>CM073562.1:13085000-18178921 GCA_037074615.1 Leucaena leucocephala
AATTTGTACAGTTTTGGCACATCATAACGAAGCTGTTGGATCAAGAAAACAAAAAAAAAGTAACCTTTCAAAACTAAAAATCAATCCGCAGTTGTAGATCAGTCAAACGGAAGGATTCGGGTTTCAAGGAAGCAATCGGGTTACATTCAAGAAGACTGATATGGATTCCACACATTCTGTTGAGAGATAATATTCATATCTAAAACATTTGGATTGTGGGATCGTATGCGTAAAATTACAGATTTAATCCCGCTTAGCTAGACGATACAAAGTAAGATAGAACTATTATTTTTTACTGTGCGTTTAATGATTACAGGTTATAGTTGGCTCAATATTTACTAGTCATAACTAATAAGCACAAAAGAGCTCAACTTAATTTCAAAAAGTGAAATAAAAAGCACTTCGATATTCAATTAAAAAGAGATTAATAAAGTGAGCTAAAGTTTACTTCCATAAGGATTCTAGAACGCAAAAACAAACAAATAAAATGCTTCACTCACCTCACATAAAACTTCAGCACTTGCAGCATTGAAATCCCTCATGGCTACACGTTTGACATGCTAGAATAACATGAAAAAGAGCAGCTAGTAAACAAAGTGAAAAAATTGGCAAAAACAAGATGTGGGATAATGTCAAAGGCAAAAACGTCATCTCTTGTTGAAGTCGATAAATCAAGATGCTTGGACAACCGCGAATAGCATGATTTTATGGTACAAGCGTGCATGTGTTGTACTAAGAACAGCTTGATCAGGCTTGTGAGAGTTTCATTCCTCATTCAAATAACTAGAATGTAAGACACAGATGACTTACATCTCTTGTTGAAGTCTTATGCAAGGAATAAACAACTTGAGAAGCAACCTGATAAATAGATGTATATCAGAAATTCCATCAATCATATACTAAGTGTTCTATAACCAGCATACACCTACCTTCAAAGCAACACGGAGAAAATCCATGTCTACACCCTTCTTCCTAGTTCCAAATGGAGGGTTCATCACGACTGTATCAACAATTTGGCCTAGAGAAAAATAGAAAATACTAACACAACTAAATGAATCTGTTATAGAAGAAAACTTTAAGAGTAGGCACAAAGTTATATAAGCAAAGGTAGAGAAGGGCACTAAATTAGGACAAAGACAATAAGGAAAGCTACCTCTCCGTTCCAAGTCCATGACATTGGACTGAATAAAGTCCAAATACAACTGCAAGTTTAATTGAATACCAAAGGAAAGATGCATCAACTACCAGTAGGCCATTTTCAACACAATAATCTAACTATTCATTATTCAATTTAGAGCATAGCAATTACAACTTTTTATCTCCTTTGATGTTATTATAATGTACAGAAATTAAACTGAACCTCTGCAATTCAAGATACATCACTATGCGTACAGTATTTAGAACATATAAAAATGTTATTTTAATTTCAATGAGACAAGAGACTTAGTTATATGAAAAAAAGTAATCATTTACTATAAGAAGCAGTAGGAAGAAAATACCTCAAGCTCCTCAGCATTTAATGATGCTATTTCAAGAGATTCTGGATCAATGTCAATGCCGATAACATGTCTGACCAATGCTAAGACAAATTAAGAGAATATGAGATACACGTTCATACATAAATAAAATATATACATATATATACACATAAAATCACACTTAATTCAGACAAAGCATTTGCTTTGTTGCTTAAAATTGGAATTGAAGTTTTGATTTAGAATGAAGGGTCCCTAAATAAGCAAGCTGTTATGTGCTATTTATTAATGACCAGGCATCAAAAATACCGAGTCAGTGTTCCCATAAGCCCTATGTAATCATGGACTATGAAAATGCAAAGTACAGACAAGTCATAGCAGGTTGAAACTTCAGCATACTTAATGCCATATCAGCTCAAATATAACTTACACATTAAATGGGATGTAGGTAAAAGATTGTGCAAAAGTAAAAGAAGGCAACTTACTCAGCACTCAATAGAGCAGCTGCAACACCTAAAGTACCACAACCACATCCAAAGTCAGCCACTACTTTGTTGCTCACATCTCCAAACGAGTTCTCAGCCTAATTTACATAATCACAACAGAAACAGGACTTTAAAATTGTGGAATTACAATGACTGAGAAAATTGCTACCAAACAAATTGCACAGTATTAGATTCACTTCAAAACCCTCCCCATCTTTCCCTTCCATAGAATGAAACTTGCCAGTAAAATTTATAATTGCATTGCAAGGAAATAATAGAAATACAATCTTAGAGCCTGTTGGAAGGTTGAATTAGTCAAGGTCGTTAGTTAGTTATGAGTGTTAATCACCTTGTTAGTTGATGACCCTAAAGTCTGTGTGTGTGTGTGGGGTCTTAGAATATGATTTAAGTGAGAAGGGAGGTTATTGTGAAATGTTACTATACCATGTTAAGAAGATTGGATGCGAAGACTACCAAGTAGGGAGAAAACATATTCATTAATCATGAAAGAGCAACTAGCTCATGCAAGAATTCACAATTAATCAGACATTCCTTGAGGGTGATGAACAAGCCCTAAAACAATGGGGATGACAAGATATGGGAGTAACATTTCACAATATCCTTCCTTTCCTTCACACTTAACCATATTCTAAGACCCCATATATATATATATATAGACTTTAGTCATCAACTAACAAGGTGATTAACATTCATAACTAACTTATCACCTTAACTAATTCAACCTTCCAACAGAATCCATAGCTCTTTCATTATTTAGCGGAAGGAAAATAAAACATCTAAAAGTGAAGTTTGGAGCAACAAGTAAGGATAGTTTTGCAGAAGCTGGATAAAGTGATGAGAGTAAGAGAGCAATACAGTGTAGAGCATTCGAGAAGCAATATGGGGTCCAGTTGGATACTGTTCGAGTTCAATCTGCGTCCAAAAAAACGGTGCTCCAAATAAAGAAGAGACACAGAGACTATCGAAAAGGTCGTATCAGAGAGAGAACCTTGGGTTGAGAAAACTGCTGAAGATCGCCAAGCAGACTTTCCAACCGCTTGAGCTTCATAGTTTCAGGCCAAGGTTTCGGTGACTGTTCACAGAGAAAATGGAGAATTTTCCTTTGCTGCCCTGATTGTATTTGTGCCCCTGCCTCAGCCCGCACACGAAATTAAAGCAGATTTTCAATATTTCAGTGGAATTTTTTGTTCTGGGTAAATATTTTTAAAACAGATATTCCTAAATCGTAATTGTGAGTGTTTGAAGTGTATGATTGGTAACCTCACACCATAGGTGTAAAAGATTTTTTTAAGTTAAATTATAGTTTAAAAAAATTAAAATAAACAAATTTATTTATTTAAAATAACTTATAAATTAAATTATAATTTTATATAAAATTTTAAAAAAAATTATAATCTACTATTTTATCTATATATTTTTAATGTTTCCTCTCTCCCCTTTCTTCCATCATCAAAGCAATCTCATTATCGACTCCACTCTCTCAACTAATAGCACAAGGATGCCATTCAGCCTCCACACACCATTTTTTGTCGCTAGAATTGTTCTCCTTGATAGCCCTTCTATCACTATCAATTCGTGAAAGTTAGCTCTCTAAAATCATAAACACTTGGCTCTCTCTCTAACTTTCTCTCTTTTAAGTGGTCCAAATATTGTTTGAGCTTATCGACTTTGAATCTAAAAGTCAAGGTCTGGAGAATGAGTTGTGGAGGCGTAAGGGCTGGACGGGAGTCACTGTGCTAAAGCTCTCAACCTTGCGCTATCGGCTGTGGAGATGACTGTCATCGCTTCTTCTCTATCTTCTTCAGATCTCGTCATCATTTCTTATCCATCTTCTTCAAATCTTGTCATGGCTTCAAACCCTATATTGTTGTCCGTGGAGATGATCGTCATCGATTTTTCTCTATCTTCTTCAAATCTCATTATCGTTTCTTCTCTATCTTCTTCAAATCTAGTCATGGCTTTAGCCCTGTGCGGTCAACGATGGGAGTAATGTCAACCGAGACAACAAGAGAAATAAGGGGAAATAAAGTGGAGGAAATAAGAATTATTTTTGTTGCATAAAATCATATATTTTCTTATAATTTATTAATATTAAAAATTATTTTAATAATAATTATAAGAATATTCATTTATTTAAAATTATTTTTTATATATATTTAAAATCACTTTTAAATAACTTTTGGTTGATAAACTCTTCGCTAAGCTAGTGTTGTAGCCAGATTTGTCTGGCTCAAAAGCGTATCTTCTAGGATTTATATGATTAAGGCTTTGTTTGGTTCAACTGAGGAGAGGGTAGCTTAGGTTAATTTAAGAGAGGGTAGGGAAAGGTGTGAGAGGTTAATTAATGATATTTTTTATTTAGTTCAGCAGGGGAGGGGAGGGGAGTTAATTAGAAGTTGACAAATATACTGTTATCTCTTTATTTAAATTTATTTACTCTTTATTTACAATATTCATATCAAAATTATTATTTTTTTAATTTATAAATCTTAAATTTTTTATCTCATTTATATATATAATAAAATTAAAAATAATTAAAAAATGATAAAATTTTAACATTATTTCTTATTAATTTTATAATTATTATATATTTTAATATAATATATAATAATTTATTATGTTTATTAAGTTTTAGTAATTAAAAAAAATTAGGTGTAAGAAAAATAAAAAAAGCTTGATGGTACAATTGGAATATTAAAAATATATAAAGGGCAATTTAGTTATAAAAGTGTAAAAAATTTATCTCCTCTCCAAAAACTCCCACTTTTGGAGGGGGCACTAAATGACAAAAAATCTCCTCTCTCCTCCCCTCCTCTTCCCTTCAAAA
This sequence comes from Leucaena leucocephala, assembly GCA_037074615.1. Taxonomy (NCBI): domain Eukaryota; kingdom Viridiplantae; phylum Streptophyta; class Magnoliopsida; order Fabales; family Fabaceae; genus Leucaena; species Leucaena leucocephala. Next base: position 13,089,809 of record CM073562.1, read on the forward strand.
CTCTCAACCAAACAAAGCCTAACGGAAACAACGGTGTACTGAAGGAGGTTAAGAAAATTAAATATTTTGATCCGATTTTTTTTTATATTTACATATCAAGCTTATGTTTTTATAAATTAAAGTTGACAATTTATATTTATAAGTAAAATGATCATATTTGCAAATAAAAGTCAAACTAATAAATTCATCCAAAATATATTTTTATTAAATAATTTTATGGTAAAAATAATATTTTTAAAAATCATGAATATTTAATAATGATATATTATTCATTCTTCTTTGTATATCTATTTAGATTTTCTGAATTATTTATTTAGTTATAACTACGGCATAAAAGAAATGATTTTTTTGTAACAAACTCTGTTAATAAAAAAATTTCATTGAGAATAATTTTGATATTTTAAAACAAAAATAATAAATTTTAATTAAATTTTTTAATTTACATAAAATAAGTAATTAAAAATTATAAAAAAAGATAAAAGTAATAAATGTAATAAATATAGTTTAATTTATAAATTTATAATCTCTTTATAGTAAATAATTATATTTGTGTCATATTTTTTCCTTCAATATTTGTATCATACTGCCAAACTTTTTTTTTTTACTATCTATAAGAATCTTTTTATTAGAGATAATTATATTTTAAATATTATTAAATATTAGATATGAGTATATCTTTTAACATGAATTTAAATTTTAATTTGCTATGTATGATTGTATATTGGGTCGGGACCTTTAAGTTCATTTGGGTATAATTGGGTATCAACCCTTGCTCTTGTTATGGTTTTGAAATATTTCAAGTAAAACAATTTTTAAAATTGTTAATAAAGATTAATTCAATTGGTAAAGAGTTAATTTATAATTTATAAAGTCGTAAGTTTAAATTCTACTGCTAATATGAGGATATTATTGGTGGATAATTTATAAATACCTCTATAAGCACTTTGAGCCTAGAGATATACTTTGACCCTAATAAGCTCCAAAACTCAACTTACATAAATTTTTTCTTATACAAATAAAAAAAGTTTTAAAATTAAGTTATTCCAACATGATCTTAAATTTTTCTACTGTAGAAGTACTACGTAAATCTTAGGGGTATTCATGGGCAGGGTTGAACAGGGGCAACCCCCTGCCGGGTGCCTTGCCCGAAAAAAATATGGGTTGCATTTTGCAGCCCGATGCCCGGCCCTACCCGATAAAAGCTCTAACCATTTTGGGCTAGGCATGGGCGGGCTGGACATGTCCAAATTGTGATGACATACTCATGTTGTGAAAAATAATCTGCAATTATAAATTTATAAAATAATACTATATTCATATGTCCTCAAGAGTTAAATAATATATATAACCCACTAAAAATAAGGTAACAAAAAGATAATAATTAAAGTATTGAAGTTCATTGCATATAAAAAAAAACTTTCAAATCTAAGTAATTTATAATTGTAACTTTGTATCAATTTCTCAAATATTGACAAGGATGAAGCATATAGAAAAAATAAAATAAATAATTATAATTTATAATATAATCATATTATGATTAGTAAAGTTAAAGAAAAAAAATCAATATAGTTATAAATATTAAAAGACGCAACTTACTTACTTAACTACTTATATTTCTAAAATGACACTTTAGTCACCAGTAGCTATCATATTCTCCCTTCTAAATGTAGCATCTAGGGAGAAAAGTAAAAACAAAAAAAAAGAATGAGTGCACATGGGCAGGGCAGGGCAGGGCAACCCCCCTGCCAGGTGCCCAGCCGGAAAAAAATATGGGCTGCATTTTGCAGCCTAATGCCCAACCCTGTCTATATTTATCGGGCTGGGCAGGATTTTTTTTTCGTGGGCTCGGGTGGGCATACCGGGCCGCGGGCTTTATGAACACCCCTAGTAAATCTTTTGAAAGTATCATTATTCTTTGTAGAGCTAATGTCCTATTTTGCTTTAGTTTACATGTTGAATCTATGCTATTTTAGAAGTTTTTAAATCATAATAATTTAGTTCTAGTTGTTATCTAAGTTAACTTTGGGTGATAGTTGATTAAATATGTTGAGTTGGTAAGTCAATGTGTTATCCATGTTATTTTTTTAAGGTATAAATTTGCCCTATAAGTTTTTAAACAAGAGCAATGTTGTTCCAAAAGTTTTCAAATTCTAGTAAGGTTATTTGGTCATTATCTAAATTAAATTTAACTATTGGTTGATTAAATGTGGTAAGGTCGTAGAGTGAACAAAAATGAAAAAAAAGCCAAAGAAGGAGGAGAAGCTCATGTTTGCTAGCGAGCAATGAGGAAGAATATTCGATTACCAGATATAAGATATATTGAAGGAGATTGACCAAATAACAATGTTGTCAAAAATCCTTCACCGCCATACCCTATCGATGTTAAGATAGACATATACCTCTTTGATTTTCTTTTCATCGCACAAGATATTTCTACTTCTTTGAATTTGTTTACCTCTTTCAATTTCTTAAATTATGAAGATGAGATAATTTTTTTTAATTTTTTTCTTTATTAATAAATCTAGTTTGGAAAAAAATAAAGTAGATGAGAGGGGTGTATAAGGTATCCAGTTACCTGATGCTCCCACCTGAGCCTAGGGATAAAAGTCTTGCACAACCAAGAAAAAAAGTGGTCTAAAATATAATTATGTATGCTTGAGTCTGACCCATTGTCGAGCAGAGCCAGACACTAAGCAAGATATGTTATTTTGCCTATTTGCCTTGGCCCTATTTACATTATATCTATAATATTTATTTAGTCATCTTAAATTTATATAATTATATTACATTACAAATTATAATTGTTTTTTTCCTTCAGATTCTTTATCCTTGTCAACTTTAGGAAGATTGATGCAAAATTACAATTGCAAACTAGTTAGACTTTAAGATTTTTTTTTATATATGCAATAGACTTCAAGACTTTAATTACTATATTTTTGTTGTCTTATTCTTAGTAGATTATGTATATTATTTAATTATTAAAAATATATAAATATGATATAATTTTATAAGTTCATAATTATAAATTTTTGTTTAACAATATAAGCAGGGCATTACCACTTGGGCATAGAAGCCCACTCAAATCCAATTTGAAATGGTTAGGGCTTTTAACAGTAGGGTTGGACATCGGGCTGTAAAATGTAGCCTATTCTTTCTTTAGACTGGGCACTAGGTAGGAGAACTGCCCTAGCTATACACACCTCTAGTGGATGACATGTGGACTTTCCAGATACCATCAAATTTAATCAACTAGTGATCAAACTTCATTACAGATATGGTGAAATTGATGTGATTTAGAAACTTCTAGATATCTAGTGTTCTTGAATGAAAACTACTAGGATCAATTTGCACTTTAACCTAAAACAAAAATAATATAAATGACATGTGAACTATTAACTCAGTATATTTAGTCAATTAATAGTTAAACTTAACTTAAATAATAGTTGGGGCAAAATTACAATAATTTGAAAATTTTAAAAATGACATTGAACCTAAAAACATTTTTAGGGCAGTGTAGATCTAACATATAAATTTCTAAGGCAAAATAAAACATTAACCCTTCTCTATAACTATGGTAGACCTTTAAATATTGGTTTGACTATTTGTTTTTATTATAGTTGACTTTAAGTTATTTGGTTGAAACTTTTTTACCCTATGTTTGTTTCTTCAATACCATGGTAAGGTGTTTTAAATAATTGTAGAAGTAAGATTATATATTTTTCGTATCAAAGCCTCGCATCTTAAGGCCATGGGGATAGAATTGTCAATATATGTATAAATAGCATGTGCACTTCCATTGTGTAGATAGAATTGTCGATTAGTTGGAAATTAGATTTTCACCTTACTGAGTCTGTTCGTATTATTAATTATGGTTTCTTTTTTCATTTTTTAATAAAATTACTGACTTATATTAAGTAAAAAAAGCCCCCCTTACTATATATGGCTAGAGCTTTCAGGTGTTAAATGGTGATTCTAAATATTTGGACTCCCTACATTCCTGAAGAAGTGAGTACTAATAATCTTTTTCATGCTATCCATATCTAGTTTGAATGATTTTGTTTTATTTTTAAATTTCAAGAAACCAAGTGCAAAATAAATAAATCTTTCAATTATTAACTCAAAATTAAAAAAAAATAAATAATAGAATTCAAACGGTTTTAATCCAATTTGAACAATTCAAAAAGAAGAATGTCCACATTGTGAAATAAGGTAGCATGTACTTTTTTTTTTGGTAAAATTTTTTTTAGAAAAGGGTTAGGCTTATCCACGATCTAAAAGCAGGGCGAAATCTCCCTTCCTCCTAGGCAATACTAATGCCGGGCAGGGCGAGCCGTCTATTACCCTCAAGCGTAAACCTAAGCACATAGGAACTAGGATGCCTCCCTAAGCGCTATAACTGAAACCACAATAAAATGGTATCCCTTAGAGATCGAACACGCTCTAAATGATCGCATGTCTCATTCCTTCACCAGTTAAACCCATGGATTATGGGTAGGTAGCATGTACTTAATAACTCTTTCTTTTACCCTTTTTTGAGAGGCATATATCAAACAGGTAAGCAACTTTGTAATAAATTAATAAGAAAATTAATATATAAATCCCTATAACTTTACCTTATTTTTAATTAGTTCATTATAGTTTTTTCTGTTGGGTCCTTCTAATTTCTCAATTGTAAGTATTTATCCCCATATTTATAATTTGTAAGAAACGATGTTAGTAGCCTGCAACTCTCACTCAACATACACTTAAATTAATTTTGTCACATAAATTTATATAAAATTAAAATCAAAATCAAACAGATTACATATTATATATATAGATTCAAGGAGATTGTTATAAACATACTAATTTTTATCCTATTATTTTATTTAAAAAAAACTGTTTTATTTTGTATTTTATTACAAACTTGCATATTGCTTAGTTAATATTCACATCCACCCTAATTATTAATAGATTACAAGCATAAGAAATAATGCTTATAACTGATGAAATTGTAATGAGCCAATAAAAAACTATAAAAACTTCATGATTTTTTTTTCTAAGTTAAAACTACTGTAAACACCAAAAAGCTATAATATTTTAAGCTGCTTTATTTTTTGCTTCGTTATAGAAATGTAAATGCAATCTTACTTCTGACATCAACTAGAGAGAGAGAGAGTTAGGACAGGAATACAAAATTTTCATAGCACAACAGCCTTAGCCTGAAATAAGTCAGCAACAACATAGATTAAAACAAAGAGGGGGTTACCACAAACACAAGAAATCTTAAAGCCATCTACAACAGCAGCCACTAGTAATTAGTTTGAGCCACTCAAATTATACATATCACACAGACAAAGGCCCCCCTTACCATTTTACTCTCTTCCAGTACGACCACTTGCATCAAACCCCCCACCTCTTTTATATTTATCATTATATGCTTCATTCTTGTTTCACATTCCCCCTAGTTCTGACTTTTGCACTTCTCCATCGCTCTCGGCGCTGCAATGAACGATGAGATACTACGTAAGATCGCCATTTAAAACTGGCCCAATAATAGCAGATTTTTAAGGGGAAATCGGTAAAAACTCGCTGTTTTGAAATTTTATTGACAAGAAAAATCTAATATGTTTTTATAAATAGAAAGTACTTCTATATACGTAGAGTACCAGTACTTAAACTTAAGTCATTCTCACTAATAAATTTTTTAAATAGGGATTTTTTACTGATTTTTCCTATTTTTAATTGAAACTTAGAGAACGAGTGTCACTATTCCAAGTTTGTGAATGATGCAAATTGCTATAAAATTTGATATTTTATATTGATGACAAAGCTCATTGGAGGAGCTTCTAGCATTAAATTAGCATTATGCAGTCTTATTTTTTCAGACCTGAGATTCTGGTTTTATATGCTGCAAATTTGATATGAATAAAAAATAGATAGGTTTAAAGTTTATAATAAGAAATGTTGGCCCTACCTAACCCAATGGCTTCAGAACTCTTCATTATCCTCATCCTCTTGCAAGAATCAGTGAACATCCTAAAACAAGAACAGCAACATGGTTTAAGATTTGAGGTATTCCTTAACTTGTTCAATGATAAAAGAAGTTAGCAGCAGTTAATATTAATGTAATATAGAGACTTCATTCAATCAGAAGAAGCTCTGGCACTTACTCCCAAGGAACATCACCGACTAGCATCCAATCACCATCCTTGTCTTCATAAGTGAGCACATATTCTGAGCCATTAAGCAGATCCATCAATCTACTCTCACTCATATTATCCCGACACGAAACTCCATGAGAGCCGCATTGACCTGAATTTGTCCATGACAACAACATTGCCAGAACAACAAATACAAGTATACAGACATCTTTGAATGCAACTAACATAGTAAGATAACGCCTTTGGTAAGTATTAAACAACAACAACAACAACAACATGCCCCATTTCACAAAGTGAGGTTAATTTCATAGATCACATGATGCCATCAGACTCCGCTGATAACTAACTTTGTAAATATATCATTCACCATGAGATCTAGTTCTATAACTTCCTTCAATGCCCTCCTTAGTCCCCTTATACATCTTTTTATAGAGCTAAATACCATATGCTCAGTTCTCGTCACCCGTGTTTCTAGCAACCTTTTAAACTCGTTATAAGATAGCTGGAATTAGTTTTCTTTTTATGCAATTATCTAATATCCAATATTACAATATCAGATTCAAGTATTATCAAATCCGGTTGGAGGAGTTCTCCCAACGCGATTTTTTTCCATCTATAAGATTCGAACCCTTGACCTTAGCTGAGGAGAATGAAGTATTTATCTATCCAGATCAAATGATCTTTGACAACAAGATACGTAGACTACCGAAGACTCGAGCATATCGGAAAAGCTAGAAAGGGAGTGGAAGGGATGAAGGTAGAAAGGAACTCACTCATTGTAAAGCCACTGAACATCTTTTCCAGTGCGGAAGAAAGTTGCTTGTAAGAGGCAAAGTTGTTGAGATCTACCTTCCTCAAGTATGGAGCACCATCCATGCTCACTTTCACATAAAGACATCCGCTCTTACCACCTGATTCTGCATCTTCACCATTCTTCTGAGGCTGAGAAGCCATCGAGTTCTTCCGAAATGATCGGATTGGTGGCCATCCCACAACTTGTGCCCTGATTCACACATATAATCAACAATTTAACACTTTTGTATGCAATACTTCTTGTACAAGGAACCCCAATTCAGAGACTTAAATTTGTCTGATTAGGCCTAATTCAACAAGTTTTTTTCAGATTAGGCCAATGATTATGATTTCACAAGCTATGTTCTACATAATAAATACTCTGATACTCTTAAAATTCAAAGAACAGAATAAGAAAACGAATCAGACGGAATTTTCAAGACACAAAAGATGCAACAGGAAACCATAAACAAGCAAAGATTAAAAACAAAATATATCCTCTGAATTACATAAAAATATTAAGCATGACATTAGATAGTAAAAGAGAAAAAGATAATCAGAAACAGGAAAAGATAGAGAACACAAATCTTAATTCCATGAACAATTTTTCAAATAACTGAAACAACTTTTTTTTTCCTGAGAAAACATTCCTCTCCTCTTTTTCAGAACTATCAAAACAAAAATCTTCAAACTCAATATAGTTTCCTTCTTGCTTCCTAGTTCTACCATTTTGTCAGAGCACTCACATAAAGAAAAAAGCACACAGGAACAAAACAGTTATAAAAAAAATTTCATAACGCAGAAGCAGCAGCAACAATTACCAACACTCACATACATAGGGGTACGTGTGTGTGTGTGTGTATAAAGAGGAAGAAAGAAGAAGCAACAACACTACTTTGAAGAAAGAGCAGGAAACTGAGGCTTTTTCTCATGCAAAGGCTTTGTTGGCTGAGGAATACTATCTTTCACAACGGAGGGACCCAAACCCGCTTGATTGTTGCCGGAATCCGACCCGACAGGGGTCTTGCAGGAGTTAGAACCTCTGGGAGAGAACAAGCCACAATCTTTACCCAAACCCATATCAGAACCAGCTTTGCCAGAGAGAACCCACTTCCCAGAACCGCCATCAATGGCGTCTGAGAAGCCCCTCTTGGCCCCAGACATGAGACTCTTCAGTATGCCTAACGGATACTCATTCTTATCCTCCGAATCCGAATCCCTCTCGGGCGACTCCGACCCGGGTAACCCGAGCCGTAGTTCAGTTGCCTTGAGATTCAAACCGTTTCTTCTCTGAGAAAACTTGTCTGAGCTTTCCATTGATGGAGTTGGAGTCTCTGATAAGCTTACATAGTCTTGCTGAGCCACAGACATGAAACAAAGGTTAGTTATTCTCAGAAAACACGAAAATGGGAAAGAATAAGGAATGAATTGAGAGAGAGAGAGAGAGGCTAAAGATTGAAGAAGAATCAGGATTCAACAGTGGAAGAAAGATATGTTGATGATCATAGGGAGAAGCTTCTCTATGCTTTTGGGTTATATCAGCTATATTCCTGTATTAATATACTCTCAGCACTATATAAACTATTAATTTTTTTTTTTTGATAAAATGGTAAATGTCGAAATGAAAATGAGGAACTTGAAATTTACAGGAGAGAATATGAATATGTAATGTGTTGTTTTATATTTGTGTGAATCTTTTTTTATTTTTGGGTGGGCAACAACTCCGACATACCGCTGAAAGTCTCCGGCAACTTTTGCAATATTATCTTTCCTTTTTTATGGTGGGATTGTACTATCTTTTTTTTAGACTTTCTTTCGTCCAACAGCTATTTATTTTCTTGAGAAAAACACTCCACTTTTTCCCATGATATTTTTCTTCAATTTAATTTTTAAATATTAAAATATCAATTTCAAAGGCAATAAAAAAACCAATATTGATATAAAATCAATAATAATTCTTACTATTCTTTAAGTTTGATCATATAACTCATTTCTCTAAATAGTAACCCATATGTAGTTTGTAATAGTTTTGTTACATTTCATATATCCTATTTAAACTTTAATTTCTCAAATATAATATCATGTCAACTTCAATATTATTTTTTGCATAAACATGTTTCAGAGTATATATTAATATGTTATTATTTTTTGGGTAACTCTTTATTGGCTATTAATCAAGAATTATTGATTTCTGGGGATGACTCATTGGACATCCTTTGCATCAACAAACGAAGAGTTATCTTCTCTATTCCTACAACCAACGATGTGGTCTGGAATGATGTGAATTCTCTTCTTAAGATCTTCTCTCGGGTTTCCTTATCCACAAGCCCCTAAATTAATTTCTCTTTTGATCATGATATAACTAGTACTTTGTATTATTTTTATTTTATTAATAGCATTTTGCCTTATTATAAAAAAAAAAAAATCGATTCTATGTTTTCTTACACAATGTGGGGATTAATTCTAATTTTGGATTACAGAATGTGCTAATCTGCGCGGAATGTGAAGATGAGCCGGTGGCAGCGTTTGGACGAAAGGGAAGTGGAGTACTTGAGGTTGAGGGCAGGTAGGGAAGGACGATCAGGGAATCTGAAAACACGAGGAGCCAAACACAGTCTCTCTAAAGGCCAAACATTCTCGGATTTTCAAGCTCATCACCATAAAAATGCGCGAGATTTTCTTGGCTTATCTGCTGTTTGGACGCTCGGATAAGCAAAAGGAAATTTCGAATCTGAGAAGGAAATTAAAGGGAGAGAAGTAAAGAGAAGAGGAAGACGACTGCATTTTGAGAAAATTGAAAGAAAAGAAATGTGTTGAAAGGGAATCAACTCTGAAATCGATGTTTTTTTTGTACCAGAAGAACCCTAATTTGGTTCATTCTGACTGACTTCTGGAGTGCCTGGATTCTCTCTCAGAAAATTGCATGCAACAATATTTCAAACATGCCAAAAAGAGCTACCTCATCGTGAAAGACCTAATTACTTCTAAATACAAAATTATTTGCAGGACATTATTAATAAATAAATTCACGAATGTAAGATCTGTAGTAAAACGAGAAGGAAAAAAGAAGAAGCAAAAGAAACGTAATTAGAAAATAATAAGAATATGTAATGTATTAGTTTAGTTCAGTTAAGTTCAAAAGAGAAACTTGTAGGGTGTAAATGGAGCATCATTTAAACACTGAACAAGTGAACCTAATAAAGGATCCACATCCTTTGAGTGGGTCCTCAAAAGAATAAAAATGAGTGTGTAAGTGTGTGTGTTGTGTATTGTTGTGCGCGTGCACGTGGGAATCGCATTTTTGTGGGAGTCAATTGTAACCCAATCGAGTCATTAGAGGTGGAAATAGCCAAGGAAATTTATAGTTTATCCTGTTTAAAATTGTGAGCATCCTCAAAGTCTTTTTAAAAATTTATTTTATTTAATAGGTCAGATTCACACGTGCTATGAGAAGCTTATTAAGTATGTTAGGCATATTTTTTTTATCTGTATAAGGTTGTATGTTTAACAAGCTTCACGTTACTAGGCCAGGTTCTTGTATAAGTTAGGTTTAGTCTAAAAACATAAGCATGTCATAGACTTAAGTTGACTTGTTATAATATAATATAGGCATGACTTGATAAGAGTAAATTTTGATTTGGCTCGACATATTTACATAACTACGTGTGATTGATCATACTTTATCTTATTCTAAATATAAGAATTATAGAACTAATTTATAATAGTTAAAAAATTAGTTAAACTAGTTAGTTATAAAAAAAATATGTGTTAATTTTTTAAAAATATTTTTTAACTATTTATATATAAATAAAACAAACTCATCATGATAGTGAAACAAACTCATTAACTAAATCTTACGTTTAAGACTTTAGGGGAGTATCATGATAGTGGTTCATTACTTGATGCTCTTTGGATTTTTTTTTCTTAGTTTTTGTTTTATTAATGAATTTCCTTAACTAAAATTGATGGTTTAAATATTTTGAATAGAAAGAAAAATAATAAAAAGGATTCATTATTTATGTCCAACAATATATTTGAATCGAGATTAAGTGCATGGAATATCAAATAATTACAACATAAGGAGTATTATAAAAGATGAGATGTATTGATTGTAGTACAAATTATTAAAAAATTTATATTTTAAATAAAGATTGAGTATATTGATTTTAAATTTATTTAAATGATAAGTTTATAACAATTTAAATCTATTTCTTCTCAATATTTGTAAATCGGAGGAGAATAAAACAAAAATTCAAATCACTTGTAGTTATGCAATTATGAGTCATGAAGACAAAGAAAAACATAATTTAAAAATAGTTCTATTCTCTTTCATCAAATTTCTTATTATCATGCTCTCTCATTTACACATTTATAAGTAGCGGTATATTTAAAAAAATATATTTATTTTAACAATTTTCTTAAATCATACAATTAATTCAGTTATTAATTTGAATCTAATAAGGGACATTTGGATTATATTTCAAACATGACTCATGATATTCCAGATAACTATGGTAGCAAGTAGATAATAATAAGAGTGAGGATTTTAAGGTGCGCACTTAGTTAGTGAGATTCAATTCAATAAATAATGTTTGTAGTTGTAAGCTTAGTGGATTGAATGCATCTTCAATGGAAGAATATAATCTGCATCCTGGAATATTGCAATTGGATTTCAATTCCCTTCTCTTATTGATTATTCCTTCACTATTCTTTTTATCCATAAAGAAATTGGTAGGCTAAAATAGGATCCAATTATTTCAGATTCCATGCAAATCAACTCTCTCTTCAACAATATCTAGATTCCCTTTTAGACTTAAGAGAGCATGAACTCCTCAATTTTAGATCCCATTTATTATATTCTTCTAATTAATTTCATTTCTATTGTGAATTAATGAGATGTTAGCAACACCATTGGTCCATATAGTTTGCCCATTTTGATTTTGGTCATTTAAAAGGTAAATTTGTCCATATTTTTATTAAAATCTAAAGATTAACGTTTTAGATGTAAAGAAAATTGATAGACCAAACATATAGTTTAAAATTATAGGATCTAAAACTAAAATGATGATAAATTATAAGAATTAAATATTATTTAACGGGCAAATAATTACCTTCCGCTTAATATATTAGGAGTTTACAGCGCTCTTAAAAAATACCATTATTATTTAATGATTAGAATTTAAAATTGATAAAAGCGTATCCTAATATTAATAAAGATTAATGGAGTTGGTAATGAATTGATTTAAAACCCACAAAATCATGAGTTCAAATACTGTTCTTAATATGAGGATATTATTAATGAGTAATTTGTAAGTCTTGAGATATGTTTTAGCCTCGTGAGCTCTTGAAACTTAACTTACTTAATTTTTTTTAAAAAAAGAAAATATTACAATAGATAGGGGATATTACGAAAAAAGAAACAATTAAAATAGGGTATATGAGATAAAATTATCTTATATTTATAATTAAAATAAACTTTTCAACTCAACATTATATTTAGAAGGAGGGAGAAAGAATATCAAATTATTAATTATTAAATTAAAAATAAATGATAAATATTCTTGATGACAAATAAATAAATTAAAAAAACAAAAGACAAGCCAATCTGGTACACCAGCAGCTTGATGAGTAGCCAAAGTCTGAAGCAGGAGAAGTGGAGACAAAAGAGAATGATTAAAGAGAGTAATTATAAGTTTTTTGACATCTTCATCACTCTTTTACCCATCCATCACTCACGCTTCCATGTCTTCCAACATTTAAATCTACTTTCCCATTACTCTTGTTTCAGTATACCACACCTTTTTGTTCTTTTTACACTTAATCACCTCACATTCACTTAAGAACCAGTTAAAGCTAATTAATTAATGTCCTCCTAAATTTTGTAATTTTCCCTTAAATTAATGCTAGAGGCTATCAATCTATCACTATGACCTAACCCTTCTACTAGGGGTATTCACAATGCCCGTAGCCCGATCTGCCCACCCGAACCCGTAAAAAAATCCTCCAGCCCAGCCCTAAAAATATTGTCCAAAATGTATTCAGGCAAGGCCGAGCCGGGCCAAATTTCGGGCCAGGCAGGGCACTGGGCAGGGTATGCTACCTGCCCATTTGACCCAGTCCTATATATATTTTTTATTTTTTTATTTCTTTTTTAACTTATTCTATTTATAATTTTATATTTTTTACTTTATCTAGTAACTCTCCTTACTCGTTTTTAAAATATTAAACATAACTCTTATATTTATGTAGATATCAAAGTTGCTCATCTGCTTTACTTGTTAAGTATTCAATTATTGGTATTGTAATAACGTTACAAATATCCGACCTCTACATATTTTAATATTTCTTTTTTATATATACAATAAATTTTAAGATTTTAATTACTATCTTTTTGTTACTTTATTCTTAGTAAATTATAGATATTATTTAACTATTGAAGATATAAATATGATATTATTTTATAAGTTCATGATTGCAGATTTTTTTCTCACAATATGAGCAGAATATCACAATTTGGGCATGCCCAACCCACCCATGCCCAGCCCGAAATAGTTAGGGCTTTTACCGGATAGGGCCAGGTATCGGGCTGTAAAATACAGCGCAGACCTTTTTCGGGCAGGGCATCGGGTAGGGGGCTGCCCTACCCAGCCCTGCCTATGAATACCCCTACCTTCTACTACAAATCCAATGGGCATTTTAGGCACAATAACATTAATTAGTAATTACACTTCGCATTTTACATGAAGCATGCCTTATAAATTGGAACATAGGTCCTAAATAATTTTGCCTTATAATCATTCCTAACTAGTTCACAAAATAGTTAAAAATATTAAATTTGTTATAAAATTAAAATAATTTCTAGTATTATTTTTATTATTATACTAAACTATGATATTATACTCTATGATCCTATTTAGAAGGTAAAAAATGAATAATTTTTTGGTCATAGAAAAACATGTCCTTGGCTTATTTTTTAATATAAGTTTCTCCATTTACATCCTATTAAATGTTGGCATATGTTATTAAAATAGGGATAATATATATATATATATATATATTTAATAAAGATAAAGTTAAAAACTCATTAAAGTTTTAGATAAAATTAATGAGTTTTAAAGTTTTCAGTATATGAAACAAAATTTTATGATATATTCCTTAAAGCTATCAAATGTCTTATAAAAAAGATTAAGAATAGAAGATGGTTTAATGAGTGAAAAAACAGATGGGGTAATTATTAAAAAAAAATTCTTTGTATTAAACTATATTTTAACATGCAATATCATTTAGTGTACTATAGTGAAATGGGAGGCATAATCGGAGGAAAGACTTTAGTGGGAAGTGGAAGGAGACAGCATGAATCTTAAAAGACCCCATTTCTTGATTTTGATTAAACATCAAGTGGACTCCCCTCACCTCTTCCCTTTTCAATTTTCATGTCTTAGAATTTAAAATTTGCTATTTATCATTCTCATCTTTGAATAATTCCATCCTCTTCTGACACTCCTTTATTATTATCTCTCCCTACAACCCTACCATTTCAATTCCTTCGTCCTTTCACACCGTCCATTTTCATGTTATTACCTTTCTACATTACAATATTACCGTTGGCTGTTTGGTACGAGTGATTTAAAATAGTAGAGGGGGAGAACTTTTCTGAAGTGAATTTAAAGAAATTAACTAAATGGGGTTATACAATTTAATGAAGAGAAGATATAAAATAAAAGGGTAAAAAAAATTAATTTAAAACTTTTAAACCCACTTCTTTAAAAAAAAATTAAATTCAACTTATAAAAATTTTCTTATCTCTTTCCTCCCTGTAAATCCCTGGTACCAAACATCTCTTACATTGTTCTCATAAATTCTTGCTTACACTAGTTAATCGAAATTAGTTTAATTTGTTGAGTAAAAGCATCCCCATTTCTCTCAAGAGTTTACATAAAATCTTATTTAGTGTATAATTGTTAGTGTCTTTTTATAATTAACTACTCTTTATGATGTTTTGTATTTCACTAAGCTTTTGATCTATTAGTTTATAAGTTAGATAACTTAATTTAAAAATATTAATAAATATTATATATAAAATGAATTAAAGTCTTATATTTAAAATTAAATTCAACCATTCAACTAATTCTTATATTAAAAATCAGAAGTAATATGTTAGCACTTTATATTTATTTTCTAAGTCATTTATTTAAGCCTTAATACCCAACTTAACGGTGCGAGAATAATTTCTTTCTTATATGCATAGCTATATTTCACTCATACCCACCAAAGATGCTCAAACTATATGAGAGATTCTGGATTCAAATCTTTTAAGGAATAATGTGTATATATTTTTATAAAAATGTTATTGCCCATGATAATCAAGCTTAATTACACTAATTAGGTAGGTAGAGAGAACCATCTTTGCTCTCCATTATTATTATTGTCAATCAAAGATCACATCCTTACTTTTTATTTGCGTAGGTCTTTGGTTTGTTTTGTTTCTTTCAAGGAAGTAACAATGTTCTGAATCACAAATCATACATGACCTTTGTTGGCTCACTACCATCTCATCATATTATCGTTATGAAAATCTCTTCACCTATACAATATACTTCTTTTTCTTTTTTTGAACTGATATACTTCTTCTATTGAAGGCTTCTAAAATAAGAGGAGTGGGTATATATATGAGTTAATATTACGTTGGTTCTTACATTTTAAACGAATTTTAATTTTAATCTCTTTAATTTTAAATTGTGATTTTTTATCCTTATAGTTTTATAAAAATTTAGTCTGATTTAACGTCATTAAGTATATGGACTAAAACCAAAACTTATTTAATCCTTACACTTTCAACAAGTTTTAGTTGTAATCTCTACCTATTCTGTTCTAAAATGAATTGTTCCAATTTTAGTTAATACTGTTAAACTCAAACTAAATCCTTATAAAATTATACGGACTAAAAATTATAGGAACTAAAATTAAAATTCAATCAAACTATTGGAGCTAACAATAGTATTAACCCTATACATACATACAAGTGAAAATGATCCATAAATGAAATAGTACTTACTATTGTGGCTTTGTAAATCATTCCTCAACAACTGCTACAAGCCTACAGTAGTTATAATTATAAATCAAGCCATGACAAAAATAAAAACTATAGATGAAATATGTCTCTTTTATGATTGACTTGATCTATATTTCAACTTTTTACAGATCAAAACTTATGAAGAATCTTCTTCTGAATTGGCTTCAACTAGTTCGGATAATTCATTCTGGTAATGATTCAAGGGTCAGAGACAGAGGTGGAAGACGAAGAAGAAGTCTATGAGGGGCAAAACCCATCAACACTAGAAGAAGTCTCTGAAGAAATAATAAATCTCATCCTGAAATTATTATTTCATGTCCAAAAAGGTCTCACAAAGAAGATTTAAAGACACATTATTATTATTATTATCATTCGCTGAAAAACAAAGTCTTGTTTTTTTTGCTAGTGGTGGCTTTTACCACAGTAAAGAGTCTCATCATCATCCAACTTTACCAAGTAAAGAAAAAGGGTTCAAAGTTTCAAACTTGTCATGAATTGCAGAGAGATGTGTAGTGGGGCTGCTGCAAAATACTTCTTTTTTCCAAGAAAAAAAAGACCCCCCAAAAAAAAGCCTGCAGGTTTTAATGTATTCCAACTTGCATTGCATCAAACATGAATTATTGGCACTCCAAAGGGGGCCTGCATATGTACGATGATTTAACTTCAAACTAATGGATCACCACAATAACTCATCAGATTGTACATACCTGCCACCAAATAATAGGATGCTTTTCATTTCTTTCAGTAACAGTGATTGGTGATATTATTATTATTATCATCAATATAAATAAATGTGTAACCATCACAGCAAGTAACAAAACAAGGTCCCTCTCCTTCTAGTATCACAATTACACAGTAGACAAAAGCCTAATAAATTGCAATTTATTTCTCTGTTTTATGAAATGGGATTACTTTATGGTTCCAATTATTTAGCTTTAATTATGGGTCAGTGCAGGGAGAGTACTATAGACATACCAGACAAAATTTGGGGCCCTGCAAGTCTGATCAAGATCCACTTATGAATTTTGCAGAGTCACAGCTTTTACTAACGCTTTAGTTCAGAGTTCAGACACATAGACATGTGACCATCATAATAACTTCAATTTAACTGTTCAATAAATTTTTGGAACCAATTAAGATGTCCCAAGACCAACCACCTGAATCATATGCTTACTTCTGCTACATAATTGATAAATAAACACCATGGTGGACTGAAGGCAATTAATTATCATAAGTCCAAACTTCTGAAAAAGAAGAGAAGAAAATGTTTCTTCATTCTGAACTTCATTGAGAATGAATGATGAACTTGGAGAAGAAACTTTGGTTCCATGAATAGTGGCAGACAAAAGATCTATAACATAAATGCTTCCTTTAGTTTTAAAATATAAGAATTACTTGACTAATTTATATAAATTAAGGAAATTAAATAAATTAGTTATTTATTAAAAATAATACTCCTTGATTTTCTTAAAAAATATGGCTGCGATTGAGGAAGTACCGATAGAGGTAGTTTGAGGAAAAAAATAAATATGAAAGATGAAATGAGTTAATATCTTATATTTAGGAATAAAATAAAAACCTCCCAATTAACTCTTACATTTACAATTAGTGGGAGTATAAGAAGAATGCATTGCATAATTTTTCTCTTTATCAAAGGATTTTCTCATAAGGATTAGTCTATATCAGAGATCATCCTTAAGTCCTTATTTATTTAATCTAGTAGTGAATATTCTAACTAAACCTATTTAAGAAGAAATTTCTAAGTGCATGCTTTTAGCTGACGATATAGTTCTTGTAGCGGAGTCAAGAGAAGAAATTAATTTTAAACTTGAATTATGTAGAAGTACTTTAGAGTCGAAAGATTTTTGACTGAGTAGAAGTAAGACTGAATATATGCATTGTAATTTTGATAAGAGGCAAGTTAGAAGTAACTTGGAGGTCAGATTGGGAGATCAAGCTATTCCACAAATAGATAAGTTCAAATATTTGGGATCAATTATACAGAATGATGATAAAATTTTGGATGATGTTATTTAATCATAGAATTCAGGTTGGGTGGTTTAAATGGAGAAAGGCTACTAGGGTTATATGTGATCGGAAAGTACCAGATAAAGTAAAAGGAAAGTTTTATTACACTGCTATAAGATCTGTAATGCTTTATAGAAGTAGATATTGGGCTTTAAAAGGACAGCAAGAGCATAAAGTTGGGGTAGTTGAGATGAGAATGTTGAGATGGATGTGTAGGCATACAAAAAAAGATAAGATTCGTAATGAACAAATACGGGGAAGAGTTGGAGTGGTACCTATTGAAGAGAAAATAGTAGATAACCGTCTTTGGTGGTTTGGACACGTGCAAATAAGGCCAAGGGATACGCCGGTAAGGAGGGTAGATTAAACAATATGGACTCTTGTTAAAAAGAGGAGAGAAAGACCAAAGAGAACGCTCAACAAGGTTATTGAGTGGGATCTCATGGTCAATAACCTATCCAAGGATTTAATTTTTGATAGAGCACAATGGTGTCGTATGATCCATGTAGCCAACCCTATTTAATAGAATAAGGTTTGTTGTTGTTGTTGTATCTAAGGGGTCTCAACAATTGATTTCACTTTGTTATGCTAATATGAATTTGATTCTCACAAGAACACCCTAAGAATGCAAATCTTGAAAGTATAAGTAAAGAAGCATATCTCTAAAAGCATGTTGATAATGTGTTGTGCATTTTGGCCAGAAAACAAACATTATCCAAGCAAAGTCCAAAAATACCCAGGAGAAAAAACCATTTCTCCATTTACTCCTTAATAGACCTTCTAATAGTCTTAAATGTAAATAAACAAGCCAATTGTTTCATTTTGTTGTTGCATGACTGATTTCTCACAAGCTGTGACAATGAAATGCCATTTTCCCTTGTGAACTGATCTAAGTCTTGTTTTCTGCCGAAGACTCGATTACAATTTTGACTATGAAGACTGAAGAGGACACTTACAAATTCTATTTTTTTTCCCAAAAAGGAAGTCATGTTTATGACAGACAATATTTAGCAATCATTTGGGTGAAGATTACAAAAAGGAATAATTCATACGCATGCCGTGCATGACATGGATGTGACAAGGTGAGGTATAAGAGGGATCAAAATTTTCAAGTTCTTCATAGAGTAAGCCCACACTAAGAGTATTATTCTGCAGTGGAAGACTTGAGTAATCACTGGAAGATTTGGCAACTGCATGGTGGGATTTGACTTTTTGGATGACTAATAATATTCATAGATATAATGATGAAGATAACACATCTAGATCTTATCTAATGCAAATATGCAATATGATCAAGTAATGCAAGGACTCAAACTTGAGAGTTGCTTGAGTTTTGTGAGCATTAACTGAAATGCACGTTTAGGAAGAATTGTCTCAAATGGAAAGGGACACTCGACAAAAACGAGTGCGTATTCCCCACATGAAGAAGTGACATAATTTCTTTAACATAGAATTGTCACGTTCACCATATTTATTGGCTAATTAGGGGGCCTTTTTTCCAAAAACAAATAATGATAATACCATTATCTGATATATGATACTAAAAGACCGATCTAAATTCAAACATCATTGAACACATCCAATAAAAATTACTTTGAAAAATTACTCTCTCAATGTAATTTTTATTTTCGTTCTAAGATTTAAACTTACCACTTTGTTTAAGAAATATCAAGTTTTTTTACTCGATCCGATCATAATTATACTATTTAAAATGTCTTAGATAGTTGGGGAGAGGAAGAAGGGAAAATGATCACAATGATACATTGAGGCAACTTTTTATGAGAGTTGGTATAGAGAGTAAAAAATGAGCATGTATTCCACATAGAAGCGTCATTATAAGGACTCTTTTGCCGAACCCACATAACTCTTTTGTACCCAAAAAAAAATTGAGATAACTTTTTATGCATAAAATGCCTATTACCCTCTTATCATCAAATATTCAATAGTACTCGTTCGTTTTTATTACTTAATGTGATCTAGGACGCAAGAGTTACTTCCTATCATATTTTCTTTTCTTTTTCTTTTTTCAGCCAAAAGATTTTGCGAATCAAACATAATCTAAACGAAAACTTTTGAGGGCAACAGTTGACTTGAAACAAGGAGTCCACATTCACCTAGATGTTTCCACGAAATGATGATTGGCTCATGGAAAATTTACATCCTACCAATTTTTTTCCTCTCAACTTGCAGCAGAAGGATGTTTTAGACCTCACAAATTTTGTTATATTACAACCCCAATAACTCTACCAAACAGACAAAAAGTGAAACACTAGAAAGGTCTGAAAGGACAGGGGTCAATTTCATTCATTAAAGCCATATAACAGAGGACTAGATGAATCCAGCAATATATTTCTAGAATGGTTCATAGTATATGGACTCTTTCATCCCATCAACATAGAACTTATGGTCCCCTAATTCACATGTTCACCTCAATCAGACAACATAGTCACTTTCCAATTCAAAAGGGCGCATAGTTCAAATATCCCCGTAGAATTGGCACCAGTTCTAATGAAGGAAGCATGGGATGTTTATCAACATTTAGCAGACATGTTATGAAACCCAAACCAGTGGGCCTCACGAAATGACATTATAATCTCAATACTTGTAAGAGTCAATAGAAATACCTGAGGTAAGGAACAATAATAGTGTCTAAAACTCTCAAAGCATGCGACTTTGAGAATGTCATTGCTCAACAGTATATCGTATTTGTAATTTGTATTGCATCCACCAATTCATGCCCCCATGCCTAGTTGTCACAGTAAGGGATCTAACAATATAGAATTGACAAAATTATTTTCAATAATAAAAAAAGCGGGGGAAAGAATGTTGCTTTACAGATGAAGAGAACAAATGCGCTAATCTACATTTTGAGAGTCTTCTCATTTATTTCCAGTGTTTTTGTAGGATATACTGTATAATACCAAGCTAATCTTGAAGTATCATATGGAAGAATTGGTTCATCCTGTGGCAGTTTTCATCATTTCTTCCCACGTGGCTAGTTTTTCCCTAGGTTTGTTTATTGTACTTCCACGCCTCTTTTCTTCAGAGTCTATCTTCTCCCAATCACTGAATGAAACTATTCTCACATTTCTATCGTGTAGGAGCTGGCGAAGACCCTCCCTGCCTTGTTTTGGCAAGGTCGACGGCGATACCAAAACTCCTTTATTAAGGTCTTCTGATATGCTTGAAACCTGTTATGGTAACTGTCAGCCAAAATACATAACTACAAACCACAAACACCCATATTCCATATGAAAGAAAAGCAGCTTGCTTGGGACAGAGCTATTATGACTTTCCAGTACCACTTTGTATGAAAGCCTTATGAATCTAGCAGCTCATTTTACAATATAACTTGGCATACATGTATCATATAATTATATGTCTAGTATTTTTAACATCAGGTAAATAGGTAATAATCTAACTACTCAGAATCCCAATCACCCACAGTATTTCAGACTCAAATTTTTTACACTTCTCAAGCAAAATTGTCATGTTTAGCTATTTGCAAACTCCCTAGGAATTAATAAGCTATAATATGGCAGGTTTTGCTATCATCTATACCGCTGTTGAGTCACAAGCTTCCTCAGAATAGCATGAATATAGAAGCAAGCTTACAGTTTCTTCAGCACAATAAAGGTTTGTGGCAATAATTCCAGTCGGTCCTCTCTTCAGCCATCCACAAACATACAAGCCCTCCTCAACTAATGTAGGATCCCCTGAAGCATCACTCAGCACTCGACCTTTATTATTTGGAACTATACCTGAAAGTTAGCAATCGCATATTGATGAGAGAAAGAATAGAAATACACATAATATGAAAATAGAAAAGGGACTTGGAATTCAGAACTTCATCATTAATCCGCATGCCTCCTCTCAAGTCAGGTTATAAGTTATATATGTTAGCTAGTTAATATTCTAACTAATCCAACCATCATAACAAAACATAACCACTAAGAACCAAAATAACTCACCATGTACTTCCATAATACTCATAACACATAAAGTAAGAGATAAGAGGAGCAAATGCCTAGGGGAAAAGGAAGGGACTAGAGAATTTACATCCTTGATGACAGTATAGATAACACTGACTCCTCAAAGTCTGTTTATATTAATACTCTGACTGCAAAAGGCACTTGCAAGTGCAACATTTACATTGTGTGCCCTAAAGGCCTAACGGCTCCAACTAACCCTTTTCATAATTTCCTAAAAATTATAAACATATACAATTGCATATATTTTCTTGTACTGGCTGAAAATACCAAAGCTGCAGTAACTATGATTTTTGCAATAAATGTATTAAAAAGGCAAGAGGGGAGGGGCTGAAAAGATATTATGAATGGAAGAATTGATTTTGAATATTAACTAGCTAACATATATATGGTTTAGCCTTGGACAATGAGGAAAATATCAACTCGGTCAATATTAACTCAGTCGTAGGCTTTAAAAGAATACGTATCAAAAAGGCAACGCATGGTTTAGCATTGGACAATGAGTAAAATATTTTGGGCTGATGAGGCCTGACTAGTTAAAACTTTTAAACTGGGTTTCTTGAAAACTGGCTAGTTTTCACTTGGTTTGCTGGTTATTCCAGTCTTCGACTGGTTTTCTGGGAGACCAGTCTTGTGCATCATCCAAACCAGTATTAAGACTGGTTCACTTCTTTTCTAGTGGAACCCTGATCAATCCTGTTGAATTTTTAGTATGGTGGATTTTTTCCATCAAGGAGTAAGAGATAGGCCATCCAAGCATCACTCTGCTGTTTTCAATACAACTTCTAATCAACTAACATGTCTAGATAAGACCACAGTCAATCAGATAATAAAATTGTACAGAAGTCAGTGCAGACAACTATAAGAAAAATAAATTTGATTGGTAACAATAACATAAATTGTGTTATTTTGTCATTGTTTCTCCATCTAATTCTCCAGCCAAAGAATGTTTTTGGGTAGAAAAAATGAGACTCCATTTCCAAATTTGTTATTGATCCCCAAATATAATTTCCCCCAAAAACACACGTTTGAAAGAAACCTGAGATAATTCGGAGTAAAACACAAAATAGGAAATTAACACAAAAAAGTACGAAATGCAAATTATTTGTTCACCTTTCTGATTGTCAAAAGGTAAGCCATCAACTGGTATTGATCTGTAACCAATGCTCTTAAGTACCAACCTACAAAACACCAGTGTAGTGCAATGGACTCAGCATTGAATCTCAACATTTTTTAAAATACAATGGACATAAATATGTTTGTGGGGAGGTTGCAATTATTCATTTATACAAATACCAGTTGTCCATTTCTCAATCAAAATATCATCTCTTTATTAAAATTTTATAACCCCACTTATCCATTTCTTTTAAATTGAACTCATTAAAATTTCCCCTCCATTTCCCTCATGCCAAAAAGACCCTTAGGAAGATATGAATCAATGCCTTTGGAACTTCTACTTTCAAAGGCATTGATCGATAGTTTTCATGACTGGCTAGAATTTGTATACACAAGTGGTTGTAATTTTACATGGTTTACAGGATAAAGAATAATACCCGCATTTTGTATCTTCAAATTGTCCAGTACCAACAGCAGCCTGTTTCCTGGGGCCAACCCCTGCAAAATGCAATTGATGAATTAACAGTAATTCTTAGCACAAGAAAATATTATTGCGGACTCATGTTGTGTTTACCAAATGTCCAAATTATCAAGGATAGTTGATATTTTACCAGATCGAGAAATGAGTCAAATGACAGGAGTGCATAAATCCACCATTTGTTTAACAAGATCATTTTTTACTGCTAAAAGAAACTATGCTAAATCATCTTTACTAATTATACAATACCACATTGATGCAGTGCTAATGATGTTAAGTTTACAAATAACAAGTTACAACATAAATATGATCAATATAAAAAATACCCTTTAGAACTGTCTTCTCTAAGCGCACACTTGAAACATAGCCAATTCTATCTTTTGACTCCTGAAAGCTATCAGGCTTACGGAAAAAGACAAAATGGAGTTCACGTTGATTCAGACCAGCATGTGAAGGCTTCGAAGTAGCTGCCTTAGATAGCAATTCATAAACTCTCTTCTGTATCCGGCTACACTTTAATTCTTCCTATGCAAAGTGACAGCATCACACAAGATAACACCAATGAAAGGAAATTCATGTAAAAAAGAATAAGGATAGTAATTTTCAATAGGAAAAACAAACAAGTACACTTCAAGAAAATCACCACCAATTAGAAAGGAGAAACTATTTATGGATTTCCCGTATTTGCAAATATAGAAGAGATGTAACATCATAGGATTCTTAAAAGTAAAAATAATGACAATGATAAATAGAATATATACGTGTCTATAGTTATAGCTTGTACTATATCAAATATAAGTGATGCTACCATCAGAAATTAGGAAACAACGTGGAAGCATCCTATACCTCATCTGCTGGAGTGAGACATAGATCGATTTCCTGAATTTTAATATCAAGATTATGAATACCTGCCCAAATCTTCCATTAGTTCCATGTATCGTATATACTTAATGTAAATATATCATATATACTTAAACAAAATAATCATATCGCATCCCTATGCAACATAGTTTATGACAAATAATAAACCAATGCTAAACTTCAACAAAATAGCATTAGTAATCATTTGGACTAAAAACCAATGGCAGTGCCAAGAAACATGACCATGATTTTCATTTTCAGTTCAACATCAAATCTTCAAGGTCTGAAATGTTTCAAAATAAAAACCAATGGGTTGTGATAAATAAAAATCAAATTTAAAGCAAGAGGCAGTAACATTGGAAAGGAAACTAGTAGCAAGTGAGCCCACGGAAATCAAATCGGAATTGGAGGCTTGACTGATAAAGTTATCACTAAGCAACAGGTCATTTGAGGAGCAATAGTTTACGAAGAAAAATTTTCAAGTCTGATTAATAATAGCATTATGGGTAAATTACAAGGTTCAAATGTTCCCTTTATGGAAAGAGTTTCACAGAACAAGAAGCATGTATAAGAAAAATGAAAAGCTCATCTGAAATTGGCATATAAAAGAAGATACAGAAGTTACCAAGAACTTCACGAAGTTCTTTAGCAGTGCAAGCTGCTTGGGCAGGACCACGTCTTCCCACCAAATAGACCTTCCTGCAATAATCCTCATATTACGTATACGCATCACATAATAGAAACAAGATTATCAGGTAGCTTCAGATTATGTGATGACAAACCTGATAGAGCTCTCCTCTAGAGCAGCCAAAGCATGACTGGAAATATCAGTCATTGCCAACTCGGTTGTAGGCCGTAAAAGAATACGTGCAACATCAAGAGCAACATTGCCCTGAAATTAAATGAGATCATTTGCCTAGAAAGCCTCAACAACCCTTAAGGAAAGACTACATCATAATGATCCATGGAGATGTTGTCCAGATTTTGAGGTAACCCCAGTGGCTTCTGGGGTTCAATTTTGACTCTGATAAGTCAAACACTTCATTACTAAATTTGTCACATCTTTCTGCTCACCCGATCATCAATAATTATGCTTCAGATTATACATCTTTGTTGAGTACGTACACCATCCATCCGGGGATCACAAAGATGTACAATGATATGAAGCATAATTATTGGTAATCGGGTGAGTAGAAAGATGTGACAAATTTAGTAATGAAGTGTTTGACTTGTCAGAGTCAAAATTGAACACCAAAAGCCACTGGAGTTACTTTGGAATCTGGACATTTTCGCATGGAAATGGGACAGCATCTCTATGGATTTCATTATGGGATGTTACGATAGTCATAAATCTCCCTCTATTTTCTCTACATATTCCTCCTTCTCCTGCTTATCTTCCTCCCTTTCCCTTTCTCGCTATTCTTGGCTTCTGGTTCTACATCATTACCTGACCAAGAATTACAGCTGTATCCGTGCTTTTCAAGTCTGGGTCAAGATTTCTTGCATCTGGGTGCCCATTATACCACCAAACAAATTCTCTGGCGGAGTGTACCCCCTTCAAATTCTGAGAAGAAAATAAGAAAGTATAAGGAATATTTTAAAAGTAACTCAAGGTATAAAGTCAGTAGCTAGCGCATAAGTATGACTTGACAAATAAGCATCAAGCCATCACATGTCCCTAAAAGAGAATCCTAGTGAAACAACAAAAATTCTACCCAAGCATTATTATCCAGGAAAAAAGCAAATAAACAGTTGAAACATACTTCTCCAGAAATTCCAAGGCTTCTATCACTTTCAGCACCATATGCCAGCACAACCTGTTGAAATGCATAAAATGAGTACTGATAAGAAGGTAAAGCCAATAAATAAGTACCAACAAAAATTGTCACCATATGTAGAGCACGTCTAGAACTAGAATCTCACCACATGATACAGCTTACGTAATCCAGATAGAGAAACGCTAGATCCAAGAGCTACATTTCCAAATAATGAGCATCTTTCATGCTGTACTACCCTTGAAAACTGGTTGATGACAATCTGTTGCAAGTTTTCTGGTAAACTAAGCTCAATTAAGAGAGTTATTTACACCAAAGAAAATGATTACTGGAGCAAATAAGGGGAGATAATCAAGCATTTCAGTTTTTCCTCAGGATCAACATATAAACACCCGAGAGACTGTCAAGCACACCAATACTAGTGACTTCTAAGTTTATCAGTTTTCAAAGGAATAGTGCAGATGTTGACCTTTGTTTCTGGGTGATCAGGTGCAACACCAGAACGGACTAACCCGAAAGGCGTCGGCAGCCTGTCAATGATATCAACTTGAGCTTCTTGGTGTGCCTTCAACATCTAAAAATGCAATTAACATACCAAAATTCACAAACTTTAGGAGAAGAGAACTAACATGTTGATACTTGACAATGAACGTGCATAGATAAGAGCTTACCTTCTCAGCAGTGTAGAAACCAGCAGGACCACTTCCAACAACACAAACACGCAAAGCGTTCGAAGAAAGAGTAGCAAAGCTTCTGGAAAGCCATGTGCTCGCTTGGAAGATTGCCATTTTCTCAACGTAATGCCTGAAATAAAGATATAAAGATGATTAAAAAAACGAGAGAACCAATCAAAAAGAATGCATCAAGAGTCTCAATTTCTTCCTTTGTGCTGAAACTCGAAAGTGTTTCAAGCTTCAATTTCTGCTTTTACCACTCTCAAACTTGAAGAGGTATATCAAGGATGAGATGCGCCCCATGCATCTACTGAAGTCCAATCAATCCTTGGTGACTTAAAAAACCAGATCACTCCACGTATCAAACAAATCCCATCCATTGTATATTCTCATTATAAATACTAATATCAACTTAAATATTTTTTATTGTAACATTAAATACATAAATTTTATTACAAGATTGTGCAAATATGATTATTTATTACAGGATGTATTTTTAATATGCCTATATGCCTGTATTTTGCCTATTATCTTATTGATTGATGCGTAATGATGAAGCATAATACAAGGACGAAACATAATCTAATTATATAAGGCAGTAGTTTCATGTCATTTCCAACCTCAAACCTCAGGAGCAAATACAGATCCATGGATCAATACAAATAAACTTGGCAAATGTCATAAACAGAATATAGTTAAGGAATTGATTCGAAACTGTGCCTTAATCCATTTCGTTCTGCTTAGCTTGCTGGGACTAGCATTCGAACTTGGAACTTCGAAGGAATGCTATTTGCAGCTCACCTTGAAGCACAAATATGCAATATGCTCATTAATTCCCTTCATTTCTCAAATGATTTGAAACACAATATCCGCAAATGATATTCAACAAAATTTATCCAAAAGCATTTTTGCAAGTAATCCCAAATGCTTTGCAACAAAAAATCCACAAATCAGTTTCATAGCATTGCCACAAGTGATATTTATTTTGCTGACACAAAATTGAAAAGAAACAACAGGAGAGAAGGTCACGAAGACGAAACCTGAAGGGGCTGGTGCCAGGACGAGGACGACGAGGACGGCAAGCTCTGGAGGCTGGTGGCTAGTTCAGTGAAGCTCCGACAACGACACCCGATCGAGTAGACCAGAGAGCGGGGGTGTTTTTCAGTTAATAATAGTAAGTGCAATATAGGAATAGTGTAAAGTCATGAGGGTAATTTGGTGAACCAAATTTTAGCCTACTTTTATGGGCTTCAGTAAAGTAGTTAATATTCTTGGCCCAAATAAAAACAAAAAAGTCTAGAAGCAAAGCGAGTATATTTCGTTTATTTGGGCTATGTCGTATGTTGGTAAATTTAAATTGGGTGGGCCAGAAATATTAAAATTAGAAGTTTCGTTTATTTTATTTTTTTAATATAAGAATTTTTAGAAAAAAAGTTAGACTCGTCCGCTATTTAAGGGCAGGGCAAAATCTTCCTTCTTCCTAAATAATACTAATGTCAAATAGGAAAAATCGTCTATTACCCTCAAGTATAAACTTAGGTACCGATGAGTTAGGATGTCTTCCTAAATACTGCGACTAGAACCACAACAAAATAATACTCCTTAGGGATCGAACATGCTCCAAATAGTAGCATATCTCACTCTTTTGCTAGTTTAACTCACAAATGATGGGTAGAAGTTTCATTTATATCTTAGATATAAGTGTCATAGGGTAAGTATCTACAATTTGTGTCTAGAGATATTTTAAATAGGACTATCAGAAAAATATGTGTTCATTGATCAAAAGTTTTATTAATCAAAATATAATAAGCATGTCTTTTTTATAATAACCATACAAGAGTATAGATTATAATAATACTCCATCTAATTCTAAATTTAGGATTTATATGACTACTAATATATAGATATTATGAAAATTAATTAAGTCAATTCTTTTTAAAAAAGATGGGTTAATTTTCTTAAAATATTCATCTTAATAATTTATATTAAAAACTACCTGAAAAATCCTTTTTATATGTGTAATTAATAAGAAATTTTTTTAAAAAATTATTAATCTAAAGAATAAAATGAATTGAAATTTTACCTATAAACAATTGATTGAGGTGATAAAAAATTTTCTCACATAAAAAAAATTAAATTTTAAAAAATATATTTATTGAAAGATGCATAAACTATATTAAAATTATGAAGATTCTTAAAAGATCAAGACTTTTATTTCTTTTGATAGAAATTATTCAATATCCTCTAGTCGATAATATATAGACTAATTTTTTTAAGATTTAAAAATTATTAAAATATATTTTATCTTTCTTAATAAAATATTTTTTTCATATACATGGCCTCATATATATTTGAATCTTATTAAAGATAAAAAGCAATTGATAAAAATATAATTAGAAATGTCGAAAAGTGGGGTTGGACAAAATCAACCAAGTGAAAACGTGAAGTTTCTGCTTTTACTCATAATTAAAGCCACTCTTTTACAAGAACATCCCTCCTAAAAAGAAGATAAAGGAATGATAGTTGACTCTTACAATGGATAAACGCAATATATAGATATTTTCATCTTCAAAATGTGTGTATATATATATATTTAGTATTAAATTGCAAAATATAAAATTTAGTATATCATCTTAAAAAGTATAATTACAGCTGAAAGCTTAAACTTAATTTGATAAATGAGATAAAATGAATATAATTTGGTAAATTATGTAGTAAACAGACACATCTGGCCCCATCCCCCACAATATAGACAAGTAAAAGATAAATGAATATGTTAACTGAAAATAATAAATAAAATTGGGGAAGTTTTTATACAAAGTAATATAATATAAAGTTGATTAATGGTCCAATTAAATAGCAATAAATAGGGATAGAGTAATTAAAAAAAAAAAAGGGGGAATAAAAGCACTTTTAGAAGTCAACAAGCGTGATCATCAGGGCTATAAATGACATAAGGAATTAATGTTATGGCAAGTCAAAACAACAATCCGTGACACAAAGAAATTACTTGTATATAACTTATAGAGATAGGTCCTTCTTTTTTTTTGTTAAGTTCATTGAATTTATCATATGGATGGTTTACTTGGAAATTAAGATGGGTAAGCACTAAGCAACTATATATATAGCACTTTAATTTCACTTAGTGTTAATGCATCATCATCAATATCTATATATAAAATAAAATGTAATGAATATGTCACCCTATTCATTTGTATGAGAAAAATATATTTGATTATAAATATTTCTCCAGTCCTCAATGTAGAGTATATTTAATTAAAGAAGTTAATTAAATTAATATAATATATTTTTATTACAATATTTTAATCGGTTTTTGACTTTCACATTATCTTTCTTACTTGATTATTATTAAAGGAGTATTAATAAGGATAGATTAAAAAATTGATTAAGATCAATTTTTTAATTTAGCTGGGCAGGATAATGAATCCTTTGGAATGCAAAAAATAAAGTGGGAAACTACACAACAAGAAGGCTTCCATAGCAAATTAATGGATCTTTGCATAAACATGTTGAATGATTTGAAAGGATAGATGCAACCAAGTTTTTGTAGGAGAGGAGTACAAAGTAAAGGACATATCATTCGTACCTACTCAAGATGTTAGGAAAGATACTGGACTTCACATGTTTGCTATCAATTTGGGTAGGACATCCTGGGTATAAAGAAGAAAATAGGAGAAGGAATACTAAAAAAGAAGATTTTCTAAAATAATAAAATAAAAATTTGTTATTTTTTTTAAGATTTTTCTCCTAGCATTCTTCCTCTCTAATTTAGTTATCATCTTCTTACCAGTGCTTAAATAATAAGTTTATGAGAAGGTCTAAAGTTATGTTGTGACCATGGATTCACGAGAGTTAGAGTGTTCTCAAAATTCCACAAAAGCTTTGAACAACATGTTGAATCTGTATGATTTCTGAAGAAATGATCGTTCTTAGTGATCCTCCTCTCGCCTTAGTACAGCGAGTTCATGTGTTTTGATTTTTTTATTGTTATAAAAATTTTTAGAAAAGAGTTTAAATCATTTATAATTTAAAAGTAGGGTAAAGTCTCCCTTCTTCTTAAGTAATACTAGTATTGGGTAGAGTGAGCTGTCAATTACCCTCAAATATTAAACTAGATAACTAAGAATTAGGATGTCCTTTTAAACACCGTAATTAAAATTATAATAAAATAATATTTTTTATAAATTAAATATATTATAAATGATTGATTGTACTATATGTTAAAGGAGTTTCTAACTCATCCAAATTTTTTTTTTAAAAAAAAAGAAAAGAAAAAAGCGAGAGCCACTCCTCTATGCACATAAATCATAATGGATGCACTTTCACTTTCCTTTTTTCTTTATTTTATTTCAATTCAATTTAGTATTTCAAGCTATTTATGTAATCCAAAATTGAAAGGCTTAGTGGCAACACGTTAGGTGAGATTCTCATGCGTACTTTCCATTCTATTGTGCTAATCACCATCTAAATTTCTATTCCAACTTTCCACTATTATTCAAGACTTGTAATTTCTTATATAAATACTTAATTATTTAATTGTAATTCCATTCAAATACAATTAAATCACTGAACTATAAACACCCCTTGTCTCAAAAACTAATTCTTTATCAATAAATCGGAGTGAAAAATAATATTCCACAAGATTATCCCCAATCCAAATATCCAAATATAAACGGGTCGGGTGGGCAATTTAGCAACGTCATTGTTGACGTGCGGATGACGTGGAAATTGCCGGTTCCAAACTCAACGAAAGAATTAATAATAAAATAAAATGGAAAAGTAGGACAAATAATTACACAGTGGGGGCCAGGTTTGATTTTCTTGAAGAGAGAAAAATTAACGAAAGAACAAAGTAGAGAGGGGAGAGGTCGCCGGGTCGGTGTCGTTTACTGCTTTTATAGGGAGAGAGACATAGTGGGCCTGAAATGGGCCCACACGCACTAGGAGTTGAGGAGTACAGTCCAAATACTTTAAGTCTCTGTCACTCATGAAAAGCCCAAATAGAAAGTAGTTCTGTCCGTATGGAACTCTTCAATGGACTATCCCTGCTACCCCGGGCCCACGTATATTTCTCTCTCTCTCTTTCTTACTATGCCACAAGTAACAAACTCGTAATTCAGATTAGATATTGAGGTGGGGATAGTTCCTATAACGTGGTCAATTATGATTCAAAATATCTGTTAAAATAAGTGTTTACATTTAATATTAAATAATATTGTCCCTGAAAAAAGACACATAAAAATCAAATTATTATTATTATTATTATTTTGTATTCGATGACTAAATGGATTGATGTTATAAGTAAGAATAAATTTATAATTTTTTACTTACATAAAAAACTTACATGTTATTAAGCTATTGGCAAGAAACACGCATTATCATTAAGATTCCATGTGATCCTATCTAACTTAAAAAGATTAAAAAAATTAGTTTAAATTAATTATTTATAAAAAAAATATGTTTGTTTTCTCAAAGTACCATTTTAATTATTCTAACTAAAAACTACTCAATTGATACAAAATCCTCTTAATACATGCAATAAATAAAAATATTATATAATAATAAATTATAAATTTAAGATAAATAAATATATTGATGAAATATATTTAAAATTAAAATAATTTTTTTATTAACTTTTTTTATTTAATACGAGAGAGAGAGAGAGAGAGTGTATGTTACATATTTAAAAAGAATTTTACACTTAATCGATCAATCCCACTTAATTCAATTTAGTTAAATATTTAATATGATTTATACTAACAGGTTACTATAGAAGAATGAATCAAAATGTTCTGTTATAGGTTTTAACAAAGGCATCAAAATGCAGTGAAAAATTTATTTTAGTTTTTTTTTCAATTTTATAAAATAAAATATTTAAATGAAATTGTAATTTAATTTTATATTTTATAATCAATCAAGACAAAGTTTCCATGACACAAAAATATCAAGTTGGGCTAAAGAAAATCACGTATACGGTATACCTCAATTAAACATGTAAAATTTGAAAAATAAATTGTATTATTTATAAATTATGTGAATAATAAGACTTCATTATTTATTTAAAAAATAAAAAAGAAGAAAGCGAAAATTGCTGGGAGAGGATTGATTGGCTATGGGAAATTTCATTGGTTGCTTCGTTAGGATGTTCAATCAATGTCAAAGACCAAAATGTCATTTTCCTAACTTTTGGACTACAATTTGCTGTTCCTAGTTTGATTTTGATATTATTTATGTAATTGTTTGCGTTACAATTTTAATTTAGGGCAGTGAGTTGACCCGTCGAGTCGACTTGTCAGATATAAATCTCAATTAGTTTTATGAAAATAAAATTTATTTCTCTATAATGAAAACCGTTGTAAGGAGTTGTTACCAAAAGCTCAAAGGAAACGAAGGCCAACACAAAAGAAACTGGGCGATGTGAAATTATGAATTTGAGACACTACAAATGTTTATTATGGTCATATTTCAAAATATGCTGAAAATAGTTTTTTTGCAATTTTCAAAATAATAATATTATGGCCATATTTCAAAACATTACAATTTTATATAATTATTTAATTGAGTTAGATTAGTATTGTCACGAGTTTTTATATTCTAAATATTAGAATTAATATAATATCTAATCTTTTAAAATTTCTTTTATTTTAATTTTGGTGTTTAAAGTTTTAAACTTTAATATTTCTTCTTCATTAAATTATAAAGATTAATATTTTAAATAAAAAAATAAAATAATTAAAATAAAAATAAAAATAAATTTGATAGATCAAATATTGTATTAATTCAAAAAAATTATAGGAATCTAATTAAAATTTGGTACAAACTATAGAGATTTGTGGATAAATTTTCTCAAATAATTAAAATCATTTCCATAATTTTTTTTTCTATTTTATGTTATTTTTGAATTTTAGACAGACTTTTAATGGTGAATATAGAAATGAGCAGTTATTAATGATTAATTAGAGGTGCCAAAAGAGATAAGATCAAATAAAGTTCTCTCTACTTTTTAATTTGACTTTCTTACCCTTTGGACACACGAGGTTCTGACACGTGTGAGTTTTTTAAAAAAAAAAAGGCAAGTACGAAAATTAGCATCCTTTAAATATTTTTAAAATATCTTTAGAAATGGAACTATCAATTTTCAACCGACGAGAACGACGCAAATTAAAGGGTTTAAAAATTAAAATCCTAAGGAGATTTTGGCTTTTGTTTGTCTGCCAACATTATTCCTACCATAATTTTAAAATTACAACAAAACAAATCAAAAGGGCAAATAAATTATTTAATATGATTGTGACATGTCATTTTCCCCGACAATTAAGTTGATCCGAGCATTGATACTCAGATATTTTATCTATTGGTTTCTTTTAAATAATCTAAAATTGAAATTTATGTGAATAAATTGAATCCACATATGAACAAAAGATGTAGGATTGAGATCCAAATTGAAATCCACATGATCAAATAGTGAAGCTCATGATAATTATTTGAGCCAAATTAAACCTAGATATATATGTAGCTAGCTAGCTAGAGGACCATGTATAGACCGAGGTTGTAAATATTCTGGTCCCTGCCTCCTAATAGGGGATCTTGAAAAACATGGTACAAATCTCAATCGTAATTTAATCAGACCACTGAATTGATAAATTAATTTTTATTGATTTAGTTAAGAGTTCAATATAGGATTACCAGATTAAGTCTTAATTATATATTTTTATCTCTTTATTGAGTCTAAAATAACTTTATTTTTAGTAAATAAATAAAAAAAAAATAACAATTCGTTAAATTTATGTTTTAGTAACTAAGTTTTGTTAAATTATGTATAATTTGTACATAATTATTCTATTTAATCATGTATTGACATTTCTTTTAATTTAAATATTATACTTTTTTATAGATATATATAATTTTTATATATTTTAATTATAATTGGGTTTGATCTGATTTAAATAGAGTTGGTCAACTAACCCTTGACTACCACCTCAACTTATTTTAATAACCACTTCACAGTAACTAAATGATGAGGTATTATTTCAGAAGATTTGAGGCAATTTAGATGTAAGAAAACCCCAATCAATACATGTGCAAGTTGTGAAGAAATTAAGTTATATTATATAATTTATTGGGTTTAACTAACAAAAGGGTGAGACATATTACTATTTGAAGCGTGATCGATCTTTAAGGAGTACTATTTTATTGTGATTCTAATCACGGCATTTGAGAAAATATTCTAATTTTTGGATGCATAAATTGACGCCTGATGGTAATAGATGACTCGTCCTACCCGATATTAGTATCGTCTAGGATGAAAGGAGATTTTGCCCTGTCTTTAGATCATGGGTAAACCTAATCCTTTTTTAAAAATTTTTGTACTAAAAAAAGTTATATTATATAATTATATATATAATGCTATTATTTCTTATCTTAGAAGATAACCAATTTGTTACAATATTATTATTAGTTGATTCCACTTTTTTAAGCTTCCTTTCTAAAAGCAAAAAGTTAGGGTTTTCCCCATTTAATTAAAAGCGGGGGGAAAAAAAAGTGGGAATAGGGCTACCTCTTGCTTTTCTGCCTAAAAAGCTAGCTTCACTTCTAACAAAAAGCCGTATTGGGATCATCTTAATTTTCTTAATCACTATAAGCAATTTTCCATCATTGAATCCTTTTTTTTTAAAAAAAAAGTATATTGAATTAAATATAAATTCATAAATAATCAGTTTAGCTAAGTATGTGTGCATTTTTTTAATATCACATGATTTTGGGGCCTTTTGATATTTGCCCTAAAAAAACATCTCTCCATAATTTATTGATATCAACTTCATCTATTTTTTTTTTTAAAAAAAGAAGTTATGCAGTGTATGCAGTAATTATTGATATAAAATGAGAGCAATAATTTATTTAAATTTCACTATTTTAATTTATTTTTACCGAACGAAATATTCATCCCTTAAATAAAGAAACAAACCAATAAAAACATACATTGATTGATATGTTAATGATTAATTAACCCCTGCTTACACTTTTTCCTTTGTCTAAAAAGACCTCTGTTCACACCTTTTAAATGGATCGACCATGTTTATCTTAAAGTTTCTTCATTTTGAGAATAATCCCATGCTTGTGATGGGGTTGGTTATAGGCACAACCAAATCACCTAGAGTGCAAATTAAACGTAAAAAAAAATGACAAAAATTATTAATTATTACTTTAGTTTTAAGGTGACGAGCAAAATATATACTCTTCCATCATACGTTATGTACAGATTTTTCTACAAAAAACTTATAGTATCCTAAAATCATTTTAGACTTAAATTTAATTTCTGTCGTGTCTTCTTTTAACTTAAAATTGCGCTATTGTAAATATAAGGGAAAGATGTGGTAAGCTTTTAATTTCTAAACACACTTTACTGCGGTGATTAATTCGATAATTTCTTAGTGAAAGACAAAGTTAGAAAGTCTCGTACTTTTCTACAAGTTAATGATATTAACTATCACTCTTTAAAAATTGTGAAAATAGTTATATATATATATACACAAAAAAAAATTATGAGTTAAATTCAGGACTAATCAGGGCCAAGACATGCCTCTAGACTTAAAGAGTACTTACAGATCACTCACTAATAATGTTATCACATAAGTAATGGGATTTGAATTTATAACTTATAATTAGAATTAGAATATATATATATATATATCAATATTGATTTAATATACAGTTCATGGAAAAAATCCATTATTCATAAGCTATAAATAATAAAATTTATTTTTAAAATACATAAGAATATTTGAGAACATGGAGCTAGTCACGCGGATCTGATTTTAAGGAAGCCCTAGGCTCCAATAATATAATTAAATTCCCCCTAGCTTTAGTATGTGTGTGTGAAAGAAGCAACACTAATAGGGCAAACAGAAGGCAATCCATCTTGTAATAAAATTTAAAATTTAAATTAAATTCGTTATGTTTATACATTTATATATTTCGAGACGTAATGACATAAAAATGACTGTGTAGAATTCATTACCATTATTATATATACTCATAATCTTTCTTTTTCCTATTTATTTCACAAGCAATATATTTTACCATATATATATTTACTTTTGTAAATGTAAATACATTCGAATTGATTAAAAATCCCTTAGAAAAATGATATTCCTCTAATCTTTATAAATCTATTTAACTAATTTAATTATATTAAAAAAGTTAGTTAATATATTATATTTAAAAAAAATACACTAATTATCTTCCTTAACTTCCTCATTCCCTCTTTTATTTGATTATTGTTGAGAGAATATCAATAAAGATAAATTAAAAAAATGATATATAATTATTATTATTATTATTTTGTATTCGATGACTAAATGGATTGATGTTATAAGTAAGAATAAATTTATAATTTTTTACTTACATAAAAAACTTACATGTTATTAAGCTATTGGCAAGAAACACGCATTATTATTAAGATTCCATGTGATCCTATCTAACTTAAAAAGATTAAAAAAATTAGTTTAAATTAATTATTTATAAAAAAATATGTTTGTTTTCTCAAAGTACTATTTTAATTATTCTAACTAAAAACTACTCAATTGATACAAAATCCTCTTAATACATGCAATAAATAAAAATATTATATAACAATAAATTATAAATTTAGGATAAATAAATATATTGATGAAATATCTTTAAAATTAAAATAATTTTTTTATTAACTTTTTTTATTTAATACGAGAGAGAGAGAGAGTGTGTTACATATTTAAAAAGAATTTTACACTTAATCCATCTATCCCACTTAATTCAAATTAGTTAAAGATTTAATATGATTTATACTGACAGGTTACTATAGAAGAATGAATCAAAAATGTTTTGTTATAGGTTTTAACAAACCCATCAAAATGCAGTGAAAAAATTATTTTAGTATTTTTTTCAATTTTATAAAATAAAATATTTAAATGAAATTGTAATTTAATTTTATATTTTATAATCAATCAAGACAAAGTTTCCATGACACAAAAATATCAAGTTGGGCTAAAGAAAATTACGTATACGGTATACCTCAATTAAACATGTAAAATATGACAAATAAATTGTATTATTTATAAATTATGTGAATAATAAAACTTCATTATTTATTTAAAAAATAAAAAAGAAGAAAGCGAAAATTGCTGGGAGAGGATTGATTGGCTATGGGAAATTTCATTGTATTTAATCATGTATTAACAGTAAAGTGTGTTTATAAATTTAATTTATGTCCTGTTGGGTTCTAACTCTTCTTTTAACTTAAAGTTGCGCCATTGTAAATATAAGGGAAAGATGTGGTAAGCTTTTAATTTATAAACACACTTTACTGCGGTGATTAATTCGATAATTTCTTAGTGAAAGACAAAGTTAGAAAGTCTCTTACTTTTCTACAAGTTAATGATATTAACTATCACTCTTTAAAAATTGTCAAAATAGTTTTATATATATATACACACACACAAAAATTATGAGTTAAATCCGAAATTCATCAGGGTCAAAACATGCCTCTAGATTTAAAGAGTACTTACAGATGATCAGCTAATAATATTATCACATCAGTAACGGGATTTTAATTCATAACTTATAATTAGAATTAGAATATATATATCAATATTGATTTAATATACAGTTTATGGAAAAAATCCATTATTCATAAGCTATAAATAATAAAATTTATTTTTAAAATACATAAGAATATTTGAGAACATGGAGCTAGTCACGCGGATCTGATTTTAAGGAAGCCCTAGGCTCCAATAATATAATTAAATTCCCCCTAGCTTTAGTATGAAAAACACGAATTACACAAGAACCCCCCAATTTGTGCACGAAAACGAGTAAGGATTGATAAATTTTCATATATAGTGAAAAAAATTATTATCACAAGCATGAACCCCACATCCCCACCATTATAATTACATTACTTTTATTAGTTAAATCTACACCTTCAATTAATGCGTTGAAATATGTAACAGTTAGATTTACTACTTGATAGCGTTAATTAACATGTTTATGCTTTGAATGGAAATGCCGACGTTACTTGTATCACTCTATATACTTCTTCTATTTTTATTTAATATTCATCTTGTCATTAATATAATAACTATTTAATTTGATTAAAGAAATTTGTTAACTTAATTAATATGATATATTTTTTTTAAAATATCCCAATAATTTTAACTCCCTCATTCTCTCTCTTCTCTTGTTTGATTATTATTAAGGGAATATCAATAGGAGTAATTTAAGAAAAAGATGATAAATATAGAAAATATGTATTATATTTTTTGCTAAGATAAACTCCCTAATTAGATTATATATTAAGGACATAATGAGTACTACTGATTTTCATAAAAAAACACATACTTAAAAAAAATATGAAGGAAAATCTATGTATTATATAAGAATTATTTTTGTTTTTTTAGATTTTGCTCTCCATTTAACACCACATTATTTTAAATTTTTAATACACTCATTTAATATCTTCCATTTAACAGGGTTATTATTAAAAATGAGTAATAATTATACGTTAAACTTTGAAACATCACATATATTTAGGAACAACATAAAAAGAGAAAACATTGAAAAGTCCA
Organism: Leucaena leucocephala; assembly: GCA_037074615.1. NCBI lineage: Eukaryota > Viridiplantae > Streptophyta > Magnoliopsida > Fabales > Fabaceae > Leucaena > Leucaena leucocephala. Next base: position 13,129,361 of record CM073562.1, read on the forward strand.
TAACTTACAATTGATATTTAGTTAATATGTTATATTTTTTAAAAAAATATACTAATTATCTTCCTTAACTTGCTCATTCCCTCTTTTACTTTATTATTGTTGAGAGAATATCAATAAAGGTAAATTAAAAAGAAATTTATATATATAAAAAATATATCTTATATTTAATATTAATAATAATTTTCTAATTAGATCTTATATTAATGATCAGAGGAGAATATCATTTGAATGTAATGGTGAATATTTCATATAATGAATATAGATATTGATAGCAAAATAAGGAACAAGAGAGAGAAGTTGGGAAGTGGGGGAATAAAAGAGAAAGAATGTGAGTACAAGAAGGAAATGGCGTTTGTGTATGGGGAAAGACAAGCAGTAAAGCCAAAGGAAATATAATAAGAAATTTCAGAGTGGGAGACTGAGGAAGATGGGGTGTGCTATAAAAAGACATGCCGTCTCCGACAAATACTAGGCAGTACGGTCACTACAATTTAAATTTAATTAACTTCACAGTTTTAAATAAATTAGAATTGATATCCTTAACCTACCTTGTAAAATATATCTGATTTTCCAATTTTACACTCCAGTAAAATTAATAATCACAACAAAGTGTGATGGATGAATTAAAATCAAGCTAATAGTTGAGATTATAAAAAATAATAATTACCATTTTTTTTTGTTCTATATTTATTATTTAGGACCAAGTAGGGTTTTAAGACTTTTCCCTCTAATTAGGACTAAATATGTATTCCCTCAAGCTTGGAAACGATGATAATTGGTACTTATTATAAATCATTTGGTGGTGTCTTAATCATTTTTTTTAATATCACCCTTATTTAAAGTCTTAATTATAAAAAGATAATGCAATTTAAATATAAAAAATATTTAATTAAATATAATCAAAATTAAAAATTTATTCCATTTTTCTAAGTTAATAACTTAAACATATTCCATTAGCTCGGATAAGATAGTTAGAAATTTCTTATAATAAGATTTGAGGGGAAGTACGTATAATATATTGAATGTGGCCGGTAGTCCAAGCTCGAGATTTAAGGGTTGATTTGTTTGTTTGTGACATGAAAATGCGTTTCAAGGGAATGTCTGTCTGTCGAATAAATACTCACATTGGATTGCTACCTAGCTAAAGGAATAATCCCATCTTTCATCGGTTTTAGTTCATCATATTATATATACACATATTTTTTTGTTATAGTTAATTATTCATTACCTGGAATTTTTTAATGTGTTTAAGAGAATGCATACAAATTTTACTTGATATTGATGAAGATAATTCTCGAAAATTGTTAATAATTTTCTGGGAGAACAAACAATAGGAATGTCGTCCTCCATCCATGCCCTATATTTTGACCTCTTGGTAGTTATTTTGTCCTCATCCCTCAGGATCTATATATTAAAGATTGAAAAAATATTATTAAAAATTAATTACTCTATTTATGTCTACCTTTATTTAATAGGTTAACTTAATCACAAATAAATAAAAAAAATATTAATTTCAAATATTTATTAAGGATACTTTAATTTTTTTAAAAAAACTAGTGCAAAGTAATTAAAAATAACTTATAAATAAAGATGATAACAATTGAATACAAATATAATAATATCATCATCAACATATATAACTATTTGTATATTATAAAATATATAACAAATTGTATTTTTTATAAGTTATAAATAGTATAAATATATGGAAAAAATAATTTTCTTACAAAAATTATGCAACTTAAAGATCTGAAGAAGTTAGGGGCAAATAATGCTACCTGGCTATAGTTGAGCAACACATCAAAGCATAAGGATGTTAAAGTCGTTGACAGAATTATGAAGTAATGTTTGATGGGTCAATGATAAAGTAGTTCTCTTGACTTGTCTATGACTTTTGCTTCCTCTTATACATAAAAATCAATCACAATGTAGAAATTAAGAAGAAGAAGGTAAGACAATTGATCCTGAACCAAACCAACATATACATATACATACATATATATATATATATATATATATATATATATATATATATATGATTGCTTCAGGTAAACGTTATTATAGTAATTTAATTATTCCCTCCTATTCAATATAATGTGAAATTTTGTGAAGGGATTTGATTTTTTATATAAGCTATAATTTAAATCTGTTAACCATTTTAATAATTTTTTCAATTTTATCTCTAATTAATTATATGCCTTCTACATATATTTTTTCACTCATTATCTCTCATATTTTTTTTACTCATTCTCGCTCCTACTTACCATTTTTATAAATAAAAAATATTTTAAGAAAATAAATTATATTTTTTGCATATTTATTATCTTTAACTAATTTTAACTAGTTTTTTGACTTGAAGTGATTTAATTATTTTTACCCTATATTTTGAATAAGAGGGAGTATTAGAGATAAACATAGCTAATAATTAATAATACATGGTTTTGCATAGAATGTGATTTGTATACACAAACTTGCTCTTGCATCTAGATTCTCCAAGCTTTTATCTTTTGTTTTTACTATCTACAAAATTATATATTATCCTCTACATCTTTAACTTTACTTGTTAAATAAATAAAACAAATATTTGTTAAGTGATCCTCAACTTTATTGTAATTCATATACAATTTTAAAAGGGTTAAAGGTGTAATTTTATATAAGAAGTTGTTGTGTAGGAGTTGTGGATATATATATCCGAAAGTTTTTATAGGATTGGTATCGCTATGAAAGTGTTAAAAATTAAGTAATGTGGCTTTTGGCTATTGAAAAATTTTTTAGATGCCCATAGCTCTTATGAGTAAACTCTAGAAATAAAATTTGACCTTAACCCTTTGAAAAAATGGGCTCTTTCTTGATGTAGGGTCTGTTTAAATAGAAGTTTAACAAAATAACTTATGAAAAGATAGAGCTTTTAAACTGCTTTTAGAAAGGGGATTTTGGAGAAAAATTAATAAAAAAATAGTTATGAATAAATGAGTGTTTTGATAGTTATTACTAGAATAATTTTTGTTATTGAAAAATTACTAGAAAGTATATAATTTTATTAAAAATAGGAGAAATTAGATAGGGTAGAGAACAGAGAGGGTGGAGGAGAGAAATAAGAGAATGTATAAGAAAAAAATAAGGATAAAATAGTAATTGAATAATCTATAAGCTCTTTTACTATTCGAGAAATTAGACTCAGTAGTTTATCCAAAACTTTAATTTTAAACAATAATTTGATTCAAAAGTCCTTTTAGACAAATATGACTGTTTGTTTTAAAAATTTTTAAAACTAAAGTTTAAACTAAAATCTCTTTTAAAACCCCAGTTTTAATAATTACCAAACATACATATAATCACAATTCCTCCCTGCCGTACGTACATATACTTGACTTTTATGTAATTGATTCATTAAATTAAATTACTAAATCACTACACTAATTAAATATGATTCATTAAGTTAAATGGGGTTCATCACCTTTATTTACTTGGAGGAAATTTATTTATTTATTAATTATTTGGTCAAATTGGAGGGGGGGAAATATTAACATTTCAAGCATACGTACATCTTTCAATTACGTTGATTAATTTGTTCTTATTCATAGTATGCATGATATATAGTCATCATACTTTATATCCTTTAATAGCATATTCTAATCATCAAAACGTTTACGTTTAAGATTGATTTGAGGGTTGATTTTTCTCCAAAATAGTAATAATTATGTCGTCTATATAATTAATCTTAGTTATGATCATACGCAACACTAATATAATGCTATATGATAAGTTCTATTATAATAATGTCGTTTTCTCAAAATAGATTTACATTTGAAACAAATCACGTACCCTTAAAGGACTAACAAGTCAAAATTATGTAGCTCACTTCCAACTTTTTCTTCCCAAAATATATAATATTAATAACATGGAGAGACTCAGAGAACTTTGAAGAATTCTTAATGGAATGAGCAATCATGAATTAAAAGTTAAGTAGTCAAGCTTGGATAAGAAAGTGCGTGTAAGTGTCTTAATTAGCTTAAGTAAGTCAAATTTTCCTGAATAATTACATACCTTTCTTTTCTCTTTACAACTATGTTTAATATTCTTTAATATCTTACTCATTCAAATTCAAACTGAGTTGAAACTCAAGTGAAGTAAATATTTTTTAATGTGATTTTTTTAATAAACAAAGCTTGAAATTAAATCAATATTTTCCACTCGATCGACTAATTAACTTGGCCCTTTTGTCATCAATTCAATGTGTGTTTGGATTTACTAGATCTAATTTAATTTTTTTAAAAAAATATTTTAATGTATACATAATCTAAAATAAAGATTGATATATATTCTTTTAACTGGCATTTTTAAAAAAATATAGTTTCTATTTAAAAATATTTAATTGAAAATTATAAATTTAGACTCTTACAACTACATGGTGTTGTAGAAGTTTGAATTGTAAATTTAGAAAAAAGTTATTTAATTAAAGATATCTTCAAATCACTTTAAGTTTGAGATTAATCATTTTTTAAGCTTAAAGTAAAATCTCTATAACCAAGTATATTTTTATGCTTATAGGATAAGATCACTTATCGTCTCAAGTATCAGCTAAAACCTTGTTGTTAAATTTAGAAACTTTACATAAGTCCTGATTTTACATTGATATTCTTACAGATTCATCAACCATCATACTCCCCTGTTTTTTCATTGAATAGTTTGGAATGTAATACAAGAGGGATGCCACGTGAGCAAAAAAAGATAGAAAATTGGTGCACTCAAGAGTAACATTGGTAGTACAAAGATTTGGGTTTTCTTAATTGTGGGAATTGCTACCACCTTTTGTGTCCCACTTTCAGATAAAGCTAAGCACAAAAGCAAGCTCGCGAGCGAGAGAGGGGGGAATGGAAAAAGCCATGAAAGGAAGAAAGAGTAGAAAAGTAATAAGACGATAAAAAATATTAAAAAAAAAATAAATAAAAAGGAGAGAGAGAGAGAGAGAAAACAAACATAAAAAGAGGTTCTCGATCAAAATACTCTGAATATTCAAATTAAATCAAATTCTCTCAAAAACAGGGCCGAGAGAGAGAGCGCAAGCAAGCAATAACTAGTAGTAGTGCTTCTGTTTCCCACCCTTAGCTATATACACCAAGAGAGAAAAAGAAAGAAACAGAAAGAGAAAGGAGAACTTCTTTGGTTCAATTCATTTTGAATTTATTGTTGAAGAAGCAGCTAAGGTAGGGAGAGATGAATAGAGGCGTTGTTCAGAGCTCGCCGGTGCAACAAATGATGGCCGCCGGAAACCCTAATTGTTGGAACATAAATCATACTATGATGCCTCCTATTTCTCAGCATCATCAACAACAACCACCTAATTCTAATTCTTCTTCTCCTTTCTTCTTCTCATCATCATCCACTAACTTCCTCTCTCCTAATTATCCCCCATCTTCTTCCCTTCCTCTTCCTTTTCCTTCTACTTGGCATGGAATTCCAGATCACCTTCCTCAGTCCTGGAGCCACCTTCTCTTGTAATCTATCTCTCTCTGTATATAAATATATATCTTTAATATATTCACACACAAAAAGAGCACGTACACTAATAACTACACAATTTTGATTGAGTACTACCGATTACTGAAGTTATTTGTAAGATTGAAGGATTTAACTTTGAAAACAATCTGGCTAATATACATATAGGGGTGAAGAAGATAAGAAAATGGGGAACTGGGAGGAGCAAGTGCTGATGAGTCAGGCTCAAAATGTTGGTCTTGTGGATGTCAAGCAAGAAAGCTCATCCGTAAACAGTTATGTATATGGCGGTGGTGGTGCTGGTGGCGGCAAAAACAGTAACGACGAGTTTAAGGTGGCTTCCGCAGGTGGTGGGGGTGGTGCTGCTGCTAATTGGTCTCATCATCAAATAGTGCCTCCTCCTCCTGCTGCTGCTGCTTCATCTTCTTCGCCAAAATCATGTGTCACAAGTTTCAGCAGTAACATGTTGGATTTCTCTAACACTAAGACAGATGCTAGGCATCCTCCTCCTGATCGATCTTCTGAGGTAACAAATTCATCAGATTAATTCATGTGAGAATAAATCTCCCATTTTTTTCCCAAAAAAAAAAAACTTTTGTTATAGTTGTATTGTTCAAAACACCAATGGGGTCAAGAAAAAAAAAAGCAATCTTTTCTTTTCTAACGATAAATCTTTTTAACGGGTTTGATTCTGCTTTTCTTCTCTGTTAACAAACACATAATTTCCAGGCAGAAATTCTTGCTGATCTTGCTATATATATAATATCTAAAAAGTTCTATCTTTATGAATCATGTGGATGCGATTAATTCTTTCATTCTATCAATGCATTTATACACTGTTTTCTTTTGGGGCTATTAAACTCATACATATAAAAAAGTTGCTTAATTGAAAATTTGACTGGAAAATTCTTTTCTTTTCTTCTGTTCTTCAAGTGTAACAGCAATGGAGGTGGTGGCGGTGGGGCAGTGAAGAAAGCTAGGGTTCAACCATCAACGACGACACAGACACAGTCAAGCTTCAAGGTAAATAGAGGAGAGAGAGAGAGATCAGAAGCAAAACAATATACACATATACGTACGATAATAATAAGGGTAGGCAGAAATTTCCAATGAATTAGCGGCCCCAAACTCTTTTTCAGAGAGAGAGTGACATGTATAGACAAAACACATAAGCACACTCGAAAAAACATCATCATGTGGCTGCTAAAACTATTGTCTTTCTTGTTTGTCCCATTTCCAATCATCACGATTCTAATTTATCTCTTTCTCCTTCATTTCTATCTCAACACACGAATAATCAAATTACTTAACTAACTTTCAAGCACATACATGTGCATATGGCAGTAGTCCAGGATCTCTCTGACTTTTCTTCTCTTCTCATTTTCAGGTTAGAAAGGAGAAATTAGGTGACAGAATTACTGCCCTTCATCAGATTGTTTCCCCCTTTGGAAAGGTAATTATTATTAAACTTTCTATTTTTTCTCTATTTATATCAATTAATAATACTTTTCCTAATTCTAAATATAAAACCTTATTTACAATATAAATTTCAATATAAGCAAGGTATTATATTTAAGATTAGAGGTAGTACTTAGATCCTCTCTAACTCTACAATCTATCATTATGTGTATGCCTCTCTTTAGTTACATGAATTTTATGATATTTTGAATTTAAAAATAATACTATCTCCAATACTCGATGCAAAAGTTAGATAATTAATTTGTAAATATTAATAAAATTAATTAAATTATTTATATATTTTAAAAAAATAAAAATATGTAATGATTTCCTCAAAGTATCTCTTCTAATCAATTGTATTGGACAAATACTACTCCTTTGATGGAAAAACTAGCTCTTTAATATTGCAATCATTAATAGGAGATTTTAAGAAAAAATTATAAATTTATGAGATAAAATATATTAAAATTTTATATTTAGTACTAAATTAAACATGTCTCTCAATGCCCCTTATATTTAAAATGAGAGAGAGAGAGAGAGTAATTCATCAGTAGAAGAAACCCTAGCTTTTAAACCCCATCTTTTCAGGCGAGACTCTTGGATGTGTATGTGTGAGTGATAATAGACTGAGAGAGAAATTGAATACAAGTGGATTAATATATTTGTTGTTGTTTTTTGGGAAAAAGAAGAAGAGGGAATGTTGAGTGAGTGTTGACGATAATTGAGTAATAGCGGGTGTGGGGTTTCTTTCACTTTTTGCAGACTGATACAGCGTCTGTCTTGTTAGAAGCTATAGGATACATCAGATTCCTCCAGAGTCAAATTGAGGTGATGTTTCTTTCTTTCCTTTCCTTATTTCTTTCAAACAAGCATCACTCTGTCATAGCACGCTCTAAAAGTTCCATTCTTGGTTTCACACATTATTTATTGAAGTTCTCAATATTCTTCTTTCTTGTAGGCCCTTTCCTCACCATACTTGGGCACTATTTCTGCATCATCTTCTTCAAACATGAGGCACCAACACTCTGTAAGAATTACTCCCATCCCATTTCCTCTTATATGTTAAGAGTGCTCTTAATCCAACGACACTGTTTATACCTTATGAATAATGTTAAGATATATATTTAAAATTATATATATAGCTATGTGGACTTTTTAAAACTTGGAAAATCGGCAAAAAGTCTATGTTCAAAAAATTTATTGGTAAAAAAAGGACCTAAATTCAAGTATTGGTATTCTTTATAGGTAAATTTTCTTGAATACCGATATTTTCTATATATAAAAATATATCAAGTCTTTTTTGTAGATAAAATTTTTAAACTAGGCTTTTCACTGATTCTTTCTTTAAAAGTGTTTATTAATAATTTTTTAATAAAAAATATTATCTTATGTAGTGTGGAAATTTAAAATATTTTTATACATTTTATAATTTAAAATATTATTTTGTTATAAGCATATCTCACTTTTTCAAAGCAAGGACAAAAAATATCTCTCTCTCTCTCTCAGCTCCTTCTTTGCAGCTTATTTCTTCATTGCATGTATGGGGTAATTATTTGATACTAATTAAGTGATGATTTACGGAAATATTTTTTTAATTATAATTTGTTAGGTTCAAGGAGAGAAGAATTGTATATTCCCTGAAGACTCTGGTCAGGTATGCTTTTTCATTGGATCCATTACTCCTTGTTGGGGGTGTGTGTTTAGGGTTTCTGAAAATAAATAAATTAATTAAAGCTCCTAACCCAACTTGCATTTTGTAAATTGAATAAATGGAGAGAAATTAATTAAAGTTCCTAAATAAAGGGAACTCTCACCACCAGCTTTATCATATTAAAAATTATTCCGAAATTGAATCAATCTATAGAAGCTAATTAATTAATATGTGTGCTTCAATGTAATCATATGTTAATTAATATAACGCTGTTATTAATTAACTAATTGCAGGAAATAGAGGAAGAACCAAAGAAGGATCTGAAGAGTAGAGGGTTGTGTTTGGTTCCAGTTTCTTGCACACTTCAAATTGGCAGGGATAATGGAGCTGATTACTGGGCTCCTGCTCTTGGAGGAGGAGGCTTTCGATGAATCAGTCCAAATTAATTAGAGTTAATTAATGGGGTTAATTAATTGAAGCGCACACCGAGAGATCGATGATCCAAATATAGAGAATATTATCAATTAAATATTAAAAAAAATATTCATGGATATGGTAATAACATCATGAGCAGTCAATCTGCTTAAAATCTCAAGGCTGATTGCTCATGATGCTATACACCATTCCTGAATAAAATATATTATAATAATATGTATTATGTATGTGTGCTTTCACAAGTATTTTTAGGTTCTAGTTAGCCCCATTATGTTAATTATTAATTAATTACTCTCAAGACTAGCTGGAGATCTGATCTCAGTCTCTTTATTTGTTGTTGCTACTGTTGTTGTTATTAATATATTAGGTTTATTGATTACTTAAGATCAATGGTGGTGCAGTGTTAATTAAGTTTGATCATAATTATTGTATATTACTGTATCTTAGCTTTAATCATTTGAATGCTTCTTCTTTAATTAGCAGCATTAATTGATTAACCAGGATCTATCATACATTATGCATCATTATTGTTACTATGTTTTATCAAATTAAAACGACATATCTTCTTATTTCTGCTCTTTTGAGTTTTGATCCAGTCCACCAATAATACAGAACTTCATAAGCATTCCTATTAGTTGGGTCAATATAAATTTTGGTTACACAAATTTGTATGAATTTTAATATTTTTCCCCCAAGTTTGGTTTCTCAAGGTGCAAAATAGTCCAGGTATATAAGAATTATTTGACTTTTTTTGATAGATTAAGGGTCCGTTTGGATAAAAGTTTAGAAAAGGGATTTTGGACAGCTTTTAGAAAATGACTTTTGGAGAAGAGCTTATGAAAAAAAATAGTTTTAAATAAATGAGTATTTGGATAATTATTTTCAGAAGTACTTTTATTATTGGTAAATTACGAAAAAATGTATGAGTATTAAATGAGGAGAGATAAAAGATAAGATGAAAGAGGAGAGAGAGTGAAAGAAAAAATAAGGTAATATATTAATTGGTTAGTTCATAAACTCTTTTACTGTTCTATTATTGTTCTATAAGCTATTCTGACCAGCTTATCTGAAATATTGGTTTTAAACTATGGTTTAGTCTAAAAGTTCGTTTGAACAAATATAGCTATTTGTTTTAAAATTTCTCAAAATTTAAGTTTTACCCAAACCTAGGTTTGGGATGTTCCTAAATACACACTAAGAAAGCCAAATAAATCAGTTAATTATAATTAATATAAAATATAATTGATTAATTTGAGTAGATTGATAAGTATATAACATAAATTCATCTTAAAGGGTTGTATTTGATCATAATTAATTAATTTATTTTACTTTCTTGATATCCCTAAAAAAATCAATTAGCTCTTATAATTAGGACATGAATGAGTAATCATAGCAACTAGTGTTTTAGACAAAAAGAAATTGGGGATATCAAAACTAAAACTAAAACTAAAACCAAATATTATATTAACCCATATTTTTAGTATATACGTCTCTAGTTAATTAAAATATGATAAGATTAATATTAATGATTAATAATTATACGGAGGGAGATACATATAATATTTTTGCTCCTAAAAGCCTATAGGATTATAATTTATAGGAGATGATGAGTCAGCTGCATGCATGCTTGCACAATAGTGTACTTATGTTACAAAGTCAATTAATTAGGAGTGATTATAAGGTTAGAGAGATAAACACGTGATCTTATACAACATGTTTGTACAAATTTAGAAGTTCAGGGGAAATTTATGATCATCTTTCAAAGATTAAAGAAGTTATGGTACCTAGTATCTTTCATGCATGTGTGTGCGAATTTTTCTTTGGGGACATATTAATCATTAATGAATCGGCCGCAAGAAAATGACAAAAATAGTATTAATATATAGTTGGTATAGTAGTATAAAATTTAATTAAATCTTTTTAAGTTTCAGATTCAATTTATAGAGAATATACCTATTATGGGAGTATAGTCACGAATCTCAAAACTATAATACGTAGTAATATGATTCAATTAATATTATAAAAAAAACTACAAGAGTGGTGTATGACTTGGAAACCCTACAAATAAAATGAAATGTGGAGATAAAACATACACAAGGTTAAATGAGGTAAACATGAAAATAGGAGTGAGGCCATCTAGGGCCTATGATGTATCACCAATTTTAAGTTTCAAACGTATGTAACCCATTTTTGCCAATAACATTATATAGGGTAAAGATAAGAGACGAAAGATGAGAGAGGGTAGAGATGATATATGAGAGAGGGTAAAAGAAAATGTAGAGATAAGATAGTAATTGGATAGTCTATAAACTCTTTTACTGTTCCAAAAGTTATTTTCAGTAGTTTATTCAAAAACATAATTTTAGCCAAAATCATTTATAAATAAATATGACTGTTTGTTTAAAAAAAAATTAAACTAAAATTTTACTTAAAAATGCTTTTAAAACCTTAGTATTAAATAGGTACTAAAATTTATTCTCCAAAATTTATTATTCTAAAAATTTATTATCTAAAAACTAATCTAAATAGTGACTAACTCCTATGGTATTTTTCTCTTTCATATCCTTGTTCGCTCCGTTAAGCAACTGCCGTTAGTTGAGGGGCTGATGTGGCCGTCTGATTAATTAAGCACGGAGGTAAAATGACTGAACATGGAGAAAAGCACGGGCATGTCAGGAGAGAGAGAGAGAGAGTTAATTTTCTTTAGTTATTTTTTTTTAAAAAAAAACTTCGTCCAGTTTCCTTCCCCATCCTCTCTTCACTTCAGGTTTCGTTTCTCCCAATCCCAATGTTCTCTTCACTTGGTGCGGAATTGGACCATCAGCGCCAGAAACAACAAGAATTGCTATTATCGGCGTCGGCGCCGATATTAACCTGGGCTTTCTTCCTCTCGAACTTGCCACGAAGAACAGCTCAGATTGTGAAGGAACGGTGGCGGGGGAGGTGGAGGATTGTGGAGGGGTTAATGAAGGAAGAGGAAAGATGGTATGCAGAGGACGTGAGTTTGTGGGGGTTTAGAGAGAGGGAGGAGGAGGAGAAAGGGGAGGGATATGAGTTTGGAGGACACGGAAGCCGTTGCTGAAAAAATCGTCATTAGAGAATCTTAAAGAGAGAAGAGAGTGGTGTGGGGGAAGCTTTTTTATTTTATGGATGACTCTGCCATGCCATGCTCAGTCATTATTTCTTTAATTAGTTAGACAGCCACATCAGCCCCTGTCAACTTTGACTAACAGCAGATGCGTGAGTTATAAACAGAAGGACTCGTACGGATAATAGAGCAAACAGGATTAATAAAAAAGAGGAAAAAAAATTACAGGGACCGTATTCAAATTTTGGTACAACTACTTTTTTTATTTCTCCTCAGTATAGGAGAGCAAGCTATTTTTAGTCACAATAATAATCTTAAACTAATCTAGATTAAGAATTGAAGGATTGCTTTAGGCGACTATCATATTACTAGTGTTGCTGCATACTTAAATCTCAAATTCAAGATTTTCGGTTAACTAAACTAACCCTTAACCAACTGCTCCAAACGTGTATTGTGGTAATTTGGTACAACTATACTTACTATCATATCAGTTTTCTCTAAATTATATAGAGGTTTTTTTTTAACTTAAATATTTTAAAAAGAGTTAGATTTATCCATAATTTAAAAATAAGGTGAAATATGCCTTATTTCTAAGTGATATTAATGTTAGGCAGAGCGAGCTATCAATCACTTTTAAATATAAATTTAGATATTTAAGAGCTAAAATATTTTTATAAATATTAAAATTAAAATTACAATAAAATAATAAATATTAAAAAAGGCTAAAAAGTTGTAAGTATCACTTTGGTAGTTCACATTTCATCATGCATGAAACAGTAAAAAGGGTACAAAATTGTCCATGGGCCACAGTATTAAAGGGTCAAAGTCCATTTTAAGTTAATAGGCTGGCCCATATGTCATATGTGGGCCTAGATAAAAACTACATGACGAATTGGCGATGATGCTCGGGCCCCTTTTGTATTAATTTTGTCTCAATGACTTTTACTTTTTATTTTGACCAGTCTAATCTTCTTGATTTAGTTTTGTAATCCACTATCATCAAGATTACAACATATTACAATAAATCAGATAAACCCTATTACATAACTTTAGTTTTGTAATCCATATTCAAATTTATATGAATCAACGTATAGAAATATGTACCTTTCACAAATCCACATTTAGACACCCATACCCCAGCCTTCAATTTTTACCATGATAGATCTCTAGATATAGGAAAACACACGGGGATACATCTCTAGTTAATTAAAAAAACAAAAAGATGGATGAGTAGTATAAATATGAAAATGGTGAAATTTGGAAATCAAGGACCACTTATCTTGTCAAATAGTACATCGAGAAGGATCCCAGCCTTGGTCCCGAGAGCGAGAGCCTTTTGCTAAGGCATGTTACTTGACACTAGATATAGGAAAATAGGTTAGCCTATCACAAAATAGGCTACGAAAAAGTTAACCCGAATCTGCCCCACCAGCCTGACAGTTTGTTTGCCCATTACCTTTTCTTTTTTTAAAAAAATATATTTTTAAATATTTTTTTATAAAATTATTTTTAAATTTTTAAAATACTAATAAATTTTTTTTAATATCATATTAATATAATAAAAAAATTTACTAATGTTATATTTTTAAAAATTTATATTTTTATAAAAAATCTTAAATTTTATAACTATAAATTTAAATAAATATTAATAACATAATATTAATCAATTATAATATTTTAATACATATAAATAAATATCTTTATTAATATTTGATAATATGGATATTTAAAATAATATTTAAATAAAATAAATAATATTAATAAATTATAAAAAGGGTTTGTGGCTTGCTAAATAGGTTGACTTTAAGTCAATCCAAACTCATTTCGTTTTATGATAAAATATTTTAAATGCCTTCCAAATTACTTCTCAAGGTAATGAAAATCTATTTAGGAATATAATATAGGGAGGAATAAATTTATTAGAGTAATATATATTAATTTTCTTTTTAGAATTTATTAATTATCAATTTAATATTTTTTAAATATTTTGGACTGATTTAGATACAATTCATGATTTTTTTCAATAAAATCGATTATTTAGTTTAGTTGAATTTTGATAAGAACAAAAAAAGTTAAATGGAATATTGGGGGAAAATGCCAAATTGGACTTATCTAATTCAAATTTATAGATATATCTACCTAGTAGTTTCCAATTATGTGTGCCAAAGCACGTGGGAATTAGAATATTATTCAATGTTGACGTGTCAAAATAGCTTTATCTAGTTTGGTTTCTTATTAATGATATTGGCCAATCACATGAAAGCCTTTCTCTCTCGTATAATTAGTCAACCTGATCCAGCCGCTATTTGCGTAAAGCAACACCCTTCATACCCATATAAGTGATCTAATGGAATGACAATTTATAAAGGAAAATCTCTTAAAAATATATTTTAAATTTTAAATTTAAGATGATTACGTCAATTTTTAAAATCTCAAATTTATACTCATAATTAAATAATAATTTTAAAATTTTAGATATTTTTATAATTTTATTTTTTACTTTAGCCACACGTAATTGGCTACTTTTGTCAATTAGCAGAGAAATTGCTTTATTAAACTGATTAATGACAAAATTGCACTGTTTAGCAATTAAAAAATCAGTCATTAATTTCATATTTTGTAATTTAAAGGAAAAAAAGAACAAAAAGCAAATATTCATGTTACAATTACTTCAAATTTATCTGTTTAGTTATGTGCGCATTAATGCATATAGAATATAAAATTAAAAATATTGTTTATAAATAATAAATAATACAATTTTTGACTGATTTAAATATATTAAAAATAAAATAATTTTAGTATATGGTTTTTATTGTTTAATTAAGGAAAAATTAATTTACAAAATTTTATAGTTTTTCTTCGTTTGTAATTATCAGGTTTCTATAATTTTCTTCCAGTCACAAAACTATAGAAATCTTATTAAAAATAATTAAAATTATAAAAATATAATAAAAAAAACTATAGATATTTGATTAAAATATAGAAAAACTATAGGAATTACAAATTATTCCTTCAATCTTTAATATATGATCTAATTAAGGAGATGACTTTATTTATAGATATATGATTTATTTTATATATTTATTATTATTTTTAAATTATTTTTATTAATATTTTTTAATAATAATTAAATAAGAGAGATAAAAAAATAAGTAAAATAATTAGTGTTCTAAAAATTATATTATATAAATTAATTTAATTAATTTTTTAAATATAATTAAATTAATTAAATATGTTATATATTAAGAATATGATGAATATTATTTTTTATTAAATATGCCAATACCTCCAGATTTGAGATATTTGTATTAGAAGGCGAAAAGTCTTGGCCATATAGCTGAAAGATCCTAGTTAATTTTAGTTTGACCATTCAACAATTGCGTGCCGCACATTGGTTTCAAGTTTAGACACGATACTTCAACACCCTTACCTCTACATCTATAAGATCAAACTCCCACCTAACCTTCGTTTAGGTGTATATAGTTGACTACCAAAAACGTTTATTTAAACAAAATTAAAAAAATTAATTAAATTAATTATTTATAATAAATATATAAATTTTTTTAAATTATTTATTCTAACATTGAGAACTATTATTTTAATAGAAAACTATGATATATATAATTAATATGAATAATTTTTAAAAAAATATAAATTTGAGAAATGAAATAAATTGAGGTATTCTTTCGATCTTTAATATATAATATAATTATGGAGTTATCTTTATTATAAAGAAAAGATATATTTTTATATTTATCAATTTTTTTTAAATTATTCCTATTGATACTCCCCAATTAAGTAAGAGAAGGGGGAATGAGTTAATTAATAAGACTATGATATTTTAGAAAAAATATGTAATATTATTTAATTTAAGTAATTTTTTTAATATAACTAAATTATTTAAGTATATCTTATATTAAAGATTAGAGGAGTATTATATTTAGAACTAAAGTAAAACCCTATTAACTCTTGTGTTTATGATGAGAAGAAGTGTTTAGTAGCATTGAGTTAAATTTAAATATTTTTATATCTAAATTTAAATATGTTATTATTATAATGTAATATTATTTCATTAAGTTAAGAATCTAGTCTATGTTATTTGATTCAACCACTATTAAATATTAATATAATAATATTATATATTTATAATATTATCTCAGCCCAAAACCATAGTTAGAAACTGTTCTGTTTTGAATAAAAAAACCATAGAGGATGAGTTGTTTCGATTCAAAACTTAGGGATTGAATGAATAAATTGAGGAAAAAAAATTTAAGTACCAAAAGTTTTTCTTTTTTTAGCTCAATTGCATCATGCAATTTTTCTCTCTCTTTTTAACATTAAGAATAATAGGAAAGAGACTATTAGTATAATGTGCTTATCATGTGCTTATAGAAGGAATAATAGATCTTGCAAGAGAAAAATCAAAGATCCCATAGACAAATATTAGTATAATAATAATTTTATGTACTTATAAAAGGGGTGAAGAATCTTGCAAAAAGAAGATACCCCATTGAGACTTTTAGAAAGAAATGAGGCTGTTAGGCTTTCTTGTGGTGTTGGTAGTGGGTATTAGCATTAGGGTCAATGGTGAAGTTTCTGGGCAAAATTGGAGAGAAATTGGGAAGATTAATAGGAAAGGGCCATATATTGGCATAGTTGTGCCAAATGCCTTTGAGATCAACCCTCTTCTTCAATCATCTAGCTTCCATGCTGATCCCAAGTTACCTTTCTTTGATTTTGCAGGCAAGTTTTCTTTTTGTCTTTTGTTTATTTTTTGTTTCCTTGTAGTTTAATTTCTTCTTCTTTATTGATTTTTCAGGCAAAGTTTTGTTGTGTTGTTTATGATTCATTGTACTTCTTGTTTATTGATTTTGCAGGAAGACGATTTCGTATAGGGGAACTAGAAAACAAGAGGGTTATAATTGTTATGACAGGATTGAGCATGGTATGTTAAGAAAGTGTTTTGATTATTTTATTTTACATGTTTTTGTGTTGTAAAAAGTAAATCAGATTACTTAAAATTGAGTTCATGTCTATCGATTTAATATTTTTAATTTTTTTATCTACAATTTATAATCAATAATTTTAATCAGTAATCTCATTTTTATCTTCGAATAATTTTGAACCCCATGATAGTAATTAATCATTAATCTTATTAACTAATTCTATAATATTTTAAATTTTTTAATGATAATGATGATTAATAATAAATAATAAATTACTTTAATTTTTAAAAGATTTTAAGTACCATGATACAACATATTTTTTCCTTGCTCCTCTTGCAATATACGAGTGAAATCTCTAGTGTTTCATATTAAGTGCAAAAATGATGACTTTTTGTGTGCAGTTAAATGCAGGATTTGCAACACAGTTGTTGCTGACATTGTTCAAAGTGAAAGGGGTGGTTCATCATGGAATTGCAGGAAATGCAGATCCAAAACTCCAAATTGGAGATGTTACTATTCCCCAGTTTTGGGCTCACACTGGACTTTGGAATTGGCAGGTATACATACTTGTTACAAATTTACATTTATTTTTTAAATTACAAGTAAATTGTTTATATATATTTAAAATTAATCACTACAATTTTCTCAAATTTTTCTAAATTATACCAATTTCTCTTTGTTTATGAAAATTTGGCAGAGATTTGGAGATGGTGTTGATGATGAACTAGCTTTAGAAGCAAATGGAGACTACACAAGAAAATTTGGGAATCTCAATTTCTCAAATTTCAACAATTACACAAAGTCAGTGGCAAATCTGTTGAATAGTGTTTGGTACCAAGCAGAGGAAGTTTTCCCAATCCACAGCATCCCAGAAGTGAGGCAGCATGCGTTCTGGGTTCCAGTGGACAACAGCTACTTCAACATTGCAGCAAAACTCAAGGTTTGCTTATTAGATTATTAAAAAAACAAGTGTTTAGAGGTTTTTTTAAAAAAGAAAACATTATTTTGCTTTTATTCACACTCATAATTTTTTTTACTTGAAATTACTTCTCAAGATATAATGAAAAGCTATTTATTACAACTTCTTAAAGAAATCAGAAATTTACTTTTTTTTCCTTAATTCAGATTTAAAAAAAACTTAAACAAATAATCTAAAATGTCTTAAAAGTTCTTTTTCAAAAAAATTATTTTTTTTCTTAAAAAACCTGAAATAAATAGGTTTTTACAAAAAAAAACAGGGTTAAAATACATTTTTGCCTTGGATGTAGTTTCGAAAGTGTTATAATTTAAAGAAAATTATGGGGTAGGATTGTTGTAAAAATGATTTTTTTTGTATTAAAAAAGAACACAAATGGGCCCAAAATTTATGAAACTAATAAAACAAATTATATTTTGATAATTAACATGTTGTAGCATTAATTAAAAAACAGAATCACGTATAATCAATCGCTCATGGATAGAGTAGAGTCTGGTTTAATATGTTTTTCCCCTACAGAATGTGAAGTTGGAAGGCTGTGTGAACACTACAACTTGCTTACCAAGAAACCCTAAAGCGGTGAGAGTGAAGAGAGGGGTAAGCAGCAATGTGTTTGTTGATAACAAAGCTTATAGAGAATTCTTGAGGTCCAAATTTGATGCCACAGCAATTGACATGGAATCTGCAGCTGTTTCTCTCATTTGTGTTCAGTTCAAAACTCCTTTCATTGCCATTAGAGCTCTCTCTGATTTAGCAGGCGGAGGTTCTTCACTCTCCAATGAAGCTTCTCTCTTTGCATCCTTAGCTTCTCAGAATGCTGTCACTGTTCTCATCAGATTCATCTCCTTGTTACCCTATTATTAGCTTCTCTCTTGTCTTTTGACAATTTATTGAATAAAAAGATAAAACAATACATATAAGCCCTCAACTGATGCTCAGTCAAGATTAAATTTGGGCACAAAGTCTAAAATAAAAAAAACAGTACAACAAGCTAATAGAAAAACAAATAAAAAACCAATAACATAATAAGTAAAGGAACAAGAAGCTGCAACCAATACGCCCAGAAATATTAGCTTCTCTCTTTAATTGCTATTGTACACGGGGAATTTGAAAGGAAACAAAAAAGATTGTGAATTTCCCATGATGCCTGTTTGATTTTGTATACATTAAAATAAATTTTTTAGAAAAACTAAAAAAAAATCTAAATCATTCATATTAGATGTACACAAGACTAGACCGTCTAGATTTGGTTCTCATAACTAAGTGATGAACAACCAAACTAAATAATTTCTGTTGATGGCTATATCCCAGACCCCTCCTTTGTAGATATTGTCCCTGTTTGTAGTCGTAATCAATAGCAGGGTTTTGTTTCCCTGGGTGCAGCCGTAGCCACCCAGAAAAGGCGACTACGAGGGGAAGGTATCTGCATCCTTATAAGGCATACTTCATTCCCCTTCCCAACCGATGTGGGATTTCATATCACATCTACCCCCTATAAGAGCCCAACGACCTCACTGGCACATCGACCGGAGGCCTGGCTCTGATACTAATTGTAACATCACAGACCCCTCCCTCTTAGATATTGTCCCTATTTGCAGCCGTAGCCAAGAGCAGGGTTTTATTTCCCTAGGTACAGCCGTAGCCACCCAGAAAACACGTCTATGAGGGGAAGGTATCCACACCCTTATAAGGCATACTTCGTTCCCCTTCCCAACCGATGTGGGACTTCACATCACATCATTGTAACATCCCATACCCCTCCCTCGTAGATATTGTCCCTTTTTGCAGCCGTAGTTAAGAGTAGGGTTTTATTTTCCTAGGTACAGCCGTAACCACCCAGAAAACACGTCTGCAAGGGGAAGTTATCCACACCCTTATAAGGCATGCTTCGTTCCCTTTTCCAACCGATGTGGGACTTCACAACATCTACCCCCTCATAGGGGCCCAGTGACCTCGCTAGCACATCGACTGGAGGTTTGGCTCTAATACCAATTATAACATCCCAAACCCCTCCCTCATAGATATTGTCCCTATTTGCAGCCGTAGCCAAGAGCAGGGTTTTGTTTCCCTGGGTGCAGCTGTAGCCACCCAGAAAACGCGTCTGCAAGGGGAAGGTATCTATACCCTTATAAGGCATGTTTCATTTCCCTTCTCAACCATGTGGGACTTCACAACATCAGTTGATATAACATGTTTTGTTTAAAACACCATAATATTCCTTAATTCATTTATTCCCTATCTAATTATTATTGAATAAGTATCAATAAGAACAATTTAAAAAAATAGATAAAAATAGAAAAATATGTTTATATTTAGAATCAATATCAATTCTCTAATTATATTTTATATTAAGACTAGAGGATTATTTTTTTTTTGTTTCTGTTGAGAAAATTGCCAAAAAAATCATTATTGATTAATAAACGAAAGCACGCCTATAATTCCAAGAAACAAAGGTTACGGGGAGGGGGGGGGGGGTAAACTGCGTATTTGAAACAGAACAAAAAAAACCACATACAAGAAAGAAAAGAAAAGTTTGACCAAAAACAAAAAAGAAAGATAAGAAAAGAAAATCCAATAAGAAGACATTGAGATAATAGAGAATTGTAAATGTTGTTTTCAAGAAATTAGAAGATCCCACATTGGTAATATAATATATCTTGATTGATGTTCCTTATGAAAACACTATCTAATCCACCATTATTTGGATTTCCTTCCCCTTCTCATTAAAATTTGGATTGTTCAAATAATCTTCATTTATTTTAACGGACATTCTAGGGCATTTAAGATGGTGTTTTTGCCACTTTTATAATATTTGTGTATATTTTTGTTCTTAACAAAATTTAATGGTACTCGATGTTCATAACATATAACTTAGTTGTTAAAATTATGTCTTGTTTAAAAATTGAGAGATTAAAACTAAAATTTATGTTAACCTAAAACATTAAAGATTATATTAACTCTAATTATAATTATTAGAAGATAATGTTTACAATATTAAATTCATAAACTATTCAGATTACAGGAGGGATGAAGTGGAGATATTGCACGTTGCAGAAGAAAATCCTGTTTCTATTATTATTTTTTTATAAAAAGACAATTTCATTAAAGTAAAATCCTGTTTTATAACCCAGTTAAATTAATTTCAAGAGACTAGAAGATATCATATACTTCTCTTATTATAAATATAAAGATTAGTTAAGGATAATTATTATTTTAAATATAAGATTATAATTTATTTTATTTTTTATATTTATTATTTTTTAACTAATTTATTTCATTTATAAATTGATATATAATATAATGTTAGATATTGTCAAATACTAACTATATGCACTTTTTTTAATAAAGAGTCAAATTTTAGTTTATAACATATGGTGAGGGATTAATTTTTTTTATTAAATTCAATAAGGCTTATATATTCCATTTAATTATAATTCAATAATAGATATGATAAAACGGAGTGGCTCTTAACATGTTTGAGTCTAAACCGGTAGGGTTGGAAAGCCTACTTTTTCTAAGTGTGTATTTGGCAGATAGGTTAGAAAAATTATTTTGGATAAAATTTTAATTTGAAATTTTTTTAAATAAACAGTTATATTTGTCTAAAAGTGATTTTGGCTAAAACTATAGTTTAAAACTATGGTTTTAAATAAGTTATTGAAATTAGATTTTAGAATAAAAGAGTTTATGGACTATCCAATTACTATCTTACCCCTACTTTTTCTTACATCATTCTCCTCTCTCATCTCTTCTCTCTCCTATTCATCATATCTCCTATCTCTTCTCTATACTTTCACTTCTCTCATATTTCTTCTCCACCATATCTCATTTCTCCTACTTTTAATCAAATCATACAATTTTTAATAATTTAACAATATAAAAAGTGATTATACTACTAATCATACAAATATTTTTATTTTTAAAATCTATTTTTTCTAAAATTTATTTTTTAAAATTTATTCTTCTTAAAATTTATTCTCAAAAGTTAATCCAAACAGGCTTAAGACAACTCTATTTGTTCAAAGTGGAACATTAGTTTATTTTGGATAACACTGGTATTCTTTTCAAGTTCAAGGGAGGGCGTCGCACTTCTTTAAACTTGAAGATGTCAATTGCGTATGGAGAGATATTTTGGGGTGAAATTGCATTTTAATCCAATTATTTTGTTGGCAAAAAAAAAACACTCCCGTTATATATATATATATATATATATATATATATATATATGTATATATTGATGTGAACTAGCGGGCACACGAATTCTCATCCCCAAATGGAAACTTTTTGTTTTTTTTAACTCACTTGGAAAATTATAATTCTATTGCCGGCGCTGCTATTCTGCTCGGCACATTTCCTAGCCTCACCAACTTGCTAATAAGACACGAGTCCCTCCCCGGACGGATTCCTCCGGCAAGGATCAAAAAGAATTTTATAAAGGTATGCCGCTTCACGGACATTTCATTTGATGCAAAACAAACAAATAAACCAGTTAGAAGAATCCTTTTTCAAATCCAGCAAATAAATAATTAAACCGCTCTTTTGACCCATATCTTGATTAGCAATTAATAGGGTCAAAAATGATAGTTAATGTAGTTTGTCTAACCGATATTAATATAGTAATTAATGAGGATAAAAATAAAAAAAATAAATATTTTAAACTATTTTTATAAATGATTTATTTAAAAATTCTTTTATACTCCCTCTAATTTTAAATATAAATTACTTTTAACTAAATGACGCGTATTAATAAAAATTATTAAAATTATTATAAAATTTAAGTGAAATATTTATAATACAATTCTTATTTAATTTATAAATTATTTTTAACATGTTTTATCATAACTAAATAAAATTTTAAATCTCATTAAATATACCTTAAAGTTTAACAACTTTTAACTTTATTCCTATTTAATATATATTATATCTTATGAGAATAAGTCTATACAATAATAAATGAATAATAAAATTTTATATTCATATGAAAAATTTAATTATATGACTTATAAATAGGATAACAAATCTTCTCTCTTTACTTTATAAATAGAATTAGAGTTGTATTAGCCTCCTTAATAATACTAAAATCTAACATTATATTAATTTCAACTATCTCTAATTATCCTTATTAAATATAGGTATAAATGGATGAAAATCATTCAATGCTTCTTAAAAGTCTCAAATGCTTAGCTACCCATAATACTTTTTCTAGAAAATGCTCTATATATGGGACCAAGGGAGTTCTCCTCTTGACTTATTTATAATGTAGAGAGAATATTTTTTGATCATATCTATAAGTTATGCTATTAATTTTTTGACATGAATATATAATTTTACAATTTATTTGTTATTGTATAGACTTTATATATTCTTGTGGTAGAGTGTTTATTAAATTAGGGTAAAGTTAAAAAGTTATTTCGATAAAAAAAATTTAAAAAGTTATTAAATTTTAAGATAAAGTTAATAACATTTAAGATTTTTCTTGATTCCGTTAAACATATTGAAAGTGATTTATAAATAAGATTATAGGAATATATTGATTAGTAATGATAATATTAATGATTGTATGTAGAACCAAAGGTATTAGATCAAGTGGTGTATCCAAAGTGGGAAAACTACAATTGGATTCATATTAGTCAGATATTTAGTAATATGATCTAAAAAAATGCTTCAGGAGTGGCTCAAAGGGTTATATAAAAAATTAATAATTCTATGGTTTTTTATTTTAAATTATAAAGTATAGTTGATTTACTTTTTTGCCAAAAGTTAATTTACTTTATTTGTTTAATTTTTACGAGGTGTTGTTTACAAGAAAGTTCTATTTTCCTTTTCTTGTGACTTGATGGAGATTGATACAGCATCTTTTTGAGAGGCAGAGGCCGTGGATATAAACGAGGCACACCTTCAAGGAGCATTCATGTATAACTGAGACATTAATGCTCACACTTCCCTATTACAATAGTCAATGCTCTAATAAATTTCTAAACTATATACATTCATTCATATTACAGAAGAAATCAAGAACCCATCATCATCCCCATATTGAGACTTCCATGGAGGAGCAAAAGGAAGCCAAGAACCTCCTCCAGATTTCCGCCAGGAAAAAGGGTGGCCTCATAACCATGCCCTTTATCATAGGTAAGAGATAACACTTTTTAGTCTTAAAGGTTTTCTAGCTACTAGTATGATGATAATAACTTATTATTTGTATTGAACATGAGTTTGTTACAAGTTTTATATCAAGGATTCTCAATGAAAGAATTGTGGTTTATAAATATGGGGGATTTCTCTTCCTAATAGGTTAGTTTTGTTGTTTTTACAAAGTATAATCCAAATTGACCCGATCCTCTAGTTGGTCCATAATTCTGTTGAACTAGAATTTAAGTAAATCCAATTAACCGAGTCAACCCGACAAGTTTGATTTAGTCATTGAATACGTATTTTTCGAGTAATTCTATGACCAAAATTGTTGTTTGGATTAATATTGTATAAGACATTAAAGCTTTATTTGTATGATTTATGGATGAATGTTCCATTTGGGTGTTTCAGCAAACGAGGCATTAGACAAAGTAGCAAATATAGGTCTGCATGCGAACATGATCCTATACCTCATGCAAGAGTATCACTATGATACTGCAAGCGCTGCCATAATATTGAGCCTGTGGAATGCAATCTCTTATTTCATGACCATCTTCGGTGCTTTCCTTTCTGATTCTTACCTCGGAAGATTTCGTGTTATTTCATATGCCCTCATCTTCGAGCTACTCGTAAGTAAATTTATACCTTTTCTTAGCATTTAAGTTTGGCACTACTATAGAAATGACTTTTTACTCCGATTAAAATTTGACATTTTATGCCAATTTTAAAACTGGTGTAGAAATAGACTAAACTTTCTATTTCTATTGTCTCTACATACGTAATTTTCTAATATTAAAACTTTCTTTAGGATTAATTTGTGTGCACAATTTTAAGGAGAAAACAACCCTATCTATCCCTAACCTTATGAATACTTACAATTCTTATGCGAAAACTTCGAGAATAAAATTAAAATTTGACCCTTATTTATAAGTTGACAGAAGTGAACAAAGAAATTGACTTATTCTAGTTCAACTCTTTTACAAAATGAAAAATGGCACTCGTCTAATTATTAATATATGACTTAATTTAGGAATTAATTTATGCATGTTCTAAATATAAGATATTTTCTATATTTATAAACTTGTTTATTAAATTATCTTTATTGATACTCTCTTAATAATAATCAAATAAGAGAGGGGAAGAAGGAGTTAAAGAAAAGAATGATTATAGTGTTTTAAAAAAAATACTATATTAATTAATTTAATTAATTTTTTTAATTAAATTAAATTAATTAAATAAATTTTATATTAAAGATAAGAGGAATATATATGTGTGTGTGTGTGTGTGTGTGAAACATGAGAATTCAAAATTGCTATGGTTTTTGTTATCCTTTTCAGGGATTAATAGTGCTGTGGCTCACTGCAATTATTCACAATGCAAGGCCTCCATTCTGCAATGTCTACAAAGAAACAAGTTGTGAAACTCCAAGTGCTGGGCAACTATTGCTTCTTGTTTTATCTCTTCTTCTGATGGCCATTGGAGCAGGTGGAATCAGGCCTTGTTCCTTAGCTTTTGCTGCAGATCAAATCAAGAAACCAGAAAACCCAAGAAACAAGAGCATCATGAAGAGCTTCTTCAATTGGTACTACGTTTCAGTTGGGGTTTCCCTTGGTATTTCAGGAACATTCATAGTTTACTATCAAATCAAAACAGGTTGGATTAAGGGCTTTGGGATTACTGTGGGTCTTATGTTCTTCTCCACTGTCATGTTCTTCTTGGGCTCTCACTTATATATCAAGCTCAAAGCAGACAAGAACCTGTGCTTCGGCTTGGCCCAAGTTGTTTCATCAGCCTGGAAAAACAGACACCTAACTCTCCCTCCCAAGGGTTCTGGAAATTGGTATTTCAAAAATGGTGCTAAACTTGTTGAACCTACACACAAACTAAGGTACCATGTTGTTTCTTATTTAACTTCTTGCATACTTTATCTCATGTTGTACATTTCTTTAGTATATCACATCTACTGGAATGACCATTTATATATAGGGTTAGGTTCCATTTAGATCCATAAAATATTTTTTCAATAGTACTTAGCATCATAAAATAATTTTTAGTGCATTCCACACCCTAAACTATTTTTTCCAATGACACTTAATATCCTAGAATTTTTTTAGGTGTAATTTTAGTGTTAAAGTATTTTCTTAATAGCAATGAGTAGCATACTTCCCCATAAAAATTTATAAAAAGAAAAAATAGTTTAAGGTGATCTTTATTACTGAGAAAATACTTTAAGAGAAAACTACATAAAAAAATATGTTATGATACTGAGTATGGTTAGAAAAATATTTTAGACTACTACTCAAAAGTTACTTTAAAATATTGAGTTATATTAAAAAAATACTTTAGGATGATAAATACAACTTAATCGTTTATATATATATATATATATATTATATGCACCTCAATTTTTGGGGGGTTTATTGTAAAATTTTAGGAGTTAGAGAGATTATTTAAATGACATAAAATTTATGAGGGTTTTTATGTAATTTAACCTTCATAAGTCATGTTATATATGTCTTCAATATATCACATCTACTTTTTTTTTAGTATAAGAGAAGGCTAATAGCCCAACATAAAAAAAGACTAAATCATAAGGGGATTAGATCACAGACTCTCAATAAAAATAAGAGACTCTAAACTTGGATGATAAGTATATAATATTTCTGTAGTAGAGAAACCATCTTTAGCCAGTGCATCTACCATTTACACCCACACACCCACACAAACACCCACCTACCTTAAGATCTCTCGGTTGAGATAGGTTAAAAGATTTGTTTAACCGACAATGCAAATTGAATCTTTAATGTTCCTAGGTTCTTGAACAAGGCGTGCATGATCAAGAACAAAGCCAGCGACTTGGACTCTAACGGTATGCCGGTGGATCCCTGGAGTCTATGTACAGTGAGGCAAGTAGAAGAGCTAAAAGCAATTATCAAAGTGATGCCTATTTGGTCTACTGGCTTCATAGTTGCAGCCGGCTTGAACCAACTCACATTTCTTGTGGCACAAGCAAGCACGATGGACCGACGCCTTCTCTTCAACTTCGAAGTCCTACCAACTAACTTAATCATATTTGTATTCCTCTCTATGACCATATGGATAGCCATCTACGACCGCGTTATAGTCCCTTTACTCTCGAAATCAAAATACACCCGAATAAGAGGAGGATTCACCCTCAAGCAAAGAATGGGAATCGGGATAGCACTAACATTTTTAGCCAAACTAACAGCAGCAGAAGTTGAGAGAAGAAGAAGAAGCCTTGCCATTAGAGAAGGTTTACTGGGAAATCCCAATGGAATAGTGAATATGTCTGCTTGGTGGCTTGTTCCTCAATTGTGCCTAGCTGGTTTAGCTGAGGCATTCAATGCTATTGGACAGATAGAGTTCTATTACAGTCAATTTCCAAAGAGTATGTCAAGCATTGCTGTGGCTTTTTTTGCCGTCGGTTTCGGCGTGGGAAATCTGTTGGCTGGTCTCATTGTGAGCATTGTGAATAATGTTACACAGAGAGGAGGACAAAATTGGCTTGCACGCAATCCCAATAATGGTCACTATGATTACTATTATATGCTACTTGCCATTCTAAATGGTGTTAATCTGTTCTACTTCTTTTTCTGTAGTTGGGCTTATGGGAGTACTCAAGACATAGACACTTGGGATGATGAAGATAAGGTTGGCACAAAAGTAAAACCTACAGAAGAAGTTGATCATATTTGAGAAACTTAAGGATCAAGAAAAGTAGAAAACAGCTTTCATGCAATTTTATGTTGATATTAGTTTTTCTGCAAATGCACTTCACAGTTTCACCAAAGGGCTCATGCCTACCCAATACAGGTCCTTCTATATTTAATGATATTTATAATCCAATAATCACCTTTTATAGTCATTTAGTCTCACATCAAAACTATTCAAACATACAGGTCCTTCTAAATATAAAAACTAGATAAAAAGTTTATTTAATTTCTAAATATAAGGCCTCAATTCACTTTATTTTTCAGATTTATAATATTTTTCATAAAATATTCATATTGATTGCACATATTAATAGTGGCTATCAAGGAGTAATTTCAATACGCATAATTAAATAGGATATTTTAAGAAAATTAATATATATTTGTTACTAATAATTAATTTAACTAATTTTTTAATATCTGTAAATTAATTATTTAATTTTTATATTAATGAGAACAGGGAGTATAAGATTTAAAGGAGAGAATATTGGCATAGTGGTGCCATGTACCTTTGAAATGAATCCTCCACTTCAATCACCTACCTTCTTGCAGTGCCATCACAAGTTTACTTCCATTGATTTTTCAGTTAACTCTTATTTCAATGTGTTTTTCTTTAATTACTATTTCTTTTCATATGATTGGAGTAAAATCATACTCCCATATTTTAAACTGACACAGAAAATATCATTGCATATATAAAACTAGAATAAGAAACACTGCAGAATCATTAATCAGTAAAATTTTATTTGCCGACAATAGAGCTTGTATATCACATGCAAAGTGTTGCTGTTTCTTCATTATTCAATGAATCTTCTCTGTATGCATCCTTTTATTGCGCCATAATTTTCTGGCTATATTCACATAGGCAGAGAGGAAATCCAAAATCATATAACCACGGGGGGACAATGGAAAATTGCCCATATATACCTGTCTGGAGAGTTAATATTGGCCAATACTATCTAAATTTGAGCACCAATACATTATGTGTATGAGATCCTCCAGAGTACTGATATTTTCTGCATATAAAAACATATTAGCACTGGACAATTAACTCTCTAAACGGGTATTTACCCAAGAAAGCATTGTAATGAAACAAATCTTGTTTTTGCCTCTACTCTCTTGTTTCAAAAAAGAATTTTGTTTCTGGTCTTTCTGTAGTTTCAAATCATATTTTTTAGTCCATATAGTTTCTTCCATCCAAAACGTTAACCCCTATAGTTTCTTCAAATGAATGGCTAGCAAGACAATTTTTCTATTTTTTTTTCTAGTTTTTAGTAAGGTGAGAATTGATAATAATGTATATAAGCATTGATTTAATCCAAGCTTATCAAGTTTGGCTCTTCATTAATTGTTTAATATTGGTCAAAGGTGAGCATGGTTTTATATTGATGAATAACAAAGTGTGTACTTGCTAGTATTCAAGTGCAAACACAAATATTAATTGGTCCAAAATGGGATTGTATCCATTTGCCGGCAAGGCATCTGTATTTTAAGCCTTTAAGCTAAACAAACAAGAAAATCAGTCAAAGGTGAGCATGGTTTTATATTGATTAATAATAAAGTGTGTACTTGCTATTATTTCAAGTGCAAACACAGATATTAATTGGTCCAAAATGGGATTGTATCCATTTGCCGGCAAGGCATCTGTATTTTTAGCCTTTAAGCTAAACAAACAAGATAATCAGTCATAGTGTTACCAATTGAAATGAACGTACGACCACAAACCTCTCTGTACATAGTTAAACTCTAGTCTCTTGTTTTTATAATGTTAAGACCAACCCTATGGTCCAGAACTTTACAGAGACAATAAGAATCTTTTTTTTATTATTATTTTTATCTGTTTAATTTTAATTTTAAGTGGGGTTGTTTACAAAGAGTTTATCTATCTTGTAATTACTATGACAGATGGATAGATATATATGGCATCTTTCTGATAGATATAAACGAGGGATTCCTTCAAAAAGAATATATTCCTGAGACAAAAATACATTTCTTAGTGTTCATTCACACTTCCCTGTCACAAACAAAGCTCTAATAAATTTCTTAAATACATTCATATTGCAGAAGAAATCAAGACACAACATGGAGACTTCAATGGAAGAGGATCAAAAGAAAGATACCAACAAAAAGGGTGGCCTCATAACCATGCCCTTTATCATAGGTGACATAATTAATTATCTTGAGCTTTCAAGTGATGATTTTGTAGTGAGATATGAGTTTTAATCTTTGTGGTTTGGTGTTGTTTCAGCAAATGAGACTTTTGAGAAAGTAGCAAATATAGGTCTGCAAGTAAACATGGTGGTTTACCTTATGTCAGATTATCATTATGAGCCTGCAAATGCAGCCATAATAATGAACCTCTGGAGTGCAGTCTCGTTTTTCATGACCATCTTTGGTGCTTTCCTCTCCGATTCTTACCTCGGACGATTTCGTGTTATCGCATGGTCCACCATCTTCGAGCTACTCGTAAGTATAGTTATAACTGCTCTTAGCATCCTGGTTCAGTAAAAGATTGTCTCTTGGTTCTAAGCTTCTGGCCTCTCTTGTTCTCATGTTCACATAAAGAAGGCCTATTCTGTGTGAATCTGAAGAGGCTAGGACCCATAAAAGAGACAACCTTGGTCCTACAGGTTTGGCTTTATTCATTCTTCAACCTACCTTCTTCAGGATCATATACTTATTTAAGATTGACAAAATGTTTAGAGAAAAATGTTTCTAATGATCTTATTCTCAAGATTACATGGGCATTTATACAGGAAGTAAGATTGACAAAATGTTTAGAGAAAAATGTTTCTAATGATCTTATTCTCAAGATTACATGGGCATTTATACAGGAAGCTTTTTACAGAAATAAATGCTAAGTACTAACTTGCAACTTCTAACATCTATCTACCAACTACTAACTACTTCCTCTTGTCCTTTTTATAAGCAATATTCTCTCTTATACTATATAAGCAACAATTTGTATTTATGTTTGTCTAAATATTTAATGCATTTTTTTCTATGTTTACTCCCAATTAATTACATTCTATCTTATATATTTTCCCACTCATTATCTCTCATCTATTTTCTTATGCATTCTCTCCCCACCCATCATTATCATAAATAAGATTATATTTAGGAAAAAAATATATTTCTGACACATTTATTACTTTTAATTAATTTTAACTAACATTTTGATCCGCATGATTTGGGTAGTTGTTGTTTATAAGAATAACTGGAGGGAGTATATCATTCATTAACCTTTTAACAAAGATCAAGCATTAAACTTAAAACCCTAATTCCTATAATTTTGTCTCATTTGTAATTAAATTTTTAAAATTTGACTTAATACAACTTAGTCAATATAGTTATATTCAGTTGAAATTTAGTCCCTGAGCTTTACTCACTGCAATTTAGTCCTTATAATTTTAACTATTTAAATCACTTCATAATATATATATATATATAATTTTACTTTTTAAAATATATGGACTAATATTTTAAATGGTTAAATTATAAAAATTGAGTTGTATTGAGTTAAAGTTCAGTGACTAAATTATAACTAAATCAAAATTATAAAGGTTGAGTTTTGCTTAGTTAAAATTAAGGGCTGACTTATAACTAAGTCAAAACTATGAGGATAAAAAGATTAATTTTCTATAGAAAAAAATGAAACATGGTAGTATATGAACATTATGAGAATTCAAAAGCATCATAGTTGCTATGGTTTTTGTTTTCCTTGCAGGGATTAATTTTGCTATGGCTCACTGCAATTATTCACTATGCAAGGCCACCACGCTGCGATTTGTCTGTAGAAACTTGTGAGACTCCAAGTGTTAAACAACTATTGTTTCTTGTTTCATCATTTCTTCTCATGGCCATTGGAGCAGGTGGCATCAGGCCTTGTTCTTTAGCATTTGCTGCAGATCAAATTGACAATCCAGAAAACCCAAAAAATGAGAGAATCATGAAGAGCTTCTTCAATTGGTACTATGTTTCAGTTGTAGTTTCAATTGCCCTTTCAGTGACAATCATAGTTTACCTTCAAATCAAAACTGGGTGGATTGAGGGCTTTGGGATTACTGTGGGCCTCATGTTATTCTCAGCTGTCATGTTCTTCTTGGGCTCTCACTTATATATCAAGCCCAAAGCAGACAAGAACTTGTGCACTGGCTTAGCCCAAGTTGTTGCAGCAGCCTGGAAATACAGACAACTAACCCTCCCTCCTAAGGGTTCTGGAAACTGGTATTTCAGGCATGGTGCTAAACTTGTTGAACCTACTGACAAACTAAGGTACCTAGTTGTCTGAGTCAATTACTAGCTTACTTTGTGTCATAAGCCATGTTATATAGATCTTGTATGTCACATCTACTTTTAAGTTTTTGTTTAGATTAATTATTAGAGAATAAAGTTTAAAGAAAAGGGATTAAAAAGAATAAACTTTGTGAAAAAAGGTGATATTGATAAATTGAAAATGTTTGGATAGCTGTGATTAGAATTAGAAGACTTTTTATGCGTAAATTACTAAAAAGAACATAAGTTAATGTAATAATTACACAAGTTACAAAGGGTCTGGTACTGGATAAAGTTATTTTTTAAACTCTATTCTATCTACAAAAATCTCTTTTCAACAGTTGATTTGAACTGTTTCTATCAAATCGCGATTTAAACTCTAGAAGCAATATTTATTTTTGATAAAGTGTTTGGATGGTTAGGTATCAAAACATTAGTTTTTGAGAGAGATATTTTTTTAATGGCTTTCCAAATAACCACTAAGTTGATTAGACAAAGAGAAATTTATAAATCACCAAATATTTATAAATATATATATCTACCTCAAGATCTCTTGGTTGATATAGGTTACAAGACTTAAGTAACCAAGGTAAATTGAATCTAAATGTCCCTAGGTTCTTGAACAAGGCATGCATGATCAGGAACAAAGCCAGAGACTTGGACTGTAATGGTATGCCAATGGACCCCTGGAGTTTATGTACAGTAAGGCAAGTAGAAGAGCTGAAAGCACTGATCAAAGTGTTACCTATTTGGTCAACCGGCTTCTTGGTTTCAACCGGTTTGAACCAACTTACATTTTTTGTGGTTCAAGCTGGAACAATGGATAGGCATCTTATCTGCAACTTTGAAATCCCAGAAACTAACTTAGCCATATTTGCAGTCTTATCTATGGCCATATGGATCGCCTTCTACGACCGAATTCTAGTCCCTTTGCTCTCAAAATCAAAATACAGCAGAATAAGAGGAGGATTCACCCTCAAGCAAAGAATGGGAATTGGGATAGCACTAACTTTTTTAGCCCAAATAATTGCAGCAGAAGTTGAGAGAAGGAGAAAAAACCTTGCCATTAGAGAAGGTTTACTGGAAAATCCCAAAGGGGTAGTGAATATGTCTGCTTGGTGGCTTGTTCCTCAGTTATGCCTAACTGGTTTAGCTGAGGCTTTTAATGCCATTGGACAGATAGAGTTCTATTACACTCAGTTTCCAAAAAGAATGTCAAGTATTGCTAATGCTTTTTTCGCTGTCGGTTTCGGCGTGGGAAGTCTGTTGGCTGGTCTCATTGTGACAATTGTGAAGGATGTTACACAGCGAGGAGGAAAACAGAATTGGCTTGCCCCTGATCCTAATTTTGGTCATTATGATTACTATTATGGGCTACTTTCAATTCTAAGTGGGGTTAATCTGATTTACTTTTTTGTGTGTAGTTGGGCGTACGGGAGTGTTAAAGACATAGACATGTGGGATGAGGAACTAAGAATCAATAAAACGGTCATTATGTAATTATCAATATATTTTTGTTTCTTGTGGTGCAAGTAATATTAGATTCATCTCTCCCCAAAGGGCTGATATCTACCCAATATTCCTTGTAAATATTATGATATTATGACTCAATAGCCACCTTTTTATAGTCATTCAGTCTCACACTAAAATTATTTAGAAATATAAAAAATTCTCCTTGCCAAGAAATCCTAATCCTTTGTGTGAGAGTACTAAGAGGGGTTAATTAGGGAAAATTTATCTTTTGACAATAGATCTTATACATAGAATTCATTAAGAAGAACCAACAATAGAGCTTATGCATAGTTCCTTTAGGTCATGTGTTCGATTCTTGTTACGAGGGACATACATAAACCCTAAAATTAGGTACCTAATAATAGAAAGTAGTAAATATTATAAAAAAAAGAAAAATTCATCAACAAGATAAATATAATGTCACTTGTTTTCTACATCCCTATCATCCCACAAATGGCTACTGGTTCATCTCTTTATATTGCCATAGCTTTTCTGATTTTGATTATTGACATAGGCAGAGTGGAAACAAAATAACCAGAAAAAAATTGTTATGAATGAATAAAAATGGAGAAAGGCAATATTAATTACAATCATTTTGGTTAATTATGAGGATTAGTTTGGTTTAGGTTATCATCTTGGATTCTAGAGTTTCAAATAATATATATTTGTTTCCTCTAAATAGCAATTTTAATTACAATCAATTTGTTTTTATTATTCCTTTAATCATTTTTTAAGTAATTGCTTCTTTTGATGCGTTTAGGTATTTTTCAAATTAGGTTATTATTTGGAGCAAAATAAAGATAACTTCTGTTTATTTTATATTTATCTAATTATCTAATGGTATTGTTAACCTTCAAAAACTCCAAACTTCAACTAATGCTCATCTTTTAATATAAATAAATATTATATACACACACTATGAACCATTTTACTATAACGTACCATTGAGCAATCGTTGAATACAATATTATAGATTATATATAAAAACAAAACAAAAAATAACATCAATTGTTATTAATTTAGAATGTCATAAATTTAGATCACAACTTGTAATATTTGAACGAGATTTTATATATACGTGTGTGTATATAATGAAATTAAATGTGGTTAATATCTATAATTTTTGCAATTACTAATTCTTCCTAAAATGACAGAAAACTTTTTATTTTCTTCCTAACGTTTACAAACAGTGAATGAATTTGACCTAATACCCAGATAGTTATATAAAAGATATGATAAAAATTGTATGATTTATTTAAATATTTTTTAAATAAAAATATGCATATATAAAATGAAGTTATTTTATACGTAAATCTAATATTTTGAAATGTTTTGTACGGAATATCAAATTATGATCTAGCTTCCAAATCATCCCATTTCAATAAAAAAAATTCTCAAAAACAACAATAAAATTCAGGAATATTATGAGGATTAGTTTGGATTTAGGTTATCTTCTTGGATTCGAGAGTTTTAAATAATTTCTATTTGTTTCTTATAAATAGCAATATTAATTACAATCAATTTAGTTAATTATTAAAATAAATATTTTATGAATAAATATGAAATAAAATTGTAAAATGTTAAGGTCATTAGTTGGGATTTAGGTTAGCTTTGATTCCTAGGATTTTTTATACATTTAAAAATTTGAGATCTAACAATTAAAACTTAATTTTATCTTCAATTATACTATATTTTGAGAAAATTTTTATAACCTAGATTTTAAAAAGTTTTCTTACTTAAATTTTAGTTTAATGTTTGTTTAGGTAGGATTTTTAAAAAAAGCTTATAGAAAAAATGGGCTTATGGATCGCTTTTAGAAAATGACTTCTAAAGAATAGTTTGTAAAAAAAAAAAGTAATTTTAAATAAATGAGTGTTTAGATAGTTATTTTAAAAGGAGTTTTGTGATTAGTAAACTATCAAAAGGTATATATAATCTAGAATGATAATTAAATAAAATATAATTTTTATTTTGTGGTGGCGAAGGCAACGCGAGAAGGGTGGCGATGGTGACAGCTATGGGAGATATAGGCTATGTTTAGTTCAATGGAGGGGAGGATAAATTAGGTTAATTTAAGGAAGGGGAGGGTATGGGATGTTATAAGTGTAAAGGTGGGGGAGGAGATATGATGTTTCTTATTTGGTTCAGGAGGGGAGGGGAGGTAATAGAAAATTGACAAATATACCCTTTTGAAGTGCCACATGTACATAATAATAAACTATAAATAGAATAGGATAAAAACAAAACCTATCTTATGATTAAAAAAATGAGAAACTGGAGCAAGATCTGATTCAAAAGGAAGATGGAATTATTGAGGCAAAGCAGAACTGTGAAGATCTCGAGGGATTTGAATAGAAAAGAATCCATCATCAAACTTCTCAGTGCTGCAAATGATAAACTTAGAAGGGATTGTGATGAAAAGTTAAGAAAATGGGAAGATGAAAAGAAAGGGTTGGTATTGGCATTGGAGGAGGCAGTTGAGAAGGTACAAAATCAAGATCAGCCAAGAAGGAGTGGGAGATGGAAAAATCATCATTGCTTGCTGAGATTTCTTTATTGCAAATGAAGTTAGATTCTCATATCAAAATATCAGACAGAAGCAATGGAAGAGCTCAAAAGGGAGTTGAAAAGCTCTCATTCTTTAACTTTGGAGCTAGATTTGCTAAACCTAATTAACAAAGAAATATAATAGGGAAGAGCTAGACCTAATTAAAAAAGAAAGAGAAGAGAAGCTCTCTGAACTGACGAATTTGTTGGAGATGAAAGATGCTGCATTGATCAGGGCCTAGAAAGAGATCAATAAAGAACGTGAGAAAGTAGCAAGTGTCATGAAGGTGGTCTCATAATGGCATACAGTAAGTTAAATATCAACTTATATCAGGAAGTTTCCAAGTCTCATAAAATATCATGATGTTATTCTAAGGCCAAATTTTTATTACTTGGTATACTCGCCAAACTTATTCGGCTGTATTATTATTAAATGTAAAACTTTGGATAAAACAATTTCAAACCTATAGATGGAATTAGCTACCGCAAGAGCAGCTCAAGAGTCTATAAGAAATGGTGCTCCTGTATCATGTATCAAGAGAACATCTTAGAAGAGCTGAATCTGAATCACTTGGTAAGAGAAGGTACCTAATGGTCATAGGAATAAATACTGCTTTTAGTAGCAGGAAAAGAAGAGACTCAATTCGTGCCACTTGTATGCCACAAGGTTTGCAATTTGAAGCCTATTTTCTAATATGCCCTTTAGTTCACAATATTGGGTGTGTTTTCTGACTATTGGTTCTTATGTCAACCTGGAGGACAGGTGAAAAAAGAAGGAAGCTAGAGGAAGAAAAGGGCATTATTGTACGCTTTGTGATGGTCACAGCTAGCTACTCTATTATTATATCTAGGATGTTGTAGCATGATTGAACTGCTTCATGTGTTTGTTTCAATTTCAGTTTAACATGGAATATGAATTGCAAATATGGACGTCAATTGTTGAACGGTTAAAGAATGATCTTGAAGAAAATCATGTAATACGTAAAGAACTGGAAAACTCACTTCTTGCACAAGTAAACTTTGGTCAAACCCTCAGACAAGAGAAAGATAGCTTGAGTTATAAATTGCAACAAGATGAGATAAAGAAATCAAAGTCATGCAGTCAAAGTTTTTCTGCAAAACAGGGGAGAATGTTCCTATAAGCCTCGCCAGATGTTTCCAAAAAAAGAAAAATGGAATAACAATTCATAATCACAAAACCCAAAAAAGAGGAAAAATGCAAGGTATAAGAGGAACAAGTGGGTTGATCCAGACAACAATTTCTAGATCCCTTCAAAACTAGAAGCAGAAGAGATATATGCAACAAATGGCCAAACAGAGGAGTGAGAGAGAGAAGATACTGAAGAAAGAGAAGGGTAGAAGAGGTTACTTGAACGAAGTCGACGATGGTCACTGCCGGAATAGGTACCAGCGACCTGCAGCAGTTGTTGGAGGAGCACCAACGGTGACAGAGCCTGTGTATGTGAAAGCTAAATGGAGGAAATGAGAAACGAAAAAGGATTTTTACAACAAAGGGCAAACGTTGAAAAATTGAAAAATAAACAGGATAATTTAATTAACATAGTCACCCCTCAAAAAAAAATCCCAAATTTAAAGAGGAGAGAGAGAGGGAGGGATAAGAGAGCAAAAAAAAAGATAAAAAAATTTCTTTCTCCTCTCTTTTATTTTTCCTAATCAAATACACTTATATCTCCTCTCCTCTTTCTTTCCTTTTTCTCCAGAGTAAAATCCCCTAATCAAAGAATGCCATAGTATCATATGGCGGCAAATATATGGAAGAAGAAGAAAACAAGAATTCATCCTTGACACAACCACATACAACACAATAAATAAGAAAGGAGAAGATAAATAGAAGAGAGAATAGATGCTTACAACAAATTATAAACAAGGAGAAGAAAAACGTAAAGGAAAGAATTCCCCAAAATTCCTTCCCTCCTTCACGTGCAGTTACAGACTAACACAATAGCAGCACCGATCACAACAAAGGAAGAAAATATTAACAATT
The DNA here is from genome assembly GCA_037074615.1 of Leucaena leucocephala. Classification (NCBI taxonomy): domain Eukaryota; kingdom Viridiplantae; phylum Streptophyta; class Magnoliopsida; order Fabales; family Fabaceae; genus Leucaena; species Leucaena leucocephala. The sequence goes on from CM073562.1 coordinate 13,167,616, forward strand.
GGATCCCATCTTCAACCCAAGCACACTGCAGCTTGTAGGGATTTGGACGCTCAACATAGAGCAAAGGAAGGAGAAGAGGAGTTTGACACACTAAGACGAAATCCACCCACTTGTTTTGCACACACTCCACTCACTCACGGCAAGAAGAAGAGAGCAAGAGAAGACGTTGAAGTAGAATGAAGATGCAAGAGGAATCCAAAAAATTCTCTTCTCATCTTCTCCCTCTCGTATGACTCTGGTGAAGAAAGAAGTAATGAGGGGGTAGGGAGGTACAGGTGGAGTGGTGTGAACGAAATGACCTTTACACCCTCTCTACCTTATTAATTCTTTAATTTATCATTTATTTAATATCATATTTTTTAAAAAATATAATGTCTCAAAATTTGAAAACAAATAAATCATTTATTGTTAGAAAAATAAACTCTTCTAAAAATTTTTAAATTCTAAAAATATTTACTCCATAATTTTTTAAAATCCTAAAATATTTTTAATAATAATTATTAACAAATAAATCATTTATTGTTAGAAAAATAAACTCTTCTAAAATTTTTTAAATTCTAAAAATATTTACTCTATAATTTTTTAAAATCCTAAAATATTTTTAATAATAATAATTATTTTCTTAAAATTTAATTTTTAATTTTTTTTAATTTAAAAAAACTACTCTTCATCTTAACCACTTCTTACAAATTCTTTTTATTAAAATTTGGTATGTTCCATATATCATTCTATAGTAGGTGTTATAGGTCCAATCAAATGGCCATATATAACATGAAGTTTGAAGGGTTTAATATAACAGCAAGCTTGCCATCATAAAGGTTTACTCATAAGGTTTACATTTAAGTATTTAGATTTATGTATGAAGATAATAGATAGTTTGTCTTATCCTATATTTATATTACTTAAGAGGAAATGAGACTTTACCCTACCATTAAATTGTAGGTAAGCTCAATCTCTTTCTAAAAATTTTTGTACAAAAAAAAAAATTTGCCATCATAAATTTGTTTTTGTTGCTGTTAAAATGTCATCCTGTGCTGTTAAAAAAAGAGGCTAATTTTTATTTCTCTGTTGTTTAGGAGTATCAGATGAATTAATTCAATTCTGAGCCTGATTAGCTATTTGGTATTTTGGCAATTCCTTGGTCATATAGCTTATTTAGTGCAGATGAACTACAGAAGCTTAGGATGGTTAAAATGAAGTTAGTTTTGCTTTTTCTTATATATATATATATGTGTGTGTGTGTGTGTGGTTCTAACAATGATAGAATATATTATATATTATTAATCTTTGTCTGCCTTTTGTTACGAGCTATATATTATGAAGGTTAGCTTATTTTCTAGTTTGTTACTATTCTTAGAATGAGAGCTGACTATGAAAATATATACTGTGTATATTTGGAAACACAAAATCTAGATTTTGATAAAATTTAGGTTTTAATAAATTTTAAAATAAATAGCTATATTTGTTCAAATGGGAGTTTATAAACTAACCAATTATTATATTACCCATACTTTTTCTTATACCATCTCTCCTTTCTTTTTTTTATACCTTCTCTCCTCTTATATCTTATATCTCCTCATTTAATACTCATATCTTTTTTCGTAATTTACCAACAATAAAAGTATTTCTAGAAATAACTATCCAAACATTCATTTATTCAAAACCACTTTTTTTCCATAAACTTTTCTCCAAAAGCCATTTTCTATAAGCTGTTCAAAAGTCTCTTTTTTTTCATAAGCTCGTTTTCAAAATCCTATCCAAATATACTCATTATATGGAATGTTGTATTTACATAATAGTGTTTAAGAATTAGTTCTAGTCATTACAATTTCAAACAAGTAACACTTTATGAAATTATATAGAGTAAAATACATTAAGTGTCCTTTTGTTTCACCTAAATTACAGAAACCTCATTTCTATTTTAAAAATACATATAAACTTCCCTTAAAATTAAAATGTGTATCACAAAAACCTTTCCTATATATATACAAAATTCTATTTCCATTCATCCAAAATACCCCTCTTTAACATATAAATATGGAAAAAAAAATATAATAAAAGACTTTTTGAAATTCAAAAAAATAAGAAGACAGTTGAATTTTAAAAAGGGTAGATTAGGCCTCTTGCCCAATATGTCCTTTATAAATTTGATGCAATAGACGAAATTACCCCTTAGTTATTTACTACTTTTGCAATAGGTTTGTAATTTGAGCAATAGTTTTGCAACTTCCCCTAAAATATTTATAACTTTGTAACAATATACCACTGTCATAAATGCCATAATTGTCAATCTATTGCCACTCACCCTCTTGTTAGTCTCTTCTCTTAACCTTACTGTTAAAGTCACAATCTAGCTCGTCATCAAATTTGTAGTTGTAGATTGAGGCTCCTAATTTATCGTGGATGTCGCTGCTCTAACTTATCGCTCAATTTGGTTTGCTATACCGTTGCTATCTCTGTCTACTATTGTGCCTTGCTATTGTGCTACCGTCATTATCCTGCTCCATCGGTGCTTCTTCCTGCTACTTCTATGCTCGCCGTTGACTAAAGAGAGGGGTTGAGTATGGGTGAACAAGAAATGAATGATGATGACTTAGGGGTGACGATGAGTAGTAAATCCCATTGTTCAAGTTATCAAAATTATTGCTCAAGTTGTAAATTCCATTGCAGGAGTTATAAATGACCAAAGCAATTATTTGTAACTCAGTTAGTACGAAGAGTAGTAAACCCCATTGATTAAGTTGTTAAAATCATTGCTCAAGTCATAAATCATATTGTAGGAGTAGTTGTATTTAATAACTTTCGGGTTTATAACTCCTACAACGGTATTTACAACATGAGCAATGGTTTTAAAAATTTCCCTTTAGACATTAACAACTCTCTATAACAATATATTTACAACTAATTACTTTCGGGTTTACAATTCCTACAATATAATTTATAACATGATTAATAGTTTTGACAACTTCTCTTAAAACATTTACATCTCTTTATAACAATATACTTGCAATTAATTATTTTTAGGTTTGTAACTCTTACAATGGGATTTACAACATGAGTAATAATTTTGACAATTTTTCTTAAGACATTTACAATTCTTTGTAATAATGCACTTACAAGCAATTGCTTTTAAGTTTGTAATTCTTACAATGAGATTTACTATTTAAGCAATAGTTTTAAAATTCTCCATATAAGCCTCAACCTTCTTCCTTGCTTTTCTCATCCCTAATTGCTATCTTATATTCCACAATTACTGCATGCATGTTGCTGGCAAAATTAAAGTCATGCATGCTTCAGAATCTTGTGCGATATTCAAGGTAGCTTTCGAGAATTTGGATGGTGGAGGTATTGGGGCCATCTAGCGCAGTTGAGAGATCTGACGACTTTAAGGAGTGTGAGATGGCGAGACTGTGTGGATACGCGATTGGGGATGTGGAAGCAGAGGGTTGGAGTGACAATGATAACATTGTGACGGTGGTATATTGTTACAGAATTATAAATATTTTAGAAAAAAATTGTTAAAATAATTATTCAAATTACAAACCTATTGTATGAATAATAAATAATAAATTATTTGTAATTATTTAAAATAATTATTTATTATATGAATAATAAATAATTAAAGGATAATTTTGCCTTTTGCCCCACATTTATAAATGACACATCAGGAGGAACTCAATCTATCTTTTTTAAAGTTCAAAGACCCTTTTATCATTTTTAATTTTAAAAATTCTTTTATTATCTTTTTATTTATAAATAAACATTTATAATTATAGAAAAATAAATTTTTAAATTATAAAAAATAATTTTTATACATATATTTTAAACTTTTCAATATGTTATCAAATTTATTAATTTTAATTATATTTATGGAATTTTTAATTTTAATTTTTTATTATATTTATTGAAACTTATCTATTTATGTTTTTTTAAATTATTCAAAAATATTTCAGAAAACTATTTTTATTCATAATATAATATTATAAATAATTTAAATTTGATATATTATATAAATTATTTGAATTTATAATTTAAAATTTTAAACACATTTTTTACTATAAATATTTACGTTCAACTAATAAACCAGTTTTAATTTATCTAGCTTTGATTAAAAACATTAAAAATCTACATTTATAAACTCCTTTTAATCAGCACTTACAAATTATACGTTGATTAAATTTTTTAAACTTTTGTCCGAATATTATAAAAATATTAAACAAATAAATATTTGTCAAAGGTACCTGTAATTAAGGTAAACTAGAAAGGATTATATAGGATTCAATTGTGTGTTTTTGGAAAAGAAAAACCAACTAACATAACTAGAGTAATGGCACGCTGGCTCACGTCACAAAGTCACACTCACGCCCCCATTTCTCATCTGATAATGATCCTCCAAGCCTCGCCGACGCCTCTCTCTCCTCGTCCTTCTCAGTCTCGCGAACGGCTCCTAACTCCTCAACGACGTCGACACTGCCCCGGAAGTTCCTTGCCTCCTCAGATTTCGCAAGTCGCGACCTCCTTGCAGATCTAACTCCTAAACTGTTCCAGTCGAGTGCAAACCCCTGCGTTCAGATCTGACGCAAGAAAGATTCGTGCTGGAGGTTGGTCAGACTATGCTCTCCCTTGAGACCGTTGCCTGCTCCTAAATCTAATTCCGGTGCTAAGAAGGAACAAATAGCCGTGCAATTTTGCATACTGATTTCAGCGGCACTTCTCTTCTCTTCGAAGCTAAAACAATTCCTCGTCACAGAAGATTTCTGTCCATTGTATTATTCATGCGTTGCAGACCCTTATAATTCTTTCTTCATTCGTATGCAAATCTGTTAGGTACTTCTGGAGTCCTCTGCCAATCTGATTGTACTGTTTCCTTATTGGACGCTGTAATTGTTTGAGAAGCCTATGAGATGCCCTAGAGTCTTCGTGCTCAATCGTCGCTTTTTGTTGCTACCGAATTAGTGCGTGCTAGAATTTTGATTGGAGGTGAATTTTGTTCTTTTTGTCCTTTGCACGGGGAACATGTGAATGGTTTCAATTGAACTATTCTGGCATTTCGTATTTGCTCTAACATGAAATGGGTTGCCATTGTATATGCATATTCTCATGTGAGCTTTTTTTTTTGAACTGGTAACTGCATTGATATGTTGGATTTTTCAATTGCCTTGAACTTTCGGCTTGTGAAATTCTAGAAGATTCATGATTATTCATCATTGTAGGTCTGGAAGGACAAGATGGAGAACATGCAGTATGCTGAGGAGCTTGTCAGAGAGTTCCTCATTTTCAGAGGATTTACTAATACACTTCAAACTTATGAAAGTGAATTACGGACTGATATTGGTAAAGGGTTTCAAGTAGATAAGATCTTAGACCTAATCTTCTCAGTATATATTCCTAAATTTCAAGCAGAAAAATTAGTTGGCATGCTCAGTTTCTTCAAACAGTATCTCTCATCAGCATCTGAATCAGTGTTAACCGGTACCTTATCTAAATTGGAGGCTTCAATTTTGCGGTACTACATAGTTCATGCATTGCAAGTGGGAAGAAGAGACAGAGTAGTAGATTTTTTTGCAATGAGAGGCAATGAATTGCTGGAAAGGTCCCATGATTGGACTCCGTGGTTTGGTGCGTTTGCTATTACTTCTGTTGCACTCTAATGAACTATTAGTATGAACTTATGATGCTGAGTGGCTATAATGCAGCAATTCCATATATCAAGAATCCACACTTGGATCCAGAGTTTCACATTTATTTCTCCAAGGAATGGTTTGAGGCCATGCATCTTTCTGTTAGAAACTTCTTTTGTGAGATCTTCAATGGCAGTCATATCCTTCAGAAAATATTTTTATCTTTTCTCCCCTTCTCTAAATATGATATTTCGTTCTTTTATTTCTAGCCTCTTTATGTTTCAGATACAAATACACATTCAAAGGTAAATAATAATTTTCAGGTCCATCTATATCGAACGGAATCTATAAAACTTCTGGTCATGGTGCCTGCAGTCAATCAAACTCTTATCAGACATTATGCATCTGCTTTTGATTCTGAAGCCTTAAGATTTGGTTCCGAGACTTCCCAAGATTGGAAAGTTACCCTAATTTTAGGGTTAAAAAAATAATTCTTTTGATAGAACTTAAGGGTCCATCGTCTTGTATTGTCATTTTCCTACAAAATCATTTCTCCTATAGAAAAAGCACACACATGGAGGTATTCTTTTGTTTTGCTAGATACTTGACTTGGACATAGATTATAGCGTGAAAGAATTATCAACCTTAATGACTTGTATTCAATGCATTTATTTTGTTTATTTTATTTTGTAAAATGAATATTTAATAGTGTGACTAGGGGCTTGCACTCAGTGGATGTCTAATATATTGCAAACAAAAAGAAAAAATGTCGGCAAAAAAGAGAGAAGAAATGCATTAAGTAGTTTCATTTGCTTCTAATAGGTGACTGTCATTTTGATTTTTGTCCAAAGTATAAGCCTCTCAAGTTAGACCCTCAATAATGTTTCCTTGATTATTTTCATCTCAATCTATTAAAGTCATGAGAATTGATTTCTCAATTTGATCTTCCAATGGGATGAAAATGATTGAAGAAAAACTATGTAGGGATTAAACTGAGAAAAATATGCTTTGGATGATCGAACTGCGAAGTTAACCAGCTATCAGCAACAAAAGTAATAATTTACTCAATTTATTTGAACAGTACTTGTTAGTTTCTGAAAATATCCTTAACAAAGCCACGCCTACCTGCTTTACTGAAGATTAGTTCAGATGCAAATTCTACCAACATTCTCAAAAGAGATATCAGGCAATTGAATCTTAAGTTGTCACAACTCCAGGCTTTACTTGAGGAGAAAGAGGCACAATTAAACGAGCTTAGGAGGTAAGGATTTTTATTCAATTATTGAGACTCTAAATATAATACAATTTAGTCTGGTTTTAACTTTGATTGCAGTATGGAAGGAAGTAATGATTCGTCAAGTATCTTGCATGAAGAAGGTATTTACACATTGAAAGATACTCCAGAAGTTTGCACAACAATTAATCCCCAAATAGGTCAAACAGATTTTAGCCAAGATTCTGTTGTTGCTGGGCCTAGTAAAAATCATTCAGAATTTATCAGCTCCAATTATGGTGATTCTTCAACTTCGCAATTGGGTGACCTTTTGGGAAATGGCAAAACAGGTGATACCAGTCAAATAGTTCATGACAGTCCCCAAATAGGTAGACAGATACTTTAAGACCACCACTTCTTTGTGAACTTCCGTGAAGTTGCTGTTTTGTCATATTCTTTTGAACAAGTTGATGGCAACTGTGATAATTTCTTGGATGTATGGATATGTCTAAAATCCAGAAGGCAAAAGATATCATTTTTAAGAATAAGTGAGACCGGAGCATAAAGGCAAGGATATGTAATATTGGATCTCTGTAAATTCAGAGAAGAATTTGACATGTATGTAACAAAAAGGCAACAAGCATGGAAAGTAACTTAATGGATTAAATCAGCTTCAAAATTCACACAGAAATGAATATATATGTTTATATTTATTATTTAGTGTTAATACAATCTTTGGTCCCCCAAATTTACCCTCATTTTGGTTTTAGTCCCATAAGTTTCAAACCATAGGTTTTGGTCTCTCATGGTCTAGGTTTTCATCCCATCTAATTTTCTGGACTGCATAGATTGTGTTTTGTGGGATGAGATAAGAATCAATGAAAATTTGATTAACTATTTATCATATGGTTAATCTTGTGGCAGAGAATTGTGAGGATGTTTATATGGAAGAGGATTTTCCAGAGGTCAAAGTGGAGCACCAGGTAAATTTGTTGTTGGAATCATATCTCACATCTGAAGTTTCATATTCTTAGTTTTTAGTGGCTTTGTTTCTCCTTCTAACTGAGTCATCTTCTTCCCATCTAACTTTCCTGATTATGCTTACTTTTATCAAAGTCTGTAACCATAAAATTACTGTCGCTTCTAGGAAACATTCTTGGGACACACAAGTCCAATTAGCCGATGCCGCTTTTCGGCATCTGGGAACAATATTGCTAGTGCATCCCTTGATGGAACTGTCAGGTATTTTCTTTACAAGGCGTTTAATATATATATATATATATATATATATATATATTCAGATCTGGAACTTGCTAAGAAAAAATAAATGATGTTCGTAAATGCTAGTCTTGATATCTTGTCTGTAGTATTCTCCACTACTTGAAAAATGTATGTGTAGAGGTCTTTTAGATGGGCACCATCCACGTTAGGAAAGAAACCTAGACAATAAAATTGTATGATTTACTTGCGTACATATTTGTTAAGCAACACTCTTTTCTATGTTTTCCTTTGTCTCTTACCAAGTATCCTGGAGTTCGGTCTACAGATTTTCCTAATATATGTGAGATCTACTTACTTATGAAAACTTGCTCTTCTTGATACATGTTAATAAAGGATATGGACTTATGACTCATCAACTCCAGTATCTAGAAATGCAACCATTTACTGTGGCACAGAAATCCTGTCTCTTGACTGGGAGTGTAAGTCAGACCGCTTGGTATGTGAATTGGTTTCTCATGGCGTTACATGTTATTTAATAGTACAGTTCGTACCATAATGTTAATTCATTTAATTTTTTCTTTTCTTTTCTTTTTTAAAAAAGCTTCTAATAGGCACTTCAGATGGGTGCATTAAGGCATGGAATGTGGATGCAAAGAGAGTTGTTTGTGATCTTAACACAACCGAAACATTTCCAAGGTGTTGCCTAACCTAATAATGTAATTTGCAGTCTTTATTGCCTTTTCTTTTATTTTTTCAAGCCTTTTAAGTATTATATGTGGTTGCAGTGTATTAGATGTGAAATCCAGCCCTGTGGAACCAATTTTTGTGTCTGCAGCAGCATCTGGGGGGTATGGATTTAACTTTTGAATCTTGAAATCCTTTCGAATGTTTTAAACTAACTGAATGTGGTTGTTGGTTCTCTGTTTTGGCGTTTCTGTTTTTCCGTATTATGCTCTGCATGTGATGGACCCGCAGCTAATAGGCCCACATTTAATGAGTCAAGCCTACGTCAGGGGTTGTGTGAAGTATATATTTCAGCAGAGGGGTTTATTGTGGGGATTAAGCAAATTGTGGTTTAGTGAGGGAGAGCCGTAGCCTCTCGAAGACCAGGTTGGAGTTGGAGGAAGTTCATAATTTTTTCATCATTTTCCTTTATGATTTGAGGGTGTAATCTGTTCGTAAGCTTTGTTGGAGTGTTTACTTAGTTTTATCATTTCCATCAGCTTATTTCCTGAGTGTAAGCTTTGTTTCTGTTGTAAATCTCTTTCTTGCAACTATTTGGGATATTTAATATAAACTGTTATAGATTTTTTTATCATTTTGCTTGGGCCCCATCAGCTCCATCGGCATGTCATATTATTTGGATTTTCTAGCCATGGTTTTCACCTTTGTCATGGAATTGTTCCTGTTAAAACCTTTCAATGTTTATCCCATCTGTTTTTCATGTTTTTAAATATTTCACATTTTAACAATTAATCATGGGCCAGTCTTGCCTCTGTAGTGTGGGTTCTAACAACTTGGACAATCTGGGCTTTGCTTCACTGACCGTGTGGAACATGAAGACATGGAAAGCCATGGTATGAGATTCCTTCTATGGAGTTCATATTTATATTTTCAAGCTGTGTTTTTTTTAGGTCATATATAATTTTTCTATTCATGAAGACAGTTCTTCCCCTTGGAGAAGATCCCCCAGCAATTACTTCGCTATGCTTTAATCACAATGGGAAGATCTTAGCTGCTTCTGCTATCGATGGAATGATTCACATGTTTGGTATCCTTTATTTATTTTCAATTACTTGCTGGCATTGATGTAATTTGTGGTTCACCTATAAAGTGAAATCTGTCACTTTCCCTGTACTTTAGATAATACATCTGATAGAACCCTCTTCCAAAATTGATATTAAATCACAATAATAGTCCACAGAGTGTAGGTCTAATATGGATTAAGCTACCAAAAGGGATGGAAATGGAAGGAAACAAACTGAATAACGCAAACTGACACATAAAATCACGTTCAGCATTCGAGAGGTTAGACTCTCCCACATTCAACTCACGTATTGCCTGTCTTCACAAGCCTCTTTCCTTGTACCCTTGATTATACATCTGATATAACCCCCTACCAAAATTGATATTAAATCACAATAATAATCCAGAGTGTAGGTCTAATGGATTAAGCTACCAACAGTGATGGAAATGGAAGGAAATAAACTGAATAACACAATGTGAATCATAAAACCACATGTAGCATTCGAGAGGCTAGAGACTCTTTCACATTCAACTCACGTATTGCGTGCCTTCTCAAGCCACTTTCATTATACTTTAGATAATACATCTGATAGAACCATCTTCCAAAATTGATATTAAATCACAATAATAATCCAGAGTGTGGGTCTAATGGATTAAGCTACCAAAGTGGTGGAAATGAAAGGAAATTAACTGAATAGCACAAGTTGAATCATAAAACCACATGCAGCAACCCCCCCCCCCCGGTTGTTTTCCCTCTCTGACCTCACACTCCACATGGCTTAGCCTTGGCCCCTTAGCCATGGGGTCCAAAACATCTTTCCTTATTGTAAGTTCTAATCTGATGGATTTGATATGCTTTCTGGAGGTTCCATACTTGTAGAGGGATAAAAGGGAGGGAGGTTGTTATTGTTAAACAGTGATGGCAAAAGTATGTTCTAGCAGAGTTGATTTGGTTTAAAATTCATTCCTTAAAATGGCTAAAGACATGTCATGTGGTTTACAAATCACTGGATGGCCTGCACATGATTCTTCTATCAGTTCAATACTTTTTGGGCCTGATGAGACTAGCATTTTCAGCTTAGGCTCTGATGGGAAGGTAAGTATTATTAATTCAACGTTTAGCCTAACAATACAGGTACCATGTTGCCTATTGTTCCTACCTTTAAAATGATCTTATCAGTTTGACTGCATGATTTTTTTGGAGGTTAGATATTTGAATGGAGTTTGCAAAATCAAGGACAAATCCTGTGGTCAAGAAACTGTAGCAGGTATGTTTTAATTTTGATAAATTTTTTGTAGACATAATCGCTATTATATTTTTCATTTTAAAGAAGGAACAGAGTTGTACTAATGTTAGATAGATCAATTGATGTATATGCCAAGGTGCCAAATATAGCTAATTTAGGCACATGAATGTATATGCCAAGATGTCATAGATCAATTGTTGTGTGGAGCAACAGTGCATTTTATTAGAGTCCTAAATTTGCCCCTGTTCCCTGTTCCCCTCCTCCTATGTCATGCTGAAAGAGTTTGTTTCTAACATGATCTTTCCCCCATTTTTTGTAGGTTGCGTTACCCAGGGGATCTAAAATATTGCAGACATGAGATGGCATTGGATGGTAGTGGGAGGAGACTCTTGGTAACGTCAGGTTCAGTAAGGGCCCCCATATATCAGGTTAAATTAGATAACCCTGCCTCCCTTTTCAATATCAAGTCAAGTTCATTGATGATAAATCATTTACTCTCTGGAAAAGTGATTAGACTTTGCTGGTTGTCACATTGGTTTGACTTGCATCATGGTCTTCATATGATGGGTTGAAAGTTCATGGTTGTTAAGCTGAGGAAAAATGCATACACTCCCTTTTATTTGAGTCATTTGGTAAAACTTTGAAAGATAGAAAATACCCCTCATAACTATTCAATCTTGAAACTTAAACACTCGTATATATCAATTTTCCTATGAACCATCTTGACGAATATGTCACTTCACATCTGGTTTGTCGTGGGATACATTTTTTTTCAACTAGAAACAACGAATTACACAAATTGAGCCTAAGTAAAAATGGGGTTTGAATTCTCAGTAGTAAAGTTTCTGGAGGATATTTTCTAGTTTTTGAAGTTCAGCGTGGTGTTTACAAATGATTCCAAAGTTGAAAAGTGATAAATCCATTTTCTCCTATTTGTTAGATTCATTGTGGTTGATGTTAGGTATGGTGATTTTACTCGTGTCTCATTGTATTGCCTCAGGTTCAAGGTCGTCAAAGTGGGTGGAGAACACTTGCTCATGCAGCCTCGGTTACAACTGTTGATTGGCATCCGACCTTGCCCATTTTCTTGACAGGATCGGCCGATAATTCTGTCCGAGTGACATCTTTATCATAGCTCATTGTCTAGAAGATTGTTTCATTCTTTCTTTGGTAAGCATGAGGTCATGATATTTGATCAGCAAATGTCTGCATATAATAGATGTCATTACTCGCTTCTTGATGGTCATATGTATCCATATCTATTCATGGGAGTTCTGTATTTTTGTTGTATTATTGATTAGTCAAACTAAGAAGGAAAAGTATTCATGGGAGTTCTGTATGTAATAATACCGAAAATTGGAAAAAGTATCGTTTAGCTAAGAAGGAAACTAAAAAGGCGGTGAGTGCAGCTCGTTTTAAGGCTTTTGAGGAATTTTATAAGGAGTTAGAAACAAAGTCGGGAGAACGAAAGATTTATAAGATTGCAAGAGACAGGGAAAGGAAATCAAGGGATTTAGATCAAGTACGATGTATTAAAGATGAAGAGGGCAATGTTTTAGTTGCAGATAGTGATATTAAAGAACGGTGGGAGATATATTTTTACAAATTGTTTAATGACGAGAGAGGAGGGTCAAGTTTTGAGCTAGAGGATTTAACAGGAGAAGTTGAACCAAATTTAGCTTTTTACCGTAGGATTCGTGTTGGCGAGGTTAAAGAAACGCTTAAAAAAATGGAAAATAGTAAAGCTGTTGGACCTGATGGTATTCCTATTGAAATTTGGAAGTGTTTAAATGAAGCGGGGGTGGTGTGGTTTGCTAAACTTTTTAATGTGATCTTAAGCTCTAAGAAAATGCCGGATGACTGGAGGAAAAGTATTTTAGTTCCTATTTACAAAAACAAAGGGGATATCCAAAATTGTGCAAACTACAGAGGGATAAAGCTTACGAGTCATACTATGAAGTTGTGGGAAAATGTAATTGAACACAGATTGAGATTAGAGATTGATATTACTGAGAATCAGTGTGGTTTCATGCCGGGTAGATCTACAATAGAGGCGTTTTATTTATTAAGGGGGTTAATGGAAAGGTACCGGATTAAAAGAAGAGACTTGTATATGGTCTTCATTAATTTAGAAAAAGCATATGATCGAGTGCCAAGGGAGGTGTTTTGGAAAGCTTTGGAAAAGAAAGGTGTACGCATGGCATATATCAAGGTAATAAAAGATATGTATGAGGGGGTAACAACTACTGTAAGAACGTCTGGGGGCGAAATAAAGGATTTTCCCATAAGGATTGGTCTACATCAGGGATCATCCTTGAGTCCTTATTTATTTAATCTAGTAGTGGATGTTCTAACTAAGCCTATTCAAGAGGAAATCCCTAAGTGCATGCTTTTTGCGGACGATATAGTTCTGGTGGCGGAATCAAGAGAAGAAATTAATTTTAAACTTGAGTTATGGAGAAGTACTTTAGAGTCGAAGGGTTTCTGTCTGAGTAGAAGTAAGACTGAATATATGCATTGTAATTTTGATAAGAGGCAAGTTAGAAGTAACTTGGAGGTCAAATTGGGAGATCAAGTTATTCCACAAATAGATAAGTTCAAATATTTGGGATCAATTATACAGAAGGACGGTGAAATTTTGGAAGATGTTCATCATAGAATTCAGGCCGGGTGGTTTAAATGGAGAAAGGCTACTGGGGTTATATGTGATCGAAAAGTACCAGATAAAGTAAAAGGAAAATTTTATCACACTGCTATAAGATCAGCAATGCTTTATGGAAGTGAATGCTAGGCTTTAAAAGGACAACACGAACATAAAGTTGGGGTAGCTGAGATGAGGATGTTGAGATGGATGTGTGGACATACAAGAAAATATAAGATTCGTAATGAACATATACGGGGAAGAGTTGAAGTGGCACCTATTGAAGAGAAAATGGTAGATAACCGTCTTAGGTGGTTTGGACACATACAAAGAAGGCCAAGGGATGTGCCAGTGAAGAGGATGGATCAAACAGTATGGATACCGGTTAAAAGGATTAGAGGAAGGCCAAAGAGAACGCTCAAAGAGGTCATTGAGCGGGATCTCCTGGTTAATAACATATCCAATGATTTAGTTTTTAATAGAGCACAATAGCGTCGTATGATCTATGTAGCCGATCCCATTTAATGGGATAAGGCTTGTTATTGTTGTTGTATTGATTAGTCAAACGTGGGCAATGTGGTGCGAGTGGAGCCCTCCCTAGTCCCTACATCCCCTCCCATCTCTTTTTTTCCTCTACTCTCTCTCACACGTGCACTCCCCGTTACACTCGAGGGGACACTCAGAATATGGACCACAGATTCCTCTAAGCTGCACTAAGGGTGGTTGGGTACGGATGGATTTGGTGGGGATAGAACTTTTATGAATTGGATCTACAAAATTGAAAAAGTAGGGATATAAAATTTTAATAAAGAGAATATGTAAGATAAAAGAGTAAATAAATTAATTAAAAATTTTTAACTCCATTTTTCTAATTTTTGTAAATTAATTTCTTAATCTTCAACAAATTTAAATAATGATACTGTTATTAGATGGTGACAAAGTATGCTTATAATATTTTTATTATTTTACAATTATAATAAACCTGTAGATCACTAGGTTTGCTTTAACTTTAATCCTTCCATTCAATATAATTATTTTTATATTTTAAAATTAAAATAAACTTGTATATCAATAGGTTGATTTTAGTTTTAATCCTTCAGTATAATATTTTTACATTTTAAAATAAAAAATTAATTATTTAATTATAATTTTATTGAGTTTGTAACTTAGTGTTTAGTGTTTATAATTTGATTCATTATAATTTAGTCTTTATGTTTTTTCTTGTCTTTTCCATGTAAAGCCTTCTCCTCAGTAACACTTCTTCCCTTCGACTCTGGAAGCTTACCACCCGAGTCGTCCCCGCCGCCATTATCGACACTCAGTCCGCCATCTCCCCAAATGAACACACCTGGATCTTCACCGACGCCAACCTGCATAATTTCCAGAAAGCAACTTCCTCGCATAGGCCCCTTCAATATAAACCTGGGATTACCTAATGGATTATGTTGAGTTTCTAAGAGACCCCGTAATCTGATATATCCTCGTGGTCGTGGGATTCTCTTCTAACTATACTAGCTTAGGGATGATAATTTTAAGAGCTTAATTATAAATCTAGAGCGGACCACTGTATGTAGGAAAAATTCTTGAGTTCCACAAGCCTTTTTCTTTTTTTAAGGGACAACATTATTACACTCTCTCCTTCCCATCATTTCATTTTCACCGTCAACCGTACCCACACATCCATTATCCAGACATGACATGTTATTATGCCGTTAAGTAGCTTGAAGTCCGAATCAAGATGGTGAATAAGAGGATTCAACAAAGGAAGCTCAAATCAAATATTGGTTTGTCCCTGTAGAACAATGGCACACGAGTACAGAAACAGGCGTGTTCATTGGGGGAGATGGCAGACTGGGTGGCGATGAGGGTGACGGAGATGACTCGTGGTGGTGAGCTTCCGGAGTTGAAGAAGACGGTGGGGAAGTGTTACTGAGAAGAAGGCTTTACATGGGGGTAAAAAAACGATAAGAAGAAAATGGCAGCATTGAAACCACGGGCCATCAGTTAAATTATAAGCATTGAGTTACACACTTAGTAAAACTATAAAAATTAAATAATTAATTTTTCCTTTTAAAATTAAAATAAATTCGTCAATCAACTTTATTTATTTTAATTTCATATTATATAAAGGATTATAAACTTGTTTTTGTCAGCATTTAATTATAAAATCACAATTTAAATTTATCGAATCAGTATTTTTTGTTAAATGAAAATAATAATATTAAAATTAAATAATTAACGAAAACTTAATATAAGAGATACAGAAGATTAATCTTTAAATTATCAGAAAGAAAATTTAAAAAAGACCAACATTAGAGAAAGCCCAGTCGTTCTCAGACAACTGGGTTGTTGGGCTTAATATCCTTATAGCCTATGGAGAGCTCTCTATTTTTTTTATAAAAAGTTTTTTAAAAAAATTAGGCTATTAATATCGGACGGGGTTTAGACCCCAAGAATGTCTCCTAACACAAACCACTACTCCCTAAAACATGCTCAGTGGCATTTCTCACCCTTCCCGAGTTGAAGCACGGACGATGGTTAATCGCTCTCTATACATATACCCTCATTATTCGCTTATTCCACACTTGCAGTCGGTTTGGAGCAACCTGTGTGAATTTGCTCTGCTACACATCACACAGGCACAGCTTTGTTTTTCATTATAACCTCCAAATTCTAGCAGTGTCTTGCAAAGATCCCTTGCACCAGGTGACGTTATTGTTTTCATATCTCGAAACATCTTTGTGATGTGACGTTATTGTTTTCATATCTCGAAACATCTTTGTGATGCCTTCTTTTTGTGAAGAAATTTGCAATTTTTATGTGTTGCTTCTTTTGAATATAATAATATGCTTTCTGAGTCCGAAAGCACGGCAATTGATTGAAATTTTAGTGTATATTTTTCATTTACATGTTTCTCTGCAATCCCAATGATTCATAGCTTGCATGCTTAGTCATCGTCCCCTCTTGAAATGGATTGGAATTTTAATGGTTTCTAAATATTGATATTAGCATTTGGATGTTGGCTTAATGGCCTATTTTCTTTTTGGGGTAGTTTTGGACTGAGGCAAATAGAGAAGCTTGCTTTCCCTCTGCTCTGTCCTCGATTTGGAACCTGCCTAAGTTTAATATGATTTTAACTCTTCTTTTTCTTTGTTTTGCTTGACTTCTTTATATAACGTTCCCTGAAGCGCAGAGTATCCATGAGCTCTGGAACAGTTTTGACGAGTTTATACTTCTTCCCCATGATAACGTGTTATAGCATTAGGCTACGGCTAATATATTGTATCATTAGTGTGAAAATTCTTTATTTTGTTACTTGACATGCTATAGGGTACTTTCTATTCACTTTTCTTGACAGTACTGTACTAATAAAATCTGAATTATCAATCGCACTCAATTCGTCAGTTTCTTGCACCACTCTGGTTGCAGCCCATGTGTACCCAAGAATCTTAGGTTTAATTTGTGTAGATCTTTCCTTCTTTCTATATGGGCACTGCTTCAATTGTTAGAGGATGATGCATGTGATATGTGTCCTATATTATTTTTTTCCAATGCTTTTCCCATGAAAAGAAATTGACTTGATCGGTGTTTTTCTGATACAGGCTAAGATGGTGCAATATAACTTCAAGAAAATAACTGCGGTACCTAATGGGAAGGACTTCATTGACATAATCCTTTCTCGCCCTCAGCGACAAACACCAACTGTTGTGCATAAGGGATATAAGATTTTCCGCCTCCGTCAATTTTACATGCGCAAAGTAAAGTATACTCAACAAAATTTTCATGAGAAACTCTCTACTATCGTTGATGAGTTCCCTCGGCTTGATGATATTCACCCATTCTATGGTGATCTCCTCCATGTACTCCACAACAAGGACTATTACAAGCTTGCACTTGGACAAATCAATACTGCTAGAAACCTTATTGGGAAGATTTGTAAGGACTATGTGAAGTTATTGAAGAATGGCGATTCACTATATAGATGCATATGCCGAAGGTTGCTCCTCTTGGGCGTATGTGCACTGTGATTAAGAGGATTGTCCCTAGTTTGGCTTATCTAGAGCAGGTGAGACAGCACATGGCAAGGCTTCCCATCAGCAGATCCAAACACGAGGACTATCTTGATTAGTGGTTACCCTAATGTTGGCGAGAGCTCATTCATTAACAAAATTACAAGAGCTGATTTGGATGTGCAGCCCTATGCTTTCACTACTAATTCACTTTTCGTTTGGTCATACAGACTACAAATACCTAAGGTACCAAGTAATTGATACACCGGTGATTCTGGACCGGCCTTTTGAGGATCGAAACATTATTCCTTACTCATTTGCGTGCTGCTATATTGTTTTTCTTAGACATATCTGGATCTTGCGGTTATAGTATTGCACAGCAGGCAGCTTTATTTCACAGCGTTAAGTCTCTGTTTATGAACAAGCCATTAATAGTAGTCTGCAATAAAACTGATTTGCAGCCACTGGAAGGGGTATCCTGAGCATACATGTTTGGTTCCATTCTCATGTAGCCCTTGACAACCAATTTTCCAAGTACTAGAAATTGGCTTGAAATAAATTTATCACTAGTTGATGTTCCTCTGCATTTCTTTAATGGCAGTTGCATCAGTAGCTTTTTTTCCCTTCAGTCAGATTTTATAACATTAACTAGTTTTCTGGGAGTGATTCTTGTATTTAATTTTCTGCGGCCAAGGTTGATTTAGTCTACATGGAGACAGGCTCCCGATTCTGAGAATGGCTTTTGACTGGTGCCAAGTTTGTTTTTGAATTGAGTTGCTGAAGGACAGAGTTACTTATACTTATTTTTTTTAAGAGCAACAAAATGATTCATTAATAAAAAGCACATAAAGTGTTCAGTTAAAAGTAAATAAAGGAAACAGAACTACAAATAAAACTAGAGAAACAGATCCTGAAGAGGGGATAATTTTTAATACACACACACACACACAAAAGAGCCTTGAACCAAGCTAACAAAAAATCTAAATATTAAAAACTATGTTTTCCCTAATTTATGATCATATATTACCTAAGAAAATGTTATAACCTTGTAAATGAAGTACACTTCGTAGTTTGAAAGTTTATTCATAACTTTCTATTTATAAATATATAGGCTATAAAATCTATTAAGAACATAAATAAAGATAAATTTTAATGTATTTAAAATCTATTTATAACGTTCAAATCTTAAAATATAAAGTATTTTTAGGATTGTAAATAAGATTCTAAAAAAACTTTAGATATAATAGCCTTTAGGACTCAATCTAAATATATATATAAATTTAAATTTTATTTTTTTGTTATAGAATTAGGTATATTTAGCTAAAATTTAAATTAATCTAACCTATTCATATCCTTAAATCCTTAAATGAGCCTTTCAGGTGTTGAGCTATGAGTAGGCCTTCTAATATGCTTTCCTTACAGGGTTTATTTGGTTGGAGGGTTTTAAAAAGGAAGGGAGAGGTAAGGAAAGTGTATTTGATTGAGAAAAATAGAGGGGGGGAGGGGAAATTTTTTGTCTTTTTGTGGTCCCCTCCCTCCTTCACCTCCTCTCCAAAAGTGGGGATTTTTGGAGGGGAGAGAAAATTTTCCACTTTTATAACCAAATTACCCTTGATGTTTATTTAATATTCCAATTATACCCTTAAACCTTTTTTTTATTTTTCTCACACCTATTTTTTTTAATTGTTAAAATTTAATAAACATAATAAATTATTTATATATCATATTAAAATATATAATAATTATATAATTAATAAGAAATAATATTAAAATTTTATCATATTTTTTAATTTTTTTAATTTTATTATATATATAAATGAAATAAAAAAATTTAAGATTTATAAATTAAAAAAAATAATAATTTTGATATGAATATTATAAATAAAGAGTAAATAAATTTAAATAAAGATATAAGGGTATATTTGTCAATTTTTAATTAACTCTCCCCCCTCCCTTCCCCTTTTGAACCAAATAAAATATATCATTAATTAACCTCCTCTATCTTTTTTTACCTTTTCTTAAATTAATCTAACATATTCTTCTCTCAACTGAACTAAATAAAGCCTGAGGCTAAAGGATGTCAGCCCTAACTACATAGTTAAATGCCATAAAACAACTATTTGAAAGCGAAAAGTGACACGCTAAGTTCATAATGACCCTAAGTCTCTTTAGGAGACGATATCTCTTATAAATATTTTTAAACTATAATTTAAATAAAAAATTAATATTAAATTTATTTAAATTTTTATATAATAAAAAATTCCTCCTTATATATACTCAACTAATTAAACTACAATAATTTACTGAATTTAAATTTTAGTTGATATCTTTTATTTTTTTAAAAAAAATCTCACAATTAAAATAATAATAAATATAGATAAATGGTTAACAATAAATAGTATATTTTAATTTGTTAGAGTACATATGTGGTAATACACTTAGAATATATAAGTATTTCTCACACATATATATAAGCTAAATAAAAATTATTTTAATAATCTCTATATTTTAGATGATTAATATCTAGCAATCAGTTAAAAGATACCTCATAGATTCTACCAGAAAAAAAAGAAAGAAAAAAAATATTATGATATTGCTATCATTTATTTACATTAATAAAACCAATCTATAATGTCTATATGGATCTAGTATACTCCTCCTATATACTTAATATATGAATTAATATAAAAGTTGATATTAATACTTAATATAAAATTTATTTTTATATTTATTATTATTTTTTTAAATTATCTATATTAATATTTTATTGACAACAATAATTTAATAATACACATGTATTTTATAAAAAAAATACTACAGTAGAGAAAATATACTATTTTTCTTTTTTAATAAAATAATTTTAAACATTTTTAAATCTATAAACTAGCATTTTATGACGCTAAAACAATCATTTTGAATCCATAAAAATTAGTTTTTAAAAAAATTATAAACTATCATCTAACACATACAGAATTATTACGTAAACTTTATGAATCAATACATCCCATATAACATTATAAGATAATATATTTTATTCTAAATAATAGTAATTTAGGAAAAACATGTTAAACGAATAATAATTAATTTAATTAATTTTTTTTATTTTTTTAATCTAATTAAATAATTTTAATATTAAAGATGGGAGAAGTACTTTGTTTTTTTTTTCTTTTTGAGCAATCAACTATTGAATTCATTTTTGAGCCCAATAAAGAAAGGGAAAAAAATTGAGTAAAGTTAAAAATAACAATTTAGGTATATAAATATCTAAAAGTATATATTAGGCAGAAGGTCCAATCTGTCTTTTATAAATTTAGGTGAAAATATCAAATTACTTCTAAAAGTTTTTGAAGAAAAAGCATGAGAATTAAGTTGAGTTCAATGTGATTTATAACTCTTCAAATGAGATTTATAACTCCTGCATTGACATCTGTAACTTCAATTATATGATTTATAATTTTAACAATGGGATTCATAATTTTATCAATGGCATTTGCAAGTTCAATTATGAGATTTACAACTCGTCCAATAGAATTTACAACTCTTCCAATAGGATTTAAAACCCTTATAATGACATTTGTAATTTTAACTATAGAATTTATAACTTCAATAATAGGATTTGTAACTTTAATAGCATTTGCAAATTCAATTATGGGATTTGCAATTCGTCCAATAGGATTTGCAATTTCATCAATAGGATTTACAATTCCTCCGATAGAATTTACAACTCATCTAATATGATTTATAACTTCAATAATAATATTTGTAACTTTCTCTCACACATTTATAATTAAAATCGTAACTTCTTATTAAAGAGATTTGTAACTCCTATAATAGAATTTGTAAAGTGATTAAATGTATCCTAAAGTATGTTATGTAAGCCATCACATAAGCAAACATCTTTGTTCAAATAGATTTTGAAGTGAAGTCATTATATTTCATTAATAACGAGTATTGACCCAAGATTTGACTCGATCGTATAACTCAAACTGTCATTTGAACTATACAAACTTCTTTCTATAGAGATCGTCTACAAACAACTCTGAATTCTACAATAATGCTACCAGTTACAGCTATAATGACACAACTTACAAGGTAATTAAATAGAAGGACATGACACTTCAATAAAACAAGGGCCACAACTTATGAAATCCTGAAACCTTCATACATATTCATGAGAAAGAGACTTCTAATGTTGAAGCTGACCAATACGCAAACCATTTGAGGAGAACACCATTGACAGGTCGAGAAAATAATGTGTGCCAGAAGCTAAATGTGATGAAGAAAATAGTCGATGTACGAACCCAAGTTACTTTTCTAAGCTAGGTTCAGTAATTAAAGATTCTAATTCTCAAGCGATATACTACAGAACAATACGTTCGATGTATTTTCACTCTAATTATCAGAAAACACAGAATAAAATGCACTTACAAATCAAATGGAGCTTAATTAGAAATTACTGGACATTTTAACGAAGGAAGAAAAAACTCATCGCTAGATATGATTTTACGCTAGGAAGGCAAGGAAATAGGGTTTGTAATCGATAAATTTGTGCTCAGTACAAATGTGAAACCAACCGGAAAGGGAAGCGATAAGGAGAATAGGGATGGGCAGGAGAAGACCCACAATGTATCGCATTGTCGAGAAATCCTCCTTCTCGTGCCCTTTCGATTATGGGACCTCCTAAGTGGAATTCATGATTCTAAAAATGCTAAGAACTCATTGACTCGCAGGCCGCTGGAACCATTTATCCGATGATGGGAGTTTTTGCACGCTGAGATTAGAACGATTGATCTATGCGGCTATCTACAATACATATTTACCGTTTTGAAGCAATCGATTCCCCATGGATCATTATTTTATGAGTAATTTAGTTTTTTTACCTAATTTTAGAAAAAATAGATTGAGTTTTGTATCCAATATGTCAATTTAGATATTCATATACCCAATTTCTTATTTTTAAATTTACTTGGTCTTTTTCCATAAAAAAATGGTCTAATTCATTTAGGGTAAAGTAATACCTAATATCCTGATATTATTTCTCATACATTGGCACTATCTTAATCTTATTTGTGAGATAATTTTATCTATAATCTTTTTAATTTGGTACAATTTTACCTATAATTTTTTAATTTGATACAATTGTGCCCATAATCTTACTTGTTAAGTATCAAGAATTGTATTAAATTAAAAAGATTATAGATAAAATTATATCACAAATAAGATTAGGATACTTACCACATATAAAAAATAAGATTAAGATATTGTATATTATTTTACCCTTCAATCAAACCAGTAAAAACATTAATCTACCAATGAGGGAACATTAACTGGTTCTTTTCTTATATGGTTAGAGCATCCAAATTTAAAATTACACAAAGGGGTGGGAGGGGATTAAGGGTAGAAATAATCTAGGCCTTTAACATGGGCCTATGGACTAACCTACTTAAAGTATGATAAAAACTAACCAGTTTAATAAAAAAAAAGTATTTTAAGCCTATTTAAAAGTTTATTGATTTAAATAGATAGGACTTTTTCCTAAAGTTTAGCCTACAGGTCTATATGTCCTGCTTGTTTAATTATATATATAGTGTAAATATGTTCAAAGATTATCTAGAGTCTTTTATTTATAAATATATAGGTTTTAAAATATATTAAAAGTATATATAAATATAAGTTTTAATAAGTTCAAAACCTATTTATAGCTTTTAAGCCTTCAAATATAAAAACTTTTTAGAGTCGCACATTATAAGTAGGCCAATTTTAAGCCTAGCAAGCCTCTCAAAGGCTCAGGTCTAAACTTAAAAAAAAAAAAAATCTGTACATATATGCTTAAGCTTTATATTCTTATTATACGTTTTGGTCTATTTAATAAAAACCTGAGGCTATTTCCATCTGGGGATACACTTCATTCTATGATTATGCTTAGTAGCTAACCAATCAAACATCACACAATTTCTTTTCAAATTCACCAACGTAGTACTCTCCCTTGTTCTTTATATAACATGTTTTACACACTTTTCATGCAAATTAAGAAAATCTGTTTGATTACTTTAATTTTTTAAAAACATATCAATTTTCTAATTACACTCCTATTAACTAAAAAGAGACTTTTTCAAGTTATAAGAAAACTACTAAATTTGCACTTAATGCATTGTACTTTTTTTTTTGGGTACAAACTTAATGCATTGTACTAATGGCAAAGTAATTCTCTTGGACGAGTTTTATAGCCACGACCACGAAGTCAGTTTAGCCCATTTTTCCAATTTAAAAAGAAAAAGAAGGGAAAGTTATTAAATTTATAGGGTTAACCATGGAACATCACTTGATATTTTGACTAGACATTCTATAATTGGGACCAGGTTTTATTTTTAAAAACACATTAGGAACAGAAGGAATTACCTTATTATAGCCAATACTTAAAATATGTGTTTAGAAGTTTGTTGGGTTTGGTCAAAACGTAGTTTTAAATAATTAAAATAATATAAGAATAATTTTGTCAATTGAATGGAGTAAAAAATATGAAGAAAATAGAGGGAATATTAAGTTTTTTTAAAAAAAATAGTAAAAAAATCCTCCGGTCCCTAATATAAGATATAATTAGATAGTTAATTTTAGTTCTAAATATAAGACATCTTTATTATATTTCTCTATTTTTTAAATTACTCTCATAAATATTTTGTAATAATAATTAAATAAGAGATAAAGGGAAATAATTAAAAAAGATAGTTAAAATGTATTAAAAAAAGATATATCATATTAATTAATTTTTTAATCTAATTTTTTTAGTATTTTTTATTTAATTTTTTTATCATAACATATGGTTAGTATTTTTTTCTAATTTTTTTCTATAAAATTATAAAAATTGAAACTTATAAAAAAAATTTATAATGAGTTTTTAACCAAAACCTAATAGGGTCATTGATTTTGAGGCATAGAAGCTTGAAAGCTTATCGTAACGGGGATGAAGTTGAGGTGGGTGGAGGATAAAGAAGGAAGAATGAAGAAGGAGAACGAAACAGACAGATCAAACTTGAGGGCAAATGAGACTTTTTCACATGTGCAATAGGGTGGTAATAAGTATTCATATGGGAGCAGTGAATGGCGATTACCCATTTTTTTACAATCATCATTACCATGGTAAACATCAACGATATTACCACATTAAAGACGAGCCGACCACTCTTCTCTTGGTAATGTAATCTTCATTACCATTGCAGGAGAGGTGGGCTTGCACCAAACAGATTCTGAGATTCTGAGTCATTCGTTCATATCCACCTCTCCCATTAGTCAATAAAAATTATCACAAATAATAAAAAATATATTTATATTTTATAAAGATATAAATTTAATTATTATTATTATTTTTAATATTTTTTTTATAAATATTCTCTAAATTTTAGACTATATTTTAATTTTAATAAAAAATTAATATTAAATATACCTAAACCTTTTATATTAAAAAAAGTATTCACCTCTCCCTTTAAATAAATAAATAAATAACCTTGCCTAACTTCTTGTTTTTTACCTTCAAAAGTGATGGGGCTAACTTGATAACTAGATTTTTGTCCCCTCCAGAATTATGGGCATATAACGCTGGTATAAAAATATTTAATTATAATAAAAATAAAAATAAAATTAAAATCCAACAAATACTTGTATCATAAATCCATCAAATCGTCCTTATTCCTGCAGGCTGCAGCTATACGACGCACTTATCTATATATTTATAACTGTATATCGTCGTTTCTCCTTCGTGATTAATTCGGCGTAAGAAGAACCTACCTAACCAATTGCAGAGTGCGGATTCAGACAAAAGCCTTTATGGTCACATACATTTGAATCTGCTGGCTAGGGATCCTAGTTTTGCATTATCACTCGAAATCATGATTCCCTCATAGAGTACACATGGGTCCATTCGCTCCTTCCATCCAAATCTTCTTCACATGCATCGCCCAGACTCACAAATTTACCATTTTCCTGGGTTTTAATCCACGCTTGTCCCTATTTACAGTCCTCTATTATACTGTATTATATATTGTTTATAATATGCTTCTTTCTTTCCCTTTAATTTGTCTGGCTTCAAACAACTTGCTTCTCGTTGGATGATTATATGACTGTTAGTTAAGGTACAATTTAATGTTTGTTGTTTTCTTCTCATTGTTTATGCTATGTATGCATCTGGGGATTATGTAAACATGTCTCATGATTGGGAGTCTTCTTCTACAAGATTGGGAGTCTTCTTCTACAAGCAACGATCGGTCAAAGAGTTGGGATTGCCAAGCGAAAAATCTTTTACTTTTTCAGTTTTTAATGCATTTGCAGGACATCTGTCTGGTACTACTAAACTAAAACTTTCTTTCTCAAACCTAAGGTCTAAAAAGTCCCCTGTTAGGGTTTAAGGTTGCTAGTGAAATCCATCCGAGAAAAAAAAAAAAGATTGCTAATGAAGTAGTAGGCAATTATTCCGCTAACCTTTAATTTGTCTCTTGTTTTGATGAACATTCCACAGCATCTATATCAGAACAAACAAAATCCATAGAAATGGCTTGCTCCATTAATACCATTGATCAATCAAGACCAAAAAGACTTGATTATAAACTGTTTGAACTATTGTTAATGGAAAATATTAGCGGTTTAGTGGATTGTTAATAGTTGGAAACCAACCTTTGTTAATGGCCTATAGGCACCGTTTGGGGGTAGAGGGGCCCAGTTGTAAAATTGAAAAATGTACCTGTTAGGTTTGAAATTTATTGAGAGCGATGAAAAGTGGGGTTAGACCGTTTGACTGATTACCGATACTGTCTTTCTCTCACTCATTGTTTTAAGCTTATTTCTTGAAACTAGGAAGGAGAGGGAGGGGGGAGAGAGAGAGAGAGAGAGAAGCCTCTTCATTATTTCACTCGCACCCTATAAAATCCGACCTCAGACCAGATTCTACACAATCTAGACACCCTTTCTTTCTTCCTTTTATTAACTTTTGGGGTTTTTAAAGTCTCACCTTTTGGAGGTTCTTTCTGTTTTAATAACAAGCTCTGTATAAGTGACTCTAGTAGCTTCAAGCTAGCACTTAAGAAGTTTCAGTAGATGAGTGCCTCAAAGTTCATTAAATGTGTAACTGTTGGAGATGGTGCTGTTGGGAAGACCTGCATGCTCATCTGCTATACCAGCAATAAGTTCCCCACTGTATGTCCCTCAAAAATCTTTTATTTTCGTTGCATTTAATTTTTTTCTTCCAAGTTAAGGATCTTCCTCCAGTCTATACCTGGGCTTATTATTTATCCCTCTGTCGCTTCTAGGTCATATTATATGTTCCCTGCAGAGACATTTTGTTATTGAATATGCTTCTTATTCACTCCTTCTTTTGGGGGGTTTTTGGTGTGGCAGGATTATATACCTACAGTATTTGATAATTTTAGTGCCAATGTAGCTGTGGATGGGAGCATTGTGAATTTAGGACTCTGGGACACAGCAGGTACAATGTTTCCTTCCAAGCTCCAAGGAGAAAGAAGATCCTCTGCATTTTAAACCTTTATTAGGGTCTGGTGCAATGGTTTGGTTATTCCTCTCTTATTATTATTTTATTCTGATTACAGGCCAGGAAGATTACAGCAGATTGAGGCCACTTAGTTACAGAGGAGCAGACATATTTGTCTTAGCTTTCTCCTTGATCAGCAGAGCCAGCTATGAAAATGTTCTTAAGAAGGTACAGGATTCATCTTAATTTTTGCCCCTTCTTCTATTTTTAGATTTTTGGATTCAAGGTCTTAGAAGTTAGGCATTTTTTTTAACCGTCCATCATGTTCTTCACATAACTTTTATTTATTAGCAGTGAGTGACCATTTCCATCATTCTGAGGATCATTCAAGCAAATCAAAGATTTATTTTGAACTTTTATTTTTCTTTTTTTGTTTCCATTCTTTTCTTGTTGTCTACTTCAGTGGATGCCAGAACTGTGTCGATTTGCTCCAAATGTTCCCATTATTCTTGTTGGCACAAAGCTAGGTAAGCTTCAAGACATGTTAAATTATGTAAGTTTATTACGCTGAAGTTGCTGCAGAGATCAATATATCAATTATATTCTTTTCAGATCTTCGAGAAGATCGAGGATATTCAACCGATCATCTGGGTTATAATGTTATAACATCAGCTGAGGTTTCTATTCTTTACAGTTTACATCAACTCTGCTTTTCAAATAAGCATTTTGCATAGTGTATAACTGAAATGAGTTCATTTATGAATCATGAGCAGGGAGAAGAACTAAGGAAACAAATAGGTGCTGCAGCTTATATTGAATGCAGTTCTAAGACCCAGCAGGTAGTGCTCATGAGTTTGACATGGAAAAACTAAGACATTCTCTTAGGAGACAAAGATCTGATAATGATGTCTATTTTTATTGTTTAGAATGTCAAAGCAGTTTTTGATACTGCAATTAAGGTTGTTCTGCAGCCTCCTAGGAGGAAGGAGATGGCAAGGAAGAAAAGGCACAAAAGATCTGGTTGCTCATTTCTGTAAGTACCTGATTGTGACTATTTTGTTTGGGGAAAATATGATGGAGACTTGATAGTGCTCAATGGGGTATTTGAATGGGTTGGATCTCTCATCTCAACAGCTAGAGCTAGTTTTTGGGTTATGGTTCTTATCCCACTTAAATACATGTCAAAATATCATCTAATCTATGATCCCTTGTGATTGACAAATATTTTTACGGATGACAGAAGCATTATGTGTGGAGGATGTGCTGCATAATATGGATGTTGTTCAAACGCTTCGAGGTTCAAGTATGGAGTCCTGACATCTGATTTCATATCTGTTTTCCTATGCTTTGTATTGTAATTGATGTAAGTCATTGAAAGACCTGTTAGAGAATAGATTGAATGGAACTTTTCATTCTCTCTTAGAATATGTTTGAATTGAGAAAAAAGTAAGAAAAATAGGGGGAGGAATACTTAGAAAATTTTCTAGAATAGTAAAAAAATTACTATTTTTAAGAGTTTTCTCTTGTATTCCTTTTTAATTTTCTTCCCGGTCAAACATAGGGTTAGTGTCTTTTAGTACTTCCTTGTTATGATGTTTGTATATTTTAAATTGTAACCAAGGCAACCGCTTCTGCATTTTCAGTGCGGTAGGAAGTTTGTCGTTTGTTGACAGATCCAGATCCTTCTTATGAGTTATGGAAAACAACTAATTTCTTGAAATTGGCATAATCCATATCATCAAGATCATTATCATCCATGTATCTATAAAATTTGTAGAAAGTTGCATTATCATAGGTCGTGAAAAGTGTATATGGAACTAGTGTATCTTAAGTTCCATATGAAAGTGTTAATGGCAAGCTACCCGACAGTGCTATTTATCATGTTTGGATGAAGTTTTGGGCTCGAATTTGGTATTTGACATATTCAAATATAAAAAGTTTCATACAAAAAAGTATGGGTTAACTCTAATTAGGAAGGAAAAGTCATTGAACTTGCGTTATGCACTTCATCATCATCAATTAATCACTATATTAGTAAAATTGCATAAAGTCATTATTTCAAATGGTGAATAGTAGAATGTATCTTAGACAATTTAGGAATGATATATCTATAAAATTTGTAGGAAGTTGCATAGGTAACAAATCGTGAACAATGTACCTTAAGTTCCATACGAAATTATGGGCTAACTATCATTAGGAAGAAAAGTTCATTCAACTTGCATTATGAATTTCATTCATCACCATCAATCAGTTACAGAAAGGAATACTATTTACAAACTGTGAATGGTGCAATTTATCTTAGACTTTGTATAAATTTGTATGGGTATAAAGAAAAGGTCCTTGAAGTTGCATTATGAACTTGAGCATAAGGTTACCATTCCTCTCACACAACACAATGAAACAAATGAATAATGAAAGAATATTTGTCGTTGTTCCTCTTGGAATGAAAAAGCAAGAACCTGTCATGTGGGATTCATAAATGTTTTTGCAGTAGTACAAGAGATGGATGAAACGAGTTAATAAAATTGGGGTAGAGTGGTGATACAATAAATGCTATTGGATCTGTTTGCTGCTAACAGAAGAAGCCTATTTGATGATTGTGAAGGCAGACAAAACAAGGAGGTGAGGGAGTCCTTGGGGCAAGTTTTCTGTAGTACTTCCCTGTTGTGTCCTTTTGTAGCAGTTGGCTTCATTAAATTGCGTCCCATGTGCCTTCAATGTTATTGAGGACCTACACATCTATATGTAATCTTTTATGACAAGACAATAATTCCACAAAAAAAATGATCATTTAAATTTTGGTTTGGGTAAAATCTATAATTTTGGAAGTTCTTCTAAACAGGTTCTTAACCTAAGTTGCATGGTTAAAAACTGAAAAGCACTTTTCTTAATACGATTATCTAATATCTTGTATTATTGGGTAATATTCAAAGTTCCAACAATATTAGGCTCAGTTATGAAAATTTTTTCAATGCACGAAATTCAAACATTCAACTATGCTTACAGGAGAGAAATGCTGCATTGAATCCGTTCCAACTTGAGTCAATCTGTTAACTAAACAAAGGAAAATCTTACTAATCAATGATCAACATTTACAGGAGAATTAACCAACCCTTCTATGGGCGAATTCAACAATCCTTCACTCCGCTAGGACTCCTTATATAATTTTTTTTGTCAGAAAGTGTAATGCAACTTTTTATATTATGGTCACTAACTAATTTATACAAGATCTTAACTAATTAGCCTAAGATCTTCACTAACTAATGTGAGCTTAATGTCCTTAACGCAATCTTAATTTTTCTCTAAACAATTACCCATATATCCAAGTTTCATATTCTAACTGCATCGATCAGCTTGATTTCTCTAACAATGACAACACTATTAATAGCGTTGAAAGATCTTGACTTCATTTTACAACCATCACCATATATTTCTTGACCTGTGCGTTTCACTCATATGAACAGTATGATAGTAATTTAATAGTAGCTTATATAATTGTCTACTATATATATATATATATATGAAGTGTCTATTTAGATAGAATTTTAAAAAAGGATTTATTAAAAAAAAAGATTTTTGGATAGTTTTTAGAAAATAACTTATAAAAAAAAAGTAGTTATGGATAAATGAGTGTTTAGATAGTTATTATTAAACGGACTTTTATAATTGAAAAATTACTAAAATGACTTTTATAATTGAGAAATTATTAAAAATGATACAATTTTATTAAAAGTATGAGAGATGAGAGATGGTGAAAAAGAGATATGAGAGATGTGAAAAAGATAAAAGAGAGATAGTAGAAAATATATAAGAGAGAAGAAAGAGGAGATATAGTTGAAAAGATATAAGAGAGAAAAGAGAGGAAATATCATATAAGAAAAATAAACGTAAAATAGTAATTTAATAATCCATAAGCTCTTTTACTATTCTAAAAGCTACTCTGACTAGCTTATTTAAAATTATAGTTTTAAACTATAGTTTGATCTAGAAATTCTTTTGGACAAATGGTTATGGTAAATAAATTTTTCAATAGAAATTTTTTGTATATATCAAAACTCAAATTTAAAATCTTATTTAAACGATATCAATTTATTTATCATTCAAATTAACTCTCTTTATTGTCAAAATTATTCTTGTTTAAACGCAACAAGTCTCTCCATGTCCATATCTGTCTTTTCCTTACTTGGATTAATTTATATCTTTTGAAAGCCTTGTCTTGAATTCATCCCTATTCTATCTCATATCATTTGAGATCGAGACATGACGGAACCTGGGCTGAAATATCACTTATCTTTTGACATCATTTAATTTAAATATCTAAATAAATAAACTCCAAAATTCATATATATATTTATATATGTTATTTTAATTAAAATTCTTAAATTAATTTTTTTTAACAGTTCTAAACCTTGGAATCGAACTACAACGTTGTATTGCAACCGCTTGTTCTTTTTCCTTTTTTTTTTTGTTGAAAAAAATAGAATTCCATTCCATGACAAGAGCATGAGGTTCAGTGGCAACACCCTAGCCTTGTTTTCTTTTTAATTTAGGGGTGAACAAAAGAAATTATAAAATTCCAACATCACATTCTTCAGGTAGCCGGTAGACGTATATCCATTATTTGTTGATGTAAAAATATTATAAATTAAATTCTATTGTTAATATTCTATCATTTGCTGAGAAAACATTTTTAGACTAGTTTATTTTTAATTATATATGCTTTTTTAAAAAATAAATATCCCCACCACCCACACTCAATTAAAAATCAACAATATCTGTAGTTTCCACACACAAAAAACAATATACGTTATTTTATTTTAAAGAATTTATATCTACATAATTATATTTATGTGTAAATAGAGATTGATTCAAGTAGTAAGTGATTCAATATTATTTAAATAAAATTTAGAGTTCAAGTCTTAATATATATAAAAAATTTTTATTAAAAGACTTCCCTACTATAATTAGATATATAATTTAAGTTAAATTTAAATATAGTAAAAATAAAATTTTAGTGAATCGGGTGAATAAAAGGAAATTACATATATGTCCATTTCTGTAATTTCACCTCTGCGTGCGGAAAAGAAAAGGGCATTCTCCATCTAGGGTTTTATACGCGCCATTCCTTCCCCGTCAACAAAACATCGGACATTGTACAAACAAGCGTTTTTCATAGTAGAACGTAGAAGAAGCATGGCTTCCAGAGACAAGGACCCATCCGCACCGCACCATCATCAGCCTCTCTTAAGCAGCCTCGTTATCCGGCCCTCCAACAGCGACGGCGGTGCTGGCGCCGGCACCGGAGGCGGCAGTGGAGGCCGCGATTACGAGTCCGGCGAGGTTCACCGTGATCCCCGTCCTCCGTATTCCCGATCCGATCGATACGCTGATGACACTGGTTTGTTCCTCTTCCCTTTTCTTTTGCCGCATATCGTAATTTTCATTTTGTTTATGGGGAAACTAGTTGTTGTTGGGTTTGTTTTGTATATCTGGTTGCGAAGGGAATGGCTTGTTCCCCTTTCTGAATTGTGGGATTTTTTGTTGTAATTTTGGAATGTTTTGGTGGTCGGTTAATAAGCACTCGTTAAATCGAGTAATATAGTTTCTAATGGCTTAAAATGATTGAACTGGAAGCTTCTGGTGGTGGTGATAAAATTTTGGGAATTCCAATGTTCTTGAAGTTGAATAAGATTTTTCACTCCTAGGGTTGGCCGGGGTTTTTGTATGTGTTGTTTGTACTTGACCTGACGGTGAAATACGAAGAATTAGGTTAGAAATGCCTTGCAATCCCCTATTTCTTTCTTTAGAGGCAACTGGTCTTCGCAAAGCAACCTGTAATAACCTTCCATTTTATTTTGGAGTTATTCAAGCCCAGCTTTTCAAGCTTGAATTTACCCGAGGCAGAGCGCAAAACCACACTAGTGTATCATCTAGAAATTTTTTCTGCACATTGTATGCGGATATTAAAACTTATTTTGTAAGAGAAACATAGTGTCTGTGTTAAAAAAATTCAATGAATAGTAAAGGAATATTGATATATGATCGGATTTAAATTGATGTTACAAGTGAATAATGATCAATAATTTTGATTCTATATAGCATGTTGATTATTCCAACATAATCGTAAGTAAATAAGCTGATTAAGTCACTAATTTCACTAGTTAACATAGTCATTAAGTCATAACTCATAATAAATATTAATTGCACTCAAAATCGTAACATAAGCTACATGCCAAAGTATAAAGTTAACTACAAAACTTTACAAGTAAAAAGTGAGTGGCTTTGGTTACTTAAGGATGGTTATTGAAAGATCAACATGGCCAGTTGCCATGAAATTCTTATTTGTTTTCCATTTTTACTGAATGTAATACTAAATGCACACATCAGTGTGATCATTGATGACACCAACACATCACTTATACAATGGTCCACTGCAGATTTTTATTTGGCTTTTTTCCCACTCAATGCTATCTTTACAGAGATAAGTTTCTGGACCTATTGTCTTCCTTATGTGCATGTGAAGCATATGGATCTCTTAGCGATTATAGAGTGTACACCATTATATAAACTTTAAATTTGTGTGTTACAGCTCTGATGTTGCATGCAAGAACTTGGGCCTTGAGGAAGGCATTTTGCAATGAATGCAGCCTTGGATCATGATCTGGGAATATTTCTATTAAGAGTTAATAAGTGTTTTGGATGTGTACTCCATTCTGCATGAACTTTTGGGTTTCTGCAGCACAAGTTTCGTTGCTTAAGGTTTCATCTTGCAGATTCAGGGTCATTTGTTTAGTTTGGGTATTTGTGGAGGTAAACACAGTGTGAAGTTAAACTGAATCTGAAATTGAAGTTATTGCCAAACATGGACTGTGGTACAACATGGACAATGAAGTAGGACGTCAAGGTGGTCAAGGATATTTTAGAGGACCATAACTGACCATTGCAAATGGTTTTAGTGAATCACCTTAAATTATAACTGGTGTTTGGCTGGAATAGCTAGGGTTTGCAGCAAGAAGTTCTCATGGCTGCCTTGGTGATAGCTGACCTTGACATCATGGAAAAATGATGATATGACACATAATTTGTTAGTGTCACTGGTTATGCATGGTTGCTCTGTTCTGTTATTGAGCTCTTGATAATTGCAGTACTGGATACACATTATATGGGAATTTTCTTTGGAATCATCTTTGCATTGATTGTTTAGTGGCTGGTGGTAGTCATTTTACTTTTTTGGGGGATTTTTTGTATTTTTGGTTGGTTAATTAGGGATCATTCAGATGGTTATATATTTTCAAATTAGAAGGCCGATTTCAGAGTATTTGTTTCACGACCTTGCATTATGTGATTGGGTGACTTCTGCTGAGTTCTTTTTATTTTCCATATTGATCCTTTGACTTGGAACAATGCTGTCACAGACAAGGGTTGGATATCTCCAAAAATTTGGGATAATGTTACTGCGAGTCCAATTTCATCTCTATTCTTTTGAAGTTCTTTGGGGGCATAGTGCCAAAAACATTGGTGAACTGGTTACTTTGTTTCTGTGGCAAGGTTTGCTGTAAAATTGAACTTTGTTTCCTGAATCTGAAATTTGGGTGTCACATCAGAGATAAATTTAAAACGATTCTAAAAACTGGTTCGTGATCAAGT
This sequence comes from Leucaena leucocephala, assembly GCA_037074615.1. Taxonomy (NCBI): domain Eukaryota; kingdom Viridiplantae; phylum Streptophyta; class Magnoliopsida; order Fabales; family Fabaceae; genus Leucaena; species Leucaena leucocephala. The sequence goes on from CM073562.1 coordinate 13,202,437, forward strand.
TAAACATTGGGATGTGTGTGTGCTCCAGTGGTGGTTATTTTCTTGTGGGATATATCATGGTTGATTAGCTTCTTTTAGGCATGTAGCTCATACTTTTATGATCCGGAGCTGGAAGGAGCTCTAAAAATCAGTGCCATGGTTGCTGTTGGTACTAAATTTGAAATTTAAATCCGTAGGTTAGTTATTTTCTATATTTAAGTTTATTGTGGTCTATGCAATAAATGGATGTAGCACTCCGAGGTAGGAAGATATGGGTTGACTTGTATCATGGGAAAGGATGAGGTAGTTTAAGTTGAATGAAAGACCTAGCTTGTGCATGGCATGCATCAACTCCGTGGTTTTGATGGATGATGTGTTTGGGAAGTGGCAGTGAAGGCATCATATGTAAACCTCCGCGCTCTTCATGCTTTCAATTAAGATATTGATGAGGAAAAGAAGCCTGTGCTGTGGTAACCTTTGAAATGTTACATCGGTCATTGGGCTGTTGCATGATCACAAAATTTTGGCTGCTAAAGTATATTGCAATGTTAAGTTTTCTTTCATTGTATATGAATAGCTCAAGACTTTATTGTCTTTGCTTTCCCAGGATATAGAATCCGTGCAGGTTCTCTATCTCCTGTTCATCGTAGGGATGCAGATCATCGCTATGGTTCTGATTATAATATGTCACGAAGTCGTGGATATGGTGGGGGGAGAGACCCTGGTAGATATAGAGATCCTTCACCCCCATATGGTCGAGGAAGAGTTGGTGGCAGGCCAATGGGTAGAGCTTTTGATGGACCTGGCTATGGTTCTGGACCATTCAGAGGGGAAGGAATTGGTAGAAACAATCCTAATGTGCGTCCGAGGGAGGGAGACTGGATTTGTCCTGATCCTTTGTAAGTTCAATTCTTTCAGATTGTTTTGAGGCCTTTTATCTATCTATCTATAGGGTGGGTTTGTTGATGTGCATTTAGAATTAGATAATATTTGCAATGTTGACTATGTTATCTGCAACAAAAGGTTCGCCTGTTTTGGCTATGATTCTGCTTTTCCAAATTTAAATAATATCAATTATTACATGTAGATTTGTTTTAAGTTAACCTAAAATTTTATTGTATGAGTATCTGAGGAGCTGTGCATTGCATAATGTCCTATCTAGAAACAGCTGGGAGATTATTTGTTCTAGCGTAGTGGGTGGTGTGCATATGAGACGCCCTATAAAATGGGATCTCTGGTTTTATTTTATTACAATATATTTCCTTTAGGTCTTATCTGCTTCACAATATTGTAGATGTGGCAATCTTAACTTTGCGAGGCGGGACTACTGTAATAACTGTAATAGGTCTCGTCATGCACCTGTTGAAAGTCCACGGAGGGGTTATCCTGGTCCACCACCACCACCACTTCATGCTCCTCCTAGACGGTTCCCTGGACTTCCTGTGGACCGTTCGCCAGAAAGAACCATAAATGGTTTCAGGTCTCCTCCTCATGGGTTGGGAAGGGATGGACCTAGAGAGTATGGATCTGCTGCTGTGCCTCCCCTGAGGAATGAAGGGAGGTTTCCAGATGGTTTGCAGAGAGAGCGAATGGATTATATCGATGATGCCTACAGGAGAAACAAATTTGATAGGCCACCACCAATTGACTGGGATCATAGGGATCGTGGCAGAGAAGGTTTCACCAATGAAAGGAGAAGATTTGAGAGGCGGCCACTGTCCCCACCTGCACCTCTATTACCAGCACTTCCTCCTCAACGTGGTCGGTGGGCACGCGATGTGAGACAAAGGAGTCGCTCTCCAATCAGGGGTGGTCCGCCCAAAGATATGTACATGGATCGTGTAAGGGATAATCAGAGAGGTGGTTTGGTTGATCGTCGGAGAGACAGAATCGGAGGAATGTATTAGCTAGCTTCTGTGACGTGGCAAGAGATTTTAACTTTCAATAGATGTGGATATCTATTAAGAGGTTGATGTTTCCTTTCTATGGTCACTCTGAGAAACAGTTTCAACAGTAAACCTTTTTTTGGTTTGACATTTTAACAGTAAAATGTTTACAGTTTATGGTTTGTGTGCGTGTTTTTCCACACATTGAATGCTCTCTTCAGGTTCGTTAGTGCACATGAAATTTGGAAATGGAAATTCAACTTGCTGTTCGTGAAATTTGACTCCCTAAATTTAGCCAGTAGATGTGACATTTTTGTTTGAGGAAGATGCGTGATTTGTGATGGACATTTTAGCTCCGTTGTTGGGACTAAAATGTCCCAAGAGAGCCAGCTGTTTTCCTTGGTATTCTGAATTGCAATTTCTACAGATTTTGAGAACAAAACGTCAAGCTAGAACGCTTGAAAGTTAGTAGGATTGAAGGAACTTGGTGTGTTACTATGTAACAAGGTCACTGTTGTCGAATTTCTATGGATTTCGTTTCCCCTAAAGTCTGTTCTGCATGGGTCATTGTGGCCAACAAGAGCACCTACCTTTTGGTCCATGTGTAAAGCTGTTTTGTTTTTTGGGAATTAAAGATGCTAGTATTAAGTAAAGTTAAAAGTGGATTAAACATGCAATCTCCTATTTACTGGGGAGTTTAAGAAGTTCTAAATCTTCAAGGTCTGTCTATTGACACTTTACTTTGGCTTGATCTATGATACTAGTGAATTCCTGCTGATTATTTTACCCCTCTTATTTACTGATTTATACATAGTAATTTTTAACTTCACCTAAGGAGGAGATAAATTTTTTTCCTTATATAGAGAAATTCTCAAGCCACTTGTGAGCGATGAAACTTCTGGATCTATCAATATATGTTGATTTATACGAAGTTTATATATACACAAATTTTGGTGATGATAATTTGGCTCGTGTGTTTATGAAAAACTAGACGTTTTTTTAATGTAGGGTACAGTTGAATTATCTCTCTCTATTTTGTCTTTTTTTGTGAGCACTAGTATTTTGGCCAATTCCTGTGACTTTTGATAAGTTGCAACAACAGTTCAATTCTTTTGTATATATATTTATATATGCACACACACCGCCATATATAATTACAATCAAGCTTTATTATTTTGGTACGATCACAGTCATCTGTTGATTAAAAGGAACAAAAGAAATTTGTTCGAAATTTCCATGAAAAGCCTATTCTTTTATATATATATATATATACAAATTTTAGAAAAGTGTTAAACCTCAATCACGATTTAAAGACAGAATAAAATTTTTTTTTTACTAGACGATATTAATGTTGACTAGGGTGAATTGTTAATTACTTTTAAATATAAATTTAAATTCTTAAAAATTAGGATATTTTCTCAAATAATATGACTTGAACCACAATAAATAGTATTCTCCATGAAAAACTTATTCAAAGAAGTTAAATTTACTGAATTTTGTTATGGGCCTCATATTTGCAGATTTGCAAAGTAGGAGGGAGATGTAAACTCACTTCGTTAATTTTTAAATTTAAAAGGAATTAATCTTTAAACTATTAATTAAAAAATATCACTTATTTTTAACAAAAAAAAATCTAAATTAAAAAATTCAATTTTTTATTTTGTCGTATATTCATATTGATTATTGATTGCATATGTTAATAGCCTTTTTCAATAAGAGTCTAATATAAATAATTATAAAAATTATTTTAAAAAGATTAACATATTTTTTTATAAAAAATTAATTTAAATATTTTTAATATCTGTAAATTTGTTATTTAATCCATGTATTAATAATTAGAAGAAATATCATAATTATAATTATTAATTTTTTAACGTCAAGGGGCTAAGACGTGCATGCAACAGAAGAGCTTCCCCCTACCCTATTTTGAAGGAATAAAGTGGAAACATCTCCTTCATTCAAAAAGAAGCTTCATGTTTTTCCTTTCTTCCTTTTTTAGCTAAATAAAAGATGCTTAAAGTTTCGAGAGAAAAACCAGTGAACTTTTTATTGCAATATATTATTCAATAATATCTATTTTTTACATTTTGAAAATATTAATATCAATATTATCTTTTATTTTTGCAGTTATTTTTTATTTACTTCTTTTCTTTAGTTATGATTATCAAATATATTATTATATTTTTAAAAAAATAAAAAATTATATTAACTTAGGTAGCTCTCATCATTTAAATAAATGGTTGAAATTCGATTTCTCAAACATTATGTTTATAAAAAACTAGTTGAGAGGAGCGAAATATACTTGTTATGGTTCGCAACAAAATTGCAAAAAAATGAAAAAGTTAATAGGTGCCTGCATAATTTATTTCATATTTTTGGAAACTAAAAAATTATCAATTTTTCTCATATTTCAAAATAAGTAAAGAAAATATTGTATACTTTAAATGTAAAATTCATGTGGATTCTATTCTAGTTTTTGTTTTAGAAACACTTAAATGATTTTGTTGTTTGAGATAAAATTCGTCTAACATATTTATTTTATATGGTGCAAAATCACTTCTTCACAATTAATCAAATTGTATTTTAAAAAATTCATATAATTTTTTAGAAAAATTAATTAATGTTTGAATAATTTGTGTCAAATTTCAAAACTGTTTTTGCATAAAATTTAAAAAATAAGGAAAGATTCATATAAATTAAACAAAATCTAACTACTGACCACATATTTGAACTAGCAAGAAGGCATGTTAACTTATTAGATTTGTGCCTTTTATATGGAAATTTAGTCAAGAGTATCCTTATTTTTTTTAAGATTAGAATGCAAAATGTTTTTACCATTTATTTTTTTTTAAGATTAGAATGCAAATTTTTTTTTACCTCTTGTAACAAGTGATCTTTTCAAAATCTAAGTTTGTGTTATCTTCTTTATGAGGCCGATATCGGTTATCACTTAACTAACAATATAAAATTAATTTAAAAAATAATTAAAATTTAGTTCACCCTATTTTAAATATATAGTAGTTAGATAATAAATTTATAAATATTTAAAAAATTAATTTTTTAACTAATATATTAGAAAAAATAGTTAAATTAATTAGTTTTAATAAATATATATTAATTTTTCTAAAATATTTTATTTAATTATTGCCTATAGATAAAAAATTCTTTCAATATATGTAATAAATAGAGATATATTAAAAAAAACTATAAATTTAAAACAGAAGGTGGTTTGATGTCTTAGCTTTATAGTTAAAGCAAAGGTAAAATTATACTTAATATTTTAATTTTATTTTTTATATATGGTAAGTATATTAATTTTATTTAGTACAATTTTATTTATAATTTTTTTAATTTAGTATAATTTTTAATACTTAAAAAATAAGATTATAGATAAAATTATATCAAATTAAAAAAATTGTGAGTAAAAATTATAGGTGAAATTATACTATAAATATAATTAAAATACTAATTATATATAAAAAATAAAATTAAAATATTTAATACTATTTTATCTTAAAGCAATCCATTGAGGAAGAAGTAGGTAATTAATACTGTATTAATATATATAAATATATTACGCATACATAAATTTATATTATTTTAAATTAGTTAAAACTATAAATAAATAATAAGAAAATTTATTGATTTCTGATCCCGACATGACTATATGTTAATTACAAGTCAACACCTCTACTACGACCATTTATTTTAGCTCCATATTTTTTATCACTTTTTTTTGTTTACTTGGTCAAAGAAGTATAAAGACATAAATACTTTTTTCAAGGGAAAGGGGGAAAAAAAGAAGGAATTGTTACTCCCTCAGTGACACTAACATCCAACGGTTCAAAAGAGAATGTTACTGATCCTTCTATGAATTTCCACCGTCCGATGAATCTATCATTATGGGCCGTCCGATGTATGAGAAAGCGCGATCTGGCCGTTCAATATTTACAAAATTGAATTTCAAAAAGCTTGGGAGAGAGAGGGAGGAAGGAGGATGAACAACGAAGGTCCGCTCTCTTCTTCACTTGTTGCTTAGACTGACTCTGAGCTCCTATCATCCTTCCTTTTACCGGCACGTTCCTCTGCAATCGCCGTCCTTTGGTTTCCTCGCTCTACGATTTCTACAATTTCCTTCTCTTTCATCGCCTTTTCAGAAGTGTTTTTTTGGATCCAAGTCCCTAAAATTCTGGGCACTATATACTCTGAACTTGGGTTTGAATCCAGGGTGTTGCGTTTAGCTGTGTTTCTTTTTAACTGGTGATCTAGGGATAGGTTTGGGATCTGAAAGTTAGTTAATTTTGAGCTGATTTTAAATTCGTGGGATTATGAGGGAATAATTGGTGGATTAAGTTGTTGTCTTGGGAGGAAGAATAATTTGGAATTCGTGGTTAATTGCTGATTGTTTATCTCATGGGGGAAGGTGAGGGGGGAGATTACCCTCCGAAGAATGTGTCATCGGATGCTACAGGAGCAGCGTTGCCGTCGGATGTTCCGGCAAAGAAGCTTGCGAGGCAGCTCGATTTCACGGGTTATAGTGGTGCGGCCTTGCCTGAACACCCCGAGCCGCAGTCGCAGGCGGTGGTGCAGAGCCAGCCGCAGCCACGCCCAGTTACAATGCAACCGGTTATTTTGATGCCTATGCCACCGCAGGCGCCTCATTCTTCAGCAAGCTTTGGGTGAGTAAATGGAATTGTGGCTGGCCCTCGATTGTAAACTTTTCTTCTTTACTCCGCTGTGTTGATATCTGGAGAACATCATTTCTTGTTGGTGTGATTCTGATTTGGGAAAAAAAAAGTTATTGCCCTTTGGAATTTCTGGACTTGGTAGTTCATGTATCGAGTTACTGTTTTATTTTGGTTTATTTTTAATTATAAAGTTAATTTGTGATTTTGTCAAGAAAATCACAGAATGTTTGGCTGAATGTTTTGTTTCTGCGTGGGCGTTGAATGCATGTACAATGTTTTGGGTTACAGCTAGCAAAGTTTGCATGCACATGACCATTCTCTCTCTTTTCTTTTGTATCCAATCTCATTATTATGTTCTTATAGTCTTCAGTTGTATTATCTCTTTGATTTGGGAAACGATGGTGGTTGTCCAATTTTTGCTTACGGGATAAATTATGTGGGAATTCTAATACCTATGGTTTTATTGTTAGAAAAAAATACGAGTTCTGTGCAGCAATTTCAACCCATCCACAATTTCTATGATTGGGAAGTTGATGTTGGAGTTTTAAATTTGTCTAGCATTTTGGTTGATTGAATTTTATTTACTGTTTCAGCAAACTACTTAGGGTAAATTGATTTATATGACTTTTTTATTGGAGTTTGGGGGCTGGTGTTGTGTTTGCCATACAATCCTTGTAGGTGATGGCATGCGGCTGGAGCCATGGCACATGGCAACTTTGAAGTGCGATGTTATATAACTTAACAAAAGAGACAAGTTATAAGCATGTGTGTGTGTGTGAGAAAAGGCTCAAATTAGAGCCTAACTTGTAATAACTACAACAATCCTCTAAAACCCAATGTATCAAGCATAAATTAGTAATGCATTCCCTAGATTTCAAACTTGGTCAAATTGTAATCTATCAATTGTTTTTGTAAGTTCCTAGCAATTAATATCGTGACTGAAAATTTATGATTTCTTCACAAGTTCATAACTATAACTGTCATAACCAAAATATTTCCTTTCACCGGCAACCTACTAGAAACCCATACCCTAGGGGAAGTGAACGTTGGGGAAAATGAAATGGAGAAAGAAAGACTTAACGGAAACATAGTGGGGGGAGATGAAAACAAACTATGTCTAACTTTTTCTACGTGAAACTTAGTATTATTATACAACTGATCTTCATTCTGTTCTTCTTGACTTTAATTATAGCGAGGCTTATAACGTTTTGAAAACAGCTGCATGAACTGAGGCATGCACTTATGAATAGTTCTTAAGAAAGAAATGCAATGTAATAAATTATGTTACTTTCGAAGTTAGCAATAACTCAATATACCTAGAACTTATGGATGTTCATATTGAGTATCTACATTTCTTCTTTGGTTTGACAAGCTCACACTTATCGATCTGTATGCTCATAAATGGATAGAAGTTCATGCTACTGCTGTGCCTAACTTCTTTTGTTTTTTTCAATTTTTTCTCTCCAGGAAACCAGAATCTCCAAAATCAAGATCAAAACCCAACTTTGATATGAAGGATGTTACTCCTAAGAAACAAAAACAGTGTAATTGTAAACACTCGAAATGTCTAAAGTTGTAAGTGAATTCAATTTTCCTCTCTCTATTTCTTTGTGTATTTACATGCCACTGCTGATTCATAAGTTCAGTGTTCATGGGCCCACACATTCACAGTACTGAAATGCAAAATTGGTCATAACTAACCTCTCCTATAATTGAGTGTGCGGTCCTTTTTTGTAACTTCATCTTAATTTTGAAATTTTCTTGATTGATGGATTCATAAACATTGATATGTGTGTAGAAGCAAACAACTCAGACAACAGAGTTCTCTAACTGACGGGGGAGAGCTTGAATTAATTATCTCAGGGTTCAGTGACCTGTGCCAAACATGATACTATGATAGCATATTTTATTTTCTAGTGGCTTTAATTTGGATCAAACACTTCTAAAACTGTTCAGAAAACAAATATTATATGAGTTCAATCAGCAATATTGTTATTCTAGTCATGAGCAAATGGAAAAAATCTGTGTTGAATAATTAAGATATTATCCATAAAATAGGAACCCACTGCTTAAAATGATACTTCATTTTGATCAAGCCAATGCACAAAGACTGTTGCTGCAAGTAGGGGATTGGATTGAATTATGTAATTTTTTCTCCTCATTTCTTTCAACCACCCTTTTCATCTGAAAATTACTCAATAGTTCGTCAGGGAGAGATATAGTTTTTATTACATTGACATTATTTTCTGGCATCATCATCAAATGGAGTGTTAAAGATGTGAAATGATGGTGTCAGAGTGGATATCCAGGCTTTAAGCTTAATTTCATCTAAGTAATAGAAGCTAAATCAGTCAACCATATATTCTTTCATTGGAAGAGGAGCATAAAGAATCCTACTTAAATTTTTTTATTTTGCCATTTATATTACTTCTTCAGTACAGGCCATAGCATGCTTGCAGCTCGTCAGCTGGCACAAGAAGATCTTGCTCATATGAAGCTAATTTCTTTGTGTATTGAGCAGATATTGTGAATGTTTTGCATCGGGAATATATTGTGATGGGTGCAACTGTGCAAACTGCTATAACAATGTTGAAAATGAAGCTGCTAGACGAGAAGCTGTTGAAGCCACTTTGGAGCGCAATCCAAATGCATTTAGGCCAAAAATTGCAAGCAGCCCTCATGGAACACGCGATAGCAGGGTATATTACTCTAACTCACTACACTTAATTTCTGTAATCTGTTTGTTTCATTTAGTGGCTGTTGAGGGCAACTTGAAATATAGTGCTAATATTAATATTCATTAGAAATAGTTTCAATTATTTTTTTTTAATTGAGAGCATATCGAGTTTCTTTCTATAATTTGTTTAAGAGTGTATGGAATCAGTTTATATGACATTTCTATGAAGCGTGTTTCATGATTCTGGAACTGTTGTTGTCTATGAAGTTCTATTTTATTTTAGTTGGGAAATATTACCCATTCTGTCAATTGCACCATTAGTGATAATGAATTTAATCTTTTTATTAGGACTGAAAGATGAACTTCTTGTTGCTACATCTTTTTAGAAATAGCAGGTTCTTTGTGATAATAAATAACTAGATACTTTTTTCGTGCAATGCACAGGAAAGGTAATACCTTAAAAGTTTCTTGAAGATTATATTTCCCCCCTTAACATTTAGACCCAGTTAAAATATGTGGAGAAATACTGAAGGAATAAAGACAGAATTCCTCGGAGTCCAATAACATGTGGAGAAAATTTGAAAGAATAAAAAAGGTTAACAGAACTTGAGAGGAGCCATTGATAGCTTATAAATAGTACAGATCTTTATAGGATTGATACTTTACATTGATATTGATGATGTAGCTGATTTTCTACTTGCCTCCAGCCTGTCCTGTATTAGTATGTTGATTTTATTTTCACCGACTAATGATATTTAATTAATGCTTTTTTTGACATTCCTAATTTTCTTCACTTGTGCTTTTATTATTTATCGAATTTATTTTTGCCTTTAACTTTAGATGAACTAAGATTAAAAAGTCAGTATATGCTAAACTTTAATTAGAAGTAATTTTGATGATATTGTCTGAACCAAATGTTGGACAACAAATTGAGTTTGGACAGGAAGTTGCTGAGTTGGGCTTTGATGAAATGACAGGAATATTCTCATAATATCTGACAAATCATTTCACATATGCCTCAGATTGAAAAATATGTCTCTGAACTCGCTAATTTTATTGTATGAAAAAAATTGAGGTGCTCGACGTTTTTTTATGGTATACCCTGATCTCTAAACATCACAAATCCTTCTATGAAATACATACAGGAGGATGCTGGTGAAATTTTAATACTAGGAAAGCACAACAAGGGGTGCCATTGCAAAAAATCTGGATGCCTCAAGAAGTACTGTGAGTGCTTCCAAGCCAACATTCTTTGCTCTGAAAATTGTAAATGCATGGACTGCAAAAATTTTGAGGGAAGTGAAGAAAGACAAGCTTTGTTCCATGGAGATCAGAATAATAACATGGCATATATCCAGCAGGCAGCAAATGCTGCCATAACCGGAGCAATTGGGTCTTCTGGTTATGCATCCCCTCCAGTGTCCAAGAAAAGAAGAGGCCAGGAACTCTTCTTTGGGCCAACAACAAAGGATACGTCCGTAGGCAGGCTTGGCCAATTTCAACAGGTAAATCTCTCTATTAGCATGAGTTGTTGCCGGGTAGATTTTGACTAAGGTTATTGTTAAATTAAGGGTATCTACCACATGTAGTGCTTGTTTGGTATGCATTTGCCAGCCCAAAACCTAAATTATGGCCCCAAAAAGCTAGTTGGGTGTAAAATATCATGTTTGGATTACCATTGGGCCAAATGACTTTTTCAACCAAAACTTGAGTTGAAGAAAATAGTTGAATCGTGATTGAGTCCAACTTCTTTCTAAAAATTTTTGTATAAAAAAAAGAAGAGAAAATAGTTGGGTGTAATGCATTTTAGAATTTTATTGCTTTTAATTTATATATATATATTTATTAAATACATCTAATTATATATCATATGTAATAAACAAATCTTGTATATGATATATCATATAGAATATATAACCAATAAATAATTTTTTTAGCATGTAATTTTTTTCAATAACATATTAACTCCTTTTTTTTATAATTACAAATTTAATTTTAATATTTTTCTTCAAGTTATCAAATTATATACAAGCTTTAGTTTGTCAAATTGACTTCTTCTTTTTTTCAAGAATATTCAAATATAAATTACATTACGGTAATTGACTTCTATGCCAACTTTAGTTTGCAAACTGTGGTTTGTGTAAATTTCAGTTTTGCAAACATTAATCCGAACAAGCTCAATCAATAGTCGCGTAACTTTTTTCCTCAAGCATTTAACGCTTTTGTCATTTTATTTAGAAGATGCAGTTAATTCAAAGTTGACTGGGTCTCACTAATTTGAGCTTTGTTGCTCTCTTAGCTTTATGAAACTCATATCAGGAGAAATTACAAACTTTTAAAAAATCTTAATTCTATGATAATGCAGATTTTTTGCTTTAAGTTGAAACTTGAAAGACTTGACCTCCTTTGAGGGCCTGTTCGGTGTGTTGTATAGGACAACACTGAATAAAATTTTAAGACTGTACAGTGTTATATACGACATTATATAAAATAATATATTGTATAAGATAATATTATCTTACATTTGTTGCTCAGGCCTAGCCTTGTTTGGTTCAGTATTTGGCTAGGCTGTGCCATTTTCTTTTTCAAAGTTTTTGATAAAAAATTATGAATGGGCTCTTGAAAAGAATTACATGGGAGTCCTTGTAAATTATATTTTCCTTGAAAAATAATTTCTCAAAAAATCATAGGACCAGTTCAAGTGATGCAGAACTGGCCAGCTTGGCTGACACAATGCTTGACTCAGTCTGCTTGATTCTTTTTTGGGTCCCAGCCCAGCTTGACATGACGCAACTGAGCAGATCAAGCTTCTGGGTACCACGCACATCCTTGTGGGCGAGGTTAAGAATGTGGAAGTGTTGATAACTCATCCATCAAAACCTTATCATACTTAACCCCTTCTCCTGAGGCTTGATTAGATTATGCACCATTTCTTTGATAAGTAAGTTTCAATAGTATATTACTTTCACCAAATAAGATAAGCTTGTAGTGTATTGTACAACAACAAGCCTTATTCCACTAAATAGAGTTAGCTATATGGATTACACAGTCTATTGTGCTCTATCAAGAAACTTGTAATGTATGTGTGCTCCATCTAATTCTTTTTTATAAGACAAATTTACCTTCTTTACACAAACCAAGAAAAACAGTTAATGTCTCTAAAATTATCTCATCTTTCCACAAATGCCCTTCTCTCTTGCACCCTCGCTCTTTTAATTAATTAAAAGCACCCTTTTTTATGGATATTTTTAGAAGAAAAAAAAGCATATCAATTATTGTGTAAATTTTGCAAAACGACTTATAAATAGGAATACTAAAATAAAAAAAATGTCTTATAAAAAAGATTGGAGGGAATATTAATTTATATTATCTGGTCTAATTCATTGTAGCAAACATGCCCTTAGACTCAATAATTACTTTCTTGTTTGGCCACGTGTTAACTTTCTAATTTCAAATAGAGTGGAACAGAGGCAAGCTTAATCTGGAGTTTATATTTTTGTTTATGATGTATAATTGCTCAAAAAGTTTATCAAAGCCATTAAGGTCCAATTTTGCCCCTAAAATTTTTGCACAGGAGTTGTGGGTATATGGAAGTTTTCATTAAATCAATATTGTCCCAAAAGTATTAAAAATGAGTAATGTCACCTATAGCAGCTAAAAATGTTAACAGTCAATGCTAGTGTTTTAACAATCAATATTAGTTTTTTAATGGTTAGGACGACTTTGTTTCCTTTTTAACACTTTTGGTGTGATATTGATACATGAGAACTTCCGGGACAAAATTGGACCTTAACCTATTATGTACATTGTTGTTTGATAATGATCTTGTGCAGTTTATAGTGCATGTTCACATCAAATATATTTCATGACTTATTCAGCAGTGTAATTAATTGTATAACTTTAAATTAATCAGGCAAACCATATCAAAAGTCCTGCACCCTCCTCATCCTTGTGTCCTGTCCCTTGTGCCCGTGTTGGAACTGCAGCATTAGGGCCTTCTAAATTTACATACAGGTAAAATTATCTTCATGTGATTGAGATAAGTATACTTAATGTAGTTACTGACCTGAATTTTTGTTGAAGATCCCTTTTAGCAGACATCATACAACCACAGCACTTGAAGGAGCTTTGCTCCGTCCTGGTGCTAGTATCAGGACAAGCTGCAAAGACTCTTACAGGTAGATTCATATCTTAAATCACTAGTCATGCTAGTTATGTTCAAAGGACCTTTATGTTCTCATGCAGTTTTTTTTTTCAATTACGAATGTGTTGGCGTAGATGCAATATATGCCTATATATAGTGTGTATTTGGCCTGCCAAAACCTAAGTTTTAAATTTTTTTAAAACAAACAGTTATATTTGTTCAAACGGGTTTTTGGACCAAATTATGGTTTAAAACAAGGTTTTAGATAAGCTGGTTAGAGTAGCTTATGAAATAGTAAAAGAACTTATAGACTAATCAATTACTATATTACCCTTACTTTTTCTTACACTCTCTCTCCTCTCTCTTCTACTTTTTCTTACACCCTCTCTCTTTTATTTTCTACATCCTTTCTCCTCTCTTTTTTATTTTCTACACTATCTCCTCTCTTATCTCTCATCTCTCCTCATTTAATACTCATACCCTTTTTTGTAATTTACTAATAATAAAAGTACTTATAGAAATAACTATTTAAACACTCATTTATTCAAAACTATATTTTTTTTATAAGCTCTTCTCTAGAAGCCCTTTTTTAAAAATTACCCAAAAACTTTTTTTTTCATAAGCCATTTTCTAAAATCTTATCCAAACGGGCTCATAATATGTTGGAGATCAATAATTATATTTGAGTATATAGGCAATCTGGAGAATAAAACCGATGATTATTCACGTTCTATATGCTGGAATATATACACGGGGGAAAGTGAAGTAAGGGAATCAAGGCTTTAATGATGTGAGTTAAAATCCTGGGATTATAATGAATTCTAATCAATAATGAAATCAAGGTAATACAATCTAATCCCTTAAATCTCTCTATTCCTATAATCTCGGCTATCTACAATATTTATTGCCTGCCTTGAGTTGAGTTTAATTCCTTGTTGAAGTTGCATTCCCACAAAATATTTAAATAACTCTAATAGGCTATCAAGATTGCTGAATGAAAATAAATAATAGCATACCGACACAAACTTGAAATGTTAAAGCAAGGCCTATTAAGGTTTTATTCTCTATTTTCTATTTTATTTTTAACTAGGTTGAATTTCATTTTTCTGAAGTTGTATATTAGCATATAAAGTTTTAACAGCTGTTATTCCTTAGGGAAAAAGTATATTTCTGTTTTAACATCCAAAAGGACATTTATAGTATGTAAACTTACGGATTTAGGTTATAAATGAGTAATTACTGAATTCAAACTTATTCAATGTGTAAGTGTGCTGAAATCATTAGTTTCCTCTATGTTAAGGGCAGAAACAGGAGTCGATTGCTCTAGTCAACTGGTTTATAAACCAAAATATGTAGTTACCTTTAACTGTATCTGAATTTCTCACGAGTCTTTGCTTTCCACAAAGATCGTCAGGAAACTTTTTTGTTGGGATATTAAATTGTTAGGCAAATAAGTTTCTTTGGCATGAACTTTGTACTTTTAATTCAATACATGCCTTTTGTTGTTACCTAGAGTGTGGCGCGAGTGGTCTTTCGTTCTCTTTCTAATTCATAGTTATTGATATTCAAAATGAACAGACCAGAAAATGTTGATGGAAAAGAATGCAGAAGATCAGGTGGAAACTTCCGTAGCTTCTTCAACTCAAGAGCAATTGCCAAGTCGAAAGGAAGTTGATGTTGAGAAAGCTATGGCTGATGATTGTTCAAGTGCAAACCAAACAGATAAAATCAGCCCAGATAATTCTAGTTCAGATGGGGCTGATGCCCCAAAAAGCAGGCCAATGTCTCCTGGAACCTTAGCCTTGATGTGTGATGAGCAAGATACATTGTTCATGACAGCTCCATCCCCTAATGGTTCATTGGATCACGCTTGCAATACGTCTTTACGTTCTCTGTATGGACAAGGCATGACAGAGGTTTATGCAGAGCAAGAAAGGATTGTTTTGACGAAGTTTAGAGATTTTCTTAATCGGGTTATCACAATGGGAGAATTAAATGGTAAGTAAACATTCTTCCCTTCTGTAGTTTTAATATTACGAATTTAGGATAAAATTCGCTGATCCCTTCTAAACTTTGGGATTTGACAAATATACCATTGACTTTGATTTCTTGCTATTACTGTCCATCATCTTTGAAACAAGACTCAATAGCTTCTTTTTGTGCAGTTTTTATCAAACAGTCCATCTTAGTTACCATCCCCTAATTGATTGTTTGACCTTGAATCTATTGAGCATATCATATTTTAAAGAATGAAAATGGTTCTTTCCACAGTTTGTAGTTGGAAAAATGAAAATTCTGCATCAATTACCAAAAGTCAGCTGTTTATAAAATTTTGGGTTAATACAATCTTTGGTCCCTCAAGTTTGCACAAATTTTGGTTTTGGTCCCTCACAAGGCAAAATAGTCCAGGTTTTTATTAAATCATATGAACCAATATTTTAGACAGAAAGAAATTTGAAGGACTAAAACATATAGTTTAAAAATTGAGGAACCAAAATCAAAATGAGAATAAACTTGAGGGACGAAAGATTGTATTACCCTAAAATTTTCATGCTTTGACTGGAATATTTCATCTGGCACTATCATATGGAATGGTTCTTAATTGATTGATTGCCTTCCAGTAAATTGTATTTAAGTACAGAGTTAGGGTTCTTGAGGAATTAATTCGGGTGGATAAAGTACTGTTGTACATTTGTATGACAGGCATGTATTATCTTTTATCATTCTTGCATGATTGTGTTGTGAAAAACTGACTAATTGTTATCAATTTCAGAAACAAAGTGTTCTTCATTAACCAGAAGTGACTTAGAGACTCAGAAAGAGGCAATCAACAATGGCAGTGGAAATGCTGGTGCTGAAATGGCGCATCAGCCAGTAGCCACCAGTAATGGAGTTGCCAATGCTGTTGTGCAACCCATGATAGCCTCTAGTATGAACATGATCGTTTCAGAGGTTCCTGGTAATCTTGTCCCTGAAAATGGGGAAAGCAAAGCCCAAGATTGAACAGGAGATGTGAAAAGGGATTCTAACATAGAGAATAAATGTGCAATGATACCATTGAAGTATCCATGAAGGTATGCTACAACTTTTGCCTCATTTTATAGGACCTGCCATCTTCATTTTCTGGCATGTCATTGGTGAAGGTTTCATACATGCCCCCAGAGCGTTCATCTAGGATCAGGATTTTTTCTTTTCTTTTACAATTTCTTTTGCTCTGCTTTTGTGATTCATATAGATCTAAATTAATTTTTCAGCTCCTCAGCATAGCCTGATCAGAATGTAAATTACAAAGTTGTAATTTTATATTAGATTCTGTAGTCTGATGACTTTTGTAGCCTAAACATGAGTTATTTTTGAAATAATGATAATTATTTTTCACTATTTTCCTCTTATAAAGGAAAAACTAGTTTACGTCTTTGATATGGAGCACAGTACATAAAACTATGTTTATTCTGGCTTAAGCCCTGGACTTTTTAGTGTTTTATCATTGAAGATTCTTGCATTCTTTAGGGAGAACGAGGATTTTTCTTATTTGCATATATTTAATATATATATTTATTTATTTTAGTAAGTGCAGAATGTAAGCTGTGCTTTGAGCTTATCATAAACAACCATTACTAATATGGTTGTTTGATTCTCTGAGATAAAGTTGCTTGGCGATAGGGCATATATTGGTCTTTATATTGAACCTGATGATTCAGCTTTGTTTATAACATAATATAATAAAGAGAATTAAAATGCTGATTCATGTCTGGATTTGTTTTTGAATGGGAACCGTGATTTTCTGGGCCTAATGAAGCCTAAATTTGTAAACATTTGAAATTTTTATCGAGCAAATATGATTTGTAGAAGCCCAAAAAAAATTGCATTTATAATTTGCTTTTGGATAACTTGATCAAAATTGTAAATGAAAAACATCAGAGGAAGTTGCTTATATCTTGCCAGGAGAGTTTGATGAATGCACGAAGTGATAGAAAAAATTAACTTAGAAAATGCGTAAGTTGTAGCAAAAAAATTGGTTTACTGTGTTCACTACTTGAAAAAAATACGACATTAGATACATCTTTATTTAATAGATTTTTTTATAGTTAATAATAAAGTTAAAATTATTCCTTAAAAAAAATTTGTAAAATCGCATCACAGAATACTTTAACTCATATCTTATTTTTAATGTCACTTTATGTTTACATTTTTTATATTAATATGTTATATAATTCCACCTCAAAGAGATTTTATAATTTTTTATTTTTAAAATAAAAATTAGTATATTATATTTTCTTTTGGCTGGAACAAAATTATAAAATTTTAAGGCTGAGACCAGCAAACGACGCCGTTCGGCTGTCACAGCCCATCGACCCGAGGCATTTCCCTTCGGGAGAAAGAAGAGAGTGAAGAGGCGGCCGAAGGTCGTAGTATTAGCAGAAGCCACTGAGCTCAACAATGGCAACTTCAAAGCTTGTGTCTAGGTTATCGTCTCGGCTACATCCTCTTGCTCTTAGAATCACCAAACCCAATCTCTCATCACCCCTCAACTATGCCTCTCTACGACGCGCTTCTCCCATTTCACGGTCAGATTTTTTCTTCCTTGCATTGTCCTTTCAACCTCATGATTTGTCTTAGTCACGCATTTTTTAGCTTCCGGAGAAAGAAGATAGGATTTTTCTCTCATTCTCTCAACCTTAAAAATTATTTCTTCTAAAATCTGTATATCTGTTAGTTATACATGGACTTCCCCATGAAATCTTTTTGGTGGGATATTTTGTTTTATTTGTTTTTCCCCTTTCGGCTAGGTTACCGGTGGAGTTGGGTTGCTTGGGATCAATGATGCCGTTGCATAACGCAGTAGCTTCGGCTCGGTTAGTATCAAGCTTGTCCATTGAATCTTGGAGCTGGGGATTAGTTCCTCAAGGTACGTTCATTAATTTGATGGGCAGTGTTGCTTGGTAGTTGCCGCATATGAGATGAATTTTTATTGGCGAAAATGATTTAGGAGATCTCTGTTGTTGCATACTATGTGTTTGTGTTTTGGTCCCAGAGAAATACTACAACATTATCTCTTGATTTGAATTATGTTTTCTCCATCTCATCTAAAAATGTAATAATTTGACATCCGGAATTGGTGCCCTTACTCCTTTTTTTGTGTGCCTCATGTGAGTAACTTGGCTTAATGCTATGTCCCTTTATACTCAACTTATGTGTTTGACTTACTAAGTGTGCTTCATTCCAGAGAAAAAAATTTATCGTGGAGAATGAAGGAGCCAAAAATTGGCAGGAATTCAAATGCTTTAGAAGTCTAGATACTTTAACATTCCTCATTTTCATACCTCTTCTTTCCATCTTTCCATTTTGTGGTCTTAAAGATGGGAACTTCCCTTTTCTTCTGTGGAGATGTACCATTCATTTGCACCATTTTAACTATTTGAGGGAGTGATTGAAAGTATCATCTTCTGTTGTTTAGTGGTTCGGTCTGTTGTCTTCCTAAGTTTAATCTTGTGAAGCATTTAAAAGTATGTAGTATTATGAGTTTACGAAGTAATCCTCTTTCCATCTGATTTCTGTTATGGTTTGATTGCGTGGTATTGACATACCTTGATTAAAATCATATAAAAAAAATTATATATTTTTTGGCGGTGAATGATGATCTGTAAAGTTTGATGTTTTTGAAGGAGTTCCGCTTCGGATATGAATCCCTTTAATTCCCACTATCTCAATTACCCCTCCATTGCATCAAATCTAGCCATTTATGTTTATATTACAACTGTCAATGTGTCACATGGCTCATCTTGTAGCTAAGAAGGTAGAAAAACTTGTTCACCATTTTATGTTATCTTATCTTCCTCTGCAAGTTTTTCTGCCTTCTTAAGTATAGTCACAGCCATGTGGCACACTGAAAATCATAATATAAACATAAATGGTTAGATTTTAAGCAATTAAGGGGATCCATATCCGTCAACTTCTAGTCTAATGGTATACCTAACTACCTTTATGAGGATTTACAGATTTGTTTAAGTTTAGATTAAAAGGATTTGAAGTCTTCCCTCCCATCAAAATCAGGCTGGCGTGTAATAATTAAACTGCAGATTGATTAAGAATTATTGCTTTATGACAAATACTTGATAAGATAATCATGTGTTTAGCTGCATATTTTTGTTGTGATTTAAATTGCACGTTTAAATGGCTGAAGTCGTGAGCTTTACATATGATTTTCTCTCTCCAATTTACAGGTATTTCCATGCCTTTATGACAGTACCTATCTGCAGCTAATTGGTGAACCGTGGCAGTTTCCATTTGATGGCATACTAGGGCTCACGTTGGCATGTTTTCCCTTTATTGTTCTCTTAAGGTCTTTGACGTTGTGCACTTCATCTGACATCGTTGAGGAAAACGTGGTGCAACCGATGTTTTTGTACTTGCTAGATAGGTTGAGCTTTTTGTCAAAGTAATAATGTTGTGCATTGCATGAGGTTTTTTAACCGATTGGTACAAACTATGGCATTTCTAAATCGTTATCAAACTATATATGATATCTTCAACCATTGGGGAAGACATCACTGTATCCTGTAAAGGTTCTGTTCCCATGTTTGGAAGTTAGAATTGGCGTTTTTTTCCCTTTTTGAGTACAAATGGCTATGGAGAAAACCTTATAAGGGTTAGTATTGGTGTCCATAAGCATGCTGCTCATTTCCTATATCAAACAGAAAGCTCTCTGCAATGCAGAGAAGATTCATGAAGTATAACAAAATCACTCTCAATCGAATGAGAATTGCGAGCCGATCAATTTTCACATTCACTGGCTTTTCTAATCTTGTGTTGGATTGTATTACTTAGGATATGCTAATTAACCTGGCAACTCTTGTTTGCATACATCTCATTAGTGTGATTAGTGTAATCAATTTTCAAACAGTAATGTGATTTCCCCGTCCTCCGAATGGGCTTTCTTAGGCAGAATATCAGCACAGCTGGTTGTGTTTCTAGGAGAATAGACTAAATCACCTAAACTTGGTTTGAAACCAACGACCCATGTTCCAATTCAACTAATGTGTATCTTCTTTTTTGAACTAGTAGAGCATATTCTATTATTTCTTCTTTATGGAAAGACAATGATATTATACTACCTCCACCATTTAATATAAATATAATATTTATTTAATTAATTTATGTAGATTAAATAAATTAATTAAATTAGTTATTTATAATATTTATGTGTTAATTTTCTTAAAATACTTATTTTAATCATATACATTTGGATAACCTTTGATAGAAACATTTTTAATATATGCAATTATAAAGATATTTTGAAAGAAATTATAATTTTAAAAGATTAAGTAGATTAATATATTATATTTATGATTAAAAAGTTGGTGTAATAAGAGAAAGCGGAATTGAAAAGGTTCAATTTATTCTTGTGCTCCTAAATATACTACTTAATTTGTGTTACATTGATCTGACTAAATATTTTTAATTTATTTATCTATAAGTTGCAATCAATCATCTCAATAACTTACATCACTTTTATATTTGAAAGATTTTGAACCTCATAATAGTAATTAATTAATAATTAAATTAATTAATTCTATGATATTTTAAATTTTTAACTATAATGATAATTCAATCCTAACCCACTTTAATTTTTGAAAACTTTTGAGCCCATGATTGTAATTAATTAATAATTTCATTAACTATTTTTATGATATTTTAAATTTTTAACCATAATGATAGTTTAAATAATAATAACTAATTAATTTAAGTATAAGCTATTTTTTCCATTCTAAATCTGTAGTGAAATAAGATATCTTGGATTTGGATAAGATCAAATTAAATATGATTTTTTATTCAGTTAATTTATTTATCTTAATTAAGGACATTATGAAAGTCATCTACATTGAACTCCTTTCAATATCTTTTAAGAGTTTTCTGAAATTTTGCACCTACTATTTCATCAGTAATTTTTTCCTATAAAACCTCATTTTATTAACCACAAAACTAGCTCTAGATAAGTAATTCCGTACATTATAACTCAAAGAAATTGCTCCCTTACATATCTAATTTTAAGACAATATTTCCTTGACAATTGACAAAGAGAAGCAGTATAGCAAAAAATTAGGAACAAAAGACAGAAGCAGGAAAATTGATATATTAGAGTAGAATTCGCTGATTTAAATTGTCATGGTTGTTACAGGGTATTTTCCTTCCCAAACTTGTAATTTTTATCCACTTCCTGTAAATATATCCCTTCCATATCTTGACCAATGTCAACTTAGGTACAAAAGTATTTTTAAATTGCGGACTCTTTTCAATTCATTTTCTACTTTATTTTTGGTAAAACTGCAGGACCTTTTTGTCATTTCAAGTTTCCAGCTTGCCACGTATAAGATGATATCGACATTTGAAAGCAATAATGGATGATACGGGAGTTAGAAATATTAGGAATAAATATTTATTTAAATAGATATTTTCTATTTATTTAGATTAATTTTTTATTAGTTTAATTGTAGCACAAGTTTAGGAGAAGTGAAGTTTAGTATTGATTGAATCAAGTATTTTATTTTAATATTTTTAAATAGGTTTAGGTATATTTTCTACTTATGTCATATGTTAGTGGCTTTAAATTTTAAGAATTGATAGTTATTTTATAATCTATAAATATAAGGATCATTATATGTAAAAGGCATCTAGAAATTAATATTTGATTTCATCTTTAGAGATTCTCTATAGGCTTTGATACTCATGTGAGTTTAAAATTTTTATTCATATTCTAATGAAAAATTTTCTATTTCTTTATTAATTTGTAGAATTAGATTCTGATTTCATAATTTAATAAATATTTTTTTCTTATATTTATCTCTCCAGTTCTACCAAAAATTAATATATATTTATTATAAATAATAATTTAACTAATTTTTTAATATTCTCGTATTAATCATCTATCTCTTATATACATACATATATATATATATATAACTAATCAACTATATATATATTGATATGGATTCTCAACTCGTGAAGATGCAGAATGCGTAGGATCTGCTGCTGAAGCTGCATCTTCTGTCGAGTTACAGCACGGAGATCAGGAAAACCAGAAAAGAATAAGGGAGGAACATGAAAAATTGTACATAAGTCTGAGAGGCATATTTTCAGCAGCAGGCTCATTTGAGTCAGATCATAGGACCCTTTTAGCTGATATTGAAGCTGCAGAATTTCTTGGTGGCTGTACCATTGATTTTCAGATATGAATTTTGTGCCTGTTTAGGTGAGCTAAAAACTTAAGTTTTAAAAGAGTTCTTAGTCTAAACTTTAATTTAAAATTTTTTTAAAACGAATAGTCATATTTATTTAAAAAGACTTATGGACTAAACTATAGTTTCATATAAACTACTGAGAATAGCTTTTACAACAGGAAAAATAACTTCTAGATATCAAAATACTAATTTACCCATACTAGACCCTAAAGCTATCAAATGTGTCTACCTAGAGCTTACTAGGAACTAAAAGGGGTACAAATATTTTGATCCAATCAGTAAACGCCTTTATATCACTCGTGATGTCACCTTCCGCGAAACTATTCCTTTTTATACCTCGTCCTCAGTTCAAAGGAGACTTGGAGTGAACCTCAAATAGACACAGAACCCATATACCCTCAATATGAACCTGATCGGATCTATACACTTGAGAAAACAGTAAATGAGGTGCCTAAGGATTATGAAGAGAACTCTAGTTTAAAGGGAGACACCAACAGTTGGGGTCAAGACTATACCCGCAGAAACATAAACATTACAGGTAATACACCTCAAGCAACTAAAACATACCAAGAGTCTGAACCAGAAGCAAGTGCAGACCATGAGCAGAAAAATAAGGATCTTGATCTACCAAAAGCCATAAGGAAGCAACGAAGGTCATGTACCAAACATCCTATAGAGAGGTTTGTCTCTTATTAGGCTTTATCATCAAAATATTGTGCTTTCATATCTCACCTTGATCAGATCAGGATACTAGAAAGTATAAATAAAACCCTTGATAACCCTGAATAGAGAAAGGCAGTTATAGAAGAAATGAAAGCCTTGAAAGCAACAAAACATGGGAAATAATTGAACTACCTAAGGGCAATAAAGTTGTAGGCTGTAAATAGGTATTCACCCCTAATTATCATGCTGATGGGAGCTTTGACAAATACAAAGTAAGATTAGTGGCAAAGAGTTTTACCCAAATTTATGGTATGGACTACACCGAAACATTTACACCAGTGGCCAAGCTAAATACTATCAAAATCCTCTTTTCACTTGCTGCAAACTTATATTGGCCACTGCAGCAAGTTGATATAAAAAATGTATTCTTAAATAGTGAATTAAAGGAAGAAGTATACATGAAGATACCTTTAGGGTTTCCTGGAAAAAAGGAAAATCAAGTGTGTAGACTGAGAAAATCATTGTACAGTTTAAAATAATCCCCTTGAGCATAGTTTGATAGATTTACAAAGGCACTAAAAGCTCAAGATTATACACAGGGACAGAATGACCACACTCTATTCTTCAGACATCAAAATGAGAAGATTGTGGTATTAGCAATATATGTTGATGACATTGTTCTTACAAGTGATGACCCAACAGAGATTGATAGGATAAAAAGGGCATTGAACAGAGAATTTCAGGTTAAAGACCTAGAAAAGATGAAATATTTTCTAGGTATGGAAGTTGCCAAATCTGCAAGGGGAATCAGCATCTTGCAGAAAAGTTATATACTGGATCTCCTAGAAGAAACAGGTATGTTAGGCTGCAGACCAAGTGACTGATAAAATCAGGGATAATGAAAATATGGGGAAGGCAGTGGATATGGGAAGATACCAGCGTATGGTTGGTAGGTTAATTTACTTATCACATACTCGACCAGACTTGTCTATGCTGTTAGTGTGGTGAGTCAACATTCTCATGACCCTAAGTACAAGCACTTGAATGAAGTCTACATGATTTTCAGATATTTGAAGGGTTCTCCCGAATTGGGTCTCTTGTTCAAAAAATCCAATAGCAGAAATGTGGAGATGTTGATGGATGCTAACTGACAGAAGATCAAGATGATAGGAAATACATCTTAGGATATGTTACTTATGTTTGGGGGAATTTAGTCACATGGCGCAGTAAGAAACGAAGTGTGGTTGCTAGAAGTAGCGCTGAAGCTGAATTCAGAGTTATAGCTCTTGGAGTTTGCGAAAATCTATGGGTAAAGCGAGTACTAGAATAATTATGAATGCTAATAGAACTACCCATTAGACTGCACTCAGACAACATAGCAGCGATCAATATGTCACACAATCCAATCTAACATGAGAATAAAGCATGTGGAGATAGATAGACATTTCATACGAAAAAAGATTGATGCTGGAACAATTGATCTCAAGTATATTCCCTCAAAAGAACATATAGCAGATATACTTATGAAGGAATTGACTCGAGATAAATTTAAGTACCTAATTGGTAAGTTGGACATGATTAATATCTATACTCTAACTTGAGAGGGAGTGTAGGAGATATAAGAAGTTAATGAGGAGAGATCATAGAAATCAGAATTAATTGGGAGAAATCACAGGAATTAATGAGAATCAGAATTAATTGAAAAAAATAATATGAATTAATGAGAATCAGAATTAATAGGGAGAAATCACAAGAATTAATGAAGAGAGATTAGAGGAGATTTAATTGCTTTAATTACCTGATTTCATTCTATAAATCTCACATTTTTTGGGATCCATTACATATATATATATATATACAGCATATTATATCAGTGAAATATACAAGAATTCATATAGAAAAATTCTAATATTGTTCCCGATGTCTCTGTACTGCTATGAACACTATGTCTTCAAACAGTTTTCCCAAGTGTTTTTAAAGATTATAGCTTCTGTAATTATGATAGCAAAGATCTTCATGATACACAGAGGGACTTGGATTTAGAAGAATATCAGACTGTTAATATTCATTGAACTTGAAGATTGTCTTGAGGAACAATCAGGTTCCAAATGCCTAGAAAACTACATTGAGATTTATTATTGAACAAAATAATAATAAAAGTATAAAGAATATACAAACAAAACAACCAGCACTGACACGACCTATTTCACTCTAAGGAGCAGAGGAAAGAAGACTAGTACACAAAACATGGGAATGAGTCTGAATATTTACACCTGCACTGTGAATGTTTTCTGCCAGATTTCTCTTTTGCTGTGAGTTCCTCTCCTTTTCTCCTTTCTCTTCAGCATTGGATCTTCTCAATTTCTCTGATAAATGGACAAAAATCAAGAGTGTGGGATTAATTTGAAGAGTAATTCACCTATAATGTGTGGGTTGTCTAAACTGAAATGATCTTTTTTTTTTAAAAAAATTATGTTGTAAATTCAGAAGAGAAATTGAGAATATCCAATTTTTTTCCCTTGGGTCATTGATGTCAATGGCGAGGTATGGGACTTTTGATAGCATACAAGTGCTCAATCTTGTCCCAGTAGGATTTCTTGTGGCCCTTGGGAGTTTTACTTGAAGTCTTTTCTTCATTTTCTCTATTGTTTTCTTCATCCAAGTCTCCGGAGTTATGAATGTCATCTCTTTCATTAGAAGAAGGCCAATTCATGAAATCTGAGAGTGTCATGGCAGTCTCTGATGATGAAGAATTCAACTTCTCTGTGTCCTCCCCAGAGCTTTGGCCTGTGCCTTCATCCATTGAAGGCTTCCTGCTATGTCCTGCCATTGGTGGATTGACAGCCATGGAATCCGCATATAACACATCCTCAATCCTTGATGACACTGTATAAGCCAAGCTTTCTATCACTCTTGAATAGCTTTCTAGAATGGACTGCCCTACATCCTGTGGAGATTTTAACAACAATAAATACGATCAATAGTATGAATAAACCTTCTTGGGTGAGAAAATAAAAACAAAGATGGGGTGTAATTAATTGCTAGTGAATGTTTAGCTAGTATAAAGTCAAAGTAACAAAGATGAGGATGTTGAGATGGATATATAATAGTATAAGAAAAGATAAAATTTATAATGAACATATATGAAGAAAAGTTGAAGTGGTATTCATTGAAGAGAAAATGATAGAAAATTGTTTAAAATGGTTTAGGCATTGTTAGTTACTCAGAAAATCTAAATCGGTTTCTTATTAGGCATGTACAAAGCAGGTCATTAGATACGTTAGGGAGGATGGTGTATTAAATAATATGGAGTTATCAAAAAAAGATAAAAGAATACTAAAAAAAATACTCAACAAAGTTATTGAACAGGACATCTTAGTCAACACTTTATATAAAAATTTAGCTATTAATAATGCCATACGATCTAAATATCCAACCATATCTAATAGGATGAGGTTTATTGTTGTTGGTTGCAATTAATGGTGTGTTTTTACCTTATTGTACTGGATCTTGCTGATTTCAAGTGAAGATTGTGGGAGTCCTGGGAACTTCTGTTTAATTAACAATAATATTGTCTCTGCTCTATCCTCAAAGAGCTCCCTCTTCTCATGGCTGACAGCTGAACCCCATGAAGATTTGCTATCCTTGTTGGTCATCTTTCTTCTCCATATCACTATAGAAGCTTCAATCCTATTCTTGAGGTCAAGAACTTTGAGCTCATTGGACAAGTCCATAGTTGAGAGGAACTGTCCAGGATCAAAGTAATCCTCTGTGATATATTTATAGATTGAATCACCAAGGCTTTCTCTACCATTCTGCCAAATATACCAAGGACGAGATTAATAATAATCCATGTATCTCATGAAAACAGACCACTTCCTTATATAGACTTTCTATAAATTTCATCAAGATATGTATTTATTTTACTTTGGGAAGAGATTCAATGTAGTTATCAGGAATCTCCATCTCAGATAGGACTTGAGCATTGATAGCCATGGCTGCTTTAAGTACTTGGGTGACAGAGTCCTTCTGGATATACATCCATTTTCTTCCTGCATCTGATAATCCATCTGGGGGTACTTTAACAGTTGGTAGCCACCATTTGTCACTCTTTTTACCTTCAGGATCATCGTCACTCTTTTTAACATACCAGAATTCAGTCTGACCTTTGAAATTATCTAAAGTGTCCTGTTCCATTGTAATCCAGTTTGTTAGTGATAGTGTGAAATTGACAGACCTAGAATTTATCTGTAAATTTTAGAGAGATAGAGTCTATAGAATCTACCCGCATATAAGATCATATCCCAGCCTAAACCAGATGGATTGGAAATCATAGAAAAGATAAAATTTAGCTACTTACAAGAAGCATTGCGTCAAGCTTTTTTAAGGCAGGGACGTTCATGTGCAGATCAATTCGCTGTCGCGTAGTCATGATCTACAAAGTCAAAAGCAAAACTTATTATACATGTTTGACTAACTGAAACTAAAATCTATATAGCCAATGACCTAGTAGCATAATGACATGTAAGCTCCTGGGTGGTTGTGGATTCGATCTCATTTGTAACTTAAGATAGTTATTGCCCCCCTCTGATTAAAAAATAACTGAAATATAACATTTTTGGTTCGGAAGGGATGAGAGAATGAAAGTCCAGATGATGATCACCTCCATGCAAATTCCATCCTTTCCTATCTGTTTTGAAGGAACAAACTCCACAATGTGATCTGTGACAGATAAAAGCCAGTCAACTTCTCTTCTCCACCTTGCTTTGTTTTCATCAGACATTGGCCCCAGCTTCGATTGTTCTCCAAAAACAGATGCTGCATGATGTGCATGTTTCACAACCAAGCAAATTTGTTGTATCAAAAATTACTGTAAGTCTTCGTTTCATTTATTTTTTTTCATAATGAAACTTTTTTGAACCATTTTTCTTCTCTTGCAAGTATATGCATACCAGCTAGGTTTGTTATTGCATTGGACAGAGCCAAAGCAGAAGAAACTCCCTTTCCAGCGCCTGACATGTCTTCTCCCAAAAGCAGCTTACCAAATCTTTCCTTTACCATCTCCACTTCTAAATACAAGCACTAAGTAACATAACGGGAAGCAACAAAATTTACACTATTCTAAAAACTTTGATTGTACTTCTTCGTACTTAATATAAGATTTAATTTATAGTATTATAAACTAAATCTTATATTAAAGACTAGAGAAGTAATTAACTACTTAGTAATAATGTCATTATATTTATAGATACTCCTTTTGTCGGTCCTTATTATAAGGCATCTTCAACTACCTTACATAAAGCAAAGAGTATGTGATGAAGTCATTAAATTTTTTTGAAAATGAAAAACAAATTCAAATTTACCCATATTTAAAACTATAAATTATATATTAAAGAAGCAAAAAATGGAAAATTGCATCAAAATTTAAATAGAAAATGACAACAAAATGCCTTATCCAACTAGATGGTATCAGTTATATAGATTATATAATATTATTATACTCTATCAACAATTAAATCTTTAGATATATTATTAACTAAAAAGTCACACACGATAACTTTATTGATTGTTCTCTTTATGTCTTACTCTACCCATTCCAAATGATTTCATACTATTTGATTTATTCTACTTAATAATCTATAATCCGCTCATTACTTAATAACAACCAAAGGTCACACTCAATCTTGAAAAAGCACAATTAATAGCTTATAATAAGGATCACTCATTACTTTTAGAAAATGTCTTATAATAAGGACAGAAGCCAGTAGAAAACTGAGATAGAACTCCACAATCTTTAGTTGAAATGTGAAGATACAAACCAGTTTGTGGCCTGCCAGGTTTAGCGCCAGGTGCTTTGCCACTTGAAGGGGAAGCATTATGTTGTTGATGATGAGTCGCAGATTCTACTTGACGATTTGCCATTGAGGATTCACTATCATTGCCATTATTAGAGCTGTTAGGGACTTCATTATCAGATTCTGGTTCTCCCGTATCATCTTCCTCCTCCTCCTCCTCGCTGTCGTGACGAGACCCATCAGAAATTAAATGGTGGATTCGTTTCCCAATCCGCCGAAAATGGAAAGACCTTGTCTTCTGCATTATGGGTTAGCGAAACAACAAGAACAAGCTAGTTCAAAACATTCACTGAACTGCAACTTATTTTCCGCAATGATTGATTGAACAACCTGGTTTGGATAAAGAATGTGATATTAAGTAATGGCAACGAAGAAATAGAATGACCAGGGTTTTGAAATTGAAGCAATGTCCGTGAGTATAGCATGAAAATTTCTCTCCGTCAATTTCTCTACCATCCATCTCTTGTGTTCTTGTTGAGTGGTTGTTCTTTGAGATACTCTCAAAGAAGAGGAAAATGCAAATAATGGGAATGATTGAGTGATTATTGTGCAATGGAATTAGATTGTTGCAGGAGATCCACAAGAGAAAGTGAACTATAATTAGAATATATAGGTTACGTCTAGCTTAGGTAAGTAGAATGTTGTTGATCTTTTTTTCATGAAGCCCCGTAAAAGACTTCATTTCACTATTGGATTAGACATGAAATTCAAAGAAGAAATAATCATTAATATTATATATATATTAATAAAAAAATATTATTTATATATGATGATGCATGGGATACACATTTTGTTCAATATTTTTCACTTTATCTTAGGAATAAAGAGATTTGGGGTACTTATTGGTTTAACCTTTTTAGTTCCATTACTTAGTTCCTATTGTTAGTTTATCATAAATTATGTTAGCCTTCTTTAACCACTAATTTAATGTTGTTGGGAAAAAAACTACTTAATCTTATATTTAAATATAAGTCATTTTATAAGTCATAGCTCCTAAGGTCTAAGATATAAGCCACCTCTGGTTAGGCAATCAGCAAGTAAAGAAAGAGAAACATTAATTACTAAGGGGAAAAATTTTAAAAATAACTTTAACTATTTTTTTTAATGTCTTAAAGTAGGTAATTGTAAAATGAACACCAAAAATTGTTGTTTTAAGGACATGAAATCATGATAATATTTTTTATAGACACAGATATTCTTTTATCAGAGATAATTTTATTCAAAATATTACTAAATATTAAATAAAAATATATATCTAATTCAAAATTTAAATATTACTTCATGATATTATATTATAAGGATTTACCCCTTCTATTTAGGCTAAAACCCAACCACCTTTGAGTAATCATGATAAACTGACTAGGTGTCCATAAAAGAATGATAATATATCGGTAACATGCGGAAAAATGAGTTTGGGTCTACATAAAACTTAGCCTACATTGTGCCCATCTTTTTGGGCCATGATTCATTCACGTTCAATGTAATCCCCAAATCCTTCATAAATAGATTAACGAAATCAGTTACATATATAACTATTTAAAATATATTTAATTTTTAAAAATTATTATTTTATTATAATTCTAGTCATAATATTTAGAGAGACATTCTAATTCTTAAGTATTTAAATTTACGTATTAAGGGTAATAGAATATTTACCCTACCCGATATTGATTTTATTTAAAAGAGAGGAAAATTTCGCCTGGAATAATCCAATTACTTTTTAAAAAATTTATACTAAAGAAAAAGACTAACAAGGTCTTTTATTCTTAATAATATTTGAGATCTAATCGTCTTATAGCTTAGTTGTCTTTATTTTAAGTACTTAGCATTCACTATACCAAAAAAAAATAGATTAATATATTTATTATTTTTTATTTAAATTTAGAGATTTTTTTCCGCGCATTATATAGAACACAAAATAATATTATAATTTATTAATTATTTATTATAAATAATTATTATTATATTTAAAATTTTAAAATAATATAAAATTAATTAATGGAATTATTGATTAATTATTATAGCCTAAAATTTTTTTAAAGATAAAAAATATTTAAAATATTATATATTAATTTCGATTTATAAATAAAAAAATTAAAAAAATTAAATTTAATTTAATTTAATTTAAATTTATTTTTAATTAAATTGAATATTATAAGATTTTAATAATATGTTTTATGATAATATTTTATCCCCTCTCCTTGACATCTTTGGCTTTTCCACTAAACGACGTGTCGTAAAATTGGACCATTATACTTGCCGGCTCGCTCCGCCTCATGTCACTGTTTGAGTGTTTTCTAGTCCGATAATCATTTGCAGGTTCGTTATGTGTGTGTATATTATATTCTCACTCTCCCGCCACATATTATAAACATCTAATAATAGTTTAAACATAAATTAATAAAATTGATTAGAATTAATTATTTTTTATAAAACATAAAAATTATCCTCAAAAAAACTTATTACTAAGAGGAATTTAGTTAATTGATTAAAATATTTTATAATTAGTTAAAAATATTGATTAAAAATTAATAATTTAAACAAAATATATTATAGTATTATGATAGATGTTAAAGGTCTTTATAATAAATACTCTTCAAAATATTTAAATAATTACATATACTTGGGGAAATATGTCATGTATATATTACTCAAGTTCTTATTATAAAATATTTTTTATAAAAATTAAGTGATTTTTATTATAAGTCATCACTTATTTATTATATTTTTTTAAGATTACCCTATGAGACAACTTTTCTTTTTTTTTCATTTTTTAAGATGTAATTTCTAGTTTTAAATTTAGATCAATTTTAAAAAAAAATAGATAAATTTAATAATTTAACCATATTTTTTTAGTTGTGGTGAGGTAGTTAGATACACATTATGATAAGAATAGGAGGGAGTATATGGATTATATGGTTGGGAAAAAAAATCAAATTGATGCATGAGAATATTCTATATGGGGGGAAAATTAAAGAGATTGATATTCTTAGTAAAAATTCAAATTTTTGTGTCCGCCTAAGTGTACTTTTGAGTCACAGTGAAAAGTAACACTATGCATTTTGCTTTCCCCATATATATTTCTCTTCATAACTTATTCTTATCAGAGAAAGGAAAATTAATTAATACATTTCTCTTTTATTTAATTAGAAGACAGGGATGTGACAAGCATTATGGGAAAATTACAGCAAAATAAATATATTAATTTAATTTGTGGGAGGGAAGATGCAATATGCCAACCATAATCCCACAAAAAAGCAGAAAAGGACCAAACATTATTATAGGACGAATCTCATTCTTGGATTTTACAACTCCATTGGGGAAATGAGCCAAATTTGTACGTCACTTCTTGTTTTCCCTTCTTTCCCTAAACCCAAACTCCGTTGTATTTAGGTAAATTTTTAAAAAAGAGTTTATAAAGAAAACTCTAAATAGTTTTTATAAAAAAAATAGAAAAAAAATTTATAAAAAAAATAATTCTAAATAAACGAGTATTTAGATAGTTATTATTAAAATAACTTTTATAATTAAAATATTATCAGAAATTGTATGATTTTATTAAAAATAAAAGAAAATAAAGAGAAAATAAGAAACATGGGAGATGAGAGAAGGTGGGGAATAATAAATAGAGATGAGAGACTGTGGAAAATATAAAAAAGAGATGAGAGAGGGTGTAAAAAAATATAAGGGTAAAATAGTAATTGAGTAATCTATAAACTCTTTTATTATTCTAAAAGTTACTCCTATCAATTTATCTGAAATCATAATTTAAAATTATAATTTAGTTTAAAAACTCTTTTAGATAAATATAACTGTTTATTTTTAAAAAAAATTCAAACTAAAACTTAGATAAAAAATTCTTTTAAAATTATAATTTAAGGGTTTTCCAAATACATCCATTATCTTCCCTCAATTTAAATTAAAATTAGCGATTTGCTTTTCACCTTTTAGGAACAATTAAACAAACATACTCATAGAATGTGCCCCCACCCCCACCATTTTGATCCTGACACCTTGCAACTTAGTAATGATTTGATGTAGTACGTGGAATTGAGGGGTTATAATTGAGATTGGAATTGGATTTATTTAGTATGGGATAATGAAGAGTCCAATCTCAATCATCTTATATGGGATTACTCAATCATTGTTTGTTTTCATGTTAGCTATTACCAGTATTGTGTTTTTATTTTTAGACTTTGTACCCCCAATTTAATCTTGACTGAGGATTAGTTTGTGGTTTCATAGGTATTATTTTATCTTTTTATTGAATAAATTATCTTTTTTTATAAAAAAATATTAGCCTCAATAATTTGGGAAAAACCCTACAAAATACCATATCAATATTGAAATTTCATTTTGAGAATCCAAACTTTAATAATCCTAAATTAGTTATAATTATTAAATTGGAATTTTAAAATATTTAATCTTTTTATAAAATTGCCTTAACACATTTTAAAAAAGAGTAAGAAGCTCCAATATATTTGGTGCCAAAGGTGGCGCCAACTCCTTAGATTCCAAAATACATGGGAACCATTGAGCTACAAAGACAAGTTAATAGAATATTACAAAATAATATATAAGTTAACTATTAAATTTTGCCAACATTTAATTTATTATTTTTATAATTCTGTCAACTACATTTCCATTAAAATTTATTACAAAAATAATGCAATTCACACGTATTTTTTATATCTTAAACTTGTTAAAATAAATAAATTCTTATGACTATTTATTATTTTTGTAAGTTCATTTACTACATTTTCATATATATATTTACTCTAAAATTAATGCAATTCACAACCATCAAATTTGTTGAAATAAATGAATCATTAAAGTCATTTACTACTTTTATAATATTATTGGCTATATTTCTATAAATATTTATTATAATAGTAATATAATTAATAACCATTTTTTAGATCTCAAACTTATTAAAATAAATGAATTATTGCGGTGACTTACTATTTTTGTAACGCTATTTATTATATTTATGGTCACAATAATTTATTTATTTTAACAAGTTTAAGATATAAAAAAAAAGTAGTTGTCAATTATATTATTATTGTGGTAAAAATTTATGTAAATGTAGTAAATAGTGTTACAAAAATAATAAATAGCTATAATAATTAATTTATTTTAATAAATTTGAGATATAAAAAATTGTTATCAGTTATATTATTATTGTGGTAAATATAATCAATAGTATTATAAAAGTAATAAATAGACATAAGGATTAATCTATTTTACTAAGTTTAAGATGTAAAAATAGTTATGAATTATATTACTTTAAAAATAATAAATATATATATAGTTAATAGCGTTACTAAAATAATAAATGGCCATAATAATTTATTTATACTAATAATTTTAATATGTAAAAAATAGTTTTAAATTGCATTTTTTTTATAATAAATATCTATAAAAATATAATCGATGAGGTTATAAAAATAATAAATTGAATACAGTCAAAGTTTAACAGTTGACTTATATATTATTTTGTAACATTATATTAAGTTCCACCTCCAGCAACCAAATATTGTTAGAGTTTTGGCCATCGACATTGGCACTGTAGCTCTGGCTGCCAGTCGGCTGGCAGGGTGGTGGTCAGTGGCCAGTGACGTAGGTTTGTCGTTGGCAAAATTTCGGTGGCCAACTGGGGAGGGGCTTGGTCTTTTGTTTTTTTTTTAATATGTGATGATAATTTTGTAAAATGATTAAATATTTTAAAATTTTAATTTGATACTTATAACTAATTTGAGACTATTAAAGTTTGAATAGAGAACGACGAGCTTCATATGGTGGGAACGGCGAGCACAATGGAGTGATGAAGTTTGGATTACCGCATGAAGTATTACACCCCCCCGCCTCCCATAATATTACAATATTTTTATAATTTATGATTTTTATAATTTATGACTGATTATAATATAAAATTAATAATTTTTTAAATATTATTCTATATTAAACATAATTCTAAAGTATCATTTTCACCCCTATTTTAAATTCTATTCATATTTTCCAATCCAACTAGAATTAGTTTAAATAAAAAGAGTTTTTATTACTTAAATATAAAGTATTGAGTTTAAATATATTTAAATATAAAAAATATTTTTAAAAAATCTACTATTCGAACTAGTTAGGTAATTATATTAAATTTAGATATGTGTATCAAACAAAGTCATAGGGTCCTTTTTGACTCCTGGGCTATTGGCAATTCAAAAATTTGTTTAAAGTAAATTAGGTATCAATATAATTAAGAGGCAAAAATAAAATTTCAGATTATTATTACAAAACCAAATCAAATTAAGAAAAAAAGTTTATGGACGAAAATGGAAGTCAAGAAATAATCAAAGAACCAAATCAAAATTAGGTGAAATTAATATACAAAAACAAAACCGGATATAAAACGAATGGACCAAATTTAATTTCCACATCACATAATTAATATTTTAAGGAAAATTAAAAAATCTTATAACCAAACGGTACTATTTTTCAAAATATGAGAGTGTGATGATTTTGAAATTAAGGAACAAATAAGGAAATGAAATGAAAAAGCTGTGGGGATTGAATTAAATACATTAATGAAATGGGCAGTTAAGTGTGTGAGAAGCAATTTTAGGAAAGGCAAGAGTCCTGTGACTGCAATTAAATCCAAAGAGGACTTTTCAATAGCTTTCCCAATTTTTCAAACCTACTTGCAAGTACCAACTCTCGTGTAATAGATGTTAACAGTATATACCAATATAAAATTTATTTTATAGTATAAAGTCTCATTATATTTTTTAAATTTTAAATTTAATTTTTAAATGAGATATTTATATTAGAAGATATATTTATAATAAAATCTAAAATTAAGATATTTAATAATAAAAATTATTATTGTTATTATTATTATATGCTTTTTATTTATTGTAGATAGTGACACAAGTGGTAACAATTTGATGGTACTTTAGCCTCTTGTAGCAAGCATGTTGTTAGCCCCCGTCTCTAGTAAACGTAATCTTGAGAAAAAGTAATTAAAAAAATTACTTTAAAATCCCATATAATAAATCTAAATATATACCAAAACAAAAGTCCCATTTATGGATAAATATGTTTTCATACTCAATTACTAAAAATGGGGCTCCAACAACCAATAGTTGGTTAATTTGGGAAGGGGTAGTCTTTGTAGGAGTAGATCCTAAGATCACTTCTTTTTCAAAAAAAGATTATTAGTTATCAAGTCATTTATACTCTTTGGTATAATTATTTTTTATTAAAGTATATATATTTAGTCATTTAAATTTATATTAACTTTTATTTTAATCTCTTAAATTTTTTAAAAAATATACTTTTTAATCTTTTTGAAATTGTAATTCAACGAATTCAAAATCATGACTCAACAATTAAGTATAAAATATATCTAAATTTTAGTTTTAATTTTTTAATATAAAATATAACAATTTAAAAAGACTAAAATATAAATATATTTTATCAATATTTAATTGCACATACATCACTTTAAATTTGATGAAAGTGTTTTCTGTTAAATAAAATTAATAATATTAAATTTAAATAATTAAAAATACGGAAGAGTGTACTTAACATAATCTTTTTAAAAAATGGTCTTACAGTTATGCTTTCATTAATGCCGTATAAAGGGCTTGAGACTTGAAGAGTTACTTGTGCATTTCGTAGGATTTTTTTTTTTTGTATTTAGATTCTTTGTGTGGGAATTTAAAGTAATTTTTCCAAATTATTTATAGAAAATGATAATAAAGTTAATTTTAATTAAAATTTATTCAAATTAGAATAATAAGTTGACAAGGTACACTGGCCGGCAGATTGCCCATGGAATGCGGGAAACTTACGGTGGACATGTGGTAGGGGTTAGATAGACGTTACCAAGGCAAAATTAGATATCTCTAAATATCATATTAATTAATTTTTTAAATTTAATTAAATTAATTAAATAAATTTTATATTAAAAAAAAGGAGTAAAGAGTATTGGTAAAATTATTTTATTAGCTTTTATAGTTTTTACTGAGTTATAGTTCAATTTTTAAATTTTAATTCGATATAATTTAATTTTTATAATTTTAACTCAGTTAAAACTTAATTCTTCAACTTTAACTCATAACAAACTCAATCCATATAATTTTAACTATTTAAAATTTTAATCTTTAAACTTTATAAAATGTAATAATTTTATTTTTTAAAATATAAATAATATTATTTTAAATAATTAAATTATAAAAATTGAGTTACATCGAGTTAAAATTCATATATCAAATTATAAATAAGATAAAATTATAAATATTAAATTATACAAATTAAAATTTAAAAATAAAATTATAATCAAATCAAAACTATAAATATAAAAGAATTATTTTTCCTTAATACTAATAGCTATGCCTTACACACATAAACGAATTTTTTTAGAAATAAAACGTTATATATTTTTAGTACTTATAAAAAGATTATTTATTTTATAAAATGTTAAACTTAATTGAGAAAAAAATTAAAGAAAATGTTTTGTTGCCAATTTAACTAAACATTAGAGCGTATATTCATACACATTATAAGTCATCTCATTTTAAGAATATAATTAAACATTAATTATTTTTTTAGTATTCTTTTAATTGTTATATATGTATTGCTTTAAATAATAGTACTAATTATTTTGAGAGAATAATAATTAACAATTAAAAAATTAATACTCATATAAAAGTTAGTTTTAGTATTCCCTAAGTTACAAGAGTTGGGGGTAATTTAATTACTTGTATCCTATAAAAAAGAGTTGGGGGTAATAGTACTTAAAAAATGGGGTCAATTGAATGATGGAAATTAAAAGTAATAGAGCATGAAAATCATTAAGTCACTAAGTTCGAAAAAGGACCGTTCAACCCACATGAAAAGCCTAATACTACTCCATTGGAAAAGAAGAAGAAGAGTTTTGTCTTTTAGGGACATTCAATAAAATTGAAATGATGTAGAGAAGATTAGCATGCCCTTGCGTAAGGATGACAAACCTACAAAAAAGAAGAGCTTTATGCCCTAATAATGAACATGTTCTAGCTTCTTAAACATATTTTTTTATTGCTTAATCTCTTTACTTATGTCTTAATTAATTAAATATCTTTATTTAATCAAGTGCTGGGATCATGCAGTAATCTATAAACTGGTTGAAGCTACGCGACAAAAGCCACAGATTTTGGTCCCATCATTTCAATGCCCGATAAAAAATAGTTATTAATAAATTGCAATAATTGGACCCCACACAATATGGAATATAAAATTGCTTCTACGTTATTGGACCATTTTTTTGCATGTGGACGCCTCATATATATATATATATAAAATTTTTAGATAATTTTTAAAAAACAAGTTTAGAAAATAATTTATAAAAAAAATAATTATAAATAAATATTTAGATAATTATTATTAGAAAGACTTTTATAATTAATTTTTTTAAAAAATATATGATTTTATTAAAAATAAAAGAAAAAAAAATAGTAGAAAAGAGATAGGAGAGAGGGTGGAGAATAGAAAAAAGATATGAGAAAGGAGAGAAGGTGGAGAATGGAAAAAATAGAGGAGAGAGGGTATAAGAAAAAATAAATAATAATAATAATTATATAATCTATAAGTTCTTTTAGTATTTTATAAATTAATCTTAATAACTTATCAAAAACTATAATTTTATATCCTAATTTAATCTAAAAGTTTTTTTGGACAAATATAATAATTTATTTAAAAAAAAATTAAATCTAGATTTGAATAAAAAAATCTTTTTTAAATTTTAGGTTGAGATTTCTGCACTTATCATTTTTCATAAATGGGATTTCTCTTGTTGCATTTAATAGTTTATATGTAGTTTATCATTTTTACTATTATCATTTGATTCATTAAATACAACTGGATGCATTATTCAATCATAATCATAAATCAACTACTATGTGATTTGATGACAAAAAAAAAACTGTGATTTATGAAGTTATTATGATAATAGTTAAATACCTTCTTTTTTTTTATTCACATGTCTTTATTTAAATTTTATTTTGTTCCTAAATATATATATATATATATATATATGTCTTGTTTCAAATTTTAATGTGTGATTATTACTTGTTTTTAAGAATATCTCGTGGCATTAAATTAAAATAATTAATATTTGAAATAAAGCGACATTAAATAGAAAATAAAATTGTAAATGAAAAGAATAATTCTTAATTGATATATAGATTTTGTTTTCCCCATTTCATACATGTATTTGTTTTTATAAGAATAAATAAACAAAGACGGCGGAAAAATTTGCTTAATCTCCAAATGCTTATTACTTTTAATAATTACGAGTTTTTGTATTTTTTTAAAAAAAATTGTCACTTTACGAAGTGAATGTGATGTTAATTTTCTTTTATTTTACCCTTTATTTATATTTCTCCATTTAATTGGAAAAAGTATTTAATATGGTACATTTACTTTGATTTTGGTGAACCACACCCCTAATTGTTAAATGTCTTTAAAGAAGTATCCATGGGTATGTTATTTAAGCAAAAAATTATTACAATTAATTATATAATTATTATATAATATAAGGTATCTCTCAAGTTAGTATCAGGCCTTTGTAAAATAATAAAAATAAAAAAAAAATCTCGTATATATTTAAAATTAACACCACTCTCTCTCATATACGAAAATGGTGCCTATATTTAACATCATGAAATTTTAAATATAATTATATCTAATAAAAAATATTAATTAACCAAATATTTTTTTTTATAAATTTTACTTATCTCATATATAGATGGAATATCTAATATACTTCTTCTTAAATAAAGGTTTTAGTTAAAATGAGTTTTTTAGTGTTAAATTTAATACTTTAATTAATTGATATCTTATATTTATAATATTTTTTAAACTAATTTATCTCATATAATGTTATATATTAATATTTAAAAGAAATAATATAATATGTCATACATTTTCTATTATTTATATAAAAGTTAAT
Source organism: Leucaena leucocephala (assembly GCA_037074615.1). Lineage (NCBI taxonomy): Eukaryota > Viridiplantae > Streptophyta > Magnoliopsida > Fabales > Fabaceae > Leucaena > Leucaena leucocephala. Next base: position 13,242,558 of record CM073562.1, read on the forward strand.
TAAATTTTTTAAATAAATTAAAAAAATAAAATAAATCAGTTAATTATTATCAAATTATATCATATATTTTATAATCTATTTAAATTAATCAACTAATTTTCATATTATTTAAAATTAATTAATTTATCTAAATTTTTTAATCAATTTTAAAAAATTAACTAATTTTTATATTAAAAATTAAAAATAAATAGTAATAATTAATATTTTTTTAATTTTTTTAAATTAATTAAGTATATGTAATTTGGATTTTGGGTATAAACAAACAATTATTGAGATTGAAAATTGAGAGTTTCCAATCAAGTTGCGCAATGCCAAATCTCCACTCTGGGAGTTACTGACCTTCCTCTTCGCTTTTGAAAAGCTTTTGCTTCTGTGGTACAACTCTGCTCCATGTGTACGACCACACCCATTCCGTCTCCCTCTTCCTTCACCTACATTATCTCTCTCTCTACCTTCTCATTCTGATTCTCTCATAATTTCCCAATCTTCATCCCATCACAATCCCACCCCTCTTCGCCTTCGGTAATTCATCATATCTTCTTCCTCAAGAGAAAAAAAAAGGCCAATGCACTGACTCGTTTTTCTCCTTCCTTGTGGATCTGGGTTTCTCCGAGCTCATTCCCGTTTCTGAATCTGTACAAATCTCTAGCGGGTTCTCACTCGCGGAGTTGCATTTTTGAATGGTTTGAGTTTGTTAATGGGGTTCTGCTTCTTCTCTTGTGATTCTTGCATTTTCATTTGGGGACCTCAAACGGTTGCGCCGGCTTTTGTTCTGAGAACGAGCGACTGATCCGAGGCGTAAGTGAGCGTGAAGTCACGGCTTCGTTTTGTGTGTGGTTTTGATTTTGAATGTTGCTTTTTGTCTTCTTGTTGGGTCTCAGAATGTGAAAACAGAGGATAGAAAAATAGATTCTCGCCTCTATGAACTAGCTCGTGCTTTTACTTACAAATTTATTCCTAGAAGATACTTCAAAATTCGAGTTAAATCATATGCCGAAAGCTCTATTTTCTGAATTCTATACTTAGTCTTCCTTCTAATAATTGTCTTTGCCTTGATCTGTCTGCATTTTAATTGATGATGGAGACTGATTATTTAATTGCATTGGGTTTCAATTAGACAAACAAGTGTATTAATTTTGTCCGATATAGACAAAACTCGAGCATCAAGAGGACAATACTATGTGAGCATTTTATAAGAATTAGTTTTTGTCTTGGTTCTTAGTTGTATCTTATTAGCTTCTCAAATCTCAATGTTCTTATGAAATTTCTGCCACAGAATATCCCCTCGGGACCCAGTCATGTACAGATCATTCATGACATGTGATAATCCAAAAGGAGTCGTGGAATGCGGGGCAATCAGAAAGTGCAGGGCTGGATCACAGAAGATGAAGGACAAGATGAAGAGTCACAGGAGGACAGCTGAGAAATCTGAAGCATCTTTGTCAAAAAAGTCAGGCAGAGAAGAAATGGTCCCAAAAGGATCATCACAAAGTTCTGTGGATCCATCTTCCTTGCAGCTTATGGAGGTCTCTAGAGGTGCTCAAAGGTTGAACAACATGATTGATACATGGTCTAGGGATATGAGATATAATGGAAGGTCTGGAGAGATTGCAAAAGATTTGTTGAAAGGAGCTCTTGATCTACAAGAATCTCTAGTCGTGCTTCGGAAGTTGCAAGAAGCTTCACGGCACAAGTCCTGTTTGAAGAAAAACCAGAATGAGAAACCTGAAAGAGGAAGAATTGATGCAAAGATGATGGATGGAACATACACTAATAGCCAATTTAGTGAACAAAGTTATCCAATGGGATTTGAAAGACCTCGCCGTTCTGATGGTGGTTCTTCAAGAAATTGCGCAGAGGACCTTAAGAAAGTGATCAAAGACAGTCTGATTAGGCAAAATCTGTTTACGATGCCAAGTTCTGAAGGATTAGATTCTGCATCAGAAATTCCCTCAACAAGCTCAAGCCAATCTTCTGGGGTTCATACTGATAGGCTTTCTGATTCATCTTTTTCATCAGGCACTTCAAAGGTGAGAGGAACCAGTCTAGTTGCCAAGCTAATGGGTTTAGAAGAAGCCCCTTCAAGACTATTTCCAGCTGCTGCGCAGAAACAGTTGCAGGGTGAAAAAATTCTGAATCAAAAGAGACCCACATATGAGATAGATATACCCAAGTTAAAAAGGACCAGTTCTATAATTGAGAAGGTTGATCCAGAACGAAAGAAGACCCTGAGTGAAATTCTTGAGACTATTTATTTCAAAGGACTCTCGAAGAAGAGTTCTGTCTTAGAGCCTAATCTCCGGATTCGTCATTCCAATGATTACCATCCCAAACAATGTGATAATTTACCGCCAATTGTACTCATGAAACCTCGATATAGTTCATACCAGGAATCAGTTAAATCCCACGCACTTGTTCCTCCAGATCCAGAAGGTCTATCCCTTAGAAAACCAAAAGCAGAGGTAGTCCCTTCCAAATCATTCAAACAAAAAGGGTCCACCAGGATGGTGGGCAGAGCAGAAGATGTGACCAAAAGGCTTAGACATGAGGAAAAGCCTAAAATCCTCAAAGAGTTCGTGAAACTGGATGAGAAAGCAATCATGCCGATTGAAACGTCTCCATATATGGTGAAATTATATAGTCATGTAAGTCATAAACCACAGGTACAGGAGGCAATTGAGAAAAAAGCTAAGGTGAAAACTGTTACCAGAAAGCTGCCAGAAAAGGAGATCTCAAAACCTAAAATTTTGACAAGGTCCCAAGATCGAGGAGAAATTACCTCCACAAAGTTGAGGACACCACCTGGTGAATTGACCATAATCAAGAATGAGATTCCCTCGCAGCAGAGCACAGCTTTGATCATCAGCCCAAAAACAACAAAGAATAAGAATTTCAAACTGAGAAAGAATCAGAATAATAGCCAGAAGCTTATTCCAGAGCCTGAAGCAGCTAAACCAGTTGTAAGCCTATTTTACTGTCTTTTTTTTTTTTTCACTTGGGTGATGAGGAAGTATTCAAAGTAGCATATAAGAACATAGTTTGATAACATTATTATTTATTGATAAATGACTCAGTGAAGCAAGACTTCAAGTTTGAGTTTTGATTCAGTATTCTTTTGTACAGGATGAACAATCAGTAGGCGAAGAGAAGAGTATTGTTGCTCCTTGTGAAGATGATTGCACTGAGATTAGAACTATAGTGGAACATGCAGTCGAATTTTCAGTTGAACATGAAGTAGATGCCTCCACGAGCAAGATGGATGGTTAGTTTTGCATGTGTACTTATATCATTTATTGAAAGTAACGCTTGTATTAATTTGAGAGTGCATCCCCTTGTTAATTTATAAAACAATTTTGAAACAGGGTTGTTGGCTGAAATTCATAAATCATTCACCTGTCAGTGTCCTTGGTAGCAAATTCGTTAATTATCAAAAGAGAAGTTCCTAGGTTTTTAATGACTAGAAATAATCAACAGCAAAATCCATGTTGGATGGTTGGAACACATTCTAAAACATATTTCTTTGAAAAATATGTTAATGTTTGGTAAATACTTATTCTAGACATATAGGCGCAATGCGATGGAGAGCTATTACAACTAATTTTATGTGAACGTTACATGGTGATATACTGATATGAAGCATTAAGCACTATTCAAATAGCTATATGCCTATATGCTGTTGTTATCATTACACCAGCAATGCACGAAGACATTCTTGATTACATTACTATAATTTTTTGCACTTCCTATATCTTTGTCTAAAAATGTTTATTTGAATTTTCCCTCCCTTTGCACTATATGCAGAAGGTTGTTATCAGAGCCTGAACTCTTCAAGTAATGATGTTGCACCGCTAAAGGTTGAGCAAGAAATTGATGCTACTTCTGCTGAAGAAGTTCGTGACGGGAACAATGGTGGGGAAACAGATAGCAAGGCTGACAAAGAAGGGGCTGAACTGAAATATTTTCTTTTAACCGACCCATTGTTTGTTGGCCATGCAGAGGAGCTCCTGAATCTTGATGTGGATTGTCCCATGACCCTGCAAAAATATGAAACCAATGGGATGGCCAATCCCAGACTCTATTTGGATTGTGCAAATGAACTCGCTGAGCGTAAAAGCCTGCAAGATTCACAAATGGTTCATCCAATCCTACTAACTCGAGCAGGGAACTCAAGATTACAGATCTCTTTAGGCAGGTTGGTTGAAGAAATCTATAATGCCATTGAGAAGCTGAAGTTTTACACTATGGTCACTGGGGAGAAATTCTCTTTAGATAATATCTATGCAATGATGAAAAGTGATATAAAGTGCCATGGGCTGATAAATGGAATGTGGGACTGGGGTTGGAGGTATGGATTTTCTGCAGATGAATCTGAGCAAGTTGTCAACGAAGTAGAGAGCCTAGTTTTAAGTGGGTTGATTGAAGAGCTTATCGTGGATTTATAGTTACATGTTATGAAACATGTGGATATGCAGTTTTCGAGATTCAACAACTAAATTATTGTATGTCATCTAATGTTTTTACACGTAAACAGTTTAAATTGAATTTGCGCCCATAAGACTCATGAGTGAATTCAATTTTAGCTGTTCCAAGTACAAGCGCTAGTAGGCATGCAAAAAATTTCATATTCTTACTATGTATTCAGGGTTTCTTTTAGGCCATAGAGGTTGATTAAATTGACCACCCCAAAAAAATAGGAATAGTTTGCTGACTCTGATATTATGCCATGAAAGGAACTAAGGGGAGATTATATATGTGGATTACATATCAAACGGCCATTGGAATTTTAAAAAGAGAGGATTTATAGTCATTTAGCAAAACGTTTATGAAACAAGTATAGTTCTTGTAACCTCCTCAAGTTGCCATGTTCTTACTGGCAGTAGTAAAAACAAGATGAATGCATATCTATATCTATTGTTTGAATCTAGAAATTATATGCTCTGCCCAAACGGTTGGCTCTAGCAGAAAGGTTTAAAATCCCCCCATTGAGAGAAATACTTGATAATGCTTTGAATATAGTTATTTTTAATATGAGAATATTTATATTTAGTAAAAAAAGTAGAGAAATAATCTAGCTCATAAACAAAAGAACTAATTATTACTATTATTCAATGGGCATAAATTAACTTGATAAATTAGATAAACCCTTAAGCCATATTATTGGAAATTGATTAATAGAACCATGTTTTCTCTTCTATTTTACTAAAGTACTTTGCATGTAGGTGTAAATGAGTCAAAGGCTCCATGCTTAACGAACAATAAATTAGAGAGAAAGGGAAGGAGACACAGGAAGAGATCAAAAGAGGAGAGAAAAATTAAGAGGGTAACTGTTGATAATTCAATCAATATTTAAGTCTCCGTAAAATGAAAACCTATAACTACTTATAAGAATAATAATAATACTAATTATAATAATAAAATAAGATAAATTAAAATAATCTTAAAATAATAATAAAATATAAAAACTAATTGCTTCATCATATTCTTCATATTATACATGAAGGTGAAAATGGAAGCTACACTCTGTAATCCATAGTCTTTTTCATGTCTTACATTATGTTATAGAAGAATGTCTGAAATAGAAGCTCTCCGCAGTAAACCAAACATCTGAATTGGACAGCTTAACAAAGGCAGTGTATTATGTATTTGCATATATTCCCACAATGCTCCATTCTTATATGCCAGGTTAAGTTTCCCGTTCCCACCATAAAAAAGAACTCACTTGATAATTACATCTTGGAGGAGTGTGTGAAATCTTAGGGATGAATTCAAAGCAAGTAGACAGTATATATACATACATACGTTAGTGTCAAATTCGTTACAAACCCTCTCACTGTCATTCTACTGACTTAACACACTCCTTTTTGGCTCATACACTTAAAAGGCAGAGGATAGGAATCTGGAAAGTGAAAGCTCTCTGCTTAATGAAGATGATGGAGACAGTTGAAGCTCCAGTCCCTTTCCTATACCTCTTTTCAAGAAGAAGAGTCTCCTTTGAAGATGAGGAAATTAAGGGTCTCAAGAGAGAAGAAGATGAAAGTTCCAGGTGAGTGACTGAAAAAGCACCCAAAATTGGAACCCACCACGCATTGCCATCCACTTCCATACATCTTATCAAACGCCTGAAACATCGATCCGACACAAACCCATGAATGAATTCAGAGAAATAATCGAACCTCAGAAGAAATGTTTGAATCTTTTTTAAGTTTTTTACCTTCTTGATGTGAGCGGCAATAGAGACGCAATCAGAAACGTCAAAGAGATCAAGAGCATGTGAAGCAGAGGACATGGCTTGGATCTGCATCTTGACAGGCATGTCTGCTTCTTTGACTGTAGCTTTCCCTTCCAACATCTTTTTCGCCTATCAGAAGTCACTCTCACTCTGTGAAACCAAACACCTGTTGTTTTATACGAGGATGCTCTGTCTGTTCACTGTTGATCAAGTGGAGATGGTTGTGGGAGAAGAATCTATGGATGAGATGCTGGCAGCAAACACGAAAAACCAGCGGAGTGGGGATTCGTGGATAAATGGGAAATTGACTGTGTGATCTATACGATGTGGTGGCAGCAATTTGAGGGTGGCACGTAACTCATGGGTGCAATTTTTGTCAGCATTGCATACTTGTGTGCAAGTGGCGGAATGGCATGTAGGGAAATTGGAATTAAAGAGGGGACAATGGGATAAATATCAGCTTGAAAGTTTTTTTTTTTTTGTTTAATAGAAATCAACGGGTAATCCAAATGAATTTTATTTTTTTTAACATTTTTTTATACACACATTTTAATTTAAATTTAAGATATTATGTTTAAAAATTTTAATATTATACTAGATTTATTAAGTTTTATTGGTATAATACCTTAAAAGTTAAAGTACCTGTTTGGTTTAATCTCAAACAATAATTTAAATTATTTTTAGATTAAATTAAAATTTTAGCCAAAAAAATTAAATAAATAGTTATCAAATATTTATAAAAAATTTCAACTAAATCATAGTTTCAGATAAATTTATAGGAATAACTTATGAAAAAAAAGACTTTTACGTATCAAATAATTATTTTTTTCATACTTTTTCTGACTCTTTTCTCTCCCTCGATCATATGTGTTTTCAACCCCACCTATCTTCAACCTCCGTTGATATTTTGTCAACTCCACAAATCTTCTTCCACCTCCGTCAAAATATTTCACTCCCTCCCATCTTCTTCAGCTCCATCAGTACTCTATTTTCCCCACCTATCTTCTTCCACTTCCTTTCATATATGTCACCTTTTTCTTTAACCTCTGTCTAGATTTGTCACTATCGTCGATGTTCATTCTCTTTGTACTTGTATAGTCTTATGAGATTGTCGAAGGTTGTTGTACTTTTTAGAGATATGAGATGGTGACCCATCGATAATAACGATAGCTTCTGATTATTCATGATCGTTAAAATTATAGATATAAGAAGTTTCTATATCTGAGTCGTTGACCTCGTCGTCCTTTGTTGTGGATGTAGCTCATCATCATTGTAATAGAGGGAGGGAGGTTAATAAAGCTTTAGGTGAGACAAAGTAGGACCAAGACACGGGAGGGGCAAATTTGTCAAAAGTCATTTGACCTCATGTTTTTTTTTTAATAATTTACCAATCATAAGAATATTTTCATAATAAACATCTAAATACTTATTTTTTTTATAATCACTTTTCTTCTAAAAGCTCTTCTCTATAAACTATTATATAGAATTATTTTTAAATCAATTTTTCCTATAAATTCTCCTTTAAAAGCTAAACCAAGAAAGCATGAAACTAAATATGTGGTCTTATATGTAGCAATGATGGCATTAAATTGATACTTAGATTTTATTACATTTGGTATATTTTACATATATTAATAAAATTTTTAAATCTCATTAACTATATTTTAAAATTTATCAACTTTATAACTTTATACCTATTTAATACATATTATACATCATAGAAATAAAGTCAAAAAAATAATAAATAAAAGGTAAAATAATACCTTTATCTGAAAATTTTAATAATATGACTTATAAATAATATTAAAATATCTTTAAGCATCTTTTCCCTTGTTTTGAAGGAAGGTCAGCCAATATATAAATAAAAGTCGGGGTATTTGAATATGTAAAACATAGCTGACTATGAGAAAATTATTCTGGGAATATCACTATCAGGTATCAGTACTTGGTTTTATATTGGCACATAGAAGCATATACTCATGCAGTAAAAGAGACTAATCAATAATAAAACTATGGTAAATAGGATTTAGGATTAATATAATATTAAATTAATATAATTTTTAATCCTCAAGTTTGCATGAAATTTAGATTTGATCCCTCAAATTTTAAATAAAAAGTTTTAGTCACTTCGTAGTCAAAATGTATCCATATTTTTATTAAATAATATGACAAATATTTTAAATAAAAATAAATTTAAAGAATAAAAATATATAGTTTAAAATTTGAGAAATAAAAACTACAGTAAAAATAAATTTGAGAAACTAAAAATTATATTAATCATATAATATTTAATCTTTATAATTTATGCTCATTTTGCTTTTTAGTCCCTAGGGTTTCATGTCATAGGTTCTGCCTCATAAAATTATTTAAGTTTTTATTAAAATATTAAGACTAATATTTTATACAAAAAAATTAAAAAATTAAAATTTATAATTTAAAAATATAGGAAGTAAAATTAAAATGAAATAAATTATAAAAATCAAATGTTATATATATATATATATACGAAGAATTGTATATAAGCAGCATAAAATCATAGGAATTCTTGTTACCAAGATTGAAACCGCCAATGGATAAGCAGCACACGGGGAAGATAATTCTTGGGGAGGAGACAGACATGACAATGGAATATTTTTTCAATTATAATAAAGGCGACAATGGAATATTTTTTCAATTGTTGTGCAAATCACCTCATCTTAATCTTATCGTCACCTTTACTTGTAATGCTTATCAGATTAGCTCACCAAAGAATCACTGCCTCCTCTTTTTTTTTTTTTTTTTAATAGTTTCATTGTTTCAAACCCTCCAAGCTTATAAGCTAGTGACACAAGAGAGAAATTGTAAATTTTATTGTATTTATAATTTTAAATCATTAATATTTGCCTTTTTAAATAAAAACAACTAACTTGACTTGATGTATTGGATAATTTGGACTTTACATGATCTATTTCATATAAGATACATTATCATTCTCTATTTTGGATACGGACAACACTTACATTTAATTTTTTATATTTATTATGCTAAGTTTTTCAACGTACTATTTTTTTATGTGAATTTAAATTATATTAAGATATTAAAAAAATAGAATTTATAGTAAAGTGATATATGAAAATTTGATTTAATGAATACAAAGAATTTAATATAAGTTTTTTTTATATTCTCTCTAATTATAAATATAGAAATTAGTTAGACAATTTATTTTATTTATAGATATAAGGCTTTAATTTATTTTTTTTTTAAATTTTATATTTTTTTAAACTATTTCTATTGATTATATATATTAATAACATTTTTTATTTTAAGTAGTCCTAATACAAATAGTTAAAGAGTAATTTTTAAAAAAATTAAAAAAATTTCTTTATATAAATAATTATTTAATTATTTAATTTTTAATTCTCTATAAATTAATTATTTAGTGTATATGTTAAAGGTACGAAGGAATATAATATATACTTTTCGTGGGGCACATTGAAACGAAGAGAAGGAAATTGGCATAACAGATATGGGAAGGAAGTATCCTTTTGATTAAATAAAATAAATAATTATTACTTATAAAACAGTTGGCAAAAAAAAATTAAATCTAATTTTATCTTAAAAATTTGTCCATAAAAGCTATGGGTATTTTAAAAAAATTTCTTTGATCTATATGATGCCATAACTATTAAAAATGAGTAATACCGCTTTTTAACTATTAAAAGTTAATATTAATTATTTTTTTATTTTATTAATATTTTTAAAACAATATTTTTTTAAAAAAAAAAATCTAAATACCTACTCCTCCAACCTAAAAAGTTTTAAAATAAAATTGGAACTTATATTACAATAAAAGGTTTTTTCAAACATCCCCCACAGTTCACAAGCGGCCAATACACCAAAAATTCATGGGCGACAACTCGTCAACAACCCTTGACAGTTGACACCGCTCTGGTGTTTAATCCGCCATTACTCACTTGTATTTTCTTCAAGTCTTCACAATCTCAATCATTTAAATCCATCAATTTCCCTTTTGTATAATTTTAAAATATAAAATATCCTCCTCTCACAGCACTTCTCCATCCCCCCAAAAAATTATTTGTGTCCCAAATGAGAAAAAAAAAAATAGCTATATCAAATTTTATTTAATATTAATATATTTTTAAAAATTAATATTTACAAGTTAAACTTGAATTACGTTACTTATAAGTCACACTTTATAAATATTAAATCTCTTGTCATCTATTAATATTAAATAAAATTCATGGACCTATCTATATTTAATTTTCTTACCCATAACCTTATAAATTATTTTAATCCTAATTTAACCTAGCGACATGCCCTTTTCTTTTTCTCATCTTTTAAACATTTTTATTCCCTTTTATCTTTAAATATACTAAGAGTTTTAGTTTGATTTCAAATGTGAATATAAGGTTTAATTTTTTTTTTGTATTAATTGGTTCTTTCTCATAATACCCCTATTTATTAGATTATATTTATTTTTATGTATTAATTTTTAATTTATTCATCTTATTATATGTATGCTTTCGAATATATTAATTATATAAATATTATTTGTTGAATGAATTAAGCGAAAAATGAAATTGGTCCTGACTTATAAGCAAAGCAATGCGATAGATATGAGGATTTTTTTATATTGCTTTTATAATTTTCAACCCCCAATAATAATGTGGCGAAAAACAAAAATTAATAATAATAAATTAATAATTGAAAACGAAGTGGTTGAAGCTGGAGAGAGATTCTGTATTCTGTAGTTAAGAGAAGATTTATTTTTTTGTTTATTTGAAAATTTTGACATTTCTCTTTCGTTCCGACTAAGAACGCGCAGCTGCAGAAGCGAGACCTTCGAGGTCAACCTGTGAGGTTCTGATTTCTCAAGCGGCGCTGCTTGCTGACTTCCGTCTCCTTCTTCCGATGGGCGATGACCAATCGCCGACCATAATGGCCAGCAGAGATAGAGATCGGGAGCTTCTCATACCGGTGGCCGGTTCCGCCCACGACGATGTCACTTCCAAGCCTTCACCCTCTTCCTCCTCCGCTCATCACGCTGGCAGCGAGGTGATTGATTTATTCATTGCTTTAGGGTTTTTATTTGTCCATGTGTGCTTATTTGTTCTTTGCTAGCTTTATCTAGAAATAGAAAATGATGGAAAATTCAACTATAGGTGATTAATCACGGCCTTGGTCGAATCGCCTGCTACTGTTGTGGGCATGGTTGCTGCGATTTTATGTTGAATTGAAGTTAGATTGCTTGCTGAGCACTTTTTTTTATTGAACATATCATGAGTTAAGCTGTTTTTTTTTAATCCCCCAATTATTATCTCCCAGGCCTGTTAATGTGATGAAATCTATTGGTCGAACCCTGTAAGCAATTTTTTTTTTTCTGATTACAGTTTTAAGCAACAAGGAATAGCGATTTCTTTCATTTATTATGGACAAGGATGTCAATTTTCACTATATTCACATCCTTATGTGTTTGAATTTATATATTTCTCACAAATTTTAATACCTGACTAAATTTATCTCTATTTTAGTTGTATATTTTATTCCTCTCTCTTTCCGCCTTAAGTATTTTCCTGATAGATTGCAGTTTTTGTTTTGTCCCTTTGTAGACGTTTTTCAAAGTTGTTAGGAGCTGGGCGTCTAAAAAGTTCATGACCGGATGGTGCGTATTCCTGGTTCTCACGTCAAATTTATATTTTGGTATTCTTGCCTTGGACGCTTGCTATGCTATTGCTCATTCTTACATTCGCATGTGTGCTCATATGGCCTACTTAAGCTTTACTATTGTAGTTGTCAGGCTGCTTTTCCAAACTCTATTCTCTGAAATCTAAACCAAATGCGCACTAGCAGTTTTTAGTCTTCATCCATGTCCATACGTATAGAGATACATGAAATTCAGTGCTTGCAAAATTTTAGGTATGGTGCATTTTACTATGCAAAAGTTGTCTAGTTTTTCTGTGATGATAAATAACATTTCCTTAAAATCAGTCAAAAGAATGCGAGTGAGGAATTCCCCCATCACAGAGAAGACTAAAATAGAGATAAACTATGGACAGTGAAATTCAGCTTAAGTGAGCAATCTGGCACCCTTACATATTCTACAACGGATGAATAGATTAGGAGGGAGTGATGTCTTAGTGTAAGTTTGAAACTTTCTTCTTTCATCTGCCAAACAAGAAAAATTTCACCTTCATCATTTTAATGCCCGTTTATGATGAACTTTCTTTAGTGTACCTTGATGAACTCCTACAAGCATTGAAAGTTCTTCAATTAATTTAACTTCTAAGGTTTTTTTTTTACTATTCTTCAAAAAATAGCTGATGACCTAGGATGATTGTATACCATTTCTCGAATACGGCTATTCATGCACTTCTCATGGCAATACCAAGTAGGACCGAGCTGCTAGTTGCTTTAATTAAAGCTGACTGTTTCATTAGACTTATACTTACCATATCAGAAAATGCATTAAATTATTCTAGTGCTCCCAAAGCTGACCATTAGTTCGTTTGCAGTGTCATTCTCTTTCCAATTGCAATAACATTCTACATAACATGGTGGTTTATTCATTTCGTGGACGGATTTTTTTCTCCTATCTATGCTCAACTTGGAATCGATATTTTTGGTAAGTGGTTTTAGAATCTACTATATCCCTTCATATCTCATGGAACAAAAGTATGTGACAAAGTGTCTGCAAATCAGTGGTTTTTATCCGTGATATCTTGTAATCAGCAACATTTGTCCAATGCATAAAATGTTAGACAAAAAATACTTTCTTGTACAAGGTTTTCAATGCATGGCAATTTAGTTTTCATGGCTGTGTATTGTTGTAGATATTAATTTTATGTCTACTTTAATATTTTCTGTCTAAGTCAACTTGTGTAATTCAGTGGAACAAAACTAGTGAAGTGACTAATGGAGAATAAAATTATGGGCTCATTATTCTCTCCAACTTTTCTAGTTACTAATCATATGGCCTTCTAGTAGTAATTATGTTGCAATTATTTGCTCATACTTTTTTATCAGGCCTTGGATTCATAACTTCCATAACTTTCATCTTCTTGGTCGGGGTTTTCATGTCATCATGGTTGGGTGCATCTGTCCTGGGCCTTGGGGAGTGGTTTATCAAGCGAATGCCACTTGTACGTCATATTTATAATGCCTCCAAACAAATTAGTGCCGCTATTTCACCAGGTTTGTCTTCAAACATCTTTTGAACTTGATTGGCATGCAATAGCTTGGGGGAGAATAATATATGTTAATATGTGTTCTTATAGATCAGAATACACAAGCCTTCAAAGAAGTAGCAATCATACGGCATCCTCGAGTTGGTGAATATGCATTTGGATTTATCACCTCTTCTGTTGTCCTTCAGGTTTCTAAAGAACTTCAATGTTACTATTTCTTTTTTAATATTTTGTATATGATTAGAATGTTTCTTCGTGTAGCTATGATGTTTATATTTTATTCTTTATTGTAATTCTGGTTGTTTTCTGACCGAGTTTTACTGGTTTGGAAGGGAATGATTGGACTTCTGAGTTGATGTGCAAATCTATGTTGCTTGTAGGATTTGCACTTCCCTAGAGACATATACTTGTGTCATCTGAATATTGTTGAGGCCTATATGCCTTTGCTTGATAAATTATAGCATTGGTATTAAATCCTACTCTTCCAGTCTTTAATATATGACTTAATTGGGGAGTTAATCTTGATCTTAAATATAAGACCTCTTTTATATATTTATCAACCTTTGCCTAGATTACCTCTACTAACATTCCTTCAACTATAATCAAGTAAGAGAGGGAGGGAGGGAGTTAAGGAAGATGATTAGGGTATTTTAGAAAAATCATGATATATTAACTAACTTTCTTAATCAAATTAGTTAAATATGTCCTATATTAAGAACTAGATGAGTATTATTTAGTTTTTTTTCTTGGGAAGTCCTGTTTTAGATTGAAAACTCATTGGAAGGCTGAGCCAATTGTTATGCCCTATTATTGGGGTTCTTTTTTTTTTCCCACTGTGACATTGTGCGTTGTTAACTTGCACAATTGCATCTACTATTCTTATGCTTTTGATTGGTTTGTTCTTTAAATTCCTTGCCCTTTGTTGTTTATCTTTAAAGCCACGTGCAATGTATCAGTTTGAGTTACTCAGATTCTTGAAGTAGCCCATAATCAAATGACATTTTTCTTAATGCCCATCCCACATGTTTACAGTTTAGGTGTAAAACTGTTTGTACGTAAATTTTAAGCTAAAGATAAATGCCCATTGGTGAAAATTCTATTATCAGAGTTTTAAAGTTTAAGTAGCTTGTTAATTCATACGTTTTTCTCTTACAGAACTATTCTGGAGATGAAGAGCTATGTTGTGTCTATGTTCCCACGAACCATCTTTATATTGGTGACATATTTCTTGTCAACACTCGTGATGTCATTAGACCAAACTTATCCGTCCGTGAAGGAATTGGTGAGTTGTTTTGATTTCTATAGTTTCTAACTAGTCTCTTAAGTACTATGGAACCCAGATCAAGTCAATACAAACTCATTCTCTAAGCTATCGCCCTTGGGCATAGGCTGTTTATGTATGATGGATGTATGCAACTAGGAACATGTGTGTGTGTGTTTTGCCTAAAGAACCAGGCATGGATTGATCAGACTTGGATTTGTAACATATAGCACTCGATTAGTAAATTGAAATTGTTATGAACATTGCAGAAATTGTTGTTTCTGGAGGGATGTCGATGCCGCAGATTCTGTCAATGGTGGATTCACGCGTGGTAATTAGTACGAGTGATAGAAGTAGGCCTGGCAGAAGCTGAGAGGTAAGAGTTGTTCTGCTGCTACGTTCGCTTATTCCACATGGAGCCATCAGATAAGGCTATAATGCACTCACTATGCGTTTTGGAATGGAAATTTGGAATTATTTGATTTATGAGAAAGGGTTTCAGATTCTGATGGCACTTGTAACATTACATTCTTTCCTTTGTAATATAATGTAGAATTTATTAGGCGTTTGCTGGGGAGTCTTGTTTCAGACTGGTGCCCTACAGTAAAAATTGCGTTTTCCTGTTTCAACGTTTTTGGTATTTTTTAATTGAGGCAAACTTTTTATTTTTAATCTTAAAAATTGAGTTAGATTAATCTGAGACTGGGCATGGTGTACGAAAAATGGGTTTTGAGGAAAAGGGAAAATTATATTAGAAACGGGTTGGGTTGGTCTATATATATATATATATATATATATATATATATATATATTATTAGTATTTTCATTCTTAACATTTTAATTTTCATTTTATACTAAATAGAACTTTAAAAGTGCATATAAAATAATATATAAATTTAAGTAAAAAAAACTGAATTTCAAGAAGCTTTTTGATTAAATGAGATTGATTTTGCATTTTCTGGTGCAATTAATACACCTAATTTTTGTATAAAAATAAACTCTGTTAAAAGGAAATAGTCTTTTGCTCTTTATACTTGAATTTTGATTTCGTCATTGGCGAAAGATACTACTTTTAACCTTACCAAAAACAAAATATCCAAGTTATCATTTTAATTAACGTTCAACTCTGAACTGGGCAGTGGTGAAAAAAAAAACGAAACCAATGTAATTAGCCTGATGTAAGAATATTTTTTTTTAATTTTTAATATAAGATCTAATTATTAAAAAATTAATTTGTCAAAAATATTTGACATTTTTTATGTTTATTGAATTTTTACTAATCACTAATAATCATACTATCTCAATAATAAGGAATTAAGTGACGTGTGTCCCATAACTCACATGAGACCATGTCACATGCATGCATCGCCATGGATATGAATCACAGAAAAAGGACGAATTCCAAGCAAATAAATATAACTGGGTATCAGCTTTTAAACTTGAAGGAAGGAAGGACATGGCACTTTTCATTCAACAATTTGAAGTTTGTTGTTTGCTTCAAGCTATGTTATTGGTATACATGTCATGACAATAATGATTTTCTCATATTTAAGTAGTTTTTTTTTTGGTTAGGTAAATGTATCAGCTATTAGAGGTACTATAGAATATTAAATGTTCCAATAGATTATTGGGCCTAACATCTACATTAAAGTCACACCTAAAAAGATTATAATTCTTTGTGCAATTACCCATTGCCTAAGTGTTCAATTGATGAAAGGATGGAGTATATGACTATTTAGAGTGTATTCAATTCCTAAGGAGTATCACTTTATTGTGGTTTCAATCGCAGAGTTTTTGAATATATCCTAACTCCTAGATATCTAGGTTTATACCTGAGGATAATAGACAGTTTGTCATGCCTAACATTAGTATCACTTAGTGTGTGTTTGGCAGCCACGTTTAGGAATAGATTTTGCTTCAAACCATGGTTTCACTGAATGAATGCCAAACAGTGTGAAACTTTCAAAAATCGATTATGCATCACAAACCATGGTTTGAAGAATCAAACCATGGTTTCAAAAAAATTTATCATACTGCAGCTTTTGCAACAGTGTTAGCATGTTACCGTTGGCAGCTTTTTCTCTTTCTTCGTGTTTCCTCTGTCCAGGCGAAGTTTTTCTACCCTCTTCTCTCCTGCGCTTCCACCTTCGAACCAGCGTCGCTGCGCTTTCACCATGCGCTTGTCTGCAAGCCTTCCGTCCCGAGCAGGCTGCGCTTTCAGTGCTCTGCTTCTTCCGCCCTGCCTAGCTCGCCTCTGATTCCATCCTGCCTCTTCAGTGTGGGCTGTCCCGATCTGCTCTCATAAACCCATCTGAAGACATTGTCGGTGCCGTGCCTTGCCGTGTCGTCGCTTGGACTCGATCTCCAGCGACAGTTTTGCGCTTTGTGTTTTTGTTCCTCCCTCTGCGCCGCTGCGTTTCTGCTCCTCTTTGAAGCAACAAATCTGTATTAGAGGTCCAACATCGCTGTGCTCTCAACAATTATCCTCCCTGCATCTAGAGTTCCAGCATAGCTGTGCTCTCCTTAGCAGTTATCCTCCCTGCATCTTCACTCTCCAGGTTTTTTCGTCTTCTCCTTTGTGGTTCAATTCGTTCTGTTTTTGCTTCTTAATACAGATTTGTTGCTTCAAATATACTTGAAATCTGCTTCTTGTACTTTCTTTTAACAAATTTCTGCTTCAAATCTGCTACCTATGTGTGTGTGTGTTCTTTTTTCAAAGATTTATAGTTCAAAACTGCTGCTTTTGTGTGCGTCTGTGTGTGTTTCCCTTAGATCTTTGCTTCATCCTGTTGTGTTTTTGTTTGTACTTGTTACCTAAAGATCATGTACATTTTCTATAATTTAAATTGTGTTGAAAGCATTAAAAGAATAAAAGTAAATATTGTGTACCGCGAGATCAGTGCAACTTTAGTTTCCACTTTGTTTCCACTTTCATAAGTTGTTTGTTTGTTATATGGGGACATTGATCATTATAGGTTGGAGAATAATGAATGACAGTGTTGGAGAATAATAACAGTGTTGGTTCATTGCTATGCTTCAATGGAGTGTTTGTTTGGATATGCTTATAGTTTGAAATGATTTTGTGCTGCAAGAGTGTGTGTTCTGTGCTGATGTTGTGGAGATCACATTTTTAAATTTTGGGGTTTCCTGAATACACAGTTATATATAATGTGTGAATCGTGTGTGAAGTGTTGTTATGTGCGTGCCATGATGCTGTTCATTAGAAGATTGTGAAAATTAATTATTTCACTTGTGTCTAGTTCAATGGGGAAGGATAAATGTAAAGCTTCATGGGATGCCAGCACCACTAAGGTGTTTATTGACCTCTGTATTGAACAACTTCGCAAAGGTGATAGAAAGGGTACTGTGTATACAAAAAAAGCATGGGCCAACATTTGTGATGGGTTCACAGCAAGGACTGGAAAAGTCTATGAGAAAATACAGTTTAAAAACAAGTATGACTCCCTACGAAAGGAATGGCAGATGTGGAATAAATTGATTAATGAGACAGGTATAGGTTGGAATATGGAGCAGAATACAGTACAAGCGGAAGATGAGTGGTGGGAAAAGAAAAAATTGGTATGACAAGGATATTTTGATGATACGCTCTATTTTCAACCCGTATGACATATAATTGTCATTTATGATTGTTGTTATATGTGCAGGAAAATCCACAATATGAGAAATTTAGAACAAAAGGTCTCTCGTTCGAGGCGGAGTTAGATGAACTGTTCAGTAATGTGGCAGCCACAGGGACAAATGCATGGGCACCATCATCCATGACACTTCCACCACAACAGACAACAGGATACGACAATGATGATAATATAGATATGGAAGAAGGGTCGGGAGATAGCGATGAAGTTTTGGAGGCTCAAACAGGCATAAGTGGGGATATCAATCGAATGACGTTCACTAAATCTCAAGGGACCAGTGGTGAAGGTAGCGTGAGGGGGAAGGAGCCAATATCTAGAAGCAACTCATTAGGGGTTAGGAAGAGGAGTGCAGGGATGAAAAAGAAGAAGAAAGGACCTGCATCAACTAGGATAGCAGATGCACTAAGTGAAATTGTTGATTTAACTAAGGCAGAGGTCGAACATGCTCACAAAACGGCAGATGAAGCATCTGCTAACATACCATCTATTACGGAAGTCATGACACACCTAAGGCAACTTGATGAAGTTGTCGCTGATGATGATTGGTTTGTACGATGCGGAAAACTCATGCTAGATCCTGCAATGAGGGAAATGTATGCTTCACTAATGGGAACGAAGAAGCAACTGTTACTAATGTTACGGCACTTATGTTATGGAGATTGAGACATTAATGTTATGACTATTTATGCATGCGTGTTGTATGTATGGACATATTTATGACTATTAATGACTATTTTCGCTATTTTCGTATTATTTTCTTTGCATTTTATGATAGTCATTTCATAACGATCACCGTATTCAGTGAATTAATTAAGCTCTCTCTGCACAGGTTAAACAAGTATGGGGGACGAAAAACAAAACTTGCCCGAAGCTTATAAGCGACGGTTAAAGAGGATTAAAAAACTTGGCAAATTGGTTGGCAGTTATACAGCACAATATTTGTCTAAACAACCAATTCGCACTAGTGATCACACAGGTAGCAAATGGGTCGATGAAGTATTATGCGGTCATCCGAAGCGTTGTTACGAACAGTTCAGAATGGAACCACGTGTGTTCTTCGACCTTGGCATTGCATTGCAGCAACAAGGGCTTAAACAAAGTCAGAACGTTGGAATACATGAAAAGGTAGCAATTTTTTTGAATATTGTTGGACACGGGGAGACCAGTAGGATGATGCAAGAAAGGTTTCAACACTCAGGAGAGACGATTCACAGACACTTTCATGATGTCTTATTATCTTGTTGTGGACTTGCAATTTCAATCATCAAACCCCAAGATCCAATGTTTCAAAATGTGCATAGCAAAATCAAACTTGACCCTCGATATTGGCCATTTTTCAAAAATGCGATTGGAGCGATCGATGGCACACATATTCCTTGCATCGTCAATTCCAATGAACAAGCGAAATATATTGGTAGAAAGGGCTTCACGTCTCAAAATGTAATGGCGGTTTGTGATTGGGACATGTGCTTTACCTTTGTCTTGGCTGGATGGGAAGGCACTGCACATGATGCCCGTATATTCAGTCATGCCTTGACAACTCCTTCAATGAACTTCCCTCATCCGCCTCAAGGTATGTTTGTAATATGTTCAATTGATTTCTTTTTATATGTGCATATAAATATTCAAAATAATAACTTATCTTTCATGCAGGTAAATATTATTTGGTTGATGCCGGTTATCCAACACCAATTGGATACCTAGGTCCATACCGACGTGAGCGTTACCATCTTCCTGATTTTCGACGGTCAGCTAGATTGGTGAACCCTAATGAAGTTTTCAATTATGCCCACTCAAGTTTGAGATGCACGATAGAAAGAACTTTTGGGGTATGGAAAAATAAGTTCGCAATATTACAACGCATGCGCAGCTACGACTATCAAACACAAGTGAAGATTGTTTGTACAACGATGGTAATACACAATTTCATTAGAAAAACCTCCATTACTGACCCAGATTTCGCGTCAGAGGACGAAGATGATGATGATCCACTGCAAGATGATGATGGCGATGATGAGTGTGACTTTTCACAGATATCTTTATCTATAACCTCCTCATCTGAAATGGCTCGTTGTCGTGATTTCATACGAGATCAACTTATTTATTATAGACAAGACCAACAGTAGTACATTTTATATTTATTTTATGCCCCCTGCAACACCCAACTAATGAAATTTAATTGTTCCTTAATCGTGCAACATCAGATCTCTATGTTAATCAATCGTATTATATGTTTCTCATTTGTACATACATATATTAAAATATTATATAATTTTTTAAATTATCCACACAAATTAAATTAAAAAGTACTATTTCAGTGGGAAGAAAATTAAAATTCAAGTCAATATTGTAAATTTTTACCTTGGTCAAATACATATATATAGTATTAATTTTTAATCACTTAAATGGAAAAATTGAAAATCAAATTTATTCTTTATGTAATTATGATATTAGTTTATGTCCTTTTTAGTAAATTACCTATGCAAAAGTGATTATGTTATTATTCATCCAAACATCTCTAATTTTTAAAATCACTTTTTTCCCAGAATCTATTCTCCCCATAATCTATTCTTCAGAATCTATTCTCCCCATAATCTATTCTCGAAAAGCTAATCCAAACACACCCTTAGGAGAAAAGGTGGATTGTGGTTAAGTTTAACCCTTTTTCAAAAAAAATTTATACAAAAAAATAATTCTGTGCAATTAATTGGATATTTTAAAAATTTATATATTTAAGAGATAAAATAAATTAAAATTTTATATTTAAAATTAAAATATTTTTTTTGTTAGATCATATGTATAAAGATGGAGATAATAAATAGTGTAGACTGAATTAGAGCAATATTCTGGAGAAAACATAACCGTTCCTCTTTTGTATTAAAGTCGTCTTCTATATGCCAGTGTGCTTCAAAACATCTTCCACGGAGTCTCTTCCCAACCCACCATAATAATCGATGAGTTCAAACATCTCGTTAGCAACCAAATCCACGACACCGCACACACTTATTTGGGCGAAGTTAGACAACCTGATGCGGAAAAAGGATTTGAGATCGATCACCGTGGGCATGTTCAAGGGTATCAACTTCAAATGGGTCTTTGTTTGCATGGAGATTTGAGTCCAAAAGGAGGGAATCGTTGAAACGAAAGCTCGTTTTTTCTGAAGCTAAGACGTGGTTCTGCTCTCATTGGTGCTCTCGCTTTTCATCTTTTCCTCGAGCAATTTTCCGCCTCAGTCTTCATGTTTCATGGAGATGGTAAGATAGGTTTCAATAGAAGAGGAAAAGAAGAAGGCCATTTTTGGACTATTGAAGTGAGTGCAAAAGATCATGGCGTTGGATGCAGGGGAGATGCGCTACATTAATAATATTAGCATAAATAAATCATCATCACAATACAAAAACCATATATATGCAGGCAAATATATTGACCAATAACTACACATGATATATTCTTTTCTCTCTATATATATTTTAAAAAAGTGAACACAACTGCTTGAAATTACAAATGAAATTAAACATACAACTTCCCATTTACAAAGAACTTCACATGCCCTTAGGCATTGTTTGGTATAAGGAATTTGGAGGAGAGGGGAGAGGAAGGGAGAGATTTTGCTCCCCTCCCCTTGTTTGGCTCCAAAAAATATTTAGGAATTTTCCCTCCCCTCCTCAACTTTGCCTCCCCTCCAAATTTGGGGGAATTTGGAGGGGAGAGATGAAATTATTATTTTATAATATTAATATACCCATAATTTTTTTAATATCTCAATATTATCCCTATATTATATTTTATTAAAATATTCTATAAAATAATATAAGATAAATTTATTTATATAAAAATATTTTCCCTCTTTTTCCTTCCTGAACCAAACAAGGTAATATAAAAATCCCTCCCCTCCCTTCTCTTAATCTTAATCCAAACAAGGTAATAATAAAATCCCTCTCCTTTCCTTCCTTCCCTTTCCCTCTATTAAAATCCTTCCCCTCCCCTTCCCTCTATTGAGCCAAACATACCCTTAAGCTATACAGTCGATTAACTTCCTTTTGGTATTCTAAATGTCCAACTCAACATTAGTTAAACGTGCGTCATTTTAATTTTGAATAATATCTTGTTAATTAATTAAGATTATATTTTAGACAATAAACACTTGGGTCAAGATTAAGTTAATATTATTTATTTTAAAGTGATAAACAAGGGAGTGTGGTAGAAAAGCCAATATGTGGGCGCTTGACTAGGAAGGAAAATACATACCGAATGAACCAACAAAGAAAACTATCAAAAACCCATTCCTTGAATATTAACTGCTCAAGCAACAACCAAAAAAGGAGTTTTTTTTTTAATTTTTAGGGTTTAAAGTGCAAAAATTTCCCTAACTGTCACTTGAAAATAATGTTGTCCCGAAATTTTTTTTGAAGTTCAAAGTTTTTCTAAAAGTATTAAAATAGAATAATATTACCCTTTATTATTAAAAGTATTCACAGGCAACGTCGGCATTAATCTTTTAATAGGATGTCAAAATAATACTATGCTTTGAAACTTCCACAATGATACTGAACTTAAAAAGCTTTGAAGGCAATTACTCTTGAAAGAAAACTGCTGGCACCTTAACCCATATTTTTTGCGGGTGGGGAGAAGCGGTTAGACGACAAGGAATTTTACATAAAATATAAGTGACGGCAAGAAAAACCCATCTTCAAACATGGATTATGTAAGCAAGCATAGTCCAGCTGCTTCTACATTTTATGGAGGAGAAAATGATCTTCTGAAGTTGCCATCAATTAAATAGACAGACATTCCACCTGGGAAGCTGAAGAACCATTCGTTATTTTCAAATCGAAATTTAACTATTTGCTAATCTTTAAAGTTGCATTTGAAATAGGAACTTCCTTGACATGATGGAGTTGTTGAGGACTTTGAGGTATTATAGATCTAAGCACGGAGGAAGTGGAGCAACAAAGGTCCATTTTCAAGACCATAACCATTCAAAAGCAATTTGCCAATCATTGCCATAGTAACTTGCATAATCTCTTTAAAGGTCAGGCATGCCCCTCCCAGCTTTGGCGTCATAAGTCTTCTCCAGCACAAGATCCATTGGGGTATCTTTGGGACCAGCTGTAAAAAGAATTATAAAAGGAGTTTGATAATCAGGTGGATAATTACAATTTTTTTTAAAAAAAATAAATGATCAACAACAGTGTTCATAGAAACTGTATAAACATTCATATTTTCTCAAATACTCTCCAACTGAGGTGTTGGCCACTTAGCTGTAAGAGTAAAAGACGGTTGTTCCAAACAAAATCAGGATAAAGAATAGGAGCCAGACCAAAGTAGGAACAAGAAAATTAGGGTTTTACGTTGCACTGTATTTAGCATCAGACTCAAGATTGAACATTTGGGTTATCGGGTATAATCAGATCCATAACCCAGATCCCTCTGCTCAATCAAGCATGTAATGTATTGCACTATACCCATCAACATTAGCATATAGATCGTGTGTAAAAAGCCTCCAACCTATATGCATCAAGAAATGTAAGCAAGTTTACAATTTAAACATGTAATTCAACATATAACCTCTCACTGTCATCAGTAAGTGTTACTGCTCAGGTCATAGGGACATACTGAAGAAGAAAAAGGTACATACATGAATAGGACAAGGGAATAAAAAGGCTTAAGCAACGAAGCATGAGTTTTAAGTGCGTACGGACTGTAGGTCTTGGGGTAGTTCTTATCTTTAAGATCTCAGGCCGGGGGATAATGGACCCAGATGCTCCTATACCTCTGGACACTCTGACTTTAGTACCATCTTCAAGATATCTAATCCCAACTTTGCAAGGCTTCCTGAACAAGAAAAGGGTTATCATTTAAAAATTATCTAACTCCAACACCTTTGCATGCAATCACCAGTTAAGTATATTAACATGGTCATACCCTGTCACTGGATCAAGAACTTGCACATTTGAGGCATGAAGCGGGGCTTCAACAGTAAATATCCCCCCTTCATGACCTTGTCCTTGCTTAATATGTTTCTTCACCTAAAAGGAAGTAAAAAAGCATTAAAGTGAAAATCTATCATGCATATAGAGAGAAAACTAGACACTCGATGCACCATTTAATTCAGATTTTCATGAGAAAAAGAAATTATGAAAGCACGCACATGTACAGTTTTTTCTTGGTAAAATGTAAATTACATTTACCAAGAACAAAATTCATACATTGTCGAAAGGGATATTTAAGAAATAGGCACCTTATAGGAAGGGTTCTATTCCTATAGTATCAAAACCTTTGGATACAAAATCAAAATGTTTGCACAACTAAAACCAAAATATTCCTATACCAAAAAGAAAACCAACTATCCATCATGCTACAAGATTCGGTCTTCTAAGATAATTCACTTCCTGTGCGGTTAACACATACACAGACAGTTGTCAAAAATAAAAATTATTTATTATTATGGGATGCAACAGCTTTGAGATTAATAACATAGAAGGTGTAATGTCAGCAAAAATTTCCAATAACTTCATTAACAGTTTACTAGAACATAATCTGGTTCAAGCCTTGATGTAACAAATTGTTGCCCAATCTACTTTATGGTCCATTATCCCGTATAGAGAATTTAAGAAAGTGCATATCTTTCTTGCCTGACAGAATCAGAATCAATGACATATTCCATAGTAGTGAGTTCACCAATATCATAAATTCAATTACGTTTTGATATTTCAAAATATGAGTTGCAAACTGATGAGGGAAGTTGCTTAACAAACTCATTGACATTTTGATATTTCACAAAACCAAAGCTTTGACAAAGAAAGGCAAAACAAAAACTTGTCTCACAAGATTTTTTCCCTCAACGATAACACGATTCTGAGAGCGGATTACACGCTTAATAAGCCCAGTCTCACCCTTGTCTTTTCCCCGTGTAATCATTACCTGTCACAAATTACAACAATAAATCCCTTTCAAAGCAAAATGATATGAAAAAGAGTAACAACAGGCATAATACTAGCTTACATTGTCCCCTCTAAGAACCTTCCAATGTCTAATGAGTTTCTCAGCTGCTTTCCAACCCATTTAAAGAGATGGGTCTATAATTACTGTTCAACAGAAATAGAGTTATGTAAGAAACCGACCTTGGAATAGTAATATTAATCATTTTAAACAACATAAAAAATGAGCAAGAATGTAGATTCATTTCAGCTCCAATATAAATTCAGGGGAGAACATATAAAGCACTTGATATTCTAATCCTTCAATTGAAACCAAGTTCAGGTTCATTCTAAGGTTCTCAAATATATTCATGACAAGTAGAGGACCTAAGCTACAGCGACCTAGGTGGAGCCAACAGGTAGGGGTGCCAGGACAGATAGGTCCAAACCCCTGCCCATGTCCCATCCTGAGGAGTGAGGAGGCAACAGGCAGCATTTTGCAGCCCATAGCATGCCCTGATCCATTTTGGCTCACTGCCAAAATAGGCCCGGCGTGTCAAGCAGTTCCCTTTTTAACCTTTTTTTTTCATTGAATATGAATATTCTCCATTTATATTCCGAAAAAAAATTCAATATATATGGCACATACACACAACATTATACGTGCATAAATGTGAAGCTCAAGATATATGGATATGCATTATGCATATTCTCCACTTAGCTAACTTTCAGTGTATTCAAGCAAGTTCATTCCTCTCATTCTATTAAGTTCAACTCAACTTAATTGAGACTATCATTCTTCCATAGTCCACACTCAATGTTTAAAACTAGGGTCTAAGTATATTATGGTATTATCATTAATATAGAACTTATTTAACTAATTTGATTAAATTAAGAAAGTTAATAAACAGGTTAGTCATCTTCCCTAATTCTTTACCTCCTTAGGTAACTTGAGAAAAAATAAATTTAAGAAATAGGTATTATATTTAAACCCAAAATTAACTCTCTAATTACTCTCTAATTAGGTGTTAAATTCCGTATTATAGGACCGGAGGAGTATTATAATGTCCAACATCCACATAGGAGTAAAATCCAAGACTCAAGTTAACAAACCAAAGGCTAATCTTTTGCAGTAAAAAGGCAGTCCACATACAGCAACATAATTTGCGGAATGGTCATGAGAATGCTATTACTGTGACTGTGATTTCACCGCCCTAGAGACTAGGGACACACTAAAAAATTAAAAACTACAGAAGAAAAGAGAAGGGAAGCAACGAGCCTTCGAAAATGGTAACACTCAGCACATTCAAAGATCAAACCTTCTTTCTCACAAAGAAAGTCCTCCCATGGACTCTCTACATTCTAACACTAACAGAACCACGAAGCTTGTTTGAAGAAATAAAAAAAAACAGAGAGAATGAATAATTAAAGACGAAGTGAGAACCAACCATACGACGTGTAAATCGAACAACGAACCAGGCAACTCGAGTGGACGAGAGTAGCAGCCACAACCAATGAAGACGAAAAAGAGGGACTGGAGCAGAGAGAAGAGCGGCGACGATGACCAAGAAGGTACGGCGGCGGCGGCTGTGTGATGAGAGTCCACGGATGGGGTTTAAGCAGCTTTCAGATCTTTGGAGTCTCAGATGCGAAAACTTAAAAATCTAAGAGGAGACAATATATTATTCATTATTCTTTCATTTAAGCAATTACGTCAGTTCAATTGAAAAAACAAATAGCTTTTTAGGAAGCAATTAAGGGCGTGTTTGGCATCACATTTAGAAATAAATTTTGGGGCAAAACTTTAGTTTGAAAAAATTTCATACAAACATCAATTTTTGTCCAAAATTAATTTTGAAACAAAACCTCGGTTTGCAAAATTTTTTGCCAAACAGCCATTTTTATCCAGAATTGATTTTGGGCAAAACCTCGGTTTGAAACCATGGTTTTGAATAAGCTATTGAAAATAGATTTTGGAACTATAAAAGAGTTTATAGATTATCTAATTACTATTTTACCCCTACTTTTTTCTTATACTCTCTCTCCTCTCCCTCCTCTCCCTCTCTCTCCTCTCCCCTCTCTCTCTCTCCTCTATCCTCTCGCTCTCCTCCTCTCTCTCCTCTCCCCTCTCCCTCTCTCTCCTCTATCCTCTCCCTCTCCTCTCGCTCTCCTCCTCTCTCTCTCCTCTCCCTCTCCTCCTCTCTCTCTCTCCTCTCCCTCTCTCTCCTCTCTTCTATTTATTCTCTACCCTCTCTCCTCTCTCATACTTTAATTAAATCATACCTTTTTAGTAATTTATTAATATAAAAAGTGATTCTACTATTAATCATCCAAACATCTCTATTTGCAAAATCTATTCTTCCCAGAATCTATTCTCCAAAAGCTAATCCAAACACACCTCCAGCTTTTGGAGAATAGATTCTGGGAAGAATAGATTCTGGAGAATAGATTCTGGAGAGAATAGATTCTGGAAAGAATAGATTTTGGGAAGAATAGATTTTGGAGAATAGATTTTGGGAAGAATAGATTCTGGGAAGAATAGATTTTGCAAATAGAGATGTTTGGATGATTAATAGTAGAATCACTTTTTATATTAATAAATTACTAAAAATGGTATGATTTGATTAAAGTATGATAGAGGAGAGAGGAGAGAGGAGAGAGAGAGGAGAGGGGAGAGAGAGGGGAGAGAGAGTAGAGAGAGGAGAGAGGAGAGGGAGAGGGAGAGGGAGAGGAGAGAGGAGAGAGAGGAGAGAGGAGAGAGGAGAGAGAGAGGAGAGGGGAGAGAGAGGGGAGAGAGAGTAGAGAGAGGAGAGAGGAGAGGGAGAGGGAGAGGGAGAGGAGAGAGGAGAGAGAGGAGAGAGGAGAGAGGGGAGAGAGAGAGGAGAGAGGAGAGAGAGGAGAGAGAGAGGAGGAGGAGAGAGGAGAGAGAGGGGAGAGAGGAGAGAGAGAGGGAGAGGAGAGGGAGAGAGGAGAGAGATGAGAGAGAGTATAAGAAAAAAGTAGGGGTAAAATAGTAATTAGATAATCTATAAGCTCTTTTACAGTTCTAAAATCTATTTTCAATAGCTTATTCAAAACCATAGTTTCAAACCGAGGTTTTGTCCAAAATCAATTCAGGACAAAAATGGCTGTTTGGCAAAAAATTTTGCAAATTGAGGTTTTGTTTCAAAATCAATTCTGGACAAAAATTGATATTTGTGTGAAATTTTTTCAAACCGAGATTTTGCCCCAAAATTCATTCTCAAACGCTTTGCCAAACACGCACTAAGTTCTGCACCAATGTTTTTTCTGTATTTTTTTTACACCCTTTTTTATGGTTTTATTTTGTTTGGAAAATGAAATATGGGCCATACACACTCGTATCTGTGCCCTGAAAAGTGATGAAATCAAACGGCAGCGTTTTAAATCTCCATCAGATTAGAGATTTTATGGCGAATGGCAATCCATTTTAGTGTGAGGTTTTTGATAGATTTATATGTGAATAATAATAAAATTAAAAAAAATAAATATTTTAATAATTTTAAATCATATTTTAAATTTAATTAATATTGATACATATAAATTATTGTTTTAAAAATATATATATATATAAAAAAATTTTAAAAAATAAATAAATAATTTTTTTTAAAACAACTGGTAAGTTGGTGAGTCTGGGTTGATAGGTTACTAACTTATCTAAAAATAGGCCAATTAAATTTATCCTATTTTCATGCCAACTCATATTTAATGGGTTAATCGGCATTACCAAATCTATATCTTATTATTGGGCCCCTTTCAACTCAATCTCAGTCGTCCATGACTAACACAAGTTTCGGTATGTCATGTTTTAGCATGCGTTTGTATTTTTTATTTATTTATATAATCAACTTATATTGGGTATATGCTTGTCAATTTTACAAGAGGCACTTATACCATAAGTCCATAGTTATAAATTTGACTCCCAACCTCAATCTGGAATTATGTCACGACCCTACTTCTCCTTTACTAAAATGATATATTTTAAGATACTGCTAATCGGTATTGATGTCCTCAATTAAAAACTTATAAAACTATCTAAAATACTCACTCTATTTTTAATATATAATATATTTAATTAATTAAATTAAATTTAAAAATTAATTAAATTATTTAATATAACATGTTCTATTTAAATTAATTATAAAAAATATATTTTATATTTAAATTTAAAATTAAATTTTTAATTACGTCCTATTAACCACGGACGGAGTATTTTTTACTTACCATTAGCAATGTAAGTTTATGTTTCTAATTACTATCGTTAATTGTAGCTTTACATTCTGATTGTAAACTATGCGTAAGTTACTGCATATTTAAGAAAAATACTTAATGATATATTAATATATGAAAAAAGAATCATTAAAACAACATCTGATATCTTCTACTATTTTATATTTTCTCTAAAAAATTTCTTTTACTATTTTAGTTATATAATCTAGACAGTATCCTCCAGTTCATAGTTATAAATTAATCTTCTCAACACGAAGAGATTATCAAAATAGATTTTGTATCTCTGAATAAAATTTTTTCTTCTACTATTAATCTATTGAATTTACTAAGGAATCTTAATATATAAGAGTATTTTTATGTAAAAAATCATTTTTTGTCAAAATATTTTGTTGTTAGTAGACATTTTTACTACGGGTTTTTTTATAAGACATTATGCATTTTAATTTTTGAAACATGTATTTCAAATTGACCAACATGTATTAGTTCAATCAGATCTTCATTGGGAAATTTGGAGAAATCCTCGTAGACATTAGCTTCTATTTTCACCTATTTTTAAAAAGTTGAGACTTTTGTATAAATGATTATTCAATTACCCTCAAAAAAAATATTTTTTTTAAAGTGTAATTTATTGAAAACTTGTTATTTAATTTAAATATTTCAACAGTTATTTAATCAATTTAAATTTATCAATTAATCTGATAATTAAATTACTTTAATCAATAATGCAAATTCTTACTTGACATTTTTTTAATAAGGGTCATTTTTTTTATTTTCAAACTTATTATGTTTAAAATTTGTAATAATCGCTGTCTTTTCCGAGTGATATATTGGCATTTCATTATTCATGTCAAATAGTTACGATAATTTTGTTGAAATATTTAAGAATTTAATAAATATCTAAATTTTTCATATTGTGATAACATAACAACAAATTATTATGATAAAGCGATTAAACTATTTTTTAAATACATAACAACAAATTATTATGATAAAGCGATTAAACTATTTTTTAAATAAGAGAAGAAGATTTATGTAGTTATCTTTTGTTTTAAAATTAATCTTTTAAATAAGAGATGAAACTATTTTTTTTAATACGTATGAAACTAAATTTGAATATAGTCTTTGAATCTGCAGTGAAATTTCAGATATTTTAGGGAGTGATATGCAATTATTCATGTTTAGAGGTCCTTCAATGAAATTCTCCCGAAGATTAAGGAGCACAGCATCATTAGAATACTCTAGAAACATTAGCGCCGCGTCACCCTTTCACTGACCAAACAAACCCTAGATCTCGCTTCCTCACCGCCTTCTTCTTTATAAGCACCCAATCTGTCGAACTCAACAATTTCATCAGTGACAACGCCGGTTATGTTTCATTCGGTCCACTTAGGTCTTCTCGATGGTTTGTAGAATCATATCGTAGCGTCTTTTCTGTGTTTATTTGTTGGTTGATTCCTTGTCGACGCCTGTAAATTTATTTTCCTTGAACTTCTTTTTGGTTTCGTAGGTGATTTTTCACAAAAATGAACGGGACAGTGACGATTTGATATAAGGTCTCGTTCGTCGTAATTGGCTCAAAGTCATTGCCGACCATTCTGATATATCACCACCCATATTCCGAGTCCCTTTTAAATTTGTTTTATTTTTCAAATAATATTAGGAGTAATTTTTCCCCGAATTTCGTTTTAGGATTTGGTGAACTTGTTTTCTTTCCCAGTTATTCGACATTGGCCGATGATTAAATCTTACAAATAGACAAGCATATGTCTGATCTTATTCATGAAGACCAATCTAATCTTCTCTATGAGGCCGCTCATTCGTAATTTTTTCCCAATTTCACTTGTTCTTTTTAATTAATTCTCTTTTCTTTGCAATATTTTTTGGGTTTAGGATTTGTCTACCCCGGAATTTTATGAGTGTCATATGATGTACAGAAGCATAGTTCAAATGATATCTGAGTGATTATAGCATTTTGCGTCTTTCGCTCCTATCTGATGACCTTTCCCCTTCTTTCATAATCATCTTTTTCTGAAGATTAGTTGATTAAATTTTCCCTTGGGCTTGAGAACTTTTTCTCATATATTTGAACAATATTTTTGCTGCCCATGTTTGTTTTTCTATTTTGGAGAATTGTGAAGTATTGTTGTGTGAATGTCGTTGTTAGCATAGTTTGATCGAGAATGTGTACGTGTATATTATCTATGTATATAATGTGAGTGAAAAACTTGGCCAATGATGATAAATCCAAAGGCTTGTTTCTCAAAACATTCGCAGTGGCCGCCTGAGAGCTTTCGCCTTCGCCGGGCTTGAGAGCTTATGCTGCCTTTATCCTTCCTTGGATGTCTGAGGTTAGGCCAAATCGTTAATCATGCATTTCTGACTAGAACATTAATAGGATTATTGTGTGAATGGATTTCATTTTTACTAAAGTAATGTAAATTGATAGATTGTTGTGTGAATTTGTTTTTTTTTATCAATTCTGATGGAGGGGTATAGTTGGGTGAATGTGATTGTTTCTAGCATAATTCTGGTAGGGAATATATCTATTATTATGTCAGTGAAAAAAGTGGCCAATGATGATAAATCCAAAGGCTTGTTTCTCAAAACATTCGCAGTGGCCGCCTAAGAGCTTTCGCCTTCGCCGGGCTTGAGAGCTAATGCTGCCTTTATCCTTCCTTGGATGTCTGAGGTCAAATCATTGCTCGTGTGTTTCTGATTAATACTCCAGCCTTTGTTCACGTTTCCAAATTCTATGGTGTTCTTTGTTTTCCTAATTGTTTTCCTACTTAATATTGTTTTGTTTCTTTTCCTTAGAGTAATCA
The DNA here is from genome assembly GCA_037074615.1 of Leucaena leucocephala. NCBI lineage: Eukaryota > Viridiplantae > Streptophyta > Magnoliopsida > Fabales > Fabaceae > Leucaena > Leucaena leucocephala. Next base: position 13,274,878 of record CM073562.1, read on the forward strand.
TGCTCACTAGAAAACTCTCTATGATTTGGTCAAGAAACTGCATCATGGTCACTATTATAACATACTGAATGATATATGCCTTTTGGCTTTTATTGATACTTTAAACTTGTAACTGGAGATTGCTTTGTGATGTGAGATTAAGACGAGTTGGAATATTGGATTTGCAGTGCAGGGCAATTGACTAAAATGTGAGATTAAGACGAGTTGGTCTCTTGGATTTGCAGGGCAATTGACTAAGTCTTCAGGAGACAAGGTTAATTCTCATTTAATAGACCGAAGTCTTGAGGAGTACTAATCTTAAACGGTACAAAGTCAAAGGATCTAATAAATGTGGGGGGGAAAAAGTCTGGAGACTTGATTCAAAATTGAAGGAAATTATAAAATTCTAATCCCATTCCATTCCACGTGCCACTTGACCCCTATGGAATATTTGAGGTAATAGAAATAAACAGATGAAGGTGATAGATTTTGTGCTTTTTTGTGCAAAGTAAACATGTCTACTTCTCGGATCCAATACTTACATTGGCTTAAATTTTTGAAATATTCTACGATTCTTACCACGGAAAGTAATAAAAAAATGCTAGTTAGAATTTATAGAAGTGAATAATTGAAGAAACAAAATATTTTAAATAAATAACTAAAGAAAAGTGAATAAGTATAAAAAACTAGAAAGAAAAAACTCAACTCCCTCTTGGGTTGTGTAGCCCTGGTAAGATTTCTAGTTAAAAACACGTTGCAATATTTAATTTAGTAGTAAAAATTGTCGTTATCTATCAACTCAAGATTCAGAATGAGGTAACCCTTTTATGTTTCCCAATTTATTTTTAAAAGGTGAAGATGTTTTAAAAGATAATAAAAATATTATGGTTGAGACAACAATAAAGTTGAAGAGAAGCTTCTGGATTTATTATAATAAAGTAAAGTTAATTTTTTATTCAAAAAATATAAAATGAGTTTTTTAAATGAAAAATTAAATTAAACAAAAATAAGTTTATGATCAAGATGAAAAAAGTTGAAGTGAAGCTTCTACATTATTTTAATAAAGCAAAATTAATTCAAATTTATCAATCAACAGAGTTTATTTATAAAATTCAGAGAAAGAAGAGACACGACAAGTTTCAGAATTTAAGAAGGGACGAAACATGCCAAATTCCAACTTGAAGAGGAAATTCGAATTTGATAATCTATATTGAATTTATTTGAGACACCTTCAACTTGAATTTATTAATCTTTAAGAGAGTTCTTTAATCTGAGGGCATTTGAATTTATCAATCAAGTCCAAATTTGGTAGGGGAAATTTGAATTCATTAATAGTTTAAGAGAGGCATTTGAAAAAAAATTCCAGTTTGTTAACCAAATAAGTTCAATTTAGGTCATTTGTATTTATTAATTGAGAGGCTTCCAAATTTATGTCTGTCTCGCCATTTTTGCAAGCACGATGAACAATCTAACATTCTGGGTTGTTTCTCTCACCATTATCCTCCATTCATAATTCACACAAAGTTTATATGAAGTCTCATATACAAACTTGCATCCACCATTATATTATTTTTATCTCCAATTATTGTTATAGGGCAACCAAATCATAGAAAATAGGTTTTAGACCTATGATAGAAGATCATAAGGCAGTTAGAATATCACAAATAAAATGCATATCGGACAACAGTAAAGTAGAATAATACATAGCTTTAATGGGAGATTCCATGTGAGAAAGACCAATTTAAGATACATTTTTTGGCATGAATGAGCTAGGACTTATGGCCAAACTATGATTCAAAATATCGAATTCAATGTGAATCCTGAACCAGGCTAATAAAAACAAAGAAAGAGAGGAGACATGAAAAAAAAAAAAGAAGAAGCTTGAGCCAGAAACAAAAGTAGATTTTGACAAAATTGACTTATATAATTAGATCTAGCAAGTGGATCTATCAATAATTTTATAATTTGTTTTCCTTTTGCAAGTTTTGTTTTTGGACATTTTAGAAAATGGCATTTAAGAGCTTTGTTTTTATGCGCTGTTGTAATATCTTGCATATGAGAAGGAAGTACCCATTTTGCTTACCTATCACGATTCACGAATAACTATCTAGTACTACTTAATATTGTCGGTTGTTCATGAGCAACTCTATCAACGATATATTCTTATATCCATATTAGGAAGACTAGTTGAAAAGTTTGTCGGTGAATCAACACAATCATTTGCTCCCTAAAAAACGTGCTTGGCTGAAAAAATGAATGATGTATTTATTGTCGTACGCTTAATTTGTCTGAAGATTCAAAATGTTGGCAATCTGCTCGTGATCTATTTCTAATTCAACTGACTCAAACCCAAAACTCTTAACTAACCTTAAACCTTCTGTTATTGCCAATTTGGGAGGTGCTTGTTGTTTCTCCGAGGTTTCTATAATAATCTCGGAGTATTTTTCTATTTGAATTACAGAAAATTCAGCCAATCCCTCCTTTCCATCCTCTAAGACTACCATATGTCTCAACTTTATGCAATCTTTCAAAATTTGTGTCCATATCACATTCTTGTTTAATTTATCTAGCAAATGTTTGTAAGACTTTGTCAAATCATCATCTAATACTAAAACTCTAAAATCATCATCAAATGAAACATCTTGTTCTAGGTCATTCCGGATATTTTGTCTAGGGCTATCCGAAAAATGGTTTGTAGCCTCTCATTTGAGCTCACTATGGTTATAAATGAGTTCAATGGTATGGTGAGCTATCCAATCTATGAGGTGGCCTACACTTATTTGGGCGACAAAATCGCTTAATCTGTTCGTAGAATTAGACATACATACATAGCCGAATGCTAAGCATGCCTTAAAAATGGTGGTGGAATGTGATGAGGACATTGTAGGCTTCTTCAATAACATAAAATTTAAATGGGTTTCTATATCATGTGAAAATTTACACAATCTAGTAACAAGTCGACAATAAACCAATCATTGAGCTTAGTTTTCATTAGAAGCTCAAGAATTTGGCGTGACATCTTATCTTCCTTCCATTATGGAAAGTGTGAAAATAATGAGGGAACAAATCAGAGCACCAAAGATTTATACTCTATATTTCGATATGATGTAGGAGAGTTCAAATCAAACATAAAAAGCAAGGAACCTGGACTATCTGGCCACCTTTAAGAAGCTAGTATAGGAATCAGATATCAAGAGATTTATTGTAGATTATCTAGAGAGGTTTCTGGGGAGAAAAACTACTACAAGAAGATAGTGAAGACCTGATAGAGAGCATATTTGCTTTATGTCCCACCAAGAACTAGGAAATCTAGTTTGATTGCCATAATGGTCAATTATTTGCACTTCGATATATATGATTAGGAGTTTGTACATGTCTAAGGCAATTTCAAATTTTGTCGGTTTGTCATGACTATGACTAATAGATCGATTCTTGTTGTGGATGATAGAGATTGTGTCTCAATGGTGGTTTCAAGATCTGCAACGTCAAAATAACAAGTTATTTAATAATGTGACTTTCTCTTTATAATTGGTTTATGACCATGCTTAGTGGGTTCATTTGGCTTATTTAATAATCCTTCTCTGACTTTTCTCTGTCTTTGTTCTACTCATCTGCTCCCCTATAAATTTTCTTCTATTTTTTGGACCAATTTTCATTATATTGCATGTACGTCTAGAAATCTTATCTCATACACTTCAATATATTATATAACACGGATAAACTTTTTCCATATGAAGTTTCAGGGATTCTACCTCTTAATTTTGTCTGTTCTTTTCCTTCTTTTATGGTGTTTTTATATCAATATCATATCAAATTACTTGGTGTCTTCTTTATGCTTTTTTTGTTGATAAGTGACATTACTCGAGCTGTTGAATTTCATTGATGGTTTGTGGTCAATCGATGAGAATGAAAGGACTATTATATTCACAACTAACCACAAGGACATGCCTGACCCAACATTGCTGCGTCCTGGTTGGCTGGTTGGGCATTCACATTTATTTATTGTATTGCACACGTTCAGCTTTCAGCCAACTCGCCCTAAATTACTTTGACTTGAGGACTACCCATTTTTCAAAAAATAGAAGAAGCAATCCTCTACACCCATCTCACTCCCTCTGAAGTAGCTGAGAACTATGGTCCCATTTTTGCACTCACCATCTACAATATGACATTCTCAGGTGCTCATCTTGCCATTATCCTCCTTTCGCTGTTATCATCCTTTTCTTTTCATCGCTCCTTCATCCTCTCCTACCCATTTCATCATATTTCTCCTCAAAAAATTTTATATAAAGCATCACATACAAATCTTTATATTTCATTATCATATTTCTATTCATCAAGCAAGAATCCTCCTTGTATTTGGAAATGATGACGTTCTTATCTTTCTCTCCTGATAACTTTTTTTCTTCCTCTTCCACCACCGCCAAGACATTAGTTTCCTTGGCTACCTCTTTTGTCGCCACTGTGATAGTCACCTGTAACCTCTTGCCTTAGGAGGTTCAGGATATTATATCTAAGGCAATCTGAAGAATGGTCTAAAACTTCTCCTCTAAGCTCATCATGGTGATAAAAGAAGAGTATGATGCTTTAGTGAGCAATCCAATATATAAAGCAGTTTGAACTTATTTGAGCAACAAAATCTCTCCTTCTGTTCATAGAATCAGACTTCCAAGCCAGATGCTGAGTAGGGACGTCCTCAATCTCATAAAATTTAAATGATTCTTTGTATCGTTTGAAAATTTTCAAAATCCCAGTAGCAAGCCCATGACAAGCCAATCAATGGTACACATTGAAAGATCTTGTTGACTTCCTTATACTTTTCTACTTTTTCCAGTCTCTTTATTTAACTCAGCACATAGCACTATTAAGAGTTTATTAAGGTGATCTTAAAAATAGCTGAATGATACTATTGCCATGCTAAGAAAAGGTTTGATTTCGCGATAATGAGCAAATTCAGATGAAAATGATCGAACAAAATGTGTGTTGTAATTTTAGAATAGACATCTTTGTAACAAATTATGACCTTCAAGAGGCTGCCCAATTATAGTCTTCAAACTTGATATTTCTTTTCCGCACTTGCAAACAACAAAAGTGAGAAAACAACAACACTGGGTAAGGGAAGAAGTTGAGACTCAATCATCAAGAAATCTGTTTTAGAGGATTTGGGGAGGCTTGTGAAGAATTAAAGACTATCAAATAAAAGTAGATAAGGCTTTGATACCATTTTGATAGGGAAATCTCAACCCTATTAAAAAAATAGATTAAGTCTTATATCTATTTTCACATTCAACTATTCTTTTAAAAATAAATAAAAAGATAATTATTACCCTGGATTCAATAAATAAATTATTAGATTTCAAAAGTAACCAATTGTTTCCCTCGTTTATAAATTGCTAGCAGAAAAAAAAAACCATTTTGAAAGATTTAACTAAAAGTTATGTTGGAGTTGGTATAATTACTAGGCAGTATCATCACTTAAACAAGTAGTTAGGAGTTTAAATTATTTTACCATGCATAAAGTTTTAAATTAAGAACTAGGTATTTTTTTTAATTTTCCCTTTTTAGTTTACATTTCTAAGTCAACAAAAGATGGAGTTTTTTTTATTTTTTATATAAAAATGTTTTTCTTATTAAAAAAGATTATGATCAAGATGAAAAAAAAAGGTAGAAGAGAGAAGCTTTTAGATTTAGTAAAGAAAAATTAATTTTTTTAATTAAAAAGAAAAATTAAATTATATGAAACAATCAACATTAAAAATTTAAAACAAAAATCACTATAAAAGGAACCGTGAAAATATTTAACTGAAGGTTCTGTATTATTCTTTTATTTTATTTTGTGAAAGGATACAAATCGGGCCAGCACTACTCCTATTATTAAAAAAAAATAAAAAAATCTAACACTCTTCTGTCTTCGTCGTTGCCCCTCTGATTTCCTCTGATAACACTAACTACCAATCTCTCTGTCAAACGCAACTCAGAAATCCTTTCAGTTTTCTTGCCAGAGAGTGAGCTGAATTTTTCTTTGCCATTTACTTCACTCACTTTTTCGTTTTTCACTGAATCGAGCATTCATTTTCTCAGCTTGCATGTAAATTTCTCGGCCATTGCAATTTCAAAGCTCAATCGATTGAGGAAATTTTGATTTTAATTCAATTCGGGACTTACACGATGCACGCTAAGTCGGATTCCGATGTCACTAGTTTCGATCCATCATCTCCGAGATCTCCCAAGCGACTTGCTTACTATGTACAGAGTCCCTCTAGGGATTCTCACGATGGCGACAAATCTTCATCCGTGCAAGCCACTCCTGCTTACAACAGTCCCACGGAGTCCCCTTTGCACCAATCTTACTGCCACCATTCTCGCGCCTCCTCTTCCAGTAGGGTTTCGGGTTCGTACAATTCTGGCTGGGGAAAGAAATCGAATCGGAAACAGGACGATAAAGGGTGGCCTGAATGTAAAGTGATCGAAGAAGAAGGGGATTATGATGGTAATTATGGCGATAGTGTTGGATCATTGAGAAGGACTCAAGCTTCACTTGTTGTTCTAGGGTTTGTTGTGATCTTCTCTGTGTTCTGTCTCATAATCTGGGGAGTTAGTAGGCCTTACAAACCTCAGCTCAGTGTCAAGGTACAGTGACAACAACTCTTATTTTAATTGGGATATTATATTTTTTTTTTTATTTTGTTAATCAGAGGGGCAATTCCTTTTCATGATTTTTATATTAGCCACTGAGAATGTTGTTGAGGAGAATATTCTTTTGTTGATGGTTGAAGGGGCCTCATGACTTCCCTTAGATTCAGGACTGGCAGATAAAAAAGAAATGAAATTTTATTTATGGCCTCATGTGGAGTGAGAAAGGATCGGTCTCTAGATTTAATTGATAATCTCAGCTTACATGTGAGTGATAAATTCATGTTCTGAACATGTGAATAGTGAGAAACTTGGATAATTTTATATTTATATTTTATTATTATTCTATCTGAGGTTGCAAAGATAAGAAGTGAGGGATTTTGTTTGGGTACTGGGAAAATATATAGCTGTATAGAGTTTAAAACAAGCCAAGTACTGGGAATTGCATTTGCGGTTAACTTTTTAAAATATCAACTATACTTTCAATTCCTATCTATCACATCTTAATGTTTGGAAAATTATTTTTCTCTGTAATCTAATGGTAATGATTCACTTCTTCCAGAGTTTGACAGTACATAGCTTCTACTTTGGAGAAGGATCAGATCCTACAGGAGTTCCAACCAAGATGCTGACAACGAACTGCTCGGTGAAAATGACTGTTTATAACCCGGCAACATTTTTCGGAATTCATGTAAGCTCCAAGGCAGTGAATCTTATGTATTCTGAGATTGCAGTTGCAACTGGTGAGGTAAGATTTTTAACAGCGACCATAACTAAGAGAACTTTTGCATATTGATTACCACCACTTTTTAATTCAATGTTCATATAATTTTGCCGCAGTTAAAGAATTCCTATCAAGGAAGAAAAACCCACAAGAATGTTCATGTCAATCTCCAGAGAAGCAGGGTGCCTTTATATGGTGCTGGAGCAAGTTTGGTTGGTTCAGCTGACAATGGAGGAGTCCCAATGAAGCTAGATTTCGAGGTTAAATCGCGAGGTAATGTTGTCTGGAAGTTAGTGAGGTCAAAACATCGAAAGCATGTAACTTGTTTGTTTACTATCACTCCCCACAGCAACAAACCCATAAAACCGAAAGAGAATGCTTGTACATATGACTGATGATGATGATCTAGCTGCAACTTGGTAGTGAGAACCTGGTGGTGCTAGACAGGAAATGAGAAAAAAGATTTACTAGGAAACGGTTGTTAAGACTTTTGATCTCTTACCATAGAAGCTTTGGTAGTATAGCTTTTTAACAGGGAATGGGATGGACAAATCTTGAAGGGGATAATTAAATTCTTCATGCACATTTCTCCTACACCTTGGAATAAGCTGTTTTTCCTGGTATTTAAGCTGTCATTTCTAGCGACAAAGCTACGTGTGTGAGTAATTATAGAATCAATAATGTTTCTAGACATGCTTTGGCTTCTGTTTTTGTTTGCTTTTTGATGGGTTATAGCTAATGGATGTATAAATATTAAATCAATTCATAAGTCTAACCCCTTTCCAAAAATTCTTGTACCAAAAAAAAAAATTCATACCTTTTTGTTCGACATTCGTTTTCACCATGTTCCCGGTCCGTCATCAATATCGGAGTGAGACCTTTTTCCTACTGTATGATGGAAGGAGTCGATGTTGCGTTTTTTTCCCGTTTGAAAGCTGATGTTTGTGTTTCCATTTGAAAGTTATTGTTTACATGTATCAAAAACTAAGTCAAGTTGGTTGATCATATTAGCGAATTGATGAACCAGTTCTTAAATTGGTCTAATCAAGAGTTTTAAACAAGAATTTAAGTCAAGATGGTTAATGGAGTTTGATTATATTCTGTCTTAACGATGGATATAATTTTGGGTTACAAAAATAGTAGTAGCATATTAGATTTGTACTTTGACTTTTAGTACGTATTTTGTTAGATTATGTGATTTAAACATAAATATTTTATTTATTTGTAAATTAATATATATATATATATTATTTAAATATTATTCTCTTGATAGTTGTACATAAATGATTTTGTAGATTTTAGTAAAATTTTTAACTATGATTGAATTAAGCCTGACTAAATCATTTATTCTTAAATCACTATCTCAAATTAACTTCTTGGGCCTCGTTTAGGGATTTTAATAAAAACACTTTTCCATGATGACTAAATTATGCCACAAAGTCAGAGTCCGACACCATTGAGCAAAATACATCCCTCGTGTGAACAAAAATATTATCAAATCTAAACTAGCAAATACCACCTACGGGTGGGTTAAGCTAAATGTGAGCGAAACTATAAAAGTGTCTAATAATATAGTTGGATATGTTGGGGTGTTAAGGAAGTTATCAAGATAAGTGGATATATGGATTGATACATTTTATTAGAATATATAGTACAACTGTGAGACAGAAGAATAGGCTATTTTAAAAGAGCTCCAAAGTATATAGGACAAGAGATATAAGATTATATTTTAATCAGATGTAAAGTACTTCATTAATATGTTTGGAGAATATAATACTAGCTAAAGAGACAGCTTAGTTCTGTCAATTTCATATGGAGACAATAACAAATGAAACTGCAATTTATGTGGAGAGCAATTATCCAAGTTACAAATACCCCCTACGAAAGAAAGCCTTCCTTATGAAAGAAAATCTTTCTAAATCTATTACATTTAAGACGTATCCTACAAAGTTACAAGACTTGGTGAATTTAGAATATTTAAACTTAAAATTCCTCAATAATATAATTTATTTTATATTCGGGCTATAGCCTTCAATTGTATTAAAAACAACAGTCAAATCTGCAACATAACGCGTTATGCTGCTACCTTGAAAAACTCAGAAATTCTACTTCACCTTGAACATAACGCTGCAAAATGTTCTTAAGGGCAGAAAGAGAAAGAATGCGCTATCATCGTTAGTATTAGCCACCTCTCTCCCTAAAAATCTTTGTATCAAAATATTACATGAACCAAGGGCCATCAAAAAATTGCCCCATTACATGTCCTATTCCTTTTACAGAATCATCGAATACTGGCATGACAACAACATTGGCTAAATTATCTTACAATTCACAAATAAAGATCCCTTGGTTTGGTGGGATGGGCTGAAGAAATTTCATTGCGAAGCTAAACTAGACCCCTGGTCACTTTCAACAGGACAACCCTTCTCCGGAACTGTACTGCCAATCCTATTTGGTGGCCAATACCGAAAAACCGATCTACCTATGATGTTCTTAGCTGGCAGGGGGCCCCTGAATAAATCACATTCATGACATGACAACATCAAGATATTGGCGCAAAACCCGGATTCAAATCCTATCAGTAGAGTTTTATAAAATATTAAATTTAAACCATTCATTTTTTTTTAATCCAACAGCGGAGATGAATTTAACCCGGAAAAAGAGAGAGGGATGCTAAGAAGATCTGGATCCGGTGAAAACCCAGTATGTTTAAAATGATGAATTTAAAACACCTACCACACATGCGAATCATAACTGTTGTTACGATTGTCTCCCATCACAAAAACGTAATTCTCTGGCACACGCTGCAAAGCAAGATGTTCATTAAGACTGATGGGCGATCAGTATATTATTTTCTATTATTAATGAAGGCTCTGAATCTAATACCCTAACACTTTAGCCTAACCTTCTCAAGAAGGATTAAAGCAAATATTGAATCTTCTCAATCCCTCCCCTCCACCTCTACTCCCTGAAATTACAAATCCCCGAGACAAATGCAAAAAGGCCAAACGACTTCGCTTAAAATGGCTTGCCTTAGTTATTTAGCAATAATTTCATGGTGTTTATATAGTGAAATCTAGACCCCTCATATCTAATACTGTCGTGTGACAATTAGGTATTACATTTATGTACTCCTTTTAAGGACCATATTTGAGAAGAGGAAACACTTACCGTAGGTGTCATGTCATAAGAAGGTGGTTCAAGGATGAACTTTTCATTCCTTTCAACCCCATTAACTATAAGATGCCCTTTATGAACCTGAAATAACAAGATTGCTCTTAGTTTAAGAGACCAATGAACTAAATCAAACAGAGAAAACTAAGTAACAAGAGAGATGTCCAAGCCTTGGTGATTAAGTTTGTAAAACAACAATATGCCAATTCTGCATATGCACCCATACCAATTAGATTCATCTACAGAGTTTTGAGCAAATATCAAAGATTTGCAATTCCTTATGTTGTTACTTGTGACATTTTCATGTGTGTGAAAGTTATCTACAGTGCAAGACAACAACAAAAGCACAAATTATAATGTAACTGTAGGGACCATAATTTATTTTCTTTCTTTTCCCTGGAAGAAGTACTATTGGATTGAGACTACTGTACAGATTATGAAATATCAGAATTTAAGAGATCTTGCTGCATTCTGAACAACCTCTAATTGATTTGTTTTGTGGAATAAAAAGTGTTTCTGAAAGTGCGATATGAATTATGAGTTCCTTCTAGTTTGTCGTGGTTTAGTTAAACTAGATTCACCATGCTAAGTTGACTTGGTTTATTCGCCATTGCTATCAGGAAATGGAACAATTCATAGTTACAACTCTGGTCGATTTTTTTAATAACAACAAAAGGAAAAGAACATATGACATATGGGTATAAAAATTCTTACCTCCACAATATCACCTTCTTCTGCAACCACTCGTTTTATAAAGACATCATCATCGGTGTACCCAACTTCCTGAAGGATTGGTGGGCTCTTAAATATTACTATGTCATTTGCGCAAGGCTTTCTAAAATAGTATGAAACCTGAAACAATGAAGACACATATTTTAAATGAAAATGTATCCCAAGAGGAAGGCTAGTAATTGGATGGTGATATCAAAGTCAGAATTACAAACTTTCTAGTTTCATAGAGCCAGCTTTACGCTAATTAATGTAATGCCAGATTCTGGAGGTGAAACTATAAACACATTTAACTATAAAATCAGCTTCATGAAGTTGAAATCCTTACATATGCCTATAACTCAATATTGCAGGGTCAGAAACTCACTAAAATACAGAATACTTCAACACTCAAAAGAAAATGGTTCTACTTCAAATATGTGCTCAAATTTAACCTTAAGAAAGAAAGAACACCAACCTACTTACCCACATGAAAATCAAAGAAAGCTTGAAAAAATTAATACAGAAGGAGAAGGAGAAGTATTAAACTACCTTCTCTGCAACAAGTCGATCTCCAACATCAAAGGTAGGATACATTGACAAGGAAGGAATGTACCTAGGCTCGGCCACAAACGACCGAAACGCAAGAGAGATTGCCAGTGCCGCAAAGACGGTCTTTGCGTCATCAGAAGTGAAATTCAACCAATCCGGCAAAGGTCCCGAAGAAGACCCACCTTTTTTCTGCACCTCCCTATTATCCTCACCCCCATCACCGCCGTTACCACCACTCCCTCCGCCATCATCGCCGCCACTGGAGTCCAATACAACCTTAGTGTCTTCACCGGAATCCCTCAAAGCATTGCAATTAACCTTCCGGCAGTGGAGTCCACCGCCTTGGACTCTGAAGCAAAAACCGTTAGTTAGGGTTTTGGAAGTTGGGCGGAAATTGAAGGCGCTAATGGGTTTGAAGAAATGAATGTGGTCGGAGGTAGGGTTTTGCAGCGACGGCAATGGAAGAAGGATATTGAGGGATCGCATCTCTGCGCTGCCCTCTGAAGATTTGAGATTTTAGCTCTGGAATATCTTGAGCTTGTCCTGATCTAATATCCTCTCGTATCTAATGCTATTGGTGTTTCGGCTGTGGCCCCCTTCTTGAGCTCAAAATAAAAATTACAAAAATATGAAGATTTGTCTGTACTCTAACGAGTAAAGATGGAATTTTTCTTTATACCATCAATCCGTAATGAAGAAAGAACTGAACCAAATGGAAAATCTAGATCCTATTACACAGATTGTTTTTATGGGGACATCTTTAGTAAAAGATGAAATTTGACATCAAAGCAAAGCACAAGGTTGATTCCTTGTGGAACGCAATTAAATCGGTTTTCCTTGGAAGCGAGACTATTATTTGCTTTATATATGTGCATGTAATATAAATATAACTTCTCAGAATCTTAAGATAAATCCTTGTGCTCCCAACGAGAATGGATCATTCAAAGTTGTAATATGGTGAAGTTGATGAAATTGTGTGTGATTATTCTCAGCCCATACTCTTTCAACTTCGTATGTGTGTAATGATTTTACTTTTATGGGATCGGCTTTAATTTGTAATGATTTTACTTTTTAATGAAGTTAATCTTTTTATAATTATTAATTATCAATAAACAACATAAATATATTATTTTCTATAATAAAATTTATTATTAAATATTCCTCAATTATTATTAAATTTTTAAATAATTAATTCTCTTTTTTAAGACTTTATAATAATCCAAAAAGCACAATAATTTCTTAACTCAATCTTATAAAAAAAATTATATTATATTTAGGTAAAAATTATAATAATAAAATATTATATTTAATTTTTTATAAACATATGTATCTTAAAAATATATGTAATAATATTTGAAGTACTGTTGCCTATTAAATATAGATTTCTCTTTTAATTAATATTTAAATTTTAATTTACTATAGACATTCTTTCTACTATACTAAATCTTGTTAATATATTATATTTTTTTTATACAATAATATATATTATATTTGAGTTCTTATGTAGCATCAAATAAAATTTAGGATGAATAAGGCCCAGAATGAATAATCTCAAGTAGGTGTCAAAAAGCCCAAGTTCTGCTAGGCATTGGATGTAATAAACCCATCAGCCCCAAATAACTACATAGTGTTGTTAAATTTTGTACATCTAAGATTCTAAAAGCGGAACTTGAAATTTTCAAGGGATTCCAAGGCCCACAAAGTATGGTTGCTCAATTACAGTGATACTCATTGAATAGTTGATGACTTCAATAGACCAGTATTGCAATTTCTCCTTATATTAGAAAGTATATGGGCTTTCTGAAAATCATAGGAAAAAACTAAAGAGACTTTCCATTACATTATTAATATAGTTAAATCTAAATTATATGCATGGAAGGTAGTATTTTAACAATTGTAAAGTGAATTACCCTAGCTAATTCTTTTTTAAGTACAATTCTACTGTATCCTATGCAAGTATCTAAATTGCTTGAAAGGTTATGTCATAAAGTTGAAATATTACAAAGGAATTTTATCTGAGGGCATAGTGAGAATGTGCATAGTTATTATCCTATTAGGTGAGACCAAATTGTCTAATCTAAAGACTATGGGGGACTTGGCTTTAAAAGAACAAGCCTTGTTAACAAAGTGTGCGGGGTAAAGATAGCTTGGGAACTGGTTCAAGGTTTTAAAGGTCTATGAGCTGATGTGTTATTGCACAAATATATCTTGTGTAATGAGGAGAATATGTTGGAAGTTATGAAAGGAGATTATGCATTTTAGAAATGTATTTCATAATAAGGGATTATGGAGAGAGGCATGAGGTAGCATATTAAGGATAGTCAAAAGATAATTTCCTTAATGACAATTGGTTGTTTCATGATAAAAGTATTAAGAAATTTTGTATACGACCTATTACTACATAGGAGAATAATAGTACAATTAGTGAATGGGTAGTTGATGGATCTAGGGATTTCACGAGGATGGCTGATTTGATACCAAGTCATGTTTTCTATAAGTTACTAACCATTCTACCACCAAGGTAGGATGCTAATGCTGATATACTTGCAAGAAATGCAACTAATGATGGAAGATTTATAGTAAAGAGTGCTTATTACATGCTAAATAATTCTCTAGAAGGTTATTTAAATGCAACGTTTAAGTAGGGCTGTGCATAAAGCCCGCGGTCCGCTATGCCCTGTCCAACCCGATAAATATAGGGTAAGGCTGGGCACCGGGTTGCAAAATACAGCCCATGCATTTTTCGGGCTGGGCACCGGGCATAGGGGCTGCCCTACCTTGCCCATGAGCACCCCTTCTTTTATTTTTTTTTTATTTTTTTCTCTATCTTAAAAGGGAGAATATGATAGTTACTAGTGAATATAAGGTAATTTTAGAAATATAAGTAGTTAAATATGTAAGTTGTTTCTTTTAATATTTATAACTATACTAATTTTTTCTTCTTTTTTTTAACTTTGTCAATTATCATATGATTATATTATAAATTATAATTATTTATTTTATTTTTTTAGATGTTTTATCTTTGTCAATATTGAGGAGATTTATATAAAGTTATAATTATAAACTACTGAGATTTCAACGCTTATTTTTTATATGCAATGGATCTCAAGATTTTAATTATTATCTTTGTTCTCTTATTCTTAGTGGATTATAGATATTATTTAACTCTTGAAGACACATGAATATGATATTATTTTAGAAGTTCGTAATTACATATTTTTTTTCACAATATGAGCATGACATCACGACTTGGGCATGCCCAGCCCGCTCATGCCCAACTCAAAATTGTTAGGGGCTTTTACCGGGTAGGGCTGGGCATCGGGCTGCAAAATGCAACCCATGCATTTGCCCATGCACACCCCTACGTTTAAGGATAGAAATGTGCAAAGAGTATTAGGATATTTATGTAAATTGTATTTAATAATCGGTTACCCACAAATGCTTGGAGAAACAGCTAGTCAGCCACATCAGCTTTGTGTAATCATTGCAATCAAGGTGTTGAAGATACACTTCATATTCTAAGGGATTGTGAGGATGCTAGGAAGCTATAGTGTCAGTGTATTAATCCCACTCATTATAGTCAGTTCTTCTCAGCAAATTTGAGGAATTGGTTTACTATGAATATCAGGAATAATATATGTTTATTAGATTTTGAGAATTGGATGCTGATATGGGGTGTTGGAATTTGATAGTTATGAAAATGGAGGAATAAATCAATATTTAAACCAAATTTTTTAAAGCCTCAATAGCCATTGGTAATATTGAAACGAATATGGGAAAGTTTTGTATGCAAGCAGGAACAATTTACACAAAATGTGGGTAATTCATCTGTGAACAGCTGGAAAGTGTCACCAAGAGGATATTTTAAAGTAAATGTTGATGGAGCTCTTGCAAAATCTCAAAGTAAGGTTGGTTGTGGAGGAGTTATTTGGGATTATATGGGAAATTTGATTGCAGGATTTACGTATCATATTGAGCCTTATAGTATTTTAGATACTGAACAACGGGCAATCTTCAAATACCTATCATTGGCATGGGACATTGGCCTTAAAAAAATCATATTTGAGTCATATGCTAAGAATATTGTTGATGCTATTTTGAAAATGGATAATAATCATGTTTGCAGCCTTCTAATGGTGTAGATCCACCCTTCTTAAAGTGTGCATAGGATGTTCAGATTATATACATTATAAAGAAGATTAATCAAGTTGATGATATTTTGGCTAAACAAGGAGTATCCATGACATCCTTTTTAGGAGCTTATCCCCCTTATTTGGAGGATTTAGTGATTAGAGAGAGTTTAGGAATTGTTTTCCTTTAGTTAATATTTATATGTAATTTAGGTATATCCTTAATTTGTATAAAAAAAATACTTGATGACTTAGAAAATAAGGAAAGCAAGTAGAAACTTTTTCCCCTTTGGTCCTCATCTTTTTTTATTTGAATACACAAGGTTATACTCTTTGGTCCATTTTATAAGAAGTTTTCTAGAAGATATTTTTAGTTTTTTATTTTTTGTATAAGATGTTTTAATAGTTTCAACGAGTATTAAATATTTTTTCCCTATATGCCCATATTTAATGTTAGTGAAAGAAGGTAAAAATTAATATGATATTAGACTTTAGTGTAGTTAATGAGAATAATAAAGGAAATCACTTGAATTTTAGAACATATTTAATATTTTTAATTATTTTTATTGCTACATGCTAATTAGTTAAAACGGTCTTTAAAATGGACTGGAGGGAGTAGTACAAAAGCCATATAAAAAAAGGGACAAAATAGACTAACCCGGAGAACTATGCACCTCATATTTAAATATGCATGCCTACAATCAATGAAGAATTTACGTGAGATGACCTCTTCAGCCTTGAGTAGTTGTTTTTGCTTCTCTGTTTTCCCCCCTAACATCCATTGAATTCCACTTTTAAATATGTGTGTGTGGTTGTGTGCATGTATACTACCCTTTATGAGCATTTTCATAGCGTGATCACGCCACAGCCATGTGCATGCCAACCTACTTTACAGGTAGAAGCATTTGGGAGTTTAGTGTTCACCAACTTTAGGTCCACTTTCTACTTCCTTTAAGCAGAAGGGCATGTGCCTGTAATATGGTGGCACATTTGTCCCTTAACAATTATCCTATACATGTGACTCAAAATATCTATCATCTCTGTCCCTCTGAAAAAGCCATGACTCCCTCTTCATGTAGTAGATTTTAGCATCCAAGGGAGGTACAAACTCACGTGAAGGAATGAAACCTCAAATCAAACATTTATACACATGAAAAGGCGACCCAATGCCCAAACTTCCCACCCAAATGGTTTTTGAGGAGGGAGATATATACAGCCTTATCGCCCTAGAACGGATAAACTATTTTCAAAATTTAGCATCCATGGAGGGCACAAAGTCACACGGAGGAATGAGGTCATGAATCAAACATATATACACCTGGAAGGATTGATGGTCCGGTGCACAAACCTCCCACCAACAGACTTATGGAAAGGCAGGCACCAACGTAACCAATCTTACCAGATACACGAAGGGACTATTTTTAAAATTTGAACCCCAAATTTCCAGATCACATAATAAAAAATTACCAGGAGCATTTGCAGGAAATTAATTCTGCTACAAAGCTATTTTCAAATTCTGTCACTTTTGAGGATGGAACGAAGATGCAACTTGTTTCTGGCCAGAGGTGAAATCAATGTTTTTCTTACAAATGAAAAGGGGAAACGATGTTACAGTTTGTTTGAGAATGACAAGATCTAGGAAACTTGCTCCATATGACAAGTTTAAAATCAACGGGCTAACCACAACCCTACCCACAATTCCAACAACCAGCAAAATGACAGATGAACAGCAACCAGCCAAAAAAAACAAATGAAAGAATGGAACCTGTGATTTTGTTTTTATAATTAAAACCCTTGTAGATACAATTTAAAAAAAAATAACAAGTTAACTCACTCAGAAATGTCAGTCAAAGCAACCAAAGTGAGACTGACAGGTATAGATTTATACAAGTTAGATGGAATAACTTGTTATGAACTTCCACTGAAACCTTGGCTGTTCTTCATCTTTCTCATTTCCATTTCCCTTGTGGTCTGGCGACTCTGGCCTTCACTGCTTGATCCCGAAGGGTACAAGCCATACTCACTCGTTGGTGGTCCGCTGTATTCGCTACTGGCACCATACTCATTCGTTCCTCCTCCAAATGCCATTTTTCTGAACTTTTTCATATCCTCCCTGTATTGAACTGTGTCATAATCTGAACTTCCATTAGAACTGTAGACAGAGCTATGGCCGGGCTTAATTCCTTCATTAAGGTCTGCTAGAGACACATCTCCTTCTAGAGCACGAACAACCTGTGATATTTTCGTGTTAATACCCAAGAAGCATTCTTACATGTAACACACAGTAATATGAACAAATGTTAGAGTTTGAAGGTAGGATGATAGATGACAAATTACTGCCTAAAGAAAAACACAGCTTGCTTTCCCCCTCAAAGTTTCACTATATATATATATATATATCGAAAATTGGATTGGCATACGAAACATGAAAAAGGACCCAAAAAAAAACTTGGTCAAATTACCTGGCTCATCCTTGGCCTGCGTTTTGCTGAATGCCGTATGCAAGCTGCAGCGCAAGCCACCATACGAGCCATCTCATTGGGGTCATATTCATGTTGGAGTCTTGGATCAACCACTGAATCAAAATTTTCATCTTCCAATGCACGAGTGAGCGTAGGCCTTGCCTGCATGACAAAGATACAGTTTAAGGATACTCTATGGACGCCCTCAGATAAAGAAAAGAACAGGAAAAAACCTTTCTTGTTGCCTATGAGTTTATGATTGCAAATTTAAATTTAGGCCCAGAAAATAGAAGCTGTACTCTAGCTTACCCAGTCTACCAAACTATCCTCCATAAACGTATGATTTGAATCAACTGGTCGGCGTCCGGTAATTAATTCCAGAAGCATGACTCCAAAGGAGAAAACATCTGATTTGTCAGTGAGTTTCCCACTAGAAGCATATTCTGGAGCCAGGTAACTGCAAGCAGCAATTAATGTGAGCTTGAAACAATGCCAAACAACAGGTACAAGCAAACAGCAACTTTATCTCTTTTTCCCATTTTGAGGTTCTTGGGAAGATAGAAAGAAGTTGTCTTACCCAAATGTCCCCATCACCCGAGTGGAAACATGAGTATTAACATCAGATGTAAACTTTGCAAGTCCAAAATCTGCCACCTACCGATGTAAAACAACATGCCACAGTAGAACACATAAGCCCCAGTGATGAAATATAGGATGCTAACAAGAAAAATGACACACATACCTTTGCTTCAAACTTAAAATCCAGGAGTATGTTAGCGGCTTTGATATCACGGTGGATGATCTTAGGATGACCTGTACACACAGATATTGCAATTAACATTAAAATTGAGATGATTCAGTTTCTGCTGATGAAATTAAAGTCAAATGCATAGCACATACAGTCCTCGTGAAGATACGCTAATCCTTTTGCTGATCCTAAAGCAATTTTTAGTCTTGTGGGCCAGTCCATGGTAGGCCTTCCTTTTCCTGCAGTTCAAACACCCATCAGATACCTGTTGCTAAGTCACTATGCCACAAAACAGAAGCACTTGCAGCTCAATTTTAGTCTAAAACTGGTTTTTCCCACAGAAAGGGAAATGAGATGTACCATGCAAGTGAAACTCCAATGTATTGTTGGGAACAAATTCATAAACAAGCAACCTCTGTGTCCCAGTAATGCAGTATCCAACCAAAGAAACAAGATGTTTGTGATGAACCCGACTAATGATCTCAACTTCAGCTTGAAACTCACGCTCCCCCTGCCCACTTCCAGCCTTAAGCTGCTTCACAGCCACTTCCTTTCCATTCGGAAGAATGCCTCTGTGCACATAACCAAATCCACCTTGTCCAAGGAGGTTGGCATCTGAGAAGCCATCCGTTGCCCGGGCCAGCTCCTCATATGTAAATGTACTCTTTGAGAAACCCAGTGCAAAGCCTGGAGATGGCGGGGGAAGAATGGTTTCACCGCCTGAATAGTTAGAGCCAGACCCACCACTGCTGCTTATGAAAGGTGGTGGTGGCGGTGGAGGTTGAGGACCATAAACAGGTAAGTGGGCAGGCCTTGATGCAACTGGTGGCGGTGGGGGCGATGGCTTTGGCATTACAGATACTACATGATCTGAAGGAGGGGGAGCATTGTGTTGCCATTGACGCTGTGGGCCACCATATGGATCAACTGGCAATAGTGAAAAAATTAGTATGAAATCAGTCATGAACATCATCGTCATCTTAGAACATTATCAGGCAAAAACCTAAAGAAAGCAGGATGAAAACAGAAGCCATTTCATCATAATAACAATTATTTGTTTTCTGATAATAAACCCAACTAAATCAATGCGCACACAAGCATATATAGCTAGCTTTAGATAGCTCTAAGCTGTATCAGGAATAAGTACGAACTGAAACTTTAATCTTGAAACTTGAAAGTTCGATGATCCGAACCCGTCGAAGTGTTAAAATCTACGGATGGATTAGAGGACAAAAGATTCAATTTAAATCCTCTGACCCTGAATGTTAATTTTATGGGGTATCATCAGATCCCACAAGAGAAAAACAGCGCGAAAGTCAGCTTTGAACTGGCCAAAGCGCGTGACTACAAAGAAATAGCTGTAGCCGAGGAATTCTAATTCCTGCCTAGAACTGAATCAGGAAGAAAATGGATTCAATTATATATATTATATATAATTAACGAAAAGGTCTCACCTTTGGGGCCCTGAGGCGGTAAGGGAGGCGGCACATAGTATTCCTCATCACGTCTTCTCTTTTTCTTCCTACAGCAAATGCAGAGAATACTCAGCACAAGAAGAACCGCCACAGCCCCAACGGCAATGGCGACAACAACCCCAGTCGATATATTACTCGATGAGGACGATGACGAAGATGGAGACGGCGATGATTTTGACGACGGTGGCGGCGGACTTCGATTTGGAGTCGAAGGCGAAGTTGAGCTCGACGGAGGAGTCGGCGAGCTGCGACTCGGAGGACTCGGCGGAGTATTGGTACTGGACGGTGGAGGAGGCGACGCTGAAGATTCCGGTGGTGTTGAGGTTGATGGCGGGGATGGAGGGGAAGTAGAAGGAGGGCTCAGAGAAGGTGTAGCTGGGGCTGGAGGAGGAGCCGAAGGAGTCGCCGGCGGTGAAGCAGAGGGTGTAGCTGGCGGCGGTGAGGCCGGGGTGGACGGTGGAGGAGCAGAAGGGCTGGGCGGAGGAGAAGTATTGTTGGTCGCCGGAGCAGGCGGCGACGTGGGTGCTGGAGCAGCTCCGGGGGATGGCGTCGCTGACATTGCACAATAAGAATCCGAAATCAAAAAAATGAAAATTTAAGCCGCGATTACTGGCTGAAGCTGCGTCTCTTTCACCCTATGAGAAGCTGAAACCTTGAGAGAGAGGGGGAGGGGAGAAATGAAATTGGAGACTGAGAGAAAAGGGAGGTAGCGCCAGAAAGAGAGCGTTTCACCCCTTTCAAGCATTTTCTTTTCTTTTCTTTTTTTGTTTTCTGTTTTTTTAATTATCCGGAGATGAGATGAGTGACATGGGACCCACGCGAAGGCAAGCCGCGTTTCATACGCTGTTACCGTGGTCGTTTTGGATTCGTTCATTCCGTTTGTCTGTTTGGTCCTTGGTCTATATCGACGTTCCTTTTATTTTAAACACTTTTTAGTTTTTTCTTTTATTTTTTCATTATGTATTTTTTATTCTCACCTACTTTAACAATTCTTTTGTTCCAACCAGACTCAACAAAAGAAAATAGAGTATTTTTTTTTGAAGAGAAATAGTTCCTAATTTCATAATTTTAATAATTAATAAATTTAAGAAAAATTATATATAATCTTTATCAATAAAAAAATTAGATGGGCTAAATTTCAAAAACTTATTAAATTATACCTCAAAATTAAAAAATATGTTTATATTTAGTCTCATAATATTTTAAATATAATATTAATTTTAATAGGAAGATATATCTAATGAACAAAAAAAATATTTATAGATTATTTAAACGATCAAAATTTTTATTTATAAATTTTTCAAATCCTCTCATTCAAAACTGATATTTGAATATATTTCATTATGAATCATGAATTTCACTCTTACCATTCATATCAATATTTATTAGCAATATAATTTACATTTTTTAGATAAATGGAATTTATCACTTATCACTTAATAAATGAAATCATTTGATGGAAAGTGAATATTTGATTTCATACATGTCAATGATATCATGAAGGTTTTTCAAGGGAGAAAATTCGTAAAGTGCAAATTAAACAATATGATCCGGTTAGTCTTAAAAAGGCATTCAAGCCCTCCCATTTTGAACATTTTTTTCTTTTATAAAACCAATAGAATAGTTAAGTAATATTAAAAATGGACCCATTCAAGAATAAATCATGAATTATTCCTTTTATTTTAATTTAATGATTTTGTTGCTTCAAAGAATATTAAATTTTGAAGATAATTACTATATTGATAATTGGTGCAGAATTGCCTTAATAATGAAAGTGACAATGTAATTAATGAATTTATTTTGGTTAATGAAAATGGAAAAATTTGAAACCTAATGAAATTGGTATTCTTCAAATCAATTAGGAAAGTGATCTTGTCAATACAGTTGGATATTCCACCGTTGAGCATTTTTATAACTTTGAAAACGAAAGTGTTTAATTATTATTAAAATATTTTTTTATGATTAAAAATATAAGTCAAGTCCACGTAGGATGTTTTACAGCATGTGCCATGGTAGAAAATTGGTGCACAAGAACATGCTCAATGCCTCTTCCTTCTACAATTTGTGAAGAAAAAAGGAAATGTAAAATACTGAAAATAAATAAAGATTTTTAAATTAAACTTCATAAAATTGTAGGATATTCATTTTTAGTTTTCTTTTACTCTATGGGAAATATAACTCATAACCTTCATTTTTTAAGGGGTGGAATACATTTGTGTTTATACTTTTATGATTACTGATTACATTTTTTAAAGTAATAATATGATTTTTTTAATATTGTCATAATATTTTAAATTTATTAGGGTTATCTAATACCCAATATCTTAATTTTATTTATTATATACGTCCAATATCCTAATCTTTTTTGTGATATAATTTTACCTATAATCTTTTTAATTTAATGTAATTTCACTAATAATATTTTTTTAATTTAGTACAATTTTACACATAATTTTATTTTTTAAGTATTAAAAATTATACCAAATTAAAAAGATTATGAATAAAATTGTACCACAAATAAAATTAAAATACTAGATGTATATGAGAAATAACATGAAGATATTGGGTATTGTATAACCCAATTTACTATCATTGCTAAAGACACAATAATAAAATTTGGGGTGTTAGAACTAAAATTTTAAAAACTAAAAAGCAATAATGTAAAACAGAATCTATTGAAAATTTACTTTTATAGGATTTTATTATTTTTAAAGTAAGTTTTAGCTGTTATTTTTTTTACTGGAATTTTCTAATGAATACGTAATTAACTAGTAAACTAATTAAGTTACCAGAATGACAACAAAAATGTTGATTCCTTAAATATACAGAGAAAGCAACTATATTTTTACTCTAAAATTGATATGTTGTTCAACTTACCGATCATTTGGAATCAAATGATTACTCTATATATATATATAGATATAATATAGATAATTTAAAAAAATTATTCTTTTGTTTAAAAAATAAAATAGACGAGAGTTTTATATTTAAAATTAAAATAAATTATTTAATTAGTTTATATATTTAATAGCAAGAGAGTATAAGTTATAAAAATAATTATAAATGATATGGTATTCTCTCATGTCATTAATATATAAATTAATTAAATTTAATAAAATAAATAAAATAAATTAATTAATTATAAATAATATAATAATTAATTAATTTTAGTAGATTAAAAAATATATAATATAAATTTATTTTAAAAAATTTAAATTTAATTATAATTAATTAATTGTTTTAAATTAACAAACTATTTCCGATAAGTAATATTTCGTACATAAAAGGGATAAATGTTTGTGGGCACTTGAATATGAGTAAATTGAATTTGCAAGAAGAGCAGGCGTATCTGCTATTTGAATCGTAGATCTCTCAAATTGAGAGGCCAGAACCACAAGTCAAGGAAAGAAAATCTTGGAGGATGGAAGTTAGTGGCGGAGTCCCGAAATAAAAGCCGGAAAAACCACATGTGACCGCACATACAAGGGATACACAGTCATTGTTGCAAAATAGTGTTTCTATACTTACCTTCACGACCTAGATCAGACTGCCTAGTCGGTGATTTGGTCATTTTGCCAGTCTAATCAATCACCTGAATCCAAAGAATAGGCGACATGGGATCAACCAAGCCAATCTGGCTGATTAGACGGATCAATCCAGCTGGGTTTTACGTAATTGTCTTTCCTCTTTTTAGATAGAAAGCATTTAATTCCGAGTTAAAAAGAATAAAAATAGCAATTCATTCAATTTGCATTTTAGTAATTTTATTTTATTAAATTACATATAATCTAAAATATTTTAATTATTTGTGTATTAATAATATATAAATAATATTATATATTTCAATTATAACTAATTTGATTTTAATTAGATCTCGAATCACTTATTCTTAAATTATTACTTCAACTGAGTTAATAATCAATCCAACTTTCAGGAACCTATATTCTTGTTCAGATCTATTTATAATAACCACATTCACACAAGCCCATATAAAATTTTTCTTATATATATTTTTTTATTCTATTTATAAATTATTTTTAACATATTAAAAAAATTAAATCTAATTAATTATGACATAAAATTTAATAATTTTATAACTTTATTTCTATTTAATATACATTATATCTCATAAAAATAAATTTAACATAATAAAAAATAAAATAATATATTTATATAAAAAATTATTTTATAAATAGGACTAAAATAAATTTATTTTTCTGTCTTTAACAGAATCAAAGAAGTATATGCCTTATAAACCGTAACATTACTATTGAAAAAGGTTAAATTTTCAAAGGACAAACATTGCAATTACCTGAAAATGTGAATAAATGGAATCGGGTTGGGTAGGGGTTATCTAGTTCACTGCCAGAAGGCAAAGGAAGAAAATAGTGAATGTGAAAGCTAGTTGGGCGATCCCATTTATTTAGTAATTTCATGCTGTCCCCAGTAAGTTCAATTTCAATCCTTTTCATTGAGTCAAACCTTAGGTAACCCGTTATTAATATTTAATTATTTATATATAATAAAAAACAAAAAAGAAAGAAAGAAACATTTTATAATATATGCAGTGGGTGTTACTCAAAGTAAGAGCCAAATTAAGCCAGCTGGTTGCCGATAAGGTAAGCCAATGCACTTCATGACGTGGACATTCCTCCTCAAAATTATATTTATAAAAAAATATGCCGAGTTGTAATTTATTATATATTATCAGGAATTAAAAGCCAACTCGCACTGATACGTTATTATTATTATTATTATTATTATTGATTTTCCATTATTCCTTAGGATTATATAAGAACATGTTTCTGTTCTGCAGATTTTCTGGTATTTCAACGAACTTCACAATATTTTTTGTGTTTAACCACCACTTGGCATTTGCTGATTCTTCCCTCTGAGAAGGTTCTCTTTTGTTTATGCTTCTCCATTGCTCTGGAATTTGAGAATAAAGGAGAGTCCCAAGAATATCATAACGCATATATAAGCTGATACCCTTTTCTAATTAAATAATTGCACACCAAATAGAATCAAGGTACGGAAAATTGAACCAGGTCGTTATTTGGTTTGATAATTAATAGTCTAAGTGTAGTTAAATTATAATTAAAATATTTATATATAATATCGAGAAGAGTAATATTTTTTTCAATCATTAATATAAAAATTAATTAAAAGATTAAATTTAATCTTAAATATAAGAATTCAATTTATTTTATCTTTAAGTGTTATAATTTTTTTTAAATTATTCTTATTAATTGAACACGTTAAAGGGTTTATATTTAAAGATAATCATAATAAAAGATGATATTTTAATAAAATTAAATTATATTTATTATAAATAATTAATATAATTAACCTTCTTAATCTACCCAGATTAATTATCTAACTTTTTTTTATTAAGGACATGAGGTAATATTTAAATAAAAAATATTAATCCATAAGTAAATAGAAAATCATATATAATATAATAAAATAAGTTTAGTAAAGAATAAATATCATATATTGCGATTTTTTTTCTTTTTTTATTTAAAATTATATCATTTTAGGTCTAAGAAAGAAAGAAAATATAAAATTTAACTTAATTAATATATTCAAAACTTTTGATTAGATCCGCTAAAAAGCTAATTCACTAATTCCTTGATCTCATCGATCAATGATTGGATTGAGTTTCAACACCATGCACACATTAAACATGTCGTTTTGAGAATTAAAGTTTGACTTTTCTCAACAACAAAAAAAAAAGATTGACTTTAATATTTCAAATTTTGATCAGACATAAGGCATCGTGCATGCTTCTCCTCCTGCCTAAATGGACCATATATGTGGAACTATACATGATCTTTTTTTCTTTTCTTTTTTTGGGGCCAACGAAATAATACCCCTTCATAGAAGTTTTCAATATAATCCCTTCGTTTAATAAAGTATATTTTTTATATTATTTATTGAATCTTATTACAAATTTAATTTTGGCGTTCGTAATTATTTCTTAATATAGATGCATCACCTATAAATCAAATTTAATATTTATAAATATTTAATAGGGTCTTAAATCACTTTATATGAAAGCATAAAAAGACACTTTATAAAAGTAAAAGAATAAAATTAAATCTTATGCAAAGTTAAAGAAGTAAAGGTCTGTCCATAAAAAATTCAACTTATATGAAAGCGCCATACATTATTATAGACACCTACACTCAAAGTAACAAGACTTCAAAATGATATCACAGATTAAATTCCAAAATATGGTTTAAAAAAAATAGAAAAGATACTTATATGCGCTCAGAGTTATACAAATAATATGATAAATTATATAATTATATAAAGCTTTAAATATATAAAATCTTCATTAATTTTACATTAGTTGCACATAAACTATATAACCTTTAAAAATTTAAATTAATAAACATAATATTTCATATTTTGATTATCAAATTTTTATCGTTAAAATTATCGTCCAAGTTAACAATTTTTATCATAGAATAATTTTTATATTTTCATTATATACCATCTCATTTAAAAAATGACACTTACTAATTTACATGTAATTTTAAATAATTTATATTTTTAATTATATAATACATGATCATATAAATATTTTAAATACTTTTTTAGGTATTTAAAAATACTTTTAAATTGTATGTCAAGAGTCAAATTTTATTTAAATATTTATATTTTTAAAGTTTTTTTAAAAAAATTAAAATTATATGTCAAGTACTAAATTTTATTTTTTAAATTTAAAATTATATGTAATAAAAAGTACAGAATTTATAACATGATAAGGATGGTTAATTTTAGGTTCTTTAATTTAAACTTTTAAATATTAAAAATATTATGTGTAATTAACCTAACGTTTAGAAACATTTTGTGTATTTTAACCTTATATAAATATGATTTCATACTAAGTTTAGCTGTGCCTTTCTAACATTGGATTTGATGCATATCTTCATATGCGTTATATGAACATTTTGTAAGAATGCAATGAATTGCACTATTTAATTTACAATATAAATAATATGATTTTTTTTTAATTTTGTATATTATTATTTTATTTTATTTTATCTAGAATTTGATGCTAAATAAATAAGTAAAAACATTAGGTTGAATGATTATCCATGTCTAGGTAATTGCATAATCTCGAATCAAGGGACAATCCATGAGTTAAAATTTAAAAATATTTGTTTCAAAGGTATGTTGTGTTATTATCTATGTTTTACCCTCCTGCACGATATTGGTATCGCCTAAGAGGAAAGGAGACTTCGCCCTACCTTTAAATCGTAGGTGAATTTAACCCTTTTATAAAAATTTTTATATCAAAAAAAAAATCTATGTTTTACCCTCTCTTTCTCCTTTTTCAACCTCCTATTTTGTTGTCAGTGATAGTACCGTTGGCAATAGTTACTTTCTCTCCCATTCTCTTTATAAAATCTTATTAACTACTTTTTTAAATAATTAAAAAATTAAGTTAAAACTAGTTAAATGTTAAAAACTCTTGTAACTTTTCAATTGGAAAAATCTCATAAAAATATTATTTAAATTTTAAAACTTTACTATAAAAAAATTTAAAATTGAAGTGATATTTTTATGGGATTTTCCCCTCTTTAATGTTACCCTTTAATTTGTAAAACTCATTAGGAAATTAGGACGGAAAAAATCATTATAAAAAGAAAAGAAAATATTTTTGACAAATAATTGTGAACATTTTATTAAATTTGATAAGGAATCTTGTTCCTAGTAGGATCCAGGCAATAAATCAGAGACAGTGATAGATTCACTTACTCACATGCCTTTTCTTGTTAGTAATTTATTTATTTATTTATTTATTGTTTACATCACATGGGCTTTCCATTATTATATTTTGGGATTTTTTATTTATTTATAATTACACCTTGCCATGACACGACATTCGTCTGTTCTGCTTAGGTCCCAAACATTGTTATTGTTAACACTAAAATGTGAATTAAGGTTTTAATCACAGAATCTTAATCTTGTTTTGCTTCTCTGTCCTATTCACAGTTTCGTTGTCTTCTGTTTGGTTGTCATGAGAGAATAAATAACTTCCTTTCGGCTTTGGAATCTTTGGCCTCACACATGTCCAAAAGAACCGTTTCTTTTAGCCCAAAGTATCTCTTCCATACTATTTATAAGGTTTTTCCTCTCTCTCTCTTGCTGAGGCTGCAACGGTGTTATTTTGAGTAAAAATAAATAAATAATAGTTAGAGGTGAAAATATGCGAAGGGAATGTAGCCTGACCCATTAAGGATAAATCTTAACTTGACATATTTTTCCTTGATAACTGTCGTCTGTTTGATTATTGCTTTAATAACTCTAATTTATTAAATTTTGTGTGATTTATACACAAAAGATTCTATTTAATTAGTTCTGGATTAATATATTTTTATTTAAATATTACTATTTTTAAGATTATATATATAAATATTAATTAAATTATTTTATTTTAATCTTGATTGGGTTAATTTCAATTCATCTACAATTAGAGTACTACTTCAACTAATTTAATGAATAGTTTAGTTTCCATCTAACTAATAAATTTTATTTATGATAATTTATCCAAATAGTGAATAATGATATTTTTCTTATGCCATATGCAAACCCACAGGATCCATTTTAATTATTATGAAAATGGAATATAATAATGTGAGTAATTATGAAGGGAAGGAGCTAAAGAGGCCAGAGAACAGAACATGGATAGGTGGGAAAAGGGCATAATTGGTGAGAAATAGTTGGAGTTGATGGGATTCGCTGGGAAACAAAATATCAAAGGCATCGAATTTATGCGAGAAAGGCTCATCACTCATGGGTTAGGGTCCCTCGTATTCCTAAATGACATGCACAAAGGCCAACTGAAAGCGGCCAACAACAACAATGATGCTTCGCCACGGCGTGATTAAGGGAACATCGTCCTTCAAATATCTATCATCCAACCACTTCATTTATGACCCCTACCATTTGTTTTTCTCACACTATATGGAGAATATTAGAAAAAATTATTCATAAAAATTAGGTAAAATAAATATAGAGGTTTAAAAGAAAATTCATTTTTTTTTAAATTTTTACAACTTTAACTTATAAATGACACAGTTTGACTTGTAAATATGGAAGTTTAACTTGTAAATATAAATTGTTGATTTATAAGTAAATATACTAGCTTAAATTTAGATTAATTATTTTTTTAATATAGATTAAGGTATCTACCACCAATAACACTGACTAATTCCCTCGTTATAGGGCTTTCGTTTGAGGGTAAATAACTAGTTACGAAGTACTTTTTATGCTCAATGGTAAGATTCAAACCCTACCACTTAGTTAAGGGATTAAGTGAGTTTACACTAGGCTATATATGAGTTTTAGATCAATTAATATCTATTTATATGTTTTATTTGTGTTTTAGGTTTATTTTGAGCCCATTATTTGTAAATAAACATGTCATGGGCTTAACATGTAATTTCTTTTTTTTCCACAAAAAAATTTAGGTGGGCTCGATCCCCCACCAAAATTAGGATACAGATTTAAAGCTCAGAGAACGCTTATAAAAAACTTATAAAATTACTTACTAAATAAATACTTACAACATCAGCAAGATTCAAATCCGCGACCATATAGGATACAAATCCAATCCTTATTATCTGCGCCATATTTCATTGGCGCCAAACATGTAATTTCATTAATTAGGTTATATGTTTAATTTGGGCTTTAGTTAGTCAATTTCTTTTATTTTCTTTCCATTTATGTATTTATTAGTGTATTTTTGTTTTTGTATGCACAAGTATATTCATACTAGATATAATTGTTAGTGTATTTTATAGTTCGTATTCATTCATAATTCATATCATGCTTCATCTTAGCAAATTTGTCAGCTTAGGAATTCAATCATGTTGAAAATCCAGTCGTTCCATGCTTAATCCCACTCTGGATAAGCTTCTTTAATTAATATTGACGCCAAAATTCTAATCATTGAAATTTGAGATGGAAGTTACAGAATAAGTTATTGACAATATAATAAAGAAGTATAAGAATAATAAAATACATTCAAGTGTAATTCAATCATGACATGCACATGCACAACCAACCTGGAGAACAGAACAGAACAGAACAAAATGAAACATTCAATTCTCCAGCTGGGAACAAATCTATTCTTTTCCTTTGTAGCATTTGAGGATAATGTGAAAGACAACAGAGTCAAACGGTTTTGGAAGAATTACCCCCGATTATACCCCATAATGCTCGAA
Source organism: Leucaena leucocephala (assembly GCA_037074615.1). Classification (NCBI taxonomy): domain Eukaryota; kingdom Viridiplantae; phylum Streptophyta; class Magnoliopsida; order Fabales; family Fabaceae; genus Leucaena; species Leucaena leucocephala. Next base: position 13,305,704 of record CM073562.1, read on the forward strand.
TCTGATGTAAACAGATAACCATATAAAAAAAAAACTATAATTGCACCAGTAGGATTGATTTTGGAATCTTAGACTTCAGACTAAAAAATTATGCTTAATTTATGAATGAATACATGAATTGGAGTGAGAGAACATAAGAATCCACTACAATCTAATCAATGAAATACACATCCTATAAGCAATTTTTTAATGGATAGCTTAATTACTGTGCACTCTTTTACACAGCCTAAGATTTCACAGTTGAGACTGGTGCTTGGGAAGCCATCGGTCAGAGCTTAAGAATGTTGATGATATGATGGGGGAAAAAAGATCCGCCTGCTGCAATTTGGTGTACATTTATGTTGTTATCTTCATCATTCTAGGCATCGATTTGCCGCTTTACTAACACCAAGCAGCAAACCGGTGTCAAGTGCCAGGCATGTTGTTGCCGGTGCTAGAAAGTATTATGAAGGCACAAACAACTGAAAGTGAGAAGACTGATATCCAGGTGTTCTCTGTGTACATTTCCATTGCATCAGTGAAGGAAAACCGGGCTCGGTTTTCAGCCCAGTTACGAAGCCGATCTGCCTCAGCTGCATACAATGCTCTACCCTGAAACACACCGGGTTTTAACAATTCATGGACCTTCACTTGATATCTTCTTGTACTTTTGAATAGTCAAGAGATCATCAATGAACGACTAAACTAAATCAAAAGGATAATGCAGTGTGACTTGCCTGATCATCAAACCAGCGACCTCTTCGTAACCATGCAGTGACCAAAGCAAGCAATATTCTGGGAGGGGTCAAGTAATTGATGGCTTTTCCCGTTCCCTTCACAACTCGCATTCGTGTAACTAAACTTCGAGCAACAGTTTCAGGAAGCTCACAGATGATGTTGAACATTTGCTTATTGTGTACTGTTGAGCCACTGTGCACAAGTCATAAAATGGTTTTAACAAGCAAATAATCAATATCCTCATCATAATAAAATGGTTCCTAATTTTTTCAGGAAAGATTTAGTTTCTGTTCCCTTGTACTAAATATTAAGGATGATGACAAGCTCAGAAACCAGGAGAAGATTCATTATGAAGATGTACCTTAAAAGAAGATCTGTAAGAACCATGCCTGGAGATGCTGTGTGGACTCCTACTTTGGATCGCTTGCATTCCTTCAACAGTGATCCTTGAAGCTGCCGAAGGCCACACTTCGTAGAACCATATCTATAGGCATCAGAAGAAGACAAAAAAAAGTCTCAAGCATCATTTAAAACAATCATGATTCTTGACGAACATACATTTCCATGAATAAATGAAGTTATCTAAAAAAAAGAATTCACCAGCGAACTACTCACACAGCTGTCAAGGGTGTGCTGGAACCTCCAGAGCCAGCACCATCCATGTTAAAAATGTGGCCTCCCATTTGCTGGTTTCTCATTATACGCATAGCTTCTCGAGTGCAAATTATTGATCCAACCAGATTTGTTGAGACAATCTACAGAAAACCAGAAACGAACAAAAGTTAGGATGCAAAAAGAGTGGCTAAAACTTATAATAATAGCTGAAAGACTGAATTTCTATTAAACACGCAGAAAATTTGTTTAACAAAACAGACAATAAACTGCTCATTAACATATACCTGTCTGATATCTTCATCACTGAATTGAAGCAGCGGTCTGAATCCTTTATTCGTACCAGCATTGTTTATCTGTTTCGGAGTTTGAATAGCAGGAAAAAGTAAGATATGAAAAGCAGATACATAGAAAATAGTTGGCGCAGAAAATAGGCATCACTACCTTTCAAGGCATATCGACATCTATGCCACATCATCTTGAATCTAAATTATTGATACTAAGTTAAAACCGTATACAATACAAGAGACTTCTAATAGTCCGTAGAATTAACTAATCTGGCATGAATTGCTATGTGAATAACAAAGGATTAATAACAAGAATCAAGTGTTACAGATACCAGGACCGTATGCAATGCCATATCCAGAATCGCATCCATACTTACCCAAATGTCAATATGGCCAAGCTCATCGACTGCAAAATTGGCCAAGCTCTGTACATCACCAGGCTCACAAACATCACAAGCTATGCCTACTACTTTTGCATGAGAAAGCTTTGTTAGAGATTCGCCAACGGCATTGGAAATTCCCTCTTTCAGGTTTTCCTCGAGCTCTTTGATAGTTTCTTGCACGGACTCGGGACTGCCTTCACAAAAATGCGATTATGTGAACAATATGTAGTTGAAAGGCATTAAGTACTATACATTTCATTGTCTATTGAACCAAACAGTTATCATAATCCATAACACCACCTGCGAGAGGTAACAACCACACGATCCCCAGAAAGAAGGAATTCTCGAGCCATAGCCTTACCCAATCCTCTTGTACTGTACAACCCAATCCATTTATTAGATTCAACAAACCATATCATGAGAACATATGTACATAACTTGTGAAATCCTCAGAGTAAATTCCAAAGAGTTGAAACATAACATGAAAATGAAAGAAGACAACCATAGGAGCAACGATTCACAGATGAAGAGATTCATGGTAAGATGAAAGAGTGATAGGAGACAGCCCAGTGTACCTCCCGGTAATGACAACATTACGTGGACCAGCACGACCATGTTCCTCCAATACCATGTTAGCACCTATCATTGTCCCAATGATAATTCCTCCAACCCAGCTATACCATATCAGAGCATCTAACTGACTGTCTCCACCTTCATAAAATTTTCATTCAATATAATGTGGAAATGCATGTAGGAATAGATAGATTTTAATTTTCAATTCACATTTGTGTTGGCAAAGTGTGCTGCTTCCTATAAATTTTATCTCTCTCTCTCTCTCACACACACACACACTCTAATAATATATGTGAGATAATATCATAATATATATGAATATGTGAGCTAACCTGACATCTGAAATCCAATGGCAAGAATAACCCCAGTGCTCATCATAGTCACTATATATCTTCCAATTTGAACAGCAATCTAGTTTTCAGAAATACAAGACACAAAAGTCAAAAAGTAAGTACTTTAATTAAATGTTAAAATAACTCAATGAACACCGCCAAAAAACAAGAAGTAAACTAAGGTGTTCACGTAGCAAGACTATTCAGTGACTTTAGCAAGATGAGGGCAAGAGTTCACTTTGGAAAACAACAAACTCAGTATATTTTAATACTTTTTCAGGTAACTTAACTTCAGAAATGCAAATAAAATTAAGTTGCAACCATTTTATTATTAATTTTAGACTAAAGTTGACCTGAATTCAACAGGAAAGCAAAAACAAAATATTAGTTTAATCTAAAAAAAAAAGCTAGCAAAAACTTACAGAGGATAACACTTCCTCAACCTTGGCCACAGCTAGCTGATACTCATCATCTGATTTTGAGCCCATCTTGAAAGCATTCGACACCATAGAATTTAAAGAACTCCAAAACCCATTGTCCCTTTTCAATTTCACCTCATGTTTCTTCAAATTCCGGTGCCTTTTCTCCTTCGAATCCCCTCCATCCTCAGTCCTAAAGGCCTTGCAAGGTTTCAGAGAAACCCCATCATGGTAAGAACCTCGCCGGAGCAACGACGTTCTACGTTGGTGGTCACTGAAGCAGAGATTGTTAAAGCTTTCTGGGGCCAAGCGTAGCTTTACGAGAATGGTCATGGCTATTAGGGAAATGCAAAAGCGAAAGCGAAATTCATGGAATGGAAAATTTAGTATGGTTAAGATATATATAATGTTGTCATCCTGAAAAAATTTGTAATTTTGTGATGGGAAGTAAAAATATCTTAGGAGAAAGCACCAATTTGCGGGAGACGCAGTAACGTGGCGATGAAGAGAGAAAATCGTGAGGGCCACACGATAAAGCAACCCAATCCTCACAAGATGAAATGACACGTGGCGATGTGGGGTTGTGTTCTCTCTATTGCCTTCCTTCTTTGTTTTCATTTTTGGAGCATTTGTTAGGCACACGACTGGTTTGGATTGAGATATAGTCCTAATCTAATTTCAGTATGACTGGTTTGGAGGTTTGGATTGAGATTAATCCCAATCTAAGTAGCTTGGGACCATTTTTTTTTTCAAAAAAAAAAAAACCAAAACACATCTTGTCGTGCATTGCATGTCTGAAATAAAGCATTGTTTATATTTTAGACAAAAATACATATTTTTAATTTTATACAAGATTTTATTTTAATTTTTTAATTTTATGAGTTGTCTCTTCAATTATCTAACTTTAATATCATTAGTTTATTAATAAAAAAATTGACATTAAAATTTTGAAGGTTGACAAAACGTTGAAAAATACTAATATGTTAGTTTTTATTTTTTTAAAATAATAATAATTGGCATAAAAATTACTATTTGATATTAGCAAAGATTAGATTATGAAAAATATATTCGACAGAATTAGGATATTAAATTAAAATTTAGTAAAAATTATAGGACTACATGTATATTATTGCAAGAGACCTTTTTTTATATAAATGTATTACATACAATTTGAAATGTTTTTTTTTATTTATAGCATATGAATATATTGGTTGTATTTTGTTATAGACTCTATATTTTGTACTTTTTTAATATGTGATTCATAATGGTCCCGTTTTATCTTTTCCGAGCAAACATAAATGGTCCTACTATATAGTGAAGGTTTATGGATAACATAGCTGAATGAGTGACTCCTTTGGTTTTTTGTTTTTTTTTTTCTCAAACATTTAATGGGTGATTTTTTCTTCTTTTTGACCAAAATGAATTAGTGATTTCAGGACATATAAACAATACAATTTATTATAAATTTTATATCTGACAAATGATTGTTCAATTGAGTGAAAATGGATTGTTTAGTCTTAGTTAAGATTGAGACAAAAAGAGGATTCACCTCTTGAATAGAATGTTCTGTTCCTTCCTCCTTCAAATGAAGGTGATGGAACTTGGAAAAAAATAAATATGGTGAATATGTTAGAAAATAAATATATCAAATACAATATAATCAATCTAGATTATAACATATATGAATATAAAATATATATGAGATGTAGTGAAAAATTTAAAGTTACCTCTTACCATTAGCCTGATTAATCCGATAAGAATTGGAACTTAGATGAGATACCTATCAATCATAGAACACTGTCAAATAAATAACATATTCTTTCAACTGGTGATTAGGCACAGTGATGTCAACTTGTGTACTGTCGTCACCAGTGTGGAACTTTCAATAGTGAGCTGAGAAAATAGGTTTCGCTTTAGACTCAGAAAGTAATTGTAAGATAAATTAAATTGTTAATTTTCACCATCAGAAAATTAACCTTAAATAAACTGAGTCAATAACCTACCTTGGACTGAGCCCCATGACTACAGGCCACACTCAGAAATATTTTTTAATTATCCTAATTAATATCTAAATAGGTTATAATAATAAATATCCATTATTCTCCTACTTGGCCTGTATACTCAATGTCATTGCCCTATCTATGTAAACTGATATCATGTTATAAGAATCAAAGCGATAAGTCCCATTTTATCGGGTATTACCTTCCATGTATTACTAGGGGTGTGCATGGGCAGGGCTGGGCAGGGCAACCCCCCTGCCCGGTGCCCTGCCCGAAAAAGGTCTGGGCTGCATTTTGCAGCCCGATGCCCGGCCCGGCCCGGTAAAAGCCCTAACTATTTCGGGCTGGGCATGGGCGGGCTGGGTACGGGCGGGCTGGGCATGCCCAAATTGTGATGTTCTGCTCATATTGTGAGAGAAAAATCTGCAATCATGAACTTATAAAATAATATCATATTTATATCTTCAATAGTTAAATAATATCTATAATTCACTAAGAATAAAGTAACAAAAAGATAGTAATTAAAATCTTAAAATCTATTGCATATAAAAAAAAATATTGAAATGTGTAGAGGTCAGATATTTGTAACGTTATTATAATACCAATAATCGAATACTTAACAAGTAAAGCAGAGGACCAACTTTGGTATCTATATAAATATAAGAGTTATATTTAATATTTTAAAAATGAGTAAGGAGAGTTGCTAACTAAAGTAAAAAGTATAAAATTACAAATAGAATAAGTTAAGAAAAGAAATAAGAATTAAAAAAATAAAAAATAATAAATATATATAGGGCCGGGCCAAATGGGCAGGGCAGCATACCCTGCCCGGTGCCCAGCCCGGCCCGGCCCAAATATATTTTGGGCATTTTTTTAGGGCCGGGCCAGGCGATTTTTTATCGGGCTCAGGCGGGCGGACCGGGCCACCGGGCACTGTGAACACCCCTATGTATTACAGATAACACCATCACTTAATGGGTATCACATTATACATGAACTCAATATTTATCGGTTCATGTCTTAATGTTTATCAATTTCAAAAGCACAAATGTATACAATCATAATTTGAAATGATAAACCACAAAATATAATTTTATTACTTATACTTTTATTAATTAAAAGTAGGACGAAATCCCATATGAGGTACATGTGTGACAAAAATATTTGGCTTCAACCTTTTCATCAAAGGATCAACCAACATATCCAATGTATTGATACGTTTAACGGAAACTTGGTCATCCTAAACTCTTTCTCTCAAGCAAAAGAATTTAAGTTCGACAAACTTACTTTGACTTTTATTAATCTTGTTGTTTGCTATGGTCACCACAGCTGCGTTATCACAGTACATTCTGATTGGCTTAGAGATTGAATCCACAATCTTAAGTTTATTCTGATTGGCTTAGAGACTGAATTCACAATCTTAAGTTCAATAATGAAATTTCTTATCCAAATAGCTTGTGATCTTGCTTCAAAACAATCAATGTACTCAGCATCACCGATAGAAGGAGTTGTTTGAGTTTGCTTAGCACTTTTCCACAATATAGCTCCTTCTACCAATAGGAAGATATAACCATATGTAGACTTGTTCGTGTCTATGCATCCTCCAAGATCTGAATATAAGTATCTAATTACGTCCAAACTGTCTATTCTCCTGTATGTTAGCATGTAGTGTTTAGTGTCTTGTAGGTACCTAAACACCTTCTTTGCAGCTGTCTAATGTGCTTCCCCAGGATTACTCTGGTATCTTCCTAACATACCAACAGCAAAAGCGAAGTCAGGTATTGTACAAACCTGTGCATACATCAAACTTCCCACCGCTAAAGCATATGGGACCCTTTCCATCTATTTCCTATCAAGCTCGGTTTCAGGATATTGATTTAGACTAAACTTATCTCCCTTTTCAATAGGAGCCACGTTATATGAACATTTCTACATTCTGAATCGTTCAAAAATTTTGACAATGTAAGCCTCTTGAGACAAGCCTATAAGACATTGAGTTCTATCTCTATGGATCTTTATGCCAATGACATAAGAAGCATCACCCATGTCTTTCATTTCTAAACTTTTAAACAGAAATTGCTTCATCTCACTCAATAATTCCAGATCATTAGTAGCAAGCAATATTTAATCCATATATACAATTAAGAATATGATTTTACTCCCACTAGCCTTGTGCAACAAATCCCTCAAGCTATTTCATGTAGCCTTCTTCCTCCAATTCACCATTGAGAAAAGCAGTCTTTACAGCCATCTGGTGCAACTCCAGATCAAAATGGACAACTAATGCCATGATGATACATAATGAATCTTTCTTAGATGTAGGTAAAAAAGTTTCATTGTAATCGATTCCTTCCACTAGAGTGAAGCCTTAGCAACCAACCTAGCCTAGTATAGATAATGTTACCTTGTGAGTCTCTCTTATTTTTATAAACTCATTTACAGCCAATGGCTTTAGCCCCACTATACAACTATACAAGTTCATAAATATGATTGTTTGCCATAGAATTCATTTCATCAATCATAGCATCATGCCACAACTTAGAATTTACACTCTTCACAACCTGAGTGAACATCAAATGATCATTCTCAACACTTACATCATAGTCAACCTCAGCAAAATACACTACATAGTCATCAGGTAATGATGGCCATTGATTCATGTTATTGAACAATGACATCCTCTATCACATTTTGTGGTGGTTCCACTTGTGTAATAGGTTGACCATTAAGTATGTGTCCATCTTGCTCAACATCGTTAACTTGAGCCACAGGGTCTACAACACGTAAGTCAATCCCAATAGTGGGATGATAATTAATTATTGACGTTCCTTCATGAACGATATCAATGGTTTGCTCTATGTGATCGTCTGGTAAATAATCACTCTTACTAATCACATCATTTTCAAGAAACTTGGCATTCCTAAACTCTACAAACCTTTTAGAAGGTGGAAGACAATTAAACTTATAACCCTTAGACCTTTTCACATAGCCTACAAAGTAAGCTCTAATGGTCTTAAGGTCAAACTTATTCTCCTGTGAATTATACACTCCTACTTTCGCAGGACAACCCTATACCTTGAAATGATTTAAACTGGATTTTCATCCTTTCTAGATTTCAAAGGGTGAATTAGATATTGCCTTTGTTGGAACCTTGTTCATTATATATGTGGCTATCTTGAATGCTTCGTTCCATAGGGAAGTCGACAGTTTATAGCTATTCATCATGCTCCTAACCATATCCAGCAAGTTCATATTTCTTTTTGCAGCTACACCATTCATTTTAGGTGATTCAGGCATAGTGTATTGAGCTACTATACCTTGCTCTTAAAGAAAATAAGCAAATGGACTTACCAATTATCCCTCACTAGTGTATCTGCCATAATATTCACCACCACGGTATGATCTCACAATCTTGATTGGCTTTTCAATCTGTTTTTCCACTTCTACTTTGTATTCCTTGAAAGCATCTAGTGTCTCACTTTTATTATAAAGCATGTAGACATACATGTATCGTGAGTAATCATCAATAAAGGTGATAAAGTACTTTTGACCATGTGCAGTCAAATCAGGGCAACAAATATATGTGTGTATAATTTCTAGTAAATCAGAAATTTTCTTAGCCCATTTATGTGACTTATTGGTTTGCTTTTCCCTTATGCAGTCCACACAAGAATCAAACTCTGAATGGTTTAAAGATGGAAGAATTCTGTCTTTATTTAACCTTTTGATTCTGTCAACGGAGATATGACCCAATCTCCTATGCCACAAGCTATAAGAATTCTTATTGATGACACTTCTCTTAGTACCATACGAAACAGAAAAGGATTAAGGTGAATCACAAACAATTTTAAACAAGCTATCGATCATAACTAAATTCATAATCAAAACAGAATTCTTTGTTAAAGTCATACGTTTCTTAGAAAAAACTAGATGATAATCAAATGGAATGTGCTTTGATATAGAAATCAAGTTCATTTTGTAAGAGGGAACATAAAAAATATCATAAAAATTCTAAAACATGATTGTTTGAAAAGGTTATGCTAAAGTTCCAACGGCTTTCATAGGATCTTTTCTCCCACTGCTTGAAAGGACAGTTTCCTCATTAGAATGTGGAGACTTGTTTGTCAGAAAGCCCTACATGGTAGTCAAAATATGGATCGTCAAACTAGTGTCAATCCACCAAATGTTATCGTTAACGCTAGAAAAATTAAATTCAAAAGTAACACATGATGAAAATATACTTCTCATCTCCATTATGCATTGCCTCACATCGCTAATACTTGTAAGCCTCATAGCACATAATTTAGACATGATAACACCACTCATTTGCTCCTCAGTCAGCTTGAATTGCTTATCTAAGGCTTTCAGGTACCCTTTGGTTGTGTTGCACTTAGGGACTACTCCCTTAATGCTCCTAGTGATCCTTTGTTGTATAAGCAGAAGAGACAAGCGGTTACTCCGCTCCCACATGTTATACATTTCCTTTGCCTATCTATCATCAAAGGCATCATCAGGTTTCGGAGGTTTATCAAACCTCAAGGCACAATCCAAGTCCAAAAAATCGAGTTGCAGCAAAACATCATCTCTCCAGTTAGCATAGTTAATGCTGTTATCTAAGATTGTTTTGTTGCTTACACCAACCATAATTCTGGGGCAGCAATTGGATCTGCAAAATAAAAATATACAAACATATAAATAAACTTACAGTAATAATTTAAAGCAACCGCAAGTCACTATGTCATATATGCATGCTTAGCTCAAATGTAGCATGCAAGCAGTATAAATACGTATCACCAATATCTACATGTGGGCAAAGACATTAGCATAGCCATGTATTTATCTCAAATGATGGAATTAGAATGTATTGGTAATTTCTCAATACCTATGGATTAATTGAAAAAATAACGAGGTCATTCTATCTCACCCTAATTAAATATACAATTATGAGATATTTACCTGTGGGTAAAGATAAATCATAGCTATATATTTAATTATAAATGATATTTCAAATCCATATGTGATTAATGAATGTATGCAATAAATTCAATAAACAACGATAATGTGGCTACTCTTTAAAGAATTGCACGCTAACCACAAATATCATTCATATGCATTCAAAATCCAAATATGCACAAATTAATGGAAAAATTAATTCTTCCCTAATTAAATGTACAATCATGAGATATCTACATGTGGGTAAAGATAAATCATAACTATACATTTAATTATAATTAATATTTTAAATTCATATGTGATTAATTAACGCATGCAACAAAAATAAATGAGGTGATATGGCTACTCCTTACAAAATTACATGCTAATCACAAATATCAATAACATGCATATAAATCTAAATATGCACAACATAATAGAACATTTAATAAATTAATTTAATCAATAAATGTGACTAAATAATTTAATTTAAATTCTTCCATTATTTCATGCACCAAAAAATGTATAATAAATCAATTTCAACTCAAAAGATTTTTGCAACAAAATAAATAGTTAATTTAATTGCTAAGGTAAAAATTAATAGGCAATTAAATAATATAAAAAATTAAAATTTTATAAATACCTTTTTTCAAAAATTAAAATAATAGATAAATTAATTTAAACATTTACAGTGTATGAAATATGAATAAAAATATTTTGAAAAAATCAAATTAAAGGCTAAAAATAATTTTCTAGAAATAAAACTAAGTGACCCATACACAATATTCTAAAACAGAGCCCAAAATAATTTTTAGAAATAAAATTTTGTCCAGCCTAAAAGCTGCAATAGCCCAATAAAAAAATTGTAATGTATGATCTAAAAGGTATTTTCTAGAAGCAAATAGGAAAAACAATTCAGCCCAAATATGTGTCAGCCGAATCTGGTTCTAAAAATAAAAAATATACAGTTGGCCCAAATGCTGAGGCGGTTCAGACAACTATAAAACAAAATTCAGTGGTACAAAATATGTCGGCCCAATCAGCAACATACAACAATTTGTTTTTGTTGACGGCCCAAGACGCAGAAGCCCAACAACATTTTTTGTTAAAAAAATTGACTTTAGGCCCAATACACAAGCAAACAGAAAGAAAATAAAATTTCTTGCTGGTAGCCCAAACAATTTTCTAAAATAAAAATTGTAGGCCCAAAAAATGCAATTAGCCCTTTCACAATCCTTAAAAACTCTACCATGTTGCAAATCTTCTTCTTCTCTTGCGACGGCGCCACTATACTCTCACTCTTGTCACTCATAATTAAATATAAATATTTCTTTCTTTCTTTCTTTAAAACAAATACGAGCATATGCTTGCTTAATCATATAAACAATTAAAAGTTATGACCATTCCTTCACCGTCAATTGCTTTATACGTGCTTGGAAAATCAAGTTTCTGCAATTGCTTCTCTCTTGCTCTCAGCAAGTCACAAAACAAATGGTTAAAAGATCCAAATAAAATAAATTATGATCTCTAAAGATTTCATGTATTACATATTCTATCTCATATTGTTACTTATGAGGATTAGAGATCAACAAACAAGGCAGAGGGGATCTCAAACAAGGTTCTGATGCCACATGTTAGAAAATAAATATCTCAAATACAATATAATCAATCCATATTATAACATATATGAATTTAACACATATATGAGATGCAATAGAAGATTTAAAATTACTCCTCGCTATTAGCTTGATTAATGTGAGAAGAATTAGAACTCAGATGAGATACCTGTTAATCAGAAAACACTGTCAGATAAATAATATGTTTTTCCAATTGGTGATTATGCACAGTGATGTTAACTTGTGTACTGCCATCACCAGTGGAGAACCTTCAATAGTGAGCTGAGAAAATATATTTCCTTCTTAACTCAAAAAGTAATCGCACGATAAACTGAATTGTTAGTTTTCACCATTAGAAAATTAACCTTCAATAAATTGAGTCAACGACTTACCTTAGACTGGACCCAATGACTACAGGCTACACTAAAAAATATTTATTAATTATCCTAATTAATATCTAAATATGTTATAATAATAAATAACTCATATAATATTGTTCTAATCATCTTCTTCACTTCTTGTAGTAAAGTTAATGGCACCTCTGTTTTACTTAACCACAATTTATGCAATCTAGCTTTATATCCTTTGAGAATTCTCAGAGATTGTTGTAGATCTATCAATACAATCTTCAAAGCTTTTCATTAATGACTAAAGGCAACATTCCTGTAACTTCATAGAGGTAAGCATTTCAAGCTTTTACATTGTCATTATTGTTCTTATCAATACTATCTAGATGAAAAGGAATATTACACTCCTTTTTTGGCTGACATGTCTTTGCACTATATATTTATTGTTAATTTTGACCAATCATCAGTAGGTTTATTGGTGAAGAACATAAACACGTAATTATTTATAGTGTGTATGATCTATATAGAGTATTATTTTATTGTTATTCTAATTAAGGCCTCTTAGAGAAACATTTAGCTCCTAAATGACTAAGGGAGACTTTATATTTTACTTAGATCATATGTGAGTTTAATTCTTTTTTTAAAATTTTTTTATATAAAAAAAATTATTATATAGAAAATAACATATTAAAAATCTATTGCCTCTCAAAGCAATTCCTTTTGCTTAATAACCCAAAAGATGTGAACACTAATGTTATATTTCAAGACATCATTTCTTTCTTAAAGTTTTTGTTGCTTTCTTTTCTGTTCATGTGTCTTACTTCCTCTCAGCCTATTTTTTCAATTCTCTAAATTATTGTCCTTGTTTTATTTTATTTTTATAATTTATGCGTGACTATGCTTAATTATTAATATCATGTTTTTCATAAAAGATTAAGCTTAATAATACTTAAGTTTTGTATGATGATATTAAAGTTAGTAATTTAGATTGAACAATTGAGTCAACCCAGTTTCCCATTAAAAAGAGCAATTTTAGTTTAAATCAATTGACCATTATTTTTTTTTATTCTAAAATACTTCTTGGATCATTCAATCCAATGCTAAATAAATAATTGGTCATATATTTGGCCGCCATGCAATGGGAAAACTAAGAGAGAAAGAAATTGGTTAAGAATCTATTAAATCGACTTTTTTAAAAGATATATATTCTTTTATTAGAGATAATGTTGTTTGAAACATAACCAGATATTAAATATAAGTATATTTTTAAATAAGTCAAAATTAATAAAATTGGTGGATCCATTTATTGAATCAGCTTATTTTTTGGGAATTTTTTTTACTTTATATTACGTTTATATGTAGGTGTAAATATTTAGTTATATTATACTATGGATAATTATTTTTAAGTATACATTATTTTAAAAGCCCTATGCCATTTAATTCCAATGCTCTTGCTGTCTGATAGGGATATTATTAAAGCAATAACTCATATTGTGAGAGATCATAACGTGTAAGCTAATTCAAATTGAATCCTTTTGGTTTCTATAGCGAAAATATACTTATAAAATTGTTCTACCTTATTAATTTTCACTAACCCTATAAACTTGCCCATGAGAGACGAACCAGCTCGAGCTCCATCATTTACTCTGCCATATCAAGAAAGTCTCATCTCTTTCTTTTTGGATTTCAACATATGCCTATGAGATCCCTCGAAAATACTCTACTAGAGGTGGATATGACCTGATATAGCCCTTTAGTGAAATTTCTAGGAGAAAATTATATTTAAGTTTTATATAAAAAATCAAATTAAAAAAATCTATAATTTTATCAAATGATTATTAAATTCTATAGGATCTAAATTTAATTTTTTTTAAATTATAAAATAATAGAATTTTCTTTAAAAAAAACGTCTTAATTGTTTGTTTTTCACTTCCAATTGTTTTTTTTTGTAAGTTATAATTTCTATTCTTTTAGTTATTATTATTTTTTGTTTGAGTTGTTATTTTTTTTATAAAATTATTATTCATATTATTTAAGTTATTTTTTTAAAGACAATTTTATTATTTCATAATTTAAAAAAATTAATTTTAAATTCCGTCTGACTTTACATGTTTTTATAAATTCGTGGGATTCTTTTATAATTAAATTTTTTATATATGAAATAAATACAATTTTTCTAATTTTTAGCCTCTTCTTTTCATTTGTGTTAAAAACGTTATTAATGAAAAGCATATATGTTTTTTCCCCTTTTGGTGGAAGGTGGGAACAATGGTTTATATTAAATTGAATAAGTTTACCATGACCGTGCAAAAAAAGAAATTAAAAAAAGCATTATCACAGTGAAAGAAAGTGGGCGGTTACAATTATATGTCTGTGTTGTTAGGTGGCCAAAAAAAGAGAGCTCGTCGCGTTCCAGCTGTGTCCAGCATCTCTATTTTGATCTATGGATGAAGAAGGACGGCCAGGGCATAATCGTCAAATGCTTCTTCTTCAAGGAATATAGAAACGGAAGGAGGAATTTGATAGTCCGAGAAAGCAGTGGGAACAAGATTTCGCACCCAACAGTCGGACGCGGAGGATTTCGAATTTCCTCCATATTCTCACACTCCGCCTCCCAAGACTCAAATCCCAAAAGGAAAATCCAAAACTTGTTTTGACTTTCATTTTCTGTTTTCTCCTTCTTTCTCTTGCATTCTCCAATTCCGCCGTTGTTCCTCCGGATTCAAGATGCAGAAGTCTCAGGATCAACGGCTAAGATCTGCTAAACCGGCCACCATCCATGGCTTCGCTCAATCTGGGGACCTTGTTGCCTTCCAGAGGCTACTTCGAGACAACCCTTCTCTCAACGAGAGAAACCCTGTTGTAAGATCTCTCATTCTTCTTATCTCCTTTGCTTTTCCTCCATTTCCTCATTTTGCGTTTTTGGACCAAAGATTTCTTTGATTTCATTGTACGAGCATTCTGGATTAAAATGATTCTTTTGTTGTCCTCTATTATGCTTGCTGGGTTGGGGATTTAATATGCAAATGAATTCAGATCTACTTGGTAGTAATGCATACAAGTCTAGCTGGGTAATGACAATTTGGATGCTGTTCCTTGTATGCCTTGGTTATAATTTCTGATGTATGCTTGGCATTATTAAATTCGGCAGCAACTTTAAGAATCAAAAGGAAAATGTGAGATGAATATAATGCTTTGCGCGTTGAATTTGCTGTCAACATCGATGATGTTGATTACAAACCACTTGGGGCAAGACATCTTGATCAAAGCTGAGTTAGCTGTATCCGAGTGGAGCTTTTTTAAATTCATGCACTACACTTTCTGTAATAGTTCCTTAGCTTCCAATTATGAATCTTTGTTTGATAAAATTTTATAAGAGCGCGATGCTTTAATTGTGAGATGGAACTATGTTACTTGGTTATATGATGGTCTTAACTTTATTGGATTCAATGTGGCTCCTCTTGTTGTCTTCTTACTTCATGTCTGAGGATCCAACCTATCTTAAATGCAGATGGCTCAGACTCCACTTCATGTTTCTGCTGGCCACAATAGGACCGATATAGTAAAATTTCTTCTCAATCGGCAAGGACCGGATAAAGCTGAGTTGGAGGCCAAGAATATGGTAGGAACTAGATAATAATTTTTCTTAAAGTTCTTTTTAAAATGTTAACAAGTTGACTGCAAGTGAATTTTCTCCTAAGTTTTTCTGCATTGTTTTTGTAGTATGGAGAGACACCCTTGCACATGGCAGCAAAGAACGGGTGCAATGAAGCGACGAAGTTACTTCTTGCTCATGGGGTTTTTATTGAAGCTAAAGCAAATGTGACTTTTCTTGTCACTTCCTCTCTTTTTAATCCACACACACACTAGAATGGAATATTACTGTAGAAACATGATTCTTAAGCCACCTAAGCCATGGCTTGACCTTGAGCTGCTTGCCAGTGCCATATCCTTTTTTCATCTTTCTTCTGTTCCTTTTTTCTTGGAATTCTGTGCAAAGCTTAGGCCTGCTCTAGGTCAAAAGCAAGAATGAATTGTTTAAATGTTCTATCTGACAGTTTTTTGTCAAACTTGTTCTTGCAGAATGGTATGACGCCTCTACATCTTGCTGTTTGGTACTCTCTGCGGGCTGGAGAATGCTTAACTGTTAAAACATTGCTTGAGTACAATGCTGATTGCAGTGCTAAGGACAATGTAGTAAATGTGTATTGATATTTTAAAGTTATATTTACATCCTTTTGGAAGATTTTGATTGATTCTCAAAGGTATTGATTGCAGGAGGGAATGACTCCTTTAAATCATCTTTCTCAAGGCCCTGAAAGTAAGAAACTTAGGGAACTTTTACAGCATCATCTTGAAGAACAGAGAAGGAGACGGGCTATTGAAGCATGCGGTGAATCCAAAGCTAGAATGGATGAGCTTGAAAATGAAATCGCAAATGTTGTGGGGCTACATGATTTAAAAGTACAATTGAGAAAGTGGGCAAAGGGCATGCTTTTGGATGAGAGACGCAGAGCGCTCGGTCTGCAAGTTGGCCCCAGAAGACCCCCACATATGGCCTTCCTTGGCAATCCTGGAACAGGTTATCCATTGCAAATTTTTCTAAAATGTAGTTTTTTAAATGTAACCTGTGTTGGAAAAAGACATCTTACTCAGAATTTATATATATATCCTTTTTTTCTCATTTAGCCCATGATATTATGCCATTTTAGCCCTTTCTCATCAATTCCATGTTTAAAAGTTAAAACAGCCTTACAATCTAGCACTTTTTATTGTTGGTTGTTATATTGAATAGGTAAAACAATGGTAGCTCGGATCCTCGGTAAATTACTCCATATGGTCGGAATTCTACCAACTGATAAAGTGACTGAAGTCCAACGAACTGATTTGGTTGGAGAGTTTGTTGGTCATACCGGTCCAAAGACCAGGAGGAAGGTATGTTGCTGGCTTTGAAATCCTTCTTTGCATGCTTATTTTAGAAATCAAACCTGACCGGCCACCATGCATTGACCAATTTTATACAGATACAAGAAGCAGAAGGAGGAATTCTATTTGTTGATGAAGCTTACAGATTGATACCGATGCAGAAGGCAGACGATAAGGATTACGGATTGGAAGCCTTAGAGGAGATCATGTCTGTCATGGACACTGGAAAGATAGTTGTTATATTTGCTGGATACAGTGAACCAATGCAGCGAGTAATCGGCTCCAATGAAGGTTTCACCAGGCGGGTGACCAAGTTTTTCCATTTTAGCGATTTCAATTCGTCCGAACTAGCCGAAATCCTTCACATCAAGATGAAAAATCAAGCAGTGGAAAGCTTGCTATATGGATTCAAGTTGCATAACTCATGCAGTGTAGAAGCTGTATCAGCATTGATAGAAAAGGTAACAACAGAGAAGCAACGCAAGGAAATGAATGGCGGTTTGGTGGATACCATGTTGGTTAATGCTAGAGAAAATTTGGATCTCAGGCTTAGCTTTGATTGTATAGATACAGAAGAACTTCTTACCATCACACTGGTAGATTTAGAAGCTGGACTTCGGATATTATCTCAGTAAGCAACATTTTTTGCAATCTGATAGGTAATTTGAAGAGGAATATTTCAGTATACATCAATGCATAAAGTTGGATTCTGCCCATTAATTTTGGGAATTCTTTTGTATTTTTAGTTATGTAATTGATTATATATTGTATTATTATATAAGGCTGGGCTTATTATTTGCATCTTCCATTGTATTCTTTGTAACTTATTTATTTTTTTCAAGTGAGCAATAAATCTCTCGTTGTTTGAATCTCTTGACCAAGGACAATTTTCCCCTTCATGCCTGGTTTTAATTTATTCTATATATATGTGTGCGCTTTATCCTGTTATTTTAATGTATTATAATATTAATTAATTAATGTATTATAATTTTCTATATTATAATGTATCAGACTTTTTGTGAATTACTCCACTAGTTCTATTTAGGGAAAATGAAAGAAAAAGATTATGGAAAATAATAAATATTAAAATAGGACAGTTATTAACTATAGATTAAGTATTACTAATACAATATCATATTTTTGTATTTATTATTTTCTTTCTATCATTTTTTTATTTATTAGGTAGGGATAATAATTTTCTTGTGTAAGTATAAGGTATGTCATTGACGTCTCCTCATTTATTTCCTATTAAATGTTGACAAGGGATATATAAATAATATCAATGTAATATGGCCCCAGTTGTTTATTATATTGATGGCCGGTTGAGATTTTTTATTTCTTTTAATTTTGAAGAAGAGTTAATATGTAAGAAGGATATTGTGTGAAAGCAAGAAAAATTTTAGATGGAGTCTAATTTGTAGAAAAGAAACGCAGAAAATAGTTGGAGATAGAAAATGGCGACGCCAATAATATACTACAAATGAGTCAAAATAAATAGAAAAAGAATATCTCTATTTTTAATGATTTTTTTAAAAATCAATATTGAGGTTGAGGATGTGGTTAAAAGATAAATTCTATTTTAAAAGTTCTTAAAATAACATTTTACAATTAAAAGTAAAACAAGTTTGTAAAGAGAATATCTTTGAAATTAAAATATATTGTAAGCCTAAACATTACTATATATTTTGAGAAAAAGAAATTTTGCTTTATTTTAAATGGAGAATAAATTCAATTTTTTTTAAATTTTTATAACAAAAAAATATATATATTGTAAGTACAACTATTAAAAAAAAGTAAAAAAACAATAATTCTAAACTTTAAAATAAATTAATCTTAAACTTAAAGTAATTTAGGAATAGTTTGATTAAATAAAAAGAAATTGGAATCCTCCAAAGAAATTAAGCTTAGCAGAAATCTGAAAGAACAATCATCTTCAGGTCCATAAAATCGCTAATTATTGGAAGAGATGGGACACTGCGTGCAAACATCAAGTTGTTAAGGGCCGCAAGATTTGTTTTCTATGCTATACTAAGCAAGAAGAGTTGCGCAAGGAACACAAACAAACGGACAGTTAATCGCAGTTAGAGTAATTTCCGAGGGAAATGATCTTCCAGGACTGAAAAAAAAAATCCTATTTTTCTGGCGACCCAAACGTGCCCCATCGTTCTTTCTCTTGCCTTTGTGAGAGAGAGAGAGAGAGAGAGAGAGAGAATGCTTATTACTTCGTTTTCTGTAATCCCTTCTTCGTCTTCGTTTCCTTCGATTTCCAGCCTCGATTCCCCTTCTACTTCCACTCCCACTAGAATCAGAGCCATCCATTCTTCTTCTAGACGATGCCTTAAATTTAATAGACCCCCTTTTCAATTCTCTTCGCTCTATAATTCTCTTCCATTTGCCTCAATTGCTAGAGCTTCTTCTTCTTCTTCCTCTTCCAAACAAGTTGTAGAAGATGGCTCTGCGGATAAGTTCTTGCAAAACGCTTCCATGGCGGATTTCCTGAGATTCAAGCGAGGAATCGATGGAGGGAGTGGAGAGTTGCAGACGGCTATAGTGAGCTACAGGAAGAAGTTTCCATGGTCCCTATTGTACCCTTTTCTTCAGGTGCGAACTGAAACCTTTCCATTGCTCAACGATGGTTTTTCGTTCCTTTTTTCTTTTGAATGAATTGATTTATTGTGTGTTATCTTTTGCTCTTTCTGATGGTGTAGGTTGATTTAGTTTCAACAATTCACATCGCAGATAAAGGGTAAGTCCGTCTAACTTCTCAATTTTCTGCTTTTGTATTTGTTCTGAAAACAACTTATCCCTTGGGATTATTGGATTAATAGTTGAAGATGGAGAAACGAAGTGGATATGACATTTGTAATATAAAAGAATAATGGGAAATTATAGAGTCCTGTTGCTGATAAAGGAAGAGGCGAAGTCAGGGAAATTGGTAGATGTTGAAGTTTTGGCAAATGAAGGCTTCTCTTGTTAACTCTGGCAAATAGTGATGAGAAAAACAATGTCACAACAAAAATTTCATTTTTTTTTAATTGGAGTATTGTGGGCCCACTTGTGGGTAGCTCTCCTTTATTGCATTCATAGGGTCATGTGTGAGGAGGAATCTAGATTTATGATTATCTAAATGTAGGTCTAGCAGACCGCTAGCTTTGCACTTTTAGATATGGTTGATGACATTAGGAGTTAGTGTGACATTATTCATGACAATCACAGGTCTACTATGCACATGGTATTAGCTTGTTAAATGATTTATTTTTAAATATTCCTCTGCTTTTTGACTACAAAATGTGGCAGGTAGTTCATGATGAGTTGGGTGAACAAAATTATCGCCGCTTCCGAACTAATTCCATCAATTGACATCCAGTTGCTATAAATGACTAAAGAGTATGTTTAAAGAAGATATAAAGTGGTGAACTGCCTAGCATTCATGAAGTATTTATAGATTTGGGTTTTGGTCTATGACTATGTTTGATTTATTTATTAAGAATCACTAGTGTTTTTAGTCGCATCGACTTAATTTATGTTCTACATTGAGAAATAAGTAATTTTAGTGATCCTGATTTCTACAAGCAGGTATTTTACAGCCCTCCAAGAAGTACTTGAATCCTATGATTGCGTACTTTATGAAATGGTAGCTAGCAGGGAAAATATAGAAAGTAGAAGAAACAATATCCCTAAAGCAAAGGTGAGAGGCTTTGGCACTAAAGGAGGGATAAACATCTTGGGATGCATCCAACGATGGATGGCTCGAATTCTCATGCTTGATTTCCAATTAGACTCTCTCAGTTACCAAGCTGAGAATTGGTACCATGCAGATCTTGACTATGAAACCTTCAAATTGCTCCAGGTCGGACCCTTCATTTTTCTGACTTTATTCAACATGGTGCTCACAAATGGGGCCTATTCTTACTACAGTGATTGGGGATTGAATAGATAGTTATTACATACTTATTAGAAACATAGTTGAAAAGCCTACTTAGCAAAGTAGTCTAGCAAAATCATTTATTAAAGCCTCTATAAGTAGGTAGATCAATACTTATATGAGAACAAAACTTCCGCTTAGTGTTGGCATATTTCATCTTACATATTGTAGTATTTAAAAATTTTGAACATGCAATGCTTATTCCTATTGGTATACTCTACTACGCATGCTGGATATTCAAATGAAGTGGAGAATAAATGTTAGGCAACATACTTTGCTTTCACTTTGGTTCCCTAGTTTTCTCATCTACAGGTGGGATAAACTCATTTTAAGCTAACAATGGATTTGAAAGATGTCTTGAACAGTTTGTCAATCTTCATGTTCTTTTTGCTTTCAGATAATAAAAAGTTGCCCTTGTGTTGCAGCTTGAAAAAGGTGAAAGCTTCTTTTCTTTTGCAAGAGATATGACTCTTAGATCCACAAAGGCAATGTTGCAGCCAGCTTCTTCTGTTCCAGAAGATCTTGGTCCATGGAGGTCCAAGCTTTTATGGGCTTCTCGTGTACTTCCTATGCCACTTGTCGGCCTTTTTATCATCGGAAGCGTCTGTGCAGATGCTGGAAGTCAAGCATCAGCATTTCCTGAAATAGAGGCATTGTCAAGTCTCGATTTTGGTGCTGCAATTAAGGTCTTCCTTGCAAAGAGACTAACGACTGAGTGAGTATATATGCCAGCATTTGCTTCTGATGCATCCCTCAATCTTCCTTTCCCAAAAAAATAATCTTTCCGTCCCTATTTATTTTAACTCTCTTAATAACTTAATCTTTAAACTTTAACTAAATATAACACAATCTCTATAGTTTTAACTCGTTATAACATAAAATTTTAACTCGATACATATTATTCTACGTAGTTTAACTATTTAAAATATTAATTCTTATATTTTAAAAAATAAAATTATATATTTTATGAAATTTAGGACTAAAACTTTAAATTATTAAAGATATAGATATTGAGTTATAATGAGTTAAAATTTAAATATTAAATTTTAAATGAATAAAAAATATAAGAATTAAGTTACAATTGAGTCAAAAGTATAAAAACTGAATTACAATTGAGCTAAAATTACAGGATCAAAAGATTAATCATACCTTTTTTTTTTTTGGTCATTAATGCCAAAAATATTGCTGTGAAGGTTAACAGAAGTGACAGCAGATTTAGAGGAGAAATCTGTTATAATTGGTGAGAGGAATAAAGCTGCAGTAGACTCTCTGAGAAAGGCAATTCAAGAGGGACACAATAGGATTGCGATACTCTATGGGGGCGGTCACATGCCTGATCTAGGGAGGAGATTAAGGGAGCAATTCGACCTAGACCCGTGTCGCGTGCAGTGGATTACGGCGTGGTCCATAAAGAAAAGGAACCTAAATGCAAGTTCATTCCCATTTCTCAAGACAATGGCTCGAGTCTCAGGTTGGCCGTGGAATCGCTACCAGACATTGGCATGGCTGATCTTTTCATCAGTTCTTGCATTGGATCTTGTGTTTTGGGAACTCTTCTTTCGTACTTCTCTCGATTGGGTCTCACAAATTGGCACAGAACTTGTTGAGTATCTTGTGTAATGATAATGCTTAGGTGATAATGATACGATTGTTCAACTGAAAATGTTCATAGTAACTTGAAAGCACAAATCTTCTGCTCCACCAGTGTAAAGTTTGAAATTTTTTTCTTTTTAACAAAATTGAGTAGCCTACTTGATCGTATTTGTTATTTTGTTCTAATTTATGCATTGATGTTAGGGTTACAAGTTGCAATATCCCGTTGTTGCTGTGTGTGACTTCCGAATGGAACCCGAGAGTGAACAAGTGAAAGCCAAAAAAAAACCTTTCACCTGCATGACACAAAAGGTCAAGCGAATGTTTATAACTTAGTAGTATGAAATTATTTTTTATAAGTAATAGATCACGAATTTAATCCCAGTTATTAGTGTTTATCTCTATTTATTTATTTTATAAAAAAAAACGGTTTGGATGAGGAAAGCTAAATAATGCGTGCTATGATATTTAGAAACAAAACACAGTGGTGAGTGTTGTTGAAAAAGACCTATCCATGCATGTTCCTACACCATTAATGCCCTTACTTTGACTTTTATATCTCAATAACTCAGTTGGTAAATGCGACAAACTCTTCCACATTAATTTGATGTGAAATTTGATTGCTTTGATCCTTCACTCTATCTTCTTGTCTTTTTTTCTTTTTTTTGGATGTTCAACTTCAAATCTGCTTCACCCCATCCCCAGAAAATGGTTCTCACTTCATAATTGTCAAACTTACATACTCGTTTATAATATGCAATCAATCTATTTTTTAGAATTCAGGTAATATTTTCCGTAAATAGTTATAAACTAATTTTTTTTAAAGTATTAAAATTATTAAAATAGGTTTTATATATTTTTAATAAAATTTTTCTCATGCTCACGACTTAATTTAAATTTATAATATTATATTTAAAAATTTAACTATTTATTAACTCTACCGAATTATAGTATATATAGAGTTATAGTAATACCATAATTAGACCAACAGACTACCCATTTAAATCCCATTTTCCTCTCGGGACAGATCTTGAAAATTGGAAGATTTTTAATAAGAAAGAGCTTTTGAGCCCGACCTTTATAAATCTTAAAACATGGCCTCAAACTACCTGTTTAAGCAAAAAAAAACAAAAAAGAAAATCAAAACTTATTTCTAAAAGATCAAATATTTTATTTTTGGACGCTTAAATTTATATTTAAGGATAATTAATAGTTTATCTTATTTGACATTAATATCGTATAAGAAGAAATGAGATTTTACCTTATCATTAGATAATAGGTGAATCTAACTATTTTTTAAAAATTTTGTCAAAAGAAATATTCTATTTTTTTATGACAAAGATGAGTACGGTAAAATGTTTAATTTAAAATTTAAAATTTGGACTTTAAGATAATTTATATTTTGTTTGTTTTAAGACTTATATTTATATTATTCATTTTAGGGTTTAACGATCCTTTAGACATTTATTTGCCATCTATTGGAACTTATATATATATATATATATATATATATATATATAATCTGGGAAAATATCAATTAAATCCAGTTAAAATAATAAAATCTAAATTTAAACCTACATTTTTAACAAATATCTAATCAGGAGGCCTCATTAAGAATTTCCTAATGTTATTAAAAGATTAAAATACCATATAATAGTTAAAAAGGCCAAAAATATTGCTAAAAACTTAAAAACAAATTGAGAAACTAAAATTAATTGACGTTATTTAAAAAAATACTTAAAATATCATGATTTTGTTGGAAATGTAGCATTTCGATAACCTTATATTTAATTTGCATTCAGTTATGAATATTAAATATCAATAATAAAATTAAATAGATTTGAAAGAATTTGAAAACTCATTATATTTGACTTGGAAAAATATTTTGAAATTACGAAAATTTGTGTAACTATGATTTTAATAGATTATTGGTATTCAAGAAAAAAAGTTCATCATAATTTATTATAATACAATTTAATTTATTTAATCAAAACCAAAATTAGGCTTAAACCTCCCTTAATTTTCTTTTTTAACCATATAGAGGGGCATTCAAGTCGTTTAATAATATTTAAAAATCCCTAATAAGGTATCTTGGTCTAAAAATTTGTTAAAAGTGTAGGCCTAAATTTAAATTTTGCTATTTTAGCTGGATTTAATTAGGATTTTTTCTTTTAATAATGAGAAATTTAAATGTTTTTCTTTTAGAAAAGTCATCCAGGCTAGTCCTAAACCAGATAAATTAAGACTGAGTTTGAGATAATGTCTAAATATGAGATAAAATAGTTTATAGGTTTAAGCTCATATGAGTCGAGAAAACTGATTTTATCGACTTTAGTCCTTTATAACATGATTAATCAATATTCAAATATTTAAATATTTATTAGAAGAGATATTTATATTTAATATTTGATAATATCTTAAATAAAATTATCTTTAATAAGAAAATACTTATACTTTATAAAAAAACTCCAGTGATATGATCAAGTAGGAAGATTCAATATAATTTTTTTCTTAAAGAGATATGTAGTTGTTTCAACTTTGTAGATCAATCATCATAAGGGTAAAGTTTGCTTAACAATTAATCAGTATTTTCATTTCTAGATAAACAATGGATGTTCTAAACGAAACTACAATTGAATTATCAGTAGAAATTTAATGGTTATTTTAAGCCCTTGTATAAATTATAGAAAAAATGAGCATTGGCATCGTTATCAGTTAATCTGAGAGAACAATTGTTTAGTTTAGTGAACAGTGTCTAATCAAAAGTTTGAGGAGGCACTTCTCCATTAGATTTCGTCAGCGGCTTTCTTCTTCCAAATGCTTTTGATCTATTAAATTGGTAACTATTAATGGTTTGTTTGGCAAAAGAAGGAGAAATTGTCAGATCTAGGGTGGTTTTCGGTGACATTTTTTGGGTTCAAATTGTCATTAATTTCATATTTTCTTCAGAACACTTGCTCAATAGATTTACTCATCTCTGTCGTCCTCTTCTTTATGACACTCCCTCGAAGGATTTTGGTCTTTCCCTCCATAAAGCTAGCATCTTTTTCATTGGTTTTAGGACTTCATAATAATAGTCATATTCCGCAATCTCAATCTTTATTTATTGAGATTCTTTTTTGTGTATTTTATTTTGACTGAACTCTCTATCTTGCACTGATTCGGACTTTATCGTTCTCAGAGTGCTCAAATCCATAGTTCGGCCAATTAATCCTCGCCCCCAATAATTCCATGTAATCTGCCTTATCATATGCCAATATAGATGTTTTTCAGCACTAGACGGCTAAACTTAATTTCCTATTATATTTAGATGAAATTATACCATTTTAATAATTTGATAAGTAAAATTATATTATGAATTATTTTAGAATATTAAATACACATGGAAAAGAATAATTTAGGATACTTGGCATACACTAACCTGTATTTAAATTAAAGATCACGCCTGTTTTAGGTGTGTAATTATGAGTACGTAATTATGAGTAGGAGTGAAGAGGTGTAATTTAGAGATGTATATAAGTTAGGTAATTTTGTTTTATATATAGTAATTGTGAGAGTACGAAACAAATACTTGTTCTATAATCATTCTGCCACTTGTTTGATACTTTCTCTTTTTAAAATTATAAGGCATTTGTTTATGAAGTATCTGTTTAAAAAACATAAGACATTTTTTGTTTTTCGTATTGTAATTAATAATATTGTAAAAATGTTCTTAATTAGTGGGTAATCGTTATTGAATGAAGGGGCCCTATTAAATAAAAGTAAGCACGGAGAAAGAATATGTGTAATTTTAAAATATAAGTTGCAAATAAACAATTTATATATATATATATTAAAAAATTAGTTAAAATTATTTAAACATGATAACATGCATGTTTAATTAAGAAGAAAACTATAATTTTATAAGAGTTTTTTTTATCTAAATATTAATTTAAATTTTTTTAAAATAAATAGTTATATTTGTTTAAAATAACTTATGAACTAAACTATAATTTTGAATACCCAATAACTTTTAGAATAATAAACGAGTTTATAAATTATTTAATTATTATTTTATCCATATTTTTTTACACTGTATGTGTTTGGTTTTCTCTCAAACTTAGGTTTTAAACCTAAGTTTGGGCAAAAGTTAGGTTTTGAGAAATTTAAAAAATAGCTATATTTGTTTAAAATGACTTTTAGACTAAACTATGGTTTAAAACTAAAATTTCAGATAAGTTAGTCAGAATAGCTTATGGAGTAATAAAAGAGCTTATAGGCTAAATAATTACTATATTATCCCTATTTTTCTTATATTATATCTTCTCTTTCCTTTCTTTCTTACACCATCTCTCATCTCTTTTTTACACTATCTCTCATCTCTCATATATTTAATAATCATACAATTTTTTATAATTTACTAATAATAAAAGTATTTTTAGAAATAACTATCCAAACACTTATTTATTCAAAATAATTTTTTTTATAAACTCTTCTCCATAAGTCAGTTTTTAAAAGCTATCTAAAAGCTATTTTCTAAAAGTTACCAAAAAAAAATTTTATAAACTTTTTTTCAAACTCTTATAGTTCCACTATCTCCTATCTATCCCCTTTATTCTGTTAGAAGTTATCACTATTCATATTCACTCTCCTCCTCCTTTCTAGTCATCCATCCATTTATGTGGCTTATGTCGTCGTTGTGTCAACTTTGGTCACCGTTGTCATTGAAGCATGGGTTGTTTGTGGCTTCACTACATGGAATCACCATCATCATCACTGACCTTCACTGGAAGAAAAAGAGGGAAGAAGATGAACATCACTTGGTTTCCTCTATTCTCATAGTCGCCAAAGAAAGAGGATATCAGAGGGAGAAGATGAGAGCCTAGGGAGAATATGAGAACCGAGGTAGAAATCGTGAGAGAAATGATGGTGATAGGATATTTATTTTTTTTATCTCATATTTTTATATAATTTAATAATTATAAATTTTTTATTATAATAATTATTTAAATATTTATTTATTTAAAATTATTTTTTTATAAACTCTTTTTAAAAAAATTTTTTTTATAAGTTATTTTTTAAAAATTTATTTAAATAGGCTTAATATATGATATATATAATATTTTTTAAAATATATCTTTATTAAATAGGGATAGTGGGAGAGCAATAAATGAGATATGGGGGAAAAGGTAATGGGAAAGAGGGTGATAAAATTAGACAAAAAAAAACAGTATTAAATTATTAAATAAACTAAAACTGCACCTTATAAAAAAATTGCAGCTTCACTAGGCTACTCCCTTTTAAGAGCATAACTATACATAACTGCATCCGCATCCATTCACACGAGTTAATCTCCACCGTTATCTCTCTCCAATGGATTCCAACCACCTTCCTTCCTCCTAATTAAGATTGCCTATGCTAATGCAAGTAAAAAAAAAATATTTTCTTCAATCATAATTATAATTATATGATTCAATTGACTTTTTTTGATAAATTAAAAAAATAAAATTAATTAATTAATTATAATAAAATTTAATTCTTAAAATTTATATTATATATTTTTTAATTTATTTAAATTGATTAATTATATCTTATATTACTTATAATTTATTTATTTATTTAATATTTTTTAATATATCTAAAAAATTTAACTAACAGTTATAATTAGAATTAAAAATAATACATCACAACTTTCAATATTACAAGCCCATCTCATCACATATCAATATCTATGTACGTGTAATATATTTACTATATACTATATTTGCTTTTAAATATAAAAATTAGAAAATATAATGAGTATAAACTCAAAAAGAAAGTCCAATATTAAAATACTAAATTATTAGGAGGGGGAACCTTTCCCTCAAATTTATAAACCACATTCTACTTATAAAACTTTCCCAATATATAACTCATAACAAATAATTAATTTAAGTAGACTAAAAATTTATTTATATTAATTATTTATAATATATATATGTAATTTAGTTTTTTTAAAATTGTATCTTTCACTGTAACTATTTTGGGTGGAAATCTCGAGAGGACAGAGATTGCTTTGTGTGGGAGGAGGGAGCAAGATTTGTACGAGTATTGGCCTCCCTCTATATGTAATTACACAATAAGAGATTTTTATCAATAATAATTTAAAATGTATATGATTAAATAAAATATTTTAAAAAATTAATATATAATTTTATAAATAATTAATTTAATTAATCTATTTAAATTAATTAAATAGATAATATATTAAGACTCGAGGTGGTACTTTTTTTAAAAAAAAACTTGACCAGATCTTGTTTTAAAACAGAAACTAGCTAAATAAAGTACAATATAGTTGTCTAATTAATTAGTGTTTTATAAATATTTGAAGGATTCATTTAAATATGATATGATCCGAATCAAAAGGGCTACTACTTACTTGTTTGGACTATTCAACAAGGTTTAATTCGTCCACTTGCAATGTAAAAAACAACATAATCCCTCATTCTACTACTCGTACATTTTTCATTTATTTTGAGATGATTTTATAATTTATAAAAGTGTCATTGGCTATATTTTTATATTTTATATTCATATAAATACTAATAATCTTGTCTACAATCAATGTTATATCTTATATATATATATAGGGTAAAGTTGTAAAAATACCCATGGTGAACTTGTATTTTTGTACTAATATAGAGTTAATCTAGTAGTATAAGACTCTGTTATATCTCTCTAAGTGTAGAATTCAATTCTTAGAAGAGATACCTATATTAAGAGGAGTAGCCACGAATATCAACATTTAGTAGTAGGATCTGGTAAATATATATAGACACATTATAGGTATCATATACATTTCTTAAATCTTATAATTTGACTTCAATGATTCAGATTTTATAATTTTTTAATCATATATAATATTTTATTTTAAAGAAATAATATAAAATATCTTTGAACTATAAATTGAAAAATTAATCATCTATATTAAGAAATTTAAGCTTATATGATCTAAAGATATTTAAAAAAAGAAACGTCTCAAATCTAGTTACTTAAGAGAATAAGCTCAATCACTTAGATCACGCTTAGTTTTATTATATTGAAAACCAATAAAAATTATAATCCCAGTGATTTCCAACATAAAATCAAACACAGTCAAAGCAAAAAACATGCAAACGTAGTGTTAGCCATAATGCATAAAAATATCTGTTTCAAGAGCTCTCATTAATCAATCCAACATAGAATTGCAATTTTTTTTTTAATCTTTGAGCCACATGGTACCATCCGGTACTTTATCTGGATCATAATACTAAGTATCTAAGTAACCAATTAATCTCTTCGATATTTTGTGACTAAAATATATTTTTTTTATAAATTTAATAAGGTAGGAATCGAACATCAATTCTTATACCCTATAATATAGTTATTATACTATTAAATCAAGGACTAAATTAGGTACCTAGAATGCCATTACTAGTACTTGTTTGATTGTTGTGGCCAATGGTACATTATTTGGGAAAACAAAAGAAAGAAAAAAGGAAAAGGAAAAAGAAAAAGAAAAGAATTAGCCTGGACAATGATGATAGACCAACATGGTCCAGATATTATTTTCACCCAAAGAAAAAAGAAAAATGGTCCTAATTCTAAGCATAATCCTAATGAAGTCTTAAATGATAAGGAAATTAATGAAGGTAAACTTCATATATTTTGGCAAAATAAAATAAAAATAAATAGTGGGATAAGTTCCTAATATGGAGGATACAAAGTTACATGAGGAAAGCTCAATAATGCGTACTATAAAAAGGAACACAACACAAAAATGATGTGTTTTGGAAAACGACCCCTCCATGTTCTTATAGAAATTAATGAATTATATTGTCTTTGATTTTCCTCTCAATAACTTAGTTGGTAAATGCGACAAAACCCATATTTATAGACATTTGATGTGAAATTTCATTACTTTGCTCCTTCGCTCTTTTTTACTTATTTATTTTAGAAGGTCAACTTCAGATTCACACTTTATAGTTACTTTTCAATTTTTTTGTTTGTTTAATTAATCAACAGTGGCTTTATAAGGAGGAAAACTTTTTTAAAAGGAAAAATTAACATGAAAATATAATATTTTACCTAAATTTTAATTAGATACTTGTAATTCTATTCTTTTTATTTGGATCCTTATAAATTTCTTTAATTATAAGTATTACTCCTTATATTCATAGTTTGTATAAAATAAATACCAATAACGTAGCTCTTACTCATCATACATTTGAATTAATTTTGCCATATAGATCTAAATAAAATTAAAATTAATAAGACTAGGTTATATACTATAGGCTAAAGTAGATATTTAATCCTTTATGTTAAGTTTCATTTTAATCTTTGATTAATCCCTATTTTATTATATTATTTTCTATCTATTTAAAAAAAATTATCATGTTTAATAGGTATTATTATAGAAACTTTACTCATTTTATGTTTTAATTGACTACATAAATTAAATAACTAAAAATGACATTTTTTTAAGTTTTTACTAATTTTATTATTTTCTTGATCAAACTAATATGCATAAAGGTATTTTTATCTTTTGTGATTTTTAGGAAGAAGAGGAAAATAATTAATTATAACTAGATCTACTAACTTGCAAAATAAGTCATCTAAGATTAATGAAGTATAAGATGGTGAAAGAGAATTACTATTATTTAATTATATATCCTAATTAGAGAAAATTATTTTATTCCTTTTTAATATATTGGTATGGTATTAATATTTGAATTAGTCAAAGTGTATCTTTTAAAATTCAAATTAATATCCACTTTAAATATTTTAAATATATTCTTCCAGTATCATAGATTCAAGATTTAAAATATTTTCTCCTAAATATTTAAAATCGTCATACAATATATATATAAATTTATTTTAATTTATATATTGCAACTAGATATGTGATTTAATCTTGTGTGACTAATTATTCAAATTAGTTGTGTGATAATTCATTATCCATCAGTGTATTTTTTTTTAGGGTTTTTTATTCATATTTTTCTTACCTCATTTCTAATTAGATCTTTGTAATTATTATTTTTTCACTTTATTGAGTCCTTATAATTTCTTCAATTATAGATACTGATTTTTCCCATATTTATAATTTGAAAGAGAGTAACTGATCACATAGATCTAACTCAGTATATATTTAGATTAATTTTATGACATATATCTAAATAAAATAAAACCAACCAGATTAGTTACATATCATATATAAATGCAATGAGAAGATTATGAGCATAACAATTTTTAAACCATGATTTTATATTTTGAAAAAACTCTTCTTATAGTCTGTATTTTGTGGCAACTTATATGTTGCTTCTTGAGAAATCACATCCTTGAGAGTAACATATTATGAGCATAATATTACTGTGCAGCTTGTAAGGGCCCAATAAAAAGAAAAGAAATCACAAGGATCTTATTAAAAATTAGGTAAAATTATAAGGGTTGATGACTTAATTTTTTTTAAAAAAAAAATCCACAATATTGTCAAGGAAAAACAAACATGAGCAAACTGATTTAGATAAAGAGGATAAGGGGTTTGAATTTATGCAGCAAATTTGTAGAAGATTTGATGAAAGTGTAGATACCAATCTTTTTGTTTGTGTGATCCACCAAAAGTGAAGGCACGAAATGGGAAGAGCATGTGAATAGGAGAGGGAAAGGGGGACAAAAGTGTAAATGCAACACCATGATTAACATTCACTAATCACTCTCCTAACCTATTTTTAGAGAGAGTAATTGTACTTACATCCCAATCCATGCCGAGATTTTGCATTATCCGTTTATGGCATTCTCCTTCTTCTTCTTCTTCTCTCTAACTCCACACTCGTTGCTCTCATGAATCACCCAACCCTGTAACTTATTCTTCTTCCTCAATCGAATCTCATCATTTTTTTCTCCTTCTGATTTGTAATTACTCTGATTTCTCAAAACAAAGAAAATAATGGACGGTGACAATGGCGATCAGACTAAACCCGCGCCTCGTCCCAATGGATTCACAATTCTGTGTGCTCTTCTTGCCTCTGTCACTTCCGTTCTCCTTGGATATGGTAGGTTTAATCGTTCTTCTCTGCCTGCGATTCGATGCTTGACGGGTTGAATTGAATTCGATTCATGTGGCATCTGTGATTTG
Organism: Leucaena leucocephala; assembly: GCA_037074615.1. NCBI lineage: Eukaryota > Viridiplantae > Streptophyta > Magnoliopsida > Fabales > Fabaceae > Leucaena > Leucaena leucocephala. Next base: position 13,338,498 of record CM073562.1, read on the forward strand.
CGCGTGACTCATTTTGATTTTGTGTGTGTGAATGTGGCAGATATTGGGGCTATGAGCGGTGCTTCGGTTTTGATTAAGGAGGATATGGGAATCTCCTCCGGGAGACAAGAAATTCTGGTGGGTGTTTTGAATGTGTTCTCTCTGTTCGGATCGCTTGCTTCTGGTAAAATGTCCGATTGGATTGGCCGCCGATACACCATTGTGTTCGCCGCATTTACGTTTTTGTTAGGTGCTCTTTTAATGGGTCTCGCGCCTAATTATTGGGTTCTTTTGGTCGGTCGGATGGTCGCCGGAATTGGCGTCGGCTATGCCCTCATGATTGCGCCGCTCTACACCGCCGAGCTCTCTCCGGCCATGAGCCGCGGCCTTCTCACCTCCCTCCCCGAAGTCTTCATCACTTTCGGCATCCTGCTCGGCTACATACTCAACTACTGCCTCGCCAGTCTTCCGCTGCACCTCGGCTGGAGGCTCATGCTCGGCCTCGCAGCCGCGCCGGCGATTGTCATCGCTTTCGGCGTCATTGCCATGCCGGAATCCCCTCGCTGGCTCGTCATGAAAGGAAAGATCCCCCAGGCAAAGAAGGTACTCTTGAAAACCTCTTCGTCACCGGAGGAAGCGGAACAAAGACTCCAGGAAATTTCTGAAGCGGCGGCAATGGTCACTAGCGGCCAAGGGAATTTCCGAGGTGATGGTGTCTGGAAAGAGCTGTTGCTGAGACCCTCACCAGCAGTCCGTCGCATGCTCTTCACCGCCATTGGAATGAACTTCTTCATGCAAGCCTCCGGAAACGACGCCGTCGTGTACTATTGCCCGGAAGTGTTCAGAGCCGCCGGGATCCACAACAAGAAACAACTCTTCGGCGTGAACGTGATCATGGGCTTAGCCAAAACTGCATTCGTGTTGCTCTCAGCATTATACCTCGACAAGTTCGGAAGACGACCCTTATTGTTATTGGGCTCAACCGGAATGGCCGTTTCTCTAGCTGGGCTTGGTGTTGGCTCATTGTTTCTACGGAACTCAATCAAAAAGCCACTTTGGGCCATAATACTGTGCGTGGTGGCAGTGTGTGCTGACGTGTCATTCTTTTCGATTGGGCTTGGGCCTATAACGTGGGTATACTCGTCGGAGATATTCCCGACAAGGATGAGGGCGCAAGGATCGAGCTTGGCAATATCAGTGAACAGGCTCGTCTCCGGGGTGGTGTCGATGACGTTCTTGACGATATCAAAGAAGATAACATTCGCCGGGATGTTCTTTGTATTGTGTGGGATAATGGTGGTGGGGACATTGTTCTTTTTTTGCTTTATACCAGAGACCAAAGGCAAGAGCTTGGAAGAATTAGAGACATTGTTTGAGAAGAAACCCAAAGGGGAAGAACAAGGTGTTAATAGGGAAACGGAAATGGTTTAGGATTGTTGATTGTAATTTTACATGTGGAATTATTGAGGTTGGGGTCTGAAGGTTTCTGTGGCTATTTGTCTTTCTTTTTACTTTTTGGTAGCGAGTGGGGTCCGGGAAGGAATCCTTTTTTGTTGGGTTTTTGGGCCTGGGTTGCCATTCTCCTTTTGTAATTATTAAGATTTCATATGGAAGGAAAGAAAAGAAGCATCCTCTTTGACCTTGAATTTATTTATTTTATTTCGTATTTTGTCTAAGAGACATTTTGGAGGAAATAGGAAAAGAAAGGAGAGTCGAATTCAAACGAGATTGAACCTATAAACAAGGTACTGAGTATTTGAGTAAATTGGGTGGAGAGGGAGTAAGGGAGTGGTTGACAGTTGACATAATATTCTGTTTTATTGTTTGTAGGATCAGTGGTTTCTATAGATAGCATGGGGCTTACTTTTTCAGGTACTTCAATTCAAACTTGAAATATGTCATGAGCTATAAACATCCCTATTTTGGTGCAACGCAATTGTCTCTTACTGTAACACATTTTATTCACAAACGTACCAGTAAAAGGGTGCATGAGATGAGAATGAAACGTTGTTGATGCGTTTGAAAAGCAGTGTGTGATTGCAGATATATGGTACCTCTCATGACTTTGGTTGGTGAGCATTTTAAGGAGAGTACAGAAGGGTGACGCCCTGTCCCTTGCATTTATTATTGTCTTTATCTGTTTGGAAGCTTCCCACTTCTCCAAGATGCTTCCTTTTTCCATTATGTCACACTAAAATTACCCATCTTCCTCTCAAATCCTTTCTTATTACTACTCTAACATATAAAACGTTATTATCTAATTCATACAAATTAAAAAATATTAATTAAACATAAAATTTATTTATTTTATTGTTATTATTAAAGACGTGATTTTTTAAAATATATATTTATTAACTGTCATATTTTTCTTTTTTTATAAATAATAAAAATAAAAAATAATCATTAATTATCTTGTGAACTTCTTATATTTTAAATTAAAATATTTTTTATAAAATTCCTTATAGATTGGATTTATCACAACTTTAATCCCTCTAATACTTAGCTTGCTCTTTCAATTCAAATTCAATAGCTTCTGAAACTACTTGTCATAATAATAAATAAGAATAATCAATAGCTTTTAGGTTGATTTGGTATGCACTTCAAACATGTTAAGAAACCTATCTCTGTAAACTCCAAAAGAGTAAGTAATTCAAATGACACGGTGAAAGAGTCACACTCTCGAACAAATAATAGTAGATATAGGTATACGTACTAGAAAGTGAAAGCTACTATGAGCATCTAATATCCTTCCATTGAATTCAAAGGGTTAAATCACATCTAGACTCTCAAAAGTATATTTTTTTAAACAATACCTAATATTTTTATATTTTATATTTTAAAATATTTTTTCAATAATAATAGTATTCTAAAATATTTTTTTAATAATTTTTTATACATCCAATATTTTAAAATATCTTTTTAATATCACTCAACATCTTAAATTTAGAATATTGATTGTTGTTTAAAAAAATATTTTAAAAATAAAATTATATTAAACATACTTTAAAATATTAGGCATTATTAAAAAATACTTTAAAATATTAAAAAAATTATAAATTAATTTATTATTGTTGAATATAATCTGAAAAAATACTTTAAGATAAGATACTAATAGATCTTAACCTAAATTAAAATATTGAAATATGTTCAACAGATATGTATCATGAGGCATATTCTGATAGCCACTACTACTATTCCAAAAACTAAGATAGTGCTTGACTTTAATGAGAAGGACTACTCACTTTTATTTTGTGGGCTTTACTCAACTTTTTTCACAGATCTCCTGAATTCAGATTTTGTTATAATGTGTCAGCGCCTTTTTTCTTGTTTTCTTTTTCTTTTTGTTATTTTGAGCTGTTTAGATTCAAACTTGAAAATCTTATTTTTATGAACCATCACCATCCATTCCATTCTTTTATTACTAGCTCCTACACTATTTTTTAATTAATTTGACTCAATGCCATTGTCACCTTCCGCAACACCCAGATTTTATTCAAATCCATATATTCTTAATATAAAAATTAATTATTTTTTTTAGATAAATTAAGAAAATAAAATAAATTAATTATAATTAATATCAAAATTATTTGATAAATTTAGTTAAATTATATATATTCTCTTATAGGGATTGTCTTCATGGAATGTAACAAAGAATGTGAGCTCAGATTTTCAGTCTTATAACATTCTCATGTTAGCAGAGCAAAAGGGAGAGTGACCACAAGAAAACAAAGCAGAGAAGGGACTGTTCTGTAAAAGTCACCAAATTTAGCAGAAACAAATTGATAACAAGAAGCCTCCTCCTTTTGCCACACATTATAATTCAGCGGCTGATTTGTTGGGCTTATTAAAAGCAAATGTTTAAGTGAGGATTAAAACAAGAGCTTTTGCTAATAATGCCACACACATCAACTGGATTATTACCCACAATTTGTTGGACAATTGTAAGTTCAGTATTCCCTAGTTAAAGGCAACTTATCAGTATTTTAAGTATATTTTAATTTTAGTATCTCAAATTTTAAATAATATATTTTAGTTTTTTATTTTTTTAATTTAAAATATCATTTTTTATAATTTAATAAATAATTTGGATCATTTTACTCCTTAATTTAATAACACCCATTGTTTAAAGCTTGAGGGACAAAAATTAAAAATTTATATAAATTTGAGGGACCTAATATTATATTAACCCTTTTATTTATGAAGATGATATGTGTGAGGAAGAGTGATTGGGAAAAATATATAAAATAGATAAATAATTAATGGAGATAAAAATAAAAAAATATATATTCAATTTTTATATAAATACAAATTATTATTTATATATATAATTATCTCTACCGTGAGAGAATGCTATTTATAAAATAGATAGAAAATGAGTATTATCTATAGCTTCTTATATAACTATGCAATTTCACATTTCAATAATTTAAAATTTGGAATCATATTTGGCATATAATTGTGTTTGATGAAGCATATTATAAGAGCACCTCTAAGTATTATTGCAAGGAGAGGATTGAATTGCATGAAAATGTGGAAACTACATTCCCAAAGTAATCTAATTTATATTAAGAAACTCTTTTGTTCTTATTAAGCCCTTGAGAGGAGAGAGATAAAACCAATTATTGAAAACCACATGGTACCTGCCGACATAAATTAAGGAAATTAATAAGTCCCAATATAATACAATATGTACTTATTCCCAATTCCCATCACTAATTAATTCAATACTACACTATACAAATCCTGGTCCCCCATGCCATCTATCAGTCACCTTCTTGTCTGTGTATGTCCCAAAAATAAGGGTACATGAATCTTTCCTAAACAGAAAATGAATTGTTTATGTAGATCTTTAAATTCATGTTACACTTGAGAGAGTTATTATTGTTTATACCCATTCATAAAATTCTCTCTATCTTTAATTATAAAAATTATTTAATTTTTTAAGTATATTAAATAAGATAAATAAATTATTTAATTATTATTAAATTATACTCCTTAAGATAAATTTATATTATATACTTATCAATTTATTCAAATTATTCAATTAATTTTTGTATTAGTTATAATTAATTGATTTATCTAATTTTTTTGATCTATTTAAAAAAATTAATTAATTTTTATAATTAGGATGATAGGTAGTGGTAAATATTTTGATGCTATATATGTATAAAACTTGATAAATATGTCACCATGAGATATGAATAACACCTTTTTTATCACTCGTTTTTGAAATATATAAATACATGAGAAAGAAAACATGAAAAATCAAAGTTAGAAAGGTATACGAGGGCCTCCATCCAAAGGAGATAATACTAGTGAAGTGGAATATTATAAAATGAAGAAGAAACATTTTTCCATTGATTAACTAGAGAAATAACAATGGTGGTGATGAAGGTGATAAAAAGGGTGGTTTTAGGATTCTGATCCCCTTCCACCTGCTTCATATGTCTCGGATCAAACTTATAGTGATATTTTATTGAATTTATTAGATAAGAGTTTAAAAAATAATTTATTAAAAAATATTTTTTAACAGGTTTTAAAAAATGACTTAAAAGAGAGAGTAGACAAGAGAGAATAAAGATGGTGAAGAAATTAGAAGAAGAATGGTGGAGAATAAAGAAGAGAGATGGGATAAGGTGTAAGAAAAATTAAAGATAAAATAATAATTGGATAATCTATAAACGCTTTTACTATTCTAAAAGTTAGTCTCAATAGTTTATAAAAAATTTTAATTTTAAACTATAGTTTAATCTAAAATTTTTTTTAAATAAATATGACTATTTATTTTAAAAAAAATTAAATTAAATTAAGATTTATTTCAAAAAATATTTTAAAACCTTGCTTTTAAATATTTCCAAACACCCAATATTTTGTAATCACTACGCTAAAACGATTACTAGTAGATTCTTTCACATTTCACTTTTTTTTCCCTATTAACTATTTTTTCATATATTATTTAAACTTTATTATTCCCTACTTGACATAATAAAAATTAAAATGTATTCTTTTAATTATATTTATAAATTATTTTTCACATATTTTACTTAAAGTAAGAAAAACTTTAAAATTTATTAACTAAATTTGAAAATTTAATAACTTTATAATTTATCCTTCTTTAATATACACCATATCTCAAGAGTATAAAATTGATCTAATAAAAAATAAAAAATAAAAAATAAAATTATATATTCATAAAAAATTACTAATATAATTTATTAAAAGAATAAAAAACAATATTCTTCTTCTATCGTATAAATGGGAACAAAGTATACTTCTACTTGTTTGATGGCTAAAGTATAAATTTAGTTTTCTTATGTATTATAGTCCTTTAAGTATAAAAATTATACTTTTAGTTTTTTAAATTTAATACTATTAATTTTATTAATAAAAAATATTAGTTCAATAAATTTAAAATAATGGCTATAAAATTAAACGTTAACTATAAAATAAAAATAAAAATATTATATTAAAAGATTAAAATATAAAGATATTTTAGCATTTAATTATAGAGACATTATTTTAAATTTGTTAAATCAGTATTTTTTTAGTAAAGTTAATAGTATTAAATTTAAAGGATTAAAATATATTTTTAAATTTAAAAAATTAAATTTAAATTTAATATAAATATAAAACACCAAATATTTACATAAAGATGTGAATTTCTTTTAAAAAAACTTATAAAATTTTAAATAGATAAGCTTTTTCTGCTTGCTGTACTTCTAGCTTTAATAATATATCCCTTCGAGATTCTTCATAGCACCTTATAAATTCCAAATGTTACCTTGGAAAAATGAATAACAACTTCCTTTGTTTATTTTCAAATAATATTCTAACGTAGAGTATAAGAAACAATTTTATATTACATATATATTTTTAGTTTTTCGAAAACTGTTAGTATTCATGATTTGATCTCTTCGGACTTCAGAGTTCGAAACTTCTTAGTTCTTACATGTAGAAGTCGGCCAATTCTTAGGGGATGACTATTATATTTATAAAAAACGATTCCCAATCCTATTAATTAAAATAAATCTCTAAGGGTTCGCTCAAAAACTTATAAATATCTTAAAGTTAATTACCGGTTAAATTTATTGAGAATGACAAAAAGTTTTTAGGCCATTTAAGGCAAGAAATCAAATTCACTATTATCATTGTCCGAATAATTAGATTATGCAAACATATTTAAAAAATAGTAAATAACTTGTTTTTGTAGTAAAATGTAAAATTAATTTAATTGAATTTTTTAGTTATTTATTATTTTTTAGGCAAATACTTACTTCACCTACAATTACTTTTTATTGATAAAAATTAAGAGCCCAACAATAATCAATAGTTTATTGAAGGGTTAAGGGAAAATTGGACCAGACGATTAGGTATAAGTAGTATCATTAACTTTTGATTTGCCCAATGTTCTCTTGAAAATTTTAAAAATGGGACAATGTCATCCTATAATAACATTTGACCAATGTTAATGGTTAGTTACACGATTTTAACTAAAGTAAAGATCGATTTTGTCTCACAACAACTCATAAATTCTTCTAAAGGAGCAATTAGTATCTGAGCTTTCGATTGGCAAATTGTTTTCAATGTTCAAATTAGAAGAATGATCCAACAACTTGTTATTATCATTCGAAAATGGTCCCATATTTTTTAATTTTAATTCCAGATTAGGATTATGTATAAAGTCAACGGTCTAATATGTCTATCCGAGCTCATAATAAAAATATCCTATCTAACTCGATAAATATAGGGTAAAGCTAGACATTAAGCTGTAAAATATAACCCATATATTTTATAGATTGGGTACCAGGTATAGGGGTTGCCTTGCCCATAAGCAGCCATTTCTTTTATTTTTTTTATTGTTTTCTCTATATATTAGTATGCTACACTTGGAAGGATTATGATAGCTACTGGTGACTAGAATATTATTTTAGAAATATGAGTAGTTAAGTAGGTAATTTGTATTTTTTAATATTTATAACTATACTAATTTTTTCTTTTTTTAACTTTATTAATTATCATATGATTACATTATAAATTATAATTATTTATTTTTTTATATACTTTATCTTTGTCAATATTTGGGAGATTGATGTAAAGTTACAATTACAAACTATTTATATTTTAAGGTTTATTTTTTATATGTAATAGATCTCAAGACTTTAATTATTATATTTATTGTATTATTCTTAGTGAATTATAGATATTATTTAACTATCGAAGATACATGAATATGATATTATTTTAGAAGTTTATAATTATAAATTTTTTTTCATAACATAAGCATGGCATTACGACTTAACTCACCTATGCCTAACCTAAAAGTATTAAGGTTTTTACTAAATATAGTCAAGTATCGAATTATAAAATATAACTCATATTTTTTATGCGTAAAATACCAAGTAAAAAGATTACTCTACTCCATTCCTTCCTCAAGATTGTTCAAAAAACCAACTTTGTGTAAGCACTCCATGAACGTCAGCAAAGTCCAAACTTTCTTCTAGTTATTATTCATTTAACCCTTTATTATAATTTCAAGTCTTCTTTTCCTTAAAACTTTTAAAAAAATATTACGGCAATCAAAAGTTAAAAAATAACTTTATAGAATACTTTTCAGGAGAAATTTACCATTCGACTCTTTGTTAAAAATTCTAAAAGTTACAGTATAATATTTTACTATATCTATTTAAATCTTAAATTTAATTTTTAAAAGAAATATTTATAGTGAAAGGGAGAACGACAAATCAAAAACTAAATAATAATAATATAAACTAATAAATAATATAAAAAATCAGAAGTTTTTTACCTTAATTTTAAAAGTTGTAGTCCTTTTTTTCTCCCGGAAAAGCTCGACAATGAGTAATTCAGTACAAAGAAGACGACGAGCAACAAATCAGCATGACCTTATTTATTTATATATTTATTTCTATATAATATATTAATTATTAAATTTTACATTCCGATTCTTCCTCGATTCCTCCTCCTTCATCATGCACTTATTTATATATCTTCCTTCTCCCTCCGTTTCCCTCAGAACCCAACACCCTTTCTTCTTCAAAATCCCATCTTTCTTCGATCAACAGTACTCTCTCTCTCTCTAACTGCAATGGAAAACCGACTCAAAATACGGGTCTCTCGCATGTTCAGATCCTCATTCGGGTCTTGCAGGACCCGAAACTTCTCAGATGTCATGGAAAAAGCCGTCTTCACTCCACATTACCAGCCACCCTCCTCGCATCTCATCGAACCCATGTCCCCTCGGCTTCGCCCCTTTCCTTCCATCTTCAGACCCAAATCCTCAGAAACCTCAGAATCTCTTCCAGTTCGTTGCTTCGGTTCCTTCTGTGACGACTTCCATGGTAGGTCGACTTGTTTTCCTGCTTCTCGTAGCTGCGAACATGAGTTTGGTCTCTCCGAGAAAGTGAAAGAATCAGCGAGAAAGAAGGATACAAAGAAAAGGAGGAAGTCGACGACAACGAAGAAGAAGAAGAATACTCAGATGAAAATTAATCGAAAGGAGATGAAAGACGAATATGATTTTGGAGGGAATTGGTGGTATAGCAGCGACGACGACGAAGATGACGAAACAGAGACTCTTTTCTCTTCTAAAAGTAGCTCATCTGATTCCTCAAGGTCCCGCCGCTTCCGCAGGAGGCATAGTTCACACCGGAGAAACCCGGATTATGGCTGTCGGGTCAGTTCTAAGAAGGGGAATTCTTCTGAGATGGGCAGTGTTCTGCCATTACCGCCGAAGGCGGTGAAGGTGAAGGATAGCTTTGCCGTCGTGAAACGTTCGAGTGATCCTTACAGTGATTTCAGGACGTCGATGGTGGAAATGATAGTGGAGAAACAGATATTTGCTCCGAGGGATTTGGAGAATCTGTTGCAGTGTTTTCTGTCACTGAATTCATATCACCATCACAAGATCATTGTGGAAGTATTCACGGAGATTTATGATGCTCTTTTTCTCTGATTGGCTTTAGGGAGTTTGAAAAGGAATCAGAGAGAAGTTTCCTGGGTTCATGATTGTGCTTTTGTTTATGTGGAAATTTTTAGTGTAGTTTCTGACTTAGCTGAGCTTCCATTAGCTTCCTTGTATCATACTTCAGTTTCTATTTAATTCAAGTTACTTCTCTAGTTCTCTTCTCTTTTTACTGTTTCTTGTTCTCGTTTTTTTTTTAATACCTACTCTCTTTCAATTTAGTCTCAATTAAAAGATATTAACTATTAAATTGAGCTTTAATGCTATTGAGGGTTAGTTACATTTATTTTTTAATAATAAATAAAGATCTTCACCCTATTGCGGTAAAATTTTGAATCTAATATCATTTCGTATTTTTAATATAAGATTTATTTTATAATATAATATATAGTATAATTTATATTATAAAATAGATTATATATTAATTATTAGAAGGAATAATTAATATTCCCATTGAGAGAATTTAAATCTTTATGGCTGATGATGACTGCGTTATGAAAAGACTTTAGAGATAGAGCGATTGTCCTTTTGTGCATTTCATAATATTTGTGAGATTAAATGGTTTTGCGAAAGAATGATTGAGGAGAATGAAAAACAAGGGACTTAGATCTGTCCTGTATGTGGCTTTACTGAACTTGAAAGTTTTAAAGGGATTTGAATTTTGAGGGAGAAAAGTAACCCAAGCTGTCACATTCGTTGAATTAAAAACTAAAAGTATAAAAAATCTCTGTTTTTTTTATGTCGTGGATGCACCAAAAGAATACAAACCATAAAAAGGAAGGATTGCTCTTTCCCAAAGTCCCCATGAAAAAAGGCTACGTTTTGATTTGCTTTTCACTCTAATTAGCAGCTTCTCATTATCGTTATCATTATTCATCTCGTTGAAATCAAAACAGATCTCAGGTTTTAAAATATTATTATTTTAATCTTTAATATAATATCTATTTAATTAATTAAATTAAATTAAAAAAAATAATTAAAATAAGTAATATAAAGTTTATTTGTCATAAGATACTATAATTATTTTTCTTAATTTTTTTATTCTTTAATTAATAAAATATTATTGAGTGAGTATAAATATAAATAATTTAAATAAAATATATAAATATAGAAAATATAAATTATATTTATAATTAAAATAAACTTTTTAATTATATTATATATTGAGTAACAGATAAATATTACTTAATAAGGATTTGAATTCTTAGGGCCTAAAGTATTATTTATCTATGGCTAAATAAGTTTCTCTAATTTCTTTTTCATTGTATTTTGACTACCAAATTAATTAAAGAATGAAGGGTAGGAATGGGAAAAAAATAATGAATGCTCCAAATGTTCCTATTGTGACTTCTATACTTTGTTGTACCATGGGGTATTTATTGGTGAATGGTGATACTTGATAGTTCCCTATAGTATCTCTGAGAGTATGTCTTTAAGATGATGAGTTTTTTTTTTTCCTTTTTTGTAATGATTTGCATCTTATTATTATTTTTATTTAATTACGAGTCTCTCCCCAAATCATTTTAAATTTAAAATTAATCTCTTTCGAAGTTTAGATCATAAAATATTTTTACCTCTCTCAATAAATATACTTATCGACATTTAAATTTATATTATTATTCTTCAATTTGGTTACAACTATTTTTTAAACTCAACCATCCAATTTTAATCTGTTAGTCTTCATTTTTTTTTAAATATCTAGTCATTTAAAGATTGAATTGCAGCTTAATCATAAAGTGTAAAAACCAATAGATTAAATGGCTGAAACTTAAAAAGACTGAGCGATACCTTAAAGTCTTCATGAATTAAATCTTTAATTTTGCTTTGTTACTATATGTCCACGGTCTATAATCCATGCAATTTGTCTTTATTTGATCCGTTTCTGGCATCAGATTTGACCGCTATCTTGTATGGGAGAAATAATTTCCCCCCTTAATTGATATAAATCTCCAGCATTGTGTTCATCTTTTTTAATTATTATTATTTCTTGTGCAAGAGTGCCATTATTAGTGTCCAAGAGTAATCAATTATTCTCATTCTATATCTCATGTGAACACTGAGATGGATTCACCTGTGATTCAAATATTTGTATGTCCCTTCCTCTTTTTCTTTTTCATAAAACCATTTTTATTTTTTCTATTACCTACCTAATTTATCAGAATTTTGCCCTGACTACATCCGGATCCGATTTATATTGTACACCTAGCTATAGTGGGTGAGTCTCCCAATAAAATTTTTTACATACGCTAAAGTTACTTAAAACTCTATTTAAACGATATCAAACTTTTTACTATCCGAAATATCCCACGAGTTCATAAAACTATTATAAGTCTCAGTCACTGAATTTCTAAGTTTGAAAGCCGAACGTGCGGCCACATACGGCTAAATTGCACTACACAAAATAAATACACCATGTTAATAATAAAATATAAATATATTGAGAGTAGGTTTTATATATTCACGTGTTTTTATATATTGAATGAACTTGGCCTATCTATTATTGTTTGAGACAACATCTGAATAAATAATTTGTCGTGTTGTTATGGAGGGTATGAAGATCCATTGAACATATCCAAATGGGTTGGCAAAGAAACAAGAAGATGATTAATAATTCGGTCAAAACATGCATGGCGACCATGGAAGAGTATCAAAGAACAAAATCCAGAGTTAAAATTGGATCTAAAGAAAGAGAAGAAGACGACACAAGAATGCCATACACATAGTGTTGTCTGTGTCAAAGAAAACAGACAAAAAGATATACAGTGTACGTAAAATTGGTAGGTAGAAGAAAACGTTGTTAGGTTGGAGTATGATGATGAAGAAATTGATGTAAGTAACAAACAATATTTAGACGGTGAGGTCTGAGGAGGAAACAGTAGAAAGAGAGGAAGACAAAACAAAAGGAGCCACCCTACCATCAGACATGAATGAATTTAGTGCATCAGATTGTTTGTCTCTTGTAAATACAATTCCCAAGTCAACATACCAGGAAGGAGCTTGGAGTGTTCGTGTCCATATTTTTAATATTTTAACCATTATCTCCCTCAGATATTGTTGGATTCTCATGGGAACAAACCGCATCCTCCAAGATAACATAGAATAAATTTATATAGCTTTAATTTTTTAGCGAGGCACAAGGAGTGTATACTCCACCAATAATATATATATATATATATATATATATATATATATATATATATAAGTATGTATATTGAGCTTCTTGATCATGTTTGGTTAGTGGGAAAGTGGAGAGGCTTGCCATTTCAGTGTACATGGAATGAATTGAAACTGAGTGCATATTTATTTATTTTTAATTGATGCAGCCCTGAATGAATGTTTGTACTGTAGGAGTAGTGATCCTATATAATACTTATTCTCCGTTCTTAATATATAATATGTTTAATTAATTAAATTAAATTAAAAAATTTAATTATATTATATATTTTTTAACACACCTTAATTATCTTTTTTGACTATTTTCTTTCCTCATCCTCTTACTTGATCATTGTTAATATAATATTATTAATATAGTTAATTTTGGAAAAGTTAATAAATATATAAAATATTTATTATATTTAGGATTAACATCAATTTCTCAATTATACTATATATTAAGGATTAAAGGAGTAGTAAATATTATGTTTTAAAATACCATCAAGAGTATAAAATTGAAATAACATAGATGAAGACGTTGAGATAGATATGTAGTCATACAAAATAAATTGTTAGAAGCACATGTGAGGATTTAAATCACAATACACTATAAAGTCTTATGAAAATGAATGAAGGAATATTGAAGAAAATATTTAATAAAATTATTAAATGAGACTTTTGATTAACAATATACTAAAAAAATTTAGTTGTTAATAGAATACAATTATACCATACAATTCATATAACTTATACTTGGTGGCATAAAAAATATTATTATATATATAGTTGGCACCACATTACAATTTAAAGATAACATCAATTCTTCTAAATATTTATACTACCCAATTACTACTATCTTCTTCAATCTAAAGGTCACCACATAATGTCAATAGGGATAGAAATAACCCAATTAGATTAAACTTTGGCTAAATAAGTCTGAACTTATAATGAGAATATAAAACTTAAGCCTGCGTACATACTTTTTTTTGTATGTTTAGGCTTGAGCATTTGAAAGACTTGCTAGGCTTAAAACTATTTTAGATGCCTAATTACAATATAGGCCTATAAAAATATCTTATATTTTAAGTCTTAAATGTCATAAGTAGACTTTGAGTCTATTAAAGCCTAAGTTTATATATGCTATTAGTAGGCTTCAAAATTTATATATTTATAAATAGAATATTCTAATAGACTTTGAACTTATCTACAATGTACATATAATTAAATAAACTAGACCTGCAAGCTTGTAGTTCAAGCTATAGGAAAAAAAAACAGCCTAGCTCATTTAAACTAGTAAGCCTCTAAATAGGCTTGAAGCCTAACTTATTTGTTAAACATATAAGACCTTATCATATTTTAACCAAGCCTAAGTATAAGTCCCTATAAAAAAATCTCCTACTTATTTCACCCCTAATTTGTCAGTGCCATATTATCTATTATATTATACTATATACACTAAAGATGCTGCTTTTAGGCCTATCAAAAAAATAAATATTTCTTTAAAACACATCTTCTTTTTGTCCAATGGAAATAAAAAAAAAAAGTGGAACACAGCAAAAGTAGATAGAATAACATTTTATATATATGCTAAACATTCCATTAGATTTTTCACTTTATTTCTTCTAAAAATTAATGGGAAAATTGATTTTGTTTTGAAAAAGGAAAAATAATTTTTTCCCCAATTAAATTATTGGGTTTGCATGACATAGGCCCAAATGATGAAACCAACAGGCCCTTTTTGTGTGAAGCTGGGCTATTTTCACATGGCCTCTAATCTATTTTGGTTAGTATTAAGAATGAGGAATAGTCTGAATTAGCTTTAATTAAAATTTAATTTAATTTTAACAAAAAAATTAATTTAATTTATCAACAAAGATTAATACAGTTAGTAGATGGTTGAATTTCTTAAATATAATATCTTCAGTTTGAACTAGGTTGTGCACATAGAAAAAATTTTGTTAAAAAAGACAACATCAGATGATCTCTAATTTTTATGATGATGATAACTTAGAGATACTTATAGACTCAAAAAAATTAATTTAATTTATAAATAAGGAATAGATTGGATAATATGAAGAAAAGAAGTTGATTGGGCCAATTTAGGGATATTTCTTGAGGGGAGCCCCCAAGCAATCAATTCAAGCCCGCCAAATTTGACTTGCGTTTTGTCTTCTTCCTAGTGAAGAAGACGGTGATTGTATGAAATTTTGAAGGCCTAGTGGAGAAGATGGTGATCCTCTGGTGAAGGTAAAGATAAAGAGTTGATAAATATGATTATTTGAAATATGTTTAATTTTTAGGGAGTATTATTTTATTGTAATTTTAGTTGTGATATTTGAAAAAATATCTTAGTTCATGGAGTTTAAATTTACATATAAAAGTAATTGATAGTTCGACCTATCTAAGATTAGTATCTTTTAAAAGAAAAAGAAATTTTATCCTACCTTTAGATCGTGGGGAAACCCAACCTCTTTAAAATAAAATTTTGTAGTAAAAAAAAACAAATTATGAATGATGAAAAATCATCAACATCAACCCAACCCATGAAGTTTATTTTGGGCCTCATAGGGCCCACTTTAGCTTTTTTAAAAAATGATACTAAATTTTAATTGTTCAAATTATTTTGATATTTTTGCTTTTAAAAATAATATCAACCATAAGATTCACTCAAAAATAATTTATTTTAACTCGTTAAAAATAGAGCACCACAAGTCAATAAATAGCAGAAACAATCAAAATTTGCTTGCTATTGAGTATTGACTACTCCTTCCTCAAGCCTTCCCTCATGAGTGACGAGACCATGGCCAAGTTCTTGATGAGTTGCCTTCTCTTTTGGCTTCTTCTTCTGCTACAAAACTCCCAAATTGTGAGTGGGTCACCAAAGAAAGATTGCTTCACTCAATTCGTGAAAGTACGTTGGGAAGCTTATAGTTCCAATTAAAAAGAAAAGCTGTTCCTTATCTTTGATTCCGTATCCCATAGAAGGCATAGGTCTAATTTAATTGAATCTGGAAAATTCATAATTTATATTAATTTCATATAAATTTTATTTATAAAAATAAAAAATTAGGTCTTAGCTGAAACTATCCTTATCAGATTTGGCGTACAGTTGGTTAGTCTGACTCAACTCCTACCAGGATTCCAGCTGTGAAATCTAGCTAGCTGCTCTATCCCTGTCTTCCTCATTCCTCCCTCTATTACTTCTCTCACCATTTTCATTACTCTAACAACACTCCATAAAGCATCTCTCAAGCTCTTCATTCTTGTTAAATGCTTCTGAAACTTCCAAATAATTAATTATATATGACAGTAAATGATAGTTATACTTAAGTTCTTGGTACTGTATTTGTAGACTTACCACTGTCAAGTTATGCAAATCAATCATCAATATCATTCAGAAAGGTCCAATTCAACCAACCACACCACCTACTCCCACCTTCATTAAAGTAAAATCACAACCAAACTTGCAAATTTATTCATTTTAAAAACACTTCATGGGAGACACAAGTCCAGGTTTGGGACTTTGGAGTTTAGGATTGAGAGCCCCTTGTGTGGTCCCCATTTTTTTGCCTTTCAACACAAATGGCGAAGCAAAATGCAATTACATTTCTTCCTTTCTTATTTCTCCACAGAATATGTTAAAACAAGCTTCTTCTTCTTCTTCAATGGCTCCTTTTTTCTGTCTTCTTCTCCATAATCAAATTATCATCTAACACAATCCCTTCACAATACTCACTTCCAATTAACAATGTTGCTCAGAAACTCCATTTCCAACACCAAGAAGTTCTTCAGAAGAACCCTCCAGAACTTCAAGTCCTTCTTCTCTATTACAGAATACCATAGGCTTCCAAAAACTTCTCCTAGTCCTCTCATCCACATGGACACCCATCAAACTAATCCAGAATTGCAGAAGCTCAACAATACACAGCAATGGGATTCAGAAAAAGAGAATGCAGAGAGAAGAAGGAGCCAGGAGAAGAAGAAGAAGATGAAGGAGATAGAGAAAAGGGACAATAATGAGAGGAAGAACATGATTATTAGTCATCATCAAAAAGGAAGGAATCATGAAGATTCAGATTCAGCAGTGAGAAATTATTGTATGGTGGAAAGGAAGCTGAGGGAGCTGGAGATGCTGGATATGGGGAATGTGGAATATGTTTTGGACATTGAAGAGGTTCTTCATTACTATTCAAGGCTCACTTGTCCTGCATATCTTGAAATTGTTGATACCTTCTTCATGCAGATTTACTCTGAGTTCTTTGCTCCTCTTTCTAAATTACCCCTCCCAAATAATTAGAGCTGTTTGTTCCGTTTCAATAATTTAAATTTGTTTTCCTTGTTTCACATATTCATTCATCAACAATACTTAGACTTTTGTTTTTGACATATTTATTATATAGGAACGTGATTATGAATTATATGTATAGGTATATGCATTTCAATTCAGAATACCTTTGGGAAGTTGCAAGTATTCTGTAAATGTAAAATACTCTCAGATACTTTTGTGGTCAATATCTCTATCAAGATCAGAAATTGCTTTTATCCCAACTTATAGGAATGGAAGGTGAGTGAATATTTTGGGAATAAATTCATGTTATACAGCTCAAAAATGATTGTTAGATATATTTGTTGAGAAATTATGTTAGTTATTTAGAATGAGAATTGGATATTATTTAGGATTATATTTAAATATGATATTATCATATATATTAGAAGGATAAGTATAAGCTATTAGGATTATAATATGATTTTAGGTTTAATTAACGAGTCCTATTTGTATTTTCATCTATTTAAATATTAATAATATTTATATTTTTATCGATTTAAAGAATAATAATATTTTGAGATGATTATTTTTCATATACTTTCAATGTTTCAATTCTCAGTGTATCACAGCTAGTCCTTATGACTAAGAAAGAGGAGAAGAAGAAACGTATTAGTTCCCTTTGTGACTACTTTCTTGTGCTGGCCATATCTCTGTCTCACAGTTCACTTCCACCCGGTTCTACAGTTTTGCACTTGTGTATATTCCTCTCCGTCTCAAGTTTGTACATCACCATGCGAGTGTTCTCTCCTTCATAGTTCATATGGTTCCATCCAGGTCTGTAGTTCGTCTGGTTCCTTCCCAAATCCAGCCTCTTGTTTGGTGATTATCAGGCTTCGATGTTCTTCATCAATTTTGTAAGTCCAATTATTCAAGTATGTTCTTGAAACCCCATATGAATTATAAACCATCTTATATGAGTAACCAGCAGAGTGAGCCTTCCCCTTATCCTACCATTGAAACTTCACAATCCAAATTAAGAACCATAATCAGCACCAAAATGCTCCTACAATTGATCTAATGTGAGGATCCAAGCTGGTAACATGCATACATGGTAGGTCGTAACAATCAATTTCATCATGAATCTACGCCCATGTGGGGAGTAGATCCAGACATTAACACCCCTATATAAGTCTTCGCCCCAATTGAGTAATCCTTCAATCGTATCAATCGATCTTCGTTGCAAATTGATGAACCTGTTCCTATCGCTGATCCGATACGGCTTTCTGGTAACCATGACATGGTGCATCATGGCATTAGTTTCTAACCCTTGCATCAAATGGCTCAACTCTTGTACGAGTCCTGTTATTTCATTCTCATTGGCTTGAAAAAATTTTCCATGATCAAATTTAAGGCCCCCATTGAACTTTTCGATTTTTGATTTGATAGGAGAAAGATACGTTCAGGGGGAAATTAAAGAAGACGATAAGACAGAAGGAAATAATCAAGCGATGTTCATCTAGTTTAAGTTATACTTTTGCCTATATAAACATATTTATATTCTTATTTATTTAAAAATTAATAGTACTTTAAGGTGCTTATTTTTTTCTACTTTCAATCCTTTAGTTCTCATAATAATGATAGAATATATGATTGATTTTAAAATATTATCGATCTTCTCTTTGTTTGATTCCTTGATGAAAGTTTATGTAAAGAGAAATGCTGCTGCTGATGTCAAAATGAACTTAAGTACAAATTTATTCCACTATTGTCTACCAAAATGGCACATCTAAATAAAATAATAAAAAAATCCTTTATGAATGTTTGGTATGTGGAAAAGTGTTTTTTAGAAAGGAAACGAGAAATTCACTGTGCTCATGTCCTCTCTAGATAACACTTCTCCAAGTGACAAAAAGATTCTCTCTTTTTCCAATTCATCTTGCTGTAATTTGTAAATCTAAAAGACATTTCCATGACATATAGTAAAATACATCATTGCAGAGTTGATCCTCATTTTGTTGGTCTCCTTTTCTACTCCCTAATTTTAATCCTATTTTTTCTTTAGTGGGTGTTTGGAAACACAAAAAAAAAAAAAAATCAATTTTATGCTTTAAAAAACAAAATATCCTTCATATATTTACCTCTATACGTAAAATTATTTAAAATAAGCTTTAACCAATAAAAAACATTCATGACTTTTTTGGTTTTCCAGAAAAACAAGTGTCCATCTATTGTAGATCCCATGGCCAACAATAGGTACAATAACAAGATCAAGCCCATTGATACTTAGGCTTCACTCATCAGAGTCAATTATAATACTCTGGCCCATGAAGTATGCTGCTATAACTGTTAACAATATCTGATATTGATACCAACAGGGGTTAATCCGAGTGATAAGCGGCTCAGTATCGCTTAAGTGAGGTCTCGAGTTCGAGCCTTGGCGTATACAGAAAATCCCTATTGAGAGACTCACCCCCCACCATAACTAGGTGTGTGACACGGGTCAGATCCGGATGTAGTTAGGGCAAAGTTCCGGTGAACCGAGTGGACAAAAAAAAAAGAAATTTGATATTGATACTAACGGGGGTTGGTTCCTCAGTATCGCTTAAGCGAGGTCTTGAATTCAGGCCTTGTCGTATTTAGAAAATTCCCGTTGGGAGACTCACCCACCATAACTAGATGAGCAACGCGAGTCGGATCTAGATGTAGTCGGGACAAAGTTCCGGTGAACCGGGTGGGCAAAAAAAAAATCTGATATTGATATTACTTATACTCCAAAGCCCCTTGGGAAATTCTATTCTATCTGTTTGGAAACTGGGAAAGTAATAAGAATCAGAACTCTGCTACACAGAAATTAAAAATGGAGGAAATATCCAGTGACAGTGATATATGGAGCTTGAAAGAAAATCCAAGAAGATGGGTGCATGCCACTTTGTAGAGCACTAAGGAAAGTGTCCATTGAAACCTGCCCCTTGAGGCAATACTTGGGATAGAGATATGATTCCCCAAAATAGGAAACGTTTGATTCTATGATCTTCACGTTATCAACTACTGTCACTTCCATGAGATC
Source organism: Leucaena leucocephala (assembly GCA_037074615.1). Classification (NCBI taxonomy): domain Eukaryota; kingdom Viridiplantae; phylum Streptophyta; class Magnoliopsida; order Fabales; family Fabaceae; genus Leucaena; species Leucaena leucocephala. Next base: position 13,358,943 of record CM073562.1, read on the forward strand.
CTATACAAGGTTTAATGAAAGGTTTTAATATTGTTAATGGGGTTATCTTTATTTCTTAAAATGATTAGCAGAAGGAAATAAAGTAAGTGAGGTAATTAATCAAATTAGTTGAAAGTGGTGGTCCATTTAAGCACATAAAGATGACAAGCAGCAATCTAAAAAATTCCCCTCTCTCGCTCCCCTTACCACACTCCATGATCATGGCTTGTCATCTTCACTCGCCTGCAAGTCTTGCCCTTTTCATCAGACAAAATAAAGCGACCACACTCTCTCTAAATCTGCTTCTTCCTTTTAATTAATTAGTTCAAGACTGATTAAGAATATCTCCTAGTCAGAGTAGGGACAACCAATAATGAAGCCATGGTTGTTTAATTTTTTTTTTGACATGGCTATATCTGACTGGGCCAGATGCAAATATTGTCATACCTAATTAAGGGTAGTTCTTCTAAAAATATTTTTTGCATTCACACAAATTTAAAGACTTCATATTTAAAATATCAAAGCCATTTTCACTTGAATTAATGCATGTTGGTTGTTTAATTTAATTTGTCACATTAGAGACATGTAGCTAGTATGCTAGGGGCCTCTCTATTGAGAGCCTTCTCTATTACCTCTCCATTTAGTCAAAATGGCATATAATTTTAATTATAACATAAGTAGGGTGGTTTTATATTAAAAAATAAAATAAAATAATAATATAGAAGCCTGTTGAGGACCTAGATCTGGGCCTAATTAATGAATATCTATTACTTTTGTTCAAAAACAAAATCACACCAATTGGGATTTATCTGAGTGATAAGCGACTCAGTATTACTTAAATGAGATTTCGAGTTTGAGTTTTGGCATATGCAGAAAATTCCCGTACCCACCATAATTGGGTACACGATGTGGGTCGGATCCGGATGTAGTCGGGGCAAAATTCCAGTGAACCAGGTAGATAATAAAAATAAAAATAAAACCACACTATTTTGACTAAATATAGAGACAGTAGAAAAGGCTTTCAATAGAGATACCCCTTACTGGTAGCTTGCGAGATATTATCATTTTAATGATTAATCCTAATCATAAATACATATCCATTAATCTTGTTTACTATAGGAAGCATGTTCCAATTCTTGAGTGAACTTTAATGGTGACCGGTGAGCCATTGATTTTGAGGAGTGCAGAAGGAAAAAAGGATTAAAAGGAATCAGCTAGCTATAGAGCTATATATATGTGTGTGTGTGTGTGTGTGTATAAACGGGTTTGTTCCTATTTTTGTATACATATACACAAAAAGAGTACGAATGCAATGAATTGAGAGAGATGACTTACATGTTCCAGTCCTCCACGGGACAATAGTATGGAAAGTAATAAGAATCTAATGATTAGTCTGAAGTCACATACAAGGGTGATGAATTTCTTCATCCAAAATTAAAGGCAAATGGTCCTGCAGAAAAATATATAGAGAGAGAATAATACCCAAATCATACGGTTATACACAATAAATTACTTGGACCACGAATATTAAATAAAAGCAGTAAATATATAGTAAATGGTCCAAGATGATTCACTCATGATCATTTGCGCTGTGTGTTGCTGCACAATACAAAAGCTGAAGGAGGACTCAAGACCAGTGGTGTCACGTGTTACCTGGACCAAAATAATAACTTGTTTCTACACACACACACACACGCACATACATACATACATATATATATATAGTAGAGTATATATATACGCTTTTGTAGGGCAAGTGCTAAACTTGAAGGTTTTATATATTAGTTGATAGTTGAGGATACTGTAACTGCTATATATCCACCCACCCATACATACATACATACATACATACATACATACATACATACATACATACATACATACATACATACATACATACATACATACATACATACATACATACATACATACATACATACATACATACATACATACATACATACATACATACATACATACATACATACCTACCTACCTACCTACCTACCTACATACATACACACACACACACACAAACACATACATAAAAGCTTTTCCAGACCAATATATTCCTAACCCTTAAGAAAAAGTGTTTTCCCTAAAGAAGGAAACAAAAACAACCCCATCGTTGACTTATTGTATGAAGTAAACATTTACTGTAACACTATGTTTGGTATGAATGATTTGGTGGGAGGGGAGAAGAGAGGAAGGATTTGGCTCCCCTCCCCTTATTTGGGTATGTAAATTTTTTAGGAGATGAGGAAAAATTTTAAACCCTCTCAAGGTTTCTCCCCCTCTAAAATTGGAAGAATTTGGAGGGAAGGAGTAATATTTTTATTTTATACTATTAATATACCTATAATTGTTTTAATATTCTAATATTATCCGTATATTATATTTTATTAAAATAATATAAAGTAAATTTATCTATATAAAAATATTTTCCTTCCATTTATTTGTTGAACTAAACAAGTTAATATGAAAATATTTTTCCTCTTTTCCCTTAATGTTAATACAAACAAAATAATAATAAAATCCCTCATCTTTCCTTCCTTCCCTTTTCCTCTATTAAAATCCCTCCCCCCTCTTTCCTTCCGTTGAGCTAAGCACACCTTTAAGATGCTATATTTTTTCTTTCTATTCTAATTTGTAGGCATACTATGTATGTATGTATGAATAAATTGATTCAATTCTATGTCACTATGTGAATATGTTGACCTAAAAGTAGTAGTGGTTGTCTTATTCTGGAGTCTTCTTGCTTGGGCAGTCCCACCTTCAATATCAACCAATATCACTATTGATCATATTTCATATATATGACTATGATACTATTGAATCATATTCAAGCGTTGACGGATCCAATGGAGGTAGCCATTCCATCATGACTTTTTTCATTCACAAATTTGAACCTGTATGTGAATCAAGTCTCTTCCATTTAACGTTTACGTGATCGCATATTCATATATAGCTACACACCCATATGTATATGACTATATGATATATGATGCTAACAAATTAAATTTAAATATTATTGGGTCTAATATTTTAAAATAATTTTTTTCCATTCACAATATTTGAACCTTTTTGGGAATTGAGTCTCATCCATTTGATCTAGTCATCATTGGTGATCATATTCATATATAGCTACACCTATATATGTGTGTGTATGCATGGATATCTAATATATGATACTACTATATCAGTTCAAATATTAAGTCCAATTGAGGTAGTAATTTCAATATGATTTTTTCTCTTCATAAGATTTGAACCTTTGTCTTTGTTTAAGGGTAGGAATCGATTCTCTTTCACTTGACATTATTGATTGTATTAATATATATTACTCGTATATACTCCTTCGGCTATAGAATATATTTAACTATATTGATTAAATTAAAGAAATTAGTTAATATAATTATATATTTTTCTAAAACTCTATAATCATATTTTTTAACTTCCTCCCTCACTCTTTTACTCGATTTTTATTGAAGGAGTATTGATAGGGATAATTTAAAAAAAATTGATAAATATAAAAAATATATCTTATATTTAAAATTAAGATTGACTTTCCAGTTCTATATTAAGGAGTATAAGAGTATATAAATAATATTGTCATGATCTACTAGCTACATTTGCAAATGGCATATGCTTCACCTTCCTCTTACAAGTAATCACTATCATCCCTACAATCCATTAAGGCCATCAACTTGCCTTCAAATTTGTCAGCGAACTATTAGTTTTTGTATATATGCAACATAGACAGCTTTTGCAGCTCCCTGCAATATATATACATGCAGCTGTCTCATTATATATGTCTTTGATAATTTGAAGAATTAATTTTGGAGCTCTGAATATAGTTTGAAGTTGGTGGTCGATGTAATCCGCCGTTTGTACTGTGTGTGAATGAGGGGGTAGCAATTCTAGAAGAAGATGAAGGTGGTGGGAAGTTATTAAAGATGAAGTTAATCAAAGCGATATGTGTAATGGGGTGAGACAATAATTAGTAGGGTACGCAATGGTGGTCCTGCAATAATTTGATGCTGAGATGTATACTTCTTACACACACACACACATTTGAGGGTTATTGAGGGAATAATAATAATAATAATAATAAGAGTTGATTCAGATTGGAATTCGTAAGGGATGATGAGACAGACGCCAATAACGGTTCTGTAAACTCGTTATTATTCCTAACTAACATTCTGGTCCTTTTCAATCTTATTCCAATTTCCACGTCAATTCAGATTTATGTCACTTTTCTGCAATAACATGTACTACCACCACTAGCCTACTTACCCTATAACCTTATGGATTTATTGTCTCAACAGATTTTTTTTTGCATTACAATTAGTTATTAACTGATTCTGTATGTATGTGCGTGTTACATTCTTCTGATATTTTCAAAAACTGAACAAGTTTATAGAAGTATACGTAAATTATTTATTAATAAGGTACTCATATTTACAATGAAATTTAAACCTAGATTCTTTTAAGATATATGAGTCAACTTTTTACTAATTAAACTAATTTTTTTTGTTAGCAATCTCGCATGAAAAAACGTGCGCACACATGTTCAATTATATGTTGTTTGCTACAACGTCAAATTCCAGCTGTTCTCCTTTTAGATTCTTTTTCATCTATATATAGAATTCAATTTTTCCTATGCATTGAAGAAGCAAAGTGGTCCGAGTTTTCATGATGACAAGAATATATGGAGCAATAAGGATAACTGGATAAGGATTAAATAAAAAGGAAGGTATTATTAAACTCAAAAATATATTATTCATAGATAGAGAAGATGATTCTGCAGTGCAATAATAATAATATTATGATAACCAGAGGGCCACTTTGATATATATATATATATATATATATATATATATATATATATATATATATTCATGGGAATTGGGACCCTTTCTTTTGATGAATTGCATATTTTTCCGTTATGAATTCCGTCAAAGTGATGGGATTTTCCTTTTTGGTCCCGCAGGCTCCAAAGAAGAAGTTAATGCCAGAAAAGCGTATGAAGTCATGAATGTATTTGGTTAAGTGTAAAACTAAAATTTTAAAAGAGTTTATTGGTTAAATTTTAATTTATTTTTTTAAAAATAAATAGCTATATTTATTTAAAAGGGTTTTTAGACTAAATAATTGTTTAAAATTAAAGTTTTATATAAACTACTAAGAATAGCTTATAAGATAGTAAAAGAGTTTATAGACTGTTTAATTATTATTTTATTCCTATTTTTTGACACTATATCTCCTCTATCCTCTTCTCTTTTCTCCATCCTCTTTTATCTCTTATATTTTTAATAAAATCATATCATTTCTGATAATTTTTCAATTACAAAATTACTTCTAATAATAATTATTTAAACACATTTATTTAGAACTATTTTTTTTTCATAAACTCTTTTCCAAAAGTATTTTTCAAAAGTTATCAAAAGAAAAATTTATAAGCCATTTTATAACCTCTTATTCAAACAGACCTTATACCTTTGTCTGATCAATAATTTATGGAAAATTATCAAATAACATACCATGCAATTTTTATATTTATACAAACACCTCATATACCACCATGCAACTTCCTCCATTTTTCTAACCCTACATCATACATACATACGTACGTACGTACGTACGTACACACATACATGCATACATACACATGCATGCATGTGCAGGTTTGTGAGATCATGGCGTTTGCTGGTAAAGAAGTTGAATGTCTTGTGCAATTCTTTGGGCATCAATGGAGGCGCCAAGCAATCCACGTTTGGTGAATCCAACAGCATACAATCCATTCTCTCCTTTCCACCCATTTGGGAATGGCTTTCTTGGCAACCCATCTTTCTCACTGAACATCTCGCTGCCCTATTCATATAATAATATCGTTTCAATCTATAGTAAAGTGTATATAACTTTGTAAGGTTCAGCAGTAATTTCATGAATTAAAGGGTTAAATCCACTCAGTCTCTCTAGCTACTTTTAATTAATTTTACTTTTTAGTCCCTTCAAGCAAGTCACTTCAATTCTAGTTATTAGTAGTCCACGTCATCTTACATAACAGTGTTAACGCCAGATTAGTGAACTTAGCACCATAAACTCATCAATCCTAAATATTTTTATGAAACTACAGAGACCAATATAGGAATGAAAGACAACAAAAAGAATGTAGAGGGACAAATAAAACCAAAACTCATTAAAAAATACAGAGATTTGGGGTGGGTTTAACCCCTAAATTAAATTAGTATTAAAAGGCACAAGCACCTTTAACCATGAGGATACGTTGCTTTTGTAACCAGTCGCCAGAATAATGGCATCAAAATTCTGTACCGTGCCATCAACAAACTCAACAGCATGATGTTTCAGTCGTTTGATTCCTGGACGAACCTATGCATTGCAAGCAGAGAGAGAGAGAGAGAGAAACTAATGTTAATTAACTAATTTAGGAGAACAAACTAAAGAGACATTAATTAAGGTTTTGAGAGAGATATGGAAGAACCTTAATTCTTCCAGATTTGATGAGAGAGAGAGTGCCAACATCGAGGACAGGGGTCTTGCCGTACAAGTTCTTGAACTGAAGAGGACCCAATTTGGGACGACGAATTCCGAATCGAGAAGTGTCTCCAAGCATGGTACGTGACATTATCAGCAGAAACTGATCCACCACCCTTATGGGCAGCCACCTTAGAAGACACATCGCTACTCCAAACGTTGATTTCCCAAACATCTGCTGTGGTAATATATGCACCTGATGGAAATTATGTGTTGTTAATTATAAATCTTAGATGCTAATTTACTCATGCTATTTTACGATATATTTAACTAATTTAATTAGATTAAAAAATTAATTAATATACTATATTTTTTTAAAATATCTTAATTATTTTATTTAACTTCCTCCCTCCCTTTTTTATTTAATTATTATTAAACAAGTATCAATAGATTAATTTAAAAAAATTATAAATATAAAAAATATATTTTATATTTAGAATTAATATCAACTCTCTAAGTAAGTCTTATATTAAAAATTATAAGAGTATATGTAAGGTTTGAACTCTTAAAAAATTAGTTATTCCAACAAGAAGGGACAACAAACGCACAATCCCACTATCTTCTCCAACTTACTAGAGAGTGCTCATACCACTAAGTTACAAGTTGATTGCCAGTTACAAATTCTTTTAGTTTTGTGGACCATCACTATGCTTCCTCCAACTTTATGGATTAGCTACAGTTCAAAATTAATTAACTATACAAATAAATAACAATTCTTTGAAATTACTAATACCCTTTATTTATTAGTTCATAAAATATCAAATTATTATACAGTTTAGTTTTTCCTTAAAATACCAAAAAAAGTTAAAAGAAGTAACATAAATAGAATTTATTAATTTAAGAAAATAAATTAATCTTAAATACTCACTCCGCAGATCCAAAATATAAGAACTAAATAACTAATTTGTATAAAATAAAAAATTAATCAAATTAATTATTTGTAAAAAAATATGTATATATTTTTTAAAGTACTTTATTTAATTATTTGTATTAAAAATTACTTACTTGATTAGAAATTTCATTCATATATGTAATCAACAGAACGAGTTTAGAGAAAAAATTAAATTTAAAAAATAAAAGTTGATTGATATTTTACAATTAAGACTATAGCAAACTTTTCTACTAACTCTTATATTTAAAATTAACTGAATTATTAAGCAATAATTAAAACAAGTCAAGAACTAAAGTTTTACTTGTACATTAATACATTTAAATAACTTGGACATGAAAGTACTATTGAGAATTATCATTTTTACGTTTTTTTTTAAAAAAAATCATCGCTTGTGTATCTCATAGAATTTGAGAAAGGTTTGAGTGATGAAGCTTATTACCGTATCTCTTACAACAAGAGAAGGCCTGGCATTGTGGTTGCAGAGATCCAAACAAACCTCCATGCCGGAATTCCCACATCCAACCACCAAAACGACCTTACCACACAACATATCCCCACTCTTGTAGGAACTTGTATGAAGTATACTCCCTCCAAACTCACTCATCCCTTCTATCTCCGGCACCACCTCCTCCGCATTCTCCCCCGTCGCCACCACCAGCCACCGGCACCTGTACTCTCTTTCTCTCTCCTCCTCATCATCACCCCTCCTCGTCTTCACCCTCCAATAACTATTCCCTCCCACATACTCTGCGCTCACCACCGTCCTCCCGAACACTGGCTTCAGATCGAACCGGCCGGCGTAGGCCTTCAGGTAGGCGATGAACTGCTCTTTGGTAGGGTAGGAAGGGAAGTTGCAGGGAAATGGCTTGAGAGGGAGCTCGCAGAACTTCTTCGGGAGATGAAGACGGAGGCGATCGTATGTTTTGAGCTGCCACATTGAAGCTAAGCAATTGGCTCTTTCTAGGATCAGACTTGGGATTCCCTTGGCTTTCAGGCATGCCGCTGCAGCTAGCCCAGATGGACCCGCGCCTACTATAACAGCTCCCTTTACCCATTCTGCTTCAGCTTCTGCAACTTCACTCTTCTTCACTTTCCCCATTGCTTGCTGCTCATCACAAACGACGTCGTGCACTCTTTTGCCTTCTACTTCTTTGGAGTGCTCCATGATCAGCAGCACCACCCCCAGATCACACATATGGCTACCAAAACGTCTCTCTCTCTCTCTCTATATATATGTTTGAAGTTTCTCAAGTTTTATAATTCCAATGCTACCTGGCTAGTCAGGTTTTCCTGAATAGTGAAGCAGAGTACAAGGAGCTAGCTAGTTCTGAACTTGGAAGACCCGTCTATACTTAAAGACCCTGAGGTTCTTGGTCAACATTTATTAAAGTGGATGTTGATGCTGGTGCTTTTCACTATATATATATATATATATATATATATATATATATATATATGAGGAAATTGATAAAAATTTCCAATTACAACATTTATCATCTAAAAGTATCTAACACAAGTCCTTTAGTAGGAGTAATTTTTTTTTTAGTTTCATTGGACCCATCAATTCGAGTATTGTTGGTCTAATCGGGAGTAGCCCTCCTAAAAAGGTTTTTATGTATCTAAACGGACTTCAGACCTTATATGTAAACAATTAAAGCCTCTTCTACTTATATTAACCTCTATTGATTTGTTTACACCTTCCTTTAAAAGAGAGAAAAAAATTGTCACTTTAGAGGTTTAGTTTTATCTAAAAATAAGTATTATTTTAGAATCTCAATGAATCATAAATTACTTTTCTTACAATTATATATTTTATTAACTCTTAATTTATGGGAGGGAAAATAGAAAAGAAGAGAAGGAGAAGGACATGACAAGAGAAATAATATAATGCATTTTAGTCAAATGGATTTTTTTTGTAGCTTCTTTAAACGTATGTATCATTTTAGATAATAATTATATTGAAAGAAAAAGAACAAGAGAACATATTTGTGATCGAAGTGATCTAAATATGATACTACTTCCTATACTAATTATAAAAATTAAATTACTTTTTTTAGTAAATTAAGAAGTATGTAATATGAATTAGTCTTGAGGAATTATATTTGATCATAATTAATTTATTTATCTCACTTTCTTAATTTACCCAAAATGTTAACTAACTTTTATAATTAAGATAGTAGGGTATGATTATTCATGAAAAATGAATGAGTGACAGTGGAACATATGTCTGTGTTTTAATAACTAACATTAACAAATAACCTCTCGTCCACCTACAAAGAGAAAAGAGCAAGCTCATATAGTTAAGTTAGTTAACCTATCATATTTTTTTAAAATACTCTAATAATCTTCCTTAATTATCTTCCTTCTTTTCTTACTTGATTATTATTGAGGTGATATCAAGAGGGGTAATTTAGAAAAAAAATGGATACAAAAAGGAAATATATCTTTTTTTAGGATCAAAATTAACTATACAAATATATCATATATTAAAGATTAGAGGAGTAATTTAGGGCTGTGCATGAGCAGAGCAGGGATGGGCAGCCCCCTGTCCAGTGCCCTGCCCCAAAAAATATGGGATGCATTTTATAGCCCAATATCCCGTCTTACTCAGTAAAAGCCCTAACTATTTTAGACTAGGTATGGGCAGATTGAGTATGCCTAAGTTCTAATGACATGCTCATATTATGAAAAAAAATCTATAATTATGAACTTCTAAAATAATATTATATTCATATATTATCAAGAGTTAAATAATATCCATAATCCACTAAAAATAAGACAACAAAAAGATAATAATTAAAGTTTTAACATTTATTGCATATAAAAAAAAACCTTAAGTCTAAATAGTTTATAATTGCAACTTTATATCAATCTCCTCAATGTTAACAAATAACAATGATAAAGCATTTGAAAAAATAAAATAAATAATTATAATTTATAATGTAATCATATAATAATTAGCAAATTTAAAAAAAATAATATAGTTATAAATATTAAAACATGCAACTTACCTATTTAACTACTCATATTTCTAAAATGATTATTTAGTTACCAATAACTATCATATTCTCTCTTTCAAGTATAATATCTAGGGGAAAAAGTGAAAAAAAGAAGAAGAGGTGTTTATAGGTAGGGTAGGGTAGCCCTCCCTGGTGGCCAGCCTAAAAAAATATAGGTTATATTTTATAACCCGATGCTCAGTCATGCCCTATATTTATTGGGCTGAGCATGACCTTTTTATTGTGGGCTTGGGTATGCATATTGAGCCATGAACTTTATGCACACCCCTAAGGAGTATTATGTATAAAAAAACATTATTATGGTATCCAATTTGGCTATAATAATGACAAGTAGCTTCTCTCAATTAAATTCTTCAATCCATATATAAAAACTACATGAAGTTGCACTCTTTGCAAGTCATAGACCTACTGGGGCTCTTTTTATGCTCTGCACAAATGTAAAGATCTTATTTTAGTAAAATATCAGAAGTTCAAGTAATTAAATGAGCACGACATATAGTATCCATGTATGATTAGATGTTGAGGGCGATCGATTTCCTGATGGGGGTCCATATATATACACATAGTTCTACGCCCTTCGATTTTAAAGAATCTCAATGTTTTGTTTTGTTAGCCATAAAGGAATCTCACTGTATGTACTCTTCTCAAGAATCATGCTGCTTTTGAAAAATAAAAAAAAAGGATGGGATACACTTTTAATTCTCATAGTTAGCTACAAACCTCATACAGTTTTTAAATTATATTTTGGCTTCTTACTATGGTTTGTTGGACTTTTAGTTTAGGTATGCCTTTGATGGGTTAGACTATTTAATTGGGAACTAATAAACCTTTCTCATTAAATAGAAAATTAATCGGCAATTAATTTCCTGATTGTGAATTGAGGAGTGAGCTAGAGATGTTTTATAATAAATGAGAGATATTTCACCTTTCTTATTAATGGTTGTCCTAACCCTACAAATAGAGGATGCCTCCCTTAGTTATTCACGCCTCAGCCATTGACTTATTTAGCTGTCTCTTCTTCTTCTTTCTCTCTCTTTCTCTCTTGTGTGGTGCATTTACTGGGACACTCACGTTTAGGCTCCCTTGCGTGAGCTTTAGTGGTTTCAACTTGGGAAGCTTCAGAAATTTGACCCAGATTTAAACGACAAGCGAGTACGCTTTATCTTTCCTCTCATTTATTTTCCTTCACAGGTTATAAGAGCCGTTGATTTTCTGTAAGTTAATAAAAGAAATAGAACTACAACCACTCCTACTACTACTTACTAGGAGATTATTGAATTCTCAATTCAGAAACATGTTAGGTTTTACAAACACCACCGTTTATTTTATGCCATACACACACACACACACTCATTCATTCATATCAATTATACGCATCTTCTCTTCATCAACTACTTTACTGGGGTTATTTATAATTGTGTAAAGAAAATATCAAACTTATGATGATGATTAATTAGGTGGTCGAATATTTTAGCCTATAGACGTAGACAAGGGACCGGACGACATAGTGATGAACCACCCATTGTACACTTTTGCTTCTATATATATGTTGATACATACATACATACATATATATATATATATATATTCACTTGGGGATTCTGCAGACTTTTCATTTTGAGCTTATATATATATAGAGAGAGAGGGAGAGAGGGGGGGTTAGTGGGATGATATATGCATGTGAATACACTATTGCAAATCTCTGGCCATCTTTTTGTGATTTGCTTCAACAATTAATATCGCATATTATCTTGTCGCCAATGGAATATCCATTTTAAGGCCCCCCAATTCTTTTGGAGATTCTTTTATCATTATCTCCTTGTTTCTATTTTTCATATAGGACATAACAACCAGAATACATGTAAGGCATGTAGATTCCCTTTTCACGCGTGCACACACACACACACACACACATATATTATGTGTGTTTATGCACCCCTTCATATTAATTTATTCATCATTTAGATTCTGTGTTCCATTTTCTTCAACATGAAATGATACTAGTGGGAATGAAATGCAATATGAAATGTATCATTTTTTCCTAGTTCTAATTGATTGGAGTTATATATATACTCCCTCCCTCACTCCTAAATGTATAATCTACATAATTAATTTATAGAAATTAAAAAAATTAGTTAAGTTAATTATTTATAAAAATTGTATGTTAGTTTATCTAAAGTAGCCTATTTTAATAATTTATATTGGAAATTACCCAAATCCCTCTTTAAAGAAAACTCCTGCAATCAATAAGTATGCATCCTTTATTACATTATTTTTCACCATGTATGTGAGATATGGTACTCAATATTAAACACCTCATTATAGTACCATATTCTAGTTATTAAGCACCTACTTATTCTGATGCCTGATTTCTGCCACTCATTATCCCTTTGCAATTAACCCCATTATTCCATCCTCTTAATTAATTAGTAATCCAACTCAGAGAGCAGATTTTCAGTTTCATACTCATTATTTTAATTTCCACCATACACATATAATATATATTCCCTCCGCTCCTTAATATAAGAGTTAATTAGGGGTTTGACTTAGTTTTAAATATATATATAAGGCCCAATCCCCTATTAGTCTCCTACATTTATAATTATTTTCTCAATATACCTATTAATTGCACATATGAATGGGTTTTCATCAAAGGGTAATTATGATAAAAAATGACATTTTAGGAATTTCAAACTATATTTGTTATAAATAGTAACTAGTATAACTAATATCCTTAATCTACTTAAATTAGTTATATAACTTTTATATTAAGAATTAGAGGTAGTATATCACAATTATTAAGCATAGTTATTACAAAGGAAGATACTCTATCATTCGATTCCTATTATAAAACATGTTAACTAGCTCATCAAAGTGAAGGAGAGGTGGTTATGTCATTAATTTTGCCTAAAAATAAATTAAATTCCAAGTTTACTAAGAAGGTCGACAACGAAATACTCATTATATCCTTAATATATAAGTTTATTAATTAATTTGAGTAGATTAAAATATTAGATAAATTAATTAATTATAACAAATGTGACATGATCTATCAAAAATACCCATGTGTAATATTATATATTAATTTATAAGTTCGATAAATTACTTTAGAAAAAATTATAAATACAAAAGATAAAGGAGATTGATATATATTATATTTAGGATCTAAATCAACTCCCTAACTAAATTCTACATTTCGTACGAGAGAGAAGAAATAATATATATATATAAAGAGAGAGAATTAGGGTATTCCCTTAAATCCTTACATACGCTTAGATCCTTACATATGATATTTACCTCAATCGTTAACTTCACACACACGCACATGATCAAATAATCTCTCAGTTATTGTGTATTGATTTTTTTGGCTAGTAATTGTTGCATTAATTAAGTACTTAAAAGAATATAATCCAAATCACCATAAAGGACTAAAGGCATGTTCTGTTCAAAGGAAGGGGAGGAAAGAGAAAGGAAAATGAACCCCTCACCTTGTTCGGTTTGTAAATTTTGGGGGTAGAGAGACAAAATTTTATCATTTGTCCCTTCATTTTCCCAATTTTTGCGTTCCTCCAAATTAGGGTTTTTCTAAGGAACACAAAATTTTAGGACAATTATATCTTGTTTGTATGCAGGTCTGCTATGTGTCTGAAAGATAGTCTCTTGTTTTCACACGGTTGTCCCTATCGACTTCCTAGTTATGTTCGCTATGGAAGTTTTTGGCCATCGCCATCATCTACGCCTACTGGATTCACTGTAAACTTGCCCTACGAAGACACAAAGATGAAAATGCTAGCAAGGCACTTGAATTTCTTCTTCTCTTCAACGAGAAGACCTCAACCCAAATATCACTCTACGCTAATTAAACCAAACCACTCACCTCTAATAGTTTTCTTCACCATTATTTCACTCTCTCTTTCTCTCTCCCCTTTCTTCCTCCCTCTATCAAGCTCTTAGCTCTTCCTTCTGAATCTAATTCCACCACTTGTTTACTTACATTATGGTAACTTTTGCATCGAAACTATTTTCTCCTTAATTTACCCCAACTTCCTCAACCACTACAAAAAAATGACTTTCGGTGGCCGAAAGCACAAAAGTCGCCGCTAAATACCTTTAGCAACGACTTTTTGTCGTCGTTAAGCCGCCGCCTATGAGATTGTCGCCTATAAGCATTAGCGGCGACAATTGAAAGTCGCTGCTGAATGTCAACAATCAGCTGTGACATTAGGTCGCCGCTAAAAGTGAAATCTGCGGCAACAAAATTGTTGCCGCCTAATGTGGAATCAGTGGCGACAATTGTCGCCGCTGAAAGTTAATAATTATTTTTAATTTTTTTCCTAAATTTTTAAATAAAAACTTATAATGGGCTTATAAATATATAAATAAAATAATAAATAACTAAATGAACTAAAATTTAATAATATTAATGAATAATTCACATAATCCTTTAAAATATGAGAATACATCATTTACTAAGATAAATTTAAAAATAAAATAAAAATATTGATCAGAATCTTTTAACAATTGAAATCCAATAATTTGAAGGGGCTTTTTTAACTTCAACTTTATTGTCCTTTACTCTGACTACATCTTGGTTGCATGCTAGTTTGGCTTCTTCAGACTATTTTGTTTCCTCCTCCTCATCATCATTAGCTTCATCTTTTTTAACTTCTTTTACAACATCTTCAACATCATTCAAAATTTATTGTTAAATTATTATTGTTAAGGAATAGATTTAAATTTATTAAGTTATGAATAAAAAATTTAACTTAGACGGTATTTATTTACTTTTTATAAGTAGTCTTAAAATAAATTGTGTAAATTTTGAAAATTTTAAAATCTTTTTAACTAAAACACAAATCAATTATTTAAAAATAACTCAATAATATATCACAGAATACTCACTCATTGAAATATATTGACATATTGATTGGTTCCATGTTTAAGTTTTAATTTTATTAATAAAAAGTTTTTTCTTAAAATGAAAAGAATGAGAAATCAATAGAAAAACTTGTAAGCCTTGAAATCTTACCAAGTTACCGAAAAAGATAACAAAATCTTACCATGGGAACAAAATCATGAGTAAGAAATATATTGCTAGGTCGCATGTCTTGAGAAGTTTTAAATTGTAAAAGAGGCATACCTGAACTAGTCCATGAAAGGTCAACTTGGCCTCATCATCAACATAAATTTCCATAGGCTAAAAGGAACAAATGTGACAGTAAATCATATTAGGGCCTTTCGTCAAAGCTAATGGAATCCAAAACAAAATGAACGGTGGATGTAAATCTCTTGAATCGCATCACTGGTCCATCTAGTGTCTCCATGAAGAAAATATTTTTGCAACACCCAGAAAGCACTACTGAAACTCAGCAATCAGTTGCAATGACTTTAGAATATACTAAAACTATTCCAAAAAGATGAAACAAAATGGATGAAAGAAAAAACACCCATGGACTGACCATTAGAAATGAGAGCCTACAAAATGAACCTGACACAAAAAGGTGCAAATCTAAAAGAAAATCTTCCTTACACATCCCCATCATGATCTTTTAACCCCATCTACCACACATACTCCACCCCATAAGTTATATATTTGCACAAAAATAGTAACAAAAACACATCAATATACCAATGGAAATACTACCAAAAGCATATATTAGAAGGACCACATCTTTTTAGAGGTTTAAGGATCTCCAGGAATTGACACTATGAAAAAGCAACTTCCAATTCAAGAAGTACTAGTCATGAGATATTACATCCTGCATAAATTTCTTGCAGACTGGGCGAATTTCCTTGCTGAGTATTGCAGAAAACTTCATGACTTGCTTATCATGATGAGTCATCTTGAAAATTTCTTGCACGTCCCTCCTCATGTCTGCAGAAGAACAATGGGTATTATGAAAGGTGAAAAGTGGAAACCACATCACAATCACAGGAAGCCTAAAGATTCCAGCATCTTATCACTTTTGCAAGTTGGCAAATCACGGTTATCATATTGTTTGCACGAAGTATACCCCTCAAAGAAACCAATATGCATCTCTTGACAGTAATTTTCTTAACTTAAACCCACATATATACATATATCAACAACTACCACCTTCTCACCATCATCTTTTTTTCCTTAGCGTTATCGCCAAATAAATATATGTATACATTCATCCTTTAAGTAAGCAACTACACACATATATATACACATGTTGTCCAAAAGTTTCCCTGCACATACACTCAACCTTCAAGACCCAAGTCACACAACAACACGTCTTCCTTCTTTCTTCTCTTTAATTCTATTAACTTCCTAACTTCCCAATTCATCTCTATATATATACATATCAGCAGCAGCATCCTTCCTTCCTTTCTTTGTTTTGTTTTTTTTTCCATAAATCAACACTATAAAAACAAGCTTATGGGTATATGTATATATCATTTCCTACTCTATCCAAAACCTAACACTTGATGACAAGCTCCTACTTCCTCTCTCTCTATTTTCTCAACGTAGCTACAGTGCACAAAATCACAGCCATTGTAGATTGCCAGAAATAAAATGAAGAGGAATTGAGGAAACTTATCATGCATCACTCACGACGCAAACTCTAGCAGCAAAGGAAAGGGAAGTTGGAGACTTGCTACAGTAGAAGCGATAAGTTCTGACGGCGACGGGGCAACAGATCTGAACAGAAGAAAGATAGATAAAAGCTTTCTTGATGGCGCAAATTCGAGCTAAAAGAGGAAAGAAGAACAATAGCTGATGGACCACAGAACATTTACTCATTTTGTCTCCTTCATCGCTACACACACACTTGCAGAATGGAGAGAAAAAGCACAAAGCATCAGCGGAAAAAATCTAAGGAACAAGAAGGGTGACAGCATTGAAAGCAGCAACACAGTCGATGAGGTAGACAGAACTCATATAAGTGGTGGATTCTTGTCAAAGATCGAGAAGCTTCTCCTCAAATATCTCTCTCGCTGGCATCAGATTGAAGCAGATGGAAGAAGAGCAGAAAATTCTAAAATAAAAAGGTACGAGGGCAATTTATTTAGGAAAATAAATTAATATTCAGCGGTGACATTTATTATCTTCAGCAGTGATAAATGTGTTTTCAGCAGCGATAAAAAAGTCGCCGCTGAAAGTCTTCTTTTTATCAAATAATTTTTAAGAAATAATCCACTTAATAAAATAATATTATATTTTTCTTAATAGCTTCTTTAACTTATTAAAGATTTTTTTTAAAATTTTCTAGACAAGTGATAACTTCTAACTATTTTTCTTAAGTTTTATAAAAAAATAGGTATGTAATTCTCAAAATAATTATTAAATCATTTGGGTCTCTTTTGGGAAAATAAACTCTTTCATAATTTTCTAAACCCTCAAAATACTCATTTTATGATTTTTTTTCCTTCATTTTTCTTAACTCCAATATAATTTTAATGATTACTCTTTCCTAATATGTAGTAACAGATGATATATGTAATAGTAACTAATAATGTATATATGTATATATTTTATATCCTTTCTTTCTCTTTATCTCTCTCACACACTCATCTCCCTCTCTCTATCTTCTCCCCCACATTATTTCTAACACACATATACTATTATTTCTAACACACATATACTAACTCTCACACTCATTGACACACATTCATAATATCTCTCTTATAAATATACCCCTACTTCATCTCATTCTTTCAAAGACATTACATTATTATTTGTATAATATCTCATTATTATAATAACATAAGAAATTCTTTTATTTATTATTTAAACATGAAATTATTTAATAATTTAATTATATATATTATATAGTTGCTTAAAAGCTATAAAAAGGTGAAAAATTGTAGGAAGACTTTTAGCGGCGACATTTGGCGCCACTGAAGGTGAAAAAAGTCGCCGCTGAAACATACTTTTTGCGGCAACAAAAATTTGTCGTCGCTTAAAGTCTTACTTTCAGCGACGACTGTTTTTGTCACCGCTGAAAAGTGTGGGACTTTCAGCGATGACTGTTTTTGTCACCGCTGAAAAGTGTGGCCTAAATTTTTTAATCATTGATGTTTAGCAGCGACAAAATGAAGTCGCCGCTGAAAGTCTTACTTTCAGCGGCGACAAAAAAAATTGCCCCTAAAAGTCTTACTTTCAACGGCGATAAAAAAAGTCGCCGCTAAAAGTCTTACCTTCAATGGCGACAATTATAATCGTCGCTAAAATTAACTTTTAGCGACGACTTTTTCTGTCGCCACTGAAAAGTCATCGCCAAAAATCTATTTTTTTGTAGTGAACTCTGTTACTTCTCAGGCGAATGTCATCAACGTCTCTGTCAATTATTACAATGCTTCACAGCACTTGGTTCCAACTAGCCATAAATATCCATAGACTACGATGAAATGGGCCGCTTCATATCTCGCTGTGAAGATTTCATTTTGGTTTAGAGAAACCATGGGGCCTAACACTTGAAGCTTTAGTTTTGGTGCATCCCTTTTTCTTGGGTGAAGAACAAGCTGATTGGAATGGAATATACAGCAAAGCTACACAGATGAGAAAGAGATGAATGAATTATAACAGAAGAAGGGGCAAGTAGAAGGTATATTTACTCTTGAAATCTAAATTCCTTGATCTCATTTTGATTCTTCTTAGAGCTTTGATGCTTATATTTAGTTATTGATTGATAAATTAATTGATTAGGTTTTTACATTCATGTATAAACATCCATTTTTTAATTTTGATTTACTCATAAAATTTAAATTGTTTCTTTAGCCTATTATTTCCCATGGTGAATAATAGCTTAGTTTTAAAACCCAACCATGTTATCAATTTAATCCATGTGTTTTTGAAAAAAATGGAGTTATCATTTGATTGAAATCGAGATTTAAAAGAAAACTCAAGTGTCATGATGACAAGACTCGAGTTGTATAAAGCCTCTCACTAGTCAAACTCGATTTTGTCTAAGGAACTCGATTTTTTGGAGTACTTTATTATTGTCGTTGAATTGACAAAAATCAAGTTATGTAAAAGGATAAATCGAGTTTTACTAGTAAAAAGCATTGTGAAACTAAGGTTTCGTTCAAAACTCGAGTTTCATAATCGCGGTGACCCGATCTAGACAAGTTGATTTTCGATGATAAACACAACTTTTACATAACAACTTGATTTTTCGCAAAAAAAAAATTCGACTTAATTGTATACGCATCATAGTATCAAAACTCAAGTTTCATAAGGAAAATTGAGTTATTACACGATTTCATTAAACTCCATTTTTCAGCATTACTCTATTTTCATCTTGTTACACAGCTTAAGTTTAATCCCCGTTTATATAGTTCGATAGTTTTACAAAAGGATATAATGATAAATTAATCATATCATTTCCTCCCCTTTCCTCTTTTAACTAAACAAAAGATCATTAAAAGCACATTCCCTTCTTACCTTTCCAATCAAAATAAACAAAGGAAATTTTAAACCCTCCCCTCCTCTTACATCCCTTTAAACCAGACAAGCCCTAAAAGTCTAATTCAATTAGGAGATAAGTATCGCTCATATATAATGAAGTGAGCCCAATCCATGAAATTAGTATCTTTGGCAAAAAAAACAAGAATGATTAATATAAATAGGGAAAAAAACACTATTATAAAGCCTAACAACCAAAATGGATTCATAAGAATATGTTGACTACAGTTAGATTCATAAAAATTTCATATCAGAATATTTAGAAAAATTAAGGGATGGATGCTAAAGTAAGATGAAACTTGTAAAGATAGAAGTGACACGTTTTCCGACCAATGATAATGGGGAAGGATATCTCTAATTTGGAGTTGGACCTGTGGGCTTCCTAGGTTCATCTTTATGATCCTTAAAATACTTGACGTTATGTATTATTTATTATGTAATTATATTGAAGAAATTGCCTTTATTATCCTCTTTTTCCCAAACAATAATATGTATTAGTCTTATCCACTCACACCACCATTCTTGTTTTTTAAGTCATTTTCACCTAATGATGCTCTTAGAATGAGCCCAACATGCTTTTCGCCCATCAATTCTTTTTATTTTAATATCATAGATATTTGACTAGATTAAATTTAAATATTATTGTCAAATTTAATTAAAAATAACTCTTCTAAAAATATATTTTATATTCATATAGACTTAAATTTTAGATCTTATATTTAAGCGACTAAAATTCCTTCTATTTGAACTAATACATGTTGCTTTTTTGTTCATCAATTCTTTGTTTCCTTCAGTTAAACAAAACTATAATTTTGACCTAAAGAAAAGAAGCTGTATGTGTTTTTTTAAAAAAATAAATAAATTTTAGAGTATTTAGTTCTCATTGGTAGGAATTGTGTGTGTCATTTCAATTTTTCTTAAAAAATTAAAGTGTGAAGATCGTTAGCATGATTGAGTATTTTGTTCTTTTTATTGTATATATATCCTCCTATTAAAAATAATTATGTTCGAGATATTGTTGAACATTAAGGTTATATTTGGTTTAATTAAAGAAATAATATGTTAGATTAATTTAAAAGAGGATAAATGACGTAAATAAGGGAGCCAATGAAATATTTTTTATTTGATTTAAAAAAGAAAAGGAGAGGAGTTTATTATAAATTAATAAATATATTATTATTATTTTGTTTAATTTTTTTTTATTTTCTCTCTCTTATAAGATTTTCCATCTTCATCACAAGCCTTAAAATAACATAAGATCACAATTCCAAAACATCACATAAGGACCACAATTTGACCATTAATTTTTTTTTTATTTCTCTTCTTCATCAGTGAACACAGAAAACTCGCCTGCCGCCATCGTCATTATGTCAACCTCACCTTCTTCTCCTCTCCCTCTACTAGAAGATTCCATTCAACTCTCTCTCTCTCTCCATTCAACAGCTAATTGAGATTGTTTTTTTTCTTTTTTAGATCTTCAATAGGAAGTGGGGAAGGATCGTTGAGGAGAATGGAGGCGGAGGCATGCTCTGTGGTTGTCATCATTGTGTGTTGTCATGCGTCATTAGGGATGGAAACAGGCCAGGCGGCCTGTTAGGGGCCTCTGGCCTGGCCTGTTTAAGAAAATACACAGGTTCAGGCCTGTTTAAAAGCCTGTTTTTCTTAAGAGGCCAGGCTCAGGCTTCTTACGAAGCCTGTTAGGCCTGTTAGACGGCCTGGGCCTATTATTGAAAATATAATTAATATTAAAGTATAATAAATGGGTGTTGAACCTACCACATATTAAAAATAATATAAGAGTCAAACTATTAAATTAATATGTATTATTATACATTTTATTATTTTATTTTATTTTAACATGCCTGTTAGGGGGCCTGTTATGAGGGCCTGTTAGGTGGCCTATCAGTATAATTAAAAAAATCAGGCTTTCTAAACAGGCTTCAGGCCAGGCTTAAGCAAAAAAAAATAGCCTCTAACAGGCCACAGGCCAGGCTCAGGCCGAATTATCACTTAACAGGCCTGGCCTGTTAAGACCAAAGCATGGCCTGGCCTGGCTTGTTTCCATGCCTATGCGTCATCATCGCTGTGCGTCGTCAGGGTGAATGAAAAATGGGGAAAGGATAGCATTGGAATATACAATAATTATGGAGAGGTGAGAGAGTAGGGGAAGAGAACAGAAGACAAAAAAATCTCCTTCCTTCCTCTTTATTTTCTTAACCAAACAAATATTTCTCTTACCCTCTCTTATCATTATCTTCAAAAACCCCAACTAAATAATAATTAAATATAAATATTTTTTCTAATTTAGATTAAAAAATTAATTCTCTATATTATGAGTAATCAACTCTTTTTATTAAATACAATTTCTCTTGTGACTGAGTATTTTGTTAGTCCTCCCAAATTAAGCATTTAAAGACAATAAAGTATAATCTCATAAATGATGTTTGGGCTTGAATAAAAAGGCCCATCATTTATTATTGGGCCTGACTAACCCAATAAAAAAATAAAAATATATATATCATACTTTTATTTTTTATACAAATATTTTTTAAAAATAGTTAGACTCACTTACAATCTAAGAATATGACAAAATTTCTCTTCTTCTTAGATGACACTAATATCTGATAGAACGAGCATTCAATTACCCTTAGGCATTAACTTAGATATCTAAAAGCTAAAATGTCTCTCCAAATACTGCGATTGAAACTACAACAAAATGGTATTCCCTATAAATCAAATACGTTCTAAATGGTCGCATGTCTTACCCCTTCGCTAACTAAATTCATTGAAGATGGGTATATAAATCATACTTGAAATGTTATAAAAAAATCTTACTTTTTTTATAAAAAGATAAATAAATATGAGTTTCTTACTTTAAAGTGCTTTTTCGGGCCTTTATTAAAATGAAAATTTATCAAAAAAAAAAAGTTACTTTAAAATGCTTTTTCGGCCTTGTATTAGAAAATGATTTCTCGGCCCATAACAAGTTATGGGTTGAAGAACACTCCCAAACAAAATAATGCAAGGTACTCAGTTTTGGGCCTTTGTTTCTTGTTTGTTTCCTTCCATAAATTAAAACTTAGAATTATCTAATTGGAGAGATAGATTGTGACTTGTAACCAATAAAGTTAGTCGACATAATAAGAAATTAGTTCATAACTCTTAAGATTTTGAGTACAAATCTAACTATTGATACGAAGATCTTGGTAAATAATCTATAAGTACCTATATAAATGCTCTTTAAGTTAGAAGATATATTTTGATCATAGTGAACCTTAAAATCCTACTCACTTAAATATTATGTTTATTAAAAAAACAGAGAGATAGTGAGTTATAATATATTTATACATAAGCAAAAGGGCACATCTTAGTCTCTAACTTTATTTAAATAAAGTATCTTTTTGCCAACATCTCAATATTAAATGCTAACAAAAAAATCTCAAATGATTATCTTTTAATCCAATCATCTTTTTTTAAAAAAAATTAAACTCATGTATGAATATTTGATAATGTTTTGTTAGCATTTAAAATTAAAATTAACACTACAACTCGCTCCTACTTTTAATAGCAGATGAATATAATATACGATTTAATTAATCTGTAGTATTATTTGTATTATAAACTAACTATTATATTTAAAATAGAATAAATAATTGTTTTGAAGGAATTTATGCCTTTAAGAAAGTATGTTAGATTGTCAACCTAAGGGAAGTAAGATTGATAATTTGATATAGTAGCAGGAGAATTTGAGAGGCACCATCATTCACATTCACACACATAAGCCCTCTCAAAATATATAAATACTTCCCATAAATGAGGTGAAAACAGGCAGATACACAAATGTTATTGTTGGGTTTGGTCCAGCCCAAAAAGATTAAAAGAATTAAAAAATAATAAAATAAATTTATTCATTAAAGAAAAAATATAATTACCATTATTTAAATTATGCTTTTTTATAAAACTAATATTGAGGTCAAAACTAATCATTTTTTAAAGCTATAAATACTTTTCACAATATTAAGTTAAACACTTAATTTGACATTTTAAAATAAATTTAAAAGATTAAAATATTAATAAGTTGTTGGTTGAGGTAGTATTAGTAAGCAACTTCATCTCCTCTAAAAAAGAGAAAATAAATTTGAATCTAAGATGTGAAATTTGAATAATTGAATAGTAAATAATATTGCTTCACATAATGGGATTACTATTTTATTATTTATGATTATTATGAATTATAATTATAGTTAAAAATTTAAAATATTATAGATTAATTACTATTATAGGACTTAAAATATTTTAAATATTAAAGTAATTTATAATTATTATAAATAATTATTATAGTTAAATATTTATAATATCATAAAATATTTATTGTGATTAATTATTAATTACTATAATAAAGTTTAAAATATTTTAAAAATAAAAATGAGATTACTTATTAAATTTTTGATAATAGTTTTTAGATAAACGAATTAGAATTAATAAATTGTATTGGCTTAAAATTATTTTTAATTAAATTGTGTATTATAATATTTTAAAAATAAATTTGTTGATTCAAACCGGCACTAAGGCGTTACCTTAGCAACCAGCCTCTTTAACTTTATGTAAATGTAACCCCTTTTTCCAAATTTAAAATTTAAATTAAAAATAAATTTGTAGATTTAATTAATAAAAAGATGTGATATATGATTATTTAGAATATATTCTATAATTAAAAATATTATTTTATTTTAATTTTAATTATAAAATTTAGAGAGATGTCATAATTTTTTAGTGTTTAAATTTAAATTTAAAAATAATTAATTTTTTATTCTATTTAATATTAGTATTACTTGAAGAAGGGAAACTTTACTTTATTTTGAGGTGAGTTTAATTTTTTTAAAAAATTTCTTATATCAATAAAAATTTAAACTAATAAACATAAACGTGGGATTTCATAAAACTGTCCAACAGATCAATTAAAAAACTGAATATTGATTCAATATAAAAATGGATCCCATATTGTAAGAATTGAAGAGACAAGATGAGATATGGGATCTAACAAGGGAGGGGCGTCGTGTAATTTGGCGACACCTGAAATGAATAAAAAATAAAAATACATAAAATACGACAAAAAACCTCTAGGTACAGAAAAGTATCACGTGGCTGTGAGCTGTAGGGCTGGGAGCCTGGTGGGACCCACACGCCCAATTATCCGTGACCCTCGACCATGCCTTGGTGCTCTGTGTGTGACAGAGCACCATTGCCCCTCGTGATGCTGCGCTGGTCTATGCCACGTAATGCATTACTACCGTGAGCCCATGGTGGGTCCCGTATGATCAATTTGTGGCGTGCGTCCATCGTCACCTTCCCTAACTTCAGCCAATAGGAGCGCCATTATTCCTTATTCCCACATCTTGGGTCTTCTGTTCTGACAAAATATAGTAAATAAATAAACATATATTCTCACTTCTTTTATATTATTTATTAAACAATATTATTATATATTTAATTTTAAAATTTATAATTACCTTCTTATATATATTTAATGAACCTTTATATAACTAAATTAATTATATATTAATATAAACATATCTTCTCTATAATTACCTAAAGTCAGAATTTAGAAATGAATCACAGAGTTTGTATGACTATATAATTTAATATATAAATTACAATAAAAAATTCTAAGGTTATAAAATAATTACTATGTGAATCTCGTGATACACGTCGAGTTATTAATATTGCGATTCATTTTTTTTAATTTTCGTTTTGGAAAAATATGTCTATTTTTAATAAATGTTAAAAATTCTAATTTTGTTAACATTTGAAAAATATGAATCAGAGAATCAAAATTAAATAACCAGTTCTAATAACATAGCTACAATATGTGTAAAAATAAAATATATATAAATAAAAATCATGATAGAGGGTTGAATTAGAGCAAGAAGATGTCATAATAAATTTGTGGTCCATCTTATATTTATATATATATATATATATATATATAAAAGCAAAAAGATTATTTATTCATTAATTTTAAAGTGTATTCGGATAGAATTTTAGAAATAAACTTATAAAAAAAATTTTTGGGCAACTTATAAAAAAGGACTTTTGGAGAAAAATTTATGAAAAAAAAGTTGTTTTGAATAAAAGAGTGTTTTGATAGTTATTTTTAAAAATACTTTTATTATTAGTAAATTATGAAAAATGGTATGAGTATTAAATGAGGAAAGATAAGAGATGAGAGAGATGATAGAGAGTGTAAAAAAAATAAGAAAAATGAGAGAGAGTGTAAAAAAAAGTATGAAAGATGATATAAGAAAAAGTATGAGTAATATAATAATTAGTTAGTTCATAAATTTTTTTACTGTTCCATAAGTTATACTGATCAGTTTATCTGAAACCTTAATTTTAAACTATGATTTAATCTAAAAACCTATTTAAACAAATATGACTATTTATTTTAAAATTTTTTTAAATTTAAATTTTAAACTAAACTTAAATTTTAAATTTAAATTTAACATTTGCCAAACACATACTTAATAAACATTAATACCGTTGTCATTTTTCAGGAAGGGGTCTGATGCATTTTTTTTCCCCGATGCTAGGTGGTTCTTTTTCCTTTTTTTTTTCACCAGCATTTGAACCCGTGTACAAGCAATTCACTGCCAAGCAATGGATCCCTGAAGCACAAGTCAGCTCGCGATACAATTTGATTATAGATGTATGATATAGTATGGGAGTTTATTTTGTTTTAAATATAAAATTTTAATTTATTTTATTTTTAAAATTTATATTATTTTTATTGATTATACATATCAATTAAAATAAGGTTTTAACAAAACTAAGATAAATTTATTTTTATAAATTAATTATCTAATTTTTATATTTAAGATGAGAAATAGTATTATTTTATACTTCTTTTATTTTATTAATAAATAGAAAATGTAAAAGATGAATATATTTTTATATTTTACATTTTTTTTTACTTTTTACTTTCACTTTCTTAGTGTTATAGTTTTTTATATTTCAAGATTGAAAGAATAAAATTCATTTTGGTGTTGATAAAAGAAATAGATAATTAGATGTTTCTTAGTTAAACAACCTTGAGTAATTTGATGTTGAGTGTTTTGTTTAATAGTGGACGAGAGGAGACAATTAGATAAATTATATAGAATTTGAATGCTAATGTTAATTTGTTTAGAATTGCAATTGGATTGCCAAAATCTATTGAGAAATTTAGATTATTAATTTATAAATTAAAAATATAGGTTCCTATTTATATATACACATATTTTGAGTGGTAAGTAGCTAACTTGCCCACCCATCATGGTGGGTTTAGAGTTGGAGTTTCCCCAACCCACTAGAAATATGGGTTCTTCAATCCGCACGGTTTAAAATTGTAAGTTGTGGCGGGTTAAGCCACAACCCATAAATAAACCCTTATCATTGGCTCTAGTTAAGACAATTAAATGATTCTATTTTATAAAAAAGCTAAATAGTAATATATAAGAAGACTCTCTTTTTTGCTAAAATATTTATTTAATCATTTATGTTAGTATTAAATTTTATTTTTATTCCTTAAATTTAAAAATATAAAGTCATTTAAATTTAATATTATTAACTTCACTAGTATCAAATGCTAATTTAAAGAATTTAAAACGATAAACTATTAATTAAGATTGATAAAATATATCTAAAATCTAATGTTTTGATATAAAACATAAAACAATTTAAAATATTAAAATAAAAATATATTTTTGTTACTATTTAATTATATAAAATTATTATTTAAATTTGATGAGTCAATCTATTTTCTGTTCAATAAAATTAGCAGTATTAAATTTAAAAGATTAAAAATATTATTTTTAAATTTAAAAAATTAAAATAAAAATCTATATAAATATAAAAGATTAAATATATAATGTAGCTTTTGTTTTTAGTCAAACTGATTTATGTATTTATGTAAAGAGATAAGATAAAAAAAAATATCCACCAGTAAAAAGAGAACATAGAATCAGAATTTAGCACAAATGGCGAAATCAAACATATAATCATTGTGTACCCCCTACCCCCCCCCCCCCCCCCCCCCGGCCCAAAAAAACCACAATCGTTGAGAAGACAACACGAATAGCTAAAAGCCACCTTCCAACAGCGAAAATGGATAAGGTGGCCGTGGACTGTTCTCCGCCGGCATTTCTGTAAAATAGCTCCTTTGCTCCTCTCTCCCCGAATTGCGTTCTCCCTCAAGCGCCGACATCGACATCATCGCCGACGCTTTCTCATCCATTCTCGCCGCCACAACCGCCGTCAACGGGCTTGATGACCAATTATTATAAGCTTGTTGATTTGTCCGAGGCCTCACCCTTATAGCATCGTTTCTCTCGCTCCACCAACCCGAACTCGTATCGGTGCCGGAGATTATTGTTTCCTCCGTCGTCGGCGGTGCCTGACTATAACGACCGAACTCAAAACCAGTAGTAGTCGTTTCAGGCAACGGCGAAGATATTATCGCACTACCCAAAGTAGCTTCCTCTTCTTCAAACTCAGTCTTCACCGCCGCCATACCATACGAAGACGACGGCGATGATGACGATATCAACCGCCGTTTCTTCTCTCCCAATTGCTTCTGGTCTTTCTCCAACAAAATCCGAGAAAGGACGTTTGGATCCTCCACGACTTTGTACAGAAACGCCATCATTTGCTGAGGTCGTTTCTCTGTTGTCTCCAATCTCTTATTCATCCCTTGAAGTTCTTCCTCCAAAGATTTCTGCTCTTCCTTCAACCTCGCAATCTCCATCATCAACGCTTCGTCTTCCACCTCCTCATTATTCTTCCCCTGAAACAACGAAAAAGAACAACTACTACTCCTACTTTGTTTCCTCCTCACAATATTCTTCAACAAGTGCTTCTGCCCCCGAAGAAACCACTCGTTCGCGAATTCCCATCGATCTGGATCCACCTTTCTAAACCCCTAAAACCCATCACACAAAATCAATAACAAACAAAATTCAATCGGCTACAACAGCTTAAATTAAATAAACTGTAAATTAAATCAGTCAAAACAATCGGAAAAGAAGGGAAGAAATTGTTGAGAGCTCACTCACGTAGGTGTTTAACTGACGAACGAAGCTGGAGAAGTTGTTGTGCTTGAAATATGCAGGAAGGATCATCCGAGAGAAATCCAAAGGATCGACGACGATGAAGCTATTGTTGGATCGACCCCAAGTGATGAAAGCATCGGTGGTTGGATCGGTAACCATATGAAAAGTCTTCAAAACGAACGGTGGAACCACGTCGTTCTGCTCCATACCATTAAAGAAAGCAAAACCCTAAAAAGCTCACAGAGAGAGAGAGAGAGAGAGGGCGTTGAGTTTGTCAGAGTGAGTGTTTAACTGAACCTGGGTGTGTTGTTCTGCCAGGTGAGGTTGTGAGGGACGCTTTCCTTTTTGGACGAGGCAGGAGCAGGGTAATATATGGAAGGGGAGCATGTACAGTAACAAAAGGGAAGGGGATAACGTGGCATTCATTGGGAGGGGTCATGATAATAGAAAAGAGTCACGAGGTTGGGCTCATGTGGCTTGGTTTTTTTTATGATCTTTTAGTACACGTCAGGTTTCGGGGTCAAGATACTTTGGTTGTGACTTGGGAAGGCAGCACTTGGGTGACACGCTCTTGTAGGGCGCGTGGGAAGCAACCGGCTCCAATGAGGGGGTGACGTGGCCCCACCTTGTCCTATTAAAAGCCAAGTGGTTATCTAATTTAATTTATTTTTCCTTATGAGCTTTACTACTTAAAAATTTTAATATTTTTACACAATTATTTAATAAAAATTGATGAAAAATTCTTTTCTAAAATTTTTATTAGTCTAACTATCCATAATTCAAATAATAATACTTTTTATTTTTAAAATATTTTAAAATATTAGTATCTTTTTGTATATAAAAAATATATCAATATTTTAAATCAATAAAATTTGTAAAGATTAATATAATTTTTTGTCTTTTAAAATTTATAAAAATTTTAATTTTAGTCATTGAAATTTAAATTATTAATTTTAATTTTTAAAGGGTAAAATATCTTAATTTTTATTAAATTATAGAGATTAATAATTTGGAAAGAAAAAAATTGAGAGATATAGTTTGAATCTTGAAATATAAAATTAAGATGAAAAAAAATAAAAGCTTGTATTAATCCAATTTTTAATAAGAAATTTTTCACTTTTTTTTTGTATTTAACTGTTAGATTTATTTCACGTCCAAGAAAACTGTAGATTTCTTGCTTGAATATGAAATATGTTAATTTTGAAGATTAATTATGTTAATTATTACTTTTTAAATATAAGGGAGAAAAGGTGGGATCTTTTGTGATGGGGTGTTGGAAGATGAGAGGCGGGCCAATGGCGTGGGGGGGAGGAAGGGAAGGTGTTCCCTAATTTGTGGGGACCCAAATAATGGCTTAGATTCGCTGATCGCAATTCTGATTCGTGTGTGGGTTGACGATCTGTGATTGGCCAACGTGTAGGCTCTTCCATTCCTTGCGTCTTCTGGCGGTGTTTGGACCTTGGGGAGCATATTCATTCTTTTACAGTTAAAGCATCTAAGTATTCTCACTCTCCCCCACCCTCCCCCCGAAAAAAAAAGAAAAAAACCTCACCGTCAACATGCAAACATTCATAAAACTTCAAAATGTACAGTATATATTAATTTAATACAGTTGATGTTAACTTAGGGGTTAGAAGTAGTTCAAAATGTATTTGGTTTTGTTCTGACGCCAAATTTAAAGTAATTAATCAATAAAATATATAAGAAATTGTATTATTTACATATCATGAAATAATACAAGTCACCTCAAGTTCCATGCAAAAGCAAAACATAAGAAGTTGAGTTTTATTTTAATTTTATACTTTTTTAAAAGTTAAAAAAATTACTAGTTAAGATAGTTGTTGGGAAAAAATATTTTGACTTTTTTAAAATATTTATTTTTATTATTTATATATGAAACTACTCTTTTGATAAAAAAAATATGTGTGTAATTAATAATAAGAGTTTAAAAATGTATATAAATTTAATAAATAAAATTGATTGAATTCTTGTTATTTTTAGAATAAAAATAAACTCATTTATCAATTTTTACTATCTATTAATTAAAATGTTGATCTTCTAACATTAAATTATAAATGCTAAAATTTACAAAACCCTTTAAACTTTAAGTTAATTACATATAATTTTTAACTTTCAAAAATTTAAATTAAAGACCCTAATATTTTATATTTTAATTATCAAATGCATGGCATTAAAATTGCTACTAAAATTAATAATTTTTATCATGTTATAATTTTTATATTTTTTTATTATATATCACGCTATTTAGAAATTAATATTTATCACTTGACATATAATTTAAAATTTTTAATTAATACTTTAAATATAAAAACTTAAAAAATTATTTAAAATATTTATTTGACCATATATTATTTAAATAAAAATAATAACTACTTAAAATAAATTATATGTAAATTATCAAGTCTTATTTTTAACTAATTTTATATAAAATAAAAATTATAACATAATAAAAAATGTTAATTTTTACGGCAATTTTAACCACATGGGATTGATTAAAATATAAAATATTATAGTTTTGAATTTAAATTTTTAAAAGTTGAAAAAGTTATATTTAACTGACCCAAGTTCATAAATGTTATGTGTATTTAAGCCGATTACAAATTATTTAAACTTTTATTGTTATTAATTAGGATAATTAAAAATCTTGTATTTTAGTTAAAGTTTATCTCCAAAAATGTGATCATGGGTAAATCTTTGAGGAAATGGAGAAATGAATAGCATCATATTGAGATATAACGCATCACGTCAATTTTAGATACTAGTTTAAAATAATATATTTTTTATGCAATAATTTAACCTTGATTAGGTATTATGTCTTAAAAACATTATTTAAGTTATAGATTAATTTTTTCTTAAATATTTATTATCTAAATCTAAGAGCATATACTCTCTCCACGTCCAAATTTAAATTTGATTTCCATTGTAATTTTCTATCATTATTGGTTCAAACATGACACAATTAACGTAATAGCAATATTGTATTTGTAAATTAATAATGTGTATAAGTGGTTGTTTCCTTTAGGAAAAAGGGAAGATCCATTGCTTACCTAAAGAAGAAATGCGTACGATTGGTTTCTTTTCTTTAATTTAAATATTATTAATTATTAATATTTAATTAATCTAACTTGCTAGTCGGCCACCCCACAAGCTAAAGTGTTCAAAGATATATAAGTCATATATGGGCATTATATTCAAATTTTTAGAATATAATAATATAATCTCCAAGCAAAGAATACTTGGTCATCATATCCACCACCAAGCATCCCTAATAAATATCTCCATCAAATGGCAAGCAAATCCCTCCGGAGAAAATAAACAAATTAAATAAGAGAAGAAATAATAAGATAAGAAATTAAAATGAGAGACAAAGAATTATTTTTCTATAAATGTATAGTCACTTGTACAAATGTGGCTATTATTTATATGTCACAACTATTAAAAATTAAATATTAGATTACAAAGGAATAAAGATGAATATAATAATATTAACAACAAGAAACTCCTCTCAAATTATTTACTAGGGAGGTTATAGATTAATGACATAAAGAGAAGAATGAATCCTAAGAAGAATCCCAAGAAGTAAGAGTTATATGGATATCCACATATGTAAAAAATATTTGTAACATTCTCAATATTATAATTAATTATACCTATAGTCAAATATAAGTTGTTTAATTAATAGCAAATCTCTCAACCATCAATGCACCAAGCCTACTGTGAGTTATAAAAAAAATGCAAACGACTCACAAGAAGAGCCATGCACGTTGATTAGAAAGAAAGATGCAGAAGACAAAAACTCCTTCTATGCACCAGTAAGATTCTGTGATTCTGTTTTGTATTGGAAATTAAAGAAGATGCTTGTGTATTTTAGGAAAAAAATATTATATTAATTAGTTTAATAATTTTTTTAATTTAATTGAATTAATTAAATATATATTATATTAATGACAGAAAAAGTAATACCTTAGAATTGTTCCAATAACGTCAAGAAATATGCTAACTTGTGTTCCTTACAGTTACAACTACTTGATTAAACCAATCTATGCAATTTGATTCACAAACCATCACCATCACCATCACCATCACCACTTCCCTTTGCTCCAAGCAACTTTCCCAACTTGAAAGTATTATGAATCAGTACAAGACTCGACTTATTTAATATTCCACCCATTCAAAATTATAAGGATTTTTTTTATGTATCATAATAAAAAATATAAGGCATAATTTTTGTCTTCAAGGTATGCCCTTAATTGAGTTGTACCACTCTGATCCTTATTATAGATCTACTTAGAGAAAAAAAATTTGATCTTAAATATAAATCTATTTCGATATTATTAATAAATATTTTTTAATTCTATCCCTATTTAATTTTGATTGGAAAGGGAAAAAAATGAGAGATGTGAAAATGATATATAAATATAGAGAGAGACTAATATTAAATTTATTTTTTTTATTAATTTACAATATATTCAATATCTTAACTACCATCTATGATAAGGACTAAAGCAATAATAAATAATTTTTTTCGCATTGGCCTAAGCTGAATTATACATAATTCTTTTTAACTTTATATCATGTATAGATAATTAGATAAAACTTTATGATAAACTCTTATAAACTTACATTTATGTAAATAACTATTAATTATATTCATTATTTATATGAACATAGCTTAAAGTCTAAGAGGGTCATACCTTGGGGGATTATATACCCTTAAAAATAAAGTTTTAAAGGGGTATATAATTTATGATGGGAGGTTATCCATACAAATTGATTTGATTCAAAGTTTATAAGAATTTATAATAATTTAATTTTTTAATTGAGAAACCCTATTAAAAAAACTGTAAAAATATGAAAAGAATTTATAATTTTAAAGGCCATTAACTAACTTATCATGAATAATATAAATTAGTTAAAAATAACTTATAATTTTGAATAGAGGAAATACCTGTCTTTGTTTTTTTTTGTTGAAGAAAAACATATGCATTAGCCATTAGTTACTTTCGTTAGTTTTGCATTCATTTTGGAGATAACGATAGAATCAGAGGCAAATCTTGGAGTGAAAATTATAAAATAATCATATAATGTCACTATCCTATTGAATGAGTTAGATTTGCATATTATATTTGTCTAATCAACTTAATTACTATATCATAATCAAGTTTAATCTAATTAGGTGAAGTTTGCATAATGTAGGGCACCGACTGAAGAATTTCTTCCTCTGTCCATTAGTTCAAAAATAGAAAGTTCATGTCATATAAAATTGTTTATTTTAAAATTCTAGCAAAAATAACAATAATATGACAAAAAAATGTTTATAACGTCCCTTTTTAATTTAAAATTTCCCCCATCCTTTCAGTTGTTTTCTCTTCCTTATTTAATTCGTAATATTCATAAAATTTTACAATAGAAGAATCTAGAGAATTTATACTTGAGAACTGATAGCATATATAGTGAAGCATATATATATATATATATAAAAGCTCTAATCCTTTTGTTAAGTGAAATATCATTCGGTTGGATGGTTAGAAAATTCAAGAGATCAAGATTTTCTTAGGGTCTAAGTTTGATAAACAACTCCAGAGTAAGCAGTATTTGCATATCGACTCCACCAATAATATCACTAATATCCTTTATCAATAATTTAATATTAACTTATATTTTTTCCCTTGCATAGCATGCTTTTTAAGGTAAGATCCACTATTATTTATATATATGAATAGGTTCTTAATTATTTTATTCATATTATCAATCTGTGAATTTAATATCTAAATAATTACTATGTATTTTTCATATTAATAGTGTTAAAAAAAATAAAACCTCTCAATTTAATTATGTTTTTATAAATTCCACTTTAGTTTCTAATTTATTTTTTTTAGAGTCTAAAAGGTATCTTTAGTAGACAGTTAAAGACTAATTATTTTAAAATATAAAAATTATTGAAATAAATATTATATTTTTTAACAAAATATTTTTTATAGATATAGCTTAAATACGAATATATGAATATATTGTTCAAATTTCTCCTTCATTAATTTGATCTAAATAAAAACATACCGTATCACTTTTGGCTTTTATTATTCTATCAGTATGAGTACATGGTTCTAGTTGTATTCCACATAGCAAGTGCATATTTTACGAGGAAAAATGCTTTCATAAATTCATGGACATAGTAACTATCAATCCTATGAATGAAGGTTGAAAGACGATGTTTTTACTCGCAGGTTCGTAAAGAAAAGAGTGATAGAGACGCATTTTAAGGAAGGAGCAACAAGATCTCTAAGCTCTTTATGAGAAAGATTACACTGTCTAATCACAAGAAAAAAATTGTAATAAACCGACTTAAAAAGAAACCTCCAAACAGTTAAGAACTGTCCAGAGATCTCCATTATGCAGAATTTCTTCGGCTTATTAATTAATTAATACACACAAAACAATATATTTTAGACTAATAAAATATGATATAGTTGATAAATAATAATATTTTTTAAATATGATGTCTTAGATTTAACTAGATCATGTATATGATTCTTTTTTTTTAGAGAGGCAAGTAAAACTCACTTAAATAATCTCTATCTATGTTTAGCTACCATACAGTCATACACCACTTGGTTTCTAACAAAAGAAAAACACAGTATATTTCATATAGAGTGTGTGAGCTTTAATATAATGGTAAGGTTGATGTTATGGAATATGAAAGTCATATGCTCAAATATTAAAAATAGTCTCTTTTATTGTAAGGATAAGTTTATTGTTATGTAATTTAGAAGTCATATGTTCAAGTACTTTTTTTTAGTTATAAATTTTTTTAAAAAAAGTTAGATTTACTTATTTTTTAAGGGTAGGATGAAATATCTTTTATCTTTAAACGATATCAATATTAAATAAAGTGAACTATCTATTATCTTTAAATATAAATTAAAATATTTAAAAATTAAAATATCCCTAAATTCTATGGTGAGAATTATAATAAAATATTATTTTTTAAAGATTAATATTTTAAATGATTATATATTTTATTTTTTAATAGTTAAACTTATAAATGATAAATGATGGATCCACATGTTCAAATACTGAAAGTATCCTTCTTCGTTTGCAACGCAGCCCATTTTTATGTTTCATATGATTTGAAACCCACTTTTTATCCGATGTTCTTATTCTGTCATACATACATACATACATATATATATATATAGCTTTTCGAGGCTCAAAGTTCAACTTTATCACGTTCATATAGAAATATAATTAAAATGAGTACTGTAGATATAGAAGTTGGCTCATTTTATAATATGTATGTTTGGAATATCCTAAACTTAAATTTTAATTTTTTTAAAAATAAATAGTTATATTTGTTTAAATAAAATTTTAAATTAAATTATAATTTAAAATTAAATTTTCAGATAAGATTGTCAGAGTAATTTATGGAATAATAAAAGAGTCTATGAACTAACTAATTATTATATTACCTAAATTTTTTTTTACACATTCTCTCCTCTATCCTACTTTTTCTTATATTCTCTCTCATCTCTCTTCTCTTTTCTTATACCCTCTCTTCTCTTTCCTCTCGTCTCTCATTATTTAATACTCATACATTTTTTCGTAATTTATCAATAATAAAAATATTTTTGGAAATAACTATCTAAACCCTCATTTATTTAAAATCACTTTTTTATTCATAAATTTTTTTTCAAAAGCCTTTTTCTAAAAATTGTCTAAAATCCTCTTTTTTTCATAAGTCTTTTTCCAAACTCTTATATAAACGGGCCCTATATATAATACTACCTGAATTGAAATAATGTCCATGTTTGGCAACTTTTAAAACCATAGTTTTAAAAGAATTTTTAGCTCAAATTATAGTTTTAAAAAAATAAAAATAAATAGTTATATTTATTTTATAAAAAATAAATAAAATTATAGTTTAAAACTAAGATTTTATATAAGCTATTGAAATTAACTTTTAGAATAGTAAAAAAGTTTATAGACTACATAATTATTATTTTATTTTTATTTTTTCTTTACCATATCTCTTCTCTATTATCTCAGATCTCTTCCTTCTTCTCTACTTTCTTTTCCCTCTCTTATCTCTCTTTTCTACCATATCTTCTTTGTTCTCTCTTCTCTATCATCTCTCTTCTCTCATTTTTAATAAAATCATATCATTTTTGATAATTTTTTAATTATAAAAATCTTTTTAGTAATAACTATCCAAATACTCATTATTTAAAATTATTTTTTTCTATAAACTCTTATCTAAAAGCTTTTTTCTAAAAATTATCTAAATATTATTTTTTATAAGTTATTTTTTAAATTTTTATTCAAATAAGTTTTATACAGAATTAAATAGAAAGCACATACACGCAGCTGAGATAAAAAAGAAAACTAAAAGAAAAGAGAGATAATTGCTGTGTGTGATGATATGATGGATGGTTTGTTGCCCTCTTGGCAAGTAGCCAAGGATCACGAAGAAAAGTTTTGAGAGATTTGACAAAAATGAGAACAAGTTAACACGTTCAACTTTGACTTACATGCATGGATTCTTTGTCGCTTTCTCAGGCAAAACAAGACAATACTTACCAATTACAACACAACTTGCAGCTCTGCCTCAAGATTCTCATATCTCCACAGTCACTACATATCTTATGTATATGTAGTTTTTGTCTATAAATTTATAATTTTGTTTCTGTCACAATTCAAGAAACCATCTCTATCAACACCCAAGATTATCACTGTCTTCCCTTCTCGTTTTTGCCTTATATATATAGTTTGTATACGTACCAATGAAATTGGTGTGCATCAATTGCCTTGAGCTATTCTTCACCAAATCCAGCTTTCTAGTAGTTTCTTCACAATTAACTTCGTTACTTTTGCTTATATTTGGTTTTTGTATGCCATAAACCGATAATAAACTTTGTAAGGAAAGATATATTCTTTGCCCCCTTTATCTTGACAAATATTATTCTCCACTATTGAATGATAGATGATATTACTTACATTTTTATAAGATATAATTTTTTGAATATATATGTTCATTATTATAATATATACTTTAGAGATGTCTAAATATTTTTTTTTACCTTCAATTAATTACATATTTCGCTAATATTGTTCTCTACTTATTTTCTCTCATATTTTTCTTCCCCCACTTATTTTCTCTCCCATCCACCTTTTCCACAAATGAGGATATTTTTAGAAAAAAAACAGTTACAATTTTTACTATTTATTATCTCTAACTAATTCTAGCAAACTTTTTTAATAATATTATTGGTTATTTGTATCTTATGAAAATGAACCGAGGGAGTACTTTTTATTCATATCTAGGAAAAAATAAATGTGAAAATTTCTGTGAAGTTAATTACTTTATGTAATTGTTAAGTTATATTAAATAAAGTATATCAGATAGTATAAAGTCTCTTGAAATATAATACAAAAAAACTAAAATAAATACTCAATGAAATACCGTTGTGTGATCCTAATCTTAATGTCTAACTGAGATAACTGTTTCTTGTTGTTTCGGATGTAATTTGTCAAATTATGACGTTAATGGGTATGAAATTAAGTCCGTCGTTTGATTAATTAAGAATGGGTGGATTATACTTTTGTCGGGTTATGCACTTTGGAACCTATCTTGACTCTACCGGCCAGCATGATTAAACCTAATTCAAGTAGGATGAGAATAGAAACACTTTAAAAAAGGAAAACCAAGTTATTACGTAGCAATAGTTTGAGGTTTGTTTTTGTGGGAGTACTAGAACAAGAAGTTGCCAAATGTCCACAAGCACGTTTCACCACATGGTTTTGAATTTTTGTGTTTGGGGTATTAATTAGGTTATATGAGTGATAATTATTTGAAATTAAATTAATAGTGTTTAGGTGTTGCCACGTGTCCACTTAAAACAGTGGAAGGGTCTTCATCACTGTAAAGGTTACTAAAAACACTTAACACCCACCAATCTTCTTGGATTGGCCTAATCCAAGACCTTCCCCCTTTCAACTTCATTATCTCTATCACGGATCCTTTTCATCAGCATTATCAAAGATATGCCACAAAATTAAAGAAAGCAAAGATATACACCTGCTCTTACGTGGCTCATATATATCCCTCTGTTCTTATTTTTTTAAAAAAATATTTTAAAATTAAATTGATTATTAAATTTATAATTTGACCCACAGATTATTAAAATGGGTTGGGCGTTGTGATTTTAGATAAGGTGTCAAGTATGAATTTGGGAGTAGGCCAGAATTAAGGGCCTATTTGAATTAGCTTTTAGAGAATAGATTTTGGGAAGAATAGATTTTGAGAATAGAGATGTTTGGATGATTAGTAGTAGAATTACTTTTTATATTGATAAATTACTAAAAAGGGTATGCTTTGATTAAAGTATGAGAGAGGAGAGAGGGTAGAGAATAAATAGGAGAGAGTGTAGAGGGTAGAGAAAAAATAGGAGAGATGAGAGAGTGTAGAGAAGAGAGAGGAAAGAGGAGAGAGGATGAAGAGGAGAGAATGTATAAGAAAAAGTAGGAGTAAAATAGTAATTAGATAGTCCATAAACTCTTTTACTGTTCTAAAAGCTATTTTTAATACCTTATTCAAAATTATGATTTCAAATCATGGTTTTAGCCAAAATTAATTTTGATTGTGAGATCTCGCAGTACTTCTTTAGAATTAAGTTTTATTGTGATATTACCTTATTAACCTTGTACATACTAAGAGGAAGAAAGACAAAATTGAGATGTTGAATTTTCGTAAAATTAGTTGTGACTACTTTAATTATTGTTGTTATTCCATAAAGTCAAAGTTGTTATTTATTAAGCACGAGTCATAATTGATTAGAAATTACCCACTCACACGTGTGAACCTAAGAGATGAATTCCATAAAGTTAAATTGTTATTTGTTAAGTTGACGTTATCATTGACTTAAAGGTATACTTATTTTTATAAATCTAGTTTTTATCCGTTAAGTTGTATTTGTCATTCATAATCTAACCTGACTCAGTACAAATTAACTATAGGCCTGTTTGATTTTTATTAAATTATAGTTTTAAAAGCTCTTTTAAGAATAAAATTTAAATTTAATTTTTTTTAAAATAAACAGCCATATTTATTCAAACAGTTTTTGGATTAAACCATATGATTTAAAATTAAAGTTTTAGATAAACTGGTCAGAGTAGCTTATGGAACAGTAAAAGAGCTTATGCCAATTACTATATTACCCTTATTTTTTTACACTATCTCTCCTATTTTTTCTTACACTCTCTCTTCTCTCTCATACTTTTTCTTACGGCCTCTCTTTTCTTTCTTACACCTTTTATCCTCTCTCCTCTTATATCTTATCTATTCTCATTTAATACTTATCATTTTTCGTAATTTACCAATAATAAAAATACTTCTGCAAATAACTATCCAAATACTTATTTATTCAAAACTATTTTTTTTCTATAAGCTCTTATTCAAAAATATTTTTCTATAAGCTGTCCAGAAACTCTTTTTTTTATAAAACCATTTCTAAAATTCTATCTAAACGGATCCTATGACTCAATATGACTTTTAGAAATGGATTGATATAAAAAAATGTAAATTTGATTGTAATAAAATTTTTCATAACTAAATTAATATACTTTTAACTTTATATAAGATAAATAAATATTGTATAAAATTAAAAACATAATATTCAAATTCAGATAAGTCAAATATCAACCTACACTAAGTCAATTAAACATAAATTTTTCATTAAGAGTTTTCATTTTCTGTTCAATTCAATTTCAGTAACCTTCCTTTCTTTCTTCTTCAACTTGTTTGTCCTGTTTTGGGCTTTGCCCAATAGTTTCTGATAGAACAGTGAATCTAAACTTTTTGTTAGATATCTTCCCCTTTTTTATGGATATGTACAAAACCATTGTCTTGTTCGGCCGTCGAAGTTACAAGGTTGTAAGGACATTAATCTCACAATATCTAGCCGACAAGCCAGAAAACGAGCATATGATTAATTTAGGAGGACTGTTTAATTGGCACCAGATATCATGAGTTTGACTTTGAAGCAGCTTTAACGCTTAGAATAATTGGGGAAATTGTGAGGCAGATCTATGAAAACCTACTCCCTAGAAATTAATAAGAGATTTGCTTTCTATTGAAAAAATAGTTTTTAATATAAATAATTAAAAAGAATAGTTTAAACTAATAAAAATTAGTTTAATTGATAAAGAGTTGACTTACAATTCATAATATTATGAGTTTAAATCACATTGACAATATAAAAGATTTTATTAGTAGTTCATTTGTAAGTTGTATTATTTGAACTTAAAAATATGCTCTAACCCTAATGATCTCTTAGAATTCAACTTATCTAAACTTTATTATTAAATTAACAAAAATTGATTTAGTTAATAATAAACTAGCTTATAACCAACAAGGTTATGAATTCAAATTTTATAAATATTTTTTGAGTGATATATACCTACATCTGTAAATATTTTTTAAATTTAGAGACATGTATTAGTTATTGTGAGCCCCTAAAATTTAACTTACTAAAACTTTATTCTTTAAAATAAAAGGAAATGGATAATTTAGAAAAATTAATCCACATTTTTTATAAATAAATAACTATTTGTTTTAATCTTTATTTATTAATTATCTAATTTTTATATTTACACACCGATGGAATATATATATTATTCTGCGTATGACACAAAGGGATGAGAGTAAGGAAATAATGAAATTTATGTTTGTAAAGTTTATGGAAGACAATAATTTTGATACTAATTTGGGATGGCAGAGCAGAAAGAAAGAATTGAATTCCACACAAAGTGAACTGATTCCTGCGGTGCAGACACGATTGTACCAAAGAATGAGTAAATGACCCAAGGGTCAAAAAGGCAAACTGGAGGGTCTGTGAAGAAGCCACAAGTCACCATTGGGGCCTTTAATTGTTGGAGACAAGTGTCCCTTACATGGCAATCAAACAAACTTTGTCTCCAAGTGAAGA
The DNA here is from genome assembly GCA_037074615.1 of Leucaena leucocephala. NCBI lineage: Eukaryota > Viridiplantae > Streptophyta > Magnoliopsida > Fabales > Fabaceae > Leucaena > Leucaena leucocephala. Next base: position 13,400,909 of record CM073562.1, read on the forward strand.
CAGGTAATATTCATAATTTATCATACATTTTACATCTTGTATTCATGTTTTTTTTTTATAATAATTGTACATTCAACAAAAAAATTGCTGAAAAATAAAAATTTCCCATTATAAAATTTATTTATTGTCTAAAAGTATTTAATGAGTGAGGAGCTCTTTTTTAACTGTGTATAATATATTTTTAATTATATATAAATATTTTTTATTTTATATATAATTAAACATAAATTGTATACCGATAACAAATAGTTGCATCTACATCTTTCAAGGATTTTCAAGGTACCTTCAATAATAAATTAAGAATTTAGTTATATATAATTCATATTAAATCCACTATTTTCATAAGGCCAAAGGTGCAAAAAAACAGTCGTGAAATTTTATCCCAAGGGCGCCCAACGTCATCTTTTTTTGGATGCAAATATAATCGTAATGCTATAAAATGGTTGAAAAAAAAAATACTAAATTCCAGTAGTTGACTATTAGAAAAATTGACTAAAAATACCAATATAGAAGTATCCCTAAATTATTATAGGTAAACTTTCATGTTAGTATTTTATAATTTTTTTTCCTAAAATATCTCTAATTAAAATCTTTCCTTAAAATATACCTATTTATTAATAAAATTTTAAAAATAATAAATTAATATTAGTTGGTAGATAATAATTAATGCTATTTATATCATAATTATACCACATCTATTCCATGTTAGTATTTTTAGTCAATTTTTCTTTCTAACTGTCAACTAACATAATTTGACATTTTTTCACCTATTTTATAACATTATGATTATTTTTGCACTAAAAAAACAATATGGCGTTGGGGCCAGAGGTAAAACTTAATGGATATTTTTCACCTTTGCCCTTTTATAGTAAAAAGATGAAGTGAAAAACTCAACTTTAGGAAGGAAAAACAGAATATTGGAAAACCAAAACCAAAACTCAAGTTTATAAACTGTGACTAAACGAATAAAACCATTCCAAATATACAGTCTATACAACACAAAAAGAAAATACAACCGAATCATGGTCAAAATCCAACAAGGCTGTACCAATTTAAAACCAAAAAAAAAAAATCTTCAGGATTCCCAGGGAGTTTCACCTCAATTAATGCACATTCCTCAGGTTGTCAGATAAGGCTTGACAGATGAGGATATCTTCAGTTCAAGTCACCCAGCAATGGCTCCTCAGAATCTGAGGAAGTGGTAGCAGTGAGTAGAACACTGGGTTCATACCATTTAGTCACTCTGAAATCCATAATAAATAACAATCATCATACCCAATCCCGGTTAGTACTTAGTTATCAGAGGACTCCAGAACATTGTACTCCTTCAAATGTCTTTGAAATTGTGCCAACTGGGTCTGCAGTTGAAGAATTCCAGCAGCTTTCCGTGACAAAATTGAATTTAATTTGACAATGTAATCGTCTAGTTGATTTCCTGGTTCGTCAGCCACAACGAGCAGATTCATCTCCTGCATGTTACAGTCATCACGTTAAAGAAAAAACTAGTGCAGGAGATAATTTAAACAACGAATAAGAGATTGTGCTTACCTCTCTAACAAGGTCCATAGTATCCTCCACTTGTCTTCTATGAGCTGCTACTAGATCTTCCTCTTCCTAATCAGTTAATAAACCAAACAAACAGATCATCACCCAGCAGTTTAACCATGAAAAACATTTCGTCAAAGAAGCGTGCCGATAACATAATTACCTTTAACAGGGAATTTAGATCATCATCAGGGTTATTCTTATTATTACCCTTTGGCTGATCCATACGTTTCACATGAGAGTCTATCTTCTTGTCCTCCACAGAAGCCAATCGGGTGGTGTCTCCTTTCTTACTTGTCTTTCTAGTTCTGTCTTGTTCATATGTTGGCTTAAGGTAATCGACTTCATTTTCAGCTTCGTCATTTTGACCACCTCTTTGACCCCTTTGTGAGTCTGAATACGCAGATGCGGCGAAATTTCCCACCATCCTTCCACTAGGAACACAATCCATGTTAATGGGAGGAGAGGGCTCTCTTTCAAGTTGTTTGGACCAACCAAAACGATTTTTGTCAGTAGAAATGTAATTTATTTCATCTTCAAAGGTATCATCACGAGATAAAACTGAGGACGAAGGCAATGTTGTCGAGTCTCTCACGTTTGAAGATGAAGAAACGGGATCCTTTTTGGAGCTATTCCCTTTTGACAAACTCTTCACCCTACAGTGCGACTGTCACTTAGAATTGCTTATGATATTATCAGATGCATCACTTGCATACAACATTAACTTCTTAAACACGTACCTGTCAGCATATCTTAAGGTGTTTAAAGTATGGTCACATGAACCTGAGCTCGGTGAAATGCATGATATCATTACGGTGCGAGAGTCACCAACAAAAGAATCTCTCAAGACTTCTGTCAATTTGCTTCCTCTGAAAGGAATATGTCCCTGGTCATTGTCAAGAGCTCTAATGCATTCCTTTAAAGCAAGTAAGCTTTTATTGATTTCTGCACCTTCAATCCTGAAATAAAGTCAAGATCAAATTCGTTAATTGTATGTGGGCATTTTATCATAGTTATTTCTTGAGACTCACAAAAGATATAGAAAATAATGGAAGATCTACTCAAACTCTGAAGAGAGGTAATGATGCAGGAACGCTTAAATTTGAAAATGACACCCACACCTTGTCTGTTTATCATTATCTGTAGTATCTGCACCACGTTCACTTCCAGCAAGATCAATAAAAGATAGCTTGCCAACAAGTCGAGCAGGCTTCGATTCTGTACCATCGGCTGATCTCTTGATACAAAGCTGAAATATGGCATGTGATCTAGAGGATTCCTCGTTTGCACCAGTTGTACCGGTACTTCTTGTAGCATTCCCTTTCTCTATAAATTCCCTGATTGCCTCAACATCAGATACTCTGTATTCTTGCAAGCCCACAATGCAAACCTGTTGTTTCCCATCCTCCCTCATGAAAAGTTTTCTGCAAAAGCATAAACCAGTCAGCAGCTAAACACAAAAAGCAAGACTTGTTGAGGCCCACAAGTTAATATGGCTTACTTTCGATCATTGAGCAGATCAAATACTTTCCCCCCATATATCTCGAAGAAACTAACAAACAATTGGAAGCCTTGGTTCCGATATGTATAGTACATCAATTTTAAAATATCTTGGGATGCTTTGAGAGGCAGTGGTTGCATGGTATAAGTCTTCCCGCTTCCTGAAAGTATTAAGATTGTGTTATCCAAAATATTCAGAAAGAGTAAAGCAATGAAAATAAAAACACATTAAATTCTATACTAAAATTATGTGATTCATAAATTTGCATATGGGATAGGCTATAGAGATATACTTATCTAGCCAACTATGTAATAACACCGTCACTTGTTCTATCTAACTCATCAAGTACTTAAAAGTAAAAGAAGATTCAAGACAATAGGGAGTATTGATGGAAACGACATAATTGTTTTTTCGTTTTTTTTCTTTTTCTGTGGGTGGGTGGGGGGCACAGTTTCAAATTTCAATTGTATTGCTTAAGTTGATTGAAAGTAAGCGGGCAAAACAGTAGAAAAACAGGTTGTTAAATCCTAGTTCCTGTCAATTTCATGGCCCCAAAAAAGTAATCGTGTTTTTAGGCAGGTAAAAGAAGAATTTCTAGTATTTCTCATAATTCAGGCGTCTATGTATGAAACTTGAATAATGAGTTTAAATGCAGCCATGTTCAATTTTGAATGATATATCTTCCATAAATACATTAATTTAAAATCTCAAAACCAGGCAGATAATTGGTTCTTTCGTTTGCATGACTTACTCTATTCTACCTGCAAGCAAATGATAATGAGATATTCAAAAAACATACAATGCTCTTATCCTCAAAATAATATGAAACAAACAAATTTTAGTGCAAATCTTAATAATGGAATGATAATCCTTTTTTTAGGTATTTGATAGTTATTAATAAATATATGCACTCTGATTTTTCTCCCTCAACATTAGGCAGAGTACTTGCCTGTTTGGCCATATGCAAAGCAAGTAGCTTTTGTTCGTTGGAAAATAAGAGGGACAATAGGTTCCACTGTCTCAGAATACACCTGTAGAAACAATTAAACAAAAATGCACTAAAACACAAAAAGAATGATCTAGGGATACAAGGGGAATTGTCAGTCAATGAGGTAATCGGAGTAGATCTTGTTATATACTCACTTTATCATTTGAAACATCTTCATTCAGTACAGCATCAAAAACAAATTCATGTCTCTCAACATATTCGGTTAAGTCAACCTGGAGAGTGCAGAAATTGGAGAAGAAGATTCAAATCAGATTGTACAAACACTAATAACTTATAGCCCAGCATGTCAAATTTCTAGGGGAAAAAAGTTAACAAAGATGTACCAACATTAGGTTCAAAACACACAGCAAATTGTTTATCTGACAGAAGTTGGAAGATGGAGTGGGACTTGGAAGTTGGAAAATTAGCCAAATATTTGAGAATGAAAGACAACTAGAACTGTAAAAAAGCATGGATGCTGGGTTGAACGATGTTGATTGAAGCATTCATCTAAGCGGAAAAAAAATGATGGTTTGGCAGCTCTGAATACCATTTGCAACCTGCCTAGTTCACTTCCAAAAGGCCGTAAAAAAGCAATATAATGACAGCATGCTATTGAACATAAGTAACCTGTCAATGAAGTTTTCAACATTAATTGGTTTAATAAAAGCAAGAAGAGAATGCTGTTTATGTTGTTGGGTTAACTCATGAGTTGTTTAATCTTTAACTTTAAAAATGTTCATCACAAGCTACAGTGGAAGCCAGAAACTATTGAATAACTAGTATTTGGACCCATGCAGTGCACAGTATGTTCAAACAATAAGTTAGATGTATTGGAATTTATCTTTTACTATTTTAGGAACTTGTACGCATTTCTCTTGGAATTTATAACTCCCTTCAATTAGTTTTTAGTCATACAAAGATCAGCATATGTTCAGTGGCAAGTAAGCAAGTGGCGAACACAACTGTGCAGGAGGGTAATACTAATTCTTGATTAGATATCTTGTAGAACAAATTCAAATCAGATTTTATATTATGTAAAGATGGGTTCTTTAAGACAACCTACTGCACAGATACTCACCTTAAGTTTCCTTTCATGAGCCGTGAGAGCATTGGAATCTATGGTGATTATATCTTCCTCTTTCTTTGCTATTTCTTTCTTATTTAATGGTCTCTTGCGAATCTGCAGCAGTGGTGTTATGTCAAAATGCAGTTTGCTCAAGGAACTAAAGGCCTTTGCTAAACAGTAGTCCAATTTACAATAAAATGATGATATGCAGTATCACAATGAAAAGATGACATTAAATATCATACCACAACTTTGATCTTAGCAACATTGTTTGCTCTCTCTTTATCTGTTGAGAGACTTTTAAGACTGGTCTCAGGCAAGGCCCGAGCTTTGTTTCCAGGTAAGGAAGAAAATGGCTCAGAGTCATCAACACTTCTACCACGAACTGGATGATTAGTTAAATATTCATCGTGAAAACCAGACATCTATTAAGAGTCAGATAAAAAATACTAGTCAGTTACGTGTTATCAGTTTTGTCAATCACGATCTACAGATTCTATATACTTCACCCAAGAATGAAACTTTTGTCCGATTAGCAACGAATTATTCAACTAGTTCAGAAAAAGGGAATGCAATGTTAATAACAGAATAGGGCTACCTCAGCTTAATCCATACCAAGTTCATATTATAAACCATCTATAAAGACCATAACCATCGACTTTTTTAACTACATTGACTTTGTTTAGCTAAGGCCAATAAGCTAAAATCACATCACATATATGCAAGTCAATGATACAAACCTCAGGTAAGAGCTCGGTATTGAAGGAATGCAGATCAAGAAGTCCATGGGTAAGCCCTCCAAGAAAGACTTGATCGTCATCGTTCTTCCTCAAGCTGGAAGACCGATACCCACCAAACCCCTGAAGTCCTCCCACATAAGACCCAAACTCCTGCACGCTCCCAAAACAATTCCAAAATCAGCTCAGCTCAGCCGGAGCCATATTCGATCCCAGAGAAACAGCTGGACAAAAAGGCTGAAACAGTCAAGAAGGAAAACGTTACCTGTGTTGAAGTAGACGACTGAAACCATCTTCCCCGTGAAGTTGTCTCCAGAAAGTTATCAGAATTCTGACGCTGATGATGCACTGTGGAATTAGATCGCGGCATCTGCCTCCCCATCACGCTCATACTCCTCCAAAATTCAATCTATCCTTCTCACTCTCAGTCTGCAAAAGACAAAGAAGTGAGGATTTGTAGACAACTTTGAAACGCTTAATTTCTATTCTCTCAGGTAATGAACATCTCTGCTTGTTCGGCAAAAGTGGAAAGAAAATGATTTTGAAACTTCAAAAGGCGAACCTCGTGTCTCAACAACACACATAAAAGGAGAGTAGCGGCGCGTGAGATCGACGTGCAATCCAACAAGAAAGTACAGTGCGTGGGCTGGGTCCCCGGATTTTTAAAAAAGCCCAAGCCACGGTCCGCGGATTTCCTCCAATTTGACTGAATCGAGGGGGGAGAATTCAAAAAAAGCAGCGACGCCCGGTGTTGGCGCGCGTGGATACGCGCATTTATGAAGCGGGGTCAGGCGTGTTGGGTAGGTAAATTGTCAACAAGAAAGGGCCTCGGGTAGTGTTGATGGTGTTCACGTCGACATCGAGTGCTGCTGGGCCACACTCCCGTATATCGCGGCATGTGATAAATAATTTGATCCAGGCGATTGTTGACCGTCGATTTGTGATACGTTATTGTGGAGGGAATTAGGGAAAGTTTAATGAATTTGCATTTTCGTCCCAAATTTACGATATTCTCTATTGCAAGTTGTAATTGGAATTGTTCTACATTACTAGGATTGCTTTTTGCCATCTGCATCATTATTATTATATTTTAACAAAAATAAAAATTAATGTGAATCATGTCCGTTGCACCAAACTTAATAAATAAAATTAGATAAGCTACTCTATTTTATAACATGTAAATAATATAATTTTTTATTGTTTAGATTATATACAGGCGAGGTGATAGTTTAAAGTTATAAATAATTATTTTTGTTGAATATTTTCTTTTTTTATTTTTTTAAAGGTAAAATAATATTTTTAACCTACAATTAGAGGCTAAATCTTCTGAGGGTGTGTTTGAATTAGCTTCTGGAGAATAGATTTTGGAGAGAATAGATTTTAGGAAGAATAGATTCTAGAGAATAAATTTTGGAAAGAATAGATTCTGGGAATAATATATTTTGAAAATAAAGATGTTTGGATGATTAATAGTAGAATCACTTTTTATATTAATAAATTACTAAAAAGGGTATGATTTGATTAAAATATGAGAGAGGAGAGAGGGTAGAGAATAAATAAGAGAGAGGAGAGTGTAGAGAAGAGAGAGGAAAGATGAGATAGTGTGAAGAAGAAAGATAAGAGAGGAGAGATAAGAGAGATGAGAGAGAGTATAAGAAAAAAGTAGGGGTAAAATAGTAATTAGATAATCTATAAGCTCTTTTACAGTTCTAAAATCTATTTTCAGTAGCTTATTCAAAACCATAGTTTCAAACTGAGGTTTTACCCAAAATCAATTCTGGACAAAAATGGCTGTTTGGTTCAAATTTTTTCAAACTGAGGTTTTATTCTAAAATTAATTCTGGACAAAAATTGATGTTTGTGTGAAATTTTTTCAAACCGAGATTTTACCCAAAATTTATTCTCAAACGCTATTCCCAAACACACGCTGAGACAAAAAAATTAACAGAATTTTGTCTCTAATAAATTTTTTTTATAGACATAATTTGGTTGAAATTCAAGACCATATTAGGATATAAAAACTCTCATAGCGACATAAAAAAAATTCAATTACTTATAACTTCAAAATGGTTAGTCCTTACTCTTTTAATTTTTTTTTTAAAAAAATTAATGATAGGATGTGTGATTTTGTGGATTTTTTGAAATCAAAATTCAAAATTTTTTTTATACTGAAATTTTAAAAAAAATTATGTTTACCTATAATCTAAAAGTATAGTAAAATCTATCTTCCTCCTACGTTATACTAATATTAAGTAGAATAAATTGTCTATTATATTTAAATATAACTCTAAACACTTAAAAATTATGATTAAAATTATAATAAAATAATATTTTTTTAAAATTAAATATATTTTAAATAATTATATATTTTATTTTATTTTTCCGTTCAACCTACCTACTAATTTAAATTTCATATACAAGTATGAAAACACAAAACTATCACATGCGTTTTGGACTGAAACGAAGTTGCAATGACCAAGTTGGGCACATGCACGAGTTTGATTGAAGCTCCGATCAGTAACAGAGCACAGAAGGATTAAAATTCCATTTATATTATAGAAAATAGAGACAGGGCGGCATTAGAAAAAGTAGCCCACTTGTGATACAATATCACTTTCTAACGAAGGATTTTAAGAAATTATTTTTGATTAGTCTAAACCAATGGAAACTCCATATCTTTCAGCAAATTATTTTTGCTACCAATGCCCCTTCTTTTTTTGTGGATACTTCCAATGGCCCTTCACGCATCTAACTTTTTCACACAATTTTTTTCTTTTTGAAAGGAGGCACACAACCTATTCATCAGGTATCCCCAATTCAAATTTCCTCACCGTCGCCAGCTTCCAGCCTTTGCCCCACCACCGGTTACTCCTTCAGCCTCTACTTCAGCCCTACTCCTTCTATCGTTACTCGTTGCAAATCTGGGTTCACGCCGACCAGGTGGTGGAAGACAACTGAGGAGCAGGTGCCGGCGAAGACAACGGAGGAGGAGAGGCGACCAAGAAGCGGCGATACGGAGGCAAACGAATGCGTGAAGAAGCAGCAGCACTGCGCCTAAGTCTGAAATTCCTTAAAGGTCGTTCATATCAGTCTCTCTTCCTCTTATTGCTTCGTCTCTCTTCCTTCCCTTCATCGCATTCGCGGCAGGCAGCAACATGCCACCAACTTCGGCTGAATTTGTCTTCCTCACTTTTATTTAGGTACAGTGACTCTATTTATTAGACTCATGTCCTTATACCTAGTGGTTAGTTGCTTTCGGGACGTATTTGTCTTAAATTGTTTACTAAGCTCATACACGTCGAGGAAGTTTTATCGTTGCTTGGAATCCCTTTCTTTATCATTGCCAAAATATAAACAATACTGCTAGCCAGTTGTTTCTTTTATTGGAAAATATGTTTCTTTATTGAGCTTTTTAATTTATCAGATTAAGGTTTCGTTGTCAAGACTCTAGTTTTAAAAAGGAACTGAATTATAAATTTTTTAAAAAAGAGAAGCTGTGTTTGGTGCTCTGGTAAATTATAAACCACGGGATGGCATTGCCAAATTATTAATTTTCCTTTTCCTAAGATTCATGGAGTGTTATCCTTAATCTAGGGTGATCTGCATTTTATGTGTAGGTCAATGTTACTTGTAGAATAGCTCAATGGGTTTGCCTTGTTTTATACTCAGGTTCATTTGTTTGGCTCTAATGGGATTATGGGATATGCTTGATATGGAAATTTGATGCTTGGAATTTTGCTTTTCTCCTTTTTTGATTTGAGTTGATAAGGTTTTGTTGCCATTGTCTCCACCTGATGATAGGCTGAAGGGATTTTCATTGATGATCATTGCGTTATTTGTTGATCTTGCTGAGTACTTGAGGTCACTACCTCGTAAGTTGATTGATGGTTAATTTCATAAAATGGTTGGCTTTGATATGTGTTTTGTTTTGGAATTGTTGACGGTTTTGATTTTCTTCTGTCACTAAGGAAAAGTCTAAGGATATGCCAATGAGGCATTAGGTGGGTGCATATATATATATAGAGAGAGAGAGAGAGAGAGAAGGAGAAGAAGTTTCTGCTTTATAGTGAAGGTGTCTAGGAAGTTGAGGGAGAATTTAGAAGTTTTGGGACAGCACCTGAACACTTGAAGGTCTGACTATGTGGTCATTTTGTTTCTTTGTTGGTTTGCTGTTGTAAATTTTTTATTACGTAAGATCTTAGTTTTCATTTTGAAGTTTCATATCACTTGAAGTTAATCCTTTGTTAACTCATTTTGTTGGGCAGACTATTATTATCTTTTGGCTCTTTACTGTGGAATTGGATGTTTGGAGATTTCTTAAAAGGCATCCATCATGCAGTCAGCTCGTGCTTGTACTTTCTCTTGCATGTGGTGTCAATCTCTTAGGCTAAGAAATTTATGTTCTCCATCAACATCTCATCTCGTAGGAGCTAGAAACTTTCAGCATAGAGAACAATGTCAGGGCCATACAAGATTATATGATTTTGATATTGTTATTTCTAAAGCTAGTGAAGGTAGTAGTAGCAGCGAGGATGAAATTTTTCTGTCTCTTGTCAATGACCGAGCATGCGATGGTATAAATGTGTCTCACAACCTAATCGAGGCATTGCTCCATCGATTTAAGGATAATTGGAAGTCCGCATTTGGAATTTTCAAATGGGCTAGTTTGCATTCAGGCTTTAGACACTCACCTGAAACATACGATATGATGATTGATATATTAGGTAAAATGAAGCAATGGGGTAAGGTGAGAGCTCTCTTACAAGAAATGAACCAGGGAAGTCTCATCACTCTCAATACTATAGCTAAGGTAATGAGAAGATTCGTGGGTGCGGGACAATGGGAAGATGCTGTTAGGATATTTGATGAAATACAAACTCTTGGATTGGAGAAAAACATAGATTCCTTGAACTTGTTACTGGATACCCTCTGCAAAGAGAACAATGTGGAGCAAGCTCGTGCCATCTTCCTGAATCTGAAGCAGCACATTTCACCAAATGCTTACACATTTAACATTTTCATTCACGGATGGTGCAAAGTTAGGCGTGTAGATGAAGCACATTGGACGACCATAGAGATGAAAGGACACGGTTTTCGTCCTAGCGTTATAAGCTACACAACCATCATCCAATGTTATTGTAGAGAACAGAAGTTTGATAGGGTTTATGAGCTCCTTGATGAAATGCAAGCTCAAGATTGCTCTCCGAATGTGATCACTTTTACAGGTATCATATTTGCACTGGCAAGGGCAGAAAAATTCGAGGAAGCTTTGCAAATGGCCGAAAGGGCTAAATATGTTGGATGTAGGCCTGATACACTTTTCTACAATTCCTTGATTTATACACTGGGCAGAGCAGGCAGAGTATATGATGCTATTTATGTATTCAAAGAGGAGATGCAAAGTTATGGTCTTACCCCAAATACATGCACTTATAATACAATGATTTCCATGTTTTGTGATCATGCAGAACAAAGTAAGGCCTTTGAACTACTCAAGGAGATGGAAGATTCAGGTCTTTGTAAACCTAATACTCAGTCTTATCATCCTTTGATCAAATCATGCTTTAAAGCTGGAATTATAGATGGTTGTTTGAATGATATAGTGGATTATATGGTCAATAAGCATCATCTTTGTCTTGATATTTCAACATACACACTTATAATTCATGGACTTTGTAGAGCAGATAAATGTGAGTGGGCTTACTCAATATTTGAGGAGATGATTAATCATGGCTTAGTGCCTAGACGCAGAACTTGCCGTTTATTGTTGGATGAAGTTAAGCTGAAAAATATGTATGAAGCTGCCGAGAATATTGAAGATGTCATGAAGAAACTTTAATGAATTTCACGTTTTTGGAATGCCCATGCTAATCCAAGCATAACTTGTGACCGTATTGTTGACTTGCATTATATTTTCTTTTTGATAACCTTTTGGACCATCGGCATTTGGCCCTTTTTCAGGATTTTATTATTAGGTATCTGAGCAAGTGACTAATTTGAATCGAGGCTTTGTGACCAGAATGCTTCTCTTTAGGGATCTTTTTTAACAAGGTGAGAACTAAACCCCAATCTTCTCATTTTATGATTTAGTTCTTATATTATATTACTAATTAAATAGATAAAATTACTTACAACTAAATGTCCAAAAAACAGGAAAAGCTATTTTGTAGGTACTTACCTATATTTTCCTTTTGTTTTTAATTTGGTACCTATATTTTTTTTCTTTTTTAATTAAAATTTTCAACTTTATCTGTTAACCGTGTTAGCTTATTTATTGGTGAGGAGGAAGTTGGAGGGCTTGGGCTTCTTCTGGCATCGAGAACAGAGGTGGGCTCAGTGGCCACATAGCAAATTCCACTTTTTCTGTGGTGGTTAACGATGCAGAATAGGCAAAGGAAACGAATATGAAGCAGCGAAGGAAGGAAATTGGAACAACCCCTTCCCTCGAAGCTCCTCAAAAGGCAAGGGCAGGCCTTCATCTAACAAAACTAAAAGAGCCTGTTTGAATTTGTTTTTAGAGAATAGATTTTGAGAAAAATAGATTTTAAAAATGGAAATGTTTGGATGATTAGTAGTAGACTCACTTTTCATACTAGTAAATTACCAAAAATGATATGATTTGATTAAAAGTATGAGAGAGAAAAAAGAGGAGATATGAGATAGGGTGGAGATGGGAGATGAGAGAGGAGAGAGGGTGTAAGAAAAAGTAGGGGTAAGATAGTAATTTGATAGTTTATAAGCTCTATTACTATTATAAAAGCTAGTTGCAATAACTTATTTAAAATTATAGTTTTGGCTAAAATCACTTCTAAACAAATATAGCTGTTTGTTTAAAAAAAATTTAAATTAAGATTTTGTCAAAAAAAAACTTTTCAAAATTATACACCCAAACACACACTAAACTCCAGCTTTTCAAGGCAGCATCTTTCTTCAAACCGATGAAGGAATTTGAAAATGGGTTTGCTGTGGCTTACAAATGTAGTATATTTTTTTTAATTAAGAATTAGGAAAAAGTAATTTTGTAGTCTTTTTACCTTTTAATTCATTTATAATTTAGCTATTCAATTATGATTGGGTGCAATTCAATTCTTAAATTTTTGCCTTACCTATGACTCAGTTATTTATCTTTTTATTTTTTATATTATTATTCTTATCATCTATAATTTCATCCAATGTGGCAAAATTCCTTCCATCTCAGCTCCAGCTGGATTTTTTTTTCTTTATAGAATTTATGCCAAAGAAAGAGGTGTGAGCAGCGATCGGTGGAACTGAAACTGTCCTAAAAGTGAACGTCATGTTACTATAGTCTTACATATTAGCAGCAGGACTTTTACAGTTATAATATTAAACTTCTTATTTTTTTATATATAATAAAATTTTAAGTATTTTAACACTAGTCTTTAACCAAAGTTAGAATATAGCTTTGGGATTTAGATAATACTTATAGGAAATTTATGAAATCGTTTATCAAAAAAAATTTTCATATTAGTAATAAAAATTGAATTTATATTTTTATAGAGTCTGAATATATTCTTTACATATGTAGTAACTCTATATTAAACTTCTGAAGTTGCATTCCAATGCTTGTCCAACATGGTTAGCATTATGGTCCCACACAATTGGGTCTTTAAGTAAAAATATGAAAAAAATATTTTATATTAAAATATTTGATGAAGTGGGCATATGACACATAGCTTATTTGAGTTTCCTATGCTAAAACATGTTTATACAAGTCAAGATAAAACGTCTATTTTTACTTTGTAAATTGTAAAATTGTGATTAAAAAATTAGATTGGTACTTCAAAATAGCAATATGGGGGAGATTGAAAAATATTTGGAAATATGTTAAGCTTATTCACAGTCTAAAGATAAAACGAAATCTCCTTTTCTTTTATAGAATATCAATATTGAGTAGGACAAACTATCTATTACCTTTACTCTCAGGTGTAAATTTAAACATCTAGAAGTTAGGATGTTTCCCAAAACATTATGACTGGGATTATAATAAAATAGTACTAATCAAAGATTGAATATATCCTAAGTAATTATATGTCTTATCTCTTCACCAATTAAATTAAATTGGATAGCAATCTAAACAAACATGACACTAACTCAAGTACCAAATGCAGCGATGAAGTGGAGGTAGAGGTTAAGGATTTAAGTTTTTGTTGGATCTGGATTCTAGACACATGAATTCGACTATGGAGCCCAAATGGAAAGTGAAGCATTGAGGTGCACTTAAGAGTTGAATCTACCAACGGGGGTTGGTCCGAGTGGTAAGCGGTTCGGTATCGCTTAAGCGAGGTCTCGAGTTCGAGCCTTGGTGTATGTAGAAAATTCTCATTGGGAGACTCACCCACCATAGCCAGGTGGGCGATGCGGGTCGGATCCGGATGTAGTCGGGGCAAAGCTCTGGTGAACCGGGTGGGTAACAAAAAAAAAAGAGTTGAATCTGAAAGTTAGGTATGAAAGCGCGTTGCGTTTTAAAGCTATAAACTTAGAGGGGGAAAAACCACAATATCTCTTCCTTCCTTGCTTCATTCATCCAAACCCAAATGAGAAGCCTCACAGCCTAAAACTTCAGAATTCAGATTCATTTGATGGTACGTCCCAATGAATCTCTCTCTTTCTGCTTTTGGTTTTTGTGATTTTTTGCGTATAATTTAGGTTAAGAATTTGTTAAATTCAGTGGATTTTGGTGTAGTATGTGACTGTGAGAACTTGGATATTGATGTCATTGGTGAGGCTGCTAACTTCTCTGGTTCTTGAGCCTGCCTCCTCCATCTCCACTATTCTCTTTTACAGTCGTCTTCTTCCTCACAACCTCACTTTTTTACGATTGGTTCGTTATGAGATGCTCGATCAAAAAAATTACCGCTTCAACTTCATCATCGCCTTTATGACTTGTTTCTGTTAGTTCTTGTTTTCTAATTTTAAGATATTAAGAAAGTAAATAAATTATTTTAAAATATTTATATTTATTACTTTTTAACTAATTTGTATAATTTGATGTATAATATAATAAAAGTTAATATATATTATAATTAAGTTATTTATTTAATTTTTTAATCTTTTTAAATTAATCAACTGATTATTATATCATATAAAGGGGAGAGAGAATATTTGGTATCCACTGCTAAATTAGATTCAAGTATTATTGGTTTATTATTATTATTATTATGTAGCTATTATAGCAATTTTATTATTGCCAGAGAATTATATGTTAATTAATTTGCTCCACAGGAAATTCTCAATTTTATTTCTTTTTCTGTAAGGACTAATTTGTTTGGCAAAAATATGTAGTCAAATCCACTAATAAGATCAAAATTAATTAAAATGCAACTGTAATACCATATATGTATTGGAATACCAATAATAAAATATTTTGAACGTTTTTTAGGGGATTAATATACGGTTTGGGTGCTAAGTGGACTGTCCTTGCACATCGTGTAAATCTAATTTAAATAGTTTAAATTGAATTTTTTAGTTTTATTTTTCTTAAAAAAATATTTTAACGCGTCTGAAATAAAGATAATCTCAATGGTTATTTTTTAAAAATATAAATTTTTATTTAAAATTTGTTAATTTTAAATTTAGACTGTTAAAATTATATTTCAACGGTATATATCTCACCACAGCGAAAAATATTATATTTTACCTGTGGGTAATTTAGCAAAAAATAAATAATTTTATTAACTCCATAATGCTTAATAGTTTTATTATTAACTTATTGAGGTATTTATAATACGACAAAAATTAAAAAAAAAATGCACTTGATTGGTCATATATATGTATAAATACCGCGTGAATTCATGGGAGAATAAAATCATTTTGAATGTTAAATACACACACACACACACACACAAAGATGTTGGATGGATAAACAAGAAGAATGCTAGTTTAACGAAAAAAGTGGAGGTTGAGGATCATGTTTCAAATTGTGAAGGGAAGTAATGTGGAAGCCTCCTTCAAGTTTTTGCTTTGCCACAACATATTTCAAGGCTGACTAACATTCTTTCATGTTTTCTTCTTCACATCCTTTGTCGTCTTTGATGATTTATTATTATTATAATAATATTGCCTCACACCCTGCTGCCCCCCCTTACAGGAAATTATCCATTCCTTGCCCATTTCACACCACAATATATATATATATATATTGGTAAAGTGCCTGTTTGCTAATCACGCCCGTCATGTTTTAAAACAAAGTTTATCTAATTTATTTTTTTAAAATAAATAATTATATTTATTTAAAAAAAAAACTATATTATAATTTAAAAATTAAGATTTTAAATAAGTTATTAAAACTAATTTCTAAAATAATAAAAGAGCTTATAGAATATTTAATTATTATTTTATTTTTATTTTTTCTTATAATCTTTCTTCTCTCTCATTTATCTTTTCCACTTTCTTCTCTCTTATATCCACTCTCTCTCATCTCTCTTATTTGTAATAAAATCATATCTCTTTTAATAATTTTTTAATTATAAAAGTATTATAATAACTATCCAAATACTCATTTATTTATAATCACTTTTTTCTATAAGCTTTTATCTAAAAATCCTTTTCTAAAAACTATTTATAAACTCTTTTTTTCATAAGTTATTTTTTAAATTATTATCCAAATATACCCAAAATCTATAAAATATCCGTTAAGGGATAGCTAGGGACTAATTCTATTTACCTGTGGGAGTGAGTATAATCTCTCATAATAATTTTTTTTATATATATAATCTAATTTAAATCTAAAATATTATATTTAAAAGACTCAATTATATATTAATTATGCTAAATTTTATTAGTCAAAACACAATATTTAATAAAAGTGCATTTTCTATATACTTATCAGCAGGCCTAAATGCGAATAATGATCCAAGACTTAAACCCTCCAAATACTATTATAGCAATATAACAAATCTTATTCACTAAGTATAGTAGCATTATTATATAATAAGATATTTTTTTGGTAACATATTGATATATGCTTTATCAATAACTAATTTTTTAAATATATTATAAATAGTTAAATTACAATAAATATTTTAAAATATTTTTTTAGTTGTGTTCAACATCTTAAACTAATTTACAAGTCATCTAATGTTGTAAATATTATTGTACATGTGGATGTCCATCCTACCTCTTGGGATTCTTCTTAGGATTCCTTCTTGCCTTTATGCCATAAAACTATAACTTCCTCAATGAATGACTTGAGAGGGGTTTCTTGTGGTTAATGGCATTTTATTCATCTTTAATCCTTTGTAACCTTATGTTTAGTCTTTAATGGTTGTGGCCTATAAATAGTGGCTATGTAGAAGGCATTTGCACAAGTGAATATACAAGCATATGAGAAATTCTCTCTTGTCCTTCCATTTCTTTCATATCAAATTCTTGTCTTGTTATTCTTTCTACTCTTTCACTTTCTTATTTTTATAACCATTAAAGACTAAACATAAGGTTACAAAGGATTAAAGATGAATAAAATGCCATTAACCACAAGAAACCCCTCTCAAGTCATTCATTGAGGAAATTATAGTTTTATGGCATAAAGGCAAGAAGGAATCCTAAGAAGAATCCCAAGAGGTAGGATGGACATCCACATGTACAATAATATTTGCAACACTCCCCCTTGGATGTCCATGACAGATATTGTGCCTCATTAAAACCTTACTAGGAAAAACCCATTGGGACAAAAACCTAGTGAAGGAAAAAGAGTACACAATATTTATTTAGGTTGCCTTATCAAAAATCTTTTCAGGAAAACCCAGTGAAAAACAAAATCCTTAAAATGAAGAGTACATCAAGTACTTGTTTACTCCCCCTGATGACGTTGTCAATTTATGTCTTTAAATATGCGCATTCCAATACCATACACTAACTTCTCAAATGGCTTAGTTGGTAGCGTCTTGGTAAACAAATCTGCAAGGTTATCACATGATCGAATTTGCTGTACATCTATATCACCATTTTTCATAAGATCACGAGTGAAAAAGAATTTTGGAGAAATATGCTTTGTTCTATCTCCTTTGATATACCCTCCTTTCAATTGAGCTATGCATGCTGTATTATCTTCATATAATACTGTTAGAATCTCTTGTTCTGGAAGTAGGCCACTCATTCTTTGTATATGTTGGATTACTAACCTTAGCCAAACACATTCTCGACTTGCCTCATGAACTGCAATTATTTCTGCATGATTTGATGAGGTAGCTGATAAAGTTTGCTTTATCGAACGCCAAGATATAGCTGTACCTCCACAAGTAAATAAATATCCTGTCTGAGATCTACCTTTATGTGGATCTGCTAAAAATCCTGCATCTGCATAACCAATCAATTGTGATCCGAATTCATTAGAATAAAATAATCCCATATCAATTGTCCCTCGAAGGTATCGAAATATATGTTTAATTCCATTCCAATGTCTTCTTGTTGGAGAAGAACTAAATCTTGCCAATAAACTTACAGCAAATGCAATATCAGGTCGTGTCGAATTAGCAAGATATATTAGTGCCCCTATAGCACTAAGATATGGTACTTCTGGACCAAGAAGTTCTTCATTTTCCTCTTGAGGGCGAAAAGGATCTTTTTCTTTAACTAGAGATCTCACAACCATTGGAGTAGTTAATGGATGTGATTTATCCATATAAAATTGCTTTAATATTTTTTCAATATATGCTGATTGATGAAGAAAAATTCCATTTGTTAAGTGCTCGATTTGTAAACCGAGACAAAACTTTGTTTTTCCAAGATCTTTCATTTCAAATTCTCTCTTTAAACAATCCATTGCTTTTTGAAGCTCTTCAGGAGTTCCAATTATATTCAAGTCATCCACATAGACAGCAATTATAACAAATTCTGATATATTCCTTTTTATAAAAACACATGGGCTAATTGAGTCATTTTTATAGCCTGCTTTCAACAAATATTCACTTAGACGGTTATACCACATTCTTCCAGATTGTTTTAATCCGTATAAGGATTTATGCAAACGAATTGCATAATTTTCTCGAGGATTCTTACATGATTCAGGCAATTTAAATCCTTCAGGGATTTTCATATAAATTTCAGTATCTAAAGAACCATATAAGTATGCTGTAACAACATCCATTAGACGCATATCAAGTCTTTCATGCACTGCCAGACTAATTAGATATCTTAAAGTAATTGTATCCACCACAGGAGAATATGTTTCTTCATAATCAATGCCAGGTCTTTGCGAAAAACCTTGTGCCACAAGTCGTGCTTTATATCTAACAACCTCATTTTTCTCATTTCGTTTTCGCACAAAAACCCATCTATACCCAACTGGTTTAACACCATTTGGTATTTGAACTACAGGTCCAAAAACTTCACGTTTTGAAAGTGAATTCAATTCTACTTGAATTGCGTCTTTCCATTTTGGCCAATCATTTCTATGTCTACATTCTTCAACTGACCTAGGTTCAAGATCCTCACTTTGATTAGTTATTTCAACAGCAACACTGTATGAAAAAATATCGTCGACGACTATATTTTTTCGGTTCCACCTTTTTCCCGTAGTGACATAACTTATCGAGATCTCTTCATTATTTTCAGGTACCTGGACCTCTTCTGGGGTCTTTTGATTTGTTATGTCCTGGGTATCTCCTATAAGATCAGCCTCCTCAATTTGACCATCTTGATTGTTTACTCTTTTCTTTCTAGGATTTTTATCTTTGGAACCGATTGGTCTACCACGCTTCAAACGTGGTTTACTTTCATTTGCACTTGCTACTTGTCCTGCTGGGACATCAATTCGAATTGGAGTATTTTCAGCTGGAATATGAGATTTAATAATTCTCTTGGGGTCAGTAAATGCATCTGGCAGTTGATTTGCAATATTTTGCAAATGAATTATTTTTTGAACTTCAAGCTCACATATTTGTGTTCGAGGATCTAAATGAGACAACGATAATGCTTTCCATGTGATTTCTTTATCCAGCTGCTTATTATCTCCCCCTAATGTTGGAAAATTTGTTTCATCAAAATGACAATCATCGAAACGTGCCGTAAATAAATCTCCCGTTAACGGTTCTAAATACTTGATTATGGAAGGAGATTCATAACCAACATATATCCCTAACCTTCTATGAGGTCCCATCTTTGTGCGTTGTGGTGGAGCAATTGGGACAAATACCGCACATCCAAAAATTCTAAGATGAGAAATATTTGGCTCCTGACCAAAAGTCAATTGTAATGGGGAGAATTTATGATAACTTGTTGGCCTGATGCGTATAATTGTTGATGCATGTAAAATTGCATGTCCCCAAGCTGAAATGGGAAGTTTTGTTCTCATGAGTATTGGTCTAGCAATCAATTGAAGGCGTTTAATTAATGATTCTGCTAAACCATTTTGAGTGTGGACATGAGCAACAGATTTTTCCACTGTTATTCCAGTTACCATGCAATAATCATTAAACTTTTACGATGAAAACTCACTCGCATTATCAAGACGAATTGTCTTAATTGCATATTCTGGAAATTGTGCTCTTAATCGAATTATTTGAGCAAGTAATCTAGCAAATGCTAAATTACGTGTAGATAACAAACACACATGTGACCATCTTGTAGATGCATCTATTAAAACCATAAAATATCTAAATGGTCCACATGGTGGATGAATAGGTCCACATATATCCCCTTGGATACGTTCTAGAAATGCAGGGGATTCTACCCCAACTTTTGTTAATGAAGGTCTTGTAATTAGTTTGCCTTGAGAACAAGCAACACATGAAAAATCTTTAAATTGAAGAATCTCCTGGCTCTTCAATGGATGTCCATGTGAATTTTCAATAATCCTTCGCATCATAGTTGATCCGGGATGGCCTAACCGGTCATGCCAAATAATGAATGTATTTTTATCAGTAAACTTCTGGTTTACTGTAGCATTTGTTTCAATTATACCAATATTTGTATAGTACAAACCAGAAGATAATGCAGGTACTTTTTCAAGAACACATTTTTCTCCATGTCTAACAATCGTAATATATAGATATTCAATATTTTTCTCATCTATAGTCTCAATATGATACCCATTTCGGCGGATATCTTTAAAACTTAATAAATTTCTTTGAGACTTAGAGGAATATAAAGCATCATTAATTACAAAATTTGTCCCTTTGGGTAATGTTATCATTGCTCTTCCGGAGCCTTCAATTAGTTTTGTATTACCCGCTATAGTATTGATGCTTACACTATTCATTGTCAAATGAGAAAAATATTTTTTATGTTTACTTTTATTTTCTTCTTTTAAGAGCATTATTACTAATAATATATTTTGATACATTTATTTTCTTTTGATGAAGAATATGGATGTTCCTCTATCTTTTATTGGGCACAAGAATGAAGATATATGTCTTATAGATAGTGCTACAACACATACCATACTTAAAGATAAAAAATATTTTTCTCATTTGACAATGAATAGTGTAAGCATCAATACTATAGCGGGTAATACAAAACTAATTGAAGGCTCCAGAAGAGCAATGATAACATTACCCAAAGGGACAAATTTTGTAATTAATGATGCTTTATATTCCTCTAAGTCTCAAAGAAATTTATTAAGTTTTAAAGATATCCGCCGAAATGGGTATCATATTGAGACTATAGATGAGAAAAATATTGAATATCTATATATTACGATTGTTAGACATGGAGAAAAATGTGTTCTTGAAAAAGTACCTGCATTATCTTCTGGTTTGTACTATACAAATATTGGTATAATTGAAACAAATGCTACAGTAAACCAGAAGTTTACTGATAAAAATACATTCATTATTTGGCATGACCGGTTAGGCCATCCCGGATCAACTATGATGCGAAGGATTATTGAAAATTCACATGGACATCCATTGAAGAGCCAGGAGATTCTTCAATTTAAAGATTTTTCATGTGTTGCTTGTTCTCAAGGCAAACTAATTACAAGACCTTCATTAACAAAAGTTGGGGTAGAATCCCCTGCATTTCTAGAACGTATCCAAGGGGATATATGTGGACCTATTCATCCACCATGTGGACCATTTAGATATTTTATGGTTTTAATAGATGCATCTACAAGATGGTCACATGTGTGTTTGTTATCTACACGTAATTTAGCATTTGCTAGATTACTTGCTCAAATAATTCGATTAAGAGCACAATTTCCAGAATATGCAATTAAGACAATTTGTCTTGATAATGCGAGTGAGTTTTCATCGTAAAAGTTTAATGATTATTGCATGGCAACTGGAATAACAGTGAAAAAATCTGTTGCTCATGTCCACACTCAAAATGGTTTAGCAGAATCATTAATTAAACGCCTTCAATTGATTGCTAGACCAATACTCATGAGAACAAAACTTCCCATTTCAGCTTGGGGACATGCAATTTTACATGCATCAACAATTATACGCATCAGGCCAACAAGTTATCATAAATTCTCCCCATTACAATTGACTTTTGGTCAGGAGCCAAATATTTCTCATCTTAGAATTTTTGGATGTGCGGTATTTGTCCCAATTGCTCCACCACAACGCACAAAGATGGGATCTCATAGAAGGTTAGGGATATATGTTGGTTATGAATCTCCTTCCATAATCAAGTATTTAGAACCGTTAACGGGAGATTTATTTACGGCACGTTTCGATGATTGTCATTTTGATGAAACAAATTTTCCAACATTAGGGGGAGATAATAAGCAGCTGGATAAAGAAATCACATGGAAAGCATTATCGTTGTCTCATTTAGATCCTCGAACACAAATATGTGAGCTTGAAGTTCAAAAAATAATTCATTTGCAAAATATTGCAAATCAACTGCCAGATGCATTTACTGACCCCAAGAGAATTATTAAATCTCATATTCCAGCTGAAAATACTCCAATTCGAATTGATGTCCCAGCAGGACAAGTAGCAAGTGCAAATGAAAGTAAACCACGTTTGAAGCGTGGTAGACCAATCGGTTCCAAAGATAAAAATTCTAGAAAGAAAAGAGTAAACAATCAAGATGGTCAAATTGAGGAGGCTGATCTTATAGGAGATACCCAGGACATAACAAATCAAAAGACCCCAGAAGAGGTCCAGGTACCTGAAAATAATGAAGAGATCTCGATAAGTTATGTCACTACGGGAAAAAGGTGGAACCGAAAAAATATAGTCGTCGACGATATTTTTTCATACAGTGTTGCTGTTGAAATAACTAATCAAAGTGAGGATCTTGAACCTAGGTCAGTTGAAGAATGTAGACATAGAAATGATTAGCCAAAATGGAAAGACGCAATTCAAGTAGAATTGAATTCACTTTCAAAACGTGAAGTTTTTGGACCTGTAGTTCAAATACCAAATGGTGTTAAACCAGTTGGGTATAGATGGGTTTTTGTGCGAAAACGAAATGAGAAAAATGAGGTTGTTAGATATAAAGCACGACTTGTGGCACAAGGTTTTTCGCAAAGACCTGGCATTGATTATGAAGAAACATATTCTCCTGTGGTGGATACAATTACTTTAAGATATCTAATTAGTCTGGCAGTGCATGAAAGACTTGATATGCGTCTAATGGATGTTGTTACAGCATACTTATATGGTTCTTTAGATACTGAAATTTATATGAAAATCCCTGAAGGATTTAAATTGCCTGAATCATGTAAGAATCCTCGAGAAAATTATGCAATTCGTTTGCATAAATCCTTATACGGATTAAAACAATCTGGAAGAATGTGGTATAACTGTCTAAGTGAATATTTGTTGAAAGCAGGCTATAAAAATGACTCAATTAGCCCATGTGTTTTTATAAAAAGGAATATATCAGAATTTGTTATAATTGCTGTCTATGTGGATGACTTGAATATAATTGGAACTCCTGAAGAGCTTCAAAAAGCAATGGATTGTTTAAAGAGAGAATTTGAAATGAAAGATCTTGGAAAAACAAAGTTTTGTCTCGGTTTACAAATCGAGCACTTAACAAATGGAATTTTTCTTCATCAATCAGCATATATTGAAAAAATATTAAAGCAATTTTATATGGATAAATCACATCCATTAACTACTCCAATGGTTGTGAGATCTCTAGTTAAAGAAAAAGATCCTTTTCGCCCTCAAGAGGAAAATGAAGAACTTCTTGGTCCAGAAGTACCATATCTTAGTGCTATAGGGGCACTAATATATCTTGCTAATTCGACACGACCTGATATTGCATTTGCTGTAAGTTTATTGGCAAGATTTAGTTCTTCTCCAACAAGAAGACATTGGAATGGAATTAAACATATATTTCGATACCTTCGAGGGACAATTGATATGGGATTATTTTATTCTAATGAATTCGGATCACAATTGATTGGTTATGCAGATGCAGGATTTTTAGCAGATCCACATAAAGGTAGATCTCAGACAGGATATTTATTTACTTGTGGAGGTACAGCTATATCTTGGCGTTCGATAAAGCAAACTTTATCAGCTACCTCATCAAATCATGCAGAAATAATTGCAGTTCATGAGGCAAGTCGAGAATGTGTTTGGCTAAGGTTAGTAATCCAACATATACAAAGAATGAGTGGCCTACTTCCAGAACAAGAGATTCCAACAGTATTATATGAAGATAATACAGCATGCATAGCTCAATTGAAAGGAGGGTATATCAAAGGAGATAGAACAAAGCATATTTCTCCAAAATTCTTTTTCACTCATGATCTTATGAAAAATGGTGATATAGATGTACAGCAAATTCGATCATGTGATAACCTTGCAGATTTGTTTACCAAGACGCTACCAACTAAGCCATTTGAGAAGTTAGTGTATGGTATTGGAATGCGCAGATTCAAAGACATAAATTGACAACGTCATCAGGGGGAGTAAACAAGTACTTGATGTACTCTTCATTTTAAGGATTTTGTTTTTCACTGGGTTTTCCTGAAAAGATTTTTGATAAGGCAACCTAAATAAATATTGTGTACTCTTTTTCCTTCACTAGGTTTTTGTCCCAATGGGTTTTTCCTAGTAAGGTTTTAATGAGGCACAATATCTGTCATGGACATCCAAGGGGGAGTGTTGCAAATATTATTGTACATGTGGATGTCCATCCTACCTCTTGGGATTCTTCTTAGGATTCCTTCTTGCCTTTATGCCATAAAACTATAACTTCCTCAATGAATGACTTGAGAGGGGTTTCTTGTGGTTAATGGCATTTTATTCATCTTTAATCCTTTGTAACCTTATGTTTAGTCTTTAATGGTTGTGGCCTATAAATAGTGGCTATGTAGAAGGCATTTGCACAAGTGAATATACAAGCATATGAGAAATTCTCTCTTGTCCTTCCATTTCTTTCATATCAAATTCTTATCTTGTTATTCTTTCTACTCTTTCACTTTCTTATTTTTATAACATCTAATATTTTAAAGTATTCTTCTAATAGCACTCAATATTACAAAATAATTTTTTTAATAATTTTTAATGCATGTAATACCCTAAAGTACTTTTTAATAATACTTGATATCTAAGTTTAAAATACTCATTGCTCACAGAAAAATACATAAAGGATGAAATTGTATAAAAAATATTTTAAGATATTAAATGTTTTTAAAAAAATATTTTAAAATGTGATATGAATAATAAATTAGTTTAACATATTGAATGCTAGTTAAAAAATATTTCAAGTATTGGATACATCTTAACCCTATTATTAATCAAAATCTTTCATTGAATAATTCCATTGAGTTCTTTTTCAATCTTTCCATACTGTTTTTAGAGTGCCATATTCTATTTTTTGTCTTTAATATAAAAACTAATTTAAATATTATATCTAATTTTAAATATAAAATATTAATCTCTTTTATATATGATATTTATAATTTTTTTAAAACTAATTTACCTAATTTATAAGCTAATATATAATCTAGTGTTATATATGAATATTTTTGAGAGATTATGTATCACATTTATTATATAAGTAAATAATTTATTTGATTTTCTTAATATATATCAATTACTTCCTCTTGTCCTTATTATAAGGTACCAACTATAAAATGTTTTTAGACTTTATTATAATGTACCAATAATCTCACTAATTACTCTTTTCCTATTTTCCTATTATCATTAATTGATGTTTAATATATTTTTTAAATGAGGTTTCTAGAACTTTGTGTTTTAGAAAGAGATAAAAGTTAAAAAAATTATCAATTTATAATAAATTTAATGACTTAACTTCTATTTCTTAGTATGTGAGAAGTAGTTATAAATATCCTATATTAAAGACTAAGCACAGGAGGGATTATTATATATTAACATTTGAGTTGTTAAGAATGGTATACACTAGGGGTTTGTATGGATAAGGTAGCCCCTGTTAGATGTCCTACTCGAAAAAAGTATGGGTTGTATTTTGTAACCCGATACTCGGCCCTACTCGGTAAAAACCCTAACTATTTTGAGCTAGGCATAGGCGGGTGATGTCGCTTGTCGTTAACACTCAAATTAATTACTAGTTTTTAACCCTATGTGTATAGGAGCTAACCCTAGATCGATTTCAAGGCGGAGTCAATGCGTAGCTTGATTATGATTAATTAAAGTGATTAAGGAATAAATATGGACAAAGAAGAATATTCAGTTTAATTAAAGCGATAATTGTAAGAAAGTAAAAGAGTTAAATGATACGATTACCAGTAAGTCGAATGTTCCCAAGGATTGATGCGTGGCTATCATCGTTCAATAATATATTAGAGTTATAACAATTATATATACTAAGTCCCTAACATACAAAATTCCAGATAATCGTCATGGTCATAATCATAAAATCCACAATTATACTTAGATCTAGCATACAATTGTATCAAGAATGATTAATGAAGATCTACTTAGCATGTAATAAATTAAACAATAAATGATTTGTTCTTCTAACATAGATATTCAATCGAAATCCTATAACTAATCATGTGAATCCATTATGAATAATTATAAGAGAAAACTAAGGATATTAAATAAAGAATATCAAATCATAAATTGAAATAATAAATCACAAGAGTTTGATCATAAAGGTGTCTCAATCGAAACCCTAGGTACAACATATACAAATCTCAAAATCTAAATCTAGGAAATCATAAATTTGTATAAAGGAAAAGATCAAAACATAAAATTGTTCAACTCCTAACTCTAAAGCACAGAAACTCAAACCACTACATCTCTCATCAAGAACTTAAAAGGAAAATGATGGAATTGTGGAAGAGATGAAGAAGATGATTGTGATGGTGGTGATTGGTGTGTTGAATGGAGAAGCCTTGGGGTCCTTTATATAGCCTTTATGAGTGAATCCTGTTTGATGTAGGTCTTTTCACTGATTGGCTCTTCAAAAGATAATGATAATCTCCATTTATTTTCAATATCCTTTCAAGTTGTCATTTTTTCCAATATCTCTAGAGATAATATTTTTAAACTCAAATATCCTATAAATAATTCAAATAAAAAATAATAGGATAAAAGAGATAAAATAATTAATAGGAAAATAGGAAAAGATAACATATTTATCATTATCCTTTAATTAGATTCAAATATTAGATATTGATAAATTATCTTTGAATCAATTCAAATGATATATGATATAATATAAGGAATCAGAGATAAGATATGATTAATATTTATTCTCTTGCTTTGAATCTTGACTTGTGATTGACTTCTTTTTTTTGTAATTTGAATTAAATTTCTCTTGGATATCACATATTCAATCTGTGAGATATGTTGCCTGTATCTA
Organism: Leucaena leucocephala; assembly: GCA_037074615.1. Taxonomy (NCBI): domain Eukaryota; kingdom Viridiplantae; phylum Streptophyta; class Magnoliopsida; order Fabales; family Fabaceae; genus Leucaena; species Leucaena leucocephala. The sequence goes on from CM073562.1 coordinate 13,428,472, forward strand.
GATATTTAATAATTACATTTGAATAGTCAAAGTGAATATCTGATTTTGAATTTTGAAAGATCTCTTTTGTTTTAACTATTTCAAATATTATCATGCTATATTAATATATTAAAAGGAGATAAGTAATTTTCTCTAATTAGATAATATTGATTTCCCTTTTAATAAATTAATATGCATTTTTCATTCATTAATCCTAGGTTACTCATTTTGTAGGCTATTAATTATTTCCTATTCTTCCTAAAAGTCATAAAAGATAAAAATATCTTCGTGTATACCAGTGTGATAATAAAATTAGTAAAAATACAAGAAAATGACATTTTTAATTATTTAATTCATATAGTCAACTAAGGCACAAAATAACCATAATTATTATAATAATATCTATTAATCATGATAAATCCCATGAAATAGATAAAAAATAATATAATAAAATAGGGATTCATCAGTGGGTTGGACATGTCTAATCATGATGTCATGCTCATATTGTGAGAAAAAATATGCAATCATGAACTTATAAAATAATATTATATTTATGTATAAGAGTTAAATAATATCCATAATCTACTAAGAATAAGGTAACAAAAAGATAGTAATTAAAATTTTAAAATCTATTGCATATATAAAAAAGAAAGATTGAAATATATATGGGTCAGATATTTGTAACGTTATTGTAACATCAATAATCGAATGCTTGACAAGTAAAGTATATGAGCAACTTTAGTATCTATATAAATATAAGAGTTATGTTTAATACTTCAAAAATAAATAATGATAGTTGTCAATTAAAGTAAAAAGTGTAAAATTACAAATAGAATAAGTTAAGAAAAAAAATAAAAATATAAAAAAAAATTAAATATATATATAAGGCCGGATTAAATAGGTAGGGTGGTATATTTTGCCTAATGCTCTGCTATGCCTGACACTTGGCCCGATCCTACTCTGCTCAAATATATTTTAGACAACTATTTTTAAGTTAAATTAAGCGATTTTTTTATAAGCTCGATCAGACATACTAAATTATAGGCATTGTGAATATAACTAGTATACATAAAGTCCATCTAGTCAGATGATCTATTCATGGCGACATGTTCAACTGCTGAGGTTAATATTTCGCCTTTGTTCTCTCCTTGGATCCATTTTCTGGTTTAGGATCACCACCTTTAACTAATATACCTAACACGGTCGATAACAATCCTTTGAATTTCATTTTAAAAAAACTTGTCATCTTTTTTTTCTTAATGGGAAACAAACGCATGAAAAACATTATTATACACTCCAATTTAATGTTAGTGGCCCCAAAAGAAAAACAAGTCGCAACAAAGACCTAACTAATGCTCTTTCATATCATACATAGCTGGACTGACTAACCACAACACTTAACCACCTAATGATTTATTTTGTATTTAGTAGCATTGGGTATTTTCTTCCTACCCAATCCAATCTACTAATTTGTAATCACTCAGTTAATTATAAATCTCAACTTAAATTCTTTTTTTTTTTCCTATGAAAATGCGGGGCCAGGGCCCATCTATTCTTCTATTATAAATCTCAAATTCTACTATTCATCATAAGCACTAATCAAGATTAAATTTATAAATTAAAAAAATAATTTTTAAACAATTTCCAAATTACTTGTATTGCTTGGGATCAAATTCTATTATTGTGACAAGATCTAGATTGTTTAAATTAAATTTGAATAGTCTAAATTTAAAATTTTTAATCTATAAATTTCTCAATGTTAAATTTATTTTTGAGTAAAGCTACAATTATAAGAGTATATTTATTTTATATTTTGTATATATTAAAATAAAAAATATTTAAAATATAAAAATTATATTATATTAAATATGGAGTGTCTAAAATAAATCTGTATGGTCCAAATTAGTGATAAGTCCGGAATGTGCTAGGGTATTGGTTGCTAGATTGGGGCTGGCCTACATGCATATTTTATCTTTTCTTATTTTTTTTAAAATATTGAGTTATTTTATTGTTATATTTTTCTTGACATATTTCATGTAATTAATTAACTTTATGACCACTATTGAGACTTTTAAAAATTCAACCTTTTTATTCTATTTCATGTAATCAGTTCGGATAAAGTTAATTGGTATAATGAGGTTTATGTTTAGATAAACCTATGAAAAAAATTCAACAAAGTTGGCCCACTTATTTTTTATCTCAAAAGCCATTTTTAAATATGCAAAATGTACTAATAGGATTGAGTTTATATGAAAGAGTAATATATTATAACATAGAAAGCCAATATTTGAAATTTTTATAGAAAATGTACCAATATTTAGTATATGATATTATCTTTAATATAATTATTTCTAATAAAAAGATACATATTTTTAATAAAAAAAAGATATAAAATGTAATACAAACATACTCTTGTCAGGAAGAGACTTGGAAGTCTAACCTAGTGTTGTTTTAACGTAAATGTCAATCTTTACGAATTCAAAAACCTAATTGCATTATGGACCTGCTTGATTTAGCTTATGTATAAAAATTTATAGAGAAAAAATAATTTAAAAGTGATTTAAAAAAATTAGAAGAAAAATGATTTTAGAGAAATAAATATTTAAATAATTATTATCAGAATAATTTTTATGATTAGTAAATTATTAAAAATGGTATGAGGTTAAATAATAATTAAATAAAGTATAATTTTAAGTTTATATTTTCTGTTTAATATTAAAATAATAAATAATAGGATAAAGTAATTTCTAATATTTTAATATTATTTCTTATAAGCGGCTAGTATCATAATTTTATTTAGAGAGTAATTTTACCCATAATCTTTTTATTTTGATACAATTTTATCTATAATCTTTTTAATTTAGTATAATTCTTGATAATTTAGAAATAAAATTATAGATTAAATTGTATCAAATAAAAAATATAAAAGGTAAAATTGTACCAAATTAAAAAGATTATGGGTAAAATTATACCACAAATAGGATTATGATATTTACTGCATATGAAAAATAAGATTAAAATATTATATAGAACTTTACCCTAAATAATATACATACATATATATTTGATTTATTGGATAATTAATAATATATATACACACATACATGTATATATTTGTATTTTTCCGTCATCCATACAGAGGAGAGCGTCGTCTAGCACAGAAGCAATAGAGCAAGGCGATGATCCAATAGAGAAGAAGCGAACAGCAATAAAGACAGAATTAGTAAACAACATCGACGATAGAACAACGGAGCAACAACAATAACGTGAGATAACAATAGTAGTGATGAGCACCGTCAACGAAGAAGATACTAGCCAAGATATAAGACTCATCGACTGATTGAGAACTATCCCTGAAGATCCCTTTTCTCGACAAAGGTTGTTTCTGATAGAGGATATAGATTAATGAGGAGAAATATAGAGAGAAATAGTTAAGCAAATACAATGGAAAAAAGAGATATCAATAAAGATGATAGAAATAAAAGAGTGTCAAAATAAAATGATAAAATAATCTTTTATGTTTACAAATTATTTTTATAAATTTATCTAAAATTATAATTTATTTCTCATCATTTGTTTGCGATTAACGCTATTATTACCCTTTTCTGATATCCTCAAAATGCCCCTTAAACATTCTCGAATTCTCACTTTTGTCTTCATTATCAAGTCTCGTAATTGCCATCCGAATGCCACTATCCTGACAACTGAGATTGCGCGAGTGCAATTGTTCGGCCTACTTTTTCATAAGCTCTCTCTGACATAACTCATTGAAAGCTCCTTTATGGAATTTCGAAAAAAAATCTCATTACTTTTTGTTTCTTTTTTGGTCAAATTCCATTTCTCTTCTTCTACCACCACCACCTCCTCCCCACCTTTTTACAGAGAGCTCATGTCGCCAAATGCCGAATCTCACTCTCTCTCCCCCCTCTGAGTGACCGAGTCAAATCGTTTACTGAGAGGAGTTCAAGTCTGTCAGAGTTCTAGAATGTTGGACGGACTACTCGGTCGCGGCGGATTCGCCGCTAAATGGTTTCCTCCAATGATCTTTTTTCTTTTTTAATTTTTCTTAATTTATGTCTCTAGTTCTTGTTGAGTTCAGTTTCTGATAAAGTTGGCGCGAAGGAATTCGAGAATGTGGTTATGATATTGAATTTTGAGCTATTGTTTTCTTTCCCATTTTCTGGCAGCAAATCGTTGATCAAATTGATCAAGAGTCGGATCGATGTGATAAGGAGGAAGCGGAAGGCGACGGAGAAGTTTTTAAAGAAAGATATCGCTGATCTGCTGGCGACTGGTCTCGATATTAATGCCTATGGAAGGGTATGTGTATTTCATATACATGTGCGCTCGCGCTTATTTTCAATTTTAGAGTTGTTTGTATTTTCTGTGTTTGATTTGATTCTTCAATGGACGCTATCTCGGGATGAATGCTCTTGATTTGGATCTTCCATATGTTTTAATTTGTGTGGTTTTACTGTGGAGGAGTTTTATATTTGGTCCTGCTGGATTAGCAGGAATTTAAGGTGTAGAATGGTCTCTGATAATCGTCGTATGTGGTTGTTAACTTGTTATACATTCTTGGCTTATATGAAAATTGAAACTACGGAAGAGTATATGTAGAAAAGGAACTTGAGTTGGGAGTTCAACTATTTGCGTTTCGATTTATGTGGATAAGCTGATAAAGTATCCGAAAAATCGATATATTCTGTTCCTTTATTGGATGGTTCCTTATTATACTGCTAATGAAGCTTTATCCTTCTTGCGAGGCGGTGAAACAGGCTGATGGACTTATGGCTGAGCGGTCAGTTTCGTCTTGTTATGATTTCATTGAGCAATCTTGTGATTTTGTATTGAAGCACCTTCCGGGGATGCAGAAACTGAGGTATGGATATTTGCTCTTACTAGTTTTTCTTTTTCCTTTAGATTTTTTTGTTTTTGTTTTTTTCCCTTTATTTTATTTAAATAGTGGCTTATCAGGTGAGTCAAATCTGCCGGACTTCTTGCATCTAGTGTTATTGCTCATACTGCGACGTAACTACATAACCCCTTCAGAAATTTATCTATATGGATCGTTCGCAGGATTAAAGAATAGGAAAATTGAACTCCACAACTACATAGGCACAGCCATCTGTTTTTGGTGTGATTTTCTGAAACAAACTAATTTTGAAGTGTCAATGGTATTAATTTTTCACCATGCTTCTGTTCTCTTCTACTCTTATAATGTGTTCTTGCAAGTTTTCAGAGTACATCGTATGACACTTTGTCATGTTGAACCAAACTACTTTAACGAAACACACGAGTGCAGGGTCAGATTTTTTAAGTTTCTAGCTGAACTTTGATGTGGGGGTGTAGTATTTCTATGCAAGGTGGCTTCATATTCTTTAGTCAAAATGATTATGCAATATGATATTTTTTATACTAATATTGGTATAGAAACACTAACCAGATTCATATGTCCCTTAAAAGTTTTGATGTCATAAGTAGGCCTGTTAGTGATAGGTTCTTTGAATTGGAATCTCAACGCTCAAATTTACATGATCGAACTGCTATCTAGAGGGTCTAGATTAATGCTTGATGATGTGCATGAGAATGGGAGAGGTAAAAGCATGACCAATGAAACTTACATAATAAAGAAGTATCCATGAAGCCTAGGTTGTAATAAAAAATATATCAATATCACCAGCAATATAGAAAATAAACCTATAGCAATCCACACTATATATCTGTCATGAACTATGTGGCTAATTTTTCAAATTCTAAGCAATGTACAGAGCTTTCATCTGGTTTTTCATAATTATTGTAAGCTGATTGTATTTTGTTAAACTAAATACTAAATATTTTCCTTTTCTTATTCTTTTGATAGGTTGGGGAAGTAGCTATTCTACTTTGGATCTATCTCTGTTGAATTATGATGTGGGTTGTTTGGGCATTAGTAGTGTTATAGGTATTCTAATTGCTTGGGGTGGCCTACCATTTCAAACTACTTATCATATGCCTCCGGCTGGAATATTTTACGCCCTTCAATTGCTTTCATTTCATTTACAGTGGATGCCCTGAGGAATGCCGAGAGGCTGTATCATCTCTAATGCTTGCTGCTGCAAGATTTTCTGATCTTCCAGAGCTACGTGAGCTTAGGCAAATATTTCAGGAGAGATATGGAAATTCCCTGGATTGCTATGTCAACCAAGAGGTCACTGTTCATGTTTTAATTTTTACTTGAATTCTACATATCCAACTTCTTCCTGGACCTGAACTGATGACTGATTATTGCTTATTACCAGTTCGCTGCAAACTTGAATGTGAGGCCTTCTACATTGGAGAAGAAGGTTAGCTTGATGCAGGAGATTGCATCAGAGTTTTCAATACAGTGGGACTCGAAGGCTTTTGAGAAGAGGATGTCCAAACCCTCTGCATATGCACAGGTGTGATAGTCTGACAATTTCTGCCTTGAAAGATTTTTCCCCTCTTCATTATTTTTTTACTTCTGTACATTGTTTCTTGTTCCCAGAAGACAAATCCTATTTGAAAATGTAGCTAAAATTGTGACCACTTCTTATTTACGACTTATGCAGGACCACAAAATTTACAAAGCTCACCATTTGACCCATAATAATAAATCATCACATGGCAATGACGATGGAGACAAGTATGATGTTTTGTTGGAACAAAGTCCAGCCCATCCTAGCGATGATGCCTTTGTCTCAAAAAGAGACGATGACGATATTCAATACAGATCCGGGCCAGCTAAATATCAATTAAAGCAGCAAACTGGTCGTGATGTAGACATTCTCAAACGGGATAGCCATGACCATGAAAAACGAGAGCTTACTGCTAAGAGGGACAGACGACACCAGAATGAGTATAAAAGGATGGAACAATTTGAAGATGGTTCTAATTGGGGAAGCAGAACTCCTCATAGGGATGAAACACAGATTGTTAGCCCCTATTACAGCAGTCAGATGCCACCTCCTTATGTTAAATCCAGTTCTAAACAGAAGAACCGCAAGATTGGGGCCAATATGGACTTTTCGCAAGACCAAGGCAACATCTCGACATACCGTTCACCACATGGCAAGCCTGATGTGGCTCCTGCATCAGAGAGGACGCATTTAGGTTCAGAAAAGGAATTGTCTACTGGAGTTCCTGTGTCTAAATCAAAATCTTCGAGGCGTAAGCACTCAAAGTCACGTTCTAGTCACCATGATGCCGATTCTACTCAGTATGATGCCAGTGCAGAATATAGTAGAATTGTGCCAATAAAGGGCAAGGGACGAGATGACCCAAGACGGGGCCTGCAACTCTTGTTTGATGATGAGCGTTATCGAAGTCATGAAGAGGAAAGGATAATTGATAAATTACTGCTCCATTACAGTAAAAAACCATCCATCTTGCCTGAAAAATGGAGGAGAAAGAGTAGAAGTCGTCATGCACACCAAATGGATAACTCAGCACGAGAATCTTCAAGGAAAAATGAATTACCGGAGACAAATTCTGTTCCACCACGATCAGTTTCTCTTCCCCATGGGGAAACAGAAGCAGCAAAAGGAAACAAAGACTTCACTCGATCTGCTTCATTTCAACCAGATGGACCAAGTGCAGCTCGGCATGTGCATCCCAAGTTACCTGACTATGATGATTTGGCTGCTAGGTTTGCGGCCTTGAGAGGACGATGAAAGAAAGAACAAAGGAAAAAAAAGGGTGGTTGGAAAATCAATTGTGTGACTGTCGTTGAAGAAAGATTGAATGTCATGGGGATGCTTCAATTTCAATAGTAAACTGTTGACCACTCTAGTCTGTAGTTACTCGGTTTTAATGCAACTCAATTTTTCTTCCTTTTTTCTTTAATGATTGTACTAGTGTTTGTAACCAAAACTGGCGTGCCCATTGTTCACAGCTTGAGGATAAAAGAAGTTGAGTAAAATAATTAATTAATTGCTGTCGTCAGTTTTTACCATGCTACGTTGAAATTTTGTTTTACAGTTTACAGCGTGTATTATGTTTTTGCAGCCTTGCTTTTGCTTAAAAGTGATTATGGTAAGCTAATAAATTTTAGGAGAGATGACAGGTCTGACCTTGAAGGACTGGAATCCTCCTAGCTAGTTCAGAAATCATAACAAAAGCCTTTGCGTTCCCAAGAACCGTAGGACCATTACCCTTTTCAAGATTCGCAACTCGGTCTCTTTATTCCTATCTCTGTCTTAAACTAGATGGCTGTTTTCCCGCCAAAAAGGGCTTCTCATCCGTCCCTATGTTTACTACTTAAGCCTTTTGCTTCTTCTGAACTTCCATAAACTTCTTCTCTTTACTGCAGAAGAACGAAGCAGACAGAGACAAAGATGAAGGGCACGTCCAAAGTGATAATGGGTGCCACTTTGATCATGGTGGTGACCCTTGCAGTTGTTCTAGGCCTCATACTTGTTCTACTAACTGAACTCTATTGCTCTCTCTTGCTCCGCCGCCGCCGCCTTCTCAGAGACTCCACCTCCGTTGCCGCCACGACCGGAACCAATGCTTCAACTTCTTCTCCAACCTCACATCCCCAGCAACATTCTCTTCCTCCTTCTCCTCCATTGACTAGCATCTATGCTCAAGGAGTTCTCCAAGCTCCAAGAAACTTCCTTTATCCTCTAGTTTCTTCCAAAGAAGAGCTAACTGAAGCAAAGAAACAGCTCGTTGAGCTCCATCAACAGGCTATTCAAATTCAGACCCGAGATTTCATAACCAGCCCTCGTCACCTTGGACTTGTCTCTGCTTCTTCTCCACCACCACAGCCAATTCAAGAAGTGCATGTCTCAGTTCAAAGCAGTGATGATGCCAACAAGGGGACTCTTTGTGGGGACCACCTTGTGTACATTTCGAATCCCATTTATGAGAACGACGAGGAAGGCAAGGGAGGTAGTGGATCAGATACTCCATTCCAAACACCACACACTTCACCTTCTCGCTTGGAAACAGTTGGTTCTTCTGGTGAAGATGAAGCAGCTCAGGCTTCTTCACCTTCATATACTCCTCCGCTTTCTCCAGTTAAGAAGCTCCCTGCAGAGGCTTCCTCTGTTTCTCTCAAAGAGACAACATCATTGGGTAATTCAGATAGTGATTCTCACAGTAACAATGGTCTCTCATCATCGTGTGCCACCCCATGCACTTCTCCCTCATGGTGATTCAATTCAACGGTAAACCTAGACACCATCAAAGGCCCTTTCTTTTTGGTTCTTTTGGTTTTCCCCCTTGTTATGTGGGTAGTTTTGTGAAAAAGGCCAAGATTGTGTCACAACCTTTGCTTTTCCCTCCAAAACTCTCAGCTGAGTACTCTTTTTTTTTTTGGTGCGTTCTACGATGAGAAATGAGAAAATTGTTGCAAAAATTGAAGGCAGAGATGTTGTAAGATTTGTGGGGGCAACAGCAACATCACACATAATACTGGTAATGTGGGAAGAAAAAAGTGGCAGCGGAGCAGCCTGACGCTGAGAAGAAAGATGACAATTGCTTTGTCTTTTGCCGGCAAGGCTTTCCTTTGGCTCGTCTACCCAAGTTCTTACCTTACTGTCCATTCTTTTTTTATTTTTTTGAGGACCAAAAAAGAGAAGAATGGAAAGGAAGGGAAAAACTTTGATTCTCACATCTTACCCCATTTCGCATTTTTATAAATGGAAAAGCATATTGGATATTGGATTCTTATTGTTTCTAGGCTCTGTTATTGGGGTTGTGAGAGTGCATGTGAATTCAAGAAGAAAAAATGAAAAATGATGATAAGTGGTATAGTTTTTTTTTCTTGTGATATTGATATGAATTTAGTACTGATCTCTGTTTTTGAGGGACCTCGACTTCTGATTCCAATGCTCTCTGTATTCTCTGCTCTTCGATGCGGACGATTCCAGCTGTCTGCTTCAACCCCATTAGCCAAGAAGCTTTATATTTTTCTCGCATTAAACTCTGCCTGTTATGTTCAGTCATTGTTATGTCATGTACTGTTCTTATGTCATGTACTGTTCTGTTTATGGCTAAGGAATCCTATTTTCGTGAAATATACAAAAAAAATGAAAGAAAAGCAGAGAGCGTAGCATGATATCAATGTTCTTTCAATAAGAAAAATTACAATCATACAATAAAGTAAAAACCTCTTGTAAAAGAGCCACACAAATTGGAATTAGTTTTGATATAATAAGAGAAGAAAAACTCTCCACAAACATTTATCAGCAATGATCTTTGTACACGACAAATTTTGATGATGATGGGATTTGAGTGGATGAGGAAGAGAGGGCCAGATATGCGTAATTTTGCTGCTGTGAGATGTTCAAATGGTCCCCAAGTGATGTAACATAAATTTTGATGGTTTTTATCGTGGAGTGTAATAGACATATGGTAAGATAACTGAGAGCAACACTCACTTCAAAGAGGAAAAAAAAAAACAGAAGAAGAATATAAAAAGTGATCATCAAGCACAACAAAAGAATCGTCTCCTATTTTGTTGTTGAGTCCTGCTATGCAGCTTGATCCCAGTTTGACGTGAAGGGTTAGCTTTTGCCAATCTCTTTGCTGCAAGAATGTCACACAAAATCTAATTTACACCTTCAATTTTTTTGCCAACTAATCTCGTGCTTATGTACCAAAAGGAAATCAAGTAGGGTTGGGGGAAAGACACATAGGACTGGAGTAACTCAATTTTTTCTTGAATTTCATTGAAAAAGTTAAAAAATTAATATAAACTTTCAAAATTTGTTAAAATTCTACTTTTTGTTTTAAATTTTCAAAAGCTACCCAATTTTTAAATTTGTTGTGATGATAGAATATTTTTTTTGTTCAAAAAAAGAAGGGGGGGGGGGGGAGAAGGTGGTATTTTGGGGCAAAACAATATGGAAGGTTGGCTACTGAGCTGGTTACCTATTTCATAAAAGAGCTCGTTGACATTGTGAGCAGTTTTAGCTGAAGTTTCCATGAAAGTCATCCCGTTTTCTTTGGCATATTGCTCTCCATCCTGAAACCATTGTAACATCAAAGTTTTATCATTATTTTCTCAGAAACCATACAGACAAATGCTACATAATTTGTCACAAAAAACAAAATCGAACACATATATACCTCATTTAACACTTCTCTCTTGTCTTCCAAATCTGCCTTGTTGGCCACCAAAAATATTATCATACTTTGATTTCCTGAAATTTCATTTACCAAGCTCAGTAAACTGTCACATTAATGTCATATTCTTACATGTTCCTCTACACACGCACATCACTCAAGTTACCTTGTCTTTGTACTTCCTGAACCCACTTCTTGGCTCGTATGAATGAATCCTGAGGCATATCAAAATTAATTCTTTCTTTTTTTGGGGCCAAATCGAAATCAGCAGCAGCAACAACAATATTTCGCCAAAATAATAAATATACAAGCAAAAAAATATTGATCCAGCAAGACTTTTTTTTGTAGATTAATTATCTTAAAGTATAGAAATTAATAAAGTGATTTTTTTTCTCTCCCAACAAGCTTTTTCCATGCACACGATTTGGTTCGTTTAAGAACCCAGGGATTTAAGCACCTAATAATCTATTAATTGTATCAGACTTTATTTGTCATAACAAGATATTTCTATGAATACCTTTTTGAGCTATAAACCTACTTATGGTAAGTCTTCAAGATCCAACTCATTCAAATTTTCGTCTAGAGTACCCTAAGTACTGCAATTATCTAACTTCATTAACATTTTGCAACGTAACGAATGACAAAAAAAATGAATATAAACTGTGGATCTAGATCTAAGTGCATATCTAACCCATCTTTTTAATGGCATCAGAGTGTGGAAGAGAGTGTGACAGGGTTGAAAAGTCTTGTAGTGGGTTCACTCATGTTTGCTAAATTTCTTCTAACTCACTTTCACAAGGAATATCTTCCTTGTAAACACAGAAAATGCAGCAAACTTCTAAACGGATCCATCACAAGGCTCTCTCAGCCATCCCCATCATACACTCAGCCTTTATTTGAATTTATAAATTATAATTAATAAGTACGTACATCAATTCAAATACACACTAAGCTAACAGAGTTTCCTTACCGGTCCCCACTAAACCTTTGAAAATATCCATATTCCCAACTTCTCCATCCCCAAAATCAAAATTAATATTTCAATCTGAGATACTTTTGACTCTTTTTGACATGGTCCTACAAATATCCAAATGAATAAAGCATTCTAAGTTACTCAAGTGTGTTTCTACTTTGTTCTAAGAACTATCATTAGTGGTGGAGCCACATACTGATTAAGGCCACTCAAAATTTATATATCTTTTAATTTTTTTATTTTATACACACACACACACACACACTTGATTTGGATATGTTTCCTTCACTTATTTTGACCGTTGAACTTATCAGTCAACATGAAATGTCCCCACTAACTTTAAAGCTTCATTTGGTATCCCCAAGGAAATGAAATCCTCATTCTCTTAAATTTTTATAATATACATTATGTTCTTTTCATTATTATTGGAGAATTTTTATTTATTTCTATATTTTTTTACTGATACAAGAGTAGTTTTTACAGAAAAATGTTCAAGTGATTCTTTTTCACTTTATTTTACATTCCAAACAAATATTAAAGTGTTAACTCTGTACTAACTCGATTTTGATATTGCATTTGGACAAATTTGATTGATTAATCTTTTACCTAATTAAAAAGTAACCTAATTGATTTCATAAACTCTACCATTGAAAAGTAACCTAATTAAAAATTTGAGGGAAAAGGGGTGAGTTCAAATCAGATAAATGTATTAAAAAGAAAAAAAGAAGAAGAAAGAATTAGAGATACCATGCTGGTGATGTCATAGACAACAATAGCAGCAGCAGCACCACGATAATACATAGGAGCCAAACTGTGGTATCGTTCTTGGCCTGCTGTGTCCCATATATCAAACTTCACTGTGCTTTCATTCAATGACAACACTTGTGTGAAGAATGCTGCTCCTATCGTTGATTCCTGTCCCCAAATATATAACACACACATCAAATCTACACACACACACACACACACACAACATTAATTAACAACCTGGTACTCGGAAAATTGCCCCTTTACAAATCTCAGAACCAAGCTTGTCTTCCCTGTTCCCATGTGCCCTAGAAGTACCTGGACACCAAATTATTGAGATGTATATATATGATTTAGACTGATTCCCTCGTACCAAACAGATAACTTTATCAGAAATTGAACTATGTTCCAGAATCATCACATATGCTGCTGTAGAAATTTGATTCTCTTTTATAACTAATTTCTCCTAATCTGATTGATCATGATCAACATATGAATGGAAATGAAGAAAGGGAAGGACATACCCACCAGTTTGGCCTGCAAACTCTTGTTTCTGGTCCTCGCCATTGTTGATGATCGATCACAGACAAGTCCTCAGTCTATACCAGAGAGACAAAGCTATATATATATAAAAGAGATGTAAGAGAGAAGATCGAAATGATGATGATGATGATGATGATGATGATGATGACGATGATGGAGGAGATGGAAGCGACGCAAGGAGTGTTTGCAGGGAGCCACACACAAAATGAGATGGGATTGAGAAGTTTGTAAGACTGAAATTGTAAGAGATGATAATTTTAAAAAGGTGGAGAAGACTGGTAGTTTTGGAAGTTGGACTGGTAAGTATGCTATTTTCAACTCCTTTTAGCGGTACTCTTGTGTCTTATTCCTTTCAGTATTTGGACACCCCCTTCAACTTGAAACTTCCATTATGCCCTACATTATTATTTCTCCATGTGATTATATATTGTGCTCTTGGCCACTATTAATTATAAGAAAATTTTGTTTGTATTTTTAGCAAAAAAAAAAAAATTGGTCCTTAAACTTCCAACCAATTTACAATTTTGTTCTTGTGTTTGAAATTGGTATTAAATCAACTCTTTTAACATTTCAAATACAGTTAATGCTGAGAAAAAAAAGCATAGTTGGTTATAATATTAACTACCCTATGCAACCAGCTCAGAGAACAATTGTACAGTTAACACAAAGTATTCAATTTGCAAATATTCAGAAAATATCACTCCATGTATGATACTATAATCGGGTTTTCTTTTTGAAGTTTTAGTAGTTTATTTTTCTTGATATTTCATCTCTTTTATTTTTTCTAAACATAGGTATCTATTTATTAGAGACAATCCTATTTAAGACAATGTAAGACACTCAATGTGAATACTTCCTAATGAATATCTAAACTTTAGTTTATCATATTATAAGTAATTAACATTTTCAATTAGATCTAGCCTCGTTGGTCATCTCTTTTATTATTTTTTTTATACATAAATGTTTATATGAATTCAGCATCATTTTTGCACTAAAGTCAAGGTATAGCCTAGAGATCAGAGAGTACTTATAAGAGACTTATAAGATCGTCTATCAAATGAGTTCTCACGACAGAAGTGAGAATCGAACTCGCATTCTTATGAGATAAAATGATATTTCTTACTATCTATATTAACTCTTGGCTTTTTGATTTTGTTGTTGTTATAGGGACAGTTTCTTCATTTGTAAAAAAACTTAAAAAGATCATAAGCTGGCCCAAATGGTCTTCATTCGGTTGAGCACAGTTATACCCATGAGATGACTAGGAAAAAATTGATAATTGTTGATCATGTGTCTCATAATTATTTTCTTTTTATTTTTTACATTACAAAATATTCATTATTTTTAAATTTTATTTTTTAAAACTAATAATAATTTTTTAAAAAAATTAATCTTTTAATCCCTCAAATTTTAACCTAATTCCTCCACTATTACTTGGTATGACTTATTCTCTTAATTTTTAACTTGATTGTAACTCCATCTCTTATCTTCTTTTCTATTTAATAAATTAATCCTTATTATCCTATGTGGCAAAATGACAGTGTTAAAAGTTGCTGACGTGGCTTACAAATAAGCTCCATCTCATCACTCGTCACCTACAGTCCCTCCCCTGCTTCCCCATGCCCGACGGAGACTGGTAAGGAATAGAGTTACTTGATATTAAGAAACTTTTGGGTGTCCCACGTTTAGATGGACTTGGAGCCATCATGCTGTGGTTCGACTTTGCTCTGCCCTTTCTTGAAGCTTCATCCCTGCCACCATCATCACTCTCTGATATAAAGACAATATAACTCGTTGATCACTCTTGTGTGTTTAGGAAACATATTGCTGCGATTTTAAGAAGGCAAATAAAGATAACTCAGAAATGCTTACAGACAGACTGGAGGTTCACACCAGTCTCCGTCGGATCTAAGAAATTATAGTGACTTAAAGTTGTACGAAGTCAAGATCTAATCAAATAGTCAAAACTAAATAGAACTAAAATATCAGTTTTCTTTTTCTATTTTTAAGTAAAGATATTAATTTTTTTTAAAACATACAGATCTTGACTTTTAAAGGATTCATTTTCTCATAATAAAATATTTTTTATGCATACACTTTGATTCAAATCTAAAAATAGGATATCATATTTAAAGAATTGATTCATCTATGTATGGGAATAAAAGATTAACTGTCTTCTTTTTTTTATAAAAAAATATAGATTGATTTGAAACCAATCCTCTATTAAAATTAAGATATAGCCTTATAGCTTATAGATTATTTACAGGAGATTTAGGAAATCTCTTACCAAAAAAACTCTCATAATAATACTGAAAATTGAATTCTCATCTTTATTATATATGAATATATTTTTTATTATATATATCTTATTAGTAAAGATTACTTTTCTAATTCTTTTATAAAAAAATTTTTAGAAAGGGATTTGACTCAACCATAATATAAGGGTTAGAGTAAAATCACCTTTCCTCCTAAGAAATATCAATATTAATCAGGGCAAATCTTCTATTACTCTTAAGTATAAATATAATAATTTAAAAATTAAGATATCTCTTTAAATATTATAATTAAAATTATAATAAAAAATACTTTTTAATAATTAAATATATTTTAAATAATACGTATATGTACTCTTTTACTAATTAAATTTTAAAAAAAAGAATAGGTGGGTAGATTAATTTTCTAATTGGAAAGAAAATGCCAAAATACCACAAACAAAGGGGTACAATAATGAGTTGATTAATGGGCCCAATGGCCCACTCTGTCATGGGATCAGATCTAATAAGTAGGCATAGTGAACATAAAGGCTGAAGGATTTGTCAGTGGGTCCCACAATATCCCATTAATTTATAATAATTAATTAAGAACCCTCCAAACCACTTTTTATCCACTGCCACTATGTGCCTGTTTAGTGTCTGTAAAACCAAAGTTTTAAAAAAAAATTTAGGAGAAAATTTTAATTTAAAATTTTTTTAAAATAAATAGTCATATTTGTTCAAACAAGTTTTTGAACTAAACTATAGTTTAAAACTAAAGTTTTAGATAAGTTGGTCAGAACAGTTTATAGAACAGTAAATCACTTATAAATTAACCAATTACTATATTACCTTTATTTTTTTATACTATCTCTCCTATTTTTCTTACACCCTCTCTCCTCTCTCCTCTCTCATACTTTTTCTCTCTTTTCTCTTTTACACCCTCTCTCCTCTCTCCTTTTATCTCTTATCTCTTCTCATTTAATACTCATACCTTTTTTTATAATTTACCAATAATAAAAATATTTTTAAAAATAACTATCCAAACACTCATTTATTCAAAACCACTTTTTTTTTATAATCTCTTCTCCAAAAATTCTTTTCTATAAACTATTTAAAAGTTATTTTTTTCATAAATTCATTTTTAAAATTCTATCCAAACAGGACCTATATTTGTTTAAAACCTAACAAAGTTGGTTGCATTGGTTTGAAAGGCAATTTATTTAATTCACCTCACTTTCTTGTTCTTAACGAAGCCCATTGCTTGATTTCTTCATTAATATTACTTTAAGTTCAAGATTAAGATTCAACCAATTCATGTTTAAACTCAAAATTATTGTTATGAAAAATAATAATAATAATAATCAAAATAATTGTTATTTTTTGAGCTTTTCTGAATCTTCAAAAAAAGCACTCTCTCTAGTATTATATATAAATTATATTTTTTTGAATATAAATCTTATATATATATAAGTTACTCTTTTTTTGTCTAGAATTTTGATACACTATTTCTATTTTTGCCCCTATTAAATATTAAGTACATGTATAGACATTAATTTTTTTTTTGTAAAATTTTAATGAGATGTTTATCATTTTTGTTTATATTTCATATTTTTATTAAATGAAATAATTAGGTACAGCATTAAAT
This sequence comes from Leucaena leucocephala, assembly GCA_037074615.1. Classification (NCBI taxonomy): domain Eukaryota; kingdom Viridiplantae; phylum Streptophyta; class Magnoliopsida; order Fabales; family Fabaceae; genus Leucaena; species Leucaena leucocephala. The sequence continues at coordinate 13,445,690 of CM073562.1, forward strand.
ATGTGATTATTTTATTCAAATATTGTTAGATTTTATTATATTCTAAATTATTTAACATTTTATGCTGTACATACACAGGTTTCAGGAAATTGAAAATGCACCTCGAATAGAATTACGTTTAATACAGAATACTTGTGCATTAGGCAAAATAATTCGCCCATCATTTTAATTTTTTTTAATTAATAAACAATGTTCAAATTCACACTTCATCAATTATTCCGTTCATACGGCGTCGTGTAGTGCACAAGAAAGAGATAAGATGTTAAGGCCTGGCTTACAAACTTATCAATTGATCAGTGGTATCAAATAAATGTTCCTGAATTAAGTTAAACTGAAATTAAAAAAATACTTTGTTTGGTAATTGAATATGGAATAATTTCCCACGTGTACAATCCACCAAATGGAAATCACATGCTTCCCACGTGCTTATCCCAATCTCTTCATGTGGCCCATGTTCTCTTGATTTGATTCTCATCTTCAAGCTCATAAATTAAATCCCTTCTTGTCTTATGCTATGTTTGATTCAACATAAAAGAGGAGAGGAGAAAAATTGTAATAAAAAAAAAGAGAGAGATTTTATTATTATTTTATTTAGATTAAGATTAAAAGAAGGAAAGGGAAGGATTTTCATATTACCTTATTTTGTTCAAAAAAAAAATATTTTTATATAAATAAATTTATCTTATATTATTTTATAGAATATTTTAATAAAATATAATATAAGAATAATATTATAATATTAAAAAAATTATGAGTATATTAATATTATAAAATAATAATATCATATTTTCCCTCCAAATTTGGAAGGGAGGTAAAGTTAGGGAGAAGAGAGATTTTTTTTAAAGGGAGGTAAGCCAACTAAAGGGAGGGTCATCTCCCCTCTACCCAAAGGAATTTTTAAAATAATTTTCTTATTAGTTCTATCTAACATTATATTAGAACAAACATCCTTTTATTCCTGCTTCTATATGGTTTCAAATTATAGTTTTAGATAAATGAATAGGAATAACTCTTAGATTGAAAAAAGAATTTATAGGCTATCTAATAATTATTTTGTTTATATTTTTTCAATCTCTCTCCTCTTTTAAGTCGCTCCAGATCTAACTGTCATTGTTGCTCTTGTTATCCCTAAGTGGCTTCATATCTCACCATTGTTACTAGGTTGATGCTCTTGTCGTTGTCACTAGGTCATTGGGTCATTTCAGATCAAACCATGATCTTACCACCATCGTTATTGTCTTCTTTTTCTTCAGATATCGAGCATAAAGTGATTTTATTTTTTTTCCCTTCACCTCGTACATTTTATAGTAGTAATTTATCAATTCTAAAATTTATTCTAATAATAATCATCTAAATATTTATTTTATTCAATCATATTTTCTATCCATTCTTCTCTAAAAAAAATTTAAATTGCTTATTATCAATTTCTCTAAAAATTAAATTAAATCGCGATTAGAATCTATGTATTCTATTGCATTTTGTCCTACCCTGCCCCCCACACACTGTTGGACTTGTGAGTTTGGTCATTTTTTTATTGTTTTTAATAGGTTTGACAAGACATTGACAAAAACTATGTATAAATTCATTTAATTAATAATTGTTCCTTAAATATTATACTTAATATGAATAACAATATTTATTATAATTTTTCAATTTTTTAAATAAGAAAATAAAATAATAAAAATCCATAACAAATTTAGCTAACGAGATAAAAAGCCATTTTAAAAAAATCTCGTATGGATAGGACGAGAGGGAATATTATTGGTCTTCAAATTCTTTTAAAATAATAAAAAAATATATTAATTATAAATAATAAGATTTATTTTTAAAGCTTTTTTGTACTAAAATATAAGATATTTTCTTTTTAAAGATAAATTTATTTGAGATACTATCATATATTAAATATAGTATTTTTTTAATAGAAAATTGAACTTTAATTTATATGTTATGTAAGGCTAATTTTTTTATTAGACCTAATTTTATTAATTATTTATTTTTAAAATTTATAAAATAGCTTTAAATTCTCTCCAATTGGGCCTAAAATTTAAGTGCAAAGAGAAAGAGATCGGAAATTAGCTATATGCATAATCTCACGATGTGACAAAACCAACTATTCAGAAACATCCACGGTGATCTCATCTCGAGGGTACAATTTTTTTATTTTTTTTTATAAAAAATTTAGTTAGATTTGTTAATAGTATTTCACTAAAATTAGGTATAATCTTAGAGTTATGAGATCTTGACGGGACAATTAATGGGCTAACTTGTTAAAAATATTTAATTCATATTGATGGGCTAACTGGTCACATATTTTTTTAAAAAAAAACATTTAATTCATGTTTTTAAAACATGATTCATATTTTTAAAAAAATAGTTTCATCTAACTAACAAAATTTAATATAATTAATAAATAATTAAATTTTTTAAATATAATATTATAAATTTAAATTAGGTGATACGTATAAAAAATATTTTAATAGAAGAGGTATAATTTATTTTAATTATATAAACTATTGATTAGGGTATACCCTAATATCTACCAAAAAAATAATTTTATATTTAATAAAATAAGATATTTTAGAGAAAATAATGATTAGTTGATAATTTTTTTGAAAATAATACTCTTCATTAATTAATTATAAGTTAATTAGAAAATAATGTTAAAGATTACATTTTTTTAAAGTTTATAATTTTTAAAAAATAAAATAAATTTTTTAACCGTATTCCATCAAGTTTATTAATTTTCATAATTTTCTTTAAAGGGTTTCTTGTTATCCAAAATTTTTCCCTCCAACCCAAATATCTAAAAGTGGATGATGAGATGTCAAAACTTCAAAACAGAGAAAAACAAATGGATTAATGAAGGCGCACCACCTGGTTGATTTTTTTCTCAGGTGGGACCCACACAGCATCCTCCGCTATATAATTACATGTTCGCTTTGGTTCCTTCTTTCTTATCCATCTCTGACTGTAAACTGCTTAATTAGCTCCCTGCAATACCTATGGCTTCTCACTCTCAGGCTTCGGATGCTGCCAACAAGCTGGTGGTTTCAACAACCTCCCCAAAGAGCGACACCGGCGCCGGAAAAGGCCACTGCTTGTGTTCTCCGACCACCCACGAAGGCTCCTTCCGATGTCGCTTTCATCGCTCTTCGTCTTCTTCCTCATCAAACCCTTGGATCAAACGCTCCAATTCCATGCCTGGTCACAACAAACACGCTCTTCCTCTCTATCCTCCCTCTTCTGCTACTTAATCTTCTTCTTCTTCATCACGCTTCTGTTATTATTATTATTGTGGTAGCTAGAAGAAAGCTTTGGGATTCTTGCTTTCTGATGATCTTCACTAAAAACTTGTATCTATCTATCTATCTGTTATGTAAATCTATGTTCTGTGTTCTGTTTGATTTCTCTCTCATGAATGATATGGTCTACGTACCTACCTTGTTTGTTTTCCCTGATCCTATTATCATATATCATCCAAGATTCATGGCCGTCCTCTTAGTATAGATCTCCTTTCTTTTCTGGAACTTCAATTTAAAATAAAGATCTATTAGATTAACTTTATTATATTAACTTTATGTGGGTTCTTCTTAACTTGTTTTTGTTTATGTGATATACTAACGATATGATTCTGATTCTTAATCACAACTAAAGGTCTTAGTTAATTAGTGGAATTGCTTGGGATAATTAATGAAAATGAATTAAGGATTCTATTATTTTTGAATAAATTGGTCGAAACCTCATCTACGGTGCAAGAAAATGACAATAGGTGTGGCCGACCTTGATAATGACATTGCATTCCCGTAATTATTATATATCTATATATCCTTATCTTTTTTTATTTTTAATAATTTTTAAATTTTAAAATATCTGTTGCTGTTTTCTTTTTCCTGTTTCAATTATGTTCTCCCTTTTCTTAAAGAGTAAAGAAACAATTTAATTCTCAAAGAGATATAATCATGGATAAGAAATGGGTCATATCCCACCTGCCCCATTGAAAAAGATAGAAGATGCCCCATAATCATCAATTATATACCTATAATATTTTTTATTATAATTAGTCTAAACAATAATAATATGTATTATTTGTAATTTGTGAATAGTAGGATTTATGGTGTATATTTTATCATTAGTTGATAACTGATTTAACAAATATTTGTTTTCTTAACATGACTAGATTAATTAAAAAATAATAATATAAATTATTATTAATTGTAGCCCAATTTACCGTTATTTCAAACTACAAGTGCAAGTGGCTATCTTATTAATCTATATACTTTGAAAATTTCAATTTTTTCAACCTAGCCTTTGTGCCTTCTTATTGAAAAAGACAGCCAGTTACCATTTGTTGAATTAATTAAGCTAGTAACGTGATTAGCCCAAAATCAAATAACAAGTTGAGGAGGAGAGAGTTCTTCAATTTCAATCTTGACTTTTGAATTTTTGATCATGTGGGAGATTTTGATGCTTTGGGCGTAGGCCACTAAGGCGATGGCCCCAAAAACACAAGAAAATTTTAGAGATAAGATTGTCTGCTTTGTTAAAAAAAAAAGTTGTAATAAATATTTTTTGAATCTATTTGGCTTTTAATTGTAAGTTGATTTCAAGCATTTCTACAATGTGAGAACTTTTATTTTTGTCTAAAAATTTATAAATTTTGATGATGAGGATGATTAGGAAAATATTTTATCATCTTAAAAATTTAATTTTTAACGATCATATTCATATGGATTGTTTTGGTTTATTTTTAAAATTAAAGGTTGCCGAGAGAGAGGTGTTAACCAAAAAATAATTACTACTCCAACAAAACTATAAAATTATATCAAAATATCAATACTTTTCAAAACATTTGCTTTGAAAATAGTTATAATTATAAAAATAAATCATAATTAAATTAAATCTTACTAGCTCCATTTCATATTATAAGATGCAGTTAGCTTCGAAGCCTTGCCGTCTTCTTCGCTCTCATTTTAGTTCTTTCTCTGTGCACCTTCCTTTTTCATCTATTGGGCTGCCCCCTTTTGAACCACCGACTTATAATCGTTTCTTCCTGGAAAACCCGATGGCCGAGCAGATGACGACGTTAGATAAAAACATCTCATATATATTATAATTGTACCCAAAAAAAATCTCATATATAGTATAAATATTTTAGATTATAATATATATATATATATAATTTATATGAGATATATCGAAAGATTTATATTTACTTTTTGTCATTAGTTTAGTTGATAAAAAAAAAGATTAAAACTAAATTTAGTGACATGTCAATCAGATAACAATTAACGAATTCTTCCAATTAGCAATTATATACAATACTAAAAAAAATTATATTACTGTCACTAGTGAGGAGAATTGAGAGGGGCGGAATTAAGAGGATAAAAAGATGGTGAATATAATTAAAAAAAGATATTAATATATAATTTATAAAATTTAAATTTTTAGCCTTATCTAATATGATTTTATTATTTTTTAGTATTATTATTATTATTTTACTCTATATCTAATCTTATATAATTTTATTATTTTTCATAAATTACAATTTAAAATAATATTTTAGGATAATCTATTTGATACTTTCATCCAAAAATCTTATTACACTAATGGATTAGAACAAATTCAACAGATAGTTCTCTTTTTAATCTAGTATATAAAATAGATATTTATATTTAAATTTGAATACAAGTCCTAATAAATCTCTAACTAATAATAATAATAATCAAATAAAAAAACTCTAAGTAAGATAATGATAGGATAAACCAGAAATCATATTTTATTAAAAATAATACAAATACTAAATCATAATAAATTAATTAGATAATATTTATAAGTTATTAATAAATAATATTTTTAACTGTACTTAAATATAAAAATAAAAATTAGAATGTTAAACTGTAACTACTCCTCAGGGAATTACATACTAATTATAAATATCATTAATATACATGTAAAATTTAAATATGTACAACTTAATTGAATATTTAATAAATTAATTTACTCAACAAATGTGACTAAATAATTTAATTTAAATTCTCTCACTATGTCATGTACAAAAAAAAATATTTAATAAATTAATTTCAACACATTCAAACTCAAAAGTTTTCTTACAAAATTTAAATAGTTAATTTAAGAGAAAATGACATATAAGTCCCATGGAAGCAATTAAATGATAAAAAAGTCTTAAAAAACACTTTAATTAATTTAAAGTTCTATGGGATCTCAGATGAATTTTTTCTAAATATCAAAAGACATAACTTCCCTTTTAATTTGTTTAGTACATAACTTCCCTATCACCTTACTCGAAACTAAAGCCCTAGCTATTTCTCAAGATCAGTCTGTTCATCTTCTCTGCTCGGCCTCTGCTTGGTTTTTGCACTCTAGTCCTTCGCAGCCACCCACCCCTACTAACATTGGGACTTGCTTTATCGTTAAAATCATCATTGCCTTTTCTCATTTGATTACTCGCCCTTTCTCTGGTGATTATCATCGCTAACACCAGCCCCTCCTGCCGCATTTTCTCATCCAGTAATCATTAGTTATCCTCCTCAAGTTAGCCACCCCTACTGTGGTCATTGTCGCTGCCACCCACCTCGCCTACCACCTCCACTTGCTTCATTCGTCCAAATCATCATTGCCTTGCCTCTTCCTGCCATAATCCCTGCTCCGGGTAATATATTTCTCCTTTAAATGCTACTACTATCTTTATTGAAAGTATTACTTAAATTGTACTAAACCAACAAATAAAAGCAATTAGTGTCATACATACTAGATGAGTAAGATTAACATATGGATTAAACGTTGTTGCTTTCGACCGGTCCTCGCTAGTATTACTATATAAAACACCTTAGTTATTGTCCTTCTCCAACCGCGTTCTTGTCTGGACCTCCTCATCATTCCAATAAGTAATAGCATCCCCGATCTCAGAGGCTTTTTGCCGACCCAATGAAAATATTTGCAGATAATAAATTTACATTTCACATGAAGCATAAGTTAATAACATATTTAATACAAACTGTCAGTTAATTGTTGTTACACAAAAAAAAAATGTTAACACAAAAACACTTACTATGAAAAAGTATAAGTAGGCTCCTATATTCTTCCTCTCACCGGTATCCCCTTTCCTCAACTCTTCGTGATAATCTTTAATAGAGTCTACTAGTTCATTAAGAGCAAAGGAGACATCCTTAGTCGAGGCCATTAACTTCAACACCTTGTCACTTACATATATACACGAGTTAGGGTCTAAGAGGATCCCTAGGATATACATCACAAAGAAGAACTCAAAATCAGCATTGTCCTTCTCATCAACCAACCGGGCTCTTATTGTCGTGTATGACACCTTCCCATACACCATCTTCAGATCATTGAACCTTTAGTCATAAGATATCACTGGCATTATTTCAAACCAATCAAATGGCAAGCCCATAACCTTATTCATATATGTTACATTTATTTCGTAAGTCTTCCCTCTAATTGAAATTGTTTTGGTTTGCACGTCAAAAGTACGTATAAATACCCCACATAAATTCTGCTCAATGTGTAGGCAGCTTATGCGTACTAATTTATCAAACCTAATTGCCCTCAATGTTCGGTGCACATCTTGTGTAGAAGGGCACAACATATTTCTTCCTTTTGCCTGGACCTCTTAATTCCTTTGCCCCTTTCTTGTATTCTAATTTCTCATGCTTTTCCAATTTATTCCAACCTTCCCTAAATGATGCACCAGCGTCTTCAAATGACATCTTTCTCGGGTTGGCATTCTTTTGCTCTTCAACAAAAAGTGCATATACAAAGAAGTTGTAACTTTTTAGTCCGCCTTCACTTTTTCTAATATTGGAAATCTTTTTATCCTGCAATAACAACCACTTTTATTAATAAAATAAATTATTACTCAATATTTTAATTTAAATAATCAAGACAGCAGTGCTACAAATGAAGAAGCATCAAAATCAAATAAACCATTTATTACTAATTATGATGTTTTAAAAGAATTGATAAAATAGTTTTGTGAACAGATATTTCATTATGAAGCTACTTGAAGAACACTTCCCTAATTTATTGATATTGTTAAGAGTTCTACTAAAGACAAAGTACTGCTAGCATCTTGAGCTTATATTCATCTTACATTCTTTTTAATAACAAAAACCTTTTCTTAATTGTTTCTTTTTAGCCTTACCTTCCCTATACTGGTGAATTTAGCAAATATAACAAAGAAAAATCTAGCGTATATCCCTTTGGTTCTATGTTTTATTCAATCATAAATTAATAAGGATTCAGTAACTGAGCTTTCATATCTTTCCTTTTATGTGCAGCAAGACTTAGAAAGAAGGGGAAAATACCATATCCAACAACTTGCGAACACATAGGTTGCTATAAAGACAATGACTTGCAGGTACCTTTAATATATTCCACCTCGCCTAAAATGATTCTTATGTTGTGTTAGGTTCTTGCAATGAACTCCAGTAGTAAAGTAAAATATTATACTTGGAAGGTAAATGCCTCCCTTGTGTATGTTATATTTCACACATTTAATAAAGATAGTAGTAGCATTTTAAAGAAAAAATATACAGAACAGGGGATATGGCAGGAGGCAAGGGAATGATGATTTGGACGAATGCATCAAGTGGAGGTGGCAGGAGAGACAGGTGGCAGCGACAATGACCATAACAAGGGCAGCTGACTAGAGGAGGATAACCGATGATTACTAGAGGAGGAAATATGGCAGAATGGGTGGGTGCCAGCGACGATAATCACCAGAGAAAGGGAGAGTGACTAGAGAAGGAAAGGCGATGATGACTTCAACGATGAAGCAAGTCCCGACGTCAAGAGGGGCAGGTGGCAGCTAAGGGCTAGAGTGTAGAGAACAAACAGAGATGAGGAGTAGAGAGCAGAGTGATCTTGAGAAGGAGCTAGAGCTTTGGTTTCAAGTGGGGTGATAGGGGAGTTATGTATTCAGCAAATTAAAAGGGCAGTTATGTCTTGAAAATTAGAAAAAAAATCATCTAAGGTTCCATGGGACTTGAAATTAATTAAGGCATTTCTTAGAACTTTTTTGTCATTTAATTTCTTCTATAGGACCCAGATGTCATTTCCCTAAAAACTTTTCCAGTCCTTTAACCTGGACACGAGGTGTTGGAAATTGTGCCCTAGGGGCCAATCATTGTCTTATGAACATTGTTGATTTATGAATTTATTAATTGTGTTATCATATTATTTGCATGTTTACTGTGATGATCATCCTTGGATAACTCATGATCTTATCTTAAATATCCCTGGTCGGTCATCTATGCGAGAGCAGAGATGAAATAAGACTAGTATGACTTTGAAGATGTATAGAGATATAAATCAAAGTCATAGGCACATGTAAGAGTACAAGGTGTTGGACCGACCCATTATGAGAGAGCTGCATGGGTTAAGTCATAAGCTTCTCTCATATACAAACCATGTCACTATGCCCTTTGACCTGAGATCATTATGGATTCCTACATGACAAACGTTCAGCTTTGACATAGTCAAAAGTCACTTTTGACCGAGTGATTATAAAGACTATGTTCGGGCTTAGTGGTTTTCCATGCAAAGGAATGTGAATGGTCAAGATGGAATTTATCCCTTACATTCGTAGAGAGATATTACTGGGCCCCTCGATGAGTGAGTATGAGAAATGTATGGCTATACTATAATAGAAAGGTAGTTCCATTTCTATAGTCAGACTACTCAGGGATCGAGAAAGTAACGGTCAGGAATAGGAGGATGACATTCTCCATGCCTCATCCATGACCAAAATATCGTGTGACAAAAAGGACATGATATGGTTGTATAAAATGTTACATCATTCATCGATCCTCATATGATTTGGGTAGTCGTGATGTCTTGCTAGAGACCGCTTACGACTTGTGAGTCAGTATAGTAAATGGCCCACTGCCAACTTCATATGGGCCTACAGGGTCGCACACAAAATAGCCAAACACGAGTTATAATGTCTAGATTCAATGAATGAGCCAGGGTGGATATATATTTATTTATATTTATATTCGTATATATAAAAATTCGTATATATATTATATATAAGAGATATTTACAAGATTTAATTTATAAGGATAAATTAAATCTCTATCACGTCTGAATTTCAAATTTAAATTGATATGATATCTCATATAAGAGATGTTTACAAGATTTAATTTATAAGGATAAATAAAATCTCTATCACGTTTGAATTTAAAATTCAAATTAATTTGATATCTCATATAAGAGATATTTACAAGATTTAATTTATAAGGATAAAATTAAATCTCTATCACGTTTGAATTTAAAATTCAAATTGATATGATATCTCAAATTTGATTTATGAGAATAAATCAAATGTAATTCTGTCTTATCTTTATTTTAAATTAAATAAGTAGGTGAATTAAATCTGTGGGACGGATTTAATACAAACACTATTTATTTAATTAGTTTATTATCAAATTATACAATATATGATATTGTATTAATTTCAGAATTAATATAAGATTAATTTCAAAAAAATCCAAGTCTGTGGTAACACGCATAACATCCTATATATCTGATATTTAGGAGCTACGGTTGGATCATTAAAAAGAGTGAACAGGAATCCGCAAAAGGTTTGCAGATAAGAAACTGCCGAAATAGAGACGGAGAGGACGAATTCTTGAGTAAGCGCTGGAGGGACAGGAGGCGCTAGCACGTCGTTCGTGGTTGGAACGCTGTTCGTGTGGATACTAGTAGAGGAAGCAGACCTGAGTCGTCGACTTCTTGCCATCAAAAAGAGATCACGAGCCGCGGAGAGAAGCTGTGGATGTCACAACCAGAAGCTGAGAAAGTCGCGACTGAATACTGAGGGTAATACTTCTTTCCACTTGACTTAAACACATACGGTAGATCCTGACAGGGAATAGAAAAATTTTTAAGTTAATTTCTGCTGCGCGTTTTCCAATTCCTTACATGAGGCCCAAGCTGTAATTCATACACATAGAGCACTGGTATGTCTTGATCCAAAATAAATCTGTAATGTACAAATCCGACCAAAGGGCCACTATTTTCTAAACAACTATAGTTGAAGTTTTTTCTTCAATCAACATTGTTGCCTTCTCGTTAAATTTTGTGTTGGCAACCTCATGCACATATATGTAACGTGCTTCTGGAGCAACCATTTCCCTGCGCTTCACCTTTTCTTCCACTAGCCACTCAGAATCATAATGACCTTCCATGTTTTGCTGTACGTAGGGGAAAGACAAATCAGGTACATTTTATATTTATAATGAATAAGCAACGTAGGAGTAATTGAGTAAATACTAAAAAGAAACACAGTGAGAGAGAGTGAGTGACATGACCAGGAGAGAAAATGACAATTTTTCAAAATTATTGTTGAAGTTTCAACAAAATGCAAAACAGGGAGGGGATTATGGACAACTACTTCTACCTTGAGAAGATTTTGAATGTAGTTCTTTAACAGTAATGGACAATTTATCTCCACGCCCACATTCAAAATACAGGGACAGACCTAAAAATAATGTGGAGAGCGCCAAGAAGCACAGAAATGACCAATCAAAATGTGAAACTTGCCAGGAGACGAGGAAGTGAAAATGTGATGGCATCCACAGGTATTCATAGAAATTTTAGCACAGAACAATGGACAGAGATGGCAATCGACATGGAATAATGCTTCCTCACCAAATACCAGATCACAATAATTTATAATTCACAAAGAACCACAATTTAACTACTAAACAGAATAATAACAACAAAAAAAACATAAACAGCAGCTGCACAGAAAGAAAGACAAAAACAGATACAACAGATCCCAGACAAGCATTTGAGAGGTTAGCACTCTCCCAATACCTCTTTTTCTAATTTTTCCATACTTCCTCCAGTCACTTTGACGAAAATTGTGGGCTTTGATTCTTCTATTCTGCTTCCATTTCAAGTAAAATGCCAGAATCTCACATATTACAATTGTCCATTTCTATATAATGAATGATCTACTTTTATACAAGTAAATTTCATCATAGATTAATATGATGAAAAATATCCATCTGATCACTCCACCAAATTGTAGGTTTACTGATATTACTACAATGAAGAATCACATTTTATGATATGGGCAACTAAATTATATTCCAATATTCTTACCATTTCTGTCATAATGGTGAAACGAGGGGAACAAAGCAATATGGTCCTTCACAACATATGCTGCTTTAATGAGTTATTGAATGGCTTTCTTCTTGGCAAGAATTTACAAAATGAACCATAACATTTCAGAAACCTCACAAATATGAAACAGATCATAGACGAATGATGTGTTTACCTCTCTCCAAGTAACCATCTTTAGCCAGCTGACACTGTCAATGCTGGTGTTCCTAGAACAATTTCCATGTAATCTCTTTGACTCCATAATGGCTCAGCACTGAATGGCCAAATCTCACTTAATCAGCACTCATTTGCTTGTTCCTTCTGATTAGGACGAACGAGTGAACAACCACAAGATTGAATTCACACACGCACTTAACCTAAAGAATAATACTGATACAAAGAAGCATTGATGCCAAAGAAGATATTTTCACTACAATTATACTGTACATATATACAGAGGAGTAACAACTAAATAATCTCGTTGCTAACCGGTTTTAAGCCGAAATTGAAGAGAAAGATCGACTGCTTTCTCGCGCGATCGAACCCCTCGCGATTCTCCCTTTCGCGACGAAGACTCGATCTCCTGCCGATGAGCTCAACGACGTTGTGATTACTCCTCCTCCTCCTCCTCCTTTTCGAACAGCATAAAGTAAATTTCCGGAATGCAGAAAAAACACACTTCTTTCAACTGACATTTGGCATAGGATGCAACCCAGCATTGTTCTTTCCAAACTAGATTTTTCCCTTAATAATTATTATTTACTTATAAGAAAGAAAAAACACTATTCAAACTACTATCCATTTTCAATATTTTTTTATATTTCATAATATGATATAAATATAAAAATCAAATTCTGATAAAAAAAATCAAATTAGTTATTATTTATTCACAATTTATTAAATTTTAAAAAATACTACCCCTTCTCTATTCTTAAAAAAAATTATATTAATTAATTTAATTAATTTTATTATTAATCTAATTAAATTTATTAAATATATTAATTATAAAAAATTATAGGAGTATTTTTTTACATAATATTTTTTAATCTTAATATAAAATTTAATTATATAATTAATTTTAGTTATAATTATAAAATATATTTTTTATATTTATTAATTTTTTAAAATTATTTTTATTTATATTTTAATAATTAAACAAAAGTTAAAGAGAAAAATTAAGAGAAATTATTAAGATATTTTTTGTAAAATTATTTATATTAATTAATTTAAATATTTTTTTAATTGAATTAAATTAATTAAATATATTTTATATTAAAAATAAAAAAAGTATATATATTTTTTATTCTGATTGAGTATATTTTACGACTATTATGCATCCAAGGGTGCAAAGTCCAGAGCAATGGCTGCCGTATGAGACAGAAGGGGAACTGACCAAAACATGACAAGGAAGGACGAATTCGTCCGGTATTCGCCCCTCCCCGCGAATCCTAGGCCTAACCCTAACCCTGACCCGTCAAATCAGAACGTCGTCGTTATCCTCCCCGCCTACCGTCCTCCTTACAGCCATCGCAACCGGCGGTTTCTCCACTGCTCCGGCGCGCTCTTTCTTATCCTTCTACTAGCCGCCGCAACTTTCTTCCTTTACCCGTCGGATCCAGATATTCGGGTTGCCCGAATCCATCTCAACCACATTGGGATCAAGACCTCCCCAAAACTCGTCCTTGATGTTTCGTTCTTCCTCACCGTTAAGGTCAAGAATAGAAATTTCTTCTCCCTTTCTTATGATGACATTAACGTGTCCGTGGGTTACCGAGGTAGAGAGCTCGGAAGTGTGAGTTCCAACGGTGGTCGCCTCAGAGCGAGAGGTTCGTCCTACATGAACGCCACGCTTGATCTCAATGGATTTCAGGTCATCCATGATGTCTTTTACTTGCTTGAAGATTTGGCTAAGGGTGTCATTCCCTTCGATGCTGAAACTCGAGTTAAAGGGAATCTGGGGCTGCTCTTCTTCAACTTTCCGTTGAAGGTACTCTAAGAAAATTAGCCATCCATCCATTCATTTGTTGCTCATTCGTTTCCCCAATTTTGTTTGTGGTTTTGGCGTGGACTTGGTCCGTCACTTACTTTTGGGTATACAAATTTTGATTGTTGGTTTGTTTGTCAGCAACATAAATCTATGATCTTTATAATTGTACTAGGGATGGTGCTTTTCTTGTTTGAAGGCAGATCAGTTTAATTTAGGCTTGTCTCTTACTCTAGTACACGTAATAGGATTTTTCTTGCTAATAAACTTCACCGTACTACCTGATTTAACGAAAGGGCTCAGCTTATGGTAAAATTGATTTTGATGGCAAAATCTGTGCCTGATAAAGTAACAAGTACAGAGGCTACCAATTTCAGGAGTAAGGTGATGTGAGTTCGTGTCATAATGCTCAACTTTCTTCAAGTTCATCAGAATAAGTTGCATGCCAAGGGTTACCTAAGTTAATTCAATATTCTCAGCTACCAATTTTGTAAGATAAAATACGGCAATTTCAGTTAGTAACCACAACTTATATCAAATTGTTTCTACTGCAAATTACTCTTGGCTTGGCTACTTATATTCTAGACATGCTGATCCTAAGTGGTTAGTTTGGAGCTGAACTTTGTTGAGTAAAAATGCGCACACATCTTTGTATGTAGCACATGTATGCTAAGAGTCTTCATAGTCATAGGCACATAGTGATGTCCTGCTGAAGGATGTTTCTGAATTTTATTTGTAAGCATACTGCTTGTCTAGTTGTTTTCATGATTTTGATTGGACATGATTAATTAACATATGCATGTTATTCGCTTATTTGATGCTATCTATCTACAACATTGTTTGTTCAACTCAGGCTACAGTATCATGCCTAGTGTATGTGAATACAAGCAACCAGACTGTTGTGCGGCAAGACTGCTACCCTGAGGTTAGAGTTTTATTTATTATTCCCTTCTATCCATCGGACTTTGCATCTTTTTATATATTTTTGACGAAGCAGCAAGGATGCCTTTTATTTTCTAATAGGATTAAATTATTCATTTCTGATTGCTACTGGCAATTGCATGTATGTTTCCCAATTCATTCATGGGAAAATAATTTCATAAATACTTTGTATTTGGATTTCTTGCATCTCTTAGCCCCTTACCAAATATATTCCATTCTGTCACATTCTCATACTTTTTCCATCAGACACTCTGTTTTCATTACTGTCCTAATATTTTAACTAAATCATCCATCTTTGTGGATGGAATATAACTGCTTAAATCTTTTAAGAGGCCTTTTATTTGTTCAAAATTTGGAATTGCAAGCTCATTAGCTGCATTGTAACTTATAAAGGAGGAGATGTGGAATCAATAGAAATCAGTAGGAAAATATAATTTTTTTTATAAATAGCATTATTCACGGACCATGAACAATTAGGAAATTCTAACAATATAGATAGCAATTAGACATGTTCAGAGAGCATGCGCTGCCATAGATAGGTTTGTGGGATAAATATTATGTATTACCTTGTTCAATGTTCACTAACCTAATAAAAAATGCTTGAAAAACCGCTCAAGTACTACTTCAACTAGCATGCATTGCCGTTAAAGTTGGTTGCCCACTTTATTCTTTTTTAATGCTTATGTGAGAGGCCCATGGAATCAATTTCAGACGGTGCTAAAACTAGAGAAGCATTCACTTCGTACTCTCATTTTGTGTCCCGGTCTTCCTCTTTTGATGCATATTATGCTGATAATTAAAGGAAACATGCTAATTCATCTGATTTTTCATCTGCTTCAGTCCTTGGGTTGAAGATAAAGGATTCAAACTATGGCCTAATAATGGTACACTGGAGCAGAGGCATTGGAGCTGGAGATATTTGTTCATATCACCAAATTGATTGCATCCTTCACGCATTGGTGTACATTGACTTTGTTACTTATTTATTACTTATTGTGCATATGAAATATGAATCAAACCCCTGTGAACAAGTACTTGTGGATCCAATTTAGTTGACCAAGAATCTTCCACTTCTCTTATACAACGCTCTATAGAGGCATCAAAGTCATTAAAACTAAAAATTATGAAAGTTTGACACCTGGGTGTCTAATGTTTTGTGGGTGATAAGCAAAAATTAGTCTCTTGCATTGCAACTCGAGAGTATAAAAAGTAGTGGAAATTCTAAAAGATTGATTCCATGATATAAAAGTAGAAGTAGCTTCTGCAGGAAGAATTTGAATTAATTACTAAATTTCCCTCATTTTGGAGTGATCTATGCCTACCCGTTGAGGGGCAGCATCTTGAGTAGCGGATGGGTCACTATCTAATCTTTGGCATAGAAGGTTTAGTACAATGTGTCTCTTTCTCTTTTGTACGACTAATCTGTCATCACCTGGTTCGAGTGGGGAAAAGTGTGTGATGGGAAAGTGGCAAATATTGGAGAACAGAAGGGAAAGATTTTGTATTCATCAAAATAGGGGGAAAGATATTAATTTGGGGAAAGATTTTATTTTATTTTATTCGCCACAGGGAAATATTTCAAAAGGGGAGGCATGCCATTAACGAATTTAATGGTCAATATCACCGGTTTATATTAAAAAGATAATGGGAAAATTCTAAAAAAAATACCATTTGAATTTTAAAATTTTAAAAAATATTTTAATATATAAAAAATATATTGGTCATAAGCACTACAGAGTACCAATTTGAGATTTTAAAATTTGAGAAAAAATATAGAATTGCCGGTATAAGTTTTTTAATGCTAGTCTAATTATGATATGGTATTTATTGTTTTTATAATAGTATTTATAATATTTATAATTATTTTAATTACCTTGATTACGATATTTATTATTTTATTTAATAATTTATTTATAAGTAATTAAGTTAAATTTTGTATTATTGATTACTCATAATAAAATTGATAATTTTAATAATAATTTTAAATATTTTTATTACTATATTTATTATTATATTTAATAACTCAGTTGTAAATAATTGAGTTAAGACTTGTGTTATTTGATTACTGATATAATAAAATTGACAATTTTAATAATAATTTTAATTATTTTTATTATTATATTTATTAATTTATTTAATAATTTATTTATAAATAATTTAGTCAAGTGACTACTCATTCAACAGAATTAATAATTTTGATAATAATTTTAATCATTTTTATTATAATATTTATTATTATATTTAACAATTTAATTACAATAAATTAGGTTATGTTTCATCTTATTTGGCTACTGATGTTAGAGAATTAACAATATACTAGGGACTCGATCGGCTAAGTAGTCAGTCTGCAATTTCCCTGTGTATGAAGTAACTTAACGGCTAATATCTAACTTTTTTTCTGAAAACAAAAGGGAAAGTTTTTCCACTTTTTAGTCCTGGTAAGCAACGGCCGATTGCCTTTCTCATAGATATAAGGTATGTTTAGATAAAATTTTAAAAATTAATTTATAAAAAAAATTTGTAAAAAAGAGTTTATAAAAAAAATATTTTAAATATATAAGTGTTTGGATAGTTATTTTTATAAATATTTTTATTATTAGTAAATTATAAAAAATGATATGAGTATTAAATGAGGAGAGATAAAATATGAGAAGATATAAAAATGTAAAGAGAGATGATATAAGAAAAAATATAGGTAATATAGTAATTGATTAGCCTATAAACTATTTTACTATTCTATAAACTACTCTAATCAGTTTATTTAAAATTTTAGTTTGATCTAAAAGTTTATTTGAATAAATATAACTATTTATTTTAAAAAAATTTAAAATTTAAATTTTAACAAAAATATTTCCAAACACAAACATAGAGACAGATACGACGTAGGATGTGTACGGATAAATTTGCCTGGAAATATCCAAAGAAATATGCCTCCCATATGAATAAAACAATTTCTTTAATACATTAATTAAAATACTATCTTTATGCATTTTCTTTGTTTTATTGTTACAACATTAAGTTAAGTTAAATCAAAATACGTAAAATTCTTTCAATTTTAGGTAATACATAAATAATAATAATAATATATACAACTTCAAAACTTGACTATTCTATGTACATAAAAACTGGTTACTAATTTATAATAATTTCTTATATATGAAAAGCAATTGCAATTTCTGAAATTCTATACATGGTTGGGAATTTGAATTAGTCCTCATTAAGGACTAATCTAAATTTGTTCAAGTATATTCTTAATTCACTAACTTTTTTTTTTTTATTTTCATGTATGAATTTCATTTTTTTCATAAGCTAAATGAATTTAACGATAAATTATTAAATCATATAGATTATGATAAAACAAGATATTTGGCACCTGCGTTGTAGCAACATCTATAAATCTTCATAAATAAAAATTCTTAAAATTTTAATCCCTATGAAACACGACTAAATTTAATTAATAGATTAATAATAAATAATTAAAAATAAACAGAATCTCATATCAACTTAACTATAGCAGTAGCAATCCCTATGTTCTAGATTTTTAATCAAATCCTTCCAGTAAAATTCTAAAAGCAAAACCCAATTTTTTTTTTTTTAAAAAAAGCTGAAATTTAAAAGATTATTGCAATTACATTGATGTGAATGTACGTTCTGGCATATCTTATTAATTGCCTGAATTATTACTACTTAACTGATCTCCCACGCCACACATAATCCGCACGATGTTGCCGGCACCGGAATGACCCGGGGTGGCTTGTTGGCGAGCACGTGCAATACTTCTTGACCGAACCAGTCCTCTCGCCCGGAGCCTCCTCCACTGCGGCTGCTGCCGGCCTCGGTGGTGGTGGCTGCAACACAACCCATCTTCCATGATCATTGCTTGCAAGAAGAGAGCCTGCCGGGTGACACATTCTTCTTTCTCCTCCT
The DNA here is from genome assembly GCA_037074615.1 of Leucaena leucocephala. Lineage (NCBI taxonomy): Eukaryota > Viridiplantae > Streptophyta > Magnoliopsida > Fabales > Fabaceae > Leucaena > Leucaena leucocephala. The sequence goes on from CM073562.1 coordinate 13,464,693, forward strand.
TGAATTAATAGGTATATATATCTATGGCGTGCTTTTTCTGGAATTTAAGTCTGAAAAAGAAAGAAAAGAATATATTATGTTTGAGTCGTTACTTCTAAAAGAAGAAGAAGAAGAAGGCGATCAGAATGATGAAGAAGGAGGGAAAAGGGGGTGGGGAAGAAAAGAAAATACTTTTTGAAGTTTGGAATGAAAAGCCTTTGCTTTATTCTCCACTTTGTGTGTCAGATAGTTTCTCTGTGATATGCAAAAATCAAACAAGAAAAAATATTCTTTGAACTCTGTTTAAGAGTTATATTTATAGACAGTGAAAACAGGTAAAATTGAATAAATATAAATATCGAAGGTGATGATTCGTCGGATAAATGATTTATCTTTTTAGTTGAGATATTTTTAATTTTTATTGGCTCACGAAATTATACATTTTATTTAAAGCTAAATTTTTAAATTTACTGCCTAGCTTTAATTTGTTATTCCAACAAAACCATTGTATTCTAAGTCTGATTTTAAATAAAAATTAAAAATGGGGTTCTAAAAATTTAATAGAGGAGATATAAAATAAAGGGTAAAATAATTAATTAAATCCTGTTAACACTATTTTTCTAATTTTCTAAATTTAACTTATAAAAATTTTCCCCCATTTAAATCTTTCATACCAAACAGTCTCTTATATTTGAAAATTAAAAGTGATTTTTAGATTGTATAAAGAATAATCTTGAGGGATATCTATGAGATTAAGGATGGATAATTGGAATCTATCCTAGATTATCTTTTACATAAATAATTAAAAATGGATTTAGATTTATCATATTATTTCTTATTTATCAATGTTTCCTATATTTATAATTTCTTTTGCTTGAAACTAAAGTTAAGTTTAGATAGTGGAGATCTTTATAAATAAAATTATGATTATTCTCATTGTAAGCTTTTGCATTTTTATAAATTGAATTATATTTGATTAAAAAAAGGGTTGAATCGTATTGGATTTACGAAATTCTCTATCCCTTGCTCCATCTGGTTATTAATTTCTCTCCTTTCTCCCTTATCTCTCTCTAGTTTTATTTGTGGTATTGATTTTTTTAAAAAAACAAAAATAGTATACAATAATTTGAAGTATTTTTTAAGTAATACTTCATATTTTAAAATATTTTTTGGTACACTAATTAGAAATAGGGGAGTGACCCGATAGGATTAGAGAACATTAAAATAACATAGTAATAAGGGAGACATACAAAAGTAGTAATCTAAAAGACTAAAAGCAACTTTCACTAAAAACAAATAAAAAACTAAAAGCAACAGCTCTCAAGCCTCTCTCGAAACAATTCTCTCTTCGTTGTGATATTGACTTGTCAGCCGGGGGTGTCATTCTCTTCATCAGAGGTGTCCTGTTCTTCTTTTTCGACAACAAGAGGGTCTTCTTCTTCTTCTTCTTCAAGAGGAGGGGGTCTTGTTTTGCTATAAGGTGTTGGACTTCAAAATAACGAGCTTTCAAAAGCCAAAGTCCATCTTTTCGTCATCTCCCACCTTACTATCACTGTCAGCTCCTACTTTTTGAATGACTAAGTAATAGACGATTTATCTTATCCGATATTAGTATCGTCTAAAAAGAAGAGAGATTTTACTTTACCTTTAGATTCTAGATAAGTCTAATCATTTTTTAAAAAATTTTTATACCAAAAAAAAAATAATCATGTTAGATCCTTCAATAGAAAATCTAAATATACGGCCATCATAATCATGGCCTTCCATCGTCAACTCGTGGCCATTTCCAGACCTGTTATAAACAATTAAACCATGCATGGCTGTTTAGGTCCTCTTCCATGAGAGAGCTAGCTAACTATCTTTGTGAAGTCGCAGGGCACCTTGAGGGACCACGAAATTACGGACACGACGTCACATGGTTGATTCTAGAAGAATCATTATATGGGGTACCTTCATCAATCTCAGCATGCTCCAATTGCCCAATAACATCCAATATAACAGACTTTCTTTCCTCGACTTGCTCTTCTGGGAGTTGTTTAAGTTCTTCAATTAGTCCGTTGAATGCACTCGTTTGATAAAATAAGTAATAATAAGAGGAAAAACATTAATATAGGAACAGAACTATCCAGTCTCCTCGTATTGATGGATTACATTCCTTATGTTTCTAAAGTCGGTGGGATATTTTGGAATCCAAGCTTTTTCAATGCTAATCTTCTCCACAATCTTTGGTCGGGTGGCTCTCTGGATCCGTTCCTTAAATCGAACTCTAATTGCTTTAATTCCTGAAATTAGCAAACCAAGTTATATTAATGAGTTTCGGCCCATAAGTTTGTGCTCTGTGGTTTATAAAACCGTAACTGAGGTAAAATCTTGACTAATGTGTTTTGTGATTTTCCGTCATTTTCCCATTAGGTCTTCTGATTAAAAATCTCTAAGAAATGGAGTATAGATTTCTATTATAGGAAGAGTGATGAAGAGTGAAAAATCACGGGTGAGTTTTTGGGATCTGCTAGGAGAGGGAAAAGGATGAAAGTGGTAGAAGAAAAGAAAATGGCGAAAATGGAAAATTATGGAGGTAGGCGACAGTTGACACTTTGTTTAAAAGATCTCAAATTTCAATATTTTTTGTCCAGAAATTAAAATATCTAGAAATATTTGAGAAATAACACTCCAAAAGAAGTCAAACTCTACTTGACTAAGAAAGAATTTACAAAATTTAAAGTACTTAGAGTTAGAGATATGAGAGAAAAATCCATGAAAATATTAAACAAAAAGAACAAATCAAGGAAATGAGAGCCAAAGACTATGAAACGAGCATATCTGGTATGGTAAGAAGCAAAATACAAACTAATTAGTTTAACAAAAATCCATAACTTACTGTACTGAAACTTAATGAGTTCTTCTACATTTCTTTTTTCTTTTTGGCTTTTCTCTCCAGTCTCATCATATATATATATATATATATATATATATATATATATGTATGTATGTATATATACACACACACTCACGGAGAAAAGCAAAAGAAATAGAGAGAAAAATGTTAATGCAAATCTAACATACTCACCAAGACCCAATAATAAACAAAGCTATTGAAAGAGTGCACTTATATCATATGTAAGGGAGTAATTAACTAACAAAGCTTGATATAAGATAGTTTACTCCCTTAAACATAATATCATAAATTTAAATTAGGCTATGTACCTAGAATAATCTATAAACTATTGGCTAGGGATACTAAAATTTGACTATCTCAAAATGGTCAATAGGAAAAGACAGAGACCTCAGCTTGACTTGACAATAGTTCTTCCTCTCTTCGCTAACTTATAGCTTGACTTTGTGGTACGTAATTCTTTTTCCCTCTTTCTTTCCCTTATAGTGTTTTTGGCTCGATAGAAGAAAAAAAAAAAGGAAAGTGAGAAGAGAAAAAGAAAATAAAGGTATTTTAATATTATTTTTTTTATAATAATAAAAGAGGAGGTGATTTATGAGATTTTAATGTTATTTTATTTAGTTTAATAGGGGGAGAGAAGAAAAATATTTTGATATAGATAATTTTGTCTTTATTTTATTTGAAGTTATTTTGTTTCAATAATTATAAATTTAATATATAAAATTATATTTTTATGATTTTTAAAATTGAGCACATATAATTATTTCATCAATTAATAATAACCAATAAAATAAAAAAAATGTAACGAAAGAACTATCCAGCAATTTAGCCATCATTACTTTTAAAAAAATTATATCCCTAGCTATTTGAAGGAGAAGCTCCGTGGAAGATCAGTATTATTATTGTGAGAAGCACCCTTAAATCGATGCTTTGAAGATGGTGGCGTTGTGCTATTTAGGCAGCAAAATCTCTATCTTTCTTTTTTCTCTTCTCTATTTTCCTCAAATCCAGCTGCTATGCTAATGACGTAATTTTTTATTTTTTTCCTTCAAATAAACGCATTAGGAATTGGTCAACGATGACACGGAATACATTTCAAACTCAAACTCTAATTTTCAAAGAAAAACCATTAGTAGTATGAAATGATGTGACCCTCTATAAACTAGAATAATGATTCTGGTCCAATATATTATTATTATTATTATTACGAAGATAATGATGATTTTACATCCCGATGTTGTATTAATATTCAATTTCCTTTTTGGATTTATAATTACCCATTATGATATAAATATTTTTTTCTGTAAGAATCAAATTTAAAATTTTAAAAAATCTTTTAGAGCCTTATATTATTAGATTTACTAGTATAATAAGAAATATGGAAATATGGGGCAAATTTGTAACAATTTTTTTTATCAGATAAACAAATAAATAATAATATAAATATAATAATTTTAGTATAAGAGATCAAATATCATTGGATGATAAATTTATTATTGATTCAGTTATTTTTTAGATACATTTACAAAATTTCTCCATATTTAAATTAAAAAAATTATTTGATTTTATTTTAAGTTAATTAGTTGTGGGGTTAGAGGATATAGATCTCTCCACTTTTTATCCACGAAAGAGAAAGAATAAAAAAGAAAAAGAGAGTAAGTGTTTGAGTGGAGTGTAAAATTAATTTTTAAGTTTATATATAAGAAATTAGATTGAACAACCAAATTAATTGGATTTTTTGAATTTTTAAATGAATATATATAGCTTAATTTCTGATAATAAAAAAGTATTTTAAGATATTACAAAAAAATATAAAAGATTTAAAACCCAATCCTCTTCCTATATCCTCTTCCTATATGTGTTTTATTATAATTAGATTTTTTAGATATTTAAAAAAGATTATATAAAAAAATGACAGAACAAATCAGACATAATAATCAAGAAATATTATATATTTAGATAATTATATTTGATATTCATTAAAATATTATATATTGTTTATTGAAAAGTCTCACATGTATAAATGACATCATTGAAAATATTCTGTTCCAAAGGAATGGATCTCTCACTCACTTAATCAAATCAAACAATCAAATTAAAAACTGAAAATCAAATGTAGAAAATTTCAAAAGCCAAAGCTTGGATGGATTAAATTAAATGACTGATTTCTAAGAACCACGAAGAAGCTTCAGGATAAAATTAGAGTACCAATAAATAGGAGAGGCAACAACCCCTTCTGCCTCTTTTGTAAATCTGACAAACTCTATGTTAGACATAAATATTCATTTTTATATTCATCATCTGTTAATTTGTAAGAAAACGTGGTTCTTACTCAAAATTTACATGAATCAGTTTTGCCACGTAAATTTAAATAAAATAAAAATTAACCAAATTATAAATTATATATGTAAAGGCATTATTATAAACATAATAATTTTTATTTTTTATTCTACCATTTTATTTTAAAAATATATTCTATATTTTCTAGAAATTCACATGTCAATCAGTCCTATGGCTAGTTAGGAGGTAGACATATATAATTTGTAACAATATCATGAATTTTTCTTGAGTGTAGGCTGACATGTCATGGTTTGTAAAAAATCTGTTACTGAAGTTTTTAAGAATATATCTTATAAATAAAAATGACTTTAGCTTTTGACTATTTAAATATAAAATTTTAAATTTAAATTTATTTAAATATAAAAATAACTTTAAAAAAAATTAAATTAAATATTTTTCGGTGTGAACTTAATTCTATTTTCTCTTTTAATATTAACTAATTTCAGTTTCATTCAAAAAAATTAGAAAATAAGATACATTTTATAGAAGTAAAATATCTTAAATTATTTTATCATAACTTGTAAAAAAATTTTGGACGGAATCAAAGATCACCGCGGACATCAGCTTGGTCAAATAGAATGAAGGCAACGGCAGAGCTTTGAGAGTGGCTAGCGAAGGGGTCTGCGGTTCCCAGCAGAGGTGTTTACAATTCCTTCATACAGAGTGTCCTCTGTCATTTTCTGCTATCTCAGAGCGCAGAAGAAGCAGCAAGAGATATTGTGGTTGCTTAAGTCTAGACCAGAATGGAGAAGTCAAATCCCATTACAAAGCAGACGATGATCCCAAATTAAAAAGTCAAAGAAATATTGGTTTAATTAATACGGTGAGATCGTAGTACGAATATATGAAAAATGAGGATAAATAAATCTTTTTCCTATACTTTCATCCACTTTATATTTTATTTTTAAAATATATATATACATCAATTTTATATTTATTTTTAATATAATAAATAAATTTTTAAAATTAATTTTTACCATAGTTTTATTTATAGGTCTATTCTATTTCCATAAAAAAATTCATCTACGGTACTGTGAGCTACGTACGGGTCAAAGGAAAATGGAAAACGTTTTTCTTTTTGGGTTATGTTTTGTTTTGCACTTTCATGTTTTTGTTGTCTTTTCAACGTGTATGAAGCATTATACAAATTACAAATGGAAACGAGCTTCTTCTGTGTGTGCTTCGCGTTCGCAGTCAAGTCAACAAGCCGCCCACTGCGTTCATTCAAATTCGCTGAATCTCCCTTTTGTCCCAAATTTCTTCCAATTTACCCTAAACCCCCACTTCTCTCTCCTATAAATTTCTCTCCACCATCCTTCTCCCTCCTCATCTCCAACCCTAAATCCCTTTCTACTCCTCCCACCTCCGATTATCGCCATTTTTCTTGGCTCAGTTTTCCGGCGACGATGAGATTGTTGACATTATTCGCCTTCCCAATTCTCAGTATTCTGCTCATGGCGTTCTCTTATCTCGGCCAAGCTCAGGATTTGGCTTCTTCTCCAGCACCTCCTCCTTCCAGTGACGGTTAGTTCTTACAATCTTCGTTTCTTCTTCTTTCTCACTTTTTCTCATTGGTTTCCTCCTTAAGAGTGAAATCTGTTTTTTTTTCCTCTGATTTTAGATTTGGGGATTGTGTTGCAGGCACTGCCATTGATCAAGGAATTGCTTATTCTCTCATGTTGATTGCGCTCGCGATTACATACTTGTTCCATTGATTTCGGATTTTTTTGATCCTCAGATTCATTTTCAAATATATTTTTGTCTCCAAGAATTCATATATATATTTGTATTGTAATTAGCAATAAAATTATACTCTTTCATCACTCCATTGTTGTAATTACAATTAAAAAACTATACCCTTTCATCTGTCCATTTGTTTTTCTTTCTTTCTTCATTTCTTCCATGCCCAATGCTTCTAAACATGATTTAAGATTTTTCCTCACGGGAAAATAAAACAATATTAAAATTTAAAAAAGTTGGAATAATCTGATAAGAACAGCTCAAGGCCACTTGGTTAAGGCATCGATTCGTGTTACTTTTCCAATCGGTGGAATTCCAGAATGAAGCCAGCAGGAATTGGAAGCGCGTACAGCTGGTCAAGCATTCCAATTTTGAATGTTCTGGATTTTTTTTTTCCAAATAATAAAATAAATAAGGGATCGGCTAAAATCCATTACGTGAGGGATAAAGAAAAAATGAATCAAAATTTACGTATTTTGTAAGAATTTTTTATTTTTTTAATTTAATATCATATTTTTTAAATCTTACTTATTTTTAAAATTTAAATTAGGATATTATTAAAAACAAGTAATTATTATATACATTAAAATCCGGCTGTGGACTTGTATTTAGGAAGTATTTTTCCGTTCATATTAACAGGTCATGATATAAATTTCTAGATATAATTAATACTTGTTTTCAATGATAATTTTATTATTAAGTTTTAAAATATTATGACATTATTAAATAGAGGGGAAAATGGGAAAGAAGTAATTCTCACATGGTACATAAATTAAATTATGGTATCTCTTTGTTATGTGTTTTTTTAACCCTTAAAAATGTCTTATAAATATGATGTATTAAATTTTAGTAATTATATTTATTATCTATTATTTTTTATGTGATACTAATATATCATTTCTTATCATATTTTGTTCTTTTTATTTTAAAAATGTTGTATATCAAACATTTGTTCTCTTCACTTTCAGTAATGGTATTTTTGGCCATGTCATGATTCAGTTTGGCACCATCATTATCTAACAGGGTAGAATATGATCCACATAATCCGGGAAGAACATATTTGGTGGCTGAGTTTTAATTAAAAAAGAGAATTAGTTTTGTTAACTTCATATTAGCTGGTTAGGTTTCACTTTAGCATGTGAACTAATCATTCTATCATTTCAATCTCAATACCATATCATAATCAAAGCTTCCCCCCTCTTAAGTGCCTTATAAACGGTGGGATTCCAAGTTCAACTGTAAGAAGCTTTTTGATTATAGTGCATCTATGGATATCATAAACTTATTCATACAAGTTGGGGATGAAGTTCAAGAAAGAGAAGTTTTTAGAGTATATATCATCCCTATAGGTCTCTTATGATTTATTTTCTTACTATCTGAATTTTGATTAAATTTTTTTGTAAGATAAACTAAGTTATCTCTCTATATCTTTTTTCTTTGTTAGGTTTTTTGATCCTTTTAGAACATTTAGAAACTGGTGATTTTTATAGCTTAAGAAATTTGTATACTTTTATATTCTTGATTAGAATGATTAACTTTGTATTGATCAATTCACCAATAAAAAATAACTTGTCTATCTATTTGTAGTTTCTTAATTTTTTACCTCAATGAATATATAAATTGTCATTTTTATATCAAGTTAGCACATCCTTACCCCATGTTTGGATAAAGAGGAAAATAAAGGAGGAAAGAAAACCAGAGAGAAAAATGAAAGGAGAAATGAGTTTTTCCCTATTTCAATGGGGGAGGAAAAGTGGGATTTATTCTGATTTTAGACATAATATATTTTGGCATAGGGATAAGGCTACTTTATTCATTAAGATATTTGTTCATTTTCTTTCCTCCACGTTTTTTCACGTTCATCCAAACAAGAGGTATGATAATATTTTCTCTCCAATTTTCTCTTCTCTCCATTTTCTCTCCTCACATTTTCTTTTTTTCCAACTTTTCTTCCCATTCAACTGGAACATTACCCTGTGTTTGGATAGGAAAAAAATTAGGGAGAAAATAATAACATGAGGAAAAACTCTTAAAAATAGTAAAAAATATTTACCATTTTAAAACATTTTCTTTTCTAATATTCCCTCCGCCCCTATTTCCCCCCCACCCCTTTTCCTTCCTCCTAAGAATGACAACTTTGTTTAGGTGATGTAAAAAACATGATTAAGAGATGAAATTGGTTACAAGACCATCTTTCAGAAACTAAGCAGGGAACTCATTCTTTATTGGTAGACTAAGTACACAATTTAGATAGAAAGTTAGGCAGATTCCCTTATGGCTTACACAGTAGATTATATCAGACTAATGAGGGGAACACAAGTTCAAAGCCAAGGAGAATTGTAAATAGGAGTTACAACAGATTTGACTTGAAGATACTTGTGAAGGGCATGGAGTCCATAATCTCTTCCAAATCCACTCATCTTGTAACCTCCATAAGGGAAGTCATTATCAAAGGCAAAATAACAGTTAATCCAAACAATGCCTGCACGAATGTGCCTTGAAACTGTGTTTGCTATATCCAAGTTCTTCGTCATAATCCCAGCTGCTAGCCCATATCTGGTGTTATTGGCACTCTTTATTGCTTCTTCAATGGTCCTATTGTTCATATTTCATGCTTTATTCAACATTCAAATTTCAACCTCACAAATCCCAGTTAAATGGAATACAGAATCATGAACTTACTTGAACTTAAGGAGTGTCATCACAGGCCCAAATATTTCATCCTGCGCTATTATCATGTCCTCCTTTTGAAAAAGAAAGAAAAATTCCACGGTTAATTTTCTGTTATATTAAAAACAGCCAGTTCCATGAGTTTTTGGGTCTGAAATGCACCTTGACGTTGGTGAAAATTGTAGGTTCAATATAGTATCCCTTGTTGCCTACTCGCTTACCCCCAGTCAACAAGTTGGCTCCTTCTCTCTTTCCATGCTCAATATATGAAAGAATTTTATCAAACTGCTTCTTGTCAACCTGCAATAGTGTTACAAGTAGCAGAGAATTTTGTTGAGATGTTTTCTTTGTTACTGGGATAAGGTTGCGCATATCTGTTTCTCTTCAAATCCCACATGGTAGAAGTCTTGCACACTAAACTGCCTTTATTTTTTATGTTATATAGTCTAAAGATAGTTATGCTTGCTTAAATTATCCTCACCTGGGGTCCTTGCTGAACTTTCGGATCAAAAGGGTCTCCTACCACCCAAGCTTTTGCTTTCTCCACCACTTTCTTCTCAAATTCCTCATAAATCCCTTCCTGAACAAAAACTCGGGAACTTGCAACACAAACCTCCCCCTGAAAACTCCAATCCAAGAAATCAGCCACTGAAAGTGTAACTCGTTTTTGTTGTGAAGCAGATATATATATATATATATATATATCCTGAAAAAGCAATTTTACCTTGTTGCATAAGATGCCAAAGAGGGCAAGGTCAACAGCCTTGTCAACATCAGCGTCATTGAAAATTATGAGGGGTGACTTGCCTCCTAATTCCAGTGAAACTGGTTTCAAATTACTCATTGCTGCCGCCTGCATTACTTGACGACCAGTTTCTGTTGAACCAGTAAAACTCACCTTCGAATACAAAATTCAGATCTCTTTATCAGTTTTGGTAGTGTCAAATGGAAAATGTATAGTCTTTAACCCAATGCTATGAAAAAACTCCCAAATACATGACATTCATGCAAATTACCGCATCAATGTTCATATGAGAGCTTATTGCAGCACCAGCAGTCCGGCCAGACCCAGGTATCACATTGAGCACCCCGTCTGGGATTCCAGCCTTCACAGAGAGTAAAACACAATTAAGCGTAGTCTTGAAGAAATTTTATGGCCATGGAACAATTAGAAACAGAGCTTCAAACATCCATTCTTGCTCCATATGAAGTTTACCGCCTTCACTGTGTGAATCTAGATATGTTGTTCATCAAGTAGGTTGTTCCATTTTCATATTCGGCCTAATCTAAATGAGCTTAAATTGAGCATTTGTTACAACACAATGTATTAGTTTGTTCACTAGCAATATTTTTCACTATATATATTATTCGTTATCATTCTTTATATTTTCATTCGTTATATTTTATTTTGCATTTGTTTACTTCATAATTTAATTTCACATATCAAACATAACAAAAAGTGACCACTCAAACAAAAATGTCCTCCTCACTTATGGAAGTGACCCAAAATTGATTCTTCAGCAATTTTCTCATAGAAAACGCCTTTTACTAATAGGGATCGTCAAGTAACTTAAAAGAAGAACATTTATCAGGGAGTTAAAAAAGAAACACTATATGTAAAATAGTCTTCCAGTTCTGCTAACAATACTTGCAATGAAAATAGAATATGTGGATCCTACCCAAGAAAAAGAATAAGTGGAATAATTTGTTTTAAAAAAAAACAAAAATTATATAGAATTTAGTCATAAAATAGCACTCACAATTTCATGAGAAAGCGTAGTAACGTACACTTAAAAAATCTATCCATAAACTTGTTTGTTCTTGAATTTAAACAAAACTATATTCAGTATATGCAAGTAAGCATAGACCAAGTCCAAGCTTGAGTTACTAGACCTTAATAAAGGGCACTTAACTCTAATTCCACACCTAAATACCTATTTGAACAATGATATGATCATACAACTGAACCACATTTATCAATTATCAAGCTTGAAGAACCATACCAGCTTAGAAAGATGAGCATAAAAGAGAGCAGAGAGAGGAGTTTGCTCAGCAGGTTTAAGGACCATGGTGCAGCCAGCAGCCAAAGCAGGGCTAACTTTGGCGAAGAACAAATTGGTAGGGAAATTCCAGGGTATGATGTGGCCAACAACACCAATAGGTTCCATCAAAGTATAAGCGTGAAGATTCCTTGACGATTTCAACACCTCTCCATGAATCTTATCCGCAGCACCCGCATAGTAACGAAGAAGACTAGCTACATGAGGAATATCGATCGCCTTACACGATGCATATAGCTTCCCGCCATCAATGGTGTCCAACGCAGCGACCTCCTCAACGTTCTTTTCAATTAGATCGGCCCATCTCAGCATTATCTTGGCTCTCTCCTGCTAGGCATTTCATCGAACATTTAACATGCTAATTACTAATTACTACTACGACTTCAATAATGGCTTCGATTATATATATATATATATATATATATATATATATATTTCCGTTTGAATTGAATTGCTAATTGTTAGAGGAGGCGAAGACGTGAACGTACAGAGCCGGTCATTCGTGGCCATGGACCAGAATCGAAAGCGTCGCGTGCCGCCTTCACGGCGAGATCAACGTCTTCTTCAGTCGCCTCTGCTATTTCAGTGATCACTTCCTCTGTTCTTGGGTCTACATTCTCAAATGTTTTTCCTGTTTACAATATCAAATTATGAATAATGTCAATTATTTAAAAAAAAAATTAATTGTATTATTTAGCCCTTTATATTATTACCTTCAGTTAACTACATTTTGGTTTCTACTTTCTAGCAAAGGCTAAAGTTTTTGGTTTCTCAAGATTGTCTTCCAAACGGCTAATTTTCAACGCAAATAATTAAAATAGATATTTAAAAAAATTAATATATATTTTTTATAATTAATTAATTTTTTTAATCTCTAAAATTAATTACGTGACTCTTGCATATTTAAGACTAAAAGGGGTAATTTATTATTAATGAGGGAAATTAATTTTAAGAAAAAGAAAAGAGGAGAGTAAGGGGAGAGAGAAGAGGAAAAAGTTGTTAGCACCTGAAATGGAATCAACAAATTGTCCATTGATGAAGAGCTTGGTGAACTTGATGGTTGGAATATTGAAAGAGGAATGAGAAAGATGAGCATCAGAAAGACTTGCCATTTTCTGTGTATCTGCAAATTACCTGACAAGTTATTAAGTTAAGAGGGTAAAATAAAACCAGGAAGTTGACAGTAATAACATAGTAAGGTGAATTGGATTCTTGGTTTCACGTGATGCTCCCTTTTCCTATTTTGGTGCCACTTTGGAGGACCCACTTAAAGGCCAATACAAAGAATGTATCTGTATATATGTTCATGAAAACTTTGCTGTTTGTTTTTTATGGGTGAAGTAGAACCCAATATTATAGTTTTATTTATCATATATATATATATATATATATACATGGTTATTATCTTAATTTTATTTATAGTATAATTTTATCTATAATTTTTAATTTAATTCAATTTTATACATAACCTTTAGAATTTAGAAATTCGAAACTAGATATTTAGTGATAGGATCCAATTATAGTATAAAAAAATAAAACTTAATTTTAAATATATGAATTATTTTTTATATTTATTAATTTTTTTAAAATTATTTTATTAATACTCTCTAAAAAAATTAAATGAGGAAGAAAGAGGGTTAAAGAAGATTATTATGATGTTTAAAAAAATATGTCATATTAACTACTATAACTAATTTTATTAATCTAATTAAATTAATTAAATATTATATATATATTAAAAATTAGAAGACTACTATATATATATATAAATGTGAACACCATTACACCAATAAGAATACTTTAACATCCCCTATTTGTTTTGATCACCAACCCAGAAAAATAAAGAATAGAAAAGAAAAGAAAATAATATATATATATATATATATTCATAAGCATATTTGATATCGATTTCAAAATCAAATACACATAAAAGTGTCAGAACAAGGTTAGAAATAGAATATTACCTCAACCTCCTCTCTTCTCACTAAAATATATATATTGAGAGCCAAACAAACTTAGTGGAGAATGGAGAGAGATATCTCACAAAATGATACATACATACATACATACATACATACATACATACATACATACATACATACATACATACATACATACATACATATACAGCCTTAATGACTTGAACACATTCATGAATCCTATTAATTGATAGAACTAATTAGTGGGAAAACCATTAATGTATGGTCAGGAAATATGTCAATTAATGATGCATTGATATTGGATATGTATGCAGTGCTCTATGTAGTATGAATATTGGATGATGTATATATATCTAAATTTAATAAATGGCTTTAGCCTGGTTTTCCTATATTTCTTTTTTGTGATTGTAATTATCACATTTCATTTTTTTTTTGCAATATTTATATAAAAAGAAAATTAATCATTTGATATCTATATCAATTTTATTAATAGATCACAATTATAGCGTGCTATCTATATAACCGATTTTAGGCTACCTAAAAAGATAAAATTTATTATTGTTAATGTGTATATCAATTTAATAAGTAGGTTCTTGAAATTAAAAACCTATCATTCTAGTTTGGAAAGATTATGTAAGGCTAGTTAAATTAGTATAATGTCAATGAAGTCTCATCAAATATTCCCTTTTGTCTATGTTACAGTTTTATTTAATCTTTAATATAGGTAATTTAAAGAGCCATTTAAACTTATAATATGAAGTTATAAATATAATTGAAATTGTAATTTTTTACTTAAAAAAAAAAACTTACGTGCCATATTAGGTTACAAGAGCATTCGGCTTGCCTTCCATGATTCTAAGTCCTTGTTTGGGTCATCTTTAAAAAGGTACTTTTGTATTTTATGAGATAAAATTTTTATCTATATTTATCTCATACAATATAAAATTATTTAAAAATAAGCTGATGCAAACAAACACTAACCTTATATATTGTTGTGAAGAAAATTAAGGAGAAAATAATATTAAAAGAAAAACTCTTAAAAATAATAAATTATTTTATTATTTTAGAAAAAATTCCTTTTTAATATTCACTTCTCCTTATTTTTTTTTATATTTTCTCTCTTCCCAAAAATAGCTTGAAGGTTCCAAAGGTGGAAAGGAAAAGCAAGAAATCTCCTTCAATGATGTGTCATTAAAATTCACATATTTGGTAAATATTAGGTCCCAAACCACCCCCAGAGAGGATGAGTTTTAAGGATATGGTTCCTACTACCTCTATTTTTTTAAAAAATAAAATTTAATTGTTTAATTTAAAAAGATTAAAAAATTAAATAAATTATTTTAAAATATTTATATTTATCATTTTTTAAAAATTAATTTGTATGACTTATAAATTAATATATAATCTAATATGATAATACTTAATATATACTATAATTAAATTATTCATTTAGTTTTTTAATTTTTTAAATTAATTAATTAAGTTTTATACTTAAACAATAGAGCTAAGTAATTCATAACAATAATTGTATTACATTTAATATTACCCCGTGCATAGCATGAACCTCACTTAATATTTAGTTTTCTTTTTCTTGAGGGTGGGGTCTACTCAGCTTTGTCGCATTATCTAATATGGCTACGCTTGCCCGGCGCTGTACGTTTTCCTTCTCTTCCTATCTCATTTTATTTTACGTAGTGCCTATTTGATTTGGGGGTGAAAGTAATATGAGCTCGTTTGAGCAAAAAAAAGTTACTCTTCCAATAATTAATAATATATTATTTATTTAATTAATTTAATTAAATTAAAAAAATAATTTATTTAATATATTAGTTTTCAAAAATATTATAATCATTTTTTTAACTTTTTTTACTCTTAATTATTTTTATAGGAATATCAATAGGGTAATTTAATAAAAATAATAAATATATTTTATATTTATGATTAAAATTTAGTTTTTGATTATGTGTTATATTAGGAACCGATGGAGTATTAAGAAGCTTCTTTAGACCTTTTGAACAATTTTCCTGAAATCCCGATCAGAGAGACAAGGAAGTGACCTATATAGGTTGATATGAACTAAGAGCGAATGCTATCACTTTACAGGACACCAGTCAAATAAGAGAGAAGTGCCACCACAAAAGATACTCACAAAAAGAGGAAGTGTCGTGCTAAGTGACATCCTAATTAACATTCAACCTTATCTTAACATATACAGTGACGGTATTACCCTCTCGATTCATATAATAAGTTCCCTCCTAATATTCAACAAATTAAATTGATTTTTGTGGTCAGATGATAATCAGGAAAGAGCGAGAATAATGATGAAATGGGCAGAAATAGTTGAAGAGAATAAAGAAGAAATAGCAGCATTAGATGCTATTGACTGCGGGAAGCTGTACAATTGGTGTAAGGCTGCTGACATTCCCCAAGCAGTGGCAGGCCTAAGATACTATGCTGGAGGTGCTGATAAGGTTCATGGAGATGTATTGAAAATAAGCAGAGAGTGTCAAGCTTATACATTGCTCGAACCCATTGGGGTGGTGGGACACATAATTCCATGGAATTTCCCTACGTTCATGTTCTTCTCCAAGGTTGCTCCTTCCTTAGCTGTTGGTTGAACTATGGTCCTCAAGCCTGCTGAACAAGGTCCTCTCGCTGCTCTGTTCTTTGCTCATCTTGCCAAACTGATATATATTTGCGCTACAATGCTTCAAATTCTAAGCTTTTATGTATATATAGATAGATTAAGTGTACTCAAGAATCTCAAATTTTGTGTAGGCTGGTATCCCAGATGGAGTGCTCAATGTTGTGCCTGGATTTGGTCACTGCTGGTGCTGCAATTACCTCACACATGGACATTGATGCAGCATTTCACTTGTTCAATCATGATTTCACTATGATAAAAATGACTAATCAACAATCATTAGTTCATGTCAATAGGATTGTAGCCAAGTGACATGTAAATTCCTCTAGGTGAGAGATTATAATCTATTGAACTTACTCGTTTAAAAATATGAATTCAAAGTAGTATATACGTACGTGAGTTTCACAGGTTCAACAGAAGTAGGGCGTGAAGTGATGAAAGGTGCAGCAATGAGTAATTTGAAACCAGTTTCACTTGAATTAGGAGGTGATTCACCACTCATAATATTTGATGAAGCTCAACTAGATAAAGCGGCAGAGCATGCAATGGCAGGCATCATGTTCAACAAGGTGAAATGGAACAAACTTGTTTTGAAACATATATAGTTCTCTGACGTCTTTTGATTTAATTTGTGTGACTTCAGGGAGAAATCTGTGTTGCTAGTTCTCGTGTATATGTTCAGAAAGGGATTTATGATGAATTTGAGAAGACATTGCTGCAAAAGGCAAAAGCTTCTTGGGTAGTTGGACACCCTTTTCATCCCAACGTGCAACAGTGGCCCCAGGTAATTCAGAACAAAACTATGCTTTAATTAACGTCTGCTTCAATTTTCAACTTTGGATTGATTGTTAGAACCGATCATATGCCTTTTTTTTTTATTACACTTATCATTGTTCGGTTTGATTTTTGGCTAAAATCAAAGTATTGAGAACCAGTGCCAATAAGTAAACTGGGATCAATCCAACAATAATTTAAAAATATAATTTAATTAAAATATCAAAAATATTTATATATAATTTTAAAAATATATTAATTTACCAATAAATGAAACATTCACATACAAACTATAATAATATAACAATATAAAGTTATTAAAAAATAAATCTATCAAATGATGACGTTTTACTTTATTTTACTTATGTCACCTGTTTTACTCAAATCGAGCCAACTGTTTTCGCCGATGTCAATGTAAATTCGCTTCATTAATTCTAACATTTACGTAAACATCGAATTTGTCATAACATAAACTCTTCGTTTTTGGGGTTAAATTTGTAAACTCTCTTTAACCATTTTGCTGATCTCTCCATGACATGAAAACTTAATTAGGAGGACATGCTTATCTCACGAGATGAAATCTTCGGATCTGTCATGTCACCAATGAAGTTCCGGTAAGTTATAGAACTTCTGTTTGTAGTTTGAAATCAAGCACATACATAAAATAAATATTTATTGTGAAAAATATTGATACATTATTTCCGATATAATATTTTTGAAAATACGTGTATCAAAAGATTAATTATGGCCAATGACTTCTAATAATCAATGTCAATATATGAATATAAAATTTAGAGTAAGGGTGTCCAAATTGTCCTGTCCCAAGTGTCATGATCTAATCTCAATGATTTTAGAATGGGTATGTCTTATCTCGAAAAGGATCGAGATGGAAAACTATCAGGACATGATAGAGAGAAAGGTCGAGATGGGATGAGTCTCGGTGGATTCTCATTCCGTCTTGTTTCGACCCTAATTTTTTTAATAAAAAAATATATATTACATTCTCTCATCTTTCCGACTCTATCCACTTATCTCAGGTTATTTGTATCTCTTTTCTCACATTTTACTTGCTCACGATCACAAGTCTCACTAGTTGCCAGTTGCCACTCTCATACAAATATTTTATACAGATATTTTTACTTACAAATATTCTTATACAGATATTTTTACTCTTCTTTATTGTTATTTTTTCCCCTTATATGGGTAAATTATCATTTTATATCAAGGAATAATGTTGATATTTAGAGAAAATTATCGTGACACTTTATATGAAATGATTTACTGAGATAATTTTATTATAATATTTCTTTTAAAAAAAATTGAGATTGGGAATTCCCTTCACGTCTCAAACTTGTCGGGACTAGAATAAATTTGAGACAGGATATGATACGGGATGCATTTTATATCCTTTATACTATATCGAGATAGGACACAAAGAGGATTTTTCCGATCCTAATCCATCCCATTAACACCTGTAATTTAAAGTCAAACTATTTATCTTCTCAAGCCACATACAATTTTTTACACAATTTATTTGGTTTAATGCATTTTTAACACATCTTGGGATAATAATAAAAAAATGAATATAGCCTTTAATTTAAGATCTTTTTAATATTATCTACTTTTTTCTAGTGATGACTACATATGCCTTTTATCTTAATTTTTATTATTTAAATAATTTAAATAAATAAATTAATAATAACATATGACTCAATATACCTATAATATCACTATCGGAGGGAGGATTATAATAAATTAAATAAATTAATTTATAAAATAATCATAAATATGAGAGAAAATAGATCATTCCCTTACTAACTCCTATAATAAAGTAATTTAACTATTGCACAAAGTTAGTCTAAGATAGACAAGAGCAAAAAAGAGCAAGAAGATACAGAAAACCCTTAACTATAGAATGGAACTCATTTGAACTTTTATATATTAAGAAAATCCCCGGGAACGCTAATATATGGTGTGGATCATAAATCTTGCACATAATTAAACAACTTCGTAATTATCGTTTGTTAGCCAACTTTATCCAACGTTACTCGGCTGTTGCATTCACAAAACGCAGCACCATGGAGGAAGCAATCAGGAGGGCTAACAACAGCAGATATGGGCTAGCAGCAGGCATCAAGAAGAATAAAAAGAAGAAGCAACCCCCTATGTCAAGGTCCATCCTAGCTGGCACCATCTGGATTAACTGCTACCTTGTGTTTAGCCTTGATTGTCCTTATGGTGGCTATAAGATGAGTGGTTTTGGTAGACAATTTGGAATGGAAGCTCTTCACAAGTAAATCCAAATCAAATCTGAAGTTACTCCCATTTCCAACTCTCCTTGGCTCTGACCTTCACTTAAGTTCCATAATGATCTAGTAAAGACTTCTTCAACTTGAACATAAAAAAAGGACAAATACTTAACCGCATTTGTATCTTATTCTAGCTATTTGCCTATTTGGTTCACACTTTCAGCTTTTTCATTGTGTTTGAAAGGCTTGTTGCTTTACATACTCTTAGATTTCAGCGTCCATTATAGTTGCTATGATGTGAGTTGTTTTTTTTTCTCTCATCATCATTGATCTTTTGAGTTTTGTATAGAAACTTATCATGTTTATTCAATCCCAGATTGCAGCCGATTTCTTCATCAAGGTTCGTTACCACTAATTTTTTTTTAAAAAAAAGTTATAATTAAAAGAGTAACAAAAGAACAGCGCTAAAAGGCACAGGATTAAATTAGTTGCATTACATTTAATTCAAAGCAGTAATTTACACAACACAATATCTGCCCACAGATAAGATCATAGTGATTTTGATTTTAGCTTTTCCCATTACACATCGACAAAGCAAACCTAAATGGTGGCAAATCACTCTACGATTCCTTCACTTTGAAGCCTCCATCCTCACTTTCCGCCTACCTTTCCTCTCAGTTTAACGCCCAGAACTCTCTCCATCTTCGCCAGCACGGCTTGATTCGGAACAGCTTTCCCGTTCTCGTACTCCTGCACTACCTGTGGCCGCTCGTTGATCTGCTTCGCAAGATCCGCCTGACTCATCTTCTTCTCCAATCTTGCCTTCTGTATAGCTGTTCTCACCTCTGTTCTTACCTTCTCCAGAGCAGCAGGCTCTGTTTCTTCATCGAGCTTCCTCGTGTTCACGACCGAAGCAGTTTTCTTATTCGAACCAGCGTCGAACTTCTTGACCGTCTGAACCTCAACTCCTGACCGGAGTGCCTGATTCACGGCCTTCGGATTTCGCAGGTCCTGAGCCTTGGGTTTGTTCTTGTGCAGAACCACCGGATCCCAATCTTGCGCTATTGTTCCAGTTGATCGGCTAGGCATTCTCAGACAAAAAGAACCACAATTTTCTGAACGAGCTTAACAGAAATGGCGCTAAAGGGAAGCCGATAAACCAGCAAATAAAACTGGAAGAGGTTGGTTTGGGAGGGGTTTATATAAGTGATGTGTATCTGGAACGTTCTAAGCGCAGGATTTGATATATTTGCTCCCAGTTTTCTCTGGAAAGTTCCAGGACGTGACATTTTTCATGGGTTCGGTTCGGATCGGTTCGTGATGCGATGGAAGACTCTGATTACACGGCATTCATGTTATCGGTGATGAAGCTTGAGTGGATTCTGACTCAGCAAATGGAGTTCGAGTAAATGGACATATAATACATAGGGAAGACAAAAATACAATGAATGACATTAAGTTAATTATTTTTTATTTATATTTTCAATAAAATTAATTAATTTATGATTTTATTGACTTTTCAATTAAACCTTGTTAAAAATAAAATATAAAAAAATCAATATCCTAAATGTTATATAATATATTATTCGATGCATTTGTACAAGGCATATGATTGTAAAATGTCATACAATTATTTTTTTTAATTTTTTAATATTAAAAATAGGGTTAAATTATATCTAATATCTTAAAATATTTTTTAATAATATTTAATATCTTAAACTAATTTTTAATTTATTTAATATTTTAAAATATTTTTAAATACTTAGTATTTTTAATACAATTTGACTATAAAGTAATTTTTCCTAACAATGAGTTATTATTAAAAAATATTTTAAGTATTATATAACACTTGATTTCATTGATGTGTTTAATTGAAAGCCTGAAACCGGAGAAAAGAGTGAAGTTAGCTCGCTCGCCGATTTTTCATTCAATGGGTTTAGCGCGCTAATACTTTTGGCGCCAAAATTTTGCGACTTACAACTCTCTCATTCGTCGCTGGCACTCTCTGTTTCTTTCTTTGCTCATCGAAAAGATGAATCGCCAGAGATCTTTACTTTCTTTCTTCCAAAAATCTTCATCGGCAAACTCCGATTCCAGTACCGGACACTTGGGGGGCGGCCGTGGAGCTCCCAATTTTTCGAGTAAGCAAGATAGGCAGAGTGTTCCGACCGACTTCAATAAACTGGCGTCACTTCCCGCAAATGATTCATCTACTGAAGTTAGGGGAACTGACACGCCGCCAGAGAAGGTGCCGCGTCAAATTTTACCGTCCACTTTCTCTACAAATGAGGAAAGCAATGGCGCTACTCCGTTTTCAAGAATCATGCATAAATTTGTAAGAGACAATAATGGCGGAAAAGCTACTGGGAGGTATTTTTAATGTAATTTTACCTTAGACAGTTTTTCCCCCCGGTAATGGAAAAATTTGAAGAGTGTTAAATGCAATTTGAACCTCCTTTATCGTCCTTTTTTTCGTTTCTTTTTGGCCCATGCATGCTATCTCCAGGGAAGTAGAAATGTTTGGCCAAGTTTTTGAAAACTTTAAGGCCAAATTGCATTAATGTTGTATTCAAGTTTTTGAAGAGATTTATTCTATATCTTTCATCTTAATTGAATTCCGCAAGGAGACATTAATGTAGTATCCGTCGTCAAGGATGATATCATGGAAATGACACTTTTGTTCAGAATATATGAGAAGTCCGTGTTGACGATGTGCGGACGCTTAAATAAATTGATGTCACAACGTAGATGAAATTGAAGCACAGTAACGGATTTTTGAATATATTTTTTACTTAATTTCATTTTTAACCACGTTAAATACACATTTTCACATGCGTTGCACGGAATCTCAATAATGAACTCCATTGTGATTATGTTTTGTAAATGGTGTAACGTGTTATAGATTTTTATTATATATATTAGATATTGATTATTGTTGTACTTTTCCATCACATCACATTTGTTTTCCTGCAAAACAATGTCATCTGAAAATTTTTGCAGGAGCCAGTCGTCCATTGACATATTGAATAAAACAGTGCCAGCATCTGGAAGATGTGCAAATACAAGCCTTAAAGAACAGTCCGGACAAGAAGTAGCTTTTCAACCTATCACAAAGGATAATGCTGCGATTGCCAATAAGGCTGATCAGGATATTTCTGGACCAGAAACCCCAGGAATGCAGCCTCTTGCCTCTCGTGCAAAGCGATGTCGAGAAGATGGTTCCAAGTTTAGCTCCTTGGTAGATTCTAGCAAAAAAGTCAAATTTTTGGAGGATTTAACGTCCCTGAACATGACAAAAAACGAAGCAGATATGGTTAGCAAGTTTGAGTGGCTGGATCCTTCTCGTATCAGAGATGCTAATGGAAGGAAGCCTGACGATCCTCTATATGACAGGACAACCCTTTATATACCTCCAGAAGTTTTGGAAAAAATGTCAGCATCTCAGAAGCAGTATTGGAGTGTCAAATGTAAATACATGGATGTTGTGATATTCTTCAAAGTGGTTAGTCAATTCAGTACTTTGAATATCAGCATATGAAAGCATATTTTACCACAAAGTTTATTTATTTATTTTTGTTTTGATACTTAATTAATTATTTGAAATTATATTGTGCGAAAAATTATGGTTATCTTCAGGGGAAATTTTATGAGCTTTATGAATTGGATGCTGAAATTGGCCACAAGGAACTTGACTGGAAAATGACGTTGAGTGGTGTAGGAAAATGTCGGCAGGTGGTTCTAACTCAATGATTGCGTTTTTTCTTGACCCTTTCTGGTTATTTGCCCATCTCGAAAAGCAAGTGATTTGTAACTGTTTCTTCAGGTTGGTATCTCTGAAAGTGGGATTGATGATGCTGTTCAGAAATTGGTAGCTCGTGGGTAAGGATGGAGTTGGAATTTTATTGCCAGATCATTGTTTATTCCTGCCATTTAGTGCCATTTGGATGATATAAAGCTGTATCATATACAAATACAATTAATTAATGTACTTGTCTGAGGATGTTTAACAATTAATCAATGCATGCATGTGAGATCACACTATGTCTGCTACCTGTTATCTCTCCTAATATCGGATAGGTGTACACAAATCTAATTTTGACACTCATTTTAGATGTCAATTCTATAGTGTTATTTGTTGTAGGCTCACTGTACTTCTTTACTCATTGTGAAGATATAAGGTTGGAAGAGTGGAGCAATTGGAGACATCTGAAGAAGCAAAGGCCAAAGGCGTTAAATCTGTGAGTTTTACTTTGCATGTAATTGTATTGTCTTCAATATATTCATGCAAGTTTTTTGTAAACTAGTTGTGGGTGATACAAAAAAACATGCTGCATTTATATTTTTACCTTTGGAGATTATGTCATAGGATGGAGAAGGGTGCATAATAAATAATAGAATGTTAATTTTGTTTCTATTCAGATGTTAGTTTGTTAATTCCTTGACAGTATAACCTATATAACCTGTAATCACCAGAGCCCCTTGGCATGACGAATGATACTTTGATATTCTGTTACTGTCCTACTTTTCTTTCATTTCTCTTTCCACTATCATTATCCCAGGTCTTTGTTTATTCATCTTAAATTCTGAAGTTCTCATGTGCGTTTATTCAAATACGACATTTGCTGTTGAACTTGCTGTTATCGTTTGAAAGTTGTTTTTATCCCAGTTATTTAAACTCTTGGAGTTGAAATCAGATCTGACTTTGTAATCGATCCTTGATGCTTTTGGATTCATCAAGTTTTCCTGTGTGAATGATTGGACTTGGATAGCCTTTTGCATGGTATGACTCACCGTTTCGTTGCAGATTATCTCAAGAAAATTAGTTCAGGTTGTCACTCCATCGACCTTGGTGGATAACAGTATCGGTCCTGATGCTGTTCATCTTCTTGCAATAAAAGAGGTTCACACTGCTGCTGATTTCTCTTTCTTATGTCGTTGCTAGATTACATGTATCAGTAATGCAACAGTAGTTTTACTTTTTCATTTTTATTTATCTTGTGTTTGATGAACATTTTTCTACTTCAATTCAGTTTGTTTCTCCTAAATGCTCATTTTTTATATTATGACATATATGGAAATTAGGTAAAAGTTTTTGTTCAGCTTTTGTTTATATCTTCAGAATTGAAGCTTGGCTTGAAATATTTTAGTCATCAAAGATTTATGTTCACCCATAGCAATAAATGCTTTCAGATTTATGTGGGATGCCTAATTCCCACATTGACTTGTATGGGATATTTTACAGTATATTTAAATGGGTTGATTCTCCATCTTAATAGCTAGTTTTTAGGGGAGGGTTTCCCATCACACTTGACCACCCATCAAGTGACAATTTGATAACTTCTTTTTTCCCTTTTTCCAGTCTATATACATTGGACTTCTGCTCCATTATCAGTTTTTCCCTATTTCTAAATTATTTGCCCCCTCGTGGAAAATTATCTTATGAATCTTGCAAGTAACTCATATTTTCTTGCACTGAAACTTTTTTGCAGGGAAGCGACCTGAATAATGGTTCAGTTGAGTATGGCTTCGCTTTCGTAGATTGTGCTGCACTTAAGTTTTGGGTTGGTTCTATTAATGATGATGCATCATGTTCTGCTTTAGGAGCTTTATTGTTGCAAGTATGCTCTTCCTGTACTTATTCTTGCTACTTAGTTTGAGTGAACATTTTAATTTTGTACAATTAGCTAATTGTCTGTGAGAATTTTTTCTTAGGTGTCACCTAAGGAAGTTATATATGAAAGAAGAGGTGAACAGTGTATCCCCTTCCTCACTAGGCTTGACCTAGCTCTGACTCCAAAATTGATAGAACTGTTATTTAATGTGTTAACATGATTTATTGCAGGATTGTCCAAAGAAGCTCAGAAAGCACTTAAAAAATACTCATTAAATGGTGAGACATGTTCTTTGCCATTGATGGTTTAGAGATGCAATAACAAGATATGCAAAGCATCGCTGACTGTACAGACATGGAATTTCTAAATGGGCTGTGTCAATTCTTTGCATTCCCTGGAAGTTGTATGTGATATATATTGCAACTTTTCTTGGAAAAATGATATTCTATGCTTGATATTTCTTATCACAAATGTGTCTTGGGTTTGCTAATGAGAATACATCATTCCTATAGGAGCTTTAACTTTTGAGTTGACCAAGGGTTCTAATTGATCCACCTGAGAACTCGGGCTCAGAGAATGTGTACTTTTTGGACAACTTACAAAATCAATACTTGTATTAAATGCTCCAGATTATAATATGATTTATTAGCAGGCTGACTCTTATGGCTTAAGCTTGTCAGATACTTGGTTATTTTGAATAATTATTAGTATCCAAAACTCTGACTAAACAATTGAGAATCCAATTCTTGACACTACACCTTTTAAACTAGAATAAAAGTTTCAACAGAATTGTTTTTTGTCCATGCTTTAAGTTCAAAGGGCTTTAGTGTAAGGATTGCACTGGGGATATTAATATGATTCACTCCTTGGCCTCCTAATATTAAAGCTTTTAAGATGTTTCCATGAAGCTTTTCCATATGACTGCCTCTAGATGCTTTTAGCATTATACCCATTTTTTAAGTGCAAAATGGTTTTCACAGTGCTAAGTTAAGTTTATGAGTTTGGAAAAGCAAATCAATTGCATTTTGTTTACAGGTTTTGTTTCCCTTGTAGGTTCCACAGCACTACAGTTGACTCCAGTGCAGTCGCTCACCGACTTAATATCCCCCAAAGTTACTGATTTAGTTCGCTTGAATGGATACTTTAAGAGGTCATCTAATTCACTAGATCATGCGCTGAACAAAGTGAATCATCCTGAAACCGCCATGTGTGCTCTTGGCGGATTGATTAATCATCTCACTAGATTGATGGTATGCTTGATATTATGCCCATTTAGAGTTACTAATGGAACTTACATATAGCTTGTATATAATGATGAATCAGTTCTACTTTTCTTTCAGTTAGAAGATGTCCTACAGAATGGGGATATATATCCATACCAAGTTTATAGGGGCTGCCTCAAAATGGACGGACAGACATTGGTCAACCTTGAGATATTCAGTAATAATGCTGATGGTGGTCAATCAGGCAAGTTCTAGCGTTTCTCTTTTTTAATACGGATCAGGATACTCTGCATATTTTTATGAGCAACTCAGTATGCAATCCTAAAGTTTATCTGCTTGAGTTTCAGGTACATTATACAAATATCTTGATAGTTGTGTAACCTCGTCTGGAAAGCGGGTTCTAAGGAGTTGGATCTGCCATCCTCTAAAAGATGTTGATGGGATAAACAGCAGGCTAGACGTGGTTGGTGGTCTAGTGTCGCATCCTGAGATTGTGTCACTCATTAATCAACATCTTCGCAAGCTACCAGATTTGGAACGATTGCTTGGCCGAATCAAGATTACCCTTCAGTCATCAGGTCCTCTCTTACTGCCCATGTTTCGTCAGAAAGTATTGAAGCAGAGGGTGAGTTCTGCTGCAGCTTTTTGTTTCTGAAACATTTCTTACTCTGAAGTCTGAAGGACTCTTCGTCACTCACAAGTTTGGCCATACCTCTTTCCCCTTTCATTTGTGCGCTATTATCTTAATCATCAGTAATAAAGATCAGATTTGTCACTCCTTGCCCCCTTGCTTCTATGGTCTCATTTCTGTATGACATATGTCTCTCTGTTTCTCTATGATTTTTTAAACATACTGATGTGTTGGAAAGGTTTTATTATAATTTTTGCTACCTTGATTTTCAGTCCATTATGGGTGATAAGTTGAACGTTTGTTTTAGAAGCATGTTTTTCGTATTTTCTTAGTGTAAATACTAGGGGCACTAATGTAAATTCATTTATGCATTGAGCTTATAAATATGCGATCTCCTCACTTGTAAATGCATCCTATTCATATTGAAGATGAACAAACTTTCTTCTGTTTCATCATGTTTCTGATCTATTCACAGTATGTGATGTATACCTTTTATTTAGTGCTCTTTAATGGTTTTGAACTGTGTTACAGGTGAAAGTGTTTGGGTCACTTGTAAAAGGCCTTCGAACGGGTTTGAGTTTATTATTGCTTCTACAGAACGAGGGACCTCTAATGGCATCCTTTACAAAAGTTTTTGCAGTTCCAGTTCTGATAGGTAGCGGTGGTCTTGATGAATTTCTTTCTCAGTTTGAAGCTGCTATAGAAAGTGACTTCCCCAATTACCAGGTATTTTTCTTCTTCATTCTGTATCAATTTCCATGGACAGGAGCTTTCTCCACATTATATTTTTCGTACATTTTGATTTAATAAATGATTCGAACTGTTTTGTTTCTTCTTATGGATTTGGCAACTGTCAACTGACTCAGTGTATGTAACACAATGGAGATTTTAATTAATGTTATGTTCTGCAGTTGTTCATGCTCTTTAAGGCAATCTATTTATAGAGTAGAATGTTCTGCTAATATGTAAACCTCTGATTTTTGTACTGGGTACCAGAATCACGAGGTGACACATGCAGATGCTGAAATACTTGCTGCACTCACAGAAGTGTTCATGGAGAAAGCTACCGAATGGTTTGAATTTGTTCATGCCATCAATTGCATAGATGTACTTAGATCTTTTGCAATCACTTCAAGCATGTCATGTGGAACCATGTGTCGGCCTGTCATAGTGTCTTCATCGAAAAGCACATGTCAAGATTATGTGGGACCTGTGCTTAAAATGAAGGGGCTATGGCATCCATTTGCCCTTGGAGAGCATGGAAGTTTGCCTGTCCCCAATGACATAAATCTTGGTGAGAAGACAGATGCCCATCATCCTCATACATTGCTGCTGACTGGACCAAACATGGGTGGAAAATCAACACTTCTGCGTGCCACCTGTCTAGCCGTTATTATGGCCCAGGTTCCGGTTCATTTTATTCTTTTAATTATATTAAGCATGATGGATGACTACTTGGATTTATGGAAATCATATGCTACTCTCATTTGTGTTGGATACAAAGTACAGAAATTTACGATACTTTACCCCAGATGGAAGTTAAAAATATTCCACAAAATTGTAAAAAATAGGTCATAACCTTTTCAAGAGATTTTTGGTCGTTGATTTGGTATGATCAAGCCTCAAGGGAACAATGTTACATTTCCTTCATTTACCATCTCGTACTGTGAGATATATTATTATGTCAAGTTAGTTTCTTTTTAATGATAGATGTGTCTCTAATGTCTTTGCAGCTAGGCTGTTACGTGCCGTGTGAAAACTGCGATCTCTCAGTTGTGGATATCATCTTCACAAGGCTTGGAGCAACTGATAGAATTATGGCCGGCGAGAGTATGTATTCTTCAGCAAAAATCTGTGCTTTAACTAAAGTGATTATTTCTATCATGCGGTTGTTAGTTACCTCACTGCAGCGAAAATTTCCCTTCCGTACATACTCCCTTTAAAGCATTGTTGACTAACCAGACTAGATTAAAAAGGTTAAATAATTTAGTTAATTATAATAAATATGACACGATTTCCTCATAGTACTCATGTATAAAATTAGATTATATATTAATTTATAAGTTAGGTAAATTAATTTGAGAAAAAAAATAAATATTAGATATAAAATAGATTAAAGTCTTATATTTAGGATTAAATTTAATCCTTTAACTAATTCATATATTAAGGACTAGAATTGTATCTTTTTAAAATTAGAATGAATTCTTACATATTTTTTAGGGTATAGGGTTAAAAAGAAGCATGATTAGACTAAACTGTATGTATTGAAAATATAGGATATTCCTATGTAATTCTAGTAAAGTTTAAAAATAAAGTATATGCCAAAGTTCACTTTTGTTTGCAGGCACCTTCTTCATTGAGTGCACAGAAACTGCCCAAGTTCTTCAGAACGCAACTCAAGATTCTCTTGTCATTCTCGACGAATTGGGCCGGGGAACTAGTACTTTTGATGGCTATGCAATAGCGTATTCAGTAAGCTGCTCCTTTTAACTGCCTGCATTTTCTATTGCTGGCATCTCATGGTCAATCCTTTAGATGTTGTTGTTCTGTGTTTACTCCTTTAATCTTATTTATAAGGTAATTCTAATATTTCACTAAAATAAAAAAAAAACTTTAAATCTAGCTATGTCTTAAAATTTAATAATTTTTCAATGTTATCTTTATTTAAACTACGAAAAAATGAGTGAGAATTGAAAAGTTCAAGAACAATAAATTAGAAATAATATATGAGAAATTTAAATAGATGACTTATGTTAAGGAACAAAAAAAAAATATCTATATACCTTATAAATAGAACTTGAGTACTTATTAAGATTAAGGCTCCGTTACAGATTCTATTGCTTGTTAATGTTTCAACGCATGACTGACTAGTGAATCGTTCTTGTCTAGGTATTCCGGCATCTGGTGGAAAAGATCAACTGTCGATTACTATTTGCCACACACTACCATCCGCTCACAAAAGAATTTGCCTCTCATCCACATGTTATGCTGCAGCACATGGCCTGTGCTTTTGAGTCAGAATCTGATGGCCATTCGAAACATCGAAAGGAACTAGTCTTCCTTTATCGGCTCGCCTCTGGAGCGTGTCCAGAGAGCTATGGGTTGCAGGTGGCTCTCATGGCTGGGATCCCAGAAAAGATAGTGAATGTTGCTTCAAAGGCAAGCCAACAGATGAAGAAGTCAATTGGAAGAAGTTTTCAGTCAAGTGAACAGAGATCAGAGTTCTCAACTTTTCACGAAGAGTGGTTGAAGGCCTTAGTGTCTATATCAAGAATAAAAGATTCTGACACTTTCGATGAAGATGCTTTCGATTCGTTGTTTTGTATGTGGCGTGAGCTAAAGACTTCGCTTAGATCAGGAAACTAGGAACAAGGGGCAGATTAGGTAGAGTAAAAGAGTCTATAGGGTTGCATGTAATATTATAGTGTTTTAGGTGGTCCACACATTTCCAATATGCAGGCTGTTTGGAAGAGACGACTTAAAATATTTCCTGGGTGGAAATTATCAATAAAGCATCTTTTATATCCACATCGGTCATTGAACAAGATGACAAGAAAACAGGACTTGGTTGTATCAGAAATGACTTGGTGCTAGTAACAGCCTAACAGGCAGTGGAATCACAGTTTTGTGCAGCAGTATGCGCCTATTTTGATTTCTCAAGAATATTAAAATTATTAATATATTAAAAACCTGATTACAATATAATAATAGAAACCATGTTTGTAACATTTAAAAATTAAAATCGCCATAATTCTAATTATTTTATATTTGCCCTGCTCAAAGTGGTAAGCGAATGGGATGAGGACATAGGAGAATGTCGGGTCAAACATCACTGAGAGTACTAGCAGTTTAATATGGGCGTAGAAAGACCTATAGCACCAGAACATGTTATATTGCAAATTTGATCTCATTATACTCACCTTAATGGAGAATATGGAGATCAAACAACATCATCTCATATCTCTTCTATGTAGACTCTTCCACGATAAGGTTGGTTAAAAATTAATGTTATCGGTGCTATGTCAGTCTCATGTGGTATTACAAGTTGTGATGGTCTAATAAAAAACCATACAAGCAATTGGGTAATAAGATTTACTCATTTTATTAGATCATGTAATACATTAGAAATAGAACAATAAGCCATCTTTAAAAGGCTCACAATTACATGGGATTATGGTTACAAAAAGCTAATCCTTGAATCATACTCTAAAGTACTTATTGAAATGTTGGAAAGGGATGACAATAATCAGTTATAAAGCTTGCTCATTGTACAGATCAAACAACTGATTAGTAGGTCGTGGGAGGTGCATTTAACATACATTTCGAGAGAGAGAAACAAGATAGCAGATGCTTTGGTAAAGGAAGGACTCTAAATCTTTGATTCATACTACTTGCCCTTTTCATTTGAAAAACCAATTAGATTATGAGAGATTGGGATTAATTTTTCTATTTGCGTAATTTCTTTATTTCGGCTATAGCCTCACTTTTATCAAAAAAAAAAAAAAGCAATTTTAAGTGAAGTCAAGATGGACAAGTACATCGCCTTGTAGGCTAGTGATATAAAAACGCTTCTATAAATTAAGCCACAAAATCGACCTCACATGTAAATTTAGGCCATTAGTGACCGTTTCTCTAAAAAAAACATGGAGTGGTACATCAAAATTCAGGGACCATGCATGGAAATTTTGGCAAATCATAAGCATTAAGCTACCAATTTCTTGACGACAGGAAAAAGC
Organism: Leucaena leucocephala; assembly: GCA_037074615.1. Lineage (NCBI taxonomy): Eukaryota > Viridiplantae > Streptophyta > Magnoliopsida > Fabales > Fabaceae > Leucaena > Leucaena leucocephala. Next base: position 13,496,184 of record CM073562.1, read on the forward strand.
CAAGCATCTGACTGAAATGGGTAAAAGTGATCGCAACATATGACCAAAAGTCATAGGTATCCCCCCCCCCCCACTTTTTTTTACTTATAACAGTACAAAAATATTAAGCCGTAGAAACAATTACCCAATCGTAGGAATAATACAGATTATTAAAACCTTGTAGTCGCACACGTTCACTTGAAGACGGTCTTTGCCTCCTCCAACAATGTTGCACTAAACATATCCCACCTGCGCCGTTATTCCAACTCCTAAAGACAGTAAAATGAAGGAAATACCGGAAAATCAGGGTCATTTTAATCCAATGTAGTATTCATTGCTCAGATATGTTGCACCATTTGCAAACAAGGATAGTATTATAATGTTATAATGTTGACAAGCAGGAAATAAAAAAGGTTCACCATTGAATCCAAACAAGGATGTTATAATGTTGACAAATAGGAAATAAAAGGCAGAGATGTCTACATTTAAGATAGCATTAGCCAAAGAAACAGATAGTATTAGCCAACCACCCGCTTATGTGATGCGTAAGTATGGTGAAGTAGTTGAGTGATAAACTCTCCTAAGAACGAGCTTACTCAAAAAAAAAAACAAAAACAAAAATCTCTCATTTTAAGACCAAATTACTATGCTACGGAAAGTTACTTCCTTTGCAGTGCTCTCAAGAGGAAGTTTATAAAATAGTAAGCAAGGTAGAGGAAGATACTCTCCCTGAATGCCTTTTATTTTAGAAGAATAGTTTACATATACCAATCAATGTAAGAATGCATTATCCAGCTTACAAAGTTAGGCACTTCCCATTTTGAATAGTCTTAAATCTGTTTTTGGCCAACAAGACCTCAGGGACTTGTTTGCCATTACATATTGTGAATATAGAACCATATCATCATTCTAACCGCTCCTCCAAGTACAAATTCCGGTGTCAATAACAGGTTAGTTGTTAAATCTGGTACAAAACCCATAAAATCGTCAATGCATACCTCATTTCTAGTAAGCTTAGGACAATCGACTGAAAGAAGCAAATGAAATTAGCTAAAAGCCATGTATTTCACCAATAAAGATAGCATTGAACAAGACAAAGGAAGACTGAGTACTCATTCTCACCAACAAAAATAATAACAAGCCTTATCACACATCCTACTTGTCGATGACCAAATCTTTATGACATAAAGAGTATTGTATTTAAACGAATGCCTTGTGCGCTATAATTGATGTAATGCTGAAAGATTAAACATGTAATCCTAAAAGCATACCAAAACGTAGCACAATCGATGTCTCGGTTTTTAAGTACTAAGAAGGAACAAATATATTCAATAATCTTTTTCATTCAGCATTTTTCCCGGAAAATCGATGTAGATGTAGCACTTGTAAGTAACACAATTACACTGGTCAGCAATCAGCATACTGGATCGCAAGAAACAAGACAAATGATGCAAAAATATCCACTTTCAACAAGCAATACAAATTGCAAGCAAGATAACTATACAACACACCTACATCATTCACTGACATTCTCAGCAGATGTTTCGGTATCCTCCTCATCTCCTTCTTGCAAGGTTGCAATTTCAGCCTGAGCTCTTTCCAAAATCTGCTTCTTCTGCAGCTCTAACTCCCTATTAAAATCCAATCTCATCTTCTCTAACTCCATCATCTGCCGCCTCTTACGATTCTCAATTTTCTCATATATTTTACCAAACTTCTGAATAGAATCCGCCAATTCCCTAAAGGATGACTCTTCCAATTCATTGTCCACAGTCCTAGTCCTCCTCGGCGGAAGCCCATCTGAATCATCTTCAGACATCTCTGACTCCCCAGGGCTATCTCTCATCTCATCCAACCCATTGGATCGATCTAAATAAACCCTTGTATTCATGAAAACATACTCCCCAGAATCCATTCCACAGGAAAGTCCATATTCTTGCCTCACTGATGAAGCCATTAACATATCCATCTTCTTAAAATATGCCCATTTACTAGAATTCAACCCCATTCCATCCATTTTCGCTTTCTCTTTCTTGTACCTTCTTTTCAGTTTATCCAACATGTTCCTACATTGTGCCATGGTCCTCTCCATCTTCAGCTCCTCCGAAAACTTCTCGGCCACATCATGCCAATCCTCAGACCTTAAGCTCTTTCTCCCAAGTTGAAGAAATTTGTCCCCCCAAACCTCTAGCAGAACAAACGTCGCATGCTCAGTCCATTCATCTGTTGGGCTTCGATTCCCGTGCGAAAGCTTCTCATGAGGAACCAATTCATAGTTCAAAACAGATGGATTCCGCAACTTCCTTTTCTTCGGGGTTCTCTCAAACCCGTCATCGCTATCAATATTCATACCATAACCATTCTCCCCATCACCATCGTCATCCTCCTGGTCATGCCCTACATCATATTCATCCATTTCTTCATCTTCACCGTCCTCGTCGTACCGACTAATAACTGGGCGATGATACGGAGCGGCGCGAATCAAATGCTCTTGGTGATGGGAATAGTTAGGACGGTTCGAAACGTAGGGCTTTCGAGGGTACGTTGCATCATCTTCCACAATATTGTCCATGTATGCTAATATAGGAACAGAGAATCGATTTTGTAGAATCGCAATTGAATATTTTCTGACAAACTAACTCACTAAGCAAAATTCACCATTCGAATAATAACAGAATTTTGGAGAACATGGAAGATGAATCGATCGCGAAGGCTTTAGGGTTTTGGGTGTATCACGAAAAAGACGCATGCGAAGAAGAGAGGAGCGTAATTTGGGCCACAAGATGAATGGAATTATCCCTCGTGATGGGCCGAAATATTGTAGAGTGAGCCCAATATGCCTATAAAGGTCTGATCATGAAACTAGTCAACATGGGCCTACGTTGACTCAAATATCAATCAATTAGATCTCAAGCATTTACCAACATTCGAGTAGTAAGCGGCTCAGTATCATTTAAGAGAAATCTTAAATTTGAGCCTTGACATATACAGAAAATTTAAGTTGGGAGACTCACTCACTATAACCATATGCGCGACGCGGGTCGGATCCAGATGTAATTAAGGTAAAGCTCCGGTGAATTGGGTGGATAATAAAAAAAACGATCTCAAGCCTTTGTTATTTCTAATGTTTCTATTGAAAGTGGAAGGAAATAAATATAATAGCTCTCAAATATATACTAAACAATTTGATAATTTTATTTGCAAATAATCGTGCCTTTATATAGGCTTTACAAAGATAAAATGCTTGCTGAATAATAGCAAGTATAAAACATATAAACCCATGATTAAAGAAATATGATTCTAATAGACCTATAAAATTGATAAGTCATAAATTCTCAATTTAATTGTTTCTATTTCTGACAATTTCCCCCAAGGTACAAGCTCCTCGATTATTACTTAGCTTCACAAAAGTTTTAGTTTTTAGGGGATTAGTTAGAATATTAGTAGCCTGATCTTCACTCTTACATTAGATAACATCAATAATCCTCTCATTCGTGAGATCTTTGAGACAATGAAATTTCACATCAATATGTTTGATTCTTCCATACAATATTGATTTTTTTGTCAGCTTGATTGTTGAACCATTATCACAATAAATTGGAGTTAGGTCTTGCTACATAAAGTGAAGCTCATCAAGAATATTCCTCGACCAAAGGGCTTAAGTGGCATACGCTATTGCAGCCACAAATTCTGCTTCTATGGCAGACAATGTTACAATTGGTTATTTCTTGGAACACTATGAATAGCACCAAATCCATGCATAGAAACTCAACCTAAAGTACTTTTCCTATTATATTTGTCTCCAGCAAAGTTGCTATATGTATAGCCAATTAAATCTGACTTTCTTTCTTTCTTATACAAAATACCATAATAATGGTACTATGTAAATGCTTGAGAATTCTTTTGGCAGTGAACATGTAGTTTTCCTTTGGCTTCTCCATATATATGCTAATGAGACTAACATCATACATCATATCAAGTCTAGTGGGCTATTGAATATATCAAATTTCCAACAATTTTTTTATAAAAAGTGTTGTCAATAAACTTCCCGAGAGAATTATTCTCCAACTTCAACCTTATTTCTGTTGGTGTTATCACATAATTGCAACTTCCCATTCCACTCTCTCCAAAATTTCCTGAACATATTTCTTTTGTGAAATAAAAATTCCACTAATAGATTGCTTCACTTCAATGTCCAAGAAATAATGCATTAAACCAAGTTCAAACATGTCAAACTCCTTAACCATTGATTGCTTAAAATTTTCAGGCAAAGTTAGGTCATTTCCAGTATATATCAAATCATCTACATATAAGCATATACTGAAAAGCTTGACATCTTCAATTTTTGTATAAAGTGTATGCTCATATGGGCATTTTTTAAAACCTGCTGCAATGAAATAATACTCAATACGGCTATACTAAGCCCGTGGAGCTTGCTTTAGCTCGTATAAAGTCTTCTTCAATCTATAGACTTTATGTTCACTTCCATTCTTTACAAAACCATGGGTTGGTCAATAAATACATGTTCTTGCAGCTTTCCATGTAGAAAAGCATATTTTACATCCAGTTGATAAATTGACCAGCTGTTTTAGTTGCAAGTGCCACCACCAACGTAATAGTATTAAGTCTAACTACTGGAGCAAAAACCTTCCTGTAATACACACCATAATGTTGTTTGTATCCTTTGGCCACCAAACGCCCCTTGTATTTGTCAACTTTGCCAACTCCTATAGCCTTTTGCCCCTTTGGAAGATTGGTAAATGCCCAAGTGTTATTTTCTCAATGGCTGCTATTTTAGCATGAATTGTTTGTTAGCACTTTACATGTTTATAGGCATCCTCAAATCTTACAAGATCACAATTAAAAAAATAAAGCAATTATGTTAGTGAATCTTCATTTTCATATTGATCATTTCCATTAACCTCATAATCAACCATCCATGTTGGCCTTCTTCTATTTCGTTGAGGTCTAGAATTGCTGTCTTATTGGCGCACCAAGGTAAAGGTGCCTTCTTCTTTAGTAACTGGTTGCTTTTGTTCCTTGTCAACATCCTCAAAATCCAATGAAAGTGGTTGGTTGCTTAGACTTTCATCCTATGGCCAAAAATTATCTTCATCAAACACAATATATCGGCTAATAATCACCTTCTTGCTGATTGAATTGTATAGCTTATAGGCCTTTGATTCCTTTCTAGTGTCAAGAAAAATATACTTTTCTACTTTGTCATCTAGGTTTGTCTTCTTTTGGTTTGGAATATGTGTAACTGAAATGCAACGAAGCACTCTAAGATGTTGAACATTTGGTTGTTGACCACTACAAAATTCTTCTTGTGTCATATTTTGCATAGCACGAGTAGGACTTCTATTTAAAACATAAACACCCCATGATACAACTTTAGGCCAAAAAAGTTTGGGAACATGGCTCCTTCGCAAAAGGCTTTGCACTACATTCAAAATTGTTCGATTTTTCCTCACACACTCCATTCTTTTAGGAGTATAAACTGCTGTAAGTTGGTGTCCAATCCCATGAGAGCCACAAAAATTAATAAATTCTTGTGAAATATACTACCCTCCATGATTAGTATGAAGAGGCTTTATCGAACATCTTGTCTCATGTTCTACTAGAGCTTTGAAGCTCTTAAAGGCAATAAAAGCTTCTAATTTTTCTTGCAAGAAATATACTCAAGTCTTTCGGCTAAATCATCAATGAATGTTATAAAGAAACGTTTACCTCCATTTGATATTGGATTTATTGGTCCACATATATCTAAGTGAACCAATTCCACCTGCTTTTTAGCTCTCCAAGATTTGCTTTATGAAAAGCTATCACGAGGTTGTTTACTAACAATGCAATCTTCACAAATTTCTGTAGGAACATCAAAATTAGGTATACTCGAAACTATATTTTTCTGCTATAACATTTTTAGTCCTCCAAAATTTAGATGCCCATATCTGTAATGCCAAAGCCATGCTGGACTATTTAGTTTTGTTGGAAAAAAAATTAGTAGAACCAACATTTTGCACATGAAGCGAAAATAGTTTATTTGTAGTCATCTTAGCTTTAGCAACCAATCCAAGAGTGGGATCATAAATTTTGCAAACTTCATGTTTAATAGGAATCTCATAACCTTTATCTTGAAGTTGACCCACACTAATAATATTTGTTTTCAAATCTCGTACAAAGAACACATTAAATATAATCTACAAAGAAGATGAAGACTTCATTTGGAGTTTAACCTTTCCTTTTCCTTTGACAGTAATACGAGTTGTCTCCAAATTTGACTGTTGTTCAAAAAGCTTCATCTAAGTCAAAGAATGCAGATTTATCTCCACACATATGATTGCTATAACCTGTGTCTAAATACCATAAATATGTATATCTTTCATTTGATGGTTGACACACCATTAGCAAAGAGACTTCCTCTCAGTCTTAGACGCTTCTTCAACCTCTTCACTTTTAGTCATTTATACAAAATTAGATTTTTCTCCACGTACATTTTTCAAATTTGTATGACATGCATAACGATAATGGCCATACCTATGACATCTAAAACACTCAATATGGGATTTATCTGTAGACTTTTGACTTTCCATTGAATGAGCGTTATTGATCACGACCATTTCTGTCATCAGTTTTATTGGAGTTTCTTCCCTTCCATTTGTCTCTTCTCTACCCAGAATCTTTAGAGATTATGACTGCTTGCAATGCTTGCTCCTCTATATCATGTTAAACAATTTTCTGCTCATGAACCATTAAAGAGTTTTACAGTTCATCAAGTAAAAGACTATCAAGATCTTTTGACTCTTTAATAGCACAAATAACAAAATTAAATTTTGGCAACATGGATTATAAAATTTTCTCAATGATGATGATGTCTACAAGCCGCTCCCTATGGATTCGCACCTTGTTCGCAATCGTCATAGTATGTGAGAAGTACTTCGACACTAACTCTCCTAGTTTCATCTACAAGGTTTCAAACTCACCTGTTAAAGTTTGAAGCAATGCTCACTTCACCCTTGATACTTCTTCATGGAGTCCCAAATTTGCTTTGATGTATCATTGAATTGTCTCCAAGATTGACCAATTAATGGCTTAGAAGGGGTAATTCTTTGCTTTCAAGTCTTTTAATTTCAGTGCCTCAAACTTAGCCTTTTGACCATTAGACACAACAACATTAGCTATAGGTTCTTGGAAGACATGCTCAACAACAGTTCAAAACTCTTTAGACCTAAAAAAATCCTTCATCTACATACTCCATTGGTCATAATGCCCATAAAGCGTGGGATAAAAGGTTGAATAAAATTTTCTAAAGCCATTGTGTAATTGTTGTAAAACCTCACTAAAACTCTCGTATTTTTACTCAACACTCAATGTTTGCATTCACACAATCTCTTCTCAACAAGGCTCAAATATCATTGTTGAAAGTAGAAGGAAATAAATATAATAACTTTTAAATATATGTTAAACAATTTGATAATTTTATTTACAAATAATTGAGCCTTTATATAGTCTTTATATAGACAATGTGTTTGTTGAATAATAGCAAGCATAAAACTTATAAACCTATGATTAAAAAAATATAACTCTAATAGACTTATTATCTTAACTAAAATGCTCACTCCTTAATAAATAAGGGCAAATCAATTCAAATAATAATAATAAATAAGTAATAAGAGGATAAATCTTAACTGACTAACTAATAAATAATGTCATAAATAAAAGAATAAATTCTAACAATTTCATGGGCCTTTGACCCTCCCACGTGTAACTGGCAAGGCCTATGCTTAGCCCTCTATATTATATTTTTTAATATAAAAATTAATTATTTTTTAAATAAATTAATTATAATTTAATTTAATTTTTTAAAAAAAGTTTATATAATATATTTTTTAATATATCTAAATTAGTCAAATAACTTTTATATTATATATATAATTAATTTATTTTTTAATTTTTTAATTTATTTAAAAAAATTGGATAAGTATAATATTATAAGTTGAATATATTTGTCTTACTTCTTATGGTACTCTGTAATTACTTTTGTTATTAATATCGTTTTACCTTTTCTTTAAAAAACAATACGTTGGATATATATATATATATATATGTATATATATATATATGGGCCGGCACACGACAAAAACAACAACACTATTAAGTAGGATGAACCTACGACATTAGCTAACTGCCCTCTAGATGCCGAAACCTAATGAGGGACCATTATTTTTTAGGACCATTCTCACTCTTTTGTCCATTTTCAAAATATTTATTAGAGAGCTCTGGTTGTTTATTTGAATTCAATTTTGGCCAAAAATTAATTTTTAATTATATAATTAGATTAGAATTGATTTTAAAATATAAAAATAGTAATTTATCACTCTACAAGAATGTTAAAAACCAATTAATAAAAACAATTGAGATCTTTTTTTGATGAAAAATAATTAATGAGTTTTTTCTTCATTAAAAGAAATCAGAACCTTCTAGGACTGTAATACTTTTAAAAAAAATCTTAACTTTAATAAATTTTTAAAATATATGACATAATTCTATGAGAATTTCAACCCTTTTTTTTAATTAAATACCAAGAGTTTCTTTGGCCAGAACTAAAAGATTAATCTCTCTTCAGTAGATACAATCTTCACTCTCATTCAAATAATTTCTACCCTTGTTGCTGAAGAAAACAATTGCGGATTTATTTGATGTATTAATATCTACCCAAATTAAGTTATCAAGTAAAAAAAACTATGTTAAAAAAAACAGTGAAAATGTCATCACACTTGTTGACAAGAACAAAAGCGAACTTCAATAGGAGAAATTGAGAATTCTCGTTATTCAATTGAAAGTTTCAAGTATTCAATTAAATAACCCTCAAATAATAAAAACCCAAATGAATCCAAACGCTTAGCCTCCGCGAGTCACCACCACTTCTAAGTTCTAACAACCGCTGAATCTTTGTTACTAGAGCACTAGCGACTGCCCTCGATTGAACAACTTTCGGCACATAGATGATACGATATTTTGCTATTTAATTATTATTGTTTAAATTGTTATAATAATTTTATATATATCTAAAAATTTAATAGTTGTTTTATAGTGTCATTAATATAAAATATATTTAATTGATTTAAGTAAATCAAATAATTTAATTAAATTAGTTATTTATAATAATTATATATTAATTTTTTAAAATATTTTATTTAATTATATATATATTAAAATATTATTAATAGAATATATAATTATATAAAAATATTTTAAAAAATTATTATTTTAAGATACAAAATAGTTAGAGGTACTAAATTAAATTATTTATCTAACTCTTATAATTATAAATAGAAAAAATATATATTTTTATAGTATATTATTAAGATTTAGTAGCTCAATAATTGTATATTCTTTTTGAAATCAAAAGACAGTGGAATCAAATAATTCGATTGTTGAGAGTCATGGGGGAGATCTAGTGACCATGACGACTGGTGAAGGTTGAGTTTTTTTTTTTTTTTTTTGTAATGAGGGATAGAAAAGTCAATTAAGAAAATTCTGAAATTCTAGATAAGTGCCTTTTGACTAATTTGGGATTTAGTGAACCTAAAGGACTAATTCACGTTTCCATCATTTGAAGAGTATTTCATTGGCTTTTTTCTATTTGATGGATCCTTCACTTCTGGGCTTCAAAACATTATAAACTATTTCAAAAGTTAAGATAACGTAAAAAGAAAAATTAATATATATGATTCTATGAGATGAACGTTTAATTTAAAAGTTATATAGAATAAAGAGTTAAGGTGTAATTTTATTCTATAAAACTTTTTGGGTTTAATGTTGTTGCGGTTATTTCTAAATTATAATAATTTTATCCTAACTATTATTTAAATTAAATTAGATAGAAAGTTAGTTAAATATATCAAACAGACAAAGCATATGTCATCAACATCATTTTTGTTGAAGTATAAATTTATTCAAAATATTTTTACTAATAATTAATATTATCTCAAAAAAATTTAAATTATAGTTATGTAGTTCTAGTTATTATCTAAATTAAATTTGATTATTAATTAAATAAATATATTAAATTTACATAATAAATAATAGTAAAAAACAAGTCGCATATGAAGAAAGAGCTTATGTTTGCTAGAGAGTAATAGGAGAAGATTGATTATTAGATATAGGATATATTGAGGCTGCTAAAAATCCTTCACCAACATATAACATCAACACTTAGATAGATAAGTATCTCTTTAATTTTATCTTCTCTGCACAATATGCATTTATCTCTTCAATTTTCTCAAATCATAAAGATAAGATGCATTTTTTTCTCTATTTATAATCTAACTTAGAATAAGATGAAATGGATAACAAGTGGATATATTTTTATATTTAATCAACTAATAGTTAAATTTAACCTAAATAATAATTAAATCAAAATTATAATGATTAAAACACTTTTTGAGATTTTACCTTAACACAAAATAAAAATAATGTAGATAACACATAATCCCGTCAACTTAGCATATTTTGTTAACATATTGTTCTTACATGACAACTTCTAGAATAAAATTGGACATCAATCTTAAAATAAACAACTATATATTCAAAAGCAGTATGATATAATGAGAAATATTTACATACTCTAAGAGTACTATATTATCTAAATTTTATCCAATTAAAATATAACAACTCATTATATTTTAATCTTAGTCAATGGATAACTCCTCTAACATAAATCACATTTTTTTAAAAAAAAATAAACATCTTAATTTGGTTTATATGATTTTTTAATTAAAAAATTTATTTTTATTAAAAATAAAATATAATATGAATTTTTTTAAATAAGTTATTAGCTAAATTATTATATTTTAATTGAATAGAGTTTAGATAATATAGCATACATGGAGTAAGTAAATATTTCTCATATATAATACTATTAAACATGAAATGGAAATTATAAAATTCTCATTTTTAAGATACGATGAATTTTCATTTAATATTCTAAATATATATATTGATATTATAATACCCACAACAGAAAAGAAGGGAATAATTACTGTGCAGTTGGATATATAATTTAATTATTAAATTGTAATTTCTTACACTAAATTTGTTATTGCATAATATTTATTTATTGTGAAATTTTCTTAAAAGAAAATGCTAAAGACTTTTCAAACTATAGTAGCCCAAAAGTTCATTTACAAGCTATCACCATCATGACACCTGTAACCTCTGCCACTTTGTCCTAATTCCTAGCTTGCGAATACCGTATTGTAGTATACACTACGATGGACCACAAAAAGTAACCAAACAAAACAGGACCACTAGAAAATGGAGCTTTTTTTTTTAGTCTAGAATTCATATACTATTTCATTAAATAAAATAATATTATTTTCTTCTGCAACATATATACTCCTTTTATTCTTAAATATGAAAACCAATTGAATATTTTATTTTAATTTTAAATATAAAATTTTAATTTTTTTTATTTTATATATTTATTTATTAAATTAATTTTGTAATAGAGTCCCTAATATCTCCTAGCCAAAAATTAGGAGTTAATCCTCCTAAAAATGAGAGATAATCGAAATAAATTTTATTTTTTTAACAAAATTATTTTTCATACACAATGTCTATTTTAAATTTAGAATATTATATTTAAGCAATCTAATCATTTATTAATTATATTAATTTTTTTAATTATTTTAATTAATTGTGCGCATTAATATGAGATAGCTTTCAATAAGAGTAGTAGGAAAAAAAACTGAAGTTGCCCAAATAATTGGTTCTTAGTAAAAATATTTTTTTATATAGATTAAAGTATTTATTATCAGGAGTAATGTCTAATTACCTTACTGTGGGTCTCCAAAGCCTCTATTTAAAGATACAGTACTATGAGATGATTTTTATGTCCAAAAGTAGAATTCGAACATCAACTTGATTAAATAATTAAATGAGATAATCATTAAGTTATACATATAGTTTAATATAAATATTTTAAAAATAGTACCCTCTCTAATTTTAAATATAAAGTCTTATTTATGATATAAATTTTATTATAATTAAAATTTTATATTTATAATAAGAGAAAGTATTACTTAATATTCTTTCAGTCACTAAACACAAAAACTTGAATATTTTGTTTTGATCTGTGGCAGCTCGGTAGGTGTAGGTGAGAGATGGTTGTTGTGTGGTATGGCCATTTTGGGGGGTGTGGAAGCAGAGGCTGAGTCAGACAGCGAGAGTAAGGGTACGTAGGACAGCTTTTACACTCTGCTTGGCTAGAAAAAAAATTTAGAAAGAAAAAAAATGAGAAAAAGGAAAATTTAAATAATAGTATAAGTATCAATGAAAAAAAAATAAAAAAAATAAATAAATATTAAAATATTGAAAACAAATGAATGATAGCTTTGCGCACAGTGAAAAGCTAAATCTCTCCACTTATGGACTGAAAAATTGGGAGAAAAATAGACATAGAACCCACCTCATTTTTTCTTAATTTTTTTTCTCTTTTATTTTTTTCTATATTCAAGCAAAATAAAACTTATTTTTTTCTCTAATTTTTTATCTTATTTTTCTTTTCTTTCCTCTTTTTCCTCAATCCAAGCATAGGGTTATCGTCCAACTCTCTAATGTTCTTTATAATGCTTTAATTTTTAATTTTTTTATAGATTATTAGATTTTATATAAAATACGTGATATTTTAATATCTCATGTGTAAAAATTGGTATAGTTTTAAATGTTTTTAAGAATAAATAAAAATGTATAATTTTAGAACATTTCTCTTTAAAAAATAGTAAAAAAATAAAATTACACAATTTTTACCCTAAAATACCAAAAGGTCACTTAATTTATGTAAAATCTAATAATTCATAAAAAAAATATTTAGCAGATTAAAATATTTAAAAATAATTTAAAAAAATTAGAGAATGAGATATTAGAGGCTTCTCACCGCTTTTCACAAATACTTATTATAGAGATCTTTTTAACTAATTTATATATATTAATATAAATAGTTAAAATTATTAAATTTATCTTAAAATTTAAATGATTTCTAATCTTTCCTTTAATAATTATATTAAATTTTGATATTCTATTAATTTTTACTCTCTCACTATTCTTATTGAATATGATTTTATATAGAAAAAAATCAATACTTATTAAAACTATGAAAGGGTCTTATAAAATTGCTAAAAGTACTTTCTAAAAAGAGTCTGTAATAAAGATAAGGAGAAAGTATTTCAATTTCAAATTTTGGTTTGACATTCACGGTTATCACAAAATTACCATCCTTAGTAACTCGGCATAAGCTTTGCAGCTAATTGATACAAATTCGTTGCGTACTAAGGCATAATTGGACTGTTATTTTTTATCTGACCAACCGTTGTGTCAATTTATCTTAAGATAATAGATGGCTCATTCTACTAGATATTAGTATCACTTAGAAGGAAGAGAAACTTCATCCTACCCTTAGATCGTAGGTGAACCTAATTCCTTTTAAAAAATTTTATACCAACAAAAAAATTCATCATTTGATATTTTAATATTGAAGCTGTCATCATGAATATTCCTCCAATAAAATATAGAATTACTCTCTTAGAATACGTCAGACATCAATTTCCTTTAATTAGTTAGTTGTGAGTGTTTCCAGGCGCCCTTTTATTATAAATAAAAAATATTTAATTTCTATTTCACTTATATGCTACCAAACATCCAACGAACGGTCAAAGACTTTCCAAACTCGGATTCAATCATAACATCCCAAAATGTTAATCTTTTAGCCATCATCATCATGACACCTGTAAACCTGTGGTGCCACTACCACCATGTGAATTCATTAAAAATATAGGAAAGATTTCTAGAAAAATATTCCTTTAAAAGGTGATTATTGTCCAAAAATATTTAAAATTTATTTAAAATTTTCTATTTTTGCATAGATATAATATAGACAGTACAATTTTTTCTTCAACTATATACAATATATATTCAATTACATATACATATCTTCACTTTACATGCTCTCTCTCTCCTCTTCTCTTTACTATGCTATCTCTCATCTCTCATATTTTTAATAAAATTATATATTTTTTTATACTAATTTATTTATAATCACTTTTTTTATAAATTTTTCTCTAGAAGCACTTTATAGAATAAGCCTTTTTTTGAAACTTTTATCCAAAGAGGCCTCATATCTAATCTTTCTTTTTCCCCATATGAAGAATCAATACCATTAATATCAATTTCAATATAAAATATAAAGAAAACTTAATTTACCAGGCCCTCATTTTTCAAATTTTGTAATTATATATATTCTCTCAGGCACTAAATATAGTAGTTAAGTAAATGTTTATTTCAATCTTAAATATAATATATTAATCTAACTTGTCTCATAAATTTATAATTATATTATTTCTCTAAATTATCTCTATTGATCATATGTATTAAGAAGTTTTTATTAAAGACTTGTTCCAATGTAAATGATTGAAGATAATCATTTGAAAAAACCAACAAACATTTTTTATAAATAAATAATTGACTATTTTTTTAATATATCTGAATTAGTTATATAGCTTCTAAATTAAGAATCCTAATAATATTAGAGGTAGTAAAATGGACTCAATCTACGGGCTCAGCCCGTTTTACCTCAAAGGGGACTCGGTCTGGCATCCTGCCCTTTTTTTAAAATTATTAATATTATTATTTATTATACTCAAATATTATTTTGAATACTCTTACTATCGAATACTAGTAAAAATAATTATTTATTTGTTAATATATATTGATATATTGTAATTGTTTAATATTATGTTAATGTTTATTTAGATTTATAGTTATAAAATTTGAGATTTTTTTAATAAAAATAAGAAAATATTAGTAATTTTTTTATTATACTAATATAATATTATAACTTTTTTATTAGTATTTTAAAGATTTAGAAATAATTTTTTAAAAATATTAAAAAAAAAAGGTGACAAGTTGGAAGCGGGCTCACGTTTTACTAGCTCATTTTGGGGTAGGTGTACTCTAATCCATAGGTTGTGACAGGCTGAACTACTTTACCACCTCTACCAGATATGAACACAAGTACAAAGCCCATCCGCCTATTGATGAGTGAGAGCGGCCCTTGAATTTATAAACTGCATTTTCCTTGTGAGACTTCCCCATATAAACTCATAACAAAGCGTCTATGAGAGCCAATATTCCCGTCGACTCCACACCATAGCACTTCACTCCACCTCATGTCAATTAAAATCCTCTATGGGTAATCCTCTCAGTGAACTTATAAATTACATTTCACTGGGCGTGAAAGGGAGAATAACTTATAACCTGAAACATAAAAAGGTTTCAAGGGATCGGAAGCTATTCTAAAGTAGCAGTGAAGGTGATGGGCCCTGGTTAAGCGGCAACAGGTAGGTAGTATTACCATAAATATACATGAACCCACACGGCAATGGCGTGAATATATATCATATGAAGGAAATGGAGAGACAATTACTTTGTCAGGGACCATGTAATAACACTGCAATAACCCATTTCTCCTAACCCACCCAACTGTTAGGAGAATATTCATATTTCCTGTGTTATGATCCTATTTAAGATCGTGCGTGAATGTTGGAAATGGCAGCCTCTGAACTGATTTAATTGTGTGTACGAGGTGGTCAGAGAACTACAGTTTTATATATAACGTTGTCATGGGGAGAAAGTTCATTTGCGTGATTTTTCTAGGGCTTTGCTTAGCCCTAGGAAATGTAGATGGAAGAAAGGATTTGGGCGACGTGAAACGACCTGATTCGTTCTTTGGTGGAACCTCGGGATGGTGGTTCGGTGGCGGCATTAATGGAGGTGGAGGAGACAATCATGGTGGTGGTGGTAACGGCTATAATGGTGGTAATGGAGGCGGAAAAGGAGGTAGCAATGGAGGGGGAGGAATGGCCGGTGGAGGGAATGGATATGGAAGCCCAAGTGGAGGAGCTGGAAAAGGAAATGGAGGAGGAGGAGGAGGAGGAGGTGGTGGGGGTGGAGGAGGAGGAGGAGGTGGTGGGGGTGGGGGAGGAGGTTATGGAGGGGGTGGGGGTGGTGGGGGTGGTGGAGGAGGAGGTTATGGGGGCGGTGGGGGTGGCGGTGGGGGTGGGGGAGGAGGCTATGAACGTGAGGTTGCTAAGAAAAATGGCAATGCAAATTAAGCCTGGAAATATTTGTCATGGAGTTGGAACCTTAATGTGTGATTAGTTAATTATACGTTAATAGACGATATAGCACCTTTTATATTAATGTTCAGTTACTACAGAATAAATCCATGCAGGCAAGAAGTGTCTTGTTATTAGTTTGGATATTTCCGTTTTCCTGTTTTGTTTTAAAGAAGATCTCAATAGTTACTTGTATAATAATATTGTGGCATTGTTGCCAATTGTGTATAAGATTCACAGAATCTTGTGATGATTTCATAATGAATAAAATATAAATTTACATATTGCTGTATTCCTGTATGCCTCCTTTTGTTTTTGATTCATTTAGGGTATGTAAGTTTAGTATGTTACAATTAAGAGTGTTCATTGGAGTGATAATAGTTTTGGGACATGATAGACCTATCCAAGAAGGGTCGGGGCAAGATAGCCTCAGGTTCGTATAAGAGGAAGTCTCGTTACATGACATGTCTCAAAATGACCATAGGGATTTTCCTTCCCGTTCTGTGCTAAGGATTTTTCAATTCTTTTGTTTTATTTTTTAAATTGATGAATATCGATTTTTCACTTCCTTCCCCTCACTTGCTTCTCCGCCGCGGCTCTCCAGTCTGTCTCCAGTATTCCACCATTGTTGCAGGTTGCAGCCCTCTAAATCTCGCAGCTCTTCTTCCCTCAGGTACCCTCCCTCCCTCCCTCTTGCACTGGTAGTATCTCCGTGTGTGTACCGATTGTGGTTCTCTCGTTTCTTCTGTTTGGTTACCGGGAGAATGTGCTTTCCGGCAAGGAAAGTCCATTTCCAAGCGTTGTTGTCTAAATCTGTTCTTATCGTTCAAGGAAGGGCAGAGTTCGTCGCGGAGGCGGGCCTCGGTGAGGCCGAGCTTGGATGTGGACGAGTTCCTGAACCTGCTGCACGGGTCGGATCCGGTGAAAGTCGAGCTCAATCGGCTGGAGAATGAAGTCAAAGGTGCGTAAATCCGGTCGATCCAATGCGTTGTGAGCTGATTTTGCTTGGTGTTTGGCCGGGTTGATTGTGTGTATCTGTGTAGATAAGGATAGGGAATAATCAGAAGCGCAGGCGGAGATCAAAGCTTTGAGGCTTTCTGAACGGCAAAGGGAAAAGGCCGTCGAAGAGGTCACCTATTTTTCACAATATTTATTTTAACATTCTCGCTGTTGTTCATCTACTGATTTCCATAAATTTCTTGGTTTCACATAATCTATAAATAAAGAAAATCAGTGTTGAGAAAAAAGCATCGATGGCAGCTCAATTTGCAGCTGAAGCCACTCTTCGAAGGGTTCATGCTGCTCAGAAGGATGATGACATGCCTCCAATAGAAGCCATTCTGGCTCCTCCCGAGTCTGAACTTAAGCTTGCTCGGCAAGAGGTAATACCTTGTTCTTGTGAATTTTGTAATAACAGCTATTGATGAACTTTGTTGGAGGGGACGTTTTATTATAGATTATTCATGTCAGTTCCTCTTATTTATTCCTGGTAGATTGCTAAACTGCAAGAAGATAACAAGGCTTTAGATCGACTTACAAAATCTAAAGAAGCTGAGCTACTTGAAGCAGAGAGGAGGACTGTTCAGGTTGCCTTGGCTAAGGCCTCTATGGCGGGTCACCTTCAAAATAAAAATCAAGAACTTGTTAAACAAATTGAGACTTGGTGGCATTTGCTGTATCGTTGATGTTGTTTTACCCCCTACTACATCTGATAGTAAATACGTAACTTATTACGTTTGGTTTCATGGTCACTCGTCAAAATGCATAGACAGAAGGCTACAGAGGTTGAAAAGCTTACTCAAACTGTCAGGGAGTTGAATCCGGAATTCACGTCCTCTTCTGATACTGGGACAAAATTAGGACGGGACGTGACACAAGATAAGGGGTGTCCTACGGTCTCATGAATACCCCTGATTACAATGAATAATAAATAAATAAATTATAATATTACTTAATGCCCTCTCCATGCATGATTATAAGCAAATTTTTATGATTCCATATTTATTAAGATTTTTTTTGTCTTACTTTACACACCCATCATATTTATGGAAGTTCCAACTAATAACTTCACACTTAATTGAAGGGTAATATTTAAAAATAGTAATATTTTTTATTATTTTAATTAATGATACAGAGTATTGCAAACTACTTTTAACTATATTTTTATCACGTGTAAGTATCAATAACATAAAGGAAGCTGGTATGTAGTTATATATACACACCGCACACGGCGATGGCCTAAAGCGAAGGAAACGTCTCTATGCAACCTTCTATCTTAAATATAAGTTTTTAACATATTTTATATTTAATATATATTATTTTTTAAAATTAATTTACTTAACTTATAAAATTATATATAATCTATGATATAGAAATACTTTTGAGAGATCATATCATATTTATGATAATTAACTAATTTATTATATTTCTTAATTTACTCAAATCAATCAATTATATCATATTAAATATTATAAGAGTATTTAGTAAGTAACAATGATTGCATGAGGAAGGAACAAGTTATAAGAGTGCAATTAATAGATGTTGGTCTGAGTGGTAAACGGTTTGATATCGTTTAAACGAAGATTTAAGTTCGAGTTATAGCATATGCAGAAAATTTCTATTGGGAGACCCACTCGCTATAATCAGATACACGACGAGAGTCAGATTCGGATATAATCGGGGTAAAGTTTTAGTGAATTTGGTGGGTAACTAAAAAAAAGTTATAAGAGTGCAAGAAGCCATTTCTCCTAACCCTACCAACCCTGCATTACTTGCGCTTGTCTTTTTTTTTTTTTTATCCTAACATTTTTTTAAGGGAGTTGTGTTTGTCTTTCACTAAAGTGCATGTTGACTATTCGTTGTGCTATCCGTTCCTTTTTAAGCTCATGCGTGCATGGCGGAAATAGCAGCCTCTGAACTTGTTTGTGTGTTTGAGTTAGAGAAAGCTTTCTTTTTTTTTTTTTGGTATAAAGGAGGGCTAAATGCCAAAAAATAAACTACGAAAACTAATCTTCATGGGGATTATCTCCCAAACTCTCAGTAGTAATAAGATAACTCAACTGTAAAGAATAAGAATATAATATTATTGTGGTTATCAAATCTTCTTTTGCAAGAGCATCCGCTAATCTATTTTGATCCTTAGGTATATGCTAAATTTTTAATTCCAATGAAAGTTGAATTAGACTGTGCATCTGTGATAACAATAGACTGCATCTATCTCCATTCAAACTTAATAACATATTAATAACATTCTTTGCATCAGATTCAAGAATAATCTTCTTAATTCCTAGCTCAAAAGCTATTTTTAGCCCTTTTATAAATAGCCAATTGTTCTGATTCAATAACACTGCATGAACCCAATTGCTTTATAAATCCAATAATCTATCATCCTGTATGATCTCGAATAACTCTACCGCAGCCTGCCTTACTTTGAGATTTAGTAAAAGGTCCGTCAACATTTAATTTAACACATACTAAAGGGGGATGCTGCCAATCAGTTGACATTAATACTGGTAAATCATTATTCACTTGAGTTTGTTGAATCTGCACAAATTCTATCCATGTTTGCATAATCACTAAATAAGGGTTCAAAGGTTTAACTAAATCCTGAACAAATGTAAATTTATTTCTTCACTTCCACGTGCTCCAAATTAAAACTCCCTAGATTAGACTCTAATTGCCACTACAATCCTTCCCTAACTCCTTTTTAAAGTTTAAAGCAAACCAATTACATACTACTTTTAACCTATAATATAAGAGTTAGTTAATAGTTAAATTTAGTTTATAATATAAAATTTCAATTTATTTTATCTCACATGTTTATTATTTATCAAATTACTTTATCTAACTTACAAATTAATATAAAATATAATATTATACATAAAAATTTTAAAAAGATCAACTCACATACTATAATTAACTAAAATTACCTTTTTAATTTATCTAAATTAAGTTAATGACAAGACAGACTAGTTCTATGGCGTTGTCATGGAGAGCTAGCTCAATTCGTGTAATTTTTATTGGGCTCTGCTAAGCCTTAGGGGTTAAATGAGACGGCCTAAGTCGTTCTTTGATAGAATCTAAAGATGGTGGTTTGTTAGCGACAATTATTTAATGTAGGAGGAGGGAATGATCATGGTGGTGGTGGTGGTGGTGGTTCCATTTTACAATGATGGTCACAGAGGCAGAGATTATGGTGATCGGTGATGGAGGAAGAGAATATGAAGGTCATGGGTATAGAAGCCGAGGTGGAAGAGCTAGAGAAGGAAGGAGATGGTGGTGGTAATGATGGCTATGTTGAAGGTACAAGGTAAGGATATTGAGGAGTTGACCGCAGAGGTGGCATGGGTAAAACAGAAACCACCATGAAAAATGTCAACGTAAATAAGCCATGAAATTTTTGTAATAGACACCAATCCAGTATCAGACTGAAGACCTTTCTCAAGACGTAAGAATAAAGATGGATGGTTAGAATCTTTGTAATAGACAAAACTCTCAACCAGTACACCTCATGGTACTAGTAATCGTCAACATGTTCACAATCTTAATGATAGTCAACAAACCATAGGCTTAACACAGTTAACATTTAGCTGGGTTCTTTAAATATCTAGTCAAGAGTTCGATCTATGGTTGCGTATATAGAGTCTCATGGTTAGTACTAAAACATCTTCGAGAAAGTTTAAGGTGCGAAGGGATTAGTTGTTGCTTCTGACAGTGGATAACTAGGCTTAAATAAAAATTAATAATCGTCAACGGGCAAAATTCATACAATTGTAACATGCAAAAGAACCTTAGAGCATCTAACAACCTTATTCCACAATTTCACTGGACCTACGATATGGCATGTATCTATGATCCTTTGCAGCATTCCTCTTCCTCTTTTTCTCCATGAATGCTTCAAGTTTGCCAGAAGACTGATAACGAAATGCAAATATCAAGTTAGACAGATCATTATATGACATTATCAAATGAGGGCTGCTTGTAGCCAGGGTTATAGAACAACACAATAACTTTCAGAAGGCCCAGAAAAATGCACACCTTGAGATCATTGTATTTTTCAATAAGCCTTTGCTTCCGGATTTCAGCTGCAAGTAACAAGAACAAGTCAGCTTTCAAGTTGACGTTTGAATATGCCCATTTATTTATTTATTTATTTATGTTTTATAAGCTTCTGTGGAAAAGATCTAACTTGCCTTAGACAACATATACAATATATTCATACCCTAAAAACGTTAAATAACTACTGCAGATTTAAATAATGTTCTTCAAAAGATAAGCACTACTACTGCTTTTGACACCTTACAAACTCAATAAGGTAAATCCCAATCACCAACAACGTATCTAATGCGTCACCATTACTGCCAAAGCAGTATATTCTACAAGAACAGTTAATGCATTACAAAATGCAAAAACAGTGAATAGAATTGCTTGATATTATCAATTATTTAAGGGCAATTATATTAATAATCTATTTAACAAAGCTACATCAACTCCATAAATTAGATGCATGATTGGTCTTTTGAACAAGGAGGAAGTAGACGTTACATTTCTTGATATAAAAGGGACGTTTGCCCTGCTTTGCTGCTTCTCTCTCTTTCTTCTTGTGTTTCATCAATATCTCTTCATCAGGTTTCTTGGCCGCATTGGACTTCAACTGTTTATCCTGAAAAATTATATAAATTTGATCAAGTGACTGTGTCACATATCTGTAGGGAGAAGACAAGCTTCTAAAATGGTGATCACAAAGTTGGAATAGATAGTTGGAATTTGACAAAATCTACAGCCAATAGACAAGTACTTACGATCCAAGATATGCGTTCCTCCACTTCATTGATCTTTTTTGGATCTTTAGATTTCTTCAAAACCTTGAGTAACGCCTGTTATGCTCAGAAAGATAATGTGGAATAAATTATCAAAGACGTGGAATAAACTAAAAACAATCATACAATAATATTCCGGAAGAATACCTGTTTTTCAGCAGGCAGTTCACCTTCAAATAAAAAATTATATCGCTTCCTAAACCTGCAGGTCCAAAAATGTACAGTATTTTTTTAGTGCAAATAATCCTAAAACTCAAGAAACACACACACGAGCGCAAGCAAAGGTCTCTGCCAAAAGTTAATACCCACATGTTTGAAACCCCTTATTCAGAATAAAAAGGCAAAACCACCAAAATTTGCATCAGCTAGTAACTAAAATGTCTAAGACTACAGCGCCTTACGCATCCAACTGATGTGTAACATTAACAATATTTCATAAAAAAGCTAAAAAGGTAGACAACAACATAGGCAGTGATAACAAAACGCTAAGATAGTTGAACTCAAAACATCAATAACAGGAAAGAAACTCCTAAGTAATGCTTGTTAATTCCATATCCACCTTATAAACTCCTATAGATTATGGAGGGAAAATCATTTGACTATCACAGATAAAAGTAGAAACAAACTGTCCCATAAAAAACCATGGAAAAGGTTTATCCCTGAAAACAGCCCATCATTTCCTTCCAACTAGAAAGACCAAACAGTATTGGGTGCACAATTCATATACATTCGAAAGGTAACAAGAAATCTCTATGAATAATATACAACCAGATAAAACAACATAACTATTGAAGTTAGCTTCATAACAATAGTGAAAAAACAAGACAAAACAAGAAGAATATAGAACTCAGTAACATGTATATATCACGATAGTAATCCTAGGTAAAATACACTCAGAATATCCATTCCGTACTAATACAAAAACCATTATCAGGAAAGAATGCAAGACAAAACTTAAATAGGGAATTTCTTTTCAAAACTCTTTAGATAAATGTTACTCACATGGAATCATAAAAGTAAACAGTCTATCAACACAAGTATACAAGACAGAAGAATAAAAATGGAAAAACCTGGTAGCAAACACTCAGAGATGAACTTACCCATCAGTGTCGAGTCTACCACAAAGAGTTTCAAATCTAGGATCTCGTACAACCTGCACACAGTTGAAGGTATTCATAATACAATAAGAAACTCCATAGATAGCATAGAAAGATAATAATCATACAAAACCAGTTGAAAGTTTCATATTGCACCACTCTAAATTTGAAGACTACTCTGTGTTTACTTAAAAGACTTCCATATAATACACCTCAAGTAGCTTATATCTTCAATTTATACAAATGCTGGTGAACCAAGTAAGTTAGACTGAGTAAAGTGTGTGTTTGCTTGTAAAGGAAATAATAAGCAACAGGCTGCAATAAGTCATCCTCTTTTACAAGAGCCTGCAGCTAATGTGGCAAACTTCTAGCAATTGCAAGAAAAAGAAACACAAGGCTAGAAACACCAATATGATAATTAAGAAAACAGCAAAGTCAATTCTTTGATAGAAGCATAAAACATAGAATAGCAACAATAGAAGTATAGAACTTAAAATACTAGAGTTAATTCTTTGCGTCACTTGGATTCATAAATGAACTTACTTTCTTAGGAGCTTGTACGACATCTCTGAGAATAGGAACTGGCTTCCTGCAACTGACCTCCATTGGCCTAGTGAAGCACAGAAATTAGTTCTTTGAAGTGCTTCCGACAACAGAAAGAAACATCACATCACTACTCTGTTACAATACCTATTCTTGTTGGATCTCTTTGACTTTTTATCCACATTAGTGTTTTGAAAAATTGTATGTGATCCATTTGATCGTGCTTTCTGCAACTCCTCAAATGTTACATCAGCCAGCTCCTGCTTTATCTCCTCCTCCTATATCATCAAATAAGAAGCTTCTCACTCTAAAAGTTGTTTAGATAATAGTGTTCATAATTTAAAATTATTTTAAGTTACCCACATCTTCTGAGGAACTGGAAGAAGATTGCTCTGTATCACTCTCCCCAAATTGGATTTTGCTGGATTCAGGAATTGGGGCCTTGGGGTTCTTCATGTTAACTGCTAAGTCAAAAAAAATTCCCAAAACTTGATATTAACATTATGGAAACTGGAAACAGTAAGTTGGATAGAAAAATATTGGGTTCCAGAGGTGGAACTGATGTGAGGATGATTTATCAACAAGTATCTATCTGGGATAATTGATAGCAATCGAGTCATTGTCATGAAAACCAGACAGGTCGACCCATGGGTCATAATTAAAGTCAAATGCTAGATGTTTAAAATAAATAAATACACGCACAATCTATGTCAAAACTGTGAAGAAATACATAGAATATAACTACTCTAAAGGGATGGCACAGAGAGCATGAAGCCAAAGCACAAGGTCCATGAACGAAAGCTGCAAAGCCAACACACAAGACAGAGAAGGCCAATTATATTCATATGGAAAGACAATCCAAAACTTGCCTATACTTCACCAAATTTAGGAAAACAAAAAAACGAGCATCCACTAGAATTCAAGGAGGCATCCATAGTCAATAACAGAACATAATCCAAAACAAGTGAGGGGAAAATCAGCCAACAATGCACAAAGATCTTTAACCATCAGTTTAATATCATGATAATAACTATACAATTATAGCTAAAAGAAAGAAAAAGATATTAATACAGATTTATTGCGTATATCCTTGCGATTTCTACAGCTCTTTCAATCTTTGCTTTATTCGCTCTTGTGCTTCTTCCTCCGCAGCACTTTCTTTGTCTCTCTATTGTCTGTTTATTTCTCAATATTGCTCTCCTCCTTATATACGCGCTTCTCTTCTCTTGGTGCAACGTAATCGCAGGTAGATTGTAGATAAATTCCCTGGGATTAGGGAGGACGACGGAGACCAGTTGGGTGAGGTGCTCGAAGAGAAGATGGGTTATGCAAACTGGAATTTGGGCCGGATTTTGGCATATTAGGGTTCTATGTTGGAATTAAAAAAAAAAACGCTTTTTTTGCGAACAAAGAAATATGGCGCTCGTAGTATCTAATATATTAGATATATACTTAAAAAAATTATAAAAAACCTAATAATTAAAATGGCAAAATGATCAAATCAAACTGTCCAGTATCGACTTTCCCTATTTTTCAAGAGAAAATTACATTAAAAACGTGCCTAAGTCGGTATTCGTTGTGAAAAATTATAAAAATAATCATTATTTTGAAAGAAAAAATAATTAATTGAATATTATATCATAATAAAAATATATTTTGCTTTTAGTTCTTTTTCCTCCAAATTCAAAACTGCAAATGATGAAAAGCGTGAGAAAATTGCCCCAAGTTTGTTAGGATAACTATAATAATAATTGTGGCCTTTTAACTTGAAAACTATATTGTAAGTGAAAGATTATAAGTTGAATTTTATTTGTATATTCTTGCCATTAATACTTACCTATATAAATAAAAAAAATATAAGGTCATATAATTTATTTTAGTAAGCATAGATATCCTCTCTTTTAGAGATATTTCTATTTGAGATACTAGGGTTATACATGTGCAGGGTTAGGCAGGGTAACCCCTACTCGATGCCCTGCCAGAAAAATACATGGGCTACATTTTGCAACCCGATGCCCTGCCCTGCCCGGTAAAAGCTCTAACTATTTTGGGCTGAACATACTCAAGTCGTAATACCCTGCTCATATTGTAAAAAAAATCTGCATGAACTTATAACATAATACTATATTAATATGTCTTCAATAATTAAATAATATACATAATTTACTAAAAATAAGATAACAAAAAAATAGTAATTAAAGTTTTAAAATCTATGGTATATAAAAAAAGTATTGAAATCTAAATAGTTTACAATTGTAACTTTGCATCAATCTCCCCAAAATTGACAAATATCAAGCATCTGAAAAAAAATATATGACAGTTACCACAATTTAAAAAAAATAAAGAAAGAAATTAATTTAGTTATAAATTTTAAAGGATGCAATTACTTACTTGACTACTCATATTTGTAAAATTATTCTTTAATCACCAGTATCCATCATATTTGTTATATGTGAAATACTATAATTTATAAATTTTGATATATAAAAAAGTAATTAACTGGGCAGGGCCAAATGAGCAAGACAGCAACCCCTACCCGATGCCCGACCCAACCTGAATATTGGCCCTACCCAAAATTGCCCATTTTACATTAGGGAACTTTTTATAAGGCTAAGCAGGGCATATTTTGTGCAGGCTTGGGCGGGCTCTGCGGGCTCTAGGCTTCTTGCACAGCCCTATGAAATACTGTCGAATACTAAATATAAACACTTTTTTAGTAAGAATTTAAATGTTAGTTCTTTAATGATTAGCATGTTTCATTAGACCGATGGTGTAGATAGTATAATTTTTTTTTAATTACTAGAGAGGGCTAATGGACCCCAAATTAAAAAAAAAATAATTCATAAGAAGATCAAATCCCAAACATTTCTTGTCCACAGCATCCCTTAAATGAGGAGTGCATGAATATAACAGTTCTGTCGTCCTTAATCTATTATTTGCCAAGGCATCTGTCAGTTGATTTTGATCTATAGATACATATTATATTTTTAGTTCCCAAAATAAATTCATCATTTTCTGTATCGATAAAACCAATAAACTACAGCTATGAATTGTCAAATCCATTAATATGTCTACCATATTCTTGGATCCAATTTAAGTATGATCTTCTTAAATCTTAATTCTTAGGTCAACTTTAGATCCTTAAGGATCACTTATTCTTATGCTTCAATGACGCTACACGACTCCAGAACACTCATAAATTTCGTAACCCAATTTCCAGTATAATCTCTAATAACTCTACCACAACCTACCTTAGAACGAGTTGTCATAAGCATCCATTCTGAAGGAGGAGATTGCCAAGTAGAAGTTGATGAACCCAAGTTATTAGATAAATATACGTCCTGAACTTGCACAAAAATTTTTCATGTTTGCATAATGACCAAATCCAATGCCTTCAAAAATCGCTATCAAATAGAGCTTGATTCCTTCACTTCTATAGTTTCCAAATTGAAACGCCCTATATTATACTCCAATTACTATATCCATTAACTCCTAGCTGTCTTTTGAGATTTATAGCAAATCAATCCTGCAATAGTGATCTAAAGAAGGAGGAGCAATTCATGTGATAGATTAATTTTAACCAAAGATGTCCAGTATGGTAACAATCACAGAGTATATACAAAATATCTTTTGTACCGTTATCAAAGTATTGGCATGTTGCATAAGTTGAGGACCACCTGTTTCTCCAAGTATTGATTGCTAACTGATTATTAAAAGTTATCCACATAAATACACGAATGCGTTCAATAACTTTCCATTTCCATATGTCTTTGTATACCGAATTATAGTCATGTACAGAAAATTTCTCAATAATAAAGTAAGCACTTTTAATAGTAAATGTACATTCATTCATAGCATTTCAAACTATCAAATCCCTACCTACCTCAAATATAGGTGGTAACATGCTAATTAAACTCTGAATTACATTACTTGACATAATAGCAGCAATTCTCTAGAAATTCCAAGTTCTACAAGAAATCCAATATGCCACTTTACTACTTTTTTCCTCCGTAGTAACTGGCCTAAGACATAAATCATTTAACTTATTATCTAGAAACAACCACTTATCTATGAAGAAATTCACTAGTTGACCTTTCCTTATACGCCATATTGTACCATAATCAACTGTATTTTGCTGTTGTGAGATGAATTTTCATAATACAAAATCTTCTTTTCTAGTATCAAATAGATTCTCTTCATTCCTTAATATGTATTTATGTAACAACACATCTACCTATAGATCTTTCTCTCCTTTAACTCATTTTCAAGCTGTCTTGGATCTATAGACACAAGTAAAAGAAGATAAATTCTTGAATCCCAATCACCCATACAATTTAGGCTTTACCATATGATCCTATCCAATAGGGTAAAATCCACTTTGACTATTTTTCCATATAAAGTTCCTTTATAATCTCTATACTTCCTGACAAACTGACACAGGAATTTTGGCAATTTGCATAAGATTCACCAATATAGAGCTTAAAATAGACTTTGCCAAAGTAATCTATCCAGTCATTGAAAGAGAAGTTTTTGTTTTTTTTTTGTACAAAAATTTTTAGAAAGGGATTGGGTTCACCTACAATCTAAAGGTATGGTGAAATCTCTCTTTCTCTTAAGTAATACCAATATCAAGTAGGGCGAGCTGTCTATTATCCTCAGATATAAACTTATGCACTCTGAAACTATAATGCCTCTCCAAATAACTATAATAAAATAATATTCTCTAGAGATCAAATATATTATAAATAGTCACTTATCTTATCACTTCACTAATTAAACCCATAAATGGGGGTCGTCCAAAGAAAATTTAGTGGTTGAGTGGTATTTCACCAAGTTCGAATCTCAGCTCTTTGCGAAGTGCAGATAGTATCATTTGAGATGGGACATGATGGAATAGTTTTTTCGGCCATGACTCAAATTGTTTGGGCTCCTTTGGGCCATGATTCGATTATATTTTTCTGATTAATTAATTTTAATTAAAAAATTTTATCGCTAAATAAGTAAATTCTTCGATCAATGGGAATAGTTAACAAACTACTAAGGATTAGATTAGATAGAATTGTAGCATAACTATGATTCTGGGCCAGGTTAATCATGTGTAACCTTCCTTTGTGAACAAGTAATTCCTTTCCCTCGACTCATGTGACTAAACCATCTTCCCCAATTTATCAATATATATATATATATAATAAAAATCTTATCCCCAGCAACCTCCTCTTTTTTTATTATTTTCCCTAAAACCGCTAAATAAAAAAATACTGCTAAATGTTTTTTCCCTTTTTGTGCTTGCAGATTCATAATAAATTTTAATTATATATCTGTAGTTTAAAATTTTGTTCTAGAAAATCCGAAATCTCAGTTTGTGTTTTGGTTGTTTGTTTCTTAATTTTTGTATGCCAAATTAATTACGGTTGATCTTAAATTCTATAGTTTGTGAATGAAGACATTATATTAGGAGAAACTCAAGTTCCATATTTTTTTAACTACGTATCTCTTAAGAAAAGTGTATTACCTCCTAACAACTTGTTAGTTAAAGGTAGTAAGCAACATAATTCCTTTAAAAAAATATATAAATTTAAAATTTAAGAAATATTTTTATGTCTATTGGGACTAGACGGGTAACATGATTAGTCTTACATTCAAAATGACATAAAGTTAGAGATGCCCTTGATTAAATAAAAAACTTAATAAAGATATGCATTAATAATAAAGAGGTTTTATCAACTAAAGTTGGAATCACCACTAAAAGAATTGTTGATATTTAATATGTTATCATATATCAACAAAATAAAAATTACCTTAATAAAAAGATACTTGCAAGAAAAAAAAATGAAAATCCTAGGTTTTAGCATAAACTAAAACTAAGATTGTTACGTGAAACTCGTAGAAATTCTTATCAAATTTTCACATTTTTTTTATTTCTTTTAACCATTTTTGGGATGAAATTATTCATATTTTAGATACTTAAGAAAATGTGCATATTACCTAGCAAACTCAAAAGGCAAAATTCTCTAGATAAAATGTGAATATTTTGTTTAAACTTGAATCTCATAAGGATTTTTTATTGATTTAGAAACTTGGAGGTGGAAGAAGACCTTAAGTAAAGAGCCAAAAGATACCTTGAAGAAAGAGGAAAGTAGAAAATTGAAGTATGAAAGAAAGTAAATAAGTTAGAGCTTAATATATGAAAAAAGGACTTTCACTGTGCATATCACCGCGGCTAACTAGGAGAATTGATGAATGGTATTCTCTATACTATTTACCGCAACAAGCATGCAACCTTACCTTGGTGAGAGCTCATAGAGCAGAACTCGCCCTCTCTATCGGCAAACATGAAAATTTTGAAACTCTATGTTTCAATTACTGTTGTGGAAAATATGGTTTATTTGGAAGAGAACTCGAGGAGAGTTGGAATTCCACACTTCTAGAGACCCAAAGGTAGAGACTTTGAGCTTGGGAATAAAGTTTTAAAGGTTTGGAGGTTTAAGATTGGAGCAAAAAAAAGATTTAGAGCTATAATCTTTAGTTTTTCTCCTCCTTTCATTTTCTCCCTTAATTTTGACCATATTACTTGGTTTATTTTGGTATTTTTAAAAACTATAAGTAGCTAAATATTTTATTTATAGGGTTATCTTAAACCATTTTATACATTGAATATTGTATTTACCACCTTTTATAATTAATGACTTATATATATTGATTTTAATGTATTATTAATACCTCTTGATGCTTGGTCACATTGATT
Organism: Leucaena leucocephala; assembly: GCA_037074615.1. Classification (NCBI taxonomy): domain Eukaryota; kingdom Viridiplantae; phylum Streptophyta; class Magnoliopsida; order Fabales; family Fabaceae; genus Leucaena; species Leucaena leucocephala. The sequence goes on from CM073562.1 coordinate 13,526,542, forward strand.
TGTTTTATTAATTTGGTTTAGAATTGAAAAAGTTAATGATTGACTTGAAATTTAATTAGAATCGATGGTTTTATTTTGTTTAAATAGAAATATTATTCTAAATTTTCATTGTCAAGAAAAGGGTTGGTTTATAACTTACTTTCTATTAAATTAGGTCAAGAGATTAGGTATTTTTGTGAAAAATAACATTTAGTTTTGACTTAAAAGAGTTCAATTAAGTGTTTTAAACTCTTTGACAAACACATATTGTCATTTATTATGATTGGAAAATAATTTTATTAAGGTTTATGAAATGAAAAAGGGATAAATAATTTTAGGGCTTTGGTTTATCTTAAAATAAAAGTTTCAATTTAGTTTTAATCAATTAGGTCTTTAATTTTACATATATTCTCCTTTTAAATTATTGGTTTATTAAATATTTGGTGCCCCAACCTAATTGAAAACACATTTGCACTAATACATTAATATATGTTGAAACCACAACTTTTTATACTACTTGCTCCCTCCTATTCATAATATAAGTCACTTTTAACTATTTCACATGAATTAAAAAGTGACAATTACCTTATTTAATGTCTTAAATTGAAATATTTTTTTCACTTTTATTTTTATTATAAAATTTAATGTCTTAAATTGAAATATTTTTTCACTTTTATTATTATTTTCACTTTTATTACTATGGAGTGATTACAATATAAATATGTAATACTCAATATTTTTATACTATTTTTTAAATTATATTACTAAGTATTCAGCTTCGATATTTGTGATTGTTCTTCCTAATACAAGTATCTCATTTTCATGAAATAAAAAAGGGAGAGATAACTTTAAAGTTTTGGTTTATCTTAAAGTAAAAGTTTCAATTTAATTTATATATATTCTCTTTTTAAATCATTAGTTTATCAAATATTTGATGCCTCAATATAGGGCATGTTTGAATTAGCTTGTAGAGAATAAATTATAGGAATAATAGATTTTGGAGAATAGATTTTAAAAATATAGATATTTGAATGATTAGTAGTAGAATCATTTTTTATATTGATAAATTACCAAAAGGTGTATGATTTGATTAAAATATAAGAGATGAGAGAGGGTATAGAAGAAATACGAGAGAGAAGAGAGGGTAAAGAAGAAATATGAGAGAGGAGATAGTGTAGAGAAGAGAAAGGAAAGAGGAGAGAGGAGAGATGGTATAAGAAAAAGTAGGGGTAAGATAGTAATTTGATAGTCCATAAGCTCTTTTACTATTTTAAAAGTTATTTTCAGTAGTTTATTTAAAACCATGGTTTTAAACCATAGTTTTTGCCAAAATTAATTATGTACAAAAATGACTGTTTGTTTAAAATTTTCTCAAATTAAAGTTTTATCCAAAATTAATTTTTAAAAACTGCTCCCAAATACACACCTAATTGAAAACATATTTACAATAATACACTCTCCTTTTGCTTTAATCCAGGTGGAAATGACAATTTTTTATACTACTTACTCCCTCCTATCTATAATATAAGTCAATTTAATTACTTCATATAAATTAGAAATTAACAATTAATTTATTTAATATTTTAATTTAAAATAGCTTTTTACTTTTATCTTTATTATAGAATGAAGAGAGAAAATATAAATATCTGATAGCATTATAAATGAAATATTAATTATAGCAGTGAAATTAGAAAATAACATTAATTATCTAACAAATAACTTATATTTTAGATAAGTCTTTTTTCTGAAAGCAAATTATATTATGGATCGAGGGAGTACTCAATAATTAAAATTGTAACACGTGATCATTTTTTTTTTGGTATAAAGTATAAACACGTGATCATTTTGTATTGAAGTAGATGAACAAGATCCATCTCTCCACGTCACTATATTGGATCACCAAAATAATGGACACCACGTGTGCTTGACTCAATCCTCTAAATTAATTTGACTTATCTTTATTACGCCACCATTTAGAAAATATAGAAAGATTTCCTACTATATGTCGTCACTTGTTTTCATTATAGTTTTACTTCTTGGAATTCTAGAAAGAGTATCCTTTTATAATAATAAAAAAATTCCAAAGTTCTTATCATTTTTAAATGGATTAGTATTATTAGAACTACAAGTGCTTTTAAATTCCTCTTCTTAAAAAATGTAATACCTGTTAGCCTAATTTTTCCCAACATTATAATATTTATTTTATTTAATATAATTATCTAATACCTAATAGTAACATGTTATGTAATTAGGGGGAAGCACTCAATTTTAGTCTTTCTAAATCATTTTAGTTGGGGCTGTATCTTTTAGCAATGTGGCTATCTAGCTAGCACCAACATATTTTTGGCCAAAAAAGTCATCTAATATCAACATTGGCTTTATAATTTTCAAAGAAATTTTTCATCTTGTGAATTATCCAGCTCTGATCCCACCAAATTCAATAATAATTCCTTTTTCACTTTCTGCGCGTGACTCTCTCTCTCTCTAAATATATATATATATATATATATATATATATATATATATATATAATTTGTATGCAGGTTCAACTTCATCATTGAGTTAGGTGAGAATTGAGATGATGCCTTTACTTTCTTCCCATGATATTATTTGCGATATGAGGTAGGCTTATTTGGGAAAGGGAAATCATTCTTTATATTTTTTTAATTTTTAATTTAATATTTATTTATTTTATTAAATTATTTAATTTGTCTCTATTAACTCAATTAGTTTATATATATGGATTAATAATATTAAAAGAATAAATTTATTGAAGCTACCAATAGTAGCTTAACAAAATTAAATAATTTAATAAGAAGAGAAAAATAATATATCTTAAATTAAAAAGTAAGAAAAAATATAAGTAAATATTTTTCTACCCAATAATAACAAACTCTTATAATCAATAAATGTCTAACTAAATATGTTAAGATGACGATAATAATAATAAGTCTTATCTCATTAAATGAGGTCAGTTATATGAATTATAAAATGTCATTGTGTTTTCTCAAAAACTAAATACTTGGATAGATTATTGACTAGGAGATCCCGTTCAATGACCTTATTCAATATTCTCTTTAATCTTCTATTCCTTTTAATTAGAATTTATATTGTTTAATTCATCCTTATCACCTGTATATCTCTTGGCCTTAACTAAATATGTTAAGACAAATGCTAAAAAATAAAAAAATATAAAACTTATTTGAGTTTGAATAAAATATAAACCAAACATGCTCATATCTCATTCATGATGATCTTTAAAAATTCAAAGACACGCTCTGGTAAAAAAAAATTGTACCCATACGAGGCAACGCCTGACTGAGGAAGGCGCATTCATAGAAAGTATTTCATGTTTAACCAGAAAGTTTTCTAAAGCATTAGCTCGAGAATATTTTTATAATATATCATACTCATTATTTTACTTTTGACAATATTACTTTATAGAAAATTGTGTTTTTTATTTATAAGACGCTTTGTAAAATTCAGGTAATAATTAGCATATTTTTTTTAAAAAAAAAACTAAAAGTAATGCTTCTAAGTAATTATATATAAGATATTGAGGTCAAAAATTAATTATAATTAGAGATTATGTGAGAGATAATTATTCAATAAAAGTTATTTGTAAAAAAACATAAGATACTTTTAAACACAATCAATTAATTTTCTTAATTTGTATAAAGTAGGTTAATTGTTTTTGTTTTTTACAAACTGCACATGAACGAGTAATTATATAAAAAAATAATTAATTACTTCTAACTTTTTTGAACTTTAAGCTTTTGAGGAAAGGTTGATTTTGTGGACACAGTTAGTTAAGCCAATTGAAGGAAGACGTTGCAGGTTAATTAATATTGATATTAATTTTGTTGAATGAAACTCTGTAATTATTTCTTATTAAAAGAAAAACTATATAATCATGTGATCCTCCATTTCCGTGACCATGGCAAAACTAACAAATGATCTACACTTTTTTTTTTTTTATTAATTCTTTAGTTCACTTTTCTCTCATGAGCCACAGGCTCGTTATTATCAGCTGTTGTAATTTAATTTTTATTATATAATATTTATTTAATTTTTAATATAAAATATATTTAATTAATTAAATTAAATTAAAAAATAATTAAATTAATTAATATACTATACTCCTCTAATCTTATTTATAAGTCATTTACAGTATAATTCACATAGATTAAAAACAATTATAAATCTCATCAATTATATCATAAAATTCAATAACTTTTCACCTTTATATTTATTTAATATATAGGGTTAAGTTGTTCATTCGTATAAAAAAATTATCTCTATGTTCTATAAATATGACTAAAATAAACATTCTCTTTCTGTTTTATAAATAAGATCAGAGGAGTAATTTTTTTAAAGTATCATAATAATCTTCTTTAATTTCTCTTTTATTTATTTATTGTTAAGGGAGTACCTATAAGGGTAATTTAAAAAAATTGATAAATATAAAAAATATATTTTATATTTAGAATTAAAATTAATTTTATAATTAAATTTTATATTAAGGAATGGATGGGTAGTTTATTTACCTATCAAAGTAGTAATGTAATTTGTAATTTATGATGAAGAGGAGGTATTTAATTAAAAAGAAATGCCTCTACTTCGATGAGAAAAAGCACCTCCACGTAGTAAAGAAAGGTTAATTGTATTGCCGCCACCGTAGTATGTATCATAAGCGTCTCCACCTAGTTGATGGAGGGAAGATTCCTCCCTGAATAAGAAGTATCTCTTCCTAATTAACCTTATTAAAGAATTATTAGTTTTTTTTAATACATTATTACAATAATTTTAATCATAGACACTAGGCACATTCCATTCTACACGTATTACCTGAGCTTTATAACCCCAAGAGACAATGGATGATTAATTGATTATTTTATACACGTAAAATAGCATGAAAATAAAAATAAAATATTAATTTTATTACTATTGAGTGATTATAATATAAATATGTAATATCTAATATTTTTATACTATTTTCTGTATCATATTATTAAATATTTAATTTTGATATTCATAGCTTCTACTCTTAACATAAGTATTTTCTCAAAAACTCGTATAATATTGTATATCCTATATGTATAGTATATATTGTATTTTTATTAATAAATATTACATATATTTTTTTGTATTAATACCTTTTATAGTTGCCACCGAACGCTTGTTAAAAAAATATACAAGTAATTAGAACTGTATGGAGTTTGAGAGAATAAATCATACTGTTTATAATTTGTGAACAAATGTAAATTGTTATTATAAGTTATTATAAGTTCATAACATATAAACACAAAAATATCGATATAATTGCCAATAAAAAAAAATGCAATCAAAAGATTATTTAACAATAATCACATCATGTCCAAGCAAAATAGAACTTTTCTTAATATTTTTTTTTAAAAGTACTTTATAATGGCATCTCATAGAAGAGTGAAAGGTCATGCATATGGTACGTTGTCATTGTTTTTTTCTCCACATATTAATGCAATCAAAAAGTCACTATAAATTGTCAATTGTTAATTAATTAATTAATTAATAATTGCCAATTTTATCGTTATATATGAATGTTAGATTCATCTAATGGTTAATGTGCTGATTATTAATTTATACGAGAATAAATAATTTATGTGCAGTAGGAAAATCCCTATCAGAAGTTATACACATACGAGCTCGTACGAATTCTCAAGCGTCACAATTATTATCACAGAATAATTAATTTTTGGTACTAAAAGAATAATTAATTACTGTATATTAGTTCATACATGCATGCATGCTTGCAGTTTCTATCAAATTCACAACAATAACTATAGGTTCTCTTCCTGATGGTTAAAGATTATTTATACAGTAATTTGTTGACTATAAATAATAATGCGATTAATTGAAGATATTAATAATTAACAATATATATCATATAATATTTCTGAAAATCGATTTGTCTATATATATATATATATATATATATATATAGTGAGATTTAACCATTCCCTTGACAGAGTCTTTCCAAACCCTAGCACGAACGATTGAAGATTTATGACCTATAACCATTTTTTATAATAAAAAATAGTGTTAATTAATTTCCAAAAAATATTGGTCTATTAGTTGGTAAGAATAATGTCATATGGATTCGAATCTTGTTAAAATGTGAAAATTCTAGTAGATAATTTATAAATATTTTGTTATTGAGTGCTATTGAGCTCGAAACATACTTAATCTTAAGGCTTTATTTCATTTAACTTAAAGGATGATATATTAAGTTAATTTAAAGGATAGTAGAGAAGAGTAGGGGAGATTGCGGGTATAAATATAGGAGAGGAGATGTTGTGTTTTTTATTTAGTTCAGGAGGGGAGTAAAGTTAATCAAAAATTGATAAATATAACCTTATCTTTTTATTTAAATTTATTTACTTTTTATTTATAATATTCATATCAAAATTATTATTTGTTAATTTATAAATCTCAAAATTTTTTATCCCATTTATATATATAATAAAATTAAAAAAATTAAAAAATCTAATAAAATTTTAACACTGTTTCTCATTAATTTTATAATTATTATATATATTAATATAAAATATAAATTATTTATTATGCTTATTATGTTTTAGTAATCAAAGTAAAAATCATGTGTGAGGAGAATCGAAAAAAAAATAAGGTTTCAACTCATGAGAGTACAATTAGAATATTAAAAATATATAAAAGGCAATTTAGTCAAAATTAGATAAAATATTCTCTCCCAAACAATAAATTGTACCTCTCATCTTCTCTATTTTTCCCAACAAAATACACTTATATCTCTTCTCCCATTCCTTCCTCTCTAAAAACCCTTAACCAATTTTTAGAGGGTTAAATAATAATAACTATATATCAAATTCACAACAAACCATGCTTGCAGTTTCTATCAAATTCACAACAATAACTATAGATTCTCTTCCTGATGGTTAAATATTATTTATATAGTAATTTGTTGACTATAAATAATAATGCGATTAATTGAACATATTAATAATTAACAATATATATCATATAATATTTCTAAAAATCGAATTGCCTATATATATATATATATATATATATATAGTGAAATTTAACCATTCCCTTGACAGAGTCTTTCCAAACCCTAGCACGAAAGATTGAAGATTTATGACCTATAACCATTTTTTATAATAAAAAATAATGTTAATTAATTTCCAAAAAATATTGGTCTATTAGTTGGTAAGAATACGATTGATGTCTTAAGAGGATTATATTAATAGATAATTTATAAATATATTTTTATTAAGTGCTATTGAGTTCTAGACATCCTTAACTTTAAAGATCATCGTTGAAAGTTTTTTTCCCCTTGTTGTAGTGAATGAATGCATAATGAATAGAGAGAATATTTGGATAAAAGTTTAAAAAAAATCTTATAAAAAAAAGGCTTTTGGACAGCTTTTCTAAAAAAAATTTTAGAAAAAGCTTATAGAAAAAAATGGTTTTGAATAAATGAGTATTTGGATAATTATTACTAAAATGACTTTTATAATTGAAAAATTATCAAAAAAGATATGATTTTATTAAAAATATGAGAGAGGATATAGGGTAGAGAGGAGAGAGGAGAGATGAGAGATGAGAGATGAGAGATAAGAGATGATGAAAAAAAAATAAAAATAAAATAGTAATTGAGTAGTTTATAAACTATTTTATTAATCTAAAAACTAATCTTAATAATTTATCTAAAATTTTAATTTTAAATTATAATTTCATCTAAAAATACTTTTTGATAAATATAATTGTTCGTATTAAAATTTTTCTAAACTAAAATTTAGGCTACAAATCTTTTTAAAATTAAAGTTTTTGAGGTTGCAAACATACACATAATGAATGTATTGATTAACTAATATTTTAGTCAGATAAGAATGTAACCAGATCCACCTCATGGCTAATTACAGCTTCATAGAAATCATAATAATATTTCAAAGTGTGGTTGGTGTAATAGTAACAGATTTGTATGTTACGTACTTGGATACCAATTTAATTTTGAGTCAACCTTTATGAATTATTTCTCTTCTAACTCTTGAGAGAGAACATTTTGTTTCCAACTGCTAGTTGCTCTGGCAACAATGCCACCTATCATCGTGCATGAATGGGTCCCGAATTTGAACTTTGATTTGTTTGAGTGCGTGCGATTATATTTTAATTAGAGAATTAATTTTAATTATAAATATAAGATATATTTTTTATATTTATCTATTTTATTTAAATTATTTTTATTGATACTCTCTTGACAATAATTAAATAAGAGAGAGAATGAAGGAGTTAAGGAAGAATATTAGGATATTTTATATAAAACATGATATATTAATTAAATTTTTTAATATTATTAAAATAGTTAAATAGGTCAGAATGTAAGGAGTATTAAATAAAAAATTGAGAGGTAGCTTTTAATTAAGAGTGCGTTTGGATTATCCTTTAAAAATATTTATAGAATAATTTATTAAAAAATAAAAATAAAATTGGCTTCATATAAAATCATAGCTTTAGTATTGAAACCATAATTTTGATATAGATAATCAATTATCAAATATTGTGAGATGTTTGAATGGTTTTCTCTCCAAAACTATAATTTTAAAAAATATCCAAACATATTCTAAAAGTGTTTAAAGGGGTGTGTACACACACATGTATAGTGAATGTATTAATTTTTCTTGGATTATGATTAAATAAGGATATGATATGATCAGATCCACATCATCCCTAACCCCTTCATCATAAAGCATAAGAAATATTTCAGAATTTTGCCTTTTTAGTGGACTTAATATATTGTCAAAGGGTGATGGTGGACTTAGTTTTTATTTACTATGACTTAGTTTTTATTTACTATTTTGAAATCGCATAATTTTTTTTGAATTCTGTAATTGCAATTTAATTACTCCAAAAAAATCTCATAATAATTTAAGATATTTAATAATCATAACTCCAGTAATCCAATAACAATAAGTCTGAGTAGAGGAAAAAAATTAAATACATTTTAAATAAAAGTCTCAAATGCGAGTTTTGAGATAAAAAAATAGGGATAATTTTTCTCCAAAGGTTGGTATAATTTAAATCAGAATAAATCATTAATCAAAATTATTGGATATTAAATACTAGTTATAATTAATCTAAACTGAAATTTACGCACACATTATAAATATTTTTATAAATCCTGATTTTGCAGTATATAGTTCATACATTAGTCACTTAATTTAATATTTATCACTTCTTCAAGTTTTGTTTTATATATAACGTATATAGATCACTTGATGATTTCTTTTTTTTTAATAATATAAAAAAATAAAACTACTCTACATGGCAGGCAAAAAATAAATGAAAATCTTCTAAAGAAAACAAGTAAAATCCAGGTGGCATCGTCAAAGCATACTTAACAAGCAAATTAGCTTCAAAATTTGTCTCTTTTCTAACTTGTTAGATGTCAACCAATCAATCCCTAATCCCTCTTAATCACGTTATGACTTTCTCAAATTAAATTCAAAGATAATTACTTGATGATTTCTACGTACAAAGTATGGTAAGAGTAGAAGAGGATATGCAAAGCAATAAAAAAAGTTCGCAGCTGATAATTTCAAATTTTAGGTTTTTATGATAAAAATAAATAAATAATAGATATACGATGACTAACACTATTTGTTATTTCTTAATTTTACAAACTCAGATTTTGTACCAAATTCAAAATAAGTAACATTGTAATTGATAACAAGTGGGGCCTATTATAAATTTTATATTATGTAAATAACATATACGTTAAATTTGGTTAAAATCCTAATTTATCCTAATAAAGCTAATATTTTTATTTAGGGCCTGTTTGGATAAGATTTTAGAAACGGACTTATGAAAAAAATGACTTTTGGGTAGCTTATAGAAAATAGCTTTTGGAGAAAAGTTTATGAAAAAAAGTGATTTTAAATAAATGAATGTTTGGATAGTTATTTCCAAAAATACTTTTATTATTGATAAATTATGAAAAATTGTATGAATATTAAATGGAGGAAATAAGATATGAGAGGAGAGAGGGTGTAAGAAAAAGTAGGAGAGAGGAGAGATGATATAAGAAAAAGTAAGGGTAATATAGTAATTGGTTAGTTCATAAACTTTTTTACTGTTCCATAAATTACTCTAATCAGCTTATTTGAAACCTTAATTTTAAATTTTAGTTTGATCCAATAGCTCATTTGAATAAATATAACTATTCTTTGCACAAAATAATTTATAAAATTACAGTTTCTATTATTTCCAAACATGCACTTAAATTAAATAGATAGAAAGACCCGAGGGAGGAACCTTCTTGGTGATAAAATTCATTTCGTTTCCCACGGAGTAAACGAAAACATTTGTGTAAAAATATAGAATATTTGATTCTACTTTTATTGTTCTATAATAAATCATTTTTTATCAAGATAATAAATCATTTTTATAATAATAATAATTTAATATAAAAATGTAAAAAATTATTTTATACTTGTTTTTAATTTTATTTATAATAATAGTTGCGTATCTGTGTTGCATTTTGCGGACAAAAAGGCGGCAGTCTGCTATGCTGCCTTGGCTTCGTATAAAAAATTTGAGAAAATTAATTTATATCTTTATAATTTCATTTAATTCTGATATTTTTCTTTTATTTTTTATTGTATTTTTATAATTTTTTTCAATTATAAATATTGATTTTTATACTCATGATCGGTTAATTTATAACCAAAAAAATAACGTAAATGGCTGACGAATAGCTTTCACAAAATATATTTAGATTAATTTTATTACATAAATATAAATAAAATTAAAATCAGTCCGATTACAAATATATATGTTATGTATTTTAATTTCATTTTAATCTCTCAAATACTTTTATTGAATGGAAATAAATTTTATTATAAATAAAATTAAAATGCTATGTATCCATTACCAACCCACCCCATATTCAATTGCCTAACTTTCACTTTTTTAAACTCAAAACCTTCAACATTTAAAGTCTGAATTTTATGGTATCCACAAAAGCCACGTACAATTCTCAAAAACTTATTTTGATTAGAAAATTTGATATATTAAATTAAAATCTAATTTAAAAGATTGAACAGTAAATAATCTTAATAATAATATTATGTACAAATACATATAAGTAAATTGTGTACGCATTTTAATAAAAATTAAAATATAATTTTTATGAGTAATAAATAATATATTTTATATTATTTTTATATTTATATCTTTTATATTGTATATTGATGTTTATTGACTACACATGCATGCTGATGAACTAAAATAAACGTGTTTGGCTGGCGGCGTCCGCTTTTGCATTTTGCTCCGAATACACCCAAACATAGTGTAAGCACCAAGAACTGTACTTCATAACAAATCCTATTTGCCATTCACCCCTTCAACAATTCAATATTTTTCATTTAAATAACTTGTGTCATTAACTTTTAATTTGTAATTTAAATAAAATATGAAAATAAAATAATAAGCTCTAAACTTACTCAAGATTAACAATAAGAGTGGACGGTTGGACAAAAGGTGAATAGAGTCTTATGCTTCAAAAATTTGACCAAAACAAATAACAAAACTGTTTTTTCCTGAAATATAAGTGAAATGCAAATATAAAAATAACAAAAATATATCTTTGCTCTTTTAGCTTTATATCAAGTTTTAATTTTGTTCCTAATTTTATAAAATACTCGTATATTTTAAGTCTCTAACTATAATATCATATCTTAAATACAGATTTTGTTGTATTAATCATTATTATTTTAAAAAATTAAACTTAGTATATATAATTTTTTTGTCAATATATAAAATTTTAATATTAATATTTTTATTAATAAAAATATTGTTAAAGTTAGAGAGCTAAATATATTTCATAAAATTAAAAAAAATTGTGAAATTTTAAGAAAAGGGTGCAACTTTTGGCTATAAAAATTAATCAATTAAATAATTAGCATCATTGAAACGGCTATATAAACGCGTGCTTGGTTGTCAACAAAATCCAGTTCTCGCCTCTCGATACAGCGAAGTTTTAAGTCTGTGTTTCCGTTAAGTTTCTCTTCGCCTGTGAGCCCTTCCGGCCGGCGAGGTCATGCATCCAATCAGCAGCCATTCGATGAGCCCCAACGATGGGGCCTCCCCCACCGAAATCGATGGCCGCCACTCCGTGAACTTCTCGGCTACGAGGGGGTTCGTGACGAAACTGAAGTCGGCGGCGAAAGAAACGCTGTTCCCAGACGACCCTTTCAGGCAGTTCAAGAACGGAGAAACCCGGAGAGATAGAATTGTGAAAGGAGTTCAGTACTTCGTTCCAATGTTCGAATGGCTTTCCACTTACAATCTCCGGTTGCTAGTGTCGGACCTCATCGCCGGCCTCACCATCACCAGCCTCGCCATCCCTCAAGGCATTAGCTACGCTAAACTCGCCGAGATTCCTCCCATCATCGGCCTCTGTAAGTTCCGTTTTCGGATTTCTGACTTCAGATGAACAAATTGAGAATGATTGGCTTGTGGATGATCATATGTACATATATATATATATATATATATATATATTTGTATTGTGGATGATATATATATATATATATATATATATCTGCAGATAGCTGTTTTGTGCCACCCCTGGTGTATGCGGTACTCGGGAGTTCAAGGCACATGGCGGTAGGGACGATAGCGGCGGCGTCATTGCTGTTATACCAGACGGTTTCCAGCGTGGCGAAGCCGGAGGAGGACCCGGTGCTGTATGTGAATTTGATATTCACCACCACCTTCATCACCGGGATATTTCAGGCTGCTTTAGGTGTTCTGAGGTGAGAATTAAAATACAACTTTGTTATTATGAATAATATACCTATTTTTATAAATTATGTATAATGATCGTTTATTTAGATATAATTGGATGGATGCAACATTGCAGAAACTAGATCCTAAATATTATTGGAGTTAGATGAAATGTATATTTTTATCCTAAATATAAAAATTCAGCATATTTTATTATCTAAATTTATAATATTTTTTTTAAATTATCTCCTTATTAAGAGAATTTCTTGTTAATTTCAAAGGCAAATTACTAAAAAATTATTTTAAAAAAAATCAATATGTATATTTTATAACTAGTTTGATTAATTTTTTAAATCTTTACAAAATGATTTATCTAGCTTCAATAATTAGGATAGGATGGAGTAATGTTTTATTGTGAGTTTAATTGTATAAATAATATCTAAAATATTCAGAATCTAACAAAATAAACAAGTTTATGAATTTGAAATTGAAATAAAAAAATTTAATTAAACACTTGTTTTATTTTTAATTATTCAAATTCTAATATAATTTCGTCAAAAAAACATTCCAACCAAGAAAGTAATTTTTAATACTTTATATGAATTAAATTTTTCATCAATATTTTTCTCTCTATACATGCAAGTTAATCCATATCTATGTATATTTATAGGAAGTCATCATAAAAAAAGATTCGTAGTTAATGAATAGTTTGACTAATTTCTGTATATAATAATAAGTCTCGTGAGAGAATTTAATCCTTCTCTATTGATCAGCATCATTCCATTGGGGAAGATTTTCTTGCAAATAGGATTAGTAGGGACTGATAGATCTTAAAAAAAAAAATATGTTATCAGTAAAAAAAAATTATAACAATAAATATCATAAACTTATTATCACTTGTTATAGAATTTTTGTAATGATTATTATATATATTTTTTGAGATCTCATGATGATTTTTCCTTCTTCTTTTTCTCTCAATGTAGTTATTTGTTAGGAAAAAAAATATATTTTTAAAAATATACTCTTTAATCATTTATATTAAAATTATCTTAAACCTTCTTCAATTTATAAGAATAGTTTATAAAAAAACAGAGAAAAGGGGAAACAATTATTGTGATATTTTATTTTCTATCAATTTTTAATTTAGTAATTGTATATTTTTATTTCTTTTTTTAATAATTTAATTTTATTCTGTTAGTATCGTTAATATCTATAACTTTGCTATGTGAATATTGTTAACTTGGGAAAGTAAATCAATTGTATTAACAGGGTAAAATTTAAAAAATTATTAAAGAGTAAAAAAATGATAAATACTAAATTAAAAATTAAAAAAAAATATTAAAAATTTATATTTATGACAAAACTCATCTATTCTTTTTTATATTTAAGGGAGGAGGGAGTAATAATAACGTGTGAGTTTTACAGGCTAGGGATATTAGTGGATTTCTTTTCGCATTCGACCATAACAGGCTTCATGGGAGGGACAGCAGTAATCCTGTGTCTTCAGCAACTGAAGGGCATTTTTGGTATGAAACATTTCACCAGTCACACAAGCCTCATCTCTGTGCTCAAGGCCATCGTCGCCAATAGCCATGAGGTTCGTGTATATATATATACCACAAATTAGTTACATAATTAATAATTATATATTATTAATTTATTGTTCTTGTTAGGAAACAAATTAAGCTAATAAGTTTTTTTTAATATATATATATTATCTTGATACAGATAAGATGGGAGACCACACTCATGGGCATCATCTTCGTTGCTTTCTTGATGTTCACTAAGTATGTGGTAAGCGATTCATCACTCTCTCTTTATAGCAATTATTAATTATTACTACTTTATCTGTATTTAATATCAACATTATTTATTTAATTTAAAAAAAATTAAAAAATTAAATAAATTCTCAATCTAAACCAGTTTCAATAATGATTATGAGCTTATTTGGATAAGAGTTTAGAAAAAGACTTACGAAAAAAAAAAGATTTTTGGACAGCTTATAGAAAAAGGCTTTTGGAGAAGAGTTTATAAAAAAAAATTGTTTTGAATAAATGAGTGTTTGGATAGTTATTTCCAAAAGTATTTTTATTATTGGTAAATTATAAAAAAGGGTATGAGTATTAAATAAGGAGAGATAAGGGATGAGAGAAGAGAGGAGAGAGGGTGTAAAAAAAGGGGAGAGAGGGTGTAAGAAAAAGTATGAGAGATGAGAGATGGTGTAAGAAAAAGTAAGAGAGATAGTGTAAGAAAGAGTAGGAGAGAGGAGAGAGAGTATAAGAAAAAGTAGGGATAATATAGTAATTGGTTAGTTCATAAGTAATTTACTATTCTATAAACTTCTCCAAACCTAAATTTTGAGCAAAACCTAAATTTTAAGCCTAAATTTAATATTTTTCAAACAGGCACTATAAGAGCCCATCGTTATAGTGAGATCAACCTCATCTGAATACAAATTTAATAGTTTAGGTTTAAAATTTTCAATTTTTAATAAAAAAATATATTTTAAAAAATTAGACAGTTAATATATTATTTTTATTTTTTATTATGTAGGCATTAAAATATTTTTAAAAAATAAAAAATTTAATCTAAATTATTTAAATTAAAATATGGACGGTGCATAATAATAATGAGTTTATAATACTCGTCAATCTGTTTAGTACTGAATTATTCAACAAATTCGTCTTTATACTATTGTGTGTGTGTGTGTGTGTGTGTATAATGAAAATATTATATATATATATATATATATATATATATATATTGTGGCTTTGTTCTGTTTTCCCGAGTAGCGGCTTACATTTCATGGAGAGCGATAGAAAATCAAGTGAACTTATGGAGATTAAGAGATAAATTATTTATTTTTTGGTAAAAAATAATTCATTGTTTTTTTTTTGTCAAATTTCATTGATTCATTGGGATATTTTGCAGAAGAAGAGAAATGAGAAGCTGTTTTGGGTAGCAGCTATAGCTCCAATAACAACAGTGATCGTTGGAGCTATCATCACCTACGTTTCCAAAGGGCAACATCATGGAATTCAAATTGTGAGTCAATTATTAATTAATTAATTAATTTTAATTACATGCCTATATTTTCTCTGATTATAAATTATTTATTCTCACATCATAAGTTATTTTACACTTCAGGTGGGTCACCTAGACCGAGGCTTAAATCCCCTATCCATCAGCTTACTAAACTTTGATCGTAAATATTTACCAGCAGTCATAAAAGCTGGCATTATCACGGGCGTTTTGTCACTGGCGGTAATTAAGAAAATTAATTTAAATTAATTTCTAATCAGCAACATATAATTTCTTCAGATTATATTTATTTATTTATTTTATATCTTGTTTTCGTTATCTGCAGGAAGGTATAGCAATAGGAAGAAGCTTCGCCGTTGCCGAAAATACCCCTCATGATGGGAACAAAGAGATGGTCGCATTTGGTGTTATGAACCTTCTTGGCTCCTTCACTTCATGCTACTTGACTAGTGGTATGTAGGTTATATATATACATATATATAAAAAGAAAATTAATTTTTTAATTCTTAAACTTTTGATTATATATAACTCAATTTTTATATTTTTTTATTCAATTGCAACTTGATCCTGAACTTTATAATTCATTGCAAATCAATCAGTATATAGTTTTACTCATTTAAAATTTTAGCTTTTAAATTTTATGAAATACTACTTCAAATCCTTAATATAAGAACTAGTTGAGAGTTAGATTTATCTATAAATATAAAATTTTAATTTATTTTATCTTTTAATTTTATAATTTATTTAAAATATCTATATTGATTGCGCACGTTATGTGATTTCTATAGAAAGCTAGTCATAATAAATTTTTTTTGTGTTGAAGGGCCATTTTCGAAGAGTGCAGTGAATTACAACTCAGGGGCAAAGACACAGATGGCAAACGCAGTGCAAGCAGTGTTAATGGCGATGACACTCATATTTTTGGCCCCTTTATTTGGACACACTCCTCTGGTGGCACTCTCAGCCATAATTATATCAGCCATGTTGGGACTTATTGATTATGAAGAAGCCATCCATCTCTACAAGGTCGACAAGTTTGACTTCATCATTTGCATGTCTTGTTTCTTTGGCGTCACCTTCATTAGCATGGACGTTGGCCTCTTCTTATCTGTGAGTGCTCCCCCCCCCCCCATAATCTCAATCATTTTCACTAATTATGATTATCATCTTAATTAATCATGCCCACTTATATATTATTATTGCATGAAATTTGAGAAAATTAATGTGCAAGTCATTATAATTCCATCTTATTTTTAATTAGGTTATTGGAAAAATAGGTGTTACTATGAGTTCTTATTATACTCGTAATATCTTAATTTATAAGAGAAATAACGTTAAATTTTAGGTATAAATAAAATAAAAATCAACCAAATTATAGATTATATATGCAATTAGGAAACAATTATGAACATGATAATTTTTATTTTTATTGATAATGCATAAATTTTATTTTTAGAAACGTTTGTTTTATTTTGTATTTCATGGAAATTTATATCACTTAGTTAGCATTCATATCATACCTAATTAGCCAATGATTAATGGCTAAAAACTAAGGACATAATAAAAAAGAAAAAGCTATAGAGATTTAATTAAAAATTAGGTAAAACTATTAACAAGTTATTAGTTAAGGTGTTAAACAGCCTCATCAGAAATAAGAAAAATAACATAAGTTTAAATCTCAATAAATACACTTGTTGAAAGAAATAAAAAAAATTAAACTCTAAACTTTTTAAAAAGCCGTATACTCTTAACTCAATTAAAAAAAAATAGGTAAAAATACAAGAGGTAACAAATTAATTTTTCTATATATATGTGTGTGTATATATGTATGATACATGATCAAGTGATGTATATTATATGGATGTTGTGTTGTGAAGATTGGACTTGGGGTGTTGAGAGCACTGTTGTACGTGGCGAGACCAGCGTCATGCAAGCTTGGAAAGATACCAAACTCGTCTATGTACAGAGACGTTGAGCAGTATCCCATTTCAACCTTATTCCCAGGCGTTCTCATCATTCAACTCGGTTCTCCTATCTACTTCGCTAACTCTTCCTACATCAAAGAGAAGTAATTAATTTCATTGTCTTACAAACACAAACACAAACACCCACACACCCACATAATTTTTCAAAACTAGCTATAACTATTTAATTATTAAAATGGCATTTATTTATAGTTCTAACACACAGAACCGGCTAAAGCTCATCCCATCCAGATCTAAATTTGATCTAGCCGGTTTATATTTTTTAAATAATTTTTTTAAAAAATGATGATCAAGAGATTATCTCTATTTTAGATTATACACCAATTGATTTTTTTTAAGAAAATAAACATTTGAAAAAAATCTAGATGGTCCAAATCAGGATGATCTAGATGAGATGAGTCATAAGTGCTTATATTTAAGATGAGTTTCTAAACCGGTTCCCATGAACACACACATGTATGATGTTTATGATTCAAGCAATTTTCATTTTCTTAATAATTTTAAAACTATATATGGAATAGGGTGAAGAGGTATATTCAAAGCGAGGAAAGTTCTTGTACTGGGAGTATTGTAGAGCAGATCATACTCGATTTTTCAAGTACGTATTTTATGTTCTTAATTAAACTTTTTTTTTTACATATATATAGTTTTTATACTCATTATTTCAATTATACTGTGATGATTTCCTCACTAAATATAATTAATTAAATATATAATATTATTTATACATTTTGGGCAGGTGTGACCTCCATTGATGTAACTGCTATTGGAGGAATATTAGAGTTACGTAAAATTATGGAAAAAAATGGAAAGCAGGTACGCCATGAACTATTGTTTTAATTTGCATATCAAACCAAAAGATTTTTGTTTGTTTGTTTATATACAGATGATAACAAAAGAGATGTTTATTTATGTTGAGTTTTATCAAAACTACCATGACAAATTACTATAACCTAGCTCAAACTCATTTAAAGTATAACATATTGTATAAATAAGTATAATATATTGGTCTTTAATGTAATATCCTCTTTGTTTAAAACTTACATGATGATTTTATACTCATTTGTTTAATATAAAAGTTATTTAATTAATTTAAAATATTAAAAAAAATTATTACTTTAAATATGATATGATCTTTCTAAAATATTTATATATGACATTATAACACATATATATTAGTTTATAAATTAGATAAATTAATTAATTTGAATAAAAATGATAAATATTTTCCTAAAATTTATTTTAAAAAAGAGCAATGTTGCCTTTGATCATTAATGTTTAATATTATTTTTTAATAGTTAGGGTGATTTGGCTATTTTTTAAAATTTCTATGGAGATATTGATATAAAAAAATTCAGGATAGTCACAGCTCGTATGTGAAAACTTCCATAGCAAAATTTGACCTTAACCCATATTCAATTTCCTTCAATTTATGTAATATATAGCACACATATAATTTTGTTTGGTGTTTGAATGATATGGTAAACAGATAACAATAGTGAACCCAAGGAAGGAGGTAATGGAGAAGCTGATAACATCAAGATTTGTAGATGTGGTTGGCAAAGAGTCCTTCTTTCTGAGTTTGGATGATGCTTTGGCAGCTTGTCAGTTTCAGCTTCGTTCATCCAAGACTACAAATCCTTGAGAGAAATGAATCATATGTAAATCGTCAACAAATTATAGTGGGTGTGAAAGGGAGTGAATAAATTAGTATATACTGTTGTCAGTTCAACAATGTGAAAGTATTCAGATGAATAGCGTGAACAATTATGATTTGAGGGATCTACTTGTTAATTCAAGTTTTGACCATATACTTTTTATATCTCAGTTATTTATTTATTTATTTTTCTAATCACTAGAAAGCATTTTTCGTTTAAGATTGCTATATATATGTATATATGTATAAGAATGTTTATAATAGAAATAAAGAGAATCAATATAATTTCTTATCTCCGATCCTTAATATAAAATCTATTTGACTAATTTAGATAGATTAAATAAGTTAGTTAATTATAATAATTATGTGTTATTTTTTTTAAAATATTTTCTTTAATCATTTGTATTTTGAACTATCTTTAATGGAAACCCTTTAAATATGTATAATGATATAAGGATATTTTAGGAGAAATTATAATTTTGAGAGATAAAATTGATTTGAGTCTTATATTTAAGACTAAAATAGACTACATATCTAACTCTTAAATTTAGAATAGCGGGAAGCATTATAAGATATAATTGACATGAAATGAAATTAAACTGAAATTGAAGATTGAAAAAAATAAGGAACAAATGGCAGCAGGTATATAATTGGGAAAATCCCTACAAAATACCATATAAATATTGAAATTCCATTTTGATAATTTAAACTTTAATGATCCCAAATGGGTTATAAGTACTAAATTGGGATTTTGAAATGTTCAGTCATTTTACCAAATTGCCTCCACTCATTTAAAAAACAAGATTAAGCCTCTCATAGACCGCCCATCAGAGCTTTGACAATGTCAGACCTCGATCGCTCGGTAGGATATTTGGTGTCAAAGGTGTTGGAGGTGGGATTTAATCCCCCAACCTTTGGATTCCAAAATACGTAGTGATTGAGTGACAAATACAACTTAATATAATATTACAAAACAATATATAATAAGTTAGCCGATAAGCTTTGACCGCATTCGATTTACTTTTACAATGCCATTGACTATATTTCCATTGATATTTATCACAAAAATAATGCAATTCACGACTATTTTAACATATTAAACTTGCTAAAATAAATGAATTATTGTGGTCATTTATTACTTTTATAACGTTATTGATTATATTTCTATAGATATTTATTATAATAGTAATACAATTGATAACTATTTTTTAGATCTCAAACTCGTTAAAATAAATAAATTATTGTGACAATTTACTAATTATATAATATTATTGACTATATTTTTATAGATATTTATTACTTTTATGAAAATATAGTCAATGGCATTACAAATGATTCATTTATTTTAACAAATTTGATATATGAAAAAAGTGATTGTAAATTGCATTACTTTTGGGATAAAAATCTATGAAAATATAGTAAATAATGTTATAAAAATAGTAAATAATCATAATGATTCATTTATTTTAACAAGTTTGATATATAAAAAAAGTGGTTGTCAATTGCATTATGATTATAGTAAATATCTTTATAAATATAGTCAACGGCATTATAAAAGTAGTAAATGAATATAAATATTCATTTATTTTAATAAGTTTGAGACGTACAAAATGATTGTTGATTGTATTACTATTGTAGTAAATATCTGTGAAAATATAGTCAATGACATTAGTAAATGGCCATAAGGATTAAATAAATTTTAACAAATTTAAGATGTAAGAAATAGTTGTGAATTGCATTACTTTTATGGTAAATATATATATATATATATGAAAATATAGCCAATAGCATTACAAAAATAGTAAATAGCCATAAGAATTCATTTATATTAACAAGTTTAAGATGTAAAAAATAGTTGTGAATTGCATTAATTTTACAGTAAATATCAATGGAAATGTAGTCAATGTCGTTACAAAAGTAATAAATCAAATGTGATCAAAGTTGAATAATTAACTTATATATTATTTTGTAATATTATATTAAGTTGTATTTGTAGCTCAATGGTCACTCTACTATAGCTTCAATGGCCAACTAACTGGCCACAAAGGCCTGGCGCTAGCAGATCTTTGGCAACCGATTGGTAAATATGGGTGTATATGGGTAGGATTGGGCAGGGCAACCCTCCTACCTGATGCCCTGCCCGAAAAAAATATGAACTGCATTTTCGAGCCCAATACCCTGTAAAAACCCTAACTATTTTGAGTTGGGCATAGGCGGGCTGGGCATGCCCAAATAGTAATGTCCTACTCATATTGTAAAAAAAATCTGTAATAATAAAGAATCAATCCATTTGGAGGAACCTTGTTATATAACTTTAACCTCTGTTGTGTGGAAGTAATGGCTCCCAATACTGACTGACGATTCACCCTGCTTTTGATGTTTGAAGCAATTCCAAATTCATCTCCCAACATCTTGGTGACTCTGGATATTTGATCACGAGGAGGCATAATTAAAGAAATCATGCTGGTACTATTACCTCTTGCAGCTTCCAATGCTTTAATCAATTTCTTGATCTTCCACATCTCAATGTTCTTATCTGATTCTTGAGTGTCAGCCATTGTAGGTAAAATGGAAGACGTATGACCATTAGCACAAAAAAGTATGGCAGCAAATTTAGGAAACAAGAATCAATAAACAAATAAAAGCAAGTCAACATCACAATTATTTTAATTCATTCACTTATCAAATCTGAAATTTCTTCATTTTCTCAAGGCCACACAGGTTCAGGTTCAAAATGTCATGGGTAGAGCTTCAGGACAGATGGAAATGTATTGAGGATTTTGGACATACTGGTTTCCCATCCATATTTAGGTAAAAAAAATGGCGTAGAAATGCACCGATTCAGACTTGTTAAAAGTTAAAACAAGGGTTAGACTCTAGTAATTTATAGAAAGTTTACTTTCTTTTTTTGTTTGTTTTTGATACAGAGTTTACTTCATTTGATCAAACTACAAGCAGGGCTGCGAGTTGATGCAACTGAGGGACCTGAACTCTCATACTTGCCTACGCATACAAGTTTATATTGAGTTTAACTATCATATGGGCTACTAGCCTGACCCAAAGATGACTTAAATAGTTAACGAGTCGTGGACTAAAAAGAGCACTAAAAAAATGAAACATATTGGCAGGTAAAAGAACTACAGAATCCATGGTGCTCGTATACTAGTCAAAAATCATGCAAACTGCTTAAATCTGGAGAGACTCAGAAAAAAGCAAAGGAAAATCAATCAAAGCCTAACTCAAAAGACATATGTAGCAGTATAAGCGTAGAAATGATACTAACTTTGAGAAATACCAACAACAACAACAAGCTTTGTCCACTAAGTGGAGACAACTACATCAATCACATGACATAATCGTGCTTTATCAACAACCAAATCTTTGGATTTATTCTTTATCACAAGGCTCCATTCAATTCTAGTCATTACAAGTTGACCAGGCTCTTAAATCAGTTCAGTTAAGATAGAATTAATCCAACTAGAAATATTAGATGCATATTCTTGGGAACTACGAAAGGGGCTCAAGCAAATCTGGAAAAGAAAGTGAAACAAAATGACAAGAACCAAATTCTAATTGCTAAAAATTAAAAGTAATGAAATAAATGTACTAGAGAGGAATAACCAAACAAATCAACTAGTCTTAGTTCAACATAGACCAGTGCACCGAGTGAAAATCAATGACCCAGAGTGAAGCAAATGAACAATTGAATCTATCAGCATCCAGAGTTACAAGCCCAGAAAGTTTCATCCAGGTGAAAAGGAAATTTACCTGTTGGATGACGATTGCTAGTAGGAGACTTTCGGCCACAGATTTCTTCCCTCCTAAGGTTTTCTCTTAGGCTTACAAAAGCCGCTTCTTCAAGCTGCAAGATTTTCCCCTCCTTGTCTTTGTTCAAAGCTTCAGCCCCATCCCTCGACGGGTGTAGGAGGTGACTCGCAGGATGCGCTTTGAAATCTGAATGAAGATAGATTCAAAGCACTTGTACTCTCCTAGTCACAGCCTCACACTCTGGATGGGTTTACACTTTAGTTTTAGGATTACTTAATAAAAAAATATAAATATAATATATATATATATGGCTAGACCAAACGAATAGGGCAGTATATCTCGCCCGATGCCCTGCCCTACCCGATACTTAGCTTGGCCCAAACTTGTCCAATTTTATTTCGGGCCATTTTTTTTGGGTTGAGCAGAGCTATTTTTCTCCGGGCTCAGGCGAGCATACATGACACTAGGTATCATGCACACCCTTATTGGTAAAGGGATTTGATCTTTTTTGTTTTAAATGTGTGAGGGCAATTTTGTAAAATGACCAAACATTTTAAAATCCCAATTTAATACTTATAACCAATTTGTGATTATTAAAGTTTAAATTATCAAAGTGGAATTTCAATATTGATATATTATTTTGTAGGATTTTCCCAATATAATTTAGTCAACTTAAAAAAATTATGAAAAAAGAAGTGACAGAAAGTAATGGCCCATTTGATAGCATGGAATCGGGTTTGGAGAAGTAGAATTGGAGGTGAACCCATTGTTTATGAGTTTAGCTTACGAATGGGTGAAACATACGATTATTTAGAATATGTTCGATATCTAAATAGTACTATTTTATTATGGTTCTAGTCACGATACTTTGAGAGGTATCTTAGCTATTATGTGCTTAGATTTACGTCTAAAGGTAATTGACATCTCATCCTGTCTAACATTAGTATCATTTAGGAGGAAGGAAGATGTTATATTGCTCTTAGATCATTAATGAGTCAAATCCCTTTTTAAAAATTTTTGTGCAAAAAGAAAAAGGAAGTGGAGGTGAAATTTAAAATAATCCAGGGGTTAGTATTAAGATTCATTCACGGCAATATAATGGAGCTTTGTGGATATATTGGGGCAAATGAGTGAAGTGTTTGACTAACATGATTTTTAGTCTCATTATTTTGGTTTTGATTTTGCATATTGATTATTGGATTAAGTGGCATCTAGCACCTCAAACTAATTATGGTATTGCAATTAGCACCTTAAACTATATTGCACCTTAAAATAATTTTTTAGATGTAATCAACACCTTCCATTAACTTCTATTAATTTTTCTGTTAAAGATTATTTGTTTTTTATTTTCCATTTCATTATTTAATTTTCAACTGTATAATTAATTTCTTTTTTAAAAAAACCCAACAAATCCACATATTAGTATTATGCAATTTTAGGGTTAAGCTTGAGGAACAGAGCGTACAATATAAGAAGAGGGAAAGCCTGAGTTAGTCCAGCTGCAAGCCAAACCATGTTTGGCACTACAAGTAGAATCCTAGACGAGTTGCATTTTCTTTCTCAAGGCCTCCTAAGTCACTACTTACAAGCATATAAGCTGGTTTAGTAGCAACATCACTTTGCACTCTTTCATTCGAGCATATCTTGGTTTAATCCTCTCTTCTAAAATGTAACAAAAAATTGAGGGAACTTAACCAGCTCTGATTTAGGGTAGTCCATTGTCACAAATAATTCCATTTTGGAATTAAATAATCAGCAAAGCTAAATATGTACAATGATCCATATTTTGAAATCATGGTCCCAACTTCTTGACTATATATCTCCTCTGGTAATTTAGCTTGTCTTCCACATTGTAACTGATAATATTGGGGACAAAGTAATATGAGGATAAAGTTTGTCAGCTTGGTCTATCTCACTCCCTCGAGACATGGCTTTCATCTTTTTTGAAAGATATGAAAGTGCAAAATTAAATATTGTTGCAATCGAAGCTACTAGGTATTGAGATTTACGTTTATAGTAAATCTATGAGATAAAGTGATTGACGAAAATGTCTAACTTGTTGATAGTTATTGCTGTAACTAAATTACTCAAGTATTGTTTCTTCAAAAACAACGTTAATACAACCTTTGCTTCTTCCTTTTCATTGTTAGGACACCTTATGGGTTTCATATAGGACACTTCAATAGAGTAGCTCATTGGTATTTGTCAAATTTTTCAGTATTGAAGATGAATGAAGTTGCTAAAAGAGGGAGAAGCATATAAAGAATAAAGTTAAGGGAAGCCGTAGAAGCCAATAAAGAACAACGTGTCTCCTATATTCACATTAAACGCCATCCTCCTAAAACACGTTCATCTTCTTTGATAGAGCAACTCAAATCTTCCCTCTTCCTCTACCCTGTACGCTCTGACTCTTGTATTCTTCAAATTTATGAATCCTAAATCACAGAACACTAAATGTGTGGCTTTTCTTTTTTAAAAAAATTAATTCACAATTAGAAATTAAATAATAAAGTAAAAAAATAAAAAGTCTATGTGATAATCTTTACATCTGAAAAATTATTTTAAAGTATTAACTAAACCATTAAATAGTCTGAGTGATTTTTTCTAAGTTGGATACATTGTGTTTGACGGTGGCCTTTTCCTGTCATAATTGCCTATGAATTTCGTGATGGGGTTTTGATTTTACAGATTGATTGTTTCTAAGTTAATTACGTGCCTGTTTGGAAAATTGGAAACCTTGGTTTAAAACTAAGGTTTAGCTCAAAACCTAGGTTTGGAGAAATTTTAAAACAAACAGTCATATTTGTTCAAATGGGCTTTTGGACTAAACTATGGTTTAAAACCAAGGTTTCAGATAAGCTGGTCAGAGTAGCTTCTGGAACAGTAAACCACGTTTGAACTATCCAATTACTATATTACCCCTACTTTTTCTTACACCCTCTCTCCTACTTTTTCTTACACCCTCTCTCATCTCTCCTACTTTTTCTCTATTTTCTTTCTTACACCCTCTCTCCTCTCTCCTCTTATCTCTTATCTCTCCTCATTTAATACTCATACCCCTTTTCGTAATTTACCAATAATAAAACCCCTTCTATAAATAACTATCCAAACACTCATTTATTCAAAACCACTTTTTTTTCATAATCTCTTCTCTAAAAGCCCTTTTCTATAAGCTATTCAAAATCCCTTTTTTTTCATAAGCCCGTTTTTAAAATCCTATCTAAACGGGCCCTACATTGCGTTTGATGGTACGGTTGCTTTTTCCTGTCATAGTTGCCATTAATTCCGTGATATGGACAATTTTTTTATATAAAAATTTAGGGGACAATTTTTTTATATAAAAAATTTAGAAAAATTAAATTATAAAAAATTTAGATAAATTATCAATTTACTAAAACTAAAATATAACTCTAACCTTAAAAAAATACTTATAAAATGTCTGGAGTGAAGGCTGATATTTTATTGGGCCTCACAGTTATGTGGCTTATCTTATGTATTAGGAGGTTTTTTAATTATTTACCATTCTATCTAGTTAAGTGTATTTAATACCTATTTAGTAACATGGAAAACTATAGGTTTAAAAAAAAAATTGATTTAAATTTTAATTTAAAAAAATTTTAAAATAATTAATTATATTTATTTAAAATATCTTTTTGACTAAATTATATTTTAAAACTAAAGTTTTGAATAAATTACTGAAACTAGTTTTTGGAATAGTAAAATAGTTTATAAACTATTCAATTACTATTTTACCCTTATTTTTTCTTACACCCTCTATCCTCTCTCATTTCTCTTCTCTACCCTCTCTCCTTTCTCATATTTTTAATAAAATTATACAATTTCTGGTATTTTTTTAATTACAAAAATCATTATAATAATTATCTAAACACTCATTTATTTAAAATTATTTTTTTTATAAATTCTTCTCTAAAATCTCTTTTTCTAGAAGTTGCTCAAAACTCTTTTTTTTTATAAGTTATTTTTCAAACTCTTATTCAAATAAGCCTTTAGTTTTATATCTATTATGAAGTATAATACAATTGGTATTTAACTAAGTTATTTAAATATCTATTTAAGGGTTTGATCCCTAGTCATGTGTATATATAGTCTCAAAATCAAATTTACTCTAAACTCATTGCCAAACTTACCTTGTAATGTAAGATAATTAGTCATTATTTCAAAAGTTTTACATAATAAAAAGAAAGTAAAAAGTTCAGAGATTACATCTACAATTGAGAAAAAAATTTAGAGTTCAAAACCATATTTTTTTCTTTGTAATATATAGCATTGTATTTCTCAAATATTTGGGACTTGTGTCAATAAATATTTTTACCTAACATAAATTTGCCATTAGGTTATGTTTGGTTTAACAAAAAGATAAGTGTGTTAAGTTAATTTAAAAAATAATAGATAAAAAGAGAATAAGTTATATGCGTAAAAATAGAAGATGATAATTGAGATTTTATACTTAGTTAAAAAGGGGATAAAAATTAATTAAAAATTAATAAATATACTTTATTTTTTTTATTTAAATTTATTTATTATTTATAATATTTATATTAAAATTATTACGTTTTAATTTATAAATTTTAAATTTTTTTATCTTATATATAAAATTAAAAAAAATTAGAAAATACCACGCAGAGTGATTCAAATGTGCTTACGGGGGCTGCAAGACAGATAGAATATTTTTATGCCACGTCATACTTGTATGATTAAAAAAATCCAACAAACTAAAACCCAGAAGCTTCGGGAAAAAACCAAAAAACTAAAAAAAAAAAAAAATCTCTCCCTCTTCGGCTTCTTGTCACATTCGAGGAAGAAGAAGAATTGCAAGGAAGAAGGGGAAGAGCTCACAGAGAAGGATGAGGAAGAAGAAGACAGCGTTTGGCTGAGGTGCGATTTTTGGGGTTGAAGTTGTCGCCGGATCTGAGCCCGTCCCCGACTCTTATTGACGACAACGATGACGGCTCCGGGAAAAGTTCATTCCTTTCTTCATATTCTATGGTATCATCTTCCTCCTCAATCCGTAGGGCACTGGCTACTTTATCCCTAGCGATTACGGCGAAATTGATTTGATGGTTTGCAGTGAAATCACTGTCTTCAATTAGGAATGACACGGGAGGCGGCGGTCGCTGGAGGCGCTCCGACGACTGGAGGAGCATGTGGGCATACTTGGAATATTAAAAGGTTAGTTGGGATAATTTAATCAGACACAATATTTCACACCACTCCAAAAACCTCCAAATTTGGAGGGGCGAGAGAGTTGCGGAGGTGGGCAGAAAATGACGAAATTTTTCCCCATCCCTCGATCTTTTTGAACCGAACAGCCACACCCCCAATCCTCCCCTACCCTCCCTTAAAAAAATCCAACCAAACGATGCCTCAATTTTCCGGCGTTAGCAAAATTCTCCCCAACGTCTCAAGAGACTACAAGAACGAGTTTACTCAGCTTGACCTACTCGGAAGTGTCCTTTGCTCGTAGGAACGGCCAACGGATGCTAAGCAACAATATATAGTTTATAGGAGTTTCTTCATCTAATCACACAAACAGCTATCCAGGTTCAATCACTGGCTTCTCGAACCGTTCTCTTCAATTTCAACTCAGCTCTGCTTTGTGATCAATTCCTGTATTTCTCTCCATTTTATGCCGTTTATATTGCTTCGTAAGCTTTCGAGAACAAATCAAATGCTTCTTCGACGAGCTTTCCTTTTTTAATTTTTTATGGCTTAAACAGATGTTAGTGATGGATTTTAAGTTTAGTATAGCTAGTTAATGGTTGGCTTTTTAGATGCTTTTTGCGATTTATTTTTCTGGTGAGGTGATGAGATATGAGATTAGGCTGATCGTTTCTCTGTCTATTGATTTATGGTAATTTTGTAGCCTCTCAATGTTGAAAGTAAAGTAAATATTTTCAAACCATTTATATTCTTAAGTTGTTCATTTTCGCTCTAATTAAAGTACATTCAAATTTATCTGATAACTACGAATACCTGATCGTCAGAGAAAATTTGCACAAAGGTCTGAGAGAGTACAATCAGTGGATCTACATCCAACAGAACCATGGCTCCGTCGTTTCATTTGAAGTTACAATTATAGCTATAATAGGTGTTTTGAAGCTATACATAGTGTATCTTTGTTCTTAATGTTACTCATCTCCATTTCCAATCGCTTTATTAGACATTCTTTGTGATTAGAGGTGGCCCGCCCTGCCAGCCCGACGGGGCGGGCTAGCCCGCGGCCCGCCACTCTTTTTTTTTTTTTAATTTTTAATATTTTTAAAAAATTATTTCTAAACTTTTAGAATACTAATAAAAAATTTATAATGTTATATTAGTATAATTAAAATATAGTTAATGTTATACTCTTAAAAAATTTTACTTTTTATAAAAAAATATCAAATTTTATAACTATAAATCTAAATAAACATTAACATAATATTAATCAATTATAATATGTCAATACATATTAACAAATAGATAATTATCTTTACTAGTATTCAATAATAAAAGTATTCAAAGTAATATTTGGGTAAAATAAATAATAATATTAATAATTTATAAAAAAAAAAACGGGCTGGCGGGCTGGGCGGGGCGGGCTGTGCAGCCCGCCCAAGCCCGCCCCGTTTTACCAGCTCTATTTGTGATATATGTACCAGATTCTTGTCGGCCTGTGCTCCGGGACTGTGTATATCTGAACTACCAATCGCTGGCAACTGTGCTTCATCACATTATATTCTTTTCGAAGCTCAAATATAGTAATTGACTACATATTAATCTTCCCACGTTCCATGCCATACAATATTGAGCATTGACTGATGAATAGTGGCGGTATGGGAATTAGAGTTAATTCCTCTTTCTTCTTGAGAAAAATACGCCACATTACTTTAGATTTTTCTTGTCATGTAAGTCAGGCTGCTAAAGACCTGTATCAAATTTGTATGGGTTATCTTTTTGCCTTACATATTTAATTGTTGAGAGTTTGAAGGATAGGAACAGAAGGATGGGAATTTATTTGTAAAAAATTCTATACAGATAAAACCCGTCAGACTTATGTTGCAGGTATAATATATGATCAACTTACTACTCCCTATTGGTACATTTGTTTGAAGTTGTAAGGAGCCTACAAACATGGCTGTAGTTTCTTTTTGAACTTGAAAATTTGATGAATCCTTTGAAGGAAAAGAATTCCAGAAAGGTTTGAGAGGCACTCTGTGAGAGATGCTAGATATGATCAAGGACACAATATCTAATAATTGGATTAGTCTTGCAGGGCTTGATGATTGTATTCTGGTTTAAATTGCACTACCTGCATCAGTTTCCTTTATGCTCTTATTTGATCAGTTGCTATGCTATGTATGGAGAAAGCAGCGTGCTTATATTGTTTAAGCTATAAGCTTCAAAAATTCTTTGGTAAACTTTGGAAACACAAAAGGTTTGATACATATTGAACATTTTCTCCATCAACAATGAAGGAATGTAGAATCGGAAAGATGAGTTGGTGTCTTATGGCACTTCTTACTTCCGTGGTAAAATTGTTGTTTTCAACATTCTTCGAAAATATTTATCCCCGGAAAACTGTGCATAAAGGGGTGGCACTTCAGGGAAGGAAGAATATATTTTCCCCATTATATTTTGCTGAACAAATATACAGAAGGACCTTATTGGCAGTGTACTCAGATCAGTTAATTTGCTTTTCTAACTGGAATGGAAGCATGTTAATACAGAGAATCAATCTTAGGGTCAAAGTATGTTCGGATTTGACTGCAACTGACATCTTATTTTTGTAGATTTCTAATATTTTGTAATTGTTGGTTGCTTTTAGTTCGCCAGAATGTCTATTGGGCAAAGTGGTGATGCAAGGGCAATTAGTAGTGATTCATCATTTTACATTCTAACATACAATGTAAATGCTTCCCCTGGACTCTCCTATTTGAGTCTTGTATATATGGAAGTTATTGCCGTAACCTACCTACCACTTTTAAGCACATGATCTAGACTTTTCACAATTAACTGCATATTTTTTTGGCAGGATGATGTTCTATCAACATATCTTGATTGTGGAAAACCTATTGATGATCAAGGTGTTGATGATGCATTTAAACTACTACATAAAATAAATGAGCGAGTCAGACCTGGAATATGTGTTGGTGACTGTTACATTTACGATGGCTCTTCTTAGAATTGGAAGCTCAACTACTGTATTGGTGGTGAGGTATAAGAGGTACTCATATTCGACTGCTCTTATTTTATGCCTAATATTACAACATATTCATATCCTTATCATTCCCTCCTGGTCACCTAGGTTTTCAAACTTCACTCTAGGAACAACTTTAGTCAGCAAATCAGCCGGGCAGATAAACTCAAATATCCCAGAGTCTATGTTCTCCTTCATAAAATGTCTAGTCAAATGTGGGAAGGATAGATGAGCTTCTAAACAAACCTGTATATCTTTCTATGCCAACATAGGGCTATCTTCCTTGATGCTAGCTTATCGTTAGCCTCCATAGGAGTTTTAATTCGCTTAAATCCATAGCATACTGGTCACTTCCAAGAGATCAAGTGTGTATTCCCCTTTCTGAACAGCCTACTTTTCTAATAAAGAAATATCTTAGTTCATCAAGCATCTTGATTTCAAACTCCTTGCGGGAGCATTTTCATCAGCTTTATTTGTTCGTAAAATCACCTGTCATAGTTTTATCACCCTCAGACAATTATTATAACACTTTTACATTGAGGAGAAAAATGAACTCTGCTTTTTTATTCTCTCCTCTTCAGCGCTGCTCCTGATATGGGAGATACAAATGCTTGTGAATTAGATGCCCATAAATCTATCCCACTAAAGTAGGAAGCTGAAGTTTGAGTAAATTTAACCTAAGACTGTTAAAAAGCCTATAAAAGAAATAAAAATAAAATTAAGAATAGAAAACCATGACAACCATGCCCACAACATCTTCTATATGTAATTCATTTAAACTAAGTAGAAAAAGTTAACTCTTTTAAAGTGGGTTCATAGGTCTCTGTAATCATTTCTGAATTATTTTGATCTATTGCATTAGTCTCTGCTTTCCTCTAATCTCTGATTTCATCCCTGAAACTCGATATTATGCCAATCTGGTGAATGACCTTGATTTGAAGTTAAGGTCAATCTACAAAGAAACACACAGGATATAAGAGGGAATAGTTCAAATGAGTGCATCATTCATTGAGCTTATCTTCTCTTGTTTTTATTGTAGCTCCACTATTTTTATAAAATGGAAATTAATCATTTACGCTGTATCATTTTCAATTTCTGCAAGGAATATTACTTGTTACTGCAATTTGGACTTCTTTTATGTTATTGAAGTTATTGTGCTGACTTGTATGGCTTGATATTTGGAATCTCAGGGAGTGTTGAAAGATGCACTAGAAGTGGCCCAAGATCCTGACTACAGATTTGGTGTTTGTTTACAGCTTGACATTGCAGAGGTAAATTATCTTTGCTACTACATTAGAAAGGGGACAAGTTCAAATTTTGGCACTGGAGCAGATGGTTCAATTCTTTTCAAGATTTTTATTTTTTTGTCCGATGATCTGTGTTGTAACGCCTAACGTCAAAAACCTTAAAACTTAGAACTTCTTTCACAAATCATTAGCTCTACCATGATAGAAATGAAATAAACATGTTTGACCCACAACCATGTTAAAAAAGATTGAACAAATTAATTGAGGGTTAACCATGGTAGAAAAAACAAACTTAGAAACCCTAAGGCCTACCATGATTATAAAGAACAAATAGTAACATTTAAAGTCTACCATGATAGAAAAGAAGCAATGTAATGCCCACTACCATGGTAGAAAGTTCTTTGACCCACTCATTGAATTCAAACATTTCAATACAGATTTAGTGGGTTTAGGGCACATAGTCAACCACAAGTCCGCAATCAAAGGGTTAAGCCATCATACTTACAATCGCCACAATTCTTAAATACGTCCAAATACTTTGATAATACAGTCAATGCGGATCCGAATCATTACAAAAGTTTCCTAAGGCTCTTGGCCACAACTAAGTGTTTCAAAGCCCATAATCATCGTTAATACATCCAATAAATAGAAAAATAAAGTCATTTAGTTTAAAGTTGTTCCATGCAAAAGTATGTCAAAAGCATGATAGGAGGCCCTAAATAGCAATATCAGCACTCCTTCACATGTAAAAAAGAATCGGGGATTTTGATCTCAAGGTATTACTTTATGAACTCTTCACTCTTTTTTTCAGCACTATAAAAATTGCGCATAGTAAATGCTCCTTGTAAAAGACTGTTGAGCATGCTTTGGTTATCTTTTTCACAAGTTTGGTAACAAGACTGTTGTATTAAAAAGCTGGTCATTTCTGACTTAACTCCTCGTCATTGATGAAGTACTTTATAGCACCAAGCCATTTCTTATTAGATTGCCTTTGTGATATGCACTGTTTCTGAAGTGCTGGGCGTTTTTATCCCTTTATTTCCCGTAATTTGGATAGTGTAGGAAACTTCAGGAAAGTACTTTATAATTGTTGACAGTGCTTATTCTGAAGTGAAAGAATGAGTTCTTTTAAATCGCCACAGGCGTGAACCAATTGCGCTGTAAGCTTTTTTGTTAATTGAATGTTTGTCTGCCACATGCTGCTGTCACTTGGAAAATGGTTTTATTCTCAGCATCACTTGATGTTGATTTGGTTTAGTTTCTTTCACACGAGTGATGTCCTAAAAGTGTTCTACCTATACATTTTGAGGAGATAAATGAGAATAGGAGAATAAGGGTGAAGACATGGCCATAGTGGACTAGTGGAGAATGATGTTGCAGCTGATGGTGTTCTGGTCATAAATAACCGTGAAAGTAAAGAAAAATCGGATGCTGATGGCAAGAAAGCATCATCACCCTAAGCCATTGTTGATATTGGTGGAATTCTAAGATTTATGAACACTGGTTATTTTATTTGCTCTAGTCCCTTTTGTTTCTATTGGCGAGATTGCCTTGTTTGGCACCACTGGCCCTTTTCCTCTTTTTTTTTTCTTTTTTTTGGGGGGGGCGGGGGGCGGGGGGCGGTATGCGTGTGAGTTTTATTAATTATCTCTTAACTTTCATCCCCTAACTTTCCAAACTAATTTTATTGTGGGTAACCCATGGACGTTCCATGCCAAATCACTGCTATTTCAATCCATCTTGTAAAAAATCTACACGTTGTGTTCATTTCTCTTCAACAGATTTGTCCTAAATCACGGCATCCCTTCTGAACATTAACCCAAAATTAGAAAGGCTAGGATCCTGGTTTCTTGCAGCGATCATTGAAATATATTGCTTCTCACTAAGAAATCGTTGCATGCATATCTAAGAATTGAAACCTGAGTTTCATTGTAATTTAATGCAGAGGAGTTTCATACCCTTGCACACTCAAATTGAGTGTTATTTGTCTTCCGTAGAATCTTTGGTCAGTTATGAAACTGTTGTACAAGCAACATTAGGAGGAAGCAAACAGATGGTTAATTGAGGGCAATTCAATGACATGTATTAGTGGTCATATGTAGTTTGATTTGTTAATACCTAGTATCATTTTTGCTTCTTTTCCAACTTTTGCGATGGCAATGCTTTCACCACTTCAACAAGTCATATTAAGCTTGATCCTGCTGTTATATACTACTTTTCTTTTTTTATTGCATGGATGTTATACGCGTGTCCACCTCCTGCAATTTCATATGAACATAGTTTTTATAATTAATTATCTTCATTTTTTAACTTATAAGTGCCAACCTCGTGAACAATTGACATTCGTTTTATAGTTTGTTCTGAATTTGCACAGCTCAAGCTGAACATTTTATCTGCATTTTTTATGACTGACTTGAAAAAGTCAATACCAAATCTCTTTGAAATTTCTTCAGGGCCAAGTTTTTCTTCAGTCAGAAGCAATAACGAATTTGTCAGATACATGGTATCCAATCTCTGGAATCTTCTATTCTGAACGTTTATCATATAAAGGAAAAAAACATTACTTGCCGAGAAGAGGACAAAATCTTTTGGTAAAATTTTTCCATTGTTTATCATTAGGTTATTCAATAACTATAGAACTGATGAAAGTTTCTTAGTAACTAATTCTTTCAAGGAAAAAGACAAAAAAAGAAAACCTGACTGACATTGTTGTAGTTTTATTAGGAAACTTGATAGGGAACCCTTATATCTATATCTAAGTTTCCTCTGTTTTTTTATAACTTAGATCATGTGGACATTTCTTGTTTAAGAACATCTTGCTTTAATACTTTCTCTGGTGCCTTTTGAGTTAATATGACAAACGCATGTTAGATTGTGCTTAACGCCAGCAAAGAACTTTAGTAAGATCATCATGATTGTGTAATTTTTCCTTTCTGTCCGTCTACTTTCCCATCTCTATCTTCTCCTTCAGCATAGAATGGAATGATAAAAAATTGAACTTTATATTCGATGGCTACCCAAACCCCAAGATTCTGTAATTGCAAAATACAATCATCATGCATGCTTTACAGTAACATTATTCACTTACCCAGTTGTTAGGTAAGATTCTGGTCTAGGGACAAGTATATGCTTCCGTTGTTCTGAAACAATGCAAGACACTGTGTCACGTTATATGTCAAGTGGTGGTTGCCATGTCAGCACTTTTCTCAGCATAAGTCCTTGTTTTTTGCCTCCAGGTTCTTGATTCGTGTATTTTCTACCAATTGCAGGGTGTGATCTTTATTCTTTCCTTCCAAAGTGCCTCTTCATCAGTCTCTTGCAAATTATTCTTGTGATGCTTAGCTTTTACAGACCCTGAAGGGCATGCAGAAATGACTGAGAAAATAAAAAGGAGTGCTTTTGCAGATCATATACATACATATGTCCATCAGATTCTTCGTTGAATATGCTTTACAACTTGTTGCAGGTTGGCAGTGGGCCATAAACAGGTAACCCCAGGGGACCAGGTGCCTCAAATGCTGTGTTTTCTTATTATTTCTTCCCTCTTTTTTGGGGAGGAAAATTAATATTTTCATATTTATAGTTTTAACTTGATCATAACTCAGTTTTTAAATTTTAACTTAATTATAACTCAGTTTTTGAACTTTGACTTTATACAAGTCATTCTTTATAGTTTAACTATTTAAAATATTAGTCCATATATTTAAGAAAATAAAATTATATATTTTATGAATGTTAGGATTTAAAGTATTAAATAGTTAAAACTAATAAGATTAAGTTGGACAAAGTTAAACTTTAAGGACTGAGCTATAAACAAGTTAAAACTATAAAGATTAAAAGATTAATTTTTTTTTATTGGGTTGGTTTTGTTGGTAAAAAATTAATCAATGTAATGTAAAGTACTATACTAAAATAATTATAGTTTAGCAACTAATATAAGAATGTTGGTTACAATTTTTTTGTAGTCTGCCTTGCCTGTTCTTTGTCCGTTTCTCTCCATTTCTTGTGATTAGCTAAATACCTATTCACATTCTTAATCAATCTAAAGCTCATACTCATTAAAAAATGTCCCAATCGTAGCCAATCATTTGGTTACCTTTTGATTAGAGCATTATTTGTGGTTGTGGGGGATCATAAAGGTGGTCGGAGACCTAAAAGACCAAAATACTAGTAAAAGAAATGTCGTGAACTGCTAAACTCTGGTTAATTATTTAAGAGAATCACATGCATCTCTCTGCAATTTGTGTATTTTTATTTTATTTTTCCTTAAAGCTAACCCTCTTGTATCAGATATGAGAACTTAGCTGGCATTTAAAAAAGATTGCGTATTCCCTGAGGATGTGGAGTTTCTGTGTATACGCGTTTTGCTGCGAATCAAATTTGTCACGGTTAGTTTCATCAACACAACAACTCTATTTTGTTGGTTCTAACGTGCCGACAAGTTCATGGGTTAAGAGGTGGTGTGTCTGTCTGTATTATATATATATATATATATATATATATATAAGGTTTTAGTGTGTTCTATGTATCTCTGTTGCTTTCTCTATCTAAATTTCACGTGAGATAAGAACAGAGCATTAAAAATGGGAGGCAAAGGTAAAGTGGGAGTTAGTGGGTCTCATGTTCAGGTGATAACTACAGTTGAGTTTTGAACTTGCACGCCTACTTCTTGATTCTCTATGATCTCTCTTTGAAGATCTTGGATATTAAATTAACAAACTGGCCTGCATTCAAATTTTGTTATATAATATATAATATTCCTCAAAGGATTGATCATGAATATGATATATACATATATATATATATAATCGTATTTCTCTTTCTCCTCGTTGGTTTCCACATACATTGTATATTATCAAAAATTCTTCTCCGATGAGCCTTTTGGGTGATGATTGTTGAATATAGAGCAAACGTAATTTAGTCCTCTACAGGAGGAGCTATGCTCATTATTTTGTAATGGAAGTCACAGGTTGATCCCGCTTGCCCACAGTTATTTCTCTTTAAATAAAGTTGATGGTTTGAATTTTGTAAACCAATAATTGAGTCTTTGAATTGTACTCAATAATACCAAATGACAAATGAACTAAAAGATTTATTTCCTCATTATGCCTTTAATATATAATATAATTAGATAATTTTAATTTTAAATATAAAATATATATTTTTTATATTTATTTTTTTAAAAATTATTTTCGATAATAATTAAAAGAGTTAGGGATAAAATTAAAAAAAATAACTATAATATTTTAAAAAATATATATCATATTAATTAATTTAAATAATTTTTTAAATTTAATTAAATTAAATAAATATTATATTAAAGATTAGATAAATATATTTTTAAGATTCAAGTACAGAATAATTTTTATGTATTTTTTTTGGTATAAAATTTTTTAGAAAGGTATTAGGTTTATTTATGATCTAAAAGTAAGGTGAAGTCTCTTTTTTTTAAGTGATATTAATATTGGGTATGACGAGTTGTCTATTATTTTTAGGTATAAATTTAGGCATATAGAAATTAAGATGATTTTATAAGTTTTACGATTAAAATTATAATAAAATAATAATGATTAAAGATTAAATATATTTTAAATTATAATATATTTTACCTTGCACTAGTTGAATCTACATATTAGGTGGTATGTATTGTTAATATTGGTATGTTTTCTAGAAGGTAGTGAAAAATGCAAAAAGGTGGGTTGGAATGCGAGTATAAGCATATAAAAGAATTGCCAACGGCAAATTGCTCAAGTGGCAACCCTACTTGTTACATTTGTATGAAGTTCCGGTTTCCAGATTGGAACTCGATTTTAAAATGTGAGTTTGTGTGAGTGCTTAAATTGATTGGATTATAAAATAGCAAGTGAAGAGAAATAACATAACTGACAATGCTAAAATATGACCAGAAAAAAATGAATATATATATATAACGCAGAACGAATAAGATACAAATAATGTGTTCATGATTTGAGGAGGTGAGAGCGACCAAAGCCACAAAGCATGGGAAAAAACTTGGTCCTTTATATATATATATATATATATATATAAATTTAGGTAGATTAGACATCACTCACTTAATAAAATTAGAATATAGTCTTAAAATTTAAAGAATATTTATAAAATACTTATAAGATTACTTACTAAAAGAATATTTACTATGATAGAGAGAATTTAATTTATATTTTTATATAATATAAATCTATTTTTTGTTATATGTCCTCATTTTTATTTGTAAAATTGACTTTTTTGTAAAGAGAGGGAGGATACTATCTTATCTTATTGGGGCACTAAGGTTGCTGATAATGATGTTTTGAGAACCAAGCACATGCTACCACCCGGGTAAGTTGCTGAAGAGAAGGGGACCATCTTGATAAGTCTAATTTTATAAATAATAATATATATTTTTTCCAATATTTGAAAAATCCCCCAATCTTGTAGCAATTTTTTAATCTTCAATTCAATGTTGTTGGTTTGTCTTTAAAGAGACAAATATAGCCCTAACTCACAAGGCATTCGTAGCCACGAGATAATAATAATAATAATAATAATAATAATAATAATAATAATATTGTCACCGTTATTCGAAGATTAGTGTTCTCGATATCAATACATACAAGAACAGGTCAAAGGGAAGAAAACAAATCCAATTGAAATTCCTTATATATGTGTGTGTGTGTAATATATATATCAAAACTCTGGGGGTTTTTAATGTAAAAAAAAAAAGAAAAAAAGAAAATATCAGAGTTGAAACCCCTGAATTGCCAAGTAGAATGATGAGCACCAAGAGCTCGTCATCATTGGCACTATTTAAATTTAATTTAGATTATTCAAATCAATTATTTTACTTTTATGTGTTTAAAAAATATTTTAATTTATAAAGATTGTCACCTAAAAAACTACAGTTCTTGAGATATCAACAAAACTATATTATTTGCCATGTACATCACAGAATTCAGGTTTGAACTAAGGAGGTGGTGACCATTCGTTTCTCAGCAGTCTTCTTCTTTTTTTTTCCTTCTTCTTTTCTGGAAACAAACAAGCAAAGCCGAGAAAAGCTTTCAAGTTTCTTCATTACTCGTGTAGCTTCTCACAATTGTTTTTTCCACTTCGTGCCTTTGTAAATCCAATTCATATGGACCAGAGGATGCACACATCACACAACATATGATACCCTAAAACCGCTTACAAATGCCAATAAACTTTGATTCAATTAATAAAAAATTGATTTATAATCTATAAAATCATAAATTTATATTTTACTCTTAATATGATGACTTTGTTAGCAGGCAATCCATCCTTCTATATAAGTGCTCTTTAAATCTAAAAATTTGCTCAAACTTTAGTGAGTCCTTGAAATCCAACTACCTGTATATAAAACAATAATTACTTCCTCAAGTCCTAAACTATATATATATTCTATTTTAGTCATAAATATAAGATTTTAATATATTTTATCTCCTAAAATTATAAGTTCTTCTTAAAATATTCCTATATGATTGTATATATATTAAGAAAGTTTCTATCAGGGGTTATCCAAATACCTATGATTAAAGGGGAATTTAAGAAAACTAAAATATAATCATTATAAATAATTAAATTTATTTAATTTATCTAAATTAATTAAGTATATTTTATATTAAGGATATAAAATGGTATAATTTAAAACCATGTAGGCCTTCTGCGAAAAAATATTAATTGATGAAATAAATAATTTTTTCTGGGACGGAATAATAGATGATCAGTATGTGAACAATTACTTTCAGTATAATTGTTTTTAAAAGTCCGTGTTCTAATTAATCTCGTGCAGTTTTGAAGCCTTGACTTTGTGATTCACATAAGTTTATATATGGAGAGAAGAACATCCAAGAAAGGTCAATGGAATAATAAATTAATCATTCAAAACGTTGAAGACCATAAGTTAATATGTAAATTGTTTGAAGATTCAACTAAAGAAAAAGAACAATTTGAAGAAGAAGACGACGACCTTATAGTGGATTGCACGAAGAGAATCTTGAACAAATTATTGGGAGAAAATTCCTTTTCACATGAATATTATATCAATATATGCCCTATACAAAATAATAATAATAATAATAATCAAACGTGACATTTTCTCGAAGTCTTGAATTTTTTTTCTAAGAACAAAAGAGTTCAGGAATACTCTATAAAAAAGTTTAGAAATATATAGACGTATCAGAATATTTATAAAAATATTTATATATTGACTTATGAGAAAATTAAGCTCCAATGCAAAATTTGAAGTACCAATACAAAATTTATGTAAATTCTTTTGTAATTCTATGAGGTTGACTTGTAAATTTAAGAGATTGATTTGTAAATATTAACTTTTTTTTTTAAAATGCAATTATAAATTTTAAATATTTTACCTGTAAATGTGTAAAGTTTGACCTCTAAATTTTTGTTTTTACCAAAATTTGACTTTTTTTTTATTAGAAATCAAGTATCGCTAATTAATAGTTTAGAGATTAATCTTTCTGAGATATAGAGATCGTTGAAGTAGATTTTATATCTCAAAATAAATCTTTTTTTTCATATGCAGGGCTTGCCAAAATTTGACAATTAAATATTAATATACTCTTTCAGTCTTTAATATAAAATTTGATTATAGAGTTAATATTTATTATAAATATAAAATATATTTTTTATATTTATCAATTTTTTTAAATTACCCCTTATTAATACTTCTTTAACAATAATTAAATAAGAGAAAGAGTGAACGAATTAAGGAATATGATTAAAATATTTTTAAAAAACATTATATATTAACTAAATCAACTAACCTTATTAAATTAATTAAATTAGTTTATATATTATATATTAATGAAAAGAGGAATATTAATATTGTAAGATGTTGATGATTTGGTAAATGTAAGAAGCTTTGATGGTAGATCTATGATGATTGGCTTGTAAATATTAAAATTAACTTTCTTGTAAATATTAAAATTGACTTGGTCAAATTATTTATGAACTTCCTAGTAAATTAACTTGAAGAAGTAAACTTTCTCGGATGTTAACTCTTAATAAACTAACTGAATCAAATTATTTTGGAATGAGATGGAAGTCTTCTTGTTTGGTTCTTTAAAAACTTTAATTATTTTTAATAAGTTAAATCTCACAGTTCCTTGGAAATTAGGAAAATAACCCATTGAACATAATTTAAGTAAGTTCTATCTCTCTAATGTTTATTGTACCCATAAAAATTATAAAATAAAATTCAATTAAAATTATATTTTACTTTTTAGTATAATAAAAACTATATTTATTTTAAATAATAATTCTATTTATTATTAATTAAAAATAAAACAAACAGTGAATCATGAACTTCTTGAAATTTAATTCCTACATAGATCAATGAATTGAATTAAGTACCTCTTAAGATAGCTCATTTTAAACTTCATATAAATCCATGACTGCTCTAATTTTTAATTTTAAAAAAAAAACTTAAAATTGTTTGCTACGAAAACTACAAATTTAGATCTCTTTTAAAATTTTACATTCAATAAATATTTTTTAAATAAGAGAAATATAGAAAAAGTAGAATGAAAGAAAATAGTCTCCTACAAAGTGGTTAATGAATTTTTTCTCTCTCTTTATATAAGAATTGTTCACCCTCACATGCAACTGGAGATTGTAAATGTAATTTCTTTGCATCTATGTATTTCGTATTATCATCAGCCTGCTGACAGGTTTTCATCCAATGCTTTTACCTATCTCAAGTTGAGGGATATGGTACATACAACAACTACCTTAATTATAATATTAATAAATATGTTTTTTCATAAATACAAAAATTAAGTTTTTTTTACTCATAACTTATTGATAATACAAATTCAGGAGCAAATAGTCACCTATCATTACCAAAATTATAATTTTGGTTATTTTTAATATTAAACTAAACACACACCACTTGACATAAATATATATAGGGTAAAATAGCACCCAATATCCTAATTTTATTATTCATATGTGGTCAGTATCCTAATTTTATCTATAGTATAATTTTACCCATAATATTTTTAATTTAGTATAATTCTTAGTACTTGAAAAATAAAATTATAGGTAAAATTAGACCATAAATAAAATTATGATACTAGTCATATGAGAAATAAACTACTTTACCTATATATATATATATATATATATTAAAATTTATATTGATATTGATAACTATTGTATATAAATAATTATTTTATTTCAATAAAATTGTAGGTATGTTATATTAAATCTTAAATACTCACTATGATTATAGTTGACCTCACTATCTTTATATAAATGTTTGTATATTTATGTGTATGAGATCCATATATATATATATACACACACACACATATCATAAAAAGGTGTTTATTAAATAATCAATGAAAATGTTAATAAATGGAAAAATTAATTAATATTAACATAATTAATATAATCTTGGAGAATTAATCAATATTATAATTTTAAGAAATAAAGGGGTCGTTTTAAAATTTAGTATCATATTACAATTTAAAATAATTTTTTTATGTTCTAAGAATCTAAGTTTATGTTTTTAATATTCCTTGGTCCAAGAAAGAAAAATCCTTGTTCCATACATAAAAGTCTAAATTATTGTGGAGACAGCAGAGCCCAGTCTGGCCTCAGAAAATTTGAATTTGAAAAAAAAAAAAGAGACCAGTAAAAAAATTTAAAGAAGTTGATGAGAAAAAAACTAATAGAAGCATATTGTAAAAAAAAAAAAGTGCATCCCTATGCTAACAAATTTATTTTAATTTCTCAATTCTATAAAATATTTTTTTAATAGTCTAACTATACAGCCATTAACGAATTTACAAAAAATGCTGATAATAAAATGTTAAATATTGATAAAATATTTTAAAATTATTTATATATTAAGTTTAATTTTAAAAAATAATAGTAATTGACCAAAAAAAATACTATTTGAAACTAATACTATGAGTGTTAAAGGACTAAACAAATATTCTATAAAATCATGGGACTCAGGTGAAACTTCCTATGTAAAATTTAGGGAGCCAAATATAAACTTTTGTCAACAAAAACAATAGCAGCAATAGATAGAGAGGGATGAGCTTGTTTAGAATTCCCAAAATATATGATTAATTTTAAAAAATTGGGAAATTTTTGTCTATAAAAATTTTATTAGCAAAAATGTTTTTATATATTTTTATATAAAAAAGTATCAATATTTTATAAATTTTATATTTACAGAATATTTTGATTTAAGTCATTCTTATAAAACAATTCAAGGTTATTTTCCTCCAATTTTCCCTTAATTTTTATCAAAAATAAAATTCAATTGAATTGAATTTTTTATATTTTTTGTATGCACTGTTTATAGAAATCTTATTCTTTTTTTTAAAAAAAAAAAATACAATAATCGGCATATG
Organism: Leucaena leucocephala; assembly: GCA_037074615.1. Lineage (NCBI taxonomy): Eukaryota > Viridiplantae > Streptophyta > Magnoliopsida > Fabales > Fabaceae > Leucaena > Leucaena leucocephala. The sequence continues at coordinate 13,570,629 of CM073562.1, forward strand.
AGAGCGTAGTTTTCTCTGGAGGAGAAAAGGTACGCGTGTCGTGAGTCAAGCTTTGACTTCCTGAATCCCTCCGTAATTACCGTTGCGGTTGCCGCGTCTTTCTTTCTTTTGGTTTTTATTTTTATGTCTAATATTCTAAAATTTCGATACAGTATTGTTTAGCATCTAATCGTCTATTACTAACTTTAATATATCATTATAAAATTCCAAAATTGTTACTATTTGAAATTCATCCAAATAAAGTCAAAAAACTAAATTTGAAGAAAATAAAAAAGAAAAGTGGGACATTGTTTCCCTTTTTTTTTATAATCTTCCCTTTAAATAGGTTAATGAATTTCTTTTTATAGAAATATTTGATTAAACTAAATTTAAGTATTATCATACCTAATTAAAAATATTTGTTAATTTTTTTATTTATAAGGATTTAAATTTAAATTTATTTTTAATTGGTAAAAAATTCCTTGTATTAGGACCTAAGGCCAATAATACTTTTCTTTTTTTAGGCTAATTCCTTAAGTATTGTCAAATCTATTCTGCTTGAGAAAAGATGAAAAGTAAAAGTTACTTTCTTTTCTATCTTTCTTTCTTTTCCCTTTATTCCATTCACAACCCTTTAGGATTAGAATCCTTAATAATAGAAATGTTGAAATCTTACATTGCAAGTAATATCTTCTGTTATCTCATATTAATTAATAATTACCCTTTTTTATATTTAATTATATATAGTAATCTATTTCCACTCCTCTAGATTATAATTATGTAAAACTACAAATGATGCCTAAGATTACTTCCTTCTTTGAAATTTTATATCTTTTGGCTAAATCCCAAATTATTCCCTCTTATCAATAGCAACTTTTTTTTTCCTTTTAAAATTTAGCTTTGTTTTGCATTCAACATATTTCTTCTTGCTAATGGCTTAAGTAATGCAATAGCACCTCTACACGTCTAGTAATAAAGGCAGTCTTACAGTATAGTGGTATGAAATCTCTAAAAAAAATAATTTATCAACCATCTTTTTATTTTTATTTTAATAAATAATAATTGAATAAAAATTTAAATTCCTAAATATTGTGTATTAGAATCTGTTGTGTAGAGAAATATTTTATTTGTATTTATATTAAATCCTCTTGCTTGGCTATCAGATGGTAGGAGATATTAACATTGCTTTATGATTTTTCTTTAATTGGTATTAAAACTATTACTTTATCTTATTTTATTAATTTTTTTAGATTTCATATGGATTTTCTAAATATATATAATTCATAAAACTTGTATTTACTTAATATTATTTTATCTTAAAAAACATTCAATTTTATCTTCTTCTTTTTTTCAAAATTCAACCTTATCTAATAAACAAACCTAAATAAGTTATTAATAGGCCTTGGTTTTAATAAAAAATATGATGCATACGATATGGAGTTTGATGTCTTATAAATATATTAGATATTATATAGTTATATAAAAAAATTATAAATACTCTTCTAATTATTAGTATATAATCTATTTAAATAATTTAATTAAATTAAAAAAATTAATTAATATGTTATATTTTATCTAAAACGTGCTAACAATATCTTTTAATTTAATTATTCTCTCTATTATTTTATTATTGTTGATTGCGTATTAATAGAAATATTTTAAAAAAATGATAAATATAAAAAATATTTTTATATTTAAAATTAAAATTATTTTTTTAATTAAATTATATATTTAAATATTGGAGGACTAAGTTATGTTAAGAAATTAGATAATATTGTTAATAAGGGAGAATAATTCCAAGTCAACAAATATATGAGTCTACAAGACGGCGCACAAACCAACCGTCCCACATGGCTCCGTTCCAACGCTACACCAATATTATTTCATCTCAATATTATCCTCAACTTCATCCTCATTCAGTTATTCTTTACGTTTGCTTGCCGGCTGGCAATTTTGTCCCCGTACGTGTGGCTCCTATCCCCACGTCAGCATCTACAAAGTCCTTGAAGTTATAATTATAATTATTTTTTTCAAAAAGCTATAAATATAATTGGGGAGTACCTACTACTATTATTTTTTGATATTTTCAACATAGTAATAATTTTTATTTTAATGACAATGTTAATATTTTTTTAAAATTTATTTAATTAAATTAATTAACTATTATATTAAAGAATAAAATAAGTATATAATTAGACATTATTTTTCTTTTGTAGCTTATAAATTTTAATATTAATTTCTTAAGTTTTAATTTATGAATTTTAGTCTCTAGAGATAAAAGTGTACAAAGTTTTATTAAATTATATAAATTTATTAAAAAATTACATGGACCAATATTTAATATTAAAAAAAATTAAAAGATCAAAATTTATAGCATAAAATTTTAAAAAATAAAATAAAAATAAAAATATATTTGAGGGGAGAATTAAATTTACACTTATTTTGAGGGACTAACTCATAAAGGATAAAAGATTATATTATATTAACCCTTTTCATTCTCTCCTCCTCATTCTTCTGCATTTTTTGTCTTTTCCCCAACAAATGATATTTTATCTAGTCATAGGCATGAACCTAATTAAATTAATAGTATTTTCATTATTACTTAGTATTGTAATTAATTATTACTCAGTGACAAAGACTAATCTGAGTTAGTATAAAACAATAATTTCATATTGATCCTTATGATCAGATACCATTCGATCAAATTAATTAAAATAACAGCATACCAAATTGGAGTGGTTCATCATATTTTATTCATCATGTTCTTTTACAATAATAACCAATAATTATAGGCTACCGCTAATCAATATTAATTTATTCCGTCTTCATTTTGGGAATTGCATAAATTTGTTTGTTGCAATTATATATATATATATATATATATTCCTTATTATTTATTATACAATATATTAAAATAATGTATTAGTTTTAACTAACAAATTATAATAATTATGCCGATCAACCTGCACCAATAAAAATAGCATTAATATATATATATATATATATATATATATATATATATACTTGCATTTTATATAATTGGTGGTTATAAGAGAATCCTTACAAATGGTTCTGAGTCTGAGTCAGATGAAGAATTAACTTGAATTTTCTATTCAATTTTCATATAAATAATTTCAAATTTTGTGATTGAAATATTTTATGGCACTTTAAAAAAACAATTATATAATTAAGTATTGTTATAAAAAAAATTAATATTTTAATCATTTTATTAATTCAGTTAATATGTGTTAATATTATTAACATTTGTCTCAAAAAAGTAAACAATAAATAATAAAAGTGAATGGAAAAAAAAATAACTCACGTGTAATATAATTGAGGTTAAATAAAGTATATGGTTATGGTAATAATGGTAAAAAAAAATAATACGGGCACTAAGTTAAAAAAATGTTGAAACATGAGGGACGCAATAATAGTTTTTTTTTTACATAAAACCTAAACAAAAATTAAGTTTAATCAAAAGGAATAAATGAGCAATTTAAAAAATTCACAATACAATCTCATTTGTGCCTATTGGGGCCAAAGCAAAATTCACAAGATTGGAGTCCATGTGCTTTTGTGAAGTATAAATTATATTGTTACCAACAACATAAATATTTATTATTTTTGGCTTTCCTAAGCTTATATTAAGCCCAAATTTAATAGCACTTAGTGCATGTAATTATATTAAATTATTTGTATATGCAGGTATTAATAAATAATTAATTGTTACATCTACATGTCATAATAGGATTAATCAATGATATTATATGTTATGTGATAAAGAGAAAATTAATATACAAATCCTTATAATTTTACTTTATTATTTATTAGATTATTTGGTCAAGGTAATTTTTTCCTTTTCATGGGTCTTTATATTTTTTTCCGATTATATATATTGGTATATATGCTCGTAATTTGTAAGGGAAACTACTTAATAGTTGATAAGATTATTTTTACTCAGCTAATATTTGGATTGATTTTGTAACATAAATTTAAATAAAAGTAAAACTAATTAAATTATAGATTATATATAGATGTAAGAAAATTATCATGAACACATTATTTTTATTTTAATATTGATTATAAATAAATTTTATTTTCAAAAATAATAATTTGTATTTTATATTGTATGACAATTTACATGTAATCAATCCTAATTAACAAATTATGACTATAGGATTAATGACAATAACTAACCAAAATTGTAAAGATCTAAAAACAATGACAGGAATATGGTTAAAAGTTAAGTAAAATTATAAGAAACGATTTCATCAAAAACAATTATAAGAAACGTCAAATCATTTTTTTTAATAAGAAAAAACAATAGATGCGATAGAACTATAAAAAAAACAAAAAAATAAGACCAAAAAGAGGTAAACTATATTAAGTACCTATACTTTTTTTAAAAAAAATTAATTTAGTATTTATGTAATTTTTCCTCTTAATTAAATTTTTAATTTTATTTTGTTAGTACTATTAATTTTTGTATAGTAGTTAATAATACTAAGAGAGTATAAAAGATAATTATGTTAAAAGAATAAAATTAAAGAATTTAATAAAAAAAAGAAAAATACTCTAATATTAAATTAAAAATTAAGAAAAAATGTAAGTACTAACAAAATAATTTTTTAAAAAAAAGATAGCGGGGACCGATAAAGCAAAACCCATAAGAAGGGTGAGATTTTCCCTCCAAAGGAATAGGGTAATCTTAGGTTAAGGGCATGTTTGATTTTACGTCAAATAGAGATTTAAAAAAAAATCTAACCCAAATTCTAGTTTAATTTTTTTAAAAATAAATAGTTATATTTATTTAAATAAATTTTTATATTAAATTATAATTAAAAATTAAAATTTTATATAAGCTATTGAGAATATTTTTTGAAACAGTAAAATATTTTATTTATTATTTAATTATTATTTTACTTTTATTTTTTTATATTTTATCTCTTTTTATCTATCTCTTTTTCATTATCTCTCATCTCTCTTCTCTATTTTCTCTCCTATTACCTCACTCCTCTCTTCTTTTATATTTTTAATAAAATTATAATATTTTTAGTAATTTATCAATTATAAAAACTTATAATAACTATCTAAATATTTTTTTTATTTATAACAACTTTTTTTATACTTTTTTTTTTATTTTTTTTAAAAATTATCTAAACTTTTTTTATAAATATTTTTTTAAATTATTATATAAATAAACACATAAGCATTCAAGAAACACTTGCGGGCGTGTCAAAGTACCATTTCATTTCATGCAAATAAAATGATATTTAGACTGTGGGTTCAACTGATAAAGGAATGAGATATATGACTATTTAGAATATATTTAATCTTTAAAAAATATTATTTTATTATAATTCTAATCGCGAAATTTAAGAAGGTATTATAGCTTTTGGATGTCTAGGTTTATGCCTAAAGGTAATAGATAATTCGTCTTACTTGATATTGGTATCGTCTAGAAGGAAATGAGATTTTATTCTATTTTTAGATCGTAGATAAACCTAATATCTTTTTAAAAAATTTTATACTAAAAAAATACAAGAAGAAAGTTTAAAGGAGATTTATGAGGAAGGAGGGAGCAACAATAAAATATAAAATAGTCCATAGTAGCATTATTAACATGGCATAAAGTGATTTCTAAACCAAGTACCGGTCAAACAGAAGAGCCACACACACACACACACACATACACAAAAAAAATGGAAGTACTTTTGATTCCAGGTAAATTGCACTACACCACTACTCATCCCCCTAACCAAAACCACTTTTCAATTCACCTTTGCTACCTACCATCTCTGTTTATCTCTTCTCAAACTCACATTCCACTCTTGGGTAAATTTCTTTTTTTAAGAACAAAAATCGGTGAAAAATTGGTATTTAAAATTTTATTAATTTAAGGATTTGAATTTAAGTATTAGTATCTTTGTGTATAAATTCTTCAGATTAGAAATATTTTTTGCATATAAAAATATATCATTTTATTCTAACTAATAAATTTTTTAAACAGTAATTTTTTCACTATTTTTTTCACATGTTTGTGTATCTTTCTACAAGAGAAAATAGTATTTAATATACTATTAAATATTAAATATAAATATATTTTTAACCTAAATAACAATATTTTTTAAGAGAAAACTTATATGAAGTTTATTGTATTTATTTCGTTAAGTTCTCCAATATCACTTTTTTGTGTTTCCTTTTTTTAAAAGGTAAAGTGAGATTAAAAAATTTGATGTAAATAACTTAATTTAAGTATGATCTATTTTTTTATCAATCTAAATAATGTTAATTAAAAAATAAATTTAAACAAATAACAAAAATACTATTCTTAAGGAAAAAAACTATATTAAATCCTGAGGCTCATCAGAATTAAACAACTGTAAGATTTAAAAGAAAATTAATAGTTGGCAAGTAGATAATTGTTTTTAGAAGATGTATCTGTGTACCAAAAATATACCCAACAAAAGTAAGTATTGTATGGATAATTAAAAGTCAAGGCCTTATTATTATGGTAATTATCATTTATTAGTTAAAGAACTTAGGGTTCTAGAAAAATAACTTATGAAAAAAAAGGCTCTTAGAGAATAATTTATAAAAAAAGGGGTTTGAATAAATAAGTGTTTGGATAGTTATTTTTAAAAATATTTTTATTATTGATAAATTATAAAAAAATGTATGAGTATTAAATGAGGAGAGAGGAGATATGAAATATGAGAGATGCGAGATATTATAGAAAACAAAAGAGAGATGAGAGATAGTGTAGAAAATAAAGGAGAGATGATATAAGAAAAAGTATAAGAGAGATAATAGAGTATGTAAAAAAAGTAGAGATAATATAGTAATTAGTTAGTCTATAAGCTATTTTACTGTTCCATAAACTATTCTGATCAGTTTATCTAAAAATTTAGTTTTAAATAATAGTTTCGTCTAAAAGGCCGTTTAAACAAATATAACTGTTTGTTTTAAAATTTTTTAAAACTCAAATTTTACCAAAACACACAATTAGCCTAAGGAAGAATAATTTTGAAGGGTAAAAAAGTAATTCAACTTTTATATTAAGAATTTTTACATTCTAAATAAAAGAATATTTTTTAACACATAAGATTATATTTAGAGCTAGTGGGCTGGGCCCGTTTTACCTTAAAGGAGCGGGGTAGACTATACAACCGATCCCTCCTTAGCCAGCTGACTCGCTTTTATTTATTTAATTTTTAATATTATTATTTATTTTATTTAAATGTTACTTTAAATATTCATATTATCAAATACTAGTAAAGATAATTATTTATTTATTAATATATGTTGACATATTACAATTGATTAATATTATGTTAATATTTATTAAGATTTATAGTTATAAAATTTAATTTTTTTTATAAAAATATGATTTTTTAAAAGTATAATATTAACTATTTTTTTATTATATTAATATAATATTATAAATTTTTTATCAATATTTTAAAAATTTAAAAATAATTTTTTAAAAATATTAAAAAAATGTCAGCCCACCACCATTAAAAGGGGACAAGCTCAGGTTGTACAGTCTATTTTCTCTAACTTAGAGGTTATACGGCCAGTTTGGAAACTACAAAAACATAGTTTCTAAAGAGTTTTTGGGTTAAAATCTTAATTTGAGAAAATTTTAAAACAAATAGTCATATTTATTCAAACAGATTTTTGGACTAAACCATGGTTTAAAACTAAAATTTTAGATAAGCTGGTCAAAGCAGCTTATAGAATAGTAAAAGAACTTATGAACTAACCAATTACTATATTACCCCTACTTTTTTTATACCATCTTTCTTACTTTTTCTTACACCCTCTCTCCTCTCATCTCTTATCTCTCATCATTTAATACTCATATCATTTTTTATAATTTATCAATAACAAAAGTATTTTTAGAAATAACTATTTAAATACTCATTTATTCAAAACTATTTTTTTTAAATTTTTTTTTTAAAAACCCTTTTATATAAGTTATTTAAAAGCTATTTTTTTTATAAGTTTATTTTTAAAATTTTATCTAAATATGTCTATAGTGACCGTGGGCTAATATATTTTATATACTTTCTTGAGAAAAAGAAATTTCCAGTATATTACATTCGGTGGTGCCAAAAAGCATAAGCGCGTTTAACGGTCATTACGGAATTTAAATTGGCTTGAGGTTGATTTGGTCATTTTAAGGTAAAAATATAAATTAAAAAGGTAAGCAAGATGGAGAGGAATGAGAATGCGGTGGACGTTAACGCGCATGCGGACGCGATGCACTACAATGCTATGGCAAGAGGTGGGGCCCCACATCAGCTCCGACGATCCAGCCGGGTAAGACGTGACGCGTGGGTCCCAATCAAAGAACTTGGGCTTCCTTCCCTTATATTCTATCCTCCCGAATTGCATTTCCCTGACTCGCAACGGACGTGTTCGTTCATCTGAGGAGTTTTGTGGTGGGCCCCACCTAGGCAACACCACCGGCTGACCTGGCATCATCGGTGACGCGGACGCGCATCACCGAAGCGCATGGGGTTGGTAAATTTCGGGAATGTGATCTAAAATTGTCGTTTCCATTCGGTTTTGATTTAAAACGACAATGAAACGAGAAAAAGCATTCCTCTAGTCCTACTTCCAAGTTCCAATCCAACAAAATGCAACATCACATTTAAACGATCTACAGTTGAAGCAATTATCATTATCACTATCACTATTATAATAATAAAAAATAAATTGATAACCTTTTGCAAAGTAAGATTAATATATTGTATTTATATTTGTAAATAAATTGTGTAATAAGCGACTGGTGTAACTGGTTTAGCCGGTCAACTCGCCGAAATTCGGCACCATTGGCATTGAGGCACGAACTTGTCCATATATTTTACAATCATGCTAACAGCTTTCTTTTTTATTTTTTAAATTAAAAAAAATGATGATTAATGTCAAACCAATGAGGTTGTTCCAAGCTGCAAAATTATTTTAAAAAATTGTAATCATAATTGATATTACGATTCATTATATTTCATTAATAAATAATATGAGTTGAAAAGAGTGAGCGTGGTTCAGCATCCACGAATTCATCCAAAATGTTAGAGGCAACAACAAAAAATAAAAAGAAAAAAAACTCAAGGTAAACGCTGTTGGATTTGAAACCAATAAAGGGGGAGTCTAATAAAAAAAATTAATATTTAAAATTTTGTTAAGAAAAGTGTTGTTATATTTTGGTTGAGAGAAAATTGAGAAAAAATAGAATGAGGGAATACTAAAAAAATAAAATTTTTAAAAATTATAAAAAAATCATTTTTCAGATTTTTTAATATTATTTTTTTATTATTTTTTAATAAAAAATGCCTGTAAGCAACGGGAGAAAAAACACGGTTAGAGTTGTTTCTTTCAATTATGAAAAGGAAAAAAAAAACAACGTAAAAAGAGTTAAAAAAAATAGTAATTAATTTAGTCAAGGAATTAAAAGAAGGAGAGAGAGAATACAGTGGGCTTTTGTTGAGAGTTGAGCTGTGAGTTAGCTGTCGTGGGATGAATTATTTCTGGCCCACCGTCCTTCCCTTCCCTCATTCATAAACTCACACAGCTCCAAAATCCCTAGAACACGCCCTCCTCTTTCTTCCTCCTCCTCCTCCTCCATCTCAATCTCTCTTTCTCCCCCCCCCCTCTCTCTCTTCTCCACCTGCATTTTCCTCAGATCTCAAGGTGGACGTTTCTGCAAAAACTATTTTCAGCCTCGACTGAGAACAACAGAGATTTTGAGGGAGTGAAGGTAGCCGAAGAGAGCTTGATATCAAAATAGTGTGGCATTTGGTTTCTCATATGCCTCATGTGAGATGAAGAAGAAGGTATATTTCCCTCTTCTCATTGCCTTCTTCTTAGGCGCAGTCTCCCTCTCTGCCGCCGCCGATGTCCCCATTACCAGCCATGGAGCTCTCACTGACGCCGAGGTCATGTACGTCAGGCAACGTCAGCTTCTTTACTACAGAGACGAGTTCGGCGACAGAGGAGAACAAGTCACCGTCGATCCTTCTCTGATTTTCGAGAACAATCGCATTAGAAATGCTTATGTAGCTTTACAAGCATGGAAGCAAGCCATTCTTTCCGATCCTAACAATTGTACGCTCAATTGGGTTGGAGCCAATGTCTGTAACTATAGTAATGTTTTCTGTGCTCAGGCGCTTGACAACCCTAAGATTCGTACTGTTGCCGGCATTGATCTCAACCACTGTGACATTGCTGGGTACTTGCCGGAGGAGCTTGGACTACTCTCGGATCTTTCTCTCCTCCACATCAACACTAACAGGTTCTGTGGTACTGTTCCTCACAAGTTTGATAGGCTGAAACTTCTGTTTGAACTGGATCTCAGTAACAATAGGTTCGCCGGGAAGTTCCCCACGGTGGTTCTGAGGCTTCCAACTCTCAAGTTCTTGGATCTGAGATTCAATGAATTCGAGGGGACGGTGCCTAGAGAGCTTTTTGACAAGGATCTGGACGCGATCTTCATAAACAACAATCGTTTTGTGTTCGATCTTCCTGACAATTTTGGGAACTCTCCGGTGTCAGTCATCGTTGTCGCCAACAACAAGTTCCATGGTTGTCTCCCGGCGAGCTTGGGCAACATGACGAACCTGAACGAGATCATCCTGTTGAATAATGCTCTCCGTTCGTGCTTGCCTTCCGAGATTGGGTTGCTGAAGAACTTGACAGTGTTCGATGTGAGCTTCAATCAGCTCTTGGGTCCCTTGCCAGACACCATTGGAGGCATGGTGAGCCTTGAGCAGTTGAATGTAGCTCACAATTTGCTTTCTGGGAAGATTCCAGGGAGCATTTGTATGCTGCCAAACCTACAGAACTTCACATATTCATATAACTTCTTCACTGGAGAGCCACCGTCGTGCCTCAGCTTGCCGTCGTTCGATGATCGGAGAAACTGCTTGCCGGCAAGGCCACTACAGAGGTCGGCGACACAATGCAAGGCTTTCTTGTCACGGCCTGTGGACTGTAACTCGTTTAAATGTAAGCCATTTGTTCCGTCGCTTCCTCCACCTCCTAACCCTTCCCCTCCGATTCCGGTGCCTTCCCCACCACCCGTGGTCGTACCTTCACCTCCTCCATCACCGGTTTACGTTCCACACTCTCCGCCTCCACCTTCTCCGCCGCCACCTACGCCGCCACCTCCGGCGTATTCGCCCCCACCACCTCCGCCGGTTTATTCACCACCACCACCTCCACCAGTCTACTCTCCACCTCCTCCTCCACCTTCTCCACCCCCACCGTCACCTCCTCCGCCAGTCTACTCTCCACCCCCGCCACCACCACCGCCTCCCCCTCCTTCACCACCCCCACCTTCACCTCCCCCGCCAGTCTATTCACCACCACCACCGTCACCTCCACCTCCTTCTCCATCGCCACCTCCACCTCCACCCTCTCCTCCCCCTCCATCTCCTCCATCCCCATCACCCACACCATATTGCGTCCGCTCTCCACCGCCACCGCCACCGCCACCGACTTACAGCTCGCCTCCACCGCCTCCTCACTCCCCTCCACCGCCTCCTCACTTTCCTCCAACTCCTCCTCACTCCCCTCCGCCGCCTATTTATCCCTATTTATCACCACCACCTCCTCCCCCTGTCCATTCACCACCCCCACCATCTCCCCCACCTTGTATAGAACCACCCCCACCCCCACCACCTTGTGAAGAGCATCCACCACCGTCACCTTCTCCCACACCTTATTTACCACCTCCATCCCCATCTCCCCCTCCACCACCATCTCCTGTTCAGTACAGTTCGCCGCCGCCGCCTGTTCAGTACAGTTCCCCGCCACCGCCAGCAGTTCATTACAGTTCTCCCCCACCACCAGTATACCATTCTCCTCCACCACCATCGCCACCTCCCTGTGAAGAAACTCCGCCTTCTGCATCCCCACCTCCACCGGTCACATACGGAAACCCACCTGCTCCTGTATATGAAGGGCCTTTGCCACCTGTCTTCGGAGTCTCTTACGCATCTCCACCTCCACCACCCTTCTATTGATTCTTTTGAGAACTTTTCTCCTCTATCCTTACTTCCATCCACAACAAAATTCACACATTGTCGGCAATATCTTTTATACCCTCTTCATGTACTTCATCGACTCTGTTCTCTTGCACAACGCGACTCTCGTCGCCCATGGAGGAAAAATAAACAAAGTGAGAATGGTTTGTATACTGCCGATTTAGTTATAGTCATCAGCATTGTTCTTATTTGGATGCCATCGATAGTCAGTCATAAAAGGACACACAGAAGAGGAGGTCAGAGTAGTTAGTGAGTGAGGTATGAGGAGAAAGTCTCTATATTGATTTGAATTGTTATGAACGAGTTGTGAAATAAAAAAAAAATTGCAGAGGAAAAAAGAGTAGGTTGCATAGGGATGAAATGGAGACCATAATTTCAGGGTTGCAAAGACGGTAGCACTTTCTGCTGCCGCATCTTGTTTGTGGGTTTATTGTTAATGTCTCTTATAATTATACTTTTGTTTCTTTGGTTTTTCGAATTTATAGTATAATTATGAACATTTTACTTGTATTTGATTCTCCGAATTCATATCATTCCCTTTTTCTGACCTGTCTCGGTCGGTTTCTGCTAATTGAGTGCTGTAGTTGTGACTTGTGAGTCCACCAATCCTTTTCTTTGAGGAATTGAACATGGCTGCCTGCTTGTAATTTTCGGCATGATAGTTACAGGCAAAAAAAGAGAAGGATGTGTTCAATTGCTCATTGTCCATCCATCTTCATTCTTTTTTGCAAATATCTGTTTTCTAAATTCTCTATATACCTTTGCTTGCAAATGAAACTTAAATAAGAAAAGGTATATATAATCATCATGAGAATTGAGTCACGTCTTGATTGCATGTTCTATATAATTAGCTTGGGCCTGCAATTATGTTGTCTAACATATCATGGTTGAGGTTTGAAACAAGATTGAGAAGCCACAACCAGAGTTTTTCAGCAACAACCCCCCCCCCCCCCCCCGCTCTTTTTTCCTAGTTCAGGGTGGGACCTAAATGGCGGGCTCAAGAATCATTAAGGATGAGGAGGGCCTGCAAGATTAAATACTCCTTATGAAGTTTCTTTCATTTGTTTCGAGATTACTCTCCCCCATGTGCAAAGCTTATCTTTTGAGATTTGAATTCAAATCTGCTTGTTTACCTGGCGCTATCTATCTCCCATCCCCTTTTTTCCTAATTGGGATTATGAACATTTCATACTGTTAAGCTTGTGAGGCGAAAGCTTAAAGCTTCTTGTTCACATTATTATGCCTCTTTTCTTTTCTGCTTTTTCACACCACAATATCACGACCATTTTTTATCCTTTCAAATAATACTTTGCTTCCTCTTTTGAGCATTGGTCATAGACCAATAATCTCAATGGCCCATTCACTTTCTGTTTGTTCTCCTCCATAGTCAACCAAACTCTTCATAACTTAAAAGAATTTTTATCCCAATTGGGGTTCTTTCTCCAAAGTGCTCTCCAGTTCCATGAAGCTTCTGGTTCCAACTCAGCGAAGGTAACGTGCGTCGCATACATTCGTGCATTAGCCCACCCAATTATGTTTTTTTATTTAAAAAGGAAACAAATCTTTATGGCGTTATCTATATATTAAAAATGATCAGATCGTGGGTTCATGTAAGGCGAGTGCGATTCTATTTTACATACATACATACATACATACATATATATATATACATATATATATATATATATATTCATCTAAGGTGAATTCATTAATGTTAAAATTTACTATATTTGTAACCTTAATACTATAATACATTGTCGGGGTCTTCTAATTCGATCAAGCGCCTCTTTTTAAGTCTCTTTTTAATGAGAGGTTGTGAGTTTGAGCATTGAGGCTTTTGAGTTCAAATTCTTTATGGATATAATGATTATGTGAGTTATAGTAAAAACAAAATATTATAATGCATTGTTTTAAATGGGTTTATAGATATTTAGTAGTTTAGGGTTAAGTCATGTGGGATCAATATTAATATGAACACAAATCGAATTCACCCACCCATTATGTAAAAAGTAAAAGAGAGAGAAAAGAGGGAAAATAAGGACCTTTCACTTGTCCTTTTCTACCTCATCTCTTGTATGGAAAATGAGAAAATATGCAAAGAAAGGCATAAAACCACCACGAGAAAGGGACAGTGACCTTAATGAAATGGGCTCCATGTATACAACCTTCACGTGGCATGTAATGCAATGCGAACCCTCCTCCTCTCTCTCTCTCTCTATATGTATATGTCTATGTGAGGTTAATAGGTTGGTTGACTTGTTGGATTACCTCAAGAAGGACATAACTATAATTTAATTAGGTTCTCGAGGGACAGCCTGTGATTAGGTCAAGCGTATTGATGGCATTTCGTAAAACTGGTGTTTGTGATATTGACCTCTTCACCCCCACACATTAAAAAAGAACAAACAAGTCTCTATTTCAAGATAAGAGAGCACAAACACAATGCCCCTTTTAAATTTAAAATTATCACGGAAATTAAAGGTGATTAATTTATAAACAATTAAAAAAAAAAAAGAAAAACGAAACAAAAATTAACTCACATTACATTACAATTACATTACCCTCATCCTCTCACCTTTAAAAGATTCCCACCTCCATCATCATCAATTTAAATCTTCTCACACAAACATATGCTTTGCTTTCTGCTTTGTTTGGCTCTTATTGCAATTTCATTAGTTAAATTATTTTTTTTTGTTAAAATAAATTAAATGATTCCACATACCCACATTTCCCAACAAGTTTTGGTTAGAATATGACCTTACCGTCCAAAAAGGGGAAACCCACATACATATTCCATGCCCAAAATGATTGATCATGGCCGAATAGTTAGAAAAGTATTAGTTTTATGTACTCCCATTGATCTTTTTATTTTTTATATAGCAACCTTTTAAAAAGTTTGTCTTTAATCCTTTTTATATTATTCCTTTTAAATTATTTATTAGATTAATTATTTTTTAAAATAACTACTCTCATTAATTAATAAAAAATGGAGGTACAATAATTAGGTAGAAAGAAATTACCCAATAATTTTAAGGGCAATTCTAAAAAAAATCATATACATTGTTGACAAATTTACTGCCACCACATAAATTAACAAAATTTTTAAAATTTTTGTGAAATAATTAAATTCCATATATGAGACTAGATGAAGTATATACATACCAACTCTAAAATGAGTGATGAATAATATTGTCACTTACTTAAACTTGGTGAATCAAGCAATTTAGTTTTATTTTTGGTAAACAAATTTTTAGAAGGAGTTAGGTTCACTTACGATCTAAAGGTAGGGCGAAGCCTTCTTTCTTCTTAAGTGATACTAATATTGGACAGGACAAATCATTAATTACTCTCAGGCAAAACTTAGATACCCAAGAGTTAAGATGTCTTTCAAGTGCTACTACTAAAATCGTAACAAAACAATACTCTTTAAAGATAAAATATATTCTAAATAGTCGTATGTCCCACCCTTCACCAACTGAATTCAATGGAAAATTTAGTTTTGAATTCAAAACAATGAACAAAATGGGGAATTATCTGGATTTGGCATCCATCAATATCTTAATTGAATTATTGATAAGCTGTTGGGCCAAGAAGGCAATTGGAAGAAATTATTATTTACTTTCTATTACTCTAAAGATGTTGGTGATCCAATTAATGTTGAGGAAGATGCAAAAGGGTCTACAGCACAAGCTATATATAGAGTCTATAGTGCCAACTAATTGCTGTGTGGTTTGGTTATACTTAATCATAAGAATATTTGAACAACTTCATAGAATGGTATGGCAAAATTGCCAACCGAGCATTTGTGTGTGTGTGTATATATTAATTAGTTTATGGTGAGGCTTTTGTACTCCCTTCTATTTTTATTATTATTTTTAAATAATATATTTAACTTATAAATTAATATACAATATAATGTTATATATATCACTTTAGTCTTTATTATAAATTTATTTTAAAAAAATAGTTTTATTCTAAATATAAATTCACTTAGAGATTATTCACGACTCTTTTCCAATTTTATTATTATTTAATTCTTATTGAAAAGAGAAAAGAGAGAGATAAAAATGATTTATAAATGTAAAGAGATAATAAGGTTAAATTTAATTTTTTTTATCAATTTAAAGCATATTTAATAGCTTAATTATTATTTTTTGGGTTGTGACAAATAATTAAAATAGAGTTATAATAAAGACCAGAGTAATAGGTATTTTAAAGAGATCAAATCACATTGACTATAATTAATTAATTTATCTTAATTTCTTAATTTATACAAATTAATTAAATAATTATTATTTAAGGATAATTGAATATATTATTTGAGCCATCTTTTTCCAAATTTGCATGTTTTAGCAAATCCAATAATTGAAAAAGAAGCATAACTGTCAGTATTTTAAACGCAGCAGCAACTTACGAAGAAGAAGAAGAAGAAGAAGAAGAAAAGAACAATTACTATACTAAGCCAAAATTTGCATGAATTGATGATGGGGTCCAAAAGAGAATGGCACAATTCAGCTGCCTTTCTTGTTTGCCAGACAACTTGAGAATGATGTCTATATATTACAATGTCATAATGAAAATGATATTCTTGAAAAAACAAAAAAAAAGGCTCACAAATGAAAACCCAGAAACTGATGTTACAAATTAAACTAACCTATCCTTGTTTTAGATTTTGATTTTGCATCTTACCCTTGACATTTCAATCACACTCACTCACTTCAAAACCGTTATGTGCATAAAGCAATACTTTTTTAATATATTGAGTGATATTGAAGCATTGTTTTTATCCTTATTTGGATTATTTTAATTTGGCCTCACATTTTTAAGTAGGATTTTGCACATAAAAAAAAAATATAGTCCCAAGTTGTATAGAGAGAGATTGATCTTTATATCTTGAAAAGTTGAAGTATTTATCATTATATGTATTATGTGATATTTTGTCTTATTTTAGTAGGCCATGGATTGAATTATAAACAAAAAGTGAAAAATTAGGTGATGGGCTTACTTTTGAGTAGCCCATAGCCACATCCTTTGGAGGCTTTTCTTTTCTTCTAGTATTATTATGCATTAAAATTTGAGAAGAGCGTTAATATTATCTAAAAAAAGATTTTATTTTATTTTTAAATTATAAGTAAGTTTAATTTTTTTTAAAAAATTTCTATAACAAAAAAAAATTGAGAAAAGCATGTTAAATCCCTATAGAAAAATATCTTGCTTTTAAATTTCTAAATTTATGTTTAAAAGTAATTAGAAGTTCAACTTATTTAATATTAATATCGCATAAGAGAAAAGTAAATTTCATCTACTATTAAATTATAAGTGAGTTCAATTTTTTTTAAAAAATTCACTATAAAAAATTTGAGAAGACATGTGATCAACACAAGTCAATAACAGACTAACAATACAAAATTTATTAAATAAAAATTAATCTATCGTAATATAATAAATTAATATTAAATTTTTTTTAGAAGAATGTTGGAAGAGTGAACGTTCAGTATTCAATCTCTTTTTTTTAATGTTAATATAATTTTTTATCCTTTAAATTTATATAAATTTTTATTTTAATCCATCAAATTTTAAACTATATATTTTAATTTTTTAAAGAGTAAAATAATCTATATTTTTATTAAACTATAAGCACTATTTTTTTTTTTATGCTAGTACTCGAACAAGCCTTACAGTTTGAAAGCATGACCGTAAACCACAAAGGCAAAGGATAACTCTTATAGAAATTAATATTTTAGATAGAAAAAATTTAAAAAATAAAAATATATAATTTAAAATTAAAATGATGTTAAAATTGAGAGGTAAAATATTTTATTAATTTTTTTTAAAATACCAACCAACTTTAGGACCCACGTTGAATCCTATGAATGGTAATTGGATTTGGATTAAACAATACAAGTGTAAAGTGTAAAGCTTTTCTAACAACAGAGTAACAGAGACCAATTTATCAATAAATATAATAAAATTTATGATAAATTATAATAATATTTAGAAATTAATTATAAACATTAATATTTGTTTCTGACACGCAAGAAAGAATAATATAGAAGGCAAAAACAATTCAAGATCCGATGTAAATAAATATATAAAATAATGTTTTATAAGGGAAGGATCTATGAGATGGCAGATAGAGCAAAGAAGATTGCGTATGTTACGCATTTGGTGGGTTGAGAAAAAGTAAATGGTCCAAATGACTTACACCCTAGAAAGTGTAACTAAATATTTTGGGAACCGGGGCTCCCTTGATTGACGACGACTTTTTAATTGAAACCTTCACACTTTCCTTTATAGGATCCAACTGCATCCCACGTTTATTAAATCCAAATTTAGATTGCCCACATTAAATTTAGTTAATTTAGTTTGTATTTTATTTTATTACTAATTTTTAATATTTTATGGAGTATTTTCTAAAATATAGGTTTTAAATATATTTGCACATTAATTAAAAAAAATATAATCAATACATCAAAATATTTATTATATTATCAAGTTAGTTTTTATAAAATTTAATAAATGTTTTTTTATTTATTTATCAATACTAAAAATATTTATAAAAAAAAGTATATATTTAGGAACAGATGCCGTATTGCAATAAATGTAGAATATTAAAATAAATTCTCTATGGCTTGGTTAAATTAGAGATCTCAATTCGCCAATGATCGTAAAGGATGAGTTTGTGCGAATGACCGGTGTAGAAAGATAAAGGCTATTAGCTCATGGCATTGGGTTTCTCTAAAAAGCTTAGATATCTGCCCAACATTGCTGCTGAGCTTTCAGGCCCTTTTGCAAGGGTCTCAAACTAATGGAACCCCATAATTAATGTCATTAGGGCTATGATTAGTTAAATCAAAGGAGAGTAACTTAATTTAAGAGAGGATAAAGGATGTAAGTAGAGAAGTGTTTTTTGTTTAATTTAAAAATAAAAAAAGAGAAGAGGGGAATTTATTATAAATTAATAAATATATTTTTATCATTTTATTTAAATTTTTTCCAACTTATTTTATCTTCATTGACTTTTTTTAAATCATGACAATCGCCCGTGTTGCGTCCGTAAGAGAGTGCTGGAGGTCAAAACTGGAGGAGGCCTTCGTTATTGACATGGGCAATCGCCTGTTTTGAAACTGGAGATCAAAGCTAGAGAGCGTTGGAGGTCAAAAATGGAGCAGGCAATCGCGATACACAACATAAACAATCGCCCGTGTCTTCACAATTCACGAGATCTGCGTCAGCTTCGCATACTCCTCTAGATCTCCATCCTCAGCGTCGCATACTCCTCTATATCTGTTGGCAATAGAGGTTGGGGGCGGAGGAGCGTCGCTGTGAGGTGAGGGTAGGACTGTAATATTGAAAATTACTATAGCCAATTTTGTCACAAATGAGCAAAATATTTCGGGGGAGAGAAATAGAAACAGACAAAATTTTCTCTGCCTCCCCTCTAATTTTTTAAACCAAACATGCATACATCTTACCTCATCTGCTCTCTAAAAACTCTTAACAGAACAATACCTACAAACACTTCTTATATCACTACACCAAGTGACTTTTAGAAAGATCTCAAACTTTCTTGGCATGAAAAATGTAGTAAAGTTAGTATGGTTCATCATTCCCATGAGCATCAAATGGGACCATGAGTTAAATAATATTCCTCCGCTGTTTATTATATATATTTAATTAATTTAATAAAATTAATAAAACTAATTAAATTAATTTATATGAGATATTTTTTTAAAATATTATAATGATCTTCTTTAATCTACTCACTTAATTTAAATAGAATATTTTTTTAAAATATCATAATTATTTTTTTTAATCCATTCACTCTCTCTTGTACTTAATTATTATTGATAAAGTGTCAATATAGATAATTTGAAAAAAAATAATAAATATAAAAAATAAATATTATATTTATGATCAATATCAAGTCTTCAATTAGATCTTATATTAAAAATTATAAAAATATTTTTTATCTATTTATAAATTACTTCTAGCATGTTTTATATAGATCAAGAAAAAATTTAAAAATTTAAAATTTTTTAATTTTATTCCTATATAATATATATTATATCTAATGAAAATAAAATAAACTTAATAATAAATAAAAAATAAAATTATAATATTTATATAAAAAATTTAATAATATAACTTATAAATAAGATTTAAATTTTTTTTTATAATTTATCCAAATCTCATGGGAAAAAAAAAAGTACACACGTCGAGAGAGACTTGTAAATATTGGAATACCATGAATGGAATCCCAAAGCGCATTATAAAAGGAAATTCTGCTTTCCGTCATTAATATGGATAGATTTGGTGAACATTATTCCATGGAGTCTCAACCCAACAAAAAACAAACTTAAATTCCCTTCTTTCTATGACCATATGAATTAAAAACTACCCTTGAATGGTTCATATTTTTCTCTCATTATTTGTGGGCTTACGCTCGAAATCAAACACGTTGGCTATTATAATTTTCAATTAAATTTTAATATTTACATCTAACTATAATAAACAATTCATTTTATTTGATATTAGTATCACTTAAGAGGAATAGAGATTTTACCTTAATAAAAAAAATTAATATTTAATTTTTAGGTGTTTAGGTTTATGTTTAAAAATAATTGATAATTCACTATACTAGTATTGATATTGTATAAGATAGAGGAAGATTTTACCTTATTTTTAGACAATAAGTGAGCCCTATTTTATAAAAAAAATTTGTAATAAAAAAATTGAACTTCAATCATTTATAATTCAACGTTCTTAACTATATTTATTCTTTTTATAAAGCTCTCAAGTATATTTTTATTATTTTAATTTTTTATCAAACTAGACATGAGAAATTAATAGTACATGCTTTATTTGTTTATTAATATTAACTACTATCATAGATTACAAACTTTTATTTCATTAAATATACGTGTTAGATACAAAAATTAAGTCATTTAGTTACTTATTTATAAAAAAAATATTTATTAATTGTAAGGAAAATGACTCATATGTAAAAGCTATTATTTAATATATATATATATATAGTTAATAAAGATAGTTTAATAAAAAAATTATAAATTTAAGAGATAAAATAAATTAAGATTTTATGTCTAAAACTAAAGTAAATATATCAATTACTATATATATATATATATATATATATATAACTAGAGGGAATACTATTGATATATTAGTTTAGATTTTTTAAAGTGATTTTAAGTGGAAATTAGAGAATAATAGGCGACTTGTGTCTATATGAATTACACAAAAGTAGTCGCACGTCTTCATCCTAAAATTATCTCTTACAGAGGAACTTTATTCTGCAAAAGAAGCACACAAATCATCCACGTTACACTGTTTTGTTTGGCATGCAATTTTATTTTAATTGGCCAAAATGGAAGAACAGAAATATGATTTTATCATGGTCACGGAAACGCGATAAACAAGAACCTATTGTTAGGAATATCTACGTAATTAAACCAAACTAGTCATTTTCTTATATTTATCAGGCTCCCCCCAAAAAAATTAAAATTCCAAAAATAAAAAAAAAAAACAAAGACCAGTCATTTTCGAAAAAAAGACAATCAACTTTCATTAAATTCTTCGCCGGTGATTTTGCTCTGCGCATCCTTCGCTTCCAACTAATTCGTATGGTCTGAATTCGATCGTCGAGAACAAGCATATATGTGGGTGCGTGCGTTTTAAGCCAAACGACAACGACGTGGAGGGTAATTCACCGAATCAAAAATCAAATTTGGCATTGAGAGATATGTGGTGGATGATGATGTATAGTGCAGAATGGTTCAGAAATCCACCAAGGGACCATTTTTTGTGATATATATTGTGAAATATGTGGGATCCTAACTGATTTACGTACAGCACAAATCTTCAATCTTCTTCAATCTTTCTTGAGAATATTTTCTTCTGTTTTTTTTTTTTTTTTTTTTTTTGCATTGAAGGAAATTTTCTGTTCACAATAAGACTCCAATAACAATTAGTGGATCATCTTGTGGCTCGCAATAAAGATAAACTGCCCCTAAGGCCATCCCTATAGGATTCTTAGAGATTTCAATGAAAAGATTTTAGGTTTAAGGTTTATTCCTCTCACTGGTTATGTTTATAAGTGATTTTTAATAATTTTATTAGAATTAAGTTTTTTAAAAATCTTATTAACTTTACTTTTAAATTTAATAATTTTACTTCTATTTAATATATTTACCTCTTAAGAAAATAACAATCTACAACATAATAAAAGAATAACAAAATATAGTATATTCATGTTAAAAATTTAATTATATAATTTATAAATAGGATAAAAAAATTTCTCCCTAATTTATAAATAAAACTAAAAATATAGTTGGCAAGATTTTCTGTGTCAGTTAGAGAGGGTTTTTTACGTCAGTTTGTGAAAATCAATTTATAAGAGCGTGGTAATGTATAAATATTATTTTTTTAAAAGTAAGTTTAAAGTATTTATTACAGAAATAGTAACTAATTTTCTAGTATTATAGATTTCTCAAAAGACTTTTAATATTGACCCAAAAAAAAAAGGAGTTAATTACAAACCATGCGAAGTTCAACAGCCATAATGTAATGAGGCAGGCTATATGCATGCATGTAGTAATAGTAATAATAATAAAAATAATAATAATAATAGTAATATGGTGGCCCATTAATTATTATTATTATTATTATTATTATTATTATTATTACGAAAAACATAATCATATTAAACATGAAGCAAACTTTGGCGTGAAACAACAAAATCTCCACTAACAATAATTATGATCCCAAAATTACCAAGCATGCTCTACATATGCCTCTTTCTTGTTTTCACGTTTCTACCCCTTGTGTTGCCAAATGAGCTTTCCATTAATGTTTGAATAATTTCCTACATTTTGGACCACACACTTAATCATTTGCTTAAATAAATTTCACACTTTAGGGTAAAACGGTAACGTTGAAAATTTTACACTAATATACCAAATTATTAATAACTAATCATCGGAATTGATTCACATTATTGTAAATAACGAGTTACTTTTTAGACTTTATGCGATAAAAGAACCATTTAATTTAAAATAATAATATATATATATATAAAGTTAAAGTCAGAGGGTGAAAAAGAGGGATGACCTAACTGGGTAATTTTGGCAGGGGACTTTGAAAGGAAGCGCTGGGATCTGCTTCCGGCGGGAAATTAAAAAAATAAAAATTAAAGATTACGAGGCAGAGAAAAAAACCACCAACAGAGACTCCTCTTCATGTAAATACACTCTGCCTAATCATTATTTAAAAGAGCCAAAAGCACAAAGAAATCCATAAATCTCTCTCTCTCTCTCTCTGACTGTTTTCCAGTTTTCCTTCAAAAGAAAGAAGAGAGAGAGAGATAGTGAAGGAAAAGTGAAGCAAGCCTGTTCCAGAAATAATGATTCAGTGTTCGCTTGCGACTTCAGCTTCCTCTTCATACCGGCATTGATCTTCATCTCTCAGGTACCTCCTCTTCTTGATTTTCTTTTCCTTTGGCATTTTAAGAAAGAATTCATCGCTTTTTGCATGGAGTGATCGGTATTGATTCTGAGCTCCATTGCTGAGGCTTCAATTTCTGTTAGTTGAGCTCTTTCTTTCAGTTGCTCCTAGCTCTGATTATGATTCTGCATTTTCTTTGGAATAACTAAGGAATGTATTGCTTAGCATTCTGTTAACGTTTCGTAGAAGTTTTTTCTTCTTCTAAATCTGTTGTCTGAGAAGGAAAAAACGAGTCGCCGATTCGTTATCGTTGCTTTTATGTCTGTTCTGCTGGATAATCTGTTTCAACTCTCATATTCTGTGGATTATAAATTACAGAGTAGCTTTTCTCGGAAAAAAATGTTGATAGAACTGATTAATGCCATTGCAATACGCACGATTAATATTTTGGATGTTCGTTTGCCGAGGAACTAGGAAAGGGTAATCAAACGATAATTTGAACGCTTGCTTCGAGTTAAAGGAAACGAATTACTCAATTACACTCAACTCTTTCAAACGAAATGCCATGCCTTATAATTGAATACTGATTTTGTTTTCGTCTTTTGTATTATATTTTGTCAAATGGTTGGGAAACAATTCAAGAAGGCTTAAAGTGTCGCTTCCATTTTGATTTTGAACCTCCTGAAAGCTGGAGGTTCAGAAATCAGTTCTCCATGGGTAGGACTTTGTTAAACTAAGAAATTTTCAATCGACTCATTCTGTGTGGATTTTATGTGAAACGTTTTTTCTATAAACATTCTTTGTCGGTATCGTTGTTGATTTGGTTGTGGCGACGTTAATCAGAGTTGAAGCAAAGAGAATGATTTTGTAAGAGAAACGGTTAAAATTATCAAATGAGAATCTAGTCTATGGATAGGTAATACTCGGCCGAAATTTCTATGACTGTGGAGACTTAACGGAATGAGCATTCTTGTGTCAGTTACGTGAAGACACTTTAATCGGTTATTAAAATCTTCAGTTTCAATTTTTATGCATAGCTAAAACAGTCATGTATTTCACATGATAACAAATCTGTTTCTGCATTTCAGGGCAACAGAAGATCTCGTAAGAATGAGAATCTTTTTTCTGTTATGTTCTATTCATGCTTTTCGGTAGAGGATGGCTGAAGAAGCGATGGAAAGCGGTGCAAGCAACAGTACTTGTAATGAGAGCGGTACTACCACCACCATCACCATATCCAAGGACAGTTCATGGTTCAGTCAATTTCGCAATGCATCGAATCCTTGGATGGCAAGATATGTTTATGGCTTGATGTTTTTAGTCGCAAATCTGTTGGCATGGGCAGCCAGAGATTATGCTCGTGGCGTTTTGACAGAAATGGAGAGTAAGATTTGCCTAAATCTTTAGAAGTTCATCACTATTTCTAGTTTTCTGCTGCTTCTTGCAGAATCAGTTCACATGCTGGAATATTTCATTAGTACTTCATCTTGATGCATGCATTATCTTGGAACCCACTATCTATGAATCAAATAAAGCAATTAACTCTCAGAAGTTCACAACTATTGAATATCTTGATGTATGCTCATTATGATACTTTGGTTGATGACCAAAGTGGTGAAGGCAGTAATATTTCTAATCATGTTCAAAATTATTAAATTGGATTTTTTTAATGTTAATAAAATTTGCACTCTACTCTAATGCTGTCTTCATTTGAACCTTTTGCTTTCTTAATTCTTTTTATGCCAATAGCTCAAAATTCATATATACATTGCAGGGTTGAAAGGATGCGATGGTGGCAGAGACTGTTTGGGTGCAGAAGGTGTTTTGCGTGTGAGTTTCGGCTGTTTTGTATCCTTACCAAGAAACATAGTGACAAAGACTTTCCGTAAGGCTCGAGTTGATAAAAGCATCAAAAAAACAAAAACAAAATTCGAATGAGGGAATATAATATTATTTATTTTTCCCATATATATGTGTGTGTGTGTGTGATCTATTTCTAACGCTTCCTTTTTTTTGCGGGAAAAATGACATATTCCGATGTTCGTGCATCATGATGACTTGGTAATTTATATCCATTAATACTTGGTGAATACAAAACCAACGAAGACTCTTAGTCAAAGAGGCCAATAATTAGCAACTTAGCTCAAGTTTCAGTCTTAGAATCTCCTTTGTGATCCTTAATCCTAGATAAGATATTTTTTATCACGATGTTCTTTTCAACTGCTGGCACCTCTAAATTGAAGGAACCCAGGGATTCATGGCACTCTGGGTGGTGGACAGTTAAGCTGGTTATCTGGGCCGTGATGACTATCTTTCCGTTTCTACTTCCGTCTGGATTTATTCAGCTCTATGGTTGGTAAATAGTATATTTGCAATAAGCTTCATAGTATTACTGTATCCTCTGTGATGTTAATGGTCGCTAATGTAGCCTTTGATATAATTCTGTTTGCAGGGGAGATTGCTCATTTTGGTGCCGGGTAACTTTGTTACCTCGTGTATAAATGATTTTCTTCATATCGTTTCTTGAACTGATAAGTGATAAAAGATTTCTGTGTTTTTTTTCTCAGGGTTTTTCTCCTAATTCAACTAGTAAGCATAATCAGCTTCATTACATGGTTGAATGATCGTTGTGTGTCTGAAAAATACGCAGACAGATGGTAAGAGTTTCTTGGTTAACGAACTAACGTAATTCCTGAGCATTAACAAATTTCTTGAGATTAATGTAATAACTATGCAAACATTGATGTTATTAAACATTTAAGCAAGACATATTCGGTCATAGTGTCATACTTGGTTATTATATTATTATTACCTTATTCTGAAGAGAAAGTGGGAAACAAATTTCTAAACGTATATCAAAAATCGATGTTAGCTTTCTAGTAAACAAAATGGTGGCAAGGATAGTAGAACAATTATAAAACTGTCTGTTGTTCATTATTAGACAAATACAAGTTGATAAATTTAGGATCATGTCATTACTAATATGGCTTTAATCATAAATGTTATGCAGCCAAGTTCATGTGATATTATTTGCAACTATAGCGTATGTTATCTGCTTGGCGGGGATCATTTTGATGTACATTTGGTATGCACCACAACCATCTTGCCTCCTCAATATTTTCTTCATTACTTGGACACTGGTGCTTCTCCAGCTCATGACAAATGTGTCTCTGCACCCAAAAGTAAGCTGTTCTACTTCTCACAGTGTGGTTTGCTGGTTCTATTCATCTTACACTATAATTTGACAGGAATGTCCAAAATTTCCCTGGTATAGGTGAATGCTGGCATTCTAACTCCAGGGCTGATGGGGCTTTATGTTGTATTCCTCTGCTGGTGTGCCGTTAGAAGGCATGGCTACTACTTCTCTTATATAGTTTTCAACTTTTTTGTCTTACCTAATAATGATTCCTCTCCATGCTGGAAAATTCTTAAAGAAAGGGGAAAAAAAGAAAAGCCCTGAGTTTGAGTACTAATAATCTCTGTGTATAAATTTTTCATAGTACTAGTACTATCTGCCTATAAATTTTCTTATAGGAAATTTTCACTGATTTTTCATTGAAAAAAAAAGGCACCTGATTTAAGTAAAATATGTGTATCGTTTATTTCTAGTATTTAACTTGAGTTTTTGGTCATATTTGTGCCTGCAGTGAACCAGACGGAGAAAACTGCATCAGGAAATCAGACTCTGCAGCCAAAACAGACTGGTTAAGCATCATTGTAAATATCAATTCATGCTCAAACGATATTTGTATTTAGTTCTCGTATTATAGTTGTGAGCTTGGTAAAAAATGTGAGTATATATTACTCCTCCTATCATTAATATAGAATCTGTTTAACTAATTTAATTAGATTAAGGAAGTTAATATAAGATATTTTCTCTAAAATACTCTAATTATCTTATTTAACTCTCTCCCTCTCTCCTTTTCTCTCTTACTTAAATATTATTAAAGAAGTGTCAATAGGGGTAATTTAGAAAAAAATTAATAAATATAAGAAAGAGTTTCTTATATTTAATACTAAAATCAACTCTATAATTAAGTCTTATATTAAAGATCGATTGGAAGAGTACTTTTGTTAACTTCCTTCTTTATGAAGGGAGGCTTGGTAATGCTAATTTCTGCAGCTTTCCAACAAATGATCTCTCGTACTTCTTTGTGAGCTGACGTAAGCAAATGATTGTTGTTGACAGAGCTTTATTGTTGCAATACTAGCAATCGTTATTGCAACATTCTCAACGGGCATCGATTCCAAATGCTTTCAGGTTAGTTACAGGATTTGAAAACTGGACTTGAATTTTTGAATTAGGCTCTCTCCGGTGCACATATCTGACAGAGAACCCTGCAGTTCAGGAAGGATGATACCCCGCCAGCAGAAGATGATGTCCCCTACGGTTATGGCTTCTTCCATTTTGTGTTTGCCACTGGAGCTATGTACTTCGCAATGCTATTGATTGGATGGAACACTAACAGTCATCATGTAATGAGAAAGTATGGTCCCCTCTTCTGGTTGGTCTATTTAATTACTAATTGAATGCACAACATGATAGAAAATATAGAAAATTACTGAAAAATCTTTCATTGCTGCAAAGTAACTGAAATTTGTTTAAGGATTCATTTAGTGAGTGCAATTTTTTTTAACCATGTAATCTATTTTTAACTATGTGTAAAACAGAAGATACTTATATATAGCTAAAGATATATTACACACAACTAAAGATGAGTTGTATTTGCTCAATAACCTAGATCCTTAGGTACTTTTTAGCAATAAATTCTGCAATAAGATTTTTTTGGCAATTTTTCCTGCAAAATAAGCATTTATGATTTTTCTTTTTGGGGAAAATAATCATATATACTTTAGTGGGCACTTTACATAGTAATGAAGCTTCTGTCAAGTTCTGAATATGTTATTTAGACGTTCTAGATTGCAGCACCACGCTAGAATGGCCATAAATCATGCCACTGACGTGAATGTACTTAACCATGTCATGTTATCCCCATTGAAAGCTTCTTCAGAGAGCATTCATGAAGGATCCAGAAATAACATTCAATATAACCTTTTATCTTGTGCAGATGGACAATTGATGTGGGCTGGACCAGCACCTGGGTCAGAATTGTAAATGAATGGCTCGCAGTCTGTGTTTACTGTAAGTAATTTTTGTTCGGTGACGACACTGGAATTTTAAATTCGGAGCATGAGATGCAATGTAATAACTTATTCTCTATAGTTTTTTGTACAACCGAAGCGCATAATTAACGCAACTTTTTGTTGTTTTTTAAACAGTATGGATGCTGGTGGCACCCATCCTATGGAAGAGCCGACAAGCTAATGCTACATGAAAAAAAAAATTCCTGACACACCCGTTCATGCTAGTGGTGAGATTCTTTTTATCTTCCCCTTTGGGTTGAAGATTTGGATGTTCAAATTACAACCTTTATAGAGAACGCACTGAACTCCTCCAAGAGGAAATTCTCCGTCAGAAGCGCGCACTGGATCTGGGGCCAATTCACTTATATTTATGGGATCTATTTTTTTTTTTCCACGTGAGGATATACGATCTTCTCTGTGAATCTCGATCTCAGGTGCTCAAAAGGAAATACGCTTATCAGATAAATGCTTCTTCTCAACCTGCACGTGAGATGAATCTCCTGAGATTCAGGGAATGGTTACATCATAATTTGCTTAGGAAGTTTCATTGCTGGCTGGCTCCCTTGCAAAAGAGAAGCGTATATTTTAGTGTCTCTATGTGAGCGGCAGGGATATTGGAGTGAAGTATAGAAAATTTTGTCAACTTGTTAATGTGCAGCCGTAGGGAGCATTCATAAGATGATAGACTAGTGATTTCACGTTTAAAAAAGTGGATTCCCAGGATCTGCTTTTGTATTATTATCCCACATAGGAATGGACTGAGGAATACTGTAGTGGTACAAAAACCTGAATTTGACTATAATTTTGTCGGTCACACTTATATTATTATACATCATGTAATATATATAATACATGGGTTACGAAACAGCACAATATGAAACAAAACACAACTGCACAGCACCATCGAGGCTACTATTGCAAATGTTCATGATTGCACCAAAAAGGGGTGAAAAAGAAATCTCGACAGGGTATAATTTTACCGTTAACCGCATGGGGCTCTTCCTTCCCTACATAATTCCTTTACGTGAAGTAAGTAGATTACGCTCCTTGCTATATAAACAATTTACATGGCTGAGGGAGATATTTTACTTTGACCCCCAACGAAATCACACGTCTCTGTTTTTTTCAAGAAAAAAAATAATTCACGAGTTCTTAAAAGTCTCCCTTAATTTTAAATTAGGTCCTTGTAATTTATTTTGTTTAAATTGGGGCCCTTATTGTTTGATATGTTAATTTTAATTTATAAACTCTATGGAATTCCATTTAGAGAAATGCATTACTGTTAAAACGATGTGAAATAAAATGGAGGAGATTATATAAAATTCATGAAATTATATTAATTAAAATTGACGATTTTTGCACTTAAGGATGGAGACCTATAATAAATCAAGCTATAAGAGCCCCAATTTAAACAAAATCAATTACAGAGACCTAATTAAATTGAGGAAAACTATAGGAGTTAGTGACTTACGGATCAATTTTCCCTTTTTGTTTTAAGATTGCAAATCTCTTTTTGATCTAGTGGTTAGCTTTAACTGACAGAAGATGGAAAACCACAAACCTCTGCCCAATTTGTACAGAGAGCAACAAGATGGTGTTTGAGTTGAGAACAGGCCACCGTGCATCATCCGAATGGATTCCTTGCTGCAGATGAGAGATTTGAGGAAACAGGGGCTGAGGAAGTAGCAGTCATATGCTGATCTATGTTTGAGAAGCCAAAAGCAGCTCCCTCAGCCCCAGAGCTCCCAATTCCCTGATGCCTGCACATGAAGTTGAAAATCTCAGTGGCATTATGAGATTTAATACTATTCCCATACCTAAATTGATCCTCACACAAATTACTTCACAGCCCAAGACCATAAAAACTCCAAAACTCTCAACAAGCACAATACCCTAACAGATTAACTGTCCCCTGTATAATTTGACCTTTTATGTAATTTAGGCGAGCTTCCAACAGAAAAGAAGCAGCCTAACCGAAACAAATGAAAAAAGTAAATACTACCTCTAGTCCTTAATATAAGAGTTAAATAATCAATTTACAGATTTTAAGAAAATTAGTTAAGTTAGTTATTTGTAACAAATATGTTGGTTTTTCTAAAATACTGATAGAACCTGGAAAATAGAAACAGAGAAAGAGAGAAGGAGAGGAGAAGAAGAGAAACTCTAGAACCAAAATATGGACTTCTAGAGAGGGAGAGAAGGAAATCTAGAATCAGGATATGAACTCTAGAAAACTGTAAAATACTTCACTCATTCATTCGTTGACTAATCTGATTGTTGATACATACGCAACTTAAGTAGGCTGATAAGATAAGAGATAATAACTGACAATAACTTCCTACAACTAAAAATAATTACCCCATGAGAAACTGTAAATAACTAAATAACCACCATGAAAAGTATTGTGGTTCCCACCAAATGCCCTCTATAATTATATGCATTGGAATTATCCCTTGATGCATGGAAACCCCCTTAATATGTACAATCAATAAGATACTTTGGGGGAAAAAATTATAAATTTAGGAGATAAAATGTATTAAGATCTTATAATTAGGACCAAATTAAACCTCTTTTCTAACTCCTATATTCTAGATTGAAAGGAATATCATCATAACCAAATAGTTTTACCTTGGCATTACCACGTTAATTCGCACTTGTTGCCCCATGTAAGGCCCTGAAGTTTTCAAAACACAGGTCAGCATACAGTGGGGGAAAAGGTGGAATAGTCTCAGCATGAATCAGGAAATAATCAACTGAAGAATGATAGATTGATTAATATACTTGCTGCCATTGCTGGTGGATGAGGTTGTGTTTGTGGGGGCAGCGCTAATCTGTACCCAGGCGGATTCCAGGCAATTGATGGATTACTTAGGCCTGAAGGAAGCATTGAACCTGAAGTTGATATACTTGGCAGAGCACCTTGCAAGGATGGTCTCAAAGCAAACTGCACCAAAGGAACACCAACCATAAAAGCATTACCCAAATTTTTTTTACTTGATAAAATTAATCTGATTATCTAGTTGATATATAATATGAAATCCATAGGGAGCTGCATTATTTATAATCTATTAATAGTGCAATTTACCTTAAACTCCATACAAAGCACACACTGTCAATCTAGTAATATTAAACTTTTTCACCATAAACAGACGGTACAAATTTTGAATTTCAGGTTTTCCATGTCATCAACTGAATGACGCATTAGAAAGTCAGCATGACAAATATGTTCCAGCTTAATAGATTGCATGATGATCATAAAGAAAACAAATAATTACTTTCCTACATTCACCAAATATATGTCCATACTATTATCATGCTCCTCTAAAGTTCAGGGTCCTCCTGAATTAATATACACAAGTGACCAAAGGTTAAAAAGAAAAGGCTTCTAGAACAATGACTCAATGGTGGACAAGATCCAAACCATTGCCATTGATCTTCCACAAATGACTATTCAAAATTACCATCCTCTCTAAACCGTACCAGAGACTCTAAAAGAAGTAAATTCCCATTCAGCACTCAGTGGTTTTAATTCAATTCTCTTGTATGACCTACCATACATTGACAAGATGCTGTAGTTTTCAGAGGTCTAAGGTATCATGTATAGCAAGCACTATTATTATAAAATAAAATAACGGAAGTCACATACAATTGTGGTTTGAACTGGAGGTGGTTCACTGCCTATATCAAATGGATTTGTTGATTTTGATGGTCGCTGAAGACTTGGCATGGGCTGTAACAGAGAGCAGGCATTCATATGAGAGATGCCTTACACAATTGAATAAGCCACCAATTAAGAGAATAAACTTGTGTGGTAATGTAGTCGGATTGAAATAGCATTACCACAGTATTATATGGCATTGAGATTCCCATGCCATAAGGAGGAACCATTTGCCACCCTGGAACTACAGTAGGGAAGGAACAATAATTTACAGTAAAAAGATCCTGCAGATATTTATAAGCTATTGTAAGTAATACTGTACATTACACACATCCATGCAAGTGTACAAAGAAGACGCTTTTAGAAATAAAATAAGGAGGAAAAGTACCGCAGGAAGTTCTTTTCTTTCACTTGGTTTTACTTCTACAGACAGTCCTGAAGCCGCACTGGAGTTAGTCTCAGTGGCAGGCTTAGAGATAAGATGGGAGACATGTGGCAATGACATGCTTGGATGGCCTTGTGTTGTTGGTGCTGGAGGTATACTCCATGGCTGCATTCCATGAAACAAGAAGGTGAACAAGGACTACTTCTACATAACATAAACAGAATGTTAGAGAAGATTTTTCCATAAGCCATGCCTGATTACTCAATGCTCCTACTGGTGGTGATGTAGACTGATGATTCGAAGACTGACCAACATTGGGAGGGAACAAAGGCTGCACATGCTGCGATGCTGAAGCGACACCGTATGGAAAATTTGCAAAGCTGCTAATAGTTGCAGCTCCAACAGCAGTTGCAGTAAGAGATGGTGCTGGTGCAGGCCAAGCAGGTGAAACAGATAAGTTCCCAGTCCTTAGTAATGTCATACTGCTCCCAGGAAATGGGGTTACGACATTGGAACCATGTCGGACTTGAGGAGCATGAGCTGGTAATGATGATGATACTGACAGTTGGGAAAGCATGGATTCTAGTGTATTTATATTTGAAGGAGTTTTAATTGCTTTTGCTTCTAGGGCCACATCAAAAGAGGCCCAATTGTTGACATCACTGGAATTTAGTTGCTCCAAAATGGATTGGGCAGTAGTTTGTTGGGCGTGAGTAATTGCTGGAGCTAGAGGAGGCTCGGGCTCATCATCAAAATCAATAAGGCTCTTAGAAGTCTTAAGCTTAACTTCTGCAGGGTTTCCAATGCTTGATGCCAAGCTACTGGAAGATACAGTTCTCTGCAATTGTATAAGCAATCAGTTATGATTATATAATTTATAATTTGAAATCACTATTGAGCACCCTACAATATTAAATATACAATAGGGATAAAAAGACAATGACAGGTAAAAATGTAGCAATAACAGGGAATGGGGGAATAATTAGCGTACATGCAAAATGGTGATATCAATTTTTTAATAGAAGGGAAAAGATCAACTCATACAGGGATGATAATAAATCCACTAGCAACCAACAGTATATAAGATAAGCAATTTTTTTAAATGTAGAAATAGAAGCATTTATTATGAAAGAACTGCCTCAATTTTGAGCGGGTATACAGTTGGGCGAGTTTAACATTTTAGTGTTTAAGACTAAAATATAATATTGGATTCATACATACATGGTAAACCAAAAGCATCACAGCTACTGTATGGGGTCATACAAAGCAAACATAGTTGCATGCACAACAAAATCCATTTTAAATGCAACACGGCCTCATCCATATTAAACACAAATCAACCAGTTATCTATATTGGATAAAATTTCACTCCCAATTCAAAGGGAAGAAGTGCCTACTAAGCATCGTTGGACAAGATGTCTGCCATGAAAATTCTTAGCTCTTTATATTTACGTTTGGTATGATAGAAAAGTTTTTTATGGAAGTAGAAGTGGAAATAGAATTAAGCTGGAAATGGGTTTTAAAAATTTGTTTGGTAGGATAGAAATGAGTACAGAATTTATGTATATATTTTTTTATATCTTGGGGTAAAATAGTCCAAAATATTTTTTCTATAACTCGGGAAAGGTTAAAATTGTCTAGGAATTTTATAAATTAGGGTAAAATAGTCTAAAATATTTTCCTTCTATTTCCATCATCTCATTTCCGAACTTTTTTGATAGAACTAAAATGGCCCAAAATGTTGAAAGTAGAAGCGGAAGTGGAAGTGGTTCCCATTGTACCAAACACTTCTATTTCCCCACTTCCACTTCCATTGTACCAAACATACCCTATAGAATATAGAATTCCATTCAGTTGAACCAAGAAGTTAAAAAGGGAAAATAACGCCTAATAAAATATATAGTCTAGTGAGATAATGAAAGCTAATGATCAACTTCAATATACTAACAAATCGTAGGCAGCAACTTAGCACTGATTAAACTTAACAAACTCTACAGTAACATTAGGTCTTGCAGATGGCCTAAATGGCTGAATCATATGGAAAATCATAAATAATAAATTCACCTGTGTGAGAGCTGAGCCATCATTAGCTTTTTTACTATTTGCTTCAGGGGGCTCACTTATTTGAAGAGGCGCCACATTTTCTCCCAAAATATCTCTAACAGACCGAACCACAGGTGGACTTGAAGAATTCAGGTTGCTGGCTTGCCCAGGAAATTGGCCTTCCAGCTTATAATCTCCATCAGATACTCTACGACCTTCAAACCTCCTATCATCTCCAAATCTATCTTCTCGACGCCAATCATTGATAATCGGAGGATGGCCAGGACTTCTCTTCTCATTACTGTACTGCCTACTTTCTTGATCATACCCAGGACTTCTTCCAACAGGGCTAGAGCTGTCACTATATCGGTGTTTATATGTGTCATCATATTGTGGGCTTTTAGGACCACCCTGATATGATTGAACTCTTGAGTTTTCTGAGAAATGCTCCTTGTCACCCTGGACAACATGCAAGGCAATAGAGGAGACATAAATATAATGGAAAGGCCCAGGCGTTCATAAAGTAAACTAATGTACTTGTTAAAGTTCAATTTTAAACAAAATGTTTCATCTCTGCAAAAAATAGTGAATACAAACTGGGAACAAATGAGACTTTACTGTGTTTACTCTCAGTGATTTGTCATAGGTCCTCTCACTGATGAATCTTTTATCCACATAAACTTGTTTAATAAAGCTGCGGAGCCTGCCAACATTACTGGAACCAAACATGCCAATCAGAACAATGTATGTAGCAATTATAACAGACCAAAAGCAAATAGTTACCTGTTTTCAGGGAGAGAATGACTTCTCTGGTCCCACTCTTTAAAATAAACTTCTTTTGCACACTGCAAGAATTAAATACAGACACAATCAACCAACGAATGGAATCCCTGAAGTGCACTTTAAGTAGAAACAAGCCTATATACCTGATTTCCTCCTTCCTGAAGTGCACTAACTTCTTGTGAGGTGAACTTGGCCATTGATACTGACTTTACTCGATGAGTAAATTCCCGGCTGGAAATTGACACACAAAAAGTAATTGGCTTTCAGGTAAAGCGCATTCAGAAGAAAGGAATCTCCATCTTCACCTCTCCAGTACAGAAGATCATAGCTTAAACAAAATGTACTTCTTATTCACACAGAAGATGACAGCATGCCATAATTAGACATAGGTGAAGTAGAAGCTCAAGTAAAATACATGAACAGCATGCAAACCATAAGCACACGAACAAGATCAAGTCCAGTGCAATGAGTAATACTGGTCAGTAGGCAGGCCTGTATGCACTATAGAGAAACGTGTACTATTTGGAAACCATGAAAGCCATTTTTAGGAACTTGACTAATACAAAACACAAAAAATACTGTAAGAGACTAAGAGCTTACTGTATCCCACTACAGTTTGTGCAAACAAATGTCGAGAAATTTGTGCACACATATTGTGGCCCCTGCTTGGATAACAAAGAAAATTAAAAAAAATAATATTAGTGAAATGGATCAGTCACAATGCTATTTCTAGAAGAAAATTTCTTTATACATATTCTAGAAGAAGCTGGTAAGAAATTAATGCGTAAATATGTCCACAGACCACCAGATGAACGTGACGGAGTTGAAAGCAGTAAATTATTTGCAACTCCTAAAGAAAAAAAACACAAAACAGAAATTGTATGAACCTATTTTGGTACGCGTTGGAGCAAAGGTTTACACCTCCTGCTGACTACTCTGTCAAACATATTGTAATGTACTACAGAGAAAACGGCATAATCTTAATGACCTGATGCAATGTATTACTTCTGTTCCACCATTGTATATTTTCAGTAGCAATAAATTGGATGATAATTTACAGAACTACACAGAGTCTGGCTGAATATAGGAACTTCTAATCAATGTCATTTATAATCTCATAAATATCAAAGAGAACGAAAAATGGAAATATCACGTGAATGACTTTTGACAACTAAAACAATGAAAGAAGCACATGAGAGTTATTTTACCAGACTGTCGCAATTAATACATCTTCGATTCGCTGGAAGTTTGAGAAGACCTCGAATTATTCGCTCATTTTTCTCATCTTCCTTCAGTCGACTCGCCATCTCTTCTGTCAAAATGAACCGATTGTCATATTGCAGAAAAATTTGTAAACGCTCGCTTAAGCGAAATTTCTCACCAAAAATGATCACCAAACTTCAATAACTTGCTCGAAAAGTAAAACCGGCGAACTGAGTAAAAACTCCATGCTTCTAAACTCATTATCATTCATGCACTTAATTTAACTAAACCAATAAATATACAATGGCTTCAAGCACTTAAGTCCATAAGACTCACAGTAAGTTCGTTGATGTCCAATCGTAATGCACAGAGAAATTAAAAAAAAAACTCTCTTATTCATTTTCTTCGCGATCAACGTTCAAATGTAAACAACACAGAAAAGAAACAAAAATTTCCGAAAGCATCACACTCGAGTAAGAAAAACAAAAGGTGAAATGGCTTTATATGAACCTAAAGACGAGGCAAGGAAGGGAAAGAGTTGAGGAGATGAAGTGAAAATGGGACTAACCTCAATTTTTAGCGGAATACAAAGAAATACTTGAATTTCTGGAGCTTTTTCATGAGCTGAAGACGGTGTCGATTCACGGCTACTTCACACGCGGGAAGAGAGAGAGAGAGAGAGAGAAGAGCGGATCTCTCTGAGTTAGCCAAACTCAGTGCAGTGCTTCTTTTCTCTATCTGTATAAAAATGCGATGAAAAAGGGGAGAGAGAGAGAGAGAGAGAGGAGGCGAAAATTCTGTGTGAAGTTTTAACGGTGTAATGATCTTGTGAGAATGACGTGTCTCTATTTTATGCCGTGGATCATTTTATGGAACTTATAAGCACAGTTCATGGGCTAGTCATACATAGCGACTCTTCTATCCCCTTTCAAGCTGGCGACTCTTCCACAACACTGTCTTCTTTTCTCTCTCTCTCTCTCTATTTATTTGTCCTATTTTAAATTTTTATTTTATCCTTAAACGTATGCCTTATTCTAAATTTCAAGATGTAGATTTTTTTGTGTGTGTATTTTTTTCTTATGAAAACAAGCAAATCGGGGACGGGAGGAAGTATAGATTTGATTGTTTGACCATGACAAATTTGAATTTCTAGAAACATGGTGGCTTTGGAAACTTCCTCTTGTAATATATTCCTCCATCTTCTTCTTCTTGGTTTTTTTTTGCCAGATATTCTTTCTTATTACTGATTAGAGAAGTTTCACTTTGCTATTTATGTAAGCAATGTATATTAAGGAAACTCCTAATGGAGTTCATAATAATGATCCGGATCAAGCTTATAATCATTGTGATTCCTTTTTATAAAATATTAAAAAAAAAATTGATTCAATGCACTTTTTCTATGAATATACCTACATTAACACATCAAACCTATCATAATTCCAAATTTAAGCATGCTTTAGCTAAAATATTACTAAGACGGGTGACCCTTAGAAAAGTCCTCATGTGCGGTACGCCTTTTATTTTATGTATTTAACTAGAGGCGAAATAACCTTATGATATAATGATATAAATTTTTTTTATATAAATA
Source organism: Leucaena leucocephala (assembly GCA_037074615.1). Taxonomy (NCBI): domain Eukaryota; kingdom Viridiplantae; phylum Streptophyta; class Magnoliopsida; order Fabales; family Fabaceae; genus Leucaena; species Leucaena leucocephala. Next base: position 13,608,929 of record CM073562.1, read on the forward strand.
GAAAGTCGGAAATTCATGTTTAATCCTACTGGAGATTTATAAAAAAAAAAATCCGTCAGTGCCACGTGTCAAAAGGCTAATTCAATTAGAAAATGAAACAAGATTAGCATCTCGTTGTCTGGACCAATGGAATGTGAGGCATTATTAGGAATGGTGGCTGGAAATTTTAAGAAAAATAATAACAATAATGATAAATATTTTTTTTGTTACTCACTCAATTTATCAGAATTTTATCCTAATTATATCTGGATCTGACTCACGTTATACATTTGACTATAGTAGGTCTCCCAACAATTTTTTTTTTTTTGGTATAAGTCAATGCTTAAATGAATAAAAGAAGAGTAGGCTAGAATGGTACACAGCCCTAATGGATCCAGTGACAACGCTGGGCCTTTATGCTGTATAACCCATGCATTAGACTTGTCTGAGATTGAAGCCTATCTCCCCGGTCCAATTCCTGTGTCCTCCAGTCTAAATAAGAGGGTACTTACTAATAGGGTCGGTTATTCATGTAGCTTTGTAACATAGAAACTTCCTACCTTTTTAGTTTGAAGTTAAAAATTCGTGTGCTAAGATGGCGATTGTTCTCTCAAGTTTTTTGAAAAGTACGGTGCCTCCTTCTCAGGAGGAAGATGATTTACTATTCCGAAGTTCTAAAAAGGTCAAAAATGCTGAAAATAAGTCCGAGAGGGAGAATGTGCTTCAAGGACATTGGCCTGTATTAGGTTCAAAAAGTTCTGAGTATGTTACTGGTGGTACTTCGTTTGCTGATAAATTGAAGGGGGTAGAAAAGAATAGTGAGCAAGATAAAGATGATATGAGTGAAGATGAGGAGATGTACCCTGATGATAGCATATCTGAATCCCTGAAACAGAGTCAACAGGAGGAGGATGAGCCAATATGCAACACTATAGAAGATCCTACAAGGAATTTTCCAACGTTCTCATTTTCAAGGAAGATGAAGAGGAAACTTTATAGAGCATGGAGTAAGGCTGTGATAGTCAAACTGCTTGATAAAAGTATTGGGTACAAAGCTTTACAATCTAGACTGCAGGTTATGTGGGCAAAGAAAGGGGTTATCAATGTAATTGATATTGGGTATGGGTTCTTCATTGTCAAAATGTCTAACAGGGAAGATTTTTTCAATGCGCTAACTGGGGGTCCATGGATGATATATGACCACTACTTAATTGTTAGACCCTGGGAACCAAATTTTAAATCTGAAAAAGCCACCATTTGTAAGGTGGCAGTATGGGTCAGAATGCCAAAATTATCTCTAGAATATTATGATGAGGAGGCCCTTACTGTCATTGGTAATCGAATTGGTCAAACAGTAAAGGTATATATTAATACTTCGAACCAATTGAGGAGCCACTATGCAAGAGTATGTGTTTTGGTAGATCTTGATAAGCAACTGATGCCTGGTTTTTCTTTGGATGGTGAGAATTACTTCCTGGAGTATGAGGAACTTCATATGCTTTGTACCAATTGCGGCACCTATGGCCATCGTGCAGAAAGTTGTCCAACCAGGAGGGAGTTTCCTCAATCACATGAGACTGATATAAACAATCAACAAGTACAAGAAGATAGCAGGGGAATTTCAAACAAATAAGCCTCTAAGAATCAAGAGCAATGGAAGGTGGTTCAGAAGATGCGTAGACCGAGGAAGATGAAGGATAACAGGGTTGAGTTGAACCGCCAAGGAGATCATGGATCACGATTTGGGGTACTTGCAAGTGAAGCTCCAGATCAAAACCTGCAAATTAATGAAAATAAAAACAGTAGCTTTGATCATGGGGTTGAGATTGATCAGTTAATGGCAAGGAATTTGGCCACCGGACGGCCACCGAGAGTTTGGAAGAAAGGAAGCACGATAAAGAATGGAGCAGAGAGTTCAACGGGAAAGAAGAGTGAAGTGACAGGTGACGCAAGAGAGATACAAAAGAAGAGTGAAAAAAGAGGTCGGGAAGTGCAACAAAGAGAGGCTACAAGCGGCGGGCATTTAATGCTTAGGATAGAGGAAGTGATGGAAGACAAGATGGAGATGGGGGAAAGTGAGAGAGTTGCTAGAGACAAAAGTAGAGAAAGTATGCGTAAGATTGTGGGGCCAAAGGAAATGAGAGAGTTTATTACAAATGAAGCCCTTTATTTGGTCCATGACCTAAGCCCATCTCATTTACAAAAGATAGTGGAGTCCAATGGTATAAGAATAGAGGAAGTGGACCCTGGTGAGTTAGAGAATGGATCAATAGATATGGGTCACTATCCTATCATCAATGAAGTTGGTGAGACCAGTGAAGAAACTATGATACCTGAGACCCAATTCTCGCATGAGAATTAATATGTTTGGATTAAAAGGTAATTCTTAACTCCTTTTAATTTTTTTTATGGATAATTTATTATATTGGAATACAAGAGGGGCCTGTGCTAAGGGGCTCCTTAGAAATTTAAAAGCAGTTTGCAATGGATTGAAACCAAATATTATTATTTTATCTGAGACTAAATGTGCAGAGGTGACTCGATTTCAATTCCTTCATTCATGGGGCTTTGATTGTCTTAGAATTATTCCTAACTCTAGTCGTTCAGGAGGTTTAGTTGCGGCATGGAGAAGTGACGTAATTAAACTCTCAGTTTTATTAGAAAATAGACAATATTTCCATCTTCAATGTGAAATTGTTGGACGGCCTATTTTTTTAATGACAGCGGTTTATGCAATTCCACACTCTAATTATCGTCAAATGTTATGGAATGACTTAAAAAATTTATCTGCTAATATTACTATGCCTTGGGTGGTTTATGGTAATTTTAATGATATTCTTTATTGCACTGATAGAATTGGGGGTGTTGGTAGTTCTAACAACAGAATAAGATGGTTTTAGGATAGAGTAAATGATTGTGGTTTTTCAGATATGGGATATCAGGGACCAAAATTTACGTGGAAAGGTCCTAAAATTGCTGGGTGCTCTAGATTATATGAAAGATTGGATCGAGCTCTGGCTAATATACAATTTTTAAATGACCTTTCAGAGTGTGTATTGAAGGTACGTCCTAGAACTCAATTCTCTTATCATAATCCTATTATGTTACAATTTATAAATAATTCCAATAATGGTAGACATAGACCATTTAGGTTTGAAGCTATGTGGCTTAGGCATGATAACTTCAACGAATTTTTGTCTAATACTTGGATTAATTATGATGATTTTAATAAATCTCTGGAAGAGTTGAGTACCTCTCTTATAGACTGGAACAAAAATATTTTTGGATTTATAGAAAGAAGGGAAAAAAATCTTTTAGCCCGTTTGAGTGGCATTCAAAGTTCCCCTAATTATATTTATTCAAAATTCTTAAATTCTCTTGAAAAGAGTTTGCAAACTGAATTAGAGGACATTTTGAAATTGGAAGAAGTAAAATGGTTTCAAAAAGCTAGGACGGATTGGATTACTAAAGGCGATCGAAATACTCGTTATTATCATCTGAAGACTAAAATGCGAAGAAGGAGAAATAGAGTCTTGACTTTAAAGGATGATAGAGGGAACTGGATTGAGGAAGAATCTATGCTGATGTCTATGGTAATAAATTATTTTAAAACTGTTTATGATTGTTATGATACTGCTTCTTGTATTTTACAAACAAAAACAAATTTTCCATCGGATGTTAAAAGGTGCCTTAGTAACTTAGGTTATTTACCAAATGATAGTGAAATAAAGGAAGCTCTGTTTTCTATGGGGTCTTATAAGGCCCCTGGTTGGGATGGATTCTCCCCAATTTTTTATCAAGCTAATTGGAGTGTTGTTGGGAATTCTTTATGTAAATTTGTCAAAAAAGCTTTTGAAAAAGGGTCAATTCAGGATAGTGCAAATAAGACTCTGATTTCTCTTATACCAAAGAGGGATCATCCAGAGATTATTGGTCATTTTAGACCTATCTCCTTGTGTACAGTGCATTATAAATGTATCACTAAGGTGATTGTTAGCAGGCTGAGGAGTGTCATGGATGATATTGTTTCCCCGTATCAATCTAGCTTTATTAAAGGAAGGCACATACAGGATAATATTATTGTAGGACAAGAAATAATGCATACAATGAAGAAAGCCAGAGGAAAAATTGGCTTAATGGCTATGAAGATTGATCTTGAGAAAGCCTATGATCGCATTAGGTGGGACTTTATACAACAGGTCCTTATTGATGTTGGTCTGGATCCTAGTCTTATTAACCTCATTATGGCTTGTGTAACATCTATTTCTTATAATGTTTTGTGGAATGGTTCTCAAACTGAATTTTTTTATCCTAAAAGAGGTCTCTGACAAGGAGACCCTATCTCACCTCTTTTGTTTGTGTTATGTTTAGACAGGTTGTCTCACCTCATATTAGATGCTGTGAATAATGGCCAATGAAAACCAATCGTAATCTCTAATGGTGGTACAGCTATTTCTCATCTTATGTTTGTAGACGACCTTCTTCTATTTGGAGTAGCAAATGAAAGACATGCTAATTGTATGATGGATTGTTTGGACAAATTTTGTCTTGCTTCAGGGGGAAAAATTAGTAAGAGTAAATCTTCTATATTTTTTTCTCCAAAGGTGCATATGAACACTCGAAGAAGAATAAGTGGTATTTCAGAAATGGGTATATCAGCTGATATAGGAAAGTATTTGGGTTTTCCAATCATCAGAGGGAGGAAACCCAAGGATACCTTTCAGTATATCATTGATAGAGTTAAGTCTAAACTTGGAGTTTGGAAGGAAAATACTCTGTCAGTGGCTGGCCGGATCACATTGGCAAAGTCTGTTTTAAGTTCTGTTCCTGTTTGTTCTATGCTGGTTTCTAAGATTCCTATCTCCATATGTCAGGAAGTGGAGAAATTACAAAGGAATTTTATATGGGGCAATAATCAATCTTCACATGGTTTTCATCCTATTGGATGGGAACAAATCGTTAGGCCTAAATTAAATGGTGGTTTGGGATTTAAGAAACTTGCATCTTTCAACCGTGCATGTGGAGCTAAATTAGCCTGGAATCTAGTTAATGGAGGCAAAGGTTTGTGGGTTAATGTGCTTCTTCATAAATACATGCTAAGGAATGATGAGAATTTACTTGAGGCAAGAAAAGGAGATTCGGCGATGTGGAGATTCATTTCTCAACAGAAAGATATAGTTGATCTTGGTACAAGATGGCATATTAGAAATGGGAAATCAGTGAATTTCTTTACTGATAATTGGTTATTTCCTGATATTAAATTGAAAGCAATGTCTCTTAGGCCATTGACAGCTGAGGAAGAAAATAGTAGAGTTGTAGACTGGATTGATTCAGGAACTTGGGATTTCCAAAGACTTGCTGAGATTCTCCCAAGTAATGCTTTCCAACGATTATTTAGTGTATTGCCACCTATGTCTGAAGTAGGGAATGATGTAATGGCTTGGAATGCTACAAATGATGGTACTTTTACTATTAAAAGTGCTTATTTTCTTATTGAGTCCCAGTCAGCGAATACATATAGCTCTATTTATAAAGACATTTGGAAATGGAAGGGAGCTGAGCGTATTCAGGTTTTCATGTGGATAACTATCAATAATCGATTACCCACTAATGCTTGGAGAAGTAAATGGGCATCAACTACTTCATTATGTCAATACTGCAACAATGATATTGAGGATATCTTACATATTCTCCGGGATTGTAGTTATGCTAGACAAATTTGGTCAAAATTGCTGAACCCCAAGTATTATTCTCCATTTTTTAGGACTCCCTTACGAGACTGGTTTGCTCTAAATCTCAAGAGGGAGTTGGGAGTAGAGGGTATTAGTAACTGGGGTTTAATTTGGGGAGTTGCAATTTGGAGATTATGGAATTGGAGAAATCATGCTAACTTTGATATGAATTTCTGTAAACCTGTGGATCCTTGCTCAATCATTTTGCAAACATGGAAAAGTTTCGTCCAGATTCAAGAAGATTGGGTTCTTAATGAGATCAATGTACACAATGCCCCTAGATGGCAACCTCCTTCTATGGGATGGTTTAAAATTAATGTTGATAGAGCTTGCACGGTAACTAATAATAAGGCAGGTTGCGGTGGTATTATTAGAGATCATTTAGGCACCTGGGTGGCTGGTTTTACAAGTAAGTTAGGCTCTTGTAGTGTGATTGAAACAGAGCAGTGGGCTGTGTATAAATGACTACAACTGGCTTGGGATCTACGTTTAAAGAAGATTATTGTAGAATCTGATTCAAAGAATGTTATGGCCATGTTGACGAACCTCAATACTGATACATGCAGTTTACTAGTAGCCCAGATAAAGAGACTTCTACAGTTATCATGGGACATCAAGCTACAGTATATTCCGAGAGTTCAAAACAAGATTGCGGATACTTTGGCCAAAAAGGGATTGAATTCTACGACGATATTATATGTTTGTCCTATGCAATTAGAGTATATGGTTCTTACTGAGTGTTTGGGATATAATCCCCTTATGAGTTAGTTGTATTGTTTTTGGGCAGTTAGCCCTCATGTATACCAAAAAAAAAAACATAGAAACTTCCTTATAAGCGGGACTGTTCGGTGGTCCAACCAAGGTTATATATATAACCTAAAGTTCTCAAAATTTTGATTGGTCATTTAAACTGATTGAGACAGCGATTTTAAAGTCAATAGTAGTTGATTCGGATCAATTAAATTATGATTAAAATAATACAATTTAATTTAAATATAAAAATGTATTTATATATAACTCTAAAAAGAATGATATTTAAGTAAAAAAGATATTAAGCCACAAATAGACAAAATATTAATGTATAAACAACCCCTAATCTAAAAAAAAATAGAGTTATATGGACTATCCATTTCAAGTTAAGTAAGAAAAAAAAATATCCAAATGAATGGTCAAAAACTTTTGACAATAATGATTTGGAGATTGGTTCATTGATCTGACCGTTAGAGGTTTTACCTAGATCTACCACATTGAGTTGGGTAGGACCACAATGGCTACAAAGCTCTATTACTAATTATCTAACACTCTTGTATTACAACAGTTCAAATTTAAGACTTTTAGTTAAATCTTATCGATTAAACTAATTGTTTATTTGGTACTAAAATTTTAAAAGCTCTTTTGAGTAAAATTTTTGTTTAAAAAAATATTAAACAAACAGTTATATTTGCCCAGAAGTAATTTTAGCTAAAACTATAATTTTGAATAAGCTACTAAAAATAACTTTTAGAATAATAAAAGAGCTTATAGATTATCCAATTATTATCTTACCCCTATTTTTTCTTACATCCTCTCTCATCTCTCATCTCTTCTCTCTACCATCTTTCCTCTTTCTTCTCTACCATATCTCATATCTCATCTCTCCTTTCTACACTCTCTCCTCTCTCTTATTTATTTCTTACCATCTCTCTTTTCTCATACTTTTAATCAAATCATACTTTTTTAATAATTTACTAATATAAAAAGTGATTATGTTACTAATCATCTAAACATCTCTATTTTTTAAAATATATTCTTCCCAAAATCTATTTTTCCTAAAATTTATTTTTTAAAAACTAATACAAACAGATCCTAAGTGATTAATGGTAGCAATGGTGATTATATTATATGCTCAAGTTATCAATGTTATTATATTAGAAACAATTTCTCATTTAAATTATGTGCTTGTTTGGATTTGCTTTTAATAAGCATAATCACTTAAGTGAAGATAATTTTTTTATATATACTTATATCATAAACAGTAAAATTATGATTATAAAGAACTGAAATATTGTTCAAAAAGCTAAAAAACTCACGAAACTTTGATCAGTATTTTGTACTTCACTAACTGCATTTAGATTATAAGAGGCTAGTAGATCTGGATACGGAGAGGAATCCCAGATATCTGTGGAAGATTTTTTATGTATCTTCTCTACATACTCTCGCAAATAAACACTTTACAAAAATGTCTTCCAAAAAATTGAAGTTAAACATAAGTTATAGTGAACATTCAGAATCCTCTGACTCGTTTAAAATTGGAAAATGGATCAGCTCAGCTAATAATAGGGGTGTGCATGGGCAGGGCTGGGCAGGGCAGCCCCCCCGCCCGGTGCCCTGCCCGAAAAATGTATGGGCTACATTTTGCAGCCCGGTGCCCGGCCCTGCCCGGTAAAAGCCCTAACTATGTCGGGCTGGGCATGGGCGGGCTGGGCATGGGCGGGCTGGGCATGCCCAAATAGTGATGTCCTGCTCATATTGTGAGAAAAAAATCTGCAATCATAAATTTCTAAAATAATACAATATTTATGTCTTAAAGATTTAAAAAATATTTATAATCAACTAAAAACAAGGCGACAACAAGATAATTAAAGTTTTGAAGTCCATTACAATTAAAATGATCTTCAGTCATCAGTAGTCATCATATTCTCCCTTCCAAGCATAGCATCTAGAAAAAAAATAAAAGAAAAACTACGTTACATAATACATATTATAAAGTAAAATATATAATATAATTTATGTAGATGTGCCACCACCGATCTTCCTTGACCACTCGACCCCCCAGACAAGAGAGTTAACATAGATTGCCTTCTATCTGTAGTGGCCTTGTTTGGGTTTGCCTTACATTTTGGAATATGCCTCAACAAAGAATGTGTCCCATGGCGATTTGGATCAGCCTTATAAGTCGTATGGCAATGCTTGCAAGCTGCTAAGTGCTCCCCATTATTTTCTTCTAATGGCAATCTAACAAAGTGATCCCACACCTCTGATGTGTGCTTGGATTCTCTTTCCTTTCTCTTTGTACCCCCACCTTCAACATTTGTTTCTTGTGTGACAGATTCTGTTTGTGTTTGGGTGGTGGGAGTGGGAGCATGAGAAGTAGGAGGGTGGGGATGGGGGAGGAGAGATTGAGAGGTAGGTGGAGGAGGAGGAGGAAGAGGAGGCGTAGGAGTATTAAGACCTTCACTTGGTGATGCATTAGAATTTTTAAAAGAGGTTGAAGTTGAAGTATCTTCAAGAGACAATGGTGAAACATGAGAAGCTTGATCATCCATTTAACCTGAAATTAATAATTAAAATATTAAAATACAGAATAACATATGTTAACATGAAGGGTGCACTCTAACAGGTAAGGAACAATGATGAAGCTGAAAAAAAAAGAGACACAATGCCTTAAGTCTAGACGGCTGGCCACATATCACAACCAATGCCATTTGGGAAAACAGAATCAGCAAGTGTGCAGAAACATATATGCAGAAACATGGATACATGAAAAACTTTCACCCCCAAAATGGAAACTTGACACATACACAGAACAACGCTGCCATGATAGTCCAGAATCAAAACCATATCACTAACAAAAAAGCCTTGTTCTTTACATGTAAGCAAAGATCACCAAGTCAAAACAATGAAGCTTCAATTAGTAATGACATTTGATGTTCTTATGCATGAACATCATGTTGAAACAAAACAGAATCAGCAAGTGTATGTGCAGAAACATATATGCAGAAACATGGATACACGAAGAACTTTCACCCCCAAAATGGAAACTTGACACATACACAGAACAACACTGCCATGATAGTCCAGAATCAAAACCATATCACTAACAAAAAAGCCTTGTTCTTTACATGTAAGCAAAGATCACCAAGTCAAAACAATGAAGCTTCAATTAGTAATGACATTTGATGTTCTTATGCATGAACATCATGTTGAAACAAAACAGAATCAGCAAGTGTATGTGCAGAAACATATATGCAGAAACATGGATACACGAAGAACTTTCACCCCCAAAATGGAAACTTGACACATACACAGAACAACACTGCCATGATAGTCCAGAATCAAAACCATATCACTAACAAAAAAGCCTTGTTCTTTACATGTAAGCAAAGATCACCAAGTCAAAACAATGAAGCTTCAATTAGTAATGACATTTGATGTTCTTATGCATGAACATCATGTTGAAACAAAACAGAATCAGATCCAATTCTTAGTTTTTTAGTTTAGGTAAAAATAGGGTAAGTTCTATGTTGATCGAATCACAACTGCAAAGTACAAATTGTGACTGCTAAAGGCTAATGTCTAAAAGCCAAAAGGAACTGCCAGAAACAAATTGGTAATATCCATGATCTATATTGCATAATTTACTAAAAGTTATTTTGTGATTCTCCAAACAGGCTACAATTGGTATTGATTTTCTATCTAAAACTATGTATCTTGAAGATCGAACTGTCCGACTGCGGTTATGGTAAGATGTGGTGTCATCATCTCATAAGAGGAAAGGGAAAGGGAAAGTTTTGTGGAAGTGGTCTGGCACCATCATTGTTCTGTTTCATCTAAATTTAAAATGAAAGCAAGAAAAGGCATTTCTAACAGATGTGGGTAATTATAGAATTGCTTGGTAAATTTGGTCTTGCAGTTTGAGAATATGGTGCATATGGATATGCATTTATGGTCTATAAAAGTTATAGGTGTTTAGTTGGCAGATCTTTAGTTTCTATATTACCAATTTTATTTCCCTTTTCCCTGCTAAAATAATTCTTTGTATGTGTTTGGATAGGGATACTGCTGGACAGGAAAGATTTAGAAGTCTTATTACAAGCTATATTAGAGACTCATCTTTTGCTGTTATTGTATATGAATTGTTTCTGTGCTGCGTATGAGGCATGTAAGAATTCCTTATTGTTCATTAGGCTAAATGGATGTTTCCGTTGTGAGCCAAGTATATATTCTCTGAGTGAAAAGAAAATCTATATTTGCTGCTAGGCTTTTAGTGTCTTGGCTTCAAAGCTTATAAGTTCTTTAGGCTTCAAAGCTATCCTTCATCTCTTTGCTGTATATTAGGTGTATTGTGCTGATACTGTAAGTCCTTTGTTTTACTAACATTCAAGAAGTACATTCCATCATTGAATCCAGAACATGAAGGAGAAGAAAAAAATAAAATTTCAATTTGCAAGAGATGAACAGTTGAACACTATCGGGACTCGGGAGACCCACATATCCAAATACCTCTATGTAGTATGTATCTTGTTCAAAAATTTAAAAAACCCTTGAGGAGGGATATAGTACCTGAAAAATCTGAACTGAGCTCTCCTTCCCTTGAATGATTTGTGCAGAACTGCAGATATGGAGATCAAGAGAGGAGGTTTTCGCAGAGCTTAAGTGTGGTGTGGGTAAAGACGTAAAGTGATGAACTGAAAGACGGAACTGTAGAAGCAAAACTGTGACTGCAGATATGGAGATTGGCGATCACGATTCGCGAGCTCAGGGAGAGGAATTGATAGCCGACGGGAGCAAGCAGTGAACCCTAAGCGAGCCCTCTTTCGGTCTTTCCGTCTTTCGTGTAAGAACTAAGAAGCATACCCTGAAATATGAATGGCTGAATGTCATAAGAAGCATATATCACCGGGCCGGGCCAAACGGGCAGGGCATCAACCCCTGCCCGATGCCCGGCCCTGCCCGAATATTAGCCCTGCCCAAAATTGCCTATTTTTTTCCGGGCCATTTTTTACCGGGCTGGGCAGGGCATTTTTTGGCCGGGCCCGGGTGGGCGCACCGGGCCATGGGCATCTTGCACAGCCCTAGCTAATAAGCTCAGGCCTAGAACAAAAATTGAAGAGGCTAGCTGGCTTAGAGAGATTATGCAAACACACACATACACTATATATATATATATATCAAATTTAAATTTTATAATTTCCTATTGAAATATTAAAATAATCCTAATAAACCATACATTTGATTTTCAAATAATCTCTAAAATTTACTTAATTATCACACAGTTGAATTATGGGATTGCATTAGGAATGTAGTATAAGAAAACACATCAGGCATTCAAGTTTCGTGTTCTTTTGTCAAGTTCCATGTGACACGTATGGGACAAAATTAGATATTCAAATATTCAATAATTGCAAAAAATAATGACCCCATGGGCCTCCAATAATGGAGGGCCTCATGTCCCACGAATTTTGCACAATCCAGAATACAACAAAGGTCGACAGCTTCCGCTCTCATTGGCCCTCGCAGTTACTTTTCATTTTCAATCAATCAATGTTCTCTGAAAATACCAAATCAACACATGCATAGTTTCATATTTTAGTCAATTCAATAATAAATATATCAGTATTCAAGATGCCCTCTCTCTCTCTCTCTACAAATATAAAAAATTATTATAAAATATTAAAAAAATTAGTTATTAAAATTTTTTAAATAATATAAATTTATTATCAATTTTTATGTTAAAAATTATTCTCTTCAATTCTTATTCAAAATTTTAAGTAATTAAGTTATTTATTTAAAATTTAATTATAATTTCTCATTATCATTTTATGACAATAAAACTAGTCCTTCATTTCCGGTATTATCTAACGTTAATTAATCCCTTTATTTTGTTGCTTTCTATTTGTCTCTTTTTTCCATGTCTTATATTTAATGGATTTGGGCTGTCTAGGTAAGCCTATCCACTCCAATTTATATTATCCTGTTTGGATTAAGCTTCATCACATCATATTATCAAAATAAATAAATATAAAATCTACAATTAGCATATTATTTACAAATCATAATATCATATCATTGGATGGATGTCATTCAAGTCTCAATTTAGACATTTATAAATATGGGAGTTGGTTACAAATAATTAAAAATAACCTAAAATATTAAATGTATTATTTGCAACTGACACTGATATATACACTAGTAACAAAGTTAATAGTATGTGTAATAGTTTTAATTATTTTAATAATAAATTTGTCTATTCATTTTAATAAATTAATTATTCAAATAACATATTAAGTTGTGCACATTGATTATATTAATAATAAAATTAATGGGGCGTGTAATGATTTTAACTATTTTGATAGCGAGATTTATTATCCTATTTAGGGTTCCTTTGGATAGGAGTTTGAAAATTGACTTGTGAAAAAAGAGTATTTTGATAATTTTTAAAAAATGGCGTCTAAAGAATAGTTTATGAAAAAAAAAGTGTTTTTGAATAAGTGAGTATTTAGATAATTATTTCTAGAAGTATTTTTATTATTGATAAATTATAAAAAATTGTATGATTATTAAATATATGAGAGATGAGAAAGGATATAGAAGAGAGATGAGAGATAGTATAGAAAATAAATGAGAGATGAGAGAGGGTGTAGAAGAGAGGAGAGAATATATAAGAAAAAATAAAGGTAATATACTGTGTGTTTGGCAAATTGTCAAACCTAGGTTTAGCTCAAAACCTAAGTTTGGAGAAATTTTAAAACAAACGACTATATTTGTTCAAACAGGTTTTTGGACTAAACCATAGTTTAAAACCAAAGTTTCAGATAAGTTAGTCTGAGTAGTTTATGGAACAATAAAATAGCTTATGAACTAACCAATTACTATATTACCCCTATTTTTTCTTACACCCTCTCTCATCTCATATCTTATCTTTCCTCATTTAATACTCATACTATTTTTCGTAATTTACCAATAATAAAAATATTTCTGGAAATAACTATATAAATATTTATTTATTCAAAACTATTTTTTTCATAAAATTTTCTCCAAAAGCCATTTTCTATAAGCTGCCAAAAAACCCTTTTTTTCATAAACCCGTTTCCAAAATTCTATCCAAACAGGCCCATAATAATTAGTTAGTTCATAAACTCTTTTACTATTTTATAAGTTACTCTGACTAATTTATCTAAAATTTTAGTTTTAAATTATGATTTAGTTCAAAAGTCATTTTAATAAATATAACTGTTTATTTTAAAAATTTTCAAAACTAAATTTTGTTTAAACTTAAATTTAAAATCTAAATTTTAGTTAAAACTAACCACATACTTAATAAATTAGTAGTTCAAGTTTTAGAGTATTTATTTTTTCTCACAAATATTAAAGTTTTAAATTGATGATCATGATTAATCTATTTTTTATATATTATTTTTAAATTTTATAATTTAAATAATATTTTACAAAGAATTCTCCCTTTTTTTTTTCTTAACTTAAAAAGGTGATATTGCAACATTTGTGAGTTTACGATTACTTATGGGAGAATAGTTAAAGGATTAAAATTGGCCTTTTAACCCTATTAATATTTTAATATCTAAATATGATTTGCTTCTCTACAATTTACAAGTAGCTAAGTTCGCCTTCCCTCTATGCCTTTTTCGGGGTGGGGGGGGGGGTCGGGGGCCCTGTTTCTTCATTCACGAATATTCTAGCAGTTCACTTCATGCCTAAAATGGTCACAGGGAGGCAAATTTCACACCATGTTTCTCATTTTAGGACTTCTTGTGGTATTTGAAATGCCTTTGTTAGTGGGTCTATCTTGATTAAAAAAACTGCCTTTGTTAGTCGGTCTACATTATTTTTAATCAAATATTTTGAGTAGCCCGTCACATGAGAATCTCTAGTTTTAAACAAGACCCCTATAAAATTTATTGGGGTATGTGCATATGAGCTTTAGGCACCCCGAATAAAAACTTAATCTCATGCTTCTGTCTGTCTCTGTCCTTTTCTTCCAAAGCCTACCCCTAGGAGAGAGAGATATTTTTAACTTAGCCTGTTTTGGATTTCGCACCATTAAAAAGTTGATGGACTCGTTAGTTTGACCTGTAAAAATACTTGAGAAAGAGAACTTGAACAATTAGATCACAGTGACTGAATTTTTCTCATCAGCTCAGAAGAAGGGAAGAACAAACAACCTTTGACTGAGAAATGGGAAAACTTGGTCGGATTCTGGACTCGTTTTGTCTCTCACCATCATCATCGTCAAGTTCTTGCTTCTGTGTGAATTCCATGGAGATTAAGGATGAGAATGAGAATGAGAATGAGAATGAGAATGAGAATGAACCGTTGGTTGCTAATGAAACTAGTGATAATGGACACCAAAAGCTCAGATTGAAGGATGTAGTTTCTGGGAAGCAGACGTTGGCTTTTCAATTGAAACCCAAGGTGATGATGATGATCTTTTCTCCTTCTTCTTCAATATTCTGCAATGAAGTTTTTCTGTATATTTATTTATTGCCTCAGAAATCCTTTTCTTCTCTTTGGTATTACAATAAAGAGTGATCTGTGTTGTGTTCGACGAAATCATCCAGATAGTAATGTTGAAGGTTTCCATGCATTGCTATGGCTGTGCCAAGAAAGTGGAGAAACATGTGTCCAAGTTAGAAGGTGAGTTTTGAAACTGTAATTAAATCATCAGTCTGAGTTTTACTCAAATATAATTTACAACTTCAGATAAACTGGTATCATATGCCCGGTTCTTCTTGAACTTCCTATGCCTTTTTTTTTTTTTTTATCGTTTTAAGTTTCAATCATGCATTACATAGGAAAAATTAATCGGTAAATCTCTGATCTTTCATCAACTATAATTTTTTTAATCTGGCTTTTATAGTTTATCTTATTTTAATTAAATTTTTATAGTTTTTTATTAAATATTTATAGTTTTATCTCATTTTTAATATGGTATTTTAAACTTTTTTATTTATTTTTAACATTCACCTGAAATTAAAAGAATTTGATTAAAAATTGAGTAAGAGTATGTTTGGATTAGTTTTTGGAGAATATATTTTGGGAAGAATAGATTCTGAGAAGAATAGATTGTGGGAAAAAGTGATTTTAAAAATTAGAGATATTTGGATGATTAGTAGTAGAATCGTTTTTCCATAGACAATTTATTAAAAAAGATATAAATTAATATGATAATTATATAAAGAATAAATTTGATTTTAAATTTTTTTATTTAAGTGATTATAAAATAATATATATATTATTTTTTAAGCAAGGTAAAATTTTTAAAATAAATAATAATATTTATTCAAAAGATTTTTTGATTAAATTATAATTTAAAATTAATTTTTTAGATAAGTTAACGAGACTAATTTCTAGAACATTAAAAGAATTTATAGATTATCTAATTATTAGTTTACTTTTATTTTTTCTTATATCATTTATACTTTCTCTTCTCTACCCTCTCCCCTCTCCGATTTTAAATAAAATCATACTATTTTTTATAATTTTTTAATTATAATTTTTTTATAATAACTATTAAAATATTTATTTATTTATAATTATTTTTTTTATAAATTTTTTATTTTTTTAAAAAAAGTGATCTAAAACTTTTTTTTATAAATTTTTTTTTAAACTCTTGGCCATATATATTAATGTGAATACTACATGTTGCCTGTGATTAGCGTCGGCTTGTGATGTAAAATTTATGTGATTCATGTTATTTTGAGGAATATGATTATGCACACACGTTTGTGACACTATTGAAGGGTTAAATATTGGACGTGCAACAAAGTCATAAGTAGGACTTGGATTCAGTCGGTCAAGCTGACAGTGTAGGATCTCACACAGTATTTCAAAAGCTACAGCGTCATAAATTTTTTTAAAACTATAGTTTCTAATGCAGAATTAATTTTTTTAAAAAATATACGGTTTGACATTTATTTCTTAAAACTATAGTTTGGATGATAATCTATTCCTAAATATGATATCCAAACACACACTAACGCTATTAGAACTTACTAAGTGCCTGTTTGAAAACTATGCAAATTTGATTTTAAAAATTTATTTAGATAAAATTTTAGTTTAAAGAAATTTTAAAATAAATAGTCATATTTGTTCAAATAAGTTTTTAGATTAAATTATGGTTTAAAATTAAAATTTTATATAAGCTAATAAGAGTAGCTTATGGAACAGTAAAAGAGTTTACGAACTAACTAATTACTATATTTTCCATATTTTTTCTTACATTCTCTCTCATCTTTCTTACTTTTTCTTATATCATCTCTATTTTTTTTCTTACACAATTTCTCCTCTCTCATCTTATATCTTATCTCTTCTCGTTTAATACTTATACTCTTTTTTATAATTTATCAATACTAAAATTATTTTTTAAAATGACTATTTAAACCCTTATTTATTTAAAACTACTTTTTTATATAAATTCTTCTCTAAATTTTTTTTTTATAAAAAATCCATTTCTTTATAAACATGTCTTTAAAACCCTACCTGTCTAAAACTATAGAAATTTTGATTACAATCGGATGAAATTGTAAAGATATGGAAAAAAACTATAAAAACCTATTTAAAGATTAAATAAAATTCTAGAGACTTATTTCTATTTTTGCATGTTTATAACAAGTCTACCCTACTCTCTTACACTGAAGGGACCTTAGGGCACAAAAGAACTTGTTGAAACTGGAAACAAATTAATTCCCAAAATAAACTCTCTGGGTCAATTAATTGTTGAAAAGTAACAGAAGCAACTTACTAGTTAGAGTTTGTGAGGATAAATCAATCAATCATTTAATGGCCTTTGTTGTGAATTGTGAAGATCTGACAAAAAAGCAGTGTCGTATACGAAAAAGTCAACACAATCATTGTTTATTCTCAGAATATAGTATGGTTGTTATAATAATATATATATTCTTCTGATTTTTTATAAAATAAAAAAATAATTATATTTATAAATTATATTATTATTTTTTATTTTAATATACAATCTTACAAATTTATTATTATATTAATTTTATTCTAATATAATATTAAATATAGATAAAATTTAAAAATCGTTAAATTTTAAATCAGAGCTAATAAAGTGGATGGTTTATTTAATATATATGAAATATATTAAAAATTACTTATAAATACAATCAGATAAATGTGTGTATATATATATGCATTAGTATTTTGTAACAGAGATGCTTTGGTATGTTAATTGTTTGATATATGAACGAGTGTGGAACACAGGGGTGAGCTCATACAAGGTAGATCTGGAAAACAAAACGGTAGTTCTTGTTGGAGACATTCGTCCGTTAGAAGTGTTAGAGAGTGTGTCCAAGGTTAAATATGCCGAGCTTTGCAATTAATTCTTCTTTCTTGTTCGTGATTCTTAAGGAAGCAAGAACAATGCTTACGTTGTTGTCTTCTCTCTATGTCATATTGTCTACATTATAGAGTGGTGTCTATTAATCCTTTTGCCTTGGTCTACTTTCTGTCTGTCTGTAATTCTCTTGCAGCAGGATAGCAATATTATTTTATCGGTACAAATAGTGTTTTGAATCTAAGACTTATAACAAACATGGTATTAAAATCAACTCCTACTGGTTATTCATAGGAGTGAACTTAAGAATAATATCGTTATCTTCAGTTAAAAAAGAAAAAAAAGAAACAACAGTTTATCATATTGGGGTTTAGTAATTGTGTTTTATTGTATGTTTTTGTGACTTATAATGTTCCATTTATTTTTAGATTAATATTTTTTATTTAAATATTACTATTTTAAAGATTATATGTGAATACTTATGAAGATTTTAATTTAATTATATTGTTTTAATATTTATAATTAAGTTGATGATTACACTATTGACTCTTAAACTACTATTTCTTTTGATTTATTATCGATTATTTCAATAATTTATATTTTTTTTAAATTAGTTATTATTATTTATTTTTTTGTTATAATTTTATTTTAAAATATTAGATTTATCTCTGATTTAAAAGTAGGTTAAATTTTTTTTTTAAATGATACGAAGTTAGTTATCATTATAATATGAAGTTTAGATCTCACTTATAGTCTAAAGGCCTAAAAGGCTGAGGCTGTAAATAAAATTATGTTTATAATCTCAAACTATTATGGACTACACCTCCAATAGTAAAAGAATATGATGTAAAGTTTGACTTCCTTATCACTAGCCTTAGAAGAAGGATTCCTACCTAATACACCAGATTAGAGTGTTGATAAATTACAATCTTATTTATGTAAATATCAATCGTTCTCCACTTGATCTCATCCCCATGAATAATGTTTCATATATTTAATATGTATAATTTAATAATATAGCAAACTACGTTATTTAGGAGCCATAGATAGTGTACCATATTAATCCCCACACACCTTGCTGCTAAATGAACATTTTTCTTAGTTTGATATTTTATAAGGAAAATGTTGATACTTCTTTATTATATTCGGTTAAATAAAAATAATGTAATCAAATGAAAATTAGTATACTCTAATTTTGGCATGAAAAAAATTAGGTGAATTGAGTCCTAATGAGTTATCAAGATTAGTGTGTACCTCTAGACTTAAATAACATTTATAAAGATAGTTACAAATCACCCACTAATAAAATCTTCATATAAGTAATATGATTTGAACTTAAAATCAATAAACTTTTTTTTTTATACACTAGAGTATTTCCACCCTATTGGTGAGAAATTAATCTCCCGAGTATTACAGAGGTCTAGTTATAAAGGTGATCATTCTAAACACGCTAGCTTTATTCATATTCTCTTGGGATTGAATCTAGGAGTAATAGTGTTAAGGGATATAGACCTTCATCCATATGTGCCAACATGTGTTGATAAAATCAATAAATTTTTTTTTTATACTAAAAAATTTAGATAGATTTAGCATTTATTCCTACCAAAACTAAAGCACAGCCCCATAGCTCAAATGGTGTTTACAGAGGACTTACAAGATCACTTACTAAATCAATAAATTTTTTTTTGTATACAAAAAATTTAGATATGTTCAATATTAATCCTCTACTAAGATTAAGATATAATATTAGAGTTTATAAAGTCAAATCAATAAACTTTAAATGCAAAGGTGGCCCTAGAGGACTCCATGAAGCTGATCTGAACTGGGCCAGAAGGTTGGACTTGAGGAGTCCATGGCCCATGAATAAAAATCAACACATAATCTACTCATATCACAACAGCTTAACATATTGTGAAAGTACTATTTTACTATAATTATAGTCATAATATTTTAAAAAATATCATACTTTTTTAGTATCTAAATTTATATTTAAGGATAATTGATAATTTATCTTATCTAATATTAGGATCGTCTAAAGGAAAAAAAAATTTATATTACCCTTTGTGGGTGAATACAATCTTCTTCTAAAATTTCTTACACAGAACAAAAAACACTTAACACACCATTCCTTATCCACTTTCCTCCAAAATCACCAGTAAATAATTATAGGTAGATACATCATCATGCATACCCTGACGAGTGAAAAGAAAAGCAAAGAGTTTTATATTCCTTCCTATACTAAATCTAATGGCCAGAGAGATTTATTTTTATCTTAAATATAATATTTTAATTTTTATTATCTCTCAAATTTATTCTCTATAGTCTTAAATATAAAAATTAGATAGATAATATACTTTGATTATAAATATAATATCCTAATTTACTTTATATTCCAAAATTATAATTTTTTTCCCAAAACATCCCTATATGATTGTGTATATTAAGGGATTTCTATCAATGACAATTATAATACACGATTAAATATGATATTTTAGAAAAATGAATACAATCATTACAAATAAATTATTTAATTAACTTTCTTAATCTACATAAATTAGTTAAATAGATCTTATATTAAAAATTATAGGTATTATAATTTTTCCTGAAACCTCCCCTACAAATAATTAGAGGGGATATATTAGAAAAACTAATACATATTTTTTTATAAATAATTATTTTAACTATTTTTATAATATTTATAAATTAATCATCTTAACGTCTTGGGTAAGTATTTAGATATGGAGAAAGTATAATTTTTTTTTGGTATAAAAAAATTTAACTAAATTCAACACTAATTTTTTACCAAAGTCAATACACAACTTAGGATTTATAGAATGTTTATATGGAATTTGTGAAATCGTCTACTAAAAGAATTATTATAACAATTGTTGAAATTAAATTTATATTTTTATGAGATATGAATATATTTTTTACTATTCATACTAATTGTCATGGGCTATTGGCTGGGGGGAGTGTAATTTATTTGAAGTTTCACTATCAAGCAGACCACAATCCGACAGAAACTCAGCCCTAACCACGCTCGCTACAAGTGGATTTAGATTTGGCCTGGCGCAAAATGATTTTATAAAAGTATTATAAAACTTAAAAACTAAAAATAATTGAAATTTTTAAAGAAAATAGAAAGACTGAAATTTAAAAAATATACATTTTTATCATAAATTTAATTTGTTACATAAGATATATATTATCAAGAAAATTAATTAACATTCATAAAAGATTATTGAAAATATTTGTTTTTGGTTACAAAAAGATTATGGAAAATAATGTGTGTATGTGTGTAGTATATATAGTGGGCCAAACCAAGCGAACAACACTCTTATTGGTTAGCATCAGGCCCACCCGACCACCCGAACACCATTGATTATCCTTTATTTTGAGGGCCTTGGTTAAAAAACCTTTGCGCCGTGAGTATAATTTTCTTTTATTAAGTATAGATATTTTTTATATTAAATATAATTCCAGCCATTATTAAATATTAAATTTGGATTTTTTTATATAAATTTAAATATTAGTTTATCTGTTATAAGAGATTAATTTCTTATACTAAACTAACCCATCGGTGCCTTGTGAGTAAGTTAATAATTTATTACTACTTTTATCATTAATATAAGAGTTAATTATTTTTTTTAAATTGATTAAAAAAATAAATAAATTAATTAATTATAATTAATATAAAAATAAATTAATTATTTTTAGTAAATTAAAGAATATATAATATAATTTTTTAAAAAATTAAATTAAATTATAATTAATTAATTTATTTAAAAAATTAACTAGGCGTTTTTTAAGCAATAGAGGAGTAATATAACAGGTTGAGAAGTCTTGATTATCGGACTTGGTTATAAATAGAAGTGAGTTTGAGTTTTGAGGTTGATGCCATAAAATAATAAAAGTGAGTAATTAATAGTAGTAGGACAGCGTAGGAAGGAACAGATATTGAAAATGAGGAATGACGTTGAGTGAATGGCGAATAGGGGAATAACACGTGTGCGAAGGGGATAAAGTAAGAGAAGTACTCGTTCGAATGAAAGATAAGGAGGGTGATAACAAGAAGATATGGGTGGGTGTAGGTTGTTAAATAATCATACGCACAGAGCCCAATTTGTAAAACTCGAAACTTAAATTTTTTTAAAAAAATTAGCTTATATTTAGTTTTAAATTTTTTTAAAATAAATAATTATATTTATTTTAAAAAAATTAAATTAAATTATAATTTTAGATAAATTAATCAGAGTAATTTTTAGAATAGTAAAAGAGTTTATAAACTATTCAATTATTATTTTATTTTTATATTTTTTACATCTTCTCTCATCTCTCCTCTATCTTTTTAACAATGTCTCATCTCTCTTATATTTTTTCTACTATTTATATTCTATTTTCTCCATATTTTCTCATCTTTCATCTCTCCTGTCTCCAATCTCCTTTTTCTTTTTTACCATATTTTCTCTCTCATACTTTTAATAAAATTATATTGATAATTTTTCAATTATAATTTTTTTAATAATTACCATCCAAATACTCCTTTATTTAAAATTATTTTTTAAAAATTATTTTCTAAAAACTATCTAAAAATCTTTTTATTTCATAAATTCTTTTCTAAAAATCTATTCAACACACACTATATTTTAAATACAAATTAAATTTTACTACACACCATCTCTCTTCGATATGGGATATAAAATCCTTGCTATTAAACCAAGAGGTTCTTAGCTCCTAGCTTGTTTATTCGCAAGAGAAACAACAACCTGAATAGAAAAATGGATAATTAATAAAGAATCGGTTTTATAGATAGCGTGACTAGAAAAAAGATTGAAGTGATGGTGTATTGATATCTTTTTGAAGGTATCATTGAACTCAAAATGAACAAAGAGAAATCATATTGAGCAATTTGTTTACATATAATGATATTAACTTGGTTCAAGGACGATCTAATAAAAGGTTAAATGAGGAGTAGGTATAATATAGGTAAGACTTGTTGAGTTTTAAGCACGTTTAGTAATCCTCTGGGTGAGTTGTAACTAATATCTCTAATTAACATACCATTGACAACTTGTTACTTAATTAAAAGTAACAAAAGAGGATTAGGTTAAAACGATTGACAAACCAATTTTCTCTTACCTTAAACTAAGTAACCTCTTAAAAGTTCAAACGGTATTCGGTTTGGTGTGTTTGGATTAGCTTTTAGAGAATAGATTTTGGGAAGAATAGATTTTGGAGAGAATAGATTCTGGAAATAATAGATTTTGGGAAGAATAGATTCTGTGAAGAATAGATTCTGCAAATAGAGATGTTTGGATGATTAATAGTAGAATCATTTTTTATATTAATAAATTACTAAAAAGGGTATGATTTAATTAAAGTATGAGAGAGGAGAGAGGGTAGAGAATAAATAGGAGAGAGGAGAGAGAGGGTAGAGGAGAGGGAGAGGGAGAGGAGAGAGAGGAGGAGAGAGAGAGGATAGAGGAGAGAGAGACAGGAGAGATGAGAGGGAGAGGGGAGAGAGAGAGGAGAGAGGAGAGAGAGAGAGAGGGAGAGGAGAGGAGAGAGTATAAGAAAAAAAGTAGGGGTAAAATAGTAATTAGATAATCTATAAGCTCTTTTACAGTTCCAAAATCCATTTTCAATAGCTTATTCAAAATCATGGTTTCAAACTGAGGTTTTGCCCAAAATCAATTCTGGACAAAAATAGCTGTTTGGCAAAAAATTTTGCAAACCGAAGGTTTTGTTTCAAAATCAATTCTGGACAAAAATTGATGTTTATGTGAAATTTTTTCAAACCGAGGTTTTACCCTAAAATTCATTCCCAAACGTAAGCCCAAACACGCACTTGATTGGTTCATGTGTTCTAACAAGAGTTCAACTTAATTATAGGATCTAAATTATATTTAAAACTATTTCTCTAGCATAATTGATGACGGACGAGCTTATGTCATTAATTTTGTTTAAAAATAGAATAAATTTATAATTTTATCTATATTTAAATAAACATATATATATATAGATTTATATTACATTTCATAGTTAATATCTTTAAATATGAGTGATATTGACCGACGTAATTAATATTATATCATAACGTATAATAATAATTATAAATTATTAACAAATTATTAATTGATATAGTAATTAACTTCATATTTATAAGAAAAAAATATATAAGTTTCAATTTTAAAAAATATACTTATTAGAGAAGCGAAAATATTTTAGGCTCTGAGCCTAAAAAATAATTATACCCTTAATCAAATAAAAAAATAATTACTATAAATTATTTTAATAAAATGAAGTAGGCGGCTTGAATTATTGATCATTACTAGATGATTAGGGCCTTTTTAATTGGCCAAAATAACTTTTTGATGCTATCACAAAGTTTTTGAATTAGTTTCCCAAAAATAATAGGTGGAATTGAAAGAATAGAAACAGCAAGAGCTTTATGTTGACAGCTGCTGTAACGAGCAAGTATTATTAGTAACAAGCAAGTATTTATTTAACTAATACAAGGAAAAAGCAAATTAAATAGTGAAAATCCGAGTATCCATTTGCTTGTGAGAATATTTTTTTATATCTTTTAATTATTATATTTTTATATCCATTTTATTCCGTTAAATATCTTTAAGGCGTTTAATTATTTTTGTTATAA
This sequence comes from Leucaena leucocephala, assembly GCA_037074615.1. NCBI lineage: Eukaryota > Viridiplantae > Streptophyta > Magnoliopsida > Fabales > Fabaceae > Leucaena > Leucaena leucocephala. Next base: position 13,633,368 of record CM073562.1, read on the forward strand.
GAAAATTTATGTGAGGTGAGTTTAAGGATTAATAAGTGTTGGAATATGTTTTCAAAAGAATATTTATAAAAATATTTATATATTTTTTATTAATAAAATTTTTATATTAATCATATATATAAGTTATAAGCTAACTTTTCACAATATAAACCAATTTTATTAATGTTTAGGGTTTTTATTTTACATGCTTGTAGCTGAAAAACTGCAAAATCGTTTTCATAAGATTTGTTTGGGCATTTTTGTAATCATAGTTTTAAAAGGGATTTTGATCTAAATTTTAGTTTATAAAAATTTTAAAATAAATAATCATATTTATTTAAAAGTGCTATAGACTCAACTATAGTTTAAAACTAAAGTTTTAGATAAGTTACTGAAAGTAGCTTATAAAATAGTAAAATAACTAATAGACTATCTAATTACTATTTTATTATTATTTCTCTCCTCTCTCCTCTTCTCCTCAGCTCTATGAAGCACGTTGCTCACCGTCTTCACAAGTCATTGCCATTGTCATTCATGAGTTATTGTGAGTCGTCGCTAGGTCATTGCTCATCATCGTTGTATCGCTGTTGCCAGACTAGCCGTCGTTAGATAGTGGAAGAAGTGAACAATGTATATGAATATAATTTATTTTTTATCTCATATATTTTCTGAAAATTTATCAATATAAAAAATTATTTTAAAAATAATTATTAAAATAATTATTTATTTAAAATATTTTTTTCTATAAATTATTATCTAAAACTCTTTTTTTAAAAATTGTTTAAAAATTATTTTTTTTATAAATTATTTTTTAAAATTCTACCACTATCACATAGTGATTTGAATATATGGTCAAAAGAAACGCAGCGATTTGAATATTCTGCCGATTGCGTGGTTGACTCTTTATGATATGGAGTTCGTAACGTGTAAAAGATAATCTTATTAATCTCTTATAACGCTAACATTGACTATAGACATTGATATTATACATTACTATCACTATTATTTCTGCACCATTAATTAGCTGTATTCTGAATTAGGCGTACAAAAACGACTTGCTAAATGGCTAGATTCATCTCCCTTCTCGTACCTGATTCTTATCTTTTGATTTTTCAACGGATGAATGAACCTGCCGATTCACATTTTGGGGCTTACTAGTTACTACTGTTTCGTGGCAAAATTTTATATTCAATACTCCCTCACATCCTTTATACAAGACAAAGTCGATTAATTTAGATAATTTTTTAAAAAAATAATTAATTAAATAATAATAAATACAACATAATATTTCCAAAATACTTATATATAATATTATATTATATATAACTTTATAAATTAAACAAATTAATTTAAAAAAATAATAAATAATAAATATAAAATAAATTAAAAATTTATATTAAAGATAAAAATATCCTCTAACTAGCTTATATATTATAGAAAATAAATAATACAAAATTTTACTACTTTTTTGTTTGTCTGTTTTTTTGTCCTTGTCAACAAGTATCATATATGCTCTATTGTTTGACTTATTATTATTATACACATGCATATTGGTAGTTTTTTTTAAATGACATATTGATAGGTGTTTTTTTAGGCTAAGATATTGATAGGTTTGAATCTATGACCTTTTATGCTAAATAAAATATTTTGACCCATCATCCTTAAGTTGAGCCAGACCCTTTCATAATATGGAAGGAGTTTAATCTTAAAAAATATTATTTAATTATAATTTTAGTTGAAATGTTGAGAAAAATATTCTAACTCTAAGATACTTAGGGGTGTGCATGGGCCGGGTTGGGCAGGGCAGCCCCCCTGCCCGGTGCCCTGCCCGAAAAAACCATGGGCTGCATTTTGCAGCCCGATGCCCGGCCCTGCCCGGTAAAAGCCCTAACCAATTCGGGCTGGGCATATGCGGGCTGGGCATGGGCGGGCTGGGCATGCCCAAATAGTGATGTCCTGCTCATATTGTGAGAAAAAAATCTGCTATCATGAACTTATAAAATAATATCATATTTATATTTTTAAGAGTTAAATAATATATATAATTCACTAAGAATAAGGTATCAAAAAAATAGTAATTAAAGTCTCAAAGTCTATTACATATATAAAAAAGAAATATTAAAATATATAGAGGTCGGATATTTGTAGCGTTATTGCAACACAAAAAATTGAATACTTGGCAAGTAAAGCAGAGGAGCAACTTTGGTATCTACATAAATATAAAAGTTATGTTTAATATTTTAAAAATGAGCAAGGAGAGTTGCCAGTTAAAGTGAAAAGTGTAAAATTACAAATAAAATAAGTTAAGAAAAAAATTAAAAAAATAATAAATATATATATATATAGGGCCGGGCCAAATGGGCAGGGCAGCATGCCCTGCCCGGTGCCCGGCCCGGCCCGACAACTGGCCCGGCCCGGCCCTGCCCAAATATATTTTGGGCACTTTTTTTAGGGCCGGGCCGGGCGATTTTTTACCGGGCTCGGGCGGGCGGACCGGGCCACCGGGCACTATGAACACCCCTAAAGATACTTAAATTAACATTTAAAAGTAATTGATAGTTCATTCTGTTTAATATTAATATCACTTATATGTGTTTCCCATTAGTATCTTATTTAAAATATTGTTCATATACTCCCTTTTGATTTGTAATATAAATTATTTCTATAATGTTTTTAAATTCACAATATAAGTTATTTGTAGAGTAATTAATATTTATTTATCAATTTTATTTTTGTAATTAATCGATAAATTTTAAAAAAATATTTTTAATTTAAAATAAATTTAATAAATTAACTATAATTGGTTTTAATAAATTAATTAATATGATTTTGATAAATATACTCTCATGCTGATGCGCCTGTGCGTGTGTCTATATATTTAAGTATATCAATTCTTGAAGGGATATGAATTAATGATTATATATAATATTCATAACTAAAAATATCCTTATAATGCCATCTCCCACGCGCGATGCATAGGTTGATATGACACGCATCAATGACATAACGAATCACAGTTTCATGTACTGTGTCTGTTAACTGCGGAGGCGACACCTAAGCTTACGCCATTGCCTTTTGCTATTCATGATTCACAAGTTATTGCATTTTCCCCCATTTTTTATAAATATTTTTAAATATTACTATATTCTAAAAATTGTGAATAGACAAACTTACCCCCTTACAGGGAGGAGAACAATACTAGTATAATGGGCATTTTTTTAATTATCTATCTGACTTATTAGAGTTTTATCATGACTATATTTAGATCTGACCCACATCATACACTTAGTTATGGTAGGTAAGTCTCCTAATAATTTTTTTTATATATGCTAAAGGTCAAACTTAAGACAGTGCTTAAATGTTACCAAATTACTTATTACTCAAATCAACTCCTATTAGTATATAATGGGCATTTTATTTGGCCATTCGAGTCTCAACTCTAGTCCATAGAATGCAATACTCATGCATTATTTTTTAGCATATTATCTTATTATTACTAAGAAAAACATTTAAAAAAATGAAAAAAGAACAAAGGTTTTGTTTTATTAATAAGTTATGGTACCTTATTTATATTTAACATTCATGTTATAATCTTCAGAATATTCAACACTTATTTTTATTTCTTAATGAGTTGATTTGTTTAAAAATAAAAGTATTAGTGCATAGTCATTTCACCTTGATATGATCTATTGATGATTATTCTATAAATATTTATTAAGCCACATTCATGTATTTTTTAATTATAAAATATATTATATAACTTTTTATTTGGCCTGAAAGATCACCACAATATTTTTCAACTGTAATATTAATTACTCTTACTAATCATTATAACTTATTAAAATATATAGTGCTTTTTTAAACGTTTTATGCATTTCATTGTATAAAAATCAGTAAATTAACGTATTTAAAATTATAAAGATAAATCATTTAATCATTCTTTTAAATGTGTGTGTGTGTGGTAGCTACTAGCTAGAGTAGAGCTTTCCTCTCCAAATAAACATAAATTTAACAATGAAGAATTTTTATTTCTAATTGATTTTTTGTTATGAAAATTATCAAATGCAACATATTTTTATTAATCTAAAAGGGAAAATTATTTTCCTAAAAACATATAATTGAGATATTTATAAGAGATAAAGAGAATCGTATCTCAAACGTGACAGAGTGAATATACTAAAGAATCTCTTCCACGATAATACTAACATTAACATGTTTTCGCACGTCACTCATTATAAGATTCGTTTCTATTAAGGGGGTAATTAACAAGCCAAAAATCTAAAAACATTAGTTAAAGATTAGGTCTCTGTTGAAATGACATTAGCGCAGATGAAGCCGTCTCTCGTTTCTTTTTCCTATTATCAATCATATCATCATAAAATGAAGATATTTCACTAATATTTTGTTTACTTAATCAAATTAATATATTAAAAATGAAAAATGAAAAAAAAAACAGATGTGGATGCAAAATTCTTCTAATGGAGATATGTTCCTTATAAAAGGCGCCTAACTAACTAGCCAACGATTTAAACATTCTGGAAAGATAACTAGCATAGTCAATGCTGTGCTTGATCTTCCCATGTGCGCTCTTAATTTAGGTTTTAGTGAAGAAATTAATTTTTAGTTTCGTTTCATTTTTTAATTTAAAAGGCCTGCCTCGTATCCACCAAGGTCCGCCACGCCCTTAAAACAACTAACACCGCTCCTCCACGCGCTCCGTCCGAGCGTGAGATTTTGTTGCTCTCTCGCTGTTGTTCACAACTCGTACAAGTTCTCTCTCCCTCAGACCAACTAACAACGGAGACGTTTCTGTTTGGATTTATGCTCTCGCCGAGCAAATTTCTGGGTTTTGGCCCGTCAAAACCCTTGATTCGTCCCCATTCTTCCAAGGTATTGTTAGCCTAACTCGTGCAGATTCTTTTTAATGTTCTTTAGCTCTTTTGAAATATACTTGCTATTTTCGTTGTTTTTATTTTTCTGCTCTTCTTCTCTGCAGATTCGTCCTTCTTTTCCTGCGTTTTGTTTTATTGCCAGTATTTATTTGTATGTTCAGATTTTGTCTCTTTTCTTATCGTAATTTTGTAAAAATATATGGTCTTCTTCATTCATATTTGCATTTTGGTTGGAATTGTTTGTTTTCAAGAGGCGCTCTTGATTCCTTCCTTGTTAATGCGCACAATGCATATAGGAAGAGCCATCATTCACTATTTTTACGCCTTTTTCGTTCTCTGAATTTCTTCTTTACGTCAAATTTGTGCCATATGTATCTCTATATTGTTAAATTTTCCGTTTTTAGAATCATTTTCGTGGTATTTATGGAAAAAAACAACTTTTTTTGGTATTATTAATGCTATTTGTGAAAATTGTGCATTTTGGATTTTGTGGGAGGTTTTTTTGGGTTTATTAATAATTTGCCCGAGACCTCACTGGTTGTATATGAACGGGTAGGAAATATTGTCGTAGCGGATTTGATTTATGTATTAAATAATACAGAATATATTTATACTTTGCATTAGTTACATTGATATCCCTCTCCCTCATTTTAGTTTCATATGCCTCTGGATTATGGCGTGCGTTTTATAAGCCACATTCCGACATTGGAGCATTTGAATCACCAGTGCCGTCATGAAAACTATAGATCTATGTTTGTTAAAGGAAAACGGCTTGAGAGATCAAAAACAATTTTTTAGTCTACATATAGTGCTAATAGTTTTTCTTAATCTTTGGATTTTAAACTGATAAATATAGTACAGTAGTTTTTTTAAGCCAAGATTATCTTTTTTTGCCATCAATATAGTAGTACTCTTAAAATCTGTTAATATTGTTCTTTGACTTTCCTTGGTGTAATATGATGAGATTTTATTTGAAAGTTTACTTTTTACATGGTTATGAGAATTCAATCGTTTCATGATTTGAAACTGCATTTTACATTTAAAAAATATTTGTTCATGGAACCATTTTATCTTCCCTCTTGCAGAAGTATACTGATTATATTCCCAATTCGGATTTTATGATTTGTAACAACTCATAAAGCCAAATGGTTAAATCAGATGTAGTCTTTATGGTATGATCCAAAATTTGAATAATATGATTTATAATGAATCTCAGATCCATTATATCAATTGATGGCTGACTTGGCCATGAATTAGGGATTTCAAGCTAATATAGCAGAATAGCATCAGTATTACTTTTTGGAGATGTGTGAAAACTGTTTGCTGGTGCTGTCTCTTTCTCTTATAAAGAAACCAAATAAATAAGCAACTTGAAATTATTTTAAAGCTTAGTTACAAACATTATATAACTAATGAGCTTATTTATGACCTATGTTCAAGTACTTTTCTTAACCATCAGGGTTAGATTGACTATCTTGCATATTTTATGCATATTATATCGATGTACATATGCCATATGGTATATTTCAAACTATGCTTGATTTTTTATTTAATTTTATGATTTGGTACATCTTACAATTCACGATTTATAAATATGCCTTTTGCTTTGTGATGTGTATAACGATTAACTTCAATGATGCCGATGATACCATTTCTCTCTTGGTTAGATGATGGCCATTCACCTATAGTGTTTAGCACTTTCAAATGGATTTAGAAGAAAAGTTCCTTGTTAAAGGTACGATGTTTAGCTTCTTACTGAGTTTTTTCTTTCAATAGTTTGAGTAAATTTTTTCTTGTTTGTTGTCTATGTGATTTCGAGTCTGTGTTAAGCTGCAGTAATCTTAATATGAATATGATATTGATCTTTTTAATTAGTGAAGCATGATACAAAACGTAGATGAAATTGGGGAAAGATGAACAACTGATCCTATATGTTTCTTGTCACCATATTATTTGTGTCAGATGGATGAGTTATTTCACCGGTGGCAAATATGCTACTGCTCATTTCAAAGTATGTGGAACCATTTAATTTCTTCTTCATTGTCTTTCATAACAATTATGATTTCTGTCCACTTTATAGTCTATATATTGGAAAGTGGTTATACCATCATAAGTTCTTTACAGCCTGGGGATGACCTTTGAACTATTTTTGCAAGGTAAAAACAATCTGGGTGAAAACTTTTTGTGATGAGGTAAAATAGAACTGAACAATGACATGATTGATATACCTTTTGAGTGTGTTTCCTTGAAATTAAATGTGCTGTATGACAGTTCCGTACAATATCAGAATAAGTTTGTGAGTTTGTAATGCAAACTTAATTCTTGTGATAACTATTTTGTATTGTCCTCTTTACCCCTGAATCTGTAGGACTTATGGATTGTGCTATTGCTTCATCAGGATAATATCTGGCTGCTTTCCCTGTCTTTCTTTTTATTTTTGAAATTACATAGTACTAAATAGTAAAATTTAGCTTGCCTATGTATTGTGGAGGTGTTTTATTGAGCGCAACCGATAAGATATCTCTGAGGGAAATAACTAGAAATTATGTGGCATGAGAGCTTCTATATTCAATTTCTTTTTAACAACAAACTGATTGTACTGTGCATAATATTTTCTTTTTGATGTTTGGGGTTGCAGAGTTAATCCATCCATTTTTTCACTCTTTAAGCACGATATAAATCTTGACTAGTTGTAAGTAACGTTCCTTTTGATTATATGAAAGATAATGCATTAATGTGTTCTGTTTTGGATAGAGTCTAATTATAAATAATTGAAGGAGGTATATTCTTCCAATTGAAGTATATATCATAGAATTTAATTGGTTTATAAATGCTAACGAGCTGGCTTGACTGACTGTTGAGTCAGTCATATTAGTATATAATAGTGAACTGCCATTATAGGCCAGTGATTATATATAATGATTGTGCCAAAGTTTGGCTGACATATGTAATCTCTATAAGAATTTATACAGCATGAAGGAGAGGTATATCATCCCGTGGGCTGTAGATATAAATGCATCAATTGAGTAGGCCTATCAGCAGATCTTGTTTTCACCGAAATGTATTGAATTTCAAGTTATCAGATGAAATTAGTATCTAGTTGTGTTGGCATGTAGTTTACCTTGCATACCATTAACATGACCATATCATGTCGCTTGTTAATGCACACTTGTACACAAAAATTGATTAAATTTTAATTGGAACAAATTCCTCTCTTGAATCTTTAATTATCATTCTGTTAATCATGTCCACAAAAATGCTGTTTTAAAATGAAACTGATTTTTACTTATTCATGTATTTTGAAAACGTGTACAATATGCTTTTCAATCGTATGATACTATCAAGTTTTAATTGATACTTATTGACATCCATTTTTCATTTATCCAAATTTGGCATGAAAGATCAAGATGATTGCTTACCGATATTTCAGTAGCTGAATTGATGAAAATGGCAATCCTTGATAAGTTGTTGAATGATGTAATTATGTTAAGTTTTATACCGAACCGATTGAGATATATACGATAATTATAGAAGGAAGCTCATGCACGTGTGTTCATGTGTGTGTAGATCCTAGTATATATAGAGGGCTTTGCCTAACCCTAGCAGCCTCGCATTGGCATTGGCCGCTCTAGGAGTCACTACATTGTTTGGTATGAAGATAATCTCCTAGTGCCAAATCTTTCAGGATATCTCTTCTCTTTTTCAGGGTAGGGACGGTTTGGTGTTTGAGGTCTTGATTTTCCACATCTCAATTTTCTCAATAATCTTTTGTCGATTAAATCTTCTCGGTATTAGAATTATTTCAGAATGCTTATTGTGCATGTTTGTTTGCTGCTTTATGGGTTCCACTACGCATGTGTGAATGCTTGGTCTGTGTGTGTATAGAGAAGATTTAATCCTTAATTATTTTGAATGTTTTGTGAAGATCATTTTAGATATATCCCTTATGAACCCAAGATAGTTTGCGATAATTATGCCTCCTTTTCTTGTATAGCTTATAATCTGGCTTTTGTTTTTTTTTCTCCTTAAGATTTGTGCAATTGTACTGGAGAACCTTGATTTCAGGCATTTCCCTTGTAGTTGTTTATTCAATGCCACCGTACTTGATTTACATTTGGTGTTGTTTGGGATGTTTCCTCTTGAATGATTTTGCTTGATGTACTTTGGCACTAGCATCTGCTCATGAGTGGAAATTTTACTATTTAATCAGAAGTATGATTGATGTGCATTTTTGCTTTTAATGTGATGAAGCATGTTTTAGAATAACTATGATTGGCGAGTAATTGGGAGTTTGAGAGAAAACTCAATGGCTTTGATCTATAACACCAAAGGTCAAAACAGATTTACGCAAATGTATTCAGATAACATGAGAAAATGCTCTAGTTCTTTTAGAGTTTGCACATGAAATATCTGTTAAAGATTCTATCCAACATGAACTTTGTTCTAAATATTATTATATCTTATCTCATTTCATTTCCAGTTTCCATTCCTATAAATGCTATTCTGTAATTTAGTTTCATTCCTGGGGAGTGGAGGGATATGGGATGGGATAGTCTGCATTTTGATTTATATGATAGCATAATCGGAGAATTTCAGGGCATGTTTTGTGGGGGTCCCCTTCCTGGTCCCTTTAGTAGTCATCAATGGGGCAAGTAAGACACTCAAGATGGGCTTACAAAAATTTTCCCTGGTGTCATCCTTCATCTCAACTATTCATAGGCTTGCACAACATGTTGTTCTTTAGATTCAGCTTTATAATAAAATTATTTTAGCTTCAAAGAATTTGTATAGATTCTTATTGACTTACTGATCAATTTTGTTGCAACATGTCCCTAATGGAGATAGGGCTAGATTTCTCCCTCAGATGCATAGATCGTGCTGGTGTTGTAGCAATTGCTGTTTGATGCAGGCATTATGCTTAGGTAGATAAATAACGCCATAGTTAGTTCCAGTTGTTGTATTGTAAGCTAGCCGGCTCCTAGTTCTATGCATGATGCGGTGTTCTGAGGCTCATGAATGCTCTGGATTCTGGATAGGGTAAATGATGTCTGTTAGACAGACAGGGAGAGATTATGCCAAGAGAAGCAATTTGAGTTCAGATTTATATCAACTAGCAAAAAGCAAAATCATGATTTCATTTATTGAATGAAACTGGATTGGCACTGGTGTATCTAATCTTTAGAGTTCCTTTTTTCTCCTATTTTGGATAGTTCGAGTCCTCAATCATGCTTGTAGGTCTTATTTTCAGCATAGCTTTCTCCTGTTGTGTACCTTACTTCTTGAAAGCCCATTTAGAAATCTAAATCTCTTAGTGGCCAAATAATTTTTTTGGACACTGGTACTCAATAGGTTAATATTAATCACATGTTGCTGATTGACAAATCCATGAGAGTTCTTTCTCCATCTGGTTGTATTACATGCTTCCCTGGTTTCTAAGTAATGGCTCATTTATTATTTAATTGTAGGGTGGTTGATTCCTAGGAAATTAGTTGAATACATCATTGAATTGTTTGGGGTCCTTGTTTTTGGAATTATTAATGGGATGCGAATATGTTTGCAGTCTTTCTTTCTTTCAAGAACATTTTTTCTCTTAACCCCCAACCCTGGAAAAAAAAAGTAAGAAAAACGAAGTTTTGTAAGAGGCTGACAATTTCATGTTGGGACCTAAGCTTAATCTTATCATTATTGCACATGCATGGTTGATACATGAAGTAATCTGCTGTCTTTGTTATTTTTGTTCAGTTGATTCAGGCCCGTCTGACTGATTGGTGTTGTGTTTTTTTAGTTCAACTTTCCTTTTATTTCCATGAGACTTATTTTGAAGTTGGCTGTCATTGGTGTTCAGTTTCTGGTGTTCAAAGCCTTTCTTCCAGTGTGCAAAGCACTCCGGAAAAAAATGGTCATTCAGATGATGCTTCAAGAAGTCTTGAACTCCTTCAAGAGTTCTTGAAACCTGGTCCTAAGAAGGAACTTCTTCGAGCGTGCTTTTATAAGGACCGAAAGAACATTTCATCAAAAAGAAAGATGCCAGAAACTAAGTTGACAAGTAAGGTTGTCAAGAAACAGGACAACAAGAAGGTTTCTACTCTCAGCAACCAGCCCTCTAGGAAGCAGCATAGGAAGAGCAAAAACCCTACTAGGCTCAAGCCAGTTCCTGACGAGCCTTCCAATTCTAGACATTCAGACTCCTGGATCTGTAAAAACTCTGCTTGTAGGGCCTTTCTATCTGCAGATGACAAATTTTGTAGAAGGTGCTCGTGCTGTATTTGTCACCTATTTGATAGTAATAAGGATCCTAGTCTTTGGTTGGTATGCTCATCTGAATCCAATGAAGGGGACTCCTGTGGGTTTTCTTGCCATATTGAGTGTGCCCTTCAACATGAAAAAGTGGGAGTTGTTGATCATGGGCAACTGATGCAACTAGATGGTGGCTATTGTTGTGCATCCTGTGGTAAAGTTACAGGGATACTTAGGTACGTACATTTTTTACCTGCCGAGTTCTAAATGATATTTTCACTCCCTCAGTCCTTCCTACCACTTTGAAAAAGCTTTGTTGATTTGTTTTTTTTTTAAATTTTGGGCTTCAGCAGCAAAATGCTTCTTGACCTTTATTCTCACATTGAATAAATAATTCTTTTGCTCATATCGCCTCACTCTACTTCCTTAATCATTCATTGAACTTGCGTGTTTTTGCAGCAGAAAGTATGGAACAGCTGCAGCTTTTGCTATCCTTGATTCACATTTTTCCTGAGAAATGAATATTATTATAGCATTACTCCGTACCTTTGGTTTCACAGTGAAACAGATGACTGAGACATGATTTCATCATTTTTTATGTGTATGTTAACCAGATTTTCAGCTTTATGTTGATGGCATTAGCTATTCATTTTTAATGATGGCAGATGTTGGAAGAAGCAGCTAAATATGGCAAAAGATGCTCGGCGAGTTGATGTGCTCTGTTATAGGTTATATTTGAGTTACAGGCTCTTGGATGGGACTTCGAGGTTTAAAGAGTTGCATGACATTGTACTTGAGGCAAAAGCGAAGCTAGAAACAGAAGTTGGTCCAGTTAATGGGACTTCTGATAAGATGGTGCGAGGCATTGTCAGCAGACTCTCTATTGCCAGTGAGGTGCAGAAACTCTGCTCCCTTGCAATTGAGAAAGCTGAGGGGTGGTCTTCCGTTGTGAATCCGGATTCCATAGGTTGGAACTAATTCTTTTTTTATTTCTTTTGTTATTCTTGCTTGACTAACTAGTTTTCTGCTTTTTTAACTCCTTTTCCCTTTTCTTTTCTTTTTCTAAAAAACTCAGATGGTTCACTTCCTCCTGCCTGCAAATTTGTTTTTGAAGAGGTAACGGCTTCCTCAGTGAAAATCATTTTGATTAACAAGTCCACTGCATCTTCTAAGGACACTAAGGGCTACAAGCTCTGGTACTACAAGAGTAATGAGGAGTTGCTCGCAACTGATCCTGTTTGTGAGTTCCCAAATAATCAGAAGAGGATTCTGTTATCCAACCTCCAGCCGGGCACAGAATATACTTTTCGCATTATATCTTATACAGATATGGGTCAGCTGGGTTATTCTGAAGCCAAGTGTTTCACCAAGAGCGCGGATCCAGCTAAAAAAGGTTCCTCTTTACCAATTGATTTAGGTCGTAAAAAAGAGAACCTTGAAATTGGAGCCAGTTCATCTGGCTCCAAAACAGAGCCCAATCCTACAGTAGAAGATTCAGGATTTAAGGTTCGAGACCTTGGGAAAGTTGTGGGTCGTCCTTGGGCTAAAGATCAAGGTCCCTTGGAAGGGTTTTGCACTGTTGATACAAAAAATTGCTGCAGGGAAACCGAAATGGTCAAGCCTAAAATTTCAGAAGAGCAGTTGCCTGTGGTTTCACGGGGTCTTGATTTAAATGTTGTTTCAGTGCCTGATCTAAATGAAGAACTCGTCCCTCCTTTTGAGTCTTCCAAGGACGAAGATAATGGCTGCACTTTGCAGAAGGCTGTTGAGGCAGACGATGATGCTGCTTCTCGGTATGCGCAGAAAATCAGTTTAGCAAAATCAAATGGTAGTGGTGATTCCCATACCTGGATGAACGGGCCAACTGGAGAAGTTCCAACCGTTGACTCCCGCGTAGACGCATGCAAGAAAAGGGTAGCTTGCATAAACGAAGAGACACACGATTGCAATAGCACTTTGGTGAACGGCTCTCCTCTCGGAGTATCAGATGGAACATGCTCCCTGGATGAAAACTACGAGTATTGCGTGAAAGTATTTCGGTGGCTAGAATGTGAGGGTCACATCAAGCAGGAATTTCGGTTGAAGTTGCTAACATGGTTTAGTTTGAGGTCAACGGAGCAGGAACGCAGGGTTGTGAATACCTTCATTCAAACTCTGCTTGATGATCCATCTAGTTTGGCAGGGCAACTGATAGACTCATTTTCTGATATCATATCCAACAAGAGGCTCAGAAATGGATAGTGTAGTAAGATCAAGATGTGACAGTAGATTAAGGCCTTGGAGTTCACTGAAGTGCTAATTGCTTTTTTGACAGCCAGAAATTACCGTCTGATTGCTATTGCTTTCCATGTACAGGCATTTTTTACATTGACAACCTTTTAAAAGAGGTTCATTTTTATTGCAGACATAACATATTCTGTCTAGCTGAAAGGATTTGCACCAACCATTGTAGTAACTCATTTTTACTGGAAAGGAGGAGGCTCTACGGGCGAGTTTCTGGATGTTAGAAAGCATTTTGCTATCTTAATTTCTGCAATTGTATTCAACTATGGATTTTAGTCATTGGAATATTTTAATGTTCAAATTTCTATTTAGTTTCATTTGAAGGAACTTGAGATGTGTTTATTTTGTCCCTTTCCCTGTGTTTTCTCTGTTTCTTAATTCTTGGCATTACATTGACCTCAATCTCGTTTCTCACTTGCTATGAACAGGCAAATGGAAATGCTGTCTAATCCATTGAGTAGAGCTATGATGCTTCTACTCTGTTTTTCTGTGGGTTTGTTTTGCCTGCTGACTCCCTCACAAGGTATTGATTCTCATATTCAAGTATTATCCGGTCTAATTAGGGTGATTCTCTCACAAATATTTCTTGTATTCATACGGATTCAAACTTAAAACCTTGTGCTTAAGAGGCTAAGGTTCGTTTTACTAAGATCAACACTTGTTGGTATTTTTATGAAGAGCTCGTAACTATAAATTGTAATTATTATAAATTGGATTTTTTTCCCAATATTTTACCACAATTATGAAGTGTTCATATGAAATTTTAATAGTTTAAATTTATTTATGTATTTTATAAGTAAAATTATAATATTTTTATAAAATGTTAAATTTATACTATTTAAATTTTAATTCAATGGTGTAAGGGAAAAGGAGGACAAGGAGGGAAAGGGTAGAGATGAGAAGCCAAGTCAAAATGGGTTTCGGCTTTTCTCATAATCAAGCAGGAGTCAAAATAGGTTACTGTTAACTTGCGCAGTATCATTTTGCAGTTTACACACCCAACAACAACAACAACCCCACACACAATTTCAGCAAATGTTATAAATAGGCCTAGTGTCCTGATTAACGAAAAAGTCGACTGTTAGGTTGTGTTGTTTTGTGCAATTACGTTAGGGAAAGCATTTATCATGCTTTTGGGTTGAAACTTGGATGTAAATGAACACGTGTTAATCAGTGCTGTTTTACTTTAATTAGGGGTCTCGAGTTTAAGATGCAGGTTACATAGGGATACTGACCTTAATGGTTCTTATCATGTTTTGAATTTGGATTAATCTGTGCCCATTAAGTTCCCCAGTTCCCCATGATAAGGGCTAGCTCCTTCTGATATTAGGTGCATTATAAAAAAAAGTAAACAATTGTATGCTCAAGCTTTTGTTTAAGGACAGCTTTTGTACAGTACTTGTGTATAACCTTAATGACTAACTGACTAGTTCGTGAGGTGTTATGGAACCACATAATCTAATTTATTATTTTTTTAATCTTTAATATAAGATTTAATTAATTTTTTAAAAAATTAAATAAATAAGTTAATTATGATAAAATTTAATCCCGCATGATGAATTAATAAAATATACTCCTTAATTTACTTAAATCAATTAATTAATTTTTATATTAATTATAATTAACTAATTTATTTAATTTATTTAATTTATTAAAAAAATAATTAGATAATATATTAACAACTAAAAGGAGTACAAGTAATCAAATTACAGTTTGTACTCTCACATATCATCACAAAATTCACAACCAGATAATGTCATTGGGCTCTTTTAATAAAAATATATTACATAGAGATATAATTAATTAATTAATTACTAGAACTTAGTAATTATTACATCATCGATACCATTGATATGAAGAAAGGAAGCTTAATTTGTTCACAATTTCACATATACATCCTCCGGTTCTATATATAAAAGAATGTTTTTAGGGATGAGACGTTTGTATTTATAACATACAACAATAATAGTACGTTTAGAATTTTTAACATCATTTTTCATTTTTGCTTCTATTAATTATTGATTAGTCCCATTGCATTAATTAACTACTCCCTTCGATCCTATATACAAGTTAGTAGAATTTTTGAGATAAGGTTAATCCTTTTTATAAGTTACACTTTGTAATTATCTACAAATTTAATTAATTTACTTTTTTTATCCCTAATTAATTGTATACCTTTCTTATATTTTTTTTCTATTCCCTCTTTCCATAAATAATAGTATATTTAGAAAAAAAAAGAATAAATTTCTCACACATTTATTACTTTTAACCAACTTTTTAATCAACATAATTAGATTATTTGTGACTTATATATATATATATATATATATATATGACTAGAGGGAGTGTTTACTATTGGAAAAAAAAGCTTTCAAAGTGGTATTTCATAACGATTTTGGTAGCGGTATGAATTTTATCGCTGTTGTAAGTATACCTTTTAAAGGTGATTTTATCGCTGTTGTAAGTGTAGATGGCTATATAACTCATAGCTCTCATGATTACTTTTTCTCTCAATATAATAAACTTATAATCTTTTAAATAAATAATTTGAGAAGAATTTTTTATTGTTAATGTCATTATATTTATTTCTACTCTTTCATAACTTTAGGTTTAATCTTTAATAGTTATGCCTATAAATAGAGACCACACACAAAATATTTATACAAGTGAATATATAAGTAAATGAAGAATATTCCCTTGTCTCATATTTCAATTTTTTGTTTTGTTATTTTTTTTCTTTTTTAACTTATTCATCTTCTCTCATTTCATAACACATATTAGCACAACTTTACTTTAAAAAATTTAAGGTATAAATTTTTTGTCAATTCATGCATTATTATGTTCAATTATATATAAATATTATTAATTTTTTCTTTATCTAATTATCATATATATATTTTCTTTACATATGCTACGTTAATATATTTTAGTAGTGTATACTTTTTTTCTTTACCCTATTACCTGATTATCCTTTTACCCAACTATTATAGGAAAATTTTATTTTATATATATTTGTTATATATTTTATTGTTATTTATTATATTATTCTTTTTTTATCTATTTTAATTTTTGTTGCTAGATTATATATATATAGATTGTATTTATTCTATTTTATTCTTATATAAAATATTATATTATTTTTTTTCTTTTGATATATTGATATAATATTATGACTGATTCTCTATTTATATATATATATATATATTTACATGAGTGTGTATTGTTTACATTTCCAATTCCCCTATATATTTATTAATTTATGTTTCAATTAATTTATTTATCTTCTTTGTATTCTTAGTATTATTATATATTTATTATATTTATGTAATATGCACTTATTTATATCACAAATTATTTGTATTAAGTTACTATTTATATACTATATTTATATTATTTCTAATTCTATGTATGTAACATATTATTTATGTTGTTTATATTTATATATGTTTTATTATTTTATTTAATTTACTTTGTTACGTTTATTTATTTTATTTATTTATATTTATTTATTTTATTTATGTTGTTTCTAATATAGAATTATTTTTTTGTTTTATTTATGTTGTTTCCATTGTACATTATTTTGTTTATTTAATTGCTTATATGTGTTACTATATACATATTTTACATTTATTTATTTATTTATTTTATTTCTTTATTTATGTAGTTTATATTTTGTTTCTTTTATTGAATTTATATTTATTTTTATTTTGAATATATAATATTTATTTGATTTATGTTTTTATTATCATAATACATTTTTTTATTAATTTTATCATAATTCTAATTGTTATTATTATTTATTTGATCTATGGCTAATCTTATAAAACTTGAGTTTATCGAGAGAAAAATTATTATCTTAGGCTTTAGATGCTGAAATCTACCTAGATACCAAAGGTTTTAGAAAATGCTATTTTACCTAAAAATAAAGCAAGTAGTTCAAACAAGGATAATGTCATGATTTTCCTTCGCCACTATTTACATGAAGGGCTAAAAGTTAAATATCCAACAGTGAAAGATTCGTTAGAATTGTGAAATAATTTAAAATAACGATATAATTACTAAAAGATGGTAATTTTACCCAAATCTCATTATGAATGGTTGCATTTGAGGCTAAATGATTTTAAATCTATATTTGAATATAATTCAGCTGTTTTTAAAATAAATTCTCAATTAAAATTGTATGGTATAAAAATAATATATGAGGGCTTATTAGAAAAAAAATTCAACCTTTCATGCCTCCAATGTGCTCCTCTAGCAGTAATATCGTGAGAAAAGTTTTAAAAAGTATTCTGAATTAATCTCATGTCTTCTTGTGGCTGAACAAAATAATAAACTGTTGATGAAAGATCATGAGATTCGTCCCACTAGGTCAGCTCCATTCCTTGAAGCATATGTGACTGAACATACTAATTTTCATACCCATGGTCGTGGTCACGGTCATGGTCGTGGCTGTTGTAGGGGAGTGGCAATTACCATCATCATGCTGGTGGAAGTAATAATTATAATCCTAATACCGACCAAAAGAAGAAACATAATGATAGGTAGAAAAAAGACAAGGGTTGCACTAAAAAACTGTGAAAAATCTGTTATAGGTATGGTATGAAGGGGCACTAGTCGCGTACCTGTCGTACGCCTAAGCATCTAATAAAACTTTATCAAATCTCCATAAAAAAGAATTCAAAGAACATGAAAGCAAATATGATTTTCTAAGATAATGATATTGAGACAAATTTTGTATACAAGAATGATGATATCAATAAGCTAGATGATGGCCTTGATGCTATGGTACACTTAGAAGTGACTAATTTCTTTGAGAATCATGATTAGACAAACAAACTGGCAAAAAAAGAATAAGACTATTTTAGTTTATGTTTTATCTATATTTTATCCTAATTTAGTTTATACTTTATGTTTTATTTATGTTTACTTTTATTTTCTTGTTTTAAGACCATTATTGCTCATAATGTATTTTGATGCATTTATTTTCTTTTGGTGAAGAATATAGATGTTCTTTTCTCTTTTATTGGGCATTAGAATGAAGATATATATTTCATAGATAATGCTACAATACATATTATACTCACAAATAAAAAATATATTTTTCATTTAATAATAAATGGCGCAAGCATGAATACTATAGTAAGTAATACAAAATTAATTGAAGGTTCTGGAAGAGCAATGATAATATTACTCAAAGAGACAAATTTTGGTATTAATGATAATTTATATTCCTCTAAGTCTAAAAAAAATTGTTAAGTTTTAAGGATATTCGCCAAAATGGGCATCATATTAAGACTATAGATGAGAAAAATATTAAATATATACATATTACAATTTTTAAATATGGAGAAAAATATGTCCTCAAAAAAGTACCTGCATTATCTTCTAGTTTGTACTATATAAATATTATTATAATTGAAATAAATACTACAGTAAACCAGACGTTTACTTATAAAAAAAATTTATTGTTTGCCATAACTGGATAGGCCATCCTGGAGCAACTATGATGTAAAAAATTATTAAAAATTCACATAGATATCTATTGAAGAGCTAAGAGATTGTTCACTTTAAAGATTTTTTATGTGTTGCTTGTTCTCAAGGTAAACTAATTACAAGATCTTCACTAATAACAGTTAGGGTAGAATCCCCTATATTTTTAGAATGTACCCAAGAGGATATATGTGAACATATTCATCCACTATGTGGACTATTTAGATATTTTATGGTTTTAATATATGTATCTACAAGATGGTCACTGTGAATTTGTTATTTACACATAATTTAGCATTTACTAGATTACTTGCTCAAATGATTTGATTAAGAGCACAATTTCTAGAATATGCAGTTAAGGCAATTCGTCTTAATAATGCGAGTAAGTTTTCATCTCAAATATTTAATGATTCTTGCATGGCAACTGAAATAACGGTGGAGAAATCTATTGCTCATATACATACTTAAAATGGTTTGGTAGAATTATTAACTAAACACTTCTAATTGATTATTAGATAAATACTTATAAGAATAAAACTTCCCATTTTAGCTTAGGGACATGCAATTTTATATGTAGCACCAATTATATACATCAGGCCAACGAGTTATCATAAATTCTCCCCATTACAATTGGCTTTTGGTCAGGAGCTAAATATTTCTCATATTAAAATTTTTGTATGTGCGATATTTGTCCAATTACTCTACCACAACGCACAAAGTTAGGACCTCAGATAAAGTTAGAAATATATATTGGTTATGAATCTCCTTTTATAATCAAGTATTTAAAACTATTAACGGGAGATTTATTTACATCACGTTTCAATGATTGTCATTTTAATGAGAATACTTTTCTAACATTAGAGGAGATAATAAGCAGTTGGATAAATAAATCACATGGAAAGTATTATCGATGTCTCATTTAGACCCTTGAGTATAATAATGTGAGCTTGAAGTTCAAAAAAATAATTCATTTGTAAAATATTGTAAAACAACTGCTAGATGCATTCACTGACCCCAAGAGAATTACTAAATCTCACACTACAACTGAAAATGCCCCAATTAGAATTGATGTCCCAGTAGGACAAGTAGCAAGTGCAAATGAAACTAAACAACGCTTGAAGCGTGGTAGACCAATCCATTCCAAAGATAAAAATCTTAGAAAAAAAGAAAGCAAACAATCAAGATGGTCAAGTTAAAGAGGTTAGTCTTATAAGAGAGGCCCAGGATATAACTAATCAAAAGACCTCCGAAGAGATCTAAGTACTTGAAAAGAATGAAGAGATCTTGATAAGTTTATGTCACTACAGGAAAAAGATGGAATTGAGAAAATATAGTCATGAACGATATTTTTTCATATAATGTTGCTGTTGAAATAACTAATCAAAATGATGATCTTGAACCTAGATCAATTGAATAATGTAAATATAGAAAAATAATTGGCCAAAATAGAAAGATGCAATTCAAGCATAACTGAATTTACTTTCAAAATGTGAAATGTTTAGATATGTAGTCTAAATACAGGATGGTGTTAAATCTGTTAGGTATAGATGGGTTTTTATATGAAAATATAATGAGAAAAATGAGTTGTTAGATATAAAGCATGACTTATGGCATAATATTTTTCGCAAAGACCTATCATTGATTATGAAAAAATATATTCTCCTGTGGTGGATAGTTACTTTAAGATATCTAATTAGTTTGGTAGTATATAAAAGACTTGATATGTGTCTAATAAATGTTGTTACATCATTCCATTTCTTTAGATACTAAAATTTATATAAAAATCCTAGAAGGATTTAAATTGCCAGAAGCATGTAAAAATTCTTGAGAAAAGTATACAATTTATTTGCATAAATCCTTATACAGATTAAAACAATATGGAAAAATATTGTATAACTGTCTAAGTGAATATTTGTTAAATGTGAGATATAAAAATGACTCAATTAGCCGATGTATTTTTATAAACATGAATGCATTTGAATTTATCATAGTTGTATTTCAAAAAGCAATTGATTGTTTAAAGAAAGAATTTGGAATGAAAGATATTGGAAAAATAAAATTTTGTCTTAGTTTAGAAATTGAGCATTTAATAAATGGAGTTTTTCTTCATCAATCAGCTTATATTGAAAAAATATTAAAATAATTTATATGGATAAATCGCATTTATTAACTATTCAAATGATTATAAGATCGCTTGTTAAAGAAAAATATCATTTTTGCCCACAAGAGAAAAATGAAGAATTTCTTGGTCCAAAAGTATCATATCTTAGTTATAGGCGCACTAATGTATCTTGCTAATTCAACACAACCTGATATTGCATTTGTTGTGAGTTTATTGACAAGATTTAGTTCTTCCCCAACAAGAAGACATTAGAACAGAGTTAAACATATATTTCAATACTTTTGAGAGACAATTGATATGTGATTATTTTATTATAATGAATCTATATTACAATGATTTATTATGTAGATGCATGATTTTTATTAGATTCACATAACCGATCTCAGAAAAGATATTTATTTACTTGTAGAGGTACAACTATATCTCGACGTTCAATAAAGCAAACTTTATGAGTTATCTTATTAAATTATGCGAAAATAATTGCAGTTCATGAGGCAAGTAGAGAATATTTTTGGTTAAGGTCAATAATTCAACATATCCAAAGAATGAGTGGTCTGCTTCTGGAAAAGATATTCCAACAGTATTATATGAAGATAATACAACATGTATAATAACTCAATTGAAAGGGGGATATATCAAAGAAGATAAAAAAAATATATTTATCTGAAATCTTTTTCACTCATGATCTTATCAAGAATGGTGATATAGATGTTCAGCAAATTCGATCATGTAATAACTTTGTAGATTTGTTTACTAAGACACTAGGGGAGTGCAAGATGCCTAATGCCCGATATGCCTGCCTGAGCTCGGAGAAAAATAGCCCCTAAAAAAATAGCCCAGAATATAATTGGGCAATTTTGGCCCAGGCTAAGTGTCGGGCAGGCCAGGGCTGGGCCTCAGGCGAGATATGCTGCCCTGCCCGTTTGGCCCGGCCCTGTGTATATTATTTTTATATTTTTTTATTAACAACCCTAAAGCCTAACTTGAGGCTTTGAGCAACAGTAAGTATTCTGTGAGAGTGATTTGAGACTGAGAGAGTGCGAGAGCGTGAGAGTGCAACAATGAGGCTGCGTCTGGCCGTCTATGAGTGGCGCCGAGTGATCCATCTTCATTCAGATTTTAGAGCATCACTGTCCCTGTGAGTCCTACGAGTGGCACCGAGTGATCCATCTTCATTCAGATTTTAGAGCATCACCGTCCCTGTGAGTCCTGTGAGTTGCTGCCTACACCCGTCGAGCATCGATCTGTGTCTTATCGCCGCCTACACTGTGAGTCTGCATTCTGCAATTGAGAGAGTACGAGACTGCGAGTAGCGCCAAGTCCATCTTCATTCAGATTTTAGAGTATCGCTGTCCTATGAGTCACCGCCTAGACTAGTCGAGCGTCGATCTGTGGTAAATAGCTTTGTTCTTCAACTGGGATAATCTCATTTCTTGATTGATTCTTGGTAAACTTAGGATTTTTGAGACTAAGGTGAGGCCGTGCTTATTGGCTTGGTGCGTCCTCCTCCCTATCTTTCCACAGTAAACATATAATTGTGAGTTGGAAAGAGATTGATTGGAAATTTCAAGGATTAAATTTACTTACTCTGTGTTAGCCTGTGGAATGGTGAAGTGTTTAATGCAATGTTTGTGATGGGAATGTCTAGGAACTGGAAATGAAACAGATTTAATTAGAGAATTTTGGAATGAAAATAAAAGGAAATTCAAATATCTTTTATTTATGTAAGGGGAAGTAAGTGTTAAGAGAAGTATAATGTATTTATTTTGTACAATTTTCTGCTTATTTAAATGGGTACAAGAGATTGGTTAGATTAAGATTGTTTAAGTGCATAGTTGGAAACTCGAAATCAAAGACTATATGACTAGATTAATAACTTATTGATTCATAGGATAGTGTTGCTTCTACAATTCTCTTATTTTTATTCTATTTTAATAAACTGTAGAGTAACTAATATGAGCCTGTATAAGAACAAAAGGTATATTGATTGAATTAGGAAAACAAAGTTATGATAAAAAAATTAACGAAGATTTTTAGGAAGGGAAAACAAAGTTATTATATATGCCTTGTAGTAATTTGTAAGTATTTATACGCGCATTTCTTGAATCTAATTATGTTGTATGTATTTATTTCAGGTTGAAGATACTTTGTTAAAATGGATGATCAACTTTCTAAAGTATCGTCATCCTCTCTTGAAGATACTTCAACTTCAACTACTTTTAAAATTTCTAATGTATCAACAACCCCTAGTCCTGTCTATAATAAACTTAATGGAACTCTAACCCCTGACCATACTCTTATACCTCCTCTACCTACCTCTCAATCTCTTCTCACCTATCCCCACCCTTCTACTTCTCATGCTCCCACTCCCTCTCCCACCACCTAAACACAAACAGAATTTGTCGCACAGGAAACAAATGTGGAAGGTAGGGGTACAAAGAGAAAGGAAAGAGAACCCAAGCACACATAAGAGGTGTGGGATCACTTTGCTAGATTGCTATTAGAAGAAACTAATGGGGAGCACTTAGCAACTTGTAAGTATTGCCATACGACTTATAAAGCTGATCCAAATTGCCATGGGACACATTCTTTATTGTTGTTGTTGTTGATGATGATGATACTGAGGATCCATGTCATAAGTGGTTAAAATATATGAAAATAAGAACTCCTACAGATCCTCAAACTGAGTTAGATAGATATATTGTAACTGACTCAAGAGATGAAATCCCTTCTGCATTTGAGTTTGACATATTATTATGGTGGAAAGCTAATTCTCAAAAATATAAAATTCTCTCCCATATGACACAAGATGTTTTGGCTATTCCGATTTCTACAGTTGCTTTTGAGCCTGTCTTTAGCATTGGGGGACTTATAGTTGATCATTACAGGAGCTCTTTGTCTTATAAAATGACAGAAGCACTGATTTGTAGCCAAAATGGCTATAAGCTAGCCAATCTATCAATAATTTAGCTAACAAATTTCGGGAGTTCGATAATTTTGATGAAATGAAAAATGTCCTTTAGCTTGTAGGTAATTTTTTATTTTGAAGCTCATAAATTCCATTATATATTTTACTTCATAATATGTAACAATATTTCAATTATTTTTTCCTATAGATGCTACGCTAGAAAGGGAGAATATGATGACTACTGATGACTAAAGATCATTTTAATTATAATATATTTCAAAACTTTAATTATTATCTTATTGTCGTCTTATTTTAAGTTGATTATTGATATTTTTTTTAAGTCTTTAAGGTGTAAATATGGTATTATTTTATAAATTTATGATTATATTTTTTTCCTATAATATGAGATGCCCAACCCACCCATGCCCAACCCAAAATAGTTAGGGTTTTTACCAGATAAGGACAAGCATCGGGCTGCATTTAGTTTTTCGGGCAGGGCACCGGGCAGGGGGCTGCCTTGCCCAGCCCTACCCATGCACACACCTACACGATACTACCAACTAAGTCATTCGAGAAGTTAATATATGGTATTGGAATGTGCAGATTTAAAAACATAAATTGATGATGTCATCAGATAGAGAGTAAACAAGTACTTGCTATACTCTTTTCCTTTTCAAGTTTTTTCTAATTGGGTTTTTCTAAAAAGGATTTTAATGAGGCAGCCTAAATACGTATTTGTGTGCTTTTTTCTTTTAACTAAGTTTTTATCCTAATGAATTTTTCTAGTAAAGTTTTAATGAAGCACACTATTTTTGTCATGGATATCTAAAGGAGAGTGTTATAAATATTGCATGTATGAGTAAATATCTATATAACTCATAACTCTTGGGATTCCTCTTAAGATTCATTCTTTTCTTAATGTTATAAACTTATAACTTCCCTAATAAAAGACTTGAGAGAAGTTTCTTATTGTTAATGCCATTACATTCATCTTTATTTATTTATAAGCTTATGTTTAGTCTTCAATGGTTATGGCATATAAATAGATATCATACACAAAGTATTTGTACAAGTGAACATACAAATAAATAGGAAATACTTTCTTACCTCCCCTTTCAATATTTTGTTTTGTTATTTTTTTTCTTTAACTTATTCATCTTCTCTAATTTTATAATAATTTTTAAATTAATTCTATTTAAAATCTCATTAATCTCATACTATTAAATATAGGTAAATTTAAAATTTTATTTCATTTTCAGACTAAGTTAATGAATTAACTCCCTCTCATTAGTTTTAATAAAGTGGTTATAAAATAATGACAGGAAAGAAGTAACACTCCGGTCCATATTTAAATTTTTGTTTTCAAATATAAATTATTTAAAAAGTTATTAATGAAATTATTTTTTAACGAAGGCAAAATTGAAAACTTCTACGAATTTAACACAGATTTAATAAATTACTTCCGATATATATATATATATATATATATATGAATTAGTTAAAAAATCACTTACAACAATCACCAAATTGGTAAGATGCTGCTTTTCATTACCAAAGATTATCAACTCTTATACACTGAAATATCTATGGGAGTTAGGAATAGTACTGTGTGAACAGGATCTGGATATAGCAGCCACCGAAGCACACTAAACATGACTGTTCGGCTGTTTCCTCGCAGCTTTCGGACATTAATTGTCCGGCCAAGAGTTGGGTCAAAGAAAGTGATTGTTAAAGAGAAGTTGGATCATAATGTCACTCTTACAAGATTGGGTTATATGATAAACTAATACTCCTTCCGTTTTTTTTTAAAACATTAACTATAAAAATCACATAGATTAAAAATTTAATTAAAATTAATAAATATATTAAAAATATAATATATTTTTAAATATATCTTTATTTATAAAGATGATGGGTAAAAGAGAGGATGCGTGGGAAAAAAGATAAAAAAAAGTTGTGTAAAGAAATGAAAGAAATATATAATTAATTATAAGTAAAGATAAAAAAGTATTAAATTTTTAAGTAAATATAAATTATTATTTATACATAGAACTGATAGCCTCTATAAAAGAGAATATTCCTTATAAAATGAATCGGAGAAAGTAAAATATTAAAGACCTTCGGTGGTTGTATAATTAAAAACGCATTCGTGAGGGATATCTGAACTAAGAAAATTAGGAACCGTCCTATTAATGAAGGCGAAGAAAGAAGATATATATATACACACACATACACATACATGCTCATGATATATGAAGATGATGGCCCCACAAGAAATGAAGCTTTGAATTGAATGTTGTCATGGAAAGTTAGATATAGTTGCCCGTCTTCTCGCATTTAATTCAGAAACCTGCTCTATCCAATGCTGCTTTCGTATTATTATGTAGGGTTTTAACTCTTCGAACTACCCTTCTGCTGCTTCTGCTCAATCAATTCTCTACTTTATTTTTGTTAGAAAGAGGACAATACCTCTATAATTTATTAGTTGCTTTGACTTAAAGTGGGCAGAAAAATACTGTAATTATAAAGATAAATTAGATTACTATAAACTAAATAGATAATTTAAAGTATACACAACTCATATGAATAAAAAAATTCTACCAAAACAAGCTATAAATATTAAAATTATTTAAAGTGTAACTAACGATAATTTTGATTTGTGTTAAAATTCTATTAAGAGTATATATTTTATATGCAAAAAGTCTGGTTTTAGCCTCCCACAAGTTTCAACAAAGAATGCTTATGCCAATCTTTCAAGAAACATATAGTTATTTAGTTAAAATAATTTTCTTTAACTACTATACAGTATTTTGTCCAAAAAAAAATCTTGGGAGAAGATTTTCTTTCGAAGGGAAATGATATAATTTAAACAATTTTCTACTTTTAAAGCGTTTACACAGTCTTTTCTAAATACGTATAGAAAGTCAACCATTTGATATCTTATTTATAAAAAATATCACAATCATCAGTCACACTTTCTACTTTGTTATAAAAGTCCCACTATAACAATGCTTTTTCTGTATTAGTGATGGATCTATACATATGTATAACATGTTTTCTAGAATCTCTCTCTCATCCATATTATAAGGAGTTTTTATCATATTTTCTAACAAGTGGACTGTTCTACCTCTTACTATCTGAAAATTATAAAAAGAAAAGTTATGGTTTGAAAAGAAGTATCTAATTATGCTTTCAATGAATATGGGTAAAAAAGGAGCCTTGGTATACGTTTATACCATTCGAATAGTGCAATTAAATTTATAAAAATCACTGAGATATATTGTGTTTGGATTAACTTTGAGAAAATAGCTTTTAAAAAAAAGTAATTGAAGTGATTTTAGTAGAGAAAAATTCATGGAGAGTAGAAAAAATTAGTTTCAAGGAAAACTATGATTTTAGCCTTGAAATCATAGTTTTAGCATAGATAATCAATTATTATATTTTATGAGGTGTTTGGATAGTTTTCTTAAAACTATGGTTTTCTCTCTAAAACTATGACTTTAAAAAGTATCCAAACATACTTTTAAAGAAAGAATATAATCATTAAAAAATTAGATAACAAGTGAGTAATATGAGATTTTCTGTTATTTCTTATACCGAAATTTTTTATTATATATTATTCACTTGTTGTAGAATTTTAATATTTTTTTGAGATTTGAATATTTTCACATTAACTTTTTGTTAGTTATTAGTTGAAAACATGTTATATATGGAGATAAGGAAAGGGAAGTATTAAGATCTTTAACTCAACTTCCCAAACTCATGTTACCTTTTTGCTTTTATTGTATGGAATGGATAGATGCCCTATTACCTCAGGTACTATATGTGTGGACTATTCAATGGTGACTCTATTATTTGATACGAGGAATTTAAAGGGAAAGGGTAGAAAAATCTTTTTGAATTAGTTTTTTTAAAAAAATAGAAAAGGGAAGTTATAAAGTTTTAATAAAAAATATGTAAGATAAAAAATAAAAAAATTAATAAAAAATTTTAATCCCACTTTTATATTTTTTTTTATATCCAACTCAAAAAAAAAAATTTCCTCCCTTCCCCTCCTTTCCAAATCTCTAATACCAAACAACCCCTTAATCTCTTATTCAGCATAACTACTTCAGGCAGTTAGGACTTAGGAGATTCTAATAATTAATTAGCTTTTGTCTCATTATAGTTATAAAAGTATACAAATAATTGAAGTTACTACAAATATGCATGTATGTATGTGGATTACCATATATATCTATATTCAACTAAAGTTTGGGTAGTTAATTTCAAAAAATTTAGCTCTCTCTCTCACACACATTCTTTCTATAAATATAGAAGTGTATGCGTGATTAATGAGCTTTGTTGGTTGAGGAGTTTTTAAATTATCTAGAAAATTTTGTGTAAATTTCCAGTTGAAATCAAATTTTGAACCAATTCGAAAATATTGTTTTAAATTGAAGTCAAACTATATTAATAGTATAGATTAATTGGTAAGTGTTTTTCTAAGATATTTTGATACGTAACTTCTACAATTTTTTAAAATAAAAAATTGCAATTAACATGTTAATATTTTTATGTAATTTACAAGATGAAATTAACAGAAAAAATAATACTCCCTCATGTCCTAGATATAAAAGGTTAATTAAAAAATTATTTTTCATCCTAAATATAAAATTATAATTTATCTTAACTTTAAAATTTATATTTTTTTTGTACTTGTCGCTATCATTACACGTATTAAAAAAATTATTCCTAT
Organism: Leucaena leucocephala; assembly: GCA_037074615.1. Lineage (NCBI taxonomy): Eukaryota > Viridiplantae > Streptophyta > Magnoliopsida > Fabales > Fabaceae > Leucaena > Leucaena leucocephala. The sequence continues at coordinate 13,662,017 of CM073562.1, forward strand.
TAATAAGGTAGTTTCAATGCAAATTATTAACGTGATATTTTAAAGAAATTAACACATATATTTTATAAATAATTATTTTAACTAATTTTTTTTAATTTATGTAAATTATAATTATCTAGCTTCTAGGATTCTATATTTAGGATTGGAGGAAAGAGTAGAATGAATGATAATCCCTTTCTAATTATATTTATAAATTACTTCTAACATATTTTATTAAAATTAAAAAAAATTAAACCTCATTAACTTTATTTTAAAATTTAATAACTTTATAGCATTATTCCTATTTAACGTACAATCTACTCCAATAATACAAAGTTAACCTAATAAATGAATGGTAGAATTTATATTTATATAAAAAATTTAATAATATGATTTATAAATAAGATAAAATAATCTTTTATCTCTACCTTTAAATAGGGCAATAAAGAATATACATTTTTAGAACTCGACGTATATGTCTCTTAGGGAGATACACAGAAAACAAAAGACCCTAGAAGATTAAGATTGAATGGTGGTGAGATGTTAAACTTCAAGCGGAGGGAGACAAGCATGGGTTCCAATAATGCCTTTTTGCTCTCAATATAAATATATATATATATATGGCTATAACCAATTTGTTTTATTTTTAAGGTTGTGTTGGTGATGAAAGATTCCTTATATATGGTAAGTAGATGAAACCTGAAAAGTTCCAATTGTTTGTTGTTGTTGTATTATATGCACTTTTATGTGTCGGTTTGTTGTTTAATTAATCATATGAACCTTTTTCATGTTTTCATGTGAATAATTGAATGAAGAATCTTCAATGCCGTGCTATAAAATACCACACATATACATATATATATATATATATATATATATATATATATATATATGTCGTCCTGATGCATTCATTGATGAGCACAATCGATCAAAGATCGAGAGAGGTTTCCTCCTCATCACGAAACAAAGTTTTATCTTTTTCGTCCAAAACAAGTTTCATCTTTTTGCCACTTGAAAGCTCATTTTTTAGACCTTGTCTAATTAATACCCAATAAACTATGTTTTCTTGTGCGTGCGTGTGTTCAGATATATATATATATATATAGAGAGAGAGAGAGATGGTAGGGTGTAATTTCTACAGAAATGGACATTCTAGAATTCGACAATTTTTATGATGTATCAAACAAAATGGACGGCCGTTCGTTTCAGATCTTTGTCTTTCAAGCTCAACCACCAAACCAATCAATTACCATACTATTTACTCTTTATATAGATATATACATATATAAGAGTGTTTCTGTGTGTGCGCTCTCTTCAAATTAGGGGCCATAGTTCTATGTTTCAAGCTATCGATTCTTAATATAAGAGTTAGATAATTTTTTTAAATAAATTAATAAAATTAAATAAATTAGATAATTATAACTAATATATAAGCTAGTTGATTAATTTGGATAGATTTAATAGTATATAATATAAATTAATATTAAAAATTTTAATTTGATTATAATTAATCGATTTATTTAATTTATTTAATTTTTTTTAAAAAATTAATTAATTTTTATATTAAGAAATGAAAAAAGAGGTAGTATATTGGATGATTGCATTTGTTCTCTAATTTTATATTGTGTTTTATAAACACGCCTTATATATAGAGAGAGAAAGAGCACACTTGGTTATGAAACTTGATAATGTATATACTCCTTCCATTACAAATTTTTATAAGACCCTCTTAATCATTTCCATAAGATTAAAGAAATTAGTTCTAAATAGTTTACACGGTTAATTGTGGATTTTAGAGAGGTCACTTATAAATTTATTAAAAGTCGATTGTAAATGGATAGACAGTTTCTTGAATTTCTACGTCATCACTTGAGAATTTTATCGAAAGTCACTTGTAAATCTATAAATAATTTTAATTGTAATTAAATATATAATTTAGGGACCCTCTCCTGTTTTTAAATATCCCATTCACAACCAACTTTTACTAAATTCACATGTATTTGTCTTAAAATAATTCGCAAGCGACTATTCTTAAATTTGTAAGTGTGCGTGAGGCATAAATTCATAAAATTATCTGTCCATTTAAAATTAATTTTTCATTAATTTATAAATGGCTTTTCTGAAATTCATCACGAGTAACTTGGCTATTTCCTACATTTGGTGAAAAGAGCAATTTTGTAAAGTAATTTATTTTTTAATTACAAATAATGACCATGGTTCTTCTAATCCTTGTTATCAGACATATAAAGACTTTAACTATATTAAAAAAATTAATTAAAATAATTTTATCTTTTTAATATTATTATTTTTAATATAAAAGAAAATAATTGTCTGCATGGTAAACAATATTCTTTATATATATATATATATGAGCGACTCTTCATGTTCCATAAAATCATTTAGTTACTTTGGTTCGGATTTGAAAAAAAAATACTCTAAGACTATGTTTGGTAAAAAATTTATTAATTTTTAAGATTTTTTTTCATAATATTATTTTTTCCATCATTTTTTTTATCCAAACACAGCATATATGACGTAAGGTGATGAGGTTATGACGTAGGCTGATACTTTTTGTCAACTCAATTAATTGATTATATATTATTTTAAATTGTTATTTGAAATGATACTCTATGGCATAATTAACACGCGTGTGCATAGCAATATTATTTTCCTTACGTACTACTGCACTATTGTCGGTTCAAACTAGTTTATGATATTTATAATAGTATGTAATTAGGTGAGTTTTTTTTTTCTGGTTTTAATCTAATTAAGGAATGATATATATATATATATATATTGTTTATAAATAATGGTATGACTTTCTATTATTTCTACATTTTACATCGACGATTAGCCAATGGTTTTGCTGTGGCTCAAATTTTCTTACATAACTATAATGAATTCATAAATAAATTATGAAAGAGATTAATCTTTATTGTAAGGTACCCTTGATCTATAATAAATAAATTGTGACCAATTAATTAAAAGAGATGCATTTAAATTTTATAAACATTAAATGGCAACTATTGAAAATTCAAATTTAAATAAACTAGAACCATTGTTTTAGAACATAGGTCAAATTTGTAATAGTAATACTCACTCTAATTCTAAATATAAAAATTAAATAATTAATTTAAAAAATTAAATAATTAATTTAAAAAAATTAAAAAAATAATTTATTTATTTACAAAAAAATATATGTATGACATACATTTTAATAATTTGTATTAAAAATTATCCTTTTAATATTTTTTTAATATATACAATTAATAGAAAAATTTAAAAAATATATTAATTTAAAAATTATAATAAATTATATTTTTATATTTATAATTAAAATAGTTTTTTATTAATATTTATATTTAACATCGAGTGGCGGGCTATTAAAAAAATAAAAAGATTCTTATATTCTTGCAAATATGAATTGGGAAGGCAAGGGTGTGACCACTTTGTGATCTACATGTCCACAATAGATTTTTCAACTTTCAAGTGATTTGCTAGAGTCCACATAATTTATTAATTAATATAAATGAAAAAGGAAATTTAGAAATGAGGAGGAACTAAAAAGGAACACTTGTAACTAATAAAAGATATTTGTAAGAGAGAGAATGAAATGAATTAAATAATAAAATAGGAAAAATGAAGGAGTGGAGGGGAGGTGGAGTGGTTGGAGTAGTGGGACATGACAGCTTTAAAGAGAGGAAAAAGGTAGGTCTTGGACTCATTCATGTGGGCCCCACCCTGTTGCCGCCCCTCCCCCACTACACGACAATTTCTCTCTTTTTGTATCAAAACTCCACAATTCCCCCCACTCACTTTTTTTTTTAATATATTATCTTATTATTATTGCCTCTTCACCCACCTTGTATGTTTTTTTTCTAACCTTCTTGCCACCCGGGGTCCGTATCTGAATAATTAATTAAATTAGATTAAGATTTTATAATTAATTTTTTTTTATTTTAAGTCTTTTTAATTAGGTAAAATTTAAACCTAATCAATTTTTCTACCTTATAATATAGTCAGTCTACTACTAAATCAAGTATTATAAGGTATTGTTTTTAATTAATAAGTAGAAATTAAATGGGGTGAATATTTTAATTCTTTTTCTTAGTACTATAATGATATTATAGATTTTAATTCCAAAACTTTATGAAATGTTCACATTAGCTAAAATACACAATTATTAAAAATTTGCTGCCGTACCTCCTGAGATATATATATATATATATATATATATCTTCATCCATTTCAATTATTTTTTTTATAAATATAGATATCTGAAAATTTGAGATAATATTAAATATTAAATATAAGTACTTTGGTCATGAAGACTTTTTATGTTTAATAATACATTATTAGTGGCTATTAGCCAACAATATCTTGATTCACACCTCAACTTTCGCGAAACTTAATAGATATTGCTCCAACCATCGCAACATATTCATCACTAATTCAAAAAAGTCTTCTTTGTCGTTTCCTTGTTCTCGCCTTATGGAATATGAATTGTTTCATACATAAAATAAAATAAATTCTTTTTTTTCTTTTTATGGAAATTCATCTGGTATATATTTATTGATATTATTATTTATTAATTAATTCAGATTCGTGTTGGATCATATGTATTCACTTAAGAAAAACTCTTGTCTCACAATACTCGAATTCAATAAAGAAATATTGGGTTAAATTTGTTTTCACTAAACTCAATCACAATTAATTTTACTTTTACTAAATTGTGAGCAGGTACTTTGCACAAAATCTAAGTGAAACTCAGTGTACTATGAATAGCATAAGTTCCTATTGATTTTTTTTAATAATTTTTTAGGCTACAAAGTATTTAGTATTTTTTTTACATCATATTATTAGATATCTAAATAATCAATTAATCTAGATCGATATTTTGTGATTAAAATGCTCTTTCTTAATACTCTTTTTTAACAATGATTTAAATCTCAATTCTTCTATTTTATAGTCTAACTGGTCTATAGCTATGACAATTACTTTTAATCCTACTGACTTTATATTGCATACAAAGGTGTAAAGGTAAATTTTAATTGCCAAACATTGGTGGCCCCTTATAACATGGCGAGATTGGCTCCTTCACAACATCCAAAATAAGCTTTCGGTGGATTGCATGGGATTTTGTTTTTTTTAATTTTAAAAATTATGTCCATTGAAATTAATTTACCTTAAAGAGAACATTATTCAAGAAATCCACGAATAACTAAGTTGCTCGAGAGCAAAGAGAAAATATAGAATAATAACTATTTTCTATTTAGGGGTTAACAATTAATTTGGAACATTTAATAACGATCGATGACTCAAAATGTGAACAATTAAAAGAACAAGGAATTGTCAACTCTCAAGTCAGTAATCAAAAGTTCTTGCGTATGTGTTTTAACAAATAAAAAGTAGAAATACATCGTTGTTTCATCCCAAAAAACAAAAAAAAAATTGTATTTAGTTTAGATTAATCTATATATATACTGATAACATTTTTGGCCACTCGTTATCATTATCGTTTTTCTAAATTATATTATCAAGTATATAAGTAGCTAATTAATTTGGATAGAGGCTTTATGAGTAAGATACCTTTTATTAGAGGTTATTTTTAACAATGTGAGAATCAAACCTTAGTTTTTTCACTTTATAATCTAATTAGTCTACCATTGAGATAAAAATATTGGTATATGTCGTTTTTAGGGCAAGAGAGAATTACATTGTAGTCCTACATACAAGGATTCTAGATAAGTTATTAAATGGCTCAAAAGTCCCTAAAAACTTATCTGTAAATAAGTTTTGACGGCAATTATCAAATTGCCTTGGTTGATTAGTCAAAAGCATAAAAGAGAAGGTTAGATATAGCATTTCACGTGCGTCTTCATCACCATCTTTTCTAGCTGACCTTTCTTCTTCATCGTCTCTCTGTAAGACTACGTTGAAGTACGTAAATGCTAAACCTGTGTTGCAAATGTTCCCTCACGTAACCAATGTTGAAAACTCATTTTAACCGACGGTAAAAGGCTATTCTTCAATAAGCGTGGGTAAAATATAATAGTTACACGGCTTCTCTATTCCTCTCATTCTAGGTATATGTAGTAGATATTCTCTGTTTTAATTTAACATGGGTAATGAGAGGTATGCATGAACCTAATGCAACGTTTATATGGTGAAAACCGCTTGTTATTGGTTATTTAACAGGAAAAAAAAAAGCTTAATTTAGTTTCTCCAATTCAAAATCAAGTTAATTTTCACTTTGAAATGATTCAATTATATAAATGCGTATAACACGCTAGCAGCCTACAAAAATTCAGTACAGTTACTCGGTGCTTGTAAAATTATTTTTAAAATTCTTGACTATAATTAAATCTAATAAGATAAATGTATTTCTTGGTATACTTTTTTCTATACTATTTATCGAATTATCCTAATTTTACCTAATTTTAGGGTTTGTAGTTATCCCTCTTAGTATAGGTGTCTCCTCTAAGAGTTAAACTCGATAATTAAAAATATCTAATAGGGTCTTTTACTATTAGACTAACTCTTTATTAGTATATATTGTCTACTTTTTTTAGTAACTGATAATTGAATAACATATATATATTTGAGCCATATGGACCACATAATAGGAGAAAATTCTCTAAACACGGTTGGGAATGATATTTGTTTTTCTTACAAGAGATAGACGAGAGAAAAAATAGAATAAAAAAGAACATCACACACACACAAACACACTCACTATGTATCAAGGTACCAAGACTGGACTAGTTGTTAAATCAGTCTAGTGATTCAAGGGTTACTGATTCAATTGTGGTTATATAAAAGTTAAATGAATCATGATTAAAATAACATAATTTATTAAAATTATATACAAATATTTATATATAACTTTAAAAACAGTAACATTTAAATGAAAAAAGTATTATTCCGTAAATAAATAAAATATTAATGTATAAATTATACATAATCTAATAAAAAAGAGTTACTAAAATATTATTGAAAATAATACTATTTTAGGCTTTGTAAAAAATATTTAAATTTTAACTCAATCAATTTGTCTAAGACTCTTCATCGCTTGTGTGTGTATGATGGTGGGACTATAAATAGATGTGGCCAACGAGAAGCAAAGCCACACATCGTGGTAGAAGTAGCTAGCTTTGTCCCAACCTCTCTCTCTCTCTTTCTCTCTGTTATTACTTCTGCTTCAAACTCTCTTCTTCTTCTTCTCTTTTCTGCTTCATAAATCAACCATGGTGACACCAGAAAGGGGACTTTCTAGGGCTTTGAACGTCACAACCATAGGCTCTTCTTCTTCTTCTTCTTCTTCATCTGAGACCTTAGTTCTGGCTCATGGCTTCGGCACAGACCAAACTATCTGGGAAAAAATTGTCCCTCTCTTAACCCCTTACTATCGTCTCGTTCTTTTCGATTGGCCATTCTCCGGCGCCGTCAACGACCCCACTACCGCATATAGCCCTGAAAAGTATGCGTCCTTTCAGGATTTCGCCGACGATTTGATCGATCTCATGACGGAGATGGACCTCAAAGCCGTCACTTTTGCCGGCCACTCCATGTCCGCCATGATCGGTTGCATTGCCTCCGTCAAACAGCCGAACCTCTTCAAGAAACTCATACTCATTTGTGGGTCCCCAAGGTATCTTCTTCTTCTTCTTCTTCTCTCTCTCCACACACACACGCAAGCGCGCGCACGCACACACGCTTAACTGTTTTGATTTCTTCGTTCAACTTATTCTATTTGCATATTCGTTCTTCTTCGTACCAGTCTGATGCATATAATAATATAGCCATTTTTTTTGCCTTTTATGGGGCTTGTTTCTTGTTGCCTTTACCATGACATTGTATATATTTGTTTTTTCAAACCCTCGAGATATTGACTTCATTTTTTTTTGTAAATTATTTTTCCCCTTTAGTTGTATTCTATTTTTCATTTTAGCCCTTATAACTCAAAGGTTTTTAATATGCTCATTTTTTTAAAATTTATTAAGTTAATCTAGTGCGTGTGTGGCTTTATTTCACTTATTATTTGTTTTTATTATTATTAAACTACTGTAAAAAAATCATGTGAATAAAAGAATTTGAGTGAGTATAATGATAAAAGATCAATGAAAATTTTAGAAATACTGAATAGTTATAATAAATTTTAAATAATATTTTTATTAAAAAAAAGTATGGCAAACGAAGCTAAAATTTTGCCTTCAATCCATTATTATCACTGTATATTTGTATAAATAATTCCCTCTCAGCTAGCATATATATATCAAATCGATTTTCTCCATGTGTTTTCCTTTGTCTCTTTCCGTGTACAACTAACAGTTTAAAACTGTAGAACTATAATAGTAAAAAAATCTGATTTGGAAGAATACATATATATATATATATATATATATATATTAGGGTTATCTCCCAGAAAATTCTACATATATAGGAACTGTACCATCAAAGGATAAATAAGTTTAAATTTTATTAGAGGAAAAGAGATTAAGTGGAAACGCACCTAATCCGCTCCAGGCCAACAATTTTTGACCGTAGAGCAATAAATTCTATATTATTAGAGCATTGTTCGATTCACATCCTATCCCCCCCCTCTCTCTCTCTCTATATATATGTGAGATATTGACCAATCAATACATGTAGCCTCGGCTAGCCTCGGATAGAGTTAGAAACTTCAAGGTCTAGTTTTTCAATTTTATTAATTATTAAGAAATAGTTTTGGATAAAAATTAGAAAAATAACTTATAAAAAAAATTTGAATAACCTTTAGAAAAAAATTTATAAAAAAATAATTCTAAATAAATGAGTGTTTAGATAATTATTATTAAAATAATTTTTATAATTATAAAATTACTAAAAGTGATATAATTTTATTAAAAATAAGAGAGATAGTGGAGAATAAAGAGAAGATATGAAAGATGAGAGATAATAGAAAATAGAGAGGAGAGATGATAAATATTATAAGAAAAAATAAAGATAAAATAGTAATTATATAATCCATAATCTCTTTTATTATTTCAAAAGCTAGTCTCAAATAACTTATTCAAAATTTTAGTTTTAAATTATAATTTAATCTAAAATTTTTTTAAATAAATATAACTATTTATTTTAAAATTTATATAAACTTAAATTTTGCCCAAATTTCTAAAAATACAGATTGTATGGTTTTAAAACACACACTTAGATTCAAGCTATGTGGGGTTTCAAATTAAGAAGAAGAAAAAATAATTCTCAAATTTTTGTTTTCATTCTTAAAAATGTCGAGTCTTTTTCATTTGAGCGAAGCATTTGATTGAATTTCATGATTGAGTTGATGGATTAGCTACTACCACAAAATACGTGGAACATGCTGACAATTAAAATGGGATATTAGAGTGAAGCCACACAAGTTCAACATTTTTAATAGATAATATTGAAAACAAAACATCACTTTCCCCCTTTAGTCTCTCTCTCTCTACACTTTGCTGACTTGATCGATTTGATATGTACTTTAATTTTATTTTGGAAATTTTAATTTGAAATTTTTTCTCCTCACATTATTTAAATTTAACCACCAATATTTAGTTTAATTTGCCGGCCAACCCCTATATATTTCATAATATGCAAAAGCTCCACTAGTGTTGTTTAATATATATATATATATATATATATATAGCTTAATTAAGCTCCCATGTGATAGTGTCGCCCTATATGTGATAAAGAGTTTGACAGTAATTAATACAAATTCTTAATCATAATAACAAAAAAACCCTAGATTATTATATAGAGATTGCTTCATTCATATAATTTCCGAGAAATTATTACTTTATATATGCATGAAATATCAATATGTCATTTCATGATAGTTACATACAACCTTCTATTTTCCCCCTTTAATAATTTAATATATACTTCTTTCATCTTATTTATAAAATAGAGATAAAATATTTTTAATTCTATATATTTATAAATTAAATTATAAATTTTTTTATATGAATGTATAATTTTATCTTTTATTTATTATGTTAACTTTATTCTCATGACCTATAATCCATATTAAATAGAGATAGAGTTAGAAAGTTATTAATTTTTAAGGTAAAGTTAATAAAATTTAATTTTTTTTTTAATCTATATTAAAGATGTTGAAAGATCGGCTGGGTGTATATATATTGATTCTTGTTATATATGAAGGTATTTAAACACAGAGGGGTATGAAGGTGGGTTCACGGAGCAAGACATAAAGCAATTACTGTCATTCATAGAGACCAACTACGAGGATTGGGTCGACGGCTTCTCGTCGGTGGCGATGGATCCGAACGACCCCGTTTCGAGGGACAAGTTTCGGAAGAGCTTGCTGAGCATGGGAGGTGAAGCGGCACTACCACTGGCGAAGACAGTGTTTCTAAGTGACAACAGAGAATGGCTTGAGAAGGTTGAGATCCCATGCACCATAGTGCAGCCGTCTTACGATATGGCCGTTCCACACAGCGTCGCTTTATACTTAGACAAGAAAATCAAAGGCAAGAGTAATTTGGAAGTCATAGAAGCTGTTGGACATTTCCCTCAGCTAACTGCACATCTTAAGCTTGTTGAAGTTCTAAAGGCTGCATTAGAATAGATTTTCTCTGTGTTGTTATTATTATTGAGTGTGTAATTAATTAGTGTGTTATTGTTTGTAATGTTTTTCTGTTTTTGTTGTTGTTGTTGTGTTGTACGTAGAAATTTTAATAGATCAGTTCATGTTTGGTTGTACTTTTGTGTTGAGTGTGAAGAAACAATTATTATTAGTTCTTGTGATGTCCAATGATAGTTTTATATTTTTCTATATACTCCTTCAAATCCTAGGGTATTTTTTTAATTAGAATGTTATGTTAGCCTTTTTTTTTTATAAAGATTTGGTACTTTCAAAGAGTATTACGTATATATTTTTTTTATATATTCTTATATTTAATAAGGGTAATGATAGTGTAAAAATTAATATAATATATATTGAAATTTAGTGTAATTAATAAGAGTAATATTAGAAATTAGTTGAACAAATATTATATTATACGATAAATTTAATGATTTTAATTTTCTTATTAGTAAGTGTGATGAGTCATTACTTCTAACATGTTTTACTATAATTAAGAAAATTTTTAAACTTTATTAACTATATTTTAAAATTTTATAACTTTTTAATTTTAATTTTATTTAATATATATACTTTCTAAGAAAATAACAATCTATACAATAGTAAATGAATAGCAAAATTGTATATTTATGTAAAAAATAAATATGACAAAATATTTTTTTCTCTTATAAATATGACCAAAAGAGTATAGTTAGAAACAAAGAGAGTATACTAACAAATGTTAGTTCCAGTGGCAGAGTTTTGACCGTTTAAATATGATATCTTAAATTTAAATCTATGCGAATGGAAAAAATGCTTTTAAGAGTTATTCTCAATTAAAATGGACAATATTTGTTTGAATCTGAATTGGTCTGATAATCAAATTAAAAAAATGAGAAATAAAGGGAATATATTTGATATATGAGAATAGATTATCACTATTATAAAAATTACTTATCACGATGCTACTTCACAGCGGTTAGAACAAAAACTGCCGTAAAAAGAGGTGAAGACATTTTTATAAATAAATTCATTTTTAAAAACTTTTGACGGCCGTTTTATAAAAACTAGGGTTAAAAGTCATCAGGTAGGACTTTTAACTGCGGTTTTTTAAAATACGACGTAAAAAGTCCCCGCAAAAGTTTAAAAATCTTGGACATTTTATATTTAGTTTCACTTTTTACAACCTTTTATAGTCTCTTTTTTCTTCCCTATCACCATAGACTTTGACAAATGTCATTTTTTGGCATTTTTCCCTTAGTTTCAGTGTCAATCTTAGTTGTTAATGCCGTTTTCTATCGTCTCCATTGTCATTCTCTATCATGAAAATCGTAAGTCACCGTTTAACTTATTTATTTGCTCATTTTCTTGCTTTTTCACTTGTTTGTTATTTATAAACTGTAATACATTATATAACAAAAGTTAATCATGATAATTCTTCATTTGTTGTTTATAAATTGTAATACGTCAGGAGCTTGAAGAACTTTAATAGTAAAAGCTTTTTAGATCTTTAATATTTTTGCTAGATCTGTAACTTTTTATCTAGATCTTCAACTTTTTCACCGGATCTTCAACTTTTTAGTGAAGCTGACCATGGTGGCTAACAGTAAGTGTTGGCAGATAGACTTTATTAGAAGAAACTTAAAGAGTTTTAATATAAAAAACTCATGGATCTTTAGGTTCTTTACCAAATCTTTAACTTCTTCTATCCAAATCTGGTATGATGTTTATGATGAGTGTGATCAAGTGGCTGATGATAGTGTAGGCCGAGGAAAAAATTTCAAGCAATTAATAACGGTTTTTTTGAAAACCGTCATGAAATGTTACTTTTAACGGCGGTTATAAAATTGCCTTTAAAAGTTATACTTACAACGACGATGAAATTCATGGTGCTCCTACAACCGTTATGAAAGGCCACTTTCAACTGCCGTTATAAGTTTTTTTTCTAGTAGCGTATATACTGTCGGCAATTGGGTTAATAAATATGAATAATAATATGGAGGATGTCATTAATACTATTTGTGCAAAAAATGAAGTTACAAAACTTAATCTGAGTTTGAAAACTTTAAATTAAAGGTTTAGACTAAGTACTATACATGGAAAAATTCACTTGGATGTAGATAATGCTATTTCAAAGCTTAACATGTTGATTAAAATTCGTTCATTTCGTTGAAAACTAGAGTTAAATTACTAGATTTCACTTTTTACCCTCCTTTTGATGTTTGATATAATATTTAGTGGATTAATTTAAAGAGATTAATGAGAGTAAATAAATTACTAATGTATTTTATGTTACATGATTTCTATGAAATACTTACATTTATTATTAAATTATATATTAATTTATAAGTCAGCTGAATTAGTTTTAGAAAAAATGATAAATATAAACATTTTAAAAGAATATATTTAATTTTTTAATATTCTCAAATTAATTAATTATATCTTATATTAATAATTAAAAGAGTAATTTACAATCTTCTTTATTCCATCAAGTCTTTGTTGTTTACCTAGCTATGTTAGCACCGGTTATTTTGAATCTCTTGGTTATTATAAGACTTTGAGTTAAACTCTTAAAATATGTTGAATTCACAATTTGTAATTAGACTTTTCATCAATGAGAAATTTTTTTAGTATAAAATTTTTTAAAAAGGGGTTAGATTCACCCATAATTTAATAATAGGGTGAAGTCTTTATTCTTCCTAGAAAATACTAATATCGGGCAAGATAAACCGTCTATTATCCTAATACATAAATATAAGAACCTAAGAGTTATGATATATTTCCAAGAACCACGATTGAAACTATAACAAAATAGTACTATCTAAAAATTAAATAATTTTACGGCTTACAACTTCCACATATGAGGGTAGATTCTCTCTACAGTCTTTATATACCTAACAAACTTACTAAAGCATGACCAACATATTGATGTTTGGGAAAATTAATTTTTTTAATCTATATAATTTTGACTCAATTATAATTTAGACATTATATTTTTACATGATACAATTATTCAATTTATATATATATATTTTAATTTGGTTGTAACTCAATCTTTTAATTTTGATTCTCTGCAATTTGATCCCTATAATTTTAACTATTTTATAATTTAGTCCCTTACTTTTATTAAATATTATAATTTTATCTTTTAAAATATGAAAATTAATCTTTTAAATTAATAAAAATTATATAGATCGAATCGCATTAAGTTAAGATTTAAAAATTATATTATAACTGAATTAAAACTATATAAATTAAAAAAAATAATTTTTTCTCTTAGTTTAAAGGATTATGTGGATCACAAAGCTGCGTTTAACTTTCTTTGGTTGTGCGTTTGTGGGGTCTATTTTCATGGGGTTCACAGTCGGTAGATAAATGATCTCACTATCCTTTAATTAAGATTTTTGAATTTAAGTCAAGTTAATAAAAAAATATGTTAGGAATTGACTCAACTCAAATCCAAATTAATTAATAATAGCATATGTTGAATGATTTGTTTGCAAATTCACACACACACACACTCCCATGTGTACAACACCACGTGCCTCTTAATTCATCATATAAATTTGTAAAAATTTACTTTCATTAATAAATAATTATTAAATTTTCAAATTTTAAGAATGAGAGAATTTGTTTTTGGCCACACTAAGGATGGCTGATTGTAAAACGAAAAATAGTGATTTATATAGTAATATTTCTTCCCCATATAATACCTCTATTGTTTAATAGAAAATATAGTTAACTCTAGACTTAGGTCGCTTATAAGTTTACTTACAGATCACTCATTGATAAAGTATTCATATCAACAATAAGATTTAAACTCATAATTTTATGACTTATAAGAATTAACTTTTTATTAATTAGATTAATTTTTGTTAGAAAAAATCTAATTTGATTAATTATTAACATTGATGGGCTTGTTTGTACCAAAACATTAATGGCCTTGTTGCAAAAATATTGATGTGCTTTTAAAATACAAGATGAGAGCCCAAGAAACAAAACCCAAAAGGAAAAAATGTGGGCTCAAAGATTTTGGAGATCCTTTTTGGTAAGGCCTTGTCCGAACCCATTAAAACACAGGCGTCCAAACTAGGCTTCACATGATGATCGTGCATGAACTCAACTTTTTTTTTAAAAAAAAAAATATAAAAAAAAAGTAAAAATAAATATCAATGAGAGTTAATACATATAATAAAAAATAGACTTATATTCTACAAAGATATAAGTTTGATTCTCGCTATCGTTGTGAGAGTTTATTTGATAGTCGATTTCGTAAATATCCTGTAAATGATCTCTGAGTCATAGGATTATACCTTAACCTTAGTAAAAAATTGATATCAAATTCATCTAAACTTTATTTATACCAAAAAAAAAATAGAAGTAAACAATTTCTCCAAATTTCTAAACAAACATATCGTGTAGTTAAAAAAAAACGTCATAATATTAACACCTTGCGAATGATCCGTTTTTTAAATGGTGTGTATAAAAATGTTGATCGTGATAGTGATGATAACAAATGATAGTAAGCCGTCTTTCTTTTCAGTCGTGAATTTATGAGGGCTTATTTTTACACACTAATAAAAACTGATACCAAAGGGAACAAACAATTCCAGACGTAGGCCTACAATCGTTTGTCACATATCCTTACTTAGAAATTAGAATATAACTTTTTCCTTTGGGTGGGACATGTGATTTACTGGCACGTTAAGAAATATATTTAAAACAATATATTTTTCACATTAATTCATATAATTAAAAATAAAGTATGTTACATATTAAGCATATAAAATTATATCAATTTAATGATCACAAATTACCTATAAATAGTATAGAATAATGTATAAAAAGATATATATTAATAAGCATATAAATTATTTATAAGACATAGCAGACAACACTAACTCACTGACTCACATTTTAAAAATATGGTTGGTATGCAAAATATTGCTAATAATAATAAAAAAATTATTTTTAATCTTATAATTTTAATTTAATTTTTAAATTTTAATTTTATATTACTTAGTATCTATTATTTTAATATATTTAAATTTTAGTTCTTAAATTTTGATTTAACTCTTACAATTTTAAAGATTTAAAATTCTAGATTATAAATTTTGTAAAATATATATATAATTTTTTTAAAATATAAAATTAAAATTTTAAATAATTAAAATTATAAAGACTGATTTTACCCAATTACAAAACTATATGATGAAATTATATGCATTGATCTAAAATTTAGAGATTTAGTTATAATTAAATTAAAATTATAAAAATTAATTTTTATTAAAATGTAAATTTAAAAATTAAGTTATAATTTAATTAAATTATAAGTATAAAAAGGATTTTCCTTTTGAAAAAATGATCCTTTTTCATGAATACCAAAATTTAAATTATTAAGGTGATTATTTATATATATATATATATATATATATAATATTATTATGATTAGGAATGTTATCGTCGTTGATCCTTATCGTGAGAAAATTTGAGCGCCCAATTTAACCCTCAACTATACAATCAAACAAACGAATATCCCCGTAAAATGAACCAACCAGTAGGGGCAGAAACGTCAACAAAGCGAAGAAATATCACTCTTCGCAGACTAACCGATTTACAGTAATCAATTACCTGAAAAGCATGCGCAGCATACTTGGTGGTGGTGGAGCTTCTCTTCGCGTTCTCAGTTTCTTCTGTTACTCTTCTCTCTCCAAATCCACAAAACCGTTGCCTTCCTTTCTCCGTCCCATTGCCACGATGGCTTCTTCCGTCGAAGAGTTTGTGAAAGGCTGCGTTCATCCGAACGGCGTCGCTGTTATCACCCTTGATCGCCCCAAAGCCCTCAACGCCATGAATCTAGGTTTTCCTTTTCTTTCTTTTTTCTTTCGTCCTGTTATCGCTCTAACTCTTGCGCTTCTTGCTGATTTTGCCCAATTGTTACTGCAACAATATGGAGTCTGTGACTTACTGCGAAGTGGAAGTGGAATGAATGAATTATATTAGTTTTCTTGCATGGGAGTGGATGATAATGTCGGGATCTTTTATCGACATTAGGAAGAAAGATGTTTGGAGATTTCGAATATAGACTGATTTTATGCGTTGTGAATATGGCGTGTTTCTTTCTTTGCTTCCTAATTACGATATTGAATTTATCCTTGTTTAGGATTAAAATCAAGTACTTCTTTTCGTCTATAAGATTTATCTTTACCTTTTCTTGGATAATTTGTGACGCAGATATGGATTCAAGATTTAAAAGTTACCTTGACGAATGGGAATCGGATCCCGGAGTGAAATGTGTTCTAGTTGATAGCAGCTCTTCTCGTGCCTTCTCTGCCGGTATGATCGAGTGATCTGGAAAATCATAATATTGTTGGCTTTTAATGAATATTTCATTTAAACATATTATGTTGTTTAACATACATTGAAGTTAACTTTTCTACTGAGTTAGCTTTTCTTGCAAGAGGTTTAAAATTATTATTAGTTTTATTTTTTGAGATTTCATGCCATTCGTTGTTGAATGATAGGTGTGGTTTTTGACAGTCACCTTAGTTTATCTATGCAGGAATGGATATCAAAAGTGTTGCTGCTGAAATCCAAAAGGACAAAGGCACTCCTCTAGTGCCTAAGGTTTCGTTATTGTTTCTCCTCAAGCGTATTCAGATATCTTTGTGTGATTGCAATGATGATTTGTGCATCTTTGTGTATGCTGTTGTTTAGTTGTCCATCAACGTAGTCATCTTCCAATGCATATTACATCAAAATGATGGAACTTATTCTAGGCATAGGAGGAAATTCGCATTTAGAGATATTTTAGTTCTGTTTCATGTAATCTCTGACTTTTATTTGTTTATTTATTCTGACTTTTTATTTATCTTCTTTTCCTATATTATGTGTTCCCTTTGAATTGACCAAGAGTATCAGACAAGTTGAACATCAGTTTATTGGTCATTTTTTCTTTCTTAATTTCCTCACGTTGTCATCCCTTTTCCTCTGATTGGAAATTGCAAAATTGGATCGTTTTATGGTTCTGTTAACAATATGTCCATTGTGTTTTCCTGTGTCTTGCATTACTGCATTACCTATCAGTATAATGTGAAAATTATGTCTTGTTAGAATGCATGTTTCAGGTGTTTGCTGCTGAGTATTCTTTGATTTGCAAAATTTCTGAGTACAAGAAGCCATATATAAGTCTCATGGATGGTGTAACGATGGGCTTTGGTATTGGTCTATCTGGTCATGGCCGCTTTCGAATTATAACAGAGGTATGCTGTTGTTGCAATGGTGGCCTTATTTTGTCATATGGAATGTTTAAATATATACATGAAATGACAATTTAGATATTGCAAACAATTATTCATATTACATGCCACTTTCCAGAGAACTCTTCTTGCAATGCCAGAAAATGGAATTGGTTTGTTCCCAGATGTAGGTTTTGCTCATATAGCAGCACAAAGTCCAGGAGAAGGATCTGTTGGTATGTTTTTGTTACTTTAGGGTAGAGGTTTCCTCTTTGTTTATTGCATTTATTAGACAAGCTAATGAAGATCAGAAGGTTGGCAAAAGTATGCTTCCTTTTTCTGGGCCCCCTCTTCTTTTGTGCACTATTATGTCCTAAATTTGCGCTCAAAATACTCACCACAAGACAATTCAGAAGTATCCAGGCGTAGCGTATCATAATGACAGGCTCTAACACTTCCTTTCTTGTCTAATTGCAGGTGCTTATCTTGGGTTGACTGGAAAAAAGATATCTACTCCTTCAGATGCTATATATTTTGGACTAGGAACACATTATGTGCCATCTGGAAAGTTAGGGTTATTCAAGGAGGCCCTTTTGGCAGCTACTTTGTAAGTATCTACATGGTAATTTTATGACTTTATATTTTCCCCTGGGAAAAGTTAGAAAGAAACTTGATAAATATAGGATTTGCATTTTACATATTTTTGGGAGTTTCTCAACCATTGCTTTTATTATTGGGATTTATAGAATCTTGAAACCCATTGTATTTTTAAGACTCTTCTTTGTATTAACTTCACAGATTAGGTTAGGTCCATGTAATAATTCGTAGAAATGTTTGTTTTGATATGTAAGTCAAGTACTGCATGCACGACATAGTTCACTAACAAGGTATAAGCTTGTTCTATGTTTATTGCAAATATATTAAATTGTCAGATAATTCTGGAATGCGGTTTTTGTGAGTATACACATGAATTTTAAAAGATTGAGATCTTAAACAAGTTCATTGATTATACAGTTCTGAAGATCCGCATCAGGACATCATATTACTATTAGCCAGATATGAGTCCAACCCTGAGTCTGAGGCACAGTTGAAGCAGCTTTTACCTCAAATAATTTCATCCTTCGGATCAAATAAATCAGTTACTGAGACTATTGAAGAGCTTAAAAAGCACCAATCAAGTGATGATCCCACTGGTATACTTATTGACCTAATGTTTGTTGATGTCATACTGCATTGAGTATTGTGTCTGTCAAATGTGTTCAAAATAGTTTTTTGTTTTGTTGCTTACTTTTGCAGTTACTGAACTCTGAGAGCGTTTTCCTATTTCTTTTTCTAGTTGTGGAGTGGGCTAATGAAACCCTCCAAGGTCTAGGAAAAGGTGCTCCCTTTTCACTTAGCTTGACACAGACGCACTTCTCTAGAGTGGCCTCTGCACTAGGACAAAATGAGAATGAGTTATCCACAGTGAGTATGCAATTGTTGGAATCATTATGTGTAGCTTTCTCTTAATAGCTTGTGTGATCACTCTTCTTATATACTGCCTGCATTTTTGCAAATTCAGCTACGTGGTGTTATGAGAAGTGAGTACCGCATTGCCTTAAGGTCTGCACTTCGACCTGATTTTACTGAAGGTGTTAGGGCTGTGTTGGTGGACAAGGATCAGGTTCCTTCTTTTAACTCCATAATTTTAATATGCTTGAGATCTTTTGGCATGCAAAATGAAATAGAATAAATAGAAAGGAAAATAAGCCTACCAAACTCGTGTCTTGTTGGTTAGGGCGTATTGGCTTCACTTGGCAAGTTATGGGTTTGATATGCCTCACTCAAAGGAAAATAAAATGAAAGGAGTGTTCCTGTTTATGAGAAATATTCTTTACACTCTTGAATAAAAAAGTAAGCAAAAAAGGACAATTGTTATTAAGTAATGATAGTAAGAATATAATACATATTGCATGTCTTGTTTTGTAAGGAAAAGAAAAAAAAGAATGTTTTTCCACACTTGTTTCCAAGTGGCTTGTAGAGAAACTGTAGCATCATTAGTTCAGTTAACTAGGATAGTGAAGGTTCAATTTATGCATCTGAAAATAAGCGTGGGTGTGAGCAAAAATTATATCCCCGGGATACTTAACGTATTGAGCAAACCATGCTCCTTCTTCAGAAGCTTCAAGTATCTACAGTTGAAAGTAATTGTGGTTAGTTATCTGTGCTAATATATAGTTAGTTCTTTTGCACTAGTAGTCTAGTACAAGGAATCTTGATTGTCTCACCGTCTTTTCTCGAGCCACTTATTTCTTATTACATTATTACAATATGTGGTTTACTATTTACTACTACAATAAGTATTTTGGGAACTAGTCACGTTTTCTCGTCCTCAGTAAAAAAGTATGAAGAATGGATTGTGCTGTGTATGACTTGTGAAATAAATTCATTTGATTCATGGTGATTAGTATGTGGATTATGTTGTTCATGACTTATGAATTGATGTTGTTGGTGTGTTGATTCTGTTGCAGAACCCCAAATGGAATCCGTCAAGTTTGGAGGAAGTGGATGAGAAAGAAGTCGAAGCAGTGTTTGAACCATTAGGAGCAGAGGTTGGTGAGTTGAGTTTGTAAATGTGTGGATGGTGATTGCACTCTTCTCTCGATTTACCAAAATCGATGAACGTCATCAAATAAGCAGGCGGAGTGTTATTGTTTTTCCCTTCTCGTTTTGGCACACATTTTTTTGTTGCTCTGCTCTCACCTACATGATAAATATGGATCGGGTGATATGGGAAATCAAAGGACTCGTTCTACATACTCCTCTTACACTATTTTCAAGTTACTTTCAACCAAGTTAAAATCCCATTACGTCTCGTTTAAAATTTAACAACTTTCTAAATCTATTCTAAGAGGACAAAATCTATATAATAATAAATAAATAATAAAATTATATATTTATATAAAAAATTTAATGATACATTTTATATTTTGTAAACAAAAAAAAATCTCTCATATCACTGATGAATTAATCTAATCTGCATTACCAGATTTCATTGGAGCATCTCTGCCTCGAGAACAGTTTCATTAGAAAGAAAAAAAATTAAGAAAATGAAAAAATAAAAAGGAAACAAGGGTATGCCTAGGGACAATTTCGCGGATTAATAACCATGTAACGTTTACAAAAGTTTTGTTTTGATCCACTCCTCATTTTCTCTTTATCCATTTTCTCCTTTTTATTTCCCTGTCCCATCTTTACCATTGGATTAAAGAGGTAGACATGTAATATTTTATAAAATTATAATATAATAATTTAAAGGATGAGGAGAGGATACAAATGGCTCTTATGACAAAATGGGAAAAGATATGATTGTCACAAACAATTTAATTATTATTATTTTGGCCCTGAACAAAACAATTGATTAGGTGGCCAAACAATTACAATATTTAATGTAAATATTAATGCCAAATCAACATTTTCTGTCCACTTAATTTTTTTATATCAATCCGAATTAAGAAGCTACTGTTTAGTCATTTGTTCATTCTCCATGCTTTTAATGGTTCGATTGGGCTGTGACATTCTGTTCGAGATAATGAGAGATACTACATATAGAACTCTCTTTCATGAACTGATGCAAGGAAGAGGTAAATCCGTATCATATTTAAAAAGCAGGTATTTGTTTCTTATATTTGAACCGGAGGGAGTAGTTTTTTACTTCATTCAGAACAAGTTACTCCCTCTGGCACTAAACAAAACAAGAAACAACCCTAAATAAAAAAAAAATCACAAATTGATCATTAATCCACTCACATTTAATTATATTTAACAACTAATTATCTAACTCATACATTTAATATATAGAATTAGAGTAGGCTAACTCCTATGTTTTCCATGGAATAAATTTTCAGTTGATCTTATAATATGCATGTATGAATGTGCGTTTATAACTGTAAAAATAAAAGCAAAAAGTATAAATAACTTATAATTGAATACGTTCGATCTAATAGAAAATATTAGTCTTTTACAATATAACGAACTAAAATTCAAATCTCCATTAAGAAAAATACCCTATATCTAGTACCCAATAATACCTTAAATAATATTATCTCCAATAGAAAGATACCTATGTTTAGGAAAAAAAAAAAAAAGACTTGTAGAATTGAAACTGTATCCAAACATAATGTGCAAATATGGTATAAAACTAGATTTCCAGCTACTCCAATGTTACAACTTCTGCAGTAAATTTCTTAGAATATTTGGTCAGCAGTAAGCATTTCACTCAACGTCAAAGTATATATAGCAATAAGCCCCGTCAACAACAACAACAACAACAACAACAACAACAAGCCTTATCCCATTAAATGGGGTCGGCTACATGGATCATACGACGCCATTGTGCTCTATCGAAAACTAAATTCTTAGATAGGTTATTGACCAGGAGATCCCGTTCAATGACCTCTTTGAGCGTTCTCTTTGACCTTCCTCTACCCCTTTTAACCGGTGTCCATACTATTTGATCCACCCTCTTCACCGGCGCATCCCTTGGCAATTGAAGAAAAAAGAAAGCAATAAATAACTTAACTTCATTCATTATTAACAGAAATAAATCTAATAATTATGCAGTATGAAAACGTTACACATCTGCTCTAACATCAAATAAAAACACCAGTGACCTGAGAGAGTAAATAAAGCTAACGTAATATCAAAGTGCTCCAGCCAAACACTTCCACAGTAAACGATTACAAACTCTAAACCCATCGTTCTCATGTCGTTCTTATATATGGGTTACAATATTTTTACAAAGGAACCGAAATATATATATGTATATATATATTTTCTAATGCCCACTTTTCCTCCAAACCAAAAGGGGAAAAATAAAGATTTGAAGGAAAGACGAAAACGTACAAAGAACACCTCTATGATTAAACAGGTTTGTATAATCATCAACAGGTATGTGTGTGTGTCATATATATATATATATATATATATCACTCTATCGAATCATAAACGGTGATTTTCTGCTAAAGACTGCAAACCTGCCATAGAAAATACTCAGAAAGAACTGAAATTTGGCATATATTCCAACACCAAACTAGTTGCTAACTTGTCCTTTCTTCTTCAACTTTAGGGACTTCTGATTGGTTAGATGCTTTGAATTAGGCTCCACGAGAAGCATGCGTGACATAACATACGATAAGAGTTCCTCATGGTGGGAGAAGGTGAAGTCCAAATGAGCATATTCAAATTCACCATAGGATACATCCACGCCAGCATCCTTCATCAACTTGTAGTGCCTTCTAACCATGGAAGGTCTTATCACTCTGTCCTTTATCCCGGCAACCAGGTCAACAGGAATGTCGATGAGCCCGTAGTATTCACCCAAGTCCAGAGGCTCAGGTGAACCATATGCCTCAATATTAGCAGAAGCACTTCCATAATCAAACAGTCTAAATTTTCTGGCTCGCTTAATCTGTGCAAGATGGACAGCAACTCGGAAAGATACTCCCGGCATGTCATTCATGTTGTAGTGGGGTAACCCTAACACACCAACCCAGTTTGAGCTGTCTCCACCTACAACATAACTCATTAAAGTTTGAACCAATCCTCCAACTGCTGGTAGGTTATGCAGGTCCCGGGCTAACTTGTTGACAAGCATTCGAAAAAATCTGGTTGGTATGTAGAAAGCAGGCAAAATAGGAGATAAAATAGGAGCCAGCAGAAGTATTACATTCTCCGCAACAGAAAAAACTAGGTTTGAGTCATAATGAAAACCAGCAGGTGATAAGCAAATCAATCTCGACAGTCTGTGAGGTTTTCCTTCGATTCTACGTGTAATAACATGCATAAGCAAGCCAGCTCCTCCCAAACTATGGCAAATTGCACAAAGCTTGTAAGGCTGATCCTCATTAGTTTCTTCCTCAATATCAGGTTTACTGAGCTTTAATTCCGCAGTTTTTACTTCATGGATTTTTTCTATCATAGCAGGAATATCCTCAATCCCATGCTCATTGATAGAGTACTGCCAGTATCTTCACATCAAAAATAAAGGTAAAATTATCATCATATATATTACAGCGCAATAGTGCATGAAATATAATGAGATGAAAATCTAGATTATACAGACAGGAAACCCAGATAAATTAGATAGTTTGCTTTGTGAACTTACTGTCGGGATGAGATGTTCTTGTTGACATGTTCCCTTGAGACCAAACCACGAAGGTTCCCCAGAAATACATCATACCCTGTAAAGAACAAACTCTAGATGTAATTTATTCTGGAAACAGATACATGTTCTCATTACTGAAAGTATTGTATCCTGACAAATATGACAAACCTTGATCATAGGCTGCAAAAGCTGGAGAGCCAACAACCCCATTAGATACCCAACTGGAACAAAAATATTTTTAACTTTTTAGAATAATGTTAAAACAATTAATAACTTTCTAGAGCCTACTTTACAGACTGTGCGTGGGCATGCATGGACGCATCTGCAACTATATGAGCAGTTATATAGTCGTTGAATGGGCATCACAATTTATATGATCATCCTCACTGTTCAGAAGTAATAACTTCTCCAGAGAAAAAACTACTACTTCTTCAATAATGGGAGCTTTTCAAATAAAAACAAACCATCTGACTTTTTAAACTTCTCATATAAGCAAAAATTATCATGGAATCAATGAGAACCAAGCTAGATAGAGACAACAGTATGACTCACCCCATGGATGAATCTAAAACTCCATGTTGAAGATAAACCACTTTTTGTGCATCTCGCCTGCAACACCAGAATAGAAGTATTAGTCTATTAGACACTACATACCATGTCCAAGTTAAAGCACAGTCTACATCTTTTTGAAATTATAGTGATGCTCCCTAACAATTCACTATATTCAAACATCAATATTGTCTTCCAGCCTCCTCAGTGCCTTCTGCTTCTATACATGATTTGTTAAAGTCCTATTCTATTTCTATAAAGAATAAATCATACCTTCAGTTCAGAAAGATGTCTGACTGACAGAAAAAAGACTTATCGCCAATTGTTCCATTTGATGTTTCAGATGTAATTCTTAATCAACAATAAAAAACAAAACTGAGAAATTAAATATGTCAACTATACCATGCATTCTATCTCCATATTTGTCGTGATTCACAGTAGATTCCCAGACAGCATGCATTTAAATTTTAACTTAAATGATGTTTCAGATGTAATTCATAATCAATACTAATAACAGAACTGATAAATTAGAAATGTCAACTACACCATGCATTTTATCTCCATATTTGTCGTGATTCACAGTAGATTCCCAGGCAGCATGCATTTAAATTTTAACTTTGGAAGGTCAAAGTCAGTTCAATTATCAATGAGGGTTAAATTTCCTTCTAAAGTCCATTTACCTAGGTATTCTTTCCAAAAGAAGAATATATCCATCTGCAGTAATCACATGAATAGCTTCGTATGGATACCTGTCACAGGAAGGAGTAGAAATTATGAAACAGAAAAACAAAATTTCAAAAACAAAAGAATTGAATAAAGGCAGATATGAAATAGCCTTTACCCAAGCTCTGTTATGACATCCTGACATGTCCGGGCATCTGTGTTCAAAGATTGGTTAAAGCTAGTATTCCTCTCTGAACGTTTTGGGTCATTCTTCCCCAGTACAGCTGTTGAAACAGAAGCATCCGCAACATCGTGATCTTCCTTAATGCCACTCTCGTGAGATGAAAACAGCCGTTTTAATGTCCCAACGGCTTCTGATGGAGAGAGGAGAAGGTGTGCGGCCTTGTGAACAACATCAAATATAGCTTCTATACATATCTCTATGAATAGATGAAGATCCTGATCGATTGGCAAAAAATTTTAATGAGCAACACATAAATAACAAGCATGTAAAATCTATATAAAAATATTGAATAATTATCAACAAAACATAAAACACTAGATTGCAACTATTGCACAACCTCAATGACTCCACGTCTCCTATCAGTTGCACGGTGAATAACATGGTCCTTGAGACTTCTCACTCTCCTCGCTGTATGCAAATGTGAAGGTCGTGGGCTTCCAGGGATAGATGGGGTTTTTGAGAAGCTAGAATAAGCTAACTGAAAAAGGTGAACTGGAATGCCCAGAAAAAGCTTGAAGGGGAACAAAACCCAAATCATGATATACTGGATCCAATTCATCTGATGCTGACCATGCTTGCTAAAACTAGATCTAGAGGCCCTAGAACTCTGTGATCCAGGAGATCCAGCAGATTCATACCCAGAACTATCTTCTTCTCCAGATAAGACGTCCAGGCTTGAAGTATACGTATCAGAATCCACAGAAAGTTCATGAATGAACTGGTTGAAAGAGGACACGCCACTAGGAAGCATAAAGGAAAGGAAAAACACGTCAAAAGCAGAATTCAGGATTAAAGGTGCCACATCATTAGGATATAATGATAGGAATGTGTAAGAACAATATAAATGTATATTCTAAACTGCAATTTTCAAGGATATAAAAGAGAACAATAATACAAAATTGTAAAGAATCTAGACTAGAATAATAAATAGATGTAAGACCTTATGCTTTTGTATAAAACAGGAAGAAATCTAACACACTAGAAAGTTTAAGTCAACGCAATTCATTTCCTAAATCATTGATCCCTGGCCTTTTTTCTAGTTCACTCTAACTTCGCTCTCTAAACTTCATTATTCATTATCTCCCCTACCTCTCCTAATTCTTTCTTTTAATTCTGTCATTCAATTTCGATCCTAAATACAATTCATTGTCATTTAATTCTTTCTGTTTGTTAATTTTGATTTCTTTCAAAATTTTCCAAATTCAGTTCTGCTTTTTCTCTTATAAAATAACCAGCATCATGGACAGTGCCCCGACCAAGGCCAAAAGGCACAATGGGAAGGTAAAGGCAATGAATCTTTAGAGGCAACTCATCAGAACCAAGAGAAGATTCAGGGATGAACCCTTGGTGCATCAAGACATGCACCAAAATGAATTAATACCTGAATACACAACCTGCATGAGTTATGTGACATTGAGAACAGGAACCATAACAACAAATACAATATTGGAATAGTCATTAAGAGAAAGCTTCTCATAACTAAACCACTAACTTTCACCCAAAAAGAAAACTAACTTTTAAACAATGGTATTCCTTGATTATAGCTTATTAATCATCCACTGAAGCAAAAACTGACCGGAAAAATTTAAATCATGTGAATCATCTACGGGTTCATAAGGCCACACAAGCTTTTTATATGTAAATTAAAATTATTATAGAAATCACTAATGAAAATATGCAAAAACTTACTTTTCCATCCAACGTGGAAAACGTGGTCCACGGAAAGCTGGCTTGAGCTCCCAACCATGAATACCTTCGAGTATAGTTGCTTTCCCAGGTAGAAATGTCAACAAGAGTGCCGAAATTCCATTGATCAGCCTCACAATATTGTTCACAGACTCATAAGTAAATGTCTTCACTGACCTGAACTAAAAACCAAATGCAAATGTTCATCCTCCAGCCACCCGATTGAAGACTGTTAAAGTATATAATAAAAACTATTATGGGTTTTAACAGTTAAATCTTTTGAGTTGAGTTGGTCCTTGACATGATCTGAGTCTCTATAACCAAATGTTCAGTTATTTGATCAATGGCACTCTCCATTTCTCTTAATTAAAGTTTCAGCACAAAATGTGGTGAGCTTGTACTTCTTTCATTACTTCAAGCCTAACAGATTTTCATGCGAGAGAGCACCTTAACAGTTATAATAAAAAACTATTCATATGCCTTCACTTGACAACTTAAGCTTTTGAACTGAATTTGTTCTTAACAAAAACCATAAATAGGATCCATGGCTTTAGAACATCCCTGAATAAATAGAGGGCGCAACTTCAAATTAACTCAAAGTATAATTTTCCAAAATTTCTTCAGACCAAGTATTTTCAAATGGTTGTAAACTCAAAGGCTCAAAGCAGTATAGCTATACATAGAAAAAAGCCATGCATATTTATTTTCCTAGTTATAAAAAAAATCGTTAAGCTCCAATATTTCTGGAATCCGATCAAATCATTCTGCGAATCAAGAAGAAGAAGAAGAATTGAGCTGCACCCAACAAACAGCTGATACACATTAGAGGGTGAAAGTAAACAACCCACGCCCCATAACCCATAAAATTATATAAACTCAGATTCAAAAAGCAAACTACACTATTACGTCCTGCCTAGACACATAACAAGAAAATACAGACAGTAACAAATTATACAAAAGCATTCTAGGGATCGAATCATTTTTTGCAACAACGCCGATTGCCTAACTATATAGCAATAACAGGAAAACATGAACACCCTTTTCAATTAAGGTAAATATAATCAAGTATCATGATTTAAATTCGCAACCGCATTGCTAAAAAAGTCACACGGCCTTCCTCTTCAGTGACAGTCAATTAAGCGACATATGGTCAAGTATCATGCATAGATTCCAAACCCATATTGATCAAAACAGTGGCCTTACTCTTTAGTAACAGCGAGGACGGTGTCAACCAACCGTTGCATCATCCGCTACAAAAATCTCAGGTTGTCCCGTATTCCAATCAAATTACCCGACAACAAAACAGAAATCGAATATTTAAAGGAAATCAGGAACAAAAAGTATCTTCCCAATTTCGCGTCGCAACAGAAGCGTAAATTCAAATCTGCTTCAGCCTTCAACGAAATCAAGGGGGGAAAGTTCGAAATCGGGGAGCTGGAATCGGAAGAAAGAGGAAGAGGGCAAGTTTCGATCCTTGCCTTTAAGTAGGGGAAACCATAAATCAGTTAAGCCTGGAGTCCCACGTGGAGGGCATGGAATGGCTATGTTGCTATCTGTCGCTGTCTAGTCATTTCGTTGTGGCTTTTGATTACACGTAAGCCTAACGTGTAGCATGGAGAATTATTAAATAATTATTAAATGAATCCTGCTATGCACGGCTGTAGTGGATTTAATATTGATCATTGGGAGGGACAATAACTTTTGGATTTGGAAAAAA
Source organism: Leucaena leucocephala (assembly GCA_037074615.1). Classification (NCBI taxonomy): domain Eukaryota; kingdom Viridiplantae; phylum Streptophyta; class Magnoliopsida; order Fabales; family Fabaceae; genus Leucaena; species Leucaena leucocephala. The sequence continues at coordinate 13,690,838 of CM073562.1, forward strand.
TTGGAAAGAAAATAGAAAGGAGAGGATATTAGCGAGAAAAAAATTTCTCAAGGATACTCCCTCTTATCTTTTTATCAATATATTCATCAACTAATTATCAAATATAATTTTTAATAACAATTAAAATAATATTATTATATTTTATATATTTTTGTGGCAATATTACTCTAATTTTTTTAAATAATTAGCATTTCTAAATAAAATTTTTTGGGATAATATTATATTTTAACCCTATAGATTATTATTCTAGAATAATCTTAATCGTTGATAGAGGAAGAGACAGGGGAGCAGATGAACGGTTGAGATTGAAAGGTCAGCGGATGCGGCTAATAGACTTTTTAAAAGGCAAATTCAAGTAAAAATATATGGAGACCACAGAATCCAATTTGGGTTGAATGGAATTTAAAATGTTTCCTTTTGTGGTCGGCAAACATGTGCTTCACGAAAAACCTCCGAGTCGGTGTTCACTGTTCTCAAATCTTCTTGAACGGGAACAAGTTATCATCACCTCCATTTGGGGTTTGACTTATTAGAATATATGTGGGACCCATCTATAAAGCATTGTATTTAACAAAACCCTTTATAGTGGCTTAAAAATCAATCTTAGAGCATCCAAAGACCAAGAGCATCTTTACACCATTCATATTATCCTCCTGCATACACTAAATTTTAACATTATACTAATGCCTACTATCTCTTAAATATCGGTATATATTATGTAAAAATTATTTAATATTTTTTAAGAATTTTATTAAAATGACCAAAAACACTTATGACTTATAAGAGACAAGAAGGAGCATATTTTTCCTTCGAGCTCAAATCAGAGTGCTTGTTTGTTGATGATGAGATCCTAATAAATAAACCTTCATGATGAAGGCTTTGTTTTGCTTTCCTTAGATCTTTAATTCCAAGCCTACTTGCTTTCTTTCTTTCTTTTTTAATATTAAACTACCCATTATCAGATAGTTACACTGAATATCGATTAAATTGAGTTAAGTCAAGAAGAATCGCAAAAGTGGTAAAACTCTTCTAAAAAAACATTTAACACAATTGCATTCTCAAGACTCAAATTTAACACCGGTGTGTTTTTTAGGCATAAAATAAGGATAGGGAAGGAAATCGAAATATTCTCTTTCATAAATAGAAACTATCTTTCAAACAAATCTACTTTATCATTTACCAAATAACTAAACATACTTCCTTCGCATTTTTCTTACCTTGTTTTGGACCCCAAACCCCTAGTAAGCCATTTTTAAGGATCAGCATTGCCTGCTTGAATATGAATGCTCTGGACACTCCGTCAGACCTGTGAACTTATCATTAAAAAATTTGCACGTGAATCATCATTTATGCACAATTAGTATTCTGCTTCACATTGCTTTCTCTCTCAAGAAGAGTATAAAATCCCTTCTCCAAAGCTGGAATATTCAAATTAATTATTTTTGAAAGACAGACAAAAAAATACATGGCTATCACAATACCTTGATTATAATATATACAAACTTCAGCATAATTCGTACCAATTTACCGTCAAGTTCTAATTCTTAAATGAAAGCAAGATATTTGGATATCTTTTACAACTGGTCTTCAAAGAAATATTATTTCACACGCTATGTTTTTACCGAAAAACTAAATAACAAGTACTATTGAAGCTTTTTCCTGACTGTATTAACCTGTACTACCAGATAAATCATGCTGCTTACTAATCGTCCAGGCTAACCCAAGTAATATCAAATAATGTTTCGTCCCACAAACGCCGAGCTGATTTTTGACAGCAGGTTGTCATGGTCTTTAATTCCCTACTGCAGGAGAAGATGATGATGATGCATCTAGTTCGGTAGTTGCATTGGTGGTACGTGAGAAGGCAAATTCTGAAACCAGTGCCAAGTGGTCGCTTCCCACTCTCTATTGTTCATAAAAAAGAACAGTTACATTAGGAGAAATAATATTTATTATACATGTTTTATTCATTGGGAGATTACAGACTTTGGAACCAAACAAAGATCCAAGGAACCTAATACATTACGGTGGACTGAAACTGATATCAGTTGATAAGGAGAATCAACGATACATTGAAGTACCCGTGAACATATTTTAGAATCAGCCTCCAGTTCCAGTCTTTTTCTACCAATTGGGATACTCAAGGAAGAGCAGAGGCAAGCATGATAATCATGGTTCTAGAAACAAGTGCCAGCATATAGAGTGAATTTCTCTGAGCATCTGGATTATCTGTTAGATGAGTTCTCCAAAAGTCCAAAATTTTAATCTACTTGTCTTTTTTTTGGTCAATTTTTCATCACATTTTGTAAGCCTCCCTAATCCCCTCAACATGCATATCTGATCACATAGTAGAATATTAAATGCTTCACGAATAATGATTTAAACTGGGATATAGCCGAGAAAACCAAGTAGTAATACCTTGCAGGGAAGGCCCCCAGTCCTCCGGAGAATATTAATTGGAACAGTATCCAAAACTTTTGTTGGCATGATACTGTTAGAGTACCTGCTCAATTGCAAAAATCTTACCATTCATTTATTGTCAAGCAATTTACAACATAAATCATTGATGTGGCCTATGGAAGATGTTGGTTACCATAAGTAATCAACAGTGCCAAGAAACTTCGAGTGGTAGGAAGTTGCCAAGGGTTCACCATTGAATCCCCGAGTGCTTGCTGAACCCTGAAAAAGTAGAACATTCCATTTAAAGGGAGTGGAAACCAAATCCCATTTTATGCCAAGGATGATAATATCTTTCCACTGACATGATAATTTATTTTACACAAATCACGAGAGAAGGATTCAAAAAACTCATGTCTGAAAATAAGAGAATGATGCTCAGAATTGTATACCTTAACGGTAGCATAAGAACTGTTAAGTTTGAATGGATGCACAATCAAGTGACGCTCAGAATTTCCTGTTGCGGTTATTACCTCTTCATCTGTCCAGTTTTTAAACAATCTGGAAGGGATAGCTTGTAAACATAATGCTCAGAAAAAGGATAACTAGCCTATGCCACATTCAAGAAACTCATCTTCTTCAACTGAAAGATGTAACCAGATAGAGATCCCTTTACAAATTATGGATCATAAAATATACTAAGCAATAGGAAATAGTCAGAAAATGCATGTTGACTCGAATCATATTAGAGAAGGGCAACAGAACTCTGCAAAATCATCGCAAGAAAAAAAAATCCCATGTAGCTTATATTATTAAAAAAAAACAGACAGAATAAGAAAATCTTAACAAATTGATGACAGAATGACCTAAGCACAAATCACCAAAGTTCCTGAGGAAGCAGAATCTAGAAATGGTAATGTAGCAAAATTACCAGATCCCTCAGAAAGTAATCAAACCGTGAAGCCAATTAACTTGTGCTACTTCATCTTAAGCACGTGAATAATCAAAAACTAACTCCCTACTATAAACCAGCACAAAAGCTTATAATATATCATTAATTGCCAAACTTTAGAGAGAGATGTACCTATCCAATAAGATAAATGGATTGACTGGCTCTTTTTTAAAGCCTAAAACTTGTGCAGGGTGACAGTTTTTCTGTCCAGATAATTCCCTTCTGTCATATAACATGATATTTAACTGCAATTGAAAACCACAATTAATTTCAACCAAGCACCTTGAAATTATTCACCTCACATGATTAATCCAAGTTTCATTACAATATAAAATGAACTTGCAAACCAAAAAATGTTTATCTAACTAACAATTTGGAAGTATTCACCTCAGATGACGACAAGAACTTGTATATACCACTCTGTTGACGAGAAATTTGAAGGAAAAAAAACAGAAAATCAAAACAAATCAATAAATCAAAAGTAAACACAGACAAACACAGAATGCAAGTCTAAGCACCTGTTGCTTGGCCTTGACTTGCTGAAGACAAAAACGTGTATATGAAATATGGCACCTGAGGAGTACTATTAAAATCGCCCGCAAACACAACAGGGACATTACCCCATTTCTCTGAGAGTGTCTGTGCTCTTGACAAGAGTGAACGAATCTGAAAATACAAAATATTTCAGTTTTAGTAATTATTAGGGTATAGCAGGATTCTGAGAGCAATAGAAAACTTGATACTGAATACTGGAAATTCTATTCAATACAAATGACCCCCTGAATATTATATATTATGCAATAAAGAACCCCACACAAACCTTAACTTTTGAAGTTCTATACACAAAAAGGGGTAAGAAAATTGATCTTTGCATCTAGTTATTATGATGTAATGATAATCTGACATAGAGACTGAAAAGCAACACAAGAGACTTACTTGGCCTAGTTTAACTTCTCCTCTGCTTGGGTTATAAAGCACATGGGTGTTACCGACCAGTAGTCTTCTTGAGTCAGATTTACACATCTGCCTGTAAAGTATAAGTTAGAAGAACAAAGGATGAAAGACTGCTTGATGTACCCTAAAATGATGCAATTTGATTATTAGAATTTAGGTCCACGAGGCCACAAGATCAGGCAGGACTATTACCTCAGCTTCAACACTTGTTTAGTTTTCATGGCCATCACACTCCCAAAGCCTATAGCTATTGGGGAAAAAAAACTCTATCAACACATGCACTGGACTTAGGAGCTTGCCATGAAGGACTACATAAGCATCTAGCTTAGATTTTCAGCTCTTAGACCAGTTAATTTTGGAGCTGCCAAGTAATTAGCTGAAATATTATTGTACTAGGGTTTGGAGAAGCAAACAACAACCAATATTTGCTCCCCCTTTTTGGTGTGGGAAAAGAATTTGCTGGTAGCTTGTTAGAACCACTTTTGAAAACATAGGAGCATACATGAAAAAGCAAGGCACCTTTTGTTAGTAAGAACTTTGACTTACCATCTTGAAGAAAGGAATGGAAAAGTAGGGTGGTTATAGGGGCTGCTATGGTCAAAGCCTATGAGAAGGGGGCTGTGCAAGTCACTTTTGGGGTCTATAAATCATTACTTTGATTCAGCAAGGGAGGGAAGGAAGAATTTGGAATTGGCTTGGCCCTTTGGGGAGTGAAGAGTGCCAACCTCTCGAATCTGTGGCAACCTATTTTGTTTAGAGTCTATTGTGTCCTTGTGTTGTATGTTTGTGTTCTATTCTTCTTAGTTTGTAGTTGTTATTTTGATTATAGTCTATGTATTTTGGTGTAAGAGTCTTCCCTTTCCCTTGTAATCTGTTTCAGTTATGCATTAATATTATTATCAGTTTCAACTCTGTTGTCTATTTCAAGTTTTAGTGTTGTTATTAGTTGTGTTTAGGAATGGGTCATAACATAGTTCCTTTAATCCCTTTATCCTTTTTGTCTCTTAAACTGTTTCCCATGCAACTAGATGCAATAAGAGGCCCACATATTTTGAACAGAAAAATAATTATTAATAATGCCCTTCATACAATAACTTAAGATTCCAAATGCAAAATGGAAAAGAAATTTTCTTGTACTAAGGATTAGTACCTCAAAAACTGAAAGCTGAGCAACATTATCACGGAGACCAATGCCCTTAAATTCGATACTCTCTTCTTCCAATGACCGGAACCTAACAGACAGAAAAAATGATGGTGTGAAAACTTCCATCAATCAGTTACATGTAACCAAAAAATAAAAACCTTAGCAATCAATAAACTGAACCATAATTCTCTTACTTGTCAGCTTTCCAAAACATTGCACAACCGTCAATTGTGTCTCCAGTACGTCTCTGCAGCCCATTTTCATATGTCATTAGCTCCTCATCTGTTGCTCTTCTTGTTAATTTGGTGAATAGATTGTTAATTATAAAGTGCTCAAGCATGCCTTTTGAATCAGAATATTCTGATGATCTTAGCTCATCAGGTCAATTAAGGATGCTAGTCAAAAAGATGTTCAGGCAGTTCATGGTTGGTGGAACGCATGAGACATAATGAAGGTTTATTCTATATACGTATATAGCTGAGACACTATCATCGATATAACAGAACTTGTCAAGCAACATAGATGACAACCCATAAAAATTACTACCATCAACTTGCTATGGTTGAAATTATACCTTATAAGATCCCATATATCCTGCTTTAACCAAAGTGTTTGAGATTTCCAAATACCTGTCCACCTCCTGACAAATTATTCCAACTTACCATAAGCTACTCTTTGAGATTCTTCTCTAGTCAATCACAAAAGATTTAATCTCTTCAAAAAAGAAAAAGAAAATAAGAGAAAGATGACAATGTCTTACTTGTAAACATATAATATCTGGGTCCAATCCCAAGAGTTCTTTACAAATAGCCCTCTTACGATGATTCCACTTCAGGTACTCAGAAGGAACATTTAAGTATAAATCTCTGTGTTCATAAGAATTTCTATCCGCCAGTATGTTATAAGATACCACGGTGAATCTTTCTGGAACACGTAAATTCCCCACATACAACAAAACCAAAGAAACAAGAAAGACATTAAAACCCTGAAAAGCATAGCCGATACTTTCTACCAATTATATACATCATGCTTAAAAAATATGAAACATCATCCAAGGGACCAAGCAGAAAATAATAAGTCATTTCTTAAATTCAAAACGGTCGTTACGTTAATAATTTTGTCCAAACTATGGAATGAAAGATGAAGGAAATGAGGAAAAACCGGTAGATGCGAGCTCTTGATGATCGGCTTCAACCCAATGGCGTTCAATTTCAGGAGCCGTATCGAAATTTCTCCGTCTTAGAGGATTATACCATCGTCGAGTGTAAGAGCGAGTAGATGGTGATGAAGATGAAGATGAATCAGTAGAACCAGTCGAGCAGCTTGGGAAAACGGTGACCTTCTTACGGGATACGAAGAAGAGAAAGGAATGGCGCTTGAGCGAAATTGAGGTAGCAGTGGGGGAGCGAACACTGAGCCAAGACGAGCAATCCCGAGAGGCCATAATCGCCATGAAAAACGAATTGGCAAGAGAGGATAGAGGTTGGAGCAAGACAAAGTTTAGCGCCACTTTCGTTATCCTGTCCCAAACATAAACAGAAGCTCTTGACCATTGAAGACCGCTATCCTGCCTCGGCATCAACTAATGGTTTATTTAGTTTTTTAATTTTTCTAAAAAAATTAATTAACTTTTAAATCAAGGATTTTTAGGGAGTATAGCCGTATACGAACATTTATATATTTATGATTTATTACATCCTCAAATCTCCAAGTGAAAAATATAAATTGGTGTATTAGTTTCAAAGTGTGTGATGAGCATATTTGGAATTACTTTTCATCTCTCAAAAGTCAAAACTCCCCTCCTCAGCTGAAATCTTCTAACATGGATTAAAACCTTTTTATTTTAGTTAATTTAATTTATAACTTATAAAATTATAAATTTAAATTTCAAAGTTAATATGAAGAGTTTATTATTGATAAATATTCTATAATTATTTCTTTAAATATTTTTTAAATTTAAAAATATATTTAACTCTCGTCACTCTCAGTTCACTTAAACCTTTTATATCAAGAATTTAATTTTTAATTTATATTATTATGACCAACTAACCATTTTATTAAACTTATTTTTTATAAAAAAATTAAATAAAATAGACACAAGTTCTCTATTAAAATTAGAATATAGTTTTAAAATTAAAAAAAATTATAAAATTATCTATTAAAAAAGTTAATATAATAATAATAAAAATTAAATTCTTATCTATAATATGAGTATGGGCTTATAAAGTACGTTGCATTGCTTATATGATTGGGCTTGTAAGTCAGCCTTCTACTAATGTAGAGCCCACGTCGTCTATCAGATGCCTCTTCAGGTCCAAGACTATATTTCGGGGACGGTCCCACCTAGTGGACCCTTCAAGCAAGTGCGTCACTGTTGCTGTAACTCTAGCCTCACCCATCCTCTGCAAAACACAAAAACTGACAAAAGTGCTTTATGCTTATTGGAGCATATCTGCCGCAATCACCGGTCTTCTTCCAATATTTCTTCTTGGAATCCACACTCTTTCAAATAAACTTCTAAATTATACTATTAAAGTTATTATTTATTTGATCATTCCCAATACTTTTTAATTAAAATATATGCTCATGTAACAAACTGTAAATTAAGATGATAAATGATTCTGTTTTATAAAAAAAAATATAAATATCTAATGGCGAAAATAAAATTTTTGTAATCACCCACCAATAAGTTGCTAGTAGAGGAATGAACATTTAAAAAAAAATTCTTACCCAAAATAATTTATCATTATAACAATCAAAATAGAATAAAAATAATTTAACAATTATATCTAAATAAAATAATAAAATAAAACTAAAAAAATTACTTAATTTTATTTTATATTAGTTGTTATAAAATTATAGGATAAGAGTTTCTCTACTTTTTATAATTATCTTATGACATATGAAGAATAAAAAACTAATATACGTTATGTGTAAAATTAAATTTTCAGCTTATATATATATATATCAGAAATTAAGTTGAAAAAATTTAATTAGATTTTTAAATTTAAATAATTTATTTCATCAATTTTAACTAATTAACTTTTTAAACAAATTTAAAATACTTACATGAGCTACATGGTTAAAAAAGGGGTTATAGGGGAATTCTAATAGACTGGAAAATGGCCACCCCTTCTATCTCTCCTTTATTCTTGCCTTATAAATATTTTTTATTAGAGATAACTATCCTCCAAATCATACATATACATATATACATATTTAAATATTGATTGGCCATGTGACCTCCAACTAAATCCAACCACTGTTTTCACTGTCACTGTTCACAGAAGGATCCATATTCACGATATTCACCGTGTGAAAACAACCCAAAAAACAATCCTCCAGTCACGCTCTCCCTCCCCTCAGACTCCGCCTTTACATGATCCTTTTGAAAATTGAGAGTTGAAACCAATAAAAGCCAACACCCACTGCCCCTTCCATTTATCATATTCCCCTCTTCTTCTTCCTCTGCTTCGTCCTCCCAAGTTTTCATCTTTATTAGGTTTCTCCCCCAAAAATGGCTCTCAACCCTCTCTTCATTCTCTTCACTCTATCCCTTTTCTTCTTCCTTCATTTTCCTTCAGTTTTCTCTCGCACTTTACCATCTGAAACTCACGATTTTGCTACTTCTGAGCTTGATGTCTCTTCCTCTCTCCATCAAACCAACCAAGTTCTCTCCTTCATTTCGGGATTTCTTGAAGAAGAAATAGACAGTACCCCCACTCTCTCTTCTCCTTCTTCTTCTTCATTCTCTGTTCAGTTACACCCAAGAGATTCTCTGCTTAATTCGCAGCATCATGACTACAAGAGCTTGGTCCTGGCCCGACTCGCCCGTGACTCAGCTCGTGTCAAATCCATCACCACCAAGCTCCAGCTTGCCCTGAACCAAGTTGACAGGTCCGATCTATACCCGACTGAATCCGAGATCCTGCCTGAAGATCTATCCACGCCGGTTTCTTCTGGCACCAAGCTAGGTAGCGGCGAGTACTTCACCAGAGTCGGCGTAGGTCGCCCGGCGAAGCCTTTCTTCATGGTTCTCGACACCGGGAGCGACGTGAACTGGATCCAATGCAAGCCATGTACAGACTGTTACAACCAAACCGACCCTATTTTCGACCCGGCTGCTTCATCTTCTTACAGTCCTCTCACCTGTAGTTCGCAACAATGCCAGCAACTAGAAACGTCTGCTTGTCGGAACAACAAGTGTCTCTATCAGGTTTCCTACGGCGACGGGTCTTTCACAGTCGGATACTATGCGACGGAAACGGTGTCGTTTGGTACATCCGGATCAGTGAATCGCGTGGCTATTGGTTGTGGCCACGACAATGAGGGATTGTTCGTTGGAGCCGCCGGGTTGATTGGCCTTGGCGGTGGTCCTCTGTCGCTCACATCTCAGATCAAAGCGACGTCGTTCTCTTACTGCCTGGTTGATCGCGACACGGACAGATCGTCGACTCTTGAGTTCAACTCGCCCAAACCGTATGACTCAGTAACCGCCCCGTTACGGAAAAACCAAAAGCTTGGTTCGTTTTACTACGTTGAACTCATTGGAGTAAGCGTCGGAGGGAAAACCGTCCCTATCCCCCCGTCTACATTCGCTTTGGACCAATCGGGAAGCGGAGGAATCATCGTCGACTCAGGCACCGCCATAACTCGGCTTCAGTCTGAGGCCTATAACTCGGTCCGTGACGCGTTCGTGAAACTGACTCGGAACCTGAAACCCGCCAGCGGGTTTGCTTTGTTCGACACGTGCTACGACTTGTCGTCGCTGAAGTCGGTGAAAGTACCGACGGTGTCGTTTCAGTTCAGTAGTGGGAAGTCGTTGGCGTTGCCGGCGAAGAACTACTTGATTCCGGTAGACTCGAAAGGGACATTCTGCTTCGCTTTTGCTCCGTCATCGTCGTCTTTGTCCATTATCGGAAATGTGCAGCAGCAAGGGACACGTGTCACCTTCGATTTGGCTAACTCTGTAGTGGGTTTCTCGACCAATAAATGTTAGATTATGTTGATTTACTTATTTAGGTATTTTCATATGTATCGCAATATTAAAACCAAGTAATTGAAGGCGAAAGCAACAAAATTGGGTAGGTCTGAATTTTGATTTTGCTGCATCTGAATTGGTGACCCTTGGCGGGTAAGAAGGGATCTTTGTATTTTTGCTTAGAGTGAATTGTAATTTGGAAAAGATGAGATTTGTGAGTCAGTGGCATGACTGATAAATTTGTGTGATCTTGAAACCTATTATTGTCCCAAAAAAATATCTTGAAACCTAGTACACTGCATGTACTCAAAACAGTGAAAATTGGATTGGTTATTCAGTGAGTTGTGGGTAATTGGAACCTACTGTGTAATCTTAGTTTAATTATAGCCGGATGTTGCCAACCAAACATAATTAAAATATATAAAAATATATATATATATAATTTTTAAAAATAATATTTATATACAATTATTTTATTTAATAAATAGTATCTTTATCTTTTCAAATTTAAAGTATAAAGAGTTTTCCTCTTCCTATTTTTTAATATTTAAATTTACATTTTCTTAAAAAAACAATTTACGAGTAAAAACAATATTTTATATATGCCTACGTTCCTTAATAAAAGCACACGAAATTTAATAAAATAAAATTATTAATGTCATTTTTCACTCAAATTATAAGAAGAAAAATATAAAATATAATATAATTGATTCATTAAAAACATTTGACAATATTAATCGAGATTAGTCAATTGATTCACTTGACTATCTCATCAGTTTTAAATTTTAATATTTCTTCAATTTTTAGTATAAAAATAGTTGATTTTATTAATATAAATTAAAAAAATTAATTAATTATAATATTATTTAACTAATTTAAATAGATTAATAAGTATATTATATTAATTTTAAAAAATTAAATTAAATTAAATTATTTAATTTATTTAATTTTTTAATCTCTCTTAATAAATAATTATGTCTTGTGTTAAAAATTGCAAGAATATTATATACGGTATAATTGAGTCATGTGAAAGAATGTATGAGTCGTGGCCGACCATGATAAAATGATTTGAGACAAAGTCGACAGAGTGAGAGTGATCATACAGGAGATCTCGTGCCTCGATTCCCTCAATAATCTCGCCACTCGCCTCAATCTGATAAGTTTCCATATAAATAATTTCATATCTTTTAAGGCCCAAAAAAAGAAATAATAATTTAAGCTGTATTTAGTTTGCTTATAAAAATATATTTATTCTGCTAAAGTTCTTGTATGAAAGCAAAGCTACGAGACATGGCATGTATACTTTTTATAGTCAAGATTATAATAATGTTGTCCCCTGATGTGATGTTAAGTACTCTGTCAACTAGGATTCAATTCAATAAAACATAAATTACAATTATGAAAAAAATGTATTTTTTTTACCAATTATATATTTTAAGTTGTCAAATCTCAGCTTTGCTTAAAAAGTTATTAAATGTTACCATGTGTCTATGATAAAAAATTTAAATAAATTATATATTGAAAATTTAATAAAAATCATATATCTCTTATAATTAAAGTATTTATAAAGCTATTCAATATTTTTTTTTAATTCTTATTAAGTATATGAGTAACTAATTAATCTCATTTTGAATTTTGTTATTAATAAATTAAATTAAATTAATTTTTTAAAGATATGGGTATATATTAGGTTATTTTTTTATCAAAATGACTCAAGTTAATATGATAAGATTTCTTTTGACATTATATATCTTTGATTGTTTTAGTTATTTAATGTGAGACTTGTATATTCTAATAATATCTTAGATATTTTTTCTACTGTTAGAATAACTCTATATTAGTTATAGTAACCAAATTTTCTCACATCATACATGGGATAAAGATTGTAAAATATAAAGGAAAAATTATAAAGAAGACTAATGTAATAAAATTAATTACAAATAAGTATTTTGAAATTGAATGATTACTAATAAGTCTTTTGAAATACAGGGAATAAGTTGTAAATTTCTCAATTCAATTCATAAATATTGTAAAAATGCTTACAAAGTAATTTTCATTTTAAATTAATTTACAAGTTTTCATTCAATATTTAGGAGTCAAACTAATAAATTTATAATATATCTTATTTTTTTCATGAGTTCCTTATGAAAATCTATTAATACAAGAAAAATATTAGTAATTCATTTTTTTTACCTAGAATTTATCTGTTATTTTCCCAAATACAAACCAACAATGCACCCATTGGACTATCATCTGTTAGCCAAAGAGAAAGAAAGAGACAATATGCAGATGGTGAATGGAGACAGACATGGATAAAATAATAATAATGCAGATTTATGAGTAGATTCTTTTCACACGTCCAAATAAAATAAGGGAAGCAGGCAATGACTATACCAATATTTAATACCCTCATTTTTAATATAAATTTTAATTAAAAATTAATCTTAATTTATTTTTTATATTTTTTATTTTTTTAAAATTACTTTTATTAATACTCTCTTAACAATAATTAAATAAGAGAGACGGGATGAGGCAGTTAAATAAGATAATTAGGGTATTTTTAAAAAAATATAATATATTAATTAATTTTTTAATTTAATTGAATTAAATTAATTAATTATGTTATATATTAAAAATAGGAAGAATTGACATTAGGACGAAGGAGTCACGTGAATGCAAAGTAAAAGTATTAAAATAGGCACTATGATCAGAAGGTGAAGAAGAGCCAGCAATCACGCCATTGAAGAAAAAGGGAAAGGTAGGTGAACTACAAAAACTTCCAAATAGTTGTTTCTCACTTTGAAAATTGGTTCACATGTTAGGTCCTTTACCATGGCCTTAAATTCTGGAGATTTTTCTTCACTCGTTTCTGGTTGGCTGACAAAATTCTTTTCATTTCTTTCTATGTTTCTAAACAATTGTTCTTCTAACTCTCCATAGTCAAAATAGATGTCTTTGGGAAAAAGAGAGAGCAGAATTACGTGCCTTTACTAATTGAGTTCTTATTCTGATTATTGTATAAGCCTGCAATCACTATTTTTTGTTGTACTTTTGTTGTGATTTGGTCTCCCGTCACATAGATAATTCAATGGGTCTTTGATTGTTTAAATTATCGTCACTGAACTTCTGAAAATATAACCTTTTGTTTTAGAACCTTTGTTTACTAACTTTCCATTTAAAATAAACGCCATTCTAACCGAGCCCCTATAGCTCAGTGGTAGAGCGTCAGTCTTTGTTGTAATTTTAACAACTAAATCTATAATCAAGAGAGTTAGAAGACCAAAAGTTATATTTTCCTGTCATTACTATTATCACAATTACTAACACCATATATCACTTTATTCCTATATATATATCACTTATAAAAAAAATTATTCCTAAATATAAATCATTTGTAAGATAATTAATTAGTGATATATTTTTTTTCATTTTTTCAGTACCCTTTTTTAACAAGGAGAAATGTAAAAAAAAAAATTATCAAAGTTAATGCATTTTTTAATTTACGAGAATGTGATACTTGTATATAAAAATATGTATCAAAACAAAATTCTTGATAGAAGAATGGATCGTACACTTGTTAGTTCCCTGTAAACTAAAGAGTCCTTTGGCAATAGTATATACTGTTGGAATCTTTTTCAGGCCACAAAAATTGTTTAGGCTAGATCTATCTCAATTAAAAAATGAATGCGATTACATAATAATGATGAATAGGTGTAGGAAACTCAGGAATGAAAAAACAGTATTGAATTTGTCCTGGGACTATCTATACCTTAAAAATGTCATCTTGTTCGTTCTTAAATGCCAAAAAAAATCTTCAAAATTCAGCTTTCACTCGGTCAACCAATTTGCTCTATTTTCTTCGCAGTATAATATTAACGAATGTGGCATTTTTGTTAAAGCCCTCGAGCAAAAGAATCCGTACTGCTTCCACTCCGTTTTGAAATGCAAAATTCAACTGAAATATATTTTACATCAGCATCCAGAACCCAAAAACCATGTGCTGAAGGATTTTTTTTTTCCTGTCAATTAAATGGCAAGAAAACGTGCCTCTTCGCTTTCTTGTTTAGTGAAGGGGCGAAGAACAAATCCTACAGGATCCATTTTCCAAGGAGGCCGTCCAATGCCTAAAAGCAAGGTCATCAACTTTGGTGACAAATAAACATTACAAGGGAATGCAAATATGCTATGAAGGTAACGAGTTTATTTTTCCCTTCAAACATACCGATTCGTAGTCGAGGAAAACCAGAACTCCCTTTGAAGTGACTTGCAACACTCTTCATTCTGCCAAAAATCAAGAACAAAAACGCTAATGTCTCATTTCTTTCCCTCAGCAAGAAACAAGCCCAACAAGAGCATAATATTACTCAGATAAATGACCATCGTATTAACGTTGATGAGATCAGAAGAACTTGAGATGCCTTTGAGGAAAAATATAAGAGGAAAGACTGAACATCATGAATTAAAGTAAAATACAAAGGCTATTCTAACAGAAAGCGGCCAATTTCATGGGTCTTCTATACTAGTTAGAGGCTTAAAGGATGGGCAAAGATTTTTAATTTTCTCCATACATGTAATTTCAGAAGAAAGATGTAGCTTTAAAGTTTAAAGACGATTCAAATGCTTTAATTTTGCGCTTTTGAAGCTATGATGTTACTGTGAAACTGTCAGTGTCAGTGTGCCATGTTCAGCATCCTGTTTAAGTATTCCTTAACCCAAGAGAAAGGGAGAAAACAATGGCCATGCTTAGATAGTGGAAAATTTAGCCACGTTCCATTTACCGCAATAGTTTCTATTCAGAAGTGATGTAAGCCAAAAATATTCACTACTAGTTTATAGAATGGCCATTTGACTTCTAAAAGTTGATCCTGTTTATATTTTGTAGCACAGGCAACGTTTCTGCTGCTAACTATTTATCAAGTTAAGCAAAGACATTTTCACATCCAAATTATGGTTGTGGAAATATAGAAGACAAATGCATCATTTTCTACTACCAAATGAAGTAGAAACTTGTATACGAAAACAAAATCAAGATGATATGGTAGTTTATAAAAATGAAGCGGTATTGAAAAAGGAGCACAAGAAAAGGTCATAATTACCCATTGTGACCTCCATGTCCCCCCTTTGGCAACAGACGCAATTTTGCAAAAGGCAAATCTAAGTCATCAAAGATCTGTACAAGAGATTTATTAAGCCAAAGCTGTAGCAAATAATGCTTCAAATACTCCACATCACCACTTTTGCAGGTCTTAAAGAAAAATAACATGAGAAATTATAGCATAGAGAATATACCACAAGTACTTGCTTCAATAGAATTTTGTAATATGAAACAATAGCCCCAACCTTCAACATAGATTTTGATCCCCAGTCAGTCAGCCTCAAAATAAATGTAATAAAGGAAAAACACACGCATCAACAAGGCCACTTTAAATGATGTTAAACACAAAGGCAAAACTAATCATGACTGTTTTCTTCAACAATTTGTCATTGCTATATCATGGGATCTTATTAAATCCCTTCAGATTCATCACATTGACAGTCATAAAACAAGAATTCTCCAGTCAACATTGCTGACCTACTAGCATATTATTACATATGAGAATTCTCTGGCCAACATACTTACAGATTCACCACTTAAATTCATGAAAGTCAGAGGTTTCGCAAGTATAACTGGTACATCACCTATAGTACCTGAAATAGGAAAACGAATTTCATTAAAATACATTGCCCAACCAGAATAACTACTTCCAAATATTTCAATGACATCTTTTCTCCCCAACATTCTAAAACCTAAATTTAAATGATGTAGGCAAACAAGCTGTCTGAAAAATTTAACAGAGCCAAAAACTCACAAAAATGACAGTAATTTGGGCCATAATATGTACAATACATTAATTAAAATACAGACAGTTTACTGATTGGCATAAAACTTCTCTTTGATTCACTTTGACTATAAATATAATCATAATAAAAATAACTACGTGGAAAAAAAAAATAAAGAACAGCTATAATTTACTAGCAACAAAAATTACTAAACTGACTGCCATGACTCTGATAGCCAAATTAATAAGAAAGAACAAGAAAGTTTCAACCTTTTCCAAACAGGGCTTTAAAGGAAACGCTGCTCATAGGTATTCCTTCAGCTTCAGCTATAGCATCAACCATCTCAAAACCCACCTGAAATGATGATACAAAATGAAGTCAGTAAAAGAATATTGAAATTGGTTCTGAGTCCCATCCTATCATAAACAAGGCATCATAAACTGCTAGTAGTTTCTAACGAATAACATGAAAAACACTTTCTTCTATTTCATAAGAAATATATAATATGTTTTAAAAAGCAAGGAAGTTTCTTAGAAGCAGTATTTAAGTCCAAGATATGATATTACATAAAAGATATCTTATTCATTCACACCTAAATTGTAAAACAAGCAAGCACAAAATGCAGTACCCATCGCATTAGGATATATAGGATTTCCCATAAATCTTCTTTTTTTGGCACATGATGGAGAATAGATTTGAATATAAGACAGTTCTTGCTGACTGACACCCTACCACTAAACCACACCCAGTAACTTCAGATGTCAAGCAACATCTAATTTTCAGCCAAACGCTGCCAAACAAGTCAAATTTCCTGGAAGATATTATAATTTTAGTGATAGTGAAAAAAGATGCACCAAATCAATAAAATATTAGAACAGTGAACAGATGCAGTTGTGCTGAGATAATCTAAGCTCTATAATTAGTGACTTTTGTAAGCACCTATTGATTAATGAGACAATTCTCCCAGGCATAACAGCTACTACTGTGGTGGCCGTGGCACTGGACTCTACAATTATCACTGAAACTGGAAAAGCCAGAGGGAAGAACATAACAGAGAAAGCCAAGCTAGATGTGTACGGACATTGTGGCGAATACCTGCGTACTTCTTGCCTGGATTTCCAAGGCCAACGATAAGCCATGGCTCCTTATTCTTGGGCTTCACGAGCTCCGTGCTCATTGCATCTGTGGTTATTGAAGCTGCCATGGCCGAAGAATTCTTAGTGCCGAAGAGAGACAATAGACAATAAGAAGAGGGGAATGAAACTAAAGGCTTTGAGAAGCGGAAGCATCGATTCAAGTTCGCGAAGCTAGTTGATGATAGTGAAGCACAAAGGTTCATGTTCCTTCATTGAAAGAAGATTAGCTTTCGATTCAAGGGAAAGACAGAAGCCCTAGAAAGCTAGCACGAAGAAATTGCAGTTTCTGAACAGTTTTAGTCCAAAAAAAAAAACACACTAAGCGAAGCAAAATATCACAAGCACGCCGTTGCCGGGGATCGAACCCGGGTCGCCCGCGTGACAGGCGGGAATACTTACCACTATACTACAACGACAAGTTGATACTTTCTGGTAAACATATTAAATTATATAAATATTACATAAAACATGAGTACTCACTATCCATTTACTATTTATTTTTTAAAGTGATAGGTTTCATATTTTAATGATTTGAAAACTTTTCAAACGCCACACATATATATAGAATTTAAGGCCAGTGTTTCTAATATGAGGCCTAAAGATGGAAGAATTAGTATATCAATATTTAAAGGATAAGAATCATGTTCATTGAGTGATAAGGGATGGAAATTTTGTAGTGCTTCAGTGCTGAATTACTTTGTGTGTTTTCCAGAGAAATATATACGTTGTATGCCATATGTATCTTCACCAAAAATCTCTGCAAGTGCAGAAGCCATTTTTGAAGTGATGAAATCTGTTTACATCCCTAACAATGAACTCTCTCTCTACAATATCACTAATCAACTTGAAGGCCTCATGACAACTCCTGCACATTCTCAGGTTCTTCATTATTCTGATTATGGCTCCTTTAGGAGTGTTCATTAATCCAAAAGCCAATGCTAATCTCTCACTATGCAAACTCATAATTTGCTCTTTGGCTTCTTCTTCCACATCAACAAACACCAACCCTTTTGTCTCCCCTACATCATATCCTCTTTCCTTCATTCTCTCTTCCAATTCCCTAAGAAAACTCAGTATCTCACTACCTTGAACACAATTAGAAACATCTCCAGCATAAAACGAGTATGTTGATTCCTTTATCTCAATCCAACTGCACCCAGGTTCCTTTCTAATTCCAGTATGTTTCATTCTAGATCTTAGAGTATAAGCATTTTCCCAATCCCCAGCTAATACATATGTATTGGACATAGTAACATAAGCCATTGCTGCTAGTGGGTTGGATTCTATCAGCCTTTTGCTGGCTTCTTGGGCAATGTCTACCCTTCCATGAATCCTACTAGCTGAAAGGAGGGTACCCCACAACATAGCCTCTTCGTCACCATTTTCAACTTCGACAGATTTTGCCAATTGGTAGGCTTCTTCAACACGGCCAACTCGACCTAACATATCTGCAACACATGTGTAGTGCTTAGCATCAGGCTTCACTCCATATTTGCTGTTCATGGAGTTGAGCAGTTCAAGCCCTTTATCTATTAGACCTGAATGGCTACAAGCATGTAACACTCCAACAAAGGTCACATCATTGGGTTTGATTCTTCTATCAATCATTTCTTGAAAGAGTTGCAAAGATAGTTTCCCAACTCCATACTTTGCAGAACCCACAATCATTGACGTATAGGGAATTACTGAGGGACTTTGGATTCTCTGGAAGACTATTTCAGAGTAATTAACACAACTACACTTGGCATACATGTCCACAAGTGCACTTGCAATCACATCATTTGCATCATGTCTGAGACGGATCACGACCCCATGAGCTGTTTTCCCGGCACTAAGACTGCCCAAACTTGCACAAGCATTGATTACACTGGATAACATGAAATGATTTGGACTGCCCAACCTCAAATTGTTGTATTCCTTGAACAATCGAAGGGCATGGTGTCCTAGTGCGTTCTGAGAATATGCTGTGATCATTGAAGTCCATGAAACAATATTCCTGCTATACATTGAGTCAAAAATAATCCTAGCTTGATCAACTTTATTGCACTTCCCATACATATCAATAAGGGAGGAACACACAACAAGATTGGACCCAAAACCCATGACCACAATAAGAGCATGAATACTTCTACCTACCTTGAGATTAGCTAAAAGTGAACAAGCATTGATCATAGTGGCAAAAGTAAAATCATTGGGCAGAACAGAGCTTTCTTTCATTTTCTGAAAGAGCCAAAGTGTCGATTCAGGTCGAGCTCCGCCAGTGTAACCAGCCATAAGCGAGGTCCAGGACACCACATTTGGTTCAGGCATTTCATCAAACAGTTTGTGTGCACAGTCAATTCTCAACAGCCTAACATATGAATTCAGGAGATGGTTGATGGTGAAGGTGTCGTCCAAGAGTCCAGATTTGACAACGTAGGAATGGCTCGATGTTACAGAGGTGAAATCCTTAGAATTTTGTAGGTTCCGAATGAGGTTGGCTTGGGTATGAAAAAGTGAATGTTTGTGTTGTTGGGAAAGAAAAGGAAGACAGAGGTTTATTAGGATACCCTGATTCAAGGGATACTTCATTTTACAAGTGTTTGGGGGTTCAAAGTTACTAGGTAAAAATAAGATAGGAAACCATATTCATTTATTTATGATCTCATAAACCACAAAATCTGTTCCCTGGACGCTCTGTTTCATGGTATATACAGAAGACAATCCTGGTCTTTGATAGAGAATGGAACTGGCGGGAGAATTTTTCCAGTTTATAAGGTTCCCTCTCACAGAAACAGTGAGCCCATGAATTTGGACTATAGAAGTTGGATTTAGACGGTTTAATAAATCTCACTGTATTGTACCCAAAAAAAAAATCTCACTGTAGTTACATCTTACAATCTTCTTGCAACAAAAAATAGGGTTGATATATAAATTTATCCTAAAAACTTTTGTTAGAGAGCAATGTTGCTGGGGAAATTTTTTTTGGCTTCAATGTAGGTAAGAAGTTTTAAAACATAACAATCTAAAATAAAGGTTATATTTAATGTGCATAAAATCTAAAATAAAGATTACATCTTAACTGATTTTATTATTTAAAAATTATCGTAAAAAAATTTAAGTATGAACAAATAAAATTGTATATATTTAGACAATATAGATCTTACCGTAGCATATGTTACGTTGCTCATCATTGTAATAATATGATTTATTTTAAATAATACAATTAAATTAAAATATATAAAATTGTTAGTATATAATTCTAAAAAATATAATATTTAAATAGAAAAAAAGATATTTATTCATGAGTAAATATAATATTTATGTATAAACTACATATAATCTAATAAAATAGAGTAAATAAATCATAAATATAAATATGACACGTGTTACTAATTTTTTTTAACTCAAGATGACATCATCTCAAGCTTAGCAAGGGAAAGAAAACACTGAAATACAATCAATCCATCTAAAACTTTTGACTGGCATGACCAATAGATTGGTTCATCAGTTTATTGATGTGACTCACAGACTGTAATTGGATTTTGATAATTGCATGGTAATTACTTCACAACGGGAATTACACACTAATTAATTAGATAACTTAAACTGAAATCATATTTAGAAAGGTTGAATTGAAACACATGAAAGGAAAGGCACAAAACGCAGCTGCAATAAGCGAGAAGAAGTTGAAGAGCCAATCTTTCTACCGAACCATGCCTTTTTCCACGTTTGGAGGCACTTGGTACGTAGCTTTCTTCATATTTTGCTCATTCCCACTCCAACCTGTTGATCATATAATTAACCATTCTTCTCAGTTCATGTGTTTTAGTATATATTTACAAAATAAAATAGATAATATGGAATATATATATATACCTAAGGAGGGGTCACATCCGCGGTTTTTGAGCTCTCTGTACTCTTGGCAAATGGCACAATAATTGCAGAAGCAGTGAACACAAAAGTCGTAACAAGGTTCTTCTTTCAAGTTGAAAAGGCCTCTCAGTTTGCCTCTGTATGTGAACGTATACAAGCATGCACATCCTATATGTGCCAAACAATATAGTGTTATCCCAGCACATGCACAAGCTGCAAAATATTTTTCAATAATTCAATTATTTCATAACCATATGGTGCAATGATATATATATATATGAGATTAGATAATGATTAACAGTAATTAAGTCATTTAATTGATCACCACATACTCACATGTATTTCCTTTGTCTATGATTTCAGCATTCTGACCAAACGTAACGCAAGGACAACAGCATGTCATCAAGCCTTCCAAACAAATCCATTAAATGCAAAATCAAGAAAATGTATATATGTATGTATAGAAGAGAGATTAAAGGTATATAGAGTTGTACAATTTCCAGGATCTTCGAAGCATCCACATAAACCTGTGGTCCATTGGCCAGGACGATGAGGACTGGAACCACCCTTGTGCATTTTAATTTTGATCAGTCTATCGATGGAAGACGATCGACCACCTACGTAGCCATATATATGTGTGTGTGTGTGTGTCTCTAGAAAAGACTTTAATCTGAGTTAGGTTGTTCGATATTTTCATACAAGGCGCTGGCCGGCAAAATTCAATTGCCTAAAACAAGGTTTTTGGACAGTATTGCTAAGCATGTACATTGCTCATTAATGTTAATAATATATTCGTCCCATCCTTAATATAAAATTTAATTAAAATTTAATTTTAATTATAAATATAATATATTTTTTTATATTTATCAATTTTTTACAAATTACTCTTATTAATATTTTCTCAATAATAATTAAATAACTGAGAAAAATAAAGAGTTATATAGGATGATTATATAGTATTTTAAAAAATATAATATATTAAGTAATTTAATTAATTTCTTTTATTTAATTAAATTAGTATAAATATATCATCAGGGAGGGGGAGTTGTTTAATTATTCTTCACATTTTGTCATGTCTCTTGTGAGGTTCAAGACTAAGACTAGTTCTTAGCAACGAGGCCAACATTGGTTGGCTTTATGTATGTGTATTTTGTGCAAGTATTAACCATATTAATGCATGACACTAATGTTTTCTGGAAAAGCTCTTAATATTGGGATATTTGGATTATTTTATTTAAAATTATAATTTTAAACAAAATTATATTTTTTTGGATAAATCCAAACACAATTATTATGCTCATAATCACTTTTGACCATTGGATTGATTCCACATAGGTTAATTAGTATTTATTTTATCTTTAATATAAAAATTAATTAATAAGAAATTAATATTAGTTATAAATATAAAACATATTTATTATATTTATTAATTTTTTTAAATTATCTCTACTATATTTTTTTAATAATAATTAAGTAATAGAGTTAGGAAAAAAAGATTAAGAGAGATTATTATAGTATTTAAAAAAATAATTATTTTAATTATTTTAATATAATTAAATTAGTTAAATAAAATTTTTATTAAGAATTATGGAGTATATTCTTTTTTATTTTTTATGTTTTATGTCACTTTGTTCTTATATTTTACTCCAAAAAGTAAATTCCACGATGGCGCATGACAAATAAAGCTGCAATTACATTAATTTGTCCCGGATAAAATATAATTTATAATCAATTTTCTTTCCTATCTCTTTTTCTTCTTTCTGTGTGCTCATCCTTGTGATGAAATATAGACCTTCTAAACTTAGTTTGGATAGTCCAAAATAAGATGTACATTTCATGCTCATTTTTTTTTATACACAATGTGCTCCCAACATTCTACAGCTCAACGTATGGGGGGCTAGTTTTTTTTTTTAAATACTATTAATTAATTTTATGATGTTAAAAAACTAGTTAAAATTGTAAAATAAAAATTATTCAAAATTCTTTAAATATTAGAGAACTTTATATATATATTTTTTAAAATAACTCTTTAATATTAATTGTCAACGTTTCATTGAATTTTGTGAATGGTCTTGTATTAAAGACTGATAGATAATAACTTATAAATAGGATTAAAATAAATAAATATATATATTGGCCAAACATATATATACCAACACTTTATGTCAGATAAAAAAAAATAATCATGGCGAAGGGATGAATAAATTAAGTGGAAGGAACTTAATATATCTTATGGAACTATTGACATTCTCCACATTTTATTCATATTAATAAAAGCAACACAGATTAATACAAATTCAACGTAATTAATTAACGATACTTCACACAAAGGAGAAATAAACTAAAGGAATTGCAGACATATAATAAAAGATGCTCAAAATTAAATGGAAATAAAACACAAACGACAAGAGAAATTTCTAGCGAGTCATGCCTGCTGCAACCTTTGGAGGTACTTGTGTGGCTCTCTTCATTTTTTCTTCATTCCCAGCCCAACCTATGTATATGCCCACACACACACATATATAGATTATCTTGAGAAGATATACATAGACAAGAGAGAAAAGAAATCTTCTTGATGTAATGAATCTATTATATTGTTTATATTAGCAGTAATTGAATCACTTGTATACATATATCCATATCATGAGAATTCATGTATTAGAAGTGAGTGATACATGATATTTTATTTTAACTAAAGGTTCTGTATTATTCTTTTATTTTATTTTGTGAAAGGATATAAATCGGGCTAGATATATGCAAAGATCGTTTATTTTAGCTTTAATATATGATTTCAATCTATTTTATCTCCTAAATTTATAATTATTTCCAAAGTATCGAGATTGATATTACATATATTAAGAAGGTTTCTATTAATGATAGTTTCAATATATATGATTAAAAAAGATAGTTAGGGAAATTAACATATATTTATTATAAATAATTAATTTAATTAATTTTTTAATATTCATAAGCTAGTAATCTAGCTTTTGTATTAAGGATAGGATGTAGTATAAAAGACTGAAACAAATAAGCCAAGGATAAACTTCAAGGTAAAAGACACACAACACAAACCTAAGGAGGGTTCGAGTCCACGGTTTTTGAGCTCTCTGTGTTCTTGGCAAAGAGCACAAGAAGTGCAGCAGAAGTGAATGCAGCAATCAGTGCAGGGTTCTTCTGGTAAGTTAAAAAGTCCTCTCAGTTTGCTTCTGTACGTAAATGAATACAAGCATGCGCATCCTATGTACGCCAAACCATAGAACACTAAACCAGCACAAGCACAAGCTGCATATATATAAATAAATATATATAAATTCAACCTCATTATGTATATTTTACTATATATATATAGTAACATGAACAACCTAATTAACAGCGTGATAAGGTTAATTTCATTCTCACATGTATTTCCTTTGTCTATAACTTCAACACTTCGACCAAAGGTAACGCATGGACAGCAGATTGTCAGGCAGCCTTCAACACAATGAAGAAAAATCAACAACACACTCGAATTACTATATTAACCGTACATATATATATAGAGAGAGAGAGGGAGAGGGAGAGAGGGAGATTTACAGTTTCCAGGGTCTTCGAAGCATCCACATAAACCTGTGGTCCATTGTCCATGAGGATGAGGTTTGGCATCACCGTTATACATTTTGAATCTGTTGATCCAAGGAGATGAAGAAGAAGAAGAAGTAATAATAATTAAGTATGGTAGAATGGGATATGTGTGTGAAGATGTGGATTTAATAGCGAAATTCTGTATTATATATATATAGGTTATTCAGATGGCTCCTTCGCTTGAGTTTTTAATAAATTGGCTTCATTGTTTATTTATAGATAGTGCAAGGCTGGCCTTGCAAAGCTGCACATGGCACACTACGAACTATATAGTTTCTTGACCGCCCTATTCAATTGTATATTTTTTTTATTTAAATATCTCACTGATTTCTCTTAAATTGTGTAAAATAATTCAATTTAAACAAATCTTATATTACGACAAATTAGTTCAAGTTAAATAGTGTATTCATAAGGCACTTTTTATCCAGGAAACCTGTTCTAATTAACCTTGATCATCTCCAAATAGGCAAATACCCAATTCTTCTAAACTCTTTTTTAGTTTTTTTCAGCCATAGTTTGGATAGAAAGAAAAGAATACTATTAGGAAAAATTATAAAAAATAGTAAATTTTCTACTATTTTTAAAAGTTTTTCCTTATAATATTCTCTCATTCTTATTTTCCTCCAATTTTCTCCCAATCCAAACCAAGCATTACGAAAATAAAACTCAGAGTTGACTTTGACTTCATTGGTTTATAGTTGTTGTACTCTATGGGAAGAAGTATAAGCAAAGAGATTTGATTGATAATGCCCAATTAGTGGCGCATCATTAAGCTACAATGTTATTTTCTATATACAGAAACAGAGCATACTTATTATTAAGAATGAAGTTGGTGAGTCAAAGCTATGGCTATGCTGTGTGATTCTGAGACATTCATTTCCTTAAAACATTCTCATTCAGAAATCAAAGGTTGACTCAACTCTGTTCTGTCGTTGACCAGGAGGCCGCCATCCTTATCAATATTCCTAATTGCCAACCAGGACTTTTTATTGGGATGGAGAATCTTCAATTTAAGGTTGTCTTCCAATTTCCAGACCGGTGAAATGAATAATCCCTCTAAAGCTATTGACATTTTCTCAATGTGGATCCCTCAAAGAAACCAACGTGTAGGGATGTCACTAAGATTGGAGGAGTTATCAGAATTACAGTATACTGTTACATTCCTCTTTCTTATTTTCATCTTTCTAAGAAACCCTTTATTTTCTTTCGTATTTCTATAAGGTCCTTATCAAGGACCTTATCATGCACAATTGGATCGCCATGATCAACCACTTCTTCAAAAAAAAGAAAAAAGAGTGAATCCCTGTGTTGATTGGTTAGCTCATCAAGCTAATCAAGACAATTTCGACACTATTATATATGACTATCCACCTCCAAAGTGTAGAGATTTGTTATTAGTTTATCTTACCTAAACTTATATTTTTATTACACTATTTACTAAATTTTATTACTAGGTATCTAATTTTAAGGTTTATAACTATCTTTACGGTGGCTTTTGTATTTCAAAAAAAAAAAAATCCAGTCTGTTAGAGCCGTTGTAATTGTTCCTAAACCATCCTCATCGAAGCCATCACCAAACTGAACTGTTGCCTTAATATAATTTCATGACCATTGGGTGCTAGAAGTCAGGTTAAAAATATTTCACAATTCCCTTGAAAATGCAAGATAAATAAATAGCTTGGAAGTGATTCATTTTTTCAAGTTATGAAATATTTCCAACTAGGCTCGCAACTATCAGTAATCAAGAAATTATATTAGAACAACAGTTAAGTCTTCAACCTAATTTCATGAAAAGTAGAAGCTAGGTTGTAAATATTTTACAATAGGAGATATGCTATTTGGAAATGCATTTATTTTAAATAATTTAGGAAATATTTTCATCCAAACTTCAAGTTTTTAGAGTCTTCAACCTAATTTTAAGATTACTGAAAACTAAAAGTGAAGTCATACTTATTTCTTACCCACTTGAAAATACCAGGGGAAAGTCACTTAGTTCTTCTATGACAAAGCAATCAGATAAGGCAGAGATCTACTTCTTATACTAATCTTTCTGAGTGTATATTTTCCGAAAAAATAGCTTGACAGATGACAAGTCTTGGCATCAGTATTCCTATCTCCATCCTTCTTTTTGACACTATCAACCGATATCATATGCTTTTTTTTGGATCGTATTACTGGATATTTGAATAGCGGACTAATTCAATTTTAGGGGTTATCTCCATCTTTAATGCAACCCATTATGGAGTTAGACGCCTTATATTTCCTCTTCTTGCATTAACCATAAACTTGTTTGCAAGGTTTTTTGATGCCCAAAAAAAACACCTAGTAAATTGTATCTAGCCAGGAATGTCCAAACTGTCGTTTACAAACCAGTAAAACTAGCCAGGAATCTACAATTTTTTAGCAGACGTTTCCATAAACATCTTGTAAATTATATCCAAATAAATGGACACAGTACATTAATGAAGAAGTTGTAATTCTGACCCATCCATCATGGCCATGGCGAAATTTTTATTCTCAGAATAAGCAAATTTAAGGAATTAAATATCAACACGTCTAGCAAATCTGAAAATTTGAAACATTCCATGCTCTAAGCTCACAAGTGAGAACATTCAATGATTAACAGTTAAATTCCACCCAACACACCATCATTAAAGACGTGATCATTTTGAAACCTGAAAATCTGAAACTCTGCATCAGCGAACTTTAGTCTTTTTGGTCTGGCCTTGGGTCTGGATGGCCGCGCAGATTTTCTTCCAACAGCGAATGGAGATGATTGAAGGTATCAAAATCCACCAGAAATTTGCTCCAATGTAGTATGCATAGTAGTAAAACGTACTAGCAGAGAAATTGTCGCCTTCCAGGATTGCTGTTGTATAATATACAGCAGTTCCATATAGCTGTCCTAAACAAATAGCAAACTGAAGTATGTAGCTGTATGACTTTCCACAAGCTATTGCGTATCTGTAATTCATAATGACAGCACAAACATAAGAGGAACATGAAAAAGGAGAGAAAAGAAAATGACAAGATAATCCAGAGTTAGGCTGCATTCATAACATAAGGCGAACATGGAAAATGAGATAAAAGAAAATGACAAGATAATCCAGAATTAGGCTGTATTCATAAACATTGACTTATTTATTTCAGCAACATAACGTTAGTTATCTTGGTCTTTGATGGGACTGTTACTGGGAAATGGGGAAAGATTTATCAGAGAAAAGGGAAACTAGGCCACAGGAAGGTGGAAAGCCCAAACCAACAAATGGAAGCTAATCATGAGCAAGATGAGGGGCACAATGGGAAGGAGCTAGGGTAACGAATTGTTCTGACTTGTAAAAGCAGTGTTTAGGCGTTATTTTGGGGGCTGTGTCTGTAGGAAGTGAGTTGTTTTGTTTTGGGTGAGGATAGGACCAGGTCTCTCGAAAATCAGGCCTTGAGCTTGGGTTTTTGTTGCTGTTTACTGTTTTTTGTCAGTCATTTCCAGTATTGGTGATTGTAATCCTCAGATTTTCCCAGTTGAATGGAGGATTTCAGACTATCTATGCCATTATTCTGCCCTGAACCTATCAGTATTTAACTTACACAGACAAAAGGCTAGCTGGGCCCTCCAAAACTGCTGTAATTCCTTCAACACTAACTATGGCTGCATCCCTTCCAGCATACCTTGAATCCCCTTTGCTGTATTCCTTCCCTGTCAATTGTTCATATAGGATTTTTCATCAACTAAAACTGCTTACCCACTGAAAGGCACTACATGTTCAGATGCTAGGAATGTGATGTGAGCAATGTGAAAAGGAAAACAATTAAAGGACTCACAAACTTCAGCCAGGTAGTTGGCAGTCTTATCCTTGTAAAATTCTGGGGTGAAAACAAAATAGCCTTCAAGAATAATGTGTGTGAGGCCTGTGAATGCCCACCAGCACATTAACACACGATCAACTTTTGATATCTTGCTCAGGCGTCCTGTGAAAAGACAAATAGTCATGTCAGCAGGGAAAGAAATGAGAATCCTATAATCATTTCCCCTTGGCAGATGTGAGAAATTTGAATTGGAATGACCAAGAAAAAAATCCACGCGGACCGCTTAAAATTTGAAGCAGAACATACGATTTTGCGTGTGCGCTTGGTAATGCATCTAGTATAAGAGATTATGCACGCTTAACTGAGTGATTTCCTAATCAAATTGAAGAGCTGAGACACTGAAAAAGAAATGATATGTTTGCTTAAGTGAACAAACTACTAAGTGGGTTCTAAACTTTTATCAATGGTTCTTGTTTAAAGCGCAACTAAGCCCTTAAATTCAAGAAGAAAATTAGTGGAAGTAGCAGAATGAATAGGTTCAGACTTCAGAATATAATCAAAATGTCCACATATATTTCATTAATGTATAATTTGGCAACGGCAAATCAAGATTCCAAGGAAAATCTCGCAGTATAATTTTGCAGATCTGACACAAGGAAAAAGAAACACACCCCACTAGCCATATATTGTAAATCACTTTACAAAATGATACGCGCGACCAGGATAATATAATGTATTCTGTAACAGCAAAGACCAAATACAATAACAGAGAGAAGATAACTTTAACTTGTAATGAAAAAAGGCAACAACAAAAAAAGGTCTCTCTCGAAAAAGAGCTCTACATTGAAAACATTCAGGAGAAAAACATGTTTAAAACGGGAATTATACTAAGTTTTCCTTAGAGCAAGCAAAAAAGTCGACGAATTTAAACTAATATTAAACAATCTATCAGCACAACTACTACTCTGAAGCATAGAAATGTCCATTTCAACTTAGAATATCGTCGATTTTTGTGGACTAAGAAAAGAAACCAATGAATTAATCTACATATAAAGGGTACCTGAGAAGATCCAGATGAAAGAGACGACGAGAAGAGAAGCGACGCCATAGACGCCAATAATGGAAGACTGAGAAAGTACTATGGGAACAAAACCAGGTAGCTTCAAGTCCCTTGGTTCATAGGGATGACTGTGCGAGACTTGAGATCCTTCCATTGCCGCCGCTATCAGATACTGTTGAGTGAATCAGATAAGAAAATGCGACGGAGAATTCTAAAAGAGCGTCAACGCGGGCACATGTAA
Source organism: Leucaena leucocephala (assembly GCA_037074615.1). Taxonomy (NCBI): domain Eukaryota; kingdom Viridiplantae; phylum Streptophyta; class Magnoliopsida; order Fabales; family Fabaceae; genus Leucaena; species Leucaena leucocephala. The sequence goes on from CM073562.1 coordinate 13,720,803, forward strand.
ACTGAATAAATAATGCATAACGTTCATCCCACTACTGCTCCAGTCAGCGCTATGCCCCTATCACTATTTATATATATATATATATATATATATATATCTAAACTATCATTATTAAATTTCTGATTTTACCATACTTAAAATATTTTTTGGGTTCAAGATTGTATAGGAAGCATTAAAACGGAAGAATGTTACACTTTACCGTTAATTTTTAATGGTTAACTTCAGTTTTTTAACCGTTAACATTAATTGTATAATAAAGTAAGACAATATTACTAGGTTTTGAAATTTCCTATAACAACATTAAGCCTAAAAAATTTTGTAGGACAACATTGTTTCAATTTGTATGATAAATTTGTCCCTTAACTTTAAATAACTATTAATAATATGCATACAAAAATGTGTGTTATACAAGGAAGTACTCACTCGTTTCCTTTTTATAAATAACAAATACTCAAATTATGTTGATCAAAATATTAATTAAAAATAATAAATGTGTCATAAATTTATTTTATTTTCTCAATATACTCTTATTTATAAAGATGATAGCTAAAAGAGAAAAGGAATAGAAAAATATATGAAAAAAATAAGTGGAAGAGATATATATAATTAATTGAAAGATAAAGATAATTTTGAGATAAATATAAATTGTTATATATATATATATATAACTACTATTAGTAAGAGAAAATGTTTATAAAAATTCTAAACAATTAAACTAGGGCAACATCACGACATATATATTTTTTCCCCAGTACAAGAGAAAAGGCAAACACCTTAAATCAGAAAACAAACTAAGCTAAAGGGGTACATACAATCTTTCTCCACATTGTACGAAGATCGGATGGATACACTTCTAACAGGAAGATCATATGGACGTTATTTTGTTTAGTACAAAAAAAATTTAGATAAATTTAACACTAATATCCTACTAAAATTAAAGCATAATATTAAGGTTCAGATAATACTTATAGATAACTTATAAAATCGTTTATCAAAAAAATTCTTATAACGACAATGAAAATTGAATTCATATATGAGCACATTCCTTATAATCTTTAGTAACTATTATTAGCATATAGTCACTGATTAAACATGCACAACAAAACATCTTACAATACGCCACAGTACAAGACCATTATATGCCAATGGATTGTACAAAGGCGCCTCCTAAATAATGCCTGGGAAGATTTATATTCAACCGTTTTACCGTTGAATTGATTTTCCCCCTATTTGAAACACAATCTAATTCCAGCTTTAAATAAAAATGGTATATTAACATTACCATTAAAAATTGTACTTTTTTAAAAATGATTGGTACTATTTTTTAATAAATGAATAAAATGATTAGGACTGAAATTTCGAACTGAAGGATGATGAAGGAATATCAAGTAAAAATATATAATTCAATAAAATAATAACAAAACCTGAACTTTGAGCATGCATATATGTCATTAAAGTGCAACTTAAATCTAAGTTGTTTTCCTTCTTCCTCTTGCTGAGTAGGTCGTTCTAAAAAAATGATCAAAGTGAAAAACAAAGGACAGGGTAATTCATTCATTACTTGCAATTTCCAAATACCCTCTGACAAGATACAAATTCCAAAGAATAACAAACTCAAAGTATGACCAAGCAATGTTTGAGTACAACTCTAATGCTTGCACAGCAAGGGAAAGGATTTAGACAGAGTGGGGTAAATCAAAGGAAAAGCCCCCTTGTCTCTGGAAAGGGTAGGGTAGAGAAAGAACAGCAGTGAAACTAAGTCTGCAAATTTAGAGAACTAGAGTAGATGTTTCATCCATACCATAGTTTAACAAGGCATTCATCACTTTGTATCAAGGTTAAGCTATCAAACTTTGAAAAGGAAAAAAAACAGATTTGGAAAGTAGCCCAATCTGGAAATAAGCACCAGAATTTCCACATGTTAACTTTTTCATTTGTAATCAATGATTGATGTCTCTGTACAACAATGAATTTTGCTGCAGAAATTTTCCCCAGCAAACTGCTACTTTTTCCTCATGTTGCTCCCTATCCTTACCAACAGAAAATTCCGCCAACACTAGAAAAAATTTAAAAAGAAAAAAGGGGGAAAAACTAATCCGAAGGTACCATAAGTAATCTATCTACAAAAATACATGCAGGAAATGAACAGCTGGGCCTGCTTCAGCCTCAATGCTGATCAAAACCCCGTAGCAACCTAAGGGCTATAGAGATGAAAATGTCCGTGTAAACCATTCTGATAAGCGCCTTACTTTTGCTGAGAGCTCTGCATCCTTTTCAAAGAAAGAAGAAGAATTGGACAGAAGAACTGTCATATCATGCTCAAGTGCCTCTAAAGTCCGGTAGTAGTTGTTCTCCAACCTTGAGTGTATCAGCTCAATGGTGAGAGGAACAGGAAACCTGCATAATTTGCAGAGATGTTTGAGTCAAAATGATGATAAACTTATGAGTCTGGTTTCAAAAGACTAGATGAATATGAATATACCTGTTTATAAATTTTGACTTATTTGAAACGTTGTTCAGTTCTCGAACCCCATATCGATCCTAGATATTCATAACAAAACGAGGAAAAAAGATGAATTCTTACATTCTTGCATCCCACAGGTACCCAAACCCTAGCGTAAAGAACTTCAAAACTAATACCTGATCTCTGTTGCCTGACTGCAGCAATTTTTCGAAGGCAGATAGAAGCTTACTTCTCTTTGAATCATCAATATGAGGTGGTTCCCATTCAGTATCAGCATCAAAAAGCTCCCAAGGGCTATGTAAATGTGTTTCCATCGGGTCATTCTTGTATCGTATGGTATACCTCTCCCATGGACTGTCTGGAAAGTCAGAAGACTTGGGTTTAACACACAGAATACGACCATCCCACCAACTCCCATCAAAATCGCCCTCGTTTTTCCACCAAACCCTACATTTATCCCTGTGTGTCCAATTTCTTGCCATTGCAGCATCAAACCTAGTTCTTTCAACAAGAAAATCTGGAAAACCAGTCACTTCAGGTAGGGACAACTTAAAAGATTTGCCAGCAACACTTGAAGCAGGATCTACAAATTGAAGTGTCATTTTGCAGCAGCTATCGCCTGACCCTGGAACTGTAGAATACTCAAGGCTTTGAACTCTACAGTCTTCTACAGCTCTTACTTGTCCCTTCAATGATGTCCACGGGCCTGATTCTCTTGTACAACTATATTCTATATACTCCTGGTGCCCCTGTGAAACAAATATTTGCAGAAATAAAGCTTACAAAAATATAAATCTGACAAAAGCAGAAATCTCACTGTATGCTAAAGTTAAAGCTTGCTATCAGAGGCAATAGTAATAATCTTATATGACTAACCTGTCTCAGATATACAACTTCATCCGCCTGTTGGGGGATATATCTGCATCCTTCCTCATGTGTTGACAACAACAACCATGATCCTTTAGTATTTGATTGAGATGACTTTTTCCTAATTGGAGGACTACTCTCATGGATATGATGATAACTAACCCTCCGATTCCTGGTGGACCTCAATCCAACTGTGATTTTTGAACTAGCACCTCGCTCTTCTTCTGTTGGTTGTCCCCTGCCTGAGGAACCATTCTGGGGACTTATAATAGTACAATATTCATGAGCTTGATGAATTTTGAGATTATTCCATCCATTATTTGCATCAGAAGTAGCTGGCTCCACATCTAAGGACCAACCAGTATAATCTGGTTCATTTGTTCCATTGACTAGGTCCACTGCCAGGTTGAGATTAATATTACTCCCATTTGATGTCGATTCTCCCATGCCACTACCATCAGCAGCATTAGAAATAGCCCTATGTGACCTCGATCTTCTATAAACAGCTTTATACATTTTATCTCTATGTGATTGGGGCTCTAGTGAATCATGTGATGTAAAATTTTTGTCAACCTGCTCATTTATATCTTGAACTTCATTATCTCCTTGATTTGATGTTGCTATAGTGGTGTCATCTGAGGCCAAAACCACATTCTGTTCCTTGTTCAAATCATTTATGCCAGAGCAACCACTCTTTGGCACTGAAGGATTTGTTTCATTCTTGGCTGCACTGTCAAGGTCCCTTGAACTCCTTTTAGACCTTACCTTTGTTGAAATAGAAGGAAAACCAATATATGGTTCTGACAGATGATCAGGCGCACTACTGTGGTTGATAGAACCGATAGGTGTATGCTGAGTATCCATGTCAGAAGTTAGAGCTTCATCTTTATCCCTGTAATTGCAAGAAGCTAAGGGCCAAATTTCATTCTCAGAAGTATTTTGAGGCTCTGAGGCAGTAGCAACACTATTCTCATTGGTTGCAGTCAAATTATCTATCTTTTCCTCATCTTTTTGGATTTCCAAAGGAGGGGACTGTGTGCCAAAGCCCTTGTCCTCTTTCTCATGACCATTGACAAAATTTTGTTTATTATCATCAAGACAAATAACAGATCTGGCATTTGCATCTGATGACACAGCTTCTCCCACTCTTGGACCCCTAGATGTACGAGCCCTAACCACTCCCCATCGAATTTTTCCTTCCATATAGCCATCAAACAAGTCTAGAGTATCTTTTATATGATCTAAGTTATGATGATTTACACTTCCAGAATTATACGCAAGATCCTTAGAACCTGATCTGTTCCTATTAACATCAGTAGCTCGCTGAGCAGACTTTGACGATGAGGCAACCAACTCAGCTTGATTGCCAAATTTATGCTCAGGGGTCTCAAGCACAGGTTTAGAGTCTCGAACTGGCAACTTAAGAACCAATCTCCTCCTGTTCACTGCATTATTATGAGTCTCAGGAAGTTCATGAGATTTCATGTCCTCAAATTCGTCCATTGATATTTCCTTCCCCTTCAAATATCTTTGTTGATCATTATGCAAATCTCTACCAGATTCATCACTTTCAGACTCTAACAATGATGATTCGCTACCTGAAAAATCACCATCAAAACTATCTTCTTCTCCATCTGTTGGTGTACCTGTAATTCTAGAAAATAAATGCAGAGCATTGCGTGCAGCAGCTCTTCGAGGCCTTGAAGATTTTGATTTAGATGATCTCCTACTTGATGCTTTTCGGCCACTTTTTCCTTTCCTACTTCGGTTGTTCCTCAAGGCATTATCATCACACTCATCCAAATTCCTCCTTTTCACACGTCTCCCAGAAGAAGTCATAATCTCAGTCTGAAGGAAAGAAAATGAGTAAAAAAAAATTGCAATGTTAATAAAGAACAGCAAATCAAATTCTCTTCCCAGATACTTACTTCGGTCTTCTGTTTTTTCCGTTTTAATCTATGATTGCCATCCATGTGAGGAGTCCCCTCCTCCTCATTGTCATCTATACTGCAACCTGGATCACCGGAGGCATTGGAACTTGAACATTCTTTCTCACCCCCGGAACTGTAATCTTCAGTGACATTATACTCTGAATCATTATCATCACTATGCACTTCATTTTCTGGTTCCCAATCCATGGCATCTATAAATTCAGGCAGGGGTTCTGCTAGCATGTCCAAGTCGGCCAATGGAAACATCTGATATTCTGGGTCTAGACTAAAGTCAGGACCAACAGCAAGCCTTAGTGATGAAGGGCGCCACTCAATGCCTAAAGCTCCTAAACGTCTTCGCTGATATTCACTCTGATAGGGTTCAGGGTACGGTATCATTGCTGAGAAATTTGACAGCACATAACCAACACATGTGACAGTGAGAGGTGAAAGAAACATAGATAATATACTGCAAAGTATATACATATAAAGTACAGATCCATGGAAAAAGATAGAAACCTGAATCACATAGCAGATCTTGCAAATTCCGTCGATATGGAACAAGCTGAGTTTCCTGAGACAAATTTTACGTTTTGAAGTATGATACTTGATGTTGAATTAAAAACAAGCCATCTTCAGGAGGCTTCACAGAGAATCCAATTAAGAAAAACAGTTAACACAACAGGCTTCCTTAGGTTTCTCTACTCAACATTCCTTTTAATGGATAAAACTCTATAAAGCAATTTATCACTCAACAAAAGGACTCGAGACGGTAAATGCTTAATCATAAAATACACCTACGACATCTGTCAGTTTGTACAAGAGTAAATAATTTACTAAACCTTAACATCACCCACTCCCCAATCATCACACAGCATGTTAGATTATGGATCATGGCTATATATGTTGAGCTTATCATCACCCTGGGCCCATCGCTCTAGGCCCAGCCCATCAACTTCCTAATAAAAGGAAGTGCCGTGTATTTTGAGACTCAGATTAGAAAAACAGTGCTTCCTTTGTGCATTGGTGCTTTTCCAACACCTTTTTCTTCAACTTCTCCATATATTTTTTCTTTTTTTTTTAACTTCATCTACTGTTCATTTTTTAACACCATAACTCAAGCCAGATAGACATTATAAGGTTATCCCAATTGGAAAAGAAGAACGGAAGCACAGTTAACCAACTAACCTGGTCAAGCACACTACCATGGGTGTCTTGAATGAGGGGGCGATAATCCCCAAGGAAGAACTGCCCATTATGTGTAGACAAAATTAGTACAGGAACAGAAATGATAGAAACAGCAAAAGCATATTAAGTTGTCGGTGTATGTACCTGATCATATTTGGCATCATTCTGAGACTCACCCTGACCAGTGCTTAATATGTACAATTGACCAACATCATCTGAAAGTATAATGGATGTCCCATCTCTATGTTGCAAACAGAAATTTCAACAAAAACCAAATATCAATAATTTAGATATTCAAATGAAAGGCATATACACTGAAAAAAATTAGATATTCAAATTCGTTTCTTAACATGCTTGATTGCTTAGTCCTTGATGTTTCAGACATCCATTTGTAAGTTGTACCATCTAAAGCATTACTTTGGGTTCATGAGTAGTTCCTGATCATAAAGAATTGAAGAACTTCCCTAATACTTAAGACTTTACTAAATTCCTTCAACACTTATAATGCTTCACAGATAAATACCACAAGGTCAATCCTTAAGCAAATGGTGCGTCAATTTATCATGTCTAAAGAAATTCTATATAATATCATTTAAAAACACACACAACAAAACTCTATGAGAGGTTTGGGATTAAAGTTAGAGACACAACTAAGGAGCCGTTTGGTACACTAATACCTTTGGTATTAGATTCCCAGCTGTGGTATGAGTGTAATAATTGAAAGATGTAAGAAGTATAGATTTAACATTCAACAAAAAAAAATTGTGATGTGAAAATTCATGGATGTGAGATCCCTGGTTTTTGAGACACCTCAAGAAATGGTATTGTTCTATGTATATTGACATCTTGAAAGCATACTAACATCTAAGCTAACAAGATGAAGCTGATAGTGCATCAAATAACTCATATGTCAAGAGATACTAATTGTCAAGGACCATTTTAACTCCCTTCGGTCCTAATATGAAGAATTAAATAACTAATTTACACATTAAATAAATTAGTTTAGTTAATTATTTGTAATAAATGTGTGTTGTCTCTCTAAAATACCCCTTTAATCATTATCCTCATTAATGACAACCTGTTTAATATATACAATTAATAGGTATAGCTTGAAAAAGAATTTATTAATTTGAAAGGCAAAATGAATTGATGATATATAAAATATAAATAAAAAATTTAAGTATTTTTATTATTAGAATTAGTATTAGATATTCTACGATATTAGAATTAGATATTATGATATATTAGTATTGGATATTTAATTAGGATTACTCACCACTTGGTAATCATTAGTCTTATGGGAATATGGCTTAATTATGTTTTGAACTCGAGTATTTAGCATAATTTCATTTTCTCTTTTATTCTCTTTCTATTCTCTATTTTTCTTTTCTTTCTACAATTATATAACAGTGGTATCGGAGCGGTCGTTCCTCGACCACTCACAAGAATCAACAAGATGACCATGGATATAAAGCGGTATCTTCAGAATATAGAGAGGAATCTTGACAAGATGAGCATGGATACAGAGCGGTGTTTTCAGAATATGGCAAGCTGACAGGATGAGTGCCTTTCTGTAGAAAACTCAACCGGTAAAGAAAGATATGGCAGAGTCACGGAAAATATTGCAAAAAGAAAGCGTCATTTCTGGTGATCAAGAAGAGTGCCCGACAGCTGAAGAAAATGAGTCTTCCCTTTTGACATATATTGATGAGCAAAAAGATATGCAAGAAAGTCCCAAAAACTCCAACCTGACTCAATTCTAATGAGGTGCAGATAACAGTTCAGGAAGGGTTGCAAATTCAACCTATCATTTTCCAAGACGCAAGAAGTTTCACACATTCAAAGGAGATCAATTTTTAGAGTACAACTGATGGTTTGTAGGAATCTTCACATATAACATGTAAAAGGGAAGTGATGAAACCCAATTTTAAAGCCGATAGATCTTCAACGCGCAACTTTTGTGAGGGGTTTAAGGGTGCACTTTGTAACATGTCTTCAAGTTTGGCACCGATAACGCTGGTAATCTCAAATCTCCTAGTCCAGATTTAGTTCAAAGGGGACTTGATTAAAATGCTTCTTGGCTCTACTTTAATATCGTTCTTAGTACTTGTCCCTTAGGGACACAGGTCTTTCAGAGAGGGAGTACTGATATATAAAATGTAAATAAACAATTTAAGTATTTTTATTATTAGAATTAGTATTAGATATTCTGCGATATTAGGATTAGATATCATAATATATATATTATGATATATTAGGATTAAATATATATCATGATTAGATATTATGATATATTAGTATTAGATATTTAATTGGGATTAGGATTACCCATAACTTATAAATAAGGGTGGTGATCATCAGTCTTATGGGAATATGGCTTGATTATGTTTTGAACTCTTGAGTATTCAGTATAATTTCAGTTTCTCTTCTATTCTCTTTCTATTCTTCTCTATTTCTCTTTTCTTTCTACAATTATATAACAATTGAGGTCTTACATTTACAACCAAAGCAAACCCATCAACAAGCCCCTATATTTAGGACCGGAGGAAGCAATAACTTTTAAACAAGATACACATGGTTCACAATCAAGGTACTTACGGGGAAAATTTTCCATCAACCAGCTTGAAACGTGATATCTCAAATATCCGAATAGGCTTGCCTTCCCATATCTAAAGTTCATAAGATACGGAGGTATTTAATAAAATATAAGAATGCCTAATCTGCAAGGAAATAAAAGTAACTGTTGACTCACATCCCACACAATGGTTCTTCCATCATATCCAGCACTCATAGCTATCCGGGGATTGAATGGATGAACATCCAGAACATATGTCTAGCATGAGCAAAGCATCAAAGTAGAAAAGCAAGTTAAATCAAGATCAAAAGCATTAAGAAATCATCAAATATTCCCCATCATGTAATTTACCTAAAATCAAGAGAATAAACTTAGCAATTAATGAATGTAAAACAAGGTTGCAGACAAATACACCGCTTAAAAGTGAATTAATATGCAATACAGAGTGTCTAAATCCAATTTGCTTGGGAGATGCACGCCACGCCTTTAGATTAAACTGCACCTTTTTACCATGAAGAACTCAGCCATTGATTATGTTAAATCATTGTCTTCAATTTCTCTTCTCCCATACTTTGACATCTGAGACCCAAATCTCAGAGTTCCCCTCTTCCATTGAAACACACACCACCATATTCCAACACTTTCCATCAATTTGAAACTCAGCTCTGGCCGCCATGCTTTTTATGTTCCAGATTGATCCTTGATGTCATCTTTCTTCCAGATTCAGACAAGGCCAGTATCATCTTGTGCTTTAAAATGGTTTTGAAACACAGTTCAATGGAAAAGCACAGAGTGCATCTCCTTTGAGAAACGCAGAGGATTTAAATATACAATACTATCGATTTTGAGAAATGCAAGGGAGTAAAGATAACATTATTGATTTTGAAATATCACCTCAATAAACCCCTCTTTCAAGGTAGTATAATTGTCATAACAATTCAATGGAAAGTGCTTAGTAGCTTAAACTTGAGGTTCAACTAATGCATTAACATAACAATGGCCCATTCAAACAACCGGATTAGAATTTACACAAGTTTCAAGTCCATGTCAAGTGTAATTTAAGCCCTTACAGATTCAGTATGTCCAGTCAACGAGTGCACTAAGCTGCCATCAGAAGCATTCCAAACACAAATTCTGCAATCTGCAAATATATGTTGTAATCAGACAACTAGTACCTCCAAAGACAAAAAAAGAGAATAAAAATGACTGTCATCTAACACATAGATAAGAGTGGCGTGATAACAAATTAAGGTATCCTGCATGAAATGACTATTTAATAACGTTAACAGGAAAATAAGTCATACATTACCATCATATTGCATGCATAAAATAAAATTTAAAAAATGACCATATTTAACCTGCTGTAAATGTGGCTTCCCAAATGAACTAACTTACAAGTATACATGAAAATTAGGGCCACAATACTTGCATTAAGTGATCTTTATCACAGAAAATTAAAGAACATATATCATGAGCCAGCCAACCCAACCATTTCAGAAGTACTTAAAATGCTTACCAGTACAATAAAAATCTAAGGATGTTAACAAAATAAATGACATTTTATTACTTGAATGGTGAGACAGCAATGTCTGATACCAATTTTTAGGTGTAACAAAGTAAAGATGAAGGTCAACCGGCTAATTGTACAAAAGACAAAAGAAGTACACAACAGTCTTCAAAAGCAAGTGGTTTGAAGTTTGTAGAACTCATCAAAGATATAATTAGGAGAGCCCCCACTCACAAGTTACATTTAAGTGTTAGGGAGCTACTATTCTAGCTAATCTTTTTAGAATTCTTTTCTGTTAAGATTTAACTTAAATGTTCTAATATCACATACTGTTTTTAAATTCCAGGTTTTAGGAGATCTGGTTACTTGTTATCTATTTCATTATCTCCGAAAATGTCTCCTAGAGTTACGGATTTGAGTGGCAGACTTGTTGCTACCCTAAATCATATAAGACTTGTAGCAGACTTTGGCCAATCCTTCATGTTTTCCCGGAATGGAGGGATCTGACATACAGCAATTATCCTACATTCTTGCTTATTAAGTAAAATGATTCTTTTTTTTTAGTTAAATACTTCCTAACAAAAGAATCCTATCATCCAAGATCATCAGTACATGGAAAAGGTAAAGAAACAGAATGATCACAAGAAGAGATAAGAAAGATAGCAAGAAAGTATGGATTAAGGAGAAAAAAGACGAGAAAGAAACAAGAACTTACCCATGATAGCTGCAAGAACAAAGCGGTTGTCTAGGCTCCAAATAATCATATTTACACCACGTGGAGTTGGCAATATCCGCTGACGGGGACCCCCTCTCTGAGGTTGAGGAGGCATTGGAGGAGGTGGAACTCTAAGATGATATGCCCGTGTCCATCGACCAGTTTTCCCCTGAATTTATTCAATATAAGTCCAATGAAGAAAGGAAATATTATTAAACATCAAATAATTAAATTAGTATTTGTATTTTATATTATAAAGGGCAGGAGAAACCTCTCACTTTAAAATCAAACAAGAAACTTATAGAAAGCAATACTCGCAGAACACAATTGATGACCACTTACATGTGACCTACGTGATTTGGAAATCCATATAATAGCACTCCCATCACGAGAGCAGGTAACTATATTGTCATGATTGAACCTGGAATATAATAGTGGCTCTTAGATATGCTAAATATCATCAAATGTTTGGGGTTAAAGAAATTTTCACGGGAAGGCTAGAGATGAGGGAAGCATGGGGTTAGAGCATTAATCAATCTTATTATTACTCACCAGGAATTCTTAAATTTGGGAACATTTTCCTCCTTCCAAGTGTCTGCTGTGGAGAATCGAGAAGCAACTGCACATCCACTGCAAAGAATGTTGTGGCAGCGTCAGAATGAAAAAATTTCTCAACCATAGTTTACAACAAACTTACACATACTAACCTGAATTGAACATAATTAACATCATTTTCGTGCCCTGATAACACATCTATCTCATAATTCCGTTGCTCAGAATCATCCAGGCTTGGTTTACAAGCATTCCATACCTGCAAAACATTCAATGGTTAGTTTCAAACGTTTGAATGTGAAGGGTAAAGTTAGATCTGCTGAAATTTAGATAACAGTCTCTCTTGTTACAGCTAGATCATCTCCCAAAATGAAAGAGATCCAAAGCTCCTTAAAAGAAATTTCAGAGTAAGTGAAGGCAATTGTAATGTTTTTTACATGCAATCAACTATTAACCTATTAGAACATTGATTATCATTTGACCAGTAAAGTCAAAGCACTCTCGCCCCAATGCCTAGGGCAACAAGAAGCCTCAACACTTCGTGCTAGTTGAGGCAAGGGACATTGATCCAGGTGCTCGCTTCAGGAAGCTTGCAGACACTGTTTATTTCGCATAGATGTATAGCCTTAAAGCCCAACCAATAACTCATAACTATCAGGTTAAGTATTTTAAGCATAGGAAAAACACAAATCCCAGCCTCTTAATACGGCAGTGTCCATGCACTTTTAAAAAAAAGACTATCATTTGGGTTATTAGGCATTCACTTTAAAATAAGTATTTGGTGACCTGAACAGCTGATTGATTTACATACATACCCTGGTTGTTATAATAAGAGATTCAAAATATATACATACATACCCTGGCAAGATTGTCAGAACTCCCAGTGACAAAGACATTTCCACTAGCATTAAATGCACAACAAAAAATCTGATGGCTCTGTGGAAAATTACTTGAAGATGGGCCACTGCTCCTCCCTAAGCCAATAGATATACCAAGTTAATCGTTTGAACCAGGGAGAAGTCAATAAACTATAGAACAAAAAAAGAACAAACTGACCAATAACAGAATCAGAAGGCCTTGGGACATATATCCGCGGACTTGATTGGGAATGCCTTGCATCCCAAATTCTACAAGTTCCATCGTCAGATGACCTGCAAAGTAAAAGAAACGGCCCAAAACAAATTAATACCCATAGAATCTTGAAGATCTAAATTTAAGGATAAGGAATACATAAATTTGTAGCCTAATATGCAATTAGAAATTATCCAAATATCATCATGCAATATAGTAACACTTCAAAACACATTTAGAAAAGGAAAGCAAAGTTCCATATCAGCGAATGGATTCCACAATCTAGAATCAGAAAATTACATCTCAAGTAAAACTAATATAAGTTATCAGTGACTTTGTACTGAAAGTTGCCTCAAGTATTTAATGAACGGTTATATTGTACTCTCTTTGGTCTTTAATATAAGAACTAGTTGATTTTTTTAGGTAAATTAAGGAAATCAAATAAATCATTCAATTATGACCAAATCTATCCTTCAAGACAAATTCATATTATATACTCGTTAATTTACCCTAAATTAGTCAACTAACTCTTATATTATTTATAATTAATTGATTTATTTGACTTCGTCAATCTATCTGAAAAAGTTAACTAACTCTTATATTAAGGATCAAGAGAGTAGGTTGGTAGGAAATCCAAAAACAAGTGGGGGCAAGTTTGACATAATCAAAATATAGAAGAGAAGCCTGTCTTGTAGCAGATACTTAGAAACTGTCATGCTTCTGGCCGGATATGTTGCTTTTGGTTAACCGTCTTCTTACTTCAAAAAAACTTATGATTCGTATTTATGATGATATATTAGACAGCATAATAAATTCCTTTTCTTTCTTTGTTAATCTGATGACTTACGATAAAAGTTGGTACACAGCACTAGGTCTAGGACTAAATGCTATAGCAGTGACTGCTCCAGTATGACCCCGCAAAACTGATATTGGTAGGCCATCAGGCAAGCGCCACTATGAAAACAAAATTCAACATGTTAGAGTATCATGAAAGAGCCAAGGGAAAAATGAGAAGAAAGATAAGGAACACAAAAACTTGTCATATGAATCACAGAAAGCTTACAACTCGTATGATACAGTCATTTGAAGAGGATGCAACTAAGGTGTTGTTTGAACTGACAGCTAAGTCAGTGATGTCACCCTATCAAGCAATATCATATATTTAAATTTAACGAATAAGCAAATCAAATCTGGTCAAACAGGGGAAAACATATTTGCTTCACAAAATGAACTCACATCATGTCCACGACAACTAGCCAAACAATACGCAGTTTCCATTGACCAAATTTTTACAAGTCGATCATCTGACCCGGTAATGACGTACCTCCCAGACCGGTCAAATGTAGCTGCAGAGGCAAATCATCAGCTACACATTTAGGAGAAAAGTAGCCTGCTCTCCAAAAACGCAGGAATTCAAGGGAGCAGCTACAGAAACAATAACTACAAGAAGAAACAACTATCTAAAAAAGTAGAATGTTTCTTATAGTATCCCAAAAAATTATTAGATACTCAAATGATATTTCATTGGTCATTGAGCGGAATCTCCTGGTCAATAACCTATCCAAAGATTTAGTTTTTTATAGAGCACAATGGCGTCGTATGATCCATATAGCCGACCACATTTAATGGGATAAGGTTTGTTGTTGTTGTACTCAAATGAGACTTCATTTATACTCTCTCTTCATGCAAGTACTTTACATTTTACATTCTCTCCCAACATTTGAACTATTTTTACTGGAAAGAGTATGAATCACATAGTATTCCTGGAGTATGTAACAATTTCTCACTAAATCTTTGCTGTCTAGAGCAGACAATGCCAAAAATTTGAAGAAACCGGTGCCCAAAGAAAAAGGAGAGGTGAAATAGAAAGGTTCTTCATGGCTTTTCTAGACATATAGGAAGAGGTCGACAAAACTGTTTATTCAACATGTAGGCGCTAATGAAACAATTAAAGAAACCAAAGCAATAAAGCTTGTGATGATCAGAACAATGTTTCTGACAGTATCTTGTAAAAATTAGAATCATCAAATGTTCAAGTACTATTAATTAATACAATGGATCTAAACATTGAGAATCATAGAGATACCATTTAACTTGAGTATCAAATAAAATAACCTACCACAGTAAACGGCATTACGATGTCCTCTTATCCTCTTGATATTTTGCATCTTCTGTACCATGGTCGAAGGTTTTGCAATGGCATAGCATGCAGCACGTATAGATGGTGCCCGATGGTGCCTGGTGAAACCACCCCCAATTTCCCTTAAACGAAGTCCTTGAACCTGATTGGCTTTCATATGAGGCCAGCGCATGTAAGGTGATGGTCGTTGAACTTCATTTTGTTTGTCCCTATCATCTGAAGAAAATAAAGAGTATAATAAATAGACTAGGAGGAAGAAATATTTTCAATTGAAGGTAATGTTAACAAGGCAAAACATCGTTGTTTTCAAGTGGATAACCAATAAATTTGCAGATCAGAATAAGAATTTTCTGAATGAATGAGGTAAAAATGTCGTCAATTAAAAATGAAGCACAATTAAAGGTCACCACCTACCACTCAGCAGTGAAAAGGAACCCATTCCAAGAAGAGTAGGTACATCAGCTGCATTGGGAGCATTTCCACGACTCATGCCAAATGATGGGGATGTTGCACTTGATATCAATTGCTTCAAAAGCTTTACCAAGTGATCCTTTTCAATGTGAGGATACCTAAATAACAATTACTCATAACATCAATAACAAGGTCATATAGTAAAGGGAAATGGTCACATAAACACATCAGTGCATTCTCAGTTTTTCACAGGTAACAACATAAAAGAACAAGACATAGGTAGACAGTGGACTGATGATATGCATGAATGAGAAAATGGAGCAGTGCTTATAAACTTGACAAACGATCATTTGAACACAATCTCAACAACAGTTATAGAATGAGAGACCATCTTAAATACCTTTCCACCAACTGACTGTAACTTAAAGGGAATGATAGACCATTATCATCTTCATTTCCACTAGGCATCCCACTCCTTGAATACCAAGCATGATACCTTCTAGGTAAGAGTTGATGCTCAAGAAGCTCATTCCATAATTGAACACAAGTTCTATGACATGGTCCGGAAGAAAGAAAATGCATGATGAGAAAATAAACTTCTCTAAGGTCAACATCCACATCCACAGCATGATTCAGACCTGCCACCACCAACTGACCCTTGTCACGCACCTTACTGGTAAAAGTCAAACGTTTCATATTCACAGTGGGTGCATCACTGGATGGAAGATATTTCTGGAGAGCCATATTCCTGTAAAGCATCAAAGGAACAAATAATCCACCCATCCATCATACAAATCCTTCCAGAACTAAAAAACCAAGAATGATGTACAAAATGAGACTTATTAAGGAAATGATTAGGAATACAAGCTACAAATAGCCAATTCCCAACAATATGTTTTTTATCCTGTACATAAAGAAAGGATGCATAAAAACAAAAGTAACTCCAATTTGAACTAATTTTTCATGAAAATCATCCTTAAAAATAGAAAATTATAATAAAAAACTGCCATCCTATCATTTTGACCATTCACTCACAAATACTCCAAAATTAATTTTATCAGAGAATGAGGAAATTGGGGGTGAGACCTGAAATCTTAAAAGCACTGCATGCTTGTCTTAGAGTGGTGCTAATTATCTTTATTCTGCAATCACAGCTATCAATATGGTATTGCTCTTTAATTAAGTCTAGCATTGCAGAGACAAGCAAATATTCCCAGACCACAAGTTTTCAGCAGACATTCTTTGCTTAATGTGAATTATGACATCTTCTAATTCATTCGCTCAAAAGTCTTGATAAAAATTTGGGAAATGAGATCAAGCTAACAAAAGGAGCCACAAAAAACCAAGCACTAAAACCAACTCTGTCATATTTTCGACAGAAGATGGTGCCAGACACAAAATGATGAAACGATGGGCAATCAATTTGTAATTTCCTAGAATTCAAGATGATTTTCTGTCCTGGGAAAGGTGCAAGGGAATGCCATAAATCCAAACAAAGCCAGTCCTAACCAGAGAAACCAATAATCGCTACTATAACTGTCAATCCATGAAGAGAGACAAGTTATGCCAACTGAGACAGCTAGGCACACTTTTTTGCTTAAATCAAATCAACTACTTTGTTTTGCCCTCATCAAAAAATCGATTGAGTAACTGATCTCATC
This sequence comes from Leucaena leucocephala, assembly GCA_037074615.1. Taxonomy (NCBI): domain Eukaryota; kingdom Viridiplantae; phylum Streptophyta; class Magnoliopsida; order Fabales; family Fabaceae; genus Leucaena; species Leucaena leucocephala. The sequence goes on from CM073562.1 coordinate 13,737,885, forward strand.
TTCTGCCAGATAAGTAAAAATTGAAAGAGGTCTAAACAAACATTTGATTAGATAAAATTGAAAGAAGGTCTAAACAAAGATTTGATTAGATAAAACGTGTTAACTGCAGTTGATTCAATTTTTCAGGCTTAAGAATGAAGCTGAGTAACTTATCTTGATAGAATAGTTTTGCAAGAAAATAATCCCTAAGTAGATTTTGCAAGCGTTTTAAACAGTGGACTACATGCAATAAATGCCATGGCATTTGGTCAAATGCATTGACCAAATGAAAGTAAACAGGACAATAAAAAAACCTTTATATCGTCTTTCAAATCATGATTTGATACTATAATAATTAGTGCCGCTCGATGAAGAAAATAAAATCCTCTTAACCACCCAAAAAAATAAAGATCCAGGAGATAAAGCACTAAAACCTTAGAAATAAGTAACAGATTTAACCCGACAAGCAGTCTCCAATACACCACGAACTCTCCTCTAAGCTTCTGAAACCCTGACCCTCCACAGAATCCATTACACATTATTCCTCTGTAGCATTGGAAAAAACCCTAAATTCAATGTCTTGGAGCTCTAGATGGAAGAAAAAGTGAAGAACACAAATGGCCACAGAAAACGAATAAGAGAAATTCAACAAATGCCCAAAACAATTGCAATTCCTTGAAAGGCAAAAATTACAAATTGAAAAGGGTCGTCCTGCTTCTAATAACTACCGTCAATGGTGTTGACTTTGCATAGTAATAACTGGGTTGCCGCTGGTTCTCGTATCTTCGGCTTCCTGGATTGCAAGAAAGGAATGGGGCCTCAAGAAGTCGAAATTTCGCAGTATTGGGATCAAAAAAGATTACTACTTCCAATATATCAAGTGCGAATCACGCTCAAATTGCTAATTTAGATTCTAGGAGGGAGCTCTTCGCTCTCTGGGCTCTCCTCTATGGTTTTTTAGTGCACAGAAGGCAGAGAACGGGGCAAATACGAGAGAACGAGCAAAGAGATTGAACGAGGCGTTTTAAAATCCTTTCGATAAATCCACTCTTTCGGTCTTTCCTGTGCAGGGGCTTAAAAGCAAATGAAATATACCAAAAATTAATTTAATTAAAATAATTATTTAAAATAAAAACCTTGATGCAGTGTTCCACGCGCGAGTGGAACGTGGGAATCTTATGCCCTGCAAGATATCTCAAAACGACGTCGTGCTTCTGTCTCAGAGTGCTCCGACTATACTTTTTGTGACTCTAATGTGGGACGTGTACCCTAATCTTCCCTAAACGCAATTTTGCGGCGCTTGCTCTCTGGAGATCTTCAACAAATTAAATTTCCAAGTATATAATTTTTATTTTATTTTTTGAAGCCTCTTTGTCCCCACAAAATAATAAATAGGGTAAGACCCCGCTTCTTTTACATTTTAATCCTCACTGGAGCTAATTTTTCAGGTCTCCTGGTTCCATACAAAGGTTTTCTAAAAAATTTATAATTGAATGGAAAAAAAAAGTGTTTTTCTCTATTAAATCATATATGCACATGGAAATTATACATGGAGGAAGTTTACATAAACTATATTTATTTATTTATTTTCAAAAAGTAAAATAATATTTCTCATAATTGCTATATCTCATAAAAAATTTTGTATCTTTTTTTTAAATAAAAAATTTATGCAGCATATGTTATTCTATATTGGAGTATGAAATCACAAATCTCTCTACTTTATAACTATATTTTATATTTTTTTTTTCTAGTGTATTTATAATTAGTTGAACCTCTTGAGTCTTGTGTAGTATACAAACTTTGAAAATTAATTTGTAGCTATAGATATACTTTTATATAATATAAAACAATTCAGCGTCTATTTTAAAATATATTACAATAAAATTTTATTTAAAAAATGAATAATTACATTTTGAATTATGGAAATTAAATATTATTAGTCGATAATATTCGATGAAATAATTGATGATTCTTTATATTTTTGTTCTCGACTTATTATTCAAATCAAAATATTATAGATATCTTTACCAAACTAAAAACATGCATAAAAAATATTTCATGAAAAAATTATAATAAATATATATTTATTCTAAATATAACACAATAAGCCTAGAACTTTTGTCCACAAATATATTTGTCATGATTTTAAAATGAAAATTGCACATTTATTGTATTTCAAATAAAGATTAATGATAAAAATATGGGGGGAAATACATATAAGTTTAGTAAAAACAAAGTAACGTTTCCTATAAAGAAATTACCCTAAAAGGAAGATACCGAAATCTTTCCGTATTAACTTAAATAAAAAAAAAAAGTGAAACAGTAAGAGGTTGACCTGGGGCGTTTCCAAAATCAGTTAGACAACTAACTTTAAAAGAAATCCAAAAAAGAAAAAGAAAAGCCCCATCCATAAATTGTGTCCTCCACGAAATGGGCCTGTTGGTCAAAGGTTTGTGTTTGAAAAGTTTATTATATTATATCATTTATTATTTTATTTAATTCAAATTAATATTCTAATTTAAATGGATATTCACTAATCACTAGAACCAATAATCTAACTCAAAAAGGAAAAAGGGAATGGAAAAAACAAGAATTGAGAAGTGCTACAAGAAAAAAACATGCATAAGCAATAAAAAAAAAACCCTAGTTGCATAAGCAACACACAAAGTCAAAAATAAACCATAACAACCGCTTGAAGAGGCTGGAGATCCACTAGAGGTGATAAAATGGGAGTTGAATCTGTTTAAAGAAGGGTAGGTTTTAGCTGATAAAATGTTAGCATATTTTAGGAAGGGCTAAACGGGCCATCTCGTTAGCTTACCTTTTTTTAAATTGTTAATATTATTATTTATTTTATTAAAATATTATTTTAAATATTTATATTATCAAATATTAGTAAAAATAATTATTTATTTATTTATATATATTTATATATTATAATTAATTAATATTATATTAACGTTTATTTAGATTTACAGTTATAAAATTTAATATTTTTTTATAAATTATAATTTTTTTATTATATTAATATAATATTAGAAAATTTGTATTAGTATTTTAAAAATTTAAAAATAATTTTTAAAAATATTAAAAAAGAAATGTGCCACTAGGGGGCTCAGGCTGGCATTGCAGTCGACCCCCTTAGCCAGCCTTTTTTAATTATTAATATTATTATTTATTTTACTCAAATATTACTCTAAATACTCCTATTATTAAATACTAATAAAGTACTTATTTATTAATATATTATAATTGATTAATATTATGTTAATATCTATTTAGATTTATAGTTATAAAATTTGAAAATTTTTTTATAAAAAAATAAAAAAATATTAGTAATTTTTTATTATACTAATATAATATTAAAAAATTATTAGTATTTTAAAAATTTAAAAATATTAAAAAAAAAGGTGCCACCAAGGGGAGGTTCGGGCAAACATTTGAGGTGAGCTATGCAGCCCGCGAGTTGTAGTGAGTTGGTCCATTTTACCTCCTCTAAGATCCACCATCTATGACTCAAAGTAGAGGAGGATGAAGCAGAAGTAGCTTCTCACACTTTCTTAATCTGAGAAGCGGCACAACAGAAAAAGAAAGACGAAGGAGCTAAGGAGTGAGCGAAGAATCTGTGAGTGCAACTGTAGGGACGGAGGAGCTAAGGAATGATGATGGGAAAAGGAGTCGACACATGCGATTGAGTGAAGGAGGATTTAATCAACTGTGAGCGATGAGACGCTAGTAAGAGCCAGGAGTTAGGAATTTGAAAATTAGGATAGATGTAAATGTTAAAAATAATTTTACATAATATTATTTTATTTTAATTAATTGAATGAATTTAAAGTAAGTAAGTTCATCTGATAAGTCTAATAAACTGATCAAAGAATTTAAGCCTGACCTATTAAATAAATGAAGCCTTACAAAAATTGAGCCTGCATTTTTTGAAATAAGCGTGGCCTAACTATGAGACAATGATGGTACAAAGTTTTGCATTAGAATAAGAGAACGACAAAATTTCCATTCTTTTTATTAAACAAATAAAAGAAAAAGGCCCAGAGGATGCAGCATTGTTGATTGATCAAAACTAAACTAGTTATTGCTAATGAGTTTATAGCCTAATGTCATATTTGGTAAGAGGAAAATGAGAGTGAAGAAATAGAAATGAAATCTTTTATTTATCTTATTTAAGATGATATAAGTCACTTCTATTTTTATTTTTAATATTTTAATTTATTTTATTGTATCAAAAAAGTTAAAAATTAAGATGATAAAAGTGAAAGTAAAATTTTTTTTATCATTTTATTATAATTATAAAATTCTTAAATAACTTTAACCCTTCCCAAATCATACAAAATATTTTAGATTATTTTATTTCTAAGTTATAAAAATATATATATAAATTCTATACTCATTTTTATCATATTAAATAGTAATATTAAAGGAACTGGGAGAGTAAATAAAGTTTCAGTATATATAATTTGAGCTCCCCAAAGATTGTACTTATAGTGGGGGTTTATATAAGCAAAACTATTAATTTAAAAAAAAATTAGTCTAAATTATAGTTTTAGAAAATTTTTAAACAAACAATCATAAATATCCATAAGTATTTTTGGGGCTAAAATATAATTTTTGATAAACTCTTGATAATATCTTCTAGGTAGAAAAAAGAGTTTATAGGTTACCCAATTATTTAATATTTTATTTTACTTTTTCTAATACTCTCTCTGTACTGCTTCTTCTCTATGTAGTCTCTACCGACATCATCCAGGTTGATGTCGTATAGATCTGGAGCAAGGAGATGCTCATAATGGAGGAAGAGGAAGAAGGAGAGGAGGGGGACAAAGCGAAAGAAGGAGAGGAACAAGATGAAGGAAGACAGGCATCGCTTCTAGTTCGAATTAATTCTAGTGTCTCCTTAGTTGCCTGTCTCCTCCATCTGTGTCATCGCTACTCGCTGGTGGTTTATGTGGAAGAAGATAATGAACAATAGAGGTTATAGAGGTTATCGATAGAAGTTCCTTATTTTTCTATTATATATCCTTTATAATAATTTATTAATTATAAAAATTATCCTATAATAAATATTTAAATACTTATTTATTTATAATTATTTTTTTATAAGATTTTCGATAGGAAAACTAATCTAAAATTACTTTTTTTTTTATCATAAGTTTCTTTTTTTAAAGTTAGTCGCCCATGATATTGTCGATAATTTTGGCAGCAACGTTGTAGCAGTACCCCTTTTCCACTCCATTTTGAAAAGTTTACACAAGCACGATGGCGACGAAAATAACGCAGAGGGATTGTAACAAGTTCACCGTCATTGGTCAACCATAATGGTGAAAAACTATAATTATTTCTCAAACTTCTAGAGAAAGATACCGATATAAACTTAGTCCAAGACGACTTCACACCGTACTCTTTCATCACCCAAACCTTAATTTCACCATTATCATCGTTATAGCGAGATAAAGGGAGCGAAGATTCTCTAAAAACTCCCAAATAACATTCAAAACCAACAATAATACCATCTGGTTTAGGAACTTGTCGCAAATTCCTTGTTTTGAATTCGAACGCAAGAATTTTCGTTACACGTGGTGGATTACATGTGTTGACAGGTATAAATAGCCAATGAACGACACCGTTCAGGACTCAACCAACCCCAGGAACATCCGTTACGCTAATTGCTCGCCAAGTGAGATTAAGTTTTTCCCATGAGTTGGTTCTAACAGAGAAGACCTGAAACCCTAGATATGAACCAGATGATGCGAAAACTATTAAGTAGTCATCGGTGGATTCATTATAACAAAAGCCAAACAGCTCAAAATTCAAATTTTGAAGAGAAATTGGGATCTGTTTGGATACAGAGGTTGAGGGATTCCACAGAACAAGTTTTTGTTTTGTCTTATGTAGGAGAAGCAAAAACCCTCGACAAGAACCTATGATAAGAACCATGGATTGTAGCAGAATTAGAGGGTAAATCGATGTTTACAGTAGCAGAATCGTCTTCAAGAGATGATTTGATATATAGGGATTGCATTTGCTTATGATGAGTGATCAAGTCTGAAAGGGAATCGATGGGTTTGTTGGGAAGATCGTTGGAAATTCAATTCTTCGAAGTAGGGTTCGGAGATTAAAGAGATCCATGACTTGGATACAGACTTTAAACATAAGAGAGATTCTCCATTATGGTTGTCGTCGCCGTCGGCGAAGGCAGTGAAGGAGGCGAGCTCGTGAGTCGTGACGATGATGAAGATGTGTAAAATCCATAAATCCCGGAAGTTCAATTTTAGTAGTCCAATTAGGGCAAAAAAAAAAGTACTTAAATGTTGAATTGAATAATCTTGTTATGCTCTGTACATATATAATATCTATAAATCCCATAAGGCCGTAGCAACAAGATTATTTGTGCATTAGTCATCCTAATAATCATTCTAATTAGCTTCGTTGTCATAATGTGTCTGGTCACTTAATTTGCTTAATCCTCCATGCATAAAGATAGGAATGTCACCTCATGTGAATTATATTTATTAAAATATAATAATTTAACTTATAACTCATCTAAAAAAATTTCACAATTTATTTTATTTTTTAAAAAAATAAATATTTTAATTAAAAAAAATAAAAAATTATTCAAACTAAACGAAGAGAATTATTTTTTCTTATAAACAAAATAAAATATGTAGAGTTGTTGAATTTTAATTAGATGGAGTTCAAATGACTTGACACTACTAGAATATATAAATATTTTTCTCATGTGCCACATAATATCATTTTTAGTAGTCTGTTTTATTTAATTGCGTTTAATATTGATTCAATTGTCCACATATGCTTATTTTATAGGGTTAAATGACAATTTTACTATAGAGGTTTCTATCTAGAAGTGATGATTATTCAGGAGATTTTTTTGGAGTAAAATCATGTCAGAAGTTCACAAAATGTAACAATTTCTCCCTAATTATATCTAAAGTTAAGTTTGACCATTAGTTAGCCAATATACTAGCATACCACATGACATTCATATCATCTTTTATTTTCGATTAAAGTACAAATTTTCCTCAAAAGCTTTTACTTAGAGCATTGGGCATCTAGAATTTTTTTTTTTCAATATCCCCTACTCATTATCCATGTTAAGTTTAACCAAATATGTCAAGCTAATCAGTGCCCATATCACCCACCTCATTTTTTTCCCAATTCATATTTATAAACAAGAAAAACAATAAAAAAAAATACATCACTTCAAACTCCATCATTGACAGAGTATCGTTCTCAATAGACCATACTCTAGCAACTTCTCAAAAGTTAACATATGTTATTTCCAAAATGAAGTATAATCTCTCAAAAGTGATAATCTATTAACGACTAAACTTAGAGGAATATATTTTTTTAGTTTTTTTATTTATAAGTTTGACATCAAAAAATAAAATAGATAACACTTTGACTTATCAGTCATTATATATGGTCAAACTAATATTTAAATTGAATTTGGATAATGATTTGGATAATATTGAACCAAAAAAACTTTTTGGATACTCAACATTCTCGAATAAAAAATTGTGAGACAAATTTATATCTTAATTAAAAATAAAAAATGATATAAATTTTATATGGTAGGTCATGTAAATATATTGATCCATTATTAATTAAACTTAATTTTAGGTAACGCTATCACTAACATTACAGCTTTTTGTGAACTTTTGATGGAACATTTGCTCCAAAAAGAACTTCCGGACAACTAAGCGCTCTTGGGCAGAAATTTCTATGACAAAATTACCCTTTAATCCTATTTTATATATTTAATTTTTAAATACGAAATATTATTTACTTTTCCAATGCCACCAATAACTTTCTATCACATTTAACTTTTGCCTTTAATTTGCGGTGGGCCCTAATCAATTATTTTCTTTTGAAATTGACCCTTCAAATCTCTTCATCAAAACAATATCAACATCATCAATAAGTCAATAATAATAAATATAATCCTCTAAATCATATAAGATAATCCTCTTAAATCCCCTCATACCGCATTTATTAATTTTTCCATTTAATTTGCAATGGACCCTAAACAATTATTTTCTTGAAATTCAAATTTCAAATCTCCTCATCAATTCAATATGAATATATATATTTTGCTAGTATCAATATCAATGTATAATCATCAATGTCATCGTCAATAATAATAAATATAATCCTCCAGATAATGTGCTTGTTTGGTTATCCGGAAAACTAAGATTTTAAAAAAAGTTTTTTACCCAAACTTTAGTTTTAAATTTTTTTAAAATAAATAATTATATTTATCTAAAATAGTTTTTAGATCAAACCATATTTTAAAACTAAGGTTTTAGATAAACTAGTGAGATTAACTTTTAGAACAATAAAAGAATTTATAAATTACTCAATTACTAATTTACCTTTACTTTTCTTATATTATCTATCATCCATCCTATCTTTTCCACCCTCTCTCTACTCTCATATTTTGAATAAAATCATATCCTTTCTAATAATTTTCTAAGTACAAAAGTCTTTCTGTTAATAACTATCTAAATATTCATTTATTCATAATCACTTTTTTTCATAAACTCTTCTTCAAAAGTCATTTTTTAAAAACTGACAATTTTTTTTTTATAAATCTTTTTTTAAACTCTTATCCAAAAAAACCAAATAATAATAATAATCCTCTAAATCCCGTAATCCTGTAATATCTATTTTTTATATTTGGACAATTGAAAACCTTAGGGGAGGGTACCCACGCTACACACAGATTAAGAATGCGGGCCAACCTACAAAATGCACACTCAGGTCATATGGAAAAGGATAACAATCTCAGGTCATATGGAAAAGGATAACAATAAATTACAGGAACTTTTACACGTGCCCACCAAAGAATGTTATATTAGACTAGGTACAGACGGATCTGTCATGCCTGAAGGCCAAGCAACATGTGCAGCCATTAGCAAAAGTGTTTGAGATTATGAGAGGGCTAAAACTTTGTTGGCTTAATGGATTAAAAATTATCAACGTATTTAGCGATTATGCAAAGGCTATCAACTTAATCACAAGAAAGCAAGAGACTATGGGAATGTTTGTTTCTATTCTCTATTTTTTAAAAACAAATTTTGGAAATAAAAAAATAAAAAAATCTGTTTGGATATTGAAAATGATAAAACATAAAAATTTGTTTATAACAATTGTTCTCAAAATTAACTTTGAGAATTAAGAAAATGTGAGAGATAACGTGAAGAGTGTAATAACGATAAATGAAAAGTTAAAAGATTGAGAGAAGACATAAATAAATAATTTTTGTTACCATCAAATTAAATTATAATCAATAGCAGTCGACGATAGAGGTCATCGATGGCAAAAGTTGTTGGCGGTGGCACCTATTGCCGCTAGTCATTGGTAGGGGCAGTTATCAGTGGTGGCTAACGACGATTGCGGTTGGTGGTGGCTGCCACTGCTGCGTGCTCAATAGCGATGGCATTCATTTGGGGTGGCAAGCTTTAGGGTGGTGGTCCATGAAAGTATTGGACATCTGTGGTGGCCATCGTCAGTGGTAGTCATCAACAGTTGTTGTACAATATCTACACTACCAACAACATGTGGAGTTAAGAAATTATTTTTTAATAATATGTCATTTTCCAAAGTATAAAAAACAATAAAACAATTTTACAAAACATTTTGAATTTGTTCTTAGTTTTCTATTTTTAAAAATGGATTTCAGTGTTTTTTTAGGAAAACAATTAGGTAAAAATAAGTTACCAAACAATTTTTTTGTTTTTAAAAATAAAAAATATGTTTTTCAAAATGGAAACAAACAGACCCTAGTTATCTACTCATCAATAAATCATCGAGGAAACTGCTAACATGATCCATAGGAATTGGAATGTTTATGTTAATTTTTTTAATATCTTTAATAAAAATCACAGTTCACTCATATAGCAAGTTTAAGTAGCATGTTTTACAGGCTCTAGATTACATATGCATTAAATAAAAAGTATATGTAATAACGCAATTTCGGTTACGAAAGATGAATATGAGTTATTGCCAAGGTCTAGTTTATGTAATCCTTACAAGCTAGAGTCATAAATTCCAAAATATACTATTATGATATTATATTTAGAATTAAAACTAATTTTTTAACTAACTTATATATTTAGAATTATAGAACTATCGTAGTCCTTAATACAAAAAACTATACCAAAACAAACCCTAAAAGAAATCTAAATTGCAGTAATCAAAACACTGAGATTATAAAACTAAATACCTGATCAAAGTCCATTAAGGATGGGAGAGTAAAGTTGCAGTACATATACTGGCATCCTCATAACGTTTTTTAATATAATAAGCTTGTGGATATTTTTGGCAGCAACATTCTAGCCGTTCTCAAATCTAATTTCTCAAATCTCCAGAGAGAGATATAGACAAAAGTTTAGTCCAAGACGACTTCACTGCATACTCTTTCATAATCCATACCTTAATTTCACCGTTACTATTGTTACAATCACATATAGTGAGAGATTCTCTAAACACGAGCAAATCACAGGATTCTAAACAAATATCATCATTAGGAACTTGTAGTAGATTCCATTTTGTGTAATCAAACCCAAGAATTTTCGTTGCATGCCGCCGTGAACAAAGAAAAACAAAACTAACCAATAAACGACACCGTTTATGACTGAACCAACTCCAGGAGCTTCCGTTACACTAGTTGCTCGGCAAGTGAGAGCAAGTTTTTCCCAGGAATTGGTTCTAACAGAGAATACCCAAAACCCTAGAGATGGATCGAGGTTGTTCAATGATGCGAGAACTATTAAGTAGTCCTCAGTGGATTCGTTATAACAAATTAAAAGCCAAAAAGCCTAAAATAGATATGTAGAACTGGTATTGTTGGGATCTGTTGGGACTCAGAGGTTGAGGGATTCCGTAGAAGAAAATTTTTGTCTCGTGGGTCGCGTAGAAGCAGAAACCCTCGACAAGAACCTACGACATGATCAATGGAGTCAGAGGGGAAACCGAGGTTTATAGTAGCCCGTCATGAAGAGATGCGTTGATATCTATGGATCGTATTTGCTGATGATGATGATCAGTGTCAACAAGGTAAGGGAATCGATGGGTGTGTTTGGAAGATAGTGGAAAATGCAATTCTGCGAAGTAGGTTTCGGAGATGAGAGAGAGCCATGACTTGGGTAGACACTTTAAACGCACGAGAGATTTCATCGCAAGGGAAGAAGTATTTCCATTTTCAAATATTTGGGAAGCTTCTCCATTGTTGTTTGCGGCTGCATATCAGAGTATATATGAGCGACGACCATCAGAATGAGAAAGGCTTAGAGGTGAGTGGTGGCTACAAAAAGAAGGAAGTAGAAAAACATTTAATAATTAACTGTCTTCGTTAAATATCTAGATTCTTTCAGGATGTGTATAGAAAGAGTCAATAATAAAATTAGAATATAATAAAGAGTTATGTTTATTAAAGATAATAATTATCAATAGATGAATCATCCAGACATAAATAATATTGATTCACATAATAGAATTATTAATTAATTATTTATGATTATTATGAATTATCATTATAGTTATAAATTTAAAATATTATAGAATTAATTAATAGGATTACTAATTAATTATTATTATTATAGGGTTTAAAATATTTTAAAGATTTTATGATTATTATACATCATTATTATTGTTAAAAATTTAAAATATCATAGAATTAATTAATAGGATTACTAATTAATTCCTATTATAGGGTTTAAAATATTTCAAAGATTAAAAGTATTTTATGGTTATTATAAATAATTATTTTAGTTAAAATTTTAAAATATTATAATCAGTTAATAAAATTATTGATTAATTATTATCATGTGACTCAAAAGTTTTTAAAAATTAAATTGATTATTGATTTAAATTATTAATTGTGGCTTATAATAAATGAATTGAAGGTATTGAATTGATCTATATTTATTTTTAAATTAATTGAATATTATAAAATTTTAAAAACAAAGTTGAGGATTGATTTTTTTTGTTCTTCAAATTTCATATAAGTATATGATAATTCATATAAGTAATTTGAAAATAAGTATATGGTAATTTAAACAGGAGAACATATATTTACCAGGTACAGTCAATGGCCATTAAACGCATCAGAAGCATTTATACGAACCAAACTACTAAGCACAAATATGGGCAAAATCATTGGCTATAATCCGCTATTATGGCAAAATTAATCAGATGATCGTGCACACGTGTCAAGAGAGGAGTAAAATGTACATATGATGTGGCTTAATATTATGACGCCACGTGTGCTTGTGTATGCTGATTATAATACATATATAAAGCTTAAATTATTTTGCGTTTAAGAAAACTTAAGAAATATCTTCTTTCAAAATATCTCAATTTTCATATTATTCCTTGGATCCTATTTACAAAAGTTACCTCCAATATCTTCGATCGGAATTAAAAAAACACTTTAAATTTCATCAACTTTATTCTACAAATATAGTAATCTTATAATTTTACTCTTATTTAATATATATTTTACTATAATATTATATAGTCTACATAATAACAAATAAATAATAAAGTCGTGCCTATATTTATATAAAAAATTTAATAATATAATTTATAAATAGAAAAAAATCTTCTCTTATAAGGAGTATGATTATCAATTAATAGTAATTGAATAATTAATAAAATTATTTACAGAAAATGGGCTTATCCCTTGTAACATGAGAGAGTAAAGTTTGAATCTCTATTAAAAGAGAGGTACTTACATTTAGTGGATGATAATATATTAAGTATAATTATTTTGATTAGGAAGATATATATATTTAGAAAAAGAAATGGTAATTGTGTGAGGTTAAAAATGGAATCTTCAGTGTTTTTTTTTTTTTGCCAGCACAGACGGAATCTCACAGATTAGTGATGCACGTTAAGTTAAAAAAAAAAATCTTGCTAATGCTCGTAACGATCAAAAGATTCCTACAATAATTGATAACACATCTCTGTCATGTGAAAGAGATAAAATATCACCCACTCGTCCATAAAACAAACCTACGTAGCGTTTTCGGAATATATGTAACTTTATTTGTATACACCTTTCAAGTGAAGATAAAAAAAGATATATAATACTCAACATAAAAATAAAAAATAAATATTATAAGTATAGTAAATTTTCATTACATATGATAATATCGGTTGGGCCCGCCAGGTTAACCCGCAAAGATGCGGTGAGTTTATTGTTAAAATGACAACCTATTCTCTCATGCCTTTTTCAGCCTACCTCGTAAAATAATTTATATGTTTATATTTAACTAGAATATAATGTTTATGTAAAATAGATTATATGCTTATATTTGTAACTTTCAGGGTTTGTTTAGTTATATAACTCTATGAAAAATAGAAACAATTTATTTTTGATATAAAAATTTTTAAAAAAAAATTAGGTTCATCCACGATCTAAAGATAGGGTGAAGTTTTCCTTCCTCCTAGGCGATACCAATGTCGAGTAGAGTGAGCCGTCTATTATTCTCAAGTATAAACCTAAGCACTTAGAAGCTAAATAATTTTAAAAATATTTGAAAATACTAAAAAATATTGAGTTGCTTGATCAACCTGATAAACAATATTTTTTTGTACTTCATAGGGATAATATATAAGTAGTACTCAAAGAAGTTTATATCCAAAATATCTTGTTATATATATTCTATGGGCCTTTTAAGAAGAAGATGCTCTTGTTTGAAAACTACTTCTGGTGGAAGAGGAGGATTAACTTACATTTATTCCATCTTGAACAACTCCATTATATATATATTTATAAAAGAACCTGATTCTCCACATGGAAATGTAAAAGAAAATGTGTTTGTGAGAGAGAAAAAGAAGATTATTCCAAGCTTGCCTTTCAATCTTTCATGATCCTAGCTACCCCTATAAAAGGCTTGTCTTCTTCTCTTCTTCTTCCTGTATCATAAAGATCTAGCTCAAAAGCAAAAAAGAACAACAACCTAGTCTCTCAGATCATATCATTATATTATAAAAGCTCAGTGCTTTTTCAAGCTAGCCATGGCGGATCATCATCAGCAGCAGCTTCAGCAGAAACTGGAATCACATAAGGTTCTGGTTGGTGTTGGCGTTCATCATCATCAGGAGGATCAAACTCAGAAATCTGCAGCAGGAGCACAAGCCAGTTCGTTTCCTATTCCCCTTCCTGGAAGGAACCGAGCTTATCCAGCAGCCAGGAATAGCTATTTTGGTGGCCAGAGGATTCTCAGTTTCACTAATCAAACAGCTCAAACTCATGGTTAAAGTACCATATGTATCTTCAACTTTTATTTATGCATATTTATACATATGCACAAGAGATATATTTCTCCGCTATTGTACTGTTTAATTTATGATATGCAGTGAGGGTGTAATATATTGTTAGAATAAGATTCAGCTAGGGTTGTTCAGAACAGTATATGCCTGTGTGTTTTAGAACGAACTTCTTTGTCTAGCTCTCTCTCCCTCTCTGATCAGCTCATTAATTATAATCAAAATAAAAATCAGGTTTGTTTCAATATATTGTGTTCGAAGATTGAAGTGTTTATATTTACTACTTTTAGGTCGTTAATTACTTACTTATTTCAGACATTCTAGCGATGAAAATCTTTTTTTCTTCTCAGAGTTTCTAAGGGGCGTCCAGTCCATAAGAATTTTCTCACTGTCTTTAATTTACAATTTGTGAGAAATTCCTCACATATGATTTCGAACGTATGAAATTTTTATGGAATCTGAGAAATATCTCACCATGAAGTTCTATAACAAATTCCATGAGAATTTTATCAAATTAATTAGGAAAAATTCAAATTTCTCACAAGCTAATCAGGTGATCCTATGGCCTCTCGTTTGGTTTGACTTTTGGATAAATTCTTATGGAGAATAAGTGATTTAAAAGCTTTTTTGGAGAAATTCTTTTAGAGAAGAGTTTATGGAAAAAAAGAGATTTTGAATAAAATGAGTGTTTAGATGGTTATTCCTAAAATGAGTTTTGTGCTTAGTAAATTACTAGAAATAGTATGAGGAGAAAATATATTGTGATAACTGTTCATCTGGACATTAGATCACTGTTCATTTTAGTAAATTACTAAAATGAGTATTCGGGTAGTTATTCCCAAAATGAATTTTGTAATTAGTAAATTATTAGAAATTGTACGAGGTAAAAAAATTGTGATAATTGTTCATATGAACATTAGATCACTGTTCATGCTATCCGATGTCAACCATCTCCATTCCTCCATTCCATTCCATATGCCTCTGTCAACGACAATGACGAAGATGAATCCAAAACCATGAACAATCTGGCGAAGATTGGTGGAACCTTCAAGAGTTCAATCTCCTCCATTCTCTCGCTCCCATAAACCTTCGACGATGACAGATCAAGACAAAGGTTGAAGGAGAAGGTGACAAATTTGGGCAAAAGTTAAAGAAGATGGGTGGGTAAGATGGAGTACTGACGGAGCTAAAGAAGATGGAAGGGGTAACTGAAGTCAAGGACGATGACCAGTAAGGATGACATATCTGACAATGATAACAGATCTAAAGTGAGGACGACAAGATGGAATTGGATGATAGACTGTGACTCTAGCAACCACAAACAGAAACCATAAGTGGAAACGACCAAAGATGAAAGGGAAGAGAGAGAGGAGAAAGTGAAAAAATATGAGTAAAATAGTCATTGAATAGTTCATAAACTATTTTTCTTACCCAGATGCTATTCCCTTAAATTTATTTGAAACTATGATTTGAGACTATAGTTTGCTCTATAAGTTTTTATTAACATTTGAAGACTATTTAATTTTAGTTTAGGCCAAAAAAAGTTGAATTTATATGAGAAACCAAACATTCCGTATTTATATGAGAAGCTGAATTTTTCTTTTAAAGAAAGTTGCAGTTTTATTGTTCCCGACTCACGCCTTACGAAAATTTGAGAACTATGAGCCTATATACCATAAAAATCTGTGAGAATTCTGTGATAAGTTCACTCCTATATAATAGTCACGCCTTAATTAAGAAGGTTTTATGAGCAATTTTCTATCTACTTGTAGTGAATTAATTTTGACATATATTAAATTAATTGATTTGACTTAGGATTCCGTGCTTCCTTTCATATTTCATATAGGAGAATCAAATTTTCCATGTAAATAGGATTTTGATATCTTGAAATAGGATTTTTTGTTGGGGTATAGATTTTAAGATCATCAGAAGAAGGATCGAAGTTAGAGGATTGTCTTGAAATCTTTAGGACCGGAGAAGTATATTCTTTATGGCATGGAACATTATCCTTGTCACTTCAAGTGATTTAACTTCTAACAATTTTTATTTAAGAAAAGTTTCTAAATATCTTATTTCAAAATATTTCAATCCCTATAATCAAAGGGCCATCCACAACAACCATGAGACGGAGTGTGCCCATCCTAGAAGAGTATATGGCAAGAAGACCCATCACACCCGATAATATTGGTTTAATTTATTTTAAATGATTTTGTGCCATATGAGTAAATACACAAAAGTAACCTGTTTTAGTGTTTTCCAAACACTCACTTACCCTATATGAAAAAACTTAACCATATCATTTAAGACGATACTGTTGAAGAAAAGTGGGAATCCGTACAATTGGTAAAAGATGGACTACGAATTTCACATTTATTCCTTGCAGATGGTCTTGTGTTGTTGGGCCGCGAAGCATTTTTACAACGGGATGAAGTCATGAAAGACTGTATAAAGATGTTTTGCAAGGTTTCAGGTCAAAAGATGAACATGAAGAAGACAAAACTGTGCTGCTCTAGCAATGTCCACTTCTCTCTCACTCATCCAGGAGAGTGTTGGAAAAACTCGGAAAAGGTTATGAGAGAGTGTATGGCTTCGGGGGCTATATTTTCATCCCTGCGGCAGCGGAGGTTGCCATCGTTGGAAGCTTTTGAAGAGAATAGAAGGTCACGGTAGGTGGAGGTCCTGGCGGCGGCGACTGATCATGGTTGAAGCTATGGTTTTGTTGTTGGTTATCTAAGGTGGGTTTTTTAGCCATGATGGGTTTAGGAATCTTGTGAGAAAACTTGAGTTTCCTGAAATGTTACCTGTGGAGTGCTTTACCGTGGAGAAAGAAGATGGAAGATGGAAGAAGGAGAGAAAGTCTAGTTTGTGGCCTGAGAAATTGATCTCTCCTACTTTTGCTGGTTGAGTGCTTCACCGGCCAAAGGAAGAAGGAAGAAGTGGCGAGAGAGAGGGTCGCATTGGAATTCTGTAAAGCTCAGAAAATTGTGGGACCCATAAGATGAAACTTGTCATTTTTTAACTTGCCTGACCACAAATTACGTGGCATATCTGGTTCACCTACGAATTTCTCCTACCCTAATATTTTGGAAGCTGATTAATAGGTTAGCTAGATTAGGCCACAGTAGTGATTTGATCACTTTCCACCCTACTATTCTTGTTTCTAGTAAGACCTCGGTGAGGAGTAATGAGAGGTGTTTCTGTTGTTTGTATCCATATAGTTTTTTTTAACTGTTCATCAAAGTTTTGTCTTTTCCATTAAAAAAAGAGAGAGCCTTATTCCTCATTTTCCATATGATTTTATACAATTAATACAATTTTTACCATGATTTTATGCAACACATGAAAAATTGAACATTATTACTAACATTTATCAATCCATTTTGCTTTTAATAACAACTGTAATAACTATTAAAAAATATAGATTTTATGATGCTACTTTAGGAGGGTTAAATTAAAAAATGTCGTGAAAAAATGCTGTAACATCTTTTTGATTAAATTAATAAAAAATATTTTTAACATCAATTTTACCAAAAAAAAGTGCCATAAAAAGATTTTTTTAATAATAATTATTTAAAAAAACAACGTTAGAAGTTCTATTTAAGGCATTTTTTTGTAAAAATAGCCATTAATTTTTTTTTAAAATTTTATATCTTTATTATGATAAAAAGTTTCACAATTTTATAATCTATCCATCATACCACATGCTAGACCTCAATAACAACTAAAGATCGATAATTTTCGTTAGTTTTTTTTGTTATCGCCCAATTTTTAGCGTTGTCATTTATAAGTTTTTCTTTTTGTTAGCTATGTTTATCTTCATTCCTTCAAACCTACATTCATTAAAATCTTTTCACCATCTTATTAAAAAAAGCTTGAAGAGTTTCGATGAAAAAAGCTTATGAATTTTGATTTTTTTTATTAGATCTTTTACTACTTCTCTAAATCTAGTATGATACTCTCGATGAGGGTGGTCATGGTGGCTGACGATGGATAGTGGCATACGGACTTTAGCGAAAGAAGCTTAAAGAGTTTCAATGACAGAAGTTTTTAGATCTTCAACATCTTCTTCAATCTAATATGATCCTTTTGACTAGAGTGGCTATAGTAGCTTATGGTAGGTGGTTGGCCTAGAGATTTTTAACGACGGTTAATAGTATAACTGCTATCAAAAGTTACTTTACATAGAGATTATAAAATGGCCGTAAAATCTTTCAACTTATAATAGCATAGTATTCATGTCGTTTATAAAACCGCTATTAAAAGCCACTTTTAACCTTAGTAAAATTCATTTTTTTCAGTAGTGTATAAAATTGTTACTAACCATCAATTATATATATACACCATTTAAACTTTATTTATGAGTTATAATACCTAAACCTTAACATGTAGATAATTGATGAACAAAACTAATATAACAGGGGAGTGATCTACATAAATGTTTTAAACATGAGTAAGATTATTTGTGCATAACATAAAGTTTAAGGAAGTTACATATAGCTATTTTATGCTATGCGTTCATAAGACATCAGTTAGATCAAATCTCTAAAAGTGAACACATCAAATTTCGTGTGAACGCTTCTAAGATCAAAGAATCTTGAACCAAACTCCTGCGCATGTTCACTCTTATATATATATATATATATATATATATATATATCACTTGGAATGTAAATTAAATGTATATATGATTATTAAAGATCTTGTTCAGTGACAAACAAGATGTGTTGATATATGTATCCAACTTATCCTGTTAATATATTCTATCTTTGCATTTCAGATGAAGATTCTTGTTTGAAATTAGTTCTAATGGGAGGAGGAGGATTAATTCAAATATGCTCTGGCCGGCTTGAACAACTCCATTATATTAAAAAGGAATCTGATTCTCCTCAGAAAGATAAAACGAAACCGTATTTCAGAGAGAGAAAAAGAAAATTATTCCACCTTCCAAGTTCCAAAGCACGTTAGTCCAAAAGCTTCCCTTCCAAGCTTGCATGATGATACTGCAAGTATAAAAACCTGGTTTCTGTTTCCAACACAAGATCAAAAGCAGGAAAGAAAAAACAAAATCCAAAACCTAGTTCTCTCACCTCGGTACTTTTTTCCTCAAGCCATGGCTGATCATCATCATCAGTTTCAGCAAAAACTGGAACCACGCGAGGGTCTGGTTGGTGCTGGTCTGCGAGTTCATCATGATCATCATCATGAGGATCAAGCTCATCAGAAATCTCTGCCATCACTAGCCAGTTCGTTTCCTATTCCTCTTCCTGGAAGGAACCGAGCCTATCCTGCCAAATATGGCTTCTTTGGCAGGCAAAGGATTCTTGGTCTCGTAAATAAAACACCTCACTCCCAAGGCTGATGATGCATATATATATACAGATGCATATATATACACATAACACATACACAAGCACATATATATATAGAGAGAGGGGGGATGTAGTTCTCCGCTGTTGTGCTGTTGTGCTGTTGTACGACATGCTGTGAGGTGTATGCATGCATATGAGTGTGATGTACTGATGTTAGAATAAGAAGCTGCAGCTAGCTTTCCTAAGTTAACTGCGTTATGTAACAGTGTGGTTTATACGTACTTTTACAAGATCCTTAGTTTAATATAAACACGCATGTGTTCTTAATTAGGTCATATTAATTTACTTGGGAATTTGGTAGCCATGTAGCGAAGTGTTTTTAAGCCGTATATATACGTGCATGCATGAAGCAGGAGCAACATATGAATATATATATAGCTGATAATATAATTCAGATGTCTTATTCTCTTAACGCGATTCCATCGTCACTATTGATCAAGATAATAACTTCTTTTTATGAAGTAAACAATATAATTGTAATTAGCTTCAAACCCAAAAGAAGGAAGAAGAAGAAGAACAAGTAGAAGAAAGAAGAGGAGGAGGAGTCAAGTTTGAGTTGTTAATCATATATCTCTGCTTCCCCACTCGGTTTCTACTATGTCGTGAAATTTCGAGTAGTAAATAGTCCTCAAAATTCAACCTGACTTTATTAAAAAAAAAAAAATAGTCAACCCTAAACAGTTTGGTATATACTAGCTAGCTAGTATCTAATAAAACTAGAATGAGAATTCATGTTCCAACTTGCCAAACAGCACTTATAATGTCCCGCATCGATCCGTTATTATGTCTCTCTCTCTCTCTATATATAATTATATATATCAGTATGTAAGAAGAAGTTACGAAGGCAACAAATTTATATTGGTAACTTATTATTGAAATTTTGTAGTGATTAAATTTTTTATTTAAGACTTTATATAATTTGTCTTTTAATATATAATACTTATTTGAGAAATTCTCAATCTAAAGTTTTAAAAGAGATATGACCTAAATTTTGGTTTAGAAAATTTTTAAAATAAATAGTTATATTTGTCTAAATGAGTTTTTGGACCAAATCATAGTTTTAAATAAACTACCGAGATTAACTTTTTGAATAGTAAAAGAGCTTACAAACTGTCCAATTAATATTTTACCCTTATTTTTTCTTACACTTTCTCTTCTCTCTCTTTTCCTTTCTCTACCCTTTCTCCTCTCTATATTTTTAATAAAATCATATACTTTCTGATAATTTTTTAATTATAAAAGTTATTCTAATAATAATTATATAAATACTCATTTATTCAAAATTAATTTTTTCCATAAGCTCTTATCTAAAAATTATTTTCTAAAAGTTGTCCAAAATTTTTTTTTGAGTTATTTTTTTAAATTCTTATCTAAATAGGCCCATAGTATACCAACTATAAAATTGAAACTCTACTACTTTTAGTGAAACAATGTATCAATGGTTGTGAGAGTGGAATGAGAAAGGTTTGTATACTATAACTTAAAATTTTGATAGAAATCGTAGTGAATTTTTTAAAATAAAAGGGAGATTTTATAACTAATTAGGTAAATTAAAATATATTAAAATAAATGTATTTTATTATTATTGATTACTGATGACCAAACTATCTAGCATCAATTCTTGTGTGCTATGCGAAGGACCCAAAAGAAGCCAATTACTATTTCAAGCCAAATAGCTTCTTTCTCACTTAAGTAATTCTCTCTATCACGAAATAGAATCAGGTTCTACGGAATATTGGAAAGTTTTGCCTCATTAGTTTGCAAATCCACAATACTCCACAAACGCTATACGAACGAAGAATATAGAGAGAGAGAGAGAGAGTAATTAGTATACTTATCTGGAGGACTTGTGAGATCCCCTGATTCCATAAAATTGATGTAAACCCTCTTGGCTAACATGTATCCAGCGATTTTTCTTTATCATATTATCAGCCAAATGAGTAATTAATCATCTAGTCCTAATCAAAGTTTTATGATTAGGATGACTTTCTCTGCTGATCTTTTTCTAATAAGGTGAGATTTAAACATAATTTACCCATCTTATAATCTAATTGGTTCACTGTTAGACCAAGTACTTGGATTTAATTATACCTTCATATATATATATATATATATATATATATATATAAAGGCTAATCTTTATTCCTTGAACATTTAGCTTGATTCATTCATATCTGTTACTTACGTAAGCCACACCGACGTCAGACAATCTTGGTATCCACAAGCCAAATTAACGAGCCAGAAGAAAACCAAAATGAAACCATGTACTGTGTGTACTCTAAAGCAAAATATCGCATATATATAATTTAATAATTGCTGGAAAAGAACAAATTAAACCCTTTTTAGAATATATGTTTGATTTGATGAATATGCTTCAAGTAGTTTTAGACGTGAGAAAAAAAAATCAATGGCAGACAAGAAGATCACGTATTGATATTTATAAACACTTTAATTATATTGATGCAACATGTATATATTGTATACATAACCCCAAGTGCACAATGCTATTCCCTGATATTTAATGGTATAATACTGATGATGCAAATAATTGATTTAGATATTTAGTCGGTTGAATATTACATGTGAGTTTTTTAATTTAATATTTCCTCAAATCCTAAATATAACCTTAATTCACTTTATTTATTAAAATTATAATCTTTCTACTAAAATATCTCTATATGATTATATATATTTAAGTGATTTCTATTAAAGGTATTTTAAGTATATATTATTAAAAATAATATTTTAAGAAAATTAACACATAATCATTATAAATAATTAATTTAATTATTTTTTTTAATTTATTTGAATTAATTAAGTGGATGATATACTAAGCACGAGGTAAGAGTTAGTAGTTAAAATGATAATGCTCTGTTTTTTTAATATTTTCCAAATCAGCCAAAGAATGATAATCTTAATTGTCCTGTCCCATATATATGTGACTCACAGACGTTTGAAAAGTCAAAATTCCGTAATGGTGTATACAATGTTGACAACACATATCCGGGGGGGGGGGGGGGGGAACAAACTATACTACCTTTGTTCTTTCAATAAGAGTCAATTTTAAGAGGGACGACATACATCAATGAATCACCTAAAGATAATTGATGTTTTAAATATTTTAGTTACCTTCCAATTTTTATGGTTTTATTAGGTGCTCTGATTTTGAACAACTCTAAATATCCTTTTTAATTATCATTTATTAGGAATGTTTTAAAAACATTATAATTGAAATTATATTGCTAAAAAATTGGCTCACATTGAAAAAAACTTGCTTAAAATCTAAAAAATTATTAATAATAGTATATAATTCAAAATTATCCATTTATTGTAAGAATTATTTATTTAATTTGAGTAAACTTAAAATACTAAATAAATTATTTAACAATCACATATTAAATTATATATCAATTTATAAATAAAATAAATTAATTTAAAAATAATAATTAATGTCAAATTTAAATATTATCAAAATTAATTGATTAAGAACAATTATATGTATGGTATATTAATAATTAATTATAATATAATAATTACATATTATTTTCTTTATCAATATTGATGATTTTTTTATAAATATGTGCTTGTGATGTATATGCATGAGAAGGAAAAGTACGAAACTTTTTCGAAGTAAATGGCTTTCTTCTTCTATCTGACCACTCTCTTCTCAATTCTCAGTCTACTTCAAATGGCTGCCACCACCAACAACAAAGACGTAGTGGCAGAAATCCCCGGCTATATCCGAGTCTAAAGAAACGGCACCGTCGAACGCCCTCACTAATCCCCATTTGTACCACCGTCCCTTGACGGCCCTCAAACCGGAGTCTCTTCCAAAGATATCGTCATCTCCGACGACCCCAATTTCCGCTCGCCTTTATCTTCCAAAATCCACCACCCAATTCCCCCAAAAACTCCCCATCCTGGTCTACTTTCACGGCGGTGGATTCTTCTTCTAATCCGTCTTCTCTCAGCTCTACCACCGTTACATGAACCTCTTCGTCTCGCAAGTCAACGTCGTCGTTGTCTCTGTAGAGTACCGCCTCGCTCCAGAACACTATCTACCTGCAGCTTATGAAGATTGCTGGGAATCCCTTAAATGGGTCGCAAGATGTTCGACGAAAGTCCCCTGTGACGAGCCATGGCTAAATTATGGAGATTCAAGCAGAGTTTTCATGGCGGGTGATAGTGCTGGTGGTAATATTGTCCATAACGTGGCCATGCATGTTGGGATTGAGGATTTACTTGGTGGGGTTAGAATTTTGGGTGCTATCTATGTTCAACCTATGTTCTGCGGTTCAGAACCAATTGGCTGGAAATTCATTTACCCTTCTGCTCCAGGTGGATTAGATAGCCCCATGATCAATCCTCTGGCTCCTGGAGCACCAAGCTTGGCTGGACTTGGATGTTCTAGGATTCTTGTGTGTGTTGCAGAGAAAGATCCGTTGAGAGACACAGATGTTTGGTTCTATGAGGGTGTGAAGAGTGGGTGGAGAGGTGAATTGGAATTGTTTGAACAGGAAGGAGAAGATTATGTCAAAAATATTTTTGAAAGTGTAGGAAATAACTTAAATAATATTCTAGTTGATTTCTCTTAAACTTTGAGGTAATTATAAACAATTGTAAATAGCATTACCGAAAGTAGTAAAAATAGCTGGAGATATTGTTAATATTATTACTTATAGTAAGTAAAGTATGTATTTCCCTTTATTTGGAAAATTCATAGAGACATATTTATCTTTTAGCTAAATATTAAAATTCTATATTCTTACCATTTAACTAATATGTCATTTTGCTTATTAGAGTGACATTTTTAAAATTTAAGAATTAAAGTGGTATTTTCAAGAGATTTTTCCTACTCTAAAACATTTTTTTTAGAAGAACCCATTATCTTAATTTTTAAAGTATTTTATGGCGCAATTTTACCCTTAAATTGAACCTACCTAGTTTCAACCCTCTTTCCTTTTTTGATTGGTTGTTGCTTATTTATACTTTTTTTTTATATAATATAATATTTAATACATATTAACGTTGAGTTCAAGCTCCTAACTTAATTCAAGTAAAGTAAGTAGTGTTGTTACTGGATAACTTAACTTGCCGTTTACATTTAATTTATCCTTTTCATTTGAAACAATTCCACCTACAATTTTAAATAATCCATTATTCAAATCGATGGGTAAAAAAAATTGATAAGAAATTGACTAATGCTCCCCACATGCACGGCAATACAACATGGGAGTGAAAAAATATATATAATATGACGTTGATCCCGCACCAGAATTTTTTTTCTAAATGCATTCCCTAATATGACGTTGATCCATCATTTTCAAGTATTTTTTAAATGTATCTAATATTTTTAAAATTTCTTATGATTTAATTTTTACTATAAAATACTTTTTCTTAGATATACCTAACATTTTAAAATATTGTATTGTTTATTTGACATCTGAAATATTTTTTAGATATGTTCAACACTCTAAATTATTCCGTGACTCATTTAGTATCATGAAGTATTTTTTTAGAAGTATCTAACAATTAATATCTTAAGTTCTTTAGGGTATTAGATATGCTTAAAAAATATTTTAGTGCTGGATGAATATTAATCCAAAAAATAATAACAATAACAATTGTGCACGAAGGTCCCATGAGCGAATATGCAATCTGCTCCTCTCTTCTTTTATTTTTCTCATATCATTAGATTAAAAATTTGAACCGTAGAAGTTTGATATTTAATAAAATTGTTATGATGATACTAAATAAAAATAAATAAATTTAAAACGTTAAAATTTAATGCAAACTAATTAAAAATATAAAAGATAATAATTTTATAAAATATTAAACTAATTGAATTTTTTTGTACTAAATTTTTTGGAAAGAGACTGAGCTCATTTACGATTCAAGGGCAGGACGAAATCTTCATTTTTTTTAGGCGATACCAATGTCAAGTAAGGTGAGCTGTCTATTAACGTAAGGTGTAAACTTATGCACTCAGGAGTTATGATACTTCCCCAAATATCGCGACTGGAACCACAACAAAGTGATACTCCCTAAGAATTAAATACACTCTGAATAATCATATATCTCATTCTTTCACTAATTAACCCCATGACAATGGAAGTGTTGATGTGAAGTTTTCTAAATTGGTAGTGACTTCGGTAGTTTGAAATTCCCCCATATTGGGCTATTTCCTTGCTATCTTGATAGCCCCTTTTCTACCATGTATAAAACTTATAAAAAGGGACGTTGAATTCTTTATCGGGTTACAGTATAATTTTATCCAAAAAATTTTTTATTTAAAAACACTAGCTATCTAAATTTCTTTTAAGAGTAATATCACTCTAAAAGTATACAAATTGTAATAATGTCACTATGGTTATTATCAAATATTAAATTTGACCATTAAAAACACGTGATACTCAATGTCACATAGCACTTATAATATTACTCCTCGCATTTTTTTTTTAAAAAAAGTACACACTCCCATAAAAACTTTCTGTCGGAAAATGAAGAACCCAGAAAACGATAAACGTAGAAAATTCCATTTTCTATTCTTCAAGCGCCATTGGAGAAATAAGAAACCATCTTCAGGCGCTATTGGACAATGAAGAGAGCAGAAAAATGAACAAGGAAAGGGTTGGGGGGGGGGGGTGGAATCAAACAATAGCAATAGTAATAGAACAATTCAAACAAGAAGATAAAACCAAAGCCAACAATATTCTCGAACATCATATTTATAAACACAACAGCAGATTCAAACTAAAGCAAATTTGTAAGAACCTCAAGCTTCAGCTCGCTCCTTGCAGTTTAGCACATATACTCGTTTAACAAAAGCCGAACGTGCATGTTCAAAGATTAAATCAAAGCTGACACATATCCCTCTTTTTGAGAGAATACATATATACATAAGCTGGTTATACAGAATATATATATAAGAGATAAAAGAGAGATGGTTCGATCGATATTATGGCGATCTGATCCGAAGCTGTGAGGGTACGTGGAGAAGGTGATGCCAGCAGGAACAACAAAAGTAGACTCCATGAAGAGAGATCTGTTGAAAGGCTTCAATGGCGCGGCGCCCGCTTCCACCATATATATATATATATATATATATATATCCTTCACCGCACTTCTGTAATATTCTTTCAGATTTCTCAGCATAGAATAGAGAGAGAAAACGGGAAAAAGGAAGGAGTAGGAGGGAGCAGAGGGGAGAGAATAGCAGTTCGGATCAGAATACCCTTGGAAGATGATGGTGATGAGGGAGGTTGATGATGATGGAGATGATGACTTGGCCTAATAGTTTACACATACTGAGTTGGCCTAATAACTAAAATCTTTTTTATATAAAAAAATAAATTTTAAATAAGTAAAAAATTTAAAGACTAAACCGCATACAATCATACTCAAAAACACTGAATCATACTAGGGTTATTAATTGAATCACTAAAAATTAATTGTTTTTAATTTTATTATATATATATACTATATTTATTATTTTTCTCTAAACATGTTAAGACGTCCAGGCTCATAGCATATTGGTTGTTTTTTGCTTACACTTTTGTTTTATTTTATCTTTTTTTTAATACTAAAATTTTTATAATAAGGTTAAACGTACCTACAGTATAAAAATAAGATAAAATTTTTATTCTTTTTAGATAATTCAAATTTTTGTTTTAATCTATCCCTTTCATTTCAAACAATGCCCCTTTCACTTTTCAATAATTCATATCGATGGGCCAAAAATAAATTAATAAATAAATAAACTAATACGCCCCCTCATGCACGGTAATACAGCCTGGGCGTGGAAAAAAATTCATATTATAATAATAATAAACAATAGAACGACAAATTGGACCCGAAAGGGCGTTGATGACGATGGTCTCGTCCCATCTATGGGTCCCATAGACTCGAAAAATTTCCACAAATCGTATCTAAAACGTTAGATGACACTTATCCATAAACAGTATAATATTTTATTTTAATATTTATTATTTTTATAGTTTTTTTAATATTTTTTATACCTTATAAAATTAATTTTCTACCACTAATTTAATAGGACATACAACACAAACTAAAAAACAAAAAATAAGACTTCCTTAATTAGTTTTAGGATTATATATATAGCATACAATATATTAATTTTATTTTTTATATATGTCTAATATTTTAATTTTATTTATAATATAATTTTATTTATAATTTTTTAATTTAATATAATATCATCTATAAATAAAATTATAATACTATATATATATATAAAATAAAATTAAAATATTAAGTATTATATAATTTTTATTTTTATAAAAGTCAATTTTATAATTTATACATATACCCATAAAGAGGGTACCCTACTACCACTTCCCATGTATGTAAATAGGATGATCATCTCCTATTTTTCTACTTTTTGCTTAATTATGTGATCAACATTTTAACGAGCATATTTATCACTGGTCAAAAAGAAATATTTAATTATTTATAAAATATTTTAAAAAAATTTGTAACACTGTTTTAAGCTGTTGTGATTAAATTTTAGTAATTTATATTTTGTTATTTGTTTCATATAATTTAATATTTTAAGTTTTAATTAAGTTTAAATACATATTTTATAGTCCTGATGGACTACTCCCTTATTCCTTCTACGTGACACAATCTTTGATACAAATTATGTAGATATCTAAAACATTAAGTATGGTAAAAAATATTGATATTAACTAATATATAATTTGTTTAATAGTATAAGATTTTATTAGATTGTTTTATATCTCAAGTTTAATTTTTAAAGAAGATATTTATATTAAAAAAATAATTATAAATATTAAAATTAGATATTTAATAATTAGATTTGGTACCTAATGTCAAAAAAAAAGTTGATATTGACTATATATTAATAAATGATTAATAATGTATTAATTACATATTGATATTTATGTTATCAATATTTATGATTTTTCTTATAAATATGCTCGTCATTCACACGCAAAAGAGGTATAACTCAACTTACCAAATTCCAAAGTGAGTAAAGCTTCGTTCCTTCCGTAACTCTGGCTTTGATACATCTCACCACTCTACTCAATTCTCAGTCTATTCCAAATGGCTGCCACAACCAACAACGAAGACGTAGTTTCAGAAATCCCCACCTATATCCGAGTCTACAAAAACGGCACCGTCGAACGCCTCCGACAAACCCCATTTGTACCACCGTCGCTTGACGACCCTCAAACCGGAGTCTCTTCCAAAGACATCGTCATCTCCGACGATCCCCCCATTTCCGCTCGCCTTTACCTTCCAAAATCCACCACCCAGTTCCACCATGAAGATCACCAAAAACTCCCCATCTTGGTCTACTATCATGGCGGTGGATTCTTCTTCGAATCCGCCTTTTCTCAGCTCTACCACCAGTACATGAAACTCTTTGTCTCCCAAGTCAACGTCGTCGTCGTGTCTGTAGAATACCGCCTCGCTCCAGAACACTATCTACCTGCAGCTTATGAAGATTGCTGGGAAGCCCTTAAATGGGTCGCAAACTGTTCGACGAAAGTCCCCAGTGACGAACCATGGCTAAATTATGGAGATTTTAGTAGAGTTTTCATAGCAGGCGATAGTGCTGGTGGTAATATTGTCCATAACATCGCTATGCGTGGCGGCGTTGAGGATTTGCCTGGTGGGGTTGGAATTTCAGGTGCTATCTATGTTCATCCTTATTTCTGTAGTTCAAATCCAATTGGGTCTGAACCAGTTTCAGGGCGTGACCAGACCGTTCCGGTTTTGTGTTGGAAATTTGTTTACCCTTCTGCTCCAGGTGGATTAGATAACCCCATGGTCAATCCTTTGGCTCCTGGAGCACCAAGCTTGGCTGGACTTGGGTGTTCTAGGATTCTTGTGTGCGTTGCAGGGAAAGATTCGTTGAGGGACAGAGGGGTTTGGTTCTATGAGGGGGTGAAGAAAAGTGGGTGGGGAGGTGAATTGGAATTGTTTGAACAGGAAGGAGAAGACCATGTCTATCATATCTTCAATCCTGAATCTGAGAATGGCAAGAAAATGACCAAACGCATGGCTTCTTTTATCATGAAGGAAGAAACAGAGATGAATTGATGGATTCAACTTCGTGTGAAGTTAAGAAAATTTCTGCTCTGTGGTTTAGACAGGGAAATAATCATAGTACGCTTAATTCTTGCAAATCTGTATTGTCAAGGGCTTGATTCGTTCTTGCTGTGTGAATTTGGTTCACTGTCTGCTAGGTTGTTTTAATTACACGTTTGAATCTATTTGTTGGGAAATTTTGTCGCCTTGCTCATCAATGAGGTTGCTATAACTTCTGTTTGTACCTTTGCAGTGATCGAAGACAAATCGTCAACTTCAACCTGTTTTTCAGACCAAAGTTCATACCAGAAGTAGTGGAAAAATAAAATTAAATTCTCGCTTGCTAATTTTTATCAATTTCACAACGTGAGATTCTAGGGGTAAAGGAATTTTCTCATTCATGAATGTTGAAAGCCTAATTAGATCCCAGATTATCAAATTGAATGTCAAATCGGCGTGCTTGATGAACACTAAGAAAGAGAGTACAAAGAAGAATAGTTTTCTCCGATGCAGTTTTCTAGGAAGATCAATAATCTCAGATCGAAATCACTCTAGTGGCTAATTATAAAGTGACTAGATGGCAAAATGGTAATTAACAAGAGATATTATGTATCAATTTCCAATTGCAAATTTATGTCAGGTGTGTCTGTTGAATAATACCGGTGAAACAAAAATAAAGATTCATTGATGATAGAAGTCCCATTAAAAACATTATATATTTAGATTAATACAATTTCTGTCCTTCGTACTCTCATTTTAGTTTTAATTCTTTGAGATAATTATAAATTTTCGCCCCTCGAATATTTTTTTATATAAAATATTAATTCATATAATTTAATAAAAATTTAGATAATTGTATTCTTTGAGAGATCAAATCTCCTTATTTAAAATTTAAGAGATCAAAACTAAAATTTATAAATCTCATTTAAAATTTAAGTGATTAAAATTAAAATTTATATAAATTTCAGATATTAAGGATAATATATATTCTTATGAAGAACATTATCATATTTTAAAAGTGGATATTCTCGGATCTCACCTATTCATATTCCAATTATTTCAAAATATCCTAATAAAAGGTGCTCTAATTCACTCTGTCTTGCATGAGCTATCCATCTTTTGTCCTGTCTTAAATTTTCTGCAATGCAATGAACCTGTTCCATGAAAACAAAGAGCGTCAACGATAATCAGATTCAGGTAGACAGCAAGGGAGTCTTATCCTTTGCAAATAAATAAGGATATATTAGGAATAACATCTACAAACAAACTTTTAAAACTGACATATAATATGAAAATTGATTTTTTTTCCTTCTAAAAAGACGAGTAC
Source organism: Leucaena leucocephala (assembly GCA_037074615.1). Classification (NCBI taxonomy): domain Eukaryota; kingdom Viridiplantae; phylum Streptophyta; class Magnoliopsida; order Fabales; family Fabaceae; genus Leucaena; species Leucaena leucocephala. Next base: position 13,768,947 of record CM073562.1, read on the forward strand.
TTCCTTCATCCCCATCTCTGAGTCTGCTTTTTTTTTTTTAAAAAAAAAATCTTATTGATGAGAAATATCGGACAAACTTTTATATATAGAAAATATTAATATTCTATAAATTGTATATGTATAAAATATTAATATTCTGATTTAAGTTATTCTCATCAATAAATATTTGAATGGAGAATTTTCCCTCTTTGCCGCATCAAAACATTTATTATCATTAAAAAGTACACACTCCCATAAAAACTTTCTATCGGAAAATGAAGAACCCAGAAAACGATGAACCTAGAAAATTCCATTTTCTATTCTTCAAGCACCATTGGAGAAATAAGAAACCATCTTCAGGCGCTATTGGACAATGAAGAGAGCAGAAAAATGAACAAGGAAAGGGTTGGGGGGGGGGGTGGAATCAAACAATAGCAATAGTAATAGTAATAGAACAATTCAAACAAGAAGATAAAACCAAAGCCAACATAATATTCTCGAACATCATATTTATAAACACAACAGCAGATTCAAACTAAAGCAAATTTGTAAGAACCTCAAGCTTCAGCTCGCTCCTTGCAGTTTAGCACATATACTCGTTTAACAAAAGCCGAACGTGCATGTTCAAAGATTAAATCAAAGCTGACACATATCCCTCTTTTTGAGAGAATACATATATACATAAGCTGGTTATACAGAATATATATATAAGATATAAAAGAGAGATGGTTCGATCGATATTATGGCGATCTGATCCGAAGCTGTGAGGGTACGTGGAGAAGGTGATGCCAGCAGGAACAACAAAAGTAGACTCCATGAAGAGAGATCTGTTGAAAGGCTTCAATGGCGCGGCGCCCGCTTCCACCATATATATATATATATATCCTTCACCGCACTTCTGTAATATTCTTTCAGATTTCTCAGCATCCAAGGGAGAGAGAAAACGGGAAAAAGGAAGGAGTAGGAGGGAGCAGAGGGGAGAGAATAGCAGTTCGGATCAGAATACCCTTGGAAGATGATGGTGATGAGGGAGGTTGATGATGATGGAGATGATGACTTGGCCTAATAATTTACACATAGGATAACTCTGCTACTGAGTTGGCCTAATAACGATAATCTTTTTTATATAAAAAAAGTAAAGGAGTAGTCATAATAGGGTTAATAATTGAATAACTAAAAAATATTTTTTTCTTAATTTTATTATATATACTATACTTATTAATTTTCGCTAAACATATTAAGACGTCCCACGGCATATGGATGTTTCTTGTTTACACTTTTATTTTATTTTATCACTTTTTATACTAAAAGTTTTAAAATAAGATTAGATTTATTTAAGATATAAAAATAGAACAAAGTTTTTCTTTCTCTTATATAATTAAATTTTTTGTTTTAATGTATCATTTTATTTTCCAACAATATCCCTCTCAATTTTCAATAATTCATATGGATGGGCCAAAAATAAATTAATAAATAAATAGACTAATACGCCCCCTCATGCACGGTAATACAGCATGGGCGTGGAAAAAATTATATTATAATAATAATAATAAACAATAGAACAACAAATTGTTCCCCAAGGGGCGTTGATGCCGATGGTCTCGTCCCATGTATGGGTCCCACAGACTCGAGAAAATTTCCATAAACTGTATCTAAAAAGTTAGATGACACTTGTCAACAAACAAATCAATTATTATTAGTTATAAATTAAATATTATAAACATAATATTTTATTTTTATATTTATTATTTTTTAAAGTTTTTTATATTTTTTTTACCGTATAAAATTAATTTTCTACCCCAAATTTAATCGGATATACAACACAAACTAAAAAACAAAAAAGAAGACTTCCTAAATTACTTTTAATCTTATTTATGATATAATTTTTTTTATAATTTTTTTAATTTAATACAATATTATCCATAATCATTTTATTTTATTATATTAAATTAAAAAGATTATAGATAAAATTATAATAAATTAAAAATATTATAGATAAATAAGATTATGATACTAAACGTATAAGAGAAATAAAATTAAGATATTAAATTTTATATAACTTTTATTTTTATAAAAGTTAATTTTACAATTTATACATATCAATACAGTGGGTACCCTACTAGCAGTTCCCATGTACCTATTTTTCTACTTTTTGCTTAACTATATGATCAACATTTTAATAATTCATATTTATTACTGGTCAAAAAGAAATATTTAATTATTTATAAAATATTTTTAAAAAATTGTAACACTGTTTTAAGCTGTTACGATTAAATTTTAATAATTTATATTATATAATTTAATATTTTTTAAGTTTTAATTAAATATAAATATATATTTTTTATTCTCGATGACGGACTAGTCCCTCCTTCCTTCAACATGACACAATCCTTTTGACAGAAATGATGTATATATTTAAGATATTAAGGGTGCTGATATTGATGATATGGGGAAAAATATTGATATTGATTAATATATAATTTATTTAATATTATAAAGTTTTGTTAGAATTTTTTATATTTTAAATTTAATTTTGAGAGAAGATACTTATATTAAAAAGAGTAATTACGAATATTAAAACTAAATATCTGATAATTAAATTTAGTAAATAATATTCAAAAATCAATATTGATATTGACTATATATTAATAATTGATTAATAATGTATTAATTACATATTGATATTTATTTTATCAATATTTATGATTTTTCTTATAAATATGCTAGTCATTCACATGCAAAATAAGGGTAGGAGAGGTTATAGTATAAAAATAGATGAAGAGAGATACTATTTTTTATTTAGTTCAGAAAATGAGAGGAGAAGAATTAATTAAAATTTGATAAATATATCCTTATCTCTTTATTTAAATTTATTTACAACTTCACATCAAAATTATTATTTCTTAACTTATATATCTTAAATTTTTTTATCTCATTTATATATATATAATAAAATTAAAAAAATTAAAAAATATAATATAATTTTAATATTATTTTTCATTAATTTTATAATTATTATATATCTTAATATAATATATAAATTATTTACTATATTTATTAGGTTTTAGCAATTAAAGTAAAAATTATGTGTGAGGAGAATAAAAAAAATTAACTTACAATTAAAATATTAAAATTATATAAAGAATAATTTGATCAAAATAAGATAAATTTTTTATTTTATTTTAAAAATTCTTATTTTTAAATAGGAGATGAAAGAAGGAAAATAAATATATAAAGATAAAATAATTTATTTTAACTTCCCTTTATTTTTTTTTAATCAAATATATTTATATCACATTTATATCTGTCTTCCCCTCTCAACAACCCGCAACCAAATAATGGCTAATGCTTCGTCCCTTCCGTACCTCACTCTGGCTTTCATGCAACTAACAGCTCTCTACTCAATTATCAGTCTATTACAAATGGCTGCCAAAACAAACAACGAAGACGTAGTTTCAGAAATCCCCACCTATATCCGAGTCTACAAAAACGGCACCGTCGAACGCCTCCGACAAACCCCATTTGTACCACCGTCGCTTGACGACCCTCAAACCGGAGTCTCTTCCAAAGACATCGTCATCTCCGACGATCCCCCCATTTCCGCTCGCCTTTACCTTCCAAAATCCACCACCCAGTTCCACCATGAAGATCACCAAAAACTCCCCATCTTGGTCTACTATCATGGCGGTGGATTCTTCTTCGAATCCGCCTTTTCTCAGCTCTACCACCGGTACATGAAACTCTTTGTCTCCCAAGTCAACGTCGTCGTCGTGTCTGTAGAATACCGCCTCGCTCCAGAACACTATCTACCTGCAGCTTATGAAGATTGCTGGGAAGCCCTTAAATGGGTCGCAAACTGTTCGACGAAAGTCCCCAGTGACGAACCATGGCTAAATTATGGAGATTTTAGTAGAGTTTTCATAGCAGGCGATAGTGCTGGTGGTAATATTGTCCATAACATAGCCATGCGTGGTGGCGTTGAGGATTTGCCTGGTGGGGTTGGAATTTCAGGTGCTATCTATGTTCATCCTTATTTCTGTAGTTCAAATCCAATTGGGTCTGAACCAGTTTCAGGGCGTGACCAGACCGTTCCGGTTTTGTGTTGGAAATTTGTTTACCCTTCTGCTCCAGGTGGATTAGATAACCCCATGGTCAATCCTTTGGCTCCTGGAGCACCAAGCTTGGCTGGACTTGGGTGTTCTAGGATTCTTGTGTGCGTTGCAGGGAAAGATTCGTTGAGGGACAGAGGGGTTTGGTTCTATGAGGGTGTGAAGAAAAGTGGGTGGAGAGGTGAATTGGAATTGTTTGAACAGGAAGGAGAAGACCATGTCTATCATATCTTCAATCCTGAATCTGAGAATGGCAAGAAAATGACCAAACGCATGGCTTCTTTTATCATGAAGGAAGAAACTGAAATGAATTGATGGATTCAACTTCGAGTGAAGTTACAGAAAATTTCTACTCTTTGTGGTTTAGACAGGCAAATATTCATAGTGCGCTTAGTTCTTGCAAATCTGTATTGTCAAGGGCTTGATTCGTTCTTGCCGTGTGAATTTGGTTCACTGTCTGCTAGGTTGTTTTAATTACACGTTTGAATCTATTTGTTGTTGGGAAAATTTGTCTCCTTGCTCATCAATGAGGTTGCTATAACTTCTGTTTGTACCTTTGCAGTGATCGAAGACAAATCGTCAACTTCAACCTGTTTTTCAGACCAAAGTTCATACCAGATGTAGTGGAAAAATAAAATTAAATTCTCGCTTGCTAATTGTTATTAGTTTCACAAGAGATTCTAGTGGTAAAGGAATTTTCTCATTCATGAATGTTGAAAGCCTAATTAGATCCCAGATTATCAAATTGAATGTCAAATCAGCGTGCTTGATGAACACTAAGAAAGAGAGTGTAAAGAAGAATAGTTTTCTCCGATGCAGTTTTCTAGCAAGATCAATGATCTCAGATCAAAATCACTCCAGTGGCTAATTATAAAATGACTAGATGGCAAAATGGTAATTAACAAGAGACATTATGTATCAATTTCCAATTGCAAATTTATGTCAGTTGTGTCTGTTGAATAAGACCGGTGAAACAAAAATAAACATTCATTGATGATGGGAGTTCCATTAAAAACATTATATATTTACGTTAATACAATTTCCGTTATTCATACTTCAATTCTTTGAGATAATTATAGATTCTCGTTCGTCAATTTTTTTTTATATAAAATATTAATTCTTATAATTTAATAAAATTTAAATAATTTTATTTCTTGAGAGACAAAATATCATTATTTAAAATTTAAGATATTAAAACTAAAATTTATATAAATTTAAGAGATTAATGATCATATATATTCATATGAAGATCATTATCATATTTTAAAAGTGGATATTATTGGCTCTCACCTATTCATATTCCAATTATTTCTAAATATCCTAATAAAAGGTGCTCTAATTCACTCTGTCGTGCATGAGCTATCCATCTTTTGTCCTGTCTTAAATTTTCTGCAATGCAATGAACCTGTTCCATGAAAACGAAGAGCCTCTATGATAATCAGATTCAGGTAGACAGCAAGGGAGTCTTATCCTTTGCAAATAAATAAGGGTATATTAGGAATAACATCTACAAATAAACTTTTAAAACTGACATGTAATATGAAAATAGATTTTTTTTTCCTTCTAAAAAGACGAGGACTTCCTCCATCCCCATCTCTGAGTCTGCTTTTTTTAAAAAAAAAGAAAAAAGAAAAAAAAACTTATGAAAAATTTTATTGTCAGAAAGATCAGATAAATTTTTATATATAAAAAATATTAATATTCTATAAATTTTATATACACAAAATATTACTATTCTAATTTAAGTTATTCTCATCAATGGTCTTTTCCCCAATTCCCTTCTTTCACGACTCAAAACATTTATTATCATTAACAAGCAACACAATACATCAACGGAAAGGAATGAAATAAAGGTCTGAATAAGAAAAAAACAGAGCAAAAAAGAAATTGCAAAGTAGAAACACTAAGAAAGTAAACATAAAACCATCATCTATGATCAAAAGAAGAGTCTTAAAGATCCTTCATCCGCAACTTCTGTAGAGGGAATGGAGGTTGCAACACCCAATCAGAAGAAGGGCTTATTAATAATCATGAAATACCAAGCACTACACAATCAATAAATGGTTGAATTCTTTAAACAGATGCCATGGGTTCGAACTAGATTATGTATAAAAAAAATATTTTGTTAGAAGAAGTAACACTCACTTTAATGATCTCTATGTCTTAAAATGATTAGTCTTTAATTATTGATTAGGAGATATTGTCTTGACTCTAAAAAAATTAAGAAATCGAACTTATTCTATAAATGGCAAAAATTTCAGATCTTTTGCTGTTTTTTTTAGCTGTTCACTCAGTTTATCGGAGCTTTATCCCGACTATATCCAAATTCGACCCGCGTCGTGCACCTGGCTATGGTGGGTGAGTCTTCCAATGAAAATTTTCTGCATATGCCAAGGTTTAAACTTGATACCTCACTTAATTGATATCTTGTCGCTTACCACTCGGACTAATCTCCATTGATTTTTACTATTTTTTTAGTTGCCCACCTGATTTACCGAAGCTTTGTCCCGACTATATCCAGATCTGACCCGCGTCGTGCACCTGTCTATAGTGGGTGAGTCTTCCAATGGGAATTTTCTGCATATGCCAAGGCTCAAACTCAAGACATAACTTAAATGATATCGAATCGCTTATCACTCGAACTAACCCTATTGATGTGCTATATTTTTATATATCACAAAGTTTTCAGATTTACAAGTTTTAGGTGGGCTTGAATTTTTTGTCAAAAAGTATTTCAATATGGGCCTACATGGCCCATGCTACCAATCAGCCAGCCACTAGGCCCATTATACCTTCTCTTGATCCTCACAAAAACGTTTCTTTCTGGAAAAATAATTAAAAACAAATAAAAACGTTTTCTTTGTTTTCCTTTCTTAGTTTTCTATCATTTTAGGATTTTCCCTCCACATTCTCTGATCCAGTATTTATGTTCCATTTCACCATTTAAGTTGGATATCGTTCGAAATCGAACTGTAGTGTTCCGACTCTCAGATCAAGAGGTATCCTCCTCTCACTTCTAGGGTTTCAGTGTATATTTGTTTAGATATGCCTAGTTTATCGTTATTACAGTTCCCTGCGCCTTCTCTAATGGGTTTCGACTAGCTTACAATCCTTCTGCTTCTTTTCGTTTCGTTTAAATTTATTTCATTCGAAGTTTCTGTCATTCCACTAACTCAGATCTGTTGCATTTTGGCGAAAGATTATATTTTAAGCTCAAATCGGGGGGCGAATGAGATTATATTTTTTTTAGATAAAAGGTTAAAGGAAATTAGTTAATCTATTTTCCAGCCGCGACTTTGATGATTTTCTCCGAGGGATAAATGTCGCACTTGATGTTTTGTCTGCATCTCAGCTTTTATAGACCTCGCCTTTATTCTTTTTCTCATAAATTTTCAGGCCTTCCTTGCATGAAAATGTTAAATATTTTTATATGCGCTTTGTGCAGGGGAATTATTGTTCTTTTATCAAATTTATTTTGTAGTCGAATTTGATCTTCTGCTTGCCTACTTTTGGACTTGGTGATGAGTTTTAAAGGGCATTGGATTGGCAAAATAAAGTTAAGAATTGTTACAACTGTGGTCCATTTGAAAATGATTATTATTCTACCTTAGTTGTGAAATGCTGGATTGGAAACTATTGTGGAGCGTGTAAATCCTTGTGCTTATCATTGCATTTTAATGGAAAAGTGGTTGGGAGGTAGGATGACTTTAGATCGAATGAGATGATTTTGCCTTTATTATTGTGAAGAGAACTTAATTATAATTACTTTTGAAGTGCTTTAATGATGCAACTTATGATTTCGATGCTTAATGAGTCCAATTTTAATGAATCGTCCTTTCTGCTGGATGTCTGAGATAATACTGTTTCCTGCTCTTTGAAGGCTCCTCTGTTCCTGATGCCTTTTCTGATTGTAATACAACCTTGTAGTTCCTATGTTCTTGGTTTTGTCTTTTATAAACTAGTTTATGAATAGAGTTGCTCGAGGCTTTATATGCAAGTATGCAAGATTGCAAGATAAACATCTCAGTTTTAACTGCATTGCATATCCTTCTTCAAAAATCGTAGAAATATAAAGGTAAAGAGAGAGTTATTTTTATTGGATATGAATTGGAAGCCCATTAAGCAGAACAAAAATGTGGCAGGACTGGGGGAAAGAAAAGTCAGATCTTTTCCTCTTCTGGAAATTTCATTGAGGAAGATAATTTTAGTATTACTTGTTTATTAATTAACAATAAACATATACTATAGTTGTGCCCTAACCTGGACCCATGCACCTTATGTTTGTTGCTTCTTTGCTATCTGTGTTTTCCCCTTATATATGCTCTTCTTGGTGGTAGTTCTATTGAATTAACTGATTTCCACTGCCTTTTAAGGAAGTTAGCTCCTTTTATCTTCTACATTGTAAGACATTCAATGAGCTATAAAACCATGCAAATATGGTTTGATTTGATTGGTTATTACGAAAACAGGTTTCAACTGAAATGGAATGAAATAAGGATGTATCTTTTAATTGAAGTGGGTTTGATTGTTTTTACTTCTCCCTGATTTATATTATTTGTTTATCATTTAATAATTTATTGATGATTGAAGAGTTACATATATGCACAGGATTAAATATAAATATTGTGAAACTCTTTTAGAAACTCTGCTGCTGAATTTTGAACTGAATTATTCAAACCTCAAAGGTGTTAAGGTTGGCGTCAGGACTTTAAATACATTTCGAAGATGGCTTACTTAGTTTATTTCAATTAATTACCATTATCATGATATAAAAAAAATTCTCATTGTGCAAGGATGTGGATGTTATTTTAACCTCTTTGACAATGCCTGATATTATATCTAGAATACATTTTAGGATCTTTCTATTTCCACCTTTTTTCTTAATTATTTAACCTTGATGAACTAATTTCTTACCCTCTTTCTCCCTTACTACAAATTCACATATATGGAAATTATTTACATGAACGTTGATTGCAGGTGTCATTGCAATGGATTCTACAGAAGTGAATTCACAGCGCAGAACATTTTCAATCAAACTATGGCCTCCTAGTCAGAACACTAGACAAATGCTTGTGGAGCGAATGACCAACAATCTTACTGCTAAATCTATTTTCACACAAAAGTATGGAACTCTGAATAAGGAAGAGGCTGAAGAGAATGCAATAAGAATTGAGGACATGGCTTTTGCCATAGCTGACCTACATTATGAGAATGAACCAGGTGGTGATGGAGGTTCTTCTGTTCAGATTTATGCCAAAGAATGCAGTAAGCTTATCCTAGATGTTCTTAAAAAGGGACCTAGTAATAAGGATAACAAAGAAGCTGTGACATCTGATAATGGAGATGCACCGAGTGAATCTGTGAATGTAGATGCACCGAGTGAATCTATGAATGTAGATGCACCGAGTGAATCTATGAATGTAGATGCACCAAATGAATCTACAAATGTAGATGCACCTGGTGAATTTATGAATGGAGATGCACCTGGGGAATCTGTGAATGCAGACGCTCCTTGTGAATCTGTGAACGTAGATGCACGAAGTGCATCTGTGTTTGATATATCTAAAGGACCAAGAGCCTCCATTGAAGCTGAAGAGGCTCAGGAACTCCTGAAGCCCTTGAAGGAACCAGGAAATTTTTTCACTAAAATATGTTTAAGCAACAGAAGCTTTGGATTAGAAGCAGCAAAAGTTGCTGAGCCTTTTCTAATTTCTGTGAAGGACCAGTTGAAAGAAGTAGATCTGTCAGATTTTATTGCTGGAAGATCTGAGGAAGAAGCTCTTGAAGTCATGAAAATATTCTCAGCTGCTTTAGAGGGTAGTCCCTTGAAGTATTTAAACCTCTCACAGAATGCCTTAGGCGAGAAAGGTGTTAGGGCTTTTGGAGCACTTCTGAAATCACAAACCTGCCTGGAGGAACTTTATTTGATCAATGATGACATTTCAGAGGATGCTGCTCGAGCAGTTAGTGAACTGATACCCTCCACAGAGCAGCTTAGAGTTCTTCATTTTCACAATAATATGACCGGAGATGAAGGAGCACTAGCTATAGCCGAGATCGTAAAGCGTTCTCCTTCATTGCAGGACTTCCGTTGCTCCTCTACAAGGATATGCTGTGAAGGCGGAGTTGCCTTGTGCAATTCTCTAGGTAATTGTTCCCATCTGAGGAAGATTGATTTGCGAGACAACATGTTTGGCATAGAAGGCGGCATTTCTATAAGTAAAGCTCTTACCAATCACGCAGAATTGAGGGAGTTGTACCTGAGCTACCTTAACTTGGAAGATGATGGTGCAATTGCCATAGTTAATGCTCTTAAGGATTCAGCACCGCACCTTGAAGTTCTGGAGATGAATGGAAATGAGATAACAGTTAAAGCCGCTCCCGTAATAGCGGCTTGTGTAGAGGAAAAGCAGTCCCTTACCCACTTGATCCTGGCCGAGAATGAACTCAAAGATGAAGGCGCCATCCAGATAAGCAAGGCCATAGAAGGTCATGTCCACTTGAAGGAAATCGATCTTAGCTCCAATAAAATAAGAAGGGCAGGGGCTCGTCAATTGGCTCAGGTTGTGGTGCAGAAGGCTGGTTTTAAGTTGCTGAACATTAACGAAAATTTCATTTCTGAAGAAGGTATTGATGAGGTGAAAGATTTGTTCAAGAAATATCCTGAGATGCTTGGTCCTTTGGATGATAATGAACCTGATGGAATCGACGATGATGATGAAGAAGAAGGTGATGAAGAAGGCAATGAGAATGAACTGGAACCAAAAATGAAGAACCTTGAAGTTAGTTAAGAGCTGAGTAGTGATCTTGCCGATTCAAGTGGTCCAGCATTAGGTTCTTCTATCTATGTAATAGATCATTTTGTCCCGACAGTAATTAGTAGAACTCTTAAGATGCATTGTTGGGATAGCAATTAGGTATGTCTGGATTAGAGAAAAGTGATGGGAAAATATGGGAAGGGAATACTGGGAAAGAAAACTTCCTAACATAGTAAAATAATTTATTATTTTTAGGAGTTTTCTTTCTTAATATTCTTTCTTCCCTAATTTACTTCCCATCTGAACATAGGGTTAGTGATTTGAGGTTAGGATGAGTTTGTAGTTTAGGTATGGTCGTTTTAATGGCCGCCATCTCTCTTGCTTTCTGTTTTTCTTGATGTTTAGTATTTGCGGTTGGAACCACTTCAAGTTATCAGTGTAGTAACTTATTGTAATAAATTCGGTTTGATTAATTTGTTATCTTTTGCTTCGGCTTTTAGAAGTTATTATCTATTAGAAATGGTAAAGCAAGGACAGAATATAATATGTTAATGTTTATTTGGATTGTCAATTTGAAACTTCTTAATGACTTTTTAATCGTGATTTTAGGGTTGAATTGAAGGAGGAAATGAAGCCTGGAAGGTGGATGTAAAGGATCAAGCATTCCATTGGCTATTCCAGCCATTATTTAAAGGTAAAGACCCTAAGCCTGGAAGGTGGATGTAAAGGATCAAGCATTCCATTGGCTATTCCAGCCATTATTTAAAGGGAAAGACCCATATCACTATCTAGTTAGCTTTATATATCTAAGATGCTTTCTTCCAATCAAGTTCAGGTGTCTAAATTTTTTGTATATTACTTATACTATAACAATTTTTTTATTATTATTAGCACTTTAAAATTCATTTATTTTAATTTAATTAGATAAAAATATATGAAATATATAAGGTTAAGTACCCAGATCTTTTCTATTATTAAAATAGGAAAAGGGTATGAAAGGAAGAAAAAAATATTGTTTTAATTTAATTTATATAATTATTTTTCTATCAAATCAAAATAAGTGTTTATGCAATCCAAGCATCACTTCACTTATTCTATAAGAATTTTTTATTACTAGCAATACTTTTCCTCTCGTTAAATAATCACCTTACCACCCTACCTTTTCTTTTCTAGCTTGTGTTCAGAAGTGATATAATAAGACAATACCCCTATAAACCTTTTTATAAGCAATAAATACTCAAATAATGTAGATCAAAATATTAGGTAAAATTAATTAAAAATAATAAATATACAAGGAATATTAAACTTTTTCAAATATATCCCTTATTTATGAAAGATGATGAATGAGATAAAATAAATAAGAAAAGAGATGAAAGAAAATGAGTCGATAAAAGATAATGAAACATATGAAAACTGAGTATTAAATTATAATAACAGCAAAAATTAAAATAATTAATGCAAGTTTACACTTATGGTTGAAGCGTTAAATCTAAAGTATAAACCCTAATCATACATGAAAAGTATGAGACAACATGTAATCCAAAAAACAAAAAAAGTATTAGCCAACGAATCTAAACCATTTGATTCCCACACACACACACACACATGAATCTATGAATTTATTTATTTTCAAAATCTAATATTTTTATCTCCCTTTAGAGAAAAATGTGATTAAAAATAATAAATGGGGATCGTAACAATTCCATTGGGGAGGACACTCAACTCTTACAAGTAACATCAAAGGATCATGTCCCTCTTCTTTTTTCTCTTTCTGCCGCCTATTTATTACTCTACAAACCTCCCTTTCCTCCTCTTCTTTCCGATGTGGGCTTAAATTCACTCAATTATCATATCACCTATATTAGTCAAGACACCGAAGATTGAAATGAGTTCATGGGGATTATCAACTGAAGAGGATGCAATTTTTCGTCATGCAACTTCATTGCTAGGGGCTAGCAATGGTTGTTGGTTCATATAACAAAAATTTAAACTCTTTCTTTAAAATTTAGAGAAGCAGACATTGAATAACTCGAAATTATAAATAGGATTGATCTTGCGACTGTGTTTATAAAAAAAAATTATGTCACTAGACCATAGACAACTAAGAACAAAAAGAAAAAAGAAGAAAAACTTATGTTCACTAAATTCTTCTCTTTGGTAACATATTATCTAGTACTCCTTATCTTTAATATAAGTCATTTCCAAACAATTTATTCATACTAATAAAAATAGTTAAAAGTATTAAATTTGTCTTAAAATTCAAATGGTTTTTTATTACCCTCATTAATTACATTAAGCTCTCTTCCACTACCCTAATTAAATATGTGCATGTATGCAAAAATTAATACTCCTTGAAACTAACAAGTGCCTTATAAAAAGGAGATGGGGCTGATGCGACTTCCCTTAGTTGGTTTGGGTGGCATAGCCCGTTGCAGAAGTACCCCCTCTTCTCCCTAACGGTCGATCTACAAGCACCCTCTCTCAGCAAGAAAACAGATGCGCGAAGCTAACGCGCAACATGCTCTGCTGCTTGAGCAAAGCAAGAGGTACAAAGTCAGTCGAGTGTTAGCTCGAGGGCTAATGGCGCTTCAGTCGAGATAATTTTTTCTAGTTAATTCCTTATAATAATAACCAGAGTATCTAATATGATTAATTTATATTTGAGCTGAATTCACTCTCAATTTGTGATTAATTCATGCTTCGCCAGTTTAGTATCATGAAGAAACTCTTACTATCCTTGTTTCAAATTTCACAATTTCTCATTTAGAATTTGAAACTCGAGTTTTCATTGAAAAGCTCAATATAGCAAAATGACTAAGAAAGATGGCCTCATTTGTGTTCTTTTCTTAGTAATTATTATTATTCCCTCGAGTCCTATATATAATAAATAAATAACTAAATTTAGTTCAAAGCATTTAATCCTTCATAAATATGTTACATAGTGTAATTTTATTTCCAAAAACGGCCACAATTAATTTGAAAACTTTTACCAAATATTTCATGACACTCCAGAAGCCAATTTGTTTATTAGAGGAATTTTTTGAAAAATAAGATAGACATGAATAGTTAGTATCTTATATTTAGGCCCTAGAGAAAATTATAAATTCTTTCACACAAAGGCAGACACACATATAGGAGTGGAGGGAGTATTTATTTAAGGGAAAACCATTTTACAAGTACCTATAATGATTTAATTAAGAGATAAAAAATACACAAGTATCAAATTAAAAATTAAGAAAAAGTATAGGTACCTGTAAAATAATGGTTTTCCCTTTATTTAATTCCATAACTTGGGGATGAGAGGCAATGGAAATTGAAAGAAGGGGAAAATATCCAGGACATGAGGGGGGGGGGGGGAATACATATCAGCACTGTTATAACATGAAAATCCCTAATACAAACTAGGACTCAGATTTACAAGAGGAACTGGCGAAGTTATCAAAATCTAAGAAAATTACAGAGGTATTATCCTTTGTTCTGAGTGTTCTAGCCTCACCCACCAAGAAATTAGCAACCTTTTCTGCAGAATTCTCTGCGACTGAGGAGTATCTGTCTCTCGCCTGGGAACTCAAACAAGGAAATAGTCAGAACAAACTGGCGGGGAGTAAAAATACAAATATCCAATAAACAATGTCTTGAAACAAAAAAGTTTGTATAAAACCTGAAGCACCAGCTGAATAGCCTTCTTCATGCTGATGACATCCCACAAACCATCACTGTAAATTTCGAAAACACAGATTCATTCTAAACGGTCAAATCAAAGCCATGATGGTTTGCGCAAAGCATACACCTAAAAAATAACGGGGAAATGACACCTTGGTCCCAAAAATTCAATTTAATAATAGTTAGGTCCAAAAACAATTTTTGAAAAACAAGTACCAAATGTCATTTCAAATAGTTATAAGTCTCATTTGCAAGCAAATCACTCGGATCGCCACATGAAAATATACCTAGTTTGCAATTGAAACTCCCCATTTGCAACTGTCTAAATTTATATTTACAACTTATCTTGCAGCGAAACTTTTTGGGACTCAGCTGTTACTAAATTGATCCTTTTGGGGTCCAAATGTCATTTCCCTAAGAAAATATGCCTAGTTTGCAATTGAAACTCCCCCGTTTGCAACTGTCTAAATTTAAATTTACAACTTATCTTGCAGCGAAACTTTTTGGGACCTGACTGTTACTAAATTGATCCTTTTGGGATCTAAATGTCATTTCCCTATGAAAATATGCCTAGTTTGCAATTGAAACTCCCCCATTTGCAACTGTCTAAATTTAAATTTACAACTTATCTTGCAGCGAAACTTTTTGGGACCTGACTGTTACTAAATTGATCCTTTTGGGATCTAAATGTCATTTCCCTTAAAATAATTGCATGTAAATTTTATCATTTTGCAAAAATACAGCCCAGTCATCTGATCAACTGTTTCTAAAACGTTAATGGAACACAGAGCATATGGATATTCAGAAGTACCATAAAAATTAATAAAAGCAAAAATCAGAAGATAAATCACCTAGCTATAATGGCAAAAGCCCGGCTTGTTTGATCAATGTGAACTGCTTGACTTATGTAAGGCTCTGAACTAAACCGGGAATCTTTTTCTTTGAGAAATTTGTCCCCAAGCATCCTTGCAAGATTTATACCTGCATTTATTCACATAAAAAATCAGTCTGAGCCGCAGTCCAGTCAATTTTATAACTCAGGAAATATTTTGTTCCCTCCTTTTTACCGTATAGACGCATTTCCCCATCTTTCAATGGCTCACCCCTCTCTTCAATTCGGAGTCTTTCAGAAGCATTTGCTATCTTGTGATCTTTTGTCATGTTGATCTGTTTCCCATTGACACTACCAAAGACAATAAATTGTTCCATAAGAACATCATAGTCACAGGAA
Source organism: Leucaena leucocephala (assembly GCA_037074615.1). NCBI lineage: Eukaryota > Viridiplantae > Streptophyta > Magnoliopsida > Fabales > Fabaceae > Leucaena > Leucaena leucocephala. The sequence goes on from CM073562.1 coordinate 13,784,687, forward strand.
TTCCAGCCTACCTAACATCTTAAAGTTCCAAAACTACAACCAAAAACACTCCAAGAGTAATACATGTTGGCGTTAAAATTGGGAATTTCCAGATATAGAAGATTTACATTTATTGTCTTCATTCTAATATCAGTTTTGATTCGCTCCACTAATTATAATCCCTAAAATCATGGGATTATTATGTATCAGTATCCCGTAATTATAGAGATTCTAGGAGCCATCTTGCCATAAGTTTAGGGATTCTATGTTAACGCTACATCTGAATCTGTATCTATTTATATCAGCCTCAAAGATGAATAGGGAGCGATACCTCGGGGATCCCATCACTCAAGTCATTCCTTAACTCCTATTTTCAGACGAAAGATTTGGGTTCATTAAAATACTTCTTGGGAATTGAAGTTATGAGGAGCAGAAAGGGCATCTTATTGACTCAGAGAAAATATATTCTTGATCTGCTAAAAGAAACTGGCAAACTAAGAGCTGCCCCAACTAGCTTTCCTATGGTTTATAATCCTCTGCTTGATGCTGATGGTAGTATACCATATGACAATCTCGTTGAAACTGCTAAAAGCACGCCGTTTGAGAACCCAGAAAAGTACAGGAGATTGATTGAAAAATTGAATTATCTTACAGTTACCTGTCCTGATATCACTTATCTAGGGAGTATCCTTAGCCAATTTATGATCTCTCCAACTGTTCGACAGTGGGAAGTCTTAAAACATGTGTTACATTATTTAAAGGGATCTCTAGGTCGTGGGCTATTGTACAAAAATCATGGCCATATGGATATTGAGTGTTTTTGTGATGCCGATCATGGTGGATCAAAGACCACAAGACGGTCCACTACAGGTACTGTGTATTTGTAGGAGGAAATTTGGTATCTTGGATAAGCAAGAAACAGAATGTAGTGTCACGATTGAGTGCAGAAGCGAAATACAGAGCCATGGCACAATCTGTATGTGAGATAGTCTGGATATATCAGTTAATGAAGAAGGTTAGCCTTAAAACCTCATTACCAAGAAAGTTGTGGTGTGATAATAAAGCGGCCCTACACATAGCTTCTAATTCAATATTCCATGAAGGCACGAAACATATTGAGATCGACTGTCATTTTATTCGAGACAAGCTCAAAGAAAATTTTATCTTTACAAAACATGTCAGATCCAGTGATCAACTAGGCGATCTCCTCACTAAAGCTCTTAATGGGGTTCGGATTGAATACCTTTGTAACAAGTTGGGTATGATTGATATATATACTCCAACTTGAGGGGGGAGTGTAGAGATATTATACAATATGTGAATATCTTGTAATTAGTATATAGGATACGATATGATACTGATTAATATTATATCATTAATGTCTAGGGTTCCCTATTGTGTATATATATGGATTCAGCATATCAATAAAATAAACAATTTTTCTCTCTGAATCAACATCAGGAAAATACTGCAACAACATAAGGCCAGACATCAGACTATAGTCGCTGGTAATATATCATACACAGGTAATGCTATTTTAGCACTTCGGACAGATGTTCATAATGATCAAACGTGGATTGTTGACTCTAGATCCACTGATAATTATGTCTAGTAAGCTTAACCTTCTTCGAAATGTTCAACCTAGTGATACTCTCATATCCATAAAAGTAGCAGATGGGAAATATATTAAAGTTCAGCTTGTTTGGTACTGTTATGCTTACTAACGTCTTATATGCGCCTGACCTGAAGTGCAACCTGATTTCTGTTAGTAAAACTACTCTATCCGGGCGATGCCATATTGACTTCTCAGCCACTCTGTGTTTATTTCAGGACTTGGAGTTGGGGAAGACAATTGGAACGGCTAAGCTACTAAAGGGACTTTATTGTGTGAGTGGCAATCTTTCAAAGTAGAACTCAAGACAAGTGACCAGCTGTGCAACCGACACCCAAGTTTATTTTTTCAGATGAAGAAATTTTACTTTGACACTATAGGTTAGGCTACCCAAATTTCAAATATATGTCCAAAATTTTCCCAAAGTCTATGAATAAAACTTCATCTTTTGACTTTTGTGAAATCTGCCAGCTATCTGAACATACCAAACATAGCTACAAACCCCATTCTCATGAATTCTCTCACCCTTTCTCTCTTGTACATAGTGCTATTTGGGGACCTACCCGTGTACCAATCCTCTCCCATGTAAAATGATTTGTTACTATCATTGATGACCACACAAGGTTCACTTGGGTTATCCTCATGAAAGAAAAATCTAACTTCACACAAATCTTTATCAATTTTCACAAAATAATCCAAACCCAGTATAACACCTCGATAAAAGTTCTTAGAAGTCATAATGGGAGGGAATATACCAATGTGCAGCTTCAAACCTACCTTCAACAGCATGATATTATCCACCAAACTAGCTGTATTAATAAAACACAATAGAATGGCACCGCAGAGAGAAAAAACAGTCATCTCCTTGATGTTACCCATGCCCTCATGTTGACAAATAATGTTCCAAAGCTTTATTGGGGTGAAGCCATCCTAACTGCTACTTAATCAATCCCCTGCCCTCAAATATTCTCACCTATTCTACTCCCTTTGACCGTCTCTTCAAAGCCTACCCGACTGCTCCTCTCCTAAACCACCTTCCTGAAAAGATCTTTGGGTGTACTGCTTATGTTCACAATGACAATGGTGGCAAATTGGATCCCCATGCCATAAAATGTATTTTTGTTGGATACTCACCCACACAAAAGGGATATAGGTGTTATTCTCCTACCCAAAAGGAATTCTACACCACCATGAATGTTAACTTTGCTGAACACCTACCCTTTTACCCCAAAACACCCATTCAAGGGGAGAGCATGAGAGAATGGGAGTTTCTAATTAATCCCATACCCATACCAACAGCACCAACTACACCTATACCAACCATTGGCCCCACCGCCAATATTTTTGAGCCTGACCCTAACCTTGACATTGATCCTAATCTCACTAAGACAACACCACGTGATGATACAGAGATAGACGCTGAGGCTGAGACAGCAGAGGAAGAAAATCCAGATCATGTAGAGCCCTCTAGTATTGAATAGTCCCAAGACTCAACCTCAGCTCCTAGTTCTGACGATCTCGAGTGGCCAATTGCCTTGAGAAAAGGGGTAAGATCGTGTACTCGACATCCTATTGCCAATTTTGTTTCTTATGATAGATTGTCAACCTCTATGCGACGTTTTGTTGCACATTTAGCATATGAGCAATTGCCTACTACCTTTAGATCATCCATTAAAGATTCAAACTGGAAAAGGGCCATAGTAGATGAATTGAAAGCCCTCATTAAAAACCAGACATGGAAACTCATGAAACTACCACCGGGAAAGAAAACTGTGGGGTGTAAATGGATATTTACTAAGAAGTACAACCCTGACGGATCTACAAACAAATACAAGGCTCGAGCTTGTAGCAAAAGGATACTCTTAAACCTAAGGCATCGACTATCAAGAGACCTTTGCACCAGTGGCAAAGTTAAATACTATTCGAATACTTTTGTCTCTAGTAGCAAACTTGGATTGGCCTTTACATCAACTAGATATGAAAAACGCCTTCCTCAATGGAGACCTAGAGGAGGAAGTCTATATGGATATTCTAGAAGGACTTACTGAATATAATACTCGGGGCTAGCATGTAGACTCTACAAGTCATTATATGGACTAAAACAATCCCCAAGAGCATGGTTCAAAAGATTTGCAAAGGCTATAAAACGAATTGGTTTCACTCAGTGCCAAGCAGATCACACACTATTTGTAAAACACAACAAAGACAAGATAACCATCCTTATTGTCTATGTTGATGATATTATCCTAACAGGAGATGACATCGATGGGCTAATGAGACTTAAGAAGTCACTAGAAAATGAATTTGAAGTGAAAGACTTGGGAAGTCTCAGATACTTCTTAGGAATGGAAGTTGCAAGGTCTAAGAATAGAATCACTAGATCCCAGAGGAAGTATACTCTTGACCTACTAAAAGAAATAGGGATGTTGGGGGCTAGGCCAGCAGAAACACCAATGAAACCTGCTTGTAAACTTGACGAGCAGAATGATGACAAGAAGGAAAAAGACTCGGTGCCTGTAGATACAGACAGGTATAAAAGGGTTGTGGAAAAACTCTTGTACTTGTCCCACACTCGCCCTGATATATGCTATGCAGTTGGTGTGGTAAGTCAGTTTACAAATAAACTATTGAAAGAACACATGGATGCAATCTATAGAATCCTACACTATCTCAAAATGACTCCAGGAAGGGGTATATATTTCGAAAAAGGAAAGTCAAGTGAATTGGTTGTGTACATAGATGCGGATCATGCAGGATTTCTACCAGACAGAAGATCTACATCAGGATATTGCACAATGCTGTGGGGAAATGTAGTGACATGGAGGAGTAAGAAGCAAACTGTTGTCTCAAGAAGCAGTGCAGAAGCTGAACTACGAGCCATAGCTCATGGTGTATGTGAAGGATTATGGATTATTAGAATCTTGAAAGAACTGGGCCTTGCATTGAAGACTCCTATTCGACTTAGAAGTGATAGCACGCCAGCTATAGCTATAGTCTGAAATCCTATTCACCATGAACAGACAAAACATGAGGACATAGACAAATATTTTATTAAAGAAAAAGAGGAGGAAGGCATTCTGAATTAATACATGTCCCATCCAGATTTCAAGTAGGGGATCTCTTCACTAAGCTTTAGCAAGACCACAATTTGAAGAACTTAGATGCAAGCTGGGAATGAAGGACATTTATTCGCCAGCATGAGGGGGAGTGTTGACATTAAAATAAGGAATTTCCAGATATAGAAGATTTACATTTATTGTCTTTATTCTAATATCTGTTTTGATTCCCGTCACTGATTATGATCCCTAAAATCATGGGATTATTATTATGTAATCAGTATCCCATAATCATAGAGATTCTAGGAGTCATCTAGCCATAAGTTTAGGGATTTTATATTAATGCTATGTCTGAATCTGTATCTATATATATCAGCCTTAAAGATGAATAAAAATAACATATTCTGGCATCAAAATCTTCACAATTCTTTCCTAATACAAATTATGGAATCATTAATATTGAAAGGGTTTTGTAACACCAAAATGCAAAAATTATTAACCATCAACATAATTCATAAATTACAATGCGTTGCATTTTTTTCAAAAAAAGAAGCCATTCTAACCATATTTTTAATCTCATAGCCTAGTTGTCATCTAGTCCACCCTTGACCCATTCAAAATTCAATTTTTGTCCTGAGCATTGTTGAGTTCAATAAATAAACATACCTCATAACACAGGAAGAGTCCCCAACATTTGCACATTGTGCATAAAAATTTTCATCACCATCAACCCACACCAGAAGCGATGTTGCTGTACATCCCTGCAATGTTTTTCAATAAAAAATAGAGAAGTGAACCCAAAACCTTCAACTTCCACAAATTTTAAAGATGAAATCATTTAATAGTTGCTGTTGCCAGAAGACAAATTTATATAAGATGGGGATGCTAAATTTGCTGTAGTCTCCATCCCTGGAATCAAACCCTAGCTGGTAACAACCTTAATTCCCATGCTCTTCCCCATGGAATCCTTGAATGCATGGACCTGGACCTATTTACCTAGAGAAATTTTAAAATGAGCAATTTTTTCTCAAGTTAAATCTCATCTTTATGAAACTGTTTATATGAAATCACTTCAAAAATAAAAACCCTCAATCATTAAATATTATCCAAGCACACAGTCATCATAACTTGAAATTGTCTAATAAGCCAACCAACCCACTTCAATCTGGTCCTAAATCCATCTTTCTATCCCCAAACCTGAACCGGAATGGGTAGTTTGATGGGTACTCATGAGAATTTTGTTCATCCCTCATATAAGATTGGGAAAAATTAACATTCACAACCCTTATTTACTTGAAAATTTAAATTATTAGTGATAGTGACTTAAATATGAAGAAAGCACCTTCACCTGGTAGGTTTTAGGATCCCTACCAACCTAAGGTTGACAAATAATTTTTTTTTTCGTATGGTCAAATTTTATCAATATCAAAGTACAAAAATGCGTGATACTTGGTAGCGACAATTAAAGTTTTAAGTTTCAATGTGTCAAATATTTGCTACAGTTCTAGAAGATAAAGTGCAATTGACTCTATCCTAGATTGAACAGAGACAGGAAAGGGAAAAAATGTAGCATTTCCCAAAAAATATATTGAAGAAAGCCAATTCCCTTTTATGTTTGTTAATAAAATTCCAGGCTTCTGTTGGGACTGGATCTCTATTACAGTACTTCAAACAACTTTGGTTTGTAGGTTCATGTGTTAGACACACTGAACAGGAAAATAAACATAAGAAAATGGGAACAAACAAAAAGAATTTTGACCATGACTTCTACAAATTTACCAAAGGATCTTATTTGGTTCCACAGTAAAAGGAGTAAACCTGACAAAATTCTGACAAACTTGTTTGGCATTCCACTGCAATTAAGGGCCTTCACTGAACAATATGAATCCATATTGAAAGGCCCAAGCTACAAAGAATTTCTTTTAAGGAGTCTAATAGTAATACATTCTCTTCTTCTATGCAAGTATCATACCCAACACCTTTGTCAGAAAGAGTTATTGAAACTAGTTTAGCATAGCTCTTAAAATTCTTAATCAATACTACTCATAATCAGTTAATTGTCCCACCAAAGATAGTACTACGAAGCTCAAATAGCTACAAGGATTTCAATAACCCGTCCTTCCAAGAGAGCTTTGGATCCTCTAGCCAAAGAACAAAACAAGCCTTATCCCACTAAATGAGGTCAGCTATATAAATCACACGACACCATAATACTCTATAAAAAATCAAATCCTTGGATCCTCTAGCCCAAATCCAAAGAAAAACACATGAGTTTAAACTTTTCCCGTCTTGAATATTGTTATGAGGACATTCACAGTATGAAAAGAGTCCAAGAACAAAGAATCTAGCTCCATCAAAACAAGGGATAAAGAAAATGATAAGATTTGTGGACAAATCCCTTCCACCCTTATTCTTTATTCCCCCCCCCCCCTTTTTCCCCAAAAACATGCATATTCCAGCTAAGTCTAGCACATGAAAGAATTAAATCCATTTCTTGGCCAAAAAAAGTGTTCGAAAGAATTTAATTTAAACTAATATGTCAAGCAGGTGACTTTATGATAAATAAGTATACCAAAACACACTTCTGTTGAAAACTTATGCAAGAAAATATTAAACTCTAAAAATGCCAATATCAACTGTCATTTAATCGTGTCAAGTCCACAAAGGTGCAGACAAGTTAACAAAAAATATCTAAAAGGAAAAATGAATAAAGAGTACCTCATAATGGTGATTCATGCTTGCTTCTGTTCGAGAAAATGCCTCTCTAAGAACATCAGATGCATCATGAAGTGATAAAACCCTCTCCCTTTTTAATGAATCTGATAATATGCTAGAAACTATTTCGGGAAAAAGCCTGAAAAATATTGCAGAAAAATGAATGAAGTTCCTAAGAGTAAGAAGCACAATAATTGAGTTGGTAAAATATTCCAGATCATGAATAAGAGAATATTGTTGGCATTTAGGTCCCAGAAGATAACCATTGAGAAATGTTATTCCTTCTATAAGTCTAAATTTTCTTCCACAAATAGCAATTATTTTTAAGTTGGCATATCACAATATATTCAAAATAATTCGTTTTATTATGAAAATAGAATCGCAAGACTGGAGCACATGAGTAAGACCGGCCTTAGTATTTGGACTGTTATATTTTGCCACTATAATCTTACATAGGTTGAGATGGTCTAAACCAAATCTTTCACTTAGTAATAGGAAAAAGGTATCAGGTACAATAGAAGTCTCTCAATGTCCATTATTGCCTTTACGTGATTAGTGAAGGATAGACTACGACGTATAGCCCAAAAAGTTACAAGGGATACTATATATACAAATGACAACATACATAATTACTGATAGAATACCAGATATGACAAGGCAGTGCAGTTAATAAAGTTCAGTTTAAATCTGGAAAAAAAGAACCACACAATATAACTCATATGATCAATGAATGTATGAAAAACACAAACAACATCGACCTGTATGGTATAAAAGATTATGTCATGGAAACCTACATGATAAAAATTGAAACACATGACATATTATAAGACAAACAGTGGAAGAAGGTGCAAGATAATTCACATGAACCGTTCCTGAATCACATAGCTTCATATCTAAGGAATAATATCCAAAAACACATGATTATAATGTTTATTTTAACAGAGACAACTGACCTTAAAAAGATTGCTGGCAATAGAACTTCAATGAATTATAATACATAAGTTTGATAAAAGCATAATAGATCAAAGATGGCAGAACTAAATCAGAAAATACTAACTTGCTAGCAGATTTAGCAGCCCCATCTCCACCATGCCCATCACAGATGCCAAATAGTCCAAACTGCATGTTAGACATATAGGTGAGTTGGCTTCATAAAGAAAGTGCAAAAGGAAACAACAGGATGATCCTTGGTTGAACGGGAGCTATGGTGTCCAGAACCTGATCCAGCCCAGGAAGAGGCCATTGATAATAGCAAACGTCTTCCATAGGTAGCTTTTTTCCTCCTTGACGTAAAGCCATGGGATCTGAAACCATACCTACTCCAAATGGAATTTGATGCCTACTTGGAGAAGAAAGACGCACCTGCCAAATATTAAGATCACAAAGTTTAACCGGTACACTAGTATAGCATTAAAAGAAGAAACACTTACTTTAAAAGGGAAAAAGAGAACTGGACAAGCTTTGCATCAACAATAAACAAACAGTAAAAGGAACCACCTTGTCAACTGAGGTCCAAAGGCTTATTACTTACAACAACTTTTGATGTTGTTCCAAGAGTTATAATATCTCCATTGGCAAGCTCAAATGGCTCACCCCAAAGCCTGTTGCTAGTGTCTGGATGGTTGATTGACCGAGAATTCAAAAGTGTTCCATTCAGGCTACCCATATCTACCAACTCCCATTTCAATTGCTGAAATTAATAGCAATTCTATAATAATTGCTGCATAACGTATGACTTTTAAAATCCAGATCCAAGTCCATCAGAAAAGAAAGGTTTACATCTAAATTCCAATTTATTAGAGCATGCTTTCCTGACACTTCTGAATCCTTTATTAATAAATCACTTGGAGAAACTCTTCCAATTGTCAGAGGTAGATGGGAAGGATTTGTTGATTGTAAAGAACAACGGACTCCACAAGAAGGACCACTGATAACCTCCAGAGTGAGACAGCTTCCTGCAATTCTAACAGAAAGATATGATGAAGTGCTCACTTATTAAGCCTTTGCAAATCCAAAAAACAGTAATTCCTTCATAACAAAAGTTTAAGAAATTACTTTGATCTAAGATATCTCTTTGCACAGTGTCCTGCAATCTATCCTCTTCAACATTCACTCTAGCATGCTTTTGAATTTCAGCTACCTGGGCTGGGGGAAGCTTAAGTGTTTGACCAAAGGAAACTTCTTCTGGAGCATCAGAAGTTAAATCTAAAACCAAACTATCACCTGAAACAGTTAAAGAAAAGTAGTATGACTACACAAAGCATCACAATAGACAAAATCAAAGTAAAAGGAAGCAGGTGGACTGAAAATTGGTAGTAGTTCATGAAATACCTTGTGGCACATTTGGAGAAGAAGCGGGAAGCCTTTGCTTATGAACAAGTCCATGTGATCGTGGTGAGCGAAAAGGACCCTCATTGAACAAGCATGCACCCTCAAGATCATAGTCGCGGGGCAATTCATTGCTCTGATTACGTAATTCGTTTGCATCATCTACAACTAGGGGCCTCTCTATGTCATCATCCTATGACAGTATAATCAACTAAGAGTTACATTAAGGCATAAGCTAAATTGATCAAATAAAACATTCTCACAAATACACAAGGTATATGAAATAATTCATAAATGAAAATGAAGACAAGTAGTTAAGAGTAGGGATATCATGTCAAGTTCTTGCAATGCTGAAGATTTTGATGCCAGAATATCTTGTTCTTATTCATCTTTGAGGCTGATATATATAGATACAGATTCAGACATAGCATTAATGTAAAATCCCTAAACTTATGGCTAGATGGCTCCTAGAATCTCTATGATTATGGGATACTGATTACATAATAATAATCCCATGATTTTAGGGATATAATCCCATGATTTTAGAGATCATAATCAGAGGAGGGAATCAAGATAGATATTAGAATAAAGACAATAAATGTAAATCTTCTATATCTGGAAATTCCTTATTTTAATGTCAACACTCCCCCTCAAGCTGGCAAATAAATGTCCTTCATTCCCAGCTTGCATCTAAGTTCTTCAAACTGTGGTCTTGCTAGAGCTTTCGTGAAGAGATCCCCTACTTGAAGTCTGGATGGGACATGTATTAATTCAAGAATGCCTTCCTCCTCTTTTTCTTTAATAAAATGTTTGTCTATATCCACATGTTTTGTCCGTTCATGGTGAATAGGATTTCGGACCATAGCTATAGCTGACATGCTATCACTTCTAAGTCGAATAGGAGTCTTCAATGCAAGGCCCAGTTCTTTCAAGATTCTAATAATCCATAATCCTTCACATACACCATGAGCTATGGCTCGTAGTTCAGCTTCTGCACTGCTTCTTGAGACAACAGTTTGCTTCTTACTTCTCCATGTCACTACATTTCCCCACAGCATCGTACAATATCCTGATGTAGATCTTCTGTCTGGTAGAAATCCTGCATGATCCGCATCTGTGTACACAACTAATTCACGTGACTTTCCTTTTTCGAAATATATACCCCTTCCTGGAGTCATTTTGAGATAGTGTAGGATTCTATAGACTGCATCCATGTGTTCTTTCAATGGTTTATTTGTAAACCGACTTACCACACCAACTGCATAGCATATATCAGGGCGAGTGTGGGACAAATACAAGAGTTTTCCCACAAGCCTCTTATACCTGTCTGCATCTACAGGCACCGAGTCCTTTTCCTCCTTGTCATTATTCTGCTCATCAAGTTTACAAGCAGGTTCCATTGGTGTTTCTGCTGGCCTAGCCCCTAACATCCCTGTTTCTTTTAGTAGGTCCAGAGTATACTTCCTCTGGGATACAGTGATTCCATTCTTAGACCTTGCAACTTCCATTCCTAAGAAGTATCTGAGACTTCCCAAATCTTTCACTTCAAATTCATTTTCTAGTGACTTCTTAAGTCTCATTAGTCCATCGATATCATCTCCTGTTAGGATAATATCATCAACATAGACAATAAGGATAGCTATCTTGCCTTTGTTGTGTTTTACAAACAGTGTGTGATCTGCTTGGCACTGAGTGAAACCAACTCCTTTTACAACCTTTGCAAATCTTCCGAACCATGCTCTTGGGGATTGTTTTAGTCCATATAATGACTTGTAGAGTCTACATGCTATCCCCTGAGTATTATATTCAGCAAGTCCTTCTGGAATATCCATATAGACTTCCTCCTCTAGGTCTCCATTGAGGAAGGCGTTTTTCACATCTAGTTGATGTAAAGGCCAATCCAAGTTTGCTGCTAGAGACAAAAGTATTCGGATAGTATTTAACTTTGCCACTAGTGCAAAGGTCTCTTGATAGTCGATGCCATAGGTTTGAGAGTATCCCTTTGCTACAAGCCGAGCCTTGTATTTGTTTGTAGAGCCGTCAGGGTTGTACTTCTTAGTGAAAACCCATTTACACCCCACAGTTTTCTTTCCCGGTGGTAGTTTCATGAGTTTCCATGTCTGGTTTTTAATGAGAGCTTTCAATTCATCTGCTATGGCCCCTCTCCAGTGTGAATCTTTAATGGCTGATCCAAAGGTAGTAGGCAATTGCTCATCTGCTAAGTGGGCAACAAAACTTCGCATAGAGGTTGACAATCTATCATAAGAAACAAAATTGCCAATAGGATGTTGAGTACATGATCTTACCCCTTTTCTCAAGGCAATTGGCCACCCAAGATCATTAGAACTAGGAGCCGGGGTTGAGTCCTGGGACGGTTCGATACTAGAGGGCTCTATATGATCTGGATTTTCTTCCTCTGCTGTCTCAGCCTCAGCGTCTGTCTCTGGATCATCACGTGGTGCAGTCTCAGTGAGATTAGGATTAATGTCAAGGTTAGGTTCAGGTTCAGAAATATCGGCAGTGGTGGTTGGTATAGGTGTAGTTGGTGCTGTTGGTATAGGTATGGGATTAGTTAGAAACTCCCATTCTCTCATGCTCTCCCCCTGAATGGGTGTTTTGGGGTAAAAAGGTAGGTGTTCAGCAAAAGTAACATTCATGGTGGTGTAGAATTTCTTTTGGGTAGGAGAATAGCACCTGTATCCCCTTTGCGTAGGTGAGTATCCAACAAAAATACATTTTATAGCACGGGGATCCAGTTTGCCACCATTGTCATTGTGAACATAAGCAGTACACCCGAAGACCTTTTCAGGGAGGTGGTTTAGGAGAGGAGCAGTCGGGTAGGCTTTAGAGAGCAGGTCAAAGGGAGTGGAATAGGTGAGAGTTTTTGATGGTAGGCGATTGATTAAGTAGCAGTTAGGATGGCTTCCCCCCAATAATACTTTGGAACATTATTTGTCAACATGAGGGCACGGGTAACATCAAGGAGATGGCGATTTTTTCGCTCTGCGGTGCCATTCTGTTGTGGTGTATTAATACAGCTAGTTTGGTGGATAATACCATGCTGTTGAAGGTAGGTTTGAAGCTGCACGTTGGTATATTCCCTCCTATTATCACTTCTAAGAACTTTTATCCAGGTGTTATACTGTGTTTGGATCATTTTGTGAAAATTGATAAAGATTTGTGTGAAGTCAGATTTTTCTTTCATGAGAATAACCCAAGTGAATCTTGTGTGGTCATCAATGATAGTAACAAACCATTTGGCATGGGAGAGAGTTGGTATACGGGTAGGTCCCCAAATATCACTGTGTACAAGAGAGAAAGGGTGAGAGAATTCATGAGAATGGGGTTTGTAGCTATGTTTGGTATGTTTAGATAGCTGGCAGACTTCAGAAAAGTCAAAAGATGAAGTTTTATTCATAGACTTTGGGAAAATTTTGGACATGTATTGGAAATTTGGGTGGCCTAACCTATAGTGCCAAAGTAAAATTTCTTCATCTGAAAAAATGAACTTGGGTATCGGCTGCACAGCTGGTCACTTGACTTGAGTTCTGTTTTACACAGTAAAGTCCCTCTAGTAGCTTAGCCATTCCAATCGTCTTCCCCGACTCCAAGTCCTGGAATAAACACAGAGTGGCTGAGAAGTCAATATGGCATAGCCCAGATAGTGTAGTTTTACTAACAGAAATCAGGTTGCACTTCAGGTCAGGTGCATATAAGACGTTAGTAAGCATAACAGTACCAAACAAGCAAACTTCTCCTATTCCCTGAACTTTAATATATTTCCCATCTGCTACTTTTATAGACATAAGAGTATCACTAGGTTTAACATTTTGAAGAAGGTTAAGGTTACCAGACATATGATCAGTGGCTCCAGAGTCAATAATCCACATTTGATCATTATGAACATCTGTCCGAAGTGCTAGAATAGCATTACCTGTGTATGCTATATTACCAGCGGCTATAGTCTGATTTCTGGCCTCATGTTGTTGCAGTATTCTCATGAGAACTCCGAGTTCCTCTCTGCTTAGTTTCTTATCAGGTGCCCCATTTCGGCCTTTATTCTTCAAATGAGGTGGTTTACCGTGTAGCTTCCAACATTCATCTCTGATATGTCCTGCTTTCTGACAATGATCACACCATTTTCCACTTATCTTTCCCTTCAAGCTATTACTTTTCGCAACAAGGGCTTCTGGATTGATTTCATTCTCTGGCTGTGGTTGTGGGGTTGGAAGATGTAGTCTACTTTCTTCCTGCTTAGCCATAAAGAAGACTTCTCTTAGAGAGGGCAAGGTTTCTCGGTTCATAACCATTCTTCTAATCTCATCAAATGATGGTTGTAAACCAAGCAAGAATTTATTAATTCTTCTTTCTTCCTTAAGCTTCTCGTACAGCCAAGCATCAGCAGTGCATGACCACTCAGGAGTGTCATATTCGTCTAGCTGGTGCCGCAGAGGAACAAGTTTAGACCAGTATTCAGTGATGGTGGAATTTCCTTGTCGAACTTTCTCCAAGTTGGCTTCAATATCAAGGATTGCAGCACGGTTTTTAAATGCTGCAAACATATCTCGCGCTGCTTCCCAGACTGCTTGGCTGGATTTGTACAGCGTGAAAGTTGCACTGATTTCGGTAATCATTGAATTCACAAGCCACGACTGAACCATTGAGTCTTCTGCCTGCCACATGCTGTATCTTGGATCTGTTATTGGTGGTTTTGCAGTAGTACCATCCAAATATCCAAGTTTCCCTTTTCCAGCGACAAAGAGGCGGACGCTTGAGGCCCATTGCAGATAATTGTGGCCATTTAAGCGGTGAATAGTTATTTGTGACGAGCCGGCATCGTGTGGCGCTTAGAGGCTTGCATTTGACACCGGCGGCACTATGGTATTGTGTGCCGATGGATGTAAGCCACCCTGGCTGTTGTTGTTTAGCCCAAAGCCGAACTGAATCATTTCTGCTCTGATACCATGAAGATTTTGATGCCAGAATGTCTTGTTCTTATTCATCTTTGAGGCTGATATATATAGATACAAATTCAGACATAGCATTAATGTAAAATCCCTAAACTTATGGCTAGATGGCTCCTAGAATCTCTATGATTATGGGATACTGATTATATAATAATAATCCCATGATTTTAGGGATATAATCCCATGATTTTAGAGATCATAATCAGAGGAGGGAATCAAGATAGATATTAGAATAAAGACAATAAATGTAAATCTTCTATATCTGGAAATTCCTTATTTTAATGTCAACAAATGCATTATAGACAGGTAAAACACAAGACTTTAAAAACCTCAGCAAGTAAAGGACATGAATATTCTTTTGACTGAATCAGGCCTTCAACAGAAAAGTGACCAAGTCATTTTACTATGACTATGAACAAGTAACATCACATGTTTCTTTCGAACCCATCCTCTCTTGCTGGCAGCACTAATCCATTCGCGATAGACTAAATTTAAATTATATAGGTAATACCAAGTCATCCGGAAGACTTGACACAATTACATAAATGAAGATTTACAGCCATTGGAGAGAAATAAATGGAGCCTGAATTTTGGTGCTAAGCTATAACAGTTATATAAAGCTCCAAGACAAAGAAGGTTTTCAAATCGATCAAACTCAAATTCCCGGAATGATGCAACATTACAAGCTAAATAAAAACAGATATGAAACAAGAGCAAAAGCAACCCCAGATCAATGTTGAATCAAGCCACATTTGGAACCCATAATTTCACACCGATCACTCCAAAGGTCTATCATGGAGCTTGTTGCACTCGTACGTCACTGAAAATATAATACAGAAACAATAAACCTTTAACAATCGATTTCTCTCTACAAACTCAAAGAACCAGCTCACATCAACTTTCCTCCAAACGGGGGATAAAAAAAGCCTAAGAACACATCGACCGGCATAGATTGTAACAGAACTTCTGAATGCTGATTTGGATCACCAAGAAATTCCCCCAAAACCAAATAGAGCATTACAAAAAGAGTATCATTGCCGTTCCACAGATATCTTGGACGCCCAATTATTTGGAGGAACGAAAACAGAAAATGATGCGCATACATATTGAGCAAAGAACAAAAACAAAAATGGGTTTTACCTTGATGGCTAAACGGGGTCGCGAAAAGAAAAAGAAACGCCATGGTTTGCAGGCAAAAATGATGAGGACGATGATCAGAAGAAGCATAAGGAGAAGAAAGAGAATGACAAAGCTGTCTACCATCGCCATCTTCTTCGTTCTCTCTCTTCTCGTCAGAAGAGAGTAGAGATTGGATTCGGGTTTGCGAAAAGCTCGCTTTGAAATGGTCGCACTCGTTTTTTTTTTTTCTCTCGTTACGATTCCACATTAACTTTTAATTCATTACATCCTTATAAAGAAAAATATTCCAATTTTTTTAATAATTCTCAAATTTATATTTTATATCCTTGTTTAGTGGACATAAATTATAAAAAATATAGGATTTTATGACATTTTTTTTCTAATACTTCTCAAAATTATATTTTACTCTCCTGTTTAATGAGCTTAACTTATAAAATAAAACTTTATTACATTATATACCCATTTGATTTTGTTTTTTAAAAAAAAATATGAAGAATAGATTTTAAAAAATAATTTTTGAATCAAAAGTGATTTTAAAAAAATAATGGCATATTTGGTACAACTTATTTTATATATTTGAAGCAACCTCTATTTTTAATATTTTAAATTATTTTAATTCTATTAAAAAAATTAAAAAATAATATTATAAAAATAAAAGTGAAATATTTAGACTATTTTATCTTAAATTATAATTTTTTTAAATAACTTTAATTATTCATAAATTATAAAAAAAATTTAGATTATTTTACTTTAATTTATAAAAAAATACACATAAATTTTATATTCATTCCCACCCTCCCAAACAAACATTTTCAACCAATTTTTAATCTAATTCTATTTTTACCTATAGTCCCCTTCTATTTCTATTTCTACTTCTATAAAATAAATTTATCCTACCAAACATATCATAAGTATATAGATAGTTATTATCATAATAAATTTTTATAGATAAATTAATGTATGGAGTAAAGTGATAGAGAAAAGAAATAAGGATAAAAATTGTCATTGCATAGCCTATAAGTATTTTTTTCCACTTAAAAATTAGCTCTACAAATTTATTTAAAACTATATTTTTAGATCCAAAAACTATAATTTAGAATACAAACACTTATTGATATCTTATAGTTATATTTTTTTAATTTTTAACCTAAACACTTTTATTTTAAAATTATAGTTTACATGCAAACCACTATATATATATATATATATATATATTTGTGTAACAATGCTCCTTATATTATTTAATCCTTTAATAATAGGAGTATTGCTCTGGTTTAAAAGATTAGACAAAATGAATACTCTTATTATTTACAACACTTGTGACAGTTTTAAATAATGTTAAAATTATTAAATGAATTTTTTTTGTTAAAAAAATCAAGGTTATAATAAGGACATTGTGAGAATTGAATTAAGTAATAAGTATATCTCCCAACATTTATAGGCATATTTGAATTAACTTTTGGAGAATAGATTCTGAGAATAATCGATTCTGGAGAAGAGATTTTGAGAATAGAGATGTTTAGATGATGAGTAGTCAAATTACTTTTTATATTGATAAATTATCAAAAAGGATATGATTTGATTAAATTATGAGTAAGGAGTGAGGGTGAAAAATAGATAGGTGAGAGGAGAGAGGAGAGAGTGTAGAGAAGAGAGAAGAAAGATGAGATATGATGAAGAAGAGAGATAAGAGAGGAGAAAGGATAGAGGATAGAGGGTATAAGAAAAAATATAGGTAAAATAGAAATTAGATAGTCCATAAACTCTTTTACTGTTCTAAAATCTATTTTCAGTAGCTTATTTAAAACCATAGTTTTTGCCAAAATCAATTCTGGATAAAAATTAATGTTTGTGTAAAATTTTCCTAAATTGAAATTTTATCTAAAATTAATTTTATAATCATAATAGCCAAATAGGCACCATATGTGAAAAGACATCTCCCTTAGAATAAGATCTTGAACCATGTGCATGTAGACTTCAAATCAGTACATGGTTTTTATTTTGATCTTCTTGAGAAATTTTTGTTATATTGCATAACTCATAACACATCATCCCTTGTACAAAATTGAATAAGATGTTTTTATGATAAAATTATATAATATCTAATATATTATATTTAAGTATTATTGTGTTTAATTGGAGATAACTTTCTTACCAATTTTTTTTTTTTACTAAATTCCAAACGTTAACCTTATTTGAAGTTTGAACAATAAGCATTAAGACCAAATGGACTAAAAAACGTAATTCGATTGACATAAACATTAACATAATTAGACCAAAAATTTTGGACTATATTAAATTCAAATCTCAATATTATTATTATTATTATTAGGGTCTGTCAGATATACTCAGAAACCCATAATTTAATTTCATTTAAGTATTTTCCACTTAATATATTATTTATATATATTGGGGTCAAGGGCGTCAGTTTTTTCTTTGGATACAAAAAAGTGCATCTGTTTATTTCGTCTGTGGATCTTTCTGACGGTTTAGAATGGTTAGGCTTTGGGCTTCAGGCCGAATGGATCAATTCCAAAGCATTCATTGCCATAAATATTGGGATTTTCTTTACAGTTTACCATATAATAAAAAATATATTAATCTTCTATAAAAATATGTCTTTAATTCTTATTATTATTATTATAAAAAATATTTTTAGTAAATAATATCATAAATTTCTTATAAACACTCTTAAAACTATACTCTAATCTTAGTGAGAGACTGACACTAAACTCATATAAATTTTTTAGTATAAAAAAACTATAATATTATCCAACAATCGGGTTAAATATAGTGAAATGACTTAATTTTTCATAACGTAGTGAATTAAAATTTAAATATTCACTAAAAAAAATTATATTTAAGATCTAATAATATTTTAAACAGAATTATTTCTAATAATAAGATACTTGTGCATATAAAAGAAAAATAATGTTTTCTAGGAAACATTAGAGATAATTTGGGTTACTGTTTTATTTTCTTAAAATAGCACCTCCTATTCTAAACTCTCTAGAATAAAAATTTATTTCTTTTTTTAATTATAATAAAAATTATTTATACCCCTTACAAAATATATTATTTCAATTAACTCACGTATAATTTTTTTATTAAAATAAATGTTATTTTTCCAATATGACAATACTTGTATCTACATTAGAATCTAGATGGATGGAAAAATTAAATTAATAATATTTATATTTGTGAGAATGAAATTAGAAAATAAAAAATTTTCTAAAAATAATAATACTATGAAAATTAAATTAAAAAAATACCTATGAATAGTTAATTACCAGAATAATTTATTTATAAAAAAAATGCACTGAAATAAAATTTTACTCTAACAGGGAAAACAAAAAGAGAAAGAATCCCCTGATATAATTTTATCCCTCATCATTAAAAACTTTAAAATTTTATTTTTGAATATATGGTGGGTTGGAGAGTGATAGTTCTCGAAGGAAAGGGACATGTTATTATAATAACAATGATCATGATGATGACTTTTGTTTGACATTAAATTATAATATATTTAAGTGGAAATGCTTGAGGATTATTAGATTTTATTTTATTGGTAAATATGGTGATTATTATTGGTGAAGAAACTAAGCGTGGTTAGATATATGATGCTGCTTCCTAAATAAGATGATGAAGGTGGTTGAGCACAATAATGCCCATAATTCCTTATTTAGTCAAATTGCAGAGATTAGATTTTCTTTGTTGAAAGCATTGTAAGATGAAGTTGATAGGTTTTGGTGGAATAATCCTATGGATAATTTAATGGAATCCATATATTTGCATGAATAATATGAGCTGCACTATTCCTCACTATATTTTTTATTATAAAACGTAATAATAGCTTTACATAAATTAATAAATTATTTAAAATTAGTTATTTTTTAATAAAATTTCTTAATTACCCCAAATAAAATTTAATAGTTAGAAGAGTTCAATTAATTAGTCGGGAAATTTTATAAATTAGTTAGAGACAATATATAAAAAGAATTAATAATTTAGATAAAAATATATTATATTATGAAATATGCAGAGATCTAGGATGCCAGGGATAATATATATATATATATATAATACTCCTCCTATATAATGTTTTCAGTAAACACAAATGCAAAAGCAAAAGTTGCTGCTGCGGAGTTGCAGTTGAATGAGTGAGTTCAACGAGTCATGATCATCTTTTCTCACACAGTATGACTAGGTGACACCAATGGGCTTAATTTAAGTAATAAATAGTTTAATATCGTTTAAATAAGGTATCGAGTTTGAGTTTTAACGTATGTAAAAAAATTTTATTGAGAGACTTATCCACTATAGTCAAGTGTATGAAACAGGTCAGATCCAGATATAATTGAGGTAAAACTTCACTGAATCGAGTGAGCAACTTAAAAAAAAATACGACTAGGTGATGATAAAATTTAATTAATGAAATGGGAAAAGACTAGAGACTGAGTTTTAAGTGAATTAAAATTTTAGGAAATGAGTCGTAATTGATTTAAAATTTAAAAGATTAAATATGAATTTTTCCTTAATTTTAAGTTTATCCTATGATTGCAGTAATCCCACTTTTAGTTATTCAATGAAATCCTAGAGATGAATTATATAGAAATAAAATAAAATGATGGTGATTTTTATACTCTAAAATATGTATATTTTGCCAAAAAAAATATATTCGTTATGAAATGAAACACCGATAAGTTAAAAACTAAAATATAATAAGGTAATTTTTCAAATATGTACGCATAATGACGTGTAATGTTTATGATTAATTATTATATTTTTGGATCTAGATTATTGTTAATTAATTACAAAGTAGAGAATAAATGATGAGGAATACATCAATTATGGACGCAAATATATCCAATCATGGTGTCCCAATTTGCTTTATTACCCCCAGATAAACTTTAGCGTGGTTGATTTTTTATTAACTTTAATTAATAAATAATTATTCTAAAAAATTAATTTTATTCCAAAAATTAGATAAAATTCCCTTTATTTTAGTTTCTTTGATTAAAAATATATTGTCTTTTTCTATATAAATTTTTTAAAAAAAATAATTAAAATTACTTATCATTTAAAAGTAGGATAAATTTTTTTTCCTATACAATATTAATTTTTTTTTGGTATAAGAGAGGGCTAATCTGCCCTAAATACAAAAAATTACATTATGAGGGGATTAAATCCCAAACACTCCTTAACAAGCACATTCTTTAAATGAGTAGGGTAAGAATATAATACTTGTGTAGTCCTTAAACCCTCTTTTGCGAGGGCATCAGTCAGATAGTTTTGATCTCTAGATACATGCTGTAATTTTAGCTCCCAAGATAGATTCATAAACTTCTGTATCTGAGTAACTAATAAGCTGCTTCTACCTTCTATCACGTTCATTAGCATGTTCAATTGTTCACTATATTTTTAGCATCTGATTCAAATATGATTTTCTTATAGCCTAACTTCCAACCAGTTTAGCATCCAATATACAGCATGTTTGGCATCCATTTCTGGCACACGTTTGAAGGCCCAAACATGAGAAGCAACTACTTTTGACTTAATGGGATATTATCGGCTTCAAACCAAACAAGTGTACATTAACTCTTTCAACACTATACTTTTCTTATATTTAATAATAATATAAGAATTAATTAATTAATTTAAATAAATTAATAAATATATAATATATATTTGTTTTAATAAATCAAATTTAATCATAACTAATTTATTTATTTAATTTTTATAATTAATCTAAAAATTATCTAATTATTATATTAACGGTCAGAAATATTAAGTTTTCTCTCCATTTAGGAGGTTTAACATCTCATTGTACTTTTTTCTTTTATATAATTATTTGATTAGATAATATTCCAATATTATTGATCATTTTTTGTGGAGTATTATTGATCGTTTTCTGGTACCTAACTAGGACCATGCTAAAGTCCCAAAGAATTGAGTTTATGTTGCAGCTGATTTATTAACTAATTAAAAATTAAAGCATAATTAACATTGTATTCATCTCTTCCTAAAATAAAATTGTTGTTTATATTTTATAGTATTTATAATATTAAAAATAAAATGCACAATCTCATGCAATTGCTTCATTTAGTTGCTCATTCATATATATGAGCCATGCCCACGCACGCACGACCTGTGGCAAGCCACTCGACTCAAATATTCCAATCACTGAACCCCCAATTTAATTATGTGATCATGTTTGTCTTATTAATTTCCACTAATCATAGGTTCCACGAAACTAAGTAATTAATTAATAATTAATGACATATTATGATTTATATAATATAAACAAGATCTTTGACCCAGCCTGGGAAATTTTATTATTTTATTTTTTGTTGGGTGAGACCAGATGCGAAACTTTCGGAACAAAGCTGTTCAACCTAGTGATCCTGGAAGTTGCATGCTTTTATAACAAAAGGTTCTGATTTCTGAATGCTAAACACTGATTATCTTAATACATATGTGAAGATTATGCTCGAGGCTGTCAGCAGAAACTTTAGGTATCTTTCGTCCCTTATTATAATTTATATTACTCCTCACGTATATAACTTAATTTAAGAGTTAATATTTGTTATAAATATAAAATTTATTTTCTATATTTTATCGACTTTTGTATAAATTATCCTTATTGATACTTTCTTAACAATAATTAAGTAAGGGAACGAATATGGGAGTTAAAGAATATGATTATAGTATTTTAATAAAAATATATCATATTAACTAATTTAACTAATTTTTTAATCTAATTAAATTAGTTAAATATATTATATATTAAAGGCTGAAGGAGTAATATTTTAATAAATTATTTGGATTAAGTTTAGATTCATAAAATTATTTTCTGTTTAGTAGAGTTGTTTTTTTTTTACTTTTATAACTTATTTTTCTTGAAAATTATGTTAGGTTTATCTCTCTACCCCTCTTAAATCTCTCCTCTCTTCTTCTTCTTTATAGGCATAATTTTTTTTAAAAAATTGAATATTAATTGATTATATTTGAAGGGATTAACCTCTCTCACTAAACCTTATTAGCCCTATAATTGGTAACACCAGGTCTAGGGTTCAATCCCTAGCTTCATCAGGCTATATGCTTGCCGTGTAAATTAAAAAAAAAAAAAAAAAAGGTAAGATGATGCATGAGTGTAAATATGACAGTTGAGATTAGCTTGAACTGAATAAAAATTTGTACTTGACGAGAGTTACTCATCACCCTCTTTCTGTAAAGCTAAGTTTGAACTGTACGGCTTCTAATAAATAATTAAAAAGCTTTTCATGGCTCGATATTCATAAAGTTTTGTTCACTAATATTAATTAATACAATTCATTAGCAATAAGTTAAAAAAAGTAAGATCTGTATTCACAATAAGTTAAAATTAATCTTGAAAACATATTCACAAGTGTTGTGTGCATACAAATATAGACTGATAAAGGTGCGTGGCTAGAAAATTTATTTTTTATAGCACTACTCATTCCGTCTTTAATATATGACATATTTAATTAATTTGATTATATTAAAAAAATAATTATATTAAATAAATTAATTAAATTAGTTAATGTGACATATTTTTTTCTAAAATATCCTAATAATCTTCCTTAACCCCCTCCCTCATTCTCTTACTTGATATTGAGAGAATATCAATAAGGATAATTTAAAAAAATATTAATAAATATAAGAAATATATCTTATAATTATGATTAAGATCAAGCTCACAATTATGTCATATATTAAGGACGGGAAGAATAGAAAATTTGAAGAATGAATTGTATTGTCATAATTTATAAATAGTATCAAATACTATAACTTTTATATTTATATTGATGTTAATGCTCATATTGATTTTTGTATAATAAGTTATGATGTGATGACATATGCCAATCTCATCACTCAATTGGATATAAAACTTATTGTTTTTTTATGCAATGATGATTTATGCTTTTGATTTTTAACCGTAGAAAATGAGTTGTACTGTTATGATTTGTTAATAATACAATTTAATATAAATATTTATTATATATTAGATGCAATATCTATGTATTACATATAGAGTTTGAAGTTAGCTTGCTACAATATTTAGTAGATATTTTTAGAAGTGCTATTTAAATCTAGAGACATGTCCGTCTCTGGTAAGTATCTAATATTCAATTCATCTAAATTTTTTTGAATAATAATAATAATAATAATAAAATAATTATGTATTATTTTGAGTTAAAAACTTCCCGTAAATTTCATCGTTGGTATTGAGATACTATTAGACGATATTTTCTCTCAAACATGGTACTTATGTGTGAAATTTATTTGAAGGATATAAAATTATAAGAAAGTTGCACAGGTCATACACACATGCATGATAAAAAAAACAAGAAGGTATATATAGAAGTTAGACATTGATTTTGCTTTTAATTTGTGTAGTTGTTTTTGTGCAAGTCGTGAATGATGAATAGGATTCCCTTGTCCTCCTATAAAGTTCTGTTGGACTCTAGAATGGGCCAAAACTGTAAATAGGGCCCAATTAGTATAAGTGTCTGTTATGTTGGTATATATATACATGTACAGGGAGCTACAGACTTGGTAACTTTCGGTTGATTCAATAAGATACATTTTTCTGCATTCTGTGATCAGGGCCTCGTGGCCCAACATGGTATCAAAGCTTGGGTTCGGAAGATCAAGAACCACCCACCAGAAAAACAAGAATTAACCCAAGATTCACCAAGAACTCCCACGAAGTTTCCAGAGAAACAGAAACAGAGACACGCTTCCATCGTATCCAGATACCTAAAGCATCAGACCACCAAAGAGTCGCGGAGTAGCTCGATGGGGGATAAGGCGAGCAGCGGTGATGCAGGTTTGAATTTCGCGCACCCTCTGTATCTACACCCATCCGATGCTACGGGCGCTTCTATTGTTCCGCATGTATTAGTCGGAACTGAGAACTACACCATTTGGAGTAGGGCTATGCGGATTGCGCTTAGAGGAAAACGAAAACTGGGGTTTGTTGATGGTTCCTGCAGAAAGGAGTTGCAGGCGGAAGGTTTACAGGAACAGTGGGAACAATGTAACGCTGTGGTGCTCGCTTGGTTGCTGAATTCTGTGTCCAAGGAGATAGGGAACAGCGTGATTTTCTTTCATGAAGCTAGTCTGGTTTGGAAAGACTTGCAAGAACGCTTCGACAAGGTGTCGGGATCCCGAATCTTTACACTCCACCGAGAAATTCATTCGCTTCGGCAAGATTCGCTCTCTGTATCTAGTTACTACACAAGGCTAAAAGAGTTATGGGAAGAGGAGGCGACACTGTTTCCTGTCCCTACCTGCCAGTGTAGCACTTCAAAGACGTATGGCGAAAAGGTACAGATGCAGAAACTCCTTCAATTCCTTATGGGGTTGAATGAATATTTCGGGGCTGCAAGGAGTCAAATTCTGCTGATGAACCCTCTTCCTACTGTGAACCAGGCTTTTGCCATGATTACAGAGGACGAGGCTCAAAAGGTCATCGCTAATTCCTTCTCGAATAATCCAACAGATGGAATGGCCATGACTGCATCCAGAGGCCGAGGACGAGGGAGAGGCCGAGGACGAGGACCTCCACAGGAGTGTACTCACTGCCACAAGAAAGGTCACACCAAAGAAATTTGCTGGGAACTGGTGGGATACCCGCCGGATTTTAAAGGCAATAGGAAAAACGCCAGTCAATATGTTTCAGCTAACCAGCTCATAGTTGATTCAAACCAAATGGAGAATCATCCCACAGCAGTGCCAGCCCTGACAAGGGAGCAATACGACAGATTGATCGAGCTTCTGAACAAGGACTCGGACACAGGGGTGCATGCTCTCACCGGTGCAGGTTTGCCTAACCTTAACATCCTTACACAACCACCTATTCAATGGGTCCTAGATTCAGGAGCCTCCACACATATGATAGGAAACTTGAATCTGTTCCATACATATAAGACAAATAATGGGCCTATCCAAAATATTAAAATTCCAAATGGGCAAAGGATTAAGGTAACACATGTAGGTACTGTACGGTTAAAAGATGACATAATTTTGAAAAACGTTTTATATGCATGTGAATTGAAATTTAACTTGATTTCAGTACCTAGGCTAACTAAGGAACAGCAATGCAAAGTAGTTTTCTTTCCTAACTATTGTGTGGTGCAGGATCTCCAGGATGGAAAGGAGAGGATGATGATGATTGGTAAACTGATAGACGAATTATATGTCTTAAAACTAGATACAAATTCTGTATATGCTAATGCTGTTGAAAATGGAAAAATAAGCAAACCTGATGATTTGATTCTGCTGCATAATAGACTTGGGCATGCCCCTATCTCTGTACTGAGACATTTGAGCATTGTAACTGATCCCAATATGACATTGAATAAAGCATGTGAAGTGTGTATTCAATCTAAGCAGACCAAGTTCCCTTTTTCGTCTAGTTGCATCAAGAGTCAAGCATGTTTTGAGTTAATTCATATGGATGTGTGGGGACCTTATCGGACACCCACGCATGGAGGACACCAATATTTCCTAACGATTGTTGATGATTTCTCACGTTCAACTTGGATTTTCTTACTGAAATACAAATCTCAAGTTCATGACTGTGTGAAAAATTTTGTATCTTACATATTGACACAATTTGATGTTAAAATAAAGAAGATTAGAAGTGACAATGGAACTGAATTTACTAACCATATTTTTCAGAATTACTTGAGTGATAAAGGTATCGTACATGAGACTTCTTGTCCATATACCCCAGAACAGAACGGGATAGTAGAAAGGAAACATAGAACATTGATACAGATTGCTAGAGGCCTTATCATACAGTCTGGAGTGCCAATTAGGTTTTGGGGGGAGTGTGTAAAGATGGCCACTTATCTAGTTAATAGAATACCATCCAAGGTCTTAAAGTACAAAACCCCTTTTGAAATGGTGCATGGGAAGGAGCCGAATCTGGATAACCTAAGAACTTGGGGTACATTAGTATATGCCACTAACCTGACTTCAGTAGATAAATTCCAGCCTAGGTCTATCCCATGTGTGTTTTTAGGTTACCCAAATAACCAAAAGGGATACTTATTGTACAATTTAAAGGACAAGAAACTTTTCACCAGTAGACATGTCACATTTGTTGAGGACAAATTCCCATTTAAAGAAAATCCTGATTCAAATCAAGGGGGAGTAAGAGAAGATGCCAGGGAACTATTTCTCTTTGATGATGAATCTATACATGTGAATAACCCTGCAGGTACAGAAACAGGGGAGCGCCTTATGAGTGATAATGTACCCATTCCACAACCTAACACCAGACCCAATAGGGATAGAAAGCCACCTATTTGGTCCAAGGATTATGTTTTTAACATGGCTAAAACTGATCAAAATGAAATTCATCAGAAAGCTTGCTCATATCCTATTGATAAATACATGACATATGACAATATATCTGCTTCACACTTGTGTTATCTATGTAAAATTGACTCGGTAAGTGAGCCTAGAAATTATGAAGAAGCAGTAAAGAATGATGAATGGATAAAAGCAATGCAAACAGAAATGGATGCACTTGAGAATAATAAGACATGGGATATAGTACCATTACCCAAAGGAAAGAAGCCTATTGGATGTAAATGGGTCTTTAAGATTAAATACAACTCAAATGGTGATATAGATAAATTCAAAGCTAGGCTGGTGGCAAAAGGATATAGTCAAAAGGAGGGAGTAGATTATCATGAAACTTTTTCCCCAGTGATAAAAATGAATACAGTCAGGCTCATCCTTAAATTAGCTGTAATGAATGACTGGAATTTGTATCATATGGATGTGCACAATGCCTTTTTGCAGGGAGACTTGGAAGAAGAGGTCTACATGACAGTACCACAGGGCTTTCGGACTGATAAAATGAATATGGTTTGTAAGTTAAAAAAATCCCTATATGGACTTAAACAAGCATCTAGACAATGGAACCACAAGTTAACTTCTTCATTGATTTCAGCAGGATTTAATCAGTGTAGAAGTGACTACTCATTGTTCTCTAAATATTTTCCAGATGGCATAGTCATGATTCTTGTATACGTTGATGATCTGTTAGTTACAGGGAGCTGTCAAAACAGAATTGATGAAGTTAAAAATTACCTACACAGTGCATTTAAGATTAGAGATTTAGGATTATTGAAATACTTTCTTGGAATAGAAATAGCTAGATCCAAGAGGGGTGTAATTCTGTCACAAAGAAAATATGTTTTGGACTTACTTGCAGATACAGGATTGAGTGGATGCAAGCCGACTTCAGTTCCAATGTCACCAACATTAAAACTCAGAGCTTTTGAAGAAAGAAGAGACAAGGGTTCAGACTTGCTAAAGGATGCAGGAAGTTATAGAAGATTGGTGGGACGTTTGATATATTTAACCTCTACACGGCCTGACATTTGCTTTGCTGTGCAGGTATTAAGTCAGTTTATGCAGACACCGACAAAGATACACATGAGTGCAGCATTAGGAGTTGTGAGATATCTGAAAGGGAAACCAGGCTTAGGAATTTTGATAAGTGCAGATCAAGACAACTCCCTTAGTTGCTACTGTGATTCAGATTGGGCATCATGTGCAACCACAAGGAAATCAGTGACAGGATACTTGTTGAAGTTTGGGGACTCACTCATTATGTGGAAGACAAAGAAGCAGAACACTGTTTCCAGATCATCCGCAGAAGCTGAATATAGGGCATTGGCAATGGCTGTATCAGAGGTTGTATGGACACTAGAATTGATGAAGGAGCTGAACATTGCTGTATTCAGTCCGGTGAATGTTTATTGTGATAGCAAATCTGCTATACACATTGCCAACAATCCAGTATTCCATGAAAGAACTAAGCATATAGAGGTAGACTGCCATTTTGTTAGAGAAAAATTACAAAGAAAAATCATTGATTTGAGACATGTAAAGTCAGGAGATCAGGAAGCTGATGTGCTGACGAAAGCAGTAAGTCGTGATGTACAAAACAAACTCCTTAACAAGTTGGGAGCTATTGATATATTTGGGGCACCCAACTTGAGGGGGAGTGTTGGACTCTAGAATGGGCCAAAACTGTAAATAGGGCCCAATTAGTATAAGTGTCTGTTATGTTGGTATATATATACATGTACAGGGAGCTACAGACTTGGTAACTTTCGGTTGATTCAATAAGATACATTTTTCTGCATTCTGTGATCAGGGCCTCGTGGCCCAACAAGTTCCTACCTAGGAGCTATGTACATAGCCATAAAAAATTAGTTTATTAGTATTAAATTATTTCGAAGCAAATTTAAATTAAAGCTTAATAACCCTAGGGCTTCCCTAAGGCCAAAAGGTTCATGACGTACGTACTCGAGTTAAAAGATTCTCCATTACTGAAAAAACAAAACTAAAGAACATGCATTTTCATTAACATATATATATATATATATATATATGTATGTATATGGTTTCTGATGCAAACATCATTCTCTCTCTCTCTATATATATATATTAAGGTCGGGTCGGTGGCTATATATAGATAGGTTAGAGACGTGCTTTAAAAGGAATGAGAGGCCCAGATTGGTATAGTGATGCAAAGATTTGATCAGTTTTCTTCTTTCTCACAGTTGGCGCACATAATATTTATAACTGATAAAAACTGGGAGCTTCACTGGTGAAAGCAGAAGCTTTAACGTCAAGAGACACACACCCAGTCACAAAGCTTAATCATATTTGGATGTACGTACTAAAGATTCGTGTGAGCTTCTTCTTTATGTTTTATATTCTGAAAAGAATAGGGCTACGTGTGTTACACACACACACACGCACACAGCTGTGTAATGTATTGTATGTTTTGATGCTGATTAAAGCTACCAATTAATGGCGAATTCTTTCCATTGCTAGAAAGGTGCTCTTCAACGACGAGTCATTCCTCAGACACCCTTAACGGCTTTGAAATTTCGGTATAGTGTTGCTTTAGTTTAGGAATATGTTATGAGTCCCATTTCAGGATTTTTATAGGCAAAGTATGATTTATAAGTTCAATGAACTCTTTTACCTAATATATTATTAGTCGGCTGGACTTTTTGTTTGGAATGTGATATTTCTATCTTTTTTTCTTCTTTTTTTGTAAAAACCAGAGATTTCTCATAAGGAGTGGCAAAAATATTTTATAATTAAAAATTAAAAGTATTGAGTTAAATTGACATAGACCCATTTTTAATGTAATACAAGATTTTAAAAGTAAAATTGATAAATTTAGGAAATTAATAAAAGTTTTCTTTTACACGTTTGCAAATTGCATGATAGAAGCACATAATGACCATGATCTCTTATTCTCTTTGCTTAATGATTCTTGTCAATTTGTTTTTGGTAAAGAAGTCTATTAAATATTTATACGCACTTAAATTAAGTATCAGACGTTGAATAATATATAAATTTCTGCTAAATTAAAATTTGAATTTGATTGAAAAATGAGAATTATAACGGTCGAATTTCAGTTTTGATATTATGTAAAAAAAAACTTACCTTGTCTTAAAAAAAACCCTAAATACATAACAAGTGGAGAATAAATAATTTGGTTCAGTCTCTTAGCACAGTTTTATGCCATGTATTGAATTAATAGACTGTACTTTTTGCCCTAGTTGTCCGTGAGGCACATTGGTTTGATTAATTATTATGATTTTAATAAAAGTATTAAAGAATGTGCAAACTTCAAGTAGTAGTATTGATGATTATTTTAAAGTATTTAAAATAATACAGTCATAATGACATATTAGATTTGAAAAAAAAAATAGAGATGATCGAATATTTACCATATTTAGAAGATTTTTTTAGTATTTTTTTATTTTTATTTTTATATAAATATAGGGTAGTGCTGAGAGTATAATATAATGTGAGAAGAAATCTCACAATTATATATATATATATATATAAATATCAATTAATTAAGACTTATAAATTAACAAGTTTATATATTCAGGATTATATATATATATATATTGTTTAAGGTTGCGTGTGGCAGAAGATGAGAATATAGGGGGCACATGTGTGAATTAGATATTATATATTGGCATGAGGGAGGTACATTGCTTAGTTGTATGTAAATGGGAACCTCCCAAATGCTACCAAAAATGGTATAACAACCAACCCATAAAGCAACTCACGTACTATCTCTAAATGGATATTCAATATATTCTCTGCCAACATTATTATTCTCCCACTCAGACTACTCTCAGAGCAAGCCAGTCAGCTATACATACATACATATATAATAAATAGGAGAATTTTAATAAAGGACCCTTTGAAGGAAGGGGGCATGATTACAAATCAGATTCAAAATATTTTGAGATTTGATGTTGTTTAGTACGTCGGATTTGGAGGAGAGGAAAGAGGTAGAAAAATTCTTTTTAAGTTGGGTTTAAAAAATTTAAAGAAGTCACTAATATAGAATTGATTGAATGATATAATACCATGATATATCTCTTTAGATCTTAAATTTAATTCTTAAATGAGACACATATACTAAAAGAAATAGTCACAAATTTTAAAATTGAATTAGTCAGTTTTTTCGTATAATTGATAATGGGATTAAAATACTAAATATCAGTTAATAGTATAAAAAAATTGAAGACGGTGAGATTATAAAGTCTTAAAAAGAGAATATAAGATAAAACAGTAAAAAAAATTAATTAATAATTTTTAGTAGTTTTTTAAATTTAACTATGAAAAATTTTCCTTTCCCTCCCCTTTTCAAATTCCTCAAACCAAATAGCGCCTAAAGGATTAAGAGATTGATTTAACATTCTGTTTTCATGGTCACTTAACAAAATGTCATTCACTAATTTTTTTTTTTAAAAAAAAAATTCTACCATCTACCATCCTTGTCGCTGGAATTGTTAAAATTTTAATTTAGTTAAACTTTTCATTTCAGTAGCTTTTATTTGTGGATTTGTCATAAAAACTCACATTCTCTCTATATTGGATCATGTTGGAAAGATCTCTTGAGTAAATTAACAAGTAAATGTCAGAGGAATGACAAATACACTTCATGTTTTAAAGACCCCTTCTACATAGTGAACCTTGTCAACAAGTTCCCTTTAATAAATTGACAAGTATAAGTATATACGTTGGTGAAATGAACATGATCCAGAAACATAACGTCAAATCGGTTCTTTGATCTTGCAGTGAAATTTCAAAATGTTTTGTGCTTAGTTTGAAAATACGTGGCTTTTTGGTTGCAATTTTTGACTTCCCATGCATCTTCCAGGTCACCCAGCAAGGCCATAATAAGAATCTACAGATTCTCTTTATTCAATCTTTTATTCTGGATTTCCAAGAAAAAAAATAATAAACCCCTTCCTCTTCTCTTCTTTCCAATTCCATGTCCTGTATTGTACTATATATACTTATTAATTTAAAAGGTTCGATTTCGACACTCTACTATTTAACCCACTTGATGCTAATTACTCCAAAAATATTTGCATTTTTCTCCACATTCAAAAGAAGATATATATATACACTTATTTAGTATTTAATATAAGATTTAGTTGACTTTTTTTAAGAGATTACAAAAGTTAAATAAATCAGTTAATTATGATAAAAAAATTAACTAACTATTATATTAAGAACCGGAGAAGTATATGCACACACTCATAAGAGGTCTATTTAAGCAATGTTGAGGTGAATTGCTTCAACACATGTTATTATGTAATTGTAATTTGATACTCTGGTCCTTAATTTAATAGTTATTTAATTAATTTAGATGGATTAAAAAAATTAAAAAAATTATTTTATAATAATAATAAATATAATTTGATCTTTTTAGAATACATTTATATGATATTAGATTATATGTCAATTTATAAGTGAGGTAAATCAGTATAAAAAAATTAATAAATATTATATATAAAATAGATTTAGATCGATAATAAATAATGACTAAGATTTAACTAATATCTCTATTTAGTATTGGAGAAGTATAATTTTTATATGTTATAAGAAGTTTAACATCTTCAAACACATGTTATTATGTTGTAATTTAATATGATACGTTTTTCTATGTAGCATATGGAGCTTGAAAAAAAAAAAAGAGTTATAGTATTTGAATATATTTAATTTTGTAAAGAATATGAAAATTGGAATGATGAAGCATGTAACTGAGGGTGCCAGCTGCTTGTTTTTCCTATAAGGGTCACATGCGAAGGTTTACCACTTCAAGTAGTCTACAAATCTTTTTGAGGAAAGTTTTGTGTTTAGCTATATATATATATATATATATGAGCTATTAATATTATGTAGTTTGGAATGGCACTAATAAAGTTTTGGGACCCCCCCCCCTTGAACTTTTTAGGGTTCATCACTAATTTGTTACTACGTCTTTTAGTTAGGTTTTATAATAATATTTATTTATTTATTTATTGGTACAAGACAGTAATAAACAGAGAGACAGCAACTAGTTTGAATCTCTTACTTTCACAAAAGTATATATATATTCAAAGAGAAATAACCATTTTTTGTATTACTTTTCTATTGAATATATGAATAAGTAAATCGATTTAGAGAGAGAAAATTTCTTGGGAAAAGAACATTTTAGGATTCAAAAGGTGTTAATCTTAGCCGACACTAGTAAACATGAATTCGTGGAGAATCACTTGTTTCCTTTTTCAACTGGCTTTTGAACTTGCCTTTTTGAGCCGTCCGTACAACTATTAAAAGTTGGCAATTTATCTCTTTTTTTAATTAGAATATATATGTAAATATTATAAGAACTTTTAATGGTAATTATACATAACCCACTAAATTTTGAATCTATATTAACTTTACAATCAACCATTAAATTCTTACATGTACCCACCAGATCAATTTTATATATTATTTATCTTAAATCACTTTAAATTTGAGATTAATTCTTTTTAAAATTTAGAATACATTAAAAAAAATTATTTCTCTCAACAAATATATTTCTTAATATTTAATTTTTTTTATAGGGTGAGGCTGTTATCATATCAATTATTTAGTTTTCACTAAAACTAAAATGTTTTCTTTTAAGATACATTAAAAATTATTTTAGATTTGAGATTAATTTCTTTTAAAATTTATAATATATTAAAATATTTTCACTTCTCTGGAAAGATATGTTCCCTAATATTTAAATATGTTTATTTTTCTTTATTGGGTGAGGCTGCTATCACTTCAATCACCATCTCCTTAGTTTTCACCAGAATATTTTTATTTATAATATATATATAATAAGTATTAAATATGAATGTTGAATAATAAGGATACTAAATAACTATTGATTTCCGAAAAAATATTTAAATTAAAATAAAAAAATTTAAGAAACATTTTGATGAGTCATATTTTCTATGAAAATTAATATTATATATTATGAAGAATTTACAATTTAAACATCTTTTATGGGAGTGTATAAGGGAGGAGAAAATTAAAATTAGGAAATTGTCAGATGCAATTGTTTCCTAAAGTTTATATTTTGGTTCCTTATACCAATTTCCCTTGAAGTTTATTCAAATTCGTAATAAGTCAAAACTTTCAAAAAAAATATACAATTGAATTATTTTTCATGGTGCATGATTGTAAGACAGATACGAGATTTTCTCCAAACATAATCATTGATCCATATAACCATAATTCTCCCCCATCATTCACCAAACAACCCATTTCTTAATTCACAATAATTCCTATGGATCGAAATACGAGATAAACGAGTAATTAAGGATTTTAATTTTCTTTTTCCTTTTCCTGTGTCTGATTTATTTTTTGTTGCCACCCACATGATATTCCAGCCATCATTTTGGTTGGATAAACAACCAAAATAATTGTCTTTTGTTTCAATTCTTTTTCAAAGGATGTGGGCTGATTATTCTCTCTTTGTCCTTTGAATTCAAAAGCAATATTCATCCTTAGATTTGACTCCATATGTTTCATAAATTATGTATATATGACAATCATATGATTCATGAAGTTTATAAAAGTAATATGAGTTATAATATCTGTGATTCCATATCTATTTTATTTAATTTTTTTAATATACAACAACAATCAACATATGTTTAGACTCTATGTTTTATTTGTGTGTATATATATATATATGTATATGTGTTATAATCTATTATCCGTGAATTCAACTAGCGAAAAGGTAAGACATACGACTATTTAGATTGTGGATGAGTTCAACCCTTTTTTAAAAATTTTTATAATAAAAAAAATGTATACGTGTTGCATGCACATTCATGATTCCATGTTTTTGTTGTTTCTTCTTTAATTCGAACACAAAAGAAATCAACCCAGGTTTTGACTTCATGGTTCACAAAGTCATTGA
The DNA here is from genome assembly GCA_037074615.1 of Leucaena leucocephala. Classification (NCBI taxonomy): domain Eukaryota; kingdom Viridiplantae; phylum Streptophyta; class Magnoliopsida; order Fabales; family Fabaceae; genus Leucaena; species Leucaena leucocephala. The sequence goes on from CM073562.1 coordinate 13,819,817, forward strand.
CTCATGACTCCATATGTTCACTCGTTTCAGTCTTATAGATTTTGAGAAATTTTTAGGGATAAGTCGATTGTTCTTATTTATAAAAAATATTAATAGTATATTTCAATTTTTTAGTATCATTTTTTTATTTTTTTTCTTCTATTAATTATTGGTTGTCTCACTGCATTAGTTAATTATTTGTTCACTATCTCTGCTAAGGGTATTTTTAAAAAATAAGTTGAATATTTTTATATATTTATCATCTTTAATCTATTTTAACCAACATTTTGATATATATATATATATATATATATATAATTTTATTATTTATATCTTATAAAAAAGATATAAATACTAAAATTAAATGAAAAATGATTTTGTGCTTATTTTTTAGACAATTTATTTAAACTAAAGCCACGTGTAAGGAAAAAATTTGTTAATTATGAGAGCTTTATGCACATATAATTTGACAGTTTATTTTAATTAATCAAAACTCAATGTGAATTTCAGAAACTAATTGAGTCTTAATTAGAGTGAGAAGCATATATGAAAAAAAAAAAAGAGGTACATTTTTTAATTCTGAACATAAAAGGGAAGAGTCACTTTCAACAATATTTGAGAAAATCCCCGGGTGCTCTTGCCTTTGTTGCCTCACTTTTCGGAAAAGAGCCTGAGAGCTGTGAATTTTGAGCAAAGTTAATATCCATTTAATTTTAAACCTCTATATTTAATTTATTTTTCATATTTTTAATAATCATTTTCGAATTAAAATTTATTAAAGTTAAAAATTGATTTTTATTGCTTATTTTGATTTAAAAATAAAAACAGAATAAAATTGAAAAACTACAATTTTAAAAACCTAAATTTAATCTAAAAAATTGAAATAAAAGACAAGTGCAGCGTTCATCCTTTATTATTTTTTTGATTTGCTTATAATAAACACGTTACACAAAGACAAAACTCATTTAATATATTTGTCTCATAAACCGTAATATTAGAATTAAATATATGACAGGATATAGAATAATGATATTATGATTTTTACATATTTAACTTTATTATAAAAGATTTACTGATATTTTCTTTTAATTTCAATTTATTTTTATATTTAATATTTATAATTGATTGATATCTCTTCATTTAATTTTAAAATTTTTAGAATATTTCGCATATTTGAAAACATAGAAAATTTAAATTTTAAAATAGTTTTTGATCTAAATTTTAATTTAAGAAAATTTTAAAATAAATAGTCATATTTATCCAAAAGAAATTTTAGATCAAATCATGATTTCAGATAAACTAATCACAGTAACTTTTAGAATAGTAAAAGAGTTTATGAACTACTCAATTATTATTTTATCATTATTTTTTACACCCTCTCTCATCTATCTTTTCTACTATCTCTCTTTTATCATATCTTTTTTATCTTTTCAACTATCTCTCATCTCTACTCTTTTTTCTATCTCTTCTATTTTCTTTACCATCTCTCCTCTCTTCTCTCTCCTCTATCTTTTTCACCATTTCTTCTTTATCATACTTTTAATAAAATTATATTATTTTTGGTAATTTTTTAATTTTAAAAGTCTTTTTAGTAATAATTATCTAAATATTCATTTATCGATAATAATTTTTTTTAATAAAATCTTTTCTAATTTTTTTTTAAATTCTATATAAAAACTCTTTTTTTTCATAAACTATTTTTTAAAAATTAATAAAAAAACACACTTAATTTCTAAGGGTAGGTTGTATATCAACACATTTACTCTGTAACTTTACCTCCTCTCTAAATCTATCTTTTCTCTCTTTCCCCTCCCCTTTTTGCATCAATTTAATTTATTTATATTTTTAGATCTCTGTTATTTGATAGGTTATAACTTTTTAAAAAATAAAATAAAAACATTTTACATCATCCTTGTGCACTTTTGAGCACTACAAATTCAGTCCCACTCCCCCACTTCTATTCCGTGCCAATTCCTTCCCTTCCTTCTCATTTCTCTCGTAACAAATCTAAACACTTCTTCTTCTTCTTCTTCCGTTGAATCCTTCTTCTTCACATAACACAGATTACTCTGTTCTCAAATTTTAGAAAACAGAGCACTCTGTTTCAATCCTTCCACATGGCTGCAATTGTTTGCCACGGCTTGCAGTCACGTCTCGAATCTCATCAGCTCGTCGAATCAAGAGCACTAACTCTCAGTTTTCCTTTCTCCTCAAAACAAAATCCCAATGATTTACCTTTGAAAACTAGTTTCTGGGATTCAAACAGCAAAACCCAGGAAAGGAACAGCAACAAAACTGATTCAAATACAGGAGGATGGAGCTTTCTTCAAGCTCTGTCCAATGTCTCGCACGTCTCCAAGGAATCATCAACAGAGAAAGAAAGCGTCTATGTTCATCCTCAGACGAAGCGATCTTCGACCGCCATGAGTCCGAAGAGTCTTGAACTGTGTACTGAGAAGTTAGGGAATGAAACGGGAAGTGACATTGTTGATGAGAATAATGATTATGACATGGATTTGCTCCGTTCGTCGCCGACAGGGGAACAACAAGCGAGGCCACGTCATCAGGGTTGTTTGGGAGGAAGGAGAACCAAAAATCAGAATTTCCCGCCTCCTTTGACGACCATGAGAGGATCTGAATCTCTGAGAGTAAGAAGCCACCGTGAAGATGGGAGATTGGTGGTCCAGGCAATCAGGGTCCCACCAAGTGCTTCATGTTTTCAAGCAGAGAGAAGCCATGGCCGCCTTCGCCTCTTTTTTTTGAAAAATCACAACGACTACTTTGACCCGGAAGAGACACAAGCGAGCGACGAAGAAGAATGCGAAAGCAACGGTGAAGATAGCGAAAGAAGGAAAGAAATGGAAGACGCAGAAGAAGAGGAGGACAAGGAACAGGAGGAAGAAGAGGAAGAAGAAACAGAGGAGGAAGGTGAAGAAATGAGAAGGGAAGACTATGAGAGGCCAAGATGGTGCAGAGAAGGAAGCGAACATGAAAATAATGAATTGTTAAATAATTGGGGAGAGCCTCTGTCCGTGGCTATTTCCTAAATCCTAATCCTTTGTTTTTGGATCTCTCAATAGAATTTTCTCTCTGTTTTTCTTTTTCCTCCTCCAATTTTTCTCCTTTTCTAATTTATATGTCTATCTATTAGATAATTTTACTGGTTGGATTTGTGTATTTTCATCTTAAGTAACTCTCCCAATATAACCCAGAATTTTTGTGAAATATGTTATGACTGGCTAGCTTAATTATTCTTATCATTTCATGAGTATTGATCTTCAGTTTTTGTGAAATTTGTTCTGACTATTTAAATTGTATTTGTCATTTCAACTGGGATTTATGGATTTAAGAAGTACGTTTTAGTGTCTTTCTATAAAATCTAAAATATATTTTAAGTTGAAGGGATGAAAAATTAAAATTAGACTAAAATCTATATTTATAAAACAAATAAAAATTTTAAAAAATTATAATAAAATAGAATGTAATTCTAATCGTCTTGAAAATAAACTAACAATATGTTTGATAAGATAGAAGGTTTTTTTTATAGAAATATAAGTGAAAAGACAATTAAATTAAAAATAAATTTTAAAAATTTATTTAATAAATTATAAATGAGTATAGAATTTTTATATATTTTATTATAATTTAAAATAAAATAATTATAAATAATTTTTATAATTTAAAAAAATTAAAATTATTCAAAAATCTTATAATTTGAGATAAAATTATCTAAAATATTTTATTTCTATTTTTTCTATCTTATTTTTTAAATTTTTTGATATAACTAAAATTGTCTAAAAAATAAAAATAACTTCTATTATATTAAAAAAATATTTAATTCTATATCCACTTCCCAACTTTTATTTGCTACCAAACATATATAAGGGTCGTGGTCGGCAGTTATCATCGTTATTCCCAACCTTTCCCCAGACATGCACATTTACAGTGGAAAGCAGCCCTCATTGATATATATATATATATATATATATATATAGACACAAGCCCAATTGCTTCTACTTTTATATATGCGGCTCCAAAAAAGAATTTGACAAAAATAGTAAAAAATAGGATGGCGATTAATATGAGGAGAAAGAAGCTAGTGAGCATTCATGAAATGACAAAAATAATTTGTGGAATCTATAATAAAAATAACAAATACTCCCTCTAATACTTAATATAATACTGGTTGATTAATTTAGATAGCATAAAAACTCTAATAAATTAATTAATTTTAAATAATATAATAACTAATTAATTAATTTAAATATAAAAAATTATATTTAATTATAATTAAATAATTTATTTAAATTAATTAATTAACTCTTATATTAAAAATTTGAGTTACTATAAATTAAACTTACACTTATATGGTACAAATTTCAATTTATATTTTTAATTTTTCATGAACCTACTTAAGATAAAAATTATACGAGAGGCGTCAAATATGACTGTGTATCTATAACTGAGATTATCTACTTATAACTGTCTAAATTGATATTTATAATTTATTATTTCAAAACTATTAAGATCTAACTATTATTAATTTAATGTTTCAAAACTTAATTATCATTATTATTTCTTCTATTATTACCAACTAGTTGGGGAAAAATAAATTTATAACAAGAGAAAATAAGAGCTGAAATATATGTGATAATGGCAGAAACATGAGAGGGGAAGCAGGTCTAGAACATTTAACATATTCATTTTTTGTTCTTTTCTATTCTTTTTCTTTATTTTGGTTCCTGGTTTTTCTTTTCCTATTCCAAATCATATATCACTTTGTACTTTTAACATGGAAGTTCGGTTTACTATTGAAAAAGAAAAAGACTTTTTGATAGTAGTTAAAATTGACATTTTAAAATAATTTTATAAATAATTTAAATTTTACTATAATCATATATCAACTTTTTAATAGTATTTTGTAAAACTGTAATTATGTCACGGTTTTAAATTTTTGAGAGACTTCAAACATAATTTTTTAAAAAATTACTATTAAAATACTTATCACGATAATTTTTTAAGTAGTACTTTTAGTCTAAATAAGTTTTTTAAACTCAATTAGATTACTTTTAGTGGTGATTTTTGAAAAATTATTGTAAAAAATATTTTTTTAAAATATTTATAAAAATATCATTATATTTTTTACGGCATTCTTTTTGTATAACCTTTATGAATCAATAGTGTGAAAAATATTTTTTTTAATAATAATTACTTTGCTTGTGCATGATTGAAATCTCTTCCTTAGTAATTAAACTGAAAATAAGTAACTGAAATAAAATCCTTTAATGTATAACAAAATTATTAAAAAATTATATAAATTAATTAATTATAAAAATTATATTGTAAAATTTTTAAAATATTGTTATGTAAATCTTTTTAGAAAGTGGCATAAAATGACTGAAGGAAAAAAAACATTTACAGGGAATAAAATTCTTATGATCTCTGAATGGGTGCCTGCATGTAAAATTAAAAAGGGTTTAAAATTATTTTTAAAAAAAAATAGTAGAGTATCTAAAAGAAAACGGAACCATGCCTCTCCTCTTTATGTGTGGCATTAACAATTTATATGCAATAACAAGCATAATTCACTTTATATAATATATATGCGTATATGAATATTTGTTATATTTTATTATTATTAAGAGAATATTAATATAAATAATTTAAAAATAAAAAATAAATATAAAAATAAATTAAATTAAAATATTATATTTAAAATTAAAGTTAACTATAGATTTAAAATCAAACTATTTGAACCGTTGGGGCTAGCTAATATTTACAATTTTAGAGTCGCAGAAGATTCAAATTAACAAGATCATACCAACCAAGTGTTTTGTTGGTTTGTTTATTCTCCCTGAATCCAACATAATGAAAAATGTTCCATAGATAGGAAAAGAGAGAAACAATAGCGAGCGATCTTACTAATATATCGTTCATGATTCCATCAAATCTGCATATTTTTTGTACGGTCAGTTTCAAAATTCTCTCCTCCTCTCTTTCCTTTCCCCCAAAAAGTGCATATTATATCGCCCTATGCCTTCATCCATATAGATTTCATAGTTCTATTTTTCTTTTTTAATATGGCTAGATGACTGGTTTGATCATTCTCAAATTTAATTGAAGATAATTTTCCTAATAACATTTTTTATATTCATATATATTTAAATTTAAAACTTTATACTTAAGCAATCAAAAGTCCTTCCATGTCCTTCCATTAAGAAGCACTTGTTAGTTCATAGTTCTACTTCTTATAGTAGATATGATTTTTTTCCAAATAAAAATGTAAAAATTTCGCAAAAATATCACTTAAATTTTAAAATTCTAGATGAGGAATTCTTACAAAAATAATGTGTTGTTATTTACTTATCAAGTGTAGTCAATAGCAATTAAAGTATACAAAATAAAACTAATTTATAATTTTGAAATTCAAGTCTAGGATTTTCCCAATAAATTAAACATCTTCCAAATATATGATTTTACAACCTGATCAGAAATAGTAGTTTATTATATTTGTACTTTAATAACTCTTTTGTTAAATTATGTGTAATTTATACACAAATATATCATTTATTTGTGGATCAATATTTTTTTATTGAAATATTACATTTTAGGGTTATATATACGAATATTTTTTGTATAGTTTAATGATGATTAAGTTGACCTCATTCCACTATAGTTGGATCATTGATATCACTATATCAACTAGTTCAATACCCAATCCAGTTTCTAGTACCTAAAATATAGCTACAATAGTATTAGAATGCATGCACTAGTCTTAATGAAAGGAACTATATAACTATGGGTTAAAGCGTAAATTTATTTAAGAAGTTTTTATTCAAGAGCACTAGGTATCTAATTTTTTTTTAAAAATAATGTTACTTTAAAAATTTTTAAATTGTAACAATGTCACTCTGACTGTTACATAAAATTAAATTTAATCGTTAGTTGATTAATATACTTATGTGGCATACCATGTGACATTAACTTCATTTTTTATTTTAAGTTAAAGTGAAATTTTTTTTTAAATTTTTTTACTTATGAGCATTTGGTATCTAAATCTTTTTTATTTGTTTAAAGACCTTATGTTTAAATAGTGCATGCATGCTAATACTATTGTAGCTATTTTTAACTATTTAACCGCAGTTTATGTAGTTTAAATAGTGTATGTCTTAGTATTAACTATTTAAACATAAAGAGTCTCTAATTCCAAGTTCATATCAATATAAAATAACATTTTTGAGAGAACCATCCTAACTCGAATTAGGGCTAGTCAAAATTCAACGTGGCTTTCACATACAGGACGATTTGTTAAAAAAAATAATTTAAGAAAATAGCTCATATCTACAACAGTGAGAAGAAGCATAGAGCAAACCCTAAAAAAGGATTCGTATCTGGAGGCCGTACCAACATGGGAGACCAACAGATCCACCACTCTGAAACAAAATCAAAAACCACAATCCATATTCTTTACACACACCCCTACCTTGTTCATGCCACTTGTCTAACTATGGAACTTTAATTTGGTTAATAATGTTTGTCGCTTAGCTTCGTACCTCCTGATCACCAGTAACTGTCTTACACAGCCGACAAGGTTCATATATACATATAATGCAAAATCTCAGGATGAGAAAAAAAGGAAGGTTAAATATTCAACGAGGCAATTGATAACATTATAGGAAAGAAGATGATCCACATATGTGGGAGAATGAAACATGTTGAAATGTGAATGGACACAAGTTGATATCTGATTGATTCATTACTTTCTCTGTCTGCTATGTTTCTGATCTTCTTCAACTTGCACTCTGATTTTACACTGCTACCTACACTTTCTTTCTTTTGCTTTTCTTTTGCTCAGAGATAATTTGCACGTACCCACACATCTCTCTCTAGATATGTATATATGGTGGTGGACTTGTTTTGTGTTGTCTTTTGCGTCTTGGATTCGCCAAATCCATTCGACAATGAACTAAGATACGCGTGTTTGTGTCTGTTATGTTATACAAGCTACTTACGGTCTTAAATATAAAAATTATTTAATTTTTTAAAATTAATTTAAAAAATTAAATAAATTAATTATAATTAATATAAAATTAGTTAATTAATTTAAATAAATTAAAAAAGGATATAATATGAATTCATTTTAATAAGTTATATTTAGTTATAATTAATTTTTAAAAAAAATTAACTAATTTTTAAAAAAACTCTATTCATTCTATTGGAAGAGCTTTTCTCTCATGAAACTTTGTATTTTTTTCACGAGTTCCTGGCTCATAAGGAATTTGAATGTTTTAATGTAAAGTTAATTAGTAAACATTCCATTATTATGAAGAATTATAAATACATATTAAAGATGATGCTAAATGCTATTATATATACTCCAATCCAACTCACTGTATTTTGACACAAATAACTCATTTATTGGTTTGATTTATTAGGTATCCAAATTTCGATGTTCATGACCATTCCTACAATATATATTTTTTATATATAAATTAAATTAAAAATTTAAAAATATATAATTAAGTCTTATATTGTTAAATTAACTATGTGTTTGTGTGTGTATATATATATATATGTGTGTGTGTGTGTGTAATAAAAGCTAAAAACAGTATCTGTGTGTGTGTATATATAAAGATAATAACAAAATGTGGGTCAGATATCAGATTGATGTGTTACATTACATTACATCGATCAAATTGTTTCCGGTCCTTTTTTCCACAGAAAATCAGTACCCCCTAAATTCTATGGATTTTATCTTAATCCATATAATGGCAATATGAACAATAACGTCTCGCCATGTGTAAAAGCAAAAGGCACTACACAGTTTATTACGTGTGGATGTGAGCCTCGAAAAATTAAGAATTTATACTTCACATACAATAAATTCAGATCTCCCTATATTCATCATCATATGATCATCAATACCAAATAAAAAAAACTAATATAACATATTTGAATAAAGGAAAAAAATTATGAATGAAATAATGATATGATTAATGGTTTCCTATGCTAATTAACACCAGAAACTATATTCTTTTTATAATATGAAAGACAAACAGTGGAATCCTCTAAAATATAATTCAAGGTTATGATTAACTTAAGTCAAGATTTTTAATTATATTTTTTTGATTAAAAAATTAGTTTTTATATAGTTATAATCAACTTCAGAAAAAATTGATAGTATTATCAAACATAACTGCCACCTAAGCAATGTGTCATTGTCATATCAGCCCCTTGTTATCCTTAGGACCTTGACTAAAATTAATCATAATAATTATAAGGAAAAATTATAGGGACCTAGCTTTATCTAAGTTGATGACAATTCTAAGGGATAATAATTGTTTTTTTCTTACATTTTTAATGTTTTTCTCCTAATATATATGATTTATTATATCAATCTTTTTTTAAAAATACTATATTTATATTAAAACATGTAATAAAAGTATTAAAAAGTATATAGCTATATCTACGACGATGTCACATAATTTCCAAGGGACATTGGCTCTTGCAAAAAAAAAAAAAAAAGGAGAGGACGAAATGGTTTTCTTGTTAGTTAAGCATTGGAATAATAGTGGCAAAGCCTTTCACAAAGTTTAGAAAAAGGCAATTAGTGAAATAACACCTACAATTGTATGTCACCCATGTTATAAAAAAGGTTGATGGAAAAGAAACACTTTTACCTAAGCAACTTGGTCCAAACTTTAAAACTTGATTTTTTTTAATAATTATCCATAATTAAATATCTAATAATAATGACAGGTTCATTCGTTTTATAGATTGGGTTGGAGGGATTCGCATTTTATGTTTGAGGGGGACAACTCAACATAAACAATATGATATATATATATATGTACAGGGTCTGTTTGGATAAAATTTTAGAAAAGAGCTTATAAAAAAAGAATTTTTAGGTAGCTTTTAGAAAAAAGACCTATGGAGAAGAGTTTATAAAAAAAATAGTTTTGAATAAACGAGTGTTTGGATAGTTATTTTCAGAAATACTTTTATTATTGGTAAATTATGAAAAAGTACATGAGTATTAAATGAGAAGAGAGGAGAGATAAGAGATGAGAGATGCAAGATAGTGTAGAAAAGAAATGAGAGAGAAGAGATGAGAAATATTGTAAGAAAACGTATAAGAGAGATGAGAGATAGTGTAAGAAAAAGTAAGGGTAATATAGTAATTGGTTAGTCTATAAGCTTTTTTACTGTTCTATAAGCTAGTCTGACTAACTTATCTATAATCTTGATTTTAAACTATAATTTGATCTAAAAACTTGTTTAAACAAATATAATTTTTTGTTTTATTTTTTTTTTTAAAATTGAAATTTTAGCTGTTTACAAATACCACAAAGACACGTTCAAACGCAGAATATAATTAATGTATTTGTGTCCTTACTTTATAGTTATATATTTTTATTTACGAAATTGTTCACTTGGCATTTTTACACATACATTACTATACAAGGGTTCATTGAATTTCGTAATCGCATGGATAATCTTCTATCTAATTTATACTAATTAAATATTGCAAATAAGTAAAGAAGGGACATTTTCTTCTGTGCAAAACCTAAGAATTGTGTCATTTATAACAAATAAATGATATTCTTAATACTAAGAGTTACTTAATTAATTAGATAAATTAATTAATTACAATAAATTTAACATGATTTTTTTAAAATATATATTTATAATATTAAATTATATATTAATTTATAAGTTAAATAAATTAGTTTGTAAAATAATTATAAAATAGATTAAAATATTATATTTAATATTAAAATTAACTCCTAAAAGAGTACAATTTATTTTTCTATATTTCATTAAAAATATTGGCTCCATCTATTGTAGTTAGCGAAGGTAAAAAAAATTAATAAAATAGACTTTTAGAAGAGTGTAACTTTTTTAATTTTAACTGCACGCTGCATAAATTTAAATTGAGGGTTTAAGCTGCCACATGGCGTCACCAGCAAAAGGAACAAGCTTTGTATAAAAGCATTAATTCCATGATTATCCTTAATTAATTGAATTATTCCCTACCACGAACACCACTTTGGTGGGACAAAAAAGGACAAGCCAACTGATTCATTCATTCATTCATTATCGTCTACTTGGTTATATCGCTATTCGATGATTTCACTCATCACATTCCAAAGTAAAAAACCCAAATGCCCTTAAATTATTGGGCAGCACAGTGTGGTTTGTATGATCTCCAATTCTCCACCATGTTTAAAACGCAAGCAAATTCATTTATAAGACAGAAAACAACATAACAAAAGTTACTTTTAAAGTATTGTTCTTGTTTTCAAAGTGCCAAAAAGAAAAGACTCAAGAGTCCACTCCCTGTCTTTCTCTACCCAAATGGATAAGCATCCAGCTTCTAATGAGTCTGACGGTGCATTACTACATGCATGCATCACCATAGCTAGTCTTCTTTTTTTTTTTTTAATATAAAATTTATTTAATTAATTTAAATATATTAAAAAAATTAGTTATTTATAATGATTATATATTATTTTTTTAAAATATCCCATTTAATCATGTGCATTTGAATTACCTTTAATAGAAATTCCCTTAATATATATAATTATATAATGATACTCTAAAGAAAAAATTATAATTTTAAAAGATAAAATAGATTGAGATTTTATATTTAAGAAAAAAGTAAATTCCTTATCAAATTCTTATATTTAGAACTGGAAAGAGTATAATATAGAGAGACTATTTATGTTAACAATAGTATATTTTAATTAGTAAACAGTTGACTCATAACTTAAAAGATTATAAATTTAAATTCCGCTTTTAATACGAGAACTCTATTAATAGATAATTCTGTAAACATGTCAACCACTTAAGCACATACCCTTGCTAGAAAAGTGTGTATATATAGATAAAACTTTTATAGTGTTACTTGTTTGTAGATCCTAATTAGCTGAAAAAGGCACTACAATAAGTTGATCAGACTCTTGTAACCTGGGAGTATTCTATCAAGACCACTAAACACTCGCCAAAAGAAAATTATCATTCATACATTCCTAATAACCCACTGAATCCAAAATAGCTATAGAAAATTAAAATAAAAGGTTTAGTTGAGAGCCTTCTTGAATTAATAGGATCTTTTACATTTCTTCTTCTACTTGCGTCACTTAGAAATTGAATGCTACTTAACATGCCATCTACTCTTTCCAAAAGTCTCTCTGCCGTTTAGTCAGTTCAATGTTCACGTAAAGTGGCAGAATTACCCTCGGATTCATATCATATCATATACACTTGTGTAGGAGATTTTGATGGTTCCACGTACAAGCAAAAGTGGACCACCCGCTAGCTTCTTTGATTCAGTTACTCGTGTCCAGTGTACTTATTGATATCTCCTATCTTAATTATAAAAATTAATTAATATTTTTAAATATATTAAAAAAATAAAATAAACTAATTAATTATAATTAATATAAAAATTAGTTAATTAATTTTAATATATTAATAAATATATAATATAAATTTATCTTAAAATATTATATTTAATCATAATTAATTGATTTATTTAGTTTTCTTAATATATCTAAAAAAATTAACTAACATTTATAATTATGATTGAAAGTATATATTTTCTCTACCTTTTATATATATTTCAGTAATGACTTGCAGGCATTAATATGCTCTTAAGGTACAAAAAGACAAAAAGAGTATATGAAGATTAGGTTTCTGTTACACTTGTGAATATGAAAACTCTGGAGATTAATCATATCATATAATAATATGTTTGTTTAGGGTATATTTTCCGAAAAGTTTCAAACTTATTGGAACTTGTACAATGATTTACTGCAAATATATATATATGTGTGTGTGTGTATATATATATATATTACAGATGGTGAAAGTGAATTAATTGATAAGTGGGGTATATATAAGTGAAGCTTTTGGGATTGACCACTGTGCATTTGGATTCTTGTGGTCTCATAAAGAGAAAGTGAGATCTTTTTCATATCGTTTCATGTTGATCTCTCTCCCCTTGCATGCATCTTTTTCCATCATGTCTTTCCAGAATCTAGGTCTTTCACGTCAAGAGCTTCTCTTTACTCTGAAACACACCCACACACCCACACAAACACCCACCCACACACACACATAAACACACACACAGACATATTCCAAGTTGAAAACGTTGGCCACCATAAAAACATCTTTTCATGTTCACTTTGGTCCTTTCGTATGATTTTGTGTGTACATATTCATCCCCTTCTTCCCTTTTCCATCAAGCACGGTTTTGGGCTCCTCTAGATCATCAAGCAGCCCATATGATTACAATGTGAAATCTGGAATAAAAAAGTTTAGATTTTGTTGGTAATTGTTTTTGACCTCAATAACAATTTTAAAAGTGACTTAGATTGGATAGGTATTCTAACTCTTAAGTATCTAGATTTATATTTAAGGGTAATTGATGGCTCGCCCTGTTCGACATTGATATCGCCTAGGAGGAAGAGAGATCTCGCCATACTTTTAGATCAGGGGTGAACCCAATTTCTTTCTCAAAAATTTTGTATAAAAAAAAGTGACTTAGATTGTCTGCTGAAAAATAATAATGCTTCAACGCTATATTGTTGTCACCAGTTGTTATTTTTATAAAAAAGAAAAGTATTTATTCTAAAAACAAGAAAAATCCTGATAGATTTGGCTTAGTTCTGAAATGAATAAAGAAAAGGCACTTTCAGGGGAATTCATGAATGATTTTGCATCATTAAATATGAAGGCAAGATGGGTCCAATGGGTCAAAATTTGTGTTAGATTAGGGAAGCACACAGACAAAAATCAGAGGTAATCTGCAAGAAAAATCTGGCAACTCAAACCGATTTTTATTCCTTCATTAGACCCATGAATAGTTTCAAACATGATTATTTTTGCACCACAAAGTTTTTGTTTTTATGTAAGATTTACAGAATTATGTGGTGTGACACCTGATATGAGAATATGCAGCTAATGGGGCCTTCAATCAATTGCATTCATCTTACAAATTTGAATTCAATAGTTTATATGATTCCCTTGTCTTCTCGTGTTTTTTTTTAATATTGTAGGCATTTTTGGCTTGCCAATTAATATATTTTTATTAGCCTAACGATAAATATGATCCATTTGGATATTCTAGTCCAACGCCATAAGTCTTCTAATGTCATTCTAAAAGAGAATAACAAATACTCTGAATCCAATCAAGTAATTGATCAATCCACGCGAAAGAGAGTCACAGTTTAGATCCTGTTTATATTACACAACAAATAACATCGATAGAGGAAGAGAGTTGGGGTTCATATATTTAAAAAACTGTTTTACTGGTGTGTTTAATTGTTCCCTCTCTTCTTTCAAACCCAAAAGGGTATATTACATATACTTACTCATACTTTTTCTAATTTGCTATTTGTGTCCCAGGGTTTATGTTTATCTATCAATAGTAGATCGGTAGATTTTTTCCAGTACATTCGTAAAATTTTCAAGCAGGAGATTTAAATATGTAGGATATCCCCAACGTTATGCTTCAATGCATTTTTCTCATTTAGTCAAATGATGCTAGTTTCCTTCTTCGTGCTGTCATCTCAACATGACATACTTTTAATTGCTATGCTCCCCAAAAATATGAATATTTCTAATCTTGAATAAACATATTTAGTTATGTAAAGACATTAGAAAGAAGGAACTATCTTTTGAATTCATAATTCAACCAACCATCTTGGCTTGCTTTTCAAATTTTATTCACTTAAACTGAATTGAGAAAAAAGAAGGAAAAATGGTTTACCACTGCATGATAAGACCAAACTCAACCTCAAGCAAAGCAACATAAATCACATAAGAAAACTAAATACACATAAATTGCCACAAGTACAATTTATTGCTTCCAGTTCTCATGACATTTGGAATTCCAAACTTTAACATAAAAAATGTTGCTAATATTCATATTCTAGATTCACAGCATGAACATCATGTTGCCAAGTAGTAGTAGTAGCAAGATCATTGAACAGTACATTAAACCAATCTTGGAAAACATATTGGCACCACTAGCAACTGCCGGCGAATAGCTTCCCTCTGGGGTGCTAGTGGTCAGCACAACAACAATCCAGTTATCATCAGAACCAATACCAATTCCTGTAAACTTGGTGTCATTGAGATTATCAGAGTAAAGAGACTTTGTGAAATTTGTGAGGACGAGGCTCCGATCAAGGCCGGGAACGCAAGCAGGCATTACAGCGCCATCCCTTGTGATGGAAACATTCAAGTGACATTTAGCCAAAAGGTTTGGGTAGTTGGGAAACTGGGGCTCAGTACCTGGTACTGTGTTGGCACCTGTGGTGTTTGTACATGGCTGATTCTTAAACTGGTCAGCAAGTTTATCAGCAAGGCACTCAGCATTGTCATTCTTGGTTAGTGTCATCAAATTTAAGGACTTTCGATACCTGTTGATTCCCTGATAAAGGTCATCTTCTTCTGCAGGCAAAACTTTAAGTTAAGTGCAGTCTCATGATATCAACTTTATTGAGTATGCATGTCTGTATGAAATAATGATTTTCTGGGCAGACACATGTATTGAAAGAAGAAACATGCCAGACTGAGGCAGAGAGAGGATCAATATATTCCGCGCAATATGTTTAAGTCAGATAATTTACATCAATTTCTAACAGAGTTGGGGAAGACATATACTCCTGCGGTCTTTAATATAAGACCTAATTAACAAGTTGATCTTTATTCTAAATATAAGACTAATTTTCTATATTTATCAATTTTTCCCTAAATTATCTCTATTGGTACTCCCTCGACAATAATCAAGTAAGAGGGGGAGAGAGTTAAGGAAGATTATTAGAATGTTTTAGAAAAAGCACGCCATACTAATTAATTTAACTAACTTCTTTAACCTAATCAAATTAATTAAATATGTCTTATATAAAGATCACAGGAGTATCTTGTTTGCCCATCAAGAAAAGAGGGTAAACATTTTAGACAAAGAAAGAACACTCAATAAAGTCAGTAAATGCAACCCTTGGGTTAATAATCTAGCGGACCCTACTTAATGAGATAAAGCTTATTATTTTTGTTGTTAAATGAAGATTCAGTTTCAAGGTGCTTGCAAAATACTCATCTAAAGGAGAAAGCAAGGGATTTTATCTTTCAACAGGTAGATGACCACTTATAGTTAAGGGATCTTAAAAATGAGGAAAAAAAAGAATGAGACTGACACAAGCAGCTACAATTCTAAAATTCCTAGACCATAGTTTACTCAGCAAAGCACTTGCTAGACTAGAGTCAAACTGTGAAAGAAATAAACAATCTCAAATTTGTTCCACAAGAAAAAATATCTCAGTGAATGGGCCTGTGAGACAGTTAGATTGTGACACTTCTGTTACTTCAAGTCGGAGGAGTGGTACTTAAGGCATAAGAACAACATCACCGCCAGAGAAATCAACATTTAGTGTGGAAAAATTTCAGTCTGCAAGAGTTCTGTTTCCATCATATAGATCCCCTATGGCCTAATCTCATCACCATTTCAAAATCGTTCCTTGACATTGAAAACAGAAAAAATGAGTTCAATCATCCAAAACCCAGTCTTAGTTCTCTCTATAACCCTATGCTGTATAAACTAAAACCGAGTACATTTTCCAAATGCCAGATAAAAGCAACACCAAATCAATCAACAAATCTAGCAGATCAGCAACAAAAAAAACCCTGTTATGTACCCCTATAACTCAGCAATCCCAGATGAATCACTCAAATCCAAATCAGATCTAGTTCGCAAAGAGTGAAGTTCAGGTAAAGGAAACATAAAAAAATGAATGACGAAGTAGCAGCTAGTGTAAGACTTCAATAAGTGCTATAAAAAGGAAGTAGAGAGAGTGGAAACTCACCATCGTCGCACAGAACAGGATGACTGAGGAAGAGAATGGAAGAAAGAAGAAGCAGCGAGAGAAGCAGAGAAAACTTGGAGAAAGCCATGAGAAGAAGGAGAAATGTTAATGGTGGTAAGGTTTACAATGTAGAGAAAGAGAGCGACTTGGCTCTCTGAGCAAAGGCGTTGGCGTCTACTAATGGGTAGGTAGTTGTTCTGTTTCTTTAGGTTCAAGGGAGGGCGGTACCGAATCGAGGACGACGTACCAACAGTCATATGAAAGCGTTTCGCCCATGTTTCTTCTGTCGGAAGACCAACCTCGTGGTCCTCGTCGGTATATTTTTCTCCGATTAACAATCCATGCTTGTCGGTGACCAATAAAATAATAATTTAAAAAAATCCGTGCGGGATAAATTTGGTGAGGGTGTGTTTGGATTAGCTTTTGGAGAATAGATTCTGGGAAGAATAGATTCTGGAGAATAGATTCTGGAGAGAATATATTCTGGAAAGAATAGATTTTGGGAAGAATAGATTATGGAGAATAGATTCTGGGAAGAATAGATTCTGAGAATAATAGATTTTGCAAATAGAGATGTTTGGATGATTAATAGTAGAATCACTTTTTATATTAATAAATTATTAAAAAGGGTATGATTTGATTAAAGTATGAGAGAGGAGTGAGGGTAGAGAATAAATAGCAGAGAGAGAGAGAGGAGAGAGGAGAGAGAGAGGGGAGAGGGGAGAGAGAGGAGAGAGGAGAGGAGAGAGGAGAGAGAGAGAGGGGAGAGAGGGGAGAGAGGAGAGAGGAGAGAGAGGGGAGAGAGGAGAGAGAGGGGAGAGAGGAGAGAGAGAGGAGAGAGGGGAGAGAGGAGAGAGAGTATAAGAAAAAAGTAAGGGTAAAATAGTAATTAGATAATCTATAAGCTCTTTTGCAGTTCCAAAATCTATTGAAAAATAGCTTCTTTAAAACCATGGTTTCAAACCGAGGTTTTGCCCAAAATCAATTTTGGACGAAAATGGCTGTTTGGCAAAAAATTTTACAAACTGAGGTTTTGACCCAAAATCAATTCTGGACAAAAATTGATGTTTGTGTAAAATTTTCCCAAACCGAAATTTTGGCCAAAATTAATTCCCAGAAGTGATTGCCAAACAGGCACTTTGTTTAATGCATTTTCTCTTATTGAAGGCAATGGGTTGGCCAAAAGGAATATGGAAGGCAATGCAATGCAAGACAGTCCCTCGGCAAAATTAAATTTAAACTTTTTTTTATACTATCAACTCATATCTAAACATTTTATTTAGATTATATTACTATTAATTAAATATTTAAATAACCAATTAATCTAATTTTAAAATTAATGACTATTTTTTTCAATACATATGTCTTTTTTTATAACTCGAACTCTAAACACAAGAGGATCTACTAAAGTTTATACTATTAGACTAAATAAAAATTTAAACTTTAATTTACTACTTCTTCAATTTTTAATATAAAATTTATTTAACTAATTTGATCAAATTAAAAAAAATTACTTAATATGATATATTTTATTTAAAATAACATAATTATCTTTTTTAATTATCTTCTTCTTTTTTAGTTGATTATTATTCAAGGATATTAATAAGAGTAAATTTAAAAAATTGATAAATATAAAAAATTATTATATTTAAATTAAAATTAATTTTCTAATCAAATTATGTATTAAAAATTAAAAAAAATATTTTAAGAGAATAATAAGTAAATCTAACTATATGTATCATTACTCTTAATTCTCGCCTTACCTACCGTCCTAATATCAAGTATCGGATGGATCTTTCAATCCATTAATGCAAATCAATCACATAAGCTTGATCCATGGACTTGTACCATTGAACAAAGAACCAAAAAAACAACTTAATCAATCACTTAAGCTGTTTTTTTTAATCAAAACCAAAAAGAGGGTATCAATTAGAGTTAATCTAAGTAGTAAGTAGTTCAATATCGTTTAAACGAGGTCTCAAATTTGACCTTTAGCGTATACAGAAAATTTTAGTTAAGAGACTCACTCAACAAATATAATCGGAATAAAACTCTAATAAATAGAGTAGAAAAAAAAAACCAAAAAATGGGCTTATATCTTCAACCAATCAGCCTTATTTTTCTCCCTCTTTTGTTCCCTATTTTGAAATCCCCTTAGTGAGGATGACGTTAAGGAAAGTTAAAAGGGGAATTCAGTTGTGATGGGAACGATATTGATAAAGCCATGTTAACGTGAAGTTCTGCATGGTTTTCAAATGCGATGTTTTTCTTATATTTCCCGCATGATATTCTTGTAATATATCTAATGTTTAATATATTCTCATTCTATTCCAAGATGCTAAGGTATTGTTTAATACACATGAGGGAAAAGTAAGTTACATTAATTTAAGGGAGGATAAAAAAAAGTAGAAAAGGTTAATTAATGATATTTTTTATTCGATTTAGGAGGAGAGGGGAGAGGAGATGAGTTAATTAAAAATTGATAAATATACCCCTATTCCTTTATTTAAATTTATTTATTCTTTATTTACAATATTCATATCAAAATTATTATTTTTTTAATTTATGAATCTTAAAATTTTTTATCTTATTTATATACATAATAAAATTAAAAAAATTAAAAAATATAATAAAATTTTAACATTATTTCTTATTAATTTTATAATTATTATATATTTTAATATAATATATATTTTAAACATTATTTCTTATTTTATTTTTATAATTTATTGATTTTTTTACTTTTTATTATTAAAAGGGAAAATGAATTTTTCAGCCAACCAGCCCATTATTTCTCTTATTCAACCAGCTCATTGTTAAAGTAGTTTTCTCTTCTCTTATTTTCCTTCTTCATTGTTAAAGTGGAGAAATGAATTTTTCATTTCTCTTCTTCTTCAACCGTGAATGCGGAGACCTTGTCGCCACCATCATCAACTTCACTTTTTCCTTTCCTCATCTATTCACCTAAGGCTGACACCAATTCCTCCATCTCTATCATCCACAGGCCGTAATCATCCATCACCCCCACTCATATCACCTCCACACCATTCCATTCTAGAGTCGCACGACATCTCCTTCTCCAACAATCTTCGTCTTTGATTTGGTTTTTATTTCTTTTTCTGGTGAGCTCTTTTCCTTTTCCGTTGATGTCTTGTTTGCTGGTATATGTGGGTGTTATTGTGCTTCTATAGTTTCTACCATTTTTGCATTGTTGGTGGTGACAGCGATTTTCTCCTTGTAGATTTTGGCAAAAAGCCAATGGGTTTGGATTGCGATCTTGACCGTAATGGCGATCTTGACAATGAACTGTGTGAGTCGCAACTTCGCTCTTTAAAAACCTCACAGAGGTGAATGAAGATGAAGATGGTCAGGAATGAATAACCGAAGGGTGGAACTGGAATATCAGAAAATTGGCATGGGCAATTTTGTCAAAAAATGTGAAAAGTCTCTCACCTCTCCAAAAAATCCGATTTTGGAGGGGTGAGAGAGTGAGGGAGGGGAGCAGAAAAAGACAAAAATGTTTTCCTTCTCTCCCCTCCCTTTCATTTTATGAACCAAATAGCCATATTCCCCTAACATTTCCTTCAAAAACCTACAACCAAACAATCCCTAAGACATTGTTTGGCATGAGGAATTTGGAGGGGAAGGGAGAGATTTTGCTCCCCTCCCCTTGTTTGGCTCCATAAAATATTTAGGAGAGGAGGGGAGGGAAAATTTTTGAAAATTTTTCCTCCCCAAACTTTACCTCCCCTCCAAATTTAGGGGAATTTGGAGGGAAGGTATGAAATTATTATTTTATAATATTAATATACTCATAATTATTTTAATATTATAATATTATCCCTATATTATATTTTATTAAAATATTATATAAAATAATATAAGATAAATTTATTTATATAAAAATATTTTTTCTCCTTTTGTTTTCTGAACTAAACAAGTTAATATAAAAATTCCTCCTCTCCCCTCCCTTAATCGATCTAAACAAGATAATAATAAAATCCCTTTCATTTCTTTCTTTCTCTTCTTTTCTATTAAAATTTTTCTCCTCCTCTCTATTAAGCCAAACATACCCTAAATGTATCAAGTGAGTCTACAGTCTGCACCTGGACCAAATTGTCGTTTTGCTCCCTTAAATGGCCCATCATTTTGAGGAAACTAATAATTGTGGACGCTATTCAATATGGATAACGTGGCACAATCCTCCGATAGCCTACTGTCCATGTAAGCACAGGCCATTACTCTCACTCTCAGCTTCACGTCACGCGGAGTCACCGGGAAATATGGCAGTCTCGGCGGACGGCCTGTTATCTCTCTCATATGCTATCCAGTTACGTGGAGCAACAGGATTGGTTGATAGGAACTGGGGACTTCTTAAGTTCAGTAATGTAGACTTCATGGGTCGGAAACTGAAACTGAAGTTGAAGCCAACCCAACTTCAGCAGAAAGGTGATGGGTGCTCAAATAGGACACACATCTGCTCGTCGCTAACTGCTGACATGGCCACCGAATCCAAGGTTAGCTACCTCACTAAATTAGTGCAACAACGTAAATCAAGCTTGGGAATTATGTTACATGTACAAAGTTTTGATTTTCATTTGACAAGATTTCAACTTTCATTACATCAATCTTACGCTTCATTAACGTTAAAACTTCCGTTGTTGATAGAGATAATGAATGATGTGGGTAATTGAGGCTGAAAAACTCTAACCACTGTTGAAAAGTATTGGGATTTTGATGAATTGGGAAATGGGGTGATGTAGTTGAGGAAATTGGATGCGGAGATAGAGGACTCAAGAACGGTTGTGGCAGTCATACTTGGTGGAGGAGCTGGCACTCGTCTCTTTCCTCTCACCAAACGCCGCGCCAAACCTGCTGTAAGCCTCTGTCATATTCTTTTACTTTGATTAATCCCATAATTCTAGACATATTGTGGGAACCTCGTACATTGGACTCCTTTTTAATGATTGATCCCACAACATTATGAGTTGATTAGATTATGAATAGTAATTTTGTGTGATTTTTGGTGGCATGATAGGTTCCTATTGGAGGTTCATACAGGCTGATAGATGTACCAATGAGCAATTGCATTAACAGTGGGATCAACAAAGTGTACATTCTGACTCAGTTCAATTCACAATCACTCAACAGGCACATTGCCCGTGCTTACAGCTCTGGCACTGGAGTCACCTTCGGGGATGGCTTTGTCGAGGTAGACACCTCATCCTTTGTGAAACATTCATTTTCGTACGATGTTATGCCTTTAAGGATGCTTGTTGTTCTGTTTTTAGGTTCTTGCAGCTACTCAAACTCCAGGACAAGAAGGCAAGAATTGGTTTCAGGGTACTGCAGATGCTGTGCGTCAGTTCCATTGGCTCTTTGAGGTATTCATATATATATATATACACACACACACACACACACACACACACAAAGACAAGACAGAATGTAAATGGCGTTAGGATGTTTGGTTTGATAATTTTGAGGATGATTTTGATTGGTGTAGGGTCCAAGAAGTAAGGATCTGGAAGATGTAGTGATTCTTTCTGGGGATCACCTCTACAGGATGGACTATATGGACTTTGTTAAAGTAACTCCATATTCAAGCCATTTAAAGACTGCTCTTTGTCTCTCTTAATCTTTCACTTTTGTTAATGCATTCAAAATATCATGACTCTGTGATTTGCAGAGTCATCGGCTGAGCGGTGCAGACATCACTCTTTCTTGTCTTCCAATGGATGACAGGTAGATTGCTTGCTTCACATATTAACTTTCTCCATAATAACCAATAGGCTTATAGTCTAATGGTATGAGAGCTCCCCCCAATTCAATCTCGTTTATAACTTCATGCCATTAGTGTTAACCCTTTTAATTAGAAAAAAGGGCTTTCTCCATTATAGAGATTTTTAAAGGAACTTGATCTACAAAAAAATAGGTTGACAACCAATAGTTGTTGGGATAAATAAAAGAGACTCCATTTTCGTTAAACAAGGTTAAAGGTTCTAATCTTGTGAATAGGAAAAAAATCATGCCACGAGAAGTACCTTAATTGGGCCAAATAATGCTAGAATTTGACATAACAGTATTGATATCTGACAACTGGAGACAAGTCAATCATGGATAGCCATGTAAATGTCTCTATGGTTGACTTTAATCTATCTATCTCCTATTAAATGGTATGGCAACAATCTGAGATTTTTCATTATCCATCACTTACCTGTGTGTATCTTTGGGATCACCATGGTTGATTTCCTGTGTCATACTTAAGACTAGCATATATAAGACTATAGCTAGGGCAGCTCAGAGGTCTGTGTTTGCAGATATAATGAATAGATCTTCAAGTGGATCTGTCATTTCATACTATGATGTTTCTATCCCAAGTTCAATGATTGTTGTCATTTTAAAATTCTACTGTAATGATAGCCGGGCCTCAGATTTTGGTCTGATGAAGATAGACAACAATGGAAGGATACTCTCATTCAGTGAAAAGCCAAAAGGGGCAGACCTGAAAGCAATGGTAATAATACTCATGATAACACACCAGAAGTGAGTTTCAGAAATTAAGACTTATTGGTATTTTAGCAATGGTGCTTCATATTTTTAGCAAGTAGATACAACAGTGCTGGGCCTATCACCAGATGAGGCCAGAGAGAAACCATACATTGCTTCCATGGGAGTTTATGTCTTCAAGAAGGAAATACTTCTAAACCTATTAAGGTACACTAAATTTTAAGGCATTTCTGTCTATTCCCCTTTCATCTATATTTGCTAAGTTCTGTAATGTTTATCATTCAGATGGCGTTTTCCCACTGCAAATGACTTTGGATCCGAAGTCATTCCCGCCTCTGCCGCCGAATTCAACATGAAGGTCTCACTCCATATTTAACCCTAAAGCCTTTAAATACAGTTCTCTATGGTAGCTTATTACCATGTAGTTGTATGGCAGAAAGTTCAATTTTACAGATTATGATCTTTAAAATTCTATTTGAAGTGAGCATTTGCATGCAGGCTTATCTTTTCAATGACTACTGGGAGGACATAGGAACCATCAGATCCTTCTTTGAGGCAAATCTTGCCCTAACTGAGCATGTGAGTCTCTAACTGATCAACCTTTGGTCCAAGTGAAGAAGCTATGGAGTCAATTAAACTTGTAAAATTCTCAGCAACAATTTTTTTTTTTAAATCAATCTTAATTTTGGCTTCAAAGTTCATCATTCCATGTCTGAGACCTTTAAAACTTAGAGCTTTTGTGTTTTGCAGCCACCCCGGTTTAGTTTTTATGATGCAGCGAAACCAATGTATACATCCAGAAGAAACTTGCCCCCAACAAAGATTGAAAATAGTAAGGTTAGTGTCTTTGCCTTTATAAGTTACTCTCTAAGATTTCTGATGCAAACTAAATTGGTTCGGTATCCCATTAGAAGCAAAAAAGTTTCACGATACAGTATTGTATCAGTTTGTCCAACATTATTTTTTCCCCCTTCGTTTAATCTCCACCTCTTTTTACCTATCTTTAAACTTTGATTCGATATAACTCAAACTCTATATTTTAGAAAATAAGACCATATATTTCATTAAACTTAGTGACTAAAGGTGTAAACGGTTTAAACTATAGGGAACGAGTTTTAACTAAGTTAAAACTATAGGGATTGAGTTGTATTGATTTAAAATTTAAGGACTGAGTTACAATGGGGTCAAAAATATAGAAACCAAAAGATTAATAATTTTCCCTTGATTTTAAATACTGATTTTTGTTGTTGTTGTGGATACAGATTGTTGATTCAATCGTATCACATGGAAGCTTCTTGACCGGTTCCTTCATAGAGCACAGTGTGGTTGGAATTCGATCCAGAATTAACTCAAACGTTCACTTGAAGGTCTGGTCATAGCAAAATACAGATACCTGATTCCTCAATTGCATAGAATTTCACAGTTTCACTAATAATTAAGCATCCCAAAATACTCTATGTTCTATAAAAATCTAAAACATAGTTATTTAGCTGTAAAATTTTGCACTTGTATATATACATGCAGGATACTGTGATGCTTGGAGCAGATTTCTATGAAACTGATGCTGAAAGAGAAGCACTATTAGCTGAGGGAAGAGTTCCAATAGGCATAGGAGAAAATACCAAAATCAAGTAAATTCTTCATTACTAACCATTTAGTTTCAATCACTGTTATCAAAGCCGTACTGGACCGGACTAGGCCAGTTGAACTAGTTCAACCAGAAACCGGTCCCTAGTCCGGTCTGGAATGCTTACATAACCAAACTAATCAAAAGCTAGCCAAAAACAGTTGAACGAGGCAGGAAATAAACCGGACAGGTCAACATAAGTTGCTCTAGTTTCTCACTACTTCTTACTAATATGCAGAGACTGCATTATTGACAAAAATGCTAGAATTGGAAGGAATGTTGTAATAGCAAACTCCGAGGTATGAATTTTCAAAGACTGGTTCTGGTCAGATACACATTTCATCTCATACCTAATTTCCTTTGCACTGCTTATATATATATATATATATATATATATATGGTGGTGCCGTCCAATCTATATAATTGACCCCACTTCGTATGCTGCTTATATATATATTTAGTATTGAAAGAATTGAGTAGACCAAGTTCCTGTTTTCATGCTCATATTTTCAGTCTTATATATAATTAACATTTTGATTTGTATCAGGGAAAGCGTGAATTAAGTGGGGCAAATGGTTTAAATGATGAAATAGTACTGAATTTTTTTCTGATGTTGGATGAACTTGCAGGGCATACAAGAAGCTGATAGATCTTCTGAAGGGTTGTACATCAGATCTGGTGTTACCATTATATTGAAGAACTCTGTAATTAAAGATGGCTTAGTCATTTAAAAACTGTTATTCCATTAATTAGGATGGAAAATGAAGAGATATAAGCATGCATCGTGTTAATATGTCCTTTTTTTGGTCCTTACAAATTTCAAATGATGTACAAAATACTCTGTTTTTATGTGAATCTCATAATTGAGAACATAATAACATGTGAATATCAATGTCTTATATACAAGTCGTGAGAATTTTTCTAGCTCTGCTTCACCGTTATTTGTTATATGTTTTATATTTTATATTGATATTGATTCAGAAGATGTACGCCTTTATTCTGATTGCTTGCCCACACAAAACTTTACAACTGATATATATATATATATATATATATATATATATTATCATCACACACACACACACGCACACACAAACAAGTTGCATGCAAGAGTCCATTTGCGTTATGCTTCCTCACAGAAGAAACATACTTCATATCAACAGTTGAGCATTAAGGTACTTCAAGCGTTGACGATCAAGCCGCCTGTAAAACAAAATGTCCATTTGATTCTTTGTCTACAAAATGTTCACAAGACGTACGACAAAGTTTTATGTTGTATAACCTTCCTTCTTTATTCGGTCTCGGAACATACAACAAAAGTTGAAATAAAGATACTGAGATGAATATATAATCATATAAGAAAAAATAAAATTCATAACAAATACGTAAGAGTTGATGAGGTGTCTCTATTGAAAAAAAAAATTAGAAAAACATTTGAGCTTATTCTGATATATATAATAAGACAGTTGAAGGCGCTAATGAAGAAGGTAGATAGGATAGTAGGAAATCTTCTAAAAATGAGTCAAAAAAGATAAAAAAAAACACTCAATAAAATGATTGGATGAGTTTTTTTTTTTTGGTTAAAAATATCTAAAGAGTATGATCTATGTAACAAAACTCATTAATAAGGCTTGTTATTGTTGTC
This sequence comes from Leucaena leucocephala, assembly GCA_037074615.1. Classification (NCBI taxonomy): domain Eukaryota; kingdom Viridiplantae; phylum Streptophyta; class Magnoliopsida; order Fabales; family Fabaceae; genus Leucaena; species Leucaena leucocephala. The sequence continues at coordinate 13,846,455 of CM073562.1, forward strand.
GAATTATTGTATACTCTTTTTTTCTTAATATAAAATCTAATATTAGAGTTGATATCTTAAAATAAGATATATTTTTTATATTTATCAATTTTTTAATTATATTATTAATACTCTCCTAACAATAATTAAGTAAAAAAGGGAGATAATAGTTTAAATTAAGTTATTAGAGTATTTTAAGAGATACATCTTATAAACTAATTTAATCAACTCATAATTTAATTAAATTAATTAAACAGTTCCAATGTTATAGGTAGGAAATATGAGGGCCCTACGAGGAGACATACCATTTGGATGGAGGACTTGACCAGTGAAGTAGGAAGAGTCTTGAAGACAAGCCAGGAACACGTAACATGGTGCGATCTCAGCAGGCTGAGCTGCTCGATTCATCGGAACATCCGACCCCAGATTCTGGATCATCTCAGGAGGCATCGACGCAGGCTGTAACGGAGTCCACACCGGCCCCGGCGCCACCGCATTAACACGAATCCCCTTGCTCACCAAATGCAGCGCCAAAGCTCTTGTAAACGCCACAATCGCCCCTTTCGTCGCCGTGTAGTCCAACTTCATCGGATTCCCACCGTACGCATTCACCGACGTTGAGTTGATTATGGAACTCCCTTCTTTCATGTGCTTCACAGCATGCCTCACCAAGAAGAACTGTGAGAAGATATTAGTTCTGAAAACCCTTTCAAGGCGAGCTTCAGTGATGTCGTCGTCTTCATCGAGAGACTTTGTCATGTGTTGTTCTGCGGCATTGTTAACCAGAATATCAATGCGTCCATATTCTTTGACGACAATATCGATCACTTGCTTGCAATTGTGGTCGTAGCCAATATCAGAAGCAATGGCCATGGGGTCTTTGGCATCTGGAGTCTGGCACCGGAGAAGAATCTGCAGAGTGTCGTCCTTGTCTTCTTGTCTTCTTGTCCCTTCACGTAAGTGAAGGCCACTGTCGCACCTTCCTTGGCAAAAATTATGCATACTGATCTTCCTATTCCTGAGTCTCCTCCTGTCACCAACGCCACCTTTCCCTATATCCAAAACCATTGATTCAAATTTGTCAGAAAATAAAGGAGCGAGAAACGTACTTAGTCATATCTTGAACTAGAGTCTAAAGTGGGACGGGAGTAGCAACACGAGAACTCAATGGTTGGGTGAGAAACAATTAAGGGAGGCAACCCCTATTTATAGGGTCAGGTAGACCATATTTTTTATGAAGGTAGAATCTCCTATATATTAGGAAACTTTAACTATTTCCTATCCCTCAATTAGCCTTAATCTCCTTTTTAATTAGGAAGTTCCTATTTCCTAATTAAATACTCTGACTTGGAGGAACCCGGAATCGAAGTCCCAGATGGCACACAAAATGTAATACAAACAGAATGGCTAATGTCTGTGTATACCCGGAGTTTATTAGAAGGCTCGTAGTCAGGAATCATGGATTGTGGGGTGGGATCCATGATATGTTCTTTGCCCGGTTGGCTTTGTTGAGTTTGCGGAGGGAACTTATGCTAATTCCTGGCCATTTCTGCAGAATGAACAACAGATCGTGAAGAGCCCTTTTTCCTGCTTGAAGATTAAGTGCAGGTAGTATAATCATATATATAAGTAGGAGGTTGAGTTACAAGTTAAAGAACTACGTGTTGTGATGATCATGAGCAGAGGATGATGTTGTAGGGATGAGTAATGGCCCTTCAAATGAGCGCATAGGGTTGCCACGTGTCGCTTATAATGCCAAGGTGACTTGGGAGCTTCATATGTGGAGGTCTCTTGGTGTAGGACTTGGGATAAGCTCAAGTTTGTGTTGGCCAAGCGGTGGAGTCTAGCTGCATCTTTCTCCCATGTGGCTGCTTCTCTAAGTTTTTTGTATTCCTTCCTATGAGGTATTTTGAACGATGATTTCAAATTTACTTTGACTTGTTACATAAAGCTGAAAATAAATTACATGAAGAGAGAAATTCATGATCTCCAAATAATATTGCATATAATATACTTCTTTAATTATTATTATATAATATATTTAACTAATTTGATTAAATTAAATAAGTTAATTAAGTTAGTTAATATATTATAATTTTTTTAAAATACCCTAATTATTTTTCTTAATTCACTCACTTTCTACCTTTTTTGATTATTATTGAGGGAATATGAATAGGAGTAATTTAAAAAAATAAAAAATATATAAAATAAATTTTATATTTATGATTAAACTTATAGTAGGTACAAGTAACTTAAAGTTGAAAGTTTGAATATTACTGTGATAGACTTAAATGGTTTCTACAATTGGATCTCAAGGGCAGGAGTGTGGTACTGAAACAATCTAATTGATCGAATTTTCTTAGTGAGTGTGCATATGTATTATACAAATTCAAACTTAAAAAACAAAAAAAAAATTATGCTTTCGCAGTACTCACTTTTCTTTTAAACATGTGCTACTAACAATTGCTGCAAAAACCTACAATTTTTCCAGAGCAAGATATAGTATTTGGCACCCTAACATTATGTTTTTGATCTGTCAAGCTCCGGAACTTCGAAGGGTCAATCCCGTAGATACAATGGGTCCATTTAGATAGACTTTTAAACAAATATTTATAGAAAAAAAATTTAGATAACTTTTGTATAAGCTCTTTTAGAGAAGAATTTATAAAAAAGAAAGTTATTCTAAATAAATGAGTATTTGAATAGTTATTATTAGAAATTTTTTTATTATTAATAAATTACTAAAAATGATATAAGATAAGAAAAAATAGAGATGTTCACTTGTCAGACCATCATTTCCTTTTTTTCTCTAGTGACGCTATCTTCTTCTTCTCTAGAAATTTCAGACGAGAAATTCCAAGTGACACTCAATGATGGATGATGACTTCCGCTTCTCTGACAACAACTTCATCTACTTCTCTCTGTGACCCACGGTGACTTCATCTTCTTCTCTGACCGCTACTGCCTCTCCTCCTTTCTATGACCCACGATGACTTCCTCTTCTTCTCCGACAGTAACATACGAAAGTGACGCCAACTCCAACGATGAGAGTACAGTGGTGGTAGAAGAAGAAGGCATGCAATAACACGAAAGAGAAGAGAGAGAATGGAGAGAAAAGAAGATAGAGTGTATTAGAAAAAATAAGAGTAAAATAGTAATTAAACCGTCTATAAACTCTTTTATTGTTCTATAAATTATTCTTATAAACTTATTTAAAATCATAATTTAGTTCATAAGCTCTTTTAAACAAATAAAGCTGTTTATTTTAAAAAAAAATCAAATTAAAGTTTAGACCAGAAATATTTTTATTTTCAATTTTTTTCAAATTAAAGTATAGACCATAAACCTTTTTAAAATCCTAGTTTAAAATCAATATATGTAACTTTAGAACTAAACCTGAAGTGACCAAGGGATATGCATAGTAACAAGATGCAGAGTGAAAGCTCAGAGAAGAGTCTGATAATATATTAGAGCTCGTAAATGACACAGAAAAAGGATGAGAGAGATCATTACACGTCAAACTGACATGCTTCATGCAAAAAACTTCTTTGCCATTAGTCACTTCTGAATTCTAATACAGATAAACAAAAGAAGCATCAGAGACTCGATTCACAGCACTGTCTCTCAGATACATGTTTATTGGAGGGTTCCATACACATCTTATCTTTTGTGTGTGTATTGGGTGGGGGGAGGGGGGGGGGGAACAGAACTTATTATTACATATGATATGCTTAAAAAGCATAGAAACTTCAAATCTGTTCCAAAATGGTCTCTGCACCAGAAACTTTGACATCAGATGGAGCTTCTTCAACGTTAAAAGCCTTCACTTTCCCATCTACCACAAAAGCTGACCATCTACACCAAAACAACAGCAACTATTCTTTAGTGGAAGGTAGAGAAGACGTGTATCATCATATAGAAAGCAAATTCTCTAAAACATGTTCAAGACCATACGATAATCGTATGTACAACAGATCTTTAGGATGAACAATATACCTTTGAGATCGAGTTCCCAGCAGAGCACCCGAGAGATCTGTTATTAAATCTAAGCTTTTGTGGAAGCTCCCATCAAAGTCCCCAAAAAATTCAATCTGCACAGAAATATTTTACACCCCAAAAATTTAGTTATTGAAGCATGATAATCGGACACAAAATTAATACTAATGCAACTCTGACTATATTATGTGTTGTGAAGGGCACAATCTCCATATAGATTAGCTACATTTGTGGACTTCTTGGAGGTCAAAGTTCATGAAAATCACTTTATCCTTCTTGCATGTCAATAGTAATTGCAATTTTAGGTATTCTAGTCACCCAATCACGATAAAAATTGAAAAAAACTCAACAACCTTTGCCAAAACAAAGTCTCTGGTCAAATAAAATAAAATAATAATAAACCAAAATTCTCTAATCCTTCTCATTTTCTAAAAATCCAATATAGTAGGGACAGACAGTTATTATGTGTTTGTGATAACTGGTGAACTAAATACCAAACCAGATAACACTAAATAGTATGATGGAAATGCAGGAGGTTTCAAAGTGAAATGAATGATCTTGTGAGTTGGCAAACTACAAATGGGAAACAAAAAGACTGCAAAGATGGAAGTGGAAATAATAATAAAAAAACTCATTTTTAAGGCTAAAAATTAATGGCCAATATAATGATTGTTAAGGAGGGAAATTGAAAACCCAAAGTGCATGGTACTCTTAATACTCAAGGAAAAGAGCAGGCGCTAACTTACAGCGTCTTTGGCTTGAAGTTTTTCTGCCCACGCATTCATAACATACGGATCATTGATAGACACACAAATAACAGAATCAATGCCTTTAGACTTAAACTTTTCAATATTATCTTTGTAAGCAGGAACATGTTTGTTTGAGCAAACTCCTGTGTATGCACCCTGAGACATTCCAAAGCATCATGATAAGCAGAGTATTTTGGATCAATACAAATAACAATGTCACAGTTTCTTTCAAAAAGAAAGATTTCTTGTATGCATATATATATGTGGAAAGCATCCATTCCCTCACTGATGTCAAGAAATACCAAAGAAACGCAAAAACAAGCAAAATACGTCCACTGCCATATGTCAAATTGAGGGAATGGATGCTAACAGTAATACAAATACCACAAAATGTATAACATATTATACGTAATTTACAACATACTGTCATGTCCTTACCGGAAGGCCGAAGACGACGACTTTCTTGTCCTGAAAAATCAAATTGATGGGGAAAAAAGATATTAGAAAGATAAAATGTGATGAAACAATCAAAGAAAGAGAAAGGGACAGAAATTCGACAGATAGGTGCAAGTTTTAATTTAATTCATAATTCATAATGTCTACAGATTTGGTAAAGACGCTAGCAAGTTGCAACATTGCCATTCTACTTATTTAACATAAAATCCGCTTATTACTATTTGCCAATATTGCAAGTACTTCAACCTCAACAAGTATTGCAGGAAATTCACCTTGAAGATATCTTTGAGAGGAGTGGTGGAGAACTTAGAGGAGACTCCATCATCCCAGGAGCGAGCTTTCTGGAGAGAAACATTAGGTGCGGCGGCGATTAAGTCAGTGCCAGAAGCAACCTTAGCGTAAGACCTGAGTGACGCTCCGGATCGAAGAACAGACACGGCGGAGCAAGTAGCTCGCTTGACGATGGAGGACGCCATGTGTTGTCGATTCAAGATTGCTCCTTTTCAATGGTTCCCGGATTCTGGAAGCAAGAGACAAAATGTTGTCCAAGGCGGTTGCTTATTGGGCCGGGGATGATGGCAATAGCAAACAAAATTGCTTCTAACGGCCCGTTATTCATCTCTGTCTTCAACACGCCCATATTGAGACGCGTTAATAAATTTCGGGCCGCTGCCTACTAACAAGTGGGACCCCAAATAAAAGTTATATTCATGATAACAATACCTAGAGTATATTTGGATTAATTTTTAGAGAATAGATTTTAGAAAGAATAGATTTTAAGAAAAATATATTTTGGGAAGAATAGATTTTAAAAATAGAGATATTTGATGATTAGTAGTAGAATTACTTTTTATATTGATAAATTATTAAAAATGGTATGATTAAAAATATGAGAGAGAGGATAGAGAAGAGAGAAGAGAGAGGAAAGAGGAGATAGGGTAGAGAAGAAAGATGAGAGAGGGTAGAGAAAAGAGAGGAGAGAATGAGTAAGAAAAAGTAGGGGTAAGATAATAATTGGATAATCCATAAGCTCTTTTACTGTTATAAAAGTTATTTTCAGTAACTTATTCAAAATCATGATTTTAGCTAAAATCACTTCTGGACAAATATAGTTATTTATTTAAAATTTCTCCAAACTAAAGTTTTATCTAAAAGGGCTTTTGAAACCTTAGTGCAAATAGGCACCTAGTAGTTATCTCACTTATGGCATGTTTGGATTAACTTTTGGAGAATAAATATGGGAAAATAGATTTTAAAGAATAGATTATAGGAAGAATAAATTTTAAAAATTGAGATATTTGGATGATTAGTAGTAGAATCACTTTTCATATTGGTAAATTACCAAAAATGTATGATTTGATTAAAAGTAAGAGAGATGAGGGAGGGTAGAAAATAAAGAGGAGAGAGTGAAGATAAAAGAGAGGAGATAGGAGACAGGGTGGAGAAGAGAGATGAGAGAGGAGAGAGGAGAGATGGTGTAAGAAAAATAGGGGTAAAATAGTAATTGAATAGTCCATAAGCTCTTTTACTGTTCCAAAAACTAGTTTCAGTAACTTATTCAAAACTATAATTTTAAACCATAATTTTAACCAAAATCACTTTGGATAAATATAACTGTTTATTTAAAATTTCCTTAAATTAAAATTTTACCCAAAAAAAAACTTTTTAAACCAAATAGCTAAACATACACTTAATCCCTTAACTGAGTTGTGAGGGTTTAAATTCTGTCTTTAAGCATAAAAACTATCTTATAACTAGGTATTTAACCTTAAGTAGAGGTCCGTGATAAAAATGATTAGTTATTGTTATTGACTGTAAATAATTGATATATTTATATATATAAATTATATTCTAAGATAATTCACCTTATTTGTCTCTATAGTTTTTTTATTGTCTTTATAATTTATTTAATTATAGTTATTAGTCCCTATACCTATAATACGTTACGACATTCTGTCTTAATTGTAAGACCTATTCATTTTTTTTAAAAAAAATTAAAAAATTATTTAATTATAATTTATTATATATAATCTCTTTAAAATGATTAGTTTATAAATTAAATAAATTAATTTAATAAAAAATAAATATAAATATTTTAAAGTAATTTATTTAATTTATTTAATCTTTTAAAAAAGTTAATAAAATCTTATAATTAAAACTGAAAGACACCACAAACCTTAACTTTACTTTGACTCCGACTACAAAATTAATAATGACTTCTTGTTTATCATAAATCATAGTCTCATTGAACAGATTGGAACAAAACCACATATCCTGTAATCTGCTATCACATGTCTGAAAACACGCCATAGAGACGAACTTCAGCTCATTGGGGGATTGTCTGAAACTTATAGAAGAACTCATCAATATCACAAGTATATTGCAGGACTGTGATTTGAATCAGCTTTTAGTCTTTTAGCAGCATCAGGAGACCATAAACCATCATAAAGTTGAAAAGAGCAGCTATGATAGCAGATACTCAGGTGAAAAAAAATCCACCTCACAATGTCTATTTGCCTACAAAAAAACAAGGGTATAAGAAATGTTACAGGATCAGCAATCCTGTATGCAAATGATCTCATAAAGCAACATTAACCATTTTATAACAAATCACATGAAAGCGATATTGCCACGTTAAAATTATGAAACAAATAGTTCTTTTCTAACCACTCCCAAGAAAGGAGAGAAAAGGGAGGGGGGCCGAACACAGGTTTAAGTCAATAACCAAATAGAAATAAGACTGTGAACCTTACCAAGTGCATGAAGCCAGTATTCATGCAACGTTTAAAAAAGTTTTAAAGGGAGAAATCTGACTGTTTTTTTTTACTTTATACCCAAATAAACAAACTAATATCGTATGTTGGCATAATTACATAAGCAAGCAAGAAAATTTAAAGTTCTCTAATCTTAAACCACATAAGTTTAGCATATTTGAGATAGATATTTTGGTTTGAATAAATTATAATATTTAAGATAGATATCAGTTTGTCCAACACTTACCACGTCTTTGGGCATGGAAATTCTCTATACTTCTGTACCAAGTCCATTGGAAAAATAGTGTGGTAATGCGTAATATTCCAACAGCAAAAACCTCAACAAATGCCATCAAGAATGAGCTTTGTGGGGAAAAACCAGAAGTTGCTAAGGCCAGCAAGTATCCCTCAAGATTGCAGGGGATGAAAAAGCTGCCAGATTTGATGCCTTTTAAAGCTCTCCGAGCAACTTCATCAGCCTTCATTAAACCGCCGGAGGACGCAATTAAACTGGTTATCTGTGGTTTTTTCTTGTTTTCTGTAAAGAGCATGTTTCAGTTTATCAATTCACTTGACTACAGAAAAAAAGAAGGGAACAAATTGCCAAGGGATCGAATAATCAGATATTTGATACACAATACATACAAAAGGAACAACTTTTGACATTCTAATTCCATGAAGTCATAACTCAAATTGTAAGAATACACATAACCCTGTATTCAGTAACTGTACCCTGAGTTGTGAGCATTCTCTTGATATATACTATTCCCATTAGGACCGATTTCACAACTCGCTTATATATAATGGAAATTAGAAACAGAATTTTAAGGAAATATTATTTAGCTAAGAAAGTATGACAAACAGCATGAAATTCAAAGTAATAAATTATTATATGTATTGATTCATGCATTATGATCTGTAGATTATGGTTCCTCACATCCATGATTAGCTTGAACAAACAAGATCAAATTGATGACAGATGATATCCAAGATGCTACTTAACTCATTACCAGTACAAAATGAATATTGATTTGTTACCAAAAACGATGTAATTGAGTAAATAAGCTCAAAAACTATTCAATACCTTCCAATAGACCAGGAGTGTCTGTGTCTGGTGGGAATATTAAAGAAACACGAATGTTATCTGCTATAACCTCCTGTTGCAATGCCTCTGCTAGACCACGAAGCCCAAATTTACTTGCCGCATAAGCTGTATAACCATAAATGCCCACCTACAAATAAATAAAAATTCAAGTCAACAGATATATAACTTTATAATACCAACTCAAGTTTTCATTAACAGTTTTAGAATCCAAGGCAAGAGAGATAATTGGCATATATGTTCAAACAATCAACCAAATTTTCTATAAACACACAGGTGCCATGTTTTCCTTCCTTCAGTTATCATGGTATGTTATTTACTCATTGGGTTTTCACAACTCACACTTCCAGTTTTCCATGTTTTCAACTTTCAAGTGCAATGTTTCCCAAGTCCGACTCCAACATCATAAATCAAGTCACCTCCACAGTGCCAATCCCAGCACTTGTTCTAGAGGGTGCAATATGTCAATTTTGTTTTCCTTTTGTTGTATAATACTATAATTTGCAATCAAGTCGATTGCTTCATGGAACCACAAGGAGGGAGCTGTGACCAGTCTTGATATATACATTAACTTTTTGACGGAATGTTGTGCCAGAGAGTGGAGCTCTTGATTGATACACCCAAAATGTGATTGATACACTTTTTGACGTGAGTGACCATTTTCACTCTTTTACTAATGTTTACATGTAAAAGCGTTAAATTGTTGTCACAATATTAAAAACGAAAGACTTTCCCTTTAGATAGTTTAATTTAAACAAATCCCCTTTAGATAGAAATCTAAAATTATAACCATTTGTAGATGTTTGCCAAAGCAATTTCATAGAGGAAACATATTCAAATCACATTTCTCACATACACAGATCACTTTAGGACCATAGACAATATTGATAATGAAGTTCCATAATCCTTTGGAAGTATAGGAAAATACCTGGCCAGCCTGCGACGACATGATAGCAATTGAAGCAGGTCCCCGGTCCACCCTGTTCTTCATTGCCGGCAACGCAGCCTTGATCAAATTGAAGCTCCCCATCAAATTCACGTCCATGAGAAACTTCACGCCAAATAGTTCCTGCTTCTCCATCTCCGTCGCCCAAAACACCCCATGATTCACAATCAACATGTCAATAGGCCCCGCTTCATCCACGGCCCGTTTCAGGGCATCGTAGTCGCGCACATCGGCGGAGTAGACGGCCACATCGATGCCGGTGGAAAGGCGAATCGAATTCCTGGCCTCCTCGAGCTTGTCCACAGAGCGAGCAAGGATAGAGACGCGAGCGCCCTCAATCGCAGCCTGGCGAGCTAGGGCGAGCCCGATCCCACTCGATCCCCCAGTGATGAACACGTGGCGATTCTTGATCGGGATCTTCGCCGGACGGGGCCGCACAATGAAGTACAAAAGAATGAGGACAGTAAGAGGAACCAGAAGGAGGAGAGTGAAGAAGGCGAAGGAGACGACCGCCATTACCCTTCTTCTGCTTCAAAACCTTCGAAATGGTGACCACTTTTAGTTCTTACACCACTCTCAGCAATGCGACCTTTCCAAGATGAAACATTCTGTTGATATTTTTTTTTTTTGGTACAAAGATGGAACATTCTTGTTTCACGCAAGTGGCCGAAATTTCAAACATCAAACATGTGGCACTCTCTCATTCTTGGGCTTGTAGGCTTTCTTTCTTAATCAAATTTCACATATAACAAAGCCACACGCCATGCATACATATATATATATATATATATATATATATATGAACAATATTCGTATATTTAGAATTTAAAATTTAAAATCAGCATACAAGATCTCCCAATGCCTACAATATACTAGAAAACCAATAAAAATAAAACGAAAATTGTCTGAGAGATTGATGTCAAGTTTACAGGAAGAAGATAAATTTCTGGGTTTGAAGGAATTATTAGCAATAGATTGAGGAACGAAGCATGTATTGCATCAGTTAGTTCCTCATTCGCTTCTAACTCGAGTGATGAGGAGGAGGATGGGGGGTTGATTTAGCTGAGAAAGTATGAAGGAAGAGAAAGGAGCAACAAAGAAGTAGGCGGAGGAGAGTATAATAATATTATGAGTTAATTTTTCTGGTTCTTCTTTCAGCTTCCATGAAAGCTTCAAGAGCTTTCTATTGATTATTATTATTATATAAGCTAACTAATGGCGCATCATATCAACATGTGGGAGGTTTCTTTTGTCTTCATCTTCATTTCTGAATTTTGGATTGAATCTTAGGTGGGAGTGGGCAGATATGAGACACTAATCTATGCATTGCCACAGACACCAAGAACAACCTGATTCTATTTCCTTGTGCTGCACCACAGTTCAGCATTTTAATTTTATCTCATCATCAATATCAATATCAATATTAATCATTTTTATTCAACCTAACATAATTCACTCCATATAAACAATATTTAAAATGTATTCATCATGAGTAATACTACTTTTTTAAGAAAACAATATATCATAATTAATTTAACTACAAATTAAAAATTGATTTTTCATATCATATGTACTATGGCATATCCTAGTGAATGTCTAGGGTTGAAACTGCACCAGCATGATTGGCAAAACTATTCTGAGTATATTTATTCTTTTTTTCAAATCAAAATAAGAGGCAACCCACTTCGAAGAAAATGTAAGCTAAGTTAAATCCACGATGTATCAAAGGCTACATCAATCTTTTATTTTATTTTTTCCATTTGGATAGCAAGCATAGAGCCTAATGAAAAACCCCAAACCTCATCCCAAAAGGATGTGCCACTAGACCAAATGTTTCGGTGCTACATACACCTAATTAAAGCATATATGATTAAATGGAATTAGCCAGTAAGCTATGATCCTGTGGGCAACAATTCTGCAGAAAGAAACTGAAAAATGTTGATAAAGTTGGGGCCAGTCTATGTTAATTTCATCCTTTAAGGCCAAATAATCAAATCATATGGCTATTTAGATCAATTTGGTTTTGAATTGAATAACCATATTGAGGAGTTATTTGAATCTTATACAGATAAATATCATTACACTCAGATCCATTTTCATAATTCTCTCTGCCCCTCTCACCAATATTAGCAATCAATCTGCCGTAATCTCTTTAAACCTAAAACCCTTCATGTTTTGTAAAGCCTTGATCATCCAAAATCACGCTCCTCCAGCAGTGTCCATATCTGTAACCCCATCAATTCCCTTGAAAACAACTGATAATTTTCTCAGGCAGGAGGATTTTTGGTCATTCATGGTGGTTGTCCCATTCACATGAACAACATCCCTGGATAATTTACCCATCAGATCAAAAAGAGTTAGACTCAGGTTTGATCGAGTCATTTCTTCCAATACAGGGGGCGCTTGCATGTACAAATTCTTTCCCCGGTGTGAGACGCTGGCTCGTGATAACCGCAACTTCGGATGTTCTTCCAGAAGATCGATGAACTAATTCCACAATAAGATTTTGAAAACATTAGAAGGACGTATGCCAAAGATAAGTCAGAGCAAGAGAAAAACTTCACCTAATGAAATACAGGCAATCATTAAAACATAAGCCCTGTTTCAATTCCAGATTCAAGATGCAGAACATGTCATTGATGATAGAAAATTTTCCTCTCTAATATGATGTGAATTGAAAGCGGAAAGATAATGGGAGTAATAAAAACACGCAAGTAACTGTGAAGGTTTAACAAATTGAGATTATTCATGTGCCCCCAAAATAATCTTTCAAATTCTTCCAAGCGCACAAAGTCAAATGAACGTACAAGAAGAAGCTCTGCAAAATCCAGACACTAACACAACTAAATTTAAATACTTCAGTTCAGCATCATTTTAAAAACCACAGTATTAGATGAAAAAGATAATGGAAAAAGAAGGCCTCAGAAAGAGAGAAAAAAATATAAAAGCTAAATGAGAAGTCTACTTTAGTCCTAAATATAAAACCCTAATCCACTTTGCCTCCTAAAATTATAATTTCCCCCCCAAAATATAACTATATGATTACACGTATTAAGAGAGTTTCTATTAAGGTTGGTTCAAATGCACATGATTAAATGAGATATTTTAATAAAACTAACACAAAACCATTACAAATAACTAATTTAACTAACTTCCTCAATCTACCCAAATTAGTTAAATAAATCTTATATTAATGATTGGAAGTAGTACATGCACAAAAGACATCAAGAATAGACAAACATAACAAAAACATCAAACAATTAATTGAACTACTCCATTCCTTAATATAAGACATATTTACTAATTTGATTAGATTAAAAAAGTTAGTTAAATTACTTAATATGACATTTTTTCTAAGAACCCTAATTATCTTCATTAACCCCATCCCTCTCCCTTTTACTTGATTATTGTTGAACGAGTATTAATAGGAGTAATTTGGGAAGAAGTTAATAAATATAAAAAATACATCTTATATTTAGGACTAAAATCAACTCTCCAATTAAGTTTTATATTAAGGATTGGAGGAGTACTCAATTTCTAATTATATATTGAAGAGGTTCAGGAGTCAAGAGCTGAGAAATAACCTTCTGCAATGTGACTGAAGGCTCCATTTCAATAAGTACACCAGGACCACATACAAGACACTCTTTATCCCTCTCAAATTCTGTAACTTTAGTATGCACACCAGATGTTCCATTGTACCTACATAAGATTGGATTAATTATTAGTAACCGATGGTCATGCTTTATACTGCATGTCAAAGACACAAAATAACAAGCATATTGTGTGAACGCGCACACGCTTGTATGGGTAAAAATATTAAAAATTCATGTTTGTCCAATTAAGCATTGTGATTTCACTATAGAGGATGAAAGTTCCGCAATCAGGGACACAAGTTATAATGCATAAGTTAAAAAAAGAAATACTTTGATATCTGTCATGCAAAAAAGAAACTAGAGGAAACGAAATACCAAAACTAGTCAAGCGCAGAAAGCAATTATCGTAAATGCAGAGAAAATGAAAAACACAAATTATGTAACACTGGCCATTAGTATACTATTAAGCAAAGATCTCGCCTCAAGCCCTTGGTTAAGCAAAATTAATGGTTAGGGATTCCAAAAGATCTTAGCTTTTAATACATGAAGAAAAGTTGGTCATATCGCCATTGTCAAAGATATGATACTAAATTCGTTGATGGACCTTCTCCTCTCCCAAAACAGAAAAGGAATAAGAAGACTGCTTTGCCCATTGTCCAAGCCCAACAATTTTTGCACCAGGAGGCATGGTAGACATACATCAATAAAATCATTCATGGGCCTTCCCCTCACAACTAAAGCTTTTACAATAACTTGATCCTCAAAAACCATAGTAGATCGAGTATTGAAATTATGCAAGTATTACAATAAAATAAACCCAAGCAAAATGATAAAGCAATATGAACATATTGGACAATGCATAATTTTAAGCAGCTTCAGGCATTTATTTTGCATTAGTCCTTTATTGAAGATACCATGTTTTTCTGCATTCATCTTTAACATTCTACATCCTAAGAATGCATCCCATCTAAAGTGTGTAAATGCAGAAAAGATGATGAAAACAGGATAAAGATTGGAAATAGCAAATATTATAGAAAAGAAAGTACATACGTTAAATAATTGGACAAAGTTTTGCTGCACTCTGTTGCAATCTTCAATGTTTCCAGTGCACACGCAGCAGATATAATTGCATTGGTGGAAGCTATAGCTGGAATGATGTTCTTCACAACACCCTATCAAATAATTAATAGCTTAGTGGCAATGAAAATGTACTCCAAGTATGACAAGGGCGAACAAAAGGAGAAGCACAAGTATCTAACAATTTATGGGAACTCTAAGAATTTGTTTGGAAGGATTGGGTGAGAATGGGGAAAATCTTCAAGTAACTGTTTGAATGTTAAGAAGTAATGTGATGTGGTGGAATAGGATATGTCGGCAGCCCATCGTAACCTGACCCACACCCTTACTTCCAAAATTCTCCAACTTGGGCGGTTTCAGATGGTTTGTGTTCCTTTTCATTTCACATTTACCCTGTTAGCATCTCACTTTCTTTTCTTCTTCATATCAAAAGAAAATATGAATCAATGAATATTGATATTTCCTCCTCAAAAACCCACCCCACAAACCCACTCCATTAACGGCATTGTAACTTCCAAATGATTGTTAATGGGACTAACCCCATCCCGACTATCTTCAGAAATCCCAAACAAGCCCTCAGCAAAGACAGAAGGCAAAACCATACGCATTGAGCAAAAATTCAAAAGTTTGCAAGCAAAAACTAAAAAGTATTTTCATTTACCTGGGTAAGAGAATAAGTAACTCCTGGAATGCCAAAAAGCTCAGCTCTCTTGAGAGCCTACAAATATCAATGGTGAAACTTGTCACATACAAGCCAAATATGCATGCCAATGGAAAAACAAATAATGAAAGTAGCTTCACATAGCCACCTCGTCGTAGACCCATTTCATATGTTCAGGGTTATCAGGATCAAATGCTATTGCACCATGAACCTGAAAAACATAAATACATGTTTAAAATTTTGAACTTTACGAAATGACAAAGGAAGCAACAAGAAACTACGTAATGAGATACCTCATTCCACTTAATCAAATGAGCATATTCAATACAATGAGCCGCTGTTCTAGGGGTTTCAGCAAGGGTGCATAAAGGAAACTTCACTTGAGGTGGGAAAAGCCAGATTGTACACTCAAAGCATGGTGTGATCCCTGGCAAGATAACCCTAGCATGGCCCTTGAAACCTTCAGTCCCGCCATCTACCATAGGTTTGATTGTCTCTTCTCGTGGATTATTGTCAGAATCATACTCTAGATTAATCAAGGAAAATAAAAGAAACTAAATATTAACACAAGCAGACAGCAATAAATTTTACAATAAATGGCCCAATACAAATTGATAACCTTTATGCCTGGAGAAGACAATACTCTTATTTAAGGGGGAAAAGGAATCAAAAAGGAAAAAATACATGTATTGGAACCTTATATATGAAGCAACATCAATATGCAGGTTATGGAACCAAAACTAACAAAAAGATTAAATCTATTGTAACCATTAAAAATGAAAATCCTAGTATTAGTCTCACTATGGAATTGATGTACAAAAACAGTGACTAAGCATGACATTTATGCGTGCAAAAGTGGGCTCCTCAGTGGAATTCAACTAACTCTTATCAAATAAACATATACGCATAAACAAAAGCTAAGCATTTTTTGTCTGTAAAAGATTGTTTCATAATAAATAGGGGGCAAAATCTAACTCACATCACAAGAAAAATTACAGTTCTATCATCATGTTATTTGTGGAAAATTAGAAGCACGTAATAAATAACAAACCTATAGGGTTAAGTTATTGATATCTAAATTATTTTGCAGAACCACAATGCCCATTAAGATCATTGCTACTTCAAAATTTTGTTCAAAAACCAGAAGCCTAACTTTTACTCATAGTTAGATGAGCAACATTGGAGGACGAGTATCCCTTACTCTCAGATACGCACGTAATCTGGGTTCTATTTCCTTCTAGATCAGATATAAGTATCATAATTCATACATACTATTTGTCCTACTCATTGATACAAAGCAGAAGGAGTACACACCTAGAAAACTGCAAGCGACAGCATTGATGTAGCTACGAGCCTCAATAGAATCAAGACCGAGAGCTATAATGTTGAAATCATTATAAAAAGATATGTCCTTGTCCTCAATCCGGCTAAAATGAGGTACAATATTTACACCACTGATTCTTTCCATGACACGCTTAGCTGCTACCTCAGCTTTTGGTTTGCCAACATCTTCAAGCCTAAAATAATAATGTCCAAATCAAGTTCACATCAAGTTGAAGTAAAAGAAACTACCTTCCCTCTAACGCTTGTAAAAAACCAGTAAAAGCAAGCAGCAAACCATATTAGAATCATAGCACACATCCAAAAGTGACAAACAAGCTTATCTGATGTAACCAGCATCAAAGACCCCTTTCTCCCCAACGACAAGCATTCAAAAGAGCAACAGAATTAAAACACCTATTGAAAAAGGTATGCGCTTTAAGTAGAGGGATTTACCTAAACAAGAATTGACGATTGAGATTAGTAACCTCTATACGATCCATATCTATGACCTCCAGGTTTCGAAAACCAGATAGTGCTAAATCTTTCAACAACTCGCATCCCAACCCACCTGCCCCTACTACTAACACTCTGGCGTAAGTCTGAAGGTCATCTCTCATCTGCAATATACCAACGTTAATTAGTGCAAGGAAACAAAAGGCAGTAAACATGCTAAAAATTAGCGTATGCTCGTTGTTGAAGTGAAGTAGAGAGAGAGAGAGATAGCAAAAGAGCGAGTACCTCAGGGCCAGGTTCGAACCTGGGACCAACAAGATTACCAGGCCTAAGAAGGAGCTTGTCAAGATCCCTCGATCGACTCGGTCGCGGTGAGGCAGCCGCCATTGCTGTCGCTCTATTGGGATGTTTCCGATGACAATCAAAGACCCCAAGTAGAATTTCACAGTTCACACCCTCCGTGAAGTGAAGACGGGAATGTATAATACAGCTTGCCTTTCACGCTCTTCGGATATTGGCGTATAGCGAAACAAGACGATACAGTGCAGGGACGAACTACGCGTCGTTTTAGTCACGGTTTACTTTTCAGGGGAATCGAATTACTTGTGTTTATATATTAAATTATAAAATAAAAAACAGCCAAATTTAATTTAAATTGATATAATATTGTAAAAATAATTGATAACATTAGCCAACCAAATATTTTAAATATTCATTTGGAAAACATGTTACGGGCCTAATGAAATCCTTTCAAAACTCAAAACATGCTTTATTGAACAACACAGTTTTAAAACCATAATTAGAAACTTGTAAAACCAAATTAAGTTAGGATATCGGAATCATGATTAGGAAAGTAACTCTTGTCTTTTGTTCTTAAAACATGTCCTCAAAGCAATTTACCAAATACTACTAGTGCACTAATTAATTAGGAAAGATAAAAAAATTACATGAATTATTTTAAAATATTTATATTTATTATTTTTTAAATTAATTTATATAATTTTTTAATCTTTTTAAATTAATTAACTTAGAGAATAAATTTTTATAGTTTCTAGTTCTTAGATCTAAAATTTTTTTTAGAGCAATCAATTAAATAGGTTTTTTTAATATTCTTTCAATTCTAAATATAAGGTATAGTATAAGATTATATTATAAATTAAATTTTATATTAAAAATTTTAACTATATTTAAATAAAAAAAATAGAGAAGAGGAAATATTTAAAAAAAATAAAATAGTAAATTTTTTACTATTTTTTAATATTTTGTATCTTAGTATTTTTTTTTCTCCTCAGTTTTTTTCTCATGGAGACATAGGCCAAGAGTATTTTGTTCTCATAACATATTTAAAAAAAAAATTGATAACGGTTTTTTTAAGCTTATGTTGATGTTGAAAATTGAACTCCGAGCCAAAGCTTCGATCACGAACCTCCCAGAACAGTGGGCCGTGACTCGTAAGGGTGATCTGAGCTGAGGTTCGTAATTGTTTGTCTTTCGGTTTTATAGCAACCACTGCTTCTCTTTCACTCTCTCGGCCTTTCTCTCTATTTAATCTTGTATCCTGGATTACGCCGATGCAATTTATTTTCTAAAAAACTCTTATATGTTTCAATGTTTATCTGTTTCCTTTTCTTCATAATCCAAAATCAAGTTCTTCCAAATTTTCGGCCGGTTTCATCGAAAAGATCCTGTGAACTGTTCTCGAGTTTCGAGTTCATGGATTATTCCCTGCGTATGATAGATAATATTGATATTCAAATCCTGGATCGTGCATTGCTTGTATTATCCTCATGTCTCATAAAGAGCTTTTTACATTTAGTCGTCGGCACTTGAGTTCATATTTCTGGTGAATTAGAATCATATTTGACGATTAATGATAATAACCAGTGACAATCTGAATTTGCAACGTACAAACAAAAACATTTTGACGCGAGAAATATTTTCCTTTACCAATTTTTCATCAAAACTGTGTCTAAATACAGGATGTACAAAAAGAATCTCTGTTTTCCCACCACTACCCAAAATTGACGTCTATAAATAAAAATCTGAGACCTTTTCCTCTGTTTTAAAATCACCGTTTGCAATTTGAAGGCTTTTTTCTGTGAATCATATAGTACTTGTGATTGTTAAGAAGCTTCATGTTTGAGGAAAAGTGCATAAAGCAGCTCATTCCATGTATCAGGAACACCGGGGAGGCACCAATGGCTACAATCTTGTCGACGATGAGGGGCGGGCCCCACAACATGGTCAAGATAATAGAGAGATGAATGTCCATCTTTCCTCTGAGCTGTCATGTGGGTTATATTCAATACTTTCAGCTTCATGATTCCATTTCCAGATGTGCTTGTGTTTGTGTTTGCTTTTGCAGATGATAATGATGATGATGATGAAAACAATGCATTGGCTATTCTGAATTGTGACCAGTTATCATCAGGCACAAATGAGGTGGAGCCAAGCTCTGGCAATGTTTCAAGATGACAGTTTCCACCTTTCTTCCAATCCCCTCCTCTGCATCATAAATACAAATATACTTTAGTTTTTGAAGACTGATATACTGTAAATTTGTCATTTCTTTCAGAAAAAGCATAGTGAAAGATATCATTCTTTCAGGCAGAGAAAATCTTCATCTTCTACACACAAGCGTTTAAGAAAGTGAGACAAATATTAGGCTTAGACAGGCAAAAGATAAGAGTTGGCTGGCAGTTACAGATAGGTTTGGAGGTTTGGTAACTATAGAAACAAACCTGAAATGGTTGGATTATCATAGAAGATAATATTATGGTATTCAAAATATTTCAATTTGGTATGACAATATAAAAAAGTTCCTAAAAAAGAAAACAAATGGCATTTTGTAAAATGTTAAAAAGTTGGAAATGGTCTCAGGTGAAATCTACATATTTCTTGTAGTGATCATATACCGTCCAAGAAGGTATAATTGAGAAATAAGCGCCCTTTTTTTGTTTTTGAATTAGAGAAATAAACACTAATGATATGATACTATAAATAGGATTAAACCTACAACCTCCTAGTTATAGGAGAATTTTTATACCACTAGATGCAAGGCTCCAAAGGAGCGCCTAGTAGCCAAATAACTCATTTTTTTTAAGAGCAGTGTAGTAGCAAAGGAACAAGAATCTTTGAGTTTAAATATGGGTGAAAAAATAATACTCTTTCAATCCTTAATAGAAGATATAATTGAGGAATTGATCTTAATCATAAATGTAAGACCTATTACTTTTATTTATTAATTTTTTTTCTAAATTATCTCTATTAATATTCGTTCAACAATAATTAAGAGAGATTGGGGGAAAATTAAGGAAGATAATTAAAATATTTTAAAAAAATATATAATATTAACTAAATTATTTAATTTAGAAAAATAGTGTGTATGAGATTTACTTTCTCTGTCAGTTTTTTTCCTTACTCAATCTTATTCTCATCTCTCTTTGAACTTTAGCATCGACAACTATAGAAATTCCAGGCTCATTAGTCAGATGTTGGAGACATAAGTCACTTGAACAGTGAAACAGACCTGAAATGTACAGGGGCAAAGCTACGGAAGAAGACCTGAGTCTTGTTAGGATTTACCGCTTCTTCTACCCAGTTCAGCACCGTGTTGATGGACCTCTTGTACGCGTCTTCGACTCTCATATCGAACTTAATCACCGAACCTTCTTGGAAATAACATCCCCTGCAGAAATAAATACATGGACAACAAAATACGAAGTTCATCACCAAATGCTGCCACTCTGATTGATTAATGTTGTCTACTTCAAAGCCAGCAATATATATATATAGAGATTTACCCTCTGATGGTCTTATCATAATTCCACCAGTGCCCTGTGTTAAGAATCAGAACATCTGCATCTCTCCATTTCCATGAGTTCCAATCCATTGTATCTAATTTTAGTGTTGTCCTGATCTTTTCGTGAGCCGCGGTGGGAGGGCGACTCTGTAGAACAAGAAATGGAGCTCTGTAGTATTCCACAGTGAAGTTATAGTCTTTAAATCTGAACACCAAGAACCCCTTGTGCTTTGTGATTGGATTGCCATTCACTTCATAGATTGATTCTTTGTTGGCAACTCCAGAAGACAGCATGCATAATAGTGACTCCCATTGGTTTCTTCCTATTGAGTCCCCAGCAAACACTAGCCGTTTGTTTCTCAGCTTTTCCAACATCACTGTTGCATTAAATCTGTTTTTTATTTTTTTGTAAATTTTTCAATTGAAAAGTTAGTCAGTGATCATACTTATAAAATGCCATGTCAAAGTGAGTTTTATTCCACAATTCATACTTCTCAAAGTTTTGGAGTCACTATTTGTTAATGATGTACATTTTCTTTCTCCTGTTTCTATTAAAGATCCACTAACAAATAAGAAGTGAAGAAAAAGAATGAAACATATAATCATTCAACAAATAAAAAATTACTAAATTTTGAAGCAATCTTCATCCCCATATGATCAAAGATGTCCAATCAAGGTGCTGCTAATCTATATATTTATATAATATAAAAAAAAATTAATAAGTTGGACTATTTATGAGTCATAAACCGTACTCCATAAACCACCTAAACTAATTATGAAAAATAGAATATCTTGATTGTCAAGGTAGAGGAAGGAAACAAGGGTTTGCTGTGTACAAAAGCAATTGGTAGAAAAATACTGAAAATGATGCAGAAAGAAACATCATAAGATCAACTTAATAATACTTGTATAAGTTGAAAAGGACCCAAATTATATATATTATCTCAGTGCCTCACCAAGCGTTCGTACTTCATAATACAACAAATAGCTTATGGTCATTCAACCGAGGGGTCACTTTCAAGATGCCGGAGAAGAATGGGTCAGACAAATCCAAAAATCGTTTCACTGTTTCAAATACCAAAGAGATAAGACAAACTTGTATTTTTCCTCATTCAAATTAATAGACTCTGACTTCTTTCTCTCATTTTCTCGTTTTCTCAGATAGCAGACAATGCTGACAGTAAATGATAGTAATAAACCATAAGTCGCCGGAATATTAATCGGCCGGCGTTTCAAATTCGTCACCTCTAAACAAACATGAACACACAATACCAATATCATGACAGTAACCAGTTTTGAGACGTGATTTTGAATTTTGATAGAGGTACCTGGGTAAGTTACAGTCTCTGGGTTGCCATCTCCATTTCGTGTAGAACAAATCGGGGCGTCCATTTTCAGAACAGCGAAAACCTTGATCCAGGAAGCTGCAATGATTTGACTGATACAAAGGATAGTTATCGTCCCAGACCCAACTTCCAGTAAACAAATCACAATCACCACCGTTTTCTCCAAGAAATTCAACTCTATGTTCTTGTTCTGACCCATTATTATTGCTATTCATCTGCAGCACCCAAGGAAGTCTCCGCTGGGACCAACCCGAAATCCCGAAGCTTTCAGCAGCGAAATCTCTGTAATCCAAACAGAAGAATGAAAGAATAACAAAAGCAGCGACAGCGGAAAAACCCACAACACCCAGAGATGGCTCGAATAGCCTCAAACGCTTGATCCTCCTGAAAGCTTCGAACACAGGCATGCCTTCAATTTCATGGAAGAAGAAGGTTTTAGACATTTGGGTGAAGATAAAAGATTTCAGGAGTGAAGGATATGGGTATGGTTGTGATCGTTGACGGTGGTCAGAGGAGAAGGGAAGATGGAAGCTTGTGAACAGAGGAGGGTGATTCCGAGGTGTGGCATGCAAGCAATATGGTATTCATGGAAGCCCCAATTGAATCGAAGCGCTTTGTTTTTTGTTTTTTTTTTGGTTGGCTTACTTTGCTTGGTAGGTCAGTATAATGAATCATTAAATGACGAAGGTATGAATGAGAAGCTTAGAAGAAAGAGGAAAAAGATGGGTGTGAAAGAAGCAAGGAAGCATTCATGGCTGCATTATATATATATATATATATATATATATATATATATATATAAAACCGTCCTTTGCATATTTTTTCATGCGTTGAGTGAGAGAGAGGTTGGTATGCAAAGCGAGATGGTTGGTTACTGGAGAAAATTTTTCTTTCTTTTTTAAAGAATAAATATGCTACTGGTATGCTAATCTGAATTCTAATATTGTCTTAATCGTCTCTCAGTTGAGAAGATTTGGATTTTAACTTATTGGTCGATTTCAACTTTTTGGAGATTCAGCAAAAAAAAAAACTTATTAAGAGTTTTAAACGGGAAAAAAATATACGTTGATTTTGATATAGAGAAAATTGCTGAGAAATTAATTGATCAAACCTCAAAATTATATAAGAACTCATTCACTTGAGGGAGTAATTTTTTTTAGCAGTGTACCTTAAAAAAATTGTACTCAAATTGTTAAACCTGTGAATTTAAGTAAGGAGATAAATTCATATCATTAAATATAATTAAATTTAAAAAATTAATATAAATTAAGGAGTGAGTTAATATAATTTTATAAAGTAAAAATGATAAATTTAACAAATAAATTCATGAATTTAATCGAGTTTGCTATTAACATGAGTTTAAATATGAATTAAAGTAGAAACATACAAAATATAAAATTAAAGAGTTAGCTCACGAGTTGAACAATAATACTCTTAATAAATGAATTACACTTGATTCTTTAAATAAATTATAAATATTTTTAAATATTAAATTTTATAATAAGGGATTTTTTTAAGAATCTTTTTTATGAGAGTGTGCTCTTCCAATATGATTGTTTTTTTTTTTCAATTTATATGGTTTGAACTTGCAATGTTATTTTAAAGGAATCCAATTCATTTTAATCTACCTAATTATGATTTCATCTTATATTTTTGGTAAAATATTAATTATATTTCTATCTATGAATTATTATCGAATCCATCAATCAATATATTTGGAGGATTTTACATATAAAATCATCGAATCAAAGTACTTATAATTTATTAAATTTTGCCCATGTCTTCGTGATCGTGAGAATCTAGTGTGATGCATGGAGTTTTCACATCAAATATCGATAAATATATTAATTGTTTTTTTTTCTTTTCACTCGTCTTTATTATTTGATTGACTAATCTTAATATCATTCTATTCAGGTATCTCTTACCCTTTAATTTCATAAAATAAAATCTCTCTCGTTGAGAAGAGAATGGTATTTTGGTTTGCCAACCAACTGAAGAAGGTGCAAGATTTAATTTTCAATGTTAATTAATTTAAAATAAGATCAAATAAAAACACAGTCCGTTTAACTAAAAAAAAATCAATAAATTAGCAATATCAATAATAGTGATGAGATCTAATAGAAAAGCAAATCTTTCATACCCTAAATATTCAAATTTATTTCCGTAAATATACTCACATTTACAGTATATATAACGGTTTTTTAAATAATTTTTTTTAAATTATTACCTTATTCTTATTATATTAGAAAAAAAATTATTTTAAGAGTATGTTTGGATAAAGAGAAAAACGAGAAAAAAATATGGGAAAAATATTAAAAAGAAAAATTTATTAAATTGATAGATTTTTTTTACCGGTTTTAAAAGTTTTTTTTATAGTATTATTTTATTTTTAATTTTTTTTATATCCAAATATAGGGTAAATATAAATCTATTTAGAAAGTTAGTAGCTATATTTTTTTTTTAATTTTACACTTGTATAATTCTTGTGGGAAGAGGGGAGAGACATGAGAATAAGCTATAAATATAAGGGAGAATTAGATTATAGCAATGATTATAAAAATTATAATTATTTAAAAAGATCAAATATCACAATATAAATTTAAAAATACTAAGTTGCCCTTAATCAAATATTCTACATTTCTTCCTACGCTATAATTGATAAATGAAAACCCACCAATCCTCATTAGCATATATTTTTAAGAGAAAAAAATTAAAATAAAAGAAGAAGCTACACGTGTGTGGAGGTAGAAACGTGGGGGTGAGGGAACAAGAGATATGGGAAGGAAGTGAGGAATGTGGAGGGAGAGAGTGGGATGAAACGCGTGCTGTGATTGGGACGTGGGTAGCAGTCTGGCGAGAAGTGAGCAAGGCTGAGTCAGTTTCTTCATTTTCACGATTCCAACACCTCTCCCCCGCCTCCGCCTATTCCTTCGTCTCTCGCCTCTTTCCAACGCCTTCCGAATCTCCCCTTTCTTTTCTTTCCTTTTTAATTATTTTTAAGAAAAAATCATTTTGCCTATACATATATTTTTCTTAATCTATAATTTGATATGTCTACTTAATTTTTTTGGTAAAATAGCGTTTAGCACTCTAATTTTATTTTTTAGTTATATCCAGTACCCCAATCTTATTTATAATATCTCTAATAGCTTGATATTATTTTTCTGATGTTTCTAATACCTAAATATCATATATAGTATATCTAGTACCATAAATTATAATAATATTAATTTATTAAATATAATTGAAATATAATATTAGAGACGTTGGGTACATTAGAAAATAATATCAATATATAAAAAATATACTATAAATAAAATAATAATATTAGATATAATAAAAAATAATTTCAAATATCGAATGTTATTTTATTTTTTTATTAAATTTTTAATTTTACCATATTAACCCCATGTGCTTGTAGCTTTATTTTGTCCGCACTATTAGTCTATATAAAGATAACCTAAAGTACATAAACTAATTATACTAATAAAATAAAATTAAAAATTTATTAAAAAAAGAAAAATAACAAATATCATATTAAAAATTGAAGAACAGAATATGTACATGTACAATAGTTTGCCCTTTTTCTAAATATAATGTCACGTAACAAATGATTTCATTGTCTTGTTGCATTACAGGAAGGAATTTTAGCTGGTTAAGCATAAATTTAAAGTTTTAATTTGTGTAAATATAAAAAAATGTTATGATAGAGTTATTCCTAATTAAATCTAATAATATTTAAATTAAATATTACTTAATCAGGCAGAAATTTAGAAGTACAAAATTGTGAGAGTACATGGGTATATTTATTTTTTAAAAAATATATTGTTATTTCTCCACCATTAAGTGTAGAAAATTGCCTAAACTTTTTCTATTGTAAATTTTTTTGATTAAATATATTTAAAATTTGTTTAAAAACTCCCTTTGTAAATTATCTTTAACGAGAATAAATATAACAAGAATTTTTTATACAATAAAAATATGTATAAAAAATTGGATTAAAATTTGTTTAAGCACTTAAGGTCCTTGGTTATTTTTATACAATAAATTTTATAACGAGAATTTTTTAATAATTTTCTTTTATTATTTAAATAAATTTCATGTATTATGTGTGTATATATGTAAGGGTATTTAAGACCGATTGAACCAAATAAAACAGAAAAGAACATATCGATTTAGACTTCAAGTAAAAGTTCATTTCGATTTGTAGCTTTGTCAAAATGATTAGTTTAGTTCGGTATTATGCAGGAAAATTGTAGATGGTAAAGTATTAATACAAATATTATAGATTAATAAATTACAAAAACTAAGTTATCCACAAAATCAAGATCCGATGCACCTTTAATAAATGCGAGATATTTAAACACGATTTCATTACATGGCATTTTTATATTTTATTTAAATTAAAATTATAAATTATAGACCGACAGGGGTTTGTGTCAAAGAGAAGGCATTTAATGAAACAATTAAAAATGGATCTCCATAAATTAATATATGAAAGCTGATGAATTATTTAATATAATATTAAATTTAAATCAATAAACAAAAAATTCTGCATGTTATAATTTTTGTTAATAAATAGAATTAATAGATCTATCTTTGTTTACAGAAAATTAAAGTTAATTTTGATTTTGATTATAGTTAATTTATTTGTTTAATCACGAGCAATTAATTTTATTAAATAGAAGACATGGTATATTGTTTTTTTTAACAGAAACAAGCTGAGTTGTAACATTCATTGTACCATCAATGTTAAGTCAATATTAAAAAATATGGCCCAAGACAAAGTCAAGCAAAATTTTCTATGAAAATAAGCATACTCCTCTAGGTTATTTAATATATGAGTTAATTAAAAATTTAATATTAATTTTAAATATATTTTTTTATATTTATTAATTTTTTAAAATTATTTTTATTTATATTCTTTCTAAAATAAACAGATAAAAAATGAATAATGAGTTAAAGAAAATAATTAGATTATTTAAAAAATATATATTATATTAACTAATTCAAATAATTTTTTTAATATATTTAAATTTGTTAATATGTCATATATTAAAAATGAGAGGAATACTATATAAGGTATCAGGAAAATTAATTAATATAAATTATTAATTCATGAGTATGTTAGTCTTGTAGAAATGTGTCAAATATATAATCTAATTAAAATTAATAATTAATAGAGGTTATTATTCTGCATTTTAGCATCGCAACATATACGTTAAACATAAGCTACATATACAATGATGCAATCCATTGGAAAACAGTAGTCAAAGTAATTATGAGATCTTGCTTAAGCATTTATATTTGTTTTATTATGGAGCATGTTATGTTTATGAAAGAAATTTCATATTACTACTAAATGATAAGATTATTAACTTCAATCATAGATCTTGTTATACACTTAAAGACAGAAATCTTTTAGAATCGATATGTTGAAGTGCAGGAAAACAAAATGAAAAAAAAAAAAAGAGTATAATTCGTTTAATTTGCCTAAATTTTTATATAGAAGAAGAAGAAGAGAGATAGTATAGATTAGGGAAAATGGTGTCGGTGGAGGAAGCATCTAAGTAATTAATGGTTTGTAAGATGTTGAATCCATCAAAACAACGTAGAGAGAGTAAACATAAGGATTGGATTCTCACGTAAAAATATTTTTTTTATTTTCAATGGAGGAATATTTTTTTTAATAATTTATCAGTCATAAAAATTATTCTAAAAATAACTATTTAAATATTTATTTATTTATAACTATTTTATATAATTTTTTTTAAAAACTATTTTTTAAAAAATACTAAAAATTATTTTTTATAATATATTTTTTAAACTTTTATCTAAATATGCCTTAAAATATTCAAGTATACAGAGGTAGTTTATGTTTTATATTTACAACTACTATCTTTTATTGTTTTCTAAATTGAGGAAAAATTACTAAAAAATCTCCTATTATAAAATTTATTGTCTAAAAATATATAAAATTTATTTAAAGACTAAAGTGCAACATATTTTTAATACGTATAACTTTTTTTTAACTATATACAAACTATATTTAACTATGAATAAAATAGATATAACTAGAGATATGTATATACAGCTAAAAAAGAATTTTACTTGCTCAAAGAACTTTGTTCCTTAAGCATCTTTTGGAAATAAATTTTGCAATGTCAAATTTTTAAGCAATTTTTCCTAAATTTATTATATTAATGCATTTATATAAATATAATAAAATCTGATTAATGTGGAAGGATTTCATGAGCTTTCACTTCTCCTGGGCCCCTGGATTGTTTCCGGGAAAAATATGAGAATGACATGCTTCTGTGAGAATCTGATAAACATGCACACACTAAGAAAGTGAGAAAACTAACAGAGAGGGACCTCCCTCGTTTCGGCTTCAAATGGTTGGGAATTCTGGAATCGAACTTGGCTGTCAATTCCAAAGAGAGAGATAGAGAGAAGAGAGAGAGAAGGGATTGGGGTGAAGGAAGAAGAAGGAAGAGCAAGAGAGTTAAAGTGAGCACAAGAAGGAAGCGGGAGTCTGGTTCGTGTTAAGGCATTTGCTTTTCGTTGGAGTTTTGTGATGGGACGGTTTTACTCTGGAAGGAAGGAGTTAATGACGATATAAGCAGAAGTAGACAAATTAGTGTGGCTAAAGCAAGCACTGTTGGAATGGTAGCTTGCTTGACCAAATTGCAAAAGGAACAAAATTTAATAAGGAAGAGTTCTGTAACTATCCAAAACGAGGGTCCCTATATGTTTATGAAAGAAAATTATTTTTTATAAATTTTCATTATATTTGGTAGATATTTTCAACATATCCCACAAAATATATCATTACATGTGATTTTTTTTTAAAATTTTTTTTG
Source organism: Leucaena leucocephala (assembly GCA_037074615.1). Classification (NCBI taxonomy): domain Eukaryota; kingdom Viridiplantae; phylum Streptophyta; class Magnoliopsida; order Fabales; family Fabaceae; genus Leucaena; species Leucaena leucocephala. The sequence goes on from CM073562.1 coordinate 13,875,557, forward strand.
AGAATAATATGGAGTGGATAGAGAGAACAATGCCATACTTCCTATGCATGCATTTTGGCATATCAAACAATGTAATGCTTTCCTTTTATAATTTTCCAGTTATTAATATAATACCCTATCTTATTTATAAAAATTAAATAACATATTTATTTTAGTTCTAAATATTTAAAAGAGTATCAATAAGAATAATTTTAAAAAATATTTATAAATATATAAAATATATCTTATATTTAGAATTAAAATTAACTCCATAATTATATTATATATATTTAAAAACATGAGTAATAAATATATTCATTATTTTAAATAAAAAAACTATGTGAAACAATGACATCATACAATAAATATGTTTATATTGCAAAAAGTGATAGTGTGATGACATTTTGAAATAGTGTTTTGGCAAAGAGATAAGTTGTTGAAACTGTAATTTGTAACAAATTAAACCGCATCTCAATTAGACTATTAGCATACATTTTAAGCTGTTAAAAAGGAAAGACTTTTTCTTTATAATATTATTGTTTGAATATTTGAGAACAAAAAATTTACCCAAACTTAAAAAATAAGCTTATTTTACAAGTATGTATTAAAAAACATGAACAAATGTTTTACTTATTAGGCACATAACCAATCACTGACATATTTCCAATTCATACGTAGGAACAAACAAACAATGTAATAATGAATATAAGAGTTAGATAAAAAATTTATTTTAATCCTAATTAATATAATACCCTAATTTATTTTATCTATCAAAATTATAACTTTTCTTCTAATGTATCCCTATGTATTAAGAAATTTTTAGTAAATATAGTTGAAATGCACATAATTAAAAGGAATATTTTAGAAAAACTAACACACAATCATTATAAATAACTAACTTAACTACCTTTCTTAATTTATCTAAATTAATTAAGTATATCTTATATTAAAGACTATAGGTAAATTTTTTTTTATTAAACTCCTTCAGTATTTAATATAAGAACTAATTTGTAATATAAATAATATTATAAATTAAATCTTATATTAAAAATTAGAAAAAGAATATTTTTTTAGTTGAATAATTTGAGCTATATTAAACTTGGAATGCCCATGGTCCCCCCAATTCTTACTATATGACACTTCTAAAAGAGACACCAATACAAAATTGCTCTAACAATATAAAATTTTATTAGATTTTTAGGGGTTCGAGCTCAAATCATTTTTATTATAAACCATTTGATAAAGTATTAATTAAAATTTTCAAATATCACCTCTATATAGTGTGTGTAATTCCTATTTTTTGAGTGATTATTAAAATTAACTCTTTTTTGGCAAAAAATAATATGCCCTCTACTTAAAATCGTTAATTATAAGAGAGCATAATACAAATACGATTCTTTTTATAAAAGATGAAACTATATTGAAGATAAAACAATTACCAACATAAAAGCCCAACTCACAGATACAATTCCTTATTTAAAGTGGGGCAAGACACAGCGGCCTTGTATACAGCCATTCAGGGAATGCCCTCCTATTTTTGGCTTAATACGAGAAAAGTTTTTAAAACCTTTTATGAAAGTATTACCTATTGGAGAATAGAGAAACAATCACACTTGTAGGCAGCTTAATTGCTACAGGAATTTCATCACCATTATAATGAACACATGGGAAGGAGAAGAGAATCACAAAGCAGATGCATAATTTATTAGAGTGAAAAAAAAGCAGCTATACAATGATAGAAACAAAGCAAATCCAATCTAAAGGAGGAACTTCTTCTTCTTAACCAGACGAGAATAATAAATCCCCTGCCATATATTGTACTTGTCCCACTTTTATCGCCACAATCTCATTAAATAAGGATCATACATGTTCCTCACTTGAAAAAAGGATCTTCTATTCTGTAGCTGCAACAGCTGCTGGCCCTTCCACCTGATATGATATATTTCATCCCACCAAATTATTAATTGTCCAATATGGCTTATTAGTAAATAACCATTATATATAAGCAATTGATCTATTTAAAGTAATGTAATTTTGTTACCTTGAAGGTTGCCCCCCAGATTTCCTCGTCCTTTGCAAGCTCTGCAGTTACCTTGTTCTTAGGATTCTCAAAGGATCTCAATCCTCCAATTGCCGTTGAGTAGAAACATCCTGCCCCATCATTTGTCAAAAAACGCGTCAGCAACAAGAAAAAGAGCAAAGAACTTGAAGCAATCTCATTCTACAACCCTCAAAGAACAAGTGACATTTCTCCATCCTCCATTTATATACATATAGATAAGTCTGATCTTCTGAATTCATCATATCATCACATTGAGAGTTTGTTTATATACACACACACACATTTTAAGGAAACCCACCTTGAGGGAAGGAAGCAAGGGACTTGCCACATGCACCTTTCAGCAATTCTGCGTCATCAGAAAATGCTACATATCCATCAGCTGTAATTCCCCAATACAGAGGAACCTTACCGAATCGATCCTGCAAAAAATTATAAGCAAATTGTTCTTAGCAACAGTCTAAATAAAGCTAAAGTGCTGGTTGGTGGATCAACGAAATCAATATGTGGAAAGTAACCATATATATATATATATATATATATATATATATATATATATATATATATATATATACTACTTACAGAAGCCACAAAGAGGGTAGAAGTGGACTTATCAAAAACAATGAAAGCGAAGCTGCCACTGAGATGCGCTACAACATGATTTGCAGGGTAAGGTGCTCGATCACGTAACGCTTTGTAAGCCTCAATCACCAAAACCACTTCATCCGCTGACTTGGCTAATCCATATTGTTGCTTTAAGCTGCCCAAGTTATCTAGAGCTCCCTCAAATAAGCAGAACACCTCCTCCTTCACAGCAAATGACCTGTATTTTTACAAGTAGATCAAATCCGCAATCTAAGGCTATTTTTGGCTTGATAATGCTTTTTTGTTTTTCAAAGTTATTCTGGCAATTAAAGGCAATCCAAATCAAAAACTCTTACACCACATCTTTAGGGAGAAGTTTCTTTGACTTCACAAGAAGCGCGTGATTTCAGCCGCTTCCTATATTCATGATTTTAAGTGTCTTTTTTTCATGGGGCGCCACGTGGTCATCATGCAAAAAAGCATTTAATCAATGTATCATCGCGGAATCGTGGCCATTGGATCTCCAGCGAATCTCCATGCGTGTCAAAATGTTACTGGTTAAGCTAAAGAACCGCGACTTTTACGGTTTTACCCCCTTCCCTACCCATTTTAGATTTGTTTTTTTAATTTTTCTCATCTCATTTCCGGCCTATTCTATATTTTCTATATTTCATTCATCATCCGGCAATTTATTGTACAATTCGTCCAAGCCTGTTTGGTTGGTGAGAAAATTAATCTAAGCCGGAAAATACATAAAAGTACGATTCAGGAAGATTACCGCTACATCATAACATTACCGATCGGAAGACTTTAAACCTCTTGTACTCGACGGAAATTTCTGAATGAAAATCTAATATATTTTAGCTCACTTCAATTATAATCCCAGTGCCTTTTTTTTCAATTATTCGGTCAGCAACAAGCATAAAAAGGTTTTCACCTACCCCGAGCACCATAACTAAATACTCAAGAATAAAAAAAAAACAAGAAGATTACGATCGACATCACTCCGGCAATGAGGAAGAGAGAAGGAACCGTTGTTAAATTACCTGGGTTGCCATGGTGTCTCGTTGCTGTGAGTATAAGCGAGTTGGACGTGATCTCCGATCTTCAGGGAAACGGCGGATGAGTTGCTCTGGACGAAGCGGTTGATCAAAGCGGCAGCCGTGATCTTGGGAGATGGCGTGCGGTTGCCGGCGGTGACGAGCTCCTCCGGCGGCGAGACGATGGAGCTGCTGAAGATTCCCAACATTTTCTCGAGCTTCTCAACAACAATTGAAGCAGAAACTTTCCCTCACGATCTCACCGAGAAGCTCACACTTTACATAACACCGAAGGGGAATGAATCGAGAAGGGAGGGCATTTCCAGATTTTATAGAGGGAAGGGACGAGGGTAGTTTAGTCATTATGTAGGATAAACGTAGTTTTGTAGTATCTATAAATCCGCCATGAATTAATTTCAAGAAAGAATATTTACCTTTAAGGAGATTGATGAAATAAGACAAGATAAAATATTCTGAAGTTATTTCAAAAAAATAACAGTGAATATATATTATTTAAAATAATAATTCTTCCAGTAGGAACCTTTTTTTATTCCCATCACTTTTAATTTCTTTTATTATATATTTTCTTATATTAATTTCAACTCTTTCTTTCTTACATAAATGTATATATATGCAACATAGATACAAAATATAATAAAAAGTATATATAAAATAGAATCCAAATTGCATAATGTCTTGTGGGACTCCCAAGTCCCAAGGGCTTTGAATTTTTGGGGAGATTAGGCGTAATTTTTTGGTGAATTTTTTGCCATCAGGCGACAACTTGCCTGATGTGGGACCCACAAAACGTCCCTCGCTTTTGGTTACGTGCTATGGCATTGTCTCCACTAATTTTTACTTAAAAAAATGAAGTTCGCACAAATACTTTTAATTTTTTTAAGTTTACTATTATTTTAATTTTAATTTTTTTAATTTTTAACTATAAATTTTTTTATTTAAAATTAAAATCGTGTAAATTTGATAGATTAAATATTATATTAATTTTTTTATTTTATAAAAACTAAAGTATATGAGAATTTTTCATTAAATAAGTTGCATATTCATTAATTTATAAATTTTATATTTTTACATAAATTATATATTTCAGTTAATATATTTCTAAATACAAATGGTAGTTAAAAAATTAGTTTTAATCTTAAATATAAGATTATAATTCACTTTATTTTTTTAATTTTTTAAAACTAATTTATTTAATTTATATAGAAATATTTTATAATAAGATCATATAATATTTATTATAAATAAATAATTATTTAATTTTTATAATCAAATTAATTAAATAATTTTTATATTAAATATAAAAAGAATAATAATTTTAAAAAGTATATTATATAGTTTATATCTAATAAATAATTATAGATATATTTTTAATATACGAAGATGTTTGAATTCTAAATCTCTAGCCACACTTCACTACATTTTTATTTTTTACCACTTAAAAATGGTTATAAATTAACATATTTTTCATTCCTTTTAATATCAAATAGCATATTACTCTTTTTTATCCTAAATATTAAATATTATATCGCTTGCTATTTCTTGTAATTAAGAAAATGAAATGCTTTACTAATAATTTATGAATAATATAATATATTATAAATTAATATCAATATATTTAATATTTATAACTATAACAAGTTGTGGTATTCACAAACCATTAAAATTTATATTTTAGGTTTCATATGTCTGATCGTCGAATAAAGGTTGAAGACAGACTTAACGGTTAAACATACGAAACATGACATTTAAAAAACAAAATATCTTTTCACTAACCAAAGGAAGCCAAAACATAAACAAAGAAAAATAAACAAAAAAATAGAAAAAGAGAAAAAGAGAATTAATTAAAAGTTTAAACAAGGGATTTAATCCCTAAAAAAATTTAATAATAAATAAACAGCATAAATATATTATTATTTATTATCATATGGCTTATTATTATATACTACTCAATTATCATTACATTTTAAAGTAATTAAATCTCTTCTATAAAATTTTATTATAATTATTTAAAAATAAAAATAAAAAAAGAATATAATCATGGGCAAGCTATTATTGTATGTTAGGGAGAATTAAAAAAAAAGTCCCATTAAAAATTTTATTAATAAAAAATAATTGATAAATTTTATACAGATAGAATATCAATATTATATTAATTTTATATTTATAAATATCAATATTTTAATTTAAGTTTTTTTTAACCAATAACATCTTTAATAGGAGATTTTTTCTAATTTTTTCTTATTTTTATTTATTGTTTTTGTATATACCAATTCAGATTCGTAAAAGCCAAATACAATTTTGAAAAAGAAAAACAGATGGTGGTGAGTCCACGTCACGTCATAAAATAAATAAATCCGTGGCCAATTCAGTTTTATGACTTGATGGACCCTCGTCAATTGTAATGTACTATTTTAATCAATCTCTTCCACTAGAAGAACAATAAAAAAACATTAATTAATTCCACTTAATTTCCACAATCCAATTGCTTCTTTTGTCTTAGGGTTAAAGTATAAATTTATTTAAAAAAATTCTAATCATAAATATTAGATATCTATAATTTTTTTAGGAGTAATATTATCTCTGAAATTTTTAAATCATAACAATATCACATTGACTATTAACTAAAGTTTAGATTTAACTATTAGTTAGCCAATATACTGACACAATATGCCATATGGTATCTATATCTTTTTTAATTTGGGCTAAGATATAAATTTATCCTAAAAATTTTCATTCAAGAGTATTGGATATTGGGAAGTTTTTCTTGGATTTAATATTGCCCCAACTTTTATCTAAGTTATATTTGATTGTTAGTTTGACTAAATATATTGAGCTAATCAATCCACATGTCATCTAATTCATTTTTTTGAACTAAAATTTATAAATAAGAAAAACTATAAAAATACATTATTCTAAACTCCACTTTTAATAGATTATTGCTCTTGAGATACTATACTTTTATTTGGGTATATTTTTAAAACATAAAGTATATGATAAAAATTATGGAAGATGACATATATGAGTTGAATTCATGATAATTTTTTAAATGTGTGAATAATAGGATTAATTTTAGAAATAATTACATACATATATTAACTTGTAAATATAAAAAAATAACATATAGGATTGTCATATGTTAATTTTTAAGACGTTGCCACATTATAGTATGCTGAGAGTGATATTCTAATAATAATGGAGTTGGGAGGATTTTTTAATTGTTTCCTTTATTTATAAATTGACTTAAAAAAAATAAAGTGGATGGCATATGTATACTGATTAACTTAGTATATTTAGTTAAATTGAACTTGAATAATTGACAGTATAATATTGAACCTACAAAAATTTATAAATACCTAGCATTTCTAAGTAAAAATTCCATTGACAAATTTATACCTTAATCTAAAATAAAAAATTATATAGATAATATTTGGCATGCCAAGTTAATATATTGGTTGACTATCAGTTAAATTTAACTTTGAATAATATTTAAGGTAACATTATTACTATTTAAAAATTTATAAAATAATATTACTCCTAAAAATATTTTCAAATACTTAACACCTATTAACAGAAACTTTTGTGGACAGATTTACACTTTAACCCTATAATTAATTAACAAGGCGATACTGTTTTTTTGCCAATAACAAGAGTGATGCTTAAGCACCATGCATTCGATTTAATTATTCTCACATATTTGTTTAATTCATTAAAGAAATACCCTTCTAAGTTTAGTAACCCAAACTCAAGCATTAATATTATTTTCTTTTATCCTAATATAATTTTTAAATTATATTTAAAAATATTTTTAAATATTTAAGTATTTTTATAAATATTTTTTATAAATATTAAAATATTTATAAATATTTAAGTATTTTTATAAATATTTAAGTATTTTTATAAATATTTTTTAAATTTTAAAATATGTCATGAATTATAGTAATCTAATTTATTTAAATTTATATATATATATATATATATATATATATATATATATATATATATATATATATATAACTTTATTGATTTGGTATGCGTGCAATTTTATCCAAGAATTTGGCAGAGCGAAGGCTATTTTCAACATGGTTGGTAAAAGCAAAACTCTAATACCAAAAATGTCCACAAATTCTCAACCTCACCTCAGTGCTTGCGATTTAGATAATTTTCTCCTTAATTATGTATATTAACTCCTAACTACTACATCCAATTTTAGTGCACATCCAAAATAAACTATAATATGCTTTGGATCTTCTAGAAGGAATTAATGAATGTTCCTTACTGTAACTCATTAGGTAAGGTATTAATTACATTTTTTTTTAAATCTGTCCATATTTAAAATTTGGTATAATTATTTATCCCTGTATTTCAAAATGTAAATTATGGTTTTACGAGTAAATTTAATTTTGTTTATTCAAAACAAAGCTAACCATCTCTTTTTTGTTATAGTTGTAATAAAGACCTTAAGGAGTAATTAATAGGCGTTGATCTGTGGGAAAAGAGTTTTAGCTAATTAAATATATATAATATCTTAAATTTAAATTTATATAAATATAAAAAATATTTTAAAAGAGTTTTCTCTAATTGAATTTAATAATACTCCACCATATAAAAGAAAATACTTCAATTGAGTTAATTAATTTTTATTTTTTTAAAAAAAGAATCTAAAATTCATCACCATCTCACTCCTCGTATTCAATACGCTAATCACCTACCAGTAACCTTGTGCAAATTTCCTACCACCTGTCACACTCTGGAGAACTTCTAAAATGATTCTATTTTTAAATAATATTTTATTTTACAGAATTAAGTGATGCACAAGCATCCTACGTGGAATTAATCAATAATAGGACAAAATAATAATTAATAAACTTGAAAACGTAAAGCTGTGGGTGGACCTTTGAGATCAATCTGTGGGTCAGCATAGACACACCAGGGCTCAAATAGTATGATATAAATTAACACATAATTTAATTGAAAAGGAGTACAATTAATTCGATTTAATTTGTATTAAAATTATTGTTAGGGTTTCTCAGATATTTGATCAGAATCCGACGCAGCCTGAGGATGGGACAAGAAGCAAACAGATTCTGCAACTTGGATTCCTCGCCTAATTTTTTTAAAGGAGAAAGATAAGATAGAGAATTCCTCTTATTTATTTTTAAGGAAATATGAAAAAGGGAGATTTTTTATTTATATATGTGCTGCAAATTAATATTCATATTTAATAGAGGAGGTTGCTGAAATTTTTATATTACCAAATTTATTGCTTAAAATGTATTTGAAATTTACATAAGGATTCAAGAGTAACTTATCTTCTATTATATATAACCTATTTTTAATTATATATAAAATAGAAATAATTATATATATAACTGAATATATATTATATATAATTAAAAAAATTATATCAATTCGAGAATCTAATCATTAAATACTTTTAGATAATAAATTTTGAAATGGGAGAATTTTAACAAATTTTTCTATTTAATATGATATTGCTATTCTTGAAAATATTATAAATTAGAGATCTACATCTATGTCTGTATATGTTAAAAAGCTATACATTTATGCAGCAAGCACCCTTTTGTACAAAGTTGTGATTTGTGAATAGTTAATTTTACTTTTATGTTCAATAAATAGGTATTTAATACTATTTTAGTTAGGGTAATTTGTATTTTTTTTTTACCCACCCGATTTATTAGATTTTTATCTCGATTATATTCGGATCTAACTTATATCGTGTACCTGGTTATGGTGGATGAGTCTTCCAACAGAAATTTTCTATATACATTAAAGTTTGAATTTAAGACATCACTTAAAATGATACTAAGATGCTCAAATTTAATACACAAGGGAAACATAACCAATGAGATATTTTCATAAAGGACCTTTTCTATTTTCTCTTTGTTTAGCTAAAATAGTGTAGTTTTAATTCTAAACACAAGTTGCACAATTTTATATTAAAAAAATACAGAGGCCCTCAATAGAGAGGCTTAAATTTGGAGCTACTTAACAAATACATGTGACTTGCATATAGAATTAAAGCTAGGTTATTTTAACTAAATGGAGATGTGACAGAAAAGACCTTCAATAGAGAGATCTCTTGTGGCATAATTAACCACATATAGAGGCCCAATTATTCTATATGAATAAGAAATACTCCTTTATTATTAAATATATAAATTTATTTAAATATTAAATTTGATTGTAAATATAAAAGTTTAATCTATTTTATTTTTTATATTTATTATTTTTTAAATTAATTTATTAAAATTATAAATAATATAATCTAATTTTTTATCGTATTATATTTATTATAATTAAATAATTTATTTAAATTTTTTAATATATTTAAGTTAATTAAGTAGTTATTAAATTAAAAATAGAATAATGAAAATCAAGACTTATCAATAGGACTAGGCCATCTTCCCATCACTTTCACGGAACTGAAGAATCTTTAGACGAATTAAAACTCTATTTGAAGTTCGGAACCAAGATTGTGAAGAAGTCAATATTTACTGTGATTTAATTAAAACTTAAAACTTATTCAAAACGAATATAGTGTCAACCACTCGTTGATCAATACATACAATTGATGCAAATATTAGAGAGTTTATCATGTGAGACTAATTTGTTATTTGATTTGTCCGTAATCAATGGAATAAATTAAAAAACAATTGCAAATGTGTGTATATATGATTTATTCTTAACTAAAATTATTTTAATCAATAGGGTGTGGTAAATATTAAATAGTTTTTTTTAGATAAATTTAGGTATCTATTTCTATACACACTATTAATGATCGAATTCCTAACTAAATATTTAAAAATTTTAATTAAATAGTAATTGTGCAATCTTATTATTAGTATCTTGTACTTTTTTACAATAAGTTATTGTGCATAATATGTTAAGAATACAAAAAAAATATAATTAATTGCATTATTAATAAATTATGAATGAGATTCTTCATGAACCATGAGCATATTTGCAAGATACCCAAGTACATGGGTAATGGGCTATTAGCATGAGATCTATAATTAATTTTTTTTATATTTATCTATTCATTTCTCTCATATTAAATGTATATGAGTGTATATTATAATTTAATAGGTTTTATGAATTTATCCATAATTCAAAATGAATTATTTATCCAGTTTAATATATAATTTAATTAAAAAGTTAATCTTATTTTAATTATAAAATATATTTTTTATATTTATTAATTTTTTTAAATATATTTATTGATATTTATTTAATAATAATTAAATAAAAGAAAAAAATTAGAAAGTTAAAAAAATTATATTTTAAATGAAATATAACATATTAATTAATTTCTATAATATAATTAAATTAAATAAATATATTTTATATTAAAGATATAAATTAAAAAAATAAATAAAAGTAAAGATTAGAGAATCTTTGGTGGGGCCAAGGTAGGTTGGGGAATCTTTGAAAAAGTGAAATAATAGTGGAATAAAACAATTATATTAGTATCGGATAAACATAGCTGAAATTTTACTTTTCCTCACTTCTGAATGTGACGCCCACAGTTTTTTGAATTCACCGTTCCCAGATTGAACCTTGGCCTAATAATTGTATTATAATGTATAAATAATAATTTAATAAAAAATTGTCTGCTAGTAAATTTATGTATTAATTTGAATATTTTTTAAATAAAAATTCACAAAATTTACCTGCAAATCAAACAGCAAAAAATTAGAAAGACAGATATAAATAATAAAATAGCCTAATGAAATTTATTTTGTTAATAATTTATAAATAGTTAATTTTATTAGACTCTATATATTTCAGAAATTAGATTGAATCACTCAGAAGGAATGATGTTTTCTAGAAGTCATAAAAAATATAATTATTTAAAAAGACTAAATATTAAAATATAAATTTAAAAATATTAAATTGCCCATAGTCAAATCTTTTATATTCAATTTATAAAAAAATTTAACATATTTTTTAAATGAAAATTTAAATTCCAGTTAAAAGCATTTAAGAATTTATAGTGTTATAATTTTTTATGCAAATATTTTTAACTTTGAAATACATTTATTTTTTTCCAAATATAACTAGAGGATTGGTAGGTTCCTTTTGTACGAGGAATGATTGATTTCCAAACAGAACGGCGATCGTTTCATTCAAAAGAATACTAATAAAGTGGAAACCTCAAATACGCCACACGTATTGTATGATATTCACAAAACTTGACTATTGAGGAGAGTTTTAAATAAGTTAATGTTTTTCTTTCTCTTATTTTTTTGTTGAGCTTGAAAAAAATGTTATTTTAAATTTAAAAAAATAACAATCCATCAAATTTTTATTTTACAAAATCTTTTTATTGCATTATGTCATAAATATTTATTTATGAATTAAATTTTTATTTAAATATTATTTTTTAGAGTTATATATATTTTTTATACATTTTAATTAAATTAAATTATTTTAATTATAATTAAGTTTACTCTAATTAAAGCTTTAAAGCATTGAAGCTTTAATTGTTATCTCAATCAGCTCAATGATTGGTATGTTTTAGCACCTTGATTATAATGAAATCACTCAAAGTCGTATGGTCATGGGATGTGATAATTTATTAGGAGAAAAGGCTGAAAGAGAAATGTGGGTGAGACCAAAGTGGAGCATTATAGCAAAATCACTCCAAGTTGTATGGAACAAAAACATTGGGCTCTTCCTTTCTATTTTGCCTTGTATGGTCAGGAAAAAAAAAAAGAATCCAGAATATTCTTTTCATCTTCCCTACTAGATACTCAGTGGTGCACCATATATATATTGCTTATATATTTTTTGTTGTCTTTTGCCAAAAAATCATACCTCTTTTGCACTGATTATAATGTGGGGATGTGTGATATTATAGTGCTTTAATTATATTATAGTTATTTGATTATTTAAATGTCATTTTGGACATTTAAGTTATATATATTTTAAAAATTTGAAATCGTAAGCTTAAAATATGTAAATCAAGTGTAGAAAAGATATTTAGATATAAAATATTACTTGTTTTGTGTTATACCAAATGTAAAGTAAAATTAGCATGAAGGTTGACAAAAGTTGAGTTTTTCTTTCAAAATATTTTATATGAATACCCATTATATACAATATTGGCACTCTTAACATGTTTACATTTATTTTATATTTATATTGATGATATTGATAATTAAAAATTAGACATAACTATTTTTTTTTTAAAAAATGAATGGTATTTAGTTTTCGATAGAACACAATGGCGTCGTATGATCCATGTAGCCGACTCCATTTAATGGGATAAAGCTTGTTATTGTTGAATGGTATTTGTAAGTTATAAAAAGATTAATAATCAATATTCATATAGACATAAATATTAATATAATATATATAATTTCCAACAAATCCTATTGTATATAAGTATTGATAAAATTTGGCAGAAAATAGAAGTCACGAGAGAATAAGGGAATAACTCATTTCTCTTAGTTTTATAAGATGGACAAGAGTCCATCTAATTTTAATTATTTTTTGATATAAGACAAAGCTATAGCCTAAATTAAAAAAGATAAATATACTAGACAGGAATTTAATCATATATACTATGAATTCACTAAATCCTGTAATATTGTAGGACACCTGTCAAATGTGATAAATCCGGATAGACCTTTCTTTGCAAAGGTATGTGTAACTTAATTAACATCTCTTGTTATAAATTGTATTTTTTTTGTAACTATGGTTGGCTGTCCCAATCCTTGCTCTTCTCATGGGGTTAAGCTTCATACTTGAGCTTCTCCATTTATATTTTGATTTTGTCATGGGTCAAGCCCAAGTCTCCAAACTAGCCTTGACTTGGTTATTTTCTTTTTCTACTTTTTTTTTAGAAATTAAACAATATTCTCTAGTTAATAGTTTAGAGATTAATTCTCTTGAGGTATAGAGATTACTATTTGAAGGGAAATAAATATTTGAAAAAGAAACTTTTTTAATTTTTATTTTATAAACAAATCAAATTCAAAATACTAAAAATCATTCATGTTATTGAACTGATTGGATAATGTATAAAGGCTTATAATCTAACCCTGGTTAAACTATGGCTAAATTAAATATCACTTTAGAAAGGTAAATGTAAAGTAAATTGACGTATTAGATTAAGAAAACATTATGGAATAAAAATAAACATTTTGATAAAATTAAGAAAATATTAAAATAAATATAATTTAGAAAGTATAGCATAATATTTAAAAAGTAAAATACATTTAACAATATAGTAATTTTTTTTTATGTCAAGCTAGTCTAATAGTATAAGACCCCATTAAATTACTCTGAGTCATACATTCGAGTCTCAAAAAAGACACAGATACTCAAATACATGATCAAAGGATTAAGGAAAAAATTTGAATACCAGTTGTAGTGAAGAAAAAAAATTGCTTTAGATATGTACTTGGCATTATTAACCTGTTTCCACATAGAAGATGATTAGTTGATTACAATCGTTAATAAAAGTGAAGCTAATGACTTCAACTTTGGAAATGATTTTTGACTAGAAAAAGCTAAGGAAAGCAACTCCATATAATAAGTTACGGTTAGAAAATACAAGGCTAGAGCTGGGAAAAAACAGTAATAATCTAGTTATTACTAGCGAGAGACCATTATCTTGTTCTCATCATTTTAATGTATAGCTGAATAGCTAATTGACTACTCATTGAGTCATTTTCTCTGCTAAGAAACAAATTCTATCTGCTGAAAGACATAATTTAAGATAACTCATTGACTCATTCACGCGTTTTCTGGGAATTCAAGTCAAATTGTTAGAAGTTTGACTCAAAAAGTGTTAGAGTAATGCCTATATTAAGAACAAATTGCTGATCCTGTTTCTGAAATCAAAGTTCTTTCACATTATGGCTTTTGATGATAAGCTATATGCAATCTTCTTGTTCTTCTTGCTTGCCTTGCTTTCACTTTCTGTTACTGCTCAGACTTCCAAAATCATCTCCCTTGGCTCTTCCCTCATTGCTGAAGAAGATGGCTCATTCTGGGCTTCACCATTTAATGAATTTGCATTTGGGTTCAAACAAATTGAGGAAAATGGGTTCTTACTAGCCACCTGGTTCAACAAAATACCAGAAACAACTGTTGTTTGGTCAGCCAATGGACAAAATCTTGCACCAAAGGGTTCTAAAGTTGAGCTCACCTCATATGGTTTGCTCCATCTGCTTGATCCCAACGGTAAGCAAATCCGGAATGCTGTTAGATGATATAATAAACTCTCCTTACACGTGTTAGTTGAGCTGTTACTGTTCTCTTATATTAGTGTACACGTGTCACTCACAAGCCCTAAGCTAAGTGCTTTATATTGTAATCACTACTATTCAGTTAAATGAGATTCAGAAATCTTGGACCTTCTCTCTCTCTCTCTCTCAAAACCCTATTATCTGGCAAATGCAACTAACCCTTTAGGAAATAACCAAGTTGCTTATGCAGCCATGCTTGATCTGGTAACTTTGTGTTAGTTGGTCATGACTCTCAAACGTTGTGGCAGAGTTTTGATCAACCCACTGACACAATTTTAACAGGAGGAGTTTTAAATCAACCTGCTCGACTTGTTTCGCGTTATCTGGCAACTGATTTTCAATGGGAAGATTTCATTTTTTTTCTACAAAGTTATGATGGGAATCTTGTGCTTTACACAACCTATTTCCCATTGGATGATGTGAATTTCCCTTACTGGACTACCCAAGTTTTTGGTTCTGGCTTCTCTTTGGTCTTCAACCAATCAGGCTACATATTTCTTCAATGAAGTAATGGAAGTATAGTCCAAGAAATATCACCCGATGCTTCATCGCCAAATGCTCAGTCTACGCAAGATTTCTATCAGAGAGCTGTTCTTGATTATGATGGAGTCTTCAGGCACTATATTTATCCCAAGAACAGTAGCTCAAACTCAGGAACTAGGCATGTGGCCTGGTCAATTCAGTCCTTCATACCTTCAAATATTTGTCTGAGTATTGCTGGAAAGACTGGAAGTTGAGCTTGTGGATTCAACAGCTATTGTAGTCATGATGATGATGGGACCAAAAGTTGCCACTGCCCACCTGGTGACAGCTTCATTGATTCTAGATATGTGATGAAAGGTGGCAAACAAAACTTTGTTTCACAAAGTTGTGATGGATAAACTTCCTTGGAGACAGATCACTTTGATCTCAATGCAGTGCAAAACATGGGTTGGCCAGAATCTGACCATGAAAAATTTCAGAATGTAACGGAGGATTGGCGCAGACATGCTTGCTTGGGTGATTGTTTTTGTGCTGCTGCTGTATTCAGAGATGGAGGATGTTGGAAGAAGAAGCCACCACTCTCTAATGGAAGAGTTGATTCTTCCATTAAAGGGAAAGCGCTGATTAAGTTCAGAAATGAAAATTCTTCTACTGATGAAAAAAATGAGCATTCAAAGCTGATTGTTATTGGATCTACACTTTTAGGAAGTTCAGCGTTCTTCAATTTGTTATTGTCAGTGTGAACATGTTTGGTTGCTTACAGATTTGGATACAGGAGTTCTAAAGTTCATCAGGCTGTTAAATTCTTACCAGGAATAAATCTTATAAGTTTCACTTACGAAGAGCTAAGAAAGGCAACAAATGGGATCACAGAAGAACTTGGTCATATGCAACTTAATTAGCATCTCTTGGTGTAAATTGTATTTTTTTTGTAACTATGGTTGGTTGTCCCAATCCTTGCTTTTCTCATGGGGCTAAGCTTCATACTTGAGCTTCTCCATTTATATTTTGTTTTTGTCATGGGTCAAGCCCAAGTCTCCAAACTAGCCTTGACTTGGTTATTTTCTTTTTCTACTTTTTTTTTAGAAATTAAACAATATTCTCTAGTTAATAGTTTAGAGATTAATTCTCTTGAGGTATAGAGATTACTATTTGAAGGGAAATAAATATTTGAAAAAGAAACTTTTTTAATTTTTATTTTATAAACAAATCAAATTCAAAATACTAAAAATCATTCATGTTATTGAACTGATTGGATAATGTATAAAGGCTTATAATCTAACCCTGGTTAAACTATGGCTAAATTAAATATCACTTTAGAAAGGTAAATGTAAAGTAAATTGACGTATTAGATTAAGAAAACATTATGGAATAAAAATAAACATTTTGATAAAATTAAGAAAATATTAAAATAAATATAATTTAGAAAGTATAGCATAATATTTAAAAAGTAAAATACATTTAACAATATAGTAATTTTTTTTTATGTCAAGCTAGTCTAATAGTATAAGACCCCATTAAATTACTCTGAGTCATACATTCGAGTCTCAAAAAAGACACAGATACTCAAATACATGATCAAAGGATTAAGGAAAAAATTTGAATACCAGTTGTAGTGAAGAAAAAAAATTGCTTTAGATATGTACTTGGCATTATTAACCTGTTTCCACATAGAAGATGATTAGTTGATTACAATCGTTAATAAAAGTGAAGCTAATGACTTCAACTTTGGAAATGATTTTTGACTAGAAAAAGCTAAGGAAAGCAACTCCATATAATAAGTTACGGTTAGAAAATACAAGGCTAGAGCTGGGAAAAAACAGTAATAATCTAGTTATTACTAGCGAGAGACCATTATCTTGTTCTCATCATTTTAATGTATAGCTGAATAGCTAATTGACTACTCATTGAGTCATTTTCTCTGCTAAGAAACAAATTCTATCTGCTGAAAGACATAATTTAAGATAACTCATTGACTCATTCACGCGTTTTCTGGGAATTCAAGTCAAATTGTTAGAAGTTTGACTCAAAAAGTGTTAGAGTAATGCCTATATTAAGAACAAATTGCTGATCCTGTTTCTGAAATCAAAGTTCTTTCACATTATGGCTTTTGATGATAAGCTATATGCAATCTTCTTGTTCTTCTTGCTTGCCTTGCTTTCACTTTCTGTTACTGCTCAGACTTCCAAAATCATCTCCCTTGGCTCTTCCCTCATTGCTGAAGAAGATGGCTCATTCTGGGCTTCACCATTTAATGAATTTGCATTTGGGTTCAAACAAATTGAGGAAAATGGGTTCTTACTAGCCACCTGGTTCAACAAAATACCAGAAACAACTGTTGTTTGGTCAGCCAATGGACAAAATCTTGCACCAAAGGGTTCTAAAGTTGAGCTCACCTCATATGGTTTGCTCCATCTGCTTGATCCCAACGGTAAGCAAATCCGGAATGCTGTTAGATGATATAATAAACTCTCCTTACACGTGTTAGTTGAGCTGTTACTGTTCTCTTATATTAGTGTACACGTGTCACTCACAAGCCCTAAGCTAAGTGCTTTATATTGTAATCACTACTATTCAGTTAAATGAGATTCAGAAATCTTGGACCTTCTCTCTCTCTCTCTCTCAAAACCCTATTATCTGGCAAATGCAACTAACCCTTTAGGAAATAACCAAGTTGCTTATGCAGCCATGCTTGATCTGGTAACTTTGTGTTAGTTGGTCATGACTCTCAAACGTTGTGGCAGAGTTTTGATCAACCCACTGACACAATTTTAACAGGAGGAGTTTTAAATCAACCTGCTCGACTTGTTTCGCGTTATCTGGCAACTGATTTTCAATGGGAAGATTTCATTTTTTTTCTACAAAGTTATGATGGGAATCTTGTGCTTTACACAACCTATTTCCCATTGGATGATGTGAATTTCCCTTACTGGACTACCCAAGTTTTTGGTTCTGGCTTCTCTTTGGTCTTCAACCAATCAGGCTACATATTTCTTCAATGAAGTAATGGAAGTATAGTCCAAGAAATATCACCCGATGCTTCATCGCCAAATGCTCAGTCTACGCAAGATTTCTATCAGAGAGCTGTTCTTGATTATGATGGAGTCTTCAGGCACTATATTTATCCCAAGAACAGTAGCTCAAACTCAGGAACTAGGCATGTGGCCTGGTCAATTCAGTCCTTCATACCTTCAAATATTTGTCTGAGTATTGCTGGAAAGACTGGAAGTTGAGCTTGTGGATTCAACAGCTATTGTAGTCATGATGATGATGGGACCAAAAGTTGCCACTGCCCACCTGGTGACAGCTTCATTGATTCTAGATATGTGATGAAAGGTGGCAAACAAAACTTTGTTTCACAAAGTTGTGATGGATAAACTTCCTTGGAGACAGATCACTTTGATCTCAATGCAGTGCAAAACATGGGTTGGCCAGAATCTGACCATGAAAAATTTCAGAATGTAACGGAGGATTGGCGCAGACATGCTTGCTTGGGTGATTGTTTTTGTGCTGCTGCTGTATTCAGAGATGGAGGATGTTGGAAGAAGAAGCCACCACTCTCTAATGGAAGAGTTGATTCTTCCATTAAAGGGAAAGCGCTGATTAAGTTCAGAAATGAAAATTCTTCTACTGATGAAAAAAATGAGCATTCAAAGCTGATTGTTATTGGATCTACACTTTTAGGAAGTTCAGCGTTCTTCAATTTGTTATTGTCAGTGTGAACATGTTTGGTTGCTTACAGATTTGGATACAGGAGTTCTAAAGTTCATCAGGCTGTTAAATTCTTACCAGGAATAAATCTTATAAGTTTCACTTACGAAGAGCTAAGAAAGGCAACAAATGGGATCACAGAAGAACTTGGTCATATGCAACTTAATTAGCATCTCTTGGTGTAAATTGTATTTTTTTTGTAACTATGGTTGGTTGTCCCAATCCTTGCTTTTCTCATGGGGCTAAGCTTCATACTTGAGCTTCTCCATTTATATTTTGTTTTTGTCATGGGTCAAGCCCAAGTCTCCAAACTAGCCTTGACTTGGTTATTTTCTTTTTCTACTTTTTTTTTAGAAATTAAACAATATTCTCTAGTTAATAGTTTAGAGATTAATTCTCTTGAGGTATAGAGATTACTATTTGAAGGGAAATAAATATTTGAAAAAGAAACTTTTTTAATTTTTATTTTATAAACAAATCAAATTCAAAATACTAAAAATCATTCATGTTATTGAACTGATTGGATAATGTATAAAGGCTTATAATCTAACCCTGGTTAAACTATGGCTAAATTAAATATCACTTTAGAAAGGTAAATGTAAAGTAAATTGACGTATTAGATTAAGAAAACATTATGGAATAAAAATAAACATTTTGATAAAATTAAGAAAATATTAAAATAAATATAATTTAGAAAGTATAGCATAATATTTAAAAAGTAAAATACATTTAACAATATAGTAATTTTTTTTTATGTCAAGCTAGTCTAATAGTATAAGACCCCATTAAATTACTCTGAGTCATACATTCGAGTCTCAAAAAAGACACAGATACTCAAATACATGATCAAAGGATTAAGGAAAAAATTTGAATACCAGTTGTAGTGAAGAAAAAAAATTGCTTTAGATATGTACTTGGCATTATTAACCTGTTTCCACATAGAAGATGATTAGTTGATTACAATCGTTAATAAAAGTGAAGCTAATGACTTCAACTTTGGAAATGATTTTTGACTAGAAAAAGCTAAGGAAAGCAACTCCATATAATAAGTTACGGTTAGAAAATACAAGGCTAGAGCTGGGAAAAAACAGTAATAATCTAGTTATTACTAGCGAGAGACCATTATCTTGTTCTCATCATTTTAATGTATAGCTGAATAGCTAATTGACTACTCATTGAGTCATTTTCTCTGCTAAGAAACAAATTCTATCTGCTGAAAGACATAATTTAAGATAACTCATTGACTCATTCACGCGTTTTCTGGGAATTCAAGTCAAATTGTTAGAAGTTTGACTCAAAAACAGTGTTAAAGTAATGCCTATATTAAGAACAAATTGCTGATCCTGTTTCCGAAATCAAAGTTCTTTCACATTATGGCTTTTGATGATAAGCTATATGCAATCTTCTTCTTGCTTGCCTTGCTTTCACTTTCTGTTACTGCTCAGACTTCCAAAAACATCTCCCTTGGCTCTTCCCTCATTGCCGAAGAAGATGGCTCATTCTGGGCTTCACCATTTAATGAATTTGCATTTGGGTTCAAACAAATTGAGGAAGATGGGTTCTTACTAGCCATCTGGTTCAACAAGATACCAGAAACAACTGTTGTTTGGTCAGCCAATGGACAAAATCTTGCACCAAAGGGTTCTAAAGTTGAGCTCACTTCAAATGGTTGGTTCCATCTGCTTGATCCCAACGGTAAGCAAATCTGGAATGCTAACCCTTTAGGAAACAATGAAGTTGCTTATGCAATCATGCATGATTCTGGTAACTTTCAGTTAGTTGGTTATGACTCTCAAACTTTGTGGCAGAGCTTTGATAAACCCACTGACACAATTTTACCAGAACAAGTTTTAAATCAACCTGCTAAACTAGTTTCATGCTATTTGCCAAATAATTATTCAAAGGGTAGATTTCAGTTTAAACTACAGAATGATGGAAATCTTGTTCTTTACACAAGCCATTTTCCACTAGATGATGTGAATTCTGCTTATTGGAGTACTCAAGTTCTTGGCTTTGGCTTCTCTATGGTCTTCAACCAATCGGGCTACATATTTGTTCAAAGAAGTAATGAAAGTATAATCAAAGAAATATCATCACCAAATGCTACTCAATCTACACGAGATTTCTATCAGAGAGCTGTTCTTGATTATGATGGAGTCTTCAGGCACTATATCTACCCCAAGAATAGTAGCTCTAGTACTGGAACCTGGTCAACTTTGTCTGTAACACCTGAAAATATTTGTTTGCGTGTTAATGGAGATTCAGGAAGTGGAGCTTGTGGTTTGAACAGCTATTGCAGATTTGAAGGGACAACCAAAAGCTGCCATTGTCCCTATGGTTACAGTTTCATTGATCCAAGGGATGTGATGAAAGGTTGCAAACAGGACTTTGTTTCACAAAGTTGTGATCAGAATTCTTTAGAAACTGATCTGTTTGATTTCAATGAGATGCCTAACACGGATTGGCCAGTTTCTGACTATGAACGCTTTCGATCGGTGTCTGAGGATTGGTGCAGAAAAGCTTGCTTGGAAGATTGCTTTTGTGCCCTTGTTATCTTCAAACATAGGGAGTGTTGGAAGAAGAAGCTACCTTTCTCTAATGGAAGAATGGATCGTTCTATTGCAGGCAAAGCTTTGATCAAAATAAGAATGGATGATAGTCCTGACAATAATGATCAATCCACATTGTTTATAATAGATTCCACACTTTTAAGCAGTTCAGTTTTCTTGAACTTGTTGTTAATAGCAGCTTGTTTGGTTGCATATCGATTTGGCCAGAGAAATTCCGAAGTTCATAAAGATGTCAAATTCATATCCAGTATGAATCTCAGAAGTTTCACTTATAAAGAGTTAAAGGAAACAACAAAGGGGTTCACAGAAGAACTTGGTAGTGGTGCATTTTCTACTGTTTACAAAGGTTTTCTACCAGACATACCAGGGAACTTCATTGCTGTGAAAAGATTGAATATGGTGAATGGAAGTGAGAAGGAATTCGAAGTAGAAGTAAGCGCAATTGGTCGAACACATCATAGGCATCTGGTGCAACTGTTGGGATTCTGCAATGAAGGAGAAAACAGGCTACTTGTGTATGAATTCATGAGTAAGGGAACTTTAGCAAGTTTCATTTTCAAAGATCAAAGGCCAACATGGAATATAAGAGTAGAAATTGCAATAGGAATAGCCAAAGGACTCTTGTATTTACATGAAGAGTGCAACACTCAGATCATACACTGTGATATCAAGCCTCAAAATGTCTTGCTTGATGATTCTTACGCAGCTAAAATTTCAGATTTCGGTATAGCAAAGCTGTTGAAGATTGATCAGACTGCAACTACAACAGCAATAAGAGGAACTAAAGGGTATGTTGCAGCTGAGTGGTTCAGAAACAAGCCAATTACCATGAAGGTGGATGTTTACAGTTTTGGAGTTTTGTTATTAGAGCTCATCTGTTGCAGAAAGAACTTTGATATGAATGTTGAAGATGAGAATAAGATGGTACTAATAGATTGGGTATATGATTGCTTTCATTATAGGAGATTGGATTTATTAGTGGAAGATGATAAAGAAGCTCAAATTAACATGAAGAGAGTAGAAGATTATGTGAAGATTGGTATATGGTGTATTCAAGAGGATCCATCAGCAAGACCCACCATGAAGAAAGTTGTTCAAATGCTTGAAGGATTCATGGACGTGTCAAATCCTCCAGAGCTACCATCCTTTACAAGTCAATAGTAAGCCCATATTACCGACAGGCAATCTACGTTGATACTAATAAAAGAGGTTTTAACTTCTTTACCATAAAGTCTTGAGCTAGAGTATATGTTAATCTAGAAAATAATTTTAAAAAAAATTATCCTTAGTTAAACTTAATAATTTTTAAATATAATATAATCAAATAAGTATATCAAATTTATCCATATGATATATATGTGCCTCTGTGTGTGTGTATGTATGAATGTTGATCAAGTCCTTCCACTGGGAACTTTGATTCCGTGATTTTCGTTGAGGACAGCACATGTCCCAATTTCAAAGGGGAGGAAATTCATGGGGTCGCACATTGAATATGCATCCCAAAGATGAGTAGTAAGTGTTAGTCTTAAATTTGAACCGTTCAAAGTAATATCATGGGGTCCCACATTGAATATGCATCCCAAAGATGAGTAGTAAGTGTTAGTCTTAAATTTGAACCGTTCACAGTAATATTATACGTATACTATTTAATATATATTTTATTTAACTAAATTAAAAAAATTAATTAATATTAGATTTATTTTTAAAATATTATAATTATCTTCCTTAATTTTTATTCCTTCACTTGATTATTGTTGTGGGAGTGTCAATAGATGTAATTTAAAAAAATTGATAAATATAATAAATAAGTCTTATATTTAGAATCGGGATTAACTCTTCAATTAAATTTTATATTAAAAACTGAGTGATTACAATTTTATCCTTAAGGTATCTTTCTCAATTTCAACAAGCACACTAAATTTGGGATATTGAGTATTAGATGCATCAAAAATTAGTTTAAAATACTAATAATATTGAAAAAAATATTTCAGTGTATTGAATAATACTTAAAACCATGGTGTTTGTTTGGTAATCCTTAAAACCATGGTTTTAAACTAAACCATAATTTTGAGAAAAATAAAAATAAACAATTATATTTATCCAAAATGACTTATGTTACAAATTATAGTTTTTGATAAACTCT
Source organism: Leucaena leucocephala (assembly GCA_037074615.1). NCBI lineage: Eukaryota > Viridiplantae > Streptophyta > Magnoliopsida > Fabales > Fabaceae > Leucaena > Leucaena leucocephala. The sequence continues at coordinate 13,899,427 of CM073562.1, forward strand.
TGGGACAGGAAAAATGGTTTATGGCCCCCAAAAGATCATTTTATCAATATTTTTCTAATACACTCTCTCCTCTCTTTACATATTCTAGTCATCTAGTACTGTACTTCTATTAAGATCTAGTGGTTTGTCACTGTGCACCCTCGTTGATTGTGGTTGGTTTGTCGTTGGAGCTTCATTAGTTTGTCATTGGAGCTTTGCTAGTCTATCACTTTAGATTTGGTGGTCCGTCGCTGAGAATGAAGAGGAAGAAGAGGTCTGTCAGTGCTTTCCATCATGTCTTGTGGGATGTCATGTGAATAAAGGTGAGGATCTGTGCTTGCCAATGATAAACAGTGGCAAGGGTAGGTGACGGTGTGGAGAAGACAATGGACAATAGGATTTCTTTCTTTTTTTTTATTTTATACTATTTTTAGAAATTTATCAATCACAAATTTTTTTTAGTAATAATAATCTAAATACTTATTTATTTATTTTTTTTTCTATAAACTCTTTTCCAAAAGTCTATTTAAACGGATCCATAATGTATTGCAGCTTTTAACAAATATGAAGTTTAATTATATAATGAATAATAGGTATCATTTGAAAAGTATGCAACAAGAACAGTTTATGTAACAAATAAACGGGGTTATCAGAACTAAGATGTTGAGTCTATTAATTGGTAGGGTCACCCCCTTTTCAAAAGCGTTTGAATAACAACAGAGGCACTTACTTTTGGAGAAATCAAACGATAAGATTTTCCCCCCTCCTCCCAAGTGTATAAACAACTACTCTCTCACATTCCTATTACTAGTCATTTTTAATTAATTTATACACACTAATAATAAAAATAGTTAAAAATATTAAATTTGTCATCAAATTCAAGTAGATTTTAGTATTACCTTTATTAACTACAATAAATTTAACTTACTCTCTCATACTACTCTTCTTAAATATGGGCATATATAGAAAAAAAATATTTAATGCACCATAAGACTAGTAAGTGCCTTATAAAGAGGATAAAAAAAATTTAGTTGGTGCCTTATAATAAGAACTAAATGGAGTGTTTAGATCATTAAATATGACTTTGTAAGGAGATGCTTCCTTAGTCCCCTATTATAAGATCCAATTTTTTGAATTAGTTGATTCCTTTTTATAAGATCTACTTTGGGTTTGTTTAAATATTAAATACATTTTGTTGTGAAATATAGGTGTGTTAAAGAAACTAAAATCCTATATTACTTGAGAGAGTAAAAACTCAAGTATATAAATAATAAGATACAATCATAAGTTAGTAAATGTGCCTAGAATAGAGGTGAGCTCGCGCGCATGATAATGAGCTATCAATAGAAAATTCAGTTAAAATCTGACGATTTCTACCCTGCACGCGAGATAGATCATAGTATTGGGCACTTTTATGAATAATATTTTTAGTTTATCCAAAAATATTTTTTAATATACCTAAACGGTAAGTCCTTAAATCCATACATTCAACATGAATTTGGAAAGTTAACAGTTTCTTTTTATTAACGTTGACATTATGGCTATTTGTAACATCTCTATTTTTATTTTAGGATTTAAGTAGTATTAGGAGAAATTAATTTATTTTATATAGAATTTTTATATAATTATATAAGTTAAAATAGTTTATTTAAAATATAAAAAAATTCTATTAAAAGTAAGAACAAAAAAACAAAAGAAAGAGAAGGGAAAAAATAAGAAGAGGAAGAAGCATACCTAACTTCCATGTAATATATATATATATATATAATATAATAAAACAAAAAATAAAAAGGAAAAAAATAAGAAGAAGAAATAGAAACAGTATAACTTCTTTAAAAATATATATTATATAATATAATATTAAAAAATTAAAGTGACGCTCGCATCCCTTTTATAATATTCAAATACACTCACGAGGGAAACTCTGTGACATCTTCTTCTTCTTCCTTTACTATTTTTGTGCAGCGCTATTGAGGAATAATAGATCGATTTAAGCTCTAATTTATTTTCATAAAATCTTTCAACTATTATAATTATTTCTTAATCATTTTTCTATAGCAAGAGAGCTCTTTAGAAATATAATTTCTGTTAGAAGTAAAATAAGTTTGAGGATTAGAGTTTGAAAGAAGTGTGAATTCTTAACAAATGAGAACTATATGATTGTAGAAGTAAGTAAGTACTTATATTTAATCAGTTTAAAATTTTTCTATTTATATTATTTAAGAGATTTATATTTATAATTTAAATGTTAGAGAGCAGAGATAATTTAATATACAAATTTTGTTGATTTAATTTGAGTTTAATAATTATGTTATATTTTTTATAGGTATAATTGATATTTAATTGTTTAGATTATTGCTAGAGTTTGTAAATAAAAAATGAATATTTTTGTTGAAACCCTGATTAGAGAAATTGGGGATTTTGATTAAATTGAATAATTATGGGTTAATTGATAGTGCAAATGAATTATTGAAATTTAGGGATTTTGTGATTTAATATTGAAATGAAAATTTAGATATTGTGAGTGAGATTTAGAAATTAGAGATAAAAATTGGGAACTTTAAACTTAGATAATTAAATTGATTATTTGTTTAGTAATTTGATTGTGATGAGACTCAAGGTTTAGCATATTGAGTGTTAATTATAAGTTAAAAGATTTGAGGATTTTGTATAATTGGAGGATTTGATGGTTGATTTAAGTAAATTAAAGTTAGAGTTTGATTGAAAATTATGAATTATGCTTTTTGAAGTTGATTATGAAATGTGAGCATTACAAATTTTGAGTGAAGCTTTAAGAGTTGTAAATTTGGGGTTTTTGATTTTTTTTTTGAGGAGTTTGATGTTAAATGAGAATTTATATGAGTAGAATAAAGTTGAGACAATATAGGATTATCATTGGAATGATAATTTGAAAAATAGATGTGTGATTGAGATAGAGAAATTAAGTTATGGCATTGAATTAATAATTTTAAATAAAATAAAGTTAGAAGAGAAATGTGAGTATTTATTTAAAAGTATATGTTATGTTAATTAACAACTTATTGATGCACATTTATACAAATGTTGTAGATTGACTAGTGAATTATGAACTAAGTACGGGTGTAATCATTTATAGTACTTTTATTAGCTTTAGTAAGAGATAGCCACTTTTCACTCATTGTGTGTGGTAATTTGATGTTTATGAGTAATTTGATATATATAAATTTACTGATATTTATATGATTGTACTGATAAATCTTTATTGATATTTTTATTGAAAATAGTCTTGTGGGATTTAAAGTTTAATTTAGAAAGTTGAGTTGAGAACAGAAGCATGTTATATCTTGATATTAAAATTTGAAAAAATTTATTATTTTGGAAAAAAATCCTATTATGATATTTATTGATTTTTTTTATTATCAAGCTATTAAGATTTTGAATATTATAAATATTTTGAGAATGATGCATTGGGGATTGGTAATGATAGATTTATATTTCTACCACATGGTATAAGCTCTATTGGAGCTCGATGGTTAGCTTTTGTCTCACCAGTTTACTGAAAGACTTGCCCCACCAGTTTACCAAGGGGCTGCGACACTCCTACCAGTTTATCGAGGGAAAATGAACCCATAATCCAGTTTTGTACTTTGTAGATTTTGATCGATCCATAACACTCCACTGGTTAGCTTTTTGAGTGGCCAGTCATATGGTAGTTATCATTAGCCTATAGGTTCAGTCGGCGGGTATAAGGCAGTTCGATTGGTTTGATGGGAGGAACTGAGGTGGTATCTCTATTTGATCATATTATGATAATGTATTATTTTCTATCTTGTGTATTTGATTAATTGTCTCACTTGACACCTCACAAGCATATGTTAGTATGCATGATGAGTATGATTGTTGGTTACTAAGACGCTTGTTTCACCCCGTGGTTATTAATATTTTTCAGGTGATAGTTTCGTGCTAAGACATTAGGGAAGATTTTGGAGGCTTAATTGGTACTGTATCAATTGTATAGCTTCCTCCTCTTGATTTATGTGTGACATAGTTATATATTGCCAAAGTATGACTCATTTTGCATACTCTGATATAATGAGATACTCTATTTGTATTTGATACTGGGAATACGTGTTGGTAGTAGGCTTGAGCCCTAGGCTGTTGCTTGTGATTTATTGATTGTAGGTCCACTTTTAGAATGTATAAGATTGAGAATTTATTTATGAATGGGTATTATACATGATCTCAGTTATAAAGTAGACTTATGTAATGCTATTCCTGGGTTTGATGCCTGAAGGTTCATTTGAGAAAATTGTTAGGATAACTCTACTAGTGTTAATTGGGGGCTTAAACCTTACAACCATGTTAGTAGGATCGAATCATTTCTAACATGGTTTTATATGTGAATGTTATGTGTAACTCTTATATTTATGATAGTATCCTTATAAAAATTTTACTCATTTTTATCATAGATAACATTTTCAAAATAAGTTAAACTCTTTTAATCATGATAAAGCTTGAGCAGTTGTTTTGTTGTTTTCTATCATGGTTAACTCTTTAGAGGTAAAATTTTTCTCTATAGCTATAATAATTTTCAAATGATTAACAAAATTTAATTATACATGGTTAGTTTGTAACTAATTCTGGTAAAAATGAGTTGATGTGGTTAATTGTAATTATGTAAAGGAGAATTTTACACCGTTGGCCCCGTAAAGATGTGACCTCGACGTCCGATCGACTTCACGCTATTTCGGTTGAAGGATTATCTCTTACAAAAGCAACCTGTGTTTCCATACCTCTTCGTGCCTATAAAAATAGCACACAAAGAGTTGCTGAAAACAGAGGTAACAAATGCTCGTACTCTCTTGCTAATTTCTAGGGCTGTGCACAATGCCCATGGCCCACTATGCCCTGCCCAGCCCGCAAGAAAAATACCCTGCCCAGCCCAATTTTTACCGGGCAGGGCCGGGCATCGGGCTGCAGTCCATGCATTTTTCGGGCTGGGCACCGGGCATAGGGGTTGCCCTGCCCTGCCTTGCCCATGAGCACCCCTTCTTTTATTTTTTTTATTTTTTCTCTATCTTAAAAGGGAGAATATGATAGCTACTGGTGACTATAAGGTAATTTTAGAAATATAAGTAGGTAAGTTGTATCTTTTAATATTTATAACTATACTATTTTTTTAAACTTTGTTAATTATCATATGATTACATTACAAATTATAATTATTTATTTTATTTTTTTAGATGCTTTATCTTTGTCAATATTAGGGAGATTGATACAAAGTTATAATTACAAACTACTTAGATTTCAACGCTTATTTTTTATATGCAATGGATCTCAAGATTTTAATTATTATCTTTGTTCTCTTATTCTTAGTGAATTATAGATATTATTTAACTCTTAAAGACACATGAATATGATATTATTTTAGAAATTCATAATTACATATTTTTTTCACAATATGAGCATGACATCACGACTCGGGCATGCCCAGCCCGCTTATACCCTGCCCAAAATTGTTCGGGCTTTTATCGGGTAGGGCCGGGCATCGGGCTGCAAAATGCAGCCCATGCATTTTTTGGGCAGGGCACCGGGCAGGGGGTGCCCTGCCCAACCCTGCCCATGCACACCCCTACTAATTTCTCTGAGTTTATTCTCTTCCGTTAGATTCTGTTCCCTTGTTCCACAAGAAGAATCCGTTTAATCCTAGGGAGTGCTGCTTCATCTTGCCGATTGTCATTGGACGCAACTCGGATTAGTTGTTCTTTTTATTGCAGGTGCTAGCACCAACACATTTTACCCTTAATTAATATACTCTCTCTCATTATCTTTTTCCCTAAATTCTCTCAATTTTTTTTACCCTCACCTACCTACTTATAAATAAAGGCATATTTGAGAAAAAAATAATACTTTTCTTATGTATTTATCACTTTTAACTAATTTTAACAAGTTTTTCTATAATAAAGCAATTTAGTTATTTATATTTTATATTAAGGAATGATGGAGGGAGTACAAACTTGGCTTGACTTGAATTTTTACCTAAGAGGTTCTTCTCTATAGCCATATTTATCTGCTACTCTCTGCATCAAAGCTGACTGGTGTTTACATTATACAAAAAACACCTGTTACTCAAGTTTCATCAGGACAAATGGCTTTTGAGAAGAAGCTATGACAAATCTTGCTATCTCTCTTACTTACCTTGCATCATTCTCTAGTTATCACTCAAGCATACTAGAATATATCCTTGGCAACTTCTCACACTGCAAATGAAAATGGCTCCATTTGGCCTTCACAATTTGGTGATTTTGCTTTTGGTTTCCAACAAATTGAGAAAGATAGTTTCCTACTAGTCACCCGGTTCAACAAATTACTAGAAAGAACTGTTATCTGGTTAGCAAATGGACAAAATATTGCTCCAAAGGGTTCCAAAGTTGAGCTCACCTCAGGCAGTTCTTTTCAACTGGTTGATCCAAGTGGTAAGCAGATTTGGAGTGCTAGTCCTATGTAGGATTTGGAGTTTCATATGCTATTATGCTTGATACTGGTAACTGTGTTCGTTGGTCAACGATTTCAAAATTGGTGGCAAAGTTTTGATCATCCTATTGACACAATTTTACTATGACAGATTCTGTATCAACCTGCTCAACTTGTTTCATGCTATTCCCTGAATAATTATTCAAATGGCAGATTCATGTTTATACTACAAGATGATGGGCATTTTGTTCTTTACACAACTCATTTTCCAATTGATTCTGTCAATAATGCTTATTGGAGTATCCAGGTTTTTGGCAGTGACTTCTCAGTTGTCTTTAACCAATCTGGTTTCCTATTTGTTCAAAGAAGTAATCAAAGCATAATCCAAACAATATCATCTCTGAAGAACATCTCTACAGAAATTTTTTACCAGAGATTAATTCTTGAATATGATGGAGTCTTTCAGCACTATATCTTTCCCAAGGATGGTAACTCTAACTCAAGTAGAAGATGGTCAAGTCAATCTGTGACACCTTCAAATATATGTGAGAATTAGTGGGCCCACAAGAGATGGAGCTTGCGGATTCAACAGCTACTGTAACTATGATGGCAAGAAGAAAAGTTGGCATTGTCTAAATGCTTGTAGTTTCATTGACCAAATGATGTGATGAAAGGATGGAAATAGAACTTTGTTCTACAAAGTTGTGATGATGATGAAACAACTTCTTCTTCATATGCACAAATCTTTGATTTCATTGAGATGCTGCATGTAGATTGGCCAAATTGGGACTATGAATACTTCAAACTAGTAAGTGAAGATTGGTGTAGACAAGCTTGTCTAGATGATTGTCTTTGTGTTGCAGCTTCTTTCAATGATGGGGCACGTTCCAAGAAGAACCTACCTCTCTTTAATGGAAGGTTTGATTCATCATTCCCAGGGAAAACTCTAATCAAGATAAGAAAAGATAATTCCTCTATTCTGCCCTAGAGATATTAATCCAAAGAATCATAACTCGAAGTTATTTATTATTGGTTCAATACTTTTAGGCAGTTCAGTGTTCTTGATCTTGCTCTTGTTAGTGGCAATTTGTGTGGTTTTACATTGGATTCGCCATAATAATCAAAAGGTGCCCAAAACAAGTCAATTTGGGCCAAACATGATCAATATTAAAAGTTTCACTTATGAAGAGTTACAGGAAGGAACAAATGAATTCTCAGAAGAATTAGGTCATGGTGCATTTTCTGTTGTTTACAAAGGTATTATGTCAAACCTTCAAAAGAACCTTGTTGCTATTAAGAAACTTGAAGGTTTTCGGGTGTACCTCTGATCTTCTTCTTATCCACTGAAGTACCCACACGCAATCGGAGTACCTTATATGGACTCTGATACGTATGCACAGCAAATACACCGAATGTGAAAAAAAATCGAGAAGTACTGACTGGAAGCAATAGGAATAACAGAGGAGGAGGAAAACATAGTCTCTTGCTCTTATTGTCTACAGAGAATACACACACACGAAAGAAGTTTTTTTTGATTTCCAAAAAATGATCCCTTGCTCTTTCTTTACATGTGCATATGTGGAGTGGAAGTTGGATAACTATAACTTCCACTCCCTCATTTTCCTCCCTCCAAAATGCAAACTGTTCCCTCCATTACCCTCTCAAATTTGGGCTTGATCCACCATGGGTGGATAGCCTATTTCTTAAAATCTCCCACTCACACATGGTGGATTAGTTATCATGGCTCCAATCTCATTTTTCTTCCTTCTGTCATATTAGGTGCTTTACCGTGATCGCGTAGGCATGACGTCTTTTTTCGGGCGTTTGTACTAGAAATCCTCTTTTCAGAGACCAGCACAAAATAACCCTTTAGTGCAGCTCGATCAAATAAGTTATAGTACCTTGAATGTCCTAAATTTACCCATATACACTTTTCTTATGGGTAATCTAATCTATCTTGAGTTAGCATATAACTCAGATAGCCTCCACTTATGCATAGTATCTACACTTATGAAATTAAAAAAATAATATCACAAGAGACCGGTCATAGACACTAGTATGGATGTGTATATTCTATCAATATTTCTTTCGCCCATATGTCACTTTGATATGAATCAACCGCTTTTCTAACTTAATACCTTTGGTTCATATATAATTTGACCATAGGACATATACCAAAGTAGCAATCACTGAAACATACCTCCATAATATTGTCAAAGTCAAAGGACATTAATGAAAGGATTATACCTTTTTGGAACTTACACAACAATGAAATAGAGATTGATTCATTTGTTTTCCATTTGCGGTTCTTTAGCACATGTGGTGTGAATCACATGTTACGATGTTCCTCTTATCCTTAAAGAGTGTACATTGTTTTAATTATGTCAATCACACCATATAGACTTAAGTCTAGACATTCATAGTATCTAAACCCAAACTCTTTAATTCTATTCACATAATATGATGTCAATTTTGAAGAATTTGTTATCTGGCAACAGGTTTTATGGATGTGGATATCCATTGTTCGATCTATATCCTTACTCATGTATCTCATCTAGACTCACTGTACTTTTTAAGCCAAGGCGACACTTAATTGTATTTCTTCTCTATAATATCAGCACTCTTGTTATTTTATTGGTGAACACATGTCTCATCTTTGAATACTTTTATAGCATCAAATGTGGTTTCTCGTATGAGAGAGCTACATTTTTCAACCTGTACGATATACTAGACATTGTATACTTTTATTCAGACATATAAGTAATAATAAATGACATGATATAATTAATAAAAAAAAAGTATTACATATAGTTTGTAACTTTACATTTTTAACATGCCAATGGCTTTTACATATTTCTCAAGTATTTCTTTGTCTATTGGCTTGGTCAGGGGATCTACAACTATACATTTGGTTAAAATGTATTGTTCAGTTATAATTTTTTGTGCTATTATAATCCCTCACAAAGTTATACTTTATATCAATGTGTTTGGTCTTGCTGTGATACTTAGGGTCTTTAGTGTAGGCTATAGTTGCAGTATTATCACAGTGTATCAACACCGGATTGATACTCGTTCCCAAATCCGAGGTGTTCGATAAATCTCTTCAGCCAAATAGTCTCTTGCGTTACTGCGGTGCATGCCACAAACTCAGCTTCCATAGAGTGTAAAGCAATGCACGTCTGCTTCTTGCTACTCCAACATATGGCGCCGTTGTTAAGCAAGAAGGTGTATTCTGAAGTTGATCTTTGTTTTTCTTCATCACCGCCTAAATCAACATCAGAATATCCGATTAGGCACAGATCGCTTCCTTGATAACACAACGCATAGTCAGTTGTGCCCTTTAATTATCTAAAGATCCTTTTCACTACTTTCCAGTGTTTCTCACCAGGGTTAGACTAGAACCTGTTAACCAGCCCTATGACATAACAAATATATGGTATTGTACACATCATTGTATACATCAGGCTACCAACGACACTGGCATATGGAACTCTTTCCATTTGCTTTTTATCTAATTCAGTTTTGGGACAAATATCATAACTCAATGTCATTCCAATAGCCACAGGGATATCCATGGATTTGCATTCACTCATATTGAATCGCTCAAGTATCTTATTGATATAATTTTCTTATGAAAGAGTGAGGATTCTCGTGGAACGATTCCTTCGAATCTTAACTCCAAGTATGTATTCTGTTTCACCCATATTTTTCATCTCAAATTTTGATGAAAGCCATTCTTTAATAGCTATCACAGAGTCAAGACTATTTTTGGCTAAGAGTATATCATATACGTATAAGGATAATATCACAAAGTTACCTTTAAACCGCTGAACAAAGACACAATGATCTTCCTCTATCATCTGGAAGTTATATGAGGTAATCGCCTTGTGAAATCTCAAGTACCACTGTCTAGATGACTGTTTTAATCCATAAATAGATCTTTTGAGTTTACACTTCTTGTGTTCAAACTATTTTTCAATGAAACCTATTGGTTGTTCCATATAGATTTCTTCATCTTGATCACCATTCAGAAATGCAATTTTTACATCCATATGGTGTAACTCTAAATTTAAACTGTTTACTATTGTCAGAATAAGTCTTATTGAATTGAAGAGCACAACAGGTGAAAAAGTATTCTCATGATCTATACCTTCCTATTGTGTATATCCCTTTGTAACCAATCGAGTTTTGAATTTGTCAATTGATCTGTCCACCTTTCTCTTAATTTTGAGAACCCACTTGTTCCCAATGGCTTTACGCCCTTTGGGTAGATCAACTAATTCCCAAACTTAGTTTTTCATCATTGAGTTCATTTCCTCTTTCATTACTTTCTTCCATTCCTCATTTGCAGGACCTACTAAAGTCTCATGAATAGTGCAAGGTTTATTATCCACTTCTAGAGTAACAAGAGTACTTCACCTTCTATTTGGAATTGTCTCTTTGGAACACTTTTCCTGTTACTCTTTCTAGTAGGAGCAACTTGCTTATCTTTTTTCATTTGTCTCAATTTTTGTGTTGACCGTTCTTGGCTCCCACTCAGATTGACATAACTGAAGGTTTTCCTTTAGGTTATTAACCTTATCTAAGAATGAGATGTCATCATTTAAAATATATTCTAGAGATTCAGTGTTAGATGAAGTCATTTTTACCTAAATAATAACAAATATTAATTATCATAATTTTCTAGAATTTTTAAACATTAAAAAAAACCAAAAAATACACTGGATATTTATAAATAGGTCTAGAATTGCCCCCAAATTAGGTAAATTATATGTCAAAATAAAGATATTGATTTTAGGGATTTTTAAAAGTAAATTGCACCTCAATCGGAGGTCCCACGCTCCCTCACGCACCCTAAGAAGAAAAAATTCAGAAAAAAATAAAAAAACTGAACGAAGCCCACTCTCGACTTCTGGCGCGTGCACTACATGCGCCAATCTGGTGTTACCACGTGGCCACTACCACGTGTCAGCTACTAGATTTTCCTTTTTTTTTAATTAAAAAAATCCCTTTTCTTTTTTAATTTTTTATTCCAAAAAAATCTTTTTTTTTGGGTAATTAAAAAAATAAAAAAAAAATCTTTGTGTTTTTTAGGTTGGGCTTCTGTCAGCCCAATTTTTTTTTTTGTGGGACTGGGCTGGACGTAGCCCAGTCTGATGAACAGTGCCCGCTAAGCTATTTTTTATAGATGAATAGTGTCATCCCTGACCTTCAGCTAGATATGCACAGGCCCAACTGTAAAATAGGTCGGGTCCAACGACCCAACTCATTTTTTGCCTGTAACTTCTCTATATGACGTCTGATTTCGACGTTCTTGGTGTCATTTTCTTCATTTTTTCATGCTCTACGCAATGGACTAATTTCAAGTCTTAAAAACTCTATTTTTTAATGACCCAAATTCAAAACAAAAATGCTCAATTACAGTTTACGTTGAAAATGCTTCTCTTTATGGTTTAAATACATGCTCTATGCATATTATCACTAAATAAATACTTTAAAACATATATCTGCAATGGAACAGTGCATAACTAGAAAATTAAAAAATCACAGAGAAGCATGCGGAAGCATATAACTTGGCTCTGATGCCACTGAAGGTTTTTGGGCGTACCTTAGATCTTCTTCTTATCCACTGAAGTACCCACACACAACCGGAGTACCTTATATGGACTCTGATATGTATGCACAGCAAATACACCGAAGGAGGAAGAAAACCGAGAAGCACTGACCGGAAGGAATAGGAATAAAAGAGGAAGAGGAAAACAGAGCCTCTTGCTCTTCTTGTCTACAAAGAATACACATGCACGAAAGAAGTTTTTTTTTATTTCCAAAAACTGATCCCTTGCTCTTTCTTTACGTGTGTATATGTGGAGTGGAAGTTGGATAACTGTAACTTCCACTCCTTCATTTTCCTCCCTTCAAAATACAAACTGTTCCTTCCATTAGTTTCTCAAATTTGGGCTTGATCCACCATGGTTGGACATCCCATTTCCTACCAAAACTAAAAATGGTGGATGAAAGTGAGAAGGAATTCAAAGTAGAAGTTAGCTCGATTGGTCAAACACATCACAGAAATTTAGTGAAACTTTTGGGATTCTGCAATGAAGGAGATCACAGGCTACTTGTATATGAATTCATGAGTAAAGGAACTTTAGCAAGTTTTCTTTTTGAAGGCAAAAGGCCAAGTTGGTATCAAAGGATGCAAATTGCAATAGGAACAGCAAAAGGACTCTTGTACTTGCATGAAGAATGTACCACTCAAATTATCTATTGCGATATCAAACTTCAAAATGTATCACTCGATGACTGTTGCACGGCTAAAATCTCAGATTTTTGCTTAACGAATCTATTGAAGATTGACCAGACTATAACTACAACAGCAATTAGGGGAGCTAAAGTGTATGTGGAATCAGAGTGGTTCAAAAACAAACCAATTACCATGAAGGTTGATGTTTATAGCTATGGAGTTTTGTTAATGGAGCTCATTTGTTGTAGAAAGAATTTTGATAGGAATGTTGAAGATGAGAATAACATGGTGCTGATAGATTGGGCATGTGATTGCTTTCACTGTAAGAGATTTGACTTGTTAGTGGAAGATGAAGAGGAAGCGCTGATTGACATGGACAGAGTAGAAGAGTATATGACGATTAGTATTTGGTGCACTCAAGAGGATCCATCACTAAGACGTTCAACCATGAAGGAAGTTGTACTTATGCTTGAAGGATCAATGGATGGGCCAAGTCCTCATGTTCTACAATCTGTTGCAAGTTAAGGGTAATTAGCCTTCAACCCCAAAGGATATCATGTTGATTTTATCCTTTTTGGAGGCTAATTTCATACTGGCACTCAGGAATGTGGTATTTATGCTTTTGGTAAATTAAAAAAATGAGTATATTTGTGGAGGTTTTGTTGTAAAGGTTGAAGCTGAGAAAAAGATCTCCTTTTGTAATATGGTGTTTTGAAAATAAGAAACATCATTGGATTTGTGTGGCTTGCTACAAACGAACCAGATGTAAAGCAAACATAACCAGCTCAAGTTCTTACCTGAACGTGTATTTCATCCATGTTTAATCCTTAGGCCCCTTTTCCATGTTTGCCAATCGTTCAAGTGTTGTTGTTTAATCATTTTCTACTAGAACCCTCAAATATTGAGGAGTGGTGTCATAAACCTCCGAATATGTATTTGTATAATATTTTAAAAAAAATAATAATTATTGCATTTTTTAAAATTTTGAAGTTTATTTATGGAATTGTAGATATGGTTGTTAGATTGACTGATTACTTTTCAACAACGCGTTGATATTGACCAAGACTATTTAAATAATATTTGACTTTTGAAGAAAATGCTAGTTTCAATTTTGCTTGACTCTTAGCTGGCGCCTGGCTGGTTCTTCACGGCAGATTAAACCTAACCTATTAGAGAAGAGTGTGACTGTTTTTTCTTATTGAAGTACTTAGACTAAATAAAATTTGAATATTATTAAGTCATCTCTCTTAAAAGTGTTATTTTTATTTATATAAATTTAAATTTAAAACCTTATATTCAAGTGATAAAAACTCTTTCTATTTAGACCATTTGTTAATAGAGAGTGATTGGTTTTTCATAAGAATTTATTACTCTTTACATTCATGAGGTATCCAATAATAATTCCCTTTAATTTGGATGAGAAAATTTGTAAATAATAATATTTGAATTATTAAATATTGAAGTATTAATATTTCATAGAAAATATTATTAAAACAAATATAATAATCAATAATATGTTAATTGAGGGGATAAGCAATCTTACTCTCGTCGGTAAAAAATTATAAATTTAAATTTTGAGAAACGTATTTGTTAAGAAATATAAAAATTTATTATGTTCTAATCCTTAAAAGAAATTATATCATTTCTTAAATAAAAAAAATATAATATTTAATTACTTATTATTAGTGTTACTGTTGACAATGTTAATTTGCTAATCACCGAGCTGTTTGTCAAAATGGTTATTTAAAATGATATTTATATCTTTAATATGGATAAGGAATAACATTAGTCCCTAAGCACATTTATTTACAGTTTTTTTTAGAGTTCTTCCGATAATTTTTGTAATCAACTAATGGTCAAAATGACATATTCTTAGAGATAGGCTATTGGAATATTTTTGAAATGAAAAGATGTGCTTTCTTGAAAAGTCATCTCTTTATAAAATAAGATTTTTATACGAAGGGCTGTGTAGGAAGTTACAACTCTATATGTTAAAATGCTATTATTCTTCATAAAAATAATTATTAATTATTTAATTTATGTTAATTCATTTTTTTAGAATAAATATTAGGTAGGGTGAAGTCTCTATTCCTCTTAGGCAATATCAATATTAGGTAGGGCGAGTCTTCTATTACCCTTAGGTGTAAACCTAAACACTCAAGAATTAAGATATCTCCCCAAGTATTGAGACTAGAACCACAATAAAGTGTTACTTCCCAAAGATCGAACATGTTCTAAATGATCGCATGTCTCACTCCTTCATCAATTGAACTAATAGACTATGGATATTTATGTTAATTCATGAATTAATATATGATATTCAATTAATGGATATATAGGGTTCAAGATGAATCTCAACATATGATTATTACTTCTTTTTTATTAAAAAGGTATTGCTTCATAAGGTATTATTTTAAGTCTTATAAATACTTATCATCTTGTCATCCATGTAATTATCTATTTCTGTTGTAATGACTTTTTTAATAGATAATTTTGTAAGTACTCTTTAAATTTTGGGGTTATACTCTAGTTTTGATAGGAGATCAGTGTCAAATTTAACTAATTTTTTTTATAAAAAAAAACTACCCATAAGACTATGCAATGACTTTTTATTATTAATTACATTTTATATTTTCCTCAAAAGAAGTACCAGTCACCATATATCTATTTGAAACACATAAGAAGATCAATTTTTGAATTTTGTCTTGATTGGAGTATTGGGATATTTAAGGGTTTTTATTATATCATGTAAAAAATTTATGGATCAATCAAGTTTGCACTCAATAAGATAAGAAAAAATAGGAGTAAATTAAACCTAAATAAAAATATTACACACGCTTTAAATATGTTGTGTTCAACTTTCTTTTTTATCTCTTCTTCTTATACTAACGAGAGAACGAATCCCACCAACAAGGGCAATATTACATTTTTTTTAATATTTTAATAATAACATTGAGTTTATGATATATAGAGAAAGAGATTTTAAGAGAAAAATGGGATTTAACCCAATAAAAATGACTTTAGAATAATCCATTAATAAGAATAACTTGTGGATTTTAATCTTTTACTCTTTCATGGTACATTAAAAGATATAATGACACATTATAATATGGTATTACTTTAAACAAATAAAAAATTAAATATATTATGCATCAATTAAAAATTTACATATAAAAAATATTTAACTAGACCATAGACACACGCAGGCGCAGGTACTTACTTATTCATGGGCAAGATTGACCCACCCTCGTGCCATCCTCTTCCTTTGAATATTTAAATGCGGTTGAGCCACCCATCTTTTATAAATTCAATTCAATTAATGAAGGAATAAGATATAGAATTATTTAAACTATATTTGATTTTTAGAGAGTACTATTTTATTATAATTTTAGTTATGATATTTAGGAAGATATCCTAATTCCTAGATGCCTAAATTTATACTTGAAGATAATAGACGTTTCGCCTTATTTAACATTAGTATCACTTAGAAAGAATAAAGATTTTGCACTGTACTTAAATTATAAATGAACATAATCATTTTCTAAAAATTTTTTATATCAAACAAAAATGCGGTTGAGTCTAATGGAAAATATTGATAATAAGCTAAAATTTAATTCTCCATTAAAAAAAAAATCCTCATTTCATTCCCTGTAATATTTTGGGCAAGGTTGTCTTCAAATTAAAAAAAATACTTTACGACTAGAAAAAAGAAAAGGACTGTTAGCCCCGTTTGACTCGCTCTATGCATTCAAAAGATCAAGGTCCTGGGCGTGATGTCCAGTCTTTTATTATTCAAATCAGTTTACCACTTTATTTAGGCGCAGAAAGAGGTTTATAAGTTATAAAGAAAAGGGGAAGTGTTAAGTAGCAGCCAACTTTTTTTTAGCAGTATCTAATATATTAAACTAATTTTTAAAATATTTAATATTTTAAAATAGTTTTTAGTAATATTAATATTTTAAAATATTTTTTTATGCATCTAGCAATTTAAATTATTTTTTTAGAAACACTTAATGTTTTAAAATATTTTTTTATATATTTATTACTTTAAAATACTTTTTAATTGGATTTAATATCTTAAATTTATGATACTTGTTTAGAAAAAATTTTAATAGTAAAGTTGTAACAAAAAAATTATTTGATTCTCCATAAAAGCTAATAAAAATTAATTATATTTTACGATAAAGGAGTATTGATGGGTCGGTCATTTGTAGGAAAGGTATGTTGAGCCCACCAACTGGTGGCATCTTCTTGTGGTCCTATAAAAAATTAAATGACCCATATCATACGTCAATGGAGGAATAAGATATATAATTATTTATAATATATTTAATTTTTAAAAAATATTATTTTATTATAGTTTTAGTCATAGTGTTTAAAAAGTCATCTTAAATCTTAGATGTTTAAGTTTACGTTTGAGGGTAATTGACAACTCATCCTGCTCTTAAATTATAAATAAATTTAACTATTTTCTAAAAATTTTTATAACAAAAAAAGAAAATAATTAAAGGGGTTAGCTGTAGTAGAAGAGACTTATCTCTCATAGTGAATCAAAATCTGAATTCTTATAAAGAGATATATCTATAATTAGTGTTTTAAATAAAATTATCTTTAATAGAAGGATATTTGTAACTAAAGCTGTTAGTTGAAATGGTAAGTGATTTCATTAAGAAAGAAAATATAAATTTAAATCTTGAGAGTCTAAAAAAGGATTAGTCTCAAATATAAAATAATTTAAGGATATCCATTGATAGAGGACCTAATTACTTTTCAAACTATTTGAAACACAAACAGAATTATAAATTACTCTTTATATTTAGTAGAGTGAAAGTGGAATTAGGGGTGGTTTGGTATAATAGAAGTTACTTTTATTTTTATGTTTTAATATTTTAGATTATTTCAATTCTATTAAAAAGTTAAAAATTAAGATAATAGAAATAAAAGTAAAATTTTTTAGATAATTTTATCCTAATTATAAAATTTTTTGACAACTTTAACTCTTTCTAGGTTATAAAAAAAATATTTTAAATTATTTTATTCTAAATTATAAAAAAAAATATACATCAATTTTATATTCATTTCTATCCCACAAACTAAAATTTTAAAATTCATTTTTAATCTAATTCTAATTATACTCCTACTCCTACTCCTACTCCTACTTCCATCCAACAAACCTACCCTTGGAAGTATTCATCAAACGACAAGATTCCTTTTTCCCCTCCAAACTGTATAAACGATTTACATCATTTATATGAGTTTGTAAACAAAATACAAAAAAAAAAAAAAAAACTTTGGTTGACTTGGAATTTTACTTGGGAGGTTCTTCTTCTCCATTGCCATTTCTACAAAACTTTGTATAAGAAACACATATTACTCAAGTCTCATCTCAAAACAAATGGCTTTTGAGAAGAAGCCATACCAAATCCTGTTCTCTCTCTTATTCCTTGCTTTGCTTTCTCATTCTGTGGCTACCCAGGCTTACAAGAATATATCCTTGGGAACTTCCCTCACTGCAGTTGAAAATAGCTCCTTCTGGGCTTCAGCATATGGTGATTTTGCTTTTGGTTTCCAACAAATTGAGAAAGGTGGGTTCCTACTAGCCATCTGGTTCAACCAAATACCAGAAAAAACTGTTGTCTGGTCAGCAAATGGACAAAAAATTGCTCCAAAGGGTTCCAAAGTTGAGCTCACTTCAGATGGTTCTTTCCAACTGGTTGATCCCAATGGTGAGCCAATTTGGAGCCCTATAGGCAATGGAGTTGCTTCTGCTGCTATGCTTGATACTGGTAACTTTGTGCTGGTTGGTGGTAATAATCAAGGATTTCAAAATTTGTGGCAAAGCTTTGATTATCCCACTGACACAATTTTACCAGGACAGGTTTTGAATCCTTTCGTTCAACTTGTTTCGCGTTATTCGCAGAATAATTTCTCGACAGGGAAGTTCCTGCTTAGATTCGAAGTGAATGGCGATCTCGAGCTTTGGACAACCTATTATTCAACGAAAGATGTAAACTTACGCTATTGGGATTCCAAATTCTTGAGTAATGGCTCTTCATTGATCTTCAACCAAGAAGGCTCTATATTTGTTCAGAGCAGTAATAAAAGTGTAGTAGCAAATATATCATCAAATGCTCCATCAACACAAGATTTCTATCAGAGAGCTATTATGGATCATGATGGAGTTTTTAAGCACTATATCTACCCCAAGAAGGGTAATAATAGTTCCAGTTCCTGGTCAATTCATGACTTCAAACCAGATAATATTTGCTCGGATATTACTGAAGATCAAGGAAGTGGAGCTTGTGGATTCAACAGTTACTGTGCCTTCGATAATGGGATGAAAAGTTGCAAATGTCCAAAAGGTTACAGCATGATTGATCCAAATGATGTGATGAAAGGGTGCAAACTAAACTTTGTTCCACAAACTTGTGGTGAAACTTCTTCTTCTTCACAACAACAACATCTATTTTATTTCTCTGAGATGCAAGACACACATTTTCCACATTCTGCATATGAACTCTTCAAAGAAGTAAGTGAGGAATGGTGTAGACAAGCTTGTTTAGATGATTGTCTTTGTGTATTTGTTGTTTTCAAAGAGGGGGACTGTTTCAAGGGGAGCCTACCTCTAAAAAATGGAAGGATTGGTGACCCATCATTCCAAGGGAAAGCAGCTTTTCTTAAAATAAGAAAAGATAATTATTCTTCTGCTTTGGTTCCTGAAAACAATTATGCGGTGAAGAAAGATAGATCGAAATTGATTATTATTGGTTCAACGCTTTTGGGAAGTTCTGTATTCTTGAACTTTCTCTTGTTAGTGGCAGTTTGTGTGGTTGTATATTGGTTAGGCCACAATAATCATAAGGAGCCTACCAGAACTACTACATTTAGGCCAAGCATGAATCTTACGAGTTTCACCTATGCAGAGTTAATGGAAGGAACAAATGGGTTCACAGAAGAATTGGGTCGCGGGGCATTTTCTACTGTTTACAAAGGCGTTCTACCAGACATTCCAGGGAATCTTGTTGCTGTTAAAAGACTTAAAATGGTGAATGAAATTAATAAGGAATTTGAAGCAGAAGTGAGCGCAATTGGTCAAACACACCATAGGAATCTGGCGAAACTTTTGGGATTCTGCAGTGAAGGAGAGAACAGGCTACTTGTCTATGAATTCATGAGTAAGGGAAATTTAGCAAGTTTCCTTTTTGGTGAAGACCAAAGGCCAAGTTGGCATCAAAGAGTGGAAATTGCAATAGGAATAGCAAAAGGGCTCTTATACTTGCATGAAGAATGTAGCACTCAGATTATCCACTGTGATATCAAGCCTCAAAATGTCTTGCTTGATGATTCTTACACAGCAAAAATATCAGATTTCGGCTTAGCGAAGCTATTGAAGATTGACCAGACTGCGACTACAACAGCAATTAGGGGAACTAAGGGATATGTTGCAGCTGAGTGGTTCAGGAACAAGCCAATTACCACGAAAGTCGATGTTTACAGCTTTGGAGTTTTGTTATTGGAGATCATCTGTTGCAGAAAGAACTTTGATATGAATGCTGAAGATGAGAATAAGATGATACTGATGGATTGGGCATATGATTGCTTTCACCATAGGAGACTGGACCTGTTAGTGGAGGAAGATAACGAAGCTCAAATTGACATGAAGATGGTAGAAGATTATGTGAAGATTAGTATATGGTGTTTTCAAGAGGATCCATCAGCAAGACCCACTATGAAGCATGTTGTACAAATGCTTGAAGGATTCAAGGATGTCATAAATCCTCCTGATATACCATCTTTTACAATCAAGTGGTAGGTCTTCTAATAAATAAATATTATATCAAGTCCTTAAGAGTTTGTTTATAATATAATTTACACTACAAACCAGTTTTTATATTAAAGACTTGAGAGATATCATCTATTTTTTCTATATATATTCTAAGAGTCTTAGTTCATCTTGTAGTAGTTAAATCATAAATAATTGTGTTTATACTTTTGGTGCTTTAAAAACTGGGTATGTTAGTGGCCATTATGCATCCCTCCGTGTTTATTTTGGAGGAAAATAAGAATAAAGATTTAAGTCTATCAAACTTTTGTCCTATAAATTTTTTTAAAATATTCTTCTTATACCCTAAACAAAAAGTAGATATATAATCACAGTGCACTCCTAATGTCACTTAGTCCTATGAATTAAAATTGAGATGGTACACGATAAGTATGAGAAGGTGGAAAAAGGGAGGTTGGGTTTGGCATCACATGTATGTTTATTATGCTCAATTGTGTTTTTATAAAGTAAATTTATGAATTAGATTGTGAAATGATTTGAGAAAAATATGAGTTTGCAATTTTTTGGAATTATGGCTTTCAAAAAGGTTTGTTTGTGTAAGTCAGAATAGCCAATTATTACTGAGATGCCAGATCTCATATTTTACTAATTACCATTTTCATGTGAAGGTTCAACTAAGATGCAAGGAAAGGCACCGGAGGACCGAGCCTTATGGATCTTTGGAACCCTTCTTTTTAGCGTGTGGCACTTTGGATGCCTATTTACTTAATTGTCTTGTCATGGCCTAGGACCTTGTTACATTACTTTTGGGATTTTATTTAACTTTGAATAATTTTGAGTATTATGACGTTCTATGGTTTTAAGCAATATTTTAGAGGTCAATGGGCTGATCTTTACTGTTGAGAATTATTGAATTGAATGAATAATTTTAAGTATGGATTTGTATTATATATGTTGGCTTGTGTAATTCATAGGTAAGGACAATTATGATGTGAATTATGATGTGAACTATTACACGTCACTATTTGAATTATGTTTAATCTTTAAATAATATTATTTTATTGTAGTTCCAAACGTAATATTTAGAGAGATATTATAACTCTTGAGTATCTAATTTTATGTCTAAAAGTAATTAATGACTCGCCATACCTGACATTAGTATAGTTTATGAGGAAAAGAGATTTCATCCTGCCTTTAGATCGTAGTTGAGCCTAACCCCTTTCTACAATTTTTTGTACCAAAAAATTTTTTATACCGAACAAGAAAAAAAGATAAAAAAAACATAGATTTAGGGAAATAAGAGAGTAAGAGAAAGAGATAGAATCAGAGGGAAGTAAGAACCACAGAGAGAGAGAGACTAAGAATCAAGAAAGAAGTAGGGACAGGGGAATAGAGGAAAAATACAGGGTATCCTGAATAATATGATCAATCCATTAACATCATCAAGTCTGCCTAATACATCTGATTCAATCATATTTATAAATAACATTTAAATATTAACGGCTAGCGCTCGTTATCTAGCAATTATAATTACTATAGTAACTAACCTTAACGGCTAGTAGGTAAGTAACATTTAAACATTTATTACAATTATACATCACAAATGTTTGTTAATTTGGGCTTTGAAGTGCCCTAATCCTAATTATGTGCTTAAATTTGTTTTAGGGATCCCAATTGCTTTCGAAATCACTTTATAATACAAACTTTATAAGTTTTTTTTTCTGTTATGCACAAGTATCTTTTTAGTAGAGATAATTATGTTTGAGTCACTGTTAAACACAAAAAGTCTAGTAGTGGGGATTCGAATTGGTTTGCCATGTTGTGAGACTAACCTCTTCTACCTTGTTGGTCAAGTTCACACATTTTATTTTATTTTATTTTTTAGTACAAAATTTTTTAAAAAAGGGTTGAGCCCACCTACGATTTAAGGACAGGGTGAAGTCTCCCTTCCTTCTAAGCGATACTAATGTCGGGGTAGAGTAAACTGTCAATTACTTTTAGACATAAACTTAAGTACTTAAGAGTTAGGATAAGGTGTTACACCTCCACTCTTATGCTAGTTCTAAGGCCACTGAAATGGATTTGCTGGCCTAAATGAGATCAATAATCTTATTCACAACAGAAACCATAGCCTAGACACAGTTACCCAATATTCGTTACAGCGTCTCCATCCCAAGAACCAAAAGCCGTCAAGCAGGATTGAACGGAATTCAATAGAACAAGGTCTTGATCACCAGGAAAAAACAAAAACAGAGAAGCAAATCTGATAAAATGATTACTTCAAACCTAAAAGCTAGACTAATAATAGAATGGCAATGAGATAGATGAAACTTAGGTTGGAGAGAACGGATAGAGTCGAGTAGTGACAGCCAACACTTCAGTCGCACGGCACAGGTAGGGCAAGATATGAGACTTGAGAGCTTCCTTGTCATGTATGGAGTTAGACTCTTGTAGCTGCGTGAAGAATGCAGCATTCAAATTATAGGCTATGACATCAAGCATCAAAATTTCATGTTAATGATTCTTACACCCTATAACTACGTACAACAGCAATAACTGGAACTAAACTTAATATTGCATATGAAAGTGAATGTTTGAAGAGTTTTGTTGCTGAAACT
This sequence comes from Leucaena leucocephala, assembly GCA_037074615.1. Classification (NCBI taxonomy): domain Eukaryota; kingdom Viridiplantae; phylum Streptophyta; class Magnoliopsida; order Fabales; family Fabaceae; genus Leucaena; species Leucaena leucocephala. Next base: position 13,922,504 of record CM073562.1, read on the forward strand.
CATTTGTTGAACAAGGAACTTTGACATGAATGCTGAAAATGAGAGTAAGATGGCACAGATGATTTATTAGGACACATGATTGCTTGCAAGACAGGAAACTTCATTTGTTGCTCGAAGGACTTATGGATGTACCAAATGTCCCTGATCCACACTGCCGGACGATTTCAATGTAATTATGTAAAACCTTCTTAATAAATTCATATTTTCTACTGATCTTGTTTATCTAATTGATCTCCAAAGTTCATATTGTTGTCCCAGTTACCAAGACGAAGTAAAAAGCCATTTGTTTCAAGAAATGGAGCCAAGTGAACTTAACTGAACTAAACTGAACTGGTATACACATTAGTTTTTACTCGTTATCTCCCTTGAACTGAACTCAAACCTTGTTACAGAAATATTTCATAATGTAATGAACTTTTCTTAGATCTCAGATAAAAATGGAAGAAGCAATGAACATGCTTGCTTTGCCATACAACAAGGGGAAACTAAAGTTAATTTTCTTTAAACATATTTGGCTTTACTGAAAATAAAGGTTGAGACGGAGATTCTTCAGAGAGGCTTCCATGAAGCAATGATCATGCAAAAGGAAATTCAAATCTGTTACTGATTTTGTAACTGCATAATGTAGTCTCAGTTTTTGACATCATATATATCAATTCTCTGATGAATACAAGGAAAACAAAATGAAGGGATTTAACCCTTTGATGAAAATCATAACTGTTGTTCTTTACACAAATTTGCCATACAAGTAAGCCTTTCTCAATCTCATATACACAGGGTTCACAAAATTTAGCAGAGAGCCTCATCATCGACAAAGAAGGACTAAACTAAAGTGTAAGTGATACTCAAACTGATTCTGCAGACATGAAACCAGATTCGAAGTTAGAACAGCTAGAATGCTTCAACAACAGAGAAGAGCTAAGTCCCACCATGGAAGTATCCAAATCAAACTGCATAATGACATCTTCCAATTGGTATACTCCTATCACAGTGGGATATTCTGGGTTCAATCCTCCATCCACAAACCCCAAACACATCGCTTCATTGCTCAACCGCACCATTTAATTCCTACCATATATCCTGCACTTTACTAGCTCACTTTGCAGCACAATATCAATCATTGGCACATTATCAATCCCTTTTGAGCTAAAACAGAGCTCGAGTGGTGCCCCTGAAGTTCCTCTAGTCATGTTCATAGCAGAAGCAGCTTTCATATAAGCTTTCTTGAAAGTATCTTAGATTGAGCTCTCCATGGTAGTGTAAGGCACAATTGAGCTCAACTGAGTCCTTCCTTTGGTGTCTTGGTCATTGGGCAGTGATAAAGATAATCTCCTACCATCTATTTTGATGGAGTTCACGGTGATAAAGTATCCCTTTTGGTTGGTAAAGAGGGGTGTGAATGTGAGAGATCTGAGAATTTCACCTTCAGGCTGACACTCATACGAGTTTCTGCCGAATAACACAACCCCAGATAAAGAGAGGCAACGGGTGATTTTTCTTCGGGCATTGACTGAATCGAAAATCTGAGAAGATAATGAACTACTAGCCCCACCAAGACCAGCCATACCTTTAGCTCCAATCGCTCAGCCATTCAATTGTTGAGTGGGTGAACAAGTGAAGACAAGGGGTTGCTGCTACAAAATTGTCTTGGTTCCAAGACGTAGAATCTATGTTGAATCACCCGTTTAGTTTTACAATAGCTACAGGTATTGGATGATTTCTGTTCAGATTCATAACCCAATACGAATTCATCAGATTCACAGTCAATTTGTTGTCACTAAATTGAAGGCAAAAATGCATAATTTCCACCTCTTACTTTATACCTTTCAAGCAATTATTAATAATACATAATATTGTTTTGATAACCATTTGGGTTACCCAGTGTGACACTTAACCAGGATCCTATTACAAAATATTTAAGCTACTTATTAATTAGATCAAAACTTTACGATCAGGATGCCTCTTTCCATGGGTCTTTTTTAACAAGGAGAGAATTGAACCTAAATTCTCTCATTTTATGATATAGTTAGTTACCACTAAACTAAGTACTCTTGTATTTATTAATAATACATAATATTACTGTTTCCTCGATAAGCTAATCATATGAAACCAAATCTGGTATAATAATTATGAAGCAGTGAATTGCGTTTATTTATATGGAAATTTTCATCCTTGAAACTCTTTCACTTTGAATACGAGTTTTAAACTGGGATTAGGTTAGCTTTTTGAATGAAGTTTCCTGCGTATACATGTTTATCTGTAGGTTTGGATATATTCTTCAAAGTAATTAGTTCCTAATAATAAAGTATTTAATAACAATAATGATGTTGATGATCCAATAAGTATTCTTTTTGTCCTTTCTTCTACAAGGCACTGAAATATTTTTTCCTTTACATATTATGCAGATAGGGTTGGAGTGCCAGTTGAGTCTGGAGGAACTAGCAATGGGAGTACAGCAAACTTTCTGCGGTCAGAGTATTTTCTTGATGTGAGAGTGTGTGTGGTAGAGAGTTCAAGGGAGGAACAGATTGGCATTGTGGCACGTATATTTGACTCCTATTAAATTCAATTGGAGATAAATTTATCAAAATATTAAGATAATTTTTATATTCACGTAAATTTAAATATAAAATATTATATTTAAACCGTTTAAAGGGATAACACAAAATGTTTTAATTATTCATATAGTAAACACATCAAAACTTAACACTTACTTTCATATGAAGTTTCCTTTCCCTTCTTTAATATTTAGAAAAATGGAGGCTTCAATTATTGGGATTTTCATCATTTAGTGACTATAAATATTAGTGTAAGATAAAATACGAGAGAATTTAGTAGTTTAGAAGGAGAGTAAAAAAGAGGAAAAATAATAAATAGATAATTATATTCTTGTCTAGTTTAGAAAGAGAATAAAAAAGAAGAAAAATAATAAATAGATAATTATATTCTTGTCAAGTTTAACTTCCCCCCTTTATACATGTTTAATAATGTATTTATTTTTTTGGTTTAGAAGGTGAAAAAAAATGAGAAAAAAATTATAATATAAGTACTTGTTTTAGTCGTCTTAACTTATTTTGTAAAAGAAATAGAAGTACAATACCACACCAAGTGGCCCTATGGGACATAGCCACGCATCCATTTTTTAAAAAAAATTATAAAAAATACTCAACCACAAGATATTAGATAGATGTGCAACGCCCTTATCATTCAGTTATAAATATGAGAATTTTGTTAGATAGAAAAACTCACAAGTATTTTTTTTTATATTGTTAGGTACTATATTTTAGTTTTAAAAATTTTTCAGATCCAACTTATATAATTTCTTTTTAAAAACCCACATTACTATTATTATTAATATTATTAAAAAACGCATATATATCCCATCATTTTCATCTTTATAGACCCATTTAGATAAGAGTTTAAAAAAGAGTTTATGAAAAAAAAGGGTTTTTGAAGAAGAACTTATAAAAAAAATAGTTTTTAATAAATGAATATTTAGATAGTTATTTTTAGAAGTATTCTTATTATTGATAAATTTTGAAGAAGGGTATGAGTAATAAATGAGAAGAGATAAGAGAGGAGAGAGTATGTAAGAAAATAAAGGGGGAAAGAGTATAAGAAAAAGTAGAAGATAGGAGAGAGAATATAAAAAAAAAGTAAGAGATATGAGAGAGAATATAAGAAAAAATAGAGGTAATATAGTAATTGGTTAGTTCATAAACTCTTTTACTGTTATATTAGCTACTCTAACTAGTTTATCTAAAACTTTAATTTTAAACCATAATTTAATCTAAAAATCTATTTAAATAAATATAACTGTTTATTTTAAAAAAATTTAAAATATAAATTTTATCAAAACTTAAATTTTTCCTCTCCCCAAACACAGTATTTCTCGTTCCCACCGTCATAATCCATTACATTTTGCTTTATATCTTGAATCCTATATGATGTGAGCCCCATTTGTGTTCTCGTTTTTTGAGTAATTAATTTGATTTGTTCCGTTGGTTAAAAAGATTCCAAATATGGGATATGTTCAACTCATTCCGTTGCCAACGATGAACAGTGGCGAGGGTATGCGACATTATAGAAAAGACTAACAATAATTTTTTTTTATATACTATTTTTAGTAATTTATTAATTATAATTTTTTTAATAATAATTATCTAAATATTTGTTTATTTAAAATATTTTTTTATAAATTATTTTTTATAAATTTTATTTTTAAAATTATTTTTTTATAATTTTTTTTAAAAGCATATTTAAACAATCTATAATGTATTGCAGCTTTTAACAAATATAAAGTTTAATTATATAATGAATAAGATCCATAATGTATTGCAGCTTTTAACAAATACGAAGTTTAATTATATAATGAATAATAGGTATCATTTGAAAAGTATGCAACAAGAACAGTTTATGTAACAAATAAATGGGGTTATCAGAATTAAGGGGTGTGTTTGGATTAGTTTTTAGAGAATAGATTCTGGGAAGAATAGATTTTAGAAAATAGAATCTGGGAAGAATAGATTCTGAAAATAATAGATTTTGGGAAGAATAGATTATGGAAAGAATAAATTTTAAAAATAGAGTTTAGATGATTAGTAGTAGAATCACTTTTTATATTAATAAATTACCAAAAAGGGTATAATTTGATTAAAGTATGAGAGAGGAGAGAGGGTAGAGAATAAATAGGAGAGAGGAAAGAGGAGAAATAGGAGAGAGGAAAGAGTGTAGAGAAGAGAGAGGAAAAAGGAGATAGTGTGAAGAAGAGAGATGAGAGATGAGAGATGAGAGATGAGAGATGAGAGAGAGTATAAGTGCGTGTTTGGCATCACGTTTAGGAATGAATTTTAGGGCAAAACCTCGATTTCAAAAAATTTCACACAAACATCAATTTTTGTCCAGAATTGATTTTGAAACAAAATCTCGGTTTGCAAAATTTTGTGCCAAACAGCCATTTTTGTCCAGAATTGATTTTGGGCAAAACCTCAGTTTGAAACCATGTTTTGAATAAGCTATTGAAAATAGATTTTGGAACTATAAAAGAGCTTATAGATTATCTAATTACTATTTTACCCCTACTTTTTTCTTATACTCTCTCTCCTCTCTCTCCTCTCCCTCTCTCTCTCTCTCCTCTCTCCTCTCTCTCTCTCCTCTCCCTCTCCTCCTCTCCCTCTCTCTCTCCTCTCTCCTCTCTCTCTCTCTCCTCTCCCTCTCCTCCTCTCCCTCTCCTCTCCCTCCCTCTCTCCTCTCTCCTCTCTCCTCTCTCCTATTTATTCTCTACCATCTCTCATCTCTCATACTTTAATCAAATCATACCCTTTTTAGTAATTTATTAATATAAAAAGTGATTCTACTATTAATCATCCAAACATCTCTATTTGCTAAATCTATTCTTCCCAGAATCTATTCTTCCCAAAATCTATTCTCCCCAGAATCTATTCTCTCCAGAATCTATTCTCCAGAATCTATTCTTCCCAGAATCTATTCTCCAAATGCTAATCTAAACACACCCTAAGAAAAAAGTATGGGTAAAATAGTAATTGGATAATCTATAAGCTATTTTACAATTCTAAAATCTATTTTCAGTATCTTATTCAAAACCATAGTTTCAAACTGAGATTTTGTCCAAAATTAATTCTGGATAAAAATAGCTGTTTGATTCAGAAATTTTTTAAATCGAGATTTTGGCTAAAATCAATTTTAGATAAAAATTACTATTTATTTTAAATTTTTTTAAACTAAAATTTTGCTTAAAATTAATTCCCAGAAGTTGAATTCAAATAGGAACTAATTGGTAGGGTCACCCCCTTTTCAAAAGCGTTTGAATAACAACAGAGGCACTTACTTTTGTAGAAATCAAACGATAAGATTTTCCCCCCTCCTCCAAGTGTATAAACAACTACTCTCTCACATTCTTATTACTAATCATTTCTAATTAATTTATATATATTAATAATAAAAATAGTTAAAAATATTAAATTTACCATCAACTTCAAGTAGATTATAGTATTACCTTTATTAACTATAATAAATTTAACTTACTCTCTCATACTACTCTTATTAAATATAGGCATGTATAAAAAAACATATTTAATGCACCATAAGACTAGTAAGTGCCTTATAAAAAGGATAAAAATAATTTAGTCGGTGGCTTATAATAAAAACTAAATGGAGTGTTTAGATCATTAAATATGACTTTGTAAGGAAATGCTTCCTCAGTCCCCTATTATAAGATTCAATTTTTTAAATTAGTTGATTCCTTTTTATAAGATCCACTTTAGGTTTGTCTAAATATTAAATACATTTTGTTAATATAGGTGTGTCAAATAAACTAAAATCCCATATTATTTGAGAAAGTGAAGACTCAAGTGTATAAATAATAAGATAAAATCATATGCTAGTAAATGGGTTTATAATAGAAGTAGGTTCACGCGCATAATAATAGGCTATCAATAGGAAATTCAGTTAAAATCTGACGATTTCTCCCCTACGTGAAAGATAGATCATAGTATTGGACACTTTTTATGAACAATATTTTTTGTTTATCTAGAAATATTTTTTAATATGTTTAAACAGTAAGTCCTCAAATCTCTATATTTAACATGAATTTGAAAGTTAACAGTTTCTTTTTATTAACGTTAATATTATGGCCATTTGTAACATTTCTATTTTTATTTTAGGATTTAAGTAGGATTAAAAGAAATTAATTTCTAGTAGATAAAATTTTTATTTAATTATATAAGTTAAAATAATTTATTTAAAGTATAAAAAATTCTATTAAAAGTAAGAAAAAACAAAAAGAAAGAGAAGGAAAAAAAACAAGAAGAAGAAGAAACATATATAACTTCCTTGTAATATATATATATATATAATATAATAAAAAAATCAAAAGGAAAAAAAAAGACGAAGAAATAAAAACAGCATAACTTCTTTAAAAATATATATTATATAATATAATATTAAAAAATTAAAGTGAGACTCATATCCTTTTTATGATATTCAAATACACTCACAAGAGAAACTCAGTGGCATCTTCTTCTTCTTCGCGATTTTTGTATAGCGCCATTGAAGAATAGCAGATTTATTTAAACTCTAATTTATTCTTATAATTTTTTTTAACTATCATAATTATTTTTTAATTATTTTTTATAGTAAGAGAATTCTTTAAAAATATAATTTTTGTTGGAAGTAAAGTAAATTTAAATATTAGGGTTTGAAAGAGTGTAAATTCTTAACAAATGAGAACTATAGAATTATAGAGGTAAGTAAGTATTTACATTTAATTAGTTTAAAATTTTTCTATTTATATTATTTAAGAGGTTTAGAGTTATAATTTAAATATTAGAGAGCAGATATAATTTAATATAAAAATTTTATTAATTTAATTTGATTTTAATAATTGGGTTATATTTATTAGAGGTATAATTGATATTTAATTGATTTAGATTATTGTTAGAGTTTGTAAATAAAAACATGAGTATTTTGGTTTAAACCCTATATTAGAAAAATTTAGGATTTTGATTAAATTGAATAATTATGGGTTAATTGATAGTATAAATGAGTTATTGAAATTTAGGAATTTTGTGATTTAATATTGAAATGAAGATTGGATATTGTTAGTAAGATTTAGAAATTAGAGGTAAAAATTTGAAACTTTAAACTTAGATAATTAAATTGATTATTTATTTAGCAATTTGATTAGTGATGAGACTCAAGGTTTAGCATATTGAGCGTTAATTATAAGTTAAGGGATTTGAGGATTTTGCATAATTGGAGGATTTGATGGTTGATTTAAGTAAATTAAAGTTAAAGTTTGATTGAAAATTATGAATTATGCTTTTTGATGTTGATTATGAAATGTGAGTATTGAAAATTTTGGGTGAAGCTTTAAGGGTTGTAAATTTAGTGTTTTTAAATTGTTTGAAGAGTTTGATGTTAAATGAGAATTTATATAAATAGAATAAAGTTGAGACAATATAGAATTATCATTGGAATGATAATTTGAAAAATAGATGTGTGATTGAGATAGAGAAATTAAGTTATGGTATTGAATTAATAATTTTAAATAAAATAAAGTTAGAAGTGAAATGTGAGTATTTATTAAAAGTATATGTTATGTTAATTAACAACTTATTGATACACATTAATACAAATGTTGTAGATTGACTAGTAAATTGTGAACTAAATACAGGGGTCCTTATTTATGATACTTTTATTAGCTTTGACGAGAGATAACCACTTTTCACTCATTGTATTTGTTAATGTGATATTTATGAGTGATTTGATATATATAAATCTACTGATATTTATATGATTGTATTGATGATTTTATTGAAAATAATTTTGTGGGATTTAAAATTTAATTTAGAAAATTGAGTTGAGAACATAAACATGTTATATCTTGATATTGAAATTTAAAAAAATTTATTATCTTAGAAAAAAAATCTTATTATGATATTTATTGATTTTTATTATTATCGAGCTATTAAGATTTTGAGTATTATGAATATTTTGAGAATGATGCATTGGGGATTGGTGATGATGGAGTTGAATTTTTACCGTATAGTATAACCTCTATTGGAGCTCGATGGTTGGTTTTTGTCCTACTAGTTTACTAAAGGACTTATCCCACCAGTTTACTGAGGGGCTGCGACACTCCTACCAATTTATCGAGGGTAAATGAACCCATAGTTTAGTCTTATGCTGTATGGATTTTAGCCGATCCATAACACTTGACTGGTTAGCTTTTTAAGTGGCCAATCATATGGTAGTTATCATTAGCCTATAGGTTCAGTCAGCGGGTATAAGGCGGTTCAGTTGGTTTGATGGGAGGAACTGGGGTGGTATCTCTATTTGATCATATTATAATGTATTATTTTATATCTCGTGTATTTTATTAACTAGTCCATTTAACACATTACGAGCACATGTTAGTATGCATGATGAGTATGATTATTGGTTACTGAAACGCTTGTCTCAACATGTGGTTATTAACATTTTTCAGGTGATAATTTCGTGTTAGGACATCAGGGAAGGCTTCAGAGGCTTGATTGGTACTATATCAATTGTATAGCTTCCTCCTCTTGATTTATGTGTGAAATAGTTATATATTGTCAAAGTAGGGCTCATTTTGCATATTCTAATATAATGAGATACTCTATTTGGATTTGATGCTAGAAATACATGCTAATAGTAGGCTTTAGCCCTAGGCTGTTGCTTGTAATTTGTTGATTGTAGGTCCACTTTTAGAATGTGTAAGATTAAGAATTTATTTATGAATGGGTATTATTCATGATCTTAGTTATGAAGTGGACTTATGTAATGTTATTCTTGGGTTTGATGCCTCCAGTTGAGAAAATTGTTAGGATAACTCTGATAGTAGTGTTAATTGGGGGCTTAAACCTTACGGCCATGTTAGTAAGATCAAATCATTTTAACATGGTTTTATATGTGAATGTTGTGTGAAACTCTTATATTCATGATAGTATCCTTATATAAATTTTACTCATTTCTATCATAGATAACCTTTTTAAAATAAGTTAAACTCTTTTAATCATAATAATGCTTTAGCATTTGTTTTGTTATTTTCTATCATGGTTAACTCTTTAGAGATAAAACTGTTCTCTATAGCCATGATAATTTTCAAATGATTAACAAAACTTAATTATACATGGTTAGTTTGTAATTAATTCTGGTAAAAATGAGTTAATGTGGTTAATTGTAGCTATGTAAAGGAGAATTTTACACTGTTGGCCGCAGAAAGATGCGACCTCAACGTCCTATCGGCTTCACGCTATTTTGGTCGAAGGATTGTCTCTTACAGACGCAACATATGTTTCTGTACCTCTTCGTGCCTATAAAAGTAGCACACAAAGAGTTGCTGAAAATAGAGGTAACAAACACTCGTATTCTCTTGCTAATTTCTATCTGAGTTTATTTTCTTCTGCTAGATTCTATTCCCTTGTTCCACAAAAAGAATCTATTTTATCCTGGAGAGTGCCGCTTCATCTTGCCGGTTGTCGCAGAATAACTTTTAAGGACAATATCATTAGACGTAACTCGGATTAATTATTCTTTTTATTGCAGATGCCAGCGCCAACACATTTTACCCTTAATTAATATACTCTCTCTCATTATCTTTTTCTCTTGATTTTCTCTCAGTTTTTTTTACCCTCACCTACCTACTTATAAATAAAGGTATATTTGAGAAAAAAATACATTTCTTATGTATTTATCAATTTTAACTAATTTTATCAAGTTTCTTTTTAATAAAACAATTCAGTTATTTATATTTTATATTAAGAAATGATTGAGGGAGTACAAACTTGGCCTGACTTGAATTTTTACCTGAGAGGTTCTTCTCCATAGCCATATTTATCTGCTACTCTCTGCATCAAAACTGAATGGTGTTTACATTATACAAAAAACACCTGTTACTCAAGTTTCATCAGGACAAATGGCTTTTGAGAAGAAGCCATAACAAATCTTGCTATCTCTCTTACTTACCTTGCATCATTCTCTAGTCATCGCTCAAGCTTACTAGAATATATCCTTGGCAACTTCTCACACTGCAGATGAAAATGGCTCCATTTGCCCTTCACAATCTGGTGATTTTGCTTTTGGTTTCCAACAAATTGAGAAAAATAGTTTCCTACTTGATCCGGTTCAACAAAATACCAGAAAGAACTGTTATCTGGTCAGCAAATGGACAAAATCTTGCTCCAAAGGGTTCCAAAGTTGAGCTCACCTCAGGTGGTTCTTTCCAACTGGTTGATCCAAGTGGTAAGCAGATTTGGAGTGCTAGCCGTATATAGGATTTGGAGTTTCATATGCTGTCATGCTTGATACTGGTAACTGTGTTGGTTGGTCAAGGATCTCAAAATTGGTGGCAAAGTTTTGACCATCCTATTGACACAATTTTACCAGGACAGATTCTGCATCAACCTGCTCAACTTGTTTCGCGCTATTCCCCGAATAATTATTCAAATGGCAGATTCATGTTTGCGCTACAAGATGATGGGAATTTTGTTCTTTACACAACTCATTTCCCAACTGATTCTGTCAATAATGCTTATTGGAGTACCCAGGTTTTTGGCAGTGACTTCTCGATTGTCTTTAACCAATCTGGTTTCCTATTTGTTCAAAGAAGTAATCAAAGCATAATCCAAACAATATTATCTCTGAAGAACATCTCTGCAGAATTTTTTTACCAGAGATTAATTCTTGAATATGATGGAGTCTTTTGGCAATATATCTTTCCCAAGGATGGTAACTCTAACTCAAGTAGAAGATGGTCAATTCAATCTGTGACACCTTCAAATATATGTGAGAATTAGTGGGCCCACAGGAGATGGAGCTTGTGGATTCAACAGCTACTGTAACTATGATGGCAAGAAGAAAAGTTGGCATTGTCCAAATGGTTGTAGTTTCATTGACCAAATGATGTGATGAAAGGATGCAAACAGAACTTTGTTCTACAAAGTTGTGATGATGATGAAAAACTTCTTCTTCACATGCACAAATCTTTGATTTCATTGAGATGCTGCATGTAGATTGGCCAAATAGGGACTATGAATACTTCAAACCAGTAAGTGAAGATTGGTGTAGACAAGCTTGTCTAGATGATTGTCTTTGTGTTGCAGCTTCTTTCAATGATGGGGCACGTTCCAAAAAGAACCTACCTCTCTTTAATGGAAGGTTTGATTCATCATTCCCAGGGAAAACTCTAATCAAGATAAGAAAAGATAATTCCTCTATTCCGCCCTAGAGATATTAATCCAAAGAATCATAACTCGAAGTTATTTATTATTGGTCCAATACTTTTAGGTAGTTCAGTGTTCTTGATCTTGCTCTTGTTAGTGGCAGTTTGTGTGGTTTTACATTGGATTCTCCATAATAATCAAAAGGTGCCCAAAACAAGTCAATTTGGGCCAAACGTGATCAATATTAAAAGTTTCACTTATGAAGAGTTACAGGAAGGAACAAATGAATTCTCAGAAGAATTAGGTCATGGTGCATTTTCTGTTGTTTACAAAGGTGTTATGTCAAACCTTCAAAAGAACCTTGTTGCTGTTAAGAAACTAAAATTGGTGGATGAAAGTGAGAAGGAATTCAAAGCAGAAGTTAGCTCAATTGGTCAAACACATCACAGAAATTTAGTGAAACTTTTGGGATTCTGCAATGAAGGAGATCACAGGCTACTTGTATAAAATTCATGAGTAAAGGAACTTTAGCAAGTTTTCTTTTTGAAGGCAAAAGGGCTAGTTGGAATCAAAGGATGCAAATTGCAATAGGAACAGCAAAAGGACTCTTGTACTTGCATGAAGAATGTACCACTCAAATTATGTATTGCGATATCAAACTTCAAAATGTATCACTCGATGACTGTTGCATGGCTAAAATCTCGGATTTTTGCTTAACGAATCTATTGAAGATTGACCAGACTATAACTACAACAGCAATTAGGGGAGCTAAAGGGTATGTGACATCAGAGTGGTTCAAAAACAAACCAATTACCATGAAGTTTGATGTTTATAGCTATGGAGTTTTGTTAATGGAGCTCATTTGTTGTAGAAAGAATTTTGATAGGAATGTTGAAGATGAGAATAACATGGTGCTGATAGATTGGGCTTGTGATTGCTTTCACTCTAAGAGATTTGACTTGTTAGTGGAAGATGAAGAGGAAGCACTGATTGACATGGACAGAGTAAAAGAGTATATGACGATTAGTATTTGGTGCACTCAAGAGGATCCATCACTAAGACGTTCAACCATGAAGGAAGTTGTACTTATGCTTGAAGGATCCATGAATGCTCCAAGTCCTCATGTTCTACAATCTGTTGCAAGTTAAGGGTAATGAGCCTTCAACCCCAAAGGATATCATGTTGATTTTATCCTTTCTGGAGGCTAATTTCATACTGGCACTAGTTAAATCATCAGGAATGTGGTATTTATGCTTTTGGTAAATTAAAAAAATGAGTATATTTGTGGAGGTTTTGTTGTAAAGGTTGAACCTGAGAAAAAGATCTCCTTTTGTAATATGGTGTTTTGAAAATAAGAAACATCATTGGATTTGTGTGGCTTGCTACAAACGAACCAGATATAAAGCAAACATAACTAGCTCAAGTTCTTACCTGAACGTCCATTTCATCCATGTTTAATCCTTAGGCCCCTTTTCCATGTTTGCCAATATTTCAAGTGTTGTTGTTTAATCATTTTCTACTAGGACCCTCAAATATTGAGGAGTGGTGTCATAAACCTCCGAATATGTATTTGTATAATATTTTTTTTAAAAAATAATAATTATTGCATTTTTTAAAATTTTGAAGTTTATTTATGGAATTGTAGATATGGTTGTTAGATTGACTGATTATTTTTCAACAACGCGTTGATATTGACCAAGATTATTTAAATAATATTTGACTTTTGAAGAAAATGCTAGTTTCAACTTTGCTTGACTCTTAGCTGGCGCCTGGCTGGTTCTTCACGGCAGATTAAACCCAACCTATTAGAGAAGAGGGTGACTGTTTCTTTTTATTGAAGTACTTAGACTAAATAAAATTTGAATATTATTAAGCCATCTCTCTTGAAAGTGTTATTTTTATTTATATAAATTTAAATTTAAAATCTTATATTCAAGTGATAAAAACTCTTTCCATTTAGACTATTTGTTAATAGAGAATGATCGGTTTTTCATAAGAATTTATTACTCTTTTCATTCATGAGGTATCCAATAATAATTCCCTTTTAATTTGGATGAGAAAATTTGTAAATAATAATATTTGAATTATTAAATATTGAAGTATTAATATTTCATAGAAAATATTATTAAAACAAATATAATAATCAATAATATGTTAATTGAGGGGATAAACAATCTTACTCTCGTCGATAAAAAATTATAAATTTAAATTATGAGAAACGTATTTATTAAGAAATATAAAAATTTATTATGTTCTAATCCTTAAAAGAAATTATATCATTTCTTAAATAAACAAATATAATATTTAATTACTTATTAGTAGTGTTACTGTTGACAATGTTAATTTGCTAATTAGGGGTATGTATGTGCAGGATTGGGTAGGGTAGTCCACAGACCAATGTTCTGCCTGAAAAAAGTATTTGCTACATTTTACAGTCCGATGATCGGCCCTACCCGATAAAAGCCCTAACTATTTCGAGTTGGGCATAGGCGGACTGGGCATGGGCAGGCTAAGCATGCCCAAATTGTGATGTTCTACTCATATTGTGGAAAAAAATCTGCCATCATGAACTTATAAAATAATATCATATTTATATTTTTAATAGTTAAATAATATATATAATTCACTAAAAATAAGGTAACAAAAAGATAGTAATTAAAGTCTCAAAGTCTATTGCATATATAAAAAAGAAATATTGAAATATGTAGATGTCAGATATTTGTAACGTTATTGCAACACAAAAAATCGAATACTTGGCAAGTAAAGCAAATGAGCAACTTTGTTATCTACATAAATATAAAAGTTATATTTAATATTTTAAAAATGAGTAAGGAGAGTTGTCAGTTAAAGTGAAAAGTGTTAAATTATAAATAAAATAAGTTAAGAAAAAAATTAAAAAAAATAATAAATATATATATAGGGTTTGGCCAAATGGGCAGAGCAGCATACCTTGCCCAGTGCCCGGCCCGGCCCAGCCCGACACTTGGCCCTGCCCAGCCCAAATACATTTTGAGCAATTTTTTTAGGGCCGGATCGGGCGATTTTTTTATGAGCTTAGGCGGGCAAACCAGGTTATAGATATTATGAACACTCTTATTACTAATCACCGAGCTGTTAGTCAAAATGGTTATTTAAAATGATATTTATATCTTTAATATGGATAAGGAATAACATTAGTCCCTAAGCACATTTATTTACAGTTTTTTTTAGAGTTCTTCCGATAATTTTTGTAATCAACTAATGGTCAAAATGACATATTCTTAAAGATAGGCTGTTGGAATATTTTTGAAATGAAAAGATGTGCTTTCTTGAAAAGTCATCTCTTTATAAAATAAGATTTTTATACAAAGGGCTGTGTAGGAAGTTATAACTATATGTTAAAAGGCTATTATTCTTCATAAAAATAATTATTAATTATTTAATTTATGTTAATTTATTTTTTTAGAATAAATATTAGGTAGGGTGAAGTCTCTATTCCTCTTAGACAATATCAATATTAGATAGGGTAAACAGTCTATTACTCTCAGGCGTAAATCTAAATATTCAAAAATTAGGATATTTCTCTAAGTATAACGACTGGAATTACAATAAAGTAGTACTCCCCAATAATTGAATATGTTCTAAATGATCATATGTCTCACTCCTTCACTAATTAAACCTACAGACAACATAGGTAGGTATTTATGTTAATTCATGAATTAATATATGATATTCAATTAATGAATATATAGGGTTCATGATGAATCTCAACATATAATTATTACTTTTTTTTTATTAAAAAGGGATTACTTCATAAATACTATTTTAAATCCTATAAATACTTATCACCTTATCACCTATATAACTATCCGTTTTTATTGTAAATACTTTTTTAATTGATAATTTTATAAGTCTCTCATAAGTATTCTTTAAATTTTGGGGTTATACCCTAACTTTGATAGGGAATTAGTGCCAAAACTACCTAATTTTTTTCTTTGTAAAAAAAAAACTACCCATAAGACTATGCAATGACTTTTTATTATTAATTATTAGTCACTATAAAAAAAACTTACCTAATTTTTTTTTGAAAAAAAAACTACCCATAAAAACTTTGATAGGGAATTAATGCTAAACCTACCTAATTTTATATTTTCCTCAAAAGAAGAAGTACTAGTCACCATATATCTATTTGAAACATATGAGAAGATCAATTTTTGAATTTTATCTTGATTGGAGTATTGGGATACAATCCATATTTAAGGGTTTTTATTGTATCATGTAAAAAATTTATGGATCAATCAAGTTTGCATTCTATAAGATAAGAAAAAATAGGAGTAAATTAAACGTAAATGAAAATATTACACATGCCTTAAATACGTTGTGCTCAACTTTCTTTTTTATCTCTTCTTCTTGTACTGACGTGAGAATGAATCCCACCAACAAGGGCAACATTACATCTTTTTTTTTAATATTTTAATAATAACATTGAGTTTATGATACATAGAGAAGGAGATTTTAAGAGGAAAATGAGATTTTAAGAATAACTTAAGGATTTTAATCTTTTACTCTTTCACGGTACATTAAAAGATATAATGACACATCATAATATCGTATTACTTTAAACAAATAAAAAATTAAATATATTATGCATAAATTAAAAATTTACATATAAAAAATATTTAACTAGACCATAGACACACGAAGGCGCAGGTACTTACTTATTCATGGGCAAGATTGACCCACCCTCGTGCCATCCTCTTCCTTTGAATATTTAAATGCGGTTGAGTCACCCATCTTTTATAAATTCTGAAGGAATAAGGTATAGGATTATTTAAATTATATTTAATTTTTAAGAAATATTATTTTATTATAGTTTTAGTTATGACGTTTGGGGAGATATCCTAATTCCTATATACCTAGATTTATATCTGAAGATAATAGACAGTTCGTCCTGTTTAACATTAATATCACTTAAAAAAAATGAACATTTCGTATTGCCCTTAAATTATAAGTGAACATAATTCTTTTTTAAAAATGTTTATATCAAACAAAAATGCGGTTGAGTCTAATGGAAAATATTGATAATAAGCTAAAATTTAATTCTCCATTAAAAAATAATCCTCATTTCATTCCCTGTAATATTTGGGGCAAGGTTGTCTTCAAATTAAAAAAAATACTTTACGACTAGAAAAAAGAAAAGGACTGTTAGCCCCGTTTGACTCGCTCTATGCATTCAAAAGGTCAAGGTCCTGGGCGTGATGTCCAGGCTTTTATATTCAAATCTGTTTACCACTTTATTTAGGGGGGAGAAAGAGGTTTATAAGTTATAAAGAAAGGGGGGAAGGGTTAAGTAGCAGCCAAATTTTTTTTAGCAGTATCCAATATATTAAACTAATTTTTAAAATATTTAATATTTTAAAATATTTTTTAATAATATCAATATTCTAAAATAATTTTTTATGTATCTAGTAGTTTAAATTATTTTTTTAGAAACATTTAATATTTTAAAATATTTTTTTTTATATTTATTATTTTAAAATATTTTTTAATTATATTTAGTATCTTAAATTTACGATACTTGTTTAGAGAAATTTTTAATAGTAAAGTTGTAACAAAAAAATTATTCGATTCTTCATAAAAGCTAATAAAAATTTCTTATATTTTACGATAAAGGCATATTGATGGGTCGGTCATTTGTACGAAAGGTAGAGTTGAGCCCACCAACTGGTGGCATCTTCTTGTGGTCCTATAAATAATTAAATAACTCATTTTAGGGATAAGATATATAATTATTTATAATATATTATTTTTAAAAATATTATTTTATTATAGTTTTAATTATAGTATTTAAAAAGTCATCCTAAATCATAGGTGTTTAAGTTTATATTTGAGGGTAATTGACAACTCGTCATACTTTTAGATCACAGGTAAGTTAAAATCTTTTCTAAAAATTTTTGTAGCAAAAAAAGAAAATAATTAAAGGGGTTAACTGTAGTAGAAGAGACTTATCTCTCATAGTGAATCAAAATCTGAATTCTTATAAAGAGATATGTCTATAATTAGTATTTCAAATAAAATTATCTTTAATAGAAGGATATTTATAACTAAAGCTGTTAGATGAAATGGTAAATGGCCTTATTAAGAAAGAAATTATAAGTTTAAATTTTGAGAATCTCAAAAGGAATTAGTATCAAATACAAAATAATTTAAAGATATCAATTGATATGAGATCTGATTACTTTTCAAACCGTTTGAAACACGAACATAATTACAAATTACTCTTTATATTTGGTAGAGTGAAAGTGGGGTTAGGGTTATTTGGTATAATAAAAGTCATTTTTATTTTTATTTTTTAATATTTTAGATTATTTTAATTCTATCAAAAAAATTAAGAATTGAGATAATAGAAATAAAAATAAAAAATTTTAAACAATTTTATCCTAATTATAAAATTTCTAGATAATTTTAACTCTTTCTAAGTTATACAAAAAATATTTTAGATTATTTTACCCTAAATTATAAAAAATATATATATCAATTTTATACCCATTTATATCCTACCAACTAAAATTTTAAAACCCATTTTCAATCTAATTTTAATTATATTTCTATTTCTATTTCCATTTTAATTTCTAGTCCGATCCTCCCAAACCTACCCTTGGAAGTATTCATCAAACGATAAGATTTTTTTGTCCCTCCAAAGTGTATAAACGATTTACATCATTTATATGAGTTTGTAAACAAAACAAAACAAAAAAACCTTTGGTTGACTTGGAATTTTACTTGGGAGGTTCTTCTCCATTGCCATTTCTACAAAACTTTGTATAAGAAACACATATTACTCAAGTCTCATCTCAAAACAAATGGCTTTTGAGAAGAAGCCATACCAAATCCTGTTCTTTCTCTTATTCCTTGCTTTGCTTTCTCATTCTGTGGCTACCCAGGCTTACAAGAATATATCCTTGGGATCTTCCCTCACTGCAGTTGACAATAGCTCCTTCTGGGCTTCAAAATATGGTGCTTTTGCTTTTGGTTTCCAACAAATTGAGAAAGATGGGTTCCTACTAGCCATCTGGTTCAACCAAATACCAGTAAAAACTGTTGTCTGGTCAGCAAATGGACAAAATATTGCTCCAAAGGGTTCCAAAGTTGAGCTCACCTCAGATGGTTCTTTCCAACTGGTTGATCCCAATGGCGTGCCAATTTGGAGCCCTACAGGAATTAGAGTTGCTTATGCTGCTATGCTTGATACTGGTAACTTTGTGCTGGTTGGTGGTAATAGTCAAGGATTTCAAAATTTGTGGCAAAGCTTTGATCATCCCACTGACACAATTTTACCAGGACAGGTTTTGAATCCTTTCGTTCAACTTGTTTCGCGTTATTCGCAGAATAATTTCTCGACAGGGAAGTTCCTGCTTAGATTCGAAGTGGATGGCGATCTCGAGCTTTGGACAACCTATTATTCAACGAAAGATGTAAACTTACGCTATTGGAATTCCAAATTCTTGAGTAATGGCTCTTCATTGGTCTTCAACCAAGAAGGCTCTATATTTGTTCAGAGCAGTAATAAAAGTATAGTAGCAAATATATCATCAAATGCTCCATCAACACAAGATTTCTATCAGAGAGCTATTATGGATCATGATGGAGTTTTTAAGCACTATATCTACCCCAAGAAGGGTAATAATAGTTCCAGTTCCTGGTCAATTCATGACTTCAAACCAGATACTATTTGCTCGGATATTACTGAAGTTCAAGGAAGTGGAGCTTGTGGATTCAACAGTTACTGTACCTTCGATAATGGGATGAAAAGTTGCAAATGTCCAAAAGGTTACAGCATGATTGATCCAAATGATGTGATGAAAGGGTGCAAACTAAACTTTGTTCCACAAACTTGTGATGAAACTTCTTCTTCTTCTTCACAAGAACATCTATTTTATTTCTCTGAGATGCAAGACACACATTTTCCACATTCTGAATATGAACTCTTCAAAGAAGTAAGTGAGGAATGGTGTAGACAAGCTTGTTTAGATGATTGTCTTTGTGCATTTGTTGTTTTCAAAGAGGGGGACTGTTTCAAGGGGAGCCTACCTCTAAAAAATGGAAGGATTGGTGACCCATCATTCCAAGGGAAAGCAGCTTTTCTTAAAATAGGAAAAGATAATTATTCTTCTGCTTTGGTTCCTGAAAAAAATTATGTGAAAGATAGATCGAAATTGATTATTATTGGTTCATCGCTTTTGGGAAGTTCTGTATTCTTGAACTTGCTCTTGTCAGTGGCAGTTTGTGCGGTTGTATATTGGTTAGGCCACAATAATCATAAGGAGCCTACCAGAACTACTACATTTAGGCCAAGCATGAATCTTACGAGTTTCACCTATGCAGAGTTAATGGAAGGAACGAATGGGTTCACAGAAGAATTGGGTCGCGGTGCATTTTCTACTGTTTACAAAGGCGTTCTACCAGACATTCCAGGGAATCTTGTTGCTGTTAAAAGACTTAAAATGGTGAATGAAATTAATAAGGAATTTGAAGCAGAAGTGAGTGCAATTGGTCAAACACACCATAGGAATCTGGCGAAACTTTTGGGATTCTGCAGTGAAGGAGAGCACAGGCTACTTGTCTATGAATTCATGAGTAAGGGAAATTTAGCAAGTTTCCTTTTTGATGAAGACCAAAGGCCAAGTTGGCATCAAAGAGTGGAAATTGCAATAGGAACAGCAAAAGGGCTCTTATACTTGCATGAAGAATGTAGCACTCAGATCATCCACTGTGATATCAAGCCTCAAAATGTCTTGCTTGATGATTCTTACACAGCAAAAATATCAGATTTCGGCTTAGCGAAGCTATTGAAGATTGACCAGACTGCGACTACAACAGCAATTAGGGGAACTAAGGGATATGTTGCAGCTGAGTGGTTCAGGAACAAGCCAATTACCACGAAAGTCGATGTTTACAGCTTTGGAGTTTTGTTATTGGAGATCATCTGTTGCAGAAAGAACTTTGATATGAATGCTGAAGATGAGAATAAGATGATACTGATGGATTGGGCATATGATTGCTTTCACCATAGGAGACTGGACCTGTTAGTGGAGGAAGATAACGAAGCTCAAATTGACATGAAGATGGTAGAAGATTATGTGAAGATTAGTATATGGTGTATTCAAGAGGATCCATCAGCAAGACCCACTATGAAGCAAGTTGTACAAATGCTTGAAGGATTCAAGGATGTCATAAATCCTCCTGATATACCATCTTTTACAACTAAGTGGTAGGTCTTCTAACAAATAAATATTACATCAAGTCTTTAAGAGTTTGTTTATAATATAATTTATACTACAAACCAGTTCTTATATTAAAGACTGAAAAGATATCATCTATTTTTTCTATATATATTCTAAGAGTCTTAGTTCATCTGGTACTAGTTAAATCATAAATAATTATGTTTATACTTTTGGTGCTTCAAAAACTGGGTATGTTAGTGGCCATTATGCATCTCTCCGTGTTTATTTTGGAGGAAGATAAGAATAAAGATTTAAGTCTATCAAACTTTTGTCCTATGAATTTTTTAAAATATTCTTCTTATACCCTAAACAAAAAGTAAATATATAATCACAGTGCACTCCTAATGTCACTTAGTCCTATGAATTAAAATTGAGATGGTACACGATAAGTATGAGAAGGTGGAAAAAGGGAGGTTGGGTTTGGCATCACATGTATGTTTATTATGCTCAATTGTGTTTTTATAAAGTAAATTTATGAACTAGATTGTGAAATGATTTGAGAAAAATATGAGTTTGCAATTTTTTGGAATTATGGCTTTCAAAAGGGTTTGTTTGCGTAAGTCAGAATAGCCAATTAGTACTGAGATGCTAGATCTCATATTTTTCTTAATTACCATTTTCATGTGAAGGTTCAACTAAGATGCGAGGAAAGGCACCGGAGGACTGAACCTTATGGACCTTTGGAACCCTTCATTTTAGTGTGTGGCACTTTGGATGCCTATTTACTTAACTGTCTTGTCATGGCCTAGGACCTTGTTACATTACTTTTGGGATTTTATATAACTTCGAATAATTTTGAGTATTATGACGTTTTATGATTTTAAGCAATGTTTTAGATGTCGATGGGCTGAGCCCTAATGTTGATAACTATTCGAATTGAATGAATAATTTTAAGTATGGATTTGTATTATATATGTTGGGCTTGTGTAATTCATAGGAAAGGATAATTATGATATGAACTATTATATATATATATATATATATGACTATTTATATTATATTTGATTTTTAAATAGTATTATTTTATTATGATTTCAATTATAACGTTTAGAGAGACATCCTAACTTTTAGGTGTCTAAGTTTACGTCTTAGAGTAATTGACGACTCGTCCTACATGACATTAGTATAGTTTAGAAGGAAGAGATATTCTGTCCTACCTTTAAATTGTAGTTGACTCCAACCTTTTTTAAAAATTTTTTGTAGCAAACAAAATTTTGTACCGAACAAGAAAAAAAGATAGAAAATATAGATTTAGGGAAATAAGAGAGTACGAGAAAGAGATAGAATCAGTGGGAGGCAAGAACCATAGAGAGAGATGAGAATCAAGAAAGAACTAGGGACAGAGGGGAATAGAGGAGATATACAGGGTATCATGAATAATATGATCAATCCATTCACATCATCAAGTTTGCCTAATACATCTGATTCAATCCTATTTATAAATAACATTTAAACATTAACGGCTAGCGCTAATTATCTAGTGATTACAATTACTACACTAACTAACATTAACGGCTAAGTAACATTTAAACATTTATTACAATTATACATCAGAAATATTTGTTAATTTAGGCTTTGAAGTGCCCTAAACCCAATTATGTGCTTAAATTTGTTTTGGGGATCCCAATTGCTTTAGAACTCACTTTATAATACAAAGTTTATAAGTTTTTTTTTATTATAAGCAAGTATCCTTTTAGTAGAGATAATTATGTTTGAGTCACAGTTAAATACGAAAGATCTAACAATGGGGATTCAAATTGGTTTGTCACGTTATGAGAGACTAACATCTTCTACTCTGTTGGTCAAGTTTACACATTTTATTTTATTTTATTTTTTGGTACAAAATTTTTTAAAAAGGATTGAGCTCACCTACAATCCAATGACAGGACGAAGTCTTCCTTCCTCCTAAACGATACCAATATTGAGGCAGAGTGAGCTGTCAATTATCCTCAAATATAAATTTAAATACCTAAAAGTTAGGATAAGTTTATGCTAGTTCTAAGCCCACTGAAATGGATTTGGTGGCCTAAATGAGATCAATAATCTTATTCACAACAGAAACCATAGCCTAGACGCAGTTACCCAATATTCGTTACAGCGTCTCCATCCCAATAACCAAAAGCCGTCAAGCAGGATTGAACGGAATTCAATAGAACAAGGTCTTGATCACCAGGAAAAAACAAGAACAGAGAAGCAAATCTGATAAAATGATTACTTCAAACCTAAAAGCTAGACTAATAATAGAGTGGCAATGAGATAGACGAAACTTAGGTTGGAGAGAACGGATAGAGTCGAGTAGTGACAGCCAACACTTCAATCGCACGGCACAGGTAGGGCAAGATATGAGACTTGAGAGCTTCCTTTTCATGTATGGAGTTAGACTCTTGTAGCTGCGTGAAGAATGCAGCATTCAAATTATAGGCTATGACATCAAGCATCAAAATTTCATGTTAATGATTCTTGCACCCTATAACTACGTACAACAGCAATAACTGGAACTAAACTTAATATTGCGTATGAAAGTGAATGTTTGTAGAGTTTTGTTGCTGAAACTCATTTGTTGAACAAGGAACTTTGACATGAATGCTGAAAATGAGAGTAAGATGGCACAGAAGATTTATTAGGACACATGATTGCTTGCAAGACAGGAAACTTCATTTGTTGCTCGAAGGACTTATGGATGTACCAAATGTCCCTGATCCACACTGCTGGACGATTTCAATGTAATTATGTAAAGCCTTTCTTAATAAATTCATATTTTCTACTGATCATGTTTATCTAATTGATCTCCAAAGTTCATATTGTTGTCCCAGTTACCAAGACGAAGTAAAAAGCCATTTGTTTCAAGAAATGGAGCCAAGTGAACTGAACTGAACTGGTATACATATTAGTTTTTACTCATTATCTCCCTGGAACTGAACTCAAACCTTGTTACAGAAATATTTCATAATGTAATGAACTTTTCTTAGATCTCAGATAAAAATGGAAGCAGCAAGAACATGCTTGCTTTGCCATACAATAAGGGGAAACTAAAGTTAATTTTCTTTAAACATATTTGGCTTTACTGAAAATAAAGGTTGAGACGGAGATTCTTCAGAGAGGCTTCCATGAAGCAATGATCATGTAAAAGGAAATCCAAATCTGTTACTGATTTTGTAACTGCATAATGTAGTCTCAGTTTTTGACGTCATATATATCAATTCTCTGATGAATACAAGGAAAACAAAATGAAGGGATTTAACCCTTTGATGAAAATCATAACTGTTGTTCTTTACACAAATTTGCCATACAAGTAAGCCTTTCTCAATCT
The DNA here is from genome assembly GCA_037074615.1 of Leucaena leucocephala. Classification (NCBI taxonomy): domain Eukaryota; kingdom Viridiplantae; phylum Streptophyta; class Magnoliopsida; order Fabales; family Fabaceae; genus Leucaena; species Leucaena leucocephala. Next base: position 13,946,782 of record CM073562.1, read on the forward strand.
CATATACATAGGGTTAACAAAATTTAGCAGAGACCCTCATCATCGACAAAGAAGGACTAAACTAAAGTGTAAGTGATACTCAAACTGATTCTGCAGACATGAAACCAGATTCGAAGTTAGAACAGCTAGAATGATTCAACAACAGAGAAGAGCTAAGTCCCACCATGGAAGTATTTAAATCAAACTGCATAATGACATCTTCCAATTGGTATACTCCTATCACAGTGGGATATTCTGGGTTCAATCCTCCATCCACAAACCCCAAACACATCGCTTCATTGCTCAACCGCACCATTTAATTCCTACCATATATCCTGCACTTTACTAGCTCACTTTGCAGCACAATATCAATCATTTGCACATTATCAATCCCTTTTGAGCTAAAACAGAGCTCGAGTGGTGCCACTGAAGTTCCACTAGTCATGTTCATAGCAGAAGCAGCTTTCATATAAGCTTTCTTGAAAGTATCTTAGATTGAGCTCTCCATGGTAGTGTAAGGCACAATTGAGCTCAACTGAGTCCTTCCTTTGGTGTCTTAGTCATTGGGCAGTGATAAAGATAATCTCCTACCATCTATTTTGATGGAGATGACGGTGATAAAGTATCCCTTTTGGTTGGTAAAGAGGGGTGTGAATGTGAGAGATCTGAGAATTTCACCTTCAGGCTGACACTCAAACGAGTTTCTGCCGAATAACACAACCCCAGATAAACAGAGGCAACGAGAGATTTTTCTTCGGGCATTGACTGAATCGAAAATCTGAGAAGATAATGAACTACGAGCCCCACCAAGACCTGCCATACCTTTAGCTCCAATCGCTAAGCCAGTAGTGGGTGAACAAGTGAAGACAAGGGGCTGCTGCTCCAAAATTGTCTTGGTTCCAAGACGTAGAATCTATGTTGAATCACCCGTTTAGTATGGCTCGAAGGACTTGTGGTCTCCTTCTTTAGTTTTAGTTTAAGATTTAGGTAGAACATCAAGTACATTTATCTTTTGCCGAATAACCAATTAGGGTCTTTTGCCTCAACTTTATCCTAATTTTATCCTAATTCTATTAAAGGAGTAATCTCAATTTTAATTTGAACGCGTTAAAATATACGAAATTTCTTACTTTTTATGAAATATTAAATAAATTGCACACCATCATCTAACTATTACAATTATTTTAACAAGTAACGTATATAGAACTAATTAAAATATTAATCTTAATAAAAAAAATTATTTTAAAAGCTCATAAAAGTCTATTTACATATTAGGGTCATAAAGGCTATATGAGATCTATCGTTCTCATGACATGCTCAAATTATCTATTAATCTATGTTAGGCCATTTAACTATTTTTGGAGCTCCATATCTACTCTATGCTTCATCTGGTTTACGCATCACATGTAAATTGTTAGATTTCTAGTTATTGATGCTGCTGCACATGCAACCACTTTCAGAGTAAGAGATTATGATCTAATTACTTGATACAACTATCAATTAGATGGTGTCCTTAGGCATCGCCATGCAATCATATCATATCTTATCTGATATGTATATTTTTAAATTTTCACAGTTTTAGTTTGTATATTCATAACGACACATGAGTATTTGAGGGCGCCCCACAATATTTTTCAGATACCACTATACAATTACAATCTATTTTTTTCTCATATAAAACACCCACGCTTTAGCACCTGGTGCAACGGCCCTAACAACAAGCCACGGTGTCTTGTACGAGGTTTCCTTGTCTGGGTATCATCCCTGTGATGGTATTTTCCGGAAAAATCGGACATGGCCGGTTCTGATTAGGACGCTGATTCTGAGCCTCAAAGTGATGACTTTTTGCATAAGACATTGAATTGAACGGCTTGGAATGGTACGCAGAGAAGAGGAAGGTGGATTTCTGGATGAACAATCGATCCAGAGAGAAAAAGCACCCAGATCAAGCACAAGCTGGGTAGGTACAAGAGGAGTGCCATAAGAAAGAGAAGTCAAATACTGGAGAGTAAAAGGTCTTTAGAGACAGGAAGAACAAAAGAAAATGGAAGGCGAGAGGAGGCCCAAGAGTGAGAAATGTTCAGAACGAAGAAGAAGAGAAGAAGATAAACATGAAAGAAACCATGAAAGTACAGAAGAAAAGATTGAAAGAGTTGACAGTTTTGAAGAAGATGATGTGACATTGTTATGAGGCACCGCCTCGATTTTGTCAGGCTTCGATTTTCTGCAACTTGAACGATTATTTGAAGGGGTAAAGATGAAAAGTAGTGGATAAGACCTTGTGCCTTTTCAACGAGTGCTGACTGGATAACGCTTAGAGCTAGAGGTATGTATAGGTAAAATTAAATAGGATAATCCTCTTATTCAATATCTTACCTAAAAAATATATAGATTATATTTTATAGTCTGATACCCAACTTAATTCAGTAAAAGTCCTAACAGTTTTAAGTTAGATATGAGTGGTTGGGTATAGGCGGATTAGGTATATCTAAATTGTGATGTCATGTTATGTTCATATTGTGAAAAAATCTGTAATTATGAACTTATAAAATAATATTATATTCATATATCTTCAAGAGTTAAATAATATCTATAATCTACTAAGAATAAGAGAACAAAGATAATAATTAAAATATTAAGATCCATTGTATATAAAAAATAAGCGTTGAAATCTAAATAATTTGTAATTATAATTTTGTATCAATCTCCCCAATATTGATAAAGATAAAGTATCTAAAAAAATAAAATAAATAGTTATAATTTGTAATGTAATCATATGATAATTAACAAAGTTAAAAAAGAAGAAAAAATTAGTATAGTTATAAATATTAAAAGATACAATTTATTTATTTAATTATTTATATTTCTAAAATTACCTTATAGTCACCAGTAGTTATCATATTCTTCCTTTTAAGATAGAGAAAAAATAAAAATAAATAAAAGAAGAGGTGCTTATGGGCAGAGCAGTCCCTATGCCTGGTGTTCAACCTAAAAAATATATGAATTATATTTTGTAGCTCGATATTTAATTTTACTCTATATTTATTGGATTAAATAAGATATTTTTATTAGTGATTGAATAGGGTATAACGGGATACTGGCTTTGTGTACAGCCTACTTGGAGCTTATCTTCTCTTTCATTTCTTTTTCGTTTTGTGTAAATCACTGGTTGGATGATTGATACGTCATCGGTTTTCTCGTACTGGTTAGGTTTAACAAAAATTGTCATTGTATTTTTTATTTTTTTTATTACATAAAATTGTCATTTTAAGAAAATCATGAATCAAGGCCAGCGTTTTGGGTTGGTATTTCAGGCCCAGAAAGTTGTGTATTGATATCCACTTTGAAGCATCCATAATTGGATTGGACCCTGAAATGTAGGCTAACCTCAACCTTGTTCCCCAATCCCCTCTCCTGAGCTAATTTTTTGACATAATCAAATTGTATATTATTTACTATAGTTGAATCTAATATAAGGAGTTAGTCTATTATAATACATTAAGATTTGAATCTTGCTAAAAGAGTTATCCCTATTTAGTGTATTGAATAGGATTTCCTCTAATAAGAGGATTCATATACTTAACAATATATATTACCTGCCAACGGATGCAGTTTAACGGAAGAAATTAATCTTTTACAATGTACTGAACTAAAGTTTAAAGCCTTATTTAAATACATGTTAATAGTGCCTTGAATAAAATTATTGTAATATGAGGATTCATATGCTCACCAAAAAAAAACAAATTGTTCAAAAGCAAGAAAAATTGTTTTAAAAGCCTTATAATTATGTAAATCAGAGTTTAAGTACTTACGAAAGAATAAAAAAAAATCTGAGTTCTGCAGGTTGGTGTTAGGCAAAAAAAAAAAAAAGCATAGGAGTTGATTAATACAATGCGTCGTTCGGTAATGAAAGGACAACGTAGATCAATCCAAATACAAATTTAATATTAATAATATTATGTGAAGTGGATGAATATTGACTGGGATTTAATTAATTAATTAAACTTGTATAAATGCGCACAAGTGTCCTGGTATGCTATACCACGTTGTATATGGAAAAATAATGTGGAAGGGGAAAACACGTGAGATTCCTCAATAAATTCAAATTCTGTTTTTTTATGAAAAAAAACAAAATAATAAAATAAGGAAGGTTCAGAAACTTGGAAGTAAAGATTACAGAAAACTGGGTTATGGGTATTATAATGATGGTGCTACCCACATGCGAATATGTGAATTTAGAGGAACAGAGATAATTAACACTAATTCCAACAAATTAATTAATATAAAATAGTTCTGAATAAATTTTGTTTAGTAGCAAATGAGGTACAAGATCCTCAGATTCCGGGACTTCAAAAGTCAAAAAAGATGACTATGCTCATTCATAGTACACAAGAAATCTTTGATGCTTGTTCAGTTGCTTTTGTGTGTGTGTGTGTGTTTGGTACCCTTTGATTAATATTTTTGGAGTATCAATTAAAAATTTAGATCGTCTGCAAATAAAGTGCCTGGATTAAAGTTTCGATTGACTCAGCAAGAACCTTTATTTTATTTTATTTTATTTTTTTCTTTGGTTACATACAACCTTCATGTTTTTGAGGACATACAAATTTTGTATTACAAAACCAACCTTTATACCTTTGATGGATCCAGCCTTTCATTTATTCCACCTTTGTAATTCTCGTATATTCTAGAAGCTAGGATAAGCTTGAGTGTCATCTGGGGTTGCCATATGTCATTGTGTCATTCGTACGTTGTATTGTGTTCTGATATAAATAACAACAGTAGCATTTTGAGAGCCTCTACTCAAATAACTTTTAATTATTTGTCTTCACCATCACAATTGAAATGGCTGCATAAATAATGAATCCACCAGTTCATTAGTGTTTGTCAAAGCTGTCATGTTAGAATGAACGAATATATATAATATAACATCGGCAAGAGTTTGAATCAATTAGTTGTAGGTTGTTCTAATTTACCTAATAATCTTATGCTTAAGTCCTAGATTGCTAATCCAGAGTCCTGGGAGAGAACCCAAATTCATATATATGCTTAAATGCTGTATACCAGTAATGATGTGAAGAAATTAATGGCGCTGATCTCTAGGGATGGGTATGGCTCATTGATGGGTGAAGTTTGAACGATGATCCCAATAGAAATATGGAATCCATGTTCATAATTTAATCCTTCAAAAACACACACACATATCAAAATGTTAGGCTTTTCGTTATTACTAATAATATTCCAACTTCATTTTCACGTAGCTAAGAGAATAAGATCAGAAGCATTGTATTAGCCGCCTCAAGTCCTCAACCAATAAGGAGTATCAGTTAAGTTTGGCCTGTTGAATGCACGTTACTGTATTCTAAACAGATCATTGCATATAAATAGTCCTGCTTAACGTAGAATTACTACTGTGCTAATTGATGCTCTTAAATTTAACAAGCTTTTCACTCCTCTTTTCATTATTTGCAGTCCCTACTAAGAATGTAATTACTCTGTCCCAAATATGTAAATATATATATATAGCCTCTACATACGATATCATCACGCAAATTATTAAAAGCCTATAGTCTTATTAAATTCTTTCAATACGCACACAAGACAGGTGTTGATAATAACTCCTCACAATGCATGACTTTCTAAGCAAGCACCCATAGAATACGTGAGCAAGTCAATGTGTGTCGTGCTAGCTATTAACTTCTTAGCATATATATATATATATATATATATATATATTGCTAACATTTTCTTAAAACTAGCTGACACTTAACTACTACTCTCTGGTCAGTGAAAATGTAAAAGGAAATACGCGTGTATATATATAGATATATATATATACGCAAAAAGTGTCGTCTTTGTTTCATTAAACAGTGCAAGTGCGGCAGTACCTCCGTAGCTTTATATGTGGGTACGATAAAATATCAACGACACAGCGATATTTTCTACTATATATATATATATACACACACACACATTTATATAAACCCAAGAGAAGCCAACAAAACTGACAATTTTTTTGTGCTATCCAATGTTTCGGATGTATATATTTTGGGGTTGCATATGACGTAGGGAGGTAATAAGCAAGTTGAGAGAGATAAAGATGTCAGCAAGGCATGCATGAACGAAGAAGGAAGAAGAAGAAGAGATTAAAAAATGCATGAGTAGTGAACAACATAATTCTTCACACTCTCGTTCTATAACTCACGAGGAGGCACGTAATTGATCCAAGTTCATAAGCGTGAGACGCGTAATGTGCATAAGAAAGAGCACAGAATGCGTATATGGATGTATATATATATGTAAAGTAAGAGGTAAAGAATACTTCACGGGAAAGCAACTTACAGCATTTAATACCGACCAACTTCCTTATACTTAGTTTTTTTTTTTCCTTTTTACTTTTTGTTAGCACTCCTTACTTTACTTTGTTTCTTCTCGTATATATAAATAGTGGATAGAGAGAAGATTTTTCTCATTCGTGCGGCTGACAAAAAAGGAGACTGATCCAAAGAAAAACAAAGACAAGACCAGAAGATATGTCTCACATAGCTGTCGAGAGGAACAGGAGAAGACAGATGAACGAGCATCTCAAAGTTTTAAGGTCTTTGACCCCTTGTTTCTATATTAAAAGGGTACCTACTCTTCTCTTCTTCTTCTTCTTCTTCTTTCTTTATATGATCAACATTATCAATTATCAAGTATTCTCTGCTGAAGTTTTCAACATTCACCAAGACTAATATGAACTAAAATAAGTTATATATTGTTTTCTAAGTTAAAATCTTGACTAGGATGAACGCCAAAATGATTTTTGCATCAGTTGGTTGCATAAAAGAACAGATTTGATCATCGTATTTAAGACCCAGTTGAACTTAAACCCACACCATATACGTTACTGGTTAATATATGTGAACTTCGTCAACAAGCTTGATTCGTTAATAATAAAAGAAGATCAGGGCGATTGAATCAGCGCTAGGAGAGCAACTAGTGCCTCGAATTGCCCTGGAAGGATACATGTACATATGGGCTATTATTTGATGACCTAATTAAAATTTTTATATAAAGAAAACTGAAAATCACATCTATTACTCCCCGGGATTGATTTATGAGTAATATAGAGTTTATAATGGTATTTATATTTCTTGTATGTTTCTTTTGTTTGGTGGTATTTATTATTAGGGAGACCAAGCATCAATAATCGGGGGAGTGATAGAGTTCATAAAGGAGTTACACCAAGTTCTGGAAGTTCTGGAATCGAAGAAAAGAAGGAGAAAGAGTGTAAGCCCTAGCCCAAGAACACCACTGCCGCCGCCACCAGCAAGCAGCTTGAAGGAGGAAATTGGAGCAGCAAGCTGTAATTCTTCAGTTGCAGATGTGCAAGTGAAAATCACAGGCTCAAACGTGATCCTTAGAGTGATTTGCCAGAGAGTTGCAGGTCAAGTTTCAAAGATAATCAGTGTTCTTGAGAGGCTCTCTTTTGAAGTCCTTCATCTCAATATCAGTAGCATGGAGGATACAGTTCTATACAACTTTGTTGTCAAGGTACGTAAACCAAACACCAAACACAATAGCTACAGGTCTTGGATGATTTCTGTTCATAACCCAATACGAATTCATCAGATTCATAACCCAATACGAATTCATCAGATTCACTGTCAATTTGTTGTCACTAAATTGAAGGCAAAAATGCATAATTTCCACCTCTTACTTTATACCTTTCAAGCAATTATTAGTAATACATAATATTGTTTTGATAACCATTTGGGTTACCAAGTGTGACACTTAACCTAGATCCTATTACAAAATATTTAAGCAACCGACTAATTAGATTGAAACTTTACGATCGTGATGTGTCTTTCCATGGGTCTTTTTTAACGAGGTGAGAATTGAACCTAAATTCTCGCACTTTGTGATATAGTTAGTCCACCACTAAACTAAGTACTCTTGTATTTATTAATAATACATAATATTACTGCTTCCTCGATAAGCTAATCATATGAAACCAAATCTGGTATAATAATTATGAAGCAGAGAATTGAGTTTATTTATGTGGAAATTGTCATCCTTGGAACTCTTTCACTTTTAATACGAGTTTTAAACTCGGATTAGGTTAGGTTTTTGAATGATGTTTCCTGCGTATACATGTTTATCTGTAAGTTTGGATATATTCTTCCAAGTAATTAGTTGCTAATAATCAAGTATTTAATAACAATAATGATGTTGATGATCCAATATGTATTCTTTTGGCTCTTTCTTCTACAAGGCACTGGAATATGATTCTTTGTTTTTATTCTATACATATTATGCAGATAGGGTTGGAGTGCCAGTTGAGTCTAGAGGAACTAGCAGTGGGAGTACAGCAAACTTTCTGCGGTCAGAAGCTGTTAACTACCACAATGTGATATGATGTGTGTGTGTGTGTGTGTGTGTGTGTGTGTTTGGACTTGGATTTGGGAAGAGACTTAACAACATATAATTTTATAATCATATCTATATATCTCCAGGGTTCTTACTTTATATATAACTTATGTATCACCAACGAAATTGTGTTTCCCAAGTCCCCTATACTGATCTCTTGTGCTCATATACACACACATATATGTGTGTGTGTGTATATTCTTAAATATGAACAAGATCATGCCCTTAATTAGTTAGGCTCATAGTCGGTTTCTCTCAATCAAAGTTAAGTGAACCGCTCTTGGCCTAGAGTTTGAAGAAAATGTTGGGCAGAACAATAAAAATGGGAAAGCCTAACTAAGTTTCACAGGATATAAAGCATATAGGAACTGAGGAACACAACATCCTCGACCCTTCTGACCCAATGACACTAATAATCACCTCTTTAATTCTTTCTTTTTAAGGGTGAGGTTGCAAGTTCGACTCTCTTAATATGACTGGAGCGTAACTAAGTTCCTTTCCTCAGATGAAGGAGGGGAAAAAAATATAGTAACACAGAATCTTTGGAACAAAGGTTTGAGCAGAATTTTTAATTCAATGAAGTTTTGCATTTATTAATTAGCATTCCAGTTCAGTGATGTAACGGGAGAGACTTGGATAATCTCGTAGAAAGGATTTGTACGAGTTCTCTAACAGCATCAACTAATTAACATAAATAGTGTTGTAATTTTGGTATTTTTTTTAATAACTTCTCGAACAGTTAATTAATTAGCAGAAATGGTGAGGCATCTAAAAGAGAAGCCCTCTCACACTCCGATCGATATAATAAAAATCAACTTTTTATGCCTTTAAATTCGCATTGAAAATAACTTAAACATTTGTGTAGAGTTAGAGATAATTAATTCGTATTATTTATGAATGATAAGAAATGCAAGGTGATTAAAACTCCTATTGTTTATAAGCCATTGACTTATTTTAAGTAGGCTTCATATAAATATACAATACTTACTATAATTTAATTAAAAAAAGAAAGAAAGGGCAAATAAAATCAATTTTGTTTCCTTCATTTTAATAGCTATTGATTATATTTGATAAGTAAATAATAATATATTTTTGTAAGAATGTATTAATTTGGGATTTTTAAGTTCAAGTGGAATTTTTGTGGGATGTTTTCAAAAAAAAATAAAAAAAATTACAGCCATTAAATAATGATAACAGAAAGTATAATAAATAGTTTTATTTTTTAAAAAATAATTTTTATGTAATAGCTAAGATGGACTTGCATATCTTATCTTTTTTATTTTATAAAGAAAATTTTTGAATTATTTTTAAATGGATATTATAAAAAAATAAAAATTATCTAAAATTATAATGTCAATAAAATTCGAAAACAAAACGTATAAAATCAATCTTAATATTGTGGGTTTACTTTTGTGCATAAATTATTTTTTTCTATGGTTACTAATGAGGCAACGTATCCATGATGTCATTATCTGAGCAACAGCATGTATGGATTTTTTTTTTTTTTTGTGGAAACTTATTATTTCATATTATTTATTATAGGATTTCTTGGTGATTATATCCTCCCTTCAAATCTTATAATAATTTTTTCTTTTATTAATAATGTTGAAATTGTAAAGAAAATCATATAAAAAGATATCTCTTTTAAAATTTTATTGAAAATTTTATGTTGACTTAAATATGTTTTCAAAAGCTAAATTAAAAATGTTTTCAAAAACTTTCTTTTATATATATTAAAAATAAAAAAACATATAATGTCAGGAAAATTAAGAAGTTAAATGGATAATGACTCCGAAATTGGTGGGTCTACTACGTCATTTGCCAAAGAGCAAGTTGGTACTATAGTTTAGTAATTAGTACTACTAATTAATCACTATACCTTCACATGCATTGCGCCCATAATTATATGATCACCTGATCAGACTGCTAATTAAGTGGGTCATTCCATTTTGTTAATTTATTAATCATCAACTTGGTTACATTAAACTTATATCGCTTTATCCATTCTCAATACACCCATTAAGTAATTTAATTTCCCCTTGAATTAATAGATAATCACATAAAAACATTTTACCTGCCCTTCATTTCCTACAAGTCCCACTCCTTTACACAAAGGCCAGCCTCTACAAATCATTTGTGAACCAAATTAAAAACCATATGTTTATATATTTAAGGGTAAAGTAGCACTCAATATTTTGATCTTATTTTTTATATAGAGTCAGTATCTTAATCTTATCTGTGATACAATTTTACCCATAATCTTTTTAATTTAGTATAATTCTTGATACTTGAAAAATAAAATTATAGGTAAAATTGTATAACAAATAAGATTAAGATACTTACTATATATGATAAATAAGATCAAGATTTAAGTACTACTTTATCCTATATTTAAATTTAATTTTAATTTTAAAATGTCAATCAACCTCTCTTTTATTTAAAAAAAAAAAATTGTTGAAAAATTCTCATTACAAAATTTATTACCTAAAAATACCTACTTTATTTAAAAACTCATATGCAACCTTTATTTAATGAGCACAATTCTTTTTAGCTGTGTTCAACATATATTTAATTATATATAAAAGTTATACAAAACTCAAAAAAAATTGTGCCAGCTTGTAGATCTAGATCTTTTTGGTAATAAATTTCGGAACGAAATATTTTTCAATATTTTTTCTTTCTTTTTAATCAATCACTAACTTTTGTTTAAGCTGAAATGAGTAAAGAATGATCATGATGAATAAATCAAAAGGGCCCAGGCTAAACCCAGAAATTAAAAATAATAATATCCATTTAGGGGTCAATAATCTGAGTAGGGTTGGGAAATCTCACCAATGGTGTACGATAGAGATCATCTCATCTTTTGAGATGACAATAGCTTTCTTTAAAAAGAGAAAAAAGAAAACTAAAAGAAGCAGAATTACTACATTTATAATGTAGCAAATAGAGAAGTGAGAAAAAGAAATAGATCCAAACAGTCAAAAAGTCAAAAACAAAAAGGATCCAATTGGCACTGCACTTTTACCAATATGAAATAAAAAGAAAAATGTTCAACCCTATAATCTGATATATCACTTTCCATCTTCTCCCTTCGAATTATTACTGATCTCTGACTGGGCCCCATCTCGTTGAAAATTCAATCATATAAATGTGCATGTGTTTGTTTGTCTCTATATATATATATGGTACAATATTACTCTCTCCTAACTTGGGACCCCATTTCAGGCAGCTTTTTCATGTACCTATCCTTTTCAAATATATATTTGCATGCATTCCCACAGATCTGGTTTTTATTTTATTTTTATTATTATTATTTATTAGATTGGGCTGATGATGATGAATCTTGAGTTCTTGCCAGATCCAACTTGATCCAGTGTGACTGCGGAAGGTCTTACAAAAAGGTCAATAAAAAGATGCATAATTAATAAATACTTTTATTAATTATATATCCTTGGATTTTTAATGAAAACAAATTTTGTGTGTGTGATGTATTATGATATGCTCATGCTGCGTGAGATATAATTAATCCAAGTTTAACAATTAAGAATACTTTTTAATTATTATGCTAGCAAGAAACAGGGGAGATGCCTTAAACTTTAAGGAGAGATTTCAGGCCCAAAATACAAAGTTTGAAGTAGAAAAAAAAATGTATCATGTTGGAGTGGTAGAAATAAGAATGGGAAGTAAAATAAAAAATTAATATATAATAAAATATCTATAGATTACAACAAAAGTTTGTGATATATATATATATATATATATATTATCCAAACTTTTCTGCCCAATTAATACTTCTCAATACAAGCGACTTGAAGAAATATTTGTTTGATTAATTTAGGAAAAAACAGATAATATCTCATTCAAAGAGTTTTAGTATGAATTTAGAGAAAAATGGATGGATTCTTGTACAAAGGAAGAAAGCAAAGTGCTAAATAATCATATATTTATTTACTTTAAAATTTTGGGTTAAAGTTTAAATTGACCCCGGAAGTTTTTACATAATAATTCTAGGTATTTAGAATTTTTTTAAAAATAATATTACTTCGAAAGTTTTTAAATAATGGTAATGTCACCTTTATTATTATCTATATTTAAAGTTTGACAATTAGTTGATCACTATGGTGATGTGATATTGTTTAATGTCGTCAAGACGATTATTCATGTTCAATTTTTCTTTTTGTAAATTTTTCTTATTTTTATATTTAACTTAAAAAAGTGAAATAGATCACACGTAAACTGATGAGCTCAGCATATTTAGTTAACTAATAATTATATTATACCTGGATAAATGTCGTGGGTTATTGAACCCTATACCCATCATTCTTAATTAAACACTTTTAAAATAAATTTATACCTTAAGAAAGTAAAAGATAATGTGAATGTCCTATGGGCATATTAGTTAATTAAAGGTAAGATTTAATTGAGGGTAATTGTCATGACAATATTGCTATTATTTAAAAAATTTTAAAAAAATATTACTCCTAACAAATTTTTTAGATATCCAGAACTCTTTGAGTACAATTTTTTTAGGGAAATTTATACCAAAACCCTAAGTTTTTTTAATCAAGAATCATTTTAGAAGCTAACATTTTATTCGCCATGAAAAGGAAGCTAACATTAGATATAACATATATTGTTGATTGATATATATATATATATATATATATATATATATATATGTTCTTTCTTTGTCTTCTTCTTAACATATATCATCCTCTGGGGGGGGGGGGGGGGGGGTTGTAGAAATAAAAATTGAGTTTGAGATCAGCTGGATGAATTTGCTTGGTGGAAAGGATAACGTTCTAATTTATTTGTTTTGTATAGAATTCGGTGAAGCGTCCAAAATCTGAGCGACTTTATGCGAAGCAGTGACGTGACATCCCGGGAAACAGGTAGCGTAACAAATGGTTAGTCTCATACACAATTATTAATCTTACTCATCCAAGTGGGCCATACATAAAATTTCTCTGCTGCCTAGTAACATGAAAATTTCTCAGATAATAAGCGAGAGATCGCATAATCTCATACCGTTAGTTACTGTTGTTAACCTAAATAAAAATTAATTAAGAGTCATAGTTGTTAGATTACAGATCCAACGTGATGGACATGAATATTTAATGAGACTTTTTGTTAAATTAGGATTTAATTTATTATCATATATCACAAATATACGATAAGATTTAATATGTGTAAATACAAATCATATATTATCTCATTATCACAATTAAAGCATAATATCTTATTTTTCTAGGTAATTTACCTTCATAAAATATCTCCCATTCGACTCTACAAATAGAAGCTGCTTCCATCAGTTATTCCTTACCCTAACAGTTTGAGTTTTCTGGCTATCTATCTCTCCTGCTCTCTCTATTATCTCTTCTGTGATGTATCTGCTGTGCCACTTTAGATCAGACTCTAGTATTCTAATCCATGAGAGGGTTGTCAAATAGGATATGGTAAACTCTACCTAATAAATAAAGAGCTTATAGCGGTAAAATTGTCATTGTCCATATAAGTAGGGTTAGTAGAAGTAGGACCATTATAATAATAATGAGAGCCGAAAACTGTGAGTTCATTGATATATATAGAATAATTATCAATTATTGGTGCTACGTACGTAAACTAGTTAACCATAATACACACACTCTTATCTCTGCGACTCTTCTTTTGTTGTTTAATAAACTGTGACTTTTATGAACGCCTAGGCCACTTATGTCCTTACCAATACGTTAATAGACAATGGACCACCCGCGTACTATATTTAACTAAGGAATAAATAGCATTATGTTATTAGTGTGAATTATTTTCAATAAATATTGTTTCCATTGAATGGCCATAAAAAATTATTTATGGGGTTAGACAGAGGTGAGTTGTGGGGTCGTAGGAGTAAGAAAGTTCATATAAAGATTAGGGAGAAACGTCTCCTTCTCTTACTTTCATAGCTGGTAGATTAACTAAGCTTGAATTATCTAAATGTATCAGATGTAGATAGATCTAACAGTTAGAAAATGATGAGGAGGGGAAGAAGCCATACATGGAAAGGAAGATGAGAGGATCCTCTCCTAGAGAAACATGCATGAGATCTTATGAGATGAAATGTATTTTAGTTGAGGTGAAAAGCATGGACAAAAATCATGGAGAGAAGAAGATGACTCATTTCAAACACTGAAGGTTTTAGAGAAAATTATTGATAAGGATTAAAATGTAAATTATTTTAAGGATCCTACTGATACATTCTCATAATTTCACTTGTAAATATGTACCATTAGAATGGTAAACAATGACAAATATATGTTATATGTGGGCGGTAATAATTTCCTCGATTTTATAGAAGTTTGACCCATATTATTCGATATCTAATATAATATTATTAAATAAAATTCAAGTGTGTATATATATTTCAACATGCATGATATTTTTTTATGATAGTTTGAATTTTTCATGTTTATATAATAAATTAATACCACTGGGCTCAATTAATCCAGCCCTCAAGAGTTGTGTTTATCTTCTTTACTTGCAATTGAAGGAGGAGTATATGATATGGGCATGCCCCACAAAACGACGAGGCAGAGTGTTGTGAGTTAATAATAAACAATTCATAAAAGCAATGAGATTAGGGAAGGGCCCTATGGTGGGGCCCACGTGTCCTTCATACTCAGGGCTAAGAGATCACAACAAGGACTCCGAATCTTTGTGAGTGTATGTGTATATATATATACGCTGTGATCCACGGCCTCTCTGACAAGCTTCTATCCTTCTCAGGTTTATCCTTCCCTAATTGCATAACTATTTTTTTTTTTTACAATATAGAGGCAGAAGCCTAAAAATAAAAAAAAAAATAGATTATAAAATAATTTAATCTCATGTACTCTAAATCTACTAAGCGTCACAACTTTAAATAACACACATGTAAAATACAATAGATTTATAAATATTTTTATTTGCTAGGGTATCTATAATTTTATTTAATGTAAAACTATATTTAGTGTAACGAGGGACCCTAACGTTGAGATAAAATTACATGTTTAAGTTTAGATGCTTGCTTTCGGACTTGCTACACCCTGCGTATTTTTCATCCCTAATCAAGTGTTCCTATGATTTCTCTCACTCTAACTAGAATATACCGTTCTTTGACTTGATAACATTGAAATATATTAGTTTGATCCCACATTTAACTAACTCCGGGCCGTTAATACTTATCATTTTAATTAAACAAAACAGAGAATATACCGTTCCTCACAGTAGCATGTAGTGGAAAGACATGCAGTCCTACAATAATTATAACTGTATGGTAGAAAATATCTAAATATTAATTGTACTTTAAAGGCTGTTTTGTATGAGACACTTAGAAGGCAGAGGAGTAGTGGAAAATTTTTCCAAATTGGATTAATACAAGTCAATTTGACTTTTTGCGGACCTAATTTTTTTTTATAAAAATGTCAACAATTTTGAAAAACAGCTATCAACTAATCCCTTTTTAAACATAGTATTGTTTGGTTAAAACAAAAAAAATGTTTTTTTAAATGAAATATTAATCCAAAACTGGGGTTTCGCATATGAAAACAAAACTATACAAAAGTTGCTTTCAGAAAATTAGGTTTTGAAAATAGAAATTAGGTTAACTGTCTTTAAGATTCCATCTCACACTATCAATCAATCACTCACTCTCTCACGGCACTGAAAAATAGTAGTAAAATTAAATCAAACAGTGAGTTGCCGATTAAGATTACAGTCATGAATCATAATATATAAAGTTGCAATAAGTCATTGGTTGGTGCTTAGTATTCAGTGATTTATGAATTCATTTCAATTTAGTAATGATTTGTTGCTCATTCAATTAGTTTATGTTAGAACTTAGAAATCTGCACTATAGGGTTTATTTTATATTTATATAACCGAGAGACTAGTTCTGCAATATTGAATAATATCGTCAGTGGAGAGTAATACACCACATATAGTTTAATAGGTTTGAAGATTATGCTGCATGCATATACTATATATATATATATATATATATGTCCATGCCCACATCACTTATCACTTTGATCCTTATTATAAATTACTCTCTTTTAATTCACAAGAAGTAATGAATGATAGTTGATTTATTAAACCTATTGAGAAATGGGCTAATCCACCCATGGTAAATTAGGCCTAAATTTGAAAAGCAAATAGAGGGAACAGTTTATATTTTTTAAGGGAGGAAAATGAGGGAGTATGAGTTATAGATATTCCACTCTTCCCACCACATATATGCACGTATAGGAAAGAAAACAGAGGAAATGATCATATTTAAAACAATTCTCTCGTGTATGTACAGTTTTGACTCTGTATACAAGAAAAACGTTGAGCTCTTCTTTTTCTCCTCCTCTGTTCTCCTTTCGCTTTCTATCAGTGCTTCTCGGTGCTCATCTTTCTTCGATGAATTTGCTGTGAAACATACCAGAGTCCATACAAAGTGCGCCAGTTGCGTGTAGGTATCTTAGTGGAAAAGAAACCATCTCAGATACGCTCAAAATCCTTCAAAAACTATATTAAATTCATAATTTTTTTCAAATTTTTTCCTATTAAAGAATAAATTATTATTAGGGACTAAAGATTTATTATTTTACAATAAGAATAAACTTGGGAAAACATTCGTTAATAAACTTCTAAGAGACTTACATTGGACCAAATGTTTTTCTTAGAAAATAACTTATATTAGGGATCAGAGTGGTGAGCGCATGTGTGTGTGTGTGTGTGTATTTGTGCCTGTGTGATTGATACTAGGAGTTGATAATAGGTAGTAAAATTGGTAGGATAATTTAGTTAAGGGAATGTGGTATTAATAAATCATCAACTTTGTAGAGAGAATGATTAAAAAAAATTGAAACAACGAATTGATATCCTTTTCTACTAAATGCTGCCATAGATCATGAAATCAAAATGGACAAAGAGAGACATTAAGTAAGAATCGAGAAGTTAGTTAATGCACTGGTTGGCTGCTTACTAGTGAGAATGTTTAGAGATAGTTGTTGAGATCTTAAGATACTAAGATCCTCTAAAAAACCACCTTCAAGTTACATAGATTGATATCTTTAGAGCTATGATATGAATTGGTCCTCTCATAATCTACTCCTACCGTTAGAGAGAAATTTTTTCCTCATTAATATACTATTATATCTTCTATTTATTATTATATTAATTTTGTTCATATGAGATATAATTTGTATATATTAAATAAGCCTAAAATTAAAAATTGTTAATTTTATAAATTAATATTTTTATTAGTCTATATGAAATATAATAAAAATGATTTATAAAACATATGAGATGAGTGGTATAAAAAAGAGTAATTGCATTGAGAAGGGCATATAAAGTGGGATAGTGGGGCATAAGGTGGGTCGGTGTTAGATATAAAGGAATATAGAAATAGGGAGCGGCTAAAGAAACCGAAGACAAGAGAAAGAAGAAATATAAAAAAAAATTGTTATAATTTTTTTTTAAAAAAATTAAATTTATTCACAAGAGTAAAGTAAAATTTTTATATTTTTTAAATAATATTAATATTGAGTAGGATAAATTATCTATTACTCTTAAATATAAATCTAAATATTTAAATATTAAAATACATTTTTAAATATTATTATTATTATTATTAAAATTATAATAAAATAATATTATTATATAAGGAGAAAGGAATGGAGAATATGCATGGGCAGCATGTGACTTTCTGCTTTGGTCCTTGTGCTTTCTTCCTTGATTTCCCCTCCCTTCTTTAACTTTTCTCTTCCCATCATTCTTCCCCCACTTCCCTACATTGTTTTTTTTTTAAATGAAAAATTAATCTTTTGTCCATCAAATTTAACTCAAAAGAGACACATCTCTACAGTTACAACTCGGTATGACCCAGTCCATGTAAGCATCTAACGTCTAAGGAAGAATTTCTCGGTTGAACGGAGTTGAGATCCATGTAGATGCTTAATTACTTGGAAGCCATATCAATTAGGGCTGTGCATGGGTAGGGTTGGACAGGGTAGTCTTTTTGCCCGGTGTCCTGCCCGAAAAAGGTATGGGCTGCATTTTGCAGCCCGATGCCCGGCCCGACTCGGTAAAAGCCCTAACTATTTCGGGCTGGGCATGAGCAGGCTGGGTATGGGCGGGCTGGGTATGCCCAAATTGTGATGTTCTGCTCATATTGTGAGAAATCTACCATCATGAACTTATAAAATAATATTATATTTATATTTTTAAGAGTTAAATAATATATATAATTCACTAAGAATAAGGTAACAAAAAGATAGTAATTAAAGTCTCAAAGTCTATTGCATATATAAAAAAAAATATTGAAATACGTAGAGGTCGGATATTTATAGCGTTATTACAACTAAAAAAATCGAATACTTAGCAAGTAAAGCAGAGGAACAACTTTGGTATCTATATAAATATAAAAGTTATGTTTAATATTTTAAAAATGAGCAAAGAGAGTTGTCAGTTAAAGTGAAAAGTGTAAAATTACAAATAAAATAAGTTAAGAAAAAAATTAAAAAAATAAAAAATATATATATAGGGCATACCCTGCCCGGTGCCCGGCCCGGCCCAGCACTTGGCCCGACCCAACCCTGCCCAAATACATTTTGGGCAATATTTTTAGGGCTAAGCTGGGCGATTTTTTTACAGGCTCGGGCGGACGAACTGGGCGACGGGCATCATGAACACCCCTAATATCAACATTTTTAACTGTGACAATGATTAATTTATTAAATTGCAAAAAATTAAAAATTGTTTTAACTAAAATAAAAATTTAGAGATTAAGTTCTATCAAATTATAGTTAAGTAATTAAATCAATTAAATTAAAATTTAAAACATTAAAAGATTAATTATTTTAAAAAATAAATTATTTCGTTCTATTTTAATTATAAAATTTAGTTTGAACGAATTATTGTGTATTACGATTACACCCTATGCAGTGGTCACTGTTTGCAATAATCCTCTCCTACACTGTCCACAGTGTTGTAATCGTTTCAACATAATATATATATATATATATATAATCCACAGTTCTTGCAGTAGTAGTAAGTCATTTCCAACTGTGACAAGAATAATAATCAAATATTCATTTAATTTCCACAATAAATACTCCTCCTCATACGTCCCTATTTTTTATTTATAAAATAGAGAGAATATTTATTTTAAATTTTTAATCTTATTTATAAGATATAAAGATAAATTTTTCATATAAATATATCATTTTATTTTTTATTTATTATTATGTTGACTTTATTATTATGTATAATATATATTAAATATAAATAAAATAAAAAATATTATATTTTATAACATAATTAATTATATTTAAGATTTTTTTAATTTGTATGTAATATACTTAGCTTGAACGAGAAGAGTATTATGCAACTTTATATAAGTAATTTAATAATTAAAAAATCTCATAATAAATAAGTAGACATATCAATAATAATATCTAATATAAAAAATAATAAGTTGTAGCATATTAACAACTCATTAATCAAATTTTCCATTGATTAAAGATCACGGTAATTCATCCGTGATAATTCAGTTGAAAAACCTGATGCCTCTGACTGATTTTTCTCTGTGTAATATAGCTTTCCAGCTTCAAAAACAGTACTTCTCTTCATTCATTTTTAAGTTTCTGATGATATCAAGGCTCTCATCATTTTGCATGTGATGATGCATTCCAATTATTCCGCACTACTGTTTCAAACGTGAAAGCATATCATAAAAATCAAACTCGGAATCATCAAATATATATATATATTGGGTTGAAGAATCAAGGTCATTATTATTGAACCATGGATTTCTCTGCTGAAACCACTTAGATCCTACGTAGTAGAGCGTACGATGGTAATACTATAAAAGACAGTGATACGGAGAAATGAGTGTGTGCGCGCGCGCGTATGGGACGTACACACTCATTCCAACTGGTTTTTTGTTTAGCCTTCCCTATATAGGATAGGGCTAAAAATTAATTTTAAAGTAATAATATTAAGAAAAAAATTAAAAAAAATGATAAATTCTAACACTATATATCAAGCCTTACTAATATTATTAATGGGTTCTTTGTAGAAACGCAATCAAGAGAAGACTACTCTATCATTTAACTTTAATTTTCTCTGTATATCTTTTTTCACAAAACTATTGGCAATATTTTTTTAACAGATGATTTGAACTTGTTCGTTGCGGAAACACTGAACTTAACCCCCTTATGTTTTGATAAAAACTAAAAAAAAAAAAATCACAACTTATAGTCTTTTCGTTCCTTGTCTCCCACCATGTGACCTCTCTAATCGTGCAATCATGTTTAGTCATATCTTAGCCACTGTGTTTGTCTATATATATATATATATATACACACATATTTCTCCAGTAAAAATATCTCTTTGCTCTTTTAATTTTATATAAATTTTTAGTTTAATTCTTTAATTTTATAAAATTCATCTTTAATATTTAAACCTTGTTAGTCTTAAATAATAATTTTTATCAATTATTATTTTTTTTAAAAATAAAATTATTATATTAATATTTGAAAATATTTTGTTCATATTTAAAAATTTTATTATTGATTTTTTTGTCAATAAAATAAACTATATTAGTGTTAGAGGCACACTAATAAGTCAATATATAAAATTAATGCGTTGTATCAAGTATTTTAAAATATTTTTAATAATATTTAGTATTCTAAAATAATTTTTTATATATTTAATATTATAAAATATTTTTCTAATAATATTTAATATTCTAAAATAATTTTTTAATAGAATTTTATCTTTAGGTCTTTTTCAATAGCAATAAAAACTCTAAATTTAAAATGCTTAATGCAATTGGAAAATTGAGTTAGAGTGTTGAATAGATTAAAAATTATTTTAAAATGTTAGGTGTTACTAAAATATAATATATTTTTAATTATTTTAATATATTAAATGTTACTAGAAAAATATGAATGCCGAAAAACAAGTTAATCATATAATAAAAGCATCAAAACAAAACCTCATGTAAAGTAGAAGAAGAAAACAAACAAAACAAAGTGCACGGCCTCCCTTGGTCAATTAAATTGTTGGTTTCATTTGAATATGTAATTAATGATGATATGTAATAATAAAAAAGAAAATAGTGTATGTTAATCTGATAATTACTGAGTTCTTCCTACCTTTTAAAAGTGTGTATATATTACAATAATTACGTACTGTATATTGAAATGAGGGTTATGTTTAATATAAATATCTCTGGTGACAAGTTTCAAAAAGACGACCGAAGACCTTGTGAGGTCGGAAGAAGACGAGAGAGGCTGGTAGTTGAGTGGAACTCGAGAATTTTGACCTTTTTACCATACTATATAATAAACAGAATTAAAACACAGAGCACAAAAGATCAAAAGAAGAGCGTAGCCATGCTTTTTCCCTTTTGTCTGTAATGCTAACATTTGAACACCGATCAAGAACAATTCATTGCTTTTCACTCCAACGACGTACTGTCTATAACTAGAAATAATATATATATATATATATATATATATATTCAAACGAGTCTTCCACAACATTCAAGTAAATGTCGACTATGACGATGATGATGATTCCAACCTTGTTTTGGAGGATTTGTCTTTATTAATTTTCTGTTAACTTTAATTAATCATAATTAATCATAATCATGTTATGTCTTCCAAAGGCACGTGAACAAACAAATTAAATAAACAAGAGATATACTATAGCTAGGTGAAAATCCTCAATGAACAGCTTATTATCCCCACCTTTTTCTTGTTTGTATTCTTCTTTTACTTGGTAGTCCAATTTGTATACCCAGCTTTTGACAACTCATTAGAATATTAATATCGATTAATTAATATGTGTTTATTCATTTTTCCTTGAGTACCAAGAAAGCGCAACACATATGCTTATGATCAGTATGGCGAAGTCTAGCATCAATGTTTGGATTAGAAATAACTTTTTTATTTTAATAAAAAATATTTTTTGAAAAATTAGTAAACAACGATTTTATTGAAAATCAGGATGACATATACAACTAATTATCGGATTTTGTGAAGTGTTGGATGTGTTTAACAAAATTATACTTCTCTCTCTAAAATTATAGTTTTAAAAATTATTCAAACACAAATTTTGACAACGTTTTTTTTTTCTGTGGTGAGTAAATGTGGAGAGAAGTATGATAGGCTACACCAAAGTCTCTCTTTTTCAATTTCTATATGCATGATTCTTTTTTAATAACTCTTTTACTTCTTCTTGATCATGTTATTAGATACCTGAATAATTGGCTAGTTTGAATTGAGGCTTTACGACTAGGATATATTTCTTATGAGTCATTTATAATAAGGTGTGATTCAAATTTTAATTCTCTTTTTTTTTATAAAAATTTTTTTAGAAAAAGATTGAGCCCATTCACAGTCTAATGATAGGATAAAATTTTCTTTTTTCTTAACTGATACCAATATCGGGTAGAGCGAGTCATCTATTACCCTCAGGCGTAAACTTAAGCACTTAGAAGTTAGAATACCTCATTAAGCGCTACTGGAACCACAATAAATGGTAATATTCAGAGATCGAATACGCTCTAAATAGTCGTATGTCTCACTTCTTTACTAATTGAACCTACAAGACGATGGGTAATAGTATAGCTAGTTCACTACTAAATTAAATACGCTTGAGTTTTCTACATGCATGATTCTAGACATGGAAAAAAAAAACTCCCCTTACCAAACTACTAATATAGTGTCCTTTTTATAAATTTTATCTTCTTTGGAACGAGAAAGACAAGGTGCAATTGAAATTGAGTCAACGTGGAAAGTCTTTTATCGATAAAGTTGAATTTAAATTTCAGTTTCCAACTAAAATCTTAAATTTTTAGTTAAAATGGCATATCGATACCCAAACTAATTAATGCTATTAATTTGGGCTATATTCATTGAACTATTAGTAAACATTGAATGTGGCAAAGTTTATGTTTTGACTAAGGTTAGCAGTTTAAGCAACTAACTAATTTTCACCAAAAATTACAAACAGGAAAACTTTGCCAATCCTTCTTTCTTCTAAAACAAAATTATTTTTCTTTTTGACAATAGCAAGAATTAATGAAACACTCTTTTGCTAATATGCGGATCAAATCACATTTTTAATAATAACCCATAAATTGCAAAATCTATATTTTATGGTGTCATATAGTTTTTAGAAGTAAGAAGAGGAAATTAATCTTCTCAAAAATTGAATTAATTGGTTCATAAAAATGCTAAACTTTCTAAGAAATTAGACCACATTCTCTCATATATTAGAAAAATAACTTATATAGTGAATCCAAATAAGTTTTACATTTTTTAATATTTTATTATATATTTATAATTTTATGCTTTAACATTAAATGCGTCGTTTTTCGATAATATGAAGAAAAATGATATTTATGTCTTTAATATTAAAAAAATACTATATTTATTTAGAAAATAAAAGTAACTTGAACTTCTTAAGAGTTAAAAAACGAAATATATCTATAAACAAAAGAAAACGAAATATACCATATGAATTTTCTTTTGGAAAATTAACTTTTAAAGAAATATATTTTTGGGAAGTTAATTTTCCAGAAAATTGTTAATTTGAAACAAGCAATTTGTCATGAATTTTATATTTTATATTGACATGCGTATCTGTCCATACATATGCCTGGCTTTCTAATAAATAGTTTTCATAGCTAAGCAAAACATGTAGACAGAAAGCACAAAATTTTATTTCCGAGAGCAAAAATAAATGCATTATATTATTCTTACTCGCTCTCAATTATAAAATTTGCAATTAAATATAAGAAAACATAAGATAAAAAGGCATGGTGAACTTTTTTCCCACTCTTCTTCAAAATAAATAAATAACTGATTTATGTGTTTCTGTGGCTATCTTCATGGGATCTTGGAATGTGACAAAAGAAAATGGTAACACCTTTTTTTTTTCCTTTTTAAGGTTTTAATCATTTTTAAGAGCTGTTTGTCTCCAATAATGGCACTGTGCTTTCACATTTCTCCACTTTTCTTTCTTCTCTTTTTGGTGAAGCAATGTCATGTTCCTATTTGAGACGATGAGTGTTGATCAGTGGGAGGTGCCACTGACAGGAATGATTAACTATAAATTATTATTATTATTATTAAAAGTCACTTTAAAATATATTATCTCACTAAGAGGAAATTAAATGTAGCCTATATTTTCACTTAAAATAATGTTAATGTTATGAGTAACATATTGGGACTCTCATAAGCAAAGTGCTTTCAAGTTTTTTCATTTAATAAGCTAATCTTTAGAATTGAACTCTCTTTAAACTTGTATTTGGGGCCAAATGAAGTGTTATTGAGTGAAACAATAGACGCAGACTCTCTCTTTAAACTCACTTTTAGCATGCTAGTTTTTTAGGATTGAGGTTTTTCCTCCCTGGATTTATACTTCCAACTTAATTAATGATGTATAACATTGATTAGGGTGTGCATGGGTATAAAAGTCGTAATTATTTCAGATTAATTGTAAGCGGGTTAGGTAGGGTAAGCTTCCATGTTCAAATGGTAATATTGTAGCACAAAAATCTGTAATTATAATTTCTAAAATAATATTATATTTATATATCTTTCAAGGGTTAAATAATATTCATAATTTATTAAAAATAAGATAATAAAAAAATAATAAATAAAGTTTTAAAATTTACTGTATATATAAAACAAAGCCTTGAAATTTAGTTTGCAATTACAACTTTATATAAATCTCTCTAAAGTTGATAAGGATAAAGCATCTAAAATAAATAAATAATTATAATTTATAATATAATCATATGATAGTTAGTAAAGTTAAAAAAGAAGAAGAAAGAAATTAATGTAGTTATAAATATTAAATTATACAACTTACCTATTTGATTACTAATATTTATAAAATAATCATTTAGTCTCTATTAGTCATCATATTCTTTCCTCCAAGTGTAACATCTAAAAGAAAAAAATAAAAAAAATAAAAAGTAGGGTATTCATAGGCAGGGCAACTCGAAGAAAGAATATGCTATATTTTATAACTCTATACCTAGTTCAATCTTATATTTTTGGGATGGGTAGAGCTTTTTTTATAGGCTGAGTAAGCATATTAAACCGCTAATATTGATATAGTAGTAAGTTAAAGAAAGTAAATCATGTAGGATGAAAGTCATAATGGGTGGATCGTACACATGAATATTGAATATAATGATATGCAGATTTTGGAAAGGACTCAATATATTCTCATACAAAAATTGGATTTGATAAATTTAATGACTCATAAGAGGCAGGAATACTTAATAAATAAAAAGAAATTTAATGACCCACATAAATAAAAACTTGATAAATTTAATGACTCATAAGAGGCAGGAATACTTAATAAATAAAAAGAAATTTAATGACCCACATAAATAAAAACTTGATAAATTTAATGACTCATAAGGAGTAATAAATAAAATGAAGAAAAACAAATTTATACTCACTACACTATATTAATTAGAGTTAGGTTTGTCTCCTTATTTTCTGGGTTTTATTCCCTATAAAATGCTCGTGAAATATAATATAATATAATATAATATAGGATAGACGTAAACATTGTCGGTGTACGTAGGCAAAAAAAAAAAAGTTTGTTTACATTTGAAAAGAATAAGATTATTTGACCTAAAGAGAACCCGAGAACCCTTTTTATATCCAAATAGGACGGAGGAGAGCATAATTCCATTTAGTTTTTTTCTATTACTTATAGGAGATTTTTATTATAAATAATTTTATTTAAAATATATAATTACATATTAAATATAACATCTCTTTCAGCAAAAATTTAAAATTTAGTGTGTCACTTTGTGAGTCTCTTCCACTAATCCAAACTGGTATTGATAATTTTATTTAGTGTTTTTTTTTTTGTTGCATAAATAGAAAGATGGTAAGTTGGGGAATAAAGCATTCACCATTTAGTTTCATCAGTTCAATTAGATGATCTAGAATTAATATAATATAATTTTAATCTTTTAATAGTTTTTAACTTTTAATTTATGCAAAATTTAAAATAAAAATAACCTTTGAACTATTTATTTATTAAAAAATAAATTATGTATTTAAAAATTATAAATTTAAACTATCTACTTTAATCTAATTAATGTGGAGTGCTTATCATTTTGATTAAATATGAGAATAGGCTAGAAGGCCTATGACTTATGACTTATGTTCAACCTTCCAATTAATCTTGTTTGAGGCCATGTGTAGATAAGAGTTAGAAAATAATTTATAAAAAAAAGGTTTTTAGACAGTTTTTTAAAAAGAGTTTATGGAAAATAGCTTATAAAAAAAATAGTTATGAATAAATAAATGTTTTGATAGTTATTAATAGAAAAAATTTTATTATTAGTAAATTATTAAAAATATTATAATTTTATTTAAAAAATATTTTTTTTCTTTTTCTCTTTCTCATTCTTCACTCCACTGTCCACTCCGCCTCCATTCCTGCATCATCGCGAATAGAATAGAAGCATCACCATCTATTACAGAACAAAATAGAATAGAATGTACCATGTGCACCTCCATTCTCCCATAGCACATCATTGTCTATAGCAAAACATAAACATTGAGTACATTGACAGCAAACGCAGGTGATGGCGAGCTGGAAGGCGACGACATATTTAGAAGAGATGATAGAGGAGATAGGGCTAAATAGGGATAAAATAGTAATTGATAGTCCATAAACTCTTTTACTGTTTCAAAAGTTATTCCTTATAGCTTATTAAAAACCATAGTTAGGTTCAAAAATCTTTTTAAATAAATATAACTGTTTATTTTAAAATTTTTCGATAGTTTGAGTCAGAAACCCTTTTAAAATAACAATTTTAATTGTTATCAAATAGGCACTAAATAAAACCTATTTACTTAAAGCTTGGCTTGTTGGCTTATTATGCCTATCTATTCATATTTTATATAATATTTATACATAATAATATATATTTATATAAAATATATATTAAGTGATATTTATATTATTTTTTTATGAAATATATTTATGTTAGTTTTATTAATTCATTTTAAAACTTCATTTTATCTTATATTAATTAATTATTATCATTCTCTCCCTTATAAACATAAGTAAATATATATAATATTATATACATATATATAATGTTTATATATTACTATAATATAATTTAACTAAGTTTTATTACAGCATTAAAAATAGATAAATAGACTTATATAGTGACATGTAGCATGGCCTGTTTAAATTGGTTTCGCCTATTTAACAAAAATGTCGTACTTAAACCAATAATTAGGTCCATGACTTATTTCCACTCATAAATGTGATAAGTATAAAATGAAATAATTCTTCATTAAATTTCTTTTAATAAAAAGGATTTAAATCAAAATATTAGCTTTTTGTGTGTATAAAATTTATAAAATATCGGTATTTTCTATGTATAAAAATTTACTTATCAATAATTAGATTTATTTAGGTGAATATACCATATTTTTTATAAGTATATATATTTTAATATTGAAGATAATTTTATCTGAAATACTGTTGGGGCGTTAAATATAAATATTTTTCTTAATAAATATTTAAATTTTAATTCATCATATTATAAAAAATTAATCTATTCTATTAAATCTAAACCCTTTAGTTGAATATTGGAGACTTATTTAGCCAAAATTTATTTGACCTAACCCATGTTCATCCTTGAATATAAAAGTTGGACTTGATGATAAGATTGTAGAGGGATTGAAAGGAAGGGCCCACATGAAAATTGGAGGTTTTTTTTTTTTTTTTATACAAAAATTGGAGGTTCTCCATGTGGTCGAATTAAAACTAAAACTATTTATATGTATGGGCCCAACAAAAGCAAAGCATAAAGAGCCTTCACCTGTATCTCCAATGATTAGGTCCTCCTCTGTGCCTGTCTATCACCTCCACCACCTTCCCTCCCTTTCCTTTGCACTTTCATTTTCTGCCAAATTTCCCCTTTCTTTCTCAATTTCTCTCTTTTTCTTTATTTGTATTTACTATCATAAGGATATATATTTCTCAATGGAAATTTTGCCATTATGATTCCCTATATATGAAAATACGTAATAATTGAGTAAATACAACTGATCAACAAAAAATGGAAACTTGAACTTAATTGTTGTAATATGCATTTATTTCAAAATTTAGAACATCAATTACTCTGGCATATTTTTTAAAGATATTCTCTTATTTGTTTTTTCTAAAAATAAGAAAATAGAAATTAGAGAAATTCAGTTAAAAATTAAGTGAAATTATAAGGATTTAATAAAATAAAAAACAACGGACTTAATTAAAATTAGGTAAAATTATAAAAACTAAATAAAAAAGAAAAAAAATATCAATTTCTAATTAAAAATTAGACAAAATAACGAGAATTTACAGATTAAATTTTTCTATTTTTTTTCCTTTCAATCTTTACATTATGCCGTTGTGATGGGTACTAAAAGCCACCAATATTACAAGGAATGTTAATTTAATTGTTAATAATATGACTCACATGTCTCACAGGACAAGCATTTAAATCTTATCTATAGAATGGTGCGAGTATACAAACATTATTTATTGCTAGAAATATAAATTATTTATATTTAAAATTATATATTTTTAATTTAATTCTTCTCGTGCTTTAATGACAGTGGAAAAAACAACATATTTATATTAGTATATATATATATATATTATTTTATTTATAATATACTTATTTCCTTTTTGGAAATCCGGCGCAGGGATTGGGCGGGCACGGAGAATTGGGGTAAAACGGGGATAAGGGAGAGGTTAAACTTGGAAGTAAACAGATGGAGTGAATATTGGATCTTTGGGTATATATCGGAATAAACGTGAAGGGCAGTGAGTGGCGTCAACAAAGCGCCATTCGGGTATACAAAAAAAAAAAAAAAAAACAAAGCGCCATTCGGGGAACAAAAAGCGAGCCACCCACCAAAAGATCCTCTCAAATCTAACAGAAATTCTGAAGGTCCAACTTAACTAAACGTGGGCGTCGTCGCAGCTTAGCAGATCCCAGTTAAGAGACTGAAATCTAGTGCATTGGCCCTCAGTTGAAACTCGGTGGGTGATGTGAACAGGGGATGCGTACTTTTGGCTTTTGGTGAGAGGGGGGAATGTGGGGCCCGTATTTTATCAGACAAGGTCTGAGTGATTAGATGGATGTGTGAGGACTGGGGAGGACCCCACCTTCATCATGATCATCATGTGAACCTATACGGGAGTGGGCCGAACAGGGAACAGCCACCCTGTGTCTGATCATGACAGTCCAACCTCACCGAAATTCCTCCCCCAAAAGCGTCAACGCCGTTGATCTCTGTCTCTTTCTCCCATGGCCTAATCCACGTTTTCAAGTTTTCCCTTCTTCTTGTTTTTTTTTTTTAAATTTTTTTATACAGCTCTAATTTTTATTAAAAAAAATTATTGATATTATCTAATAAAAAAAATACTCGATCCTATCCTATATTTGAGAAACAAAACCTATTTATAATGTCTTAAATTTTAACCAATTTTTTTTATTTTAACTCTATTTATATATTATATTACTCCATCCAATCCTATATTTAAGTGTCTAATATTTTTAGTATCTGAAAACACTCTTACTATCTATTCTCTCTGCTTTTATAAATAAAAATTTTTAAAAATAAAATTAATTTTTATATATTTATTATCAATCCCATTCTTACTATAATTTATAAGGCTTATATAAAAATAAATTTTAATTATAAATATAAGTTTTTAAAAAATTATTAATGACTATTTTTTTAATTTTATTGATTCATATTAAAAAGACAAAAAGCGGAAAGATGAAAAAATAGGGGATAATGATAGGGGGGAAATTTAACGGCAAATTTAAACTTTGTTGTCAATTTAAAATATACACCGCAAATTCATAATAGAAGTCACTCTTACAAAAATCTCTTAGTCTACATTATAGTTATTGAGAGTAATTAAAATTTATTTATTAAATTTACAGTTAAATTAATATTTAAATGTGTTCATTCTATTTTTTTTTTCTTCGTTGAATATGAGTACAGTTAATAAAAAATTATTTAAAAGATGATTACCATATTTTAGTTTTGATAAATTAATTAAAACGAATTAATTATTAATAATATACAAAAAGGGATCCACCAAATGAATTTTACAAATTTAGTTTGTTATTCAGGTAATTTAGTGATAGAAGAGGAGACAAAATTATTTGTATTGGTTGAAAACAGGAGTCACGTGTGTAACTTGGTTGCAAATATGTCAGACGTCTTTAAGCACTAGCAAGTAGCAATAAGAAGAGAGTCCACACACTCGTTTGTGCACCCCACCTCACAAGCACAAAGACGCGCGATTTCTCCCCAAATACGACACATTTCTTTAGTTTAATCCGTTTAAATGCCGCTCTCGTTGTTATGCGTGCCACTGACTAATCACCAATTCTTACTCTGCTTCAGTCACAGTAAGCAAGTAGTCATATAGGAAACCATGTTTTATTACTGTTTCAAACATTATATAGTCTCAGACGCCACCACTCCTCCCTTCTTCTTCTTCTTCCCCCAAGAACTCTTTTCAACCTATAAATTACTTCTTCTATGGTAATCATAATCATAATACTTATAAACCCTAGCTGGGATTAAAAAGATAAAATTAAAAAAAAAAAGGACAAAAACAGAGCTAAACTCTAGAGCCTTTTGTTCATTGTATGTAATATAGAACTACCAATAACTGGACCACCGCCACCTACTCTTCACCCCCAGTCCACCAGCAAAACTCAGTCAGCCCCCGTTGTCTTCGCCGGCCCCCTTCACATGACGCTGCAGCTTGAGGTGTTCTCGTCGCTGAAGAAGTGGGTGTAGGGATCTTGCTGGGGAGGAGGAGGGTAAGGGTACGGGTACTGTTGGGGGTATTGTTGAGGGTACATGTAGTTCACGGCCGGCGGTGGTCGCGCGTACATCATCGGCTGGAATCTCTGATCGTTCCCACCTGCCATTCCCATTGCCCTCTGTTGGTTCATCATCGCAGCCAGTTGTTGCTGCTGCTGGAATGGGTTGCCCGGCGTGGATTCTGGACCTGCCCCTTGGAAGTATCCTCCAGGAACGCCGCTCCCGCTCCGGCCGCCGCCGCCGCCTCCTCCGCCGTTCATGACTCCAGCTGGAAGGCCCTGGACCGCCGGAATGTTGTTGACCATTGGACCCATCGGCATGTTCATGTTGCCCATTGGACCCATGTTGCCTCCTATCATCCCAGGATGATGACCACCACCCATCGGGTTCATAGCTTGAACCCCTCCTGGCATCATTGGATTTCCCTTTTTGCCCCCGTTTCCAATGTTATTTCCAGGGTTACCACCACCGGCCCCCCCGCCACTCTTGTTACCGTTGTTCCCATTCTTACCATCTGGCATTCCTCCACTGTTCTTGCCACCGCCGTTGTTGTTGCCTCCACCATGATTCTGATTGTTTCCTCCGCCACCGCCTTTCTTACCACCGCCATTTCCACCGCCCATGCCTGGTGGCATTTGGATCGGCATCGGTCCTCCACCGCCTCCGCCACCGCCACCGCCTTTCTTCCCGTTGGCTCCGGCATTGGCGTTTTTCAGAGCATTCAGTAGCTGTTGTTGCTGGTTCCCATTCATCATACCGTTCATCATCATGTGAGCGCCATTCCCCATAGTAGGCGGTGGCCCTTTCATCTTGTTCAAAGGAGCCCGAGGGTCGTCAATTTCATCATCAAACTCATCGTCATCAAAATCCTCGTCGTCGAACTCATCGTCGTCGAACTCGTCGTCAGAACAATCATCATCATCCTCAGGCAAATTGAACTTGACAGCTTTGGGATTTGGGTTCGGCTGAACCCCCGGCGGCAGTTTCATGTCCTTGAATTGAAGAGGCAGCTTCTGATCTTGAAGCCCCTTCATCTGTTGAAGATGCTGAAGCTGCTGTTGTAACTGCTGCTGAAGAATCTGCTGTTGCTGCTGAGGGTTCGGCGGTTGCGGGCCGCCACCCTTGGGCTGGTTGTTTCCACCGCCGCCTTTCTGCTGACCCTTGTTTCCACCGCCACAGCATTTTCCTCCATTGTCGATTTGCATGTTCTTAATCTGGTTGACAAGCTGGTTCTGATTATTATTGTTGTTCTTGTTACTGCCATTGCCTGCTTTCGGAGCAGCAGCCCACAGCTCTGCATGTTTCCCAGATTTCAAGAGCTTCTTGATCAGAACGTTGGGGTCGACATTCCCGGAGACGGTGACCTTGCCTTGTTCTGAATCTATCTCTGTAGTAAATACCCCTGTAGAAGAATTTTGAACAATAAATCAGCGAATCAGATCATGGATTTTCAAGATACGGGTAGCCAAAAAACGAAATCTTTTAAATGAAGAGAGATTATCTGCATCTGAAGTACCATCGATTTTCCGCAGCACCTTCTTAACTTTATGTTTACATCCATCGCAGTGAATGTTCACTTTAAGAACACATTTCTGCATGCACAAGCAATCCCAGAATCCAGAAAAATTCTTTGTAAGTAAAAAAGAAACAAGAAAGCAAATGAGAGAGAGAGAGAGAGAGTGTGTGTGTGTGTGTGTGTGTGTGTGTGAAAACAGCAGATCAAGGCCGGAAAATACAGTACCTGGATCTTGGCAATCTCCTCTTTATTCATCTCTGAGGATCCAATGGAAGCAGAGAAGGGCACAATGAGGGGAGAGAGAGGGAGAGAAAGGAGTGTTCTTAAATAGATCTGAGAAAAAGGATAGAGCAAAGATGAGAGAAAACGGATAAGACAGCTAAGGAGAAGCTGTTAGCTAGAGGGCGTTTTTGCTTGTGGTGGTTTTGGAAGTGAGATTTTGGAATGAAACGCAGAGGAAATTTTACAGAGAACGAAGAAGGAAAGGAAGGAAATGAGAAAACTGTTGACTCGAAAACAATTTAATTTTGGCCTTGAAATCTCTGAGGGATACCAAGTCTGAACAACAACGCATCCTAAACTGGAGTTGAAGGTAGAAGAGGAGAGAGAGAGGACGTGGTACTGAGGTTGGGGATGAATGATGATTTGGATTTGAGCTGGGGGAAGGTTTAAGGGTTATTGAAGGAAACTGGGCTTGGGCCACCTTGTATAGCCGACTAAATTCAATATGTAAAACTATTGTACCAAATAAAAATTATATATAAAAATTAAGATTAAATTTAATAAAAAATTATTTTTTTATAATTTAATAAATTAATATTTAAATTTTTAGTTATAGAGATATTTATATTTAATAAGTATTTCGAATATAATTATTTTTAATAAGAAAATATATATTTTTAAATTATTTTAGATATTTATTATTAAATTTTAAATATAAAAATTTTTTATGTTTATTTTATATTTATATATTTATTTAATTTTTATTAAAAAGAGAGAAAGATGAGAGATGAGTGAATTATTAATAAATATAAAGAAAAGAAAAAATATATACATATAATCTATAATTCTTGCAGTGAGGCATTTCCACAGTGAAAAGGATAATCAAATATTCATTTCATTTCTAGAGTAACACCAGTCATCCTTATCCAAACTTGGGTGTGTCTGTAGATGTATATGTTAGATATTTTATTTATATTACATAATATTATATAATTTAAATTAAATTAAGATATTTTAGATATTCAGTTATTTTATTTAAATAAAAATGATTGCGGCCCGTCTTGTCAGTTTGACTGAGTCTGTTTTTTTTGGGACTTTTACTCCATCTTATTTAATTATCTATTGTTTGATTAAATTTATAATTTAATGGGAGATCATTAAACACAACACCACCATGAGTTAGTAGCAAATTATCATGTATGTGTTGAGATAGATTTTTAAAGAAGGGTGTATGGAAAAAATAATATTTTTATAATTTTTAGGAAAAGGGTTTTTTAAAAAGAGTTTATGAAAAAAAATTATTGTGGATAAATGAGTGTTTGGATAGTTATTATCAAAATAATTTTATAATTAAAAAATTACTATAAAGAGTATGATTTTATTAAAAATATGAGAGAGTAGAGATAGTGGAAAAGATAGAGTAAATAGAGGAAAAGGTGGAAAAGAATAAATAAAAAAGAGAGATAAGAGATAAGAGATGGGAGATGGGAGATGGGAGATTATTAAAAAAAATAGAAGAGAGAGAGTAGAGAGAAGATATTTTGGAAAAGATAGAAGAGGGAGAAGAGATGGTGTAAGAAAAAGTAAGTGTAAAATAGTAATTGAATAATTCATACGTTTTATTATTATTCTAAAAGCTATACCTATCAGTTTATCTGAAACTATAATTTAGTTCAAAAATTTTTTTAAATAAATATAACTGTTTGTTTTAAAATTTTCTCAAATTAAGATTTAAGTTAAAAATCTTTTTAAATCAAGATTTGAGTAGTAAGAATTTACTATTATAAAAAATTATAAATAGTAACAACTTGTTAATTTTTTCATTAAAACTTACTATTATTAGTTTAACAGTTTTTAATAAGACTTTTTAGTAATTAATTAAATTATTTATTTAAGACATACTATTTTTTTAAGAAAATTTAGTTTTTATTCACTCTAACTGAGTTTATTAACTAGTAATTGTTGTCTTTATAGTGCCTATTTGTATTGAACTAAAGTCCTGATTTTAAAATAATTTTTAGTTGAAATTTTAGTTTTAAAAAATTTAAAATAAACATTCTAAAATGACTTATAAACTAAATTATAGTTTTTGATAAGTTTTTAGGAATAATTTCTAAAATAGTAAAATAATTTATATACTACTTAATTATCATTTTGCCTATATTTTTCGCTCTCTCCCTCCTCTTCTGTCATCCTCATCATATGCCCTAAAGTGAAACTATAATTCGAAAGTGGGTTGTGGTAGAGAAAAATTCCATTGATGTTATCTGTGGATCTCGTGGAGATAGTCATCATCTAATATATCATTGGTTGGAGATCTGAGCTCTTGGATGCTAGATTTTTTAAAAAATATTTAAAATTTTTTTATAAATTATTTTCTAAAAATCTATATAAATATGCCTATAAGTGTTATTATTGTGCCTAAGATTCTCATATATATACTTTCTTCTAATTGTGTTATGTCTCTATTTTAGATCGTTAACCATATGAATTATTGATTTGAAACATCTTAGCTATAGCAAGAGGTATTTTATAGTCTTCCGTTGCTACTCTTGTCTCTCAAATTTATACATGTTCGTATTTTGGCTTTAAATAGAATATGTCCTGCACTACAGAGAGAGAGAGAGATTAGTTAAATTAAGATGTTTTTTCTACTTTGTTGTTTTTTCCCTTCCTTTTTGTAATATGGGTTCGGTGTATATATAGAAACCAAATCAAGAGAGTGATATAAGATAATTAGATTATATTTGGATATATAGAGTTCATTTATGTGTGCCGCCATCATTTAACTTCAATTTTCTCTGTATGACTCTCTTTCACAAAAACTATTGGCAATATATATTACAGATGATTTGAACTCGTTCGTGCAAAACACCCTCAACTGAACCCACCTTGTGCTTTGCTCAAAAATGGAAGAAAATCACAACTTTCTTAAGTCTTTTGGTTGCATGACTCCCACCATGTGACCTTCTCTCATCATCCAATAATGTTTAGTCATATCTTGGCCCCTTTGTGTACCCATCCCCCCTTCTCTCTTTCTCTATTCCGCCCATACTAACTTTCCATCCCTTGATTAATTATTAAGATATTGGGTTCATAAGAATTTGTAATAGTTATGTTATTAAATTTTTACTCGAATCAAGAGATTAAATTAGTGAATTGGTGAATAAATCCTAACTAGTTTATACAAGAGTTTTGAACAAATTAACTTAAATGATTTTATATTTTTTTCCCTTTACTATACCTAAAGCAACGTCATGCATAGTTAAAAAAATAATATTTTATCATAATTATATTCTAGTACCTATATTTTGCTAGATTATATATATATGAATTTTTATTTACTTGTTGAATGATATAATGCCTATTTTATTAAAATATTATTATTCAGGTTATATATATAAATTTTTTATATTTTAGTTAAATTATATTCCTTCAATCTTTAATACAAAATAATTTATAATATAATTTATACTATAAATTAAATACTATATTAAAGAATGGAATAATATTATTTTAATTATGATTAAATTGATCTAGAATTAATCATAATTGTGCCACTAACTTTTGAACTATTGTTTCAATTAATTTAATCAACGATTAGCTTTCAGTACTTAGTAATAATAAAAAAACATGGTGTGCGTTAAACTGATGATAATTATTGAGTTCTTTCTACCTTTAACTACACACACATATATATATATATATATAAACATATAATTACGTACTGTATTTTGTATTTTGAAATGAAGGTTGTCTTTGGTACCGTATTAAAAAAGAGGACGAAGACTTTGTGAGGAAGAAGACGAGAGCGTTGAGTGAAACTCAAGAATTTGACCTTTCTTGCATAATGAACAGTTGTTAAACACAAAGCACAAAAGATGAAAAGAAGAGCTTCATGCTTTTTTCTGCTTTCCTTTTGTCTCTAATGCTAACATTTTATGAACATCGATCAAGAACAATTTATGGCTTTTCACTCC
This sequence comes from Leucaena leucocephala, assembly GCA_037074615.1. NCBI lineage: Eukaryota > Viridiplantae > Streptophyta > Magnoliopsida > Fabales > Fabaceae > Leucaena > Leucaena leucocephala. Next base: position 13,983,804 of record CM073562.1, read on the forward strand.
AATAACTAGAAATACTATATATATATATATATATTCAAACGAGCCTTCCACAACATTCAAGTAAATGTCGACTATGATGATGACGACGATTCCAACCTTGTTTTGGAGGATTTGTCTATTAATTTTCTGCTAATTTTAATATATATATATATATATATATTTATGAGACTAATCATAATTGTCTGGTTTCATGTTATGTCTCGAATTCCAAATGCACGTGAACAAAAAAAAAAATAAACAAAAGAGATATACTATAGCTAGGTGAATGTCCTCGATGAACAGCTTATTATCCCCAGCTTTTCCCTTGTTTGTAATTTTTTTAAATTTCTTGGGAGTCCAATTTATCCAGCTTTTGGCAACTTATTAGAATATTAGAATAATCTTGATTAATTAATATTTTCAATTAAGTTGTATATATATATATATATATATGCTCATATGAGTATGCCAAAGCCTAGCATTGGTAAATTTGACTAAGTTTATATGGCCATAACAATAACTGATTATTCTAATTCGTAGAAATATAATCTCACAATAGTAAAATATTAATACTTCTAAATAATTATTATAGCTATATACATAATTTAAATACGAAACTACTCATTAAATTACAATGACTCACAATTAATTGATCTGAACGTTCAGTAGTTTTTCCATTTTGGAGGATGTGAGGGGATGTGAGTCAATGTGGAGAAGTGTATGGTAGGCTAAATCAAAATATCTATATATATACTTATATGATTCTAAACATGGAGAAAAATCTCTCCTTGTCAAACTAATAATTAATATATGTTCTTTTAATTTTATCCTATTGAGAATGAGAAATTGCTGTGTGATGGTCAAGTGTGAGTGAATATAAAAAATATTTTATTAAATAAAATTAAACTTAATAAGTAATATATAATAAAATAAAAATAATTTATAAATTCAAGTCTTAAAATTTCGAGTTAAGATGTGATATTGAGTCTCCTACTTATTACCCACTATTCCCTCTCCTCATTTTTGAGTTGTGATTTCCTTTCTATTCCGAGCTGAAACAAAGTGCCATGTGATTTTTACTTCAATATAAGGCAACTCTGAATAGTAATAATAAATCATTGGTGCCAATTGTAATTTGATTTTGGAAGGGCTTGAATTGATAATCCCTTTAGAACCTTTGGAATCATTAGTGCAATTAATTTGGGTTATACCCATTGAACAATAGGCAAACATGGAATGTGGTAATATTTTGCCTTTGATTAACACACTTTTAATAATTTCATAAATGGCACAACTTGCCACAAAACTTATATTTTATGGAGTCATATATACCTAGTTTTGACTTTTGACCTTGGGAGAAGTGAGAAGAGGAAATTGATCTTCTCGAAAATTGAATTAATTTGTTCATAAAAATACTAAACTTATTTAGTGAAACTTTTTTAAATATTTTATTTTATATCTATAAATTTATGCTTAACATTTAAGGTAGTATTTTTTAAATTTTACGAATAAAAATTATATTGATGTCTTTAATATTTTAAAAAATACTAAATATACAATATGATTTTTTTCTGAACCCTTTTATTTTATACTAAATTATATTTATCTCTTTATTTTTGGGTTGGGGAAGCTTTTTAAATAAACAGGTCAGGCATATTTGACTTAAAGCCTGGCATGTAGGTTGATTAGACCTACCTATTCATATTTTATATTATATTTATAGATATAGAATAAAGTGTTTATATATATTTATTTATAAATATATATTAAGTGATATATAAATATATAAATAAAATATAATTTATTTTAAAATTTAATTTTTATAAATTGAAAAATAAAGCAACAAAGAAAGAAAAACTTCATTTTATGTTATATTTACTATTAATCTATTAAGTAAAATCGTATACAAAACGTATACATACATACTTATATATATAATTTAAAATAAAATATTATCCATATATTATGATATAATTTAAATAAATTTTATTAAAATATTAAAAAAAAAAGTACATAGGCCTCTAGGGACTAGGGGTGTTCACAATGCCCGTCGCCCGGTTCGTCCGCCCGAATCTGTAAAAAAATCGCCCGGCCCAGCTCTAAAAAAGTTGCCCAAAATGTATTTGGGTAGGGTCGGGCCGGGCACCGGACAGGGCAGCATGCCCTGCCCATTTGGCCCGGCCCTATATATATATATTTATTATTTTTTTTAATTTTTTTCTTAACTTATTTTATTTGTAATTTTACACTTTTCACTTTAGTTGACAACTCTCTTTGTTCATTTTTAAAATATTAAACATACCTTTTATATTTATGTAGATACCAAAGTTGTTCCTTTGCTTTACTTGCTAAGTATTCAATTTTTTTAGTTGCAATAACGTTACAAATATCCGACATCTATATATTTCAATATTTTTTTTATATATGCAATAGACTTTGAGACTTCAATTATTATCTTTTTATTACCTTATTCTTAGTAAATTATATATATTATTTAACTCTTAAAAATATAAATATAATATTATTTTATAAGTTCATGATGGCAGATTTTTTTTCTCACAATATGAGCATAACATCACAGCCCGCTCATACCCAGCTCGCCCATGTCCAGCCTGAAATAGTTAGGGCTTTTATCGGGCTGGGTCGGGCATCGGGCTGCAAAATGTAGCCCATACTTTTGTTGGGCAGAGCACCGGGTAGGGGAACTGCCCTGCCTAACTCTACCCATATATATTCCTACTAGGATCTACAATGTGAACAGTTTAAATTTTGATCAATACTAAACTGATATGTTTAGTCAAAAAGTCAGACTAAAGTCAATAGCTAAGGCGGTCTTATAAATAGAGGAGGCTTGGCTATTTTTCATCTAGATCCCCTTTTTATCATTTTATAATTTTTTCCCTTCCCATCCCATCTTAACCTTTTGATTGAAAATTAAACTGTTGGGGTTTAATATTTTATAAAATTATTATTATATTACATTAAAAATAATAAATTGAAACTATTAAAATATGATCTAAACTATTCTTATCTGTAGACTACCTAAAAATAAAAAATAATAATTATACAAAATATTAAATCTCAACCTTATTATTTTAATTTAATAATAAGATTATGAGATGGGAAAAAAATAAAAGGACAAAAAGGATGAGAAGAGTAAGGGTGCTTATCGGACGAGAGTCCATCCCATCTCCATGAATTGGAAATAAGACAGGATTTTTTGTCGCATATTTTGCCCCGTATTGGGATGTCTCGTCTAAGTTTTTCTTTAAAAGCAAAATTGAACCTAAATGAGAACAAAAGAGCAAAATGAAGTAAATGAGACATAAATTTATATATTCTTCAACAATTTTTTTGAAATCATCTTAAGAAATAGGTCATAACAATATATATTAATATAAATATTATAAAATATATTAATATATAGATAATAAATTAAAAAAATATATATAATAACATTTGAGATGAGATGGGATCAGAACATCCATCCTAATATGATTAGGATTGAGATAAGATACCCTTAAATACTTACAGGGAAGAGGATCCAAATCTCTTATTTTCAACTAGCTATAGTTCATTTGGATAAAATTTTAAAAATAGAATTATAAAAAAAAAACTTTTAGGCAGATTTTAAAAAATTATTTTTAGAGAAGAGTTTATAAAAAATAATTTTAAATAATTAAATATTTGGATAGTTATTTTTAAAAGTACTTTTATTATTAATAAATTATAAAAAAATGTATGAATATTAAATGAGGAGAGATAAGATATGAGAGGAGAGGGGAGATATAGTGTAAGAAAAAGTATGAGAGATGAGAGATGGTATAAGAAAAAATATGAGTAATATAGTAATTGGTTAGTTTATAAATTATTTTACTGTTCCATAAACTACTATGACCAACTTATCTGACACCTTAATTTTAAATTATATTTTAGTCCAAAAACTTATTTGAACAAATATAACTGCTCGTTTTAAAATTTAAATTTTACTTAAACCTAAATTTAAAATTTAGATTTAGGATATTTTCAAATACATACTATAATTAGTATAAAAAATGGATTTGGTAGACTATAGTTTTCGAAAACAAAGACCTTTCTTACCACCACTACCACTACCACCGTTCCTTTCCTTTTTTATTTTTTGCCTAATTTCCCCTTTCTTTTTTTTAGTACTTATAATTACTAATATAAGGATATATATATTTTTCAATGCACCATTTGTCATTATGATTTCCCGCATGTGACAATACGTAACAGTTCAGTCAATCCAACTAATCAACCAAAATGGAAATTTGTACTCATTGTAGTATGCATTTATCTTAGAATATGATATGGTAAAATCATAAAAAAAAAATCAGATAAAACTCCGAGGACTTGATTACAAAAATTATAATGACCTACTTAAAATAAGATGAAATTTTAACGACCTAATAAAAAGAAACTATAATATCGTAATTAAAAATTAGATAAAATTATTGGGAGTTTAAAATTGATTTTCCCAACTCTTTTTCCTTTCATTATTAACATTATGCCATTCAGCCGACCAGTATTACAAGGAATGTTAATTAAATTGTTATCAATATAACTCACGTGTCACAAGGATAGACATTTAAATCTTATCTAAAGAATGGCGAGTAGTATATAGACATTATTTATTTGTAAACAAAATGTGTAATTTAATTCATATTATTATCTTATTTAAAAATATAAATTATTAGTCTCTAAAAATAATATATATATTTTTTAATTTAATTCTTTCCATCCTTCAATTTTATTATAAGGAGTAAAAACTAAAAAATTGATTTGGACGCTCTGTACCGTCTTCTTGCTTGATGTGAAGCTTAGTTACATTTGCAAAAACAACACATTTATATTATTTAGAATAAAGGTGTATATAATATTTTAAATTAATTTTATATAAATAATTAATATTCTAATTATATTTTTAAATATTTTAAAATATTAATTATTTTTTTAAAATTAATTTAATGTGGTGGATATACTTTTACACTATTATTTATATATATTTTTTATTTTATATATAATATACGCAGCACAAAAATCCGGGAGCTGGTGGGCACTGAGAATTGGGGTTAATCGGAACAAGGGATAAGTTAAACTTGGAAGCAAAAAGGTAGGGCCCGCATGGATCAGACAATGACTGGAGGGTCCCACAAGACACTAACAAGATTCCATTTTTTTTAAAGATAGTAACACTCACAAGATTATGCAAGACACAAAAAAGCATGATCCAACGCTAAGCACACTCGCCACATTTCTTTAATCTTTTAATGGCACTCTTATATCGTTATGCGTGCCACTGACTAATTATTCATTATTATTATTATTATTATATGCTTCTTCTTCTTCTATCCCTGCTCCTCCTCCTCTTCTACACTGTAGGCAAGAGACACCAAGCAACGGAGCAGTTAAGAGAAATATTTTATTGCGGTTTTAAACATTATAAGCGCATACACCACCATCTCCATTACACTTCTTCATTCCCACAGTCTCTCATCGGCCCCCCGAAGACACTTTTTAACATATAAATTACTTCTTCTATGGTAATCATAATACTTATAAACCTTAGCTGGGATTAAACGATAATTTTTAAAAAAAGAAAGATGAAAAAACAAAAGCTAAACTTCATTCTTGTTCCTTATAGGTAATATGGGACTAACAATAATTTGGACCACCACCACCTACTGTTCACCACCACCAACGGTCAATCAGCCACCCTTGTCACTGACGGGACCTTCACATGACGCTGCAGCTTGAGGTGTTCTCATCATTGAAGAAGTGAGTGTATGGATCTTGCTGGGGAGGAGGGTATGGGTATGGGTATGGGTTTTGTTGAGGGCACATGTAGTTGATCGCCGGCGGTGGCTGAGAATACATCATTGGTTGGAATCTCTGATCATTCCCACCTGCCATTCCCATTGCTCTTTGCTGGTTCATCATCGCAGCCATGTACTGCTGTTGTTGTTGATGTTGCTGGTGGAATGGGTTCCCTGGCATGGACTCGGGACCTGCCCCTTGCAAGTATCCTCTAGGGCCGCCGCCAATGCCAACTCCTCCTCCTCCTCCTCCTCCGCTGTTCATGCCCCCAGCTGGAAGGCCTTGCATCGCCGAAATGTTACCCGTTAGCCCCATTGGCATGTTCATGTTACATATTGGACCCAAGCTGCCTCCGCCACCCAAAGCAGGATAATGACCGCCACCCATCGGGTTCAAAGCTTGAACCCCTCCAGGCACCGGATTTCCCTTTTTACCCTCATTTCCATTATTATTTCCAGGGTTGCCACCACCAGCCCCGCAACCATTTTTGTTACTGTTGATGCTGTTCTTGCCCTCTGGCATTCCTCTACTATTTTTGCCACCATTGTTCTTGTTGCCTCCGCCTTGATTCTGATTGTTCCCTCCTCCTCTGCCTCCACCATCGCCTTTCTTTCTACCATTCCCACTGCCCATTCCTGGTGGCATTTGGAACGGCATCGGTCCTCCACCACCGCCACTACCGCCTTTCTTACTCCCATTCCCACCGCCCATGCCTGGTGGCATTTGGATTGGCATCAGTCCTCCACTACTTCCGCCGTTGCTTTTCTTACCACCATTCCCACTGTCCATGCTTAGTGGCATTTGGATTGGCATCGGTCCTCCTCCTCCGCCGCCACCTTTCTTCTCGTTTTTTTCGACAATTGTGTTTTTCATAGAATTCAAGAACTGTTGTTGCTGGTTCCCATTAATCATACCGTTCATCATCATGTGAGCGCTATTCCCCACAAGAGGTGATGGCCCTTTCATCTTGTTCAGAGAAGCCTGAGGGTTGTCAATCTCATCATCAATCTCATCGTCATCAAAGTCCTCATCGTCCGAACAATCCTCATCATCATCTGGCAAATTGAACTTGACAGCCTTTGGATCTGGGTTCGGCTGGCCCGGCAGTTTCATGTCCTTGAATTGAAGAGGTAGTTTCTGATCTTGAAACCCCCTCATCTGTTGAAGTAATTGCTGAAGAACCTGCGGTTGCTGCTGAGGATTTGGCGGTTGTGGGCCACACTTGGGCTGGTTGTTTTCGTCGCCTTTCTGTAGGCTCTTGTTTTTTCCGCCATTACCTTTTCCTCCATTGTCGATTTGCCTACTTTTTATCTCGTCAATGAGCAGATTCAAATTGTTGTTGTTGTTATTGCCTTCATTTGGGGTACCCCATATCTCTGCATGTTTCCCAGATTTCAAGAGCTTCTTGATGAGAATGTTTGGGTCGACATTCCCAGATACAGTGACCTTGCCTTGTTCTGAATCTATCTCTGTAATAAATACCCCTGAAGAATTTGAACAATAAATTAGTGAATCGGATCATTGATTTTCAAGATATGAGTAGCCAAAAAAATGAATTTTTTTTTTAGAGTAAGTGTAAGTGAAGAGAGATTATTAGATGTACCATCCATTTTCCGCAAGATTTTCTTCACTTTATGCTTACATCCATCGCAGTGTACGTTCACTTTAAGAATACATTTCTGCATACACGAGCAATCCTAGAATATAACACAATTAGGATAAAAATTCATTGTAAGTATAAAGAAAGAAGATAGCTAAGGATAGAAAGGCTATGAGCGAAAACAACATATCAAGGCAAAAAATACAGTACCCGAATCTTTACATTCTCATCTTTATTCATCTCTTAGGATCCAATGGAAGCCGAGAAAGTCACTATGAGGGAAGAGACAAAGAAAATTGTAGAAAGAAAAACCCGAGGACGACAATCGTTGTTCATATAATCTTTTTGTGGCTTTACTTATTGAGAGATATTGAGTATGGCCATGGTTCTTCTCTGAGATGCTTTGTAACCTTTCGATTTAACCCTGTCTATGCGAGTCACTTGGCATGCCAAAGAATCCAACTTTTTGTTCAATGTTGTAAGAGTTTCTTACCCCCTACCATCTCTCACTCAATCGGGACATTTATGATTGCCAGATCTGAGATAGGCACAATGGTAAATTCCACTTAGCATTTATGGTCATGGAACCTTCTATGATATAAGGTTCAATGTATTTTAGCCAGATATAATATCACTGGATCTCAATTTAATAATGAATCTTTCCAACTGTTGTATGGTCAATTGAAAATTGAAAAGAGACATAAATAGTGATTGGGTGATCTTACTCATCAATGAGTCATATATGTATCTGCTTTTCTAAACTCTCTTTTTAACAAAACCATGGGCTGAAAAATATTAAACCAGTCAATTCAATTTTCTCAATATAAATTAGTTCATAATATATAATAAATTTCCATAATTTAGCCACCTTTCATATTCATAAGTGAATGAAATACTATTATTGTATGTTCAATTGAAAATAAAGATAAACAATTATTATATGTTATAATTTGAATCAATTTATTATATAGGTTCAATTGCTTCTTCTCTCTATTTCTCTCATCAATAAACTAATAAAATAAAGGATGAAACAAAAAAACTTAACATGATATAAAATCAATAGATCTTAATTTAGGGTCACATCCTTTACATATGTTGCTTGATTAAGTAAAAGTGAGATAAAAAGAGATTGAATGATCTGCTCATAAATGTCTCTAGAGGTTTCTTTCCTTTTTCAAACTTTCTCCTTAACAACACTAGAGACAGACTCTCAGATGCGCACGATGGTAAATTCCACTTGGCATTTATCATTGGTCATGAAACTCTTATGATATGAGGTTCAATGTATTTTAGCTAGATGTAATATCACTGGATCTCAATTTAAGGATGAACCTTTCCAATTGTTGAATGATCAATTGAAAATTGGAACGAGAGATAAATAGTGATTGGGTAATCCTACTCATTAATGAGTCATACATGTATCTGCTTTTCTAAACTGTCTTTTTAACAAAACCTTAGGTTAACAAACACAAAAAACCAGTGGCTGAAAAATACTAAACGAGTCAATTCAATTTTCTCAATCCAAATTAGTTCATGAATATATAATAAAGTTCCATAATTTATTCACCTTTCATATTCATAAGTTAATGACATACCATTATTGTATGTTCAATTGAAAATAAAGATAAACGGTGATTAGATATTATAACTTGGATCAATTTATTATATAAGTTCAATTGCTTCTTCTCTCTCTTTCTCTCATCAATAAACTAATAAAATAGGGGATGAAACAAAAAAAAATTAACATGGTATCAAATGAATATATATTAATTTAGGGTCACATCCTTTATATATGTTGCGAGGTTAATTAAAAGTAAGATAAAAAGAGATTGAATGGTCTGCTCATCAATGTCTCGAGAGGTTTCTTTAATTTTTCAAACATTTTCCTTAACAACACCAGAGACGAACTCTCAGATGGGCACGATGGTAAATTCCACTTGGCATTTATTATTGGTCATGTAACACTTATGATATGAGGTTCAATGTATTTTAGCCAGATGTAATATCACTGGATCTCAATTTAAGGATGAACCTTTCCAATTGTTGTATGGTCAATTGAAAATTGGAAAGAGAGATGAATAGTGATGGGGTGATCCTACTCATCAATGAGTCATACATGTATATGCTTTTCTAATATCTCTTTTTAACAAAACCATAGGCTAATAAACACAAAAAAACATTGGCTGAAAAAAATACTAAACCAGCCAATTCAATTTTCTCAATCCAAATTAGCTTAATAATATATAATAAAGTTCCATAATTTAGTCACATTTAATATGCATAAGTGAATGAAATACCATTATTGTATGTTCAGTTGAAAATAAAGATAAACAGTGATTAGATGTTATGACTTGGATCAATTTATTATATAGGTTCAATTGCTTCTTCTCTCTCTTTCTCTCATCAATAAACTAATAAAATAGGGGATGAAACAAAAAAAAGTTAACATGGTATCAAATGAATATATATTAATTTAGGGTCACATCCTTTATATATGTTGCGAGGTTAATTAAAAGTAAGATCAAAAGAGATTGAATGGTCTGCTCATCAATGTCTTGAGAGGTTTCTTTAATTTTTCAAACATTTTCCTTAACAACACCAGAGACGGACTCTCAGATGGGCACGATGGTAAATTCCACTTGGCATTTATTATTGGTCATGTAACACTTATGATATGAGGTTCAATGTATTTTAGCCAGATGTAATATCACTGGATCTCAATTTAAGGATGAACCTTTCCAATTGTTGTATGGTCAATTGAAAATTGGAAAGAGAGATGAATAGTGATGGGGTGATCCTACTCATCAATGAGTCATACATGTATATGCTTTTCTAATATCTCTTTTTAACAAAACCATAGGCTAATAAACACAAAAAAACAGTGGCTGAAAAAAATACTAAACCAGCCAATTCAATTTTCTCAATCCAAATTAGTTTAATAATATATAATAAAGTTCCATAATTTAGTCACATTTAATATGCATAAGTGAATGAAATACCATTATTGTATGTTCAGTTGAAAATAAAGATAAACAGTGATTAGATGTTATGACTTGGATCAATTTATTATATAGGTTCCACTGCTTCTTCTCTCTCTTTCTCTCATCAATAAACTAATAAAATAGGGGATGAAACAAAAAAAAATTAACATGGTATCAAATGAATATATATTAATTTAGGGTCACATCCTTTATATATGTTGCGAGGTTAATTAAAAGTAAGATCAAAAGAGATTGAATGGTCTGCTCATCAATGTCTCGAGAGGTTTCTTTAATTTTTCAAACATTTTCCTTAACAACACCAGAGACGGACTCTCAGATGGGCACGATGGTAAATTCCACTTGGCATTTATTATTGGTCATGTAACACTTATGATATGAGGTTCAATGTATTTTAGCCAGATGTAATATCACTGGATCTCAATTTAAGGATGAACCTTTCCAATTGTTGTATGGTCAATTGAAAATTGGAAAGAGAGATGAATAGTGATGGGGTGATCCTACTCATCAATGAGTCATACATGTATATGCTTTTCTAATATCTCTTTTTAACAAAACCATAGGCTAATAAACACAAAAAAACAGTGGCTGAAAAAAATACTAAACCAGCCAATTCAATTTTCTCAATCCAAATTAGTTTAATAATATATAATAAAGTTCCATAATTTAGTCACATTTAATATGCATAAGTGAATGAAATACCATTATTGTATGTTCAGTTGAAAATAAAGATAAACAGTGATTAGATGTTATGACTTGGATCAATTTATTATATAGGTTCCACTGCTTCTTCTCTCTCTTTCTCTCATCAATAAACTAATAAAATAGGGGATGAAACAAAAAAAATTAACATGGTATCAAATGAATATATATTAATTTAGGGTCACATCCTTTATATATGTTGCGAGGTTAATTAAAAGTAAGATAAAAAGAGATTGAATGGTCTGCTCATCAATGTCTCGAGAGGTTTCTTTAATTTTTCAAACATTTTCCTTAACAACACCAGAGACGGACTCTCAGATGGGCACGATGGTAAATTCCACTTGGCATTTATTATTGGTCATGTAACACTTATGATATGAGGTTCAATGTATTTTAGCCAGATGTAATATCACTGGATCTCAATTTAAGGATGAACCTTTCCAATTGTTGTATGGTCAATTGAAAATTGGAAAGAGAGATGAATAGTGATGGGGTGATCCTACTCATCAATGAGTCATACATGTATCTGCTTTACTAATCTCTCTTTTTAATAAAACCCTAGGCTAATAAACACAAAAAACTAGTGGCTGAAAAAAATACTAAACCAGCCAATTCAATTTTCTCAATCCAAATTAGTTCATGAATATATAATATAGTTAACGAATATATAATAATTTTCCATAATTTAGTCACATTTAATATCCATCAGTGAATGAAATGCTATTATTGCATGGTTAATATGAAATAAAGATAAATTGTGATTAGAAGGTATAAGTTGGACCATTAATAAGTTTCACTACTTCTTTTCTCTTACTCTCCTCAATAAACTAGGTGAGGAAACAAAAAAAAACTCAACATGGTAGAAAATCAATGTTTCTGAATTTAGGGTTGTATCATTTATATTTGTTTAGTGGTTGATTAAAATGCGAGATAAATAGAGATTGGATTATTTACTCATCGATGTATTGATTATTTTTTTCTTTTTCAACCTCTCTCCTTAACAAAACCAAAGACTGAATCTTAGATGACACAATGGTAAATTCCAATTTGTATTTATCATTGCTCATGGAATGCTAAATGATAGAAGGTTCAATGTATTTTGGCCATACGTAATATCACTGGATCTTAATTTAGGGATAAATATTTCCACATGTTACTTGGTCAATTGAAAAATAAAAAGAGAGATAAATGGTGATTGGATTGTCCTACCCTTCACTTTGTCATGCAAGTATCTATACTTTTTGAAACTCTATCCTGACAAAACTAGAGATTGAAAAATACTCAAAATCAGGGAGGGGCTAAAAAACACTAAACTAGCCAATTCAATTTTCTCAATTAAATTAGAATATATAATATAGTTCATGAAAATTTATTAAATTTCCATAATTTAGTCACATTTAATATCCATAAGTGAATCAAAAACTATTATTGCATTGTCAATTAAAAATGAAGATAAACACTGATTATATGGTGTAAGGTCGGTCAATTTGTTAAATAGGTTTCCACTACTACTTCTCTCTCTCTCCTCAATGAACTGTGTGATCAAACAAAGACCTTAATATAGCAAAACCAATGAATCTTAATTTAGGGTCGCATCCTTTATATCTATTGCATGGTTAACTAAAAAGCTAGAGAAAAAAAGGATTGGATGATCATGATCATCAATGTCTTAGATAGGTTTGTTTCTATTTTCAAACTCTCTCCTTAACAAAAATAAAGACTGAATATTAGGTGGGCTGGATGGTAAATTTGACTTGGCATTTATCACTGGTTATGGAACCCTCTATAATATATAGTTTAACGTATTTTTGCCAAATGTAATATCATTGGATCTTAATTTGGGCCGAACCTTTCCAAATATTGTATGGTCAATTAAAAAGTGAAAAGTGAGATATACAGTGATTATATTATCCTCCTTATTAATATGTCAGACAATCATCTCTCATTTTTTAAACTCTCTCCTTTACAAAACAATAGGCCGAAAAACACTAAAACTAGGTGTTGAAAAACTCTAAATGAGCCTATTCTTTTCTCAAATCCATATTAGTCATATTTAATATCCCTAAGTGAACGAAATACTATTATTGCATGTTCAGTTGAAAATAAAGATAAATAGTGATTGGATGGCATAACTTTGGTCCATTTGTTAAATATCTTCCACTACTTTTTTTTTCTCTTTCCCTCTCAATAAAGTAGGTGATGAAACAAAAAAAAAACTCAACATGGTATAAAATCAATAGATCTTAATTTAAGGTTGAGTGGTTAATTAAGAGGATTTGCAAACTTGCCTCATAAGTTTTCGCTCAAGTACAATATTGCCCTAAAAGTATTTTTGGGTTCAATATTACCCTAAAATTTTTAAAACATAGCAATATTGTCCCACCCCTTTAAAAAACTAATGTTGACCATTAATATTTTAACGGTAAGAGGCAACACTGCTCCATTTTAACACCCTTTATAATATAAGATTAAATGTATTTTATCCAAATGTAATATCACTAGATATTAATTTAAAGATAAATATTTTTAACTGTTGCATGGTCAATTAAAATTTGATAGGTGAGATAAAAATTGATTGGATGATCCTACCCATCAAAGTGTCATATAGGTATCTCTCATTTTTAAAACTCTCTACTCTTACAAAACTAAGGGCTAAAAACACTGAACAGGCCAATTCAATTTAGTTCATGAATATGCATTAAAGTTTCATAATTTAGTCATATTTAATATTTATAAGTGAATGGAATACCATTATTGTATGGTCAATTGGCATTCATAACTAGTAATGGGAATCCTCTATAATAATTATAAGATTTAATGTATTTTAGCCAGATATAATATTGTTGGATCTTAATGTAGTACTAAACATTTTCAACTATTGTGTTGCCAATTGAAAATTGAAAAGTTAGATAAAGCTTGATTGGATGATGTTACTCCACAATATGTCATATAGGTATCTTTCATTTTTGAAACTCTATACTTTTTAAAAAAATAAATGTTGAAAACGCTAAAACAACCAATTCAATTTTATCAATCCTAATTAGTTTATCAATATATAATGTAGTTCACTAATATACATTAAAGTTCCATTATTTAGTCACATTTACTATCCATAAGTGAATAAAATACCATTATTGCTTGATCAATTGGCATTCATGACTAGTCATGGAACCTTCTATAATATGAGGTTCAATATATTTTATCCAGATGTAATATCGCTATATCTTAATTTAGAGTTGAATATTTTCAATTGTTGCATGGTCCATTAAAAATTGATAGGTGAGATAAAAATTGATGGGATGATCCTACTCATCAATGTGTCAAATATCTCTTATTTTTTAAACTCTCTACTCTTATAAAACTAAAGGCTGAAAAATACTGAACAGACCAATTCAATTTTCTCAATCCAATTTAGTTCATAAATATGCATTAAAGTTTCATACTTTATTCATATTTAATATTCTTAAGTGAATGAAATACCACTATTGCATGTTCAATTGGCATTCATAAGTGGTCATGGGAATCCTCTATAATAATTATATGGTTTAATGTATTTTAGCGAGATGTAATATCACTAGATCTTAATTTATGACTGAATATTTTCAACTGTTACATCGTCAATTGAGAAGTGAGATAAAAATTGATTGGATGATCTTACTCATCAATATGTCATATAGGTATCTCTTATTTTTTTTAACTTTATACTTTTACAAAAATAATGGTTGAAAAACACTATATCAGCCAATTTAATTTTCTTAATCCAAATTAGTTTATGAATATATAATTGTATGGTCAATGTGTTGATGGGTATCTCTTAGTTTTCAAACTCTCTACTTTTATAAAACTAAGGGCTGAAAAACACTGAACAAGGCAATTCAATTTTTTGAACTCAATTTTCATGAATATGCATTAAAGTTTCATAATTTAGTCATATTTAATATCTATAAGTGAATGAAATACTATTATTGGATGGTCAATTGGAATTCATCACTGTTCATTGAATTTTTTATAATGTCAGGTTAAATGTATTTTATCTAGATATAATATTACTTAATCCTAATTTAGAATTGAATCTTTCCAATTATTGCATAGTCAATTGAAAATTGAATAGTGAGATAAGCAGTAATTATATTATCATCCTTATTATTATTAATGCTAAGGAGTGGAGTATAACACGTGGAACTCGAAGACTTCGAGATCTACTGTTATGGAGAAATTATCTAATACACATAGTTTAAGTGGGAAGTACTCATGCTATCTCAACTAGTGCTCTTAAATTCGAGTCATGAATACATAATTGCTTGAAAACTTTGCTGAAGGAATTTTGTTACTCTTTTATCATACTTGATTTAAGCCCATTTAATTACAATTTAATATTAGAAATAATGAGTGATTTCATAAATCATAGCCAATAAATTGAATTAAGCTATAGTATTAAAACTCAACCGGTTATTTATACTAGTAAATCAATGAACGGTCTCTTGATTAGTTTGATCAAGTATTTTTAATATGTTGAATTATTAAGTCTACAACAACTTTATTTTAATTTTCTTAAAAAAATATTTTTTTTTAAATTTATACTTTAATAATTTTATTCTATTGAATTGTATATAATTTATATATAATATTTTACTTACTTGTGAATATATATTTTTTATTTAAATATTTTTATATATAAATATTTATTTATATATTTTAATTAAATTATATTATTTTAATAATAATTGAATCGATCTATATTCAATTACTATTAAAGTAAATTAGTAACTTTTAAACTATTATTTTGATTAATTAAATGATCAATCTAATTTTTAATACCTTTATTTTCTTCATATAATGTCTTAATGTGGGGGCGTGTCCCTAAGTCTTATGTATTATGGGAAAATTGAAGTTGAGAATAATTCTAAAACTATCATTTTACTTTAAAATGTTGAATTTTTCTATTTAATAATTTAGTCCATGTCGGTGAAAGGATTGGAACTTACAGCACAAATTATATTCTGTACTGAAATTTGGATTAGGTCACCAAGTAGAATTATTATTAAAAGGAAATTAAAAGACACTTAATCCAGGATAAGGTCAAAACTTATAATTATTTTTTTATTATTGAGAGAAGAAAAAAAAAAAGAGTACTCGAACTGCAAACAGTGTGTCTAGTACTTTCGAATATTTTGGAATTGTTGACATATCCTACATATTGTACGGATTATAGGTTTTATTACTGAGGCAACATTTTGAGTATCTGTGATAAAAATTTATTTATTTATTTATTTAATTATTAAGACTTTTTGAACTTAGGACCTATTCATAATTCATAATTTATTTATTTATTTCCTTGAAGACCAAACTGGAAAGATAATGAATTCTATATTTGGGACGTACGATCCATTTAGTGATTAATAAAAAAGTGTAAGAAAATGTACTTTCTATTTTTTTTTACAATCAGAGCTGTTGGTCAATGCTCTTTATCAACTTTCTTCTTTCTCTTCATTTTCATGTGCGTACGTTTATTATATTTGAGTTATTTGATTTTTCAGTTTTGCCAGACGCCAATTTATTTCAACAGAAAGATATTTTCAAGTTATTTTTATTGGTCAAAACTAAAAAAAAAAACGCTTTGAGTCATGATACACCGACATACATACAAAAAAAAAAAACTCGTCGGTGAGCTCGAGCTGGTTTTAAAACGAGTTGCATAGATCTATTTTTTTTTTAATTTAAATATTATTTTAAATATTTCTATCATCAAATATTAATAAAAATAATTATTTATTTATTAAGATATATTGATATATTATAATTAAGTAGTATTATATTAATATTTATTTAGATTTATAGTTATAAAATTTAAATTTTTTTATAAAAAATAATAATTTTTAAGAGTATAATATTAATAATTTTTTATTATATAAATATAATATTAGATTTTTTTATTAATATTTTAAAATTTTAAAAATAATTTTTTAAAAATATTAAAAAAAACCCGACAACTCACCACTAAAAGAGGCAGTTGGGTTAGCGTTTTGCCAGCAATTTACCCCATATTTACGCCCTAATGACATCTACAATTGTTCGACCTTTATAATTAAAATATAAAAAATAGTTATATAAAACTCTAAAAAATAATATTTAAATAAATTAAAATATATTAATATATAAATAAATATATTATTGATAGATAAATCACGTATAATTTAATAAAACAATAAAAAAATAAACATGACAGGCTACTAGTTTTCTTTCTTTTTATTTTCTCTCTCTTTATTTTACTCAAAATGATTTTGTTTTAGGTTCAATAAAAAAGAAAAATATAAAATTAAATTCAATAAATTTATTTAAAATTTTAATCAAACTAATATATAGATCAATATACTGATTTACTAGTCTGATGAGCTATTTGAGTTGGGTTTCAATACCATAAACTACAAATTATACAAAAATGTTATAGAGACCCTTCATTCCTTTAAAATTTAATTGAAATTATGACTGGGTGGATATATTTTATTTTAAATATTATAAGTGAGTCATCTTAATTTTTTTTTAAAGTAAGTTCAAATCACAACGGTGACTAAGTACTTACTAAACGTCATTATTATCAGAAGACGCTGACATAAGTACTTTAGTTTGTGTCTGTTACCCTGAAAAAATTAAAATTCAAACCTAAAAATATCTAGCTATATAAAATGACAAAGGAATATAAAATTAATTAATTAATTGTTACCATGGTACAATTTAATTAATGATGGAAAATGAGATGCTGCATATTTTTGTTTATGAAGGTGGTCCTAGGCCTAATGGAAGCCAGTTATGCATGTTGTACCATAAGAAGGAAAAATTAATTTGATAATGCTATAATAAGTTTGATTAATTAATTGATTAATTAATTAATTAACATATTTTTAACATGATAAGCAGAAACCCGCAGCCTAAAATTACCAGAAGTTACGGGGCCTTTATTTATGTTGTTGGTCCCTAACTTCATGATGTTGAATCCAACAGTGAACTTTCTGCTGGTTGGTCACATTTCATGAGCTTTCTTCATAAAAGCAAAAACAGTCACATATAATTTAATTATGTAAAATTAATGAGATTTAGTTTGAGTGATAAGTAGTTCAGTATCTTTTAAGTAAGATACTGAGTTTGAGTTTTGGCGTATACAGAAAACTCTATTGGGAGACTCACCCACCATAGTTAGGTACGCGACACGGGTCAGATCCAAATATAATTAGGGTAAAGTCCCGGTGAACCGGATAGGTAATAAAAAAAATTAAATTATGTAGATTAAAAGACTATTAAAATTATTTAAAAATAATAAATATTATATATATATATATATATATTTAAATATAGCACCTCTTAAGCTTTGGATATTAGAAGTATTTACTGTTGTACATCAATATTTTTTTATTTAAATTTTTATTTAATTGTGTTATCAGTTGCACATTTATTTAAATAACTGTTGACTTTAAAATTGAGCCCACCATATTTTTAGATTTGACATTCGGTTTAACTTTTAAAATTTTGTTGATTGCTCATATAACTATTCTCCAATTGATTACAATCTTATTTAATATATGGTTAAATATTAAATATAAGTATACTTTTAATAAAAATTTAAAAATTAATTCGTTAGATTATAAAAAACTAACCATTTTTTCTATACTCACATAATAACTTTTAAAATATTGAATATAAAACATGAGACGTAGAGTAATTATTTATAACAAAAATTAGGACAACTAGTTGCTGTTGTTCGCAAGTTTCTCTCTAAATCTGGATTGTTAGTGGGGCCATTCTTTTGAAAATGAAATTATTATTACCTTCTTAATTTTTGAGTATTTAAGTTAATGTCTGGAGATAATAGACATTTTATTTTGCTCGATATTAATATCACTTTGAAAGAATAAAAGCTTCACCCTATTTTTAGAACATGGATAAACCCAACATTTTTATAAAATTTTTTATAATAAAAAAAAAGAAATTATTATTGCCTCTTCTCAAAAGCCTAAACCTTCCCTTTCTACATTTCTTTTTATCACTTTACCCTTCAAAGAGCAAAGCCTGCTTCAACGGCAAGTTACCAGAGACACTGATTATTCTAAGCATGCTTCACTTAAAAATTAACACTTTTGTTTTGGCTTGTCCTAAGTCTAAAGCAGAGGATATTATAGAATAAGGATTATTAATTTTTTATATAACATAGGGGATGTGCCCTTTTGTCTATGAAAAATGAAGCACACCTTCCTCTTTAGATTGATGGATATATTGGTTCTAATTTGTGGTGACTTCAAAAACCAACCACCCCCACAAAGAAAAATAATCACTTTTCGTATTCAAACTAAAGACTTGAATCGGAAGATCAAACCTTAAACTTTTTGGCTTGACATACAGAGCTGGTGAGGCTTGAGCCTTGACCACCTTCACAGGTGATTTTAGATTTTGGCCACTTTGGAAGAAGATTGATCGTGTTGAAGAAAGGGGAAGGAATTTTTTTTATTGTGAGGAGGGTATTTGTGTCTTTTTCATGTTAATTTAATGAAATATAAATAATATATTTGATTATCATATTGTTAAATATTATAACAAACAAATCCATATAATCTCCATTACTCCTCTCCTATTCTACTAATCAAATCCGGGTAAATGATTTATAAATAAAATTAGAAAAGTACATTATATTTTCACTAATTTTACGAATTAAATAGATTATTATTACACTTTAGAAGAATAGTCTCAAATTATTTGTGTTAGGGAATATACTCTACCAAAAAAATAGACGTCATTATTGTGTATATAATGAGCGTACTAAGTTAGTACAATATTGGTTTATCAAAATATATATGATCGGAGGTAATTGACAATTAGAGCCAAATAGCAGAGAATTCACTCTATAGGAGAAATTAACAGATTTTGTCGCCAATGGAAGGTGACTGAATAAGAGAGAATACGATTGCATTGCACATTAAATTGGAGGACACTGTGTATTTATTGAGGCTCACTCACCAACAAGAGTTCAGTGTCACAAATGGCCCCTGTTATCATAGCTCTAGATTTTAGCTTGCTTTGGGGAATCAATAATGGAGTATAGATGCTGAGAAGATTTGACCACAAGGGAAACCTTTTGATTCTCATGAGATTAATTAATCAACTTTATCATAACTACCAACCAAACAGTTTAAAGAAATAATAATAATAAAGTAGCAAGCAAATGCTAAAGTAGAGTAAAGAAAATCTGCAATAAAAAAGCGCACCAAGATGATGAATATCTAAATGCCTCTCTTTTGTATATTCCAGCATTTTCTGACATCTTGACCTGATTATTTATTTCACTTTCTAAAATGTGTGAAGGGGTCTTGAAACTTTCATGCAGGTGGATTGTTAACTTGAAATGGAATGAATGCCTTGCCCAGTTTTTCAGTTTTGCAGGCCAAAGAGAAAAGCAAGTCAAGGAAGAACTCAATTATCATAGGTTATATATATATATATATATATAGCTGCTTTTGGGTCCAGTGAGAATTAATAGCAGAGTGGATTTCCAAAGAAAAAGAAAAAGACCTTACGATTAACAATGTCTCTTCTCTGACAGATGTTTCATCTTGCAGGCAGAATCACATAAAAGTTCTGTGTTTCTTCTGCCTTCCATTTTCTGCTTTCTTTATGAACAAGTTCAGTCGCATTCAATCTTTGTCTTGGCTTAAGAAAAAGAAAAAAGTTTGTTTCTGTAAGAGACCAAAAATGAGAAAACAATGCAACAGAATGGGCTAGTTGTTACAAACTCAAAGTTGGGCCTTTTGAGAAAATTCCTTCAAATCTCGGGCATTTATTTATTACAAAAACCTAATGAGACCAAACAAAATTTACTCAAGTTATGTCAAAAATATTTACTCAAGTTTGACAGCAACCCAAATGGATTTTTTTGCAGGAATAGATATTAACTTTCTGATGTTTATTGGTGAACCTAATTTCTTTTTAAAAATTTTTGTATAAAAAAAAATAACTTTCAGAAATATGAGATAATTATAAACCTACCAGGCCAAGGGACGAGTATCTGGTGATGAAAACCAGAACTGGATCTTAGATTAAGAAGGCAAGTGGATAATCACTCTATACTCTTTGCAATGATTCTCTCTCTACTTTTTCCTCAGAATTCAGATAGTGCTTTTAAAAAAAATTATAAATTTATTTCTTATTTACACAGTGATCACGAGAAGTGCCTGTGTTGAGGCTGGCTAAACAAAAAGTGTGTTGAGTAGTAGTACATGAGTCAGCCCAACACAGCTGTGTTTTTTGGTATTAATTAAAAAGTTTAGTTGAATTGACAAGCTCAAAAAATATTTACAAAAATACTTATAGATTCCACACTAATAAACATATCAACAATATGATTTAAACCCATAACTTTATGAGTTATAAACTAATTCTTTATTAACTATACTAATATTTATTGTAACATTTATTAACCAGTGCTTTAGGAATACAGAGATCACGTTATAATTTGATATGATTTGGTTTAGGATAGCTCATTTCTTGTTTTGACTTTTTGATTTTGCTTCCTGCTGCTCTCATTAAGGATTGAGTATTAATTAAAATGAGTGGAGAAAGGAATTGAATGGAATGCGTCTAGGCCAATAACTTTATAATCTAGTAGTATAAACACTACCCTAAAAATAAGAAGTTACAAGTTTCATTCTAACCTTAAACTATTAGTGCCTTCCCATTTAAATAAAAAAACATGTCTGGCAAAACTCCAATTATAGTTTTACACAGCTTGAGCATAATCAACTTCAATTTTCAGCATGGGGAAACTTGTTTACACTCATAATCTTACCTACTTCCAACAGGTCTGCATCTTCACACTCCAATTAACAATTAATTTTTCTGCCAATAGTGATAAAATTAATTCTTAATTAACTTGATCTATTTATATTACTTTAATCTGTTCATATTACGCACCAAGTCTACTAAAGAATCCTGCTCATAAAAGTTGGCAGCCTCTGACCTATACAAGCTTAGAAGATTCTGAACTTGGTCCAACAGAAATGCTAACTTGTAAGGCAATATTAGCTTCAAACTCTTTATTGCTGTAAGTGAAAAAGAAATCAACCTCCAACAACTGGAATCTTGTCTTTTTTCCTTTATACTCTGTCACATTCATGATATCAAAGTCTCATTATGTTTAACCCCAAATGTATATAGAGGAAGCATAAAGGCAAACCAATGATGCTGACTAGTAAAATAGTATTAGTGAATCATGACAACATTCAAACACATTCCATTCTTTAAGGGAGGAAGTTTTCCAAAAATAAAACCAGGTTGTTTTATGTTTACCTTATTCTGCAAAGACTAGAAAAAACTTCCTTTTGTCAAATATCACTCAGACAAAGATAAGGAAAGAATAAACATGTAAATCTATGCAGAAAACAGTGTTTAGTTTTCTTTTTTGATACAGTACATAAGGGCTATGAACATAGCACCATCAACAAATGGAATTTTCTATACATCACCTGACTGCAGACATGAGAACAAAGCAGAAAAAAGGAAGGATTTTGATGATAATACCATACAATTCACAACTTACCATCTAAGATCCCAATGATCACCATTTTTTATCTTAATTTCTATAAGTTCCTTGATAGATTGACGACATATTGGGCATTTATTCGATTGAAGCCACAACGCCTGTGCGCAGTCACTGCACATGCACTGGAAAATACAACAGGTGTGTACTATAATCAGAACAATCATATGGGAAATGAAATCATTGCAATATATATTGTTCTGTTCTATCAGTTTTTATACCACATACATGATCTGAAAACATGCAAAGAGCTGACAGCTTTGAAACCATATAGAAATGGAAGATCACATGAGTGGAAGAAAAGATAAATATAGATACAAGAATCATGAAACAGCCAACTCCCCCTTGTACCAAATACAGATATAGTGAAATTGCCACAGATGGCTGTCCATTATCCATGATTATGACAAAACCATCTTCCCAAAGCAGTAGACCTTATCCAGTACAAGTGCTTAGACCATAAAAAATAAAATGCACTTATTGCTTGACAATTAAATATCAACCCTCTACATAAGAAGATTTTATATGAAATCTTACCAAGTGTCGACATGGTAATACAGCTGTGTCCTTTGGTTCAGTCATGCATATTACGCACTCCTTCCCAGAATCATTGTCATCAAAATCAGCTGCTGCTGAGCCTCCCATTCCATATAACTCTCTTAACTCATAACGGACCCCATCAATCCACAGAATCTGCCTGTCTACTTTTACTTGTAAAGGACCATCGCCATTGCCTTTTTCTACGATGGCTTGAGTAATCTGCATGCAAGGAGAAAAATCTAGCATGGAAGTGCCAAGATTTTCTTCTGCCGATGAAGTTATCAAACATGTTTCAGCACATATCACAAGGGGGAAGACATCATCTCCAAGTGAGAGTTTTGACAGATCATCCAACTCGAAAAACCCTTTGTCAATGCCTGTTCCTGAAGGCTGACAAAATTTCTGGCCTATTCCTTTCTGAAAAGGGATTCTTATTGGGTCAAATACATTGGGAAACAATGGTACAAACCTACATTTTTCCTCCTCCTTTGCAAAGTAGATTATAGTAATGCTGCCAATCAGAAATACAAGGAGTACCAATCTTAGACATGAAGGAGTATTCAACTATAGTAATCCGGCTAACAAAATCTTTTTATTTTTAGGTTCATTCCATAAGCATCATGCAAATCAAAGTTACTTTATCAAGTTGAAGCTCACCTGCATGACTGGCATGTCTAAAGTCCTTAATTTAACAGTTGATATCTTGTTCTAAACAATCTTTTTGATGATTTAGATTTAGATATTTTACACGAGTGTAATGGATCCCACCCTCTACACCACCACATTTTCCAGCAATATGCAGGAAGATATATTAACTATGATTTCATGATTCAAGATAAGCATTAAAGGCATAGGTGATAGATTGATAGTTGCAGTAGCTAGAAATTTGCAAATTATTCCGACTCTTAAATGACTAACACACACATTGAATTTCCTTTCTTCCAAGGATAGAATCTCTGCAGTTCATTGTAGGTGGAAAAATTATCAATAGTGGGTATATTAAACTGATATAAATGTGAAGGAAAAGAAAAGAAGAATTTCCCAATAGTCAAATGAGTTTCTTGATACTCCCTCTAGTATAAGAGTAAGATAACTAACGAGATTAAGCAAATTCGTTGAGTTTGTTATTTACCATTATTATTATGTAAAAATGTATCATTTTCCCTAAAATACCCCTATTTTGTTGAGGGCACCAAAACAAATTTCCCAACTAGCTATTATTATATTTAGGATTGGAATGAGTATTATAACAGACTTCTGCATCGAGTATCCTCAAGGAACAATAAGGTAAAAATTAGAAAAATCATTTCATGAAGCAAAAACTTCATCATTTGTATGGAAAGACAAGACATCCTCGTTACTATCATTACTAAACGCAAAATTCATCCAAATCACCCCACCCACATACATATGAATGCATCAACAAATTAGCAGTTAAACTAATTCAAATATTCCAAAACAAAGTGATTTATCAAAGGAAGTCCTTAGTCCTAACCTCCCTTCATGTAAGGCATCGAAAACGAATGAAACCAAGCGCTGATCAGGGTAATGCTCATCTACCTCCAGCCGCAATGTATCTTTATGCACGTTCACATCGTTCCTGATCTTCTTAGCCGTTCGATGATCAACATAGGGCGGTGGCGAGATCTCCGGACCAACCGAAGGATAAATTGCAGGCCACCCATTAGCATGATTTACATAATAAGATGGGGGATACTGAAAACTAACGACCATAGAATTAGAAAAATTGGAACAATTGCTATACACATTTGAATAACAGAAGATATGGGTCTGAGGAGGGGGAGGCACATAGTTGTTGCTTTCCAGTGCATAAGGCGTTGATGAGGAGAAATAGTAGCCTTGAGGCGGCGGCGGTGAAGGAGGAGGAGATTCTGCCGAGTAATAGAAAGGTGGTGGAAGATGTGGGCTATGGAAATAATTGCTTATTCTTCCGCTACTCGAAGAAATTCCCATTTCAAACGGCGGAAGACACAGAGAAGAAGAGAGAGATGAGATTGAGAAGGGAAAGTTGAAAAATCAGAATTGCAAATGGCGATATGATTGAAGAACCAGAAATTTAGTTCCAGAGAGAGTACCCAGTAAGGTAGTACTCCCTGCCACCAGGCATTCACCATATTCTTATATTTATTATAATGACAGTTCATAATTTTATATTTTATAATTCTATAATTTATAGGATTTATTTTATAGTTGTCATAATAATTTTTGTATTCAGAATTAATAATAAATTTAACATTAAGAAAATATAAGCAACTCATTTTTGAAAAATATCAATACCTTTTTTCCAATATGCACAGTTAGGCATATCAAACAAGACTTGAATATTAACAAGTTTTTATTGGACGAAAAAACGGCTTTTATAAGCAACTCAATTTTAAAAAATATCAATAACTTAAATTTCTTCTTAATGCCACATAATCTAATTTACTCTCTAAATAAGCTTTTAAGTATCAACCGTCATGAAGTCATTATTTTAGTGACTTGATCAAAACAATTAAAGACAATAATTAAAAATATAAACTAATCCAAAAAAATATTAGCAAAAATAAACTAAATATGGATTATTCTCCTTAAATTTTTGTATCTGATTAATGGACTTACATTGTTTTGATTGAAAGAAAAGAATCAAATGGATCATGTATATAATATCAAGAGTTTCATTAATCACATTAAAAAGGAACAAAAGAACAAGAATAGTTTTGTAAAAAGCTGCATTATTCCTGTCAGCTAACTACCACACCAAAACACGCACCATATATATTTTTTAACTCAGAAAAACAAAATCATTATCAATCATTAGGTATATGTCAATGCTAAATACCCATCATAGAATAATTAATAAGAAACCCTAAATTAAAATTTTGGATACACCATAAATTACAGTAGTAAAAATGGACACAGGGAACCAAGAATGGTCTAGACATCAAATTTACTGTCATTGTGATAGAAGTTACATATTCAAGACCCAAATTTCTTATATTCATTCTCTGTGTGTAAATATATCCCTCCATATACAAATAAAAGGGAAAATCATTATAAAATCTTAACGAAATAATATAATCATCAAAAAATTCTACAAAACAAGAAAGCAACATAAATTTGTTGTCATTTCCTACATTGTAACTTGTTATCATATGATGCTAACCTGTGAGATTGTTTGGTGATCACCTTCCCTTTTGGGATTTCATAGTCATTTTTTCTGTATAAAATAGGAATCAATGCTCAGCTTCTTCTGCTCAAGCATTTAAGTAGGAAACAGACATAGCCATAAGAAAGTGGGGAAAAGAATTTACAGAAACTATATATATATATATATATATATTTAATTTTCATGATGATTGTCTTGAGCAGTATCATCTATCTTGATTATGAGGGGTTGATTGAGATCTGCTGCTGCATGCTTATCATCCGAAGTAATGGGTAAGTCTGGGGAAGGAAGAGTGCCATCTATGTCTCCATTTTCAGCCAAAGCTTTTTCTAAAGCAGACTTGGCAACTTTAGTTACACATATCATCAAAATCACTGCACCCACATAAAAAATAAATAAATTGAGAGGTAAACATCTATCTATCAAATGAAAACTTGTTGCTGCAAACAACACAACATGGATTCGCAAAGAAAAAAGAATTAAGTTTGCATTCAGTGTTAAAAGGAATTGAACTCACCAGATATTGCTAGGCCCAAAATGATAAGTGCCTGCATGCCCAAGAGAAGTAAACATTTGTTACATATACATATTCAATTTGATCCAGTCTAGAAAATGAATAAATTTCATTTATGATTCAGAAAGTTTTCTTACACAACGAGTCTTTGAAAATTCACTCCACCCATGTGTTACATCTGATAGATCTTTGAGAGTTGTTCCAAGGTAAACAAGTGCCAACGTTATTGGCTGCAATCGTAGCAATGTTGGAGGTGCTAACATATTACTGTAACTGGAAAGATCTAAATAGCTATAACAACATAAGCATCTAGCCTATACACATTTCAGAATTCACTGCTGGTGGAATGCATTGGTAGACAACTTTTTTTTTGTTTTTTAGTAAGCCCGTTTGGGAGAACTTCCAAAACCATGGTTTTGGCCCAAACTAGATTTTCCAAAGCATAGTAGTCAAACCCCTATCCAAAGCCCAAAAGTGATTTTAACTCCTCAAACCATGGTTTTGATATAGGCTAAGGAAAACAACTTTTAGTTTTCCAAAATCTAGTCCAAACAAGCTCTAAATGGTAGACTACACTAAGAGAGTGAGCCTTGGCATCGCGATAATATTGTTGTCATGTGACCTAGAAGTCACGGGTTCAAATTTTGGAATCAACTTCTCCCTTTCTAAGAGTAAAGCTTTGTACATCTATCATTCCCTAAACCCCACCTGATTGAAGCCTCATGCATTGAACCACCCTTTTAAATAGTAGACTATTAGCCATTCAGAACTACATTCCTTCCCAAATCAGTTCCCCACAAATCACTTTAATCACAGTCATATTCATTGACTATGTTCGGGTAATTAGGGTGCACCAAGGGTTCAATGTGCCAATACAAGCAATCAAAACGAACAGCTCTGATGGCTTTCAAAGGTGTAAAATATACCATCAAAAACTAACAATAAGAAATCTATTTGGCCTTTGGCATTCCACAATTTTGATAATCACTAAGCGTACAATAGAATCTTTTATGCATAAGTTCATCATTAATAATTGACCAAGGGTGGAGAAGATACCATCATTCCTAACCAGGAAGCCAGCATGTATTCCCCAAGTGGAACTGGAGTCACCGACAGGAGATAATTTAACATGTTAAATGGTAGTAATGGAACAAGCCGAAGCAGTAATACGATCTGAAAGAGACAAGTAAATCCCAAACACATCAGATATACAGTTGAAAAATAACAACTGAAAGTAACACCAACCAAACCAGAAATAAGAAAAGATCTATTAGAATTGAAGCCTTCTTCAGAAGCCACTAGTAATTTCCATCCTACACATCAAAAGATTCAAGAATTTCAAAACATTATGAAGCCTACAAACCTTAAAGCCAGATCGCTGAACTGCAATCGCCACCGATTTAAACTGAGGATAATCCTTCAACCTAGAAAGAACAAATGATTTCCCAATCTGTAGAGATGGCCAAAGGTGTGAATAAATAAGCTCATGGAAACAAACAAGTGTACATCACAGAATAGAAACATAGACCAAAATGTGGCCAAATAGAAAGGCTAAAGAAATCAAAAGAACTATGGTATATAGAGAGAAGCAAGAAACAAAGGGCATCGGGTATTACTATAAAAAAACAATTATTTGATTATGGAGCAATAAGAAGTGATCCAAAGGTGATGTTGATGTTCCGACTGCTTAATATTGTAAAACTTTAGAAAACTTACTGTTCTACCAAGAAGAAATGCAGCTCCAGCACCAATAGTTGCACCAACAGAGTCAGCAACAAAGCCCACTGGAAGCCCAAAAAGATAACCGCCACCAAGCTGAAAACAGTATATCAAGTTAAATGACATGGTGCTGCTTCTGTTCTCCAGCAGGTTCTTCAAAGAAGAGAAGTATGGAGATGATGAAGGGAAGAAAAGCAAAAATGCAGACAGGATGCTAAAACATTGAATAAAACCTAAAGCAAACTTCAATAAGATATAAATATCAAGTTTTAAACAATGACAAAGATCAGCCACCAGGACAGGAAAGTTAAATACTTATTTTGCAAATTAGAATATCAGGTTTGAAAGGGTCAGATGCAGACAGATTTCTGTCGAATTATATATCACATAGGCATGTTGGCCAAAATAAATGACATGACATGAACACATGGGCAGGCATGCATCTCTGTTTCTTTATCATATGCATCCAGTCACTGGCCATTCTCAACCATAGAAAAGGTTGTGGATGAACAAAGTTCTGGCACACAAATCAACGCAGGCAAGTCCACATAAAGGAAGCTTGTATAAACCATCACTTGAATAATTTGCGCTATACATAGTCTACTGACTCCAGTGAATGGGAAGGACAACAAGGGCCAAACTTTGTAATAGTAATTGCTGCAACATGTTCTTATCCTCCTATTTTAGACTTCTCTACTTTGAAACAATGAACTATTTCATTAAAGAAGGATTGACAACTAATTTACATATGTAAAGACTATGTCACAGAGGTATAAGGTATCAAGTTTCTTTGTTGAGTGCATGCATGTTGCGTTACAAGGGAGAAGCCAGATAGCAGACTAATCAGTTAAGACAAGCTAATATATTTGCTTGGTTTATACTTCCTCAATCTCACATTATTCATACCCAATATTCCATCTTTTGAAGGGCAGACATCAGATATCCAGGGTTTCAAGTTAAAAGGAAGACAACAGCCTTCACTCTAAATCTACTACCCCAAAATCTTTGGGGAAATTCTAAGTAATCAACTGATGCTTCTCCAGCACACAAAGATACTGAAGGACATGAATCGACTGTTTGTAAAGCACGAGTAATAATACAGCAAAGTTACAAATGAATCATTTGAGAAGTGAAACATAGCTGGAGTGCTGAAGGCTTAATTTAACAATGTCATCAAGTTTGTAGAATTTATATACCTAAAACAATAGCCCCAGGTAGATTCAATATAGAAATTTACAAATAACCAAAGCTTTATTAGGACAAATATCTAGCAATGGTTTTGAGGAACAACTCTAAGCAACAGTACATGCAACTACAGAAACCTTCTACTAGCAATTCAATAATGTGTAGTATAACTTGTGAGGGTATCAATGGCTCTTACAGTGAGTACAGAAGCTGGAACTGCCAAGACAGTCAAAGGTATGTAAGCAACAGCCCTGAAAATCACCAAATAAATGTGAGCTTGAGACTTCATGCATTTGAGCCCATTATAAAATTATTCACTTAAGGCTCTTTTAATATGCCAACTAATTTATGTAAATTTAATCTTTTTCATTGCATCAGGAATAAGAGAAAAAAATTGAAAGAACGTAAATTATTTACTAAAATTTTTAATCAGTAAAATAATCAATTTCTTGAAGTGTTTACATAACATTAGGATACCCATATGTATCCTATACAGGTAATATTGCATAAAATTCCTATATAATCTTAATTTCAGATAGGCTTTCATCATAGTCTAGGGTAAAAACTTATGGTCAAATTGACATTTTGAACAAATATATTATAATATATTAAATGTTATGCTTCCAAAGCTAGTTTGGTCCACATGATACACATAAAGTACCTTGGTCTTATCAATATGACCTGAAAGTTGAATTGATGTTAAACTTCAGCTGAGACAAAGCATCAGCTTTAGAAACACACTTTTGACCAGGTTTGTTCTGACAAAAATATTTCCCATCACAATTTACCATTAAGTAGCAAATTGCATCAATGTGATAACATGCATTGGTTGAAGTTTCACAATTATGACAATGTAGGAATTCAAGAAAGATACTTAGGACGTGGAGATAAAGGAATTAAAGCTTGCAGTAACTTACAGGACAGGTGGACCCCAGGGCCCAAGGTCACGATGAACCCATACTAAGAAATCCTTCAGCATCTGCAACAAACTTAGAAAATTAAAAAAATCTACAGCCAGAATGTTTCTGCAACTTTTCAAGTATAAAAATCCGAAGGTAGTGCTTGTAATGAAGGAAGTAGAATTATAATGAATATACTTATAAAAACAGCATTGTTGTTCATACGCATGTATAAGAGAATGGGAATTTTCATCTGGAAAATTGATTC
Source organism: Leucaena leucocephala (assembly GCA_037074615.1). NCBI lineage: Eukaryota > Viridiplantae > Streptophyta > Magnoliopsida > Fabales > Fabaceae > Leucaena > Leucaena leucocephala. Next base: position 14,014,794 of record CM073562.1, read on the forward strand.
AACTAACGAATGTCTTAAATTTACTTCTTCTTTTTTTGGGTTGCTAACGAAGATGACTTGATAACAGACAATATACATTTTAACTATCAACATAAGGATCATCTAACTTTGTTTATTGCATTTAGTGAAATTGTCTTCTCTCCAACACTACTCTCCTGGCATTGGACATGTTATTCATACGTAAACTCCGTGGGCTGAAATTCCAGTAAGATAAGTAAATACGGCCAAAGAAAGTTTTTAAGCTAGTGCACCACAGCCATCAGAGGATCACCAAATTTCAAGGATAGAAATTAAATTACATTTCAACTTTAGGAAGGAGAGGGAAAACCCCCGCTAGAAAACGAATCCGCAGATAAAATTAAGCACTTAACCAATTCAACGACAATGCATCAGTCCCATTTCAACTAAGAAACATTTCCGAATACCGGAAGCGAATTCGAGTTTGTAAAAGGAGAAAAAAAAAACCTTTTCGATTGGGAGAGTGAAACAAGCAGCAGCAACAGCGCCAACAACAAGAACAAGAAGAGCGATCTTGAGGGCGGAGGTCCAGGTGAAAGCCATGGTAATCCTGAGACTCCAAGGCCTGCACCTGTCGTCGTCGTCGTAGTAGTCAGATGGCGATTGTTTCAAAGATAAGCGAGCCCTCAATCCTCCAGGATTTGCCAGATTTGGATGAATTTGATCAAAACCCGATGAAAGCGACGGCGTCGTCTTAACTCTTAATAGTTTATCTTCATCAGTCGGATTCGGGGACCTTCCAAGTTCAAATTTTTCTTGCCGGCTTATTCTGTCTCTCTTCTTCTGTTTTTTCTACTCGCACTTGACCTGGAGTCTGATTGATTGGACTGCAATTTGTCCTTTATAATCCTTATTTTTCCATGGACCAAAAATTCCCCCTTTTTTTTTAACCGAAAGAGTTTATTTTATCTACTTCTAATAATCCAATTAATCTATTATGGACTATGAATATGTATCGATCAAAGTTTAAAAAAAATATAAAAAAATTAGATAGTTTTTTTAAAAAAAAATAGAGAAAAAGTTATAAAAAATATGGTTATAAAGAAATTGGTGTTTAAATAATTATTATCAAAAAAATTTTATAATTAAAAAATATATGATTTTATTAAAAATATGAGTGGGGGTTGAGAAGAGAGAGAGTAAAGAGTGTGGAAAAGAGAAAAGAGATGAGAGAGTGTGTAAAAAAGTAAAGGTAAAATAATAATTAGTTGGTCTATAAGTTATTTTACTGTTTTAGAAGTTATTCCCAATAATTTATCCAAAACTATAATTTTAAACTATTATTTGGTCTAAAATACTTTTTAGACAAGTATGCCTATTTATTTTAAAATTTACTAGAATCAAAGTTTGGCTCAAAAGCCCTTTTAAAATTATAGTTTTAGTTCTTTTCAAACTGACAATATATATCAATTCTATAAGAATTAAAAAGCCATTGGCAAAAAAAACATATATATGTATATAAGGGGTCCGTTTAGATAAAATTTTAGGAAAGTGATTATGAAAAAAATAACTTTTAAATAACTTTTAAAAACAGGTTTTTGAAGAATAATTTATAGAAAAAATTGTTATAAATAAATGAGTATTTAGATAGTTATTATAAAAAAGATTTTTATTATTGGTAAATTACTATAAAGGGTATGATTTTATTAAAAAAATTATATTTTTTTTCCATTATATTTTCCTCTCTCCAGTTCTCTCCATCGGAAGCCATAAATTGACTAGTGACTTTTACTGGTGATAAAGACTAGTGAGGACAGGGCAATACCAACGGTGTTCCATGGTGAGACCAGCTACTAGCGACATCTCCTTCCATGACAAGACCAGTGACTATAACGGCATTTTCTTTCATGTGAGATACGACCACTTTCTTCCTCCTTTTCTTCTTCTGGTGAGCATACGACGACCATGGAGAGCAGCATACTTCTCCTTTATTCCTGTAAGCATATGGCGTAGAGATAAGAGAAAGGAGAGAATATATCAGAAAAAATAGGGGTAGAATAGTAATTAGATAGTATATAAGCTATTTTACTGTTTTAGAAGCTATTCTCAGTAACTTATCTAAAATCTTAGTTTTAAATTATAGTTTGATTCATAAGCTCTTTTAGATAAATCTAGCTATTTGTTTTAAAATTTTTTAAAATCAAAATTTGAACTAAAAAGCCTTTTAAAACCTTAATTTTCTTCTTACCCAAGCACACACACAAGAAGTCAAATGATTAGATTTAGCTTTGTAAATACTAAATATTAGAATAGATTAGGAAAATGAAATAAATTAATTAAGGACTAATATAATATTTAACCTTTATAATTTACTCTCATTTTAGTTTTAATTTTTATATATTCAAACCATAAGTTTTTAGTTTCAAAAGTTTCTTGATATTTTAATAAGAATTTAAACTATTTTATCTTTTAAGAGACTAAAACTTATAGTTTAAAACTATAATAACTAAAATAAAATAATGATAAATATAAGAATCAAACATTGTATTAACATATTAGTTAATTATAAAAAATACAAGTTAATTTATCTAAAATATTTTTGTATAACATTTAGATTATACATCAATTTATAATTTAAATAAATAAGTTTAAGAAAAGATAAACATAAGATACAAAAAAGAATTAAAGACTTATATTTATAATTAAATTTAACTCTAATTAAATCAAAGATCACTTACAGAAAATTTATAAGATTATTTACTAAATTTTTTTTTATAAAAATAACAGAAATTGAATTCATATTTATAAATATATGAGTTTGTTCCTTAGGGGTCAACTCTAGTCAGTATTTCTTTTTTTTTTTTGCAATATAACTCGTTAGTTTTTGTTGGTATAAACTCTTGTTAATTTTGATAAAAAAATATTAATTATCTTTTTTTATTATAATTTTTTTAAAAAAAGAGTTAAACCTATCACAATTTAAGAATAAAATAAAATATCTCTTCTTTATAAATAATATTAATATTAGATAAAATAAACTGTTTATTATCTTAAATATAAATATAAATATTTAAAAATTAAAATATTTTTTTAACCGTCTATTATCACATGGGCTAAGATTGAACTTTAGATTTAAAATTTCATGAAGGTAAAGTCTAAACCTAACCCATGTGGTCCAATATAGCCTAGCTGGCCCAAGATGATTGCTAAAACCTCGTCTCCCCACATGACCAGCCTATAAATTATCAATTCTTTTAGATATATAACTTTTATATGTTTAAATTTATATTTAAAAATAATAAACAATTTACTCTACTCGATATTAGTATCACTTAAAAGAAAAAAAAATTTTATCCTATATTTAGATTGTAAGTAAGCCTAACCTTTTTTCAAAAAAAATTTACCAAAAATGACGCTAACAACTAATAAATTTATCACTCAGAAACAAAAGAATAAGAGAATTATAGAGAAAAGTTCTTATTTGTAATATTAAAAAAATCAAGGTTATAGCTTAAAAAATGTTAATTATAATTTTAAGAAAATATCATAACAGGTTAGTATTCCTCATCAGTTCATTTGGCCTCATGCATGTTAAAAGGAGATCACCAGCAACCCAAGACTATAAACAAGATATCAAGCTTATTTTATTTTTTACCATGTCTTCTTTAATATGAACAAGATTACTTTATTTTTCCTATTTTTTTAATCCTCTTCTCACTAAAAGAATGTTGTGTCCTGCCATCCTGCTATTAATAAACAAATCAACAAGGTACATATTTTCTTTTGCACTTTTTATTCAAAGGAGCAGATACTACCACCGGCCTCCTCAGACTATAAGCGATCAAACCCGCGACAGAATTTCTATGCAAAACAACTACATGAACAAGAAAGTATGCTAAAACCTAACCTTACATATAACAGAAATTTACTAACAATGCTTTGTATGTATAACTTAGATTGTAAGAATAATGAAACATGCCTATGATGTGTGATTCAAAAAAATACAGTATACGATATACATACATACATACATATATATATATAAACATGCCTTTGCCTATCTTGCACAGATTGCATTTAGCAGAACATGAGCTAACATGAGATCAGCAAAATACTGGTGTCCAATTTGTCCATCTCTCCACTTCATCTTCAGTGGAGCTCTTCCATAATGAACTCCATCGTTACACCGATTATCGAAATGCCACGGATATGTCAGATCAAAGTTATCGATCACGCCGGAAACCACCCCGGCTCGCTTCAACTTCTCCAACAATATGCCATTGAACACCTCCATCTTGCTAGGATTATAAGCCAGTGATCTTGCATACCCACCTGTAGCCACTGTGCTTCTGTAAAACACTCTTGGCCAAACCAACCCTCTTTGCTTCACTGAGCTCATAAGTTCTTCCCAGAAGGATGCTGCAAAATCTGCTCCTTTTGAGAATGATCGGATGTTAGTCCAATGAACACCATCATGCAGGCCAGAATTGATGATGATGGTGTCTGGAACTTTGGATTCTGAGAAGTATTTCTTGAGAAGATCTTGAAACCCTTGGTTTCTCAGAGAATTAAGACCTTCATAGTTCTTTGTTTCATTCCAATGGCCATTGAAGATGCTTGTGATCCTAACTGTTTGAGATGGGTTTTTAGGGTTGGAGAAGTTCATGTCAAATCTTCTGGGTACAGCATGAATTTCAGGCAAATCTAAGATGAAATTCAGCATGTTACGTATTGTATCAACATGATTTGAATCACCCCAGAAGAAGATCCACCGATTCTTCAAGCAATTCCAAGCAGATTCAGCTGAGAACAGTTTGAATGAACAGTGAGTTGAATAAACCCAACCATTACTCTCCAGAATCCCCAGAGAACCATCACACCATGGAGATTTACAAGGAAATTCTGAAGCTAGGCATCGAAATCTACCATCATAACTTATTTCACAATCATCGTTTTTCCCAAGCCTAATCCATCTTCCACGCCACACATCTCTGGTGAAATCAGAAGCTTTACACGTCTGTAATTCTGGCAAATCTTCAACAGTGCTTCTTCTGATGAACCTGACTGGGATATTTCGAAGAACTCGATCGAATACGAATTTCCATGGTGTAAATTTGAGGCCTTCGAAGTGTCTGTAAAGTAGAATGATGGTGAGATTGTAGAAACCTTCGAAATCTTGATGAACTTGAAGTGAAATTGAGTAAGTTCCATTGTTGAAATCTTTCACTAATGGCCGAGATTTCCAACTTTCTCCTGAAAGATCAGTTTCAAAGTAATCCCCACCTAAGCAACGAGGGTTTCCAGATTCATCCAATGCTAGGAAAGTGAATTCATGAACTTCACCAGCTGAAAGCTCTATCTCTTTCCCATTATCCAAACCAGGGATAGAAATTTGAACAGTGTAAGAATCTCTACAAGGTTCTCCTCCAGGAGCTAACCATCGAGCTAGAAGATTTGAAGTCAAGTTGGGTTCTAATTCAGAAGAAATCCAACTTGGACTTTGCTGAATCATGTTCTGAATTGGATTCTTATCAATTGTTTCAGACACCAAAGTGGAATTCTTGAGAGGAACTGGTTCATGAGTGGAATTCTTGAGTGGAACTGGTGCATCGGGAAGAAACAAAGTTGAATTTGTATGGTTCTGGTTCGAACTTGGTGGAACAAGTAGGGATTTACAGGTTGAATTTTGAAAGGTTTGGGAGGGATTAGGTGAACGAATATCAAAACGTGGAAATCCTCGAGCTTCAATGTAATTTCTAACAATGGTGCCATCGATTCTCCAAAAAGTGACAGTACCAATCAAAACCAAAGCCGCCAGAAGAAACCCCGAAGGCCAATGCCTTATCGGACTGAACCAAGACGACCGTTGATTCGTTGACGGCGTAACAACCCCCATCGGAGAGCCCCAAGACCGCCGCCGACGGAGGACCACTACTAACAAAAACAATCAACACGAAAAAAGATACCACCTTTTGACGACAACGATTAAAAGAAGAAAGAAAAAATGTCGATTTTCTCGATAAACAAACACAATGCTTTAATGCGAACAGGAGAAGTTAACAAGAAGAAGAAGATGAGGAGGAGATATTTACAAGGAGGTGATGGCGGTGGGTGTCAAAGGGAGAGATAGTTGAGGATAGAAGAAGAAGACGAGTGTAGTAGGAGCATTCGCCATGAAAATCGGGGTGTTGTCAAAAAGGTAAAGCCCTTTGAATATTATGATCGGAGATGATGAACTGGGGAGATGGGAGAATCCGACATGATTGAGCGAAATCAAACGGTGATTCGATTACAACCCTTGCTTTTATTTCATTCCCCCACTTTTTTCTCATTTTATAAGAAAATCTAATGTTGAGCTTTTTGTAGCTCACTAATTTAAAACTTGCTTATTTTTCTTCTGGATTTATAGGTATCTGACCTGTTTTTCATTCTCCATTCTATGTAACTCGACCATTGACTTGAATTAATCAGAATTTAATATAATTTTTGGACACCAAAAATTTTGATGCTAAGATGATGATGAAAAAAAAAAATACTAAGAATGGTAGCACTTGGTGTTTTGCATGTGTATTAATTGTTATATGATTGAGCAACATAATCAAAATGTTTTTTTGGTGAAGAATGAGTAGAGCTTACTTCAATGATAAGATCATACCAGAATCATCATTAGGCCATTACCCTCGTAGTGTAACAGCACTGCCAAACTAATCTTAAAATCCATAACGCGCATCAAAGGAACTCAACAACATAGTTACAGCTGTATACACGTATACAAGGGAAGATAACTATAAAGTCAAATATAATTAATAAAAACTCTATATAAATTTATTGTTTTCTCTTACGCAATTTCTATTCTAAAACTTATTATTATATATTAATAATTTTTAATAATTATATTTATTTTTTATGATCTCATAATTATTTTCTCTATATAATTAATTATATATCATATTAATAATATTATAATTTAATGATATAAAAACTTTTATAAATAAATTAGGGTGTCTATGTTGAATCCATATGTAACCACACCCTCATGCTATTATTGTCAATCCCTCTAATCTTTTTGTTTTAGGAAAATGTATGTGGCAAAGAAGGAGGGAATAGGTTAGATATGGAGTTAGAGGTGGCATTTATTTTGAAGCTGTAATTAATTAAAGCAACCAAACCTATAAATGAATGAAGGTGGGCTATAATGACGCGTGAAGAAGATGATTCAAAACACACTACCCCACACCCCACACCCCACCTCAGCTGTTGTTTTTAATACTCCTTTCCACACGGACTGAACGGCCACCACTCACGTACTTTTTTTTTTATTGGATTTATCAAAATTTTACTATAAGTATATTTAAATTTAACATATTTTACATTTAACTATAATAAATAAATTTTACAATAAATTTTTTTAAATATATTAAAACTAAAATTTAAGATATTATTTAAACGATATTAAATTATTTATTATTTAAATTAACCTTAGTTAATTATACTTGTGAACTTTTGTTACCATTAAATAATTTCATTTATTAAGTATTCTCTTATTTTTCTTGAGAATACTATACAAGTTTTAATCTGCCTTTCTTATTGGCACCCTCAATAATTTTTTGTGTAATTATCAAAATTATTTTGACCAATTTTCCATCATCTTATTTTCAATAAACAATCACATGTTCATTAAAAGTTTCTTGTATCAATGAAGGAAAACAGAGAAGAAAAGGAAAGAAACAAAACTATATGTTTAAACTTAGTTTTTTTTTTTTGTTTTATAGTGCCAATCAAGTGAATTCAAGTCGCCAATTAAATTAATATAAATAATAAAAAATAAATTTATATTTTATAAAGATATGAGTTTAATTATTATTATTATTATTATTATAAGAATTTTTTTATTAGATAATTTTATAAATATTTTATAAATATTCTTTAAATTTTAATAAATTGATATGGATTTTATTAATTTTTTTTTTGTTAAAAAAAAAAAGAGTGAATCTAAGTGTGAAAGTATGATGATGCATGAATGAACAGAACATAATGGAGACCGCAGAGGGAAATGGAAAGGGAGGGGAGGACCACCAGCAAGGCAAAGGCAATTATGATGATTCATGCGGCCCCTAACAGCTGGCCATCAAACCTATGGCTGCCTCCCCCTAACTTTGACATCCCCAAATAATCCCCATTTACAGCAAACAACCACATATAGGGCCTATTTGCATAAAATTTTAGAAAAACAATTATATAAATAATTTTTTACATAATTTTTATAAAAAAATTAGAAAAGAGTTTATTAAAAAAAAAAAAATAAATATTTAAATAACTATTTTTAAAAATATTTTTATTATTAATATATTATTAAAAAGATTATAGTTTAATTAAAAATAAGATAAGAGAGATAGGAGAGAGGAGATAAAGTGAAAAAAAAAATAATAGAGAAGAAAGAACATAGAAAAGATATAAGATAGAATATAGAGGAGAGATAGTATGAAAAAAAATAAAGATAAAATAATAATTAAATAATTTTTAATCTCTTTTATTTTTTTAACAGTTATTCTTAATAACTTATATAAAATTTTAATTTTAAACTATAATTTAATCTAAAAATTTATTTAAATAAATATAATTATTTTATTTTAAAATTTATTTAAATTAAAATTTAGTTCATAAACCTAAATATATATATGTGTGTATATATATTTGTGTGTGTGTGGATATCTTCAAATCTGATTGCTTATTACGCCTGCTGTAAAGTGCAACCTCTCCCGTACATAATTTAAATGTAGAATAGCTAATTAATTTAATTAAATTAAAAATAAATAAATAAATAAATTTTTATTAAAAATGTATAATTTAATTTTAAATTTTTTTAAAATTATTATTTTTTATCGTAACTATCTTTATATAGTAACATCTTAATTGTGAATTGATAAAAATATTTTAAAAAAATTATAAATTTAAAAAATAGTGTTAACGTCTAAATCAAAATATTTACCTAATTTTTATATTAAAGGTATAGAAACAGTATTTTATTTGTGTACCGTATAAATTAAAAAAAAACAGTACCATGGACCGAATGAAAGCTCCATAAGAAATTGTATCCTTGGATTATGGATAAATTCAATTTTTTTTAAAATTTTCTTATACCAAAAAAAAAAATGCATCAAAATAGCGACCAGCAAGCACAAATCAATTTGGACCTTGGGATGGGAATGTAAGATGCCGATTGATCATATAGTAGTCACCATATCAGTTTCATTAATAATATTATTTGATTTACCTTCACATATTCATCCCATACTTCCTTAGGAGCTGTCACACATTTCTTTTCTGCATCCTAACCAAAACCAGATAAGTTTAGAAGGTCATTTACCACATAGTAGTTACTTTTCAATTTTTTAACCCTAGACTGGATGTGAGGATGGGCCTTCAAAACACATCCAAGTATTAGGCCGTGAAGCATGTCCTTCAATTGGTTCAAGACTCGGTGCCTAAGACTACCTTCACAGATAAGTTCACCCTTATCATGTAGAAGCATCATGCAGTGGATTAGTAGTTCATCCTCTTCCGGTGTCCAGACATGTTTATCTGCCTTTCTAGACTTTTCTGCCATAGTTAGTTAGCTATAAGACAAAAAATAGTTTAGAATAAATGTCATTGCAACAAAATTAAACAACACATATGAAATTACAGCAAACGCAAATACATCAACACATACATAATAACACATATAGAATAATGTTGAGCTTGGAGGTCTCAAATTACAGCAAACAATAGGTATCAAATTACAACAAACAACAGCACTCATATAGAATACATATAGAATACATCTCTAGGTCCTACTAGCAGTCAAAGCATTAAACATTTCATTGGCTAGATTTTTCCTAAAGGCAGCCTACTCATCAGTTGCATCAATAATTTGTATAAGGGGGTTCTCCATCCCACCCGCATCAACTTCAATTTCTTCAACTTCAGCTTCCAAAGGATCTTCTCCTTCTTCACGAATTAAATTGTGCAAGAGGCAACAAGCAATTATTATTCGATTATATGTCCTTATAGGATAAAATGCTGGGCTTCTTAGAATAGCCCATCTTATCTTGAGAATTCTAAAGCACCTCTCAATGACATGTTTTGCGGAAGAATATCTCATGTTAAAGTACTCACGTGCACTTCTAGGACGCCGCCCCTCTCTCTATTCACTTAAGTGATATCTTTGGCCTCTGTATGGTGCAAGAAATCCCTCACAATTAGTGTACCCTGCATCAACCAAATAATAGTTTCCTTGTGGAACTCTAAGTCCATTCCTCCTACTAATAGCATCTTGAAGAACTCAACCATCTGCTGCAGATCCTTCCCATCCAGACAGAACATATATGAAGTTCACATCTTGTGAACAAACACCTAACACATTTGTCGTGATCTCTCCTTTCCTATTTCGGTATCTAGCCTTATCAATGGAAGGAACTCTCAACTTAATGTGAGTTCCATCCAATGCACCTAAACATCGCTGTAACAAACAAAAAAATAATACAAATTACAAAATTAAAAAATTTGCACGTGTTAGTAAAAAGTGATAATGAATCAGTGACATATATATACCTTGAACCACTTCCACTTGTCATCTGTTGAGTCTTCTGGCACAGGCTCTGGTTTCTTCCACAACATATCTCCAAGTCTCATCATGTTATTAAGTACAACATTGAAATACCTACTAACAGTTTCTCTAGATCTACTGAAATTGTATTGTATGACTCTATTCTTCATATGATATGCTAATATGTGTAAAAATATTGCAACTTGCTCATCTATAAGTATATTCTTACTATGTCTAAGACCACCTACATCCCTTAGCATGCAACATAACTTATCAAATGTTCTCCTATTCATTCTAAGTAGGTTGTAACATGCTACATCACTACTATATACCAGTCTCCTCAAATAAGATCGTTTAGCAACAAAATCCATCTTGTAAGGAATGAGCCTTATTCGTCGTCTCCTTACTACGATAATCATACATTGACATATAAAACTCTGAACTGCCTCAGCCATGATCACCCACAAAAGCAACAAACGTGATAGTTCTTTCTTTTCTTCAGATAGTGCCATAACTGTGTAACCAATTATAATTATATACAACTATAAGTACTCTCTTAAGTTCAACTAAATCAAAATATAGGAGGCAATAACGATAAAGCAACAACAACAGTTTATTGAGAGTTACTCCCATGTGACACTAAGCATTGAACAAAGTAAATTTGTCTACTGGTATTTCCCACCTTTTCTATATGAAATAATGGATTAAAATTTTGAAAGGAGATGTGATATGAAACAAAAAAATCTCTCAAAATGTAAAAGGAGAGATTATTTTTCTTATTCTTTCTCATTCAGATGCATAGGTACAGGTCCAAATATTACTTTGTTTGCATTAATATTTCTATCGTCGGTAAGATCAGTCCACAGTAAATAGAACATTGATTTGCACATACATTTATAACTATTTTAGGCAAGAGTCAACAGATTTGCACAGAGTAAACATTTCATAGAAAACAGATTCATAGGAAAGATTTGCACAGACATTAATAACTATTTTTTCCACAGAAAACAGATTTGCACAGGCTAAACAGTTTATCCAACGTAAACATGTCCAAAAGTGCAATGCCATTTATAACTATTTGCACAGACATTCAAAAATAAAGCCAACAAGATTCAATATTTTGTAAACAGAGGAAAGCTTTTTGTAAATGAAGTATCCCAATTAGTTTCAATGTCAGACTTTAAACCTTCGCACTTCAAAAGCTTTGTAACCAGAGGAAAAAATAAAGCCAACAAATTTCTAATGTCGGACTTAAGAAGCTTCAAAATTTTCGTCCATGCAAGTGTATTCAATAAAGACAAACCAGTCTCTTCGCTACCAACAAGAATCAGAATTCTCGATCATGGGCTCTGATAAAGATAGGAGAAGTTAATAAATGAGTAAGATTTTCCAATTAAAGAACAAAACCCACCATCGCAACTCAACAGAGCGTTTCCACGTACCAAGAAATGAAGAAAGTATACCATAGCAAATCAACAGACTGGAGCGACGCACCAAGTAATGAAGACTACTGTAAACATAAATTAATTGATAGGTAAAACTTTCACAACTTAATTAAAGAACAACGAGCAAACTTGTTGAAGATGTAGTCACAGGTTGCAGTGTTCTTCTACCCTAGAGCGATGGAGACACAGCGGTGACCCGATATGAGAAGACAGCAATGAAGGTTAGTTTTGAATCTAGGGCAAGGCTACTTTCGTCTAAATATTAAGATAAATGGGGATATTTTTGTCTTCAAAAATTTTAAACCCAGGATTAAAAATGCAATACCAGGGGGAGAGGTGGTAATGCCCAATGCCATCTATGTGGTATTGCTTAATCCCACAGTTTACTAAATGCTACATACCAAACAGTCTAATTAACTCATTCCTTATCTCTGTACCAAGCCCATGTCCCTATTGCTGCGTACCAAACGTGGTCTAAATAGTTAGAAAGCATCCAATGAACAAGTCAATACGAAAATGAAAGGTAAGGTATGCCTAAAAATGCATGGAAGACATTTTTGTTAATGTAACCATTATATATTCATAGGCCATTAACACTTCAACTACTCCTTTCAATCTTTCTTGCACTTTCCATTAAAAGCTTTACTTAAATCTAACGGTCATTTATTCAAAACACTATTTAAATTATTGTCTTACTAATTCATGACGCGAGGGGAAAAAACAGATCTAGTTAGATCCAAAAACTACTTTCCATAGCTTTTTTTTACCAAATACTCATGATGGTAGGGAATTAGAATTTTCCAAATACTACTTTTCATAGTATTTTGAAATCTAACCCTAACGACCTAAACTGTGGCGGTTAGATTTCAAAATCTAGTTGTGAATTAGATTTCTGGAAACTACTCTTCCAAACTTAATTATTAAATATAAGAGTTAAATAATCAATCAATTAATTTGTATATATTAAAAATTAATTTAATTATTTATAATAAATTTATATTAATTTTTTTAAAATACCTCCTTCACTCACTATTGATGAAAGCTCCCTTATTTGAAATTAATAAAAATAATTTAGATAAAAAATTATAAATTTAAAAAATAAAATAAATTAAAATATTATATTTATAACTAAAATAAATTTTTTTATTAGCTCTTATATTTAAATGAAGGATTAAATGAAGGAGTATAAATAGAACTCAACTTTATAAAACTTATTGACGAAACAATAAAATGATAATGGAGATTAAATTATGTACCATATAGTCGTTACAAACAATTTAAAAAATATATATCAACATGTATTAAATTGAAAAAATATAAAAGGCCGAAAATAACAACCCCACCAAACCAAAAAGGGGAAAAAAGTGATAGAGTGAATGTAAATTAAGGGTGATCAAAACACATTAATTCCAGGGATCATCCCAGCCTTTTGGTCCACCCCTTTTGATGAAATCAATAATAGCCTGAACAGCCTCTTCAACTCTGTTAGAGAGGGAATGATTCCCATGTTCGATCTCTACTTTTTCGGCGCCTCCCATCGCTCTGCATAATCTGCATGCACCCCCATCAACATAACATATCAACTATAATCATATACCGCCTCATAACTCATTTCTCTGTACTCCCTCTTATCCTCTTATCCTCATTACAAAACACTTTCTAAAAGAACTAAATAGTCTTTGTTATAAATCACTTGACACTTGACACGGGTATTAATTAAATTTTTTCAATATTATCCTTATTTAAAATAATTAACTATGAGAGGGAATATAATACAAATTTAAAAAAAAAATGAGTAAAATCGAAAATTTATTCTATTTTCAAATAAAGTTCATAATTTAGCAATCTCTCCTTAGTCCCGTTAGAAGTGTCTTGTAATGGCGATAAGAGGAAGTCTCCCCACTACTAGACGCAGGACATAATGCTTGGGATCGGGTACAAAGAGACTATACACGCGTGTCACCATACAGGATTAGAGAATTTACCGCTCAACCAGTGCTTTCTTATCAACATAATCTGGCACATATTCATCGGCCATCGAGAATATAACCTGCAAGACGCCACGGCATTTCAGACTTCGCCAAGTAATTCTCAATTCTCCCACTCTCCCTCCCCCTCCTCTCTCCAAATTAGAATAACAATTACCTTCATTTCCTTAAGCACTGAATCACTGACATACATTTTAAGGACTCAAGGCATTACCACAAAGGCAACATCAACTATATTTAGTTACATGCAGGGAAACAAATAGATCTGCCACTGACAAGTTGATGCTAGAATTCTAAGTCTTCGGAATAAAATTTGAGAAGTAAAATTGCCGTATCCTTCTATTTAGTTAGAGAAAGATTAAATTTAAGTTCAAGGATGTATAGTGTCGGGATTTGAATAACCAAGCACCCAAGCGAAAGAGTTTTTCTTTTTAAATAAAAATGAAGAAAATTAAGTTAGACAGATGTGCTCACCTGGCAATGTGTGCAAGACATGTGCCCAAGTTTCAATTTCAATTGATCCTCACTAAAGTCGGAACTGAATAAATCATCATCACCATTATATGAACAAAGGGAGTGATACCTGCAAAAGCATTAGTTCATTACAAAGAAAGCAATAGCATGAGAAGACAATCACTTTTTCTGTATCATCCAATTGATGTCTTAATCTTGCACAAAAGTCAATACTTCTTAGGCATTAGCATATCAAATAATGATAAGACCCAACTAAGGAGAGGAAGATTAAGGTAGAAAAGATCAACAAAACAAAAGTAGGCCCGACCATGGACCACAGAACTAAGACCACATCCCCATAGTTCCGCTGACCATGACCATCGGAACCTAAGCAGGTAAAATTCTTAATGCCAATCCCAGAATCCCAGTGCCCCATATACCATCTTCAACGACAAAAGGTTGCCTTTGCCTGTTCTCAAAGCCAAAAGCATTCTTTTCAGGGATCAACTCACACGAATAAATTTGTTTCAACTATCAGATAAATATAAACTTCAACGAAATAAAAGGGCTAGTTATAAAAGAGGAGACATTTTGACGTCAAAATTTGTATATGTTTAGACTCCACATAGCGAACTGCTAATTGAAAAGTAACAACCTACTTTATAGTTGACCAATTAATGTCCACATAGTTTGAATTATGCTACTTTGAAATTTATTAACAATTCTATCAGTTCAGGTCAAGGCTTATTTCAGTATTTGTGCTGTTCTTACGACATTAATGTGAAGCAAACTCACCTATAGGCAGTTATTGGGGCAGAAGAATCTGCTTCTCTTGGCATTAAATCAGAACCTCGACCTTCTCTTATCAAACTAGCAGCTAAGTCAATCATAGAAGCTGTCTGAGGCAGCGTGGCTTGATATTCCCTATCGCTAACTGGAGCCTGGTCATATTTTTTGGCATAACCAAAAAGGTTCTAGTGAGAGAACAGATGCAATTGCAAGACATAACTCTTTTTTCCCCCATAAAATAAGGAAACTAATTAAAGAGAAAGAAAGTACAACTAGGAGGAGGATGAGATATCCTCCAATCGTGAGAAGCTAAAAGAAAAGGAAGAGCCAAGATAGCTCAAAGAAACAAAGCTAACCAATCTCTCTGCTTATCGGAAATGGAAAGTCCCCTAATAACACCATGGGCAAACCACCAAATACCAATAACAGTCTTATTCTATAATTAATTAAGGGAAACAATACAGCTTTGGATATGTAGGCATCCAATCCATCCTAGTACACAAGGAAGCTGCAATTGACTCAACGTCACAGAAATGTGGCCTCCCTATTCTCATTAAAACTGTAGTCTATCAAGAGAAACTGCTCCAAGATGAAAGAACAAACTCAATGCTGACTGAGTGTTCCAAGCAAATAATATTAGCCAAAAAATGCAGATGGCGTAAGAATGAATGAAACATTGTTTCGGTACCAGAACTGCACAGCCACAATGCTCACAAAGAGCGTGTTTGGTTTGGTTGGAGAAGAGAGAAGGAGAAAGATTCTAATGTCTCGTTGTTTACTTTGGAAGGATAGGACAGAAGGGCCTTCCCTCCATTTTTTTCCACCAAACAAGCACAAGCATAGGAAGCAGAATCCCTCGTTCTCCTTCCCTTGAAATCCTTCCAACCAATTACAGGGCAAGTGTTAACATATGATCTAATATAAACGAGCAAGTACCTGAAGGATGGCAGCACGGACTGCACGGGAGCATGCAGCATTTGCGCGCATATAATGGACAATATCCTGGACCACATTTCCAAATTAGTGATAAGTTCATTTCACTTGCTCAAAAAATAGCAGTTGCAACAAAAGAGCTAAGGTATCGCTTAGGATTTAAATGCAATAATAAATAACCTGACAGCCAGTACTATGCCCAAGCAGTACCACGCCCTCAGAATCTTCTTTGTTAATTAAATAATTTATCAGCTGATCCAGCTCCTTGGCATCCTTCAACATGAATTCAACAATATATCTTAAAATTTAATCATCACGGCATCAATATCATCAATAAGTTGGAAATACCAGCAACACAATTTCAAGTTAAACTCTCCAGAGAATCACAACATAATACTGTTAAAAATAGCCATTCAAAGCTGAAAATATAGATATAAAACGGCCAACAATAATAATAAAGATCCAAAATTGGAGAACAACAAAATATTGTAAAACATCTCAAGTCACATTCATCAAAGACTAACAGGCCATTTGACACACAAAATGGATAGGAATGGAAAGAAAAATAGAATAGAAAAAATTGTGATATTTGTGGACAAGAGATGTTGTGTTTTTTAATTAAAAAAGTAAGAAAAAGGATGGTTAATGTTAAATAATGATAACATATAATTTATAATTTATGTCTTTCTTTTTTGTGAGGAAGGGGCATAACTTTCCATGGATCTACCCACACAGGCTGGAGATCATACCATATCACTGGACATTGCTTAGAAAAAGCTAAGAAAGAAACCAAATGTTAGTAAAATCACGGAGAGTAAAATTTTTCACCATGATAATTTTAAGTACATTAACACAGACCAGAATTTTTGGCTTATAATAAAAATAAGTAAATGAGCATAACATGTTTACAGGAACTTGCTTGTAGGGTATTATAGTACTACTGCTATATCAGAGGACAAGGATCTAATTGTTTACTTGTTGCAAGCTGGAGGTGCCATATCCACTATATGAAGATGACATAAGAAATTGAACAAGAGACCATTTCTCACGGTCCAGAGCAATTGCTAGAGGTTCCAAATATCTGCAAGAAGACAAGGAATGGATGTCACAAGAATACTTTTCATTGGTTCACACATTTGCAAGTAGTAAAATTTGGTTGTTGGATGATGTGATTGAAAGAGGTTATCAGTCAAATGGTACGGAAGATATCATCCTCCCACAGACCAACTCTGAGAGATAGGAAAACGTATTCTACTAGGTTGAAGTTATAAAATATTCAACATACGCTGTGGCAAGAAAACCATCAGTCAATCCACCGATGAAAATGACTTGTTGTTTGTAGTCACCAGTCTTAAATGCAACCTGTAATAAAAGGAATCATCACAAAGCAGTCAGACATTTTATATACCAACGTGCATGGCTCACAAGCGAAAATAAACTGAAATGAAGACGAATTTTCCTTCTCTAGGATAAAATTACACCTGAAATTTCTGACTTAAGATTAACTATTTGCTAAGACAAACCACCCTTCAAAAAGCAGAAAAAACCTACAAATCTTGTTTAAAATTGAACATCCAAATATGCATTGCAAAGAACACAAAAACATGTGAAATGCAAACCATTATTGCTATAACAATGAACTGCAGCAATATCTTCATTATAAAGAGAAAAAACCAATCACATGATGAAAAACTAATGTAAAGAACGCCCCCAGCTTTACCAAACAATGATTAACCTCGTGAGAGGGGGCTGGGAAGGCAAAAGTTCATCATATTGCAAGAATATATGGAAGAAGTTTGGCTGGTGTACTTCTTCATTAATAATTAATAAAATTTTAGACAGTTGAGGTATGTAGAAACCTCAAAAAATAAAGCCAACAATTCTGATCTTGCAGATATTACAAATATTCCACTCCCCTTATATATATGTAAATATATATATATATACTCACATCCATATCATAAATGGGGCCAGATGTGAAGTATTGTTGAGTTTAATTCAATTGTTCAGATCCCAAAACTGATGCTTCTGGTATTCATGAATGTTTACTCCGTATTACTTTCATAAAATTACCAAAATGCAGTTATAGATGATAGGATACTTTATATATTATATTCAAACGATGCTACGATAAAGTTGCTTTTGTTGCCTCAAGGCCCAAACACATGCCCCAAATATCCTTTACTCGTGCCATTACCCCCAACACAGTGACCATAAAATGAAATTGGTGCAGCAGAATGTCCCAATCTCTGGGAAATGACAGATTTTTGAAGCCAATGCAGAAGTAGATGGTAACAATCAACAGAGATTCAAGTTCACGCACATTTCAACGAAAGTGAACAATGCTACTAAATGCAATCTCAAAGATTACTGAAGTGAGCAGAACGCTACATTTAGAATGCTGAGACTAAATCGTGCCCAATTAAAGTCTAATCAGAAGTTTCAACCCTCAATCCTCACTTCCCATACTGCAAATCTCCAACAAAGCAAAAAAGAAGTACCTGAATAGGATTCGGACCGTACTTGAACAAGACCCCTCGGAACTGATTCTTCCGGACAACGGGACCGGTGGCATCACTCGTGCTGGCAGTGGAGTTATTCACCATTTTGACACTGCTCGATCTATCAGAACGGCCTCGAACAATTCCCGAGAACCACGACTTAGAAGATGAAGATGACGATGATGAAGACAAAGACGATAAGGTGGAAGAAGAAGTCGTCGAGGACAGAGAAAGATTCATTTACTTAACATCGGCTCGAATTTACAGTCATGAATTGAAAGAATTTAGGGGATCTAGGTCGGATTATTCGCGAGATTTAAGGATGAATAATGGAGGATTCAACGAGTCCAGAGAGAAAGAAACGGCCCAGTGTAGCGCACTCGACTCAGTAACTCATTGTATCATTTTCAGAGCTGCCAAGAAGTTACCGTCCAAAAATGTGAAATAGTTAGAAACCAGGAGTCTGAATCAGAGGTTTCTGATGACGTGTCGAGCGTGTATAAGATACGTGTATCCTCAGCGCGTGGGAAAGGAGTCTAGAGGAATATGCCGAATCGCGTTTTCATTATTATTTTTTTGCCTCCCAGCAATCCAGCGTAGATAAGAAGGCCCAGGCTTTATGAACCAACATGAGGCCCAACACTTAATTAGGACCTAACACTAAAATAAACAGATTAATCCATGCTCATTCCATCTAACTTGTTCAAATTTTATACCCCAAAAAAAATTGTTCACATTTAATACAAATATTTTAGATATTATTTAAAACTTTCAAAATTGCAATTGTATTTATTTGAACTTCATTTTTATAATCCATAAGAGATGTACACTAAATACACACTTTTAAATATGTACATTAATTATTTAAATCTTGTAACTAGTGACATATAAGTTTCTAAATTTTTTTAATATTTTTTAAAAAAATATTTTTAAATTTATAAAAAAATAAAAAAATTATTAATATTATAATCTTAAAAATTATTTTTATTTATAAAAGAATCTTTAATATTATAATTATAAATCTAAATAAATATTAACATAATATTAATCAATTATAATATATCAATACATATTAATAGATAAGTAATTATCTTTATTAGTATTCGATAATTTAAATATTTAAAATAATATTTAAATAAAATAAATATTAAAATTAATAATTTTAAAAAATAAACTGATAGATTATGCAATTTACTTTAAAATATGTTGGCAAAACTTATCCTTTTTGAGATAAAACGGGCTTAATCACATATTAAACCTATTTTATTAACTCTATCAAATGTCTTTACCAAAAAAAAAAATCTATCAAATGTATTTCTGTTATTTAAATTTTATGACTTTACTTGATTAGTATGATAATTTTTCTGAATGCTGGGGTAACACGGAAACCTTATTCTCATTCTGTACGATGATGACTCAAAAAGTTTGATTTGATGTAGTTATCTTTTTCACGAAATGAATCTTATACTGCCCTTTGCACTTAACCTTCAAATTGGAACTGTCGCCATCAACTCCAATGTCATTTCCAACTCCTTGTGGGATCCAATTCCAAGCCACCTTCCATCACTTAAATTATAGTTTATTCCTCTTTTTTAATTTATAATGAAAGAATATTCAATAATTGAAAAAAAAACAGGCAAAAATAAGCCCCATATATTTTTACCCCAAATTAATTATTTTATACTCGTGCGATTGATAACTAATTTTAATGATATATATATAAACTGAACAATTATATTGACCACTACCCTATAATAATCGACAACTTCAATATATCAAATTTACAATTACATAAAAACAAATTTATAATAATAATTTGCATTATATTATTAATTGGATTAAGTAGCTCCATGGTCAATGTCTGGTCATTAAATTTTTTTTTGATAACCAAGAGATTCAATGTTCAATTTCCTCTATTTAATGGTCATCGCGAGGATTAGGGGAAGTTTGTTTATATATATATATATATATATATATATATATATAATTAAGGGCATTTTAGTAAATGTATATTAAAACTAATTTATAAATAAATAATGAGAAGTCATAGTATTTTAACGATTTTAAGAAACTTTTTCACAGCATGACTTTGGAGTATAAAAAAATATTTATATATAAAAAAAACACCACGTTATTTAAATTTTATTCAACTAAAATATAATAATTTATTTTGAACATATAAAAAATATTCATAATTTATTTCATTTTAAAAAATATTTTAATTTTAAAAAATAAAAATATATCTAAACTAATTTAAGAGATTTATTTTTTTCTTTAAAACAAAATCTTGAATTGTTTGAGATGGATTATTATCTAACTAGGATTAAATTATATAAAATTATTATATTTTAATTAAATATAATTCAGTAATATTATTAGAGTATATAAATAACTAAATATTACTCTCAGTATGTGGAATTTTAGAGGAATATTTTTTTATCAAATAAAATTATACTTACTTATTTATAATCCTTTAAAAAAAAAAAGAATTAGATTAGAATCCGATTAAAGGCCAGGAACGATAGGACAAAGGCATCGTACGTAGTCTTTTTGTTTGTTTGTGGTAACCGTTTTATGCCATTTAGAATTCACGAACAACTCCATATTCTATTCTACCCATGTTTAGTCTTAATTACTAGGCAAAAAGTGTAATTTGGGTTGTATGATCTAGACACGTGGCACAAATTAAAGTTCTTTTTTTTTTCTTTTGTAAGTATTAGATCTGCTAATTAAGTATACATAGATGGATGTAATTTCTAAACAAAGTAAGGTATACCCTATAGCTGAAATCCACGAACTTGGCTTCTTTAACCTTTATTTCCCATCAAGCATCTCATTTATTAAACTACCCACTCATTTATCAAGGCCGGTGATTGTTTATATATATATATATATATATATATATATAACTAAGTTGTTCAAAACATTATTATTATTCCTATATTTTTAATTATATTATATTACTATTGAGCACTCTATAGATTAATTTTGATGACTTGATCGATCCCAACAAAATATGGAAAACGAGATAGATTGATTATAGAAATTATCTATCGATCAATCACTCTCAAAATTAACTAGAAATTTCATTCAAATTCAAACATAGTTATATGAACAAATAGCACGAGTATTACAAGCAATTAATTAAGGTTCCTAATCAAATTTTTGGCTATATTTAATTCATCAAGCTCAAATTAATCATGGCAAAATAACAAGCTAAGCAATCATCTGGTCCTTAATATGATTATATTAGTTCATATTTAACTAATATAGTCAGATTAAGGAAATTAGTTAAATTATTTAATATGACTTATTTTCTCTAAAATACTCTAATAATTTTCTTTAACTTTTTTTCTCTATCTTTTACCTAAATATTATTGAGTGAATATCAATAAGAGTGATTTAAAAAATAATAAAAATATAAAATATATCTTATATTTAGAATTAATATCGATTCTTTAATTAAAAATTGGAAGAGTATAATCCAACAGTATAATATCTTATGTAGTAATCTACTTGTTGAATTCTTCCTATTTTGCTCTTAGTGGATTAGGGTCCAAATCCAACTGAATAAAGGGCTTAAACAGTTATGTTTATTGCTTTATTATACTATTTTATTGTGGTTTTATTTGTGGTATTTTGGGAGTTATTCTAATTTTTTGGTGTCTAAGGTTAGACCTGAGGGTAATAGATGGTTCGTCCTACCTAACATTAGTATCGTTTAAGAAGAAGGGAGATTTTATCTTACTCTTGGATCATGAGTAAACTCAACACATTTCTAAAAAAAATTATAAAAAAAAAAAATAGAAGACGTATATCCTTAATCCCAATAGCTGCCATCAGACTGGATATATGGGACATAGGCTAAGGGAGTTAGTTAGTGCATTGGTTTTGTGTAGAGAATTCAGCCAGACAACCATATTCTAGGTACGCCAAATTCTCCACTGTTAAATTCATAATCTAAAATGAATAATTTGACATACGAGAATTTATTGTGACTGGTCCATGATGTGCACAATGGTAATGACTGGGAATAGAGTTGTGACTAATTAGAACAATAAAAACTAATTCACGTTTGACGTACTTAGTAACTTCTAAGTAATTAGGATTAATTTTTTTATTAATTTAATCTTTTATCTTTGGGGCGTTAGTCTTCTCTAGTATATATATATAAAAAAAAAAGAATACTAAAAAGTAGAAATGTGTACCTATATATTCTACTCAATTTACCACCTATTTAATAACCTAATTATAATATAGGTTATTAAATTAAATGATATAATTTGATTTGATTTAAGTGAAAATTCTAAGCCTACATTTCTCAACCAACATCGTACCACATTATATATTTCAATTATTTAATTAATTATAAAATATATATATATATATATAATATTTTTTGTGTCTTTAATATAAGATACTAAGTTTATAATAAGTATACATATTAAATATACATCAAATCACTATCACATAAAAGAACAGATACTTCACTTCTTTTAATATATATATATACTTATTGCAAACTTGGGACAAATATATTCTATATACCTTTGAGATAATATTAATCTTTCTTTCTCTTTTGTATTTATATACAAATAGAGGAATATGCAAAGCTAAGACAATACCACTTCATTAACTAAAGGTGATTTAGACCATACATGCAATTGTAAACTATGGGCCTATTTAGTTTAATTTATGAAAAAGAATTTATAAAAAATAATATTTAGAAGTAATCTAGAGAAGAATTTTTAGAAAAAAAAATAATTTTAAAGAAATAAATATTTAAATAGTTATTTTCATAATATATTTTTTGATAAGCAAAATCCCATAAAGGACATGAGGTAAAATATATATAAAAAAAAAAAGATAAGGACAAAGTAGTCGTTACACAATTTAAAAGCAATTTTTTCACATATAAATTATTATTATAAGTTATCTGAAACTATAATTTATATTATAAATTATTTTAGATATTTGATAGTTGTTTGTTTAATTTTTAAGTTAATACTTTTAAAACCTCGGGACATTAATATTAACATTACTTTATCAATTAAGGCCCTAATTCTTGAACCAAAATATAATATATTAAATTATGCTTAATAAATTACAAGGCTTTGGGTACAAAAATGGGTAGCTTGAGAACAATTAAAAGATGTTTAAATTTGACTAATAATATATCAAAATTAATTAAGCTGTGGTGAGTGGAGGTATAAAGGCAAAGTGTGGTATATCTCTATCTAATGGAATCATATGTTAGATGAAAAAGACTGAGCTTTCGGTGGAGGTATAGATTATTTGCCTTCCTGTCAATTTATTTCCATTTTCAATACATATTCTTTATATGGAAGGTTTTCATTTTAGCCATATAATTCGTATAATTGAAGAGAGATAGACAAATTGATAATTTTTTCTATCTATTATTCATCACTATATAATTCATTTAATACCAACTAGCTTTTCGAAATATATAGTGAGTCTCAACTAATTCAAGTCAAATCAAATTGGATTGGACCATGTGCAGGAGCAATATATATGTGATAATATACAGATTTATTATTATTTTTAAAAAAATAAAGTAAATTGCTCATAAATATAAAAATTATATAATTAATTTAAAGATAATAAAAAAAATTAGTTATAGATAACTAATTTAAAAATAATAAAAAAATTAGTTAGATTAATTATTTATAAAAAATAAATGTGTGTTAGTTTTTCTGATACCTATAAGATCATTTACATTATAAACTACCCATGAAAACTCTCATTTAATACATGCAATCAGGATAGTTTAAATATATATATATATATATTTATGAGATGAAATGCCTATTTAAAACACTCTCCAACTATAATTTCACAAATACTGTTACGTTAAATTCTTTTGATATACTTATTTAAAATTATTTTAAAAAAATTAATCTAAAACACTTTTAAAATCGATCAGAATATTATATTTATAATTAAAATATACCTATTAACTAACTCATACATTTATTTATTAAAAATCATTTAAGCTATAAAATTGATTTAACGGCCAAAAGTTTACAGCAATTAACAATATAACCCTTTAGAAAGGATATAGATTCCACAAACTCTATAAGGGCAAAAATCCAATCCATACATTAATTAGAAACATACATATCTCTTCCCATTAAATATGTTTTTTTAAAATATAAATACTGTATAATTTTTCTACCAGCTATATCCGAAACTCATGTCACATATATGTGGATGTATATGTGAGTGTATATGTATATAGACACACACACACACACACACACACACACATGCACACTCTCACACACATATAAATTTATATCCGCATGGTGAGGCAATGACCTTTGCATAGATTCTTTGGTCCTACCCCCACTAATGAGTTGCAGTAGCCATGGCCACCAGAGAAGCCGGCGGTGGTATCGACGGTGTTACATTCCTCAGAGTTTTAGAAGAGACCGCCGGAACATTGCTTTCCTCGTACAAGAACTTGTGAACGATCCTTCTGCTCTTCTTCAACACGTGATTCTCCCACGCCTCCTTCGATGATTCCTCACAATTATTCCTCATCATGAACACCTCCGTCGCATCGAGCCGATGCATATTCCGCTTCCACAAGCCGTGAAGCCGATGAATTTTCTGCAGCTGGCGGCTCGCAAGCCGGCAGTTGTTGATCTTTATCCTAGAAATGGCGACTTCTAGAAGCTTCTTCTTCGTCCTCTCATCGGCCGTCGACTCAGTTCTCAGAAACTGGTCCAACTCTGGAACTCCAATAGCTTTTCTTATCCCTTTTGTATAATCAGCCCAAGGGCTAAACATTTGTCGAACCTCCTCAACTAAACCGGCTTCCACCATCCGGTCGACCCGGTCCGACAAGAAGGAGTGGAGAACCGGGAGCGAGACGTCGACCCAGAGGAAGCAAAACTCAAGCCGGGGATTTTGTAACCCAGCGTGGTGGTTCACAAAGGCTTCTATGTAGGAATTGGAACCGCCGGCTACAATGGGAAGGCAATGTCTGTCGACGATGGAATCAACAGCGGAGGAGGCATGGTGGATGAAGTCGCCGGCGGTGAAGTCAAGGTTGGGATCTGCTATGCCAAGTAAATGATGAGGAACACCCAGACATTCCTGCTCTGTCACCTTATTGGTGGTGATCTCGAGGCCTTGAAAAACTTGCATTTTGTCGGAGTTGATGATTTCCACCGGAGCAAAGTGGGTGGCCAGGTCAATGGCAAGCTTTGACTTGCCGGACCCGGTGGCTCCCAAGATGACAACCACCTTGTCCTTATTACGGTGGTGGCGGAGGAAGAAAGGGTCCATACTCAGTCCCCTTTCGAAATTCACTGAAGCTGGAACCTTGCACACGGGTACCGAAATGATATTCATCATCGTCAACAAATTAAATTAAAACCCTGCAACAGCAAACAATTTGTCTTTTTTATGAAGTGTTTTCAACTTGAATTATAGTGAGTAATGAGAATTAAGCGTATATATATAGTTGAAGATGATACCTTTTATCTGTCGTGAAATGGTTTGGAGAGGGAGAGAAATAGGGAAGTGGCGAGGAAGAGAATATATTGTGAGTACTGTAAGCTTACTGGGGGTGGTCGGGGATTCGGGCCTATTTATACATGTTAGTGGCAGTTGTTTAAGGTACAAGGTCCCCACGTATAGATACTAAATTAACTATACATAGGAGCCTATGAAAACTTGTGTAGGGACCATGTCATGCCCCACATTCGCATACATATACCTCACCAGCCAACAAAGTTAAGTATAGGAAAATGAGAGTGATGAATTAATATTTTATCTCTTAGAGGTACTTATACTTATCTTATATTTGGATAGGAAGAAGGAGGAAAATTCTAAAAATATTTTTTTATTATTTTAAATTTTTTTCCATAGTATTCTTCTATATTTTTCCTACTTTTTTCTCTCTATTGATAGTCTTCATATCAAATAGTACCTCGAATATAATTATTTTTAATATGAATATATCTGTATGTAGAAAAAAAATTAGATTTAAAAAGATAGATGTGCGGAATCATAAGATTTTAATAGAAAAAATATATAAGTTTTATCGTACTATATTTTTATTTAAATTCAATTCGTTACAATTTTTTATCTGCTCCCATTTCTTCACTCCTCAAACTGAACAAAAAATGCAGGTTGGTATTTTTGAGACAAATGTTTTACTGAAGTTTATAGTGTCTTATATCAAGCATCCAATGAAGTATATATATGTCAATTGCTTACATATAATATAAAGTCTTTAACTTTTTTTATAAACAATATGAAGTCTGTAACAAGTTGTATTATTTATAAGTTATAAATAATGTGATTTATTATATTTTCTAAGTTATATGACTTTGCAAGACATAGACCCATACTCTGGTCTATTTTACATATAAAAATAAAATGAGTAAGAATTTTGAATTTATTAATAATTAATAATATGATTACTTATTTATTTAATTGAATAATTAATTTAGTTTAAAAATGTGTATTTTTTTGGGGGGAAATTATATTCACATACAAGTGCATAGGTTAGTTACAATACATATATGATCTATTATTAAGTTAGAATTATATATATTTAAAAAATTACAGTTTAAAAATAATATTGTGTTAAAATATATAGTGCCCCACCTTCCTTATGAATGGGTCGCCATTATGCATTTTTAATTAGAATAACGCCAATGTGGGTTTTGAATAATCAACAATTATATTGGATATAATTAATTAGAAGTTGTGTTAATTTACCTGTGATATAATAAAAATAAAGAGAAATTAAATTAAGGAATGGGCCTTTTGAAAGAGCAGTTGTGCGTTAGAGCTAGGGTTTGTGATCATAGTGACTTAAGAAGCTTCCACGTGTGGCACTCTCGTGTAGTGTTACGTCTTGGGATGCATATAAGAGTAAGTCAATGGCATAATTGAAAGTCAATCTGCTTCATTTCTTTTATAGTTTTATTTGTTGGCACCAAAAAAAAAAATGTTCAGACTTAATTTATCAAAGCCAAGCCAAAGAAAGTGACACTGATCAAGTATTGGTTCCTTGGTTTTGTCCGGCAGATCCATATATATTATTTACAGACTTCAATACTCTCTCTCTCTCTCTATACATATACATATACATATATATATATATAGGTATTTGTGCAAAATGTACAGATGTATACACGTTTGGATAAAATTAATTATATATATTGACAATATATTGACCTTTTTTTTAAAAAAATGCAATAATTATATATAGTTTTTATTTTGTAGATTGATTATACCTCATTAACTTTTTTACTTCATATGGAAATATGTTAGAAATGTATAAAATAAATTTGAGAGGGATGAATTGAGTGTCTACTATTTTTTAGTATTTTTTTAAAAAATCCAATAAATTAAAATAGAGTGTGAAAGCATGTTTTAACAAATTCAATATGCACTAAAGACTTCAAATATATAGTTTTGAACAAAAAAAAGTATAAAATATATACGTGCTTAGAAAATAAAGAGTTAAGGGATGGAGATAATGCAAATTGAGAATTTATCCTGGTTTAGATCTATCCTTTTGCCTATGTTCAATTCCCAACTACTTGAAAATTTTCACTATAATCTGTAAGTTTGAACTGGGCACTTGTATCCGCTACCATCTTTTTCTTTACAGATAGCAAACTATTTCCTCAAGAGTTGTCTAACTATTGAATCTCTATATAGGAGATACCACATCAGGTCCAAAAAAAAACAGAGAGAGATACCACACCCTTGATTTAGGGATACCTCAACTTTACAGTTAAAGAATGATTGAAGAAAAGATTCACTCAATAAAACTTTCTCAAAGAGCATAATAAGTACAATAGAGCACTAACACCATCAGATGGTGATGATAATAGAATTTGGCTCAATGATACTTGATCTAGTGGTAGGTTATAAAGTTGGCGAATTGAGTTTGAACCCCTTATTGAAAAAGACACATAAGGAGAGAGGTATCTTAGTTGCAAAATCTCGATATAGATTAATTAGTTACTCAGATATCTAATAATATATTGAAAAAGAAGATAATAGAATTTGATGGCTCTCAATATAAATGATGATTTGGGAGTAGAAAACAATTGAAACCAGCCCACATTTCAACATTTTCTCATTGTTCAAGTTTAATAAAACATGTCTAAAGTGCTCTATTTATAGTCCATTGAAAAATATAGTTGTTAAAGACAAAAATTAGCCATTTATTACTATTAGAAGCTTTTCTCCCAAATCGTTAATCCGCCTTAAAGCAGATGGTTAACGCTTTTTTTTTTATACAAAAAATTTTAAAAAGGGGTTGGGCTCATATACGATTTAAGGGTAGGGTAAAATCTCTCTTCCTCCTAGGCGATATCAATATCGGGTAGGGCGAGCTGTCTATTACCCTCAGGCATAAACCTAAACACCCAGGAGTTAGGATACCTCTCCAAGCGCTGCTATTGAAACTATAATAAAATAATACTCCCCAGAGATCGAACACGCTCTAAATATTCTCATGTCTCACCCTTTCGCTAGCTGAAACTACGGACGATGGGTAGATGGTTAACGCATTAAAACTGAAGCAAAAGTCAGCCTTTTACAAAACCCATTAACAAGACTAAAACTCAGTTGTGATCAGTAGTAAATCTTGATTATATATCAAACAAAAAATTCTATATCTTGATTATCACTTGGTTGAATGAGATCCGATCCCCTCCTTTGACCTCGTTACTCTATTCCTTAAATATTTGTTTATGTTATAGTAAGACTATTTTATGCCCATGAATGAGCATCCTCATTAGCATCACATTACTAATTCTAATTGCATATATAATGTTATTAGTGTTAATTTGAGTATTCTTCTTAATTATAATATGCAATAGATATTGCTTTTGGTACATGCTCATTAATTAATTAGTAAATCAAAGGTGATTAAGTAGCTTCATTCACTTTTATAGAAATGCATCCTTGTATGGGCAAGTTGCATGGACCCCTTTTGTACTATTAATTAATGGAGCACTCAATTTAACATCATTTAGAAATATTAAATTTATAAAAACAAAGCATCCTACACTAGAGATTGTCTCCATCTTACTACACTTGTAAGCACTTGATCTCCATTACTAAGCTTCAAAAATTATTGAAAAACTTAATTTCCCGACACTTGTAATTTTATTTAATTTTTAATCAAGTGCCTGTAATTCTTTTTATTAGTTCATTACAGTTTTTTAAGACATAAACATAAGTTTATATATTTATAATCTATTAATTAAGGCTGATGTGGAGCACTAAGCAGCATATAAGTGGTTACAAAATAAGATAAAATAATTGATATTTTTTAAAAATAAAATAATGGAATAAAATTTATTTTTTATCAACATAAAACATAAAAATTATTCTGCTCATAATTATCTTACTTGCATCTATATATAATCTATATCATAATTTGGTCGATGTTGATTTATTTAGACCTATGTAACAAAATTAATCTAGCTAGCTAGGTGTATGTTGTAATTGAGTGAGACCTACCTCATTAGTTACTAATGTTCTTTCTCTTACGAATTATGAATATATAGAGACTAATAACTATAATTAAGAAAACTATAAAGATAGAATAAAAAAACTACAAGAACATAATTAAAAATAAGATGAAATTATAGAGACTTGTATATTAATTTTTTTAAAATTTTATTTGAAAAAATTAAACATCATGTAGTAATTAAAATTATGGGGTTCACCAATATAAAAAAAATTATGGGGTTCACCGTTCACTATATATAATTAAAATTATGGGGTTCACTAATATAAAAAAATTATGGGGTTCACCGTTCACTATATATAATCAAAAGTAAAGCACTAAATCAAAACTAATGGTAATGATATACCATGTTAATTATAATCATTAGAAGGAAATAATTTACATTATCTAGAGGTACCAACTTGTTAAATGTTATTAAGAAGCTTTATGCGAAAGACTGTGGTGGGACTATAACATCTAATGGTCAAACTCAGCTGAGAATTTAATAAGTTGAAACTAAAGCAGACGGGATCATACATATAAATAAATAAATAAATAAATAAATAAATAAATAAATAAATAAATAAAAGAGTTTGTTGTTTTCTTAATTGTAAAAATTAATGATCGTGGGGTTTCATTGTGCGCAGAAGTTGAAAAAAAACGTACTTCCTTTCTTCCTCATCGATTTCAAAAATGGTGGAGGCAAAGGATCGCGCGCGCGTGTGTGTGGCGAGAAGATAAAAAGGACACAACAATATAATCATTCACAAACACTCACACAATATATATATATATATATATATATATATATATGTATGTATATTGGTTTCTACTATTATATAAGACATGTTAGAGATGTCACGCCAGAATCCTTTTGGTTGTTTTCTCCACTGGTTTGAAAAATATTCAAAGGCATCATATCATCGCATCACAATGAAAATAATCATTAATTTGATTAAACTTTACTTTGGACAATATTCAAAGTGATCACCAACACTACTATCAATCAATAATGAATCCTAAAACTTTATTACAAGCGTGAAATTCAAAGATATAATATTAATAATAAACAACTTACATGGTATAATTAAGCAACAAAGTTGATGTGATGGAAAGGCAATGATATAGTCAATGATGAGATTTCACAAAGGGTAAAAATATAAGATATAGTCTACAATATAAATTATACTATAAGTTATGATTTATATTTAGAATCGAGAAGTATCATATAATTAATTTTTTGTTGAAATCCCAGTTGACTAAACTAACTTAATAGTCACTACACCAAAACAGTTAATTTCTTGCAGAACAAAGATATGAATGTGTGAGAAATATATATCTGTCCCATAGAGTTTCTCATAATTTTTATTCCAACGGAAGAAAGCTCATAACAAAAAGATGTGAAAATAATGTAGAATAGTTCTAATTTTACAGAGAGATCTAGTTGAATAATAGTGGAAGACTCGTAAATACTTTTTCTAATATTTAATATAAGAAATAATTAATTAGTTTGAGTAGATTAAGAAAATTAAATAAATAAAATAATTATAATTAATATCAGAGTTAGTTGACTAATTGGATAGATTAAGTAATATATAACATGAATTCTTATTGAGAGTTTATATTTAGTCATAAATAATTAATTTATTTAACTTCTTTAATCTATCTAAACTAGTTAAATAGTTTATATATTAAGAATTAAAATATAATCTCTCATCATACTGATATGTCTAAAAGAGTAGTTACTATATATCTCTAAGTAATAAGAGAATTAAAATAACAGAGAGAGATAGTGAAAAGTATAAATACATGAAAAGAGAGAGAATTACTCTAGACTTTCTCACATACAATTCCTTGTGGACTTAATGGTGATCCATGAGAATTGAAGCCCTCATCCCTTTCTAGTAAATAATGAAAATCATGAAAATACAGAGAAATTCTCTTATATTTTTGTCTGCTGCAGTGACTTGGTCATGAGAAAATTAGTGTTTTCTTGTAATGGGTGTTATGATTTAAATTATCTTTGACTATTATGTTTTTATTTAATAGCACAGTTGAATTGGTATATAATGCTTTTTTAGGTTTGAAAACTAGTACAATGGTTTTTTAAGTTCGAGTACCAGGCTGGTTTTATCAAAGATATGATGATGATGATGACCATGATAAAGGATTGATGAGCTAGCCGCCCGTGCGCGAGAACCCATTATATTCGAATGACTTTTTGAAGAGAGCATATTAGTTGACAATAATAAATTAATAATTAATAAACTCTTAGATAATATATAATTAATTATTATTGTTATTATTAATGTTAAAGTTTTGTTTCTCTTGATTTTTGAGCCACTTTCTTTTGATTCCAGAGCAACCCCACGATAAGTATATGTAGTTATATACTCAGTCTCAGTGCATTACATGTTAGCAACTAGAAGTACATTATATATAATTGGCAGCTGCATGCCAGATATCTGTGTATATATATAATTGAGTCTTCTGTGGGCGTCGGTCAGAAAAAAATAAAAATACCTAGAAACAAAAGATAGCTAGCTGTAGCTAGTTGTGTCGTTTTTGTTTTAGCCGCAAATTAAGTTAGTGATTTGTGAAGGACAGAATAATACATTTGTGTTAAAGGAGCAACTTCATATGTATGAGAAGAATTCCCGGAGAATGTTTTCTTAATGATCTGGTTTTTTGTGCTGCTACCAAGATCACAAGTTCAGTAATTAGTCGCCTGTAGCCAGCAGAGAAACGAAGGATGTCAACGCTTCATTTGATAATCAACAAACTGGTTTTGATCATGAACAAATTAAGGGTCTGATCCATCTTGTTAATTAATACTCTCTCCTCGATTTTTAATATAAGAATTATTAATTAATTAATTTAAATAGATTAAAAAAATATTTAAATTTACTATTTAAAAGTAATTTTACGTAAATATATAAGTGGAATTTATGTTCTTTTGAAACTATAATTTTATATTTTTTTATAAAAAAATAAGTTATTTATAACTATATATAAATTTTTATAATAAATTTATATTATATATTTTTTAATTTATATAAATAAATAAATTAATTTTATATTAAAATGAGAATAGGGGAATTATCAATAAAGGGAAATGATCAAGTTGAGTCCTGCTTGTTGTAAGGACTAAGGAATACGGAAAATACTCCATGTAAATCTATATATAATAATTTTATATACTATTAATTGGCTGTATCCAATATTTTTAGATATTATTATCTGATATATGATTAATCAGCTATTGTAGTGTTGGGGTTCATTATTCTCTCTCACAATACATATGTCTTTAAAATATTTTACCGAAATAAATAAAAATATTGAAATTTATTAAGTCTATTTAAAAATTTAATATTTCTATCGTTTTAAATATAAAAAATTAAAAATTATTTAATTAATTTAAATATATTAAAAAATTAAATAAATAAATTATAATATATGTGATATAATTTTTAAAAAATATATATCTAAAATATTAAATTATATGTTTATGCTGAATATACAGTTTGTCAATGAATATATCATAGCTGTAGTTTTAAAACACCTCATTCTTAATGGCGTAACCCTCATCTCTCTTCTCTCTCTCCATCTCTGTTCTCCCATGCCCTATACTTGCTCAATATTGGGTCCTCATCCTTCTCCACTTCCCAATAATTCCACCTGTCTGTACTCTTCACCCCTTCGACTTCCTCATTTTCCTATCGCCACTCTAGCTACTATCATTTTTTATTACAGGTAAATTATATATATTTATAATCAATTTAGAATTTAGCTAGTACGGGTAAATTATATATATTTATAATCAATTTAGAATTTAGCTAGAAGGTAGCGACAGAATCAACAGCCACCTAACAAGTTAACCAAGAAGAGGAGAGATATGAAATCAGCATGTGGATCTATATCGGAACTTCTACTCAATCTGTTTAAATTAGCTTTTTAGAAAATAGATTATGAAAAAATAAAATTTTAGAGAATATATTTTAAAAATAGAAATATTTAGATAATTAATAGTAGAATTATTTTTTATATTGATAAATTACTAAAAATAATATAATTTAATTAAAAGTAGGAAAGATAATAAATGGTAGAGAAGAAAGAAGATAGAGAAGAGAGGATATAGGATGAAGAAGAGATATGAGAGAGGAAAGAGGAGAAAATGTGAAGAAGAGAGATGAGAGATGATGTAAAAAATAGGAATAAGATAATAATTAGATAGTCTATAAATTTTTGTATTGTTCTAAAAGTTAGTTTCAATAACTTATTTAAAATCATAGTTTTAAACTCTAGTTTTGACTAAAATCACTTTTAGAAAAATTTAGCATTTTATTTAAAATTTTTCTAAATTAAAGCTTTGCTAAAAAAAAACTTTTCAAATCAAATAGCCAAACACACTTATGTTTAGGGCCTGTTTGTATTAGCTTTTAAATAATATATTATGGGGAAAATAGATTCTAGAGAATAGATTTTGGGAAGAATATATTTTAAAAATAGAGATATTTAGATGATTAGTAGTAGAATCACTTTTTATATTGGTAAATTACTAAAAAGGGTATGTTTGATTAAAAGTAAGAGAGATGAGAGAATGTAGAGAAGAAATATGAGATAGTGTAGAGAAGGAAGAGAAAATAGGGTAGAGAAGAGAGATGAGAGGGGAGATATAGGGTGTGTTTAGAAACACCCCAAACCATGGTTTAAAAAGGGCTTTTGGCCCCAAACCTCGGTTTGGGAAATTTTTTTACCAAACAGCAATTTTTGTTCAAACGGGCTTTTGGACTAAACCATGGTTTAAAACCAAGGTTTCAGATAAGCTGGTCAGAGCAGCTTATGGAACAGTAAAAGAGCTTATGAACTAACCAATTACTATATTATCCTTACTTTTTCTTACACCATCTCTTCTACTTTTTCTTACACTCTCTATCCTCTCTCCTAATTTTTCTCTCTTTTCTTTCTTACATTCGCTCTCCTCTCTCCTCTCATCTATTATCTCTCCTCATTTAATACTCATACCCTTTTTCGTAATTTACCACTCATAAAATCCCTTCTACAAATAACTATCCAACAACTCATTTATCCAAAATCACTTTTTTTCTATAAGTTCTTCTAGAAAAACCCTTTTTCATAAGCTATTTATAATCCCGTTTTTTTCATAAATTAGTTTGAAATTTTTTTTCCAAACACACACATAGTATAAAAAAAGTAGGAATAAGATAATAATTAGATAGTCCATAAACTCTTCTACTATTTTAAAAAATAGTTTTAAATAATTTATTTAAAATTATAGTTGGCCAAAATAACTTCTGAATAAATATAACTATTTTTTTAAAAAAAATAAATTAAAATTTTATCCAAAATAATTTTTTAAACTTAATTGCTAAACAGTCGCTTAATCTATCTCCGCAGCCCAGTAGCTTGCCGCTATGACACCGAAACTCGATTTGAATGTTAGGGCTGCCGGCGTCGACACCGAAGCAACTAACAATCTCTGACGACTTCTGCAACTCTAGTGAAGATGCTTTG
Source organism: Leucaena leucocephala (assembly GCA_037074615.1). Taxonomy (NCBI): domain Eukaryota; kingdom Viridiplantae; phylum Streptophyta; class Magnoliopsida; order Fabales; family Fabaceae; genus Leucaena; species Leucaena leucocephala. The sequence goes on from CM073562.1 coordinate 14,050,499, forward strand.
AACATTTCGAGGTGGAATGTTTGGTTGGTGTGATGTCTTTCAATTTGCAGCCATAGACAAAAATGAAGAGAACAAACGAGAGATAACGGTTAGGGGTGAGTTACACTGTTAAAGATGATGTGTCTTAAAACTATAGCTGTCACATATTTATTGGTAAACTGGATATTCAGTATATAAAGTACTGGATGTAAATTTTATTGATATCAATACCACACACACTCCCAAAATCCTACATTTAAAATATTTTAAAAATATAATAATAAAAATGTTAGATATTTGCAATATTTAATGGATGTAGACACGACAAGCTCTTAGGGATCTTTTATTTATTTATTTTTATTGTCGCTATTTATTTGTTATAATTAAAGGAAATGGGGGTAGGCATCGAAAGTCAAAAATGTTGATTTAAGAATATGCTAGTATTAGTATTATGAAGGGAAGTATGCGCAATGTTACTAAAAGCAAAAGCTAAAGTATGCACTTTGTCCTCAACGACTACGAGTACAATTTATGATATTTAATTTATTTATATAGAAACAAACTGTGTGGGCAACATAATTAATGCTGTCAAATCAACAAAGGGGTAGGCTAGCTGAAGGCACAACCTTGCAAAATATTATTTCGATGCTTAGTTTATAATATAATTTATATTAAATTAAATACTCTTTTTTTTATAATGTTTATATTGGGATTTATATGCATAAAGAAAATATCAACCTTCAAAAGTATATAATGAATTAATGTCAGTGTGGGAGATGTATTGAACCATTCGTTAGCCACTTTTTTCTTCAACTAAAATGAACTCTTGTCGATTTTTACATGTATATATATATTCTCTCTAATTTTTAATATAAAAATTAATTAATTTTTTAAATTTATTAATTATAATTAATATAAAAATTAATTGACTAATTTATATAAGTTAAAAAGTATATAATATAATTTTTTCTTAAAAATTTATATTTATTTATAATTAATTTATTTAATTTTTTAATATATAAAAAATTAATTAATTTTTATATTAAGAATAAAAAATAGTATTAAATACTAGCTAATTAAAAGGGAAGGCTTGTGTATATCTTTCAGCTAATACGACACTATGAGTTTGACAAAGTGTTGGGTGTGTATTTTATTTTTGTTTGGAATGCAATAGGAGGTAGAAAGTTCGACAAAAATAATATATTAATGAATTAATGTATAAGGTCCTGAAAAATAAAGTGGTTATTGAACCAGTTGAAGAAATTATTTTAGGATTAGCAGTTAAACTAGAGTAAAATTAAAATAATATATAATTGACTGAAAATATATAAAATTTTTATATATAATTATAAAAAATAACATTTAAATAAAAATATATTAATTCACAAATAATTAAATATTACTATATAAACTACGTATAATTCAACGAAATATTGTTACTAAAACACAAATTCAATTGAGTGCTATTTTTTTAAATTCAAAATAATATAATTTTAAATTTAATAAAGAAATAAATATATAAAATTTAACTCAGTTAACTCAATCTAGCTTGTTAAGTTGACAAATTTGCATCAAATTAATCTTATTAGGTTAACCAGGTTGATATCTTATCGTTTATTTTATTTTTATTTAGTTAATTGATTAGCTAAGTGACTAATTACGGACTCAAACCATTGGATGAAAACTGATTTTTTTGTTCCAAATATAACTTAAGTTGTTGCATATAAGGGGGGCAAAAGACTAGGAGGTTTTGAAGAACTGAAACCAATGAGGCAAGCCATGAGAAGAAATTACGTTGACAAATCCAACACTACTTGAGGAAGCATCTCAAGATGTCAAACTTTAGAATCTCAAGACGTCTTTCAATTATCCTCAAACCCCACGTTGTGTAATGGGGGTCTGTTCAATATCTATTTCTTTCATATATAATCCTTGAGAATATATAAATGCATTATCCTAGCTTTGGCCTGCACTACTACGCATGGCTTAATTTCTGACATATGATTCATTGTTTCTTGTGTTACGTTCGTGGCTAATCACACTTAGCAGGCCCTATTTATTTATTTCCCAATATTTTTTTTAAAAAAAAATTCATGTCTCTTCAAGCACAAACATGTTCCCCTTTCAGAGAAATTCAAGCCTCTGGTATCCTAGGTTTTGGCCAGCAATCCTTTGATATCCTATGTTGTATAAATAAATATGCATCCATATGCTTTGTGACTCTCCATAACATATATATGACCATTGATTACTTTTAAAATCATGTATATGTATATATATATAAAGGGATACACACATATATGCTCATATCAATGTTGGAGAAGTCAAAGGGGCTGCCATCAAGTCAACGAATCTCTCTGCATTACTGTTAAGCTGACTTTATTAATTAATTTTTCTTTACCTAATCTCATTCTTTTTAAGTTTGTAAGTGCACAAAATGATCTGTCTTATAAGTTTTTTTAGGTGGAATGAAAATTAAGTGGATGACGTTGTTAATAACATGGACAGTTGATCAAATCAATTAATACCATCTAAGAACTTAGAATATATATATGTACTGGTTAGAGAATATGAGCTAAGAATTTTTGTTTTTGGTCAAAGTATATAATATTATTAGGTTAAATCCAAAGAGTATCGGGATCAATTGAAAGGAATTTTTCTATTGTGATGTTTTTTATTCATAATGTTTAAACTCTTGCATTTGTTTAAAGATAATTGAGGAAACTAGATCCTCTTTGTGGACAAATTTTCCCGGTAACAAATCTTATCCATTTAAATTAACGTAGACCTTTGATAAATTCTCCAGTAGAAGGAAGACATGCCTAAGGGCCTGTTTAGATTAATTTTTAAAGAATATATTATAGAAAGAATAAATTTTAGAGAATAGATTTTGCGAAAAATATATTTTAAAAATAGAGATATTTGGATGATTAGTAGTATAATCACTTTTTATATTGGTAAATTATCAAAAAGGGTATGATTTGATTAAAAGTAGGAGAGATGAAAGATAGTAGAAAAGAGAAATAAGAGAGGAGAGATAGTGTAAGAAAAAGTAGGGGTAAGATAATAATTGGTTAGTCTATAAGCTTTTTTACTATTCTAAAAGTTAATTTTAGTAGCTTATTCAAAATTATAATTTTGGCCAAAATCACTTTTGGACAAATACGTCTGTTTGTTTAAAATTTCCCTAAAATAAGATTTTATCCAAAAGAACTTTTCAAATTAAGGTACCAAACAGGCATTAAAACACGATTTGGATGTCCTCGAGATAGAAAATCCGTCTTGCCCCATTTGGTGAACACCCCTAAAAGAAAGAAATCATTAAATTACTATGGAATTTAAATAATGGGTGCTAACTATTAAGCAGTATGTTACAATAGATAAAATAATTTCCCCTTAAAAAATAAAATCTTTTTTTTTTTAAAAAATTGATCATTTAAGAACAAAGTATTGAGTTATAACCCATATAAATGCAGAAATCACTTTGAAAAGAGTTATCCTAATTAGAATCGATAATGTTTTGAGTCAGATACTTATATAAAAAAATAAGAGCTAAAAAATAAGGAATATTTTTTTTTTATAAATAAATTTTTAGAAAGTGAAAAAGGAATGTTATGAATAGTGTTGAGTTGGGTTACAAACTTATAACATAGCCCATGTTGTTTTTTGGGCCTTACGTGATTGAGGTCTATCAACCATTGATTCATTTTATTGTATTCATGCAAATATTTCTTCCCATGCAGCCCAAGTTTCTTTTCGCAGAACCAGAAGTTGTTATTGTCATGCTTACAAAAAACAATCGATCCTGAACTGTTCTTCTTTTTGCTCATTTTGTCACTTTGACAAAAGTGAAATCAACTTTCCCCTCCAGTGTTCAAATGCTGGAGCATCATGTTGAAGATTTTAGCTACTATTCAAGCCTATGAGCGACGTCAACGACGTCGGAACCGTTTAGGTTTTGGGCAAATCGGTGTTTTGAGCGACACTTCTGTGTGCGTTAGCTTCAAAAGCAAATGGCACTTCTGCAAAACTCTCAAGTTCTGTTTCCCAGATGGTTCGCCATTTCAGAACCATCAATCTCCAAGACCCTGTTTCTAAGACTCCCACTGTGTCCAATGTTTACTTCACTATCAATTTCCATTCCTGCCTCATCCCCCACTCTTCGCTGCCACTGCTGCTGTTTCAGCTTCAATTCTTCTGCTGAATTCAGTATTTCTTCTCGGGCCAAAGTCTTCATCAAAGGTAACAATTCGTTTATTTTTTTTATTTTAATGTAATCCCATTAGTTTCTAACGGAGAAACGACACTTTGATACGGAATATTGAAGACACAAGACAATGGATTAGAAATGTCGTGGCACTTCAAAGTTCTTGAACGGACATTGGTGTCTTGTTGTACTTTTAGGGACCTCACTTGAAATCTGCTTCTTCGTTTACATTGCATAAACTTGACAAACTATAGTTTCCATTCAGAAATCAGAATAATTTTCCCAGTAATGCTTCCTTGAAGTAGCACCTGTGAGCTTTGTGCACGTTTCTTCTGAGAAATGAAAAGGTCTGTTCTAATGGGCTGTGCCATGTGTGAGAATGATCTTGCATGTCTGTTGTCAAATTAATGATCTTTAAAAAGAGTGAAAAGAGTGAGCACTGCCCTGTTTCAATTTGCATACATATGAGATTGATCCATGCTATGATCATAAGCCCAAAGGGAGAGAGCTCAGTCCTTAAAGACTAGCTTGTGGAGGAACGGGGGTGCCAATTTCACTCAGCCTGCTGCTGGTTAGACCATGGGTAGCCCTTTTAGAGGTTATTACATGCTCCCACCCAAAGACTATAGTCTATTGGAAGGAAGAGCCCTTTGAATTTATAAACTCTACTTCACTTGTAATTCATAACAATTCGTTAAGCCGTCTGATATGAAAGAATGGAGACAAGAAGGAAAGAGAATCAGATAGCGTAGAAAAGAAAAAATTCTGTTAACTAACTGTCAACGTTTGATAGTCAGAAGTCACAACTTACGCAAACTACCTGACAGAGCTCATATATACTTACCTTATTGCATACAATATCTACATGTTTGCAGTCTATATCTATATCTAACCGTTTTTAGTTGAGAGCCTGAAAGATTTGTCTTACTATATGCATGCAGCGATAAGTCATTTTGTACTGAAGTCTTGAGGGTGAGACAATGCAGGGCTTCCTCTGTCAACTACTGGAGGACGTTTGGTCAAGGCATTTTCAGAGTTTGGTGAAGTTACTCAAGGTGATAGCATCTTTTGCTGGCATGCTTTATAGGCTGGAAACTTTGTGATGCAGCCTCTATTGGATGGTTACTTCTAAACTTATGTTGGCTTCAGATATATAATGCTTTCCAAATATTCCACTTTTAATGTTTGGAAGTCTTGCGGTATAATCTGGATTGAGATGAATGGTGAAGGAGAGGGAAAGGAAGGTTTGATTTAAAGGGACGTGAGACATGTCTAAATTAAATTTTTCCTTCTATTCTCTTCTCTTACCTTGTTGATCCAAACATACCTTAAAGTTCCTATGATGTCTATGTAATCATACTCTACAATTTGATACACTTTTTAGTACTCTTCCTATCCTTAATATATGAGCTACTTAGCTAATTTAAATAGATTAAGGAAGTTAGATAAATCATATTACATTAATGCATAAGTTAAGTAAATTAGTTTGAGGAAAAATGATAAATATGATAGAGTGGATTGATATTTTATATTTATGACTAAAATAAATATCTTAACTAGCTCTTATATTTAAGACTTGATGAATACTTTTAAAGTAGGTGAACAAGAATTATTTTCCATTATCAAAATCACTATATGCCAAGCCAAAAGAGTTGAACTTTATTTGAATTCATTGCTGTTCTGATATCGTTGTTATAGAGTACAATGTCGAGAACTGTGTGTTCAATCTACTGTTTATTGTCATATTGCAGTAAAGCTTCTCATGGATAAAGAATCTGGGCAGTTCCTAGGTATTGCATACATTTGGTTTGCCAAGGAAGAGTCTGCACAATTGGCTGTGGAACAGATGAATGGGAAGGTACAATGCATCTCTTGTAATAACTTACCAACTATACTAGTTATCTGAACAAAGGGATCGTTTGTTATGGAGAATAGAATGGAATGGAACAAAAAGTAATTTTGTGAATGAAAAATGTCTCCTGTACCTTTAGATAAAAAAGTAGTGAATAAATATATATATATTGATAAAAAGAATATAATGATATTGTATGTCTCATAATTTATTTAAAGAAAAAGAAAAGAAAATTACTATGAAGTCTCAACCGAGGAATATAATTATTAAAATTTTTTATAACAAGTAAATAATATATAAGGGTAAGGAAATGATAACAAGTTCATAGTTGTTTATCTGTTTTAAAAAATTTTAGTAATTACAGCATTAAAGTGATTCTCTCAAAAAAGGGTTATTTCCCCTTCGACTAACCGAACAGCATCATGCCGTGGTACAGTTCTTCGATGGCAGGTTTATTGATGTCAGAATTTCGAGGGCTGGATCATCAAAAAATGGGAGGAAAACAGCTCCATACAAGTTTTGATCTTGTGGGCTACATTTCTGTGCTGAAGTGTAAGTGTAAATGATTTGTTAAGAACAGCTATAGTTTGTGAGGTAAATTTTTAACTTCTGCACTTTGGTGTATAGCGGATATGAGGCACCTTTAGTTCTGATGTAATTTTGTCTGATTATTATTAGAGGAGATATTAACTAGAACAGTAAAAGAATGAGAATTGGTTCAATAAATACTTCATATTTATGTGTATCACTTGGGAAAATCGAGAACCCAGTAAAAAATATAACTATTAACAAATTTTATAACCTATGAACAATATACAATAATAAATTTTAATATAGACAAAAAATTTATATTATTATTTATTGTATGATTTTTTAATAATTATATATTTCTCTAGAAATTTTATAACATGTACGACAAAAAATTTATGTTATTATTTATTGTAGATTTTTTTAATAATTATATTCTTTCTTTAAAATTTTATTTTAATTTTTCGTCTATATGATATATTTTGAGTATCTCCCATTTTCTTCTTACAATTATAAAGCCACTCCATCTGACGTGACATCATATATAGGAGAACTTCACTGTCCCCTGGCATATTAGCCGCAACCCTTTTTACTTTTAGGGCCTGGTTGGCTTTAAAACTATAAAATTATTGTTTTAAAAAAGTTTTTTGAATAAAATTTAAATTTAAAAAAAAAAATAAACAGTCATATTTATTTAAATAAATTTTTAGATCAAATTATAGTTTGAAATTAAAGTTTCAGATAAGCTGGTTAGAATAGTTTATAGAACAGTAAAAAAACTTATGAACTAATCAATTATTATATTATTCCTACTTTTTTTACACCATCTCTCTTACTTTTTCTTACACTCTCTCCTCTCTCTTATTTTTTTTACACCCTCTCTCCTATTATATATTATCTCTCATCATTTAATACTCATACCATTTTTTGTAATTTTCATAAACTCTTCTCTAAAAATCATTTTTTATAAACTGTCTAAAAGTCTATTTTTTTCATAAATCTGTATCTAAAATCTTATCTAAATATATACTTACAAGCAAAAGCAAGAGGCTGAACTTGATTTGTCAACTGTTCATTTCCACTTTATGTGGGATATTTGTTAAAAAGTTTTTTTTTTATATAAGCAAGGGTCATTTATTTCTAAAATCTTATCTAAATATACACTTAAAATTTAGACGCAAGCACATAAGAATGTGAAGATTCTTCAGGGGTTGTTGGTACTAGGGGGGAGAGGAAATTTTATGAGTGAAATTTAAAAATTTGGAGAAGTGGAATTATAAAATTTTTAATAACAAAAAATTAATTGAAATCTTTTAACTCTACCACTTCAACGGTCCCTTGTATAAATTATCATACAAGTCATCAGGCGCCATTTACAAGTATCCTTTTATGAATGGCAATTGAAGAGTAACATACTAACAACAATCCTTAAGAAGTTCAAAAGTAAATTAAGAAGATTATCTTTGCACGTGCCTCCGTATATTATAAGGCCTAACTTTTAAAGGTTTTATATTTTAATTTATGAGACATTTAACGAAATGTTAAGATAAGAGTAACTAATGTGTTTATGGTGTTGGCAAATAAAAAAAAAAGAAAAATTAATATGTAGTTTCATATAAATAATTTAATTATTAAAAAGTCTTATAATAAGTGAATAATTTGTAACATTTTATCATTTTCTTGCAATGAATTTTATTATTGCATGATATTAACTTGTTATAATACATTTTGGTAATTAAATTATTAAAAAAATTACTTGACCCTCTATTTATTTGGTTCATAAAAAAAGAGTCAATTATATTTAATGAAGGGTATATTTAAAAATAAATAAATTTTTTAAGGACATTAAATAATTACATTAGTATTTGTACGTTCGTTAAAAATGTCTTTTAAAATAAAAAAAATGGCGGGGTAAGAAAGAAACAAAGAAGGTTAGTTAAATATTGCAAAATCTCAATACAATTAAAGCATTAAAACCAATCTCATAGGGTATGTGGGCGTGTGTGAAACTTATAGCAACTAAAAGTATCTAAAGCTAACAAAACTTAAACTTTGTATATAATCTCCTCAAAATGCATATATCTAAGGAAATGTTTGGTATGAGGTATGTGGAGGGGAGAGGAAGGATTTTTTTTTTTAAGTTAGATCTAAAAATTTGAAAAAGTGGGGTTATATAATTTGAATAGGGAGAAGATAGAAGATAAAATAATAAAAAAAAATAATTAAAATTTTTTAACCTTAAGCCCTAATTTTTTTTTAAAAATCCAATTCATAAAAAAATTATTTTTCTCCCAAATCTATCATACCAAATAACCCCTAAGAGAGCGGACATTAATAGCATAAGATTATTAGTATTAAACATATAATACATCCTATTTATCGAAAATCTTTTATACCAGTACCACAAACAATTGTTATAAGTATTTATTTAATTTTTAATATAAAATATATTTAACTAATCTGATTAGATTAATAAAATTAATTTAGTTAATATAATATATATTTTTAAAATATCTTAATTATTTTTTAACTCCCTATCTCTATTTTTTATTTTATTGTTATTGAGGGAATATCAATAAAAATAATATATAAAAATATTAATAAATATCATAAATATAATTTATATTTAAAAATAAAATTAATTTTAATTAGTTTATATATTAAGATCGAAAAAGTAACATTTTGTATTTATATAAAAATTTAATACAGAGGAATGAAGGAATTGCATGAAGGAATTCCGTATGTAAGCGACGTGTTTGAAGGAGACGATCCCACATCCCCGCTTGCTTCCTGTAACTATGGGGCCGCTACACCAAAGCCAATCCCAACATATGCTCCCTAACTTCTCCCCCTCGTTCGTGAACAACTCCTCCACAACGACCACGATGCATGTGCTGAATGCGGTTATTCTCGGCGCCAAATCCATCCCTTTTGGATCCCCTGGTGGTTCATCTATGCCGGTTTCTCCTGTTTCCTGGTCCTCTTCGCCGGCATCATGTCCGGCCTCACCCTCGGTCTCATGTCTCTCAGCCTCGTCGACCTTGAGATTCTTCAGCGCAGCGGTACTCCCGCTGAGAAAATGCAAGCAGGTGGTTCATCTTTTCCCCCCTTTCTTCTTCCATCCCATTTTCCCGGATCATATATAGTTTCCAATGCTTTATGTGTTTATTTTTTCTTTTTCAATATGGTTCTTTTCTTTAATTTCAATATTATCTAGATCAATGCATTGTCAAGATTTGTTGATTTTTGTTTTTTGGTTCTGATATACTTAGCCAAGATCCTTCCTGTGTTTCAAAGGCAACACCAGCTTCTTTGCAATTCCGCTGCCATGGAGGCAATTCAATTGCATTGTAAAAATTTCTCGCATGTAAAGACTTATGCTTGCGTGATGTCTCGTGTTTTAGGTGTTGGGAAAGGTTGTTCAGTATGAAACTCGGTAGCTTAGTCTCAGTCTCGTGCAAATTATTATGCATATAATTTGTTTGATGCAAATGGTTATTGACTTCTTGGTTCTTGAAAGGATGTCATGTTTAGGAACGGTTTATATATAATGATAATCCCATTGCATTGGGCATTTGCATAATAATGTTTGAAAATGACCTAGATAGTTGACTGCTTTAATACCTGACTCTGCATTTGAGATTTCATATAGATATTGCTGAAAGGAATTTACTGTGCACTTATTGCTGATTTATATATCCTACCTAATCTTCAAGCACCTGAAGGCTCTGTTACTTGCAATCTGCAGGCCCTTCCATTTTACCTAGGTAGAATATTTAACGAATACGTTGCTATCATACTCTCAGTTACTTTTGTTCTGTTTTTTGGAGAGGTATGAGATTCTGTCATCTTTCATGATTCTCTTGTTTAACTTCATTGTTGATAATAAAGGAATTTTTATTTTTTTTTATTTTTTTAATTTGCCATCTACTTTGCCTCTTCTATTTCAGGTTATCCCACAAGCAATTTGTACTCGATATGGTCTTGCTGTAGGTGCAAATGTCATTTGGCTTGTGCAAATTCTAATGATAATCTGTTATCCCATTGGAAAAGTGATTTTTCCTCAAGAGATTAAAGTACCAGTCTTTTGGATAATTAATGTGGCAGTATAATATAACTAAATACACTCAAGCATATTTTCATGAAACTTGAAGATGCAAATATGTCATGAAGATATTTCACTTGTATACAAGTTAGGGTCTTTCTAGAATTTGCTTTGTGGTGATATCTATATGTGACTTGGTTTAGGAGAACTCTTTAGTATGTCAGTAACTGAGCAATATCACAGGCATGCCTTATGGTCACTAGCCTTTTGATTTCGCTGTCTGAAATGATTGTTAGCTTAAGAGTGCTTCTTCTGTCATAAACATCATGGAGAAAACTCTTCAACAGTTGTATCTCTTCTCGGGAGGGAAGAGCTCCTCTTACTCTTAAGATGAGAACAGTGAATTTTATTTTAATCATGCTCCTAATGGTTTCTTTTTCTCACTGACATTTGTTTCAGATCCTGGATATTGTATTGGGACATAACGAGGCTTTATTTAGGCGTTCCCAGTTAAAAGCTCCTGTCTCCATCCACAGTAAGGAGGTAAGGCAAGAAACACTATCTCCAGCAATCAAATTCTAATAATTGTACTGTAGAGCCAATATGTCAAGATTGCTGAAGCTGCCCAAATATTACCGATGTAAATCTGAGAAGTTAATGTATAGATGTTGAATTTTGTTCTTTAGGCTGGGAAAGGTGGTGAGTTCACGCATGATGATGAGACCACACTTATCAGTGGAGCTCTAGATTTGACTGAAAAGGTCAGCACTGAGCACTTAAGTTAACCTGCACCTTCTTATATCAATCTCATAATTGTTGTTTAGTTATGTTAACAATTCAATAGAATTTGTAAAACATGATAGTCTCTGCAGCAGGACTTTGAAGTAGATTTTTGTCTATAAACAGACTGCTCTGGAGGCCATGACTCCTATTGAATCAATATTTTCCTTGGATGTTAATTCAAAGTTAGACTGATAAGTTTCCTGTTTGCTTCTACTTTAAATCCAAACATAAAGCTTAAACAGTGTATGACCGACCAATAACCTGCCAAGACTAATTAATGACCACTAAAAACCACACTAATTAATTGGCAGCTGAGTAACATTTTTGTTCACAGATTATAGGAGGCAGTCTTTTGTATTTTGTAAATAGGAAATTTAAATGTTTTTTCAGAATTTTGTCCCTATCATTTAGAAAAAGCATTCATTGCTTCTTCTTTGAGGATTATTTTTGTTTCCGGTAAGATATTTTCAATTGCACCATGTACTGGAACGTGTGGAAAATATTCTCCCAAAGCTGGCTTGACAAAACGCTGGTATATGGAGCAGAGCTTCTTCTTTCCAAAATGTTATTCAATTTCTCTCTTAGTTACATTCTTTATTGAACTCTTACGGTTCCATCTAAACAAGCAGGGAGGTAACGGGAAAAATTCTTGGCCGAGGACACAGAAGAGTTCCTGTCTATTCAGGACATCCAAATAATATTATTGGGCTGCTGCTGGCAAGTGTCACATGTTGCAGATTTTGACTTAATTTGCGTTATTTCACTTTCATTCAGTTTTGGATTCTCTCTTCCCCTTATGAATTTGTTTATATATTAGGTATTAGGTCAAAAGTCTTATCACTGTACGCCCAGAAACAGATACCCCTGTTAGTGCTGCTTCCATCCGAAGAGCTTGACGGTATGCTTATCTTAATTAATCTAGTCATTTCCTTTTCTGGAAAAATTGTGAAATATGTAGAGTTTGTGTGCTTGAATGTATTTGCAGAGTTCCATCAGATATGCCTCTTTATGATATACTGAATGAATTCCAAAAAGGTAGCAGTCACATGGCTGCTGTTATAGAGGTTAGGGGAACAGGCAAGATGACTCCACCAACAACTGAGGGGCAGAAGAACGAAGAAGACGAGTAATGTTGGGGATTCACAGCTGACCACTCCTTTACTAACGAAGAAGTCAGAAAGTGTTGTTGTAGACATCCAAACTTCTTCGAGTGAAGCCACAAAAAATGATATATTTTCAGTGGATGCTGAAGATGAAGTGATAGGTATTATAACATTGGAAGATGTATTTGAAGAACTTCCGCAAGTAATTTACAGCTCTTTCACATTTCTTTTCTTTCATACCCTCCTGCAGTCATCCCTTTTGCCCCCACAAGACTGATTATAATTAACCAATGCAGGAGGAGATTGTAGATGAAAAGGATGAATATGTTGATGTGCACAAGAGGTAATAGAGGGCTCAGACTTTTAAATGTTGCAGAGATGAATGAAACCGATGCAACTCTGAATTAAAATGCTCCATGATTTCTTACTAAAAAGCTTTATAAATTTTATTTCCAGGATACGTGTTGCTGCTGTAAGGAATTGGAAGACACGCAGCGGAAATAAACTTTAAAATTTTTCCATTCCTTGCCAGGATCTGCCGTATGTGTTTAAGTCAAGTGGAAAGAATCATTACCCTTAGTGTTGCTCAGCGAATTTCACAGCTTCTCTACGTGGGTGGTGATCTCTTTCTGATTGCAAGAAATCAACGGAGTGTTCCTCAGCGACCTTCACAGATTCTCTCCGCGGACGGTGGTCTCTTTCCGATCACAAGAAGTCGACGCCTCAGGTCGGCTTCCTCTACTGGTATCCACACGAACAGCGTTCCAACCACGAACGACGTGCTAGCGTCTCCTGTCCCTCCAAGGCTTTCACAAGTCTCCGTCTCTATTTCGGCAGTTTCTTGTCTGCAAACCTTTTGCAGATTCCGTTCGGCCTTTTGTGTTCTGTGTTATTTTCAAACGTAGCTCCTCCAATCAAATATAGAGGATGCTATGCGTTTTTACACTTGACCTAATTGGATTTTGGAGTTAATCTTATATTAATTCCGAATTGATACAATATCATATATTGTATAATTTTATAAGAAACTAATTAAATAAAATAATATTAAATCCGTCCCACAGATTTAATTACTTATTTATTTAACTTTAAATAAAGATGAGACTGAGTTATATTTGATTTATTCCCATAAATCAAATTTGAGATATCCTATCAATTTAAATTTCGAATTTCAAACGTGATAGAGATTTAATTTATCCTTATAAATTAAATCTTATAAATATCTCTTATATGAGATATCCTATCAATTTGAATTTCGAATTTCAAACGTGATAGAGATTTAATTTATCCTTATAAATTAAATCTTATAAATATCTCTTATATGAGATATCCTATCAATTTGAATTTCGAATTTCAAACGTGATAGAGATTTAATTTATCCTTATAAATTAAATCTTATGAATATCTCTTATATGAGATATCCTATCAATTTGAATTTAGAATTCAAACGTGATAGGGATTTAATTTATCCTTATAAATTAAATCTCATATATCTCATATATATAATATATATATATATACGAATTTATATATATACGAATATAAATATAAATAAATATATATACATTCACCTGGATCTTTCATTGAATCTGGACATGTCTTAGATTCAATGAATCTGGACATCATAGCTCGTGTTGGGCTATTTTGTGTGCGACCCTGTAGGCCCATATGAAGTTGGCAGTGGGCCATTTGCTATACTAGCCCACAAGTCGCAAGCGGTCTCTAGCAAGACATAACAACTACCCAAATCATATGAGGATCGATAAACGATGTAACCTTTTATACAACCATATCATGTCCCTTCTGTCACGCGATATTTTGGTCATGGATGAGGCATGGATAATGTCATCCTCCTATTCCCGACCGTTACTTTCTCGATCCCTGAGTAGTCTGACTATAGAAATGGAACTACCTTTCCATTACAGTATGGCCATACATTTCTCAGACTCACTCATCGAGGGGCCCAGTAATATCTCTCCACGAATGTGAGGGACAAATTCCATCTTGACCATTCACATTCCTCCGCATGAAAAACCACTAAGCCCAAACATAGTCTTTATGATCACTCGGTCAAAAGTGACTTTTGACTAGGTCAAAGCTGAGCGTTTTGTCATGTAGGAATCCATGATGATCTCAGGTCAAAGGGCATATTGACATGGTTTGTATATGAGAGAAGCTTATGACGTTACCCATGCAGTTCTCTCATAGCGGGTCGGTCCAACACCCTGTACTCTTACATGTGCTTATGACTTTGATTTATATCTCTATACATCTTCAAAGTCATACTGGTCTTATTTCATCTGTGCTCCCACATAGATGATCGACCAGGGACATTTAGGATAATATCATGAATTATCCAAGGATGGTCATCATAGTAAACATGCAAATAATATGATAACTCAATTAATAAATTCATAAATCAATAATGTTCATAAGACAATGATTGGCCCCTAGGGCACGATTTCCAACAACCTCCCACTTGCACTAGGTACAATCATTAATTTGACTAATTCCCATTGACCTAACATGACGCTCATGCTTTGCCTGCACAAGCGGCTTTGTTAGAGGATCAGCAACATTATCTTCTCCTGCTACTTTGCATATTTTTATATCACCTCTATCGTTGATTTCTCTGATGAGATGAAATCGCCTGAGTATATGCTTGGTCCTTTGATGTGACCTAGGCTCTTTGGCCTGTGCAATAGCACCGCTATTGTCACAGAGCAAAGTTATTGGATCTGAGATGGTAGGTATCACCCCTAGTTCTGTGATGAACTTCCTGATCCATACGGCTTCCTTAGCTGCATCAGATGCTGCTATATACTCAGCTTCTGTTGCAGAATCTGCTACAGTGCCCTGCTTAGAGCTCTTCCAGCTTACTGCTCCATTATTGAGGAGGAATATGTATCCAGACTGCGATTTTTGGTCGTCCTGGTCAGTTTGGAAACTCGCATCTGTGTAACCAGTTACACAGAGCTCATCATCCAATCCACCATAGACCAAGAATAAGTCCTTAGTCCTTCTTAAGTACTTAAGGATATTCTTGACAGCAGTCCAATGGCTCTCACCAGGGTCCTGTTGGTATCTGCTAGTCATACTTAAGGCAAACGAGACATCCGGTCGAGTACATAACATGGCGTACATGATAGATCCTATGGCCGAGGCATATGGAACCTTACTCATGCGACCTCGCTGATCAGATGTACTAGGACACAGATCTTTGCTGAGGTGAGTACCATGAGACATGGGTATGAAACCCCTCTTTGATTCGTGCATACTGAACCTATGCAGTATTTTGTCTATGTATGTACTCTGACTGAGTCCTAGAAGTCTTTTAGATCTATCTCTATAGATCCTGATTCCTAGGATGTAGGTGGCTTCACCCAAGTCTTTCATCGTGAAAGACTTTCCTAACCAAGACTTGACAATCTGCAAGGTAGGAATGTCATTCCCAATAAGTAGGATGTCATCGACATAGAGTACCAAAAACACAACTGTGCTCCCACTAACCTTCTTGTACACACAAGGTTCATCAATGTTTTGAAGAAATCCAAACTCTTTGATTACTTCATCAAAACGATGATTCCAACTCCGAGAGGCTTGCTTTAGTCCATAAATGGACTTTTGAAGCTTGCACACTTTACCAGAGTCCTCGGAACGCACAAACCCTTCAGGTTGTGTCATGTACACATCCTCAAGGAGCTTTCCATTAAGGAAGGCTGTCTTGACGTCCATCTGCCATATTTCATAGTCATAATATGCTGCAATAGCAAAGAGGATTCTGATTGATTTGGCCATTGCTACTGGGGAAAAGGTCTCATCATAGTCCACACCATGAGTTTGAGTAAAACCTTTTGCAACCAGTCGTGCCTTGAAGACATTTACATTGCCATCCATGTCAGTTTTCTCTTTGAAAACCCACTTGCACCCGACGGTTTTTACACCTTCAGGCGGGTCGACTAAGGTCCAAACCTTATTGTCGTACATGGATTGCATCTCAGACTTCATGGCACTAAGCCATTTTTCGGAGTTTGGTCCCACTATAGCTTCTCGATAGGTAGTCGGCTCATTATGCTCAATGAGCAACACATCACGACTATCAGAAATCAGAAATCCATATCTCTGAGGCTGAAGTCGTGTCCTATTAGACTTTCGTGGACCTTGCGTGACTTGAGGAGTCTCAACAACTTGTTGTGAGTCTTCTCTATTTTCCATCTGCAGTTCTGTGGTGTCTTGTAGCTCTCGAACTTCTTCGAGTTGTACCTTACTCCCACTGGTTCTTTTAGAGATAAATTCTCGTTCAAGAAAGATACCATTTCTGACAACAAACACTTTGTTATCAGCAGGGTTGTAGACGTAATATCCCTTGGTTTCCTTAGGATATCCCACAAAAAGGCATTTTGAGGATTTGGGCGCTAATTTGTCTGAGGCTTGTTGCTTAACATAGACCTCGCATCCCCAAATCTTGAGGAAAGATAAACTAGGCGTCCTCCCAGTCCATATCTCATACGGAGTCTTTTCGATTGCCTTAGATGGAACACGATTGAGTGTGAACGCAGCTGTCTCTAGGGCATAGCCCCAAAAGGAGGGCGGAAGATCTGTTCGACTCATCATGGATCGAACCATATCTAATAGTGTTCGATTTCTCCGTTCAGAAACGCCATTCCATTGTGGTGTCCCTGGAGGAGTCAATTGTGAGAGTGTCCCACAATTCCTAAGATGATCTATGAACTCTTGGCTCAAATATTCACCACCCCGATCAGATCGAAGGGCTTTAATTGTTTTGCCAAGCTGGTTTTGTACTTCATTTTGAAATATCTTGAACTTTTCAAAAGATTCAGATTTATGTTTCATTAGATAGATGTACCCATATCTGCTGAAATCATCTATGAATGTTATAAAGTACGAATAACCTCCTCTGGCATTTGTGTTCATCGGTCCACACACATCTGTATGTATGAGGCCCAATAAATCAGTGGCCCTCTCACTGTGCCCAGTGAAAGGTGACTTTGTCATCTTTCCTAACAAGCAAGACTCGCAAGTGTCATATGATTCAAAATCAAATGAGTTTAGAAATCCATCTTGATGGAGTTTGGAAATGCGTTTCTCATTTATGTGGCCCAGACGACAGTGCCAGAGGTATGTGGGATTCAAATCGTTTGGTTTGACCCTTTTGGCGGTTACGTTATAGATATTTCCATGATTGGGTTGTTCCAAATTTAATATGTAATGATCAACATGCAAATCACCATGAGCATATAAAACATCATTACGATAAATAGAACATCTACTATTCCCAGCAATGGAAGTGAAACCTTCCTTATCCAAATAAGAAAGTGAAACAATGTTACTACTTAAAGCAGGAACATAATAGCAATTGTTCAAAACTAACAAAAGCCCAGTGGGCAGAACTAATTCATAAGTGCCTACAGCTAACGCAGCAACCCTTGCTCTGTTTCCAACTCGTAGGTCAACTTCACCCCTTTTCAGCTTCCTACTGTCCTTTAGTCCCTGCACATTCGTACAAATGTGAGAACCACATGCAGTATCTAATACCCATGAGGTGGAAGTAGAAAGATGAATGTCTATAACATAAATACCTGAAGCGATAGCCCCGCTATCCTTCTTGTTCTTTTTCAGATCTTCGAGGTAGAGTTTGCAATTCCTCTTCCAATGACCCGGTTCATTGCAGAAGAAGCAGACTCCTTCCTTCGGAGGCTTTGCCTTCTTTGGTGCAGGCTTGGTTTCGGGCTTGCCTGACTCTTTGGTCTTACCTGATGAGCCATGACCCTTCCCCTTGCCTTTACCTTTCTTTTTCGTACCCTTTCCCTTTTGAACCATCAAAACACTACTGGGTTTCTTCTTAAGACTCGGCTCAGCAGTTTTAAGCATCCCATGCAGTTCAGAAATAGATTTCTCCATGTTGTTCATGTTGTAGTTCATAACAAACTGGTCATAACTTTCCGGGAGTGAGTTTAAGATCAAATCTGTAGCTAACTCCTGGCTCATGGGAAATCCAAGCCGTTCAAGGTGATCAATGTACCCTTTCATCTTTAAGACATGAGCACTGACTGATGCACCTTCAGCCATCTTGCAGGAATGTAAGGCCTTAGTGGTCTCATACCTCTCTTGCCTTGCCTGTTGCTGGAACATTTCCTTGAGATGCACAATCATCTCATAAGCCTCCATGTGTTCCAGATCTCTTTGGAGCTCCGGAACCATGGTGGCTAGCATCAAGCATCCCACATCGACAGAGTCTTCCTTATGCTTCATATAAGCATCTCTCTGAGCTCTGGGAGCATTGGCGGCTGGCTCATCAGGAATGGGTTGATCTAGGACATGCGCCTTTCTTTCCTGCTTGAGAACAATTCTCAAGTTCCTAAACCAGTCAAGAAAGTTTGTCCCATTAAATTTGTCCTTCTCAAGGACAGATCGCAGCGATAATGTAGCAGTATTACTAGTCGTCATGATTCTACAATTAAAATATGCAATGTAATTAGTAATCTCCCACTAAATAAACAACCCTCAATGCAATAGTTAGTGGGCTAAGATCCATATTTGGCTCAAACTTAAGTCCGCTTTGGCAGGACACTTAAATTAAGTTATTTAGGTAGGTAACACCTTTACCAATTACATCAAATGTAACTCTTAGATATTCATGGGATCCTATCATCATATGATCTGGCATGTTCTAATCCCATCTAATGCCTTGAGATCCAAAACCGTTTTGTTAATCTCAATTAAGTCAAACAATAATGAACCTATGAGAGTAGCACCATTACTCTTTGCTTATCTCCCCAAGATAACTCAAAAGCACCCACTTTGGTGGAGTCCACAATTGAGCGATCGAGGTTTTGACAAGTGTTCATAAATTGACGGCATTATGACTTAAGATTTCTTTTAGAGGGCCTAATTTAACTATCTGGTTTATAAAACGCATGTTTCTCAGTTCGTATCTCATACAAGTAATATGCATGTGCTGATCTAATCATAAGATGCATAATTCAAACGTGATACAATATGGCTCACCTATCCTAAGTCCCCTCAAGCCAATGAGAGGAGCTCTCTAGTAAGAAAAGAGAAATTACATAAAGAAACCTCTTTTAACATTCGAGGGGAGTGAGATGAGAGGAGAAGGTACATTGAGAGTATATAGAGGAAGGCACGACACGCAGGCCGTATTTTTAAAATTACAACACTTGCAATCTAGAGCCATATTGTTCACCATACCCAAACATTCAAGAATCAATATTCAGATCTAATCGAAGGGCAAAAAAAAACATTTACAAAGTAACATATGTTACGGTTATGTTGCGCTACGAACAGGTAGCTACGGCGGTCCCGCTAGCCGGTTAGCGGGCGGCTGTCCCGCTAGCCGGTTAGCGGGCGGGGTCTCTGGGGCAGCGCCCCGGAAGAAATTTTTTTTTTGTTTTGTTTCATAAATAATCACGAATCTGAATTCGGTTTTCTTAGACCCCATCTATGCGGATTGATCAAATCAAAAGGCATCACCACCGATTTCAATTTCCTTTTAGATTCCTTTTATGTCATACACAACAAGGATTCCATATATGTCACACATACAACGCTTATTATATGATCGGCTACTACTAACATATATCATATAAATCACAAATCAAGCCTAACTTAAACACAAAACGGCATGGCTCTGATACCACTGTAAGGAATTGGAAGACACGCAGCGGAAATAAACTTTAAAATTTTTCCATTCCTTGCCAGGATCTGCCGTATGTGTTTAAGTCAAGTGGAAAGAATCATTACCCTTAGTGTTGCTCAGCGAATTTCACAGCTTCTCTACGTGGGTGGTGATCTCTTTCTGATTGCAAGAAATCAACGGAGTGTTCCTCAGCGACCTTCACAGATTCTCTCCGCGGACGGTGGTCTCTTTCCGATCACAAGAAGTCGACGCCTCAGGTCGGCTTCCTCTACTGGTATCCACACGAACAGCGTTCCAACCACGAACGACGTGCTAGCGTCTCCTGTCCCTCCAAGGCTTTCACAAGTCTCCGTCTCTATTTCGGCAGTTTCTTGTCTGCAAACCTTTTGCAGATTCCGTTCGGCCTTTTGTGTTCTGTGTTATTTTCAAACGTAGCTCCTCCAATCAAATATAGAGGATGCTATGCGTTTTTACACTTGACCTAATTGGATTTTGGAGTTAATCTTATATTAATTCCGAATTGATACAATATCATATATTGTATAATTTTATAAGAAACTAATTAAATAAAATAATATTAAATCCGTCCCACAGATTTAATTACTTATTTATTTAACTTTAAATAAAGATGAGACTGAGTTATATTTGATTTATTCCCATAAATCAAATTTGAGATATCCTATCAATTTAAATTTCGAATTTCAAACGTGATAGAGATTTAATTTATCCTTATAAATTAAATCTTATAAATATCTCTTATATGAGATATCCTATCAATTTGAATTTCGAATTTCAAACGTGATAGAGATTTAATTTATCCTTATAAATTAAATCTTATAAATATCTCTTATATGAGATATCCTATCAATTTGAATTTCGAATTTCAAACGTGATAGAGATTTAATTTATCCTTATAAATTAAATCTTATGAATATCTCTTATATGAGATATCCTATCAATTTGAATTTAGAATTCAAACGTGATAGGGATTTAATTTATCCTTATAAATTAAATCTCATATATCTCATATATATAATATATATATATATACGAATTTATATATATACGAATATAAATATAAATAAATATATATACATTCACCTGGATCTTTCATTGAATCTGGACATGTCTTAGATTCAATGAATCTGGACATCATAGCTCGTGTTGGGCTATTTTGTGTGCGACCCTGTAGGCCCATATGAAGTTGGCAGTGGGCCATTTGCTATACTAGCCCACAAGTCGCAAGCGGTCTCTAGCAAGACATAACAACTACCCAAATCATATGAGGATCGATAAACGATGTAACCTTTTATACAACCATATCATGTCCCTTCTGTCACGCGATATTTTGGTCATGGATGAGGCATGGATAATGTCATCCTCCTATTCCCGACCGTTACTTTCTCGATCCCTGAGTAGTCTGACTATAGAAATGGAACTACCTTTCCATTACAGTATGGCCATACATTTCTCAGACTCACTCATCGAGGGGCCCAGTAATATCTCTCCACGAATGTGAGGGACAAATTCCATCTTGACCATTCACATTCCTCCGCATGAAAAACCACTAAGCCCAAACATAGTCTTTATGATCACTCGGTCAAAAGTGACTTTTGACTAGGTCAAAGCTGAGCGTTTTGTCATGTAGGAATCCATGATGATCTCAGGTCAAAGGGCATATTGACATGGTTTGTATATGAGAGAAGCTTATGACGTTACCCATGCAGTTCTCTCATAGCGGGTCGGTCCAACACCCTGTACTCTTACATGTGCTTATGACTTTGATTTATATCTCTATACATCTTCAAAGTCATACTGGTCTTATTTCATCTGTGCTCCCACATAGATGATCGACCAGGGACATTTAGGATAATATCATGAATTATCCAAGGATGGTCATCATAGTAAACATGCAAATAATATGATAACTCAATTAATAAATTCATAAATCAATAATGTTCATAAGACAATGATTGGCCCCTAGGGCACGATTTCCAACAGCTGCTGCAGCTGCTGCTTCCTCAATGACACGCTGTCCATCCATCCGGAGATTGACTGCCCTCAAGGGAGCAGTAAGTGGTTGCTTTTCTCACATTTTTAATGATGTCCATGTGTTTCTTCTTTGCTGTAGTTTTTTAGGCAAATTAGCATGAGGTTATTTGCTACTTGTTTGTATATAGCTATTACTTTCTTTTTTCCAGGTTAAAACCCTAGATCTATACCCAAATCTCACTCCATCCTTACTATCTGAACTAGTCCCATTGGTTTTTTTTTTGTTGATATTTTCAACTAGTATTTGGCGTATTTTTTAGATCTTATTACTAGGTATCTGATCAACTAATTAATCCAGTATCATTGATGTTATAACGATACTTAATTGTTAATAACTTAGTAGTCATAGAAGTGGGAGGAAAGTTGACCAATGAATAAGATTCAGGTGGTTAATTCTGTTTTCTACCTCCTTTTTCTGTTTCATTCTTCCCTGTCACAGGCTCAAAGCTGTAAATCCTCTTCGTTCTTTAAGCTGAAACAACTCCAAGTATTAACAAATACTTCAGCATTACATTCTTCTTTTATCTGACTCTAATTAATTTCTATATACAATTCTGCGGCTGGTATATATTTTGGAATCAATAATCTGTGTTTTGATCATGCAGGGAGGCCAAACTAAGCAAGGGAGTACCAGTACCCTAAGAAAATCTACTGAAAATGAAAATAATGTTTCAAGGTTCCAAAGGGAACTCTGTTGAGCCTCCTGAGAATAAGAGATGAGATGAGTTTGTTCCAATCAGTGAGATTTAGTCTGATTCCTCTCATTTTTGAAGGGTGCTTTTTGGGTCGGTAACATTATCTTCAAAAAGAAAAAAAGGGAAAACAAAAGTTAGGAGCATTTTTTTAGCAGTTTGATCTTATTTTTGTTATTTTCGTTTTGGAAGGGAATAAATTCCTGTGTATATTTTATTACCACAACACAACATTTTGGGAACATTAACTGGGAAAGGAATTACAGTCTGGCAATATATGTAACCTACCTGCGAATATATATACATACTTACTGAGGTAAAAGGAAAACATAAAAACAGTTAATAATACATAATTTCCTAGTTTTTCACTCTTGTACCATGCTAATAGAAAACTCATTGTCATTTATCTATAAATCCCTGCTTCTTCTTTTTTTGTTCTGGTAGCTGTGAAAATCATTCGAAATGGTGTAGACATGAACAAAAAAGCTATTAGAAGTGATGGCAAGAAAGATAAATTAAATAATATAAAGTCTTCCACAAAAAGATGGGAGGAGATTAAAAAAAGAGAATATTTAATAAAATTATTGAATAGAATATTTAGAATAACAATATATCTAAAGATTTAGTTGTTCATAGAGTACTATAATACCGTATAATTTATGTAGCCAATTCCATTTTATAGGATAAGATTTGTTATTTGTTGTTTTGCTCGTGAAACTCAGAGATGATAAAATTGCAGAAAGATATTTGACTGCTATTGAAATGGTTTCTCATTTCTCATCAAGAACCTTTTCAAACACATGCTAATCTATACGTCAGATACATTTCTACAAGGAAAATTTACATCACTTGGATAATGTTCCATATAAGATTAAGAAAACAAATCCTACTATACATACTTTCTGACAATTGAAGCCATCCTAGGTTCCTCCGCAACCACCAACACATCTTACCCTAAGAAACAATCCAAAGTAAAAGCAAAAGTAAGTGGCATGAAAGCTCCTATTAAAGTGGGAGGTTCCGAGTTTGGTTCTTCTTGTAATATCAGGCTAAGTGCTTGCCCCTCTAACTTGAAAAAAATACAGAAAGAAAGAGTAAGGATGTTCAGTACCAGAGCCACATGGTGCAATATTTAATCCTTCTCTACTCTCCTTCCCTCTTACCCCTGCCATCAGAATTTCTCTTCCCACCGTACAAGCATCACTGTGCACCTCCAAACGATATAAAACCTAGTTTTCTGCTCCTGGAAGTACTTTGAACATCTATGCCATAACTGAGGCTTCTGACTTCTCACTGTTATCCTATGTCTTGTCATGACTGTACAAATATCTCTATATCTAGATGCCCCATCAAACTGTTATACAAACATATATATAGAGAAGCACAGGCACACACAGAGAAGAAGGACATGGAAAGCATGTTTGAGGTGATAAGTGGGGTGGCTCCTGGGAAGGATCGAAGATGACAAATATCTCTCAATCACAATTGTTTCCCCTGACAAATAACTCATAAAAGGACTTACTTAAGACTCATCCTGACAGCTAAGTTAGCCAGTCCTGTCTCTTTGGAGCTTATATAGTGTGTGATTATATTGTTTCCCTTCTCACCCTCAATATGTGTTATATTCCCCAAAACACGCGCATGGGTCGCCAAATTTCAGGATGTTTTTGTATGGATTCACTTAGGTTTTTACAATTACAACAACAAAATAGGATTTTTATTATTATCATGAAGCGTGCAGAATCACTTAATCTAGAAGTACCCTGTTTTAGCTTTAGAGAGTTCAATTTCAAAATCAGAATACACACACATGCAAGGAATCTCACCAAACTGATTAGTCTGATTCTATTATTATTTTTCACTTGGCACCTGTTTGAAAATTGAGTCAGCACAAACAACAGACACAAAAACATAGAGAGAGAGAGAGATCTGACATTTTCTGGGTTTTCTTCTTTTTCTTTTGAAACCCCAATTACATTGCAAAACTGTGAATATACAAGCTGATGTACAAAAATCAAATAGAAAAATAACTAACTCAAAGATGTATCTAGCATTAAAAAAGGTGACACCTTGAGAATGAGAATACTTCTAGTTTAAGACTCAGAGTACTTGTGCCAATTAAGAAGCATAGTGATACACACCCTCATGATATAAAGCTTCCCTCTTTGTTGCCTTATCATCTTCCTCCACTTGGCAAACCTCATGCCTTTTTGCCCCATGACTCTCTCTTATTGCAGTAAACTATCCTAAAGCAGCTTGTTTCTTCAATTCAGGCACAAATTATAAAACATGAATTTATATACATATAGATATGTGTGTGTGAGAGAAAGAGTGTGTGTATATATATGTTGAGTTTCACATCAACCTCATGTGCTATCTTTTTTCAAATTCAACTCAGACATAGTGTTTTTTGTCAAATCATGCCGGCCATTGGTGATTGTCTCAATTATCGTAAAGTGGGTTTTGCAAGTACAAAACATCAACCTTATCTTAAACAGTTTCTTAAACATCACATCATAATCCTTATCCCACCTGAGTGACCTAAACTGATTTGAGTTTAAACGGAAAGAAACAAGGTTGTTACTTGTTTTCTAGTGAATACTTTGGCATTAACCCCTAAAAAGTAAACGAGAACTTCATGTGAGCTCTAATGTTAGCCCCCATTTGAGCCATGTCTCAAGCATGTGACTTACAAGCTTGTCAAATAATGTCTCACTGTTTTGAAAAGATTGTCATGGAAAGGCTCATACACCTTATCTTAAAGTAGAAAGTATCAAAGATAAGATCTTTAAGCTACCAACTAGTCTCTGTGGACCTTGGACACATTATTAGACTTCTGATTTACATTTAAAACATATATGCATATAACCAACGATGGTTGACCCTAATGGTATACCTTGACCATTTACCAGTTAGTATCAAGTTCAATCCCTAGTTATAGAGAAAACTCTCACTGGGACACTCCCAACATCTTATGTGGACTCTATACTCAAATATCTAATAATAAGATACAAAAAAAATGTCAAATAGATATGGTTCCATCATAATCAAAATAAGAGATTTATATATAATATGCTAGTTGAAATTTGAGCGACTAAGAGGTAAAGTAATGGCCGATGAAGAACCTATCGTCTATAGGTTCAACTGGCGAATAGTTAAGATATGTGATCATTTAGAGTATATTCGATCCCTAGAAAGTATCACTTTATTGTGGTTCTAGTCGCGACGCTTGGAGTGGTATATTCACTCTTAAGTGTCTAGGTTTACGTTTGAGGGTAATAGACGGCTTACCTTACTCATAGGGGTGTGCATGGGCAGAGTTGGGTATGGTAGCCCCCTGCCCGAAAAAAATATGGGTTTTATTTTATAGCCCAATGCCTGGCCCTACCTGATAAAAGCCCTAACTATTTTGGGCTGGGTATGGACGGGTTAGGTATGCCTAAATCATAGTGTCCTGTTCATATTGTGAGAAAAAATATGCAATTATAAACTTATAAAATAATATTATATTTATATCTTTAAAAGTTAAATAATATACATAATATACTAAGATAAGATAACAAAAAGATAATAATTAAAGTCTTGAAGTTCATTGTATATATAAAAAAGAAAGATTGAAATATATATGGGTCAGATATTTGTATCATTATTGTAACACCAATAATCGAATGCTCATAGGAGCAATTTTAGTATCTATGTAAATATAAGAGTTATGTTCAATACTTTAAAAATGAGCAATGAGAGTTGTAAGTTAAAGTAAAAAGTGTAAAATTACAAATAGAATAAGTTAAGAAAAGAAATAACAATATGAGAATTTATATATATAAGGTTAGGCCAAATAGACAGGATGACATACCTTACCCGACATTTAGCTCGACCTTGCCTTGCTCAAATACATTTTGAATAACTTTTTTTGGGTCAGGTTGGGCAATTTTTCTGCGGGTTCGGGTGGACGCACTGGGTCATAGACATTATGAACACCCATATCTACTCGATATTAGTATCGTCTAGGAGAAAGGGAGATTTTGCCCTGCCTTTAGATTATAGGTGAGTTTAATCTCTTTTTAAAAAATTATTGTAATAAAAAAAAATTGGCCAATGAAGATGACACACATGGAAGCCAAGTTGGGGACAGGTTGTTTCAATTGAGTTGGAACTTAGTGTTTTTTTTTTTTTTTTGGTACGATGGAACTTAGTGTTTTGATTATGAATAGGATCTGAAATGAGAGAAAAGAAAGGTCAAGACTGTTGTGAACTGTGGAAGTGGCATACAATGGGTGAAGATTCAACGTGGTTTTCGTAGTCTTTCTATTTGATTTTTTGAAGTACAGAAACCCGATCGCTGTGTGTTAGTTCAGGATGTGACTAACTGAGAATACACAGAAACTGAGTGTCAACGTCCCATTTAAAGAACTCTCAGCAATAAGTTTCATGTGGAAATGATAATAGACAGGGCGTGTGCCTTGGCTGGCTAGCGAGCTAGCTAGCTGTTTTGAGAATTGTTATCAGTGCACTGAATTTCATAATTATTAGGAAAAATGAGTATAAGTCGTATTTAAAAATTTTATCTATGATTTTTTATATAAAAAAATAATGTTATTTTAAAAAATTTTATATAAAAAAAATATTAATACTTGAATTAAAATTATCATGACTAATAAAAAATTTTAATAGATACTTTTTACTAATTTTTCTTAATTCATTATTGAATTCAATATAATAGTAAATTGGTCAATTTTAATCTTTAAATATTATAATATCAATTCAATTCAAAAATGATATGGATCAAATCGATTTAATACTTTAAATTTATTTGTTAACAAATTATAATCAATAATTTTAATTAATAATCTTATTTTAATCTTTAAAAAAGAATAATGATATTAATTGAGAAATCAATACTTCATCAATACTTTATAAACTTTTATAAATTTACCTCAATATCCCTCAGTGTATACTAGCCCATTTTTTCTCTCCTCAATCATAAATCCCTCTTTCTCTCACACCCTTCTCTCTCTCTCTCTTTATCCGCCACTCCCACCGGCATACAGTCACAGGTGTTACCATAATGTTTATCCGGAAAAAAAAGGGTGATTACTGATTAGTGAATAAGAACTTTCTTTTTCGAATAAAACATGTGAAAGGCTACTTATAGATAAGATCCGATGGAACTTGCGTACTATGTATGTATAGTAGTGGAGGTGACGAGTGAGAAGGATAGTGTGGGATGATTAGCACTTTTAAAGACAAATAAATAAAGTTCTCTGTGGGGTTTACAGGATATGATGCTGAACATAGATCTTATCATGGAATACGCCTCCTTCCTAGAAATCATCCTACTCTTGTCTATGAAAGCTACAAAAGTTTACAAGTGATAATATATTAATAAGTTATTGGTTAAAGGTGATATTATATCTATAAAAAAAATAAATTTAAATTTTGAAGGGTATATTTATTTATTTATTTAGGTAAAAACTCTTTGTATAGAAAGGGATTAGTTTGAAGTTTAAAATAATTTAGCTCCAGGAAAAGAAACAGTATTAGTGTTTCAAGAGAAATTCTTCCATATAGTAAATAAATTAGAATGGTAAATGTGTCTATCTAGATTGTCTTTAAGGTTAAAGATAAACTGTAATCAATGAAATAAAGGCATAAACTTTGAGAGTGCTAGTTTACAAAAAAATAAAAAAAATGAATCTGAAAGAAAATTTGTAATTTTTCCCTTGTGCTGAAACAAGGATGAATCTTTTAGAGTTTTGATGATTATATTTTTTTTAATACAAATGTCACTATAAAAATCGCTATAAAAAATCTAACTAAATGCATGTACTCTTTAATCCCTAATAGAAGAGTTGTATAAATAATTTATAGATAAAAATTAGTTAAATTAATTATTTATAAAAAATATATTTTAATTATCTTAAAATATTTTTAATCATTTGTATTAAAAATGACCTTGATGAAAACTCTCTTAATAGATTTAAATGATAAGAATAATTTAAAGATAAAATTATAAATTTAAAAAATAAAATAAATTAAAATATTATATTTTAGTACTAAAATAATCATCTTAATTAGCTCCTATATAACCTAAATAAATTTTTAAATTAACTCATACATTGAAGATGGAATGAGTATTTCATAATAATAGAAATCATTTCAAAGAAGTTTTTACATTTTATAAAATAATTTCAACATCCATATGATATTTGCTTCATTATCCTGCGTTTTGATGTAATTACATTAAAAAAGTTAAAAGCCTTATAGCATGTGACCATTGTTGTTAAACCCACAAATTAACTATCTAAATTTATTATTTTACATTTTACCTTACAAAAATCATGTAGAGTTTCTTAAATTTGTATTAATTGCAAACTCAATTAAATTATTAAATTTACTATTTTTATTTTATAAAATCATTTCAACTCTTAAATTTATATTAACTTTTTAGATTTAATTATATTTTATAATTTGTTATATAAATTCATTTGTTAAATATGATAAATTACTGATGAATTTAATTTTAATTATTTAATTTTAAAATATATTCTAAATAAAATTATTGTTGCCTTTTTATTTAAATTATTTAATTATATACTTTTAATAATTATTAATTAATAAAAATAAATTCTTATAAGTTTATATCTTTATTATGAATATATTTAAAAATTCCTGAATTTGACAATCTTTCTAGATTAATACTTAATAGCATTATAGCCCTTTGATAAATGTAAAAGAATGGAGTTTGATTCTGTTTATACCATTGCAATTAGTGCTATTTTTTAATTAAAAAAAAGGTAATTTCATTGTTGAAGAAGAAAATTATGGAAGACCAAGAGTTTATACGTATTAAGGTTATGCATAAAACCCATCTAAACTCATAATAAATATATCCTATCCAATTTGATAAATATAGGGTAAGGTTGAGTATCAGGTTACAAAATATAACCCATATATTTTTTGGGCTGGGCACCAGGTATAGGGGCTGCCCTGTCCTGCCCATGAGTACTCATTCTTTTATTTTTTTCTCTATCTTGAAAGGGAAAATATGATAACCATTGGTGACTAGAAGGTAATTTTAGAAATATAAATAATTAAGTAGGTAAGTTGTATCTTTTAATATTTATAACTATACTAATTTTTTCTTCTTTTTTTTAATTTTGTTAATTATCATATGATTATATTACAAATTATAATTATTTATTTTATTTTTTTAGATATTTTATCTTTGTCAATATTAGGGAGATTGATGTAAATTTATAATTATAAACTATTTAGATTTTAACGCTTATTTTTTATATGTAATTGATCTCAATATTTTAATAATTATATTTATTGCTTTATTCTTAACGGATTATAGATATTATTTAACTCTTAAAGACACATGAATATAGTATTATTTTAAAAATTTATAATTATAAATTTTTTTACAATATGAGTATAGCATCACGACTTTAGGTATACTCAATCTATCCATACTCAGCCCGTTCATACTCAATCTAAAATTGTTAGAATTTTTATCGACTGAATATTAAGTTATAAAATATAATTTATATTTTTTTTAAATAGAATATTAGATAGAGAAACTACTCTATCTAACCCTGCTCTTACATGCCCCTAATACTAATACGTTCGTAATCAGCTTTAGCGACTGAGAGTTCCGCCCCATTCACGGTGTTTTCATCATCGTTCATTCGCGTGTCCAATCCCACAAATTTCGGTAACATGCAATCAAATAGATGGCTATTAATTTTAAGAAAGTAATAATTTTTACTAAAAATATTATACCTTTCTCTAACATGTGCCAGCTTCTAGTCGCCACCACAACCCCCGGCTCCGGCACCGTAACCTCCGCCGCCGCCCCAACCACCACCACCGACACCTCTACCATGGCCCCTTCTTCTCATTCTGTCTCCTTCTCTCCTTCTTCGACCCTCTTGTCTTCATCGTCGTATCCCAAACCCAAATCCTCAAGCAATGCTAATAATTCAAACAACAGCTCTCATCTCTCTCCCTGCAAGCACTCTCCTGCCGCCACCCTCGATCTCCTCATCTTCGTTCTCGTCCTTTTCTCGGGCGCTTTCCTTCTGTCTTCGTATTTCTCCTACATCTTCAATTCCCTCTCCATCCTTCTCGCACAATCCGCGCCCCAGTTTTATGAGTTCCCTCGGATCCCTTATGTTTTAGGGTTTTTGGCCTTATTCGTCGTTTCGGCACTAGTGACGCACCATTGCTGTGGGGTGTTTATGCGAAAGTGCGGCAAACCTGGATGCAGAGGGCTGAAGAAAGCGATGGAGTTTGATCTGCAATTGCAGTCGGAGAAGAGTCTCAAGTCTGGGTGTGATGAGTTTGATATGCTGCCATGGAAGGGTGGGAGTGATGATAATCCCGATTACGAGTGCCTCCGATCAGAGCTCAGGCGGATGGCGCCACCAAACGGCCGGGCCGTTTTGCTGTTCCGATCACGCTGTGGATGCCCCAATGCCAAGCTTGTGGGTTGGGCGCCCAAAAAGGGAAAGCGGCAGAAGAAGTAAGTCTGGTTTCATTTTCGTGAACTCAAACTAGTCTTGGTAGTGGTGAATTGACCGAGTTTGATTGTTTCTAATAACGTTGTTTCTGAATTCAATCTTGCAAGTCTGCACTCTCTCTCTGTGATTGTGGGGATTCATTTGTAGGCATGATTGGTAAATGGTTACGATTGAATGAATTGTACTTGATTAATAGAATGACATCATTTGTCTTTGGATTTTAGGTTCTTTATGATATGCATTGGACACTGGCAATGACTTGGTGCTTTGAGTTGGTATGCATGTGTTATTATATTGGTTTTGTCAGTCCGAAGTTTTTCTTAACTTCTTTCAATTACATCAATTATCTTGGAGAAGATAGAGTACTTATCAGGTTATCCCGAGCCACAAATCCAGGTCTTTAGAAGAACCTTCTATTAGAGAAACCCATGCCGAAATGTTGCGTTAAGGTTCCTGATTTTTTAAGCACTGTATCCATATACTCTTGTTGTTGATGCATTGTATAAATTTTTCTGTCTTGAAATTATAATGTTATGTTCTATTGAATAATTTCTTAGTTATATGGTCGATTGTCTGGTCCTTCAATAGGGCTGGCCTGGCATACTAATACTATCCAGGCCATGGCTTGATTAAAGGGTCCATCTCCTCTGTAGCCATGTCCTCTAATTTGGTGGGGTTGTGGGTGAATTCTTGTTTTTGAGGGTGACATGCAATTTTTTTTTTTTAAAAAAATAGGCAACTTCATTTTTCCTTTTTCTTGTAGACTATGTCAGTCCAGCCTTCGGTGAATCCTATCTCACGTAGTATCGGGCATATACATGGTTCCATATAGGTGCATTCTTCTAAATTGTGCATACTAAATGCAAACATTTTATATTTTTGGCAAGCCCAGAGGAAAGAAAACTGATCTTACTGGTGTTGTACATTATGCATCAAGTTTGATTTCACTTAAGCTGGGACTCTGAAGCTACAATATCTTACTTTTCATAGATACTGTACCTTTTACCCTTCTTCATACTCTAGGAATCTAGGTATTGGTTTGCAAGTCTCATTAGGTATAAATCTCTCAAAACAATCAAAAGCAAAAGTCATAAGGCATCAAATTGCTAATTCTCCAAATTACTGAAACGTATGTAACTTGGTAGTGATTTGTGTGACATACTGATAGACCCGTATCTAATGGGCCTTTATCTATTGCCACAAGTGATGTGAAGGGTATGAGGGTTGTGTGTGAGAGAGAGATGGAAAGAGGGAGTTCTCTGTTGTATATAGTTGGGAAGCAAGCAAACAGTTGGTATTTGTGAGCTAGAGACTCTACCCTCTCGAAACCAGCTTGGGTTGGAGGAAGATAATCTTTGTTCATTATTTTCTTTCATGTTTTAGTGTGTTAGTGAGTTGGAGTGTGCTAAGTTATTTCTTTGTAGCCTGTTTTATTAGTGTGCGTGAGATTTATGATGTTGAGAGTATTTCACATATTGATATAATATTAATCCTTAGATTGCTGTCAATTTCATACTAAGTTGCTTGGGTTCCATCACATGTGAGAAATTCTACATGAACAAGGTTAGATGGGATATCATGTGAATCTTTCTTCTTGTGTGCCTTGGAGACATGTACTAAGTTTCTCAAATGTTTTATTCCTTCTTTTTAAGCTGTTCAATTATGTTTATATAATTCTTTAGTCAAGGGACCACCAATTCAGACCCCATGCCTGGCTTGGAATTGGGTTGGAAAGCAGTTGATTTGGTATTGAAGTCATTTGACTTATTTTAATCAAAATTCAGTTTGTGATTATGCTTGATTTGTGATTCTTTGATTTCTCTTTCTCAATTCAACAATAACGCAACTAAATACAAAACGAATGAGTTTCTTTTGGTGGTATAGATTGCCCTCTGAGGCTATGGAATTTATGTTGTTATATTGAAATAATACCCAATTAGCTTTTCCAAAATTTGTCTGAACTTACACTGAATTAAATGGTCTTTTTAACATATAGGTCCAGCTATGGTTTCTGAGGCATCTGTTCTTGTACTGACTTCAATGCTTGTTTTATTGGAAATATTATTGATTTAAATCTGAACAGCCATTCTGATTCTGGCGCGTGAATTAGGCTGACTCCGCTTTTCCCCTTCAAAAGAAAAACAAAGAAATAATGAGGCAATGACATCATATAATCGTTACCTTGGAAAGCTGTAAAAATAGTTGACTTCTTGTGGACTCTAGTTTGAACCTTTGTTGATGAATTACTGTATGTGGAATATCCTTACCATCTGTCTATTTCACACAAACTTCTTATTCAAACTTCTATGATCCCACAAATACTAAATTGGGAGGCATTTAGCATTTACTTGGAGGAAAACAATGCGGTATTTTCTTTTTCATTTTTTTTTGGGACTAAATGAAGTATTTGTTAGTCCATGGCTCTTTGCTAGTCCAAACTAGTAGTGGTCATTCTCCATGAACTTGAATGTTACTGGATATGAATTCTGTATTTGATCCTCCAATGAATGACATGATTATGTTGGCTTCTGCAGATCTCTGATCAACGTGACTCATAACAGACAAGGAGATCACCGCTGATTTTACTGATATTTGCTTACTCCACCAGCATCTTTATTTTTAGCGTTATCATTTTCATCAGTTCCCATTTTGGTGGAAGACTTTTCATCAGAACCATTGTTGTATGAAAAAGAAAATTATGATCTGGTGGTAGCGTCCTTCCCGATGTTTACACCTTTACAGACATTGTCTACAACATTAGAAGGATAATACAAAATTTAACTGCAATAAATTTATGAAATCTCTTCTTTATATTTGATCCATCCCGTTAGCTTTTAGTTAGCTTCTCTCATCTGACACTTTTTATTGTCCTCAATCCTAAAACGATATATATATGAATATGGGCTAAAGTCAAATTTTAGCTTAGAAAGTTTGTTTTTAAGAGTTGTGGATATCAAAAAAGTGTTTTTTGGATCCATATACCTTCGGAAATATTTGTAAATGAGGAAAATTGCTCTCATGGTTAAAAAATTGATGTTTGAATTAACATTTTTAACAACTATAAATAATATTACTCTTTTTTTAATACTTTTAAAACCACATTAATTTTAAAAAAATTATAGATATCCATGCTTGAAAACATCCAGCCCAGTACTCAACCCTATACACACACACACAAAGTTTTGCTTCACTTTGTACCTGCTTTGAGAAAAGAAATGTCCCACAAAGGGTACTAAAAAATTGTGGTTGACAAATGAACATTGAGGCCATAGGCTTGTCAACTTTAAAGATTAACATGATAGCGATTGGTACAGAATATTTCATTCTTAATGGGCTATGCTTTTCCAAAATCAAATTATCACTGCACAACTTTATGGCATCAAACTAATAAACATTACAAGTGCTGTCCTACACAATATTGACTCTAATAAGGAGTTATAGCAGTTCACATCTAGTTGTCAATTATAAGCTCAGCTGCTGCACCCATTGTACCCACCCCACCAACACTTAATAAAGCATGAGCAAGCTCCTCTTCATTCATCTGCCTCAGTCCATTGCTCAGTCTCTTCAACACTTCTACATCTACTTCCAGCACCCAATTTGGTGTACGGCCTACCATTAGGCTTACAAACCCCGACACGTAGGCTCGCCAAGTGGCGGAATCACAGCCAAGTGATATCTTGCCATCAAGTGCACTAGCCAGAAACTCCATGTGAATGCCCAGAATTTTTGGACGTCTCTTTGAAGCTGAAGATGACGAGTCAACCCCCCAGGCAAAAGCTCCACAGAGAACTGCAAAGTAAGCAAGCGCATATCCTCCTAGCATTGCCACCACCCCATCACATTCATCCTGCTCAGATCTGTGAACAGATATGAACCAGGAGGGCAAAGTTTCTTTTATCAATAATTGAACCAACATCAATCCTCCTGATAACCAAACAAGAGAAGCCCCTAATGCAGCTGCAAGTTTGACCTGAATCATTGATGCGGCAAGTGAAACCTGTCCATATTTTATGCCATCTTTGGCTGCTCTCAACTTTTCTTGTCCGTCCCTTGGCACCCCCCCACATACAATTTCTCTCACTGAATGCATTATTATGGAAACTATTTCTTCTGTCAAGAAAACAATATCTCTGATTGATCGATACGCACGAAGGTAAAGAATTCCAGGAGCAACTGGGCCAATGCCTCCACAAAAATGGGACTTAAAGCCATGGCCAAGGAGGGCTCCAACACCACCATTGGATGAGATAAGAGAGATGTTCATGCCAAGGGTTGATGAGAAGCAGCTTTTGAGAAGTTGAACTACTGCTTCCTTCTTGTGGAGGAATACAGTTCGAGATGCTGAGAAGATAAGGAAGTCACTCCAACGCTTCGCCTTTTGGGTCCATAAAGAAGCTACTATTGGCATGCAGGGCCATGGACAACCTGCAGCAAGGGACTCCAAAGCTGGGCCAGCCAGATTGAGAAAACGTTCTGAAGCTTTGTCAATTTTGTAGGTTATGGTGAGGCTTACAAAGGCAGCCAGTGGCAAAGGAAGGGTGGCTGGAGAGCTTCCTCCTGTGGAAGTGACTATTGGTCAAAAAGCTATAGGAATAACATTGGTAGAGAAAATACGATCGACTTAGATTGTAATTATTAATATATTGAAAAAGAACATTTAGAATTTAAGGTCAGAACAAAAGGAAACCTGAAGCAAGGCTTGGGACATCAACACCAGTTGCAGCCAAAATTTTCCTGATCTGTTCCTCGACATTCAATAGATTTGCAGCAGGACTTGGCCAATCTGTTCCATTCATAAGAACAGGCTTCCAAACACCCCGAGTTACTTCAGCGGAGAAGTAGCTTACTATGGTCGCCAAAGATGCAGGCAGAAAATCAGCTAAATCTTTAAGCCCTGGCAACAAGAAATGAACAATATTCTAGTATTCATGATTTTTCTTCACGCATCAATGAAGGAGAATTTTGAAAACGTGGCTACTGGATGAAATTTGAACATCAAGAATTACCAAAAGTTGGTTGTACTTTTGGGAAGTAGGACTTCTACAAATGTTCTCTTGGATTTATTTTATTCAAACATAAGGCTAGTAGTGGTGATGATGTACCTGTCGCCAATTCACGGGGGGATAATCTTCCATGAGCACAGGCTGTGAGAACGGCATCAACTACAAAGGGAACAGCTTCCAAAATATCCCAAGCAGGCAATTTTGGTCTCATAGAGTTATCCTCATTTGCAGCTCCAGAAGAGCTACTGCTTCCAGATGTAACCGAAGCCTGGCTTCCTCTAATCTTTTTAAACATCATGTTAAGAAGCCCCTCAACAATCTGATGAAAAGGGGTTCCTTTAACAAGACCAGACAATGTTGAAGCTATACATGCTTGATGTTGCCTATACCACACTTTTAGTTTTGGGAACGAATCAACAAAAACAGAATTTGGTGATGACAAACTAGCAATTTCCGAGAGTCTTCTCCTGTTTTGATCTTTGTGGACGTTACCTGCTGAAACTAAGTGTGAGTTTCGGACTAACAGGAGGTATTCAGGAGTTAGTTGAGAACCAACAGTGGGTACATCTCCAACTCCATGTTCAATAGGAGGATGATTGAATCTCCATAATTTTAAGAGAAGAATAAATGCATTTGAAAACACAGCATGGGCAGATATTTCCTCCCCTGATGTTAGAGTCCACGAGACATTGGGAACACAAGATCCAAAAACTTCACAGATTGGCATCAATGAGCATACAAGCTGTGGAACCTGGTGAGGCATTTGGCTATTGCATTAGCATAGGACTTCAATTTAGTAATTCCTCACATGATGGAAAGAATAAGTTTAGGTCCAAGCATCATTGTCTTATATATATTCCAGGCAGAAAAATTAATATATATTATAATGCTTTTAATCAGGATTTCAGATCAAACTTACCAAGCCATGAAGTGATAATATTTGAACACAATCAACAGATGCTATTCCAACAACGAGTACATTAAGAATTGGAGCATAATTAATTAAATGGCTGTTGCCTTCAGTATTCTCTACTGGAGTTGGTGGAGATAATAACCTAATAATGAAATGAACAGTGTGTTCCTGCATGAAATATAGATCTGATGCAATTAGAATAGAAAAAAATGCTTGATACTAATCTACAGGTAATTTTCCACATGTTAGTGTCAAATTTCATTACCTGCACATTCCATCCTCGAATCAAAGATGCCCCACAAAGAATGTTAGCAGCAGATATTTTATCCTCTTCTGATCCTCCAGTTGCAATCTCAAATATCTTTTCCAGTTCTGCTAAGCTTCCATGAAATCCAGGAGCATAAATTCAGTTGGTTTACCTTTTGGTAAATTTACAAAAAAGAGCATCTGATATACCTGGCTTCAGGAAAGAAAAAAGAAAAACTGAACACCAAACAACAAAAACCCAAAAAAGAACAAACTTATTATCTAGTTATGATGTTCATAAACTTAACCTCAACTAATGACATACCTATAAAATTATATCATGTTTCAACACATCAATTCATCCTGACAGAAACATTAGGCAGAAGACTCAAGTAAAAAGAAAATTTTCATTTCACCCATTTTGGCAGATCCTCCCAAAATAAATTCATGTAAAGGTTACAAAGAATAGATCATACCTCGAAGCAGGATTTGAAATCAAAGCATGTATCATTGCAGGACTAAGTGGTGCTCCGTTCATAAAAGACGACCAGCCAGGTACTTGGGCAGGCACACTCGGAGGTATTTGATTGATACGTCCATTCACATAACCCGGCCATAAATAAGCCGACATGTCCAGAAGGTTTCGGCCAATACAAGACTCAACTAACAGATGACGCAAGTTTCCAGCTGAAAACCAAGGCATTAAGTCAATTAAAAATTGCTGACATTACCTACATAAATCCTTATTGGCTTTGAAAGTAAACATTACTTACAACAGTCAATAGGCATTTCTGTCATATTGAGGCATTCAAAATATGCACTCCCTATTGTGATCCCGGAAACAAATAGCATTGCTTTTGCAGCAGCCTGATTTGCAGCAGCAAACACAGATTGAGGTGGAGCAAGCAAACTCTGGTAATCCCCCAACGACTGTAGGCTCGAGACCAGATCATTGCGGCACTTTCCTGGAATCTTCTCTTTCCATTGATGATCTATAGGGCCGTTCTCTGTTTCATCGGTTGGTATTCTTTCCTCTTCCTCAATAAGACTGGAAACAACAAGAGGCATGATAGACAATAGCATGCATAATCGGGTATCAAGATGAGGCATTGGGCCCTCGATAGGATCTCTTTCCTACAAGTATATAACAATTTTGATTAGGGGTACAGAAACAGAAGTACATAAAAACAAATTGATTTGAAAAGAGATAATTCAGACCCTCTGAACAAGACGAAGAGCTGCTAACCAAAGGCCTAAAAAAGTGTCATGCCAAGAGGTGCCATTTATTGCCCGTAGAGTTTTGACCAAACCTACACAGAACAAATAATAAGGCTATTATCTAATGTGTATATATATTTTTAAGAGATAATATCTACCATTTCAATCAGATCTCTATAGATATACTCATTCTTACTGCTAATTATTTCAATAGCACTCGTTGCACTAACTTGATAGCCATCCGTGGCATCTTCCAGTACCAGGTCAAGAGGAATCCAGAGAGCAGAATGAGTAGAACCGTGGCAGAGAGATGCTGAGGAAGAAAGATATTCAAAAGCCGTAGCTTTATGGAACTTTTGCTGTGAACTTGTTTTGCATTCTCGAGACAAGATGATCCTAGTATCTGAAGTCAATTGGAGAAGTGCATCAGGACTAAGAGTTCTTGAATTTCTCAATACTAATGAATGATCCGCCACCAGCTTCAGCCGCTGAACAAAACTTAGCCAATGCTTAGGCCTGATAAAAATGGCATATAGGTGCTAAGCTGAATTCCAATCATACAAGAAAACCCACATAAAGGACATACAAATATTATCCATGATTTCACTGAAATTGTTAAACCAACAAAGGAAAAGTTTAATTGTAAATAAATATTTTAGAACAAATACTCACAAATTTTTGCGGGCTAAGTAAAGAAGTCTACTAGAACATGTTTTATCCTGAAGAAATTGACCAATCATCTCAATAGCCATAAGGGTATTTTCATTCTGCATTCTCTCAAAATTCTCAGTCTGCTTAATACCAACATCATAGTTCCCGTCCCTATATAGATCCATTTCTCTGTATATTATTTCCCATCTGGAATTCTTTTCAGGAGTGAGTTCCAACAACCCTTCATCTTCCAATGATGCATCAAGCAACTGCCAGACGGTTGAAAAAACAAATTGAACCACCAAAACGCCAGGCTCCCTTTGTGACAGGTCAAATATCTGCGAAAGATGAAGAACAGCATCTACAGATTTCATGACCCTGTTCAAGGCAGAAACAGAAGCATTGAACAAAGAAACAAATCAAACAATTAAACAGAACAGTCTATTATTTCAGACTGTGAAAACCATATCAAAGAATATTAAACTGAGTGTACATTGACATGAGTTGTTCAATTTAATATTGTGAATGAGAGTAGATTTTGCTTTAAAAGGTAAATGTATTAACCATATTATCCTCTCCAAATATATCATATACTCTTGGGCTCATCCTATGCCTCATTAGCACGCTCCATGAAAGATGAAGTTAAGAAAGTTATCCTGATGGTTCGAGTACCTCTTTCACAGACTATAATGCAGCCAAAAGATCTTTACACCATTGCAGAAGAAAATTTCAAACATGTAAACAAGTTGAAGCAAAAGAGCGATTGAAAACCAAAAGAAGTAAAATAGAAGAAAAAACTTACTTTGAATAGTTCGGCAGCTTTAGCTGATATTTAAGTTCAAATGCTTGTCTTTTGAGGAGTTCCATGTATAGCCTATATGCCCCAGGTTGAAAATGTCTGCACGGAATAACCCTGCCAATAAAATAGGGACATCAATTTGACACGTTGTTCTCTCTTATCTATATGATACTATATCAGCATTTACCTTCAATTTACAAATCCCAAGAAGGAAAAGATCGAAGGATGATAAAACAAACCTAACAGAAAGCAGAGCAAGAACAAGCAAAGGAGGCACAATCTTGAAAGTGAAGGCTTTCTCTAGAAACTTCCACATGATGGGGACATTATTTTCCCAACAAATGTAAGAGACTAATACGTCTGCGAGCTTCTGCGAAGGCAAGGACTCTCCGGCAGAGTTCAAATTCGAACTTAAATGCATTGCCCAAACCACAGGATCAGTACCCTTTTCTTGCGCCACCTTCGTCAGCTCTACGACACCGTCCCAGAGGCTGCCTGCGGCGGAAACCGGCATGACCACGCCACCGCCAGAGATTCGGCTGCTGTTTCGCTTCGCCGGCGGAACGGAATCTGAGTGAATCTTCTACGAATGCTGCAATAGATGGAGTTTGCGTGTGCGCCTGATAAACAACCGTTTCCTCGTTTCCATTTTCAACAGTAGTGCTGCCAACCTTTTCATGCATGGTTTGAAAAGGAGGGAAAAATCTAAAGAAAAATGTTGGAATTAAAACAAATCATAGATTATTTTTAATATCACTATTTAACTTAGATTATATTTGAATTCTATTGAGAAGATCTCTTAATATTGATACTTCAAGCTCATAGATATTTCTTTATTAGTTTTAAAAGGAAACTCTGAATTAATGAAAAGATTATTATAAATTTTCCTATACAAAGAAAGTAAGTATGTTAATCAAAATATTTATTGATTAATTGATAAACTTGTCAGGTAAATAGGTAGAGATTAAAGTGGGCAGCTTGTAGGGGTTGAAGGGCCTTTCATTCTCTGAGTGGTTAAGTTAGGTGGAGATGGTGAAGGTTGCTTTGCGATCTCGCCACTAAGTGGGCCCAAATTCCTTACCATACTTTTTTATTTACAATTTTTAAATAATTTAAGATTTTATTTAAGAAATATTCAGATCACTGTTATTATTATTATTATATATTCTATTTTTCTTTGGCTAAACCAGAAGATAGTCCATTTAAAATATAAGAGTAATTTAGATAATAAGAATAGAATAAGACGTCAAGGTCATAGAATATACGTTAAATTTTTAAATAAATTAAATTTTGAAATATATATATGGAGAGACATTAGATTCTCTTTATTTTTATTTTTCTTCAGTGTATCTAAATTCCTAGGTATGAAGGTTTTAACTCTTAAAAGAGTTTCATGTCTTTTGAAAATTAAAAAAAAATAGAAAAAGAGGAGATTACATTAATTAATTAAAATAATAAATGTAGATTCATGTGTTGTGTCTAGGTACAAAGTTTGAGAGTCTATGAATGAATGGGAGAGAAAGTGTGAATTAAAGATTCTTATCCTATATACTTATAAAGCTCTTTAATTAACAAATGCCCTCCAGGTAAAATGATGCCAGATTCCCTTGTTGGAGAACATAACTATTGTTATCTTTTAGTGTCATTTTTGCTCAAGGAATTTGTCACGTCTCAAAATTTGGATCGTGACCGGCACAGAATATGAATAATT
Organism: Leucaena leucocephala; assembly: GCA_037074615.1. Classification (NCBI taxonomy): domain Eukaryota; kingdom Viridiplantae; phylum Streptophyta; class Magnoliopsida; order Fabales; family Fabaceae; genus Leucaena; species Leucaena leucocephala. Next base: position 14,092,490 of record CM073562.1, read on the forward strand.
TCATATTCTGAAAGCCTTAAACCTTAAATAAAACGTTTGAAATAAAAGCCATAATAAATTACATTTTATACATCAAAAGCAAGTTCTCTATTAGGAATCTCGGTAAGATAATCGTTGTATCACTTATCTCTCGATGATCCTACAACAGACTGCAAACATTCAAGTTTCTATAACATTTTCCAAAATCAATAGAATCTTTTCTAATGACTATGTGGAGCATTTACCTTTTTTTCAAATAATACAAACACTTTCTAAATGATAATTTCATCAAAAGTAGTTTTGTAAAAAACGACGCTTCGGATCGACAACGATGCTCTTCACTGCTCAGCGAAAGGGTTAGGGTCACCTGCACTATCTGAGGCCAAATAATCTACTCGTGAATAACGTCCCAAAAATATGATTTAAAAGAATGTGGAAATAAACAATGCATAATCATGTTGAAAATATATTTCATAACATTTCATAATCTGATGCAAACCTTTCTGTAAACATTTGTATTTTAGGGAAAACAACAATCTGAAATAACTATTTCAAATCAATCATTTAAAAATAATCCTTTTAAAACCATAATCTTTCTGTAGAACTTCAACAGAACGAAAATAGACATGGACACACAGTCCACGAGGGTAACTAACCATTCTGGTGGCTCGAAGCCACTAACTGTTGCGAGAATGAATCCCACGAAATAATTCTGGTGGCTATGCCACAAACTGTCGAGCTCGAGTAACCAAGGTGCACCAAGGACTAACAGTACTGCTGTTAGCAACCAGCGTTCTGTATTCCATCCTAAAACGTTTCTATCATGCGTGGGGTTTATTTCACATGTAATAATCTCAACCGTTTCAATGCCATAACTGTTGATAAAAACCACTTTAAATTTCAAAACCCCAGCATGTACATTTAAAATGTACTGTAAAATTATCTGAAATTCGCATAAGAATATATTTCATGATAATATCAGTTCAATGCAACTTTTGCCAAACTCTTTTCAAAAAGTTTATTCATCCATTTTCATACATAATCATAATTCTTTTGTAAACCAATCGAAAGAAAATCATTTCTAACGATTTAAACCATACTTTCATAAAATTTACTTTTCAAAATCCATATTTAAAATTCATCATTTGAAATGACAATGCATTTGAAAATGTAAATTTTAGGGAACGTTATTCACTCACCTGTCGTGCTCCTAATCTTTACCCGTTTTAGCCAATCACTTTCGATTAACAATTCTCAATCACCTGGTATTTTGATGCAAAATATTAACATTTTGTTTAAAGGTTCAACAGAACTAAACATCCTTAATCTATCACATTCAACCACTTATATACCATCAACCATTCAATCAAAGATTCAATACACAAGCTTCCCAATCGTCCACCACTCATCTCAAATTGAATGATGGAATGATCCCTTCAGGCACATTGTTCATTAAACTGAAATACTTATGATATTGACTTCACTCCAAAACATAAGCCATATCATTACTTTAGTTTCAAATCAACGGCTTTAAAATTGATTACAAATTCCCAACTATTCCTTTTATCACCAATCCTATTTCCTTTATAATGCTTGAAATATGAAAACTACATCGTTTAACTATGAAAATTTCTAAACTTTATAACAATGGATAGTTTTAAAAGTCCATACTAAAATACCATATTCTTCTATTCAACCTAACACCCCTATTTCACTAACGATCCCAAATACCAATCCAACATCTCACATCACAAAGGCATATACTCATCAATTCCTCTCTTTACTATTTAATTCTAACAATTCAAATCCATTAGCTCCCTATTTCATTTATACCTATCTATAGATATATTCATCACCCCTTTATTGGGTGTAATAGCCTCTATTTATACATGTATACCTACCAACAATTAGTAATTTTAAAGACTTTATTTTATCTTTTCTTAATTCCAATGAAAACATGAAATCACCCTTTCCTATCTTTACTTCCAACATAGTACTTTCATCAACTTCACCATTCATTTACACACACATGCATAACAACATAAAATCCTTTCTTCTTTCATTCTTCTTACTATAGCATAACTCACCAAGCTCTCCTTCATTCATTTTTCTTGAAATAAATTTCAAAAATCTAGACTTTTTTTTTTCTTCCTCTTTCCAATTCCTGAAGACCTCTTCCTTTCCAAACAGGTACACAACACATTCACAGCACTAATTTCATGAATATACCCATATCAATATACTGAAATGTTCACATCACTTCACAAAATAAATTCATACAGCAAGTATATACATACATACGCCATGAAACTCCCCTCAAACAGCACACCACATAAGCATCAAGATAGCAGCAAAATCCTCTGAGTACTAATTCATGCCATTATATAAACATACACACATCAAGATATATATATATATATATATATATATATATATTCTTTCCAATCAATTCAACACAACCCACCACTGTATGCCTTTGCTTCCTCTTTCTTCCTTGCATTTCCCACATATAACTGTACACAGTGCATGTAAAGCTCAAATATATATATATGTGTGTGTACCTTCTGCTCAAGTTCAACCAAATAGTCGTGCCTTCAATATACATGTCCAAATAGCATCCCATAAGTACACACATACAACCAACAACAATGCACCCACAAGAACAGAAGAAGAAAATTCCATGCTCATCAGTCACATAACTTAGAATCCAGAACACAGTAGTTGGGGACCAGTTTATTGAGAATACATCGCACCCACCATTCCAATCTTTTCCTACTAGAGCAGTCCAACCCGCACACACATACACGACTCACAGCCACAACCAGAGAAAAACCCGACAACTTATAATGCAGAACAGAACAAAAACATAGCACTCCATAGCGGCAACCAAAACTGCCAGAAACAGAGAGACCCGAGAAGAGAAACTAGGAATGCCAATACCTGAACAGTGACAGACAGAAGCTATTAGGTATGTGTCACCGACAAAGATTCCCACTGCATTCCCCGTGGCTCCATCAGAAATCAATTCACCACCCATTTCTCTGTCTCTTGACCTTCTACTGTACCTACCTCTTTCTTCTATTGCCTTCTCACGCTCACTGCTTCACGCGTCAGAGTTCAAGGTATTGCTTTCCAACATGACCCAACGCCCACTCTTTTTCCACTGTCGCTCGCCAACAGAGAAGAGGCACAGAACCACCGCGTCAATAGAGCAACCAGGCGTCGACGGCAATAACAGGGAACGACATAAATTTCACAGTGGCAACCCAAATGACGAGAGGTTTTACCGCAAATTCCTATGCTTCCACTCTTTTTGCCCTGCTATAGACTGAAGCCAAATCGGACCTGATATAGCCCAAAAAGGAATGATAGCTGCTGGCAACGATTGAACAACACGGCAAAGACACAGGCAGAGGCAAAGCTTGCGTACACGGTATCGATGGCTTGAGGATTTCTGCTCTGCGCTCTGTTGTCTGCGTCGTCGCTGAAGAAAAAAAAATCAGAAGAATGGTGAAGGAGGTACGGTTTTAGCAGATAAAGGGGAGAGGGCATTCCTGTAATTTCACGCCCTTGAAAAAGAAATAAAACCTTCACTTCTACAGTCACAAGGATTTGAATACGGTACCTCAGAGTTGAATCCCTACTGCTTAACCACTCAACTAACCTGTTCATATTAAAATTTCCTGCACTAAATATATACATATTCCTTGGGTAAATTAATTTTATCTATTAAAATTTTAGAGCTATAACAGAATTATAGAGAATATAATTATAGAAAATGTAATATAATAAAATAATGATGCTATCAATAAATTAGGGAATGAAATTTATATTTAATCTATAAAAAAATAAAAATATGAGGTGGTCCTTTTCATTGTGTCAAAGCCAAAAATGCCTAAATGTTGATTTACTGAAGATATAGATATCTTTATATTAATTTATATAAATTTAAACCCAAATTACACACCTAAAATTATGTAATAAGAATCATATGATTTGTTATAATATGTTATAATCGGTATTACATTAGGGCCAATTTAGATAGAATTTTAAAAATAGATTTATAAAAAAAAAAAGAACTTTTGAGCGTCTTATAGAAAAAAGGCTTTTAGAGAAGAGTTTATAAAAAAAATGGTTTTGAATAAATGAGTGTTTGGATATTTATTTTCAGAAGTACTTTTATTATTGGTAAATTACGAAAAAGGGTATGAGTATTAAATGAGAAAAGATATGATATAAGAGGAGATAGTGTAAGAAAAAGTAGGGGTAATATAGTAATTTATTAGTTTATAAGCTATTTTACTGTTCTATAAGCTACTCTAACCAGTTTATTTAAAACCTTAATTTTAAATTATAATTTAGTCTAAAAGCCCATTTGAATAAATATGATTGTTTATTTTAAAATTTCTCCAAACTAAAATTTTACCTCAAAAAAATTTCTGAAACCACATTTCTATAGTTTCTAAACAGGCACTAGGTTCCTTTACTATATTCTTATAACGTAATGATATAATATAAAAGCTCTATTGTAACTTGTAAGAGGTTCTGGTTATAAATTCGATTCTATTTATAATTTAAATTATTAGCATGTGACATTTTAATTAAACAAAATTATGCTAATAAGATACCTAAATCTATAAAATGTATCTTTGGTTTTGGATTATTAGTGAATTGCTATTAAAAATAGTATGAGGCTGATTATATATTAAAATATAATAATATAGAGTTAATCTGTATGAGGTCTTATTATATTTTTATAGATCTTATATTTAATTTTTAAATAAGATATCTATACTAAGAGGAGTAGCAACGAATCTTGAAATTATGATACCTAATTATATTATCATGTTAATATTATAAAAATATATATATTAAAATATTCAGTAACTAAATAAATAATTAAGGCATAGATCTTCCAAATTAAAGAAAGAAGACTGGTGGTTCTTTCATGTATTATATTTAAAAAAAACGTTACATACGTTCAAATCATAACGCAATTATAATATAATTATTAATGATTCCATGAAATATTAACTTAGTTAATAATAAATAGATATAAACAATTTTAATTTCCACTCAATTGATAATAATTAGAACTATAACATTGTTTTGCAGCTAAACCAAAAAAAAAAAGTATGAGCCATACACACATAACTGCATAATTTCAATATATAATCATACTTGATATTATTCTACATGTGATAAGATGTTTTTTTTAGAAGAAGTTGATAATATCATTAAAATTTATTAAATATTTTTAATTAAAATGATTAAAATGACAGCGGAATCCGATAATTATAAAAGTAAAATATGTTATAATATATTAAATAAATAATTTAAACTATACAATTTCCTATTAATAAAAAATTCTATAAAAATAATTTATAAATATTAAAATTATTTAAAGTGTAATTAATTATAATTCTAATTTATGCTAATAAACAACGTAGTTATGTAGCTAAAATAATTTTTTTCACTATAAATAGTATTGTTTACAAAAAAAAAAATATTGCAATGTGGGAAGGATTTTCTTCCTGGCTGTGATATGATGTTTTAGTGCAAAAGTAGAGATTTGACAGACATGAATGATGAGGCATGACGCATGCATGCATGAATGGGGGCACTGATGTTCGATTAAGTGCCTTTTATGTTTTCACCAAAAACGTTTTAAAAATCTATTTTAAAATAAATAATTATATTTATTTAAATAAATTTTTAAATTAAATTATAATTTAAAATTAAAATTTTAGATAAATTAGTCAGAGTAGTTATAGAACAATAAATCGCTTATAAACTAATCAATTATTATATTATCCCTACTTTTTTTACACTATCTCTCATCTCTTTTATTTTTCTTTACATAATCTCTCTTCTCTCTTATTTTTTCTTACGTCATCTCTCATCTCTTTAACTTTTTCTTACACTCTCTCCTACTTTTTCTTACAGATTCTCTCATCTCTTTTCTTACACCCTCTCTCCTCTTTCCTCTCATCTCTTATCTCTTATCTCTCCTCATTTAATACTCATATCATTTTTTGTAATTTACCAATAATAAAAGTACTTCTGAAAATAACTATCCAAATACTCATTTATTTAAAACTCCTTTTTTTTATAAACTCTTTTCTAAAAACTCTTTTCTATAAGTTATTTAAAAGTCTTTTTTTATAAACTTATTTTTAAAATTCTATCCCAACAGATCCTAAATAGTACTATTTACTTTAATTACATCATAACTCCTATTTTTCTGCGGGGTTTGAAAGTCTTAGGATTCTCTAACAATATCGACCAAAATTATAATTTTAAAAAAATAATTTTTAAATTTTAAAAATAATTAGTCTCAAATAAAATATAACTTTAAAAATACTTTTAATTAAACAAAAAAAATAATATCAAATTAAATACATATTTTTCTATCAAAATTAACAACTTTTTATAGTTAAATCACAATCCATTTTGACAAGTGAGTTGTTAAATAAACAATTCCATTAACAACTATCTAATATGAATTGACAATTTCAATATAATAAATTCATAACTATTTTATAATAATTTTGACAATTATTTACAATTATCTTTTTGACAACTCCACTAACAACTACTTAAAAATTAATAATTTTAATATAGCAAATTAATAGCTGCTCTTTAGAAATTTTTTAGTCCTTTACAAATAAAGATTAATAACTTTATTAAGAGCTTTCCTAACAAATTAACATATTTTTTTATGATTAATTGACAATTAATTTTAATAGGGTAGTTGTCAGCTGAACAACTTTACTAGCAGTTATTGAATTATTCTTCATAAAAAAAAACTACCTAATTTTATTATTATACATAATAACTTATGTTATTAAATGGATATAATGGTTCAATGGTCATAAGGGGTTCAAGTTTCAAGTCTCATCAAAATCACTTTTGTCAATTTTTATCTTATTGCCATAAAATTTATTTACAATTAAAGAACAGATATTTTTGTGATTTCAATATTTTTTTATATATTTTAAATTGTTGTGAGAATTGCGAGGCCTAGAGTAATTTTCCCCATTTTTCATTTCGCTTCAATTCTAAAACCTCTCTGCTTGGATCTATGGATGATGATGACATGCCGCCTTATTATCCCAACTAACACCACAGCCACAAGCAACAATAATTGGGTTGCTGAACATTCGAACCCATTACCTCACTGAATTTAATTTCTTAAAAATTGTATCTTTCTTTAAAAAGTATAAACATATAAAATTTATACTCCTCTAATTTTTAATATAAATCATATTTTATAGTATAAATTTAATATAAGTCATATTTTACACACAAAAAATATAAATCTAATTCTTAATATACAATCTATTTAATTAATTTAATTAGATTAAAAAAATTAGTTAAATTAGTTAATATGTGGTATTTTTTAAAAATATTTTAATCATCTTCCTTAAACCCTCACTTCCTCTTTTACTTAATTATTATTAAATGGTATTAATAAAAGTAATTTAAAAAATTAATAAATATTGAATATATATTTTATATTTAAGATTAAAATTAACTCTTTAATTAAATTATATATTAAAGCCTGAAATAATGGGTCTTATACTAAGGACTAGAAAAGTATATTTTATTCTAGCCATTTAAAGATTGTCTTGTAATAATAACTACACATTTTTCAAAATGTGATATCAATTGGCATTTATTAAAAGGGATAATGTCAAATTTTATCCTCAAAGTTCACATAAGAGCTATGGGTATTCAAAGTTTTTTTAGATTAATATTAACCTAGTAGTGTTGACAAAGGAGCAATATCAATGTTAGCTTTTTAACGGTTTTAGTGACTTTGCTTATTTTTTAATATTTTTAAAATAATATTAATCTAAGAAAAACTCTTGAATACTAATAGCTCATAAGCGAAAATTCTATGAACAAAATTAAACATTCACCTATTATTAAAATACTCTAACAATACTTAATATAATGCGTAATTTATAATATAAATTAGATTATAAAATATATCTTATATTAAAAATTAAAAAAATAATAAGTTATGAGTCTTAAATGTCATTTTCCCTCGGCAACAAAAATCATCATCCTTTTTAACAACCCACAAAAAGGCCAGGCTACCACCTAAAAAAAGCATCAGCAAATTTTATCAGAATCATGACTAATTTAGTTACTCTATTCAAAACAAAATGTTGACAAATGATTGTAGGAGAAATAAATGATCTTTGTGGAATTTTAACAAAAACATCCAATTCATTGAAGCTTTGGTGGGAAACAGCAAGCAGCACACTATCTATGGCGAGTTGGAGGGCCACCTCATGAGCTGTGTGTTATGAGATTCAAACATCACTTTGAAATGTTACTCTTTTCACACACAAAGACTTAGTGTGCCATTCACTTACTGTCCGTTTTAACCCCATCCTTAGAAAATGGCTCTCCACATGGCAATTCTTATTATTCTCTATTGGATTATTGCATTACATACATTTTAATATTATTGGGATTTGATAGAAATATCATGCATTAGATCTCTCTCATTATAGCCCTCTGCATCTACATTTGCATGTCAGGATGACGTCAACATAATCAGTAAGATCGTCATCATCATCATCATCCATTTTAATCCAAGAACTTCATGTTGAAGGGCACTTGTTCCATACAAAGTTGATGATAAGTAAGCGTAACTTAGCTGATAAATTCTATTAGAGTTTTAACAAGCCACTTTATGTTGTAAGCTACAAGTGGTTTGGAAGCTAAGTTTATTACATATATAAATTTGTCCACTATATCCTTAAATGGGTTTGATGGCTTGGTGGTTATGAATTTTTTCGTGAGCCAAGAGGCATTCAAACCCCTCCTTAACCACTTTGTTAGAACATTTATTCTCCGGTGACCGGCGGGGCTGTAGTGATAGGTGGACTTTTTTTAAAAAAAAAATAAAGGAAGGGCATTCAGAACATTTACCATCAGAGTATAATTTCCGTTTTTTTTAAAAGGACAGATATTATTTCTTCAACTAAACTAGATATAGTCCAAACTACACATGACTTTGAGAAAGGCCTCCCTTGTGTCTTTCATTGAATACTTGATGGAGAGAAGTGGATACTGAAGCAGAATCTATATAAAAATTTATTTATTGTCTCACAGAGTAAATTGGTCATAGCAGAGAGAGCTAAAGAGCAGAGATGGTATATTAGACAAGTTGTTACAAAGTGGCCTGATCAAAGATCCAACATAATAATCAGCTAATGCCTAGAAGAGAGAACAGAACCACTTGGTCAAAAAGAATATAAGGAAAACAGGTTGAGGATCCCATTCTGTATCTCCATGATTGCTTAAAGCAGAGCAGAGACAGAACAGTGGTGACTAGAAATCCTCATCAAGTTTGAAGACAAAATTTTTCCCACCATCTTGGAGACTTGACATCACTGATGCCTTCTGATAATCACCCACTCTTTTCTCAAAGAAGTTAGCCTTTCCTCTGCTCAATCAAGGGGCAAACAAAAATCAATATCCCAAACTACAAATTTATCTCCAAAGCTACAATGAAATAAAGAAGGGTCAAGTTGCATTCAATACCCTAAAGTATCTTCCTAGCATTCACTATCCTAAAGTAATTTTTATACATCTAGATAGCACACTAAGGCCCTTTCTACTGAGAAAATACTGCAAAGGCAAAACGGTACCAAAAATTGCTTTAGAATATTAGAGGCTGGAAAAATGCTTTAAAGTGTCAAATAAACGAAAAGTTTCTTTAAAATACTGAGTGTTATTAAAAAAATACTTTAGGGTACTGGATGCAACTTAACTTCTTAACCCAATACAGAATACAGGCCAAGAACTTAGCAGCAGCAGTTTTATTCATAATCAATTTTGCCATTACCAGTAATTCAAAAATAAAAAATGCAATATACTCACTGCAAAGAAATAAACTCCATCCAGTCAAACGGATTTTCCACTTTGTACTTCCTCTCATAGCCCAAAGAAACCTGAGCATGATGAAAAAAGGAAATTAACAGAACTTTTTGTTTGGGCAAGAAGGGGGAGTAGGCAAAAACAAAACCTTATAGTTGTCATACCAAAAGCCTATCAGCAACAAATTTGATGTACTGGCTCATGAGTGTGGAGTTCATGCCAATCAAGGCACAAGGGAGGGCCTCACAGACAAATATACTTTCAATCTCAACAGCTTCATGCACAATGCAATGAACCCGTTCAGAATCAAGTTTCCTCTGTAACAAACTGCAGGCAATGAAACCCATTAACTAAATCATTATCAACTAAAAATATCTCTATACTGCTGCATCATTAATGGGAACCAAAATCAAATCAATCAATCGCACAAATTAAGAATTAATAGACATTCATGCAAAAAAATTATTATATATTTACAGTACCTGTAAAGAAGACAAGCAAAATCACAGTGAAGGCCTTCATCTCTAGATATTAGCTCATTTGAGAAAGTCAAACCTGGCATCAATCCTCTCTTTTTAAGCCAAAATATGGCACAGAAACTGACAACAAAACCAAATTAATTAAATATATATATATATATATACATATATAATGCAGCACAAGATTCCATTACAAAGCAAGGGCTCCTACAAATAATTTTTTCTTCTGATAACTACCTTCCTGAGAAAAAGATTCCTTCTACACAGGCAAAAGCAACAAGTCGTTCTACAAATGAAGTAGAGCTGTCATTCATGAAATGAAGAAGTTATTAGTAAGCAATTTCTAGGTTTTCTATATCAACATGCAGCACATTACAAAGATGCACTAATACAAAGATCAAATAAATGCACAAAACATAAAAAGAAATTATAAACTTCAAAATAATGACACAAAATTGAAGCAAAAAGAGGTTTTAGAAATTGAAAGTTTCATCACAGACCCTACATTTCAGAAACCAAGTTATATAGACCCCTAACATCCCTTTTGAAGGATCTATTGGAAATTATAACCCCATAAGATAATAGAACACAATGCGCAAAATAGGCAGGCTCAAACCTTTTACTCCTTGATAACCACATGAATTACTTTATAGTAATAAAGAAGATCAACAGAAAACAAATTGCCTACAAGCATGCAAGAGATAGGCTTAATATATCAATAGTAAAGATGAACTGTTCACATGTACGCCGATTGCCAAGAAGTCAGTGGCTCAAAATCCTAATGCATCAATTTAATGAAGGCGGCAGGAATCCATGAATATCAGGCATAAATTCTATAAATGCATGGTGTGCTACCTCATGGTGACACTATTGGACTAACCATTTACCTATGGATCCAATTTAATGCCCACTCAGCCTTCCTTGCTACACAAGGTAGATTTTCAATTGCATTAAATAACCTATGCTTCTCTCTTGAATCCTTGATATAGGTCTCCAGCAGCAGGCTGTACATTTCTGACAAAATATAAACCTTGATCAGGTGGCAAGCGGAAGTTATACTAGGGAAGGAGAGAAGACATCAATCACAATGCTATACCAGAATGAATATTCTCCATTGCCATTTGAAAGCCATAGAATGCCCGAGCCTGCCATTAATAACACTACAATGTAAATGATAGAGTATAATTAAACATTTTAGGCGCCAACTTTTGCTTCGTGTGTATGCAAGGGTGTATATGTGAGTTCATAAACAATATTCATGACAAGCGAACCACTTTAAAATTCAGTGATTCTACAGAAAATAGTGACAGGCCCCATAAACATACTGATAACAAGTGAAAATATTTTCTCCAAATCATCTGCAAACAAGTTCACACAAAAAGTTCACCATTATAGTAGAAGAGTCTTTCTCCAAGTTTTTTAAGTACACAACAAAGGCATAAGAAAAGAAAACCGGACAACAACCACTATAAAGTGAAAATTTGAAATAGAAGTTGTCATGCCATAACATCATAACTCCAATAGTTCCAGAAAAAAAAATTTAAAATAAAAACCTCAAAGCATAGGAAAATTCAACCACTGACACAGCCAAACAAGTATCTGAAGTGACACAATCAAAACGTAAACAGGATAACGCACTTCTAGATATTTAGAAACAGAAAAATAATTAAACTACTCAGCCACTTGGCAGCAGCAAATACCACCGAATAATTAAGAATACAAGCAGAATGCAATATTTACCTCAGGAATTTGAACATCCTTCAGAAACCTTGCTGCTAAATTTTCTAGCACTATTCCATCGGATGCAGCAAAGAAGGCTAGGACATGGGTTATGAAGTGCTTCTCGGACTTAGTCAACGTTTCCCAATGTTGAACATCATAGGACAGATCAACCTCCTCAGCTGTAAATCCATTCACAAATTGTCAGAATAAACAAGTAACCAAGATAAAAATTCACCATTTTTAGTCCAGTTTGACATAAGGAATCAATGACTCAAGCACAGCCTCACGCAACTGTTGACTTTACAATATATCAAAACCTAGAAGGTTAAGGTTTGGTTGGAGACAAAGAAACATATCAGCGGTAAGCATGTGTTTAACCACAACCTACGGAGACAGCAAAAGAAACTATCTATTTTTGTTTTTACTGCACCTCACGTACATTGCTAAAAATTAGATGCCAAATGGCTATATAAGGACGTTAATTCAACGATGCCGACACAAAGGGTCACTCCGTTGCAGATAATATATAACTAGAATAAATAAAAGTTTCCTTTATGGATATGAAACTACGCATGTTAAAGAAATTAAACATATAATCGCCGAGACACAGAACTGGAACAACAATCTGAGAAAACAGAGGGATAGACTTGCTCCAATTCAAATTTCCAATAATTTGAAGTAAGAAAAGCATTATCGGTATTGTGCAAATTCCAGGCACACTTTGCCTGAACGAAAATTAAACCATGAAATTACTCAAATTTCAAATAATGCCAGCAATTACGTTAAACTCGTGACCCGAATTGTTAATTAATAAATACAGAGGAATGAAAGCATCACGCTTCAACCGACAACACACAAATAAGTAGAGCATGGCAGACATGGGATAAAACAGTATGAAAAATTAAATCTTCGTTATCCAACCAAGAAAAGCAACAAGAGAGAATGTAATACCCGTCCAAAAACTGGCTTCAGCCTTCTTATACATTTCCCAGAGTTGCTTGTATCGGATGGGGAACATACAAAACCTCTGGTTTTGCTCCCTTAGTATAGGTTCCTGTTCTGCAAGTTCTTGTTCTTGTTTAGCTTTGTCGGCTTCATCCTCCAGAGACCCCATTATCCTTTTGCCAGGGGTGACCCTGAAGTTGAAGCCCTGATAGAGAATGTGTAGGAAATAGAAGAGATAGATGAGAGTGAATCGGCAAAACCCTACAAAAACCCCAGCGCCCGATAGAAACACAATGGTGGAAATTGCTGACGAAGATATCGGGAAAATTATTAATGACTTTCGGTCATTTGTTTGTTTGCGTCCATATTTATTGGGAATTGGGATTCTCCTTTCGGCCTTTTGGGGTTCTAGAATAGAAGAACGCATCCCACGAGGGATTTTATGTTGCGTCCGTGCATCCTTAAAAATTAGTCCACTTATTTTTAACATAATATCTAAAATTTATATTAATTTTAAATATAAAATTTATTTAATATATTAACTAACATTTTTTAAATTATATCTATTAATATTTTTAACAATAATAAAAAGGGGATAGAATAATTAAGATTATAAATTTTTATAGGATAAATTAGAACTGATACAATCTTATCCTATATTTTTGTTTTAATATAATACTATAAATTCATTTAATATCTTATATCTTATACTATTCTAAAAATGTCTTATCTCAATTGAGAGTATTATAGGTTTTAATATGGGATTTGAATGTCTAAATAAAAGAAAAGATATGGGAGTGGGACTAAAAAAGATATGAGTATCATTATCTTCATTCATCATCATCATGAAAAATATACAAATCCAAAAAATATGCTGGGAAAAAAAATAAGGAAATGTAGCCAATTTGTGCCTATATACAGATATGAAAATATGCTATGAAAGAACAACAAAATGATAGCAATTCCCAATCTTAATCATATTTGCGATTTTTTAAGTGTAAAGAGATGCACAAATTGAAATTTAAAAGGGCCTAAAGCTTGAGATGACTAGGGAAATGATGTGGAGGAGCGAGTGAGGTTGTGATGAGATAGTGGAGTGTCGCGGAGCATGAGCTATGCTGTGAGGGGAGAGGGACTAGCCGATTGGGGGAGGAAATGAGAGGTGGGACTGCTGGCTGGTAGTTGCTACAGTGCTGCTGAGGCAAGTGGCAACTGGCGATGACGGCTACTTGTGAAGATTAAGGATGAAGATTTTGTTTAGTTCACCACAGGGAGGCTATATTAAGTTAAATTAAAGGAGGGTAAAAAAAGGTAGAGAATATTAATAAATGATATTTTTTGTTTGGTTCAGAAGGGGAGGGGAGAGGGGTTAATTAAAAGTTGACAAAAATACCCTTATCTCTTTATTTAAATTTATTTATTTATTATTTATAATATTCATATCAAAATTAATATTTTTTAATTTATAAATCTTAAATTTTTTATCTCATTTATATATATAAAAAAAATAAAAAAAATGTTAAAATGTTAACATTATTTTTTATTAATTTTATAATTATTATATATTTTAATATAATATATAAATAATTTATTATACTTATTAAGTTTTATTATAATTTATTATAATTATTATGCAATTAAAGAAAAAATTTAGGTGTAAAAAAAATAAAAAAAAAATTTGAGGGTATAATTGGAATATTAAAAAAAATTTATGAGCATTTTAGTCAAAAAAAGAGGTAAAATTTTCTCTTTCCTCTAAAAATTTTTACTTTTAGAGAGAAAGAAAGGAGACCATAAAAAAATAAAAAATTTTCCCTTCTCTTCCTTTCAAAAACCCTAATCAAATAGACCCGAAGGGAGTGAATGCAAGGGGAATGCTGACTAACATATTTTTTATTTTTTTTATAAAAAAATACTTAATATGCTCAAGACGAGACATGCCTCAAATCTCTATCGTCTTGACTTTTTCTATTCTTATCTCCATTCTTCTTAAGGTAGTAGAGATCTATCCTAAAACACATGGAACAAACAACTTTAATATTTTAAAAAATATATTATATTAATTAATTTAATTAACTATTAAATTAGTCAAATAGATAAAAAAAATATTTTTTAAACTGTTATTAATTATATATATTTTCTGAAAAAAAAACTATTGTCTATTATATATATAACTGTGTAAATAAAATGACAAAAATGTATACTATTTTCCTTTCTAAATATATGACTAAAAATGTATATAAACTCAACTTATATTAGTATATTTTTAATATGGGTGTTTAAAGAAATGTCACATTGTCTATTAGAGAAACGTCACAGTTAACGCAAACGGAACTTCCCTTCGTGGTCCTCCTACATCCCCAATCATCTAGAAGTAGGCCCCTGAAAGTTCAGATCATCGTTATTAAATAACCCCAAACCCCTTGTAGCAGAGGAAGTATTAACCCCAAATCCCTTGTAGCAGAGGAAGTATTGAGCTTTGGCATTCTCTGTGTGTTGTGATTACTGGAATCAGAAGAAGAAACAAGAAATGTCAGGCCAGAGTGTTGCTCAAACTCTCCAACTTTCAACCCAAGTGCTGGAGCTGGTCGCGTTGAGAAAGTTGCTGGCATAGATACTTATGCCGCTGGCTTCGCCGACTCCAAGCTTGCCGTTTTTCTGATCGCTGATGTTTTTGGTAATTTATTATTCTTTTTATCACTTCTTTCCCTTCTATGAAGCATCTTTGTTTTCTGATATACCCATAAATGAAACTCTACGAGTTTCCCGTTCTGATAAAACAAATGTTTATAGCCCCAACTTTTTGACTAAACGAGGCACAAGTTTAGGATTTGTCTATTTTTGGTTCCAGAAGGCCTTTTGGGCTGAATTTGTATTTGTTATTTGCTTTTCTCTGTTCAAATACCCGTGCACGATATATTTTGGTTTGTTTTTAATAACTATTTTGGTTAAAAGTTAAGACCCGCAAATTCATATATTTTTTGTATGCATGCACGAGATCATTTTTTATCCCGCTAAAGATTACTAAAAGCATCTTTTGGCTGCTGGGGTATTTACGTGTAATTGATAATAGCATGTATCAGCTATAGATGTAAATCAATATCATTTTTTAACTTCTCGTGTTCAACTTGTCTTGCAGGATTTGAAGCTCCAAATTTGAGGTGATGTGATTATTTGGTTTCACAATATTCTTCTGCTTTTTCTTTGATTTCTTTCTTTCTCATTACAACTTTTTGGATGTGCTAAATGAGATATGTTGCCCTAGAAAGTAAAGCCGTTTGTTTTTGGTTGTGAAGGAAGGTTGCGGACAACGTTGCTGCTGCAGGGTATTATGTAGTTGTTCCTGATTTCTTCCACGGTGATCCTTTTGTTCCTAGAAAGCTGACAGGCCAATATCTGCTAGGATAAAAGATCATGCACCGGTTAGCGTTTACGTTTATTGTTCTGTTATATTTTACAATGTTTTGTTTTGTTTTAAAAAGCATTTTTTTTTTTACATCTGGATAAAATCTTTTGCATCCTTATTAGAAAAATTCCTTCTCAATGTTATGGTCTGGATTTTGGGATCAAACATTATGGATTGAAAAAAATGAATGTGTAATAATCATGCTTCATTTGTAAGCTGTAATACATCATTATTCTCTGATTCTGTCATATTGTTCTATTAGGAGAAAGTTATTGAAGTTGCTAGACCTGTAATTGAAGCCTTAAAAGGTCAAGGTATTTCAGCAATTGGGGCTGCTGGTTTTTGCTTGGGGCGGTGAGTGCCTCTCATCCCCACCCCCGCTCATTTTGTGTATATAGCAGTTTCAGATTCATAGTTGTACGTATTACATCTGTTTATCACAAATGGATTTATAATTGAATTAGTAGGTATACAGTGATTTTATTCAACCGCCTTGAGTGTATATTTGTTTCTTCTCCGCCAAGGTTGTGGTTGAAGTTGCAAGACATGGACTTACTGGTGCTGCTGTGATATTACACCCATCATTTGTCACTGTGGAGGACATCAAGAGTATGCTTTTTAAATGCTACGTTTTCTTGTTAAGTTGAATACTCTTTTTTTGGTGGAAAATATAGCATCTGCATTTCCTATGGGAGGAGAACTATCATAATTTTGTTGCGGCTTATAGTTATATGATCAATTTAAGCATGTTACATAAGAGGCTTTTAAATTACATGGAGATACGTTAATGTGATATATGCTCTGGGAGGGCAGTTATTTCCTGAACAAGAGTTATTTACATTGGTTTTGTGTCCAGTTCTTTTTAAATTTTGTATTAAACTTCTTCCATTCAGATTCATTCTCTTATTTTTGAGATATCAAATGAAAATTGGAAAGGAAGTTCTTAAAGCAGTTACTGACGTTTACATGGTGGAGCAGTCAATAATTGAATTCTCTTACAGGTCTTGAAATTCCAATTGCTATACTTGGAGCTGAGTTTGACAAAATTTCTCCCCCAGAACTTGTTAAACAGTTCGAACAAATCCTATCTGCTAAGCCTGGGGTACGATTTTTGCCTTCTCTTGGTGATGAAGTACTATTCTTTTGTTTTTTGATTAAGAGAATTTCTGTAATTTGATTATACCTTGACAATTTGTGAACAACGTCAATTACATTTTGATATAATGAAATATGTTGAAATCATACAATTGTTTTTTCAGCTAGAAAATGTTGTGTGCTTTTTCGATTTAGGATGGGTGGTGATAGGTTGTACTAAAAAGGCGGTGAGTGCAGCTCGTTTTAAGGCTTTTGAGGAATTTTATAAGGAGTTAGAAACAAAGTCGGGAGAACGAAAGATTTATAAGATTGCAAGAGACAGGGAAAGGAAATCGAGGGATTTGGATCAAGTACGATGTATTAAGGATGAAGAGGGCAATGTTTTGGTTGCAGATAGTGATATTAAAGAACGGTGGGAGACCTATTTTTACAAATTGTTTAATGATGAGGGAGGAGGGTCAAGTTTTGAGCTAGAGGATTTAACAGGAGAAGTTGAACCAAATTTAGCTTTTTATCGTAGGATCCGTGTTGGCGAGGTTAAAGAAGCGCTTAAGAAAATGGAAAATAGTAAAGCTGTTGGACCTGATGGTATTCCTATTGAAGTTTGGAAGTGTTTAGGTGAAGCGGGGGTGGTGTGGCTTGCTAAACTTTTTAATGTGATCTTAAGCTCTAAGAAAATGCCGGATGACTGGAGGAAAAGTACTTTAGTTCCTATTTACAAAAACAAAGGGAATATCCAAAATTGTGCAAACTACAGAGGGATAAAGCTTATGAGTCATACTATGAAGTTGTGGGAAAAGGTAATTGAACACAGATTGAGATTAGAGACTGATATTACTGAGAATCAGTGTGGTTTCATGCCGGGTAGATCTACAATAGAGGCGATTTATTTATTAAGGGGGTTAATGGAAAGGTACCGGAGTAAAAGAAGAGACTTGCATATGGTCTTCATTGATTTAGAAAAAGCATATGATCGAGTGCCAAGGGATGTGCTTTGGAAAGTTTTGGAAAAGAAAGGTGTACGCATGGCATATATCAAGACAATAAAAGATATGTATGAGGGGGTAACAACTACTGTAAGAACGTCTGGGGGCGAAACAAAGGATTTTCCTATAAGGATTGGTCTACATCAGGGATCATCCTTGAGTCCTTATTTATTTAATCTAGTAGTGGATGTTCTAACTAAGTCTATTCAAGAGAAAATCCCTAAGTGCATGCTTTTTGCAGACGATATAGTTCTGGTGGCGGAATCAAGAGAAGAAATTAATTTTAAACTTGAGTTATGGAGAAGTACTTTAGAGTCGAAGGGTTTCTGTCTGAGTAGAAGTAAGACTGAATATATGCATTGTAATTTTGATAAGAGGCAAGTTAGAAGTAACTTGGAGGTCAAATTGGGGGATCAAGTTATTCCACAAATAGATAAGTTCAAATATTTGGGATCAATTATACAGAAGGACGGTGAAATTTTGGAAGATGTTCATCATAGAATTCAGGCCGGGTGGTTTAAATGGAGAAAGGCTATTGGGGTTATATGTGATCGAAAAGTACCAGATAAAGTAAAAGGAAAGTTTTATCGCACTGCTATAAGACCAGCAATGCTTTATGGAAGTGAATGCTGGGCTTTAAAAGGACAGCACGAGCATAAAGTTGGGGTAGCTGAGATGAGGATGTTGAGATGGATGTGTGGGCATACAAGAAAAGATAAGATTCATAATGAACATATACGGGGAAGAGTTGGAGTGGCACCTATTGAAGAGAAAATGGTAGAGAACCGTCTTAGGTGGTTTGGACATGTACAAAGAAGGCCAAGGGATGCGCCAGTGAAGAGGGTGGATCAAACAGTATGGACACCGGTTAAAAGGAATAGAGGAAGGCCAAAGAGAACGCTCAAAGAGGTCATTGAGCGGGATCTCTTGGTTAATAATCTATCCAAGGATTTAGTTTTTGATAGAGCACAATGGCGTCGTATGATCCATGTAGCCGACCCCATTTAATGGGATAAGGCTTGTTGTTGTTGTTGTTGTATCTGTATCTTAACTATGAGTATATTCCATCTTTATCATCCTATTATACTTAGTATCATGCTATTCACACCTTTCTGGGGGTAATTGATAACATGATTACATTTTAATCTAATATATGTTCAACAATAATAAAGTTTTTCACAAAATTCGGTAGAATACGAGTTTTTTTGTCTTTTCAAATTACCTTAGCATTGATTCATTGTATTTGATTCATGCACAAAGTCATTCATTTGGTACTGTTATGACAATGGGCTTTAGCATGTTACACATACATAGGGGGGATGCTAACCTCCTATCTTTGTTTGAAAGATAATTTTGTCTTAGTTACCTTTTGGCTGTTTGGAACTTTGTTACCATTATCCTTCTATCCTTCAGTTAAGCATTCCTAGGGCAGTTGTTTTATTTATATAGTAAAAGTAGTTTGACTATACTTTTCACTCGTTTTCTTTTTTCTTTTTTTTGTGGTCATCTGTATTTGATGTGCCGCTGATTAACACGTTTGTTTTGTGCAGGTGTCTACTTTCGTGAAAATATTTCCTCAAGTGGCACATGGTTGGACTGTGAGGTACAGCACTGAAGATGCTAAAGCTGTTTCAGAGCTGACAAGGCGCATCAGGACATGTTGACCTGGTTAAGTACCTAAAGTGAGAAATCTTGTTCTTCGGAAATCTTCCATGTGGATTATATCTCATATTAGGGTAGAAGATATCAGTATTTATTCTACTTGCATGTAACTACATAGTATGTGTAGATGTCTTTTGATGTTGATGCTGATTTGTTCGGTCAGCAAGTCCTGTGCATTGTGTCAAAACTTAGTAGGAGTAGTTGTCGGGAAATAAATGATGGGGTGTCACTTGTTGGACATGAATCCCATGGTTAGTTTGAATGGAGCAATGTTTCTTTCTGTGATTGGAGTTTGTGACATTTTCATTTGAGAATGTCAATCTATCATATTTTAGGGTGTTGTTTTAAAAATCTAATATGCTTCTTCTGTCTATGTAGCGCTTTTTATGTTTTACAATTTGACCTCTCAAATATTAATGGGTTAATCCAATTTTTAGTCCTTAGAGTGTTTCCTTATTTTGATTTTGGTTCCTCAAGTTTCTTTCTATTTAAAACGTTAGTCCCCTATAGTTTTAATAAGAACTTAGACCTTTTTGCTCTTTGAGAAACCAAAACCTATGGTTTGAAACTATAAGAACCAAGACTAAAATGAGGGTAACTATAAGGACCAAACATTGTATTAACTTAATCTTAATTCTCCATCTTGCTTCCTTAACTTGTCTCCATTACAGCTCTTCTCCCTCTTTTTTCTAAAATGGTAGCCGTTTTTTGAGATTCAACCTGCAATTAATGCCTTGATTAAATAACACACTTGACCTCTGATGAATCTCACAAATCCTTTAGGAAGAACAATTATCAGCTTACACTTCAACCTTGTGTTTCCATCCATCCACAATAACCACAGGCCTTGAACTTCCGCCATTGATAGCCATAACCAGGTTAGCTGTTTCATTTCCTTCAAGTCCAAGTTTTGCATTGTAGGTGGATGCCTGCTTGTCTTTCTTAGCAAATGACAGTGATAGAGGAAGGATGACTAATACAGTTTCAGATGAGGGTAACAGAGCAAAAGAGACAAACCACACACACTACAAACTCAACATTTAATAGTAGAAAACAGAATCTCTAAAATCACTACGAGAAGGCCTTCTCTTAGCTTTTCATCATGACTACCTAATTTTGCTTTTCTACTTTTCTGTCTCATCTGGTTCTTAACCCTCGTATTTTCTTCTAGACCAGTAGTTCCCCATTTTCTCCTCTTTTGCAACTCCTTTATGTCTCCTTCTATGAGTTTTGGCGGCAGTAGGTGATGGGGTCCTATCAATTTATTCATTTTTGTAAAAACTGAGAAAGTTGATAATTTTTATCTGGTAACACTTGGGGAAGTTGAAGTAACGCAAAGTCTGACTATTTACTCATGAAATCTGACATGAAGCAGCTGGCAAGGATAATGAATAAGGACATGAATTTCTTCCAGGTATCCAGGGAGTAGGGGGTAATGATTGCCCTAAATTCTTGGATGAACCAATGTATGTCTGCATATTTCTGACTCTGGTTGTATGTCTGCATATACTGAAAGGATAAAGTTTTTTATTTTTTATTTTTTAAGTTTCAGTTCATCTAAGGCCGAAGTCTTGATCATCTGAAAACGCAGGCTGTGGAATCAGTGAGTTTTCGGGCTGTTTGGTATTTGGTACGAGGGATCTAGAGTGGAGGGGAGATTTTGTGAGTAAGATTTAAAAAAATTGGAGAAATAGAGTTATAAAAGTTTAATAATAAAAAAAAGTGTAAGATAAAAGAGAAAAAAAATTAATTAAAAATTGTTGACCCCACTTCTTTAATTTTTTTAAATATAACTCGTAAAATTTTTTGCTCTAACTTCGGTTTTGATGATTGAGTTGCGACTGTGTGCACTTTCTTATTATCGATGAGGATTTTTTTCTGTATTTCTTCACTAAGATGAAATTGCTACTTTTGTTTAATGTGCTCCTTTTATCATGCAAATATATTTTATGCAACATCTAAATAAAAAATACCAACATAATGCATTTTTATTTAATGCACACCTAAAACAAAGTAAGGTAGTCAAGATTTCAAATGTTTTTTAATCATGCCCCTCTTGGATACCAATCTCCTCCTGTTCTGTAAATTGAATGCAGAACGAAGGGAGTAATCGGTATTAAATATGTTGTTTTAAACATTCATACATGAAAGACTTTTTTATATATAATCATTTTTTAACAAAAATTGAAAGTCCTTAATAAGCCACTTCTGTATAAAGAGATGGACTAATTATTTCTTTGAATTTCACTCTTTTATAAGTAAGGTAAGAGATAGCACACATAGAGATAAGGGTTTTTAAAAATGACGTATTAAATAAGAGTAAATTTATTTTTTAATTTTTTAATAAAAAATGAATGATCTAACCATGTCTCCTTTATTTCAATGAAATAGTTTGAATATATAAGTGAGTTATATACAAAACTAGACGAAATATTAATTATTTGTTTCTTATAGGAGAAAAGTAATTTTTATATGTTTCTAGGGGCATTATAGGTAAAAAGATATTAATTACTCGTATTAAATATTAAGTTGACAGCCTTAAAATGTATATTTAATAATTAAAATTTCATTGAATTCTCAATGGAATTACAAAGTAAAAATGTTGGCCAATGTTAAAGAATTTTTGTATGAAATATTATTATTTACCAAGAAAAGGGCCTAAACAGAATAAAGTCCAAGACAAGAATTAGGTAAAGCCCACAAATTATTCATGGAGCCCAATTAATGTAGAGCCCAAATTTCAAAACCCTAGTAAGACATGAAGGCGCTTTATAGGTATGCTTCGTTTAGCTTGTGATCAGTCTCGATTCCGGAGAGTTGCAGCACTCGCGCCGCTTCACTGGGGATTTTCTGTTCCGAGTTGGTAAGATCCGGCTTTTACAGTTTCGAACTCTCTGGTTTGCTTTGAGGAAAATATGAAATTGCAATTCATGATCTTGTTAATCCGATCTGGTGGTGTTACTTGTGTGGTTCGGAGAGTGGGTGTTTGCTGGTTGTTTGTATTGTTGTCACATTACCTCTTGATGTTGTATTGCGTATTGAGTATGTGAATTCGAGGAACCACAACGAAGTAGTTTAACATTTGTTCTTTGACAAGAAGTTTTGGGTGTTCTTTGGTATATATTTGACCAATGAAATACGAATGTCGGAAACAAGCGATTTTTTTTTATAAATTATGGGAATGACTTGACAGCACGAAGGTTTTGAGGTTCGGGAACAAAGCAAAATTGGTTGTTGAGTCAGCTTAGTATTCTGCTTGTTATTTTTCTCTATCTTTATGGGGTTCATAAGTTAGAAGTTACCTGAGTCTGCGCCATTTTTGGGTTTTCTGTTTTAAAACTTGTTATTCTTGATAGTTGGAATTACTACCAAATATCTAATGTTTAGATGTCGATTTGGTTCAATAGCTAGTGCCACTTATGGCTATTTTTTAGTAATGGATGGATGAACTGGTAGCTTCCATTTAAACTAGTAATGTTGATTAATGATATGTCTCCTTCATCAAGAGAAATAAGAGAGAATGGAAGTAGTTGTATAAATATGTCTAGATTGTATCATGAAAAGCAATTTAAACCTCTAAATATGGATTTTCTTCTACTTATTGTTCACTTGTGGCTTGCATCGGTCTATTACTTTAAGTTAGAGATAGTTATTTGTTAACCTTCGCCAAACTTTTTCACAGTGACAATGGTGAGAGTTAGTGTCTTAAATGATGCTCTGAAGAGTATGTACAATGCTGAGAAAAGGGGGAAACGTCAGGTCATGATTAGGCCATCCTCAAAAGTGATCATTAAATTTCTTTTGGTGATGCAGAAGCATGGTATGTCTCAACTTTATTTCTTAAAGCGCTTCACTTATTTTTGGAATCTTGCTTGTTTAGATTTTTTTTCTGATCTGGTTCATTCTGCTGCTTTCTAGGGTACATTGGAGAGTTTGAGTATGTTGATGATCACAGGGCTGGGAAAATTGTTGTGGAGTTAAATGGAAGGTTGAATAAATGTGGTGTTATTAGTCCCCGTTTTGATGTGGGTGTAAAGGATATAGAACCTTGGACTGCAAGGCTACTTCCCTCAAGACAGGTTAGTTAAAAAGCTCGCTTTACAATTGCTTATAATATGAAACAATCTTCTTGTTGACTCTTAGTCTATAGTTGATCAATGTCTCCACTTAGCATCGTCTCAGTACATTTCAATTATGCTGGATGGCTTGGTAATGTTGTCTAGTTTACTGAATTATCCTATTGTGTTTCTATGAATCTTTCTAGAGAACTTGTGATCTTCATTTCTCTCCATAAGTATAGCTTTTATATAAGGTTTTCCTTTTAAGTTATAGTAAAGTCTTCCTACATTTGCTTCTTGTACCTTTAAGTCAGGACCCATAGATTCTCAAGTTTCATGGCTCTTCACTTATAAGGGTCAAAATATTTCTTGATCTGCTTCTTCTTCCTGCTAGCTTTACGTGGTTAATTATGTATGTGTTTGTTTTCCCATTTCATGCCTTCCAAACATAGGTTTTCAGGAAGTAACTTTTCATTCTTCTCGCAAAACGCTGGATTGGAATGAGTGCCAACCATTTTTAATGGAAAAACGTACGCTATATTGTGTTCATACGGTTTTCCCTGCCTTTTGACCCTAATCTTTGATTCCACTAATGCAGTTTGGCTATATTGTCTTGACGACCTCTGCCGGTATTATGGATCATGAAGAGGCTAGGAGAAAGAATGTTGGTGGTAAAGTGTTGGGTTTCTTTTACTAGGCATGATTTTTGTTTAAGGAGAGCACCCCCATTTTTTATAATCTTGCCGACTGTAATGACAAAGTGGTAATCTCCTAGTGCTATCAAGTTTAGCTGATGAGTTATTTTCTGATGAGCTTTAGTTGGTTTTGCAATTACAATTTGGTCCTTATGATTAATAAAAAATATGTACTTTGATTCCTATTTTACCAAAATATGTTGACATCCCTTTTGCCTGTTTCTTCAACCCTCCTTTTTGGGGAGGGATTGTTTTAGACTTCACATGAATGTTCGTAAAGCACCATAAAGGATATCCTCGACCCTGGAGTGTTATCTTTTGCTGGTAGTTGCACCTCAATTATTCTTTCCAATTTTGTGAGAAAGGGATGATTTTATTGTTCCAAGCATATTAGTTGTCTATTATACTAGATTTTATTGTTCTTGTTGACCACTCTAGTGCTTTGACTTAATTACATAGATAATTTAAATAACGTATGCGATAGTATGACGTTGACACAAGTCTGTCATCTATAACCTTTGATGGAATGTTGTTTTCACTAAGTTCGGCCTCAGGCTAATCTAAAGTGATTCACTAATGCTGACACTAGTGAAAATTGTACGATCTGATTGTCAGTGTGTAAATGATTTGAAACCACCTTGACTTTTCAGAGCAATTATTTGTGTATTTGAATATGAAAATATTTGATTAATTGGTTGTGTTTTAACAAGACTTTTCTACGTGTCAATATCTTCATCAATCATCAATATGCCTATACACAATCTATAGGAAGTTAATATTATTCATGAATCATGAATTGTGCAACTTTTTTTTTGGGTACAAATTTTTGGAAAGTGGTTTAGGTTTATCTAAAAGGTAAGTTAAAGTCTCTTTTCTTTCTAACTAATATTAATATTAAGTAAGGTGAGCTGTTTATTACTCTCAAATATAAATTTAGGTACTTGTAGTTATGATGTATTTTTAAGTGTGTTGTGATTGGAATCACAATAAAGTAGTATTCTTTATAGATAAAAAATATTCTAAATAATTATGTCTTGTTTTTTTATGAGCTGTTATGCGGGGAAGCGATAGGCCCATGTTTAATTTCACTTTAAAGACCATGTATTCTATGCGTATGTATAATTTTCTATCCTAAAGCCAATCAATTTCTTCACATATATATTTATATATATATAAATATAAAGTAAGTTTAAGAGAGTCAAGGTATGATTTTAAGTTTTAAGGGTGTTTGTAAAAGCATTTATAATTGCCTATTAATAAAATTTTTATTTTAAACTCAATGACCTTATGTATTATAAGTAATTTTTTTATAACTGAATCATCCCTTATTGTTAAAGCCAATCAATTTCAGTCGCCATGGAATTAGTGAACTTGTAATTTGGGAAGGATATTGTGGGCCCCCTTCAAACCCAACAGAAATATGATATGTACATAATATTATTCTACATCCACAAATTTTTTTCAGGGTTTATAAAAAATAAATAATAGTTGGAAGGCATGGAATGACGTGCATTTGGTGATGGTTGTCTAGATTATGGATTTGTAGTGACCACTCACTGGTCAATCACAGCTCAACTTGCTGGGCAAATGGCCCCTCTAATCCAAAAGCCTTTGTTTTCTTCTTATTTGGATGTCAATAATGTTGTTAGTGCGTCTTGTTGAGTGCCAAACTCAACAATGAATCAAACACATGTGGCTGTGCACTAAAGACTAAAGTTGGGAATTTTGATATCTCCAGCACTTTGGGAAGTAGCAGAAAATTCAAGAAAAGTTTCCGAGTCTTCTTATCCCCCAAACAGGAAAATTCATTGTCAAATTCCACTTTTCACAACTTTATATGTTTTTTTTATTTAATTGAGGGTATCATGGGTTACTCACAGAAGTCTTTCTTCTTCTTTTTTACCCTATTTGATAATCCTCTCTCTAATTTTCAGACAAAAAATTAATTACAATTTTTGAAAAACTTATCATATTTTTCTCTCTCAAATTTTTCTTTCAAGTAAGTTAGATTTTTCTCAAATTAGTATCTGTTCCTAGGACAGCAAGAAAAACATACGACTTCGAAAAAACTTCAATAATGTGTTGGTATAATCAATTTCGTATCTTTTTCAAAAGTTTCTTCTTATTCTTTATATCTAGATAAAAAGTTACTGTGACCAACTTCTTCTTTAAGAAAAGAAAAAACGGAAATTTTCCAAAGCAAAAAAAAAAACAAACAAAGAAAAAAAGAAAAAAAGATTTTTCTCATCCTGGATTCCGGAAAAGCGTAATAAAAATTGTTTTTTTAATTAAAAATGGTTATTCTGCCATAAAGTATGTGGCTGAAGAAGATGATACTGGATTTTGGATTCCCTTTATTTAATTAATTAACTAATACCACCGTTTCCTAACTAGAGAAGTCTTGAACCCATGTGACGCACATGCTCTTGTGGAATTAATTAATGCTGAGAATTTCTTTTATTGAATTTTATTCAAAGGGATAAGCAATCCCATGTGTTTAGAAGAAAAGAAAATTGTCAATCTTTTTTAAAACAAATTTCACTCGCTAGTCATTGAAAGAACGAATCCTGATTTTCATTTTCATAATGGTAAAAATATTACAATAATTAATAGAGTAAGTAATCCGATTTACTTGAATTTTTTTCAAAACTACACTAATTAATTTTCCTCCTTTAATATTTGGGTTTAAAATTATAAAGTTTTAACCAGCAATTCAGCGCCAATATGAAAAAATCATTAAAAAAAAAAGTAAAAAGAGCGATAAATACAGAATAGTGAATTCCTAGATTTTGCCCTAGGAATTAATGTAAGAAAATATTTAAATAAATTTTAAATAAACTAACACAATTTATTAGTTTTAATAAAGCAATGTTAATCCATGTACTTCTTTTAAGATTTCATGTTTAAACTTGCACATAATTTTAAAAGCTATAGTGGTCATGTCATATTCTTACATCAAAACAAAATAAAAGAAGTCACAAATTTTCGAATTAGTCATCATTTCTCGGTGTTCCACACCACAAAGCCTTCAACTTGAAGTGCCCCCCGGGAAGCTCACTTTCACTTTTCGAAAGGTTTTCCATTGAAATCTGCATAGCCTTCTTCTTCTTCGATTCCCACTTTGTTCACATACAACAAAAGGATCTTATTATGCTCTGAAGAAGGCCCGAGCATTTCCCTTTTCTGTTTGCATATATTATATTCATTTCTTTTTGCCGCGTTTGAGATTATCGCCATAGCAGATCCTCCAAAGATTAGTTTTTTCTGCTTATCCTAGCTCAATAACATAGCATAACACATTTTCCTACGTGATCTGTAACCTGGAAGTTTCCAGCTGCGTTTTGTTGCTTCCGCCAACTTGTCTTGATTATGTTGTGTTGATAAAGCCTCCCCCTTTTTTGATTTAAATATAGAAGTATTGGAGGTTTGTTCCTTAATTTGAACCCCCTTTGTCTTTTCTTTTATGACCCCTTAGTTTCAATCCTAGCTACAACTGTAGCTGCCAAACTGAACCGCGTCTCTTTTCGTTTTGAGCTTTGTTCTTTGTTCTTTTATGTTGAAGTTTTCTAACTTTTTATTTGGATTTTACCTTGCGCTTTAATCACCGCTTACCTAAGCATCATAACACCCGTTTATCGATTTTTTTTCTTTGAAGTTCTCGCTTTTCTGGGTTTTGAAGTTGGTCGTAGGAGTTGGGGGATCTGGATTTGAGTTGAGAGAAGGGATTGTTAGATTCACATATTGGCCTAAATCATTGACGATTTTTTATGCTAAGTTGCCTAGATGCTGCCTGATCAAAGAAAAAAGGTAAAGCTTCTCTTCTGATATATGTGCTCAATTATGTGTTATAGATATAAAATATATAACTGTGTTAATTCTTTTTCGGGGAGAAATTGGATGCTTATTGAGGACAATAAATGCTCGTTGGTTTTTTTTTCCTGCATCTCTGTGACTGCACACAATTTTGTACCTAATGCTCACAGGGTTGTGATATTGTTTATTCTGTGTCATTTGATATGGAGTTGCCCTAACTTTTTCCTTTTGGGTATTGTGCATGAATTCATATTTGACCTATGTCTCGTCTGGGATGAATGATTTCTCATGCAAATGTCTATGCTTCACTGCAGTGCTAACATGTCTAGTTCTGGTTTTGTATGAGATCCTACGAATCATTTTGCATCATTTAGGACATATTTTCTGCTCTTGCAGATCCTGTTGTATCTACTTACAATTGCAATCGATTTATACTGGCATTTCTACCTTTGGTTTTCCTGTTCATGTCAATTTTCCACTTTATTGATTGCCAATCATATCATATGCTTGAACTTCCCGTTATCATTTTTAAATTCAACAATGTTGAAGTAAGTTTTGCTCTAGGATTTTGTACCTCAAGAATATAAAATCTTATTACTGTTAAGGATGATAAGCCCATATGTGCTCTTGGTGATTAATAAACCATCTCTTGGCCAAAGAAAAAAACAAGAGAGAGTAAACCATCCGGTGATGCACAATACTCTGAAACTTGGCAGCATATTTCAGCATTATTTTTTTCATGAATGGATGCGAAACTTGGACAAATAGCTTGCAATTTTCTGGTTAAATATATGCACACCATCCTTCCCCTCAGTGCAGGCATGTGCACGTGCATGCACACATGTTTCAAATTATTTGGGCCACATGCATTGATTTGACTTTAGTTACTTTTTGTTGCTGAATAGTTTAATAACTTGTGTTTATGCAGTCCTCTGTGGATGTGAACTTCTTCACAGAATATGGTGAAGGGAGTAGATACAGAATAGAGGAGGTAATTGGTAAAGGAAGCTATGGTGTTGTTTGCTCTGCGTTAGATGCACACACTGGGGAAAAGGTTGCAATAAAGAAAATTAATGACATATTTGAACATGTCTCTGATGCCACACGCATTCTTCGTGAGATTAAGCTTCTTAGACTCTTGCGTCACCCTGATATTGTGGAGATCAAGCATATCTTGTTACCACCTTCTAGGAGAGAATTTAAAGATATATATGTCGTGTTTGAACTCATGGAATCCGATTTACATCAGGTCATCAAAGCAAATGATGATCTGACTCCAGAGCACTATCAGTTTTTTCTTTACCAGCTTCTTCGAGGCTTGAAGTACATACACACAGGTTATAACCTTTATATAATTAGAAGTTTTTTCAGAGATAGCTTGCTCTAGCAATCTTTACTTCTATTGCCTATTTAGGTTTTGATCTTAACAAACTATTTGTTGATTTTAACTTGGGTTTATCTTAAACTTCTGAATGGTCCCAGCAAATGTTTTTCACCGAGACCTAAAACCAAAAAACATTTTAGCAAATGCTGACTGCAAACTCAAGATCTGTGACTTTGGTCTTGCCAGAGTAGCATTTAATGATACACCCACTGCCATATTCTGGACGGTCAGAATCTCTTTCCTGGACTATAGCCTTGAACATAGTTTTGTCTTTTTTCATCATGCTTATTTCGGTTTGACTGCTCACAGGATTATGTTGCAACAAGGTGGTATAGGGCTCCTGAGCTATGTGGATCCTTTTTCTCCAAGGTGATCTGGTGCAATATCTGTTACATATTTATTTTGGACCCTTGATTTCTTTATTCAATCCTTACCCCTGCTTAGACTTTGAAATTGTGAGCAGGTCCCTTTCCATTTCCCCTTCCATTCCATTTCTTTCCTTTGATTACACATGCTAGGAACCTCTTGAACTTTTGTACATTTTAAAAAATTTTGTATGCTTGGGGAAATCTACTCTTCTCTATGAATCTTCTACTAAAATTAGGAAAGAAATATTTGTTAAGAAATTGTCTAGCTTTCTTCTCTTTTTGGAATGCTGATAAGAACTTGTGACATTCTCTTGACTGTGATTTCTAAGTGTCGATTCTCAATATATGGACTTACCCACTATATGTATATAAATATAATATTTTTATTTGTTTTTTAGTCATTTAATCAAGATGGTATGTATGATGCTTTCTTTCGTTTTTTTAATATGATTTTCCATGTTTTTTTCAGTACACACCAGCTATAGATATATGGAGCATTGGCTGCATTTTTGCAGAACTTTTAACTGGAAAACCTCTTTTCCCAGGGAAGAATGTTGTCCATCAGTTGGACCTCATGACTGAACTTCTTGGAACACCATCTCCCGAAGCCATTGCTAGGGTCTGTAATTCATTCGCCCATCCCTTTTTTCTTTGTTTTTTTTTTAAGTATGTTACCAGCAGCACCCTTGTGCAGTTGCACGTGGAAGTTAAACTATGTTTTTTGTGGAAAAAATGGCGCCCAAATAAAAATAATAACTTGTAAGAATAAATATTAATTTTGTTCACTTGTATAATAGCATGTTATGTGTATGGGATTTAAATTTGAATGCAAAAAATTTTGAGAAAGAAGAAAACAGAAGAGGCCCATGAGACCTGGATAACTGGTGAACAGTAATTTTGTTTTATTATAAATATATTGGTACTGATTTGCAGCAACCCTGTTATTATATACATACAGATACGAAATGAGAAAGCTAGGAGATATTTAAGCAGTATGCGAAAGAGGAAGCCAGTTCCTTTCTCCCACAAGTTCCCTAATGCAGATCCGCTTGCTCTTCGTTTGTTGGAAAGAATGCTGGCATTTGACCCAAAAGATCGGCCTAGTGCTGAAGAGGTTGAATATTCATGCATCTGCAGTTCACTTTCTCTGTTTTGTCTGGGTCTAACACGGCTTTGTTTTGTTTTGTTTTTGGAAAATTGATAGGCTTTGGCAGATCCATATTTTAAAGGTTTGGCCAAGGTTGAAAGAGAGCCTTCAGCACAGCCAGTTAGCAAGATGGAATTTGAATTCGAGAGACGCAGGATAACAAAGGAGGACATACGAGAGCTCATATATCGAGAAATTCTTGAGTACCATCCGAAGATGTTAAAGGAGTTCCTAGAGGGAGCAGAGCCAACAAGTTTTATGTATCCAAGGTACTTTTCTTTTGGTTGTCACACGTTGCATTCCTTAAATTTGTTATATAACATGGAATTTTTTCATATAATATTTCTACTTAACAGTTCATAAATTTGGAGACCTTTGTGTTGCAACTCAATATATTTGGAAGATCTCTTTTGGGCTTTCATTTTATTATCTCCTCCATTCTCCAATGGCTTTGTTTCTTATTTTGGCTTGTTATTGGATGACCTCCTGTCCTCTGCATTATCTTTTTCTGGTCCTTAAAATAAAATATTTATAAAAAAAAAGAAAGCATTTTCATTGCTAACCAGAAGTCATATGGTACTTGATTAGCAGTTTTAATTCTCCATCAGTGCTCGCCTTGAAGTTGAAGTGTTGCGTTAGACTCTATATAGAATTATCCATTTCTTTTGAATACTTTGGGCTTGACAATTTTCTTTGGACTGTTTGCTGAAATTTAAGTTCAATTATTTTGATGAACCTTTAATTCTTAAGCTTCTGTGGATAGATGCTACTCTGTTTTGTCTGGTTTGTCACACTATTTGATGTAGTTCGTAGGCCTTTCATTCCAGGCCCTTCTTTTCTTATAGTCACTAACATCTCTCTTAAATAGTGCTGTAGACCACTTCAAGAAGCAATTTGCTTATCTTGAGGAGCATTATGGAAAGGGTGGAATTGTTATGCCGCCTGAGAGGCAGCATGCATCATTGCCCAGGTATCCTTTTAATTACTGTTATTGATTTTGTGTAATGCAGCTTTCTTCTTTGGTCACCGCCTTTTGATCTTATCGACATGCCCATGTATCTGCTCTGGAATTGCTGACTTTGCTGATTTGAGATTGCTATGTTCAGGCCATGTGTATTATATTCAGATAAATCAATACAAAGTCCAGCTGAGGTTGCAGAGGATCTCTCTAAATGCTGCATCAAAGAAGTTAAGCCACCCATAGAGAGGACCAGTGGTATCCCTTTGACTCGGCTTCCAACACAGGTTCCACAAAATATGCAAGGTTTGACAGCTGACTCGACTATAGATTTTTTTCTCCTCTCTCTATTCTTCATTACCTCTCCTATTTACACGGCATTATCCAGTGAGAGTGCTGTATTTTTCAGTGCTTGCTTAAGGCTTTAGTTTTTTATAGAGCACAATGGCGTCGTATGATCCATGTAGTCGACCCCATTTAATGGGATAAAGCTTCTTCTTGTTGTTACTTAATTTTCTTTCATTGTTCTTTGAACCATCATTATATGTGGTTTGCTTAGTTGTGCATGTTTGATACATCTTTCTTTTGGTATTGGACGTGAACTTAGGGGGGGGGGGGTGCTTGGTGTTGCTAAGGTGAAAAATGTGAGAAATGGAGGAATTGAAAGGAGGGATGTATCTAGACTTTATTGTGTTTAAATGTCTCAGTTTTCACTTCTCAATTATCCACATCCTAATTTGCACTCCTTCAGCCTGGAGCACAACCTTTGTGTGTGTATAGCTCAAAGCAGCATAATTTGTATGAAAAGAAATATAGAAGATTTTCTTTCTCTCTGATTCTTTGATGAGACTTCTAGTTCTAACACACAAAGGAGTTATACTGATATTGCCTGTGGAAGATGGTAAATTACTAATTTATAACTTAAAACAGAGATGCAAGGCATCGCATTTTGTCCTTTTTGACCCTGTTATTTTCCCCATCCCTCTCCTTAATACACATCTAGTTCTAAATGTATGACTTAATTAGGGTTGGTTTTTATTTTAATTGTAAAATCTCAATTCATGTTATCTCTCATATTTATCATTTTTCCCCAAATTAATTTAATTAACTTATAAACTGATATATAATGTAACGTTATATAGAGGTAATTTAGAGAGATCATGTCACATTTGTTAATTTTCTTAATCTACCTAAATTAATTAAACAACTCTTATATTAAGAATTGAAAGAGTATATTATAAGACATAAAACGTTTGTTTACATCCTATAATACGAGATGTTACTTACTGCTCACTTGCTTTAGGTGCAAGGCCTGGGAAAGTAGTTAGTTCAGTGTTGCGATACAACTGCGGGGTAGCAGCAACAGCAGAGGCGGCTTTCGAACAGCGACCAATGGCTAGAAATCCACCTGTTTCAGCCCAGCATCCTGCTTCAAGCTGTTCATATCCCAGAAGAAACCCTGGCTGTAAAAATGAGAGGGTAGAAGATGATGGAATTGAAAGTTCTAATGGGTTGCAACCAAAGCCTCAATATATGCCTAGAAAAGTTGCTGCTGCTCAAGGTGGAGCTTCTAGTCATTGGTATTGAACTATTGTTCTACTTACCAAAATTTGGCTAACAACTGCCACTGAGCCTTGCAGATCTTGGATCTGGGTTTGTTTATAGGAAAAATTACTACGAGATCCTAAGGAAATAATATAACTTGTAAAAAATCTCATAACAAGCAAGTAGTATGGACTTGTTGTCATTACCTGAATCAGAATTTGTTATTGCATGATGCACGCTTGTTGAACTTTTTTTATAATTACATTCATTCTTTAAGATCTCCGTTGTAATTTTTCCCTTGTTTCTACCTAAATCCCAGAATGACAATCTGAATCTTAATTGGTGACATAACCTTCATTATGTGGATGGACTTAGAAGGGAAAAACTTGAGAAAACGAAGTTGAAGAAGCCTTTGGCTGAAGCTTAGTTTCACTTTGTAATTGTGTCACTCTGATTCATTAATAGCATGAAACAGGAAAAGACTAGTACCCAACAAAATAGTGCTGTTCTCTTCATTCCACAATAGCAGTTTTTTTCCCCTTCATTGTGCCCTAATTTTATTTTTGGACTGATAAGTGTATTCTATTCTAAATAATCATCTCGTCTTCTTGCAACTGTACTTTGAATCTAGAACTATCTTTGGTGGTAGCAATAGGGACCAAGGCAAAAACTTGAAGACTGATTCTAAGTTGCTTCACTTGAATTCTTGCTTATGCTTGTTCATTATCCTGAGTGTTATTCTTATACCAGTCTTGAATTGTTCTTTCTTAAATATTATTGTTACGAGGTGATTAATGGGTAGTTAGGAATTACTTAAGGAAATAAGTCAGTTAGAGATTCTTTATTAATATATTTTTTTTGTCTTACTTTACTTGATAAGTATAAATAGGGATATATAGAAGAGTAATAAAGTGTCTAATTTGCTTAATGTTACTTTCTAGGTTTACAATAAGAGGAGGGTGTATTAAATGCTTCTGCTTATCTTCACTGCATGAGCTAATTGAAATTTTGTTATAGTTTTAAATGTAAGATTTTATTTCATTATCTCATATATTTATATATTTTTTAAATTATTCTTATTAATTATACATGTTAAAGAAGAGATAGTTTTCAAATATATATATATATAGTGTTTTATAAATAATTAATTTAATTAATCTTATTATTCTCCTTAAGTTATTTGAGGGGGGATATTGTTATACAGTGAGTAGTGGGTAGTTCCTAGCCAAGATAGGAATTGGTTAGAGAAAGGTCTCTATTGTGTTGAATACTTAAATATTACTTTCTACAATTACTAATTTTCTTAGTATATATAATTAATTTAATTTAATTAAAAAAATTAATTAAAGTAATTAATATAATATATTTTTTAA
The DNA here is from genome assembly GCA_037074615.1 of Leucaena leucocephala. NCBI lineage: Eukaryota > Viridiplantae > Streptophyta > Magnoliopsida > Fabales > Fabaceae > Leucaena > Leucaena leucocephala. The sequence continues at coordinate 14,128,005 of CM073562.1, forward strand.
AAATATTTTAACTATCTTTTTTAATTCTTTTATCTTCTTTTATTTAATTATTATTTATAAAATATAACAGGTAATTTAAAAAAATAAATAATTATAGAAAAGATATTTTATATTTAAAATTAAGATTAATTTTTAATTAAATTTTATATTAAGGATAAAAGGAATATAAAGGACCAATTATTTTTCACTAATAATTAAAAATAAAGAATGAGGGAATAATAATTGATCCAGTTTTACACGTCTCTTAAATAATATTAGTAATTAATTAATACGCTCCTTAAATGGTGCAAGTTGTGAGCCTTAGACTTGTGTCACCATTACGGCCAAAAAAATTTCGATTCTCTGCTCGTTTCTACAGCTTACCCAGTGTGTGTCCATCTCTACCCCATGTTTCGTAAGCTCTTCTGCAATTCTGTGGTCCAATCCAATCTCCACCATCGTCAACTTCTTCCGATTTCTATCACAAATTTTCAGAAATCCTTCACTCCCGCCAATCTCATTCCTAATTTGGTCACCGAATCTTGCTGCGTCGCAAGACCATTCCCGCGATTTTCTTCTTCGCATTCCCGAATGGGTGAATCCCGGCGGCCTTTGTCGGTCCCCATTCCGGCTGTGGACAAAGCCGATAAGTCTGAGCTCCTTCGCGCTCTAGAAACATCTCTTGGTTCTTCGTTTAGCTCAGAGCCTCTGATCCCAAATCCAAATCCATTGATAATTGTAATCAGTGGACCAAGTGGTGTTGGAAAGGACGCTGTAATCAAGAAACTAAGGGAAGCTCGGGAGGGCCTTCATTTTGTGGTCACTGCAACGAGTCGAGTAAAACGACCAGGTGAAGTTGATGGAAAAGATTATTTCTTCGTGAGCAAAGAGGAGTTTCAATCCATGGTTGACAGAGACGAGCTGCTGGAGTACGCGCTTGTGTATGGAGATTATAAAGGTATCCCAAAACAGCAAATTCGAGAATTCATGGGTAAAGGGTATGATATTGTGTTGAGGGTAGATATTCAAGGGGCTCAAACATTGAGAACGATTCTTGGTAATTCAGCAGTTTTCATTTTCCTTGTGGCTGAGAGTGAAATGGCAATGGTAGAGAGATTAGTTGATAGAAAGACTGAAACTGTAGAATCTCTTCTTTTGAGGATTGCTACGGCTAGGGAAGAAGTGAAGCATCTTATGAATTTTGATTATGTAGTTGTGAATGCTAAAGGGAAGCTTGAAAATGCAGTAACACTAGTGAGTTCCATAATTGATGCTGAGAAAACTAAGGTCTGGCAAAGGAGTGCTGTAGTTTAGGTCATTAGATGTTATGATTGAGTTTTTGTTTAAGGTACACCATAGAGATTATTAACTGCTTTTTCAGATGCTTTAATCAGCTATTGTCATTTGATGTATCATTAAGTAAGAGCTGACTATTTAATCTTTCAGTTTCTGTGAATCTCTTAATTTGTACTCGTTTGATGAGTTAATATAGTTTCAAATTTTGTGGGTATGAGCAATTTGGAGAATACAAGGCTTCGTACAAAGATTGTTTAGTACTTTGGCAAACACATAAGGAAAATAAATTGGCATATCTTAGCACTGATGAGGTGTGTTTTGACAGAGTGGTATATGGGCTTTGATTTATATGAAAGGATTTGCAGTTTTATCGTCAATTTAAGCACTTACAACAATGGTCCATGTCTTCTGACCATGGAAGAAAGGCTAAGGCGCTTAAAAAATTGGATCCTTTGCATTGGTGCAGTCATGTATTCCAAGGGAGCTACAGGAAATAATACATCTGTGTATCTGTTTCTTTTCTCGTCTTTATAACCATCTTTTTTCCTTTTATCTCCTTTGCGACTCGTTCCATTTTCTCTGACTAACTGGTGAGTTCTAGTGCATTTTTTTTAAAAGAAAAAGGAAAATTCATCTGCAAGTTACTGCAACTGTTTAGGTTTCATTATTGCTTTTGTATTGTAGGCTTGATGTGAACAAGTGAGCTGAGGATGCCATAAAACCCCAATTTGTAATTTGAAATTACTGTCATTGACAAGAATTTGGTGCTTTACTATCATTCATTTCATGTCTCTGTAGGTAGATATTATGGAGATTGTTCTCTCACTCTTGCTGGTGCAAGCAGAATTTTAGTTAATATAGCTTCTTACATCCATTGATTTTGTTTTCCTGCAACTGATTTAAGTAAATACATGTACGCTTTGTGCTGAATGAAAATGATCAATACTAGTTTCTTTTATTACACTTGGCCGTATGATTTTTGAAAATCACACCCACACACCACCACGCCTTGAGGGGTATGTACTGTGATGAAAATGCTAACAGCTTAGAATCTTAAACTTACCTATAAATTATGTTTTTTAATTAAAATTAGTTTTATCTCTTTTCTTGTCTACTTTTGTAAGGGAAAAACCTCAAGTAGGAGTTATAAGGATAATAAAGCACATGAAGTTACTGTAAAGTTCATTTATTTCAGTTTATTACTATGGTGGGTAAGTATACTACCATAGTCACTTTTATTGTTATGTTTTAGTGCCTGTTTGTATTGCTTTTAAATTGAGGTTTTAAAATTATTTTTAACTTAAATATCAATTTAAGAAAATTTTAAAATAAATAGTCATATTTATTTTAAAATATTTCTGAATCAAATTATAGATTAAAATTATAGTTTTAAATAAACTCTTGAGAATAGTTTTTATAACAATAAAAGAACTTATAGACTATCTAATTATTATTTTATTTTTATTTTTTTAGACTCTCTTTTCTTTTTTTGCCTTCTTCTCTTCTACTATTCTTCAATTTGTCACCATTGGTTCTAGTTCCACTATCTCTGTTGGAGCTCATCGTTGTCACTAGTTTTTTTTTTCTATTGTTAGATCATTGGGTTGTTGGTCTTCTTAGAGCTCACCATTGTTAGTCTTTATCTTCTTCCTCCATCGCTAGTGAATGTTGGCTGGTCTTTGTGGGTGGTGGACATGGAGAAAACAAGAGAGAGAGAGAAAAGAGGAAAAAATTGAATATTTTTTTATATAAAATTATATATTTTTTAATAATTTATAAATAACAATTTTTTTTTCTGATAATAACTATTTAAATACTCATTTATTTAAAATTATTTTTTTTATAAATTTTTGTCAAAATTTTTTTTTTCAAAAGTTGTAAAATATCTATTTTTTTATAGATTATTTTTTAAAAGTATATTTAAACATGTCCTTATATAAAGTGAATTGGTTAGAGTCTGCATTTCTTTTTGCAGCAACTCCGTGTTTTTTAGAGATGGATGCACCTTATTCATGCATTTGTCAAACCCTCCAGTTTCACGGTATTCTCATCTTATCTTATTTTAAGCTTCATTAAATGATTGTTTACTATCCAAATGTGGAGGCGATTAATCTAAAAATCAAGGTAAAGAGCACAGTAATTCCAAAGACTTTGACTTTGACAAAGGAAGAAAAAAGAGAAAATGAAATTTGTAGAAGATAAAGAAAGTAGAAAGTACATAGATTGAGATTTACGTATTTACTTTTAGGAAGTTTGGATCTAAATAAATAAAACTTTTTAGTATGTATTATTTCTTGGGTGTAAAATGCGAACACATAAAAATATTTACATATATTTGTTTATTTTGTTTCTATGAAGCATACTTTGATTCCCTTTGCATGCTCATTGTAGTACTCATATTTTGTTCCACTTTACCTAAAAATACTCATGATTTCATATGAAGATGAATTGCTATTATATACTTTATTTATGTTTTATCCAAACATTTCTGCATTGTCTACTAATGGGAGGTCCCTTCTATTTATACCAATCAATATATTAAAAATTAAATTAAATTAGTCAAATTATTATTTATTTTTCAGTCAACTTATTCTACCTTTTTTCCAATACATACAAGTGTCTCTGTATCTGTTATTTTTTTTAATACATACAAGTGGCGTGAGTCGTGAGGACCAAAAAGATTAGGATAGTCCAATTATTATTTTTTTCTTTTTTAATAATATATATATATATATATATATAGAAAATTGCACTATGTTTATATTTATATTGCATAAAGATGTGTAAGAAGCCAAATTATATGAATGTAATGAGAGATCCACATTAGTACATTAAAATTTTATATATACCAACAATTTTTTTTGGGGTTAAATTTAGTTTTGTTAATGTAATTTTTTTTCATTTACACCAAGTCATTGCTTAAAGAATGAGTCTTTTTTTTTTACTCAACCCAATTTTTTAAAAATAAAATAATTACTTTTCAACTTTACATTTATTTAAAATCATTAATTTTAACAACAGTTTGTGAGCATATTTTTCTTGAAAAATTGCTTCACTAGGTAGCTCAAACTTGTTTCATACTCATGTAAGGTAAATAACTGCAAAATAAAGGTGATGAGATTCCACATACTCATGAAATAAGAACAAATGAATATTCCACAAGCAAATGCAAAAAAACCATATACTTCTCCACAAACGTACTCACAAAGAATGAGTTATGCTTCTTTCATCGTTTCCTTTTCTTCTACTTTCTCTCTTTCCCATCCCTAAAAGAGAGCACGTGGGCCCACTTCATTAGCTCAATTCATTCACGCTAACTTACCAGCTACAATATAGAAAGGGGATTAGTCTTAATAATAAATAGTTCAATATCACTTAAATAAAGTCTCAAATTTAAGTCTTGGCATATGCAAAAATTTCTGTTAGAAGATTCACTTACCATAAATAGATATGCGACATAAGTTAGATCTAGATGTAATCAGGATAAAATTTCAGTAAATTAGGTGAATAATAAAAAAGAAAAAACAGCTACACTCCACTTTATCTGTCCATGTCTATATTTTTTGATTAATTCTCCAATATTTAACTTTCAATTTTTTAAAAGAAATGTGAAAAGTTATATTTCACTCAACAAAAATACATAAAGAGGGGTAAACCCAGATGTAAAAGAATAGATTATATGCAAGATAATAGATCAAACCTCAAAATATTAAACTTTAGGAAAACTATTTTGTCCGTCCTTATATTTTTTTAATTTTTAATTTAGTATTACTTTGTTTCCTTTCTTTATTAAATTTATTAATTTTTCTCTCTTGAGGAGCTAATGGCGGTAACAAAGTAAAGTTAAAATATTTAATACATAGAAAAAAATGTATAGATACCAAATTAAAAGTTAAGTAAAAGTAAATATACCTGTAAAATTATTTTTCCTGAACTTTTTACCCGCTACTTTAGCATACCTATATTTTCCTACTAGATACACCCAAAGAATGTGAATATTTCTAGTCAAAATGACTGGGCATTGGATCATAGAACCGATGATAACAAAATGAAGCCTAGTGGCTGTTCCCAACCGGATCAGAACCAATGAGAATGATCATAGTTTCAGCGTACAAGCAAACAAGAAGCACTTGTGAACAAACCACACATATTAAATAATATGCTTCCAATTCAAAATCAGAATGACAAAACGCATATGTTGCTAACGTGCACTCCAAGGTTTACACAGAGCAGTGCCTATAAGTTTGGGACCCGTCCCATGACCCTCTATAACTTTAAAGAATAGGACATTCCCGTTAACAAATTTCCCCAATTAATTTTGCATATTAAATAATAAACCCAAATCTTATCAGAGATGCAACAATATGCTTTTGTTTATCTTTTGTGGTTATAGGGGAAAAAAAGATCCTACTTTATGCTTTTGAATTGAGAGGATTGCAGAAACGAACCGAACTAGTTCCATATCAAAACATTCTTGCTGCACAAGTTTTTATCAAAACTGAAGAGATGATATAATCATAGAGAACTATCAAAAGTTATTGCTTTTCTTCTTGTTTCTGTGGCTTTGAAGGTTCAAGTGGATAAATCCCAAGTTTTGGCTAAGACCCCCCTAAAAAGATTCAATTTTTTTGTTGGCAGTGTTTCTTTTCCTTGACACTCTTTCTAATGGGTATTAATTTCACAAAGACAAGTATCGTAATTTGGTACATGACCTTGTGATTTCTATAGAAACACTTCCTGCAAAGAGAAAGCAACAACTTTTACAAGCAAATAGATATATCTGTGCAATAACATAACAAACTTCATGGAAACTCATCTGAAATAGAAGTTGACGTTACTCTTTCTCCTACATGCCTCAAAAAAAAAAAAATGCTCCCTAAGTTCAGTTCTTTTGTATAAAACCTACCTCATCATTCATCATCCTCTTCAACAACTCTTTTCCCTCTGTTCTTGACAGATACAAAGTGCAAACATTTGTTTTCAGTAGCCATGGATCCTAGGATTTCATTGGACATTGATCTGCAAGATGATAATAAACTCACAAGGCTCAGCCAAACTAGCAGCAGCACAGGGATTACAATGTTTGAGCCTCATGGAACACATAGCATTGAGAAAAGAGAGAAAAGTTTTGCTGCTGAATCTATCTCTTCTTCTTCTTCTTCTTCATGTTTAGCAGTTAAATCACCAGAAAAGAAGCTAACCCTATTTGCTCTTCAACTTGCTGTGTTTGAGAAATCAGCAACTGGGTTGGGAACACTAGGGTTTATCTGGGCTACTGTGGTCCTTCTAGGTGGTTTTGCCATTACCTTGGACACAACTGACTTCTGGTTCATCACCATCATACTATTAATTGAAGGGACCAGAATCTTCAGCAGGAGCCATGAGCTAGAATGGCAGCACCAAGCCACTTGGTCCATAACAGATGCCGGAGTAAAAAGTTTCAAGCTTTTGAGCTCAACTTCAAAATGTGTCCTTGAAAATATCAAAAATTGTCTTTGGACGCCGGTTGTTGCTGTCAAGAAATATAGCCAACATGGGCAAGAAACAAGAGAGGCTAGCGCGGTAACTCGAACATGGACAAGCTCAGATGTTAAAATTCTACCATATACTAATTGGGTTTTCCTTTCAGGCCATATCAGTAAGATTCTCTATTGGCTTCAGCTTCTTTCTGCAACAGCTTGCGTGGTTCTCTCATCCATAAAGCTTATAAAGCATAACTATGGGGAGGTAGAAAAGGGAGATACTGATAAAAGGAATAGGCAATTTGCTCTCAATATCTTCTATGCATTGGCTTTGGCAGAAGCTTTATTGTTTCTGATGGAGAAAGCTTATTGGGAATGGAAAATCAGCTACAAGAAAATGTTGGAGGAGGTTAGGGATGAGTGTGAATTGGGGCCATTAGGAATGGTTTCAATCAGAAGGTTCTTTTATGATGCATATTCAAGATGTATTGAAGGAAGCATATTTGATGGCTTGAATATGGACATGGTCAGTTTTGCTATGGATCTCTTGGCTTCAAATTCTCACGATGAGCAACTCATCGGGGCGAGAATTCTTCGCCGGTTGGCGAACAGTGAACGGTTTTCTGAGGATACTCTTCAGAAGATTGGGATTGCCATGTCGGTGCTAGAGAGACTGGTTGAGATGTTGAATTGGACAGATCACAAAGAGGAAGAAATTAGGCTGTCAGCAGCAGAAATTTTGTTGAAACTAGCCGGCAAGAAGCAGAACTCTCTCCGGATAGCCGGGATACCGGGAGCTATGGAATCAATATCTTCTCTTCTTCATACTAACCGGAACTACATTCCTGCAGCCGACGAAATTGGGGAAAAGAAGTTTGCATTTGATCATCCATATTACGGGTTTTGGACATTCACCCATCTGGGACTTCTCATGTTGAAGAAGCTCGCTCGGAACCACGATAACTGCGGAAAGATTGAACATACAAGAGGCCTGCTCCCAAAGATCATAGAATTCACACATGCAGAAGAAAGAATATTAAAGACTGAAAATTTTGCTCCATATCAAATTATTACAGTGAAGAAATCCTTGCAACTAATGAAGATGCTGGCTAGCACAACAGGAACAACTGGGAAACATCTAAGAAGAGAGATTTCTGAGATAGTTTTTACAATCAGCAATCTCAGAGACATATTAAGGTATGGAGATAAACACCCCTTGTTACAAAAACTGTGCATGGAAATTTTAACAAATTTGGCATTGGAAGAGGATGCAAAAGAAATAATTGGTGGAACTGGTGGAGTACTTAAGGAATTGTTCAACATATTCTTCAAACAGAACATGTCAGAAAATCGAAAGAATGATGTGATCATTGCTGCTGGTGACACTCTAGCAATGTTGGCACTAGAAAGCAAGAATAATTGTCAACGCATTTTGAAGTTGAAAGTACTTGAAAGGCTTGTAGAAGCATTGAAAAATCCATTGCTTCGCATCAATTCTGCTAGAATTCTGAGAAATTTATGCACTTACATTGGACCAGAATGCTTCAACCAGCTGAAGTTGGTAACCAGTGCAGCACCAACAGTAAGTATTTTTCTTTCCTGTTCTAATTTTTTTTTTACCAAACTTTCCTGTTCTAACTTAGTATAAGCTTTTTGTTCTCTTACAGTTCTAAATATAAGAGTTAACAAAACGATTTATTTTAGTCATAAATATAATACCTCAATCAATTTTATGTCTTATACGCCTTCTGGTCCTCTATTATAGGACCCCTTCTAGAAAGAAATTTTGGTCATTTTTATAAGACCCTTAGATATTTTGAATAAGTATTAAATATTTTTTCTCTATATATGCCCATGTTTAATAAGAGTAGTGAGAGAATAGAAATTAATATGAAATTAGAATATAGTATAATTAATAAAGGTAATATTAGAAATCACTTGAATTTTATGACAAATTTAATACTTTTAACTATTTTTATTAGTTTGTGTGAATTAGTTAGAAGGTCCTCATAATAAAGCCTAGAGGGAGTATTTATCATTTTTCTCAAACTATTTTTCTCAACTTATAATATGATGTTATAGATAGATATTTTAGAGAGATTAAGTTATATTTATAATAATTAAATAATTTATCTAGCTTTTTAATTTTTTTAAATTAATTAAGTAGCTTTTATATTAATGATTGGATGAATATGTTTCTATATCCCGAAGAGAATATTGATCATGTGTGCCACTTGTCAACCTTGTAGATACTACGAGCAATCATGTCAGAAGAAAACAAACTACAGGAAGTGATGGTTGGAGTAGCAGCAAACGTTTTCAAATTCATGACTTCTTATGAATCGAGCACTCTATTTGAAGAAGCTGGAATTACTGAGTCTGAAATGGCAAGCAAGTTGATCCAGATTCTCAAGAAACACAAATATACACCAACGAAGGTCCCTAGAATAAGGAGGTTTGTTATGGAGTTGTTAATTTGGATGATGAATGAGAAAGCAGAAAACATACGTATCTTCAAAGAACTGGGAATGGACGAAGTTCTGGAAGGTGTCTTAGAGACCACATCAGAGCTTGAGAACTTTAACGTTTTCTCTGGTAGCTTTGGATTTAACCGGCACAATATGACAATTCACTCACTGGTTGAGACAGCATTGAAGTTGCTTGGAGACATATAACTTAGTTGATGAAGCACCATCTTATAAAATGACAGTGACTCCGAAATTGCGGTAATATTGTGCACAAGTAAGGATTAGCAGTCATCCAGTCATAGAGGCAATTTATTCATTGTTATTTCAGATTTAATGTCATACTTGATTTAACTTATTGACATCTTTAATAAGTGTGAATCACATGGCCTCCTTAAAAATTCAAAAAGCTTAATATGAAATCCATGATACCTTTTTAATCTTTAATATAAAAATTAATTAATTAATTTAAATAAATTAATGAGTATATAATATAAATTCAATTTAAATAATTAAATTTAATAATAATTAACTGATTTTTTTAATTTTTTTAATATACTTAAATTAGTTAATTAATTTTTATATCAAAAATTAAAGAGTAAGAGTTTACCCATAATATTCAAAATCCAAAACTACCTGAGCATCCACAATCAAGAGTCTAAGATGATATTTTTTCCCCATGTAAATTCTGATACCATGATGAAGTGTCACAATATTACAGTCAAAGAATATAACTGATTTGTTAGTTATAAATATCTGAACATACTAGCTTTACACACCAGAAACCTATTCCTTTTGGTCAAGAATTTTACAAACTATGACCTTTTAACAGTTACAAAAACAAGGCATCACTATCTATCACCTGAAGAAACAAACAATGCAGGACTATTTGGATAAGAGACAGTCTCCTCCCCATCTTATCGACCGTTACTGTTTCGAAAAAAGTTGAAATCCCAACGGCGTATTAAGCCATCCATAATATGGCTTGCTGGATTCTTAACAACAGTCACAGTGGCTTTTGTATTATGTGAAACGTCGGTGTCTGATGAGCTTTGCACGCTAGCGGAGCTATCTCTACGAGCACAAGCGCTCGTGTGGCTCGTGTCTGTGACCGACGAAATGTCTGTCAGAGTTTCTCTTGATGATGGACTCAGTTCTGGACATGTCTCAGGAGCACAATTTTCATTCCGGATCGCTGAATTGGAATTCGACTTAGCTTTCAAAGGTTTCAAAACTTCGGCGTTTGAATGCTTATCATGGTCGGCTATGGAGGAAGAAGCTTGTTTTGTCTCTGAGGGCATTGAAAGCTCCTCTGAGGAAACACCTTTTTCTGATGACTTTACAGACACGGTACTGTGACTGGGTTGTGGTTGTTCTTCTTGAGGACGTCTTCCTTCCATGTCTTTCAGAGATTCCATCACAGCTTCCATGAACATCTAAGTAATATGTACAAAAAACAACAAAGCAAATAAAATCCAATGATGTGGATGATAAAATAAAAGGTATTTATTTCAAATTCGATTAATTAACTCACTCTTTCTTCCTCCTCCGCACTGGATGGAAAACCTGTCAGGTCATCAAGTTCATATTCCACATATTGATCATCATCCAATGCCGCCGGAACTTGGGGACCATATGGATTGCCATTTGACAGCTCAAAGCTAATCATTTTGGAAGATGAAGAGGAATGATCATCATCGCATTTATCATCCTGCAATACATAACATCATTAAAATGAGTGACAATCTAGTTCCTCTTATGGTCCATACCTTGCACTCTAGTGTCATTTTTGTTCAGTTTATTTTCAGGGATATTAATCTTTTAGTCTCTATAGTTTTAACTCGATCATCAAACTTTGACTTAATGTAGCAACTCGATCCCCATAATGTTGACTCAGTTGAAACTCAGTTTCTAAACTTTAACTCACAGTAACTCAATCTATATAATCTTACAATTTAAAACTTTAGTCCTTAAATTTCACAAAATATATAATTTAATTTTCTAAAATATAGGGAATAACAATTTAAATGGTTAAACTATAAGGAATGAGTTGCACCGTATCAAAGTTCAGAGACCAAATTTCAACTGAGTCAAAACGATAAGAACTGAGTTGCAGTTTAGGGACTGAATTACAACTGAGTCAAAACTTCAAAGATTAAAAGATTAACTTTCCCATATTTTTAATATTTTCCCTCCTCATCGTAAGCCAAACATATGAATTATTCCATTAATATTGCAGCACGTGTTTTGATATAATATAGAAGATTTTGAACGTAATTGAAGATTTATCTCTGCTTTAACTAAATTCCATTCAATGCAGATATTGTGGAGAATCTTTGGATGTTCTGTCCAATTCCTCAATAGTCATCATGCTACCACACAGCATAAATAAACTAAGCATTTCAATAATAAATAGCAAAATATACTCGGAACGAAGAAAGAAATCAAAGGAACAGAAGAAAGGAGATACCTTGTGTCCATGATCTTCATCTTTTGAAGAAATATCAGATGGAACCTGAGAAGTCATAAAATATTTCTTATAAAGAAACAAATGATAGAAACATAAAAATCATACCACTGATTAAGATTTTCAAGTAATGGCAGCTCAAACAGTCGCATCATGTGATGAAATCTTCAGAGGATTAATTAGGCGTCTTTGCAAACTTTGAATGTTATTCTAACAATTCACAGAAATAAATACAAACCTCCATCCTACTCATAGGTCTTTTTGAACGGACTTGCTTAATGGCATCTACTGTACTGCTTGTCGATGGCTCTGTATCTAAGGAAGAAACAATTAAGAGATTCAGATATGAATAGTAACCTATGGAGAGGAAATAGTTCAAAAACAATAGACACTTTAATCTTGCCTTTGTATTCGGATGGTGATTCATCCTCGTATGCTATGTCATGCACGGATCTCCAAACATCCTAAACGTAATATTAGTCAGCTTTCGCAAACTAACTTTACGGTCTGACTGAAACGGAACCCAATGAGATGCCATCGCAGAAGAATTTTTACCTTACTGAAGTAATCAGTGACAGTGTCATAAATTGATCCCCCAACCTCATCCTCTGGAGGTTGCAAAACGTTGTGAAAAAATATGTTTATGGAATCGAAGTAAAACTGTGGTCGGGGAGAGTTGTGGTCTCCCTCGAATTTAATTATGTTTTTATCACCCTGCAAATCACCGACCGATATTATGATATAGATTCAGTAACAAGGCTAAAAAGAAACAAAGATAAAAACAAAGGGAACATGAAATGAAATACATACAAATAACTAACCAACTTTGAATTTATAGAAGACATAACAAATCTTGATTAGAATTCTTATTTATAAAACTTACCATATAAGCTTCAAATATACGATCCGAATGGTGAGGCTGTATAAAATCATCATCAATGGCGTGCCCTAGTAGAGCAGGAACGAAACAACTCTTGGCTACCTGCAATAGTAACAAATAATGGATAACATTATAAAATGTTGATGTAAACACAAACAAGAGAAAACCAAAATGTATACAATTTTGTTTTCAGATAACTCCCCAAATTTCAACATTGGATCCAAAAGATCTATTTTCTATATGATTTCTATGCTTATGAATGCCCACCATAAACGTAGATTACCCTTATGATGTAATACATGATACAAACAAGTACAAGGAACTTCTTTGTTTAGATCACCTTTATTGTGTTCAAGTCCGTTATATCAAATTTTGCCTTCTTCTGGATTGATTTCCGCATGTATTGGATCGCAAACTTTACCTGTATAAAGGAAAACAAAAGCTAGCGTTGATTAGCATGGCAAGTTAATCAAGCATGAAAAAAAGTATAAGCAGTTATGCTTCATTGCTTATGCATAAAATTGATTTTATCAATAAATGGTCACTCCTAGGACAATAAAAAATTACTCTTCTGAAAAACAATAAACAAGGATGGTGTGAAATCAAGAGTTGACCAGATTTAATTCAAAATTTTGGATAGTCATTCATATATGACTATACTTTCTGATTTTTGTTTATTAATAATTATATTTCTAAAATGAATATACCCACAGTGAACTTCGGCAGACGAACTTTGTACGTATCTACCAATTCCATCATTAAGTCAACCAAATCAGAGAAGGGACTGTCTAAGACCATCCCCGCAATCGAAGGATCCTCAGCTCCATACATAAGGCTGCACGAAACATTTGTCAGCGTAATGAATATGAAGTCACCAAAGGAAAAAATAGAAATATGAAGTGCTACATAACCAGAGTGTAGTAATCGAGTTAAAGAATTAAAACAAAAAAAAAACAAAAGATGTGTCTAACGCTGTTAAAAGCGTTTTCTTAAACTGAAAAATGTGAAAACATATCAATTACAATCCCTTTCATGAGTCTCCACATGTTCAGAACTACAAACCACTTTGACAAATCTGTCAACGTCTAAACAGCAATAAACTACAATCACCAAGTGAAATTTACATCTCTTGCCACAACCCCAAGTATGACTAGTAAATGCTCCTCCTGTAATTTCATTCTTATTGCAAGCGCAAAATAAGACAGAAAGTGAATTAAGAATACCTAGTCACAGCGCCCATGGAGCGACCCCATAAGCCAATCAAAGAGACATTTCCATCAGCCCGCAGATAATCAACCACAGCCTTGAGATCATCCTTCTGAAAACATTTTTAAAAAGTGTTAGATAGCCATTTCAAAATGATGAAAGACAATAGAGCAAGTGGTGGCTATTCATATGCAAGCTCCGAGCAAGATGATGATCCAAATGCAATAGCAGAAGATAATAGAATCAAGATATAAACATGCTTAAAAAAACATAATGATACGTTTTAGACTCAGCCATATGGAAAGCTTCACTCTTTTTAGGGTTATTTTTGTCAACCTTTTATATTCTCTATTCTCATCAATAAATTATTTTTTATTTATAAAACAATATTTTATAAAAAAAACTCTGAAATTTTGTCATCTAAAACTAAGCAATGAGAGAAAATGTAAATTTCTGTTCAATCTTACAGGACTAATGCTACTTATCCCCCTTCCTAAATCCCTCCCACTCCCTCTTAAACAGGAAAAAAGATTAAATAAGAATGGATAAAATTAAACACAAGCAAGACTAAACAAATATGGTATTTCTAAAATGGTTATGGAGGAGCATAACACATACTTCATTCCAACCAAGAGTAACATGTTCCCCTCCAGAAAGTCCTGATCCCGAGAAATCTAGAGTAAAAACTGTAATATTTGAAGGAAGCAAAATTATAGCAGCTTCACTTCCATCAGCCCTGCATCCACTGTCATGTAACACAGTACCCAGTCAGCATAACCCATTTAAGTTAAGAATATTCTATACTTAACAATGACCAACCAACATATGCTTATAAAGAAAATTAAAATCTACGAGTAATTGATTTTCATAGTACAAAAGAAAGTGGTATGGCATATTGAGTGCCAGGAAAGAGCCTAAAAATATTATAATTGCAACTACCTATGTTACATAGTTGAGTAAATTACAATGACCTCACAAGCTTGAACCAATGAAAACACCCCTCATAGTTTTATATTGTAAAAATAGCCCACTCATAGTTGACTTTTCAGGGGGTAATTGCATCTTAAGTTTTGCATATGACAACATGTTCTTCAAAAAGAAATTAAGCAAAATCTAACAAAGGGAAGCGAGTGATCAGAACATTGAAAGCAGTAAAGCCTGCTACGTGTGAAAAGCAACTACGTGTCAGTGGAACAGTTCAAAACACCAATTGCATGATAAATGGCTAAAAATAGTCCCACAGTCACCTGTTTCCATGGCAATATATCACACATGGCAGAGGCTTTCCTTCAGGACTGATAATAGGCGTGTAATGACTGCATTGAAGAACATCGCGTCGACTGTTTTTTATCTGGGATATTTAAATTCACATGAAAAAATTGATATCACAACTCTTCAACTCTTAACAGAAAAGATTTTACAGACAAAGTGAATTCCGTTTTTGGAATCCTACCTCCACATCCTTTCTTTGATACCATTTCCCTCTCAGCATGAACTCTTGCTCCAATAAATCACTCTGAAGGTCATATTCAGCTCTGCATCCCAATGATGGATACATACATTATTTCATAATGATTTAAGTGAGAATTTGAAAAGAAAAATGGAGAAGTCATAATCGAGACACGCTAAAAATAGCTGCATGAAAGTGCTTGATATCCATAATTCTCTCTTTCAAGACTTTTGTGACTGAGCACCTTATAATATTCTCTTAACCTGGCTTGTGCCCATTGTATCTTCCTCTTAATTCAATATAGTCAACAAAAAAACAAAGAAAGCAACTCCATTTCTTTTTTGAGAGAAAAAATATTCCTTTCCCTGAATTTTCTTCTCAGAAGTATAAAAGTGCATATTCAATATGCCACCAAAACTCAATTATGCACCAAGATACAATTACCCAAAATAATAATTTTTAGTTTAGGCGTATGGATTCTGGTGCGGTAATGATTCAAGAGCTTGTTCCTACCGAAAACCATTTGATTCTAATATCTCACTCTTACAACATAAAAAGCAATAATAAACTACTATATTCAGTTTAAACAACCACTGATTTTTACTTTCTTTCTTTGAAAGAAGAAATATACAGTGCAATATTGCTATGACTATATGCAAGTGCTTCATCTGGGGTAACAGATGAGGCAAATAACACATCACATAGTCATCATAATTTCAAGGAAAACCCAGAAGAAAAATAATCCAGAACAAACATGAGATAAGCGTTTTTACTTAAGATCTTAGTTTTTGTTTGATCCCCTGAAGAACGAGATCAGCACAAGAGAATATAATTGAGATATCAAATGGTGAATATGAACCAAGAACAATAACATATCAGAAACCAGGAATTTCCTCATGGTAGCTTCAAACTAGATCTTGAATTTCCAACTCATGACGATAAAACTAAAACATGAAACACGACGGCGTGCTTGCATAGCAATGAAAAGTATAAAGATGTTTTCTTCGTCTTCTTTTTGAGTACTTGTTCTTCCAAAAGAAGTTGAGTGATTCAAAACTACATGTAGTTAATTATACACAATCTGATATCTCTTAGTTGAGTTCAGGCTTTACATAGAGACATAAAAAAACAAAACTTTTTGAAATTAAATTCCATCGTGTTCCAACTGAACAATAACAAGAATACAAAATCACATATAATGTTTTCAGTAAGAAATTAGAAAGAAATACTTGACGAGAGCATGTGAGAATAGGGAGAAGATTTGAAACCTGGGTGGGCGAATAATGAAGTTTATAAGCTGCTCCATAGATTCAAAATCAAAATCAAATCTTTCAGCAAATATGACCTCAACATATATATCACTGTCTATATTAGAGAGGAAAAGCAACAAATAACCGAGAGAGAGAGAGAGAGAGAGAGAGATGGCTTTTGATGGGTAACGACGGTTTTCTGAGGCAAAGGAAGACGTAAAGAGAAACAGAAACAGAACCAAGCCGCTTTTGTTTTGCAGGCGTCTTTCTTTTTCAATTGTTTTTTTATTAATTATTTTTTCTGATTTTTAGAAAATAATAGGAAGAACTGTAACGAGGTCACATGAACAACAATTAATTATAAAAACAATTCCTAAATTATTAAATAATAAAATAATTTTAAGAGACTTAAAATAATATATTTAAATTATAAAAAGATATAACTATCTTTATTATAATAGCAGGTTCTTTCTTTAGATAAGTAAGAGAATTTGTGTTTTTATTATAGCAGGAGAATTTGTATTATTTTTAAATATATTATTATTTAATTTTTAAGATTATTTAATTATTTAATAATTTAAAAAATTATAATTAATTATCTAGACCCTGCAATTTTTCCTTTTGAAAAAAAGGAAATGGCCGAGAAATGAACTGTTGCCAGTTGCTACCGTGCTGTCTGGTCCCTGCTGGCTTCCTCGCAGCCTTCCTAAATCCTGACTCTTTATAGTCTATAGCCAAACTTTATAGAAAAAAGATAATTTATGGTAAAATCAATGCTTCATGTAAAAATTATATGAGAAATTTATTTCAATTATAAATATAAAAATAGATTAATATAATTTTTACTCTTTTAAATTTATAAAAATTTTAGTTTTAATCTTTTAAATTTTAAAACATGAATTTTAGTCTTTCAATGGACAAAATGGTCCAAATATTTATTAAATTATAAAAATTAATATTTTATATCAAAAGAAATTTAAAGGATTAAAACTAAAATAAAGGTAAATTTGATAGACCAACAATTATACTATATCTTTTTCTAATTATAATATCTACTTAATTAATTTTAGTAAATTGAAGAAATTAGGTAAATTTATTGATTGTAATGATTCTATTTCCTTAAAATACATCTTTAATCATGTGTATTTGAATTACTCTTAATAAGATATTCTCGTACAATCATATAGAAATATATTGGAGAAATTTATAATTTTGGGAGATAAACTATATTAAAATTTTATATTTTGAAATAAATTTAACTAATCATATGCATTTGAAATACCATTGATAAGATACCCCCTTAATATATGCAAACTTATAAGGATATATTAGAGAAAATTATAATTTTAGGAGATAAAATAATTTAAGGTCTTAATCTTATAATTAAAAATGGAAAGAGTATCAACTTAATAAAATTTTAATCTATTTTATCTTTTAAATTTATTTTGGTATTGAAAGTTAAAAATAAAATATAATCTTAATTTTTTATGAAAAAGTAATTTTTTTGGGCAAAAATAATTTGAAGATAATAATGATTGAAATATGTAATATCCCAATTTGTCATTCCCTTGTGTTAATTTAACGATTATTCTTTCATATACTTGTGAATTATATGTTTTAGATAATGTAGCATTGATTTAACTGTTCAGTGGCCATGGTTGCCCCATGAGGGCTTGGAATGATCATGTTTTGGATTGAGATAGAGTTGAAGCTACATGTTATATACTTTATTAGGTACATTGAAGCTTTTCAAACATATTTGAGTACAAAATTGTATTTGAATTGTGTTGAAAACATTGTTTGAGTACTTTAATCTTTCAAGTATCCTTAAATGTGACTCTTATATGATATTGTTTAGATAGATATTGAAAACTACTAAATGAGGGTATGGTAGGGTAGAGGAAATTTCTGGTACAAGGGTGAAATACGGAAAGATCCGAAAGTATATTTATGTTTCTTCTTGTTGTCATGATCAAGGACGATGTTATTTTAAACTTATGTTGTTATGAAACTTGATTTATCTTATTATGCCACTTTTTGATGATTTTTGAGAATTAAAGGATGATTTGATAAGTTTGATTGACTTTTTAAGATGTGGTTGAGGTTGTTGGGATGAGCCATTTATTTCTAAACTCATGTTGAATTGAATGAATGGGAATCTTGGTTTATGAATGCAGACAAGTATTTGTCTATCAAAGTATTAGAAAAAAAAAGGCTAAATTTAATTTTTAAGCCAAAAAGGGATGTGAGTAAAAATTGAAACTTTTTTTTTTAGTTCATTGTTTAGGGTTGATTTTATACAACAAGAAGAAGAAGAAGAAGAAGAAGAAGAAGAAGAAAATATGCTATAGATATTTATGATATAGTGCATCATGCATTTAATTAAGTGGGGGATGAAGTGGTAAAGATTAGGTACATAATGAGAATGATGGGACAACTTACCCCCACAACTACATTTATGAATTTGATGTGTGAGTGTTACCCACCACACTAACATTGTTGTGTGTCAACAACACATAATTGAACATCCACATTCATTAAACCTTAATTTACAGTGATTAATGTAGAACGTGAGAACAAGCATGTTAATTAATAATAATAATGTCGGAGAAGAGTGACATCTAAGCATAAATATGTTTGGTTTTATGTTTAAAATCATTACAAGTATAATTTTATGGAAGTAGCAGTGATTTTGGTAAATCAAACATGCATATATATATATATATATATATATATATATATGTATGAGTGACAATTTAAGTTTTTTTTTTGTACAAAAATTTTTTAAAAATAATTGGGCTCACCCACGATTAAATGGTAGGGCAAAGTCTCATTTCTTCTTAGATGATACTAATACCAGACAGGATGGGCCGTCTATTACCTTCGGACGTAAATTTAGGTACTCAGAAGTTAAGATATCTCCCCAAGCGTTGCGACTAGAATCACAATAAAGTGGTACTCCCCAGGGTTCAAATACGTTTAAAATGATCGCATGTCTCACCCCTTTACTAACTGAACTCATAGACGATAGGTGTGATAATTTGAGTTAACATGTTGAAAATTGGTTGACCTACTATGGATTGAGTTGGAAAAAGATTAGTTTGAAAAGGCTTATGTTTAAGTTGGTTAGTATTTAATTAACTCAAGTCTATCATGCTTGTTAGCCCACCAAATTTTTTTTTAACAAAAAAAAAACTTGGTATTTTTTTAGACAACGAGCCGATGAGAAGAGGGAGGGTTTAGATTTCAGCTTGATAAGAGAATCAGACAATTGAAATCTACTTTTTCTGAAGGTGAGAAGAAAAAAATAAATAAAATAATAAAAATATAAAGAAAAAGGTTAACCTGCTGAAGGGACGAGTTTTTGACCTATACCAAAATGATCTTCTAATTTCACAATCAAACTAACTATTTTTTTGCGAGCCTCACCCATTTTATTAGGTTTATATATATCTTTTATAAATTACTCTATAAATGACACTATCCATCAAGTTTGAATAAAGTCTAAAGCATACAATTATCTTTTAAATATTGGCTTGTATAATGTTATTTATAAACATGTACTATAAGGTGACCATTACAATTCAATTTCAATTATTCATGAAATAAATATATTTTTTTAAAACGAATACAAACAATCAAAACACACAATTTAAGACAAATCATATCTATCAAATCTTATACTACTATGCATAAGTTACCAAATTTCTAAAAGATTATCATTCCTATTAATTCGGTAAGAGTTAGTTAACCTAAGAATTTATTTTAATTATAAATATAATATTTTATTTTTCCATATATATTATTTTTTTAAAATGATTCCTAAATTTAGATTCATGATATGTAGGTTGTGTTGTTAATATTAGAATGTAAATGATTAAAAAAATAACATTAAAAGAAAATTAGCGTATATTTTTTATAGATAATTAATATTTAAAAAAATTAAATTAAATTAATAAAATAATATTTATATTTAGAATCAAGTATAATGATAAGTTATCATTGATTTATTTTAAAAAATCCAAAAGGAAAAGAAGTGGGGTAATGGATGATAACAATAAAGGTAGAGATCATGTGGGGAAATGAGAGGGGACAAACCAGTAAGGCTTGCTTTGAATTTTCCATCCCTCATAGTCATATTCTCAACTCAATTATCTGCATATTCTTTATACCAAACACTTTGTCCTCTCACAGATTGACTGCCCTCCTTCAACCTCATTATATGAATATATTCCACTTTAGAATTACAATTATATTATTCTTTTAAGTTTAATAATAGTTTTATGAAAACAGAATCAGGGGTAAATTAATCTTCCAAAATTTTAATCATATACATTCATCTCAACATCCTTATCTTAATTATTCTCACTTTATATTTTTATTATTATTTTAGAGTATAACATTCATTGTTATATGATATTATTGATTTTATAATGGTAAAATAAAACTGTTATTTTACCTTATTAGGTACTCTTTAAACTATTAAACTTAAATTATATGATTAATATTTTTATTAATTTTATTATCTTTTTATATAATTGATCCCAATTATCGTGAAATATTTTTTATCTTACTCTTATTTGGGTGAAAACCCTTTGGCTTCAAGATTATTTTTCACAACTCAAATATAAAGTTAATTTCTTGTCTTGATTAAGACAAAAAGAATTATATCATCTGAAAAAAAAATGTACTTTTAATTTTTTTTATATAAACTCAGTTAAAATATTTAAAATTATGTTAAATAAATAAATGCTGATATTTGAGAGTATTGTCAGGTTAAAATAGCAATAATTCTGTTGATGTAAATTTTTTTATTCATAAAAATTAAATTTATAATCTAGTTATTTAAAAGGCATTATATTATGATTGATATAATGTCATGGGTTACTTTTGAGAATATTTCTTATACGCTTAAACTTTTAATTTATTATTAACATTTTCTCACAATTTGAAATGTTAAATTAAAAAAATATTTTTAACCAATAAATTAGGGAAATCTTATTACTAAGAATGAGGTAGGAGTACCAAAAATAAACTTCTTAATTGATATAAAAAAAAAATGAACTTATTAATTAATTAATAGACTAATTAAGCATGAGGTAGGAGTAGGAGTACATCAACGGCCTTCACGAGAGGTCTTGTCCGACCGTACGGCCCGGTACCTCTACCCAACCCTAATGCATTGATTAACAAAGAAACAAAATCCTGATTTTTTCATATTTTTATTTAAATAGGCATATACCAGCGTAAAATTATAAAAAAAAAATTAAATTCATGATTTAGGTTATAAAGGCATTGGTATTTTTTATATATTTGTTTAAGTTAAAGAGATAGCACCGTATCATAATACTTATAACAAAATTTTTAGCCTTGAAATATCAATGTGAGCCGATTTAATGTGGAAAGTCTTATATAAGATAGAATTAAGCTATATAAATAAATAAATAAATAAATAAATAAGGGAAACAACTCATAAATTCAAAGATTAAAATTTTGGTGAAATATTGATTCTACTTTAAGTCTTGAAGTTGGTTGCCAATTCTGACCATTTTAGAGGGTAAAAAAAATGTCTTCCCTTTTTTCTCATAGTCATATGATGTATTAGGGGAATTGGGATCCATTCCGCATCAATATCTGGTTTGATCTGTGGACATTTTAAATTTAGATTTTATTGAGTTTTTATTGATTTATTATCCTGAAATAAAATAAATATTGTGAAAAAGAATGGGAAAAAGACATAAAAAGACCATTTGAATTTCAAAAGAATAAATTGGGTTTCTCAAATTTCAAAAGGATAGATTGGGCAGGAAGCTCAATCTGTCATTTCTAAATTTATGTGCAAAGACGATATTACCCTTCACTTTTCCAATATTTTGACAATACGATTTACAACTTGGCCAATGATATTTACAACTCTGACAATGGTATTTGCAACTGTAAGAAATCAAATTCTGGAAATTGGGAGAAACACTGTAGTTTCTTTGACAATACGATTTACAACTTGGCCAATAGTATTTACAACTCTGACAATAGTATTTGCAACTGTGAGAAATCAAATTCTGGCAATTGGGAGAAACACTGTAGCTTATTTTGAGAATACGATTTACAACTTGGTCAATGGTATTTACAACTCTGACAATGGTATTTGCAACTGTGAGAAATCAAGTTATGGCAATTGGGAGAAACACTGTAGCTGACACTGTAGCTTATTTTCACAATACGATTTACAACATGGCCAATGATATTTACAACTCTGACAATAGTATTTGCAACTGTGAGAAATCAAGTTCTGGCAATTGGGAGAAACACTGTAGCTGACACTGTAGCTTATTTTCACAATACGATTTACAACTTGACCAATGGTATTTACAACTCTGACAATGGTATTTGCAACTGTGAGAAATCAAATTTTGGCAATTGGGAGAAACACTGTAGCTGACACTGTAGCTTCTTTGACAATACGATTTACAACTTGGCCAACGGTATTTACAACTTTGACAATAATATTTGCAAATGGGAGGGTAAACCCGATAGAGGGTAAATGTGCAGAAAAGGAGTGGTAACGTAATAGTATCTGCACGTGTACCCTCCATCGGATTTACCCTCCGTCGGGTTTACCCTCCCAGTTGCCGATGCCACTATCAGAGTTGTAAATACCGTTGGCCAAGTTGTAAATCGTATTGTCAAAAAAGCTACAGTGTCAGCTACAGTGTTTCTCCCAATTGCCAAAATTTAATTTCTCGCAGTTGCAAATACCATTGTCAGAGTTGTAAATACCATTGGCAAAGTTGTAAATCGTATTGTGAAAATAAGCTACAGTGTCAGCTACAGTGTTTCTCCCAATTGTCAAAATTTGATTTCTCACAGTTGCAAATACCATTGTCAGAGTTGTAAATATTATTGGCCAACTTATAAATCGTATTGTCAAAATATTGGGAAAGTGAAGGGTAATATGGTCTTTGCACATAAATTTGCAAATGACAGATTGGGCCTCCTGCCTAATCTGTTCTTTTAAATATTCAGAAGCCCAATTTATCCTTTTAAAATTCAAATGGTTTTTTTATGTCTTTTTCCCAAAAAGAATTTTTAATCTTTTTATTATTAGTTAGATGCATCTATATTTATAAACATAAAAGTTCACAGTAAATTTGACCAAATTCCCTATTGAGAAAATGACCTAAAAACTTAGAAAATGCCACTTTAAGCCCATGGGGTCCTATCCATTGGTTTACTTTGCTCTTATCCACTGGTCCCCACAATCCATCCACCAGCCACAATTTCCTACAATCATTGAAATTGTCCAACAAAGTTGACTCCTATTTTTCAACCAACCTTCACCACCTAATATTCACATCATTTATTTTTTTCCCATAGCAAAATCTTATGACTAATTGAATTAAAGTATACAAATGCTAGACCACAAACAACCACCTAATTAACTAGACCAATGGCAATCCCCTGAACTCCACAACTCCCATATATAAGAAGTTATTTGAATAACAAGTTAAAAAATATTAGTTAAGTCATTAACTATTTATTAAATTGATAAAATATTTCGAATTTACCCTTATTAAATAATATATATATAATTAAAAAAAATACTTTTTAAATATACTTTTATTACATGTCACATTTCTCCATTCATTTTTTCTCCTACATTTATAATTCACTAGTTTTTTGTGACAAGGGTAAAATGAAAAAAAAATTATTGATGACCATGTCTATTTTTTATATTTGAGACCAACACTTCTTTTTAGAAATTTTTTTATATATTAGACTAGAATGATTATTAACAGTTGATTCTCTAAAATATTAAATTACATCCAAATCCTAAGTATTTTTCCAATCATACTTAGTATTCTAAATTAACTTATGATTTATCTAGTATCTTAAATATTTTTTTAAGAATATTTAATATACTAAAATATTTTTTTAATAATTTCTTGTGCATCCAATATTTTAAAGTAATTTTTAGTAGCACTCATTATTTTAAATTTAAAGTGCTTTTTGTTGCTGAAAGTGTTTTAATGGTAAAATTATTCAAAAAATGTTAAAAAAAGTGCTTTTAAGAGCAAAATTACTTAAAAAATACTATAAAATATTGAGTATTACTAAACAAAAACATTTTAGATTATTACCCTAATAACAAATTTGTTATCTCTAAAACTAATTTGTTACCTCTACATCAAGATCAGGTTTGAAGATCACATATCTTGCATCTCCTTGTCATACTTGCCTCTTCAACATATTCAAACTTTAAAATCGGAACATATATTTTAACTGCCAAATTTTAATATATTCTAATACTAATTTGATTGAAAAAGTTGAACAAAAATTATCTACTCAAATTATTTTCTATTCTACTTGTAAATTCCAAAATCTATCAAAGTATTTACATATCATCAATTAACAAAATTTTTAAATCGATAATAGAATTTAAATTTAAAATCTTATAAATTATGAATTAACTTCTTATTACCAATTAAACTATATAATTTTAATGTTAACAAGCTAAATTATTTATAAATCATGGAGAGTATGACTTGTTATTTTAAATTTCATGTAAAACCTAAATACAGGCTACTCTTTCTTTTATTGGGCTGTCAATTATTACATAATCTAATTGACTTCAAATAACTTAATATCCTCCAAATCTTAACTTCCTCAAATAAAGCATGATAATTAGTAATATAAGTAAGAAGAGAAGTGGAGAAAAGATATAAAATTAGGAAAAATCGAAAGTCAAAATTTGTTGTTAGTTTGATATTTTTTGAGTTGAACACCAGAAAAAATGGGCTAATCATGGGTGAACTAAACGTCAAAGAACAGCTTTGAAAACCCCATGAATTCATTTTTTTAATCACTACATAAACATGGGATTAAGCCACTAATTCCAAAGTCTTTTGCAGTAGAAAAATCAGAAACCTTATCTGTATAATACTCTTATCATATATGTATGAGTCCCATGCTTCCTTTGGTGTCCCTCAAGGGACCAAAAGCAAATACTATCCACTCATGTGACATCCCAATCTACTTTTTAAAAGCCACTAGATTTGTGTGCCATATGCCATACAAGCCGCTATTTCACACGAGCCCCTCTCTCTCTCTTCTTACCCCTCACTCTCATCCGCCTCAGTGTCTCAGACACTAATAAGGACCCAATCTGCGATTTCGGGTTCAACCCATTTCGAGCGTTTCAGCTTTAGCCATTTTGCGACTGTGTTCTGGTGAGTTTTCTTTTTTTTGTTTTGTCCATTGTTACCATTGTTGTTCTTTCTGTTGAAAAGGGAAGTTCAAAGGGAATGTATGATCTATGATGGTTCGCGAGTGATCTTGTTGACAGATGAACTGTGTGTATTGCGATTTTAACTTATTTCAGCAAATCTCTCAGTTTTTATTAGGTTGGTTGATGATGTTTTGTTTTGTGCGTAATAAATGAAGAAAAGGAAAAACGGGTGTGGCTTACATTTGTTATTTGAATTAAGAGGTATTTTATGACGTTGCTGATTGCTTTAGTAGATCTAAGTTCACGAGATTCACGCTTGAAATGAGTTCTATAAAAGGAGATAGTCCCCAGCAAGAAAAGTCAACTCTTTCAAGACTTACATTTTTCCTGTCAAATCTTTAAACCGTGTCAAAAACAGTCTTTTTTCATCATAAATGTTTTTAGATAATAACAAATGGAAGGTACTGATACCGGTTGGTCTAGTATTTTGAATTTTGATACTTTATAGTACCAAACATGAAAAACTTTATGATTCCGTATCTTTTTTAGATGCTAACAAATAAAGTCGGATATCGTGTCTGCTTTGGATGTCTCCTAAAGTTCCCCTGGTCGTTAGTAGTGTAAACAAGGAAGAAGTGAACAATCTACCAGAATAAACTAGAGCAGAAGTTATTTTGACCACAGACAAGGTTCAATTATGCTATATCTATAGTTGATGGCAAAAACAGAGAGATTATGCTATATCTATATATACTGAAAAATGTTGAATTAAGCCTGAATTAAATTTCTTTTTTTAAAAATACATGTGATATTCTTGGCTAAATTGGTTATATAAAGAAATTTGACTTGGCTAGCTAATCATTGTAGCTCATTTTCTCATTGAATTATTTGTCTGTTAGTTTTTTTATGCATCTAATCTGCTGTTATGCAATAAGGCATAATAATGGCCCTGATGGGAATGTCAAGTTAGGCTTTTGTAGGATTGATGATTAATCAAGTGAGATTAGAAGATATCAGATGAACATTTTGTTCTAGATTATTAAATTAAATCATTTTGTGATTAATGCCGGTTGAGAAGTTGTATTTAAAGTCACATATGATTCTTTACTTTTGAGTGAGGAGGGTGGAGGGTTCTCATGTCTATTCTATGTTAAGTCGCAGAAAATGTCAAACTTAGCCACCCTCTGCATATCAGTAATATCTTGGCGGGATTTGATGATTGCTTTTAAGAATGATCTTGTTTGGGGCAGCATTAGTATCCATTTGAAGAACAGCTAATAAACATCATGCTTTCATACTTAATGCTATATATCTTGTGCTCAATCTCAATTATAAAATCATATGTAATCAACTCTGATGCCGTTTTCCTGGGCATGTGATTTCTTATGGCTTCATTATTTTCAGTAAGGAGCAGAACATGGCTCAGATTTTGGCTCCCTCTACACAATGGCAGATGAGAATCACAAAAACTTCTGCTAATGCAAGCCCCATTTCATCGAAATCGTGGAGTTCTTTACTGTTTAAACAAAATAAGAAAGGCGCATCTAGCAACTCTTCTAAATCCAGAGTGTTGGCAGTCAAGTCCGACAATAGTACTATCAACCGGCTAGAGGATCTGCTTAATTTGGACACCACTCCATACACAGATAAGATTATTGCGGAGTACATTTGGTATTTCATACCACTTTCTTCCCCTCCCTCTTCTTATACATGCTTGTCTTTGTCTATATAGTCAACTTCGAAATTTGAATTAAACCTTTTCGGTAGTTGTATTAATAATAGAACTGTTTTTACAGGATCCAATCATGAATAACCATTTCCACTTTTATGCTTCTGTATGAGACCACTTGTGTTTAACAATGTCATATTATTTTGTGAAACAGGGTTGGGGGGACAGGAATTGATGTGCGCAGCAAATCAAGGGTATGCTATTTCTAATGTCGTGAAAAGGTTAGGAGAAGACAATATTTCGCTTAGTTGACGTTTGACTAATCTCATGCTTTTATGAATTTTATATTAATTTCAGACTATACCAAAGCCTGTTGAACATCCCTCTGAGCTCCCTAAGTGGAATTATGATGGATCTAGCACTGGACAAGCTCCTGGTGAAGACAGTGAAGTAATCCTATAGTAAGACTCTTTGAACTTACACTCCTTTTGACATTATTCTATAATCTATACTATGGCAGTTTATTTTACTTTTCTTACTTTATTCAGTCCTCAAGCAATTTTCAGAGATCCTTTCCGTGGTGGTAACCATATTTTGGTAAGATCTTGGACATCTGAAAGGGTTCAATGTTGATTTATTGAAATATAATGCAAATATTATTAAAGATAATTTGTTTTATACTGTTTTGCAAAGGTAATTTGTGATACATACACCCCACAAGGAGAACCTATCCCCACAAACAAGCGGCACCGAGCTGCTCAAATCTTTAGTGATCCAAAGGTCACAGCTGAAGTTCCATGGTATATATTCTCCTTGCCTTTGTTGTAATACACCATTATATGCGTAGAAGAAAGGACAAGCACACCATTGTGGTAATGAAATGTATGCTTTTACAGGGCAATGTTTTAAAAAATATTTACCTACACAAACTCAAGTCTTTAGTAACCCAACGGGCGTAACTGACATTCCATGTTATATATTCTCCATGTTTTTACTGTAATACATCATTACATGCATAGAATAAAGGATAAGCACACCATCATGATAATGAAATGCATGCTTTAATGGGGCAATTTTTTAAAAAAATATTAACCAACTTATTTTAAAGTGAGAGTCCTTTTACTTAGTATTGAACTCTTCCATGCATAAAACTAAAGGCATGTTCTTAGGAAAACTACCAATTGAGTTCAGCATTGATACTACCTATATAGTTATATACATTCCAATGCATATGGCATTCCCCTTCTGGCAATGCCTACTTTTATGTATGCATGGGATTTTTCCTTCACTTGATCACTTCTATGAACCTTAGATAACTGAACCTTTGTTGTTGACTGTTGAATCATTCTTAAAGAAGAAAACATTCTAATGGTTTTGGTTGATTGTTCCAAGGTTTGGAATTGAACAAGAGTACACTTTGCTTCAAACAAATGTAAACTGGCCGTTAGGTTGGCCTGTTGGAGGCTATCCTGGTCCTCAGGTAATGCATTTCCTGCTTCTACTGTCAACTTTCATCCTGATTTATGGGATTTTGATAACTCTTTTACATGAATAGAATCTAATTACTCCTTAATCTATTAGGGTCCCTACTATTGTGCTGCTGGGGCAGATAAATCATTTGGTCGTGATATATCAGATGCTCATTATAAGGCTTGCTTATATGCTGGAATTAACATCAGTGGTACCAATGGGGAGGTTATGCCTGGACAGGTCTTTCTCATACCATTCCCTTTTTCTTTTATGGTTTATGAATTTTTTGAACTTATTCTTTGCCTTACTTTTTCTTTCATGAATATTCCAGTGGGAGTTTCAAGTTGGTCCTAGTGTAGGTATTGATGCTGGTGATCATATTTGGTGCGCAAGGTACCTCCTTGAGGTAATTCAGTTTACCTACTTTTAATTGTACATATACCTTTGGACCACCTGAAACTGGAAGGCTAAGGTTTTAAATGAATTGGCTAAAGATGTTGTGAAGGCATAATTCTTTAGAGTTAAGGAAGCTTGATGTCTTGTTATTTATGTGCTAGTTTGTCTGAGAAATGATATGCTGTGTGGTTTTTTTTTTGGCGCCTGAAGCAGTACTGCAGTAGTTATGGTGTATGTGTAATTTTCAACATTAGAAGTTTGCTTTTTTATCTCTTATATTTAAGTCTTCACTTTTCTTCCCCAGTTGGATTGGTGGATGATGGACTAGAATACCTCCTTTGCTTGTAACTGGACATTGTTGTGATCTTTTGTGAACAGAGTTATTTGTGTCTGTTATTGTCACCATTTACTCTGTATCATCTGATAAGTTATGTTGCTTTTTTCCTCTGTTCTTACAGAGGATCACCGAACAAGCCGGAGTCGCTCTCTCACTTGATCCAAAACCAATTCAGGTACTATAATGCTATAACTGACAGCAACTCTTTTTCTCTTGTAATCATTTTAATGTTTTTGCATTTTGTGTCAATAGGGTGACTGGAATGGTGCAGGATGCCACACCAATTACAGGTTTTTGGCCGCATCCCTATCATGAATTGTGATAGTGATCCCTAGTAACTTGCTATATTTACTAAAATGCTGAACTTTTCATTGGTTTTTCAGTACCAAGACTATGAGGGAAGATGGAGGCTATGAGGTGATAAAGAAGGCAATTTTGAACCTATCACTTCGTCACAAGGATCACATTAGTGCATATGGAGAAGGAAACGAGAGAAGGTTGACCGGAAAGCATGAGACAGCCGACATTAACACATTTTCTTGGGTATGACTTAAAATTAATATATTTTGGTGGAAGATTAACAGTGTAAAAACAACACAAAGTTGATATTCTTTGAGGCAATCTCATAAAATCTAACTTGCAGGGAGTGGCTAATCGTGGTTGCTCAATTCGTGTGGGAAGAGACACAGAGGCGAAAGGAAAAGGTAAAACCGCCCGCAATATTTCTGCATCTTGTAGTTGGTCTTGCTTAACATTAGACCAATAGAAACAATTAGTCTCCTTAATCTGTCTGCAGTTATGAGATGTACCAATATGCATCATCGAACTTCGAAAGAGCTGTTCAACTGGAGAATAGAGTTTTCCTCCACATCTTTTTTCCCCCCAAAGAACAACCATAATGAAACAATTAGGATCTTAAGTGACTTCATTTCATTTCTTTTTTGGCCAACTTAAATGACTTCTTTTCAAAGTAGTTATCTTTTTAACTATAAGGATTTCTGGGTTACTCCTGTATTGAGATGCACTTAGTTCCCACCTTTCTTGTTTTGTAAACTTTTTAACACGTATGTATTGCAAAATCACATGCCTTGGTTTCTACCAAATATTTTGATTTTTCAAAAAAAAAATGTCAGCGTAATATAGCCCTATGCTGGCTACTGCCCCCATTCTAATTGTCATGAGCTTCCCTTTTGTTCGCTTTAAAACTTATTTTACGTCCAGAAACCGTCATATTGAGGCTGTTTAACTACTGGAAACTGCCAGTGTTTCTAGATTTTTATTTATTTGCCTTGCCAATTCTCTTGATTTGTAGGTTACTTGGAGGACCGGCGTCCGGCTTCGAACATGGACCCATATGTTGTGACTTCATTACTGGCGGAAACTACAATATTGTGGGAACCAACACTGGAGGCTGAAGCTCTTGCGGCTCAGAAGTTAGCATTAAAGGTCTAAGTAAGTCCATAGATTGATGATTGATTATATATTGACGAGTGGACTCAAATTAGCTGAGATTGGTTTAAGTGCTTGGAAAGCTCTGCATTTTCAATTTAAATTGGTGTAGAAGAAGGCGATTTTGTCTGGATGATAGTGGAGAATAAAGTTTGTCATCTTTGTTGTGTTGTCAGATGAAATACCTGATGAACTGGAAACTTCTGATTGATTGTATATTTAAATAATATGTTTCCACTAATGTGTTTGCATTCTTGGGTTGAATTGAGATACTCTTTCTTGCCGATCCTTAATGTCAATCCAAGTTCGCCACGTTGGCAGGTTGGGCCCAAGAGCTCAGCCCATATGACCTATCACATCTGTTGCATGCTGCTCTATGGGCTATGGTGTTTTGGTATGTTTAATATCAAGAATTATAAACTGTATATTGATAAAAGAAATCTGATTTGTTTTGGGATGATATGCATTCCATATCAAAGTATCAACAAATACTTGATATGGAATGCATTTGTAGCGTGTTCGATCTTTAAAGAGTACCATTTTGTAATGGTTACAATCCTAGTACTTAGAGAGACATCATAGTTCCTAAGTGCCTAGGTTTACGTTTGGGGTAATAGACAGCACGTCCTGCCAAATATTTGTATTGTTTAGAAGGAAGTGAGACTTTGCTCTACTTTTAGTTTTGGGTAAGTTCAACCTCTTTTCAAAAATTCTTATACAAAAAGAAAAAACAAGATAACAATGGGAGGGTGGGAGGCAAAATAATTACTATTATTTATTTAATTCCAGTCCTTATAAGTGGCAATTGAGGTTTCGAAGAAGATAGAGTCATCCGCATAGAGCAGATGTGACACTGGTTTAGCAGCACTGCAGATCTCAATACATTTCCATCCAAGAGAAGATTCGGCCCCTTGTATGAGGCAGGAGAGGACATTTGCAGATAAGATATATGGGTAAGGGAAAAGTGCATCACCTGGTCTAATGCCCCTTTTTAGGCGTGATAGCAGGCGAGACTTGACCATTGAACTGTATCTAATAGTGGATAGTTGAAACACATTGATGAATTAATTGAATCCACTTGTTAGGAAAGTTCATTCTATGCAATACTACAAAGATGAAATTCCAAGAAAGCCTGTCAAAAGCCTTGAAGAAGTCAAGTTTTGAGAGCTGCAAGCTTCCTTCTTTTACCAGATGAGTGAATCTAAGACGAGATCAGTAGCTAACATAATGTTAGTCTGCCTTTTAGAAATGCACACTGATTAGGAGCAATGAGGTGAGACGGGGGAACTTTCAGCCTGTCACGAGCACTTTGGAAAATATCTCATCGGCCACATTACATAAACTAATAGGTTCAAAATCATATACGTTTTGTGGTCTATCTGATTTAGGCAGCAAGGTAATGACCGTTTTGTTGAAGCCGTTTTGTGTTCTATACCAGAAATGCATCACCATATTAACAATGTCATGTTGTACAATATGCCAGTTCCTCTGATAAAAAGAAGCATGGAAGCCATCCGAACCAGGTTCACTGTCATTAGGAAGACTAAACACAACGGTCTTGATTTCTTCAGCAGACAAAGGTTTCATTAGATCAAGAAAGTCTTCAGTGTTAAGTTCAGGGATATGAATCTGAGATAATGCATGCACAAGATCATCATAAGAATACAGCTCTTCTTCCTTGTAAATGGTAGCAAAGTGATTTACACAAATTCCCATGAGTTCATCAGGATCATCAGTCCAATAACCATGAGATTTCACAAGCCTTGTGACTGATCTTGAGACTCTTCTTGACGCCACATAACATAACGGAATAGCCAAACTATGGATGGTAGAGTGATTGAATTTGATAATAGTAATGCCAACATTGTTAATTACCCCAATTCTTTTATAAGCACAACTGCACAGGTATCCTCTTTTGGGCCGTTTGATATGAGGGGTTTGGAAGGGAGATGAGGGAAGGGAATTTTTTTTAAAGTTGAATTTTTAAAAAAATTTAGAAAGTATGGTTAAAAAGTTTTAATTAATTTTTCTTACTCTTTTATATTATATATTATTTTTATTAAAAATTTATAACCCCATTTCTTCATCTTTTTTTAAAATGGAACTTAAAATTTTCCCCCACTTCTCCAACTCACTTGTGCTAAATAACCCAAATGTAGACTTTTGTTTTAGTGAAAATTTAAATTTTAATTCATTATATTATATGAGTAGATTAAGCTTTGACATAACCCCATGGATAACTTCCAAGGATATCATTAAATATGATATTTTTTACCCACATAATTTTCTGTTCAAATTCTAAATCTATTGCTTATCATTTTAGGTAAATATAATATATCTATTGTTATAAGTATCGACTAATCATATTGTACTATAGATTTTTTAAAAGAATTTTGATGTTGACTAAAAAATCCTCTTCATATATACTATTAGGAATACAACCCCTAACAAGCTCTTATTTATCATTTTAAATCCGATCAATTAATTATTCAAATTTAAAATAAAAAATAAATATTAAAATAAATAAATATAAAATCTCAAGCTATTTTCTCTTTAATATACCTATTTTTACATAATATAATATCATACACTTATATTAAAATATTTTTAAAAAATTAAATCATATTTATTATAATTAAATAATTTATCTAATTTATTTCAATCTACAACCACTCTTAAATTAAGGAGAAAGGAGTATAAAATCGTAAAAATCTTACCTGATTCTTTTATTTTTTTTCCTGCCACACCTTCGTCAAAACCATAATATGGAAGCTTCCGGAAGATTTGAAAATGGAAATCCTTCTTCACATGCCTGTCAAATCTCTCCTGCTTTGCAAGTGCTTGTCCAAGTCTTGGTTCTCATTGATCTGTAACCCTAATTTCCCCAAACTCCATTTTCAGCGATCTTCTTCCCTACACAGCCATAGATTCCTTTACACAAGTCCTTCAGAAATCTGGTCCATTGATATCAATGCCTCCTTTAATGACGATTCTGCAACTATCAAGCTTGCTGATTTTTATCCCCTTCTCAAACCAGACACTGAAGTTAATATCATTACTTCTTGCAGAGGCTTTCTTCTTCTCATGCTCATCGTCCAAGAAGAAGAAGAACAACAACTTTTTCTATGGAATCCATCTACAAATCAACACAAACAGATCCCAGAACCTCCATTTCCATGGATATCTAAAATGTCGTATGGCTTTTGTTACGACGAATCCACTGATGACTACTTACTGGTCTCACTTAACTATAACAATGATGCATCTGTTTTGAAAAGCTTCGACATTTTCCCTCTAAGAACCAATTCATGGCAAAAACTTCCTCTCATTGCTAGTTACCAACTTCCAAGGAGAACATGGCCTTTAGCAGTTAGAGCTGGTTCTTTCCTAAACGGTGCAATTCATTGGTTAATGTCAGGTTATAATTATCCACCGAAGCCTAATTTGTATGTCACAAAAATCATTGCATTCGATATAACAAAAAAAGTATGTCCGAGAAATAGCTACCCTGCCTGATGATGGTAATCACATAAAATGTGATTTGTGTACTAGGAACTGTTTTTCACATGTACGACACTAATAATAGTAACATTTAGATAATCGCTACAAAATTTCAGCCTATATAGATAACCACGGTTATTTCTACCATTTTAGTGAGTTATGAGGCTGAATTCAGCCAAATTTTTTACACGTCTGAATCCAATTCTACATAATAATCTACATTTTAAGTTTATAATTTAAATTTAACTGTAAATTTTGTTAAATTTATTTATTTGTTTATAGAATTTTTAATTTTATTATTAGTTAAAATTATTTTATTCATTTATTTATTGTGCTTTTAAATTTATTATTATTTAAAATTATTTTTTATTTATTTATTTTATTTTAAAAATATTATTATTTTAATATTTATTTATTTATTGTGATTTTAAAATTATTATTATTTAAACGTTTTTATTCATTTATTTATTATATTTTAAAAATATTATTATTTTAATATTTTTTTATTTATTTATTGTGATTTTAAAATTATTATTATTTAAACGTTTTTATTCATTTGTTTATTATATTTTAAAAATATTATTATTTTAATATTATTTTATTCATTTATTTATTGTGATTTTAAAATTATTATTATTTAAAAGTTTTATTTATTTATTTATTATATTTTTAAATTATTATTATTATATTAAATTATTTTAGTTATTTATTTATTGTTATTTTGAAATTATTATTATTTAAAATTATTTTATTTATTTATCTTGTTTTGAAAATTATTATTATTTAACATTGTTTTGTTCATTTGTTGTGTTTTTTAATTTATTATTTTTTAAAGTTATTTTATTCATTTATTTATTATGTTTTTAAAATTATTATTTGATATTTTTTTTATTCATATATTTATTATGGTTTTGAAATTATTATTGTTTGATATTATTTATTGGATTTTTGAAATTATTTATTTATTGTATTAGAATGAGTCGACGACCTGAAAAGGAGCTAGTTAATCCCACTGCATCTATCAATAATCCTTTTTCTATGGCAATTATTTCTACAGGTGGTATGGGTCAGGACTCCGATATCAACATCATGAATTATGATTTCAACGATGAAGAGATGATAGAGTTCATGACAGATACTGTATCTACTTATATGGAGCAATAGGCTTAGGAAGATAAGAGGTATGGGGAGCCTTAGGAGGAGGACCAATAGATCCAGCATGAGCTTTGAACTTGTACTATTTGATTATTTAGAATACTTTAGTAACATGAAAACTTTATAAACAGGAGGTTGATGATTTGATAATGTCTATAATATTAGGCTATTAACATGTTTGTCACGTCCTGGTCCTAAAATTTAGATTACGATTGATACAAAATATGAATAATTTCATATTCTGAAAGCCTAATGTCATAAATAAAATATTCGAATTTTCCATAATATTTTTCAAATAAACAGAATATTTTCTAAGGTCTATGTGGAGGTTTTATCCTTTTTAAAATAATTCAAGTTATTAAAAAAGGCAATTACATAAAAAAGCAGTCTTTGTCAAAAAATAATGCTTCGAATCGGCAACGAGGCTATTTACTGCTCAGTTAAAGTATTTGAGTCAACTACACTATATGAGGCCAAATAATCTACTTGTGAATAACATCCTAAACAAATGATGAAAAATGTGAAAATCAACAATGCATAATCATGCTGAAAAATATATTTCATAATATTTCGTAAATTGATGCAAACCTTTCCGTAAATATTTTCTTTTAGGAAAAACAATAATATGAAATAATCATTTCGAATCAATAGTTTAACAACAATCCTTTCAAAACCATAATCTTTCCGCAGGACTGAACAGAACAAAAATAGACGTGGACACACAGTCTACGAGGGTTAATAATCAATCTGATGGCTCAGCCACTAACTATCGTAAGTACGAAACCCATGGAATAATCTGATAGCTCAGCCACTACCCTTCGCGAGTACAAAATCCACAGAATAATCTATTAGCGCAGCCATTACCCTTAACGAGTACGAAACCCACGAAATATTCTGGTAGCTCAGTCACTACCCTTCGCAAGTACGAAACCCATGATATAATCTGGTAGCTCAGCCACTACCCTTCGCGACTACAAAACCCACGGAATAATCTGGTAGCTCAGCCGCTACCCTTCGCGAGTATGAAACCTACGGAATAATCCATCGAGTTCGGGTAACTAAGGTACACCAAGGGCTAACAGTATTGTTATTAACAACCAGCGTCTTGTATTCTGTCCTTTCAAAATATTTCCATCATTCGTGGGGTTTATTTCACATGTAATAATCTCAACCGTTTCAATACCATAACCGTTAGTAAAACCATTTTAAATTTCAAATATCCCAATATGTATATTTAAAATCAAATATCAAATTATTGTAAAAACATATGAAATTCACATAGAAATATATTTCATGAATAACATCACTTCGATACAACTTTTGTCAAACCCTTTTTAAAAGTTTATTTATTTTCATACATAATCATAATTCTTTTATAAACCAATAGAAAGAAAATTATTTTTAACAATTTAAACCATATTTTTATAAAATTTACTTTTTGTAATTTATATTTAAAATTTAACATTTAAAATATAATATATTTAAAAATATAAATTTTACAAAATGTTATTCATTCATTTAAAATACTCATATCACTTACTTTTATGTTTTTGTTTTAGAATATAATTCTCCTTTTTTATTTTCCTAAATTTCACATACTCACAATTCAATTTCACGAAGGTTCCATAGCCCCCAGACATTAATTATCCACCAGTCCTCATTTCACCAAGTCACTCGCTCTGCCTCCACCTGTGGACGACGACTCTGCAGTACAGCCACCGGCGTCGCAAGCTCAGCTTCCTTCCTCTTTTCTGTTGCTTTCTGTTAGAAAGAAAATCGTCACTCTATCGTCGTTGGCAACACACTCAACCTCTCTCCCCTCCACTGATTCCCACTGCTCCCCGCCTCAGACACTTCTCTGCCCCATTTATTAGACCGTCTGAACTGATTAGAATGACAGCTCCGGCGTGACAATACAGATGGGGAAAAGTTGACAGAAGCACGACAACGATTGCGTGAAGATTCCTCTCTGTGCTTCCGCTGCGTCGCCCCTCCTGCTTCGCTGAGAAATTAAGAGGAAATAGGGAGAGCGTACGGTCCCTCTGAAAAGGAAAAAGGGGAGATGGTAAATTTGTAATTTCAACTTCCTGAAAAGTAAATAAAACCTTCACTCTTGCAGCTTCCAGGGTTGGAACACAGGACCTCTAATATCTACTCTCCGCATTCGGACCACTCTACTAATGTCTTCCTATTGCCATTTTATTCATCCAATATTTATATAAGTTTTATAATTTAATTGTATTATTAAATTTTCAGAGCCATGACAATATTGGTTTAATCCATGCATCAAAATTACCTATAATCTTGATGCCTTCTACTAATTCGGGTATTTAATTGGTACAGTAAAATATTATCCAATATAGTCCTGATTATAACGAATTACAATAAATAAGGTAATCCCTCGCTTTGGTTATGTAATCTAGAACCAAGATCAAACATATTGTGACATTAATTCCCTTCTTACTTTTTTATAAAATATAAAGTTCATTTCATGATTCCATATAGCACAATCAAACAAATGTTATATAATCATCATTCCCTTATGTTACATTCTCCATCATCACATTCCCACCAATGCCATGAACTAAATGAGCCATTGGGGTCTCGAAATTAAATAAAATGTCTTATTATTAAGATTCTTTTTATGTACTTATAATAATACACATAAGGGATATCATCGTGAACATTTGAGATGAGGTTGAATCATGAACGTTCAAAATTTGTTTCGAGAAAATTTAGTATTTAAATTTATATTTTAATATTTAATTTTTCTAAATAATTACAATTTTAAGGTTCTCTTCAATTAATATCATTTCCTTTTAAATATCAAGAAAATGGTAAAAACAATTTATTTTATTGTTTATAAATATTTCTTTATATGTTTTTATATATAGAAAACACCTATACTAATAATTTATACATAGAGCAATAGAGAATGTCGGGACTTAAATTTAGGTCATTATGACAATAAAATTCAGAAATAACTTTTCACCAATTTCCCTTAAATCATTGACTTTAATTTTTACAAAATCAATTTTTTGTTTGTTTAGTATTTTAAATCTTTAATATCATCTCCCACTCCAAACACCATCACTCGATCGCCTTCCTTGATCTCGCAGCCACCTTCCTTAATTTTCTCAAAATAATAATAAGCGTCTGTAACACCATCATCGCCCTCCTCCCTTGATTTTCCAGCCAAACAAACCATAATGGAGAAGCTTCATGAAGATTTAAAAATGGAAATCCTTCTTCATTTGCCTGTCAATTATATCCTACGTTGAAAGTGTTTGTCCAACTCCTGGTTTTCATTGATCTCTAACCCTAATTTCACTAAACTCCATTTCAAGCGATCTTCCCAACACACCCATCGATTCCTTTACACAACTCCTTCACAAATCTGGTCCATAGATATCAATCCATATTCCTTTCATTATGATTCTGCTACTTTCAAGCTTGTTTTCCCCTTATCAAACCTAACACTCAAGTTGAAATCATTAGTTCTTGCAGAGGGTTTATTCTTCTCATGCTCGTCAAAGAACAACTCCTTTTTCTTTGGAATCCCTCCACAAATCACCAAAAGCAGGTCCAAAACCTTCATCATCACTTCCATTGCTATATATATCTACAACCCCATATTTCTTTTGTTATCACAGATGATTACTTAGTGCTCGCATACGATCCATTATCTCGTCTGAGGAACCCTGTGATCTTAATTTTCTCTCTAAGAACCAATTCATGGCAAACACTTCCTCTCAATTACCAACTTCCCAAGCTAATAATGCCTTTCTTAAATGGTGCAATCAGTGGTGGAGTTCTTCGCAACCTACTATGTTGTTTGCAGCAAAAATCATTGCATTCGATGTAACAACGAAGTATATACGAGAAATTCCTACACCACCTGAAGATGATGATGATGATGATTATTATTACATAAACTATGATTTGGGAGTATTTGGAGGATGCCTTACTCTAACTAGTAATTATCGCATATGGGTGATGAAAGAATATGGAGTGAAGTCATCTTGGACCAAGTTTATCTCTTCGTATCGTCGTTATAAGAGTGGTGTCAGTCGTTGTATTTTTCCATTATGCAACAAAAAAGATGGTGAAATTCTTGCAATAGATTGTGGAGTTGGATTATCAAAAAGGAGTGACAACAATAATGGAGAATTACTAGAATATCTTCAAGTTTGTCGTCGTCGTCCACGCAAACCTTATTGGGTTGTGTACACTGAAACTTTACTTTCCCTCCCTTTGACAGACTAGTTTTATCATCAGGTACTTGATCTTCATCTTCCATTAATCTTGACATAATATTTTTTTTTGATATACCTCAAATTAATACCTTCATTTGTTTGTCATTATACTTTTGAACATGCAAATTGCTCTAGCGGTGAAGTAGCTACTACAAAGTGAGAGAATTGATATTTGAATCTGACA
Source organism: Leucaena leucocephala (assembly GCA_037074615.1). NCBI lineage: Eukaryota > Viridiplantae > Streptophyta > Magnoliopsida > Fabales > Fabaceae > Leucaena > Leucaena leucocephala. Next base: position 14,168,103 of record CM073562.1, read on the forward strand.
TTGTTAAAAAAGACTCTTGGAGAGAGGCATCTTAGTCGTAAAGTCTGATTAATAAGGATTATTCGATTGCCTAAACACTTGGTAATAGGATTTAAAAGGAACGCTGAACACCTGGTCTAAAGGATTATGAAAACAAAAGAATATTGTCACAAAGCCTCAATAAGGATTAGTTGCTAGCCTTTATGCTCTTCGTCTTGAGGTGATACACTAATATCATGCAGCTCATCAAGAGAGAGAGAGAGAGTCAACAACTTTGTTTGCATCGAATGTCTTATTAGGATTCTTTTCTTGTGCCTCTAATAATACGATATATTCATTACATTGTGGTAATATTAGTCTCTTCAGGACCTTTTTATTACCTAATTTTCTATGATTCTGCCTTGTTTGTATAACTAAATTTTAATCTTTTTGCAGTCCATGCACTTTCATCATATGCTGATTTGTGTTGGCGAATGCACACGTATACATATACTAATATATAAACCAAATTTATCTACTAATGATTGAATTTTAATCATGTGAGTTTTGACTTGTAATCATCTAAATTTAGAACTGGATACTAAAGTTCATTCTCTAACTACATTTTCATATATAGTTCTTTACATACTAATACATCATGTAAAATTCATGGGTTTGTTTCATGCACAAAGGGGAAAAACATGATCTTTTGTGCTGTATAAATAAGAGAGAGAGAGAGATTCTTTTCCCCTTCAGGCGGATAGATAAAGAATAGGAGAAAGGAATCCAAGTCTTTTCTTCATATTGAAGAAAACTATTTCGGATGGTAACCGCAAAGAATCAAAATGAAGGGAACTATAAATCTCAGTTTATTTATGAAACTCCAGAAACATAAACAAGTCCAGATTTTGTCAGGCTTTTTTGGCTTAGCTTCAAGCTTATAACATACAGGATCATGGCTTCCGGAGGACAAAAATCTGTAGCCTCCATCCTCTTAGTACTAAACCTAGTTTTGTACTTCATTGTCACAGCAATTGCTTCCTGGGCAGTGAACCATGGAATTCAAAGGTCTCGTGAAACAGGTAATCATTATAAGTTCTTCATGTATTTCACAGAAATGTAGAAGAGATTTGTTTCCTTTAAATAAAGTTGAGGGTTTGAACTTTATCTATGATTGAGGGCTATCCCTGATTAGATATGGCAATATTTAAATATAACCTATTGATACGTACTGTATAAGGAAATATTAAGAATTATCTCTTATTGAATTTAACAATACTCCAATATATTATGTTGGTATTGTATAAGGAAACGTTAATTTAAGTAATTACATTGAGAGCTAGATATATCTCTGATTTGACCTATCAATATTTGAACCTGACTTATTGTTTGTGGAAATTAATGCAGCGTCAAATCTGTCGCCTCCAGTTCAGTTATTTCCAATATATTTTCCCATAGGGAATGCAGCAACAGGGATGTTCATAATCTTCTCTTTGATTGCTGGTGTGGTGGGATTCACCACATCACTCACTGGGTTGCAGAATGTTTCCAGTTGGAGTATCTCTAGCTTATATGCAGCAGCCACTTCTTCATTCACATCTTGGGCTCTCACTTTACTTGCCATGGGGTCAGTCTCATCAGATCATTCTTATTATTCTATCCATATATCATTAATTCAATTTATCATTTTCTTCACTTGCCTCAATCATTGCAGATTGGCTTGTAAAGAGATTCAACTTGGCTGGACTGACTCTAATCTGGTAAGTTCCTTAAAATAGCCTCATAATCTTGCATGCGTATTTCACAGAGAGTTTGAAAGGTGAGTTTATGATTTGTAAATACTACCCATGTGGTGCTTAATATATGATATAATTAGGGAGTTGATTTTAGTCATAAATATAAGACCCCTTTCCAATATTTATCCATTATTTCCTAAATTAACTTATTGATACTCCATCAACAACAATTAAATAAGTGAGGGAGGAAGGGAATTAAAAAATATAGTTAGTGTTTTAAAAAATATATACTAAATTAATTAATTTAATCAAATTGATTAAATAAATCATATATTAAGAACTGGAGAATAATTGCTAAAGATTTAAAATTTTACATTGAATATGTTTGTGTTTTACATTGGATATTATTAATTAAGAAATGACCAATATTATTCACTTCAGTTTGCTCATCTAACAAGGAGAATTCAAACTGTTTGATATTATTAGTTCTTGAAGAGTTTATCAGAAACCCATTTGTAAAACACTTGAATTAGACATGCGTGAAAGGATCGTCATTTTTATCCAACAACTCTTATCTGGAAACAAAAACAAGAAAAGAAAAAAAAAGAAGAAAGAAAAAAGGAATCTGTAAAGGTCATTCATTATCTGCAATGAGCTTTAATATTTTCTCTGATAAGCTTTTACTTTATCAATCTTGACAACTTGGGTAGAGAGATAACAAAGATGTGCATTGATTTTTGCAGCGCACTCTGGAGATAATCACAATAGTTGTAAGTGGAACACAAATGTTATGCACTGGTGTGATCCATGCAGGGGTTTCTGCCTGATTGATGGCATAGCAAGTCCTGCAAATATTAATTTTTACCATTGTTTTACACCTTTTTTTAATTCTTTTATTTTAAAAAAATTACATTTAAGTCCCATGTAAGAAATATAATTGTAGAGAAATTTTAAGAAATTATTAAACGATTATGAAGTTCCATGAGATTTAAAATTAATTTTTTAAAATTGTAAAATAATAAAACTGTCTCGAGAAAAAAATAACTCAAGTAATAGGAATAATAACTCTTAAAAAAAAGAATAACAATTAAGGGTAAAAAATAACAATTGAAACATTTTTTTAGGAATAATTTTGTCATTTTATAATTTTAAAAAAATTAATCTCAGGTCATATAATACTTCACAGTCGTTTAATATTTTTTTGAGATTTTTTTATAATTAGATTATTTATATAAGACTTAAATACAATTTTTTTTTATTTTATATCTGAGTGACAGTATATATGGATTGATAAGGTGTATTTTCTTTTTTTTGCCAAGGATTGGCAAGTTGTTATTCATTTGTGTATATTAATTTTCAATTCTAGTGACTACTACCATAATTTCAGTTCCTGTATATCTATATTAAATCAAAATAAAAGATGATTGTGAGATAGAGGACACGTCAGAAAAACTTGACAATAATTCACAGGGCACCGTATTGGAAAACGTGGACAAGGGGCATTCCGAGAATCGAACTCGGGACCTCTCGCACCCAAAGCGAGAATCATACCACTAGACCAAATGCCCAATTGTTATGATTGGGTGCGTGTTACATAATTCAATCCATATAATATTCACGTTTGTTTTTACTTGAAAAAGATATTCATTTTATATTTTTTATCAAATAATATTTATTTATATGGACAATAATAATATGAATAAAGGTGCACCAATCACCCCCAAATTAATTTTAAAAGAGCAATTAACATATTAAAATATTTAATAATATAATTAATATCCTAAATTAACTTTAGAAATGCAATTAGTATAATAAAATATTTAAAAATTAATACTCTAAACTATTTTAAAAACATCATCAGTACATTAAAATATTTAAATTGGTATAATTTTTTTCCTTTATTAATAAAAATATTAATTTTTATTTGATACATATAACATAAATTTTTTTATTTTAATATATTATTATTTAAAATACCACATTTATAATATTATTTTATTAAATTATATTAAATAAATCATAAATTTTTTTAACATTTATATATAAATTATATATAATATCAATTTTAAGATTTATTTAATATTATTATTTAAACAATATGACACATGTGACCCTCTAAATAATAATATGTTATCAAAATAAAAAATTTACGTGACATGAATAAGATATAAATTTATATTTTTATCAGTAAAAGGTAAGATTGTACCAGTTGAAATATTGTAAAGTGTTAATTTTATCCCTAAAATTAATTTATAATATTAATTGCATAATACTTTATGTATTAATTGTTCATTTAAAAGTAGTTTAGGATACTACGTTAATAATATTCATACAAAAATATACTATCATTTTATATGGATAACTAGCAAAATTTTAATCATAGGCGAAAAAAGCAAAATTATTGATAATAATAATAATAATAATAATTGTATTTAATTATTTTTTGTTATCTTTAACTCGTTTAAAGAAACTCACAAAATTTCTAGAAGATGGAACTCATAATCTCACTAAAAAGATATCTCAAAATCGTCAGGTTGAAGTTGTACCAGTATTCCAGGGAACTCTCAGCCGCGACGCTAATAAGGAAGCGGGAAACATTGGAACTATGCATCGAAGCGTCTCCTGGGAAACAATCAATTGCACAACGAATCATACAGATTGTGAGATTGGATTATCACGACAAACTTTATCTTCATTTCATTTCCCTCTTCTACAGTTTGACACTTACCCATGAACTGTAAGCAAGGCGCTTTTCTTTTGGTCGCTTCCCCATCGTCTCTACCTCTAAGTTCTGGTCCTAAGTCTGTAACTTTCCCAAAATTTCGCCCAACCCATGTGCATTCCTTCAGGCGAAAACGACCCTTTGGCTGGTGAAGAAGGCGAGCCTTCAAATTAGAGCTTCAGCTGTTGATAATGGTGACACAGCAAATTGATCTAAGTGGATACCCACCAGCGCTCTCGCTGCTGATGGTTTCTGCTCCCTCTAAGACACATAGGTGTCTCTGTGTCAGAAATTGTGCTTACCCTTCTGCTCTCATTGAGGTTTTTCAGTCTAGTTTTCGATGAGGTAAGAGAATAATGAAGATATTTGAATCAAATATTATTTGATAATGTGAGGTTTAGTCTTACTTTTAGCTTTCAATATAATGTTTGGTTCAGTTGATGCAAAGGGACAACGTTTTGACTTTTGATGTGGCAACTTTCTAAAGGATATAATATTAATAACCAACACTAATTTTATCACATTGCAATGCAAGGGAAGGGAAGGAAATTGAAATAATGCACAACAATAGAGGCTTCAATTCAATAGTTCTGACTTGTAACCTAATTTGGCCAAACTCATGAAATGGGATTTCCCTTCTTTCCCTATTTTGCTGCAGGTCCGGAATGTTGCTTTGGGGATTATATCTCGAAGGATCAACTGGAAACAGCTAACTTTTATGGAGACAATTGATCGTAAGTAAATATTTATTGCTCTTGCTCGTGGTCCCAGGTATCAGCTGACAGTGGTCGGCATATTACTGCTTTTTGATGTTTTACTTTTCAACTACCAATTAATTGATGGGTATCATCTACAATTGTCTTGTTCATAATCTTATTTAGATTATCTAGGCTTAACATTGATTTTTATAGAATGTCTAAGCATTAGCAATTGACACGTAGGCACCTAGATCATGATCTGATATCCTGAACTGAATATTTGGAATAGTATTTCAAAGATTTGGTTGTTGATAGAGTACAATGGCGCTATGAGATCCATGTAACTAACTCCCCTAGTGGGATAAGACTTGTTGTTGTTGGTGTTGGCTAGTAATTGATGCTTACAATAGCATGTCACCATAATAGTCTGTCAGGAATGATCCTGAATAAAATAGCTTAAACCGAAGTCTATATGTTCCTTTCTGTTGGAACTTGGAACAACCTAGGTTAATGTCTAATGCAATTTCAATTCACAACTTTTAAATGAACTACTGAAGATATTTCTTCATTGCAATGATTTTTTTTCTTTCCCCTTTTCCTTCTGGGTTCATGACTACAGCTTCTTTTAACTACTTCTGGCGCATATTCAAAAATATCTTCAGCCACGAGGAGCAAATTTCTCACGTTTGTCAAATTTGCATAGATCTGACTTCTTTTATCTCGTTGGCCTCTGCCAATCTTGTTTGAACATCTTTAGCTTATCATATTTTTAATTCATTCACCATTGATCTGTTTCAATCATCGACATCATCATTTAATCTTCTTATTGTTTTGTAATACTCCTCTAATCCTTAATATCAGAGATATTTAATTAATCTGAGTAGATTAAGAAACTAGATAAATTACTTAATTATAACAAATATGACCTGATTTTCCTAAAATATTCATATATAACATTAGATTATATATCAATTTATAAGTTAGGTAAGTTGGTTTAGGAAAGAATGATAAAAATTAGAAATAAAATTGATCAGTGTTCTATATTTAAGATTAAGGTCAACCTCGTAACTAGTTGCTATAATTATGACTGGAGTAATTATTTTAATTTGTCTCTAGTTCGTACAGATTCATTTCCTAAAACTGTAAGCTGTATTAGTTTTGTTTCAGTTCTAAGCTGCAAAAACAGTTTAAACATTTGCCCTGGTTGATTTCACCTAACCTTGTTAAGGAACCATGTTAGAAAACCTCATGTCTCCCTCATGGGTTCTTTAGGCAAATCAGTGACAGAAAGATTTATGAGTTGTCTTCTGATAGCTGAACAAATAGATTACTGCAGGCTATGATAGTCAGAGGTTTTAAAGGAGACAGTGGCTCTCATAAGATTTACTTCTTGTCCGAATCATCTTTCGGTGTGGCCAATGTTGTATTGCTGTTGTCCTTGACAGTTCTCATAGGAGCCCCCCTCCTGTCTGAGCGCTACCTTGTCTAGTATATGGTAATCTTTTAAACTCTGCAAGAGCATTATATATGTATATATACACACACGCCTATATAATTTTATATGCATACGTTATGTATATATGCATAAGTCACTTTTGTTTCTCATTTTCTGGATTAGCAGGTGGAAAATGATAATGGACCCCCTATGAAGATATTATGTAAAGGGGCATATTGATAGAGGGATAAAAAACTTATAGATGATGAGACAGTTTTGGATTAGCACTTTGCTTTGTGTCAGGTGACTTTATTCAATTATTCACTCTGTATTATGATAGTGTTTTTCAACTTATGTATTCTACATTTTACTCTCATGTTTAGCACTGGTGATTGGTGAAAGAATAAAAATAAGTCCCCATTCAATGCTATTGCACCAATGAGCACAATCAACTCATTCCTGCAATAAAATTTGAACGTTCTAAATTTTCAAATTCTAAGTTTTAATTTATAATTTAATGATATTTTGTTTTAAAATAATGGACAGTTAAATTTTTTTTATTAAAAACATGATAACAAAATAAGATCATATATGGACTGCTCAAATGTGTGTGCTTGTGCAGGTATGTATTCAACATTTGCTTATCATACAATTCCCACAATTAGTCATTCAACTATAGTTGAATGGAAATATGGTACATATCCTTCTACCTTTGAACTTCATACTAAAAGAACAACAAGTGGAATGAGCATAATTTTTGGTTTTGGAATATTTATTTAAGCTGAAATTCTTGGTCTAATCACTTCATTGAAACTAAGGAAATATTGTTTGATAATGAAATTAATTTTCAATTTTACCCATATCATAAATTTAAATAAGGTAATGTTAGGAAACTTTAATTAATATCCCATCAAATGACTTATAATAAGGATCGTCTATTTGTAGAATTTAAAATAAGGATAATCTTAATTGTAAGCTTTCTAAAAAATTTTAAATCTTGACAGTTTCTGTTTTGACAAATTTTAGTGCAGTAATGAGTATCAAAACCGATCCTGAGATAGTAACAATTCACCTGCAAGGAAACCTTTCAATTACACTCTCTTTCTATTGTTTTTCTATTTAAATAAAACAAAGCGGTTTTGTTATAAGGTGGAATTTTAACTATTGATTTTAATGTCTAATCTCAATTGTTGCTTGAAATACCTGTAGAGAAATTTAAATTTGAGAGTCAGCCAATATTATGATTTTATTTAAATGGAGAAACAATGCAATCTTTTCCATTTCGACAATTCACTTGTTTTAGGCAACATGCATTTGACAAATTCTTTTTCAGCTCCTACATATTGAAAATTTATTATTACTTTAGGTTCTAATTATAAAACTCAATTGATTTTTTTAAAAAGAATAAAAAAATTATTTTAAAATATTTATATTGATTTTTTTATCAAACTAATTTATTTAATTTATGAGCTATTTATTTTAAAAAGATTATATAATTTATGATTAAATAATTTATTTAATATCTTTCATCTCTTTAGAAAAAGTCAATGGAATTATTAGTATCAGAGGTAGTACCATTGAATTTGACAGTTTTTTTTTCTGGGAAAATGCTTCGCATTTGCAGAGCTCATTCTTTAGCCTTCCAAATAAATAAGCACGGTGCAATAGCTCATACTCAAAAGAAAACAACCATGGAGAACCTTCCTGAAGAAGTCATACTAGAAATCCTTCTACGCTTGCCCATCAAATCTCTCCTGGGTTTCAGTTGTGTCTCTAAGTCATGGGTCTCTCTTATCTCTAATCCCTATTTCGCAGATTTGCATTTTCAACACTCTTCCCTACACACCCCTCGGATCTTTTATTCTTCAGAAACCCTATCTTCCAGATTTCAATCCCTAGATCTCAATGCATCCCTTCATGATGATTCTGCATTTGGTAACCCTTGGTTTTCCTCGTACCTCACCATCCTATCAATTGGATATTATGAGTTATTCTTGTTTCTAGAACTTGATTATGATTCTCAAGTTGTCATATGGAATCCTTCAACCCGTATCAGCAAAAATATCCCAAAATCTCAGCGTTCTTCATTTCTGTTAGGCTTTGGTTATGATTCATCCACTGACGATTACTTAATAGTTTTAGCATTATACAACTCCAATAATAATGCATCTGTTTCTGCTACTGAGATTCATATCTTCTCTGTGAGAACCAATTCATGGAAAAAAACTTGAGGGATGTTTCAGAAATATAAATGTCAGTCCAATGGATTGGTCTAATCCTCGCACCGATTCCATGGCCGGTTCAACCTTAAACGGTGCTATTCATTGGTTGGCTTTGTGTGTTGAAGCAGGGCAAGCTTCAATTTCATCACATGCAGCAATAATTGCATTAGATTTAGCAGACAAGAGTTTGCATGAATTTGCGGCTTTGCCTGGTGATTTAAAGTATGAAACACGTGAGTTGAAAGTGCTTAGAGGGTGTCTTAGTGTAATTGGTATGAATAATCATCAGAACCAAACTGAGATTTGGATTATGAGAGAATATGGGGTGGAATCATGTTGGAGTAGGCAAATGTGTTTGTGTCTTGCAGCTGAGTTTGGGAACTACTACATTTCACCAGTACGCTTCACCAAAGATGGTCAAGTTGTTGCGGTGTGTGGCACAAGATTGATGAAGTTTGATGAGAAAGGAGTAGTAGAAGGTTCTGGTCAGAATTTGGATGGGTTTGATGCAGACGCGTTAGTGTATTCTGAGAGTTTTTTCACCTCCCGGTGATTCATATAGCCTGAGTTTACTTAGTAAGATAAAGACTTATTGACTTGTTATTGTTGCTGTTATTTTTTTTTTGGTACAATGTTGTTGCTGTTATTGTTTGTGATCAAGAGGAAAACCCGGAAGAATAGCTCTGCTTTGGTTTTTCTGCAGTTTAAAATTTCCCTTTTGATGTAAAGCAAAAAAACCTTGCAAGTGATCAACAAGAATGATTTGATATGTAATACTACCCCCATTACTTAATATAGGACAGTAGCTTATTAGAAGGCTGAATTTAGTATAATACTTTAATATATTTTATATTTAATATTTATTATATTTATCTAGGGTTTATTTAGATAGGAGTTTAAAAAAAAGTTTATAAAAAAAAACTTTAAGGACAGCTTTCAAAAAAAATTTAGAGAAGAGTTTATAGAAAAAAATAATTTTAAATAAATAAGTATTTAGATAGTTATTACTTAAAAGATTTTTATGATCGGTAAATTATTAAAAATAATATTATTTTATTAAAAATATGAGAGATGAGAGAAGGTAAAGAAGAGAAAAGAGAAAGGGTAGAGAAGATATGAGAGATAGTATAAAAAAATAAGGGTAAAATAGTAATTTGGGTAGTTTATAAATTCTTTTACTGTTATAGAAATTATTTTTAATAATTTATGTAAAATTTTAATTTTAAAGTATAGTTTAGTTTAAATTTTTTTTAAATAATTATGGTTATTTATTTTAAAATTTTTAAAGATAAGAGTTGATTGGTGTGACCTGCTGGGCTAATTTTTAATTGCATGTGTATTTCTATTTGAGAGTTTTGGATTTTTTTTGTCAATTTTAAAAAATCATTAATATGAAATATATAAAGTTTTTCATTCAAGTAAATCCTGCATATATATATAAGGTTTATATTTTAAATAAATTATATATGACGTAATCTTTCGTTAAAATTAATAATATATAAAGAGTAAGAAAATTAATTTTATTTACAATAAGATTTATTAAAAAATAAAAATAATAAGAACAGAATTCAAATATAAATTGAAAAGTATTTTTCTATTAAAATTTAAAAAAATTATATAATTGAAGTTTTAAGCGCCTTTGTCGCGATTCAGACAAATCTTTCGATTTAGAACATATAAGGATTTTCTGTAAAAAAAAAGGAAAATATAAGAATTTAATATATATATATATATATATATATATATATATATATATTATGTTTTTTTACTTGCGCGCCCTATCTTTTGCGTTTGCCGCCTCTTTCAAACCCTACAGAAGTCCCTCGCGCCCAGCCTGCTAAATCCAAAACCCATTTCCAGATCTCCTTCATCTTCCCCGCAACAACAGAACTATTTTCCAGAGCGAGCGAAAGCTCAGGACCTTTGACGTAGCTCCATCATGGTTTTGTTTCCAAGCCCTAAATCTTTGCTTCTCCGAATTTCTTTAAGGAGGCATCGAATGAAACGATCGAGCGCTTTTTTCAGGCGAGCTTCCCTTCGTTCCAGAACAAGAAAAGCCGCTTCCTCTCTCTCGGTTGTTCACTCACACAAAATACGACTGGGAGAAAACAAGGAGTACCTTCCTGAAGAAGTGATAGTGGAGATCCTTCTTCGCTTGCCGGTCAAATCTCTGCTGCGTTTCATGTGTGTTTCTAAATCATGGCTCTCCCTTATTTCCAGTCCCCTTTTTGCGGAATTGCATTTTCAGCAATCTTCCCAGCACTCCCATCGAGTCATTGTGTCTGCTGATGAGGAATTTCAATCCATAGATTTCAACGCTCCCTTTCGTGACGATTCGGCTGTTGTAAAGCTCAATTTCCCCCTTCGTCCGAAACCTGCTGATCTCGAGATTATGGGTTCTTGCCGAGGGTTTCTATTTCTAGTTGTTGATAAAGAACAAGAGCTTTTTCTGTGGAATCCCTCCAATGGTGTCTGCAGAATGATACCGCCATTGTATCTGGACATATTTATGTATATGTATGGCTTTGCTTACGATGAGTCCACTGATGACTACTTACTAGTTCTCATATCAAGCTCCCTTGCTTGCTTCTCTCTCAAAACCGAATCATGGGAAATACTTGATGACGAATGCGAATATGTCTATCAATGGGATGAACCAACCCCTGGTACGATCTTCAACGGTGCTATTCATTGGTTTGCTTCGCGTATTCCACGATCGCCACCTGAGAGTTATACAATTATTGCATTTGATATAAAAGCAAAGACATTACAGGAGATACCTGTGCCTGATGATTTTGAACATGGTCTTGGTGTTTTGGGAGTAGTTGGAGGAAGCCTAACTCTAACTGAGAACCGTGACGTAATTAAGATGTGGGTGATGAAAGAATATGGAGTGAAGTCATCTTGGACTAAGCTTTACACTATTTCTCCTACTGAGGCGCACATTGAAAGCATTATGCCATTATGCCTCACCAAAGACGGTCAACTTGTTGCAGGAGATAGTATTATAGGATTATCAAAATTGAATGACAGAGGAGAACTGCAAGAACATCTGGAGTTTTCTCCTATGCTACATTCGGAAGCGTGTGCAAGTTTGTACACTGAAACTTTGCTTTCTCTCCCGTGAGTGTGGTGTGATCACTTTGGAGGAGGCTCAAGAGGTGATGTTGACCAATTAGAAGGATCAGGTACTTAATCGTCTACCTCTGTTTTTACCATTTGTTAATTATACTATTATGGTTGTGTTGGTATATTTTATGTTAAGAATTACAAAGATTGCAAAAACCTATATTGAGATCTGGTAATGGCAAGAATTAATGCTGAAACCCAAAATTTTGTACACTATCAAATAACATGATTATGGTGGTTTCAAAATTTATCAAAATGAAGAGTTACAAAAACTTTACAAGCTTATAGGCGTCTGACAATAGGAATGCTTAATGTTGATCTTTAGTCTTACCTAACATCCACTTTTCAGCATCTGAAAATTTTCAAATGAAGGAAATATAAAATCGAATAATACATTATGTGTTGCACCTTCCAAGGACTAGAGGAAATTTAATTGCTGCTAATACTATGCATATTGATACTGATAGAATATGATTTGTTGGGATTACATTCATACATGAATGTTTATTAATGAAACTAAGAAGCACTAGATTATATATATGTGTATTTTGCCATTGAAAAGCACTTGATTATAGTTTTATTATGCTATTTTTTTTAATTCTTGCACAGGACTGGACCGCAAACTGGATTTTCACGCTCTTCTTCATGATACACTGCAGCTTGTAAAGGTTTGCCGGTGATGCTTTTTTGGGTTGTTTTTTTTTTTTTTGAATTAGAGAGGTATGTAGTAACAAGTTTAGATTAGGTTGAGATCGAACTCGCCACCTCCCATATACGGGAGCATTTATGTTAATAGACTATAAGACTATTGGTTGTTGATGATGCTGTAGTAGTTCTATGCTAATTTCTTTAATGTTTTGGATTGTTCCTTGTAATGGGATGATAGAATATCACAACATTGCACACTCTTTATGAAGAAATAGGATTCGTAGTTCGTCATGACTCTGTTGCAGAGGAGCTGATCTGATCAATACATAATGATGACTTATTCTACTGATGATCATCTTAGATAAATAAAATTCATACTACAATATCCATACTAGTGTGAAATAGTTTGGTTACAAACACGTCAAAGTCTAATCATTGTGTGTTGTATAAGCTCCTTAAAAAGTTGTCTTCCCTTGTCAATGAAGTCATTGAATTATGAATGTACTGGGGTTGAAATTAATCTCAAATGAAGCTTTGGGGGTGATAATGCGGAAGCATGAGCTCTATTCTGGGTCTGTCTCTGTTTTGAGGATATGGATTATTTGATTTTATATTGATTGGTATCTTAAATTTTTTCCCATCATTTTATTTATTGAGAAAATTGTATTTAAGTCATATATAAATAATTTAATTGTAAAAAAATCTTGAGAAATTATTAAATTATTGTGAAATTTTATGGGATCTAGGATTAATTTTTTGGAAAAATAACATCTGAGTCATATGGAAGTAATTAAATAGCAAAAAAATCTTAAAAAATTACATAATTAATTTCAAATCCTATAGAACTTTAAATGAATTATTTCAAACTTTGATTTCAAATGACATTGATTTCAAACCTTCACGGCATTATCTTTGAAATCAACCTTCACGACGTTTATTTCAACAGATTAGGCAATGACGCATAGCAACTGGCATGAGATCAAGACAAAACCAAAGCAAATGGGAGTTTGGGACTAGCGACGACATAGCAGCAACTGGTGAGAGCAGAGTGTGAGGCTATGAGCGACTGAGAGGCAGAGCGCTAGTTGAGCAATAACATGAAGCTATGAGCGGCTGAGTACCACAATAGGGGTAGTCGTAGTCATAAGCAACTGAGCAGTGAGCCTGTGAGATGAGCGACGCGAATGCCGCTAAGGCACTGAAGAAGCGAAAATGGAAGAAAAAGAGAAGACTGAAGCAGTGAAGCTAAAGTGATCAGGTTCAGGGTACTGCATGAAGCCGTGAACTGAATACTGTCTGGCGACGAGCGGCTAGGGGCAATCGCGTCTCTGGGTTCTAGTTAGGGCACACACACAACTCTCAATCTCGCCTTACTGTGTCTGGCGTCTGCGCTCTGCCGTGCCAAATGCCAATGCTACTTTAATAAAAAAAAATTAAGTTAATTAAAAAAATAGGTTAGCCGATTTCTTATATCGGGCTGCTACGGGGCAAGCTGGTGAAAGCCCGCCCCATTTTCTTGTAAAATGGGTTCAGCCCGTGATCTGAACCTATTTTACTAGCTCTAATTGATCTCCCGATCATCTTCTCTAACACTTAAGTAAAACAATTAAAAATTGTTGTAAAAAATCAAATCTCAATTAATATTTGTTTGTGTGTATACGTGTATATATATATATTTGTGTGTGTGGAAATTGGAGAAAAGTCCTTTCTTTAAAATTTTATCTGTGATAAAGACTTAAAAAATGTTTATACGTAGGAAATAATATTATTTTATAAATTTTGTAGATATAGAGTAACAGTGCTATGCTTTAGGTCTTTCTTTTTTTAAAAAAAAAAAGGAATTATGGAGAATTTTTTTCCAATTTTCCCTTAATATAAATCTTTGATATGTTTAAACTCTAAATTATCATACTTTTTTGATACATTGCAAAACAACTTTAAATGATCATACTGAACAAAAGCAATATCTAACTTCTTTTTTCTTGGGCAACATGGAAAACTGTGTTAATTTAGCATAAGAAAAAACAAGAAACAAAGGTCCCCCAACCACAAGCCAAACTTAGTTAAACAAAGTAGGATAAAAGGGAAGATAAAATTGCACACGATAAATATCTTCAAATAAAATCAGATTAATATGGATTCTCCTCTTTTATATATATATATATATATATATATAATCACATTAATATCCTTAACAATAAAGATATTGGTTATGGGCCCTTTGGATAAAATTTTAGAAGCGTACTTATGAAAAAAAAAAAAATTTAGTAGCTTTTAGAAAAGAGTTTTTAGAAAAGAGTTTATAAAAAAAATATTTTGAATAAATGAGTATTTGGATAGTTATTTCAAGAAGCACTTTTATTATTGATAAATTACAAGAGAGATAAGAAATAAGAGGGGAGAGGGTGTAAGAAAAGATATGAGAGAAAGTGTAAGAAAAAATATGAGTAATATAATAATTGATTAGTTCATAACCTATTTTACTATTTCATAAGCTACTCTGATTACTTTATCTAAAATTTTGATTTTAAATTATATTTTAATTTAAAAATTATTTGAACAAATATAATTATTTATTTTAAAATTTTTAAAATCTATATTTTGTCCAAAATTAAATTTTAAGGAGTTCGAAACGGGCCCTATATATGAGTTGAACTTTTAGTAGAAACTTTCTTAAATTATCTTTTACCTCACGCTCCCCCGGTTACGGTTCACAAGCCTATCTCTACTGAAGAAACCAGAGACAAGGGTGGAGAAGCTTCCTGAAGATTTGAAGATGGAAATACTTGTTCATTTGCCAGTCAAATCTCTCGCGCTATTAAAGTGTGTTTCCAACTAATGGTTCTCTTTTATCTCTAACCCAATTTCTCCCAACTTCATTTTCAGCGATCTTCTTCCGAAAAACAACAAGCCCATCGATTCCTTTACAAAACTTATTCAGAAATCCGATCCATGGATATCAACACATTCCTTCTTCTTCTGTAAAGCTCCATTTTCCCCTTCATCAACCTCACACTGACTTTCAGATTCTGGGTTTTGTCGAACACCCCACCGATTTCTGCAAACAGATCCAACATCCTCGTATTTCCTCGAAATTTGTAGTTTTAAATAGCTTCTGTTATGATGAATCCACTGATGATTACTTAGTTCTGATTGCCCATCCCGTTGGTTCTATTACAGGCTTTGAGGTTTTCTCTCTGAGAACCAATTCATGAGAAAAACTTCCTCTAAATTACCATCATCATCCTCAGTATAATGGACCTCATTTCCTAAGTTGTGCAGCCATAAATGGAGCTTTTCATTTGTTATTAGTTTCAGATCCAGAGCCTACTCCATGTCCAGTAAAAATTATTGCATTCAATAGAACAACAAAGAATTTTCGACAACTTCCCATGCCGTCTGATGATATTTACTATTTTGGATTTTGCAAATTGGGAGTACTTGAAGGGTGCTTTACTCTAATAAATTCCAAGGATATGGATATCCATGAAGTTGAGATATGGGTGATGACAGAACAACAACATTCTGAGAAACCATCATCGTCATCTTGGACTAAGTTATTTTCTGTGACACATATTAAGGATATTGTCACCTTTTCTCGTTATTATGCATCAACAAAGATGGTCAAATTATTGCCCATGATAATCATTTAGGTTTATCAAAATGGAGTGATCAAGGAGAGAGCGGCTTCAAAATCTTCAAAATCGTCCACATCGTCCTCGGCGCGATTTTTGTCTCTGGTTTCATCAATTTTTTTCTATTTTGGTATATTTCGTATCTAAGGCATTGTCAACCCTTAGACACCTCTTTAGTATAGATCGCCATAATAAAAGATAGAGAGAATATTTATTTTGATCAACTATAAAAAAACTATAGATTTGGCCATGACTTTTCAACGGGGACAAAACAAGTCGCCACTGAAAATACATTAAATGTCACCGTTGAAAGTCTTGAGTTTCTATGGCGACAACAAAGTCGCCGCTGAAATAAGTACTTTCAGTGGTGAACTTTTGTTGTCACCGCACAAGCAATAAAACTGAAAAATTTTGGTGACACTTTTCTGTGGCGACACTAATTGTCACTGCAGAAAGTCATAGTATCTACAACAAAATCTATAGTTTCTACGGCGGCAATTTTTTGTCATCACAGAAGGTTTGATTCAGCGGCGACATTTGTCACTGTTAAAAGTATTCATACAAATATTTTGGGTTGATAAAAATTAAGAAACCTATGAGAGTTTATTTTCCGAAAAGATACCCAAATGATTTAATAGCTATTTTTCAGGAATTAAAGGTCTATTTTCTTAGAAAATTCAAGAAAAATAGTTAAAGGTTATTATTTGTTCAAAAAAATTTATAAAATTTCTATAATGAGTTATAGAATCTATTGGAGTGAAAATATAATTTTTTGTTAAGAGGATTATTTGTTACAAAATATTTGGTAAAAAGACTTTCAACGACGACTTTGTGTTGTCACCACTAAAAATAGACTTTAACCGAAGACTTTTCTTGTCGACGCTAAAAGTAGACTATCAGAGACGACTTTGTGTTGTAGACTTTCAGCGGCGACATTTTTTGTCGCCACTAATACTTTTTATAAGTCACCTTGGCCTTCCTCCTTGACTAATTTCTTCTAAATCTAATTTTAGGTTTAACCCTGCGAGTGGCACTCTCTCCCTTCCTCACCTAGTCGGTCGTCGTGCTCCCAGTCACTCCTCATCGTTGTTCACCAAGTCGCCATGTGAATCTTCCTTCCTTCCCTAGTTAGCTAGTGCTAGTTCCCCACACCATTGGCAGCTGGCACTCTGTTGAGTCTCAAATACACATCGCTCCTCCATCGCTCCTCACCCGCTACATCTCAAAAACAGGTCTCTTCATCGTCGTTCACCTCAGAACATCGCTGTCATTCAAAGTAAGTGACAATCGTTATTGTTGCTCCTTCAGTCGTTGCGCAAGTCATTTAAATTTTAATTCATGTATATATGCTTGGGGTTTCTGCAATTTGTGTCATAAGCATAAATGTTGCGCCTATTTGTGACTATCCTAGAGTTTCTCAGCTTTGGGGTTTCTGAAATTTGTGTAATTTGATACTATTCTGTAAATTTTTTTGGGTGTGGCTTTGACAAGAAATTAGGGTGATGATGAACACAGAACCACATTGAGAGAGACAACTGAATAAAAAGATGATTATAATGATAGAATCAGATAAAATAGGGGTATATAGGGTTCTAATGTTTGTTCTATACTGCACCAGAGGCAACTGGTGGCTAATAGCTAGGAGTCATCTTCTCCATTATATATAGTCCATAACTTGACCTAAGGATCCACACACACACACATTTAGCAGAAGATAGAGCCTAGACATTGTCATTATCTCTATTCTCCTCATCCACAACATCTCAACTCAATTCCACTTTTATGAGCCTTTATTGGAAATCATCGCTTATATGGTACGTATCATAAGATCATCTCGTCCACTATCTATTTGTTTATTTGCCCCACAGACTCAAGTTCTCACATTGTTTCATACTTGCATGCATACGATATTTGACTATGTTTCCATGACATTGATCGATGCCTGTTAGATGAGAATATATATCTATGCTCATATATATGTTCTGATCAAATGACAACACAAATAGCCAAGGTATATGCTCTACACCTCAATCAAGACGTGTTATTTTACCTATATCACTGCAATAGCAACTTGAGAAAATGCCTATCAACTCTCTTCCTACTCCCCATACTTAAAATATTAGTGAAGGTAAGTTTGCTTTAATTTTATAATAATTGATTTACATCGCATATAACATTTAATTGTTCTAATTGAACTTTAGTGAATTTAAGGACTGCACAAGAAGCAAAGATTCGAGTCAAATTTTCAGATTCCATGTCAAGAGCAATCGGTCTAAAAGCAAGAGATTTTTCTAATTATTATGGTTTAACTCTTAGAACCACAGTCTCTTTCAGGGATAGTGGAGGTAGCTGAAAAAATATTTTTAAAAAATATGGTCATGATATAATTTTAAAAATAAAATTATTATTTATGTTAAATTTTTATACTTATTTTAGTTTATTTATATTATTATATAAAGTGTTTATATTTATTTATTTTAGGATAAATTTGAATCTGCTAATGTAATTACTGAAGAAAAGTTTCATATAGCTATATCAATTATTTTACAAAATGCATTTAAAAATTGGAAGAACAATCTGCACTCTTACTATAAGAAATATGAGACTGATGAGGATAAGTTGGTTGATCCTCCTCAAACTATTAATTTTTAAGATTGGGAGTGGTTATTAATATATTTTAAATCTGACATGTTTAAGGTATCTCACTATCCTTCTAAATAAATTATATTTTTTTCAATTATTAAATTCTTATTAGTTACTACATTTTGTTGTAGAACAAATGTGTAAGGAACATGATAAATCGAGAAAAACAAATGACTAAACATATTTGTGGTCATCGATCATTTGCAGAGATTGAATATGCTACAATAAGTTTAATCTATCACCACTATAATTTAAATTTTCAATCATTTTTTTATTTTAAAATCTAATATTTGTATTTTCTTGTATGTTATTATTTTGTAGAGATATCCTACTACTGGACGACCTATCCCTCCTGACTAGCTGTGGGAGATAACACATACTAGGAAGACATTAGATGTATAAGTAGTATGGGCTTACCCACACTCTGAACAGTTTCATGTACGCATTGTTGTTTAATATATTATTTTGATTTATTTTTATTTTTAATCTAATAGTTTTATATGTTTTTATTATAGAGTCGTACGCACGAACTTTCTCAACAACAAGATCAAGATTTAGAGAGTAATGCTCAAATGACGTCAGAGAAAATATTGACGACAGTTCTTGGTGAGAGGTTACAGTATGTAAGAGGAAAAGGGTATGGAGTGAAACTTTCAAAGAAGAAAAATTGCCCTCAATCTACTGATAGTTCAGTTGTGAAGAGTGTACGTGCCCAATTATAGAAAGAGTTTGATAAAAAATTTCAAGAGGAGAGAGGAAAATGGAGGCAAAGCGTGCAAAGATGGAAGAAAAGCATGTGCAATTCGAGCAAAGACTAATAGAACAAATAAAGTAAAGGATACAAGCTTAATTCGTTGTTTTGATGCATAAAGGGCAACCACATGCAACTACTTCTAGTCATAATATTAGTCATTCTACATAAAATTTATGTATAAACTAAACAATTTTATTTTAATTTTAAATATGTTTAAGTAATTGAACTAATTTAATATTTTATACGATGATCAAAATATTTATTAACATTATTATATTCTGGTTTATTTAGTTATTTATCATTTATTATTTGTTATTAAATTATATTTTTTTATATCACAGAAATTACATAAAAAATTTAAAAAATAATATTAAGTTTAGACGATGACAGTTCTATCACCGCAGAATCCGCTTTAGGCGGCGAAAGTCCTATCGCCGTAGAATCCACTTTAGGTGGTGACAGATCTGTCGTCGTAAATTCAACTTTAAGCGGTGACTTTCAAATATCGCCGCCAATATGTATAGGCGACAATCGCATTGGTGACGATAAAATGTAGCCACTAAAGGTATTCAACGACAAATTTTAAATCAATCGCCACTAAAAATCAATTTTTTTTGTAGTAATCATATTTATAAAAAAATAGAATTGATAAAAAAAATATGTGAATCATACTCAAAAGTCAATTACCCCTCATATTCTCCATATAAAATATATTTAATTAATTTAATTAGATTAAAAAATTAATTAAATTAGTTAATATAATATATTAATTAATTTATTAAATATATTTAATATTTTAATTTTATTTATAATATAATTTTACCCGGGTTCAATTTCACGGTACTGAACTAACACCTAAACGCAAGTTAAATCAGTGGACACCTAGGCGAGTTTTTTTTTTAAACGTCCACCTCAGCATCATCTTCTCCATCCTTCACCGACACAGACTTGGGCACCACCACTGGCTTCACCTCCTTACTCCGATCCGAGCTAGGAGACTCACAATCTGCTCCACCAAGTTGCTGAAGGGTGTTCACAAAGCTCTTATGTAGCTCATGAGACCAGCATCGTCGTTTCTTCCTTTTATGATATCCTTCTCTCTTCTTTCTTGTTGCACGTTGCTTTAGGCAATTGGAGGTGCCGACGCCGGCGCCGGCGAAGAGGATACTTTAGTCGTTAATGCAGTATTCTTTTTGACACTTGCTTCTATGTGAAATCGCTGGAAAGCACCGCCATATCTGTTTACTTCCAACACCGACATTTTTGGAGGAATATCTAAGATTTTGGTCACCAAATTATGGTTAGTTGATCACTATTATTTTATTTATGAACACAGGGTATGTGGGAAGATTCATGGATAGAATGATTTAAATCCTTATAGTGACACCTCTTTAACTGGTGATTGTGGATTCCAGAAGCCAATCCAATTTCCTCTTATAAGTGTTCTTATTATTATCATTCGCAGTCTTGGGTTTATGCGAGTCTTGCTCACCTTCGTCATCTTCTTCCTCGTAATCCAAGGCTGTCCTTTTCTTTATAGGCATGAACTCCTCCAAAACAGGTCCTTCCGATGATGTCCGTTCTGAACATTCTCATTGCCTATTCAAATTCTGCTCCTCCGACATCATCCTTCCACACACTTTTACTCTACAGGCTTCAATGGCTAAACATACACGCCAAACAAAAAAGGCCATTTCAGAAAACAAATAAAATTTGAGAGAAGAGGAAGAACCTTTATGGCTATGGAGTAAAATCGAGGCTTTGAAATCAAAGGGGACGATCAGAAAGCAAAGTTACCTCACTCCGAAGAATTTTGATATTCGAAATTCGCAGTTTGCTCATATAACTTCTGGAAATGCGACGCCAAGCTCTTTGGCGGCGACGGCATCCATGTCTTTGTCGGTGAAGGATGAAGAATATGATGCAGAGGTGGAAGTTAAAAAAGAAAAGGACTTGTCTAGGTGTCCACTGATTTAACGAACGTTTAGGTGTCAGTTAAGTATACATGAAATTAAACCAAATTAAAGAATATAAAAAATAAAATTAAGATACTAAATATACATAATAAATAATTTAAAATATTAAATACTAGTTTACCCTTGAATATAACAGAATTTTGGAGAACTTCCCATGACGTCTGATGATATATATTTACTTATTAGAAAGTTGCAAATCGGGAGTACTTGAAGGTTGTTTTAGGGTCTATTTAGATTAATTTTTAGAGAAGAGATTTTGAGAAAAATAAATTTTAAGAAGAATATATTTTAAAAATAGAGATATTTAGATTATTAGTAGTAGAATTATTTTTTATATTGATAAATTACTAAAAATTATATAATTTAATTAAAGTATGAGAGAGGAGAGAGGGTGGAGAAAAAATATTAGAGATAAAAGAGTATAGAGAAGAGAGAGGAAAGAGTAGATAAGGTGAAGAAGAGAGAGGAGAGATGAGAGAGGAGAGAGATGAGAGAAGAGATAAGAGAGAAGATATATGAAAAAGTAGGGATAAAATAATAATTAGATATTCTATAAACTATTTTACTATTCTAAAAATTATTTTTAATAGTATATTTAAAATTATATTTTTAAACTATAGTTTTAATCAACATTAATTTTAGACAAAATAATTATTTATTTTAAAAATTTATAAATTAAAATTTTATTTAAAATTGGTTTTGAAACGCTACTCCCAAACAGGCACTTACTCTAATGGATTCCACGGCCATCGATGAAGTTAAGGTATGGATGATGAGACCACATGAAGAGAAATCATCGGCTTGGCTTAAGTTATCTTCTGTGCCACATCAAAAGGATATGGATTACTTTTATTCGCCATTATGCTTCAACAAAAACGGTGAAGTAGCCTTTTTTTTATAATAATTTATTTAAATATAAATAGTAATATATTAATTAACTTTTATTTTAACTTTAATTTGAGTGAGATAAAAGTGACTTTGGCAAAAACGGTTAGATCCAAATAAATCCTACTCTAATAGTTAATTTTGTTTTTTGGCAATAGGGGAAACTGAATTAATTTCGCAACAAAAAAGGGGGGAAAAGGTCCGCCAACAACAAAACCAAAAGTTGGATAAAAGGAAAGATAAAAGGGCAACGATCAAAATAAAAAGGAAAAGGGCAAATAGGCAAAAAAAAAAAAAGGAAAAAACAAACAAGTCAAAAACTTATTTAAACATTATATCTTTTAGATATTCAAAATATTAGAAGGTAATTGCATCATAAATATCTTCCATCATAAATATCTTCAAATAAAATTAGATTAATCAAAAACTTATTTAAACATTATATCTTTTAGATATTCAAAATATTAGAAGGTGATTGCATCATAAATATCTTCAAATAAAATTAGATTAATATCCTTAACAATAAAGATATTGGTTATGTTAAATTAAATGATCATGTTAGACTTAATTCGGGTTCAGATTCGCCTAGATACGCTGGGCTATATTTGATTAGAAGATAGGAAATTTAATAGGCAAAGTTTCCTAATATGTGGACTGGAGATTCCACCGTCCTAACTTATCTTCCACTTGATACTATAAATCGGGTGCCTCCCTCCTATTCTTTCTTTATTTCCCTTCAGATTATTTAGGAGGGAATTGAATCATACTGAATTATAATTTCTTAAATTTAATTGTTGTAATTGTTCTTATAAAAGAATCTATATGTATATATCTTCATTTCTTTAAAAAACTAATAATGAAATGCTCATCTAAAAATTATTATTTGTTATATCAAAGAAAGGATCGAACTAATAATTTATAAGATTATTTGGATCCTTGGATAAGTGATACATAAACAAGTAAACCCCCTTTAATTAAAATTTTGAAAATTTGTAAAGGAGATGTCAGTGTTAACAAACATTTTGTTTAGGGGCAGTTCAAATCCTAAGTACATAGATTATCCCACCCAAATCAAAAATTAACACTCATCAGTACTTAAGTGATTCTCCTCTTCTTTCTCCAACCACATCAGTTCATGCACCAGAAGCAACAATGGAGAAGCTTCCTGAAGATTTGAATATGGAAATACTTGTTCGCTTGTCTGTCAAATCTCTGGTGCGATTAAAGTGTGTTTCCAAGTCATTCTTCTCTTTGATCTCTAACCCTGGTTTCGCCGAACTTCACTTTCAGCGATCTTCTTCCCAACAACAACACACCCACCGATTCCTTTACACAACTCCTTCACAAATCCGATCCATAGATATTACCAATTACGATGATTCTTCTGCTTCTGTAAAGCTCCGTTTTCCCCTTCATCATCAACCTCACACTGATTTTCATATTCTGGGTTCTTGCCGAGGCCTTCTTCTTCTCTCGCTGACCAACAAAGAACAAGAACTTTTCTTGTGGAATCCCTCCACCGGTTTCTGCAAACAGATCCCATTGCCACCAAATACCCTTCGACTTTTGCGGAAATTTGTAGTTCCTGGTAGCTTTTGTTATGATGAACCCACTCATGATTACTTATTTCTACTTGCTTTATGCTGCTTTTGTTCCATTACGGGCTTTGAGGTTTTCTCTCTGAGAACCAGTTCATGTGAAAAACTTCCTCTAATAAATTACCATTATCCTATTACTGGACCTCTTCATCTCCCAAGTTGTTCTGTCTTAAACGGAGCTTTTCATTTGTTATTTCCTTCGAATCCAAAGCTTCCATATGAAGCAAGAATTATTGCGTTCAACAGAACAAGAAAGAATGTTCGACAAGTTGCCATGCCGTCGTCTGATGATATTTACTCTTTACTTTGTTGCAAATTGGGAGTATTTGCAGGGTGCCTCACTCTAACTGATTCCAAGATTAACGATGAAACTAAGGTATGGGTGATGAGACAACATGGAGAGAAATCATCGTCTTGGTCTAAGTTATTTTCTTCGTCCCATCATAAGGATATTTCGCCATTATGCTTCAACAGAGATGGTGAAATTGTTGCCAAAGATGATCGTATGGGGTTATCAAAATGGAGTGATAAAGGAGAATTGCTTGAAAATCGTCCATATTGTGATCTGTACGAATTTTGGAGACCTACAATTCTATATACTGAAACTTTAGTTTCAGTTCCTTGAGATTGAAAATCGTCCACATTGTATTCATTTTTTTTTAGAATTTTTGCGTTTGAAAATAGACTTTTCAAGATTTTTATAGGTTTCGAATTTATAATTGTTTTGCTATTACAACAAACACTTTCCATAATCTTCATATTTACAAATCAAATTTGTATATTTATGAGTTGATGAGCTACATTATTTATCAATAAAATTTAATAATTTATGTTTAAAAAAAGTTTTACATTTGTAAATGAGTTGCATTATTTATAACAAGTCAAACTTGAATAAAAAAATTAAATTCCATGAGATATTTAGAATTTAGTTCTCTTGCTTGAAAAAATCTATGTAATTTTGATGTTCAAGTTAATAATATATATCTTTAGAAGAATTACTTTCAATTAAATTTAATAATATTTAAATTTGCCCTAGATTGATAGCCATATAAAAATAATTAATGAGTTTTTTTTTATCAAAACTAGTATATATAGAGCTCACCGGTATCACCAAGACTGATTCATACTTCATAGATATATTTTCCTTCTAATTTTTTTTTAGAGAAATATTCACTAAAAAATCGTATAACAAGTAAATATTAGGTTAATAATAATTAAAGACTTTTCAGTAATTAATTTTCTTAATATATAATTCTGCAGATGAGTCCCTAAAACAAAGATATCAACCAATTTCGAAAGAACATGCTAAATAATCGGACTACGAGAACTCTCAAATTATGGAAAGCCTTTATCTCCAAACCGGTTACCGGCAAAAGAAAGGGGGCACCTATATATATTATAAGCAATTTAGTCTTTTTAAATTCATATTTTGTCAGTTTATCTTTTTAAATAATTACAATTTTAAAATTTTTTTTAATAAATATTATCTTTTCTAGGTCCTTCCTTCCTCTAAGTTCCCCCCTTTTTTCCCTATCACCGAAACTGGTGCAGATCTCACCGCATCGATCAACCAGACTAATTCATACTTCAAAGATACATTTTCCTTCTAATTTGCTTTAATTTATCGAAATCCATTAATATTTAATTACCCAACATCTCTCCTTCCTTTACCTTAAAGCCTTCCTCTTTCTGGTACTCTTCTGATAATGAAGCCGCAAAACACCATCGAGAACCTTCCCAATGATTTGAAAGTGAAGATCCTTCTTCTCTTACCCATCAAATCTCTGCTGGCACATTTAAAATGTGTATCCAAGTCATGGCTCTTTTACATCTCCAAAACCTACTTCCCAAATCTGCACTTTCGTCAACTATCTTCCCAACACATACATCGATTCCTTTTCATCGTTCGTGCTGCTAATGATATTCATCAGAAAATGCGATCCATAGATATCAACGCATCGCTTCGCGATAATTCGGCTACCATAAACCACGATTTCCCCTCTGATAACGTTGCTATTTTATGTTCTTGTCAAGGGTTTTTGCTTCTACATATCAAATAATGAAAGAAGACAGACTTATCATATGGAAACATGCACAAACAGATCTCACTACCTCTTCCATGGACGTGTTTGGTGTTGTATGGGTTTTGTTAAGATGATTCCACTGATGACTACTTCATAGTGATCACATCTTCATCAAACCGTGATGATCCATCATCATCATCTTAAATGATGTTAATCTTTCATGTCTTGTCTATAAGATCAAATTCATGGCAAAAACTTGCTGACCTGAATTGCCGTGCAAGGACTGGAGTACAATATACAGGAGCTGGTTCAACCGTAAACGGTGTTATCTATTGGTTACTTTTGTTTCTTGAGGCCGCAAAAAGCACAACAAAAATTCTGGCATTTGATATAAGGACGAAGACTCTACAAACAGTACCATAGCCAAAAAATGATGATGATGTTGAGTTAATTAGGACAATTATATATTGTTGTTATTTGCGAGCATTTGAAGAATCTCTCGCTCTAATTAATTAATGTGGAGAGAGATGAAATCAATGTGTGGGAGATGAAGTCATGTTGGAGAGTAATCTTATAACTCTACCTCGGAGAATGTTTGGTCCTCATTTTTTACCATTACACTTCAACAAAGATGGTCAACTTGATGATCATAGATAAATCAAATCCATAGTGTTGTATCCGTAGTTTATAGGGTAAATTATTTGGTTTCAAATATTTTAAATTTTAAAATTTATGGTATGTTTGATGTATACAGGGAAAGTAAAGTTCAAACTCACGAGTTTGTAATAAACTCATGAGAAGGACATAAACTTAAATGTCTAATTGTGAATTTGGATTTATGAGTTTACCTATATGATAAATAGATATTAAAAGTATATAATTAAATAATTAAAATTTAAAATACAGAAAATGACAATAATTTCATTTAAATATTTTCCAAATTGAAATCATTGAAATTAAATCTATCAATATCCATAATATGTCATAATTAAAATAGAAATTTTTATAAAATTTATATCTACAGTCGCTTAACATAATCAAATAAAAAAATTAGCACAATTTTAAGAACCAATTTGTAATTAGTATAAGTTTATGAGTAAATTAGTTAGGAGGGAATTGTCAAAGTAGTCCAACTATTTGCCACGTCAGTGTTTTTTGACCGAACTTCTAACCCAATTAATTTTTTTTAACAAAGGAATGGAGGCAAAAACTAAAAGGACCCAATAAAAAGGGAAAAAATGCTTAAGGAACCTGATTTAATTTTTGGGTTGTGTTCTGGTTCCTAAATCCTAACTCGACTCCAATCTATCAATTTAAATATACATATAGAGATCTTTTTTATTATTGTTATTATATATATATGTGTGTGTGTGTGTGTGTGTGTGTGTGTGTGTATATATATATGGAACTGTGAGATCAAAGCTTCAACAACGTAACGCACATTTCCTCTCCTTCCTTCTTCACCTCAAAAGCCTTTATCTTTCTGGTACTCTGAAGCCGCCGGACACAACCATGGAGAACCTTGCCTATGATCTGAAAATGGAAATCCTTCTTCACTTGCCGATCTCCCCAACACTAAACCCATCGATTCCCTTTCATCGTTAATCATAGTGATGATGGCATTCATCATCAGCAAATGCGATTTATAGATATCAGCGCATCGCTTTATACAATTCTGCTGCTATAAACCTTAATTTTCCTTCTGACCACGTTGCTATATTAGGTTCTTGTAGAGGGTTTTTGCTTCTACAGCATGAGAAAAAAGACAAACTTCTTGTTTGGAATCCTTCCACTGGTGAGAACAAACAAATCCAACTACCTCATACACACATCAGATTTGATCCTTATGGCTTTTGTTACGATGAATCCGCTGATGACTACTTAATAGTGCTCTCATCATCGAACATGCATGGATCGTCTGGTATTAGGGTTTCAGGTCTTCTCTATCAGAACCAATTCATGGAAAGAATTTACTTTCAGTTGTCGAGCAATTATTATAAATCCTTTTCCAGTAGTGCTTGGTTCAGACCGTTATTTATTGGTTCGTTTATTTACTTAAGACAAGCAAACATCCACATCCATGACCTAAGCCTGATAATATTGACGTAGAGTTTTGTCATTTGCGAGTGTTTGGAGAATCGCTTGCTCTGATTGATGTCAAGAGTTCTGAAGAAGTTAAGGTGTGGGTGATGAAAGAGTATGGATCAGGAAGTCATGTTGGACTAAAATTATGTGTATACCTCGCTACGGAGTGTTGAGAGAGTATTTTTGACCAGTATGTTTGACCAAAGATGGTCAACTTGTTACACTACATGATCATGTGACATTATCAAAATAGAGTGAAAAAGTAAATCTAGAAGAACGATCACAATGTGTATTTAGATAGGATTTTAAAAAATAATTTTTAGAAAATTTTTAAAAAATGAATTTTAAAAAAGAACTTATAAAAAAATAATTTTAAATAAATGAGTATTTAGATAGTTATTACCAAAAGTATTTTTATAATTAAAAAATATATGGCTGGATTAAAAATAAGAAAGAGAAAAAAATGTGAAAAAGAGATAAAAGAGATGAGAGAGAAGAAAAGAGAGATTATATAAGAAAAAATAAAAATAAAATAGTAATTAGATAATTTATAAACTATTTTACTATTCTATAAACTAATTTTAATAGATTATATAAAATTTTAGTTTTAAATCATAATTTAGCGTAGAAATAATTATGGATAAATATGATTATTTATTTAAAAAAATAAAATTAAAATTTAAACTAAAAGTTTTTTAAAATCTTGGCCCAAAATATCATGGTTATACGAAGAGTGAGGGAGAGAGAGACTATAAGGGGAGGGAAATAATAAGGTTTCAAATATTTAAAGAAGCTTTTTTTTGCAAAAATACAAACAGAACAAATTCACTTCCTTCTATATATACTATATATATATATATATATCACTTATTTATCTGAAAGAAAAATTGGGGAAGTCTCTCATTGAAAATTTCTTTAGTGAGGAGGACCTCATAAATTTTATATACATAAAAAATACCAATAATTTATAAACTAATTTTGTACAGATAAATTTAATATTTTATCAGTAATAAAATTTTAGGTTAATGTTCAATTGTACCTTAAAAATTTTTAAATAAAAACAATATTGTCACTAAATGTTTTTAGATTTAATATCGCTCCCAAAATTATTTAAACTATAGCAATGTGGTCATGGCCTTTTAAAAGGTTAAGTAGCGGTTAAATCATTTTGTTTGACTCTACACATGCAATTGATAGCGTCATCAGTTCTGAAAAGTCAAATGAAAAAATCCTTCCTACATTCATGGGATTTTGAAGGAACTTTTCATTTGACTTTTCAATTTTTTTTCCAACTTGACTTTTCAACTGATTCAAAGCAATCATATTTGCTCTGTGTTAACTCTGCTGATAAGCTGCAGTCTAATATGCAAGAAGTTGAATTTTCCTCTCTCATCCATGTGCCCTACGCCCCTACCGATGCCTGATTTTCTTTCCCCTTTGGACCACAAGTTCAATTTGCCCGGAGTTTCCGCGTTTAACCATTCAATAAAGGAAATCTTTGAATGCGTTTTCCCTCATTAATTGGACTTCGTTAGCTTGATTAACTGTGTGGCGAGCATGGCGAGCCTCACTGAGGAGCTTATCGTCGATATCCTCTTGAGATTGCCGGTCAAATCTCTGTTGCGTTTCAAATCTGTATGTAAGTTATGGCGTTCTCTGATTTCCGATCCTCGTTTTGCCCAATCCCATTTTAAACTATCTTCCTCAATCACCGATAAAATTGTGCACTTAACTGATTCTGGAGCTCGATCCATAGATTGCCACTCATCTTTCGATGACGATTCTGCTATTGTAAACCTTAATTTTCCGATTACACCACCTTCTCGTCATGTGGAGATTAGGGGTTCTTGCAGAGGCTTCGTGCTTTTAGATCTTTATGATCCCTTATTTGTGTGGAATCCATCAACTGGTTTCTACAAGCGAGTTCCGTACTTCCCTATGTCGTCACGATTTTTCCCTTTCATTCATGGCCTCGGCTATGACGCCTCCGATGATGACTACTCGGTAGTTCTCGGAGTGTATGATCCAAACGATGCAGATTTCGAGCCCGATTTTCAGTTTTTCTCCGTGAAAGCCAATTCATGGAAGAAAATTGAAGGTGCCCATAATTTTCCCTATATGAACGCCATGGATGAACCTAGAGCTGGGGTGTTCTTGAATGAAGCTATTCATTGGTTGGCCTTCCGCCATGATACCGATGTTGAATTGATTTTTGCCTTTAATGTAACACAGAAGGAGTTTTTTGATATTCCCCTGCCAGATGATTTATTGGAAAACCTGGAAGTTGTTTACCTGGGGACACTGGGAGGATGTCTCAGTCTATCTCTTCTTGGGGATGACGAATTTGAAATATGGTTGATGAAGGAATATGGAATGAAGTCATCTTGGACTAAATCCATGGTTGTATCTGTTGAGATTCCTAGTGATTACTTCTTCCCAATATACTTGACCAGAAATGGTGAAATTGTTGGATCAGATTATTCAGAGGACGGAGGGTTAGTGAAATGCAACGACAAAGGACAAGTGCTAGAGTATCGCCAATACAATGATGAAGTGCATGAGAGTAACGCCATTATATATACAGAGAGTTTACTTTCACTCCCTTGTGACAGTGGAGAAGACGAGCAACAAGAATGAACAAGGAGGTATGGCATTGTATTCTATGTCTCTTCCCAGTTATATTTGCCTTTCTTTTTGTTGAATTGTGAAGGATGAAAACAGTTCTGAAGAATCCTTCGTTTCACCTCCCCTGCATTCATTCTGTATGGTTTTCAATCTCTTTCAGAGCTTCAATCAATGCAATTGATATATCTAAGAATGGTGATGAAATACTGTTGGATTTCAACTCATTGTCCCGACAGAGATGCCATATATCAATATCCAAACCAACAATCATTGGCAACTGTCCTGTTTCAACCTTGCACTTAATCTCAAGATTTAATATTTGTCAAATCAATGATTCCTTTCTATTGTTTATATATATATATATATATATATATATATATATCTTGTTAAATCTTTCTCCATGTAAAACTTGACTATGCTTCTTGATCATCTTCAGCAATTATAAGTTCTGCTACTGTTGTGCAATCTCGAATATATTTACGATTAGTTGATGAATTCATTGAGCTGATGTATTTAATCATCATGATGTGCCTTTACATGGTCAGTTATATTGTGAAAGACTAATATTTTTTATTAGATATAACCTAATAACCCCAATAGTTATGTTTGTTAATTCTTGTAATGGCATCATAATCATAGTTCCCGTGGCCAGCCCTAAATGCTCTCTTCTCCTAAATATCTGCAAGAATATTTTTTTTCTGGTGGATTTAAGGATTATCATATTTAACTTTGTATTATTAATTATTCTCTTCTTGGTGAAAAGGTAATTTTATTTTTATGATTTACTATGGCTGTTGCACTTATAATTTGGAAAGCTATGTTTTTTAAATGACTATAAAATTATCGGTGTTGAAATCAACCTAAAGATTTCAAATAATTTGGGTTTAAAGATGATTGTTGTAGAATTTTTAATATAACAGTCTGTTGTTTTAAAACAAACACCATGCATTATTAAATTGGAATATATGTTGTTGAGAAATTTTCATATCTTTATGTATTCAGAATTTTTTTATATTAATATTATTTTAGAAAAAATAAAAAATGAACAATATTATATTTGTCTATTAAAAATGTCAATAGTCAATATTATTTTTATATCAATTAAGTCGATTTTATTCCATTTTTAATATTTTCATAATAATATTAATCTAAATACTAACATTACCTATGGACCTTAACACCGAAAAATTTATCGCTAACCTATCTGAGACACTCGAGTCTAAATCTCTTGGCAATAGTTCAAATTGAAATTTTATGAATTAGATTTAAATTTTTTAAAATGAATTAATAGAATTAAAATACTCTGCCTAAGACCCTTTGATATAGTAGCACAAGATATACTTTTGGTGGCACTAATTTTTGGGGTCTATTCCTAGCCTGCTGTTTAAATCCAAGAAAAGGGAAAAAAAATTAAGTAGTCTTTTCAATTATATCAAAAAAAATATTCTTTATTTAAAAATCTTTTTAGCGGGAAGATCCCCATAATGCAGGATTCTGCAAGATGCCAAGAAGCTGACTTGCCTATGGATGGGTCTGAGACTCTGAAAAGTAAAATGATTGAATTGTGATCAAGAAACGCATGGAATAGCGTTATCGGATATTTTCTTGCCGTCGTTGAAACTTGTTGCAGAGATTGCAAATTGCTTCATAGCTATGGCGCAAACGGCATTGCCGTTCTCCTCTCATTCTTGTGCCCCCACCGATGCCTGATTTTCTTTCTTCCCCCTTTGGGCCACCAGTTTGAATTTTCTCGCAGTTTCCGATTGAATGTGTTGCTATCTAGCATGGCGAGCCTCCCTCAGGATCTGATCGACAATATCCTTTCGAGATTGCCGGTCAAATCTCTGCTGCGTTTCAAATCTGTATGTAAGGTATGGCGTTCTCTGATTTCCGGTCCTGGTTTTGCCCAATCCCATTTTGAAATGTCTTCCTCTCTCGCCGATAAAATTGTTCACTTAACTGATTCTGGAGCTCGATCCATAGATTTCCACTCATCTTTCTATGACGATTCTGCGATTGTACACCTTAATTTCCCGTTTATACCACCTCCTGATGATGATATGGAGATTAGGGGTTCTTGCAGAGGCTTCGTGCTTGTAGATCCTGATTATGAATTAGCTGTGTGGAATCCATCAACTGGCTTCTACAAGCTTGTGTTCTACTTCCCTGGGCCGTCACAATATTTCCCTTACTTTCAAGGCCTCGGCTATGACGCCTCCGATGATGACTACTTGGTAGTTGTCGGAGCGTGCGATCCCACCGATGGTGACTACGAATACGATTTCCAGTTTTTCTCCGTGAAAGCCTATTCATGGAAAAGAATTGAGGGTACCCATAATTTTCCCTATATGGATCCCACGGCTGACCCTAGAGCAGGTTTGTTCTTGAATCAAGCTATCCATTGGCTGGCACTTCGCAAAGATACCAATGTTGAATTGATTCTTGCCTTTAATGTAACACAGAGGAAGTTAATTGAAATTCCTCTGCCTGATGATTTCTTCGAGGCCCTGAAATTTGTTTATCTGGGGACGCTGGGAGGATGTCTCAGTCTATCTGTTCTTGGGGACCACGAAGTTGAACATGAAATATGGTTGATGAAGGAATATGGAATGAAGTCATCTTGGACTAAATTCATGGTTGTATCAGTTGAGATTCCTGGTGACTACTTCTTCCCAATATGCTTGACCAAAAGTGGTGAAATTGTTGGATCGCATTACTCAGATGGTGGCAAAGCGTTAGTGAAATGCAAGGTCGAAGGCGAGGAACTAGAGTATCGCGAATACGATGATCGAATGCATCAGAATAACGCCATTGTATACAGAGAGAGTTTATTTTCACTCCCTGGTGGCAGTGGATAAGAGTCAGAAGACGAGCAAGAATGAACAAGGAGGTATGGGGTGTATGTATGTTATGTGGAATATTCCTTTATCGTGGTCAATTCTGCAGAATCCTTCCTTTTCCCTTCCCTGCATTTTCGATCTTGAATTTGTAATTGATATACCTAAGAATGTGAAATGCGGCTGGATTTTGGCCACTAGTCCCTACAAATGCCACATTATTTGAGAGTCCTGTTTCAACCTTGTCATGTCAACGATTCATATTTTCCCTTGCTCTGTAGAATTTTCTTTTATCTTATATTGAGATTAGACAACTTATTAGTTGGTATTGGTATTAGTATAGTCCCTGTAGCTGAATTTCGAAGCTATTGACTGTGAATGAACCATTTTTGTTACTGTAATAAGAAGTAGCAGATTCATTTGTCCATTTATCTGATAAATTTCATAGTAATATAACCAGTTGAGGGGTTACGAAGTGCCACATTATTTGAACATCTCAGTATTATTTAAAAATGCATTTCATGATGATAGGCTTTTTTATTATTTGTTTTCTTCTAATATTAGGATTTACATGGCATGCAATTCCCAAGTGTGTTATTTTGGTGTTGTTCTTTTTTTTTGGGGGGGGGGGGGGGGTGTTGTGCTGGGGGTTGTGGAAGGGGATTAATAGCCTCTGAATAAACGGTATCACTTTTGCGCTGTGTAAGTGATTGCCGTTTCAAATATTATCATAAAATGAGTGAGAGAGTGAAACGAAATTATATAATTTATGACATTCTCGCTAGAAGAACATGAAGAAGAAGTAATTTGGACTAAGTTCAGTTATAACATGCCTTGTGTTAAATATCTATTGTACTAAGGAGTTAGATTTAATAAAAATGGTTCATTTCTCATGATATAGTAAATAAAAGTGTAAAATTTTCACTAAAAGAGATATCTATATTTAATATTTAAAAATATTTAAAATAGACTTAGTAAAAAATGTCTATATTTATTAAAAAATTGTCTATCATTATTTGAGGAGATTAATTTTTAAAATTTATAAATATATTTGTGAGTATTTTATAAGTCGTGAGGCTGATTCTAATTTTGGTGAGTTCATTGGACCCAACACTTTCAAACTTGTTTCAAAAGTGGTCAAAATTAAAGGTTTAGTAGGTTTTGGGAACAAGATATACATTAGGGTTTTTTTTTTGTTATAAATTTTTTTAGAAATAATTGAGTTCATTTACAATTTAAATGTAGAGTGAAATCTTATTTTTTTTCTAAGCGATATCAATATTACTAGAGATTTAGATGTACATGAAGCTCCACTTTGAAGGAGAAAAGTCAGCTATCAGATATAGTTATATTAACATCTAAGATCCACATGCCATAATTTTATTATATGTAATATATGGTTTTAAAAGTAATTAAACTCATTTTAAACTCTTGCATAAGGTTTATATATTTAACTAGTTGAATACAATTTTTTTTAAAAAAATACTAATTATAATTTAATAAAAAACCGTTGATACCATATACTTAAGAAATATTGGGAAAAATCCCATATTGAGAATATACTTTGAGTATGCAAAATTTATAAAATAAAATATTTTCTGTGTATAAAAATTGAATAGATTGTTTTTATTAATAAACTTTTTAATAAGGGATTTTTTTTTCTCAATTTTTTCTATATTGTAAAAAATTGAATGACTGAAACATTTTAATATCTATCAAAGATAAAACTTTAATATTTTAATTCTATTTTCATATTATTCATGTATTTATATATGAGTAATTTATATGCCTATTAATTATTTGTTTTAAAAGTAATTAAACTCGTGTTAAACTCTGACATAAGGTTTATATAATATTTAACTACTTGAATACATTTTTTTAAAAAAAGCACTAATTCTAATTTAATAAAAACCTTTGATATAATATACTTTAGGAAAAAATGGGGACAAATCTCCTATTTTGAGATTTGTTTTGTTAGAATAACCTAAATCAAAGTACTAATATCTATATATATATACAAAATTATAAAGTATGGATAATTTTTATGTATAAAAATTATTAAATTCTTTTTATTAATAAAATTTGTAATAAGGGACTTTTCTTTAATTTGTTTTCTATATTTTAAATAATTGAACTATGTGAACATTTAATACCTATCAAAGATCAAACTTTAAAAATTAAATTACATTTTCATATTATATATTTTATAATGAATCATTCATATATATATTTGTGTATGATCAATTTATATGCCTATTGAGTACTTGTTTTAAATTTGACAATTATTTATTCTTATATGGTAAAATATGTATGTGCATACAAGAGTTTCTATTATTTCGATGTAGAAATTTGGAGAAAATAAATCCAACTCTAAACCAAACAATTAATCTGATCCACATAAGACAAATATATGAAGCCCCCCTTCAGCTTTCTTAAACACCCAGCCATACCATTACTAATTCTATTCAAGAATTAAATTATTACTTTTCACATTATTTTATTATGTAATCATTTCAATTTTGTAACAATCTTTAGAATGGGATATTCTGATTTTTCACTAATTAAAAGCTAAAAATCGAATAATGATTATTTAAGACTAAATATGTTGCATGTATCATGAGAAAATCCTAAAAAAAATATCTTTTAAATTTCAAAATTTTAACTTAATTTATTTATTATACTTTATAAGTTACAAGGTATTAACTATTATTGTAAAGGAAGTTATAATATATTTTTATATTAATTTTTAATTTAAAATTTAAATAGTATTTTTTTATAAAAACAATTCGCTGTATTATTTAGTATTATTTATGTTGGGTCAGTTTGTTTGTGCTGATCAAAAAGCAAATAATACTTTTAAAATAAAATATCTTTAAACTGAATATAATAATTAATTTATATTTTATTATGACATGTTCTTCCTAATTAAATATTGTATCACATCAGAAAAGAAAACAAGGGCATGACTCAATGGACTTTTGGTAGGGGCAGGCTATGCTATGTTGACATGTGGTTAAAATTCTAGCAATGATATGGATTGGGATTGATCTTAAATAATTTTTAAGCCTATTTTTAAAAATAAAATAAAAATTTTCAGTTATTTTCGTTGTTTCCGATCGCATAATAGAATCCAATGAGAATTGTTAATAAGCCGTTAAGGAAGAAGACAGAGGATGGAGTAACGACAAATGCTTGAGTAACTGCTATCACCAGAGATAGAGGATGATATTAAAATAATACTAATTATAATAACAAATCACCACTAATTCTAATTTAATAAAACAAAAATTAAATGGTAGGAAAAGGCTCTATCTGGACCATAATTAAGAATCTCCCATGATGATAAGCATTAAAATAAAACAACCAATAGGCTTCAAACAAGTTTTCTCTTTTTGATAAATAATTTTTTATTTTTTTAGACTATATTAATATTAAATAAGAAGGGTTATTAATTATTTTTAAATTTAAATATATATATATATAAGTTAAAATATTTTTTAAAATAATATAGCTATAATTATAATAAAATAATATTTTTTAAAAAAATTAAATATATTTTAAATAATTATATATTTTATTTTTTTATTAATTAAATTTATCGAAGATAGATAGGTTTAAAATCAGTTGACAAAGCTATAGATTAAAAGACAAATAATTCCTAAACAGAATTATTGGAATTCAAATTCCCATGTACTGCAAAAGCTTGAAAATGATGTCCCCAACATGAAGCCGATAAGTCCAAATCTAACTAATTATAATTTGGTTTATAAATCGTTTTCAATATATTTTATCACTATTAAAAATTTTAAAATTTTATTAATTTTATTTTAAAATTTAGTAGTTTTTTAATTTTATTACAACAAATAAAAAAATTATATATTAATATAAAAAATTTAATAATATAACTTTTAAATAGAGTTAAAAAATTCAATATACCAACAAAAATAAGTATAATTAAGAGATAGTTATATCTTTTAAATATAATATTTTTAATTTGAATTAAGTTATATGTATTTTAGTTATTTTCATATCTTAAAAAAATTAGTCTCTAATTATTATTTAAATTATTTGAACTCTATTAAAAATATCTCTCTAACTCAAATAACGTAAAATAAACTATTAGTTAAAATTAATAAATATATAAGTAATATAATATTTTTTAAATATATATTATTTATAAAGATGATGGATAAGTGTGTGAGAGAGTAAATAAAGAGATGAGAGAGAATAATAAAAAAAGAAATAAAATAGATATATAATTAATTGAGTATAAAAATAAAAAAATATTAAATTTTTAAATAAAATTAAATTATTACTTATAAAAAATACTGAATAGAGTAATTAATTATAATAAATATAATTTAATATTATTAAAATATTTTATATAACATTATATTGTAATAAAATTGATTATATTTAAAATTAAATCCAATATCTGAATTAACTAGCTTGTATTGGAAAGATTAGAGCGACACAACACAGAATTGTCTCTCAATTTGGCTCTGTCTTACTCTTATCCAGAGAATGATGAGACAGACGAAACAAAATTAAAAAAAAAAAAAAAACTGTGGCCGCACTACCTCTCTTTATCCCAGAAGATGACGGCACTACCTCTCTTTATACCAGAAGATGACGACCCTATTATACGTAGATTTAGCTGGGTTATTATTTAAAATATATTTAAATTTTAAATATTATTTTATTATGATTTTAGTCATAATGTTCAGAGAGACATATTATTTTTTAGATATTTAAATTTATACATAAAAATAATAAATAGTTCATTCTATCTCTGATATCAAAACAAAAAAGAAGATGCCGACGACCCTAACTCACTCAAACACCGACACCGAATATTTTGCCGACTCAAACTTTAGCCACTCCGCCACCCGCCGCTTCTAGCCAGTGACGACGACGAAGTAAGACACAACCCCACCACTTGCTCTCATGTTCGTATGGTTTTTTGATTTAATTTATTCACTATTTTTGTTTTTTGCAAAAGAAATATTTGTACTTATGAGGTTGAAAACGACGTCGTAATTTATGGATTTATAGGGGTCTTGTACTTTGTACATCTCTGAAAGTTACTCCAATAAATTTCCCCAGAAAAACAAATTATTGTTAAAAGCTCCTTTCCAAAAGAGAAGAACGTTGTTAAACACGTCATGTAGTAATTATTATTATATTGAAATATTAAATTTCAGGAATTTATATTATTATTATTAGTATTAGTATTATGTGATGGAACCTTCTGGACTTTCTTCAGTCTTAGATCACAGATATAGTTTATTAATAGTTGATCATTTTGAACGATTTGATCACATAAGAATCTTTTCCTTAACCGTTTGATCATCTTCCTATATATTTACATTATAATTATTCAAATTATATTTTTTTTTCATAAAATATTTTTATGATTTTTGTGTTTTTACGCCAATGCAACTTCATGTTGTTGGATTATTCGAAGGAGGAGGGGCAAAGAAAAAAAAGAAAACGAAAAAAGGAAATTATATTTTGATTGTTAAATTGAAAAAAAATAAAAAAGGAGAATGCTGTCGTGGCGTGTTTGTGGCACGCAACTATGGTAATCTATTAATCTTCATAAGCCACAATGAATTTGTGACAGCGAGAGGTTGAAGAAGAACCAGAAACACCATCACAGAGAAGAAGAATCAGAATCACTCACTCCCTTACTCACTCATCATCCTCACCACAAACCCACAAAATCTCCAAAGGAAATCCTTTTTCTCCCCACAACAATCTCCTCTGTCTACGTTATTATGTCATCAGGAGACGACGGCGATCACGACCGCCCCCGCCGAGGCCATCCCTTTGTCCGGCGAACCCCTGATTCTACTCGAAAGCGAGAGAGACTGTTTAATCACAAGACTCAGAGTTTCGAGCTGCTTCCGCCTTCTTCGATGATTCATCATCAGGATCAGTATCGAGCTCCGCTTGGAAACGACGCAGTTTCTCTGGGTTTGATTCCGGTTCTGCCTTTCCTTCCCGATGAGCTCATCGAAGAAATTCTCTCGAGGCTTCCCGTGAAGTCGCTTCTGAGATTCAGGTGCGTTTGCAAGCGATGGAACTCGTTAATTTCTGATTCTTACTTTGTGAGGAAGCACCTTCGATTATCAACTCAAAGCCTCAATTTCACACACCATAGGATCATCTTAAGTTCCACAACTGCAGAATTCAATCTCAAATCCTGCCATGTGAGTTCTCTGTTCAATAACCCATCCACCATTTCTGAGGACCTTAATTACCCTGTAAAGAACAAGTTTCGCCATGATGGTATCATAGGTTCCTGTCATGGATTACTCTGTTTCGCCATTAAAGCTGAATCTGTGCTTCTCTGGAACCCCTCAATTAGAGTATCAAAGAAATCTCCGCCTCTGGGTAATAATTGGAGACCTGGATGTTACACTGCTTTTGGGCTTGGTTATGATCATGTCACCAACGATTACAAGGTTGTGGCTGTGTTCTGTGACCCTAATGTCTACTTCAGTGAAACTAAGGTGAAAATTTACAGTATGGCTTCTAATTCATGGAGGAAGATTCAGGATTTCCCTTTTGGTGTCACACCATACCAGAATTCAGGGAAATTCGTGAGTGGGTCACTGAATTGGGCAGCAAATTACTCATCTGCTCCAGCAACTTCTTTGTGGGTAATTGTATCTTTGGATCTTCATAATGAAACATACAGGGAAGTGCATCCTCCTGAGTATGAGAAAGATGAATGTTCAACACCAACTTTAGGTGTTCTGAGAGGCTGCCTTTGCATGAACTATGATCACAAGAAGACCCATTTTGTTGTGTGGCTAATGAAAGACTATGGTGTTAGAGAATCATGGGTGAAACTGGTAAGCATTCCATATCTTCCTAATCCTGAAGATTTCTCATACTCAGTTCCATATTGCATCTCAAAGAATGGTAAAGTTCTGTTAATGTTTGAGTTTGATTTGGTTCTGTATGATCCAAAGGACCAGTCTTTTAAGTTTCCCAGAATTGAAGGTGGAAAAGGTTGGTTTGATGCAGAAGTGTATGTTGAGACTTTGGTCTCACCTGTTCAGAGCTAAAAGGTTCTGTGTATGTAAGTGAGAGTAAAAAGGTTGTAAACGTTTTATTGTTTTAAAACCTTTTGGCTTACTAATTCTGCTGACATACTTGGGGTTCTCTCTCATCATCATCTCTGTTAATATTGTACTGTATTTTGAGTTTTGACATGAAATGTGTAAATTATATGTGCAGAACTGAGAAGCAAAGCTGTGTGCTTATGTTGTTAACATTTAATCAACTTTATTTCTCTTCTCTGTAATCATAAATGTTTGGTGAGTAGCTTACTGTGAAACTTTGGGGAAGAAAGAGCTTCTTTTCCGGGTGAATCAGGATTGATTTTTCTCTGGTTAAAAGATAATTCATTACCAAAGGGTGAAGAGATCACAAGTATGAGGAAAATCTATTGAATTGCTCTTGAAAGGAAAGCAAAATGAGTTGCTTTGCCTTAGCGAAAGAGATGGGAATGGTATAAAGTGAAAAAGGTTAGAACCTGATTCTGCGGCACAACACTAGAAGCAGAATAAGCAGAATATGATTTGTTATATAATGGGTGATTACGAGTTCGGATCATGCATGTAACCTTAGGCCAGTATTTGTCTCTCTAATTCATATAAAAACAAAAGGGAAAGAAAGAATATGCTTTGTTTTGTGTTACCCTAACTTCCATTTCAGGTTACGACTTCGGATCATGCATGTAACCTTAGGCCAGTATTTGTCTCTCTAATTCATATAAAAACAAAAGGGAAAGAAAGAATATGCTTTGTTTTGTGTTACTCTAACTTCCATTTCAGGGGCACTTAGCAGGAAAAACATGTTTTTACTTAGAAAAATCACATTCGGTTTGCAAAGGTATCAATTCCCTTCTCACAAAATAATAATAATTTTTCTTTTTTTGTCACAAGCTAAAGAATTGTTTTTATAACGCCAAAACAGATGGCGGGAATGAGACCACAGAAAGTAGAGAGATGAGAATCTTCTTGTATGGAATCTGGAAGATGAAAGCGGTGTCGTTTTTGCTAATAAAGGTGTGTATATCAACTTGACCCTCATCGCATGAATGAGACCCACCAACTTCCCTCTCTCTTTTTGGTCCACACGCCTTGCATGCATTCCCCATTCATACTACACTCTTTGTCCCATTTCTTGCCAAATCACAGAAGCTTCCAGAAGTAAACACCCCCCCCCCCCCCACACACACACACAAAACCCAAAAAAAAAAAAAAATTGCCCCGTGTGGGATATTCTGCTCTTCTCACATTCCATCATTTTAATTTACTTGTCCAAAATTTGGAATGAGTCAGAGCTTCTTTAGCTTCTCGGTGGACTCTTTCAAACTAACTTTTTAGCCCAATAAAGTTACTTTAGCCCCTAACGCTATGTTTGAAATTGCGTTAAAACTGAAATTATTTAAACCTTAATATATGTATAAAAAATTTATTATAAGACTTATTTATTATA
Organism: Leucaena leucocephala; assembly: GCA_037074615.1. Taxonomy (NCBI): domain Eukaryota; kingdom Viridiplantae; phylum Streptophyta; class Magnoliopsida; order Fabales; family Fabaceae; genus Leucaena; species Leucaena leucocephala. The sequence goes on from CM073562.1 coordinate 14,210,230, forward strand.
GTTAAATACGTGATGTGAATAGAATTTAGATTTAATTAAGATAAAGTTTTGATAAATTGAGTGGACAATAAAAAAAATAAAGCTATTTGACCTCCAATTGACTCAAATTGAAGTAACTTTTTCTTGCTTTTACTTCATGTTGATCTCTGGCACATACAATTTATAAAGCTCCTGAGTGACATGAAACGCAACCAACAATTAATCGTTCAAAACAGAACCAGTTTGTCAGGCTAACTTTTTTTATCTATCTAAATATAAATCATATTATAATAATTAATCTTTATCCTAATTTTAATTTATAAAAAAGTTAATTAAAATTTTATAGAAAAATTATGCTTTAACCATTGCATATTTCAACGATGACAAAATGAATCAACAATACAAATACAAGGAAACTTCACTTCTCAAGCCCCTCAAATCCATTACTCCAAATAACATTTATTTATTTTATCTCAATCCATTTATTTATGAATTATACTCGAGTAGGTTGTTTTGTTCAATGTGCACGCCTACTCACCCAAAGTTCTTGAAGATCTTCAATCAGAGCCGTTAAATTCATCTGAGAGGACCCACCTTCTTCTACAGCTTCTCTCGGTTTCTCTCTCATCTCTCCCGCTTTCTTTCTCACCTTCTCAGCTTCATCTCCGCCGTCCATCAACCTCCTCACACCATTCTCTATCTTCACCCTACTCGCTACCTTCTTCATTCTCTCATAGGGGCCGGAGTTCCACTCCTCTGCACCAACCTTCAACCCAAACCCGTGCACCTCCGTTATCAGCTTCTCATTATAAAACTGCTCCTAAAAAATTGGCCACGTGATCAATGGCACCCCTGCGCTCACCGCCTCCGTCACCGACGTCCACCCACAGTGCGTCAGAAACCCTCCGGTCGCCGGATGGTTCAGTATCAGCTCCTGTGGTGCCCATTTTGTTAATATCAACCCTCTGTTTTCCTTCTTCAACCATTCTCTCTTCAAACCCTTCTGGCAACCATTCTCTCTTCCCTTCCTCATCATCGTCTTCCTTATGAACAATCCACGAGAAGGAATGCCCAGAAGATTCCATCGCACACTCTATTTCAAACAACTGAGTGTCAGGTAAACGACATAGACTCCCAAAGCTTACGAAGACTACAGAATTGCATTCCTTGGAATCAAGCCATGATCTTATGTATTCATGCTCATCACTTATTTGTTGATGATGATGAGGAAGATGAAGATGATCCTTTTGAGATAGCGTGTTTCGTAGCATCAGAGAAGCTGGTCCGATGTGCCACACGTTGTGCCCACTAATTTTCCGGTTATAATCAACGTACTCTTCACAGTTCAGATCGTTGAAGTTATTGACGATGAGCCCGTAGCTTGTTTTCATTGCAGCGTCTAGAGCACATTTGAGATCCTTGAAGAACTTCCTCAGAGGTTTGAGGGTGAGGGAAATAGGGTAGGGAAGACCCCGGAACAACAAGCGGATCACCTGACTGATGATGATCATCATCGTTGGGTTGTGAAGGTTCAGATACGACAGCTCCAAATGGATCGGTTTTATGATCGTCAAGAGATGCTGAAGAGTCTTTGTTAATGAAGTGTTTATGTGCAGCGTCTATCATGCAAACTGCGAAAGAACAGAAGGAGTTGAAGGTGATTCTGGGGATTCCTAGACGCGAGGACAGCTCGCTGCTCCACGTGAATACGAAGTCGGAGACCATGCAGTCCGGCGGGTTTTGCTATATGAACGACTCGATTTGTGGTCGAAGCATGGCGATGACGTTACGCATCTTGCGAGAAGTTTCAAGATCCTTGACGTTGAAGAAGTTCTCAGTTCCTTCAGGAAGACCAGCCTCCTCGGAAGGGAACCTGACAGTGTGAATGTCGATGACGACGTGGCGGCGGTGGCCGGAGCGTTTGTCATGGTCATCGTCGATGAACTTGTGGAGGAAATTGGCGTTCAAGGGAGTGGTGATGATGGTCACGTGGCGGCCACGGGCAGCAAAAAGCCTGGCGAATTGAGAGAAAGGAATCAAGTGGCCCTGTGCGAGGAATGGGGGGAAGTAAACCTTCAAGGGCTTGGGATTGGCCATGGCGGATCAAGGAGAATGAACAGAGACGACAAAGGCATGCATTTATAAGGCGTAGAACTATTGAACAACCAATATGTAATAAATAGAAAGCAAAAACCTTAATGCAGTACTTTTTGAAAAAATTAAGGAAAAAGTATCATTAAAAAAAATATCAAGGACATAGATATAATAATATCAACACTGTTAGAAATATTGTGTGTGTTTAGTTTTTAATAAAACTAAGGTTTTAAAAGGATCTATGGTTTAAATTTTAGTTTGAAAAAATTTAAAAACAAACAGTCATATTTATTCAAACGGACTTTTAGATTAAATTATGGTTTAAAACAAAGGTTTTGCATAAGTTGACCATAGTAGCTTATAGAACAGTAAAAGAACTTATGGACTAACAAATTACTATGTTATCCCTGTTTTTTCTTACAATATCTCTCCTCTCTCTTCTACATTATCTCTCCTCTCTCATATCTTTTCTTCACTCTCTCTACTCTCTTTTTTCTACATTATCTCTCATTTCTCTTTTACACTCTCTCTCCTCTCTTATCTCTCTTCTCTCTCTTCTCTTCTATATTTAATAATCATACTCTTTTTAGTAATTTACCAATAATAAAAGTACTTCTAGAAATAACTATCTAAATACTCATTTATTCAAAATTATTTTTTTTCATAAACTATTTTTTTAAAATTATTTTTTAAAAGCTATCCAAATTTTTTTTTTAAAACTCTTATCTAAACAAACTATTGCCAAGGTTTGGCAGCCCAACAAATAACGAAGATATAGACTTTCTTAGTAAGTTTAAACTTTGAATAAAGAATATAATAAAAAATGCTATTAGAAATATTATCAAATTTTGTGGGAAGCTCATGACCTCGCAAGATTCGATGAATTTGATCGTGACTTAAATATATTCTTGTTGTAGTCCTGAAGAAAAATAATATATGAAAATCCATGCCCTGAAAATGCAATATAAATTATCTAAATTTAACATGCTTAGAATATATAATTAGATGACACAGAGACGATGGTTATTATTCATTGAAAATGTGAAATAAATTCTACCATGAGATATTGAGAAAAGTGTTGTGAAATGGTTACAGATCGTCCTTTGTTTCAAAGGAATTTGTGTATTTAATATTAAATCTTATTAATTACTTTTCATTTAACGGATAAAGAGCGTGATTTGTATTAATCTTATTCAAAATGTCAGCCCTATAGGATGCGGCTGCAGTATCTCGCCCCATTCAATCTATGAGTTGTGGCCGACTAGTCAATTTAATTAGCATTTAAAAAAATATTTTAATTTTTAGATATTTAGATTTATATTTAAAAATAATTAAAAATTTATCCTTTCTGATATTAATATTATTTATAAAGAAAAAAATTTCGCTCTATCTTTATATTATAGATAAGTCTAATATTTTTTAAAAAAATTTATATAAAAAAAATTTGATTGGCTCTACTTAAACATACTCCTAGAATAATCAATCTCTAGAGAAAAAAATTGCAAGACAAAAAAAACTGTGGTCAACGATTTAGCTATTTATTGAAAGAGTCAAAATTCCAGTTTTAATATATAAAAATTAAAAGGTACTCAAAATGTTGGTCAATAACTGACGCATTATTCCGACCATGAAAAATTGAATCCACAATACAATTGCAAGCAAACAATCACATTCCCGTCTCAATCCAACAAATCCATTACACGAAGTAATTTGTTTATTTTATACATAAAATCAAATCTTATTGAATCTAAGTCCATTTATTATTTATGACTAAATTCCGTTGTTTTGAAGCCCACACATATTAATGCGTACACCGACTCACGCTAAGCTCTTGAAGATCTTCAATCAGAGCCGTTAAATTCCTCTGAGAGGACCCACCATCTTCAACAGCCTCTCTCGCTTTCTCTCTCATCTCTCTCGCTTTCCTTCTTATCTCTTCAGCTTCATCTCCACCGTCCATCAATCTCCTCACTGCATTCTCTATCTTCACCCTACTCACCACCTTCTCCATCACATCATAAGGCGTACGGGTCCACTCCTCTGCGCCCACCTCCACCCCAAACCCATGCACCTGCGTTATCAGCTTCTCATTAAAAAACTGCTCTGCAAACATCGGCCACGTGATCAGCGGCACCCCCGCACTCACCGCCTCCGTCACCGACGTCCACCCGCAATGCGTCAGAAACCCTCCGGTAGCATGATGGTTCAGTATCAGCTCCTGTGGGGCCCATTTCATTAGGATCAACCCTCTGTTGTTTCCCTTCTTCATCATTCTCTCTTCAAACCCTTCTGGCAGCCATTCTTTCTTACCTTCTTCATCATCTTCCTTATGAACCATCCATATGAAGGAATGCCCGGAAGCTTCCATCGCACATGCTATTTCAAACAACTGATTGTCAGGGAAATAACATAAGCTCCCAAATCCGATGAAGACGACAGAGTTTGGTTTCTTTGAGTCAAGCCATGATCTTATGTATTCATGCTCATCACTTGTTTGCTGATGATGATCTTTCTGAGGAAGTGTGTTTCGTAGCATCAGAGAAGCTGGTCCGATGTGCCAAACCTTGTGTCCACTAATTTTCCGGTAATAATCAACGTACTCTTCACAGTCCAGATCATTGAAGTTGTTGACGATGAGCCCGTAGCTTGTTTTCATGGCAGCGTCTAGGACACCTTTGAGATCCTTAAAGAACCTCTTTGGAGGTTGGAGGTTGAGGGAAATTGGGTGGGGAAGACCCGGAACCACAAAGGGATCATCTGACTGATCATTATCATCTTTAGATACAGCTCCAAATGGATCGGTTTTATGATCGGCAAGAGATTCTGAAGAGTCTTTGGTGATGAAGAAGTGTTTGTGTACAGCGTCAATCATGCAAACTGCGAAAGCACAGAAGGAGTTGAAGGTGATTCTGGGGATTCCCAGACGTGAGGCAAGCTCGCCGCTCCATGCGAAAATGAAGTCGGAGACGATGCAGTCCGGCGGGTTTTGCTCGATGAAAGGCTCCACGTATGGTCGGAGCATGGCTGCGGCGATGTACATCTTGACACCGCTATCAACATCCTTGACTTTGAAGAAGTTCTCGGTTCCTTCAGGAAGACCAGCCTCCTCGGAAGGGAACTTGACGGTGTGAATGTCGATGACGAGGTGGTGGCCGGAGGTCTTGTCCTGGTCAATGAACTTGTGGAGGAAGTGGGCGTTCAAGGGGGTGGTGATGATGGTCACGTGGACACCACGAGCAGCGAAAAGCCTAGCGAATTGAGAGAAAGGGATCAAGTGGCCTTGGGCGAAGAAAGGAAGAAAATAAACCTTCAATGCCTTGGGAATTGCCATGGCAGATATCGAGGGATGGATGAGGATGGAGGAAGAAGAGGAAGAAGGAATGCATATTTATAAATACCGTTAAGCTTGACTATTTTGACTACGGGGTATGATAATAATATTTAAGCTTGCGTAACCCGTCTTTCAAGAAATGTTCCCTTACTACCAGTTTCCCTGAGTCATTTCTACCTAACCTGTATATATAATAAAATTAGTTAAAAATAATAAATTTATTATAAAATTTTAGTAACTTTTAAAATTGTCCTTATTAAATATAAATATATAAAATAATATTTAATATACTTTAAAATTAGTAATTTTATTATAAAAAAACTAAAATAATTTTTAGTTTGTGCCTATAATAAATACAAAATGAAGTAATTTGATGTGACTTTGATTACTAATATATTCCCTCCTAACGTAATGCTCTCTACTATCCTTTTTTATAAATAATATTTTCTTTTTTAGGTGTAATCCTAGATATAAAAAATAAATAGTCTTTATCTAAAAATTTAATTTATATTTTTATATTTATCATAATTAATTATATATCTCTCATATCTTTTTTTATTTATTCTCTCTCTTACCTATCATTCTCATAGATAATAGTATATTTAAATAATAAATTAAATTTTTAACACATTTATTTTTTAATTAATTTTAACTAACACTTTAATTAGCATAATTTAGATAGTTTTTACTTATGGAAAAGACCAAAGGGATTATAGAAATTAAAAAAATTATTTATAAAAAAATATGTATTTATTTATCTAAAATAATTGTTTTTATCATTTATATTAGAAATTACTCTCTAATATAAAATTCTCTCAATAAGTCCAATTATTGGGGAAAATTTATGTAAAAAAATTTAAATTTAAAAAATAAAATAGATTAAAATATTATATTTATAATTAAATTTTCTTATATTTATAATAGGAGTGAGTATATAAATATACTCTACCTTGCCCTTATTTTTTTAGTAAAACATTATGTCCTCATCATAAAGATTGATAAATGTTTTCATAAGTTATTGGAAGGGATATTAATTAATGGCTTTATTTGATTGAGGGATGATATTAAAAAAATATATGAAATTTTTTTAATTTAAATATGGATAAAATCAAGAATATATTTTATTTATTTATAAAATGAATCACTTAATTACCTCCCTTTGATATTTTAATAAGGCTATTAAAAATGTCTTACAATATACCCCTGAAATAGTTGACTTGTCAAGGAATGTTTAGTTTGATTAAATTGATGCCGGCTTTTATAAAAGCCGTACAAGTACAACTATTGAACAAACAAAATATGTATAGACCCGACAATATATAATGTTAATATATAAAGTTATTCTTATTATCATCTTAAATTTAATTAATTGTAACTGTAATTTTTTTATAATTAAATATTTTATTTAAAAACTCATTGTAATATAAATATATAATTGGTATACCGTTATAAGATATCACTTGTTTTTTTTTAAATTTTGAATTTAGTTCATAGAAGAGACATTTATATTGAAAAGAGCATCTATAATTTCAAAATTAGAATATTCAATTACTCAAATATCTAATAATAAGATTTAAAAATATTAAATATTAGTTGATAATATAAAAAAAACTCATTATAATCCCCCAATATATTATACTTCCACAGCCTCAATTTTGTCTCATATTCTAAAACTTATAGAAAACATATACTCCTTTCCAATCTCATATATAAACAAGTCATCCTTAAGAAAATGTTTTTAACATTTTTATAAATAATTTGATAGTTTCACGGAGTATTAAATATTTGTCTTACACGCATGATCATATTTTATAAAGGTAATAAAAAATAGTAAAAAAATTTAATATGATATTAGACAAGTTTAGTATACTTAATACAAATAATATTGAGAATGACTTAAATTTTATAATAAATTAAATATTTTTAAATATTTTATTAATATTGTTAATTAGTTAGAAATAATTTATATTTAAGATAAGAGAGGATAATTGGTAATCATTAATTAAGTCATTATCATAAGGATCTCGAAATTTGAATTTCAAAAACCCCCCACGTACCCCTAATACTTTTTACCCCAAAGCCACCCAACGCCATATAGTTTGTTTTTTTGGTACAAAAGTAATTGTATTGTTATAAAATAAGTATAAAAATATTAAATTTTATTAGTTAGACGTTAAAGAGATAACATTTGATTAAAAATGCTAGCATGGACATATATATATATATATATATATATATAATTATGATGTAGACGGCGGCATCCATCCTCTGATAATTAATATTAATTTATTATTTAAAAAATAATAATTTTTTTAAGAATGGGCATAAGTCTTAAATCTATTTTATTCCTTAAAATTTATAATTTTTTTATAGTATAAAATTTTTTTAATAAAATTTTAAAAATAATAAATTAATATTAGTTGATAGACGATATGATGCCAATTAGGATATGATTATAACATATCTATATTTATATGAGCATTTTTAATTAAAAGTTATTTCTCTAAGCATTAACTATTGAAATTTGATATTTTTATTCTAATTTTATAATATTATGGTTACTTTTGTACTAAAAAATCATATAATGTTGTACACCTTTGGGGCAAAACTTCATGGGCATTTTTTTCGTGTGTTTGTCGTTAAAATATTAGGTTTTGAAGATGACATACTCAACGAAGGTTGATCGGTCAAATTAGTGAACAAATACATCAATTTTTTTATCAGTCCAATCAATAACTTTTAATGGGTCAATTAGGGTTAGATTTGATATTTTTATCATTATTAAACTTAAAACGATGACGTTTTTAGTTAAAAAATAGTAACTCATCACAAATAAAATGTTAATTGGTATAGTAAACAGTGTTATCTTTATAAAAGAATAATATAAATTTAAATATAAAAAAAATATACTTATTTGAAAAGGTTAGAACAAACAATGGAATTTTCAGTAGTTTAACAAAAGTCTACTACTTCAAATAAACAATTAAACAAAAAATTAAACGCCGTCTTAAACAATTAATTTTCCACGCAATTTTATACATGGTCAACAGAATCGCTGCAAATAAAGTCTAAGGGCATGTTAACATAAAAAATTTAGACTTTAAAACAGTTTTTTTTTGCTCAAATTTTAGTTTTAAAATTTTTTAAAATAAATAGTTATATTTGTTTAAAAAGTCTTTTAGATCAAACTATAATTTAAAGTTATAGTTTTAAATAAGCAGGCCAGAGTAGCTTTTAAAACAGTAAAAAAATTTATGGACTACTCAATTATTATTTTATCTTTATTTTTTTTATACCCTCACTATTTTATCTTCTATCTTTTCTATTATCTCTCATCTATCTTTTTTCACCGTCCCTCTTCTCTCTTTTATCTTCCTCACCCTCTCTCCTATCTCTTTTTCACCATCTCTTCTCTCTCATGCTTTTAATAAAATTATATTTTTTTAGTAATTTTCTAATTACAAAAATTATTTTAATAATAATTATCCAAATATTCATTTATCCATAGTCACTTTTTTTATAAACTCTTTTCTAAAAGTCTTGTTCCAAAAATTATCTAAAAACCCTTTTTTTAATAAATCGTATTTTAAAAATCTATCTAAACACACACTAAAATATTAAATTAGATTGGTCAATTGTCAACTCAAATTTATAACTTCATTTTAATTTATTTGAAGCAAGAACCAAATCAAAATCAACAACTAATAAGCTTAATGAAAAGTGATCAAATATATATAATGCAAAACTAATTAAAATTACGTTCTTAACTATCTTATTTATTTATGTAAACCAAAATTGATTGAAATTGGAAAAAATTTTAAAATTTAAAAATATTTATTTCGTTTTAAAATAATTAACAATTTTTTTTTTTGCTGTTGCTGTTTCCTCTCTCATTCAACCAAAAATAATGCCTGGAGTGGTTTTTTTTTTTAATTTTTTATTCAATTTTTATCTAGCCACCTATGAATACACACACAATACGACTTCTAAATTTGACTGGAATAATAATTTCACGCCTCAGACTTCTAAATTTGACTGGAATAATAATTTCACGCCTTAGACTTCTAAATTTCAGAAAACTATGCCACATACACCAAATCTTCTGACTGACTTTGTGATGGCTTGAAGGCTACACCATTAAGATCTTTTAAATAAAAACGATATTTAAAAATTGAGAATTATATAAATTTATTTTTCTACTACCTTTCTTTATTTTTATTCTTGTTTTTTTTAAATTGAAGTTACCGCCTTACAGGTTCTAAAAAGTGCATTGGGGGTAATATGGGAAAAAGTGACAATTTTAAAACTGGGACTTGATAGTTATGGATTTGCGTTTGATAATCTATGGTTAATTAAAATTTTGACGAATTTTCTAAACTGTATTTACTTCTATAAATATATAAAAAAAAACTGAATTGCATTGGAACATGTCAAAATAAGTTAGGATTCTCAATTCAATTGAGTTTGAATTTAATAGTGTGCCTATTTTTGCCTCAATATAAAAGTTATAATATCATAATTTTTATCTTTATATTTAAATATAATTAAAATATTATTTATCAATAACTTAAAAATATTATCTAATTAAATTATTATAATTTAATATTTTTAATAAAATATGATATTATTATCTTATTTAGAAGTTTATAATTTGATTATTATTATTAATTAGAGATTTGTTAGAGTTTGTGTTCTAATTTAGATATGAATTAAATTTTAAAAATAAGATTTAAATTTTAAATTAACATATCTATAGGATTTTGATAAGGATAATAATAATATAAGATGAGATTATTTAAGATATAAAAATTGAGTTTAAATTTTTATAAAATTCTCAATAGTTTTAATTAAACTATATATCTTTTTTAGCTCTCATTATGCACTTAGGAACCTAATAGAGGCTGGCTCTTATAATCTCATACCTTCTTCTCGTATTCTCTCGTATCTATCCCGTTTTTGCGCACTGGCGCAACGTCTCGATGTGTTCGGAAATTCAAATGAAAAAAATGAGAATGATGAGCAACAGGATGGGTGGAGGTGATGCTCCAAAAACGTCCAAAGGTCGATGGTCCATGGTGGCAGTTGAAGAAGCAAGTTACAAAGGTAATGTTAGAGGAGAAGTACCTCTGAAGAAAGGCCCTTGGACAGCAGCTGAGGATGCCATTTTATTAGATTATGTCGAAAGCATGGAGAAGGAAATTAGCATGCAGTCCAAAGGCTAATAATACACATAGGACCAAAAGTTGCCCCACCCTAACGTCATGTCCACAACCGCACAAGCATGGGCATGGGGACAATTATATTTGATTAATATTATTATTTATGGGTCCACTCGACTCATAGCAATTATTTTTTTTCTTTTAACTACTTTATATTTATTATGTATATTAATATTATGTTTATAAATAATTTAATATATATATAAAATTATTGATATTAATATACTATATTAAGAAAATTATGTAATTATTTTTATTAAAAATAATTTTGTGAGATTTTAAGTTTAATTTAAAAATTTTAAGTTAAGATTACAAATTTACTATATCTCTATATTAAAATTTTTTAAAAAAATATTATATTGAGAATTTTTTTATGATATTTATTAAGTTATTGATATTTTTATTAATATAATTATTTTGAGAATTATATATCAGGGATAAGTAATAATAGAGTTGTATTTTTACCACGTGGTATAACCTTTATTGGAGCTCAATTGATGACTTTTGTCCCACCAGTTTACCGAGGGACGTGCCCCACCTGTCGGCAGGAATAAAGCGGTTTAGTTAATTTGATAGGAAAAAATTGAGTGGATTATTCTTTTGATTTTATTATGATAATATGTTATTTTCTATATATTTTATTTTATGATTTATCCCACTTGCACCTTATGGTCACATGTTAGTATTCATGATGAGTAAAATTGTTGATTATTGAGATGTTTATCTCACCCTATTATTATTAATATTTTTCAGGTGATAGTCTTATCTTAAGATCTTATGAAAAACTTCATAGGTTTGATTAAATCTATATTAATTGTAGTGTTCCCTTTAAAGTATATGTAGAATATTTATATATTGACATGATAATTTTTATTTTACATACTTATATATCCTATTACTTTATTTATATTTTAAAAAAAATCTTTGTATAACTATAATAAAATTTATTTAAATTTTAGTTAAACTCTTTTCTACCATATTTAACTCTCTTAAAATAAATTAAATTTATTTATAATATTATTTTAAAATTTTATTGGATATAAAATATATCTAAATAATTAATAATAATTATATTTTAAGAACTTCTTAAAAAAGAGTAAGGTTTAATTTTATCTAAAAATATTTGTATAGGAGCTATAGTTATTTTTTTAAAAAAATAATTAATATCATCCTAAAATGTTAAAAAACAAAAATAAAGTTATCTTAACCGTTAAATCAAACATTGATTGTTAATATTTTTAATTATAAAAAACAATAATGCTCATCTTATAACACTTCCATAATCATACCGATTTAAGAAAAACTTTTGGCCACTAAAATTTTTAGGTAAAAGTTTTTGAGGCAAAATTAAATCTTAACCCTTTTTAAAATATTAAATGCTTCATTTTACGTAGATTAATAGTTCCTATAGTTTATAGTATGAAAGTAAAAATGTTCTTAAACATGACAAATTTCCTAATCCATTGATATAATACTAACTAATTTGTTTTTTAATCAAAGCGATGAGCCAAATCAATTGGCTAATTGGAACTCTTAGATAGCCCAACTTATCATCAACAACCACCTTAGAAAAACAGAACGTGAGCTAATATAGAAATAACATTTGCACGATACTCAATAATTTCAGTGATTAATTGCCCAAAACCAAACTAAGTAATTTCAAATTGAAATGATTGTCGCCATTATGATATATACAAATAGCTAGTGACAACAATCGCCTAATCCTTGTTTTTTCCAACTATTGCCTAATCGTTGTCCGTTGAGGTGCATTAACTTATCATTAGTAGACATTATCGGTAATATTATCTTTTTATAATTTTAATAAATCACTTATATATTTTATAAAATTTTATATTAATTTTATCGGACTTAATAATGATTATTTATCTCTATAATTTGTATGTAACTCCCTCCCTTTTTAAATTTAGGGGCATCTACTATTATAAATAGGATCCAATTTACAACCCCTCATATACCCTGGAACTTCCATGTTTTTAGATTATGGGTCTCTTTATATAATAGTTTAAAAAAAGATTTATGAAAAAAAAGAATTTTTATGTAATTTTTAGAAAATAGCTTCTAGAAAAAAGCTTATGAAAAAAAATTATTTTGAATAAATGAATATTTGGATAGTTATTTTCAAAAGTACTTTTATTAGTAGTAAATTATAAAAAAATGTATGATTATTAAATATAGGAGAGATGAGAGATAGTATATAAAAGAAATGAGAGGGGAGAGATAGTGTAGAGAAGAAATGAGAGATGATATATAAAAGAAATCATAAAGGAGAGAGGGGATAAAAAAGAAAGGGGAGAGAGTATAAGAAAAAATAGGGGTAATATAGTAATTTGTTAATTTATAAGCTCTTTTACTGTTTTATAAGCTATTCTGATTAGCTTATCTAAAATCTTAGTTTTAAATTATAGTTTGGTCTAAAACCACTTTTGAATAAATATAATTATTTATTTTATTTTATTTTTAAATTTAAATTTTGATAAGAGGCAAGTTAGAAGTAACTTGGAGGTCAAATTGGGAGATCAAGTTATTCCACAAATAGATAAGTTCAAATATTTGGGATGAATTATACAGAAGGACGGTGAAATTTTGGAAGATGTTCATCATAGAATTTAGGTCGGGTGGTTTAAATGGAGAAAGACTACTGGGGTTATATGTGATCGAAAAATACCAGATAAAGTAAAAGGAAAATTTTATCGCACTGCTATAAGACCAGCAATGCTTTATAGAAGTAAATGCTGGGCTTTAAAAGGACAGCACGAGCATAAAATTGGGGTAGTTGAGATGAGGATGTTGAGATGGATGTGTGGACATACAAGAAAAGATAAGATTCGTAATGAACATATACGAGGAAGAGTTGAAGTGGCACATATTGAAGAGAAAATGGTAGAGAACCGTCTTATGTGGTTTGGACACGTACAAAGAAGGCCAAGGGATGCGTCAGTGAAGAGGGTGGATCAAACAGTATGGACATCGGTTAAAAGGACTAGAGGAAGGCCAAAGAGAACGTTCAAAGAGGTCATTGAGCGGGATCTCCTGATTAATAACCTATCCAAGGATTTAGTTTTTGATAGAGTATAATGGTGTCGTATGATCCATATAGCTGACCCTATTTAATGGGATAAAGTTTGTTATTGTTGTTGTTGTTGTTAAGTTTTAAATCCTAAGTTTAGGAGAAATCAAAGACACACTATATAAGGCAATTTTCCATCCGTTTAGTTTCCCCGGCCTATTATTCCACTTATTAGGCTTCTACCGTTTACTTTCCGTTTGGAGAACGTGTTTTCAGTTGCATGTTGGTGCTGTACTTTTAAGAGACAGAACGCGCTAATATAATAATTTCCTTTTTGTTTTCGAATCTGCTGGCAATATTTTTGGCTACGAAATTACTTGGATCAAAATCATTAGAGTAAGTGTGTTTTGGGATGCAGGGTTGTTTCTTTACCTACCAACCTGGAATTTACGATGTTCAACCTGAGGGAAGGCATTTCCTGTGGAAATGAATGTGCACCTTCTTCTTGAAGAAAAATCTAGTTTTCCCATCTGGGTGTCATGCTGCATGTTCGTTACTTTCTTTTCAATAAACTTGCTCCGTCGATGACCTTGTTGTTTCACCTAGTCAAACAATTTTATAATGCAAGATACTGCTATGACTTTGTCTAACAAAAGCTATTTTTCCAAGCTGTTTCATCTCAAATCTAGAGAAGAACAAAATAATAAATTTTGGGAGAATAGATTCTGAAAAGAATAGATTTTAGAGAATAGATTTTGGAAAGAATAGATTCTGAGAAGAATAGATTCTAGAGAATATATTTTGGACAGAATAAATTTTAAAAATAGAGATGTTTAGATGATTAATAGTAGAATCACTTTTTATATTAATAAATTACTAAAAATGGTATGATTTGATTAAAATATGAGAGAGGAGAGAGAGGAGAGAATAAATAGGAGAGAGGAGAGAGAAGAAATAGGAGAGAGTGTAGAGAAGAGAGAGAAAAGAGGAGATAGTGTGAAGAGAGGAGAGAGAAGAGAGATGAGAGAGAGTATAAGAAAAAAATATAGATAAAATAGTAATTGAATAATCTATAAACTCTTTTACAATTCCAAAATCTATTTTCAGTAGCTTATTCAAAACTATAGTTTTAAACCGAGATTTTATCTAAAATCAATTCTGGATAAAAATAGCTGTTTGGTTCAAATTTTTTTAAACCGAGATTTTGCCCAAAATTGATTTTCAAACCATGGTAGCCAAACACGCACTAAGGCGAATGCACAGGCTAAGAATGAAGATTTGAGTGCAACAGTTTGCTTCAAACCTTAGACCAAGCTTTCTCGCCAGCGGGTTAAAGAAGACACGGACCACTAAAATTTATCTGCCTCATAAAACCTCAAAATTTTGGAACTTGAGGTATTTCTTTTCCCAATTGGTATGCATGGTGGAAAAAATGTGCAAGTGCAACAGACACCCATTACATCATAATAAAAAATAAAAAAAACTGATCCCAATTCACAAGACAAAACGCATTCAGTAAATGAATTCAGTAATTCAATTAACCGTTCAAACACAAGATGTAAACTGAAGGCCTTCATGTACAAATACAAGATCTACAACCAAATCATTGCTAGACTGCAGGAAATAAACTAACTCTAAAACCTTGTTTAGAATGTTCTACAGGTAAGTCACTGTCACATTGTTATAAAATCATCACCAGAAGATTGAAGTCGAGGATGCGAAGCCTCCAGGTTATGCCAGCCCCTGCTTAACTCATTCAGTCAAATGACTGATCGAGTAAGCCAGTATATAAACTAATCTACAGAAGAGTGAGTTCTTGTGGATTTTCCATGGACTGTTTGAGAATATACTCAGCTCTTCTCTTTTTTTCATCTCTTTCTTCTTCTTGGCCCCATAAAAATGCCATTTGCTCTTGCTCGGCATGCTTCTTCTGTTGTCTTGTATCCAAAGACTCGCCGATAAGCTTCTTCCCAATCCTAAACTTGAAATGAACAGTAGGCCTTACCCCAGGAAGAACGGTTTTGTCTTCCTGCCCATCGGACATACCACTCTTCACTACCTCAATTGCGGGAGCAAATGCCTCAAGCACAGAAACATGATTTGCGCCGGCAATTTCATCTGAAAGGTTTGAGGGTAAGACACTGGGAGAAACATCCTCATCCCCTGATGGCATAGGAGCCTGAAGGAATGGATTCTTTACTATTACTTCCGGATCTTGTGCAGGGCCACCTCGAATGTTTGATACCGGTGTTTCTGCTGAAACCTGGCATAGCAGCCGCTGCTGCAAACTCAACAGAGACCTTTCAGCCTTCCTCCGCTGCCTAGCTTGTTCAATCTTATCTTCTCGAGGATCTGTGGCCCTCTCATTCCACATAGGTGTGTGAATGTAGGTGTGGGGATCAGGGAAAGCGGGCAACCAGGAAGGTATATGTTTGGAAGGTGGTGTCTCCCCCATTTGTATGAAGCTTGGGATGACACTATGGTCCTTAATCATCGGAAATCGAGGTATTGGCTGAGCTAACGGAATCTCCTCCGCTGAACTGATGGTGCGAATAATATCCTTCAATATGCCAGAGCCAGCAAGACATTGACTAGGCTCAGAAACGCCGAGAAACCCTTGAGTTGCTTCTAAATCTTCTAACGCTCGAATCAAATCAAACACATTACATTCTGATCTACCAGCTAAGTTAGCATAGAACTCTGCCATCTTTCCCAGGTCACAGAGGTATCGGATTGCAATGTCAGCAAAAGCCTCCAGGGCAGACTCTTTGATGCTGTGAAACCCTGTGCTTTCACATATCTGCGCAACCGCCACCTTGGCCACTGCTCGCCCAAAGTCATCACCTGCAGCTCTTTCTCCATGGTTCATATTCAAGCCCACATATCAATTAGGGTTTTCACGAGCCACATTTTTCATTCCATGAATTATCCACCCACTGTAATCATCGGACAAATAAAACATAATAATAAAAAAAATATCTCAAAGAAAAATACCTAAGAAGAAGAAGAAACACATGACGACCTAATTGGTCTCACACTAGAACGAATTTCATAAATGCGGAAGCTCGCAAACTTCCAGCTTCCATACATTAGCACATCAAACAAACAGAAGGATGAAGTTCCGAAAGGCTAAAAAAGATTATCTCCAGAGGTGGTTTATGAAAAACCCTAGCGTGGTACTGAAAATGAAGCCAATTTCAAAGATTTAAAATTGGCCACAAGGAAGCATACAACTGTCGAGTGCTTTACACTTCCCAATTAAAACATGATGAAGCAGTAAACGTAAAAGCGGATTTCAACGTTCCAAAACGACAAAAGTTTCCATCAATGTGACGCAAAAAGAGATTCACGTTCAGCATTGCAAGAAGCGCAACAACAATAAGAGCGCTCACAAAAGAAAATTAACAAAAGAAATCATTTAATCAACAATCACGAGAAAACTGATTTCTGCCCAAAGTGATTTTTAGGGTAAGTATATAACAAAAGAATCAGCTTACTTGGAAATGACAAATTAGAAAGGAAATAACAGAAAGCAGATCGAACCGCTCATATGCGAAGGAGGGAAACAGCGTAGAAAAACGAGAGAGATGAAGAAAAGCGTAGAAAATTAGAGGAAGTAGCAGCAGAGGGGATTCAGAATTCAGAAAAATCAGCAAAAAAAATGGAAACGATGTAGATGGAGCAACATGGGTAACGGTGAAACCTGCGGTGGAGAAGCAGAAGACGGCGGTGGCGCTGATGGACGCTGCAGATGACGGCGGTGGCGCTGATTTATACTGCAGATGATAGCGGTGGAGCTTCTCTGGAGCGTGACGAACACCTAAAGAGCGGCCTTCACGATCGACAGAAATGATGGATCTAGGTATTGTGGAAAGAGGGTAGTTTTGGATTATCAAAATAAACTATGGGTATATTGGTCATGATATAACGAAATCATTCTCCTTCCCTCCAAATCCTCCAAATCTTCCCAACCATACTTTTCCCAGTCAACAATCCCTCCTCTCACGTTCACCGAACTGGCCCGAGTTTTAAACTGGGCTAAAATTTAATAAAAAGCCCAAATCGTAGAGAAAGGCCCAAAGTAAAAGCCCAAAATAAGATCTTCGTCGCGCCCCTCCAACGCTGTGGTGCTGAGTTCGGAGTTCCTTCGCAGCTTCCATGTGCACCCCACTTCCAGGCCCCTCCGATCGCCGAAGCCGACGTCGACGCTGACTCCTTGGCGTCAAAACTCAACAGCGTCCTTTGCCTCGTGCTCCACCGTCGATGCCGTCGCTCTCCTCCATCAGGTTTTCTCGCCGCCATGTGCTCCAGTCCCTGATACGAAACTATCTCTCCTCTTCTCTCCCATCTCCATCTTATCCACATTAGCGTCAAACCTAAATGCCCTATTATTTGGGTTTATTTGGGCTCAAGCCCAATTTCATTTGGGCCTGCTACTCATTGCTAAATGTTTGCTTACTGTTATAGACATTTTACCCTTAAACCCATCATCCCAAGGTTTAATTAGCAAAAGATGAACCCATCGTCAGGGGTAAGACATACGACCATTTGGAGCGTATTCGAACCATGGGGAGTACCACTTTATTGTGGTTCCAGTCACAGCGCTTGGAGAGGCATCCTAACTCCTGGGTGACTAGGTTTACGTCTGAGGGTAATAGACGGCTCGCCTTGCCCGACATTAGTATCGCCTAGGAAGAAGGGAGATTTTGCTCTGCCCTTAGATCGTAGGTGAGCCCAACCCCTTTTTAAAAATTTTTGTACAAAAAAAACTAGCAAAAGATGAGATATGTAATTATTTAGAGTGTATTTAATTTTTAAAGAATATTACTTTATTATAATTTCAATCACAATACTTATGGATGCATCCTAACTCCTGAGTGCTTATATTTATGTTTGAGGGTAATAGACAATTCGCCTTACCCGGTATTAGTATTGCCTAAGAGGAAAGGATATTTCACCCTGCATTTGGATCGTGGATGAGCTTAATCCCTTTTCAAAAAAAAATTGTACAAAGAAAAAGACATTTTACCTTTGAATTAATCATAAAATCAAAATTAATGTGTCAATATTGTTTTGAATATAATATTACTCTAATTTTTAATATATGACATATTTAACTAATATAATTAGATTTTATATTTAAGAGTAAAATTAAATTTATAATTAAATTATATATTAAAAAGGGAGGAGTAACATATATCCATTGAGCACATACATGTAATCTTTATTAAAATGAATTGGAATAAATAATGGGTTCCTTTGGTGTTGAGTTGAAATATTATTGAAACAAATCAGTAATGTTTTTGTAACTGATTTTAAATAGAATTTGATGTTTTCATTTTTTTAATATAAAATTACAAATTTTTATATATTTGAAGCGCATATTGCCTTTTTCATTATATCATCAATTCCATGGGGCCATCTGGGATTGATGCAACTTGTTTCAAATTAATGTCCCGACTTAATAAACCAGTTTGTATTGACTCCTCAAGCATTCACATATTCCTCAACAAGTTGAGCTTATCCTCTGTTTCGTTGCTGGGGAATTAGGGGAGAGTAGGAGAGAGAAAATCAAAGTCAATATCTTAATATAAATAAGCAAATACAAGGGCATAATCATACCTATGAAAAAAATACCAATGAAACCCATAAATCCCAAACCATGACCAAGAACCAAAGCTCGATCTGAACCAAAACTCGTGCCCTTGAAGCATCACTCAACATCTATATCTTGGGTTCTGAAGCAGCCGATTCATTGCAATGAGTTTAAGATCTTCAATCAAGACCGTTGAATTCCTCTGTGAGGACCCGTCTTCCTCTTCCACAGCTTTTCGAGCTTTGTCTCCCATCTCTCTGGCTTTCCTTCTCACATTCTCAGCTTCATCTCCACCGTCCATCTTTACCCTACTTACCTCCTTCTCCATTCTATCATACGAGTTGGAGTTCCACTCCTCTGCAACCCCTGCACCTCCGTTATCACCTTCTCATTGTAGAATTGCTCGAACATTACCGGCCACGTCATCATTCAATGGCGACATCTCAGACCATGTTCCTGCTCTCAGATCTGTAATATTCGCAACTTCTGATCTGGGTTTTGATCTAGAAGGGGTGAGGGATGGGTTTCGACAGCCGTCGCTTGTGGAGGGTCGTCCTTCGTCAACTGCGCTTTGCGACGGATATGAAAGGAGAGCTCTCGAGATTGAAGAGACCATCGCCGTTCGCCATCCTTCGTCGCATTATCCATTATTCTCACGCCCTCCGTCGTCCATTGTCGCCGTTATCGTAGTCGATGGACATGAAGGTCGTACACTCATAGGCTTTGGGTTAGGAAAGGGTACGTTATAATAATTTAAGGGAGACCAGATAACGATAAAAAAAATAGGTGTGAGGTATAAGAAAAGAAATTATATTTTTTATGTTTAGTTTAAAAAGAGAAGGGAAGAGAAATTAATTAAAAATTAATAAATATATTTTTATTGTTTTATTTAATTTTTTTATTTTTTATTTATAATATTTATATTAAAATTATTAACTCTTAATTTATAAATCTTAAAAATTTTTATCTCATTTATTTATATGATAAAATTAAAAAATTAAAAAAATTGATAAAATTTTAATATTATCTCTAATTAATTTTATAATTATTATATATATTAATATAATATATAAATTATTTACTATGTTTATTAGGTTTAAGCAATTAAAAGAAAAATCATGTGTGAAGAGAATGTAAAAAAAAAACAAGTTGCAGCTCATGAGAGTACAATTAAAATATTAAAATAATATAATGGATAATTTTATTAAAATTAGATTAAAATTTTCTCTTCCCTCCAAAAATATTTACTTTTAGAAAGGAAATGAGCACATAAAAATAAATTTTTTTACTTCCCTTCATTTTTTTCCTATAACTAAACACACTTATATCTTTCTTTCTCTACCCTCTCCTATAAAACCCCCTAACAAACAATGTCATAGAGGAAATTAGGTCATAGTAAAGGAGGGGCAAAATTTGTAAATTTATAAAATATATGAAGGTATAATAGTCCATGGCAAGTTCCATATGGGACTGATGGAAGTGAGTTCCTTTAATTTTGTTAAAGTGCCAATTTGGTAATCAAGGAAACTATAGTTTTAAAAGAGTTTTTGACTTAAATTTTAATTTAAAAAAATTTTAAAACAAACAATTATATTTGTTTAAAATAGTTTTTAGATTAAACCATAGTTTAAAACTAAATTTTTGGATAAGCTACTGAGACTAACTTCTGAAATAGTAAAAGAACTTATAGACTACTTAATTACTATTTTACTCTTACTTTTTCTTACACCCTCTCATCTCTCATCTCTTTTTCTCCCCTCTCCCCTCTCTTATATTTTTAATAAAATCATACAATTTCTGATAATTTTTCAATTACAAAAGTCCTTTTAATAATAACTATCTAAACACTCATTTATTCAAAACTACTTTTTTTCCATAAATTTTTTTCCAAAAACCTTTTTTTATAAGTTATTTTCAAATATAAAATAAAATATAAAAATATTTATTCAAAAATATAATTTTAAATAGAAAAATATAAACTATTAAAATTACATAAAAATGTCAAATATTATTTTTTTAAATGATATATTATATAATAAAAAATATAAAAATAATAATATAATAAAAACTATTAAATTTAATAGCAAAGATTAATAGTTAAGATATAAAATATTAAAATTTTTAATTTAATTTTTTACAAAGTTAAGAGATATGTAAATCTAACGCTCCTCCTCATTTCAATCTCCTCATCTCCACCGTCCATTAACTTCCTTATAGCGCTCTCTATACGATGCCGTTTCACCAGATCTTTCGTGACATACCGATCGAGCATAACGCATTTATCGGCTCCCACCTCCACCCGAATCCCATGCACCGGTGTTATAAGCTTCTCGTTGTAAAACTGCTAGCTGTGCCACGGCCAAGTAATCATTGGAACTCCGGCAGCGATCCCTTCCATCAGCGAGTTCCACCTACAGTGCGTAATGAACCCTCCGATTGCCACGTGGTCAAGTATCAGTGTTTATGGGGCCCATCCTCGTATGACCATTCCCCTGTCTTCTCGCTTTATTCTTTCTTCGAACTCTCTCGGCATCCATTTCTGTCTATCTTCTTCAGTTTCGTTCTCGGTTCGGTCTTTTCTGTGAACCACCCAGATGAATTTATGGCCTGAGGATTCGACCTCACTTGCTATTTTGAGCAACTGTTCATCGGCGAAGTAGCCGCCGTTTCTGCAGCAGACGTAAAGCACCGAGTTTGGTTGCTTCGAGTTGAGCCAACACAGAATCTCGTCCACACTCAACACCGCCTCCAAGTTCCTCTCCGCCTTCTCCTCCGACGATGTTTTTAGGAGATTAGTGGGGCCCATGTGCCAGACAGTTTTTCCCATGGTTTTCATGTAGTGCTCTATGTATTCCTCTTCTAGCTCGACTACGCTGTTGATTATGCAGACATAGCACTTCAATTCTGAGTCTCTGAACGATTCCATCATTTTTGATAGTTGGCTAGTAGTTTGGATGTAGTCTGGAAGCCGAGGAAGAGTACTGGTGATCGGGTGGGGAAGACCCTAAAGGAGAAACGGGTCGGATCGGGAGCTTACAAAACAAAGCGGTGCGGGGAGTCAGGGTCCTCTGACAGACGCTGACACGCAGGGGGCAAACAAGCCAGAACCATCGAAGAAGAACCATGGGATTCCCAATCGGTTCGCGAAGTCGGACATCCAAGGCTAAAACATGTCGCTGACGATACAGTCCATTGGGGTTTTGCTCCATGAACAGGTCCATTTGATGGCGGAGGATGCCTATTCCCTTGTAAACTTCACAACAACAAACTATTCATCATGAGCCTTCTTTACAAGATGATTCGGCACACTTAAAAACTTCTCTATAAGAATATATCATCTCAAAGTTATAAGTAGATAACACAAGGGATCGCACATAAGCTATCATCGATGTAAAACTATTTCCTTTTTTCATATCTTTTCCTACCTTCATATCTCTAACATAATTCAGAGGATCTAATTCTAATTTGGATATTCTATATTATATATTTTAGAAAAAGAAAATATGTGTTCATCATTTTTTAAAAAAAATGAATAAGATTACTTGGAAGTTTCCTTGACATTATTGTACTGAGGAAATTAATTTTCCAAGAAATATAATCTATCTTAGTATTAAGATAGCCAAAAAAAATATTAATTTAAATTAAACTCAGAATATGTGTATGCTTTATATATATATATATATATATATATATATCAACTTGCACAAATTTTACAGTCGTAATGTAATTAAAACCACAATTTACATATTTAGGATCGGGGAGGGAGTAATATATAGCGGATGTGAGAGTCACCTTTTAGGCCATAGAATCAATCAGTTCATCACTTTTAATGATCATAGGAGAAATGAACAAAAACACTCGACACCGAATACGAGAGGAACAAAAATGGTTTCTTCATGCAGACTCAGAAAAGGCGAAGAAAAATTTCCAGTACATGATGTTGCTGAAGCACCTTTCCAATAATAAAACTACAAAATCTAAAATAAAAATTGTTTTTAATTAGTTTCATTACTTAAAAAGTATTCACCTATGTTAAATCATTATAAATATAATATTATTATTTAATTTGTATAATTTTTATTCAAAATATACATATATTCATGTGACTCCTAATAAAAAAATAGTTCCAATACACATAATTAAAATAGATAATTTAAAAAAATAGATAAATTTATTCAATATTCATAAAAACTTTTAATATAATCAAATTTAGATTATATATTGAGACATTATTATTATAATAGTAATAAATAACTCACAGCTCATAGATTAAGGGATCATTTGGTATGAGTAATTTAGGAAGAGAGCATAGGAACAATTTTACTCTCCTCCCTTTATTTAGGTATCTAAAAATTTTAGAAATTTTTTCCCTTTTAAGTTTAACCTAGTAATATTTTTAATTTATCATACTCACTATATTTTTTTTAATATCCTAACATTATTTATATATTATATTTTATTAAAATATTCTATAAAATAATATAAAAATAAATTTATTTATATAAAAATATTTTTCTTCCTCTTCTTTCTTAAACTAAACAAATAAATATTAAAATCTCTCCCCTCATTTTCTTTAATATTAATCTAAAAATAATAAATTCTCCCTTATTTTCTTATTTTTTTTTCTTCATTTGAAATTCTTCCTTCCTCTACTTTCCATTTAGCCAATGACACGCCAAAAGTGATTCGCAGAGGGTTTTGTTAGATATTTATTATTATTATAACCTATTTAGATATTAATTAGGATAATTAATAAATAAATTTTGAGTGTGACCCGTAGTCATCAGGCCCAGTCCAATGAAGGTTATTGACTCAGTTTATTTAAGTTAATTTTCTGATGGTGGAAATTAACAAATTATTGAGTGTGAGATCTCTTTTCTGAATCCAGAGCGAAACCCTATTCTCAGCTCGCTTTTGAAGGTTCCCTACTGGTGACGGCTGAAAATAAGTTGCCATCACTGTGCCTAATCACCAGCTGGAAGAACCTATGATTTATCTAACAATGTTCTTTGTTTGACAGGTATCCAATTGGAATCTCAGTTCTCCTCAGATCAATTAAGCTAATGGCGAGAGATAATCTTAAGTCTTCCACTGCATCTCATATATGTTTATATTTGAGTATGGATTGATTGTATTATTTTTTTGAGATGTTTATTTTCTAACATGTGGCATCAGAGCCTAGTTTGAGATCACATCTACCTTGCTTATTGATATTTTATGTTCCTGAGTAACAATATGAGATGAATATGGGATATCTAAATATCATATTTCATTTTAATTTTATTCTTTTAACCATTTTTCACTGTGTTCCACAATGATTGGCGAGAGAGTCCTTCTACGAGAGCTTTCTGGGAATCCGATGGCGAGAAAACTGAGAAAAGGTGACTCGCTGGAGAGAGGTCACACGGCGAGATAAAGAGAAAGCTAGGTCGCCTAACGATGGGACTTCAACTAGTCACCAGAAACTGGGTGAGCATCGCCGTAACTCACCGTCAGATGGAGAGAAGGAGCAGACGTCGGTGTTCTACAAGTGAAGTCACGGTGGCCATGGAGTCACTGTTCTATCGTAGAAAGTCACGACGCCGTGTTTCTGGCGTCGTTGCACCTTGAGTTATGAGTCGGGTTAGGGCAACTCGACTCACATGCCAGACGACCCGACCATTAAAAAAAATTAATTCCATTATAGGCAGCTGGTTTTTACAAAAAAAAAATTATTACTTCTGGGTCGTATATGTTTGGGCCGACATAAAGAGTTTATTAAAACAAAAAACAAAAACAAAACAAAACCTTTGCTTTCTAGGCCTCGTGATTCTGGGCTGCAAAAGTTTTTTTTTGGGGGAAACCATGGCTGCTGTTTTAGGCTATGACCATTTGGGCTGCAGGATTTTTTTATTTTATTATTTTTTTCTTTTCATTTTCCTGCTGGGTTGACGGAAATTGGGCTTTTCTGTTATAAAAAAAAGGATTTTCCATGGTTCTGGGCTGTACTATTTTGGGCTGCCAGAAATATTTTTTTTTATTTCAGAAAGCATTTTTGGGCCATAATTTTGGGTTTTAATTTTTGAAAATTATTATGGGCCCTATTTTTGAATCTTTTTGTATGGGCCACTTGGTTCTATTTTTAGAAAATTATTTTGGCCAATTTAATTTGATTTTTTAGAAAATTTTAATTACTATTACATGCACGGTAAATATTTAAATTGATTTCTCTATTATTTTAGTTTTAGAAAAAGGAATTTACAAATTTTAATTTTTATGTTATTTAATTGCCTATTTTATTTTTAATTTCTCCCTTGGCAATTAAATTAACTGTTTAATTTTTGTAAAAACTTTTTGAGTTGAAATTAATTGTTAGACATTTTTGGGTGCATGAAATAGTAGGAGAATCTTAATTAAATTATTTAGTTACTTTTGTTGATTAAATTAATTTATTAAATTATCCATTTTATTGTGCATATTTGGATTTATATGCACGTTATTGATATTTGTGATAAGCATGCAGTTTTGTGAAGATTAGCCATAACATCCTCATTTGTTTGTGTTGCGTGCATTAATTAATCACATATGGATTTAAAATATCAATAATAATTAAATGTATAGTTATGATTTATCTTTACCCACAGGTAGATATATCATGATTGTACATTTAATTAGGGGAGAATTAATTTCTCCATTAAGTTGTGCATATTTGGATTTTCAATGCACATGAGTGATATTTGTGGTTAGCGTGCAATTCTTTGAGGAGTAGCCACAGCATCCTTGTTTATTGAATCTGTTGCATGCATTCATTAATCACATCTGGATTGAAAACATCATTTGTAATTAAATATATAGCTATGATTTATCTTTGCCCACATGTAGATATCTCATAATTGTATATTTCATTAGGGTGGGATATAATTGCCTCGTTATTTTCTAATTAGTCCACAGGCATTGGGAAATTACGAATGCATTCTAATTCTACCATTTGAGATAAATACCTGGTTATGCTAATGTCTTTGCCCACAGGTAGACATTAGTGATACATATTTATATTGATTGCATGCTGCATTTGAGCTAAGCATGCATACATGGAACAGTGACTTGTGATTGCTTCAAATTATTATTGTGAGCTTATTTGTACGTTTGTCTGTTCTCATTTTACAGATTCAATTGTTGGCCCCAGGATTATGGCTGATGTGAGCAACAAAACTATCTTAGATGGTAGCATTAACTATGCTAACTGGAGAGATGATGCTTTGCTGCAACTTGGTTTCTTGGACTTGGATTATGCCTTGAGGTTTGATAAACCTCTGAGACTTGATGATGCCTCTGATGACAGAGAGGCAAAGGAAAGGTATAATATGTGGGAGTGGAGTAACCGCTTGTCTCTTCTGCTTATACAAAAAATGATCACTAAGAGCATTAGGGGTGCAGTCCCTAAGTACGACACAACCAAAGGATACTTGGAATCCTTGGATAAGCAATTCAAGCTGACAGACAAGCAGATGGGTGGTGCCATCATGTCTGAACTGTGTACTGTGAGGCTTACAGGTATTGGCAGTGTGAGGCAACATATTATGTAAATGAGAGGTATGCTTTCATCGTGTGTTACTTTTGAGTCTAACTTTTCTAGCGTTAATGATGACACTTGGTGGATTGACACTGGTTCGATGATCCATATTTCGACTACCATGCAAGGCTTTCTGTCAAGCAGGTCTCCACATCCCAATGAGGAAACTGTCCTTTCAGGCAGTGGGAGAGGAGATCCTGTGAAAGCCGTTGGAACCTTTTGCATTCATCTTTCAAATCAAAATATTTTGAAACTTTATGATATTTTTTATGTTCCCTCTTATAAGAGGAATTTGATTTCTATGTCAAAGCTCATTCCATTTGATTATCATCTAGTTCTTTCTAAGAAACGTATGACTTTGACAAAGAATTCAGTTTTGATTGCGAATTTGGTTATGATTGATGGCCTGTTTAAGATTGTTTCTGATTCGCCTCAATCTCTTTATGTTTTGCATGGTACTAAGAGAAGTGTCATCGATGAGAATTCTTATAGCCTATGGCATAGAAGGTTGGATCATATCTCCATTGACAGAATCAAAAGGTTAAATAAAGAAAAAATTCTTTCATCTTTAAACCATTCAGAGTTTGATTCTTGTGTGAACTGTATAAGGGGAAAGCAGACTAATAAGTCATATAAGGGGCTAAAAGAAGTTCTGAATTGTTAGAAATTGTACACACGGATATTTATTGCCCTGATTTGACTGTACATGGTCAAAAGTACTTTATCACCTTTATTGATGATCACTCACGATACATGTATGTCTACATGCTTTATAATAAAAGTGAGGCACTAGATGCTTTCAAGGAATATAAAGTAGAAGTAGAAAAATAGATTGGAAAACCAATCAAGATCATGAGATCAGACCGTGGTGGTGAGTATTATGGCAGATACACTAGTGAAGGACAAGCAGCAGGTCTATTTGCTGAATTTCTTCAAGGGCAAGGTATAGTGGCTCAATACACTATGCCTGGATCACCTTATATGAATGGTATAGCTGAGAGAAGAAATATGACCTTACTGGATATGGTTAGGAGTATGATGAGTAGCTCCAAACTGTCATCTTCTCTGTGGAAGGAAGTACTCAAGACAACTACATACATACTGAACAGGGTTCCAATAAAGGCAGTGTCCAAAACACCCTTTGAAATCTGGAAAGGATGAAAACCCAGTTTAAATCATTTTAAGGTAGGGGTTATCCTGCGAAAGTAAGAGTGTATAATCCACAGGAGAATAAGCTGGATCCTAAGACCATTAGAGCTTACTTTGTAGGCTATGCGGAGAGATCTAAGGGTTATAAGTTTTATTGTCCTCCACCTTCTATAAGGTCTGTAGAGTCTAGGAATATCAAGTTTCTTGAGAATGATGTGATTAGTGGGAGTGATTGTCTATTAGATGATCACATACAGCGAACCACTGACATCATTCATGAGGGAACGTCAATAGTCAATGTTCATCTCACTATTGGGATTGACATTGAACATGATGTAGACCCTGTGGCTCAAGTTGACGGTGCTGAATAAGATGGACACATACCTAATGGTCAACCTATCACACAAGTGGAACCACCACAAGATGTGATAGAGGATGTCATTGTTCAGCAACATGGTTCAACCCAAGAGGTTGAATTGAGGAGGTCAACTAGAGATAGAAGACTAGCATTACCTGATGACTATGTAGTGTATTCTACTAATCCGAATGGAAAAACAATGGTCAAGGTGTATATGTTTTGTTTTGAAAAAACTCAGTAGTTTGCGATAGTGCAACTCCCCTTTTCTTCTTCCCTCTACATCCCTTTTTATACCCCAAAAATACTAAAATCGCTGAATATAAAAATAGTAAATAAATGATAACAGTAAGCATAATCTTCAGTTTGAGAGACTTGCGCCTGACTTTGCGGAATCTTGCGTTAGTTCCTAATGACCCGTTCCATACCCAAACGTGCAGCAACTTCCCCGAGCATATAGGCTTATTTGGGATCATTTCTTCACGTGCATGTAATTGGGGAGTCTCACGTGCATGCAACTAAGGGATTTCCACGTGGCTTCTAAAGATCCTCCTGGATCAAGGGTCCCCTTTTCAACAAGAAACCACACCTGTGGTTTTCTCATATTAGAATTGGAGGTGGGGAAATTGGGTTTGACCAACTTCACGTGTGTACCACTTTGCAGCACTTGGCCTTTTCCCCTTCTCTCCTACTCGAAACGATTCTCTTGTTCCGCGTCGAGTCGTCGTTGTCTTCCTCTCCAAGATGACATCTTCACTTAAAGGGGTCTCCCTCTGATACACTAAATCTTCTATAGCAGGTAGAGTTTCTCCAGGCTCTTCATCTATCATAGAGGGCTCAAAGAGTTTAAGATACTCAACATTAACCACCGAATATATATCCATATACGGAGGAAGTTCAAGTCTGCAAGCATTGTCTCCAATCTTCTGCAACACTTTGAATGGTCCATAACGAATGGGCTTGAGCTTTTTTCCTTTACCTTTGAGACGATCTTTGCTTAGATGAAGCCAAACTAAGTCCCCTTCTTGGAAGTCGGCTTTAACTCGGTGCTGATCATGTCGTATCTTATACTTTTGTTGAGCTTTCTGCAAGTTACTTGTTACCTCCTTATGTAGCCGTTGAATCCCTTCCAAGAATCGTTGTGCCTTCTCCTGTATTTTCTCCTCCTTAGTGCCTTGGAGCAACGGTTGAAGATGAAACTCCAAGTCAAACGGGCTTTGTGGTTGGAAACCCAAACATACTTCGAAAGGAGACTTCTGCGTGGAACTATGTAAGGCTCGATTGAAGGCAAACTGCAGATATGGGATACTCTCATCCCATGTTCTTGGATGTCGTGAGTTGTAGCCCCTTAACAAATACACAACAGTACGATTGACTACTTCAGTTTGGTCGTCTGTCTGGGGATGGAAAGCGGTACTTTGTTTAAGCCTCGTATCCATCATCATCCATAAGTATTGCCAAAAGTGACTAAGGAATCGGCTATCACGATCAGATATGATGTAACTAGGTAGTCCAAAATGCACCCAGACATGTTGAAAGAAAGTTTGTGCTGCTTCTTCTCCTGTGATCGTCCTCTTACATGGCATGAGTATCACCATTTTTGAGAAACGATCGACTACCACAAACAAGTAATCATTACCATGACGTGTCTTTGGGAGTCCACCTAGAAAATCTATTGATATGCTTTCCCAAGGACGAGAGGGCACCGGCAAAGGAGTGTACAAACCCAACTTTCGATTTGCAAGCTTGGATGTACTGCATAGGACACAACCCTTCACAAAACGTGCTACATCATTTTGCATGCATGGCCAGAAAACATAACGTTGGAGGTTGTGCAATGTTTTTGCTACTCCAAAATGTCCTGCCACTTTAGAAGCATGTGCCTCACGTATCCATCGTACTCGTTCAGCTTCCCTTGGAACACATAGAAGTGTCCCTTTATACAGAAGTTCACCCCGTAACAGGAACTCAAATGGCTTCCCAACTGTAAGATTGGCTAGTACTTCTCGAAAATAAGGATTATTAGTGTACCAACTTGCATATTCTCCATGTAAAGAAGGTTCGATCTGCATAAAAGTGGATAAGCAAATAGTATTTATCGGAGGACGTGATAGCATATCAGCAAGTTTATTATGAACCCCCTTCTTATATTTTATTATCAAGTTAAATTGCTGCAAGTAAGTCATCCACTTCATGTGACGTGCTTGTTGTAACTTAGACTGGACCTGTAAGTATTGGAGAGGACGGTGATCCGTGTGCACAATGGTCTCCTTGCCTAGGAGGTAAACTCGCCAATGTTTCACAGCTTGATGCAAGGCAAGAAGTTCTTTGTCATATGTTGGGTAATTCTTTTGGGATCCTTGAAATAACTCTGAATGATACGCTATAGGACGCCCTTCTTGTAATAAGACAGCACCCATAGCATACCCTGAAGCATCTGTCTCTAGTTCAAACGGCCTCTGTAAATTAGGCAATGCTAAAACCGGTGCCTCACATATCTTTCTTTTCAATAAGAGAAACGTGTCCTCATGTTTTGAGGTCCATTCAAACTTCTGATTACCCTTCGTTAGGGCATGTAATGGAGAAGCCAAAATAGAAAAATGATATATGAACTTACGAAGGTATTGGCAAGCACCCATGAAACTTTGAACCTCCGAGATAGATGTTGGTCTTGGCCATTATGTGATGACTCTGACTTTATCAGGGTCAATTTGTAGCTCACCACCCTCAACAATATAACCTAGGTACAACAAGGTTCTCTTACCATACTCACACTTCTTTTGGTTCAACCGGAGTTGGTATTGTTGCAATGTCTCAAACACCTTCTGTATATACACCAAGTTCTCTTCCCACGACCTACTATAGATCAAGATATCATCAAGATAAACAATTACAAAATTATCTATAAACAGCCGTAATACATCATTCATAAGTCGCATAAAAGTGGCTGGGGCGTTGCAAAGTCCAAAGGGCATCACTAGCCATTCGAATAGCCCTTGACGTGTTTTGAATGCCGTCTTCCAAGTATCTTCCTCATGTACACAAACTTGGTGATAACCAGATTTTAAATCTAATTTGGTGAAGATGGTTGCATGGTGCAATTGATCTAACAGGTCATCTATACGAGGAAGAGGGTAGCGATTCTTCATAGTGATCTTATTGAGTGCGCGATAATCAATACACATCCGCCAACCTCCATCTTTCTTAGGAACAAGAACAACTGGGGAACCACAAGGGGAACTACTTGGCTTAATAATGCCATGCTCAAGTAGTTCATTGATTTGTCGTTTGATCTCTTCGTTCTCCAACACTGAATTTCGGTACAAACCAAGGTTAAGTAGTGATGAATCTGACACAAGATAGATTTCATGCTCCACTGGTCGCCTTGGTGGTAGGTCCTAGCTTTCTTCAAAGAGGCTAGAATATTCTTCCAACAGATTCATCAGTTCTTTGGTATTTCCCCTACAGGACAAGATTAGTATAGATAAACAGGAGATACCTAAATGAACTGGCCGAATCATTGCCAGCACATATTTTTGGGAGGTGTTAATAACACGTTTTGCCTGGCTCACTGTGACTAGATCGATCATCTGCATAGGTTTATCACTAGTAAGGATGAATTTTTTGCCACCCTTAGTTAATTCATATTCTTGTGCTCTCCAGTGGTAATGTGCATCACGATCATACAGGAAGGGATTACCAAAAATGATTTGGCAAATATCAAGTGGTACCACATCACATTGTACCTCATCAATATAGCTGGAAGATATTGCAAAACGTACCGTGCATTGGGAGTTAATTTGTTGGTTCACATCATTGGTGATCCACCCTAGTGGGTACGGTCGAGGGTGTGGGGTTGTCATCAAACCGAGTCTCTGAACAAGCTTCACTGAGATGAGATTTTTCTGACTTCCAGGGTCAAATATTGCTGCTATAACTTCTTTCTTCACCTGAATATTAACGGTGAATAATTCTTTCACCACAGTTTGAGCACCCGTTGGACTCGGACCTATCTCCTCGGCATTGCCATCAAAGAGAGGGCCGGGTCCGCTTGGTGAACTGAACTCAACCGCTTGGATTCATCTTTTAGAGAGGTTGATGTGTTGGCCATGGCATTCTAATGATGATAATCCTTCTTCCATTTTTTTGGAAAAAGCTCCGGATGAAGTTTCTAACACTTCCCCTTATCATGTCCTGTAACTTTACAGTGCTCACAAAACTTGTTAGAGGATATAGAAGGGGTTGAGGATTTACCTTTAGCAAAATTTTTCTGGTTCTTTGGTTTTGGTTTGTTATCTCCAGTACCCTTCTCACTTCGAGGCTTATTTTTTTGTTCTATCGCCATTGCAGTTGTACATGCACTCGTAATATCACTGACCTGGAATAATTTCAGCTCCGCATTAATAGTACGATGTAGCCCCGCCATATATTTTAGGTACGTCTGTGAGTCTGTTAGTGAGATACTGAGAGCCATTGCTTGTCGTCGAAACTCAGTGGTATAATCTTGCACAGATTGGTCACGTCCTTGTCGTAGTCGATGCCACCGATCCCATCTTTCTTGAATGTACCCTATCGGGTAGAACTCCTGTCGAAGTAGGTGTTTGAACTTACTCCACGTTAGACCATCAGCTTCACCGCTTGCGACATGGGCCTTCCACCATGTTTTTGCATGATCAGTCATCTTAAGGGGTGCAAACATGACCCTTTGGCCATCACGATATCCCCGTATAGTGAAGTACGTCTCAAGCTGATCGATCCAGGAGTCTAGCTTGTCAGCATCGATCGACCCATCAAAGGTTGGTATATCGATCTTGGCTTCCACCTTGAAAGGCTCCCTATCGCTTTCTGCATCATCTTCAGCTTCTACAGATACTTCACCATCATCCGCGTCTACGTTAGCGATGCATTCAAACTTGGCTTTTAGTTTTGCCACCTTCGACTTTAGGGTGACTACCTTCTCTTGGTCATTATGAGGAACGGTAGCCTGCTGTTTGATCCAATCTAGGACCGTAGCCATGTCCAAGGAGAGCTTAGTAACTTGGTCTGTCAAGGTGGGTTGAGGGGTGTGTTTGTCACCTTCCATTACTACGACTTTGGATGTTTCTGGTGCAATAAGGGTTGAACAGTGTATCCCTCAGAAAGTCGAGAGTTACCGCAAATCTTCTCCGCTGGTGCTATAACCAAAGCGGGTCTTCACCATCCACAGTCCGGAACAGTGCTCTGATACCTACTTGATCCGAATGAAAAACAATGGTCAAGGTGTATATGTTTTATTTTGGAAAAACTCAGTAGTTTGCGATGGTGCAACTCCCCTTTTCTTCTTCCCTCTACATCCCTTTTTATACCCCAAAAATACTAAAATCGCTGAATATAAAAACAGTAAATAAATGATAACAGTAAGCATAATCTTCAGTTTGAGAGACTTGCGCCTGACTTTGTGGAATCTTGCGTTAGTTCCTGATGACCCGTTCCATACCCAAACGTGCAGCAACTTCCCCGAGCATATAGGCTTATTTAGGATCATTTCTTCACGTGCATGTAATTGAGGAGTCTCACGTGCATGCAACTAAGGGATTTCCACGTGGCTTCTAAAGATCCTCCTGGATCATCTACTGAGGTTGACTGTGATATAAGTGTTGAGAATGATCCTTTGTCGTTTACTCAGGCTGTGAGGAGTATGAACTCCAAGTTGTGGCATGATGCTATGATTGATGAAATAAATTTTATGGCAAACAACCATGTTTGGGAATTTGTAGAGTTTCCTAATGGGTCTAAAGTCATTGGCTGTAAATGGGTTTATAAAACTAAGAGAGACTCACAAGGTAATATCAATAGATGCAAGGCTAGGTTGGTTGCAAAGGGATTCACTCAAGTGGAAGGAATCGATTACAGTGAAATATTTTCACCTGTATCTAAGAAAGATTCATTCCGTATCATCATAGCATTAGTTGCCCATTTTGATCTGGAGTTGCACTAGATGGATGTTAAAACTGCTTTCTTTAATGGTGAAGTGGAGGAAGAAGTCTACATGAAGCAGCCTGAGGGTTTTGTTATAGAAGATAAAGATCAATTGGTGTGCAAGCTGAAGAAATCAATATATGTTTGAAACAGGCTTCACGGCAGTGATACTTAAAGTTTCATGAAGTGATCACGTCATTTGGTTTCGTTGAGAATATCATGGATGATTGTATATACCACAAGGTTGGTGGAAGTAAAATCATATTCTTGATTTTGTATGTGGATGACATACTACTTGCTATAAATGATCTAGGACTATTACGTGAGGTGAAACAGTTTCTGTTCAAGAGCTTTGACATGAAAGACATGGGTGAGACTTCTTATGTCATTGGCATAAAGATCCATAGAGATAGAACCCAACGTCTTGTAGGCTTATCTCAAGAGGCTTACATTTTCAAAATTCTTGAGCGATTCAGGATGCATAACTGTTCATCTAAAGTGGCTCCTATTGAAAAAGGAGACAAGTGTAGTCTAAGTCAATGTCCTGAAACCGAGCTTGACAGGAAACAGATGGAAAGGATCCCATATGCCTCAGCGGTAGGAAGCTTGATGTATGCGCAGGTTTGTACAAGACCTGATATCGCTTTTTTTGTGGGTATATTGGGGAGATACCAAAGTAATCCTGGGGAAGCATATTGGACAACTGCAAAGAAGGTGTTTAGGTACCTACAAGGCACTAAACACTACATGCTCACATACAGGAGAACAGACAGTTTGGACGTGATTGGATACTCAGATTCAGATCTTGGGGGATGTGTAGACTCAAACAAGTCTACATCTGGTTACATCTTCCTATTGACAGAAGGAGCTATATCGTGGAGAAGCGCTAAGCAAACTCAAATAGCTCCTTCTACCGGTGATGCTGAGTACATTGCGTGTTTTGCAGCAAGTTTACAAGCTATTTGGATAAGGAATTTCATTACTGGGTTTAAGATTGTGGATTCAGTCTCTAAGCCAATCAGATTGTACTGTAATAACACAGCTGCGGTGGCCATAGCAAACAACAAAAGGAATAAAAGTCACAGCAAGTTTGTTGAACTTAAATTCCTTTGCTTGAGAGAGAGGGTTCAGGATGGCCAAGTTTCCGTTGGCGTATCAGTATATTGGACATGTTGGCTGATCATTTGAGGAAAGGATTGAAGCCGAACATATTTGTCACACATATACCTTATATGGGACTCCGTCATACTTTTGATTAGTGGAGGTATGATCAATGAAATTATATTTTGTGGTTTATCATTTCAATTTGTGATTGTATACATTTTGTGTGATTGAAATTGATAAACATTGAGACAGAAACCTATGAACATTGAGTTCATGTATATTGTGATACCCATTAAGTGATGGTGCTACATGTAATACATGGAAGGTAATACCCGATAAAAGGGGACTTATCGCCTTAATTCTTGTAGCACGATATCAGTTTACCTAGACAAGGCAATGACATTGAGTATACGGGCCAAGTGGGAGAATGTTGGATATTTATTATTATTATAACATATTTAGATATTAATTAGGATAATTAATAAATATTTATGAGTGTGGCCCGTAGTCATCAGGCCCAATCCAAGGAGGGTTATTGACTCAATTTATTTAAGGTTAATTTTCTGATGGTGGAAATTAACAAATTATTGAGTATGAGATCTCTTTTCTGAATCCAGAGCAAAACCCTATTCTCAGCTTGCTCTTGAAAGTTCCCCACTGGTGACGGCTGAAAACAAGTTGCCATCACTGTGCCTAATCACCAGCTGGAAGAACCTGTGATTTATCTAATAGTGTTCTTTGTTTGACAGGTATCTAATTGGGATATCAGTTCTCCTCGTATCAATTAAGCTAATAATGAGAGGTAACCTTAAGTCTTCTGTTGTATCTCATATATGTTTATATTTGAGTATGATATAATCTGGATTAGTTTAAGATCATCATAGGACAACTGTGACTTTGCTTTGTTCTCCGATTCTGACAAGATCATCGACGAGCGATGTGAGATTCTTCTGTGAGGCCCCACTGTTTTCCATGGCAGTTCCTTCTTCTCCAGCTCTTTCACTTTCTTCCTCATCTCCTCCGCCTCATCTCCGCCGTCCATTACCTTCTTCACCGTCTTCTCAATCCTCTCCCTACTCACCCCTTCTTCCTCTTAGCCTGGTGGTGACGGTCCACTCCTCCGACCCCACTTCCACTCTGATCCCATGCACCTGCGTTATCAGCTTCTCGTTATAAAACTGCTCTGCCATCAATGGTCACGTTATCATCACACCCCCGCCACATACCCCTTCCATCACCGAGTTCCACCCACAGTGACTCATAAACCCTCCGGTTGCCTCATGTTCCAGGGTCAAAACCTGTGGGGCCCACTCCTCACTGATCATCCCCTTTTCTCTTTCTTGATCTTCCTTTCTTTAAACCT
The DNA here is from genome assembly GCA_037074615.1 of Leucaena leucocephala. Lineage (NCBI taxonomy): Eukaryota > Viridiplantae > Streptophyta > Magnoliopsida > Fabales > Fabaceae > Leucaena > Leucaena leucocephala. The sequence continues at coordinate 14,246,958 of CM073562.1, forward strand.
ACAGGAAGCTATTTGTCATCATCTTCTTCATCTTTCCAGAAAATGACCCATCTAAATGGGTGGCCTGATGATTCAATCCCGGTTGCTATCTAGTATAATTGTGTATCAGAGAAGAAACACGAGCTTCCAAAGCAAATGTCAACCACAGAGTTCGGTGGCTTCGAGTTGAGCTAACTCGAGCACTCAGGCTTGCTCACAACGCACTTTACGTATACGCCTCTGTCAGATTTCTCTTGATCGGTTTTGTTCACCAGAAAAGAAAGTCCCAGATGATAAATCTTTTGGCCCATTATTTTCTCCAAGTGTTCTTTGTATTCATCTTCAATCTCGACAAACCGTTTACCAAGCGGCCGTAGCTCTTCAACTTGGCCTCTCTGCACATTTCCACCATCTTCCCATAATTGTTAGAGACTCTGAGGATCTGTAAGCTGGCATAGGGTCATGGTGATCGGGTGAGGAAGACCCGGGGCGAGAAACGGGTCAAATTCTGACTTAGCTTTGTGGTGGGGCGAGTCGGTTCCTCTCAAGTACTCCATCAAAGAGACGGTGAAAACAGAATACCCGTAGAAAATCAACCTGGGGATTCGCAACCGACGGCTGAGTCAGAGGTCCAAGGGAAGAAGGAGTCGGAGACGATGCAGCCAGGTGGGTCAGACTCCATGAAATGCTCCATACGGTGCTGGAGTTGGAAGAACTTGAGAACGGTGCGATCTGAATGAGACTCTAGAGGCCGTCAGGCAAACCAATCTCTCTGGAAAAGAATTGAATATTATGGAAACGAAGAAGAGGATGATCGTAGGAGATGGAGGACTGAAGAGAACGAGCGTTGGAAGGGGTGGTGAGGATGGTCACATGGTGGCCACGTGAGAGGATGAGACGAGAGAGCTCGAAAAGAGGAACCGTATGGCTTGTGGTGAGGAAGGGGATAGTGTAGATTTTCATAGGGGAAGAAGACGAAAACTCCATAATATGATATTGTCGAGACTTAGCCTCCCTAACATATATATATACATATCACCCCATATTTATATGTCTGCAACACATTGAACACACGCACTCGTTGACACAATTTCGTCTGGGTGTAGAAGACGTATTTATAAAAATTACCTCAACCGGATATAACAAAAAAGTGATGATTTTAATTTTTAATATACGACTTAATTTACAGTTTACACTATAAACTATGCCTTCTATTAAATATAAAGAAGTATATATTAATTTCTTCTACCTAGCATCCTTAATAACTTTTATTGAGGATAGTTTTGACATTTTACAAGGAATAACTAATTTCATTGATTTATATTAACTTGTTATTAAGGATATGAAGATATATGTCTTTACTCTTTTTTTTTTAGGTGATAAGTTTGTAAAAAGCAATCGCACAACTAATTAATGATTTAGTTTCATAAACATAATGTCTTGAGTTCAGACGAGGTCATATAAAAAAATATTTTGTTAATAAAAACAAAATTTACTCCGATAATCTCTACACTTTAAAAGGATTAGTCTCTAAACTATCGGTTAGGAGATACCACTTAGTTTATACCAAAAACAAAAAAGAAGATCATACACTAAATCCAAAATCTAGCCCTTGTTGGCATGTATTTACTGTTTTGCACCATGCATAGTATAAGGCACAAGTTTAACACAAGTCGAGGTGCACGGAATGCAAGAGTTGGGCATGGCAAAAAGAACATAATCTATTTTCTCCCTGAGAATACATCAATTTTTACGAACTAGTAGCAGATTTGTTCCCCCAAAAATGGGAATGAACTAGAGGTATGCACTTACAATCTATAATCCTATCATTGAGTTGATTTCATGATTATAACCGAAATATGTGATCCCTGATTTCTACTACATGTAAGCAAAGGCTTTGCAATGATAAAGATACTCTTATGATCATAAATATTGGAGTTATTTAAAGTGTTAAAAGATTAATTTTAATTATAAATATAAAATTTTAATTTATTTTATTTCTTATATTTATTATTATTCTCCAAATTAATTTACGTAACTTATAATTTAATATTAGGCTGATATAATTTTTATAATTAATCTATTTATTTAATTTTCTTAATATATCTAAATTAGTTAAATATATAAAGAATTAAGGGATATATAAATATAATTTGTAAATGCACATTCCAAAATTATTTGTAAGGTTTTTGAATAAATTTACGATAAAGATAAAATAATTGTATAAATTAATGTAAAATGGTATTTATAAATCAAGAAGGTTCATAATGTAGCAATGGAAATACGAAATTCTTGCTCTTTACTTCCTTTCACGATGGTTTTATGTGTTTGGACCCACATGTAATTGGTCCAAAGTCCATAAATAGGCCCATAACAAAAGGGAAACCCATTGGAAACCAACATTTAACATTTTATGCGCGAGTTCAATATGAGATATATAATTATTTAAAATATATTTAATCTTTAAAAAATATTATTTTATTATAATTTTAATTATAATATTTAAAAAAAATATTTTAACTCCTAAATATCTAAATTTATACTTAAAAATAATAGACGACTCACATTATTAAACATTAATATTACTTAAAAAAAATGGCACTTCATATTACTCTTAGATAATAGGTGAAGGCAACACTTTTTTAAAAATTTGCGTATAAAAAAAATTATTTTACATTCCTCTTTGTTGGTAAGTTTTTTGGTTAAATTGGCTTATTAAGGTTAGTAATTGCACAGCAATCTGCGCAATTTTTTTGTAAATGCATAAGGTTGATATTAGTTTGAAATAAAAATATGACATTATTAATGATTAAATTCACTCAAAATAATCTTGGACTGAATCATTCTATTTATAAAATAAACTGCCAATACTTTTTAACAAAATACTAAAAGAATATGACAAAATCAAAAGGCCCTAAATCTAATAGCTGCAATGAATTCATGTACCCACCAACTCCAATCATTCAAGCGTAGCAGTATAGCAGCTTAGTCATATCCAATCAAATCAAAATTGTGACCCCGTACACGTTAAGAACTTGCCTACCAAACTTCGAGTGCAGTCACACGTGTTAGCCATAATTTTTTTTTTTAAAAAAAATGACCCTAAGAAGTTGAGATTGAACCTCCTACTTTTATTTGGAGACTTATAATTTACATGCGACTAGCTTTATATATATATATAATATTATTTTATTATAATTCTAATTATTATATTTAAAAAATAGCTTAATTATTAAATATTTAAATTTATACAAAATTAATTAATAGTTTATTATCTGACATTAATATTATCTAAAATAAAAAAAAATACCTTATCCTCGTGTAGAAATCCAATGAAAAAACTAGTGTAGGGAGGGCGAAGCACATACATATTTTTCATATCTTAGGTTATATTAGGTGATAGAACAAGCAGAATGGCCGTTTAGAAAAAAAGCTAATTTCAGAATAATTAACTTAATATAAAAACTAATTGAAAAATTAATTTTAATTATAAATAATATATTTTTTATATTTATTGATATTTTCTCAAATTATTCATATAAATACTCTCAATAATAATCAATCAAATTAGAATATTTTACACAAACTATGCCATATTAAATAACTTAATAAATTTATTTTATTTAATTAAATTAGTTAAATATGTTCTAAGAAAGAGAAATAGGAATTAAACTATCTGGAGAGACCATTTTGGAATTTCCCAAATCTGGGTAGTCCTTAATCCTTATACGTCTTCATCCTTAATTGGATGAATCCACAGGCAAACAAAGTCAAAAAAATTGAGTAGCAACTCTCAAAAGACAAATGGTGTGATGCACACATGTCATGAATCACTTACAAGTAAAAACAAGTTAGGATCTTCCAAATACCATCAAAATGATGAAAAATAACGCCAACAGAAACACAATGGAGAGAACATTTACAACTTCAATATGTTGTCAGAAGGGAAATCTAATCAAAATATTCAAGCTAATCCAAAATTTTAAAACAGCTCTGTTACTAATGAGTAATCTCAGGCTGAGAAGCAATATTCTCAAGTCAAATCAGATAAATTCCCAACAGTTCTATAGAGAAAACGACAGTTTAGCAAGAATAAAACTCTCAAGGGAGTTAGTAATCAACTTTGGTTATTAAAAGTGTGCAGAGATTACAGGCAAAACGTCAGATTTTCCTGTGTTTAAAATAATAGTAGTTGAGGTTGGAGAAACTCTCTAATAACAAAATTTGTAGATAAAAACAACAAAAAAACACTAAATCATCACGAGCAAGATTAACATATTGAAACTTGAAATAATCAGTTGCAAAATCGCAAGATAGAAGCAGGAAAAGCTCCATTCAGATCACAAATTGTTCAAAAAAACTTGTAAAAGCAGTTCTGTAATCCTACACATTCGCGTTAGCAAGATTACATCTTCAGCAAGAGATTGTATGGCTTCTTGGAATTAAATTCTCTCCAATCAAAATCATTTCATCGTATATAATATAACATCTCAATGGTCGTATTCATCTCACATATGAGTTCGTAAGTGCTAAACAGTAATCATTCAACTATCAAAAATGATAGGGTAATCACCATATCTCCATTTAAAATGACCCATTTAGCTGTTTAAATCTCGAAATTAGCATATAATCCAAATAGATCCAATGATAGATTATAAAGGACTAAATGAGAATCAAAATTCCCTTCAAAAGAAATAAATCAAGAAAGAAACAAGCAGTTTTCAAGTCTGCAATCCTCACGACACTAAACGACGCCATTGATACAGGAAAGCAACTCAAAACCTAAGCTTAGTGAAGAACCACCTGTTCTTGCCGGTCTTGAACCTCTCCTCAAACCTCTTCTTCGTCTCCTTCAAGGCGGTCACCTTCTTGTCCTTCGATTGAAGAGAATCGATCGACACTACGTCCTTGAGATCCACATCGAGGGTGTAACGAGTAGGCATGAGGTGCTGGTAGTTCACAAGCTTGACGAAGGCCTTAACCCGAGACTTCTTCGCCGTCTTCTTGGCGGAATCCTTCTTGATGACTTTACTGGGATACTTCTTGATTCCAGCGACCAAGCAGTGGCCGTATGCGCGGTCGCGCGTGCCGTCATCGAAAGTGCGAACAATCACGGCCTTGCGACCGGCATAGCGTCCTTGAAGAAGGATCACTGCCTTGTTCTGCTTGAGGAACTTCACCATTTTGCCGATTCTCTAGGCTCTCTAAGTTTACCTCCGCCTCACAATCTCTGGAGGAAAACAACCCTAGCTTAGTTTATAATAAATATACCATTGCAAAACCCTAAGAATAGTGGGCCGGAATCCAATGGGCCAGCAATCTATCAGCATTACTTGGGCCCAAACGGTAATTTATATATATTTGTTTTCGATGAATTGACATCATTGATCTTAAAATAGAAGCATAGAATAATTAATCAGTCAGTCATGATATTTTACATTTATTTTAAATTTAATGTCCATACTTTAAATTTAAATTCTTAAAAATCAATTAAAATTTAGTCTTCAAAATTATTGCCATTGGATTTTTTTTGGGGAGGGGGGGGGGCGCCGACTTTTGCCATAAACTACCTCCTTCTTTGCATATATTTCAATTAATATTTTAATATTTTGCAAATAGTACTCGAAACATTATTATAAGTTATTTGTAATTTATTACAGTTCACTCATAATGAATAAAATTTTCTAAATTTATTCTTATTAAAATTCTTTCTTTCTACATTCACAAATCTTTATTACATTAGAGATATAATTAAAAAATAATAATTAATAATTTTTTAAATGACTTATATTTAAAATAAAAATATTTCTCCTACAACTTGGACATGAGTGCTATTTTTATACAATGCATAACACTAATTTATTTTTTTTAATTACAAGCATTTAAAGACAAAGGGGGAGACATTTGGATTTCTTGTGAGGGACTTATTGTGCTTTAACCCCTTCAAACATATGATTCTTTTAAAATTACTTACTAGAGATAATGTCAATAAGAGTAATTTAAAAAAAATAGATAAATATAAAAAATATATTTTATATTTAAAATTAAAATTAAATTTCTAATAAAAGACCGAGGAATATCATAATAATGTATCAAAGCAATGTAAATCTTCAACACAAACATGCAACTACAATATTTATCTAGAATGCATACGAAGAAATATATATGTGTATATATAGGAATGCCTTCATTAATAATTCTAATTCAGTTTACATATCACAAAAATACACGCTCATTTGTTTACCATGACCAGTCCACTGAAACCTTTGGACCATTTAAACACATTAGTTGATCCCAAGCAGCAATATGAAGTCAGTTACATCAAATTGACCAAAAAATTAAAATCAAATATAGGTGGGCAGGTGGCAGATCAAAGAATAACTCAGCAAGATACTCTTTCAATTTCCTTCATGATAAGCTCCTTTTCCTCCTCAAATTGCTCATCTTCTGAACCTGAATATGACATAAAAAGATAAAATAGCAGTGAGTCAGATACTCAGGAATTGACAGTGATAATATAGAATAATTTATAAAGAAAGTGCAATGCATTACTCAAAAAGCACAATAACCTTTTCCAGGAGACAGATCACGCAGCAATTCCAGCAGCTTCTCCCGGTTCTTTGACAATATAATTTTTACTTCTCGTGGTTTATTAGGATTAGCAACAAAAACCTGCATAAACATGGCGGGAAATTTGTTCTAGATTATCATCTCTTTAGCAAACTTTTATGTTGCAGTATATATTTTCAAAAGTCAATATAAGAAAAAACAAAATAATCCTGCAATCAATAATAGGAGGTCTTCTTGTTTTTATGATATACTCCTACATGCATAACACGTCTCCTAATCACAAATCACAACTGTAATGATCTTTGTCAAATATGCAGTTCCCAAAAGTCAGTAAATGAATTGTTAAAAACAAACAAATATTATCGAGTTAAGAAGACAAAGCAGATCATGCTTCCATAACTGTGTTAAAACAATTCGTGATCTAATTCTGATGACAAATTTTTAACCAAGTGTTGTAACTGAATGTTACTTAGGGTTTTCAGCAAAACCATGATGAGCTCATCAAGTAGAGTTGAACATGGAGGGTAGAAATCACCTTGAAAATGTGGAAAGCAGATAACTGAATGTTTTTACTCGAGTCCTGCCCAGTCCAAAATCAAAGAATAAACAACTAACAACTACAAAATAAAGCTGCAGGCATATATAAAAATAAAATAAAGGTTATGCTTTAGAATGAATGAAAATCGTAATATCAAGCATATTAAAACTTGGACGTTCACAATTAAATTGAAGAGTATAAGCGCAGTTTAATACGCCAATTACATCAAGAAACCGCCTCATGCACCAATATTGCGTTCTCCACCAGTTGCAAGGTTCCCACAATAACAAAAAATTTTCGTAACATATTCAAGTTCAAACAACTATTTGCTCCTTGACATATCCAGTATGGAAAATGATGCCACAATAAACTGGAAGTAGGAGAACAAACATGGAATTGCCTTTCCATGAAGTGAATGAATACTAAAACGAAGTAATCAGATCCAGTGGATAAGATGAACTTTCTATGTTCACTACCCAAAGACAAGTATGGAGACATACTAGCAAAAGATGCTCAATTATCCATTTACCAGGCAGCTCATAGTCTCCCAAGAAGTAAGCAAATTGTTGGAGAAAATCCGACGAGTCATGGGGAAAAAGAATATTATGAAATGAAGATAAACTATACCCTCAACAATGTCATCATGACTTTCAGGTAACGAACTTCTAAGATGTAGCGTTTCATTATGTGGGAATTTGGAGCTTCCAAAAGGAATTCTGAGAGAAGCTAAAATCCACAGACATCTAACTGTCAAAAATCCCGTAGATCAAAAGATTATCAGAAACCAATATATGGAGAATCAATATCAGAACTAACCTTTAAAGACTGCCTCCTTGTGACATAATTAGGAGATGTCAACAGTTTCTCATATAAATCAAAGAACTGGAACAAGAAGTCCTATTAGAAAAGTTGAAATATAATATGGGCAATAAAACACCCCAGTAATGAGTCTGCATCATGCACACGCTCAAAGATGATATAGCCGTTTGCACTTAACTAATCTCCTAAAGAATAGTTATCCAAATGGTTAAAATATTCCCCAAGAGGCTTGATCTCCTGGGTGTAAATATTTCAATTAGTGTGCATTAATTTTGCTACTGCCGCATAGTGTGCTGCCTTAATATGTTCAAATAAGTGAAATGAGAACACAAACCTCATCGTAATGAGCTGTCAAAAATTCAGAGACCACTTTTTCATGTTTAGTAAGAAGATCCTGCAAAACAAATCCTTACAGATAAATAACGGAGTAAGTACAATAAAAAGGAAAAATAGGAAGAGTTCAGGTCTCACCTTAAGAGTAGAAAAAGCATCAGAAGCAACATCAAAGGTAGGCAACTCTACAAATTTAAAAAACAATACGAAGCTGGGAGATTCCAATATGTATCTGGAAATATACAAAAATTAGAATTGCGAAATGGAGTAGCTGGCTAGCCTTCTAGATAGACTGCATGGCAAGGACCGATCTTAAAAGGCACATTGATAGTGAAAATCATCAATCAATTATTACTACCTAAATATTTATTAACCATTACTAAAATTCAGGGGAAACAAGGATATGGCAACAGTGGGTATTATGGGCTATATGCACATCATTGGCTCCATTAGAAAATAATTATCATTTAAGGTTACGCATATAGATCTAACCTATTAAATAGCCTAGAATGCAGATTGTGGAAAAATCTAACTGGCATTTGATTAAAATACCCTTATATTAAAATATAGCAGCACCTGAGCTCCACCAACCATTATTTTCATTAATGAAGAGTAAAATGGTACAAAAACAATTAATGCTTCATTGAAATTCTAATGTGATAATTATTTTGAAACAAAACTAAAACTCCAAAATGCCAATCATTTTGAAACAAAGGAAGTATTAGAGACGTACAATAACAACTTTTCATGGACCTTCACTTAATAAATTGGCCCAGTCTATCACCTTCTTTGACCATGGTCAGAAATTCAATCCCTGCCATCGGCCATTTTCTGAACTGTTTTTGGACATTAATTACATAAATTACGATCAAATCTACACACAAGGTTTGGTGGGCCTATGTTGGATTCACACTTCAAGCCCAGGGTTTTACGAGGGAGCATGTTGGAGATTACAATAGAAACTATTCATGAGTCCTCCCTTAACAACTTAAGCTTACAAAACTACTCATGGGCTTCACTTAACAGCTCCATCTTTCAAATTGAATTGATTCCTAACAAATACCTTTCAAAACTATTAAACACGTCCAGTTAGATTTTACTAAGCTGATGACAAGAAAGGACGCAGAAGTACATTCAAAGTTGAACATTGCCAATTTATAAACATGCACGCCTGAGCAAAATTCATTGTTAAAATTCAATTAATTTGTTTTCCTATGATGCTAAAAGTTTCTCTTGTTCAAAAAACGGAAAATGCACAAAAATTTCCCACAAGATTGATATGAGCCTATTATGGATATGAAGATACCGGAAAGGAGAAAAAAAGTTGAAGGGAAGAAAAAATGACGATGTAGAAATATCTTACCTTGCAAGTGTTGGAAATTTGGCACATTCCCGCAACATCAATCCACAGGTCAATGCAATTTCCTTGTTGTCATAGCTGCTTGATGAAGATACATACAAGATGCATGACATGTATTTGGACTTAAAAAATAACATTTAGTAAGGATATAGTTTCCTTAAGTAGCCATTAGCCCATTACTCTTAAAGTGTTCAGGAATGCTAAGAGACTATCCATATTAATAAAAGTCACTTTCACTATTGTTGGTTGAGAAAGAATTCTTAAACAAATTGATTTTTGAGAGTATCATCATACTTAAAGTGTTGTCAGTGAAATTGTTTTTGTTTAAGCATGAGAGAAAATCAATTTATAACATTTAATCGCAGAAAATGTGCATAGAATTGGCATGTTGTGTCTAAAATAAACACATTTGGGGTAATTTAGTCAAATTTTGTATGTACAATTAAGGGGAAAATAACTTAGACAAGAGTCAAAAGAAAGTTCAACCTCCTCCAATTATTTCAAAATCACTTTTATTAGAATCCTTTACGTGTGTTGGGATTAAGGAGGAATTATCAGAAGAGGAGGTAAGAGGGAATTGATTTAGATATTCTCATTAGTTTAGATTTAATCAAACCTTTCTTTCCTTTAGAATAAGTACTGACTGAGGAGAATGGATGAGAAGATAGGGAAGGAAAAGTATTTTTGTTCAAATCCTGAACAAATAAAATGCTTGAATCAAGATTACCTTACCTTCTAATATCTATTCTCCTCAATCCAAACATACACTAGTAGATTCCAGAAAAACACAAGAAAACAAGGATAACTTTTGGGGACAAAACAGTTATTTTGGGATGCCAAAATGTAATTTTAGACCACCTTTATTAATAACAAGGAACACGTCAAATTTTATCCATCATTTCACTTGTAAGGCAAATGAGGTCAGCCAATCCTAGTTTTACTCCAAAATTTCTAGAGTGGAACAGACTTTGATTTGGGGTCTTAGCAGCAAATTTACATTACCGTAAGGGCACTGCTAATGAATTCCTTTAAGGAATGTAAATATAGAAACAGAATAAACTAGAACAGTAAGGAAGAGGTGATCAATATGTAACAACATCTTTTGACATGGAAGCAAAACTCTATCATACCAATTATACATTCTAAAAGGACTGGAAATATATACATATTTTCTAAGAGAGAACAACCCATAACGGTCTGACATTGCACTTGGCATTTATTTTATGACTCTTAGAATGTAGAAACTATTTTATGGGTAAAAAATGGCATTTTAGTTTCATTGTCCCCATGGTAGTTTCACAAACTCTAACATGATCGTATGTTCTCCTTCACCAACTTCTTGAACCATCATAGTCCATAAAAAAAATACAAAACACACTGAAAGAAACAAAATTGCATTTGGCACAGGTTATTAATTTTATACCTTCCAACTTTACAAGCCTAGGATTTCGCATGAGAACTCTATAACTTGGAAAAGTACACCTTTGGAAGAAGAGGAAGGCAAAACAAGAAACTTACCATACCACAAGAAAGTCTAGTAACTCAGTGTGTTGTTCAAGGTATTCTACACAACAGTATTTGGAATCAACCCTTTGTTTCAACAATATGGACCAGCAATGGACTAAATCTTTTCTTGCCTGTATCAGAATTCACGTTACTATAATGAGAAACCATTTTAGCAAACTGCACATTTTAGCGGTTGGTATCAATCTAAATCTTACTTCCCATCCCAGAGTTGGCAGCTTGTGAATTAGAAGATCAATAACTTCCTCTTTGCAAACTTCATCTGCTAGCTGGGTAACCTGATCCATGTTTGGTTCTGATTCCCCATCTCCAGAAAGCATGCATCTCATTGTCGCAAAATTCTTCTCAACCTCCTCCAAAGCCTTTGATAAAGCATAAAAATTCAATCATCTAATATAAAATTAACTGCCGCCAATAAAATGTTTGCACCTCTAGGTCATTATTTCTTCATTTTCTTCTCAGAAGAAGATGGCAGTAACTAGAAGCATTCCTGTGATGGAAGCTAAACAACTATGTCTCTGATATCCTTCGAGATAATTAAGAAACAGATATAAACCAGTTATCTACCACCCAAACTATAATAATTTCGTTTTCACATTAATATAGTTGTTTCTTTTGTACACGTTCTCTAACTTAAAGTGTTAAGTTCGCAAGTTCACACATTGTGAGCTCGCAACCACCATATGCAGTATTACCACGGATGTTGCAAAAATATACATAGAATGAAGTGATACATCCTTCTATTCTCAAGTTAAATTCTCTGTGCCTTCTTTTATTTCCTAAATAGGTTTTGGTTATATCAGTTTCATAATCTTATGAATGAGTGCTTTTTTATGGGATGGGAAAGAGAACTCTCCCTTTATTCTGACTTTGCCTTTGCAATACAAGCTGCTTGTTTACAAACTTCATACTCCATTTAGATCAACAAGGGACTTATCTAAAAAAATTCATTTATAAGCAATACAAAAGGGAAACCATCCATCTTCCATTTGAAAGCTTGTATAAGCTAAAATCAGAGCATCCGATGTTTAGAAAACATGCACATAGGAAAGCTAATCGCTTGAAATCCTTTCTCTAAAATATTACTGCGCCAATAATGCCACTCAAATAAAACAATTGATGTAAAATTAAAAATAAACAATTAAGATATCACAGAAAGTCACGTTCATATTCCATTATAAAAAAAAATGGGAAAAAAAAAGATTCACGTCCGCGTGTGGAACAGAATATTCATAGAACAGCACATAGTGGTGACAAAAACTATCCTTTAATGGAACAATACGAATGACACAACTCGAGCAATTTATAATTATCAGAAAATCGAGTCTGCACATTTAGCTAAGAAATGAAAGCTTAAAAACAGCATTAAGGATTCGGATCGAAAGGATGAAGTTTGAATGAGTCAATCAACGTGAACCCGAGGGAAATTGTTATGCAGAAAAAGTAATAGCAGAAAACAGAATAAAAGCAAAACCTTCTCGAGAGCTTTAACTTCAACAACAGTTTTGGTATCGAGGGAATTAAGACTCTCCTTGATAGACTTAGTGACCTCCTGTGGCGTTTTAGGCCTCGCCTTAAAGAACGAGAACGACATGATGATCGGTTCTGCAATGAACTCCCTCTCGTTTCTCTTCTCGCTTTCCTTTTTCTGCTTTCTTCTTCCTTCCTTACCTGATGATCGTCGGGTGAAATATGCAGCTGATGTTGATGGAGTTGTTTCTCGTTTCGAATTTTTCTGATCGTAATTATCAATCACTCATCGCCATTGTGGATTATTGCGAGCTTCGATTCCTAGAGGGAGATGAATATTCGAATGCTTCATTTTGATTTGTTCAACTCGTAAACATGACTCAGTTCTTGTGGCTCGTGACTCGCGGCTTATTATTATTGTGTCCAAATTCCAAGAAGAAAATACAAGGCTTAATTAAATAATATAATAATAAATCTTTATCTAAGACTAAAAGATATATATATTTTTGTTGGCAAAAAAAAGATATATATATATATATATATATTTTTATAAAATCTTGTGTGTCTAATAGAAGATTAATTTTCAGTTCAAAAAATAAAAAATTAATTTTATAAACTTTTAGAAAAATATATAAATGAAGAGCTTAACCTCTATGCAGCATTGCCTCGGTAAATTCAAAATATAGACCAAATATTTCCAAACATCTATCTATAAAGTCACAATAGTTACCATAGTTATAGGTTAATTACACCCTTGTCCTAATATATATATATGAATGAGTTGATTGAAAGGTTTGTTTTGATTCTAATATGAAACACAATTTATATTGTATCTTAGATTTATAGTTTTTTATAAATTATATATATTAATTATACATATTAAATTGGGTTTTCATCCATAAATAATGATTAAAAAATATTTTATAAAAATTAACACATATTTATTATAAATAATTCACTTAATTAATTTTTAATATTTTTAACATTTAAAAATTAATTATTTAGTTTTTTTTATATAAATTATAGACAATACACTAGCTTCAAACTCTGCAAATGCAGCAAAGCATTCAACTCCCCAAATAAAAATAAAAAATCTGCAAAAGTATAATCCCAGTCTAATTTTTACAAATTTGGTAAGCTTCCATCCCCTTTCATAAAAATTAAAATTAATTAGATTGGGCTTATATCCTATAAAAAAATCTGGCCTATCAATATTTGCACAAAATAGTAAAAAAAAATGCTTTTATAATATAAAGATCCAAATTTAATTTCTGTTATTATTATAAAAATTTCTTATGAATGTACACTAGCCTTAATGAATGATTTATATTGAAGCTATTTAAATTTATTTTGTACTAAAAAAATTAATTAGACTATGGATGTAGTTTGTTTATAGATTTTTGTTATATAGATAGATGAATTAATTAGTTATTAATTTTAATTTTAATAATAAAATTGTGGTAATCTGCTTTTTTTATTATATAGAAATATATAGGGGTAATCTGCTGTTTTTTTAAAAAAAAAAATATGGGTGATCTGTTCTGCTTGACGACTTGGCAGGTTTGAATGTCTAGTTTTTTATTCGAATAAATGGTACAAACAAGTTGACTTGCTAAGAAAGAAAACCTAGAACTTATTTCACAAGATATGCTGACTTGTCTACCAAAATAAGCTAGAATTATATATATATAGTAAGCCAGCATATTCGAAAAACTCCCAAACTAAAACTAAGATTTAAAAAAAAAATTGAATAAATTTTAATTTTAATTTTTTAAATAAATAGTTATATTTATTTAAAATGACTTTTAGACTAAAATAGGGTTTAAAATTATTTACTGATATTAATTTTTAAAATAATAAAAGAGTTTATAAACTATTCAGTTATATAATATTTTACTCTTATTTTTTTTATATGTTCTTTACTTTCTCCTCTTTATTATTTCTTCTTCACTCTCTCTCATATCTCTTATTTTTAATAAAATCATACTATTTCTTATAATTTTTTAATTATAAAAGTCATTCTAATATTAATTATCCAATCACTCATTTATTTATAACTATTTTTTTCATAAATTCTTTTCTAAAAGCTGTCCAAAAGTCATTTTTTTCATAAATTATTTTCTAAACTCTTATCTAAACAGGCCCCAAGTCTCCCCTATCATGAATATAAATATAAGAGTTAAATGAATAATCTATTTTAATTTTAAATATAATATTACAATTCACTTTATCTTTCAAAATTATTATTTTGTACCAATAATATCCCTATATGAAGAAGCATTCTGAGGTCATAGAATCTATATATGATTACACATATTAAATATTTTATATTAAGTGTAGTTTAAATATGCATTATTAAATGAGTTATTTTAGATAATCAAATATACTATCATTACAATTAACTAATTAACTAACTTATTTAAACTATCTAAATTAATTAAATAGATCTTATCTTAATATATGATTTAATTGGAG
Organism: Leucaena leucocephala; assembly: GCA_037074615.1. Classification (NCBI taxonomy): domain Eukaryota; kingdom Viridiplantae; phylum Streptophyta; class Magnoliopsida; order Fabales; family Fabaceae; genus Leucaena; species Leucaena leucocephala. The sequence continues at coordinate 14,262,026 of CM073562.1, forward strand.
AGTTAATTGTAGTTTTAAATATAAGACATCTTTTTTCTATTTATCTTTTTTTTTAATTATTTATATCGATAATCCCTCAATAATAATCAAGTAAAAAATGGAATAGAGAAATTAAGAAAGATAATTATGATATTTTAAAAAAATATGTTATAATAATTAATTTAACTAACTTATTTAATTTAATCAAATTATTTAGATATATTTTATATTAAAGACCGATGAGTATAATAGCTAGTTAACTTTTTTAGTCGATTAAGAAAATTAAATATGATCAAATTTAACTCCTTAAGACCAATTAATATTATATAATATTTAATCTATCCAAACTAGTGAACTAATTATTATAATAATTATAATTAATTAATTTCTTTAATTTTTTTAATTTAACTAAAAAAATTTAACTAATTATTATATTAAATAACAGAGTTAGTACTATATAGTATTATCTTACCAGAAATTACTCATCGCTAGGTACAAATGAGGGAAAATCATTTACAGGCACCTATATTTTTTTAAAATTTTTTAATTTAATGCTCATTCATTTTTCTTTTTTTATTAAATTATTTAACTTTACTATCTTAACATTATTAGCTTTTGTAAAGGAGTAACAGTAATAATAGAAAAAGTTATGAAAGTTAACAGTTGATAGAGTAAAATTAAATAATTTAATAATAAGAAAAAAATATAAAAATACTAAATTAAACAAATATATATATCCATATATAGTTATGGTTTTTCTGAAAGTAGACTTGGGACGAGGGCTTGTAGAGTTTACCTTTTCTAGTACGAAGGAATTAAGCATACCATAAATCTGACGGAGTGGTATTTAGCCACGGAAAATACAATTACAAACGAGACACCAGTGAGTTACTCAACAAATAACACCAATAATTCGAGAAAAAATCATCTAATCAATTAAAATTTTAAATAAATCCAAATATACTCTAAGTGAAAAGGAGGAAACTACATTACATGACCCATATCTTCGATTTATTTTCTAATTAGTCATTTATAGATTTGATATATTATAATACGATCCAACTCTAGCTAGCCTAGCTAATTCATTTCATCTTCAAGGTTGGACAAGTTTGATAAAGCTAAGTTCGCGATCAACTTCATTATAATTTCATCATATATTTACAGGACTCCCAAACTATAGTTAATATAATAAGTAAAAAAATGGAACGAATCAATCATACCAAAAAAAAAAAAAACAAGGAAAAAGCAATTACAACTTCTCCTCCTTGTCTACAAACTATTGCTGCATCTAAGAAGAGGTCGTATACATATAATCATACAGATCATCATCCTTAAAAACCCTAACACAGCATCCTTTTCTCCTCTACTCACCGACGTGTCATTTAAAATTACAAAACTGTCCTCCCCCAGCCCACACATACACAACTTTCCCTGATTAAGTTTGTGTATGTGAGCACACGCGCGCGCATATATATAATGCCCTAGCCAAAACTCAACCTTTCTCTAAAGATTAAATCCTGACCATTACATATATGTATATGTATATATATCCCTAAAAGGACAACATATATATTTGTTCGCGCCATGCATGCGTCTCGCATCGTCGTCTTCTTCATCATTCTTCGAGAAAGTGTCTGGACGATCTGTAAAGATCGTAAGGTGCCCAAAGCCGGTCGACGATGCATGGTTTTCTGGAATCCAACCTGAGCCATGGCTTGCCCTTGCCGCTCCAATGCAATAAACTGATCGGACCTGGGTGTAAGCTCCGGCACTTACCTTCAAAATTGTCGCCGCCTAGCCCATGCTGATTCCACCGGTGATCCACCGCCTTTATGTTTCCGGCCAGCACCAGCAGGAACGGCGGAAGTGAACCTAAGTTATATATCTTCTTCTGCTTCTGCACTTTCATCCACTCCTCGACTTTGTGTGTAAACCCTTCTTTTCTCCATTTCTCTACGTCCATCACCATCACGCCGGTGTTGAAGTAACACGCGTTTTTACCTTCAAACGTCTTCGTTAGGTAAGGATCTGACCAGAAGTTGGTCGTGAAATACACGGTGAAGTTCGCTCGGCAATATTCCGGCGCAGCGACGACCTTCCCTTCCATGTCTACATCCCAGAGCTTGGCTATATCGTCGACGACGATGAGGTCTGAATCTAGGTATATCACACGGCTTACTTCTTTCGGTAATGCGTCTGCTAGGTAGATTCTTGCGTAGTTCAATGGCTGATCTAGGGCTAATCGTATGGATTTTGAGATTTTTCCTTGAACCCTGGTTGAATCGAACCGGAAGATGTTGAAGTTGAGGTAAGGGAAGGTAGATTTGATGCTGTTATAGAGCTCAGGGTCGTCGTGAGCGGAGAGGAAGTAGAAGGAGAGATTTTCTGGGCACGTCGAGTGTTGCAGCATGGATTGCACGGCGGCCATGGTGCCTCGGAGGTAGTTTTCGTCGAGGGTCATCGCGACATGGATGAGGTCGGCGACTGTGGAGCCGCATTCGTCACCGTTGCGGAAGGCGGGGGCTTCCCGGAACAGAGGGAGAACCGAGGAGGACGGGTGATGGTGGAAGCCACGGCCAGCGGCGGTGGTGATGGGGGGGAGGAGGAGGATGAGGGACAGGAGGCCAAAGAGTAGAGGAACAGAGGCCATCCTGTCTCCAAGAGTTTTTTTTAAGCTCTCTGTTTCTTTTCCTTTGACCTCTTTCTGTTTCTTTTTATTTGGTGTTTTGTTGTTGTTTTCTAAAGGAGGAGGAGAAAGGTTTTGGGAAATTTAAGAAAGAATGTAATATAGTTAGGATGAGAGACGGAGATTAATCGAAATCTGATGATAAAGAGGTAATGTGGAAGAGAGAAATTGTCGATCAGTGTATGATTTTGGACTAGGAATGGACTAATTTTGGTCATAGCGGGGTAATTAATAGAGTAACAAGTTAGATAATTTTTCCCTTCTTTGCTCGAGTCATTCCTCAATTTATTTCCTTACTAATCATAATAACAATAATAGCAATTTGTTTTTATAGTAGGGAAAATATTTAATAGTTTTCTAAAGATGACCTTAATTATAGATAGGGATGTATGGGGTATTTTATATCACATGATTTTTGTTTAAAACTAAAATTTTAAAATTACTTTTAATTTAAACTGTAATTTATAAAAAATTTAAAATAAATAATTATATTTGTTTAAAATAATTTATAGACTAAATTATAGTTTTAGATAAACTCTTAGGAATAATTTTTAGATAGAGAAAAAATTTATAAATTAATTAATTATTATTTTATTTGATATTCGTTCTTTTCTCTCTCATCCATGTTGAAACAAAGACTTTTTTTTTTTTCTTTGAACAATGGGCTCATAGTCTTCTTTGAATTCTCTCTTCTATGCTGTCACGCTCCACACCTAAAGAAGAAGAATATAGCAATTACGGCGAGATCTAAAGAGGGATGGACAGTGGGCCTAGTGTCTTCTCCATCCGTCGTCTATTGTCCATATCTTAGGCATCCATACCTCATACATAGTGCTTCTTCCTATGCTTCATCGTCTCATGCTTCGACTGTCGATGATGGACGTCAACTTTGGGAGAGAATATGAGAGAGAATGAAAAAAAAAAAAGAAGAAATATGAATTATTTTTATAAAATTATATCTTTTTTAATAATTTATCAATAATAAAAAAATTTCTGATAATAACCATATAAACACTCATATATTCATAATCACTTTTTTCTATAAGCTCTTCTATAGAAAAGATTATCCAAAATCAATTTTAAATCAACTTTTCTCTATAAATTTTTCTCTAAAAGCTAATCCAAATGGGCTCTATGTATGGGTACATACTTCTTTGATTTTATTTATAAGTAACTTCTAACATATTTCATAAAAATTAAGAAAAATTTTAAACCTCATTAACTATAAAAATTCAACAAATTTTTAATTTTATTCCTATTTAATATACATTATATTTTATGAAAATAATATGAACATAATAATAAATAAATAATAAAATGATACATTCATATATATATATATATATATATACAGATATATATAAATTTTTATGCCCTATAAATAAGACTAGATGAACATACATATATTTATTTATATACATATAGAGTATAATGACACCATGATTATGTCAGCATTCACTCAGCAGTCCACTACGGTGTGGTTGAGCATTATCAAAATTAAATTAATAATAAATGCTAATTAAAGGTTTAGGGTTCATTAGCTAGTTAAGGTCAATACCTTTTCATGTAAAGCAACTACTAGCTAGACTAGGGACATTCCAACATATATGGAAGTTTCCCTTTATTGATCCTCTGCTTTTATTCAAGCTTTGAAAACTTCAGTTAATGAATTTCATTACTTTGATAACATTTGATCCCTCACGCAAAACAAAATGACAATAATATGTAATTTTGTAATAATGACTATAACTTCCTTAAGCCTTAGGGTTTCGACTTTCAAAGTCAATATGCAATTATTAATATTTATACTTCTTTTGACAAAAAAAATTACTCCTAATATTAAAAATGTCTTTTCAGTTGTTTTCTCTATAGTCTAGATTCAACAATGTCCAATTTTCTTTTCCTTTTTCAAATAATAACATTAAATCGTTTATTTAGGACAACGTTTGATAGTTAAAAAAGTTAACACAATTTAGAATATGATCATTTCACAAAATAAAATTTTATGATTCACAATTAAATATATTTAATATAAATTTGATCTCGTTTATAATTTAAATCATTAGTATCTATTTTATTAATTTAAAAAATATATATTAATACGTAACATATAAATGGGCTTTAAATACATTTGAGACCTAAGACATTCTAGCCCAACAACAAGATCCTACTACAACATAGGTCACAAATCACAAATTTATGAATAAACTCTATTTATTGTAATATATCGTCTGTAAATTCAACAAGTGAATGGATAATATATATGATTATTTAAAATATATTCGATTTTTGGGAAATATAATTTTATTGTAGTTCTAATCTCAATATTTAAGAAGATATCTTAACCCTTATATACTTAAATTTATATTTGAGAATAATTGACATCTTATTCTACCTGATATTAGTATCGTCTAAGAAGAATAGAGACTCCTCCCTACCTTTGAATCATGGGTGAACTAAACCTTTTTTCAAAAATTTATTGTAATAAAAAAAAAAACTCCATTCATTGCATAATATAGTTTATTATGGATCCACATCATCCAAGCATTCCTAAGGCCCTCATCCATACCATAAGAAGAAATATTATCATTACTTTAGGACTTTTCTCTTACATTTACTAAAGTTGTGTCTTGATCCTTTTTTTTATTAACTTTTTTGTAATATTCTATTTATACTTTAACATATTGCGCTATGTAAAACTCTTGCTCTCTTTATATATTTTGTCTTATTCCCAAAAAAAAAAAAAGTATTCACAACGCGTTTAACCACTACTAAAATTTTCAAGTTCATAGATTATAAACGTCAACCATACATGAAAAATTCAAATCAACTAAAGTCATACCTTTCAAAGTCAAATCATTCAAAAGTATGTCAACAATAAAACAAGGCTTGCAGCTATTTTTTTTATTTTAATTATAAAAATTAATTAATTTTTTTAATAGATCTATAAAATTAAATTAATCATGATTAAATATAATTTTTTAAATTCATATTATATACTATTAAATCTACTTAAATTAATCAATTAAATTTTATATTTATTATAATTATCTAATTAATTTAATTTTCTAAATTTAGAAAAGTTAATTGATTTTTATAATTAAATTTAAATATAATAACAGCAAATATTATAACACACATCAAAAGATAAGAGGTATTTACAAGGCAATAAGTCGTAGGAGTTTTCCTTTCCCAATCAACTCTAGAACTTTCACCTAAAAGATCTATCAAATATGCAAACATGAACTAAAAGTTACTAAAGTATGCGAATTTACATATTTATATACGTATGATTATAGGAAACTCAATATATTTAGAAATCTTCAAACAATACTTTTTATATTCATATAAATTTAAATTTAAAATATTATATTTAAATAATTATAATTAATTAATCTATAGGGCCATTAAACTTTATCATTCAATTTATTTATATATTTTTTTAATTTTTAATATAGAATTTAGGTAGAGTGTTAATTTTAAGTTTAAATATAATATTTATGTATTATTTTTTTTAAATTACTTATAATGATACTCTCTAAAAAAATAATTAAATAAAAAGAATTAAAAAAATAATTAATATTTTAAAAAAATATATCATATTAATTTATTTAACTTATTTTTTAATTTAATTAAATAGTTAAATATTAGGAGGAATATTATTTTAATAATCGCCCAATTAAACTTGATCACTAAGCCTCGAACTGGAATGTTGAAAAACCAGTCCCGGTCAGTACGTTGGTTTGAATTGAAAGAGTGTGAAGCGAGTTAGCGTTAGTGGGTGAGCAGCTGATAATGGGCATGATAAAGGGTGGGAATTGGGAATTTTCAATTTTGTGGGTAGCATTCTTGTAAAGGAAAAGAGAACGGATAAGACTGCAAAAACACGAGGTCACGCGCCAGAATGATGCTTGCGTGGAGCAATCAATATTCACGATGAATTCGAATTTTGCAGGCAGAGACAGAGAGGACTCTGTTTGCATTCGAACTTGGGGCAAAAGGCACGACAGAAATGATGTTTTGAGTGTATTATCATATAAATTAAAATGTGCCCTTTTCTTTTTCTACCTCACTGTATCTCCATCTTTCGAGATAGATTTATCTGTGGCATTTGGCAGGGCTCGAGGCATCACGTTGGACATTGCTAGGGAAACTCAAATTATTTGGTCACCTTGTTAATGCTTGAGGTACCTCTCTGTTTCTCTCTTCGTATTTGTTTTTGTGTTGTGGGGACTTCCTAAGAGATTGGCCACTTGAAAAGTTTTAAAACGTGTCTTGTTTGCTTCAAAAAATATTGGCACAACAATGAAGAATCATTCTCATGTGAGAGCATCTTTTTATTATAGTTTTTGGATTTTGGATTGCTAACTAGTAATAATAATAACACCCTTCTCCCTTGTTGTGAAGTTCATGTATTGATAAAAACATTAAAGAAATGGTTCATCCCCCTTCTTCTGAGAATCAAGCGTGTCTGTATAATCATCAAGATTCTTTTAGATTATACATGCTTGCTATATTCAAGTCTCTGCCAATCAATTAATACCAGAGTCCTGTGAATAGAATTAAATATGAAGAAGATACATTATGAGGGGGGGTTATTTGGCCCACCACATGTTTGTTCATTTTCCTCCAATAGCTACCATCACTAAGAGCACGGGATTAAAGTCCCTGTTTGTGTTGCACTGCTCATTATCTTTTATAGAGGAAGGAAGAAAAGCAAAATATAGAAAAAAAAGACTAGTACGCATCAGATCAGACTCAGACCACATCCATTTGATTTAACTACGCCATTAGCCACAGGCAACTCTCTGATTCTGACTAACCATGAGAAGGACACATCAAATGAAGCCAAAATCTTAATGGCTTGTAAGCACTAACTCATTAAAAACATAATAAGGAACCAACCCTTTGTCCCTAAACTAGAGAGTTGCAACCGTGGTGGGCTCCAATCCTAGCATTTTGCCATTTTTCTGGGTTGTGCGCATAGTACAGTAGCACTTCTGGGGTGTTCATAATGCACACTAAGAAATTTTTCCTCACTGACCCAAATACGCCAAATTGCACATGTGTGCCAAACTATGGATGCGCGTGGGAGCAAGTATGGCGGCTAAATCCCGTTTCACTCCTCACCAACTATTGCTATTTGCTAATTGTCTTGCAGCTAAGGGCCGAGTGGGGACAACGTGTCCCTCAAATCTAGTTAAGTTCTCGAACAGAGATGGGTCCTAGTGTGCCATGAAGTTGGGACACATGCTAGATGATGTGTATTCCTGTGGGGTCGTCCACGGTGGTTGTCGGGGGGCGCATAGTGGGGCCAATCATGGGCTTGTGGTTGCATTATTATTATGATTTAAGCTACGGAATGAGGAGGAGGACGTGGCTTTCAGGCTTGTTGGGTTTAGAAAGGTGACCACTTTAGTGGGACCTGAACTTAGGATTTTCAACTCTTAAGAACTTTCTTATTACACTCTGTTTGAAAATCCATTTCTTTGTTTCTTCAAAATACCCCCAACAATTAATGTTAAGAAAGCAAGATTTTGGCTTGATACTTTTGATGTGAAAAAAGGTGGGAGAAATTGAGATTTCGTTGATGAGTTTGTTGTTTGAGACTTTTTAAGTGAGATTTGATTCTGGTAGTCGACCATTTCTTAATTTTTTCCCTTGTGTGGAAGATAAAGGGAAGATGAAGAAAGAGTTTAATATGCAAACAGTGCTGAGTGTTTTGTTTGTGTTGGTTTGGCTTGCGTGTGAGAGTAAGATACCAAAAGTGAGGCTTAGGAGATAGTGTTTGAGTTTGGTGGTGCGCGTGCCTCACAAAGAGGCGGATTGTGGTCATAATGGAGGTTGCCAGCCACACCCATCAGATTTATTCATGACGCCATACATTCTGCATCATTTCTACCTCTTAAAACTGCAAAATTTGATTCTGAACTCACAAATTTTCATCATTGCTCTCCCCATCTTTTTCCTACCCCAAAAAAAATTTAGTTTATTCAGTCCCTCTTCCTTCTACTACCATTTGGTTTAGTCCTCTACCTAGCCTCTTTCTTTTTCAAATAATTATATCCACTCATCTATACTAAGAAAAAGGGGAAGCTTCTCCAATGTTGATTGTGTGTAGAATTATTAATGTAATCTTGACTATACTCTTAAATTGAAAGCCAAGAAGATTACAGATATGATGGAACAAGGTCGTTTTAGCTGTAGGCAGAGACCAGCTGCCAAAACTTCCTCTAAAAGATGATAAAAGCACTAATTACTCCCTTTTACTTCAAAATTACTGTTCCCCATTCCCCATAAACCTAGCCTTGTTTTACATTATGATCCAAATCAAGTTGATGTCTGATCAAATTAGAAGAGAGTTATGTTTGAGCTTGGGTTTAGTTAAAGAAGAAAATGTAGTATGCTACTATGTTTAGCAGTTAGAATCATATGTATTCATGTTATAACATAAGATCTTGTCAACCTAAAAAAGTTAAAAACCTTCCAGGTAACATAATGATAAAGATGTTGTTTGATTACTTTTTAACCCCTATACTTTTTAAGACTAATCACTTGGGAGATAAAGAGAATCCTTTTTCTTAATCTGAAATCTGACATGGTTAGCAACAGTGCGTGCATGCCTTGGTAAATACAGAAAACAAAGCCACCAAAATAAATAAATATAATGATAATGCCACCTAGCAACATGAAATTGCATGAAGAATAAAAATGATGTGAGTGCTTTTCATTTCACGTACGGGCCTCCCCCTAATTCATGGATATTCTCATTATTTTTCTGCCACGCCTGACTCCTTTTTGTATTTTTTCCTTAATAAATTAATTTTCTTCGGCATAATAACAATTATTATCATTCTAACTCACAAAATGGATAGCATTTTGGGCACGTCAGTTTAACACCTGCTCTCCTTGGAATAGACAATGCTGTCTCCATCAGCTGAGTTGTTTTCTCCTTTTTTTTCCATTATGCAGTAGCCATTATCAGTATTAAGGGGTGCTCATATTACACGCAGTCCCAAGCAATTGGATCCTTTACTTCTAATTTTTTACTTTTTTTTGGTTTGCAAATTAACTATATTGTGCTCTGCTCATAACCTCTATTAATTGGTAGTAATATAGCTCTAATTGAAAAGGTTAATTACCTATAGCTGCAAGATCATAATTGTCTTGAACAGCAGTTAGCCCTGGTTTATATCATTGATGTCTTGCGGAACAACATCTAGCTCGGTTTATGATTATGTTTCTGCTTTATTTGAACTATCATTCGAATAAGTTTGTTGAATGTGTTTCTGCTTTATTTGAACTATCATTCAGATAGTTATGTTGAATGTTTGAATTTTGACTGATTAAAATCAAATTCCTATATATACTGGATTTTAATTCCCTCTGTGATTGTGAAAAGAAGTTTACTATATGGTTTCAATACAATTATATCTGTCATTTCCTTGCATCAGGTCAACCAGGTCTTCTAGTCAAAATAGGCCCCCCTGTCCTTAATCCAATAATATTTGGATAAAGGAGGGGGAAAAGTAAAAGAAAAGATAGAACTTTTGGATATTTATGGATCTCTTGGATAGATACATGAATGCATAAAGATTTGATATCTATCAAAAGAATGATACAATTTATATTTTATGAAAATTGATAAAATCGAAAATCAAGATTGAAGTTCCTTATGCTATTGAATGGTATAAAGTTCTTGCTGAAAACAAAAAACTAAACCCTCCAAGAACATTGATATAGTTGGTAACTGGTTTTTCCCCCAATACTGGATGGGTCTGGTCCCATCAACATAAAAATAAACGAGTCTTATGCATTACATAGAATATAATGGAAGAGAGTCTATTTATACTCCATCCAGTCTTAATATAATAGCTAATTAATTTGTTTTAATAGATGATAGAAACCCATAACTTAGTTAATTATGATAAAATCTAACCCCCTAAGACGAAATCATAGTATATACTCCTTAATCTATCCAAATTAGTTAACTAGTTCTTATATTAATTATAATTAGTTGATTTATTTGGTTTCCTTAATTTATCTAAAAAAGTCAACTAGATCTTATATTAAAGACTGGAGGTAATAATATTTATAGCTTAGTGTAATATTTTATATTTTATATTGATTTTAAGTCAAATTTCCATTGAAAGGTAAAGAGTTGAAGTATAACCTTGCTGTGTTTGCTTGGACAAACGATTGTGTGTGGTCGATTTCAATTAAATGCTGGTTTTGTAAATTCACATGTCATGATCAAACATCTCAACAGCGTACATACATAGAATAGGCAGGGACAAAGGAACATGGAATTGATGTGTTTGAGCATATATTCTGTTTCCTATTGCTGTCTCTTATGGAAGAGAAGATTTCAATGTTTCTTTTTTTAAAAAAAAAAAGAAAAAAGAAAAGAAAACATAAGAAACTATTGTATATCATCATCCTATTCACTTCATTATGCCTACAATCATGATTCTTGGTTCCGTCACCCGCATGCTCTCTTATAAACCCTCCCTACTCCTATACACTCACTCTAATTCATATTCACACACCTATAAATCCATTGACCCCAATCCTTTCTCTCACCTCTTCTTCTACATTCCAATCACACTTTTCTCTCTCTCATCTTTATCCCTTCTTCACCTCCTAAAACCTCTACGTTTTCTGTTTTTACTCTGTTACATCCCCGTTTCCCACATAGCAATACACACACTCAACCCCCATGGCTATTTCTGGTTTTGAAGGGTTCGAGAAGCGCTTGGAGCTCCATTTCTTTGGTGATGATCCAGTTTTTCACCAACTGGGTCTTAGGAAACTTGAATTTGAATCACTCCAACAAGTCCTAGAAGCTGTTCAATGCACTGTAGTTTCAGCAGTTGGTAACTCCTACTTTGATGCTTATGTGTTATCAGAATCGAGCCTCTTTGTCTACCCAACCAAGATCATCATCAAGACTTGTGGGACCACTCAACTTCTCAAATCCATCCGTCCCTTGATCTACTATGCTCAGCATCACTTAGGTCTCACCCTCTGCTCTTGCCGCTACACCAGAGGCAGCTTCATCTTCCCAAATTCTCAACCTTTCCCTCACACTAGCTTCAAAGATGAAGTTATGTATTTGGAAGAGACCATCCCTCAGAATCTCTGCTACAGAAAAGCTTCCATCATGCCCTCTAAATCTTCTCATTCTTGGCATGTTTTCACAGCTAGTGATGGTTCTGACACACCTTACCTCCGTGACAATGAATCGTCATCATTATGCACCATTGAGATCTGCATGACGGAGCTCGATCCAGTCCTCGCTCGCAAGTTCTTCCGGCCGCCTGAGGATGGGAAAACCGGGGACTCTGCTGGGAAGGACATGACTGAGCTCACTGGCATCAATGAGATCAACCCTGAAGCACTTATCTGTGACTTTGCATTTGATCCATGTGGGTATTCTATGAATGGCATGGATGGGGATTGGTACTCCACCATTCATGTCACTCCAGAGGATGGTTACAGTTATGCAAGCTTTGAATGTGTTGGCTCCATCAACGATGATATAGTGCATGTACTAAGGCAGGTGGTTCAAATTTTCCGACCAGGTACTATGTCTGTGTCCACCACTTACAGTGACTATAAAAACGACATATGGACGCGTGTGGCTAGTGCTGTTGAGCCTCTGGGTTTGAAATGCCGGAGTTGTGCAATGGACCAGTTTCCTGCAGCTGATAGTGTTGTGTTTCAAACGTTCACATATAGCCGGAAAAGCACTTAAAGCCTTCAAGAAATAAAGGGGTGACAACAAGGACGCGAATGGTGATAACATCGGCTGGAAGTAGCGGAGGGAGATATAGTAGATAGGGAGTTAGAGTTAGTTGAAAATTCTAGGGGATGATGGATGACATGGTTAAATGTGATTATTGTGGATGATGATATGTTGGGGCTGACTTGTTTAGAAAGATACAAAGGAAAATGGTAATCAAGTTTGAAGAGCTGAGAGATTTGAGGAAGAAGGTATTGGTTTTTGAAGGAAGGCATGGGTTTTCTTAGGCGTTTGTTATTGAGTTTGTTTTTAATAAATATATGATATGTGGATAAATTCTTTGGAAACATTCACTTATGTGATTTTGACTTATAAAAAACTTCCACTGATCATATCTTTATTAAAAAAATTTCATAACCAGTACTTAAAAAACTGTATTTAAATTTTGTCTATTTCAAAATAGTAAAAAAAAAAAGAAAGGGAAGGTGGGAAGGTAGGGTGGGGGAAGGTGTTTACTGGATGATCATGATAATGCACCCCACTTAGGCTTGTCACGCCTAAGATTTTTGAGCTTGTGTAGTGGGTTTTTAAAGTGCTCTTGTTTGAGACTATATTGCTCTCTCTCTCTCTCTCATCTACCTCTCTTGTCTTTCATGCTTCTCTCTCTCTCTCACACACACACATCTACCTCTCTTGTCTTTCATGCTTCACTCTCTCTCTCTCACACACACACACATCTGCCTCTCGTCTTTCATGCTCTGTTTCTAGATGATTAAAGAACAAAATCTTGCTTTCGGTATATATTCATCAATTATATCTCTTCATTCTTGGTCCTGCAATCAAACAGTATAGGCGCATGAAGCAATACCAGAGTAGGTTTGTGTGGAAAATTTTGACAGGTCATATCACATTTTCTTTTTGCGTGGGCTTTTCACTTCCCAGAAAAAAAAAAAATTCCTTTAGCTAGTAGTGCTCGAGATACACACACAAGAATATGGGTATATGCTAACAAAGATTAGTCAAATTAATAAACCATTGGCTTTTAACTCTTAAGATTGTGAATTTGAATTTAACCACTTCATAAGTAGCCAATCTATAAATATTTTTGTAAATATTTTCTAAGTGTGGAGGTATATTTTGACCTTAATATACTTTTAGAACCGAACAAATTTAAAAAGAAAATTGTACAAAAAAGAAAGAAAGAAAGTGGATATACTAATTTTAGGGAGATATTTGTTATTTTTAAGCTTAAAAGACCCTATCTACATTCCCTTCTAGTTTAGCTCATAATATATGGAGTTAGTGTTGAAGGTGGTGGTGGTATGTAACTTAACATGCACGTGGCCATCATTGAATTTGGGTGACAGGCAAGCCATGTAGAATAAGGGAAATAGATGACAAAAGACATAAAAGTAGGAGACAGGTAGAGAAGCAATAATAATTTGTCCCATATATATATATATATATATATATATATATATATATATAAAGTTTGCCTTCTTTTTATAAACAAGGGAGATCTAAGCAAAAAGGTTCATACTAAGCCTATGTGTTTGTGATAATACAAGCCATACTACCTAAGACATGGATACAGGTAGGCTCATAGTAGTTTACAATGGCATCTTTTGATCCTATCTTTTTTATGGAAATATAGAAAGCCTAGATTATTGTATTATGGTTTGAAGGATTTTAGAAAAGAAAAATTTTGCATGGATGCATCTTTTTCCCAAACTTTTTGGTTGTTATAAACAATGGGAAAAAGAGAAACTTGGTAAAATACAATCCTCCTAAAATAGATGCAAATGCAGGGGCGGGGAGTTTCCAAATTTTACATTCTAAAATTATCTTTGTTTTGTTGTCCACCATTTACTAAGTGGGTGTTTGGTTTAGCTTAAAAAATAATTTTACTTTTATTAGACAAATTTTTTCTCATATATTTATTTTGTTAAACGCAAAATCAATAATTCACCATTAATTTAAACCGGCGCTAAGTAGAAGATATTTTTTGGGTGAAATCAACTAAAAGGGAGAAACTTTATTAAGTGTGAACAAGAATGTAAAGATATATCTAATATTGAACAGAATTAGAATAAAAGAGGCTATATAAATAAAAATAATTTATAGATACAATTCATTCCTTTTTTTTTTTCATTTTAACAATTTAAAACCCCCTCCCATCCACACCCTCCCACCCCATTTTTGTCATTTTGAGGTACATAACTATTTTACTGGAATGTAGGCTTATGATGGGGAATCTTGCTACCTCCAAGTAATTATTACCAATGCATACTCAATACTTAAATACGAGACCATTACTTAAGTTGGAATCACATACAATTAGTTGATCCAAGCTCTTGATAGTTATATTTAATTATTTTCATAAGATACTCAAATAGTTTCTCAAAATAAAAAAACTAATATTTTTAAATTCTGATTATCTATATAATTTTTTTTGATACAAAAGAGGATAGTGCCCGAAAATGAAATAAACTTGTAGTTGAGGGAAAATGATTCCCAAAGTCTCTTTGTCTAATATAATTTTTTTTTAAAAAAATAAATTTATGGCTGGGGAAAATGAAATAAACTGGTATAATTTTTTTATAGAATTTTTTTTAGAAGAGGTTAAATTTATCTACAATTTAAAGATAGAATGAAATCCCTATTTTTTTTTTAAATTATAAATATTTATATAAATTTTAAACACAATGAACCCAATATGAGTGGTGTGAAGAAAAGTAATTGGACTTTTGTCAAGATAAACGCTTTTAAACTGAACGGGCCCACAATAGAAATGGGATTGGGCCCTTACACAGGCTTCGGCTAGTTTAATACAAATGGGAATGGGCCCTTAGGCTAGGATTGGACCCTTCATTTGTAGGTTAAACTGACATATATATAAGATATATGACTATTTTTAATGTATTCGATCTTTACAAAATATTATTTTATTATAATTTCAGTCACAACATTTGAAGAGATTTTCTAACTCCTAAGCGTCTAGATTTATACCTGAGGGTAATAGACGATTCGCCCTACCCGATATTAATATCGCCTAAGAGAAAATGAGATTTCGCTATGTTATTATATCGTAGGTGAATCTAGCCCCTTTATAAAAATTTTTATATATAAACAAAAGAAGCTTGACCCTAAACTATTAAACAAAACATATTTTCAAAACTGCTAGTCTACTATTATTTTTAAACTGCCTATGCCAATGTGACTTATTTTTAACTTTATACATAATTAAAATTATGGTGCATACAGCTGAAATTGAGGGCAATCCATGAAAGATTGGAGTTTTTGAACCAATTTCAAATACTAATAGCCATTAAATTTAATATAGGGTCTATATTTTAAAAAATAATTTAAAGTATTTTTTAATAAAATTTTATAAAAAAATATTAAAAAAATAATTTTAAGTAAATTAATATTTAGATTATTATTATTATTAAAATTGTTTTTATAATTGGAAAATTATAAAGGATGATGAAAAAAATATATATGATTATCCTCTAAGTCACTCTCTTCTTTTTCTTTTCACCTGTTAGTCTTCTTCCTCCCTTCTTCAGAAGACTAGGGACCGGCGACCGGCGACCGGCGACCGGCGACTAGAGAGACCTGTAGATCAATGGCGTCGTGCTCGCTCTTAGAGCTTCATCGACAACCATACAGAGAAACCAGCGATCAGCGAAGAGAGCGACTGGAGCTTCAGCGTTCAATGGCGTCGTGCTTGCCATTTCTGGAGACGAGGACGCGAGCTGCTTGCTGTCGGAGATTATAAACTTTCAATTCTTTCTTCTCTCAAAACTCAAATTATTTTACTCTCTGCAACAGACTTCAAAATCCCTCCATTCCCTCCATAAGTTGTTTCATTTCATCTCTCTTATCTCCTGAATCATGCCTGTTGTTTCCGTTGCTTCTGCAACTGCGGAACACATAAAATGTAGAAAACCAAGAAGCCATTTTGGTCAAGGAAAGAAAGCTAGAAAGAAGAAGCACCAAGACCTGTCCAGGGGTCCTTGATGGTTCTGGTTCTGCTAATTGCGTTGATTTTCAAGACATCTGGTGGGGTCCTGGAAGTGGGTTTTCGGCAGATGCTGCTGCGTCTGTTGATTGGGTCGTGGCGAGGAAGAATGTTTCTGCGAGAGGGAAGATTGATGAGGAGAGGATGCTCACAGAGAGGTCTTATTGTTTCTCTGCATCTTGATTCATCCTTCCTCTGTTTCATCTTCACTCTTCTTTCATGTTGAAATAAATTTCCCATTTATTTTCTTTTGTCTGATCTTTATTTTCTAAATTCGTAGTGGGAAATTGGATATCTTGTTAACATCAGGCCTTGCTGACTAATAAGTGCTTCTTTTTGGGTTTTCTCTTTCTTTATTTCTTCATCATTCATCAGGATGATGAGGGATCGGTTTTCTTCCTTCCAACTTCATTCTTTCACATTTAATACGCTGGAGAGCTCATGGAGAAAGTCAGAAATGATAGAAAAGAGAAGAAAGACCAGATAACTTTATAAAAGTAAGGATAAAATAATTTTTTTATATTTATAAGTCCTGTTTTTTTTTAAATTATTCTCAGAGTTTATATTATACTTTAGGTCAAAAAAATTTATAAATAAATAAAATTATTTATTTTTAAAAAATTTTCAAATTAAAATTTTTTCAAATTAATTTTTTTTTAAAACTTTTTACCAAAAGCACATGTAAAATTTTCAGCAATTTTTTATTTACCTAATTTCTATTGTTTTAAAAAAGGAAAGGCGTGAAGGGGAAGGGCACCTGTTTGCACGTGAGGAATGCAAGTTGGCAACGGCATGTAGACACTAACAATAAATAATTGACCTGGAAATTTCAATAAATGCTCCAAACAACCTCATTGCTATTATTAGTTTATCCCCAATTAATTAATTCCTTTGTCGCCATTCGTTTGAAATTTGTGCTTGTCTTTTTCTGGTCTTTTCTCAACGAACAAACAAAAAAAGTTTTTCCATTTGTAGATTTCGCTCTCTATTTTTTCTCTCTTCTCTCTTACCCATTTCCCTGCGTAGTTGCTACTTGTTTTTTTTTTTTTTTTGGGGTGTGGGTGTTTTCTTGGCCTGTGGTTTGTCTTCCTCCTGAGACAAACCCACCCGTCCATGCTCATACTCACGCCCAATCTCTATCAATTTCTTTTTCTCTCTCTCTCTCGTTTCTCGTTGAAGGAAAAAAAAATTTCATCTTCCTTTGATTTGATTCCCTCTATTATTCCTGAGTCTTGTCTCACGCAAAAGTACGGTTCTTCTCTTTTTCGGTTGCCCCACCTCCACTTTTTCTTAATGCGAAAGGCCCTTTACTTTTTCGGATTGCCTTCGTTTGGTGGGGGTTACTTTTAGGGTTTTCTGATCCTTGAGTGATTAGTTTCTTCTGGGGTTTGATTTCTCCGTAATTTTTCGGACAATACCTTGTTTATTTCAAAATCTGTTAGGACGGGTTTCTTCGCGGAATCGTTATTCTTTTCTGATTTCTGTGCCTAGGGTTTGTTCATGTTTCTGAGAAATGTTTGAGTTTCAGAAACACCTACCCTGTTGTTTTTCCTTCTCAGATTCATCTTACCTGTATATATGAGGCACCAATGTTGTAAGCCTGAGGTGGGGATTATTACTCGTCTCGTTCGAGCTTCTCTTTGAAACATGGGTTGTGTCCATTGCAAGTGTTGTCGCGGCTACGTTCCGCCGTCGGAATGTGGCGGTGCTAGCACCTGCCGCGGACTCGGCCCTCGCCGTCGCCAAAGGAAACACAAATTTAGTCAGAGTTCATTGAAGTTTGCTCCTGTTCCTTCCCACAACTACGTTTTAGAATACTCGTTTCTCACACAACAAGGATACTACCCTGATTCACCTGATAAAGAAAACCAAGATACTTTCTGTATTAGGACACAGGTTCAAGGTAACCCAAACATCCATTTTTTCGGTGTCTATGATGGGCATGGTCAATTTGGTAGCCAGTGTTCGAATTTTGTTGGAGATAGGTTGATAGAAACATTATCCAATGACCCTGCATTGTTGGAGGACCCCGTTAAAGCATATACTTCAGCATTCTTGGCAACGAATTACCAATTACACAACAGTGAGATTGATGATTCAATGAGTGGCACTACTGCAATTACGGTGCTTGTTGTCGGAGACACACTTTATGTTGCTAATGTTGGTGATTCCAGAGCGGTGCTGGCGGTAAAGGATGGGAATCGCGTTGTTGCTGAGAACTTATCTTCTGATCAGACACCGTTTCGAAGAGATGAATATGAAAGAGTGAGACTTTGTGGTGCAAGGGTGTTAAGTGTTGATCAGGTGGAAGGGCTTAAGGATCCTGATGTCCAAACATGGGGTGATGAAGAGAGTCAGGGAAGCGATCCTCCAAGGTTGTGGGTTCCAAATGGGATGTATCCTGGAACTGCATTTACAAGGAGTTTAGGGGATAGTTTGGCAGAGACTATTGGTGTCATTGCTGCTCCAGAAGTTTCAGTGGTTCAGCTTACATCTAATCATCTTTTCTTTATTGTGGCAAGTGATGGCATATTTGAGTTCCTATCAAGCCAAACTGTTGTTAACATGGTACGGCATGCAACTGTTTTTTTTTTTTTCTGTATTAGTTCTTTTAGAGGTCCTTTCAATGTTTTCAAGTTACTAAGTATTTATGTTGAGACAGTATTTTAACCGGTTGACCAATTTTGATTGGTTGAATTTGACTTGTCTACTTTCAGCGTAAATCTTGTGACATTTGTTAATGGCTCACTATTAAAGGCTTAAACTTGAAAACCTTGATGCATATTCTGTTATCTGAATTGAGTTTTGCTTATGTGGCTCAATGGTACAACAAAATGTTTTTAACTGTCTGCTAATAAGTACTTTGTTGTTACCTCCTTCATAAGTTCTCTTGATAAATTCTGATACTTTTATAATGTAGGCAGCAAGCTATACAGATCCCGGTGAAGCATGTGCTGCCATTGCTGGAGAGGCATATAAACTATGGTTGGAACATGAGAATCGAACAGATGATATAACAATTATCATCGTTCAGATCAAAGGCCTATCTAATGTATGGATTACTTGAACAATTCAAGGGCTTCTTTTAATTTTAATGTTTTTATTTTTGCCTGTAGGTTTTTATGAAGATGTCTAATAAATCTTGTATGCCCATTAATATTTTTACCCACCTAAGAAAATATAGGTGGTAAGAAAATGACATTTATTATGACCATTCTTTTGGGTAGTTATTGCAAGCTAGTCTTTTGTTCATATGATGATTTTCATGCATTTATTGTATATTGATGATTGATAGATGTATGAACGATGATGTGGTCAGTTTTGTTTGCTAGTGACTGCCATATATTGGAGTCTGTACCAACAGAGCAAAAAAGTGATATGCAAAAGTATGGAAATGTGCAATGATATTTTTTGTGTCCAAGACTTTTTCCTTCATAAGGGAAAACATGCAGAATCAAAAACTTGTGATTGGTGGTTTGTTTTGCAATTTCGTGGGATCTTTGTTGACTTGTTTATCTAATATTTGTTTTGATCATTTAGGCAGGTACATCTGGAGTCGGACTAGATAATATTAACGTTAGTACAGCAACATGGGCAAGGAGAGGAACTTCTGAAATATCTGCTACCACTTCATCGGATGTGTATTGTTCTATGAGGAGTGAGCTCTCTGATCAGAACATAATTTCAATGAGAAGCCCAGCTATAATTGTGCCGTCTCCATCATCTCAAAGACCGGTTGAATAGGTTGGTGCCTTTTTTGTTTTTGGCGTCCTCTGATAATGATTCGTATTATAAGTGTGGGCGACCATTTCAATTCAAAATTATTGGTTAAGTAAGGACTCAGAAGTAGTTTATCATAATCTCCCCAACAATAAATCCTTCTCTTTCCATTTGCAGTGATTGAAGAGAGGCTTTATGGAAGCTTCATCAAGTTGTTATAATTTCTCCCAAGTGGTAGGTTTCTTTATTCTGTTTTATTCTTTTGTTTAACTGTTGTATATTTACTGAGATCTATGAGTCATATTGCAAGTTTCAAATGGTGGCTTGATTCTTCCTTTGGCACAAAGATATTCCCTCCGTCCCTATTTATAAAATCCTTTTAACCGAATTGTGTTGTTAAAGAAAATAGTTAAAAATAATAAATATGTAAGAAATATATATTTTTTTCTAAATATATTCTCATTTATAGTGGTTAAATGAAATGGTAATAATGACGAAAATAATGAAAGAAATTGTATGTGGGAAAGATGATGTAAGAGAATGGAGATATTTATTAAGGGTGAAATCGGGAAAAGCATTTATTATTCGGACAAACCTAGGGAAAAGCCAATTCAAAGAAAATGATCTTATAAATAGGGACGAAGGGAGTAGATATTAGAGCTACTATGTTGTCAAAAGTGATTTGCCCTCTTTGGAAGACGCTTTCTTAACATATTCATTTCTACTTGTAATATGATCCCATTCATTTCCAAAACAAAAATTACATGAATGGTCTCCCTTGTGTAAGCTTCAGTTTTAATTCAACGTATTTATTGCCTTTTACCAAAAAAATAATGCTGACTGTAGGTTGTTTTTTAAGGCAGCTGAAGGTTCCATTTTGGAATGTAGAAAGCTGGACTGGTCAATGGTCAATGGTCAATGGTCAATTTTCTTCTAATTCAGATCACACAGAACCACACAAAGCCAGTTTCCTGGGATGGCTCTGCCCCTCCAGATTTTAACATTCAAAGGGAATCTAAAGACGATTCGCGATAAGGAGGAAGGGTCATATGAAAGTATAAGCATTTGAAAAATTTTAATATCAAGTTCTCCAATGAAAATATTAATCCAAGTCTTCTTATGGGGAAAAAATGATTCATGTGAATGCTGAGCTGTAATAAAATTTGGCTTGTTATGTTTTCATTGGGAAACTTGATAACATGTAGAAATAGCGTAGAAATTTTCTGGGAAAAGAAAGGAACCTGTGCGAACTCAAACTCACAAGCTGGCAAATTGGGTTGGCAGAATTGCATCGCAAGCAGATCATCGTTGTCTCAATGCAGATGCTGTGCACCGGTTGCAGTGTATGAATCAGAAAAATAAATATCTGCGTTTTTATTTGCATTGCAATATCAATTCCATGTACTTATGCCGAATTTATTGATTTTCCTTGGGTAGGTGAAGGAATCATTTTTGGATATTTTCCACGACTCTCTTCTAGATTCATTGATAACTTGTAGTTGATATTGAATGGTTCAGTGTTGACAATAAATAAATTCGTTTACAACATAAGTTTGTTAAACGGGAATACAAAAAATACTCACAAGCGAATCATCTTAATGTAAATTTGTAAACATCTCTGCCAAATTCGTGCAGTACTGAAATGGCCCGGTTAATCATCATCATAGATATGTATACATATATATATATATATATATAATTATATTGGTCGGTTTAACTAACGGATTTTACAGTCGAATTAGTGATTCGTTGATCCAATTCTTACTTCGTTTCCTGCATATGATTAGCGAGCATTTACCTCAAACGGGATTTTTCATATTACTTGTTGGAGTTGTCATTCTCGGCTCCCCAAGAGTTGCCATGAATTCTGAACGCTGAATGCTGCTTGTTTGCACGTTTTCATCTCAATTTAGGTTCATGTTAATCAATAATTAGCGGATATCATTTGTATTAGACAGGTAGGTAGATAAACAACACAAGATATTCTCATTTGCTGTACAAAATTGCCTAAAAAGACCGTGTTGGCATATATTCTTAACCTCATTTCCCCCCCTTATTTTGGTACCATTCCCTCTCTACATATTGGTTGAGAATAATATAAAATACAAGCATAACAAAATCAAAGCAGATCAGAAGTACACAGAAAGCTTCTCATCTATGACATTCTGCAGTAAATTGCATTGCTCCAACAGTCTGCTTAACTTCTCTGCTTCGCCGTTCACTTTGCCATTTGTTAGGACTTCACTTCTTCTAGCATTATCTAACCCATACGAGAAAACAGTGTTATCAACATTAGGCAATTCATTCATTGCCGAATCCCTCAAATCCCCTGGCCTAACAGTTTCATTCATCACATCATCTGTGTCCTGTGGAAGTTGAAGTGGCCTTGGTTGACTCTTGATGGGGATAGGAGAGTCGCATCCAACTTCAATTATCTCATCCAAAGATGTACTTTGACAATATGAGGAAGGAAAATTAGTTTCAAAGTTCAAATCCAGATTGGAAACGGGAGTTTGTTCTGAGATGTATGCGGAAGAGACTTCGCTGCTGGATAAACTCATTAATCTCCAATTGAAGATTCGACGAAAGATCATGATCCACAGCGGAACTATATGGTAACTTGCGCCACAAAGCTTGAGTCTAGCACATGATTGAAGCATGATATGGGCCTCTTGTGTTGCCAATGGCACTCCCATCATCTTACTGGTATCAGTCAGGTACTGAATCAAGCTACCTTCAAACCTTGATCTGAGGTTCTCAATGTCATGTTTAGCTTTAGAACCAATGGCCAACCAGGATAAATCGTCAGGAAATGAGGGGAGTTTACAATCTTGGAAAGCCCTAATGATTTGTTCTAGTTTTGAATTGGAGCTCCAACCTGATGGTGGCAAGGAGCTTTTCAGAAATCTATCCTCATAACTAAACTGGTGAAGCACACCAATCTCAGGACACGGCCAACCAGCAGGATTTGCATTGGCCGCAGCAACAATCTCCTGTAACGAGCGATCTAAAGCTTCATTGAATACTGAGATACAGTCAATAGGACCCAACCTTGAGTTATCGGAGCTATATGGCATCCTGACCAATGAACCAAGGTAGGTATGAACAAGTTCTCGCACTTTCACGTACTGTAGTGCGGGCTGCAAGGGTGATTCCCCTGCCAGCCATTCCAGCCCCTCTCGTAATCGTCTGTCACTGAAAAATCCACCCAAGTGTTCCATCTGCTGATTCTCAATAAGGAAGACAAGTAGAAAGCCACTAACTCGGGATTTATCAATATCATGAAGGCCCAGTTCATTAATTATAACGGGAGAATATCGTTTATCATACGAGCCACATAAGATCAGAAGGGGTAAGTGAGCACAAGTGGGAATTGACATGAGAAGATTATGGAGTTGAGCTCTTTGAAATTTCCATGGGATGCTCTCGGATACAAGAAATAAAATTGCACTTGCCCCCGATATGGTTTCATCCTCACCACTTAAAGATGTGTCCCTAATTACAGAGAAGCAGCAAGTAGGATCAGCGCCACATTGACCAGGAACCCATTTCTTCCATATTGTCAGACCAGGAGAAGAAATAACCACATCCTCATCACTGGAAGGCATGAGCTTTGAGATCAACCATGACCCTGCTGCGCTCATCTTATGTCCACTGTCTGTCTGGGAACAAAGAACAATTTTCCAGCACAAACATTTAGCATCTGAGTTTCTTCTGCTTAGTATGTCACCAACCATTTCTGAAAGATTAAGTCTTGCCCAGGATTTTTCCTGCTTTTCATATCTCTCTCTCATGGCTTCATCAATGTCAAATTTGTCAAAGTTGCTTGGTTGCTACATAGAGGGTAAAAAAGATAATGAAGTCAATACATATACTAAGGATTGATATAGGTTTGATATTTATGAAAAAGTTATATATACACACAAACACAGATTGGAGCAAAAATAAAGAGGGAAGAAGTGCCAATAAAAGAGGTCATTAAATCATAATAATCCCTACAAGAAAACTCTCACTAACCCTACAGCTAAGGAAAAAAGAAAGTGCACAGCAGAATTGGATATTAAATTCACTCTCAGCAATCTTACATCCATGTAATGTCGAATTGGCGGTCCCAGTGACAATGAGTCCAGTGCAGCATTTGCTGCAAATTGTCTTTGTTCACGTAACATCCTCAACCTTGATGCTCGTCTCCTCCATAACCTGAGAGGGTAGAATATAATAATGATACCTTCGCTAAAATATATTGACTTCAACCAAGTAACAAACATAACAAATGCAAGCTAGGTAACAAAACAAGTCTAAAAAACCTTAAGAATAGCTTGAGCTTGGCTGCAGTAATTTCTTCATCTAGATCATTTTCTTCAGCTTGATCAATTTCATCTTCGTTCACTTGGTTAACAAGTAGAGATTCATCTTGAGATGCACTTGGGGGCACAGGATCAGCCACAGGAAAATGAAAGCCATATCCTTTTGGACTTTCTTTTTTTGGACTGAATCCCTTCGTACTTTCTGGTGGAGATGGTTTTGGCATACTCTCAAGAAGCCTTCCATCCAGCTCTGAATGAAATATTCTCTTAGGCGAGCTTGTGAATATAGCATCAGAGTGAGTACGCTTAGAAAGTACAGATCTTGTAGGTTGTGATTCGGGTATCCCATGATGAAAGAAGCCAATTGGTGATGAAGAAGGCTTACTAATACTATGATCAGTTTCACTACGTTGAACTGCAATAGGCATTTCCTTAAATTTACTTCCAGATCTACCATCCTTTGGGGACATTATAGTTTCAGAGTCGGCCATGTCTTCATCAACCTTCTCAACTGAACTAATTTCTTGGACAGACTGTTGCTCGTTCTCATATTTCTTCTGTATCTGGATCTTGTTTGTAGTCTCAACAGGTGATGATACAACTTGATCTGAGGGCGAAACATCTTCTATAATCATTTCTGACCTTTTCTTGTGAACAAGTTTGGAACGCTTAGTGGGATAATCTTTATCAATGTTGAGAAACGGGCCATCCCTCACCATATATGGTTCTTCAAATGCTTTCAACAAGAATCCATGATATTCTAGCAGGCCTTCTATGTCCTCATCCTACGTTTGATGACAAAGCCACAGGTAAGGGGATGTTAAGAAATCCTTCCACCCAACACCCTCCTCAAGACAAGATGAAAGTAAGAAAATAGAAAAAGTATTAGTCCAAGTCAAACCAAGAGAAGTACCTCCATAGCAAGCCAGTTTGCAACATGTGAAACAGGGAGACCTTGGTTATTTTGCAAACCAGCGTGTAAAGAAGCAAGTGCCTGAGTACGCAACTGGTAAAGATGACAAAGCATATAGATAAAATTAGTTTGAATTACCGTAAGAAAAAATTGAGTCAGTCTTTTAAACAATGCAAAAAGTGATTTCAATAGACTCAACTTTTTGGGGGGAGGGGGGGGTTAAGATTTCATGCTTAGTATTTTTTTGGTAATTAAGTATAATTTGTTTTTCATGCATCAAGTGATTGATTTTGTAGAGCAAATAAAACATATTAATCTCATCCTAGTAAAAGAAAATGCACTAGTTTTCCTTCAATAACTGCACTTTCCAATAAGCAAATGTACATGTACATATTCAACCACTAACGTACAATAAGTGCATGCACAGTCTACACATAATACTCTAGGCTTTACATGGATGGATTCATAGTTTGTTTTGAACCCCATGAATACACATTGTGCAATTCACTAAACACATTAAAGAGTAACAATGATCCATACCTTTGAAAAGTGGGCATGCATTAGACAGGCTTGAAGATAACTTGCCTTTCTAGCAAGCCGAAAGAAGGCAATGAAATTACCTGTTCGGCAAGCTCTGCAAAGGCGAAGGAAAAAAAAAATTATCAGACTGGAACCATGACAGCTCAAGTAAATTAACTTTGGTGGAAATTACAACCTTGCTACTTTGCGGGCAAACAGAACTTCTGGAGTCTGCCTTGTCTCAGAAGTCATCTTGGCCAGATCAAGAGAGAGCTCTGCCGGTTCAACCTAGCAGAACTAACTTGTTTTCACCAATTTATTATCACAAAGAAACCTTAAAGATGATTTACCATATAGATCACTTACCTTATAACCAGGATGCTTGTCCAATTTAAGAAGAGCATAATAGCCTCGAAACTCCTTCTCTGAGGGCACATTTATTCCCTTCTTTCTGTGATCGTCATACATCTGAAACAATTCTACTGAAGTTTTGTTCATCTGTTCAATGTTGAGGTGAGCATCAAATCCTTCCGAAAAGCCCTCCCCTTTTGTGTATTCGCATAATTCATGCATCGCAATTATGTGTAATCTTATCTGAGATCAGAGCAATCCCCAGCTTCATTAATATTTAAAATCAAATATACTGCTTTGCATATATCACCTAGCAGATGCATTTTCTTGATTAAGCTAACAGAATTTCCAATAAATGAATGTGTTTTGCTGCAGACATTATCTTAATGATGCCGTTGAAATCCAAAAAGGAAAGGAATGCAACAATAAATTCTAAAAACCCATAAACACCCCAAGCAGGACAGCATCAAAAGAAAAAACTTTCTCACAATTCAGAAAAAGACCAAGATTTACACAAGTTAAAAGAAAATAAAACAAGGTCCACAACTGATGCAACAAATAGAGATTCAGGAGCAATCTGAGACCCCAGAAACAAGAAAACTGTACATGGCCAAGATGGAAATAAAACTCCGACTCTGGATGAGGCACCAAACTTGAAGCCAAATCAAGCACATTTAAGCATAATTCAGATAAATAGCTTATATTGATAATAAAAGCAAAACTTCATTGTTCAAAACTAGCCTCTCCCACAAAATCCATGTGCATTATGTGCTGCTATAATTTGATAGCTCATTTTACAAGATGTGAATGACTTCTTCTGTTAGCACCAAGCAGTACACCTAATGGATATTGAACTCATGATCTTAAAACTGCAATCTAATTTATTCTAAATGAATTAATTGCCACTAGAACCAAAGATCAATGCACATGGATGCAAAAAAAAATGGCATTAATATTATTCAAAGAAGAAAGCACCATTTGTTCCAACATAGCAATAGCCCCTTGATTGAAAATGTGCTGCATCCTCAGGTCCATCCTAATTGCCCTCATCCGGTCCCACAAAAAGTTATACATGCCAAGAAACCTTTCATCATACGGCTGATCTAGCAAATTGAGCAGGTAATCAATTGTCTTCTGAAGAACAGGCATAGGCCGAATCAAGCTTGCTTCCCTCTCTGCTGTCCTATTATACTGCCATTTTCACCTCATTAATGAATATTTTATAATCTCACAAAATCAGCAATGAGTGCTTCATAGGAAATGACCATAAAATGATAATTACCTTCTTAACAGCAAGAACTCTGCTGGTTACATTTCTATCCCCATCCAAGCGTTCATACTGATCAAGATCCCCTTTCCTTTCACGCTCTGCTCTCTCTGACTCTGAAAAATGAACAAATAAAAAAAACTTTTATTTCTTCTCCCCAGAAAATAGTCCACTTATCAGCTTCAAGTTTCGACAAAAATGAACTAGGAAATCTCTCCAATATGATCTTTCTGAGAACAAATTTAAAAAAGAACCTAACAGCATGAAATTTGTTTCATTTGCAGACATGGAATATAAGATGGAACCAAAATATAACAGTTCTAACATATTTTCTTTTAGATTTAAAACCTGAGAAACATACCAGGACACATATCTTGACATAAGCCAATAATTATATTGGACGTCTTAAGGCCTTCAGAATCAGAAAAAGCATGGCCGTTGGCAGCGTTGACAGTTGATTGTATAGAATGCCCACCATCATATTTTTGATCCAACAGAGACTGTTCATTTCTACTTGCATAAGTCTTCATGTCTGTAATATCAGAATCATGCTTCTCAGATTTGCTTAGATCCACCTTGAACCGAGCTAAACGCTTTGCCTTGGCTAACATTTCACTATAAGAAACAATAAGTTTGAAGAGTGTCAAAGACATAATTTGATGACAAAGAACCTCCATAATTGACAAACAGTGGCAGCAGTGCACCTAGTAACTTACCGTTCAGAATTGTCAACTGAGGAAATGATTTTTCCTTCAAGAGTTTTATCAGTTGAAGATATACGAGGAGGCGATCTTGTTCTTTTAGGAGTAGAGGAACTGATGGACCTGTTTAATGCAGTTTCAGAAACAGTAGTAGGTGGTGAAGATTTTTTAGAGACTTGCGCATGAGGGCTACTCCTTAGAATGCTAGACATATTTCCCAACTTAGGAGGAGATGAAGGCCTGCGATGGAAACCACAGAACAGGTTCATCTACAGGTACATTATGTTTTATTCTTTGCAAGTGAGATGTAAATAATAATGTATGCTAACAAGCATTTCAACTCAAGAAAATTCATTTTTATCATTTTCCTCTAAACACCAACTCTCATAAGCTTGATAGCTCTCATAAAGTAGCCACAATGTTCCTGTGTATAAGTTCTCTCTCGCAGACTATCTTGATTTACATTGCATTGTATAACCATGTAGGATCACAAAAATAAAGTAATTTACCTCATGAAATCTTTCTGAGCAACAGTATAATTATCCTGCAAAACTTCATTAGATTTGACTGACGGCAAAGGCGGGGACCTAGTTCTTTTTGAGACTTGAGAACCATTAAGTCCATTCACAACACCCGAAGGATTATGAAAAACAACCTGGGGCGATACCAAGGATTGGACTTGATGTTCTGGTGAGCTGGTATAACTGCCTGGTAAACTGACCAGGTTACCTGATGTACTGGAAGCTACAGCTGGCCTACATACATAACAAGAATAACTTCAGGAAAAGAACATGCAGACATTTAAGACAGCAGAGGTACTAAGAAAGCATTATCCATGCAAGCAAACCTGCAAATAGCAGGCAAACTATATAAGTTTATAAACCATAAAGAAAAACATGTACTGCTTAAGCATAGATTGAGACAACATTAAGTCGAATAATAAATAGGGTTAAGGTGCAAATCTACCCATAAAGTATTACCTCATGCGCACCAAACGCCATAATGTTTCCTCGGGTGCAAAAGTACATATTAAGTTTTCCAAATGGTACAAAAATGTCATAGCCGTAAGTCAACCAATATTGACCATTAGCAAACATGTCAGTCAAGAAAATGGTGCAAAAACATACATTAAGTTTCCTAAATAGTGCAAAAATATCCCGCCTGTTAAGTCAACTAATGATAACCGTTTAGCAAAATAGTCTCACGTGTGTTGCACAACATTTTCACTTCTAATGACCATATTCACAACTGTGAGGTCTTCTGCATAACGTAATAGATGCACCTCCTCAGTGTCAAAAATACCCTTCCCCTAGCCACCTTGTTATAAATATTAGCATTAAATAGAGAAATTATAGAAAGAATTATGAGAGAATATATTAATTAGGAGGATTATGGGTGATTTGCTCTTATATCTATTAATTAGGAGGATTATAGGTGATTTGCATTTATTGTACAAATTATAGAATCCCTACAAATCAATCTCTAGAATCATCTCATATGTGTATATATATATGTAACACAACGGTGAAGCAATACAAGAAAGAAGATTATATAGAACCTCTTATCGTTATTTGGCTATTTCTATTATTGTCATTGGTATGTTAACCAATATGGTCTCAGAGCAGCCAATTCGAGCTGCCAATTCTTCTAGGGCGGAGTCTGACGGCACCGTCATGTCTGACGATGGGTCAAGTCCAAGCTCAGCCAAAGTCGCTGGCCTTGGAGGGTCGGCC
Organism: Leucaena leucocephala; assembly: GCA_037074615.1. Classification (NCBI taxonomy): domain Eukaryota; kingdom Viridiplantae; phylum Streptophyta; class Magnoliopsida; order Fabales; family Fabaceae; genus Leucaena; species Leucaena leucocephala. The sequence continues at coordinate 14,291,971 of CM073562.1, forward strand.
ATCCTTATTGTGCCGGAACGTCTCACCAGTGGAAATCAATCTCAAAAAAAAATTGTTGCGACTGTGGTACAACGGGTAATTTCTTTAGAGCCCTTACAACCATTAAAGGTAAAAATACCGGTCCCTGTTAGATAATAGACTTCAATGCCTCTAATCATATGACTAATGATATCTCATTATTTGCAAATTATACCCCTGTTAAGTCACGCCTTATAGTTAAAACTATTGATGCTTTAGATTCTCAGGTGGCTGATAGTGGTGCCATTAATATTTTTGCTACACTAACACTTCATGACATATTACATGTTCCAAAGTTGAAATGCAATTTGTTATTTGTGAGCCAACTAACAAAACAAGAAAAATGTGCTAGTTTCCTAGCTACTCATTTTGTTTTTCAGAATTTGCTTACGGGGACGACGATTGGTGTTGCTAAGGAGTTTGATGAGTTATATTATTTAAATGACTGTCATAATACATTCCCTTATTCTTGTAATAAAGTCTCTTTAGATCTAGTGAGTCGGAATCATGACACAAAAGATTAAGGCACCAAATTTTCAATATATGTATAAGATTTTACCTCAATCTTCTTAACTGGAAATTAAGACTCTTATTGTGATTCATGTGAACTTGTAAAACATCATCGAGCTTCCTTCCCCAACTTCATATCATCCGTCTCAACCTTTCTCAGTTATTCACAGTGACTTGTGGGGTTCATCCTGTGTTCCCAATCGTACCTATTGTAAATGGTTTATGACCCTCATTGATGACCATACCCGTTTTAGTTGGGTCTTCCTCTTAAAGGATAAAACTGAGATATGTCAAACATTTATTAATTTCTTCCATATGATCCATACACAATTCAATACAAAAATTCAAACTTTCCACACCGACAATGATATCGAGTACTTTAACCAACAATTATCTACATTTATTAAACAATAAGGTATCACTCATAAAAGTTCCTTCCTCACAGTTCTCAGCAAAATGGTATTGCAGAATGCAAAAATAAACACATTATAGAAACTACTAGGGTCATCCTCTTTAGTAGTAATGTTCCTACTCACCATTGGGATGACGCTATCCTCACTGCTACATTCTTAATCAACCGCATACCCTCCAAACCTTTGTCCTTCCAAACCCCTCTCCAGGTCCTTTACCACTATTTTAACCTACCATATCTTGAAAATACCTTACCACTAAGAGTCTTTGGGTGTACTACCTTTGTTTACCTACACCATACCCATAAACTTGAACCTAAAGCCGTCAAGTTATTTACCTAGGGCCTACTGAGACCCAAAAATGATACAAATATTTTGATCTCACTTCTAAACGCCTCTATGTCACTTGTGATGTCACCTTCCATGAAACTATTCCCTTTTATCCCTCGCTTCAGTTCAGGGAGAAACTTGGAGTGAACCTCAGACAAATACTGAATCCACATACCCCCCCAACATGGATCTAATCAAATATATGCCCTTGAGGAAACTGTACAAGAGGTGCCTAAGGAAAGTGAAGAGGACACTAGTTCAGGAGGAATGCCTAAGGAAAGTGAAGGTGACACTAGTTCAGGGGGAGACACAACAGGTGGGGTCAAGTCTATATCCGCCGTAACATAAATATGAACATGACAAGTAATACACCACAAGTAACTGAAACAACCCAAGAGTCTGAACTAGCAGCAGATCTTGACCATAGGATGCAATATGAGGACATTGATCTCCCAATTGCAGTAAGAAAGCAACGACAGTCCTGCACTAAACAGCCTATAGAAAAGTTTGTCTCTTATCAAGCTTTATTATCAAAATATTATGCCTTCGTATCTCATCTTGATCAGGTCAAGATACCAAAAAGTATACATGAGGCTCTTGATAATCCTGAATGGAGAAAAGCAATGCTAGCAGAAATGGAGGCCCTAGAAAGCAACAAAACATGGGAAGTAGTTGAGCTGCCTAAAGGCAAGAAAGTTGTAGGCTGCACAAATGGGTGTTCACCCCAAAATATTGAGCTGATGGGAGCCTTGATAAATATAAAGCAAGACCAGTGGCGAAGGGTTTCACTCAAGTTTATGGCATGGACTGTACAGAGACATTTGCATCAGTGGCCAAGCTAAATACCCTCAGGATCTTATTCTCCCTGGCTACTAGATTGACCTCTACACCAAATGGATGTCAAAAATGCATTCTTAAATGAGGAATTGAAAGAAGAAGTCTACATGAAAATACCTTCTGGATTCCCTGGAACAAAGGAAAATCAAGTGTGCAGACTAAAAAAATCATTGTACTGCTTAAAACAATATCCTCGAGCTTCGTTTGAGAGGTTTACCAGGGTACTTAAAGCTCAAAACTATACACAGGGACAGAGTGATCACCCTATTCTTGAGGCATCTAAATGGAAAATTTTGTGATATTGGCAGTATATGTCGATGGCATTATTCTCACAGGTGATAATCTAACAGAAATTGACAGGATCAAGAAAGCACTAAATAAAGAATTTTAGGTTAAAAGCCTAGGACAAATGAAGTATTACCTAGATATAAAGGTAGTCAGATCTAAAAACATGATCAGTATCTCACAAAAGTACATATTAGATCTCTTAGAAGAAACAGGTATGCTTGGCTGCAGATCAAGTGATACTCCGATACGCACCAATAAAATAACGATGAAGACCAAGAAAAAGATGTAGATATGGGGAGATATCAACGCATGATAGAAAAAATAATCTACTTATTCCATACTCGACCAGACATTGTTTATGTTGTTAGTATGGTGAGCCAACATTCACATTACCTCAAATAAAAACACTTGAATGAAGTTTATAGGACTCTTAGATACTTGAAAGACTCTCTTGTGTTAGGCCTCTTATTTAAAAAATCTGATAAAAGAAGTGTAGAGATGTTAATAGATACTAATTGGGTAGGTGATCAAGATAATAGGAGGTCCACCTCAGGTTATGTTACTTATGTATGTGGAAATCTAGTCACTTGGCGTAGCAACAAACAAAGTGTGGTTGCTAGAAACAGTACTGAAGTTGAATTCAGAGCTATAGCTCTTGGAATCTGTGAAGGTCCGTTGGTAAAGCGGATATTAGAAAAATTGAGGATACCGATGAAACTATCTATTAGATTACACTCAGATAACATGAGAGCTATCAACATGTCACACGACCCAATACAGCATAATAGGACAAAACATGTAGAGATTGACAGGCACTTCATACTAGAAAAAATTGAGGCAAAGACAATTTATCTCAAATACATTCCTTTAAAAGAACAGACATCAAATATGCTCACAAAAGGATTGACCTGAGATAAATTCAAATATCTTGTTGACAAATTGGACATGATAAATATCTACACTCCAACTTAAGAAGGAGTTTTGTAAATATTAACATTAAATAGAGAGATTATAGGAGGAATTATGAGAGAATCTATTAATTAAGAGGATTATGGGTGATTTGCTATTATATCTATTAATTAGGAGGATTATGCGTGATTTACTGTTATATCTATTAATTAGGAGGATTATAGGTGATTTGCACTTACTGTATAGATTATAATATCCTTACAAATTAGTCTCTAGAATTATCTTATATGTGTATGTATATGTAACACAATAATGAAACAATATAAGTAAGAAAATTATATAGAACCTCTTATTGTTCTTTGGCTATCTCTATTGCTGTCATTAGTATGTCAACCAATACACCTCATTGAATTTTGTGATGACAGCCAACTTATCCTCCTCTTCATCTCTAAGGCAAAACCACTCAAGACAATGAAACTAAAGAAAATGATAGTGGATGAGGTGGCTATAGGAGGGGCGGCTCCAACATTGAGGAGATGTGGCTATTCCATCATGTAGAAGACTTCACAGTAGCAAATGCAGCCTCTAAGAGCAAAGCGACGTTGTGCAACATGTGAGGAGTGTTTGCTAAACGGTCAACGTTAGTTAACTTAACAGCCATAACATTTTTGCCCAATTTTTAAAATTTCATGTGTATTTTTGCATTATTTTCTTGATTGACATATTTGCTAACGGTCAACGTTAGCTAACTTAATGACTATGGCATTTTTGCACTATTTGAAAAACTTCATATGTACTTTTGCACCCAAGGAAACATTATGGTGTTTGGTGCACATAAGGTAATACTTTATGGGTAGATTTGCACCTTAACCCTAATAAATAGGACTATCTTTAGACCAATTTAGCACAACACTCCTCTCCAATTCTTGCATAATTTATTCATGTAAAATGACGAGCCTGAAACAAGGGTTTTGCCCCTTTTTATAGTTCAGTAACACGATTCACAAAGAACATAAAGCCCCGATATCAGTTTGAACCATGAAAAGGAATCACTGATAAATGATCTACGACTGGTAGGCTATATAGGTAGCCCAAGAAACTGATTCTAATCTTTCTCATGCCTTCTAAAAAAATTCCAGCTATTTAGAGTCTACATTTCCATGCCTCATATGAGGAAATAATGCAAAATTCTTTTTTTTAACATTCCCTCTTACTTATCTAATAATCTTAAGAGATAGTCATACAGCTCCTAGACAAAAACAAACTCCAATATTCTTAAACAAAAATAAACATCCAATTCTTCAATAATTTGTCTTACTCTGTAATCTGTTACTGTAGGCTGAGAGGACTACCCAAGGGAAGTAAATTGAACGCCTATAAGAGCTCTATGAATGAGTTAGACAACATGGCCAAGTAGAACAAATAGGAGCATATCAAGGGAGCCACCTACAGTAGGCATGGTGTAAGTGTCTACTTGTGGATTTTCCTTAGTATTTGATTTGTTTTTATTTTGCAACAAACTTGAGCTTCTATAATCTTCAACTTGAGGGGCAGTGTTAATATAGTGTGATGTATCATCATTAGTGAGCTGGCCTTGTGCTTATTGTATTATCCTTCACTTATTATAGGGACCCCAAGAGCCATGGAGAACCCACCCTTAAACCTCATTATCAAGGGCAGAGAAAGATTATCCTTTCGTACCACACTAAAGCATCCCACCCCACCCAACTCAATATGGGGCTTGGCGTCTCATACTATCTAGTTCCTATTAACCTAGATTTATTAAAATGAATAGACGCACAAGGAACCCAACAAAGTTGATCATTACTCTCAACCATGGCTCTTTTCTCTCCCTTTCTTTCACTCAAAAGGAAGATTTCAACAATCCTCACTGAAATTCACCCCAGTCCACTCAATGTCTGTCCTAGACCATGCAAATAAAATATTGACCAGGGCATTAAGAATTAACATATCTCAACAGGTGAAATAATGACAAAACAAAGGTTCAAAAAGTTATTGAAAGCGAAGGCATTTCACCATACAGAACAAATGCCCATGAAGCACTAGCAAAATTTTACCGTAGTGTCTTTCGACAATTTACTGCACATTGAGAGTGCCAAAATACAATACAAGATTTCAATTACAAGACAAGATTTCAATACTAACTTTGTAAATCATATATAAATACTGACATAGAGACAACCAAAGATACAATGAAAGCGAGGAGATGAAATAGAAAAACCTAAAACTTACTGTTGAACAGCAATAGAAGGCCAAAAACTCCGAACAGATTGATAATTTACAGGTACCATAGGTGATTGTGATTTCAGATGAAGCAACTGATTATGCCCATCAGTAAGCAAATTTGAGGGGCTGCTGCAATCAGCAGTAAAGCACCAGTTAAGTCCTCAAATAAATTAGAAAGGCAAAAGAGGTAAAGTCATTAACCAAAGTCATGTTTGTTAAACACAAGAGCATATAGCTTAAAGGATATGAACAGAAGAATGTAGATACAAAAAAATGGCTTTCTGGAAGACAAATATGACAAAACTGGATTGGTATATTTTCAAGGCCATCTTAGTATAGGGAGGGGAATGGAAACGCTTTCTATTGCATAAAAAACACGGTAAACGATATATAAATATATATAACATCAATTATTTTTTTTACTTCGTTAATTATTTAAATTAGGGCACAGGGATCATTTTCCAATCAAATCGACATTTCCTTTCCCTTTTCATGCTTAAGGAACAGCCCGTCAGTCTACACAATTGACAACCAGAGTTCAGATTTAAATTAAGGATAAAATTGAAGGGAAAAGCCCATGTACATGATATAGAGAAAAATAATGGTATTAAAGATAAAATTATCTCGCCTTCTCGGAACAGTTTGACCAGGGTAATTGAATGCATCATTGCCTGCATGTGGTAAAGGAGGAGATCTGGTTTTTTCTGGGATCTGAGGTCTAGAAATTCTGGCTGTAATACCATTGGAGGAATCCCGTGAGGCAGCAAGTATTGTAATTGATGCGAGATTTTCAGGAGCAGGGGCATCCAAATCTCTATAAAATAGTTGCTGCCCAACACTGTGGATATTAAAGACAATACGTACTATCAACAACGCAACATTTAGTGACAAGTTATATCCACTCTAAGAGTATTTGGTCCAAAGAAGCAATAAAGAATGGTTCTTTCAGAAAATAAAGCAACTGCTAAAGAAAAACACCTGATCATATATATATAATACTAGGTGATATATAGACATCAACTTAAGCTTTCGCGACAATGCCTGCAACATATAAAAATGCGGGATCCCCATATAAATCCCGTTAGCGGAATCACAATCTCATGAAGTAAAATGAAATTAGGGTAGTTCTCCGAGATGACAAAATGAAATGCTCAAATTTCCTAATGTGCTCCAATTCAACGCGCAAACTCTATTTCACTACCTAATCACTCTCAATATACTCAAAAACAAAGTCTCGATTTCTACTGGATTTCACACAAACTGACGGAAAATTAGTCAAATCCCAAGATGAAACGATCTTGAAGATATCAGTCAGACAAGGGAAAAGTAATGAAATGGAGGAATACCTGGGTCTTGGAGGTGACGGCGAAGTGGCATAGGGAGAAGCTGGAGTTGCGAGAGAAGAAGACGGCGGAGGGAGAAAAGGGTTAGTGTTGCCAAAGATTGGTTGTGATTTGGGTGGCACAGAGGGCCCTGATTCCTTCCCAAAACCCGAATACGACATTATACTTCTTCCTCCTCCTTTTCGTCTATCGCATTTGTTCCAATGAAAGAGAGGCCGGCCCCTCTGTAAGCCACTCTTCAGTGGGAGAAGCCCCTTCTAATACCCACTTCGTGCACAGCTCGTATTACTCGTTCTCCAAATCACAGCTAGTAATTTACAGAATCCTTCAAGTACAAAGGAAAGCCTTTTCTCTTGCTTGTTGCCCGCCTATGGCATTCCAACGGCATATAATCATTCCACACACTGCGAGCAGAAATAGCTGATGACCATGATTTAATTTTTCTCCCCTTTTCGCCCGAGAACGTGATTTCCAAGCTTGCAAAGATGATGTATGGGCCTGTATAGAATTTTAGAGGAGTGTTTATAAAAAAAAAAAAAAAAAAAAATTTAACAGTTTATAGAAAAAAAAATTAAAAAGAGTTTATAAAAAAAATAATTTTGAATAAATAAATATTTAGATAGTTATTTCTAGAAATACTTTTATTATAGAAAAAAATTATAAAAAAATTATAAAAAAATAGTTTTGAATAAATAAGTGTTTAGATAGTTATTTCTAGAAATACTTTTATTATTGGTAAATTATAAAAAAATATATAAGTATTAAATAAAGAGAGATAAGATATAAGAGGAAAGAGGGTATAAGAAAAAAAATAAAGGGTGTAAAAAAAAGTATGAATAATATAGTAATTGGTTAGTTCATAAGCTCTTTTATTGTTTCATAAGCTATTCTGACTAACTTATCTGAAACTTTAGTTTAAAGTTTAGTCTAAAAGCCTATTTGAACAAATATAGCTGTTTGTTTTAAAATTTCTCTAAACTAAGATTTTACCTCAAAAGCTCTTTTAAAACCACATTTTCGTAGTTTCCAAACAGACTGTATATCTAATGATATGATCCAGCTGGTTGTTCAAATGCCCAACAAGATTTAATTAAAATAAACAAAAATATTTAAATTAAAAAGTCATTAATATATAGGAAAATGAAACATTTGTTTATATACAAATACTTATATACTCTAATTTAAATTATGTCCAATTAAACTATAATAACTCAACACATTTTAATTTTACAGTCTATTTAAATAAGATTTTAGAAAATAATTTATGAAAAAGGGAATTTTAGATAGTTTTTAGAAAAAGATTTTTGAATAAGTGATTATAAAAAAAATGATTATGAATAAATGAGTGCTTGAATAGCTATTATCATAAGGACTTTTTGTAATTGAAAAATTATTAAAAATATATAATTTTATTAAAAATAAGAGAGAGGATATAGGGTAGATAAGAGATAATAGAGAAGAAAGAGGGTAGAGGGTAAAGTAAGGATAAGAGAGGAAAAATGGTGGAAGAGAGAGGATAAAGGAGATATGAGAGATGATATAAGAAAAAATAAGGATAAAATAGTAAGTAGGTAATCCATAAACTCTTTTACTTTACAGGAACTAATTTTAATAGATTATCTAAAACCTTAATTTTAAACCATGTTTGGTCCAAAAACCCTTTTGGACAAATATGGAACTTTTGGACAAATATAGATATTTATTTTAAAATTTCTCCAAACTAAAATTTGGGCCAAAAACCCTTTTAAAACTATAGTTTAACTCCTTACCAAACATGCACTTACTTTTTCGATCTTTGGTATAAAACAATTTATATTTTATTTTATTCTTTTAAAAAAATAAAAATTTAATTTAGTTAAAATGAATTTTTTAATTAAAATATTTATTTTTTAAAAAAATAAATAAAACTTAAATATTTCTCTTTGTTTATAACCCACATAAATCCAACAAAAAGATATTAAAACATAGATTTATCATACTACTATTTAACCTTAAAATAACATGAGGTTTAAATATATATATATATATATATATATAATTCAATCCTATCAATTTTATCCAAAATTATCAATCAAACATGTTAAAAACTAGTTCAACAATTCACTTATATAATCGATCAATCCATGTTTTAATATCATCATCAAGTGTGTGTATAAATCAAGAACTTTCAACAACCAGAGTAGATTGTAACTTGTATTTTGAAATATGATCTCAAGGACATTGGCATTGGTTTATCTAAATAATCGAAATATGACCTAATAAAATATGATAGACCCTTTGTTTTCATCCATATGAGAATCAAATAGTCAAATAAATCTATGAACATTTGCTCATAAAATATTTACATATAACATGCATAATATTAAAAAATTCGGTTGTAATTTGTGGATAATATTGCTATGTAGGGGATTAGGGGTTAATTAAGTAAGTGAATGATAGGAAAAAGATAGTTTGAAAATTAAGATTAAAAGTAATATCTATAAATATGGTCATAAAATACACTTAATTAAACTACAATATATTGGTTCCAATTAAATTTGTTAGAATTTAGGCTGTGATCTACCTTAAGTAAATTAGGTCTAAGTCTATATAAGCTGAGATTTATGTGATAATAACTAATAATTTAAGATGTTATCTTTAATTTTCCACTTTTATTTAAATTTTTGGCAAGAGAGACGTGGGTTGAGGTCTTGAGAGAGTAAAATGTGAGATGATGGCATGTTAGAGTATTTTAGGTGAATAACTCATAACAATATTTTCATGTGCATATTTCTCCTCTCCTTTTCTCTTCTAAATTTTTTTTTTTTTTTTGTATTTATTGTATTGGAATAACCTAAGTCCACCACAGTGATCGGGTTCATATAGGTACTGGAAAAATTAATCTACATCTCATATACGCCTAAATCTTTTAAAATTAGTATAAATACACATGTTTTAGAATCTAAAGCAACAACACATATAACTCTGAATATTTAAGTTTTTTTTTCTGATATGCGCTTAAAGAAGATGATCAAATAATAATAAGAAACTATATAACTCCATTTTTACTAGAATTAAATCGCATATACCCCCAGCCAAACAGGCCCTATCTCTTAAAACTTGGATCAGAAGTCAAACATAAGCGAACATGTTGGACTATCTGGCGAATCTGTTTTCTTCTGGTTCTTCAATTATTGCTTGAAAGGTTAACAGAAGCAACAAGAGGGACGATCTTACAAAGTCAGACAAATATAATTCTCATTTTTTTATCGAATTTTCACGAAAAGAACTTGTTAAATAGTCACCATACATAAATACACATCAGCATCCATCAAAGCAAACAAAACATAAGCATCACACACACATATACATATATATATAGGCATAAACACACTTTACCCATATATATACTAGGGCTTTTGGGAGGTTCCGGTAACATTATCGTCGGAACTTGTAGGGTACCCAATACCATGGCGTTTATTAGGGAACATAACAAACAACCCACCGGAAATCGCCCCGATCACCGGCGGCAGAACCTGCAACAGCACCTTCTGCTGCGCCTCAAATTCCGGGTAAAAACAATGGACGGTGTTGGTATCCAAAAGTCCCAACCCGGCGAACACTAACAGCGAGAACAAAGCATGCACGAAATCCCCAAACCTCAGCCTATACGCCTTCATATCAACATCCTCAGATGCCGGAGACGGCCATAACCCTTTCGTGGTGACGACGCCGTAGTGGCGGCTGCCGTCACTGCCGGTGTAGCTATCAGTGAAACTGGCAAAGACACAGTTGAAGGCGCAGATGATGAGGAGAGCTCCGGTTAGGTACTTGTTGACGAGGGTACCGCAGCGGCCGTCGTTGGTAACAATCGGGTTGAGGAATTGGAAGGCGAAGACGGTTCCGGTGGGGAGAAGTCTGATGAGATTGCCAAGTCCGTTGAATGCTTTCCCTGACATGCTCCTACTTGCGCTGTCGTTGTTCTTCGAGCTTTTTGCACCCATATTTGGGCTTCGATCAGTGCTTAATAATTATTAAAGAGCCAAATTCTTCTTTCTACTGATGAACAATTAATCACAAGCTCACAACGTCGTGTGTGTATATATAGATGGTAGAATTATATATATATATATATATATATATATTATAAATGGATAGATATGCAGAAAACGAGTTGATTGCTTGTACGCAAGATGAATAGGGTTTGCTTTTGCTTATGCATTTGGAAATGGCAAGATCTCAGCTTCATTTCTAATTCAAGCTATTTGCCCAACCCCACCTTCTTTTATATCTATGAAGGAAATAATCGTACCTTTGAATTCGATGAACTAGTTTAACAACTCATGCAGAAAAAAGAGTTGCAGATTCTGTTCAAGTTACTCCGCAAATAATTTCACCGTATAGGAAGGAAGAGAGAGATATGTATTTTCAGATAGGAAGTTTGTGTCCGCTAACTGCTATTTTTAGTTTATATACCACTTCACTCAATCTCCTATTCCTCCTTAAGATACCATATTTTTTTATATTTATTAATTTTTTAAAATTATTTATATTTATATTCTCTCAATAATAATTTAATAAAAAATTAAGAGAATTAAAATAAATCATTATGGTATTTTAAAAAAAATATTGTATATTAATTAATTTTTTAATCTAATTAAATTAATTAAATATGTTTTTCAACGTTCCAGAGTTGGTTTTTAAATCAAATGGAGTATATTACATTATTATACCCATATATTATATCTATTTGTATTATACGATGTCCTACTTTTTTATAGGCTTCCATCAAGAGAGTGGACTTAATGAAACCCAACAATAATCCATATATTATAAGACACATATGTATAGGCATGCGTGTGTCTTTATATATATATATATATATCAGAGATTAGAACAATTGTTAATCACAATTAAAAAAGATTAGACTTAAATTGATTTTATATATCTTTAATATCATGTTGCTCAATAAAGAATTATGTATGTGTATATACAAGTTGATAAATTAAAAGAATTTTTATAGAAATGAGTCTTACATACAATAATCAAGGATTGAACCCTCCCAAGTCCCAACAACATATTTATTAAAAAATTCAACTATATATCCGCCAATATATATTAATATCAGCAACAAAAGAAGAAAAAGAAGAGGCATTTCTTATGAAGAGATTCAAAGATAATATTATGTTCCTTCGGTTATGTATACTTAATTATAATAATTATGACTAGATATTCCTAAAATTAAGTAACTCTGTATAATATTAAATTATATATTGATGTCTTAAATAGTTTTAAGAGAAGAATACAATTTAACATACAAAATGCATATGAACTTTGGAGTGTAATTGATCATTCAGAAATATCCCAAAACAAAAATCTTTTGGAAGTCTAATTGGACCATATTAATGTTAAGTTCTTACATATATATAATGATAATATAAAATAATCAGCATCCAATCATAGAATCAGCAAGATGAGTGCAAGTATTACCAAAATAAGAATTGACCCGTATAACTAGTCAATGCCTAAATGATGTTCCACTTGATAGTAATTATATATACTTTATTTTCTAACATCAATTTAACATCTTTTTCTCTCCCAAATATATAAGATTTTCTGTTTTAAAAGACAAGCTTTTATTCCTATTTTAAATGTCATTTTGACTTCCAAGAAATTGAATCCGAAATAATTATCCAAATAAAATATCATTTCAATAGGAGAAGGAAGGAAGCTCTTATGATTGGTTTTTGGTAGTTAGGAATATTCTCTCACTTCAAGTTTTCTTTGGCATTTTCAATTCTTTTTTTGGTCAGAAGTTTAGCATTTTTTCTATATTTAATTAATCAGTAACTTATTTTATTTGATCTGCCAAGTTAACTAAAATAGCCTTTTGTTGAAGTGCATGTTTTGTTCTTTAGTTTCTTAAGCTTCTAAGAATTTTAATTTTGGTCCCTTGAATTTTAAACTATGTTGGTTCTTCAACAAATAAAATGATCTAATTTTTTATTAATTTATAGAAACTAATATTTTAGACGGAAAGACAATTGAGGGATAAGATCCAAAATGATAGCGATTTTGAGGGACTACAAATTATATGAAGCCTTTGTTTTTTTATTGACAATAAGATCTTAGAATTAGAGAGTTTTCGTTTTAGTACTATGAGTTAGAAGCTATTTGGAAGATAGAACAAGAGATGAAAAATCATCTATATAAATTGAATTATTCATTATTATCACGTGGAAAACACATGCATGATTGCCTTAGGCATTAACAGAAGAGAGAAGATAACTTGCACCTCTAAGGATTTGCACTGAAATTATTCATAGACTTGAATACTAAAAATAATTTGAAATTGCCGACCATTAATTTATTGAAAATATAACTTATTTAAGGAAGAAGCCTAAAAATAAATTATATGAACTCTTTTACAATAAGCCCAGATATGGGTGGGGCCTAAAGCAAGTTAAGAAGTTTGGTGGTTGATAGTCCTGAATTCTCCACTTCGAACTCAGCTAACATGTGGAAGCAAGTTTGGAAACACATTTGTGCTTTTTGTACACTGAACAACCCCGGCTAATTCAGTTTTAAAGTTCGTGGATTGTCTTCTGACATATGTGTCTTCTCTTTTATGTTTTGCATACGCTCCTCATCTTAGGTCTTGGATTGCTAGGAATCTCACTTAGGCAAATTTAACAGAGTGGCAAAAGGCATTACTTGTTTTGATTCTGTGGCAAATATGGAAGGGTGGCTGTAATTACATTTATCAAAATATTTATAATAACTCAGTACTTAGCTTTATTTAGGCAGTTTGCTTGCTTCAAGAATACTGGGAAGCAAATGGATGGTGAACGCAGGTAATCAAGCTCAAAAAGCAAGTAGCTAATTAGAATATTCCACCAGCAGGTAATGCTCTTCAAATAAATTCTGATTGTGCTTTTCCAAATGATTAGTGTTTGGCAGCAATTGCTTTTGTCGCAAGCGATGCAAATAGTTGGCTCCTTGATGGTAAGGTAAATTGAGCAGAATCTCTATAAGATTGAAAGAGTTTTTCATAGAAGTATAAGTAAAAATATAAATAGACTATAAATATGTTTTAAAAGTTTATTTAGTATATTAGAAATAAATATAGAATTGATGTATATTTTTTATAATTTGGGATAAAATGATTCAAAATGTTTTTTTTATAATTTGTAAAGAGTTAAAGTTGTCCAAAAATTTTATAAATTAGAATAAAATATTTTAAAATAATTCACTTCCATTTCTCTCCCCTTATTTCCTAATTTTTTTATAGAATTAAAATTACTCAAAATATTAAAGGTGAAAGTAAAAATAGTTTCTATTGTACTAAATAAAATAAATAATTGATTACACTTCTAATAAGCTACTCCCACTCCCATTTATGACGGGAATGTATTTCTTTGCTTGATGTGATTACGTATGCCAAGAACAACCAGCTGGATGAAGTGGTGTTTGAGTTTGATAATTTTACTCTTATTAATTGTCTCAATAAAAGTTGTGTCTATCATAATTGTAAATGTGATATTTTGATACAGAATATCCTTGAATAAAGGAAATTGATCAGAAAACACTATTGTGGATTTCTAAATAAGCAAATTTTTTGTTGTGTTTGTGTTGTCTCGGATATTTTCCCTTATGTTCTTTCTTTCTTTGTAGACATTTTTGTATGTTGATTTTAGCAATTTTGTTTAATAAATATAAATATCCTCCTATTAGATACAATCATATTAAAAATAGATATTAAATATAAATATATCTATTAACACAAATTTAAATATTAATTTATTACAGAGTTAGTTTAGTAATTTTTTTGATACAAAAAATTTTAAAAAATGATTGAACTCACCCATGATCTAAAGGTATAGTAAAATCTTTTTTTCTCACAAGTAATACAAATATCGAGTAGAGTAAACTGTCTATTATCCTCATACATAAATCTAAATACTTAAAAATTAAAATATTTTTTAAAATACTATAACTAAGACTACAACAAAAAAATTCTCTTCAAATACTTGAAGTATCTTTAGGTGACAAAGAAAGTAAGCCCATATATCTTACTTGAACAGTTTTTTGATATAGTGATTTAAATATTTTTACTCTACAACATCAAAGATACAAGGCACTCGGCCCATCTTAAAGTCATAAAGATAAGAAAATTTTCATGGTCCACTTGATCCAGCCCAAAATGTTCCCGGATTTTACAAATTAACCTCCCAATTTCCTCATTTCTTTTCCCTTTTGTGTTTTTACCACACTCACCTGTGATTACAAACTAATTACAATAACGGCCCCACATCTCATACGAATATAAGTATATAACTAGGAGCCTATCACAAACTATCTTTTCACATTTTTGTCCCAACTTTTTACCCCGATTTCAGTTTTACCCTTCCGTTTTAATAAATCACAGTTAGGTCCTACTGCACGTCGGGAGAGACGCGATAACATCGATGACGCAGGGAGAAGATTGATTCACGAAGAAGAAGATTCTAAGATGAAAACGAATAGATAGAGGAAGTGTGATGAAATAGATCCCTTCAATAAAAACCCTAATTTCAAGTTTCAACGCGACAACAAGTCATTCGAGTCTGAGCATACGCCGGAGATCTCGCGTTGCAGAGTCGTCGACGACCACTGCGGACGGCTGCTTCTTCGAAAAAGAAGGCAGAGGAAGAGCGCTCGGTGACGGAGATACCACAAACGCCGATCCGGCGTAAATGGATTGAATGCCACCTTCTTTCTTCGTTAACGCCTCGCTCATGATTTTCGAATCTATCGACTCGCCACTTCGGAGAATCATAACCTCATCCCCCGTTATCTCGCTGCTCACCATCCTCAAATCAACAGAGCTAGAACTCTTCGACAACGACGTCACCGGAATCGGTTGGCTTGGAACAACAACTCGTCTCCTTTTATCTGACCTCTCAGGTCGTTTCGCCCTTTTTCGACTAGATCTTGAGTTCGATACATGATTCTTATTATAATTACAGTAATTTCCATAACTCTGTCGGTAAATCGAAACCGGCGGCTGTCTGATTCTTGCAATCAAACAATCCTGAGGCCGTAAAACTTCCGTTCCCATGGTTGAGAACCGTAATTCTAAAAAATTAAACAAAAAATATGGAGAAAACGAGCCGAACGGATAGGGAGAGAGATTGAAATTGAACAAAAATCGCTCTTCTGCTTTCTTTCTTTCTTTTTCCCCTTTCTTTCTTCTTCTTCTTCTTCTTCTACCTCGTCTTCTTCCTTCGAGAAATGGAAGGAAGGAGAAGGTTGAAATTGATGAATTAGAGATCTCTCTCACCGCTCGGCTGGTTGACAGGAACCTGTGTTTGTGGAATAGGTCGTATCAGGATGGAGAGATATATAGCGGCTGAGAGGCAGGCATGAGGAAAAGGGGTTGGATGTTGGATTATCGAAGGTGTAGGCGCGTTCAACGCACGTCGTTGATTGTCGCGTGAAGAGATGGGCCCATGATAGACCATGACGAGTGAGAAAGCCACGTTGTGTACTGTAAATAATAAAGGGACAGGTGGCTCATGGCTGACCTGACCAAGTCTTTGGTAGGTTCAGTTTTGGAGGCGGGGTGTGGGGCCCTCGTCAGCGTCGTGTTTGTTCTAACGGAAATGGGTGTGTCTCTGTCTGGTGGGGGCCAGTTTTTAATTTATTAATTTGTTTATAATTCTGTAAGGCAAAAAACAAATCTGTGAGGAAAAAGTTTTAACGATAAATTTTAGAGTTTAGTTACCTCAACACTTTAAAATTAAAATTAATATTCTAAATTAATTTTATACTTTATCTAATACTTTTAAATAGTACTAAATATTTTAAAATATTTTTTAATAATTTATAATGAGTCCAACACTATAAATTTTTTTTTAAGTAAACATCATAAATTTATAATATTTATTGTTGTTAAAAAATATTTTAACAGTAAATTTATATAAAATATATTTTAAAATATTAAGTACTACTAAAAAATATTTTAAAATGTTAGATAAATTATAAATTAATTTAAAGTATTGAATATTATTTAAAAAATATTTTAAAATTCTAAAAACATCTTAATCCTAAATTTTAATGAAAGCTAACGTGATAAACGATACTATGGTTATTTTTCAAAGAGTATACTTGTTTTTTAAAAAGTTATTTCTGTTAAAAATGTTGAATTATAAAAAATGACATGATCACATGAATTCCAATAATATATAAATACACAAAAGTAAAAAACTTATTTTTGCGTTCAGGTGTTGTCGGGTAGCAAATGCCGAGTAACGGCGTCATATGGTGATTAAGGGGTCAATTAATCTATTTCTTAGGGCCCCTCACTGAAATTATTTTATGTGGGGCCCACTACCAAAGAGGTCGATCAATAATATAAAAAAATATATATGACAAACAATAGCGCGACATAGAATGCGTGTGCTTCACCCATAATAATTTTATTATTAGTTAATCATTTTAATATTCTGTAAAATCAAATGCAATCTCACTCTTTAGGAGATAATGGAATGAAGCTGGCCCTACAATTTATATAATAATATAATAAAATTCTTTAATGATTTATTTGGATATTAAATGACAATATTATTTTCTATTGGGACAAGAATCTTTCCGACTTTACTAAAAAGCGATATAACTCCAACAAGATAAGCCAGAGGAGCCTTCTTAATAAAGTAGAATTTTGACGATTAGCCACATCTTGTTTGGAGGGATCATTATAAATGGTTAAATTATATTTATGTTAATTACTAATAATTGGGAATTTATAGAAAATCCTATAAATATAATTTTTTATACATCTTAAAGACTCGTCCAAATAAAAATATGCTTCTGAGCTCAAAAAACTTATAAAAATATTTAAAAATTATCTACTACTAAAATTATCTACTACAAACTCTGAAGAGTTTGCCATACACCTTTTGATTTACGATAATGGAAGAATTTTTTTTATATAAAAATAAAAATAAAAATATAAATAAAAATAAAATTATATTGAAAATATATTTTAAAAATTTATTTCATAGGATATAAATAAGTATAAAATTGATGTATATTATTTTTATAATTTAAAATAAAATAATTTAAAATATTTTTTTATAACTTAAGAATAGTTAAAATTATTTAATAATTTTATAATTATAATAAAATTATCTAAAAATTTTATTTTTATTTTTATTATCTTAATTTTTAAATTTTTCTAAGAGAAATCTAAAATATTAAAGTTTAAAGTAGAAATGACCTATATTCTATTAAATAAAAAAATAAAAAATTTTATTTCTATTTTTACTTCCCATTTATCAAACATGCCCCGCCCCTACCACTCACTCTTTGGGTTTTTTTATTTATAAAAGAGAGCTAGGGAAACACATCTCTATTAATTTATTGATGGATTTTTTTTATATTTATAAAATACTATCTTATATGTAATAATCTAAATTAATTTTAAACATAACAAATCGCTCAATCTCACATGGCTTGGATGCTTGGTGTTGAGGGTGGGCCTTGCATGTTTGATATTTTTTGAGAAGTGTATATATTAAATATGGGTATAGTTAAAAAAATATTAAATTTTAAAATAGAAATAATATTTTTTTATATTTAATCAAGTCATTTTGAATTTGAGAGTAATTTTTTTAGGCTTAACCGTACAAGGGCAAATTATAATGTATATTATTTCTGTTATTTTACCTTTTTTTAACACTTTTTAAAATTTAAATTTATATTATTCTTTTTATAAAATGAAGCTTTTATTACCTTAATATAACAATTTATTAGTAAATTTATTTTTTATTTTAGTAAAACATGTTAGAATTATGTTAGAACTAGAGGAGATCTTCACGAAAAACATAAAAGATTAAGATGTTTTATTTGCTGCCAAAACAAATTCTCTAACCAACTTAACGGTATTGCCCTCCCTCAACGGTATCCTCTAGATTCAGAAATGAGAAGGCAAAGGCATTTGGCTTTCGAAGCAGTGACAATCATCTTCGACCAAAAACACTGTAACTCAAACGATTCACTACTCAGCTTTTCCTAAAATCTCCTTTTCAAGTAATGAACCCTAATTTTCGTAAAAATTCTGTCATAATAGCTGACATTTCAATTGCTTCACGCTTCCTCACGAAATGAGTTTTTTCCTTACAGCTATGCCTCTCTCTAATTTTCCTCAGGAGAAGAAGAACATGACCAATAAAAACCCGTTTTTTGAGCTCCCAAATTCGGTGGATTGGATCCCAGCCGCTAAATTTCTTCACCTATCTCTCTTCTCTCTCTCCCCTTCTTGTTTTCTCTTTTGATGCTACGCACGCGCGTTCTTCCTGTGGTCCAAACCCATTTTCATTTTCAAATTCAATTCCCCTCTGGATTTGGCCACCCCTAGTAACAAGGCCATGAACTTTGAAAAATTTCTCCCTATGTAAGCTTTCTTTTTCAATTTCCTTTCATTTCTCTGCATTCATTCATTCATGTATTCATGTTTGAATTCGATGGCTGTTTTTATGAAATTCCCGTTCTTCAAATGCTTAATGACATGTATATAGGACAATTTTGTCTGTCTCATTTTCATATTTTCTCTGATTATTTGATGCCTTGAGATTATGATTGTTTGCCAGGTGTTTGTAGAAATTACGTCCTATTGGTCTATTCAAATTTTTTGTTCTTTGCTGAAAAATAAGATTATTATATTGGCAGCAACTTTTTCCAAAGTGTAGAAAATGTGAAGGAGGAACAAAAAGAAAGGCAGATTCCTACAAGGTCATGCAGACCAAGGAATGGGTCTTCTGATTCCATTTCAAGTAATGGTAAGTTTTCATTCTTCTTTGCTCTGATCATTGTCAATGGTAATAAGTTAAGATCATTGTTTATTGTACTAATGTTAAAATTCATACCATAATATTAGACTCTGTGGATCATGAGTGTTCTTCTAGGGGTGGTGATATTGAAGAATGCTCAAGCAGTTTAGAACCCAAATCTCCTCCTTCCCAGACTTCTGATTCAGAGAATCAGTCAAATAATCCCCAGTGGCATAGTTTCTTTGGTTTGTTAAAGAAAGGACCCAAAGTGCGTTTCCAACCAATTCTTCCAGTTATAAGTGTTCCCAAACTCACCAGAAGAAATAGTAAGAAATATAGGGAGAACCAGGTTCCACCTCTAAATTCACCACTGAATAATCCAGCTCTCAAGACAATCTTGGACACCGAATTGTTCTGCTTCAAAGCTTCCTGGAAAAATTTCTCTCATGCTGAGATTGTGATTGCAACTAACAATTTCAGCCATGGTATATGTGTTCTCTCTTACCAATATTGCTTACCCCGGTTGATCAAAAGAAAAACTTGACAATCATAAGCTGCTCTTGTTTCTTTCCTTTTCAAGAGAATATGATTGGTGAAGGAGGTTATGCTGTGGTTTACAAAGGCAAAATGGAAGATGGGCAATTTGTTGCAATCAAACAGCTCACAAGAGGAACTCTAGAAGAAATGACTGCAGATTTCTTGTCTGAGCTTGGAATTATAGTGCATGTGAACCATCCCAATATTGCTAGATTGATTGGATATGGTGTTGAAGGAGGAATGTTTCTTGTTCTTCAGTTGTCTCCACATGGCAGCCTAGCATCCATACTTTATGGTTTGTTAACCTTTCAAACATCCAAAATATAAAAAAGCCACATTAAATTTCTGCAGAATTCATTTCCTTGTGCTCAATAGGGCCTTGAATAAGATTGTCTCTAATAGAAAGATATTTGTGCTTATATATATATCTAAAGAATTCTTTTCCTTGTGTGATTTTAGGGCCTCGAGAGAAACTAGATTGGAGCTTAAGGTATAAGATTGCTTTGGGGACTGCTGATGGCCTTCACTATCTTCATGAGGAATGCCAAAGAAGGATAATTCACAGAGATATAAAGGCTTCTAACATTTTGCTCTCAGAGGACTCTGAAGCTATGGTTAAGCCCAATACAGCAATCTGAACTAGATTATATTTTTGTATATAAATAATGTTTCTTCTGGCTTTCTTTGGACAATGTTTAACTTCATTATCATATACCAGATATCTGATTTTGGGCTTTCAAAGTGGTTACCAGACCAATGGACTCACCATACAATATCCAAAATTGAAGGCACGTTCGGGTTTGTATATCTAACAGATTCACAAAATCTCTAAGTACCTATTTACAATACTTTTTTCTTCCCCATTCATTCTTTAACCCTTTTACTCGTGTGTTCCTATCACTTTGCCTGTTACAACAGCTACCTTCCTCCAGAATTCTTCATGTATGGTTTAGTAGACGAAAAGACCGATGTCTATGCTTATGGGGTGCTATTATTGGAGCTCATTACTGGACGACAAGCTTTGGATAGCTCACAGAAAAGTTTAGTGATGTGGGTATGTCTGCTTTGTTTTGTTTTTTTAAACACTAATTGGTAATGTTCTACTCAGCTTGCTGATGTTGAAAATGTCAATTTCATTCCAGTCTGCTTGACTTGACTACTTATTTTCCAGGCAAAACCTTTTCTATCTACAAATAACATTAAAGAGCTCGTCGATCCATGTCTCAATGGCGCTTATGATGAAGAACAAATGAAACTTGTAGTCTTAGTAGCTTCAATGTGTGTTGATCAATCTTCAGCTGAACGACCAAACATGAGCCAGGTATATATATAAACTGACTATTCAGTTTTGTAATGATCAGTGAGTTCAATGAGACATTACAAACTAGATATTTTTTATTAATCAACCTTAAAGCAACATAAATACATATATAAAGGGTAGCCCAATCCACAAGGCTCCCACTAGATAGGATATGGGGAAAGATAGATATACGTAATTTTATCCCTATAAACAGAAAAACTATTTTTAGGATTTGAATCCGTAACTTTCAGATCACAGGGCAATAATCTTAGCATTGCTTTGAAGCTCGCCCTCAAAGTAAAATACACACGCTCCCACACTCATATTTGTTATAGATATAGTTATAGTACAAGTGATGTCACATTGAAGCAAAACCAAAACTGCTTACTTGGCTCATCAGCAAGCTAGTCTGCTGATCCATTGAAGAATCTGATGTGATGAATTGATACAAAGCATGAAATGTTTTGCGATGTTGGATGATGCAGGCAATGAAGATTCTAAGGGGAGAAGAAGATAGCTTGGAGCTCATGAAATTGCGCTCCAAGTCCAAAATTCAAAGGACACCCTCTGAAGAGGAACTCCTAGATGCAGATGAGTACAACTCAACCGAGCTTTTGAATGACACAGATCCACATGTGGAGACTCTTCTGGGAAACTGTAACTCTAATGAACAGGATTCACAACTAGAGCAAGGGCAATGATTCAAGAAACTGGTTCTGGGGCAGCCATTTTAGGATTAGAAGGAACATGAGGTGACTGACTCCAACAGGTTGAATGGTGGTGATATGTATACAGGAAAGGAGGACGAAGAGGCAAGCAGAAGGTCGTGGACATTTTTTTTTATCCATATTGAATATAATATGATCAATATGGGATGACGAGGCCATTGAATGGGGAGAAATTTACATGACTTCATATATATTAGTTTTGCGATAACTTCTCCCTCATCAGATGAAGTTATTTATGCAATAATAATAATATGAAGAGTTTTGTAAAATAGCATTACTTTTTCTTATTATTATAGGGCATGGTTGATATGAGGGAATGATAAGGAAAGAGAAGGAAGAAAGAGAGAGTCGTTTGTTAATTATGGGATGTCATTCCTAACTCTATTCTTATGAAACCGAAAATGAAATCGACATGTGCGTCTATTTGCTTGATTTGAATAATATGTCTTTATATCTAATATGGGAAAATGAAAATTTTCATCACTATAGTTTCTCACAATTTCAGAATTGGTCCTTGTAGTTTGAATATTTTAAGGATCACTCTCACTAGTTTGATTTGCATGACAAATTCATCCTATAGCTCTAGGTTCAATATGTGGTTAAGGAATTTAAATTTGTAGTGATTTTGAATGGGTCCATCTTCATCTTATAGCATCTTCCACCATTTTGTTTAAATGTTGAATCTTCTTATATATCTTCTTTGTTTAAACCTCATCTTGCAGAAAAGAAACGAATTGTGGTGGCATTAGATATAACTCAACAGTTTGTCTTGAAAATGATCAAAATATGATTGGCATTCTAATTAATGCTTTGAGTCTTTTCAGACAATAATTAGTAGTAACTAACTCTAGTTTATTTTTTTTGTTATAATTTTTTTAAAAAAATTATACTTACTCATAATTTAAAGAAAAATAATTTTTTTTTAAATAATATTAATATCTAATAAAATAAGTCGTTTATTATCTTCAAATCATTTTAATTATGACACCACTATTCCGTCATAATTTGGCTAGAAAAATTAAAGAAGCCATATCTATTATCAAAACTAAAACTTACTATTAATAAATTGTTAGTTAAAATGGTGAGCGATTTCTTTTTTATATAGAGAGAATAATATAAATTTAAATTTTAAAAAATATATTTGTTAAAAAAATGAAAACTTTTGTCCTGTAAACTTTGAAATAGACTACACCCTTTATTAAATAAAAAGGGCCAAAACCCGTGATAGTAAAGAAAAATTAAAACTTTCAGCGGAATATATTTAAATTTAAATATTTAATGTGCGTGACTAATCTTCCATGTTTTGGGAACACGGGGTCGTTTGTTTAGATCGGATCTAAGGAAAAAGGAGGCGATTCTGGCAATAATACAATCGGGGCCAAAGAGATAACTATCACTCGCGCTTGGCGACTACGAAAATCATTTTCCCTGATAATTTCCCTGCGGATCGAAGCTGGACTCAATGTCTAGGTTTTGTTCTTCGTTTTTCCTCCTGTTGATTTCAATATTCTTAATCACTCGTGAAGTCTCCAGCTCCTACGCTGGTTCCGCTAGTTCCATCGTCGACCCTTCTAAAGTCAAACAGGTTTCATGGAAGCCAAGGTCTCATTCATTTCTTCGCATCTTTGAATTTCATGCGGATGTATCTTCATATATCTTTTTGAATATTTCCATTTTAGCTTCAGTATTTCCTAGTTTTGAGTGGAAGTAAAATGAAATGAATGAATCTCACTTGTGCAGAGCTTTTGTTTACGAAGGTTTTCTCACAGACTTAGAATGCGACCACTTGATCTCTTTAGTGAGTATCGGCAGAAATCCAAACTTTGCGGATGTGAATTTGAGGTGGTTTCATTCGATTTCTTCGATTAATGAAGCGATGTCTGTTCATTGTGTTGTAATAGGCTAAATCAGAGTTGAAGAGATCTGAAGTAGCGGATAATGACTCCGGAGAAGGCAAACTAAGTGAAGTTCGAACTAGCTCAGGGATGTTTATTCCTAAGAACAAGGTCGGTTTCACTGTTACTCGATGTATTTCCTAATTTGTTTGCTTAATGCATGTATAATTATGCCTTGATAGTGGACTCGCTATTTTCTTTTTGGGTTCACATCTTTAAGATCGATGCATAATTATGCCACAATCACTTTCCTATCCTTACTAAGTATAATTATGGACGAAAACCTGAAAATATGCTGGCGGGTTAATTCTATTGGTTTAAACTTATTATCTTTGTTAGCTATTGCTTGGGCTGGGCGAGGTTATTAGGGCAATGAACATCTATTTAATGTCCGTATGACTCTGGATTAAAAGTTGTATCTTCATCCTTCTTCTGGTCCCCTTTTAAAACCTTTTAACTGCTTTTACGTTTTGCAAGCATATACATATCCGAGAAAAAATTTATTTAGCATTTGAAGGGCAAATTATGTCTCTAACCATTAGTTATTTGGACTTGTCTTTAGTCCTGTTTAGAAGAGATGATGTAGAAATCCGGAGAAACTGGAAGAAAATCTGGTTGGAGTTTGTATCATTAATTGTTTGTATTTAGACGGGCTGTTAATCACATGCTGCCTTTTCTTGATTATTCTCCCTTTTAAAGGAATGGATATTGTTTCGTCACAATATATGTGTGTGTATGTGTGTGTATATACAACAACAACAAGCCTTATCCCATTAAATGAGGTCGACTACATGGATCATACGACGCCATTGTGCTCTATCAAAAACTAAATCCTTGGATAGGTTATTGATTAGGAGATCCCGCTCAATGACCTTGTTGAGCGTTCTCTTTGGCCTTTCTCTATTCTTTTTAACTGATGTCCATACTGTTTGATCCACCCTCATCACCGGCGCATCCCTTGGCTTTCTTTGCATGTGTCCAAATCACCTAAGATGGTTCTCTACCATTTTCTCTTCAATAGGTGCCATTCCAACTCTTTCCTGTATGTATTCATTACGAATCTTATTTTTTCTTATATACCTACATATCTATCTCAACATCCGCATCTCAGCTACTCCAACTTTATGTTCTTGCTATCATTTTAAAGCCCAGCATTCACTTCTATAAATCATTGCTGGTCTTATAGCAGTACCATAAAACTTTCCTTTTACTTTATCTTGTATTTTCCGATCACATATAATCCCAGTAGCCTTTCTCCATTTAAATCACCCGGCTTGAATATATATATATATAAACGTATGTTGCGGACATTGAGGGTACATGTTCTAATCTTTATTTTATAGGATCCTATTGTTGCTGGTATTGAGGACAAGATTTCATCATGGACCTTTCTTCCAAAAGGTATTAAAATTTCATCTATTAGATTAGTCAATCTTGAAAATCTGGATGGCATCAATGTGAGACCTGTGGAATTGATTACTGATATCCATGTCTTTCTATTCCATATATGCTCGATAATGTGTTTTTATAAGATGACAATGTTCAAATTTTGTGCTTGCTTGTAAATAGGGCAACACAAGGGGGTGATTGCCCTGTATTCTATTACCAAGTTGTTAGTTAGTTCTTTGATGACTGGAAGCAATTTTCCTTTTAAAAACCACTGTCCATCTCCCTCTCCTTTTCTTCATCTTTCTCTTCCAAGTTCCAAGCTACCAGACAGCTTTGCAACCTATGACTTTGTAAAACTCTGTGGTTGTTAAACTATATCAGAAATGTTCTAAGATGACTCCTTTAGAAGTGCTTACATGACCCTAATGATGAATTGCATTTCTAGATTCTATAATTCCCTTCTCTCCCAAAAGAAACAAGAATATTGAAGCAAGAATGTCTCAGTTTCCTTATTATGTTTGATCATTAAATTTCAGAAAATGGGGAAGACATACAAGTATTGCGATATGAGCATGGGCAGAAATATGAACCACATTTTGATTACTTTGTTGATAAAGTCAATATTGCGCGGGGTGGACATCGAATCGCAACTGTTCTCATGTATCTCTCTGACGTGACCAAAGGCGGTGAAACAGTGTTCCCTAATGCAGAGGTCTGTTTTATCATTATTCATTAGTGTTTAATGATCTTGCTTCAATAAGATTATAAATTGCTCACAATTTTGAATGAATCGGATTAGATGGTTCTAATTATCAATTTTTGTTTATCTGAGTGTTTGCAATTGGATTTTTTATATATCTTTGATTCTCCCTAAATAGACTAGGTAGCTGGGGTCCTTTTTATATACCTTTCCTTCATATTTTGTATCAAATGGAGTCAGACTTTGCTTGTAAGCTGGGTGAGGAAGGGAACAGACCTTTGTCCCTCATCTTTGCTGCGGACTCAGGCTGCCATTCAGCTAAGTCAAAAATTGTACCAATTTCTTTATTATTTTTCTTGGCTGTTGATAAATTATTATATACCATTAAATGTCAAAAGCTGTGGCAGCTCAGCAGAAACTTGAGGAAATTGAGTGTCTCTTGGAATTGTGTTAATCACACTTTTATTGATTTGGGCACGGGGAGGCAGACAGACGCACAGTTTTAAATATGCTCTGTGTCTAATTCTTTTCTGCCAAAGACTTGATTTTGGTAACTTACCGATTTCCATTCTGCTCCCAGGACCCTCCGCGTCCCAGAGGTTCTGTAACTCTGAGTAGAGATGATCTCTCAGAGTGTGCTAAGAAAGGAGTAGCAGGTGTGCATTTGAATGAGTATTTTCTTTCATGAATCATCTTTATTGTACTGTCCCATTATATGCGTGTCAGATTAATGTTGAATAATCGTTCTTCTCTTGCCATCGTCACCATGGCAATGAGCAGTGAAACCACGTAGAGGGGATGCTCTTCTATTCTTCAGTCTCCTCCCTAACGCTACCCCAGACACCATGAGTCTCCACGCAGGATGCCCAGTAATTGAAGGCGAAAAATGGTCAGCAACAAAGTGGATTCATGTGGACTCATTCGATAAGATGGTGGGAGCAGGAGGAGAGTGCACCGATCAGCATGCAAACTGTGAGAGATGGGCGGCTCTCGGAGAATGCACTAATAATGTTGAGTATATGGTTGGTTCCGCAAATCTTCCTGGCTACTGTAGGAAGAGTTGTAAGGCATGTTAGAATTGCAGTTGATGGACTCTTCCCACGTAATTATATGCCATAGCCTTTAATCTGTTTCTTCATTGATATTTATCATTCTCGTTGGATTGCAGTTATATGCCTCATTATAATTGTTTTACCTTGTTAATGGCTACACTTCCATAGGCGAACTTGTTAGTAGTAAAGCTGAAATTGCCAATCTTGCGGGATTTTTCCATTATTCCTTACTGGTTATTTTTAAGAAACACTCTGCAGATTGCCATTATGCACATCTGATCAAGAATTAGTTTTGAAGAGAGTTTATATGTGAATGATGTTTGAGTTTGAATAACATTCATAAAGGGGATTTCATGCTAGGACAAATTTTTAGGATGGACCTAAAAATTGAAAAAAAAAATCGTCATCTTTATTTAATGGAATAAGTATCTCTAGGACTCCTATGCCCTCATTATTTGATTCTTCCCCCATAATCATATATCTATAAAAATAATAGAAAGTGTGGCCCTTCTATACCTTCAATAAACGTGGGTGTCTCTCCCAGTGATATTCAAATTTTGTAGTATTTTGGTTTTTTATGTTATAGGGGACTAATCCCTTCAATTATACTTAATGCTATTGGTGAAAGTCATGCATCAATAGATCTAAATGTGGCTTGCCCGTATTGAATCTTGGAATGCTCATGGCCCAAAACAAATATTGGAACATTCATATGTAAATCTTGTTGCTTTCAGTCTAATAAAAAATGTTAGTTCTTTACAATATGGTAAAATAAATCAAACAACGTTGAGAGATCCTTGGAAAGTTGATTATATTTAGTATTTGATAGTATTTTAAATATAATTATTTTTAATAAGAGAATATATATTTTTATAAAAGGAAAAAATAAAATATGTTGCTTTCATAGAATAGACTAGATACCCAATAAAGCCAAATCGTAAGGAAGTTGAAGAGCAGCCCCACATATTTATTGATTAAATAATGAAAAAAAAAAATCAAATATTACGATAGTGAAGGCATGCTTTTATAGCTGGACACATGATTTTGGCTTATGTACAGTTCATTCAGAATATATTAATCAAGTCTTGTCCAAATTATTCTGCCAGTCTCAATCGCTTTACCAAAATTGTCATTCCTGTGTCCAACATAATTCATATTTTATAGAATACTAAAAATTTAATAATTTCTATTATTAATTACTTAATTTGAGTGGTTCAATCAAAAGCAGCTATAAAAGGGGGCATGAATGCGAAGAACATGAATGAATGTTTTGGTATTGAAGAGGGCATGCGCCATGCGGTAGGACGAGGACGAGCCCCACCAAATCAGAGGCAAGAAAAAGACAGCCATATATATGTTTATTGATTATTTCTGTTGGTTAACTGAAGAAAAAAGCAAAAAAAAAAATCAATGATAATTAAGATGTGAAGTGTCTATTATATATTTTTATATTTATTGCTTAATAAGTAACAAAGATTTTTAATTATTAATTTTTAGCTAACAACATGTATAACATTTTATATCTAATATATATATATATATATATATATATATATATATATATATATATATATTCCCCATCCAGCCAGACCAACGCTGGTAAAAAATGATGCCGTTCATGCTCCTAAAGATTCTTGGTGGCCCACGTGTTTAAAGTCTTCATTACTCATCAAATCGAAAATACCTTTTCACCCTTTTTCCTGTTTTCCTATTCCCTTTATGGGCATGTTTGATTTCATTAGAAACTATAATTTAAAAAAAATAGATAAAATTTAGATTTAAGAAAATTTTAAAATAAAAAATTATATTTATTCAAACGAGTTTTTAGATTAAATAATTGTTTAAAACTAAAGTTTCAAATAAACTGGTCAGAGTAGCTTATAGAATAGTAAAAGAGCTTATGAATTAACCAATTACTATATTACCCATATTTTTTCTTATACCATCTCTCATCTCCACTACTTTACTTTTTCTTATACCCCAATCTTTTCTTTTCTTACACTTTCTCTCCTCTCTCATCTTATATCTTATCTCTCCTCATTTAATACTCATACCATTTTTTATAATTTATCAATAATAAAAGTACTTTTGGAAATAACTACCCAAATACTCATTTATTCAAAACCACTTTTTTTTCATAAACTCTTCTCCAAAAGCTATTTTCTATAAGTTGCCCCAAAACCCTTTTTTTCATAAGTCCATTTCCAAAATATTATCCAAATACACACTATATGTGTTTGGAAATCACGAAAATTATAGTTTTATAAGTGTTTTTAGATAAAACTTAGGTTTAAAAAAATTTTAAAATAAATAGTCATATTTGTTTAAAAGGATTTTTAAAATAAATTATGGTTTAAAACTAAAATTTTAGATAAAATACTGAGACTACATTATTTAACAGTAAAAAAATTTATAAACTTTCCAATTACTATTTTACCCTTTTTTTTTAGACTTTTTCCTCTTTCTTCTCCACCCTCTCTCATCTCTCATCTCTCCTATTTTTAATAAAATAATATCTTTTTTAATAATTTTATAATTACAAAAATCATTCTAGTAATAACTATCCAAATATTCATTTATTCATAACCACTTTTTTTTTTCATAAACTCTTCTCTAAAAGCTATTTAAAAACTCTTTTTTTTTCATAAACTATTTTCTAAACTCTTATATAAATATACCCTATATTTGAAATAGATGCTCTATTAGTAGTAATAATAGTTATAAGCTCAATAGTCAAATTATAGTTATTTTATATCAACTTAATTAAAATTAAAATAATACACTTTAATTAAAAATATAGATAAAATAATAATTAAATAATTTATAAATTTTTTTACTATTTTAGAAACTATTCATATAAATTTATTTAAAATTATAATTTAATAATCTATAAGCCTTTTTAGATGAATATAAATATTTATTTTAAAATTTTTTTAAATCAATATTTTAGTTAAAAACTCTTTTAAAGATTAGTTTATATTGTATCCAAACACACTATATTTGGAATGGATTAAGGGTGTGCATGGGCAGGGTTGGGCAGGTAGTCCCCTGCCCGGTGCCCTGCCCAAAAAATACATAGGCTGCATTTTGCAGCCTGATGCCCGACCCTGCCCGGTAAAAGCCCTAATAATTTTAGGCAGGGCATGGGCGGGCTGGGCATGTCTAAGTCGTGATGTCATGCTCATGTTATGAAAAAAATTTGTAATTATGAATTTCTAAAATAATATCATATTCATGTGTCTTTAAGAATTAAATAATATCTATAATTCATTAAGAATAAGAGAACAAAGATAATAATTAAAATCTTGAGATCCATTGCATATAAAAAATAAACGTTGAAATCTAAGTAGTTTATAATTATAACTTTGTATCAATCTCCCTAATATTGATAAAGATAAAGCATCTAAAAAATAAAATAAATAATTACAATTTATAATGTAATCATATGATAATTAACAAAGTTAAAAAAAAAGAAAAAAATTAGTATAGTTATAAATATTAAAAGATACAACTTACCTACTTATATTTCTAAAATTACCTTATAGTCACCAGTAGCTATCATATTCTCCCTTTTAAGATAGAGAAAAAATAAAAAAATAAAAGAATAGGTGCTCATGGGCAGGGCAGGGCAGCCCCTATGCCCGATGCCCAGCCCAAAAAATGTATGGGCTGTATTTTATAACCCGATGCCCGGCCCTGCCCGATAAAAATTGGGCTAGGCAGGGCATTTTTCTTACGGACTGGGCAGGGCATAGTGGGCCATGGGCATTATGCACAGCCCTAGAATGGATGCTCCCCTTAGTAGAGAAAATAATTAGAAGGCAAGTAGTCAAATTATAGTTAAATTGAGATTAACTCAATCATACTTAAAATGATACACTTTAATTAAATATATAAAAATATTCATAGGTAGCATTAACAAGTATAATATTTAAATAAAAATACACAAAATCAAGTGTAATATTTTAATTCAAAACAATAGATTGAAAGTGTATTAAAAAATCCAATCATATTCGATTTGTTAAAATCTTTTGACAGGCTGATTCATTAGTTCAATAGATTGGCTGCACTTGAATTGAGTTTTAATACCTTATGATATAGATAATATTATAAAAGCCAGAATCACACAAAATCTTGTAAATGTGAGTTTTACAACTCACAATACGACAACCCCTTATTTAAAAAGAAAAAAATATCTATTTATAAATTTAATTGGTGAAAGGTGAGATATATGACTATTTAAAACGTATTCAATTTTTAGAGAGTACTACTTTATTGTGATTCAAATAGTGATATTTGAGAAGATATTTTAATTCTTAAGTGTCTAAGTTTATGCTTAAGGGCAATAGACGACTTGTTATACCTGATATTAGTATTATATAAGAGAAATGGATACTTTATTTTACTTTTAAATCGTGGATAAGATTAATTATTTTTTAAAAATTTTAAAACTAAAAAAAGTAAAGAAAGAAAAAAAGAATTACATGCATAGCATTGCATGCTCCAAATGAAAAGATTAAGTGAATTTGGGTCACATTCATTTGTTAAATAACATTATCTTGTCTACAAAGTATGCCATATATTATATGTTATCTCATAGAGTAATTAACTACATTTGCTTATCTCTCAAAAACTTACATTTTAAAGAACTTAATCATCAAGACAATGAACTTTCAATTAAGGTTAATTCTTAAGTTAATAAGTTGAATAGAATAACGTAACAATATTGTCTAATCTTGAAGGTGAAGAATAAAATAAGAGAAAACTAAAACAAATATCAAAATTTCCACTTTAACCATGCATGCCTTTTTCTTTTTTTATATTTATCATTTTTATTATTGTTAGAAGGTTAGTCCAATTTGTAATTAAAATTATTTATAAATAAGAAAAAATATTTTAACCAAATGATTATGTTATAATTTTAGTGAATATCAATCATAACTCTAAAAAGCACATGTTAGAAACCTATTTCTATAACCATTCCCTTTTTCAACTTATCATTTTTTAATAAAATTAAATAAGGATAGGTTTAAAGAAAGTATAATTTTTAAAATATAAATGTTGTTAACAACATTTAACTAACTTATTATTTAATCTATAAAATTTGATTAAAATGCATTTGATCTTAAAAATGTTGAATATAAATAACTTTTAATTATTTCAAAAAAAAAAATAGTTGTCTCATTATAACGCTTTTTAAGATGATTGAAGTCTTAATATTTATCCCTAATTAATATAATTAATTTAAAAATATATAGTCGTTATGTATCTCCCTCGTTTTTCTTATAAAGTCGTTCTGTCCAAATATACAAAAATCAAGAAACTTTATTTATGTCTGAATTATTGTTTATTCTTTCTAAATCCGCACTCAATTTTCGAACTTTCCTATTTCAGTTCCAATCTTTAAAACCGGAGGGTCCAATAATGGAGTCTTTGGTTATTGACCTCTCAACCAAATCCAAAAGCCGAAGCATTGCACAAATCCAGAGAGAGCACTGCCACTGCCAGCTGCTATCCCCATAATAAATAAAACCTTTGATTTCGCTTCACCCCACAATTACCCAAATCCCTCTGATTCTGATTCATTCATTCACCAATCAATAGTTCCTTCTAAAGATCTGAACTTGAACTTCAACATTCAGTCTTTCTTTCTAGAATCCAAAGGGGACACAGAGATCATGGATGTGGGTCAGATGCAGAGACAGTTGGTGGAATACACCAAATCCTTGTTCATAGAGGTAGGCCAAACATCGAATTAATACGAGTACTTTGATTTTCCAATTATGCGTTTCAATCCTTTTTTTGTCTGTACATACACTAGTACTACTACTACTTAGATAGATCTATTTGTTGGGGTTTTCTTTTTCTCTCTTTGTTGTTTTGTCTTGTGTTTGTGTTGATTTGTGACTTGTGGGTCTCTGGTGAGAAAAGGGATATTTGGACAGTCAGTTCTTACAGCTTCAGCAACTTCAAGATGAGAGTAACCCATCTTTTGTGGCTGAAGTGGTCTCTCTCTTCTTTGAAGATTCTGAAAGGATTCTCAAAGATCTCACCTTTGCTCTGTAAGTATATGGCATCCCAGTCTTTTCCTTCTTCTCTTTTCATCTCTCTCTCTGTGTGGTTGAAAATTTGATTGTGGTTGTAATGACCTTGGAATCATGCATTTTTCTCCCTTTACTGGGGATTTTTCTTCTGCAGAGATCAGAAAATTATTGACTTCAAAAAAGTTGATGCTCATGTTCATCAGTTCAAGGGTAGCAGTTCAAGGTAATACCAATTTCATCAGACAACACGATTTATTATTCTGGTAATATAGTTAAGATTTAGTTTTTAACTAAAAAAAACACCCTGTGTCCGGAAGCCAAACTATCTGGTGGGAGCTAGATATAGAAAGATAAAATAGGGTGGCCCGAGCATAAGACTCCCATCATCAGGTGGTATCTGGGAGGACAGAGATATGCAACCTTATTCTCTCAAGTGGAGAGGTAATTTTCAGGAATTGAACCCATGACTTTCGGATCACATTGCGCATGATCTAGATATAGAGAAGATCACAAAAACCACAAAGTTCTCCCAAAGAGTTTCTAGGCAACTGCATGCATATTCAGGTCTCAAATTCAAGGACCAATATTTAAATTAGGACGGCCTCCTCTCTCATGTTCTCCTTGGCTGTGAGGATCTTTTTCAATCGTGTCTGTCAAGTAAAGTTAACTAGAGAGATATGAACATAGTAACAAAGTTGATTCCTTTTTATATTATGGCTTTTGTATTTTATCTGCTGAGAGATAAATTTGTGTTTATGGTTGACAGCATAGGTGCACAAAGGGTTAAAAATGCCTGCGTTGCTTTCCGCGGCTACTGTGAAGAACAGAACGTAAACTCGTAAGTAGTTTGTGCCTCAAAACAGTCTCATTATCAATTTGCTACTCCATAGGTTTCTTCTCCAATGATATTTCTTCTCAATTCTGAAAGGATACATAGTGTCAGTATTATTTAGTACCCAAAAGAGCAAACTTGTTCAGCAATTTTACTCCAGAAAGAAAAAAAGGTTTATGGATTGAGTTTAAGGTTTTTGATTTGAATTATGGGAGTTTCATTCTGATCATAGAAAAATGTTGTGATTGCAGGTGTATCAGGTGTCTGCAACAAGTAAAGCAAGAGTACTTCCTTGTCAAGAGCAAGCTGGAGACTCTGTTCAGGGTAATTCCTTAAATCTTGAAAGCAGAAAAAAATATGGGAGAATTACTATGCAGTCTCATATAAGCAATTAAATCACTAAAAAATCTTAAAATAAGTGAACAACATGCAACCTGTTATTATTTCATGCACCGGATCTTATCATTGCATGCTGCTTTCTTGTTGTGTGATTTTTTAGTGATTAAATTGCCTATGTGAAATTACATAGTAATTCTCCCAAAAAAGAGATTATGGTATGTTTTGGATTTGTATTGTAGGTTATATAACAAGTGTGTGTGTGTGTGTGTATATATATGTATTATGGTGCAGCTTGAGCATCAGATTGTTGGAGCTGGAGGGTCAATCCCAATGGTGGAACTGGGTTTCTGAGATGCATATTGGAGGAAGGAGAAGCTTGTGAGAGTGTTTTGTGATCATTTTTCTCCTTTTGGTGGAAGATTGTGTCTTAGGGTTTAGTTTTTCTGTTCATTGTGTGATTGTTATGTTATGAATGTAGATGTTATGCTCAATGTAGGTTTTGATTTGTGAACTCTTCTTGTTGCATGCTTTCAAGAAGAAGGTTTATATCACAAATGAGATTTATCACATTCAACACCAATTCATACTATTCATTTATATTTAAATAAGCCTTATGATCTAATTTATCTAAATTTTTAAAATTCTAATTTTAATATCACTGGCTAATTTCTTTTACAATAAGATAAAATATCATTAAAAGTAAGATGAGAGTTCCATAAAGTAGGGAAAAAAATGTGACCAGTATCTACGTTAATGAGATAGATTTAAAATATTAAAAAAATATTCAATTAAACGATATTCCTAGAGGCAGTTACTGAAGTGGTTAGATTTAAGAACTGCTTCTTGATACATAAGATTTATATTATCAACTAATTTAAATTTGAGTCAAGTTAAATTTATGAAATTTAAATGAGTTTTTTTTTTAGTATTATCACTTATAAAAATAAAATTGGAGTCATAATGAATAAAATACATCTATCAGATGGATTAGTGGTTGACTTTCCAATTTGATATTTATTTACATATTTATTATAGCTATTTATAATTAATATAATTCATTTATTTATCCCCAAAAGGGAAAAAGATAGAAGAATTAAGTGACTTTGGTTTTCCAATTAAAAATGTAGAGCATTTTGTTCCATACAAAGTTGACTTTCTAGGGGGAAAAAATATAATAAGATATTGGGCCCCCGTGAATTTTGGTAAATAGATTTGGATCTAATTACAATCTCTGAACAAAACTAAGGTGATAAGAAATGGTTTTGATTAAATGAAAAAGAGAATCTGCAGAGATTCGATTTTTGTCTATGATACATAATTGGGCAAATCCCAAAGAAAATTAATTCAACGAAATTATAAGATATCGTATTCCCTTGTTTGTCCTTTTGTTCATGCATACAGTGATTTATGATTCATTTGTCAAATTTCCTTAAAAAAACAAAATCACATATATTATATAGAATTTAAAATATTTAAAATTTCATAAAACTACCACTTGAATTTTAGAATCCCAAATCAGTTTTATTTCTTACACTTCAAGACCTATTGACTACACTTTTGATTAGTAAATAACAATACATTTTTATAGGAATTTTTAATTTATAATTTTAAAATTCAAGTAATATTTTTATAGTATTATCCTTTTAAAATAACCCTACTGTTTATGGACTATAAATTGTAGTATATCTAATTATGATTTTTAATAAAAAAGGAATTAAAAAAGAAAAAAAATTGCTGGGATGTAGAGATACAGAACAGAATCAGACATGCCAGCCCTACATGCATAGAGACAGAGCGTATCATTGAACTCAGACATGGACTCAATAATAGAAGCAAATCAGATCCCAAGCTGGCTTTTCATTTTGTTTTTTTTCCTTTTTTATTCACTTTCTTTAAGCATTAAATTACTTTATAGTACTCATCTATCTTTTAATATAATATTTATTTATATAATTTAATTAAATTAGTTAATATATCATATATTTTTTAAAATATTTTAATTATATTTTTTAACTTTTTTTCACTCATTTAAATAATTATTATTGAGGGAGTATCAATAAAAATAAATTAAAAAAATTGATAAATATAAAAAATATGTATATATTTAAGATCAAGATCAATTCTCCAATTAAATTTTATATTAAGAATTAGAGGAGTATTATTTTTTATTTCTTATTTATATTTCAAAGACAATTTTAAAAGTGGATTGGTTTAGGATATGTTTTAGGAGGGATCAGGTTTTATTATTACATACATATGTCTTTAGGTATTTTTATTTAAAGTATAGTCAGATATTAAATATAAATAATCTTTTTAACTCGAGAAATATATTTTTTATAATTATAGTTTAAGAGTAAAATTCTCCTTAAAGAGCACACTGTATCTACATAAAATTACAAAGGTTTTATCATATATAACTCTTAGAATTTGAAATAAGTTGTTTAAGATTAATGAATAGTGATAATTGCTATAAATTTTATATTTTATATTGGCATTGAATCTAGTAATTTAGAAGAGCGATATTATGGATATTTAACAATTAAAGACTAAATTATAAAATTGACAAAAAAAAGACTAAATTAAAAAGTCAATAATTTACAGGCTACCGATGTATTATGGATCACAATAGTTTCCCCCCACTTCAATGTAATTAGCTCAGTTCAAGAATTTATTTATTTGGGGGCAGGGGAAAAGGAAATGGTTCACAAATTTTCATCAACTACTCAAATAGCATTATATCACTGTAAATTAACTAAAATAAATAAAAAATTAAAACCTTTTTTTTATGTCTTTGATTGGATAGTTCATAAAAAATCGTTTATGATCTAATTATAATATAAAGTACAAGACCCCATGTCAATCGCATAAAGTTTGGCATAAAAATTATGAGAATTTAGCTCTACAATGTCAACATTTAAATTTTGAAGCAAGACTGTCCCAAAACTTTATATCAACTAAAAATTATAAATTAGTATTACCTCTCATAAATCATACAAGCCACTCAAAGTGAACATTTTTTTTTTTAAAAAAAGCCCCAAATTGTTATAAATCTGTAACAAGAATTTGCCAAAAACTTTGTTGTCTAGTAACATGAAAGTTCTCATATAAATGAAAAGTCGCATGTTCAATCTCATTTATAACTTTAAGCTGCTAATACCTGTCCCACTAAGAATTTATAAGAAAAATTTTATTTCAGGTAATCTTGTACAAAGAAAAGTCACTATAACCTTTTAATCTATTGTATCAGATATCACCAATTATATAAACCTTAATTCCAAATGTAAGAAGCAGACATAAATTAAAACAATGGAAAAAGATTGTGTTTTCTTTGTTTGATGGATTCTACTTAGACGGTACCAGAAATAGGGTGGCTCCATCTTTTTCTCTGTTCTGCAAAGCTTCCAACTTTGGCTGAGTACTGGTTCTTATCACAAAGTCTATTTGTGTATATATGATTAAAAATGTTGGAATCAACATGTTTTAATATTTTGACTGATTTTCCATGTTTTTCATCCACTATTGTCTCCCCATCACATGATTCTCTGCCGTTGGCTATGATTTTAATCTTCTTTTCCTCAAATTTAGGATTGAGACTACATGAATTGTTGTCTGCTAACACCACTGCTCCTAGGATTTCCCCCAAGAATGTCTCCTGCAAATTTCAATACAATAGCATCAATACTTTACACCTTGAGAAGAAGAAACAACGCCTCTAAGTCAGGAGATTTAAATCATGCTTAGTTTCAAGTTAGAAATCGCTAAAATCGTGATTTTGATGGAAACATTATGAAGACTTAACATTTCTAAGTTCAAAGATAAAACGTATTTGGTTTCATGTTAGAAGCTACCAAAATTGTGATTTTGATAGAAATAGTAGGAAGAAATAGCATTTCTGAGTCGAAAGATAACACGTGTTAGGTTTCATGTTAGAAATTACCAAAATCTTGATTTTGGTGAAAACATTAGGAAGAAATAATGTTTCTGAGTCATAAGATAAAGCATTGCGGATTCACGTTAGAAACCATCAAAATTGTGATTTTGGTGGAAACAATAGGAAGAAAATAATGCTTCTAAATCAAAAGATAAAGCTTATTTGGTTTCATGTTAAGAATTATCAAAACCGTGGTTATATTGGAACCAGTAGTTACAACAAAACTCTGGTTTCAATTGTTTTCAAGGTGAAGCCAAACACACATTTTTGGTCCATAACAGATAGATAATTTTCATATATGAAATGATTGACCACTTTGAAACAAGTATAGAAGTAGGGTATGGATGGGAAGTGATACCATATGGTGATATCTTTGGTGGCTCTGCTTCAAGCGATAGAGCCTTGAGATCAAACGCCTGACAAAGACAGCCTCTGGTGTTTCTTCTTCTGTCATATGAAGCTGTCGTAGAATTGATGAAAATGAGATTGTTCTCCGTTGCACAGAGAGTGGAATGAGGTTGATGTTACATTCAGACTCAAAAACTGTCTTCGCTGCTATAGGATCAAGAAACATGTTCATTTCTGCATATTGGTTTGATGGAACTGTGAACACATTTCCTTTCTCATCACTTCCATTCCTCCTCACGTGTCCTCCCACCACATAGACCTCCTGTAAATATGGAACATTAAAATCATTCATGTTAATCTCATTTGTTGTAAGACTTTTTGGTAATTAAATTTGTTTCGTCGAGATCTTATAGTGATTTTCTCTTCTAATATCTTAATTGCATGTGTATGTGAACTAACCTGGATTTGAGATATCATGTTTTTAACTGAGAAAACCTTGGCCAGATTAGTCAAGGGTCCGTTGGCTAACACAGTAACCTTAGAACCTGGCTCAATTGTTTTCAACACAGACTCCCAAACATCCATAGCTAGTGGTTGTCTGAGTTCAGGGTGATCTGTATTTCTAGGAGCTCCATACTTCACTGAATTCTCTGCTGTATACCTGTCACAATGTGATATTAACAAAAACATAACATGTCAGATTCATTTCATCATCATTTGAATCATGAAAAGAAATTGAAAGGGCTCGTCTGGATCCAAAAGTTGCATTCCGAGAGAGATAAAGAATAAAGAGTATATGAGGGGGATGGAGATTTAGTAGCATAACATACCAAGTCCCACATTGAATAGAATGTGGTGCTCATTAGGGCATTTAAATGAGTTAGTTCTCTAACCTGAATAACTAGCTTTTAGGGTATGGTACTAAGGTACTCATCAATTGGTATTAAATATAGTGAATACCAAGTATCCCATTGAGTAGGATGTGATGCTTAAGGAGGTTGATTATCCTTCCTAGCTAGCTTTTAGGGTAGAGTTTCTCAAATTTTATGCATAGTTACATTTTCTCTCTCTAAATGTATGAATGGGGAGGATTCAATTTCACCTTCTGGGGCTACGAGGAAGAAGACGAGCAAGGCCATAGAGAGTGTCAGAGTCCAGAAAGCCACCACTGCCATGAGGGATAGCTTTAACATATTTACAGTCACCAACAGCAGAAAGGATTGGATCTGATTCATTTGTTGCAAACATGTCCCCAAGACCAACTGGAATATCATCACGACCCAACATATGAAGCAAATCATACACTATATCTATTGTTGCTGCATTTGCCCACCCAGTTGGACTCACAATTATTGCAGCAAGGTTCATCACCTGGAATGGCACTTTTAGAAGATAAAACAGTGCAAGAAAGTCTCCTGCACTCATGTCCATGTCAAACACAACAGGCTTCCCTAGTTTTTTATTCTTTTGAAAATCTGGCTTGTAATTTACTTCTCTGTAATAAGGAAATTGAGTGGTGAAGTTGAATCTCCCAGCTTGTTCTGGCCTATTTAGAACCTGTCACATTCACATCATTTAATAGTTCCAATCACATCAGACAATATGCACACAGCCTATGTATATTTTCTATTGTTGGCCCTTATTCTTAGAATATATCAAAAAGTCCCATATCGACTAATTAAAGAATAAATTGAAAGTATATAATCTTAAAGTAAATCCTATCAAATTAGTTTAAACTATTTTGATAGAAAGACAAATATAATATATACTTCTTTTGGTCCTTAATATAAAAGTTAGTTGAGGGTTGAATTTGGTCCTAAATATTATACCTCAATCCATTTTGTCTCCCCCATATTTATAATATTTTTCTATTGATTGCACACATTAAGGGTTTTATATCTACAGGTAATTGTGATAAAATGTGACATTTTAAAAAAATCAACTATATTTGTTATAAATAACTAACATAACTAATTTCCTTAATCTGCCTAAATTATTTATCTAAATGTTATATTAAGGATTGGAGGTAGTACCTATTTTTCTAAAAGCTAATACTTACATTCAAGAAGCTTATGAAAAATTGTCTGTCAAGAGGGCTTCTAGAATCCTGGTTAGGTTTTGCTTTTGTGGCAACAAGAACTCTGACAGAGTCTGAACCATTTACTCCTGCTGTATAGCCATCCTATAAACATCAAGTTGAAACCAACAAGAACAACAACACATTAACTTTAAAAGATAACAAGTTTGGTATATAATTAAAAGTCTAAGAAATAAGATGTTACCGAAATCAGTACCTTACATCTCCCTTTCCCATTATTGACAAAGCAAAATGGATCTCTAAGCCCTTGTTGAACATGCCCACTATGAACTCCACTTTTCTGTAAGTTAAACTTAGGAACTTGGCGACCATCAAAGAAGGGGTTGGATCCATCAGAAATCCCATATGGTTTGTTTGAGGTTATCACAGTGATGTTCATATAGTCCATTTCTGCAAATTCATTTTCTCCATTGTGGTGGGAATTTCTCATTATTGATACTGCTACCCCAGATGTGAAAGAATCCCACATAAAATAACTCTGTCAATTTTTTAGTGTCATTGTCAAGAAGAAGAATTGAAACTGGTCTATATATTATTTGCATGCTCCAAGGAAAAAAATCGTAGGAAAGAACATGTTCATCAATGACTAATTAATTACCGTGTAGAACTCATCACCGAACCAGGTATCGCGAGCCATTTTCAGTGACTTGAAACAGTATTGAGCCTCAAATGTGTCTTGACTTTGTTCAAAGGCTTCAAAAAATTGTTTGCTAGCGGGGATTGTGTTTGTTGCATCAAGAGGAACAAGAGTGATAGGAATACCAGAATGAAGAACCTGATGAGCATAACAATGAGAGCCATTTTCATGCATTGATATTTGAAGATTTGTATGCAAAACTTAGCATAAATAAAGAAAATTGAGAAAATTCTAGTTTTGACTTGGTTGTAGTTTAATCTCTAAACTTTAACCCATTACAACTCAATATCTATAATTTAACTCAATTATAATCCAGTCTATGAACTTTGACTCGATATAACTTAGTTTAAAATATTTATATGTTAGTTACTATATTTTAGAAGATAAAATTATATATTTTATGAAACTTAGGTATTAAAGTTTTAAATAGTAAAAATTTTATAGATTGAGTTTCTACCTAGTGAGTTAAAGTTTAGAAAACGAGTTTCAATTAAATTAAAACTATAAGGATTAAATTGTAATAAATTAAAGTTCATGAATTGAATTTAACTGAGTTAAAACTATAAGAATCAAGTTGCACCGAGTCAATGTTTAGAAATTGAGTTATAACTGAATCAAAACTATAGGGACTAAAAGATTAATTCCAAAAATAACATGTTTATACATTTAGTATACAAATCCTTTAAAAACTGACCTGATAAGCAGCAAAAGGGTCTCCAAACATATTGAACTCTGCATAAGGGTTTGAGTTATATTCAGAGAACAAATTGCCAGCATCACCACACTGCCTGGGAACACAAGAAGGGGAAGAAGCATTCTTGGGGCAACAACCAGTAGGGTTTCTTGCTCTTACACCACCACCCATTATGTATATATGCTCCACATTCTTCTTTAGGTGTGGATTATTCATGAGGAAGATGGCAAAATTTGTTTGAGTTCCAATTATAAACACAGTTATAGGACCTTGAGATATTTTCTCAATCATCACTTTCTGTGCACTTAATTGTCTTAAAGGTTCATACTTCCTTCTGCCCTAATTTCATCACAGAATCAGTAAAATCCAAATAAGTTTTTAGGGATTACACTTAACACGAAACATCAACCACATAAATTAGCCTAAAACATTAAAGTCTGAATTTTAGATTTAGTGTATTATATTTATACCTGTGGAAGAAAGGCTTTCCTAATGCCAAAGTTTGAATCAATGTCTAATCTCCCACCAAACCCTAAAGGAATTGATTGCCTGTATCTGCAACTTCCTACTGTATTCATCCCCTGATTCAATTACAAGGAGTCACATATTATTTAATTACCTTTTTGACTTGACTTGGTACATGAGGTCTAAAAGGTAGACTTTTTAAACTTGATGTAGACATATTAAGTTTAAAAGTGTGACTTTTTGAACCTGACCTTGAAACCGGTCTAAACAATACTTTTATAGACTAGTTCTCCACCTAGTCAAAACAAAGTGTATGCTTTTTTAAATTGTCCTCATTTAAGTTTAAAAAGTATAGTTTTCTATATGGGACCAATCTAAAAAATATTTTTTTAGACTGATTTACCACCTAGTCTAAAATTTGTCTAATTTTCTAAACTGTCCTTATCTAGACTAATTATAGGTGAGGTCTAAAAAGCCTTTTTTAACCTGAATGTCCATTTTTGCACTAGTGTCTTGCTTCACATGGCTAATTGCAACTCAAGAATGTAATGAAGACAATAATACTGATTGTAAAGAAGCAGAAAACAGAATTGAAAGCTACGGCCTGATTAGAAACCACATAAACCATAGTTTTATGAGTTTTTTTTGGCAAAACCTTAGTTTGAGAAAACTTTAAGATAAATAGTCATATTTTGTCTAAAATGACTTTTGGACCAAATCATAGTTTAAAATTAAAGTTTTAGAAATTGAGACTAGCTTATGGATTATCCAATTACTATTTTACCCTTACTTTTTCTTATACTATCTCTCATCTTTTCTCCACCCTCTCTCTCCTCTCATCATTTCTTCTATATTTAATAAAATCATACTCTTTCTGATAATTTTTCAATTATAAAAGTCATTCTGGTAATAACTATCTAAATACTCATTTATTCAAAACCACTTTTTTCCATAACATTTTCTCCAAAATTATTTTTCTAAAAGCAATTTTTTTCATGAGTCTTTTTCCAAAACTCTTATCAAACAGCCCTACAAAAGATAAAAAAATATGCTGGTATATACATCCATGCATCCATGCATACATACATACCTGTTCTATGAGTGGAAGATAACCACCAACATTTGGTAATATGGTACCATTTTCAAGTATTCCCCCTTCACCTCCTACTCCAACTCCAACATCATCACGGTTCATCATGTAAAGTAAGTCATATACTTGATTCACTGCATGCCCTGCATTTGTCCAAGCATTTGCGCTTATCGTTATTCCCTGCAGTGCATACAGTTAAATTAGTTGAAACACTTCAAAAACACACAATCTTCTTGTAACATGGTCAAAGCAAATCATGTCGAATGTCAACTACAGAAAATGAAGTTGAAAAGTACTGTTCACAACTTTTATATATTACCCCTCTAAGAAAAGAAAAAGTACCTGGTTCTTTTTACTGTGGGAGTTTTGTTGTTTTGATTAACTAAACAGAGAGTGAAAAACACAGGATATTACAAAATTTTCAATTTTGAAATACCCAGTAGTGAAGATGATGACTGGTTTGTTTAGTTACCTCCAATTCAAATTCTGATCTGTTGAGCTTGAGAAGATAGAGAAGGCCAAAGAAATCATCAGTATCAACATCTGTATCGAGAAGAATCCGACGTGGCCTGTTTTCAACACTGGACAGAGCATCTCCAACAATAATAGCTCCAAGAAGCAATAACAGAGCCACCCAAAACCTGTTTCTCTCTGTAAACAACATTCTTCTGAAGCTCAGAAATGAACCCAGAAATCTCGTCTCTCTCGAAACCAAGTTTAATGAAGCAAGAGAGTTATATCAGTCTCATTCCATGAAAAAGCCACAAGAGGAGCCCAGAAGAGAAGAGGTGTTATAACAGAGAAACAAACATAAAGTTTACGTGTTTCATTGTCTCTTTCGTTTGTGTTTGTGTTTGTGTATAAATGAAAGCTTGAAGTTTGGAAATATGGAGAGAGGAGAGGAGAGGGAGAGAGAGATGATTGAAGAATGGAGATTGTGATGACAAGAAGGGGAGGAGTAGTGGATAGCTTTTAAAAGTCAGAGCTATTTTATGCGATCGTTGAATAAAACTCTGTTCCTTTTGGTACTCCAAAACCCCAACTCAAGCTTACGTACTTGTTCTCACAACCAACAAGATGCACTTTCATCTCACACATACACAGCGCCACTGATAATTTAACAAC
Source organism: Leucaena leucocephala (assembly GCA_037074615.1). NCBI lineage: Eukaryota > Viridiplantae > Streptophyta > Magnoliopsida > Fabales > Fabaceae > Leucaena > Leucaena leucocephala. Next base: position 14,336,858 of record CM073562.1, read on the forward strand.
AGGGTTTCTCATCCTAAACTTACTATAAAAATTTATTTTAATTTTAAATATATTATATCAATTCAGCTGATATCTTTATTGATTATAAATATTAATGAGAGTTTTATATAATGATTAAGAGAATATTTTAAGATAATTGATAGAAAAACATTCGTTATAAATAGTTAATTTAATTAAATTTTTAATATTTATAAACTATTTATATAATTTTTATATTTAAAATGATATAATAATTTTATAATGTTAAGAGAAAGGGGAAACAATTAAATAGAGATATATGAGATGGAATTTATTTATTTAAAAATATCTCAATGCTTTCTTTCCCATATGTTTTATATAATATGTGAGGGAACTCGTTGATGGAAACTAAAAATAATTTAGAAAAAATTATAAATTTAAAAAATAAAATAAATTAAAATTTTATATTTAAAGTATGTTTGATATGAGAGAAATAGATAGGAGAAAAGGAAAAATTTTGATAAATTCAATTTTAAAAAATAAATAAATAGGGTTATAAAATTTTAATAGGGAGAATATATAAATAAGATAAAAGGGTAAGGAAAATTAATTAAAAACTTTTAACACTATTTTTATAATTTTTTAAAATCAAACTCATTAAAATTTCCCCTTCTATCCCAAAGAATATTATTTATGGTCATGAAAGTTAATGCCACTCTTTTTTTTCATATTTTGTGTAATTTCATTACATCAATATTTTGTTCTATTGTATATCATATAAAATTTATAAACAGTAATACTATTTATAAATCATAACTAATGCAATTTATATTAAATTTGAGGTAAAATCTTGAATCTTTAGTTTAATTGACAATTTTTTTATTAAATTAATTTAAAAAATATAAACTAGCAGTTTAAGATTATAAGTGTAATTAGACATATAATCTCCTAATGTTAAAACACATGTTTTATTTTCGTATATTAGTTTTATTTATATATTGATATTTAATTTTTTAATATTTTATGTCAATCATATAACTCAATTAATTAAAGATATTAGTATATGTATAACTTGAAATTGGTAATGTCAGTGAGTATATATAAATTGGGTATATTAGAGTGTGATTAAAGGAAGTAACAACTAATTATATATAACAAGCAAACAACTTTTAAAAGCAATTAATGGGGAAGGGGTCTATACCAAATCGATTCACAAAATTGTTTAGGCCACAAAGATTCAGCAACAAATTCCAATGACCTAATCTCGAGAGAAATTAAAGGGAAATATTCATGATTTGACACTAAACAAAATTATTATTATTATTATATTTTTAAATTTTGTGTGTTCTTAGAAAAAAGCTTAGCTATTGGAAGAGGAAGGATCAAATGGTTCTCTCTCTCTATGTGGGGATTATTTATTTATAAAAAATTATTTGTTTTTTTTAGAGTGATCAATGGCATGCCAAGTGGTCCTTTTTATGAAAGAATCGACCATTTTTGTCAAAATTATTTTTTTAAAATATTTGTGTAGAATATTCCTACCCACTATTCCATTATCTTGTGTGATGGACATGCATGGACTTTCATTCTCGTCGACAATACCTCTATTTATTATATTTTATTTATTTTTATAAATTTGAAGGGAAGACGGGGGATTAGATTTTGTTTTTGATTCCCAAGTAAGAGACTGAAGGCGATTGGAGAAGATTATGTTTTTTTATTTACTTTTTATGAATTATAAATTTCTAAATATTTTAAATTTTAAAAATTTGTTTTTGGTAAAAATATAACTCCTGATCTAACGCATACTATCAGCAGGCATGAATCGTGATGGAAGAATGATATTAATATTATATATTTATAGTAAATTATATTATAATATAATTTATAGTAAATTATATTATAATTTATTTTCCATATGTTATATAATGTATGTACTCCTATATTTAGAACCATTTAAAACAAAGGGAGTACTATCAAATTAGTCTGATGGAATTGTTATTTATTTATTTAGGAAAAATTATCATAAGATTCAAAAAATAAGTTTAATAAAAAAATCTCAAAAACTAGTGAACAATAAAGATTTATTATTATTTTATGTACTGGAATTTATAATTATATATTATTTATTTATTGTAAGATTTTTTCGTGCCTAGCACCTTACACTGATTTTCTATTTTCTCTTTTAATTAGTCAGTTGCCATCCCACACTTGTTGCACGTGACTTTGATAAATGTCATATGGCTACGGTCAACGCTTAGCCAACTCTTATTCTTTTTGCATGTTGTTCCCATTTGAATCTTTGTATTGTGACTTCTTTTATTAGTATGTTTTGTCTAATCCAATAACTCCGTTTTATTGGTCTCATGTTTATTTTTATTGTACGCCCGTTGTTGATTATTTTTAGACTTTAGTTTTAGTATATTTTTTTAAAAAAAATTATATCTAAATCTCATATAAAAAATTAAAAAATAATCAAATAAATGTGAAGTCATATGGGTTTAAAATTAATTTTTTAATTATAAAATAATAGAACTACTCCTACAGAAAAATTCAATTAATTTTTTAGCCCCAATTATTATCCTTTCATCAGGGAATTATTATTTTTATTGCTTGAGTTATTATTTTTTTTATTTAATTTATTATTTTTCTCTATAAATCTATCATTCATATTATTTGAGTTATTTTTTTCTATGGGTATTTCTATTATTTTATAATTTAAAAAATTAATTATAAATATTGTGAGATTTTACAATGGTCTGATAAATTAACGAGATTTTTTTATAATTAGATTGATATGAGACTTAAATATAATTTTTATTTTTTTTAAAATCCAAACTTTGCGTCAAAGCTTCAATCATGCATTTTTTATATATACATTTTTAGGAAAAAGCTAGACGGTTTACATTTTGTACTCTGAGCCTTCTTTCCTAATTATAGGATCGATTTATCTATTTTTTTTGAAAAAAAATTAAAAAGTTCAGTTATTTTAATTAAAAGTAATGAATTTGTCGTTAATGAAGTATTTGGATCCATATTAATTCTCTCTTTAATCAATTAATATAAGAGGACTTTTGTTAAAAAATAATAAATAAAGTAGATAATTCAAATGGGATATAAAATCTCAAAAGGGGCAAATCAAACTTGCTAAAAAACAGTCTTATAATTAGGAATTAATGATACAACTTATTACTATAGGGAGATTATTAATTATATATATTAATTGTTTATGTTAAATGTAGAATTAAATATTAAAAAAGGTAATTAAGAGAAACGGATTGACACGTAATGCAAAAGGGAGTGTCGGCTAAATCAAAAGGGAAGATTACATATAAAGTGAAAAGTAATTAGGATCTTAGAATAAGATGACTTTATAAAACTTGAAAGAAACGACAAGTAGTGGTAGATTTGGAGTGGATTTATTTTACTAATACAGTTAATTTGAAGTCATTTGGCTTATAGTAAAAATTAAAAATATATATATATATTTAAATATTTAATTACTTAAGAGATGAAACATATTTTAATTTGCTGATTAGGCTCATCATCTTTTGGACATGCAGATCTCTTGAGGTGATGTAAAGTATTTGGAGCTTTTAGCTTTGAACTTGAAGCCAACTTGTCTCCCCTCAATATAATCAATTAACTCTTAATTAATTAAGAATAAAATCTAATTAAAGTAGAAAAAATCTTATATATTAAAAGAAGAATGGTGATGAAAATATATAACAATAATTAATCAACAAAATCCCTCAACTGTTTATATTTAAAAAAAAAAAGGAGAGAACAAAATAATGATGATGTATTGGATTCAAAGTGCAAACATATTATCAATAAGCTTATATATAGAGAAAGAATTATACTGAATTCCCTAGTAGATAATTAATTATAAAAAAATATTTTCAAAATATCAAACGAATGAATAGTCTCAAAATATTTAGGGATAATTTTTTAATTATGAAATGATATAGTTATCCCTATTATATTCCTTTAGGCCACAGAATTTAGTTTCATATTCAAAATATTATCCCCAAGTTCTTTTGGACTATTCAATCGTTCGATAATCTTAAAAAAAAAATTACACAAGACTTCAGTACAATTCTCCATATATATATATATATATATGAACATATAACTGCTTACTACTTAATGTTGAAACATAAGTATGAACTCTTATATAATAGATAGTTTTCAATGTTGTTAATTATTTTCCACTCTGACTTTATTAATATTCTCAAGGGGTTTTTTTCAATTGTAAACGCAAGTCTAACGTTGAATTTGAAAAGAAGAAACAAATTAAGTGAGGTCATGTGTGAGTCTATTAGTCTATGAAATTTTAATTTTTTTAATAACAATAAAGATATTATTAAAAGTTCATCTAAATCTTCATTTTATTTACTATAAAAAAAATAGTAAATTAAGTAAAGCTAATTAAAAATTAATTGGTAGTGAAAAGCAATTAAGTTGACCCCTCCAAATGGAGAGTGCTGCACAAAAACCCAGTAGGGTCTTACAGCCAATATTCATGAAGCAAAATGCTTCCATAATAATCAAAATGGCAGGATTAATCCTTATTAATAGTCAACGTTATCATTGTTAATTGTTAATTAAGGTCAATTAATTTGAGTTTATTTAATTAAGCTAAGATGTGCATCGATAATTTCTTAATTGAAACTTTAAAAAATATACACTCTTCTGATCTTATTTATAAGTTATTTTTAACATATTTTATTATAATTAAAAAATTAATCTAATTAATTTTATCTTAAAATTTAAGAACTTTTCAATTTCACTCTTAACCCTTATTTAGTATATATACTTTCCAGGTAAAATTATACATTTTATATACTAATAAGTTTAATAAGGCGACTTGTTGGTAAAAAAAAATAAGGTGACTCATAATAAGAAAAAAATACTCTAACAATTATTGCAATACATAAATATACATAAAAGTGGAAAATCAAAAGATTTTTCAAAGGCTTTAGGACATATTTGAGAGTTTATAATGGGATAGAACGGAAGAGTAGTTCATTGAGTGGAGTGGAATGATTTCATTTGGCCATTATTTGATAATTATTATAAGATTAATATAATAAAATTAAGTATAATCATGTTTTTGGAAGGGATGTTCAAAATGAGGGTACTTTTATAATAGTATTCATCCTTTAATTTTTAATATATAATCTAATTAAAAAATTAATTTTAATATTAAATATAATCTATAATTTTTATATTTATTATTTTTTTAAAATTATTCTTATTAATACTCTCTTAATAATAATTAAAAGAAAAATAAATTAAAAAAATACAATTTAAATATTTTAAAAAATTATTTTATATTAAAAAAGAGATGAGTATTATTTATTTCTAAGTCCTGGTGGATCCTAATTTAGAAGTCGGTGGGGGGAAAAAATAGGTTAACAAAATTTGAGAGGCCATCAGAGATCGTTTCATTTTCTTTTGTTATGGGGGAATCGCGGTGTAATTTAAAAAAATATATAATAATAAAAATATCCTAAATAAGTAATTAATATAAATCTGTTATTATTTTTTATATTAAAATTTGTCATTAAATACTTTTTGTTATGAGATTTTTTTTATAATTATATTTTTTTTAGAAATTTATAATAATTTTTTCTTTAAAAAATAACTTCAACAATAACACAATCTTTTTAGGGATCCCAATATATTTTAGGGAAAATGATATATGGGTCCCATGGAAGCAATTGAATGACAAAAAAGTCCCAAGAAATGATATAATTAATTTCAAGTCCCATGGGACTTTAGATGAATTTTTTCTAATTATGAAAAGACACAATTGTCCTTCTTAGCGTGCTCTAGTATGAAAGAATAAGAGAAAGTGTGATGAGGAAGCCTGTAGCTACAGTGACTGATGCAGAGAGAAAGAAGAGAGAGATAAATGTTGAAGGGTTTTTGAGTTTCTTACGCTTCAGAGCTCAGGCTTGGCCTTCCTGGTAGTGATTCTCCTCCTCTTAAGAGGAAATCTGGAAGTAGGATTTCTCTTTTCAGCAAGGATTTGTAAAGTAATCATAATAATACTGATCATAGTGCTAATAATGGGTTCTGCTCTTCTTCTTCCCTTTTGAAGAACAACAACGTGGCTGGAGCTAAGAGGGCTTTTTTTGACACCATTGATGGAAAATGGGGTTTCTCTGTGAGTGACAAAATTATTGCGTCTGAAGCTGATTTGGGAAAAGAAACTTATTTCTTCTCTCCAAGAGGAGGAGGGAATCTTATGAAACCTCCTCTCGTTTCTGCAGAAGCTTCTGCAAATCTGAACAAAAAAATACTAAAGATGGCAGAATAGTTCAAGAGAAGAAGAAACCTTAGGTTACTATTTCTACTACAAATGAACATAAAAGTTCTCCTGCTGCTGCTAAGTAAGCTTCACCTTTTTTCTGTTCTTTTTCATGTCATCATCATTTGGTTTTGGTTCTCAGGAAGAAGGTGAAAGTCTGTTTGTTATATTAGATGATGAAATCATGATGAAGTTTTCTAAACATAAAATTAGAGATATGTTGGAACTGTGAGCATCACTTGAAAATTATTTTCAGTGTTAAGAGCATTCCTTCATGTCATTTTTATTGATTTTCTGTATTTTCTAAAACAAAAATAAGGGATTTCATATCATATCTTTGTTATGTGTATTCCTTTTCTCTTTGATTTCTAGTTCGTCTTTTTTTGTTCATTTTTTTATTCCTTCATCATAGATGTTATTACTATCCATGGAAATTTAAAGTTAATGGCGTCAAATTGAAATCTTCCTCTCTGTAGAACTGAATCTTATTTCTTTTTTGTCTTACTGAACAACACTGATGTTTGCTTGTACATATATGATAATCATTAGGATAAATAATGTGAAACGTGAATCTTTTGCAACATGGCACATGTTGTGAGATGGCTACCAATTTGATCCTTTCAAAAGAACAGCATGAACTCTAATCATTTCTCACATTAATTATGGACCATTTAATAGTTTTGCCATACTTTCAATTTTTTCTATCATAAATTTGACTCCTGATATCATTAGTTTTATTATTGCTGCCATTATTATTATTTTTATTATGATGTTAGTGTTATCTTATTTATAAGAGAGATAGTTTTAATCAAACACTTTATACTTTAACTTATTTGATATGTGTTTTTTAAATCACAATGCATAACCTTATGTTAGATCAGAGATTAAACACTTTGTCTTCTTGGTTCATTCAACTTTGATACATGTGTAATGTAATGGTGGTTTGTTCATTTCCTGTTTCTATTCACAGGTGATGACCATGGTGGCGAAGACATTGATTCAAGATGAAAAAGGAAATGACTTGTTCTGTCAGAAGACACATCTTTTCTGCACATTTTATGAGGAAGATGTTGGCTCATGCATGTGGCAAAGAGCCTAGATATGAGAAGAAAAAACTTACTAACCCAAGTATTTTGGACTGTAAAATTTACAAACAATATATGTAATTGAACACTTTTGAAGAAATGTCAAGTTTTTAAGTTGTTGCGGAAAGAATATTGTCATATTGAATAAGTAGGTGTTGTATTTTATGTCAGGTTCAACAAATACATCAAACTCAATAATATATTGGGGAATATTAACAACTGAACCAATAAGAAATGATAATCCCATAGTGAAAGAATGACAACTGCACCATCTATAATAACAACTTTCCGACGACAGCACAGACAATAACTGCACTGCAGAGTGACAACTACGTATTCAATGCATAACAACTACACCAATACTAAATGACAATCCCATGGTGAAGGAATAACAACTGCACCACCTAAAATAACAACTTCCCTACGACAACAACTACACTAATTGACAATGAACCCCATCACTTGCACTAAGAATCACATCAGCTGCAACTAACAACCCTATCAGCTGCACTTATAACCCCAACACCTGCAATAACAACCACATCGCCTAAAATAACAACCCCAGCACCTGCAACTAACAACTCCAGCCCCTACAACTAAGAACACATCACCTGCATTAAGAACCCCATCAGCTATAACTAACAACTTCATCAGCTGCATTTATAATCCCAGCACCTACAATAACAACCCCAATGCCTGAAATAACAACCCCAGTACCTGCAACTAACAATCACAGCCTCTATAACTAAGAACCCTATTAGCTGCACTAAGAACCCTATCAGTTGCAACTAACAACCCCATTAGCTGCACTAACAACCCCAACACATGAACTAACAACTCCAACGCCTGAAATAACAACCCCAGCACCTGCAACTAAGAACCCCAGCCCCTGCAACTAAGAACCCCATCAGCTGCAACTAACAACCCCATCAGTTTCACTAACAACCCCAGCACCTGAAATAACAACTCCAACGCTTGAAATAACAACCCCAGCACCTGCAACTAATAGGTGATTGTTATGCCTTCACTATGGGGTTGTTATTTTCTACTGGTGGAGTTGTTATTTTTTCAATATAGGGTTGTTATGTTTAAGTGCTAGAGTTGTTATTTTTTATATCATTGGTAAGTTATTTTTCAGTGATGACAATCTGCACCAGACACATTATTAACAACTCACCCACTCATATTAACAACTATCGCGTAACATAATGACAACTTAACTACTCATAATAACTCCTCATATGAATTTGCCTGCAAAAAATCAGCAATTTCATAAACCAGACTTTTGTACCATAGATAAAAGGTTTAAAGTGTCCACTAAATCTCTGAGCTATTTGAAGTCCATAATAACATTCGTTATTTCTATGCTCATTACACCTATAAATAACTCATTCCCTGTACGATAATCAATCAACAAGTTTTTTCTTGCAGCCTATACATTGTGATTTCCTGCTGCTTAAAGTATCGCCTGTCCTCTGCATCAACTAACACCAGATTTAAGAAGTACTTCACACTAAATTTGTTATTAATGTTGCGATGAGTTGGGGTCAGCTCGTAGGGACTGAGGAACAATCATATTGGTATAGACTCACCTGTAAAAACAAAACTCAATCAGAGCCATTGCTTCTATTGGCTCATACTAAGTAATTTTTTTAAATGGAAAGGTTCAAAATAAGACTAGTTTGTAGTAGAGTATTAATCCATTTTTTTAAACCGATTCATTTAAATAGGTTTGATTCTTTATCGGATCAAAAAAACCCAAGGACGTTGATACCTTCGCCCTCTTCCAGTCTTGTTTTTCATGCTCCCCAGTCGATATGCCAAAGAAGAAGGAAGATTGATCACCGTCGATTCCTAGATGCTTTTCATACTGAGGTCGAGGTTGTTGGCCCCCCTGTGTGTAAACTTCTGCCACATGGGGAAGGAAAGGAGTCATGCTCTACCTATTCTACCAAGAAGAGATGCCAAATCGTCTTCCCGGATCACCTTTGATGGACATTCAAAAGGATCTGCTAGGAGTGCTAATCATAGGAAAATGTGAGAAGAAAGTCAAAAGTAATATCATTAATATACCTCAGACAGGAGCACTATCCATCAACTCAAATTTTGCCAATGTTTCGGTCTCAACATGGGTGTTGGTCCATGAACCTGTCGATTCCTAATGCTTAATCTCCAGGTCCACATATTAAAGAAATAAATGCAGCCATGAAGATGTTAGAGCATAAAGGAAAAGAAAGTTTACAGGAAAGCAAAAGAACAACCATAACCTCAATGAGATTTGGAAATAGAAGACCAGCAATTTTAACAAATTTTAAGACAAATGATCAATGACCAGCTTTACGTCAAATGAATACTACAGGGTTAGAATTCTTATACTATTTGATTAAAGAAGAGTTTAGAGAATGAAATAGTAGCAGCTGCTGCTATTCACTCAAGAAAACATGGCAACACTTGAATGGACTCTGATGGATTTCCTCTATCAAATATGATTAAATCAAAACAGCTTGGAAATTCAAACATAATGACCTCACCTTGATGCTATTGTTAATTGATGGAGGTGGAGAATAGTTGCGGACCTAATCAATAAAATAATCTCAACTTGAGTAGATGAAATGGGATCATGGAATAGTTTCCTTTTACAAAAAGATATCATACCACAAAATCCTGGTACTCTATTATATAGAGACAGATTCACCTAGAGAGAACAAACTCAGAGCGACGAATGGTACTATTGGAGAGATGACAACGACGATCGAATATGTTGAAGCAAGTGGCTGCCGCTGGAACGTCGAGTGGCAGTAACGATGACTGGAAGAGGAAAGGCGACCAAGCAGAGACGAAGGAGAATAGTGCAAGCGACGACGAAGGAGCATATTGCAATATTGAAAGAGAGTTACGCCTTCAGTTTTACAGTTTCTCATCTTCTTTTCACAGTAGAACGCTAAATTCCTTCTGCTTTTACTGTTTTTTTATTCTCAATGGCAGTTTTGTCCTTTTACAATTAGAAAAAAATCATCTAAGGTCCCATGGGACTTGAAATTAATTATATCATTTCTTGGGACTTTTTTGTCATTTAATTGCCTCCATGAGACTCAGATGTCATTTTCTCTATATTTTATTCCATCATTAATAAATTAAAAAAAAAAGTCTCTGTCACCACCTTAGACTTTTATAGGTCAAAGCCAAAATGATGGCATCTAGCGAAGACTAGTGAATCTGCGCGTTTCAAGATATGAATCACAATGAAGTGTCGCCATTGTTCTCAAGATTAGACTGATTGGCTGAACCCATCATGGTTTTACCATAAAAGCTAGTTTTTTAATAAATTGATGAGAAAATTATCTATATTTTTCTTCAATTTTTAATTTAAAATTTATATTTTTTTATAAAATTATATAATTTTGTTATATTAGCATCATTAGTTTTGTAACTTTACTCTATTAGCCCCTTCATAAAAGGTAATTATTCTAATATAGTAAAATTAAAAAAATTAAAGAGAGGAAAAAAGAGATATATATCAAATTAAAAATTGAAAAAAATATATGTACTTTTAAAAATAGTTTCTCCCTAAATTGATTGAATTAAAAAAATCGGATTATTTGAGAGTTCAATTAGTTTTATTTTTAATTATTTTTCTATAAACAATTCAATTCAACTTGGATAATTTTGACTAAAAAACCTTAAATAAATTATAAACTAATAATAAAAATTACTTAAAGTTAACTTAGACAATAAGATATATGAAGTTATTCTGTCTTTTAAATTTATAGATTTTTTAAAATTATTTTTATTAATTTTATATATTAAAACTTTCATTTTTTCTAATTTTTTAATTAATTTTTTAATATTTATAAATTAGCTATCAGACAAGTACCTATCAAGTTTAGTTAAAAAAAAAAGTTTTAAAAAGATATGAAAGTAAAATAAATTAAAAGACGTGTATTAGTGTTTATTCTTGATCGTACTATATCTCTTAATTAAATCTCAAGTTTGGTGAGCTTGAAAACCGAGTCACACCATTCATTCACATATAAATATATATATTAAATACGTATTGGAACTTTTAAATATATGATTTACCATTAAGGCATTGGACCAGAATCATTCATTTTTTTAGTGTTTAGTTTCTTAATATACTTTTAAATTCCCACTAATAAATATTCTCGAATTCTATAGTCATGGGTAACTATCTTTCTTTCTTTCTTTGGTTTTTTGGTCAATTTACAGATAATTATTTAACATATTTTAAAAAAATGGAATTAATATATCAATCTTTAATTTTTTTTTGCTAATTATTGGTTATATGAAATTCCAAAAAGTTGTATGCGATTATCGTGTTTTTTATATAGATCAAAATATCTATCTTCAGCAACAGTAACTAATCGTCTATGAGGCTTCTACTTAAAAGTAAACAGCTTCCATGGGATGTTTTCTATACTCAAAGGTAAAATTCGAATATCCACCACTTAGTTAAGAAAATAAATGAGATAATCTCTAGGCTATATCAGACTAATTGACTAGTGAGGCATTATTTTTTTTTTATTATAAAATTTTTTAGAAATTATATTTTTTTAAACGATATTAATATTAAAAATATTTTTTTTGGTACAAATTTTTTTTAAAAAGGTTGGGTTCACCTATGATCTAATAGTAGGGTGAAATCTCCTTTTCTCTTAGGCGATATCAATTTCAGGCAGGGCGAGCCGTCTATTACCTTCAGGCATAAACCTAACCACCCAAGAGTTAAGATGCCTCCCCAAGCGCCACAAATGGAACCACAATAAAGTGTTACTCCTCAGGGTTCAAACACAATCCAAATGGTAGTATGTCTTATCCCTTTATTAGCTGAGCTAAACCTATGAATGATGGATTTAAAAATATATATATTATATTAATATTAAATAGTGTGAGCCTAATTCTAAATCAACGTTTTTGATTAATCAATCAGATTGGATTCATGCTTTTAGTGGGCTCGAAGCTGTATAGGCCGAGGCCCATTTATAAGGTGAGATATAAGCCCATAATTAAATCTCTTGGATAAGTATATATCAACAAAATATCAATATCTTTAACCATATACTTATATCTTATAAAGATATAAATTTGATTATTGTTACTATTATAAAGGTTTATTTTGTATGCGATATCGTTAGTTCCTTATAAGTGCTATCTAATCTATAGATTGTGTCATAGCCTTGATAAAAGACTAGTAACAAACTCATATAAACTTAATTATAAAAACAAAACGCAACAAAGTTAGGTCTAGTGGGAAAGTGTTAGTCCCTCACAATATGATGAATCAATATTCAAATATTTGTTGGAAGAGGTGTGCACTTATATTTAATATTTAACAATATCTTGAATAAAATTACTTTAAATTCTAATAGGATACTTATATTTAGGGAAAAAAATCAATATCTCTAGTACGAACTAATAGGGGTTGAGTTTGGTTTAATAGTGCTTCTAACAACATTTTCTCCAATAGAATACTTTTGCTTAGGAAAAAAAATATAGATATCTTCATAAAAAGTAATGATACATTGTGAATACCTATTACCCCTATATATATATATATATATATATATATATATATCTACGCACACAATGCGCCAAAATAAAGTCATTTTTTCTTCTCTTCTTTCTGAGGCGTTGCTGAACACAGGAAAACACACTCAATCAAATCAAATACCTCGTCCAACTGAGATTTAAATACACCACACTTGAATCTAAGTTGCAAAGATATGATTCACCAATGAAATTTACGCTACACTAGCAAATGAGAACATGTACTTCTAGTCATCTAACTTTATAGCCAGCCTCGGTAGGATCTTTTAATTTTATAAAGCATTTCTTTAGTTCTCCAACCCTAACACCATGAGTCTGAAATGATGATCAATCATTGTTATTTTAAACAAATTAACCTTCATTTTTTTTTTGTTAATAAAACTAACGATTTTACAGTTAGAAGAGGGAAACATTATATAAAATGAAACATTGGGGTACCTTTGCCAATTACACCGGAATTAAACTTACCAAACTGGCGAGTCACTTGTGAAATATGAACCCATAACAGCTTTCATATTATTAGCTATTAGATTACAGTGTTACTAGCATCTTCTTTTGTTTGATGGCACTCCTATACAAATTCATACATAGCCTTCCCAACAAGTAGCAGTCACATGCATTAGGCATTGAAGAACATAGAACACTTAAAGCGACAGATAAAAGAGATTTACATCTCCCAAGGCTTTACAAATGACACACAATATCTAGGGTATAGAATAGGCTTGAGCAAGCAAGGCATGCAATGCAATTCTGCTACCTCTTCCTGTAAAAAACACAGAATTCCATGAGCTGCTGGAGGCCTACAGATCATGAGAGCTACATATAATAAAAGTTTCTTCTCCGAGGCCGAGAGTTTAATTGACCTGCTAATGCTCTTCTGTTCGGTCGAGCAGTCGGTTTGGCACTCCCCGGAAATTCCCACCTGACTATGTCACCGTCCCAGGAGGAACTGATCAACATTGGGTACACAGGGTGCCAACTACAATCTCTCACAGGTCCTTCATGATGGTCAAGTTTTGCAACTTGATCTCCACTCACCTACAAAGAACCGTCACGATTACCATCAAGACACTCAGTACCAGGTAATTTATAGGCAGATACCTATATGCTAAGATTCCGATGCACTGTCATCACAAAAACAGAACCTCGATATGTTTGAATTGAAATGGGTATCAGACATGACACAATACTATATTTATACTTGAGCATACATAATGGGGCACCCACATGTAATAATACCCTTTTTTTGGGTTACAATGGAACCGCCAATATCCAGATCCCATTACCAGAAACCTGACTAATCTGGCCTCACCCAGCCTAGCTAAGGTCCCTCTTAAAGGGGGTAGGTTTCCCCCTGCGAGGGTTTTTTCCATGCCCAGGGATTAAACCCGATACCTCTGGTTCAGGGACCAAGGTAGCTACCACCTCGACCAACCCCACGTTGTTATGTGATAATACCTTAGTTATACTCGAACAAGCAAATTTTTGGTATGTCACTAGGTTCATAGTGAACCATCTTCATATCAAATGTATATGTAGCATCCCTAATTGGCACTGGTATTACTATTATTCTCAGTACAGTTGACTTTTGTCATCTAATAATTAATATTATTATTAACTCCTAGACAAGTCACCTATACATTTACATGACAGGATTTTCCTCAATTAATATAATGCATTAGATTAATACGGTTGTTTCATCCAATGGTCAATGTCACTTAATATGATTACATGCAATTTGTCTAGATCTGAACACAAGTGATAATAAAGGTATCTTGTAAGAGAAGTTTTGCTTTTACCAGGTCATAGATATAAACAGAGCCATCGCTGGACCCCGTGAAAATGTACTTTTGTCCAGTGCTGCAACAAGAATCAGAACATGAAATATTTATTCATATGATTCACATTACACATAAAATTCCATGAATTTAAGAAATTTAAGCATTACCCAACATCCTAGGACCCCAGATATAATCAAGTCAAGTCAATGAATTAACAGCTATGGAATTGGTTCTCTCTTTATTTACGAAAGAAAGAAAAGCTTTTTATGAATAGTCATACACAATTTAAGAACCAAAATAATTGGGCTAATGAAGAAACTTTAAATTACCTATATGATGGTGAGAAGTAGCAGCGGATTAAAGTACGCAACACTGAGTGGCCTTTATATGTTGCCAATGACTGGTCTTTGGGATGTTTTAAATTTCTTGCATATTGGGGGTAGTCCATCCACCTATAATCCCAATCTTCATCTTGAAGCCCGGAACTGTGTTGAATAAGTAACCAGCATCAGCATGATATATATATATATATATATATATATATATCACAGGTTAGGAAAAACAAATGAGACATTATTATTCCAGTGTTTTTTTAAACTATAATTGATGCTCCACTTGGTTTCACTAATAGTTTAAATATACAGCCCCACTGAAAAAATCAGAATTTGGGGTGGGGGGTGGGGGGGGGGGTGAGATAAACTTGTTTCATTCTTATAAGATTTTGATTTTCTAATGGAAAAAAGGATCTATCTCAAAATATTAAAAAGTTTCACAAAAATTATTAAGAGGAAAGATAAACAATAATCTTAAACATAAACATTGCCAACTCCACAAGACCTTCATTATTAAAAAAATTAAAATATTTGGCAGCCTCTTTTAAATGACCATCAGAGCTACCTTTAGATTGCCTACATAAAGAGCCTTATGGTAGTTAGGATATCAGTTTAAGATCATATTAATTTATACACGATTGGTCCGCAGGTTTGTTTCTCATTTCTCATGTCTCATCACAGAATCTTTCACTTACTCGTTTCTTTCTCAAATTCTGTTTTTCCAACAACAACGGCATTTCATATAGGATATTGAATAGGAAATCGAATTTTATTCATACAGCCTCTTAAATCTTAACAACTAGAGAAAACACCAAAAAGTTAGGTGGGAAACATATGAAGGGATAAAAAAGAGAGGATTAATGATAATTAGACTTACTTTATAACATCAGAAGTCATCTTCCTTATATCCCATAATTTTATAGTCTGATCTTTTCCATTAGAAATTAAATAACGACCATCTCCATGGCTATCGATGAATGTAATGCCTTGTAAATGGCCCACTAATGTTCCAGCTGGTTGCCCTTTTGAAGCAAAGCAACGCCTATCCCACACCTACACAAAAGCCAATTGTTTCTTAAGTGGAAAATAGCATGTGTTAAGCTATGGAAGACAAAAAGGAATATAATCAAATCAAAGAAATTTTCAAGAAAGAAAACCTTGGGGTCTAATTTAGATCTTCCCCTTGTTTAAATATAAAAATCAAACATTTCCTTCCCATCTCTTCTCCTCCATTCTCCTCAATCCAAAAAACCATTAAAGAATATCAATATACTTCCCACAAAGATCTGATATTTCATCACCTATGCATTGAAAATAATAATGCACCGTGCTGCATTTAAATTATATTTGCCTTCTCTCATAACAAGATGATCCTAAAAAAAGGACATTGTGACTTCAGCTTTACAAGAAGCTGCTGATCAAGTGGCACCTACCCACCCATCTCAGCATGCAATGTAAATGAGATGACAATTGTCGCTATCTCCAAACCAAATTCCTATGACTAGAATAAAAGGTTTACCTTGCAGAAACCATCATCACTTCCGGAATATATAAGATGGCCAGATTCATCAGCGAAGCAGACAGTGTTAACATCAGACTGCAATGTGAAAATGCACCTCAAACGTAAGCTACATGCTGTAATGGGAAGTAGAAAGACCTTAGCTGCTATGAGCCACAAGAATGAAATTAAAAAAATTGACCACCTACATTTGAATAATCTCTAAACCAGAAATAGTGATTGAGAAGATTTGTAGGCAAGCTCAAAATTTGGTTGCATTCAAATTCATGTTTCCTCAGACTAAACGTTATGATAAGACTCAAGTTTTAAAACTATCAAGACGCTGACAACATATTGAGTCAGAAAAGTATACAAGAGTGTAGGAGAGTTTAATAGTCCAAATATCTACAATAACATTTGCCTCTTATGGCTAAAACTATTTCACAGTAATTAATTGTACTATGAGGAAAGAATACTATTTGGTCATCATTATAATTTATTTACTTTATTTATTTTCTTCCCTAGGACTTCAGACATTCCAAAGACTTAATTGAAGAAAAAAAATTATTTTGCCACAATGTAACAAATTAGTAAGCTTCAAGAATAAGTTTGTAAAGTCAGACAAATATCAGTTAGCATCTTTATAAATTTGAAAGGGTTATCCAATTATTCATTATTAGAAATTAATTAGAGGCTAATATATATAATACCATGTGGGCAGGAATTCTAAGGCTAAGCTTATTGGCTCGAAGATCATAAACACATATTGAGCAATCACTTGTAGCAGCAACAAGTTCTCGGCCATCCGTTGAAAACTTGACAGAGAAAATCCCAAATTCGTCATCATCTTCATCAGAAGATAAATCTAAACCATAATGAATTTCCTGCAACAAAAGATGATCTTTTGAGTATAAAGCAAACTACTATTCAATGAACAAAAGGTACTACACTTGACATAATAGATGTATTGCTAAACTGCTATACAAACATTTTATTGTAGAAAATTGAACCAAAAAGAAAATTGTTTCTTTGTTAAAAGAAGTATCGCTAAACTGCTACGAAAAGATATTAAAAATGTTTCCTACGTGTTTAGTTGGACAAACCTCATCCAATGACCAATAGTAAAAGTGTAAGAGCATGCCCAATTGCCCGTATCAAAGCATTCAAATGTTGAACTGAACCATTTCATTTATTGTTAAGTTTGAAATGCTCAAAATGAACAAATAGCGAAAGATATCAATCCGCTCAGCTCACTTTTTCATTAGTAGATTTATTGGCAAACTTCAGCGCTTATAAATTCCAAGGACTATACAGAAAAAACACAACTGGGAACAAAATTGTGGAAGTAGCATGTTCATATGCCTCTATATAAATAAATAGAAAACACTAGCATAACAAAGCAGAAGTCACCGGCTTAGAAGTCACAAAAGTAGCAGTTCTGGGACATACTGTAACATTTGCTATTGATTGTGCTGTAGTAGACCCAACAACATTCACAATATAGACAATAGGCGACATACTAGCATAAACCTGCAATGATTACATTAGATTTAAATTAATACGTTGGGATAAAAAATTAATGACAAACAGTTGAAACTTCTATACAGTTAGAAGACCAACTCAACATTGGTCATTCATACCAATAAGAGGGAATCCTCCATTCTTTTTTTGTTTTTCTTTTATTTTAATTCCAAGGGAATCCTCCATTCTAATAATGCACATAATCACAATATTTGCCAAACAACTCAAACTTACAAGGTAGCATTGATCTGGTGAAAGAGATGTATCCGTAATTGTCCACCTCAGGTTTCTAGCAGAGATGTCCTTCAGTACCTTCCATTCCCTGTCAACATCATAGACCCTAATGTGGCTTCCCTGTTTCAGAAGAATGTACAAAAGGCCCAAAGTTAATTTTTAAAAACATTTTTTAGGTAAGTTATTTCACTAATATGACTTCCGTCTCTAAATAATAGTCATTTAAGGTTATACATATGGATTAAAAATCTATTTAATAATCTAGATTATAACAAAATGTACCTGAGACCCAGCAATAAATAGAGATCCTTCAGCAGAAAATTGTGAAACATAGGCACGGGTTTTCATCCGATCCACCAGCCAAGGACCCTTGGTAGGCAAATAGCGGCTTAAAACATGGCAACCATCTCTTGATGAGAATCTCCCAAGTCCAGAATAGTTAGCTTCTCTGCCAGCCAACATTCGTACAGTTGAAACTGGCAGCCTCATTCTACCAGGCTCACCACACCCCAAAAGTTTATGGGGGCTTGACCTAAGTTTAGTGAGTTGGGCAATTTCATGATCAAGATAAACCGTCCTCTCTCCAGCTGATCCACTAGCAGAAGATTCATCACTGACCCTACCATCATCACAGGTACCTATCTCTTTGCCTAACCTACTCATAATTTAGTCTTTGCTCCTTACCGTCTATCTCCTGCAAACAGAGTCATGTTTTAGACCCTGGCAACAGAATCAAAACATACGAAAATGTGCAGAACGCACATATATTGCTCAGAGGGGAAACACGGCGTGATTAGATTACTTAGTCATTTTGAGTTGTATAAACCAAAAAACTATACACTAAAATGAAAATGCTAATTAATAACCCCTTATACACTATAAAGAGTTATCCATATACAGTATGATTAGCATACTTGTCAACATCCATATTACACAGGAATCACCTCATCTTGCTACAAATTTGATATTCCTTCTTGGATAATATGAACAATTTGAGTACAATAGAGATGTAAATTCAATTTCAACATCGGTCCCGTGCATGAGTCATCAGGCTCGAAAAATCAACTACCACACTGCTCAAGCGAGATTTTTGCGATGATGGAGAAAAAAAGAAGTGATCTTGAACACAATTTTCGTCATTTAAAGCCAACAAAAATATTGGGAACCTAATAAAGCTCAAATCCTCGTCACTCCAGCCTATGAAACCGCTTCAGCAAATAAGTACAACAATTTCTAAACTGAACATGGAAAAATATCGACCGGGTATGAGAAAAGACAGGCTTACTTCTGAATCGAATCCGAAATTCTTGGTATCCAAGGCTCCAGCCACAATTCAGATATCCCAGTTCCGTCTCAAGAATTACTGTGCTTCAAGTTCTCAATTTCCAAAGCGACTCTTAGTGTATACTGAATGAATAAATAGGTGAATCGTCAAAGTCTCTTAATTACATTCTTGCGATCTTTATTCGCAAGGAAAAATAATAATTGTAGGATTGATTTTGATGAAAACAAAAATGTATTTTTTTTTATAAGAGAGTTACTGCATCGGGAGAAATAGGGGAAAATAACAGAGCAGACCAGACGACCTGCTACACAAATTTAAGGCCACCATCCGTTTGAACGTCATCGAGGATTTAAGGAAAACGTGGCAGGCGACGACGACGCTGATGTGAACAACGAGCAAGCAAAGCATAGTGAAGAACTTCAGCTAAAGGAAAAATAAAAAATTATTAAATCCATAGAAGTGGTATTATAAGAATATAAGTCATAAATTGTGCATTTTCTATTTATGATTAATGAATAACTAAAATGCATTTCATGAATCTAATTAATTAGTCTAACATTACAAGATTGACCATATACAAGGCATTTAAAAAGATAGACTTTATAATCAGATATACTCATTTTAGATTTTTTTTTATAAAATATAAATAATCGAATTATATAAATTAAAAAAATTAATTAAAGACAATGAATATATAAAAAATATAATTTATATTTTAAGTGGTAATGAAAAGAAGAATGGGTAAAATAAGTGATAAGAATCTAGGTAAAATATTTATTAATAATATAAGCATATCCTTTTTATGCAATCGTTTCCATGCAGTCCTTACAGAGATGATAAAATCAAGTGGTTGAGTGCTGCTCAAGATAAGTTCTTGATGATAGATATGTTTAGAGAGCTGAAGATTCATATAAAAAAAAACCTTCAAAAATACTGAACATTAATGGAAAGTAATATGGAAATGAGGTTGTCCTCATAAAAAACAAGTACACAAAACCATGTCAGAATAATAATAAATCATATATATATATATATGGAGAAAGAGAGAGAGAGAGAGAGAGAGATGGGCAATGTGCTTCCCGTGTAAAAAACAATATTAAGAATGAACTAATATAATATAATGGATACATTCAACTTATCTGTCACTCATTACTACATCAATGAAATTCATCCATAACTCACATGTGCCCTGTAAATAGCTACTTTTTTTCTAATTTTTTGGGTTCCACTTCCTAGCCTATATGAAATTCTCCATCTTCATCAAACGAAGCTCAAAGACTTTGATTCATGATGGTGTGACCATTGGACAGTATCTTTCTGCTATGGCAATATCTTTGTGCTTGAGTTTCCAGTTTCCACCATGAAAAAGACACAGATCGTTGAGAATACAAAGTCCTGAATTTACCCATCTAATTAAATCTTTCTATGTCATTTCTCTCTATGAATTGATGCATCCCTGAATCTCTTCTAGAGTTTTTCCTTTGGTTTCTGGGACTAACTTTGCAACAAATAGAATGGTCAAGAGGGAACATCCAGCATACAGAAATAAAGTACCTGAACAAAGGAAAAAATAGGCATAAGTTATAAACTAAACTAAACAGGCATTCGATATTTAGTATATTTTACACTTTATACATGTTTTCCATACATTTCATAGAGTCTGAGAAATGAATTGTTTATTCATAAATTGTTAGTGATATAGCTTATTATAGATTTTATTTATTTTATATTGAATATATATTTATGTGAGATAACAATACACAAACTTCATAAGGTCAATAAAATAAAGGAAATTTTTCTAAAAAAATCCCCCTTCATAAAATTAATTGCCTAAAAATATTTAAGGACTTAAATATTTAAACAAGTATAGCTGATTTTCAATTGTATACAATATATATGTAGCTACGTGTAAATATTTTTTATTTTATACATAATTAAAGATAGGTTCTAAATAATTGAAAAAGAATTGCATTTGAGTATTTAAATAAATTTTAGATACATTAGGGTAATAAATTTTGTAAGGGGGAAGAATTTTTCAACAATTTTCCCATAAACAAAGCTTATTCAACTGAGTTTGTGGTTTGTGCTTACCAGGAGAACTCCAACTCATGAGAAAGTTGAATGTGTATGAAACCAACCAAGCTCCTAACCAGTTCACCAAAACCACCAAGCTTCCAGCAGTTCCCTTCACATGTATTGGAAAGATCTGCCACATGAAATGTATTAGAAAAAAAAAATTCCTGGGTTTCCCTCTGTTTATCTTTTCCTCATTATGATTTAGAAAAATAAAAACTTCAATGTGCTTGTGTCAAGAGATACATACCTCAGACATTATCACCCAAGGAACTGGCCCCAAGCCAATTGAGAATGCTGCTACATAGATCTGATTACAATAGCAGGGTCAAGAAGATATGATTTCAAAACAAACTGGCCATTAAGTTCATAGATTTATCATAGTTCAGTTACCAATTAACCATATGCCTTCAGATTAAAAAATAAGTACGGTAACTATCAGTGGCTGCAGAAGCTGACTTACCAGTATGCCGGCGACCGCTAATATTGGTACCCACTCAAGCAGTAAGCTCTGACCCTGTTCAATGGAATCAGATAGCAAAGTTTTATATTTGAGACAGACACTAAACCTATACATGTGATAATATAAGGACCAGACTTTGGTAAAGTTTCATAAGTGTTTTCTGTTAACCTATACACGAGATAATATAAGGACCAGACTTTGGTAAAGTTTCACAAGCATTTTCTGTTAGATTCTCTAATGAACATATGGTTTATGGAAATTTTTTTGGAAACTCATAAAAGCTATGTTATATCTACTGCATAAGGCTCCCACTAGATAGGGTCTAACGAGAAATAGTTATAAATAGCCTTAAACTGTTTCTATATAAAAGCCTATATTTAAGATTTGTTCATGATATAATACTAAAGACTTGCCTTGAGAAAGAAAGCAACTCCTGTCATAAAGGAGCCTAAGAATGTCCCAGCTGCAGAAATCTGCATAATGCATGAATATGAGAACCTTTACAACACAAGCAAAGCCCTTCTTATTCGACTTTGCTTTATAAGATGATGAATGAAAAAGAAATCTGGAAATCAGATTTACCATGATGAGTGGTCTTCTACCAGACTTATCCATCAAAATGGCTCCAACCACAGTCAATGGAACCTGTCATTCATTTTTAAGATATTTAAGTTTATACAGAAATATAGTTATATGATTGATGTCTAGGAAATAGGTTGAGGGACTGATCAACCACCTGAGTAAAAGCATAGGCTATGGTGCCAATTTTGCCTGAAGAAAACCCTGCAAATCAAGTTATACATGGTAAGTATGAATTCTCTCTCTCTCTCTCTCTCTTATTTCCCCCTTTTATGGGTATTAAAATCAGCTTAGATGTTTTCGTTTACCGGCTGCTACGAAAGTCTCTGCCGTGTAGAATCCAATACCATTGATTCCAACAAGTTGTTGACATACCATTAGTCCAACCCCAATCTGAAATTGTAAAATACAGTTAGAATCCTTTAAATTGTTGCAGACCCCGTGATTAAATATCTTTGAAATGAGAGAGTTCCGTACAACTACAGAGCGCACGTGTTTGCTTTGGAACAAATCTAGAAACTTGGTTTTGGGAAGGCTTTGAAGAGTTTCAATATATTCCTGTTAGAGAACACAGAACAGTGAAACAAGATCAACTCCTGGAATATCTCAGATTTATTAAGAGGTTTTATTTATAAAGGTGTTCAATCAATTAGAAGAGCTTGGAAAGTACCAGAATTTCAGAGGCCTCATGAGAGATATCAACATCTTTTCCCCTAAGTCTCCTTAAAGCTGCTTGAAATTCTTTTTCTTTGCCAACCTTTGCCTGGAAACAATGATTTTCAGTTTGTTAATTAGATTTGTATCTTCCTCTATTAAAAGTTGGATCATATTTACTAGTTTAATACCTACCAGCCATCTGGGTGACTCAGGTATAAAGCACAAACCAATCAGCAAACAAATCAATGGCACAAGCCCTTCAAAGTATAAACAAAGCAAAATAGTTAAGACATTTTTCTTCTAACTGAATTCCTTTTAAGTGACAATTGAAAAGTAATTATGTAACTTACCAACAAGAGCTAGTGTTCTCCAAGTTATGACGCTTCCTAATAAGAAGGAGACTGAAGCTCCAATAACAATCATAAGCTGCACAGAAATCATTGCGTAGGCCAAAATTCAACCCAACATGACTCTTAGGAAACAACAGAAACACAACAATCGATTCTCCTCTCTTACCTGATTTGTTGTTGCAAGTCCTCCTCGCAGATTCTTCGGTGCTATTTCTGCTATATATACCGGAACCTGTTTCATTCCACTAATATTTGTTAAAAGTTCGTAAGATTGTCATCAAAAGTCAACATATACATTATGGTTATATTTTTGCTTCTTTTGGTAAGGCCCTATTGATTACTTACCACGTATGAGATAATTCCAATTCCATATCCTGTGAATAATCTTCCCATGTCAAGAAAGCTAGAACACTGAAGCAGGTAAAATCATGAGTCTTTTAACGTTCTGCAACAATTCCATAATGACAGAAGAGAAGAAAAAACTTCAGATGGATTTCAATTGTGCAGAAAACTCATACCTTGGAGAAGAAGACAGCTAACCATCCTGTAACGCAAAAACATGTCGACATTCTTATTGCCTGTTTCCCAAGACAATTCAGACTTTAGCATAGTGAAGAAGCGGCTAAAAGTATTTAGAGAGAGTTTTAGATTTAGCATATAAAATCATACCCCTTTACGTCCAATAAAATCAGTGATCCGCCCACTTGTTATAGCTCCAAGCATTGCCCCAATAGTGACTAAAGATCCAAACATGGAAAACTAACATCCCAAAAGGAGGACAGGAAAACAAGAATTAATATGACTATAAGATAATATGAAGAAAGAATTTCAATGAAGAGAGAAAACAGGATACAAACCTCAGCAAGAGACAAATTTAGATCTGCCCTGATAGCTGCTTGAGTAGGTGCTGAATAGCCCACCTGCCAAAATAATAACTTAAGCTAAAAGTACAAACCTTTTTTTTTGTTTGTTTGTTTGTGTGGTGTGATTTCTAGTTTGGTTCCTAACCCAGAACACAAAAAACAAAGAAGGAAGATGACACTTAGTAACTTTCATTTTCCAGAACGTTTACTCAAGCCATGCACCAAGTTTTCGAAGTCAGAAGAGGAAGAAGAAACAGAGTGCAGTTCTTTTCTTCTCTGTTAGTTTTTATAATTCAAATTAGATTGAGAGAGAGAGATACAGAGATACACATACACAAGTTCCAAATGCGAAGGAACCACAGACAGCAACAAATGTACTGAACAGGACCATTCCAATGGATCCATTTTCCACGTAATCATGGTCAGAATCGGACTCAACATCCTTCACAGGTTGAACCAGAGGAGCCTCCAAATCCTGAAGCCCATTAATGGCTTCTCCACGCTCAGCATCCTTGCACTGTTCAATCGTCATTTTCCTTCAATAAAACCAGTACTGAAGAGAGAAAAGGCTCAAGGAATGAAAATACTACAAACAGATGGAGAGCACAAGAAAGGATGTGTAGTGGGGTTCGTATTTATAGTATATCTGACACAGCAAAATCAATCAACCATGAATAGCTAGATATTTCCTACAGAGTGTGTTTGTCTGTTTGAATGGCAATGGAAAGACTCAAGTTGCAAATTGATTTGAGAATTCGGATTTGCATGTGGGAACGAAGCTGTCACTGACGTGTTAGCTGCCAGCTCCCAGAGGCCAAGCTCTCCCCAGAAAGAGGGAGTGGGGATGATAATAGAAGGTTGATGAGGATCAACGTCAACTTATTTGATATTGGTATTTTAAGTACTCATATCTTAATTATACTATTCCTAATTATACGGGTTAGTTAGAAAGTTAGCCTTATCCTAATTTTAAAATGTAATTTTATTTCTAATATTTATTTTTTAAAAATTGATTTATTTAATTTATAAATATAGATAAAAATAGGTTAGGTGGTATGTTAAGACACTGTAGTCTAACTTACATTTGCAATGTATAAAAGTTTAGACTGTTTTAAAAATATATTTTGCTCTAGGCCTAGAGGCCTATTAGACCTGCCATGCTTGTTTTAAATTTATTTTGCATAATAGTATACTAAATTATCATGTTAAAAGGACCTATGGCTATTTGAAGACATATTAATTTGTTTATAATTTTTTTAAAAAATATAGATCTATTTAAAAATTTGTTAATTATTTATAAAAAATTTTAAAAGGAGGTCATTTTAATAGTCTTTATAGATTAAGTCAAGCCTTCATATAAGATAGATTTAGGCAAAAAAAAAATCTATAACAAATCATAATCTAAACTTAATTATTTTTATATATAATAGCTATGACATAATATATTTTTATTCTTAATTTATAAATTAATATATAATTATATATTAATATTATATAAGAATATATGATATTTGTTATAATTAAATAATTTATTTAAATTATTTTAATATATTAAATTAAATAAATAATTTTTATATTCATATCATTTGAGAATGTCAGCATGGTCCAACGTAGTAATATCATCCATGCGTTTAGCCTTTAATATATATATATATATATATATATTGAGACCAACGGAAAGGGCACTGGATCCATGAGTTTGATACCATACATGGTGGGGCCATATATTTCTAGGAAATGAGGAAGGGAGAAGGGTGTTTCGTGGTTAGGGCGGTGAGTGCGTGGCGGAGGCAGAGAGATCATATGAGGCTGACGTGGTTCTATGTAGGATGTGAAATTCGGAACTGTGACACCTCACGTCAATCAAAATATAACAACACCTCATTTAAAAAGATTTAGAATTTATTTTGTTTTTAAAAAATTAAATATTTTAATTTAAAAAAATAAAAACTAATATAAATTAAATTAAGAAGTTTATTTTTATTAAAATAAAATAAAATATAAATTATTTTAAATAAGTTATCAACTAATTAAAATTATAAAATATATTAAATTATTATATTTTTTGGGAACAAAATTCAAATAATTCAATAAGGACATTAATGTAAACTAAAACTTATATTATAAAACTTACATATTTTATTTGTAATTTACACTAATGATTAAACAATTGGATCATACTATATAATTAATTGAACTGTCCGACTAGATTTACTAATAGTTCAATTTAGATTAAAAAATTATTTTTGTAGTTGAATTGCCATAAAAATTAAAATTACTTACATAATATATTTATTATAATTAATTTATTTATTTAATTTTTTAATATATATAAATTATTTAAATAATTATTAATTAAAATTTTGAATTTAGAAAAGTTATTCTTTTGTATTAGTATTAGTATTGAGTACCTTAAAACTTACATTTACAAAAATATGTTATAAGATTTCATATATTTTTTTTAAAAAAATAAAAGGATTAGATTTTTGTTAGCATGATTATATGATTATATATTATATTCTAACATTGACAGAACTAATTTAAAGTAATTTTTTAAAAAAATATTTTAATATAAATTTAAACTTTAGATGTCATAGTAATAAAAATAAAGTAAAATAAAAGGGAATAGATGTTGCAATTTGAGCTGTGGGTTGAATAATTCGGTAATTAAATTATGTAAGTTTTGAAACATGTGATTTTTTGGGGGGGGAATAAATGTTGAAAGATAGTGTTGGCTGCTTATTGAATATCCATAATTATATTCTTATTTTGTTATTAATATAAATCAATTTTTACATTGATAGCTTATCACCCGATAAGGGTCCATTATTCAATATTGTAACATCAATTGAAAAAAAAAAACAAAAGAAAAGCCCGTTCCTTTTTTTTTTTTTATAATTATTCGGCGAGTGCCAAAATAATATCCCCACGTTATTTTTTTGTCAGTGCTTAACTCACTGTGTCGCTATTTAAGTAAAACTTTAAAAAATAAAAATAAAAAATATATTTACAATTCTAAAAATAAGAACTTAAAATTACAGAAAGTTTGACTGATTATAAATAACTTGATTTTTCTTAAACAAATTTTAAAGTTCTAACCACGTAAATAAATATATATATACTATAAAAGCTATTTCTATTTTTTTAATTATGTGACAATATTTGAATTTTATTAATATAAAATACAATAACAACAATCAACTTTATTTTATTGCGGGCATATTTAGATAAATTTTCAGAATATTTCTTATAAAAAAATTTAAATAATTTTTATAAAATAATTTTTAAGAAAGAGTTTATAAAAAAAATTATTATAAAAAAATGAATATTTAGATAATTATTATTAAAAATATTTTTATAATTGATAAATTATTAAAAAGAGATGAGAAACAAAATATATTTCCAAATCTCTCTCATATTCTCTCTCTCTCTCATTCTAACCGTAATTTTTTATCTTCTTTCTCATATCTCTATTTCTTTGGAAAAAGATGGAAGAGGAAGAGCAAAAGCGAATGAGGAAGAAGATGTGTTGGTGACAAAGAAAATGAGATAAGAGAAGAAAAAATATAGAGAAGATAGAAGAGAATAGAGAGTGTAAGAAAAAATAAAAATAAAATAGTAAGTGGATAGTATATAAACTCTTTTAATATTACAGAAATTATTTATAATAGCTTATCAAAAACTATAATTTTATATCATAATACAAAATTTATTTTGAATAAATATAATTATTTATTTTAAAAAATTTTAAAATTTAAATTTAAATCAAAAACTATTTTAAAATTATAGTTTTATTATTTGCCAAACAAACACTACAATCGGTTATATGAATCGTGGGGTAGTATTGTGATTTTTTTTATCTACTAAATTATTGTAATATATTGATAAATAAATTTTTAAATATATATTTTTAAATTATTTGAGTCACCGGTGTATGATATTTTTTATGAATTATATTATTAGGTATATGAATAATTGACTAATTTAAATTAAGACTTTGTAATCAAAATAATTTTTTTAAATTTTTTTTAATAAGATAGATTTTGAACTTCAATTCTTCTACTTTATAATTTAATATATCTAATAAATATATTATTAACTAAAAAATTTGTTTAACAATTGTATTAAAATACTTTCTTTTGAACATATCCTCTCTCTTTCGGTGCTATTAATACGGGATAGTTATACAAAAGTTTATGTAAACCATTCGAACACAATTTGCCTTTATATATATATATATGAGATATATTATTATTATTTTAGAAACATATATAAGAGTGGGAAGAAGATCTAATGATGATTTATAGGGAAGGAGGAGTTTGTTTTGTAAGGCATGCATATATGTAACCATTTGAGAGAGGGAAGCTGTGGACTGAAAAAATATAACATTATCTTTTTCAATCATGTCGGCACTTTGAGACAGATTTTGAGATCAAATCCACCTCCCCATTATTTCTTATATTTTAATCATTATATAGCTGTATTATATATATATATATATATATGAATTATAATAAATGAATTATATTATTTTTAACTTATAAATATATATTTTATTAGAGGTTTCATATTTTATATGAATCAATTTATTAAATAGTTAACAGCTAAGAAGTTGTCGGAAATAGCTTGTGGGTGTGTTTAAAAAGGAGTCTCATGTAGTTTTTTTTTTGTACAGTCATTTTTAAAAAAATATTGAGATCATTTATAATATAAGAGTAGGGTGATATCAAAATTAGATAAAGTGAATTGTCTATTATTTTTAAATATATAAAAATTATAATATTTTTTTAAAAATTATATTTAAAATTATAATAAAATAATATTATTTAAATATTAAATATATTCTAAATAGGTATATTGAAGGGCAAAAAGAGTCTCATTTTGTTTGGGAGTTAGAGAGTCTAAATATATAAATAATAATATCTGATATTTGTGTTATTAAATGGTAAGAGGAAGAGTAGGCTTGTACGTACCACAACGGCCCACTGAAGACAAACGCAATGAGAATACGGCAATTCCTACGGTTTAGTCTGATGGTCAGGTCTGTATCCGTCTATTTATTTTTTTTTAAGCTAGCTTACATCCATACTTCAATTTATTTAAATATATATTAAACAGGTTAAGTTAAATTCATTTAAGTTCTAATGAATATAGATAACCTGCTTATTAAAAATAAAAATATTTTTTTATTTAAATTCATTTAAAATTTTAATAACAATGACAATAAAACAATAATAGTACACATGATATGATTGTTCATCATAAAATCATAAAATAAAATACCATAATAATAACTATAAATTTATAACCACACAGTCTACAATACTCATATAATATAATCATTCATAATCTTAATTATTCAATTGAATTATAATTATATATTATTTACACTATATTTATTTGTGATAGTTGTAAACAAAAATGCCTTTACCTCTATAAAATAAATTTAAAAAAGTATATTAATATGTAATAAAAATAAATTTAAATAAATATAATATAATAAATTAATAAAAAAATATATAGACGGGCTACGGGCTGCCCAATAGTTAGCTTGTAGACCAACTATATATTTTACTATTTGAACTTGTTTAAACTAGTCTTTATGGGCATATTTTAAGCGGGTTTAAAAGGGTAAAATGATACCAAGTTATGGGTGGATACACAGATTATGAGCACCTTACTCATCCCTACCCCTAAGTGCCTATAACCTAGATTTTTTATAGGTTAATGAGAGTTCTAACAAAAACAATAATAAATAAACTTATATTTTATAAATACTTGAGTTTTATTCTCGCGCTTATTAAGAAAATTTTTTTGATAAAAAATCTTTTAAATATTTTATAAATACTATTTAAATTTTAAAATTATATCCTAATTTTAGTAAATGACGAATATTAAACTCATCTCATCCAAACAAAAAATTCCATCTTCAATTTTACTTTATATATATATATATATATTATTTTGATGATCTTATATAGTTTTACAAAAATCAACATAGGATTGAAACAAGTTTGTTAGTGTTGTAGTTTAAAAACCTATAAGTATGTGGGGTACGTATAACACACCAAAGTCCCATCCATATTAAGATAGGGAAAGTTTTTAAGGATTTATTAAGTATCAACAACACACATTATTACATGTAAAATAGATTTGGGAAAAAAGTGAGCGTAGTATAATCAATACAATGGCTAATATATAATTTTTATGAAAAAGAAGATTGGGCTGGGCCTCAATAATAGAGATGTTTAAAGGCTTTGAGACCAAAAAGAAAAGAATTGGGCTAGGCCTAGCCCAAAACAAGATGGATATGAGGGCCCGAGCCACTTCATGCGAGAGGTTTACTAATGCTAAAATATGTTTATTAATGTAACAAAAAACATAGGTTTATTAAGATAAAAAAAAAAAAAGCTTATATACGTATTTACAGATTACTCATGTGGGAGTAGATGAATTTATTCCTGTACACAATGGTGTTCGTCAGAGTTATAAATGGACCGAAATCCCATTAATTCAAACTACAGACAAAACAACATCACATCAAGATCAGACATGCTTCTTCAATAATCCTCCTCCTCCATCTCCTGGTCTAAGTGCCTGTTTTGCATTAACTTTTCAGAATTAATTTTAAATAAAATTTTAATTAAAAAATTTAAAATAAATAATAATTTTTGCCAAGAATTAATTTTAGTTAAAACTTTAATTTAAAAAAATTTAAAACAAACAGTTATTTTTTTTCAGAATTAATTTTGGTCAAAACCTCAGTTCGAAAATATGGTTTTGAATAAATTACTAAAAATAAATTTTAGAACATTAAAAGAGCTTATAGACTATCCAATTACTATTTTACCCTTACTTTTTCTTATACCCCCTCTCTTCTCTCCTCTCTATTCTCTATCATCTCCCATCTCTCTTCTCTCTTCTTTACCATATCTCCTCTTTTCTCTCTCTTCTCTACACTCTCTCCTATATTTTCTCTCTCCTACTTATATTCTCTACCATCTCTCATATCTCATATTTTAATCAAATCATACATTTTTTAGTAATTTAGCAATATAAAAGTGATTATACTACTCATTATCCAAACATTTCTATTTTCAAAATCTATTTTTCTCAAAATCTATTATTCCCAAAATCTATTCTCTATAATTTATTCTTCCTAAAATCTATTCTCCATAATCTATTCTTCCCAAAATTTATTCTTTAAAAGTTAATCTAAACACACCCTTAGTGTGTTTGGCATATGAGTTAAAAAATTGATTTTGGTGTTAAACTATGGTTTTCCTATGTTCCCCTTAAACAATCTTAAAATCTAAAAAATTACTTCTTGCATCTCAAATTATAGTTTTAAGGATAAAATTATGGTTTGAATATAATCTGTCACAGTTCAACTTTTCTATCAGTGTTTGTAATTATATTGTGCTTTTATCATCAGTGGTTTTTATTTTACTTCTGTTCCTTCTTTTTTGCGCTTCCGAAGCCTTCTTCCACTTCTTTTCTTACTGCGCTTTAGTGGGAAAAAAATAAAATTTAAGTGAATATTATAAATTTTTACTTTACTCAAATATATATATGTATTATTTTTTAAGTACTTAAATGAATAAATTAAAAATAAAATTTATTCCTTATATAAATTATCATATTAGTTTATGTCATTTTTAGTAAATTGTCTATAAAAAAATAATTCTACTACTAATCATCCAAACATCTCCAATTTTTAAAATTATTTTTTTTCTAAAATTTATTCTCTAAAATCTATTCTTCTAAAATTAATTTAAATAGACCTAAAAAGATGGAGGAGGTTGATAAAAAAGGCAAAAGCTTTCCTCAAAACCATGAGATAGCTTGCTTAATTTCCATATTTTGGTATATAATTAGCTAGGACTTGTCAATCCCTGAATTTATTGGAGAGAAGTTTCCAGGATTTGCCATATTCTAGTGATTTTTTCCAACTAGTAGTACATTGGAGAGAAGCTATTTTCCAAAATAAATAAAGAAAGCACAAATGTTATTAACTAATTGCAAAAGCATACCAATCCTATTGCTCTCTACATGGAATGGTTGTAGGGGCAGCCATAAAGGAAGCGTGGCCCCTTGGGAGCCATGGCTGTTAGTGGGTGATGATGTCATGGGATGGCTTCATCATTTCCCCATCTTTTCTTTAACAAATAACCAATTTCTAGTATTGTTTTTCATGTACTGAAAATTGGCTCATTGATACGTGGGCACAGTCATTCAAAAGTCAATATTTAACACTTGATTGTGGTCAGCACTATCCACCGTAACATAAATTTAAATTTTAAATTTATTAAAAGAAATAAAAACCCTTTATACTATCAATCTCGAAATTAACTATTGATTACACTGGTCAGTCAATCAAGTTTAAATTTTAATGTCATATTTTTTATTAATTTACTATTATTAATTAATTAAAATTTAAACATTTTAAGACTTAAATTAAGATAATTTTAGTATAACATTTTTATTGACTTAGTTAAAATCCTTAATTTTATTTTAAAAATGTCGGATCCATGTTATTCAACCTAAACGTTATTATCATTTATCTTTTACATTAAAAAAATGAACCTAGACACTGAATAAAAATAAACTGTATTTAAAATGAGGGTAGTAAAAAAGTGGCAAAAAAGTTAGAGGTATTAATTTTTTTTTAAATAATGTAATGCATGTGAATTAGATATTCATATTTTTGTTCCTTTCTCCCAATCCAAAAGGGTATGTTTGGATTCTCGATAAAGTTAGAGAATATATTTTAGATAAAATAGATTTTAGAATAATATATTTTTGTAAATAATTATTTTTTAATTTAAATTATAGTTTTTAATTAAATAATCTAATCACCTTACGTTTTTTATAATTAATTTTTTAAAAATACTAATAAACTATACAAATATTAAGGACCTATTTGGTTTAACTTTTAAAAAAGAGTTTATAAAAAATAATAATTTAAAAGTAATTTTAGATAAACTCTTATAGAGAATAGTTTTTAAAAAAATTGATTATAAAAAAATAAATATTTAAATAGTTATTATTAGAATAATTTTTATAATTGGATAATTATTAGAAAGATAATGAAGTGAAATTATAATTGAATTTTTAATATTTATTTTTTGTTTAATTTTTTACTTTCTCCTTCAGCAGCGCAGGGACTCGTCGACTTCATCTACTCATCTCCACCATTGTTGAAAGTAACAACACAATAGAGGTAGTCGTTCCACCATCTTCTAGACACCCATTATCACAGTGACCATCTCCCTTCCAGCCAATAACACCCATCAATATAGAGGAGCATCGAAAGAGGAGCAGTAGCGATGGCAAAGGTATATGCCCATTTGGATAGGATTTTAGAAACAGGTTTATAAAAAAAAATGGCTTTTGAGCAGCTTATAGAAAAAGTCTTTTAGAGAAGAGCTTATGAAAAAAAGTGATTTTGAATAAATGAGTGTCTGGATAGTCATTTCTAAAAGTACTTTTATTATTGATAAATTACAAAAAATTGTATAAGTATTAAATACGAAGAAATAAGATATAAGAGGAGAGAGGGTGTAAAAAAAGTAGGAGATATAGTGTAAGAAAAAATATGGGTAATATAGTAATTAGTTAGTTCATAAACTCTTTTACTATTCTATAAGCTACTCTAACCAGCTTATTTGAAACTTTGGTTTTAAACTATGGTTTAGTCTAAAAGTTCGTTTGAACAAATATGACTGTTTATTTTAAAATTTATTAAAATCAAGGTTTTGCCCTAAAAGAGCTTTTGAAACCACGTTTCCGTGGTTTCCAAATAGGCACATAGACAGAAGCAGAACGGCTACACGATATTAATAGAACCAGTGCACAAGGATCGAAGAAATTGAAGAAGACACAGATGTAGAGGCGGCGACAAAAGCTCACCACACATGGGTCAGCTCTTTGCTCAACGCAGATAGAGATTCACGATTTATGCAATAGCTCAGCAAAGACGGAGGCAATGGATTGGAGAAAAATCAGCACACACGAAGGCAACAGAGAAATGGTTGAGTGAATTGAGAGAGTGGAGCAACGAGAAAACTAAAAAATAGTAATGATAAAAGAGATTGTGTAAGAAAAATAAGGGTAAAATAATTTTTTGATACCCATAAGCTATTTTTTAAATTTATTTAAAACTATGATTTAGTCCATAAATTTTTTTAGATATTTGATAGCTATTTATTTAATTTTTGGGTTAGATCAATACTTACAAAACTATAGTTTTGTCTACATCCAAACATGCACTAATTTTTTCCATAATCTATTTTTTTATAAAAACTATAATTTTGAAAAAATTAGAGAACCACTTTTAACAATTAATTTTTTTTATAAAATTTATTATCTAAAAATTAATTCAAATTCACAAGTTAAAAATTGTTCTCCCTAGCTAGTTTTGATAAAAAAAAATTGTCAATAAAACTTAGTATTTGAATAGTAGCATTGGCTTACGTGAAAAATTAATTATAAAAAATAATATTTAAATAGTTTATTAGTTTATATAAAAAAATAATTATGAATAAAATTAGTGTTTAAATAATTTATTAATTTTTATAAAAAAATAATTATAAAAAATACAAGAAGTTAAAAATATTTTATGTAAAACTATAATTTTAATCATAAAACTGTAGCTTTTAAGTGAAGCCAAACACAATTAATAAATAAATGAAGGAGAGAGAAACATTCCTTTTTTTTTTTTTTATGGTTTGGAATGAGAAGTGTGTGTAGGCTAATCCTACGCTTCCCTCTATTAATTAAAAATTACTCTATAAACGCATTTCAAACCCCTTTTTATTGCTTTATTTACTCAACATCACTATTTCTTTTCTCTTTGACCAACGTTTTATTTTATTTTATTTTTTGGCCAGATTTTACCAAACTTCAATCTTCTAGGACCAAACGACTTACCTTTCTAATCTAAGTCACTTGAAAGCTAGTATACTATATATAGAATACTAAGTTAATTAAATCCTATCATAATAGACCGTGAAAACTATATTGGATGAAATTTGACTTCTTATAATTTTTTTTATTATATATATAGATTATTCTCATAGCTCTACATTATTTTCTCTATTATTAAATATAAAATTTTATTTATAATATAATTTACTCTTCATATGAGATCTTATATTTAAGATTAAAAGAATATAATATTATATTTATAGATAAATAATAACAATAATAATAAATTTTATCCTATTAAATAAAATTAATTTTGTAGATCGTACAATATTATTAGGTTCTATAAAAAAATTGAATTTTTAAATAAATTATTAACTAAAAAATTATATTCAATAATTTTATTTTTAGTTTTTTTACCCTTTTTATAGGAATTCACATTGGTTTATACTTATAAATATAAACTTAAATTATTTGTTGAGCTCTTAAGAAAAATATACAACTTACTCATATAATTAAATTTATATGCTTAAAGTTAAAACTACTGCCCCTTAGTTTTAGTGGAAGGAATTATGGATACTCAAACGTAAAAGATGTATATTTTTTAAATATAGAAAATATTTTTAAAAGTTTTTTTTAAGGGTATCTCTAGGAGATTTTAAGGACTTTTAGCTTAGTGACATCGAGGTTTGAAACCATCCCAATTGGTCTACCCTAACTACCTGTTCAAAAGTTACTTTTTGCTTAACGCCCGATTTATTATGGATAATTTAAAAAGGAAGAAAGAAAAAAAAAATATTTTATGATATTTCTCTTATTTGATTTAATAAAATATTTAGGAGGAGAAAGAAAATTTTGAAGGGAAGAGTGAGAAAAAAAAAGATTTTGCTCCTCTCCTTTTATTTGACTCAATAAAACATTTAGCTCCTTAACTTTACCTCTCTTTAAATTTGGAGAAATTTATAGGGGAGATATGAAATTATTATTTTATAATATTAATATATTCATAATTTTTTTAATATCATAATATTATCTCTATATTATATTTTATTAAAATATTCTATAAAATAATATAAGATAAATTTATTTATATAAAAATATTTTCTCTCCCTTTACTTCTTGAACTAAATAAAGTAATATAAAAATCTTTCCCCTCCCATCTCTTAATGTTAATTTAAACAAATTAATAATAAAATTACTCTTATTCTCTTTCTTTCTTTTCTCTCTATTAAAATTTCTTCCCTTCCCTCTCCTCTATTGAGCTAAATATAGTATAAGGGAATTGGAGTTATCTCTAAGAGATTTTAAGTCTGAGTAAGAAATCTCTCATGAAATTGAGCACGGAAAAGGTTTTAATATGCAAAATATTGTAGATAAAGTGTGCTTAGAAATTTTTTAAATTTAGATTTTAAATTTAAATTTGGGTAAAATTTAGGTTTTAAGAAATTTTAAAATAAATAATTTTATTTATTCAAAAGGGTTTTTAGATCAAATTATAGTTTAAAAATAATATTTTAGAAAAGTTAGTTAGAGTAGCTTACGGAATAATAAAAGAGCTTATGGATTAACCAATTACTGTATTACATATACTTTTTTTTATATTATATCACATCTCTCTTCTACACCCTCTCTCATCTCTCCTTTCTTTTCTACACCCTCTCTCATCTCTCTTCTACACATTCTCTCATCTCTCTTCTACACATTCTCTCATATCTCCTCTCTCCTACATTTAATAATTATACTATTTTTTTATAATTTACTTATAATAAAAATATTTTTAAAAATATATCTAAATATTCATTTATTTAAAATTATTTTTTTATAATTTTTTTTAAAAGCTATCAATTTTTTTTATAAATTATTTTTTAAATTTGCCATTCTAATGGATTTAGCATCCATAGAGATGTGTTTTCCATACCTTTTCTTTTTTTTTTAAAAAAAATAACCATATAATATTTGTATTAAATAAATAAAAATGCATATAGTTAAAATTTCTTTGAAAAGAAAAATCAATAAAAGTGCCTATGCTATTCCCGTTCCACATTTATCTGTGAATCTATCCGTAAGCGATATCGTGTGACGTGTTCCAATGGCTGATCGCCTTTCCCTGACCCAACGATACATTCATTGCAAGAGATCGTCCCTGTAATACAAACACGGTTTCAGGCGGGGCCCTACCACGCAATTTCATTCTTTTCCTCCTCCCTTCTTCTTCTTCTTCCTGTTCTTCTGCTTGCTTATTTATTCAGCTCTCTTCCTCATCATTCACTCTGCACTATCGCTTTTTAACTTTCCTCCATTATCACTGGTCACTCACCACTTCTTTTTTCTTTCTCTGTTTCCGTTTATTGAGTGCGGTTTCTACTCTGTTTTCTCTTCTGGGCTTGTTTCGTTTCTGCCTTTGATTCTGTTTTTTTCATCTTCAAGAACTCTCTCCCTGTGCTTATTCTACTAATTTTTGTGATGGCTCTCTCTACATTCTCATTTCCTCAAAGATCGCTTCTAGGTTCGGCGCACTCTCAATGCGGAGTAGATCTGTTCTCGCAATCTTTACACAGGCACATCCAGGTTTGTTAATGTCTATGTTTAACCTTTTGCAAAGTTCATTACGAGTGAAGTCGCTCATCCGTGTATCAGTGGAGGAATAAGAGTTGGAATTTTTCCCGTTTC
The DNA here is from genome assembly GCA_037074615.1 of Leucaena leucocephala. Taxonomy (NCBI): domain Eukaryota; kingdom Viridiplantae; phylum Streptophyta; class Magnoliopsida; order Fabales; family Fabaceae; genus Leucaena; species Leucaena leucocephala. Next base: position 14,375,017 of record CM073562.1, read on the forward strand.
TTTTTCGCTTTGATTTCTATTTTGGAGTTTGAATTTGAGTAATCTTGCTCGGTCTTCTTCTGTTTCTTTTTGGTTTATGTAATTTCACTCAGCGTTTTAGTTTTTCTCAAGTGTGGAAATTGAGATGTGACTTGGTTTCTGAAAGAAATATGTTTTTGTCCTGATTCATTATGTATAGGTAAGGAAAAGGCCAGCTCGGGTTTATGCATCACTATCAGAAAACGGGGAGTATGCTTCCCAGAGACCACCTACTCCACTACTGGACACCATAAACTATCCAATCCACATGAAAAATCTCTCTACCAAGGTACGTGACAGCATTGGAAGCATATAGGAATACTAATATACTATGACAAATAAATACTTTACAAGAAAAATAAAGATTATGCTTCTTTCGGATTTTGATCTCAGTATTGATGCAGGAGCTAAAACAACTTGCTGATGAGCTGCGTTCTGATGTTATTTTCAACGTTTCTAAAACTGGGGGCCATTTGGGTTCAAGCCTTGGTGTTGTAGAGCTCACTGTTGCTCTCCACTATGTATTCAATGCCCCAAGAGACAAAATCTTGTGGGATGTTGGTCATCAGGTTGGGTTTGATATAGTTTGGTTGCTTTTCTTGGTGATGATGATGATGGCCTTGGTTCTTTACAAGATAATTTTTGTAAATTTTGCAGTCTTACCCGCATAAGATACTCACTGGTAGGAGGCATAAGATGCACACGATGAGACAGACCGACGGGTTATCTGGGTTTACTAAACGTTCTGAGAGTGAATATGATTGCTTTGGCACTGGTCACAGCTCTACTACCATATCGGCAGGACTAGGTAAAAATTAAACCTGTTCTAAGTTTCTGAAACATTTAGAAATACTGCCATACCTTAGTGATTATCTAGAGGAGTGAAAATGTTTGATTCTTCAATTCAATTCAACTCACTCATGTCTAGGTGTCTTCTGGATATAACAAGCAATTACCGGTATAGGTCCAGAAATTGAAATCACAATTTTTATTTAATAATCAAAATTTTGCTGCAGTTTCTCTATCTCTTTGTGGTTTAGCTTCATTGAATTCTCATGAATCAATCAGGAATGGCTGTTGGGAGGGACCTGAAGGGAGGGAAAAATAACGTGGTTGCCGTAATAGGTGATGGTGCCATGACAGCAGGGCAAGCCTATGAAGCCATGAACAACGCCGGGTATCTCGATTCTGACATGATTGTTATTCTAAATGACAACAAACAGGTCTCTCTACCAACTGCTACACTTGATGGTCCCATACCACCAGTTGGGGCTTTAAGTAGTGCTCTCAGTAGGTTGCAGTCAAACAGGCCTCTGAGAGAATTGAGAGAGGTTGCCAAGGTGAGTATTAGATTGAGTTTGAGTATATCGATGGGCAAACACTTCTTTGAAGTGTAATAGAGACTAATTCTGCACAAAATGAGATTATTGCAGGGAGTAACTAAACAAATTGGTGGCCCTATGCATGAGTTGGCTGCAAAAGTTGATGAGTATGCTCGGGGTATGATCAGTGGTTCTGGATCAACACTATTTGAAGAGCTTGGACTCTACTATATTGGTCCTGTTGATGGCCATAATATAGATGATCTTGTTGCCATTCTCAATGAAGTTAAAAGTACTAAAACAAGTGGTCCTGTGCTGATCCACGTGGTCACCGAGAAAGGACGTGGATACCCGTATGCAGAAAAAGCAGCAGATAAATACCATGGTAAGAAGTGGCCTCAAGAATTTCTTCACATTTTCATTTACGTCAAAGTATTTAGCCATTTGAGTGCACCAAATACCTTAATCCTAGACGTTGCATCTGTAAAAACTGCACCTGTTATGTTGCATAATTACTGCCCATTGCTACACTCTGAGAAGCAGAAAAAAATGAAGTAAAAATAAGTGGGTACCACAATTATTTCATGGCACATATTTAAGTACTGGCTTACGAAAGATATCACCGATGTCTGACTTGGTTTGATTTTGATTTTTGCAGGAGTTACTAAGTTTGATCCAGCTACTGGTACTCAATTCAAAGCTAAGGCTAACACCCAGTCTTACACAACATACTTTGCAGAGGCTTTGATTGCAGAAGCAGAAGCTGACAAAAACATTGTTGCGATCCACGCTGCAATGGGAGGTGGAACTGGCATGAATCTCTTCCTTCGTCGTTTCCCAACAAGGTGCTTTGATGTGGGGATTGCAGAACAGCATGCTGTTACTTTTGCTGCAGGTCTGGCTTGCGAAGGACTCAAGCCTTTTTGTGCAATTTACTCATCATTCATGCAAAGGGCTTATGACCAGGTAGGATTACAAATGGTCAATTTCTTTTCTATCTATAACTCCATTGCCTTCATCAATTCTCGCGAATTACCTATCACTAAGTATGTGTTCCATTCCATAGGTGGTCCATGATGTGGATTTGCAGAAACTTCCAGTAAGATTTGCAATGGACAGAGCTGGACTAGTTGGAGCAGATGGCCCCACACATTGTGGTGCTTTTGATGTAACTTTTATGGCCTGCCTCCCCAATATGGTGGTGATGGCCCCTTCTGATGAAGCTGAGCTTTTCCACATGGTTGCCACCGCTGCTGCCATCAATGATCGCCCTAGTTGCTTCCGATACCCGAGGGGAAATGGCATTGGTATTGAATTACCACCAGGGAACAAAGGCATTCCTTTGGAGGCAAGTTAGAGTCATGTCTTATATTTCATAACATCTAGGAAATTATAAGGAATAATTATGCAAATCAACTTAGGTTTTATGTGCTGGGACATTGACAGATTGGAAGAGGAAGGATACTGATTGAAGGGGAAAGAGTGGCCCTCCTAGGCTATGGAAGTGCTGTTCAGAACTGTTTAGCTGCAGCTTACTTAGTGGAACGCCATGGCTTGCGAGTAACAGTAGCTGATGCACGATTCTGCAAGCCATTGGATCACTCCCTTATTCGCAGCCTAGCGAAATCACACGAGGTTTTGATCACCGTAGAAGAAGGGTCAATTGGAGGATTTGGGTCTCATGTTGCTCAGTTCATGGCTCTTGATGGCCTTCTTGATGGGAAATTGAAGGTGAAAATCCAAAATCTTCTCTCAAGTTAACTCATAAAGCTTTTACACATTTCTCTTTTGCAGTTGAATATTGACGTCTTTCAAAGTTTCTGTGAACTTTTTTTTTTTAACTAGGTGATGAAAACTTACAGTACAATATGATATTTGTGCAGTGGAGGCCAATGGTTCTTCCTGATCAGTACATAGACCACGGATCACCTTCTGACCAAGTTGCTTTAGCTGGTCTTACACCATCTCACATAGCAGCAACAATATTCAATATACTTGGACAGAAAAGAGAGGCACTAGAAGTCATGGCATAAAAGAAAATACAGAAATGGGTTCTTTTTTTTGTTTTTTTTTAAAGGGATTTTAGTCCTCATTCCCCCACAATGTAAAAAGCTTAGTAATATGGTAATCTTGTGAAGAACAGAAGTAATGTTGACATGTGGTTTGTGCAAATTGAAAATGGAGGTTATCAATATCAGTATCTAGAAAGTCACAAAAGTTTAGTAAATATTTGTATTTTTTTTCAAGCCTTAAGTTTTGTAATTAGAACGCACGATTGAATTATTTGTGATTGAAAAATACTTAAAAAGTTTAAGAGGAAATTGAATCAAATTATTATAAAATTATTAATGTTATATGGTAATGAATATTGGGTTTTAAATTAATAACATGCACATAAAGTTGTTGATGAGATGGATACAAGAATAAGTTGCACGAAGTTAGATATACATGAACAAGTGGGTACGAAAGTCTTTTGAAAAGAAAATAATAAAAAATTATTTGAAGGTTTAAAGAATACTGTTGGAGGCACTGAAGAAGAAAATAAATCTAATAGTATATATTTTAAAAAAAAAAAGATTGAAAAGAATATTCAAATTTTATTTTTGATAAAGTACATACCATCAACATAATTAACTCTCCTTAATAAGATTTGTGATTGTTGTATTATTTGTTTTAAAGTGAGGCTTGAATTTTAAAAATAAATAAGATATTGATATATTTCAATAAAAAAATAAAAACTTATATTAATTCTAAAAATAAAATCCATATCATCAATATAAAATATAAAGTGTGATAAGAGCAATTTTTGCTTTGAGGGATGGGTACCAATTCCAAATGTTGTTCTCACAATTAATTTAGGAACCAGTTTTGTTGGAGTTGACAAGTGAAGCTTTATGCACCACAGAATAAGGAAGTGACCAAAAAGTCAATAAATAATTTAAGTGAGATTGTTGCCAAATGCACTTTATCCTTTGGTGCTTTTCCATTGTCATTTCAAGTTAGTATGGTTTCTTATGTATGTGATGTTGACCACTACATGATATTATTAAATTAAATATGAATATTTTTATTAAAAAAGACAATATTTGAATGGAATTTTTTTAGTATATTTTTTTTATTTATAAAATTCCAACCCTTAATGTTAAATAGAATTGGGTTGCTTCCAGTCTAGCAAAGCACTGATTCTGTTTCTAATAATGAAATATTAGAAATATAATGATATTGATTCTCATAACTAAAAATTAGCATTAATATATATAGTGGAAATGAGGAAGAACTTGGACCACTTATAGTTTGGTTTGGGTCCAATCATACAAAACCAACCAAAATGAGTGGAGTTATCTTATCATCAATTCATCATTTCCAAAAGGGTCAAAGCATTTTCATTTTCAATAATTTACGTAATTGGTAAGCGTCTTGGGACAAAGAGAACACGGCATAATTGATGTGACAGTGTGAAAATGCTCCAATTGTTTGAGATTACTGTATATTCCCCCTCGTAACTGACAAATTAGTAATATAAAAATATTATAATTAAAAAATTAATTTTTTATCCTCATAGTTTAAATTTAAATTGTCTATAGCTAAATTTTAATTTAATATAATTTATTTTTTTATAGTTTTCAATTATGTAATTGGGTCCATGTAATTTAATCTTTTACAATCATAATTTTTATATTTTAAAAAATAAAATTATATGCTTTATAAAATTTAAAAAGTAAACTTTTAAGTTAAAATTATAAAAAATAAGTTATAATAAATAAAAAATCAGAGACTAAGTTTTAATTAAATTAAAACTATAGAGATTAAATGATAATCAAGTTAAAACTATATAAGCTAAAAAATTATAGTCATTTTTGCAAAATATTTAATTAAATAAAAAATTAGGCTAATATATATATATTGCAGGAACAGAGGAGAGCTCTCCATAATTTCAACTAAATTAAAGGAAAATCTATTTATTTTTACTCAATTTGATTTAAACAATGCATATTTTATTATGTTTTAATTAAATATTATATTTTTAAAATTGCGATTTAGAAATAATCATGATTCTAATTAAAATTTAAAAAATTAAAAATAAAAATAAGATTAAAATTGTTCACAATAAATTTAAATGAAAGCAATGCGCCCGTTTTTTTTTTTTTAAAAAAACACTTTTACACAGTTTTTAAAAAATAATTTTTAAAAAAAATTATAAAAAAATAATTGTAAATAAATATTTACATAATTATTATTAAAATCACTTTTATGATCAATAATTAGAAAAGGTCTAATATGAAAAAAAAAAGACGTGTTCACGGAATCAGAAAACGTCCATCTACTTTCTTTTTCCACTGTTCACTCCCATCTCTGCTTTCTACCTCTTCTTCCCCAAGAGCTCTGCTAGTTCTTCCTTCTAATGACTGTCATGACAGAAGAGTGTCTACAAGAGAACGGAGAGAGCCAATGATAGAGAGAATAAGGACCGGGAGAAAGCTAGAGACATAGCCGAGTGTTTGTGATGGAACAACTGTCCGCTATCAAGGAGAGTGACTCCAACGACAAAGCAAAACGCTAGCTACAGTGGAACCATAACTAGTGGAGACATCTCCAATGACAACAACACAACAACGGCAACAAAAAAAAAACATAAGAAAAAAAAGAAAAGAGAGTATCAATAAAACTAAAAATAAAATATCTCAATTTTTTTTTTATTTTCGAAGTTATTTCCAAAAACTTAACAAAACCATTCTTTAGCCTATAAATCATTTTAAACAAATATAATTATTTATTTTAAAAAAAATAAATAAATATTTAAATTCAAAATCCTTTTAAAATATTAGTTTTCACACTAACCAAACACAAATGTTCAAACATGCATGCCGGACACGTACGAGTAATTATCTTATTTGGTCAACTCTTTTGACAGGAATTTTGAATATGACTATTTTTCTTGCACCAACTTGTAAGAAAGATTTGGATGCACGCCCCTAGCCCTTAATAGAACCTAATAAGTTGGCAAAAAAATCACAAAACATAATAAAGCCGTACATCCCAATCTAAATTTAAATGAGAATGAAATAAAAGAATGTTGAAATTATAAAAATAATCTAAACTAATCTCAAAGACGTAGACGAAACAACAGGAACCAAAGTGCCTGAAGGGAGATCCTCTTTTTCTGTACAACTAAAACATACGCGTAGACACAAATGGCTATCAGAAAAGATATAACACAAATGAACTAAAATCTTCAACAGATCACAAAGGAAATTCAGAAAAAATTGGAAATAGACAAATTTATTTACATTTATTCACAGCACGGTATGTTCCACCATCTTTTAACCATATGGTGGAACGGGTTTTCTTCACATTGTCTGCAAAAAGACGATGCCTGCTACACAAAAATGCTCATCACTGAAACACCATCTCAGCTTCTAGCAAACTACTCTATATTTCAATCCCATATCAAAAAGGTAAAAACTTGAGCATACTACAAGTGAAAACGTTATATGGGTATGATCCTTAAAGTAAACAGATCAATTAAAACTATCATATGGGAGATATGACTAAATAGAATTATAGAAGAATCATTTGCTATGAAGAGACCAGAAATCTCTGATGTAATTTCTACAAGGTAATGGAAATATCAGTTGAGGGAAGATGAAAAGAAAATCTAACCTTTCGTACTCCAGCTTCTGAGTAACTATGCCATTTAATAACAGCTCTGAACTGTATACTGCTGTCCCTGTAGGTTATAAACATGGTGTTCTTAGGTATTGTGAAACGATAATGATTAAAGATTATGAAATAAGGAGAGATTCTAACCTTTTTCAAGAAAAGGCACACATAAGGCGTAATCATCTTCACAAGACAGGATCAGTATATCATCTTGAATCTTATCATCTTTCAACGAAGATCTGCCAATTCTCTCTATGGCCTAAGGGCATGTTAACAAATATATGCTGAGATGGATTTTGCAAAATGGTGGTAACTTTAGTGAAAAGAATTTATTTCCACCACATGTGCATAAAGTACATTTTGGGGCAGAGAAAATCAAAATAATTTTCTTTCTTGTTTTTGGTGCCCCGGGGGGCGGTGGTTGCTAAGCTCCCAATTTCAAGATTAAAAGTCACTAATCCCCTCGACATTGATTGAAAAAACTTTTCTACTTTGAGATATCCATCACACTTGACGCATATATGAGGAAATGTACAGCAAGAGAGTTGAATACCTGGCCCTGAACTGCCTTGACTAAATGTGAAACAATATCTTTACTAGGTTTAGTATTGGGGGTGGTCAATACTCTGCGACCCTACGCACAATATCATTCTTGATTATAACCCGAAAGAAAACGAACGAGTTTTTGTTCACACAAAACCCAAGTATATATACCGCTAAAAGTGGATGCTGGGTTGCACGTGCCAATGATCCTGGCATACTGAAGCCAAACTCCTTTTCCTTTTTGGCATCCCTCAGTATGTAATTTTTCTCATCAATCAAACAATTAGTTTGTCCACAGCTCTCGATCCATAAATGGGTAACCACTGGTTTGCCAGAAGCAATGGCCTCTAGCATATTCCTTGTACGCACAAATTTATTAGCAATGAAGTGAGTCGCATCTAGAATGGAAGTTGCCACAGAAACTCCAAGTCGTGCTAAAATCTGTAATAAGGTCAAGAATCAAGATAGAACTAAAATCAGATTTTGGCTTGTCTATATTTGCTCATGAGATTTTATGAAAAATCAGACATTACCTTCTTTTGATGCTTAATTATATCTTCATCCAAGTGTTGACTGTAGAGAATTCGAACATCAGTCATATCCCTTCTGTTCCTTGAATCTTTAGATGGTGTCAATTCAAGTGCGGTAGCACTTAAGCTGCAGAGTTCTCTACGAAGTTCCTTATTGCATGACTGTTTGTAATAATTATCACCCATACAAACAGGTGATGCATCATTTACTGGAGTTCTGCATTGATCTGGTGTGGCAGATTTCAAGTCAGATGACTTAAAACTACCTCTTGGTGAATCACCTGTCATCATTTTTCTCTTCCTAGCAGCTGATAGCCCAGCATCTTCAGATAGCACAGACGAATTAGATGGACCAACTAATCTATCTGATCCTTCATCATGACTAGACAACTTCCTGAGAGATCTCCTTGGATGGTCCAAGGCATCCCTTTTAGCGCCATTATTAACAGCACTCAAACTGGTATTTACATCGTCTTCAAAGTGAGCAGAGCAACTTCGTTTAGACTTAGGATCTAAAGTCTTTGAGGCCTGGAAGCCAGCACTACTATTTCTTTTCTCTGGGGAGTCAACCCTTCCATCCTCTTCTGTATGACTTTTGGATGGTCTATTAGGCTTCAGTTGATTTGCAACCAAGGATCGTCGGGTTCTATGAGCAACTGGTGAAAATTGAAAAACTTGACTCTGTAAATGCCTTTTGTTCAACAAGCTTCCTTCATTTGCCCCCTTACTGCCAATATAATCATGTAATACATTACCCTTGTGTCTTTTTGAAGACCTTGCTGACTTTCTTTGCCAACCAAGCTGAGAAGGAAATTTACTACTGTTTTGACCAGCACCAGAGATTAGGTTGTCTTTCACATTTAATGTACTTGTCTTCGATCTTTTCATCAAATTGTTCCTTTTGCACTGCTCCCTGGTTTCTTCGTTATGTGCTTTTAATAAACTTGAATTTTGCAGATCTGATTTAACACGTTTCTGAATCCCGTCATTTTCTTCTGAACATTTCTTCCAAGTAATTGCCCTCATTGTTCCTGGGTAAGAGTTCTTGGGTTGATCTACTAGACTACTTTTAGAGGCTTCATTAGCAGCATGATTATCACTGCCCTCACAATTACCCAAGGCTTCCATTGCTTCAGCAGCCATTTGAGTATCTACACCTACATCTAACATTCCCTGTACATCTGCTGCAGTAGCATTGGGTTCCAACAGTGCTCCTAAGTAATTGATGTTAAACAGTTCATCCAGGTCGCTTGTAAGATTTTTTTGTGATTCATTTTCTGCGTCTTTTACAGTGTCATCCCTTACTTTTAGATTATGCAACACTAGTCTTGAATCAGATTGAACTTCCCTCGTTCTTTTAATATAGGTACTTTGTCCCTCATCATTGTTACAGTTGCTATCTGGTCTGCTAGCTTTAATTTTCTGGACTGCTGGTAAGGATTTTCGCCTTGGCATCACACCCTCCAAAAGCTCATCCTTTCTTTTAAGAAATATATATCCTCCACCATCATCCTCTCGGCTGTCATCCCAGTCATAAACCCCAGTTTTTCCAGCATTGCAACTACCATTGACTCTCTTGGCCAAACTTTGTTGCCCTTTCAAACTGGGAAGACTTTTTGAGCTTTTGTTAATATTATTAACGAAGTTAGCTTCTTGATCAAACTCCAGAACACCGTTGTCTTTAAGTAACTTATCAACAACATCAAGAGCAGCTGCCTGTGTTAACTCTCCAGGTTCTTGAGAGTTAACATAGCTTAGTCCTGCCAGCTCATCATCATAAATAGACAGCTTAGTCAAGCTTTCTTCCCCATTGAAATCTTTGCTGTTATAAGGGCATCCTTCCTTTTCAGCAGGCAAATCTTCGTTGAATAGCTTTCTCACTACTGAGCTGGCAATTCTGGACTTATCTTTATGAAAATCTCCATTTGCTTCTCCTCTGTGTTCCCCATGATCATAGTCCCTAGTTTTCTCTGTGCATCCAAGAAAAGGTTCCTCATTATTCTTTACAGAAAGTGATTCCTGGGACTGACTCGTACCCATGACAGGATTGGTCTCATCCTTGTTTTGTTTCAAATTCATATTGCGAGCAGCTTCCAACAAAGATTCAATACGGACAAAAGTAAACCGTGGAGGCATTGAACCTAAGCACCATGGAATAAAATTTTACAAAGAAACAAAAATAGAAAGGGAAAAAAGAAAAAAGGAGGAGCATTCGTGCATGAATATTGTAATGAATTATTGACTAAAAACTCATCAAATTATTCCAACCTCAAATTTCATTTCATCCTATGAAAAACACATATCAGTCAAGTATAAAATACCATTAGAAAACGTCTCAGGATTTAACATAAAAACTATTTAATGCCCAAATTACATGCAGCCAAACAGTTAACAAAGGAATCACCTGAACTGATCTGTTGATTGATGATAGGATCAGTCTTCTCCAATATTTTCTTCTCACCAGGTGTACTAAGAGGTTCACATGAAATCTTCTTGGAATCTGATGATTGCGCCCCAACTATGCATTGAGGATAATCAGAAGAGGGCTCATTTACGTTCTCCAAAGTGACAGTACCATCTGTTCTGTCTCCATGACTGTCAATGGAAACTTCTTCATCAACCACATCCAATAGCTGGGTGTTATAATCCTCCTCGTCATCAATGTCATCCAAGACTTGTGTTTCACCAGCAATACTCAAGACTTGAGTTTCACCAGCAAGATTTATTGGCTGGGTTTCTAATGCACCATCCTCAACTGGAGGGTCATCATCCAAAGGAACTGTGTTTTCAAGATATTGCCAGTCGTCATCCATCCCAAGATCATCGTTTTCACCTAACGTTTCAATAATTGAACAACCCGTTAAAGAATGAGTCCAATTTGACAAAGCTAGAAACTTATCTAAATCACTACTCAGGGAGTCATGACACAGCATTACAGAAAATGAGAAACATTGAAACAAACAGACACTGAGAAGCTTGAAATAAAACAATCAAAGCATTAGAAGACCTCAAAACCGTGATCACAAACAACCAGTACCACGACTTCTCCAGTGAAACAACAATTTCATAAGAAAAAACCAACTTTAATATCACCCAACCATAGAATGGAAGATTATACATACGGAAAGTGTAAAGAAAGGAAAACACTCACCAGAGACCGAAGAAGGTGACAATTGGCTGTCAAAAGGCACAGTATCATCAAAATTAACATTTGCAACTTCATTCATGTCGATTGACGTGGTTATACTATCAGTATCACCACTGCCACAAGAACCCATTTTGATTTATTAGCGGATAAACGCACGCATGTGATAGCAGTAACCCTAACAAAGAAGAGAACCTTGTTCCACTGAATGAACTTAAAAGCACATAATCTAGAATCGAAGATGACAGACGAGTTAGGGTAATAATCAATCCAGCACAGAATGATCGTGGCGACTGGCGAAGCGGGGAGGCACGTGGACTTCGGAGCCAAACCTGGGCTACAAAAGACCCGATGTCTCGTTTTTGGAGGGAAAATCATGCTTCGGCACTCGTTTCGTACGAAATTTTTTTGACAAATGAATACTTTACTATTCTACACTGTACTACTGGCCACTTTCATTGGATCCTTTCTTTTCTTTTATTTTTTAATTATTAATATTAATTAATTAACTATTAAATTAAAATGAGATGTGCAACTGTTTATTTTCTACATTCGTTTTTTATAACCTAACAAAAAATACAATTTGAAAAAACGAAAAAAAAATAAAAGGGTCATTTTGAGAGTCAATCTAGGTACCTATTAGCTATTAAAAATAAATTTTAAAAAGAATAAATTTTAAAAAAATAAATTAAAAAAAATAAAAATAGAGATATTTAAATAATTAGTAATAGAATCGTCTATATTAATAAATTACTAAAAATAGTATAGTTTGATTAAAAGTATAAGAGGAGAGAGATGGGAGAAAAGAAAGATGAGAAAATGTAGAATAGAGAGAAGAGATAGGGTAAAGAAGAGAGATAAGAAATGATAGATGAGAGAATGTAAAGAATAGATATGAGAGATGATAGAGGAGAAATGATAGAGAAAAAAGATAAGATATGGAAGAGAATGTAAGAAAAAATAAAAATAAGATAATAATTAGATAATTTATAAATTTTTTTAATATTTAAAAAGTTAATTTCCATCATTTATTTAAAATTATAGTTTAAAATTATAATTTTAATTAAAATAATTTTTAAATAAATATAATTTTTTTTAAATTAAAATTTTACCTAAAAAACTTTTCAAGCTTCCAAACACGCGGACCATATGCCCTTCGTGGTACAGATTCCCATACATTTCTTCTCACTCTCATGACGTAATGTACTTTGGGTATTTAACTCGTTATACATTTTAACTTTTATTTCCTTAATTATTTTATAGAGTTCTAACTTTTTAAAAAAAAAATCGTTAAAAAATTAATAAAAATACTGGTTTACCTCTTGAGAGCTTAAAATGATCGAATTTTGAATTTAATCTTGCAATCTATCAAAATATGAATATCAGACTTAACAATATATGTTGATTTTGATGTTATTTCAATATTATTAAATGATAAAATAATATATTTAATATTATATTGTTTAATAAAGATGAAATGTTAGAAGATAATTTTAAATAGCTTAAATATGCATAAAAAAAGCGGTTAAATGTGTTAGTAAGGGATATATCAAATAATTTAGAGTTTTTAAAAAAAAGTAAAAGAAAATTGAAAATAATACTATATAAAATTATTAAATAAAATATTTTTTTAATAATATATCAAAATATTTAATTGTTTATAAAGCATAACCACTCGTGCAATCTATGATTTGTAGGATAAGGCTGTTTCTTATTGGTTAAATAGGAAAAAAAATTGATATCCACTGGCGACTGATGAGGTTTAAATGGTAAATGACAAAATCACATTAGAAACATTACCCCATCGAACACCAAATAATTATACTCCTCCATATATTTAATTAATTTAATTTAATTCAAAAATTAATTAATATATTATATTTTTTTATAAAATATTCTAACTATCGTTATTAATTTTCTCTTTTAATTATTATTAAAAAATTATTAATATAAAATAGATAAATATATAAAAAAATTAATATTTAAAATTAATATCGACTTAATTAAATTATATATTAATAATTAAAAGATTATTTTTTATATAAAAAAAACTATCAATCATTCAATGGCCTCCAAATATCGAAATCTCATCATGTTTATATTTATATTATAGTGTATATTTGAATAGATCTAAAATTAAATTTTTTTAAAAAATAATCTAAATTTTAATTTAAAAAAATAAAATAAAAAATATTATTTGTTTAAAAGCGTTTATAAATCAAACTATATTTTAAAATTATAATTTTAAATAAATTTTTAAAAATAACTTATAAAATAAGAAAATAATTTATAAATTATCTAATAACTATTATATCGCTATTTTTTCTTTCTCCCCTCTCTTTTGTTGTCATTGCAGCTATATTTTTTTTATTATCTCTCTTCTACGGCATATTTCAGTTGCCACTTTTATTCTGTGTCTACTGTACATCTTTTTCATCAAGCTCTCTTCTCTATTGTTGCCACCATTCATCGAAAGTAAAAAGAGAAGGAAAGGGCAATGAGTTCTCTACTGGGGAAGAATGATTTAGAAGATGAAGGTCTTCGATCTAGAAGAAAGAGAAAAGAAAATAAGGTGGAGATCTAGAGGTGGTAGGTCATTACTGTTGACCACAAATAAGGGTGACCTCTAAGTGTGTGTTTGGGATCACTTTTGATAATAGATTATAGACTCAAACCATGATTTTATAAAATATAGGCTAAATAAGATTTTTTTTAAAAAAAATCAATTTTAAAACTCAAACCATAGTTTGGAGTCTAAAATCATAGTTTGAGAATAATTAGTCACAAAGTAGTTTTTTGGTGCCCCTTTACCATGGTGAATTTGTTATTAATTAATAATTTAAATTTTATTAATTAAAAAAAAGCTAAAACAAATAAAATCTAATTTAATTTCTTATTTGAAAATTTTGGGAAAAAGATAAATTTGCCAATAAAAATTACAATCTTCCATATTTTTTTATGGTCATCTAGATTAGTTCTCTAATAAAGTTTTCAGTAGAAAAAAATTAAAATTTAGATAAATATTATAAATTTTTACTTTATTCAAATACATATGTATATGTATTATTTTATAATCATTTAAATAAAAAAAATAAAAAAAAATAAAATTTATTATCTATGGAAAGTGATTCTACTATTAATCATCCAAACATCTCCAATTTTTAAAATAACTTTTTTCTCAAAATTTATTCTTTCCAAAATCTATTCTCCACAATCTATTCTTCTCAAAATCTATTCTCCAAAAACTAATCCAAACATACCCTAAATAAAAGTGACAATGGTGGACAAAAGAGAGAGAAGGGGAAAAAAGAAGAAATAGAATTTGTTTTTTATAAAATTATATTTTTTTTATAATTTATCAATAATAAAAATTCTTTTAATAATAATTATTTAAATATTTATTTATTAATAATTATTTTTTTTATTAGCTCTTCGCTTGTACAAAAATTATTTAAAAATATTTTTTTATAAGTTTTTTTCTTCAAAAATATACCTAATCGGCCATAGGATATAATAAGATGTATTGATTTTATTGTGTGGCTAAGCCCTTGGAAGCAGACGATTTAAATTCTGATATATTTGCATGCCACGTGTAAGTTGATGAAATTGTATTTGTCATGAAATAACAAATAAGCAATCCTGCTTCTACTGGGTAACTCATTCCAGACAAATAAGTGTCTCATTTTGAATATTATCCAATTACCCCCACGCCCTACCAAAAAAACAAAAAAAAGATTTAATAATCTCGTTTTCACACTTATTATAAACTATTAATTAGTATTATGAAGACAAGTTCATTTGGCATACCAACCACAAGTGTCTTAAGCAGCATGAACATGTTTTCCTATACCGTAACATGGCAAATCCTAATGAGCATGGATAACAATGTACATCCAAATTCACAAAGGAAAACTGGATTTGGATGACTGCAGAAACTGAACAAGCAGCAAAGGTCCGGCAAATCAAACTTCACTATAGATAGCAAAATGGAAACAATTCAAGTGTTGCTAGAACAAATTAAATACAATTTATGCAGAAGCTTCCACTGAATAGACAAAGATATTGTATTAATCTGTCTAATTACAAAAAAGGTGTTGAGTCCAAGCATACCTAGAGGTTTGATAAATCAGTCAATCTACTGTGAAGTCCAAAAGTGGACGGGCACGGCTCCTGGATCAAGCTCCCAGAAGCCTTTCAGCTTGCCATGCTTCTCTGTAAGTTTGAATTTTGGGATTTGGTGGGAGAACCTGAGCAACTGTGCCAGGGGTACTCTCATGGTGATGGCTGATCCTTCAAATGTTTTCGGCTTGAAAACTGAATTATATCCTCTGACAATCTCCATGACTAAAACTTCAATCCAAGAGGCATTTTCTTCAATAATTTCCACTATGTCATACTCCCAGTTTACCAGATCGGAGCATTTGATTTTACGTGACCATTTCCTATATAATGCCCAAACTTCACCTTTCCTTGGAAAGATGGAATATTCATCGTTATTTCTGTCAAAATTAACGAGTACCTGATGTGAAAGGGAGAGGGTGTTAGTATAAACATTTGTATTCCCATTTCTACTTTTAAACCTGCCACAGGAGATAAGCATATCTTTGCCTTCCCATCTAATAGTGTGATCTGGAAGCCAACAGGAAGCAAGCCACATAACATGCAATTCAAGACCTGGGCCCCGCCTGATTTCTGTAATCTCACCATAGTACCTTGGTAGGCCATCTTCGTCACTATAAAATGCCCAAATCTGACCAACCTGAAACTTCTCTGGGGCCTTCCCATCGTCAAAATTGTAGAACTGAGGATCTGGAATTTCCATAGTTTCTGGGGTTGAAGACAATGGAGCGCTACAATCTTCAACATGGTTAGCTGAACCATTGTTCTTTGCCGAATTTCTTGTTTCAAAATTAGCCTGGAAAGCATGTAAATCTCCATCAGGTGCCATCTTGGGCTTCAATCTATCTGAAGATCTTCTACTCACATCACCGGATGGGGAATGTCCAGCCTTCACTTCCAAATCATTGGGAACAGCAACCTCTTCGAGATTTGAAGGCAGAGCCGCGGGATCAAGTTCCCAAGATCCTGCAGGAACACCTACTCTTTCCTTACCAGTCATTTTAAAAGATGGAACCCTGTGAGAGAATCTGAATAACTCTGCTGATGGAATTTTAATTGGGTAGGCGCCTCCCTTCATAACTCTAGAGAAGAGACTCACGAAACCTTTCAATTTAACCAAGTATGCAATAAATACACCCTCACCTTCAACATAGTCAGTCAAGATTTCGATAAACTCGAATTCATATTTCTGATGAGATTCCACGTCCATGTACCATTTGATATCCCAATTTTTATAGAAAGCCCAGGTTTCTCCTTTTCTAGGATAAACTTTAAAAGTATTACTTCCAATTTTTTCATACAGAACTCGATGAGAAAACATGGGATAGTCTTCTGTAGTTTCAGAGTGTCTAAGCCCATACTTTCCACAAGCAACTGGCAATTGCTTGTCTACCCAATTAATTTCATCCCCATCACTCGGTTCTGGTTCAAACCATGTTATTCGCAGCTTGAACTCAGAGGAGAAAACTTTTTTAATTAGAGCATAGAATCTAGGCATGCCATCATTTGTATCATAAACAGCCCAAACCTGCCCAACTGCAAAACAATCTTTCTTCTTGTCCTTGTCGAAGTCATTAAACTCTGCATCAGGGCAGACTATAATATTAGGCTGCTCTGTTACGTTGCAGGCTGAATCAGGCTCACTAACTTTAGCAGTCATCTTTGAACCTTCCACTGAATCGGGTAATATGTCTTCAGGAAAAACACCATGCTTCTGCTTCTGCTTTAACTCTTTCTCATGATATTCTAGATCATCAGCCAAACCATTCGCCCTTTTTAAAGCATTTATGCCATCATCATCATCATCACTTGCCTTCTCCTTGTAGGAAACCTGCTGTTTTTTCCGTGTAGATCTACGAGCATTCTCTTCCCTAGAAGTGGCATGGTTTAGTTGGCTAGAAATACCATCCTCATCAGAAATGATATCATCAGAAGCCATATCACTTTCAGAATCAGAGCTGTGTATGGAATCAGAACTTTCACTAATTTCCACTACTTGCCCCCTCTGCCGTTTTCCATTAAGCTTTCTAGAGACATGGGAAGTATGGACTTTCTTATCAAAAGGTTTTGTATTGACATTTCTACCACGTGATTTACCTTGAGATCCAACGTCCACCTTAAATGAGTGATGATTAGGACCATCTTTAGGCTGCACAAAAGATTGTGGACCTGAATAAGCTGGTGGAACTATACCTTGCGCACTGATGTCATATGCAACAAAGGGCCTGTTGCAACTTTGACAACGCAGAGATCTATTAAGAACTTCTAAGTAATATTGAAATCTAATAGAACAAAATGGGCAAACAGTCCAAAATGTAGAGGAGCCATCATTAAACCCCTGCTGAGCTGCTGACTGACTCGACTGATGCTGCTGAGGATTTGAGTTTGTGAAATTGGTCCTAATATGGTTTTGCACCCCAGTATCAACATTCACAAAAATATTCCGGGGTGGACAATACGAAGTTCTGTTTCTGTCATGTGCAGCCCGTTTCTGTCTGTCTAAAAGCACTGCCTGAGCTTCCCCTACCAGCTTAAATGCAGCTTCAGCACCAGCAAACTTGTTTTTATCAGGATGAAGTAGGAGGGCAAACTTCCTGTATTGCTTCCTTATCGTGGCTTCATCAGCTGTCTGCTCTACTTGAAGAATTCCATACCAGTCCCTTTCATTGCAAAATTTCTTCTCCGCGGAGCAATGAACATCACAAACAATAAGCATATGAGCTATATTCTCCAGATCAGGAAATAGTTGCTGAGCCTTTATAGCAACTTTACGGGCCCCTGTGAAATCTTTGTTTTCCATCTTCTTTTCTGCAACATCCTTGGCTCTTAAGGCCTCTTCTCTATTGCAGTCCATCAAAAAATAAAGATTCTGAAACCTAATGGCAAGTGCTCAGGTCAAGTCCATTGACAAAAGAGCTTCATTTAATTTGTAATTTCTCTGAGAAAAACTTGTCCAAATTAAAACGCAGGGTGCACTTATACCTTAGCTCCACACCAGTTCCCCAAAATGTACAATGCTCACATTCAGATTGAGCATGCAGACTCAGTATAGCCTGCAGCTATTACATCCTAAACTTGCCAAAATCATAAGAAAATGTAAATGACATTGGTATATCAATAAACAAACAATTTTCCAAACGCAAAAGTTTGCATCATTATATAGATTGAATCATTAAGATTACAACATTAGCAGCACAATTGCAGAGTTGGTAATGAACAACACCTTCCCCTCTTTTTCCACACTTTAGGGAAGGGGATGGAGGGAGGGGAGATAGATCAGCACAAAAATCAAATCTCAACTGTTTAAGAAATCATAAGATCTAAAGCATATAATAAATGCATAGAAAACATGAGTGAAATCCACTGAAAAGAAAAAAAAAACAGTGACGACCATTTAAAAGTCTGCATCATCCAGAAACACACCCTGGAAGCATATTTTGAATAGCTAGAGGTAGCTTAAATTTAAAATCAATTGTTGGTCGCCACCAAACAAGATATTAAACTTCATTTGCTATCCTTCCCATCCCATTGTCACTTCCAAATAATATCATCGCAGTACCCGATCACCGCATTCCATATCCGAACCCACACAGAAATTATAAGCAGCGTGTAACTATACATTTATCAGAAATAATCTCAATAAAACAATATTCAAATTAAAGGCAAAAAAACAAGTAATCGTTTTTTACACCCCAAATAGACTGCAGAAGAAAGAATAAACCAGAATTTATGAATCACTAAATCAATATATTTGAAAAATAAGTAAACAAGTGAAATTATATCATCATAATGAAGGAACGAGCATAAGCCGAACATCAATTCCCACTTGCAGAAGAAGCGGCTGCATTAGCAATATGAATTTGCATATGGGATAATCGTTTCTTAACCAAAAAAAAAAAAAGGAAATTGATAAACCCTAAAAACAGTTCACTGAGAAATCCCAGATAAGTAAAAAGATTAAGCAATTTTAGGAGCTCAAGGGTGAGAGAAAATGAATTGTACGGACCTGAGGAACATTAGCGGTAGCAGGAGCGGCGGGCACATCTTAGAGGGAGAGCGAATACTAAGTGCTGCAATGCACAGACAAAATACTGTTTGACTTTGATTTGCAGAATTAGACGCCTTGATATTCATATCACCTTTTTTTAATGTTTTTTTTTAATTATGATCTGAGTCCAACCCTAAAATATAACTAAAAATATGCGGGAGTTAAGGGAAAAAATAAAAGGTTACATATTACAATTTGAGGCCAAGTGGTAATCTTACTTATCTACAAATAGACATACAAAAAATGAGTCATATCATTTTATCCTTGACAAAAAAAAATAATATACTTTTTATAAATTAAAAAATAATGTGATTTTATATATATTTTTATATAAAAGCGAATTACCTTAAAAGCACCCGTTTTTTCTCTTTGAGGTGGGATGGAGCTTAAATCTATTTAAACCATTTCTTTAGTTGGCACAGCTGACAAAACGTTATTGACTTGTTGTAACTTGCAATTTTGTTCCAAGAATAAACTAATAATAATTTAGTTTCTGAATTAGTTAAGTAAAAAATTTGAAGTTAAAAAACTCTTACAACGGACAAATTTGTTAATTTTCTATCAGAACTCTGACAAAGTTTGTTAATTTTCCATATTAGTCTCATCACATCACATATCCTTATAAAGAATCTTCAATAGAAAAAGTGGACAACAAGCCAAGACAAGAAGGGCGTTTCATTTCTAATTCAAGAAGGTAAATTATCTCATATATGTCACCCATTTGAGGATGTGAATTGCTATTTCCAGAAACAAAAGCAGAAACTTCATTTCTCACTTCAATCCAACTACTTCCAGGCACTTTCTTCTTCACTCTTTGATCCACCATTTCCTTCCTCAACCTCTCTGCTTCCTTCCATTTCCCACTTGCACAGTACAAATTTGACATTAACACATAAGCATCTTCTTTTAATGGCTCTATCTTCTTCAAATCTTCTCCCACAGTAATCCCAGTTCGTATATCTCCATGAAAATAACAAGCACTAAGTAAAATTTCCTGGGAATTGGTCCTATCTTTGATGGTTTTTGAATACTTATCAGCAATTTTTCTGGCTTCTGCGACATACCCATTTCTTCCAAGCATGTCTATTATGCAAGCTACATGATCGGTTCCATGAGAAAACCCATAATCTGATTTCATTGATTCAAAAAACTTAAGGCCTTGATCTATAAGCCCCATGTGGCTGCAAGTCATTAGAATCCCTATGAAAGTTACCTCATCTGGATTTACACCAGATTCTACCATTTTGTGGTAAATGTAAAAAGCTTCACTAGCTCTCCCATGGAGTCCTAGTGCAAACAACATTGTGTTCCAAGAAATCAGATCCTTCTCAGTAATGCTATGAAATGCAAGCATTGAACTTTCCAAGTCCCCACATTTAGCATACATGTTAACCAGGCTGTTGCCGACATAGATGTAGTTTTGTGAACCGGATCGGATTATGCAACTATGGACCGTTTTCCCGTGTTCTAGCATTGCTAAGCTAGCACAAGCATGAAGGACCGCTCCAGCTAGTAGATCATCAAGCTGGATTATTGTGTCTCTCACCATATTTACAAACATATGTAGAGCTTGTTCGCCATTACCGTTTCTTGTATAGCCTGCAATCATAGAAGTCCAAGAAACAATATTCCTCTCAGGAGCTTTCTGGAAAGCAAGAAAAGCTTCCTGGGTATTGCCCATTTTCATATGGGCATCGATGATGGCATTCCAGGATACTTGATTGAAAGCACCGATGTTAAAGGATTCAAATACTCTAATAGCATCATCATGACAACCCAATTTAGAGTAAAAGCTTAAAATTGAGTTCATTACCTCTACAGAAGAGGTCCAACCAGATTTGATAATGAAACTGTGAATCATGCATCCATATAGAGTAAATGATGAACAAGCACAAGCATTCATGAGAGCACTGAATGTACATTGGTCAGGATGATACAAACACACACACATTTCTTTAAAAATATGCAGACATGCTTCAACTTTTCCAACCTGAGCATATCCCACAATCATTATATTCCAAGCAATTTCAACCCTTATAGGCATCTTATGAAACAGTTCGTTGGCCATGCTGAACAGACCAGAATATGCATATGCAAACAGAAGTGAACACCATGTCACTTCATTCCTACAACTCATCTCATCAAAAACTTTTCTTGCATTGTCAGGACTCGAAGACTTCCCATACATATCAACCAGAGAATTACACACAGGAAGATAACATAAGTACCCTGAAAGAACAATCAAAGCATGAATTCTTGTTCCAGTTTGAAGATGGCAAGCACCCGCACCCGCACACGCATTCAGCGTTGCGGAGAACGAGAAGTTATCGGGTCTAGAATGGGAGACTCTCATGTCACCGAAGAGAGACAAAGCTTCGTGGTAAAGTCCCAATTGAGAATAGCCGCTTATCATGGCATTCCAAGCAACACAGTCTCTATGTGGCATTTCGTCAAACAGTTTGCGTGC
This sequence comes from Leucaena leucocephala, assembly GCA_037074615.1. Classification (NCBI taxonomy): domain Eukaryota; kingdom Viridiplantae; phylum Streptophyta; class Magnoliopsida; order Fabales; family Fabaceae; genus Leucaena; species Leucaena leucocephala. The sequence continues at coordinate 14,396,870 of CM073562.1, forward strand.
ATGAGAGATTCTTCCACTCCTAGCTAAGCCCACCACCATAGACGTAGTCTTGAACAACAAATCAGAACGCATGATAAAATCAGTAGAGAGCACATTCTTCATTCACAGTCAAGAACTTTGGCCCTAATTCTCCCTACGAACAATACCTAACGGGAAAACCAAATCTGTAACTGTGAACTCAAGGACATTAGATACAAAGCAGAAACTTGGCATCTCTATGAAAATTGGATATTTCAGTAAGCCTTGTAAAGAAATGAGTTCGTTCTGTTTAACTTTTCCTAAAATGTGTGCTTTTGATTTGGGCACCAACGGGGAATAGTCATATAATCGCGATTCAGGCATCAAAAAGATTTTAGATGGGTGTACTCACATAAAATAGTAATGCTTTTGACGGGATTTGCGCTAACCATATTTGTCAATACACTTATGCGCAAGACTCACAAGGAGGAAAAATTGAAAAACTTACAAAATAGCTTTTACCTTTTTCCTAAATTAGGTCTCTAGTTAGTCGATAACCCTCAAATTTTGTATATAGGAGTCCATTAATATGATTTAAGTGTGTTTACTTAAACTAATAATATTATAGACTTTAGGTCAATTTTTTTTATCAATTAAATTAATCTTTATACAGAATGATAGCGAAATTTTGAAGGACATTAATCATATAATTTAGGCTGAGTGATTTAAATAGAGAAAGATTACTGGGGTTATATGTGATCGAAAAGTACCAGATAAAGTAAAAGGAAAGTTTTATCGCACTGTTATAAGACCAGCAATATTTTATGGAAGTAAATACTGGGCTTTAAAAGGACAGTAAGAACATAAAGTTGAGGTAGCTAAGATGAGGATGTTGAGATAAATGTGTGGGTATATAAGAAAAGATAATATTCGTAATGAACACATATTGGGAAGAGTTGGAATGGCACATATTGAAGAAAAAATAGTAGAGAACCGTCTTAGGTGGTTTGGACATGTGCAAATAAGGTTAAAAGATGCGCCAGTGAGAAGCGTGGATCAAACAGTACGGACATCAGTTAAAAGGAATAGAGAAAGGCTAAAAAGAATGCTCAACAAGATTATTAAGCGGGATCTCCTAGTCAATAACTTATCTAAAGATTTAGTTTTTGACAGAGTACAATGGCGTCATATGATTCATGTAGTCAATTCCATTTAATAGGATAAGGCTTATTATTATTATTGTTGTATATAAAATATAAACTAATTAGATTCATAGATCTATATCAATATGATTCAAACCTCTACTTTTATAATATGAGCTAATTTTTTTATCATTTGGACCAAATTTTATTAACTAAGAAGATATCTATGATTTAAAGTGATAAACGAGATTAAACTCATAACTTTCTATTTATAGAAAAATATTCATGCCATTAGTCTATATGGTCATTGACTTTTTTTCTTTTATATTCTAAATACACTTAGACACAAATATATATACCTCTTTTATTAGGTATTCAAAAATTAATTTCCTATATTTTAAAAAAATAATATTTTTTTAATAGTCCTTGGTTAAATTTAACCCAATTGGTGATTTTAATAGGTATTCAAAAATTAATTCATTATATTTTAAAAAATTAATCTTTTTTTTATATAGTCCTTGGTTAAATTTAACCCAATTGGTGATAAAGAGCAGTTGTCCCAATTGGAATGTTGAAAAGGCAATGGGGTGAAGAATAGGAGTATAAGAGGGGCTCCAAAATTAACCAAATAGCCGTGTATATGGAAAACATCACATCTAGGGGTGAAAATAGGCCAGGCTTTAACCTTAACAGGCCAGGCCTGTTAAACAATAACCTAGCTTAAGCCTAGCCTGTAGCCTGTTGTAAGCTAATTTTCTCGCATAAGCCTGGCCTGTAAGTATACCTGGCCTGACCTGTAGCCTGTTAAAAGAGCCTGTTTGATAATTATATTTGTAGGCCTTCATAACAGGCCCAACAGCAGGCCCCTGTAACAGGCCCAACAACAGGCCCCTGTAACAGGCCCGCTAACAGGCCCGCTAACAGGCCTTTCTATATACCATAATTTAAAAACCTACAAATAAGCTTTTTATAATAATAACCAGTTTAAAATTGCAAAATATCTAATCAACCATTAACACAATACCAAACAAATAGAACAATTGTCATTACAAGAATACAAGTACAACAATCTAAACCAAATCAAAGTAAAATTATTAGCCACACATCATGAAATCTTCAATGTAATTTCTTCCTCTTGCTCGAACACCTTGAAAAGAAGAAATCAAATGTATATTATTATATCATAAAACAATTGAACAAATGATAAGTAAAACAAATTGTATTATTTGTAAATTATAAAATGTATACCTTTGATTTCTTCTTTAAACCATACTTGTTACGAAGCCAATCCCCACCACAAATAAGTGCTTCAATTGATTCTTCATTTAATCTTGAACGATACTCATCAATAACTCTACATCTAGCACTGAAAGTAGACTCTGATGCCACAGTTGAGATTGGAATGGTTAATATATCAGCAGCCATCTTAGATAAAATTTTGAACTTAAGACTATTATTTTTCCACCATTCCAAGGCACTGAAAGAGTTAGAATTACCCTCAGGAATGTAAGCAGCCTCTTCAAGATAAACTTCTAATTCTGATTTCACTGGGGGAAGTGCTTACTTTTCACGAACAATGCTCATGAAATGATCAAAGCCAGAAACTTTAGAAGAACAAGGCGTGTGAGCAGAAGAGTTGTTGCCGACATCAACTTCATTTAATGCATTTGTCGCTTCCTTATAGTTGGCAACATATTCATCATACATAGATTACAAAGCCTTCACTACTTTATCTATATTATCAGAAGCCACATATTCAGGCTTATAAATCAAAGAAAAGCAATAATTCAAACCATATAATTTGCACCTGGGATCCAAAACACTTGCTATTGCCATTACCATATTACATTGCCCCCAATATTTGTCAAACTTTTCTTTCATTGAGGCCACCATGTCTCTTACAAATAAATCTTCATCTTCTATGGCATTATCAATTTCTTGTTTTACCCTCCAAACTTCAGGAAGGTATAAATTTGCAGTAGGATACTCACTACTTGAGATGACATGAGTGGCTATATCGAATGCTTCTAAAATTTTACAAATCTTCTCAACTTTGTTCCAATCCTCTTCTATTGGCGCATACTTGTAATGTGGCTCTCTTTCCTTATAATCGGGAAAGACATCCTTGAACTTCAAAGCAGTGGACAACATCTTATATGTAGAATTCCACCTAGTTGGAGAATCAATCATGAGCTTCTTTTCTTTCAAACGTTTTTGCTCAACAATATCACAAAATGCTTTCAGCCTTGCATCATTATAGTTAACATATTTCACACTCTCACGAACATTATGTATAATGTCTTTAATGCTACCAAGGCCATCTTGCACCAACAAGTTTAATATGTGTGCACAACATCTAACATGAAACAAATTACCACCCAAAGGTAATGAACTACTAAGTGTTAAGGTGTCCTTAAGAACCCTTAAACAAGAATCATTGTAAGCTGCATTGTCAACTGTCACAGAAAACACTTTGCTATCAATCCCCCAAGCCTTCAAACACTTGAAAATAGCATCTGCCACATCAATTCCCCGTCTTGGAGCAGGAACCTTCACAAAATTCAGAACCCTTTTTTGAAGATTCCACCCTGCATCAATGAAATGCCCGGTAATGACCATGTATTCAGCTACTTGGTGAGTTGATTTCCACATATCAGTAGTCAAACTAATCTTGCTCACACCTTGTAATAGGGCCTTCAAATATTTCTTCTCTGCTTCATATATAGCTAAACAATCACTTCTAGCTGTCTTACGAGAGATTTTTTGAAACTCAGAATTTGCATATTGAAAGCCCCACATCCAAACTTCATCCTCAACAATATTAAAAGGATGATCATGCACCATGATTGCAGTAGCTATTATTTCCCTCATCCTTTCATTGGAATATCTAGCACCCGGTGTGAGAAATGGATTGATGTTCATATTTGAAGGTTGAAATGGAATAGTGGATTGTTTTTTTTGTGAAGCCACATGTAACTTCCTTTGCAAGCATGTCTTGGTATGTCTCCAAAGATGGGTAGTGCTAGCTCCCTTCCCAGAGTACGAAAATATATTTTTACAATACTTGCATTTACCTTTGACCCTATTTTCAGTTTCAACTTGATCAAAATCATCCCAAATAGCAGAGGTTTTTCGCCTCTTCTTTGTGATGACACAGTCATCACCATCATTTTCATCATTAGTTTGTTGAGTAGACTCTGTCTGCGCTGGTTGATTGACCTCAATAGCATTAGGAGGAACTGAAGTTGATGACATTGTTTCACACTCAACTGGAGATGACATTAACTAGAACTGAAAATAAATCATATAAATCATATGCAAAAAAAAACTCATATATCAAAGTCATATATCAAACTTCACAATTATTGCTTTGATATGTCAAATACCCACATTTATGCCACACATACGGATATGCTTTACAATTATTGCTGTTTGGGACATATACTCATTTCTTTCATTAATAAGTTTTTAAATATGCTTTATCAATACCAGTGCAGACAAAGGGGAATCTCGACATTAATAAGTTATTAACCAGTTTTCTTTCATTTTCTTTTAGCCTTCGAAAATGTCCCAAACAGCAGCACAACTTTATCAATACCAGTAATGATGCAAATATATCAGTGTTTCACCCAAACAGCAGCACAACCAAATATACAAATAGAGAATCACCCAAAATTACAAGTAATGATGCAAAACAATCAGAAATAGAGCTTAACTGCAGTAGCTTAACTAATGTTGGAAGTTTAACTAATCAGAAACAATCCCAAACTGCAATAGCTTAACTAATGTTTAGCTTAAGGTTGGAAGTTTAACTGCAGTAGCTTAACTGCAAAACAATCAGAAACAATCCCAAACTGCAGTAGCTTAACTAATGTTTAGCTTAAGGTTGGAAGTTTAACAGAGCTCAAGCGAAGGTACATTTCTGCAACGATAATCTGACTTAAACCAAAACAATCAGAAACAGAGCTCAACAACAAGCAGAACAGCGAAGGTGACAGTGACAGTGGAAGTGAAGGAATAAGAGAAGGAGCTACAAACTCGATTAGGCGCTCCACGAGTCGACGACGGTGACAGTGGAAGAAGGTGGAGACACGCGACGCGACGATGGTGAAGTTGTTTGAAGCTTAAAGCTTGAAGCCAGAGAACTATGGTGGAGTCGACGATGAATGTCTGAAGTTTGAAGCCAGATAACTAAACTCTGAATAGTGGAACTCCGAACTGAACACCCGTCGCCGACTGAACTCTGAACTCCGCTGGATTTACAGGGGTGCCTGAGAATGAACTCCACTGAAAGTGAGAAGGTTTCCGACTTGCAACTCTGCAGCCGCAACCAAGCTCCAAAGTCCAAATGCAAGTAGTGGCCAGCTACGGAGTGCGAAATTAGGGCTTAGTTCAGTGGCCAAATGCAACGATTATATGAAAATAAAATTATAAATTAACAATAAGATATCAAATAATATGCTTTAGTTCAGTGGTCTAATGGCTGAATATTGTTTAACAGGTCAAGGGTTCGAAACTCACCTATTGCAAAATTATATGGCATTTATTTTAACTAACAGGCCCAGGTCGCCTGAAAGGCTTGATAGGCTTCTATACAGGCATGAGCCTGGCCTATTTAGTGAAATAGGCTTCTATACAGGCCTGGGTCTGAGCATTTTTTTACACAGACCAGGCCAAATCAGGCTAAATGCAGGCCAGGCCACAAGCCCCTGACAGATAGTCTAATCTGTTTCCACCCCTAATCATATCCCAAACAAAACATATCACATGAAAACATATGACCCTTCACCCAAAACAAACAATTACCAACCCTATTCCCTTGTCACTATCCAATATACACTTGCCACGTGGTGCTTCCTCTGACCCCCACCTCACCTACTCTACATTATTTTTCTTTTCACCATTCATTCAAGTTCATTGTTCCCCCTCATCATTATAAAATTAGCTGCAGGACAATCATTTGGTTTTTAATATAGCAGCTATAATAGACTCAAAGGCCTTTTAAGCATTGTATTTTTGAAATAAAATTAAATTTTAACCCTTTTCTATATTTTAATTAAATTATATCTTGATAAAGTTTCAGTGATTTGGTATTGATAACAAATGCGGATTTTTTAAAAAAGAAAGAAAGAAAAAATCCTTTGCTATATGCATCTCTCCGTGCTGATAACAAGTTTTGGTGAGAGTCCTAAGTATTTTAGAGGGAAGGCAATCATAACTCCACTCACTCCTCCAACTCTCTCATAAGTTGTCTCTTTCACATTCTTGATTTGTTCATCATTGCCATTGCCAAATGGCTTCACTCACTGTTCATCATCTTCTTCATCATCGTCACCAACCTCGTCTCTTCATATCCTTCATCCTCGTCATCTTCGCCCTCCTCTCTCCTTCTTCTTCTTCTTCTTCATATTCTCCTTTCAGAGAAGTATCACCAGACATTGCTCCTCTCTTACCTTCCCCAGGTGGCGTTTTGCCCACCCCAACCACCGGTTCAGACATCCCCACCATTCCTTCAAGCCCAAGCCCTCCCAACCCGGATGATGATCTCAATAATAATGCTTCTCCCGGTCCAGTACTCTCTGCACTCTCACCATCCGGTTCGGTTCAGCCGGTTTCCAAGGCTCCTCCTGCAATAACTACTCTAGCTTCTTCTGCATCAGCCATGGCGGCTGCTCTTGCAGGTTCCACTGTAGCTTACTGGTTTATTATAATATGCAGAGTCTGACAGCAACAATTTGAAGAGAGAATCACTCTGTGGGTGCGTGAGTTTTAGTGGAACATTTTTCAATTTCTGGTGGTTAGATTCATTGTAATTGTTATTTGTATCTCTTTACTATGTGGTTATAATTAATTTGCTTTGTCATGATTCTTAATTACATATGCTATGTAATATGTATAGTAATAATATATGATGGACTTCTGGGGAATCTTTGTTGTTGTTTTTTTAAATTCTTTTGGGTGATTCTACTGTAGATTTTACTCGTAGGTGTAATTATTTAGGTTTCCTTTTTTATGTTTGTGTTTTTTATCCATGAAAGGCACAAAGATACTTTTTCTTTTTTTATCTTTCCAATCAGATTCCCATGATTGAACCTTTTTGCCGTCATTGTTGGATTTCCAGCTTCAACAGTCTCCCTCTCATGGCTGGAATCCCATTGGCAATTATAATCTTACCTCTCTGTTCTCGCAGCTGTAATATTCTCATGGCATTATGCTACTACGCTTGTCTGCATGTAGTGAGCAATGAGATGTGATGGAACATGCTTTAGAAAAATGTTTGGGAACAGAAGGGGGCATGTGATGAGGAGACCCTTAATGATCAGAAAATTATCATAGGGGTCTTTTTATTTTAGTTTAGTTTAGTTTAATTTAATAATTCCAATAATGGATCATCACATGCTGCCATGTCAAATCAACCTTCCAAAAATAATCCATTGGCCACGGTGTGTTTAGGTTAACATGGTTTGGCCTGTTTTTGCTGTCTTCTTTCCCTCTCACTAACCTTGGATTCCTTATTTGCTTCTCTCACTACTGACCTGTCCCCCTTCTAATTTTTACTTCACAATTCTTTTACCCTATCATGTTAGATATGAATAATATATATATATATATATATATATATATTTCTATATATAACGTTTGTGTGTATTCTATTTTCACTCCAAGTTAATATTATAGTGCCCGGTGTACATTTACTAAAAGATCATGGATATATTTACATATTAACCGAAAAAAAAATCAAGGGATTCTTCATTTATTTTTCTTAAGAATGAGTATGAAACCTAACAAAATTTCAAGTAATGAAATGCATAGGGAGGTTGGTATAAAAAGTCTAACCCTATGTTTATGTTTGGATACGAAAAAAAAAAGTGGGGAGAAAAGAATATTAGAAGAGAAAACTTTTAAACTAGTAAATATTTTTATATTTTAAATTTTTTTTTATAGTATTCCTTTTTCTGGATTTTTTTTTTACTTTTTTCTCCATCCTCTAAGCATAGTTTAAGAATTTATTTGCTTCTACAAGACTGCCTCAAAATATTTGACTGTGTGCCCCTACTTAATTTTGAACCACTCGTTTCTTTTATCTTTTGATAAATTAACAAACAGCGTCCAGGAATTTCAAAATCATAAAATACTCCCCACTACATCAATAGCTTGATAGTCTTTATTCATGTATTTTCTTCTTCTAAGTTTTGAATTATTAAAGAAGACGACCTAGCTCTTACGGGCGATATTTTCTTATTCCTCATTTTAAAAATTTAATTAAAAGGGAGGTTTCTAACTCTACATCTTTTTTATGCTTAAGAAAATCCCTTTACTCAGTCATATTTATACTCTCTTCTATTTTTAATATAAAAATTAATTAATTTTTTTAAAAGATTAAATAAGCTAAATAAATAATTTAATTATAACAAAATTTAACCCTCAAGATAAATTTACATCATATACTACTCAATCTACCTAAATTAGTTAATTAATTTTTATATTATAGTTATAATTAATTAAATTATTTAACTTTTTTAATCTATATAAAAAAATTAGCTATCGTAGTATTTACAAACATATTAGCATTAACAATCACTTAACAACCTATTTGGAATAGTAATACAACTTGTTCGAGTACATGCAATAACCTGACACAATCTATTTTTGAACTTGGCAATTCTGAGGCACTGTTTCAAGAACTCAGTGTGGGAAGGGGGATAAATCTCGTAAACCACTGTTACAGAATAAAATATCCGCAAGTGACATGAAAATTTAAAATAAGTTATTCAAGTTCTACAAATTGCATATTGAATAATAGTCATAGAAGAGAGAGCTCATAATGAAATAAGAAGATAAAATCAGTAACTTCTGAATCCCTTCAGCTAATATGGCGAGCCTTTAAAATAAACTTCAGAGTACTCCTCTCTATGATAGTTTAAGCATCTTTAGATGCCATTAGCTTCTCGATCATGTCAGCTGCTTCTTGAACGGTGGTAATTGTCTGGGCACTTTCTTCTTCCACGCTGATACCAAACTCCTCTTCAAGTCCCATCACAATTTCAACCTGCAAACATTTTGAAAACCAAGTCAACATGATTGCACAGCGTGAAAGATAAATGGTATTTTCCTATACCAGAACCGTGCTAGTTATGCTGACCAAAACGATAAATACACCAGACTAGGACAACCGAAGCGGGCAAAAAATAAAAAGAACCAAATTTGTTATGAAAAGCTGAGGAGTTTGATTCAGGATACAGGAACTGCAAAGACATGGTCAAAAGATAGTCCCGTTACTTCTGTATACCAATCAACAACCAGGTTTTACCGGGCAAAATCCATATGGGCCAAGCAAGTAACCCAGTTTTGAGAAGGGGTAAGAAAAGCTTAGAAATGGGCCTTCCTGACCCACTCCATGTGAAGAATTAGGAGTTTGGGTTTCTACTTGGAGTTTCAACTCAGCTACTCTATTGAACTATATCAGGGCGACGTATACCCTCTTGTTTAGGGTAGAGCTGCTACAATCAATTTGTATTTTGATAAGAATGCTCAGATATTTTATAGCATGAACAGAGCAAGGACAGATGTGCAATTACCGTGTCAAGAGAATCAGCTCCAAGTGCAGAAAATTTGGACTCTCCATTGACAGATGAGTCATCTGGTAGTGCCAATTGTTTCTTGACTATCTCACACACCTTGTCAACTGTCTCTGGTTTAGCCTGCTAAAAATTCAAAATTTCATGCTAATCACATCATATGATTACTTACTTATTACAAAAACTCAGGCTACAATAGTACCAAACAGAAATTTTCAAGTTTCTGTGATTCGAGCATGAGGCTTTGTCATGAAGATGGATCATAACAGTATCTGCTTTTACAATCCAAATAGACTTACATAATGATCCGACATGAAATTACGGTGCAAGTGCAACCGTTTTTTTTTGGAAGTTACAAGCAACATTTCTAGGCATTTCATATATCATAATTGACTGGAACATGGCTGTTAACTAAAAGTCAAGACGAAAAATTAAAACCTAAAGGAAAAATAACGCCATTGTTATAAGGAGATAACTATAAACCAACGAAAAACAATGAGGGCTTATTTCTAAAAAACTTACTGCACATTTAACTTGAAATCGAGATGACCTAGACTGCAATTGAATAGATGGAAAAGTTTTCCCCTTAATTGAAAGGGAAACTGAGTTTGGGTTACAGATCCCGGCAAGAGAGGCCTGTTTTGCATCCAAAAAGAAAAATTTAATGAGCAATGGAAGAAGTACATATTTAGAAATAACCACAAACACAGGAAAAACCAAAAAATAAGACTAATCTCCTCTTGTAAAGTCATTAAGCACAACAAAGTCAATAATTAAATAGCTAATGATTACCACTAAAATGTAACGTAGAAACTTAGAATCAGTTAACCAGTTAATCACCTACTGTGCTGAAAAATGAGAAATGTCAGCTAAAATAATTACATCCTTTCCATCAAAACAACGGGTAACTAGTACTTCGACAAAGCTACCATGCCATCGGCCATGACTATGTTAAAGCTTCAAAGGATATAACTCGGAGAAGACCTAGTGAAAGTTAGAAGATTGTAGACTTAATTAACTATTAACTACTTCTCTAAAAGCAGGCAAGATGCTTAGTCTTCCAATAAATTACTCAGTTCCCTTCAACTTTTTTATTTGGTTAGCCTAGTGACAGACCAAAGATTTGAACAAATATGTCAGTCATATTTACAGAGGAAAACAAGCAAGAAAACCTCACTCTCTACAGACTATTATAAAACCTATCACCTTAAAATGCAGGTCACAATCATATTACATCTAAATCAGAGACATAGACAAATCTCCAGATCAATTTCACAATAGATAGAAAGGCAAAAAAAAAAAAAACACGTTTCCAAAACAGATTAGCAAGTTCAATTAACACTGAGTCTACTCCAATCCATGATGTGTTCCAGGTGAACGCATGCCATCCGAACAGCTTTAAAACAGGACATTCACAAAAAAAACCATGACCACACAAATTACCAATGCAATCACCAGCGAAATCTAGGTAAAATAATCGGTGAAGTAAAGAATAGGAAAAAGAAAGACTTGAATTGCCATACCGGTCTGTGCTTGAAACAGCTTGAAAGGGAGGTCGCGGATATGGTGGTTCCAGTTGTGGAGGCCATTTATGGGAGAGATCTGAGATTCGGAGAGAGGAAAAGGAGGAGAGAAAAAGAGGAAGGTGGAGGCGGAGGCGGAGGCGGAGGCCACGAAGAACGAAGAGTGTGCGCGTCTCTGTGTGTGTGGGGGGGGTTTTAGAAATGAGGAAAATGTGGGATTTTATATTTGCCGTCTTACACGTCCAGGTTGGTTAAGCTTCGTAACTATCGAAGTTGATGGACTCTGTTCGGCTGACCTTTTAGCCCAGTGTTCTAATAAAAAAAATAAAATAGGCATCATTATACTTTTTCTTAATTTTTAACTAATATTTATATTAATTATTTATTTATTAAATTTTTAATTTTACCCTATCAATATTATTAACATTTAATTTTATTATATTAATATTATTAACTCTTATATAAAAACTAATTGTGCTAACACTATAAAATTAAAGAATATAAGAAGAAAAAACAACACACATAACAAATTAAAAATTGCAAAAAATATAAATATTTATAAATTATTTTTTTCTATTTATTAGATTAAGATTTATTAGTAGTATTTTTTCATTGATAATCAATATTTTAAATTAATTTATAATTCATCTAACATTTAAAATATTTTATTAGTTACACTTAATATCTTAAAATATTTTTTTAATAATTTTTTATGTATATGTTAAAATATTTTTTATTAATACTCAATAACCTAAATTAAGGATATTAATTGTTGTTGAAAAAAATATTTTAAGAATAAAATTTTATTAAAAATATTTTAGAATATTAAGTGTTATTTAAAATTTTTTTAATGTATTGGATAAATTATAAATTAATTTAAGATAATAAATATTACTTACAAAAATACTTTAAATATATTTTATGCCTATTTATTAATGAAATCATGAGAAAAAATTGAATTTAGGCCATAGTAAAATATGAATAATATTTTTATTAGTTAAATCAACTTTTTTTAGTCAACCTACTCATAACAATGAATGTACTTTTGGTTGCCAAACACGACTTTGAAAAAGCTTACTAGTAGCTGAGGCGTTGAACTATTCTTTTTTTGTTTTTTTAATATACATGAGAGTTTTTAAAGTGCTTGGCAGTTTAATTTGTGAGATTATATACTTTATATTTTCCATCAAACAAAAAATTCCATCTAAAAAAGAGATTATATACTTTATACTATTTCAATATTACATGATTAAGCTTGCGATTAACATATTTTGAGATGTTTGATTGTCTTCTTCTATAATTAAGTGATATATATGTTACTTAATATAAAATTCAAAAGATTAAATAAATTATTTTAAAATATTTATATTTATTACTTTTTTTAAAAATAATTTATATTACATATAAATTAATATATAATATAAAAATAATTAATATACTTAATAATTATATCATTTATTTAATTTTTTATTTTTTTAAAATTAATTAAATAAATTTTATATTAAGAAATATATATAATAGAATTAAGATATATGGAAATCTAATTGAGAGACGTCTCCAAAGTATATCTTATTAAAAGAAACATGTCCATTCAAAATTTAAGATAAAGATGAGATGAGAAGAGTAACATTTACCTTATGTTTTGATAAGAAAAAAATGAGAGAGAAAATAATACTATAAATAAAAACTCTAAAAAATAGTATAATTTTAGTTTTAAATATAAAATATAATTTATAATATAAAAATTTATTATAAATTATATCTTATATTTAAAATTAAATAAATATTTTATTTTATTATTTTTAAAAAAATATTTTCAATATTTTATCTCAAATTTTCTATTATTTTTCTCTCCATCAACATATACCCTCAACCAATATGTGAGACAATTTATTATGTGAGACAATTTATTGTTGCGTGGAAGATTATTCTAGAGACTGGAGAGTCGGTGGGTTCAACAAGCTATTCATTGTCAGTACTCTTCCATTCCCAACCAACATTTTAGGTTCAACAGTGCACACCAACTTCAAGAGAGACATTTATTGCTAATACGGCTTCTAGATTTTGGACATGTTTGATAAATTATCAAATTTAGGTTTAATTTAAAATTTAAATTTAAAAAATTTTTAAACAAAATAGTTATATTTGTTCAAATAGATTTTTAGATTAAACTATAGGTTAAAATTAATATTTTAGATAACTTGATCAGAATAATTTATAAAATAGTAAACTATTTATGAACTAATCAATTACTATATTACTCATATTTTTTTTTATACTCTCTCTCATACTTTTTCTTTCACTCTCCCTCCTCTCTCATATTTTTTTTATACACTATCTATTGTTTTTACACCCTCTCTCCTCTCTCCTCTCATATCTTATTTCTACTCATTTAATACTCATACCCTTTTTCGTAATTTACCCATAATAAAAACACTTATGAAAATAACTATCCAAACACTCATTTATTCAAAACTATTTTTTTTTCAAAATCTCTTTTCTATAAACCCATTTTTTTCATAAACCCATTTTTAAAATCTTGTCCAAATACACACTTTATTATTTTATATTGATACGTTAATATTAAGGTGAAATCCTTTATGAATTTTCATAATATCTGTGAATATGTAGTAGTAGTAGGAAAAATGTGTCCTAAATTTTCATGAAACTAACCAAATTCCCTTACTGTTTTAGAAAGGAGGCCGCCGTAGGTAGTTTCACTTTCACCATTATGAAATAGGGAGGCATCAGTGTCTAACAAACATTTCATATTAACTGTTGGAACATTCACATCTATCAAATGCTTTAAAGATGTTTTATTTTACAAAACGTAATTAATAAAATTATTACAAAGTTAGTATTGTTGCATTGAACCCCATAAATTAGTATCTAATAATTCAAGGTCTTCGGCACAAAACAAAGCATTATAATACATATATATATTTAGTTTATATTTCAAAAAATGATTTTAGATAATATATTTTTTGTGAAAAGTGATTTAGAAAAAAATATATTTAGATAATTGTTATTAGAATAATTTTTTTAATAGATAAATTATCAAAAATAGTATGAGATAAATTAATTATTATATAAAGAGATAAAAGAGATAAAAAATAATAAAATTTATAGAGTTAAAATTATCATTTTTTATATTTAATATTTAAAAATTAGTAACTCTTACTTATTTAAAATTATAATTTTAAATAGTTTAAACTATAATTTTAGCTAAAAAATATTTCTATCACTAAGATATATATTTAAATATTTTTAGATCTAATCCTATAATTTGAAGTCAGAAGCAATTTTTTTTTTTGTAAACTAAATAGGCATTCAAATTGGACGTAAAACAGAATAATTTATCCCAATTCTCCTACTAAACTCTCTCTACCCCCTTGTCAAGTTGATTGCCATTACATTCCTTAGTGTTATAACCTAGTATTAATATATTTATTTTATTGTTGATATAATAACTATTTAATCAATTTAAATAAATTAAAAAAATTAGATAAATTAATTGATTATAATAAATATTATTTCATACATGTAAATTAAGTTGGTAAAATATGATAAATAGTTAAATATGGGAAAAAAAGTAAATTGAGGTTTTATACATATAACAAAAATTAACCTCAAACTAACTCTTCTATATTTATTCAGTTCTTAATATAAAAAAGCTAATTGGGCTTTATAGATAAATTACAAAAATTAATTAAATTAATTAATTATAATTAATATAAAAATTAGTTAATTTTTTTATAATATTAAGAAAACTATATAAATTTTAATTTTTTTAATCAGATTAAAAAAATTATATAAATTATTTTTTTAATTATATTAAAAAAATTATATAAATTAGTTAATTATGAATAAATTTAATTAAATAATTTATATAATATACTTTTTAATTTACTCAATTTAGTTAATTAATTTTTATATTAGTTATAATTAATTAATTTATTTAATTTTTTAAAATTATTTAAAAAAATAAATTAATTCTTATATTAAATATTAAAAAGTATTTAAAAAGTATTAATTTATTTATATATATGTAAATTATTAATATTTAAATCATCGGTTTTATAAAAATATATTTTTGGCGACTATAAAAAAATGTTTTAAATACTGCTAGTGCAATATTTTAGTCTTTGGACAAAGGAAGTAGTGGAGCGTAGCTGATGACACAGTGCGATTCAGAGTACCGTAGGAGCTATTGGTCAAGCTAAACGCTTCTATACGTGCGGCCAAGCTCGCTTCAGACAAAGCTTCTCTCTTTTGGCTTTGCCATGTCTCCCTCTTCTCCCCCGCGGAGGAGAGAGAGAGAGCGAACCTTCGAAGCGTCCATTTTTTACGTGCCAGCAAAAATAGCATACCCAAGCAAAAGATAAATTCTCTTCTGCTCTGTCTTCTAGGGTTTTCGCTCCCGCCATTGTCGTCCTTGCTCACTGCTCCTTCCCCCTGTTCTGCACTGGCATTGCTCTGACATCATCTGTTTTTCCCTACTTGATTTCAATTTTCGGGTTTCTTCCCCTTTTAAAAGGATTCTGATTGGTCTGTTGGTCAAATCCATTTTCTTTCGGTTTCAGGTGAAGTTCGGCTTTCTTACCGCAATGATTTATTTGTTTATTTTAAATTTCTGATGCTTCATCTTTGAAAATACGTGGTTTGTGTTTCGAGGCTTCGTTGATTGGCTGGTAGTTTTTGATGAAATTGGTTATTTGGGTTTAGGTGTCTTTGAAACTGATGTGACTGTTGTAATGTGCAGATATACCATATCCTGCTCTCGATGGTATGCTCGCTTGGGAGTGGGAGAATGGCAGTCATTGCAAGGCTTCTGGCTGCTGGGAGGTTCTCACAGACTAGGACAGGTAGATTGAATCGAGCTTTAGAATTTCTTTTCGCGACGATGGCTTTTTTTCCCCGTGGTGGGAAATGTACTTTATACCCCTGACCTATTGCCAAATTGCAACATTAGCGCTTGAAGTTTGAAGGATACCCGTTTCTCCCAAGAACTATCTTATAAGGTGAAACAATCATTTATCTGTCAAAGATCGGGCCTTTGAAAATTAGTTTCAGCAGTTTCTTTTGGAAATAAAACTACTAATATCACTTTGAGACTAATTTCTCACAAGACAAGTAGCATTAGATGTTAGTTCAGGGGGCACAGTGTTACATTTTGTATATAGGCCCTAGTTCAGGGATAAAATGTACTTTCTCCTTTTTCGTGTGCTTATTGATTATGCTTAGCTTTGCATGCTTTCATAATATGCACTTAGCAAAGTAAGAGAATCACAGGGTTATGATTCTTTTTAATATCTGATCAACATTGTACTCCCTTGCAAATCTTTGGAAGAAGAGATTGGCCATCAGAAGTCAGCTGCTGAGTATGTTTTTAGAGAGCTGCGAGACGCAGATGAAGCAAATTTGCTTGATGAAGAAGGTGGGGATACCTGCTCTGTACTCATTGTCTTAATTTTGACTCGATTTGATTACTGAATGAAGGCAATTCTGTCAATGCATTGCTCAGAAGTTTTTCTTTAACATTGAATAGTCAATGCGCCATTGGTAGTTGTGGCTGCACTAGCTTGTTTTGTATATTTTATTTTGCTATCCTGCTTCTCTTGCGTTGAGTTAAATTTTATATGAATAACACTTAAAATAGGTATCAATTTTACCGTTCTATTTTGTCTCCTTTTTGTTTGTTTGCATTTGTGTATAACATAAACTAACATGTAGCTTCTAAAATATTGGATTATCCTGGGTGATTAATTGTAGACTTCCTCCCAATTTAACTGAGTTTTATAGCCCACAAGTATGGTAACTTTATTATTGAAAAGCATTTATTCACAATGTGAAATTAGAGGACACTGCTAAAATCAGCATTCTTAAATTAACCCACGCAAATTTACTTTTCCCCCTTGTGAGTCATAGAAGTACTGTTATTTTGGATTGGAGATAAATTTTGTGGTGGATTTTAACTTTTAAGATGCAAAAGTTTTCTAGCTGTCATCTCATACTTCAATATTCCGATTTGAATCTGGGTTTAGTCGATTGGTCATTTATATCCCTATATTGCACTGCTTCACAAAACCATTTATTATCCTTTCTCACAGTCTGGCCAAATCAAGAAACTCTAAAAATTGACACACACACACACACACACACATATAGACATATATTGTTTTTCTATATTTCACTTAGCTCACAGTTCTGCACCTGAAACTTTCTCACTAAATTGATAGAGAACTCTCTCTGAATAAAGTTCACATCAATGCTGATAGTTAGAGAAATAATAAATGGTCCCAAATCCCAACTTTATGTGCACCAAGCACCCCTTAAAAAATGCCTGTTTAATTTTGTTATATTCATATTTGTCAAAGTTTGATAAATATTTGACTTGAAAAGCGTATTTTTAAGTTGCAAATCATAAGATGCCTTGAACCATAACATAACATTATAAAATATGGCATATTTATATCCTTATGATATTCATAAAACACTCAAGATGGTAAATCTAACCCAAAAGATTTGAAAAGTACTTCAACATAGGTCATCCATTGGCTTATTAGTTGTAAATTTGTAAGTAATTAATTCTTGAAATCATCTCAACTAATATACTGATTTGATGTTTTCAAGAGATATGGTCAACTCTTGATGTGAATTGCTCATTTATGGTCAATTCAGTCATCAGTTCTTTCGCATTGTCACTTTAGAACTTGACAAGGAGGAACTAGTTATGTTTCTCAATCCCAACTCATCGCTTGAAAAAATGGGATGTTCATGTTTGCCTTTTGTTTCTCCTTCAGTTTTCAGCTTTTCAAGTATTTTTTCTGTTGCAGATATGCATGTGTATGGTTTGAGGCCTATGTCTGATCCCTTGCATCTGGTACGGTTTGACTCTTGTTCACTTTTTTTTTCAAATCCATGTTAGTGGCATTAAAATTTTGTTACTGAGAATAGAGGGCATTCACTTTTATGTTATTGATAAATACTCCTGAAACAACTATAGCTTAATAAATTCTGGTTAACCTTAATTTTCTAAGATCAATAATGCTTTATGGTAGTGAAAGTTGGGCTTTAAAAAGACAACAAGAGCATAAAATTGGGTGTTACAAGCAAAGATAAGATCTGTAATGAACATATATGACAAAGAGTTGGAGTGGCCGCTATTAGGGAAAAAATGGTAGAGAATTGTCTAAGGTGGTTTGGACATATACAAAGAAGGTCATCGGATGTGATGATAAGAAGGGTAGATCAATTATTATGGAACCTCGTTAAAAAGGGCAAAGGAAGATCAAAGAGAATGCTCAACAAAGTTACTGAATGAGATCTCTTGGTCAGCAACCTATCTAAGGTTTTGAATTTTGATATAGCATAATGACGTTATACGATTTATATAGCCGACCCCATCTAGTAGGATAGAGTATTTTGTTGTTGTCAGTCTAGTGTTATGATAGCAGCATGTGTCTTTTTTGCAAACAATTAAACTATGACCCCAGCCACCTTGTACTGTTGATATTTTGGAGTAAATGATATGATAATCAAATCTGCATTTGTGTGCATGCATCATGTAGGGCATGGGGCAGAGTACTTACTGCATTCTTTAAGCTCTGTAAGTTGTCACTATTGTGTAAGCTCTTGGCTTTTGCATGTTGGTACTGGTACATTCTTTGATACCTTATTATTGAACCCCTTTTTTTTGTTTTTGGGGAATGCTTAATTCCTTTCTTAAATTGTATGATGCTTAGCAAGGCCAAGGGTTATAGCCACTTTGACCTCTTCTTGAGATTCAAGGAGTTTCTCTTGTATGCCACCAGAAGAGGGCTCCTGTTTCTTATGTAGTTTCTGTTGGTCGACAGAAATAATTTTTGGTTTTCACCTCCACCTCCTTACATTTTGCCATATTCATCACAAAGATAGCCTTCTGCCTAGTTCATTGGAAGAAAATTTTGCCTTTCATATCAACTTTTGAAATTGTACAATTGATTGATATATGTGAATATGTATACGTGTTATTCACAAAAAAAATATTTATTTGCAGACATTATTGCCTTGATAATAAAGTACTTTCACTTGATATTATTGATTGTTTGTATAATTTTGAAGGTGTGTTGTAATGCTTGCAAGAAGCCCATCCAGGCCAGCCAATATGCTGCTCATGCAGGTAGGTCTGGACTTTATTTATCTTTGGTCCTTTGCATGAGGTCTGAGAATTAACAATCGGTTAGCATTTGGCATCGATTTTCATCTTTTATCAATTCAAAATTCTGGGCATCTATTTCTGCTAGTTTCATATTTTGTATAGGCCAGCATATGATGCTGGCTATTTTATAATTAGCTTATTTTTGGGCTATTTTATAATTAGCTTATTTTTGGGCTCTTTTTGTATGCCAAAAGGATATGAAATCACTAATATTGGTTTTTTACTTTTTTGGTCTCTCTTTGCCCCCAATTCTTCAGAACTTTGTAGGTCACTAAAGTATACAGAACAAACTATTTTGGAGATTGATGGCAGCATGGGTTATCGAAAGCCTCCAAGGAAAGAAAAGAAAAAGTTATCATCAACTTCTTGTGCTAGTATCCGCATGATAATAATCAAATTAATTAACAAGTTGAAAAATACTGTTTAGTGCTAAGTTCTATCTCAGATTTTAGCTTACACTACCTGGTATTATTTATGTAGTCCTTTTGTCTTCTGAAAGTGAAAGTAGATCAATGATCTCTTACCTTTGAAAATACTGGGTAATTATTGCGTGTTTTGAAAGTCATTTTCACTATACCTTAGAACTTTATTTCGGTAAAGCAGTCTTCTCTAGTTGTTCCGCTCACATGCTAATCGCAGTTAGTTTTTATATACATTTTTGTACCCCCTACCCATCAAAGACCGAGCTCCAGCAGCTGTGTGGGAGCAGGGAAGGGCTGCGGCCGTGGATTACATTGATACATGTCTTTCCCAACCAGACAACCTCCCCGATCCTCTCTTTTGCTGATGGTTAACCCAGTTTGCTGCATGTATCAAGTTTTGATAGGACAAATCAGTTGCTGAGAAAAAAAAAACAATGGGATCTGGAACAGACAAATATGACAACTGCTATGCTCTTCTATTTTATTTAATCACTCTGATCCTTTCCTCCTCCAACAACGAAAAAAGTTTTAGCTATGCCTTCAACATGATTTTTGTAATGGAAAAATTAACTTTCTTCCCTTTTATTCCTCTTTCCCCCTTTTGCTCCTGGAAAAATATCACTGTGGGAAGTGCAGTTTATTTATTTGTTTCACAATTGATTATAGAATAGGAACAAAGATATATTTTTTCACAAATAATGCAATGTAGGTAGTTGACGTTGACATTTTTAGGTTGAGGTGGGTCCATATATATAGTTTAAACTTGTTTTCTTGGCAATTTTGTTTGGGTATATATATCTGACGAATTTGTATTCAGGGACTCATTGTTGAGTTTAGGGAGTTAGTGTTGAGTTTCTGATGAAGATTTCAGTTATGCTACAAAATTGATATACTAATTAATCTGAAAGATTCATCTTTGTACCTATTTCCTTAAATACTCATGTAGACGCAGCATCTATGATGGATGGTACAGGAATTAATCCTGGAAATAGAGATCACCCAGCTTCTGTAATGCAACCTCCAACAAAACGTCATAAATTGTATGCTTCCTTAGTTCTTGAGTCATTTATTGTTTTTGAAGTCAGATCATTGTGGCATCATTATTGCCTTATGCCCAGAAAATGTGTTGCTCAATAAATTCTATTTTCTTTTCCAGTGTCTTTGAAAAAGAAAAAAGAAACACTATAATCAATTGAAACTTTTTCAAACACCTTGTTTCATGTTGAATATCTCCCACTTCTCTCCCTTCTCTTAAAAAGTAGGTATTCGTTAAGTTGAAAACCAGCTGCAGAGCCAGCAAGAAGTTTTTAATCAACAATTAAATATTTTGGCATCAGACTCAATAAAAGCTTGTCATTGAATCTTTATACTCCCCTTTTATGAAATCAGGACCAGCTGTGATGCGTATTAGTCCAAATTACTGACAGGAAAGCGCTGTATATGACTATAAGTTAAATTTTAAGACTCTTTTCGTTCAATTTATCTTACTCATTATGAAGTTTGAACCCTGCATTACTACCTACTCCCCACCCCATTCTTACCACTTGAGCTTCTTTTAAGCATCTTAATTTGTAAAGTATCATGCTCATTCTTTCCCCACAGGTTTGCTGGAGGACATTCATCTCTACCAGAAAGTCCTGCAAAAGAATGTGGAGTGACTAGATCAACTAAAACTACTTGCAAAGGTGCATATGTTTCTGTTGAAGTTGTTTGTTACCTCTGAAGTCAGAACTATGAGGATGAGTGCTTTCTAGTACATTCTGGTCAATGTTTTATCACTAAAAAGGGAGAGAATTGTAATTTTGGTCATAAAAAATATGCCTAGGTTTAATTTTGGATCTGTGCTTAATATCATCTTAAACTGGTTCATATGGCTGCTTTAATTTGCTTCAACTTGGTTATTCTGTACATTGTATTTGCACTGGATGTGGAGCGTACTGAGGGTATATGGAAGGATCAACTAGAAGGTAGAAATATGAAGAGAGACCAAAATGAGAAAGTACCCCTTCTCTGGCACTTCTGTCATAATTTTTATTTAGCCCAGGCGAACATGCTTCATTTGTTCTTTGCCTAAAGAAAATCGTTCAAGTGCTTTTTCATTCTACATTATTCTTCTTTTAATGGAAAAAGTACTGCTGAAACTGATCTTTTTTTATATCTGCACCTGTGCTCTTATTGACTTTCATTTGTAGTATGTGAACAGTCACACTTAGCTATGATGTAATTTCAGGTCTAAAACTTTGAAAAACTTTCTGGCTACTTTTACTGCATTGTATAATCATCTCTGTGAAGTGGGGTTGGGGAAGCATAACCTTTTTTTTTTTTTAATTTTATTTTCCAGGCGGGGATGTGTTGGAAAGAACTTTCTCTGAGCATGGAGATCCTGACCCTAAAAATCTTAGGCTGGTCCAAGAGAAACACCTTACAAAGAGAGGAGGTATTCAGAATGTTGGTATATGTTTTCAGTTAGTTCATTCATCCTGTAATTCTTGTGGAAAGGTTATGGATCTCTCCCTCTCACCTGTTATGTCAATGCATATGCTTTAATTGAATTAGATGTTCCTGCACCCCTCGCTACAAAGGTGTATTATTCGCAAAGGAACAATCGTCTGCGTGCAGCACTTCGTCATCTTTACTTTCAGGAATCAAGCAATGAATCATGTACAGATATTGCCAATCCAAAGTCGTCAAATGAATTAATAGCATTCCAATATTCGTGTCATATGGATCCTTCGTTTGGACAAAAGGATGATGATCACATGGAGGTATTCAATTTTCCTTCCTATGATTTTAGGTGCTTCTATCACATATTGACTCCTTTGACAAAAAAGTTATGTGGCTTGTTGGAATACTAATGCCGACTGTATTCATGAAGCACACACAATCTAACTTAAATCAGTATTAAGGTTGGGTCTCTATTTTGTCTCTCATTTTTTCATTTAAAGGAAAAGGGAAGTATATTATATTAATGTCTTTTGTCCGGTTATACTTTCCTGTCTGTTCTGAAGAACCCCTCTCATCTAAGAAAAACCTAAGTTCTAGGCTTTAGTATTGTACTTGAGTTGGTAAATGAACAAGCTCTGACTTGCATCATTATTTATTCGGAAAACAGTGCCACTTACCAAATTTGAGCTCAGCGCAAAGTCCTAATCATATTCTTGGAAAAAGTTCAGACATTTGCATGAGTAAATCAGATGACCTATCGACTGGTAGCTTGTCAAATCAGTTAGTTGTTAATGTTTCGAGGCCTGCAGCCCCTCCTCTTGGTTTGACAAGAAGCAGCTTTCTTCCAAAGCCTTATTCTTTCGCAAGCAACACAGGTAATCTGCCCGTAAATTGGATTTTGGTCTCATTCACTATTTTACTAACTTTCGAATGCTATTTCTAATATATCATTCACTATTTTACTAACGTTCGAATGCCATTTCTAATATATGCTTGATTAAGAAAATCCAGAGACCATTAAAAGAGTGTCTCTGACTATAAAAATGCCAGTGGATTCAGTAGCATTGAAGTGCATGCTTTGACAAGAGACAAATAGACATGATGCCTTGTTATCTTGATTGATTTTAAATGAACAAGTCATCTCTTATACAGGGTAGTTCCTTGTTATTTTTAAGTTAGATTATTTTGATGACGGGAATAAGTTCAAGTTGTACACAAGAGTGATATGTTTGCTTTTGTAGGAAATCCAATGGGAACAATTCAGCAACCAAAGGGGAGTGTTCCTGTTAAATAATAATCTTGGAGGGATTTTTTTCCTAGGTGAAATTATAGTTCAACTAATACTCGAGGTTAGGATTTAGCATCCCTTTTCTGAAGCTGATAAAGCAATTTTCTCAAATTGTTTATTCTGTCAGTGTCATCATCTGCTTTGTAAATGAACTCTGATCTCTGCTATAAAAGAATGAAAAATTTTAAGAATTTTATTAGTCCTTTTCTAGAATTTATGCTTTTTTTGCTTCTTGTTATTTTCGTTTGTCATTAGCTATTTTTTAAGACATACCCGGAACAAATGAGAAAAGAATGCAGCAGAAGGAACGTTGCAGTATAGAATTGCATAATTTATGGTCTTACAAGGTTTCTTGAAATAATAACGTTTCTTTTGGACGTGAAGCTTTCGTTGGGCTGGGTGCTCTTAATTCTGGAGAGAATTAGTTCTGGGCCCAATTATCATGCTCAGTTGTTGAAAGTCAGTCTGTTATTTATACTGGTGATGTGTCTCCAAACACTCAAACAGTATTTTGAGAAATCTGTCTGTCTTGATTCATAATCTGCTTGAATCTGATTTATTCTGGATCAACAAACTGTTGAAGTTTTAGATTCTGGGAGGATTCTGAAAATTGTGTCCTAAATAAGCTGCGAAAAATAAACAATTTTCTGCACAAGTCACTTTCTCTTTCCCATGTCTAGACAGGACAAGAACCAGGTACGGATTGGGATTTTGTTTTTTTGTTTTTCCATTTAGAGGGCTAGGTACTAATGGTCTAATATTACAAATGGGGTTGAACCCTTGACTTTTTATTTATAAGGAAGTTTTCATACCACTAAGCTACAAGGCCATTAGTATATAGCTTGGTAATTTAAGTAGCAGGTAATCTCAATCAGAGAAAGTTATGAATGTTACACTTTAATGCCATGACATATAGATTAAGATTAAATGTTAGATATTTTGCTAAATATCTTGCATGATGTAAACACTACATAAGGATAAATGCTAAGGATATATAAATCAAAATCAAATGGGGGAATCAAAGTATATATGCTTATTCCAAGGTATTTTGGTGGGGACCAGCTAAGTGGCTTGAAGGTGGGGTGGTGGGGGAGGGCGCGGTGCTCATTTTTTAAAGCCACAGATCTGTCTGGTACAGGGGATGATGTTTATAATATCTAAAAGCAGTATCTTGGGAGCAAAAAAATCTGTGAAATATCTGGAATAAGGCAGCTTCTTACTAGTTGTTTCCACCTAGTGGAGCAACTGGATCCATGTCTTGTTGGAAAAATAACTTGTCCATATCTAGTCTATTATACTGATAATGACAAGCCTGTGCAAGAGAATATTACGGCCACGTTTGTGTTTTTGCTTTTGTTGTCGTCTCAAACCCTTGTGGTATATATGAAGGTGGTGATCAATATCATATTCATATTGTATATATACCTTTTTAAGTCCTAGGAGTTTTTTAGGAGTTAGTTGGAAGGATTTTTTTTCTTCATAAATATACTACCTAAATCTATTATCTCATTTATCATTTTTGTATAGACTGATATATAATTTAATATTATATAAGATATTTTAGGTAAATTAAGTCATATTTATTAGGGTTAACTAAGGATGAAAGAAACAGTGTATATATATATAACTATATGATATTTAATATTATTAGATTAGATTAGATTTGATTATCATTAGCCTAACTAAAGAAAGCTCTTGAGAAAGGTGCTTATATTTGGTGTCAAACAATATTTTTTAATAGGTAAGAGAATAATTAAGCTAAGAAAAAAAAACAAAGAAAGAAAGCTCTTTTAAGGAATTTTCTATAGTTCCTTGTATGAGGCAACAGTAGTTGGGGGTATCATATTCATATTCTAGTTGCTCATCATCATCTCCCTCTCCTACCCATTTTATCCCTTTTCGAATCTATGGTCTCTCATCATCCCACTACGTGTTGCCCCTTTTTTTTATTTTTTTTTAAAAATAGGGGTTTTAGCTTAGCTTAGGATGAATCTGAAGAGTTCTAAATAGTAATCACACGCTTTTGCCTTTTCTCTGTGATACTATTTGTGGGAAAATAGTCTTGTTTTGTTCATGTCAAAATAGTACTTGTCCCTTTCATGGTTTCTTTTCTTCATGAGGTTTAAGTTTCAATGTGTTTGGGGTCAAATTGGTCTTTTTAACAATCTAATTAATTTAATTAATTTGCGTCCCTTAGATCCCCCTTCATAATAGTAGCTTATATCATTTAATCAGATAAGATTTATTATTCTTATTATACACAAGTCAAATACGCGATTGGAACTTACAAAATTTAATATAACTGGTAAATAATTATACATGATATTTTAGGTTTGAATCTGTGTATAAAAAAATATTTTGTTAAAAAAGATAAAATTTATTTTAATAATCTTTAGGAGAATGGGTACAAGTAGAAAATGGAATTATACACGTAAATCAAAGGGAATAAAAGATTAATTTAATCTTTATCTTTAATTTTATTATGGGAAAAAGTTGCAATAATTGGATGGGATGGCCACTTTCTGTGAAAGATAACCTTGTACCCAAAGTAATCGCTTAATTATTGAAAATGCGTGGGGTCATATTCCTAATTTTTGCCAAAAGAAATCCAAAGTATTTATAAGACCTTTTTCTCCTTCGGCCTTCGGCGATAGATTCAGGGTATTATGTCCATCTTTTTATCTAACAAGCCAGATTTAATTAATAGTAAAAGTTATGAAATTTATATAACGAAACTTTTGGAGTAACGTCACATACTGTTTGTAAGTATATATAATAAATGCTTAATAAATTTTATCTAGGTGGAAGGCGTTTATATAATAATAATAATAATAATAATAATAATAAATGGGCAAATGAATAAAGGTAATCACTTTTAATATTAGATCAACGTGCGTTGTGATTAGCTGTAAGACCATCTTTTTGTTAAACGGCGTTTTGTTGCTTTAGCTTTTAGGTGTTGGGGTTCCCTTTCATAATTAATACTAAATTTATTTATTTTTTATCTTCTTCCATCTTGAAGTGCAAGTTTTTCTCAAGTCTTTATTTATACAAAAATAAAGCTATGATAAAAATATACACATTTTTCAATCATCATTACATTGATATAATTTAGATTTTAGAACATGTCAAAAGCATCATTACTATCTTTTTAGATTTATAAATATATATATTATATTTAAAAATTTATGCCACAAGCATAGAATAAGTGCATGTTTGGATTCAGCTTTTCAGAATCAATTTTAGGCAAAATCTTAGTTTGAGAAAATTTAAAACAAACAACAATTTTTGTCCAGAATTGATTTTTGCCAAAACCTCGATTTGAAAAAATTTGAAACAAACAACCATTTTTGTCCAGAATTGATTTTAGCCAAAATATTAGTTTGAAACCATAGTTTTGAATAAACTAATGAAAATAAATTTTTGAACAGTAAAAGAGCTTATAGACTATCCAATTACTATTTTGCCCTTATTTTTTCTTATACACTCTCTCATATTTTTTCTCTCTCCTCTCTCTTATTTATTCTCTACACTCTCTCCTCTCTCATACTTTAATCAAATTATACTCTTTTTGGTAATTTATTAATATAAAAAGTGATTATACTACTAATAATCCAAACATCTCTATTTTCAAAATCTATTCTTCCTAGAATCTATTCTTCCCAAAATCTATTATCTAGAATCTATTCTTCCCAAAATATATTCTTCTCATAATCTATTCTCCAGAATCTATTCTTTCCAAAATCTATTCTCTAAAAGTTAATACAAATATACCCTAAGTATGTTAAAGCTTTGGGATAATGTTTTTGTATAAAAATATAATGCACAATGGATAACCTAAGACTTAAGTAAAATTGTTATTATTTGTTGACTTACATTGATTAAAATGTCTGATTATAAAATTAGAAAAAGCACACAGTTTTTTGTCATAATTTATTATCAACCCGTGAACCCGTGAAATGGCCCACTATTATATATATATATATATATATATATATATATATTAGTAAAAAAAATTAGGTAGATTTAACACATATCTTCAATAAAGTTAAGGTACAACCTTAAGGCTCAAAATATTTATAGAAAAATTGAACTTATATCTTTATAAGATAAATATTTTTTTTATCCTCTGTATTAATTTTTATTAAGTAATATTATAAAAGTAATAGGAGAAGACTAGAAGTAGATGGATGGGCTATACTCTTACATGTAAATAATATGAATAAAATAATAAAAAAAACTTTAAAGAATAATAAATTTTAAATTAGGTTGGTTATCAATAATAGAGTAAATATTATTAATAATAGATTAATTATTATCAACATAATATTTTATTTTAATATTTTTTATTTTTTATAGTTTTTTTGTCATTTTCCCAATACTAAATTACTAACTTCTATATTTTTTAATTTATTTTTAACACAAATTAAAATTTTTAAGGTTTATACTTTATGTCGAAAGAGATAGGTATTTGTGGGTATGAATATATGATATTCGTCTTTTTTTAAAAAAATAATGCCCACATTATTTATTTTGACTTTCAACTTTTTCTTTTAAAAAATTAGTGAGTTGAGTTTCTTTTTTTGTCAAAAGTGTGGAGGTTGAACTTTTACCATTTGAGAAATTTACACTAAAATCCCCCCAAATTTACAAAAAATATGATGAATTTTAATAAAATACAGGTCCCATTAAAAATAGAATTTATAAAAAAAAACAATGACACATTTTTCTCAAGAGATTCATTAAAAAAATAATAAAATTATGGCATACACGCCATGTAGTATGATTGTATACTCAACTTTAGAAATTTATGGTAATGTCAATATCAATATATCAATTAAAGGACTTGTTCCTCAAATTCCAACAATCCGAGAAAAGTGTTCCTAATTTTCTTTCAATTAAAGAATATTTAATAAAAATCTTAAATCCTAACAATAAAGTTAATATAAAATGTATTTATATTTAAAAAGAGACACAAGATGTTAAAAATTAAAAGGAAAAAATCAATGATAAAATATCATATTTATGGAAATATTTCATTGGGTAAAGATTTAATTAACCCATATTTCAATGTAAAGGTTTTATTAGTGGGTATCTGTGAATAAATACATACATACAAGCACTAGTTAAATTATCAAATATGTCATAATCCTAATAAAACATAAGAGCTGGCATCCCACTCACCAAAACATTTTTTAAAAAATAATTTGTTTAAATTAAAAAAAAACAGATTCACTTCCATAACAAATATCAAATGCATAATTTTTAATGAGTATGGTAGTTGGGGTTAATTTAGTAAATAAAAATAAAAAATTAATATGTCATTCCCTATAATTTTATTTATTTTTAATTAGGTATTTGTATTTTTTTTTTCTTTTTTTATGGGTCCTCATGCTTTTCTCAGTCATGTTGCTCGTAATATGCTAATTAGATCTTACATGGATGCTGATTAAGAGACGTATAAATTGCTACAAAATGAAAATTGAGTTTTTAATTTAAAGATTTGAAATTTGAAATTTTGAGACTTCGGATATATATAGATGGCAAAAAGAACAATAATATTTTTTTAATTTTGTTATCTTTATTTATTTTTGCTTAGTTTAATTCACTTATACCACGAATTAGAATTATATAATTTTCCTGTCAATCCCCTTAAAATCATGAAGCTCACATTAATAGATTGTAACAAGAAGAATCAGCTCATATAATTAAAAAAACTACCAATCATTTGTAAGTTTAACTAGTAAAAAGGTAAGATATGTGACTATTTAGAGCGTGTTTGATTTACGGAGAGTACTATTTTATTGTGATTTTAATCGATGTGCTTGATGAGGCATCCTAACTTTTAAGTACCTAGGTTTATATATCAAGGTAATAAACGACTCACCCTACTAATATTGGTATCGCCTAAAAAAATGATATTTAATTCTACCCTTAGATCATGGGTTAGTCCAACATTTTTTTTTAAATTTTCTGTACTAAAAAAAAGAAAAAATTATAAGGATTAGGCAAATATATATATGGATTTATTTAAAAATTAAGTCAACTTATATGGGAATATTAATTTTTTCAATAAAAAATATTAAAAAATAGTAGTAAATAGGAAATCATTGAGAAATAGTAGTAAATGGAATGAAGTGGGTGAGAGATAAAGATAAGGTGTAATGCACAATATATGAGGGATGATGAAGAGGCCTACCTACACCTACCTCCATGACAAGGGGGAATGATCAATGAGCTTCTTCCAACTCCTCTAGACAAGGACAACACCCTTCAAATTCTTCCACTATCCCACTCTTTTTGTATTCTCATCAAATCTCTCATTATTTTCTCGTTGAATTTTTTTTCCTTTTATTCAAATTCCATCTGCTCTCTCAATTATTATTTTTATTTTTATTAATAATTAATCATTCACAATTCACAAACACAATTATTGTTTTATTCAATAATTGACTAATTGGGATGTTACCAAACTCACTTGTTGTTGTTAATTATTTAGGATAACTTCCTAGTAGCTCAATTTCTTTATTTTTTTGGAAAAAAATATCCAATATTTTTAATTATTAACTACTTGAATTTTGAAGTGGGTTGGACCCCAATCAACTATAGATCTTTATTTCTTTCATATGCAAGACTTAAACTCCAGATTTTATATAAAAAAATTATTGACTTCTTTAATTACAGATATATGTAAGCGGGCCTCTATATTTAGTTACTTTATCTTAATTATATTTTTTTTTATATAACACCAATCTCAATAAACATTAGAGTAGGGAAGTGTCCCCATAAATATTTAGTTGCCTATTTAATTTTATCACTTACTAGTTAATTTGTTACCTTTTGCTCATATTAATTATTATCTTTCTCTAGAATTATCCCCATGAATATTCTGATTCTTATCCACAATTCATGGAACCTGATTAATAACTTGTTTCCTTGAATAAATTATTTTTAAAACCCATCTGATTAGGGATTAATCACATTTATCACAAGAATATAACACTGTTGATTGAATAAGAAGGCAAAAAATATTTACTTTTCTTTTTATTTTCTTACTTTAATTTGGAGGATAAGAAGGTATGAGGAGTATTTACTTGAATTAGAATATATAATTATTTTTTTATTAGGTCTTAAACAACCAGATTGTATTTTTGAGTAAATAATAGAAGAACATAATAAGAATTTATGAATAAATAAATAAGTATGTGTTATTTTTGAAATATTTTGAGTCAAATTCATGGGCTAGGTTAATGCACAATATGATTAATTTTGTATAAAACCCAAACAAACATAATTATATGTGAATATTTGTTTCCTTAATATAAAAGAAGTTTAGGTAAGGGAAGTTTTGATAAAATTATTAAAATTAGGCTAGGACCTATTATTCAAATAACATTTACACTAATATGTGAATATTAATTAATTTATTTTAGTTAAATTCTCTCTTCCAAAAAATTATAATAATATATATTTATTCATTTTCAAACAACTAATATTTTATGTATTTTATAAATAAATGCTATGAAGAATCTCTTGTTGAAAAGTAATGAGATGATGCAACGCATGATTATCAAGTATGTAAGATAATTACCCTTTACAAAAAAAATTTATAGAATCATAATAATATATTAGAAAAGTGAAGAATATTCCAAAACTATACTTATAGATATAATTTACAATAAACATTTAACATAGCAATTAGACTAAATGTATATTTTGCATATTTATATATACATATATGCACAAACACATTTGAATATAACGATACATGAATACAATAATTCAACATTCATTGCAGAATAATTTTTTTTATTTTTATATAATATCAAATCATTTTATGTGTTTATTTGAATAACCCCTTAAACTAAATTTAAATTTTTTTAAAATAGTTATATTTATCTAAAAAAATTTATAGATTAAATTATAATTTTAAATAAATTCAAGAGAATATCTTCTATAACAGTAAATAAATTTATAAATTATCTAATTATTATTTTATCCATATATTTTTACACACTCTTTTATTTCTTTTCTATCTTCTCTTCTCATAAAAAAATATGGTATATATATTTTACATAATTAATATTTATTTTTAATTAAAAGGATATATATTAATTATTTAATATGAGATTAAACTCATAATTTTTTAACTAATAAAAATTAATCTAATTAATAAAAAGTTAATATATAAAATTATCAATTTAAATCTTCCCTATCTATATAAAGAACTTGTCCCGCCTACAGAAAAACCTCTAACCTAGCAATTGGCAAATAATTTATATTTATTTGAACTTGTACATAACGTTTTCTCTCATTTTTTTTATATTATTTTTTTATTACAATACCCTATTTATTGAGATATTTTTATTCATATACATTATATTCTAATAATTAATTAAATCTTTTTTATTCTGTAAATTAGTTTAAAATATCTTATAAATAAAAGAGTAATTAGTAATTAAAATATATAAATGAGGATATATATATATATATATATATATATATATATATATATATATGAGCGCTTGTTGCTTTATTGTCTTTTCTATAGATCTATGATTTCATCTCTCCAACCTCCGCCTTAGCGGAATCCTCTCAGTCACTCTCTCTCTCGTTCACATTCTGTATTCCAAACCCACTGAAAAAGGAACCCCCTTTTTTATTCCAAACAAATTATTTTGTAGCAGAAACTTCCTCAATCAACGCACTAATCACCCCAACTTCTTTTTTCTCGCTCTCTCACCTGAATTCAAAGATCCTTCACCTTCTTCGTCTTCTTCATACCTCGCTTGCTGTAAGCTCCTCAAACACCCACATCCGTCCATGCCTATAATTCGAAGCCTAATTCACGATATGAGATCCAGGTCGCGCCGTGTGGTGCAGGACGGTTCCTCAATGGAGGAGCCGGTCTCTGATGGCTTGAAGCAGAGTTCCTGGGCTCACATGCCTCAGGAGCTTCTCAGGGAGGTTTTGCTCCTAATTGAGGACTCCGAGAGCTCTTGGCCGCCGCGCAAGAGTGTAGTGGCCTGCGCTGGAGTGTGCCGGAGTTGGAGGGAGATCACCAAGGAGATAGTCAAGCCGCCGGAAGTTTCCGCCAAGATCACGTTCCCGATCTCCATTAAGCAGGTTTGTTTACAATGCCGTCAACTAAGGGTTTGGAATTGCTTCATGTTCGGCGAGTTCGATGGGGATTTTCATGAAATTTTTGCTTCGGTTTATTTTTTTGACATGGGTTCAAGATTTTTCTCCACTTGAATTTCTGGAATCACAGGCCTTCCGTGGTAGTGAGATGTTCTTTCTGGTTAGAATCGTTGGGTTTTGACATTAAACCTAGTTGATTTTTTATCCCTCTGTTTAATCTCGGCGGCTATGTTGAAGGAATCTGTGGTTGGATTTGTCTTGTATTGTTGTGAACAATAATGTACTCATTTATGGGCATATGCTCTGTCCAGTTGTAAAACACCAGAAATGGATACTGTAGTTACAGCTTATCATGAGAATAGCATGTGGCTGTGAAAAGTAAAGATGAACTAATCAATCTTTTTCTTCATTACCTTACAAAGTGGTACGTGCTTCCTTTGTGTACTTTTGTAGGTGAGATATTGCCTGCCTATTTCCTCGCTCTTTTCTTTTTCACTCTTTTGGTTAATGATGTTTAGATTTTTTAAGAAATTAAGGCTTAATTTCAGCTTAAACTGTATAAGGGCTCTAAATGTTTACTTTTCTTTTTGTGTTTCCTATATCTGGGAACTTGTTTTGGTTGGCTCAAACCTACTGAAATCTAGACAATTTTGGTTTATGCAAAAATTTAAAAAGCACATTTAATTCTCAAATTGTTCTCCCCCCTGCTTTGTTTGATGATTTTAGATTTCAGCAGATGCTGATTGATGACTTGAGATTGAATGTGATAATTGTGCTTGTCTTTGTCTATATATTGTTTTCCTACCTACCCTCTAGCATTGCCCTAACTAACATGTTAGATTTGTTACTGATTTTGGCAGCCTGGCCCCAGAGATCATCTTCTTCAGTGCTTTATAAAGCGCAACCGTTCTTCCCAGACGTATTACTTGTTTCTCAGCTTAACTAGTGGTGAGTATGGAACCACTGATCGGGATACATATATAGATAAATTTGTACAAAACATGGGCTCTTCTTTTTCTGTCTAGTAAAAGTACCGTCGGATTTCCGTCTGTAAAAATATTTTTTAAATTTCCTGGATAATGTGCCATCTTTTGTTCATCTCTGGTTTCCTTTTCGACATCTGAAGCTTCCAATTGATCTTTTGTTTATATAATCTCCTTTTGTTCAGCTCTAGCTGATGATGGGAAGTTCCTTTTGGCTGCACGCAAGTGCAGGCGTCCAACCTGCACGGATTATATCATCTCTCTAGATGCCGATGATATGTCAAATGGAAGCTACACCTATATCGGGAAGCTGCGGTATGCTCTTAATTAGTCACTGATTCACTGTCACTTGTTTGTAAAGAAGCAAAGGCTTATAATTTGTTTTTTTCCCTTTGATTAGGTCAAATTTTCTGGGGACAAAGTTCACAATATATGATGGTCAGCAACCTCATTCAGGCGCAAAAATTTCTAAAAGTCGGTCCACTAGGCTGGTGAATCTGAAGCAAGTTTCACCCCGGGTCCCCACTGGTAACTACCCAGTGGCCCACATTTCATATGAATTAAATGTGTTAGGCTCCAGGTAATTAGATAGTATGGGGCAAATTTTGACCTGTCATATTCTTCACTGACAGCACATTAGGTTATTGTGCATTGTATTCCCATCGTTGTAATACTAACCACATATATGTATATAACAAGCAGGGGGCCTAGGAGAATGAATTGTGTCATGGATTCCTTTCCTGCCTGTGCAATTGAACCAGGAGGGGTAGCGCCGACACAGACTGACTTTTCTCTAGGCCACATTGATGTGTTTCCTTCATTTCCATTTTTCCGGTCAAAATCAAATCACATGGAAAAATCCGAATATGGGCCCCTGGGTGATAAAAAAGATGGGGTGCTAGTGTTGAAAAACAAATCTCCAAGGTGGCACGAACAGCTCCAATGTTGGTGCTTAAACTTTCACGGGCGTGTGACAGTAGCTTCGGTGAAAAACTTTCAGCTGGTGGCTTCCCCTCCAGAAAATGGGGTTACTGGACCAGAACACGAGAAGATTATCCTCCAGTTTGGCAAAGTTGGGAAGGATTTGTTTACAATGGACTACCGGTACCCGATCTCCGCTTTTCAGGCTTTTGCAATCTGCCTCAGCAGCTTCGATACAAAGATCGCTTGTGAATGAACTTGTTTGAACAGGTATTCATTTGAAGCCCATTATGAAAAATGGTTATCAAAGCTAATTAATGTGCTGGTAATGGATCAGTGAAAAAGAGTGTACCAAGCATTAGTTTTGATTATCATTTATTATAAGCTGCTGGGTTAGTCATCATCAGCACATGTGTGGGTGGGGTTGTGGTCATATATAACGGTGGCCAAAATTATATGACCAACCTGTTACACAATTATTGATTCTTCAGCTATGTATGTCATAGGTTGAAGTATGATTGTGGGGTTGAATGTTATATATATATTTGTTTGATTTCTGTTAATTGACCACATTATCCAGGTCAGCATGCTTTATCTCTCTCTCTCTCTCTCTCTGGGGCCCTTTTGCTTGTGAAGCTGTGTGGTATATAAATGGTCACTGTGGACAAAGATGCTTGGGGTTGTTTTATTGGAGAATGAATCTATGAATGAAGATGCGATGCTATGAGGTTAGTGACTTAGTGTATCAGTTTGTTCTTTGGATTGGAATTGACCCGTTGTGGCCACATTTCCTGGAATTAGAATTATTACACTTACAACTTGTAATATTCCATTTCCTTTGTATAAATGAACTCTTTAATTTGTCCTTCATTTTCTTGTTTTGCAAACGGGTATTTTTAGTAAAATAAAAAATTTCATCTTGAAAGAAAAAGAAGAGAAAGCACCTTTTCCAATATAATATCCCGACTTTCTTTATTATATATATAAATTTTGAAAAACGGGCAAAAGTTTATTAGAAATTTTGAATTCAAAATATTAAATTATTATATATATTTATATACACTTTCTCTTTTTTCATTGAAATGTGGGGAAAATTAAAAAAAAAAAAGCAAATAAAGAAACGTAATTTATTACGGAATCTAAATAAAAAGTTGTAAGATCAATTTCCAAAAAAATTGAAAAAAGAAATTTTATTTCAGAAATAAACAAAAAAAACCAATATTAAAGAGTCATCGTCCTAATCATTTGGACAACTCATCGGACACGTTAGCCATATAGTTGAGTCAGCGTCCGAGTTTTCAATCCACCTCTTCACACACATCATCCTCGAACCAAGTCAATGTCCTAGTCATTAAAACATTTTAGTGCGCACTTGTATCATCCGAGATGAGTCAGCGTCCGAGCTATAACGGCACATCATCATTAATGTCAGCACTGATATGAGTCAGTGTCCTAATCGTCATGACATGTCAAAGGACATGTCAGCTGCTGAGTCAAGTAAGCGTCCTAGTCATCAGGACACCTCAGTAGATGAGTCATCGCCATGACAAGTCATCACACCATCTCATCAGGCACATCAACCACCGAGCCAACGTCCAAGTCATCACGACACCTCATTAGACATATCGTCAATTCAAGTCAGCGTCAAAGTCATTAGGACACTTCAGCGGACATGTCAACCACCAAGCCAAGTCAGTGTCCCAGTCATCACAACACATCAGTCGATAAACCTAGTCACCGGCCTAGTCATTAGCTCACCTCACATGCACGTCACTGACTGTAGTATTCAATACCCCAGTCAACTGCCATCTCACATTTCAGGTCAACTCTTATTCAGAATGGATGCAACGGGAGGTTCAGCATACGACTGGCCTAAACAATAGCCATTGAACATTTGGCCATGGGATT
Organism: Leucaena leucocephala; assembly: GCA_037074615.1. Classification (NCBI taxonomy): domain Eukaryota; kingdom Viridiplantae; phylum Streptophyta; class Magnoliopsida; order Fabales; family Fabaceae; genus Leucaena; species Leucaena leucocephala. The sequence goes on from CM073562.1 coordinate 14,433,380, forward strand.
TTATATGCTTTTGAGAATCCTTTTTCCTTTCGTTTTACTTTAAATTATAATTTTGGTCGTATGATTTTTATTTATTATTTGAATTCTATCCCTTAAATTTATTTATTGAAAAATACATAAAATTGCATTATAAATCATACATAATTCTTTTTTGGAAAAAAGGTGAGTCAAAACCATATGAATTTTAAAAGTATAAAAATAGTATATGGACTTAAAAAAAAAAAAAAGATTGTGCATAGATCTGTCATCTCAAAATTTAGAGACAAAAAATAAAATTATTTTTTAGTCATTTAATATTCATACTATAGAATTTATAACTTGAATAATAATTTTGACTATTTTTACTAAAACATTTATTATTATAAGTAAAAATTGAGTTGCAAATAATTGATTTGGTCATTTACTGCTCCTACAATATGATTGATAACTCGAGCAATTATTTTGATCATTTTTATTAATATATTTATTACTCCCCGCAACACCTGAGTTACAAGTAATTACTTTGGTCATTTACTACTCCTATAATAGGATATATGGCTTGAATAATGATTTTAACCACTTTCGTTAAGACATTTACTACTCTATATAATAACTGAGTTGTAAATAATTGCTTTAATTATTTACTATTTCTGTAATAAAATTTACAATTTAAGCAATAATTTTAACTAATTTCACTATAATATTTACTAATCTATATAATAATTGAGTTGCAGATAATTATTTTTGTCATTTACTACTCCTGTAATAAGATTTACAATTTGAGCAATGATTTTGACCACTTTCACTAATACATTTACTACTCTAAGCAATAACTGAGTTGCAAATAATTACTTTCGTCATTTACTACTCTTACAATATTACAATTTGAGCAATAATTTTGCCCACTTTCACTAATACACTTACTACTCTCTATAACAACTGAGTTGCAAATAATTATTTTAATCATTTATTACTCCTGCACTAGGTTTTGCGACTTGATGAATGATTTTGACATATTTCGCTAATATATTTATTACTTCCTGTAACAACTGAGTTGTAAGTAATTAATTTAGTCATTTACTATTTTTGTAATGGGATGTATGACTTAAGTAATAAATTTGACTACTTTCGCTATAATATTTATTACTCTATATAATAATTGAATTGCAAGTAATTGCTTGTCATTTACCACTCTTACAATGGGATTAATGTCTTGAACAATGATTTTGACTACTTTTACAAAAATATTTACTACTTTATGTAATAACTGAATTTCAAATAATTGCTTTGATCATTTACTATTATTGAAGTAGATTTACTACTACAATAATAATTTTGATCACTTTTATTAAAATATTTATTATTGCCTGTAACAGTTTAATTATAAATAATTACTTTAATCATTTACTACTTTTGTATGATTTTGACTACTTTTACTAAAATATTTACTACTTTATATAACAACTAAATTGCAAGTAATTGGTTTGTTTATTTACTACTCATGTAATGAAATTTACGACACATGCAATAATTTTGACCATTTTCGCTAATACATTTACTACTCCATATAACAACTAAGTTGCAAATAATTATTTTAGTCATTTACTATTCCTACACTAAAATTTACGTCTTGAGTAATGATTTTGATTATTTTTACTAAATATTTACTACTACATATAATAATAAAATTTATTACTTTCGTTAAGATATTACTACTACATATAATAACTTAATTATAAATAATTATTTTAATCATTTACTACTTTTACAATAGAATTTATTATTTGAATAATATTTTAACCATTATCAAATCCTCTCACTATTTATCTTCTTCTTCATTGTTTATCTACTGTCAAACATTATACACTAGATCATCGTTATCACTATCATCTTGCTCAGCCTCCCCCCTTTTCTGATTATCTTCTCCAACAACCTCAGTGCTTTGCCTCTCTCCTTCTCTCTCTTTACACAACCACTCTCTCTCTCTTTTATTAAACATGAATATTAACGACCGCAAAAACTTCAGCGTAGAGGTCAACCGTAATGGAGAAAAACAAGAAAGAGAGAGAGAAAAAGATAATTTTATCTTTTTTTAAAAAAAAATTTAAAAGGACATATGTAACTTTTAAAATCCATATACTCTTTTTATCCTTCTGAAATTCATATATTATTTATTCGTCTTTTTTCCTTTTTTTTTTTGAAAGACGACCCAAACGTTAATTGTATTGTTGGTTGTTTTGGGCACTGGGGCAATGAAATGAAACAAAATTCATGCTCTACGTCCTCTTCAGAGATCCTACACAGCACAAAGTGTTGTGAGATTACAAAGTTCTGCAACAAAATGAGATGATAATGTCCAAAGTACAAATATGAAAAAACTATGGGTATTAGAATAATATTATAGACGTAACAAAATTAAACATGAATACTGTTGCGTTCGCAGTTTATTAGATGTTCCCCTAATCTAATTTAGACTTGTCAACAAAAATTAACATAGACAAGAAAGAAATGGAATTGCAACATCTTGTACCTCTGTGTTTTACCAGCAAGCAAGCATTTGCCTCCTCAAAAATCACTGACGCTGCTACTATATATTACAAGAATCTTATCTTCTTGAGTCCTTCTTCAACGAAGACTTCGATTCGCCTGCCAAGTTCTTCTTTCTCCTTGGGGCAGCAGTTTCCACCAATGGACCAGACCATGTTTGAATATTGGTCTTTGGGTACGACAAGTTGGTAGAGCTGAATGAAACATCAGGAGGATCAAAAACTGGATCCATGAGATGAGAAGAACCTAGAGTATACCCTAGAGTTCCATCTTGGTGCGGCGGCGGAAACTTCTCGCTCTTGCTCTTTGCATTTGCATGCGTTATCAATCGCCGTCTCTGTATTCCAGGTTCAATCATGAGTATCATTAGAATTTTAAGTAAATTCTGACAAGCAAGCAACGCGTATTTGCTTCTTATTAGACAGACAACATACATCAATATTTGCTTGAAGCTCAGCATTGGCTTCTGGAACTGGAATTCCCCTCCCTCCCCGGTCACGCGGACGAGATTTCTTAGCACCATCAGCATTAGCTTTACCCGCTGCTCTCAATCTACATCGATGGCAAATGATCCAAGTTAAATGTGTACATTTTCTACTACATATTTAGATGACTCTTCAATGTTTCAAATGAATCAGAACTGGAAAGTAATCAAAGCCTTTCACCTTCTAGCTTCTTCATCTCGTAGCTTCGCATCCATCTCCTTGCTGGGAGGATATTTTGGAAGGCTTGATGGATCACAAGCATAAGGTTTTGTAGTAAAGAACTACGCAAGAGAAACAATAATATCAAATTAGGATCCCCTCAAGCGCAATTCATCATATCTCATCCTCAGAATTTCATCATAAACAAAACAACAAGTGCATAATTATGACCGTTTTCAGTTAGCAATCAAGCAACCCCACTTCTACCTCAAAATAGTATGGCCCAGAAAAAGAAAACAATTGTTCTATTTGTTGCTCTAAGTAAACAATGCAAAACAACTATAAGAAATTCAATCCAGTCGCTCACCCATCCCTCAACTTTTTTTTTTCTTAATTTATCACCTTTTAAATAAATAAGTTATGTATAACCGGATTCCTCACATAAGAGGAAAAACCATGCATGACAATCCAAAACTTTGACCCAAGTGTCTGTAATAGCAGAGGAATAGAGTCAACAAAAATAGAAAGATAGTATGTGTTAAAAACTAAAGCCATGGTAAGGAGTAAGCATAAGCATAGAGGTCCGCAAACATATAACTCAGGGTTTGTTTTACAAATGCATCCAAGAATATGCATTTTCAATGCATCAAAAATATTTTCTATCAGAAATTTTAAGGCTCTTTATAGAGCATTGGTCAAATAATAAAATATAAAATGATAATTCAAAGCCTAACCCTAATCCTAATTTGACAAGATAATCTAAATATAGTCTAGGTATTCTTTTTTATTAAAATAATGCTACTATATCTCAAATATTTTAAAAAAATAATATATAACAAAATAAATAATCAAACTAAATCTTTTTAATGAAACTAAGTGTGCTTGTAAACAGAATTTCATAGCTTCAAGTGGTTACTATGAAAATCACGACAGAAACTTTAATCACGTAAGTAATGGAATGAGGAATGATAAACTCATGCAATTATTCAAATATTTGCTATCATAACCCCCAAATAAAATTTAACAAATGTACAATTTTTCAATAAGTGTGCTTGTTTTTTATAGAGCACAATAGCATCATATGATCCATGTAGCCAACCCCATTTAATAGGACAAGACTTGTTGTTATTGTTGTACAATTTTCCAATAACATGACAAGTTTATATACTAATTCGAAGAAACTTATAAATACACTTCTCATATTTTTAACTCAAGAACAAGGATACAAAGCACTTCTCATTTTTTTTTTTTTTGACAGAAATAGGCGCCCTATGGTACCAGTGAACAACATAATCAAAGAAGAGATAATGAAGAAAAGAAGTAACCTATCTTAAAGTTACCCTTGTTAATATATAATGAACTTGTCAGTCATATTTATGCAGTAGGATATAAACCTTTTTCTAGCATTTTTGGAAAATATTGACTTTATTAGTTTTTCCTATACTAAACATGACAAGGAGGGACCAATCAAGCAGAAAGAGACTACAAAAATAAGGCGATTTCCAAGTGTTGACTTCAGAACCAAAATTTAAATCTTACTTCACTTTGCAATGCAGCAGTGGCAGTCTGACGTTCGGCTGGATCAATTGCAAGAAGGGTCTCAATTAGTGGCAAGGATGATGGTGGAAAATCTTTGAATACGTCCGATATGCATCGCTTGTATGATTGTTGGGGCTTAAAAATGGTAGCATGAGGCAACTTTGACTTTTTCCAATACTCTTCAGAAGGAGAACCACATAGCTTAAATATCTTATGTAGCTGCTCCACCTAGAAAGCATGAATAACACTATGTAAGAGAGAACAAAAGCGCCAACCTCACAAACAAGAAGTTGCAGAAAATTGAGAGAACCAATGGCGACAAAGTCCTGCAACATCTAAATACATTTTTTATGCCCTGAAAAGATGGGAAGAGAAAACTCTATATATGATATGTTCAGTCATTTAAATATTACCTCTGTCCGACCAGGCAAAATTGGCTTTCCGGCCAACAATTCTGCAAGAATGCAACCTGCACTCCAGAGGTCCACTCCTACACCATAATCAGTGGCCCCAAGAAGAAGTTCTGGAGGTCGATACCATAAAGTCACCACCCTACTTGTCATAGGGTGCTTGTGATCAGGATCGAAGAAGGAAGCTAATCCAAAATCAGCAATTCTAAGAATCCCTTCATTGTCAATGAGAAGGTTCGACCCCTTTATATCTCGATGCAGCACATGACGGTTGTGACAGTGTTCCAGACCAGAAAACAGCTGCTTCATGTAACACTTAACCTAAAATAGATCCACATATGATAAGTAAAATAAAAAATTCAACACAAGGAAACAAAATTATCTAGGAGCAATTATGTTTCAACCAACCAAAGCCTGAAATGTCAAAATACCTGAGGCTCAGTGAACTTAATTGATGGGCTGGTAGCAAGTCCAGCCAGATCATGCTCCATGTACTGAAAAACAAGATACAAGCTACATGACATTCTAGAAGTCACTAAACCTTCCAGTTTGAGAACATTGGGATGATCCAGTCGACGTAATATGAGAATCTCTCGAGCCATGAATTTCACGCTCTCTGGCTCCAAGTTGTCAAATCGAACCTTTTTTAAGGCAACAATTTTCCCAGTTATAGTGTCCCTGGCTTTGTATACATTACTGTATGTGCCTTGGCCAATCTGAACATTAAAAAAAATAGTAATTCTTAAGATTTATAACATCAGAATCATAAATGAAGTAGAAATGAAAACAAATTTATGAGGGTTTGATGAAACTGGAAGGCTTTCAATTTACACCATTTTATGCAAGCATAAATCTCCAATCCAACCATGCAAAAAAAAATAATAATAACTATTACTTATTTTAGGCGTTGCTTACATTCCAAAACCAGATGACAGAGAAATGGCAACATATGTTACCAATAAAATTAATCTTAAACTCAGTAGAAAGAAAACATCAGCATTCTCCATTTAAGTAAATAGAAAACAACAGAAAAAACATAGCAGCAACACAACACCCTCGACATTCAAACTCCTTACATCACACTTTCTCAAAATGCAAACGACATAATAAAACCAAATAAAACTGTGTTCCCCTTCCACAAGCTTCTAATGGAAACAAAACAAAGATTTTACCCCTAGATGCCATACCTTATCGAGCTTTTGAAAAGTGTCGGCTCTTCTAGGCGTTAACCCGTTGATGGCTTCCCCTGCAACCTCGGAAAGCCAAGACGGCCAACCCGCCGCCAATTGCTCACCGTGTACATGGTTAGGTGGATTGCTCAGCCTTGGATTTGGCCGTGACGAACGCCGCCGTTCCCCTCTTGTCCTTGTACTCTTCTCCTCTCCACCTTCCTTCCGATTCCCACCATTCTGAAACTCGCTGACTTCTGCTTTTGCCGCGGCAACTTCCTCTTTCCTCTCCTCCCTCGCTTTCTCCCTCTCCGACACCGTCTCTCCGGAGAACTTCGCCGACGCTTCTCTTCCGAACACGCAACCCATATCTCTCAATGCACTTACTCACACTATCTTCCTCATCGCATTCCCACAAAACTTGCTCCATCCACATTTGCCCTCATCTTCCTCCCACCCAAACATCTTACCCTATGGAGATTATCCAGCTCTAGGAAAACGGGGGGAAGAAAAATTAAATAAATGAAAGAAAAGGAACCCTAATAATAATTTTTCCGTCACCGATCTTGAAAAGTAGAAAAGGGGTTATAATAAATGGGAATGTGAGAATACGCTAATACGAGAGCCTAACTTTACCAGACAAAAGGTTAGAGAGCAATGATTTGTAGTCACCCACAAAATGGGGTACAGTCAAAGAAATGAGCTTCTATCAGACACCACTCCATACACAGGAAAGAAAAGAAAAGAAGAAAAAGAAGGGGAAAGCAGAAAAAACAGTAAAAGCTTTCTTCTTTCTGGTGTTTCTTTTTGTTGTTGAAGTGTTGTTTTTGGATTGTGGGTTTGGATGGGAGAAGAATCGAAGTTGAAACGGTTTTTAAGAAGTTGAAGCTCTTCTTCAACTTGGACTTGTTGCCAGATTCAAAAATGGGTTGAAGAGAAAAGAATGTCTTGGAGACAGAAAAACTCTTGAGGGGTTGCATTTGCTTCTCTTTCTTACCAACCACTCCACAAAATAGGGCTGCCAAGCGTCACCCAATTTTATTCCTCGACAGAAAATATATATATAATTAATATTATTCAGAATACTTTTCTTGTAAAATTCATATTAGAATAAAAATAATCATTATAAAATTATATATAGTAAAAGATTTATTTTTTATTTCTTCATAATATTAAGTTAAATAATTAATTTAAAATTCTTAAAGTAGTTAATTAAAAAATTGAAGTCATAACAAGTATCCATGATAATCATAATAAATAATATATTATACATAAAAATTATTTAGAAAAATAATATCATTAAATAATTAGTTTTACATAGAAATTTAATGCGTGCATTCTCGCCCAACGAGGTTTAATCCCAATCCAATGCTGAGCCTACTCCACAATTATCCCTGAATTAAATATATTCTTTTAATGAAGATAAAAAAAGTAATTAATTATGGGATGAAATTTAATAATAATAAAAAAAGAAGGAGTGTGTGTGTGTGTGAGAGAGGGGAAGAGAGAGGGGGGAAGAGAGAGAGAGAGAAAACATACAGACGTTATATATGTGTGTTAGAAAAATGGAATTCAGCCTGGCATATTTTACCTAATTATATATATATTATCTTAACATTTTTATGACAAAAAAGTGGAAGAGTGCAAATAAGAAAAAGGAATTTTGACTATTTATAATAAAAAATAATAAACAAAATTTTTTAAAAATAATAAATATTAAAGTAGACTAATTATTAGCATTAGATCAAGTATTTATTAATATAATTGGAAAGGAAAGTTACAAATTTTAAACATGTGACATGCATATATATATATATATATATTTGTGTATAATGTTTTTTATATTCATTCATTACATATTTTTTCCTATATCGTTCTTAGTATATTAAATACAAAATATGGAGAAAAAAATCCACAAATTCTGGTGACCCCCAGGGGATATTTCCGTGTTTCAGAGTCAGTACTGAGAGGTTGTATGTAGTGAGGAAGCTTCCATGGTTAACCCATACGAACCAATCAAGATGGGACAGCTCAACGAGAGCCACGTGGCCTGAATTTTTTACCGACCACGAACATTTTTTGTAGGCTTTTGTTTCAACGTGGAGAAAAGTGATTGGCAGAGTTGGTACAACACATGGGTCCCATGTCTTTTTAGGCTGCAGCTATTGGATTTGTTTTACAAAAGTTTGTGTTTCTATGTTTTGGTTGGATTAATTTACTTCGGATATAATAATAAATAAATAGTTTAATCGACTGAGATTTTTTTTGGTTCCCTAAGATTTAAGATAACATTTCTTATCCGACCAAAAAAAAAAAGATAGTATGTCCTACATTAAAAAATAGAGAGGGAGATAACATTATTGCTTGTAATATCCAATTTGTTTGAAAATATTATATTAAATTTAATTTAATTAAAAATATGTTTGAGTTAATCGGATGCAATACGGTAATTTTTTTTATCTTCAAACTATAGTTAATAATCTTATTTTAATTTTTAAAATATTTTGAGTCTTATAATAATAATAATTTATCATTAATATTATTAATTAATTATATAATATTTCCAATTTATAAGTAACCACAATGATAATCTATTATAATTATAAATAATCAATTAATTAAAATATATTTTTTCCAATTCTTTCTACAACAAAGGAGAAATCTCTAGTTAATAAGATAAAAAAATTGAAGGCATAAAGAATAGTAATTTTTTTTAAATGGTACAATAGGAATAAGAAACTTTAAAAAAACGCAAAATCAATTTATAATTGTTATAATGATCAAATAAGGACTGATAATGATTTTTTAAATTTACATAAATTATAATTTTAATTCTTCAAATTTTAAAATGTAGGTTTTACTTTCTCAAATAATAGAATGGTCTATATTTTGTATAAATTATAAGAATTAATATTTTATATAAAAAATTAAAAGATTAAAGATTATATTAATTTTATCAAATATGTGCATGGTTAATAATTTTAGTATCATATTTATGTATTTATCTGCCTGTTTTTAAACATCTAACATATCTGACGGTACTACCAGCCAACGATAAGCTACCATAATGAAAATACTACCTGTCAATGTTTAAATGGTTTAAATTTAGTGTTGACCTGTTTATATATAAAATATAAATATGCTTAAATTGATCAATTTTTTTTAAAAAAAAAAATCTATAAGGGTACTATTGTCAATTAATTACTGTCAAATAAATAGTCAAATCCGTAGCACTTTTTTAAAAGTAAGTAATCAATTCAATCCCAGGGTATTTCGACAAGCATAAGACCTGTTTAGGAAAAAAAATAAAAATAACTTATAAAAAAAATTAAATAAGATTATTTTATATTTTTATTATTTTTTTAAATTATCTTTATATATATTTTCTTAATAATAATTAATAAAGATAACGAGGGAATGAGAAAGTTAAAAAATATAATTAAAATATTTTAAAAAAATATATTATATTAATTATTTTTTATTTAATTAAATTGATTAAATAATTTTTATATTAAATATAATAGGAGTATTTAAAATCTATCGTAGTGTTTTCTTTATGTGAAAGTGAAAAACAAAAGGAGAAAAAGCATGAGCTCAAATGTGGAAAAGCATGAAAGTGTGGATGACAATATGGAATAATGCAAATTAAGGAAGAAAACTTGGCGTTTACGCAATCATCACCATATGTTTTTAAGAGGAGCAAATATACTTTTAAATATTTAAAATTGGAGCAAAAATACTAAACGAAGTCGCGATCCAAAATAACGTGTGTTAGGATAAATTTTTAAGAAAAAAAAATTAGATAATTTTAAAAAAATAATTTTTAGAAATAATTTTAAATAAATAAGTATTTATATAATTATTTTTAAAATATTTTTTATATTAATAAATTATCAGAAAATATATAAAATAAAAAATATAAATTAATTATTAACACTGTTTATCATCTATTTCACAATATCCAGTGATGATCCACGGTGACCCATGGCAAGCAGCGATCTATGGGGAGTGATAATGCAAGCGACGAGCAATGACTTATGAGCAATAGTAATGAGGAGCGACGATGACCCATCGATTCTCTCTAAATAACGACAGGACCCATTGTTTTTTCTCCACGAGTGGCAACAATAGCAATTTTTGGAACTTTCAGGATGCCGATACCGATGGGAAGGAAAAGAGAGAGAGAAATAATTGAGAAAAATAAAGATAAAATAGTACATGAGTAATCCATAAACTATTTTACTATTATAAAAACTATTCCTATCAACTTATATACAATTATAGTTTTAAATTATAATTTTATCCAAAAAAATTTTTAGATAAATATAACTATTTATTTTAAAAAAATAAATAAATTGAGATTTTACTTAAAAAACTTTTAAAACTATAGTTATCACGTTTTTCAAACAAGCCCAACGTCTACTAGTCTAGTTGAACGATTTTGATATTTTTACTCTAATTTTAAATATTTGAAGGTATTTTAGCTCCTCTAAACACAACCTTGACTGGCTAACTAAAGCTATTTTAAAAGTGGTATGACTTTCGGATTATGAATTATATGCCCGTCGGCCATCCCCTCTTTTTTTGAAGCTATTAAATAAGAATATCGATGAAGGCTTACTATATAATGTAAGCTAGGAAAATAATTGGCTAATTTTGTTGTTTCATACTCCCCTGTCCCTATTTATAATATCCTCTTAACTAAATTGTTTTGCTTAATAAGATAATTAAAATTAGTTAAAATTAATAAATCTATAAAAAAAAATATTTATTATTTTAAATATGCCCTTATTTATAGTACTTAAATGTGAGAGTAATAATAAGTAAAATGAAGAAAGAGAATATGTGCATGAAATTTATTAAAGGTAAAATAAATAAAAATATTTATTAACCTGACAAACCCAAAAGAGATCTTATAAAATGGGATATACCATTTCAAAGAAAATGATCTTATAAATAGGGATAGAGGGAGTATGTTTATTGTTGTTTTGTTATCAATTACAACAATTTTTTACCAAAAAAAATATTATTTTGTTAATACAATTAAAAAGATAATAATATTAACATAGTAAAATTAACTGATTTATTATAAAGAAGAAAAGGGCAAGTACTAAAGTAAAAATTAAAGAAAATTATTTATATATATAATGGTTTTCCATTGTATAAAAATGAACAAGTATATTAGCATTTGTAATGGTTTGTTAATTTTTTTTTAAAAAAAGGGATTATGATAGGAAATGATGAGGAATAAATAAAAGGGAAGTTGCTTAAAATTAAGGAAAGGCAAAGGAGGAGGATTGAAGTATAAGTACAGCTACTTAGCTTCATCAACTGACATACCCATTATTGGTTGTTAAGGTTGGTCACCTTATACTTCACCTTCCCCTCTTCCTCTTGTCCCTTTCATTTTTTTAAGGGGAAAACACAAACTACCATGAGTATGTACATTTACATACAAATTTGAGGTGAGTTGTATCATTCCCCACCTATAAACAATACAATTTTTTTTTGGACATAAATGGATTCATAAGGGGCAAGTGGGACCCCCCCACACACACACAAAAATTTTTATTCTTTATAAATATATATATTTTCACCTGTCTTAAATATAAACACTAAAAAATTATATTTTAATTTTAAATATAATATATCAATTTAATTTATCTTTTAAAATTATAATTTTTTTTTATAAAATATCCTTATATATGATTGTATATGTTAGGGGTTTATAAGAAGAATAACTCAAATACACATAATTAAATAGAGTATATTGAAAAAATTAATATATAATTATTATAAATAATTAATTTATTTAATCTATCTATATTAATTAAATAGATATTATATTAAATATCAGAGTTAGTATATATAGAACCTTTAAATGTAAGGATTTTATTTTAAAAATAATATCTATTAATATGCTTTTAAAATATAATTCAAATTAGCCAATCAAACAGTGAACTAATTAGACCAGTCAAGAGTTTTGGCAATTTGACTTGGTTGGATTTATGTTTTAATTCTATATTTGTTGAACATAAAACTACGTTGTTTTAAGTTAAAAATAATAATATATCATATTTATCTTTAGTATATAATTCTATTTTATTATATTATGAGTAACTTATAGATAAATGTATTATTTACATGTGGATTAATATATTTTTATTTAAATATTAATTTTTCAAATTTATATATAAATAATTTTCTATTTTCTAATTAAATTAAATTATATTATAATCATAACTGAGTTAACCTTATTTAATCGCAATTAGACACTGACCCTCTTAAAAGTGTCTTGACCAGTTTAACCAGAGGTTCAATTTTCAATATCCTACCCTAATAATTCATTGAAGGAAAATTTTGGGCCCCTCTAAATAAATCCTAGATCCTTGTGATTATTGGTACTTTTCATATTTTAAATTAATATATTAATATTTTGTCTGATATTTTTTCATAAGAGATTTTTTTAAGGAAAAAAAATTCTTGACCCTCTAATAAGAAATTTCACCAATTCTAGAAGCATTAATCACTTTTTCCCCTAAGTATCCTTAATTAGTCAGAGAAAAATAAGACTACACCAATTTAATAAAGTTTGTAAAAAGGATAATTTTAGAAAATGATTAAAAATATAAACATACTTATTTAAAAATTAATTTTAACTAATGTTTTCCGTGTGTGTAAGAGTTATTAAATATTTTTTATTATGACCTAATATTTATTAATACATATATGATAATTAGATAATGTCAGGTCAGCTAAGGTTGGAGTGATTTCACTAATGATTTCTCTCTCTCTCTCTCTCCTTGCTTTTTTTCCAACCACTAATGATTTCTATTTATTTACTCTTAGCTTGCCTCATCTTTGTTATAATATTTAATATATCATTACTACTGTCTCCCAATCAATTAGAGTACTCTTTAGTTGTGTGAAACATTTGAATAATATTTAATTTGCTATAAATTTATAATATGTTATACTCTATTCAATCATAAACATATAAGTTAAATAATTATTTTTCTATTTTTTATTAATATTAAAAATATTAGTTAAATTAGTTATTTAAAAATATTACATGTTAATTTCTGTAATTGATTTATCTACTTATTTACACTAAAACTACTTCATTCAAGAAAAGTTATTTTAATATACATAAATAATATAAGAAACATATACATTTAGAAAAAATAAATTAAAATTTTATATTTATAATAAAAATAAACTTTTTAATTAACTTTATGAGAGAAGAAATTATATATTGATACAGATCACTCAGAAGCTAATTGGCACAACATTTTACTTTTAAAAATCGCATAGTCATGACTTGCTAATTGACTTCTTATCAATTTTACACCATAGATATTGATATTAGCATTAAGATTGATAATTATCAAAGATTCAGTCCAAAAAAAAATAATAAAAAATTAGACGAGCGGTCTTGTAAACTACATATAGTCTAAATGAAAAAATAATAATATTATTTTACTCTTATATAAATAGTACAATTTTTTATCTATTTTATATTATCAACTAATTAAAATGGAATTAATAGGTACTTTTAACACATCAAATAATTGGGAAATGGATAAGTTTAATTTAAGGTTATTGGATTGTGTTGGTGGAACATCAAAGTAGTTGACCAACCTCATTAATTGGCAGAAGAATTTCTGAACAATTTTTTGACTACTTTGTCAAACTCGTGAATCACATTGTCAAACCCCTTAATTAAATTAAATAATTAATTAATTAATTAATTGCAGACCACCATATTTACTCATATTTTAGGCTTGTTTTTGGTATATTTGAGTGAACAAAAAAATGTATGAAATTTTTTTCCTTTAAAGCTCTAAAATTAATCTTACCTCAAGTAGCCTTTTCTCATTAGCATTTATTAACGTTATTATTATCTTTTTTTTTATAAACGTTATTATTTTTTTCTCTCGAGTTATAATATGGCATTCTTGATTCTTGGTATCATAAAAGTGTTTCGAATAATAATAAAAAAAATTCATATGGGCACTAACAACAGGATCGTATTGTTCATAAATAAGTATAATAATAATAATAATCAAAACAATTGAGTGGCATGGTAATGGTTCAATACTTTTTAAAATAATATCTCAAATTTAAATTTTAGAAAAAAAAATCATTATATAAAAGATTAACTTGTCCAATGTTTGAGCCCTATATGAACCTAACCAAATTACTGGATTATATCATACTCTTCTCGTTATTAATTTAACTTATAGATTAACAAAGTTAGATATATTGTTTAATTATAAAAAAAAATGTGAAATAATGTTTCTAAATATCTTTATATAATATTAAATTATATATTATTTTATAAGTTAGTTAAATTAATTTAAAAAAATAATAAATACTAAAGATAAAATAAATTGAGATATTATATTTAAAATTAACACCTGACTAACTTATATATTTAAGATAAGAGGAGTATAGCATAATTCTTCTCACATGATAATTGGCATTATTTTTTTGTTAAAATAAAAATTATCCTTTGTTTATGAAAAACTCTCATTTATTTCCATTTACCGTAGGTTTCTATCAAGAATAATAAAAGTTCGGCACGGTTGATAGATGATTGAGTATTTTGAATATGATATTCTGTGTTCGAACTAGGCATTACATATGAAAAATGCTTTGTTAGAAAAGATAAAATCTATTTCAATGATCTCTATACTTAAGAAGGATTATTCTCTAACTATTAGCTGAAAATACTATCTAAACTCTATAAAAAATGTAAGTTTATTTATTTGATATAAATTAGAGTATTTATTATGGTAATAGTGACTAATACCTTAGTCGTGAGGTCTCCACTTAAGGGTAAATAGTTGATTACAAGATACTTTTCATATCTAAGGGTACAATTTGAACCCTACCACTCGATTAAGGGATCAAACGAGGCAACTATTAAGCTACACCCATGTAGCTAAAACATAGGTTTCTTTGTTTTTTATTTTATAAAAAAATTTAAATAGATTTGACATTGTTCCCCTATCAAGATTAGGGCATAGCCCTAGAGTTCAAAGAGCGCTTATAGAGGACTTACGATATCGCTTATAGAGGACTTACGATATCGCTTACTAAATTTTTTTTTACAACAATAGGAATAATAAAACTCATATTCTTATAGGATATAAATATATTATTTACTATCTATATAAATTCTTATCGGTGAAAACATAGGTTTCTTATTGCTCTCTTTGGGTCTTTGCGTTGATATCGAGATCTGGGCATTGAAGCCCATGGGCCCATATCTCAGTCCATTATCTACAATTCAGCCCATGATAAGCAAAAACAAAAAATGAAAATACTGCTTAATAGGATTTGTTTTTCCATGATCCATCCATGTATAACATGTAGTATATATATGCATGCCATATACTCATCAACTATCAATATAACGCATCTCATATTTTTAATTCTAAATATATTATAACTTTATAAGTAAGGATTCACGCTCTAAGTAATAATAACATTATACATATAATCTACAAAAATCCGTACTTTTCATTTATAAATCTCAATTATTTTAAAAAAATAATTTTTTAATCATATAACTATTAACTTACTTATAATTTAATTTTTTAATTATAATTTAGTTGTTAAATTTTTTTAACCTATTTATAATTAAGTTACTAGATTTTTAATTTTTATATTATCCTCCTTTTTGACCATTGCTCAGTCCTACGCCAATCCGTTCTTCCGCGAAGACCGAACAGAAATGAAGCAATTCGAAGCTATCCAGAACACGCTACCTCAAGATGTTGCCCTCAAAATTGCTTCGATGCTTTTGGTATGATTTTATACCCGCCATAGCATAGATAACTTCCAATTATTGGTTTTTGGATTTGTTTGATTCCTTGGGTTTGTGCGATAAGGTACGAGATTTGTGCGCCTTGGGTTGTTGCTCGAGGTTTTGGAGGGAACTTTGTGGCTCAGATTGCCTCTGGGAGTCTTTAACTAGAGAAAGATGGCCTTCTCTTGTGTGCATTCATTTTTCTGCTTCGTCATCTTCTTCTGCTCCTCCCAATGCCCCCAATCTCAAGGTATCCCCAATTTCTTTCTCTGGTTCTTTTTTTTATTGCCTTTTTTAAGGGTGATTCAGTTATCTTCTTTTAGCTTCTGAATTGGGGCTGCTTGTAATATTTGATCATCAACATCCTCAAGTTATTCCATTTTGATTTTAATAACTTCAATTGATTTATAGAACGCACCCAGTGTCCTTTTCCCTGCTTCTACTGAGCTTAGAAGGTAAGTAATTATCATTGTGTTAATGTCTTAATCATATGTTAGTTGATGGAAGAAATTAATATGTTTCACGCGGTTTTGTCTGGAGTAAGCTGATAACTTGCCCCCTAATTGTGAGACCACTTTACCTTTTAACAAAGGTATTAGTCTATTGAGCTTGTTATTTTCAATGATAAACTCATTCACTAATTAATTATCATAGACTCAAACTCAATGGGATTAATTATTAAGGGCATAAATCTTTAATGTATCCATATTTTTTTTCTGTGACAATTGGCATATTTGATATTGGGACTATTTTATTATTTATTTACTTGGAAATTGTACTACAGGAATGGAGGAAACTATACATTGAGAAGCACAATGAGGTTGCGGTTAGAGTTTCAGCTGCTGCCAAGTTTGTGGAAGATAACTCACCTTCTAAATCACTTGAGGTTGGGGACTATCTGAAAGCAATTAACAGCTTAGATGATATGAAGCTTGGCTTCAAAGATGTCCAGATGTGCCTTTTCAGACCTAAACTGAACGTGTTAATTAACTTGGTTGGCCTACACTATTGCCTCACTTGGCTTAAAATTCCGGTATTCACATAATCCCATTTGTCCGCCCATACGGTGATTATTTTACTTGCAGTTCAACTAATCATACTCCTTTCCTGTTCCTTCCAAGGAGTTGTTGTTTCATCATAATTTATGTCTCACTTAGTACCAACTAGCATTTATCATGATTCACGGTGCATAAGTAGAAATCCAGGATGAAGCTATTGTTTTTGAAAACTTTGGTTACATTTGTTATTCTCCCATAGCTATTCCTGTAACATGGTTTCCACTAGGTTGAAAGACTATGCCTTGCAACCTAATATCTTTTGTTTTATTACCCTTAAACTTAAATCATGTCTGCGTATTTCATATCTTAAACTAACTTTTCATGGTCACTTTATGTAGCTATACAGTGTAATACAGCATGGAGTATTAAAAAAAACAAAAAGATAATTGTGTAAAATTGCTTCTAGACATCTAGGACTTGATCGGTTAGTACATGATACTATGGATATAATTGAATCGTTGCCTCTTGATTATCCTGTAGTTGCACATGTTATAATTGATAGTTTGATATTTGCATATATTAGAGCAACATGTATGGAAACATGTTTTCTGTTTCTTGTTCATCCTTGTAGTACATTCATTCTTTCTAGTCGCTGCTTAGTTATTCTTACTGTGATAGTACCACACAGCTTATGTTTGTACATATGATATTGAAGCAACATGTGTTTTACCTAAGTAAACAACATTTTGTTTCATGGGTTTTGTATCATACTAAAGCTTGGGAATTTCATTCTCAAATGCGGAATTCCTTATTTCAGATTTTTTGCATAAATTGGTTAATTTAAATTGGTTAATTTCATTCTCAACATGTATTTATTTTCATTATACTGTTGGGGACCAAGTTTAATTTAATAAATGAACTTGTGCCTTTTCATGCTTAAATTGGTTGGTTTTCATGGCTGTTTGAAATCTTACGTCAATCAAGTTAAATATCCTTTGGTAACTTTTATAAAGTATTCATGTGCGAAGTTACTTCCAACTTTTCATTTACTAGGAAGTAAGATAACAGGTCATCCAACTTCATCGAACTTGCTATGTCCTTTGTCTTTGTTTACAAGTTCGCATCATGAGGAACTTCAAAAAGAAGCTCAATTTAGGAGATCTCTTCTAGGATTTTAGTTCTCTTTTAGCTGCTTTTCTTTTTTGTTTGAAATTCATCCCTCTTCTTTACTGCCTTATAGTTGAATGTTTCTTCAAAAAAAAAAAAAAGTGAAGTAGGATAAAGTGGAATCTTAATCAATATTATATCTTTCCAGTTCTCTCTCTCTCTCTCCCCTCCCTTTTTATATAGTTATCTGACTCTGTCAAATTTAAACATTCCCAAACCTAATTGCGGGTAGCATTCTCTCTCTCTCTTTTGCCCTTCTTAAAATCGTCACTAGGTACTGCTGTGCGTCCAATGTTTAATTATGAATATGTGTCCCTTATAAATATGTGCACCTAAGTATAGGGCCATGAACCATGTAACCAAGTGGATTAAATTATATAGATGCTTCTCATGGTATACATATAAAGGACAAAACTGAAATGTATTTTCAGGAATTTGTTATCAAGTTCTATGATGAAAACATGACTGGATATTTTTTATCTGATTTAGCACATATCTCAGTAAATTTCTCCCACTTGTTCGGTAAAAACACCAAATAAAATTAACCTTAGTCTTATCCATATGTAAATTGATTTTCTCATTCATCATTAGACTGATATCAAGGCACTACTGGGGAAAATGTGTGTAGAGATACGTTGTGTTGCCCTAATCTTGTTAAAGAACTGGATAAGGAATCTAAATGAAAATCTTTAATGATATTATGGTTCTCTTTTTGGTATACAACCACCTCTTGTTGACAGGGTGATAAACTCAAAGAGGCCCTTAAGACGAGCGAGATTGCCGATCGGCATGTGTGCATCAAGTGGTGGAAACTTGGCAGATGGTTCTATGGCTTCCGCATGAGGGACGAGTCACATTCCCGACGGATCTCATTAGCTGATCTGGCAATCGATGACGATGAACACCTTCTGGCAGTGCTTCTCCGAGGTGCAATCCACGAGGTTTTACGTGTTCAGATATCCGGCGAAGACCACCACACGACTCCTTGGTCCGCCCAGATCACCCAGGGACATGGTTAGGGATATGTCTAATATATGTATAGCGTTTATGACAAAAAAACAATATGTTTGTTTCTGTCATATATTTATGCTTAGGCTCTGACTTATGATGCATGTATACTATAAGTACCACCATAGTATCAATCTATCTGGTAGTAAACTTGTCGGTTGTTGATCTTCTTCGCAAGCAATAAAATTATCAATGTAAATATTTTATCATTAGTAGTGGACCTATGACTGTCGTTTTGATAATTCTTTTGTATTAGCAACTCAAAGATCGAAACTTGAAATCTAACAACAGAACCACCCGCCATTCTCTTTCTCTGCTAGTGCTGTGAAAAACAGAGCATTTAGGAAGAGGAACTTCACACTTGCAACGATAATAACAGAACCGTTTAGAAATATCATGTACCTCATAAACAAGTATGTGTAATATATGAATGACAAAGTCAGTTTCTGACAGAGACAGAATAATTACAAATCATTCACAACACAAATAGAATGTCACAGGAGATATAGATAAGGATCATTTACACAAATAATGAACGCCCAGTATGATAAACAGAAGCTTATTATTATGTTTATGATACACACTGAATGACTTAGTGAATCCAAGAAGTAGGCACTGTAACACAAACACATATATAACTCATCATCGTCTACTTGGGAATTCGACTATGAAGTGAGGTGGCCGAAAGCCAGACGAGCAAGACGGCGATGACACTGCCGAACAAGGCGACGGCTAAGGAGCTGGCAAGATGTCTGCAGAATTTGTCATAAACATTGCAGACTTCATTCCAATTGACATGGCCGTTTCCTTTGAGAGCCAAATATGCCACTCCCCCTGCTGACCCTGTTGCTGAGGCTACTATCCCCAGTATCAGCTGCACATTGTCATAGCATTAGGTAATCATATGGTTTCAATTCAATTATATAACAACAACAACAACAAAGGCTAATGGCCTTGTAACCTAGAGACAAGAAAATTTCTCTGTAATTATGGGTGTGGCTGGGCCCCATCCTAATTAAGGATGAAGGACCTGTAAATAAACGGGACATTTCACCACTTGCTCACCACTGGGTTAAGATTTTTTTGGTCTAGAAAAAAAAAACTCAATTACCGTGTCCCAGAAAATGAAGTGGAGGAGGAACTTGAGTTTGAGATCAGCTCTGGGGATGACTGAGATTGATGCAAGACTGGTGATAATGCTATAAAGCCCCGCAACAGAGAACGCCGTCACAAAATATCTACATCATCATCATCATCATCATCATATCTCACTTTGCAAATTTAATTAAAATATAAATATGACATGTTTGTCGTATGATTCAGGTCAACAAGATGAGACAAAATTAATGATCATTCCCCTTCTGGTTGCTGAAATATGCGAACCTACCACTGTTAGTCATTTACTATTAAGGGGAAAAAAGTTGACGGAAAAAATAGAAACTCTTAAATTTGTCTTGGATTTTAACACTCTTATTCGTCTGTCTGTTTAATAGAAAGTCCTGCCAAATCATTTACCATTAGATAAGGTTTAACAATAGTTAGTAGAATAATTGGACATATTAATTTACTAGAAAACTTCAGCTTCAGATCTCTGCAAAAGAAACTAGTCATCCCAAGAAAACTTTTTCTTCTTGATATATAGAAGTTCCTGGAGTTTTGTGAAAGGTTCGATACTCTTGAGGAGTTGGTAAGCTTAAAAATTAAAACTTTTTCCCATCCAAATCAATCCAAAAAAGAATCAGAGACGTAAACAAGTGAAAGAGAGAAGAAGAAGAAGATGGAGGTTACATGAAAGCAGGAGAGTATTTGAATTTAAGAGGCCGAGGAACAACAACAGGAGGGCGTACTGGGAGAGAAGGCATAAGCTCTGTCTGCTGGCTGGTGACCATCACCACAATCGCCACCAACGACGATGCAAACAGAAGAAACCTCAGAACTACGTCCACCTGAAAGTAATCTATCAGGGCCGCCGGAGGGGGAGGAGGTGGCGGCGGCGGCTGAGAGCTATATTCAGGGTCTGCAGCCTTTTCTGTGGTAGAAGCCATAGCTTGCTAGTGAGCTTGTTGTTGTTGGTGTGAAAGAATAGTTAGTAGTTGAATGAACAATGATCCAGTTGCGCAAGCAATTGCACGTATATATTTCTATATGGGAAGAAAAAGAGAAAGGGGCGGGGGGTGGTGAGTGTGAAGGAGTTTCCTGTACGACAAGTAGTGAGATGTGTGAGTTTGAACATTGGCTTGTTAGTTTAGTTAGTCTTATTAGATAAGTCTTGCAGCTAACAGTTCTTCAATCAATCAATCTCTCCCTCTCTATCTCCCCCTCCCCCTCTCTCTCCAGCTACTAATTCACGTAGTAAATATATGATAGCTGTATTTTATCCATTTATTGGAGGTAACTTTGTTAGAATGTGTAGGTGGCACTAGTAGAAGATCAATATTTTTTTGAGGGGCAATTCTATTCTATAGTGAGTTAAAATTCAAGTTATGTTCAAAGACATTATTACTAAGAGTTATTCTGTCATATATCATGCACGTGAGCCTATTTCTATTATTGAGGTTAATAAAGTATATTAGGGTATAATAATTTGATTAAAGAAAAATATGCCAAACAAATATAAATAAGTTCCATTTAGGAAAAAAAATATCACAAATACTATACTTCTGATATTTAATATAAGATATATTTAATTAATTTAATTAATTTAATAAAATTAATTAATATAATATATTTTTTAAATACTATAATTATTAAAAATAGGGAGAGGAAGAAGGAGCAAGATTCAAGAATGTTGTTGAGGTCGTTGTTGTCGTTATTACTATTACTATTAATAATATATTAATATTATTAATTTTAATTACTTGGATAATTAATTATTGACTGATTGTTAATCTTGGAATCTATGGGACTAGAGGAAAGGGACATATACCAACAGCAATAGGTTACGTCGTGTATACGTGGTGGACCTTCCGGTCTTTAATAATATTAGGGACATAAAGAGATTTAAATGAACTGAAGAATACAAATATATATTTAATAAAAATATTAACAAGTATAAAAATTAGTCTCACCATTTATTAAATTAAATATAATAAGCTATTTAAATTGTGGTTCCTTTTGTTGCATATGGCGTTTATATAAATATTTATTCTAACTTAAAAATTTCACCTTTTGAACATATATATATTGGATAAAAATTTAAATATTAATTCTAAGAAAAAAATTAAATCAATATATTAGTTATGGGGCTGGGTTAATTAAAATTGATAAGACTCCTAATCTCTTTAAATATGTTATAAATATTCATTTTTGGGGCTGAATTTATTGCAAGCAATTTTATTGACTTTTTTTTTTGGGCAACAGGCTATTTTATTGATTTTAAATTAGGATTTTGACATTTTGTGAATTATATTTAATAAGCTTTACACAATTTATTTCTATTATTGCATGAAAAGATATTTTATTTAAATTTAATAAATAGTTAATTTAATGGAAAAATTAATTACTAGTGATTAGTGAACTTAAATAAAAACAGAGAGGAAGAAGTGTTTGTGGTGGAACCAACCAAGTGGATAAGTGGATTTTGTTTTTCCTGAATACAATGATAGAAATGCTGAATCAAAATTAATAATCAATAAATTTTACATTAAAAATAATTATAATAAGTAATTATCTTGACTTTTTGCCGAATGCCTCTATTATAAATTGACTCCACTTAACTTTTATGTTTACTTGTTCAATTTTGTTACAACCGCTAATCTCAACATAACAAAAAAAGGTAATAACAAAGCAAAACGTACTTCAAAATTTAATGGATCAAGTACCATATTCAACATTATGAAGTATTTTTTTAAGACGTATCTTAAATTAATTTTTAATATTTTAAAATATTTTTTTATTAATACTCAATATCTTTAAATAATTTTTAATGTATCTAATGTCTAAAATTATTTTTTCCACAAATACTCAATATTATGAGTTTATGGAGAAGATACATTAAGAATAAAATTATACTAAAAATTATTTAAAAATATTATATGCTATTAAAAAATATTTTACAGTGTTAGATATATAAAAAAATATTTTAGAATATTGAGTACCATTATAAAAAGTACTAAATAGTTAAATTCTACTTAATTAAAAATAATTCCATAAGTTAGCAATATATAGTGTGAAAATATCATAATATATATATGAAGAGTTGGACATATAGTTCAAATCAAATAGTATGTATAAAAAAAGTTTTTCAAGAGACACAACTGAGGAATACCGCCTGAAATCTAAATAAAAGAGTTGGACACATAATTAGATTATTAATGTAATTAAATTTGACTTTATTATGATTAATTAAATTATTAGGATATCTCATTCTTGTTGTATGTAACCCTTGAATGAATAAACAAAGACAAATTTTACACTCATTTTTGTATGTGGATCTGCCCTCTTTTGTACTTTTCTATATTTTTCTTTCTAAGATCATTTCTCAAGTAATATCATTGTCAATCAAGCTTTAAAGCAAATTAGAAAGCAAAAAATATGCTTTTAAATTTTAATATATATATTTTTCCTTAAATTAAATCCTACTTTAATAAAATAATGGACCTGCTAGAAAGAATCCTATAATATATATATATATATATATATAATATAATATCTTTGTCCCATATTAAAGCATGGGCCTGAATAGTTCTCTCCAAATAATTTTTTTCTATTAACAATATTTAATTTTTCAGACACAAACAATTGAATAATGAAGTAGGGTTTTTGTTATATTGAGCGAAATGACATTTGGCCCGGATCAGAGTTTAAAAAATAACTTATAAAAAAAAAGATTTTGAACAGTTTTTAAAATAGGGTTTATACAAAAAAGATTATGAAAAAAATAGTTTTAAATAAATGAGTATTTGAATAATTATTTTCAGAAGAATTTTTATTATTGATAAATTACTAAAACAAATATTATTATTAAATATATGAGAGAGAAGAGATAAGAGATAAAAGATGAGAGATAGTGTAAAAAAGAAATAAGAGATGAAAGATAGTGTAGAAAATAAATAAGATAGGAGAAATGGTGTAGAAGAGAGAAGAGAGAGTGTAAGAAAAAGTATGGGTAATATAATAATTAGTTTATCCATAAACTCTTTTACTACTCTATAAGATCGTCTTAATAGTTTATCTAAAACCTTAATTTTAAATTATAGTTTAGTCTAAAAATCTTTTTAAACAAATATAATTATTTATTTATTTTTTTTAAATTTAGATTTTATCTAATTTTTTTTTTTAAAATTTAGTAGTTTATCAAACATACCAATTATCCATACAATTTCATCCATTAGTTTCCCTCGTGGACCAAGAAACCATATGGGCTATACCTAGAAATATTATTGGCATTATATAAAAACAAGTAAAATCTCTTTTTTATATAAAAAAGAAGAAGTAAAATCTCTTTTTCAAAATTATATAATTTCAAGTTAAAAAATAACTTAATATCTTTTACGTAATTATTTCAATGAAATTCATATAATTTCAATTCTTAATTTTCAATCTTTATAAAATTTAAACTAAATACTTATAAAATTCTAAAAGAAAGAAACTATGACATAAAATTATAGAGATAAAAATTAAAATTTAATTAAATTTTAATAATTAATAATAATAACAACCATTTCTTTTAAATAAATTCAAGTATTCTTATTTTATTTATATCGAAAAAATCATCTTGAAAAGAGTCCTCCTAATTATACTCTATAATGTCTAAATGTAACTAATAGTATTAGATATTTAGAACTTAATACATGTATTAAAAAATATTTCCTTTTTTTGAACGCATGATATTGGAAAGTTGATGGGCATAGTCAAATGCGTGATTGAGCTTAACAAGAATTAATGGGATTTGGTAGGTTCTTAAGTGCTCGATTATGGTGACTCTCATTTTATCCAAAACCTTATATATTTGGATTATATTATCGACATTATAAACCAACATAATCTTTTTAGCGACTTAAAATCTAATTTTATTTTAAAAAATTAATATAAGAGTTATCGGTGTACAGAACTTTTTTTAAAATAATATCACCCAAAAATATTAAAGAAAAGGAATAAAGTAACCGTTATAAAAATAATGTTAACATATTGCTCATTTTTTTAATTTAAAAAATAATATCTATTTTAAATAAAAAGTTAGAGAGGGAAAACTTCTGTAGAGTAAAATTATATTTTAACATTTTTTTAAATATACAAATTAAAAAGATTAGATACATAATTAAATTTCATAGATATTTTTATTTATAGTATTGTTATTGCGTTATCTCCATCAAGAAAAAAACGTCAAAGTGCTCTTACTTTCATAAAAAAATAAATATGGCTGTTCAATATTTGAAAAAAAAAAGAATTAAATTTTAAGAACTTGTAATTTTAGTGGGAAGCAGCTGCCTCTGCCATCCACCTTTCCACTTTCACCAATCATCATGTAATACTGTAAAAAATTAATTATATTGAGAATGAAATTCCAAAAAGTCACATTATATTATATATCTAATTTTTTTAACATTCTTATATTAATTGTTATAAGGACAATGAATTTTTTTTTTTTAAGAAATTCCTAATTCTATAAAACATATATTTTATTCTTACTGAATTTGAAATATAAAATGCCAATGAATTTATGATTTAATGATATGGAAACTTGTTTTTTTTTGGCAAGTGATGAAAGATTATATATTTGTTTGATCCTATTTGTAACATAATGCTGTTAGTGATTATCACTTTAAATTGAAAAGGAAAGACTGATGGATTGAAGCGTTTTTATTAGGTAACAATTAGATAATTAATTTGTAAAAATGATAAAGATTTCTGAAAAATATATATATGTGGGGAAATTACTCCATTAATAAAAATTATTATGAATTTGGCAGATAATAAAAATTTCTATTTTGTTGATCGATAGTTTTATTAGTTAGTATTTTTTAAACTTAAACATATACACTACTAATAGCTTCAACAAAAGGGTTTAATTCTTAAGAGTATTGCAGTATTTGAGAAGACATCTTCATAATTAAGTGAAATAGGGGTACTTAATGGGATGCATATATATATATCTACTTAAGCTAGTCCCTCTAGATTATGAGTTATATGTTCACACAATCATTTTTTTAAAATTTAATGACTGAGTTTTCAATATCCGATTTATTTAAACTTACACACATAAAAGTTATCGTCCGTAGATTTAATTAGTCTATAATAGCAATATAAGACTTTTTCAGTTTGCCTCCAACGGGTATAATTTTTTTTAAAATGTCAGAGGTGATTTCGGGGACCTAGAGATCGAATTTTCACGCGATTTTTTGCAGCAATATTTGGCATGATAAAAGTGGCCCAAACACCAAGTTTCATAATTTTTGGACACCCGTAAAATATCTTTAGAATTTTTCATCTTCCAAACTTGCGCGGTCCTTAAAACTTAATCCGGAAGAAACCACGGGGTGGCCAGACCTCCTAACATGTGGGAGGGGTCATGTAATAGACGGGTCATTTTGTCCGACATTAGTATCATCTAGAAAAAAGAAAAATTTTACCTTAATTTTAGATTTTAAGTGAATTTAATCCATTTTTAAAAATTTTGGTACCAAACAAAAAATAAAAAATAAAAGACACGAAATTCTTCTATTTGTTTTTATATTTAATGCAGAGAAAATAGAAAGACGTGTAAATGGGTGGGACATGCTTGGAAGGTTCAGAGGCAACGATTTGGTTTACAGCGAAGACGATGATGCTCTTCACTAACGGCCCTTCACTATGCTGAAACAGTTTTTCTGTTTTTCTCCGATTTGAATTTAAATCAGTCAATATAATAACATCTATGGAGGAAAAAAATTGCAGAGAATAATAGAAAATCAAAGAGCATATAAATTTTCAGAATCGAAGTACAAATGATTTGTTCCGGAAAAAAAGAAAAAGAAAAAGAAAAAGTAGCAGAGAAGTATGATTTGGTTTGAACATATAAAGGCAAAATCGTATTAGTAGCTAAGCTACTCTCACATTGGCAGGTTCTATATTTGCGCGCACACACCCAAGACCTCCAATGATGAATTTCTCTGACAGTTTCTGAAACCAATATTCACAAATCAAACTTCCTTTTCTCTCTCTCTAATCATTCCAAAACCGTTTGCTTATATATATATATACACACACCCACTCTCACAATGTAAGGAGAAAGCGTAATCATTTGCAAAATCGTTTTCCACTCACTGCCATGGAACGTCTCAGAATTGGCTCTGTTAGGCCATTGCCATTGGTTTCTCAACTTCCGCCTCCTTCTGATGAACCTGTTGTTGCAATGGCCGACGCAGGGAAAACTATCTCCGGCAAGCGTAGTAGACAAAAAGGTTTAGAGAGGAGCGAGAGCCTTGACATTGAGCGTGATCCGAGGTTGAAGATGAGTCATATGTTCGCTGAGCTTCAGTCCACCGTCCCTGGTCTCTTCTCCAAGGTTCGCAATATAAATAACGTGTTCTCAGTGTTCTTTTTATTCTGTTTTTGGATCTTTGATCTTCGTTTTTTCTGTTGAAGTTTTCCTCTCTGGTTCATTCTGTTTTTCTTTGTAAATCAATCTCACAGTGATTGATCTTCTGTTTCTTCATTTTTCCGTATTCCAGGCAATCTTCAATTAATACGTGAGGCTTTTTGAATTTATGCTTCACTTCATTTTGGTGATTCTTCTATTTGTGAATCTATCTAATCGGTTTTATGGTTTTGATTTGAATGTCAATGGATGACAAAAGTGTTTTTCGCCTGTTTTAAACAATCTTCAATCAATGGATTGTGTTTTCCCCCTTTTCTTCAAATTTATACCTCATCTCCTTATATGATCATTCTCCTATTTGTGAATTCTCATGTAGAATCAGAGTCCGAAAACTACGAGTTTTGTGAGCCTTTTGGGATTTAAATGTTAAATGACAATAATGTTCTTCAATCTTCACTGTTCTATAGAATCCAGACCCTATTTATGAGTTTCGTTAAATTTGTATTGAACATTTAAATTGATTTTGGGAATCCAGGGTTCATTAGTTCAGCAATCATCGTGGTTCTGGTTTCTGACTCCCGATCTTCACTGAAAACTGTACTGAATTTCTACTTTCAGGCCACAAGGGAAACGATTGTGAATGAAACAATAAACTACATCAAGGATCTTGAGAAGAAGAAGAAAAGATTGGAAGAGATTAAGGGGTTAATAATGGAACCAGAAGTAGGTGGAGGGAAGTTGATGCTTCCATGTACAGTCAATAAGAATTCCTCCATTACAGTCTCTGTATCTGGAAATGTTGCATTCTTTGGGATTCAATCAAAAGCTCAATTTGGTTTAATCACAGTGATCTTCAAGGTGTTCTACAAGCACAATGCTGAAATTTTGGCTGCAAATGTTTCTGTCAACAATGGAGAATTGACTTTGGCAATCACAGCTTTATTAGTTCATGATGGGGATAATAATGATGCAAATGTTGCTGCTGAGAAAATCAAGAGAGAGATTCTGGGTCTGTAGATTCAAGGTTAGCTTCTTTTTTTTTTATTTTTCAATATAGTCATACATAGAGAGGGGAAAAAATCAATACTGGAGTTTCAGAGTAGAGACAAATAACCCCTCCATGGCAGAGAGGAATAAGAGATAAATATTACTTTTTTTTGGGGCAGAAACATGAAAAATTATATTGCTTCCACAGAAATGCAACAAATTTTCTTACTTTGTACCGGCTTTATAATATGTAATGAATTACTAGTGGCTTTTGTCTCTAGCTTTTTGTCATTTTTTTGGCTGCTAGGTTATAATCTTTTTAGGAATAATTGTTATACAGCAAGAGCATTCCCAATTTTCAAGTCTGAACAGTGAACTGTTAGATTCTGTTTTCTTTATTTCTTTTATTATAGGAGAAACAATTTTCTAAAATTGCATTCTTTTTCTAGGAAGGAGAATTTTGTTTGAGTTTAACAAACAATGAATATGTTAAATATTTTAAAACAACAAAGTTTATTAATTGTTATTGTGACAGCTGAAAACAAGTTTATGACAGAAAATACCAGATGGCTGTTATTTAATATTTTAATTCAAGTTTTTCTTTTTTACTTCAAACTAAATGAAAACATTGCATTACGGTTTTAACTTTTGTATACTAATTTTATATTTTTCTGGTTCAAATATTAATTTTTGTATTTAAACTTTAATTTAACAAAGTAAAATGCATTTTTTTTAATTTTATATTGTTGGAGGCCCCTACATTGCATTTTGGAAAAATAAGTCATACCATTCCTAACTCATAAAATTACATGTTATATAGTTTGTATATTATAAATGTTGTGATCCTGAATGTTTCTTTTGGCACTGTGGAATATTGCTGCAACGAAGTCCAAATTAGTTGCACAAAATTAAGTGAAAGATAATTCATTCAAGTAAGAACTAGAAGTATTCACCGGCAGTATTTTTTAAATGCAATTTAGTATTATTAAATTTTCATTTTTACTGCTAAATCTAAACCAACCTATGTGGTTATTCATCATTAAATTTGATTCTGTTCAAGTGGTATGTTTCTCTAAGATGATATAAATGCTCGTTTGGCATATATTCGGTTTTAATGCGCTTAAATGTTCCCTTCAAATTATTATTAAGTTGAAAATTAAGGAAACGAATTTGAAAAACATACCCTTTTCAAGGTCTTAATTGGTCCTCAGGTTTTAAGGCCAGTGAATCACAAACTACAAATTTTAATTAATATCCATAATAATAGAGAAGCAAAATAACAAAAGAGAATACCCAAACTCTGGCTTAGTTATTGAAAAAAATAGGAAAATTACTATAAAATTTTAAAGAAGAGATTTAATTGCCAAAAAATTCTAAACAACAGCAACTTGTTAATTCCTACAATATAATTTATCATTATTAGCTTCTCAATTGTTGTTATTAGAACTTTTAGGTTATTAAGTCTCTGGGTTCAAACTCATTGTAATCCCCCCCCACCCTCCACAAAAAAAAAAAAAAGGAAATCAAAATAAAGAATAAAAGTATAGGAAAAGATACAAATAGATTCAAGTTTCTTATCAAGAGACTAATTGTTTTGACTAGAAAAGGTCCTCTCGGGACTCTGGAACAGAGTATGACAGACAAGATAACAAACTATCACAATATACAGTCATACATGCATTGCATTGTGTTTGATCACATTCAAAGGCAAAACACAAGTTTCGTTATGATCCAAATATAAATACATCATCATTAACAAGTACAATTACTGGCAATTCACCATGAGGATTTAAGTGTTTTCCTTTCCCCTCCTAGCACCATACTCAATTCATTCACTCAATATCCGGCGAAGGACATAATGCACTAATAATAATCTCAGTGCAAAATTAATTGAATCAGAGAAATCTACAAAAATGGGGATTTGGGTAATAATAAGTTTTAAGAATGTGGTGGTCATTGAGGAAGAACAGGAGGAGCAATTCTACGAGTATTATATGATCTGCAGTGACCGCATTTTTGCCCAATAATGTGGAAGTAAACTTCAGTTGTGTCATTGCAGTCATTGCATAGTATCCAAACCTGCATTATTACATAGCAAATTATTGCCTAATTTTATTCATATATCAATACATGTATGATATGCCATACTATTCAAAAACCATGAAATATACAATTCATTCCTTAAACTCTACACAATGCACAGAAAAATGTCTAATTCAAGTAAATTAAGCATGCTAGCCCCTTTCAGAAGTTCTCAGATATCAAATAGCGTGCCTAACTGCGCATTACATGCTTGTTTCTGCCAAGAAGCAAATCTCATGGCGAGGAAATTTTTACATGTGTGCTCTGACACGTGCGAAGTATCATGGTTACGTATTATACAAGTTTAAAATCATGCACATTTTCTTATCTTATTTACATTAATTTAGCATGGTTATTCTGCTTGTTGCTGGATTGAAGAAATCTAAAATAAACGGGAAAGGACAGTGGAAGGGAGGAAAACAGAAGTGGATGTTGGATATATATGTATTCAAAGACTATATTTTACCTTCCTGTCCCGATAATCTTCAGGCATGACTGTTTCTTGAATCTGATATTAGCATAAATGAAGCAGTAATAAAACAGTGGCATCATAATTGAAGTATGATATTTCTGTTAGGTAATACTCTTGACAAAATAATTGCATGCTAAATGTCATTGATCTTGGGTTTTCTGAATTGAAAAGGGTCCTTCAACACAATCAAAGCACACAAATTGGGCAAAGGCATCTACAGACATTGATATAACAGGTTACCTCCTCATCAATTCTCTTCCATGTACTGGACATATCAATCACTGACTTGGAGCATATGGGGCAACAATAACTGGACCATGAGATCAAATCAAGTTCATATTAACGTAGAGAATATATCATGTTTTTACAAACACTTCTCAAATAAGAAATATACTCACTTGTGACGCTTTATCATCTCTTGGTAACACTCACAATGCATTGTGTGACCACATTTCATTACAGCAGTGTCTTTCAATGAATCAAAAAGGTACTACACAAACATAATAAAGTCATACCAGAATATTATCAATTTCCACCTCAAGATACAAAGAAATTCCCCCCTTGATTAGAAACTTGAGCTATAGAAAATGGGAAAGAGGCACACACCTCATAACAAATTGGGCAGTGATGCCTCATTGAGTTCTCTACACAAGAATGATTATCACGCAGGCCAACTGAATAACAGGACCCTGCAGCATATAAAACATTTTTTCACTACAGAAACCCCAATAGAAATGTGTGCATTGATAAATTTGTTTCGAACGATTTTTTTGTCTGCTAAGTCATGCAAATATTAATGGACACTACTCACAAATGAGTGAAAATAACCATAAAAAGATTACAAACTCTGAATCAATTGTTTCCCCATGAATCTTGTATAACAAACAATGATTAGTGAGCTTACGGGAATTGAAACAAAAGAATGCCTCATCATAAGTTTATGCCCCCAAAATTGATTTTTGGAAAGTTGTGATAAGTAGAGGGGAAGACATGGACCAAAAAAAAAAACACTTCACAGGTTTGGAAATTTGGTGGTCTAAATTAGACTATGAGCATCGGGTTCTGTCACATTAGCAGTAAGATGGAATAAGTTGGTACTCAAGCAAAAATTGCCACTTAGTAATGAAAGAAAATAAAGATAAAGCCAGGTTCATAGGAAATAATGATGTTTACTGAAAGTAGTGAACAATAGAGAAACAAAGGAAACAAAGCCATGAATCTGCTATTAATACTTGAACGAACAACTTTACACCATAGCCTTATTTAATGGAAACAATTTTCATATTGGAGGTATGGTGATGAATACATACCACACTTCTTGCAATGATAATAATTCTGACGACCACCGACTCTGTTTGCAATGAAATAAATTCCATTACTCTCAAGACTCAAATCCATATTTATGAATTCATAACTGAAATGAGAACCTAACTAAAACACATATACTCTTACAGATATTCTTTAGAAATGGTATATTAAAGATAAATAGACAAAGTCAATCAAGAAGATACACATGCAAAAGTTAGATATATATACAAATCTTCATAGCTTAGCCAACACATTTTTTGTAAACCTGGTTTACTTGGAAAAAAAATCTCAACACAAAAACATTCAACGCACCTACAGATCCCACAATCATCACAATGAAACTCTTGTTTCCCAGTCTGCATACCAAAAATCAGCGTCGTTTAGAAAAGGATAAGATAAACAATAACAAGCAGGATTATACACCAAAGTAGAAGGAATCAATCATATTCAAAATTATAATTTAATCGGAAGATATAGTAAATGAGACATTACATCATCATCGAAGAATTTGCAGATTTCGCAGAAATATCCTCCCATCATGACGCCACAGTTTGTGCAAACTTGAGCAACCTTCAAAGAGTAAGTTTAAATTAAAAAAAATAATTGAAACCCAATGGTAAATAAAAATATAAAACCAATGTTTTCAACCGAGGATGGAAAAAAAAAAATAACATACTGGCTGCTCTGTGTCACAAACTGCACAAACAACCTGAAACGACAATGAAATGTAAGAACTGCATGAGTATTATCGTCTTCAGTGACTGATACAAAGAAGGGGAAAAAAATCTTATCATTCTTAATAACCGAAGATCCAGAGGGTCACGAATTCATCCTACTTGTTCAATATCTTGGCGTAATAGTTCATGCCGATCATTGATATTGCTCAACATGCTCTAAGGAAACAACAAAACGAATTCGAATCAGCTAAAGGCAAGAAGCTGGAGCAGAGAGTTACAAAAAAAAAACAGGAAGGAGATGATCAAGGAATACCACTGCCTCGTTATGACAATGACGACACCAGTAAATCTCGTTGCAACAAGGAGCTCGAATCATGCATCTTCTCCGATAATGCTTGCACCTATGAAGTAGACATTCACAGATCAACAAATAAGCAATGCAAACAACATCAAAGACGACGAAATCAATCAATGAACAAGAAGCAGAAGGATATATATATATATGCGGACCCGTATCCCATTTTGCCGAAGTGAAGGCGTTCATTGGCAGAGCCCTCCATGAGAATTGGAAGAGAGGGAAAAGGGAAGGCTCTGAGAGACGGGGAAGGGGAAGGGTTTCCTGATTTGGGAAGAAGGGTGGGAATGGATTGTCGTGATCCTCAAAGAGGCATGGAGCCATTATGCTTAGAGATCATAAATCCTTTATCTTGCGATTATTTTAATGGCGAAAACCAAAAAGGCAAGCGTCGCTACAAAAAACAAAAGAACGAAGAGTAACATGCCCACGTGTTGGGGACGAAAGAGATAGATGAAGAGTGAGAGAGAATGAGAGAAAGGATAAGATGTTGCTTCAACAGCAGAGAAAAGGATTACCCGCCGAAACATCAGCGAACAAATCTATTACACTAATCTTTTCTTAACCCAAAAAAAAGGTCCACTAATTTCTTCTACATGAAAAATCTCATGCAAAATTTATTGATCAAAGGTGATAAAAATTTGTTTTACTTATTTTTTATTATATAAAATAAAAAATATTTCATATACAGTTAAATATATATTTCACAAAATTCTATATGAGGTTGATTTGAAAATTTAATACTTTATTTAATTTTAAATATAATAATTATATAAAAAATAGAGGAGAGAAAATAAGTCTAACCTGTTACACGCGTAAGCTAAGTGAAGATAGACTGTGCAGCCTACCAAGTTAGCTCAAGTCTACCCTACTTAAGTGACATGTTAACTCATTACTTTTTTAATAATTTTTAAAAATTTATTTTTAAATTTTTAAAATATTAATGAAATTTCTAGTATCATATTAATATAATAAAAAAATTATTAATATTATACTTTTAAAATATTTTATTTTTTATAAAAAATATTAAATTTTATAATTATAAATTTAAATAAATATTAATAATTCTGCTAGAGAAAGAGTAATTTCTATAGTTAATAGTGTTACTGAAAAATATAAGAAGAAAATTAAGAAAGATATAAAGATTTTAAAGAAAGCTAAAAAGATTTTTAAGAGATCAAGAAATTTTGATCCAGGAGTATTAAGAAGAATTGAGAGTTTAATAGACGAATTAAAAGAAGATTTAGAAGGATGAATTATATAAGAATAATGGAACCTAGGATATATGGATTAGAATATAACGAATTACCAATAGATTCTTATATATTGACTAATAATCAAGAAGATTGTATGTTAATACCATTTATATTAGGAGGAGATGGAGATAGTATAATAAATCAAAATAATTGGACGAATATGTATATAATGAAACAATTAGGAAGTTATATAAATATAAATATAGAATATTCATTAAAAGTTTTTAGTATAGAACAAATAATGGAAAAAATACCAGAAGATCAAAGAATAATAATAGAAAAAGAAAATCCTAAAGATAGGATAAAAAGATTAATAGAATTATCGAAACCATTAGAACAAAAAATATATGAAATAAAAAATGAGTTAATAGAAATAAAAAATAATTTAAACAGAATAATGAAAGCATTAGGAATAAGTAATATTATAGAACCAATAAAAGAAAAAGATCAGATAAATATGTTACGAATAAGAGATGATAATGATAATAAAGAAGAAATAACAAAAGAAAAAATATATTCCCAAGAAATGAATGAAAATATTAAACAAACTAGAGAAATAACAGAAAAAATATATAAAAGGACAGGAAATAATAAATAATAATTTATGGAAAATATTCGAAGAAATAGAACAATTAGAATTAAAAAATAGAAATAAACAAAATATAGAAGAAAATCAATTAATGATTAAAACTCGAGAAGAAATAGAAAAAATAGGAAAAGAAATGGTAAAGTATAAAGAAGAAGAAACAATATTAACTTTAAGTCAAAAAGAAGAAAATAGAATAAATGAAATAGCATGTCAAATAGGATCAGATTATTTAGATATAGAAAATTTTTTTAAACCAATAAAAAATAAAGATGAAATAAAAATGGCTAAATCAATACAAAAAATAGAAGATGAAGAATATAACGAAATAGAAAGAATTATGGGTCAAGAAGAAGAAGAAAAATTAGAACAAATATTAAAAGAAATGGAAGCTATGAATGTAGAAAATTATGAAATAGATAATATAAATATGCAACAAGGTGGAATAGTTTTTAAAGAACCACAAGTACATAGTGAAGCTTATAGTAATATAGAAACCGAGAATAGTCAGAGAAGACAAGATAGACAAGAAGATAGAAAAGATAAAGAAAAAGAAGAAGTTGAATTAAATCATAAAGAGCCATTAAAAGACAAAGACAATAAAGACGAAATATTATTTCAAGCATCTTTTAAGACACCCAATAATGATAAAAGATTTGTACCAACGCCGATAGAACAATAAAGACGATAAACAATTCAGGAATATGGTTAGATATGAATTGTTTATTAGACAATGAAAAAATATTAGAAGAATGGACTAAATCCCAACTAATAGCCTTAATTGGGAAAAACATAGATACACAAGTAGCAAACATGTTAATAGAAGCTAGTTTCACTGGAAATGTTCATAATTGGTGGAAAAGTAAAAGTCATGAATTTAGAGAAAGAGCAAGAGTAGTTACAGAACCATATAAAAATAGAAAAGAATTTTATGCATTATTAATAAGACAATATGAACAATTATTAAGAAATGAATTTATAGGAAGAAGTACTGCATTAAATGAAAAGACAACTAGAGATAGAGCAATAACGAAAATGCATCAAATAGAAATATGTTCTTTAGATCCAAAATATTTAAATCAATATATATGTGAATATAAAAAATATTACTATGAAGCAAGATTAGAGAATAATGAAGAACAAAGATTTTATTTAGATTTATTTTATAGAAAATTACCAAGATTAATATCAGATACAATATTAGAAGAATATTTATCAGCTTTTCAAAATAATCCAGAAATTTTAATATTTATAGATACTATGGGAAGACGAGAAGATTATTTAAGAGAATATTTATCTAATAAATGTAAACAAGTATGGAGAAATATAAAATATTATAAGACAAATAAATTAATATTAAAATGCTCAGAATTAGAAACACCTCATAGATGGGGATGTGAAGAAAAGAGTAAAAGAATAAAAAAGAAGAAATATAGAAAATATAAATTTAAAAAATATCCTAAATATAAAGTATATAAAAAATATAAGCCAAGAAAATATTTTAAGAAAGGAAATAGAAAATTAAATTATAAGAGTAAACCTAAAAAATGCAGATGTTATAATTGTGGAGAAATAGGTCATATTTCAACTAATTGCAAAAATAGAAAAGATAAAAAAAGAATAAATATATTAAAAGAAGCAGAAGAATTAGAAATGGAACCATTAGAGTATAATGAATTATCTGGAAGTGAAATAGATGGAAATGATATAGAGATATATAAGATAAAAGAATTAGAAGAAGAAAATAAAAGCATAAATATGAATAGTGAAAGTGAAAGTAATAGTGATAGTGATGATGAATTTTATTCACCAATAGAAGATAATTATAAAATAAAAATGATGAGAAATATAGAAGAAGGTGAAAGTAGTAATAGACAGGAAATAGAAGAACAACAAGAATTTGATGAATATAGAAATGCTGAAGAAGGAATAGTAGAAAGGAGAATAACTTTTAGCCAGAATCAATATAATAAAATTAAAAATGCAAGATTAGATTTAAGAGCAAATGAATTAAAAGATGAAAATTTTATACAAAGAGTAAGTAAATTATTAAAATCAAAAAGAAAAGAAAAACAAGCATGTATAATATTAGAAAAGAAACATCCAATAGAATCAAGTATGACAGAAAGAGTTTTAAGAATACCTTTAATAAACAAAGCACTAATAGAATCAGAAATAAATAAATTAGAATTCAAAGATGAAGTATCGGAAATATATATAGCTGGAGTACAATTACTAGTAAAAGCCTATTTTCATCAAGGAATAGATTCACCAATAGAGCTATTAATTACAGATAGAAGAATAATAAATAGCGTAAAAGATAGTATATTAGGAGCATTAACTGAAAATTTAATATATCAAAAAATAAAATTTACATTAAATACAAATTTTACAATATCTATAGCTGATGAACAAATGAATAAATCAATATTAGTATATCATAAATTAAATAATGTGAGATTATTACAAGGAGCTAAAACAATAAGTATAACAACAATGATAGGACTAGTATTTACAAATGAACATAAGATTTATAATAGATCAAAAGGAAGATTAACCATAGATAGGAATTTTATACCAATATTAAGAGAATTACCTTTAGAAACGACAAGTATAACAATACCAAGACAGTTACAAATAGAGTTAGATGGAACTAGATTATATAATGAAGTACCTCAAAGAATAGAAACAAATGATATAATAGGACAAAGATCATTAAGAATAAATACTGCAGAACCAGTAATAGATATAAATATTCCAAGACATAGTTTAGAATATAGACATAGTTTAGAATATAGACATATATCTAGAAGAGGAATAAGTAGAAATTCAAGTTTAAGAGAGGAAAATTATAATGCTAATAGGTTAGCAGAAATACCATTAAATTCAAATTTAGTACCAATTAGACCAAGAACAAGTCAAATAGATACTACTGAAAGAAATAATACAAATGAAAATTTAATATTAATAGAAATCAAGAAAGAAGCTATATGGGAAGAAATAATAGCAAAAATAGATAATAGTATAGAGAGGTCAAAAATACAATTAGAATATACAGAAGACAATTTAGAAATAACAGATGAAGGAACGAAAAGTAATTCTATTATAAGATTTAATAGAAGAGATGTAATAAATTTAAAATTATGGGTTGAAGAAAATAATAATGAAATATATAAAATAGTATTAGGAAAAGATTTCCTAAATCTAGTAAAACCCTATAAAATTCAAGAAAATAGAATAATATTAAATATAGATCATCAAACATTAATAATACCAAAAATAAAATGACAAATCAATTATATTATATATTAGTAAAATTTAATTATGAGAAATATAGATCAAGAAAATATCATGCTTTAGTAGATACTGGAGCAAATTTAACAATAGCAAAATATAATGTTTTACCCCCAGAATTATGGAAAAAGAAACAAAATATGAGAATAATAGAAGGAGTAGGACAAGAAATACAGATAATAGAATTAGAAGCAAAAAATATTTTAGTACAAATAGGAAATTATGAATTAAAAATATTAGAACTAAATCAATTTAATGATTCAAGCTATGATATAATACTAGGATTAGATTTTCTAGAACAATATTATCCTTGGAAAATAACAAAAAATATATGGATAATAACAACTCCGTGTAAACATGAAGCATGGGGAAGTAGGATAACTAGACCTTATAGAAGAAATGATGAAAAATTTCAATTAAAAATACATGAAAAAGAAGTACAATTTTTACCAAATAAAAAACCAATAGAGATAAATGAAAAATTTGCATTAAATATAATAAATAAACTAGAAAAATCTATAGAATAAAGATTAGAAGAAAATTATAGTGAAAATCCATTAATTCATTGGGAAAAGTCAAAACCTTTAGCAAAAATAGAATTAAAAGATTATAATAAAGAGATAAATTGTAAGCCTTATCCATGGACAGAACAGGATAAGAAAGAGTTTATTATGCATATTAATGAAATGAAAAAATATAATTTAATAAGAGAAAGTAGATCCAAATATTCTTCACCTGCTATGATAGTAATGAATCATAATGAACAAAAAAGAGGAAAATCTAGACTAGTAATAAATTATAAAAAATTAAATAATTTAGCAATAAGAAATAGATATCCAATACCAAAGATGGAGTTATTATTTAATTTAATAAAAGGAAGAACAATATTTAGTAAATTTGACTGTAAGTCAGGATTTTTTCAAATAAAATTAGAAGAAGAAAGTAAAAAATATACTGCCTTTAGTACGTCAGAAGGATTATACGAATGGAATGTATTACCTATGAGATTACATAATAGTCCTAGTATATTTCAAGAATATGTTAGTAAAATATTAAAACCTATTAAAGATTTTGCAGTAATTTATATAGATGATATATTAATAAGTTCAAATAATAAAGAAGAACATGAAATACATCTAAAACAGTTTATAGATCTAATAGAGGAAAAAGGATTAAATATATCACCAAAGAAGGCTGAATTAAGAAAAGAAAGAATAGGATTTCTAGGACAATATGTGTCAAAAGAAGGAATAGAATTACAAGAACATATAGGAAAGAAAATATTAGAATTTCCTAAGATTAGTAATAAGAAAGAATTACAATCATTTCTATGATTAATAAATCAAACTAGAAATTATATTCCCAATTTATCAAAATTAACAGCTAAAATATCTAGATTAGCAGGAGAAAAAAGTATATGGAATTGGAATAAAGAAACTGAAAATATAGTAAATCAAATAAAACAATTATGTCAAAAATTACCAAAATTAACTATTCCAATAAAAGAAAATATCAAATGGATAATATATACAGATGCATCAGATAACTATTGGGGAGCTGCATTATTTCATGAAAATGAAAAGAATGAAGAAATAATAACAAGATATGCTAGTGGAAAATTTAATGATAGTCAAAGTAATTATCACTCTAATTGGAAAGAATTTCTAGCAATAGTGAAAGCTGTAGAGAAATTTGAATTATTTATAGTAAATACTAAATTCATTATTAGAACGGATAATACTCAAGTCAAACATTGGCTTGATAAAGGAATAAGAACAAATAAGTTAAGCAGTAAAATGTTAATTAAATGGCAAAGTGATTTATCATATTATGATTATGAAATTGAATATATTAAAGGAAAAAATAATTTGATTGCTGATTATTTGAGCAGATGGACAATAGAATGACCAGTAACGAATCTCAAAAAGAGATCCCGACTATGACTACTATGGAACAAATAATTACAAAGATCAATATCTTGGAGATGAATCAAAGTCTGATGTACAATCAGATGAATCAGAATATGCAGGCCTTGACCAATAGTATCAATAATATTCTACCTCAAATCGAGGAGATTACTAAGAAGATTAAGGAGCTTGAAGAAAAGAATAAGCAGAAATCAATAGTGGACACTGCAGTCCAAGTATCATCCGAAAAAATATCTTCTGAGGAAGTAAAAATACCAGTATCAGGTATAGTTACTAATAAAAGAATAAATACTGAAATAGTACCTTTTACAGAAATAGTAAAAGCCCAATCCGAAGAAAGAAAGAAAAAAGAAATAGTAGCTATAAGTAGTAGTAGTAGCAGTAGTAAAATAAGTAAAAGTGATAGTTTCAAAACTATAGAACAATATACATTTTTTAAACATTTAATATATAAAATGAATCATTTACAAATTAATTCTAGAACAATAAAATATGTTTCTCACTATGCTTTCAATAAAGCTATAATATACCCAGGAACATCACCAGAACTAGTAAAAATATTATATAGTTATGGATTAATACATACTTTATATCCGTCAAGTAATATGGATGAAATTAAACAATTACCAATATCTTTTCAAGAAGCTGCTAAACACTATTTTGGAATAGTAACTCAATATAGAGTTTTTATTAGATGTTACTCTACAATAGCTGAAATAACTCTTGATAAATTTTATCCACCTATTAATTTAATAAGATTTGGAACCACTAAAAAAGCTATAGAATATGATGAGAAAGAAAAAGAGGATATTAATGAAGATGAAGATTTTCAGTATAAAATTTCTAATATTAGAGCCTCTGAAACAAATATTATATTCCAAGAATTGAATAGAACAATATCTTCCCCGGATGAAACTCAATGGGTCTACTTTGCTGGACCTACAACATTAATTTTTTCAGTAGGGAAGAATGCGAAAAATAAAAGACTATTAGAGATGTGGTATGATCGCATCAAGACTAATAAGATGGAGAATCTAGAAAGAACCAAGAAAAAGATTTGTAGAGCATTATCAGAATATGCTAATCACGCATGTGAATATTGCGAAGAGCGTGAAAAGCTTGACAAAGATTATGAAGATCCCACTACAGATATGACTCAAATATAAATAAGATGAAGAAAAGTCAAAAGTTGCTGCTGAATAATTGCTGCCGACAGTCTAATAATCTACAAAAAGACAAATTGCCAACAAAGAATATCTATCAGCAGAAGAAGCATGCGAAAAAAGAAGATCGACAAGGATGAAAAGTAAAGCTGCCGACAGAAGAAAAAGCAAGATAAGATAAGATGATCGATAGCTAACGGAACATGGAGGACAATAATGAAAAAGAGAGGATAATAATTGTAAAAAAGTATGTTGTTTTATTATATTTAGTCAAAAGTTGAAGTCATGTATTGTCTATAAAATAATTGAGTTTGTAAGCTGAAGGAGTCTATAAATTAGGAAGAATAAGTCATTGTAATATATCGAATGTTGAAGCAATAACATTCAAGCTTTCAGTATCCTTACTCTCTTGTGCTCTCGTTTCTAAGTTCCCTTACCTGCTCACTTAAATTATACTTTCAGAATATTTGGATTGCGATAACCAGGTATGAGTAGCTAAATTTCTATAAGGGGATTAAAGAAGGATTATTATTCGGAAGTTTACTAAGAGTTATGTTATTACAATAGGATTCAATCTGTGTATTATAATTATCTCAAATATAGTTAATAAGTATTTTGTTTAACGATATAAGTGCATAGAATAAACTTAGTTACGCCTCAGGTAGGAAACGAAAGATGGTTGTGCTGGGATAATCTGAAGGGATAAG
Organism: Leucaena leucocephala; assembly: GCA_037074615.1. Classification (NCBI taxonomy): domain Eukaryota; kingdom Viridiplantae; phylum Streptophyta; class Magnoliopsida; order Fabales; family Fabaceae; genus Leucaena; species Leucaena leucocephala. The sequence goes on from CM073562.1 coordinate 14,475,991, forward strand.
GTTGAAAAGTTCCAGTGGATTAGGAATTTGATAATACCTTGTATGAAAGAGGACAGGGTTCCTTATTTCCCGGATTATTTCTGGTCAAAGTCTAAGTTTATTATAAGCAATTATATTGTTTTACAATATGCTCATTAATTACACTTGACATAATTATGCTGCGCTTATTGTTCACCCTGTTATTATAAATTTAAATAAATATTAATATAATATTAATCAATTATAATATGTAAATATAAATAAATAAATAACAATATTTTTAATAATATAAATATTTAAAATAATATTTAAATAAAATAAATAATAATATTAATATTAAAAAAAATGATGTCGAGCTAAGGTAGGAGCCTACCACAAAAACTAACCCTATCTAACCCCATATTATTGTTAGTATTTTACTAACTCTAATATTGAATTTATTTTAATTTTAAATATAAAATTTTAATTTATTTTATTTTTAAAATTATAAATTTTCTTTTAAAATATTTTTATGTGATGATATATATTAAGAGAATTTTTATTAAGAATAATTTAAAACTACATAATTAAAGAGAGTATTTTAGAAAAATTAACACATAATTATTATAAATATTTAATTTTTTTAATTTATTTAAATTAATTAAATATATTTCATAATAAAAATTAGAGTTACTATATGTTTTTTTTACTTAGCCCTTCATAGAGTATTCTATCTAATAGCTACCTAGATTTTTAAGTACATTTTGTACAGTAAGTTTTGAAATTTGAGATTTTTCGCGCATTTTTCTTATGTTAGATTTTTTTTATGGCCAAAATTTACATTAGACATTTACTAACCCCACACGAAAATAGGGTTTAATTTTTATTTTTTATTATTGAGAATTAAAAGCAAAATTATAACCTTATATATATATATATATCAAAACCTATAAAATATTGGCTCAAAACAATTTTTGGGGAAAATATATGTGCATGACAATTTTTTTATAAATTTAATATAATTTTCGTAAAAATGAAACTATTTAAATCTAATTTTCTCAAGAAAAAATTATATGTAATTTTCTTATACATTCTATTGTGAAACGTTTTAATTAAAATATGATGAATAAATAGTTATTAATATATTATAGAATAAAATAGTATTTAATATCTTAATATTATTTTTTAAATATATTTAATATTATAATTTTATTTAAAGTGAAATTTTAACCTCCATGTTAAACGTCTGTTAAAACAGGGACCTTTGGGCAATTTTTTTCTTTTTGCTAACTTCCGCGGGGCTATCATCTCCTTCATCCTTCCCCAGAGTTGGGCGCTGCAACCGGAGAGATTTGGATCGTATTTCCAAAAGCCATACGAGCAAACTGTGAATTTCTGGCAGTGCCGATAGCAAGAGCAATTCGGAGCTTGTGAGTGTGAAGCCGTTAATTTCTGAAAACGCCGAGACCAACAATACCTACAGTGGCATCGACAAAGATCACTTTGGTGGGGAAGAGGAAACTGCAAGCAAACGTCTCTGTCGGCAGAAACTATAAGAGATCTGCAATTGGGTATTTTCTTGCTTGTTTCGGTTCATTTAACGATGCGGTAAGCAGAAAGCAGAGGCGCAAGATTTGGCTTCGAGGCTGTGACCAATAAGACTTTTCTTTCATCTTCTTCTTGGAAATTGACTGGGAAAAGGAGCATCGAACTAATTGATTTGATAGAAACTGGTTTTTATTTGACAATTCCTGAACCATCTGGGGAGGTAGAGCCTGATTTATTTAGGAGCCTTGTCGATGATTGTTTAATTCATTGCCTATTGCAGAAAATTTGTGGCTGAATATTATTTCTTCTTGTGCAAAGAAGCGGTGATGTTTGTCACTATATGATAATGTTGGGCAACATACTCATGTTTTCCCCCTAGCAGCTAAGGATGCATGGCAGTGCAACATATGTGGTTCTAAATCTGGAAGGGGATCCGAGGCATAGACTTAACAAAAGTAAATTTGGCAGTGGGGTGGCATTGAGTTTGATCCTAGCATTTGTAGCGAAGAAATCAACGGATCGGAGGAGGAGGTGAAGCCGGCGGCGGTGTCATGTCTTTGCTGATGAAGGCTGAAGGAGATGATGGCGACGCAAGTTAGAAAAAACAAAATATTGCCAAGAGGTCCTTGTTTAACAGACGTTTGGTATCAGTTAACCATGGGTAAAATTGTTCCTAATTAAAAATATTGATGGTAAGATACTAAGATTGTACCATAAATAAAATACTCAATATACTCAATGCATCTAAAAAATATATTATACAAAGATCGAATAAATATGTACTTTACTATTTATTCATTATTTATAGATATTAAGGTTGACATGGTTATTTTGGCTAATTGATTTTGTTTTTAAAATAAGTTTTGAAGAATGCATGAAGTTAAGAATAATTAAGTCTATATATAAAAATATTATTTATTGAATATATATGTGAGGAAAAATATAAATAATTGCGTGTAGATTTAGTTTCTTAATTAAATAAATAATAGCTTGTCTGTGAGAAAAGGAGGGGGGAACTGAGTACGGTTGAGAAAATGTTAATAATAATTGAGATATTTGTTGGAAGCAACAATAATAGAGATTCTATGCATGTATGTAGAGAAATGACAAAATTAGCAAATGTAGGAGTTAAGATCTGATCTGAAAGTTGAAAAGCATATTGAAGAGACCCCATGATGCAATTTACTTGCACCTTATCAACAACAACTTACATGTCTTTGAATCCCACGTCATGTAATATTTTACACGGACTTTTTTTTTTCCTTCAAAAAATGACATCTGAGGACCACTGAAATAGTGTATTGACAATAGAGTCATACAAAATGAGGTAATTACACTGCAGTCCCCGAGGATTTGTGTAGAGAAAGAAAGATAATCAATTGAAGAGTACACAGTCCCAGGGAAAGAAGTTGAGCTCATATTAAGTTTAGCTAACGATGAATAACAATAAATTTTCTTTTTCCAACCCTTGCACTCATAAACTTTTCCGCAAGAATTAGTGTGAATGTAATTTGATAAATGGATCATATTATTCATGATTTATAAATAGTGCATTTTATTAAGATTTTTATATTATATATAGATTCTATATGACACACAATAATACATTCTTGCAGTCCACTAGGTAGCTTTAGTAAAATCTATTTCAATCAGGATCAGGCCGAACCGAGCATTGCCTATAATATTTGTTTGTTAGTTCATCTTTTTCTCTTCTAAGGGTGAATCAATAAAGAAAATGAAAAGAAAGAGAAGAAAAGAAAAAAGAGGTGAAGAAGAAGAATCTGCTAGCAAACACACAAGGAATTTTACCTAAAAATTAGTGCTAGTCATATTTACAAAGGTGAGAATATATACAGAATTTGTTATGTACACAAACTCCTTTCAGTTCTGTCAGATTTGTTCAAGATTCATCTTTTTTTTTATGACCCATGCCATCTGCCAACAACCTAAAGAAAGAATAAATCATGCACGGGTAAATAATACCTCCACAGCCGATCTCTTGCACAACAACCCTTGCTACATATATGCATCACATGTAGATTCAGTCAACACTAAGATGCTTTCACTGACTTTCATCATCGGTGGTGCTCAATTCAAGAACAGAAGCTGCAGGATCTCTGGATAAGATTAAGTTTCCTCCCTGATCTATGAAACTACGACCCAGAACATGTGGATCCATCATAAATCTGCATGCTGCAGTCTCTGAGTGCATTGTAGCACCAAAATAGATTAAGTGGTCTGAGATGCTATTCCCACTCACTGACCTGCATGACCAAATGAATTTTGATCAGAAGTTTAATTTAAACTATACTCTCTAGGATCTTGTCTAGGCCACAGATATTTATCCAAAATGGCTACAAGCTCCCTCACTGGTTGATCATAAACCGCACATACAAACAGCAAGCAAAAATTTTACAGATTTTATGATTTCAATGACATAATGACAGAAATAATTACTTACATGCTACAAGATGGATCTTCACCAGAACTGTCACAAATTTTCTCCGCTTTATAAACAAGAGTTTCAAATCTCATGCTATAAAGCCATACCTGCAGTCCACAATAATTTCCCACTTTTATGAATTGGCAAACAAACTATAAGGATAAGTGCCAGTCAATTTCAACTTTAAACCAAGAGAACAAGATCATAATCAAAGCAGCATAGCCAATATTAGAAAATTGTATGTTTTACAAGGAGATGAAAAGCACATTGAGAAGGCTTATAAAAGATCTATTGAGAATTTTATAACCCAAAACCTCTCCAACTGCTGGACAGTGCACGTGCACGGTAGATTTGATTAATCAAAACTAAATTAGGTATGAAATTACATTGTCATCATAAATTAGCACACAGGCGATATTTCTGATTTTACATGATCTTGACAACTAAGTACGCCATAGTGAGCTCCCTTAAGCAGGTGGATAGCCTGGGAGATTTTTGAGGATATGGCGAGAGCTAATATTAACACAAAGGTATACTGCATGTAACAGTCATTCTTGATATTTGATATTTCCACAGACAACAACGTGGAGTTACTTTAACTTGAGATAATATTACAGGTTTAATGGGCAAATTCTATGACTTCAATCATCAATATGCCATGGCATACCTCTCTTGGGAAGTGGTGGTATGTCTTGTGTGGGAAATAAGAATAGTATGGAGGCAAATGAGGAACAACATCATGCTCATTTGTCACTCGGATTGTCTGTGGCACAAGTTGGCTATAATAAGACGCGAAAGCAGCATTGCCAACACGGGGTTGTCCAAATGTCATAACCTGAACATTCTGGGCATTTTTATTGACCTGTAAACATGCAAAAGAAAACATGTAAGCTATTTCATCTTTTAAAAACAGGACAATCATAAAACACAACAATAAAAGAACTTAGCTGGAACACTACTCCATTATTACTTCTGAAGTAAAATTACATTTATTAAAAAGTTGAATTCTATGCTCGACAGTGAAATCCCATCACAAACACGAGTCAAAAGTTCCACCACAGACCAACCCACTTTCCAACAAGTGCAACAATTGTTTCACAAGAAACTGGATGCCCTAACTGAAGCAAAACAAAGACTAACTATGCAAAGGAATTAGAGAGAACTTGAAGCCATAAAACCAGCAATCTTTGATGCCTGGTCAAATAAAAAATATCCTAAATTAAAATTACCATTAAATCAAGTCCACAAAACGCTGCCATTGCCCCACCCATTGAGTGGCCTGTCACAATAATTTGAAGATCTCCATAAAATTTCTTTGATCTTCTAACAGCATCTAAAATTGCAGGGCGCAAAGTTGTATTATGGTATGCATAATAAAATCCATAGTGTACCTGAAGGAAATAATAATCATACTTCAGAAATGGCAGTCTATCCCTCGAAAAATAAGTTGAACTAAAACTTTAACATAACACACCATTGCATCAGGCATGCCTGGATAGTTTATATCAAGCTGCTTCCAAAATAAGTCTTCAATCCAATTCCGAATGCTGTTTACAACCAGTATATGTAAAAATGAGAGCTCAATCTAAGAAAATATTTATATAAATATGTTTTAATGGATAAAATTTTCATCAGGAAAAAGAGTACGCTCTCTGACTCTCACAGGTCAATATATGAGAACATCAGACCTCTTTGCCACACAATAATAAGCTTCATGACTGATGCTTCGTGAATAGTAATAAATTGCAATCAAAGGTTATAAGCTAAGTATATAAATTAGCCTATGTAAGTATGCATGCATGTAATAACTTAACTGTTCATTCACAAATCCCACATCGACAAGCACATATGGATAAGAAATACTATACATAAAGTGGCAAGCAAGTCATGTTCTTTCTTCGTACTGAACTCTACTGGAAAGTGACATCTATAATATATAAATGATTTGAAACAATAACCCAATGGTATTACTTTGGAGTTCATCCAAAGATCTCAACCCAAAATGCTGAAAAAGGGGGAGAATTTTAGGCCAAGGAGAAAACATACCTGCGTTCCTGAGTTCCTCTGAATGCAATGATTATGGCATTGGGATCCTTTGCCACTCCAACAAACCCCTAAAACAGGTCAAATACATAAGATAACATGTATCATTAGAATATAACAAAACTAATATATAACTCTATAATTTATAGTGAGTAGTAACGTTTCTGTGATGAGGATGTACCTGTAAGCAGTGCTCAACATCAACAACCAACTCTATAATTTCAAATCCCTGTTCAATTTAAAGACCGTCAGACAAACAAACATAGTTGCAAAACTAACATATTACGAAGACTAAAGTGATTCAAAGCTCATTCAGGCACTTGTACCAACATATCAAACAGTATTTACATTCTCAGCACCTTGGTTAAACCATTACATCTGGAGCAAGTCCAACTAAAAAGTTCTGTCAAATCTGACACATATACCTGCAAGGACAAAACCCTTCAATCCTCAAATACAAGTCATGCAAAATCCCTAGAACTTTTTCTAGCATGCAGGAGTCTAACCCTCACATGGAAAACAACATTGGGTATACAATGCAAACTCAAATTAAGCTAGACTGACACACTTCAATAGCCCTAAATTGATTTCTTTTGGCCCTAATCTAATCAGCCAAACCAACCATCACTTAATTGTACAAAAGCATGACTACAAACACGCATTTCCTTTTTCTTTCTTATAACAGGAAGTCCTTACCTTGACTTGAACCTAAGAGCTCTATGTAAACCACCAGCCATACCAACCAATAGAGCTCAACTAAGCCCAGCATCAAGAATAAAAAAATATATAGTAAACATGAAACATTCCCAGGGAACTGACCGCAGAAGCATATTCTACTAATATTGTGGCTAGTGTATGGTTGTAGGAGGCATGATGACTTTTCTGCTTAGCCTTGAGTTCTGAAAATGAAAACCAAAGTAATATTAGAACGAAAACAAGAGTTTTTGACATTATTACAACAATCTTACGATGTCCATGTCCCAAAAAGCACAAAGGCATGTCTCTACATGTTCTCTGATCTTTCCAAAATAAAAACATAGCAGTTTCTAAGAGGACTGACCACCTTCTATCGCTATCATTAGCATTATAAATTTGGCACTTCAATCTCCTTGAAATAAAGAAAAAATTATCTTGTCTCCAAATTGACAAAAAAGAAATAGTTCCATAATAGGGGGGAAAACACCCCAAAACTTGGCTATCTACAACTATAAATAAATATTTACACAGTACAATCAGTAACAGTAACCAGGAAAAATATAGTATGATTCAGAAGGATGCCGATCAAAATCGAAGGTGAAAGACTAAATAATGGAAGAATTAATAAATAACACAAATAGATAGGGAAAGGTAGAGAGAGTTATGTATGGCAGAAATGTTAAAAGTTCCACTCTTACGTCTCCCATTCGAGAGGGCAAGCAGACATAAGCAGGCAGTCAATAATAACCATGAAGTCTTTCCCATACCCTGCAAAATCAGAATAAATGCGAGACACGATAAATTAAACCAACACGGTCAGTTCTAATCAATTTCAAATAGGAAAAAACACTAAGAATCATCAAAATATACAACATTACGGCAAACTAACTAATACGGTAACTAAATATGTAAAAGCGACTTGCCTTCGGTAATTGAACGCCGACGACGGCCGAAATTTGCCTCGGGTGAGCTCCGGTGAAAGCAAATCTGCGTGTTAAAACAGGGAGAGATGGCGATGAAGAGGATTAAAAGAAAACAAAGGAACGCGGATGCGATGCGATGTCGCCGTTATTATCATGAGACAAATAATGAAATAATCACCTCCTCTGGGAATATAGGAATATTTTGTTAAAAAATATAAAATATTTAAATTAAATTAAAAAAGGTTGAACAGTTTATGAGTTTGTTTGGATTAGTTTGTTTAGAATAATTTATGAAAAAAAAAATTTCGTATAAACTCTCATAAAGAGAATTTTATATAAAAATATATTTTTAAATAAATAAATATTTAAATAATTATTATAATAATTTTTATGATTAATAAATTATTAATATAAAATAAAAAAATAATTACATAAAGCAAAATTTTTATTTTTATTTTTTATGTGATATTAAAATAGTAAATAATACATAAGTTTTATTTATTAAGTAAAAATAAATAATTATTAATAAATAAGTAATTTAATTTATTTAATATTTATTATCTATCAGTAATTATTTAATATATGAATAGTGGAAATTTCAGAAGACTATGATTGCAATAAAGGAGATAAAACTACATTAAAATTTGATCTATATCGCATAACTTGTTATATTAAATGAGTTTTTAAATAAATTTTTTTAAAAAATTTAATTTAAAATTTTATTTAAATAATATTAAATTATTTATTATTCAGATCAATTTTATTAGTAGAGATTTGAGGAGTTGATCTGAATATAACCTCTCTCTGAAACCTCAAACCTCCACGGAAGTGCGGTGAAAGAGGAAATTGCAGCAAATGAAGGAAGCACTCAGGAAAAGAAGGTGAAACCAAGGAAGAAAGACTAATGAAAGAGAGCGATAGGCAAGAACAAGCCACATATTTATAAATTAAAATGCGTCGGTCGCGTTCTTGGAAGAGTAATAGCTAAAGGTGAAAAGGAGCAAGAGAATAAAAAAAATAAAAAAGTAAAGATAATATAATTTTTTAAAAAATTATTTTAAAAATTTATTTAAAATTATAGTTTAATCTAAAAATATTTATAAATAAAAATAATAATTTATTTTAAAATTTTTTAAATTAAAATTTAAACTAGATTTTTTTAAAAAACTTTAGTTTTTGGATAGTGTGCAATACGAATATCCTCTGGATATGCGAATTATAACTTCTTTAGTCGGGTAACGTTCGAATTATGACATTTTCTGGCAAAAAAATATCGAATTCTAACTTTATTGTTTTTTTCCTATTTTTTATTTTTTAATAACATAACGTACAAAACTAAACTGCATTGACTTCGCCGTTGCCGACAAACGAAGAACGCCGTGAGTTGTGGATATTGTAGTGTGGGAACAGAGATTTGATTATTTTGAGAACGGATAAAGATATTTTAACAAAGGAATTATTAAATTTTTTTAATATCAAATAAATAGTATAAATTTATGCACTGAAATTTATTATAATATATTTTTTAATTAATTTTTTTATTTGAGACCTTATAATTATTTTCTTAATTAAAAAGTTTTTCAGTGATACAAAAGGAAAAAAGAAAGTAAAGTGAACCTAATGACAAAACATTATTTTTTGTTATTTTCGACATTTATCATGTCCTTTCAATTAAACCTCAATTGAAAAATATTAGCTAATGGTTAATATTACTCAAAATGATACTCAATCCACGGAGCTTCAGAACCCACCTTAGAAAAAATAAATGATTTTTCTTAATTATTCAATTGTCAAGGTAATAATTTTTTCATTAAAAAAGATAATAGTTTTTATTATCTATTACAATCATTTTTTCCATTTATAAAGTCATGGGGCGTTTTCTTATAGTTAAAATAGAATTTGTTAACTGTAATAAATTACAAAAAGGTCTAAAAAATAAATCATACTCTTAGTACTCTTTTTTGGCCCAAAAATAAATAAATCATACTACTCATCTACATAGTAAAATAATACAATACATTTATTTTTTTAAAATTAAAATTTTACTATATTTTTATATGTTATATTGTTTGATGAATTTATAATTATAATTTAAACATAATTTTTGTTGTACAATAATTTTTTTAAAAAATGATTAAGTTCATTTATGATATAAGGGTAATGTTAAGTCTTTTTTCTTTTTAGGGGATATTAATATCGGATAGGGTGAGCTATCTATTATCTTCAGGTATAAATTTAAATATTTAAAAATTATGATACCTCTCTAAATATTATAATTAAAATTATAATAAAATAATATTTATAATATATTTTAAAATAGTATATATTACCTCTTTCTCTAATTAATTGAAACATAAATTAAATTATAGTAGTACTACTATTTTTCAAATATCCATGATAAAAAAAAAAAAACCAGGAGTAGGGGCCCATGGACCGCGGTCCAGAATGGGTCCTGACCCAAATCCATGAAGGCGGGAAAATCCGATTTCCGTATCATTGGCGGGAAACGTCGTTTCACTTCCACCTCCCTACCGCCTCTAAACGCACAATTTATCTTTCACAATCAATTCACACGGATGTAAATACCCGAATAACCCCGTTATAAACTCTACTCAGTCACTCTCAAAACCCTTCGATCTCACTAGTCACGAAGCCATGGCGAGGCAGTCCAAGGCGCAGGCTTCTTCCGATGAAGCCATGTCCAACAGCTCCAATTCCTCCGAAGAGGAGAATGTCAACGAGCAGATCAACGATGAAGAGGACGAAGAAGAGTTGGAAGCTGTGGCTCGCTCTGCTAGCTCCAACGATAACGATGACGAAGCCGCTGATGGTGATGCGACGGATTCTGATGAAGATGGGGCCACTGCTGGAGACGCTGACGAGGAGAGACTGGTAAAAGTTGTTTAAGATCTGAGTATGCTTTGCGTCGTATAATGTTCCTCTTAACCAGGACTTCTCTGCGGCTGGATAGATATGGCAGCGGACTGCTTATTCGTTTATCAAGTTGTATACTTGTCAACCTAGAATAGAGAGGGGGAAATGAGGTTTAACGATTTAGAGTTATAGTTCAATAACTCTTCATATAAAGCAAACAAAATGTTGGATAGGAAGTAAGAAAGTAAAATGTCAGGCGAGTCAAGTTCCTCATTTATTCATGACCTGTTGTTTTTGTTTTTCCCCTTTAACTTGAGTCAGTGAAATAGGGACATACTCATCGCAAATGGGTAACCGAAGCTCGTTAACTGTACTTTAATAATTAGGTTGCTTTGATCTTCAAAAGCAAATGTTTATGTGTTGGCTTTCTATAGTTAGTTGATCCCCGTAATCTTAAATCACTTTGTTCTTTACTGTATACGTTTGATAAGCGTGCTTTCTATTGAACTGCATTTGGAATTCTCATGATGTAACTACATGATCACTGTAAGCCTTGTTGCGCTGTCCAAACTTCAGGATGATGGAGATGTTGATCCAGAAATTAGCAAGCGTGAGAAGGCCAGATTAAAAGACATGCAGAAATTGAAGAAACAAAAGATTCAGGAGATGTTGGACCAGCAAAATGCTTCTATTGATGCAGATATGGTGCGAACATTCAGGACGCCTCTTCTTCCTTGTCTTATCATATTGTGGTCTTTTTTTGTCGTTAAAGTAACTTAATCTTTCATCTAATGCAGAACAATAAAGGAAAGGGGCGCTTGAAGTATCTCCTACAGCAAACTGAGTTGTTTGCTCATTTTGCCAAAGGTGATCAAAGTACCTCTCAGAAGAAGTCAAAAGGAAGGTGTGGCTCCCTTTAGAATTCCTGGTTACTGTATGCTATTGCTACGGTTTGGAAATGATACTGGTATATAAAATTCCATAACTATGCTCAAGAAGTCCGAACCATACTTGGTTGTAAAAGAAATATTTTTATTTTCTTTTCCTTATTTTAATCTCTTGATTGGTTTATCTATTTAGGTATTTATGTTTAGTGCTTTACCTCACCTGAACGAGAGAGCCAAACAAATTTCATGAGCACTTCCCTTCTGAATTCCAGCATATATTATTCTACTATTATGTCCTCAAATCTTATCCAAGTGCATGATATATTCTGCAAAGAAACTATCCAATTGATAAACAAGAAAAGGGGAGCACCATCCTTTGTGCCCCTGTGCAGTTTTTTGGATTGGTGGCTGTGCTATCTAGCTATATGCATGATAAGAAAACTTATTCTATGTTAATTGTTGCCTTAGGGGTCGCCATGCATCTAAAGTAACTGAAGAAGAGGAAGATGAAGAGTACCTCAAAGAAGAAGAAGATAGTTTAGCAGGAAATACACGGTTGGTGACACAACCATCATGTGAGTGTTCTGTTTTTGATTGAATAAATGCTCGAATCATAGAGCCAATTTCTTTGGGCACCACATTTTTGTTTTGTGCTTTTTGGTCCTCCGTTTTTCTGTACCGTGTTTATACCTAATATGGGGATTTTTTGTCTTTTCTTGTTTTTTCATGTCTCTACTCAAATGGAGAGATGTTGACATGTGTGTTTCTGCCATAATGCTTGGTCAAGAATGCGTTAATTAAATAATTCAGAGAAGTATTAGATATGGCTAGCTGGTTACATATTTTCTGTTCAATTCCTATCCTGGGGAATGAGATGCCCGCTCTGGACGTATTCTTTTTTCTTATTTCTTAGATGGTGCTTTATTCTAGATTTATATCCGTTCTTTTACTTTTCTCTCTAATATGCTTACTTGCTCTTTTTTTTCTTACTGTTTTGATGTCTACTGCTAGCTAGTTGATGTCGTGTATTGCTCTTAAATTATGATATTCCCTTTCCAAGGTTGCAAATCTGAAATGAGGATGCCTGCCATATTAGCTAATATCTTTGTAGCTCTTATTTGCTAGAACGCAAATTGTTTGTTCGATTCACAGGTATCCAAGGGAAGATGAGGGATTACCAACTTGCTGGTCTAAACTGGCTTATAAGATTGTATGAGAACGGTATCAACGGAATTCTAGCAGATGAAATGGTATGTAATAGATGTTAGCTGCAGGCTGTGCCTCTTTTTAAGATATTGCCTGTGAATGTAAATGTATTAACTGTGAGGTGTAATTTTGTAAAAATAAGTAAGTTGGTGAATTGCAGGGCCTTGGTAAAACATTGCAAACTATCTCTTTATTGGGTTATTTGCATGAGTTCAGAGGAATCAAAGGTCCTCATATGGTAGTTGCTCCAAAATCTACTCTAGGAAATTGGATGAATGAAATTCGGCGCTTTTGTCCTGTTCTGCGTCCAATAAAATTTCTTGGCAATCCTGATGAAAGGGTAAGACTTTTATGCTTCTCTCTTCTCACCTTCGTTCATCAAAGACCAGCTTTGCTTTGACAAATTCTTTTGGCATAGCTTACAGTTAAGATACATGTTTACTCTTTTAATGGTAACAAATTGCTGCAGAGACACATCAGAGAGGAATTATTGGTTGCTGGGAAGTTTGATGTATGTGTGACTAGTTTTGAGATGGCAATCAAGGAGAAGTCTGCATTGCGTCGTTTTAGTTGGCGGTACATAATTATCGATGAAGCCCATCGAATCAAGAATGAGAATTCTTTACTTTCTAAAACAATGCGGCTATACAATACAAACTATCGGCTTCTCATCACTGGTACACCTCTTCAGGTATGAGTTCATTATCCGCAAAATGCTAGGGTGGGCTTACTTAAAAAATTATATATGGGTCTTATGTGATCCAATTGTTCTGTAGAATTGGTGTTATGCTGATTTGTCTCTGAAATAAGTGATTTGTAACCTCTTAGGATGAGGGTGAGATGAATTATTGACTTTCTAAATCTCCAGTGGTCTTGCCAATTCATGATTATTGACTATGGAACCATCTCAAATTCTTCCTTTCTTTTCCTGGGGGTTGGGGGGATGGAAATAACTGATATGTATTGGGTAAAGAATGAGTGAGAAGCAATTGCCTCTGCTTCTGGGTTGTTGTCAGATTGTATTAATGGGGAGTTTTGCTCTTTCCTACAGCTTGATTCTCAATTATGTGCCTTGAGGTCTGGCTGTGAATTCTAATTTATTTTTTTATTGTTGCATGTATGGATTTTTACTATTGTTTATCTCTTCTAATTGTGCAGAACAATCTCCATGAGCTCTGGGCTCTTCTCAATTTTCTTCTTCCAGAAATTTTTAGCTCTTCTGAAACTTTTGATGAGTGGTTTCAAATCTCTGCTGAAAATGACCAGCAAGAGGTCGTCCAACAACTGCACAAGGTGAGCTTGGTTCCTTCATTAATTGCTGAGATAGTTTTTCCCTACTAACCTGATAATAAGTTGATATTTTCAACTTCTGTTTAAATTCAGGTCCTCCGCCCATTTCTCCTTCGAAGGTTAAAGTCAGATGTTGAGAAGGGTTTGCCACCAAAAAAAGAAACCATTCTCAAAGTAGGAATGTCACAAATGCAGAAACAATATTACAGGGCTTTACTGCAGAAGGATTTTGAGGTTGTCAATGCTGGTGGAGAGCGGAAACGTCTCCTAAATATAGCCATGCAACTGCGTAAATGTTGTAATCACCCATATCTTTTCCAAGGTGCTGAACCTGGTCCTCCTTATACAACTGGAGATCATCTTATTACAAATGCTGGTAAATTCTGTTTCCATTACAGATATTTTATATATCTTTTAGGCTGGTCAATATAAGCTCTGATATTGTTTCACTCTTTTTTTGGCAGGTAAAATGGTTCTTTTGGATAAATTGCTGCCTAAATTAAAAGAGCGAGACTCTAGGGTGCTTATATTTTCACAGGTTGGTTATCTATTGGCATATGGTTTTTTGCTCTGTAATGACCTTATGTGCCTTGAATTATCCAGCTTAATGTATATTTGTCATTCTTCCCTCTTTTCCTTTCCGTTTTGGTCGCCATTATTGTTAAGCTTCCTTGCACCTTTATTTTTCAGATGACCAGGCTACTAGACATACTTGAAGATTACTTGATGTTTTGTGGATACCAATATTGTCGTATTGATGGTAATACTGGTGGAGAAGATCGTGATGCTTCTATTGAAGCTTTTAATAAACCTGGAAGTGAAAAATTTGTCTTTTTGTTATCGACTCGGGCGGGAGGGCTTGGCATTAATCTTGCTACTGCAGATGTTGTCATTCTATATGACAGTGATTGGTCAGTATTTTTTTAATTATAATGTCTGTACCATACTTTTGCTCTTTGTTGATGGTTGATGATTTCATTTCAGGAACCCACAAGTTGACTTACAGGCCCAGGACCGGGCTCATAGGATTGGCCAAAAGAAAGAAGTTCAAGTTTTCCGTTTCTGCACTGAGGTTTTTCTTAATCCATCATTTTATTTTTCCTGTTTATTATGAACTAAATATAATCATATAAATATTTCTTTGCACTTCTAAAATGTAACAGTATACCATTGAGGAAAAAGTCATTGAAAGAGCTTACAAAAAACTTGCGCTCGATGCACTGGTGATTCAGCAAGGGCGATTAGCTGAGCAGAAGAGTAAGGAAAGGATTTTCTTGTTTCTTCCCTGCTAGATATATGGATGATCTAATACAGCTTAATTGTTTATTTATGCAGCTGTAAATAAAGATGAGTTGCTTCAAATGGTCAGATTTGGTGCTGAAATGGTTTTCAGTTCAAAGGATAGTACAATTACGGATGAGGATATTGACAGAATTATTGCTAAAGGAGAAGAAGCAACAGCCGAACTTGACGCCAAGATGAAGAAATTTACTGAAGATGCAATCAAGTTTAAGATGGATGATAGTGCGTAAACTGTGTACTTTATAGTTTTAACTAAAAATGGCCTGACCTTTCTCCTGTTAGATTTTTTGTGTTGCACTTGTCCCCACTTCATCCAAGAGATATAAAGCCCAAATGTCTTTAGGAGTCAAATTGAAGCCTGATAGGGCTTCAATGCACACTTCATCCGTTATACCCTTGCGGTGAAAATGGCATGCAATCAATATGATTATGGTTACTCATTTGCTTGCATTAGTAGTGGTTTCAGATATCATGTAGAACAATTTCTACATGCTTATTTCGGTATCAGTATTGTCATTACACACATTAGTGAACTTCTTTTTAGATCCCCTTTAGCTTGTGAATGAAATTTGAGTATACTAATATTGATGCTTTGTTCACATTGCAGCAGCTACTGAGTTGTATGATTTTGATGATGATAAGGTACATATTACTGTATGTCTTTGGCAATAACTGGCTTTTGTATTATATATGTTGCTTCAAGTGCTTATTTTTTTCAAGAAGAAAATAACATATCTTCTAATTATAGTTGTTCCTTTATTTTTAAATGAAGGATGAGAACAAATTTGATTTCAAAAAAATCGTCAGTGAAAATTGGATTGAGCCCCCAAAAAGAGAGCGGAAGCGCAAGTAAATGTCACCCTTTTCATTTTAAATTTGGAGCTGGTTCAATCATTTTTTCCTTGGGATGATATATGATTATTTTAATTGCTTTACTCAGTTACTCAGAGTCTGAATACTTCAAGCAAACATTGCGCCAAGGTGGTCCTACAAAACCCAGAGAGCCCCGTATTCCCAGGATGCCTCAGCTGTAAGTCCTTGTGAAATTGTCTTAATGTATTTCTTCCTTTACAACTGTGCAGTGACTGTTAGCCTTCTTCCTCCAGGCATGATTTCCAGTTCTTCAACACACACAGGTTGAGTGAGCTGTATGAAAAGGAAGTGCGCTATCTCATGGTGGGTAATATATACTTGCTGGTGGATTTAAATATTAGTTTAAGATATGGGTAAGGTTTGGCATTGGCACTCACTTTTTGTAATGAACTTTCAGCAAACCCATCAAAAGAATCAGGTAAAGGACTCAATTGATGTGGATGAACCAGAAGGTTAGTGAGTACTCTCTAGATTATAGTTCTCTTTTTGTCCTTTTCATTCGGTTTTTGACTCTAATGATAGCATATGTGGAATGTCTAGAGGTGGGAGATCCTTTGACTGCTGAGGAGCTGGAAGAAAAAGAACGTCTGCTAGAGGAGGTAAGTGCATTTTCTCAACGAACTAAATTTCAGTGTCAGGCTCTGTTTAACTTGGTTGTCTGGTGAATTATAGGGATTTTCATCATGGAGCCGAAGGGATTTCAACACTTTCATTAGGGCGTGTGAAAAGTATGGTCGAAATGATATAAAAAGTATTGCTTCTGACATGGAAGGTAAAGCAGAGGAGGAAGTTGAAAGATATGCTAAGGTCTTCAAAGAGAGATACAAGGAATTAAATGGTGCGTAACGCTATTCTTAAGGTCAAAACGTCAACAATTGGATTGTGATTATCTGTGCTTCCTCCATTTGTTTTATTTGATAATCCTTAACAGTTATCTCTGTAGATCAACTTGTTTGCTTCATTTTTCAAACTGGAGCTCTTTTTCCTCCTAGTTCTTTTTTGTCAACTGAAGCATGAAATCAATTTCTCATGAAATTTCAAGTTGTTACCTTAATGGTTTTAAACTGATATCTGCAGATTATGATCGAATTATTAAAAATATTGAAAGAGGAGAGGCCAGAATATCCCGGAAAGATGAGATTACGAAAGCTATTGGGAAGAAGCTGGACCGCTATAAGAATCCATGGCTAGAGTTGAAGATACAATATGGCCAAAACAAGGGGAAGTTATACAATGAAGAATGTGACAGATTCATGGTAAAATTTATATTTGATTTTCTTTTTTGTTTATAATTTTCTCCTCAAGTCTGGCCCATCCAATATCCTAACATGATTCAAAATTTGCTTCGTTCACAGATATGCATGGTTCACAAACTTGGTTATGGGAATTGGGATGAGTTGAAGGCAGCATTTCGCACATCACCCTTGTTTCGGTTTGATTGGTTTGTTAAGTCCCGCACAACACAGGAACTTGCTAGGAGATGTGACACGCTCATTCGGTTGGTAGAGAAGGAAAACCAAGAATTTGACGAACGGGAGAGACAAGCTCGTAAAGAGAAGAAACTTGCTAAGGTTTGTAATTTTCCCTCGTACCACGTCTGCTTGTAACATCTACTAGAGTAGATACAATAAAATCAAAACATAAAGCAGTGGCGAGGTTGATCATTATATATAATACTCCTTTGATCCTTAATATAGAATCTATTTAACTAATTTAAATAAATTAAGAAAGTTAGATAAATTAGTTAATTATAACAAATATGACTATATCTTCCTAAAATTCCTAAAATACTATGTAATATTAGATTATATATCTGTTTATAAGTTAGGAAATTAATTTGGAGGAAAAATGATAACTAAGAAAAAGTGGGGCCAAAATGATTACATTTAGGACCAAAATCTATCCCTACTAGATTGTACATTTAAGACCACAAGTACTTTGGACTTTTATTGTACTCTGGTTATGGGGCCAAAATGATGCAAGCATGCTTTTCCTACTACGACGTAATTTGAATTTGAATTCTGCACATGAAAATACCTAGGTGCTTGGGCTTCTTAACTATGAACTGCTATTTTACCCCAAATTTAACTATTGGATGTTTCAGAACATGACCCCTTCAAAACGTGCATTGGCAAGACAGACGGATAGTCCATCTTCTCTGAAGAAGCGCAAGCAATTAACCATGGACGACTATGTTAGCACGGTATATTAAATCTTTTCTTTGCTGAGTTCATTCGGCTTAACTTGCTGTGGCATGTATACTGAAGCTTAACGTTGTTGTTATGGCTAGGGAAAGAGGAGAAAGTAAATGGACATATTCCTGGACTTGGTACTGGTTTTGATTTGACCAAGTTCATGTGACAGATCGATGGCCCGGTTTTCCATCTCAAGTTGGATGCTGCAAAACCAAGTTTTTTTTAAGTTAGGATGTAATATTTTGGAAGGCTAGATACTAAATAGGTTATATTAGGAAGTAATCAGATGCTGTTGATTTTTGTAAATCTACTAACAAACCGTAAAGCAGCGCAATTTATATATAGTTCATCTTAGACGTGTTATATTGGTACATTAAGGGCATGTTTGTATTAGTTTGATGGGAAGAATAGATTCTGGAGAATAGAGATGTTTAGATGATTAGTAGTAGAATTACTTTTTATATTGATAAATTACTAAAAAGAGTATGATTTGATTAAAGTAGGAGAGAGGGTAGAGACTAAATAGGAGAGAGGAGAGGGTAGAGAAAAAATAGGAGAGATGAGAGTGTAGAGAAGAGAGAGAAAGAGGACATAGGATAAAGAAGAGAGGGAAGAGAAGAGAGTGGGGATAAGAAAAAGTAGGGATAAAATAATAATTGGATATTCTATAAGTTTTTTTACTATTTCAAAAGCTATTTTCAGTAGTTTATTCAAAATCATAGTTTCAAATTATAGTTTTGGCCAAAATCAATTCTGGAAAAAAATGATTGTTTGTGTGAAATTTTTTTAAATTGAGATTTTATCCCAAAATTGATTTTTCATTCAAATACACACTAAAAGCATGTATAGATACTTGTTGAAAAATCACCCCATCAACTCATAAAATTCAATAATCGATTTTCTAAGTAAAAACTACAGTTTCAAGCTAAAATTATGATTTTTTCTTATGCAAATGTTTTCATTTTTTTAAAAGATAGTTTTTAAAAATTAATCCAAATTATCATCTAAGTAAATTTACACTAATTAAATAAATTAATTATCATTAAATTTATATCTTAAAATAAATTTATACTATTTAAATTAATTAATTAATTTTTTTATTAGTTATAATTAATTTATTTATATAATTTTTTATTCTATTAAAAAATTTAAATAACTATTACAATTTATATTAAAAATTGAAGGCAGTAGTTTGATGTATAAAGCTTTTATTGAGTGCGGAAATTAATAAATGTATGCAATTTTATCTTCATAACTAAAGGAAATTAATAAATGTATGCAATTTTATCTTCATAACTAAAGATATAGGATTTGAAAACATCACATCCAAATTACATAGTAACAATCTTACACTTGCTTCACCCTTGTATAAAATCAAAAAATTCTAACCAAGAGAAGTTCTAAGCATTCTCATTTCATGTCTTCTCACTCATTGAATGATAAAAGAACAATCCACAAGATCATTCCTGTAGCTGGAAATCAAGTGACCATACTAAGCAATGTAGTATTTTGAAGTGTACAGTCTCATCTATTCAAATAATTATGGCATTCATCAATTGATGCAATCAACTTGAAGCAAGCAAGCATGATCATGTTAAATCTAATCTTCTTTCTAAAAATTTTTATACCAAAAGAAAAAATTGAATCAAGCATAAAGGAGGGCGAGAGCAGGGTTGTGTGACATGATATAATATACCTTTTTCTGTATAAGCTGAAAACATGAGACTCTGACATAAACAGATACTGTACGAGTACATGTAACAGCAATGACACCCACACCAAATCCACCAAGCACCCCCCGTTTACAAGCGAATACGACGACGAGGTTGCAAAAATTAGATGACTCTGTCTAACATGAACCTACAAATCCTTGGTACATAAGATGACCATGTTTACATTTTAGAATTCCCCAATCCACACTATCTTCTCCCCCAACTCCGACTCTTCTCTTCTCCACTCTGATTTTCTTCACCACAATGACCGACTACCAGAATGACATCATTGACAAACAATCAAGCATGGGTCCAAGATGCTTGCTTGTTCTTAGGTAGACACGAAAACCGGGACACTAAAGGATGACCTTTATGCGAATTTGCTGTGACGCAATCATGAATGAGTCTCTCTCTTCATTCCAATATGAAAAGTGAAATGGATTGGTTTTCTTTTTGTGCCTTCACTACTCATTTGTAGCATCAAAGCTACCCACTGCGTTAGCCCTCTTCTTCTCTCTCCAATTCTCGCCCCATACTTTTGCTTCTGCAACCGCGCGTTCTCTGTCTAGGTCACGGTTCCTTGGAGTTTCCCTAGCTCTCCCGGTATTTACAGGGCTGTCTCTCTGAGATTCCAGCCTTTCTACATCATCCAATCCCCATCTTCTTCCTGACCCAGTTTCACTCCTGCCTAAATCTTTCCCAACACTATCTCTCCTCTGGACATCGGGTGAGTTCTTATGAGTGGAAGGGGAGCCACTTTGTCCATGATCAGGGCTATCCATAACACCATCTGTCATGCTCCTTCGGCCATCCCTGCTCCTCGGGGTCAATGAACCAACTCTACTACTCTGACTGGTTGCATTTGGGTCATACGCCTGTGAGGCCAAGTATGTGAGAGCAGTCACAACATCCCCAATAAGAGGCCTTGTAGCAGCTTGTTCCTGCAAACACATGGCTGCAACTGCAAGTGCTTGGTAGAGTCCTCGCATCGGGTAATGCCCTTGAAGTAGGGGATCAGCCATTTTTGGAAACTTCCTACGGTCTTTAAAAAGAGGCCGTGCCTACAAAGTTCCATGTTCCAATGGATATTAAGACAAATGAGTATAACCAATGTATATCTATGGTACATGAAGCAACACCAATATGACCAGGTGCAGTACTTACCCAAGCAACGAGATTATGCTCTCCGGGGGCACGGGTATTGTCAATAGCTTTGCGCCCTGTAATAAGTTCAAGAAAGACAACTCCAAAGCTATATACATCAGACTTCAGAGTGAGTTGGCCTGTCATGGCATACTCTGGAGCACAGTACCCGTATGTACCCATTACCCGTGTAGATACATGAGTCTTGTCACCAACAGGACCGAGCTTCGCAAGCCCAAAATCTGATAACTTGGGATGATAGCCCTCATCGAGGAGGATGTTGGATGACTTTAAGTCTCTGTAAATAACAGGGGGATTTGCTTTGTCATGCAAATATTCCAATCCCTTAGCAGCACCCGCAGCAATTTTCATTCTCGTGTTCCAGTCTAGAGGATCCTTGTCAGGAGGAAGATCTGGAAAAGAAACTTAACAGAGTTAGAAGTTTCTCTATATTGCATGGGCTAAAACCTTATATGATTATCATAACCAACGTATGAATCAAAAGAATAATCTGTCACATCATGCTTAAGACCATGCTTAAGCCAAGTGCCAACTCACTCACAGTAGACATTTATTTGCTAAATCCTGAGCAACAATATGGTCATTGAAGATAGCTACTAACATTAATGCTAGGAAACCAAAAAAGATATTACAAGAACGAGTCTAAATGGTTTTCCTACACTAATAACCATGCCTAGCATAGTACGTTGACCATGCGGCATGCCATAGACGCTTAAGCTGATA
Organism: Leucaena leucocephala; assembly: GCA_037074615.1. Classification (NCBI taxonomy): domain Eukaryota; kingdom Viridiplantae; phylum Streptophyta; class Magnoliopsida; order Fabales; family Fabaceae; genus Leucaena; species Leucaena leucocephala. The sequence goes on from CM073562.1 coordinate 14,497,828, forward strand.
AGAGACAAATAATATGTACTTTGCTAACTGATAAGAAACAAGTGAAGAAATATGATTTCAATTGGAAATACACTAACTATCACCAAATACACACCTGAAGATCACCTTGAACTACACCGAGAAACAAACTACAGTGATATAAGAATAAGTTTTCAAAGATTATTATTTAGCGGTCTTTCAAAATACTTTAGATAACACGTCAGATAACCTATTTCCAGAGCCTACAAACTGAAGTGAATTAGACCAACAGTGACTAGCTAAAACAAACCAAATAGCATGTATATAAGTAATCACGTTGAATACTTGTTGTCTTCTTCTGACATAAAAAGAGACTATGCACTTATCGCGAGCATGAGAAAGATATGAGCTAATGATGAACATTCAAAGATGCTTAGAGAGACCATGATTTCATGTATTTGGGGAATATCACCTTTCATTTCTATGCTATGATACATAAGAACTATGAATGAGATTGTGAAATTTTCCTTGCATTGACAGCGACCTAGCAATTAAATTTTAGTAGCCCATACGTGATAAGTCAGGGAGTTACATGGTTATCTTATACCATCCCTTTGCAGCATTTACAGAGCGTGTTTACGATAGTGATACTTGCAAAATGTATTCATGTTTCTTTTTGGAGATTAGATGCCTAGCTAATCTTAGAATAAGGCTCAAGTATTATCTCAACTACCAGTGCAATACCATGTAATCAAGTTCAATTTATTAAACAGAATAATCTTCAAACATTTATATAGAAGAAATAATACCTGTGATGCTCTGAAATGAATATTAATAATCTATTTCATGGTCAAGGAAAAGTCCATAGTAAACATATGATGGTTATGCAAAGATTATATGATCTCTTGAGAGTCACAAAATTGATGCATCCCCCTTTTCTTACTTCCCCTTGAAGCAATAGATAATTAATAATCTTCTCCTTGCTCTCTTGCCCAATGACTTTCCAATCTCCCTATTGAAAAAAGCGGCATGCATGGCATACAGACAGAAATTTTTGCATGAAACTGGTGAATTTAACCAAAGAAAGGCAGAAATTGCTCATTCAACAGAGAATCTTATAATATTCCTTTTTCATTCACTGCCCTTTAAGCCCACTTACTTTCTTAAAACTTTTCGGACTTTGAATCTTCAGCATCTAAGGCATCACAAAATTTAATCAACATGACATTTAACATTTTGTTTTATAAACTAAATGCACAAAAATTCAGGTAGAAAAGGATTCCGTAACAAAGGAATGCAAACTGACCATGTAAATGATCCTCTAAGGAGCCCAATGGCATAAATTCATAAACAAGAAGCCTCTGATCACCATCAGCACAATAACCAATTAAGTTGACAAGATTGGGATGATGCAAGAGGCTAAGCATGAGAACCTCCACCAAGAATTCTCGATTTCCTTGAAGGCCATTGCGATCAAGCTGTTTCACAGCAACTACCTGCAAATGCAAGATACATTCCCAGAGATTAAGAGTGACATAACAACAAAAGTAATGATTAAATGAAAATTCATGACTGACAGATAATAGAATTCATGTTTTAGAATGTGAAGATAATTTGCATAAATGTTTCTTTGACATTAAAGGCTTCAGGTTGAATTTCAGTATAGAGTAAATCCAAAAGCGTCATAAGCTGCAATACAACTTACTTGTCTCGTGCTCTCAAGACGACCTTTGTAGACACGTCCGAAACCTCCTTCACCTAATAAGCATTCTGGCCTAAAATTATTTGTAGCAGCTGCAAGTTCTCGGAATGTGAATGTTTGTGCAGCAATATGGGCTGTTGCTTCCTTGGGAACAGGTGGTTCCTTCTTAGGATCAGAGCCACTTTTCGATTTTGACTTATCTATGTAATTAGTTGAAGATAAGTAGGAGCGGATGAAATATTGCAAAATAGAGACATTGGACGAGTTAGAGTAGCAACTATTTTGAAACTAAACTGCCCGCTGATAAAGGTTCATCTTGGAAAAACTTATGACAAATCACATCACCAGGTATATCAAATTCCAGTAACTTTATTAGCCAAAAGTACAAACACAAGACCTGGATTGTAAAGTTTTCAGTATCTAGCTAACTCGCACAAACCAGCTTGGTAAAAGTTATTTCATTTTGTAATATATTTTCTTAGAACATTGACAACATTGATTACTCGAAATGCAGCTACTAGTATTTTAGCATCTACATCTGAAAATTGCAACAAGATAGAAAAAACACAGTTATCTGACAGTGTGAAAAACTTGTCCGGTCACAACCACAGCCAAGGGCAGATCTCTAACTGAGACACTTGTACCGCTTGAATTGAACAAAATTCAACAAACGAATCAAGGGATTTCCAGAGACAAGCAAATCATTGTCACAGTAGCAGCTGAAGCACAATCTTGGATGAACCAGATCAAAGTATAAAATAATTTCAGCAAAGACATGTCTTGAATAAAAGGTGAAAGACACAAAAATCAGCATAATTCAAGCCAAATCATGAACCAAACTTGGTGGAAAATTAAGGGCAGATTACAATTAGCCACAACAAGCAATGAAATTTGCTCTGACCTGAGCTAACCCTATTAGTGTGGTTAGACTTAGCAACAATTGGACCTTCTTTAAAGGAATCCTTCTTGACTGCTACTTCCTTCAACCCTTTGTCCTTGTTTGATGATCCAAAGCAAGGAAAACACCCACCCATATCAAATCCAGACACAAGAAAGCCACCCTCACAAAACCCTGCAAGGAATAGCTCTCATCACAAAACCCCTCAAATCTTTAGCCTTCCCCAACAATCACAATTTCCAAACAGACCCATCTGAGAAATCTCCAACCAAACACTGCCTTGTGGTCTCACTCACTGTCTCTCTCTCGCTAGCTCCCTCGGGTTGTTGTATCTCTATAGGATCTTCATCGGCGGTTAAAGGGAAAGATCGAGACCAACGTGTCGGAGAGGCAGATCAACCAATCGTGGAAAATTGCTATGGTGGACGAGAAGGTAAAGAAAAGGAAGTAAAGGGCAAAAACAAAAAAAAACACTGTAAAAAAAAGGATAAAGGAAAAAAATTTGATTTTTTTTTTTTAAATTTGGAGTTGAAGTGGAATTAGAATTATTGGGTTTAGGGAACGAATCGCGGTATTCAATCTCTCCGGGGAACTATGGGATTGCGATGTGGCCATTATTTTCTGAAAGATTTAGACTTTTAACCCCTTTGAATGTGAATAATGACACATGGACAAAATAATTTTTTAAGAAAAAAAAAAAGGAATGTGAATAATTACATATGTGTTGTTTAGTAATAATAGTCACGGTCTGATAGTGGGCCCCACCTAATCGATGTGTGATGGACATTCTCACCACGTTTAAATTTGAATGAATTGATTATTTAATTTATAAAAACAATCGTGGTGAGATATTTTTATTTTTAGTTTAAAATATTTTCCGTACATAAGTGTGAAGCATGAAATATTGATATGGTTGATTTGACATTAAAAAACTACTTTATGGAATTTTAATCAAAATATTTATAATTAAAATTTGACCGTAAGATCATTTTGGTATTTCTCATATCACCCCCTAGATTTTCTCCCGCAAACAATGAGGAAATGTTAAAATAATTTATTTTATTTTATAATTTTCTGTTTATATTATTTTCACATAAATTATTTTATATTTTGTATCCCATATATATTAAAAAATTAAACAACATGCTTTATTTCATAATTTATTTCCCCATACACCTTTGTGTATCAGAAATTATTTTAATTATAAATTTTTTATTTATATAATTTATTGCTCTTATGCATACTAAAAATATAAACAATAATTTATTACCCTGTACATATTTAAAAGAAAAAAATCTAATTACAAAGAAATTACATGAAGTCATTAAAATATTGTGAAATCCAATTGGATCTCGAATTAATTTTTTAAATTGTAAAATAATAAAATTATTTTTTAAAAAAATAACTCAAATAATAGGAATGATAAATTTATAAAAAAAATAATAATTTAAATAATAGGAACAATAACTCTTAAAAAAAGAAATAATAATTAGGGCAAAAAAATAATAATTGATATATTTTTTAAAGGTAATTCTATCGTTTTAGAATTTAAAAAATTAATCTTAAATTTTATAGGATTTTATAATTATTTGATAATTTCATAACTTCTTTATAATTAGATTTTTTATATAAAACCTAAACATAATTTTACCTATTTAAAATTTAAGTAGCGGTAAGAACAGACATTTTTCTGATGTCTTGCTGCTTCAATCACAAAAAAGGTAATCATATTCAACTTTCTATAAACTCTTTCACCTACAAGGATGATACATAGTTATCCTTATATGCTTTCAGTATATTAAAAATATTTATATATTCTATAAGTATTATGTTATTTAAATTATATATAATTAAAATATAACAATTTAGTAATAGATTTATTTAAAAAATCTACCTTATATTTTGTTTTTTTTTAAAATAAAATTCATCTTAACCAAATTAAGATGTTTATTCTTTAAAAAATAAATAAAAAATATAAATAATTTTATATGAGTTATCAGTTAACTAAAGTTAAATAAAATGAGTTATTAATAATATATAATTTATAAAATATATAAGTATTTCCCTTCACAAGAATGTAAAAAAGTAGAGAACACCTAAAAAGATTAACAAAGCAAGAATTAACCAATATATATCATTTCGTGCTTATATTTTTGTTGATTGAAGCAGCAAGACATAAGAAAAATGTCTGTTCTTGTGATTCAAATAAGGTTATGAGGGTACTAAATAAGCTTGAAATTCATACAAACAAGATATAGAGATATAAATGAGAACAAATATCCAAGCTAATTAGCCTAAATATAACTGAAGTCGGCCGAACAAAAACCACCCCAGGTGATCGATTTCTATAGGGAAAAAAAAACAGGTCTTCTTAACTAGATAAGTTGGGCTGGCCCTGCCCCATTTAGCTCTCAGCCATCTTAGAATGGGCTTGGCCACAAATTCAAATTCTAGCCGTGGATAATATATTCAGGCCCGACAGAGGCCCAGATTAATGCCCAGTTCTACCCTTGTACACATGGACACAAAATTAAAGGAATTGTTTCAGCAAGCAAAATAATGAGATATCCAATTATTTAAAGTATCTTTGATTCCTGAGGAGTACTATTTTATTATGGTTTCAGTTACGGCCTTTATAGAGACATCTTAACTTTTAGGTGTTTATGTTTACTATTAAAGGTAATTGTCGACTTGCCCTACCTGATATTCGTATTGTTTAGAAGGAAAGAAAATTTTATCCTACTACTGAATTGTGGGTGAGCCCAATCTTTTGCTAAAAAATTCTTTTACCAAAAAACAATTGAAGGAAAATCATATTGAGGTGCCAAAGAAAAAAAGTTTTACAATAAGAGAATAACATGCGATAATAAATTATGGTATAACAAATAATAATATATTTATACTACTCAGTTCTTGTATGATTTTTCATCATAGTGATTACATTTTTTATTTTGGATCTAATAATTTTTCATAAAATAAAATTATGTAACATGAAAGTTTAATTTTAAAAGCAATTTAGGTCTTAGTTTAGCAGAATGAGCTAATCTCTCGTAATATTATAATTTGCGAACGAAGGTTCAAACCCTCATTATGAAAGGTCCCCATTTTTAGTACCTAGTACATTGAATATGATTACCTTCAATAAAAAAAAATATAGAATATTCTATTAGTTTTATTTATAAGTAAATTCTAATATGTTTCACACAAACAATTTTTTTAAAACTTTATTAATTTTATCTTTAAATTTAACAATTTTCTATCTTTTTTTATATTTAGTATATATTATAATGTATGAGAAAAAAGTCAACACGAAAAGTAAAATTATATATTTATATAAAAAAATAATAAGATGACTTATAAATAAGAATGAAAAATTCTCACTCTCTAACTAAAAGAGTAGTATATAATTCTTTCTATTTTTCATTGTCCCATCAAATATCTTAAAGTTCAATATATTAGTTCAGCAAGTGACACCTACAATTAATTTTTCTCAAAACAAAACATTCTTAATTAATTTTATTCACTTTTTAGCTTTTGTGGCGTGAACCATATGCTCAATATCGGTAATAGGATTGATTTGATATGATGTCCATTCACATGCATATATAGATGACGAGACATTTAAAACTCTCTTGATCATTGTATTCTAAGGCGAGAACTAAATAAAACAATATGATTTAAATAGAAAAAAGATTAATACGTGAGTGAATTCACTTCATTTTTCATTAAGTCCTCCTAATTTTTTTTTATTAAATCTTCATAGTTTTCCTAATTATGAATATTGGTCCATATATTTAGAGTATACACCTAAATTAATTTTATCACATGAATATAAATAAAATTAAAATAAACTATATTACATATATTATATATTATATATAGATGAAAATGATACAATTATCAACAATCTTTTGATTGATATGATAAACAGTAAGAAATATAATGTAAGTTTAAATTTTGAGAAATTTATTTATTAAGAGAAGTGAAAACTCTTTATACTCTAAACCTTAAAAGAAGCTATACTCTTGATTAAATTAAAAAAATTGAGGAATGCAAGGAAAACATTGACCAATGAAAATATTACAATAACATGATTAAAAAAATTAATATAAGAGCTAAAAAATTATTATTTTTATTTAAAATTTTAAATATTGTCAAATGAGGATATAATCAGTTAAAAAAAGAAATAAAATTAGATCCAAATGAGGAACATAGATATATAAGCTTCTAGATTAATGGTAGTGTGGAGGACAGATAAAGTGGAATCAATTCTATCACTCAAACTAGACAGCTTGAATATATTATTGGCCTATCTTACTTTTTCTCTCTATACCCGAATATTGCAAACCACTTTGCTTATTCTTCTTCCTCCTCCTTTTCCAATATTTTAGTTTTAGGGCTAAGCTTCAGACAATTCAATTTTCTCAACCGAAATATTTTTCTTATTGATAAAAAAAATATGTATATTTATTCATCAAATATACTTCTCAATTATGCACACCAAGGATACGTAATTTTGTATGAAAATCTGCTTAATCAAATGCACAATATTATAAGTATCTTTAAAAAAAAATTAATTATTTAATTCTTATAGTTTTATCAAATTTATAATTCAATCCTTATAATTTAACTTTTTACAATTTAATCCTTATAATTTTACCATTCTTATTAGTGCCACACCCAAACTCTACGGTGCATCCAACAAATATTGGAGCCGGATTTTCCGAGTATGACTTGCTCGCTCGGGTTGACCTTGCAAAGATTTTGGAGAGAGAGCACAAAGACAATGGGGATGAAGTAAAAAGGATATTTTTACACAGAAGAAAAAAGGAAATGACAGCATGGAATATCTTCATTTGACGTGACATTAATAAGGACCGAGCTACAAATTCAGTAAATCTATAAGGATTGATTTGTGAGAAATTACACTACAAAGAATAAATAATTAATTTTTCTTATTTTTGACAAGTGAGAATATTGGGGTTTTCAATTAAACAGATAACTTTATTTAATTTTAAATATATGACACGTAGTGAATGTAAATCATACCCTCTGAATTTAGTGTCAAAAAAATATTCTCTGAATTTTTAAATAATTTGTGAACAAAATTTTCACGTACGCACATATTTATATATATCACTAATGGAATTTATACATAGGGATTGCAATTTTTCATTAAAAAAAGAGGAGCTTAATAATTTTTTGGGACAATAAACCTTAATACAATTACAAGGGGAGAACGGTAATAATTTCAATTTTATAGAAGATCTTCTCACTAGATTAAGTTTAGCAAATTAATTAATTAGGATTAATGATCTTAATTAAAGGGAAAATATATTTAGAGAGAGAGATATCTTAACAAATATGCTTGAAATAGATAGTCAGCAATTCGCGTTGACAAATATATGCATGTAACAAATCACCCCTCTTCGTCACGCTCACATAACAAATTAAAAATTATTTTTTTAACCTATAGTTTATATTTAATTATTAAAAAAATATCACTTTATTATAATTCTAATCATAATATTTGAGAATGTATCTTGATTTTTAAATGACTAGATTTATGTGTGAAGGTAATTGATAGCTCATCATCTCTAATATTAATATCGTCTGAGAGGAATAACTTAATCTTGCCCTTAAATTATAGATAAGCTAAACTCCTATTCTAAAAAAATTTATAACAAAAATAATTATTTTTTTTAAAAAAAAACTATTACCAAAACTCTAGAAAATCTCAAACTCCTTGACAAAATGTCATTACATATTATTATTATTACTATTTTAATCTATTTATACCATAAGATACTAATTAAAAGCAACATAATATATATAGTCAATTATATTAGTCATAAACAGGCCGGATAGCTTCCAAAATTATATGGTTGATATTAACGTGAAATATTAATAATGCAGTTTGGTTAATTTGAAGAAAATTAAGCTGGGTTATAACTACGTGACGAGTGTGTGTGTGTGTATTTGATCAACTTATAACCATTAACTATACAAATTAAAGCAAACCAAAACTTAAACTTGACTAATAATTTACTAACTAAATTATATATACATAGATTAAATTATAATTTTAACTAATTTATAGCTATATATACTTACAATTTATATTCTATGAAAGCGGATGCAATTATTTTTGGGGGAAATCTCACCAAAATTTTATTTAAATTTTAAGATTTTAAATTGATCATATTTATAAAAATAATTAAGATTTTAGATAAAATATATTATATTAATTAAATTAAATTAATTAAATAGATTATATATTATTTATTTGGGATTATATATGTGGATGTTAAATTTTAAATTTAAATAATAATTATGTTTTTTGGTATAAAGTTTAAATAATAATTATGAGGCAATATATGAGGAGAGCAGAGGGTGGGGGCCCACAGGAAGCATGACAGGGGTGAAGGTGATGGGACATAATGTAACGAATTTATATTAGAAATTTGAGAAAGTTTTTAGTAGATAATTTTATAAATTTTTTATAAATATTTTTTAAAATTTAAAATTATATCCTAATATTAATAAGATTAATAATAAATTTATTTAAATTTTTTATAGTAAAAAAAATGCTCCAAAACGAATATATGTACTGGACGGATGTGAAATTTATCCACTTAGTATATATTTTATGCATCACCGAATATTTATCCATCTTTTCATTTGATTGTGACTATCACCTTTTATATATATATATATATATATATATATATATATATTATATTATTCATTTATTATTCTCCTACCATGAAAATAAAAAAATCCATTTAACTTGTCCAACTTCAATCACTAGCTCCTAATTAATGTCTCTACATGGTAATTTTGTTTCAAATTATAGATTTTTTAATTTAAATTTCTTAGTATGTTGCCAAAAAAACATGATGTATGTGTATGTGTGTGTTAGGATATTTATATGCTTGAAAAAGATTAAATTAATTTCATTCATCTCATATTAGTGAATCACTATATATCTTCTCATTTTAGATTAACTTGCTCGTCAACATTTCTTTCAAAATCCAAATAGCAACAACAAGAGGTAATGACAACATACAAAATCACTATGAAATCTTAAAAAAAAACTCTATAAAATTCTAAAAAAAAATATATGATATAGGATAATCGCTATATAGTACTAAAGAAAATATTTAATTAAATGATAATAAATTTATATTATTTATTTGTTATTAGAATCTTTTATCTATCAAATTTTTTTATTAAGACCTCATAATAATTTTTCTAAATGTTATTATCAAAAACATCTCACATGAGCAATATGAACCTATTATAAGATTTTTTTTATAATTATATTTCTCTCTCGAATTCTATGATATTTTTCCTAATGATAATTCTCATCCTCCTAATTAAAAAAAGGAGCATTTCTATATATTTTTTCTATTATAAGAAACGCGTAAAGAATTTAATGTCAAGAAAGTGTTTTGAGAGTTTTGAAATCAAAGCCAGGTGGCATCTTTATATATATATATATATATATATATATATATATATATGTCATACAAAAAATTTATAAATCTGAGAAGAAGAGATTAGAAGTCAATATGATATAATATAAAAGTTATCTATAGATATATATTAGAGATTGATGATTATATATTAGTACAATTACATATATGACAAAAACAGATCGATGAAGCAGGTTTAATAAGGCAGTGTTTAGGAATGAAGCTTATAGCCAGAGAGCTCCTGCGTCTCTGAGCATTCTCTTGAGGGAGCCATTGAGGTGAAGGGTCATGACAGTGTTGGCGGAGCCGACGAACCTGCCTCCGACAAACACAGCCGGCACAGACGGGTTGCAGCCGAGCCTCATGAGGGCCCACTCCATCTCCTTGCCCCTAGAATCCTCGTCCAGCTCATAAACCGCCGGTCCAACCCCTTGCTCATAGAACAACCTCTTGATTGCATGGCACATCCCACATGAGCTCTTGCTGAATATCACCACCGCCTTCTGCGACACCAGCTTCGCCACTCGGTCCATCGGGTTCGTGCCGGCGCGATCGGAAAAAGAGTAGTGATGAGTAGTGTGTGAAGGATATGTATGATATGTAAGTGTGTGTTTCCTTTGGTTTTGGGTTGTGATGTCATGAGCGAATGAAGAGGAGGGATTATGTATTTATATGGGGATGATTGGAAACAAAAGGAGGATATGAGAATTTTGAATTTAATAAAAGAAAAGGGGAAAATGGGGATGGAAAATCATGGTTCTCTTAGGGTTTTGATTCTCTCAAAATGATAATATGGGGCTGAGGTGTTACTTGCTAACTCAACTTGCATTACCAGAATCTATTATTGCATGCGCCACACACATATTTCAGATATGGCAAACACTCCCCTAACTTGTTCTTGTCTATACGTTAGGTGAATATCAATCAGAATTCTTTTTTCTTTTTTAATATATGCATTAGCATTTAGTTATTCCTCGGGAACTTTTGGTAATTTGGTTAATAATAGGGTTAATACAATTTTTAATTATTTAATTTTATAGGAATTTTGGTTACGGCAAATTTTGAATGATAGATTTTGAGCCTCCAATGGACAAAATAGTTTAGATTTTTATTAATTATATGGATCAATATTTTAGACAAAAATAATGGTAAACTTAAAGGATTAAATATTATATATAGATGTTTGGATTTAACTAAAATTATAGTTTTAAAAATAATTTTAGCTCAAACCATAGTTTAATTTTTTTTAAAAAATAAATAGTTCTAAATTTCTACAAGTATTTATAGGTTAAACTATTGTTTAAAACTATAGTTTTAGATAAGTTTTTAAGAAAAAGTTTTAGATGGAAAAAAAGGGTTTATGGGCGTCAAAAGACCATTTTATCCTTACTTTTCTAATACACTCTCTCCTCTCTTTGCCCACAGGTTGTCGTTTTGTCATGTCTTCTGCAGCTAGTCTATTGTCTGTCGAAGGTCCTTCTATCATCCATCGTCCATCGCTAGTGCTTCTGTTGTATGTCGTTCTCCTCCATCGAGCGTCGCTGCTCCATCATCGTGAGGCTAACTGAGAGGAAGATGAAGAAGCAGAGGAGGCCAATTGTGCCTGGAATCAACGAGGAAGAAGATGAATAGTAGAAGTGATGGAGTGATAGAGATTGTGTAAATCCTCCTAAAATATAACTATTATTAATTATTTAGATATATTTTATACTCAATATAATTTAAAAATAATATTATAAATAAATTTAGTTTATTTCAAGAAAGATAACCATGGTAGAAAAGAGTTTAACTAAAATTTACATATATTTTACCATGGTTATAAAAGACTTTTCTTAAAATATAAATAAAGTAATAGGATATATAAGCATGCAAAATAAATCTTATTGTGGCAATATATAAATATTATACACATATCTTTAAAGGATAATGTTATGCAATTAATATAGATATACTCAGGTCTCTAAAGTTTTCCTTAGAGTCCTAAGATGATAATATTGTTAGAAAATGTGTCCTAGGGGCCAATCATTGTCTTATGAACATTATTAATTTATGAATTTATTAATTGTGTTATCATATTATTTGCATGTTTATTGTGATGACCATCCTTGGATAATTCATGATCTTATCATAAATGTCCCTGATCGGTCATCTATGTGGGAGCAGAGATGAAATAAGACCAGTATGACTTTGAAGATGTATAGAGATATAAATCAAAGTCATAGACACATGTAAGAGTACAAGGTATTGGACCGACCCGCTATGAGAGAGCTGCATGGGTTACGTCATAAGCTTCTCTCATATACAAACCATGTCACTATGCCCTTTGACCTGAGATCATCATGGATTCCTACATGACAAACGCTCAGCTTTGACCTAGTCAAACGTCACTTTTGACCGAGTGATCATAAAGACTATGTTCGAGTTTAGTGGTTTTTCATGCGGAGGAATGTGAATGGTCAAGATGGAATTTGTCCCTCACATTCGTAGAGAGATATTACTGAGCCCCTCGATGAGTGAGTCTGATAAATGTATGGCCATACTGTAATGGAAAGGTAATTCCATTTCTATAGTCAGACTACTCGGGGATCGAAAAAGTAACAGTCAGGAATAGGAGGATGACATTATCCATACCTCATCCATGACTAAAATATCTCGTGACAGAAGGGACATGATATGGTTGTATAAAAGGTTACATCGTTTATCGATCTTCATATGATTTGGGTAGTCGTTATGTCTTACTAGACACCACTTGCGACTTGTGGGCCAGTATAGCAAATGGCCCACTGCCAACTTCATATGGGCCTACAGAGTCGCACATAAAATAGCCCAACACGAGCTATGATGTCTAAATTTATTGAATCTAAGACGTGTCTAGATTCAATGAATGATCCAAGGTTGATGTATATATTTATTTATATTTATATTCGTATATATATATATATATATTATATATAAGGGATATATAGGATTTAATTTATAAGGATAAATTAAATCTCTATCACATTTGAATTTGAAATTCAAATTGATAGGATATCTCATATAAGAGATATTTACAAGATTTAATTTATAAGGATAAATTAAATCTCTATCACGTTTGAATTTGAAATTTAAATTGATAGGATATCTCATATAAGAGATATTTATAAGATTTAATTTATAAGGATAAATTAAATCTCTATCACGTTTGAATTTGAAATTCAAATTGATAGGATATCTCAAATTTGATTTATGAGAATAAATCAAATATAGTCCAATCTTATCTTTATTTAAATTAAATAAATAGGTGAATTAAATTTGTGGACGGATTTAATATAAATATTATTTATTTAATTAGTTTCTTATCAAATTATATAATATGTGATATTGTATTAATTTCAGAATTAATATAGATTAATTCCAAGATCCAATTCGGTTGAGGAAAACGCAGAGCATCCTATATATCTGATTTTAGGAGCTACATTTTTGGCACACAACACACAACACAAAAGGCCGAACGGAATCTGCAAGAGGTTTACAGATAAGAAACTGCTGAAGTAGAGACGGAGATGACGAATTCTTGAGAGAGCCTTGGAGGGACAGGAGACGCTAGAACGTCGTTCGTGGTTGAAACGTTGTTCGTGTGGATACCAGTAGAGGAAGCTGACCTGAGGTGTCGACTTCTTGCGATCAGAAAGAGAGCACGAGCCACGGAGAGAAGCTATGGACATCTTCTTGAGATCGGAAAGAGATCACCAGTCGCGGAGAGAAGCTGTGGAAGTCGCTGAGAAACACCAAGGGTAATGCTTTTTTTCACTTGACTTAAACACATACGGTAGATCCTAACAAGGAATGGAAAAAAAAATTAAATTAATTTCCTCTGCGCGTCTTCCAATTCCTTTCAAATATACCTTAAAAAAATATTAATAAAAATATGGTGAAACAAAGGTTTCAGTAACCATCAAACATACTTATTATGCATACTAACATGTACTCATGAGATATCAAATGAGACATCACAAAGTATAATATATATATATATAAAATAACATATTATTATAATAAAATCAAATGAATAACCCACCTAAGTTTCTCCCCTAAAACTAACTGAACTGTCTCATTCTTGTTGATCGAACCCATATGCTAGTTATAACTGACCACTTAAAACTAATCGATCAAGTGGTATGGATAGGCCAAAATCCACAAAACAACTAATCGGACCATGGATTTATTTCTCCTCGATAAATAGGTGGGGTGTCGCAACCTCTCGATAAACAGGTTGGGTATGTCCCTCGATAAACTGGTGGGATAAAAGCCAACTATTAAGCTCATAATAGAACCTATATCACATGGTAGAAATACAACTCAATCATCACTCATCCCCAATATATAATTCTCAAAATAATCATATTAATTAAAATCTCAGTAACTTCATAAATATTACAAAAATGGTTTTTCTCAAGATAATTTTCTTCAAATTCTAATATCAATATATAACAAGTTTATAATCTCAACTCAAATTTTCTAAATTAAATTTTAAATCTCACAAGATTATTTTTAATAGAATAATCAAACATAATTTTTCAATATAATTATATCAACACAAATAGATATATATATATATATATATCAAAACACTCATAAACATCACATTAACACACACAACGAGTAAAAAGTGATTACCTCTCGTCAAAATAAGGAATAATTTAATGGCCCCATGTACAAAATCTAATGGTGCCATGTACAAAAATATTAATCACAAACAAGCTGGTACTTTAACAAAAATTACTCCAAAATCTCATTGACAGTCTAATAGGAGAGAAAAAATAAACTAGATGATAATGGGAGTTAAAGACTAGGTTTAGAGTGCTTATATATAATTTATAAGGTTTAAAATTAAATTTTATCTAATATAATCTTATTATTTTTTAGTATTAATATTATATTCCTCAAAATCATATAAGATATGATAATTTAAAATTTAAACTATATTATTAAAGTATAAATACGTATATTATTATACATATATTTAATCAAAGAAATATGTATATTATTATCTTTATCAAAATACTATGAGGTATTGCAATTTAAAATTTAAATCATATTTTTAAAATTCACATGTATATCTAAATCTAAATCTAAATCCTAATAAATTTTTAACTAATAATAATAATAATCAAATCATAAAATACTAAGTTAAGAAAATCTAGAGATCATATTTTATTAAAAATAATAAAATACTAAACTATAATAATTTAATTAGATAACATTTTAAAATTTTTGATAAATAATATTTTTAACTTTACTTAAATATAAGGTTAAAAGTTAAGATGTTACAGATGGGACGTGATGCTGATGTTAATGAACAATGATGGATAATTATTTTTTTAATCTCATACCCTTTCTGGTAATTTATCAATAACAAAAGTCATTATGATAATAATTATCCATATACTAATTTATTCAGAATTATTTTTTTTCATAAATTCTTCTATAGAAAACTTATCTAAAATTACTTTTAAATCAGTTTTCTCTATAAGCTCTTCTTCAAAAACTAATACAAATAGACCCTATAGTAACCCTTAATAATATATATTTAAAAATTTAGTTATTAATAAAGTATAACGGTACTGTTAGTCTATATAACTGATTCCACTTATAATGAAATCAAGTTTATTGTTGTCACATTTAGCACTTGTTATCTTTTCTTTTTTAATTTAAAGAGATAAATACAAACAATATAAGTTTTCAAGAGGGATAGGATCCTTGACCTCCGACTTATAGGGAAGTCTTCCTACTATAAATTAAATGCCCATTAACTTAACATTTGTCATAATATTTAACTGAATGGTTAAACTAATCAATGGGGTTGCCTCTAGCGAATGGAGCTAATTTTTAACAATTTGAAAATAATTTAAAAATTAAAATTTTAATCCTAACTAAAAGTGAGTGTCTCACATTGGCTTGAATATAATTGCTTTTATTAGGAAGACTTAGTGTGTGTTTGGGTGTATAATTTAAAAAGACTTTTTGAATAAAATTTTAGTTTGAAGAAATTTTAAACAAACAGTCATATTTGTCCAAAAGTGATTTTGGCTAAAACTATAATTTTGAATAAATTACTAAAAATAACTTTAGAATAGTAAAAGAGCTTATAGATTATCCAATTACTATCTTACCCCTATTTTTTCTTATATTCTCTCTCCTCTCTCATATTTTTTCTCCACCTTATATACTCTCTTATCTCTTTTCTTTACACACTATTCTCTCTCCCCTCTACCCTCTCTCAACTCTTATACTTTTAATCAAATCATACCTTTTTGGTAATTTATCAATATGAAAAGTGATTCTATTATTAATCATCCAAATATCTCTATTTTTAAAATCTATTTTTTCCAAAATCTATTCTTCTCAGAATCTATTCTCCAAAAGCTAATCCAAACATGCCCTTAAAAAAAGAGTTAATCAAGTTAAGTGATAAAATAATTGGTAAGGTTTTAAATGGAAAGAAAAAGCATATCCTAGTAGTAGAGCCTTTTCACAATTGATTTTGACCCAAATTAGATGTATTGCCTGTTTGGCGCTAAGGTTTTAAAAAAAAATTTGGACAAAACTTTAGTTTAGAAAAATTTTAAACAAACAACTATATTTGTTTAGAAATAATTTTGGTTAAAACCATAGTTTTGAATAAGCCACTGAAACTAGCTTTTAAAATAGTAAAAGATTTTATAAGCTATCTAATTACTATCTTATCTCTATTTTTTCTTACACCCTCTCTCATCTCTCTTCTATATCCTCTCTCATATTTCTTACTTTTAATTAAATCATACCCTTTTTGATAATTTAATAATATGAAAAGTGATTATACTACTAATCATCAAAATATCTCCATTTTTAAAATTTATTCTTCCTAAAATCTATTTTTCTCAAAATCTATTCTTTAAAATCTATTATTCTTATAATATATTCTCCAAAAACTAATCTAAATAGGCCCATAAATTAGATGGTTTAATTTGTTAGTAAAAAAAAAACAAAGAAAGGAATGAGACACAGTTCATGTGGACGAAAATGACCTTGCGATTACATTTATGTACATGCATGAGCATGAGTGTGCGCAGAGAATGTCAACTTTGGATAAGAGCACGTACTGCCACCGAATTAATTTAATTCCCAACTTGTTCATAATAATTCGCTTTATATATATATATATATATCCAAAATCACTTTGATTATTTTATATTTATCATTTACGTAAATGAACTTCAAATGAAAAGTTAAAATCACGTATTTGGTCATACCATCTCTTATATATTATATATGCCTTGTTTAATTAAATACTAAATTCTTTAGTTTGTATTTTAATATAAATATTTATTTTTTCCCTGTCTATGAGAAAAATATTTTTTGTCAATTAATTTTCAAATAAAAAAATAAAGTTCACATGATGCAAGTATGATGTAGATAATGAAAATGAGAATAAATACCCGCGTGATTATTGCGTTGAAAGTTGCGGGCATGGAGGAATTATGAGGAGAAAAAAAAGGAAAGAAAGAAAGATAAAGTTGGTGGGACCAAACCAACTTGAAATAATGTTGATGCACAGTAGCTAGATAGATGCAACTAAATTAAAGTTTCATGATTTAAAATATCATAGAAAAGTGAAAAACTTCCAATTAGTAGTAATTGATAAGAAATATATATATATATATATATATATATATATATATATATATTATATGCATTTGCATCATGGTACACTGAAATTGGAAACTAAGAGCAAGTCTCATTTTTGCTTGTTTGGTGCATTGCAACTTACAAGTGGCCACTTATAAAAACCTACGCATAAACAGTACACTTGCTTATTATTCTTTAATTCTCACACACACTGGGATAACAAGCCATGGAATTAATTTACAACGAAACCAAAAAGAGTAAATGGAATAACCACCGAGGGCTTGGATGAATATTGATAGCAGTTGTTCTAATTTAATTAAAGGATACGAGTTTAGGAAATTTAATTTATAAAGCCGGGATGTGGTAGAGTTATTCGAAATTATTTTGAAAATTGGACTATTGGATTTACTAATCAATTGGATATATGCAGTGTGTTTGAAACAGAATAGTAAGCTATTTATAAATGGTTAAAAATAGATTGAGTTTTAAGATTTAAGAAAATCATTCTTTAATCCGATGTCAAGAATGTAGTCAATATATTATCAAAGCTGCTTGGAGAGAAATACAATATATTAGTCTTATAGATAAAGAGCTTTTTAAAGTTCTCATGGAATTTGAAAATTCAAAATATATCTAGACATCAAAATAAACTTGTGGATACCCTTGCAATGAAAGGTTTGAGCACCATGGCAATTTTAGATTCATGTCCTATACATTTGAGGCTTCTAGTTGCTTATGAGTATTTGGGAGTTAATCCCCATATAGTTTAGTTACCTATATCCTTTGAGCATTTAGCCCTCTCTTTTAACAAAAATAAAAAATAAAAAAAAAATAAAGGATACGGGTTTAACTCTTTGGGAATGCAGTAGTTTAAGTGATAGGGTCGCCACTTGAATAAGTTCTACTACAGCCTAATCAATATTAGGTTGGTCTGTAATTGTAATTCTTTGGAGAGGTTGGCATTTGTTGGTATCTCCTATTGAAACAATTTTGTTCGAGGCACTCCATCTCTCGGCAGTTAAATTATAAATGTGATAAACTACTAACTTTTAACTCAAAATAACATTACTTAATTTAATCAATCTATCTAAAATTTTTGACTAGGCCAACTGGCTAACTTGGAGACTAGTTCACTAGTATGACTAACTTGAGTTGAGTTTTAATATATACCATGATTAAAAGTGATAGATCACTCCAATAAAAAGTTAGTCCAATTGGTAAGAATCAGTTATCTCGTGATAACTTATAATATCATGAGTTTAAATTTTATTACTCATATTAAGATTTTGTTGGTAAACGATTTATAAATACCTTTGTAAGCTCTCTCTAAACTTAGAGGCATGCCCCGACTTTGGTTGAGTCAACTCACTTCAATTTTATTGTCAAAAAAATAGTGATAAACCACCAATGTATGATAAGTTCTAGATATGGCATAAAGTGTTGGTCATAAATCACATAGGTTACGTATCATCACAAAGTTTGAAAGGAGAGTCGAATTGAAATACCGTCCAAGATAATTAATTGCAAAATAGTCCCATAAGATATCAAATAATTAAATAGTTGTAAGAGATCTAAGAGTAATTTTTAAATTATAAAATGACACAATTGTCTCTACCATAATAAAATAACTTCCTTCTCTGTATGATAGGGTTTAGGTTTTATTAAAGAGGGACAATTATATTATTTCACAATTTAAACAAATTATCACATGTCTCTTTGAAATTATTTAATGGTTTAATGATTTTATGGGATTTTTTTATAATTAATTATCTTCCATGAGGCTTCAGTGCAATTCTTCCAAGTTTTACATCATTAACGGCTTCGCTTAATGGACTTATCATGATGACTAAATCTGCCAAGCTAAGAATTTTTCTTTTTTTCTTTAGAAAAAGAGTTGACAATTGATAACGTTGAACATGTTAGAGTTTGTTTGTTTTTTTTTTCTTGACCTCCGAATATGTTAGAGATTTGAAGGTATAATATTATTATGATAGAAAACGGAGTGAGTGTGAAAGTACGTAGAGAGAATTTCCACATTCGTCTGGATAAGGCCATATGTATTATTGCAACATAATGCAGAATATAATAATAATAATTATTATATTCATTATTCACTTTATTTTCAACTTAATTTTCAAACCATATCATCATTATAAATTACCCTTACGACAAGCAAAGAATACTTTACCTCATTATTTCATCAATAGTATTATTTATTATTAATTATATTCCTCTATATTGTGTGTGTATATGTATATACTTCGAAAATTATAGAGTTGATATCTACTTAAGTAAACGTACAAGTCGGCTTTTGGGTTAATTTTATTTTACACTAGGCCACTATATTTTTTTTATCTATAGAAGATATATAATTATGGAAATTCTTGATATATATGAGACTCGTGTCGCTCAAGGAAATATATATATATATATATATATATTTCATGAGTCTTTTTTTTTTGTATCTATTTTTTTGCCATAATATGCCTCTTATATTTTTGTAATTCAATTCAATATGGAATTTCTTTTCCAAAGAGTAATGGAGGCAAATCTAAGTCCTCTGAAATGGATTGACCATATATATGATAGCAGAGAAATTAAATAAGAGAAATACACACAGAGAGAGGGGATATATAAAGTAAAAAATATATACTTTGAAATAATTTTATATTTCTTTTTTTTTGTTATAAGAATTTTTTGGAAGGGAGTTTGGGAGTAAAAGAAAATCCTAGATATATAAAGTAAAAAAAATTATTTTATATTTCTATTGCGATAGTATTTCTTTCATATAAATTTTTTTAGAAAGGGGTTGGGCTTATTCACAATTTAATGGTAGGACGAAATCTCCCTTCTTTTTATATAATACTAATATCAGGTAGGACGAGTCGTCTATTATCTTTAAGCATAAATTTAAGTATTTAGGAGTTAAGATGTCTTTCCAAGTGCTATAACTAAAACTACAATAAAGTGGTACTCTCTAATAATTGAATACACTCTAAATAGTCATATATCTCACCTCTACACCAGCTGAAGTATAGACAATGGGTTCTATTGTGGTAGTAAATTAGGGAGATATATCCCAGATACGTTGGACTTGAGATCTAAGGAGGCTGGGCCAGACAATTTGATTAGAAATAGAAAATTTAATTAAATAATATAAATCCATCAGTATTAATTGTTATGAGAGAATTGGGAAGCAGGAAGCCCTTGGTTAGAAAATTAATCAGTATTTAATTTCTTGATTGCCAATACCTTCATAATTATAATGATCACCCTGACTTGATAAAATAGGAGTGCCTCCCTCTCTTGCTCTTCATCCCAGCAGTAGAGTTTTCTAACTATCTATCCGATCGCTTTATTCTTTAATTTCTTGTGTGGTGCTCTGTCATGCTAATCTAGTTTGATATTTAGTTATAATTAATTAATTTAATATTTTTAATTTACCTAAAAATATTAATTAGCTATTATATTAAGGATCATAGGGTATAAAAAATAAAATACTAAAAATTGCACCCATAAAATTGATCTAATTAGTAATTAGATATGCAACTTAAAAGCTTCATAAAGGCATGAGTTAAAATCTCATTGTTAAGTCTTCCCCCTAACAATTCACAAAAAAGAAATACTGAATTAAAGTTTCCAAGTTAACCATTCAAAAAAAAAAAGACAAGATATATATAATCTACAGACTTTTTTTTTAACCCCTTTCAAAACAATGAGATAGATGTTGGAGATTTTGACGGATCCAAGAATGTCCATATAAAATGAAATCATAAGATTCGGAGCACACAAACTTTATATAGAGAATTGAAGTAGTAGTGATTATAAAGTGCACGTGTTAAACGCGTGTGGATTATATTAAGGTCGTTTATTATATGTTGTTTAATTTCACATACAAGACAAATAATTAAGATTCCATATGCTCCAAAACGAGGATAACAATAAATATAAATAATGCGTCTGCGAATCACTTCATCAATCTTCGGACGAATATATTTATTCATTCAGTCATTCATTTAGCATATATTAAAGAATACAAGCAAATGTGGTTCTAGACAAAGACTATCATAGTTATTTGTTATAAAAAATATATAATATTAAAATATTATAAGATTAATAATGCTTTATATATAATCCTAGCTTTAAAGGAACAATAAGTGGTGTAACAGAGATGAATGTCCTAAGATAAAATATATAGTAACACAAGAAAAAGATAAGATCCATAATATATATATATATATATATATATATATATATATATGATATTGAAGAGTTTTGGTGTCACATCTATTTAAAAAAATTATAAAATAAATCGTTTCAGATTGTTAGTAGATGTGCAAAGAATGCGGTTAAAAGTGTTGATATAAAAAATTATAGAATTACCTAAAAAGGGATAAAAAAAATCAAAAGTAACACTCAATCAAATTATTAAATAGGATCTTTTAGTTATAAATAATAATATATTAAAAAATTTAATTCTTTATAAACTATACTAACATGTAGCTACCTCTATTTAGTGATATGACACTTATCTGCTATGATTGTATAGCATATAATAATAAATAATTAATGAATAATGCTTTTTAATAACGATGAGAATTGAACATCTCAATATATATATATATATATATAATGTATAAATTAAATATTCTGTTGGGAGAGGAAAAACTTGAGGAGAATTTATCTTTATAGGAGATGGAGCTTTCATTTAGCTAGGGTTCTCTAGATATTGAATGAGAGGCTAAGATATATATATTCTATCTGTCCCTTCTCGTATCTTAAAAAGCAATTGGCAAAACATCATGATCATGATCCTGCATATGCACTATTATTGTAATAAATAAATTCAATTTTATAGGGTTCTTTTCGCCTTTTCCTCCCCTTTTCTCTGTATAAAATATTTAAGAAAATAGCAATTTTTTGTGCTTTAAAATAAATAAATAAACTGTACAGTTGGATGTACTTCCCCAACCACTGAAAACCCTAATCTCTCTGTGTGCGATGCCAAGAACCGTCATCGCATTCTCTTCGTATTTTCCAGCTTATAAAGTTGGCATTCCTTCGCCCCACCATCTTCCTTTTACATATATCTCTGTGTGTGTGTGTGTATGCATATGCATGCATGCATGTTCTTCTGGACACACATCATTATATGTGTGTGTGAATATGTACCACACACATGTACACACAAATACGTACATATAACTGTCATAATTGATTAATTTGGTAGATTGAGTTTATCGATCATTTATAAGATTTGTTTTAAAGGAGGAGTGTATATATATATATATATATATTTGATTTGGGTCAATATATATAAACTAACTAATAACTAATCGAGTTAGCCTAAATATTATTTTTGTTGAATAATTTAAAATAGAATTAAAAAATAGTTGTGTTGATCAACTTATTAGTTTAATTTGAGCATTAATTTCGTCACTTCTCTTCTACTTTTTTCTCTAAGTAATGGTCTCCTTTCTTCTATACCTTGGTGACTTATTCGTGATTCATTTAAATTAGACATATTTTTCTGTGAATGACAAGAAATTTGGGAATGAAGCATTAACTATAATATTGTTGTTTGATATTACTTTTATTATATATATATATATATATGTGTGTGTGTGAGAAAATTAATTTATGTCTTTAGTTTATTAAAATTTAACTATTTAAAATATTAGTCCCTATATTTTTAAAAAAAATTATATATTTTATAAAATTTAAAGATTAAATTAAAATTTTAAATAGTTAAAACTACACAAATATTATAGACTTATAATAAGTTAAAATTTATGGATAATTTTTTTTACTAAATTAAAATTATAAAAATTATACCAAAATTTAATGATTAGGTTATAACCTGAATTAAAAATATAGGATTAAAAGATTAGTTTTCTATATATATGTAAAAAGAGAGAGAGAGCAATGTGTTTACTAATTGTCGATTTGCCATTTGTTAATTTGACATTTTTCTTTGATCTTACAGAGTTAAATAGGTTAACTTGCTTATTGATTTCACATAGTGAATTGAGTTTAAAATTGATCATTTTAATTAAATGAGCTCAAATAAGCGGAATGACTCATTAAACTCATGATTAGGAAAGTTCTTGAAGGATCTAGAACTCAAGTAGAAGAAAGAATGGAACAATAGTTGGCGATGATCGTGGAACATCTCTCCCTATATTTTTTTTCTCTTGATTTATTGAGTTAAATAAGTCAATTTTACCATTGGTTAAATCTAACAGAAATGACTAGTCTCTCATAGCATAGTGAATCAAAATGTGAATTCTCACTAAAAAAAAGTGCTTGACACCTAGAATATGATTATTTCTAATAGGAAGATATATAACTAAGCATATTACTAAAATAAATCAATTTTCTCATTTCACTAAAATAGCTCTATTCGTTTAACTCTTGATATGTGCCGTGCATTGTGCATGCATGCATAATTATCGATTTAAAGAGTTGGTGATGATGCTTGCATGCAAATGTTAAAAGTTGAATGCTGATGATATATATATATATAGCATAAAGATGGTGGAATCATATACGTGAGGAAGCAACATAAGTGGCGCTTAGGTTGAGCATAGAGCCGTTTGATTGAGGGACACTAATACCTTAAACGTACACCTGTGTGAAGGAACCCTACAACAATAGAAATAGAAATGGTATTTTTACTTACTTTTCCAACTTCTCTTCTTCTCTTCTCTTCTTCAAGTTGCTTTCATCAAACGTGGCGCCTTGTTAAAGTGAACAGCCCTTAGCACTGACACATAACAAGACAGAATATAAAGTGCTCTGATCTCTTAGTATTGCAAAAACCAACCAAGATTCCCTAATCCACAGCCACACAACAACACACAAGTCGGAAAGAAAAGATTATATATTAAAGGCAACTAGCTTTTTTGATTTCTCAATTCACCGCATTTTTCCAGACTCGCCTGTTCCTCATGTTCATCAATTCAAATCTTACTTGGTTCCTTTACCATATCTATATTCCATTAAATGAATCTTTCTCATCAATTTGATCATCAACAAGATCTCTTCCCTTCTTTTGTGGGGTAGATCTTGTGATTTGCTTGTCTACAGATAACTTTACAATTCCATTGGCCACCAAAGAAAGGACAAATAACTGAGGACCCAAAAAAAATTCAAGTGTAAAGAATGATAATAAATCTATACTACTCACTTATTAATGAGAGTATTTGATAATTATATTATTTCTTCGGGACCTCAGTAATTTCCCAAATAGAAAAATAACTATTCGATTTCAAGTAATCTTTTAAATTGGTATTTCCAACATGTCAATGGTACTATGCTCAACAGTACAGTATTCCTAATATATGTCAACGCCACTCTACTCAATCGTATTCCTAACATGTCAATTTGGCATCTTAATAGTATTTTTCAACATGTTCACAACAAATCTTATCTTACTAAACTAAACAGGATTATACTAATAGTTTGATAATATCAAATAAATAAATAATGTTTGAACCAGCATAATACCAAGTAAATAAAACTTCGATAAATAAAAAACTAATTTAAGCATATAATAGATATACTGTTTATTTAACATACGTACCAAAAACTTTTTGTCACATTTCCCTTTCTGGAATGGGATGCGAATCTTTGATAGAGGTCCCCATTGGATAAATCCAACTTTTCTTCAACCGTAGCAGATGCTTCTGTTAAAGGTAGAAAAGCCAGAAACTCCCAACATGGATTTTTTTTTTTAAAAAAAAAAGGAAAAATGGCAAACACAATCTCCATATATTCATATACACCCTCTTAAAATTGTTTCACCATAATGAAATAAATTTAGTTAAATTGTTTCATTGTTAATCAACCTATTCCTATCCAAAAATTTTCTCATCAAACAAGGATTTCAACCATCTCCAACTTGGAAACAAGTTATAACACAGTAAAAGTGTTAGATACATTCAAGTAAGTCTCATTTAGATTCCCATCTCCTTTCTCTGATATAAAGTATTTTATATATATGATCTAAAAGTCATGAACTTGCCTAAAGAAGAAAAGGAAAAATCACATGCAGTAACAGAAGTAATTGCTAATAAGAGATTTGGCTCATCAGTTAACAAAGCAAAAGTTTTATCTTTTGTTCATGATTGAGCCTACTCTAACTAGAAGTTTGTCTTGAGGCTTCTGTTTTCTATGATTTTTGTTTTCCCACTCTTCTTCAAACAGAAAAGAAAAGTAACCACCAAGAAGGGGATATGCATATAAAAATATAACTCACCCGTACCAAGGACACACTGGTGTTTCCGTATGCACATATAGATTCGTTGTTGTGAAGGAACTTATTGATCAATCACTTTCAACTAAATGATCAAAAGAGAAATTTAGAAAAAGACAAATAAAATTAATATCTAATCGAACATTCCTTCTTTACCCCACCACCCCCCATATCATTCTTTGCCAATTAGCTGCTTGCTCACCTACGCCTATCCTCTTCAAAACACCACTATATATACCTCATCAAGACCCTCCCTCCCTTCTCATCACCTCAACGAAAACCAATTCCTACTTCAAAATCCGCTTTCAACCCATTTGGCAATACACACACACACACACACACACACACGCTTCTGTTCTCGTTTCCCAACCACTTAGGCTACAACATTTGAAAACTTCTTAAGAGTTTCTTGTGTTGTTTAATACAGTAATTCATCAGCAATGGACAGGGTGACAAAGATGGCATCAGAGAGGCCTGTGGTGATCTTCAGCAAGAGTTCCTGCTGCATGTGTCACACCATCAAGACCCTCTTCAGTGACTTTGGGGTGAACCCAATGGTTCATGAGCTTGATGAGATGGCTCGAGGGAAGGAAATCGAGCAGGCCCTAGTGAGCCTCGGATGCACCCCATCAGTGCCAGCCGTGTTCATCAGTGGCGAGCTCGTGG
Source organism: Leucaena leucocephala (assembly GCA_037074615.1). Taxonomy (NCBI): domain Eukaryota; kingdom Viridiplantae; phylum Streptophyta; class Magnoliopsida; order Fabales; family Fabaceae; genus Leucaena; species Leucaena leucocephala. Next base: position 14,524,437 of record CM073562.1, read on the forward strand.
GTGGAGCTAATGAAGTCATGAGCCTTCATCTTAATCGCTCCTTGATCCCAATGCTCAAAAGAGCAGGAGCTCTTTGGGTATGAGACAGTACTATGAACTGAGTACTGACCTTATCATATCTCAGGCAATAAAAGTCCTGTTTTGGTTATAATAACTATATATGAGATTATAAAGTAGGCATCGGATATAGAGTATATCTATATCCATGTTAATGTCGGATATAGAGTGATATATATATATATATCCATATTAGTGCATAGCTTATTTTACTGAAGTTTTGTAATAAGCTGAAGGCTAACTTGTAATTTAGCCTTTTTTTTGGTATTTTAATGTAGCTTTGCGGCCTTATGGAGTTTTTAACAGTGCTTTTGGTATCATCTTTTCTTCTTTTTTGTTTTTTTGAATTAAAGGGGCAAGCACTAACCATTTGAGGTTATAAGCGTGATCAAACTCGCAAGTTCCTATTTACAAGGGAGCTTATGTGCATTTGGCCACAAAGCCATTGGCGCTTTTGGCATCAGGTCAGTTGTGGTTTATCAGCATTTATCCTCTCTAAAGTGTAGAGCTAAAAGCCAAGCATAGATGAAAAGAAGTCAAGTTTCTTACATGAACTAACAAAAAACTAAATATCCAGGAAGTTGGGAAAAGAAATATTATGAAGTACATTAACAAGTTAAATAACAAAAGAAATTAAATATGCAGGAAACTGGGAAAAGAAGAATTCTTTAAGTAAATTCAGTCTATTAAAAATATATATGCAACCAACTATACCTAACATGGTGAGTATCTCAAGCAGACTTTAATATTTGTTTATGATTTGTTTGAATTATTTATCATTAATTAATAGACTGAATTTACTTAAGATTCTCTTCAACAGGAAAAGTGAAACTACCACTAGCCATGTACGATTATACCCACTACCCAAGATGAGATAAAATAATTGGTTTAAATCCTTTGTCTTTCAACCCCATTTAGCTGGGATTGGTGGTTTGTAATCTTCTAAAAACTATCTAAACAAAGTCGCTTATTATTATAATTTAGAAATATAGCGACAAATATCAATATAGGACATAAAGCATATCTTGTTCTTCCACTTGGTTTATGGAGGAAAAAGGCATCAAATGAAACAGGCATGCAGGTAGGCGTGCAAGTGACACATGCAACCATTTTAATTCCTCTGTCACATCAACGAATAGTAATAATAAAAAAAATAGGAGAACCCAAAAATAGACTAAAGTTGGATGGCTCATAGAGGAAAGTGTAGTTTAGGAATGAGCATGATAAGACCACAACTTTATTTTTTTCCACTTGTAAGTTCTAAAACACTGTTTTTCCTGAATTGTTCTTGTTCCAATGAATTCAATTTCCAAAGGATTACCCACATATATCTTCAGTCAAATAAGAAAGAAGGCAACAAATTTTTCATACAAAGAACACGATTCAGGACACAAACACGTACCCAGGTCAAGAAGAGAAGCAAGGCAAGAGCAGTATCTCCACATTAAAATATGTGGCTCAGTTTGCTTTGATATAACTCCAAGGTAAACAGTTCCCATCATTTACACTTGAAAAATTGTCTTTCCCAATTTAGTTTTGAATTGAGTTGAACTGTTGAAGATAAGCCAAACGAAAATGACGTAATGCAAGCAGCAGCAATCTTATAGATGAAGGCAACCCATATATCATAGGTTAATAAAATTTACCTTGACTTGACCACCATGACTTCTTGCATATATTTCAACTACTGCTTTTTGTAGCCTTTGCACTTTCCAAGATACAGTGACACTGCTTTCATTTCCTATCAGGCACATAGAACCTCCTAAAAATCAGAGTGCCTCGTGAGGTTGAACCATACCTGTGAAATGAATCAATGATAACAGCAAAGTCTACATTTTCTTCTTCTTGTATTAATATAGACTTCTATGTTAAAAATGTCGTGCAACTGAATGCTTCTTCACTAAACAAATAAAAATGAAGGAAAAATGGTTGAATGTAAATTATAAGCCCAGTTTTGCCAAAGCTAGCAATTAGTTTTCTGAAAGTATAAACAAACAACATGGGATCCATTATTCCAAGAGTTGCAAAATTCACAAACTAGTTGGCCTTTTAATATTAAATTAATCTGAAATAGTCTAGATATCTAAACCACGGATTTCATTGTATAACACTCTGCATAATTCCCATCAGTTTAAATACTCAGATTGCAGAAAGTCAATCAAATTGGTAAGGAAGTAAATATAAAGTGAAGCCTGTTTCCAATATTAAAACCTGATCTTCTCAGCCTTAATGATATTCTTTTCTAGTTTCCTCCATCATATGTACAATAAAGTTACAGAATCTTTAGTTTCTTCATATTTTTTTTTAAAATTTTGTTGGTGAAAACAGAATGTCTAGTTTCATCCATAAGTATCAATACTAATCAAATTATACATTAACATTTCATCTTTGAAAGACTTTAAAAAGAAGACTACTCATTCTTTCATTTTTATGAGACTGATAGTCATAGATCAATTTTCATCCATCACTACCAAAATTGTTTACCTTGTTCTGTTTCATTATTGCTAGAGCATTTTATCTGGGACAACTTCGGCCCTACAGATTATACATGATACATCTAAATGCTTCAGTTTTGGGTCAGTTTGGGTCACATTGGGAAAAAAAGAAGGGTTAAAGAGTAATTTTGCCTTGAAAGTTTCCACCTAGAAGTGCTAGTTGCTTGGAAATTTTTTTTTGGAGCAATGTAGAGGTGGTAAAGCGGGCTAGCTTATCAAAAATAAGTCAACCTGTTTAGGGGGCGGGCTGTGCAACTCACCCCAAAACGATGCCAGCCCGCGGCCTACCCCATTTTTTTAAAAAAAATTAATATTTTAAAAAAATTATTTTTAAACTTTTAGAATACTAATAAAAAATTTCTAATATTATATTAATATAATTAAAAAATAATTAATGTTATACTTTTAAAAATTTCTACTTTTTATAAAAAAATATCAAATTTTATAACTATAAATCTAAATAAACATTAACTTAATATTAATCAATTATAATATGTCAACACATATTAACAAATAAGTAATTATCTTTACTAGTATTCAATAATAAAAGTATTCAAAGTAATATTTAGGTAAAATTAATAATAATATTAATAATTTATTAAAAAAAACACGAGTTGGGAGACCGTTTTTCTAGCTCTAAAGCAATGTCACTTTAGAAGTTTACAAAATGTAACAATGTCGGCCTAACCGTTACCCAAAGTTAAGTTTGACCATTAGTTAGTCAATATGCTGACATAGTATGCCACGTGGCATCCAATCATAATTTATCTTGGGTTAACATACAAATTTGCCCATGAAGTTTTTACTTATGAGCGCTAGGCATCCGAAAGCTTTTTTTTTTTTATGTTCAACATCTCCTGGCATTATCTAGGTTCAGTATGACCAAATATGTTAAGCTAATTAGTACACATATTATTCATTTCATATTTTTTCCCAAGTCATATTTATAAATAAGGAAAAAACTAAAAAAAATGTATCATTCCAAACTTTATCGTTATCAAAGTATAGCTCTCAGTATACTATACTCTGATAGCCTCCAAAAAAACCATATGTTATTTCCAAAGTGAAATATGGCTCCTAAGAGTGACACTTCGTTAATAACAAAGTTTGAAAGAATGTTTTTTTTAATTTTTTTTCTTATTTATAAATTTAACTTCGAAAAAAATAAAGTAAATGACATGTTGACTGGTTATTTCAATATATTTAGTCAAATTAACAGTCAAATTGAATTTGAATAACGGTAGGGACAATATTAAACAAAAAAAAAATACTTCTAGATACCCAGCGCTCTCAAGTAATAACTTCTAGGGTAAATTTATAGAATATTGGTCAACTAATAGTCAAATTTAACTTTAGGTAATGGTCAGGGCGATACTACTACATTTTGTGAACTTTCAGGATGACATTGTTATTAAAAAAAGTCCAGGCAACCAACTCTCCTGGGTAGAAACTTCCCAGGCAAAATTGCCCTTTAACCCGAAAAAGAACCATGATTGCTACACAACGCTTCCTCAGACACAAAACCCATGTCATTTTTTCATATTCGGTCTCAATTAAGTTGATGTAAGATATCAACTTTAAGTGATAGAAGATGGAAGAAGCCACGGGAGCATCAAGTCATTGCCATGAATACAAATCCGTACATTTTTCCTCTTCCGGGCATGGAGGAGCCAAACTAAATCCAACTACATCCAGGTGTTTTGTTGAGTTTCTTTCCACTAAACCCATTCTCAACCTCTCGGCATCATCCCATTTACCAACAGAAGCATATATACAAGAAAGAAGAGAGCAATAACCACTTATATTACTCTCCAATATCAGGCAGTGCTGAACAGCAATTTCCCCCTATTCCACATTCTTGTGTAATCTGCAAGCAAGAAGTAAAGCTCCCCAAAGTCCAGAATTTGGTTGCATTGGCATATTGATTATGAGCTCATATGATTCATCCAACCATCCCGCCCTCCCTAAACGATCAACCACGATTCCATAGTGATCAACTGAAGGCACAAGTCTATAATCTTTCATGGATTTGAAGCAGCTGTAACCTTATTCAACCAATCCAGCATGATTGTATGCGGTTAAGAGCCCAGTGTAGGTAACTAAATTCAGGCAAATAGACTCTGCAAGCATCTGCGCATATAACCTTATTGTATCAAATGGCCTACCATTTATTCCACACCCGTGTATCATTGCAGAATATGCAACCAAATTCCTCTTTCTCAGATCATTAAATAGCTCATATGCATTGTCAATGCTTCCAAACTTGGCATACAAATCAATTAAATCAGTAGCTAAATGATCATCCAGAACAACACCAAAGTCATTCATGCGTTACTCAATCCAGTGCCAATATCTTATATCTCCTAGTTGCGAACAAGCTGATATAATTCTAGCCAAAGCATCTTATCAGGATGTATATTGACGTCTGGTTTAAGCATGTCGTTTAATAGAGCAAGGGCCTCCTTTGGCTTGCTATTCTGAGCATAGTAAGCTATCATAGCATTAAATGAAAGCAAGTCCTTGTCATCCATCTGGTCGAAAAGCTTTGGAGCAGACTCCGTATCCCCAGTCCTTGAGTGCCCAGAAATCATTGTCATTCAAGAAACACTGTTTCTAACTGGCATTGTATCAAAAAATTCTCTTGCAGATATTATGCTCCCGGAATCAATGTACCCACTGATCATTGTATTCCAAGAAGCCAAGTTTCTCTCAGGTATTTGTTGAAAGAAGGAACAAGCCTGGTTCAGATTGCCTGATTTTGCATACCCTGAGATTATAGAGTTCCAAGATACGAAATCTTTCCTAGGAATCTCGTCAAAAAAACAAGCGAGCTACAGCCAAGTTACCATCTTACAGATACCCAGATAACATAGAATTCCAAGAAACCACATTTTTCTGGGACATTTCATCAAACAACTTACGTGCAATCTCTGTATCACCCCTTTCGAGTACAGATCAAGAAGGACCGCTTGAACATAAACACAATTAGAGAATCCACATACCTGAACTTGCCCATGAATTGATATACCATCAAGTTTATACTCAATCCTATCACATGACTTCAAAGCAGAGGATATCGCATATGAATTTGGACACAGTCCAATTCTCTGCATTTGAACGTACAGAGAAATTGCTTTATTGAACTGACAGTTCTGAGAGAAGAACCGAATGGTGCAGCCCCATGAGAAGCAATCTGGATTGCGTAAATGTTGAAGAATTGGTTGCACATACGTAGCTATGCTTTTATAGTTCTTTACATCCCAAAGAAGAATGTGATGAACTAAAACAGTTTCTAGATTATCTAGACCATTAAGCAGGATATGGGCATGGATTTGTTTAGCCTGCTTCTGAGTTCAACAACCCTTTAGCAAGGCTATCAATTTAGGAACTAGCATGGAGCATTTTTAACGGACTTGAACCATTTGGAGTGGCAGTTATATCGATCGAGTTAGTGAAAGTTCATAGCTTTCGGAATGACTCTCTGGCTTTATCAGTTGCTAAAAATGGTGAATTCTTTCTCCGGATCACACAAAAAGACTTTTTAGCCCAAGGGGTTCAATGGCATTTGGGGACAGGTTGCATGTTGGACCTGTGGTGTAGTTTTGTGAGTGTAGGTTTGTGTGCCAATAAATATATATATAAGATTTTTTATTATAAAATATACAAAATCTTTTTAAAATTATAATATTTATAATATCCTGTAATATTTTTTTTAAGTTTTTTTATTCAATAGTATACTAATATTAATACTTATTTTGTTTTATATCCTCACATGAATTTTGTACAGTATAAAATTATTTAAAATAAACTAATTTAAGTTTAAAGGGCAACAAATAAAATCACTATATTATTTACTCTATAAATTACATATATTATTACTTATATGAATAGTATGACTATGATATATTATATTAGTTTTTCTATATGCATATCAAATGAGCAAGTGACTATGGGAAAAATATCGTTCTTCTAAACTCATTTTTAGTTGTTACTAATTTATTTGGTTTTTCTTTATGTTTCTTCATAACTTACAGCCTGTCTGGTGCTTTAATGAGATGTTCTGAGCTAGATCTAGACCTTGTATATTTTAGTAGGCTTAGCCTTTTTTTCTCTCAAGTATTTCATTTATTTTTATAATAAAATTATTCTTTAATTAAAAAAAATAGTGACTCAAGGGAGAAAAAAATTATTGACTTGGTAAGGGCAAGGTAATGATCTGATTTGAAAGTTTTCGACCTAGGAGATTTGATAAAATTATGAACTTTAACATGTGTAATATGATGGACCTTAATTATTTTAATTTTATCACCTTATAGTAATAATATTTATGTATTTTTTTATCTTTAATATAAGATATATTTAATTAATTAAATTAAAAAATTAGTTAAACTAATTAATATTAAATATTTAATCTAAAATATCTTAATTATCTTTTTTAACTTTCCTCTCTCTTTTGTTTGATAACAATAAAAATAATTTAAAAAAATATTTAATATAAAATATCATAATTATCGCTCTTAACTTCTCTCATTCTCTTATTAAATTATTATTATAGGAATATAAAAAATAATTTAAAAATTAATAAATATAAAAATATGTTATAATTAAAATTAAGATCAATTTTATAATTATATTATAAAATAGATGAGTATTATATATTATATATATGTTTATTGTCTTGTTCTAAACACAATCCAACAAATGAGGTCAAAAATAAAACACAATTCAGCAAAAGACCAAAAGGCAACATGTTTAGTCATTGAAAAGTCAAAGGAATCTCCAATTATATGGAACTTGCATATATATAATGTATCACTTTAATAAAAACAAAAATCTCCCCACAATTATTATGAATGTCTTTGAATTAGAGTACACTGGACAAATTAACTGATATTTGCAAGCCTTGTCACTTGCATCTCTCTCTCTCTTTTCAAAAAAATAAAAGAGAATTATAACCAATTAATGTTAAATTCTGCCCAAAAAGGAAAAAAATAACATTAATGTTAAATATTTTAAACTCTACCCTTAATAGAATATATTATCCATTACTAAATTTATGGGGATTAAGGAAATTATTTAAGAGTATTTTTTTTCAAACTCTACCCTTAATCAAATTTGCTAATAATAATAAATTGTTTATCAGGAGTTAATTAGGAAAAATTGATTTAAAATATTTAAAAAAATTATAAAATTTCCTAAAATTTTGAAATGAATAGATAACTTGGTACTTTAGAAAAAGACTCTGGTTGGTGACGGTAGATGACAACAAAGAAGGATTAAGATTGAAAAAAATTGTTTTTTATTTATTATTTGTCATACTTTTTACGTTTATTATTATTTTTTTGATTTAATAATTGGGAGAATTGTAGAGAAATATCCTAAAAATTCTAAAATCACAAATCAATTTTGTTTACCACACTTCGTTATCATTAGTTATTTCCTATATTCCAAGTGCAAATGACAACGTTTTTGGTAGGAATTACTTATTGATTTTCAAATTATAAAGATATTTAATTAAATATTTTCTATATTTTATTTCATTGTATAATTATTATTTATTTTTAATAATATCATATTAAAAATAGTTAAATTTAAACCCGAAAAGTACTCAATAGCTTTATAAAAAATAAATGGGAAAACTAAAAAAATTATTAAATAATACATAGACTTTATTTTTTTTCTTGAAGCCGTGTGTTTTTATGAAGACAGGGATATAGAGAGTAGAAAATATTATAATTCTAATAATTCTAATAATATAGGAGTAATAATAAGTTAATGATAACAATAATAATAAAAGGATCCGAAACCACGTGGGGCAAAGATCCGATCAAACTTTAGGAGCTATCACCCAAGTCCCGAGAGAAGTGGACCCACAAATGGCCTCAATAAATAGTTAGTGGGCCCCACTCCCCGCAGAACCTCTACCCCTTTCTACAACTGGAAAGCTCCCAGTCACACTATTCAACGAAGTCATTACACTCCCCTGTCTCTGAGCGCAGTATAATACGGAGACTAAACGGTCATTTTCTTCTTCGCCATCTATTTCTGGTTCTTCGCATATAATGCATTACACCCCACGGTATAATCTAGAATCAACCACAGTAATTCCTGCGCATTTTATTGTTTGAGCTGCTTTGTTAGTACTATTATCGTCAGAGCAAAGGCCTCGGTGATATCGATTCGGGCCCGTTTGATGATCTTTTGCCTCTTTTCCCAAACAACTTTCTTAGGCGAGGTGAGCTTTTTCAGCAGTCACTAAGACAATTTGTTTTTTTAGCTTTTCCTGCTTTTTGACTTTGAGATTGCTAATCATTGTACCTCCTTTCTGGGGAATTAGAAAGAAGAAGGCTTTCTGTGCAATGTGGCTTCTCTGTTAGCGTTAGGGTTCATTTTTTATGTTAATTTTTGTTTTCTGCTTCAGGAGGTCAGGTTTGAACCTGGAAGAAAATGTTTGGGTTCTCTCGCCGTCGAGTTAAACATGCAAGGTGAACCTTTTTCGTATTAAATTTAAACTTTTGCAGTGTGCCCAATTAAGCAATTAAGGGTACCTCTAGTGATTAGTTGATTTTAATTGCTTGAATTGAAAATTTGAATGGCATTATTGTTCTGCCTTAGGTTGAAGGCCCAGCTTTCGGACAACACACAGGGAACTAGGAGTCCCATAAGGCAACCCAGAAAAAATGGCAAGTCCAGTTCTAATGTAAGACTTCTCAGCTCCATTTCTTGTGGTTTTACCCTGAGGGTATGCTTGGATTGAGAATGAAATGGTAGACAAATTTTAATGTAGACATTTTATTTTATCTAAATTTGGATGAACGTGTTTTTCATATTCGTTCTTTTCAATCCAAACCTACCATATAGATGTTTAGATATTAAAATTTTTCTTTCCTTCCCATTTCTTACATTTACCTCAATCCAATTACACAGTTAGCTGTCCCCTAAATTTTTTTAGTTTCCTTTTAGGGCGATGGAGTTGTTTCGGGCACAAATGATCATTCTGACGAACTTGATTGTCAGTGTTCTTCATCTTCTGCGCCTGAGATAAGTACTTCTACGTTGGGCAGCTCAGAGAACTGGATGGTCTTGTCAATTACAGGAGATAAGCCCACTCCTAGATCCAATGTAGATAGTTCATCATTTTTCTTTCATTTTATATTTGTTTCTAGTTATTGTGTTAGTACATCTATACTGGCAAAAGTCTGAGCTTCTTTTTGTTCTAAACAGCATGCAGCAACTGTTATTGAGAATAAAATGATAATGGTTGGCGGCGAATCTGGGAATGGGCTGTTAGATGATGTGCAGGTTAGAGAGCATTTATTGTTTTATATGAGTGGCATATTGTTGATTTGAAGATCAGTAGCGCCATTAATATCAGCTAACTCTGTGGTCATTTCCCCCTTTGTTTCTTTAACAAAATATGATCTGGTTCTCTTTTTACTTTTCAGGTGCTAAATTTTGACAGGTTTTCCTGGTCCACAGCATCCTCAAAGCTTTACTTGTCACCGAGCAGTTTGCCATTAAAGATTCCATCATGCAAGAATCATTGTTTGGTACCATTATTTATCCTATTAGCAATGCAAACTAAGCATACTAGCATGCACTATTCTTGTTGTTTCTGGCATTACTTCATTCGTGTGAGACATGAAATACTTGTATGTCAAGATGAGAAATCCAGGAACGTAAATTTCTAAATAAAGTTAAAAAATCTGCCTACCCTTATGTGTTCATGCATAGTGCACTTCAGTAAACTCTGGTTCCTATAAACATGCTGTTTGATAATATGATAAGAATTTTATACCAACATTGCCTTGCAATGGTGTTGGAAAATTATTCCCCTTTATCTCTTTTTACAAAATTATTCTTGATAATAAATGCATCTGGTTTCATGATAATTTGACCAGGTTTCTTGGGGGAAAAAGGTGCTCCTTGTTGGGGGGAAAACAGACCCTGAAAGCGACAGACTTTCAGGTTGTGTCCAATTTTGGGTATCACAATGTTTGCACGCATGTAATGAATTTGTGTTCAAGTGTGAAATTGTTCTGATTATACTTTTGGTGTTTGCAGTTTGGGCATTTGATACGGAGACAGAATGCTGGTCACTCATGGAATCAAAGGGAGACATACCGGTAGGAATTTTTGGTAGATAAATAAGCAAATGCCCTTGTGATAGAAGTTGTTTGGGGAATTGTTTTGTATCCTTACGAAAATCCTCCTGTTGCGGAGGCTGCTATTAGATTACATAATTTGAAATATAATATGAATATATTATTCTATCTTGATAGTAATCTCTGAGCATTTAGATTTAGCATCTGCATTAGAAAGTTACTGGACTGTGACTGTGCTGCCCAGTGGAAATACAGGCTTTATATCTTTGTCATGTTGGTATTTTGACACATGACAAGGGTGTAAATTTACATATATGGCATGTTACATTATTAGAAATTCATGAGCATAAAAAATAGCACGAAAGTACTGTTAGTAATTGACTCTGTAATGATACATTACTGAAATTGATATATTATCCTTGATTTACCTAGAACTCTGTATCATAGAACTAAGCAGTAATGATGAAATATTTTGTTCTTAACAGGCTGCTCGGTGGGGTCACACTGTTGTTAGGGCAGGCTCTGCTTTAATATTGTTTGGGGGTGAGGATGCAAAAAAGAGGAAGCTGAATGACCTAAATATGTTTGATCTCAAGTCCTTCACTTGGCTTCCCCTTCACTGCACGTAAGTTTGCCGCAAATTTTAATATGAATGTGAAAAAAAGGATTTTATATCAATGATTATGTATTAAGAATTCCCTATTACAAATGTTGCATGCTTTTCAAAGTCAAGTTCCTAATTCTTTTTTTTTTTTTGTAAATATAATTCTATAATTGCAGGGGAACAGCACCTTCTTCAAGATCCAACCATGTGACGGCTCTTTATGATGACAAAATTCTTTTTATATTTGGGGGAGCATCGAAGTCCAGGACCTTGAATGATTTATACTCACTTGACTTTGAAACTGTGTGTGAGCTCCATTGGTTGCTTTTAGTATCAGTACTGAAATATTGAAATATCAAGCATTGAAACTGCTTGCTTTCTATAAGAAACGGATAATATCTTCATCCACTTTGTAATTTGACAAAAATATCTGTTCCCTCAGATGGCATGGTCAAGGATAAAGATAAAAGGCTTCCATCCATCACCTAGAGCTGGTTGCTGTGGTGTTCTATATGGAACTAAATGGTATATTGCAGGGGGTGGAACTAGGAAAAAACGTATGTTTACGTGGAGAAGTGTTTGTCTATAACATAAGATCATTCTATTTTTTTTCTATTTCTTGAACCTAAGCTCCTATGCTTCAACTTTGGAGAAGTAATGTATGCATGATGTTTATTTTAAATTGCACATGCATGATACGATGTGCATTATATTTAGCCATTAATATTCTACATTATTGTTTCATTCATTGTTAAATAAGATTGCTACTAAGATCCTTTTGATTGTACATACTTTATGAGCCTTGTTTATTTTTCAGGGTGTGGAGAGACTTTAATATTTGATATCTTAAAAAGTGAATGGTCTGTAACAGCTACCTCACCTCCATGTTCCATCACTACCAATAAGGTGAGCTATGTTTTTCCCCTATCTGTTTAGGCATTGTTCCTCTACTGCTGGCTTCATGCTGTATAAGCTTCTGTAATTTCAAATTATAGGATATTGTTGGCTATTTATAATTATGATTATACAATAATTCAATCTTATAGGCAAAAGTTCCTTAGGTTTTGAAACAACTTTTAGCTTGCATATTTTCCTGTTTCTTCATTATTTGTAATCAAGTGCAAGCAATTTCCCTATGTTTAATATTAGCCTCTTGTATTTAGAAGTTTTAGTTGCTAGTTAGTGCAAATTAATACAACACTTTGCAATTCCAACAATATTCTAGGCGTTAATCTGAGACTGAATTGATGTATTCAATCTTACTGATGAATAGTTGTTATTTTCCCCCCTTTTGTCTGAATGGAAAATTTTAAATGATTATATCCACTTATGAGATGTAAATTGTATCAATGCATACACTATGAGTATGAAGCTCCTAACTGATAACATGATTTATTCTAGATGCTTTATTTTTGGCTATAGATGTCCAACTTATTTGTTCCATCACTTTGTACTTAATTTCCTTCCCTTCTAAATTTTTGTTGGTATGTATAACTATACTTTCTTCTAAGATTATCTAGATGCATATTTAATACGATTTGTTGTATTGCCAGGGTTTCAGTCTAGTGCTTGTGCAGCATAAGGAAAAGGAATTTCTGGTTGCATTTGGGGGATCCAAAAAAGAAGCATCAAATCAGGTTTGACAAAAGAATCAAGAGTTAGTTTGAGTTAGTCTTGCTTCTTTGAACTTGACCTTATTCTTCTTGGATGTAACAGGTGGAAGTGCTGATAATTGAAAAAAATGAATCAGCAGCGGGAAGACGATCTACTCTTACTAAAGCTCCAGGATCTTCACTATTTGAAAAACACTCATCATCCGCTGGATTGGCATCTCAATTTAATAATGATTCTTCCCAGCCGCGTTTAATTGAATCTGTTGCTAGACAAAATCTGGGATCTGCAATTGAACATGGTTCTGGAAGGAAATCTCTGTCACAGTCATTACTTGTTGATCAAAGCTCTCTCTCTAGTGACATCTCTCTTTGGAAGCAATTTGATATCAATGAAGAATACAGCACAGAAGTTAGGGTAGACAAGAGTTCAGAATATGAGAGTTCTCTCCCTCAGGTAAAAGTCAGAAGCTTCTTGAAATCATATTTTATACATAACTTTCTATTGCAGATGTTAAATTTAAATTATCATAGATTACTATCATAATAGAATGATATATTCGTATTATATTCCCTAGCTCTCACTTCATTGCCTGTCAATCCAAAGTGTTAGTTGTTTTGTTCATGCATTCGACCCATATATCGTGAAGTTCAAATGTTTAGACTTTTAACAAATTGTTATTGCTATTCCTATCACTAAATATATGTGTTTCAGACAACTGACCATAGAATTAACCAAAATGATCCTGGAAATCAGATGAACACAAATAGAGCCAAGAGCAGCATGGAGGAGCCACAAGTGTCAGTACACGGAAATTCAAATCAACAAAACCAGGCATTTGGAGATCTCACTCTGGAAAGTGACGGCGTGTCATTCTCAGAAAACAATAAAGCAGGATCACTGTCCAATCCATCAAGTATTTATCACTATTATGAAACAAAGGTGGCCGCCCTGTTGAGGAAAAATGGGATTCTGGAGGGACAATTGGCAGCTGCAATTGCAAGCAAAGAAACTGCTGAGAAAAGTTTAGCATCAGCTCTTAAAAGCAGGCAGGAGATGGAGAAGAAACTGGTTGACACAATGAAGGAGATGGATATGCTTAGAGAGAAGCTGGCTGGTGTAGAATTAGCCCAAGAAGAGGCGAACAGCCTATCAAATATTGTCCACTCGGACAATGTTAGGCTGGAGCATGATGTTGCTTTTCTCAAGGCTGTTCTAGATGACACACAGAAGGTATAAACCACGATATTTAATGAAATCAATTGGATACTTGGTCACTATTGGCTGACTGGAAATTCTTTGCAGGAGTTGCACTCAACAAGAGGTGTTCTTTCTGGAGAAAGAGCCAGGGCATTCCAATTACAGGTACATGTTTGGATTCATTACTAGAGTAGGGTTTGCTTTAGTGCCTGTTTAGTAGGAGGGATTTAGGGGGGAGGGGGGAATTCTTTTTGATTTGTATTTAAAAAAAAAATTAAAGAAGTGGGGTTATAAAATTTTAATAAAGAGAATACATAAGATAAAGGAGTAAGAAAAATTAAAAACTATTAACCCCACTTCTCTAATTTTTTTAAATTCAACTCACTTCTCTCCTCCAAATCCCTTGTAACAAACAACCCCACAGTGTAGCATTGGAGTTTCAGTGCCATTCAATTCAATTCTTAAAATGTTTCCTGTCATTAAGTTCAACTAGATGGCAGGGTCTATACATTGCATTGCATGGAGCCTCGTATGCACTATTCACGGCCTATAAACAGTGCGACTTGTTGATTTATCGATTGATTCTGGATTATAGATGTTTATGACAATATTTCATTGGCTTCTTCATATTTCCAAATGGGTTGCCATGTTAGAAAATCTGAGACTTGTCTGTTTTGTCGGGTGGTCAGGTTGAGGTATTTCATCTGAAGCAGAGATTGCAATCGATAGAAAATCGAACGCCCACTCCCAGGAAACCCTTCCATGTGTAGTAGTGAAAAGTACATACATGAATTACTGAATTTTACATGCTATGGCCCCTTCATTTATTCTAATTTGTGATTTGTAATTGTAATTACATGTTAAGACAATGCTATTTTGGAATCACAAATTTAATTTAAGTAGATCAAAAACTAATGACTAGGTTTGACTTGGATTCATTCATCTTCCTTGTTCGTTGTCGAGTATCAATGTACCCTTGAAAATAAATGCAATGGCTAGTATCAAAACTTGAATCTTTTGCGTGTTTGTAGAGATGTCTGTTTTCTTATATTATCTCAATTTAAATTTAAATTGAACAGTTTATTTTTATTGATATTATTTCAGTTTTGATATTTTTATTTTAAAGTGATATGAAATGAATATCGTCTTCTAATCGACGCATTACATTCCAAAAATTAAAAAACAATTTTTTTTGTACAGATTAAAAAACAATTGTTTGCGCTGTACGTATTTCTCTCAGTGTAAAATATTTTAGTCAAAAATCAAAATAGGCAGAATTTCTTATTATTTTACGTGGAGGATTAGATCCAGTAAATAATATTTGTATTTTTTCATTTTTTATTAAAAATTAAGGCTTCACTGATATTAAATTGAACTTTTTGGTGCTAACTCAAGAACGGTCATTCGCTGGACAGAAAGTGAAAATATTCATATTAGTCACTTGTCACATTTGTAATATTCCTATAGAATATATTTTTATTAATATAAAATATATTTAACTAATTTAATTATATTAAAAAATTAATTAAATTAATTAATATTTTTTTAAACACCCTAATAATTTTTATTAACTCCCTCCCTCCCTTCCTCTTTTAGATTATTGTTGAAGGAGTATAAAAAAAAATTTATAAATATATAAAATAAATATTATATTTAGTTCTTATATTTAATATTAGAAGAGTATTTCATTTAGCTTAATTGCCTCAAGTACATGGCACACTTTAAGTTAATATTTCATTGTATTGAAAATTACTGTTAACAGATATGTAAAAATGCGTATTATTGAGTGTTAAAAGTATTGAATATGAAATCCAAGGATAATATACCTATCATACTTCAACTATCATTTACAACTCAATCATTTAGTTTAGAGTAAAATCTCATTCTTAGGCCACCCCCAAAGTAATCAAGCAATGCTGCAGTACTATGTTCTAACATAATTGTTTCAAATTACATAATCATGTCAACCTAACAATGTACATCCAGAAAACAATCTGCAACTTCTCACAAAGAAACTTGAGCAAACACGAAGTGTGATAAACAAGAATTTGAACCCTCTCAATTGCTTAGATGGATAGATTGTGAGACTTATATGAGACCCACCTCTATCTCTTAAGTAAACGAATCGAAAAGGGAATAGACATTTCACTCTCTGTGTGTCCCTTTCTTATTTAGAGATGTTTCAACTTTAAAAATCAAAATTCCTTCATCAACTTACCTTCCACACTCAAAACCAGAACAGGGAAAAATAACAAAACCTATTGGGAAGTTCCCAATTGAACATAAACTCCCAGGAAATGTGCAGCAAATGAAGAATGCCAAATCAAAATGTTGATATGGAAATCATTTTGTTATGAATACCATGCAAGTATCCAATTCATAGATTTCAACAGATGCTTTTAAACCAGCTATGGCAACTCCAATTTCAAAGGATTGCTTACTACCCTAAAGCCTTACAAGTATTGAATGCTTCAAAACTCTGTGTGTGTGTGACTACAGCATACCCAGCTTCCATACATGTTTTTGCCAAACCATTGTAGGCAGAAGCGGATCTTTGTTCACAGAAGTGGACGATTAACTATGATCAAGTAAATGTGGGAAGACTCTAAACCTGATGATGACTAGTTTTGTTTTGGTTCAGCTTTTTAGTTCTCTTTCAAGCATAAGTAGCATAAAGTTCAACAGAGTGAAGGAAATCATATTCAAGTTTTTCTTGAACGATTCATTGTCTCTTGATACAACTTCAATAATTGAGGAGCTTCATCCTCAAAATGAATGACATATTTCTCAAGGAATATCTTTTCAGTAACACAATAAGGGTACATGATACAGGCTTTCTTAATTAAACCTCTTGAATGAATATATCGCAAGACAAAAGCCCTTGGAATGATTCTTTTCTCCAAACTCATTGAAGAAATTATGGGATTACTAGCAAGCAAACTGGAGTCCCGACCCATGTCATTCACAAAAAACTCCATCACTGCCTTAATCTTAGATAGAGATTTTAACACACAATGAGGATGCAGTAAAAATGCTCTATCAATATCTTCTTCAGACCAGCCCCATTTCTTAAAGAATTCAACCTTATTATTCCAAATGGATTTGTTTAACTTGTGGCATCCAATGCAGGAATGAATTTTGATTTTGAAGGGTCAAAACCTCTATCCTTTAATCCCTCAACTGCCACTCTAAATTTAACTAAATTCATAGTAAACAAGCTAGGCCACACATGAAGCAATCCAGCAATGCGAGATTTGGGCACTCCAATGTCAAGAAAGAGTTGGACGTTAGTTTCCAGTAAATCACAACAAATTATTCTAGGACTATGCGTGATTGAGGTGATAGTCCTTTGATAATATGCAACAAAGCCTTTGACACAATTATATCTAGGTATTAGATGATTCTCTAATCTTCTCAATAAGAATCGAGGGCTTCTGGTCACAATGTCCACAAGTTGAGAGCAAGACGCACCTTTGGATAGTAAGACATCAAGCTTAAACCAAATGGTTTTCCCAGGATTACTCAAAAGTAATTTCGGTACTTTCTTGATGACATTACAAATCTGCGAGTTGGTAAAACCACAGCTTCTGAAAAGGGTGAAAACGAAGTCTGATTTTTCCGATGACTTGAGAGAGACGCGCTGGGAAATCTCCGATGCGGTTGCTCGGGAGAATCCACATTTGCTAATGAGGTAGTCCACTGTGAAAGGCATTTTCTCTGGAGTGGGTGCAGATGCGGCTGTGCTGTACATGGAAGCGAAGGTTGATGATGATGAAACGTGTTGAAAAAGACTATAGAGTGACCGAATTGATAGGGTTCCTGTAAAACCCTTCACGAAGAACATGGATTTGCAGTGGAATTCACAATAAGCTGGAAAATTGGTCGGGTATCAGGTTCAGAAAGTATTAAAACTAAACTCGAGCATACTTATATTCTTATCCCAGGGGAAAAGAATGGACAGGAACCGTAATACTATTAGCAACTTCGAAAAAAAGAACACTGAATTGAATGGACACTGTAAAGGAATTCTCTCTCAAAACCCTAAAAGTTTATGTTCAGATTTTGGAAGTCGATTGCTGGAACGAAGGTAGGGAATAGATCTACTGGCCTCGGAACCGAGCGAAGAGATTGCACTCTGCCGAGCTGGAACGTTTCAGGATGAACCGAGTCTTCCCTGCATTCTCTTTGGAAAGTTGAGCACCGCGAGCTCGTCAAGAACAGGACACGACGCCGTTTTCAGTTATAAGCTCAATCACGACCGTACATTACAAAGAAATCGTGGTCGTTGATACAAGGCATTCGAATATTTTTGTCGTCTATTTGAATTAGTTTTTAGAGAATAAATTTTAGGAATAATAAATTTTAAAGAATAGATTTTGAGAAGAATAGATTATAGAAAGAATAGATTATAGAGAATAGATTTTGAGAAAAATATATTTTAAAAATAGATATATTTAAATGATTAGTAGTAGAATCACTTTTTATATTATTAAATTATCAAAAAGTGTATGATTTGATTAAAGTATGAGAGAGGAGAGAGAATAAATATGAGAGAGGAGAAAGTGTAGAGAATAAATAGGAGAGAGGAGACCGTGTATAGAAGAGAGAGGAAAGAGGAGATAGGATGAAGAAGAGAGATGGGAGATAGGAGAGGAGAGAGAAGAGAGGGTATAAGAAAAAATAAGGGTAAAATAATAATTAGATAGTCTATAAGCTATTTTACAGTTCCAAAATCTATTTTTAGTAATTTATTCAAAACTATGATTTTAAACTGAGATTTTATCCAAAATCAATTCTGGACAAAAATAGTTGTTTGTTTCAAATTTTTTTTAAATTAAAATTTTAGCCAAAATTAATTTTAGATAAAAATTAATATTTATTTTAAATTTTTTCAAATCAAAATTTTAGTTAAAATTAATTTTTAAAAGCTATTATCAAACATGCACGATTGTTGCTTTGATATAAGAAGAAGAATCAAAACCTTTTTTAATATATTGAATGCCTTGAATGTAAGAAATAAATTTTCAATTACTAGGCCGATCTTAATTATAAAATTTATTTAATTAATTTAAATAAATTAAAAATATTAATTAATTATATTAATTTATTTAAAATATTATCTTTAATATTTTTGGTAGATACTCTTTTAATATATATAATTATATAAGAAATATTTTAAAAAAAATATAATTTGTATAGATAAAATAAATTAATCTCTTATATTTAAGAATAAATCTAACTCTTCATTTAATTATTATAATTTGGAACGAAATGAGTATTTTGAAAGAATCAAATATTTTTAATTTTAATTTTGGGAACCCGAATATAACTGGGAAAATTTCACTAAAATGTCTTTTAAATATGTCAAACCTAAAAAGATGCTCCTAATCTCCAAAATTACAAATCAATGCACTGTACCAAAATGGAATTTTGTTCATTGATCTGAAATTTTCTGACATCACTTGTTTAGGTTTTACATACTTTTAAAGACATTTTAGTAAAATATTTTTAATATAATCGTTCGCTTTTTCCCTCCACTTTGCAATTGTATTATTCTGTATATATTAAAAATATATTCTAATAAAGAAGAAGTTGTCTATGCAATTAATTAGAATTAGTGTTTTAAGAAAACTAACACATAATTTTTTATAAATAATTAATTTAATTTTTTTAAAAAATAGGGATTTAAAAAAAATGTAAAGAAACGGGCTTCTTGCATAAATAGTCTGAATCAATGGGCTAAATTGTTGGGCTGTTTCCCTACATCTAAATTTATTTGCTATACAAGTTTTTTCTTTAATTTTTGATGTTGATAGTTAGAACATGAGTTGCAAATTATCACATCTTAGCGCTCCATTTTGCAATGTCTACATTGGTCTCTCTCATTCAATGTCCTTTTCATTTTCTCTTCTTATAAAAACACATCTCATTTAAATTCACAAAAAATTGAAATGTACAAATATTTGTTGTATTATTATTATTATTATTATTATTATTATTTTTAATCTCATTTTGTTACTCGTAAAAAATACAAAATCTAGGACCAACATTAGCGGAAGAAAAATTTAACTGTTTAAACACGAGATTTTGAATTTGAATATGATAAGTGAATAAAAAATACTTTTTTTGTGAAATCTACCCCCAATTATGCTCTATAATACTTAAATATGATACAGGGCCTAATTAAGTTTATAATTGGATTACCCATATTATTCAATGATTAATCCCTAGTGAGTCATATGTTAAAAGTAGGCACAAGCTAATAAGATAATCACAATGGATTAGTTATGCCTTGTAATTCTCAAAACACTCACTTGAAAACATAAATATTCACACATGCACACGCCTATAATTAACAAGTTGCACGTCATAGAGAGGTTTTTTAAAAGAAAAAGAAAAAAAAAAGGCTTAAATTAATTAGGCTATATAGTGCAAAGATCATGCCCTAAATGTTAGGTATAGTCAACCCTAACCCTATTCAATGCTTTGATAAATAATAACATGACCAGCACTATATCAAACTTCTTATTAGTTTTCTTAAATCTATATAATGAAATTGTTTTTAAGGTATCTTTGTTGCATTTGCCATTTAAATGTACTTCCTCATATTCTAAATATAAAAATTAATTAAAAAAATTATTATAGTCATAAATATAATATTTTAATCCACTTTATCTTATTCAAAATTATCTCTATCTATTGCAATATTAAGGAGGTTTTATACTAAGCGAGTAGTATCAAATACAAATAATTAAAAAGAATATCTTATAGAAACTAACAAGTATTTTTTATAAATAACTAATTTAATTAATTTTTTTAATATCTATAAATTAAATATTTTAATGATAGAAGGGACAGATATTTAGGCAATATGGATTAAGGAAACTACTAATATTATAAAAGTAAGTGCTTATGTGTGTGTGTATATATATATATTGATGCCTCTCACATTTAGACTGAATGTGAATTGGATTTGACCAAGTAATAATGAGAATGTAGGATGAAGAGATTGATATATTCGGGTTTATTCTAATTTGATGATGATAAAGTTGTCTCTTGATTAAAATGAGCTTATTATGTTAATTAATATAAGGTGGGAAACAGGTGTCTAATAATATATTAATTAATATTGCTATTAAATTAGTTTATATGCTTTTCATAGAAATAAAATGAGCTTTTGTTGTCCCTCCCTAATCACATCATCTTTTCTAATTCAACATGCCACACTTTGACTAAAAAATATAATACAAAAAAATGAGATTATTATTGAGTGATCTTTACTCTTCAATTAGAATTGGCCTAATACATTGTATTCAATCAAAATAATAACTTGTGTTATTCATAATCCATAAATAATTTATTTTTTATTAAATTATATATATATATATACTCCAAATAATATCACACTTCACATTGAAGTTTAGTTTTCATGCAACAAAATATTTCTTAAAATGCTTGGATTCATGTATGACCTTAAGGGACTTACTTTTTGGGCTTCACAAGGCATTTCATTTATTTGAAAAATTATTATGAGATTTTAATTAAAAAATGATTACCAACGGGGGTTGGTTCGAGTGGTAAGCGGCTCAGTATCGCTTAAGCGAGTCTCGAGTTCGAGCCTTGGCGTATGCAAAAAATTCCCGTTGGGAGACTCACCCACCATAGCCAGGTGCGCGACGCGGGTCAGATCCGGATGTAATCAGGGTAAAGCTCTGGTGAACCGGGTGGACAACTAAAAAAAATTAAAAAATGATTTAATTATCTAAAAATTTCAGTATAACAACTGAGGAATAAATTATAACAAATTTTTAATATAAGAAATAATAACATCAGCTAACGTTAGTTTTTTATAATTTGATATGAAAATTTTGAATTCAAATTGAAAAAAAAAATTAATGATAATTAAGATAAGGGTAAAGATAGAAGGAAGAAAGATGATAAAGAAAAAAAGATGGATTCAAGGATGAAAGAAAAAAAATTGTATATATATTATAATAAAAGAAACTTTTGTGTTAAGCACACGAGCAAGAGTGTAAAGTGTTTTAGTCTAATGTTAAAGAGTTGTTTAGAAGGGAAGATGATCTATATATATATATATATATATATATATATATATATATATATAGTCATAATGCTTTCCCTAGATCCCGGACGACCTTTAACTAAAAAGTGTGTGCCACTTTTGAGCAAAGTGCTCCATTCTCTTCTTAATTACCCTCTTCAATAATATATATATAGAGAGAGAGAGAGAGAGAGTCTTGTACATGTTCTAGTGTTTGGTTGATATGGAAGAGAATATTTATGGAAATCTAAAGTAGCTTGTCAAAGGGTACTTGCTGACCATCCCAATACAACAAACTCATCTTTTAAGACGTGGCTTTGACCATCTATCTTTATTTATAAAAATAAATAAGTTAGATTAGGATTGCTAATCAAGGTCATCATGACAAGTTTAACAACTCAAACTAATTTGTTTTTTTATTTAATTTTTATATTGAAAATCATCACAATCCTAATTTAATATAATTTTTATATTAAATTTTACTATGTGAAGTAGTTATTACTTACTTGTTTCCAACGTAACCATAATTCTCTAATACAAATTTTTACTAATTGATTTGATACTTTCACACACATACATACATACATACATACATACATACATACATACTTCTAATTTTTCTTTGATCAATCCCCATAGTTACTCTAAGAAGATAAAGTGTGTGTTTTTTAATTTAAAATGATAAGCGAAATGGTTGTTGAGTAGGATTGAACTCAGCAATCTACATTACATAGGATGAATTGAGTATTACTAAATCCTATGAAAGCTTTAATGATAGAATGTGATATGAAATAATTTATATTTAAAATTTGTAGAAGTATAGAATAAAATACTTTTAAAAAAGTTACCCCTCATTTCATTTATATATGATAGTACTCTATTCTAACTCAATAATATAGGATATATTGTATAAAAAATCAAATAAAAATAAATTATTTATATATAACAAATACTATAGTCCATTTTAGATTTTGTTCAAAGTGCCTGTTTGGCAACAGTTTTTAGGAATTAATTTTGGCAAAAATCTTGATTTGAAAAAATTTGAAATAAACATAAATTTTTGTCCAGAATTAATTTTGACCAAAACATCAGTTTGAAAAAATTTGAACCAAACAGCTATTTTTTTTCAGAATTGATTTTTGGCAAAATCTCAATTTGAAACCATAGTTTTGAATAAGCTACTGAAAATAGATTTTGGAACTGTAAAAGAGCTTATGGACTATCCAATTACTATTTTACCTTTATTTTTTTATACCCTCTCTCCTCTATCCTCTCTCCTCTCTCTTCTTCACCATATCTCCTCTTTCCTCTCTCTCCTTTACACTCTCTCTACCCTCTCTCATCTCTCGTACTTTAATCAAATTATACCCTTTTGGTAATTTAGTAATATAAAAAGTGATTCTACTACTAATCATCCAAATATCTCTATTTTTAAAATCTATTCTTACCAGAATCTATTCTTCCTAAAATCTATTTTCCAGAATTTATTCTTCAAAAGTTAATCCAAACTGGCCCAAAGTACAAGTCAACAATCTAATTATAAAAAATAAGGGGAATTTATAAAAAAAATTAAAAATACTATTGAAATTAAAGGTTGAAAAATTATGATAATGTTCATAATTTTATAAAATTTAAAATATTTATAATTTCTTTTTAGGTAAGCCTATGATATCTACAATCGAAAATATTTATTAATGATATCTATAAGACCTCTCTATATATACTGTTAAGGATCAAACTCTTAACTATATATTTAAAAAATTCAATTAAATATCAATTATATTAGGCTTTATAGTTCTTTTTTTTATTTTAATTGGGTTGGTGCACACGTGAAACCATGATGATTCATGGATACATGCTCTATTCTAAATATTTTGATCTTTTGAGTTGGGAAAAGGGCTCTTTGGAAACTTAAGTGGAACAGTCAACGGGTCCTCTTCACTCTTAAAAATCAAAATCCCATCAATTCTAAAGAAAAAATCTGATTAATTGTTAATTAACTAATCCTAACAAAATAATATTATTATTATGTGGACATAGTTCAATCAATGTGACATCTGCGTCTAATTTTGAGTTTCATTTTTTTTTTTGCAAAGCTAAGTGGGGCCCACTGTGAGTAAATTTATATGGACAACATGCAATAAATAAATAATGACAAAAAATTTTCTTGGCAAAGGGAAATATGCCAACAACGGCTTGACCCATTTTGTGATAATTTATGTTAGCTTCCTAGGCATATGAATCCTAACTAATCAAATAACATATAAGAAATAATAAATTTATATTTTATAAAGTTATAAATTCAATTTTTTATATATTATTATAAAAATTATTTTGATAAATAATCTCATAAATTTTTTATAATCATTTTCTAAATCTTGTAGTTATGTCATGCCTTTAGTAGGAAATCGGTGATAAACTCATCTAAATTTTTATTATAAAAAAAATAAACTAACACAATGTTTTTTTTTCTTGAAAAAAATACCACCAAATGGTTTTAATATAAAGGGATTTGGCAGTTTAAATACAAAGTTTCGAGTGTGTATAAATGTAAAAAATAGTTTTAGAAAAATTATCCTAAATTCAATTGAATAATACTTGAATATAAAAAAAAATAATCATATAAAAAATTATAATTACTATGTATTATATAAAATTAAAAAAGAAACAAGTATAGTTTTCATAGATATGTTATAGTTTTTATAAAGATAATAGAAAGCTTGAAGAAAAAATTCAATATTCTTTCATACTCTTTAAATAAGGTTATAAATTTAAATTTTGTAAATAAAGAAAGTGTATAAATAAATTTGAGATGGTTCACTAAAAATATCAATTTAAGAATATTAAATTAATTCATGTAAGAAGTAAAATTTATTATAAAAATTAGTTTAACACTTATATTCATATTTCTATTTTGAATTAATTCAATTATTTTTCAAGTAAATAAGTATATTTATAAAGAAGATAATTTCATTTTCTTGATGGAGATGGGAATTAATGAAAATATGTCCTACTATAAGTTTAGGTGTTGTGAGGACAGGGGAGGTTTAGTTCATGCCCCTTAATATGCAAGTCTTCTTTAAGCTTCTTTTATTTCCAATGAAAATAATCAATATAATATTTTTTTCTTTAACACAAGCGTTTCTTTCAAATTTAAATATCTTTTTGGAATAAAAAAAAAGAAACTTTTTTTATTTCACTATATATAAAACTTAGAGAGGTAGATTGTTTGCAATTTTCCCAACTTTTGGAGATCTGAGTCTGTGGCCCCAATTTCTTCAATTTTTTCCCCAAAAGTTATGTCACATAAATTAATAAAAGGCCATTTGTGCAAATCACCGTACCTAACAAAGGCACTTTGCAAGGAGCTTGTTTCCAAATTGAACAAGTCTAATTGTTTGCATTCTTGTAAATTGTTCCATTTGTTAGAAATTTTATGTTTTATGTGAATATTTTTTTTATTACAAGAATTTTTAAAAAGGGATTGGTTTCACCCTGATCTCAATGTAAGATAAAGTCTTTATTCTTCTTAGTCGATACCAATATTACGTAAGGCGAGTCATCTATTACTCTCAGGTGTAAACCTAAGAAACTAAGAGTTAGAATGTATCTCTAAATGTCACGACTGAAACTATAATAAAATGGTACTCAGTTAAACCCACAGACAATAGATTATTTTATATAAATACGTTGATGTTTATATAGTAAAAAAACTATATATCACCCAATATCTTTATTTTATTTTTTATATACGTTAAGTATTTTAATCTTATTTATAGTGTAATTTTACCTATAATATTTTTAATTTAGTATAATTTATCTATAATATTTTTAATTTAATATAATTTTACACATAAATTTACATATTTAGCTTTATATATTTAAAGTGTTTTCTTCTAATTAAATGAAGCGATTGGGATATTTTTAATCAATTAAATGAAGTCCAGACTCTTAAATGGTTGAAATTACACTTGTCAGATCCCATTATTTTTGTATATCCTATTTGAGACTGATGCTATATTGGGTAATTCAATTTGGCTTCTCATTTGGTGCATCCTTAGACCATATCTCTGTCATCTTATACAAGAAGAATTTATTCAATAGTCTAATTGACCTTTCTATTTTCATAGCAACCTTAGAAAATGATATTGAACTTGCTACACCAATCTTTTTTAGTTGTTGTTTTTATAAAACTAATATAGTGTGTATTTTGATAGGATTTTAGAAAAAGATTTATAAAAAAATATTTTTAGATAGTTTTTAAAAGAGTTTATTAAAAAAAAAGTAGTTTTAGATAAATAAGTGTTTAGATAATTATTATCAAAATGACTTTTATAATTAGAAAATGATTAAAAATGGTATAATTTTATTAAAAGTATAAGAGATGAGAGTGTAGAGAGGGTGAAAAAAAGAGAGCAAAAAGGATGAAAGAGAGAGGAGAGAGGAGATATAGTAGAAAAATAGAAAAAATAGAAGAGATAGTGTAAGAAAAAATAAGGATAAAATAGTAATTGAGTAATGCATAAGTTATTTTATTATTCTAAAATTTACTCTAACCAACTTATTTAAAACCATAATTTAGTCTAAAAATTCTTTTAAATAAATATAACTATATATTTTAAAATTTTCTTAAATTAAAATTTTACCCAAAAAAAACTTTTTAAAACCATTGTTACAACCCATACTACTAACTTTACTTTCCACTTCCCTAAATTCAGTTATACCAACTTTAATTGTATAATTATTTTTTTATATAATTGTTGGTTATATAAAAGGAAATATTTTGTATTATTTTAAAATCTACTTATTTTGATTTAAATGAATAAAATAAATTAAATACTCAATTGGATTCAAAATATGAGTCAATTTTAATTTTAACAGCATCACTAGAATTAAGAAAAAGCAATTAACTCATTAAATATATATTAAATTAAATAAGAATAATTTTATCTCTGCTTTGTTTCTCTCTACAATGAAGGGATAAAATTAAAAATGGCAATTAATAAATCTTTTTTTTTAATCAATTAATAACTATCTACATATAACTTATATTGTGAACTAATGATTTTTTTCTAAACAAAAATACCTTATATTTTGGTATAGAAGAATAAAATTAAGTACACAATATACCACATCATTTGATCTCTGGCAAGTCGAGACTTCACTTAATTTTAATCCTACATGGCATTTAATTAATTTACATTATTTTATTTTTTAAATAAAAAAATTTGAATAAATTATGTTAATCATCTTCATCATCCTCAGGCATACTTCATGCTTAACAGGGAATCTCATCATCCTTCACCATTCTCAGAGCCCTCTCCCTCTTCACGCCTTCATAGCTTCCTCTCACCCCTCCACGCAGTTGTCTTCATGGTCCACGGTTGTGGCAACGACATCAGCTAGACCTTCCAATCTTCCTCACTCAGATGGGTTTTGCTTGTTTCGCTCTCGACCTCCAAGGCCATGGCCGATCTCAAGGCCTTCGTTCCTAAAGTCGATCTCGTCGTCCAGGACTGCCTCTCCTTCTTCGGATCCGTCAAGCAAGACCTAAACTTTCTGGGCCCGCCTCGTTTCCTCTTCGGCGAGTCCATGGGCGGCGTGATCTGCCTCCTCAGTTCGACGGTGCGATGTTGATGGTACCCATGTACAAAATCACCGACAAGTTCAGATCGAGATGGCCGATTCCTCAGATTCTTACAGCTTCAGTCGTTTGTCTTCACTTGAGGATTAAAAAATCCTTGACCTATAAACACCATCAATCTTCGAAAGAGCCATCCAATGAATTTATTCTATTATTTGATGACATTTTTTATTATCACTTTTAAAAGATGAAATTCCATTTTCAAAATTATGGGTGGTTATAATCCACGAGTGAGAATTTGGTTGGGTGAAGAATTGGGAGGAATTATGAGGACGGAGATCAAGGGCGTTGGGGAAGAAAGAGAGGGTTGCGATGAGGAAGAAAGAGCAGAGAAGAAGGGTAAATAATTTGATTAAAATAACGTATTCAAATTAATTTTTTATTTAAAAAATAAAATAATATAAATTAATTAAATATAAATAAAATATTATATTTTAATTGAATAGAGTGTAAATTATTTTACATATTATGAATACTTAAATACTATCATATTAGAACATTGATAAGATAAAAGAGTTTTTTTATAAAAGTAAAAATAAAAATAAATTATAAATAGATTTTAAAAATTTATTTGATAGGATGAAAATAAATAGAAAATTTATACATATTTTTTTATAATTTAAAGTAAAATATTTTAAAATATTTTTTTATAATTTAAAAATAGTTAGAGTTATTTAAAATTTTTATAATTAAAATAAAATAATTTAAAATAATTTATTTTTATTTTTATCATCTCAATTTTTAATTTTTTTGATAAAATTAAAATGATTAAACTATTAAAAATAAAAATTATTTTTATCTTATTAAATAAAAAAAATGAAAGATTTGACCCTTACTTTTTATCAACCAAATATGCCTTACGTGAGGTCCATTTAAAGAAAAGTAAGTTCATATATATTTTTGTATTTGATGTTTGTTTATAGTATCAGGGGATAAGTACATAAGTATTTTTACATTTTAACACTACTTTTTTAAGAGAGAAAAGAAAAGAGAAGATATCAGGGTCAACCACCATAATTAATTGTGAATAAAAATTGATTAAAGAAATGCTAAAATTGATCTGAAAAGCACAAAAAGGGACAGACAATTGGGTATAGAATTTGACCAAGAGGGTTGTTTCCAATGGGAACTATTTTATTCTTTGTGGGGTTTGCTTAATTTCTTGTGACATAAGACAAGTGGATTCTCATCTCACACCATATGTCTTAAAATTCTAGAAAAGTACAATTATTATTATTTTTTTATTTGTAATTTACACATAATTTTAACTGCTCCCTTTGAAAATCACAAAGCAAACAAGAGATTAAGATCTTTATTGATTGATTTCGTTTTGCACAAAAGGCAGATTCACATGTTGCATATTACAAAACAGCCAGAGAATGACATTCTCATTCATTAATACCTTCAAATTCAAATGTTTCTGACTTCTCTCTACTACCAATATGCAGACAAAACCTTGCAGTTGTTTCCCATTTCTGGTTTCCTTTGTGCCACCATATGCTTCTTCTTCATCAAAATTTTTGACTCTATTATTTAATATAAAAGTTAGTTAGATAATTAGATTTAGCTCTGAATATAAAATTTTAATCCATTTTATATCTAATATTTATTATTTTTTAAAATTAATTTACCTAATTTATAAATTATATATAATCTAATATTTATTTTAGAGAGATCATGTCATATCTATTATAATTTATTTATTTATTTAATTTTTTAATATATTAAAATTAGTTAATTATATCTTATATTAATAATTTTTAAAAATACAATAGGTAGTTGAGTGGAATAAAACAGATTAGGTATTCTCTTAATAAAATCTCATTTGAGATGTTATAAATACAATAAAAAAAGTCAACTTAAAGAAAAATTTGTTTCATTTGAAACTTGACATGACTCAATTTGAATGGATACTACCAGACAATATGTAAAAATTATTTGCTAGGATTAACTTAAACGTTATGGTAGATATGTTATGATAGATTTCACCATGAAAAGAAAGCAAATGACAACAATTGTAATCATTATATATTATTCGATATCTTTTTAAATATAAGAGTTAGTTAGATAATTTATTTTAATATAAAATATAATATTTTATTAATCTATTTTATCTTTTAAATTTATAATTTTTTTAAAATATCTCAATTAATTACATATATTAAGAGATTTCTATTAAATAATAGTTCTAATATAAATAATTAAAAATCATATTTTAAAAAAAATAATATATAATTTTTATAAACAATTAACTTAATTAATTTTTTTAATTTAAAAATTAATTATCTAATTTTTAAGTAAGGACCGAGGGAGTAATTCAAGTTTAAACTTTAATGGCTCACTTTTAAATTTATAGGTATAAGCATCTTCTTATTAAAAGTAATAATGAGATATTATTAAAAATTAAATATATATATATATATATCTCTACCAATATTAGGAATTTAAATTTTAATTAGAAAAAAACCAACTTGGTTTTTTGTCAGACCAACCCTTGTTAGTTTAATGGCTCGCTCGCTATCTATCAACTTAAAAAAAAAAAAGAAATTAAGAAATGCACATGCACAGTTATAGGTGATGATGAATAATGATAGTATACATAGGTGAAGTTTTTTAACAGAGTGTATGTCATTTTCATTTGTTTTGCCATTGCCAAGTGTTGTCCAATAACGTTGACCAGGTCAATTTCTCTGGGTAGTTTATTGCTTAGCCTTGCCTCTTCACACGTGAACTTATAGATATGTTTGAACATTCAATATTAATTATTCAAAAAATTAACATCTAATATTTGATCTTATTTTTATATATAATTAATATTTTAATCTTATTTATAGTATAATTTTATCTATAATATTTTTAATTTTATATAATTTTATTTATAATCTTTTTAGTTTAGTATAATTTTATGCATAATCTTATTTTTAAAGTATCAAGAATTGCATCATATTAAAAAGATTATAATAAAAATATATCATAAATAAAATTAAAATACTGACTACATGTAAAAAATAAAATTATGATATTAAATACTATTTTACCCTTAATTATGTTTCTCAATCTCTTAACAAATTTGAATAATATTTCTTGCATGCACCTTATGTAATAATTACCTCACCAATGACTCAATGTTTTTGTAACTTACATTATTTGTTTTTAACTGTAAATCCATCCCATATGATTTGTTCAAGAATACATATTTGTGAAATCATTTTATTTTTTTACAGTTTTTTGGAATCACTATGAGGTAAAGTACCAAAAAATAATATAATAATTAAAAAGTCTTAATAATAATTTTTATATTTCCATTCTTTTCTTAAGACCTTATAATAATTTTTTTATTTTTTAATATAAATGGGCAAATTAACTAAAACATTTTAAAAGTAAGTCGAATCAAATCCTCATGCCTTTGATAAATTAAAGAGAAGTTAGTGTCACTATATCACAAAACTATTGGCTTTTTTACAATTTCGAAATAGTTTTGTTTTGGATTAAAAATCTACAGATTAATTACATATATATATATATATACCAATAAGTATTGAATTGAGTGGAAAAAGATGAACCCTTTACATAAGATTTTGAGTTTAAATATTTTAAATAGGTGCCTTAAAAAGCCATATTTAGAAAACTTCATCCATTGATATACAAATCAACTTCAATTTAAATTATTCTGTAATATTGGATATTAATTTCTCAAAATAGGATTTTTTTTTTTTACATATAGAAGATTCATTTGTCAGTAGAAAATGAAAGAATTAATGTTTCTTTCTATTCTTGTCCGAGCACATTTGTTCTTGTGAATATAAAAAAAATTGTATGGTATTTACATTTATGGTTATTTGGATATAGAAATTGCATTTGGCTAATGTCATTGGAACAAGGAAGAAAGTGACTGCAGCAAATAAATAAAAACTCAAAAGTGCAGTTAGAATGCCCTGTTTAAAGTACTTGACAAGGGAGAGGAATCTTTATTTTCACTGTTTGGTTTGTAATTCCTTTCTAAGGATGAAGAACTAAGGAGTTAAAATAGAAATAAGAAAAAGAAAGATCTCTAAAGCTTGCACTCAATGATCCAATCTTCTCTCCGCCTCAACCAACTAAATTACTTTGAGTTTTATTATCAATTTAAAATATTTACTCCAACACTTGAAAATTAATATAAAAACGGAAAATTATTTTTTTTCTTAAAAATTTTGACCAGCTTATATCCGAGTCCCTAATCTTTAGCTCAGTATATTTCAGTTTCTAAATTTTAACTCGATATAACTCAATTCTTATAGTTTAGTTATTTAAAATACTAGTTAATATATCTTAGAAAATAAAAGGGAAAATCTTTCTTAAGGTAACCATGTATTTTTTCTCCTTATTAAATCATTTAATTTTGCTCTATTATTATAATTAGTTTCTATTCATGAGTTAACAATGCTAATAGAATAATGTTACTTGGGCTAACCATGCTAACAAAGTAAAATTAAGATATTTAATAAGGAAAAAATATACATGTGTCAAATTAAAAATTAAAGAAAATTACATGTATCTCAAGAATAGTTTTTACTAAAAATTTATATATTTCATTAAATTTAAGGACTAAAATTTTAAATAGTTAAAATTATTAAAATTGAGTTACAATGAATTAAAATTTAAGAATTAAATTTTAATTGAATTAAAATTATAAAAATTAAATTATATTGAGTTAAAATTTAAAGATTAAATAAATTATAATCAAAGTAAAACTATAGTTATAAAATATTAAAATTTTCATTATATTATATCTCATTGTGAACCAAGTTACTTTTGGTCAAGGATCTTCAAAGTCTGAGTCTTTAAAAGACTCCACAAGCTCCCTCATTCTTAAACCATCTTCACTTCACTTCACTTCACTGAACCTATCTTCAAGTCTCTTTCTTTGCGTGTTGTATACTTTCTTTCTCTCCCTCCTGTCACTTTTGCTTGCCCATTTTTTAAGCCATGTCCACCACCTCTAGAACCCTAGATTCTTCTTCTTCCTCATCATCATTCAAAGGCTATGAAGCAAACCAGACCCAGATGGTTCTGTCTCTTCTTCAGAGAAACACATCTCCTTGTGGTGGTGAGAAAAGAGGAAGAAGAAAGCAATCAGAACCGGGAAGGTTTCTTGGTGTCAGGAGAAGACCTTGGGGAAGATATGCTGCAGAAATAAGAGACCCCACAACAAAAGAAAGGCATTGGCTTGGAACTTTTGATACTGCTCAAGAAGCTGCTCTGGCTTATGACAGAGCTGCTCTGTCCATGAAAGGAAGCCAAGCAAGAACAAATTTCATATACTCTGAAACTAACACTAGTTTTCACACTACTCTCTCTCCTTCTTCTTTAGATCTTTATAATCATCATCAACCTCTTTTACCAACCTATCATCAGAATAGTGCTAGTTCAGTAGTATATGATAATATGTCTCATCTTCATCATATTGAGCCTAATAATGATAATATGATGAACAATGACATGCCTGAAACTGAGAACTTTTTCTTGTTTTCCAGTGATTCTTCTTCTAACTCAGGATACTTGGAATGTGTGGTTCCTGATAACTGTCTCAGAAGGAACAATGATGATCAAAAGGGCAAATCTCAAGAACAAGGCATGATCAAGATACCAACAGTAGGATGTGAAAGTTCAGATTTTTCTTCATACCCAGATGAAATCTCTCAGGGATTTTCATGGGATTCTGATTGCAGTGAGCTTTCTGCTATATTCAATAGAAACCCAATGAGGGTTGAAGAAGATGGATACTTCTTCGGGAGTTCTTCAAGCTATGGTGGGCTCATGACTGATCAATATGCTTCAACTTCTTCTTCATATGCCTTTGGAGATGTTGATATGGGATATTCAATGTTCTGATGAGTTATTAGATAGTGTGTGCCTTTTGTTATCATGCTTTTTGCTGATCGCTAGGATTACATTGCATGCACTCCTACGCTTTTTTTTGGTTTTCTTGTAACTTGTGTCTATCTATCTGCGAGCCTTTTACTTCTTCTTCTAATTATATAATTATATAATCACTTTATTGCGCTTTTGGGGTCAGATCTTTTGCTCTTACTCAGATTTTCAGGGGGGAAATCGTACCCCTTTTCCTGCATATTCCTTTTAGTTTGACTGGGTCTAATTGTCCTTTCAAATTTGTGTGTGTGTGTGTGAGAGAGAGAGAGAGGAGGAAGAGGCCGTTACATGGCAAAAAATTGACCTAAATTAGTTTAAATAAAAACATGAACCGTGTACCTCAGCTTATAACATTAACTTCATCAAAAGTCTTGTATTCAATTTTTAAATATATAGATGAGTTAAATACTTGTTTGGAAAGCTTATAGTACCACTCAACTTAGTTTGATTGGTCGGTACCCGAAACTATAGATAAGTATTAGGATAATTTAAGATTTTTTGCTCTAATAAAAATATCATTTAAATTTTAAAATCTTACATCAGAAATTCCTATAAAAATATATTATTATTTGTTTATCAAATATAGTCAATAGCTATTAAAATGTAAGAAACAAAAATGACTTGAAATTTTAAAATTCAAATCATATTTTTGTAGGATTTTCTAAAAAAAAATATGTGTGTGAAAGTAATAGAAATGTAAAAATTTTCTTAGGGGAAGGGATTATTTCACTTTCAAGTCTGATAAATGGAAAGTGATTTTTAATATTAAAAAAATATTAGAAAACAAATCCTTCTTTTAGGGGTATTTGCCTCAACTTTTTGGGTACAATACGCAGAGCTTCGCAGAAAGATATGTTGTCCATCCAATTCTAATTGATTGCTTTACCTTTCTTATTGACAACTATTTCTCTATTCATTAATTCATTGGCTCATTGTCTTATTGTCTGTTCCTTCCTTTGTTCTCTTTTCACAAGAAAACTAGATTGTGGGGCCAATTTTAGCTGGAGTTTGAAATTTTCATGAGTTATGAACAATGCCTTGAATAAATGTTGATATTGATTATTAATGGTGAATTTAGATAATCAAGGGTCAAACTAAATTTTAAATTTATAGCTTAAAGAACGTTAATAAGATTATTATATAAACAGTTGAATTTAAACTCCCATTTTATGTAAAATAGAGTTATAGTTTGAATTAATAAATTATTATTATAATTTATAATAGGTCAGTCAGTCTAATAAGTTTAACAAGTTTTTTAGTAAGTTTTAGCATAGCCTATTAAGTAAAATAAATTTTAAAATAGGCTAAGCGTATTTATATTTTTAAATAGGTCTGACTATATTAAGTTGATTGCAGAGCAGTTTACAAGCCACTTAACTAATTTTCACTTTTGCTTATCAATTAGGTTCACGTTTATAAACAACTGACAGAAACTTATCGCCCGTGGGTTCAACTGACGAAGGGGTGAGACATGCAATTATTTAGAGCGTGTTTGATCCTTAGAGAGTACAATTTTGTTATTGTTCCAATCGTGCCGCTTAAGGAGGTATTTTAGCTCTTAGGTGCCTAAGTTTACGCCTGAGAGTAATAGATGACTCTCCCTACCCGATATTAGTATCGCCTAGGAAGAAATGAGACTTTGC
This sequence comes from Leucaena leucocephala, assembly GCA_037074615.1. NCBI lineage: Eukaryota > Viridiplantae > Streptophyta > Magnoliopsida > Fabales > Fabaceae > Leucaena > Leucaena leucocephala. The sequence goes on from CM073562.1 coordinate 14,559,771, forward strand.
CCTACCCTTAAATCGTGAGTAAGCCCAATCTCTTTTTAAAAATTCTTATAATAAAAAAAAAAAAAAACAACAGACAAGAAATGTTTAAAGTGAAAACTTTTTTTATAATTTTAATTCTTTGTTTGGTCCATGTGTAATCACTCCACGTAAGAAATTTAATGTGTAATCAATTATTTAACACCAACGGGGTTGGTTCGAGTGATAAGTGATTCGGTATCATTTAAGTGAGGTCTTGAGTTCGAGCTTTGGCGTATGCAGAAAATCCTTGTTGGGAGACTCACCTACCATAGCTAGGTGCGCGATGCGAGTCGGATCCGTATATAATCGGGGCAAAGTTTCGGTGAACCGGTGGGTAACAAAAAAAATATTTAACATCACCCATTGTCCATGGGTTCAACTGACGAAAAGATAAGATATGCGACTATTTGAAGTATGTTCGATCCCTAGGGAGTACCATTTTGTTATGATTCTAGCCGCAACTCTTGGAGAGGCATCCTAACTCCTGGATACCTAGATTTATGCCTGAGAGTAATAGATGGCTCGCCTTGCCCTACATTAGTATCACTTAAAAGGAAGGAAAATTTTGTCTTACCCTGATCGTAAGTGCGTGTAATCCCTTCTTACAAATTTTTGTAAAAAAGAATTATTTAACATCTATAATGGTAATGGAGAGAATGAAGGCAAACTTTTTCACTATTTGATCAGTACTATAAATGGGTAGCTCGTTTCATCTTGATTAAATACTTGGCAATTATTTTTTATTTTTCTTATACATTAACACCATAGATTTGGAGCAAGTTTAGGACAAAAATGAGCACACAATTGATAAAAGACAGCTAAGAGGGTTAAAATGAAATCGGTGAAAGAAATAGACAAATTGATTTTAAAAAAAAAATAAAAGTAAATTCAAGAATGATATAAAATAAATTTGAAATTATATTTTATTTTTAGTTATAAATAAGTTGCATTATTCACAAGTTGTTAATAATAAGGCTTATTTATATCCCAAAATTAGATAACTAATAATATGATTCAATAATAGTATAAAAAATAATAAAATTTATTTCTTACATTTAATTTAAAAAATAACCTTATACCCCATATGCAGAAAGGTTATTTTCTAAGTATAAACTAGTCACCTCCAAATCACAAGAAAATAAATTCATTAAATTTCTTAAATTCACACCGTATTCCCTTTCTCAACCATTAAAACTTGTTGAAGGTTATAAAGAGAATTAGACCCATAACCTCCCATTTATAAAGAAGTCTTCATACCACGTCGGCATTGGCATATTGCTTCAAGCTATACACTAATTTTATAACCACTGCTACAGCACTCCTCAAATATTCACTGTAGCTAGCAGGCTTAGACAAAATCCAAACACTACATAAAGCTCCCGAAGTGGACTATCTTCTACCTGAGTTGACACATATACTAAAAAAATAGACTCATATTCTGTAAAATAATAAATTCAATTCTCACTATTATTATAATAATTCTTTTAATAAATAATTTCATAAATCTCCCTATAAACAATCTATAAGCCTTAAAACTATACCCTAATCTTGGTAAAAAACTGACCGAATTCACCAAAACTTTTATATACAAAAAAACACAAAAGAAGCGGCTATCCTCCTGCTCAAATAGGGTCCTTTTACTCAAAAGACATGAACTTGATTTATAGGGTGCATTGCATTATGCTGTACCTTTTTTAACTGAAGCATAGTGTGGGGTGTGGGTTCTATTTTAAAACAAGATCATCTTCCAATAAACATATCCAAATATTTCAGTCATGAGGGAGCAAAAATGAAAGAAATTTCCCACCAGAAAATTACCTGATCTCACATTTGAAGATTTGATCAAGTGAGCTGAGAAAGGGGAGACAAATTATTACATATTCAAACTTTTCGATTGAAATGTTGCTTCATATATGCATTTTTGTGATAAATTTAAGTACCAAGTCAAGCATTTCACTTGTCACATTTTGTGTATCTAAAAAAAAAACATATGAGATAAGCAATGTGAAGCCTCATTGTAGTCTCCTGATTAATTCTCTTCACAGTAAACCCACCAAGTCAAAAGGTTGGGAACAGTAGTGAATAGGAGAGCTTCCAGATACAGTTGGAAAATTGTTCCCAGAATCAAAAAAGGATTGGTATTTGGAGGAGAGAAGGGTTTTGGTGAAGAGACATAAACACAGGGTCAATGAAACTGTGGGAGCCATAATCTTCTTAATATTAAAAGAGACCAGAGCATAAATAAGTACAACAAACTCCAAAAAAAATTGGAGATTTGGATGGACATGCATAATGGGCTTTGCAGATTCTTTTAAAAGTTATTCAGAAGAAAGGTGGCTGTATGGGGTTGCTAAAATCTCCAGGTTGTTGGCCATGGTTTTATTCAAAAGGATCAAAGAGATGGCCATGAAAAGTTTATGACACGAATATAATTGACGCTGACGTGTGCCTAGAACTGAATGAGGAACTGGAATAACTCAAAAAGAAAACCTATTTCAGGACCTCTTTAAATAATGATGTCCAGTTGAAGAATTGAGATTTAAAGGAGTTATAATGAGGTATGCATTCACATTGCTTAACTAGAGGTGTGAGGGACGGAGCTACTTGTGGTGGTGCTATTGGTGATTGCTGAAGGACTGGAACTCTGAGCAGATTGTTGAGCAGTTGATTGAGAAAAGGATCCATCAGATGACAAGGCCAAGCCAACCGATGCCGTTGATGTGCTCATTGACGAAGATATTCTGGACGATGTGGACTCCTTGCCAGATCCTGAGGTGAGTTCAGGTCGCAATTCTGATGATGAAGACGGCGGAGCAAGAGTGCCCATTGATGAGGGCGCAACTGGCATATCAGCTAAGGATGAAGCAGACGGACTATAACTCAGTGCTCCAATAGGATGATCAAATTTGCATGCCAGGCCAAATTTACAGACCCCACGCTGCGCATAATGAGTGCAAGTAGGTGCACCCTGGATAAGTAAAGACCAGGATCAGATTCTTAACAAATAAAATGACAGACAAGCAGACAAACAAACTAATCTTACAAAGCATTCCATATTTAAAGGTCATGTACAAGAATATACAACTCAGATGTATGATCAATTACTTGTGTTGAAATTGAAAATCATTGCGGAAGGACTTAAAAACCACTGAATGATGATCGAGAAACTAAATAGAGAAATAAGCATATGAAATAATGCCCACAGAAAGAAATATGTAGACAAAGTGAAATTTATTTTATGAAATGTTATAATTACTTGGGTTAAAACTAACTAACTTCAAGGCTAGATGGAAAATGAAAACCAAAGGCAAAAAATACAAGAAAAGAAAAGGGGCAAGTCTCTGGCTTTCAAGAGGCAGAGTCTCCTAAATTCCACTGATATTTTCCTTCCTATGGGCCCATACCAATCGGTGAACGATACATGCAACCATCTGATATTTAGTTATCCTGGACCCCTCACCAGGGACTATTTCATCATTCCTTTGTTTTATTCCCCATCTTCCTACCATAGGCCTCAGCAACCTAGGCCATAAAATGAATCCATAAATTATCAGAATTTAATTCAAAAAGATTTTTAAGTATATACCATATGAAGGTTAACTCCATAACACTATGCAAGAGATTAAAAAGTACATGACTGATACAATCAGACTCTTATAGTCTGAAAGGGGAAAAAAGGAAGAAATACCACAAATTACACTGCTTTTGTGACCTTATCCATAAAAGCTTTCGCATCTTAGCTTCCTCAACAAAAAGGTAAGCTTTTAACCAATAAACTTGGACATCATTTCATCAAACTCAGATGTTTTCAGCTTCAGATGATTACTAATTTATCATTTTCCCCATATAAATTGAGATAGTTCCAAAACCCATCTTCATCTCCATTACTAACCCAAATGAATCTCCAGAAAAAAATCCAAGATTTACTAATCCACATATTTCTATATCGACAGATAATTCTTTATATAAACTTGACTATATGTCATTGACTACTCCGGAAAAAAGTAATGAGACAGTGGTTGAATTATCACTGATTTTTTTTCAAAAGCCTCGCTGGTTATCCCTACCATTGTAGAAAACCTTTGAAGACCAATCTTTAAGCCTCAAGATGATGTTAATATGGGCATTTTATCTAAAAACAGATAAAAAAAAATGAAGTAATACTCCTTATCAAGATCTTTGAGGACCACAACCAAGGATAAGATTATCTCAATTTAGTAACAGAGCCAAATCATTAGATACCCCAAACATCCGCAAAGAGTATACTGAGTTTTCAAAGAAACTTCAGGGCATAAGAGACTTGCTAAGTAGGGCATGTCTGATCTTAAGGCATTTTACTGGCCCCAATAACTGTTTATGTGCAAAAGAAAATTAGGATCATTTCCATAACAAGGGATCATGTGTTCATCAGTCCAAACATCCAAAAGTTAGACAGATCTCTCGTATAGTATGTCCAATCAAGATCAGAGAGAAAATTACCATAATTAAGCAATCACGTAAAACAACGCCCAAACCTTTGGCCCAAAAAAAACAACACCTAAAACATATGATAGCTTGTTATAAGTGATGCAAAAGCTTGTCTTTCTTGAAACAACATCCCATTTAAATGAAGGCAGCAACAATTTCAAATAAGTTAGGAAGAAACATAGTACATAGATTAAACAATGACATGTACAAAAGCCATATTGATTTATGCATAACAGTAATGCAGAAGCAATGCTTTGGATAACATTCATCACAGATGACAGATCAAGTTCACAACACAATGCTATATCAAGCATATATGATATCAGTCATAAGCTGAAGTTTGTGATACTCATTCTACATAATGGGCAACAACTATTCAAGGACATAGACATGGTCCCAACCAGCTAATGTTCTCAAGCATACTTTAGAAGGGTTAATCCAACCCAAAGTACTGGCAAGCTACTGAAAGAGGAAATATGGTTCATATAAAGAATAAGGGGAGAATGAAAAGATCTTCAATGCTTTTCAACAAGATTTCCATAAATACGGGAAAGGAACATAGACTAAGCAAATTAGAATAAAACATAGAACATTGAACAAGAAGATTCATCAACTCCAGCTATATCATGCAGGATTTTTTTGAGCAAAAAAAAAATATGACCTAGATGATCACTGAAGAAGATCCCTTGATCTTGATTCCTGTGGAGTTGGAGAAAGATAAGGAGAAAAAAAAAAGCAGGTGGGGCCAATATCCCCCCCTCCCACCCCAAAAACTCTACAGAAAATTTCAAAAGGAAATTTAGGGTATCCAATGCCCTTTTATATCTCCATTCAAATTTACGGGAAACTGAGAGGGCAAAAGGATCTGATCTCCAACATTCCCCAGTGAAAAAGAAACTAGTCAGAGAAGCATTGCAAAAGTTCAAACATTCCATAGTTCACAATAATCAATGCCATAGCAGAGAACAAATCCACATAGAAAGATTTGGCGGGAAAAGTGCTTGCTTACAGCATTTAGTGTGTTTGGTAAACTCAAAAACCAAGATTTTAAAAGAGCTTTTGGTCCAAACTTTAGTTTAAGAAAATTTCAAAATAAATAGCCTTATTTATCCATAAGTGCTTCTAGGATAAGTCATAGTTTTATATAAACTCCTAAGAATAGCTTCTTGAGGGGAAAAAAGTTTATGGGCATCAAAAGACTATTTTACCCCAACTTTTCTTTACTCTCTCTCCTCTCTCCCTGGCCGAGGTACTTGTTTTGTCCCATCCCACCTTCCGTCATTACTCTTCCAGGGGCAGGACCCATGAGTTTTGGTTTGCAGATCTATGGCTTGTTCTTCCCACAGAAGGCAGTTTTCTCTCTCCTCTCCTCTCTCTCTCTAGCCGTCGCCATTTTTAGGTAGCTCATCTCTCTATATTCCATTGCTCTTCCTTTCTTGGCTTCACTCCCCATATATTATTTTCATATTTTAATATAAATATACGTATATGTATATATATAAAATACAAACTTAAATTTCTAGTCCCCATGTATTAAATAATTACCAATAAATAATCAATACTAAATAACTAATAATTAATAAATTGAATTACTTATTTACTTACTTATTAGTAATTATTTATTCTTACTTACCCAATAAATCAAACATATATTATTTACTATTTTAATACCACACATAAAATAAAAATTAAAAATTTCACTTTATGTAATTATCATTTCATCTCATACTCTTTATAGTAATTTAGCAATCACAAAAGTTATTTTGATAATAATCATCTAAACAGTCATTTATTCAAAACCACTTTTTTCCATAAACTCTTCTCCAAAAAAGCTTATCTAAATTATTTTTTTCTATAAACCCTTCTCCAAAAGCCAATCCAAACAGGCCGATACAGTGAATACACTTGAAGAAAAGAGACAAAAAAAAAGGCACAATTATATGTACATTTAGTAGAAAGACAGGAAATGGACATTTCCCTCTGATAATTTGTTTTCATTGATGCTATCAAACATAATATGGAACTCCATTCAAGAAAGCTTCAAATTCTGAATAAAGCGATTTTCAATATCTCGCTATTAGCATCAAATTCCAATGACTAGCTAGTACTACAGTTTTAGCCGAACAAATGGAACATTCATAATACATTACATGGAATGGCTGTACAGAAGAGTTGAGAATGATGATTACCGGGCGCAAAGGAAGGACCACATTTGCTTTTGGAGCAGCTAATTCAGGTGGATGATGATATCTACATGATGGACCAAATTTGCACTCCCCCGTTTTCATATAATAGTGACACTCTGGTTGATCAGGTCTTTCTGGAAACGAGTGTTCCTTCTGACTACTTCCCGAAGGACCAACTGAGGAGCCTGAAGGTTGATACTGTCCAGTATAAGTCGATGCTGATGATGGTAGCTGGCCTATCCCATAAAGCGGTGCCGAACCAACATTAGATGGAGTACTTGAGGGAACTAAGGGGCTTCCAGGAGGCTGCATCAAGTAATCAATGGCTTCAACAAATGCACGAACAACTTGGATAAATAATCAAATAATAAGTTTGACCTACCTGATAAGGACTCCAACCTGGAAAAGGGACTACAGCTGGGGACAAAACCACGTGCCCATAGGGACTATGGACTAATGAGCCAGGTAGCAGAGGTGGCCTAGGAGTTGCAACCATTACACCATATTGTGATGATAAAGGGCCAGATGGAGGTTGTACGGTTGGATATAATGGCGAAGGTACTGGTACAGATAGAGGTGAAACGGGTGGAACTGGTGTTTGTGCTGGAATTTGCATGCCATCAGGCTGAGGATGGTGGAATTTACAAGTTGCGCCAAACTTGCATTGTCCCGTTTTCACATAATAGGAACACTCTTTCTCCCCCTGTTATTTGTAAAAATTCCAGTTTGGAACAAACTCTCTCCGTTATCAGAAAATGTGAACTCAACATTCAAGAAAAGACACAAGTTTATGCGTTAAATGTAAAGAAATACAGACCGGTCGCATTGGATATCCATAATAATTTAGTGACACGTGACCAACAGTGCCTCTTCCCTGCCTAGGATGGTGATACTTGCAGGAGGGACCAAATTTGCAAGATCCTGTCCTCATATAATACTGTAGTTTACATCATCAGACCACATAATCAATAGGAAAGGAAAGTCATCAACTCTATAATGAAAACAAAATTTTGCATAAAATTCCTTCCATTCTTGACATAAATATGCATGACTGTTGAACCAACTACCAACAAGGAATTAGAATGCGAAAGTATGCTCCCGAAGTTGTTAGCAGAATTAGATAAAGCACCTGGCATACAGGCTGGCCTACTCGTTCTGGGTACTCCCCTCCCGGCCTCGCAGCTCCAATAACCTAATCAACTCATATACATATATATATTTCCAAATTATGAAACACTCGATCAGAATATCAAATGCAAAATAGTGAACTCAGATAAGTTAATTGAGTAAATAATCAATATCCTGGCAATCTTTGATGGAAACCCGTCAAATGCAAGCTCAAACCTAATACATAGCCCGGGGCCCAAAGACAAGAATATCAAACCAAATTGAACTCAAAGAAGCGAATGTTCATATCGGCCATCAGGAACCAAACAAAGCCCTTCAATAAAGCCCGCAAATGATTAACTACAACAAATTTACCGCGCCACGGTCTCGGGGATGATTGAACCGACATCGGGAGCCGTACCCACAAAAACCAGTCCTCAAATAGTAGATACAATCAGCCTCATCGGGCCGTTGCGGGTACGATTCACCGCCACCCAATTCCAATTGCCACACTGACTCTGCATTTACCAAATCGAGTTCAAACCCAGTTAAATGACTCCACATTCTTCAAAAACCACAAATCGCAAAAGCAATACCCAAAATTCCGCCAAAAAGAGGACGGAATTCAGAATGTAGGAACAGATAGACTCACCTTCTAGCCCTGTTTCGCCTCCCGTTCCGGTCCATTCCGGTGACGGATCAGACTGCGATCCTTCACTGGTCCGGCCGTAACGCTCCATTGTAAGAACCAAACGAACAACACCAACCGGAAAGGAAGCTAATTTACACAGGAACCTGAGAGTCTCGGAACGTTGAACTGAGAATGAGTGGCTCCGATCAGATAATGATAATAGATTGCCGTGTTTCAGAAAGAGAAAGTAGAGAGAGAAAAATGGGTTAGAGCATCTGGGGTTTCGACCCTCTCCCTCCCTCTCTCCGTCTCTCCCACACGCACGCACACACCGCACACACGCCCTTTCACATACAGAGATACAACACAGAGACGGCGTCTCTGTTTCTAGTCTGGTCACTTCTCTCTCTAGTTTCTCTGTCGCTCAATCTCTTTCAGTTTCGAAGCTTTTTATTTGTTTTTTATTTTGATCTTTCTTCCTCCTACCATTTTACTTCGAGGGAAGAAGCCTCTTTATTTTTGTGTAAGGGGAGAAGCCTCTTTTATTGGTCCTGGAATTTGTTGGTTTATTTATATACGCGCCAAACACCGCATTCCCTGAAATATTAATAATAAATCTCCTGAAATTTTGTTTTATTACACTTGCATTTTTTTAATTACATTTTAAATAAATAAATAAATATTAATAAAATTTATTGTTCCATTGAAGAGCCGAATAGAATAAATTTGATTATTTTTAGGAAAAAAATTACACTAAAAAACATATTTTATTTTTGAGGTGACCGTAATATTTTGAACAAAATTAATTGATACAGGCCAAAAAGAGAAAAAAAATAAGAATTAATCAATAATATTGAAATGGACAAATATCGAATAATATTTTGCAAAAAAGAAATAAGTATGGTGGTGACAAGAGGCGAGTAAGATTTTGCCAAAAAAGAGACGATTTCAAAAAGACTATAATACCCTTGGAAATAAAAATGTGACCCAGGAGAATCTGTAGATTATAGGACATGACAGAGTTGTCCTTTTGTATTATTAGAGAATTACGTTAATTAAATAAATACAGGGATTAATTAAATTGATGTAATTAATCAATTAATTAATTAATTAAGCTTTGAGTGCCGTGCGGCTGAGTGAAGCTGCAAATAAAGGGAAGCATGAGATAGATGCTCATGCCTCCACGTGGCATAAAATGAGGATCTTCCTTAAATAAAAAGGTCTCAGGAATTTACTATGTTGCTAAAATTTTGGGATCTTTTTCTCTTACACTAACTTTCATTTCAGTTGTAAGTCTCAATTCAAAACAGGTCATCTTTAGTAGGTAAAAATAAAAATAATAAATTTTGATCAAAAAAAGGTAAAAATAATAAAATTATATCTATGCATATCTATCTTCAAATTATTGTGATAAAAAATTATAAATTTTATAAACATAATCATTCTTAAATATTAAAAAATATTTAATTAAAATTTGTAAAAGACTGTAAAAAATTATATTGCTGAATTTTATGAATGTGACTAAAAATTTATTAAAATTATGTAGTTTTTAAAATATCATATTAATTTTTCCAAAAGTATCATAAAATTACACGAGTATGGCAACAATTATGATTTAAAAATTTTCAACAAAATTTGTATAAAAATGGGTCTTTCAATGAATTTTCTATTTTAAATACTGTAAAGTACTAATTGTACAATTCTCTATCATTAAAAATTAATGTGGTATAATTAAAACAAATCAGTTCATTTGATTAAAACAAAAAATTTCGCTTGATTAATGTTAATTATCCTAGATCGATGTATATTGTAAATATTTTTTTAAAAAAATAAAAATAAAGAAAATGGGCAATATATTGATATATCAGCATTTACACATATTAAAAATATGAGCCACTTATTATCTTTAAAAGATAAAAAGAAAAGTGAACTTTTTTTTATATATTTTGTTGGCTATATTCATAATATCATTCTGCGTTTAGATTCAGTTTGATTTTTTTTTTAATTTGTGAAAATACACTTTTTTGTTAAAGGTATATGAACAAAGAGCCCTTTTTGCAATTTGTTACATGCTTTAATAATTTTGGATAGAAGAATATTTCCCACCCCATAAAAAAAGCTTCATCTTACGTACACTCACTAAAATATCCAAACAAAAAGAAAATACACACACTACAAAATATAAATACTTATAGTCATATTTATTAACTAATATATTATCCATATGAAATTAAATTATTTATTACCTAACTCATATTTATCACCCTTCACCAATAACGGGACAAAACTAACTAGAAAAATATAATTATATGATATTTGAAACTTGATTATTAGATCCGAACATTATTATCATATATGTTTTGGAACGGATTCGATATTTAAAAATATTATTTTATTATTATTATAATTATAGTATTTAGATAGATATTTTAATTTTTAGGTATATAAATTTATGTATGAAGGTAATAAATAGTTTGTCCTACTTGATATTAGTATCGTTTATGAGAAAAAGAGACTTCACTCTATCTTTAAATAGTAAACAAATCTAACCATTTTTTAAAAAAATTATAATATATATATATATATATATATATATATATGTTAGATTGAATCTGATTCCCTCAACTTAACTTCTTTCATCAACAAACTTTGAACCATTTACTTTGTTTAAGGAAAAATAAGATATTTATACTCAATTTAGCTGATATTAATATTATCTATTATTATATTTATAATATAATATTTATTTAATTAATTTATATAAAATAAAAAAATTAATTAAATTATTTATTTTTAACAATTATATGTGAGTTTTTTAAAAATACCATATTTAATTATATGTATTTTAATCTATCACTGATAAAAATTTATTTAATATATGTAATCATATAATAATATTTTAGGAAAAAATTATAATTTTGAAGGATAAAATAAATTGGGATCTTATGATTAGGATAAAATCAAACCCTCTATCTATCTGTTATAATTAGGATCGGATTGATAGAGTATTATTTAATTATTATCCATGAGTGCTTTATTTTTTTAAATATCTATATAATATATACTTCTAAGTTATGTAATTAAAAAAAATTGAATACTGCAATCCAGTGCCCAAGTATATGTATAATAAATAATTATAGTGAGTGTGTGTAGTAATTTTTATGTGTAAATGCAATCCCATGATTGTGTTCAGCAACTTGGTATATTAAATTTTTACCATAATATTGGGATTAATGATGGATAATTAATTAATCAGCAAGCTGAATAGATTAAAGTTGGAGACATGCATAATTGTCTGAGTTAAAATAGGTAATTATCATAATATTTTAAATTCTTAACAAAAATTTGAGATAGATAATATTTTATTATATTTGTGCTGCTGGCATGGTATTGCATAATATTATTTTTGTTTATCAGTATAAAAAAATATTATTTTTTATTTCTTTTTACTTTTTGTATATTCTCATTTTTTGCAGACAAATTATGTAAAAATAAAATGCATCATCATTATTTATTTATAATTCATTTGAACAGTTGTCCTTTTTAAATTAGTCGTTATTTTAAATAGATGTAAATAAAAGAAAAGGGTATTTTTTTAGTTTTATTGTATTCTTTTTTATTTGGCCCTTTTGACTTAAATAAGATATGACGCGTTTCTTTATGCCCCCAATGATTTAAAGAAGTGGACATTGTGGGTTTCTTTTTATCACTTTAATTTTCCCTTTTTCTAGGTGCATGGTATACGTATTTTTTTAAAATTAATTAATTAATTAATTTGAGATAAAAGAATGGATATTTCAATTAATGCTTCCACTTTGTGGCTAAAGTCAAGAGGTGGAATGAAAAGTTGAAAGAATATAGAAGATTCGACTTGGGATCTTCAAAGGTCAAATGTTCAAAAAATCACAGTTCTTCAATGGTATAAACTTTGTAAACTAAAAAAAAAATGTTATAGGAAATTAGAAATTTGTATAAATTTCAGAAAGTTATAATTATCTTTAATTTATAATTTATTAAATATTGGCATGATTTTTTTTTTTTAAAAATGTATCACTGCCTTTAAAATTAAATAGAAAAATTATTGTTTTAAAAATACTTTAACTTAATTCTTTTGACACTTTTGATTTTTTTTTAAAAAAAGGGAGGTAATATAATTAAAATAAAGGGATTTTGGGGTCATACACCTTACGGTTATTAAAATATTGACCATGAGGGGAACTAAAACATTATTTATTCAAGCTTTGATTTATTAGAATAAATTATTCATAAATGAGTCATGTGATAGTAATAAATATTTGTTTATCGCATTTTTATTAAAATTGTTTAAAAACTAAAATACTCTCTGTGTATTGGACCAACTTCAAAAAAAGTGGGCAATTGTTTTTTTAATAGAAAAAGGTAGTAACCCACACATGAAATTTAATACACGAACTATTTATAAAATTTAGATAAAATTTTAAATATTTTTATAAATATTAGTTGAATCATGACTCATGAATCTCATAATAACCTGATATAAGCTTTTGAAAACCAATAACCTGAACTTATAAAAGATTAAAATAAATAAAAGATGCTCATATTAAAAACAAAAATTATAATACTCTCTTCCATTTTAAATAAATAATTTATATAAATAATTTATAAAAATAAAAAAATTAGTTGAATTATTTATTTTAAAAAAATAAAAAAACATTTATTAATTTCTTAAAATATTATTTTTAATAATTTACGTAAAAAATACTGGTTGATAAAATTTTTCTTAATATCGCAATTAATAGATATAGTATAGAGAAAAATTATAAATTTAAAAGATAAAATATATTAAAATATCATAAATTGAGTTATATATATATATAGTAGAAATGATTAATTTCTTACATGAATCAATATTCAAACTCTTACCAGTGATAATATTTAATAACAAAAAATACCTAAAATATAATTTTTTATAATAAAAAAATACATATATTTATAGATTTTATAAGTAGATTGATATATAATCATATATTGTTTGTCATCTATCATAATATAACCTTAAGTTTGATTGTTAAGTGCTGACTCATCAGAACTTTGATAAAAAATCTGAGTTGGCAATATGACAGGGCACGTGATGTGGCGTTTTTGTGATTGGAATATTTCTATTTTGTTAAAAAGCAGGTTTTCTTATTATCTCTGAATATATTCTTTTCATCAATGAAAAAATCAGCTTCACCTCGACTTTCTTATAAAATTTAAATTAAAAAAAAAAACAATGGAATGGAGATGACCGACATTCCAGAGACAAAAAGAAGAGGCGCCGAACCCATCTTCTTCACTGGCTCCGTAGCCATAGGCCATAGCTTCCTCGATCAAATGATTCAGGGCGCCACCACCGTCAAAAACACCTTCTCTCAATATATAGTGAAGACCCCCATCTCCCATGGGAAGTTTCACTTCGCACACTTGTGAAAAAGATGAAGCTTGGGGTTTAGAGAAAGTCCAGGTGGAATCTTATTCGAGAAATCGCTGACGTTCTTAGTCAACTAACCTCCCTCCATTCCCCTCTCTGCAGTCGGAGAAGGCGTCTCCCAACTCCAATCCTCACAGTCGTCAAATTCGGCGTTCTAGGCACGTTTCTTCGAGCAATGGGGATTCAAGCAATTTACCATTGTTGGATCTTGCAATGGTTTTCATCAAGAATTTACATAAACTAGAGAGAGAATAAAGAGAGAGAAAGAATAGCTCTTAGATCTCAAGTCGAACGAACAAACCCTGAGTTTTTTTTGTCTAGATGTGTGTGTGTGTGTGTGTTTTTTTTTTTGATGATGGTGATGAGATTAAGAAGGAGGGATGAAGGAAGGGAGGAACCAAGTCCCAAACCCCAAGCATGGAACATTCAATATCAACACACCAGAAAGCCATGGGAGAGGCCAATTCCTGCATGTGATTTTTTCCCTGTTTTTGGATGCGATTTTTTCATCGATAAAATGGATATATTTGGAGATAATAAAAAACTTGTTTCTTTAAACAAAATAGAAAAATTCCAATCGCAAAAACGCCACATCATATGCCTTATTATATTGCCAACTCAGACGTTTAGTCAATTTTTTACTGAATCAGTACTTTTAATAGTCAATATTAAAGATACATAATATTATATTATTTTAAATAGTTGATAGATAAAATTAAATTATAAATAACTTTAAAATATTAAATATATATAAAAAATTCTAAAATATTAGATATACTTTAATACTAATAAAAAGTTATAAATTTACCTAAATTTTATATTTTAAAAATTATAAATTAGAATTAGGCAGAGATAATATTAGGAATTATTATGATATTTACGAATGGGATGGTATCACTGGGTGGAAAATTTGTGTCCACAAGAGAAGACTTGGACTATGGAATATATATTCGGTTTGACCCATATTATAAAGTGTCTTATCTTTGACTTTATTTTTGGGTGGGTTAGCCCTTTTAACAATGCGAATGCGATGGGATCCACTTTTGGAGGAACCCAACGGCCGTGATGTGATTGTGAACCAACGGCCAGGATGTGATTTGTGAACCAACGGCCGTGATGTGACCATCATTGAGAGCGTCATCCGTACGGCTCAGGGGACGAGGTGTGACTTGGAGACTAGTAGTAGGTGTGGCAAGTCCACACATCATTATTGCCAGTGTCAGGAGTTAGATAGAGATGACCGGTTGTAGCCGATTAAATTTTAATAAATGGAATGATTCAAATTTCATTCATCTTTTCTAATTTTTTAAATTTTTATTTCAACATGACAGAATTTATAAAATATAAACTACTTCATCCAATTTATTCCTTCCCTTTCATAAAAGGTATCACAAAAACATTTTTAACTCAGACTAAAAAAACATTAAATATTTTTAGTGTTATTTGAATAAATATTAGTTAACCATTAATAGGTGCATTAACCAAGCTACTGAAAACTAATTCAAGCATTGAGTTAATTAAACTTTAAGGATAAATAGTCTAATTGTAGTTAAATTATTGATCAATCTAATTATAATTAAAATAATATAATTAAATTATATAAAAATATTCATATATAAGTATAAAAATAGTAAATTTAAATAAAAATGTAACACACTATAAATAAATCAAATATTCTTATCCGAACTACAAATAATTCAACAAAATAAGTTAATATAAAATAAATTTAACAAAATATCATTTTTTTTATTTTTTAATTCAAAATAATGCCATTTTAAATGCAACAAACAAAGAAGAAGTATAAAATCCAATTTAATTATCTAAAACTTTTGATTTGATTAATAAAAAAATTAGTTCACCATATTATTATTCTACTCCATGAACTAAGTTATATTTCAATAGCACGATATTATCAATTTAAAAAAATAGAGATAAGTGAATACTATTTGAGTTCTTATCATAAATCAATTTTAATTAATTATTATATATTAAAGAGTGATAGTTAAATAATCAAATATACCTTAAATTGGTAACATTTTTCAAGTTTAACATGATTCTCTTACTACATTTACATACCATCCTCACATCTCTATCTTTCTAACAAAAATTAAATAAAAATAAAAATATAAAATAGTCATTAATAATCTCTAAGTGAAACTATATTTAAGATATTTTTTTATTTAAATATACTTATAATAATGGCTAGAGTGGTATTTAATATCTTAAAATTTGAAAATAATATTTATTTCAAATTATTAAAATATTTATTATATAATAGAGAAAGTCACTCTTTATCATCTCTACCAATATAACTGACATAATAAATAGATGAATATATCTTTTAAACATAATGTTTTATGTTCAAATTAAATAATATGTATAAAAAATATTTTATTGGTAGAAATAAAATATATTTTACTAATATTTATAACTAAAAAATATTAATCTCTAATTATCATTAATAGGATACTGTTTAGACTATACCAGTTCTAGTTCACAATATTAATAACTTGTACAAGGATTATTTGGTTTTCAAGATGAGTCACTCATAAAACAAAATAATTTTATTTATCAATTTTACCCCTCAAACTAACATTCAAATATTCAATGGCACAACCAGACATTTGGGGACAGAGAAGCAAATTTTTAACCATTTTTTTATCACGAGAATCAATAAATTATAATATTATAAATATAATAATTTATATAGATAAAAGAGTATAAGAAAATTATACTATTTTCCCTACTGCTAACACTTAAACGTGACTTATTGTAACTAATGTGGTTACTTATATTAATTAATCAAACAAATCCTGGACAAAATTTTCTCCAAATTTTTTTTATTTAGTCTGGATAAGAGATTGATTCACCAGTCTTACTCATTTGACTGGTGACTTGAGCAGGAAGGAATTAAAGAGGGGAAGGAACCGGCGGAGGAAGTAAAAGGGTCGGAGAGTGGTTGGAGGAAGTCGGTGTGAGGTGGACAAGCTAAGTCCACAAGTTGCACTTTTTAAGATTTGCTGCAATTACTCTGTTTTTGGACTCTTCTGTCACCTCCCTCCTCCCCTATCCCAAATGTCGGCGACTTCTCCCCCCTCTCTCTCTCTTCCCCATTTATAAAATTCCTCTCATCACTTCCTTATTTTCACTTTTCTAGTTTTCTTATTATGAAAAAGAAAACAATTCCTCGTGAGAGCATTGATTATCATCAACCCATAAAAATTAATATTTTTTTAGTATATATATTTTTTTTAAAAATATCAAGTTTATTTATAATATAAAAATATGATAAAATCTCATTTTTTTCTTAGATAATAATAATATTATGTAAGAAGAACTATTTATTACTCCCAAACATAAATCTAAATATCTAAAAATTAAGATATCTTCCCAAATATTATAATTAAAATTATAATAAAATGATATTTTTTAGATATTAAATATATTTTAAATAGTCATATATCTTATTTATTTATCAAGATAATAGGTATTAAAATTAATATTCGATATATAATATTGTAATGTGAAGGATGGATTTGATCAGACCACAATCTAACATGAGTCCAAAGCGTGATTTTTTTATAGATTTTGTGGTAATTTAGTATATTACTTGAAAAAACGACATTTAGGGACGGTTAGATAGGAGGGATTTGGTAAAAAGGATTAAGGAATATTTTCTGAGTTTAATTTAGAAATATTAAATAAATAAGGTTAGAAAATTTTAATTAATTTTTCTTACTATTTCTCTTTATGAAATTTCAAGAGTAATATATTTTTAAAAATGAACATATGCACAAAAGTTTTACCCTTTATCACCATATTTTTTTTTATAAAATAGTTAATTACACAAAAAGAAAAAAATTATACAACTAAAATTGGTATAACTAGATTTAGGGAAAGGGAGATTAGTAGTACATCAGTTTTAGTTTAGAAAGAGTAACTGAAAAATGGTTGAAACAATTAAGTTCGTTAAGCAAAATTTTATTACATGCGACGGCAAGTATGAGGTTCAAAGATGCAACAAATGAGGAGCCAAATTGGATCAGCCAGTGTAATCTCGGCCTTCTCAGTCAAATATAGCTTCACCCATGTGGACTTCATCCATACCTAGAAAAATTATAGCAATCCAAGTAGTATACCTTCTAATGTTAAGTTTATTTACATTAATTTTTAAAAGAGAATAGATTATAAAAAGAATATATTTTAAAAAATAAATTTTAAAAAATATATATTTTAAAAATATAGATATTTGGATGATTGATAGTAAAATTATATTTCATATTAGTAAATTATTAAAAAAAGGTATGATTTGATTAAAAGTATGAGAGAGTAGAGAAGAAAAAGGAAAGTGTATAAAGAAAAGAGAGGAAATATGATGGATAAGAGAGAGGAGAGAGGAGAAAAGATAGATAATAGAAATAAAATAGGAGAGGGGGTGGAAGAAAAAATATGGATAAGATATTAATTAGATAATTTAAAAACTCTTTTACTGTTATAAAAATTAATTTTAATAGTTTATTTAAAATTATAATTTAAGCTAAAATTATTTTTGTATAAATATAGTTATTTATTTTAAAAAAATTAAATTAAAATTTTATCCAAAAAAAAAACTTTTTAAACCCTAGAGTCAAACATACAGTTAACCTTTTTCACACAAGATTGGCCACTTCAATACAGACCTAATATCGTGTTGAGTAGGTGAGAAGTGAAAAAATAGAAAGTAGAAGTAATTGGTACGATGAAAGTTATTTTTATTTTTATTTTAAATATTTTATATTATTTTAAATCTATTAAAAAAGTTAAAAATTAAAATAATAGAAATAGAAGTGAAATTTTTTAAATCATTTTATCCCAATTATAAAATTTATAGATAAACTTAACTTTTTATAAGTTATAAAAAATATTTTAGATTATTTTATTTTAAATTATAAATATATATTAATTTTATACTCATTTATATTTTATTAAATAAATTTTTTAAAATCGATTTTTGTTTCTACTTTTATTAAAAAAAATTAATCTTAACAAAACGTAGCGTAATAATGTTAATTAACACTGAGATAGAGATACGAGTAGGAGTGGAAGCATATTGTTTTGCCACTTTGCAGCACTAATAATTAATAAATAATTATAAATAACTAGATACCTCTTCCCATATAAAGTAAGGAAATGACACTTTAGCCCTAACACTAAATGTAGCTTGCAAATTAGATATTTGTTGATTAAAAATATTAAGAGAATTATTATAGGGTTCTAATAACAAATAAATAATTAAATTTATTATCATTTCCTATATTAATTTATAATAATTCCCCAAAAAACTGTTTCTTAGTACTCTACATTACTCCAAAGTTTTTTAAGATGTCAATTGCTCTTATAAAATTACTTTTAACTTTTAAGTCCACTTTAACTCTATTTGATTTTATCAAAAATAGACTAATGATACTATAAAAACCACGATATATTTTTCATCAATAAAGATTAAAATAAAAATAAAAATTTTAAATATTTAAAGCGATTTTTTAAAAGTAAAATAATTCGCAATTGTTTTTGTAATACCCATACGAAAATAAAAGAGTGCTGGCTTTTGCTGTTAAATGGAAACAGGCTGGAAGAGACCATCACGTGTGCTTGGGCATTGGGTTCTCCTACGAGTTCGGCCCATTTATCTTCCCTGGGCCAAATCCCCTTTTGGGTTAAAATTTACCATTGAGAAGGTGTCTTATTATCCATTATCCATAAGTTCCACTAGTAAAAAGATAAGACATATAGCCATTTAGGCCACATTTGGTACGGAGAGTTGGGTTTTGACTATGGATAATATTGCTGCGTACCAAACATGGCCTTAGAGTGTGTTCGATCCATAGGGAATACTACTTTATTGTGATTCCAATCGCCCTACTTGAGGAGGCATCATAACTCATAGGTGTTTAAATTTACGCTTGAGAGTAATAGATGACTTGCCATATCCAATATTCCTATATCATAAGAAGAAACCTGTCCTTCAATTGTGGGTAAACCTAACAATTTTTTAAAAATTTTTGTATAAAAAATAAAACGGAGAAGGCTTCTTATTTATCAATATCTCGCACAATGACCAATGATAGTAAGCAGTTTCATCCTATTAAAAAAAATATAAATTCAAATTCTAAAAACACACTTGTTAAAGGGCTTTAACCTTAACGCTCCTGGTCAAATATAGATTTGACCCAAGTGGATACCCTGGGTTTACACACACAAAAAAAAAAAAGGTCTTACACATAGCATCACAAGGCGAGCTTCGAATCTTTATTAGGAAATATGTTCACAGTACACTTGCTGCCTATGAAATTCATGGAACAATTAACGCACGATTGCACAGAAAATTAACACATGATTGCACAATTAATTTCGTATCATCTTTCTTTCCTTCCATTTGCAACTTCATGAATTGGATTTCATTTGTGCAAGTCTCTTCTGACATGTTCTGCATGAGACATCATAACACATATCAGGGGAACTCCTCTAATTTATAGCCAAGGCCCACAGCTAATTCGGATGATCTTGGTGGTCAAGCTAGCTCTTCATATTGTTCAGCTTCTCAAAACCATTGTATAAAAAAAAAAAAAAAAGCTTCTCAAAACCAAAATTGTCAATCTCGTGTAGCTGAAATTACTGAAAGTTCTAAAAGAAGAGCCCGTACAATGGTTGGTTCAGCTATGCAGGTATAGCATAGAAAAGTTGCCCACTTTGTGAATAGTTACGGCATGTCTGTACTGCATATTTCAAGTGAACTTAACACTAAACTTCATTCATCTCTTTACAGCGCGATATGTTTAGCGATGCCAAATACTTGAAATTTTTGTGTTATTATCATTTTCCTACACAAGAAGATCTTCCTGCACCACTGATGACTCTAGATGGTTGGATTACCATCTCTGAAGATTCATTTGGATGATTGACTCACCAATTACTAAGGAGTTGATCAATAGATTTTTAGAGCACAGGTCGATTTCAAGTTTGCTAGAAGCAGTTTAATAATTTTAAGTGAACATTTTGACACTAGTTTGTATACTGAATTACTGATATGCCAGCTGCTAGATAATTTATTTTCAATTTTTATTGGGGGAATTAAGTTCCTTATTTAGGATCTCATTGTAATTTTCCTATTTTTTATTTAATCCTTAGGGGTCATATCACTATCATTTTTCGGGCTCTGACTGCAACAATTATTGAAGGCGATGTCGTCTTTTACTAAGACCGAGAGTAAGGTTGAAGGAATTGAGGAGGCAATTAATTTTATAAATAATCTGCTTTCATTGGATGGCCATGTTGCTCCATCCTGGCAATTCATGCCTACAGATTCTGTTCATGTCACTCTATCTTCTCTGGATCAGATAACTGCAAGTAAATCGAATCCTCTGCCGAACAATCATTCACAAGGTCCTGAACTAAACAGCTCATCTGATCAAAATGAAGTGAAAATTCCCTCAGAACTTATTTCTCAATTTCTAGCTACATTGCAGACGATCCAGGTAAATCTAGTGGCTCTTCAATTTGCTATTTACTATAAACATTGTATACGGTCAATCTCACCTTCTCTCTCCCTATAAATAGGACCAGAGGAGTAGTTATCATGGGTTAGTCAAGAGGTAACATGCTAGCAGATCGGGGGATTCAAATAGATTTTATGATTCCCATGAGTTCTAAGGAAACAAAAGCATTTGCAATTTCTCTTTTTAGTTACAACAGAAGGTGGTGAAAATTACTATGATAAATGGAATGAGTTCTAAGGAAACAGAATCATTTGCCATCATGTTCTTTGATAAAAGTAAACATGCAGAATAACTTCCATTGAAGATCCAATTATTTACTGTTGATAGTAAAAAAAAAAAAAAAATCGCTTGTCATGTGTTGCTGTACTATACTGAAATGCATGCTTATTGGGCAAAAAAAATCTGATTAGAGAGAGTCATTACTTGACTTGTTGAGAAAGTGATTGTTACTGTATTAAGGAATATATGGTACTATTGATTGATTATCTTGTTGCAAATTCTTAACCTATCTTCGTAACACAAATTGCAGAAGTGTACAGAACGACATTTCCCACTTGCCGAGGTTGTTCATGTGCTAGATTCTGCAGTGACAAGTTTGCAGCCATATATATGGAGAGATACAGAAATGCATGGGTATCATCAGGAATCAGATACTGGCACTCATACCTACCCAAACTACCTAAGCTTCTCCATTTTTGTTATTATTTGGTAAAGATTCATACTCTCTAACTACAGCTCACTTGCTTAACCACCCATGGGCATGATGTGGTATCTATGCATTTTGATTAAACACTTAAATACCAGTGTTGGTCTCTTCTATTCCTATAGAAGTTTTTGTTTTATTCAAGGTATTAAAAATGGGATTAGTCTGAAAAAGATAGGTTTACAGCGTTTTGAATGAGGTGGAAATATTTTTTCCATTTTTTTTATAAAAGGAATGGAAGTGACTAACGAAACTATATATATTTTATAATGATGAAAATATCAATAACTTCTATTAGAAAACTAAGTATTAAATTAAAATATTTGGTAATATGATCTAGTTAATATTATCATAAAATTATAAATATTTCTAAAGATAGAAATTATTACAAGGCTTTAAAATATTATTTACTAATAATTTTTTTTTCTATCTTTCATCTCATCTTTTCAAAACGGAAAAAGAGAAAAATATAATACCTCAGGTTTGGGTCTAACGTTCTACTTAGACATGTAGTTTGGTTCGAATTTTGATTGAATTGTGGTTCTTCTTCTTCAACCCGGCTCACCCAATAGCTCGAGGCTAACGTGACAGCTCCAAAATCAAGTGAAAGACTACTTCCTATATCCTATAAATATGTGGTTCATTTTTACTGTTGTTGTAAAAAAAAATTTAATAGATAATTTTATAAATTCTCTTTAAGTATTTTCTGAGGTCTGAGATTATATTCTAACTTTAGTAGAAGATCGATATTAAACCTACCTAAATTTTTTTATAAAAAAGAAGATTAACTTTAAACTACATATCCAAAGGTAGTATCGAACTAAACTATCCATTCTTTTTATAATATAATTTTTGGAGGGATTATTTGTTCTTGTTTAAAAGAAATTCTAACAACTTATTAAAGTGAGCTAAACAAATGGTTCATTTTAATTCTAAATATAATATCTTAATCCATTTTATGTCATAAATTTATAATTTCTCCCCACAATATTTCTTTATATAATTATACATATATTAAATAATTTCTATCAAAAGACAATTCTAATACATATGATAATAGAAGTTATTTTAGAAAAATCAATACATAATTATTACAAATAACTAATTTAACTAATTTTTTTAATCTAAATAAATTAATTAAATAAATTTTATATTAAAGACTGAAAAAAATATTTATTATCATTTTTCATTTTCGCCCCATTAATTACTATACCAATATTAGTCAAACTCCAGTAATTGTTCATGTGTACCAGAATTATTATCTACACAATTAAATAAGATAATTTTAGAAAAATAATTTATATTTTGATTTCTTAGTTTGTAAGTGAGCTCAAAACTATTTTAAAAAAATTGTATAATTTTTTTTTTTACATTTTTTATCATATTGATAGCATTTAACCAATGTTAACTATATTTTTTATTAACATGATTCTATTATTTGTATCTTATAAAAGATTAGCAGAAAAAAAGTGTCTTGGAGTAGTTGAGCTTGAGACCAACAGAAGGGAGAATTATAATTCATATTTTGAAGCAAGCATGCTTCATGAAGCAATTGGTGTCTTATGTCGAATGTCTGAAGACTGAAACCAAAATCACATTCACATTTCTTACAATTGTACAAAATATCGTTTCTGCAACATGGCGTCCTCCCCTGCATCTTGGATCATCATGATCTCCGAACAATTACCATAACATTGCCCACAACACCACCAACCCCAGCAAGAATCCAACTAACAAACAGTTCATAATCTTATCTTGTAAATCATCTTGGGACGTCAATATGCCAAAGCTGTATCTCTGACCCCATGCGTTGCTTGTAACTTCATTTCAACAAGGAAATCCACTGACCTCAATCCTCCATTTGAAAATCCACAAGAAATTTGGTATAACCTCAAATAACAGGGCAACCATGTCAGATGTCCAGACTATGGGGCTGGTAAGAGGATGATTTAGATTCCACATCTGTGGCTGTTGTCAACCAGAATAAATCAAAACTTGAACTTGTTTTTTTTATGCTTTGTGACGATGACGAGTCCAGGATCCTCAACTTTCTGCCGCAAAACAAATACAGTTACTTACTATTATGTTAAGGAGTGACATGCAAATAACAAAACATATCATCGAGCAATGACCTTCAGCTTTTTGTTTTTGTTTTTCTCTTTTTTCTTCTTGTTCTTCTTCCTCTTCTTACATTCCTTCACTTGAGAAAGTTCTTTCTTCTCATCTTCAGAATCCTGCCAAGATCAGCAACAAATTAAAGAAAGTGATGCGTGAGCAAATATTCAGGTACCATTAGAAGTAATGTGTAATCAAGCAACCCACCTCAGTGTAAGTGTCACCAAAGGAGTCTACATGCCGGGCACTTCTTTCTGGATTTGAAGTACTTCCTGCTGGTAAAAACCATGAGACCCAAAAGTCATGTTTTGCAAGTGGACAATCGAACTTCTCAAGTATCTATTTTTTTTTTTATAATCATCTGATGATGCATATCTAATATTCATTGATATTCAAGTTGGTTATGACATGTCAAACATGAAAATCTATTATTCCCTCAATATTATTATACCTAAACATCATACAATTTTCAAAATGATTCAGAAATTGAGGTCTATTTATCCCCCTCTACCAAAGAAACAGGCCAAGATCAACAGAAACCATACCATCGAAGTTAATGAATTTCTTAAAAGAGAAAATGGATTACAGAAAACAGTCTATGTCAAGATCTATGATAATTAGATAACGTACATTTGTTTCTCATTTATCATTCATATAATATCTGCAATCACAATAGCCAACCTTTATATACTACCATTAATAGCAATCTATGTTCCTATCAGTATATGCCACTCAAAAGAAAACCAAAGTTGAAGAAGGCTTACTAGCAAAAACAGTCTGTTTGGAATTATTGACAGCGAGCTCAAGAAGATCAGGGTTAATAGAAGCCAGACCATTAGGCTCCTTCAGTTTCCTCTCAAGAAACTTTGCTAGTGCCGCCGCTTGGTTTGTGGTCCGGTCCACCAGGATGAGCCAATCTTTATGGGCATATCATTAGCATCCGGCAACAAAAAGTTAATTAATACCAGAACAACAAAATCTGAAGGCCAGAGAAAAGGGAATTAACAAACGAGAATCCGAGCGATCAACAGCTTATGTTAGTAGCTTAATTTGTAAGCGTGATTCTGAGAGAAGAAAAAGGAGAGGATAGATGAAAAAACCTGGGCTGAGAGTTGGAAGTGCGAGATAGAGAAGGAAGAGGCGCGAATTAGTTTCGATCTCTTTCACCATTCGCCCTCGCTCGGCCTTCCACAACAATACGACTAGACCCGTTCCGGCAATTTTGGGTAAATAAGTAAATTTAAATCCGAGAAAGGCCCAATACGGCGTCGTTTTGGACAAGATAGGCTGATTGTCCATATCTCTACCATTGAAGTAATCCAATGATCCCATGTTGCCGTATCATCTAAGAGTTCAAAGCAATCCCCAGCAGGCTATTATAATTCACAAAACGTTTAAATAAATACGCCTCAAGGTCTACTTATAGAGAAAAGTCAACTAATTTCATAATTATTAAGGAGCAGTAGTAGATGGTTGATATCCTTCAACTTTTTCAAAAAATAACTTTCGCAATTTTACCCTTCATTAAAATTAATAATGACTCTAAATTGTTAAAAACATGCCCACAACTTGTAATTAGAGAAGGATAAGATCGTTTAAAAATTTAATGACATCTTTGCCCTATATTTAAAGATTAAATAGTGTTAAAACTGTCTTATAATTAGAACCCAAGGGATGCATATCTATTTGATCTTTTAAAATCACACAATGAAAAATGATTAAAATTAGTTGATGTTATTAAAATTAGTTAAATCAAAGAGTTAGAAAAATGATTAAAATTATTTTGAAATTATATATTTGATAAATGTTTCTCATTCTCATTAATTAAAGGGAGGAAAATGCCACATGTATCTCCTTGTTATCATAGGACAACAGAGACAAGAAGCCCTATCAGCAAGTTTAAAATCCTCTGTTCAAGGAATAAAAATCATTCTGTATTCAGCTTACAATTTGCCCATGAAAATCTCATTGTGCCTTAAAATGAGGAAAATGAGAGGTAAAAAAAAAAAACAAAGAAAATTACACCACATTGTACCACTACTAAGGAGTTGTTTTCAAAGACCAAAAGCTAATAATAAAAACTATACAAAACACAAGAATTTCAATATTCTTCCTCCCATGGATTATCTTCCCCAAGGGTATAATGACTACAGATCTTTTACGCTCCCATTTTTTCTTGGTATTTAATAGTGGGAGCACAATGAATATAATAAAACAAGGGATGGGGCAGATAAATAAAAATGGGGCCAAAGCCAAACTCTAAATTTACAGACCTCTCTTTCTCCAAAAGCCTAAAATCATTAAAACAAGGCCATGAAGCAAGAGGCCATTTTAATGGAAGAGATCAAATTACCAACAACAAAAAAGGGTCTGAGCAAGCGGTGGTGGTGCCTGAATATATGCACAAATGTCATAAGGAATTCTTCATTTCCCATCATTCTCAGCTAACCAAGTAAGAACTTGAATATGTCGCTAAGTGAAACAATGCCTTCCACTCGCTTGCTCCCGGCTTCCACGACAACTAAACGCCTAACGCCTGAAATCCACAGTTAACATAGCAGATATTTCTCAGCTAAGTAGTAATCCTAAAAATGAAGTAACCAATTATGAACCCGAAACTATGGTTATCTCATAAGCTACCATACCCCCCAAAGATGGATTCCACAAGATTGGTTTCAAGATTTTCTTCCTCAGATATGAAATGTCCCGTTTCTACTAGAATTTAACAGATTCAAATTATCGCTCCAACTTAATGTAGTGGCCCACTTCTTACACCTATTTCCTTCTCTCAAACAATTTCAAATTTATTTTTTTCCATATTATAGTAAACTTGTTAACTCTTTTTTTCTAATACAATTACGTGATAGACTCTCCAGCTCAAATTTGTAAAAACTACTTCATATTTTTACGCGCACCCTTCATGGGTAAACCACTACTAGAAGAAAGGCCCCTAACACTCCTGATTAAGTGTTGCTTGGTAAATTTCCCAAGGGGAGTGAAACTGATAATTTTAGAGACAAGGAATTAGGTAATATTCCACATTCATTAAATTATTTGGGGTGCTAAATTTTTCTTTAAAACCTGTTTGCAAGATGAACTGAGGTAACAGAGAAAGGCAACTCCCAAAAACACAAAAAACGTAACCTTTGAATATTGTCCTATAGCGCCCCATTCCATTTTGTTAAAGAGCAGGGTAACAAACCTACCTGGATTTGCCAGCCGCTCCATCACTTTATGCAGAGTATCTGATTTCAGAGACATCTCACATCGCTGACTTCTAAGATTATGTGAATCCTGGCCCAACTGCAAAGCCTAGAGAAATATGCAAGAGAGACTAAGAACCAAGAAGAAAATCACCAAATAAATGTCAATCAAATTTCAGCAAAAAAAGGATTATAATATGACCGATTCTAAGAGCCTCCAGTTTAAAGGATCCTACTATTTATAATATGACTAATTCAATCAATTCTTTATAAAACCATATGTCAAAACCTCACAAGAGCAGCCATGTTTACCAAGCAAAGGATTATAATAGATACACAATAGTAATATTTTTCTCTTTTTTTATTTAATTCATAAGTTTATAGTCAATATAAGTTTATAGTATGCAAAACATGTTCAGGGAAAATGAGGAACAAAACATACCTGATGGATAGTCATTTCATCGAAATTGATGTGTGTATAAGCTCTGTCCTTCGCCAAAGCTGTTATGTCACTATCAATATAAGGGGGAGGGCAACTGTGAGAAACACTAAGCCGCTAAAAATAATTAACAGCCAGGACAATTCATGCTCAAACTATAGATTGATTCTAAAGTAATTTGAAGGTTCAACCATTGCATCAAGAAGAATGATATAATATGGATATAAAGCGCAACTAACCTTCGACTATATATATCTAGTAATGAATCGTTATCATCCACTATCGGTATAGAACTTATTTGGGCTGCAAAAGTAAAGGACAAGATGTGGATGTAAGAATAGCCATTTCATAATAAAAGTAAATGTTTCTTATCCTTTTTTTAATGATTAGAATATGGAATTACCCTTGTTCCCAATTAACCTAACCACTAATCTTCTCTTCTTGATAATTAATCACACACAAATCCTTCTCAAAGAAGAACAAAATTTACTCTGCCCATATTTTATTTTCGAGGTCAGAAGATGCAATCAAACCTTGAACTAATAAATTTAGGGCTGACGTAAGAGAAGCACTAGGTCTCAACATAGCTAAAGGTCGCCTATTTGATTCCCCAATTTTGGGCACCCACGTTCCCACAGGAACTGCAGAAATCGGTAATTGGAGTATAGGCAATGAACTAGAGCAATGCCTAAAATTCCTGCATATGCCTGAAAATTAATTTGGTAAGATTGAAGCACACTTGAGAAGAGTACAAAGAAATATGCCTTCAAAGCTTACAATTAAGTATTCCAGAAAGTGAAGCCAAATGTAAAAGCTGTGGAAATGAACCATCTTCAGACTTTGAATGGATGATAGGAACTGTTGAAATCTCATTTTGCAGAATCTTTGTGGCAATATCTTTCAAATTATCCAAAGGCCTTGCCTGCAAAACAAGTAAAATAGTCAATACGTAAATAAAATGGGGAATTCTAATTGTTCGGAGTATTATCAGATACAAGCAAGCAGTATGACATAATGGCTTTACTATAAAACTTACGTGGATAAAACGTCTTGAAAATGTTGTTCCCTGTCCATTGCGTTGCCTGTTTAGATATAATTTTCCTTCTTTCCAAGAAGATATAGTATGTGTTTCAAGCTCTTCTTCTGTTAGATTGGATCCATGATTCTTAAGCTGTGAATAGGCCAAAGGCGTGGTTTCAACAGCATTAGAAAACATAAAAGGAATTGCCATGCATGCAGTTGGGGAGTCAATTGACTCCTTTTCACAAGCAACCCAGTAACAAGAGACTACTGCAGGCACCATGTAAAGCAACTAAATATACGGTTTCCACCAATACCAACCATGAACACTTCAAATCTAGCAGACATACTTTCATTCCTCTTAATATAAAGAAATAAAAAAAAATTAAAGAATGACCCTATCCTCTCTTTTTCTAACACATTTGGCCATGCCTTCAGGATTATCCACTTATATAGTTATCACATCCTTGTTTCAACTTCCAGCTTCGAAAGCACAACAATAGGAATAATAGTATTCTTCCTTCCAATAGATATGAAATGCATTAAAATTTCAGAAAAGTTGTCCATCAAGAGCTAATGATCTTAAAATTCACATACCTCTCTTAAAATTAAAATAAAATCCAAAGGACTAAGAACGCCAACAAAGTGCCCCTTGCAGAAGTCCCAAAGAGGAGCGATAGGGATTCCCTGCAAATGGCCCGACTCAAAACAGGCACATAAATAAACTTCTAATCAGAAACAGAAAGAACAACACAGGGATACTAGAAATTACAACACGAAACATATGGAGCCATAAGGAGAGACTTAATCATTACCACAGCCACAAGCTTCAAGAAAGAGAAGTTTAATTCCAGAAGGTTCAAAAGTACATTTTTTATCAATTCTTTTTCACTAAAGCCATGTTAATTGGCATGAGAATAATCCATCAAAGTTGTAGCAAAAGTGACCTAAATATGAAATCCTTCCAAGTAAATTCCAGTTGCAGGAAACATAGAAATACCTGCTCGTGCAATATATGAAACGCATGTTTCACTGGCAGATCAACATCAACCGCAATAACCTGAGACCAGATGTCATTAAAATAGTCATTAACTAATTTGTGGCATTTAGTTTGACAATAGAGAAAGTGCAAAGCTCAATATAATTAAACATCCAAACCTTGCCTGACTCAGGAAGTAATTCATAAGCTGTATGAATCGACAAGAAAGCAGAAATATGCTGGCGGGAGGTCTGTGCATAATTGTCTGAGATTCTAGGAAATACCCCAGTCAACGTACAATCTGTTAACTGAACCTGCTTTATAGGTCAGCAACAAATCCTATTGAATAACTTAAAAATGATATTCAGATATAAATGAACAGGTACAGACATAACTCAATAGCAGAAAATGGAGTTCTAATGCATGTTTTCACCTACATGATATGGACTGTACGATGTTATTGTGATCTATCAATGACCAAATCTTTATATATATTGTTAACCAAAATGTCATATTCAATAATTTCATTAGGCGTTCTTTTTGGTCTTCCTCTATCACTCTTCACACAACTAAAATATATATGTTTTATCCTCCTTATTGGTGCCCCAAAAGTCTTCTTTATACATGTCCGAACCACTTTAAATGATTTTCTACCATTTTTTCAATAGATGCCATGTTAGCTCTTTCTCCTACAAGTTCATTTTGAATCTTATCTTTACTTGTATGATCATATATTCATCTTAACATCTTCATCTTTGATGCCCCAACTTTATGTTCAACAACTCTACCTATGTTTTATAGCCAATCCCAAACCCAGATAAAGGAGGAGGGTTGTGTTAGGCCTCAACAACCAATATATAAAACTTTGTTGAATCTCCTATGACTAAATGCAACATAACACATCAAAGAAAAAAAGGAAAAGAAAAGAAAAACATTGCACAAATGCTATCATGTATACAGGTTGCAAGGGTTAAGACAAATCGAGAGAGACTGCATGTTTAAATGCAAATCTAAATGGAAAACTTAATAGACCTATAGAAATCTAATTTACCAACTTTATCAACTGTAAATGGGTATCAAAATAAACTCCAGGATCCAGATATACCATTGCATTAAAAAATTTGTTTTTATAAGCAAAAACCAGTAGATACCATACACTTTGCTGGGCAGTCTTGTTAATTACAAAAACCAGGACTCTAGGAATGACCAACTCATACCATGTGCCGAATAGCCTCATTATCCACATCCATGCTAGAACCAGAAGCTACTTGTGGAGTTGAAATAGGCACTTCATTAGGATTAGTAGCCAAAAATGTAGTGTTAACCACCCCGTATTCTCCAGATAAATAAGGTTGATGCTCATCATGTCGCCATTCTCTATCAACAAAAAACTTGTACTGCATTCAAATAATTAAATGTATTAACTACCAAAAATAAACAGTCAAACATATTCTCATAATAGCAATGTTTTTTTAATTTCACTAGGAATGTTTATATTCAGCTACTTCCAAACTCAAAAATTGAGTAGCAATATCCCTGCTTAGACAGCAATCATGGAAAAAGTTAAAAAGAAACCTTTATTAAGCTTCAGATTAACAAACCGATCTTGCATTGTACACCTCAAAAAATAACATCAATCAATATTTTTCAGTTATTTTTGAAATCTTGACTCTAGAGTGAGATGTCAAGAACTAATTCAACTCAAACGGTTAACCTGTTATGTGAACCATAAATAGTTCTAGTTTTGTCATAATCTCTACCACGCTCCTTTCAAATAAATGCCCTTTAGAGCTTGAAGTGTGGACAAATCACAAACTCATTACACCTTGTGCTGAAACTTAATTTTACAGTAACAAACGGACTGGCACGGATCAACTCTTGAACAAAAGACAGGATGGATCAAAACTTAATGGCGCCAATCGGACTCACAGTATAGGTGCCACAGAGGCACGCCAGGCAAAGAACCAGCTCGCCTTTCCATCAAAAACAGATGAACAGGAAATAAAGGGGATGAACGGGGGAGATGACAGCATAACATCATATGATTTGCAGTAACAATTCTTAAATCCAACAATAAAACCACTTAATTCACAAATACTTCGAATTTAAGGGGAGACTTTTCCCTAACTTCATATGGAACCTTACACTGATGAATATTTACTTCCAGTATGATGACTGACCTGATGATAACCAGGGGGCAAGCTATGAATGACTTGAAATACGGTTGGGCAACCCTCAACTGGCGACATACGTAGAAACTCGGACCACCTTTGGAACAAAATTGAATAAAACAAAAAGAGATAAGCAAACTAACATGAATCCGACGAAAACTCTTACATTAGGCTAAACTACAGTATTTTAACTGTATAAAGAATAATAAGAAAATGAGAGGAAAATAAATTTAGTAGTAATTAAACTATAGACGCACCGTGTAAATGAACCACATAGATACACTTCTCTTCCCCCATATGGCCACACGAACCGCATGGGAATTGGCAACGTCCCCGCAACACTACCTGCGTTTCTTGAAGGATCCATACTGGAACTGTTATGGGCGTACTCAGTTAGAAACGTTACTCTGACTATAACCTCCAAGAAGCAAACTTCATCCTACTATGTCAGCTTCTTCAATTTGCATGCCTCCGTACTATAAAATAAAAGAACGAATCAGAATCAAATCCTCAAAACGTATTTCAAAAAAAGCTAAAAAATTTAAGCCTTATTTTCTAAAACAAATTGTGGTCGTTGTTCTGTGCAAATCAAACATATCAACCACCAGATAACTGTCACTTCGTACGCAACCCACATGTCAAGTACTACAAAAACCCTAAACCTGATGAAAAACCTACCAAATCCACAGAATATCTGCCAAAACCAAGCGGTGAAACCTTCAGTAAAACATAATCGAAACCCTATGGAACCATTGAAAAATGAGATGAACAACGATATTGCGGATTGACGGAACGAATAAAATAAGAGTGATATAAAAATAAAATATAGAGGGAAATCGAGACTCGTAAGGAAAGCTGCTAATTTCCCCATCCTGAGCCCTGATATATACCGATGCAGAAAATAGAAACATGACCGGTAATAGAGCGGGCAATAATCAGCGTATAAAAGAACTTTTTTATTATATTATACGCTAAAGTATATATTTAGTTTATATTTGTCACAAGTTTTATTTTATTTTTCTAACTTTAAAAGGTATATTTTAAATTTTTAAATACTGTTAACCTCATAAAATCTAATTTGTTAAGTTTAAAATGATAATTTAATAATTAATTACTAGAAGAATATATCTAAATTTTAATTTTTTAATATAAAATATAAAACAATTTAAAAAGATTAAAATATAATTATATTATAAGACAATATTTATATCAAGTTATTTATAGTCATTGTTTCAAGTTTTTCAAATACACATGGCTATGTATCCAATTTATATCCTTTTTTTTTTTTAATGTGAGTATAGAGTTAAATGATTATATGGAAAAAAAGAAGAAGACATATTTCATGTGTAATTAGATATTGATATATTAGTTATAAAAATTTTGATATAAATTTTATTATATATTATATTCTTTTAATTCTTAATATATAATATAATTATAAAATTAATATTGGTCATAAATATTAAATATTTTTTTATATTTATCTATTATTTGTTATATTATATTTATTAATACTCCTCTTGGACAAAAATAGGTAAGAGAGTAGGAGGAAATTAAAAAAATAATTTAAATATTTTAAAAAAATATGTTATATTAATTAATTTAATTAAATTTTTTAATCTAATTAAATTAATTAGGTATATTTTTCAAAGTTCCTTAAAATATGACTACTAATTAATTATTATAATGAGACACAAAAATTTTTCAAAAATCAATGTGATTTATAATTATTATGAACCTTAATTATGGTTAGAAGTTAGAATCAATTAATAAAATTACTAATTTTTTATTATTATAAGACTCAAAATTTTTTAAATATTAAAAAAAGATTATTGATTTTTGTAGTTTGTTAACCAAAGAATTTAAAGTACTGAGATAACCCATTTTTAATTAAATTAAATATTATAAAATTTTAATAGTACAATTGATTGATTGGTAATTGATTGCTTGATATATTAATTAACCTATTTAATCTAAATTATAGACACATCTATCTTATTTTAAAATCTTATATAGATTCTCTTTAAAATCAAAATATATGGTACACAAACCTCCTTTTTAATTTTGATATTTTACTTCTATTTATCTAACCAGTTAAATCATAATGTTGATATTTTATTTTGACCAAAATACCCCTATTTAACATAAATATTACTTAACAATTAATCATTTAATTACATATATTTGCCAAAACAACTTTTAATGTATATCTTTAATTTTTTTATATTATTGAATTGATTAATTTTTATCATAGTCAACTAATAGTTAAACTTAACTTGAATAATAGATATGATGAAATTTTTGTGATTTAGAAATTTTCAAATATCCAATTCTCTTTAATAAAAATTTGTAGGGCCAATTTACACTTTAACCTAAAACAAAAATAATGTGTATGACACATATTGTCAACTCAGCACATTTAGTTAAATAATGGTTAAATTTAACATAGATAAAGGTTGGAGCAAAAATTGCTACCATTTGAAAACTTTTAGGGGGACATTGAACGCAAAAAAAATCAAGATAGTATAGTTCCAATGCTTAAATTTCTCAGACAAAATAGAACATTAAACCCTTATTTATTTAATTAAATTTATTTACGATATATTTATAAAATACATGCATTGGCCATAAAAGTTCTGTAAGCATACACATTTTTAGTTAAATCATAAAATTATATAATTTTGAGAAAATTTATGATAATATGCCAATTTTATAATTTAAAATTTTTAAATATATTTATTTGAACATACTGTTCTTTAAAAATTACTCAAATCTTGGATTAAGTTGTTAATATTTTTAAATCAAAATTATGTGATTTTTTTTCTAAATTTAGTAAAATATTAAACAGATGACTAGTAAATATTAAATAAATTATCCAAAGAAAAATTAGACATTTAGTATGATGAGGGGTAAATTGGTAAATAAATTTATTTTAACATAGTTTTCAATTAAAAATATATAATTTTAAAATATTTTTATAATATTCTTTTAACAGTGTTAATGATTTGAACTATATTTTTAAAATAGAGGGGAGAAATATGTATGTATATTTATAATGGTGGGATCATGTATTTAACTTTTAGGGTGTGTTTGCCTCAACGGAATGAGAGGAGGGGAGGAATTTTAATAGAGGGAAAAAGAGGGGAGGGAAGAAGAGGGATTTTATTATTATCTTATTTGGATTAATATTAAGGGAGCAAAGGGGGTGAATTTTCATATTACCTTGTTTGATTCAAGAAGGGAGGGGAGAGAAAATATTTTTATATAGACAAATTTACTTTATATTATTTTATAGAATATTTTAATAAAATATAATATAGGGATAATATTAAGATATTAAAAAAATTATGAATATATTAATATTATAAAATAATAATATTATACCTCCTTTCTAAATTTTCCCAATTTAAGAGGGAAGGTAAAGTTGGAGAGGAGAGGGAAAATTAAAAAAAAAATATCCCTTCCTAAATGTTTTAATAAGTCAAATATAGGGAGGGGAGCAAACCTCCCCTTCTCTCCCCTCCTCCCAAACCCCTACCAAACGAATTCTTAGGGTGTGTTTGGCTTTTAGAGGAGAAGTAAGGTGAGGGATTTTAATAGAGGGAAATGGAAAGAATGGAAGATGAGAGATTTTATTATTTTTTTGTTTGGATTAAAAATACGAGAGGGGAGGAGAGTGATTTTCATATTACCTTATTTAGTTTAAGAAAGGAGATGAGAGAAAATATTTTTAGATAGAAAAATTTATCCTTATATTATTTTAATAAAATATAATATATGAGTAATATTAGAATATTATAAAAATTATATATATATTAATATTATAAAATAAAAATATTGTATATTCTCTCTAAATTTTCTCAATTTTGGAGAGGAGGGAAAATATTTTTCCCTTCTAAAAATTATTATTTCCCAAATAAAGAAATAGGAGCAAAATTTCTCCCATCCCTAAAATCCCTTGTACCAAACTAATTTTTAAAGAATACAGAATATTTAAGACATGCTCATTTAATTCTTCTAATATTTAACAATTTATTAATATTGTTGCTCTTAAAAAATATTTTACTAATTAACATCACCACATAAGCTTAAGTCGACAAACTCTAACTATATAGAGTAGTCTCTAGAGTTATAGAGCCATAATAGATTCAAATCCTCTCACAAATATTCTCCCTCCTCATTCCTTATAAACGCTCTTCTCCTCTCTATGTTTTTTTCCCTCTATTTGCTCCTCTCTCTTGCTCAAATTATATATTTTTAAAAAAAAAAAACCTTTTTTTTAATAAAAACACATTTTAAAAAAGTGTCTTCTACAAAACACTTTAAAAGAGTATTTTTTTAAAATACACTTTTAAAAAAAAAATTAAAACACTTTTTTACAGTGTTTTTTAAAATAAATACTTTTTCACTTTACCGTATTTTTAAAAAAGTATTTTTTTTATAATTTGGACAATAAAAAGAAGTAAATAGAGAATAAAATAAGACAAAAACAAGAAAAGAAATGATTATGAGGGATGCGGAGGGAAAGTAATTATGAGAGGACCTGCTTCTCGTCATAATACTATGAAGCGACAACGGTAATAGAAAGCAACAATGTTTGTCCTCCCCATATCGTCAACATTCTCAAGAGACTTCCTATAAAATCCTTAATCGGATCTCAATGTGTGTACAAAAGTTTAAAAAAATCTCTTAAGGATTGATCACGTCCACCACTCGAGTCATCATCATCGACCTTCTCTTCTCCTCCGCTTGAAGGGTGACAAAAAAGAGTTGCACTTATGTTCATTCGATTGCGACTTTCGACTTCGTGATATTCATACCACACCTTTGATCGTGAGTGTTAGGACTTTGAAGCTAGTGCAATTTAAAGTCATCGATAGGTTCCAGCAACGGCTTGCTCTGCATTAAAAATGCTACTTCTCCTCATGTTATATTTTATTGTGGAATCCAGCGATTAGAGAGCTTAAAAAGGTGCCCATGACAACTAAACTTGGGTTTAATTGCACTATATATAGGATTTGGGTTCAATACCATTGCCAACTATTATAAGATAGTTAATATTTATAAGAACAGGAATCCTCATGGGAACAACGGAGTGGAGTGGAGTTGTATTCATTAGGCATAGGGTCATGGAAAGAGGTAGGGGTATCCAACTATATCTAATCTTAGATATCTTGATCTGGTCTTAATAATTTTGGAATAGGTCTGTTCAGTTCTGAGAAGGATCGGGACAAAAAACTATTGAGATGGGTCAGAGGAAAGGGTCAGGACGGGATAGGTCTCAACCTGACCCTCAGGACTCCCATCCCGTCCTGACCCCAATTTTTTTTATAAAAATATATATTACATTATCTTATTTTTCTTACTCTGTTCACTTGTCT
Source organism: Leucaena leucocephala (assembly GCA_037074615.1). Classification (NCBI taxonomy): domain Eukaryota; kingdom Viridiplantae; phylum Streptophyta; class Magnoliopsida; order Fabales; family Fabaceae; genus Leucaena; species Leucaena leucocephala. The sequence goes on from CM073562.1 coordinate 14,597,175, forward strand.
CAGGTTCTCTGTCTCTCTTCTATTACACTTTGCTTGTTTACGGTCATAGGTCTCGCTAGTTGCCACTCTCATACAGATATTTTTACTTACAAATATTCTTATATAGATATTTTTATTCTTTCTTACTATTATTTTTTACTATTATATGAATAAATTATCATTTTATATTATGAAGAAATGTTGGTATTTAGAGAAAGTTGTCGTAATATTTTATATGGAATGATTTACTAAGATAATTTTATTATAATTATAATATTTTTTTGAAAATAAAATAGGATTGGGAATTACTTTCCATCCTGAACCTGTCCTAGTTCCAACAAGACTAAGATAAATTTAGTACGGGACACAGGATAAGATTGTCCTAATTCCGACTCGTCCTATGAACACCCTTATAAAGAGGTAAAATTCATGACCTTAGAGGGTCTACACATAAATTATAAAGTAGTTACTAGTAATGGAGCCATTTTTTGAGTTTTTTTGTTGTATAAAAAAATTTAGAAATATTTAGCGTCAATCTTTTACTAAAGTTAAGGTACAATTTTTAGGTTAAGAGAGTATGCACAAAAGATTTATGAGATAACATATTAAAAGAATTATTATAATGATAGAGAGAGTCAAACTTATATCTTTATAAGATATAAATTTATTTTTTATTATTTGTGTTAACTCTTATTAATATCTTTGAGCTGACAAAAAAGATAAGGGTCTTGTGATATAGAGTCTCATTATACAAATGACTACCAATACTCTTATTAGCTCAACTAAATTAAAAGATCGCAAGTGAACAATGTTCGATTGTGCAAAAAAAAAAAAATAATTGAACTAGACATTTTTCTCCTCGGGTGTTGCAGGGATAAATTTGTCTTCAACAAATTTTTGAATAGCGATATTTTATTAGAGTACGAAAGACATAAATAAAAATTCTCAGAAATTATTAGTTGAATAGCGATAGTTAACCCCATTTCTTTAAATTTCTCATTTTTTTTAAATTCGTTATTACCTTTAAAAAGTTATCAATCTTAAAATGTTCAAAAGAAGAATAAAGCCAAGGTTGAAGGAATGCTATTGTGAAAAAAATGTGTTTGGATAAGATTTTGAAAATGGGTTTATAGAAAAAAAAAGGAGCTTTTAGACAGTTTATAGAAAAGAGTTTTGGAGAAGAGTTTATAAAAAAGTAATTTTGAATAAATGAGTATTTGGGTAGTTATTTTCAGAAGTACTTTTATTATTGGTAAATTATGAAAAAGGGTATGGGTATTAAATGAGGAGAGATAAGATATAAGAGGAGAGGGGGTGTAAGAAAAGAAAATATAGATGGTGTAAGATGTAACATCCCTATTTTATTTTAGGATTTAAGTAGTATTAGGAGAAATTAATTTCTAATAGATAAAATTTTAATTTAATTACATAAATTAAGATAGTTTATCTAAAAATATACATATTGTTTCTATTAATAGTAATAAAAAGATAATAAAAGAAAAAGAAAGAAAGAAAGAAAAGATAAGAAGCAAAAGCATTCTGGTGATATATATATATTTAAAAAAAACAAATAAGAAGAAAGAAGGCGTGCTGGGGAAAAAGTAATGAATTGAAAGAAAGAAAAAGAGAGAGAGAGAGAGAGAAGCACATGCCATACGCACGCTGAAATCATTTTATATAATAATATTATAAAAAAAAAGAGAGTGGGGCTCACATCCATTTTAAATTTAACACACACACAGCGTCCAGAGCAACACGCAAATTTCTTTTTCTTTTCTCCTTCTTCCTCCTTCGGCTTCAGCTCGCGGGTTATTCCTCAAATACTCCATTAATGAATGGTGGATCATTTTGAGCTCTGGTTTGTTTTCATAAAATCTTTTAATTACTGTAGTTATTTTCTAATTATTTTTCTATACTAAGAGAGCTATTTAGAAATATAATTTTTGTTAGGAGCAAAGAAGTTTGAGGATTAAGGTTTGGAATAAGTGTGATTTTTCAACAAATGAGAACCATAGAATTGTAGAGATAAGTAAATACTTGCATTTAATCGGTTTAGAATTTTTCTATTTGCATTATTTGAGAGAGTTAGAGTTAGGGTTTAAATGTTAGAGAGTAGAGATGATTTAATATGGAAATTTTGTTGATTTAATTTGAGTTTAACAATTGAGGTATGCTTATTGGAGGTATAATTGATATTTAATCGGTTTAGATTGTTGTTAGAGTTTGTAAATTAAAAATGGGTATTTTTGTTGAAACCCTAGATTAGAGAAATTGGGGATTTTGGTCAAATTGAATAATTATGGATAAATTGATAGGTTAAATGAGTTATTAAAATTTAGAAATGATGTGATTTAATATTGAAATGAATATTTGGATATTGTGAGCATTTGAAATTTTGACTGAAACTTTAAAGATTATAAATTTAGGATTTTTGGATTGTTTAAAGAGTGTGATGTTATATGAGAATATATATTAGTAGAATAAAGTTGAGGCAAAATAAGATTATTATGGGAATTATAATTTAGAAAATAGATGTGTAATTGTGAGAGAGAAATTTAGTTATGGTATTGAATTAATAATTTGTAAATAAAATAAAGTTAAAAGAGAAATGTGAGTATTTATTTAAAAGTATATGTTGTGTCAAATTAATAACATCTTAATACACATTTATATAAACTATGTAGATTGACTAGAGAGTTGTGATCTAAGCCCGTGGATACTCATTTGTGGTATTTCTGTTAGTTTTGGAGAAAGGTAACCACTTTCCACTCCTTGTGTTTGCTAATATGATGTTTGTGAGTGATTTGATATATATATAAATATACTGATGGTGATATGATTATATTGAGAAAAGTGGATTGCTGGTTTTATTGAAAATTATCTTGTGGGATTTAGAAAGTTTAAATAGAGATTAAAAACTTGTTATATCTTGATATGGGAATTTGAAGAAAGTTATTATTTTGAGTAAAACTCCATTGTTATTTATTGATGTTATTGATTATTGAACTATTGAGCTTTTGATTATTATGACTATCTTGAGAATTATGCATTGGGGATTGGTAATGATGGAGTTATATTTCTACCACGTGGTATAGCCTCTATTGGAGCTCGATGGTTGGCTTTCGTCCCACTAGTTTACCGAGGGACTTGCCCCACCAGTTTACCGAGGGGCTGCGACACCCCCACTAGTTTATCGAGGGGGAATGAACCCATGGTCCAGTCTTGTGCTCTATGGATTTTGGCCGATCCATAACACTCGACCGGTTAGCTTTTAGAGTGGTCATTCATATGTTAGTTATCACTAGCCCATGGGTCGGTCAGCAGGTATAAGGCGGTTCGGTTGGTTTGATGGGAGGAATTGGGATGATATTTCTGTTTTATTATATTATGATAATATATTATTGTCTATCTCATATATTTTATTAATTGTCCCACTTGACACCTCACGAGCACATGTTAGTATGCATGATGAGTAGCATTGTTGGTTACTGAGACATTTGTCTCACCCCGTGGTTATTAACATTTTTCAGGAGTTAGTTCAGTTGCTGGTTCTCACGGGAAGGTGCCAGAGGCATAGTGGTGCTATTTGACCTGTATAGCACTATCCTCTATATTTATGTCCTGAATAGATGTAAATTGCCACTATAAGGCATATTTTTGTTTATACTATAATAATTTACTATTTTGATGGTTATATGGTACAACGTGTGCTGGTAGAAGGTCAGAGACCTCTTAGGGTTATGCATGCGAATTTGTGGATCCACAATAGCTATTTTGTCATATTGATTGTATCATACTGTATGTTGTCGTGTTATGGAATTGAGGTGGTTTACTCAAGTTCAATGCTTGGAGACTCATTTTAAAAGTTGAAATTGATAATTATGATAGTATTGGAAGAGTAATTTGGGATTTCCAATCATATTTATTGGTTGATTAAGAATAATCTTTTATAACCATGGTAGTGTTCATTTTAGAATCTTTGCAAAGCTCTTTTTCTACCATGGTTAACTCTGTTAAAATTATGATACTCATTTATAAACATGATTAGTTTGTAGTCAATTATGGTACAAATGATTTTAAATGATTAATAGTTATTTTAATGAAGGAGAATTTTACATAAGAAAAAGTAAGAGAGAGGAGAGAGGGTGTAAGAAAAAATAAAAAATATTGTGTAAGAAAAAATATGAGTAATATAATAATTGATTAATTTATAAGTATTTTTACTATTATATAAGTTATTCTGACGACTAGTTTATCTAAAATTTTAGTTTTAAATCATGATTTAGTCTAAAAGTCTGTTTGAATAAATATAACTGTTTATTCTTAAAAAAATTTAAAATTTAAATTTTACCAAAATTTAGATTTAAAATTTAAATTTTAAATATTATTTTTAAACACACCCTTGATGAAGTAAAGCGTTGGTATAGAATTGAGAGGAAAGAAAAAGCAAGTTACGGAGGAGTACTTACTTAACTAAAGAGTTGAGTTTTATATAATCTCCCATTCATCTTCCCTTATTTATAAATATATATAGAGAGAGAGTATTTATTTTATTATAAATATAAAATTTAATTTAAAATCTAATTTATATTATAAATTATATCTTATATTTAATACTGTACCCACTCAAAACGCTAGAACGAGGGACGTTACCGGCAGTTAATGGGGGCACGTCTCAGGAAACACGGCATGAATATTCTAAATAAGCCTAAGCAAGGCCTTTTATATTAAATGGAAATAATGGATGGACACGAATATCAAAAATATTATTTTAAATTTGCCTTGATCCAAATTAACCAGCTCTTGCGGATTGTGGGTATGTTATTCTGAGTCATTATTTTTTAAATAACCGTGAGATATGATGGATTTAAAATATTAGTCAAAATTTGCCCTGTTCAAAATAACCGCCAATTTAGGTGGAATTGCGGCACTTGCGGGAATAATTATTTTTAATTAGATAACCCTGAAATATCAAAGATAATCTTTTACCGATATATTATCACAAAAGGGATAAACGCCAACCAATTAGATATTTTTCACAAAATAAAAAATAGGCCTATTTATCTAGCCTTTGGAACTGCCACTACTTGAGACCTCTGATATTTCAAATCATAATTAATATTTTTTTAAAGACAAGATTGTCGGTGTATGGATTACCTACACTTTTCATACTATAGCCAATTAATATTTAAATTCGTATTATAAAAAATATTTATATTTAATATCTAACTTAACTCGAATAGGATAATATGGAGAATATTTATGTATATGGAATTAAAAGTAATCGGAGTAAATTTTATTTTCCTTCCCAATCATTTCATTTATGAAGGATTTAAATGAAAAAAAATATGTTAGGTTGTGGAACTGGATTCATTGCAGTTTAGATCCACAAATATGTTCTTGTAATGTCACATTGCGAGTATATTTGTATGTCTATACATACATATATATGATTTGGAAGTCTTTATTTTTTTAAAAAAAAATAAAGTATTTATTTTGATATATAATTTACTTTTTTAAATAAAAAATTTGTTAACACACATATGATATGGAAAAATGTTTAATTTATCATCAAATATATAATCAAGAGAATAAGTAACCACTTATACAGATGACTACCAACACTCTTATTATCTCAACTAAATCAAAAGATCGCAATTGAACATTGTTCCATTGTGTACAAAAAAATATGTAATTAAACTATACATTTTTAAATTTGTCTCCAATAAGCTTTTGAATAGCGATCTTTTTATATATTAGAGTATGAAAGACATAACTAAAACTCTTCAGAAATTATTACTTGAATAAGGATAGTTAGCCCCATTTCTTTAAACTTCATTTTTTCTTAATTATTAGTTGAATAGCTTGGTTTCAGAGTCTGAGATATATTCAGAGTTCTGTGGCTTCAGATATAGTGCTTGTTTCTCATATCAACGTTGGACACATTGAAGATGTTCAAAACTCAGAAAAACTAAGCCCACAAATATTCCTCACAGATTTGTGAGAGATGTCACTGAAAGACCACAACTTATTATTTCTGGTACAACAAGTGACTTGCCCATCATTGATTTCTCAAAGTTTCTCTAAGGAACAACCACATTAATGCCAGCAAGAAATTCTCAAGCTTGCTGCAGCTTGTGAAGAATGGGGATTTTTTCAGGTACATCATAAAACTGCTGTCTTGTTTTTATTTTCTTATGTATGCGTGTGTATATGGAAGTCACATTGTATTCGGACATAGAACCACAAGAACAACAAAACTCTTCCAACGAGTATTTAATCCTAACTTCGTATAGCATGTTTGGGAAACAATTACACCTCCTGAAAGTTCCATTTCCCACACATGCTCAGTCTCATTCATGACTTGAACGAGATTATGGTAATATGAAATATTAATTAAATCTATATGTGATGCTTAATGGGGTATTTAAATAGGTTAATTCACCCATCTTAACAGTTAACTATTATTGGGATTAGGTATTCATCAGACCCCTAAGCTGGCATGATTAATCTCCTATTAACTGAACTACATACATATGCTCATTGGTTCTTGTTTTTATTTTTGAAGCTGAAAGATTGGAACTTTGCTTTATGGGTGTACTGAAAGATTGAAACTTTGATGGTATTGTTAGCTTAAAAATCATGGGGTTGAACTTGTGGAGAGGATGGAAGATATGAGCAAGGGATTTTTCACGCTACCTTTTGAAGAGAAGCAGAAATATCCAATGATTCCAGGGATATAGTACATTGATATGGGCAAGCTTTTGTTTTCTCAGAGGACCAGAAACTAGATTGGTTGAACATGTTTGCTTTTGCAATTCAACCTCAATATATCCGGAATATCCAAATCTATGGCCAAAGGGGCCAGAAAAGTTCAGGTAACTTGAAACATAATAATGATGCCATATACTCCTATGATATTTAATATAAAATTTAATTTATTAATTTAGATAGATTAAGAAGTATATAATATAGATTTATTTTGAGAGATTATATCTAGTTATAATTAATTGATTTATTTAGTTTCTTTAATTTATTTAAATTAGATAATTATATCTTATATTAAAGTCTGGAAGAAGAGTATATATCACCACTCACTTTAAATTAAGAAACTTGATGAATGAATGATTTTATATATGTGCGCGCGCGCGCGCAGTGAAACTTTGGAGGAGTACTCGAGAAGTGAGGAAGCTATGCCAGAAGCTTCTAGAATCCATAGCTTTAGGGCTTGGTTTGAAAGAAGAAGCTTTCAGTGCGTTGTTTGGAGAGGGAGTTCAAGCTGTGAGGATGAACTATTATCCAGCATGTTCAAGACCAGGGCTTGTGATGGGTCTGAGTCCTCGTTCTGATGGAAGTGCCATCACTGTTCTGCAACAAGCAAAGGGAAGCCCTGTGGGACTTCTTAAGGACTCCAAATGGATTCCTGTTCAGCCTATTCCAAATGCTCTTGTCATCAACATAGAAGACACCCTAGAAGTAAGATCTACTACCCCAATCCTTAATATAATATATATTTAAATAATTTAATTAGATTAAAAAAATTAATTAAATTAATTAATATAATATTTTTTTTAAATACTATAATCATCTTCTTTAACTTTCTCCTCTTTTCTTATTTAATTATTGTTGAGAGAATATCAACAAGGGTAATTTAAAAAAAATTGATAAATATATAAAATATATTTTATATTTAAGATTAATATTAACTTCTCAATTAAATCATATATTAAAGACTGAAAAAGTATTATTTATTATTACTTCTACTTTTCTTTTTCTTTTTGATAAAAAAAAATTTAAGCGTATTTAGTCCCAGTGGCTCATTAGGGGCTAAGGCATTCCTTCTTTTTTCTTCTTGTTAATCATATCAGTTCAAGCATTATGGTTTGATCTGACTCTAGCCCGTCATTTAATTTTAAATAAGAAGTGCCATTTATTATTAGTTCTAGTTAAGAAGTACTCATTTATCACACGATGGTTCATGTAACATCCCATACTTATAAGCAAAGACATCTTTACATGTACAGAAATGGTCATTGCACATAGAATGAGTCCCAACAATCGATCATTCCATCAAGATTTTTTTTTTTCAATATGGGCATTTCGACCTCACCACCTATCCATTTTCTGCCTCAGGATTTGTATTTCCTACTGAAATTTAATACTATTATGCAGGTACTTACAAATGGGAGATACAAGAGTGTGGAGCATAGAGCTGTAGCTAATGAGGAGAGAGATAGGCGCTCTCTATTGTGACATTCTATGCGCCAAGCAATGAAGTAGAGCATTGTCCAATGCCTGAATTTGTGGATGAAAACAACCCAATTAGATTTAGAAGATACAATCATATATGGAGAGTATACTACGCACTACTTGACAAACAAGTTGTGAGGCAAAAAGAATTTGGATTTTGCTAAAATCCAACGTGATGAAAACTCCAATAACGAAATGTATTGATTGTGGGTCCCTATCACTGTTGGTGTTTCTTTTTGGTTTTTTTGCTAAAAAAAAATTTAGATGAGTTGTGTTTTAGGGAATTATTAAGGTCAAAGCATATCTTCTGACTTAAAGAGTATTTATAGATATATTTATAGATCACTTACTAATACGTTAGTCATATTAATAGTAGGATTTAAATTTAAATTATTATAAATTATAAATTAATTTTTTATTAATTGAACTAATTTTTGTTCGTGTTTCAATTATGGATATGTTATTTTATGAATACTGGAAATTATATTTGGCCACATTAAGCTATCTATAAATGTTTAGCTTGTGCATCAAGTTGGGCTTTTTTTAATTAAAAAAAATTAGCTGGGCAGGGATGGTTTAATAAGCCTTGCATATTTTTGGGGCAGAAGTTTGAATTATTTTAAACATGCATGTTGTTAAAACACAATCTGGGTAAAGCAGTTAGATAAGTGACATGGTGAATTAGTTTCTCCTAATTGGCGTATTTAAGAGGTTTAAATGGGTTGGCTAAATTATATTTTATATTTTTTCTTCATTGATCGAGCCTGAAGTGTTATAGCATACCATCATATTTTTATTTTAGTAACAATAATTTATTAGATTATGTGTAGTTCATACATTAGTGTTTTAATTTATTAGTAAATTAATATCTTTTTCATTTATATATGACTCTTTTTAGAATTATATATAAGTATTTTTATATATTTTAATTAAATTAAATTATTTTAATTATGATTGAGTTAATCCAGATAACTTTTTGAACTATTATCTCGATTACTTTAATCCCAATTTTGAATATATTGATTCTAAAGCAATTAGCCTGTTTGGTTGCATCATTTCAAAATCAATTTTAGGTAAAATTTCGGTTAGAAAAAATTTGAAACAAACAGTTATTTTTGTCCAGAATTGATTTTAGAACTATAGTTTTGAATAAACTACTGAAAATAGCTTTTAGAGCAGTAAAAGAGCTTATGGACTATCCAATTACTATTTTACCCCTACTTTTTCTTATATCATCCCTCATCTCTCCTCTTTCATCTCTCTTCTTCTCCATATCTCCTATTTTCTCTCTCTTCTCTACACTCTATCCTCTCTCATATTTCTTCTCTACCCTTTCTCCTCTCATATTTTAATCAAATCATACCTTTTTTGGTAATTTATCAATATAAAAAGTGATTCTACTACTAATCATCCAAACATCTCTATTTTTAAAATTTATTCTTTAGAATTTATTTTTTCCAAAATCTATTCTCTAGAATCTATCCTTTTTGACACGGAATCCATTGTAGGTTGTCCCTTCAAAGGCAGATGTCAATGCACAAGTAAACAGAAGTTTTATGTATAAAATATAAATAATCTAATAAAACACTTTCTTTGCTGGACTGCTATTTTTTCTTTTAACTCAAAATATCTTCATTTTATATTTAACAAAAAAATAAAATAAAGTAAAATCTAGTCTAATTAATTTATTTAAAACTCTTAATAAGACCGATTAAAAGACTAATTTACTAGTTCATTGATATCATCAGATAAAATTTTAATATAATATATCTAAACGTACGTCATATCACTCTATCTTCATCAATAGAGGAGAATCCGAGCCATTAAGTGGGTAGCCTGGGGACAAAGTTCCTTCACTTCACTTCAAGAGATTTAGCAGATACAATGCACATACACTAATATTCCTTTTTGTTTCTTTTTAATTTTAACAAACCCTAATATTCCAAATTACAATCTGTCTCGATACACTTCAAAAGTCTGTCATCAACTTTTGTTACATCGAATATTATTAGGTTTCCATCACTTCAAAAATAACTTTATTTAGTTAACAAAACTATATATGTTTTTCCATCATATTACATATATTTCTGGAATTTAGAACATAAAGGGTTTCATGCCTTATAAAATTATAAATGACTTATTATAAATTAACATTATGCATTGATATTGATATATCCGATTTTAAAAAAATCTTCTATAATAATGACTAGGAAAATTAAATATGGTCTAAAGTTTTTTGTTTCCAACCCCAATATAGAATGATCAAATTTTGAGCCTTTTTCGGAAGAGGCAAGATTAGATTCCACTATTAATTAGTAAACTCCTATTACCAATTAATTTATAGTTTTACTAATAAAATGTAACATGTAAATATCATCTCACTTTATAATAAAATAACAAATAAATTGACCTATGTTTGTCTAATAGTTGGGTTGGTAATTAGAATGGATTCAATTCCCATTAAAAATAATAAGGTCAATATTTCAAATCTTGCAGGTTACAGATGAGGAAAAAACAAACATTTAAAGAGAGCTATTTCTCGACAACAGGCGAGTCTGTCTCACCCAATAATATCATATATTTCTTCCAATAGTGTTTTTATGTTATTTATTGAACCATATTATCATGTATCTAATTTTAAAATTTATGGTTGTCATTTCTAACTGTTATGGCCATGAGTTTTATCTGGATAAATCAATGTAATTAAGGAATATATATATATTTTTCGCAGAGAATTTTTCAATGTGTGTGAGGTAGTTTAGTGGTCACTGTGGACGAAAATCAACCAGCATGCCCGTGTTCGAATCCTGAGTACGCTGAAGGGGTGTTTTTTTTTTTACGCGTGAAGTTCAGATTTCTCCCCCTTTTTTCTTTCCTTTTTGGTCGCCGTACGCACTCCTTGTTTCTTTTACAGATTGTGCAGCGGCGGCAGAGGAAAGGGAGGCGACTGGTGAGCGGCGAGGGAGGTAAGTTCACGCTATCAGTGCCGTGTGCTCAGACTCTGTTGTGCCGTCGCCATCGGAGTTGACCCATCGCCTGAGGTCTCCGCTTTTGTTGCTTTTATATGCTGCGAGGAGAGGAAGCAGGAAGGGAGTGAAAGTCGAGCCTTTGAGCTGTCATTGTGCGATTGAAGCCGACGCCTTGTGGTGGGAGTAATTTCTGTTGATTTTGGGGTTGCTCTGTTTCTGTGGTGGCGCCGTACTCCTTCTCGATGGATGAGTGACGACGAAGGATACTGGGTGTTGGATTGTGACAGGTGATCTAGCTGAACGGTGGGGTGAGAGGCAGCATCCCGGGAGAGCAGTGTCGATGATCTGGAACAGGGGTTGCGGTGAATGCAAAGTGAATCTCCGCCGGCGTCAGGTGCCCTGTGATTTCTGTCTCACTGTGTAAGTAATCTTGGATACTCTCCTCTTCCTTTCTCTGTGTTGAGCCGTATTGTTCATTGCCGTGAAATGCACTGCTGTGGTGGCTGTGGTTGTGATAATGAACTGGGGGTTCCTTGCTCTGTTTTCTTGGGGGGGATTGGTTGTCTCGGGGAGCAGTGTTTTGGGATGTGGAGTTATGCATCTATGTTTGAGTTTATGAACTCCCGACTATGAACTTGGTTGAAGAGTTATCTGCACATATATGTTTACGCTGGGTTGTTGTTGCTCTATGTTTGTGTTAATCTTTGCACAGTGTATGTTATGTGGTATTCCTGCAGGAATGGTTTTGGTTAGGGAGCGTCGTATGCATGTATGCTTGTGTGAGTATAATACTGTCATAGTAAAAGGGAAGGTTTGTTGCCGTGGGGATGAGATGGAACGTTGTTAAAAGTATATATATATATATATATATGTATAGATGTTGTTGATATGGTTTTGATAATGAAAAGGATGAATGCGGGTATTTTGGCACTTAAATGTTGATGGAGGAATTTGAACGAAGGGGGAAAAGGAACTAAAGTAAATAAGTGGACCGCGAGTAGGCCTATATATGTATACGTATAGGTATATGTGGATGTGAGAAACTGACAGAAGGGAAGTTGTCTATAGTTATAGCTTTTCTAAAGATGTTGAAGGTGTAAATGCTCACGGCAGTACATTGGGAATGCTAGCTTATTATCCATTAAGTGCATTTCCATGTCTTGAGGTATAATAAGGAAAGTATTATTTAGTAAATTAGGGAAGTAGCTACGCTTTGATAATGGGTGCTTGAAGGGCATTCACATAATGAGTTTTTCTTTAAGAGGTAGTTGATTTTGGGAAAGATTGTTTAATTTCGTTGAAACTTTGAATAAAGTGTTAATATTGTTTGGGAATACCAGGTGATTGAGTATTGGGTTAATCCAGAGCGATTGGTTGAAGTGCATAAAGGTTTTGAAGCGTGGAAGGTGAGTGAATAACGATCCTTAAAAATTTATATACATTGTTGTTTATTGAAAATGTTGAATTTCAAATATGATTTACGAAAAGTAAGGTTTGCGAAAGTATAGTTTAAATTGTTGGAAATGATTTTCTTTCGATTGATTTACAAGAGAATTAAGATTATGTATGAAAATGGATGCATAAGTTTTTGAAAAGAGTTTGGCAGAAGTTGCATTGAATTGATGTTATTCATGAAATAAATTCTTTTGCGAATTTCATATGTTTTCATAGTAATGTGATTTCAAATGTACATGCTGGGGTTTTTAGAAATTCAAAGTGGTTTTTACCCATGGTTATGGCATTGAAACGATTGAAATTATTTCATGTGAAATAAACCCCACGCATGATGGAAATGTCTTAGGATAGAATACAGAACGCTGGTTGCTAACAGCAGTACTGTTAGTCCTTGGTGCACCTTGGTTATCCGAGCTCGATGGATATTTCGTGAGTTTCGTACCTGCGTCTGTTATTCACGGGTTTTGTACCTGCGTCTGTTATTCGCGGGTTTTGTACCTGCGTCTGTTTCATAGCTTCGAGCCGCGTCTGATGGTTAGTTACCCTCGTGGACTGTGTGTCCACGTCTGTTTCTGTTCTGTTGAAGTCCTACGGAAAGATTATGGTTTTGAAAGGATTGTTTTTCAGGTTGATTTGAAATGGTTATTTCAGATTATTGTTTTTCCTGAAGAAAATGTTCACAGAAAAATTTGCATTGAATTACGAACTGATATTTGAAACATGTTTATACATTGTTTACTTCCGCATTCTTTTAATTATGCTTTTGGGACGTTATTCACGAGTATATTATTTGGCTTCAGATAGTGCAGGTGACCCTCATCCTCCCGCTGAGCAGTAAAGAGCCTTGCTGTTAATCCGAAGGACCGTTGATAAAACACTACTTTTGATGTAATTACTTTTCTTAAGATCTTGTAATATTTTGAAAAAGGGTAAAACTCCACCTAGATGTTGGAAAAGATTCTATTTATCGTGAAAAACGTTATGGAAAACTCGTATGTTTTATTTAAGGTGTTAAGCTTTCAGAATGTGAAACTAGTCATATTCTGTGCCGGTCACGGTCCAAATTTCAGGACGTGACACTAACATAATAGTATAATTTCTTATAATTATTTGATACTTCATCTGGTCTTTAATAAGAATTAATTAATTTTTTATATAGATTAAAGAATATAAATTAATTAATTATAACTAAATATAACTCTATAAGACGAATTTATATTATATACTTCGTAATCTGTCCAAATTAATTAATTAACTCTTATATTAGTTATAATTAACTAATTTATTTATTTATTTAATATATTTAAAAAAAGTCAACTAATCATAATAATATCAAATAATTATAGGAAATTGCACAAGAGGAAGAGATGAGAACAAACAACAACATTGTTAGGCATGGAAAGATCCAAAACACTTGGTTGGAGGAATGGAGAATGGTCCCACAAGCAAGAAAGAAAGCTGCTATAGCTATACTTTCATGGCATTATTACCACTTCCTTGCAAGAAGCAAATATATATATATATGTGTGTGTGTGGGTGGGGTGGGGGGGGACGCGTACGCGCTCATTTACCTCCCAAGTTTGCACATTTTCAGGGATATGCCGACTCTATCAAAATCCTTTGAGAAAAAGTTGACAAATTATGCAAAGAGATTAGTGTGAAAATATCTTTTTGTTTTTACTAAAAAAAACTTGGTTTTAAAATCGATATAAAAAAATTTAGACTTTCTATATCAATTGTAAATATGGTGTAGTAAAGATTTTGTACGCTATTTGCACTATAGTAGAAAAGAGTTAAAAAAAATCTTTTGACTAAAAAATAGTTTAAAAAAACTTTTATTTTCCACACCGGTTATTCATGTGCAAATAACGTAAAAAAGTGTGACTTTCTACCTACGTGTTTTATAGATATTTGATACCAATATTTTGTATTAAGCTTCACCAACTTCTTAACTTTGCTTATTAATGATATTATGAAAGGCATTCGAACATGGACCACATCAAAAATAGATAGATAGATAGATACTAGAAAAACAAAAATACCACTTAGGAGCACAACACCAGAACCAAACCAAAACAAGCTGTAGTTTTTGCTACTTCACTTTAATTACCCTCACCACTAAGCTTTTTTTTTTTTTTTTAAAAAAAATCTTTTTACACCCCAAAAGAATATATAATTATCTCATGGAAAAAGTACAGGAGTAAATACTCCTTTAAAAACAATTATATGTTTTGATTTGATTTGTTGCATGTCCTTATACAATGCAATTCAATTTGGGGTTCAAATGGCATTGTTTTACTTAATGTAGTATATGACATGGTAGCAAGGAGGTCAAACTCTTTTAAATATATGGGTCTTAGCCATACAATATAATTGGAATCTCATATTGATCTAAATGAATCATTCTTTTTGTTGAAAAGTAGGTTGATCTATTTTTAATAGATTAAAATCAAATTCAGTAGGTATTAGGATATCAGAGGGAACACTTTTACCCTTTAATTTTCAAAAGAAGAAAAATGTGGAAGTGGGGAGTTATATGTTAACCCCACTCCTCTTACAATAGATAGAAAAACATATACGCATAAGCACACAGAAAATATTGTAGAGAATTTTTCATTTTGACATACACTCTACTCTTCTACCTATACATGTCTGACACTCTATTGTTTCTTTTATGGGTATATTTACTGTGTAACGTGACTGTGAGCCAATCTAAAATTCAACATAGATTGATGTGAGTGTCAGAAGCTCTCATAACTTAAATAAGTGGCTAGAGTTTAAATCAAAACCCTAGTATATGTAACAATATACCGAAAAAATTAATCTTTTTTTATTGACAGAGTCAATTGGCTGTGCCTCTCAAAATGAGATTGAGCAATAATAAAGGTTAGAAATAAGATGAAAAGTCACCATGTGAACTAAATGATTTTAGTGACTCTCTCTTCACTTTCTTTCTTTTATAGATTTTGTTTAGTATGGGAAAGGATCTTTGTAAGATTTAATATATGTCAATCTTACTTTGTTGAACTTTATATTTTTGTGTGGGTTCCATCAATCTACATAGATTCATTATATATTTATCACATACAAATCAACACGTTTCGTTTTTTTTCTCTTAAACAGGAAAATCCTATCCATACCCTATTGCTATATATAGGTGCCACTAAGGACTACAGGTATAGTACCAACAGAAAATGACACTTTGGGACTTTTGTGGAAGGATAGCAATAGGTTAATACTCTAAACTTCGAAAATATCAATTAAGTATCAAGGTTTTGAATAATTATAATAATAATAAGGACCTTAGTCCTTAATTGATATTTTCAAAAGATCCCAAAAAATCATTTTTCTCTAGTCCTAACCTTCAAAAGAAGAGGAAAAACATTTCTGCCTGGCCACGAGTGTGCAAAGTGCCCATTTGTATGCTTATGAATCCATGTGGGGTCCCTGTGAACTGTTCATTTTATAGTTTATAGAATTTGATATATAATTGCATTGAACTCAACACAATTTTGTTTTAGTGAAATCTGGCAAAAAAAAAAACTCACTGTTCAAAACTTCTAAGTAATACCTTTACTTATACATTGTACATTTCATATTGTAATAGTTGATTAAAATTTCCAATTTTATCTCATAAATTTTTGTGTGGGAGCTTTGGATATCTAATTTTTTTTTTACCAGTGTCATCCCAAAAGTATTAAAAAGAGACAAAAATGCTTCAACCATTAAAAAATTAACTTTAACCTTTAACGTGTATAGTTGTCAGAAGCGTTATTATTCCTTTTTAAATAGTTATAAGGTAATATTTTTTACAGGGAAAATTTTTATATATTCACAGCTCCTACACGAAAATTTCTTAAAGAAAATTAGACCTTAGCCCCGGGATAGTCACAGGATTAGGTTTATTATAGACAAACAAAATCTAGGCAGGAACAGTTAGTACTAGTCTTGAGTACCTTAAGTTTGTTATATAGGCATACAAAATCTACACAGAACCAATTCAAATATAAAAAACAGCCACATGAACCCACAACACAGTTATGTGAAAATAGCATATTTTTTCAATCTTTAATTAAGGTAACTTTAACGTCACTAGAATGGCCTCATTTTCACTATAAATACCAATTGGTTATGCGAGTGGAGAGATCATATAGAGCAATCAATCAGTTCATATATTTCAAAAAATTCTCTTCAAGCTTTCAGATATTCTCTGTTTTAGTGTCCATATATGGCTCCAGTTCTGATTTCTCCTCTCAACGTTGAACACATTGATGACGTCCAAGAACTCACAAAGACAAAGCCAAGAAGCATTCCTGAAAGATTTGTGAGAGATGTCACTGAAAGACCTGAACTTTCTGCTAAAATAATAACAACAACAACAACTTCACATAGTGACATGCCCATCATAGATTTCTCCAAGTTTCTCAAAGGAAACACACAGGAATTCCAAGTTGAAATTCTGAATCTTGCTTCTGCTTGTGAAGAATGGGGATTTTTTCAGGTACAGAACAACAAATCTGCTTTCTTTTTCTTTATTTTATGACCCCCACTTTCTATTTTCTTCTTTTGGAGCTTAAAATTTGAAACTTTGATGGTTTCTTTAGGTAAAAAATCATGGGGTTGATCAGAAACTGGTGGAGAGTATAGAAGAGATAAGCAAGGACTTTTTCATGCTACCTTTGGAAGAGAAACAGAAATACCCAATGAATCCTGGGACAGTACAAGGATATGGTCAAGCTTTTGTTTTCTCAGAGGATCAGAAACTAGATTGGTGCAACATGTTTGCTCTTGCAATTGAACCTCACTTCATGAGGATTCCAAATCTATGGCCAACGAAGCCAGAAAAGTTCAGGTCACTTCAATTCAACATAATGTTCCAATTCAACTGTTTGATAAATTAAGAAACTTGATTGATGAATGATTATATATATGCAGTGACACTTTGGAGGAGTACTCAAGAGAAGTGAGGAAGCTATGTAAGAAGCTTCTAGAATTCATAGCTTTAGGGCTTGGATTGAAAGAAGAAGCTTTTAGGGAGATGTTTGGTGAAGCAGTTCAAGCTGTGAGGATGAATTATTATCCACCATGTTCAAGACCAGAGCTTGTGATGGGTCTCAGTCCTCATTCTGATGGAAGCGCCATTACTGTCCTTCAGCAAGCAAAGGGAAGCCCAGTGGGACTTCAGATTCTCAGAGACAGAACATGGATTCCTGTTCAGCCAATTCCAAATGCTTTTGTCATCAACATAGGAGATACAATTGAAGTAACAACACACTAAACTTTTTTCCCCTTTTCTTTCTGATCATACAAGTGTTTTTTTTTTGTTGTTTTATTTTGAACAACCTTCCAACTTGCTTGCATCACCTCAACTAATCATCCTTTATAATTTAGTCAAAAACAAATTATTTCCAATTGAAGTAGGATTCACACACACACACACACACACACACAAAGCTTCATTTTTTTTTAAAAAAAAGAAACTATTTAATATTTGATAGGGTTGAATTCTTCAGGTTCTAGTATTATAAGATCGTAAATGATGAATAGCTCTCCCAACATGATTTTTCGCATCCACAGAACTCAAATCTAAAAACATGAACCCCTTCCATTTGTCCAAACAATCATTATTCCCATGGAAAGCTTTTTCTAAGTAGAAGGTGCTTACATGAGCAAAATAATGATGAATGAGTGCCATCATGATGATGGAGTCTTCATAAAATTAAAGTTGTATATATATTTTATTGAATCTTATTTGTCAGTGTTGTTTATGGATGCTAAGCTGAGCACTGGATTACCTAAGCTTAATCAACATGAGTTTGAGGCTATATTAAATTGGGAAAATTAGTAAAAAGTTCTTGTTTGAAAATTTATTAGCCACTAGAATTGAATATGTTTTAATACACAAAGTACTGGTACTCTGAAAGGTCTATATATATATAAAGTACTGGTACTCGAATTCAAGTCCTTCTGACCAATAAAATTATCAAACAGGGATTTTTCATCATTTTTCTCTAAACATTTTGTCTTTACTGTTCATATTACCAGATTTTCCAGCAAAATATGGTTCTGATATGAATCAAAATTTTGCGTGTGTGCGCGTGCAGGTTCTTACAAATGGAAAATACAAGAGTGTGGAGCATAGAGCCGTGGCAAATGAAGAGAAGGATAGATTAAGCATAGTGACATTCTATGCCCCAAGCTATGAAGTAGAGCTTGGTCCAATGCCAGAACTTGTAGATGAGAAGAACCCTATCAAATACAAAAGATACAATCATGGAGAATACAGCAAGAACTACACAAAAAACAAGTTGCAAGGCAAAAGGACCTTGAATTTCGCCAAGATTCCAAGTGAAGGCCCACCTAATTAATTAGGTTCCTATAATAGTTAGGAGTATCAATGTGGATTGAAGCTTCTTGATTCTGATTGATCATTATGCAAGAGAGAGAGAGAGAGAGAGTGATTGTGGGTCACATACTCAAATATGGACTCCTTGTTAGTGTTTCAACTATGTATATGTTGGCTTCTAATGGAAACTTGTGGGGACTTTTGTGTGTGTGAGTGTGTCTGTATGTATATATATATATATATATGAGCTTTTGTATCAAGTTGTATGTTGGTTTCTACTTTCTGTGTGTTTCAAAACTGATAAAGATGAAGTAGAATTATGTGTCAATTCCAGTGTTTACATTATATACACTACTCTTATTAAAATTAAACTAATCAGTATTTTTTGTGTGAGTACCTGGTATCCTAGCCAGCCTCTTAATAAATTGTGAATTAAACTAATATAGATTAATGTATAGTATAACTTGTTTAAGCAACGAACTTACCAGCTATTCTGCTATATTCTTAAAAGATAATTTTTTATTAAAATGAAATAACTCTTGCCAATTGATCTAAACACGTTAAACTAATCAGTATTGATTTCAATGCATCATCACTTAAGGTTTGAATTTAGCACGTTTAAGTGAAATTTCTGTGGGTAATGACTGGTAATATATGTATATATTTGATGTGAAAGAATCTAAGAGGAAGTGGACAAAATAATTGGTTGTCCAAATGCTCCAGTGAACTTTATTATTATTTCACCTAGAGAGAGAGAGAGATAGGGGCCCACAGGTCATTCATGCACGTTTGAGTTGAAGAAACGTGCATATGTAAATAAGGAGTGAAAGAAGCACTAAGAGAAAGCATGCTGTGTGGCATTTTTCTTAGTGATTCTGAAGCTGAATTGACAATTGATGAATGAGCATTCTTGTGTTCTTAAATAAAGAACACAGCAAAGCTTATTGTTTTCAAACCAGGACTTTACTACTATACTTGGTGCTCCCACACTCCACTCGGAGATCCATCACTTTATTTGTCACCACAATTCTTGAATTGAAAAACAAAAAAAACTAGCAATGCAATATTGGACAAGTTTGGAAGGTGACCCTCTCTACCTAACAATGTGGAGGCTTTGAACCTTTTATGTAAAAAAAAATAGTATTAGAACTAAATTCGGGTTAGCTAGTGAACCAGTGAATCATTCTTCTAACTAATTTAGTTAAGAGTTTTAGATAAATTGACTAAGTTAGATTTTATACAATTTTATCTCTAATTAATGAACTTGAAATGAGGTTATTTTAAGTAAAAAAGGGGAAAACAAAATTAATAGTTTTCCATATTTGTGGTTTAGTAACTCTGTTAGATTAAATTATGTACTATTTATACATGAATATTCTATTTACTCGTAGATTAATATATTTTTATTTAAATATTATTATTTAATTTTTAGGGCTATATATATGAATGTTTTATATAGTTTAATTAAATTATATTATTTTAATCATGATAGGATTGATCATGAGTTAACTTTAATTGAATCACTAACATTTAAACTACTATACTGATTGGTCTAGTTTTTCAATACTATCACCTCATGAATATTTTTTTTGGTAGAAATCTGGCAATATTCCTTGGTCGATAGTTTTAAGACTAAATCTCTCAAGGGGTAGAGATTACTGAAATAGTTTTTGTGTTTTCCAATAAAATTTTTTTCTATGCATATGGTCTGATTCAATCTAAGATATAATGTTTAAAGAACTCAACCTGTGAGTAATATTTTAATTAAATAAGATCATATTATTAGATTATAAGTATCACCATTAAAAATTGATTAATTATTAGTTTCCTACGGTCATATATATCTTTAGAAAAATGATTTCTTGTAGTGATTGGTTAGCTTGATATGCCCCTCAAATGAATGATGATATTATTGTGTTTGAGAGTACTCCTTTGTGTACATATCTTCTTGAAGCTGACATGAGTGAGGAGCATAATGCTCTGGCTTAGACCTTTCTTTCTTTCTCCTTATCATTTTTGTTATATATTTCCTTGTTATTTTTGTCATATATATATATATATATATATATATATATATATTCTTATTTTTTTTTCATAATCCTTTGATCACTTGGAGTAGTGTTTGGCACTTTTTTTTATTATATTACCAGATATCAAAGTATCCGACTAATTCAAGTTGAAATTTTACAACTAGAATACCTGCCTCTCTTTACATTATTTTTTTTAATTAGATGAGATTAGAACCTTAATTCTCTCACTTTATAGTCTAACTATCGATAACTAGTCCAAATACTCTTGGATCATATATATATATATATATCCTTGTTTGAGTTAGAAGAATATATTGGGCAAGTTTAAGAAAGTTGCAAGTTGATTGCGTACGACTTGTTATTAAAATATATTATCTAAAGTGGGATTAAGATTTTGGAGAAAGTGGTGTGAGATATAAGTGATGACTATGAAGCCAATGAGATTGACACAAAAATAAATGTAATCAACTTCAGAAAGGAACAAGAGATATTAAAAATGTTTGAATATCACGATTCATAATAACAAGATCCTCTCAAATCATTAATGGATATTATATATATATATATATATATATATATATTCCATACAGCTTTGTTTCTTTTCCAGCTCTTTTCTTTTACATAAATGACAAAACTTAAGTTGTTTATACCTATTTGGTCATATTTATTTACAAGTATACATAGGTATTATAATAATTAATAATAACAAAATAACAAATACCCATAAAAATTATAAATACTAACTTACATTATAAGAGCTTGTACAAAAATTTATAAATGTTTATATAGATAAATTTATAAGTGTATATATGTATTTTAACAATTAATAATAAAAAAATAAATTACCTTCTTCTTATGGAGACATGATTTTTCATAAATTATTTTTAAAAAAATAAACAAAAGTTTGATATAAATATTTAATGTGAACATGATTCATTGCATGCATATTCAAATAATCTTTTCTCCTAATTCTTACATTCAATCAAATTGACTTTCTAATTAAACCCAACACATAATGTATGATCAATTAATAATATTATGACATATTTTAAAACTATATATATATTTATTTAGAAATATAAGCAAGTGATTAAATCACAGGGTCTGGGATTAAATTTAAACTATAAATTAGCTTGAATATAAAAAGTAACAATAGAAGAGGTTCAATTTACAACTTTCTCATGCCTTCCCATTTGGTTCAGGGCCAGATCTTATCTCCTCACTTTTTCTTTTATTTTTTCTTTATTATGACTCTTTTTTTTATTTTTTAGTCTCTTTAATGAAATAATAATAATATGTTCTTCATGCCAGCCAAAAAATATCCCAACTCAAAGAGAAACGTGGAGTACGCCCAACTAGTTTAAGACAATCTTTGGAGACGTAGTGGAATCCAACATTCACAACACAAGAAAAGATGTGTATGATTGAGATTGGATATATACATTGCATACACCTTCCTTCCTTTCTTTATTTTTTTCTTGTGTTTTATTTTTTATTAATTAAATATTGGATTAATAGTCATTTTTTGCTTCTAAACTATTTGCTAAAGAGCTATAGGTATTTGAAATGGGTTTTAGGGGCTCAATGTCAACCCAAATGGACGTGTACCACGTTACATCATTTATATTCTTTGAGAGTTTAGAGAGATATTATAATTTTTAGATGTTTAAGTTTATATCTGAGGGTAATAAATAGATCATCCTATCCGATATTAGTATCGCCTAAAAGAAAGAAAGATTTCACTATACCCTTCGATTGTGAGTGAACTTAACCTCTGTTTAAAAAATTCATTACTCAACCAAAAAAACAATGATACTGCATTGGCATGATGTTGCTTTCTTATTTGAATTAAAGGTTACTTTTGTCCTTTAAATTATTTCTAAGTTCAATATCATTTTAAAAGTGTTAAAAAAAGAGTAATCTTATTATGAAGTTATATATAATTTTTTTAAAAAAATACAATAAATTAGTAACAATTTCAGTTCTTATATTATATATTATCATTACATGCTGATAATTTATAAGATTTTTTAGTAATTAAATTGCTTACATCAACTTTTTCTTAGGCAAACAATCCTACACCGTTTACATAAATATATTGAATAAAAAAAATCTAGAAAAGTGGAGTAGGATCAAGAAGGTTAGTTTTCCGAAACGTGGAAGGCAACACGAAGAACAATCACACAAAAATTCATGATTGCTTAAAATAATTAAATTCATCAAAACAAACACGCGCTTTCAAGTTTGAAATAAACGAGGAACGTGAAAAAACGATTAAACATACACCTTGTATCCTTAATCCCCTCTATTACGCCTTCAAACCCACTACCACATTAATTATCCATTCATTGCTTATCACCCACATTAATTAATTACTTAATTAATTAATTAATAATCACATGGTGTTCTTTAATTGGCAAGTATATGGTGAGAATTTCCAGACAATCACCATCAATATTGCATAACCTCCATTTTTGTGCAACATGGTGAATGAACAGAGTTATTCCCCGTTTGTCTGTTTAGTAATAAAGAAATTATTTAATACTCTTCCCATCTTCAATATAAAATTTAATTTATAATATAAATTATATTTTATATTAAGTAAAAAAAATTTTAATGTGAAGAATCTGTGTGTATGGGACTTATAATTCTGTGGACAAAGAGGAAGATGATGTGTGCAAGTTTATTATAATTAAGTGGAACATGGGACCCCTAACCAAACTTGACCACCTTTTATATGTCACATGGAGAGCCATTTGTGTGGCATATAATTATATACTCCTATTGTTCTAAACAATTAATTTATAAATATAACAAAAATTAGTTAAATTATAAAATAATATGTATTAGTTTTTTCTAAAATATTTTTTATTAATTTATAAAGAAACTATTTATTTGATAGAAAATCTAGAGAGTTCAGAAAATAAATTATAAATTTAAAAGATAAAATAAATTAAAATTTTATATTTATATATTTATGACTAAAATAAATATTTTATTAACACTTATATTTAGAATCGGGTAAAGTATAATACTTTATTTAATCATTAATAAAAGAGTTAATTATTTTTTAAAATAAATTAAAAAAATAAATAAATTATTTAATTATAACTAAGACATATTTCAATGGAGAGAAAGAGAGAGAAGAATAGGGGAAAGAATACAGGAAATTTATTTTTTTAAAAAAATGGGTAAGCGAATATAACCGTATATATTGCTTGAATATAATTCAGTTGGCAAGTGAGCAATAATAAGTGTAGTTTGTTCAACTTCCATCATTCATTTCATCGAACCACTTTGCTTTTCTTCCTAGTATGCGCACCAAAACAGAACCACATTCATTAATTACGTCACTTCCCCACTTGTGTCTATTTTCTATATTATATGGAAAGGCTAGGATTTAATCACCACAAATCAAACCCCCCCCATTATTATTGTCTTTTATTTTAATTATAAAATATTTAAGTATTTCTCAATTAACATATATTTTTTATATAACTATTTAATTAGGTTATATTTAAGTATTGTTACACTCAACTAAAAATAACTTTCTTAAATATATTTTTTATATTCACACGAATTCAAATTTAATACGTTATGTTTAAAAAGTTAAAACCTTTTTTACTTGAATCAACAACTATTAATCTCACTTAACATATATTAATTAGATTCAATTTATTCTATTTTTTGAGGTTTTAAAAAGTAAATTTGCTTATAAAGTCAATCACAATGATAAATTTTATTAATAAACAATTTATAAATATGCTGTAAACTTAAAGTAAAAACATGCACTAAATCTTAGGAAGCCAACTTATCTAAAATTATTTATAAAAAAAAAATTGTTTGTCAATAAACTTATATCTTTCTCTGTTGGCTTATCATCCTAAAATAAGGCAAAAATCATCTTTAAATTTAATATTTAAAGTACTTCTCGCACTAATGAAGAATATTTTTTTAAAAAAAATACTGAATTTTGATACAATGAAGATCATAATTATTGAAAACGGATCAAATATATATATATTTGATATCGAAAAAGTTTAAATTATTGATTGAAATTAATTAAAATCATAAACAGATCGTAAATTATCGAAAAATCATCATCTTTCTATTCAATTAGAAATTAATTTTAAGCATCATATATATATATATATATGATATAATGGTGAAAGTAAAGGTGAGCAATGCGTCGCATGACAATGGAAAACGTGGCAATGATTGTGAATTCAAGGTTGACAAGAAAGTTTGGGTTACAAATATTAAAAAAAAAAAGATGCCACGATTGCTTGATTATTTTTTGAAATATGTAATTATATTATAACATAAGAAGCATTATTATTAATCTCAGCTTTATTTCCCATTTCAATGCCACAAGTCATACATAAAGTTAAGATCAAATCTGCGCTATGAGAATTAAATTTCTCCAATACTTGTTCATTTTTATCCTAAACGTGTCTCCATGTAAGTTGTTAGACTTTTTGTCTTGCTCAACTCAAATAATCAAATATCAATCACAAACAACATAAAATAAAATAGAAAACTTTTTGTTTAGATAAAGGGGGAAAATGTGAGGAAAATAAGAGGAGAGAATACTAGGAAAATTTTTTATAAAAACAGTATAAAAAATCATTATTTTTGGAAAATTTCCCTCTTAATATTCTTTCCTCTCTAATTTTCTTTTTATCCAAACATAAGGTAACGTAAGGTAAAAAGATGGGAACAACATAATGCAGGAAGACTAATGTCTATGGAAAAAGAAGCATGCTAGTGTAGTGTTCAGGAGAATCAAGAACAAGGAGGAAGTGGCGTTCGGCTAAAAGCCTAAAATTTTTCAACATATCTTACTGCAGACAACAATTATCTCATTGGGTGGAGTAGCTTTTGGTTTTAAAATAATTAAGAAAATCAAACAAATCATTAATCATATCAAGGCACATCATATTAGTTTAGTTTAATTTATCCAACTTTATTGTAAACCAAGCATCTAATAAGGTTGGAATCTTTAATAATACCACAGAATAAAGATCATGATTCCCCGTCGGACATCCAAAACGAGAAAGCCCCAATCTTTAGAAAACCCTAAATCTAAATAAGGCTATGTGACCCCATAAAATCTACAAAGATGCCACTGTAAGAGATAATTCGGTACCAGCTTTAGGACTCGGAATCAAAACAGGCATATCATTCATCCCAGGGGCTACTACCTAATCAGAACACGACTTCACTGAAACTAAATATTACACAATGCCTATTTTAACTTTGACTAAGTAAACAAGATGGAAATGCAGGGGGAAGGGGGGAAAAGATGGTGAAGAGATCAGTGAGCTGGATCAAATTATGGAATAAATTACAATTTACTCCAATGTTGAGCACAAATCTATAGTAATAGCCCATACCTGGATATGCAGGCCACACATAAAACCACTTGCGGTTCCCCACTTCAAGGCTATTATTACTAAGAAGTGCTCAATTTTTACAAGTTTAGCCATTCGCATACCAACCTCCTTCGTTTGCACACTCACCAATGCTTCTTCAAGCCAAGTACTTGAACAAATTGGGATTATCTTTGTCTCTTTCCAAGTAGTCGCGAGAGATCAAGTCTTCGATCCTTTTCTTAATTGCCTTGACATCGGGCTACATGAATTACATTCCAAACATGGTTTTAGATTAGGGAATAAGACAGGAAGGCAAGCAGGCAGAAGATAAAAACAAGTGGTGGTGGAATATAGACCTTGAACATGCGCCCTAACTGCTCCACGCACTCCGCTACTAACTGTTGATAACCCAAAGCTTTTCGACTCTTCATAATACGCACAATTGACGCATCGATCGCATATCTTCTATCCTTGTCAACATCATCAACTACTTTTTTCTTCTCATCTACAGGAGGAAGAGGAATCTGCGAGATAACATGCCAAAATCTCAGTGTAGTCAGTCAAATAGAGAGAGACATATTTAACCACAATAGCTTTTAAAATATCACTACCTTAATCCTCCTCATTTTGTCAGTGAATTTTGAATTAAATTCAAAAACATCAGTAGATGATATTGTTTTTGTGCTTGGCTCCTTGTTAAGAATCTTGTACTTGGCACATGACAAGGAGTGAAGCAGTCTAATAACATCATCATCGGTCAAGTTCAACTGAGTCACTATCTCTGAATAACTCAATTTATCTGAGGAATTAAAGAGAAGCAAAGCAGAAGCCTATTCAAAAACAAGAGGAAACACTGAATCAGCATTAAGAAACCCATACGGGAATCACTGGACACCCAAAAAAGTCAAATGAATGGGGTCAGAAACAAGTCATACTTTTATACAAAGAAGCATGTGATAAGAATATAACCTGATAGGTTGTCACAACCAGCTCCACGGGTTTTGCATCAAATTTTCCAATTATGTTGCAGGTGCCCAAGGAGTAAATCCACGTCAACTTTCTGTGCTTCGTTTTGGTTTGATAAAACTCCTTGAAAACTTCAACGCACTTGACCTATCCAAAAATGAAGCATGAGGAAGACACATTAATTCTCAACCGAAATCAACAAAATGCTGGTTAGTATTGAGCACTTGGTGAAAAGATCCAGACATACCATTTCTGCTGGAAGGTTGAGATCAAAAGATTTGTAACTTGGCCAGAATCCAGTAGTCAGAACTGTGACTGTCAGGTCAAGCCCTGGGTCTGCAGTAGAATTATCGTTGAGATACTCTTCAAAACTAGCTTGGTTTTCCTTCGCCAGAGTCAAATCTGTAACCTGGTGGAGCGACAAGCATTTAAATAATCTCTTTAAACATCCAACCATAGTACCAGAATGTCACATATCATTTCAGTTTATAAAGACTTTTAAGGAAACTGACCATTCCTTCCATCTTTGAAGTAAACTGCCCACCACATTGTTGCTTCAATTTTGTCAAAATACTTCTCTCATGTTCATCATTGGCACTCTTGTCAAAGAGAAGCCTCCGAGCCAGCTTCTTCCTGCAGTATCACAAGAGATAGTTTCTGAGTAGCCTTACAATGCATTCACGACAATCGCATTTGTTAATATGCTAAAAATTTGATTTTGGGAAAAAATTCACATTTCATTTTGATATATCTATTATAGTTTATTTTGGCCAGTAATATCTCTTGTTGCCGAACTAATTCACCCCATTTAAGGCCCATCAGCTTGTTAACATCTCCTTTTAAAGCAGTTTATCTCTTGAATGTTCTTCCCAGATTATTAGAGATTTAATGTTCGATACCATTCTGTTCTTATTCTTCCTATTTCTGAGTAGCAGATTTGTTGCCACCTCTACCATATCTATGTATTGGCAAGACAGAATGGAATATATAATTTTGGGTTTCTTCATCTCTATTACTAATAAGTGAGCAAGAGGGAACCTCTCCCATTTATCTCCACGTTTGTACCACAAATTCCATGGCCCTTTTCTCATTGAAAAGTTTGTAAGATAAAAAAATGAGAATTATAATGATAACAATGATGATACAAATACTCCAATTTCTCGCCATTCTCTTTATTTTATAACACTCTGTTTCTGTTATAGTTTTCCTAGCCTATTAACTATATCTATCTCACCTTTTAGGTATTTTCAATAATAAACTTCTAGCTTGTTATGCAGCAGTGTATAAGAGTGCTAACACTTGCTACTTCTAGTTCTATTTAAAATAAATAAAAAGAAACAAAATTTAGTGGCAACACTGAATTTGATTATTGGAAATGAAACTAAAAAAGTAGCAGCAATTTTTTAGAACACAGTTGCTAATGGCTAGTGAACTTATGATAACAAATTGATTTAATAGAGCAATGAACAGATAAAGTTAAGGAAAAATGATACAACATCACAGAAAAGCAATAATAAAACTTAATCATCAACGAAATTTTCCATTCTCCTTAAATTTACCTATAGAATTCAGCAAACATGTCTTTGTCACTAATATAGGCAAGTAGCTTGACCACCTGCAAATGGACCAGCCCAAAAAAAAAACAAAGTCAAGAATCTAGTTTACAGAAACGTGTTGTACACTTACATTGATGCAGACCTGTTCAAGAGTTTCTTCAATTGCTTCATCACTCAATTTTTCACTTCCTCCTTTCTTAAGAATATTGTCACAAAAAGTTGCAAGCAGTTCTGCACTTGAGCTTCCAGCAACACCCTTGTTGCAGAAGACCTCAAAAGCCTCCTTATGTGCCTACAAGATTGAAACTTTCCAGTCATATGACTATAATCACCCCGCATGACAATTTCAGAGTCATTGTCTGATCAAAAACCTTATGGAAAAGTGTATGATTCTGAAAACAGTCATTCACATATGCTAGGTACTTGTCATGCAGCTCAATCACCTTCCGAACAAAAACCTGAAGGGAGAAACCAATTTCAGTTCCCTCTCTTGGAAAAATTGCCGTGTCTTGTAACTAAGAAGTTTCAGCTATTACCTGTTCCTGCATACCTACGACATCCCTTTTCTCTGCCTGTAGGAATATTAATTAGAAAGATAAAAATAGGAAGATTAGGAGTAAAAATAAGTTGCTTCAGAAGCCATCATTTTGCACAACATTTCCAGAAATACAAAACAGAGTTTGAAGCTATTGGTTGCCTAAAATGTGGGTAAGTGGCCTTTATAGAACTTAATGATACAAGCACTTCACTGGAATAAATTAACGGCATAGATCTAAAGCAAAAGCAATTGAAGAAGTGCAGTTTGACTTAAACCAAAAGAAATTATTATTTAAACTGTAGGTAGAATTTCAGTATTAGTAACACTATTACTTGTACCTTATAACGTTTGATTGATATCATAAATATGCTTGTGAAACATTTTGCAACCACAAATATTTGTTTTCTTTTTTTGCCTGAAATAGTACATCATGGCATGATAATTCTAACTCGGTAATCATAGAGCAAAGGAGTCAATTTTAGTTTTCGGAGATCCATCCATAACTGATAATTAAAGATCAATTTCAGAAAATAATTATTCACGTGTGTACAAGTGCGCACCTAGAGAAAATCATGAACTCATTTACAACTTATCTAAGATTTATAAACATGATTAAGTACCTCAGTTCAGTGGGGTATAAATGAACTATTTTGGGTATTTTATTCAGCTATTCATGTTGCAGGCCTGTGCATATTTTATGTTTTGTTTCTTTATCAATTTAGTCATATCTTACAACATGATTTGAATTGATTCTTCATTTGGGAAACCTTCCAAAAGCATGATACATACACAATTGGACAACGATTAGTTCTAACATGGAAGGAAATGTATGCCCAAGTAGAAGTTCACATTTACTCTTCTAGTCCTATTTATAGGGCAGAGAGAGAAAACTTTCATATGAATATACCATTTTAATATTCATTTATTTATGTTGACTTTGTTTCTAGTGGGTGTAATGGATATTAAATAGGGATAAGGTTAGAAAGTTATTGAATTTTATGGCATAATTAATGAAGTTTAAGGTTTTCCTTAGTTTGTTTGAAACATGCTGGAAGTAACTTATAAATAGAATCAAAAGAATAATAATATCAAAATATAAATGAATAACCAGTTGACCAGATAACTGATTGGGAACAAACCTTTTTGTTACTAGCTGCATCTTCAGCCTGCTTCACCAACGCCATTCCTTCAGTAGTGACATGCTACAACATGGAAGGAAAGAGAACATCATTTAACCAAACCAACATGATCACACTATTTATCAGCATGCAGAACTGGGAGGAAAAGAAGAAAGATGAGCTCAACAGTATCAACCTGCTTAAATATACCAGAAACGGGATCTAACCCCTTAGGAATTTTAGAGAAGAGCCTGAACATCCGTGATAAGTCTTCAATCTAAACATTTAAAGGAAAAGTTAAATATATTACACCATGGCAGGCTTTAAATAATTGTAGGAATCATAAGTAAAAAGAGCATATCAAATACCTTGTCATCTCTAAGTAAAGCGTGACATCCAGAGTGCTCTTTTTCAAGTAGTTGGGTCGCATACACGGTTAACAGTTCATGTTGAACTTTCTAGAAGTAATTTTCCCCAAGAACAACAAAAAATCAAAGTTGTTAAGAAACTGAGATTGAACCACAAAATTTAACCATAGTCTATGACAATTTTTTTTTTTAAAGTTGCCTAGCAAGATATGACCCATTCAACATAGTAGGAGACCAGATAGTTACAAACCTCGAGTAACCTTGGCTCGCTACTAGAATGCAAGTAATGAGCAACCCTATCTTTTTCACGCCTTAAGCACTCCTCAGCCTGTAAGCACCAGAGCAAATAATATACAGTAATTCAAATGAAGTAAACAAGTTATAGTAAGCACAACAGAGAAAACATACCTTGAGCATATAATCAGGACAAGAATCTTCAAGTATCCAGTTGGAAGCCTTTCGAGAATAATAAGCGGAGGTGTCTTTGAGCATGTCAGCTTCAAAATCAATCTCGTAGCAATACATTTGCCCCATTCCAATTTCAACAAATATATCCAACACATTCTTCAATAAAGCTCGATCAATTTGTTCTCCCTCCCGTTCTTGATCAATCTTTAAACGAAAAATTTGATTAATTTGTTTAAGTTTGCAATTACTTACCGAAAATGCCACTAAATCAAGCAGAAAAACTTACAAGAGATATAACAGCATCCCTCACTTTACCATTTAGTTCCTTGTATACCTGTACATAGAGAAGAGCATAAAATTGATTTGCAATAAAACTACCTTCAATACTAGCACTACAAAGTTTGTCCCAAAAGAAAGAATAGCATGAGCCTGCAGAAGGTTCAGCTGTTACATTACCAAATCCCGGAAGCAACTCAATCCAACTTCATTAAGAGGTGAAAGCGATCTCCGAGCAATAAAGTAGCGATCCAAATAGTGAAAGAAGCGAGAGAGCCACCTAACCATAATCTTATGGTTTGCCCACCTTCTCACGAGCTCTCTCAACATGAATTCATCATGCTTCTCTCTCAAAGACGGTAACACCTAAATAAAACAAAAATTATTGTATTTTATTACAAGAAATGTTTGGAAAGAAAATAGAAGCAACTGTCAAATACAAAAAATGAATATAATTTAAAAAGGACAGTCCTATTTTGTCTTGTTATCTGTTCTTTCTCCAAGACCATGGAAAATCATGCTTTTCATTCTTAACAGTTTCAGAAAGTTCACATGGATCTCTAAAATTTCTTCATTTTGTTCCTGACAGTACAACATGGATATAACATCAACTGCCACTTGCATTTCCTCAAGTGAAATATCTCCCACTGTAGACTTTATTAAAAGTTTACTCAATATGTGGAGCACATGCAAAAATCAAATATATACTGTTATTACTTCATAAATGAATGATATATTGTTATTCTTCTATACAACGAGGATCATTTACTACTTTGCAAATTAGGTCTTCATAGTAAATATGAAAATGGTCAGCCAGTAGTTCTTTTGTGATGTTTTATTACAACATTTAAAATTGCTGATTATGGAATAAGTTGAATCTTCCAATTTAAAGATTCAGTTCCAAGAACGCCATTCTGTCACCTACTAAATATACTTTCCCTCACCTTTTCCTTTCCTCAAATCCATTTTTCATGTACAAAACGCCCTACTAATGGTTGATGAATAAGGTTTCCCTCATAATATTTAAGAGGCAATCACAATTAAACACAATCATACTTATAAAAGCATGCACAGATCTGCTAAGAGGTTCATACAATGATACAGCAGTAGTTTAGCAACTTTCAAATTCATTCGGGGCAGTTATAGCAAGTGTTACAGCCAACATGTGCTATCATAACGTGTGAAATTACAAAACAGGAATGACATTCAAAATCTGACGACTGATACATGTACAGCCTTCTAGTCTATCTAACCAATATCAGCACTTCCTACCCCTTTCAAGCACATTTCAAGAAGATATCCAGATATAAGTGTTACTCACCGTTGATAGAATGTATTCTTCAAACGATTCCCTGTACTTGTCATATAGTTGTTGGGAATAATCATGAGGAGGCTTTTGAGTGCACATATTGTAGATAGTCCTGCAACACGATTTAAGGAAATGCAGTGCCTAACGAAAATATGCAATCAATTCTAGCAAAAAATTATCAAACAAATAAGAATTTTATAGACTAAGCATGTGAACAATGAAACAGCTCAGAGACGGATACGTATACAGCATCATATAGTCCTCGGAGCTAAACTGAGGCTCGGGCAACCCTTCAAGAATATTCTTCAGCTTTGTGATGCCCTTCTGCATAAAATCCCATCCTTGTTCTAGGTCGATCGTCTTGCGCTCACTCATCGACATGTTGGCAAGCTAAATCCCAGATATCAGAACCTGCAAAACCGACCCGAAATATTTACAAATTGAAAAGGGGCAAAACTTTACCTAGAAAAGATCCAGAAAATAAGAACGAAACCATAGTAATCAGCGCACCATATAAATTTCATCCCCAAATACTCCCACCCATTGAAGAAACCACGGCCGAAAAATTCAATCTCTACCACACCACCGTTCAATCCCCCTTCTTCTCATACAAAACATCAACAAACAAATAATGTGAACCCATCACTCACAACAGGACTCCGAAATTCAAGCAGCAGATAACAACACAGATCAGAAGTGAGAGATCATGGAAAACCTACAAGAAAGATCATACGTACATGTACATAAAGCAGATAAATAACAACAAAAGCCCTTCCTTAACGAAGGAGAAAGCGCTAAATCGCCGATTTCTTCCCAAAAGAAACCCTAGGCTGTGGTTGGTTACGGATGTGAAGATCCACAAGGAGGAGAACAGGCTCCAATTCAGTTCCAGGCTGAAAATGAAGGATTCTGTTCGGCCTAAAACAATGTTCAATGCCGGTTATTTAATAAATTCAATGAAACCGATTCGAAGGGGCAAAAATTGTTTATTTCCTTATTATTTTTTTCATTTCATCTTTTTTATTTTTTTTGGTTAGCCATTTCATCTTTTTATTTATGTATTATTTTTAAGAAAAAAACTCTATTTTAAATTTAAAATATTTATCTATGATCAATGATGTCCTTGGGGTAAGAGGTAAATTGAAGTCTGGCAAAAAAGATAAATTAAAAAAACATAATTATAAGAAATATAATATAATCTCTTATCTTATACTGTACTTATCACCTTATGTAACAAAAATCTTATAATAACTATTTGAATTTTTTTGACCAAAATAGTAAATATTTAAATTTTATTAAAATTTAAGAGAGTAACATTAATAAAAATAATTTTAAAAAATTATAAATATGAAAATAAAATAAATCAAAATTTTATATTTAAAATTAAAATTAATTTTAACTAATTTTTATATTTAGAATTAAATAAGTAACGTGTATTTGTGGTATATAATAAGTGAGAGGAATATTAAAGAAGAAAAACATAATTAACAATTATTATAATTTTAAAGTAAAAAAATTAAAAAATAAAACTCCAGGCAAAGGATGCAATTAATAACGGGGATCAATCGTCCAATTGAATAATTAAAAAAAAACAAATTGGATAGTTTTTAAATCCCCAAACATATTTTTAAAGAAAAATCATCAAATTTAGGTAACATAATAAACTAATAATTAGAAATACTAAATACAGCAAAAAAACAATGAAAAGCACAAAATACCATCTTATGGCTAGATTAGCGTCTTAATTTGTGTGTCTATATTTTTTTAATTAAGGACGCAAATCATCATTTTAAAATATCTACTACTAAATATTGCTTGCCTTGTTAATTTTTAAATTTTAAATTTAATTTTTAGATAAGACTTATATATTGTAAAGAATAGCTATAAATCTTAAAATTAAAATACTTAATAATAAAATCTAGTTAATATTAGAAAAAATATATAAATTTAAATTTAAATAAAATATAATCTAAACATAGTGAAAATATTCTATTGACGGCTTTTCACTAAAAGTGCTTTTAAAATGTAATCCAAAAACACTATAGCACATCCCTCATGAAAAACAAGGGGGTAGAGGAGCATTTCGTCCTACAAATTTATTTTAGAGATATAATTAATATTTTAAAATATTTAAATTTATATAATTTTATTTTTTTATTAATAAAAAAGTGTAAACTTTTATCTAATCTATAATACATAATTTTTTATTTTGACATATTATTATTTAAAAAATCTTATATATAATATTATTTTAAAAACTAACACTAAATAAATTTTAAAAGTTTTATTATTTACGTAATATTGAAATTAACAGTATTTTATATGTAAAGAATAAAAATTTAAAATTTATTTTGTGCATTTTTTAAAATATTATTATGCATAAATAATGATATGTCAAAATAAAAAATTTATAAGATATAAATCATATAAAAATTTGTGTTTTTATTAGTGAATAAATAAAATTATACTAATTTAAATATTTTATGATACTAATTATATTTTTAAATATTTTAATATATTAATTATATTTTTAAAATTAATTAGAGATATAGGATAGGATGGACTTTTGTCCAAAACAAAGTAATCATAATAACAACAACTAGCTCCTTCCTCCCATTAATAAAATTTGGCTTCCAACCCAGTCTATTTAAGTTATTATGTAAATAAGTATTCCTTAAATCATTTTTGTTGTTAGTATAAAAATTAAATAATTATTTTACTGATATTAAAAAATTAGTTAAGTTAATTATTTATGTAATAAATATTTATTGATTTTCTTAAAATATAATTTTTAATTATATAAATTAAAATTATCTCTTGATAAAAATCTTTTTAATATGTACAATTAATAAAATATTTTAAAAATAATTAAAATTATAAATTTAGGAGACAAAATATAAAACCTTTAATCAAACTTTTATATTTAAAATTAAAAATAATAATAAATATGAAATAAATATGGGTATTGGGAGAGGACTGCCATTTTTGCTGGGACTGCCTCAAAGAAGATTATTAACTTTTGCTACCAAGAAAGGATGTTCATCGGACTTCATACACACCAAAAGAAAAGAAATACTAATAATATTAATACGTACTTGAAACAAAATTGAAATCTTAAAGGAAAAAATATTGTTGTGGTAAATATCATATTTTACCATTGTTCACGATCTTTCAAGATTCGAACAATCTAGTTATACTTTTTATGAATCGTTCAATCTTACATCCCCCTCCATTCATTCATGAATCAACTTAATAACATTCAAATATATTGAACACATCAAGATTCATTGATTATGACAAATAAGGCACGTCATAATGGTATCATAGATACAATGTAATTCGAAGGTATAGTTTTAAATTTTTTATGATTTTAAAGAAAAAAATTGCGCTACAATCTTTTTCAAAAAATTAAAATTATATGTATATCTTATATTAGGAATAGAAGATAATAGTTTATTTGTTCATATGATAAAAAAATTATTAAAAAATTCACCTTTCTAATCTTAAATTTCTGATTCCTATGAATATTGGAGATATATATATAAGGTAAAAAAAACAAAACACCTTATGTGTGTGTTTAGATAATATTTTGGAAACCGATTTTTTGAAAAAAAATAGTTTTGAATAAATGGATATTTTAATAGTTATTTTTAGAAATATTTTTATTATTGGTAAATTATGAAAAATGGTATGAGTATTAAATAATGAGAAATAAGATATAAGAGGAGAGATGAGAGAATGTATAAGAAAAGAAAAGAGAGAGGGTATAAGAAAAAGTATGGGTAATATAGTAATTAGTTAGTTCATAAGCTTTTTTCCTGTTCCATAAGCTACTCTAACCAGTTTATCTGAAATCTTGATTTTAAACTATGATTTAGTCCAAAAGCCTATTTAAACAAATATAACTGTTTATTTTAAAATTTTCCCAAATATAACTTTTACCCAGAAATAATTTTAAAACTATGGTTTTATTAGTTTGGACACAGGCACTATATTTGTTTCATATGCAAGAAATAGGAATCAAAACTCCCACCACTTAGTGAGGGTCACGCCACTCATGATAATGTGAGTTGATTAAATATTGCAATAAGTATTATTTTATTTGTAATATATCTATTTCTATCCCAATATACACTACACTTGATCACTTCATAAAAGCAGGCATATCACATTCGATGCATTGTCCTAATGATAAAATAGTCTTCTAATATAGAGATTACATAGGGTTCAATTTTCCACAGGGTTGATTTAGCCTCCTTTCCAACTTCAAAAAAAAAAATTAGGTGCACCGATTATTTAATTTATCAAATTCTAGAGTATTAGTTACTCTTCTAAAAATACGTTAAAATTAAAATTAATATATGAAGTTAATAACTAACGTCAGTGTTTGTTAGTTGATGGGTAACATTAGGACGAATGACGGTTTTAGAACTTAGGAGTGAGATTATATTGCTCAAATAAATAGTTGATTATTACATCCAATGCTCTTCCCTAAATAGTTTAGAGATAAAAGTGAAAAAATTTAACAAAAATACTATTTAAATTTTAAAAATTTAAATTAACCTAATTTTTTACATTTTAAAGCTTTGTTTAGTTAGGGGTTTTTGAGGGGAGGAAAGAGAAAAGTACGGTTGGAGAAAAGTATGTTTGGTTAGAAAAAAGGGAGGGGAGGGGAGATTTTTTTTCCTTATGTGCTCCCCTCTCCTCCTTTACATCCCCTTTAAAAGTGAGGGTTTTTGGAGGAGAGAGGAACTTTTTATTTCTTTTTGATTAAATTGTCTTTAAACCTTTTTTAATATTTCAATTGTACCCTTAAACCTTTTTTTTTTATTTTTCTCACACCTATTTTTTCTTTAATTGCATAATAATTATAATAAAACTTAATAAGCATAATAAATCATTTATATATTATATTAAAATATATAATAATTATAAAATTAATAAGAAATAATATTAAAATTTTATCATATTTTTTAATTTTATTATATATATAAATGAGATAAAAAAATTTAAAAATTAATAATTAATAATTTTAATATAAATATTATAAATAAAGAGTAAATAAATTTAAATAAAGAGATGAGGGTATATTTGTCAATTTTTAATTAACTCCCCTCCCCTTTTGAACCAAACAAAAAATATCATTCATTAACCTCCCCTACCTTTTCGTACCCTCCCTTAAATTAACTTAACATACCCTCTCGTAAAGTGAATTAAACAAAACCTAAGAGTTACTGATTATACTTGGTAAACAGATAATAAAAGATAGTAACTTGAAAACATCAATAGTATTAATTTATAAAAAAATTAATAAATATAGTAAATATATCTAAAATTTAGAATTAAGAATCAACTCTTTAATTAAGACTTATATTAGAGGTAAAAAGAGTAATATATACTCCATCTAATAAAGTGCCCTTTAACCCTAAAATACTTTATCTTTCCAAAATTACCCTCGACATAAACTGTTATAAAATTGCTTAATATATTACCCACAAAATCAGTTTTAACAAATTCATGTCTTAATTTTCCGCCCATATTTTCACTTTTGTCTTTCAATTATTGCTTATCCTTGATTTGAACTGTTGAAGGATTAATCGGAATTGAACTGCAGTACGGTGAAATCATTTGTGCCACCGCACTTCCTTTTCCTGAAGAATGGCAAAGGTGAAACTCCGGTACAAATCTTCACCAAAGGCCACAAAGATCTAGTCGAAAAGGGAAGCACATGGGTGAAGGACACGTCTCAATCTTGCTCGGTAGTGGCGACGTTGGTGGCCGGAGTTTCCTTCGTGACGTCGAGATCCATCCATGGAGTCGCCGACAAAAACTGCAAACTGACACTCGAAGGACATCCGGCATTCGAGCTCTTCGCTATCAGTGGACTCATGGGACTAAGTTTCTCCGTCACTGCACCCATCATGTTCCTCTCCATACCCACGTCTCGAAAACAACCCATAGATTTCAAAAGGGATCTGCCATTGAAGCTTCTTCGATTCCAGGGTTAAGCTCGTTGTTTGTGTCCATTGCCACAATGTTCATATCTTTCTGCGCTTCACATTTCTTCGTACTTGAGGACAAGTTCAATAAAACAATCTTCTCTCTTTATGCTGTCACTTGTCTTCCTATTTCATTCTATGTCATCACTCAGTTGTTGGAAATCGTGCCCTAGGGGCCAATCATTGTCTTATGAACATTATTGATTTATGAATTTATTAATTGAGTTATCATATTATTTGCATGTTTACTATGATGACCATCCTTGGATAATTCATGATATTATCCT
Source organism: Leucaena leucocephala (assembly GCA_037074615.1). Taxonomy (NCBI): domain Eukaryota; kingdom Viridiplantae; phylum Streptophyta; class Magnoliopsida; order Fabales; family Fabaceae; genus Leucaena; species Leucaena leucocephala. The sequence continues at coordinate 14,636,404 of CM073562.1, forward strand.
AAATGTCCCTGGTCGATCATCTATGTGGGAGCACAGATGAAATAAGACCAGTATGACTTTGAAGATGTATAGAGATATAAATCAAAGTCATAAGCACATGTAAGAGTACAGGGTGTTGGACCGACCCGCTATGAGAGAACTGCATGGGTAACGTCATAAGCTTCTCTCATATACAAACCATGTCAATATGCCCTTTGACCTGAGATCATCATGGATTCCTACATGACAAAACGCTCAGCTTTGACCTAGTCAAAAGTCACTTTTGACCGAGTGATCATAAAGACTATGTTCGGGCTTAGTGGTTTTTCATGCGGAGGAATGTGAATGGTCAAGATGGAATTTGTCCCTCACATTCGTGGAGAGATATTACTGGGCCCCTCGATGAGTGAGTCTGAGAAATGTATGGCCATACTGTAATGGAAAGGTAGTTCCATTTCTACAGTCAGACTACTCAGGGATCGAGAAAGTAACGGTCGGGAATAGGAGGATGACATTATCCATGCCTCATCCATGACCAAAATATCGCGTGACAGAAGGGACATGATATGGTTGTATAAAAGGTTACATCGTTTATCGATCCTCATATGATTTGGGTAGTCGTTATGTCTTGCTAGAGACCGCTTGCGACTTGTGGGCTAGTATAGCAAATGGCCCACTGCCAACTTCATATGGGCCTACAGGGTCGCACACAAAATAGCCCAACACGAGCTATGATGTCCAGATTCATTGAATCTAAGACATGTCCAGATTCAATGAAAGATCCAGGTGAATGTATATATATTTATTTATATTCGTATATATATAAATTCGTATATATATATATATATATTATATATATGAGATATATGAGATTTAATTTATAAGGATAAATTAAATCCCTATCACGTTTGAATTCGAAATTCAAATTGATAGGATATCTCATATAAGAGATATTTATAAGATTTAATTTATAAGGATAAATTAAATCTCTATCACGTTTGAAATTCGAAATTCAAATTGATAGGATATCTCATATAAGAGATATTTATAAGATTTAATTTATAAGGATAAATTAAATCTCTATCACGTTTGAAATTCGAAATTTAAATTGATAGGATATCTCAAATTTGATTTATGGGAATAAATCAAATATAACTCAGTCTCATCTTTATTTAAAGTTAAATAAATAAGTAATTAAATCTGTGGGACGGATTTAATATTATTTTATTTAATTAGTTTCTTATAAAATTATACAATATATGATATTGTATCAATTTGGAATTAATATAAGATTAACTCCAAAATCCAATTAGGTCAAGTGGAAAAACGCATAGCATCCTCTATATCTGATTGGAGGAGCTACGTTTGAAAATAACACAGAACACAAAAGGCCGAACGGAATCTGCAAAAGGTTTGCAGACAAGAAACTGCCGAAATAGAGACGGAGACTTGTGAAAGCCTTGGAGGGACAGGAGACGCTAGCACGTCGTTCGTGGTTGGAACGCTGTTCGTGTGGATACCAGTAGAGGAAGCCGACCTGAGGCGTCGACTTCTTGTGATCGGAAAGAGACCACCGTCCGCGGAGAGAATCTGTGAAGGTCGCTGAGGAACACTCCATCGATTTCTTGCGATCAGAAAGAGATCACCACCCACGTAGAGAAGCTGTGAAATTCGCTGAGCAACACTAAGGGTAATGATTCTTTCCACTTGACTTAAACACATACGGCAGATCCTGGCAAGGAATGGAAAATTTTTAAAGTTTATTTCCGCTGCGTGTCTTCCAATTCCTTTCATCAGTTCCCTCTTTCCATGGATCTTATGAAAGCCACTGTTAAGAACGTTCCTCAATCACAAAAATATGTCCAGTTATGATTCATTAATATAGTTAATACTTGAAGGGTTAACTGTGAAGCGTCCTGACCAGATGGGTTGACCCAAGGGCTCTGACCTGCAGGAGGGCAAATAGAGTCTGGAGCTCTCCAACTCTAATGGTTAGATATTGGAGTGTGTTAGTTTCAAGAATTTGTGTTAGTTATAAGGTATTAGAAAAGTTGTTAATTTATGCTATTTGTTGTGGTTTGTATTTGTGAACCTAATATATATATATATATATATATATGTATGTATGTATACACACACACAACCTCGTATGGATATGGACCCTCTCAATTTATGGTCTCTTTAATTTGTCTCAATTCTAATTAAATTCTATTTGTGGGTTCGGTCTTACAATTAATTCTGGCTGATTTTGTTAATATTATAGTGAAAAGGGGTACTTTTTAATCGACTAGAATATAGTGCTGTTTAGAAATATTGGAAATCAAGATTTTAAAAAAGCTTTTAATTTAAATTTTAGTTTAATTTTTTTAAAACAAATAGTCATATTTATCTATAAGTACTTTTAAGCTAAACAATCGTTTAAAATTAAATTTTTTGATAAGCTATTGAGATTAACTTTTAGAACAATAGAAGAGTTTATGAACTATTCAATTATTATTTTATCCTTACTTTTTCTTATATTCTCTCTCTTCTCTATTTTTCACCCTCTCCCATTTCTACTATTTTTAATAAAATCATACACTTTCTAGTAATTTTCTAATTACAAAAATCTTTCTGGTAATAACTATACAAACACTCATTTGTCCAAAATCATCTTTTTTTCATAAACTCTTCTCCAAAAACCATTTTTTAAAAATTTTTTAAAAACTATTTTTTTCATAAGCCATTTTTTAAAATCCTATTTAAACACACATAATAGATGTAAGAATTGCTCACCTCCACAAAAATAATGAGGAGGATGAGTGAATAATAAAATGTATATTAAAAAAAATTAAGAAAGAAATAACAAAAAATGAAATCTTTTTTATAACAATTTTGCATGAATCGCCGTGAACATGCATACATACATGCTTTCCTCTCCAATTATCATGAAACGACATCCACGTATACGCATGAAGTTCAATTTATCACTCGAAGCTCATCGATTAGAAGTAGATGACACCGGCGAGAGCTGCGGCACCGGCAACGGCGGAGAATCGGAGTGTGGATGCATCGCTGCTGGACCCTCCAGCAGTAGAATCGAAGGCACCGGGAGGCACAGGTCCGCCCATGGGAGCAGCGACGACGCTGTCGGGTGAATCAGCGGCTTCTAGGACTCCGATGGCGCCGTCTGTCGGAGGCTCAGCGAGGTCGGCATCTGTGTTGCCAGTGGAGGCAGTTGGAGCTGGAGTGGAGTCTGCGGCGGCGGCATAAGCCTGAACGACGACGACGACGAGCAAGAGGAAAGCAAGGACCACAACCTGACGAGCCATAGTTCTCTCCAGAAGTGAAGGAGAACGAATTAGGAAGAAATAATTATTTCTTAATAATATTTTTTTTATTATGTTATTGGTTGTGGTTGAGATAATGAACGAGAAAGGATTGTTTATAAAGGAAATATCGAAAACAAGAGATGAGAGAAATTTTCCGAAGTGACAGGGAGGCCACAAATGTATGGTGTGGTTAGGGTAAGTTTAGGTTTGGAGAAGACTATAATTAAGGCGGCTTTTGTTACTACTTTACTATTATTATACATTATTGATTTTTAGTTCCTAATTAAACAAATGACTTTCTTAAAATCTGTAATTCAATATAATATGTAATCTTGCAAAGGTTGTCTTAAATAGAATAAATTTATAAGTTACTTTTAATTATAAATAATTTTACTTGCTATGCATTGATAGAAATTAGATTTAATAGAATATATTAATTCTTCATAATATAACGAACTAAAATCTAAACATCTGTCAGAAGAGATATCAATATTTTAGTGCCTCGAGCATGATTAGCTTCAATAGAATATAAATATAAATGTGTTTAGAAAAAAAAAACTATACTTGAGAGAGACCAATGTGTAAATCGTCTATTGATAATTAAAGTTCCAAAGCATATATGAATATTACTATACGTTTATTTGATATTGTTATCAAGATTATTGTCATTGATGATTTTTTTTCTCTGTAAGGAATAATGTTTTTATTTTGTTGGGCTATTTCCAAATAAATAAACTATTTACTTAGATGTTTCTATTAATTATCCCTTACTTAATATAAAACTCAATTAATTTAGAGAAATTAAAAATACTAAATAAATTATTTTAAAATATGTATATTTATTATTTTTTTTCAAACTAGTTTACTTAGCTTATAATTGATATATAACATAATGATATTTAACATATATTATAATCAAAATATTTATTTAATTTATAATTTTTTAAATAAATTAAATAGATTTTATATTAAGTCTCTATATTATGAATTAAAATAATTATCAATATATTTGAATATTTTAAGAATTAAATATCTCCCTTGGAGCATACTCCAGAAGATGAGCATGGGTGCTCATCTTTAATCTCGATGGTGGATATTGATTTTGATGGTTTAGATTTAATTTAAATTTATTTTATATGTTAAATATTTTTTTTATTTTAATGAATATATAATTTAAAGTAAAAATTATCGTATATTTGTTATTTTTTAAAAAGTAATTTTGGTATTGAAAAAATTAAATATAAAAAATTTAAATATGAATTGTCCAAATCCTATTTTAGGATGGCTTTGTGAATTGAGCACATTGCATGATGAATCCTAGCATCCCATATTAGAAATATGAATTCAAAGTTTAAACTAGCATCCTTATACCATGGGAAAAAATAGAAAAATATTTTAAAAAATAATAAATATTAAAGTAAGACAGTTATCAACAACATATTAAATATTATTAATTATAAATCAAATATTATCAACATATTATCATATTTTAACATTATCATTTTCCAATATTTTTCTGTCATTTTAAAAAATATTAAAATCATTTTTATTAATTAAACTAATCCCATCTCTTATATACACATAACCTTAGTAGTCTTATATTTAAATTTTGAATGTACAATTACGATAATTACTTGAAAGTAATGGGGTTTCTCCTATTATAGGTTTACATTTCTATTAATTACACTAGTCAATTACTAATAGCGTTGAATGAATAATGATAGATGAATTATAAAAAAATTAGTTAATGTATTTTGCAATTTTTCTTATATTTTAACATAAAATTGCATTCCATAATAACTTTTTTAATTCATACAACATTAACGATTCTGTCAAGGGTAATTTATATAAAATTAAACGATATTATTCTTTTTTTAAAATATTTTTTTGGTATAATTTTTTTTTAAAATATTAGAATTCGAATGAATTAGAAAAAAGTAAAAAAAGAAACTCACAACACAACCGCATATGCTCAGGTCCAATAAGCTGCGGCCCAAATACATAAATGTTCCTTAAAGCTCCGGTTCGAAAGTGAAACGCGAGGGAGGGCGAAGAAACGGACCAACACGAGAGGAGTTACCGGTTATTAGGGCTTTTCTTTTGTTCTGCAACACACTCTCGCTTCACGCCCACTTGAAGTGCTTCTCAAAACTTGTGCGCAGTGCTTTTTGCTTCTGAGGGGAGAGTGAGGCTGAGAGGGATCGTCGTCATCTTCGACCTCTTCAAGAAATGGCGTTGGCTTTCGACGAGTTCGGAAGGCCCTTCATAATCCTCAAGGATCAGGAGCAGAAGACCAGATTGAGGGGCCTTGATGCTCAGAAAGCCAACATTTCTGCCGGCAAAGCTGTTGCTCGCATTCTCAGAACCTCTCTTGGACCCAAAGGCATGGACAAGATGCTTCAGAGCCCCGATGGCGACGTCACCATTAGTTAGTTCTCTCATTTCTCCTTGTTTTTCAGTTTTTCCCTTCTCTTGAGGATTGTTTTTCATTTCCCTTTTTATTGGGTTATTTTGGTTTTGCATGATTTTGTAGTTTTACGAAATGTAATTGTCACCATTATATGCTCGGAATGGGCAAATTAATACATTATTAGCTCTAACTTGAAGTTAGAAAACCACTAAGATATTGGGAACATTGGTTCTCGTGTTAGAGCTTCTATCGGCTAAATGATTCACTGACCTTAGAATTCGAAGTGGTATGCTCAATTCGGACAGTTATCCTAGAGAAAGTGTAAGATGAAGTTTCCTGATCTGGCAGTTTAGCTAGTTTTGAATAGTCAATATGTAGTGGCAGTACTCATTCATTTGATGTCATTTAGTTAATAGTGGCCTGAGATTGGTACCTGCATCCCTGTCTTGGGATGAATGACTCGGAAATCCCTTCAAAATTGAATAATGACATTTTAGACATTGATAAAATGAATTGTCTGTATTAGGTGAATATTTTTAAATTATGTAAGGTGTGTAACTTTGCATTCTTATCGCAACCGAGATTCCTGAACAGTGAAATTGTGAGTTTACAGCCAATGATGGTGCAACAATCTTGGAGCAGATGGATGTTGACAATCAAATTGCAAAATTGATGGTTCAATTATCTAGGAGTCAGGATTATGAAATTGGTGATGGCACCACTGGAGTTGTTGTATTGGCTGGAGCACTTCTTGAACAAGCTGAGCGGCTGTTAGAACGAGGTATTCATCCAATTAGGATTGCTGAGGGCTATGAATTTGCATCCAGAATTGCTGTTGAACATTTGGAGCGTGTAGCTAATAAGTTTGAATTTGCACCAAACAACCTGGAGCCTCTTGTTCAAACTTGTATGACTACCCTCTCATCTAAAATGTGAGTACAGTTCAATCCATTTCATGATATGAATGGACTGCATGTTTTACATTAAATAATAGTAGATTCATTATATACATTTTGTGATAAATTAGTTATATTTTTATAAAGGCAAGTTTTAATAGTAGAATCAATCCTCTTGATTTTGCAGTGTGAATCGGTGCAAGCGTAGCTTGGCTGAGATTGCTGTCAAAGCAGTGCTTTCTGTTGCCGATCTAGAGAGGAAAGATGTTAACCTAGATCTAATTAAAGTAGAAGGAAAGGTTGGGGGTAAATTGGAAGATACAGAGCTGATATATGGAATTATTGTTGACAAGGATATGAGCCATCCACAAATGCCAAAGCAAATCGAAGATGCTAGAATTGCTATCCTGACTTGCCCCTTTGAGCCTCCCAAACCAAAGACTAAGCATAAGGTTGATATTGATACGGTGGAGAAGTTCCAAACTTTACGGAAGCAAGAGCAGCAGTATTTTGATGACATGGTTCAAAAATGCAAGGTTACTTTTTATTGCCAATCCCATGGTTTTTCTGTTAATAGTAGGTTTTCACTGGTCATGCCTAAGCATGTTAGTCTTTATGAATCTTGTGTTATGAATGCTTTGTTATCTGACTTGGCTGGGTGTATCAGCTTTTCTGGGTTTGAATTCATAAGGGGTTACTTGTATATTAATTTTCTTGCTTATCTACTGTAGCAACTCTTTGACTTTTTCTTGCTAGAATTTGTTTGGATTATATAAATGTTAACAATTACTCTTTTTTGCAGGATGTAGGTGCCACCCTGGTTATCTGTCAATGGGGTTTTGATGATGAAGCAAATCATCTCTTAATGCATAGGAACTTGCCTGCCGTCAGATGGGTTGGTGGTGTAGAGCTGGAATTGATAGCAATAGCAACAGGTTTGTTTTATTTAAGCTTCTCATATTTTGAAGATATGTACTTTAAGATAATTGTACTTTATATATGAATTATGACCATTACTAGGACATTTATCTATTGGTCAAGGAGGATATAATGATCTGTTTGTTGATGCAGGAGGAAGAATTGTGCCTAGGTTCCAGGAATTAACTCCAGAAAAGTTGGGAAAGGTATCCTGTTATTCATTTCTAGTTTTAGAGATGGAACTCTTTCTTTTCTTGTCTGGTTCCAATATTTTCCCCCCTTTTCCCTGCTGGGGCTTTTCCTACTGGGGGGAACTGATACTTTTCTAGTTGTTATTTTTCATGTTGTTTTTACATGCAAATGGGAAGTAAATTAGTCGAAAGTTGTATGAGATGCCTTTTTCCCCAGAAAACTATTTGGTTGAATATCTGACTCGTATGGTTTTTCCTTTTCCTATTTCCTTTGTTGGGTAGACATGCTGTACCCTGAGGGCACTCTGGATTTTTGTTTTTGTGCACTTTGTTATGATCTACATTAATTTGTGATCTTATCTTATATTTAAGGCTGGTATGGTTAGAGAAAAATCATTTGGCACCACAAAAGATCGGATGCTGTATATTGAGCATTGTGCAAATTCAAGGGCTGTAACAATATTTATTCGAGGAGGTGAAGACATATACCTTTTATCATTTTCCTATACAATTCAATTTGTCTATATTGTATTTCACTATTTTAGTTTTGAGTAGTTGTTTAATGAGTTGCCTGTTTGGAGAGAAAAAATTGAGCTTTGAACTGCTCAATATTACAATGGATTTTGAAATTTAAACCTCTTTCATTCTTTTTATATATGATCTGTATTATTGGCTTTACAATGTTCGGTTCATGGGTTGAGGCATTGAGAGTGCAATTTCTTTAACATACTGTTTACTTCAGAGTTATTAGTTATTTTGCTATGGCAATCTTGACAAACTAATAGAAGCTGTCTATTTGGTAGGTAATAAAATGATCATAGAGGAGACAAAAAGAAGCCTTCATGATGCCTTGTGTGTAGCAAGAAATCTCATCCGCAACAATTCAATTGTATATGGTGGTGGCGCGGCTGAAATATGTTGTTCTATTGCTGTGGAGGCAGGTGCGGACAGATATCCTGGAGTAGAACAGGTATGAGGTTATCTTTGTTTCTGCTACTCATCTTTCTGTATCAATTGCTGAAAATTTCCTTTCTCCTGCAGTATGCTATTAGGGCATTTGCCGATGCGCTGGATGCTGTCCCAATGGCCCTTGCTGAAAACAGTGGACTCCAACCTATTGAAACTCTATCTGCTGTGAAGTCCCTGCAAATAAAGGTAAATCGAGCATGATTGCTTTGAGCTCAGCCTGGCTATTCTTCTATCAATCTCTGTTTTTTTTTTTTGAATATATTGTGGCGCTAACTCTGACGCTGACATCATTTTGCAGGAGAACAATCCCCATTTGGGCATTGATTGCAATGACATCGGCACTAACGACATGAGGGAGCAAAATGTGTTTGAGACTTTAATTGGGAAGCAGCAGCAGATTCTGCTGGCAACTCAAGTGGTGAAGATGATACTGAAAATTGATGATGTTATATCCCCATCTGAATATTGATTCAGTTGTAAAACTCTGTTTCTGATGGGTTGATTAGAGCAAGAGACCAACCATATGGTTCCCCTGATTAAATTATGTATCATGGATTTTGGCTTGGCTTTGTGTTGTTGATGAATGACCTTCTCGTTTGTTTGATGATCCTATTTTTAGTCTTGAAAATTATGGATTAATTCATTGTAGTTTTGAGCTTGTAACGGTTGCCAAGAGGGGAAATGAAGTGGGCGTGTTTTTATTGCTCTTACGTGTTCTACAATTCCCATAGTTGTTGGATCAGTGCTTTTACTATCCTTTTGATACATTTGCTAGTTTTGATGAACTCAATATTATTTGGAATTATGAGATTTAATATTTATACCAAACCTCAATTTCATATTTCTCCATGCCAGGCGGACGTTAAACTTTGAGTTTTAAGGATTGTTGAGTCTTGGGTATAAAAATAGGTAAACGCTGATTTGTTTTTTTGGGGTTAAATATTGAATGATTTTTTCAATTCTTAATGTATTATTATTAATTTTTTTATCTGGCACAATTATACTTTTCTCACAGCTCAACTCATCTGTAATATATCTGTGTGAGGTCAACATGTCTCCGCACTAGAGAAAATTCTTCTATACAAATAATCAAAGCTCGGAATATATGCAGCTCGGTTGCCATCTAGGTTATGAAGATTACTTATTGCGCAAGAAACATTGTCTTCAAGACCACAATGAGAATTAAAAAACCCATTTCAATTCATTCGGGGGAAAAAACCATTTTAACCAAATTGAAACAACTATGCATGAAATGAAGCATCATCAACAATGTATCATCCGTTAATCAAATGTTTGAACTATCAACAACTAGTCAAAGCAACAAGCACAATGCAGCACCATGAAGGCCATTGTTAGCTGTGTTTACCCTACCATAGATACACACCTTCATGATTCTTTCTTTGATTCCCTATTTACACAATACACAGAAGCAATTTAAACCCTAAATGCAACATCATCATGCATTGATTTAGACCATAAATTAGTGGATAGAAATATATTATACAGAGATGATGATCAACTGAGATCAACATCAACCCTCTCTGGTTTTCCCCTCTCGGTCTGGTTGGCGCCGAGCTCAATTCCTAGCTGTCCCTTGTCCCCGGCACCAAACGCATACAGCTTACCAGTTTCGGTGAGCGCAAAGGTATGAGCATTCCAGTATATAGAGTTGGTCAGGCTGATCTGAACAACCCTTTCATTCGCATGCTTCAGTGAAGTTACGAGCTCTGGACTTAGAACATTCGAGTGCCCATTGCCCTGTGCATGCATAAAAACATAGCACAGAAGAGTAACTTAATAGAATCAATATATTCTTAGTGAATCAGAAACCTAAATTACAATAGAATGTGCCAATAGTAAGTAACCAATATTAAAATCTGGTTTTAGAGCAATGATAAAATATCCAGTCTAAAACAAACTTAGCAATAATGTGTAATGTGACCATGAAAAAGGCAAATAAATGACAGACATTTCATTAGATTAAGAAAGCCAAATAAATTATCACTAATAAAAGAATTAGTTGACTAATTTGAATAGATTAAGGAGTATATAATATAAATTCGAGTTAGATTTGATCATAATTAATTGATTTATTTGACTTATTTAATTTACTAAAATTAATCAACTAACTCTTATATTAAGAATTAAAAGGGGTATTTCCATAATAATATGTTAGATCTCTGCCTCTCAAGATTGAGTTTTCTACCATTAGATCTACCTTGAGATTCTCATTCTAATTTTTCACTCAATAATAAAGTGCGAATCTCAAAGTGCATCTCATGTTGAGAGGGTAGCTTACCTCTGAAAAGGTAAAGCTCTCAAAAGAATAAACCAAGAAAATAAGGAAAATTGAGAAAGCAAAGCAGACCTGTCCATCATCATCATTTCCGGTGTTAAGTCCAAGACTAGAAGATTCTCCACAACCAAATGAATACACATCACCGTTGTCAGACACTACGAAGGTCGTGTAATCTCCGGTAGCGATGTGAACTGCTTTGACATTGCTCAATGCTTCCACCACCTTAGGTACTGATTCACAATCTTCATTACCATGACCCAAGCAGCCATAGCGTCCCCATCCCCACGTGCAAACACGGCCATCCTGCCCCACTACAGCAGCGTGCCATGCACCGGCTGCAACTGCCATGGGTTGAAGATTTAAATTCTGGAACTGTTCAATTAAACGAGGAAACTTCTCATCAGTTTTTGAACCGTGTCCAAGCTTTCCACCTAAGCCACACCCAATTGAGTATAATGACCTGTTATGTATTCAAGAGAGGATCATAAGATCGGTAAAACTCAGAAATAATAACAATGACCTAAACTAATAAAGGAAAATGATTTACAAGGTAAGGCTTCAGCATTTGATTAGAAAAGAAAAAACTATTTCGATCGGTTCTCATGCCAGGACATAGAAGTACATACAAAATACAGAATGGAAGAAATACCATTTTGCAATTAAATGGAGCATGAAAAAAATGCCTAATTAGCATGTAACTGCCAGTTAGAAATTCTCAATAAATTTTGAGAGCCAAGGTAAGGAGTCACAGTTGGAACTCACATTCCGCTGGGTTGACATGCCAGACAAAGTAGGTAGCAGTATCCAGCAGCTATTTGTAACACTGGTACGTGTTCAAGGGCTCCTAACAAAGGATGAGGTTGCTTATCGTTTAGATCGGTATGATGACCGAGTCTCTCATCGCTACCCCAAGAAAATGTATAAACCCTGCCTTCTCTTGACAAGACGGCAGTGAAGAAATTTCCGATTGCAGCCTGAACCACGAATATGTTCTTCAAAGACTCAACCAACATGGGAGTTGTGACAACCTTTGCTCCTTGAGCTCCAATCTCAGCTTCCCCAAAGGAGTCTTTCCCAAAGGCATATACCTGCCCAGAATCACTGATTAACATTGTCCTCCCAGCCCCAGCAGCTGCTTGTATAATTCGAATTCCTTGCAGAGATCTGCAACATAATGAAGCTCTGTAAACATTTAATCAACTATTCACCTTCCAATTAAGCTGTAGTAATTTAGATATGGCCATATGAACTAACCTGATAGGGCAAGGTCGCAATTGCTCTTCGGTGGTACCATGCCCGAGTTGTCCTAAATTGTTGGAACCGAATGAATATACGGCCCCTTTTGATGTCACAGCGATACTATGACCAGGACCTGCTACTGCCTGCGATTTCTCCCTCCTACTACATGCTTCTCCTGCAAGCAAAAACCTCAAAACCAGTTTCCAAGAACCTCCACATATTTGTTTCAATCCTTGCTTCTGTTCTGTTGTCATTGGCCGAAAAATGGCTCTCTTTTGACACATGTCCAGAGCAGCAAGCTCTGACAGGGACAAACTGAAGTCGGGAGTAAAGTTTGCAGGCTGTCTAAAGAAGTAGCATGTCGCCTGCAGCAGCAGCATTAGCAGCCACATTCAAAATGGAACCAACATTTTTAATATTAACACCACCATTCAAGAACAACTTCACAATTGAAATAAAGAAATGCAGCACTTGCCTCTAAATTAGCAAGATCTTGAGGATCCAAATTGCACGACGTAAGGACATGAAGCACGACAGAGGGATTAGCAGACAAAGGGAATTCTCCTGGACTAGAGTCCCCAAAGCAATGGCGTTGTTGCCGTTCAAATGTTGGTAGAGGTGTGGCAACAACGGCAGGAATTGGCTGGTCAGGAATGTTATGGTATTGAATAGTAGGGGTTCCGCTAGTTGTGGCATCCATGGGCACTGCTGATCTTATGCAGTGCCCAAACTTTGCAGAAGAAAAGGTCTAAACTTCTGGGAATTACGAAAATATGTGGAAAATTTTGTTACCACATTAATTTCTCAGTTAGTCCAATTATAGTATATCTAAAACTCTAGATATTCTCCCAACATGCAAAAAATGTGTACCTCAAAATACAATTGACTAGCAAACCTCAGGTCTCAAACCTACAAAGCAAAACATACTAATAGAAACTTATTACGTGACACAAACGGTAAAAAGAGAAGAAAAAGAAAAAAAGACAGACACACAAAGGAAACACATAAAACTGAATTGTAAGGCAATCCTTCCCCATCTAGTATATTATACATAATGAATTTAAAGCACCAGATGGCATGCACTTGGACCATGGAATCGGAGAATCAGAAAACCAATTGAAAACTCGGAGCCAGACAAGCAAATCTGGAGCTGTGGGTTTTAGACCACTTCGGGTTTATGTAAACCCAGATGAAGGAAAAGTGTGGAAAGAGGAAGATGAAAAACGCAGAGGCAAGGCGAACCATCATAAAAGAAAACTTTGAGAAGTATATTATTCCAAAACGATGGGATATTCTACATCCAAAAGGAATTTTCAAAATCGGAGTCGTCAAGTATAGTTTACTCATTTCACGTGAACTCATCATAACTTATTAAAGTAAAAGGATCCCAAAAAAAACGAGCCAAACTAGCAAAATCATCTTCCATGGCTGGAAAAACCCAGAAACAGATTGTAATTGCAATCGATCTTGCCATCAATATTTCCGGGGAAAAAAGCGAAAGAAAACCACTTTTCTTGAACTTTTCCCAGAACAGATAATTGTCAGTAATCCAATCAACAAGTACACTTGTTGAATACGCAACCAGAAAAATGGGTATGGCAAAACAAGGAATCTATAAATCACACGCTTAACAAGTTCACGATAAGTGGATTATGATCGTTAACAGATCGAGGCTAAACCAAAAAAAAACTTGGAAACGTGATTACATATCAGGGGCATCGACGATTCCTGAAAATCAGTCAGCATCCGTCAACGATTGCACAGAAATTCACGTTTTTCTTAACCAAATGTAGCGAAATTTGGATTATTAAACAGTAGCCAAGGTGGGTGTTCGATTAATATCTATATCTAATTATGTATATGGATATACACAACTGGAAGCGAGGGTATTTTTCAGTTTCAAGGAGAATGGGAGGAGAGAAAGGCAGAGAGAATGAAGGGTTTTGTTTATTGCGAGTGGATGAATAGAAAAAAATTTAGCTTTTATTATGGGAAGCTCCTTTCTCTCCCTCTTCTCAAAGACGATGATGACGTGTAACGCACGATGAGCATTATTTACACGCAAGCAATCCGTCTCTCTTGGGCAAAAAATTCCTCACACCAATTGTTATACAACGAATTTCAAATTTGTGCCTTTTTTGGGCCAAAATTTCAAATTTTTGTCTGATTAATAATAATATTATCCCCTTTTACCAATAAACTAAACTTGTAGTTGAGGTGATATATAATATTAACTATAAAAAAATATAAGTTTTAATCCCGAGATAAAAAATATTTTACATTCTAAATTTGAGAAAAAAATATTTTTTTAATTAAATAAAAAATAATATTATCTCTTTTTTCTCTTTTTTCCAATTTTCAAGTTCTTTTTCTTTGACTACACTAGCGTATAATTTACTTTTTTTCTCTATTTCAGAATATTTATCATTTAAGATTATACACTCATTAAAAAATTAAGAAATTTATTTATTAAATAGATAATAAAACTTTTGGTTTCTCAATTTTGTTTTAGTTATCTTTCCTGGAATTTAATTTTTATTAATTAAGCACTTGAAGTTGTATAATCATACACAATTAGTCCTTATAGTTTGAAGACATATAGTGCCTGCTTGGTTTTTGTGAAATCAATGTTTTAAAAGTCTTTTTGGAACAAAATTTTAGTTTGGGAAAATTTCAAAACAAACAGTCATATTTGTTCAAACGGATTTTTGAATTAAACTATAGTTTAAAATCAAGATATCCGATAACCTGGTCAGAGCAGCTTATGAAACAGTAAACCATTTATGAACTAACCAATTACTATATTACCCCTATTTTTTCTTACACCCTCTCTCCTCTCTCTTTTCATCTCTTATCTCTCCTCATTTAATACTCATACCCTTTTTTATAATTTACCAATAACAAAAGTACTTTTGGAAATAACTATCCAAACACTCATTTATTCAAAATCATTTTTTTTTTCATAATCTCTTTTTCAAAAGCCCTTTTCTATAAGTTGTTCAAAAGCCCCTTTTTTTCATAAGTCCGTTTTTAAAATCTTATCCAAACGGGCCCATAATCTAAACACATATGTGGTTTAACTATTAGTCCAATGAATCAAATAAGAATATAAAATTGTATAGGAAATTTTAGGGATCAATTGGTTTACACATGTGGTTTAACTATTTGAATTGCTTAAATATATAGCGTGTGTAGGATTCTTTAGTTTGGTGAATCTCTCACATTGAATGGAACTTTCCCATTTAAGTAGGTCCAAAAGTTGCATAACTAAAACTAAACAGGATATGGCAAAATAGAATGAGGGGACAAGGGATCATGTTTGAAATAGTTTTACTGAGAGCATTCATGTTCTCCCAATGGCTTATCATTCATGTTTGTGCACAGAGGAGATTTGGGTCAAGGTAACAAGTGATGTGTTTGTAGTTTTGGAATGAAGTGCATAATTATGTACTTTATGAAAACCATATTGTACGTGGGTTCAATTAATAAAAGAGTAAGGTATACGATCACTTAGAATATATTTAATCCCTAAAGAGTATTATTTTATTATAGTTCTGGTTTTGACACTTAGAAAGACATCCTAACTTCTGGGTGTCTAGATTTATACCTGAAGGTAATAGATAGCTTGCTCTGCCCGATATTGATATCGTATAGGAGGAAAAGAGATTTCGTCCTACCCTTAGATCGTGAGCGAATCTAACCCCTTTATAAAAACATTTATACAAAAAAAAAATGTACTTTGTGAGAAAACAATGAAGGATTGGACATATGTGCTTAACATAACAACGGTTTTCGCCAAAAATATAATTTTGATTACGCTGAATTCAATTTTAATTGTAACCTATAACGTTAGTGTTTTCTCATTTTAAATAATAAAAAAATGAATGCTAAACACATTAGAAGTCTTTAATTATGTGAATGAAAGGGGAAACATGCGTAACTTTAAAATTCATCAAATCCAATTGATATTAATAACATTTTAACCGGATTACCCAATTTACTCCTTTGTCATTTCATTATTATAATATAGAGATATAATTTTTTTAGAAATTATTCTTAAACAAAATTAATTCCATACGTGTTTATTGCTAATTGGCCGGATTTTTTATTTTAAAGACGACCCCTACTGGCTTCTGAGGGAGAACGTTTACTAATGACGTCTTCTCATCTTTGTATATAGTTTGAGGCAAAACTATTAGAAACAGTAATAAATCAACATTTGCCTACAAATATTTTTTTAAAAAAAAACATAAAATGCAATGCAGTAAATCATGTTGGATAGCAGATAAAATTATATAACTATAATTAAATGAACATCAATCTATCTATTATGCAACAATCGATCTAAGGAACACTTTTCTTAAAGGAGAGGAAATGTTCGAGTTTTGTAATGCTGTGATTTTTGCATTTAGCATATGATGATATCATCACACAAGTTTGACAAGTCTTTCTATAAAACTATCTCGATTACTTGACATTGCATTATAGTATTACGGCTCCTTAAAACAGGGGTTTTAATTGTTATTATCCATTGAGAAGTTTATTCTTATAATTTTTAACATGATGTAGAACTTGCTTGAGTAACCCCCAGAAGCAGTTAAAACAAGTGATTTACACATTATATATATAGCATAAAATCATTTAAAATAAATTAATATTAAAGTACATGCATCTCCACCTTTATGGGAACAAACCTTATCCATCCGTATTTTGTTCATAATTTAGTAAACAATGTCAATTAGCACTTCTAAGTTGAACCGAACCCTAAATAAAATAATCATGCGCATATTCCTTTATTCTCGGGTACAATATCGAGAATCCATGTCTAATGTTGCCTCAAATACTCTTAACAGGTCTCTTAAATCATCAAAATATGAAGCTTAAAATAAAAAATAATGGCTAACAACATATATATATATATATATATATATATATATACTCCTCTATTTCTTAATATAAAGTTTAATTAAGAAGCATATCTCGATCTTAAATATAAAATAAATTTCTTATATTTATCGACTATTTTTTAAATTACCTATATCAATAGTTCCTTACAAATAATCAAGATGAAAAACAAAATAAATTAAAAAAGATAATTATAATATTTTAAAAAAATATTATATTAATTAATTTAACTATTTTAATATAATTAAATTAGTTAAAAAAATCTTAGAGGGTATAATTTATATTTATATTCTCTCTTTACTCTTACCATGTCTTCCTGAATAGTTAAAGATTAAATAATAATGCGCAAGTCGAACTGATTTGTACTACTTCCAAAGGTTACCTGCGTTCATATTGTGTATACGTGTCCATGTTGAAGCTGGGGAAATAAATAGCTTCCAGCTTCTTGGAGAGAGCAGTTTGACGCCTCAATGTTCCCGCCACTCTGATAACCGGCAGCTTCCAATGATCGCAAGTAGAAGGGTGTGAAGAAAGAGAAAGGTGGCCAAAAAATGTTGTTTTTTCTATGAAGGCAGAAAAATTGGTCTACTCTAATTCTTACTAGATACTGTTCAACTAGATGTTGGGATCAGCACACATTATAACCAGAGAAAGTCCTCTAGTCTATAGGAAGTACGAACCAGCAACAAATCTAACTATTTAATGCATATAATGACCTCAAATAATAATAGGATATAAAAGGCCAACCACAAGTTCAATATTAAGAAGAAAACTTGTGGGCCGTGTGCAGGGTGACTAAGGAGAACATGAATTATAGGAGAAAAAAGAACAAGTATTCAACTTGAAAATTACGGAGTTGTCCAGGAAGAAAATCTTTAAAACTATGGAAACCTTCATTGTTTCCTTTTGTATAATTCTGTCTCAAGATATACCTTCACATCAGAGTTCCTGAGCATGGCCAAGCTTGAACTAGACCCTGAAAGTTTAGAGCGTGCAAATTAGTACAAGTCAATGACCCTAAAATATTAAGGTGACAAGTTGACGGAAGTGATCTGAAGCATCTATTTCTAATAAGGATTCATTGATCCTTCTTTTTATTCATGCAATTGAAGAAGAAAAAAATTACATATAATACAAACTCCATTCGTAGCTACAAAATCAGCCATCAAATCTAACCACTTTCGTATTGCAATTATAGAAACCTTAATTCTTGATGACACTACCATTTCTATCACGCTGATGTACAATGGTAACCAAGATTCCAAAATGCACAGGGAGGCTGCGTTTTTAAAATTTCTTTGGTTGGAAAATGGGCCACTCAATCTTGGTACAGTAAAATTTCTATATCTTCTGGTTTCTCAATTTATCAATCCTTTGTCACTTGATCTGGGTCTTCAGCAGGAGTCTTGCTTTCTGTAGCAGCAGGTGTGTATACTTCTGTTTCCTGTGATATTGTGAATCAGGCTCATAAAAAAACTGTATGATCGGTAAAAATATTAACTTCAAAGCGATAAAATTGTTCCCCCATTTCTTCATCAAAAAAATGTTTCATATTTGATCAAGAAAGAGGTGTAAGAAGAATTCAAATTCCATTCTTGTCATCAAAGTAACAAAATCTATTATAGAATATAGTTTAGTAGGTTGATCTATTGCCATACTATCAATCATCTCAGTACCTCAAAGCATGGTAAGAGAATGATATAGCACTATAAGAATGAAGGTAAACTAAGTGAGAAAAATTGTAGAGCAAATTATCCAAAATAAAAGACACATCAATGCGCTTTGACTTTGAATGAACTTATGCATGCGTTTTAGGTGTCAATCAAGAGATGACCCCATACAAAAGAAGGGAAAGTTTGATACTTCCCCCAAACTTCCATCTTATACGTTGTGATAGGAACCAACAGGCTTATTTGCAACATATTGATGTGTTTCACATGGCAGATTTAGAAGAAAAATTCTCATTTTGTCAATGCAATCATACCTTCTCTAGACTTTTCTCACTACTTTCATTGAACTGGAAATCAGCAGAACCTTTATTTTCTGTATGCAATGAACTGGATGCATTGCCATTCACAGCAATACCAGAAGTAGAAGGATCATCATTCATGGTCACAGTATCAGATTTTACAGCAATTCCATCATCTGCATCCTCATTTCCCACCTGAACTGTTTTGTCCCTTGCCTCGTGTACTTCAGTTGCTTTAGCTGCTGCCTCCTCAGCTTTCCTTTTCTCTTCTTCTCTCTGTCGTCTTTTCTTTGCCTCTTGCTCCTTTATTAGCTTAAATCTACAAAATAAGGGGGTAAAGTAGTGTTATAAGAGGTGGAAAATATAAGACGTGATAAAATGAGGCTATCTACAATCATTTACCTGTCACCTGGTTTTGGCCCTTCTGATGTCGACTTCTCACCTAGACTGGCCTCTCTTTTAGGGGGATTTAGCTCAGAAACTGACTTCTGAATTTGCTTTAAATTGTCATTCACTGTATCATCACGTACTTGTATCACTGGGTTTTTGGCCCCTCCAAGTTTTTGAAGCCATACTTGTTGTGCTGTGCTCAATATATTATTTGTAAACCTGCACAACTTAAACAAAATATGTAATTAGATAACATAATATATAGGCAGGGACAACAAGATGATTAAATAAATAATGCCAAATTAAAAGACTTCTACTTTTGCTTACCAGTAAAGACTTAAACCAGAAGGCACTGACAGAGCAAAGTAACCAATCATTAAAGGAAGGATCTTAGTTAGGGCCTGAGAACTCTTCATGTTGGGATCATTAGGCTGAAAATCAACAAGAAAAATAACAAGAAACTCAGCTACATAAATGTGCACCCACATAAAAGGAACCTCTTTCTTTCCATTTGAAAGTAGGATAAAGCTTAGAACCTGCATCTATCAGATTGAATTATGCATACAACACGACTAACCTGTGATGACTGCATTATTTGGACAGAAATGTACTGTGTCACAACCAGCAATACAGGCAACACAAGGTAGGCCAATGTATCTGACCATCCAAGGGGTGGGTGACCATCCTGATGAAAAAAGAAAGGGCAAAGGAACCATTATGAAACAGACTCCACATTGAGATCCAACCCAAAGCACTTAAAAAATATATAAAAATATCAGTTGTAAACAATCCACCTATCTTAAATTCTTAACTAATTAGTTCCTTCCAAAGAAGATTCCTCATACTAATAATATAAATTAATTAAAAAAAATCACAATTCAACCTCATGATATGACGATTAAAGATAATGAAGCTGAAAGAAAATGATACCCATAATCACAAAAGCTGAAATCCTCGAAAGATGTGACATACCACAAAAGGAAAAAGCCAAGAGATACCGCTTCCATTTTGACGGGCAGCAATTGTAGTTGGGCCAGCGAGGGAAGGTATCCAGAAGAAACCCTCTGTAAGAAGTCCCTTTGTGTATTCAACAAAAAATAAAAAAAATCAGGCAAAGAAAGTAGCAAAACATAAACTCCCTCAACAAGTGAAAATAAATTATATAGCAGCAAATAAGCTAATAAGCAAGCTACCTCATCAGCCACATTTGAAAGTGCTCTATATAGCCCAATCCATACAGGTATTGTTGCAAGTGTAGGAAGACACCCTGGAACAAAGGGGAAAATTAAAAACGGAATTGCCAATTTAATTTGATGAGCATCAGATTAATGCTTTATACAGGGTTGCTAGAAGCCTACCACTGCCTAAGCCCATTAAAACAGTTCTTATCCAATCTGAGATATAATGATGCTTATAGTTTTAGCAAAGTCATAGGAGCAAGGTTTACAATTTAGTCACAGGAAGCCTCATCCTGGTTTACATACTTCATTCTAATCAAATCATGTCACAGATACCTGCTAGAGGATTAATGCCAGCCAATTTATATAACCGAGCAGTCTCAAGTTGGATCCTTTCCTGCAGGGAGAAAGGTTACATGACATATGGATTGACAAGATCACATTGGTAGCTAATATTGAAATGCTATCAATAGAAGTCATAGGATTGAAATTCTATCAAGCAGTATAGTAGCCACTTCATTTCTTTCCTGAAAAAACACAAAAATTAGGTCGATTAAAGCTTCCATAGTTACAAGGTTTCAATGGAAAATCCTGAAGTTTTTAAAGTGTTTCCCAATTCAACAGTAGTACAGTCGTAATTTATGAAAGAAGTTTCCTCCGAAAAAGTTAAAGAAGCCGAACAAAATACCTGATCACCAGCATAACGTTGCTGAATAGCCTTTATTTGAGGTTGCAAAGATCGCATAGCCAAGGAAGATTCTACCTGTACAATGCCATTCAATTTTACACTATGAAATAAGAAACTAAATCACCTGTTAAGGTTTGAGAACTTTGTTATTGTCACTAGCAGTGATACTCAGAACCATATATTTTTATGAGAAAGCAAACATGCAAAAAAATATTGACAAATATGATGAATTATTATTATTTTTAAAGAAAAGTCCTTCAGAAACGCAGACATGAGACCATAAAAATGTATTTGCATTGGTTATTTACTCAAGTTCAGCAAACCAACATTGATTTATATTTCAACAAGGACAAACCTGTTTCTTTGTCAATGGAAATGTAGCAGCCTTAACGAGAATTGTAAGGAGTATAATGGCAAAACCATAAGCATATGGTACGTGCACGGCAGAAAGCCCATCCTTCAGTACCTGAAAGTTTAAGTTACTTCTCAACATAAGTACCGGACCTGGACAACATATGATGGTAGATTGCAGAAATAGACTTATAAGAGAATTACAGTTCAACATCAGGAGAGTCACCGAAAGTCATCATGGGGAACCCAAGATTCCTTCTATGAAAATAACAGTAAGAAACAGATAGAAAAAGAAAAGGGCAATGACACGACTAAAATGTATTATCCCTCTTCTATTTTAGTTGGATTCCACTAGAAAAGAGGAAGCATTTAACTTGTATTGCTTTTACATTAATAATTATAATCTAGCGGTAACGAGAAATGGCTGAAAAGTTTTGCTGAAAATCTTCATATACTTGAGATGCTAACCCCCTCTCCTTATAGTTTTCCTCCGCAATACTTCAATTCCCAGAAAATAATTCAAAGTCTTTAAATAACCTTCTGTGGAAAATGGAAACGAAAACTGCGAAAAGGCAAATGCGGAACTGCCTTTCAAACTATTGAGTTAGGCTCAGTTATTCTATCGATTATTCAATTGATGTTTCGAATACAACAAATTTCACAATTACGAGGACAGCAAGTTCAGTAAAGTCGAAGAGCACGGAGTTCAAACCTTGAGAACGCTCTCCATGTAACCGGTAATACCAGAAAGCCAGTCGTTGTTCTGTTTGGCGGTAGTAGCCACAGTATCGGAAGATGAAACCGCAGAATCGGCAATAGTGTATAGAAAAGCGTCAGCCCGAGTAAGCAAGTCCTTGACCAGCTCCTCGGCGCCATGAGGTTCCGGTAGGAAACCAGGCTTGAAGGCGAACCTGGTGACGGAAAGCGAACGGCTCGGGAAGTTCCTGGAATGGAAGAGATTGGTGTGTTGGTAAGGTCGATGAAGAAGAGGGCTGGTCGTCGAGGTCGGCCGGTAAGAGAAAGAAGAAGAGGTTGCATTCGGCGCGAAAAGCAGAAGAGTCGCCATGTGGTAGAAGAGGAGAGAAACCCTAGCTATGAGCTACTCTGCTTATTGATGCCTGTGGTGAGGAAGATGAAGCATAAAAGAAGAAGAGAGAGATTCGTTCATGGAGGTAAAGCATAGCATTATAGCTGCAGTCGAGTGCCCGCGATTTTTGTTGCGTGGTATCTCTGGAGCGCAAATATTGGATTTTCCTGAGTTTCTGGGTTTTAGAACTTTGGAATTGGTGGTAAGGACGGTGCAAAAAAGGGGGAAATTTCTTAACATTTTGAAAAACAAAATTAACAAAAAATACTACTTAAAATTCAAAATCTCAATAATTCCTAATCATTCTAAGTTATTATTTTTTATTTAATTATTATTAATAGAATATTATTAAAGATAATTTTAAAAAAATTAATAAATATATTTTATATTTATAATTAAAATCAACTATTTATTTATATTATATATTAGTGACAGAAAAAATATTAAAATTTAAAAAATAGTAGATTTGAAATTCAAATAGTTTCTTTTAATTTTGTTTTTTTTATTTTTTATTACAAAATTTAATGTCTAAGATATTTAAGTAAATATAACTCTTCTTTATCTATTTGCACACATTATTTTTAATTATTTGAAAATATTTTTGATGTGGATAAGTATAGTAATTGCATTACGTCGGTATAATTTATGGGTGTGGATTGTTTAGCAATTTTTTCAAAAAAAAAAATTGTTGGAAAGGACAAATATTAAGGGGGGAAAATCTCCTCTCTTTAGGTAAGAAATATCCTTTTTGCTTGTGCTGATAGCAAATCTAGAAATGTTCTTTTTAGTTTTCACAAAGCATGATTCACAAATTTTGTTTTTTTGGTTGATAAGAAACATGATTCACAATTTAGTTTTTCGTTGGACCTCAAATTCAAATTTTAGTTTAAATAATTTGATGGATGGTTTTCAAATGCTCATCCGTGTTGGGACTGACTATGACGGTAGTGGTTCCCACAGTTGAATAATTCAAAGAAGTTCAACAAGTGTTGATAGAACATAAGATACATGCTTTGCAGGATTTTCTCTTTGGTGCCACCTAGAACCTCGACTACCAAAAATGCTTTTGACCATGGAACCATTTACTTGACAGGGTTATAAAAAAAATTTTAACTCAAATTTTAATTTAAAAAATTTTAAAATAAAATATTATATTTGTCTAAAAATATTTTTAGACTCAACTATAGTTTTAAATAACTTATTGAGACTGGTTTCTAAAATAGTAAACGGGATTATAAATTATCCAATTATTATTTTATTTTTACTTTTTTTTACACATTCTCTACTCTCTATTCTCCCTTCTTCACTATATTTCTTCTCTCTTATCTACCCTCTCTCATCTATTATCTCTCTTATCTCTTTTCTAACCTTTTTTCTCTATCTTATTTTTAATAAAATCATATTATTTTTTATTATTTTCTAATTATAAAAATTATTCTAATAATAACTATTTAAATATTTATTTATTTATAACTATTTTTTTCTATAAATTCTTCTTTAAAAGCCTATTTTTTAAAGCTGTCAAAAATTTATTTTTTTTCATAAGTTATTTTCTAAACTCTTATCTAAATATACCCTATATAACACAGACTCTCTCCCTCTCTACCCCTTACTCCCTCACACACAATCCTAAGTATCTAACTTCTAAAAGGTCTTAATCAATTTGCTATATATATTGATGTTGTTGGTTCTCAATAGGTAATGGTTAGCAGAATTGTCGAATTTGTCAAATTTATTATGATCTCATTATAATTTTGCTATGTCGGTTCAATGGTTGTTAGTAGAGTTATTAAGTTGACAACTAACTACCTTATCATAATTAGTAGTCAATTAAATATAAAAAAAATATTTTAAAAGGAAAGTTGCCAAAAAAAAAATATTTATCTTCATTCGCAAGTGATTAGTCAATTTTTGAAAGGTAGTTATCCAATTTGTTACCCAAACATTTCTACAACAATGCCATTAATTTCACTTTATGAAATGGTAAGAACAACTACAACAATGTAATTGATCTCACAGAAATTCAGCTTCTCAAGTCACAAGTGTTAACAAGTTCCTAAAGACCCTTAACATATTTCGTTTAACAAATATTATTTTTATCTTATTTATAAATCATTTTCAACATATTTAACTATAATTAAGAAAAACATCATTCTCATTAATTATACCTTAATATTTAATCATTTTTCAACTTTAGTTTTATTTAATATCCAATATATATATAATAAGAATAAAATCTACACAATAATAAATTAAAGATAAAATAAGATAAAAAAAGACGGACAATAATTTATTCTCATTTTTCCTTACGAATATGATAAGAGGAGTAATATTTTTTTACTTTATAAAAATGACAATAAAAATTAAAATAATGATGTCTAATTTAAAAAATATATATATTCTTCAGTCAAAATTATCGGTGGGCTTTCAATGGCAATTTTGATATAACAAATAACTGCTTTCATTGAAATCATAACAATAATTAAGAGAAAGAACTCGTTATATCACACATGTTAAAGTTTAATAGTTATTTTATATAATATTATGCCCAGTATTATTAAGATGTATTGGTGGCCTGCTGGTCATATAACTTCTCAAAAATCAGAAGGTGGTGAAATCAAATCCTCTTGACCTTTTTTACTAAAAAAATAAAAAAATCTTCTGTGATCAATGGTGACAGAAATTTCGATGGAGGGAGTTTTTTTATATCAGATAATTAAATCATTTTAAAAAATAATAATTTCCCAACATTCTCTATAAATTTCATAAAAATTAAGTCATTTTTTAATCACCATTTTATAATCTTCATATTTCACTTTTCTTC
Source organism: Leucaena leucocephala (assembly GCA_037074615.1). Taxonomy (NCBI): domain Eukaryota; kingdom Viridiplantae; phylum Streptophyta; class Magnoliopsida; order Fabales; family Fabaceae; genus Leucaena; species Leucaena leucocephala. The sequence continues at coordinate 14,662,008 of CM073562.1, forward strand.
ATATTTTTTGATATAATACTTTTTTCCATTTTTTAAATTTCAGGCGGTATCCCCAAATCGATAGTTAGAGACTAATCATTTTAAAATTTATAGATCTTTAAAGTAGATTTTGTCTCTCATAATAAAGTATTTTCTATACACATGGTTTAATGTAAACCCCATCATATTATGTTCAAGAAACACAGCTATCTGCCAATTATATTGAATTTTTTTTTATAGAAACTAAATGGTATTCCCTAATCTATAATTTCAAGACATTTTCTTAAAATAAAAATTATTAAAATAAATTTTATCCCTCCTAACAATTTTTTTTTCTGGGCTGATTTGCGGACTAATTTTCCTTCCATATTACATGTGCTAATTCCAAACATTTGGGCTCGAAGTTTTTGTGGGGTGAAAAGAAGTCCAGAAATCTGCTACCAATCCATTTCTATTTTTATTTTGTACTCAAAACGTTTAAGTGGATTAATTACTCTTACTAAAATTAAAATATAATCTCAAAATTTAAAAAATATTTATAAAATTATTTATTAAATAAATTTTTATAATAATAATAAAAATTAAACTTATATCCTTATAAAATATAAATATATTTTTTATTATTTATATTAACTTTATTAGCTATCTTTTTCTATTTAAATACACGACATGTCGTTTTTCTGTTGCCTCTTTTTAATGTCACGTTGGAACAAAAGGGATAAGAAGGAGAGGGTGGAGGGGTGGGATATGAGGTCCATAACTCGCCAATCACACTCTTCGGATAAGAAAAGAATCCAAAAACCGCAATTTTATTGGATCTCATTTCTCACACTTGGCCTTAGCATTTTCCCCAAATAAATCTTGTATTCCACTTTCCTCCATTCATTCTCTGCAATTCCAAACGCTCAAGTTTATCATCCATCATCTTCTTCATAGTACCAAGCTTGATTTACAGGTTCATCAATGGCGGCAACTGTATCAGCAATGGCCATGACCAGCGCAAAATGCTTCAATTCACCGAAACTCCCTAACCCCACCAAGTTAGCCGCCACCAAACCCACCTCTCTCCTTTATTTTCAGAACCTCCCAAAGGGCCTAACCTCCGAAACCACCACCATCGCCACAAACCCATCAACTACCCTCGCCGGAACTGCCATTGCTGGGGCAGTATTCACCGCCCTGAGCAGCGCCGACGCCGCCATGGCTGCCCAACAGATAGCTGAATTAGCAGAAGGAGGGGATAACAGAGGGATAGCTCTGTTGCTACCCATAATCCCAGCCATAGCTTGGGTTCTGTTCAACATTCTTCAGCCAGCACTGAACCAGCTGAACCGGATGAGAAGCTCCAAGGGAGTGATCGTTGGGTTAGGGCTCGGGGGGTTGGTGGGGTCCGGGATATTGGGGTGGGCCCCAGAGAGCTCGGCTGCTGAGGTGGCAACCATTGCTGCAGAGGCTGCAAGTGACAACAGGGGTCAGCTTCTCCTGTTTGTGGTGGCGCCGGCAATTCTGTGGGTGTTGTATAACATATTGCAGCCTGCTCTGAACCAGCTCAACAGGATGAGATCTCAGTGAGTTTTTGGTTTATGAATGGTGAATGGTGAATGGTGGTGGTGGTGGTGGTGATAGGGGATTTTTGTTGAATGTATAAATTATAGTGACTTGTGTTGTAAGGTACTCAATGCTGGAATCAACTTTTTCAATCTGTGTTACGTTTTTGGGTTTGGTTCCTCACCGCCAAGGATTAGCTTTTGCTTATGTTGATATGGACTCTAAAGCCAACAAATTGTCTCAATAATTTTGTTGAACCTGAATAACCATAGTTGATTCCACAATTGGCTTAACTCATTTTGCTCATGCATGATTCCGATAATTGATTTTTGTGATAAATTAAAGTAATTAAATAAATTTTTTAATTATGATTAAATTTAATCTTAAAATAAATTTATATTTTATACGTCATAATTTATTAAAATTAATTAATTAATTTTTATACTAATTATAATAAATTATTTTAATTAATTTTTTAAATTTATTTAAATTAATCAATTAATTTTTAATAGTTCTATTTGTAATTGGAGATTTTGAGCATTAAAATGCAGCGCCTCCTTATAAAAGGAACATCTATAGATAACATTATGAGATGGAAGTTTCTAGGAAGGAAAACCTCTAAAAAGTTTTATTTCCCTTTCTAAATTTCTTGTCATTCATTCAATCTAGTGGAGTATGACAACATGCTCCTTCTATCGAAACATTTTATTTGCTCTAAAATATATGTAGAAACTTCACTGTAAATTGTTTGAGGAAGAGGGAAGTGGAGGAGGTTGGGGGCGGAGGAGGGTAAAGGAGGACGGCAAGGACGGAGGAGGCGTAGGGCGAGGACCAAGAGCATGAATGTCTTTTGGCATGATTTAATCCTCATTCATGAGGTCTACACTTGAAATCAGGATGCAATAGTTTAAGCAAATGTGGAGCACATGATGTAATTTCTATGCCATTGATAAAGCCAACCAAACACCCTGAATAAATAGAAGTACGTGCGCGAGATAAGGAGCACAAGGAAAAATAAGTTCTCTTTTAGTTTCAAACTGTCAATTAAGTGATTTAACAACTTCTAAGGGATGAGATAAGAGGTCTCTCTAGAACTTTTGGGCTAATAGAATAATGAACTACTATCATTTTCACATTGTCATTCCACATTTCTTCCAATCCAAACTTAAACCACAGACCCTTCTTCCTATATTCAATATATTTAAACCAAAATATCTGTTACCATTGGCGGCATTTGTAATAACTTGCAACAATGAGACATAAATCGACCCATGATTGGCATCTGAAGAGTTTAAACAAAAAACCAAACTCAATTCTCTATGCTGAATCGAGGCAAAAGGAAAATCTCTCCAGCACAAGAAATAAAGAGATTTATTTGGCTTTTCTCAAATGATCTCATATGCGAATAGCTGCAATGAGGTAAATGGAGAAAGACAAGAATCGCAATATTTATGGGTCTGCCAAGCTGTCTGGAACAAAATCAACTGGTTGACTATCACTTTCTTCTAATTGCGAGGCCGTCAGTTTAGCCCTCTTATACCTTCTTGAGCTTCTCAGAATGCTATCAAGGGGCATTCCTTTTTTAACTGACAAGCTGCCAAAGTAAAGGTTCAGACACTGCTCTAACCAAAGTATAAGAAACACACAACAAAAATTCCCTAAAAACATCTAATCAAGTGCATAATGTATAAAGGAACAATTGGTAAAAGATGGAGGTTGAGAATCCAATCAGGAACACTTCCAAGAATCTTGACTCTAGCACAAACTTCTGATGATCTATTATAGTTGCAAACTAATTGAAATCACACCATTCACAGTTGAGTAGTAGATTTTGATTTTAGTGCAGATGGTCTCAAAGACTCAGTCGAACCAGATTCTACCGCAACATGGAAGGGTAAATGGTGCAACTCCAAATGATGTGTGACATTGTCACACTTAACCTTAGTTCAGATGGGAAGAAAATTAGAAATAAAAAAAAATACTAAGAGGGAAAACTCTAAAAAATGGTAAATTTTATTACTATTTTTGGAAGTTTTCCTTCATAGTATTCCCTCCCCTTTATTTTCCTCCAATTTTTCCTCCATCCAAACCAAGCCTTAATTCTGGGGCAAGTTAAACAGTTTTGTCCCCTAAAATATATTCTTCTTGATAATTGTTCGTGCAGCGAAGGAACATATATCTATAGTACAGGTACTGCAAATACGCAACCCAACTCTATCAAAACAAGATAATTTGTCCCATGAGAAACTGAGAATAGATGTGAAAGGCTCATTCCATTGAATAAGCCATCCACATAGCACGTAAGCACCGATAATTTTGACCAAGTAAATTGAAGCTATGATTAACAAATATTATAGATGACCGAAATTTATCTTCAAAGATATTACACATATCTCGTCCATTTTCAGCATATGTAAATAGCACAAAATGCATTTTAATATAGAGATGATCTAAAATGTTATACTTGTATGTGCTTTTCTTAGTGTAAAAAAAAAGTAAATAAACAAAAACATGAAGATTTATTGAGGAAAATAGCCATTCAATCATTTAAGACTGCCAACTTTTAGCTGCATGATTGCAATTAACTAACCGTGATTTTATACCACTTTCTCCATCAGTCTCCGGTCCTGTCCCATGTGAACCTGTTGCAATTTAGTTAAAAAAGAAAAGAAATCAGTTTGAGGTCCCATAATCTGCAGTCATATGAAGAAATGTAGAAAATTGAGAATGAAGTCGTGTTTTTTTTTTTGGGGTGGGGGGGTGCTTGCGTCCAAAACATACACATCAAAATTCTAAAACAGAAATAGAACAAGATCCATTTTCAAAGCAAAAGAAACCAAAAATGATGGAACAACATACACCAGAGGTCAATATTAAGCACTTTCTGAGTAGCTGCAAAACTTATAGAAATCAATACTATAACTTTCTACCTCTGATTTTCCTATACTTAGAAAGTAACACCGTAAGCACATTAACTTAAGAATTCCCAAAACCAGAAGTCATTGAATTTCCAACCTATTATCATCCACACAGGACCCAGCCACATACAGACAGAAAGAAAGACTCCCAATTAGAAAAGATTTCAGTATATACTTTGTATAGAATTCACACCTGCATCACTATCATCATCTGAGTAAACATCTGATGGACTTCTAGTGCTGGAACTGGAATCATAAACTTTTTCATATTTGTCTTCAGAGGTGCCACTACTGTCATCCTTGAAAATTGTTCCTACTAACAAGGTCTTCTTTTGCTCTTTTTTACTCACAACTCCCTCAATATTATTCCCAGAAGCTTTTCCAACTTTATTTTGAACCATTTTCTTTAGGTCTTTGGGCTTAGAACTTGATACGGGAAAAACTTCACTATTTTTTTCCAAATTCATACTCTTCCTAGAAGATTTGTTAACTTGAGGCCTTTTATTGTCTTCAATGGTGGACGTGACACTATTGGACTGACTAGACAAGTAAGCTTCTTGTTCAGTTCTGCATGCTTTCAGAACCTTCTCATCAGGATTAATCCCAAGCCCATAGCCCTCCTTCGACAACAATTGCTTTGTGGAGCTTAATTTCCCACTATGAGTATTTCCTTTCATTAAATCACGCACTTTTCTGTTCTTTCCAATCATTGCCTCAATATCTGTTTTTTCTGCACCATTCTTGTCAACAAGAATGTCATCTGATACAATATCTTTATGCTGCTCTTGCCCAGATGCAATATGTTGTTCAGAATTAATCTTATCCTTTTCAGTGGAAGCTTTCAAGTGGTTATCATCTTCATGTCCGAAAGAAGACACTGAATTTATAGCAGTTTCATTAGCTCCAGGAGGGGATTTGTAATTCGCTTTGGGAACATTTGAAGGAGAATGGGGAGGTTCAGTTTCAACATCTCTATCAGGTTCCATAATTGGCCCACTTGATTTATTACTGGACTTTGTACTAGTGGACTTGCTTTTCTTTTTCTTTTTAGATGTTAGTTCCACAGTTAGTCTGCCGTCAGAAGCAGTTGATGGCTCTTCATAATCAAAAACCTGATCTTTTGTTAGCATTTCTGGCACACCTTTTGTGGGAGGAGTTTGTTTCTTCTTGGATTTCTTTCTCCTTTTCTCACTCGGATTTTCAGCATGAGCTTTAGTTTTGCTGATGTTTTCCATTACGCCAACATTAATGTCATTTACTTCCTTATCAGTATATGAAGTCCCTTTCATTTCTCCTGGCTGTACCCCTTCCCCCTCTGTTTGATTTAAAAGATTTTCCTCATTCATTGTGTTTACAGAGGTAGGATCATAATTTGTTGCTTGACAGGATTCCATTAAAACAGTATCATTCTTAGAAGCATCTACATGGACAAAATCTTCTTTAAGTAAAGATCCTCCATCTGCATCCTTAGAATTTCTTTTCTTCCTTCTCTTCTTCTCTGATTTTCCACATTCAGTAGTTTCAGTTGCCTTTGGAACCTCTGAAGTCTCGGTTAATTCTCTGATGTTTGCATGTGTGTCATTCTGGTTGGAAGTCATGCAATTTTCTGATAGCAAATGCTTATGATCATCTAATGGAGATAGTTTTCTTCCATCTTCAGCTAGCACATTCTGACCAGCTTCACTTAAAGGACAATGGTCAAGGTCGATATTCTCATGCGTATGGAGGTTGTTACCCTCAGTTAGCTCCTTTGTCTCATCCAAATCAGAAGGATGTATACTCACATCAATGGAAAAATGATCCTTAGAATTTCCTGTTCTTTTTACTTTAGACACAGTGACTTCTTTGGATGTGTTTGTTATGATTTCTGAGTTGTCACCAGCACTTTTACTGGCAATGTTATCTACAAAAGCAAAACGGTGAATATTAGAATCAGAAACATATATTTCAACTTTAAGTTTCTTTCATCTATATAAAAATGTCCTCTTTTTATTTCTAGTCTCATTTCATATAATGTAATTATATCAGATTTATTCCCAAACCAACCCCAAGTATAAGAACCTTTAGAGATTTGACCATCTTTGAGTATTTCCTCCTGAACATCTTCAGGATATATCCTGGAATTCTCTGTGTCATCATTCCTGGAAGAAGTACTTGCGGATGTTTGATTATTTGATGAGTTTTTCTTCCTCTTCCTCGTTGAACCTATTACACTGGATCTCAGTGGATCAGCATCACCACATTGGTCAGTTGATTGGCCAGCATTGCTGTCTTTAATCTTTTGTAGGTCCTCCAAAGAGTGTTGAGACGCATTCTCTGGCTTCAAGCTCTCTTTATTAGAATCACCAACCAAAGATCTCTTTTCCTTCAAAGCACTTCCATATCCACCCCTCTCTTTTCCCTTCCGCTTTTTCTTTGCAGGAGATCCAGCATCTAAAGGTTTTTGAGATACCTTATCATGTCGAAATTCAATCCTGCCCCCAGAGTTGTCATTGCTAGTTCCAACCTGTTCATTAGATTCTTCAATTTTCTTTTGTTCTTCATCAGACTTGTGTACTTCAGCCTGCTGAGATGCACCCTCTACCTTCTGCATCCCGTCTTTTAAATCATCAGTCAAAGATCTCTTCCTTTTCCTATGTTTTTTATTTACAGTAGATTCACGTTCAGAAGGCTCTTCCACTGACTTAATGAATTCAGCATTGATGTTTTCCTTACTGTTATCCTTGCATTCTTCATGCTCCTTTGGAGCTTCAGTTTCCTTAACTGCAACATTTGACATTTGTACTACAGAACTTGTGTTCTTTGAATTCCCGCCTACCTCATCTTTGCTTGCATTCCCTGAAGGGTTTTCAGGGACTAAATTGACTTCCCGCACAGCCATTGATATACCAGGTCCCAGAGCAGAACCATTATTGTCCTTGCAAGCATCATCCCATACAGTGTCCTTTTCCCCAATAGTCTTGCGTTTTTTCTTTGCACTTGGAAAAGATTTTAAGGTTCCTTCATCACATAAAATGCTTTCATCTTTATTTCCCTTACTGAATCCATCTCCCTCACATACGGGAAATGAACCATTTAATGGAATTACAGTGTCATCAGTACCAGAGAGTTTGACAACTGTCTCCAAATTATCAACAACCCCTTTTCCACTATGTTCTGATACACGTGGGCTAACAAAAGGAACTTCCTTTTCACCATGTCCATTCTCTAATTGCGGCAATTTGAAACAGTTGAAGTCAGACTCCCTTTTAGAAGGATAACTGAGAGGAATATCAATAGCACCAATTGAAGCATTATTAGCAATGCCATGACAAACTAACTGGTCACTAGAATCGGGAGAATTTGAAATCTGGGGTTTTTCATTCTCTGTTACAGCAGATGCATCAATGCTAAGAAACCAGCTCTTGTTGAACCCACTAAAGGCACTTCTCACCAACATGGAATCTGATAGGTGATAAAAGTAGCCCTTGCGCTTTACCTAACAGTTGAAAATGTTGTTAATAATATGATTTACACAAAAACCATGATTACAACAGTGGAACAGGATCAAGAAGCATACCTTTATGGCATGGATCTGTATCTGTCCAATCTTTGGAAAGCATAATGAGTGTTCTAACATAATCCTCTCTGCATGCCAACGTCAGGCATATATCATTTTAACAGGTCAGAACTTATACAAAAAGTAAAAGAAGAGCAAGGAAGTTCATGCCATACCAACATAATCTTATGTCTAGGCACAGAGAATATAGGGAAATGTCTCTAATAACTTACGCAGAGCGCAGAGCTAGACAAAGTTAACTCCATGTGGTCACCATTTTGGGTGAAAGTAACTCTTAAAAGTCTATATGACGCAACTCGAAATAACTCATCCATTCTAAACTCAAATAGAAGCTGGCAAAACACAGAGACAGGGAGGGAGAGGGAGAGAGGGACAGACAAACACGAACCAACGCTCAATACAGAATCACTTTAGTTTATTGAACTTAAAATGCACATAAAAGAAATGCAGAATTAAGTCATCGAGATCAGAGAACCACCCAAAGTTAAAGGGGAAGGAGAAAAGGGCATTACTTTTAAGATCAGAAACAGTGTCGGCGTCGTAAACGATCATAGCGAGGCGAGTGTCGAGGTTGGTATCGATGAAGACCGTGTTGCTATCGACCTTGCCGTCGCCATCAGAAGCTGAACTCTGAAGAGCCATTTCAGAGGGCGCGGAGGACCGGCTTGGGGTTTATAGATAGGCGGCAACAAGTGACGAAAGGTTTCTACATGCATATAGGCCTGAAACAAAACCGAGTGGAACGACTTTTTTCTTTTACCATTTTAAACAAGGAGAAGGACAATAATGTCCAAGTAATTAAATTAATTACAATAATGTCTCTCATAATTTAAAAAAATGATTTATAAAAATTCATTCAGAATTTCAGATAATTGTAAATTTAGAGATTTTAGTTATAGAAATAAATACATTTAAGTTTTAAATATAACTTTGTAATTGAAATTCTTATTTAGTCCTATTAGAGCTGGTAAAATAAGTTAGAAATACCCGCTTGTTTTGGGATGAGTTGTCCCAGCCTGCTTGTCCATTTTTTTAAAAAATTATTAATATTATTATTTATTTTATTTAAATATTATTTTAAATATTCTTATTATTGAATACTAATAAGATAATTACCTATGTGTTAATATGTGTTGATATATTATAATTAATTAATATTATGTTAATATTTATTTAGATTTATAATTATAAAATTTAAGATTTTTTATTAAAATATAAATTTTTAATATACTAATATAATATTAGAAATTTTCTATTAATATTTTAAAATTTTAAAAATAATTTTTTAAAAATATTAAAAATAAATGGGCAATGTGCTCAGGCTCACATTTAGAGTGGGCTATGTAGCCCGCTAGTGCTGACAAAAACAAGTTAACATATTTCTCACTTCTAAATCCTATTTATAAAGAAGATTTTTTTATCATATTTATATATTTATAGTAAATTATATTATTAAATTTTCTATATTAAGTTTTTATATGAATATAAATATAAAATTTTATTTTTTAATTATTATTATATTATTACGTAAATTTCCTATTTTTGTAATATAGTGTACAATATATTAAATATAAGTAAAATTAGTAAGTTACTGTTAAATTTTAAGATAAAATTAATGAGATATAAAATTGTTGTGTTCTACTCAGGCATATTAAAAATAATTTATAAATAAAATAATCATTGTTTAAATTTTCATTTGCACTCATGAGAAAAAAAAATTGAGACCTAACTATCTTAAATTCTTGCTTTTGAGATTTAAATGTCATTCTCCTTTTTCAATAGATTTTATCTTTGAATCATATTTATATTAAGTTTTTTTCATCCATTTCTTTAAATTCTCTAATTATATTTAGTCATATGTACGGTTTTTTATATATAAATTTAAATTAAATGAAAATATTAAGAAATATGAAACATGATAAAATAATTTTTTTTCACTGATGAAAAGAATTTAATCTAAATTTTTTCCTTTGACTCTGTTAAAAAAAATATAGGATTTTATTGTTTTACTTTAAATTCATTTCTCAAAATTTAATTTTAATCTTACTGCCTGTTATTTTATTAGAAAACATATTGGAAAATTACTTAAAGATAATGTGAAAGAGAAATTATTATAAAAAGTCTTATAATATCATTAAATAATTAATTTATCCCGATAGATTTAAGGGTAATAAATTTGATTTGTATAATTACTAAGTTATCCTTATGCACAAATAATAATTTTTTGGCACACAATAATAATTTAAAGTGACATAAATGACAACTGTAATTGTAAGCAATGATAACTTAAAGTATAACAAATAACAAGTAAATATTGTTATCATATACTAACAGTTACTATTTATGTCACTTCAAGTTATTACTATTTATCAACAGTTATTAATTGTACAACTTCAAATTATTATTATATTCGTATATAAGAGTAATTTAATAATTATAAAAATTAAATTTATTACCCCGTACCTTTTATGACTATTTAAGAATTTTTTATAATAAATTCTCATGATCTCTGTAATTCTCCTAAAAAATATATCTATTTTTATTTTAAAAAATCTTATGAAAGGAATAAATAAAAATAAACTAATTTTTTTTCTAAAAAAATACACATCAATTATAATTGTTTTTTTAATTTGTCAGTACTATAAACCTGAACAGAAGAGATTAAAACACATGCAAACAGAAGATAACAATAATTATAAAGTTTATATTATTCTAAGTTTACATATCCCTTTAATATTTCTTTTGGTAAGATATATACTCCACAATATTGGTGGGCAAAAATATAAGCCATTAACCATCTTTCTTCCCACAAGCTTCTGCCATAAGAACCCCTTGTACACTCAGAGAGTGAGATATTAATGAATGTGATTATGTGGGGTCTGAACTACGTTTTTACACTCATTTTTGCCTTCAGTCTCTCCTCAAATCCAATATACATAGATCATTCACAATCCACAAACATAGTAACTTAGTAAGATGAAAATAGAAACATAAAACTAGCATTTGAAAGACACAATGTCCTAAAATTCTTGAGGGGAAAGGGAAACGGAGGAGAACAACATGCTCTTAGCATTATAATGAACACTCAAATGAATCATTCATTCCTTCTTTCTGGAGTCTTTGAGCTGGCCTCTCTTGCGGATACCAAGGCAGAAACCAAGGCGCCAAGTATCAATTATGAAGTCAGGCACAGAAGATGCCAGTGCCCAGAGAAGGGAATGAGGCCAATACGGCGTGCAACGAGGTTCATACCCTATCCACCTCAACCCAGCTTTTGCATATCCATCTGTTGATGGCACTAAGAATGAAGACTTCCTAATTGATGCCATCTTCGTTGCCACGTATAATGGAACCTGAGAATTCCAAAATTTTTCCATTAGAAACATATCAACAAACTTTATCTCATAGATTTAATATTATGTTGTATCAACAACTAAATTGTTTAAATTATTTTACACATGCATGGTCAGCTAATTAAAGAAGCAGCCTGTTTCATATGCAGCTTATAAATTCAAGCCACTAATACCTACTGTGATATAGAATCAGGAGAGGAAATTTGGAACTGGAGAAAAGGAGAAGGAAATAACTAGGTGGGATCCGAGGATATTGCCACTAATATAATATAATTCATATTTAGGTAGATTCAAATTATAAAAGATAAATAGATTAGATTATGCAGAGTCAAATCAGGAATAGATGGTTGTTTAAATGTTTATGATTGAAAGCAGTAAAAAAAAATCCAACAATGAAAGAAACTATTGAACAGTACCAGTAAATTAGTTCATGATCAAGTTGTGAATCTGAAAGAAGACCATAAACAAGAGAACAAACGATACCTGACATTGCACATCAATCCCACTATTCTTGTACTCAACATAGAGACATCTCGAAAACTGATCGATGTACCTGAAGAAACGAACAGAGAACCTCATTTCCGCAAATAGCAAACAACATATCAAACCAAAAACAAAATATAATAAGCCATTATTTCTTGAAGTGAAACAATCAAGTAATTAACTCACGCTTTTGTGCCTGCATATACAGAATAGAGGGGATCTGAAGGAATCACTGTGGCTGCTCCGGAGCCAATATTTACTATTGCTCCGTTCTTCCTCTTAAGCATGCCGGGAAGAACAGTTTGTGTGACCTTTGTAGTGCCCTCAACATTTACCTTAATCAGATTCTTCAAGAGTTCCTCATCCACTTCATGGAAATATCTGGCGTAAGGATAAGAAATCCCCACGTTATTAATCAACACTCCCACATCCAATCCTTCAATCGCCTCACGAATCCTAACCATACCCTCTGAAAGATCGCCGGAGAAATCAACCACCACCGTTCTAATCTGGATCTTCCCGAACTTGGCTAGAATTGAATCGGAAACGTCCTTCAACTTATCAGGATTTCGCCCCACCAAAACAAGATTAAGTCCCTTGCGAGCCAACTGAAATGCAAAACTCTTCCCGATACCATCGGTGGGTCCTGTAACGAGTGCCCAAGCTCCGTATTTCTTTAGATTTTTGGGAGGCCTAAGAAAATTCACGTACACCCATCTCACAAAAGCCAGAGAAAATTTCAGAAGCGAGAGAGAACCGAAAGCGAAAAGCACAAGAAACCATGAAGGGTGATCAGTTCTCAGCTTATCGATAAAACAGGACTCCATATTCCCAGTGAAGCGAGTGTAATGGTGGACACAGAGGATTCAAATAAAGGGGAAGAAGAAGAAGAAGAAGTGGAAGGCAGTGATAGTGGTGAAGATTGAAGAAGATGAAGAAGAAGGGAATCGAATTTATGGAGGAAGGAATCGATGCGGGTGAAGTAGATGAGCAAAAAACAACCCAAAATAAATAAGAGTGGTGTCGATGGAAGAAGATGCAGAATTTAAGAATCGCATTTAATGGATTAATGGGACACCACATGGAGCGCCAACCCTGTGAATTTGCCTTTCGGTTTTGACCAGCTTGCTTTCACAATCAGAGCAGTTATTCAGAAGCAGTTATGGAGTTTGGGAACCTAACACAACTTTTTAAAAATCGGACAAAAAAGCTTAGATCAGTCATATGTAATACTATATGAAAAATAAATTATATTTAATTTAATTATCAATATGATAGCATTATACGTTTGGACGATATATTAAATTATTCTGAGTTAAAAAAAAAATAGAAATTTGTAAGATTTGTGAATTAGTAGCTCTTTTTTGGATTATATATAGTTTAGGTTTAAAATAAAGGGGGAAATAATGGAAGGAGGAGTAGAAAACTGGAGAGAAGTTCAAAGGAATATTTATTATTCACTTTTAAGTGGTCAAAGTACATATATATGCATTTATAGCTTCAATTTTAATAAAAATTATGAATTCCATGATAATAGAAAATATATGCAGTATAATGGAGATATACGTAGAATAATTGAAATATGGACATGCATAAAATATTATATTTTATACATGTATCTTTTATTTATAAATTATAAATATATTAAATTGTTTATATCTATTTTATCATATTCTCCAATCACATTTTATTATATAAATTATTTTTTACATGAATTTAAGTTAAATAAAATATTAAAAAATAGAATATATATATAACAAAGTGAGAGTATAAAACTTGATCAAATGGATATAAAAAAATTATTTAAATTTTCTTCTTTATTTCCTTGTAAGTTATTATCTTTATTTATTTATATTTGACTCCTTCCAAAGGTATATATGAATATATTTTATATTTAAATTAAATTGTATTATTTTTTTAATTATGATTGGATTAATCTTAGTTCAACCATAATTAAATCATCCACTACTGTGTTGAATTATTTAATAATGGATCAAATTTTTAGTAACATCCAAAATTCTTATCTTTGCCTTAGAAACCTTATCAATTTTATGCTGAGAGAAAGTTTATTGCTACCCTCTCCTCATTTGGCTTAGAAACTTTTTAAAGTGTATAGGGTAGTTACTCCCATTTCTCCCTTATCTTTTATCTTTTATAATATTGTACCCTTTATGCTGTTCTCTCTTTTACTTTCTTATTAGAACATAGATTTTAATCAAGCAGTTTATTTTACTATATCTTATTGGATTTTTTTTTTCAAGGTTATGTTAATATAATTTTGTTATATATATTCAAATTATTTTTTTGAGATATGAGACTATAGTAGTAATGCTAAATTTTTTACTTAATTATTTTTATTAATAATTTAACCCATGACAATACAACATTGACAAATAATCTATTTAAATTTTATATAGTTAAAATAGTCAATTTTTTATTAACTATCTTCCTTTTTCTTTCTAAATTAAACAAAAAATTATTAAAATCTCACACTTCCCCAACAATTAACCCAAATAAATAATGATTAAAATCCCATCCCTCTCCTCCTCTTCTCTTACCTCTCTATCTCTCCTCATCTCTTCACTCTGTTAAATCAATCACAGCCTTAATATTTACTTTTTTTACATAAAAATAAAATTTAAATACTTATATTTTTATATCATAAATAAATATAACATGGTATTAAGAAATAAAAGGGATTATAGCCTAAACTTTAATTTGAAAAAATTTTAAAATAAATAGTCATATTTATTCTAAATAGTTTTTATATTAAACTATGATTTAAAATTATGGTTTTAGATAAACTATTGAAATTAATTTTTTAAATAGTAAAATAATTTATAAACTATCCAATTACTATTTTAATTTTATTTTTTCTTATAATATTTTTCTTATCTTCTCTCTCTTCTGCAATTTCTCTCGTCTCTCTTTTTTATCATCTATCATCTTTCATATTTTTTAATAAAATTATAATCTTTCTTATAATTTTTTAATTATAAAAGTCATTCTAATAATAACTATTCAAATACTCATTTATTTAGAATTAATTTTTTTCTATAAATTATTCTCCAAAAATTCTTTTATAAAAGCTTACAAATACTATTTTTTTATAAGTTATTTTCTAAAATATTATTCAAACAAGTTTTATCAAACCATACTTTTAAGCCTTTAGAAAATATTGCTAATTACTAATACTGCTAATAATAATGAATCTTATAAATTTTAATAATAATTTAAACTATTAAAAATTAATAAAATTATTTTTAATAAAATAAATTTCAAATTCAAGGATTCTTCTTGTCACCTATCACCTATCACTCATCTCCCATTTCCCCATTGCCTATTAATGAGCCCGACTTAATAATGCCAATGTTTTAATGTGAAACCACATTTGTTTTTTTGTTAGAAAATGGAACTACATGATTGTTATGGTTTTAGAAAGTGTTTCGTGTAAATCTGTGTTAGGGCATTGAAAATGCACACCCAAACACTTTTTTAACATGCGATGTAAATTAATAGTAATACAAAAGGTTTAAAACATTCGTTTTCAGATTCTCCAATAAAACCACTATTATCACTCTTTCAAAGATTAAGGCCTTGTTTGGTGTTGTTTTCAATTTCTATGTTTTTAAAGTAGTTTTATGAAGTCATTTTTTCCCAACAAATTATTCGAAAGAAGAAAACAAAAAAAATGTTTGTATGATTATTCTGAAAAAATAAATGTCTTCGCTACACAAAACTAGATGTAATAAAAGAGATAAAAATTGTTATCATTATTCATTTATAGAGACAGATGATATATATATATATATATATATATATATATATATATATATGGTAGCCTAGTTCTAAATGTTGTCACGAAGGTGTGGGCTCCTGCCAAGAGCAACATGGAGACGCCAAAAGTCAAGAAGAGAGGGAGGCAAGAAGGAGGCGAAGTACCATTGAAGGGAGTGACTCCAATAAGGGCTGCACTCTGTTTTGTACCCTATGCTCCTTGTTCCCGCCTCCGCGTATTCCTCCGCCGATGCTATCCACATCGACGGCTTTTCTATTGCCGCCACTCTCGCCACCATCTTCGTCGCCGCATACAGTGGTATCTGTTTGATTTTGGGAAAATTATAATCAGGGTCTTAAATAAATAAGAAAATTAATTATTTTCTTCGATCGGTCCTATTTATTTATAAGGGAATTTGAAGCTTTAATTTTTTTTTAAATATATTAAAACACGTACCTGACACTGCACATGGATGCCATGATGTGCATACTCCCACGTAAAGAGACCTTGAGAACTGCCTCACATAGCTGCAAACATATAATTCAATGCTCACGTGAGTATTAGGTTAACCTATAATCATACCCATTTGTGGAATATAATCAATTTATCACTTCCATCAAAGAAAGCAAAAGGATTCTTTCCAACACGCTCATAAATAAATGACCAAAACTACTAATTGTTACTCCTCTAGTACTTAATCTAAATAATATTCATAACTAAATATGTGTTAATTTTTTAAAAAATATGATTTTTAATTATTTATGTTAGAAATATTTGGAATAGAAACTCCTATAAATATGTGTACTCAATCGAATAAATAATGAATTGAAATAAACCCCCAACAGACTCCCACTGAACTTTGGAAACATGTGATGTACTACTATTTTTTTTAATATAAGAATTAATTGATTAATTTAAATATATTAAAGAAATTAAATTAATTAATTAATTATAATTTAATATAAATTATTGAGATAAATTCATATTATATACTCCTTAATTAATCTAAATTAGTCAACTAACTATTATATTAATTATAATTAATTAATTTTTTTAATTTTTTTAATTTATCTAAATTAATTAATTAACTCTTATAAAAATAGAAAAAGTATTCTTTTATAGTACATATAGAACGGACTAAATTTTATAATGTAATTTCTTAAAAATATTTTAACTAAAAATATAGAATATAGAGCAAAAATAATTAACTGTTAACAAAATAATTGGCATTCTAAAGCTAAAAGATTACTTTTTATTATGTATGAATAGATTTCTTACCAAAATTATGTATGGATGGTTGAAACCATTAAAATCTACTTTTTTATTTTTATTTATACATATTTAAACAATTTAAGTCTCTTGTTTTGATTTTTAATTGACGGTTATTACTTCTGGGTGGCACATATGGCAAAGAGTAGCGATTTTAGAAGGGGAAAACTAAAACAAGGCACTAAAAACCAGAGCACCAACATTAAAATAATAACAATAATAAATTTTATTATATTAAATAGGGTCAACAGATCATATAACGCTATTGTACTATAACAATAACAAATGCTAAAAATAATTGAAAGCAAATGATAAAAGCAAATGTTGTCATTTTGTTGGGGGTGGAGGGAGGGGGGAAACAACTGTGTTTAATTGTAAACGGATTAAAGATTCATTCATAAAGATCAATGAAAAGTCACCCACGATTACTTTGCAAATTTATGCCTGTATAGTAATGTAATCTTAATAGTGGCAATAGAAGCGTCCTTGATTTTGCTATTTCAAATTCTTCTACTTAAAAATAATTGAAAGGGTATCATATATAAAATTGTAAAAAAAATAATTAGATATAAGTTATTGGAGCATTTTTTTCCCATAAAGATATGTTCTAGAGATATTCAATAATATTCTAATAACATTTTGAGACTATATTTTACTTTCAAAATATAAATTGGTTTAAAATAATTCAAGTTTATTTTCATAAACAAAAATCTTCTAATCATATAGTCGATCTTCAAATCTGGCACTGAATCACCCCAGCCCCAAAAAACCAAAATCTTACACTGAAGAAAGGTCGAATGAAACGTGGCAAACTCAACTGGAAGCCACCAAAGAAATTATCATGGTCTTATCATAATTTGATATATTAAACTAATCTCAAAAATCAGGCAAAAAAAATCTATTATCAATATTCAAATTGAGGGATTCATAAATTATGATGATGGAGGTCAAAGAATGTGGGGAGAATTATCCCCAAACATAGGATTAGATTCTCTGCATCCCTAAAATGTGATTGCAGAGAATTAAACGAACTGTTACTATACATATGCTGGGCTACATTAAGAAGCAAAAAGAGAGAGGAAACAAGAACAAAAACTATTAGTATATCTATCATACAATTTAAAGATGCAGGATATGCAATATTGAGAGGTTCAGATAGGTGATGATCAGAAACTCCTACAAGATTGTTGCCAATAGCCATATATGCAAGAGCAGCGAATAACAAATGAGTCCTAATCTCGCCCTGGGACGACTCATGAGAAGCCGTCCACCAGAAACCCTGCAGAAAGAAATTTAGCCTTAACGTAGTCTTTCAATCCATCTTAAAGGGGCGTTTGGATTTTAGCTTATTTTAAGTACTTTTATACAGAGGAGATAAATATGTGAGAAGAGTTTGTCTCCTCAAGCTCTAAAAGCCTGTGGTTGAGAACGTATCAAATATATGTATTAAATCATTCCTGGACTTTTATCATCCGCCTAAACTTGCCAAGTTGATGTGAGAATTGGGATTTTCTAAGAACACTTTTCACCGGGTAGAGGGTTAGGGCACTTGTCTCTCAAATATCTCTGAATACAATAAAACTATATGAAGCATTTTATCTTTTCCCCGCTATATTGAATCTCGAGCCTGGATAAGTTTGGTTATTACCAATAAGCTTTCTTTACCATTGACAGAAAATTCAATTAGACAATATATAGCACTTTACCAGATTCCATCAATACGATCTGCAATGAGCTTTCCTTGTTTTGGCACGAATCCTGATGTGTTCAGAGACTTAAAGACGTGACCTGCATAGCAGTATATAGTTGAGCCTTCAACCTTTGGTTAAGCAGCCTGGTGTGATAAACTTATAATTACCTTTATCCTCATCAACATCAGCACTTCTGATTAAACGGTCAGATTCCCCATCAATATCAACTGCAAGATGCTCCGTAGATCCTTTTCGCATATTTCGCACAAGGGCGGCTGATGGGACAGGAGATATGACTTTCTTACCGAGTGATCCCTGCATAAAGAAATAAAAATTTACATATGCATTTCCTCACAGAAGGTATAAAAGCATTTCATTATTTTTTGAAGAAAGCACAATCTCTCAAACAATCTCAAGTTATATCAGCACTGAGGAAGGGTGAGGGAAAAGAAACCATCTGAAGCTAACCCCTCTATTGACAAACCTCACGGAAATAAAAATAAAGGCAAAGACACAAAAAGAATACTTAAAACAATCTACACGGTGCCCAGTAAATGCTGATGACAAATACTAATGTAGAACTCTTCTTTGTAGAACAAGTAATTAAAAAACTTCTATTAAACTGAATAAATAAAACATGCTTTCTTCTTGTTGTAACACCACTAAATATCGATATTATACCCAATTAGTGCCATTGTTCACAGAAACTTTCGAGGGTTCAAATAAGCGCCTAACAAATTAGACGAGATCCACTACATCAGACATTGTTTTGTTATCAGCGAGCATTGAACCCACGCGTGTCCATATGTGTGCATATTTGTAAGGATATAATATGTCATGCCTAACAATTCAACAGAAGTTCAAACTGAAGTTAAGAACTTGGAAGGTCATATATATTTATTTTAACCATTACATGTAAACATTAGAGTAAGTTAACAATCATAAGGAGCATAGAATAAACATTTGAACTTCAATAACTTCGAGGACCTGGCACCATTATTTCATCAAGGAATAAATTAAGCTTTGAAAATTAACTGTGACTACCTCTTCAACTTCAGATATCTCTGATCCACCCGGTAATGAGGGTGTTTCAAATAAACTCTTTTCCTGGACAACCTCTATCTGAGAGGTCTTGCCATTAAGTGAACCTTCAAGCAATCTAACCTTGGTTGTTAATTCATCAATAAGTTTCTGACTTCCAACTAACTTCACACCAAGTTCTGTGGCTTTTGACTTTGCACTTTCAGATTCTAAAAGAATGGTCATAACCTGCTTTTCCAACACTGGCATCAATTCATTCAAACCAGTAGATTTTTTATCTTCAACTCTATCGCCGGCTCCCAACATACTGAGAATTTTTTCCAAAGCAAAGGCGACCCCAGACACCTCATTTTTCAACTTGTCCAAGTCCTCCCAGTTACTATTAAGCTGTTTCACTTCCTCCTCCAGCTGCTTAATTCCAAGATCCTTGGTTGCAACGGTTGTTTGAAGTTCTTCTTTGTCATTGGACAAAGAACTCATTTGGTGATGCAACTGAGTAACACTATCAATGATGTTAAAGAGCTTCTTTACAGGAGCTGAAGTATTGGGTTCCGTGTCATCTGCTGACTCTAGAAAAGGGATTTCGATCCTATCAATCTTACCAAAGAGAGTTCTAGCCTGAGATTCTGAGAGAAGGGAATTTTCTGATTCTGAAATCAAACACATCAAATCATAAACAGGTGAATCAACATCTGTAGATTAAACAAAATAAGCAGTAAAAAATAATTAGGTCAACAAAGATTTCAACATTTACCTTCTTGTTTTTTTAACAAAGTACTGTACAATGATGATATCTCTTTTTCTTTTTCCTTTATCTCTAAGTTATTCCTAAGCTCACTACATGACTTTTGTAATACTTGGATATCAGACTCCAGTTGCAAAACTCTGCTTTGACTAAGGTCTCTTTCTTTTATGACCTCTTCAGAAGCAGCTCTTGTTTCCTTCAATTGATTATGCAAATCTTCAACTGTTCTGTCTAATTCCTTACTTTGGAATTCAAAATTTTTAATCAAATACTGTGCTTTCCTACTAGCAGATATCAACTTCCGTGCTGTATCCATGTATTTGCTGTTCTGATTATACTTGGCTAGTGCATCTGCATCAAGATTCATTGTCTCAGAAATGGGACCTGGTTCCACAAGGTTCTCGTGAACTACAGAGTGAAGTTCACAGGAAGCATCAGCGCATGCAGACAACAAGACTGTGATATCATTCTCCAAAGTGGCAATAGTATTTTCCTGTTCTGCTTTTAAACTTTCCCTAGCATCTACTTTTTCCTTAAGGGTTTCCAAGTGCCTAAGGATACTTACTACACCAGTCTCTGTTTCCAGTAGTTTTGTCTGAAGAAGAGAAATAAACTTATCAATAGACTCAGAAAAATCATCAAACCTATCTGCAATAAGTTTGTTTCTCAGCCGAAACCCTTTCACAATGTTTCCAAATTGTGAAATCATATTATCATCAATATCAGTGCCATTCATCACTCTACTGTCCACTTCAACATAATAATTCTCAATGCCACCAAAGGATGCTTTTCTCATCAAGGGGTCTTCCTGGTATAAACAAGATGGAGTTTTAAGAAACACTTGCAAAAGTAATATACACAGACAGAACTAAAAACTTGAAAGCAACATATGTCCTGACCTACGAAAACATCATGCAATTCTCAGAACAATCAAAGAAAATGGGAAAAGAAAGGAGAAGAGGGAGAAACAGATAAACAGATGGAAGAAGGAAGTTGAGATAAAAAACAGAGAAGTTCGTATAGAAACTGAGTCATAACGTTTGAAAATTCAATAAGCCTGGTCTGGATTACTTTCTCAGTAGCTATTTATAGTAAGCCCATAATAAGAGAATACAATAAATTAAAAGACAGGAAAAGAAATTCTTCCAACAATAATACTTTCTACAATATTCTCTCAATATTTCCATCTTAATCACTTACTGCACAAGAAAGTATCTGCAATTCTGTCAATAACAAGATTGTATTCCACTTGTGAGCAACTGAGCGATAATACCACTGGTAAAGCCTCAAGTGCCACATATACGAAGGTCATAACCAGAACAGCATACATGAAGGTCATAAGCAGAATAGCATGCATGAAGCAAGAAGTGATAGAGAGCAAAGGAGGAAGGTAGGAATACTACCTCCAACATACGGTGTGTTCCAGGATCTTTAGCAGTCATGCCAACAGGATAGTCCCTTATTTTGTTCAGAACTAGATCCATATTCTTAAGAGCCTCAAACTTCGTCTCAAAGCACTGTTCTACTTTGGGAAGTAGAATATTCTCTTTCAAAAGCACAATAAGATCATTCATAAGTCCAATGAGCTCTATAGACCTGTTTTCCAAGCTACCATTCTTTCTAGATAACTCATCCAGGCGCGAATTTAACTTGAAATTGAGTGATGATATCTCCTCTTTAGCAGTTTTATTCGCATCTTCCAGGACAGATATATTATTTTGTGCCTTCAACAATGTATCTTTTAGTGTTTTTATAGTTGCAGAGGCATTTATCAATTTGCTAGCCTGATCCTCAGCTTCATCTTGCAGCTTCTTCAACTCACTCTCCATTTTGGTTTTAGCAACTTGGTCAGCATCGTATTTATCTTTCAGTACATTGACATGACTCTCAGCCTGAGATAGTGTATCTTCTAAGCCCTTTATGGTTGTGCTGGCCTCAGCTAGTTGGCTCGTCAACCTGGCAGCTTCTTCTTTAACTCTTTCTAGCTCAGTCTCTACAGCAGCTCTAACAGTTTGAACCATCTCTTTCTCATTAGAAAGAACAGTGATATCTTTTTCTGCCTGAGATAATGCAGCTCTAAGTGACATAGTAGCCTCACCAACCTCTTCCAAGTTCTTTATGGTTGCACTGGCCTCAGCTAGTTCGCTTGCCAACCTGGCAGCTTCTTCTTTAACTTTCTCTAGTTCAGTCTCCGTGGCAGCTCTACTAGTTAGAGCCAACTCCTTCTCATTGGATAGAACAGAAATATATTTTTCTGCTTGAGATAATGCATCTCTAAGTGACACAGTAGACTCCCCAATCTCTTCCAAGTCCTTTATGGTTGTGCTGGCCTGTTCTAGTTTGATTGTCAACCTGATGACTTCTTCTTTAACTCTCTCTAGCTCAGTCTCTGCAGCAGTTTGAAGCAGCTCTTTCTCACTGGAAAGAATAGAAATATCTTTTTCTGCCTGAGATAATGCATTTCGAAGTGACAAAGTAGATTCAACAGCCTCCTGCAAGTCCTTTATGGTTGTGCTGGCCTCTTCTAGTTTGCTTGTCAACCTGGATGCTTCTTCTTTAACTCTCTCTAGCTCAGTCTCCGCAGCAGCTCTACCAGCTTGAGCCAATTCTTTCTCTTTGGAATGAACATCAATATCTTTTTCTGCCTGAGACAATGCAGCTCTGAGTGACATAGTAGACTCACCAGCCTCTTCAAAGACCTTAATGGTTGCATTGGCCTCTGCTAGTTTGCTTGTCAACCTGGCAACTTCTTCTTTAACTTGCTCTAGCTCAGTCTCTGCAGCAGCTCTGCCAGTTTGAGCCAAGTCTTTCTCGTTGGAAAGAACAGCAATATCTTTTTCTGCCTGAGACAATGCAGCTCTAAGTGACATGGTAGACTCCCCAACCTCTTCTAAGTCCTTTATGGTTGCACTGGCCTCTGCTAGTCTGCTTGTCAATCTGGCAGCTTCTTCTTTAACTCTCTCTAGCTCAATCTCTGCAGCAGCCCTACCAGTTTGAGCCATCTCTTTCTCACTGGAAAGAATAGCATGTTCTTCTTTCACTTTATGTAATTCCTCCTCAACTTCTGCTTTCTCGAGTTCTAACTCCCTCTTCTCTTCAGCTGATTGAGAAAAATTATTCTCTGCAGTAGATAATGCTTGTTTAAGGGATTCTACAGTTGCTTGGGCTTCTGCTAATTTACTTTCAAGGTTATAGGCTCCCTCTTTTACTAGCTGCAGCTCTTGCTCAGCATGCAGTTTAGCATCTTGGTATTCACTGACAAATCCAGCAATCCACTTCACCTTTTCAAAAGGTTCTTTGAAAACTGAATCAACAGGAAGGTGGATATGATCGATAGACTCTACCACTCTCTGTAACGAGTTATTGCTCTGAAATAAGAGCTGCTCAAACTGATTCCTTTCACCTTTTACTGCTTGAAGCTCTGCCTCCAATTTTGGGATGCTTTCCACATCACTGGACAAGTTATTAACCTGGTCATTGTACTCAGAAACTACAGATTCTTGCTTCTGCAAATCAAGCTTTAACTGCTCAATCTCCGAGTTCTTTTCATTTATAAGATTTTTTAGATTGTCCCTGTCTTGAACCAATCCTTTCCCTTTCTTAACTGCCATGGATAACTTATCCTTAAGAAGAGCAGACTTCTCCTCTGATCGGTGAAGATCTTTCTGTAGAGATCTCTTTTCTTCTTTCAGCACATGAATTTCATCTGAAGCTGTTTTCAAGTCATTTGCCAGTTTATTCACTTCTGATCTAATCAACATCTCTTCTTCCAGTATATCCTCACAGAGCATCAATCGCTGATCCCTAACATATAAGTGACTTTGAATTCTTTCAATTAAATCAGTATCGATATGGGATGACCTAGATAAATGACCACTTTGTTCTTTTATCATTTGAAAGCAATGGTTAATAATCATCAATGTTTCAGGAGAAGAACTATCAATTCCTTCATCCTCCATGTTAAAGCCAGAAAGATCAACTAACATTTTCACAATCAGTTCCTTCTCCCTCAAAACCTGATGGTTCATTTCAATAATCTCTTCATATTTGCATCTCAAATCAGTTAATTCTGATTGAAGGTAATCTTTTTCCAGTGATTCCAACAAAAAGTATACACTCAAGAAATCAATACAGTTGTGGGCTTCTTGTTTAATTGTAGAGATTTCTTCCTGCAGAATATTAGTATCATTCATTGCCCTGTAATAAGAGTTACCCAGCCAAGTTATCTTATATTCCAAATCAGATGATGAGACAGATTCTGGTAGATTTACCAGAGATAGAGCATCCTTAAATTTGCAGAACTCTAGATAGGCACCCTTGAGAACATCTCTGTCATGCACAACCCAACTTAACCTCTCCAAAATATCCAAATTAGGAGTATCAGGTTCTGTCTGAGACAAGATTTTCTCGACCTGTTCAATAATCATGTTACTTTGTAGTAATGAGTTCTGCAGGGATGCAACCAAATTTTCACTTTGAACCAACTCATCCTTGGTAAGTCTAGCAGCTTTTAGCTCAACAGACTTCTCCTGCAACTCAATCAAGCATTTCTCATGCTCACTGGATTTTTCCGCCAGAGATTTCTTTAATGAGTCCCGCTGCTGTACCAATGCCTTTCCTTTTGTCACAGCCATGCTAAGTTTTTCTTTGGTATTAGCACATTTAACCTTTTCCTGCTCAAGTTCTACTTTCATATTTCCAATTTCTGCATTCAATGTTCCTATCATCACCATTTCCTTGTCAAGCTCATCCAATAGTTTCCGATTCTCGTCTTCTAGATGAGCAAGTCTTTCAACCAATTCTGCTTCCTTTCTTTTGAGTTCCAATAATCCACCAGCAGCAGCAGCAAGAGTGTTCCCATGTTCCTGGTCCCTAGCATCCAACCCAACCTCAGAGAAAGACTGCCCAAGTTGATAAATTTCAGAAAGAATATTATTATATTTTGCTGTTAATAGTGCAGTGCCTTCCTCAATATGAACTATTTTTCCACTAATAGTATTATCTACAAGTTGCTCTTGACTCACAACTGTTGCAAGAGAGGACATTATTCTATCTACTACTATATCAATCTCTGACGATACTTCCAGAGTCTTCTGAGCTGAGTTATCATGGGAGACCAATAGCTCAGTAACCTTTGTATTTAGATTTTCTATCAGGAGATCCTTATCAGAAAGAAGAGCTTGAAGATTTCTAATAGTTGCCTCAGCATTGGATCGTTCCTCTTTAGTTGTTTTTACAAACTCTAAACATTCTTTAATCATCTCCTTCAATGGACTGTCAGCCAGTTGAGCCTCCTTAACCCTACTTCCAGCTTCAGATTCATCGGGCAATGACTGTTGCCAGGTCAGAGCCTTTAGTTCACAATAAATATCAAATACTCCTTGGGCAACAGTTTCTTGTTCTTCCTGCATCACAGAAACTATAATTAATTGAGAATAAACTGTACCTGCAAAAGCCGGTGTTAATCTTATAAGCCGAACCTTATATTCCCGTGTATTACTTTCTTTCTCAGCAACTGCTTTCGCCACTGATTCATCTCCTGCTCCATTGTCCAGATTACCGAAATGACTCTGTTGATCTTCTTCCAAGTTCTGTCTACTTTCTTCAGCATCTGTTGCTTCCTTAACATCAGTGTGCCTGCCATCAAACGTGCCTAACTCATCTGGGCAATCAACAAACATATCATCTCTCGCAGTATCCTCACTAGATTTAGCATCATCATGGTCTACCTGTCCAGTATGACCAAAAATCCCATTATAAATGTTAGCGTGCTCAATATGCGCTAGCCAGGCAATAGAGACGAGACGGAAAATTGATGCCCTACCTCCAAAATCATATAATAAATTAAAATTTGATTGACATCACTACCTGATTCTTTGTTTCCAGTGCGTCCCCAGTAAGTATGCCCACCGTAACGTCGTCTTGATGAGTGTGAGTGGTGGATTCGAATGGTAATTCGCTAACACCATTTGATTGTTCAACTAAATTAGCAGCTATGGATTCACTAGAATCCGAAAGGCTCCCCTCTATCCCTTGCTCGGTAGCTCCATGACCTTCCAAATGCTGTTCTGCTTCGTTATCATCCATTTCAAACGGTCATAATCGAATCGCCTCCAAAACAAGATTCGGATCTGCAAAAAGGAAATCACTACACAATTAGAATGAATTAAATCCAAAGCCAAGACTGAATCTAAAAGTTCACCAAGCAGAAAAAAAAGAAATTACCGAACCCTAAAATCAAATTGGTTCGTCGAAAATGATATAGGAACCAGAAATAGCGATGGGGACTCGGACGTTTACGTTGGGGGGCACCACCAGATCGTGATGTCAGATAAAGCTGAGACTCGTCGTTGACCTTGTTACTGAATTCACACAGTCAAAACGGGAACAGTTCGAAGTTGTAATTTCGAAGACGATAAAAGCGAATAGATCCGTAGGTAATATCATCACATCACAGAAATACTTAGAAAGTGCCAACTCAATTGGATAAAACGTGACATTTCTGGAATACGTGTACATGTCATTGAAGTATTAGTATCTGTTTTGTAAGAAATTTTCAAATCGATATACTCCACTTAGGGGAATTAGAAATGGAATACACAATTACTAATCATTATCAGGGAGCAATTATTAATCGGAAAAATTTATAAAAAAATTTTTAGAAATTGATAAATTTTTAAATTAAAATTTTACATATTACAAATACTTAAAAAAGTGCGAGGACATAAATCATAATTTTAAAATTTAAAATTAAATAACTAAAATGCTCATTCTCTTAATTTTTTAAAATAAAATAATAGGTATTTTGTTCATTTCATTTTTATTTTTAAAATCTTAATTTAGTTTTTAACATTTTTTTAATATTTGTAATTTTTATAATCTCAATCTGAGATTTATCTATTTTTTAAAATCTTTTTCAGATATTTTCTCTTATTATTAATTTCTTAGTGTTCAATCAAATTAAAATATTAAATATAAAAATAAATATAGGAGAAGTTGGTTCAACAAATCCAAAGATCTACGCCAAATATTTAGTGTTTCCGCTATGTCCGTATGTAATGTGGGTCTAACTTTTGTCAACTTTAATATCTAATAATGTAATTTAGAATTCAAAGTTAGTTGGAATTAAAAAAGGTTAATTAAATTGAAAGAGAAGAAGATATTTTATATGATTTTGAGTGTAACTAGCTTTTTACATAAAACCAATTTAAAATTAAAACAATTTTTTTAACTTTTGACTTTGAGCTTTTTTTTTTAATTTAAATATTTTTAAATTGGCTTTTAAATAATTTTATCAAAATTTATCTAAATAAAAATCACATTATACAAATTAATTTTTATCTAAATTTTTTTTATAAAAATTAGTTAGAATAAAATTCATGTTTATCAATATTATTGCAAACAAGCCCTAAATTGTTTAAATGCTTTTTGTGGCCATTTGGTTTAAAGAATTATAAAAAATACAATGAAATTGAATAATAATTATAGAGCATTTGTTTGATATGTTATTAAAAAATATGTAAAAAATTTATATTTTATAAATAAAAAATAAAAATAAATGTGAAATGATCTTGTAAAGTCATAAAAAATGGAGGATAGAAATGTCTAAATATTGATTCAAAGATAGTATATGTAATATCTAATTGTTATTATTATATTTAAGTATAATCAAAAATATTATTTATCAATAATTTAAAAATATTATTTAATTAAATTATTATGATTTATTATTGTTAATAAAATATGATATATAGATTATTCTATTATTATCTTATTTAGAATTTTATAATTTAATTATTATTAATTATGAATTTATTAAGATTTAACTTTAAATTTAGATATGTATTAAATTTTAAATTACTATATATATCTATGGGATTTTAATAATAATAATAATGTAAGATGAGATTATTTAAGATATAAAAATTGAGTATTTAAGATATAAAAATTGAGTTTAAATTTTTATAAAATTATTAATAATTTTAATTATACCATATATCTTTTTTAGCTCTCATTAGACATCTGTAATCTCTTTTTCTCCAAGTCGTAGGAGTCTAAGAGAGGCTGGCTCTTATAATTTCATACCTTCTTCTCCAATTCTCTCGTATCTATCCCGTTTTTGTGCACTGGCGCAATGTCTCGATGTGTTTGGAAATTCAAATAAAAAAAGTAAGAACGATGAGCAGCAGGGTGGGTGGAGGTGATGCTCCAAAAACGTCCAAAGGTCGGCGGTTCATGATTGCAGTTGAAGAAGCAAGTTACAAAGGTAATGTTGCAGAAGTACCCTTGAAGAAAGGCCCTAGGACAGCAGCCCAGGATGAGATTTTATTAGATTATGTCAAAAACATGGAGAAGGAAATTGGAATGCAGCCCAAAGGCACTCATGACGTGGCGAATACACATAGGACCAAAAGTTGACGGATCCTATTTCTTGGTGCGCCTTCCAACGTCATGTCTATAAGCACACAGGCATGGACATGGGGACAGATTGTGCTTGATTAATATTGTCGTTTATAGGACCACTTCATGGCAATTATTCTTTTCTTTTTCTTTTTTCTTTTTTTGAGAGGCGAGTATTTTTTTAGTTGTGTGTGTGTTAACATGATAATTATGAGTAATTTAATATATATATATATATTGATAATATGATTATAATAAAAAAAATTATTTGATAATTTTTGTTAAAAATAATCTTATGGAATTTAAAGTTTAATTTAAAAATTTTAATTTGAGATTATAAATTTATTATATATTAAAATTAGAATTTAAAAAAAATATTATCTTGAGAAAAATTCTATTGTGATATTTATTGGTATTATTTATTATCAAACTATTAATATTTTGATTAATATGATTATTTTGATAATTGTATATTGGGGATAGGTGATAATCGAATTGTATTTCTACTACGTGGTATAACCTCCATTATATCTTGATGGTTAGCTTTTATTTCACTAGTTTACCGAATGACGTGCCCCACCTATTTATCGAGGGGTTGCGATGCCCCACCTTTTTATTGAGGGGGAATGAACCTATGATCCAATCATGTGCTCTGTAGATTTTGGCATATCTATAACACTTAACTGATTAGCTTTTTGAGTGATCATTTATCACTAGCCCATGGGTTCAGTCTGTTAAAATAAGATGGTTTAGTTAGTTTGATGGGAAGAATTTGGGTGGGTTATCTATTTGATTTTATTATGATAATACGTTATTTTCTATATATTTATGATAAGTGTCACAAAATATAAATTTTGTGATTGGTCCCATTTGATGACTCATGAGTATATGTTAGTACTCATGATAAGTATAATTGCTAGTTATTGAGATGTTTGTCTCACCTTATTATTATTAATATTTTGTATATTATAGTCTTATCTTAGGATCCCAAGAAAAATTTCAGAAGGTTAATTAAATCTATATTAATTGTATAGCATTATCTTTTAAAAGTATGTGTAGAATACTTATATATTACCATAGTAAATTTCATTATACATATTTTAATATTATATTAATTATTCAATTTTTTTAAAAAAAATATTTTTATAACTATGATAGAGTTTTTTTAGATTTTAGTAAAATTCTTTTTTTATCATAGTTAATTCTTTTAAAATAAACTAAATTTATTTATAATATTATTTTTAAATTATATTAAATATAAAATAGATCTAAATAATTATTAATAGTTATATTTTAGGAAAATTTTACTGTATAAATGTCCATATGCAGATTCATGTAAATTTAAATACAAATTACCTTATTAAAATAATATAATTTGGGATTATTTTATTTGTTTTGAAGGGAGAATTTGGTTAAAGAGGAAGAAAAACAAGTTATCTCTTTTATCTCTGCTCCGATGAGCATGGGTTAAGAAAACCGGTCCCCCCTTCCCGGGGGACGCTTTATTGGTATAGTTGAAATAGTATTTTAGGTAAAAATATCTATTGTTTGTGTAGATTCAGTTGGCGGAAGGATAAGACATACTATTATTTAGAGTGTGTTCGAATTTTAGGAAGTATCACTTTATTGTGGTTCCAGTCGCGGCACTTGAGGAGACATCATAGCCCTTAGATGTTTAAGTTTACGCCTCAGGATAATAGACGGCTTGCTCTGCCTAAGGCTGTGCATAATGCCCATGGCCCGCTATGCCCTGCCCAGCCCACAAGAAAAATGCCCTGCCCAGCCCGATTTTTACCGGGCAGGGCCGGCATCGGGCTGCAAAATATAGCCCATGCATTTTTCGGGTTGGGCACCGGGCATAGGGGTTGCCCTGCCCTACCCTGCCCATGAGCACCCCTTCTTTTATTTTTTTTATTTTTTCTCTATCTTAAAAGGGAGAATATGATAGCTACTGGTGACTATAAGGTAATTTTAGAAATATAAATAGGTAAGTTGTATCTTTTAATATTTATAACTATACTAATTTTTTCTTTTTTTTTAACTTTGTTAATTATCATATGATTACATTACAAATTATAATTATTTATTTTATTTTTTTAGATGCTTTATCTTTGTCAATATTAGGGAGATTAATACAAAGTTATAATTACAAACTATTTATATTTCAACGCTTATTTTTTATATACAATGGATCTCAAGATTTTAATTATTATATTTGTTCTCTTATTCTTAGTGAATTATAGATATTATTTAACTCTCAAAGACACATGAATATGGTATTATTTTAGAAATTTATAATTATAAATTTTTTTCACAACATGAGTATGACATCATGACTTGGGCATGCCCAGCCCGCTCATGCCCTGCCCAAAATTGTTAGGGCTTTTACCAGGCAGGGCCAGGTTGCAGCCCATGCATTTTTTGGGCAGGGCACCAAGCAGGGGGCTGCCCTGCCCATCCCTGCCCATGCACACCCTTAGCTCTGCCAGAAATTGGTATCGCCTAAGAGGAAGGGAGATTTCGCCCTACCCTGCCCTTGAATAGTGGGTGAGCCCAACCCCTTTCTAAAAGTTTTTGTACAAAAAAAAAGTATTTTAGTTAAAAATTAATCTTTTCAAAGTATAGAGATTATTAAAATAAAATTTATATTTTTTAATAAATTTTTTATAGGCATAATCTAACTTAAATTCTATCATATTTAAAAGATCTAATATATATTAACTATGTTGTGCTTTATTGATTCTTTTACCCCTTTTAAATATAATGAGAAAATTATGTTGTTAAGCCTATAACTTAATTATTTATTGAAAGTATCCACATATATTTAATATAGTTGGAGAAAATAGGGGGAATTAAATAGAACCAATTTGGAGGGGATTTTTAATTTATTGGGCGACTGTGGGGGGTTGGATTCATCACTGGACTGATGTGATGTGAGAATGAGTGTGTAGTTTTCTGGTGCAAACTGTAGAGGTAGAGGGAAGAGCTTATTTAATGGAGCCAGTTTTCAGAAAAATACATTCTGAATACTATGGCCAACTGCTTTTGAGATATTTGTATTAAGAATAACAATTATAAATCTAAAAATTAAATACATAATAATAAGATTTAATAAATATTATTAAAATAATATAGTATTAAAATTTAATCTAAGTTGATTAATTAGAAAACCAGTGTGAATCCTAATTCAATTGGACGGTCAATTAAGTTGATTTTTATATTTTTTTTTCCCCTTTTATTAAGCTTGAAATTATATCTTTTAAATTTTTTTTAAAAACAACCCATCAGAAAATGAATTGTATGCAACCGTTTAGTTATTAATAAATGTTGATAAATTTATTTTTTCTGATTCTAAATATAAGATTTAATTAATTTATTTATAAAATTTAAATAAATTATTAAATGTGGAAGATAGAGTACGAAAAATTGTAATGAATGAGATATGAGTAATATATTTTTATAAGCAAAACAAAATCCCTAACTACATAATAGTTAGAATTGACTAAGGACTGAGGTAAATTAAAATTATTAAAGTCAGGTTTTAAATATAAAAAGGCCATTTCATAAAATGTTTAGAAACTTGATTATGACTGACAATATTTTTTATAACTCATCTGATATCTGTTATTAATCTAAATTCAAAATGAGTCCAGATTCAATTGCGAGAAGCTCTGTCCATAGGGATCAAGCTTGGGCTTTAATAGACTAAATTTGTTAAGTAATAATTTGACTTGACTTTTATATATGTCATGTTATATGTTATTTTTTTATTTAAATTTAATCTATACAAATAAATACCCTGACTTTAAGTTTAATTTTTTAATAATATTAATAAGTCACATAATAAATTCTCATAACATATTTTTGTAACATATCCTCATAATATGCCTTCTAATATATCTATTAAAATAAAATACAAAAATAAAATTTATAATAATATATGTTAGTTTAATAGTCTAACTCTTATATTGTATTTAATAGATAGTAGATTTAGTATTCACTTATTATATTTTTATATTAAATATATTTTAAATAATAGACTTAAATCATAGGCCTATCATATTTTTTAAGAAATTTAAATTTAATCTCTTAAGAAAAATATATATGAGATTGTATATTTTTTTAAATATGTTAAGTTAAATTAAGCCAAAGGGTAAGATAGAAATCCCTGTTAAGTCTTTTCACCTATTTCTATCCATATTTATTAATATATATTTTTATTTATAAAATTTAAACTAAAATTTTTATTTATAGAAGTGGAGAGTTTTTCAAAACACTCAACCTAGCTCTATAGTAGCCTTGTATTATTGGGAACATCTTTTCAGGGGAGAAGTATTGGGGCAGGTAAAGGAAGCCTCAAATCAAAGGGTGGTGAGGTGGTGATATCTTTAAAATTGTCTACGATTTTGATTAAGACTTGACAATATTTTTTTCCACAAATTATCCAATATCAAATACTAATCTAAATTTAAATTATCCAATATCAAATACTAATCTGAAAGACGAGCTCAAGATGATATTTAATAAGATTTTATACTAACTAATTATATATTGGTTGAGTTGGATAGTTTATTAAATAGATATTGAGATTTTTACCACTCAACCTAATTTTATATTAAGTAAAAATATTAGATCACCTAATTTTTTTTAATAAGTATATTCAATTCAATTGTGAGAGCTTGACTCTTCATATCAAAATCCACTTAAGGGTGTAATTTTATTTGTGCCCTGTTTGAAAACTCATAGACTAATGTTTTAAAAAGATTTTTAATTTAAATTTAAATTTTAAAAAAAATTAAAACAAATAGTTATATTTATTTAAAAAAAATTTTAGAATAAATTATAGTTTTAAATTAAAATTTTAGATAAACTATTAAGATTAACTTTTAGAACAATAAAATAACTTATAGACTACTTAATTACTATTTTACTCTTATTTTTTCTTACACATTCTCTCATCTCTCTTCACTCTTCACTTTTTTCCACCTCTCTTCTTTCTCATATTTTTAATAAAATCATATATTTTTTAATTATAAAAGTTATTTTAGTAATAATTATCCAAACACTCATTTATTCAAAATTATTTTTTTATAAATTATTCTCTAAATATTTTTTTATAAAAATTATTCAAAATCTCTTTTTTTTATAAATTATTTTTTAAACTCTTATTTAAACAAACTCTATATATACTAATCATTGTGTTCTTTATATCTTTAAATCACATAAATATCATCGCGATAAAAAGAATATACTCAATAATCTTCTTGTTTATTCTGTACATGGTGGTACTTTAGAGGAGGATGTTGAGATGGTGCTTAATCTTTTCTCCACTCACTTCCTATATAATGGGCCGCTAGCAAAACTTCATCCTTGTTGCTGGCAAGAGGTATGAAATCGGCTTCTTGTAACAGAGAAGAGAAGAGGAAACACGGTATAGGTGAAGAAAAATAGAAAGAAAAGCTCAAAACGTGAAGGAAGCCTTACCAGATTTCTTCCCTTGTTCTTTAGAAACTTCATGGAAATCTTCCTTCGATCCCCATTGATGACAAATCCGAAGAGCTTAGGTTTCGTGCAACCAAACAAATCCCTATTTTAGTGCAGGATCCCTTTAGTAAGCAATCGTAGCGTCACACGGAATTTTGACCCGGTGAACCTCAACCAACCATCCCCGTCCACGTTGATGATCTCATTTTCTTACGCGCCATTTGCTACCCCTTAACCGCCTTTGAAGCATGGCAGTTGCCACAAAATCGAAAGACGCCAAAATATTACAAAAAAGAAGGCACCCATATTTGCATTCCCTAAACTTTGAATTTCTCTGAAACAACCTGATATCAACACATCCATTCAATTCAACGCCTATATAGCTCCTCCGTTTCTGTTAACTTGATTAATCTTCTTCCCTTGGCAAATCTGGCTTCAATTTTGGGATCCGGATTTCCTTCGACGGCAAGATGATGACGATGACGATGGAGGGAATGATGGACAAGGGCGTCCTCGACGACGTTATTCGGAGGCTGCTCGAAGGGAAAGGCGGGAAACAGGTCCAGCTTTCTGAGTGGGAGATCCGTCAACTCTGCGTCAACTCCCGCCAAATCTTCCTCTCCCAGCCTAATCTCCTCGAGCTCCAAGCTCCTATCCGCATCGGCGGTTAGCTTCTCCAACTATAATTGCAGATCCTATTCTCGGCGCTTTAATCAATCTACCAATCACGCGATTGTTATAATTCTGCCCAATCAAAATGGCCTTTAGAATGAACCCTGTTTCAGAATTTCGCAAAATAGATTCGATATATATATATATATATATATATATATATATATATATATATCCATCTTAAGACTTTGGGGCATTAAATTGTTTTGCTAGATCAAAATTCGGATCCCTAATTGCCAACAAAACAGAACTTGATGGGAAAAACAGGGAGATTGGGAGAGATTGGAGAAATTGAAAAACTGGCTTTTATAATTTTTATCATTTCAACAGAAAGAAATGGAAAAATATTTACCTAGCACTAGCCCTTTGGATTTTTTTTCCTTTTAAAAAATGTATATATTCCTTAGAAACATCTTTTTATCCCTACTTAAATAAAATGAATCTGATACGACTTTATGGCTCATTGGAAATTCTGGGAATTGTAAGGGGTCTACAGTTATGCGGGGATAAGGAACACATAAATATAGTCATCTTCTCTGATTGCTTTGAAGCCACCAATTTAATTCTTCGAGGGTGTGATGAGTCTCATCTTTTTATGATGTTGTTAATGATTCTAGATTATTATTATTACATAGGCATAGGCATTGGCAAGTAGTTGTCAACCATTCTGATAGGGAAATTTTAACTATTGCTGACTATTTAGCTAAGTCTTATACTCTGGAGGATAATTTTTGTATGCTTGATCAACCTCCACCTTTTTATCAAGAGGAGGCGGTTGATGAGGGAAGTTAATTTTTGTTTGTCTTGCTTGACTTTGCTTCTCTTGAAGCTATGAATATCAGTTTTTATTCAAAAAAATCTGTCTATTCAAAAAAAAAAAAAATCTGCAGCAGATTAGGGATTCTAAGATAGGGATTCT
The DNA here is from genome assembly GCA_037074615.1 of Leucaena leucocephala. Taxonomy (NCBI): domain Eukaryota; kingdom Viridiplantae; phylum Streptophyta; class Magnoliopsida; order Fabales; family Fabaceae; genus Leucaena; species Leucaena leucocephala. The sequence continues at coordinate 14,697,847 of CM073562.1, forward strand.
CTTGCAGGTGATATACATGGACAGTACCAAGACTTACTGAGGCTATTTGAATATGGCGGGTACCCTCCGGCTGCAAACTACTTGTTTCTTGGGGACTACGTTGACAGAGGGAAGCAAAGCTTGGAGACTATATGTTTGCTTTTGGCCTACAAAGTAAGATATCCTGACAAAATTCATCTCCTGAGAGGAAACCATGAAGAAGCTAAGATAAACCGGGTATATGGGTTCTACGATGAATGTAAAAGGAGGTTCAATGTTCGGTTGTGGAAGATATTTACTGACTGCTTTAACTGTCTCCCCGTATCTGCACTCATTGGTGGCAAAATTCTTTGCATGCACGGTGGTCTCTCTCCAGAATTGAAAAATTTGGATCAGATAAAGGAGATTTCCAGACCTACCGAAGTTCCTGATGGTGGTCTCCTCTGTGATCTCCTCTGGTCTGATCCTGATCCCACTATCGAAGGCTGGGCAGACAGTGACCGGGGGGTGTCCTGTACTTTTGGCCCTGATGCCCTCAAAGACTTTATGGATAAGAATGATATTGACCTCATTTGCAGAGGTCATCAGGTACACTTCCTTTATATGTAATTGACCTGAGCCAGTTTGATAGAAAGATATCCCCTATATATGCTTCTAATCTCAAAATTTAATAATGCTCATCTCAGTGATACACTCATTTGGAATGTGTTAGTAGGTGGTGGAGGATGGATACGAGTTTTTTGCTAAAAAAAGTTTAGTGACATTATTTTCTGCTCCAAACTACGGTGGGGAGTTTGATAATGCTGGTGCCTTGTTGAGCGTTGATGAGAATCTAGTATGTTCCTTCCAGATACTGAAACCCATCCTGGATAAAGCATCCGGAAGTGGTGCAAAAAAGAACCTTAAGAAGGCATGTGTATATATATATATATTTATCATAATCAATCAGCAGTTTTAGATTCTTTTTTAATCTAATGTGTCTTTCTCAACAGCCTCCGAAGAAGGGTGGTTCAAGCGGGAACGCGGCGGCAAGCTCAACTAGTGTGTAGTAGAAGAATCTTCAAGCAGATGAGATTTGTGAAAGGAGAGCCTTCAGCATTTTATGTGATGGCTCTCAGACTTTCATAAACCGAACCACCCAGGCATGCATTATTTTGTGCAGAAACAGAGATATTGCTTTATAGTTCATACACCTATAGATTTACTCATTTATTTATTTATTTATTAGCAATTTACAGTAATTTTGTTAGTGCAAAAAGAGGTGTCATGTTTACAGACAAGTAGAAGCTCAATGTCATTTAACGACTGCTCAGCAGCCTTCCTATTTTATATATACTGCACCGAAAACATTTACGAACATTCCATGATTAACTAGTGTATTCTTTCACTGCTCTTCTCTGCACATTTTAAACAGCATGAATTATACCTTGTCCCAATCCAAAGCTTTCTACTACGTCCCGTGGAATACTAAGTGGAATCATTTGAATAGAAATTGGGTCATAGCATTACCAGTAGCAAATTCATTCTTTACTTTTTTTAATGTCAGGGGATAATATTATGTTTAGTTAAATTATACATAAAGAGAATTATTGAGACATTTCTAATTAATTTCCTCTTAATACGATGGAGATGAAGACAATGCAATCACCTCTATTTAATTATGTTGGCGTGGTTAGAGGTGGTTTATAAACAGATGGGAGGGAGCATAAAACTTTTTTTTTTTCCAATTGACATTAATTCAACTGGAAAGAGTTTTGACTGTTTAAACATTAAATTTTTAAATTTGAATTTGTATAAATATATAAAAAATATTTAGGAGAAAAACCTCTAATTAGGTATAACAATCCTTGAATTTAATTATGAAATGAGTAATTGAAAATGAAGGCGTGTGAGGGTGAATGCGTGTAGTTTGTGAGGGAAGACATGGTAGATTGCAGATCAAACATTCTAAAAGAAAAACAACGGAGAAATCAGTTGAGGCGTTTAATGAGAGAGAAAGACAAGGTATCCTTTTCTTTACTTAAGGACCGCAAACTTTGTTTTTTTTAGCCCACGCGTTTATTTTAGCCGACTACTGCTGGATATGACCGAAGTATAGTGAGCCGCAAACTTTTGATTATTAAGAAAACTTCAATATCTTCTTCTTCTTCTCTGTGTTTTTCTTTCACCTCTGCTTTTTACACGCATATCCCTTCTCTATCCTCCAAATTCCCAATCAAATTTACAGGACCCATTCTCTTTCTGTGGGGTCTGTTTGACATAAAGAAAGTTTCAGACATTTTGGACAGAATTATCCTTCTTTTCTTGCTCTGGGACTCGATAATGTGGCAGAATCATCCCCATAAATCTTCTTCTTCTTCTTGTTTAGGAGATTCTATTGTGGCTCTTGAAGCTAATATTCAACATGCCAATACCCTGTGAGTCTCCTTCTCCTTCTTATTCATCTCTCCTTCTCTGTTCTTGTTTTCTGGGTTAGAATTAATGTGAGAAAAGAGGCCCTATTCTATTATCATTCATGAAACAAGTGCTTCATTTATCCAGTGAAATGAAACTACAGGTCAATTTCTCATTATATATATATATATATATATATATATATATAATATGATATACAGTTGCCATCTTAAATCTAATAAATTTAATTATATTAAAAAATTAATTAATATAATATATTATTTTTAAAATATCTTAATTATCTTTTTTAACTCTATCATTTCTTCTTTTACTTAGTGTTTATCTAATTTATATAGTATCACAATTTTTATTCTTATTTTTTTAAAAATTTATTAAAAATATTATTTATTAATAACTCAAAAATATTAAATAATTAAAATTTTTATAATTTAATATTTTATTATTTTTAATAAAAATAGGATATCTAAATTATCCTATTATTATCTTTTTTTATATTTATAATTTGATTGATATTATTAGTTAATAATATATTAAGATTCATGTTCAAATTTAAATTTTAAAAATATAATTTAAATTTTAAATTACTATATTTAATGGAATTCTAATAAATTATAAAGATAATAATGATAATAATAATAAAATAATATAATTATATTATATAAAATTAAAATATTAAATCTAAATTTATTCTTTACTTATTTCTTTCATTACAATCAACTGTCACATATTATTTTCCTCTCTTATATCACTTTTTCTCTCATTCTCGCTAATCCCACTTTTACACAAGCTCTGATTACATTTTATCATTTTCTCTCCCTTTTTATTAGTTTATTCTTTTCTATTAATATTTATCATTTAGCGTCATATTTCTTTTCTTTTATCAATTCCTTTCATTGTCACGCCATTACTTCTTTCCTCATCAAATCCTTGCACTATTATGCTATGTCTTTTTCTCTTGTAAGGTAGTAATGTAAGCTCCAATTATATATACAAAGAAATAAACAAATATATATAAATATATGTGTGTATATATGTATGTGTGTATATATATATATGCTCTTCCCAAAAGTCATTATTTTTGCTTCTTTGACTTGTCCTACTGCCCTTTCATATAATTATTGTTAAAAAAGTACGGTTTTATTTGGATTCAATTACCATATTCTGTATAATTATATCTAAGTCTTCATAAAATATATGGAACATCATCTTTCGGATCATAAACTATATGGAATATCATCTTTTGAATCACAAATAGAAATTATAGCTTTCTGTTCATATCTATCTCTACATTAACTTTGACAATTTTCCTCTCCCCCATATTGTTCTTACTATTAATATTTGCTAAGGTGGCTAAATGTATATATATGACCGTGGGCATGTATATGCTAATAAATAAATAAAACGAAGTCATGTGAGTTTAGTAAATAAATATATATATTATAAAAAAGATAGGTTTTATTCTCAAATAATATTATATTAAAATAGGAAATAGTTTTTTATGTGTAATTATTTTTATGTACATATATTTAAATAAAAATATATGTCTTAATAAAAATTAACTCTAAGACTCTATAATAGCTTTAGAATAATTTTAAAGTAGTATTAAATATTATAATAATAGTTCTTACGTGATAATTTTATAAACTATCTTTAGAGATATGGAGTAACTCCTAGTAAAGTATTAGATTGATTGTTGTAATTGATATTGTTATATATGAAACCACTCGACTCGTGTAATTATTTCTTATTTTGGCAAGATGTAATTACTTTTCACTTATTATATGTGTTAATATGATATTTGTAAGTGATTTAATATATATAAATCTACTAATATCTATATTATTATATTGAGAAATTTTTATTGATGATTTTATTAAAAATAATTTTGTATGACTTAAAGTTTAATTTAGAAAATTGAATTGAAATCATAAACTTGTTATATCTCATCATTGGCATTTGATGAAAGTTATTATTTTAGGTAAAATTATAATGTGATATTTATTGATATTATTGATATCAAGCTATTGAGATTTTTTATTAATATTATTATCTTGAGAATTATGCATTGAGGATTGGTGATGAGGGAGTTATATTTCTACCACGTGGTATAGTATCCAATGAAGTTAAATAGTTAATTTTTGTCCCACCTGTTTATCGAGGGATTTACCCCACTTGTTTACTGAGGAAAAATGATTCTGGTCGGTCTATAATACTTGACCAGTTAACTTTTTAGGTAGCCAGACATATAGTAGTTATCACTAGCATACGTGTTCAATCGATGGGAATAAAACAATTAGGTTGAATTAATATAAAGAATTTGGATGATTTATCTATTTAATTATATTATGATGATATGTTATTTTTTTTATATATTGTACTTTGTGAATTGTCTCACTTGACACCTCACAAACATATGTTAGTGTGCTTGATGAGTATGACTAGTAGTTACTGATATTTTTGTGTCACCCTATTTTTATTCATATTTTTCAAGAGTTAATTCAATTGCTGGTTCGAACAAGAAGGTGTTGTAAGAAATTGGAAGACACGCAGCGGAAATTAATTTAAAAATTTTTCCATTCCTTGCCAGGATCTACCGTATGTGTTTAAGTCAAGTGGGAAGAAGTATTACCCTTAGTGTGCCTCAGCGACTTCCACAGCTTTCGATCACGACGTTCACAGCTTCTCTCTGCGGCTCGTGCTCCCTTTCTGATCACAAGAAGTCGACGACTCAGGTCGGCTTCCTCTACTGGTATCCACACGAACAGCGTTCCAACCACGAACGACGTGCTAGCGTCTCTTGTCCCTCCAGGGCTTTCTCAAGAGTTCGTCCTCTCCGTCTCTATTTCGGCAGTTTCTTATCTGCAAACCTTTTGCAGAGTCCCATTCGGCCTTTCTATATTCTATATGTTTTTCTGTGCAAAACGCAGCTCCTAAAATCAGATATATAGGATGCTATGCGTTTTTCTCTGTCAACCGAATTGGATTTTGGAGTTAATCTTATATTATCCAAAATTAATACAATATCATATATTGTATAATTTTATAAGAAACTAATTAAATAAATAATATCAAATCCGTCCCACAGATTTAATTACCCATTTATTTAATTTTAAATAAAGATGAGACTGAACTATTTTTAATTTATTCTCATAAATCAAATTTGAGATATCCTATCAATTTGAATTTCGAATTTCAAACGTGATAGAGATTTAATTTATCCTTATAAATTAAATCTTATAAATATCTCTTATATGAGATATCCGATCAATTTAAATTTCGAATTTCAAACATGATAGAGATTTAATTTATCCTTATAAATTAAATCTTATAAATATCTCTTATATGAGATATCCTATCAATTTGAATTTCGAATTTCAAACATGATAGAAATTTAATTTATCCTTATAAATTAAGTCTTATAAATATCTCTTATATGAGATATCCTATCAATTTAAATTTCGAATTTCAAACGTGATAGAGATTTAATTTATCCTTATAAATTAAATCTCATATATACATATAATGTATATATACGAATATATATATATATGAATATAAATATAAATAAATATATATACATCTATCCTGGATCATTCATTGAATCTGGACATGTCTTAGATTCAATGAATCTGGACATCATAGCTCGTGTTGGGCTATTTTGTGTGCGAACCTGTAGGCCCATATGAAGTTGGCAGTGGGCCATTTGCTATACTAGCCCACAAGTCGCAAGCGGTCTCTAGCAAGACATAACGACTACCCAAATCATATGAGGATCGATAAACGATGTAACCTTTTATACAACCATATCATGTCCCTTCTGTCACGCGATATTTTGGTCATGGATGAGGCATGGATAATGTCATCCTCTTATTTCTGACCGTTACTTTCTCGATCCCTGAGTAGTCTGACTATAGAAATGGAACTACCTTTCCATTACAGTATGGCCATACATTTCTCAGACTCACTCATCGAGGGGCCCAGTAATATCTCTCTACGAATGTGAGGGACAAATTTCATCTTGACCATTCACATTCCTCCGCATGAAAAACCACTAAGGCCGAACATAGTCTTTATGATCACTCGGTCAAAAGTGACTTTTGACTAGGTCAAAGCTGAGCGTTTTGTCATGTAGGAATCCATGATGATCTCAGGTCAAAGGGCGTATTGACATGGTTTGTATATGAGAGAAGCTTATGACGTTACCCATTCAGTTCTCTCATAGCGGGTCGGTCCAGCACCTTGTACTCTTACATGTGCTTATGACTTTGATTTATATCTCTATACATCTTCAAAGTCATACTGGTCTTATTTCATCTGTGCTCCCGCATAGATGATCGACCAGGGACATTTAGGATAATATCATGAATTATACAAGGATGATCATCATAGTAAACATGCAAATAATATGATAACTCAATTAATAAATTCATAAATCAATAATGTTCATAAGACAATGATTGGCCCCTAGGGCACGATTTCCAACAGGTGTTGGAGGCATTATTGTGCTAGTTGAACTATACGATACCCTCCTTTATATTTATGTGTTGAGTAGGTGTATATTGCCACTACAGAGTATACTTTTATTTATACTCTGATGATTTATTATTTTAATGACATACTGAATAATGTGTGATGGTAGAAGATCAAAGCCATTATGCATATAACTTTGTGAACATATAGAGACTATTTATTATATTATGAGTGTTATTTGAAAATTTTACTTTTGTTATGAGCATTGGTATTTTTTACTTGAGTATGTCACCCCAGCTTATTCCATATATTCTAATTGATAACTGTGATGATGTTAAATAGGAGCTTGAGCATTTAACCATATTAGTGAGATTAAATTCTTTCTAACATGATTTTATATTAAAAAATATATATAAAAGTTTTTATATCCATAATAGCACAATTTTATAAATTTTACTATTTTCTATCATAAATAATATTTTCAAAATAAATTACACTTTATTAACCGTGAGTAGTTTTGCCTTTTCTACCATATTAATTATCGATTAATTTTTTTTTATAATTATAAAATGGTTGCTTTTGAATTTTAATAATTTTTTTTATCATAATTAGCTCTTTTAAAATACACTTTTATTTATAATATTATTTTTTTATTTATATTATATACAAAGTTTAAGTAATTAATATTTGTTATATAAAAAAGATTTAACAGTTTCTCTTTTAAAAAAAATGTTGATTTGGGCCAAAAGCATCCATACAGCTATATAATATTTAAAAGTGCTTTTAAATTAAACTATAGCTCTTGGACAAGATTTTAAAAAGGGCTTATAAAAAAGGAATTTTTTGATAATTTTTAGAGAAGAGTTTTTTTAAAAAAATAATTTTGAATAAATAAGTACTTACATAGTTATTTATAGAAATACTTTCATTATTAGTAAATTATAAAAAATAGTACGAGTATTAAATGATGAGAGAGGAGAAATGAAAGATAATAGATCATAGATGAGAGATGGTATAGTTTAAAAAAGAAATAAGAAAGGAGAGATGGTATAGAAAAGAAAGGAGAGTGTGTGTAAGAAAAAGTAGAAAAGAGAAGAGAGATGGTGTAAGAAAAAATAGGGGTAATATAATAATTAGTTAGTCCATAAACTCTTTTACTGTTCCATAAACTACTCTGATCAATTTATGTAAAATCTTAATTTTAAATTATGATTTGATTCAAAAATATATTTAAATAAATATAGCTATTTATTTTAAAAAATTTTAAAATTTAAATTTTTTATAAAACTTAAGTTTTATTGGTAACTAAATACACACTATAATTTTAGGATGTGTACAACCATACTTTTACATAATCAATTAACTTCTAAGCAGGGTTTAAATATTTTAGACTATATAATACGGTATCTTTTTCTGAAAACACTCTTCTCTCGGCTGACTTCCTTCTCTGCCATTTCTCACTTGCAGACTTCTCTCAGAGCTCCTTCTCTTCCAGACTTCTCTGCTATTTTTCACTCTCAGCCCCACGATCACTTTCATCTTTGCCCCAAGCCTCAGCCGCAACTTCTTCCATCTTCCTCCCTACTCCATCACCTTTGTCGACCCCTGCCACTACTGTAAGTCGCCGTTTGGGACGGCGACCTCCATTTCCCCTCTCGTCATCTCTTCTGCTTCTCTTAGTCTGCGTTCTCGTCTTTGCTCAGCTTCACTATCATCTCGTCCTTTCACCCAAGCGATGTCATCTCTGTCCACGCCGTTCACGATTGCGTTCTCGTTCGTTCTACTTACACCGTGAAAATCGACGAACTCCTTTCTCAAACTTGCGACTTTCTCATCATAGTTGTTCTTCTCTTCTAGTTCAACGTCTCCTTTCCCTCCAAAGATCAGTGTCGTCGCCATTCCCTGCTTCTTCCATGTCTGCTTTGCTTGTGTGACCTTCTCTTCAGGATAACTCACGTGACTTCCTCTGATTTGCTTTCCTTCGCCCCGTAGCTGTTGTTCTTAGTTCTTACACTATGGTTGCTGCACTTTCTCCTTGGCATTGCCTTCTATTTTGTTGTTCTTTTCCTACTCGGAAGGTTTTCCTCTAGACTTATTTACTTTTGGTTTTAGTTTTGTGATAGGATTAGAGTTGAAAAGCTGAATTTTTGAGCGAGAAGTTATGATTGTTGGGATTTGTAATCTGATTTGGGGTGTAGACTTGTGTGAAATAGGTTTGAAATGAACCTTTTGAAATGGATTTTTAAAGCATGAATTCATAATGTTTTATTGCTGTGGCTATGTAATTAATGACTTGATCTTTTGCACAGTGGTAGCATGTTGGGTTTAGGAAAGGCTGTGAGTGATGAAAATTGTTGTTGACGGTTGAAGCTGAGCAAAGTTCTTTTGGATTAGAAACTAATTTTTTAGGCTGCAAGCTTGCTGCTTTGTTTTGTTTTAAAAAAATCAGCCTTTTGATTTGAATAATTAAGCTCGAACAGTTTGGATGTTTGATGGAATAGATTTTGAACAACGTAAAGGAATTGGATTTTTATTGAATTTTAGTTTGTTAGGACCGAATTGTTTGAGTCTATTATTTGGAGTTTAGAATTGAATTTAATTGAGTTTATACCAAGCTAAATTGGAAGATATATGGTGTTTAAGTTTGGGGATCGCTTTTGCTGTGCTTTTTTAGGGTTTCTTTTGCTTTTGATGGTAGCACTTGTTTCTGATGAGATTGAGGCCAATACTGATGTTGGCCACAATACAGCAATTGGAGCTAAAGATCTCATGGATCCAACATTATCTATTTTAATTTGCTACTTTCTGTTGTTTTTGTTGGACTTCCAGTTTGGATCATTTTGGAATTTGATGTTGTGCAATGCTCTCTAAATTTTATAATGATTTGATGCACAACCATATTTTATACTTTTGTCGATTATGGACTGAGATATATGTATTTGGGGGATAGCATTTTTTGCCAATAGTAGAGCTAGTTTTCATTTTGTAAAACTTGTGGATATGGTTGCTATATTTCATGGCTTATATGTGTTGATTTTTGTGTCTCTCATGTAACTTTTTTGTTACTTGTTACTGATCAAAATATATAAATTATATTTTTAATTATGTACAAGAAAATAAAAAATTTTAATTATTTAATATTAATTAACAAATAAATCATTTATATATATATGTATATTATTTATTATTTTAATATCAAACATAAAATATAAATTTAAAATTATATTTTATGTAATTATCATTTTACCATATGTCAATTTATAATAATTTACTTATTAAAAAATCGTTATAATAATAATAATTCAAACACTTATTTATTCTTCATGATTACTTTTTTTATAAAAATTATTCTGTATAATCACTTTTAAATCACTTTTCTCTATAAGTTATTCTCTATAAGCTAAACTAAACGGACTTTTAATTATTATTATGGGAGTATCAATAGGGGTAATTTAAAAAAAATTATAAATATATGAAATGTGTTTTATATTTAGGATCAAGATTAATGTCCTAATTAAGTCTTATATTAAAGATATGAAGAGTAATATGTATTATCAATTGGATAGATATGAAACTACCGCTTAATTATGATATATATATATATATATAGCAACTATGATATAATATGTATTGCCATTAATCAGACTATATTTTGTTGTTTAGTTACACCCTTAAGTTCATTGTGTACAAAAATTTACCCCTAAGAAAACAAGTTTTTGTTTATTTTCCTTCTGCTTGAATGTAAGAAAATTACGTAAAGAACTAATATTTAAATCTACATTAAAAAGAAATACTTATATTTAATATTTGATAATTTCTTAAATACAATTATCATTAATAAAAAGGTAACTAAATACTTATATTTATGAAACAAAATAAAAGGTACCGGTTAAAAATTTACGAAGTAAAAAATGTAGACCGTAAAATGTTCATCCGGGTAAAACAAAATGTTCATTTTCATAAATATTTGAATACATTGTGCGGATTTTCATTTTCTACTAATATGTATGGCAAAAGTACTGTTTTCTTGAGTAATTTGATTGTTATATTTAATTAATTATTTGAGTGGTTAAGTGATTTAATTTTAAATGACTTGAAGTTTAATTTAAATCAAATAGTAAACTTATTTTATAATTATAATATTGCATCAGGCAGTTCTTTACTTGTAATATATGGGTTATATCTCCGGTTGCAATTTTTTTAAAAAAGTTTTGTTATATATATAAATAAGTGTGAACTACATTCACAGATACTCAAAACCATCTTTAACTCTAACTAATTAAGATTTAAATTGGGTCGAGCCCAAACGAAAGTTATAACTCCTTTTTACTGAAGGGCCGTTTGATCTGTGGGATTTGGAGGGGAGATGGGGAGAGATTTATTTTTAGTTAGATTTAGAAAAATTAGAGGAGTGGAGTTGAAAGAGTTTTAATTAATGGTTCGAACTGTAGTTAATATATATAATAAAAAAATATATTTATATCTTATAAAGTCATGAGTTCGATTTTCGTTATTATTGTGAGTGTTCTTTTAGTATACGATCTCGTAAGCCTTTTATAAGCGCTCTCTAAACTTTAGTTTTACATTGACCTTGATAAGGAATTAGTGTCAAACCTACTTAAATTTTGTTTATATATAAAAAAATTAATTAATGATTCCTTATGCTATTGTGAGAGTTCATTTGATAGGCGATCTTATAAATCCCTTGTAAATATTCTCTGAATCCTAAGATCGGGTCCTAATTTTAGTAGGAGATCGATGCCAAATTCACCTAAATTTTGTAATACTTTAAAAAAGTTTTAATTAATGTTCTTTTTACTCTTTTATCTTACATTTTTTAATTAAAATTTTATAATCCTACTTTTCTAATTTTATTAAATCCAATTTAGAAAAAATTTCACTCCTCTCATCTCTTCTCTTCCCTCCCCTCCAAATCCACCTTACCAAACAGCTCCTGAAACTAATGTTGTTGGTCGGTTTATACTATATACTGATAATTCAATTTCGTTGAAATTATGTTTTTATATATAATTTTTTCATAAAATTATTTATGACCCTTTTTTCCCTTTTAAAACACTTTAGGACCCAAGTCACCTACTATTTTCTCTTCCCTTCCGGAACCAATTTTTATACATACCAAACATGACCTTGTGCATTACGTTAGATTCATATCTGGTTTTAGTTATACAATAGATTTTTTGCAAACATGAAATTTAATGTCTATATAATTATACGTGTATGATATCTCAAAAAAAAAAAAAAAAATCAGTGTAGCGTCAATACCAGGAGGTTATGGAGGGGACCGCATTCACATGGTCATTCTTCGGCTCCTTTATTCCCTTGTCTGATCCGGTGGCTGGATTTCACTAGTACCGATTCTCTCCCCACTTCTCTTGCCTTTTGTCTACATACTCATTTACAAAGTAATTACCTCCACTCTTATTTCCCCCTACTTTTTATATAATATCCAAAAATAGCTTGCATTATCCTATTAATTAGATGAAGTGCGTATTTAGTTTTTCTTAAAATTATAGTTTAAAAAGTATTTTTAGATAAAACCATAATTTCGATCAAACGTTAGATAACTTAAAATTTTTTTTAGAATAAATCATAGCTTTAGGGAGTCTAAATCTATAGTTTCAGATAAGCTGTAGAACTAACTTCAAGATGGATAAAAGAGTTTTTATACTGTATAATAGTCATTTTATCTTTAACTTTTTTTCTACCATTTTATTCCATATCTTTTTTTATAATTTATCTATTAAAAAAGTTATTATAGTAATAATTATCTAACCACTTATTTCTTCAAAATCACTTTTTTTCTAAAAGCTATTATCTATAATCTATTCTCTATAAACTCTTTTTCAGAAGCTAAACCAAATGGACCCGAAATCCTCTATATATCCTCTCTAATATTTAATATAAGATTATTTAATTAATTTAGGTAAATTAAAAAAATTAGTTGATGAGTTGATTTCCCTAAAATAGTCTCTACTATCATATGCATTAGAATTACCTCTTTATGAAAACTCTTTAATCTATATACAATTATATAGGGATACTTTTATTATGAGATAAAATGGATTGAAGTCTTATATTTAAGATCAAAGAAAATCCCTTTATCTAACTCTTATAATTAGAACATGAGATTGTGTGTGTATATATATATATATATATATTATATAGTATTATTATACTCTATTAATAATCAAATTTGTGGGTATATTGTTGGTAAAAATTTGTGAAGCTTATTAAATTGTGGTATTATCTTTCTCAACATCCAAACACGTTGTCTAAAAGAGTTAATTAATTTTTTTAAATATATTAAAAATTAAATTAATTAATTAATTAATTATGATTAAATATAACTCTTTAAGACTAATTTATAGTATTTACTTTTTTATCTATTCAAATTAATCAGCTGGCTCTTATATTAGTTATAATTAATTTTTTTAATTTTTTTAATCTATAAAAAAATTAATTAATTTTTATATTAAAAATTAGAGAAAAATTATGTAATTGTCTATGTCATTAGTCAAACAATTGTCCATGTCTTCCTACATATAAATATTCTCAAAGACTTGATAATCCCCTTGCACACCTTGGAGGGCCTATTAACCGGATGCTTATTGGACTTTTTAATCTACATATTAAACGCCACAATGCAATAGAAATTATTGAAATTTGTATTGTAGTGGTGTCATTATAATAAATTTAGCAACATTGTTCTCCTAATTAATGGTAGTTAGGTGCACTGGAATGGATTCAGTTGTAAATGAGTTATGATTTTTTTGAGTTTAAAGCTCAATTGCAAATGCTGAAAATTTAGTTGCAAAAGAGTTTTAAATTGAACTTCAATTTTAGAATTTCTAAAACTCCCACAATTTACAAATGATTTGCAACTAATCTTTCTCGGTTTACAAACTGAGCTTCTTATAATATTTGCAACTGAGCTTCTTGTATTTATAAATCTTTCATAATTTATTACTCATTTGCACGTATGAGCATTTCGTCCCCCTATTTGTTCTTTAAAATTCATGATCTTTTCAAATGATTAGCTCTTTTCATGGTCTTCTTGTGTTATTCTCCCAAACATCCTTTTTTTTTTGTTATTATAAAAAAGTTTAAGTAAATTCAATATCAGTCATTTTTAAAAATGTCCATGGAGGCAGAAAATAAAAAAAAGGAACGTATGGGGAAGAAAGACGAAGATGTTGTACATTTTAATATCATTATCAACGTACAGCTAAAAGGGAAAATATCTGAATTAAGAAATCACTTTAATATTGCCCCAAGCAGAGGCTATGATAAAGAGGATGTAGAATCGCATGCAAATCCTGAATTTCATTATGCAAAATTATCGATAAAGTGAGGTTTAGCTAGCTAAACGAGGATACAAATTGAAAAATAAATAAGGTTAAAAATATACCAAGAAAAAATTGGTCCAACAAGCATAAGGCCTTGCTCTGAATCTTGAATTCAAGTCAAGAAACGTATATATTTTGAAAAAGATAATTATAAATTTTAAAATTAGAATAATCAGTCACCTGTATACCTAATAATAAAATATAAAATTATTGTTATATAACTGATAATATAAGTTAGGGAGGAAAGATTTAAGATTGTTATTTTTTTAAATTGTATATATTAAATAGGGATAAGCTAAAATTTATTAAATTTTAAAATATAATTAACAGGATTTAAGTTTTTTCTTAATTATAGTAAAATATGTTATAAATAACTTATAATTAGAATTAAAAGAGTATTTATTTCTTTTTTATGTCCTTATTATAAGATATCTGTAACTATCTTATTAAAATTCAAATATCGTTAAACTCTTAATTTTATATATGAGAGTGAAAAAAACTTTTAAATTTACTCATATTTAATAACATAAATTACACCATAAAAGTTACAGAAGTTGTAATTAATAAAATTTTAAATAGTGGCAATTTTAAAAAATGTAATCAATACCTTACTTAGTAACTTATAATAAAAACCATCTTTTTTCTCTTCTAAAAAGTGTTTTATAATAAAAAGCCGGCGGAGTATATTTTTTTAACAATGTTACATGATAGGAGCTATCATTTATTTTCTTTAAATGTGACTTATAATAAAAAAAAATAGAGGAGGAGGGAGTGTACTTTTTTAACAAGTTATCCCATAGAATCTTCTACTCCTATTCTTAATATATATAATATAATTAAAAAATTAATTTTAATTTTAAATATAAGATTAATTTTTTTATTTATTAAATTTTTTTAAGTTATCTTTATTAATTTTTCATAATAATAATAAAATAAAAGAAAAAATGAGGGAGTTAACAAAAATAATTAAAGTATTTTAGAAAAAAATTATATCATATTAATTAAATTAATTAAATTAAATTAATTAAATAAATCAATAATTTTTTTGTTTGAGGAAAAGTAGCAAGTAGGTTAAAATGATGGTGTAGGTGCCTGCCATTGAGATTTGACTGAAGACATTCCTAAACTTTAAAAAGCAGGGTTAAAATATCAATAATTGGAGCAAAAAATTAACAATTATTAATGGATTAGGCTAAAGCATATTCTCACCAAGCAAGAAAACCATTGAGTGTGCAGCATCTTGTTCCAATTGGATGCATGTGCAATAGTCAAGAATATGACAATGGAAATTTGAAGCAAAAAATAATATAGAGAAATCAAAAGAAAGAAAGTTGGAGAGATGTAGGAATTATAAAACGAGAGAATAAGGGATATATCTTTCCCCCTTTTGGAAATTTCAAATTAAAAAAATCTTAAACAAGTTTAGATTAGTCTCTAACTTTTTAAATTCAAAGCTCTTTAGACCTTTTTTTTTCTAAATAATTCTCTTAGCTAGATATTCCCCTAGATTTTGCTTAGTGGGAATTTAACTTTTCAAATTGAAAGCCCTTAGCTTTTTTTTTTTTTTAAAAAAAAAAGTGTTAATTTCTATGTTTAACACAACACAATATTTCATCTGTGGTCTTGAATATGATGAAATTTTAGGAGATTTATTTTGATCTAATTTATAAGAAATAAATAACTTATGGTGGAGTTTTGATTACATTATTCCAATCATATTCTTCATTAATTTGAGTAACCTCTTTTTTTTTTTAATCTTTTGTGAGTTATTTATTTGTTTCTTATATTTAAGATATGATGGGAAGAGTATTTACAAGGACAAAAACAACCTAAAATATTTATTTATAAGCTAAATTATACTCCTTTTATCCTATTTACAGGTAATTTTTAACATGTTTTATTGAAATTAAAAAAATAGATTTTATTAACCCTATTTTAAAAATTAAAAATTATGACTTTATTTTTATTTAATATATACTATATTTCATGATAATAAAATTTATAATATAATAAATAACATGTAAAATTGTGTGTGTATATATAATTTAATAATGTGATTTATAAAATAGGATGAAAATAAATTTTCTTTCTTTGCTTTATGAATAGAACCGGTTTAACATGCAAAACCATTTTTTAGTTGGAATAATAATTAAATTATTTGTTTAGTTTTTTAAAACTTGAAAACAAACTTTCAAAATTTTTAATTAGTTAATTTTTTTTGTTGTTGATAAAGCTTTGATTTTTTTTTTAAAATTACGACTAGAGATGCCTGCAGCACTAGTATTAGACCACTAGCTCGGCTAATGGCAATATGCTCAAACGTAATAAATATAATATATTTTTGTGCTGTTTCCAGCTATTAATTGATTTATGCTTTCAATCTTTTAAATGATTTAGAACAGTTTGATGTAACAATATGAATGGTCCATAAAAAGAGACTTAAAATAATTAAAGGAAGAAACTTCCATAACGTGGAGTAGCTGTTTGGAGGGAAGCAAGTGGGATGTCATCACACCATTCCATTCTCTTTTTTGTTATTTCTCTTTTTACGTGGCACAAAATTTAGATGATTTACATTTTAAAAAATATAAAAAATAAAAAAGTCGCACAAGAACTACTTTGTATTAGAAAGCATGAGGTTCCTATATTATATGCTACGTTTCTGCGTATGATGAAAAAAATTATGATAGAAATAAAAGTATAAATAGAATTATATTAAAAATAAATTTTAAAAATTTATGTGTAGGATAAAAATGGGTATAAAATTAACATATATTTATTTTATAATTTATAATAAAATAGATTAAAATATTTTTTATAATTTAAAAAGGGTTAAAGTTGTCTATAAAATTTATAATTTTAGATAAAATAGTATAAAATATTTCATTTCAACTTCTATTATCTTATTTTCTAGATTTTTTAATATAATTAAAATAATTTAAAATATTAAAACTTAAAATAATTTCTATTATACTAAATAAAATATATAAAATTTTACTTCAATTTTTATTATTATAAATATACCCAATACTCTCTATCGAGCAATTATTAAGAATTATGGTATTTAAGACTATTTTTTTTCTTATAGATTATTAAATATCCTAGAGGTACTTCATTTTAATTTAAAAAATTTATCATAATTTAAACTAATTTAGGTTAAGTATTTAAAATTTTTGTATTTTTAAAATTTAAATTCGACACTTCTTATATTCATTCTACTTAATTAAAACTATTATATTTTATAAAAATATAGTCTAAATTATTCTTTATGGTGCAATTGAGATGATAATTATTATTAGAATGTTGGTTACAAAGAAGATTAATTGTTTCAAATGAGTCATATGAAGTCAAACAAGGGGAAGTGCAACAAGAGGAAATATCTTTATTAATTAATTTGGGGTTCGGAGTCAAAGTAACGTGGAAGTAGTCAAAAATTGCAAAATCAACTTTCCAACAAACTACCAAACAAGCACTAAATTCAACATTAATTAATAGTTTATTTATTTATATTAATTTCTCTTTTTTTTCCTTTTTTGAATTCCTCAAATTTTAAATTTTAATAATTTAAATTAGGAAAATTTGAGTAAATTTTTTCTATTAAAAATTTTATTAGTGATAAGAAGAATCTAAATTAGATATATAGTATCGATATTCTTTAAGTATAAATATTTATCACGTCATTATCATTAATAGAATTTTTGATAGAGAATTTTTTCTCTCATTTTTCTAAAAATTATTACATATTCAATGTTAATATTAATATTTTAATTAAAATATTTTAATTATTTTTCTATTTTGCCTTAATTACACATACCTCTCATCTAGTTTGAAAATGTACAGTTTAGTATAAACAATTATTACCGTTAAAGAATATTTTAAAAAAATTATTGGAGCATTTTTAATTAAAAACTATATTAGAATAAATCTTGTTTACCAATTTATCCCTTATTATACCAAATCTATAATTTATCTTTTAATATTAATATTTTTACTAAATTTAGACAAAATTTAAGTATGTTTTTATGTGAAAATATTAACAACTTGTAACGAATTTTAGTGCTTCATTTTAACAAACATATATTTAATGAAATATATTTAAAAATTTTGAATTATAATATATTAATATAAGGATATCAAAATCATACCATCTGTAATTTTATAATTTAATTGAAAATGCATATGTATATATCTAATTGAAAAACATTTTAATCAACATATGTATTTAAAAGATCACATCATGCAAATTTTAATAAACAAACGAGATTAAAAAAAATGTAAATTTAGGGGAAAATTATGATTACAAAATCAATTAACTTTTATGGTAATCAATTTAAAAGTTTGACAAAAAAATTGAAATATATATATTAAAATTATTTTAAATTTTGAATAGAAATACTTGATTAAATGATTATTAAGTTATTTTAGTCAAAATGATAAAGCAATGCTGTGATTTAAAGGTTAACTTATAATTGGATAGATAAAAGTTAAATTTTAAAATTAGAAAGGAGGTTTATATAATATATATATATATATATATATATTTAATTTTAAATGAGGTTTATATAAGTTTTCAAAACAGATTGGAGGTTTCTATAATTTAGTTTAAATAGATGGGGTTGATCTATTTTACTCTTAATTAAATTTAATTGTGCTGCATAAATGGAGAAGTTATCACGATTTATTATAGGATTCAAAATTAAAGGGTTTTATCCGCGGAAACTTATTTCTCTAATCCTATTCATATAGCAAATAAGAGAATGCTTATTCTAGTTTATTTATATGGTAGATAGAATTTTTTTTATATAAATACATAATTTTATTCTTCATATTATTATGTTAACTTTGATTTTATAATATATAATATATGCATATTTAATAGGGGTTAAAAAGTTATTATATTTTATAGCATAGTTAATAATATATAATATTTTTTTTAATTTGTAGGAAATATATTAAAAATAATTTATAAATAAAATAAAATGAGTATTTATGTGTTTAGGCTTTTATTAATATTGTGAGGGTGAGGGGGTTCTAAAAATTTCTGAATATAAGAGGGTAAGATTTTTGTGGTTTGGAGATTATATTTCTTTTTAGAAAGTGAAAAATTTAGATAAGTTTAATATCGGTCACTAAAATTAAGATATAATCTTAGAATTTATAGAATATTTTTAAATAATTTATAATATTTAAAAATTATATAAATAACTTATTTTTTCCTCTCAATTGTTTTGCTTAACTTTGTTAAAGTAAGTACTAACATTTTTTCCTACAATAGCATTCAACCTTCACTTTATTCTTCTTTTGAACATTTTAAGATTGATAACTTTTTGAAGGAAATAATGAATTTAAAAAAAAAATGAGAACTTTATAGAAATGGGGCTAACCATCGCTATTCAACTAATAATTTCTGAAAAGTTTTAGTTATGTCTTTCATACTCTAATAAAAGATCGCTATTCAAAAGCTTATTGGAGACAAATTTAAAAATGTCTAGTTTAATTACATATTTTTTTTGAACACAATGGAACAAAAAAAATACATATTAATATTTTTTTAAAAAAAATCAGACAGCACATGTCTCAAGCAGGAGCCATAGGAGGCTGACACGTGGCAGTACCGAGGCTAAATAAATAGGTCAATTTTTTTGCTTTGTGAAAAATATCTAATTAGTTGGCTGTTATTCCTTTTATGATAATATATCGGTAAAAAAATGTCGTTGATATTTCGGGGTTATTTAATATAAAATAATTACTCCCGCAGGTGTCGCAATTCCACCTAAATTGGCGGTTATTTTGAACAGAGGCAAATTTTGCCTAATATTTTAAATCCATCAAAATAAAAATGCCCACAATACGCATGTTCTAGTTAATTTGGATTGAGGCAAATTTAAAATAATATTTTTAATATTCGTGTCCATGCATTATTTCCATTTAAAATGAAAAGCTTTGCTTATTCTTATTTGGAATATTTGTGCTGTGTTTCCAGTGAGATGTGCCCCCATGAACTGCCGGTAATGTCCCTCGGCCTAGTGTTTTGCCGTATGGGTCGGCAACGTACCGTAACTCCTCAAAACCAAACCAAGAGAATTATCAAATTTAAGGGTTTTGCGTCCATAATTATTGGTGGCTTCTAGATGTGGGAGGCCGATTTCTTTCTGTATCAGTGTTTCAAATGGAACTATCATGGTGATTACCCCGGTATATTTAAAAATTTTAAATTAAGAAAAGTAAAAAAAAAATAAACAAATACCGTGACCCACTAATAAATATCTAATTATTTAAGCACATAATATAATATTTATTATTTAAATTTAAAACTTTAAAAGCTTAAAAATTGTACCCCATGATTAATTATTTTTATTTCAATTTATTTGTTGAATTATTTGAATTTATTTCAATTTTTAGCTTTAGAATCTATATATATATATGTATATTTTAACTTGAAATGTTGATAATTAATGTATAAATAGTGTATACTTTTGAAAACTTAACTATTTATTCTTCATATTATGTTGTAATTTTACCATGAGATTATCCTATGTGATTATTACGCAGCATACAATTATAATGCAGAAGAAAATATCATAAGATATGCTTATTTACTATATATATAAAATTATCCTCTATAATTATTTAATTAAATATGAGTTTCAAATGACTAACCATTTTGTCTCTCCTTCAATTTTTCATAATGGCCCATTTAGATAAAATTTTAAAAAATGACCTATAAAAAAAAAGAGTTTTTGAATAATTTTTAAAAAAGAATTTTTGAAGAAAAGATTATAAAAAAAATGTAGATTTGAATAAATGAGTGTTTAGACAATTATTTTCAGAAGTATTCTTATTATTAATAAATTATGAAAATGGTATAATTATTAAATATATGAGAGATGAGATATAAAAGATGAGAGAAGTGAGAGGGTGTAAAAGAGATATGAAAGATGATGTAGAAAAGAAAAGAGAGAGGAGAGAGGGTGTAGAAAATAAAAGAGATATGAGAAAAGATGTAGAAGAGAGAGGAGATAGGGTGTAAGAAAAAGTATGAATAATATAGTAATTGGTTAGTCTATAAGTTCTTTTTTTATTCTAGAAGTTACTCTAACCAGTTTATCTGAAACCTTAATTTTAAATCATAGTTTAATCCAAAAACCCTTTTAAACAAATATAACTATTTATTTTAAAATTCATCATAACCTAAATTTAAAATTTAAATTTTATCATAAACCAAACATAAACAATGTATAAACGGGTATCCATTTACACTCGTGCATTGCGGGGTACTGTACTAATTCCTTAAAACGTTAAATATATGATCCCATTACTATAAATATAATATAATCTATATTGTATGTATACATGTTTATAGAATTTAGAGTAAAATACTCTTCTTAATTACACACTACACAGATCTCACATCTATTTTAAAAATATATATTTTAGTCAAAATCATTAACATCGTCAAAACATATTATAAAAAGATTCTAAAAGTATATTTTTTAATTAAAAACTATATTAAAATAAATTTATTTATTAAGTTACCCCTCATCATATTAAATGTCTAATTTTTCTTTGGATAGTTTATTTAATATTTACTAGTCATCTTTTTAATATTTTACTAAATTTAGAAAAATTTACATAACTTCGATTTCAAAACATATTAACAACTTAAGCAAAAATTTATTAATTTTTTAAAGAACAGTAAGTTTAAAAACATATTTAAAAATTTTAAATTATAAAATTGGCATATTATTATAAATGTTCTCAAAATTATATAATTTTATAATTTAACTAAAAATGTGTATGCTTACAGGACGTTTTTGGCCAATGTATGTATTTTATAAATATATCGTAATTAAATTTAAATAAACAAGATTAAACATTTAAACTATTAAAACAAATTAAAAATTGAATTATAAAAAATTAATCAAATTAATAATTAAAAAAATTAAAGATATATATTAAAAATTGTTTTGGCAAAGATATGTAATTAAATGATTAATTTTTAAGTAATATTTATGTTAAAGGGGGTATTTTAGTTAAAATAAAAGGTCAACACTGATTTAACGATGAACTAATAGTAGGATGGATAGAAGTAAAATATCAAATCTTTAATAAAAGCTTGTGTAACATATTTTGATTTGGAGGAAGGTTTATATATAATTTTAAAATAACAGGGAAGTCTCTGTAATTTAGATTAAATATAGGGGAGTTAATGTATTTTAATTTAATATTTTTATTAGTTTTTATGACTACAAATTATTCAAACTATTTAAATTAAAAAAATTAATTAAGCCAATGTGTATTAAGGATGTGAGTGCTCATGAAATGGCATGTAATTCGTTGGATTGTAATGGATGAAGCTGAACGCATTAATGCCAAAGGTTCATACCAGAAGTAGAAAGTGCGCATTATACTATTATAATTAGTACTAATTAAGTGATAATTAGGATCACTTATAAGAAATTAAGCTAATAATAGTAATAATCAAATAATCATTCATTAACTTGTTTAAAGCAGATGCCACGCTATTATGCGCCACAAAATGTAGCTATCATGGCTTATTTGCTTCCGTGCAATTAGGGCTATGTATAAATACCGCGATTTGGTATATCCTGTCTAACCTACAATAAAAATATCCTGCCTAACCCGATAAATATAGGATAGGATTGAACATCGGGTTACAAAATACAGCCCATACATTTTTCGGGTTGGGCACCGGGCATAAGGGTTGCCCTGCCCATGAGCACCCCTTCTTTTATTTTTTTTTATTTTTTCTCTATCTTAGAAAGGAGAATATGATAGTTACTAGTGAATATAAGGTAATTTTAAAAATATAAGTAATTAAATAGGTAAGTTGTATCTTTTAATATTTATAACTATATTAATTTTTTTTCTTTTTTTAACTTTGTTAATTATCATATGATTATACTATAAATTATAATTATTTATTTTATTTTTTAGATACTTTATCTTTGTCAATATTAGGAAAATTGATGCAAAGTTATAATTACAAATTATTTAGATTTCAACGCTTATTTTTTATATATAATAGATCTTAAGATTTTAATTATTATTTTTGTTATCTTATTCTTAGTGGATTATAGATGTTATTTAACTCTTAAAGATATATGAATATAGTATCATTTTAGAAGTTTATAATTATATTTTTTTTATAATATGAGTATGATATCACAATTTAGGTATGCCCAGCCTGCCCATACCCAGCTTAAAATTGTTATGGTTTTTATCGGGTAAGACCGAGAATCGGACTGCAAAATATAACCAATATATTTTTTGGACAGGGCATCGGGCAAGGGGCTGCTTTGCCCAACTCTATCTATGCACACCCCTAAATGCAATTGCTCACACCCAAATAGTATATTTAATGCCTTTTGAATTTGAATGTTATTAATTTAATTTTTATAGTTTTATTTTTTTTACTTAACCCATAATCCCGTATATATTACGAAATAAAAATAATATACTTAATTAAAAATGGTTATATAACTTTAAAAATCAAAATAAAAAATTTTAATTCCGAATTATCCACGTATTCTACCTTTATCATACAAGATAACATACTGTGAGTATATAGTTAAAAGAGAGCATATAAATAATATTATTTTTGTTTTTAATATTACATCTATTTAACTATTTTAATTAAATTATAAAAATTAATTAAATTAATTAATATAACATACTTCATTAAAAATAGTTATATAACTTTAAAAATCAAAATAAAACATTTTAATTCTTAATTGTCCACATATTCTATCTTTATCATGCAAGATAACATATTGTGAGTATATAGTTAAAAGAAAGCATAAAAAAAATATTCTTTATATATTTAATATAATATTTATTTAACTATTTTAATTAGATTATAAAAATTAGTTAAATTAGTTAATAAAGCATATTTTTTCTATAACACTATAACCATTTTTTTTAATTCCCTTCATCATTCTCTGATTTAATTATTATTGAGGGAGTATCTATATGGGTAATTTAAGACAAAATAGATGAATATAAGAGAGGAATTTTATATTTAGAACTAATATTAATTCTTTAATTGTATCTTATATTATAGACTATAGGAGTATATAGTTAAAAGAATAGATAACTCTAGGATGAAAAATATGTGACATTTATTTATAATCACTATGTATTTATCATCAATCTATTATTATACATATACTCTTTTATTTTTAATATAAAAACTAATAATTAATTTATAAATTTTAAAAAAATGATTAAATTAATTAGTTATAAATAAATATGTGTTAATTTTTTAAAATAACATATTAAAATTATTCCTTAATAATTTTTTTAATATACGTAATTAATAAGAATAATTTAAAAAATATATGAATATGGAATACAGAGTAAACTGATGTTACATTTAAAGTTCAAATAAACTTTATAGCTAATTTATTCATTTAAAATCGCAGGCAGTGATATTTAATTTATTTTAATATATGGTAGTAATATATATATCAATATTTTTTAAAGGTAAATTTTGATTTATGATTATGAAAATAGGAGAGCAATCAAATCATTCCTCAGTTAGGATGTTAAATCAGATGCGGACCTTTATCACTATAATGGAGTTCAAAATGGAGTTATCGTGGTCTCTTTCAGGCCATATAATTCTAGTAGTGGTCACCTCTTTCCATCATTAGAGGCTGAAATATTGTTCACTAATCATACACTTTTCGGGAAAAAAATAACCATTTAATACAAATAATAATATAACACTAATACTTAATTATAAAAAAAATTGGGCCATAATTCTATTGAACAATTAAAAGTGAAAAATTAAAAATATCATCCTTCCAATTTTGTTAATATAATGATATTTCATAATTTCATTCCATGGATAAGTTTAAATTAATCTATGCTTGGGAATAATGCTAAAGGAAATTCCAAGGGTGCTTTACTTAGTAAGAGATGACAATATCTTAGATTCAATTTCACAAATTAATATATAAATAAACACTTTTTTTATAAAATTTATAATGACTTGTGCTATTTTCAAGTCGTAAAGAGGATCGTTATTTTTAATTTTTCACAATGAGCGTGAAAATGTGTCCAATTATTTAAATAAAATTTTTTGGTAAATAATATTCTATCTAAAATAAATTAGATCTAATTCCATTAAAAGCACTATTTTTTGAATCCCCATTAAAAACATTATTCTATTAACTTAAATTCAATATTTATAAAAGAAAACTTTTTTTTATTCAGACTACTTAATACCACCTCATCACAAGCACCCTCTCTCCCCTATTTGTCAACATATAAAACTCATTCCCTCTAAGACTTAAAATTAGACTAAGTGAATATTTGAATAAACAGTAAAATGTAATTTTAAAAAGGTTTATAACTTAAATTATAATTTAAAAAAAATAAACAAATATTTATAAATATTTTGGCTAAACTATAGTTTAAGAGAAATTTTTAGAAATAACTTCTATATAAAAAATAATTATGAGTGTCAAAAGACTATTTTATCTTTAATTTTTTTATAATATATCTCCTCTCTTTGCATCCTCCTTACTCATATGACTCTCTCTCTTACCTCTACCTCATCATTACTAGAGGAGAAAGAGGTGGTGGCATTGGTTCTATGGAGGCGTCTTTAGACTGTCAAATCTCGTTGCCTCGACGAAGGTGGAATGGGACTTGAGACTATTAGATCTCTAAGGTCTTCATTGACGTTGGCATACAGGATATATGCAATAGGGAGTCGTAGTGAGGTGGGAGTCGTTGTCCCCATCACTTCTTCTCTACTAATGATGGATTTGCAACGGTGGAAGTCACAGAAATATACATGATTGGGATGAAGATGAACAATAAGTAATAATATTTTTTTTCTTCTATAACATCACAATTTTTATCCTATACTTAAAAATATTATTTATTAATAACTTAAAAAATATTATCTAACTAAATTATTATAATTTAGTATTTTTATTATTTTTAATAAAATATGATATCTCAATTTTCTTAACTTATGATTTTATAATTTAATTGTTATTATTAGTTAGAGAATTATTAAGATTTGAGTTCAGATTTAGATATCTATTTGAATTTAAATTATTATTATGGCTTTATAAATAGAGTTAATGCACTGAGTTATTTCTCAAACTTGATTATTGAGGCGACTTTTCTCTTTTTAATTATTTCTCTCATTCCCTTTCCTATACCCAAAGAAGATAATCACTTTATATTTATTGTGTATGGTAATATGATATTTGTGAGTGATTTAATATATATATAGCTATAAATCTATTGATATTTATATAATTGTATTGAGAAAACTTATTTGATTATTTTTATTGAAAATAGTTTTATGGGATTTAAAGTTTAATTTAGAAAGTTTGAGTTAAAATTATAAACTTGTTATATATTGATATTACTATTTAAATAAAGTTATTATCTTGAGAAAAACTCTTTTTGTGATATTTTTTAAACTATTGAGATTTGATTAATATGATTATTTTGAGAATTATGTATTGAGGATGGGTGATGATAGAATTGTATTTCTACCATGTGGTATAACTTCTATTGGAGCTTGATTGTTAGCTTTTGTCCCACAAATTTATCGAAAGACGTGTCCCACCTGTTTAACGAGGAGCTGGGGGTACCCCTATCTGTTTATCGAGGAAGAATTAATTCATAGTCCGGTTAGGTAGTCTATGAATTTTGACCTATCTATACCACTTAATCAGTTAGCTTTTAAGTGGTCAGTTATCACTAACCTATGGGTTCGATCGGCGGTAATAAAGCAGTTCGATCGGTTTGAGGAAAGAAATTTGGGTGGGTTATTCATTTTATTTTATTATAATAATATATTATTTTGTATATATTATACTTTGTGAAGTCCCACTTAACATCTCATGAGCATAAAGGTGGGAAACAGGTTAACCCGCTAATATTTGCGGGTTAGAGGGGTGGGCAACTGCCAGCTCGATCTCGCCCTAACCCGCCACCTTCCCTTTTTTTTAATTTTTAAAAAATTATTTTTAAAATTTTAAAATACTAATAAAAAATTTCTAATGTTATATTAGTATAATAAAAAAATTATTAATGTTATACTCTTAAAAATTTCTATTTTTTATAAAAAAATCTCAAATTTTATAACTATAAATCTAAATAAACATTAACATAATATTAATAAATTATAATATATCAACACATATTAATAAATAAGTAATCGTCTCTACCAGTATTCAATAATAAGAGTATTCAAAGTAATATTTAGGTAAAATAAATAATAATATTAATAATTTTTTTTAAAAAAAGGGTTGGCGGGCTGGCCCACTTAAAAATGTTGCTGACAAGTTAACGGGTTAGCAAAATCCCAGATTTATATGAGCACATGTTAGTATGCACAATAAGTATGGTTGATAGTTACTAAGACGTTTGTCTCACCATATTTTTATTAATATTTTTCAGGTGATAGTCTCATCTTAAGACCCTAGGGAAAACTTCAGAGGGTTGATTAAAACTATATTAATTGTGTAACCTTCTTGTATCTATAGAATATTTGTATATTATCACAATAAGTTTTATTTTACATACTTATATATCCTATTATTCTATTTATATTTTAAAAAAAGTCTTTTTATAACTATGGTAGATTACATTTAAATTTTAGTTAAACTCTTTTCAATCATGATTAGCTCTTTTAAAATAAATTAAATTTATTTATAATATTATTTTTAAATTATATTGGATACAAAATATGTCTAAATAATTTATAATAGTTATATTTTAGGATAATTTTATACTTCCCATCTCATACCCATACTTTACCAATCACTAAAATTATTTTGATAATAATTATCTAAATACTCATTTATTCATAAATTTTTATTTTCTATAAGTTCTTTTCTATAAGAGTTTATCAAAAATCACTTTTAAATTATTTTTTTTATAAACTCTTCTTCATAAGTTAATACAAAGAGGCCCTAACTATAACTTTAGGACTTAAGGCTATGTTTTTCCTATAAAATATAAAAATAAAAATACATAATAATTGCAAGAAATTAACTATGAAATTAATTTCTTAATGTTTTTGATAAATTCATCCTATTATATTGACCAGTAACTTCTATACAAATAATTAAATAGAATATTTTTAATTATTTTTTATAAATTAATTTTAATTTTTATATTTAGAATTAAAGAGAAGTACAATAGAATTTAAAATTTTATTAGTTAAAAGGAATAAGAGCCTTTGAAGTTTGCTAAGGCACTTCGCTATCATATTTTATCCTTCACCGACTGAATTTCTTTTAACCTAAACTCTTTTTCTGACTTATTAATTAATATTAATTAAAGTTAAAGTTAATGAGGCGTTGAGATCACGCACCAATGGTAAGAAGACAAATATGTGGTACCAATTTGTTTTTAGACCTAACAATGATGTTGTGTCACTCGGTATTTGGAATTTGTCTTGGGACACACTTTTTCCTCTCTTGTGGCCATTTCCCATATGTTGGAGATGGACAAAGCAAAGATGGGTTTACTAGACTCTAAAGCCTATATTTTGAGCCATATATCAAAAGAACGTCCCTTTTCAAAAATTTTGATGGCAAAGACGAAATTGTGTATTATTATTATCTAATAACACATTACTAGTACCTTTTAAAATTTTAAAAATTACAAAAATAGTAATTATTACTAAGTTTTATGGATATTTCCAAAAAAAAAAAGAAGACTTGATATTAATTTTTATTGTTTTTTTGAAAATGAACTATGATTTATAAATTATTTTGATTTAATTTTCTTGTAATTTAACTCAAATTATTTTTATGGTTATTTAGCGGGGATCTCTTTATCAACATTATAATAAGGATTTAATTTTTTATAGAGCATATTTATATCGTACAATCTATATAATTAATTCCACATAACAAGATAAAACTTTTTATTGTGACTTTCTTTTAAGCACAAATTATCTTACATTTTGAAATAGTAATAGGTTATATTAATAAGAGACTTGAGATTATAGATAATCAATTAATTCAAATATATAATAAAATATTAAAAATAATATATATTGAATTAAAATTTATTTAATTTCCAAATATCATATGAATTTTATGTTAAGTGAATTATAATGATTAGTTAAAAGTTCTCAATATTTATATATTATAAATATAAAAAAAATGATATTAAAAATGTTAATCTTTTTGTCCTTTATTATTATAGAAAACCATACCCCTCCCCCCAAAATTATTGATCCCATGTTGCTTTATACTACTTCTTCCTTTATATACTTTAAAGAAAATAAAAAAAGTACCCCCGGGAGTCCTAAATATAATATGTAATTAATATGGGTGTTTATAAAACTCGTGGCTAGGTATGTCCATCTAAGCCCACGAAAAAAAAGTCATGCCCAGACCAATAAATATAAAGTAGGGCTGGGCATCGGGTTGCAAAATACAGTTCATGTTTTTTTTGAGCTGGGCACCGGGCAGAAAGGTTGCCCTGCCCTGCCCTGCCCATGAGCATTCATTTTTTTTTATTTTTTTTACTTTTCTCCCTAAATACTACACTTGGAAGGAAGAATATGATAACTACTAGTGACTAAAGGATCATTTTAAAAATATAAGTAGTTAAGTAAATATGTTCCGTCTTTTAATATTTATAACTATATTGATTTTTTCTTTTTCTTTAACTTTATTAATCATAATATGATTACATTATAAATTATAATTATTTATTTTATTTTTTTAAGATATTTTATTCTTGTCAACATTTAAAAAGTTGATATAAAGTTACAATTACAAATTACTTAGACTTCAAAGCATTTTTTTATATGCAATAAATTTCAATACTTTAATTATTATCTTTTTGTTGTCTTATTTTTAGTGAATTATAGATATTATTTAATTCTTAAAGATATATGAATATTGTATTATTTTATAAGTTTATAATTTCAGATTATGTTATATAACATGAGCATAATATCACAACTTGAGTATGCCTAACCCGCCCACGCCCAGCCCACCTATGCCTAACCCAAAATAATTAGAGCTTTTATTAGGTAGAGCTGGATATCGGGCTACATCTTTTTTTTGGGTAGAGTACTGAGTAGGGGTTACTCTGTTCAGCCCTACTCATAAATACCTCTAATAATTAATGTCTTAATATATGTGGTTTGATCCTTCATATAAATATCTTAATTTATTTTCTCTCTCTCATCTTAATTTTTTTGCCACACATTACCCTCCTAAAGAGCATAACTTTTCTCACTCTTTTCGCGCATTTAATATTTTTATTAAGAGAGGGATATTTTTGAAAAACGATAATAATTTTTCCATTATAATAATAAATAAATAAATAATTTAAATAAAAATTTTAATATCCACGAATTAATTAAATAGGTAGAAGAACGTAGGACTCAAAGAACCCTACCTCCTTTAAACCCGTAAAAGTTGCTATAAATTATGGGAACTTACTGGATTTCTGTGCCCCAACCTTTTGTTTTGTTTTTTTCCCAATGCCGTGCCGCCACTTTTATTATTATATGTTAAAGCCTAATGGGGACTACTAAAAATAAACACCTAAGTCCAAGAAGCTTGGATGTATGTCACAAACCCATTGGCCAAAAATGGGTAATGGTGGGAATGAAGGATAGTGGATGGGCTTTTTTAAATAAATAAACACTATAAATAGTAAGTAAATAAAATAAAATAAAATAATTATTGGGGGTACATATTCAAAAAATATCATATGCTTTTTGTTATGACAGACTCAAACATGTTCTATTCCATACCCTTATTTATTATTAAATTAATTAAAAATAATATATGTAAAGATATATTGCTTAAAATAAATATAAATATATTTTATTCTTAATATAAAATTGATATATTAATAAGGGGATTTTTTATTTTAGGAAAAGAAAGTGCAATGTCTTTAGAATTTTTGTTTTATTAATAATTATTTTTATAAAAATAATAATAAATAATAAAGTTACTTTACTAAACCCAATGAAATTGAAGTTGGGTTCCCAAGTTTGAGTGGCGCTGAGTCTCTTGGGCTTATCCAACCACTGCCCTCTTAATAACTTTTCCCAATGGTCTCCACGTGCATATCCACCCAAATTTGTCTAGCCATTCACTTCTTAAAATTACATTATCCCCTTGAGGGTGTCGATTTTTGGATAGTACTGCTTGTGGTTTCAGTGGTTCTAATTTTTAACTACTTTAAATTTATTTTTAAAAATTTATCCTATCTAATATTAATATTATATAAATTTTTTTATCCTATTTTAAATCGATAATAAATTTAATTCTATCTATAAAAAAATATCTTATTAAAAAGAATTTAAAGTCTTTTATCTTTTTTTTCACTTTTTTAAATATTTCAATAAATTCATTGCCAAGAATCAACACTTTTTTCTTTTCCCTTTTAACTTTGGCTAGGAAAACAGAGGACCTTTTCTTGCAGTAATTTTTAACTATCTCTTCACAACTGATAAGAGTTTTTTTTTTTTGGTTACAACTGATAAGAGTTAATTACTCCATCTAGTCTTACAGAGTGGACGTTTTGACCACGTGACTTTATTAGTGATTCATTGAGTCAAAATTTCAAACTGACAAATATAAAATCTATTTTAAAAATTTTAATTTAATCTTAAATATAAAATCACATTTTTTTATATTTTATATTAATTTTTTTATAATACTACTATTTATTAGGTTATTTTTATTCATGCGCATTAAATATTAATTAAGTAGCAAGGTTATTTTTTTTAAAAAAATCATAACAAATTTTTTTACATAATAATAACAAATAACAAATTTATATGCTTTTTTATTTTATGAATTAAGTTACTAGGGCGTTATGTTTATAACCATTAACCAGAGAGAGTGTATCATTAAAATTGTCTAAAAATTGTTTTAATTTCTATATTTGATCAAAATAACTACCATAAATTTGGAAAAATATATACTTTCCCTATAAAAACTTGTTTTAAGAGTGTATTGTCCCATTTTATAAGAGCCAGTTTGAAGTGGTAGAAAAAAGGTCATAAAGAAGTTTCCAGGTGTATCACGTTGAATGTTGTGAATTATGATATATGATGAATTAAAAAAATAAAGAACTTTGTATTAGAAAATAATCTTAAGTTGACCCCAATGAAGAAGAATGATACAATTCGCCATTGTTGTCACTATAGAGACCTTACATAACTCTTTCTGGTTAGACTTTTGCCTTTCCATGAAGTGTGAACCATAACAGTGGGATGATGAGTTGCAAATTGATTAGGACATGAGGGTGAATGTGGGCAAATGTCAACGATTTGGTAGAATTAGAGTTATATCTCATAATATCAATTTAATTATATTTAAGCCCAAGAAAAAAAATTATTTTTTTATAAAATTAATTGAAAATAGAATTTCATCACATAACCGCGATTTAATTTAGTTGAAGAAATTAATATTTTAAAACATTATGAATAGGGGTTTATATCTTTATTAGAAGATAAATTCACATTTAGTATATGATAATAGCTTGAATAAGATTATTTTAAATAAGGGGATCCTTATATCATATAGTAATAATTTTATAAATTAATATTTTGGGGAGTTAAATGCATTTTCCCCACAATTTTAATTTAAAAAGAGGTTAGGTTTTTTCTCTATTTTCTAGGAGGAAAAACCATCCCTCATATAAGGGAAGGTTTTGTTCCTTTTAGAATGTCAACATTCTTTATTTTTTCGGTGTTATAATAAATAATTATAAACTTCCTATTTTTGTTGTTGCTTTCCCTTTTTAATTCCTTTTCCCTATGTCTACACAAAAAGGTTGTGGTATGAATTGCAAACCTATAAAAGAACAACTCAAAGTTACTAGTGCCAAACATCTCTTGGTTTAATCTGGGGATTGTCAAATACGACATGATAGCAATGAATATGGGATATTTTTATATAATAAAAGAGTCAACGTGAGTTTAAATTGGGAAAAAAAAATTAGGTTAAGAGGAGTTTTGAAATCAATCATTTATCATCTCACTTCATATGTTAGATAGCAAAAGTACAAGGAAATTATTAAAAAAATCTTATTGATTTTTTCTATCTGAATTATTTTTAAAAAATCTAGATCTTTGAAATAAATTTCGGACAAGCAAGATTTCAATGAGATATTTTTCAATAAATTTTCTTTACAAGTCCTGAACAATCATCTTAAATTTGAAGTGACCATTAATTTGCCTACTACGATCATTCATCCAAACACGGCCTAAGTGTCTTACCTAAAACAGTACTATATATGTCTATGAGACTGACAAGTGTAAGTGTGGACCAGTAATGATAGGCTGAAATACATAATTTAACTTGTTTAAAAAAATTAAA
Organism: Leucaena leucocephala; assembly: GCA_037074615.1. Classification (NCBI taxonomy): domain Eukaryota; kingdom Viridiplantae; phylum Streptophyta; class Magnoliopsida; order Fabales; family Fabaceae; genus Leucaena; species Leucaena leucocephala. The sequence goes on from CM073562.1 coordinate 14,731,445, forward strand.
ATAATAAACTAATTCCAAAATCTGTATATAATCCCAACATAAAAAATGGACTCTAGTCTCACGAGTAACAGTGTCTCTTTCCGATAAATTACCCTTTTGGATTTTGGATTTTCAGTTACTAGTTGCGTTCGGGAGGCACGACTTGCGGTAACTCCTGATGAAGAGAGTGGAAGATCCCTGTCTTTGCTTTCTCTCTTTCTCATGATTGATGAGAAAACTATATTCTCCCACTCTCAGATCACTTTCTGTGGTTTTTCGATCTCAACTTGCTGAAACCTCACCGACCTCTTCGAATTCATGTTTCCTTCTCTAATTTTCCATCATGACGACGACGCCTCTCGGATTATCTGAGCACAACTTTACTACTGGTCCTCCTTTTTCAGCTCAGAAATTGAAGGAGTGGGTTCCAGAAAGAGAGTATATGTAAAAGTATTTGCGGGTTCTACTTTTTTGAGTGATTATTTTGCAGATTCTCTCTTTCTGTTTCCTGAAAATCTGGAGAATTCGTAGCAACCTTCTTCTGCTTACTTGACTCCGACTTGGTCTTAATTCTCTCTCGCTGCATTTGAATCGGAACCGTACCTGCCTCAGGTACACTTAATTAGTTCAGTAGGTATGAGTAATAATACGTTATCTTCTCGACGCGATGCTTTCCCGGCCGGTCTCCGAGTTCTTGTCGTCGACGACGACTTGACGTGGCTCAGGATTCTTGAGAAGATGCTGAAGAAGTGCTCTTACGAAGGTTTGTTAACTGTTTTCCTTTTCCTTTCTTACATCGCTTTTCTTCTTTATCATGTGATGTAAGTCTGTCTCTGCTCAGGTTGAATTAAATCTTTATGTTTATTTCTCTTCCTGTTCTGTGAGTGAGGTATTTGTTAGAATAAGACTGCTTTGATGTTGATTCCACGCGGTTTACCTGGGTTTTATGTATGCTGGTTAACGAGTTTTCACTTTGTTAGAATCATGGTTTCTTAGTGAGCGAGGCTTATTTTTCAAGATGAAGAAATTGAATTGATCCTCCCGGTTATGACAAATTGTGCGATTAGGGTTCTTTTTCTCCGTAAGTCCATGTAATGTGGCATCAAAAGAGATGTTTGTGAGTTTATTTACTATATTGGGTGTTAAGAATTTGGTATTTGGGGCAATTCGCATCGGTACGGAAGAAGAACACGGAGATGGCGATGGGGCAAAAAAATCAAAATGCTGTTTGATAGGTTGGAGATGGGAAAACCGATGGATCCTGTTCCTTCCATTTTGTGGCAGGGGCTTGTTCCATATGGCAGAGTCATTGCTGGAGATGAAAAGAGAAAAACTTTTTTATAGTTAAATGAAATAAAAAAATTAACTTGAAATTCTCGATTATATATTTTTTTCGGAACAGTTGATTTTTTTTCAAAGTTTTTGAGTCATTTAAGATAATTCCAAATTTAAGTTCCTTGCCATAAATTTATAACTATTTTTAAATCCATTGTCATTTTTTATGCCCATTAACAAAAATTAGGTTTTAAATATTTTTATTCAATTCTTAAAATTATTTTATTCCAAAGATGGCCTGGTCACTTGTCACAATTTATTTTTATTTTTGTACATTTTTTATGTCGTCAAAGATTCTTATTGGACATAACTCGGTCGTGTCTTTCTTTTAAATATATGCCTTTAGTCTTTTTTTTTTGGACAACACATGTATACCTTTAGTCAATTGAAGGCATTATCCCTTTCATTGTTGAATATTGATTGAGATTGGAGTTTGATTATTTTGTTTCTTTTCTTTGATTTCCCTTTCTGGACTGCTTCACTTTCGTTAGAGATGGCTCTGTATGCTCTGTCTTGATGTTGCGAACGTCTTGTTTTATAATGACATTATCATTTTTCTGTCATGTTTTTCAGTGACCACATGTTGTTTAGCAAGAGAGGCTCTAAATTTGCTTCGTGAAAGGAAAGATGGATATGACATTGTGATAAGCGATGTAAATATGCCGGACATGGATGGTTTTAAACTTCTCGAGCATGTCGGACTTGAGATGGATCTTCCTGTGATCAGTGAGTTCTCTGTCAATAACGTATTCAACGTTCTCTTTAAATGAATGTTCAAAGTTCATGCTCTGACCAAATATGTGATGTTGTGCAGTGATGTCTGTGGATGGAGAAACAAGGAGGGTGATGAAGGGAGTTCAGCATGGAGCATGTGATTACCTCCTCAAGCCTATAAGGATGAAAGAGCTGAGAAATATATGGCAACATGTGTTCAGAAAAAGGATGCGCGAGGCAAGAGAATTTGGAAGTCTTAAGGGTTTTGAGGGCTTTCAATTAATGAGAAATGGAGCAGATCAGTTTGATGAAGGGAACTTATTTGCTATAGAAGATATGACCCCAACTAAGAAAAGAAAAAACCCAGATAGCAAACGTGATAACAAGGAATTTGGAGATCAATCTTCCACAAAGAAAGCCAGAGTAGTTTGGTCTGTGGATCTTCATCAGAAATTTGTCAAGGCTGTGAATCAGCTTGGATTTGATAGTAAGTTTTTAATGAACTTCCTATACAAAGTGTGAACACCATTGATCACAATGACTAACAAAATCTATTGTGGCCCTTCTAATGTATTCCTCATGTTTCTTGTTTCGCAGAAGTTGGCCCCAAGAAAATTCTTGATTTGATGAATGTTCCCTGGTTGACTCGGGATAATGTTGCTAGCCACTTACAGGTAAAATTTGGATTTTTCTTGTCGTTCCAGGGATTCCATTTAGAGACTACAGAGAAAGAAACTTGTATCACATGTAACTAAGAAATATCTGGGTTCCAAAATATTTCTAATCATGCACGTGATAATGTCGGGGAAAATGTTAAACACAGTAGGCGCCAAGAGCGTAGAGGGTTCCCATATGATACTGTCAGATGGAACAATCTCTCCACTATCGTCAATTATTAGTATTTTACAGAAGCACCACTACTGAAAAAGCTGATCCTCTTTCCACCAATAATTTAAAAAAAGAGCGGAACCTCTATAAAAGATCAAGAAAAAGAAAAGTGTAAAGAGAAAAAAAACACGTTTTGTATCAAAATGAATTTTGAAACTCATGGGATCTCATTGAGGGAAAAAAAATGTTTTGCAGAAATACCGGCTCTATTTGAGTAGGTTGCAGAAGGATGGAGATAAAAATTCTTCGACAAGTGGGATTCAACATTCTTCCTCAGGTGGGATTGAGCATTCGGATTTAGTTTCGAAAGATCCTGCAGGAAGTTTCTCTTTTCAGAACCCAACAGACAGGCAACAAAATGATGTTTCAATTGACAGCCAAAGATATTCAGATGGAACGTTACAACTTCAGAATGTGGATGCCATAAGTCATGAAACTAATCTCAAGGGAATAATCTCAGAGGCTTCCATGGATAAAAGAACAGAAATGACTACCAACTTTCAAGAAACAAATATAAGAAAGAGTGCACAGAAGATCAATGATCAGTCTTTTGCACCTCCAAATTCAGAAGTAAGCCACGCCGCAGCATTTGAGTGCACCAACCCTTGGAGGGCAATCTCAGAAATGCAACTCAAAAAACATCAGCCATATCTTCCAACTAAGGATCGCTTCAGCCACTTACCATTACATGGTACAGAGCATCTTATCCAGGTTGATAAATCACAAGCAGATGCTTCAATTAGATCCGACCCATCATCCGTAGTAATGGAGAGAGAAACTGCTGCCGGTATTGAAACCAACCCTTTATATGCTGATTACACCAACGATTGCGCCGGTTCTGTTAGTTCCATAGGAAGTGCTGGTGGCTTTTCTATGCAGTCCAAGAGCTTTATGGGGAACGATCAATCTTTAGAATCAGTTTCTATTTCAAATTTGGGCAGGATAACAGAGGGGTTTAATCTGAACTCTGTTTCTGACCTGGAATTTCACCAAAGAAACCTACTTTTAGAAGGCGAGTTCGCTTCTTCTGCACCTTTGGAGGAGGAATTGAAATCGTTGTGGCTACAAGGTGAACGCTGTGGGAACTCTGGACTGCAGAATACAGAGATGCCAGAGTATTATTATGATCCAGGACTAACTGGGGAAGTTCCTGTAGGAAATATTGAGAATTAAAGGAGCGAGATCATAGGAGATAGGAGATTAATGACTTAATGATTCCCCACCAGATTTTATGCCTATTTTCATGTTGTAAATCCCATGATATTTGGGAAACCGTTATGTGTATTTGTGTATATATGTACCTTGTCATAGCTGAATAATATATACAGAAGAATCATTTGTTATCTTCTCTGTTGTGCTCTCTGCCCAAACAGTTGTGTTTCCGGCATCACTCTGAAGAATGCCTTCCAACATGGTATCAGAGCAGGTGGAGAGATCTTCTGTCGTCAACCCACCCAAAGTTGCTGGGCTTGAAGGATCCTCAATTCAGATTGTACCAGATCGCCTCACCGGGGATAATTATGTGGAATGGAGCCAATCAATGCTCCTTGCACTCGATGGAAGGGAGAAACTGGATTTACTCCACAATGATCAACCACCTGCCGACGATGACGGTGTCCGCCGTCGGTGGAAATCAGACAATGCACTGGTGGCCTCCTGGCTACTGAACTCAATGCTTCCTACTGTCAGGAAGAGCTTTATGTTTCTTTCTTCAGCAAAGGCAATTTGGCTCGCGGTAAAGGAAGCCTACGGGAAGAGACCAAATGCTTCTTTGATATTTGACCTGCGTGCTCGTCTCTGGGGAACCAAACAGGGCAACCGACCTCTGAATATGTATTACCTTGAGAAGAACTCGCTGTGGCAGGAATTGGATATGCTGCAACATCGCGTATGGAAAAACCCAGAAGACGCCGCTGAGTATCGACGGTCTCTGGACGAAGAACGGCTGTTCGAGTTCTTGGTTGGCCTGAACCCCGTCTACGACGATGCTCGTGGCCGCCTCCTCAGTCGCTCTCAACTTCCGTCAGTCTCTGAAGCCTTCGCCCTCCTGCGAGATGAAGAGTCGCGCCGCCAAGTCATGTCACCGGAGATCATCGTTGCTGCAAATGAAACAGCGTCGGCGCTAGCTTCACGGGTAACCGACGCCAAGAAGGAGCGACCAACGTGCGACCACTGCAGGAAACAAGGCCACACGAAGGACCGCTGCTGGGATCTCCACGGGAAGCCGCCTGACTGGAAACCTCGACAGAGAAAGGGGAGAAGTCATCTGGCCGACGCTCAACACGTTGATGAACTGGGCTCCGCGACTGAAGGCTTCACGTCCCAATATCACTCAGCGTCTCAAATGGGCTCAGGAACTACAGGTACAGGCCCAATACACGTGGGCTCTGAAAATGCAGGCCAAGGGCGTGACAGGTTCAATCTGGGCCTTAGTGGGTCTGGTACAGGCCCAATACAGGGTCATTCTCACCTGGACTTAAGTTCTGCAGGCCCAACTTATGGTTCCTCCACTCATGATCCATTGACACAAATCCTGGAGCGTCTCATTGCCCTTGAAAATCAGTCTCATAAACAACCTACTGCCAGTGTCGTCCAGAAAGGTAACTTTTTTAAAGCCCTAGCTACCATTAAAGGTAAGATTACAGGACCCTGCTGGATAGTAGACTCTGGTGCCTCAGATCATATGACTGATGATGCTTCCTTATTCACTACTTATACTCCTGCCACCTCCTATCTGGCCGTAAAAATTGCTGATGCCTCTGATTCCTTGGTAGCTGGTAGCGGTACCATTAAAGTATCTACTACACTGACACTTCAGGATGTTTTGCATGTTCCAAAATTGAAATGCAACTTATTGTCTGTGAGTCAATTGAATAAACAAGAAAACTGTCATGCTGATTTCTTTGCGACTCATTGTGTTTTTCAGGATCTGTTCACGGGAACGACGATTGGTGTTGCTAAGGAGCTTGATGGATTGTATTACCTGAATGACTGTCACAAACCAATATCTTATTCCTGTAATAAAGTATCTCTCCCTCGGGCTAGTGAGTTGGAATTATGGCACAAAAGATTAGGGCATCCAAATTTACAATATATGTGTAAGGTGTTTCCCTCAATCTGTTCAAATAAAAACTTTGATTTTTATTGTGATTCATGTGAACTTGCTAAACACCATCGCACATCTTTTCCCAAAACCTCCTATCACCCATCTAGCCCTTTTTCAGTTATTCATAGTGACGTATGGGGCCCATCTCGTATCCCAAATCGTACTCGTTCAAAATGGTTTATGACTCTCATTGATGATCACACTCGTGTCAGTTGGGTTTTCCTCTTAAAGGATAAATCTGAGGTACGCCAAACCTTTATTGATTTCTACCATATGATACATACCCAAATTCACACCAAAATTCAAACACTTCACACCGATAATGGTACTGAATACTTTAATCACCAATTATCCCTGTTTCTTAAACAACAAGGTGTTACTCACAGGAGTTCTTGTCCTCATAGCCCTCAACAAAATGGGATCGCTGAACGCAAAAATAGACACCTCCTTGAAACAGCTAGGGCTCTTCTCTTTAGTAGCAATGTTCCCAACTTTTACTGGGATGACGCTATCCTAACTGCTACTTTTCTGATCAACCGAATGCCCTGTAAACCTCTGTCTTTCCAAACACCTCTCCAGGTTCTCCACCGTCACTTTAGCCTACCCTACCTGGAAAATACCTTACCACTACGGGTATTTGGATGTACCACATTTGTCCACCTTCACCACACTCACAAACTTGATCCCAAAGCTGTCAAATGTGTCTATCTCGGCCCTGCTGGAAACAAAAAGGGGTACAAATGTTTTGATCCTATCTCTAAACGCCTCTATGTCACTTGTGATGTCACCTTTCATGAGCCTATTCCCTTTTATTCCCCGTCCGTAGTTCAGGGGGAGTATTGGCATGAACCTCAACCTCATACTCAGACAGATACTGCACCTATGAACCCTCATCTTGCACCTGATCGCATCTATGTCCTTGAGGATGAGGTACCTAACGAAAGGGAAGAGAACACTAGTTCAGGGGGAGATACTACCAGATGGGGACAGGTCTATACCCGTCGTAACATAAACATGACAGGCGATACATCCCAAGCACCTGACACACTCCAAGGATCTGAACCGGGAATAGGTCCTAACACAGAGGATACAGAAGCACAAGCGACTGACAATCTTGACCTTCCTATAGCAGTACGAAAGCAACGCAGAACATGCACAAGGTATCCTATAGAGAGGTTCGTTTCTTATCAGGCACTATCATCAAAACACTTTGCTTTCGTATCTCACCTTGATCAGATCAAGATACCAGAGAACATCAATGAAGCCCTTGCTAGTTCTGAATGGAGGCAGGCAGTGTCTGAAGAAATGAAGGCCCTTGAAGACAACAAAACATGGGAAATAGTTGAGCTACCCAAAGGGAAGAAAGCAGTCGGCTGCAAATGGGTCTTCACTCCTAAGTATCGTGCTGATGGAAGTCTCGACAAATACAAAGCCAGGTTAGTGGCAAAAGGTTTTACTCAAGTATATGGAATGGACTATACAGAGACATTTGCTCCAGTTGCCAAACTAAACACCATCAGAATATTATTCTCTCTTGCCGCAAACCTAGATTGGCCACTACACCAGATGGATGTTAAAAATGCCTTTTTAAATGGAGAACTCAAGGAAGAAGTATATATGAAGATGCCTCCCGGATTCCCAGGAAGGAAAGCCAATCAAGTGTGCAAACTAAAGAAGTCGTTGTACGGACTCAAACAATCCCCTCGGGCATGGTTTGAGAGATTTACTACAGTGCTGAAGAATCAAGGGTACATACAGGGCCAGAGTGATCACACTTTATTCTTCAAACATCAAGAAGGGAAGAGCGTGATCTTGGCGGTATACGTGGATGACATTGTCCTTACAGGTGATAATCCAACCGAGATAGAAAAAATCAAAGGGGCATTAAATGAAGAGTTCCAAGTGAAAGATCTCGGAGAAATGAAGTACTTCCTAGGCATGGAAGTGGCTAGATCTACGAAGGGCATCAGTATCTCACAGAAGAAATATATCTTGGACCTCTTGGAGGAAACAGGTATGCTGGGGTGTAGGCCAAGTGATACTCCTATAAAGACAGATAAGATCAGAGATGATGAAGAAATGGGGAAGGCTGTGGATATGGGAAGGTACCAACGTATGGTCGGAAAACTAATTTATTTGTCACACACAAGACCCGACATTGCTTATGCTGTTAGTGTAGTAAGCCAACATTCCCATGATCCTAAGCAACGACATCTCAATGAAGTCTACAGGATTCTCAGGTATTTAAAAGGTTCTCCCGGGCTAGGTCTCTTCTTCAAGAAGTCCAGCAAGAGAAATGTGGAAATATTGACCGATGCTGATTGGGCGGGAGACCAGGATGACAGAAGATCCACCTCAGGTTATGTCACCTATGTTTGGGGAAATTTAGTTACATGGCGGAGCAAGAAACAAAATGTGGTTGCCAGAAGTAGTGCTGAAGCTGAGTTTAGATCTATAGCTCTCGGAATCTGTGAGGGTTTGTGGATAAAGCGAGTTTTGGAAGATTTAAAGATGACAATAGGATTGCCCATCAAACTTTATTCCGATAATATGGCAGCACTCAATATGTCACATAATCCAGTTCAACATGATAGAACAAAGCATGTGGAAATAGATAGACATTTCATACGAGAGAAGATTGATGAAGGGACAATTGATCTCAGGCACATCCCCTCAAAAGAACAGATCGCAGACGTCCTCACAAAGGGATTGACTAGGGACAAGTTTGAATACTTCATTGGCAAGTTGGACATGATAAATATTTATGCTCCAACTTGAGGGGGAGTGTAGGAAATATTGAGAATTAAAGGAGCGAGATCATAGGAGATAGGAGATTAATGACTTAATGATTCCCCACCAGATTTTATGCCTATTTTCATGTTGTAAATCCCATGATATTTGGGAAACCGTTATGTGTATTTGTGTATATATGTACCTTGTCATAGCTGAATAATATATACAGAAGAATCATTTGTTATCTTCTCTGTTGTGCTCTCTGCCCAAACAGTTGTGTTTCCGGCATCACTCTGAAGAATGCTTATGATCTCGCTCCTTTAATTCTCAATATTTCCTACAGTTCCAATTCATTTGTTTGATTCAGCTGAATATTCAGCAGTAGATCAAGGCCTTTTCATAGCATGATGATCTGCAACTTCCCCTTTTGTGTCTATTCAACAAAATAATTCACCTCCTTGCGTGAAATGACTATTGAATGTTACTTGTAACTTGTGGGTAAGAGTCTTATTGAAGAATTTCTACTTTTGAGGGTTGGGATATTTTTGTTTCCCGTTCAGGTAGGTTTTGGCCAGTATATATAGAAGTGGGTGATGAAGATTCTCAACTTCATTGTTTCCGTAGCTGTTCATCTAGGCTTTTACTCTCCCAGAAGTTATGTTCTTCACATCAAATCTAATGCATTAAAATTTTTGAACCTGTCGTCATGATTTAATTGCAATTCAATATGACTATCAAGTGGTTTCTCCTTCATTTCCTTCTTTAAGTTCAGTGAAAAAGGAAAGAATCTCCATTCAAAATCATCTTTATGGCACTATAAGCTTCTTCAGGCCAAACATCAAGAGCACAAATATGATTCAGAGGGTAAACATTAGAAAACCTGTTTATATTTCTATTCATATGACTATGTATTACATGCGTCACACGAGAGGATGCAAATCTAAATGCCTTGTCGCCTTTACATTTTTAATTAGAGAATGATCCTAGGTCAAAACTAATCAAAACTTACTAGGTAACTAACTTTAAGAATACAACTGCCAACAGACTGGGACTAAAAGATCTTACCCCAAATTGTGGGAACTGGGAACACACCACAACATAAACTCCTCCAATCATCATTCTTGCAGAATTAGATCATCATAAGCCCATTATAATCATCCGGAAGAACTCAGGCTTATTAAAAGTGGATTGTGCCCATCGCCTTTGACATGTTGATCTCCAAGCACATGCTCGTATAAGTATCTTATTTTATTTTTCTATGTTCTCAAGGCTGAATATTTGGAGGAGTATTCTCTCGTCGGACCTTTGATAGTGAAGTGAATGATCCCCTCATTGTTTGGTTCATTTTTTCTGAAACAAGTTTAGGAGTACTGATACCGGTGGGTGGCTTCCAAGAGTTTCGAGAGTTTTTGCCATGGCAAGTACTGGAAGTTGCTTTGCTTCCAGGTTTTGGTGACTGAGGCTGTGTAAGCGATGTCTGCCAAAAATAGGTTAAAACAAAAAATTAGAAGCAGAACATTAAATTAAAAGACAAGTACGAATAAAGTCACATATCTATGTAAAAAAGAAAAAGCATCTCTCCAAGTAGGGCATGCAAGAAGATCATACAAGAAAGGACACAACTTTAGGGAGCTGCTGTTAAGTTTGATAGAACAACATTTGAAAACTTTTTCTAGACAAGGAAAATGATTTTTTTCAACCATAGATTCACACCTCCGTGACCCTTACTTGAGGAAAGTGGAAACATTAAAAGCATCTTTCAAAACCTTCAGAGATTTTTCAGTCCAAAATGTTTATGCAAGCATCAGACAAGTAACAAGACAAAGTACCTTTTTCATTTCATTACCACGCAAATCTAGTACACCATTCGTGTCCTCCTTCTGTTTGGGTTTAAAGCCACCACTGCACTGCTGCAACTTCTTGTGATCATGGTCTGTTTTCTCCTAAAGGAAGATCAAAATAAAAGAGAGTGAGTGATTCATCAACCATGCACAAGAATGCCTGGATCCTGTTTATTAAATACTTAAAAGAGGAATGGCCTAAAAGTCATGGAATCTATACGCAAGCATTTAGATAATTTCATATTAACTTCGTTGGTTTCTGCAATTTCCCAGCTGTCATTTCATGTTATAATTCTTGATGTTTCAACGTCTATAACAAAGTAAAAAGCCACTAACAAATTACTATGGAAACTCCTAAATCATCATATCAGCAGTAGCAGCATTCTAAAGAAATCCACCTTGCATTTCCTTTGCAGCTGCATTCTTTCTACCTCCTTCGATTTGACGTCATCCATCCTTTGAAAGAACTGGAATACAAAAGGAAAAAGAAAGTAATACCATAAGTTTTAGCATAAATTGCAAAGATATTAACTAAGCGCCAAGGACAAGAACTTGCCTCTTTGCGTTTTGCTACTCTTCCTTCACTTCTGAATCGAAAAGGTGATGGTACGGTCGAAGATTGTGGACGCCTTGTGCTTGGTGATTCTGGGCATCTGTTCTCAAGAAGTGACAACAAGAGAGTCATTTGACATGGCAATCCATAAAGTGCGCAAACTTGAACAGTCGTGGCAACTTGTAAGATGAACTTACACAACAGAAGGGGAGGGAAGTTCAACACTTGCAGCCACTCCTTTACACACTGACTTATTTAGTTTTTCCATCCTAATATACATGCATCAGAACATGTGAAAAACTATTTATGCAATGCAAAGGAAGCTCAATAGAGAATATTGGTAAATTAAAAAAGTACATTCAGATAACAAAATACCTTCTACCCTCAGACTGAGTATTCACTGAAGCTCGATTGAATATATCACGAATTGCCTCTTTGCGTTTTGCTACTCTTCCTTCACATCTGAATCGAAAAGGTGATGATATGGTCGAAGATTGTGGATGCCTTGTGCTTGGTGATTTTTGGCATCTGTTCCCAAGAAGTGACAAAAAGAGTCATTTTACATGGCAATACATAAATGCTCAAACTTGAACAGTTATGGCAACTTGTAAGATGAACTTACACTACAGAAGGGGAGGACACTTCAGCACTTGCAGTCACTCCTTCACAAACTGACTTACTAAGTAGTCTTTCAGTCCTAACATACATTCATCAGAATATGTGAAAAAACTGTTTATGCAATGCAATGGAAGCTCAATAGAGATTATTGGTAAATAAAAAGTAGTACATTCAGATAACAAAATACCTTCTACCCTCAGACTGAGGATTCACTGAAGCTCGATTGAATATATCACGAATTACCTGCAGTAAAAAGAAAAAAATTGTAGCAATCCACACATTTTTCTAGTAACAGAAGCATTCTGGCAAAATAGAGGTCAAGTGAATATACCCTAGCCGATGTCTGTGATGCAACTGTTTGATCTCTTGAAGCATTAGGAGAATTTGAATTGTTCTTTTTTATTCTGTTCTGTTGCAGCACTGAGGCTGTTTTGCTTGTTTCACCAGAGCAAGAAGGAAGGTTGATTGACATGTGGAGTGACTTTGTAGATAGTCTCTTCTTTTCAGCCGAGCCTCTGACAGTTCTTTTGCCGTTTGAAACATTGCTTATTCTACTTCTGGTTTGTCCTGTAGCCTTCTGCTCTGCAAGAGAATGCAAGGGTTTGGATACTGTAGCTTTGGTTGAAGATTTGGGAAAAGACTTTACTTCTCTTGCCTTAACTTGCCCTGGAATACCCTGAAGCAACAGCAAGATTGGAGGCAATACTCATAAAAGGAAATCAAATAGTAGTATAAACATAGAAAGAAAAGAAACAAAAAATACCGGATCACACAGTTTTTCTACTTTGGAGGCTGCAACCTTCTCAACATTATCAAACTGGTTGGAATTATCAACTATAACAAAATTTTTCAGTTTCACTTTAGGATTATCAACTAGAGGTTGAGGCATATCCTTCGGTAATTCCAATTGGCAAATTTCTACTTCATTTTGTTGTATATCACGTTTATCTTCTTCATTTGTATCATATTTCTCATGCTGTTCAACGACAGTCACATTACTGTTCTCTTTTGAGTTCATCTGAACGGATGAGTTATTATTGCAGTTCCCATCCTGAGTTTCAGAATCAAAAGTTTCATTAACCAATCCACCTGCTTCTTCTTGGACCGTGGCCGCTGTTTTGTGAGCTGCCTTTTTCTTGTAATGAGCCTCAAAGTATGCTTTCTTCGCAGCAACAGAACCTGGTTTGGAGAATTTTTCAGCTTCTTCTACATAGCGATTGTGTGAGAAAACTGACCATTTCTCCCAATCTAGCCCCTCAGACATATATTTCCCAAAAGAGATCGATTCTCCAAGCAAACGAATAGGGTCTACCTGAAATTATGACAAATAAATGCATTCATATTAGTAAAGACACGTCTTGAAAAATTTGGCACAGGCACGCTTACGATTGACATCAAATACCATGTTTTTAGTTCCGATTTTTAACTAGACAAAGGAAAGGTGAAGCAGGATCACCGAGGAAGAGTGAAAATCTAAAATGCCATAAAAATCAGAATGAGCAAAGCAGTTACAGAAATGCCATGCTCTCGTTTCAGAGCAGTTTCTCATGAACCAAACACAAAACAGGCGGCCGTTTCTCGGCGACCAAACCAACCCAAAAATCGAAACCAAGCACTGAATCCAATCCACATTATTAACGGATTCATAACACAAAAGGGGAAAAAAACTCCAGAAATTTGAGCATCACACCGATAAATCAAGAAATTTCGAAATAAAGCTTTACGCAGGACTCACCTTTTGGGCAATGCATGGCGAAATGTCAGTAGGGTTAGAGAAGGATTGAAGAAGACAAGTCGAATCACCCATCACTCTATAACGACGAACACAAACTCAAAGAAACGAAGAATCCCCTTCGGCTCTTGTGCTCACACTGCTTCATATGCACTCAGCCCAATATATTTGAAAGAAAAGAAAACAACTTTGCTTCTTGTTTTTCTATTTTTTTCTCTGACTCCGAATCATCGTATATATATTTTCCCAGTCTCAATAATGAAAAATGACTCTTTCTGGAATCTTCATAACGAAATCATACAAAAGGCTCCTCTCTCTCTCTCTCTCTCTCTCTTTTCTTGGTTCTTTTTCAGAGTGGCCCACAAAGATTGAATCAGTACTCGGTAAAACATGAAGCTCGCTTTTTCTCCAACGTCTAGTTTCTCTTCATTATTTATATTCTCTTTTTCTCCTGTTCTCTCTGTTGTGAATAGACTATTGGAGTTTCCCCATGAAGGATATATAAAATGAAAAAAAAAGTGGAAAAATCGTTAGTTAAAAATAATAATTTTATGAAGTGGTTGCCAAACAAAATTGTATGGTAATATGTTAGAGAAACAAAGAAATACTAATTTAGACAGGTTTGGTTTCAATTTGGTTATGGGTACTTGGTGGATATTTTACATTTGAATATGTGATATCTGATTTTGTTTTTCAAGAAATGTAAACTAATGTCTTAATGTTTAATAAATAAAATATTCCCTACATGTTTATAATTTTTTATAACTATTTGATATTCATATCCAACACAACAATGATAATTAATTGAAGTTATATTTTTAATTCACAAAATTTGAACTCTTAATCTTATTTAAGAGTTATATACTTTTTTTTAATATGGTTTCCCTTTTGTTTCTATTTTGCAACATGCACCAAGAGAATTCTTAAATTAATTTGTCATTAATTAACATAGTATTTTTAATTTATCTTAAGGGCAACATTTGCCCTTTAGTTTTTGTTTATTGAAAAGAATAATTATTTTTAATAAAATTTAAGATTATTTGAGAACATAAAACATTAAGAAAATAGATTAAGAGCAAATCTGTCTAAATTAGTTTAGGGTGTTAATATAACTAAAAACGGGACTTAACCTTTAATTTAAAGCTTAAACTTGTTCGTGAAATGAGGTGACTTTGAGCTGAAGGATTTGTGAAGCTGGTTTCCGAATTTTAACATAATTCATTAATATTATTTTGTTCAAGACACAGACCATTTTGAAACATTTAGAACTTAAGGGACTGATTCTAAATTATACTCTACTCATTTAAGCAAAGTCTATACACACACAACTTCAACAAACAAAAAGAAAGAGAGTTATTGGCCATGGATATCAAGGATCTTTGAAGAGGAAGAAACCTTAGGCTTTGTTTGGTTCAGCTAAAAAGATGGTAGGTTAGATTAATTTAAGAGAAGGTAGAGAAAGATAGAGGATGTTAATTAATGATGTATTTTGTTTGATTCAGGAGGGGAGTGGAGTTAATTATAAATTGACAAATATACACTTATCTATTTATTTAAATTTATTTACTCTTTATTTATAATATTCATATTAAAATTATTATTTTTTTAATTTATAAATCTTAAATTTTTTATCTCATTTATATATATAATAAAATTAAAAAAATTAAAAAATATGATAAAATTTTAATATTATTTCTTATTAATTATATAATTATTATATATTTTAATATAATATATAAATAATTTATTATGTTTATTAAATTTTAATAATTAAAAAAATTAGGTGTGAGAAAAATAAAAAAAAGTTTAAAGGTACGATTAGAATATTAAATAAATATCAAAGACAATTTAATCATAAAAATAAAAAATTTTTTCTCCCCTGTCCTCCAATAGCCTCTAACCAAACAAATCCACCGTTAGGTATGGTTATGTAAAGAACACCATCCTTAACCTCAGCCTTAATTTTCTCAAACACCACATTCTCTGGCAAAAGAATCCTACTGTTATACCTTCCATAGCTCTTAGCGGTCCATACTTCTCCATCATCATCTTCTTCTCCTTCATCGCCATTCTTCTTTCGTTCTTTCTCAGCCTTCACCACAAGCATCTTCTCCTCCACCCACACCTTCACATCCTCCTTGGCCATCCCAGGCATGTCAAATCTCATCTTGTACTCTTTCTCTCCCACTTTTACCTCCCACGGCGTCCTCCCCTCCGGTAACCGCCTCGGTCGCTTGCCGGCATTGGCCACTCCCCGGTGCTAAACGCAAATGGGTCCTCCATCATCCTCTCCATCGTCTCCATCATCTGTTGCACCGTCTTCGCTGTAGGAAATCTGTCCCACAACCCTGCATTTAGTCATGATCCTGCTTTAGTTTTTCCCTTTCAACATTCTATTTAAACCCCAAACTAAAGAATTATCCAAAAATCACACAAACAATCTTAGGATACAATCAGATAGAATGTTTCCGATATCACATCTTCTTGGGGTAGAATCCCGTCTAGGACAAAAAACTAAACAAGCTATAAACCAAAAAACTCAGTCCCAGATTTTCTTTAAAAAAATGCACAGCATAGTACCAGCACTATAACGGAGCATTTCATGGAATGTTTGAAACCATTTAAAACACTATCTGGTACTCAAAACTAAGAACCATGGACGTATAACTTCAAAGATCTTGATGATGATGAACATAAGCCATATGGCGAGGGAAGACGAACTCCGAGAAGTGAGGATAAAGCCTGAGTCATATTTTATAATAAAGGAATGACGATGACTCAACCAAAGCAAGAAATATGATTCGCAGGGAAGTAGAGATGTATTGTGAGAAATTGAAAAGATTTTGTGAGATATAAAGAAGTGAAATTGGAACCAGAGAAAGATGGGGCCATGAGGGAAGAAGAAAATAGAAGGTTCTAGAAAGCTTGACACTTTCTAGATGTGTCCATTAATACCTTATCGTAAAGATTGTTTGGACGGCTCTCTCTCCTCTCTCTCTAACCATAATAACCGCAGGCTTGTTTGTGACCTGATTTTGTTTTAAGGTTTATGGTATTTCCTTACACTAATTTCTGTGTTTTTGATACTATCCTCACACAAAATTTCTAATTTCTAATTGATATATATATTTTTAGGGACAAAAATATTTGTGGTATTTCATAAAGTTTGGCCTAGATAAGTAAAGATTGCAGAAGTAATGAACAGTTTTATTGGTCAAAGAGAGGGCTGAATTGCTTGCAGTAGGTGCTCACATTGAGTAAAGGATTACTCCTGGCTGATATTTCTATCAAAGGTATGTTTTCTAAATTTTGAACTTATGTTTTATTTCTTAAGGAATAAAGTCACTTATAACCTTAACTTATGTTTTATGCTTTAAGGAATAAAGTCACTTATAACCTTAACTAATAGTTTATTGATAGGCAAAAATTATTTTCACTAAAAACCATGAATTTCTTCCCATTTTTCTTAAAAAAATACAATAGCTAAGTGTGACATTTCATTGATGGTCTAATACAACAACAACAACAAGTTTTATCCCATTAAATGGGATCGGCTACATAGATCATACGACGCCATTGTGCTCTATTAAAAACTAAATCCTTAGATAGGTTATTGACCAGGAGATCCCGTTCAATGACCTCTTTAAACATTCTCTTTGGCCTTCCTCTACCCTTTTAACCGGTGTCCATACTATTTGATCCACCCTTTTCACCGGCGCATCCCTTGGTCTTCTTTGTATGTGTCCAAACTACCTAAGACGTTTCTCTACCATTTTCTCTTCAATAGGTGCCACTTCAACTCTTCCTCGTATATGTTCATTACGAATCTTATCTTTTCTTATATGCCTACACATCCATCTCAACATTCTCATATTAGCTACCCCAACTTTATGCTTTTGTTGTCCTTTTAAAGCCCAGCATTCACTTCCATAAAGTATTGCTGGTCTGTACGATAAAACTTTCCTTTTACTTTATCTGGTACTTTCTGATCACATATAACCCCAGTAGCCTTTCTCAATTTAAACCATTCAACCTGAATTCTATGATTAACATCTTCCAAGACTGCTATTTTACATAAAGCATTGATTGCCTAATAAATTAATGAGAAAAATTATCAAATAGATATTTTACAGGTTGAGTCTACCAAGACTGCTATTTTATCAATATTGTAACAAATGTTCATTTGTGGTCATATTTAGCCGTGATCCTAATGCATATGCTTTGGCGAAGTTATATGAGCTGCATAAAATATTCATGTGTTCCAAGTTAAAAAAAACTCAAATAAATATACAAGAGTCAAAATTACATATTTTTACAGGTCAAACTTTCATATTTACAAATCAAAACTCGTAAAAATTTGAATTCTTTAGGACTTCTCTATATTTAATTTTCTCATTTAGGACCTATAAGTAATTTTTCCAAAATTTTAAATGAACTTTTCTTATTGTAAAGAGAAATTCTGCATGATCATATATAGTCGGATGCGTATATTCTAGATTCTACCGAAACAAAATTCCAGGGCATGGTCAGGTTGATAATGAAATCACTAAAAAAATTGTGATGAACAAAACGCGTGGAATTTTACAACTAGGTGGTTTTGTATAAGAGTTAACCAGAGATTCTCTGATCAGCATCATGAAGCAGACTTGTTGGGCATGGCATCATCACAGTGAAGCAATCTTTTATACATACGATGTGAAGCTTTATAATCCCAGGGTGGCCAATGGCTACAGATAACAAACAAGTCAAGCAAATTGTTTCCAGCTATATCTTCATCCTCTAACCCTGGAAATTGAAACAACAGTCACTTAAACCTTCAGATAAATCAATATTTCAATATGAGATATAGTTGTTGGGTCAGAAAAAAAATGATATCCTCTAATCCTATTTATAAGTTAGAGAAAGAAAATATTTGTTTTTTTAATCCTATATATAAGCTACGTTATTAAATTTTTTATATGAATAGACAATTTTACTATTTATTTATCATGTGTAGACTTCATTCTAATAAGGGTATAGTATATATTAAATAGGACAAACCGTATTAAATAAATGCTTGGGCCCAGATGTCCAATAATGGAGATCCTGACGATCACATGAACGTGAAATATATGGAAAGTTATGAATGTCTCTCCACTGTTGCAAACTGAGAGAACCAAATCATCTTGGGGCTAAAATTAAATTAACACAATACTTACTTAGCTTTCTCTGTTGTATCTCCTTCCTTTGACTCCTCAGTCGTTGCAGAATTCAATGCTGTTATCTTCCCGAAGGACACCTTTGCATCTCCGAAAAAGTCTTTCACTTTATCAAGTACAGTTTTAATCTTATCTTTTGTTGGAAGCTTCAAATTGGAAATGCAAGCACATCAATATATTAGGGGGAAATATCATAAAATGTAGAGAGCAAACATTTTGAAATTGTATGCACAAACCTGATACCAAGTAGGGCCTATTTATAAGGAACAAAGTTACTATAGCTAGTTTCTTATAAATAGGCCCAAAGGTAGTAGCTTCTAAGGTTTAAACCTACAAATTTTAGTGATCATGAATCAATGGTAATTAGCATTTGCCTGTAAATTCATCACTTTTGGAAAAAAAAAAAGAAATTAGAGGATCATGTTTGTTAAATTACCCCTCAGGTAGAGGATAATGGGAACCCTGTTCATTACTTATTTATTAGGGTTATGAATTTTTTTTAACAAAAATACAACATGAAAATCTGAGGAATGTTACCTCAATAACATCTGAAGAAGAAAGTGCAGCTCTAACATTGCCATTTTCCTGCAAATTTATTGCATGAAAAACTAACATAAATAAACACCTGTCTTGGTTCTCACATTGTGAAGGTAAACATCTTAAATATGAAATATAGTAAAATGCTATGAGAACATTACAACAAGTTTGTAGCCATATCTGAAATCAGTAGCATTGCGCAGTACTCGGTGCTGCTTGAATGCAGTTTTCTGTATTTCCTTTTCATCCTATTTGAATTTTAGCAAGAGGTCAGTAAGTAGAGGCGAGCACAAGCAATAAAGCAGTATGCTGATTCTATAAGATCTCAAATAATCAACAGCCGTGCAGCACAATAACTTTCAAATGAGATTCGAAAGTACACAGAATTAATGCATCTTCCGTCAACTGATTCAGCAAAAATTTTACTAAACAAGTCCATGAATAATTTTACCAAACAAGTCCATGAATGAAGATTGTTACTGACAATCC
Source organism: Leucaena leucocephala (assembly GCA_037074615.1). Classification (NCBI taxonomy): domain Eukaryota; kingdom Viridiplantae; phylum Streptophyta; class Magnoliopsida; order Fabales; family Fabaceae; genus Leucaena; species Leucaena leucocephala. The sequence goes on from CM073562.1 coordinate 14,751,168, forward strand.
ATGCCTTCCGTGTTCACATTAGATGCTTCTTGAGAAAATGCAAAAAGATGAGACTTAAAAAAATGGTACAGCCAACCAAAACATATGGCGCATAATCATATGAATGTAAGAATTGCACAAAGAGTACACAGATTTAGCAGCATATCAACTTTAAAATAAAATTTAAAATGTCACATAATTTGTATAATTCTCCCATTCAGCAATTTGTTCCACCTAACAAGTCCAGGCATGCAGATTGCTGTGACAAACTATACAACCCGTTTCTACCATGTTCACATAGAGGTGCCACTTGTGATAACGCAAGAAGGCTTCTCTTTAAGTCTAAGACCATAAAGCACAACAGCGACAAAAATAACCAATTTCATGGCACCAATGAATTCAACTTTATATAGTTTTAAAGTCAGAATTAATAATTCCGTTAAAAACTAATATATCAGACAAAATGAGAAAGGACCTACCCGGTAAATAACTGCTGCAAGATTCCTATCGAGGGTATCTTTGTAGATGTATTTCCCCAAAAAATTATCTTTTGCAGCAACCATGATTTTAGCAGTGGTTCCACCAGTTACTATACTAAGAGGGTACCAAAGATATACCTGTGGAGAACCATAAGTTAGATTGAACTTGCAGAAATAAGAGAGCTTGCAGAAATAAAATCACAATTTAATCAGCAGCTGAAATAAAAGCCCTGATCCAATGCCGTAAGATAGATCAAGCATATAAACCCAAGGGTTATAGTAATCAGGTCGACACTTCTCTTGCTAGCAGAAATCCATTATACAGATTGATTGGCTTTTCTTGTTTATAAGTATCTGATAGAAAAGAAATACGCAGCGACTGATGATTCGGTAAAAGAGACAACCATATGGCAAAGATTATGCAGAGAATGAAACAAATATGCTCGGCAGAAGATTCAAGGAATGCTCAATTTAATTGCTCTAGGACTTATTTAAGAGGATGGTCGGGCGGCTTGAGAAAAATATCCAATCCATGTGTTAAGGTAATGCAACTTTAAAACCTTTCCAAATTGAAGAATTTGGGATCATTATATATCCAATCCATGTGTTAAGGTAATGCAACTTTAAAAACTTTCCAAATTGAAGAATTTGGGATCATTTGGCTCTTTTTTTTTTTTTTTTATCTTCTCATTATCCTTCTATTTTTACTTTTTGTTTACGGGTGAAGTTAATTTTCATCCTTCAAACACAAGTTAATCCACCATTGTAACTTCCAAATGATGAGGAAAGAATCACATGGGATTCTTCCAACCTTTCCCACTCCATACCACCTCATCATATTCTCTTCAGAACACCCAAACAAGACCTTAAGCTTATATTCGAACTTGTCAATCAGAAAATAAGCTCAAGTAGTCGGGAAAACTTCAAATTCCCGCCACCTCTAGATGAGAAAACTAGAAACATAAATAAATCGATTCCCCTCTCCACACCAGAATTTTCTCGTAAACGAAACAGAAGAAGCAAAGGAACCGAGCAAAAGAAAAAAAGACAGGGTAAGTAAATTGAAAGAGAACGAACATTGGCCATACGAATGAAGATAACAAATTTAGGGTTGCCATCGTCCTCAATCTTGGGCAAGGGAGGAGGAGGAGGGCGCTGATACTGACGAGCCATCATCGGCTTCTTGCCCTTGGCTTCAACCACCAGCATGCGGCGGCGACACCGCTGCGGAGGGCTGTGGATGGTCGGAGAGGAAAACAGCGAATGCCTGACCAAAGCGTCATCGTTTAACCTGGACGTGGAAGAAGGAGGAAAACGAACGAGCGCGTACAAAGACATGGTGGCTTCCATAATTTCTCGAGAATTCGCAGAATTCTCTTTTCTCACCACTATTCAGCTATACGAAGGCGATGTGGAGTAGCGTAAAGGGTAAGAGTAAGGACAAACGTTGAAGGAGTTCTTATCCACAACCACAATCTCCACTACCACTTGCAGTAGAGAGAGAAGGGAATGAGGAAATGCGGGATAGAGAGAGAAAGAAAGAGAAGGTTCTTGTCGTCTTACACGTGGCAGATGGACGCAGTAGAATTTCTTGGACATATAATATAGTGAATAGTCCACGGGGAATCACATTTGGACTAATCTATTAATTCAGTTATAATTTAGGAATTAAATAATTTTTGTAAATTATAGAGTTCCTAAAGGTATAGCAAGATGTGTTAAATCTGGCTGGAAAAGAGGGGAGTTAAATTAGAGAAAATTATTTAATTACCATATAACCAACAATAAGTTGTAGGGAGAACAGCAATTAGGTTCTCATTATTTTTTTTTCTGAAAAACAAATTATAAATAACAGATTCAAATAATTATAAATTTAAGAATATCAATTAAAAATAAAGTATTTAAATTTATATTATTTTTTTATTTGCAATTATTTCAATAGATATTTATACAAATTATTCAAAAATTTAAGATTTAAATTCTATTGTAAGAGAGAATTCTATTTAAATATTATTAAATATTAAATATAAATATTTTTTTAATAAAAATTTAAATTTAAATTCGTTATTTTGTGAGAGATTATTATTTCTATTAAACCTAAAACTATTATTTTAATAATACATATGAATGTTTTATTTTGTTTTTCATGTATATGTGGTCTTATAGTCTTATCCCTTTCAACTCCAGGATTTAATAAAATCTAAATTAATTCAGATCAAATCACAATATAATCCATTTGAACAACAACTCTACCACCCTAACTGCTACATTCCCAAATTCGAACTCAAGACTTCTGATCAACAACTCCTACAATTGAATTGATTTAAGCAACAGGTGGTGTATAATAATGAAATTTGACAGCAATGGCCACGAATCGTTACAAAAGGTTCATTTAGATTTTCCATATACGTCACCCGAAAACAAAAATAATTTGCACTCCATCGACTTCTTTTTATTTTAGCTAATATTTCTGCATCTTAGGATCTTAAGGCCATTGTGCCAGTTACATTTAGAAGGTTCTCCATATTTGGCCAATAAACTACAGAATCCTTCAGGTTCATTCTAAATACTAACACAGGAAGTTTGATAGGTTTATTAGTCATTTTGTTCAAAGTGAACTCAAGATAGATTAATGCTGATCGTGATCAAGGAGCTTCCCTTTTTCTATCAATGGACTTGTGATCTAATGGCATATAAATTTCCTTGTAAATGGTAAGTCGCGTACAATCCTACTTGTAAGTTGTAATCTCGAGAATACCTGCCCCTTTAAATTAGGGGGCAAAAAAGAGCTTCCCTTTTCCAATAGAAAAAGGAAAAAAACTTAACTAACCAAATATTTTGAATTGATCATATTACAGAAGGAAAACAAATTCTACAATGATTAATGAATGAAATGTCATTGTCATGTAATACATACACGTGAAACCAGATTAAATAATGCAAATATTAGAACAATAAGTCAGCATGTAAAATACCTCAGCACTATCATATGAACGGGATTAGCCAAAATTCAAAAACCAACTAGCAAATTCCCTCCATTGTGTCTCCCGTGAGAGCATCCATTCAAATCTCAGAAACTTAAAAACTTACAGGTACAAACAGCAAAAGAAAAATCAGCAACTATCAGATGAGAATCTAACCTCCTGAAGAAGCACATCATGAACCATTAATGCCAGCATGCCAACCAGAAAATACATAAGAGAGAGAATAAGAAACCATGGAACTTGTTTCTTTAAGAAGATGTTTGAGTGGCTATAGCTGTAGGGACAAGAATAGCCTCACTACTTGCAGATTTTGTAGCAGCAATCTCTTCTAATCGCTTCCACGTGGCTTCGAGTTTCATTTTCCCCTCTTCCAATTTCGCTTCTTCCTCTTGAAACTTACACAAGCACTCTTCAAAGAACTTGGGATCGACATCGGCAAAAATCTTGCGAACATTTAGTGTCAGGCTCTGGACGACCTGATTCCAGTGGGCGCGGCTACTTTTCTCCAATGCAGGGAAGATAATGGGCAGAATTACTTTACGGTTTTGTCGGATTAAATTCTCAATGTGATCACTGTTCCACAAATACAGGGCCCTCTCAGCGACCTGGAAGAGAAAGCATCCAGTCATTATTTTGTCAGATGGTGAACATCCTGAGTATGAGCTACAGACAAATTATCACACGAATTTTAAGAGATAGTCTCTTATTTAGAAAATAAAACTTAACTATAAATATATGGCAGACTACAGAGGAATATAACTATCTTATATTTATATATATATATATATATATATATAAAAGAGGAATATAACTTATAAATCATTGCAAAGCCATTAGCGTTAACTTGGAAACAACATGCATGCCAAAATCAATGATGAACCCAAAACCATTGTTATCTCTAAGCTATTATTACCTGGTATTCAATTATACTTTCCTAAAAATTTATCCAAACAACCTATTAAAACAATTATGCTTATAAATCAACTTTAGAAGCTATATTTTACCCAACGCTAATCCAAATGCATCTGAAGCATGTGGAGGCTGCTTATGAGAAACATGGTTGATGGTCTCATAATTGATTTTAATCAAAATATGAGTGTTTGGTTGAGTCTCATAATTGATTTAATCAAAATACGGGGGTTTCAGATAAATTTTCAAGAAATCAAAGTTTTAGCTTTTAAAATTGATTATTTTGGCCATCCAAACAGGTCCATAGAGCGCTTCCTTCTATAAGTGAGTTTAGCTGTTATCCTATCTTGCTATAAAGGAAACATCATAACAATGGCATTAACTAACACCATTGAGCCGGAGCAGCTGAGTTTCCTCCTAAGCAATTCATATAAGGAGGATGATTCTCCTTGTACCATTGGCTGATGTAACTCAACTTCTAAATAAATAGTTGAAATTGTAATAAACATAATTTACAGATTAATCATTAAAAATAATAGCAAATGAGGATGTGACTAGTACAATGTTCACATAATGAGTTACAAACGAAGAAAATCATAATAATGTTCATTACATACTCGATAATAGAAATATCACAAGTTGCTCACATCCGACTAAGACTCAACAATAACAACAAGCATTATTCCACTACTATTACCAAATATTGAATCTATTTTTATATGAATATATAGAATTCATACATGATTTTTCCAAAGATTAATTGATAAACACAAACATTCATGCATCATTGTTAAAACATTGTAATTTTCTGATCCTCAATGTCAGACTTATTTATCTAATGTGGGTAAATTAAAGAAACTAAATAAATTACTTAATTATAACATGTGACATGATCTCTTTAAAATACTTTTGTGTAACATTAGATTATATATCAACTTATAAATTAGGAAAATTAGTTTGTAAACAAGGACAAATATGATAGATAAAATAGATAAAGTCTTACATTTATGACTAAAATTCACCCCCAAACTAGGTCCTACATTTAGAACCAGAGGAGTGATATGCATCTTTGTATAATTCTTACGAACATACACATACATAGTGTAGAAATCCACACCTTTTTATTTAATTTAATGTTATAAGTGCAAATAAGTATATATTATATTTATAATTTATAATACTGTTGGGCTTCAGCTCATTTAATAAACAAACTGTGCCTAACCACAATTTTTGGTTTAATTAAAGCTTGGGCTTGTTCAAATTTGTATACACAAAGCTTGATCGAGCTAATGTTCATCTTGGTTGGCACAAACAAGCAGTTAATTGGTTAGGTTATAGGCCACTTAGTGGTGCAGGAAAGGAAAAGGCACCTATTGGGCATGATCAGGATTCTAGTGATGTCAATAATGGCACTGTCAAGGTATTAAAAGGAAGATCTTTATGTTGAAGAAGCAAATACAAAAAAATTCTGAAAACGATCAGGCAGAGATTGATGGGAACTGGTTATGTTGAAGAAGGTAGGAGGATGCATTTGATGTGAGGAAGAAGATAGAGAAGGGTAAAATGGGTATTTAAATAATAGGAAGGGTATTTTAGTAGTCTCTCATAATTAGATTTGATGTCTAATTTAGACTATTAGGGGTTTGTTGCAATTGGATCGAAAAATTTGGGATTCAATTTCAATTTTTTTTAGATTAGATGCAATATTGCAATTGAAAATAAAGATATGCATGCGTAAATGTATTTTCCCCAAAGAACAATATAAAGGGATTGTTTTCTATGCTAGCTTCCTTTTCAACAAGACTAAAATGATGCATGTTGATTATGTTGGGGCTTTAATGACTTTCAAACGGTTTTTCTTTCCAGAAAAAGACAAAGATACTTGTACTTGGTAGAATTTGAACAAGTGTTCTCACTTTCCATCTATCTTTTAACATAAGAAGCGGTGTAGAACCCATAGAGGAAAGGGGAAGAAAATAGGGAGAAATAGAGAGAAAAGGGAAGAGAGGGAAAATATAACTGTTAACTACCAAACATGCAGATACATGTTTAAAACAAGAAAGCAAATCATAATAAAGAGAATCCCACATTTTAAGCTTTAACGGAAGGCATGATCTTTGCTTCTATGTTTAGGTCTAACATAGTTATTCAATTCTTTATTTGGAGTGTCATCAGGAAGGCAGGTTATTTAATTCAAAGGCAATAGATGGAAGTACTAAAATTAATACAAGCACAGGACAAAAATCATCATCCCCAATGAGCCTTAGAAAATATAACTAGCTGGGGATTTCCAGTAACTAATACTTCCTCCAGTCCAAAATATAAGTCCATTTTACCTAAAAGCACAGAGACTAAGAAAGGGAGTTAAAAGGAAGTTAACTCATTAGATTTGTCAAAAAGTTATGACACTTCCAAAATTACCCTTATTGAATTCAAAGATAAACTTATCATGGTATTTAATTGTAGAGAAGGGCAAATTAGAAAAAGAAAGAAATTAATTCCCCAGATATTATCAAACGGGACTTATATTTTGGACCAGAGAAAGCTTAGAGAAAAGGATTTATATTTTGGCCTGAGTATTATCATCACTTAAAGTATCAAAATACTAACCATTTAAGATTCCTCATAGCAAGGACCAACCATTTTAAATTAATGAATGCAAACTTATAATTTCATTTTTCGTTTTCTCGACTCACCCCCTCACTTTGTAGCATTCTCTAAAATAGAATAATTATATACTGTATAGCTAAAAATTATCATTACTACATGAGACAAGTTTTTTATTTTTAAAACTGAAAAATGTAATTTTAAGTTTATTTTATATAATGACTAGATCCAAACATACAGGGGTTGATTGGATTTCCACATATGATGCATGCTAAAAATCCAAATATGACATTACACCAAGTGTGATCTCAGTGCTACCACTACCCCTTTCAAGCATAACATATCGTCTTGCCAGCAAATCCAGATAAGGTCAAAGAGAAAATGAGAAAGGATATGGCTGCATCATGATATGCTCGACTTACTGAACTAGCCCGTTCCTTTTCCTTATCGATTAGAAAAGTGAATATGTTTAAAAGATAACAACTAGCAGTGAGAACAAAGCAAATGTTTTCAGTAGAATTCTGCTGTGTAATGACATAGTATGTTACCTGAAAGTGCGAGCTACTCAAGCATCGGGCAATTTGGCGGAATAAGGGTACCATACATCTTTGGAATTCTACAAGCTGAGTCACCTCCAGTACTTCCTCAAGCTCACCTAGGAACATAACTTCCTTTGAACTATTAGTGATAGGCCAGTATTTCAGTAAACCCCTAATTACAGTGTCAGCAAGCTTGTTGTCTTTTTCCACGAACTGTGTAATACAGTACGACAACTGCTGATGGTACATAGCTAAGCATTTTGGCTTGTGAAGAGGGATTAAAGCACGGACGAAAAACAATTTGTGCTCTTCCTTTAGTGGCAGAGCAAACCCATTAATTATACTGCCCAGTACCTCTAGAAGCTCAGCTATCCCGTTAAATTTCTCCGTTTCAAAAATAAAATGAAAGAAGATATTATTAATAGATTTCCTAATAAATGGGCGATGCACCATAAACTTTCCATAGATCCGATGCAGGATTGTTTTCAGATACTCCCTCTCTCTTGGATCCTCGGAATCAAAGAGATCTAACAATCTGAGAACAAAAGAGTGATCTATGTACCTTTTTGCTAGCTTTGCATCTGTTTCTGGAGATGCAACAAACCTAAGAAATAATTCATACACAATCTGCAAGTGAGACCAAGCAGGGTCCATCAGAGGTTCCTCATCTTCCAGATCAAAGGCTTCAGAAACCTTGTTCTCATGGGGCTGAGCATTATGTGACCTGAACAAATTTAGAGATACCATCTTGATAATCTCTTGCATGACAGTTTCATTGAATTTGGCATTTACAGAAGTAACATATTCCACCAGCTCAAGCAATGTCTGTCTTTTGATTTCCTTTTCTTTGATATGCTTTGTGGGGTCACTGAAGTCAAACACTACACTGCACAAATTCAGTTTTCTGATGAATAAGTTTTGCTTCTCGGAGTTTGCAACATCCCTAAACCCTGGCAACGCTTCATAAGGAGTAATTACAACACTACCATTCACTCGCGAGTTCGCAATTGAAGGGACATTACTTCCATGACCATATGCTGAACAAGGAGCTGCTTCAGAGCCAGGAAGAAACGTGCTATTTGAACTCACTGGTCCACTACGCACAACATCAGCAGCTCTAGAACCAGTTGTTTGGAGTAAAGAGGCCGATGATGAACCGGCAAATTCACGATTGTCAGCTGACTTAGATGGCTTCCTAGGAAGCTTACCAAGTATTTGTTTGATCATAATTTCAAGTCTAACCCAATTCAGCTATTTGTAACCTTCAGTGCAGGACCCAACGGAAGAAGAGCACCCTATAAAGTCACAATCAAAGAAACCCAACCCACAAGCAAAACAAAAACACCACATAAAGTCAACAGATGAACAGAAAGAGCGTCACAAACTAAATACAAGATTAAGGCACCATCGATAAGCATTAACGAAAACATCAAAGCAGAAGAATCACTTGTTCAGGAAAAAATAATCCTCGCACAAATTGAGGAATCCCCTTTCGTCTCATGATAAATCAAGCACCGAAATTTAAACTCTTTAACCCTGAACTCATAAGTGAATAAGCATAAACCAGAAACTTGAGCACACCAAGCCAATAATAATGGCCGTAATTTTTACAATAACACTTTATGCTTAATCATTTATAGACAGAGGGTGGAAAATATGCTTTCTTACCTCTTCGCATTCTTCCCCTTCAAACCTTAAGATTAATAGTTCATTGACAAAACGATCTGCTGGCGATCCAGAAAAATAAGGAGTATTTTCTTCACTAACATGGTATGGGACAAAAGCGTTGGAGAAAAAGTGAAAAAACTATAATAGCAAGAACATGGTAAGTATTAAGTAAGAGGCAAAAGCGAAAAATGTAGAAGATGGAAGAATCCCAGGTGAAAAATGAAAAGACGAATCTTTTTTATTCTCGTTCAAGCAAGGATTTGGTAAAACTGGAGGGAGGAGAGTGAAATGAAAGGAAAAGCAAGAAAGGCAAGATATCCCCTTTTTTTATTTATTTTGATTTGATATAAATTGCCTTGTAGGGGGGGGGGGGGGTGGTGTTGGGAATGAAAGCTATAAGAAATAATAATGTTGATGATAATGGATAAATATTTTTCAAAACGAATAAATTTTGTCTGAGAAAAAGGGAATAAATTTGATTGATTCATTTATCTAGATTTTGTTATTTATGTTGATTTTCTGGTGATGGTGTTGCCGTTTTCAGGACAAAGTATTTATTGATATATATATATATATATGTTTGATTTTCTTACATATTAAAATTCTTATTTCATGGAAAGTAAATTGATGGGATGGTTGAAAAAAATTGAAGAAAAAAATGTTTTATATTTAAAACTTGATAGTTAAAAATGTGATTTTATTTAGATTTTTTTTAATTTAAACTCATGAGACTAAGGCATTAAATTTAACAACGTTAAAATTGAACTTATAAATGTAATTTCATGTCTCTGTACTTGCCTTATCATAAGAAGAAAGAAAATTGATCCTATAAATTATAATATTCCATTTGAAAAAATAATAAGAAAAATAGTTGAAAAAACCCTTAGAGAATTTATTGTTTAAAGATATCCAAAATTTATTTAAAAAATTAATTTTAATTGGATACAATTCGTAAGTAAAATTTTATTTAATTATATACAATATATTTTAAGTTGTATCAACACATCTTTCCCTATATATAAATATTTTTTATTTTAAATTTTTTTATATATAATTTAAAATAAGTTATACACATGTAAAAAAAAGTTATACCTGTAAAAATGAGTTTGGATACATCCTATTTTAGTGTCAAAATGAAATATATTTGGATATAGTTAAAGGTATATTGAAAAAATCATTCTTAATTAATTTAAATAAACAAAACATATATATGTTAATCTCAAATTTGTGAGTCTAAAAGTATTTTCCTCCATTTTGTAATATTTTTGTCTGATTTGACAATTTTGACTTTCAAAACTCAAATCCAATCCACTGATCACAGAAATGTGATTGCGACTTACAAATAATGATAAATTATGGCACTTATGGTTTGTGGAACCCTAACATAGCATCCACAGAATCATTCCTCTCTATCCACTTTTTTATTTAAAAAAATTATTTTATTTTTAATAATTAATATTCTCTACCAAAAAAAAAGAACCCAATAGTATTTTCTTTGGACATCATCCATAAATTAGCATTTATATACAGAAAAAAAAATAATCTAACTAGTAAGCAGTTAAATATCATTTAAGTGAGATTTTAAATTTGAACTTTATTATATGCAGAAAATTCTTGTTAAAAGACTCACTCACTATAGTTAGGTACGTAACACAGGTCGAATTCATATATACTCGAGATAAAATTCTAATAAATTAGATGGATAACTAAAAAAAATATTTATATTCGAAAGTATCTTTGACTCCATCAAATTATGACCCGTGATATGATATTATTTGCTTTAAGAAGCTTGAGAATATGAATATTAATTATTGGAATTTTCTTCATCATGCATCTTCCTCTATTTTATGAATGAAGCAAAATGAGCTACGTAGAGAAGCTGATACAGATCATCTGGAGATACTATTAATTAATAATTATTAACATATACATATTTATTTATTGTAGAATTTCTTTTCGCTTGATGATCAATCCTGAATGTCCGTCCTATTACAAAATTCTAAATTCTGGAATTTAACTTCTCTTCATTTCTTCTTTTTTATTTATTTTCTTTCTACTTCCCTGCTCAACCCTCAAACTAAATTTTGAATGGTCAGGATTTAACATTTTATAAAATAACTTTTTTTTTTCTCAGAAAAAATCTTATTTACCATTCTAAATTGTTTACATCAAATTTATCTATTTTTTTTGTAATTTCACATTTTAATAATATTTTTTAGAATATTAATTTCTAACCATTCAAAATTTGATCCCGAGTTGAGATGGAAAGTGGAAAGGAAAAGAAATAGAGAGAATCCAAACCCAAAATTCCCAAATACAAAATGGCCCTTTATATTTACTATAAGGTTCTCCAAATGGATAAAAAAGTAGAAAATGCAAGTGAGGCAAGTACGAGTATTTAACAGTATCATGCTCTTAATGAAAATAACATTATTAAAAACTAAACTTGGTCAGTTCCCAAAAGAAGAAAAGGGCAAGTAAAATAATTTACAAAATATTTCTTATAGTCTTGCTTAAAACATTTGAACATATTAACAATGCATTAAACCACACATCCATCTCTACTAATAAATCAAAATACCTTTGGGGGTTCAAATGCAATATACTAGCTAAGCTTTCCATTATGACGTGTTACTATCATCCCCTTCAATTGTTCTGATAAGAAATAAGAAAATATTCATGAAATTACTGCTCTTAGCCACCCCATCCATAAAATACAAAAATAATATAAAATTCCAGCTCAGATAAAAAAAAAAACAAACAAAAAATTGAAGTTATTGGATCATACTACAGTTTCCAATTCTCCCTAACCTGACGAGCTATGAGGGGAAGCTTTAGAATGAACAAGGACTGCTTCACTGCTGACAGATGTTTTTGCAGCAAGTTCCTGTAAACGGCTCCAAGTAGCTTCACGTTTTGCGGTTACCTCATCTTCCTTTGATAAATCTTCCTCGAACTTCTGTAAGCATTCCTTGAACAGATCGGGATCGAGATCGTAGAACGTCTTCTTCACATTTAGAGTCAAACTGTGCACAGCCTGGTTCCAATGGCTTCTGGCATTTCTCTCCAATGCAGGGAAGATAACGGGCAGTATCACTGCGCGGTTTTGTTTGATCAAGTTCTCAATGTGATCATTGTTCCACAAGAACAACGCCCTTTCTGCCACCTGAAAACAAAAGCACAAGATTTACGTTCACGCTGTGCGAAGATATTATGGATCAGTATGTATGGACATTGTCACAGGCTTCAGAACTCAGGGCTAGTACTTAAGATAATACTCCTTTAGTCTTGTTTATAAATCACTTTTAATATATTTCGCTGGAACTAAAAAAAACCTTACAACTTATTAACTCTACCTTAAATTTTAACAACTTTCCAACTTTATCCCTATTTAATATACACTATACTTTGAGAACAAAATCTGCACAATAATAAATTAAGGGTAAAATTATACATTCATATAAAAAATTTAATAATGTGACCTATAAATAGGGCAAAAAGAAGTCTTATCTATCTTATAAATAAGACCAGCGCAGTATGTATTTAATATGCGTATCCAGTACTTTTTTTTTGTTTTTTTCCACTAAAAAGAAGGTGACTATGATATGTACATCCAGCCAGTGTCAGACATAAACATGTTGATGGAATTAACTATAAAAATCAACACTATGAAACAAGCTCTCAATGCGATCAGTATTTCAGAAGAATAACATACTTTCTTCCACCAGAAAACAGAAACTTGAGATTTATGTTTGTGTTGTGAAGGGATAGTATGAATAGGTAGCAAGGGCATTGACATAGATCAGACAACACAGTGACAGAGCAATTGCGTGAGAATAATTAACAATATCCAAAAGTACCGATAAAAATTGAACTATAAAGCAATTCCAGTTCATGCATATTTAGCATGACAATAGTGCCAATCATACATTTGGCTGATCGACTACACCAAAGACGAGCCCTGCTCCAAACCCATGAGTAATCAAAGAAAAGCATCACTAGATCTAACATAACAGGGCCCATTTAATCAGATTTAGTTCAGCTTCGTGTCACTTCACAAATTTAGTCCGCATTAAAAGTAAGAGTTATAAGGTTTAATTTTAAAAGTACAAAATCAAATTAAAGTACTGTAGTAAACAATTATTGCTGGCTTACAACTATTTAAGTTTTGAGGCTGGATTGCTGTAAAGAAGAGCTAATTACAAGTGTCTTTAATTACTTTTACAGGTAGGAGAGCCTTTCAAGGAAAAAAATTAGATAAGAAAAAATATCATACTATTGTGTAATGAGAAAAAAAAAAAACTCTTCTCTTGAATGTTGCAAATTACAGTTTATTCGTACCTCCGTAATTCTAGACTACAAAGAACACCTTAAGAAAATTATTAAAATCAAGCAAAAAGGAGACTGAAATAATAGCATGACATTTTTTTCTCCAACTTTCTAATAAGAAAAGTAAAAACAAAGCCAAATTCTTTTGGAAGTGTCAATCAGGAATCCGTAAAGAACGGTCAAAGTTGTTCTAGTTACTTCTAGAGATGCTTATAGCTTGAAGACTATATTGTCAATAAGTACAGGGCTCCTCGCTCCACTTAGGAAATAAAACCAACCGCAGGTTAGGTTAGTGTATAGGTAAAAAGAACTGTAAAAAAGGTAGCAAGGAAGGTAAAGATGGGAATTTAACTTCCACAAGCACGTCATTCTCAGGACGAATGGGTTCATTGAAAATAGCACATTAGTCATTGCCATGGAAATTGAGCTTCAGGACATCACTGGTAGCATCTATTCCATCATACTGATTTTTCAACAATAGGCAAGCAAGCAACCCATAATGCAAATTATTAGACAAAGATTATGGTCGCCCTGATCTCGTACAAAGATACATCACAACAGAAACATCAAATTTGATAAGCAGCCAAGAAAAAAAGAAAATTGGAATAAAATATTTTTTAACATAAAAAACTCAGTTACAAAAAATTAATGATAATTTCATATTCAATGAAGTCCAGCAAACCACTGAATTGCTACAAATGGATGATCTAAAGGAGAATTGATTCAATTTCAGTTTACAGCACACATGCTCAACAAAAGTGCTCGTTGCATCATAAATAATACAATCAATGCTCTCCTTATCGAGACAGAACTATCACAATTCATAGTAGTTTCATCTATTTGTACATAATGCAGAACTGGCACAAGATATGAACTCCAAGACATGGACTTAAATATTCAGAGACAAGAAAAATTTTCCAGCAATAATATAAAGAAACCAATAAGCAGAGTGTTAGATACGGAAGAGCAAAAAACAAAAAACCTCCACTACCCACAAAACCCTCTCCTTTTCTTCAAGAGGCCATTCCTAGGCATGCAAATCCAAGTTGAAGACCTAAGATTTCTCAGAAGCCCACTAAACTATCGTGTGCATGAGACGATGCTTCATATGACATCTACTAGATTATGCGAGGCGATGGATGCTCAAGCCTTTTGGAAATGGATAATCATTAAGAATTAAAAAAAGACTCAAATTCAAACATCTATGATTTTCTTTTAGGGATGCCATTCTATGCCCCATAAATCTGAGGTGGATTACCAGATGCATCCAAAGCTTAAGAAATTTCACAACAAAGATTCGAATGATTTTCATGTTTTAGAAAGCGATGGAACCCAAACAAATACTCGTATATATTAGAGATGATAGATTTATATGGAAGTTAGATAGCAGAACTGACTCTATAATGAGCAGGGAATAAAAGCAGAATAAAAGAAAACAATGCTAGGCCTTCGGGATGCCAGCCATCTCCCACCAAAACCACTCTAAATTTCTTCCATAACCTTTTTCACTCTTTATAATCCTTCCTCATAACCCATAATTGCTCAGACCCACTCATTCTAGCAACAACAATCATTTTCATTGTTTTGATTTAGAACCTAAAGGAAGTATCAGACTACTAGGAAATCAAGTGATGCAAGAGGTCTCACATTCTAGAGGCCTAAAGGTCTTCTAAAATAAAGGGAAATAGGAAATAAATGAAAATCTGCAGTATAGGAAATAAATGAAAATCTGCAGTATCACAGAGATCGCTAATGTAAACCCACTTCAAAACGCAACTGTAATGCCCACCTAGAATCATGATGAGGTGAAACAAACTAGAGCAAAATATTGAAATACCATACCTGGAAATGTGAACTATTCAAACACTGTGCTATCCGGCGAAACAATGGCACCATACATCGCTGGAATTCTGGAGATTGAGTTGCTTCCAAGACTTCTTCCAACTCACTTAGGAACATCACTTCTTTTGAACTATTTGTTACTGGCCAGTACTTCAATAATCCCCTAATAATGGTATCAGCAAGCTTGCAATCTTTCTCCACGAATTGGGTAATGCAATAAGATAACTGCTGATGGTACATTGCTAAGCATTTTGGTTTGTGCAGGGGAATGAGTACACGAACAAGAAACAATTTATGCTCCTCTTTCAATGGTAGTGCGAAACCATTAATGATGCTCCCCAGAATTTCTAAAAATTCAGCAATTCCATTATGCTTCTCCGTCTCAAAAATAAAACTATAAAAGATGTTATTGATAGCTTTCCTGATGAACGGGCGATGTGCCATGAATTTCCCATAGATGCGATGTAGAGTCATTTTTAAATATTCACGTTCTCTAGGATCTTCAGAGTCAAACAAATCCAAAAGCTTCAATATGAAGAGCTGATCAATATATCTTTTAGCCAACTTAGCATCCAGCTCAGGTGATGCCACAAATCTTAGAAAAAGCTCATAGACAATTTGCAAGTGAGGCCAAGCAGGATCCATGGAAGGCTCCTCGTCCTCCACATCTAGGGCTTCAACAAATTTGTTCTCACGCGGTTGAGGACTAAGCGTCCTGAAAATATTAACAGACACCATTTTTACAACTTCTTGTATTACAATTTCCGGGAATTTACCACTGGCAGAAGTCACATATTCAACCATTTCTCCCAAGGTCTGCCTCTTAATCTCCTTTTCTTTGGTGTGCTTCGTTGGGTCAGCGAAGTCAAACACAACACAGCACATCTTCAGCTTTTTAATAAACAAGTTCAGCTTCTCAGAATTAGGAGCATCCCTGAATGTTGGTAATGCTTCATAAGAGGGAGGCACCGAATTCCCAGTCAGATTTATATTAGGACCCTGGGAAACTCTGTTACCATGATGCTCTCCTGCATTTAAAGCAGAATAATGGGCTGGCAATACGGAAGAATTTCCAGACTTACTGCTCCCATGATCATTGCTTCTATGGGTGGACGAAGCATTTGAATGAATTGCAGGGCTTCCACTTCCACCTTGTTCCCGATATTCAGAGGATTTAGACGACTTTCGAGGAAGCTTACTGAATATTTGTTTGAACATAATTCATAGAATTAACACCAGCCAGAAATCTGAAATACTGATCCCTTAGGCTTGTGCACCGCACGTCTTCGTCTGTTGTGCGAAATAAACCAGTATTCATGTAACCTTCCTCAATGACATAAATTCATGTACAGAACTTATCTGACACACATCTTGTCCGAATGTCCCTCAATAGACAAAACATATGATGGCCGCATGAAATCCCCTGTTCATCTGGGGAGCAGAAAGAAACCCACTTTTCTAACCATGGATCAAAACCTAGTCTTCCAGTATTTATCTCATTCAATGAAACTCTCCTATAAATACAGCTTACCCAAAGAGTTGAAGAGATAATTGGTTAGAAAAGACCAAACCTTCGCACTAGATTCAGAAACACAGCAACGATGAGCAGCAATAATCTTCACGATTCTATTCAAAATTCATAATTTCGACCATCGTCCTCCGTTTCTTCGACTTGATACGCGAGAGAAATAAGAAGAATGTTCCGCGGATTCCCCTTTCTGTTCTTTTGTTTCCTGAAAAACAAAAGATAATTTTCGAACAATCTGTAGAGAATAAAATATATCCCAGCAATAAAAATAAATAAAAAGGCGAACCAGGAAAAAGCACATGCAAATGAAAACATCCAGATAACTCAAAAGAATATCGCAACAGAAAAAAAGAAGTAATTATAGGGTCGTATTATACATAGAGCAAACACGGTTTTATCTTCCTCGTCGTTGTTTGTTGACCCGGAAAATTATTCATTACCAGCACGCATTAAAATATTTCCTCTGATTCAATCATTCTTCTCTTTGATTCTGGACCCGTTTGTTCGCCCCTCGAAGGTCAAAGCAGAAGAAAACAGCGACTAAAAAAAGCGAGAAAATACACCAGAAAACATCAATTGGCCAGAACTCAATTCAAGACTACCCCGTCGTCGGTCACATCAAAATCCCGCGTTCGTTCTGCGTCAATGAAAGAAAACATAAGCTCGGATTGAGATTGAAGGCCCCGGAAGAATAGCTTTTGTGGTTAGCTTTTAGTAATGTTTGGCAATAATTTTTTCAAACCATGGTTTTGTGTATAATCTATTTTTAAAATTGATTGCCAACGGAGTGTGAAAATTATTATGTTTATATATTTTAAGCTCGGCACAGAAAGTTCACAACAAATTGAGGATTAGTTTTTTTCCAATTCATGTTTTGGGTTCGCTTCGGCTTGGTGAAACTGAAGGAAGACAAAAAGTAGAATAGAGTAAACACAGAGCATGATCGTCACCTTTATTCTTTTTAACGAATTAAGGTAAGGTTAAGGTATCACAGGTTCAACTAAAACTAATTTTTAAAACATTTAAATTTAAAATAAATACAGTATTTTTAAATTCAAACCATATTTCCCAAGGGAATGAGTATATTATACATGCAATACAATAGAAAATATATTTTCTTAAAAAAAAATTAAACTAGTTATTCGTAAGTAATACAGCTCAACTTAAACTTTGTATACAAAATTCACATTTGTAGTTAAAACAAAATAAGCAAATATTTAAGAAGGATGTAGTAGTATGAAAGAGAGAGCAAGTATGATAGGCCAACATTAAACAAACAAAATTCACATTTGTTTATTTGTTTAAGTTTAAGTCCCTTCGGGGACATCCGATAAAATTAAACAAATAAATAAATCTCTCGGGGTGGCCCTTCCATGATTCCTCTTCAAGCCTAGCCCATGAACCTAGGAGTAGGAGGATCATATAATCTAGAGTAATCCAGCTCACATATATAGGAGGGAATGTATAAAAAGTGAAGTAAATAAGCAAGCACCAAAGAAAAGCATTAGCCTTTAGCTAATGGTTGTGCACACGTGCTCCTCTGCTGCTGCCACGGAGGGATCGCATCTTAAAATGCCCCAAAATCATCTTACCCAAACCCTTTTTCTCTCCAGTACTCTTTATAACTCTCTCTCTCTCCCTCCCTCTAGCCTGTAAGGGGGAATCTAATAAACCTCGGATTTAACAGGTCATCCACGCCCAACAAATAATTATATTACATTGGCACACTTATTTTTCAAAAAGAAAAAAAAAGACAGAACAGAAAAGAAAAAAATTACTCAAAAACCTACAAATACTTGGCCTAGTCTAGCCTAGCCTAGTCTAGAAGTCCCTAGAGCTGTTACACTTGGGGCCTGTTTGAATTAGTTTTTAGAGAATAAATTTTGGGAAGAATAGATTTTGAGAATAGAGATGTTTGGATGATTAGTAGTAGAATTACTTTTTATATTGATAAATTACTAAAAAGGGTATGATTTGATTAAAGTATGAAAGAGGAGAGAGGGTAAAGAATAAATAGGAGAGATGGTAGAGAAAAAATAGGATAGAAGAGATAGTGTAGAGAAGAGAGAGGAAAGAGGAGATAAGATAAAGAAAAGAGAGAAAAGAGGAGAGAGGAGAGAGAGTATAAAAAAATAGAGGTAAAATAGTAATTGGATAGTCCATAAGTTCTTTTATTATTCTAAAAACTATTTTTAGTACCTTATTCAAAACCATAGTTTCAAACCATAATTTTGATCAAAATCAATTCTGGATAAAAATTGTTGTTTGTGTAAAATTTTTTTAAATTAAAATTTTGATTAAAATAGATTCTCAGAAGCTGAATCCAAACAGCCAATTGGTTCATTTAGAATTAAACTCTCCAAATAACGGCACACACAACTATTCACTTTTGATGACAAGAGCATTATAGTTCAATGACACCTCTTACCTCCTCCTCACATAGAGAATATAGGTTCTATATCTTTAGATGATAAGAGTATATATATGCGCGAGGGAGTTTAAATTGTCTTAATAAAAAAACTATTTACTTTTGATATATTTTTAATAGGTAAGCTAGTATATGTGTACTTTTGTGTGTGTGTTTTTCTCTTTTGGGGGGGGGGGGGGAGGAAATTATTATAATTTTTTTAAAAAAATATATAATTACCAAAAAAATTTACAAGGCGAAAATTTATTGTCATTTCCTCTTGAATTTATTAGAGTACTATTAAGCCTTTTTAATAATTATATTTTTTAAAACCTCATAATGATATATTTTTTGGGAAAAAAAGCACAGCATGCATAATTTTTTTAGTGAAAAAACTACCTGCATAGTTAATCCAAGCATATAAATTTAACTGCACAATTCTCATAAAATCTGATCCTTTTCAACGAAGATCAATAGATAGACAAATTTATGGGACAATAAATAAAAACCAGCGTGTAGAGCAATGAGCCCATAGACGATACTCTTACATTCCCTACGAAGTTGTAGGAGGCAAAACTATTAATATAAGCCTGAATTGACGGTTCTCTTCCCAGAAAAGCTGATAAAACTTCAATGGGATCCTTTGATCCCCTGGGGCAAGTACCTGCCGATATTAGTTTTAATCAAATAATTTAGTAAAAGGACTTTAGCAATATGCGAGAATTTTATTAGGTAACCAATATATAGCTGCGTGACAATTTTAAAGCTAATAATAACAAATAATCCATTCGGCATGTTTGGTATCATCAAAAGTGACTTTTCAAACAAAAAATTAAGTTTGAGCCAAGATAAATGTTGGGGATGACTTTTGGTAAAAAAAAAGCTTATCAGCTAAAGGTCAAATTGAAACTGTAGCGTTTTTGTGGATTTTAACTTTCTTGTTTTTTTTTTATATTTGAACTTATGTTTTCAATATATCATCTTAACATGTTTATGTAAAACTAACTTTTTTTTATAAAAACATAAATCAAACTATTTCCGTTCTTTCATATAAGACCCATTTCATAAAAGACCCATTTGATTAATTTAAAAAAATTAAAGAAACTTAATAAATTACTTTAAAATATTTATATTTATCACTTTTTCTTAAAATTAATTTGCCTCACAAATTGATATATAAGGTACTCATATTAAACATATATTATAATTAAATAATTTATTTAATTTTTTCATATTAATCAACTAAATTTTATATCGAGTATTACACTAATTGACTTTTCCCTCAACTTCAGTTTGTAAAATTCAGTTGGGATAAGAAAACCGCATTAATCCAAACAAACAAGCCAGTTAACATTACTTACCTTGTTCCTGAATTGCATGCCCACGTGATGGTTTGAAACATCATTGCCAGCAAAAACCTGAACATTTATGAAGTTTTAAATGTCGAGATATTTGACTAGATGGTATTTGATGAAGCAGCGAGTTACTCGTACCTTGCTCCAAATACGACTGTAGCAAGCAGCCTCATAACCTATAACACTGGAAGGAAAACATGAAGATGGATTAGTTCCTTCTAACATTGGCAAGCCTAACATCACCTGGGAAATGAAAATAACAGATCTTTCTTTCATTTTATTTTTCATTCCAGTGTGAACTTAATATAGGATAAGCCATAAATTCATGTACCTTAGGGTGAAGATGCTTGAACAACTCTAAAATGTCTACATTATCAGCAGAATGTATGATTTGATCAAAAAGACCTGTTAGCAAAAAATAACTTGCATAAATACATAAGATACTAATATCAAATATGAAGTTTAATTCCAGGATGTAGAATGATATAACATACAGTAAAGAATCTCTTGCTTTAATTTGAGTGCAGAAAAAGAATTCCTCCATCTTTTAATTGATTTGCATATGTCTTCCTTTAAGGGCTTTGTAATATCCTGCAACTCATTAAATCGATGTAACAATAAGTGCGTGGTGTTATCAAAAGAAGTATTCATTAGACCCATTTCAGATGAGTAATGGCAGTTCCAAACTGTTTCAGAGTCATGCAATTAAGAATGCAGTGTTGGAGACCAAATGTCTGGTGCAGCTGGCCCCAGATAAATCAGACACCCTGCACTGTGAGGATGGCATGACTCTGAAATGATCCCTCGTTTCAGGTGTTGTTTTTTGTGTTTTGGGGGGGGGGGGGGTTAATTAAAGACTTGAATCACGCAGGGAACCGACCGCAAAACTCACCTGATGGAATCCAGTTATCAACTTCAAAGAAGAGCTTTCATAACACCTACAGTTTTTCACAAGCATGAAGAATAAACTGGGGTTCAACAAAAACCCTGTGATTTTTTTTGAACCAGTGAAGAACTATTGATTGAGTGATTGATTACCAATTTTCTAGCACCTGAGCAGGGATTTCCACAAAGTCAGGATCAATAAGCAGCCCAGAAAGTCTAGAAAATGATGCACGATTGCAGATTTGTTGAACCTAGCAGTTTATTTTGAAAAGATTCCATAAGAAAAAAACAATGTGCACAAACAAACATGATTGGAAGTACAATCAATGAATAGTAAAAGTTTAATAATGCTCATACTTACTCATTAAAGAGCTGAATGGTTTGAGTAAAAATAGGGTTGAAGAGCAATGGTTAACATCCAAAATCACAAGAGAATAGCCAATACTAGTTTAAAATGAAAACCCACTTTTCTTGAATAAAATACAAGGTCAGAAAAATAAATAATAAAGGCCTAACAACTAAATAAAAAATGCTTTAATAGGCAAAAAGAAACAGTTAAATAAGAAAGATGTCGTTAGAATAAAGCATTTACTGCAGCAATAAACACCAATCTACCATTCTCTCTTGTAGCTTGAGTTACTACAATAATAAGGAAAAATGTTGAAGTCCCCAGAGTAGGATATTCAGCAATTTTTTTATTCCCTTTTTTCCCAGAAAAGGAAATCATAATGACGATAATGATAACCATAGTAAATGAAATAACTCAGATTAGGGAACCATTTCGGATGAAAGAAAACATACCACATGGCCAAACTCATGGACAAGACTGACCACTTCAGAAAATCGCAATAATCCAGAATTACTGCCAACATCCTTTTGACACTGAGAGATCAATAATGCAACTGGAACCTGCATGCAGAAAAACATGACAGATGGATAACTTTTAAGAGACAGAATGATAATATTTTTATCCAAGCAATTGTCAAGATTCAATATTTTGAAATAAATGATTAAACGCAAACCTAACTTGGACATTCCACAAATTTGCATGAGATGTATGTTAGTGTAATTACAAGTTGAAAACAAAATAACAGACCATAAATACATCACATGAATAATAATCACCCATGCATGAAATCATTTATGCAGGAAATTTCTAAATTAGAAGTTTTATTTTTCTTTTAGAACAAGACATATGAGGATTGAATTTTTTAATTGACATTCTAGTAGGGTCTGAGGCAAAGATCCTTGCTTCAGCTCCTGATTGCAATGTTCAATCACAAGTAAATATGTAGCAGTGATAGAAATAAGGCATGTACATAATTCATTACCATGCGAAAATGTTTAGAGGGAGAAAAATAGAGAACTCTAACATCAAAACCATTGCTTTGAATCAGAAAAATAGAAAAACAAATGTTGAGCAAAAAAGAACCTGCTGTGCCTGACTGATTGTTGATGCATTGTTTTGAAAAGACACCACACAAGCATGGCCATATTTACTTACCTTCCCTACTATAGTAAAAAATATAAAACCACTTTTCCAACTTCTGCTAGCAGACATAAATTACTGAAACACTGAAATATTGGGTAATGGGGAACAAACCTTGAGTACAAATCAAGGTAGCAATAACCCAATAATTCACCAGAATGTCTGAGAAAACACAGACATCAGAATGCCAAATCTCAGCACCTACAATTTCCTCAAACCTTATACCTGCGTGAGAAATACCAAGAATGAGAACCGGCATGCATTATACCGAACCAAAAGAATATCTGATGGTCAGGGCAACAAAATACAAGGAGGCTAATAGATTGTCAGATATAACCTTACCAAATATATATTGGAGAATTTTCAAGATCCCAGATAGAACTAAACTAATTGGAAAGTATTGTTTGAGCTCGCCAAAATCCAGATTATAATTCTGCTCTTCAAATCGTTTTATGTAATACGGTAAATCCTCAATTTCAAATGGAAGCTCTCCTTCGTCTTTCTTCTGAAAACACAATAAACTTGTAATCAGAGGGTATAAAATTACTGAAGATACTAAAAACAAATGTACAAACCTTCATATTTTTCAACAAATCAAGTTCCTTCCTGGCCAAATCATCTAAACTGGATGATATGTCTTCTAGGAACTCAAACACCTGGATAAAATTTAAAATAGGCACGCATCAAGCAAAAAGCCTCATGTAAGATCATAACTCAAATCTATTAACAAGGGATAGGATATGCCCCCAATTCCTATTACATTTTTCTTAGAACGAGATGTAACTCCATTCAACTAGACAATTTGTCAAGATTGTTTTCCTCTAGAATTGGATGTGTCCCATAGTGCAATCATTTGTAACAGAATACACCTAGGAAGAATTTATCTCACATATCTCTCATATTCGCTCTCGCATATAAAGATGCTTCGCTATCAGTCTTGAGAGTTTGATTTCTTTTTGTATAACAAATTAGAAACAACTTTTTAAGTATTAGAGGTTTACTCAATAATACAAAACTAACTTACTAGTATTGAAGTTAAGTTACCATATAGTTACTTGACAAGGAAATCAGATGGAAAATTATTTTGACCTTAATTAGAAAAGCATTTTCCTATCGAAACCCAGTTTATAAAGCTCTAACTATAACACATTACAACATATCTAGTACAACTTTACGTACCTTTGTAGGTGTCCTTGTCATCCTAATATCAACAACATATTCAGCATAGTTCAAATACCCAAGTAAACGAGCATATTTATGTCGCTGTTCCACCTGAATCATACCAAAAGAATATGCATTAACAATTTTATACGAATGTATCATAATGAAAATGCAAGAAACAACAAATACAGAATCAAAGATAATATAAACTCTGCCTAAATATGCTCATGTGAATAGCATATCAAAATTTAATCAAAATGACTGATCTTGTTCACAATTCATATTTTTAAATTTTGTCCAAAGAATTCAATTTTCTTATGAATCACGAATGAGTTGTTTGAATTAGAGCATGTACAGAATCATAAAATTAAATGAAGAATTGGTGTTGGCAGAGATAGGAAACACACGTGGGTGCATTAGAGAATATTATTATTTGAAGACTAATTGTTCAATTTGTTTTAAATAAATCTTATCCTTCCTTATCTGCCAAAGAGGTTGGAGAGGATTAGAACGTTTCTAACTTCCTATATTATTGGGATTAGATTGGGAATTGAATAACTGGATCTTAGTCAACCATAACACAAATCTCTCCTATTTGTATCAACAGATTCCGCCTTCAATGATAAGGGAAAAAAAAGAAACATTTTCTTTGGTTCCCTTCAACACCTCTAAATTTCAGTTAGTCACACAATAACAAAATGTTGCTTATATATCAATGTTCAATGACCTACTAAAAAGCTAGCTTCTGGTGTTTAGTACTTTGTAGTATTACCCAACTCATATTGGTAGAGCAAGTATAATATAATAACTAAAAGTTGCTAACAAATCATTAACTTGCCACGAAGCCAGCTTTTGGTTTATGGTTTGTTAGTTCTATTTCCAAACACCTATTAGCAGTTTAAGTACAATTTCAATAACAAAAAGTTGCTTACAATTCAATGACCTACTACAAAAGCCAGCTTTGGGTCAAATAACCAATAACTTCATTGTTCATAGCTCACAGTGAGCTCATCTTTGATATTAGAAAGTAAAGTGCTAAATAGTGAGGATTACATTTACAAAAATTACCAGATTTTCCAAAAGTGAAAGATTGACTTCTCCAGATCTCTTCCCGTATGCTCTTGCTACCATCCGCCTTGTAGTTCCTACCTTCACAAACTCAAGGAAATATTACCGATCATGTAAGTAGTGAGTAAAAGTTCTCAACATAAATGGTGCAATACAAGAAAGAAGTACCCACCACCATGACAACAATAGACATAATGGATGCTATACAGAAGCAATTAATATTTCTGCTCGTGCACATGAAATAAATTCAGAGTCTACAGTGACAATATGGTTACTCTCAGTCAATCCCTTCATTACTGTGGGCACATACAGTTTTACAACTCACATTTTTCAACAGAATTAGTTGTTGGTTTCATCTTGTTCTACACGAGTTTAAGACCGATAATCATTTAGTAAATTATTTATAAAACTATAATCAATTATACAACAACTTTTAGCAAAATCAAGTTTGAAATAATATTCAATACTTGCCATCTACTTCCAGGCAGCCTGTATTTCTTATAACTGTGTCCTTTTCAGCACAAAATACCCATGGAATATAACAATAAGCCATTTTACCAATTCCGAATGGCAAACCACTATAAAGAACAAAATTCCGATTCATCAAAGAAAAGATTCATGAACCTCAAATGCCTTTCAGTATAAGGGGATACAAAAATCAATATGGTGCCCTACCATAATATAAGCACTCAGTTGGCAAAGCAATATGCAATCATATGTTAATACTTAAAATGCCATACCTTGCAAAGTTCAAGTACAGCTGCAACATGATGACTTTTCAAAGAGATCTTCAATTTTCCGTTTTCAGATTTATCTAAAGCCTGTAATGGAATCAATTTATTCCAAGTTTCAAAACCATAATTCTTCAAAGAAATGTTCATTTTCTTTCAAGGCAGCCCAGAACCAAAGTAGCAATGAGTGCTCATATTAATAGCTCTTTTTGAGAAGATTTAAATAAAAAAAAATCATATAAAACTTATCCAGACCAATTAAATAATTCATGTCTAGAAAGATGAGAGGGATCTGGTCAATCGTGAACTAATAAAGATGCCCTGGATAGTTTACTATAATCATAAAGGTTCAATATTTTCTAGGAAATTCCATTTTGCTTGAAAGTTTTAGGAGAAAAAATTTCATAGACATAGATTTTTCTTCCATTTAAAGGGGAGACTTTACATTATTAATCATTCTAGTGTTATGTGTAATATCCCAATTTTTTATCTTTATATTTAAGTAAAATTAAAAATATTATTTATCAATAATTTAAAAATATTATCTAATTAAATTATTATAATTTAGTATTTTTATTATTTTTAATAAAATATGAGATATAGATTATCCTATTTTTATCTTATTTAGAATTTTAGAATTTGATTATTATTAGTTAGGAATTTATTAAAATTTATATTCAGATTTGGATATGCAATTTTATTTTGAAAATATAGTTTAAATTTTAAATTATTATATCTGATAAGATTTTAATAAAGATAAGATATAAATTTGAATTTTAAATTACTATTATGACTTTATAAATAGAGCTAAGACTTTGAGTTATTCCTCAAACTTGATTATTGAGTCAACTCCTCTATTTTTAATCCTCTCTTAATCCCTTTTTCTATTTTCAAAGAATCTCACATATATTTTCTTCCCAAAGACACTTTTAGTTCAACTCACTTAAAGTTGAAATTTACCTCTCAAAACTTTTGTTGTAATTATTCATATATTTTGGCGAGAGGTAATAACTTTCTACTTATTGTGTGTGCTAATATGATGTTTGTGAGTGTTTTAATATATATATATATATATTAATGTTGATATTATTATATTGAGAAAGCTTATTTAATGATTTTTATCGAAAATAGTCTTGTGGGATTTAAAATTTAATTTAGAAAGTATGATATTCTAAACTTGTTATATATTGAGATTATAATTTAAAAGAAAGTTATTATATTAAAAAAAACCATTTTTTGATGATATTTATTAAGCTATTGAGATTTTGACAATTATTTTGAGGATTATGCATTGGGATAGGTGATGATGGAGTTGTATTTCTACCACGTGGTATAGCCTCTATTGAAGCTCGATAGTTAGCTTTTGTCCCATCAGTTTACCGAGGGACGTGCCCCACCTGTTTAGCAAGGGGTAGCGACACCCCTACCTGTTTACCGAGGGGGAATGGATCCATGGTCTGGTCAGGTGCTCTGTGGATTTTGGCTTATCCATATCACTTGATCAGTTAGCTGTTCGAGGGGTAGTTACCACTAGCCCATGGGTTCGGTCGGCGGAAATAAGGCGGTTTGGTTGGTTTGAGGGGAGGAACTTGGGTGAATTATTCATTTGATTTCATTAAAATAATATATTATTTTGTATATATTATATTTTATGAGGTCCCACTTGACACCTCATGAGTACATGTTAGCATGCATAATGAGTAGGATTGATGGTTACTGAGACGTTTGTCTCACCCTATAGTTATTAATATTTTTTAGAGTATATTCTCATCTTAAGACCCCAGGGAAAAAGTTCACAAGTTTGAGTAGAGCTATATTAATTGTATAGCCCTCTTCCTTAAAGGTATGTGTAGAATATTTGTATATTGCCATAGGTTTTATTTTGCATACTCATAAATCATATTACCTGATTTATATTTTAAGGAAAACCTTTTTATAACTATGGTAGAATTCATTTAAATTTTAGTTAAACTCTTTTCTATTATAGTTAACTCTTTTGAAATAAACTAAATTCATTTATAATATTATTTTCAAATTATATTAGATACAAAAAATGTTTAAATAATTAATAATATTTATATTTTAGGAGGATTTTGCATTATTCCCTTAAGAGGGACAGACTCACAGACCAAGAGTTGCACTTAGCACGTACAATTGGAAATCCAAGCTTCTTCAAGTTATTTGTTTAAATAGCAATATGCAATAAGAGTAATACTAATGTTGAATTGCAGATCTCCAAGTATATGCTTCAGTCTAATTTTGAATGAGCAGAAATGCTCCATGCCATTCTTTTGCATTATAGGATGGCTGACTTATTATGAAGTATGTTATTTAGGGTGTATTTAATTTAGCTTCTAGAGAATAGATTCTAAAGAAAATTAATTTTAAAGTGATTTTGGGGAATAGATTTTGTATGAAGTGATTTTGAAGAAATAAGTATTTTGATAGTTGTTATCAAAACGACTTTTTTGATGGGTAAATTACCAGAAATGGCATGAGGTAAATGATAATTACATAAAGAGATAGGAAGGTGATAAAAAATTGTAGGGTTAAAATTGTCATTTCCCATGCTTAATATCTGAAAATTGCTGAAAAGTTGGTAGCTTTTGCTTATCTAAAACTATGGCTTCAAATAACACAAACCATAGTTTTGGTTAAAAGCACTTATGCCACGAAGATAGGTGTTTGGGTGCTTTTAAACCCACCTTGAAGTGATTTCTCAACATTGCACAAAAGTTTAGATAAGAATGAGGAGGTGAAATTTCTGAGGTAACGCAGAGTCTTTGCAGTGCTTTGGTGTATTTGATTAAAGAGAAATGCTCAAATTTTTCATAATGATCTGTTACCTCTACAATAAACGTATAATAAAATAGTGTCCATGGATATTCACTTTTGATCTTCTCCTGGTTCCTTCAAGAGGTCTTTATTGAATATGCAAAGAGATTGGGTAGTTTTGCTGTTTCATTGATTCTTATGGCATACTGTGTTCTTTGTTATTTCATCTTTTTAACTTTTAGTGGTATATTCCATCTTATTAGGAATCCACACTTGTAATGAACAAATTTTATAAACCATAAGTTTAAACATCCATTACATTAAGCACTCAATATTTTACTTGGCCCAAGGATCGCAATGGGAAAAATAAATCTTGGAAACATGCCTGAAATTTAAACTTCTAGTGTTATTTAAAAGTTATGTCAGAAATAAAAACAAAGGGAAGAAAAATCATACTCAACCTTGAGAAACTCTGGAGGCAATCCAGCTAACTCTGACTCGTTGAAGAGAAGAAAACTGCCATCATTGCTAAGATTTTGGACATATCTTAAGCTTAATTCATCAATCTTAGCTCTTAAACGCAGTAACTCTTCTCTCTTGGTTGCAGTGAGGTTCAATCCATTTCGCTCAAAGTGTCTCACCTGTCACTGATTATGCAAGAATCAAGACCTGGATTTTGTTTTTCACATGGATAACATTTTAACATATACTAAATTGAGTTTACCAAAACGTAGGTAGCACAAAAAATATTCATTTTCTCAACAAAGTTTCCCAAAAATATATAATTACAAATAGAAATTAACTTACCAGAATTTGAACAAAGCATTTGGCTTCAGCACTCATCCACTCCCCCCTTGCGACAAATGCCTTGACAACAAGATATAAATCTTCACGTTTGCTGATCCAATTTCAAGGAACAGTATTATATTTAACCCTATAATCCTTATATTAAAGAGAAAGTTAAATTTGTAATATCTTGTAATGGCATATATTGAATAAGTCATGGAAAACAAAAATCTATGAAAACCTGAGTTTTCCTTTCTTTTGCTTCTAGTACAAAACAAGCATAGTAGGGAAAGCCATTATAGCAAGTAAAATTCATAGCTTTTCCTCCCTCTATAGATTACAGTTAAACGTAACCACCACCTATTCCTAATAACCTAATCAACCAAACCTGCACAAGTTAAGATGAGCATCTATTTTTCTTTCTGCTTCTGCACTAGCTTTGCGCACATCCTCCACAGAAGATATCAGCTTTGGAAAAACAGAAGATTGTATCAACGGGAATTGCTGTGTTTCAAGTTCTGCTAGAGGTGATATAACGTTCATGTATGTAACCTGCGGTTTTAGACCACTCAATTAAGTCAAGCAAGCCTTAGAAAACAATTTACAGTGACGGAAAAAATAAAAAGGGGGAAATAAAGTTAATATCAACAAACAGAAATGACAACAGTTATGAATTTACCAATGAAGCAAGAAAAGGGAAACTAATCAGGATCATACACATGCAAGAAAGTTGAAGAGAGGATCATATCCTTAAAGGCCTCAGTAAGAACATGCTACAAATAACATGCCATCAGAAACACCAACGGTGCCTTAAGAAGCTTCCTCATGTATAGGATAACAAAATAAAGAAATACAACAATTAAGAATACCTTTTCAAGGGGGACTGAGGCAACAGCATCATGGACCTCTTTTGACATCGCAATGATTTGGTCTGCCAACTTAAGAATCTCAGATTTTGATAGGTTAATACGCACATGGGAGCCCGGAAGGTCTACAACGTTACCCAAAGCGATTTCAGAAACAAACATATATTCATTTTAACTATAATTAAACCAAAAATATATATAACATTAGATCACCAAAGCCAAACAAGCCAGACAGCTTAACTAAGTTAACTCCAAGATAAGAAAGTAAGAGATAATTGGACCGTTTTTTCTTCGATCTTTCTCCTTATGGTGCTTGATGGCGGCGATGGCAAGGTTGACGGCAATTGCAACCACAGCTGCAGCTCCAGTGAAGGCGAGCAGGCTTCTGTCTCTCTTCTGTTTGACCATTTTCTCACTCTTTTCTTCACTCTCCGTCATTTTCTCTGGTCTTTTCCCGATCACCAAAACTTTCAATTGCGAGGGAAATTTGCTTAGCTTTGGGTGGAGTGAAATGACAAAATTGAAATTAACGTATATAAAGAAATTCCAAAAGTAAATTATGTACGAGTAATAAATATCAATAAATATTAAATAAAGTGTCGTTTGCAAACAAAAAATAATTAAATAATGTACATGTCGTTATCAGGCCGCCCAACAAATCCTGGGGTTCTCTGGGATAGGTGAAGGCTAGAGAGATTGTGAAGCGGTTGGGGGATCATACCCATTTTCATTCCTAGTCATGTGGGCCGACCCTTTTCATCTACAAAAAGTAGTTGGGCCTATCATCACTTCACCAGCCCAATATAGTTAGACTTGAGCCCACATATGGTCAAAATTAATTGGGCCTACTATGACTTGACTGCCCAATCCATTTAGACTTGAGCCCACCTATGGTTTTGGCAGTCTGGGGAGGAAAGATAACTCTGGGAAACCCCTAAAGGGCAACTCCCGGATGGAGACGACGAACACGGTTAGCTGAGAAACTAAAACACAAAAGCGCACAGCTAAGTCAATCTTCATTCATTGTTTGGCGAGCGAGAAAAGATTTGGTCTTGAGCCGGAGTGAATCTATGGCTCCGAAGTCGAAGGATAAGCCGAAACCTGCTTCACCGGCGTCACAGCCTCTTCCTCCCATCGAAGATCTCTTCACCACGCTTAATAAACACATACAGAGTTCTGCCTACAAAAATGCTGTTAAAGTTGCAGATCAAAGTTCGTTTTGCACTTAGAATTGTTTTCAATTTTGTTGATTTGTATGCCGACCCTACCTCCCTCTATTTCTATATGATTTGCTTTGTTTGTGATGTCTGAAAATTATTCCCAGTTCTCTCTATTGCACCTGGTGACGAGGATGCGCTTCGATGCAAAGTTGTGGCACTGGTCAAATCTGATAAACCTGATGGCTTTCAAGAGGCACTCTCCGCGATTCAGTCTTCTGCGAAGCCACCGGCTGATTTCAATTTCCTTAAAGTATGTAATTTCAACTTCCATTGTAGTGTTTCGGTTAATAAATTGAATTTTTCTGTGGGTAGAGACTCGATTATTTGTCAAGATGTGCTTGTTTGTGACCAAGCTTGGTTGCTGCATGGAGAAATTTAATCCATGAGGCCATGAGGCAGTCCAATGAAAATTATTTTTAACAAGGAAATCTACTGGAATTTCTCCATAATCAATGTTATTCAGACTTTTGAAAGCGGCTTTTAGGGATGCTTGAGTTGAATTTAACTCAAATTTGACTTCTTATTAAATTGAAATCTCAGAATCAAACGCTCGTTGTTTTGGCAATTTAAGCGGATAATGTGTTGTCCCCTTACTCATAGCTATACTTCCCCACTGTTGTGCTGCATTTAATTAGCTGCATCAAGAAATGTAAAAAGGGATATGCCTGTTATTAATCTTAACATGGAATTATTTTCCTCTACATTGTTTCTCATAGATTGAGTAATATTGACATAGTAACTACCATATCTATGTGAATTTTTATTTGTTTGCATACAATGACCGCACATGTATTTGGGGTTTGAGGATGAGACATGATCAGGAAAAATTGGAATTTGGAAGAATTCTTTCTTGACATCTTATTCTTTTAAGTTAAAAGGGTATACTGTGTGCAAAACAACAGAAAATTTGTATTTAAAGCTATAATTATGAGCATTATAATTATAAATTTGTAATATGCCTTGGACTTCACCCTTTTTTCTTCAAAATCGTATAGTTATCTTCTTTTAATATTTCTCTTGAAGAAACAAGTAGTGGAATTTCTAGATGATTGGATGGAAAAGGCATGAAGCATGTTAGGTATAATCTGGGATGCAATGGAACATAGAAGGGTAATCTGGCTGGTGTAAAAGGTTTCTGAGTGATTGAATATTTGGAAGAAATGAAGGGTTCTTGTATTTCTTTGGTGGATTAGTGAATGTGTTGCCCTTATTCAAGCTTGTCAATTCAGTCAGCAAGACCATTTACTATTCTGATATGCATGCAATGTCCATTTTCTTTTGAAACATTCATATATTTAAATATGAACGTTTTTGTCAGTGATATAGTTTGTGGAAATTCATTGCATGGATGCATCTTGTGTGCGCTCAAGTGGATCAATGCTTACCATTGATATTGTTGTTTCCCTTTTGCTGTTTCTAAATAGGCATACTGCTTATACAGACAAAACAAGTTAAATGAAGCCTTGGACTCTCTGAAAAGGGGAGAGAGAAGTGATGAAGCCATGCTCTTGGAATCCCAGATTTTGTATCGTCTGGGGAAAATGGATGCTTGTGTGGATAATTACCAGAAGCTTTATAAATCCAAGATTGACAACTTGGAAATAAATTCTGTTGCTGGCCTAGTTATGGCTGGAAGGGCATCTGAAGTTCAAGGAGCACTGGATTTGCTTCGGGTTAAGGCAACTAGTAGCTTTGAGCTGGCATACAACACTTCTTGCTCTTTAATTGAAATGAATAAGCACACTGATGCAGAACAACTCTTGCTGTCTGCTCGAAGGTAATACCCTTTTTTTATTGTAGAACTCATAATAAATAGTAAGTTTAAAATGTGGGTAATTAAACATTGCATGATAACTGATCTTTCTTTCCTCTTCAGTTGGTTTATAGTACATTTGTGGCAATGTGGTCTAGGATGCATTGAATAAAATTGCCCCCTACATAAGCTAATATTTATATCATGTTTGTTGTGTCAGAATTGGTCAAGAGACGCTTATGGAAGATAATGCAGCTGACGAGGCAATAGAAATTGAGTTGGCTCCTATAGCTGTGCAATTGGCCTATGTCCAGCAGGTAAAAATTCTGAAATATCAATACTTTTATTTTCATTTAAGAAAACAATGTTGGTTCTCAAAAGCCAGTAATTTCAATCAAGCATGATGTATGAACAGCTTCTTGGGCGTAAGCAAGATGCTATGGAAGGTTATACAGACATAATTAAACGAGATCTGGCCGATGAATCATCAATTGCCGTGGCATTGAACAATCTTGTTGCATTGAAAGGTCCAAAAGATGTGTCTGATAGCCTAAAGAAACTTGATCGGCTTAAAGAGAAAGAGACACAAAGCTTTCAGCTTGCTTATGGACTGGACTTGAAACTTTCATCCAAACAAAGGGAAGCCATATATACCAATCGGGTCCTTCTGCTTCTTCATGCCAATAAGTTGGACCAGGTCACTCTCTTTTTTATTTTTCATCTAATTTCTCTGCATTTTCTTCCGCCTCCCTTTTCCTCACTGAGGAAAAAATGCGCCACAGTTCTTTTATTTCAATATTTGGGTGACAAGCTTTTTGGCATATGAGCCTCTCTATGATAATTGCTGTTCACTATGAAATTATAGGCCCGAGAAATTGTCTCTGGACTACCAGACATGTTTCCTGACAGTGTGATGCCCATTTTACTTCAAGCTGCATTGCTGGTGAGAGAGAACAAGGCCGGAAGGGCTGAGGAAATACTAGCGCAGTTTGCTGATAAGTTCCCTGAGAAGTCCAAAGTTGCTTACTTGGCAAGGGCTCAGGTGGCTGCCGCAGCTGGCCACCCTCATATTGCAGCAGATTCTCTGGCTAGGATATCAGATATCCAGCACAAGCCAGCCACGGTCGCCACCCTTGTATCTCTAAAAGAGCGTGCCGGTGACGTTGATGGTGCAGCTGCAGTGCTCGACACTGCAATCAAATGGTGGTCTAATGCCATGACAGAGGACAATAAGCTTGACATTATAATGCAAGAAGCCGCTTCATTCAAGATCAGGCATGGCAGGGAAGAGGAGGCCTCTCGTCTGTACGAGGAGCTCGTGAAAAGCCAAGGAAGCATAGAATCCCTAGTTGGGCTGGTAACAACAGTTGCCCGCATGGATGTTAACAAGGCAGAACTTTATGAAAAGAAATTGAAGCCATTACCTGGTTTGAAGGGTATCGATGTAGATAGCTTGGAGAAGACTTCTGGAGCAAAATATGTTGAGGGTTCTATTAACGTTAGTGTGGTTGAAACACACGAGGAAGGAAAGAACAAGACAAAAGCTAAGAAAAAGAGAAAGAGAAAGCCAAGGTACCCCAAAGGGTTTGACCCTGCAAACCCAGGTCCTCCTCCAGATCCAGAAAGGTGGCTTCCCAAGCGAGAGAGGTCGAGCTACAGGCCCAAGAGAAAGGACAAAAGAGCTGCTCAAGTAAGAGGCTCTCAGGGCTCTGTGAGTAGAGATAAGCAGGAGTCTTCTGGAGCATCTTCTAACATGTCAAATCCAAAATCAAACCAGGCAGGACCCTCCAAAGGAGCCTCTGAGCAAACGAAGACTTCGTCTAAGTCGAGAAAGAAGTCCAGGAATTAACTTGGATCCATGTTAAAAATTAACAATGTTTGCTTGAGACCATTTGTTTACGCTGCTGCTTTCAATGACTAAGCTGAGGGAGTCAGGGTCCATATGCAACTTTTGGGTTCAATTTCAAGTCAAACCTTCAATTTTGTTTTTATATATGTTTCAGGAGATGAGAAGGTGAATAGGATTTGAATTGGAAGAATTAGTCCCCCTCTGTTGCTTTGGCCTGGGGTTGTTTCCAGACTATAACCCCTCTCCGTGGAGGGCGAGAGGGGGGTTTTAAGGAGCTATTGTTTGATTTAAGGGGAGAAGGAAATGAAAGTATTTTAATGATTTTTTTGTTTGATTTAGAAAAAAAAAAAAGGAAAATAGTTAAAATCATCCCCAAATTTGGAAAGGAGGAAGAGGAGGAGGAGGATAGGAGAGAACTTTTCCTCCCAGAGTTATAATAAAAAAGGAGTAATTATTTAATCATAATATTATTCAATTATTAATTTAATTTTTTATATTAAAAATGTATATATCAAGCAAGTCATAAATTATTCATTGTGGAGAGAAAGGAACACAATCCATTCAAATTAATTTGAATGGATACTAGAAATTTTAGAAAGGAGAAAAAACAAATGGAAGAGAACTTAATTTGAATGGATTATGGAAAATATAAACAACCTGATAAGAGAAATGTTGCGTAGTTTCAATCGCAGTGAATAGGGAGAGATATCTTAATTTTTTAATATTTAATTTTATAATTTAAAATAATTAACTATTCATCCTATTTAATAATATTATTATCAAGGAAAAGTGAGAATTTGTCCCTCCTCTTAGGCTAGCCAACCTCTAAAAATTCTTGTAAATATATATATGTATATTTCTTTTTTTATGAAGTATATATATATATATATACACACGCATGTATATTTCTTTTTTTATGAAAAAAGTGGTCTTCGAAGAAAGTTTTTTTTTATATTGAAATTAATTGATTTGTGGTGGAAAGTTGAAACCGACACGCAACATGAAATCAGCTGGAAAACGTTGGACTGGATGCGGAAGACATGGAGAGACAAGTCCATCTGATTTCATATGCGAAAGCTTCTACTTCTCAATCACTACATTACGCTGTTGCGTTCTCTGCAACTCCTGTTTTTAATCTTATGCTTTTCAAACTCTCGGTCCTAATACTCGTCTTTCTCTGAATCTCACTTCTAATGTATTTATCGGAGAAACCCCGACCAATTGATTTCTACAAAGAAGAAGCAACCCCAGATATGATGATCGAGGTTGCGTCCAATGCCGAACTTCCTCCTCCGCCGCTGCCACTTCAACAGCTTCCGCAACATCAAATGATCCTCGGCGAAAGTAGCGGCGAGGACCACGAGGTTGAAATTAAGGCGCCAAAGAAGCGCGCTGAGACTTGGATACAAGACGAAACGCGAAATCTCATTGCTTTTCGACGTGAGATGGATGGGCTGTTTAATACCTCCAAATCTAATAAGCACTTGTGGGAACAGATATCGGCGAAGATGAGAGATAAGGGATTTGATCGATCGCCGACTATGTGTACGGATAAGTGGAGAAATCTGCTAAAGGAATTCAAGAAGGCGAAGCATCAAGATAGGGGAGCTGGGTCCGCTAAGATGTCGTATTACAAAGACATTGAGGAGATTTTGAAAGAGAGGAGCAAGAGTGTTTGCTACAAGAGCCCTACTCCTCCAAAGGTTGAATCCTATATGCAATTCTCGGATAAAGGTATCCACTGTTCCCATGTGTTGCAACTTTATATTCTGATATGCCTTTGACTGCATCTATGTGGGTGTTTTGCACATTTTGAGAAGAGAGATTTTAAAAGCAGCTTTGCTCAGCTGTTTGTTATCCTATTGTTTCTGAATTCCAACAAATTTGGTTTTGTCATGCAATATCCTATCATTGTTTTGTTAGGTTCTACTTCTTTTCTTACAAAAAGGGAATGGGTCTATAGTCTATACAACAAAATTATTTACTGTTGCTACAAGTTATAACTGGAGCGGTCTGCGTTATTTATAATCGCCAAATCCGCTAATTATTCCGAATTCTGAAAATTTTGAGCAGAAAAGATGGGCATCTCTATTGTTTGATTTATAGGATTTATGAGTTTGTGCAAAATTTGTAAAAGGTCCGCTGACGCTGAAGAAAAGAACTCTCTCTAAAGGTTTGCAATCCAGTGCTCATCATGATGGGCTACTTGCTGGCACTTGGGGGTGTCTCAGACATATGAGAGATCTAGAACTTTCTCTTGATTGTATTTTTGTAAGAAAATATGAGTTTGGTCATTCCTCTTGATCCGAAACTCTGGCATGAGGTTTATGGTCTTTTCCCATTATATATTTCCCCTCCACACCAATTCTTTTCAACATGCAATTTCTTCCTACTTTTTGAGCTTGTTTGGAAAAGAGTTTATGAAAAAAAATGGCTTGGACAGCTTTTAGAAAATGACTTTTGGAGATGAGCTTATAGAAAAAAGCAGTTCTGAATAAATGAGTGTTTAGATAGTTATTACTAAAATGACTTTTGTAATTGAAAAATTACTAGAAAATATATGATTTTATTAAAAATAGGAGAGAGGAGAGAGGGTGGAGAAGAGAGAAGAGAAAAAAGAAGGGGGAGAAACGAGAGGAGAGAGGTATAAAAAAAAGTAAGAGTAGAATAGTAATTAGATAATCTATAAGTTATTTTGCTGTTCCAGTAGCTAGTTTTAGTAGCTTATCCAAAATATTTGTTTTAAACTATAGTTTGGTCCAAAAGCTCTTTTGGACAAATATGACTGTTTGTTTTGAAATTTTCTTAAGCTAAGGTTTGTGCCAAAAGTCTTTTTAAAACCTTGGTTTGGGGGTTTCCCAAATAGGCACTTTATCCATATTTGACCCCAACATCTCCTTTAAGTGAGTTTATGATTTACTTACACGAGCATGTTAACGTTTTCTCTTCTTCACAAGAGCCTTACCACTGAGCTTTTGCCTCTATATTACTGCCTCCCAATCACCAGACCTGAGTCACCATTTCATACCTATCATTGTTGAACATCGCCTTTGATACCACTGTAGTGGCCTAGGAGAGTAAACGAAAAAAGGTATCATTGGGTCTTGTTTTTCATCATACCTTGGTAGGAAATTTATACGGGCGTTTGGCACCATCTCTCGATCCAAAATCATATGATATTTAAGTCTATGGGATTTTTGTACTTGTATATTCCTCTTTCTTCCCAACTCTATTCAATGTAGGAATTTTTTAATAGAATGCTACTTTTCTTGTGATAGAGGATTGTTACATTGATTTTATTATAGTGATTTTTACATTGCCTTTATTATAGTAAAAATATATCAAATATCTCCACGATTGCAGGGGCATGTTTCTGTCACTTTTTAGTATAAGAATGGACACCCAAAAAAATACGGACAAAAATGAAATTTAAATGGAACTTCAGGGATAAAACATAATTTCTTTCTGATGTTTAACTCTGTACATGACTATTTAGGTAGAAATTATAATCTCAAAAATAGAGGTTGAATGGATTGCTTTCAGATTCAAATGAAGCTTTAGTGCATGTTTGGCTTTGCTTCCACCAAAACCATGGTTTTGATGGTTTTTAACGCG
Organism: Leucaena leucocephala; assembly: GCA_037074615.1. NCBI lineage: Eukaryota > Viridiplantae > Streptophyta > Magnoliopsida > Fabales > Fabaceae > Leucaena > Leucaena leucocephala. The sequence continues at coordinate 14,789,992 of CM073562.1, forward strand.
AAACCAAACACTCTGAGTAATTTATCTAAGTATGTCATTCCTAAGTCATGTACTTCTAATGTTTGTAACTTACGAGTTAACTGATACTCCATTCTCCTTTAGAAAAAGGTTGTTTGACTAGTTATGTGGCTGTACAGGTATGGAGGATACCAGCATTTCTTTTGGGCCTGTTGAAGGTATATCAATGTAAAAGTTCCTCTACAAAGTTTGTTCTTTAACTTCCTGAAACATTTCATATTTGATAATGGTTGCCATATATAATTTATGATCATGATTTGATGAGGGATGTTGGTTTCATTTACACATATCCCATTTTTTCCTTCCATGGTAGTGTTTGGCACTTCATATGTTTTATGTTACTTAAGTAACTGGCATTCAGGTTCAGCCACTGGCAGATCAACAGTCAATCTTGAAAACCGTTTGGATCATGATGAACATCCTCTTGCAATTACTGCAGCTGATACTGGTTGCACAAGTGAAGTTCCTCCTTGGAGTTGGAGAGAAACTCCTATAAGCGGTAAGCTCTGTATAGATTCCTTGTTTGATGTGTGCTTGATCACAAAGAGTACACATAATAAATAGGAAAGACTAATGTTGGGTAATGTCCTCATTTAATATACATTAAACTGTTTAAAGTGAATAACTTTTGGTGAACCATGTTTTTTTATAAGTAATTTTATCAGTAGCAGCAGCCACTACTATTTTCTTAAGCAAGTTTTGTAAAAGCTGAGACATTAGGACATTTTGGTTTGTAGAAGTATTTCACTTTAACTTAATACTTTTCTTATTTCTTCATCTTTCTACTTTAGCAGGTGGGGAAGGTCAGTCATGTTGTGGGAGGGTCATAACAGTCAAATGGGGTGATTACACAAGAAGAATAGGCATTGATGGTACTTCAGAAGCCATCAAAGAGGCAATAAGAGCTGCTTTTAGGTTGAGAAGCAAACGTTTGTTTTGGTTGGAGGATGAATACCAGATAGTAAGGAGCCTTGACCGAGATATGCCTTTAGGAAATTATACTCTTCACCTTGATGAAGGTATTTGAAGCTTATTCCAATCTTCTGGCAATGGTTCTGTTTTGTGTAAATTTGTTTTGTAGATGCAAGCTGGTTCTGCTTGCTTGTCAGAAGGTCAACAAGTGTGTTACTTCCACGCACAGATGGCTGAGGGATGAATCATGAAATGGAGCAAGAATAATTGATTACTTCTTTTTATTTACCTATACAATTTATGTTAACCATCAATAACTACCGAGTACTTTGCCCTGTTGAATCATGCAACTTCTAGCCAGTGTCAGGAAATTAGGTTCAGTTAGCACCAAAACCCATGAATAAGGAGTAAACTCTTTAAAACACTCGGGATCAAAAAAGGAGTAAACTTTGTCTTTTCCTGCTAGATGATTAGCTCATTGGTTTCTCGTCCCATTATTAATCTGAACGATTTTTGTGAAGAATTTATACTCGGTGTGTGCTTGCTGTGTAACACTGGAAATTATGATCGCAGGAATGGCCATTAAAGTATGCCTCTATGATGAGTCTGACCAAATTCATGTTCATACTGAAGAGAAGATCTTTTACACCGAAGAAGATCACCGTGATTTTCTGGCCCGGCGGGGCTGGACATGTCTGAGGGAACTTGATGGATATAGAAACATCGATAACTTGGATGATCTTCAACCTGGTGTCATGTACCGTGGTGTGAGTTGAAGACAGGTGCATCGTATAATCTCAATCTTCAGCTATCTGCTTCAAATGTCTGGAGAACTTTGTAGGGGCTTTTGTATATATATCTCTTTGACATTCATGCAGCACAATCCTGGTGTTATATATTTGGCTGTATATTTTTAGGAATATAGATGTGCATAATTCATGTTCTCTCTAGCTTCAACATGTATGTAAATAAGCATTTCCGGGTGCTATTATCTTTTTGTTACAAAAGTTACTATTGTTAGAAAAATATTCCAGGTGTCAACTAAAATTAAACAAAATCTTAAATTTAAAATCAGAATATACTTTATTTGCACCAACCTAGTTTAACTATTTATGTTGGAATGCATGTGTGTGTGTGCATCCGGGTATTTTAGCAGGGGCATGAAGCCTAGTTTTTAGCCCTTCCTCTTCAATCCAAACAATCATCACTGGCCCAGCAGTATTAGAGCCCGTTTGAATAGAATTTTAGAAATGAGTTTATGAAAAAAAGATTTTAGACAGTTTATAGAAAAAGATTTTTAGAAAAGAGATTTTGAAAAAAAAAATGGTTTTGAATAAATAAGTGTTTTGATAGCTATTTTTAAAAATACTTTTGTTATTAGTAAATTATGAAAAAGGGTATGAGTATTAAATAAGGAGAGATAAGAAATGAGAGAATATAGAAGATAGGGTATAAGAAAGAAAAGAGAGAAAAAGTAGAAGAGAGGAGAGAGGGTGTAAGAAAAAGTATGGGTAATATAGTAATTGGTTAGTTCATAAGTAGTTTACTGTTTCATAAACTATTCTAACTAGTTTATCTGAAACTTGATTTTAAATTATAATTTGTTCAAAAATCCGTTTGAATAAATATGACTATTTATTTTAAAAAAAAATAAATTAAAATTTTGTCTCAAAAGAATTTTTAAAACCTTAGTTTTAAAAAAATCAAAGGGTCACTTAATCTATTATACTGCAGGCCCCTAGAAAAATCTATTATAGGAAACTGAACTTTTCCTGGATAAAAGTACCACAGCAGAACATACCATTTTATTCAAATACGTTTGTAATTTTTTCTGAGGGATTTATGGAATATATTGTTTTTAAGTTTATATATTATACATTGGAGAATTGAATTTATTTTCTTAAAAAAGTGATGAGAAAACATGTAAGGTTTTGAATCCGGATTCAGCAGAAAACAAATATGGTGAGCGAGAGGCAAGATTAGTACCTGCCTCTGACATTAATAATTATCTGTTTCGTCTGACATCATATTTCACAGATAACGCAACAATCTTATTTTGACATTTGAAGAAGAAGAAGAAGAAGAAGAAGAAGATGATGATGATGATGATGAGAGCGAAAGAGCTGTTTGAGGAAAGAGATGAAAAATCACCGGATTGCTCAGAGAATCAGGGAGGGGCAACAGCTCTCCAAACACCCCCTTCTCCCCGAGACTGGGATCCTCATTCTTAAACTAATGAGATTTTAACGCAACAATCTTATAAACGAGAAAGAAGAAAGTTGATCCAGAAACAAAGGAACAAAGAAAAAATGGTGGCTTATTATTCACATCATCGACCCAATGTAAAGTCAGTCTCACATCAGAGACTACCCCCAAGTCTTAACATCAGTGATCTTGAAACTCAATCAAAACAGTTCCGTTGCAGTTGCAATCCAGAACACTAGAAACTCAATCTGAGTAAGAACGAAGGGAGGATACTAATGACCATACAGTGTGAAAATCTAGATCATTAGAAACTCAATGTAGAAATCCAGATCACTCACCTCCTCTAGGAGAAATAGATACACTAACCCAATATTGCTGTAGTGATTACTCACAAACAACCCTCCTCAGCTCATCAATGGGAATTTCAGGTAAATGCCGCACAAGAGGATAATTCCTGCTAGTCATGTAACCTATGGATTTGTTATATGTCCTGGACAACCAGGAAACACCTCTCTGGTGTATTCTCAAAACGAGTAAAACCGCCTCAAATAAAACCACGCCTTAGCTATACATGTTATCACAAATTCCCAAGACTCTGTAGCAACATGCCGTGCAGCTGCATGTGGCCCTACAGCCCTACCGCTTGAGCCTCATGAGTAACTCTCTCTGCCTTATAAACTTGTACGTATAAATCAATATCGCACCTTGAAACCTTCATTAAACGAATAAATCGAACAATTTTCAAGAACCAAACTGATCAAGAAGATATAATAATATAACTCTCTCCCTACATATTCACATATATATAGAAAGCGACCGAGATAGCTGTTGAATTTTGAGAGATGAGTATAAATCTACTTCAATATAAAATTATGAGTATAAATCTACTTCAATATAAAATTAAGGTCGTGATTTTCAATGCAATAGTTACCAATACAACCAGAGGTCCCCTAAAACGATCCACAAACACTGTAAGCCGCACAGTCCGAGTTTGGCATAATTTAATCCATGAAGAAGAATGACTTCCGTGGTTATTGAAGAAATACATCTTGATCTGACGCCGAGATTAAAAATATTTAAGAAACGCCTCTTGAAATGATTTTAATAAGTTTTTGTCTGGATTTTCTCTTCTTCAATCAGATCGTATGGCCAAACAGAATGAAAGATCCACCAACTGTTATTAACAGAGCATAAGTTTGTATCCACGAAAGCATAGATTGAGAACGATCAAGACTACTAGACCATAAAACAATTACTGAGCCACAATGATTATTTTATCCAAGAATGATAACAAAAAGATCCAGAGAACGGTGAGAGATACAAAAGTAAAATACCAGTGTCAGCTGGAACCAAGAGATTGTCAGCAAGGTTTTGAAACTTGTAGCAAACAGGACCAAGAACGGTCTTCACAGGGACTTCCACCATTCGAGCAGGGAGCGTCCAAAGCCTATGGTTCTGCTTTGCGTAATCATAGAGAGCCGAAATACAGACAAAAACTCCAGTAGCAATGATCCTCATATATCCAAGGCGCCTCAGTTCTGGAACCTGGAATTCAATCTCAATCTCAGACTACAAGACAAGAAGATGAACATTACAATGATTATAATCTCAACGAAAAGAAAGAACTAAGAAATTTCGGAAGAAAACTTGAAGATGAAGAAGAAAAACGAGCTAGATTAAAGAACTAAAACTTCAATCTCGGACTGCAAGACATGAATATGAACATTACAATGATTATAACCTCCACGAAAAGAAAGAACTAAGAAAGTTCGGAAGAAAACTTGAAGATGAAGAAGAAAAACGACCTAGATTATTGCAAACCGGGTTGAAAGCCATTGTTTCGTGCGTTGAAACAGAGCAAGTCACAGAGAGTTCAACAGCTTTCTCTCACTCTAACAGAGTCCACACGGTGAAGAAGGTACGCCATTCGCATTATATAGGCCTCAGGTAAAAAATCATTTCAAGAATCTCGTAACTTTTTTTTTGTGTACAAAAATTAAAAAAATAAGTTATAGTCATGTACATTTAAGAACGAAGTCTTTTTTTTTTATAAAATATTAATATTAAATAGAATGATATATTATTATTTTTAAATATAAATTTAAATAATTAAAAATTAAAATATCTTTCTAAATATTACAATTAATATTATATTAAAATAATATTTTTTAAAAATTAAATATTTTTAAATAATAATATATCTCACCTCATCTCATAATTAAATCATCAGTGGCAGTTGGCATTAGTGTGGGGCCCACGTCTAAGTCCAAGGGGTCATTTTGTGCCTTAGGCCTAAAATAGGGTGCTCCGGGTTGCCACGTAGCTATTTGTTACATGTATCACAATTCGCAAGATGAGAATTGGGAACCTTTTTCTGCCGAGTGAGGACAAATTTGGAAGATCGATAATTAGGAAAGGTTAGGGTCTCCCTCTCGCTCCCATATAGGAGTGGACATGGACAGAATAAACAATATTAGACAAGGCAATTCCCTACTCATTGTTTTACTCAAAAAATATAACTTGATATTCAATTGATAAAAGTTTTAATTATTTTAAATTAAATATAAATGAGTTAGATATAGGTAAATTAAATATATTTAAATCATAATATCATATTTATATTATAAAAAGAATCTATAATTATAAATTTTTAAAATAATACTATATTTATATTTTTTTAAAAATTAAATAATATCAATAATATATTAAGAATAAAGTAATAAAAAAATAATAATTAAAGTATTGAAACCATTACATATAAAAAAAGTCTTAAAGTCTAAATAGTTTATAATTATAACTTTATATCAACTTTCCTAATATTGATAAAAATGAAACAACAACAATAAACCTTATCCCATTAAATAGGGTCGGCTATATAGATCATACGATGTCATTGTGCTCTATCAAAAACTAAATATTTAGATAGATTATTGATCAGGAGGTCCTGTTTAATGATCTCTTTGAGCGTTCTCTTTGGCCTTCATCTACTACTTTTAACCGGTGTCCATACTATTTGATCCACCCTCTTCACCGGCGTATCCCTTGGCCTTCTTTGTACATGTACAAACCACCTAAGACGGTTCTCTACCATTTTCTCTTCAATAGGTGCCACCCCAACTCTTCCCCGTATATATTCATTACGAATCTTATCTTTTCTTGTATGCCCACACATCCATCTCAACATCCTCATCTCAACTACCCCAACTTTATGCTCTTACTGTCTTTTTAAAGCCCAACATTCACTTCCATAAAGTATTGCTGGTCTTATAGCAGTGCGATAAAACTTTCCTTTTACTTTATCTGATACTTTCCGATCACATATAACCCCAGTAGCCTTTCTCCATTTAAACCATCCGGCCTAAATTCTATGATGAATATCCTCCAAAATTTCACCGTCCTTCTGTATCATTGATCCTAAATATTTGAATTTATCTATTTGTGGAATAACTTAATTTCCCAATTTGACCTCCAAGATACTTCTAACTTACCTCTTATCAAAATTATAATGCATATATTTAGTCTTACTTCTACTCAGATGAAAATCCTTCGATTCTAAAGTACTTCTCTATAACTCAAGTTTAAAATTAATCTCTTCTCTTGACTCTGCCACAAGAACTATATCGTCCGCAAAAAATAAATACTTAGGGATTTCTTCTTGAATTGGCTTAGTTAGAACATTCACTACTAGATTAAATAAATAAGAACTCAAAGCTGATCCCTGATGTAGATCAATCCTTATAGGAAAATCCTTTATTTCGCCCCCAGACATTCTTACAGCAGTTATTACCCCCTCATACATATCTTTTATTGCCTTGATATATGCCATGCGTACACCTTTCTTTCCAAAACTTTCCAAAGCACCTCCCTTGGCACTCGATTATATGCTTTTTCTAAATCAATGAAGACCATATGCAAGTCTCTTCTTTTAATCCGGTACCTTTTCATTAACCCCCTTAATAAATAAATCGCCTCTATTATAAACCTACCTGGCATGAACAACACTGATTCTCAATAATATCAGTCTCTAATTTCAACCTGTGTTCAATTACCTTTTCCCACAATTTTATAGTGTGACGTCTGAAAAAAATAAAATAAATAATTATAATTTATAATATAATCATATGATAATTAGTAAAGTTAAAACAAAAAAAAATCAATATAGTTATAAATATTAAAATATATAACTTACCTACTTAAATACTCATATTTCTAAAATGACGATTTAGTCACCAGTAACTATCATATTCTCCTTTCTAAGTGAAGTATCTAAGGGAAAAGTAAAAAAAATAAAAGAATGGATGCTCATAGGTAAAATAGGGTAGGACAACCCCTCTACTCGGTATCCAGCCTGAAAAAAGTATAGGCTATATTTTATAGCATAATGTCTAACCCTATCCTATACTTATCGAGCTAGACAGAATATTTTTATTATAAGTTTAAATAGATATATCAGACCGTGAGTTTTATGTCCAGTTATACTCCCACATACGGAATGTTTTGCTATTATTAATTTTATAAGTATTTATTATTATCAGTTTGGAAGAAAGTTTATCTTTTCCATTTGATAAAAGGAAAACAATCCATGGCTGCAGTATGGAACTCATTAAAATAAATAAACAAATTAATACAAGTAACCTCCAAGATATTAGCTATTTAGGCAGCATTCAGTAAAAAGTTGTTTTAATTTTTTAAAATAATATTGGAAAGATTATTTTAATACTCGTAATATTTATATTATTCACAACACAATAATATACGAGCAGTTTCTAATGTTTCATACATATCAATTTTTATATTGTTGTAAAAATATTTTGTTTCTTTTCTAAAAATGATATGTAATATTTATTGTTTTTATTAGTGTTGTTATTGTGATAATATTTATTATAATTTTTTGAGTCTGACCTATCTATTTTTCTATTGATAAATTATCATAATTAAGTTTCTTCTTTTACAAAAAGAAATAAATGGATTCTATTGTTAAAAAATATGAATAAATTAATGTACGGCTATTTCCATGCGATTTCATATATTTGGGTCTCATCAGGGGTGTGTATAGGCAGGGTTGGGCAGGGTAGCCCCTGCCTGGTGCCTCGCCTAAAAAATATATGAGTTACATTTTGCAGCCCGATGCTCGGCCCGGCCCGGTAAAAGTCCTAACAATTTTGGGCTGGGCACGAGTAGGCTAGGCATGGGCGGGTTGGGCATGCCCAAGTCGTAATGCCATACTCATGTTGTGAAAAAAATCTGCAATTATGAATTTTTAAAATAATATCATATTCATGTATCTTCAAAAGTTAAATAATATCTATAATCCACTAAGAATAAGAGAACAAAGATAATAATTAAAATCTTGAGATCCATTGCATATAAAAAATAAACGTTGAAATCTAAATAGTTTGTAATTATAACTTTACATCAATCTCCCAAATATTGATAAAAATAAAGCATCTAAAAAATAAAATAAATAATTATAATTTATAATATAATCATATGATAATTAACAAAATGAAAAAAAGAAGAAAAAATTAGTATAGTTATAAATATTAAAAGATAAACTTACCTACTTAACTACTTATATTTCTAAAATTACCTTACAGTCACCAGTAACTATCATATTCTCCCTTCTAAGATAGAGAAAAAAAAATAAAAGAAGGGGTGCTCATAAGCAGGGCAGCTCCTGTGCCCGATGCCAAGTCCGAAAAATTCATGGGCTGTATTTTATAACCCGATATCCAACTCTGCCCTATATTTATCGGGCTGGATAGGACATATCGGGCCGCTGATTTTATGCACAGCCCTACATCTCATAATGCTGGATTTGCCTCAATATTGGACAATTGCTTGTAAAACAGCCTAAGGATCCAATTCAATATCTTGTGCTAATTAATTAATTACATTATTTAATGATGCAATAACCCGAAAAAAGGACAAAAAAAAGGAAAAAGATTGCAAGTGCCATCACTGGCAGGGGAACCCAACTTTGATATTGTAATTGCATATTTCAATAGCTTTTTAATTGGGGATTCGATCCGCTTATAATTTTAGATTGTTAATATCTACTCATCTAATTTTTTTAAAAAATATTGTTGGATCCTAAGGTAAGAAATGCAAGTCACAAGAGCAATTGGGTGGAATTATTTCTTGGCATGCTTCTCCATTTTGAATCATGAATGAATTATATGGCATATGAGATTACTTCAATTTAAAGTTTTTCCCTTTGGGGTTATATTTGGGTTCTCATTAAAAGAACACGAATTTAAACAAGAACTTTTCTTTTAAATCAAAGGGAATTTATTATGATCAATGCAGATCAGTGTTGGCCTGGAGTTATCACTGTATCACAAAACTGAAATGATAGATACAAGAACTTACTATTATGATCAATGCAGATCAGTGTTGGCCTGGAGTTATCACTGTATCACAAAACTGAAATGATAGATAGCCAACTCCAATTTTGGCATTCCTTACACGACACATTTCTTTCAGCCGTAAACAAGGTGAACAATATAACAAAAGTGCGGTTTATACTTCCTCAGACTGGTTTATAACCATCACACATTGACAGACATTAGACACTTTTACAACATGTGAATAGAAAATTCACGGTGTGGTAAAACAGGGAAATAAGTATGGCTCTATTGTTCATCCCACTCGTCGTTCTTGTAGGAAACAAGAGTGTCAACTTTATGAATCTACATAGCAGGAAAAAAGATAAAATTAGTAATCAACAAGTAACCAAAAGACTTATCTATTCGTTGAACTGCATTTAGATTACTCACCTTGGTATCAAATGAATGCAACTTCACCATTTGAGGATTTGCAATAAGTTTTGGATCACTCTCAACCCAAGTGAATGGAACTGCCACATCTTTGTCCGTGTATGCCAACACATCAAAGACACCTGAAACCAGAGGACACCATTGATGTTATGTTTCGTTGTTTTAGTGAAGAGGAGGGAAGAAACGGGGAAATGCAGGAACTTTTCTGTCCATAATGCTTGCTTATGGATATTACAAGTTTCATCAAGGCATGGCAAATAGGTAATGCTTGAAGCAATCTGTCGCATAATTGCTTGAATCTCTCTCATGATTTCCTTGTCACTCTTTTCCCTCGATACACTGAAAGATCAAATCAAAAGAAGAGCATAAATGAAGAGAAGGGTACTTCAGACGCTCGTGTTCAGAAGAAGACGAAATACAAATTGTTGCGTTTCATCTAATCTAATCCAATACATTTTTCAAGTGTATAACATAAACAAAGCTTCACTTTTCAAGTGCCTAAATTTCATAGTTCCCTACAAAATTAACAGAACGAAAGTTCACTTAGAAATTCTGTTACTTTACCCCTTTTCAACAACCTCAGAGTCGGTCTCAATGCTGAAATTCCACCTTTCAAGGACTTCACCGGTGGACTTGCTCATTATAACGAGGACAACCCTCTGTAACTTCCCAGCTTCAAGCCATTCTTTACAACATCAGAGATTCAGACATTTTAATCGTCAGCAATGATACAAGACGCCAAAATTACTCACTCACTCTCCGTTAAGTGAAAATTGACAGCACCGAGAAGGGGAGTGGGGCTATTAATACTATAATTACCAGGTCAAAATAAGTTTAAATCTTCGAAATTACGTTACTCCAAATTTCTTCAATCACTTCCAATCATAGCAATGAGAAAAAGTTTCAAAATAGTGCTGTTTCAGTTCAGTTGGAATTACCAAGATAAGTTTACATTATCCAAAATTTTGTTGCTCCATGAATTGTTTCGATCATTTCCAACCACAGTACAAAAAAGCTTCAAGACAAAGGACATCAAAATAGTGCTCAGTCTCAGTTCAGTTGGAATTGGCAGCATCAATGATAAGGAAGTGGATATGTTTAATACTATTTTCGTCAAGTAGAAATAAACCTCAAGTTTCCACTGACGCTAATTAACCACCGTCAATTACAGTATAAACAAGGAGGAATCATGGGCTTACGAGATAGCTGAGCAGTTAAATTGGTAATAAAAGATTTGACACCCTCATCTTGTGTGAGCAACATTGGGAGACCATATTTCTTGACCTTCGCAAAGCTTTCTTCTGGGTAAACTCCTCGATTGTAAAGAATACTGAGAGAAATTTCCAACTCAAAACACTTATTATCGGTGTAAGCACACAAAAGTTGAAATCGAGACACACACACATATACATATAGAGAGAGAGAGATTGATTTAAGTTCAGAATTTATCACCTGTTAGCTGCATATCCTGATCAGGAAAAATAAAAATTAAACAAATCATATTCGAAAACCCCTAACCATTTCTGGATGAAAGAAGTCGGCATGAAAACAAAGGACAGTTATCATACCGAAGAATTCGCTAACTATCGCAGCAGAACCGCGAAGAGTGATAATGTCTTTAGCGACTGTTCTTGCGGCCATGTCCTGGTTTCCCTTTTAATTCCCAAAAAGCTGTGTTTGAATCGACAAGAATTTTAAGATACTAGATCGGCTGTGTTCTGAAATCTAAGTGAGAAATTCTGTTGAATCGATGAATAGGAAAATGAATAGATGCAAAACCCAAACACTGGTGGGATGCGATTTTGTAGAGCACTTCACACGAAGAGGCGCACTAAATTAGGGCTTTGAAGATAATCAGCGTAACGGCTAGTTCTGTTTTTGGTTTTGGTTTTCAAAATCGGTGCGTCCTCAACGGTCAAATGTTGATGGCCCAGAAAACTCATGGTCTTGGGAATGGATTTTTCTTTTTCTTTCCTTTTTTCCCCTCACAAACCTACTTTTTTTTTTATATATAATTTTTTTAAAAAAAATTGATTCCTCCCTTCTAACTGATCTCAATATTAGATAGAGTAAATAATATATTATTTTTAAACATAAATTTAGATACTTAAGAGGTATGATATCTCCTTAAACACTTAGAAATACAATAAAATAATATTTTTAAGTATTAAATATACTTTAAATAATTATATATTTTATTATTTTATTAGTTAAAACTGGATAAATATTTTATTAGTACTATTACTTATTAACCCGCACGATTTCACTTTTTTTTTTTAAGAAAGTCTAAAGCCTTATAGCCCACACGTATGCATGTCATAGACACCAAAGATTATAAAATATTTTATACTAATTTATTTTATTATTATGACAATTTATTTAACCAAACGAATAAAATGTTACATATTTTATACTAATTAGGTAGGCTTTAGACATGTTTTTTTTATAAATTATACAGAATGTGATAAATGAATTTTATAATATATGCATATTGAATAGAATGACTTAATTTGACAAAAAAAAAAATAGAATGACTTCATATAAATTTTATTTATTCTGATTTTATGTTCTGATTTCGATAGTGCATTATATATTTTGAACAAGAGATATAAGAGAGTGAAAATTTATTTAAAAAAACAACTATTTTCCTTATCTTTATTTTTTTGCCGAAATTTTCCTTATTTTTATTGAAAAAGTTAAAAAAAAAAAGGAGATTTGTATAAAAATGATCAGAAAAACTTTTATATCTAAAATTAAAAATTGAATAATTATTATAATTTATACATGAATGATAGACATTATAAACCTTTTCCCTTTCTATATATACATCGACAACCAACAAATGAAAGGATTCATTGTCCAGAATATATGTAAGCAAAGTAGCCAAGACAAATAAAAAATAATAAAAATAATATAAAACATGAAAAACAACAGAGAGAGAGAGAGAGAGAATAATTTAACGCGCAAAAACATTACTCATTTTTATTTTATCAGCGTGGCTTTCCAAAGATTTTAGTTTAAATCATTTAATGTGAATAATTATTTACATAATTTAATTCCTTAGTTTTGGTTTAAACTTCTCTATACTTTCAAGATTTCGACATTGTGAAAATTCCCCATGCTAAAATACCATTAGATTTGTGACATAATAGAGAGTGACGAAGATTAAAACATAAAAGTAATAAATCCTAAAAACTCAACTAAAAGTAAAAACATTAGTTGCCAATGCATTATAAACTGTAATAATGTAGAAACTGCTTATAATTGAGCTTTAATTTCAAAATTTACACCTTAGTTAACTAATCTCTGTGATTTAACAAATTTATAGTTTTTCAGTTTAATTTTTTCAATCATTCTATTACGTCCCTCCATCAATTTTTTAAAAGAAAAAAAATTGAAAAAGTAATTTTTTGGAATCACTTTTACATTATAATAGAAATTCTGTTGGGATAAAAAGAGAGAAAATGAGGAACAGTATTATTTATTAAACGACATGGACATGCATCATCCACCAACAAATTACTAGCAGTAGTGATATGACAAAAATGAGATTGAAGCGTCCTAATTATTTAAACCTCTCTCAACACAAAAACCAAAAACGTAAAACTCAACTCAACAATCAAATGAATGAATGAATGAATCAGTTTGGTTTGGAGAACAAGTTGTTGACAGATGGCATAATCTCAGGGCGCCTGTTGCGGAGAAACTTCCTCAGTCCATGTTCCTTATACTTCTCTCCCTCTGCGAAGTTCTCAAGGACTCCTGCTCCTCTCTTCTCTTTCAGTACCCTGCCATTCACGTTACCATACCATCTTTCACTCCTCTTTTACTATTTAGTTAATTAATTTCCGTATATTAAAAAAATTATATATATATACACACTCTACCCTTATTATAAGATATTTTTAACTAATTCTTATATACTAATGGCAATGAGTTAGTTAGTGTTTTATAGTAAGAAAGAGATTGAGTATAATAATCTACCTGACTTCAGGATTGGTAGTGATGTTCCTGACGAGTTGCATACCGCAGATCCCAACGGCCACACTAACTGAAGCAAAAAGAGGGTAAACCTATTGGCAAGACAACAGACATGACGCATTCAGGAAATCAATATCAAATTTAATACCAAACATTTCGTCCTTACTTCTGCAATATTATTACAAGATTGGAAATCTGAATGTGCTTTTCTTTTCAATTCTTTCTGACATTGGCAATTCTTAATTAAGAACACGAAACAAAAAATCGAACCAAGAATCTTCTCCGAGATTTACAGGCTTAAAGAAGAAGAAAAAAGAACGAACCAAAGCTCCTAATCAATTAACATACGATGTTTACAGTGAAAAAAGAATCTCCGGCTATGATTCGAAAATCATCTCAACCCAGATCAGGCGTCAGAACAACTACTATACCAATAAACCTATAGCAACAATTGAACGAGCTGAAATGGCATTCGCGTTTTAATCGTTTTCTCGGGAATCAAACAAGATGAACATTGATGAAAACGATTTAGAAAAGGGGGGAAGATCAAACGAAGAAGTACGTACCTCGGGCTTCAACCATCTGGAGGCTGCCATTTCTAGATCGAAGAGAGTAAGGAAAAAACAGAGAGAGATGCGAGAAAAGAGAAAAACGCAGAAGGAATAACTTGCCTCCTCCAAGAAACTCGAAAGGAAGCAAGAAGGAGAAGAATGAATGATCGCCACGATGAAAATGATGAGCGACGGAGTTAATACGTGAACAGCGGTTACAGCACGCTAACATAACGGAGGTTTCATGCAATTTCCCGGAAAATAGAAAACGGTCCGTTCTAAAACGCCCGTCTTCCACCACTCTTTCCTTTTCTTATTACATTAACACCCTCTTTGCCATTTTTGTTTTGACCAATTTTATCATTATTTCCTAACATTAGAATTAGTGAGTCATAACTTGGTAGGGGTGTGCATGGGTAGGGCTATCCCTTATCCGATACCCTACTTGAGAAACATATGAGTTACATTTTACAGCCTGATACCCAATCATACTCAGTAAAAACCTTAAGTATTTTAAGCTGGGTATAGGCGAGTTGGGCATGCTTAAGTCGTGACATCCTACTCATATTGTGAAAAAAATCTGCAATAATAAATTTATAAAATAATATTATATTCATATATCTTTAAGAATTAAATAATATATATAATTTACTAAGAATAAGATAACAAAAAGATAGTAATTAATGTTTTAAAATCCATAGCATATAAAAAAAAGTATTGAAGTTTAAATAGTTTGCAATTATAACTTTGCATCAATCTCCCTAAAATTGATAAAGATAAAGCATCTAAAAAAATATATGACGATTATCACAGTTTAAAAAAATAAAGAAAGAAATTAATTTAGTTATAAATTTTAAATGATGTAATTACTTACTCGACTACTCATATTTATAAAATTACCCTTTAACCACTAGTATCTATCATATTTATTCTATGTAAAATACTATAATTTATAAATTTTGATATATAAAAAAGTAATTAATTGGGCAGGGCAGTAACACATGCCCGATGCCCGGGTCGGCCTGAATATTGACCCTGCCTGAAATTACCTATTTTATATTGGACCACTTTTTATCGGATTGGGTAGAGCATATTTTGTACAGGCTTGGGTGAGCTTTGGGGGCTCTGAACTTTTTGTATAACCCTAACTAGTGGTACAAAACACATTTTTAAATATTTTTAATAATCTGGTTTGTATTAATTGAGTATTAACTGGTTCCAAACATGATGCGTAGATGCATGCATGTGACTAATTTAATAGGTTGATTCACCAATTCTATTTGATTTCATCAGTTCAAGGTCAATTCAACTAAATCATTATTTAATGGATTTAACCAAGGTTGGTCTGATTCTCATAACATTACATTGATTGAAATATAAATAAGACATGGCAATTAATTAAAGGGAAAATTATTGTTTAAGGTATATGTAATTTCTTTCAATCTTTAATTTAATATTTGTGTAATTTTATTTTTTTTTATTGAACTTTTTAATTTTATTCCGTTGACACTATTAACCCTTTGCTCCGTTAAAATTAATTGGGCTTAATATATATATAAATAAAATATGACTTGATATTAATTATTTCTCCAGTCTTTAATATAATGAGCTGAGGAGTATTATGGTTTGGCAATTCTAATTGACAACAAAAATATTTTAGCAATGCCATCACACAAAGAACAGAAACTTGCATAAGCAATACTCGTATAGTCTTTAATACATGATATAATTAAAGAGTTAATTTTGATCATAAATATAATATATATTTCTCATATTTGTTTAATTTTTTTAAATTATATCTATTGATACTCCCTCAATAATAATTAAATAAGGGAGAGAGGAGAAACTAAAGAAGATAATTATAATATTTTAGAAAAAATATGCTATATTAATTAACTTAATTAATTTTTTTAATTTAATTAAATTAATTAAATATATCTTATATTGAATATCAATTAGTAGTATGTAATGTAAGGCCAACTAATTATTGGCCAATTAAAAAAGATCAGCTAATTTTCTCAAGTAAATTATGCAAACAAATTAAACAAATATCAAAGCTCATTCGAGAGACTTGCTCAAATAAAACTACCAAATAAAATCAAAACCAACCGAATTAGAAATGATATATATTTTTATGTTGACAATGAGTGGGGGAAAATCATCCTTGACAATATCATTGAAAAAGTTCTCCAACCCAATTATGAGATTAACCAAAGCTGAACGTGGCTGTCATCGCCTGTATCCAAAATAACATCAATCTTAGTTTCTTGCCAAGCAATTTTAGAGAGACGCCTGAGCAAAAGCCCACGGGGTCGCGGGGTCAGTTCTGTAACCGAATAATAATCAGCACGGTTGAAAATTCAATCTTCAAATGATAATTTTCAGAGACTTCCCTTCATTTTTTCTAATTCAATGTATTATCATAATGCTTGCATATGAACAGACCTTCATTTTTTCTATCCCCCATCGGTGCTTTGAGGAATATCATCCTTTCAGCAAAGGACTACCAGTTCTTCTCATGAGCCACACAAAAACATAGTATTGGGATCTCAAATTGCATATTTTAACTCCAAGTTTGAGTCACCGATTAGAAAACTAAGTTCATTCGAGAACATCTGATGAAACTGGAGAAGACTATATACAAGGGGAGAAATTTGAGTATATGCGTTGTTTAGAGAACCCTATACAGATATCTATATGTGATTCTTATGGTATGTTAGGAAAATAGAGTGACAAAAATTGACAATTTAGTAGTTAAGTGAGATTCTTATTTCTATGAGTTACTAATTTCTTAGTTTAGTAGAAGTGGAGTTTTTTTTAAAATTGAATTATAGTTAATTAAGTTTAAAAATTATCGCCTGTATATATTCTGTAAGACAAATTACTTATAATTAATAAATAAATATATATATTAACAAATAATAATAACAAAATAATAAGAATTTATATTTTATAAATACATGTATCCATTTTAACAACTAATAATATTAAAATAAAAAAGTGTCTATATGAAAATTTATAAATCCTAATTTTAACAAAAATTTTCAAGTGTTCATAGTTGAATTTATATTATAAGAGTTTATACAAAAATTTACAAGTTTTTATAGGTAAATTTATAAATGTATATATGTAACATTAATAAAATAATAAGTATAATTGAAAAACTTGATATAAGTTATGATTGCACTTTGACTTTGGAAGTGTGTTAAGTCCTAATAACTTCCTAAGACCCAACTCACTTAACTTTTTTTATTATAAAAAATTAACTATATTATATCAAGCGAATACCTATTTAATAATGATTATATTATTTTATAAATATAGGCATTTTGATTAAAATAAGTATATGTAATTTATTTTTTGTTGTCAGGAATATAATAATAAGAATCCAATCAAATTCTTGAAACATACAGTTCTTACTTCCGAGAACACCCTGATAAAAATATCTCAACTTCAAATCGAGACTTGTATTTCTATCTTATTATACCCTACAAAGTATCACATGTATCGTCACATTCAGAATCTCTTCTTATATCATGTGATTCTTAATAAAAATATATTATTCGAAGTTAATCGCATAACAGAACTCAATTAAACAACAGCTCCGATAATCTAATAAAAAGGAAAAAAACGGTGACGGGATGAAGTGAGACACAAGTGCCATACTGCAGAAGTCAAGATTCCGTGGGCAGTAGCACGAAATCGCTGATTTACATCACCATGCCTCCATCTATGGTTAATACCTAAGACACAATAAGTTTGGCCTAAATACGTACTCAACAAATGAACAAAAACAAAGAGGAATACAGGTAAATCACAGAAACTAAATTGACAAGGCAAGTTACAATACTTGACTTAGCTCATCTGATATCCTAGTATACTATAAATTCTGATTATAGAACCATAAAGGAAGCATATAAATTTACCTGTCCAGTCATGTAACTGGCAGCAGGATCAAGAGCCAAGAATTCCACCAGTCCAGCGACTTCTTCTGGTTGGCCATATCTTCCTGAATCCAAGTGGAATGAGCGAGTTATCAAGATTTTGGGCATGTTTAGATTAACGTTGGGAGAAGTGACTTTTTTTTGTCAACAAACTTTTGCAGACTAACATTGGGGTAAAAATCAATTAACATAATTGATTTATGTCTAGATAAACTTTTATAAAAAAAAAGTAATCAATTTGACAGAAACTTATTTAGATAATATATTAAAAGTCAATTTCAGAATGTTTAAATTTGTAGAAAAATCAAAAGTCAAAAGCTAGAATTGAAAACAAAATCAACTTTAAAACAGATTTTGGGCAAAAAAATCAGTTGCTCCCAAAGCCATGACTCACCCAAGGGAATTGACTCCAAGAATTTCTTCTCAATGTCAGGTCCTAGCTTAGCGGTCATGTCAGATGCAATAAACCCTGGGGCAACCGCATTAACCTGGAAGGAAATGGTTGGGTTATATATCATCAGCTGGGAATCTGAATCTTGGATTCTAGGCATAATTGGTGAGATTTTTAGAGAAGTACATTGATGTTTCTGCCAGCATATTCCCTTGCAACAGTTTTTGTAAGGCCAATAACTCCTGCTTTTGCTGCACTATAATTAGCTTGACCAACATTTCCGATGAGACCAACAACTGATGCAATATTAATTATCCTTCCCTGCAATCACAACAGCAGACAGAGATGCACAGGTTGAAAGCTTTAGTGACCATTTGATGCTAGTCCTCTTATCTTTGATATAAGAGCTAGTTGACTTTTTTAGATAGATTAAAGAAATTAAATAAATCAGTTAATTATAACTAATATAAGAGCTAATTGACTAATTTGGATAGATTAAGGAGTATATAATATGAATTAGTCTTGACGGATTAAATTTAGTCATAATTAACTGATTTATTTGGTTTCTTTAATCTATCTAAAAAATTCAGTTATCTCTTTTTTATATTAAGAACCGGAGGTAATAATGAAGTGTGTGATGTCACCTTTTTCTTCTTCATCATAATTTTGGTTGCTGCCTGCAAAACAAAAGCCAGTTGAACTCAACAGAAGATCGAGTTACTTTACATGAAAATCAAATTGGGAAAATACTTACGTGTGTACAAAGAAAAACGCCTGTGAGATTTAGATCAATGACCTCCTGCCATTGGGATGTCTTCATTCTCATTAACAAACCATCTCTAGTGATTCCTGAAATTAGGGTACCATATTTCAGTATAACATTCACAAGTGAAAGCTACTAGCAGCACCGGATGTTTAGTCCAAGTTACCTGCATTATTTACTAACACATCAACAGTTCCCCAAGCCTCAACTGCCTGCAAATTTGAAAGTCATAAAAGCTTCCTTGGTAGATAAATCTAAACTGTTCATAAATATTTGCTCACAGTTTTAATCATAGACTCCACGTCCGCTTCCTTAGAAACATCTCCCCCAAATGTGAGAGCCTGTCCACCGAGTGCCTCAATCTGCAAGAAATAATCAAATATACTTATAAAATATAGTCAATCTGTAGTTTCTGGAGCACCGGCTCAAATAACACAGATGACATGAGCTGATATCATGAGTACAATATGACAAAAATGATATCAAGCATGAGTTCGTATAACTTTCCAGGATTGAAAGAACAATGAAAATGATATTACACTACAAATTTATATATAAAAAATAGTCTGCAGGAACTTTTTTTCAAAAATAATTATTATTTGTTCATCAACGAGACCTTCATGAACTTTTTAAGGCAAGATTACATGGCTTAACAGTGAAGGATCTTGAAACTGCAACTGAAAACAAAGATTCACTAAACAATAAATAGCCTTTTAGGGAAGGGGGGCAGAAAAAAGGTAATGTTAAATATCGTATATAAACATTAAATTGAACAAATCATACACTCGCCTCCTTAGCACTTACAAAATTTATACATTCCTTTCTTCTGGGGAAGAGCAAAAGAAGAACATCAAACAGCTGTGGCTTTATAAATAATGCCAGCTTTAACCCATATCCATGATAAACATCTGAAACTAAGGATTATGCTGATCTTTATAAATAAAATTAAGAGTTGAAAGGCTATTTGTAGGATATCTGAGTTTCATGTATTATTGCAAGAAAGAAAATGTATGAACATAAATTGCACGAGATCTTCAGACTTGTGTTTTGTTAAAAGTGCATAGAGATCACTACAGCACCAGATTGACACAAAAATCTACCAAGTGGCAAGAATTCGCTGACCAATTATACTTGACTAAATCTAGGTATGAGTATGGTGCAGAAAGGTCCCAATACAAATATTATCAGAAATTTATAAAAGCAGCTCTCTACCTCCTTGGAAACCTCCTCTGCTTCCTTGGATGATCTTGCATAATTAACCAGAACCTGTAATAGAAAGGCTAAAAACTTCATGGACAGATAAAGCTTAAATCATAACATTAACAGACTTGGAAATGAAGATCTCTTTTATTTTTCTTCAGCTAGCCAAAAACATGACAACCCAGCAAAATTTGCACACTCAATAAAATGTAAGCTCCTTCTTCCTCCTTAAGCCTCTTAACATAATTATCAAAAGAAGATCAAGATCCACTTTGCTTACCAAAGTTAATTTGACAGCAAAAAATATCCATTCCTAACGTACCAAGCCACTTTATAACAGGAGAAAAAGAACCTTGAAGTGAATAAAGAACCACTAACCTTGCAACCTGCTTTACCCAAAGTCAATGCAATTGCTCGGCCAATACCTCTGGATGCTCCTGTCACAATAACAACAGGAGCCTCCACATTCTGGTCTGTTCGAGTTCCAGCTTCCTCGAGAGTAGCAGCATGGGCTCTTATACCTGCGCTTACCAATTAAAAAAGCTCAAACGAAACGTTAAGCAAAGGCAAACAATCTCGTTCTCACATAAATTCCCAGTTTGGAAACCAATGTGGACACGGTTTGCTTCACCCTAAGCGACAAGAGACCAATTCAAAGACTAGAACATAAGGCATAAACGAGAAAAGAGGGAGATCCACACCAGACGAGCTCGATGAAGCGTTTGATCTGCAGTGAAGACCCAAAAGGCGACGAAGCTGACCCATTTTAGCTCCATGGATTGGAGAGCATTGGCGCAGATGACTGGCTTTGGTGTTAACGATGCCACCAAACTTGCCTGAGACACTGGCGGCTTTGAAAGCCACAGCATTAGAAGCGGCAAAAGAAGCCATGGCAGCACTGAAAAGCTCAGAGCAGTGAAAATGGTAAGTAGAATGAGAGGATGTGAAAACCAAATGAATCGGAGAAACTAATGACCCTTTTGTTACGACGAGGAGCTTCGATAGCAACGAAGGACAGTAGGCGATGCAAACTATGAGACTGCAGTCAAGTTCAAGCACTATGCAAATGTAGTGTTACTCCTCTGTCCTAACTCGTAAGATTGTAACTCAAAACTAATAGAATATTATGGTGAAGGAAATATTAATAAAAATAAGTTAAAAAAATTAATAAATATATAAAATATATTTTATATTTAAAATTAAGAAGAATTAAAAAATTATTTCTTAAAATAGAAAAATATAAATAGAAAAATATCAAATATTTTTAGAGAATTATAATGAGGTACCAAATAAAGAATTTAATTATCTAAAAATCTTAATGATAATTAAGAAGTTAATAATAATATATTATAGTGTAAAAATTGACAATAAATTTATATTAATTAGAATTTTTTAATAATTAAATCTTTTACTTAAGTAATTCCACAATTTTTTTTATTTATACATTTGGGACCCACATAAAAAGGGAAAAAGACATTCATACCAAGAGAGAAAATAACAAAATCATCTCACGATTTTTGGAAATGTGACGAAGGCTTGGGCTTTTATGTTGGGAATAAAGGGATGATGGCATATTAAACTTGAAAATTTTCTTGTATCACTTTAAATCATGTGAAGTAGGGTAGTTAGCTTGTAAAAAAGACAACTCTTTTTTATATAATTTACAAATGACTCTTAGCTGCAAAACAACACACATATAATAGGCCTTCATTAAATGAACATGACATTAGGGGGAAAAAATACATTAGAGCCGAAACACAGATAAAACTAATACAAACAACCCAAACAAATAAAGATACCTGAAGGGACATTTTTGGCATTACATTTCTTTTTACTCAAAGAAAGAGCTAATTTCTGCCTTCGGGACATTCCATTGAATTTGAACAATATAGAGATGATTAGCATGGTCTCTACGCAAGGTTGACCTGCACAAATCGAGAAAGACCCAAGTTCTCCAGTGTATTCTTCAAGAATTTGGGCATTCAATGTACCTTCTTTTCTTATGAGGTTTTTATGTTAAAAATAAAAACACTTTAGAACTGTAAATTTTCAAAATGTCAAATAAAGACGTTGCTCACGTTTTTTTTTAGGTACAAAAAATTTTTAAAAATTGATTAAACTCATCTATAATTTAATGATAGAGTAAAATCTCTATTCTTTTTAGATGATATTAATATTAAATAAAATAAATTATTTAATATTTTTAAATATAAATTTAAATATCTAGAAGTTAAGATATTTGTATTAAATAAAGGGCAATATACTGCCTGGTGGATTTGCGTGCCTCATCAATGCTCCTCCTCTCCGTTGGGGTGTATCAACACAGTGGGCCGTCTTAACCTAAGCTAACCCTCCACTGGCTCCACACGAATATTGGGATGTTAATTTTTGTTTGTAGAATACATTATTCTCTAAGATCAACTAGTAAAAGAGTAAAATATACGATTATTTAGAGTATATTTAATTTTTAAAAAATACCATTTTATTATAACTCTAATCACGATACTTAAGGACATAAATTTATACATAAGGATAATAAATAGCTTGTCCTGCCCGATATTAGTATCGCTTAAAAGAAAAGAAGACTTCACTATGTCCTTAACTTGTAGATGAACCCAACCCCTTTCTAAAAAAATGTATATAAAAAAAATACAATATCCTCCAACTGCTTGCTAAAGGCTAATCTTCTTAAAATATAGATATTATTAAAGTAAATTTTATCTCTCCTAATAAAAATTAAAATATTAATCTTAGAGTACAATAAGATGCATTTTATAGTTTGAAAAATAAAACAAAAACAGTACGTCCTATTTGAACGGATATATGCGCATAATAAGAATTTCAACTAATAATATTTGGAAAGGGAGGAAAACAGAAAGACGCCCATGAATATTATTATAATATATTGATTTTGAGGGTCTATTATGTAAAAGTAAATTGCTTGACTAAATACTCAAATGTGCTCTGTTTAACCTTGATTGAAGATAAAATATCTCTCAAATTAACAAGAGAAAGAAACAATTGCCCTCACTTCTCTTTTTGTCAACTTTTTGGATCTATAACAATAGAACTAATTAGCATTCTAATACAAGAAATTTGGGATTCTAAACTGACAAAGTTGGTTTTGAGTACGAGGACAAAAAGGGATAAAGAAGAGGCCATGCATCAAAACCTAACCTCTTCCTACTGTTTACAATTGAGGCACCTTGCCCTTTCGTGGTTCACAAGACAATTACAAGCTCCTTCACAATTAACTGCAGAAAAACACTAATTAAGCACTCCTTTGTGCTGGTTTCTTAGAATTGTTTTTCTTGCGGATCTTAACCAAAGCGTTCCCCAAATCCTGAAAACAGAAATATAGATATAATTCAACTCAGACACTGAAATGGAATTCACTTCCACATCCCACGGAAATCCAGACCAATATGCAGCAGCTTTGAATAATTTCCTAAGAGGTGCTACTGAGCAAGAACGATTATTTTCCAGAAGCACTAGAATTATGTTAGTTTTAGAAGTAATTTAATAAATCAACTGGCCTATTTAAATCCAATTTAGATACTCCTCTAATCCTTAATATATAACTTAATTACAGAGTTAATTTTTATACTAAATATAAGATCTCTTTCCCATATTTATTTATTTTTCTTTAAATTACCCCTATAGATGGCCTCAACTATAATAAAATAAGAGAGAGAGGGAGAGAATTAAGGAAGATGACTAGGATGTTATAAAAAAATAATCATATATTAACTAACTTAACTATCTTTCTTAATCTAATTAAATTAGTTAAATATACCTTATATTAAGGATTGGAGGAGTACTACTGAAAGTAAATTAGCAAAGCTTCAATTTAATTATCCTGGATTAATGAATCCAGTATGCTTAGAGCAGAACAATATCACATAACATCCCACAGGAGGAAAGCACAAAGCCAAGAAACACGTACAGGTTCTTTTTCCAATGCCTGTGAGTTCCAAAGAGACTCCAAATTGTAATAAGCTCTGGCCTTTTCATCAAGAGCATGAACTATAACTCTACCTGAATCAATAAGGGAAAAATCAAGGTATGTTTAGATCCAGCAAATTATATAGGATCAACTAACTTATTTCAAATTGTTTTTGTAATAAAATTTTAGTACCAACATAACAATTGATAATCCCAAATACCAAATATTATTCAAAATGAATACTTGCGAACTCCCATGGAGGAAATGCGAATGTTTGGGGGAAGAAAAATCAACATAGCTAATATGTGGCCCTTTCTTTTGAGTGGGGATTTATCTAGCTCGAATTATATATATATAAAGTTTCTTGACACTGACAGAGCATGGTAAAATGGTCCTCAACTTCAGTTACACAATGTTAACGAATGATACGATGCCTGTAACAGGTTATCATCCCTGACATTTTGTTGCCTTAGTTTTTAATTTTGTGGCTGTTCCAAATTAATCAGTTAACCCACTACATAAGTAACAAATATGAGACAAGGCATCATCAGATACCAGAGTCAATTACGATCCACTTTCCTCCCTCTTGACCTTCCACACTAGGTAGCACCATTCGCTGAGCTCCTCTCTGCTTCTGCTTAGACTGTTTACACATACGCACAGAACATGAAAGAAATGGTCACCGTTATTCTCTGAATAGATAAGTACAGAACACAGAAAATAACCATACCTATCGGCCAATCTCTCAATTCCACCAAAGATAAACTTTTCTTTTATGTTAATTTTTGTCCTTCACCCAGTTCACTCAAATTCTCATAAGGTATTTTTGGCTACGGCAAGAATAACGGTCATGGAAAGACTACACCTCAGGAGACTTACAAATCAGCAACCTTAATCGAACTAAATGATTTCGTTAGCTCAATTTGTTAGGTAGTCTAATTACTATGCATCAGAGTTTTGAAATTGAACCTGATTCCTTCTATCTTTGTGCAAAACCAGTGGTTTCAACCAAATTAGCCATCCCACTGTCCATTTCCAATAAATTTAATACACAAGCGACAAGCATGGCATTGCAAAACACTGAACCAAGAACCTACCTGATAAATTAGAGCTTGAGCGATGTTCTTGACGTGCCAGGTCGACCTGCCAGTGGCAATCACCATATAATCGGCCCAATCACAGTGCTTGGGAACCGGCATGACCTTGACGTCGTCGGCTCTGACATCGCTCAGAACCTTCTCGATCTCCTGCAGACCCAAAAGGCCTTTATTGGGGCCGTCATTGACGGATGAAGAATATGAAGCATGTTTGAAGCCTGGAAATGAAAACCCTAGCCTCCATGGTAGTCGAGCCTGCGATATTGATGAGGAACATGACGACGCCGTCGAAGAGGAGACGAATGTTCGAGCTCGTTGAACCACCCACATACTAGGGTGCGCAGCTGCTAAACCCACGTTCCGGGGTGCTGCATGAAGGCTGAACGGATGGTGGCAAGATTTTACGACGTCGTTTGCGTATTTCTCCTTGTATATATTCTGCTTTATAGTTCCACTAAGTTTTATTTTAATTTTTTTAAATTTAAAAGATATATTTTTAATTTTTTTAATTTAATACTGTTAATTTTTTTTAACAGAAAATACCTTGAATCATCAAATTTGAAAGGATGATTGTATAATTAAATATAAATAAAATATGTTTTCATTTTAGTATTTTAAGATTATGTTATATTTTATATTAATGAATTAAAATTTAAATATACTATGTTAATATTTAATTGTTGATTAAATATTTTTTGTTAATAAAATTAATATTATTTAAAAAGATTAAAAATATTTTTTTTAAAATTTAATAGACTAAAATAAAATTTGATATAAACATGAAATAGCAAATTATAGTTTAGTCAATATTTTAAATTTTAAAAATATTATCATCATTAATTAATTTTTTTAGCCTTGATATCTCATTCATTATTTACTTTTTAAAAATTATATTATATTAATAAATAATAATTGACTTTAAATATATTAATATCATTTAAATGTTTTTTAAAAATTAAGCTGACTGTAACAATAAGTTGAATAGCTAAAATAGTTTAATTAAATTGTTATTCAAGATAAAAATTCAAAAATAAATTAAAAATATTTTCCCCTTTTTAAATAAAAGAGAATATCAAATTGATATTATGCTTTACATTTCAAATGGTATTTAAAGAAGTACTGACGCATTATTAAGCACTCAATCCGTTCACTGTTAGGAGCATTTTAACATTTGTTCTTCTAAAATATGGGCCAAATCAACTTCTACCATATCCGGGTACTATCTTTTAAATTTTTCAAGGGGGAAAAAACAAATTAGACAGCAAGATAAAAGGATTAATTTATTTTTAATTGTTTATGTAAGGAATTGGAAGACACGCAGCGGAAATAAACTTTAAAAATTTTCCATTCCTTGCCAGGATCTGCCGTATGTGTTTAAGTCAAGTGGAAAGAATCATTACCCTTAGTGTTGCTCAGCGAATTTCACAGCTTCTCTACGTGGGTGGTGATCTCTTTCTGATCGCAAGAAATCGACGGAGTGTTCCTCAGCGACCTTCACAGATTCTCTCCGCGGACGGTGGTCTCTTTCCGATCACAAGAAGTCGACGCCTCAGGTCGGCTTCCTCTACTGGTATCCACACGAACAGCGTTCCAACCACGAACGACGTGCTAGCGTCTCCTGTCCCTCCAAGGCTTTCACAAGTCTCCGTCTCTATTTCGGCAGTTTCTTGTCTGCAAACCTTTTGCAGATTCCGTTCGGCCTTTTTTTGTGTTCTGTGTGTTATTTTCAAACGTAGCTCCTCCAATCAGATATAGAGGATGCTATGCGTTTTTACACTTGACCTAATTGGATTTTTGGAGTTAATCTTATATTAATTCCGAATTGATACAATATCATATATTGTATAATTTTATAAGAAACTAATTAAATAAAATAATATTAAATCCGTCCCACAGATTTAATTACTTATTTATTTAACTTTAAATAAAGATGAGACTGAGTTATATTTGATTTATTCCCATAAATCAAATTTGAGATATCCTATCAATTTAAATTTCGAATTTCAAACGTGATAGAGATTTAATTTATCCTTATAAATTAAATCTTATAAATATCTCTTATATGAGATATCCTATCAATTTGAATTTCGAATTTCAAACGTGATAGAGATTTAATTTATCCTTATAAATTAAATCTTATAAATATCTCTTATATGAGATATCCTATTAATTTGAATTTCGAATTCAAACGTGATAGGGATTTAATTTATCCTTATAAATTAAATCTCATATATCTCATATATATAATATATATATACGAATTTATATATATACGAATATAAATATAAATAAATATATATACATTCACCTGGATCTTTCATTGAATCTGGACATGTCTTAGATTCAATGAATCTGGACATCATAGCTCGTGTTGGGCTATTTTGTGTGCGACCCTGTAGGCCCATATGAAGTTGGCAGTGGGCCATTTGCTATACTAGCCCACAAGTCGCAAGCGGTCTCTAGCAAGACATAACAACTACCCAAATCATATGAGGATCGATAAACGATGTAACCTTTTATACAACCATATCATGTCCCTTCTGTCACGCGATATTTTGGTCATGGATGAGGCATGGATAATGTCATCCTCCTATTCCCGACCGTTACTTTCTCGATCCCTGAGTAGTCTGACTATAGAGATGGAACTACCTTTCCATTACAGTATGGCCATACATTTCTCAGACTCACTCATCGAGGGGCCCAGTAATATCTCTCCACGAATGTGAGGGACAAATTCCATCTTGACCATTCACATTCCTCCGCATGAAAAACCACTAAGCCCGAACATAGTCTTTATGATCACTCGGTCAAAAGTGACTTTTGACTAGGTCAAAGCTGAGCGTTTTGTCATGTAGGAATCCATGATGATCTCAGGTCAAAGGGCATATTGACATGGTTTGTATATGAGAGAAGCTTATGACGTTACCCATGCAGTTCTCTCATAGCGGGTCGGTCCAACACCCTGTACTCTTACATGTGCTTATGACTTTGATTTATATCTCTATACATCTTCAAAGTCATACTGGTCTTATTTCATCTGTGCTCCCACATAGATGATCGACCAGGGACATTTAGGATAATATCATGAATTATCCAAGGATGGTCATCATAGTAAACATGCAAATAATATGATAACTCAATTAATAAATTCATAAATCAATAATGTTCATAAGACAATGATTGGCCCCTAGGGCACGATTTCCAACAACCTCCCACTTGCACTAGGTACAATCATTAATTTGACTAATTCCCATTGACCTAACATGACGCTCATGCTTTGCCTGCACAAGCGGCTTTGTTAGAGGATCAGCAACATTATCTTCTCCTGCTACTTTGCATATTTTTATATCACCTCTATCGTTGATTTCTCTGATAAGATGAAATCGCCTGAGTATATGCTTGGTCCTTTGATGTGACCTAGGCTCTTTGGCCTGTGCAATAGCACCGCTATTGTCACAGAGCAAAGTTATTGGATCTGAGATGGTAGGTATCACCCCTAGTTCTGTGATGAACTTCCTGATCCAAACGGCTTCCTTAGCTGCATCAGATGCTGCTATATACTCAGCTTCCGTTGCAGAATCTGCTACAGTGCCCTGCTTAGAGCTCTTCCAGCTTACTGCTCCATTATTGAGGAGGAATATGTATCCAGACTGCGATTTTTGGTCGTCCTGGTCAGTTTGGAAACTCGCATCTGTGTAACCAGTTACACAGAGCTCATCATCCAATCCACCATAGACCAAGAATAAGTCCTTAGTCCTTCTTAAGTACTTAAGGATATTCTTGACAGCAGTCCAATGGCCCTCACCAGGGTCCTGTTGGTATCTGCTAGTCATACTTAAGGCAAACGAGACATCCGGTCGAGTACATAACATGGCGTACATGATAGATCCTATGGCCGAGGCATATGGAACCTTACTCATGCGACCTCGCTGATCAGATGTACTAGGACACAGATCTTTGCTGAGGTGAGTACCATGAGACATGGGTATGAAACCCCTCTTTGATTCGTGCATACTGAACCTATGCAGTATTTTGTCTATGTATGTACTCTGACTGAGTCCTAGAAGTCTTTTAGATCTATCTCTATAGATCCTGATTCCTAGGATGTAGGTGGCTTCACCCAAGTCTTTCATCGAGAAAGACTTTCCTAACCAAGACTTGACAATCTGCAAGGTAGGAATGTCATTCCCAATAAGTAGGATGTCATCGACATAGAGTACCAAAAACACAACTGTGCTCCCACTAACCTTCTTGTACACACAAGGTTCATCAATGTTTTGAAGAAATCCAAACTCTTTGATTACTTCATCAAAACGATGATTCCAACTCCGAGAGGCTTGCTTTAGTCCATAAATGGACTTTTGAAGCTTGCACACTTTACCAGAGTCCTCGGAACGCACAAACCCTTCAGGTTGTGTCATGTACACATCCTCAAGGAGCTTTCCATTAAGGAAGGCTGTCTTGACGTCCATCTGCCATATTTCATAGTCATAATATGCTGCAATAGCAAAGAGGATTCTGATTGATTTGGCCATTGCTACTGGGGAAAAGGTCTCATCATAGTCCACACCATGAGTTTGAGTAAAACCTTTTGCAACCAGTCGTGCCTTGAAGACATTTACATTGCCATCCATGTCAGTTTTCTCTTTGAAAACCCACTTGCACCCGACGGTTTTTACACCTTCAGGCGGGTCGACTAAGGTCCAAACCTTATTGTCGTACATGGATTGCATCTCAGACTTCATGGCACTAAGCCATTTTTCGGAGTTTGGTCCCACTATAGCTTCTCGATAGGTAGTCGGCTCATTATGCTCAATGAGCAACACATCACGACTATCAGAAATCAGAAATCCATATCTCTGAGGCTGAAGTCGTGTCCTATTAGACTTTCGTGGACCTTGCGTGACTTGAGGAGTCTCAACAACTTGTTGTGAGTCTTCTCTATTTTCCATCTGCAGTTCTGTGGTGTCTTGTAGCTCTCGAACTTCTTCGAGTTGTACCTTACTCCCACTGGTTCTTTTAGAGATAAATTCTCGTTCAAGAAAGATACCATTTCTGACAACAAACACTTTGTTATCAGCAGGGTTGTAGACGTAATATCCCTTGGTTTCCTTAGGATATCCCACAAAAAGGCATTTTGAGGATTTGGGCGCTAATTTGTCTGAGGCTTGTTGCTTAACATAGACCTCGCATCCCCAAATCTTGAGGAAAGACAAACTAGGCGTCCTCCCAGTCCATATCTCATACGGAGTCTTTTCGATTGCCTTTGATGGAACACGATTGAGTGTGAACGCAGCTGTCTCTAGGGCATAGCCCCAAAAGGAGGGCGGAAGATCTGTTCGACTCATCATGGATCGAACCATATCTAATAGTGTTCGATTTCTCCGTTCAGAAACGCCATTCCATTGTGGTGTCCCTGGAGGAGTCAATTGTGAGAGTGTCCCACAATTCCTAAGATGATCTATGAACTCTTGGCTCAAATATTCACCACCCCGATCAGATCGAAGGGCTTTAATTGTTTTGCCAAGCTGGTTTTGTACTTCATTTTGAAATATCTTGAACTTTTCAAAAGATTCAGATTTATGTTTCATTAGATAGATTTACCCATATCTGCTGAAATCATCTATGAATGTTATAAAGTACGAATAACCTCCTCTGGCATTTGTGTTCATCGGTCCACACACATCTGTATGTATGAGGCCCAATAAATCAGTGGCCCTCTCACTGTGCCCAGTGAAAGGTGACTTTGTCATCTTTCCTAACAAGCAAGACTCGCAAGTGTCATATGATTCAAAATCAAATGAGTTTAGAAATCCATCTTGATGGAGTTTGGAAATGCGTTTCTCATTTATGTGGCCCAGACGACAGTGCCAGAGGTATGTGGGATTCAAATCGTTTGGTTTGACCCTTTTGGCGGTTACGTTATAGATATTTCCATGATTGGGTTGTTCCAAATTTAATATGTAATGATCAACATGCAAATCACCATGAGCATATAAAACATCATTACGATAAATAGAACATCTACTATTCCCAGCAATGGAAGTGAAACCTTCCTTATCCAAATAAGAAAGTGAAACAATGTTACTACTTAAAGCAGGAACATAATAGCAATTGTTCAAAACTAACAAAAGCCCAGTGGGCAGAACTAATTCATAAGTGCCTACAGCTAACGCAGCAACCCTTGCTCTGTTTCCAACTCGTAGGTCAACTTCACCCCTTTTCAGCTTCCTACTGTCCTTTAGTCCCTGCACATTCGTACAAATGTGAGAACCACATGCAGTATCTAATACCCATGAGGTGGAAGTAGAAAGATGAATGTCTATAACATAAATACCTGAAGCGATAGCCCCGCTATCCTTCTTGTTCTTTTTCAGATCTTCGAGGTAGAGTTTGCAATTCCTCTTCCAATGACCCGGTTCATTGCAGAAAAAGCAGACTCCTTCCTTCGGAGGCTTTGCCTTCTTTGGTGCAGGCTTGGTTTCGGGCTTGCCTGACTCTTTGGTCTTACCTGATGAGCCATGACCCTTCCCCTTGCCTTTGCCTTTCTTTTTCGTACCCTTTCCCTTTTGAACCATCAAAACACTACTGGGTTTCTTCTTAAGACTCGGCTCAGCAGTTTTAAGCATCCCATGCAGTTCAGAAATAGATTTCTCCATGTTGTTCATGTTGTAGTTCATAACAAACTGGTCATAACTTTCCGGGAGTGAGTTTAAGATCAAATCTGTAGCTAACTCCTGGCTCATGGGAAATCCAAGCCGTTCAAGGTGATCAATGTACCCTTTCATCTTTAAGACATGAGCACTGACTGATGCACCTTCAGCCATCTTGCAGGAATGTAAGGCCTTAGTGGTCTCATACCTCTCTTGCCTTGCCTGTTGCTGGAACATTTCCTTGAGATGCACAATCATCTCATAAGCCTCCATGTGTTCCAGATCTCTTTGGAGCTCCGGAACCATGGTGGCTAGCATCAAGCATCCCACATCGACAGAGTCTTCCTTATGCTTCATATAAGCATCTCTCTGAGCTCTGGGAGCATTGGCGGCTGGCTCCTCAGGAATGGGTTGATCTAGGACATGCGCCTTTCTTTCCTGCTTGAGTACAATTCTCAAGTTCCTAAACCAGTCAAGAAAGTTTGTCCCATTAAGTTTGTCCTTCTCAAGGACAGATCGCAGCGATAATGTAGCAGTATTACTAGTCGTCATGATTCTACAATTAAAATATGCAATGTAATTAGTAATCTCCCACTAAATAAACAACCCTCAATGCAATAGTTAGTGGGCTAAGATCCATATTTGGCTCAAACTTAAGTCCGCTTTGGCAGGACACTTAAATTAAGTTATTTAGGTAGGTAACACCTTTACCAATTACATCAAATGTAACTCTTAGATATTCATGGGATCCTATCATCATATGATCTGGCATGTTCTAATCCCATCTAATGCCTTGAGATCCAAAACCGTTTTGTTAATCTCAATTAAGTCAAACAATAATGAACCTATGAGAGTAGCACCATTACTCTTTGCTTATCTCCCCAAGATAACTCAAAAGCACCCACTTTGGTGGAGTCCACAATTGAGCGATCGAGGTTTTGACAAGTGTTCATAAATTGACGGCATTATGACTTAAGATTTCTTTTAGAGGGCCTAATTTAACTATCTGGTTTATAAAACGCATGTTTCTCAGTTCGTATCTCATACAAGTAATATGCATGTGCTGATCTAATCATAAGATGCATAATTCAAACGTGATACAATATGGCTCACCTATCCTAAGTCCCCTCAAGCCAATGAGAGGAGCTCTCTAGTAAGAAAAGAGAAATTACATATAGAAACCTCTTTTAACATTCGAGGGGAGTGAGATGAGAGGAGAAGGTACATTGAGAGTATATAGAGGAAGGCACGACACGCAGGCCGTATTTTTAAAATTACAACACTTGCAATCTAGAGCCATATTGTTCACCATACCCAAACATTCAAGAATCAATATTCAGATCTAATCGAAGGGCAAAAAAAAAAAAAAAATTTACAAAGTAACATATGTTACGGTTATGTTGCGCTACGAACAGGTAGCTACGGCGGTCCCGCTAGCCGGTTAGCGGGCGGCTGTCCCGCTAGCCGGTTAGCGGGCGGGGTCTCTGGGGCAGCGCCCCGGAAGAAATTTTTTTTTTTTGTTTTGTTTCATAAATAATCACGAATCTGAATTCGGTTTTCACAAATAATCACAAATTCGAATTTGGTTTTCTTAGACCCCATCTATGCGGATTGATCAAATCAAAAAGCATCACCACCGATTTCAATTTCCTTTTAGATTCCTTTTATGTCATACACAACAAGGATTCCATATATGTCACACATACAACGCTTATTATATGATCGGCTACTACTAACATATATCATATAAATCACAAATCAAGCCTAACTTAAACACAAAACGGCATGGCTCTGATACCACTGTAAGGAATTGGAAGACACGCAGCGGAAATAAACTTTAAAAATTTTCCATTCCTTGCCAGGATCTGCCGTATGTGTTTAAGTCAAGTGGAAAGAATCATTACCCTTAGTGTTGCTCAGCGAATTTCACAGCTTCTCTACGTGGGTGGTGATCTCTTTCTGATCGCAAGAAATCGACGGAGTGTTCCTCAGCGACCTTCACAGATTCTCTCCGCGGACGGTGGTCTCTTTCCGATCACAAGAAGTCGACGCCTCAGGTCGGCTTCCTCTACTGGTATCCACACGAACAGCGTTCCAACCACGAACGACGTGCTAGCGTCTCCTGTCCCTCCAAGGCTTTCACAAGTCTCCGTCTCTATTTCGGCAGTTTCTTGTCTGCAAACCTTTTGCAGATTCCGTTCGGCCTTTTTTTGTGTTCTGTGTGTTATTTTCAAACGTAGCTCCTCCAATCAGATATAGAGGATGCTATGCGTTTTTACACTTGACCTAATTGGATTTTTGGAGTTAATCTTATATTAATTCCGAATTGATACAATATCATATATTGTATAATTTTATAAGAAACTAATTAAATAAAATAATATTAAATCCGTCCCACAGATTTAATTACTTATTTATTTAACTTTAAATAAAGATGAGACTGAGTTATATTTGATTTATTCCCATAAATCAAATTTGAGATATCCTATCAATTTAAATTTCGAATTTCAAACGTGATAGAGATTTAATTTATCCTTATAAATTAAATCTTATAAATATCTCTTATATGAGATATCCTATCAATTTGAATTTCGAATTTCAAACGTGATAGAGATTTAATTTATCCTTATAAATTAAATCTTATAAATATCTCTTATATGAGATATCCTATTAATTTGAATTTCGAATTCAAACGTGATAGGGATTTAATTTATCCTTATAAATTAAATCTCATATATCTCATATATATAATATATATATACGAATTTATATATATACGAATATAAATATAAATAAATATATATACATTCACCTGGATCTTTCATTGAATCTGGACATGTCTTAGATTCAATGAATCTGGACATCATAGCTCGTGTTGGGCTATTTTGTGTGCGACCCTGTAGGCCCATATGAAGTTGGCAGTGGGCCATTTGCTATACTAGCCCACAAGTCGCAAGCGGTCTCTAGCAAGACATAACAACTACCCAAATCATATGAGGATCGATAAACGATGTAACCTTTTATACAACCATATCATGTCCCTTCTGTCACGCGATATTTTGGTCATGGATGAGGCATGGATAATGTCATCCTCCTATTCCCGACCGTTACTTTCTCGATCCCTGAGTAGTCTGACTATAGAGATGGAACTACCTTTCCATTACAGTATGGCCATACATTTCTCAGACTCACTCATCGAGGGGCCCAGTAATATCTCTCCACGAATGTGAGGGACAAATTCCATCTTGACCATTCACATTCCTCCGCATGAAAAACCACTAAGCCCGAACATAGTCTTTATGATCACTCGGTCAAAAGTGACTTTTGACTAGGTCAAAGCTGAGCGTTTTGTCATGTAGGAATCCATGATGATCTCAGGTCAAAGGGCATATTGACATGGTTTGTATATGAGAGAAGCTTATGACGTTACCCATGCAGTTCTCTCATAGCGGGTCGGTCCAACACCCTGTACTCTTACATGTGCTTATGACTTTGATTTATATCTCTATACATCTTCAAAGTCATACTGGTCTTATTTCATCTGTGCTCCCACATAGATGATCGACCAGGGACATTTAGGATAATATCATGAATTATCCAAGGATGGTCATCATAGTAAACATGCAAATAATATGATAACTCAATTAATAAATTCATAAATCAATAATGTTCATAAGACAATGATTGGCCCCTAGGGCACGATTTCCAACAGTTTATTAGCCACAATATATATATATATATATATATATATATATATTTCCTTAAACCAGAAGGCAAAAATATTTTTGTGATTTGGTTTGTGTGTATCTATATATATATACATATATCATTTTACTCCTGTAAATTTTCATACAAATAAATAACATTATTTAATATCATTAATATAAATATAAAATATCAATTTTATAACAGATTATAATTTTAATAAACAATGAATAATGCCACATCAAAATCGTTGAAATATATGGAGGCTGCCTAACAAATATAAATAAAAGTGTTAAATATTAAACTGAAAAATAAAAAATGATAATACTTATGACAAAAATAATGAATATCAGGAAAATGGATATAACGACAAAGTTACTCACCCGTCTCTTCTAAAGCGTGTTCATATTGTTTTGCACCAACCAAAAATCCTTATCTTGCAACCCAACAAAAA
This sequence comes from Leucaena leucocephala, assembly GCA_037074615.1. Lineage (NCBI taxonomy): Eukaryota > Viridiplantae > Streptophyta > Magnoliopsida > Fabales > Fabaceae > Leucaena > Leucaena leucocephala. The sequence goes on from CM073562.1 coordinate 14,826,591, forward strand.
TGTCAATTTCCTTTCCTTTTTTTTTTTTTTTTTTTTTGCGACAAAAGGGGCCAAACTCCCAGCTATCTCATTTTATTCCTGTATTAATTTATTAGATAAAAGTACTATGAGTTCTATTTTTATTAATATATTATATACTTTTATTAATTTTTATTATGTATCCAATTATTCATTCAGTGATCAATGAAGAACAGACCTTTATATATTCTCTTGATAGCTAAACTTAAATTGATAAAGTTAGATAAAAAAAGTGATAAGAAGCCTTTCACACTTAAATTCCTCAACCACACTGGTATGTATGGAAAATATAGAAAATATCTCATAGCTGATTGTTTATTTTTAAATAAAAATCCTATAATGAAGAAATTAATCTCTACGATTAGGGATAGAAATAGGCTAAACGGCCTATTAGGGATATCTGGCCTAGCCTGCATTAAGCCTGGTCTAGCCTGTTTAAAAAAAATACACAAGCTCAAGCCTGTTTGAAAGTATGTTCTTTTTAAGAGGCTAGCCTCAGGCTTCTTACAAAGCCTGTTAGGCCTTTCAAGCGGCCTGAGCATGTTCTTCAAAATATATTTAATATTAAAATATAATAAATGTGAATAAATGGGTGTTAAACCTGCCATATATTGAACACAATATAAGAGTCAAACTATTAAATTAGCATATATTATTATACATTTTATTCTTACATTTTATTTTAACAGGCCTGTTGGGGGGCATGTTATGAGGTCATGTTACGAAAGCTTGTTATAAAGGCCTGTTAGGTGGCCTGTCAGTATAATTAAAAAAATCAAGTTTTTTAAACAGGCTTCAGCCCATGCCAGTCATTTATACAGGCCAAGTTCAGGCAAAAAAAATAACCTATAACAGGTCACAGGCCAAACTCAGGCCAAATTATCACTTAACAGGTCTGGCATATTAAGGTCAAAGTCTGATCTATTTTCATCCCTATCTATGATACTCTACTCTATATAAAAAAAATCCTCAATTGTTTTATTTATCTAAAAAAAACAGATTAGATAAAAATGAAAAAACACGTAGCCTTTTTATCTAAAGATATTTTGAAGTAAATATGTATGGAAAACACTTACAACACAAAAAATTAAATTTTATTCCATACATAATCAATACATATTCTAATTTTATGACATTTTTTTTTGTGTTATTTTATTTGAAGATGTTACTACTACTGCTAATTTATTATTATTATTATTATTATTATTTTGGGCAAACCTATTATAAGATACAAGTCCCATGTATTATATTTATTTAATTATTATATACTATTCTTTTTCATAATTACACTATTAACGGTATACCAAATTATGCCTTTCATATCATTGAGATATCTTAACCAACTTGTATCCATTTAATGAAGAACAAACCTACATCTTCTAATTGTTAAATTTAAGAGAACTTTTTCATATATATATGTGTGTGTGTGTAAATTTTCTCAATTATTTAATTTAGAAAAAATCTTAAAAAATATTACTTAAATTTTAAAATATCAAATCAATAATTATTATAAAAATATATTGTCATTTATTTTACAAGAGTAACTGATAACTTACAGAAATATATTAAATAAATTGATTTGAAAATTTAAAATTTAAAATTTAAATAATATTTTTTAATATTTTTTCTTTAATTTAGAGACAAAAGAGATTAAAATAAAACAAGTAAAAAAAAATCAGAGAATACAACTCTAAAGCATCTGCTCTCACTTAATTATTAATTTAATAATTTGGAGAATCCCCAGTATCTGCCATACCATTCAATTATATACAAATAAAATAACTTCTATTTATTTGCCACTTGAAAAAAAATTTAAAAAAACAACCACAACATGACCGTTGTTCCATTGCTTTAATTAATTTTAAATTCCATAGAATCCAACATAAACACAATGTCATTACCTAAGAACCAATTAAAAAAACTATAAGGAAAAAAATAAACAATAATTATTCAAAGAAGTTTATTAATTAAATGAGTTTAGACCCAAATAAATGAGCTAATATGAAATGATTAGCATGAGGGCTTTTGAAGTATCCTTTTGTCTCACCCACCAATTAAAGTGACATAATATTCATAAAGTGACATAATAATAATAATAATTCCATTATTAATCTATGGATTTACCAATAGTCCACACAAACACACACAGCTAGCAATTAGCTAATCATAACGTAGTTGTTATGTTGACCTTATCTTTCTATGTCCCATTTCCTTTTCTTTTCTACTTTCCTTTCCTTTTTTCTCAAGTTTCTTTCTCAGTCTATTGGCTTTCTCGTTTTGGCACCTATATATTTTCTATATATCATATTTGAAAAAATTACACAAAAATACCACTTAAATTTTAAATTCTCAAATTAATCATATTTTATACACTTTACTAGCTATTGACTATATTTAATATATAAATAATAACATATTTTTATAGAAATTTTTTAGTCAAAATTTTGAAACTAAAATAGCATTTTTGTGAGATTTTCCCTTCGTCATTTTATTTTAAATAAAAAAATTCAATTTACTTTATTTTTTATATTTATTATTTTTTTAAACAATAAAATTCATGTAGTTAATTATAAAAATATTTTTTAAATAGAGATATTTTAAAAAAAAATTATATTATATTTATTAAAATTAATTTATCAATTTTTTTAATTTATTAAAATTAATTAGTAGCTCTTATATTAAAAATTAAAGGAATATTATAAATCACTCATTGTATTTTTTTTTTTGGTTATTAGAAAGAGACTTAGGCTCCAAATATGACTAATTAGGACACATTGCTTGTTTAACATGTCAAGCTCACCAATATGATGTCCTTGAAAGGGATTGTTCAATGCATTTTGTTTTAGACAGTTTGGCTAAACATCTGTCACTCGTGCGTCTTGTTATTACCCTTAGTAAAAGAAATATTTTATTCTAAAATACTCTTTAAAAATCAAAAGAAAATGATATAATTCATAAAATCGTGTCTAGCTTTTTCTAGTTTATATCATTCCTTTTTGTTTTTTTTGCCCTCTCTTTGAATCTATTTTAATTACTAAAGCCTTTTTGTTTGTAATGCCTTAAGTTTCATTATAATCAGCAATACATTTGAAAAATATTTCATTTCTTTTGTCAATCCATATAATTAAAATATCAATAAACTATAATTTTGAAATATTTAAAAAATAAATAATTTTGAATAAAATCCTGAAAAAACAGCAGCACAAAAGATGAAGTTCGGGACACCTGCTAAAAAAAATCATTTTATGTAATAGATTTGAGAAATCCATGAAAAGGTTTATATACTTTATAATAATACATAAGGGTATGCATGGTGACCGTGTACTCGATTTACCCGCTCGATTTAGAGAAAAAATTGTTCAGCTTAGCATAAAAAATATTATCTAAAATATATTTAGACAGAGATAAATTAGGTCAAGTGTCAAGCAGAGTAAAATACTAAATAAAGTAAAATACTAAATAAAATATAACATCCTGCCCATTTAATCAGACCATATATATATATATATATTTTTTAGAATTTTATTTATTTTCTTAATTTCTTCTATTTATAACTCTGTATTTTTCACTTTAATTAACAATTCTTCTTATTCAATTTTAAAATATTAAACATAACTCTTATATTTAGATAAATATCGAAGTTGCTCTCATATTTTACTTGTCAAATATGTAATTATTGGTGTTGTAATGCCGCTATATATTTTAAACTTTTTTTAATATATACAATATATTTTAATCACTATATTTTTGTTATTTTATTCTTATTAGATTATAGATATTATTCAACTCTTGAAGATATAAATATGATATTATTTTTTAAGTTCATAATTACAAATTTTTTTTTACAATATGAGCAGGGCATCACGATTTAAGTATGCAAGTCTGCACATACCCAACCCAAAATAGTTAGAGCTTTTATAGGGCAGGACATGACATCGATCTGTATTTTTTCGAGCAGGATACCGAGCAGGGATTTATCTTATCTAGTCGTATCCATATACACCCCTAATAATGCATTATATTATTAAAGTATTGGCATAAATAGAAATTTAAGGTTTAATAGTGAATTTAAATCTTTAATTCCTCATCATTGACGCTCAACTAATCCCTTGAAGAATTGAATCAAACAAAATAAAAGGAGCATTTATATTGAATTTTTTATATGGATATAAATTTAGTACGAAAAAAACAATTGATGGCAATCAATAGAATTTAAAAGCCATTGCTTGTACAACGACCAACCTCTGCTTTAAAAGTTGTAACACAATTGGGCATTAAATGATCCCACACATGTAATGAACCATACCAATTATAAAGTGATTGCCAAAAGAAAAAAAAAATACCAATTATAATTATAAAACTGAAATCATATAGTATTATTCTACTTTTTGAATTTTGAATTTTTCAACAAGTATTTGAATTTTAAATAAAATTTTTTTAATTATATGAGAATTTTATAGCGATATATTAATTCTTTTTGCCTGAAAATGTTGTGTGTTATTCATTTATGAAACATGTAAACCGTAATCAAATGGGGGGAAAAAAGAAGATAATCTTTCAAAGTATGAAATATCGTGTTTTAAAATAAATATAAAAATTTCCGAGAAGAAAAAAAATACACGCTACATAGATACATATATTCAGACATCTTACATAAAAATTAATTTATAAGCTTTACATTTTAAAAAAGAAAAAAAAGAATGCTTCTCGTTGTGGAAAGGAGCATATCAGCAGACAGCAACTAGAGGTTTTGGATATTCTTAATTTTCACTTCTAAATTGTTTTTTAGCAAAAAGAATTATAGAAGAGAGAATGCTAGAATTTTTTTTTGGGTTTGTGGCAACCGTCCGATTCCTCTAAAGCACCGATCTGTACTTTGGTCACCACTTTCAGGCTATGAATGCTATAGATCCGATTGTCTGAAAAAAATTCGTCGCATTGTAATTGGCATTTGAGCTCTGTTTTATCTTCGAACTGGCGATCATAAGCGCACTCTTCGAGCCTTCATTCCGTGTTTGAAGCAATTTTGACTTGGGAAATTGGTAAGTCAAGTCCTGCCTACTACTGCTTTTCAATGGTGGGTTTTATTATGTACTTCGAACTTCAATGCTTACTTATTGGGTGGTGAAGTTGAATTTTTGTTTGACTTCGACCCTCTTTTCAATGAGAACAATGCAAATTCTGATCTGCAATTGACAAATGTTCTAGGGTTTCCGACTTTTAGGACATTTGCAGAATGAATTTGTCAATTTGGTTTCGGATATTTGTTACATTTGGCCTTTAAGACATTGCTTTATGAATGGTACAGTTGCTCCCGCCGTACTGCATGTTTACTCGCATTCTCGCAAGATATGCGGTCCAGTTGACTCGATCACCACTGAGTGTCAAGTCAATCCGTGTTTGGATTGGGTTAAACTGAAGCTCAAGAGGACTGCAACTGGCGTACAAGTTTGAATGCGGTTGCTGCCAAAACTGATTGTTGGGGCTTGAATTCCTAATGAGTTTGAGCTATATGTCAATTTTGGGTTGTATGGAGAGCTCTGTGACATTTCTCTAATACAATCTTGGGTAGTGGAAATGCCTCCTTCCCCAGCATTGAGATTCTCTCCTGGAAGAGAGCCAAAAGCAGTCATTCACAAGCGTGGGCGCAGTCTTGAAGGTGGATTGCTCTTTAGGGAGAAAGATGACGATCTTGCTTTGTTCAATGAAATGCAGTCCAGAGAATCAGAGAATTTTTTGCTTCAGTCATCAGATAACCTTGAAGACCCATTCAGTAATTTTCTTTAGGGCACCCTAAAAGGAAACTTATATACATGTTTTTGGTACATTTTTCTTGAGTAATAATCTTGCATATCTCCTTTTTGTCTTAAACTTAAATTTACAGCTGTGAAGTTGAGACATTTTTCTGATATTAAGCTTGGAATCTCCATTCCTGGTCGTGGAGAAAGCAGTGGGCTGCTTAATGCAGGCGGTGACAAGAATGACTATGACTGGTATGTTGTGTTTTCCACCCTTTTGGATTTTTTGGGTTAAATGATGTTTTATGATATAATCCTCTACATGATTCAAAAGCCAAGCATTTGCTGTCAGTCATCATTCCACTTCAATACATATATTTTCTGTTGGCCAATAGTTCAACTATTTTAAAGTGAGGCTTGAGACTTTATGTGCATAAAGTGATTTCCGGTATGCAATGCTTAGTTTGCTAATACTTTCTTTGTTTATTATTTTTCAAGGTTACTGACACCCCCAGACACACCACTGTTTCCTTCATTAGATGATGAGGAGCCACCACCAATCAATGTTACAAGTAGGGGAAGGCCTCAGAGTAAACCCATTTCCATATCGAGATCTTCTACGGTGAGCTTTTGAATCTGATTCTATAGTTATGCATAATTATATATTCTTTTCATTTCAAATAAATCCTCTTGAAGCATAGGAAGTGATGTAAATCAGGGAGGGGAAGGGGAGAGAGTAGAGAAAGGAGGGAGAAACAGAAAGAGGGGTGAGAGAAAATAGAGAGAAATTGATGGAGAAAGAACTTGAAGGAGAGAGTGAACACAATTTTCATCTTTATTCAATTAATCAAAAGAGGCCTGACAACTAAGAAACCTTAGAGTTATAAATAAAGCTCTAGGTATAATAATTTAAAATAATAAAATCGAAATCAAAATCTAAAATAATCCTTAAAAGATGAAGGTGATAAAATAAAGTAATTCCTATTAAATCCTGATTAATACTTATTCAATATCTTGATACCCTTATTTAAATAAAATATCCTAATCTTAATAAAATAAAGAATCCTATTTATTGCATGGCAATAATAAAATAATCTTAAGTATCATTAATTTAGTAATCAATCAAGAAGTCTTTTACTTCATATTGAATGTTTAACTCTTTCAGATGGAAAGAAGTCGCAGAAGTAGCAGGGGGAGTGCAAGTCCAAATCGCCTTAGTCCATCTCCTCGTACTGCAAATAATACATCTCAATCGAGGGCTGGGCCATCATCAGTGTCCAATTCCAGCCCAACTCAAAATTTGCGGCATGCTACTCCATCAAGAAGACCATCTACTCCTCCAAATAAGGCTTCAACACCTGCACCGAGGTCCTCTACACCTACTCCTAGGAGGATGAGCACTGGCTCCAATGGTCCTGTAGCCTCATCAGGGATCAGGGGAACTTCCCCAGTCAAGACAAGTCGTGGAAACTCTGCTTCACCAAAGATAAGGGCATGGCAAACTAATATACCTGGTTTCTCCTCTGAAGCTCCCCCAAATCTTCGAACTTCTCTGGCTGACAGACCAGCATCATATGTGAGGGGTTCATCACCTGTATCCGGTAACGGAAAGGATTCTGCTGCTAGATACAGTAGGAAGTCAATGTCTCCAACTGCTTCTAGAAGCAGTAGCTCATTTCATAGTCATGACAGAGACCAATTTAGCTCACGCAGCAAAGGTTCTATTGCATCATCTGGTGATGATGATACTGACTCTATACAGTCCATCCAAGTGGGTAGTCTAGATCGGCTAAGTTCGAGAAGGGGTGGCTCATTTATAAATAACAGAACTCCTGCCATTTCCAAGAAGACTGCCAAAATGGTGTCACCAAGTTCTGCTCCAAAAAGATCATTTGACTCTGCCCTTCGCCAAATGGTATTTTAATATTTGATTTACTCAAAATAATATACTTTCAGCTCTTTATGGAATACTACCAAATTTGCTGACAAGCAATTTTGAAGTGTGTTCAATTCTTAATTTGTCATACCATTATAAGAACACTTCGTTTGGATAGTCATCCTTGTTCCTAGGTCTCTTACCCACTTATACATGCATGCGCACATGTGACCACACATGCACACAACAGTTTCTCTTTAGGAATTCTTTTCTACAAAGATGCTCTCTTTTTCTACTGAAGCAATTAGTGATTAAGTGTACTTGTTCAATTTGTGATTCTATCTGGAGGCCGACCAAATGAACTTTGCAAAAGTTTTTTTCATTTATAAAATGATCTCAGATACAATCCTGAATTTAACTAAGATTTTCAATTTCAATGTTGATATTGGATGCCTGAGGTCTCCTGGATGTATTTGATTGTACATTATATATGATAAGTTAACTACTCTTAGTAATTGATTTCAAATTAATTAACAATGAAGTTTCAATTTATTGTTGCAATAAAGTGAGTTGCTTAGAGTGAATTTATTTAACAATGAAGATTGAATTTTTGGTGCACCAAAGTGAATTTATTTCAAATTAATAAAGTGAGATGCCTGATCAAGCATTGAGCTATTAGCGGGTTTTCTTGGTTGGCATATTTGATAATTATAGTGCCAAAGATTCTTATAAAATGTTTGGTAAGAGATTAATTAGAAAATATTTGGTGTTAATCTATTGAATACAGATCTAGACGTTTGCAATATCTCCCCATCTCCCTTTAGCATGGTTTGTTTTATTAAATGTCTGTTAATTGTTGATGGTAATCAAAATTGTAACTCATTTTGGACGCCATTCAATGTTGTGCAGGATCGCAAAAGTCCTCAGAACATGTTCAGGCCACTGTTGTCAGGTGTGCCAAGTACTACCTTTTATGTTGGAAAAGCAAATTCTGCCCGCAATAATTCTCTGGTATCTAGGAATTCCTCCATTACAACAAGCAGCAATGCAAGCTCTGATCAAGGTAAAAGTTTCGCTCTTGATACTGAAGGGAGTGATCACAACCAAGATGATATGGCAAGTGAAGCTGAGAAAATACCATATCCTGATATACATGAAGAAGTATTTGCCTTCGATAAGGATGATGTGATGAATGCTAACACTGGGCATGGGATCGCCAATGAATCAGTTGATATACATCTTAATGAAAGTAAAGGTTCTAAGATTCATTATGATCCCACTATATCTGAAGATTCTTCTTATCATGGTGTTGCCACCGCAACCATTGAATGTTCAGAAATTTCCAATGTCAAAAATGATATTGTGGAAACTGATAATTTTGAAAATACAGCAATTTGTTCTCATTGTGGTTGCCGATATGAGGCCTCTGATCAAACAGAGAAGGATGTTAGACTTTGTCCAGAATGCAGTGGGAAATATACACTGCTGAGAGTCATCCCCCACGAGACAGTTTTGGCAATCGCTGAAGACTCTTCATTGTTTTCTACAAATGTGTCCACTGAAGAAAAACCAGTGGCTGAAACTGACCAATTAATGGTTGCATGTGAATTGCCTCAAGATACCAATGTGGATTTGAGCTTTCCTCTTGGCGAGAAAGATGCTGAGCGAAGCCAAACTTCATACAGTGAGCTAATCCAGGATCATTCACAACAAATTCCTCCTCCAAGCTCACCAGCAGAGGGAAGTGGCCAGATGCCGGCCAACCAGTTAGACATGGACCAATCAGGAGCTGATTGCAGAAATCCTAGTAGTAATGTTGGGGACCAGCTGTTGTATCACCACAATGATCGCCCAAATTCAAAAATGGACCTCTTGGGAGGAACTGGCATAACTGTATTGCTGAAGAGGTCAAGCAGCAGCAAAGGACCAGTAGTTCAAGGCAGGACTTTTACTGCCACGACCATATCCTATGATGATATCTCTCTTGCAAGAGGCAGTTTAAACAGTTTCAGAAGTTCCACTGGGCATGGAAGTTATTCTGCCTCGTCATCAGTTGATTTCAGCCCAGCAAAAAAAATGGACTCCAGTGTGCACAGACAGTTGAGTGGCAGGAAGTTGGATGTAGATGGTGGACACGGAATAAAGATCAAGCATGAAAGAAGTGGATCATCGTTTTCTGGAACTTCAATCCATTCTCATCATGGAGTAGGTCTTGCAACACAAGAGACAGAATATGACATTCCAGAGGAGATACCTATAATTTCAGAAGTGAAAGTTCCACAAAATTTAGTGATTGATGTAATGAACGCTTCTCCTATGGGTTCAGCCGTTGAGGAAAATAAATTTGAGTATCATGATGATGCTGTTGATGCTTGTAAATCAGAATTATTGAGCCAGGCTGTTGGTGTTGAGCCAGATAGCACTTCAATGGCATCATTTCAAAATCATGGGGATTGCTCTCATGAAGATGTTGAGGATCATTCAAACAATGGTAGTACCAATGCTTTGCCTGCTACAAACATTTTGACATCTACAGAATCTGAAGTTGAAAGGGAAATTTATTGTCAGAATGATCCTGGTGTTCGAGAGGATGGAAGTACCATGGATTATTGTCAGGAATCTTCTATTCCAAATCCTTCTGATACTTCTTTTCCTGAATCCAATACATCTGACTGCGCCCATGGTATAGGTATGACATTCACTGTATTAAAATCCCATATAAAAGATGATTTTGATAAACCCTCTTCTCTCCGATTTGGGGTCACCTATGCAATCTCCATTGACTACACTCCATACAGTTTTTGTACTCTTGATTTTGAACAATTTGATGAGATATGTAAATGATGCATGGTGACAATGCTATTCCATTTTCATTATCTTGTATTGTAAGCTTCTGAACTCCAGTAGATCTGTTTCTTGATTTACTCCGTTGAAAAGATTGTTTCTTGATTTACTTTGTGCGATTCTTAATTTGGTTAAATAAGTGGTTATAAGTGGTGTGCCGTGATACTTGTATATAATTTTTTGTATGCTTTAGCTAATCATTATTGCTTCTGTACGTTAGTGAGGATGTGTTTAGCCATCAGTATTAATTTGCAGGCTATTTATACTTTAGTAACGTCCAACTTTTGAAATGACAAGAATATCCAGTCTTGAATTCTTAATGTTTTCTTTTTTACAAGTTTTCTTCTTCATGGTTGAAAATTTCTGAGTCTTTAATGTATTGTAAATGTCTTGCTCGTTTTTTGCTTTTCATTGGTCTGATCCTTTATGGGATTGAGAGAGGATTCACTCTTGCTTGCCATTTCTAGTTCATGTCCTCTATGATTCTTTTTAACTGCATTGTACCTCCACTATTTGTTAACTATATTCTCTGATAGATTTCCAATTCTTCATGACAGAGGAATCAACAGTTACAGTGGAGTGTTCAGGTGGAGGCAACCCTAGAAGCCTGACCCTGGAAGAGGCAACTGATGCAATACTATTTTGCAGTTCCATCGTCCATGACCTTGCATGTCAGGCTGCAACAATGGCAATGGAAAAGGAAAGCTCAGACCCACTGGAAGGTTCTAAACCAATGGTGACTATACCGGAGGCACCCAAAGCCTGTAGTAGAAAGGGTTTGCGTAGCCGAGCTGTCAGCAAGCACACATTGAAATCCCAGAAGGCAAGGGAGAGGAAAGTGGAAACCGATGTCAAATCCCCCGGTGGTGAGACTGAGAAAGATGAAGTTGTCGACGAGTCTTTCAAACACAATGCCGGGCTTCCTAACAAGTTGGACAGCATGAAGCCTTTAAAGATCGAATCGAAGTGTAATTGCACCATAATGTGAGAGTTCATTGTTTCAGGTTTTGCTTAAAATTCCCAACAGCATTTCAGATCTTCTTCCCTTTGGCTGGTTTGTATAGATCTTATCCTCGTGCTTGTTTGAAGGCCTTCTGTGATAATAGCCATGTTCATGTTGGTCCAATATATTTTGTAAGAAACGTCACATTGTGTTTGGCATAATTGTAAAGTTACATATTTTTCCCCCCTCCGTCTTTTTGTTCGTAGGACATAGTTAGGGTTTAGGGGCATTTGGAGAATTCTGCTCCCTCTAATTGCTGCATTCTTGCTATTTGATTTCCATCTCACTGAGTGGAAGTGTGAAGTAGAACTCACCCATTCATATTCGTTAAGATCGTGAAAAGCATAATGACTTCATTACAAGTAGCTTTATCTATTGTGTCAATTACTTGTAGCCTATGTTAATCCTTCATTTCTTTTACCCCAACCCCTATGCATTTGTTTCTAAGGCTGTTTGTTGTGTTCCCTCTCTTCCTATTAAATAAGATACAATTTTTTAAGGCGATCTAGTCCTATTTGTAAGATATACTCAAAAGATGTTTAAAATTCTAATTAATTTTTTTATTTTTGCCCTCATTAATTACATGTAATATTATTGCATTAATTACTTGTCACACATCACTCTCTCTATCTCTCTGTTTGTGTGTCTATATATAAATATGGGTATTTTTAAAAATAAAATATTATATATATATTGTCTTTAACTAATATTTTAGTATGTGTAATTCAGTTATTTGTATCAAAACCGGACAGTATAAAAAGGTGAAGATCCACAGCAACAACTAGGAAAGAGGGGAGTCTGTGTTGTTTAGGGTTTTATCCACAATATACTCCTTCCATATGCTGTGATTGATATGGCAATGGATGCAATACGAAGTTTGAGCTTCTTCCTTGTGGTTACATAATTTCCTGCATTGAACCTTCAAGGCTTCAATTAATTAACATTTAAATACATATGCCTTTTTTTTTCCTAAAAGAAGAAGTAAATATATGCTTTGGTTTTTGTAATAATTGGATCTTTGATTTATTTTTCTCATAAATTAATACAAAATATATAATATATAAAAAATGTCTTTAGTTAACTTCTCATAATTTGTAATACTATGTTATAGATCAAATTATATATTCATTTTACTTTAAATGATAAACTTGATGTACATACGTGGTGAGCTATTAGCTTCGGGTGTGAGAAAGGAATAAATTTAAAACCATCAACAATATTGTAGAGGTTATATCAATTTTCATTGTTTTGCATAATATTAAAATTACAGTTAGTGAGGATGCAACTCATATTTCATAAATATTTAAAGTGATATCGAAGTTATCAATATGAAAACTGAGTGATTTATAGCTTGTTCAGGATGGTGTCTAAGCCATTTTAATTTTTTTTTAGTTACCTACCCAGTTTACCAAAATTTTACCTCAATTACGTTTAGATTCAATCCGCATCACGCATCTCAAACTAATTTCAAGACTCAAAAGCACATTAAACCCAAATATTTTTGTGTTGGATTTGTGTTGTGTTCAATTGCTTTTTAATTTACTTATCGTCCTTATCCTTATGATGAATGGGTGAGATATATATTTATTTAGAGTGTATTTGATCTCTTAGAAATACTATTTTATCGTGGTTCTAGTTTTAGAGTTTAGGGAGATATCCTAACTTCTGGATGTCTAGGCTTACGCCTTAGGGTAATTAATAACTTGTCATACCCGATATTGATATTATCTAAGAGGAAAGAAAATTTCGTCTTACCTTTAAATTGTGAGTTGGTCCAACATCTTTTAAAAACTTTTGTATAAAAAAATTGGTTTTTAATTTTAAAGTGACTTTTAAATTAAAGTACTTATCTAGTAATTAATATAAGACTTAATTAAGAAATTAATATTAATATTAAATATAAATTATTTTTTTATTTATTAATTTTTTTAAATTATCTTATTAAAACTCTTTCAATAATAATTAAATAAGAAAAAGAGGGAGAGTTAATAAATATAATTATAGTATTTTAAAAAAAATATCTCATATTAATTAATTTAATTAATTTTTTAATATAATTAAATTAATTAAATAGATAATTAAAAAGAGTAAACTTGCGTTGCTTATACAAATACACGGTATGTCATGTACTCACAGTGAATTTATATCAACTCACTCTAATTTTTAAATTATTACTTTTAAAAACAAAAAAAATCTTGTATAACTAAAATTAGTTACTTTAAAAAGCTTCATCTTGTATAACTAAAATTAGTTACTTTAAAAAGCTTCACCGGCATTCCCACTTTAGTTTTGGATTGAGCTAAAATGGCAATGAAATGAAGTAGCAAAAAAAAACTATATGTATAGATATATATAATTGGAGCTTATTCTAGACACCTTTATTTGAACAAGGGAGGCCTATTTCACTATTCAGCTCAAGAAGCTATGACTGTTAGTTATGAATGAGAACGGGGAAGAAATGACGAGACTGTAATCAACAAATCTCCAAGAAACTCTTGAGAGCTTCGTGCTCTTTTCTCTCTTCATAATTCTCATCTTCTCAACTTCGCTGCCTGGAACGCCGCTTCATATAAATCTCAAAGCATTCCCGAGCTTTAGCCGCAGAAAATCAAATCTGGAAATTGGACAAATCGGAGGAGAGGATTGAAGCGAAGGAAATTAAAGCCATGGATGAGGCAGTATTTACTCATGCTTCATCTTCGTCCTCGTCAACCGTTGTGAATTACCCTCTCATATCTGCCTTCGTCGCTTTCGTCATCGCTCAATCAACTAAGTTCTTCTCCGTCTGGTTGGTTTTCCTGTTTGATTGCCTTTATTACGTCGGAAACCGTGTTCTTATTTTGTAATTGGATCAGAATAAGTTCAATAAACTCCAAAATAAAATTAAAAAAAAAAACTTGTTGCTGTGGTGTATATAGCTTGATTATGTTGTTACTAATGAGACGAGTAACAATTGTAGCTATGGATAAAGATATAATCGGTGCAATTCAAGTTCCTAAAATTTCTATGTGATGTTTGAGCATATGTGGTTTTTCAGTACTTTTTTGAAGAAAAAGTTGGTGATGGGAATGCTAAACCCCCGAATTTTGAAAACTAATTGTAACTTGGTCACTGTCTCTGATGAATTACGAATTCTCAGTTCCAACTTCGATACATGAAGAAACAGTTTCTTCGGTCTCTACTGTTACCATGTGGTTCATCCTAAGAGTTTTAATGTTTCATAGATTTACAGGTTGAAGGAGAGAAGATGTGATTTCAAGCAGCTTACTGATTCTGGTGGAATGCCATCTTCTCATTCAGCAACTGTAACTGCTCTTGCTACAGCTGTTGGATTCCAGGAAGGCGTGGGAGGATCTCTATTTGCTCTTGCATTAGTCTTGGCCTGTATTGTACGATTTTCCCTTCAGTTCTTCACATTAATCTTTATTGAGGGGTCACAAAGAAGTTCAGTTTTTTTATTCACTATAGTGACAAGTAACTGAAGCTATGAGAATATTCCATATATTGGGATATATTGAAGATTTTGAGATTGATGGCAGGTGATGTATGATGCGACTGGTATCAGATTACAAGCAGGACACCAATCAGAGGTTTGATTTCTCATTTCTCTCTCTCAGTTGCACAGAGCAGAGGTTCATATCTTTTCTTTTCTGTGTTTGTTGGTTTATACTTATTTTGAATGAGTCAATGGTTCTTAGGTTTTGAACCAAATTATATATGAACTTCCTGCTGAGCATCCTTTGGCTGAAAGAATACCACTTCGTGAACTTCTTGGTCATACTCCCATTCAGGTTCCCCATTCTACATTTAACTGGTTCGTATAATCATCTAATAGTTCTAAGAATCGAAATGCAACAAATGCTTGTATACATCAACCAAGTTAAATCATGATAACTCAATGAATCATTCTAATTACCAAGGCTTATTATATTTTTTAACTATTATTTCATCACAGCGGTTTTCCTTTTTGACATTCTAATTCATACTGCAGGTCCTTGTGGGTGGGATACTTGGGGTCATCATAGCAGTCATTGGACATCTAATAATCATAACTTGGTAGTCAAACTTGATAATGCCGGCATCTATAATCGTGCAGTTCTAGTTCATCCCATGGTACAGTGCCTCTTGTCTTGCTTTTCTTCAGGGTCAAGTCTATATTTTCTTGCACTCGACCTTGTCTTGTAGTTACAGGAGTTTACTGCAGTATTTTTAGTGAAAGGGAAGCAAGCTTCTGTCTTGCCTAGATGGTTGCACGTTATCTTTCCTTCATATTTAATCTTTCTGTTAAAAACTTGAAATCAAGTCACCTTCTCTTTCTGCCGCTCAAGTTATATGTAAAAATTTAAATACATAGGCTGCCTATATTCTTTTTTAACGATGAATGTTTTGGTTTTCGTGAGATTGAGTTAACTATATTTTTTAGCATTTCACTCCTCCCATATCCCGGTGATGAAGCTTTCACAATTTTCAATCTGTTGTGAAATTATCTACAGACTACCATTGCCATCCCCCAACCACCCCCACCAAACCCGAGACACCCAAAAAGAGGTAAAGCAATGGACTCTTGAGAATATATAAATCAAATTAAGTCAAAGAAGCCGTGCAATCCATATACCTGACTTTGCCAGGTGAGATAAAACTTGATAAGCCAATGGAATTCACATAATATCATCCTTATTTTTTTAAAAAAAAATGAGCTTACGAGAATCTCTCTAAAAATTGGTAAAATTTATTCCTGATAGATGTGAGGTATCAAGACTAGTAATGATAACAGGATAAACAAATCGGAAAGAAGCTAGAACCTACCAGCTAATAACAGAAAAAAAACATCCACTCGTATTCATCAAGGTTCAACGTCATTAATTCGCCACATTTGGTCAAAGAATTATCACAAAATAACCTATTAATTCATTATTTTTTAGATAATCCCCAATGCTAAAGAAAAGACTCTCTGCATTTCCACTGCGGGGTCCCCAGCAAGTCGTGAGCTTGTACGCCAGGCAATGTGTTCATCAGGTCTAACTAAAATAGCTCCACTTTCCTTCATTTGACACATGTTCCACCAATTTGAAGTTGATGGCCTATCAACTTCAACAACATCTACATAATTCTCCCAAGGTGCTAGTGCCGCCTTACTCCCTTCATTGAGTCCCTCAACAGAACCACTAGGCCACATGACACAAACTTTGACCAAAATACCGCGTTCCTCTGCTACCTTAGATGCCGCACAAGCGAGATTGTAAGATTCCTTCACAGGAGCTATGATGAGAAGGAACTCAATTTTGTCTCCGGACACAAGATCTAGTGTTGAAACAATCTACAAAACAAGCCTTACATTAAGACAACAACTGACAAAACCCAGAAATGTAGCTAAGCCCAACAAGTTATAGTCTGAATTATCAAATACTCTCCTCGTTCCTTAATATAAGAGCTAGTTAACTAATTTAAATAGATTAAAGAAATTAAATAAATTAATTAATTATAACGTAAGAACTAATTGACTAATTTAGGTAGATTAAAGAAGAGTATATAATATAAATTCGTCTTTTAGATTTGATCATAATTAACTTATTTATTTAGCTTCATTAATATACTCAAATTAATCAATTAGCTCTTACATTAAGGAGTAGAAGGAGTAGTCATTCCAATTTGCATATTCCAAACCAGTGCAGGAGGGTAACAAGATCCACTTTAAAGGGAAACAGGAAACTCATTAATGATTCAATGTAATTATAAATTATAAAGTATATATAAATCTTAATACAAACCTCATTCATTTTGTTCACCCTCACATGCATGTGCGGCAGTCTTGATCCTGGTCGTGCTGAAGGAATGTAATCCCTCCGGCGACCTGTAGACAATGGTGGAGTAGACTCCAAATTATAGCTCTCTTGCACAATTGCTCCTTGTAGGTATCTATATCCAGATATGGGAGTTAGACGGGAGTCCTGAAGTGCTTAATCACATCATTTAAATGAACATAAGATTATGATTTGATTACATATGCTAAGCACAAGTTCAATCTAATCAACTTAAGTACAAAAGAATTTAAAGCTGAAGCAAGTGCAACTATGCACTTAAAAAAGAGGAAAAGCAATTAATGGTAATATACCTGAAACCAAGATCTTCAGCGGGGAATTGGAGTTGAAGACTTTTTCCTTCTTCAAATATACGCCTTAGCTTAGACAGCCTAAAGGATCCAATTGGATTACTTTCATTTAGGATAGTTTTTGATAGCTGCGCTCGACCAATTGCAAAAATTCCTTCGAAAGCTCCCTTCCGTAATTCATGTGGTAAAAAACCGAGCCCAGTATTAATTAATCTATGTACTGCAAATAGAAGAAAAGCAATAAAAAAAATAGTGAGGAAGGAGTTAACAATGTTTTATACAACTTAATTGATGGTGAAGAAAGGCATTAAACTACCTGAGTTTGCAACAGTGGGGTCAAGACCAAGTGCTGAAGGAACTGCCATGGCAGCCTTGTAATTTTTAAGGCTCAACTCCGTATTGAATATAGCAATCTGACAATAACGAACAGCTATAATGGCCTAGGGAGGGTCCATCTAAATTCAAAATAAATATATAATGAATCGTAAAAGGAAAAGAAGATAAAAGAACTACCGGTCTACGTTCCAGTTCATACGTATTTAGTAATGAAGATGGTGCAATACCCTTCATCACAGCAGCTATTTTCCAGGCAAGATTATGGGCATCCTGAATGCCAGTATTCATTCCTGCAATTCATGGAGAAAATCTTTGCATCAGAATGCTTTCTATTAGATCAATAAAACAACATTCACTCTTAGATTTTAAAAACCAGACTACTTTATTTATGTTTTGTCTATAAAGATAACTCCTTTATCATGACATTTATATCTGATGGATAGAACATGGTACACATAATGTATATATTTCTATCCACTTGAGTATTCTTGAAAACTTTTGTGCATTTTTTAAAACGATTTTATGATCCAAGCTTACTATTTAATCCTGGTTAGCAAACACCATAATCAAAATACATTTCCTGCCATGTTCATAATCCGGGTTAATTGACTTCTCCACCCTCATTTGTATAAATGCAAACTAATGGTGGACATATTCACACCAGTAGACTTTTACCCTATATTTGGATGGGAAGAAAATTAGGGAGAAAAGAATATTAGGAGGGAAAACTCCCAAAAATAGTGAATTTTTTTTACCATTTTAGAAATTTTTTCTTCCCAGTATTCCCTCCCCCTATTTTCCCTTTACTTTTCTCTCCATTCAATCATACCCTTAATGTTTGCTTAAGGATATAGAACTACAAACCAAATCCACCAGCAGGAGGAAATCGATGGGCAGCATCGCCGGCAAGAAATATTTGGTTTCCAGAAGATGTAAATTTCTCAGCAACTTCAGCATGCATAACCCATGGCCTTATGTCAATTACATTTATGTCATCAAGTTGCTTGCCAACCAGTTTGCTGATTAACTTCTCACATGCCTACTAAAATTGAATCCATTTCAGAATATACCATGCTACACTTCATAACAACAAAAGTCATGAAAAAACATGCATATCAGTCACATTCACATCAGATATAATATTTAAATTTATCAGATTATAATTAATGCATCGCGTTATGACGAACTTCTTCAAGCATAAGCAGACTACATCCATTCAATTAATCAACTAAAATGAATGCAGATACCTTTGAGCTGAAGTCCTCAATTGTTTGCTGAGGTGGATAAAATGGCATCTACAATGAACACAACAAAAATCTTACTTTAGATTCACGTGGAATTAGATGTACATGAATCGATGTAGTTATATTCCAAAATTGGCTGCGGCATGTTTTACCTGCAATACAAATTCCCCCTGCCTGAGATCATGAGCAACCAGAACTCCAATGGCTTCAGTATTGAAGATAAAAAAAAGCATGCCAGGATTCTCCTTAAGCAAATACTGCCCAAGGTCTTTGCTCAAAAAATGGACACTGACAAGCTTCTGCAAGTCTTTCTCACCTCTCATTTGTATTCCTACAAGCTTTCTCACAGTGCTTCCAGCACCATCTGCACCGACCAGGATGTTACCCAGGATTTTCTTTTCTAAACGCTTCCCCTTACTGATTACAGAAGCCGTCACAGTAACACTGTCATTGCTTGAATCAATAGCCACACACTCATGACCCATCAGTATTTTTCTTTCAAGGGGCCATTCGCTTTCTTCTGAGCTTTCAGGTGCACATAGTTGGAAGCCTAGAGTCTCAAGCTGCCTAAGTAGTAATGAATTAAGCTTGTACTGTGAGAAGTGTGCAACTGAGACAGGGCTGACGACATGCTCAAGATCTGATGATAAGCAAAAGATATATGAATCTTCCAAAGCTTGATAATGACTAGAAAGAACACAAACTTGAAATATTGGCTGCTAGCTATTTATATATAAAAACTGTCAAAATTCCTCATAAACCAGACTTAAGCAAGCTCCTAGACTATGAATAGCACCTTGAGGTTGGATGTGGTCCACGGATCCAAGAATTGAACCAGAGAGTGAAGTACAGTATACAAACTTCCTCCATAAATCCACAGGTGGTTGAGAGCTCTGGATTTCTTCAACAAGGCCACCAATTTTGCGGAATATCTGAAGTCAGACTTTGGTCAAAATTAAAGCATTTGTATAGAGGGAAAATTTATGAGACAATCTGCAACAAGAATTTAACCTCCATGGATCGATTGTTGATGAAGTGTGCTTGTGGATGTTTAGAAAATGTAATGTTTCTCTCCAAAACTGCACATTTAATCCCTAAAATGTAACATAATCAGTTGTATATCATAAATTGTCATTCAGCTGAATCAGTGCAGGATTAATATAAAGCTAGAAAAATGAAAAGAAACTATTCATTAAGGTAATCTTGACTAAAGAGACATTTAAAAAATGCACCAATTAATAATTTAAATGAAACTAAACAGAATCATATCAAAAACAGTTTTTGCACCAAAAATATAAATAATGGGGAAGACAACATCTTCTGTTTGTGACTAAACACCATTTAATCTTAGCTTTTTTAAATACAAATGGGCAAGGGAGAAGGGCCATTGGCATCACTTAATCTTATCATAGTTGAAGTAGGGTCCTCAAAAAAGCTAGCACAAACATATCAATACATCATAATATGAATACATTTTAATGATGGCAACTATATAGTTTGTGATAAAACCTTGAACTGAGTACAACAACAACAACAACAACAAGCCTTATCCCATTAAATGGGGTCGGCTACATGGATCATACGATGCCATTGTGCTCTATCAAAAACTAAATCCTTGGATAGGTTATTAACCAGGAGATCCCGCTCAATGACCTCTTTGAGCGTTCTCTTTGGCCTTCCTTTAATCCTTTTAACCGGTGTCCATATTGTTTGATCCACCCTCTTCAGTGGCGCATCTCTTGGCCTTCTTTGTACGTGTCCAAACCACCTAAGACGGTTCTCTACCATTTTCTCTTCAATATGTGCCACTCCAACTCTTCCCCGTATATGTTCATTACGAATCTTATCTTTTCTTATATGTCCACACATCTATCTCAACATCCTCATCTCAGCTACCCCAACTTTATGCTCGTGCTGTCCTTTTAAAGCCCAGCATTCACTTCCATAAAACATTGCTGGTCTTATAGCAGTGCGATAAAACTTTCCTTTTACTTTATCTGGTACTTTTCGATCACATATAACTGCAGTAGCCTTTCTCCATTTAAACCACCCGGCCTGAATTCTATGATGAACATCTTCCAAAATTTCACCGTCCTTCTGTATAATTGATCCCAAATATTTGAACTTATCTATTTGTGGAATAACTTGATCTCCCAATTTGACCTCCAAGTTACTTCTAACTTGCCTCTTATCAAAATTACAATGCATATATTCAGTCTTACTTCTACTCAGACGGAAACCCTTCGACTCTAAAGTACTTCTCCATAACTCAAATTTAAAATTAATTTCTTCTTTTGATTCCGCCACTAGAACTATATCGTCCGTAAAAAGCATGCACTTAGGGATTTCCTCTTGAATAGGCCTAGTTATAACATCCACTACTAGATTAAATAAATAAGGACTCAAGGATGATCCCTGATGTAGACCAATCCTTATGGGAAAATCCTTTGTTTCGCCCCCAGACGTTCTTACAGTAGTTGTTACCCCCTCATACATATCTTTTAGTGCCTTGATATATGCCATGCGTACACCTTTCTTTTCCAAAGCTTTCCAAAGCACCTCCCTTGGCACTCGATCATATGCTTTTTCTAAATCAATGAAGACCATATGCAAGTCTCTTCTTTTAGTCCGGTACCTTTCCATTAACCCCCTTAATAAATAAATCGCCTCTATTGTAGATCTACCCGGCATTGCTCTTTTAAAGAAGCCTACACTTCAAGAGTATCAGCATAGATTTTGACAGCTAATACAGTCTGGCAATCAAACCAAACAATGGGCAACTAAAAACAGCAATGCTATAACTTCAGTGTTACCTAATTTAGTCAGAAGAATAGAGAGAACGAGACCGACAGGTCCAGCACCAATGACCAAAACCGGAAGCACTGCATCTTTGTCACAGAAGAGCTCAGACTTGGAGAAGCCTCTACTTTGGATGTGTTGAAGTGTATGTACTCTGTTTCTAGTTTTAGCCTTGAACGGGCTATTATACCTCCTTAGAAACCTTAATAACCCCATCACCCACAAATTGCAATCCAGGCTCAATTACTCCCCCTGAAAGAGATGATTTAAGTTTGAAATATATCTGAAAAGGAGAGTAACAAAAATTATAAACAAATGGGAGGAAAAACAAAAGTAAAGGGCCTTTATTCATCTTTTCTGATAAATTAGAGTTTAGTACATAAGTAATAGTACCAGTTTAAAAATCAAGCAACCATAAGCCAACACAATGACAACGGACGCATTACACACAAACATTTTGATTCGGTTTCTTTGCACCCTATAAAAGCAGCATCAAGGTCTAGCATCACTTTACTTTTCCAACAGAGTAGCAGTGAAAGCTCATAACAAACTGAATCTGGATTCTGGAGAACCCGTCTGCTGCTTGCCCTTCTCGTACAAGACAACTAAAAACCGTAAAAGGCTGCAGCGCTGGTTTCATTGAGAAACCTAACACATATAACTTTGTGGACTCACCTACGCGATGATCCCCTGATGAATGAAGAGCCAAGACACTGGCTCCAATGGTGAGACAAATGATGACGTTTATAGAGAAACCGATGAACTCTTGCGTGATAAGAAGGAAGGTGAAGGCGGCAGTGATGCAATTGTCTAATGAGAGCAAAACTGGAACCGAACTACGTGGCTTCTTGTGCATCATGAGATAGAACCAAATTACTTGGATGAAAAAGAAGCTCAGGGATGCAGAGAAATAAAAAAAAAAAAAACACAACGAAGCAACTATTGCATTAAGAAGCAAGATGAAAGACGGGAAACAAATATATTCAGCTTAGAATGAATTATCAGACATCATATCATAGTTAAAAAGGATCAAAAGCTGTTTCACAAGCACGAATTATGCTAACTCATATCAATGGTGACAAGGAATTACAGCAATTACCCAACAATGATGTAGACGACATTTAATTTTTTTGTGATTGCAAATTCAAGCCATAAATTTCGTCCCGAGCCAACGATATATCCAATGCAATAACCTCATTTAATTTAAAACCACCAATCCAATTACCTTGGAGGTTGCAATGATGTGGATGCTCAAACTGGATCACATCTACAATGGAAAGATACTTGCACACAAAAGAGAGTGAATAAGCTTATGAGAGTCCAAGTAGCTGTGTTTGGGTTCGTGAGAGAGGAAAGATGCAGTACACAGTATCAAGAGATCATACATCTTCTTCGCTGTTATGAAAAAATTCCTTGATCCTTCAATTCCCTCTGATAGATGCTCCGTCGGAGATGAGTCCGTTAGCGAAAGAACACCACCTGAAAAGCCTTCCCTGTTATCTGTGTAACTGGCAACGGAAGGGAAAAGACGGAGGAAAGAAACCAAGGTCTTGAATTTAGTATTTTTAAATTTATTTAGTCTTTTTAAGTACTTATATTTCTTGGTCCTCTTCAATATTTTATCTAGGTCATTTATTCTAATTTCCCTTTTTTTAACTTGACCTCTTCTAGGATTTGGTGGGTTTAATGGAAAGACCAAGGAGCTGCAGAGGAAGAGAAGTTGGAAGACTTGAGATAAGCAAATTAAACTTCTCTCTCACATACTTAATTTTGTAAACCATAAATTATGATTAAAAAATCATATGGAGGCTTCAAGTTCGCTATCCAAATAAGCTTTTAAATTGTATGATGCAAAAGGGTTCGGTTCATCACGCCCAGGAGCTTGAAGGATATCCTTTGCAAGTTGGGTTATATGAATATGACTTCCATTTTAACTATTTTTTTATATTAAAAAATGAGAGTTAAATATTTCTTTTAAATATATATTCTCGTATTAAATTAAATAATCTTATTTAATTATTTAATATTAAATATAAATATATATCATAACAGTTATTAGAATATTAATCAACTATATTATGAGAAAGTAATTTTTTTTATTAATCGTAACTCCTATTATAAATTATTAAATATGTATATTTTAAAGTTTAACCCCATTTTATATTTATATTTACAAATTATTTTCATTTCTCTCTTATTTTTCTCCTATTCCAACAAAAATTAAATATTAATAAAATTAGAAAATAAACATCAATAATCTTTAAGTAAAGTTATATTTATAACAAAATTTTTTTTTTCTAAAGTAGATTTATATAGGACATATTTAGATAAATTTTTAAAAAAATATTTATAAAAGAGTTTTTGGACAGTTTTTAAAAAATAATTTATAAAAAATAGTTTATAGAAAAATGTAATTCTAAAAATTAAATATTTAGATATTTATTATTATAAATATTTTTATAATTAGTAAATTATTATAAAGGATATAAGATAAAAATTAAAAAAAAATCGTAACTCACACTTTAGACATTATTCATCGTCATTCCACTTCCCTCTTTGAAGACAGACGGAGGCTAATGTTGAAGGTGAGATGACGGATAAGGTTGAGGACAAAGAAGAGAGAAACGTCGACGCTAACAATAGACAAAGGAGTATCATGAGCAACAACAACGCCCAAGTTTGATGACAGTTATCAAGGAGCGAGAGCACCCAAATAGTGATGGAGAAGTTGAAAATTGAGAGTTTACCTTGTTGATAGGTAAAGAGAGAAGAAGAGGAGGGAAGAAAAAATAAAAATAAAATAATAATTAGATAATTTATAAACTTTTTTACTATTCTATAAATTACTCATAATAGTTTATCTAAAACTATAATTTAGTTTAAAAGTTATTTATTTAAAAAAAAATTAAAAATTCTTTTAAAATTAAAATTTTGATGTTTGCCAAACGAACACTTATTATAAGAGCGGTGTTCTTTTGTAAAGAGGGTAGTTTGTTATCAATTTATTAAATATATACCATAATACATTCAACGTGGCATTCTTAATAATTAAAAAGAAAAACTGAGAATTTAAAAATCCAAAGGCTGGGAACTTTCAAATTAATTTTAGGGCCAGTGCTGTTGTCGGATGACAAAGGATGGATGTTAGAAATTAAAGTGGGTGCCCATCCCTTATGTAAGAGGAATTCTGATTTCTGACATGTCGCCATGTGATTTAAACCATAATTTTTTTTCTGAATCATCTTCCCCTGAATGTTTAATTATGAAATACCATATCATGAAGGATGTTCTTCACGCTGTTTGCATCTCGTTTTGACTAAGTTGCATATTCATCAAGGGGATAGATTCAATGAAAGGATTAGTCTTCGAATTAAATGTAATAAATTAAAATTTATATATTTAATAATATATAATAATATTTCAAATAAAATTGTTTCTAAAAATGTTATATTGACCCAACAAAGTACTGTTTAGTTAGTTAATAGCTAGTGGATTGTTTATTCATCGCCCTCCAAAAGTAAGCTAACATCACTTGAAGCTAGGGGAGGGAAATAGTGAAATCAATATTAAATTGACTGGACTTCATTTATAAATACAACTTGATCATAAATATAAAAATTTATTTTAAATATTAAATTATTAAATCTAATTTGTAAATGACAAAGGGCGACTTATAAGAAAGGAGGAAGTTTAACTTATAAATATCAAATATTTATCTTATTATTAATATAAAATATATTTAATTAATTTAATTTAAATAAAAAAATAATTAATATAATATTTTTTTAAATACAATAGTTATAAAAGTATATAAATGCCATCAATGCCTGCTAAAATCTAAATAATAAATGGTTATATTTAAATATGTGGTGGGTTTCGGATATTTATAGAAGTTAGTATTGTGAAGGG
Source organism: Leucaena leucocephala (assembly GCA_037074615.1). NCBI lineage: Eukaryota > Viridiplantae > Streptophyta > Magnoliopsida > Fabales > Fabaceae > Leucaena > Leucaena leucocephala. The sequence continues at coordinate 14,852,467 of CM073562.1, forward strand.
GTGACTGGTGAGGCAGCAGCAGTCGAAACCAGGAATTTATGAAAGAGGCCGTATTTGGTCAGAAGCTAAGCTGGAGTGTCCCATCCTTGGTCACGTGAATCGCGTCAGAGCTCTGAAGGATCTCACCACCCCCATTATTTCATGTTTGTATAGTCTCTAAAATCTAAATTTAAAAAAAAAATTATAATCTACATCTTAATTTAAAAAATTAAAAAAATAATTATATTTATTTAAAAAAATTAAATTAAATTATAATTTTAAATAAATTATTAGAAATAATTTTTAAAACAATAAAAAAATTATAAATTTTTTAATTTTTATTTTTTTAACACATTTTTTTCCTTTATTTTTTTCACGTTTTCTACTCTTCTTTATTATCATTTTTGTGCCATCACCACAGGTTATGGTTTACCTTTCACCACCATCCTACTCCCTGATAGCCCCATCATCGCTCTACCTCTAAAAGTTGCTCTCACCATCATTCTAGAGTTGCTCTTGTCGCAGGAAGAAAATGAAACTGTCATAGAAGAAGAGGAAATGATATAAATAACAAAGGTGAAATGTAAGGCTAATGATAGAGTAATTTTTTTATATTTTTTTGATAATTTATTAATTATAAAAATTATTTTAATAATAATTATTTAATTTTTTTTAACTTATCTCTATAAATTATTTTCTTTTTATACACTTTTTTTTAAAAAACTTATTCAAAGTGTCATGCTCTTCCATTCTCCATCTATGTTCCTCTCCATCCGTCACCGTCCACCTTTCCTCGATCAAAGCATATTGTTTTTTTTTTCTAAAACGAGATGTTAAATTGATTATTTGACTTGAATTATATAAATAGCAATTATTATTAAGAAAAAAAATAAGATAATCATAAATAATATTAAAATATTTTGTATTTTTAAATAAAATTTTGAACTCAAGGGGTGTAAATAAAATAATTTTTTCCAATATAACTTTTCAAATAATACACAAGACTTTTATGGTACAGAGTAAAATTAATCAGATGGAATTTTTTTTGATAAAGTAGAAATGAAAATGTTTAATTATGCTCATTTTACAGGGGAATGCAACTCAAGACAGGAGGAAGAAATACTTCTCCAAAATATCACTTACTTTTATATAAAAATAAAGTAAAACAAAGAAGCCAATCTAAAAATAAATTTAAAGTTGAGAGATTTATTGATAATTTATTTATTAAAATATTGTATATAAATTGGCTGACACCAAGTGAGTTATGGAGCTATAAATAAAGCTATTAAAAGTAAATTTTCTGGAAAGAAAATATGTTTAATATTATTTATTTATAATAATTTATTTGTTTACCTTTACATTGACCATATAAAAATATCTATTCTTGAACAAATATTTATTATCTAGAAAAATAATGTTTCGTCATGCTAAATTTATATTTAATTATAAGAATACTATATAATCTTTAAAATATAGAAGAAATTGTTTTATTCAAGTAAAAAAAACATAATGCCAATTTGTACAGAATTTTGAAACCGAGATTGCAACCAGTCAAAATCACTTGAAATAATACATTATCCGCTTTAGAATAGTAAATAACAAAATTGAAATACCATTGTCTCTTACTTGAACTAATAAATAGATAAAATATATAATTATTTAAAATATATTTAATTTTTAAAGAGTATTATTTTATTATAATTTTAATCGTGATATTTAGAAAAATATTTTAACTATTATATGTCTAAATTTATATCTAAAAATAATAGACGATTTATTCTATATAATATTAATATTACTTAAAAAAAATAAATATTTTACTCTGCTCTTAAATTATAGATGAATATAATGCTTTTCTAAAAATATTTATATAAAAAAAAACTAAAGTGAATTAAAATCCATACTACATTTACATGATCACATCTACTTACTTTTTTTTGTTTATGTTTTTTATATTTGATTCTTCTCCAACTAAATACTATATATTAGCTTATTAAATATGAAAAATTAAAATCTAATAAACAGCTTCTCAAAATCAAATTGAACTAAAATTTAATATTTTATGTCATGAAAAATTCAAGAAAATATGATCTTCGTCCCCAATAAATCGGCTGTTATTCTTCAGGGGAATAACCCTTTGCAACATCAAAAGAAACAATTGCAGTTAAAGTTATTAATTTAAAAATTTATTAATTTAAAAATGGCTGAAATTCAATTAAAATAACAAAAATCTAATTAAAACTCAATAAAAAATATTCTTCACTTAACTGCAACCCATCATTTTTCCTACTATCTACTCCATTTATTTCTAAATATCCAAACTAATATAAATATTTATTTTAATCTTAAATATAATATTCTCAATAACTAAATCTACTTTATCTTTATAATATTTTTCTTAAATTCTAATAACATACATTAAAAGTTTTTTTATCAAGGGATTAATTTCACATATAAATTATTAGAATTGAACTTTAAAGAAAATAAAATATATTTTTATAAATAAATAATTTAATTAATTTTTTACTCTGGGTGAATTAATTATCTAGATGCTACTTTTATTACTTGAATGAGTAAATTCTAAATTTCTCACATAAGATCTATAAATAAAATATGTGGTAAAATTATCAATAAACTATAAATAGTTTAGTGACATAAAATTTTATATAAATATAAGGAGTTACATATTCAATTCCACTTATTTCTATTTTTTTAATTATAAAAGAATATTTTTCTAATTATACTATAAATTAAATTTTATATTAAATTTAACCATAATCTATGTGTATATAGTAAAATTTTACCCTTCATATATCTCGATGTAAGTAACCGTTAAAATGGACAAAAGATAAATTGAATCTAGGGAGTAGCAGTAGAATTCTGGTTGTGTCCCCTAGACACACAGAAAACTCCTTCCAAGGATTCCATCCCTCTCCCAGACTCCAAAATAAGATGAAATTGTGGGTTGCTCCCTTTCTGTCACATGCATTCCTCACTCCTTCTGAACTAACTCAATTACCTAGGTAAATTACTATTATTTTATTCATTATTATTATTATTTCCCGTTTTCTTATTTTCCTCTTGCACTCTCTCTTTCTGTCATATCTGGGTGATTCCTTTCTCCAACATGCAACTATTTTTGTTAGTATTTTAATGTTCCATGGATCTCTAATTTACCTCGCTGCACTTCTCAGAATTCTATGGTTTGGATGCAGCAATCTCTTCTTCTTATTCTTCCTTCTAACACACTTTATTCCTCAGTTAGTACTTCGCTACACTGTTCACAAATCTGTATCTAACTCCCTTTTGTTGCTTTTGTTGCTTCTTCTCTTGTTACAAAGTTAAAAAAAAAAAAACTTGAAGATTCCAAGTGTTTTAATCCACAAGAAAGTCTCAGAAACTTATATATTTTTTTTGCAAATATATGATCTGAAAAAAAAAAACTTGTGATAGACTTGAAGTTTTGTGATATTTTTCTGTTTGAGTCATATATTATTTGAGAATGAGATCTGTGGAAGAAAAGGGGTGCTATGGCCATCAAACGCAGGAGACACCGAATTCTAGTGCCGTTTATTTCGAGTTTCACAAAGGGGCGAACCGAACCACTTTGGGAAAACCGACACCGTCTAAGTGGGACGACGCTCAAAAGTGGCTCGTGGGGTTGTCGTCTTTGTCAAGAGGAGGCGAGAAAAGCCAGTCCAAGAACAAACCCAGGAACTCAAACGCAGATGACTTGAGATTAATAGCTCCTGTTCCACAGAAAGAGCAAGATTTTGACGAGAAACAAGAGGAAGAAGAAGAAGAAGAAGAAGAACGACAACAACACGAAGTAGAGGAAACAAAGAAGGTAGAGTGCGACGAGTCGTTTTGGCGAATCAACAAGCCTACGAACCAGAGCCATAACGCAGCATGTGTTCGATCAATATGTGTGAGAGATATGGGGACGGAGATGACGCCTATAGCTAGCCAAGAGCCTTCGAGAACGGCGACGCCGATCAGAGCCACAACTCCGGCGAGTCGAAGCCCCGTTCATTCAGGGGCTTCCACGCCATTGAGGAGTTCAAATGGGGGTAGTATTGGAAATACGAAAAGTTATGTGGCAAAAGAATCAAACCCCTCCAAAAACATGATGGAGAATCCAACTAAGAAGTTAAGCCCCCTCGAAAGCAGAGCATTGGCCTGGGATGAAGCAGAAAGAGCAAAATATATGGCAAGGTAATACGATCTATGCATTTTGAGTTCTAAGAAATTATATCTTTTGCTTAATAAATAATTACTGTTATTCATACTATCAATTGCTTTTATAAATTGTATATATACTTTTATCACTCTAAGAAATGGACTTAGATTATATATTTGCTGGTAGGTTCAAGCGTGAAGAGGTAAAGATTCAAGTCTGGGAAAACCATCAGATAAGAAAAGCTGAGGTGGAAATAAAGAAAATGGAGGTAAGAATAAAAGGAACATTCCTTTCAATTTCTTCTAGTTTGTCATCTAAAATATCATATCTGACCATGACAAATATGATAAATAAGAACTGCAAATCTTCAATTATGATATTTAGATTTATTGAAAAGATTTGTGTGGAATGATGGGTCACTTCCTTTGAGTAATCGAATGCTTAAGTAAAAGTTATTTAAATTTATTAACGAATTAATATGAGTACTAAATGATTTAATATCCTTTAAATGAGATTTTAAATTTAAATTTTAATATATGTAAAAAAAATTATTGAGAGACTTACATACTATAATTAAATATGTGATGCGAGTTAGATCTAAATATAATTAAGATAAGATTTTAATAAATTATATAGATAAACAAAAAATAAAATTATTTTAATTTATTCAAAAGTCATAAATTCATTCCTTTAAAAATATAAAAATATAACAGAATAGGTGATAGGGTAGTCAAATAGATCCTACTAGCTTAATCTGAATTAGTTTGATTTTCTAAAGAACTGGCTAAAGTTGAGGGCACTCAAATAAAACAAGGTTTCGAGAGAGTCATAGAAAAGGGCTCGCCTTTTAATGTGCTTCTTCTATGTTGTTATGGGTGTTTTTGAGAGAGTTTCAATTTCCAAACATGAAAAGGTTGGTTTAAATCAGAAGTGACGGAATTATTCTTGAAACGAATCATGGCATGGCAGAGATCTTCCCCAAAGCTGTGTTCTCGAGTGAATACTGTGAGTGGTCACAATTCATAAACTGCTTAGTAGTAATTTGGATATCGCGTGTTGGTCATATCCACTGTTTATGTTATATATGTGTGCTTATTAGGAGAGTTTCATTAGTCCCTGAAATCTAATATACTAATTTTTTTAAGAAAAATAATAATGTAATATAGTATTAAATTAAAGTCATGGGTATTGGGTAGGATTTTTCAAAATAAAATTATTAAATTTTAAATAAATCAGTTAATTATAAATAAATTCAATTTATTAATATAAATATATATTATATATTTTTCAATCTACCTAAATTAATTAATTAATTTTTATAGTAATTATAATTAATAGATTTATTTAATTTATTTAATCTATAAAATATTAATTAATTATTATAATTATAACATGCAATAGTATTAATAATTGTCTTTTATAGAAACAATAAATTTTATTATATTAGATGTGGTAAGCTACATGACTAGATCTAATAGATCGTTAACCAAATTAAAAGGGCATGAGAAGCCACTCTTCTAACGATGCTCTATGAAGTTATAACTAACGATTTGAAGCAATGTCATTTTCTGTATATCATAGAGGCTATATATATGGAAGCCTCATAGGTCAAAATTAACTTAGTGGGCACAGAAGAATGCGTGTATTTGCAGACTTGTGCAGAGACAAGAGGACTTGTGAACTATGAATAGTCTCTCTCTCTCATCTCTCTCTATCTATATATATAATGTAATTGATGGTATATATATAGGTGAAAGCTGAGAGAATGAAAGCACGGGCACAAGAGAAGCTGGCAAACAAAGTAGCGGCAACAAGGAGGGTAGCAGAAGAGAAGAGGGCCAACGCAGAAGCGAAGCTGAATGAGAAAGCTATGAGGACTTCAGAAAGAGCTGACTACATCAGAAGGACAGGACATGTCCCTTCTTCTTTCTCTTTCCGCTTCAAGTTGCCTTCCCTTTGCTGGTAGCATTATATTCATTAATTAATATCTAGTTATCATATCTATGCAGCACTCATATCATCATATATATGTTGTGTATTATTATTATTATTATTATTATTGCTCATCTTAATTTAATTACACTAAAATTATAATTGCACATGTCTCACTCTTTTATATTTTTCATGAAAATCACTAAATTCATGTCCTTTTTTTTATTCTCTCCCACGCGTGTAAACCTGATAATTATATCACTCCCTCTCATTTTTAATAAAAAAGTTAATTAATTTTTTTGATAAATTTAAAAAATTAAATAAATTAATCAATTACAAATAAATTTAATTTCTAAAAATAATAAATTTATATCATATATTTTTTAATCTATACAATTAATTAGTTATAATTCTTATATTAATTATAATTAGTTATTGTATTAAGGACTAGAGGTTATATTAAACTATAAGAGTATTGGTTTTTTTTAACAATTTTTGAAAAATGAGTTGGCCTTACATACGATCTAATGATAGAGTGAAGTCTCTATTCTTTCTAAACGATATTAATATCGAGTAAGGTGAGTTATCAATTATTTTTAAGTATAAATTTATATATTTAAAAGTTAGAATATCTTCTCAAATATTAATATTAAAATTATAATAAAATAATATTTTTTAAAAATTAAATATATTCTAATCACCACAAATGGCATTGGTCAATGACGAGTCACCCCAATGTTAGCATTCCCCACCTCACCGGTTGAAGTTTTGGGCACGTGTCCGATATTGATGTATTTGTGCGGGTGTGTTTTCATTGATTACTAAAAAAAAACAAAAAGAGTATTGCATCTTAAGGTAGGGGTGGAAATGAACCTATTGTTGAGAAAGAGACGCAAGACTCATTCATGTTTTCATACGTTTTATATGTTATCCCTATTGGTTAAGTATAAAAATGACGCATTATTATCTGATATTTTTGTGTATTTCTTCTGAACTAACCGTAGACTAGTTGTAATAGTACCATCCCAAGACCTTTCTAAATTTAGACAAATTGCGTACAATTGAATAAATGACTGTAGTCTTTCAAACCCAGTAAATTGCGTTTATGATATGCTTGTTATCTTTGATTAAGTATGTGTTTAGATAATATTTTAGAAATAAACTTATAAAAAAATAAATTTTTAGACAGCTTATAGAAAATAGTTTTTGGAGAAAAGTTTATGAAAAAAAATAATTTTAAATAAATTAGTGTTTGCAGAGTTATTTCCAGAAGTATTTTTATTATTGGTAAATTATGAAAAGGGTATGAGTATTAAATTATGAGAGATAAGAGATGAGAGGAGAGAGAGTATAAAAAAGAAAAGAGAGATAGTGTAAGAAAAAATAGGAGAGAGGAGAGAGGGTATAAGAAAAAGTATGAGAGAGGATATAAGAAAAAGTATGGGTAATATAGTAATTGGTTAGTTCATAAGCTTTTTTATTATTCTCTATTCTAACCAATTTATCTGAATCCTTAATTTTAAATTATAATTTAGTCCAAAAGTCCGTTTGAATAAATATAACTGTTTGTTTTAAAATTTCTCTAAATTTACGTTATGAGCCAAACCTAAATTTGACAGTTTGCCAAACACACCCTAAAAAAAGTTCAGAAAACATGTTTGTTTGGTGGAATAGGCATAAAAGTTTTAAAAATAATTAATAAAACAATAAAATACCCTTCACCGTATAAATATGAGTGTGTGTACATATAACAACAACTAGAAGTAATCCATGTACAATTTATACGGGGATTTGTAATTTTTTTAACATCACAAAAAATGAGATAAAAAAGGGAAAATAATAATAATAAAAACAATTATTATAATTAGATTTCTTAAATATGATATTTTTAAATCAAATTATATGTATGAAAAAGATTTTGTTAGAAAAAACAAAATTCGTTTTGGCAATTTGTACACGGAGGACTAGTATGTAGCTATTAATTGAGGAATACCATGTGAACTATAAAAAAACAATTCTGTTTTCTTATTTGTTTCTCCAAGATGCCAAATGGGGCTTAAGGTATTAAAATTAAACTAAAATTTTCATAAAGGTAAGAAATCAGAAAAATACTGATACAAAATTAGGAAAAAGAATATAATTTTTTTTAGGAAAAAAGACAGATAAAACCTATATAAATTTAAAAAAGATAAATTGGGTATCTTAATATTAAAAATGATAGATTGGGCAAGAGGCCCAATCTATCATTTATAAATTAGTGTAAAAATACAAAATTATCCTTGGTATTTGTAACTCCCATAATAGTATTTGTAATGTTCATAGTGGTATTTATAACTCTTATAATGATATTTATAACTTTACTAATGGTATTTACAATTTCCGTAATGGTATTTATAATTTTGTCAAACAATAGTGTTTGCCACTTTATCAATTGTATTTGTAACACATATAATAATATTTGCAAATTCCATAATGGTATTTACAACTTTGACAATGATATTTACAATTATCACAATAGAATTTACAACTTTGTTCATAGGATTTACATGTCTATTTCATTTGTAAGTCTGACTGTGAGATTTGAAACTCTTGCTATGATATTTGCAAGTCTTATAATAGTATTTGTAAGTATTATAATGGTATTGTAACTTTAACAATAATATTTATAACTTTGACAGATGGATTTACAACTCCTACTATGGTATATATAATTTTTATGATGGGATTTGTATGTCTGAAAATGGGTTTTTTAACTCGTAGCCATAACGGGCTTCACAATTTAATTGATGACATTGACCATATAACTTAGGTCACTTATAAAAAAAGCTTCATACCCATTAACACTATACATCATATTCTATGCACTATATATTTTATTCTTATACTCAAAACATTATGAACAAAAAACATAAGTTGAATACTAAAAAATCATCCCTCATGTACTGACAGGCAACTTCACCTTGGATTTAGATTTTTGAATGTTCTAATGTGCCCAACTTGGTGGCATTTGCTGCAATGGTATACATGCAGTGAATAACAACTTCCATAAACATAAGAAATTTTACTTATATTTCTAGATCATCCATTTATTTTTGTATATTATCATTTACTCTAACTGCTACATAAACATGTGCATTGCTATCATTAAACTAAAAAAGATTATAAATTTTACCATCATCATTGAATGACCCAACTCCCATTACAGACTTGTAAATTTCTTAACATAAGCTATCAAAATAATTACTTAAATTACAAATTTTATTACAGTAGTATTAAATGACCAAACTCATTGCAGGTAACTTTTTTCAGAGTATTAAATGTCTAACTTGATGTTGTTTAAGATCATTTCTAAAGTTGTATCTTATATTAGAGGAATAATAAATAACCCAACTAATTGCACATGACTTTTTCTACTGAGTATTAAATGTCTTACATAAAGTTACAAAAATCATTCATGAAGTTGTAAATACCATTAGAAGAGTAGTAAATGATTTAATTAATTAGTTTCATGACTTGCATGTTACTATGCGAAAAGTAAAGAAGTACTCTTTTCTAAATGGGTACTATTTCCTCCTCAATCTTAAGAGACTAAAAAGGAAACCACAATTGCGAAATGCCCCAAAGCACACAAACACGTTATCATTTACATTAACCATATTCATACTTGCCCTATATCTGTACCTACTTCTCTATATCTTCAAATATTGTCTGAGAATTTTCACAATTTCTCCTACAGATTTCTTAAATTAGTAAAAGCTATAGCATTTGTAAATCTTTTTCTCCCTAGGTAGTCATCAAAATAAATAAAATAAAGCTGATCACCGAAAGAGTAAACTAATAAGATTTGTGTTAAAACTTTACTTACACTTTCTCCTTTATAGTTTTAACTCAACCAAAGTGTCTCTCCCCCAAGCTTTGTCTCTTATTCATGTGCCAATAGTATACTGCTTTGTCTCTTTCTGTCTACTAGCACTGCTACAGTGTACTCTTAATTAGTCTAAGGGTAATTTTATATTTTTACACTAATTTACAAATGACAGATTGAGCCTAATGCCCAATCTGTCATTTTCAATAGTGAGATGCCTAATTTATCTTTTTAAAATTCAAATAGATTTTATCTGTGTTTTTCCCTTTTTTTATAAGAAAAAGGAATACAATTTTTTTTTGTGCAAATTTTTTTTGAAAGAGGTTAGACTCACCTATAATCTAAGGGTAAGATAAAGTCTCCAAACCTCCTAAGCGATACTAATGTTAGGCAGGACGATATTGGTATCACTTAGAAGAAATGAAGACTTTATTTTACCTTTAAATTATAGGTGGGCCCAACTCATTTTTTAAAATTTTTGTACAAAAAAAATATAAAATTAAAAGAGTGAGAGCTCTCGGTCCCGGACATAATTTGTTGGGCCAATGAGGTTTTTGTAAGCCCAATTAAAGGAATCGGGTCTATGGGAGGCCCAAATCTACGATGGCGCGCGATTTTTACAAAGCCAGCCTGGAGACACTGGAATATTCCGATTAAATTTAAATATTTTATTGGTAATTTCCATTATTACAAAATCGATTTTCGTTTTGCAAAGGTTCGCGTGCCTCCTTTTCTTTGCGTGGTCACGCCTACTTTTCACTCTTTCCCGGACGTAGGTCGCTCTCTTTTATCTCCCCGTCGCTTGCCTCTGATGCTCTTTACTTATCATTCGTAAGCCGTTTCAATTCGACTATCATTCCCTGTTTGGTGTGAGGATCGATGATTTTGGCTCAACTCCATTAATTTCTATGGTTTAATTTCTTTTTATTCTTCTTTCCCCCGTTCCATCGATATCGTGAATTTCTAGGGTTTCCTATCTGATCCTGTCTATCTACCTGCCGATTTTAACTCCATTGTAGCGTTATCATAGAACTTCTGGTTATCTTCAAGGGCGTGGTTGTCTGATATTGAATTGTTGTCGGATCTGACTTCTTTCGTGGTTAGGGTTTCTATTTTGATTTACGCGTATTCGTGTTCCTCAAATTAGAAATTCCAGGCTGAATTGTCTGTGTTCTGGGTTTAGGGTCTTATAAGCAGAACTTCTACGTCTGGTAGGAGAGGGATTAGGGGTTCTCCGTGCAAGTTAGCATTTAGGCATATATATGGCTGCTGGGAGGCATGGAGGCTATCGCGACAACGAATTTAGGGATCGTGAGTCCAGTTTTGAAGTCTCAAGGCGGGGTTATACTAATTCTGAGGAAGATTACGATCGGATTAGGCCTAGTAGCCGCGATGGTGTGAGAGGTGGGAACACGGGTTCAAGAGACAGTATTAGATTGAGACAGAAGGATACAAGGGAGAGAGAGGCGATGAATGGCAGCTACTACTCATCTTCAAGTAGGAGTAACTCGGGGAGCAGCAGTGGTGGTCTCGGTCCCAGAAAATGTGGTTTTTCTGTCAAGGCAAGGGATAGGGAGCCAGGTGAGCTTTCCAGCGACAGCGGCTCTGATGAAGCTATTGAATCAGAACCACAGGGGAAAGGCTTTGAGGTTGCGAAGGTTGAAAAAAATGGGACTCAGTCTCCATTGGAGAGGAAAAGAAAATTTTCACCTATAGTGTGGGATCAGGATGACAAAGAAGTCAATGTTTCATCCAAACTTAAGGTGTCCACAATTTCTACTACTCTCCCTCCTCCACCACCATTACCAAAATCATTCCGTCAGTCACCTAATGCTCCATATGGTGGAGTGGAGATACATCCCGTGAACAATAGAGAAACTGAGAATCTTGAGGTGCCTACAGCAGTTAAACCACCTCTGTCCTCTGAGTCAGTTCAGGATGTTGATACTGAGTCTACTGAGAGAGCGTTTCCTTTGTCACCGGATCAAAATTTGGGCAATGATCTGGAGGCTGAGCAGCCAGAGGGTGATGAATATGTGCCTATGCATAATATATCATCTTCAAGATGGGCAGCTGGGGATAACTCTCCTGGGGATGAAGGTGAAATTATAGATGATGATGATGAGCTTTCTAAAAAGAAGAGGAGGTTGTCACCTGTGTTATTGAATACCAGAGTACGAAACAAGCTGTTGAGCCCAGATGAATCAAAAAGAGATGGCTATGAAGGAGCTAGAGCTAATTCATCTGAATCTGAAGAAAGAGGTAGCCATGGTAAAATCTCCACCGGGGATGATCATACTGTTATCGGATCTGACAAGGATGACTATATGGATATTGATGGTCAAGGTGTTAAAAGCGAAACTACTGTTAGCCACTCAGATACTGCTTCTGAAGATGAAGATGATGGACGGGAGACTCCAGAGCCTCCAACTCCACCACAAAGAGTTGTCAACATGCTCCAGGGTTGTAGAAGTGTTGATGAGTTTGAGAGACTGAACAAGATAGATGAAGGGACATATGGGGTTGTATATAGGGCCAAAGATAAGAAGACTGGGGAAATTGTAGCATTGAAGAAGGTAAAGATGGAGAAGGAAAAAGAGGGCTTCCCGCTGACTTCTCTAAGGGAAATAAATATTCTACTTTCTTTTCATCACCCATCAATAGTTGATGTTAAAGAAGTAGTTGTAGGTAGCAACCTTGATAGTATTTTTATGGTGATGGAATACATGGAACATGATCTTAAAGGACTGATGGAGGCAATGAAGCAGCCATTCAGCCAGAGTGAAGTGAAGTGCCTTATGCTCCAGCTTTTAGAAGGTGTGAAGTATCTTCATGACAACTGGGTGCTTCATAGGGACTTGAAGACTTCTAACCTGCTTTTGAATAATAGGGGTGAGTTAAAAATTTGTGATTATGGGTTGGCTCGTCAGTATGGGAGTCCATTGAAAACATACACGCATCTGGTTGTTACTCTTTGGTACAGGTGAGCGTTCTTGCATAAATTTGTTGTTTCTTTAATTTTCACATGTTAAGGTGTGCAATTTCTTCATTCTCATACTATTGTTTGCTCCTGAATGATTAAACTGTTGCCCTGTCTGATTTAACATGTCTGTTTCCATGTTCTAGAATTTGTCCACTTAATGGTGCTCTATCTGTTTCTCTCAGGGCACCTGAACTTCTTCTGGGGACAAAACAGTATTCGACAGCCATTGACATGTGGTCTTTGGGTTGCATAATGGCTGAGCTATTGTCCAAAGAGCCATTATTCAACGGGAAGACTGAATTTGATCAAATTGACAAGGTATGCTTTTCTAGTTAATTTCTATTTGTACCTACTAACTTCTTGCTGTTATATTTTCTCCCTTTTCAACTAATACCGCTCCTAGCTTAGAGTCTGTATTGACTTCTGATTCATGTGCATTTATTGTTTCGTTATTAGATCTTCCGTATTCTTGGGACTCCAAATGAAACGATTTGGCCTGGGTTCTCTAAATTACCTGGAGTGAAAGTCAATTTTGTCAAGCATCAGTAAGTATTTGTTATTTCCATTATTAATAACATGGCTTTTTGGTTCTATGGTTCTTATTTCTTGCCACTGTTTTCCCAGGCTTCGAACTTTGGGTGGTTCTGGTCTGGCTATCTGGCCCCCCCTTGGTGAATTTTAAAGTTACACAACTTTGCTAGTTTGTATTAACTGCCCAAATGTTCCTTTCAGGTATAACCTTCTGCGCAAAAAATTTCCTGCCACATCATTCACTGGATCCCCAGTTCTCTCTGATTCTGGATTTGATTTGTTGAACAAGCTTCTTACTTATGACCCCGAGAAGGTAAAAGGGTCTTGTTCATTATCTTTCTGGTTCTATTTGGTAAATGTTTTCATACTTTCATTGACTTGGTAAGACTTTCTACTATATGTAGAGGATCACGGCTGATGAAGCTCTCAATCATGAGTGGTTTCGTGAAGTTCCTCTTCCCAAGTCTAAAGAATTCATGCCTACTTTTCCTGCTCGACATGCTCAAGAGAGGTAAGGAATTACTTGTATTAATAGTATCTTTCTCCCTTAAAATGTTCATTCGATTAATAAATGCTCGTTACGCTGCAATTAGGCGTACTCGGAGACTATTAAAGAGTCCTGATCCTTTAGAGGAGCAGCGCCGTAAGGAGTTGCAGCAGGGTGAATTAGGGACTGGTGGTATTTTTGGCTGAGAAATCATGCACTGTAAAGCTATGGCCTTGATAATCATTCTAACATGCTCCGCTTATTGTTTGCATGGATGAGGTGAGAGTGTGTACTGAGCGGAAGTTGCAAACATTGTTAAACCATCACTTGTGCTATTTTTTAGCAGGCACCTGGTTTTTGCGGAGAATTTGTGTTCTTTTACCTCCTGGGATCGATGGCCAAAAATACCTCCTGGGATCCAGATTTATTTCAGGTCAATTACCTTCCTGATTTGGCCATCATATATATATGCACTTGGAACACTGCCAGCAGCACAAGGTGTGGCATAGCTGCCTTCTTTTAAAATAGGAAAAGTCAGTCTTTGCTGAAACTTGTGTAACATATTTCCATTTCATTATCATTGTAAACACTTTTATCTGATTTTGAGTATTAAAACGGTATGGAATTTCTAGCTGCTGTCTTTTCTTTTCTTAATATTAATATTATGTTTGCAAGAGACGGTTGGTGTGAAGTGGAAGAGCGCCTTCTTGCATTTCACTGATGAAGAAATTGACAGTAACATTGTGCCTAAAAGGTAATGTATTCCTTTAATATCTCGGATATTAAGGGATGAGGATTATGTTTATTTGTCCATGGGGTATAATGTCTTATGTGCCCATGTTGTTTGCTTGGGCACAGGGTCAATGTTGTTTAATTGGGTGATGGTACTCATTCAACCAACCATATTCGTTGGTAATTACATTTCTGTCTGAGAAATGTTGTGTGGTTGGCTTTGTACAATATAATCTGGCTGCGAATACAGTTGTCTTTGTAAGCGATTTGATTGTGGGAGTATCATTACCCAATTTACCTAGAATTTTCTTATCTTTTATGCGTAATAATCTTGGCTTGAGGATCATCGATGTCACAAGATTGCTATTTGTGTGGAAGTCACTAATTGTATATTCCGTGATCTCGTGGATTTGGTCCTGTCTAATACAACAATTTTTATTCTCATGGATTTGGTCCTGTCTAATACAACAATTTTTATTTCTATGTATAAGAAAAGATCAGCTCCTGCGGATTAATTTTATTTCTTTATGTGCACAAAATAACTGATGCATTAGGCAAGATTGTTGAGATAAGTTGATTGGGAGGAAATGTTACTTGTGTACCTAACATTTGAAAATTTAGTCGACTTGGGCTTTCCTATGCGTGCTATTGGGGCCTTAGGTTTTGAGCGTCTGTGTGAGTTATCAGTCAGTAAACTAAAGTCAGCTTTGAATCAACCAAACAAGCATATATGAAAACTGGAACTTTGAGCCTCCTAACCTGTAGCGAGGGATGCATATGTGATTTCCAGCTTCCTTGTTCTTGATCTCTAAGATCCTCCCTTGGGGGGAAAGGATTGTGGGGTTGCATAATTTTAATTGGTTTACATTGAGATGAATTATTTTTACTTGCTGGTGCTGCTTGAATTGTGATGTCAAGATCATAATGATCTTTCAATTGAATTTGTTTTATTTCGTCTCTGGTTTCTTATTGTCTTTTATCTTTGTCAAAATTTTGTTTTTATTGGATCCAATTGCGAGCATTTTTACTCATTTGTTCTTCATTCCCTTGCCCAGATATAAAATTGCAACTTCCTTTTAGCATTTTAGCGTTAAGTGAGGTCTTCATCTCAATGAAGCGCCTGCTATGAATTCCTTATTTTGCTGCTACTTCATTTGTTGCCTGTTAATCTGTTCATTAGTTTTTCCCCATCCATTCAAGATCCTGTTTAACTATATTGGCTTTATCTTCCTTCCCTAAGACCAAACCGAATTGCCGCTTTTTTTGAGTATATTATCTATGTCTATTGCATATCGAAGAAGTTAATTAGAATATGCTTAAAAGAATTGAAATGAAAAGAAAGTAATTCTTGCCATTTGTACTAACGGAACATTAAGTTTTGGCTGCTATAAGAATTCTTTTATGACATTTGTCTGCGAATGTCACTGCAGTATCAAAGCACGCAGGTTGAGGAAGTTACTCGTATACCCTGGAATATATAGAACATCAATTAGTTGTTCCTTCAGGCTCTCTAGAGGTACTATACAAACCTTGGTTTGTTATAATATATTTATGAAGTTCTTATATATAAGATTAGAATTGATCCTTTTTTTGTGAATGCCCTATCAATATTTGACGTTGCAATTCTATTGTTAACTTGAGGATGGGACTGATTAATATTCATTGGTTTAGTGCAAAGATTGAATGGCAATTATTGCTTGAGATCTCGTGATTGATGGTAGGCTGGACTTTGGTTTTTTTTTTTTGGAGTGGTTGATGGAATGGAAAGGAGCTATGTCCCCTTATCTTGGATAATATCTGGTAAGGTGAGGGAGGGGGAAAACATTTTTTGACCCCAAAGCGACCTTCTGTGTACTATTTATTTAATTTTAGGTAATATGATAATAAATTGCATTGTTTAAAATACGAGATATTTATTCGTCTATACCTTGCAATTTGTGGAGAACAAAATATATAGAATGATGGAAGAATTTCCTCACTTTTTGGTTTGATGGTGCTGATATGATGTTAAATTACGCATGTTTTTGAGGGCATTGTTTTTTGTGTAGCAATGGAGTAAAATATATGGAAACTATCAATTGTGCTTTATAAGAAGTCAACGAGTGTTTTGTATAAACTGTTTGCGCCTGTGGGTAATTATTATGGACATCTCTTGCATTGTGGTATATACATGATTGCACTAGATGGTGCCCCCCTTGTGAGATGGGTTTTGGTAGATATGCAAAACACTCGATAACTGTCATTTCCCATTAATATGATTTAAGTTTCTTGTTACCTCCCTGAACTCTCAATGGCCTTATGTAAATTATTAAAACTCAGGAATGACCTTAACTTCCAAGTGTGGAAATGATTGTAATGGCATTGACATGCATTGCGGTTGTTCGTTCATAAAGGTTGCGGAAAAGCTTTTTAAATAACTTCAATTTTATAGACTGCTTAATTTTTATGGTTTTGATTTTATTTGCTAGTTGATGATTCTTTTTTATGGGTTCTAACGTTTTGCCTGTTGCTGCTGGGATGAGGTGGAATCCATTTTGCATGTGATGTCAAATTCCAGTGAGAGCTTGACCCCCGTTATTACGTACATTCTTCGGTAGCTTGCTGATTGGCAGTTGTATAATTGTCTGGGTCAGTCAATTGAATGCATTTACTATTTTGGCCGCACCATCAAATCAAACATGCAAGAACAGCTGCAACGTGGGTGCAGACACGTCTGAAGTTTATGTTTTGTTCCTGACGTCATGGGGGTTGTTTTGGATAAGGAGAATAAATGGCTGTGTTAATGTGAGGAGGCCTACGAACCGAACCGAATGTGACTTTCGCTGTATAGGTTGTCTTGAAGGAAACGTATCTTTATACGAATATCGTGTTAACAAATAACAAGGGCGCCTAATGCATGCTGGACTTAATTGACAAGGTAAAACTAGAAAGAAGGTAGAGGATTAAAAGCTTGGATCAATTTTCTAACCCATCCCATTGCTCAACCTCAGTGAAGATTTGGAAAGGCCGAAATGTTGGGCTCATTAAGGCTCACATAAGTATTGCCTGTTATATATTTATTATTAAGCCCAATTTTATCTGAAGTGAGACTACCCCCATACTAAACTATATGACTTCATATTATTAGTCCATAAATGGGAAAGTCGAGAGAAGGCAAAGTACACAATTTTTAGGCGACGTCAGTAGCTTAAGGAAAAAAATCACAAGGCATGTTCCGTTTGATAAAATGTTCTTCCTTTAGTTTTTAATATTAAGACTGTTTATCTAATTTGAAAATTAATTATATGACTTTATCTTTTCAGAACACTCTGTAGAACTGTTTATAAGTTAAAGAAGTCAGTTTTCAAAAAAGATAACCTGAGATAAATGATTAAGATTTTATATTTATTATAAAAAGTTACTACATAACTAAGCTCTACAGCCTACATTTACGATCGGGGAGTAACATTTTCTACAGAACGGCTTTTATCAAAGCATTTGCCAATTTAAAACTAAAATTATTAGAAGCCCGGCCATAAATTTATACCAAATACCTCGTTGGTGTGGCTGGATTTCCATTGTGAGAATACTGTCCAATATGTATGAGGCCTGGTGTGGTAGGTCGACCTCGTTGAACTTTGGTCTTCTCACGGAATTAGCTGGAATCCCTAACCAATCTGACCACACTTCATTCCTATCCTAAGACCTCCAAAACTGTACCACAGTTTTGGTTTGCTTCCTGTCATATCCTTTTTACCAATCCTGTTTCTGCCTCCGTTTTGGCTGAGCAAATCACACTCTGACATGGAGTGATTCTCAATTAAGATGACAATGATACCCGCCGTTAATACAAGTATGCAATATACATCGTCATAATATGGTCTTGCTAAGCACGAAAGTAACCAGGGTAAGTTCAAGAAAAAATATTGTGTTGACAAGGGACCGATCAACTACCCATCCAAATATAGTGATTCCTCCAGGATTCGTTTGTAGATACATCACTGCATATCAAGGGTACACTATGAGGCGTCTTAAAAATTACTGGCAGTCTTCAACCACGCCAGACAAGAATTTGCCAACTTCAAAATAGATGCTAGAAAAGTAGTATTCTCCAGTCTTTAATATATGACTTAAAAAGATAATTTTAATCCTAAATATAAAAATTATTTTCTATATTTTTTTTCAAATTGTGTATATTGATATTCTCTCAATAATAATTAAGTAAGAAAGAGGGGCAAGATTCAAGAAGATAATTAGGATATTTTAAAAATTATATATAATATCAATTAATTTAACTAATTTTTTTAATTTAGTCAAACTAGTTAAATAGATCATATATTATATTATAGGCAAACTTGATGAAAGATCAAACATGACAACGTAAAAGAAACTTTCGGTGAAAGGAGTAAGAGGTAAAAGATCAGAAGAAGTATTTTTGCAGCCGTGATTATTTATGGGGATAGGAAAATTAAGTAATTAGCTTTTGCAATACTAATATTTACTGTTTGTGTGTTTGTATAAACTTGTCAATTAAGTTACTAATTAAAATAACTGACTTGAGAAATTCAACACTAGAGATGCAGGTTGTGGTTAAGTTACTTACCAAAGGCTTGTCTCTTGTGATGTGAGGACATGTAAGAAGCAAGTTGGCTATTCGTAGGCATCACGTTGAATTCCAAAGAATCTAGATCACTTTCAGAGGAATTAAAGCTTAAAGAATTTAAATGGTTTGCAGTCTCCAAGCTCCCCGTACTAGAATAACTTCTCAGTTGAGTCGCATCAGGAGTGGTGCATGTGGCTAGGGCATGCCATCTGCTCGCAAGTGAAACAATGTTTTGAGCTCTATGAGAAATCCTTGTTGCTGCGTGCAGACAAATAATGATTCCGACAACCTGAACAATTGTAGATACCTAAAAGAATGGGACAAACAATGAAAATGGAACATAAACCTCAGGTTGAAAGCTCAAAGTCTTCGTCAAAGAAGGAAGAAACAAATAACTAAAGTGTGGCTGGTTAAAATAACCGCAAAAATTGGAAGTTCTTCAAACTGCATGGAAAATTATGGGAACATTAAAGCTAGAACTTACAGCAAAATCTCCACCATTTGAGAGAGTAATTAATCCACCATATGCGGTGACTTCTATCAGCGTGACAATTTGGCTAACTGTAACAACCACGAATCCTAGAAGAAGATAGATTCTGAACCTATGGCTTATCTTGGAGAGATGATAGCGTAACCGAATGTGCTCCTCCATGAAAATGAGCACATTAGAATCCCTTTGTATGAGCTTCCCGTAATCATCGAAGTGGATAACTTGCAAATTGCAGATCAAGTGAAACAAAGTGCTGGCTAATAGAGAGATTGTACTCACATATGTCCAGGATATAATCGAAGCTACTGAAACAGCAAACGAAGACCACCATGAATCATGATTTACGTGTGAAAGGCGAATAATTTCTCGAATAGTCTTCAGAAAGAAACATGTCGATCCCCACAGAGCAAGCAACCGAAAAGATTCCTAAGGCCAGAGAAAGCAATCTTAGAATTGCCTGACAAACTAAGAAGTAAGAAACAACAGAAGGACATCGTAGGGAACGAGAACCAGAAATTAATCTCTGGTTTTTTTACTATATCTAGAACTATAAGAACATGAGAACGAAAAATTGGCGGTTATTCACATGATCTAGCCATATGTTTAGCAAAAAAAACTGGGTGACATTTAGTTGACCAAAATCTGACAGCGACTTGGTCTTCTTCAAGTTGCAGGTATACTAACATAACACAGAAACTGATACAGTGGTATGCTGATGACGATAACAAAACTAGGGATAATCGATTATCGGATTCTGATGTATGCTTCTTCAGATATTAAAAGTTGAGTTCGAATTCATCAGTTCAATGACTCCAACAAAGCGAGGAACGCACGCTATACATTAATTCAAATATTAGCCACTGAATTTTGCTTTCTATTTAAATAATTTAAGAGATTACGTTACACCTCCGCTTGAGATGATGACTAAGAAATTCAAGATTCCAAATAAAATTGAACACAAGCAAATAGCTTAGAAGCTTGAATTTGCTCACCGAAACTTGTTTGATGTAACGTTCGTGTAAGCTCATCAATTTTCCACTATACCGATCAACAAAGAGGAACCTCCTTAAACCATACTTGCGAAGATTTTGAGAGAGACAGAACAAGGAGACGGCAGCGAGACACGCTTGAAAGGCAATTATTTCTATCTCGAAATCCTTCCTTTGATAATTGTCGCAGTCAGAGCAGTCGCCGACCAAGAGCGCCACCAGCGGCACCATCACACCGACGATCATGAAAGAGGTCCAAGACATAGCAAAGCTCAACCACGACGATTGCTCGAAACCAAGCAATGCGAGAAACTTTTCTATCCGAGTAAGCATCCGATCCAGATGAGTCTCTTCCGGTTCGTCATGATCATCTTCTTGCCTCTGGTGGTCGCCTTGTCCGGCTTCGACGTCGTTTCGATTCGAATTTGAGGCGACCAATGGAGTTTGAGCATGAGGTTGCTCTGTTCGTACAAGGAGATTATTAGAAGCCATGGATTTACTGCGTCTAAGGCATTTTCAAATCAATCAGTGATTCGGAGGAAGACGATGAAGTGTTCGAGATGATTTGGATTGATAGATTATCGATATTCTCAAGGTCAAAAGGAACAGAATTCGCTAAACTGACTGATGATTTCCTCCTTTGGCTTGCGTTTCTTGAACAACAACATGAATAATAAATCAAGCGATCAAGCGTAGAAAGTCTTGATCAGTGAAAAGGAAAGAAATTAATTATGAGATGAAACCGATTTTTAACCAGAAAATAAGAAAATAAAAGAAATTAATTGTAATAAGATGTGTGTGGAAATCATGACAAGATTGCGATCTTCTCATCATTTTTAGTTCACGACGCGTGGCATTGCAAATTATATTTTCCCGATTATTGTCTGAAACAATTTTTTAATTACATGTTTTTTTCCAGTAATTACTAATTAGGTATGTGTTTCATGTACTTCAAAAATTGTTTTCTGATTTATAAATAATATAATTTTACATAAATTCTGTGGTCATATATGGATGACAATTTGCAAATTACAAGTGGCATAATCCGTTGCTTTTGTCACATGTCTAGGATCTCTTTTCACTAAAAAAAAAATAAAAAAGAGTTTCGATTCTATTGAAGAATACAAATAAAGTTTATTTGCTTTTTTTTTTTAGTCTGGGAAATGCATGAAGCCACTTGAAAATTTTATGTACTTGCGAACCTAACCATAAAACTTTGGAATTTAACAATACCCCACAAAGAAAGAGACATTTGTAGTGTGTGCTTTGTCTTATCGGGCGGTTCTTCTCCTCTCCCCCCCCCCCCCCCCCCAAATTCTTATGGGGCGAATTGAATATGTTGAACTTTTTTTTATGTTTTGTATAATCTGGAACTTAATTTGATCGAAACCTGTTTTCTTTTCCGTAAGGCCAAATTAAATTAGATATATAATAGCCCATAAACCCACATTCACACCACCAAACAGGTCGAATCTATGCCCTCTTCCCCATAGGAGAGAGTGAATGCCATTGGACCACTGATCTCTTGGCATTTGATCAAATTCTTGAAGTAATACTAATAGGGGAGATAAGGGTTAAACCCACTTTTAAGTCTCTACTTTAAATCAATCTTGGTTTTAGCCCTATATTTTTTTTTATTTTTTAAATAAGTATAAGGTATATATCGTTAGTCAAAAATAATAAATAATTTTTTTATACTGTAGATTTTTTAAAAGGGTTTTAATACTAACATGAGACTCCCTCTATCCATATTGTCAATGATCGAATCCCTAACTAACTAAATACTTAAAAAATTTAACTGGGTGTTATCTACACTATCTACAAATTTTAGTCTCTATAATTTTATAAAAATTTATATTTAAGTTTAACAATGTTAACTTTGCTAATGTAACGTTAACGTTGTTAAATAGGACTAATATGATTTATGTGTATGAATTAAAACTAAAATTTAAAAGTATATATACTTGTAGTAAATTTAACCCTATAAAAAAAGATAACTAGTTGATAAAGAAATCAATTTTGACCGACATGATTTATTGAGTGGAGAAATTGATTTTCAAAAATGAAATCTTATTTCCAACGTTTGAATTGATGCGACAAAAATATGAAAATCAATTTTATCCTCTGTTGATTTGCCCATAGCATCCGAGCCAAGGTATCAAAGTTGATTTCTTTGTCTTCTGCATGCATTGGAGTTACCTTTTTTTGATAAGGTTAAACTCATTTCAAGTTCTTATACTTTAAATAAATTTTAATTTTATTCCATCCACGTAAGCTATATTAATCATAATCAGAGTTCATGTTAGTCAATTTTTTTTTGTTACTCACTCGATTTATCATAACTTTACCCTAATTATATCTGAATATGACCCGCATCACACACGTAGTTATAGTAAGTGAGTCTCCTAGCGATAATTTTTTGAATACGTTAAGGCTCGAACTCAAAATATCGCTTAAGCGATACTAAATTGTTTACTATTCAGACTAACTCCAATTGATTAGTCAACTTAATAATGTTAATGCCACACAGTTAGTTAATATCAGTAGACTCAAAATTCAAGTCTTTATAAGACTATAAAGACTAAAAATATGTGGACTGACAAAAAAGAGAGTATAAGGATCATAACTAATTGGTGGATCTGAATTGTATTTAACCCTTGAGAAAAAATTGAACCTCTTTTAGCAAGCAGTAAGTGGCTTGAATCTGAATATAATTGAGATAAAGTTTTAGTGGATGGAGTAAGTAAAAAAAGGATAAAAACAGATATAGGAAGACAGATACCAGAAGACGGGCGCAAGTTGGCCTGATGTGCTGTCGTTTTAATTTGATAATATGCTTTCATCCAGGAATAGCCAGCTCCCACTTACGTGTAAAATAATATAGCCGTAGTATCTCCCGCGGGATAATAGAGGAATTATTGGTGCCTCATTGCTCAATGCCATTGGTCAAAACCAACATTTATAGCACCCCAAGTAAATATTTGGCCGAGAAAAAAGGGAGAAATAGACCAGTCCTGATTACAACCGACAAAATAAATGAATAAATACAATTATGAGATTTTTGAAAATGACTGTACTTTTAGGAAAATATCAATAATTAGAAAATTATAAATTCTCAATATACAAGGACATGAATTGGAAATTTAAAATTCGGCTGACATACGCAATAGCTAACTATCATCATAAAAGGTATTTTAAAACGGACAATTGTACATATTGTTAAGATATTTTTTTAATTGCTCATTCAGTTTTTTAAAATTTTATTTCGATTATATTTGAATCTAACTGGTTATAATAAGTCTTTTAATAAAATTTTTTTTACATATATCAAGATTTAAATTCAAAATCTCACTTAAACAATATCAAACCACTTATATTGATGCTAATCCCCAACTACAAATTGCGAAGTTACTTTTCTCAACGCGTATCTGGGCACCCAATATGACAAAAAACAACTTTGTTCATTGTGTTCATTGCTTCCCTTAAAACAACAATGTATCGTATTCTAATTATAGTTAACAGCAAAATGAAGTCACTATAATTATTTATTGATGGTACCTTTGTAGGGAAAGTAAAATTTGCATTTTTCTAGAACGAACTATTGTCTTTCTTTTTGCAATGATTGGTCCATTCGTCTGACTTTTTCATTTTCAATTTGCTTCAAAGGGTTCACGCCTATACTATGCTTCCTGATCTCAGTTCAAATTAACCACCCCAAGTCGACGAGCAGCTACCACAATTATAAGCATGTTTCTATGGACTCAGTCTAAGATTTACGCCTTAAAGGACCCTACTCGATATTAGTATCATTTAAAAGAAAATGAGACTTCGTTCTATCTTTAGATTGTAAATGAACCTAACTCCTCTTTAAAAATTCTATTACTAAAAATTAAATAAATAAATAATTGTACCAAAAAAATATATTGACTGTTATAAAAAAATTAACCAACAGATATTTTATCCGCTATCTGCTTCATTGCACCAATTTACCAACAGATATTAATACACACTTCTTCAGCCACTTGAACCAATTTACCCGAGCAACATCAAGGCCCCTTACGCATACTGTGCAGAATCTTCCGAGGCTTGCAAGTGACAGGCAGCTGCTTGAGGATGATAGACATTACAGAGCACAGAACTGGATTCACCACAAGGTCAGAACTCAGGATCCAGGATTGGTTAGTATACCAGCTAATCTGTCCCTCAAACAAATTATCAAACTGCCAATCATCTCGAAATCACCGCCATCTTATCACATATGTATATTGACTATCATTTCTTGCCTTTGCGAGCAAGAAATCGTTCTCTAGCAGCTTGGATTCTGCTTTCATGGTCATCAGGAACTGATGCAACATCGACTTCCTTCTTGGGCAAATCCGGGGCTTTTTCCTCGGTTTCCTCCTCGACATGACCAAGTCCACCACTGCTTCACATAAAGGATTACAAATAGAATCAACAGTGAGCGTGGTCCTTAGGAAAAGGAAACAACAATAATCACATCCAAACCTGTCAATTTTTTAAAAAAAAAAAACAAAGGTTGCAACCTCAGTAAACAGACTAACCTTAGTTTGCGGACATCTAGGGTTTTAAGCTTGTTGATCATTGGTATAACCCATCTCATCTCAACAGAACACACATTTCTCATGTATGGACGTGGAGTTGCAATAAGTTCATGGTACACAACATAGTCTGGGAACTTTCCCAGTTCATCCGGTTTAATTACAGAGGACGGATGCACCTACAACAAAAGTTTTGGGACATTTATGTGTCTATATATTCAGCATGCAGTCGAAAATTACCAAAAGCAGAATACCAGTTCACCTAGCAGGGTTTGATTATCAGAATATGGATTTTAAGGGCGGTTGATTTAAGAAGAAATAACATTAACAGAAATTTACAAAGCAAAACAAAAGTGACATGTATCACAATAACTCAATCTAAACATAGTATTAATACCTGAACTACTTGGGCTTGAAAACCCAGAGTTCGATAACCATTATGATGAAGCTTCCTCTCAGCCAGCTGATTTGCGTAGCCTATACACAAAGCCTTCCTCAGATTTTTATAACCCTGCTTCTCTTCACTTTTTCCATGTGCTCGTACATCCAGCAGTCCTATTGCAGAATAATGTCAACAGCTAAAATGCAATTGCTAACAACAAAGATTGAGGGACTCACTAATTTTATTTTCAAAAAAAGAAAGAAAACACAAGAAGAGAATACAGCTATAACCACCAAAATCTTGAGCATTTCTTTCTCTCCCCCCCCCCCCCCACAACTTTGACCAGGAAATAAATTTCACTGGCAACTGCTTATATAAGATATGGTGGATTCGCAAAGAAAAAAGATGAAGTGAGGAGATATAATAGTTTTCTGACACCTTAAGTCAAAACGAGGGCCAAATTTGCTAACTATGCTACGAACTGCGCAAGCAGAAATAATGTGGATCCATAACCTCCTCCCATCTACAACCTCCATTTACGACCCCTATGAGTTACATGAGTTAGGGAACAAACTCGTACTGTTTTTTTGTAACTCTTATAACTTCCATAATAAGTTCTGTAACTAATGGTCTGTCTGATGACCTTCTAGACAAAAGTTCCCTCACGCACTAGTATAAATAGGGCCTGTGCATTGTGTTTGAAATCAAGCAAGAATAAGAATTTCCTTTTCTCAATTTGAGTGTTCTCTCTTTTTGGCTCATGAGCCAAGAAATACATCCATTGACATGCAAGAAAAAACAGATTCTAGTATAAGTCATCAAGAATACAGAATACAAACCCTTAGCTATTTTCTGCATTATCTGGGATAACTGTTTACGAACATCTTTGACAAACAACATCCCTCGCACCTGCAATCGGTTAATTCTTATCATTATAAAAAAAAATGTGACAAGGAAACATGTCTAAAATGTGTTTCTTCTTTAACAGAAAGGATTTTGCTCAAGAGAAATTGACCTCCTGAAAGTTTGCACTATCCACTGCTTAATCATCTCAAAATGAACAATTATGTTACACATTTTGGAGATCCAACAGCGGAAGAGCTCAATCTCATCTGTATTAGATTGCCCTAATGAAATCTTAATATGCACTTGTACTACAGAAGAATCTCCCTCTGAGAGATCTAATATATTTTTTTTCTTTTAAATGCTACTACTACCTTTATTGAATGTATGGAATATAATATACAAAAGGGAAGCACTGGCCTTCCGAATAAAATATTACTTTACAACTGGAGTTCATAGCAAGAGCCTAACATTGAACGCATCAGTCATTTTAAGTGTGCTGGAATCTATTAGAGGTACCTGCAAGTCATTGTCTTTGCACCAACCAATGTCGTAATCAGTCTGATCCCAGCACTCAAAGATCTGCAGCAACTGAATGTGGTCACCAAAGCCAGAACCATCAGGAAGGTTAGGCATGGTCTGTTTCCTCTTTTTCTCAGTCTTGCTACACATAAAAGGAAAGATATGAAAGCTCAGTTACTGAGTCTTTATTAATTTATAGTTGAATAAATCATAGAACCAGAGGGATACACACTAGATTTTTCTTACTTGGTATATTTACTAAATTCACCAGTATAAAATTTTTACAACACTTGCGAAGAATAGAGTGAATAAAACGTTTATAAATGATATAATGATGAATAAAAGAAACTTGAGACGACTCAACCTCCTCCCTGATAACAATGATGTTTCAGCTGATAACATGGCAGCTACAGTCAAAGCTTGAGATAAGCAACCATAATTATTTGCCTCCATTAAAGTTCTTGATAGAGAAGGCTCTAACGGAAGCTCTGTATGGTAAAAGAGGAAAAATCATTGAGTTCAGAGTGTATAATAAGAATACTTGAGCAAAATCATAGAGAAGAAAGGATGATATTTTGTTTAAACAACAATAATGCTACTAACTGACATTATCTACAGAAAGGAAGTACATTAATGAATTGGATATCAAGATAATGTGCAAGTTGACATAGCATAGGAGTTCAAGATTTATTCATGCAAAACCTCAAAATTCACATCTAAAATTCACAGAAAGAAATCTAGTACCAGCCATTTTTTGTCCAACTTTTGTTATTGCTCCATTTTCATCAATAGCATCAATCAGGTATAACTGCTTCAAGGCATCTTCTAAAGTCTCAGCTGCAGGAAACCCAATCAACAAATCAGAGCAAAGCCCATTCAGTCACAACATGCTCAAAAGTTAGAGATCAAAAGATCAAAGATAAAACCCAGGAAGAATATATTATAGCTGAGAAACATTTTTGGTACTTAGAAAAATTTTTACAAAATATTCAGGTTTGTTATCTATGGTAGATTGACATTGCCATAATTGCAACCGAATCTTTTCACATAACAGTAGAGAAGACTTTCAGGGAGCAAGTTGAGAATTGCTCAGTCTTGAGGGAGTTTAAGTGACCTTATACCAAACATTTATAATATTTTTAATAAAAAAAATTTCTTACCTGAAGGGGAATCAAGAAAGTCAAATTTGAGGATATCAATATCTGGGAGGTCCAATGACTTCAAGTAGAGAACACAGCCAGCAAGAGAAGACCGCTGTATTTCAGGAACTGTGACATCTAAGAAATCTTCATTATAAACTCTAGAAGGGTACAGACGGTAGCATTTCCCTGGACGCGTTCGTCCAGCCCGACCTGCACGCTGACTAGCCTGCACTCTGCAATGTAACAAATTACTTTAAATTATTATTATGTTTAAGTTTATGAAATTTTTATGTCAAAACATTTAAAGAGAACTGACAATGATTAACACAAGAAATGATTTTCTCTTGCAGCTTTGCAATAATCTAATGGCTTTTCATGCACCTAGTAAGCATGAACCAATCTTTTTGAAAAAACAATAAAAATCCAGTTTCTTTCTAACATGAAGTATTATATTCATTTTTTGAGCTACAATGAGATATGCAATTATTGGTTGCTTACTTGCTAATCTGGACAACATCAAGTGAATACATGCCAGATGATGGATTGTACTGCCTTTGCTTTACATACCCAGTGTCAATGACATACCTAAAATCCATAAGAAACCAACCTAGTCAATTTATGTGCCGATGTAAATAAAAGAGGAAAGTGCTGTTATTGTCATCTTATAAGAATGTAGCTTTCAGCTATTTGGTTCCAAAGTTAGCCAACAAATAAAATAATATCTGAAAACTTCAATATAAAAAAATTAAAAATAAAGTATGATCCAAGAGAGAGGTTAAAATGTATTGGGGAGAGTGAGAATTTATTAAACTTCCAACTACTTTTTAATTATGTAATTTAAAATATAAGAAATTTAGAATTTTAATTTTTCAAAAACTAAAAGTTAAAGCAACAAGTGAATTATAATGGAGGTATTCCAAACATTTGTATCATGGTGGCTGATACGAAAACAGATGGCCTACAGAAAAATAAAAGCATTTGTATTGTTATCATTATCTTTGAATTCACCTTGAAAGTGATATATGGGTAGTCACCTAAGTATGCATGTCATTAGTTAAGCATTAATAGTCAAATAATTTTAAGTATCAGTATCCATACACGACACCATCAACAGTCAAGGAAGTTTCAGCAATATTTGTTGCAACAATAATTCGCCTGCAATTTGGGGGTGGAGGACTAAACACACGCACCTGCAACATCACACCGCAGATGATCAGCCATTAAAGTGTACAAGACCTAATGTGATGTCATTTTCCAGATTAAGAAACTTATATGTTTTTTAACCTCAATTGCATGCTAAGAAAATATATCTGATGTATTAATGTGAAGCAAATATAAAAACATAGAAGAAGAAAATGCAGAATAGTTTATTCTAGAAATAATTGCAGGTCTTGATCAGTCAAGTAGGCTGTCGCAGAGAAAGGGATAGGGCACATCACACAAGTCCCAACAGCACAGATGGTCTATGGAGGAATACCTGTTTATTCCAACACTAATATTACACTTTTTAGGAGCTTTAGATTAAATTTAATGCATTAGTTTATTGAACCTTCAATTAAAACATGCATTCTGTAAAAAAATAAACTCTCTAAGAATTTGGTTCAGTAATTATGGTAATGGCATTCTTCCACTCCCAGGCATGTTTTTCAACTACAAAGACAAAAAAAAGATGAAAACAACTTGTGTTACCAAAGAAAAATGCAAACAACTTGCCTGCAGTTCAGGTGGCAAAGAACCATGTAGGGGAAGGATGATAGCATCCATGCAAGAACCCTCCTCAAGGGCCCGTACTTTATCTTCTAACTTAGATACTAACTTCTCTATATCATCCTGAACAAGGGTCAATAAGACTAATTCAAATCATACACGATATATCACAAAATTGAACTGTAAAACAGTAAGTTAAAGGGTGAAATCCACATAAAATAAAACTACCTGTCCAGTCATGAATATTAAAATATCACCTTCTGGTTGCCTGACATGTATATCTGTAACACCAACACCCCATTATCAACTGAAAATAGAAATTACGATTTTAGGAAATAATAAAGCTGAAATGGAATGTGTACAAGTCAAATCAACACAAAAAGACAGTGGCCACTGAATTTTTACTCGAGAAGCTACCAATTATTCAATCAGTAATGGTGCTAAAAGGAGGGAACATGGTTTTTCCACATCCATACGAACATGGAAATTTCACATTCAAAAGCGAAACACGTCCCTGTTAGCTGATCCAATAGTCCTTATAAATTTTAAGAACCATAACGATGAATTTTGGCTGCATAATGCATTGAAATTTGTCATACCAATTGCTGTTTTCAGAGAAGACTCGAGATAGCTTGAAGGACGTTCAGTGCTATAGAATATCTCCACTGGGTACAACTTTCCTGGGATGGTCAATATGGGGCAATCTGAGAAGAACTTTGATACTTTGTCACCATCAAGAGTTGCTGACGTGACTAAAACTTTTAGATTAGAAGCACGAAGTCTAACGACACGTTTCATGAGCCCCAGCAAAATATCCCTGAGAAGAGTCATTCCAGCCACAAATTGCATAAAAAAAAAAAAAATTGAAGCAATTGGAGACAACATTGTCCAACATCTACAGGTAAGAATTCTATCTGGACTGTAGAAAATTGAACAGTAGAAGTAATCTTACGTATTTAGACTCCTTTCATGAGCTTCATCCAATATAATTACAGAATATTGATTTAGCTCGGGATTAGCTAGACTTTCACGAAGGAGAACTCCATCAGTAAGGTATCTAAGCAGATCACAACCATAAATTTAGAACCCAATAAATATTTTTAAAAGAAGTAACATAGCACTAGAAAGCCACCAAAGCAAGCTTGATGACATTACTTAATACGCGTGTTATCTGAAGTTCTGTCCTCAAATCGGATGGCATATCCAACTTCCTCACCAAGCTGAACGCCAAGCTCCTGTGCCACTCGTCTACGGACATTAAACAAAAAGTTTGGTCATCAATTGTTGGGTCACCATAACAATGGAACACACTTTTGAGCAGCCTATACCTGGAGACAGAGACGGCGGCGACCCGCCGGGGCTGCGTGATGCCGATGATACCAGATTTGCTGTAGCCTCGTCGGTGAAGCATCTGAGAGAGTTGGGTGCTCTTTCCGGAACCGGTCTCACCGATTATTACCACAACCGGATTCTGCTCAACTGTCTCTATGATTTTCTCTTCGTGTTGGACTATCGGAAGGTTTGCCATTGACAAAGGAAACCGAAAGCTCCCAACTGGCACAAATCCGACTCAAGCTTGAGAGTCGAATTTGTTTTGGATTTGGAAATTGGGATTACAGGCGAAATATGTTGTCGCCGTTTTTCTCATTTAGACTACTTATTTAATTAATTAATATAATATTTATATTAATTTCTAAAATATTTTAATATATTATATTTAATATCATGATAATTTTTTTAATTAAAATTAATATTAAAAATTGTAGGAATATAAAATTTTATTTTAATTTTTAATTTTATAAATTATTTTTAATTACTTAATTTCAACACAGTTAATCACAAATAATTACTTTTTATTACAACCAATTGCTATTTTAAAATTTAAATTTTATATATTAATTTCAATATCATTATTTTTTATTAATAGTATCAAGATTAAAGAATTAGAAAGTTATTTTCAGACAATAAATTTTATATTCAGACAGTTTTACAACTGTTTTATTTATTTATTTTATTTTTATTTAATAATGCGTATTTTCTTTTCATTTATGAAACATGCTGTGTTTCTCCCTTTGATTTTAATTTCAACAGCGATGAATAAGTAATTAATTTGTACTTGAAAGTAAGAGCATATGATATATGTTATGGGTAATGGTCATACAAGATAAGGAAAAACAAAAAGTTTGTTTACACATGAAGTATCCAACAAATAAAGCGGTGCCTCTTAAGAGACTTTCTTCTGCATTTCATCACCTACAAACAGTGTGATGGAGCAACAAATGAGATGTGTGAGCGTAATACCAAAACATACACTATCAAACAATGCCTCAAACGTCTTTTAGAAGATCTTAAATTAAGGGCATGTTTGAAAACTTATGAAATTATTATTTTAAAATAGATTTTAACTTAAATTTTAGTTTAAAATTTTTTTAAAATAATTATATTTATCCATAAATATTTTTAGATTAAATTATAGTTTTAAATTAAGATTTTAGATAAACTACTGAGATTAACTTTTATAATGGTAAAAAAATTTATGAACTACCCAATTATTATTTTATCCTTATTTTTTCTTATACTCTTTCTCTTCTCTCTCATCTCTCATCCCTCTTTTTCACTATCTCTCCTCTCTCTTATATCATCTTTTCTATTTTTAATAAAATCTAAGAGTGAGCAAGGTGCCTATAACCCGTTCATCTGCCCACAACCCGGTATCATTTTAGCCGTTTAAGCCCACCCAAAATAGACCCATAACAGGCGGGTTTAAATGGGCTCAAACAATAAAATATATGAGCAGGTGGTTAGCCCGTAGCCTGCCCATATATTTTTTTATTAATTTATTACATTATATTTATTTAAATTTATTTTTATTATATACTAATATATTTTTTTAAATTTGTTTTGTAGAGATAGAGCTAGTTCCGTTTATAACCATCACAAGTAAATATAATGTAGATTATGTATAATCATAATCCAATTGAATAATTAAGATTATGAATGATTATATTATGTGAGCATTGTGGACTATGTGTTTATAAATTTGTAGTTATTATTATGGTATTTTATTTTCTGATTTTATGATAAACAAATATATCAGGTGTGCATTATTGTTGTTTTATTCTCATTGTTATTAGAATTTCAAATAAGTTTAAATAAAAAAATACTTTTATCTTTAATAAACAAGCTGCTCATACATGTTAGAGCCCAAACGGGTTCAGCCCAACCCATTTTATATAAGCCTAAACAAGCTGGGGCATGGGCATGGGCATGGGCATAGGTTAGCCTATGCCCAGAAACAAATAAATAGGCGGGGATAAGCTGACCATTGTGCTAACCCACTCTACCCATTACTCAGCCCTAATAAAATCATATCGTTTATGATAATTTTCTAATTATAAAAGTATTTTTAGTAATAACTATCCAAACATTCATTTATCTATAATCATTTTTTTCTATAAACTCTTATCCAAACACACTAATTAAGTAGATGATTAGTCCTTAAAAGGTAAAGTCATTGATTGAATGGGGGAAGAAATTGATATTATCATTCATACACTGAAATAAAATTAAAGGAAAATAAGGCTTTTTTCACTGAGATGCTATAAACAGTAATAATAAAAAAGAAAAAGACTAAAATGCTACATCGTAAGAAATATTTACCCAAATGCTACATTTAAAATGGTTCACGCAGGGATCGATTTGAGATTTGTATAAAAAATGGTTCTTTGTAAGAATGATTTCCACCCCTTATCAGACACCTCCCCTTCTCTCTCCTCCAAGTCTCCCTCCCCTCTCCATTTTCACGTTCTTACACAAAATAAAGAATCGATAGTCTAAAGGGAGTGATGTTGAATGACAGCAAAAGACAAGTGAATTTGAAGGGAGAGTATACTAAAGGGAGTGATGTTGAATCCTACCAATGTAATGTTGTAAAGTTAATTCTTACAGATATATGTTAGTTAGGAGTGGGAGAAGGTAGAAATAGGTGAAGTTTTGAGGACATCATAGTGACCATAGCCATGATACATCACTTGGATTGGGCTCTCCTTCCCATATTCTTGCCCATATTCTGCTATTACCTTCACTCCTCCGTTCTTCTTGTCTTGCATCACCACTCTTATTGGCATCCTACACAATTCATCAATTAATTATACTTCTCATTTGAAATTTGATTTGTTGGTTTGATCGCGTGATTACAAAAGTAAGTCGAGTTATACACTATAGGGTAAAGTGAATTTACCGTAAAACATGAGAGGACATGAGAAGTTCAGGCTCTCCTCCCCATATGTGAGGCTTTCGCATTTGCCCTGTGTACGCTTCAAAGTCACCCTCAAGAAACCTGCAATAAGCAGTACAACACCCTTGTTATTATATATATAAACAGATTTCATTATTTCTTTATTGACAGTTTCCTTTAAAAAATAAAAAGAATAAATCCTAAAATATATACCATTCAGTGTCTGATCTTCTCTTGATGAATTCATCCACTACCTGCAAAAAGAACCCACTAAGTTAAAGTATTCTCCAACATTATATATATATTATATATATATAATTCTCTATATGTTAATTAGCAGAACTGATTCAGTTTGAAATGCAAATTATGATGAAACATGGGCAAAAAACAAACATAGATTTAGAAGGAAATGAATATAGTACTTTGTTTCTGAGATCATCAGCGAGTTGTTTTTGTTTGGCGTGAGAGGGAGATGGGTCCCCAGATCTGAGGCAGGCTCCATAAACCACTGATCTAAACAGGCACCTTCCATCTCCAGGTACTCCTGCTCTATTCAAATCCTCCCAATTTCAATATTACATTTACACTTCAAATCACTATATTAATTGATGCTCAAATCACTTAAATAAATATATAATTAATAAACTGTATATATGAGTACAAGCCAAACGTACGGATGACAGGAAGGCGAGAAGGGTCGTCGACGACGACAGCATGGGACGATTTTTCTGGTTTTGACATGATTGATGAGAATGAGGAAATTAGAAACATTATTTGTAGAAACAGAGTATGAGAAATGCCATAGAGAACAAAGAGAGAGGATGAGAAGGAAGAGAGAATCACCAGGTTGGAGATGTCTCTTTTGAGCTTTGAGATGAAGTTGATAGCTAATTCCTCCAAGCTTCATTACAGGGATCGAATCCGATGCTATTGCTTTCTTTATTCTTTTGTGTGCGCGCGCACTCTGTCTGAAAGCTAACATGGATCTTTGAAAAAAAAAATACGTTTATATAACACATGGGATTAAAACTCAACTGAATTGAGTTAGCCAGTGAAACCGATTCAATTAAGAGATTTTTATGCCTCGACCGACTTTTATTTTGTATTTTTTTCCTCCTCTTATTAAATTTAAAATAACAACATTGTTCTTTTTTAATTAAGAAAGAAACAAAAAAATAATTTTACTTCATATTTATACTTTAGTAATTCTTTATGTTATATATAAGTTGTTCAATCACCACTGAATATTAGCCCTTGCAGAGCTGTATTGACCAGTATAATGACTTGTTCTATTTTTTTATTTTTTTAATTAAAGGAATAAATACTCACAACTTATAAGTTAAATCAAACACAACAATCTCTTATATAAAATATGATGATGAGCTTTCATGTTGAAATTTAATTTCCATACATTTTATGAATAATATACAATTAAATATATTATATTGGCATGTCTTTTTCTCCCCAAAAAAAGTTTAATTTAATAAAAAAATATTAATTTTGGCAAATATTTTATTTTTTGGTGAAATTTTAACAAATATTTAATTTACTATAAATTACATATTAGAAGTATAGAGAGTCAATGCTGGTCATGTTTACAAGCCATGAAAAATCCAAGGTCTAAATACAAAGAGCTGGTCTATTTTTAACTAAATGAAGATTACTCTATTAATAACTCTTGGCTGCCTAAAATTTCTCTTGGCTAGTGAGTTTCGTATTTCAATGGAAATTTTGTAGTCTATGAAGAATCTGAAACATTTTGGTGTTTGGTAGATATTCGATTCTGGTATAATTCTTACCGAATTTTTGACGTCTTCTGCTTCAGTCTTTCCCAAATGTCGTCCACCAATGTTTCTTGGCAAGTAAGTTCCCTATTCCAATGGAAAATTTTGTAATATTATGAAGAAGAACAGATCATTTTAGAAACAAAAATTCATATTGGATTTGATAGATGTCACGAGCATTCAGGGCAATGCAAACCGTTCCAGATGATATATGAACACTTCGATGTTCTTCTCTTCTGATTTGGATTTTGATTTTTCAGCAGAAAGCCGCAGCCAGAAGGACGAATGCTGGAAATCGACCTTTACATGCTTCTGGAGTTTCGATCTTAGCAATGGCGGGCATTGCCTACAGAAAAACCCTAGAATTAGATGGACCATTAGGTTCAACCTGGAGAAGAATCGCAAATCTAGCAGAACCTGCAAATCCGATCATCTACGCTGTTCAATGTCAATGGTTAGCGATTCTCTCCTTTCTGGATGATCAAATTCTAGCAGGTCAAAAGATAATCGAGGCATTGTTTACTCCTTCATCCCATTTGTTCGTCAACAATGACGATGTTGTGCTTGTGATAATGTCCCTGCCAGAAAAATTCGATGATGCTCTGACCAAGCTTCCAGAAATTATCCACCACGAGTTCCCGGCTCTGGAGTGCGTATTGCTTTATCTGATCTCGTGGTTGAATCGTTTGGTTTCTGTATTTCATTACTCAGAGAGAATTTACAACGATGAGAGTAATGTTTCTACATCAGAATCGTCAGAGCCTTCTGAAGCTGCGGCAAGCAAAAGGGCCGCCGCCATGGCTGTTTCGACCCAGAAGAGAAGCTCATACAAGGAAGCATTAATGAATGATGATGAGGATGAAGGTGTGAATGCAAATATCCAGAAGAGAGGCTCATACAAGGAAGCATTAATGCATAATGATGAGGATGAAGGTGTGAATGCAAGTGTCCAGAAAAAAGGCTCATACAAGGAAGCCTTAATGAATGATGAAGATGAAGGTGTGAATGCAGGTGTTCAATGTGAATGATGAAGTGGGAAGGAGTGGAAGAAGTATGAAGGAAGATGATCATATTATGGGATTGTTTGAATCGTCTGGATGGACTATATGAAGTATGAAACATGTTATTTGACCACAAAATTGGATTCTGTTGGTGATGAGATGATTGATGATGACACGAACAAGAAAATGCAGCCTTAGTATGTATATAGACTAATGGCACAGCTATTAACAATTCATGTTAATTAGTGCAAGCCTATTATTCAATTTTTAATTTTTATTGTTCAACTTTTGAATGTATAGCTTTATTTTATGTTGCATTTTTGTTCTGTACATAATAGACGTTTAACTATAACCAAATACTCCAAAGTGCTATGATAATTTTTTTTTTTTTTGAGATATTCATTTTCTTCTCTGTTGCCTTGAGTTCCTTATATAAAAATATATAAATAATTTTAAACTGATAAAATTTGATTTAAACAGCTCACTACTGTAAATCACTATTTCTCTTTTTTTTTACTATAGTTGTGAACTGTTCAAATTAAATTTTTAATAATTTAAATG
This sequence comes from Leucaena leucocephala, assembly GCA_037074615.1. Taxonomy (NCBI): domain Eukaryota; kingdom Viridiplantae; phylum Streptophyta; class Magnoliopsida; order Fabales; family Fabaceae; genus Leucaena; species Leucaena leucocephala. The sequence continues at coordinate 14,889,955 of CM073562.1, forward strand.
TATTTGTGTATTTTTTAAATAAAACTATAATAATATTTTTATAAAATGTTAAATTTAAACAATTGAAATTTTAATCTAATAGTGGTAGGGGGAAAAGGAGGGTAGCGGAGGGAAAAGGGAAAGGAGAGAAGCTAAGGTCTCATACATTGCATTTTGTTATTCGTGTCACTTTCACTCCAATAAATTATATATTTATACACACACACACATATATATATGCAAGGTATATCATATCTCCATCCGTTCTTTGTACTCACTGATGTTATCTATTTGAAGGAAAGGTCTTTTAGAATAAGAATATAAAAGTAAATCAAATGGTTGGAAATTGAAATGACTTTGCCAAAAGGCGAACATTTAAATAACTGGGGTCAACCATACACCATACAGGCTTGGACATTTCTACTTGTCTAGTTCAGAAAATTTTGACGCCCAATACTTGGCGAGTAACATGGCCCGAAGACGACGCCCACACGTCGGAATTAATTAGCGATTTAGCGCGGAGGAAAAGGACATGCTCACGCTTGGGCCGCTTCCGTCCAAACCAGACCGTCCACATTATTAAATGCTATCAAGTATCAATCGCACTTGACAACTCCTTACGCGACGACACCATTCACAATAACAAACTGGTACTACCTCCATTAATTTTTTTTTTTTTTTGAGTCTATCACTTTTAAAGAGATTAATATTACCATGAACAAAGCTACAGAAGAAAACAAAATCCATAAATTACACAGGACTGTACAACTCTTCTTCGCTACGAAGATCAAAAAAAAGGAAAAAAGGCACTCGTGGCGTGGGATAAGGACAGGGAAGAAAAGTAGAGATACAAGCAGAAATTTACAACACATGGATGGATCCTAACACTGATAAACAGAATAGCTCTTGGTTTTCCATAAAAAGCTAAGTGCCCTCCCCATTTTTTTCCTAGGCATTGACTTACATAGCGGTTTTGTTTCAGGAGGCGGCATTTCTATATCACTAGTTTCGGGCGGGAACTGGTGTGTCTTAGGAGGACAATTGTCTCGCTGTCGTTGCTCTCTAAACAGCATCAAGAGTTTCTGAGCTTTCTCTCTCCCTCTTGAGGTACCATTCACCGATAATGACACCAATGCGGGTATTACGCCTTCTTGCAGGACCATCTGGCTACATATGTCATTCCCGTTGCATAAAATTAGTAGACAAGATAGAGCTTGCTCTTGCTCTACGAGCTCACCGGTGTCCAATATGGTAGCCAACGTGCCTATTAGCCCCGGAGATGATATCATTTCCTCCCTTCCCAACTGAGAAGAAGCCAAATTGATCAAAATAGCTATGCATTTTTCTGTCCCGATAGAGTCACCCTGGCCCGCAAGGAGGGATTGAAGGCCATTGATGATGCCAGATGAAAGGAGGTTTGGAATATTGGAGGGTACAGTGGATAGATTATACAGTGCATGAAGGGAATCTTGCTTGCAAAGGACTTCAATGTCAGGTTGACAGAGGAGCTGAATGAGGAACTGGACAGCCTGACTCCTGCCAATCATAGGCTTGGCTTCTTCAAGGCAAGAGAGATTCAGATAGAGGGCCGTTGCGCAGCCGTAAGAGAAGGAATTAGAGATCATTTCCTCTAGCAATGATAGTACTCCTTCTGCTAACATGATCTCCTTATTCCTGTCGGAAAGAAACAGGATTAAGTCTATGTTGATGATAAGCCAATACTTCTTTTAAAACTTGTAAGCAATAACTATTTTCTGGAAAAAAAATAAACCAAAAATTAATGCTGAAAAATAACTAAAGTAAAACCTGAACCATGTTTATACTTTATAACCATATCATTGTCAACGTTGACAAGGAAAGATCAATTTTCAACATCAATTTACTTTATGCATGCCATCTCTCTACTTCTTTTCCTATCTATTTGTTGAGGCATAAAGGGACATCACTCCATTCTAGAACTACTACACCAGACAAGACGAGTGATGTGATGTTCATCTTCAATATCGAGTAGTGCAGCACTCCCATCTCATGAAGGAATGCAGGAGGCCAATCAACAAAATGAACAATCAGCTGATAGATGATCGGATTGATATGATAATGAAAATATCTTAGATCTATTAGTGGTTTGATTTCGTAATCACATGAAAAGCAGTTCTACGTGATAATTTAAGACTATTAAAATTCACAAGGTAATGCACACCTGTTGTTATTCACAGCAAGGTTAAAGAGGGCCATTGCTCCACTTTCTTGCGCTGTTGCATTCCCTTCAGACACTGCTGACTGCAAAAAATGCAGAAGTCCTTCAACAAACCCATTCGCCCCCATAAAAATCCTGGCTTCTTCATCATCCCTCAGCAAAAGCCTTAACCTTTCTACCACTTTGCATTTCCTTTTCCAACTGTTCCCTTCAGTCAAGACTTTCAGAAAACTAAGATACTGCTCAGTATCTTCCTCTTGTGCAGACACACTTTCAGTTCCATTTTCACCAGCTTCATGTGAGACCCCCGTCTCTTCTAAAGGAACCACTTTGACACCCTTCAATTTACAAGAATTGACACTGTTCACAGATCTCGAATTTGTTGATTCAGACTGAGATAATGCTAATCTCCAGTAGTTAAAGTCAAGAGATTCCGGAGGGCAATCAGGAACAGGAACTCCATTTTGTTCACACCAACTAGCAACAAGACCCTTAACACAGTAGTTGGGGGTCAATGATAGATGCGCAAGTTTCTGTTGAGTCTTTGGGCAGGTGTTGTGCCCATCGCAGAACCATTTCTCTATGCAAACCCTCTCATATGTTTGCCCAGAAGCAATTATAACAGGATCATACATAAGTTGCAGAGATATGGGACACCTTAGCTCCTCAGGTGGAAGGGGCATTTGCGCTGATCTTCTATTATTTGGCTTAAAATTAAAAGAACTAAGTTTAGAGAGCTGTCGGTCAAAGGCCAGGTAATGACCACCAGCAACACCATCTTCCATAGATCCCATAACAGTGGGAGAACAAGGAGTAGAACCCTGAGAATCATTATCGTCTGAAAACTCACTTCTAAATAACTTAGAGTATTTCCTCATAAGGTGTAAAAGATATGCAACAATTGATTCCTTCCGCTTGTCATCTTCAGCCCGAGCTCTTTCAATATGTTTCTTGAGAGCTCTTCTTTCAGTAAGAGCTGCTCTAGAAGAAGTGATTCCTAGTCTAGTAGCAGCCTGGTGAAAACATTCAAGCTCACTACTATCAGTAGTGTCGTTAAACTTTCTCCCCTGCTGGAGCAAAGTAATTAAATTATCACCAATTTGCTTCTCCATTGGGTCAAGTGCCAATGCCATACTTTCAAGTTCACTCACTATCTCTTCAATCTGCACAGACACACCATTCATGGAAAAGATCTTAATATCAGTCCACGCTGAATATTTGTGGTAACAAGTAAATGCAACACGCATGCATGTACAAATCCCTACAATGAGCTCAATGAACACCAAATACAGTATATTGCCAACATCACTATCAATCCAGTCCCACATCTTTAAAACTCAGATGGAACTCATTAATTTAGAAGAATCAATCCGAGGATCTAAAATAGCCCCCACTCAGTCATATGTTTAAGAAAGCAATCATGGGGCCTTGTAAGAATCTCCACAGAAGTGCCACAGCAGGATCATAAACAATAAAAGTAAAAAGCTTCACACAAGAAACGCATGATATATTACCATATGTCAGAGTTTATTACCTGACATCCAATAGATTGTGGTACAATGTCTTCCACCCTTTTAAGACTATTTTCAAGAGCACATTTAGCTTTCTCAAATTTTAGAAGAACAGAATCCCCAGTTATAGCCTGCAATTCATGCAAATCCACAGGTAAATAATCTACAAAATGTATTTCATATGGAATAACCTCATCAACCAATAGCAGATAACCCATTACACAGGCTAAGGTAAATTTAAGTTCACTTTACTTGCTGCAAGACATACTGAACCAATGAAACTGTTAAAGAAATAAATCATACCAAATAAAGCTTACTACACTCCGAACAATGCTGAAGAACATTCTTGGCCTTCTCTAATGCCACATGCAATGAACATAGTGCCTGGATCCCAGATTTGCTCCTCGGCCTAGCTGCTTCCAAAGATGGGAATATTGACAATACTTTGAAATATGATGCTGAGAGAGCCTTACACAATTCTCCGTGTAACTGCATAAGTAACCCAATAGTTACTAATTTGATAATTAATATTATAGAGAATGCACAAACAAACTAGCCAAAAAAAGGGAAATGAGCCAGAAAAAGCAAGAAGAATGCGAAACTTCTTTTTTTGTTAGGTCAACCATGCAAAGCAATTACTTAAGTAACTAAAAAAATAGTAGTCATAATCATACACAAATATATAATCAAATCTTTCAAATAGGTAATAATTAGTAAATGCAAATCACACTGCATAGCTTATTGAATGGAGTAGACAAAGAAAAATGTCCATACGGAGATTTGAGTCGTATGTTGGGGCCAGGGCTGGCATAGTCTTAAAGTGATCGACATTCTCCAACTTACTATAATTAAAGTATCAGAATTTCAAAAGCAGCATGTAATATAATTAAAAACACATTGCCCTACCTTTGCATCACTTGCTGCGAACATATTCTCTTCAATCTCCGCAATATCCATAGTTCACTTTCAGTGCTGATACTTAGGGCCTAAATGATCTCAATTCTATTAACTGGCAAAAAAAATGGGAAACAAAGAAGTTAGCTAAGGGGGGAAATTGTGTGTTATGTCATGTGTGCGACTATAAACAGTATAGTTCATATAGCAGCTGTCACTAAACTTGTGTAATTATTTACATCTAGTATTACGAAGCAGAAAAAAATTTCGAAGTGTTGAACATATCATTTCGGTTCTTTAATAACTTCACAGCAATCAAGGAAAAATATGCATATTTTAATCTTGTTCTACGTGAACGATTGAAAATTGCATCTTATGTATGACTATTTGCAGGGAACACACAAAAAAAAAAGGGATTATACCTTGTAAGCAAGTCTGGGTAAAGTCAATTCAGCAGGGCATAAGGTTTTTCAAGCCCCTAATTATTAATTAAGACATAAGAAATTAAGAATCTCCTGTTAGCATTTTTTTCCTCCAACCTAACAGACAACAAGGTAAAATTGCAAGAAAGAATAGTGTGTCCAGATTGTATACGTAACAAAAAAGGTGACGAATAAGGTTCATGCGGTGCACATTTTATTACACGACAATCTAATTAATAAAAAGATAAAAATATTAGTCCAGAAATGGCAACACATAAAGGACTTCATAACAAGAGAAAAGTTCGAAAAATCAATTCGAACAGTTTATTGCTCCGTGAAAAGCAAGATATTGATCAAATAAACGATAAGAAAGAGCGATTTACTCAAAACTTGTTCAAAAACTCTAAAAGGAGAAATAAATAAATTATTCAAATAAAATACATCTTCAGTAGACTTATAATGAATTCGAAACAAAGACCTTCACTCTATAACACAGAGAGAGCACTAATCACAGTAAAAGCATTAGCTAACTATGCAATCTGATTCAGGTGCAAAGACGGGAAAAGCCCAAACACCACAATGAAATGATGAAAGGAAAAAGGTGAGAAATGAACCAATGAACAGAGGAAGACCATATGAAGTGAAGTAGAGGAGCAGAAGGACAGTTTCAGAGACAGGGTTAGGGTTTAGAGGCAAAGACGTACCAACAAAAAATGCCATAAGCCAAGGAGGCTTCATAAAAATGACAGTATCTAAAACCACAGAATTAGGATTCGGAAGATGTGGGATTATCACAAAGCACTCGCAATCGAACTGGTGATGTTCATTTCGAATCGGAGAGCGAATTTCTCGGAACTCCCACGCGCAGACAGAAGAGAGAAGGAGAAGAGAAATGGGAGGGAGATGGTGAATTTGGTTATTATTCGCTTGTTATTCCCTAGATGGGAAGGGAAATGTAAGAAGGAAAAAACTAATAATATATGAAAAATCTAATAATAATTAAATTTAAATACATTTTTAAACAAATGACTCGAGCACGAAGAAGGTGCTTTCTTTTTTGGTCTTCGAGTTTTTAACTCGAAGATGAAGTTGCGCTTGTGGGCTTTCCTTTCATCTTTTTTATTTAAGAAGGGAACGAATAATTGCTTATATTTTTTTAAGAAAAAATTGAAAGAGAAAGTTAGAATTTTCGCCGCCTTTTTCTCTCCGCTTCCCCGGCCGACAGTTGCCGACCTCCACGTTTGTCGCTTAGAAGACCTGGCATGTTTGTTTCCAAATGACTACTTTGTCCTTGCCAAAAGCCAATGATTTTTTATAAAAAATCAAATTTTTGGTAGTTATTTAATATTTAATTCAGTTTAGCATCATAATTCTACTGCACTTTTATTTTTATTTTTTGCATTATTTATCTTGAAAGTTGAAACCAATTAATTCCTGCGATCGGTGGAGGACATTCATGAAAAAAAAAATTGAAGGAACCACCACATTAAAATATTCACAATATTCAAAATAAAATAAAATTTGGCCAAAAAATAAATAAAATAATGATGTTAATTAGAGCAAAAAAAAATTAAGTGGTAAAGGTATAAAATAATTATTTCTTTCAAGGAAAAAAAATAAAGGTACATCATGTGCATCCTGCCCGACAACCAGCCTCATTAATTATTGTCAACTGCATAATCCGTTGCTCTTAGCCACACAAAGTTAAAATCACGTTAGAGAGCAAGTGGAGGTGGAGTTGGTATGAGATTTCATTGGCGCTCTCATAAATATCATTCTACACTCCTGAGTCGGAATATAAATGCATGTAAAGCTTTCTATATCTTGGTGCGGTAAATTAGTACTCTTAATTTATTCCATGCTATGAGTAATTACAGTATTCTTTTTAATTTTTTATATTATTTCTTATATATTTAATATATTATATAATTAAGAAATTAATTTTAATTATAATATATTACTTATATTTATAAATTATTCTTAAATTACCTATATTGATACTCTATTAATAATAATAAAATTAAAAAATAAAAAATATAATTATAATATTTTAAAAAATATATATATTATATTAACTAATTTTTTTATTCTAATTAAATAATTATATATTAAGAATTTTAATTTGAATTTTAATACCAATAAATCTTTTGATCCTGACCAATCATTTGTCTTGTACGTGCTATGGATCGAAGTATGAATAAAGCAGGGTGAATGTTTAGAACGTGTAATCCTGCTCATCTAAGAAAAAAATGCTCGTAAATCGCGAGGGTCCTTCGTTTTCCTTTGTAAAATTATTTTTCAATTGCTTAAGTGATACTTATTTCTAATATATTTATATATATTAAAAAAATAAATTTTATTAGTTATGTTAAAATTTAATAATTTTTAATTTTATTTATATTGTGCTTATGAGAATAGAGCCGAGATAATAATTAATTAATAATAAAATTATATATTCATATAAAAATTAAAATATAATAATATAACTTAAATATAAGATTAAAAAATAATTTTTTTAATCATTTATAATAGAATTAGAAGAGTATACAAATAATTAAATTGTTAATATTATAATTAATTTTTTATTTAGAAAGATATGCATTGATAATATAATATTACTAGTGCAATCTGACTTGAAACCTTTTATTCATATAAGAGTTTTGATATGATTGCAATTACGGATTGTGTGAAAATAAATTAGTTTTTAACAGTAACTTAATATTAAATAAGACATTATTTAACAAAATAATATTCTACACATGCGTTAGTGTATGTATATATATATATATATATATTTAAATTTTCATTGTGTCATAATGAAAATTATATACTTTGGAAAGTATAATAGGCAATAGCCATCATCACTAATCATGGAAACTAAAGTCAATATTTCTCCGGTAATTTTAAGCACAAGTACCACATGTGGATTAAATATTATATTAATTAATATTTATATATGAGTGAATATTAGCTAATAATACTTGCATGTTTTATTCTGTACGCGTGTAGATAGATATGTATGCCGTGTGCACACGTTTAAAGTATATAGTGACATTTTATTTGATTTAATTTGTTTACTGTCGGAAACATGAATGATTATTTGGTCAAGCAATTATTTCTCGTACGCGTTACATATTAGTACTATAATTTAGGAATGTGTTTGATTCTTATCTCCAGCTAATTAATTATTGCATGAGGCCTAGATATGAACGATTTCTTGCGTTTTTTTTTTATTTATTTAAAGGGCCAAAGATTGAAGCCAAAATATGAAACCCCCCGAATCCAATCCTTAAACAGACACAGATTCTGGTCGGTAATTCTATAATTAAATTTAAAATCTGTATAAAGTGCTACCCCCAACTAACTAATGCATTATATTTACGTAAAAATATTAGCTTTTTGGTATAACTATCTTATATCAAGTTAAGTCAAGAATAATATTTGATATTTTTTGACGTATAATATTTATTACTATTGACTGGTCTAAATTTTTTAGTGTTTAACTCAAACAACATATTTAATTAGATATTAATAATGAGAGTCAATATGAGTAATAAGTAATTTAATATCATTTTAACGAAGTCTTAAGTTCGAGTATCGGTATATACAAAAAATTTTCGTTAGAAAACTCAACCATTATAACCAAATGCGTGACACAGATTGAATTTGGATGTAGTCGAGATAAAATTTCAGTAAATTAAATGGACAAAAAACAAAAATTGATTGAATATTATATTTTTTTATATTACACAAAATTAAAAATACCCACGTATATACAAACATTAAACACCCCCAGATGCTGTCACAATAACGATTTAAAAATCAAAACAAGGACAACTTTTAGGCATAAAGTGCACTATTTTATTTAAGCATGACTGTTCAATGGATAAGAAGCATAGTTAAAAGTATATGCATTTATTAGCAAGTGTATTGAAAGATTCGTAAGTTATTATAAGTATTACGGAAATGGAATTAAATATATACTTGCCTAATAATCACAAGTGGGAGAAAAGAGAACAGATAACAGAATTTAAATATAAAATTAAATCCAAAGTTAGGTGAAATGGAAAGGCAAAAACATTACTTTACTATTATATAACTAAACACAAAAGCAGTTTCATTTCAAAATATAATATTTAATTAATGATTCTTATTTAAGTTCCAACGATCTGATCTGACGCATATAATGTTATAATTCATAAAAAAAAAAATAAAGAAGAAGCACAGAGAAATTAAGGCATAGGATGGAAGCAAAAGAGCCATGCGAGTCACCAAGCATTAAAGCCTTAAATGTCAATAAGACTTTGAAAACGACCATCAATCTTGTCGTCTTGGATAAAATTAAAAACAAAACAAAATAAAATAAAAATATATTATTATAAGGAGACAGTGCGTGAGGATAAGGATACGCACTACTCAACGTAGAGGATTTTGTAAAATCCCACATCATTGTCAATACAGGAAGAAGAAGAAGGGTCATGGGAATATTCATGATTTAATTTAATCAAAATAAATCACAATCAGATCAGATGTCTCCCGTAAACAATATGGCGCTTGAAATTTTAGCTGAATTTTTTTATAATTTATCATTTATATTTTTATAAATATTATATTTATGCTGAGATTTATTTATATGAATTTCAGCTATCAAATTGATATATTGATGATTCCATGGAAAAATCCAGAATGGATATCTTGATATTGTAAAAAAATATTGTTTCAGTGTCTTGAGACATATATATATATATATATATATATATATATATATATATATCACAAGGTCTATACAGCGAATTACTAATTATAGATTGATGCTATGGTTATATTTAGTTTAACAAAATGAAAGATACGTTAAATTAATTTAGGATAGAATAAGAGAAAAAAAGAATATAAGTAGGAGAGATAATAAAATATTTTTATTTAATTTAAGAGGGAAAGGGAATTAAGATTATTATAAATTGATAAATATATATTATTATTTTATTTATTTATTTATTTATTATTTTTTTTACCCAAAGAAGTTTTGCGATCAAGGAGGAAAACAGCCGTGTTCGTCATTCACGCTACCAATAAGAGAACATATCAAATTGCCGCCCGTGTTGCTCCCCGCAGCTTCTATCAGCTACAGCTTCCACATATGCCTTTTATGCTCTACTGCATACCCTATGAGAGAAAGTAACTTCATGACACCGCACCATCTGAACAAAAAAAATTAATATGAGTATTTTTATCTAAAATTCTTTAAACTTATAAAATTTTCCGATTTTAGAGGATTTGATAGATTAGAGAGAGGAAGTAGAAGAAGAAAAATCTCTCTTTTTTTCTATTTTATGAATCAAATAAATTTTTTCTTTATCCTCTTTTTCAAAAACTCTCAACCAAATAATGCCTATAAGTCATGATAATAAATAAAAAAATTAAAAAAATATTAAAAAATGTCAAGGTGATAATATATATAATATTCATATATACGTTAGCACTATATACATAATATTCATATATAGGTTAGCACCAGTTGCTGGAGATTTTGCCAGTTTTTTAAGAAAGTGATTTAAATTCACTTCCTAATTCTGATGTATAAAGTAAATTTAATTAAAAAAATTACGTCTTTGTCACCAATACCTCAAAAGAAACCAGTATCAGCAACAAATACTCCGTGTCCTGCATAATTTAGGGGAGAAAAAGGTGTGAAAAGTACTGAAAATTAAATCTATCGAAATAACCGTTTAAAGTCAGTGATTCACATATGATTGAACACTGAGTAAAATAATTAAACAATTATTTATATAATATTCATATATATAAGCCTTTTAAACCTTTTGATTGAAACCAAATAAAAGATATCGTCTGATTAATCTGACCGAACGACCAGATTCTATTTTAATAGGAGGGTAAAAAGGACATTTGGGGAATAGAAAAAGAGCGAATGAGGACGGTTTGCAACCAGCGGATGTCTCCATACAAGGAGTACGGATATTGGAATTCCAAAAAAATCCGTCTCATGGTAATAATAAATCATAATAATAAGGGAAATTTTACATTCAGGCCCACAGAATCAAAATATAAAAAAATTAAACATCCTTATAATACATAATATGAATTTTGAAAATTAACCAACAAGATAGATAAATCTAGTAAAATAAATTAATTTTTTATAATATAAAAAATTAAAGTTTAAATTCTTGTTATAAGAATTGTTATTATTTAATGTTTGATAATATATTAATTGAACAAGATTACCTTTAGCATAACGATATCTCTAATTAAAAATATAATTTTAGTGATAAAATGAATTTGATGTATTTAATTTAAAAATAATTAATTATTATTGAAGAATTGAATAATAATTATAAATATATTGTTTTTATCAGGGGAATGAAACGGGACTCATCCTAATAATTGAAATAATGTTGGGATCTGTACCACTCCACGTGGCCAGGTTTTTAATCTCTAGTTTTAACTTTGCACCCCAACATCCTTGATTGAAGGGACCAAATTGAAATGTTGTTTTCTCCCTCACCGCCCTGGTTTTATTGTCTGCTGCCACGTTGACAAATATCTGTCGAATTTTACTTTTCAAATTAAAACTTGTGTCTGATATGTAACAAAGAATTATGATACCTATATTTTATTTTTTTAAAAAAGAAAACTAATTTATTTTTTTAAAAAAAAAAACTAAGATATTATGCGTAGAAGTTAAATCAGATATCTGTTTAAATTAGCTTTTAAAAATAACTTAAAAAATATTTTTGTATAATTTTTTAAAAATAATTTTAAATAAATATTTAAATAATTATTATTTATAAGATTAAAAAAATAATTCCCCTCCGTCACAATTAGACAATCCTTCGTTTTTACGCTCTCTCACATTTCACTGAAACACAAATCCCCCTCGACTCTTTTGCAAAGCTTCGAGCTCTCATCCGTGGTGGCAGGACTCTCCGCCGCTATTACTTGGAAGCCCATCGTCTTCTTCCACACCTCACACCCCCTCCCCAAGTCTTCTCTTCACTTCCTTGAAATGTTTCCTTTATCGGACGACAAGCCGTCGAAGCCTACGATTGCCCTCCTTCACCGTCTGAGTCATCATATGGAGAATCCCAAACAGAGCATTTAGATCGAATCAGACAAAGAGAATAAGGGGAGAAACAGCAGGAGGCCACGATAGGATGAAAATTGAGAAGAAGAAAAATATAAATACTTAAGTAATTAATATTTTTTATAAATTTATTTAAAATTATAATTTTATACTATAATTTAATTTATAAATTATTTTAAATAAATATAGTTATTTATTTTTTAAAAAAATAAATTAAAATTGAGGTTAATTTTTTTTTTAATTTTGGTGTAGGGCCTACCAAACACACACAAAAAGGAACTCTATTTCTCCAAATAAAGTTGAGGTTAATTCAACGCCACTGGAAATTATATATCTGGACTAAAACAACTAAAGTATTATTATAAACCGTTTGGGGAGTCTGAGAATTATTAGAAAATCTCGATTATTCATGACTTCTGATACACATGTGGTTATAAATTCGTCTAGAGCCTAGTTAGATGAATAGAAGTAATAGTCATTTATTTTTTTATTTAATTAATTAAATTAAATTTAAAAATAGTTAAAATAATTAATATAATATATATATTTTTATAATATCTTGATAAGTTTTTTAACCCTCTTCCTCATTCTTTCTCTTTCTTAATTACAACAACAACAATAAATATTATCCAATTAAATATGATAAGCTATATTGATTGTACGATGCCATTGTGCTCTAACAAAAAATAAATTCTTATGTAGGCTATTGACCAAGAGATCCCATTCAATTATCTCTTTGAGCATTCTCTTTAGCCTTCCTCTATTCCTTTTAAACGATGTCCATACTTTTTGATCCACCCTCTTCACCGGCGTATCTTTTAGTCTTCTTTGTACATGTCTAAACCACCTAAGACGGTTCTCTACAATTTTTTCTCCAATAGGTGCCACACAAACTTTTCCCCATATATGTTCATTACGAATATTATCTTTTCTTTTATGTCCACACATCCATCTCAGTATCCTCATCTCAATTACCCCAACTTTATGCTCTTACTGTCCTTTTAAAATTCAGCATTCACTTCTATAAAATATTGCTGATCTTATAGCAGTACGATAAAATTTTTCTCTTTCTTAATTATTATAAAAAAATATTAATATAAGTAATTTGATAAAAAATTAATAAATATAAAAAATATATCTTATCTTTAAGAATAAAGTCAATTTTTTAATTAAATATTATATTAAAGATCATATTACTAATATAAAATTAGATGGCATTAGTCTAAGTAAAAAAAATTTTAACTATTTAAATATAAAATTTTGAGTTTCAATCTATGTTCATATATAAAATATTTTTAAGAGAATTATTTTAATTATACATGAGAATCTCAAATTCAACCAAATCAAATAACCATAAATATATATATATATATATATATATATATAAAAGCCATGAAATTTTATTTTTCACTCATGTATTCACAACACATCGTGGGCGGGTTCTCTGAGTTATTAAAAAATAAATAAATTACAGCACGCCAAAAGAAAAATTAAATTACATGAAATTTTGAATTATATACAAACAATTTCCTAAAATTTAAAATTTAACAATAAACCACCCTAAATTTTTAAATTCGTACAGATAAAATTAATCATCATTAAACTTTGTTTTTTATGCATACACGGCACAAACGTTAAGTTACATGCATAAACCCTTTAAACTTTCAGTTATATATAAATAAATAATAGAAAAAAATAAAAAATTCTCTACATATATGTTTTAGAATTTAAAAAAAATTATTATAAAATTTTAAAGATGAGATGGATCATATATTATAAATACATAACATATTTAGATAAATTGAGTATAATTTAACTTAAAAAAAGAAAAAGGTAATCAACAATTGTCATTTTTATGTCCCAAAAAAATATAAAGAAAACGACAGATAAAAAATTTAAAAAATAATAAATATTAAAATAGGATATTATATTAGAAATAATTGATTTCTGGTAAGTAATACTCTACTTATTGATAACTTTCCTACTTTATTATTTATATTTGGTGGAGTATTTTTCTGTTATTTTTTATAAATATAAGTATTTATTTATTTATTTATTTATTGCCAGAAATGAATATACGCGTTTAAAGGAACAGTAGAGTTCCCCTCTTTTCTTTAAAAAGAAAATTGCAATTCAGGAACAAAATAAAGGAAAGGATAGGTGAAGCAATGATGGGGAGGTTAGGGTGTGATTAGAGAATGCAAGGGTAGGCTGTAACTGGGAACTGGGAAGAGATGGAACTGAGCTTTCGGAAGTTAATTAGGGTGTGATGGCTAATTAGACGAAGCAAAAGGGGGACCAGAGAGAGACAAACAACGGCAGCAATCTCAATCCTAAAACCAGAAGCTTTAAAAAGAGTGCCTTTCTCTTCTCCTTAGTCAAACCCCTGATTTTGGACCCTACACCTTGCAATGTCCTACCTATCACCTTCCAACACGTGGCCCCCAAACGCAATCACCACCCAAATATCCTACCCAACCCAAAGCATCTGTCCATCCCTGTGGCCCCACTCTATTATGTATGATTATACTATATTCCTAGTAACTTAAATGACGATCATTTTATTTTTAAAGATTCTGTTTTAATAAAAATCTTAAAATCAGATATAAAATGTCAAGAAAATCAGAACCTTATGATTTTAAAGATTCTGGTTTAAAAATGTGTAATCTAGTGGATATAAATTCTCTTGTTTTCAACACCGAATTGGCAGGGCGCACCATTTCATTAAAAAAAAAAACGTATTTTGTCAGGTTGATAAAAATAATATTACAACTCGCATGTTAAAATGAAGTTTGACAGAAATAAGGAAGCAGACCTACTCACGCAATTTGCATAATCCCTTCCACCTTCTGACTTATAGAAAATTTAGAATTACGTTGTTTTCATATATTAATTTTTTAATTAAAGATGTATTCCCCTATTCTTAATATAAACTTAATTTATATTATAAATTATATTTTATATTTAAAATGGGAAAAGTATATATATATTGTCTCTTCTGTTTTTTATGCCCTCGTGAGGGGAACATTTCCACCGACAGTAACATTATAAAATGAGATATTTAAGGAGACAGAAGTTATAGTACAGTGATATCAAAAGTATGAGCAGTCGAAAAATATATAATAAATCGTTTCAAATGGGATCAAAATGAAAAAGATAAACCTTTTAACTCATGATTACGCCCACCCAGCATTGTTCAATGCTTTCGGATCAACGACATTAATCATGTACCAAAAATCACTCACAAATTAAATTGAAAAGGTAAAAATAAAAATGCATAAAATCTACCAATTTATATGTTTATTCCTGTAAATGGAGGTTGTCTGCATAATGCATATATATATATATATATATATATATATATAGGAAAATGTATTTCGTAATCGTTAACGGTTCTTTGCTGCCTTCAAACGGTTGTAGTTAGTTCTATTGTATTCCACGACGATTTGGAAGCTTTGCAATAAAAGACTTTGAAATGTTTTTGCTTCATTTTGTTCGGTCTGTATAATTGACTTCTTTATATTAATTAAAAATTTTAAATAAATTAATTAATTATAACTAATATAGAATTTAATTAACTAATTTAGATCATATAAATTTATTTTAAAATATTATATTTAATTATTAATTAATTAATTAATTTAAAAAAACTAATTAATACTTATATTAAATTTCAAGAGAGTAATAATTATTGTGGGAGACAGTGAGTATATTATAGACTAACTGGAGTTAAGCACTAGCTCGAGTTAATAATGCACTCCTAATCAGAATATCTGTCTGTAGTTATAGACTTTTCTAGGCCACAAATTTTGAATGATCGTGTCATTTGATTGGAAGCCAACAAGAAACGGATTCTTTTTTCTTTTTTTTTTTATTACCAACTGAAACTTTATAATAAATAATAATAATAATAATTTGAAAAAATAAAAAACACTAGAGATGTGTTGAAAGGAAGCAATGGTGGCGGCGAAGGAGAGGGTAATTATGGAAGGCTCCCAGATTTAGGGACGTAGTGAGGCATAATAAGAGTGTGTGGACCCCACACAAGGTTGACGGTTTCTCTTTCTTTTGCTCTTTAATTTAAAACAAAGCTGTCCCTCTTCTTCGCCTGTCCTCTCAAGTTTCAACCCCTCCGTTTCCTCGCTCACCTTCCTTGTCCGCAAGGTGCCAGCCACGTCTTTCATTCCTCTCATCATTTAATTTAGCCGCAGAATTTAAATCACAATTATTTAATTAGACTTATTTTTTTATTATTAATTATTAAATAAATACGTGTATTTATAAATTTACTTATAAATACTTATAAAATTTCTTATTATTAATTATTAAAATAATAATGTGTGCTTATAAATTTACCTATAAATTATTAATATT
This sequence comes from Leucaena leucocephala, assembly GCA_037074615.1. Taxonomy (NCBI): domain Eukaryota; kingdom Viridiplantae; phylum Streptophyta; class Magnoliopsida; order Fabales; family Fabaceae; genus Leucaena; species Leucaena leucocephala. The sequence goes on from CM073562.1 coordinate 14,906,431, forward strand.
ATTAATAAATTTTTATAATAATTTTTACAATATAAATTAAGATTTGTATAGTTTATTATTTTATTATTGTTAATAATTGTTAATATATATATATACACATTTATCAATTAATCTATAAAATTGACCAGAGTTTTATCCTTAATTTAATATTTTATAAATTATAAAAGGTAAGTTGCATTCAATATAATAAAATATTTTGTAATAACACTCATTATTTTAAATTATTTTTTAGCGTATTTAATACTTTAAACTATTTATATCTTTCAAGGACTCAGTTTCTATCATTTTATTAATATCTTTTAAATTATTTATAATATATGATGTTTATGTATGGTTTAGCCTAAAAAAGTACAAATGTATGGGACCGAGTCTAATTTCTCAATTTACCAAAATAATATTTTCAATAAGATCTACTATACGTTATTTGAAAGTTATAAAGAATTTAATTTATCTTATATTTCATGCAATGTCAGAAAAATATGGTTGGTGAATTTAGCATAATTATCAAAATTTCAGGTTTAATTAATAAGATAGTATCCTGAATTACCCTTTGCCTTCCTTACTTTAAAAGAGAAATTAGTCTTTAAAGCAAAGTCTTGACTAATAGAAATGGGGGGAAATGAGAAATTAATACAAGAAATAACAATTTGGTTTCTTTCTTTGGCCAGCATCAGCTAATGGCCACAAGGAAAATAAGGAATTTTTCTTTAAAAAAAATCCCTCAAATTTGGAACAAAATTCCAAATTTTGTAAATAACTAATTTTTTGGTTGGAGTATTTTGTAAATAAATATTTATCCTTCGGTTGGATATGGAGAAAAATAGGGGAAAACAATATTGAAAAAAAAAACTCCTAAAACTAGTAACTTTTTCCTCTTAGTATATTTTCTCTTATTTTTCATCCAATCCAAATGAAGCTTTATGAAAAATATTTGATTTACTAATGAGTTTAACATTTTCGGTGAAATAAATTAATATAGTCACCTGTTTTTTTTAAAAAAAATATATATTTGAAAAAAAAAACTTGATATAATCCCTTGTGAAAACTTTAAAACAAGGTTACCACTAAGCATGCAGCTAACTATAAAAATATAATAATAAAGATAATGATAATAATAATAATATTATCAATAAACGTTGATCATAATGGAAGATACTTTGGATATTTAAATACGAGATCGTATGAAATATTTTTTAAAAAATTATTTTTAATTAGACATAATATTGTTCGAATTGCATTAAAAAAATTATTGTTCAATCATTAATGTAAATTGAAAAGTGATTGATTATATTTTTATTGGTTTAGTAAAAGAAAACATAATAGAAATAAGAACAGAACACCTACCCAAAGGAACCATATAAATGTGGAATCATGAAGAGCATGTGATTGTCTCATGTCCTAGAGGTATCAGTAGCGACCACGTTCGTTGCATGAAAACTACCACACCACCCAGGGCCTTTAGGGAAAGTCCCTTCCTTTTATGTTCACAAGGTTAGATCTCTCTAAATATAACTTCTCCTTTTCTTTTTCCCGTCTCTGTAATTAAAATCTTTATAAAATTATAAGCATAGTTAGAATGCATATAGTTTTTAAAAATTCAGATTGTTTTATAGAACATATACTTACAGTATTTTCATTAAAAATTAAGAAAAATATATACTTCAACTTCTTGTCTTCGTCTCAATTATCTCTTTATTTTTGAATTTCTTTTTATAACATGGGAGAGTTATCTTTATTAAGTATACATATTTTTTTATTGAAAATAATTATATTGATGACAGTCGCTAGTTTTAAGCTACTCTCATTAGGGAAACCCAAATGGGGGCCGGGATTATGGGCTTGATCCGTTGGGCCCAACAATTGCATGATAGAGATATTATCAATCTAGATTTGTTGTTGAGGCCCAAAAATATTTCTTTTACATTTGCCATGAAGATGAGTGGCCAGACGTGTCTTTATAAGTACCAATGAGGGTTAGTTTGAGTAATAAGTGGTTTGGTATCATTTAAGTAAGGTCTTGAGTTTGAACCTTAGCGTATGCAAAAAATTCCCATTGGGAGACTTACCCATTATAGCTAAATGCGCGACGTGGATCAAATCTGGATGTAGTCATATAAAACTCTAGTGAAAATGTACAAGTGATTGGGTACATGCTTAATGAGAGAAATTCTAAGGCACTCGTTGAGTACCACTTGATAAAAGATTACCAGAGTCAGTTACAAGTAATTGGGTACGTTCCCTAATCAAATTTTTTGATAAAAGGGCCCTAACAAATGGAGGGGCTTCATCCAAAATATACATAAATTCAGACGCCATTAAGCACTCAAATTCGGCTAAAAACTAACCCACCCTACCTGCCATTTTGATGAGTGTGTGTGTGTATAACAAAAGATCAATTTGCCCATATTTTTTTTATGGAAGAGGAGGAGGTAAAAAGAGTAAGATATAAAGGAGAACGATGGCGTCAAAAGCCTTATAGGCGAGTGGCAGAAAAACTTTCCTTTCAAGTAAAAGGTCCCAAGTTTAACCTCATTTATAATTTTATGCCATTATTAATTCAAAAAATAAAAATAAAATAGAGAGAGAAAGATGACAATAGTAGGAAAGCAAGAACGTAAATTGAATGCCTAGACTTGTATTTCCTCAAAACAAAACAAAGAGCCTTTCTAATAATATGTGATACAATCTTTTTGGTCAGCCTCTTTCCATTACATCCATTCTCTTCTATCAACTCTTCTCCTTCTTCAACATCTTCCCTCCAATGAAGTGGGTAGCTTCTCAAGAACACTCTTCTAATCTTGTAGTCCTCCTCTCTGAAACTCCTTGCTCTCGCACATTCTTCTTCATCCATCACTCTGGGCTTCTTCCAATTACCTCCCACTCGTTCATCATGATTGCATTTAAATAAGTGTGTAAGCGATCGTTTATATTTTATTCGATTCATTTCTTTGTCATGTCAACGTTAATTTCTCTTTGTAGAACATGCTAGTCTTCTCGATCCAGAACATCGATGCAAACATAAAAGCCCTTCTTTTCAAACACAAAACAAAGGGAACCGTACAAAAGGTTTACGTGGGAATTTTGCTCTCAGTGAAATAGCGTTCATTCTACATGATGCCACTGTGATTGTAGGTTTCTTGCATGTAGTTTCTTCCTTGGCATTTGTCCAAAAGCACAGCGTTTTGATGATTTTGCTCTCACACACCTTAACTTTTAAGAATAAATTTTTAAACAAACTATTTTGTACATACTTATATTTTTCTTTAATGTTTAATTTGATACCTATATATATTTTTTATTAAATCTTTTAATTTTATTTTGTTAACACTATTAATCCTTTATAAGAAGAGCTAATAGTTCCAACATAATAAAGTTATAGGATTTAATAAAAAGAGGAAAATATATAGATATTAAATTAGGAATTGGGGGAAAGGTGTAAATACCTACAAGTGATTCTTCGAAATTTCTTTTGAAAGTCTAATCCAAATTCCATTGAATAATTGTGTTCGTTCTAGACTGAGAGATGGACGTCTTTAACGTTGAATCCAGATTTACAAACAGAACATGCCCTCGTGTCAAAACATGAGTAATCGTGTTGGATCCATTTTCTTTTTGGCAAATTACATGTTCAACCTTCGAAACTATACAGATTCCCGGAGAATTTTAGGCAGTGGTTTATCCAAATTTAAAACTTCAAAAGATTTTTTAAATATACCTAAAATATCCATTGTAAAAATTAATTACCAATCCCCCTTTTCATATTTATTAGAGATCAAATTCTTAACTAGATGTTTAAAGAACCCAACTAAATATCAACTATGTTTACTTAAAAAAAGGTTTATACGATTTTTACTTGATCTTTTCTTAGCACATTAGATTAGATTTATTAGAATTCTTCTATTTCAAAAATAAAAGTGCAAATACCTACGAAATGTAATCATCCCATCACATGTTCAATCAAATACACTCATTGTCACTGCTATTGTATAGTAAATCTCAATCATTCAACCTCAACAATTGAAATGCTACTCCCTGAAACCTTCGAGCTAAAACGAGAGGCTAGATTTTAATTCTGCGGCCGGAAATCCCATTCTTGAAAGCCCTGCAATTTGGTTAAAGCTTGAAATTCACTTTTACAAACTGCATAGTCCACCTTCAGCTAAGAGACTCAAAAAAGAAGATGAAGAAGGAGCAATTTCTGCAAAATTGGCATGGTGAATGTTGATGAGTATCAGGCTCTTCAGCTAAGGCAAATGCGCCACACCGATCAAAGATCAACGACCAAAACACAGATTCACAGATTAAAAATGCTACCAAAATCTCCATTATAAAAGAATTGAGCTTGGACGGGTCGTATCAATGATATCTTCCCCGCCAAGGGTTGTCCCTAACTTGTATGTGAATGTTATAGTCACCAAAGCCAGCTCCAGAAATCATCTCCTCTTCCACCAATCTGGGATCTTTAGCCTCCGGCTTCGATGAACAGAAAGTTGGACTTTGGGAAGTTTGTGCTTGACCTGTCTCCACAACATATTCACAGCATCTTCCCTCTTGGGCGGATACTGGAATTCATAATGAGGGGTTATGTTTTTCAACTTCCTCCACATTTCAACCCATTTTTCCTTTGGAAACTTACGAAGTTGATCAACCATGTAGCCTGGCTCTAATGCCTCTTTGAAAGAGAAAAACAATGAGAACTGAGTGTAGTCAATCTCATCCTCAAATGGGAGTTCAATTTGATCACTCACAATGACAGGAACACAGTGGCTCACAATGGCATCAAACAGACGACAAGATGAAGGTGTATCTCCTGCTGGGTTCAGACAGAACTTTGAAGAACGCATCCCCTTAGATGACTGTTATAATAGAGACAGAGCATAAAGAAGTACTATAGTCAATGATTTTCATATGATAAAGAACAATTAGAAAAAGAACAAGATGCAGAAGGGGAAAAAATAGAGACAGTAATCTATCTAGTTAGATTACCAAGAAAGTTTTGAGATCCCTAAATCCTCAAAATGGAGTATTCTCTTTTGGCTAGAAAAGGAAAATGCAGTATGCAACATTGGCATGACAAAAGACTGCTTTTAGCGACAGTGGACAAATGTAAATTGAAATGTCCACACTTGCTATTCTTTCACTAATCAGGGATTTGCTCAGCAGTAAGTTTTGTGTTCTGCATGATTATTTTGGAAACCTTACATGTTTGCCAAAAGCAAATTGCATCTCAATAATAAAATAGTTTCGGTGAGCATTTTCATGACATTATGTAGAGAGAAGCAATGAGATTGATTGGAGCCTATTAAGTAGTCTATAATACCTTTTACTTTTTTACAAATGTTCCTCTCCCATGAGTAACAAAGATGAGAAGGTAACATATTGGTCAATTTTTAACTACATGAAATGGTTGCCTTACCCACACCATTCCCCACTGAAGATAAGTGAAAAAGAATAAAAATAATGACAACAAAGGAATCAGTTCAGTGATATACCAATTACAAAGAGGGATGCAACTCATGCATGCAAATTTCTCACCCCAAGAAAAAACTTCTCCAGAGACAATTGGATCAGTTACCCAAAACATTGATTTCACAATACTTAGAGATCTAATGTTCTAAAGAGGTTCTTTAGCTTTTTCTTCTATATATTTTTACTTTTTCTGGGGAGGGGAGTTGTGTTTGAGACGAGTTTGGAAAGTGCTGTTGAGTAACAATGTTGCCTAAATAAACTACATACCGCTTTAATGTTTTCTCCAGTAGCAACACTTCTCTCGTAATGAACATCATCATAGCCAGATAATATCTTTGCTAGCTTAACACGTACAACGCCATCCTGCAAGACCATAGAACCCACCAAATCAACTTTCTAGGAATTTCAAGAGAGATTGCTATTCTTTCAATGAAGTTTTAGGCCAGACATACGTCCTTCCTGAATAACCTCCCTCGGAAGAAAAGCAGTGTTGTTCGAGACTCATATAGATCTAGAGATTCATCATCTTCAAATGAATCCACGACATGCACGTATGGGGAAACCACATCCTTCCTCAAATTGGACACATTTTTGTGGTAGCGGCCAAAATCTACCACAACCTGAATAGATCCATTCACCTGATCACGCATGAACCTGAAGGCATTGGGGTGTGTCATTGGAATAACATGGTCTCGACCTCCAGACCTTTGCCAGTACTTGGATTGCCGCAAATAGTCAATCAAATCAATCTGATGCCAGAAAAAGCTATTATTAACTTCAACAGCAAAATCCTTCATAAAGAAAAATGTATATTGAGCTCAGGAGGTCTGGAGAAAGGGAACCGAGAAGTTATATATAATTTGGATCATTACTCCTACTAATGTGGATTCCATCTATAGAACATTCAAAGGATCTATAGATCAGAAAGATATACTCAGATCACTTGACAAATAGAAGATTGAGTATTTATTAAACGAATTCCCAGTACCCTGTGTTTCGAAGTATAAACCCAGGCACAATCGCTTGACACCCCAAAACATAGCGGAAAATCTTAGCATTTGAATAGCTGAGAAATAATTAACAAATTGACAAGAGCGATCAGCTAGTCTAACGCAACAATTGAAGAATCTCAATCACACATATAGCAATTACAAAACAACTGAAGAACTGAATGCACACTTCGTGGACATTACATATTCAATGAGTTAGTAAGCAAGCATTATATACCGAAAAGAAATTACTGAGAACTAACTGTAAGAAATGACGAGAGGGTTAGAAACAACGAAAGCAACATGTTGCCCAAGTTGGAACGATTAAGTACCTGTAATCTATGATCAATCTCAGTAGCCGGATCCGTCATATTATGCCCATGAGTATTGAAACTCAAGGAGGAAAAGAAAGGCACGAAGAACACATCTGCCATTTCAGGATCCGAAACCCTTATCGCATCTCTGTAGTCTCCTTCTCCTTCATAAAGAAGCGAGCCCATCATCCAGTACTCAACGCTGTGTTGCCTTTTCAACCCAGAATTCTTGGGCCATGGCGGCCAATCCCGAGCGGTGACAGGAGTTTCCCCCGTGCTCCGGCGATTGAGCATGCCGACATTGAATCGACGGGGAAGATCATACATATAAACCCGGAGAGGCGGTTCAGGTGCACATGGACCGGGTGAAACAACCGGCAACTTCGACAGTGGGTTGAAGTAAGATCGAATGTCGAGAGTCCCTATGAAAATTGAGTAAGAGAATAGGAGTAGAAACACAAAAACGAAAGAAAGAACCACTCGTGCATACATCTTGATGGTTCTTCCTCGATGACCCTTGTGCTATCTACTCCAGTTCATGCTTTTACAATCAATCGCTTTCTTCGCTTTGCACTTGCGGGCTGCGGCCTCCAGTCACCGAATAACTCTGCTCATTTCTCGGTGGCTTCGAGTACCAAACAAGAAATGAAGAAGAAAGATGCTTATCTTTCTTTGGAAGTCTAGTTCCCAGTGTCATTTTCTGCATTGAATCAGAGGACATGGGAGAAACCAGCTCATGTCCTGTATTTTACTATTTTGTGTAAGCAAAATAAATAATTACCAAGGTAGATATTTTAGTTTTAAGTTTTAACAAGAAATAAAATAAATTAGTATTGTGTATAAAAAAAAATCAGTATTAATTTCAAACCCTTCTATACAATAAAAAGCTATTACGATCACACTTACATGATGAACGTTTTTTTTAATTCATCTCCTTAAATTTTCTAATCATATTTAACTATATTTACTATTTTTTACACAAGTTCAAATAAAAATATTAAAAAAATAATATATGGTATAAGATTGGAGAATTTAATGAGATTTATGTAAATAACTTACTCTAAATTTTTTCAAATTATATTCAACTTTGTTGTCTATAAAATATTATTGAGTATTCGACAATTTAAAATTTTATTATTTAACGTAAATTCTAAAAAGAATCCTAAGTAATTATGAAAATAATTCAACTATATATTTATATATTGATTAAATTTATTAAATTTTAAATAATTTCTATACTTAAAATTTGAACTGATAATTTATTGTTTTAATTATTTTAATATATTTAAAAATTTTATAATTATATAAATAACTAATTAATATGATATTACGGTTGGATCACTTGAGCCAGTATTTCAACGAATCCAATTTTCAATAAATTCCCCGTTCTTCATATCCCATTCCAGATTGCGGCACTTTAGTTTGGGCATTCCTCAATATTTTGTCCAACATGTACTCAATTTGCTGGAGCTATATCATAAAACAGGCCCATTTCGTGACCCATAGGTCCATGATTGCCAGGGGGTTAAAGCTGACAATGACATTTACATGTTATGTTATTCTTGAATGGGATACAAAGTTTATTATAGATATATTGGTAGAAACTAATAACAAACATAGGCAATTTTTTATTTAGGAAGGTTGAGGAGTTTAAGAGTACTCAGTAGAATATACAATTATAATTCATTTTAAGACAAATTTACAGATGTGCTAGTAAAAGAGTCTTTTTAAATTTATTATATTTAACACGTATCCTTCACAATTATAATGGTTAGTAGATTCAGAGTAGATAGGATTAAATTCTTTTATAATATAATTTTCTTTACCTTTAGGCTTTTGCCCTCTCTTATAACAAAAAAAAAATGAAATAAATTAGTTGTGTAAGAATTAAGCATCATAATAAAAATTATTTAAAAATATAATATTTTATTTTTAATGAAATTAATAGGTGTGTTTGGATAAGAGTTTAGAAAACGGTTTATAAAAAAATAGCTTTTGGACAGCTTTTAGAAAAAGGTTTTTGGAAAAGAGTTTATAGAAAAAATATGGTTCTAAATAAATTAGTATTTGGATAGTTATTACCAAAAAGATTTTTATAATTGTCAAATTATCAAAAAGGGTATAATTTTATTAAAAATAAGAGAGGAGAAATGAGAGAATGGATGGTGGAGAAGAGAAAAGAGAGAGTGGAGAATAGAGATGAGAGACGGTAGAGAATATAGAGGATATATGAGAGAGAAAAGATGGTGGATATGATAGAGAATAGAGGAAAGAGGGTGGAGAAGAGAGATAATAGATAAAACATGGTAGAGAAAATATAGGAGATAGTGGAGAGTATAAGAAAAATAAGGGTAAAATAATAATTAGGTAGTACATAAACTTTTTTACTGTTATAGAAATTTGTCTCATTAATTTATCAAAAATATTAATTTTAAAATATGGCTTTATCCAAAAATCCTTTTAAATAAATATGACTGTTTATTTAAAAAAAATTAAAATTTAATTTAAAAACTCTTTTAAAATTATCGTTTAAAAATTCTCTAAACACGCGCAATAATTGTTTTGTGATTAAGGTTATACTTGAACAGTTTCTCAGCAAGTACAATTTCTTATATTATTAAAGATAGCAGTTTCTCATGCCATTGGAGAGTAAGATTTAATAAAAGGTGTTAATATCTTATAATATAACAAATCAATATTTAATTTTTATTAAAAAATACTTATATTCCGTACTCTACAGTCACCAAGATCTTGAACTAGCTCATGCCTTAAACATTATTGTTTCATTTTAAAATAAGAATAAAAACTATCAGTATAACCCACTCGCCCACGTGCCTTGCTATTTTGATGGAAATTAAGGATCTGTTTGTTTATATTTTAAAAATAGTTTTTTTTTTAATTTTAAAAACAAAAAAAGCTTGTTTAGTAACTTATTTTCATATAATTATTTTCTATAACAAAAAAAATGTAATATGTTTTTAAAAATATAAAACTAAGAATATTTTTTTTTTTGTATTTTTATTTAGAAAAGTAACTTATTATTGAGAAAACAATTTCTTAATGCTACATGTCATAGTCATACTGACTCTACATGATCATCGATGATAGCCACCACAAACATCTACTATTGTTGTAGATCGCCACCTCCGACGATTGCCCTCCATATCAACTATCACTAGTTATTGTTCCTATCAACAACTACTACTGTCAACAATTTTCACTGTTAAACACTATTATTAACAACCGGAGGCAACGATAGCTACCACCATCAATTGCCACCGACAATGAATATTGCCATTAGTCACTAGTAGCGGCGCTTGCCATCACCCCCAATGACCTTTGCCATCCGCAACCTCTATCATCAACTACTCTTGTTAATTATAATTTAAGTTTATAGTAAAAATAATTATTTTTTTCTCATATATGTTATCTCTTAATCTTCTAATTTTTTATTCATCTTTACTATACTATACAAGTTTTTAGAATAATTATCTAAATAGATTTTTTATTTCTATTTTTTTAAAAAAACAATTTTATAAAACAGTTTTAAAAACAATATATATATATATATAATAGAAAAAATACAGACCCTAAACCATCAAGGTAGCTAGTCCTCCCGTGTGATCTCTCATCATCACAAATCACAATTCATCTTCACCATAAAAGATTTATATTTGTCACTTTTTTGTATTACAAACATTTTTTAAAAGAGATCGAGCTCATCCTGATCTAAGAGTAGGGCAAAATCTTTTTTTCTTTTAAGTTATACTAATACTGGGTAAAATAAACCAAATGCTAATTTGTTAAATTAGCCCTTATAATGCCCTAACATCCCAGCAACCACTGGTCCATATATATTTGACATAATTGATAGATAGCTTGATCATTTAAATATGATGCTCTTATTTGAAGTAGGTATTGTGTATATAAAAATGTTTTATTAGAAGAGACAAATCCTACTTTTATGATATCTAAATCTCAAAAGTATTAATCTCTAGTTATAAGTCAAAAGATATCACTTGAACTCTATTAAAAAAAATAAAATATTTAATCAAATCCTCATATTTTACTATTCTTCAATTCGGTTTGCACTTGTTTAGCTTGAATGTCATTTCATATGAGGCTAACATTGTATGTGTTTGCCAATCAGATTAACAAAAATCATTAAACCAGGTATGTATGAATAATATCTATACATTTACTTAAACAACAAGTAATGACCCATTAAAAAATCCATCAATAATTTAGTCAAACCTACCAATAGAACTAGTCAAAAGGACAAGAGATACAGATAAAATTATTTGGATCACTAGCTTTATATTTCTACACTAATCAATAACCTCATCTAATAATGCACTCCCTTGCAATGGTGGAGCCATCATCAAATTAGTGGTGTCAAATTTTCTATTAGAATAGATATAACATATAATCGCACATATTATAATGATCTACGTATTACATTCTCTTGTTCATAATAATTAATTACATTTTTTAGATAAATTAAAAAAATTAAATAATTATATTTAAATTTAACTCTTTAAAATAAATCTATATTTTATATTTCTTAATATATTTAAAATATTTAATTAAATTTTATATTAATTATAATTAACAATTTCATTTCACTTATTCAATATATCTAAAAAATTAATTAAATTTTATATTAAAAATTGGAGAAATATATAACCATGTAATAAAAACGTATTGCATACAATTTTCTATTAAGAACAATTAAACAATCTTAATTAACATATTTGATAAATTTGGGTAGTGGGGTATATGGGGAGGGGTGGCGTCCACGTTTTTATTCCCCTCGTAGGTTTAGCCCATATCCATGCAAAACTTTCGAAGTCATTCCAATTGATGTGATATTAATGTAATCATCCTTATTTTTGTTAAGAAAATCCATGAAACTAAGGAATAATTTGCTTATAAAATACTCCTTCAATATTTAACTATTTAATTAATTTAATAATATTAAACAATTTAATTAATACAACATATTTTTTTTAAAATATTATAATTTTTCTATTTTTTATTTGATTATTTTTAAAAAATATTAATATAAATAACTTATACAAAAATTGATAAAAATATATAAAATATAACTCGTAATGCCAACTCTTCAATTATATAATTTAAAATTTATTGTGTGTGCCTAAAGCACCATACTATTTGTATCCAACGATGATCCAACTCAAATAGTTTTAATCCACTTGTAAGCCAATTATTTCCATTATTTTAAAAATTAAAAATAGTTGGGGTTTGGTAAATTGCTCAATTGCCACTCTCTTCCTTTCTCTTCTTTGTCTCATACCGCCATTGGAGCCGACCTCAACCAATAACCATCAATTTGATTTGAGAGGAACGAGGGAAGAAAAGGAAAATAAATAATTAGTTTGATTTTTAGAAATGACAAATAAGATTATAAATTTTAATGAAAATAATACTCTCAATATTTTAAATATAAGAGATAGATAATATATTTGATTTAATTTTAATTAGAAGACTTCTATTTATTTTATCTCTTAAAATTATAATTTTTCGTTCAAAGCGTCTCTATATTATTACATATATATATATTAAGGGGTTTATATCAAATATAAATTAAAATACACAAGATTAAAGAGGTATTTTAAAAAAATAAATACACAATTATTATAAATAAATAATTTAATTAATTTTTTTAATTTATCTAAATTAATTAAATAAATTTTATATTAATGATTAGAGACAGTATTTGAATAAAAAAATAATTATAAATTTTAATCCACTTATTTATTATTAAATTTAAATTTATTATTATTATTTTAAAGACTCGACCCACACATGCACGCAGAGAGAGGGGGGAGATTTCATCCAAAAAAAAAATTATGTTCAACAAGATTTATTAGCCAATAACTTTATAGTTTAATGGTATACATTTTTTTTTTGATAAGTGAACAGTCATGGGTCTGTCTCACTTATAATTTTAAACTATTAGTATTTCTCATTCTAAATAAAAAAAATATTAATTTCATAAAATTGACAAATATTATTATAATTTAGGCCTTCTCTATAATTTTATGGTTATTTAACTTTAATAATTTTGTATGTACAAAAATAATTTTATAAAATATTATTTTTATATTAACTTAATCAATATTTAAAGTATAATCTTTAATTATTATTTATATTAGTGTGTCCATACAAATTTCACTCCTAAGATTGTTTTGTTCTGTCGATGCCTAACTCAATGTTACTAGGTTTTTTCCGTTGGATATGATGAAAGACTATTTGAAATAATCGGGATCGGAATCAGAATAAAATTATAAAATATGTTTGGTATGTACAATAAAAAATATGAATTAGCGACAATTTTTAATTGGTGTCCAAATATTCCATTTATTTACTTGACAATTCGCGGATCCCAAATCGGGCCCTTTAGTTTACATTATCGTGAATCCATGTGCATCAAGAGTATAAGATCCTATTCCGCTAAAAAAAAGAGTTAATTTAAGTGATAAGTAGTTTAATATTATTTAAATAAGATTTTGAGTTTAAGCCTTGATATATGTAGAAAATTTCTATTGAGAGACTCACCCACCATAGCCAGATACGTAATACAGATCAGATCCGGATATAGCAGAGGCAAAACTCCTATAAAATGGGTGGACAATACAAAAAATTACTAAAAAAAATAAAATATATAATTATTTAGTATGTGTTTAATCTTTATAGAATATAATTTTATTATGATTATAGTAATTATACTTAGAAAAAATATCACAATTCTTAATTATTTATATTTATGTATGAAGATAATTAACAACTAGTTGTATCTAATATTAATATCGTTTAAAAAAAATACCTTACCAAGCTAAGCCCCCTTTTAAAAATTCATTTATAAAAAAAAATAATGTAAGATCCCTAAATCGTGACTCATTTTGTGCATGGTTTAGTAAAGGAAGCCAGCTAAAGATTTATTTATATCTACTCCTCTTATATATATAACATATTTAATTAATTTAATTATATTAAAAAAATTAATTAATATATCATATATTTTTTAAAATATTTTAATTTTTTTTAACTTATTTCTTTATTTGTTTATTTAATTATTGGTAAGAGAATATTAATAAAAAAATTAATAAATATAAAAAATAAAATTTATATTTAAATCGATAAATATTTAACTTGTTTACAGAGTGGCTCAAACATCCCCCTCACACATGTTTATTTTGTTGCATATATTATATTTTATCTTAATTTCAAATATAAAAATTAAATAATTAATATAAATATTAAATTAATTAATTAAATTAGTTATTTATAATAAATATGTATTATTTTTTAAATATAAACTTAAGAAATAAAATAAATTAAAATTTTATATTTATGAATAAAATAAATTTATTATCTAATCTTTATATTTAAGATACATAAAATATAAAAAATCTCACATGGATGCTTGTGCTGGTTGCCAATGTTAGTGCGATAGAAAAATCTGAAACGGGACACTTAGTTGAGTGGGGAATAATTGAGATTTTTGTTTTTTTTTTCTTTTTACTAGGAAACAATGATAATACCATAAAAATATATACAAATGTATTATTCATAAATTAAGAATGATAGTAGTATTGTTCATTTCGAACTCTACAAAAATATAAATGTTATCTTTTAATTCAGAATATATTGATAATATTTGGAAGAAGAGGGGCTAGTTTGATTGTTGTGAAGGAATGGAATCAAATTGGGTAACACAGAATAAAATGATAATCGATCATATGTAAGATGAAAAAATTAAAAATTATTTACTGACTAAATTATTGCATATTCCCAAAATGACTTTTAAAAATTATAAAATAAGATTTAATTAAAATGACAACCTTATCTATATTATGTGGGTGTTTGGAACACTTTAAAATTTGGATTTTAAGAAATTTTAAAACAAACAGTTATATTTATTCAAATGTGTTTTTGGACTAAACTATAGTTTAAAACTAAAGTTTCAGATAAGCTAGTCAGAGTAGCTTATGGAATAATAAAAAATCTTATGAACTAACAAATTATTATATTACTCATACTTTTTCTTACACCATCTTTCCTCTCTCATATTTTTTTACACCGTAGCTCCTCTCTCCTCACTTAATACTCATTCCATTCTTTATAATTTACCAATAATAAAAATACTTCTATAAATAACCATCCAAACACTCATTTATTCAAAATCACTTTTTTTATAAACTCTTCTCTAAAAGTCCTTTTATAAAAGTTACCCAAAAACTTTTTTTTATAAACATATTTTTAAAATTTTATCTAAACAGATCCTATAGCATTTAAAAATACGTTAAATACTTAAATTTTTAAGAAATTATAAAATTGAAATAAATAATTAATTATAAAATTATCAAGAAGTTATCTTCTTTAAAGGTTAAATAAATTGAAGGAAAAGATCCCATAGTTGAAAACTACTAGACTATCATGCGATAATGAAATTTTAACTTATTTTGGTATTTGGCGCCCAAAATGTATGTAATAAGAAAATGGTAGGCTCCAAATTGAAGGCAAATTAAGCAAATGCATTTTGAAAATTTGCTTTTGAAGGAAGCTGGGGACCATAGCAAAAAGCCAAATTAGCAGCGGAGTCTAGCAATGATAACGTTAAGATCAACTTCAACAAAAACTTGAAAAATTGGCCCGAATTCTAGAAGTTACATGCATCCAAATATAATTGTATATAACCCATATGTGGATTCAATTAGTAAAAAAAAAAAGAAAAAAATATATAATTATTTATAATATATTTAATTATTAAAAAATATTATTTTATTGTAATTATAATCATAATATTTATGAAGATATATTAACTTATAGGTACTTAGGTTTAGATATGAGAATAATAGATAGTTTATCCTACATGATATTAATATTGTTTAGAAAAAAAAGGAGATTTCATATTATATTTAGATCAACTCAACTATTTTTTAAATTTTTTTTATAAAAAAATAATTATATATATTATAGAGCAAATGGTGGACTCTCTAATCAATATGTGAAGTATAATTTAGTAAACTTTAAAAATTTTATTGGTTTGATACACTTTTTATATGTATATTCTAAATATTTTATATATAAAAAATATTAATATCCATTTATTAAAAAGAATAAATATAAATTGTAAAATTAGATTAATCACTTATTTAAATACTTAATAATATGGTTTAAAAAAATATTAGATATAAGTTAATAATATAAAAAATAGTATTGAGATTCAAACTAGTTGACTAATAATAAAAATTTTAAATCGAAAAATTTCACCTATTTTTATAGTATTTGTATGGTGATGGAACTGCGTAGAAGTTCCCTCTCGTTGCTTCGTTACTTTGTTCCCTCTCGTTCATGCGTAAAAGTTCTCTCTCGTTACTTTCCTCCTCCTCCTAGTCAGAAAATAAAACTTTACTTATTCAATATTAAATATAAAATTTAGTTTATAATATAAATTATATTATGAGCTAAATTTTATATTTAAAAATAAAAGAGTATAATTTATAAGTAATTTGATTTATTATAAATTTTATATATTATGCTAGATTATATTGATATTGGAAAAAGTATATTTTCAGTGGATAAATATTTTTATAATAGCTGAAAATAAATTAAAAATAAACATAAAACTCATAAACTCATACAATACATACATTGACGTTGTAATTAGAGAAAAATAATTTTTTTATTTATAATAGTCTATTTAAAAATAGACAAATATTAATATTTTAAAAATAATTTGTTCCATTTACACGTATACGATGTACCATCAATAACATTATTAAGTTATAAAAAATTTCTAAAATACTATAGTTGTGTTTGTTAGTAATTCATTTGGGTTTTTTTTTTTTTAAATTCAACGTGCAAGGAAACGCTTTTTAGACATGGATGAATCCAGTCTAACGTTCTCAACGTGAAAAGAAAATGTGGATTTCTAAAAAATGAATGATTTAAGAGGGAGTCATAAAGAAAGCCCTAGTTTAACAATGCTCTATATTTGATTAAAATTAAATTTCGGACCACTAATGGAAATTGTTTCGTTCCCTCGTTGCTAAATGCTAATTTAGGATGTGTTTGGATTAGCTTTTAGAGAATAGATTCTGAAAGAATAGATTCTGGAGAATAGATTTTGGGAAGAATAGATTTTGAAAATAGAGATGTTTGGATAATTAATAGTAGAATAACTTTTTATATTAATAAATTACTAAAAATGGTATGATTTGATTAAAGTATGAGAGAGGAGAGATGGTAGAGAATAAATAGGAGAGAGGAGAGAGAGAAAATATGAGAGATGAGAGAGTGTAGAGAAGAGAGAGGAAAGAGGAGAGAGATGGGAGAGGAGAGAGAGGAGAGATGAGAGAAAGTATAAGAAAAAAGTAGGGGTAAAATAATAATTGGATAATTTATAAACTCTTTTACAATTCTAAAATCTATTTTCAATAGTTTATTCAAAATCATAGTTTTAAATTGAGATTTTGCCCAAAATAAATCCTGTACAAAGATGGCTATTTGACTCAAATTTTTTTAAACTGAAATTTTGACTAAAAATTAATTTTGAATAAAAATTGATATTTATGTAAAATTTTTTCAAAGATTTTACTCAAAATTAATTTCCAAATCATGGTACCCAAACAGGCACTTAGTTCGCTTTGTCTGGTGGTAGCTCATGAAGTTACCTGTATTGTAGCTGAGTTCAACAATTTCAGCTGCTTCTTCACAGGATTCCCTGACGAAACCGGCGATTTCTGTTTTATTATTTTATTTGGCTAACTTCAATCTGTGTACGGTGTTTTTATATGAACAAATATAGAAGACGCGCTTACCATCTCTTTTGTATCATTCTGCGTATTGGGCTCACCTGCTGAGCATTTGAATTGCAATGGCTTTCGGGTTGGACTCTCACGATGTCTCCGCCTTCAAATTCTTGTTGTTCATGGCGGTCTTGTACGGTCTTTTGTCGTTGCTGGCTCATTCTGTCACTCATATGAAGTTTATTAAGCCACTTGAATTGGACGCCCCTGCCGATCGCTTTTCGGAAGCCAGAGCCATCGAACATGTACGAGTCTTGTCGAAAGAGATCGATGGTCGTCAAGTAAGCCAACAGTATCTCATTTCTTATGCTGAATCCTGAGTGTGCAGGCAAATAAGTCTTTTTTCTTGGGCACATGGGAATCATGATATAGGGAATTTGAACGACTTTATTTCTTTGAATTTCTGCCATTCGCTTTGTTAAGATAAGTAGGGTATAAGGAGAAAGTAGCGCTGGTCTTGATCGTTAATCATGAATCATTTTCAAGGAGGTCAAACTTGAAACAAAGTAGCATGTGGGATATGGAATATTTATTTCGCATTTCTACTGGCATCAATATGAAGTTACACTGGACGTCTTTTTGGGGAGATTAAATCTGGCTTGTCTCTAATATTCGTGCTGTTTAGGTGTTGACTATTTGATGCATTAATTGTAGGAAGGACGTCCTGGATTGAGAAAAGCTGCTGAATATATCAAGGGTCAGTTAGAAGTAATAAAGGAGCGAGCTAGGTCCAGTGTCAGGTTGTGAACTGGTGACGCTACGCTACTTTGATGCCATCTATTTCTTATTCTCTTTTGCCTTTTTCCACGTATTTCTGGGCAGACTCCAATTTTCAATTTGAAGACAATATATGTTTTTTCCCTCTTTCCCTGCCGAAAGCTTACTGTTGTTTCCATAATCTTCCACTTGCAGAATTGAGATTGAGGAAACCACTGTAAATGGCTCTTTTACTATGATCTTTTTGCAGCATGGCATAGCTCTGGGATACAGAAACCATACAAATATTATTATGAGGTATCCTAGCTAAGCATTTGAATTTAGTTATATAGGCCCTTGAATTCTATGCATTTGGTGAGCAGGACTTAATCCTCTACTATACTTGCTATAACCAGTGTTATTTTGTTTCAAGTTTTTTACTCAATCCTTTTGTAATATTTATTTATGAACGATAAATTTCCTCACATGAAGAATTTCGTTATTTAACCCTTGAAGTTGATCATGGTGTGTATGCGGGAAAGTCAAAACCTTTTCTTACCCCAAGAGACGATGTATATATGAAAAAGAATGCTGATAGTTATTGCAAGAAGAAGAAAGATAGAAAGATTTAGATAGATAGGTAGTTAGGTAGAGGACCGAGAGAGGGAGAGATATTTTAGGAGGGAGAATGAAACTTCAGGATACCATTAAACTAACAATCTTCATTACCAAACAATCCCTCCTCCCTTTTATAGCGATACGCTAACAGCTGCTTCATAACTAACCAACAATAACTAACTTTCATCTTATACAACAATTATCATATTAATATATTTGACAAATTGTTTGTTACCTTTTATGCTGTGCTGTTTTGTTTTTCTGTATTGTATATGAACTTACTAAAGAAGTATTTGTCTTACAAGGGTTTCTTTTCAATTTGAAACAGGATATCATCTAAAGATTCGAAAGACACTGATCCATCAGTTTTAGTGAATGGACATTTTGATAGTCCACTTGGTTCCCCAGGCGCTGGAGATTGTGGTTCATGTGTTGGTAGGTATTGACTACACTAGAAGACTCAATTGAATAGAAGGGCTGTATTGGAACATCCTTACTCGACCTCACTAAATATTTTGTATTTATTTATTTTCATACTTCTCAGCATCAATGCTGGAATTGGCACGACTAATTGTGGACTCTGGCTGGGCTCCAACCCGCCCTGTTATATTCCTCTTTAATGGCGCTGAGGAACTCTTCATGTTGGTAGGACATTATAATAATATAAGTTCCATATTGAAATTACATTTCATTGTCATTATTTTAATCATTTTTGAGTTTCTTATTACTTCTTAGTTCTCAATTATATCATTATCTTGTAATCAATGGATGCCAAAG
Organism: Leucaena leucocephala; assembly: GCA_037074615.1. Classification (NCBI taxonomy): domain Eukaryota; kingdom Viridiplantae; phylum Streptophyta; class Magnoliopsida; order Fabales; family Fabaceae; genus Leucaena; species Leucaena leucocephala. The sequence continues at coordinate 14,926,132 of CM073562.1, forward strand.
AATATGATATTTAAGACTTAAATGCTTAGGACTTTATGTAATGACTAAAGCATGGGCATAGAATAATGATGATATTATGGCGGGTTAACTTTTAGTGATTTGCTTGGTCTTGTATTGATTGAAAAGTGTAACATGTTGCCATCTATAATCTGACATCTGAACAGAAACGGAATTGTGTATTTAAGATGTTTTAATTATTGAGGAAAAGGGGATAGAATCTTTTGCTATATATATAACATATGAGTTGGTTTGGAACACTTCATCATATTAATTAGAAAGTTGTCGATCTCTTATAATATCATAAAGCTTTGTTTTCATCATGTTCACATCAAAAGTTCATATTTAGATTGTTTAATAATCAGTATCATCTCATATGGCTGACTTTTAGATTTTCCTTCTCTTCATCTCCCTTTCTTTGCTCTTCAAAACATACAAAGGCACTCATGAGTCCTGACATACTTTTATGGGGAGACATGTGTCTGAGGGTAGATTTTATTGTTCTCTACCTTGTTGGAGCTGATCAAGTGTCATTTTAATTTTGGTTTTAAAGGGTGCACATGGGTTCATGAAGACACATAAGTGGCATGATACAATTGGAGCTGCTATAAATGTGGAGGCATCTGGGACTGGAGGACCTGGTAAGATAAATTCCAAATTTCCAATCCAGTCTTACGCAATTTTTTTTTTCAGATTTATAAAAATCATTCTCGAACAATTTCCAAGTCTTTAAATATATCAGCTACTTATATATTAGTGTTTGTAGGGTTTGAATTATTGTTCTGTAAACCTTTTTTTGGGTCCTTCACTTGCAAACACGAGAGAGTATATTTGGATCAATCCTCATTTTTAGTAGGAAATAGTTATCTACATATTTTCCATACATTCACTGGTATTTAAAAATCTTAAGTGAGCAATGTTAAAATTTGAATGTGAATTTTCTATATCAACATGCAGATTTAGTTTGCCAATCTGGACCTGGTTCTTGGCCTTCTAATGTCTATGCTGAATCAGCAATATATCCTATGGCTAATAGTGCAGCGCAGGTTATCTCTCTTTCTCTCTCTACCTCACTTTTTATATGTTTCTGACTCCGAAATTTGTGCTGTTGTGTGTTTTAATTTTTCTTGCATTTATGTTTCCTTTTTGTATTAAAGAATTCAAACATGAATTATCTTTATCAATATGCAGGATGTTTTTCCTGTTATTCCTGGAGATACAGATTACCGGATATTTTCCCAAGACTATGGGAATATTCCTGGGCTTGACATCATCTTTCTTCTTGGTGGTTATTTTTACCATACCTCCTATGATACAATAGAGAGATTGCTGTATGCATCTTATCCACTTCTTTGATTTAGTTATTTGAATGACATTTTGTATTAAGTTGGTTCCACCTCATACTTGGTGTTTTCCTATGTCTCCAGACCTGGAAGCATCCAAGCACGTGGTGACAATTTGTTCAGCATAATCAAAGCTTTTGCTAATTCCTCTAAGCTAAGAAATATCTATCAAACAAATTCTAGGGAAGTTACTGCAAACACATATGAAGATGAGCGGGCAGTTTTCTTTGACTATCTCTCATGGTTTATGGTACACATTATTTGCTCATCAAATGTTGATAGTTGATACACCTAGCAATATGATCTTCAGTGATGTCTCATCTTGCTCTTTTTGGTCCTTTGTGTTTTAACCATGGACCTTCAGATATCCTATTCCAGAAAAGTAGCTTGGATTCTTTACAGTGTTCCTATCTTCACCTTCTTTATCATGCCTTTCTTCTTGACACATAGTCGATCACGCTCATGGTCAGCAACTTCTTGTGATTTTATGAAAGGTAATGTTCACTGCTGATTTCTCTTCATATAAAGTGTTGGTCACTTCTTGTTTCTCTTCATATTAAATGTTCTCAAGTGTCTCTATATTTACTAGTGCTTTTGGATCTGTACTCTAGGATAATTGAAGCTTACATATTGATCATTTTGTATAACATTTTCTATTTGATGATTTTGCAGGCTTTCTAATTCATACTGTAGGGATTATATTGGGGATTGTTGTTCCGATCATATTTTCTTTAATTAAAATTCAGTTCTCTTCTCAGACCATGAATTGGTAGGTTTGTTTCTGGTTTAATGGGTCCTCATTCAATGCAATTCATTTTGGATGATTCAGATTTAAAGGAATTAATATGTAATTTTTTGAATGATAAATTTATTTTTTGAAAAGTGAGAGTTGTACAATTATCTTTATTTTACATCTATAAAAATAAGTTATTTTAAATATAAAAGTAAAATAAGATTAAATCTGGATAGTCTAAATACAATTTGAATAGCCTCGATTGATGATGAGCATGGAATGTGATTCCCTTGTATAACACCTTTATGTTTCCCTGAACTTATATTTTGGTTGATAAGTAACAGTTTGCATAAACTTTTCCCCCTTGTGGATAAACTACTTCCTCCCCACCTTTCTTTGAAATTAATTTTGTGCTACGTTTGTGTGATAGTTGAGTTTGCAATGTTAACCTTTGACTTCGCTATTTAAATTTTGCTTAAGGATCAAAATAATATGGTGCCATAACCGGAAACTCCACCATGTTAATGATTGCTCTGCTTTGTGTTTGGCAATAACTTCTTAGAATCTCTCGTTGTAGGAGTACCATATGATGGTGGATAGTTTTTAAGGACATTTTGATTCGAATAGGATTAAACACTGGTTTTCATCTATGCTTTTTAAGAAACTGGTAAAAATGCAGGTTTGCACGCCCGTACTTGGCTTTCATGATGTATATACCCGGCTCACTTATTGGTCTTTTAATTCCGAGAATAGTTTGGAGACAATTTCCTCTGACTCAAGATATTTTAGTTACCAAGACTTCAAAAGAGGTAATGTGGCGTATTGCATAACAAATTTTGAAGGATTCTGTGTCTATTGTCTTCAAAATTGTTTTTTTAGTTTTTATTTGTAGGTAAACCTGTAGAGTTTAGACTACCTTCTACTCATACCTTTTAGTCAGCGATTCTTTTCTTTGTTTTTTTTTCAAATGGTCGTGCCTGTGTGTCACAGGCACTTGTACTCAAGTATCTTATGACCGTAGCATTCATTTTTCCCCAATATTGATACATATCAATGCTTTAGGAACATTAATGCGGTTAAAAATATGTAGTCAAATGCCCTTTAGGCCATAACAATTTTAACTTGTATATATCTTTATGTGTGGGTTCTTCTACACCTTTTTTTTGAGTTAGTGAGCTTAATACAGTTATTTCCTCATTGTCAAAAAAATCAAGGTCAACTATCTACCCTATTCCTTGGGGTACAAACTTGTCTATTCTATCTTGAAGTTTCTTCTGAACATTTTTTTCTCTTTACTCTATTTGTTCTGTAATGAAATATATGTTGGAAAAAAGGCATACAACTTTGAGTTTGTTGAGGGCCGTATTTGTTTGATTTTAGTTCGTGATATCTTCATTTATTATCTTGATAAACATTATTGAGAGATCTTACTGAGGACAAGCATATTATTGATGGATGATCTCAGTTTGTCGTGATGATGTGAGTTGCAGGCACTATCTGATGAAGGAAGGTTCTGGGGAGCATTTGGATTTTATGCTGTATTTACTGTGGTATGTAGTAGAATTGGCATCAATTCAAATATTTTGATCTTTTAACTGGATAACATTTTCTCTTTATTTTCATTTGTCTGGCTTGACAAGTTTTGTAAAATCAGGCTTACCTTGGTGCTGGGTTGAATGGAGGTTTCTTAACTTTTGTGATGTCAACTTTCATGCTTACTGCATGGATATCGTTCAGCTTATCAGTGAAATCCTGTGGACGCCAATCTCTCAGGTTGCTTGTGAATTTTTCTGCAATTTGTTACTAGCCTTTTTTGCAACTTTTGTACAAATAAATTCTTATATCTTGCTTCATCTTTTGTCATGCAGGTATGCTTTCATTCCATTCCTGTAACAAAAGTTTGACTGGCTTCTTCACACCCTTGATTTCTGTGTTGTTTATCTAATCATTTTTTTATATGGTTATCTCTTCTTACCCCTGCTACTTGTACTTCCTTATCATTTTTCAGTTTCCTTTTTTTCCCAGGTCAACAATATTTTACATGATACCTCTGGTTCCATGCCTTGCATACACCGTTTATTTTGGTGGCTTTTTATCTGAGTTTGTAATTGAAAAGATGGGAATGATGGGTGCTCTTCCTCTGCCCTGGGGTAATTTCTGAAAATATATGTCATCCTACTATTTGAATTTACAATACGTAGATCATGCTATGGCTTGCGTAATTAGACCCTAGTTGTGACATCATTACACCATGAAGCACAAATACTAACAGAGAACAGAGCACGTTGACATGTCAAATTTTTAATACACAAAAAAACTTTTATGTGATATTAATGAACGAACCAAGTTTATTCATATCATGAGTATTCTACACTATTTTCCGAAAGAAATTTATTGAAGAAAAAGATGTTAAATAATATTATTCATGTTCAACTAAAAACATGAGGCGTGAACTGTTATCATCTCCTCAGGGTGGGGTTTCAGGTTTTATATCATGATCCCATGCATGTTGGACAAGTCAGCAGCTTGTCATGGCACGCTGGTATCTGACAACATATTCTGTGCTTTATAGTTTTCAAGGCTTCTGTCTAATATTGCCAAGGAATTAACTTGTAAGATGGGCTTCAGGTTATTTTTAAAAATCTTTCTTAATCACACGAATCCAGTTGTTTGTATTTCTTAATGTTGACGTATAATACATATTGTATGTGCTTATATATTCTCTTACAAGCGGGCACACACACACACACTTGTGTATACATAAACTTGTATCAGTGACTGAATCCATGTCAATCACTGGTGTCACCATGCTTTGCAAAAGTGGACTTATCAACATTTATGTATTGAACCAAATAAATGGTGTGTTGGGGTATTGTCTTAGTTGAGGTGGTTTTTCTTTGAACTCGTGAGCAAGACATTATCCATATTTTTTATAGAGAACTAAAGTGTGTGGTTTCTTGAGCAATAATGCTTGCTCTTGATCATGTTTTAAACTTTTTATTGCAGGGGAATACGTGCCTGACTTTGCTGTAGCTGCACTAGTTGGAATTGTAACTGGTTGGTGCTTGGGCCCTCTCTTACCTATTTGTGGCCATTGGTTAGCCAGAAAATCAATCTTGCAATTTCTGCTGCATCTTAGTGTGCTTGCTTTCGCATTGTCATCTCAGTTCTTTCCTTACAGCATTTCTGCACCTAAGAGGGTTGTTTTCCAACATACTTTTCATACTGCAGGTATTTACAGCCAGCAAATCCCTTATTTTTTCCTTCTGTCTTTTGAAAATATTCTACCTGGGTATAGCACAATAACTTTTTGTGATTTATATTCCGACCTCACTCAGTTGGACTAGGCCTATTGTTGTGTTTTAAAGCATTCTAACTATTTTTTGTGGTGTGGCAGGCTCAAGTGAGATTGTGGAAGCCACTTATGATTTTTCTGTGGTGGATTCCAATTCTTTACTTTTCCTTTTCAGACACGCACCTGAAGTAGCAAGGGAGTTGGAAGTTCCTTCTGAGTTTTCATTTCAATCTGGAATGATGTCTAAACGCCAAAATTGGATGGCAAGTTTCTTCTTCTTCTTGTTTTTTTTTTATAAAATCTGAAGCTTCAATTTCTGCGGTTTTTTAATTCCCTCGAGAACATAGGGAGAGTGAAAGAAGACTGTTAACCTGATGTAATTTAGTTCCGACCCACCTATATAAAATGTTGTTCTAGGGCAGGCCAGAAATTTCCTGTGTGGGGTATAAAATCTGGAGGCAGTTCAAGGTTCTGGAATTGCATGTCATTTTACTGAAGAGCGTATTGAGATTTTTAAAGGCTTAAAGATTCTCTTTTTTTTTTTTTTTTAATTTTAACAAATATTTGATTGTTTACGATAGTTATAGAACTCCATAGGGGCTCCCTTCAGCGGGTTGTTGATTAGTCAGTATTTGTCATCATTCCTTCACTTGACCTTTATAATTGTTTTTATCGTATATTAAAACTACTGTTGTTTATTCTTTTCTTAATGATAGTGATATATTCCTAGGGCTAGTTCGTGGAAGAAATTAATGGTGAGGCATTTTTGTTGCAGGCAATTTTTCCTGTTTCTTTTCTCTTTTCAAATAGCCTGAAGTTCCCTGCTAAAGGGGATGATATATTGGAGAAGTACGAATCTTTTCCCAATTTGTCTGTTCAGAAGTCTTGTACTAACTCTACAAAGGGACTGAAGAGAGTTTACTTGGAGCTTTCTTTAGGGTGAGTAGAGTGTGTTAATTACTTTCTGTGAATTTAAACTGCACTCAGAATTTTTGCAATGTATATGTGGCTTCTTGTTGTTTTCTTTCTTAATGTGTTTACTTAGTATGAAAAATCCTTCTGGCAAGAAACAAGTAATGAAAATCATTATAATGATTTCTTAGTCTCATGAGAACTTGAATGAGTCGGTATTGTAGAAGAAAGTCAGTAGCTTAAAAGTAATAATTATATCAAGGGATGTACTGTTGGTTGGATTAGTGGTCTCCTTCTTATTATTTTGTTGGGTGATAGTCCTGATCTAATGCTTGTTACCCTTGGATATTCTTGCTTGTTCTTGTAGGAAATAGGTTGTGATCTTTTCCTAGTTTTGGAATTCCATTTTCTGAATTGGTTTAGGGAACAAAAAAATGAATGTTGAAAGATTACTGCATGATTATCTTCTTCAGCAACATACCATAGGGGTATATGTTTGAATGGGAAAAAATGAAGGGTAAAGAAAAGGAAGGGAAGGCTTTATTGAAACCTTTCCCTTGTCTGGGAATTAATTAGGGAGGGAGGATAATAAATGATGTTCAAGTATACTTCCAAACCTAAAAACATATGAAGTCCTCTGATAGAGATTTTGGTTGAGAAAGTTCTCCAGAGAAGGGAAAGGAAATTTATTTTTAAAACTGTTCCCTCACTCCCTTCCCCTTTTTCTTGGTGGAGAGAGTTTTTTCTGAAACAAGTTAAAATCCTTCTAGCCATGGTCTTGCTGCACTTATATTTTTCTAATCTAAAATCTGTCTTTTCATTGTACCTTGAGGTCTTACCATACCTACATTTGCCTTGGATTTATGCATCTAACTGGATCTATCTTCTTCCTTCCAGTTCCTTAGAAGAGGTCTGGGTTGCTGTTCTCAACATAACTGGTCCTTTATCCAGCTGGTCATTTGCTGATAATGTTCTTCCAGGTATAAAATTTTTTCCTTCCTCCACTTTGGTTTTAATTTGATAATGTCTTTTCATTGCATGACACAAGTCTACAAAATTTCACAGCAACTGAAACAGCTGATGGCGGTCCACCTTCATATATATTGCGACTTAGCGGCGCCAGTGACGAGAATTGGAACTTCTGGTTAGAGGTAGAGTTTGATGCTTCTTCTTTTTAAATAGTAAAATTTGATGCTTCAATAATGTTTTCTTTAGATGCCATTTTAAAATTTACATTGCTTAACTTGTATGGTGATAATATCAGGCTAACAATTCTCAAGCATTAAGAGTGGACCTCGCCGTATTAGACCAAAAATTGGTTGAACCAGCAAAGAAACTGAAGGGTCTTTTCCCAGAGTGGGTTGATGTCGTTGCCTATTCTAGTTTTTTGTCAAGTTATATATTTTAATGCTTTAATGTATATCCCAGAGTGGTGAATCATTGTCTTGTAAAGGGTAAAAAATAAAAATTATGAAATTTATCAGATTGCCCTTGTACTCTGTTCCAACTTACGTTTTCCCCCCTCTGCCATTTTTGCGAAGGTGTTGTTCTTAAAGGTTAGATGCAGCCATAAAGGGTTAATTATGTGATTTCACAAGTAAACAATATAGGTTTACCAAGAGATACGAGACCATTTCGAGCGTGGTCGATCTTTAAAAAGTATCACTTTATTGTGATTTCAGTCGCGATATTTGGGGAGATATTCTAACTTCTCAATGCGTGAGTTTACGTCTAAGGGTAATAGACAGTTCACCATGTCTGACAATAGTATCGCTTAAGAGGAAAGGAAATTTTATTTTGCCTTTAGATCGTAGGCGAGTCTATCTTTTTTTCAAAAAAATTTATACAAAAAAAAATATAGATTTATTTAGGTCACGTTTATAACTTTCTATCGAGGATAATGGACAGAACTAAAATTTAGACACGTTTTATTAAATTTCAATGAGAAGTTACTTCATTTTGGTTATTATTTATTTCTTAAATCTAAAAATATTCCAATGGAAAGAGAATCTTGGATTTAAATTTAAATAAAAAGTTTAAAATAAAATTTATCTTTTTACCTCCTCTTTTCTTCAACACTGTAAGTTTCAGCGAAGGGAGGTACATTTTGAAGCAAATTTTGACTCTTTTCTTCATACTCTTGAAATTGCCTCTTTATAAAGAAGGATGTAAAGTCCTTCTAAAATACCTCATTGGAAATTTTAGAGAAATAAAACTTTTTTTTAAAAAAAAATTGAACTTTAATAAAAATTGGATGATTCTTTTTAACCAAGTAAATCTTAATATAAGAAAACGTAAAAATATATAAAAAGGTAATAGATTATAATTTAAAAAATAAAAATAGAATAATTATGTGGTTTAACTTGGATAATTAGATCCTGCTGTTCATGCAACTCATAATCCTCCTCCTGTGCGACCAAATGGACCTCTTCAGTTTTAAAATATTTATCTTTTAAAATTATGCATATGAATTAAGAAAGTTATAAATTGCTTAAATCAGTGAATTGTAACACAATCTAATGGTATTTAATTAAATTAACTTGCTTTATTTTCATGCCAAACACTTTTTCCACCAAGTATTATTGTAATTAATTAAGGGTAAAATAATCTAAAAAGAAAATTATTTCATTGAAATTCTCAAGTGACCAATTTTTGGAAACAAAATTAAAATTTCAAACTAACGTAATTTTAAAAGGGTAGGAGTATAATTTTAAGATTACAATTTCAATTTACAAGTCTACCCCAAAGCCATAATGCGCATGTCATAAAAATTAAGAATATCTTCCAAAGAAAAGTTTCCGCTTCATCTTATGGGCCGGGTCGAGCAGAGAATTTTTTTTTTAATATCTCAGATTTTTAAAAAAATTGTACCAAAACAATGCACAAAAAATAAAAAATTGTCATCCAAAGAATTTTATATGTTTGGTCTTCATATTATGGGCCGAGTGGAGTATTGGGCCTCCTTGTGCCAATGTGTACGTGGTGGTTCGAGGTGAACTAGGGTTTCCTATAGTCGTATCTTATAAGAAGAACAAATCACGGAGCAATTTTCTTCTACCCACCGAAGGCCATCGGCGAGGCGAGAGAGAAGCTCCCATAACAGGCGCCATGGTGAAGATCCTTCCTTTTTATTTCGTCTACTGTCTCTTCGTTCACTCATCTGGGTTACTGATATTTCTTTTCGCTTTTCTTTTGATATATTTTTTAGGTGAAGTACTCCAGGGAGCCGGACAATCCTACTAAGTGTGAGTGCTGTTTTGCATTTATGAGTTCATAATATCTGATAATCTTTGCTAGAGCTATATGACGATTTATTTTCTGCTTTAGTTCCGTTGTTAGCTATCATTTTCCTTTACTGTTAGAGCTATATTTTTTGGGGTTTTGGAATATTTTGATTTTGAAATATAGGTTTTTGCTTTAATAATTTTCATCTGATATGCAATATTGCTACTTTTGGCAGCCTGCAAGGCTAGAGGCTCCGACCTCAGAGTTCATTTCAAGGTACTAATCTTTAATTGGTCTTCATCTTATTAACGTTCTCTGAGCGAATGTATATAATCATTGTGCCATTTGTATGCAGAGTTAGTTTTTTTTTTGTCATCTCTGCTCCATTACAGCTTATTTTCAAGTTGTGTATTTGCATGGGGAATACCGGTCAGTTGCTAATCCTTGAATTAAATTGTAATTTGAGGATATATACTTATGTCTTGAGCTAAAAAAAATAAAATACGTGATGAAAAGTTTGGTCTTTTTTCATTCTACTATGGGTCGAACCTGTCTTGTTTGTGACTGTCAGCATTTTTCTTCTTTTATTGACCTTGCATCCTTTATAGATAGGACATTTTTAACATAAATTTTCTGTGAATGAATCTTGCAATCTGTATTATGTTAACTACTGATAGTTTTTTACCAATCAGTTATAGTGCTTGAAGTTACAATGAAACAATTGAGCTTTTGGAAAACGGCTAGAAATCTATCGCTAAGGAAACGGGAAAACCTGACAAAAAAGCAGGGTTCTGATTTCCATCATGAGCAGGTGTGGTATATTTTAGGGACAACATCACCATTGTTATTGGGTGAACCTATGTCTTGTTTGTGGCTTAAGGTTCAGTAAATGATGGAACATCAGCTTTACCTGCACACATCTATGCATCATATTTAACTTTGGTGTGCATACGGTTTTTTGAATTAGAGAGTGATTTTTTACCGAACGGTTATACTTCTATTACTAAGGCAATAGGTAAACCTGATAAAAAAGCAGGGGTCTGATTTCCTTTATGGGCAGGTCTCTCGTAGATGTCAGGGACATCATCACCATTGTTATTGGGTGAACCTGTGTCTTGGTTGTGGCTTAAGGTTCAGTAAATGATGGAACATCTGCTTTACTTGCACCCTTCTATGAATCATGTTGAACTTTGAAGTGCATACGCATAGTTAATAAAGGTGCCAGAATAGGTTTGATTTTCTAGAAGCCTAATACTAAGAAATAGGTAAACCTGATAAAAAAAGCAGGGGTCTGATTTCCTTTATGAGCAGGTCTCTCGTAGATGTCAGGAACATCATCACCATTGTTATTGGGTGAACCTGTGTCTTGTTTGTGGCTTAAGGTTCAGTAAATGATGGAACATCTGCTTTACTTCCACCCTTCTCTGAGTCATATTAAACTTTGGTGTGCATACACATAGTTCATAAAGGTGCTAGAGTAGGTTTATTTTTCTACCCTGCGTTCATAAGGCATATGGATCTCTGATTGAATGTTACAGTGTTCATTATGTTGTCTGAAATAGTGAGTCATTTCTTACCAAACAGTTATATGGTAAGTGCAATTCAATGAAACAATTGAGCTTTAGTCAATTTGCTAGAAGCCTATTACTAAGGAAATAGGTAAGCCTGATTAAAAAAGCAGGGATCTGATTTCCTTCATGAGCAGGTCTCTCGTAGATTTCAGGGACATAATCACCATTGTTATTGGGTGAACCTGTGTATTGTTTGTGGCTGAAGGTTCAGTAAATGATGGAACATTTCTTTACTTGCATACACCGACAAGTCATGATTAACTTAAGTAACTACATATAACTATAAAGATCCCAAAATGGACTCTCTCTCCCCATGTATTACCCAGTTTTATGATAGGAAAAATGTCTTTTGTGATTGAATGGCATCATGTGTATAATTTCATGTGAAGTACCACATAAATGTTTGTCAATTATTAGTATTATTTTTTATTGTGACAGTAAAACGGCCTTGTCTTTTGTGTAATATTTTGAAGCTAGTAAATAGGGAAAACCTGATGAAAAAAGCAGGGATCTGTCCTATTTTATGAACAGGTCTCTCGTAAACTTCAGGTACATTATAACTATTGTTCTTGGGTGAACCTCTGTATCTTCTTTGTGACTTGAGGTTCAGTAAATGATGGAACATGTATGATAGTCGCTTTTTTTTTTAATTTATGATATTTAACTAGGATATGCTGACATGTGCCCGCCATGCTAATTGAAAATGTGAATGTAAAATTGTGTTCCTTTTATATTTTCTTACTGTAACTTGTGAATTTGCTAATGGTTTATTGGCTTTTTAATGTCTACAGAATACTCGAGAGACTGCCTTTGCCATCAGGAAGTTGCCCTTGGCAAAGGCTAAGAGGTACTTGGAGGATGTTCTAGCACACAAGCAAGCCATTCCATTCCGAAGGTTTTGTGGTGGAGTTGGTAGGACAGCCCAAGCTAAGAATAGACACTCCAATGGGCAAGGGCGCTGGCCTGTTAAATCAGCTAAATTCATTCTAGACTTGCTTAAGAATGCTGAGAGTAATTCTGAAGTACGTCATTTTGATTATCTCTGGTTTCTTTCAGTTGGTTTAAGTTGTTAACCACATTTTTAACTCCTTACTGCTTCCTTCCAGGAGAAAGGTTTGGATGTCGATGCCCTCTACATTTCCCATATCCAGGTTAATCAAGCACAGAAGCAAAGACGGCGCACCTACCGAGCTCACGGAAGGATCAACCGTATGTCTGAAATCTTGAGATCTAGTGTCAACATTACTGTGTGCCTTTATTGATTTGACTCTTTTTATGTAGCTTATATGTCATCTCCCTGCCATATTGAGCTTATATTATCTGAGAAGGGAGAACCTGTGAGGAAGGAGGTATTGATTGTTAATCTAGCTGTTATTTTGTTTTACCATTCACATCATCAACTGTCTAACATGTATGCATTATTGTCGGTCTTGTAGCCGGAGACCCAGTTGGCCACTAGCAAGAAAGCCTAAGCCTTTTAGAAGTGGTGCTTCATCTTAAATTGCTACACTTATCATCTGATCGAAGACACTATTTTTTCTCAAGAATTTTGTTGCTCTTTATTTAATTAACATTGGTATGAGTTGTTGCTAGGCTTGAGCAAGAAGTATGTTTGTTTTATACGATGTTTAATCAAATTTGATTTTCTTTCTCGGATAACTTTATCGTTGGTGGGTTTCAACTCAAATTTGAGTTCTTGTTAGTCATAGTAAGCTATTATAAACGTCTTAGCTCGCTTCAATTTATCCGTGTTAACGATGAACGATCTAATCTTTTTAACTGCACCGTCTAGAGTCGGAAGAATGTAGTTGAAAGGTGCAACTTGAAGTGAGGACAAGATGTTTTGTTCCGGTCTGTGAACCGGACCAAGTTGATTGTTTCTTTGAAATCCTAATTTGGTTTTAATTTAATTTGCCTATATTTAAAATTGATCGATCTGGTTTCAACTCTTAAATATTTAATGTTGAGGTTCATACTAAAAGTTGATTGGCGTTTCCCCGAAATCATGCGTTTGGTTATAATGTTGGAATCGCAGTTAATTTATAAATATTAAGAAAATCGGTTAAATTAGTAATTTATATGAAAAGAGTGCTGTTTTTTTCTCTAAAATATCTTAATCATTATTTTAGTTAAAATTTTATAGTTTGAAAAAAAGAATTACAAATTTAATAGATTAAGATTTTATATATATGATCAGAACAAATTGTTAACTCCAGGGTTGTTGGAGGATAATTAGTGCCCATGAATAAATTATAATCATAATTAAACACAATATTCTTATGAAAACCAAACCCGACCAAGTGAAAAAATATGAAGAAATACGAATGTTGTTTAATTTTGTTTTGGAAATTTTTACATCAAAGCTAAAAAAGAGTAATGTTGCTTTTAGCTGTTAACACTGTTAACAGTTAACAACGTTAATTCTTATGTCAAATCTGAGAGGAGTGGTGGTCTAGGATTGAAACACTTAACAAGCCAAAATCAGGCTTATATGTCAAAGGTCGGGTTGGAAACTTATTTCCTGTGGGGATGAAATGATTTATGGGTGGGAGTGACTTGATGCCGAAGATCGATCAGAAACGATTGGGATAAAGGCATCCTAGAAAAATACACTGCAAGACCTTCGGGTGGCTGGCTCTACAAAGAGAATCAATGCACTTGGTTCAATTGCAGCACTGAAAACCTTCTCCATGAGCTTGGGGATTGCAATGAAACGAACAAGTTATGGCCGGCAAAGAAGGTTTTTCGGTCTAAATCTGAGTGCATGCCTTACTCTGAATATAACAAGTGGTTGCTCATATCGTGGAGGAGACAGAATGAACGAATTTTTCAGGAGAAGGCCAGTCAGAAACTAAGAGGAATCAACCTGAAAAGGAAACCAAGGGTTGAATAAATACGGTCTTCTGTGTCAGAAGATCTTGTATAGTATCCTGCCTAGCCTAGGGGTTTCTTAACTTTTAGCCTGTTTATGTCGATGAAACAAACATGTTATAGTGTAGGAAACTCATATGATGGATCGTTTTATATAATACTTACACAGTACTACTTATTAAATAGGTCCTAAATTGGAAATTTATTTACCCGGTAATATCATCCTTTGATATTTACACATAGTAACTATGGATATTTACATATCATCCCGTGGGTTCAAGAACCCAGAAGCTGTCATTGAGCTTATTTAGATAGGTTTTTAAAAAAAAATTTATTAAAAAAAAGTTTTTATATAATTTAAAAAAAATAGTTATATATAAATGAATGTTTAAATGGTTACACTCAAAAGACTTTTATAAATAGTAAATTATTAAAAAGGGTATGAGATAAAAAAATTATATTATAACTCTAAATTTCTCTCCTATTATCTCTTATTCTCATTTGCGTTGACAATTTCTTCTCTTCTCTCTATTTCTCTTTCTCATCTCTGGCACAAATGCAAAGGAGGAAGAAGACAAAGGAGGAAGAAAAGGGAGAGAAGCTAAGAGAATAAAAAAATAGAGTATAAAAAAATAAAAATAAAATAATAATTAGATAGTTTATAAATTCTTTTAATATTCTATAAATTATTCTCAATAACTTATTTAAAATTATAGTTTTAAATTATATTTTAATTCAATTTTTTTAAATAAATATAAATTTTTATTTTAAATTAAAATTAAAATTTAGAGTAAATATTATTTTTAAATTATAGTTTTAGACAATTGCATTTTCAGTGTTAAAAATTTCTCAGTTGTAGACTTTGCCTTTAGGTTCGACCCCTTGTTTCCATGTAGCTAGAAACAAAATAGTATACTAGTGTTGGCTTTAGCTATAGCGTTGGGTTGAAGTCCCACATCGATGAAGTGGGCGATGAGAGTGGCGAGGGTGTGACATATAAGGGAAGCGAAGAGGGAAGTAGTAAACATCTTTGCGCTTGGGGCAATGACGCAGCTAGTGAGGTTCTAACCGAGGCGCGTCTATTGCTGGTTGAAAACTATTTCCAAACCCCCTCTTAGGCCTGGGTTTGGCCCTGGCCTTTGAGAATTTCTGGAAGGGCTCCTTCCGGGGTAAAAGCCCTACAATTATAGTTCGAAACATTTCAAGGGATGCCGACAACTCCGGGGTTTGTTTGTTCGGTGCTCTGTTTGAATTGTGAACAAAAGTTTTCTGCATCTGGATAATCCCAGGTCTGTTCCTGAGTTGTATTGTACAGCATGGTAAATTTTATTTGTGGTGGGAGAGATGTGCTAACGCCTAGAAAGGTATTCCGCTTACTCTTTTATGTTGTGATTATCTTCATGCTCGTGGATGGATAGGAAAGGGTGGAGGCTGATGCCAGATAACTGCTGCGGTGATTGCATTGGCAAGTATTTAATCGGCCTTTTCCGATCACCATCTTCTTAAATGGTTGGATCCATGTGTGGTTGAAAAGCATCCCAAGCCCCAGCAAGCTGTGAATGTAAATTTAGAGCAGTAATTCCACCAAGACTCTTGTAGTGTGGGTTTTAATGTATATTCAAAGAATCCCACTTTATTGGATGATGCAGTAAACAAAAGCCAGATTTTGTTTCTAACTTGAATTTTTATCGCTATTATCTACGCATTGCACAATATATGAAAAATATGCTGCACTATCTATGATTTGTGAACAATGTAATTTGTTGTAAATTTTATCTGTTGTGTTGATTTTTCTCATTGTTGATGTTATTTAACATAAGAATTTGATCGTTTCGATCATCAAGAAGTAAATCCTCTCGTACACTAAACTCTCAAGGAACAGTCAACAGAGAAAGAAATATAGGTGAACCTGTGTGGCCATGTGAACCTCAGCTCTCAATTCTCTATTTCTGTCAAACCCTTGCCCAAAGAGTGGTGAATCAGTTATTGGCGGTTAGTCTTTTGCTAGCTGAGAGCCTCACGTCAATTGCTTTTCCAACCAACTACCGAGTAAGCACCCTTTGGAGAAAAATAGCACACAAGGACTGTCTTCTTGAATTTCGTGGTATGACAGATCTCTCAGTTCAGTTTAGAAACTACCATCAAATTTTTAGAAGACAGGACTACATTTTCATTTACATTGTGTATAAATATCATGCGCCTAAAGAATTTACACAAAATTCATACGCTATAAACTGCTAGATCGAGAGGATGTCAATTCCAATAAGCGTTCATTTGTTGCATGGCACGCAATTTCTTCACGCATTCAAAGGCTTTGGCAAGGATAGCACAGTACTTACACCAGAGCTTTTTATTTTTTTTCTTTAAAAGGAATATCAACTTCCATTAGAACAACAAAGATCACAACGCAACTGCGCAAGATTATAATACATCCATGGTGAACAGCTAAAAGTAGAGAAGAGGAGATCATCTTGCAAGTAGTTTCCATTGGAGGAAGCAAAAGATCGAAGCAGCGAAGAAACATTAAGCAAAACAGTACTTATGCCAGACATGAACATGAGGTGGCAAAGTGAAGAGGAGTCTGTCTGCGAACGATCTTGTTAATGTCATTCTTACTTGGTCAAGCAAAACAGAACTATTTACAATGCCTATTGCGGATGTGTTTCATGTTCTACAAGTTTTCATTCTTCAGAGCCCTCAAAACAGGATCATCCTCTTCATGTAGCAAATTGTCGTCATCATCTAGCTCTTCTTCCAACTCGTCTAAAAGTGACTGGTTAATCTTCTTCCGAGATTGCCTCCTATGCTTCTTAGGTTCTAGCCGTGGTTCTGCTTTCTGGACACCCATGTCTCCCACCTTGTATCTGCAAAAGAAATCACGGGCTAAGTAGTAGTTATTCACAATTTATCACCCAGAAAAAAAAAAAAGCTGTACCAAATTATAATCTCCAGTTGGTAGTGTAATTGTTCATTGCACGAAGTCAATAATCAGTAAGAAATTTTGAGTTGACATAGAGGTACTTCTAAAAAAGATTTTGGAATGAAGCCATTCCCCACATCCACAAGAAAAAAATATGAATCCAGGAATTTTACCATACCTCATATCTCCTTCTCTTTTTGTTCCAAATGTCCTTAGCTGGAACTCTTCTCTGATTCTAATTTCATCAACAAGTTGAAAATAGTATGGGTATCTTTCCCAGTCCCCCTTCACAATGCATCCAGGTTCACCAAGATGCAAGCAATTTTTGAATGAACATTTTGCAGGTTCATTGTCACTAAGTATTTTCCGAATCTGAAAGAGAATGAAGATGCTACCAATTTAGACATGGAAACTCAGTCGACATTGAAGTGTGTCAAATATTAAATAAGCACAACACAGACTTCCGGAAACGTTTGGGAAAGTGATTGCTTTGTCACTTTCAATAAGCTAGGCTGGTTAAATCCAGGAGTATCAGCAACAAAACCCCCTCCAGATAACGGAAGCAGAGCAACATTGCGAGTTGTATGCTTTCCTCGGCCACTTCTTGTTGAAACCTCCCCAACACGCTGATTTTCAAACAACTTGCTGCCTAGAATCTGAAAACAGTACAAATACACAAGTAATACAAGTAACAAACTCCAATAAACATGGTAGAAAATACTAACAAAAACAAGAACTAAAGGGACAAAACATACAGGTTCAAACCAATTATCCTCGTCTGTACCCTTAGAAACAGGGTTGTTGTTGATTCTAAGAGCATTGATCAAACTAGACTTCCCAACTCCACTTGGACCCACAATTACGGTTGTTAGATCCCTTAACTTGAATGCAAGAAGATCAATTCCATGTCCGGATTCGACACTGCAAAAAACTGGTTCGTATCCCCAGCTGCGTAGCCTAGACTTCCATGAACTCAGGGTCTACATATTTTATTAAAAAAACATCATTGGAAAATTTGAAAAACTGAAGACAAGAGTCAAAGAAATTACTTAACAGAAGAAGTGGATCATAGCTGGACTGCACTTTAAATAAACCAACAGATAAAGGATCAGTAAAGCACTAATTCAATAACAGTTCAATAAACTTATTTCCTATGCACTAACATTTAGTAACAATGCAGCAGAAAATTTTATTTCACTTCAGCCTTCAACACTAAAAAGAATTGTGATTTAAACGATCGTCGAAATGGTAAGAAAACCAGATATTCGAATTTTCTAGAAAGACTAGTCAGGAAAACGAAGTCAAGGATAATCCAACAAATGCGAACTTAACCTCTTTATCCACAAGCTCAGATTTATTCAGTGCTAGCGTGACTGGTAACCCGGTCGACTCAGCTTCCACCAGAAAGCGAGTCAGCGAAAACGGCTCAAGCTTAGGTTGTTCGAGCGAGAAAAACACCAGCAAATGGTCCACATTGGCCACCGGAGGATCAAGAATCTCGGAATTTCTCTCGAACACATTTTCAATCATACCCCTTCGGTCTACCCAATCAATAGAACCTACCAGCACCTTATCACCGACCATTACCCTTCTCTTTATCTTCTTCAACAAATTCCTCACGAAACATAGCAGCTCAATTCGAGCAGATGAAGAATATTGTTCTAGACGCTCCTCGGAACCTTCGGAACCTTCCGGGGAGGGGAGAGATGGGACGATGACGCGCATGATGTTGGCATGAGAAGCGGCAACGAGACCGATGGCCTGGGATTCCGAGAGGGGGGGATTGTCATATCGGGAGAGAACAGGAGCGAGAGAGGAGTAGTCCTTCAACGTTTGTTTAGCATTGAGAAGATTCTTGTTAATTGCCTGTCTTTCCTGCAATTTCTTGGATACATTGTTAGGGATTCGCTGCCTGGCAGTAATCGAGAAGCGGCGGATAAGGTTGCCGAAGACCGGGAGCGGAGCGGCGGCCACCGCGCGGTGGCGCAGGATTAAGGAAGATCCAAACGACATGAGGACAAAGGAACTGGTTTGGGAACTTTAAAAGCCTAATTTCTACTACAGAAAGAGAATCAAGAACTAAATCTTCGATCGATTTTTAAAGGCGATGTAGGAAGTTGTAGAGTGGTTAGTAGCATCCAGTAGCTTCTTCTGAACTCCATTTTCGTTTTCAGCTCCCTCACCCCGGAATACGAAATACAAATGACGATCAGCGAGCCCATGTGGCGGGCCGTTTAAGTGGTCCCTCAAACTAAACGACATTTTGTTGGCCATACTAAACGACAACGAATAGAGCCTATGAGGTATTATCCAATCTCCATGACCGCCTCTGGCAAACGATGGATTTGGAACTTAAACGACCTAAACATAAAATAAGAAGATAAAAGTGGTCTATTACAAAGGTCTAATTTGATATGCCGAGAACCTGAGATAAAAATGAAGGTAGAGATAATTTTTTATTGTATATTATAATTTTAATTATTATTGTTATGATGAATTGATAATCATTTAATTTATTACAATATAAATTTCTATAAATATATACTGAAAAGGATAAAAATATTTTTGAAGATTACAAACTATGCGCTACTTGAAATACCAAAAGTAAGGAGTGGTGTTGTGGTGTTAGCTCAAGAAAAATAAGTTTGAGTTTATAAAAGATCGTTAGAATTTAGTATATTTATTTATATGTATTACTTATTCAATTATTAATATAATATCTATTTTATACTATAAATTATATAATAAATTAAATTTTAAATTAAGGATAAAAAGAATATATTTTCTCTAGTTTCAGTAACATTGACTTTGTCTTTAAAAATACGAGTATACAAGTTATTGAGTAAATAGTCTCTTTTTTTAACTAACTATGTAGTCGTCACTTCTACTTACAACTCTCCGAAAAATTGGGCTACTAAATGGGCCATAGAAGGACAAATCAGGCCCAATGTGTGGACTGGGTGACCTGTAAATAGAGTATGTAATACAATATCTCATCCGATCCCAAAAAATATTCTGTTTGTAACGAGTTACCTCATAATCTAAAAGATTATGAGTTTAAATTCTATAGTTGATATGAAAAATTTATTAGTAGATAGTCTATAAATATTTTTATAAATATTTTTTGAACTTAAAGACATACCTTAACCCTAGTGAATTTTCAAATCCAACTCACATAAATTTTTTTTCAACCAAAAGAAATGAAAAAAACAAAGAGTGGTGTTTGAAATTTTTATTTATAGTACATATATAATAATAATACTTCAGCCTCCCTTGTGTTATATTTTAATTACTAAGATATCCCCTCTATTTTAAATACAGTTAAGTCCAAACCATTAACTCTGCTAAAAATATGCTTTTTTTTAATTAAAAATCATATTAAAATAAATTTTATTTACTAATTTACTTTTCATCGTTATTAATTTCCTAGTTTTGGCTCAGATCATTTAAAAATTAACAAATATACACTTAATTAAATGAATTTGTAAATGTAGAGTTTTAATTTCTCAATTAAAATTTTAGTTGGACGCATTGAAACTTTTAGGAAATTAAAAATAGTTGTTTATTTAATGTTATGGTTTTTTAATAAATATATACTTAACTGTGTTTATAAATGTTATAGCAAATGATGCGTATAAAAAATTAAATTACTTTTATAATATCTCAAATTTACATCATTTATCTGATGAATGAAAATATGTGTTTAAAATATATTTGTAGTCATTTAAAAGAAACCTAAATAAATGTGATAAAAAATTAAAATTATAGATTTTATAAATTTTATAATATATTGAAAATTTTGAAAATATATGTGTTAAAATTATTTTTTGGTTTTATAAAAATTATTTTTTTGACAAATAGCTATGCTTATTCTTACGTCAAAAAAGGGCATTTTAGCCAAAATAAAAGTTGAATAGTCAAATTCGATGGTTAACTCACAGTTGCGCAGGTGGAAATAGAAAGTTAAATATAAGGAAAATTTATGTAATATATATTTTACTTTATGGTATGGTGTAAAGGTATCAATGTATTTTTTCTGAAATTGGGCTCAATCCCATAGGTTCTTTAAAGACACAAAAATACCTATAAATGTTTAAAATTAAAAATATATATATTAAAATAATTAAATATAACTTAATATTATTACTTTTTTTAGTAGGTCCATACTATTGTCATAAAAGTACTAAAATATCTCCAATTTAAAAAATTAAAATGTGTAAATATACAAAAATATCTATAAATTTCTATCCAATATGTACCAAATACCATATATTTTTTTTTGGAGATGTAAAGTAGCATTGAAAGTACAAATAAATTAATTCTTTAAGTTTTAGTAAAACAAAAAACTCTATTAAATTTGAATATATTATTATAATATTAATAATTTTATAGTTAATGTACATATTTTATCCTCTAAATTTTTATTAAATTTTAGTTTACTTCTTTAAATTTATAAAGTATATTTTTAGTCTTTAATATTATAAAAAATATTAACTAATTTAAATTGTTATTCGACAATTAAACATTGATAAAATATATTTATAATTTAATTATTTAATATAATATTTTGATATATTGATAGATAGGTTTTTGATCTTAAAGATTAAATGATATCTTATTTAAATATTTTAATATGTCAATATTTAATTTTATAGTCACTATTTAAATTTAATATGTTCTTATTTTTCATTAATGAGACCAATAATATAACAAGGTATTGTAATACACTTTACAAACTTAAAAGATGAAACTAAAACTTGATGTAAATTTAGATGATAAAAAATATACATTAATCATAAAATATTAGTGTTATAATAGTCTAGTAAAATTTAATAGAGTTTTTTGTTTTGCTAAAACTAAAAGAATTATTTTATTTGCACATCCATTAGTAATTTTGCACCTCCAAAAAGTATATGGTGTTTGACACACATTAGATAAAAATTTATAGGTAATTTTACACCTTTACACTTAGTAGTTTTTTTAGTGAGATGTTTTTTGATAATTTAATGACAATAGCGTGGGACTCACTACAAAAAGTAATAAGTGAGTTATAAGTAATTGATTTAGTTATTTACTACTCATGTAATATAAATAATGATTTTGACTATTATCAGACCTTTCTCTTCATTGTTCATTAGCTAGTAAACATTATGCATCAGACTATCGTTCTTATTACCATCTTCCATGTCCTCGCCTTTTTTTGGTCATATTCTCTAGTGACCTCAGTACTATGCTTTCCTTATTCTCTCTCTTCACACGACCACTCTCTCTATTTTAAAGATGAGGAAGACGATCTACAGCAACAATGAAGAAAACTCCAGCATACACATTGACGATGAGGGGAGCAAGATAGTGGTAAGGGGAATGAGAGTGGTGAGAGGGGCGAGATAAACAACGAGGAGGAGGGTACGATCGTGGTCAAAATCATTCTCAAGTGATAAATCCTATTGTATAATTAATAAATAATCAAATCAATTACTTGCTTAGAGTATAGTAAATATTTTAGTAAAAATGGTCAAAATCATTACTTAAGTAGTAAATATCATTGCATGAGTAGTAAATAATTAAAACAATTACTTGTAACTTAGTTATTATTGGGAATAATAAATGTATTAGCAGAAGTGATCAAAATTATTAATCAAGTGGTAAATCCCATTGCAGGAGTAGTAAATGACTAAAACAATTACTTGTAACGCAGTTGCTATAGGAAGCAGTAAATGTCTTAACGAAAGTAGTCAAAATCATTACTCAAGTGGTAAATCTCATTGCATGAATAGTAAATGACTAAAATAATTAATTGTAACTCAGTTGCTACAAGTTATAGTAGATGTCTTAATGAAAATTGTCAAAATTATTTTGAAGGGATAAATCTCATTACAGAAGTAGTAAATGACCAAATCAATTACAATTCAGTTGTTCTAGGAGTAGTAAATATATTAGTAAAAGTAGTCAAAATAATTGTTTTAAGTCGTAAATCCCATTGTAATAATAGTAAATGACTAAAGTAATTACTTACAACCTAATTGTTTCTGGAAATGATAAATGTCTTAGTAAAAAATAGTCAAAATTATTACTCAAATCGTAAATCTTATTGCAGGAGTAGTAAATGATTAAATAACAATTTCATATTTTATCTCCAAATTTTAAAATAACAAATTGAGACTTATGCCTAATATGCTATTTTTTAAGTTCAGAATTTTTTTTATTCTTTTAAATTTCAAAATGTCTTTATTCATTTTTTCTATTATTATTAATTGGGTCAAGGTGCATCTAGTGTCTAAAATTATTTATTTTTATGTATACTCAATACCCTAAAATAATTGATAGTGTAAAGGTTTTAAAATAGAGCAATATAATCTAAGCTTAACAAATAAGTTAGTTTGACTGTTAAATTGTCAAGTGATCTTAAGTTTGACTAAAAAATAAATTGTAGTTGGCATATGACAAGGTAGATGAGGTGGAAATTTTTTAACATGAAAAAAATTCTGAGTCCGTTTCAACCTCCACTCCCGGGCACCCAAATCTACAAGCCGGATCTTCTTGTTTTTTTTGGTACAAGTCAGATCTAAACCTTCTTTTCCCTCCCAAACTTTCACCCTCCAGTACTCCAATCTCGAGACCCACACATTGAATTGAAGAAGGGAAGAGGTGCAACTGGACAAACAAGAAAAGAAAAAACGAAGCCCAGACAGCGGCGGCGTCGCGGCTGAAGAAAGAAAAGGAACGAATAAGGAAGCGGACGAAAGGATGAACGAAAGACCAGAAGCGTCTTCTCCTTCCGAGTCTGACGGCTTCTTCTTCCCTCATTCAGCAGCGTCATCTCCCTCTTCTCCCCATGCTCAGTCCTTCTTATTTTCTGCTATGGAGTTCTATGTTCTTTTTTTGGTAATCAGCTACGATTATTAACCTGTTTGTTAAACCTGAAACCTGAATCCATATATTCATCTACAAGAAGTTTTGTTTTGATTTCTACTCTAATTTCATTCCTCTCGTCATTTGTTTTCTTGGCATTTAATCTGCTACTTATTCCGATTAGGAACATGGTGGATTCCAATTCAATTATTTGTTCGATGGCTACGATTGCGGAAAAATAACAATGATTTGAAAATAGGATAGCTATTTATTCAAAAAGAAAAGAAAAGGAATAGCCATGATCAGAAAAAGTAAAAGCACAACGCAGAGAAAATAAGGAATTACAAAGAATGACGGTGAAAAATCAGATCGGAACACTGATGTGAAACAAAAACCTAATATTTCAGAAAGCTCGAAGTGCAGATGATTTTTTGTCATGTTAAAAAATTTTCACCTCATCCACCTTTTCATATGCCAACTAGGATTGTTTTATTAATCTGACTCAACAATTTAACAGTATAACTAACTGTTAGGTTGAGTTTAAATCAGATTCTTCCATTTTAAAAATTTTAAATTAAAATTATAAAAAAATATTTTAGTATTAAACGTATCTTAACCCTTATCAATATTATTATTATTATTATTATAGGTATGCCGTCCTAAAGTTAATTAATGTTCGCCCACCGTCACAATGGACCGTCCACCATCTTTGATCGTTGGTACATTTTTAAGCTGAAAGTTTGCCTATGACCTATCTTTTTCCCCTTAGAAAAGTATTTGCCCAGGATGAAGGGTCATAATTTAAAATGTACAGTATTTGCCCAGAATGAGTGGTGATAATTTAAAATGTACAGTATCTTTAACTAAATACTTATAATATATTCCTTCCTTCTTTAATAATCCTTCCTTCTTTAATATAATATTTAATTAAAAAATTAATTTTAATTTTAAATATTTATTAATATTTTTCTCAAATTACTCCATATTAATACTCTTTTAATAATAATAAAATAAAAAAATTTACAATTTTAAAAAAAATATTATATTAATTAATTTTTTTTAATCAATTAAATTAGTTAAATATATCGTATATTAAATATTAAATTATTAAATTGTGTTTGAATTATATTATAGAAAATAATTTTTTTAGAGAATAAATTTTAAGTAGAATATATTTTTATAAAAAATAATTTTTAATCTAAATTATAGTCTGATATCAAATAATCTAAACACTCACATTTTCTCCAATCAAATTTTTAAGAAAACTGATAAATTATCTAAATACTGGTGGCCTGTTTCGTTCACTAAATGAAAAGGAATGCAATGCAAGATAATAATGATTACATGAATTTATTTGGTATTCTATTAAAGAAAGATGATAAATAGATATAAAAACGTTTAGTTGGATTACCACAAATGTAGAAATATTTTATAATAATAAATCAAAAGATAAAATTACCCTTATCAATATATATAATGAATTAAAATTATATATTTTTTGCCAAAAATATTTGATAACTCTGTCTGCAAATATACACACTCAATAAAGTAATAGACTAAATTAACCTTGTTAATATATACAATAAAAATTGAAATTTTTATTAATTAGAATTGTGTTTATATATATTATAATAAAAAATATAATTATAATTATATATCTATATATCTAAAAATGAGTTAATAAGTCTAATGTAAATATGTACATAATAATTGATAAGTTGAATCTTATATATATAATAATAAATTAAAGTATAATGCATATTTTTTTTTTGTTAAATTGTGTGTCTATTATACAACAGATTAAAATATGATATATGTTTTTTAATTAAAAGTATCTATATATATATTATAACAAAAAATATTATTTTAAATATATTTCTCTGATGACATCGTGTCATCAGAATAGGATGGTGGCTGAAGATATTCACTGATAGTAGAGTGTTGCTATAAGATGTTGGAAGGCGATTGTGGATGTATAGTGAAGTATAAGATTATGGAAAATGTGAGAATAAAATAATATATTTTTTTCTAGATTTTCACAGGTTGTAATCACATTCATATGTCTAGGCAATATAATCCTCTCTATATTATTTGAGATAATTAAGGTTACAAAATATAATCCTCTTTATATTACATAAGTCCAACCAAACGAGGGAATAAATACATTGCATTAGAATTACATGTAATAGAACCAAATGAACTCTAATTTTTCATATAATAATCTTTTCACAAAAACAAATAAACTATCTAAATATAATTATTTTCTAGCAATTAATTTTTTATCAAAATTAATAAACTATTCAAATACTAATTTTTTTCACAATATATTTTTCTACTAAAATTATAGTTTTAGAAAAGTTAGAGAAACTATTTCTAATAATTAATTTTTTTATAATATATATTCTTAAAAATAAATCTAAATATACAAATAAAAAAAATAGATTTTTTACAAAATCGGTTCTCCCTTCAAAATATATTCTCTTAAAGTTGATCTAAACATATCAGTTAGAAGTTATTCTTCTTAACTTATATTAAAATTATGATTTTAATAAAAAAAAATTGATTGTAGAAAAAAAATGAATGTTTGAATAATTTATTAATTTTTATAAATAGGAAAAAAATAGTGTTTTGACAGTTTATTAATTTTTATAAAAAGTTACATATTCACTATTTATAATTAGAAAGAACAAAATCAATGGTATCAACATATATGTTGTAATTTCTGTGGTTATTTGTCGGTCAAGTGCAAGAGTTTTGTGTTGTCTTAATCTTATCCAATGGCTATACTTTCTACAACCACTCGCCTCCTTTTCCTCCATACCTTGAACCTTGAAGCTATTATGAACTTCAATCAACCCATCCCATGCCACCCATCAAAACAAAACAACAACAACAAACAATTCTATATCTAAAAAGTAAAATTCTAATTATAACTATAATTATATGTACTTTAAAATAAATTAACTAGTTATATTGTGCTAATTGTTTATCAGGAAAATAACTATGACATATCAAGGAAGAGAATTAATTACTCTAAGATAAAATAATAATTGAAAAATATGTAATAATAAAATTTAATATAATAAATATCAATAAACTTATACTATTTACTTGTCTTTAAAATTTTTATGATTAAGTATTTTCTTTGAGACATTGGAGTCATTCTTTTTCTGTCCATTAAAAAAATAATTTCTATTTATACTTTAAATTTTAATATATATATTTATATTTACCTAACACATTAAACTGCAGACGGAAATAAGGAATTAATAATAGTTAAATCTTAGAATTTACAACTAATACTACCATGTTGGCAATTGTCTTGTTTAGATTGTTCTTTTTAACTCATGTTTTAGGGACCTTGTAATCACTGATTTGAAATTTCCGGACCCAATTGTGATTCTCCCTGTTCTCTCTTCCTTGAGCCACATCCGTCCATGAAGTCCACCGCTTAAACTAGAGGGAGACGGCTATATGTTACCACTTCTTTGTGTATATTTTGTCCACTTCATCCCTACGACTTGGAACCCTAATCCAACCAACCCCAGATGTACCTCATTAGGGGTGAAAACAGGCCAGACAGCCTGTTAAGGGCCTGTGGCCTGGCCTGCATTTAGCCTGACCTGTGTAAAAAAATACTCAAACTCACGCCTGTATAGAAGCCTGTTTCATTAAACAGGCCAGGCTTAGGCCTATATAGAAGCCTGACAAGCCTGGCAGGCGGCCTGGGCCTGTTATTTAAAATAAATGTTACATAATTTTGTAATAGGTGAGTTTCGAACCCTTGACCTGTTAAACAATATTCAGCCATTAGACCACTGAACTAAAGCATATTGTTTGATATTTTATTGTTAACTTATAATTTTATTCCTATATAATCGTACATGCTAACCCTAATTAAATCTCTACCCTAATTCTGCAGCTGGCCACTACCTTGCATTTGGACTTTGGAGCTTGCATTGTGGCCGCAGAGTTGCAAGTCGAAAACCTTCTCACTTTCAGTGGAGTTCAGTTCTCAGGCGCCCCTGCAAATCCAGCGGAGTTCAAAGTTCAGTTCACGGCCAAACCGACGGGTGTTCAGTTCAGAGTTCCACTGTTCAGAGTTCAGTTCAGAGTTTCACTGTTCAGAGTTCAGTTCTCTGGCTTCAAACTTCAGACATTCATCGTCGACTCCACCATAGTTCTCTCGCTTCAAGCTTTAAGCTTCAAATGACAGGTGTTGAAGGGTAAATATCAGAGTTCAGTTCACAACTCCACCATCGATGCGTCGCGTGTCTCCACCTTCTTCCACTGTCACCGTCGTTGACTCGTGGAACACCTAATCGAGTTTGTAGCTCCTTCCCTTATTCCTTCACTTCCACTATCACTATCACCTTCGCTGTTCTAATTGTTGTTGAGCTCTGTTTCTGATTGTTTTGGTTTAAGTCAGATTATCGTTGCATGTACCTTCGCTTATTGTTCTGGTTGAGCTCTGTTAAACTTTTTTTATTTTCAAACACTTACATGCTTTCTCTCTCTCTCTCTCAAACCTTCCAACCTTAAGCTAATCATTAGTTAAGCTACTGCAGTGAACTTAGCCATTAAACATACCCACACTAATGATTATCCCATAGATCAGTCATTAGCATTGTCACCTAAGCAGAGAACACAATATTCATTCAATTTTCCTTTTGGAGTTAACTTCAGTTTCCATAGATTCTTCGGTTCACCTTTTGCATATATTGGCACTGGTGCATAATATGAAAAAAACTATAGCCTTAAACACATTCTCCTTCTTCGGTTCTCCTTATTTTATTATGTTCCCAACCCTGTTTGCCTCCATGTATCAGTATTTTTAATATAAACACATTGCGAAAAGCCTTAAACAATTATATTCAAAGGCTCTGTGGTTGAAATGTTACCCTTTGTTAGAATGATTACGTTTCAATTGCTTTTGCTTTCTCTGTGGAGGTAGCTAGTGGGAAATGATATAGTCAAATTTATAAACCCATTTGTATCATTACTTATAATTTTGGGTGATTCTCTGTTTGTATATTTTGTTAAACACTGATAAAGTTAATGCTGAGATTCTCCTTATTTTCTTGATAAATGCACTGGTATTGATGCAAGGTTGTGCTGCTGTTTGGGACATTTTCGAAGGCTAAAAGAAAATGAAAGAAAACTTATTAATAACTTATTAATGTCGAGATTCCCCTTTGTCTGCACTGGTATTGATAAAGTTAATGCCGAGATTCCCCTTTGTTTGCACTGGTATTGATAAAGCATATTTAAAAACTTATTAATGAAAGAAATGAGTATATGTCCCAAATAGCAATAATTGTAAAGTATATCCGTATGTGTGGCATAAATGTGGGTATTTGAAATATCAAAGCAATAATTGTGAAATTTGATATATGACTTTGATATATGAGTGTTTTTTTGCATAACGGATAAATTATATGATTTATTTTCAGTTCTAGTTAATGTCATCTCCAGTTGAGTGTGAAACAATGTCATCAACATCAGTTCCTCCTAATGCTATTGAGGTCAATCAACCAGCGCAGACAGAGTGTACTCAACAAACTAATGATGAAAATGATGGTGATGATTGTGTCATCACAAAGAAGAGGCAAAAAACCTCTGCTATTTGGGATGATTTTGATCAAGTTGAAACTGAAAATGGGGTCAAAGGTAAATGCAAGTATTGTAAAAATATATTTTCATACTCTGGGAAGGGAGCTAGCACTACCCATCTTTGGAGATATGCCAAGACATGATTGCAAAGGAAGTTACATGTGGCTTCACAAAAAAAAAACAATCCATCATTCCATTTCAACCTTCAAATATGAACACTAATCCATTTCTCACACCGGGTGCTAGATATTCCAATGAAAGGATGAGGGAAATAATAGCTACTGCAATTATGGTGTATGATCATCCTTTTAATATTGTTGAGGATGAAGTTTGGATGTGGGGCTTTCAATATGCAAATTCTGAGTTTCAAAAAATCTCTCGCAAGACAGCTAGAAGTGATTGTTTAGCTATATATGAAGCAGAGAATAAACATTTGAAGGCTCTATTACAAGGTGTGAGCAAGATTAGTTTGACTATTGATATGTGGAAATCAACTCACCAAGTAGCTGAATACATGGTCATTACCAGGCATTTCATTGATGTAGGGTGAAATCTTCAAAAAAGAGTTCTGAATTTTGTGAAGGTTCCTACTCCAAGACAGGGAATTGATGTGGCAGATGCTATTTTCAAGTGTTTGAAGGCTTGGGGGATTGATAGTAAAGTGTTTTCTGTGACAGTTGACAATGCACCTTACAATGATTCTTGTTTAAGGGTTTTTAAGGACACCTTAACACTTAGTAGTTCATTACCTTTGGGTGGTAATTTGTTTCATGTTAGATATTATGCACACACACTAAACTTGTTGGTGCAAGATGGCCTTGGTAGCATTAAAGATATTATACATAATGTCCATGAGAGTGTGAAATATGTTAACTATAATAATGCAAGGCTGAAAGCATTTTGTGATATTGTTGAGCAAAAACATTTGAAAGAAAAGAAGCTCATGATTGATTGTCTAACTAGGTGGAATTCTACATATAGGATATTGTCCACTGCTTTAAAGTTCAAGGATGTCTTTCCCGATTATAAGGAAAGAGAGCCACATTACAAGTATGCACCAACAGAAGAGGATTGGAATAAAGTTGAAAAGATTTATAAAATTTTAGAAGCATTCGATATAACCACTCATGTCATCTCAGGTAGTGAGTATCCTACTGCAAATTTATACCTTCCTAAAGTTTGGAGAGTAAAACAAGAAATTGATAATGCCATAGAAGATGAATATTTATTTGTAAGAGAAATGGTGGCCTCAATAAAAGAAAAGTTTGACAAATATTGGGGACAATGTAATATGGTAATGGCAATAGCAAGTGTTTTGGATCCTAGGTGCAAATTATATGGTTTGAATTATTGCTTTTCTTTGATTTATAAGCCTAATTATGTGGCTTCTGATAATATAGATAAAGTAGTGAAGGCTTTGGAATCTATGTATGATGAATATGTTGCCAACTATAAGGAAGCGACAAATGCGTTAAATGAAGTTGATGTCGGCAACAACTCTTCTGCTCACGCGCCTTGTTCTTCTAAAGTTTCTGTCTTTGATCATTTCATGAGCATTGTTCGTGAAAAGCAAGCACTTCCCCCAGTGAAATCAGAATTATAAGTTTATCTTGAAGAGGTTGCTTACATTCCTGAGGGTAATTCTAACTCTTTCAGTGCCTTGGAATGGTGGAAAAATAATAGTCTTAAGTTCAAAATTTTATCTAAGATGGCTGCTGATATATTAGCCATTCCGATCTCAACTGTGGCATCAGAGTCCACTTTCAGTGCTGGAGGTAGAATTATTGATGAGTATTGTTCAAGATTAAATGAAGAATCAATTGAAGTACTTATTTGTGGTGGGGATTGGCTTCGTAACAAGTATGGTTTAAAGAAGAAATCAAAGGTACACATTTTATAATTTACAAATAATACAATTTCTTTTACTTATCATTTGTTCAATTGTTTTGTGATCTAATAATATACATTTGTTCTCTTATTTTCAAGGTGTTCGAGCAAGAGAAAGAAATTACATTGAAGATTTCATGATGTGTGGCTAATAATTTTACTTTGATTTGGTTTAGATTGTTGTACTTGTATTCTTGTAATGACAATTATTCTATTTGTTTGGTATTGTCTTAATGGTTGATTAGATATTTTTTAATTTTAAATTAGTTAATATTATAAAAAGTTTATTTGTAGTTTTTTAAATTATGGCATATAGAAAGGCCTGTTAGCGGGCCTGTTAAGAAAGCCTGTTACAGATGCCTGTTGTTGGGTCTGTTACATAAGCCTATTATAAAGGCCTACAAATATAATTATCAAACAGGCTCTTTTAACAAGGTATAGGCCATTTATATTTACAGGCCAGGCTTATGCTAGAAAATTAGCTTACAACAGGCTACAGGCCAGGCTTAAGCTAGGTTATTGTTTAACAAACCTGACCTGTTAAGGTTAAAGCCTAGCCTGACTTAGCCTATTTTCACCCCTATCCCTCATCTCAACAACCCCACCCAAACATTAGTGCCTCACAATTGAGATGGCCTACACACACCTACACATATATTCCTAGTTTTGGCTGCTCATTACGCTAGATGTTTATATATATATACACACACACATGTAATTTTTTTGAGTAAATTATGCAGATTTTTTTGTTTTGAATCATACAATTCTGTAATTTGTTTTTAGAAATAATGTAAACCTCACTTGTTTTTTATTAAAAATATGCACTTTTTATCTTTAAAATATGTACAAATTTTCATTTAAAATAAAAATATGTGTGTGTATATATATTCTTTTTAAGATTTTATTGTGATATACATTTTTTTCATAAATATAAACATAAATGTCTCTTGCTAACAAGTTGATCCAATTAATAATAAGTGAACTTATAAATTATAATCTATAAAAATTTAAGTTCAAATCTCGTTATTTATGTTAATGTGAAGATAGACCATCTATAAGAATTTTTATAAGGATTTAATGAATGTTTTTGTAATTATAAAAATTAAGACTTTCTCTTACTTTTAAAGGGTATTTATTTTACAGATGTCGGAAATTTAAAAAAATTGACAATCCCTTCAAATTTAAGGGAGACATGTATAATTTATTTATTTATTATTTTAAAAATATTTATACCAACTTCTTTAAAAAAAATGAAAAAATCATATAATTTCAACGAAATTAATCTTTTTTTTGTCATATATTTCAAAGAAATTAATCAGAGCATAAAATAATCCGTTTCCCAAAATTTGTTAGAAGTCGGGTGATTCATTCCCAAACGCCAATGACATGAGTGATGGAAATTAAACTTGGAACGACCGAAGAGGTTGTTATCTGTGTATTGTTCGAGGAAACCCAAATCTAGAATGTGGTGTTGGCTGGCCGCTGCTCCTTCTGAACTGACTAGAGAGCATCAACAATGGCTCAGGTTTTTCAAAAATGGGAAAACTCTTTTATTTGGGAATCTTCAGTCACTGGTTCTCATTAAACGGCGCGTCGTATTATATTATAGCCAAAATCTCAAACAAAAGATTCCTTACTTCGGGCACTCATATATAGGAAGATAAATTAAATATTTATTTAATATCACTAGTGCGAGAAAAATTAATGTCATAATCGGATCTAAGCAAAGTCAAATATGTTGACTTTCAATCATAATTCAGGTAAGCTAAAGCCACTCGTTATTACTATTTCTTAAATATTCATTCTAGTTTGAATTATATATAAGAGCATTTTAACCGAATTATAGGTTAAGAATAAGTGGTTCAAATTAGCTGACCTTATTGATTTTGTCTAAAATTATTATAACATTTTAAAATTACCCTATAATTAACTTCCATCCCAAGGTCAAATAGAGAGGTAGTTATTGTGTGTATGTTTAGATAAAATTTTAGAAATGGGATTATAAAAAAAATAGATTTTTGGGCAGTTTATAAAAAATGACTTTTAGAGAAGAGTTTATGAAAAAAAATGATTTTGAATAAATAAATGTTTAGATAGTTATTTCCATAAGTACTTTTATTATTGGTAAATTATCAAAAATGATATGGGTATTAAATGAGGAGTGATAAGATATAAGAGGAGAGATGAGAGAGAGTGTAAGAAAAGAAAAGAGAAATGGTGTAAGAAAAAATATAAGAAATGATATAAGAAAAAGTATGGGTAATATAATGATTGGTTAGTTCATAAGCTCTTTTATTGTTCTATAAGCTACTCTGACCAGCTTATCTTAAAATCTTAATTTTAAATAATAGTTTAATCCAAAAGCTTGTTTGAACAAATATAACTGTTTATTTTAAAATTTCTCAAAATTCAGGTTTTACTAAAATCTAAATTTAAAATCTATGTTTTGGATATTTCCAAACACACCCATCATAATTATGAAGGGCATGGTTTGAAAAACATTAACAATTAATTTCTCTATGATTTTTTTAAAAGTTCACTTGTATTAAAAAACACAAAAATTTTGGAAAAATTATGCGTCCCATGTAAGAAAATTAAATACAGTAAGTCTCCTGAATTTCATTTAATATTAATAACAATTTCGCTGATCTCATTTATTATTAATATGCTTCAAGAATTACATAATTTACAAATCAAATTTAACCATTTATATTTATAAGTCAAACTTGTAAACAATAAATTACTCCATTTGAGACCTGTTAATATTAAGTGAAATTCGGTGAACTTATCTATATTTAATTTTTCTTACATGGGACCTATAAGTAATTTTTTCAAAAGTCTTTTTTTAAATATAGTTATATTTATGCCCAATACTACTTATTCGATCAAATAAAGTGTTTGTGGTGAGACTCAATTAAGAATATTTTTTCTAAATGTTTTTTTATTCTCACAAATTCAAACCAAAATTTCAGTCAAAAGAAAAATTCTAACCAAAATCTTGTATTTAGTGGCTTTTCATGAGCATCAATGGCTGTTGGTGGAAGATGTAAAGCTTTTAAAAATAATCTTAAAGATAGGACGAGAGCGTGTTAGTGTATAAGAAAAGTCCGAAGCTTTAATTAAATGGCAAAATAAAAATAAAAAATGGAGTCAACCAATTAGCCACGCAGAGACAACCGTCCAAAGAAAATTCAAGGGGTCATATCTCTACACATTTTGGCTGAGGTGTAACCGTGTAAGGACTAATGAAGATAAGGATTTCTGGCGTTTGTGGTTTTGGGAAATTGATTATTCCTTAATTATAATTTTCTGGTAATTTGGTCCTAATCAATTTAGGGTTTGATTATCAAGAAATATTTATACATTCTTGAGAGTATCATGCTATTTAAATTATATCTAATTAAAATATCACAATATATCCATTTTAATTTTAATTTTAATTTTAATTGGTTCATTTAAAATAATTTATATTTTTTATTTTAATTTAAATAAATTTTTATATATTTAAATTGAAACTTTTAGTTTTTTAAAATAAAATATAGTGTAAATTATTTTAAATAAGTAAATAGTTAAATTATTCTTAGAATATGTAAATATTTATTTGATTACTATATATATATATTCAGAAACCAGTCATACGTGGTCGTCGGTCTTCCGTAAAAATTGTCCTGTGGGGGAATGAATGAAGATTCCATTATCGTTAAAAATTCAACGAGTTTCATAATTATGAAAAGTTTTAACCTTAATTATTTCAACTATTATATCATGAGTTTCATGATTAATTAAAAAAATTAAAAAGTTGATTTGGCTTGTTCGCGCAACATAATTGGTGGTGAAAAGCTGAATTTCCAAGACGATAGATAGGTAGAGAGAACGGTGGATGCCCCCCACCAAGGCGCCAACAAATAGCTATACACAACTCCTCTGTTCATCGCTCCGACTAGATTTGACCGGAAGCACGAGTTAAATTGCATATTAAAAAATGAATTTATAATTTCATGTTCTAAAAGCAATATTTTTTTAAATATATTTTCCATTCACACAATTATTTTGTTTGCTTATCCTGTTTTGACGTGGTTAGGCTCTGTCATTTTTATCCACTCCTACTGATTCGGGTCCTGACCCTATAAATTCCCCCTTTGCCTTGGCCTCTTGCAGTGATATGCTATCTATCCCTTCCAATTTGCTTGTTCGCTATATTATCGCACTCAAGAATTCGCTCCGGATTCAGCTGATTCTTGTAAGTTTCTTTTCGTTTTCTTGTCTTTCATTTCTTTCTTTTTTGTCCCTAGTTTGTTGATTAATATTCTGGTTCTGTTACTATTCTTCAGATCTACAAGCATTTCTCCATAGCTTGCGATGCGTTTCTTAATCATTTCCGAATCAAGATTTGTTTTAGTGTTGTTGTTTTCTCTGTTCTGTTTTGATTCATTACTTTGTTAGTTATTTTGTTTTTGCGCTTCATAGATCCTATAGGGCATAGGCTCTTGAGAGGTGTTAGTTTGTTGGAGTGGTGGCCTTTATAGGATTTGGCTTTCTGTAGAGAACGTTAAAGGCTTCCTTTTTTGATGTGTTTTCTCAGATGGGATTTGAGAGGAACGTACTTCAAATTCAAATCTAAGATTCATGTTTAATTACACCGTTTGTTAGGTTCTTGCTGCCTCTTAAGGGCGTAATGTTCTATTCTGTTGAACTGGTGGGCGTGTATACTTTAATTCTGAAGAAGACACTGGATCTAATCAAAGTTCTACTGAACTAGAAGAATCCGAATATGAAACTTATATTCCAATAAAATTTGCAGACTTAACAATAGACATGTTAAATGCAGAAATAGATAAAGAAATTCTGGTGGGCGTGTTATTCTGTTTTGCCTTTTGGAGGGACGTGTACTTCCTAATTATTATTTGCTTCTCTTGCTGGACTTGTTATTTACAAAGCCATCCAAATTATTTCAGCATTTTATTAATTCCAGATCTGGTGGTTACCTGAGCTTCTGTGTTCATTAGCAGAGGAGATTGTATGCCGTATATTCATGTTATGGTGATTTAGAGCTTCATATAGCAAACAAGATCTAGTTTATTTTCCATTCAAATCTTACGAGTCCTTTTTTATTCATCCATCCCATGTTTTGTTATCCCGTTGAATGAGTGTGATATGCTTTGATCCATCTGGGCATTTCATTTGAGAGAGAAAAGATCTAACCACCCAAAAAAAAAAAACTACCACGCACACAAAAGGAAAAATACCTCTTTACATTTCTGACTTCTTTCTAGAAATGCAGGATTTAGGTGGTTGTTGAATGAAACAGAATGTAGGTTTTACTTTCCAATTTTTGTTCTGGTGTTTATATGCATTTAATGAGCCATTTTGTTATGGTAGTGACTATATAAATTTGTTTAACCTTGCAGATTAATCTTGTTTGCCGTTAAGTTTCCCCTTTTACTTCGCAAATCTTTACTTATTCTTAAGTTGTTTCCCTCCATCTGATCCATTCATCCCATACGGACTTGAGAAAATGCAAGAAGTTACAGGAGGCTGAGTCTTGCCAAGTTCTATGGCCTACTCTGGTAAGACTTTGTGTTGACTATTGATGACTCGATGCCTTCATAATTTGTATAGTCAAGTTGAAATCATTAACTTTTTTTTTTTTTGCCTGTAATTAATAGATATCTGGGCAATGTGTGAGGGAAGATACAACTCCAGCGGCTTAAGATCAAATAGGCAAAAAGCAATCGGAAATAATTACTTTAGGAGCAGAATCTCTGTTATGGAATTTGAGTCAGACTGGACAAAACACAGAAAATCATCAGCTTATACTGCTCAAGTGATTCGCTCTGCAACATCTTTTATGCCTTGGTCTTGTAGAATCCCTATTGGCGAAGGATATCATGAATTTATTTAGTTTTATGAATCTCAATAAGTGCCTTGCTACAATATTTTGGTTGATTGGTCAAATACAAAAGTGCTCTGAATTCTTTTAGTATATGATATTTTAGTATTGATAATGCCAAGTTTTGGTACTGGAAAGAAGAGATTTACAGAGTCAAATATGTGTTTCACCAATTTGGTCAAGCAGGATACACCAAATCATTCAAAGAGCAATAACTGTTTGACTTCTGAGGTTTTTGATGATGAAGATGGTCCCATTCTACCGGGGCTACCTGATGATGTGTCTAAGCATTGCCTTGCACTTGTGCCTCGTGCCAGCTTCCCGGCTATGGGAGGTGTCTGTAAGAGGTGGAGATCATTTATTCAGAGCAAGGAATTTATCACTGTGAGAAAGTTGGCTGGCGTGCTTGAGGAATGGCTTTATATCTTAACTATGGATCGTGATGGAGGAGAAAGCCACTGGGAGGTTCTTGATTGTCTCGGCCAGAAACACCGTTCTCTTCCACCGATGCCTGGTCCAGGAAAGGCCGGATTTGGGGTGGTGGTTCTTAATGGAAAGCTTCTTGTTATGGCTGGGTATTCAATAGTTGATGGAACTGGCTCTGCCTCTGCAGAAGTTTACCAGTATGATTCTTGCCTCAACAGGTATGTTCTTCTGCTGCACTAAAGAACTAAGTTGAATAAAATCTGTTCGGAGAACCCTTTGATGGAGAATTCAGTTGATTCTTTCTTTTCAATTCAATTGGGTTATCACTGTTCCTAAGGGATAGGATCTCTGACTGTTTTATTTTCCATATTCTGTGGAGTTAAGCTTCAGGCAACTTGCATATATAACTCTGAATGTTTTGATGTCTACCTGTAACTTCCTGCTATGCCATATATCATTATGTCTTTTTTTTTGTCAGCATAGTGTAATCTATTTTCTAAATGAATGCAGAATATTTTGTTCATGGACATCATTCTGATTTTATCATTTTAAGATTATATATCTATTATTTGGAGGAGAAGATTTTTTTGCACAGTGCAATAATATAAAGTTCGCAATGACAATTGCAGTTGGAGCAGATTGCCAGACATGAATGTGGCCAGATATGACTTTGCTTGTGCTGAAGTCAATGGTTTGGTTTATGCCGTTGGAGGCTATAGGGCGGATGGAGAAAGTCTCTCTAGTGCTGAAGTGTATGATCCAGATGCTTCAAAGTGGACCCTGATCGAGAGCCTCCGTCGCCCAAGATGGGGTTGCTTTGCATGCGGATTCAAGGGGAAGCTTTATGTGATGGGTGGAAGGTCAAGATTCACAATTGGGAACTCCAAGTTTGTGGATGTTTATAACCCTGAGAAGCACATCTGGTATGAGATGAAGAATGGTTGCGTGATGGTCACGGCACATGCAGTACTCGGTAGGAAGCTGTTCTGTATGGAGTGGAAGAACCAAAGGAAGTTAGCAATATTCAACCCAGAGGATAATTCATGGAATATGGAACCAGTGCCATTGACTGGGAGCTCGAGTATTGGTTTTCAATTTGGGATTCTGGATGAGAAACTTTTGCTGTTCTCACTAGAGGCTGATCCTGGATACAGAACTCTGTTATATGATCCATCTGCTGCCCCAGGATCAGAATGGCAGACTTCTGAGATAAGGCCATCTGGTTTGTGCTTGTGCTGTGTAACAATCAGGGCATGAAATTTTGAAGACTTCGATGATGGAGGAGTTGGAAAGTAGAGTTCTGCTTTCTTCGTTTTACTACTGATATGAAGGAAGTGAAGGTTTCTTGGTTTTAATTTCAGTGCGTATGCTCTTCACTGCTATTGATTTATGTATCATTTTTCAGTTATGATTGACTGTTTGAGATGTACCTTTTAGATTGTGGTTGGACATTGGCCCTGTTCCTGATATTCCCAGATTAGATTTATTTTCTAAATGCTTCACTAATTCTAATTTCCATACATTTAGTTATACAATTAGACATATTTTCCTGGGCAGCACACAAGGGATGATATGAGCTGAATTGTTCATTTCTTGTAAATAGGGGAGTTGCTAAACAATTGATATCATGTATTGATCTTTTGGCTAAAAAAAAATACATTTGGTGCTTTTTTTTATACAAAGAAAAGTTTATGTATATTTAACACCAGTTTTTTACTAAAGTTAGAATATATAGTCATAGAGCTTAAAAAATAGTGATAAGAGATTTATGAAATCATTTATTAAAAGAGTCTATAAATTAAATTTATAACTTTATGAGATATATACATGTTCTTTATTATTTTATCTGTGTTAATTCTCATTTTGAAGCATTTTGAATGGTAGCATTCCTTCTTTTTCCCGCAAAATGGTCTGAAGTCTGAACCAATTCAATTTAAATCAGCAGGTTTTACTGTTTCAAAATAACTGGATTATAGAAATTAAATCGAACTAGTAATATTTGAGTGTAAGTACTAAAATGTTCACAAATATAGCTCTATTTTCTTGTCGTGAGCTATACGTTGTATTAAGCTTTGTGTAGAACTGTTTCTTCCCCACTATTCATTACAACTGAATATTTCTTCCCGTTATAATTTCTTTTTCTCAGCATTTCCCAATATTTATAAGGTTCAAAAAATAACCTAAGAAATTAATTATACATTTATTATTCAAAAAAATATATTGATAATAGTACGTGTTTTCTAAGTAATGCAATTAAGGCAAAAAAAACTTCATATGCGAAGGCAAAGCATTGGCAAGGAAGAAACGCTTGATTTCAGGTTGACGCTGGTTTTTAAATCAAAACACGTCTTCATTTCGCAACAACACAGCCGGAGCAGTGAGCATTTCGTCGAGCACTTGCGGTGCCAGATTTTGCTCTATCAATGGCGCCTTGTGCTTAGATCGAATAGAGATCCCATTTTTCTCTATCTTTCTCTACACTTGTCTCTACAGTCCTCACAATGTTTGGCGCTCAGAGTTCTTCGTCGCTCTTCGGAACCCCTTCTTCAACCCCGGCGTTCGGTACCCCTTCTTCAACTCCGGCATTCGGTACCCCATCTTCTGCACCAGCGTTTGGTGCCACATCTTCGACGCCGGCGTTTGGCGCGCCGTCTTCAACGCCGGCTTTTGGAACCCCGTCATCTACGCCGGCGTTTGGTACTCCGTCTACGCCTTCTTTTGCTACTGGGTTCGGCACTTCACTTTTCTCGACGTCGTTTTCTTCTCAGCCACAGCAACTGCAGCAGACTCCGCTGTTTCAGCAACCTGCTTCTACTGGTTTTGGATTTAAATCTTCTTTTGCGACGCCACAACCCGCACCGGTTCAGAATGCACAATTGACTACTCATATGGCTAATGTAGCTCCCATTCCTTTTTCTCTCGCCGATCGCGATATTCAAGTTTGTTAACCCACCTTCATAAAACCTATCGTAGCTCTATACCTTTCCCCTCTTTACATATTACATTGTATTCTTATGGATTATGATTATTATTTTGTCATCTTAAGGCTATCGTTGATGCTTATAAGGAGGAGCCTGGAAATTCTAAGTATGCCTTTAAGGTATTCCACTCACTGTTTTTATTTTTTTGCAGTTACAGAATAATTTCTACCATTTCAAGCTTTATTCTGTTGTTTATTGGAGGTGTTCATGGGTCTTGATAGTAAAATTTTCCGTACCTATTTGTCCAATTTAAGCATTTAGGTGTGATGTTAAAAGGCTTGTTAATGTTCATCCTTTATCTCAATTTTCTGTGTTCTGCAGCATTTATTATTCAGTGTAACAGAACCGCAGTACAGGGCGAAGCCTGCTGGTGTATCAGACGTAAGTTCCTTCCCTCAACTTGTAGAGGAAGTATTGAACATTTTGTTTTTGTTTCACCCCTGGCTAATTCTGGGTAATAGTTTGTATTGCCAGATCATTTGGGCAGAGGCAATGGGGAAGCTTGAGGGTATGGAAAGTGCTGATCGAGACCGTCTATGGCCTCAACTTGTTCAGGGTTTCAAGGATCTTTCACAACGACTCAAGGTAAATTTAGTTAGTTCAAAATTTCATGTAATTCCACCTTTTATTTTTCTAATAGTGGTTTCTTGGCCTTGGGGGTTTAACCAATAGACCAATCATCAAAAGAAAAGAAAAACAATAGAGCAGTACTAGTAACTTTAATATCGGATGATTTGAATAAAATGCCTGTTCAGATGGGGTTTTGGTGTGTAGCGATCATATATTTCCGTATTTTACAATATAAAAGTGTTAGAATGGATGCTGAACATTTGATTTATTTGTGTCCTTAGATTGTTTAGATGATTTTTTCTGGTGAGCATATGCACTGGGATTAACAAATTAGTGTTGAAAAGACTGCTGGTTTCTTTAATTACGTTCAAAATAAGTCAGGGTTAATGAGGCTCGGTTGGAAAATAATTTCTCCAATTCTAAAAAATTTAGATCCATGGTCACTGCTAACCCACATCCTGCATTGGAAGTGGGTTATTGTCTTTTTTCTATATTGGCTTGTAACTTGTCACTTGGTAGATATTGAAACCACTCACAACAACGGACTGGTGCTTTGAATATCAAATTGATATTCATAGTGCTAATCTGTAAGTTCTTATTCTTGAAACCTGGTAACATATACATATTGGATGGGAGAAAGAGTAGAATACATCATTATAAAGAGCAAGACATTGGAGACTTTGAGATTTTGAACAAATATTGTTCCAATCTTCCTTCCCCTTTGGACCTTTGCATAGTATATCTTCTGTTTTAAGCGGTTTAAATTATTGTTTTTCATAAGTGAATGATTTAAAATTGGCGGGTAGTGTTTAATCTAACAATTAAGATAGCTGGCTTGAATGTTAGAGGGGATTAATTTCCACTGTAATAACTTTTCAAGACACAACAAGGGAGCAAGGACGTCTTATGCAATAGCTAAAGAATATATCTATGAATATTCTTTTATGGTTGAGAGTAAGGGGAGGGTGCGTGTGGAGGTAGAGGGAGAGGGGAGAGAATAGATTTTATAGACAAGAGCTACATGCTAAGGGACAAAATCATGCATGTTTAGTCTTTCCTAGTTACCACAGTTTTTAATAGCCGCATGATAAAAATAAAAATTGTTGGCTTGTTTACATGGACATACAAGAGGAGGAGTTGGTTTTCTGTAGAGTATGTCTTGAAAAGTTTAGAGCTCAAGAATCTCGGGAGTTTCCTTTTATTTTTCCCCTTATTTATTATGTATGAGAATTGAGTGCTGTTTTAACATGATTGATTTAGGAGAACTCTATTTTTCCATTTATAATGTATGCATTTTGATTTCTCAAACTCCCCTTTGAGCCCATGTTCAGTTATCTCATGCTGCATTTACCTTGTGCAGATCCAAGATGAGGTCACTGTTTCAGACGCAGAGAGATTGCGCATAACCCAAAGTAATGTTAAAATGGTGCTGCTCTTCCCTGCACAATGATAAAGTGGTGCTGAATTTGTTTTCATCATGCATTGATGATTTGGCTTAATAATATCAAATGTTTCATGCAGCTCCAAAGACATTTTCAAGCTGATACCCTTCCTTGGATTCAAAGAATGCATCAGAAAGAACAAATTCTCCAACGGCGTCTTTTAAGAGTACGGGCAACTATTCCATATTTGAGAAAGAAACTTGCTGTTGATTTTGGAATGAAATAGCTCATTCTTTTTTAAAGAAAATGTGCATTATGACTTGTGCATTTATGAAAACAAGTAGCTGATGAGAAGTTGACATTAAAAAAAGGGGTAAATAAAAGTATCTTGTTTCTTTTGGCTGGTAATCCCCTCTTTAATTCTATGCTCTTGGTAACATCCTCTATAGCTGGTTGGGATTCTGATAGTTCATTGATAAATGGCGACCCCAAGCTGAGTTTGGGGCATTGGAGTTTGTTATTCATCAGCGTCACTCCATTAATCTAGTGTCTTCTAATATATTGTGATTGAAGGTAATGAGAATAGTGGAGGCATTGGAAGGAAAAGGCTGTCGCATACCCTTAACAAAAGGGGAAGCTGAACTCGCAGAGAAATTAGCGACCATAACTAGACAGGTAGAATTGTTAGGAATCTTATGCAATCTTCTACCTCCTGGTGCAGGTGGAACTAACACTTTGTTGCAGCTGAAAGGATCCGGAGCAGAACTATCTAGAAGGGTACAGAACCTGCTAACTGTATCCCGTGTTCAGGCAAATGATGGTGGATATGGTGGCTCGGTGTATCTTCCAGGGTCAACAAAAATTCATGAACAGAGTCTTACTGAGTTGCAGGAGGTAAGATGGGACCAACTTGGAAGGTTTAGCGCTTAATATCAATATAAAAAGTAAAACAAGTTACTGTTGTTTTCCTCTTCCTGAAGTACGTACAAATCATTATAAAATTTATTTTTACTGTATAATCACCGTGCAGCTGCTAATTTTTTCAAATTTTCTTTCCCCCCTCTTAAATCCTGTCATGTTGCTAAGGATACGCCAATGGATTATGTGTAATGGTGCTTGTTTCTATGTGGGCAGGTGTTGCAACAGCAGACGGAGGCAATAGCAAAACTTGGAAATGTATTGAAGCGAGATATAAGGGACATGGAGATTATGATGGCCGAGGACACAGCAGCAACGGATAATGGGAAATCGAACTAACATTCAAAAGAAAACTTGAAGCTTTCATATTTTCTCTTTCCTAATGATAGTTGGATTTGTCTTATATTTTTTGAATCACTCGACAATTGTGAGTTTGTGACAGCAGATAATAGTGAGCTGAAGAATGATGCAATAGGAGTTGGCTTGGGGGTTGAAAGTTGAAGGTTGAACCAGTAGTTGCAACATTGCTTACGACTTGAGCCGTGATAGTCCGTCCAACACCATGGTGTAATATCTCACAAAACTTGTAGAACTTGTGACATTTGTCTTAAGAGTTTTGAGCTTATTGAAAGCTTTACAATATGAAAAATGGTATATCATCCTTAATCTGATTTTTTAACAAACATCATTTATTTACTCATTTTTTGTTTAATAATTTTATGGGAAGCGGCTCAGCTCTACTAATCCAAATTCATTAGCGAGCGTACCTAATTTATTGGAAGTTCCTTGCGTTGCTCGAATGAGGATGATCCTCCATTATCAAGATAAATCTGGAAGTAATCAGCTAACTACATTTGGTGTTTATCTTGATCATTATACATAAATATTCTTGATTAAGGAAAAAGGGTAAGAAAAAATTGTACTAACAATCAGATTCGTCCTACACTTGGCCATATGCTTCCGCCATGACTAGCACTACAAGCGCTGTCCAACCAGTGAACGCTCGCGTGCCTTTACCCTTTCCCTCTTTCTGATCGTACTGTTCCCACAAAAATCCAGTCTGCTTATAGTTGCGTACTATGTTCCTGCATAAAGGAGAAAATGCATTTTAACCAATTTTTTTTATTAAAGCCAGATTAGAACAGTAACAAACGAAATTAAATCATACCTAATTAAATTGTGCCTCAGCTCTTCGTAGATGGTTCTAGCTCTGTCCTGATATGGTCCATTCTCTGCAGAATTCAACCCACAGATTAATTTAAGAAAGCCACAAGCAAGATTTTATCATTCTAAGCAATACACACACACACACACACACACACACACCTTTGGAATAATAGTGGAGGGCTGAAAGAATTCTGTAATTCATGTTTATCCAGATAGGACCCCTCCAGTATGGCCCATCGTGCTCTGTGTTGTACTTCATGTACAAGGAGCTGCGTTTAAGATATCATATT
Organism: Leucaena leucocephala; assembly: GCA_037074615.1. Taxonomy (NCBI): domain Eukaryota; kingdom Viridiplantae; phylum Streptophyta; class Magnoliopsida; order Fabales; family Fabaceae; genus Leucaena; species Leucaena leucocephala. The sequence goes on from CM073562.1 coordinate 14,970,975, forward strand.
TAGTTTACCCAGAATAAATTAAATATATGGTCATTGATCAGTAAGATTTCTGGAATTAAAATCATAAAAACACATTATAGACCTTGTTTTGGCCAGAGAGCGGAGTCCATAGTCTGTCCATAAGACACTTCGGTTTGAAATGAAGTCAAGTTGTTTTCCCAGAATCCATGATGCCTGACATATAACAGTACCATACATAAATCAATTCGAAGCTAATATATGGGTGACAGAAAATATCATGATCTTAAGGATTAAGCTGCATTACAGGTGGTATGATCTTCCCCATGAATGGGAACAAACTACCATAACCAAAATGAGGAACAAATCTCAACTTTGGTCTCTCTAAGACATCCCGGACGAGCTGGCGAGTTACATGGTTGGGTCCTACCTCAATTTCTTTCCATTTCAAGCGAACCTAACAGTTACACGTGCAAAGGAAATCTCATTGGTTGAATTGAGGAACAATGAATCGCTAATATTTTGAAACAGTATGCCTATAATACTAATCGCCAATCGGAAATGAATATGCAGTATACCTTTTCTGTATGATTTCCAAAATCAAAGTAAGCACCATATGCATCATCAAAATGCATCTGTAACAACAAACACAAATTAAACACGGACAGAAAATTACAGTTTAAAGGAACTGGCTCTTCAATCTCACGATACAGATATATGGTAAGAGCCATCAGCATGGTTTGCTTTCCCTTTTCTACCCTCCAAAAACCACAAAACATTGTTTACATTAAAATGCATCATCCATCCATGATAATCGCAAGAGTCTTCCATAAAGGTACCATATGCAGGCAGTGTAGTTCAAATTTCAAAAAATATATGGCTTATTCATTCATGAACTGACTTATGAGGGAACACTTAAGTTTGAAATAGGGTAAAAGTGTATCAATCATCCTAAGCTAATTTTTGAGGAGCAATTAACACCCTAAAGTATTTAAGAACACAATCAGCACCCGCAATCAATTTTAGAAGTATAATTAGTACCTTAAAGTATTTAAAGGTACTATCGCACCCCAAACTAATTTTAGAGGGGCAATTAACATTTTAAAGTATTTAAATTGGTACAATTTTACCCCTTTGCTAACAAAAATATTAATTTTCATTTGATACATGTTACATAAACTTTTTATTTCGACACATTATTGTTTAAAAAGACACGTGTAATGTTGTTTTAATAAAATTTCTCAATATTCACATATAAATTTTATACAATGTCAATTTTAGAGTTTATTCAGTACTCTTGTTTAAGTAATATGACACGTGACTTTTTAAATAATAATGTGTCAAAATAAAAAGTTTAAATGATATGGATCGGATAGAAACTTATGTTTTTGTTATAAAAAGGCGGAATTGTACTAATTTAAATATTTTAGGGTGCTCGTCGCACCTCCAAAATTAGTTTAGGGCACTAATTGTACCCTTAAATACTTTAGGGTACTAATTGCTCCTCTAAAATTAGTTTGAGGTGTTGGATGCTGATATGTTCACTTTTGCTGATCACACATACAGCAGGAAGAAATATAAGAAAGGAAAGATTCCTTTTGTGGGTCAGGACGTTGACCCAAACATGCAAGCTGAATTGGAGAAAGAAACATAAGACTAGATAGCTTAGGCTTTATGTTTAGCTGCTGCTTTTGCTGTCTTACTTTACTGTCTTACTTTTGTCTTATTTTAATGATATTTTGGGGACTGTGTCAGGCACTGTTTTGATATTATATAGAGCCGTAGGAGTCTCTGGAAAAGGGGGGAGAAAAGTGGTAAGGATAGGAAAGGAGAGGCTGGACTCTCAAAATACCAGGGGAGCCTAGCTGGGAGTGAGCAATGTTGCATTCCTTGGGTTAGTCTATATTTGTTGGTCAAGGGGTTTTGTTCAGGATCACTGATTTGTTGTTACAGTGTGACTCTGTTGTTCTCTATTAATACAAACCTGCGTATATTCAGAATTGCCAAGTTGTGTGCTACTGTATCTGATTTGTGGACAGATTATAACAGATGCACTTTTATCCTTTGAAATATTCCTTTGCAGAGCAATCATAACATTCTACACATCTGCGGCTCTGCCAGGGAGGCACTCTTTCTATTCTCCATGTCTTTTGTTTTTTTACAAGAAAATTGTAGGAAAGATGTTATAGAAATTTGTGCATACCACAAGGAGGAAAACTTAGAAAGAAAAAATTCTAGATTAGGAAATTTAAACAATTTTTGTATCCAGAAAGTAAACTTTATATTGTCAAACCCTGCCTTTTCATTTTTCAACATGTATTCTGATTCTTTAGAAAAACTTTTATTACCATATATGTCCTTTTCAAGTTCTTTCATCTTCTTATCAGTCTTCACAAATTTTGGCCTTACAATTTGAACATTATTTTTGCTCATATTTCTGAACTCCTACCCGATCCATAGCAACTAAAATTAATGATGGAATATCAAGGTGAAGGTAGTTCCTAACAAAGGATACAAGGAAAGAAAATACCTGGTTCAGTAACTCAAAATCTGATAGCACTTTAGCAGTAGTAGCATAATCCTGCATGATTCCCTTCAATGTGTCAAAGAGAAAAGCCGGTTGCCTCTCTGCTTCTAGTACTTCCCCTAATTATGATCTACTAATTAATAAGGCATGTGTTGCTTTGTTGATACCTTGCCAGGTTTCGTTTCCTTGTCCAACAGCTCTTCAATAGAATCCATACAATCAGCTGCAAGTAGCATCCAAAATCTAAGATCCACGTGACGTTCATCTCTACTTGGGTGTGAAGCACGCGGATAATCATCCAATCCGGAGGACAGTGTCTGAATATGCAAGAACCGATGTCATAAAGCAATAAACATATCCATTAAAGATAAGTCGAGTTTGTCTAAATGGACCAACATTAACATAGACAGCAGGGTTAAGTGACCCCATTTTGGATGAAGATATAAAGTAAACCACTTCAAGAACAAAAATAGCAAGAGAGAAGACAGGTTCCAAAATCCAAACTCATCTAGCCCATGTGCTTCAGACTTGCCAACAGCAAAGTTAATATCATATCATATTACCAATTTCACTGGAAAGATAAGTTTGAAGTATATTCTGCCATATTCATACAACCATGAAGTAGATTGCCACCCAAGTGCAAAGTGACAAACAATTGGGTAGGTTTCTGGCCTATTTTCACAGCTATATATCAACAAATCTAATCTGTTATTGCCTTTGCATTAGCCTTTGTTTTAAACATGACCATAGATGTTTTGATCAAGTTGATACTGGGATCTAATGTAATAGTACAGAATCAAAATTTTAAGCATATATAAAATAAATAAAATGAGCATGTACCTTGGGATTTAATTCACGAATTGTCCTATTGTCTCGTCCATGCCAATAGTAGCTGCTCATCTGATTACCTGTGTTAAAATAGATAAAAACCCAAAACTTGGTTAAAGAGAAAAGATATTGAGTGCTTAAAGCAGATCACACATATAGGATATACCTGACTGAGTTGTATTGAACCAATGGAACCATGCTTCTAGTCGAACAAAAGCACGTTCCAGAAACAGAGAGATCTCGGTTCTCTCAGTCCCAGTAAACTTGTTGTTCTTCAAGCCGTGAACTATATCTGAAGCAATCAATTTTTTTACGATTTTGTTCAGCATAAGGTGGATGGGACCACACAGATGCAGAAGGAAGAACTAGGAATACACACAATAGTGCAATAGAACCAATAGAAAAGGAGTGCTATTATTTACAGTGTTTTGTGGAATGTTCATGTCCCACATGATCATACAAACACATTATATAACAGCAAAAATCACACAGGTCACAAGAATAGTATGAAATCCTAATAACTGCTTTAATGCGCCGAAATATTACTGGAGTCAACACCACCAGAAAAATGCCAGGAATCCTTCTGATCTATAGTTTAACCCTCTGTTATGTAGGATTATTAAGAATTAGCCAGTGGAAGTGTTATTTTCATTAGGCGATTTATGTCCTATAAGCCTATAAATGAGGGATGAGATAGATTAAGTGGTCTGATTGATTTGAAGAGTACTTTGTTTTCCATGTTCTCTGTCACAATCCTTGAAAGTGGTATTTATACATATAATTATACTAATAAGGTGCCAATTATCACACCTCATTGCAAAACTTATTATCCAGAAAACAAGAAGAAGAATCTCGAAATCTTCCAGCTTTGATTGGTAAACTTCTATTCAAGCATAATTCCCAAGCTAAATCAAAAAATGGAAAGGGGGTTATGATTCTCATGCAAACATGGATAGTTTGACATGGAAAGCATATGTAACCAGGAGGTTTCTTTTCATCATCCCTCAATGAAAAAGGAAAACTTCTCATTGGCAGTCTGATGTCAGACTATGGCTTCCATGATATTGCCCATAACAAGTATGGCCTTCTAGTGCCAGAAGTTATGATTTTCATGTCTCAGGAATGAGGAAAAAGGAAAAATAAACGTAAAAAATTACCACTTATAACTAAAAACAGAGTTGGAGGGTTTCCATTAGTTGGATGCTGAGGAACAAACTCCTCGGGGACCTTACTGCAAGTACAGAACAAAATATGTCACAAGGACAACTGCTAAAAACAGCAATTAGTTGAACAAAATGTTTTATACTGCACCTCAATGCTTCAGCCCCCAGAATTTGTTCACGTGGTATCCATCCATCAGCATTCATAAGATCCAACCAGTGTCCAATGATGTCCAAGGATATATGAATATCCCAACGCCTGGCCATTGTTTTATATGTCCAAATAAAGTATGTTTCCCCAGACCAAAGATGATCCACAGATTATATCAGCTATAAGTCTAATGCAGTCAAGAAAATACAGAACTTATCTCTGGAGGCAGATTTCAACTCAAGAATAACAACAACAAAAAATACAAAGGACAGAGCTATCTTTGAAAACTGACCAGATTAAAAGCTGATGAAAACCTTCATCCCATAAAAATCCTCTTGGAAAGAAAGGTCGACTAGGAACAGCTGTATAAAGCTCAGCAGGCCAATAATATAAATAATTATCATTATTTTTAGACTGCAAGAGAAAACATCCACTGTATGTCAATACTTCAAATTGATTATAGCTTATTAACTTTACAAAGAGAAGCCATATTATGGTGTACTTCTGGAAAATAAAGCAACTTGTAACAATTAAGTAAAGAATGGCAGAGCTACAGTTTCACATCTTAGAATGAAAGTTTACAACTATAAGATGTAATGCAAAAAACTGCAAATGACACAGATCTAGTAACTAACACAACATTTCTTTTCTGAGGTTAATAAGAAGCACATCAAAACATTTTTGTTCTATTATGATAAACAACAATTATTCGGACAAGGACAAATGGCAATCTTCTGAAGAGGGATAAATTAAATTACAGACAAATGTAATAAGGAAAACGGATCCTCTACAGACATGCATTCATGACTTAATAGATAGAGAGTGGCATAAGAGGATTTGGAAGTTTATGGGGTCCATATTTTATAATTATACCCTTCTTCTCCTTTCTCTTTATCTCTGTCAAATGTACAAGACGTGGTCATTTTTGTGGAGTCAGAGGATCCAAACTCTGTAATAGAAGCTTAGATAACAGCTTCTACAAAGAACCATAGAATGACCAGCTATTTGAGAAATATTACAAACACAGTTCAATACTAGGTAAGAGGTACAAATATGCTTCTTAGGACATCACTTTTTTGTTCTTTTCTTCTCGAGTCAAATGCCAGCATAAACAATCAACTTGAGACGTAAAGCAACAACTGAAAGCATATTGAGAAGCAGAAAGTCAAAATACACGACATAGATATAACATATAACATCTGTATTTTTAGTAGTTACATGTTTAATTATATGCGATTAAAGAATGACATACTCTTCCTGACTAAAAATAGGCAGTGGCTTACATTAAGTATTTCTGAGACAGCGATTTTTGACTGGCCATAGAAGTAGCCCACGCCACCTAGTAAGTTTCCAATAGCAGCCTTACCAACAGATATAGAATCTGAATCCACCTGAAATTCATTACCAAGATAAGGAATTATTTCCATTGAGCATCAGTTTCTCGGAGCATTCAATCAACTAATTGAAACAGGAGATCAACACATTTACAGGCCAGATGCGTTGTCAGAAAGAATACATTTTTTAATAAGTCAAGACAAATAAAATAAATAACTAAAAGCCAATAAACTTTACCTTGTCAGCCAATCCAAACAAATTTTCAAACTTATCATCAAATTCTTGTTTCTTCTCTTTCAGTTGGTTGGTAAGTGAGGTGCCTTCCATTGAACAGGAGCAAATGAACATTTAAAATGCTATTTGATTAGCCAATGTCAATTAAAGCAAGACATTCTACAAACTCAGTAACTAGTAGACTAGTTCTTGCAAAAGTATACACTAACTAAACAGGGAAGTAGCCCATGAGGCAGAACAGAAGCCAGAAGCAATGAGTTTGAAAGCCAAGTAAACACGCCTTCCAAACTAAAGCCTGAATTTCAATAATAACAAATTAGCAACACAAATGTAAAAGTCTTGATGATATCTTTATCCATGAAAAGCAGCTTTGTTAAGAACCAGCTAACTATTACAATGAAGTCAAAACTGATTTTGTTCACCTTTGTCATGGAAAATCACAAATAAGGACATGCCATATATTTTTTTAAAGAAATGAACTGAAATTAACAAAACCTGTAAGATTAATGACACGTTCTTCTAATCTTGAGTTTTCTGATCCAGTTCCAGAGACAAGAACAAAATCTGTTTTGAGAGGAAATCTACCAACAATCTGCAACAAGAAAATGTTAAGTGCATGACACAACAAAACCATATGGAAAACGAAGTTTCAAGAGCAGTTGGAGAGATCTCTCGTCTTATGTAAATAATTTAAAGCAAATGCTAGGGTAAGAAAAATGAAGGGTGGCCAAAACTCAATGAAATAAGTAAAATAAAATGTTCAATGGGCTTCATAAAGCAGGTATCTATATGCTCTATTATTACCTGAAAAACTAAAACATTTGGAGAATTGTCTGATGAGTCAGATAGCTGCAGTCGAGCTTGCTTCATTATCTAGTAAAATATGCATGTAAGTAGAGATATTGGAAGTTTGGAAGAAGGTCCACAAAGACAATTTCACAATAGCAAATTCTCGTATTGCCTGTAAGATTATGTCATCAAATATTTGAATTTATAAAGTAGAAACCTAACATACTTGTGCTGCAAGATTTTGTTGGACAAGATCAGACAAATTGTGAAAGTGAGGTGTATTAAATCCAGCATAATGCACTTCCAAGTCATCCTGAAAGAGCAAAACCACAACAAAGAGAGCTAAAGATTACCACCATACATAATAAATTATTATGAATCATGAAGAGTGATATTGACTATATGAGGATGGTAAATGAAGCTGAATTTATGGGTCACTGAAAGGTCCAAGAAAAAAGGAGTGTCTAAAATTTTCATCTGGGTAATTTATCTACCAAAAGGAGGGTATAATACAGGTTGGCTAAAAGGTGTGAGGATTCATTTCTTTATGATTTTATCATATTGTTAAACTGTTCCAAGGAAACAAACATGAAGAATGGTTGCTTCTTTCTTTTCTTTTTATAGAAAAAACGTGACTTAACTATAGGCAATCAATCATAAACACCATAAATGGGTTCACTGATAGTACAAGAAGCATAATCTTGAATATTCTACCATAAGATGTTTTTGTTCACGTTACCATTGATTTTAAATGTAGCTGCCAATCTCCAATATCCGTTCGAGAGCCAGATGTAATTAAGGAATCCTCATGATTGTTCAAATAATCTCCACTCACACTTAGAACATTACCACCCTCATCAGCCAAGTAGAAAAAGAGTTGGCCATTTCCACCAAATTCTTCATCCCATTCAGATCTGTGAACGGATCACAATAAATCACTATATGGATAGAACAAAAAGGGATTACTTCAAGACATGAAGGCTCCATCGTTATAGAGTTACATGCAGACATAGAAAGAATGAAAAACTCAATTCAGAATTCTGAACTCAATATTGATGTACTTGTTATCCATCGAATCCCAATCAAATCATATCAAAAGCTAAATAGAAGCTCATGAAAATTTATTTCTAATAGATTCATTAATGTAACTTTCTATAATTAAAAAAAATCCTAATAAAATTTACTAATACCACTTACTTCTCAATTTGCATTTCAATTCGTACAGCCCAATCCCCTCCATAACCACTGCCATCCATCTTTGATTTCAAGAAACTAACATCCAAATTCATGCCATGGTCAACTAGCAACTGATGCCCAAAATCACGTCCATTATGATTTTTCCAACCATAAGTGCTTAGCTCATCATCATTATTGCATACATGTCGCATGTGATATCTGCCATCCTTTATGCCAATCCACATTAATCCAGCCATCAAAGATTTGGGAGTCCTACAATCACAAAATAATTATTTCTGAGAATGTTGCAAAGACTAAAGTTTTTGGGTGTCAGAATCGTGCAAAATCAAAGCAGGCTAAGCTACCCTATCTTTAGCGTGATCCACAATGTTGCATGGAAAAAAATCCATGAATTAGATATCGCATGCATTTGTAAGGCTAACGCTAAAATTCCCTCTGCATCCTTCTCAGAAGTTAAACCAAATAAATGGATAAACTAAAAAACCCTTCTCACTGCAGAAGCCAATATTACTACATTAACGCATTTTATGTAAAGCCCGTGTAAGCATTTCATCATATTGTCTTCGTAAGGTCAGACGTATCCCACATATAGTAGTACAGTACTAAACTGGTTTTCAGACCACACTTCATTTCACACTGCAAGGCCTGAACTTATAACACATTAACATCCCACAAATATGACAACGGAATATTTATGAGCTATAAACATTTGAGTTTCGTTTACGGAACAAAAGGAGTTTCGAACAGAGCAAGACAATACCTCGCACGAATTCCGAGATATACATGGGGGCGATAAGTTCCCCAATATAAACTCTCCTTATGCTGACCTTGGAACTGTGATAACGCCAAAATTATTCAATCCCCAAAACAACAACAAATGCCGAATTTTCCAAAACATTATTATAAATAAACTTATCCATCCTTAACCTGAGGAAGGTTCATCATCTTTGGCGCAGGAAATGGTGTGACAACCCTAGGTATCTGAGCTTCTGCGGGATGATTTAGGATATGATTGATCATAAACAAGATAGTGAAGAATGCTAAGAAGCAAACACCAAGCATGACTTTAAAAGAAGCGTTGAATATTGGGAGAGAACTTCGATCTTTAGTTCTATGATTACGAAGCTTGAAACTGGGTTTCTCTGGACGAACAGACTCATCATGATTGGGATCAGTGGAGGATCTGATTCTGCTACGAGCGCTTCTCCTTCCACCTCCAGCCATTTTCTGGCTTGTTTTGAAATACTTCAGAAACTTCAGGTGAAGGGAGTAACTGAATTAAGGAGGTTTAGCATCAGGAGTTTCTGGTTTTTCGTCATGCAGTGTAGTGTGAAGTCGTTGGACTATGGAGTAACGGGAGGACGAGAAACCAGTGAGAAACCACAAACGTTTTTTTTGTAACAAAAATTTTGAAAGGGTTAGGCTGGGCAGAGCGAAGTCTCCCGCGTTGAAACTTCCAAAGGTCCTTCACTTGAAGGTCCGAACTCCGAATTAGAATAACGGGCGTGATTTACAACGGAAAATAAAATTCGGCTAAAGCCCACTATTTTGATGCTCACATTTCTGGGCCTATAACCCAAAAGAAGGATCTAAGGCCTGTTGTTACGAAAAAGAAAGGGAAAATGACAATTACAGACTCATGATTTTTAAATATTCACTGTTGATAACTTGAAAAATTGCGAATTTTTTCAAAAATCATTAAATTAAATTATTATTGGTACATTTTAAAATTATAATTCATGCATCTTAAAGTTATAGTATGATTTACATGATTTAGAAGGGTATTTTTTGTATAACTATTTAGTATTTAATGCTACTAATTATTATTTAAATTTAGGTATTATTGGGATTAAATAAACTGTACATATAACTCTTCCTATATGGTTTTCACATGATTTTGAAACCTCAATTTTTTTAAATAATATTAGTTTCTTTGTACTTGATCCAATTATTGTCCGTATTTTTTGAGTAAAAAAGAGTTATATATATATATATATATATATATATATATATATATATATAAAGGAGCATGAATATGTATAATATGATAACTGAAATTGGGATAGGGAGGGAAAAGATGATGCAGTTGGAGTTAAAGATGTTTGTTGCTATGAAATCAAGCTATCCAAGTGTTGCCTGAATTAGAAGAATTGACATATATATATATATATATATATATATATATATATATATATATATATATATATATATATAGTATCAAAGTGGTGGCTTTTCTTTCTCATTTCATATTCTGTGTTTCTTCATTGACACTCCTATAGGCTGCTGTGTGTACTTGTATTTGGTCTCTTTTAATTTTCTTTGCCCTGAATCAAACACTCACATTGAGTTAACACGCAATTAGGTGGGCAAGGTGGTACGTTTTATTCAGTGTTCTCCCCACAATTTATTCTATTATCTTTGCACCCTCTTAATCTAATTAGTAATTTCCACAAAAAAAAACTATTAATTAAATACTCATCTCCCCTAATCCAGTTCATCATGTCTAGTTAAAAGGGTTGTGGGTTGAAATTTCACAGCCAAAATAAAAATTTTGTTAATAAATAATTTATAAATATCTATGTAAGTATTATTTAAACTTAAAGGCATGTTATAATTCAGGTGGTCTATGGGACTCAATTCACTTAATTTTTTTAGGAAAAAAAATGTGTAAATTCAATAAAGGTTAGGCTACTAATTAATATATATATATATATATGCCTTTGAATTATTATATATATTAAATATTACAGACCACAGGCATTAGACACAAATTAACGTGGGAATGAAGTCCCCCATAAAATAAAAAAGACGAACAAATGTTGATGCAGAACACGTATCACATCTGTGAATAAGGAAGTTTACCAGTTTTAGGTCGGAAAGACAAAGACAGTGCTCATATATTCTTAAAAAGCTCATCAAAGTAATAATAAATAAAAAAGAAAGCCTCCGTGGAATAAGAATCAGGGAAAAAGCTTCCCACCATTCCCAATATGCTTGTCTTCGAAGCAAAAACTTATACCCAACAACAACATGCTCCTACCATCATCCACACTTGAACTTATTGGAACCTTCAATCATATTCCTTTTCTTCCATAGTTTCATCTTTCAGAAAGAAGGATACAACAATCTAATGGGTTCATTTCAAACTCCATTAATCGGGTCAAGAAGCTCCCCATTGCTGGAAACATCATGCGGATTCTTGCTGCAGGAACTGCAGGTATACATATAATTATTAATTGATTCACTTCATTCATTAAAATTCAAGTTCCATCTGATTCAGATAACTTGAGGTTGAATTATATTACAGATGATATGGGATGAGGTAGGAGAAGATAAGTTTGAGAGAGAGAAAGTGTTGTTGGACCTGGAACAAGAATGTGTCGATGCTTATAGGAGAAAAGTCGACAGAGCAAACATAGCAAGAGCTCGTCTTCATCAGCAGCTTGCTGACTCTGAGGCTGAATTCACTCACCTTCTTTTGTCTCTTGGCGAACCATCTCTCCCCGGAGTACGGGTACGTGTATGATGAACACTCCGTAAGATAAGATACTAAATCATACTACTGAGTAGAATAGATACTCGATAGGTTATTTAAGTTAATTGATTCTCTTACCTCAACAGTTAACTCCTGAGGCCCCATCCCACTTAAGTAACCCAACACCATATATCAATAATTTGTGGGTTATTTGTTAGTCCTCATTCTAATTATCCCACCTCAGAAGCTAACTCTTAGAATTGGTTATTAGTAGCCAGCAAAAAATAACCATAATGATATTTTTTTTATTGATATGTGGTAATTAAAATTGTATTATTGTATAGAAAACATGAGTGAGTTGATTAGTTATAATGCAGCCAGAGAAGAGGGCAGGAACACTGAGAGAGCAGCTAGATTCAATAACGCCAGCATTGAAGGAGATGAGACTGAGAAAAGAAGAGAGGTTGAGCAAATTCAGAAACGTTCAGTCCCAAATTCAGAAACTCTCTGCTGAAATTGCTGGAAACTCCGACATTATTACTACTACACCATCAAACATCATAGTTAACGAAAATGATCTCTCTCTCAAAAAACTAGACGAGTTTAACAATGAGTTGCAACGCCTCCACAATGAGAAGGTACTATTACAAAACCCAATATATAATCTCATGAACTTGAAGCGTTGGAATCCTAGAGTTTTCTAGAGAGAAAGATAAATGCACGATAGTAGGCCCACACTTTTGACATGTGGGTCTTATAAAAGTGGGACCTACTATCATATATCTATCTCTCTCCTCATGATAAATAAAGTCATTTTAAAAAATCGTATATAACAATATATCTCATTTTTTTGACATGCGACTCTAGTATAAATAAGATTAATTATTATGTATCTATCAATCTCCTTATTTTAAATAAAGTTATTTTAGGAAAATTAAATATAACGGTGAGTCTCATTTATTACACGCGAGTCCCATACAAGTAGAACTCATTATCATGTATCTCTACTCTTCTCTCTCTCTCCACTTTAAATAAAGTCATCATTTTAGGACATCATACATACCAATAATTCTCATTTATGACATGTGAGTCTCATTCAAGTAGAATCAATTATCATGTATATATCTCTCTTCTCACTTAAAGTCATTCTAAAAAAAATCGTGCACAACGTTGGATCTTATTTCTGACATATAAGTCTTATACAAATAGAATCCATTGTGATGTATAAACTGGGCCCAAGCCGCCTAAAAGTGACGAATTAGGGTTGGCTAAATGGCAATTCATTAAGGTGCGTGTTATCCCATCTAATACCTTTTAACCTATGGGTAGTAGCGTGCTAGCTGTAACAAAACATAACAGAAAAAATGGCAGGATAGGGTTAGCTAAATGTCAACCTACAACGCTTATCCTGTGGGTTGTGGCAATCAACCCACAACCCGTAGATTGGCCCACATTACATAATTTATTAGCAATATATCTCTCTTTATTTTATACGAATATAGTTTTCTATAAACTATAAGACCTAATATAGTTAGTACTTAACTAGGTTCTTTAAGTATCTAATCAGCAGTTCGATTTCTAATGGTGTGTATGAAGAGAGTATCGTAATCATCACTAAAACCTCTTCAGAAAGTCTACAGTGCTAGGAGATTAACATTGTTTCTGGTGGTGGTGGATATAATAAGCTTATATCTAAAAAACATGTAGGTTTCTATACATATATGAATGAGAACAAATCGAATAGGATTGTTGTAGTTTAATGGTGGTGTTATGTAAACTTAGCATCATTATTTTCATATGTTCTTATTATTTTGCTGTGTGGTTAATGTACTTGATTGGAAGAGTGAGAGGCTGCAACAAGTGGAGAAATACATAGACATAATCCACAGCTTGTCGACGATACTGGGAAAGGATTACTCAGCCATCATCACAGAAGTTGATCCAAGCTTGAACGATCTCTGTGGAGTAACAAAGAATATCAGTGACACTATTCTCACTAAACTCAATCACACTGTGGAGTCCCTTGTCCAAGAGAAACACAACCGACTCCACCAGGTCAAAATCCATCTCATTCTTTCATAGCAATATTAATGAATCTCTTAAAATTAAAAATAGAGAGAATATCAGTAAATCGCCGCCGAAGAGACCTTTATTTAAAATAAGGACGAAAATGTTCTGAAATTACACTGCAATACTATTAAAGACAAAGTGAGATTATGTTTTGATGGTAAATGACCAAAATGCCCTTTCTTCATGAATTTTGCAGCTTCACCATTTAGGTAAGGAACTGACAAAGCTATGGAATCTTATGGACACGCCAAAAGAAGATCAGAAACCTTTCTCCCATGTGATCAATTTGTTGTCGTTCTCACCAGCAGAAGTAACAGATCCGGGAAGTCTCACCATAGAAATAATTCAACAGGTTACTACATATATTACCTCTATGATATAGTCCGATCCTTATATTAAAATGTTAGTTGATTTTTTTTAGTAAATTAAATAAGTTAAATAAATTAGTTAATTATAATTAAATATAATCTCTCAAGATAAATTTATATTACATACTCATTAATCTATCTAAATCAGTGAACTATCTCTTATATTAATTATATAATCAATTAATTTATTTAACTTCATTGATTTATCTAAAAGCCAACTAACTCATAAGAATTGAAGGAGTATATATATACATAAGCATATCAGGATCTTTCAGAAACATTTCAGGGCCTTAGTAATTCATAAGATTTTTGAAGGCTGAAGCTGAAGTCAGGAGACTGGATCAACTAAAAGCGATCAAAATGAAAGAACTATTCCAGAAGAAACAGGAGGAACTGGAGCTTATATGCAGCAAAACCCACATGGAGATTCCTTCAAAGTCAGATATAAACAATATTATTGGACTCATAAACTCAGGTGAGATTGACCATTCGGATATGCTGATGAGCATGGATGAAGAGATAGCAAGAGCAAAAGAAGAAGCTTTTAGCAGAAAGGCTATAATGGAGAAAGTTGAAAAGTGGATTTTAGCACGCGATGAAGAACGCTGGCTTGAAGAATATAGCATGGTTAGAATATACACAAAGATCTTTATAATCAATGGGATTCTCTATTTTTCATATCACTTTGTCATTTGAGATTGTTAAGTACGAAATAAACTTGAGTTCATATTGAAATTCTGAAGAAAGAAACTTATATGTGTGTGTGGTTTAATTTCAGGATGAGAAACGATACACAGTAAGTAGAGGAAATCATAAGAACTTGAGACGAGCAGAACGAGCTCGATCACTGGTCAAGAAAACACCAGGTATAGAAAATGAGACCTAATTATCCATTAAAAAAATAACAATAGCAGCTTAATTGCATAAAATGTTGCTAAATTGATTATTATTATTATTATTATTTTGTTCAGGTTTGGTTGATATGCTTATGGATATGACTAGGAGTTGGGAAGAAGAAAGAAATAAAGTATTCATGTTTGATCAAGTAAGATATATGAGCCCATTCTCAACATTGTTTGGAATTCACTCTTTATTATTTATTCTTCAAGTTAATTAATAGAGTAAAACTAAGAATTATTTCAAGGGTGATATAGTTTAGAATTAGAGGAAAATTCATAGTCCCTTTAAGTTTAGAAGATAGAGACTATTAGTACCTTTAAAGACATTTGATAAAGAAACTCAAATGACACGGAAGAGTAGTGACTTAATTAGTGGTGACAAAATCTGATTAGCTGACAATATGTCTTGAATTAAAAGTTTAGTGTCATTATTATTGCTAATTATATCTTCAATTTAAAGTAGTAATAGATTGCTTTATCATGTTATTATGAATTATTATATTCACTTTTCTTGAGAATTACGCTTGTAGTTACCGTAAGAGATTTAGGGGTGTCTGTTTAGTTTATTTTAAATAATTTTACTCGGTATGAAATAAATATGATAGGAGTTTTGTATCTGTAAAGCGCAAAAGTGATTTTTTTTTGAAGTAATCCAAACACCCACTAATAGACATAGATGGCATCCGACCTAGATGCTCTTTAGGCTTTTAGATGTATGAACACTGACCAATTAACCCACACACACACACACACAAATTTACGCAGAACCATGCATATGCAGGTATATCATTTTTAGCATATTTAATAAAAACTGATGACAAGTTAATAACAATATGGAAAATGAAATTTATTGGTAGGTACCTTTGATGGCAATGTTGGAAGAGTATAACGCAGTTAGGCAAGAAAGAGAGGAAGAGAAGAGAAGGCAGAGGGTAAGCATTTCAATATATATATATATATATATATATATAACATCAAATATTTATATTATATAATACCCTTCTTATCTTTAATATAAGGCATAGTTTATAGTGTAATTTATACTATAAACTAGGTCATATGATATTAAGAACTGGCTAAGTATAATATAAATATACACATATTTTAATTTTGAGTGGATCACTATTAAATGATAGGAAAAGAAGAAGGTTCCAAGTGGAAGAGTAGGAGGAGAGCAAGAGAATAATAACTATAGGATGAGACCAGGAACAAGCAATAGTAGGCGTTCATCAGGGTATTCAATGAATAGCGTAAATACGGGGAAGACAAATATGTCCTTTATTAACGTTTAGAATTGAGAGATGTTTCATCAATCTACCTTCACTTCTCATATCAGAGGCGATGCTTCTTCTATCTTTCTACTTATTTTGGCCCATTATCTCCTTAATTAATTAATCACACCCCTAGATAGGTTTGTTTGACATATATGCTTCTTGTATTTGTATATTTGTATCTACCTGCAAAAAGAGAGACAAATTTAATCTTGTTATTAACCAACATTTTGTGTTTATAATTATTTGTTTTACCCTTGGCATTTCACCATTCAAGTACAATGATCCTTTAATTGTGACTAGAATTTTTTTTTTTAATACACATATATTATTTTATTAGATATAATAGTATAAAGGTATTATAGAATGTTAAATATAGACACTTTTTTTAATGAGAATTTGAATTATAATTTATTAAGGAAATTTATTCTTTTAGTTAAATCCAATCTTTAATAGTCAACCGTTCACTTTTGTGAGAGTCTATCAATGAAGAATTTAAGTTATCATCCTTACCATTAGCTCTATTTTTTTTTTTTTGTTACGAAAAAGTTTAATTAGTCATACCAATAACAAATTGTAATTTGACTTTCTAAGCTTAGCCCATCTTTGTTTTCAATTTTTGGGTCAATAGCCCATCTCTACTAACCAAAAAAACATCCTCATATTTACAAGGTTCGACAAGTTGAATGGCATTTTTTTCAAGTTAAAAAGTAAATATATTATGTAACAAAAAAAAAGCAAATACAATGCTAAATATAAGCGTTAAAAAATTTATTTTAATTTCAAATATAAAATTATAATTTATTTTCTTTCTCAAAATTATAATTTTTCTCCCAAAATACCATTTTATGATTGTATATATTAAGAATGTTTCTATTAAGAATAGTTCATATACACATAATTAAATAAGTATTTTAGAAAAATTAACACATAATTATTAAAATAAATAAATTAAAAAAATTAATCTATTCAAATTAATTAAATATATTTTATATTAAAAATTGAGAGTAGTATAACAAAATATTAAAATATAAGAGGATAAGTTCCTATTCATGGAGAAAAAACTAAATGTGCTAAATTAACAGTCATTATGCTTCTAATTTCCAGGTTAGAAACAAGTATTGGAGAGAAATATTTATAAATTACTAGAATGACATGTCATTTGAACTCTGTCCAATTAAAATATAATAATTTTTAACTAATTTTAATTTTAATTAACTAATAAATTATATTTTATTTTATTTTTAAGAAAAATAAATATTTTAATTTAGTTTAAATATGTTTTTTTAAATTAATTTTTTATTAAAAATAAAATAAATTATAAATTTTTTATTTAAATTATTATATTTTAATTAGATTAAATTTAGATCACATCAACTTATATAGTATTGGAAAGGCCACTCAAGTTTCCAGAAGCGGAATGACACTGTTAGAGCAATATATATATTGGCAAGAAAAAACAAATTAAATATTAAGAAGTAATTAGCACAAAAAATTGGTTTTAAGAGAGAAAAATACTTTAAAAAAATTTAACAATATCGTATATTAAAGAACTTAATAGCCATTTAGATAAGAGTTTAGAAAATAACTTTTAGGTAACTTTTAGAAAATAACTTATAGAAAAGAGTTTATGAAAAAAATAATTTTAAATAAATGAGTGTTTAGATAGTTATTTCTAAAAATAATTTTATTATTGGTAAAAAATGAAAAATGATATGATTATTAAATATATGAGAGATGAGTGATAAAAGATGAGAGATGAGAGAGAGTGTAGAAGAGAAAGGAAATAAAAGAAATGATATAAAAAATAAATGAGATGAGAGATGAGAGATATAGTAAGAAAAAGTATGTGTAATATAATAATTTATTAATCTATACTACTATGATTAACTTATTTAAAATATTAATTTTAAATTATAATTTAGTTTAAAAGTGTTTTTAAATATATATAATTATTTATTTTAAAAAAAATAAAATTTAAATTTAAAACTTAGATTGGTGAAAAAACTAAACAAACGCTAAGATGTCCAAACAAAAGCTCGTCAAGAAATCAACGAGTATATTGGACAACACGGTCATGTGCAAAATTCTGACATTGCAAACCTCCCTCCCCTTCAATCCATTGTGAAGGAAGTTCTTCGGCTGCACCCACCGGGCCCACTTCTCTCGTGGACCCGGCTTCCTGTTCACGATGTCCATGTGGGTAAGTTCCATGTACCAGTTGGCACAGCAATGGTTAATATGTCGGCCGTAACCATGACCCGTGTATTTGGGAGGACCCATGGGCCTTCAAGCTTGAACGACTCATGAAAGATGAAAATTTAATATGCTCATATGATCATATAAACTGAGAGTGTGTAGCATAAGTTAATCCGTTAAAATTTAAGATAATTTGGTAACAAATAAAAATTGAACATAATTTTTAAGTCAAGGGGCCATGTTTGGCATAAATGAAAGGAGTTTAAAGAAATGAAGAAAGGGAGACATGTACGGCATAATAGTTATTCCAATCGGAAGCTCACTTTCATCAAATATGGAAAGGATGAAAATGACCTTACTTTTTATCATTTAAGACTAGCTAGTTAGTTATATCTATTTTTTCCTACAAAGGATATTTGTGTTGTTTATTTCTTTAATTAATTATGTTCAAATATTTTTATTTTTTGCATATTTACACACACACACACACACACACATATATAACATTCAAATTCAAATTATAGCACAGGATCATGCAGTTTCCTTTTCCTCGATCCTAGTTTAGGGTCTTCCAAGTTATCACGGGTCACGGCTATGCAAACTTCCACGTGCATGGATGGAATGGATGCAGCTTGAAGTTATCCTTAGGCAATGGGCTTGATGGACTTTAAGCTCAAAACTATTTTAAATGCTTACCGCCTTGCTGCACACTTCCCCGTATCCACCAATTGTTTACGAATTCAACTAATAAATATAGAATACAATTATTTAAAATATATTAATTTTTAAAAATTATTATTTTATTATAATTTTAATTATGATATTTAATAAGGTATCCTAATTTTTTAATATTTAAGTTTATATTTGAGGATAATAGACAGTTCATCCTGTCAGATATTAGTATATTTTATGAGAATTGAACACTTCACCCTATCTTTTAATCATAATTGAACCCAACCCCTTTTTAAAAAAATTTGTGCAAAAAAAAACACCATAACGAAATCTATATCTTTTAAATATAATTTTAACTGATTAATTTAAAATTTTCAACTGATAACGAAGATATTATTTTTATTTTAAATTTTATAGTCATTAAAATATTTTTTAAAAAAATTAGACCGTCCAAAACTCTATCCCCTTGGGATGACCCAGCGGACAGCATTTAATGCAAAACTTGTCAACACTTAGCTTCAAAATATACGTCAGTGCCTTGCATTTACCAAATCCAGGTCGTCCACATCTAATATGGATATGGATGGTTCAGATTTTTTTTTAAAAAAAAAAAAAAATTAATGGGTATATAATCTAAAATAAAAATACTCTCTTAACTGTAATTTATTGAGAAAATAAAATTTTTATTTAAGAATCGTTAATTAAAATTTTGAAATCTAAATCATTGAAGCTGTATTTAGTGTGTGTTTGGAAAAAAAATTTCAAACTAGCTTATGAAAAAAACAGGATTATAGATAGCTTATGAAAAAGAACTTTTCTAGAAAAACTTATAGAAAAAAAATGATTTTAGATAAATGAGTGTTTGGATAGTTATTTGTATAAGGGGTTTTATGAGTGGTAAATTACGAAAAATGGTATGAGTATTAAATGAGGAGAGATAAGAGATGAGAGGAAAGAGGGTGTAAGAAAGAAAAAAGAGAAAAAGTAGGAGAGAGGAGAGAGGGTGTAAGAAAAAGTAGGAGAGATGGTGTAAGAAAAAGTAAGGGTAATATAGTAATTGATTAGTTCATAAGCTCTTTTACTGTTCCATAAGCTGCTCTGACCAGCTTATCTGAAACCTTGGTTTTAAACTATAGTTTAGTCCAAAAGTCCATTTGAACAAAAATTGTTGTTTGATAATAAATTTTCCCAAACCGAAATTTAAGGCTAAAAATCCTTTTTAAACTATAGTTTAGGGTGTTTCCAAACACACCCTTAGACGGTATAAATTTCGCTATAGGTTGATGATGAAAATCGGGTCCTACGCTATTGTAGAAGTAATTAAAGCCATTGTACGTAATAAGTGCTTACTTTGGTTCCACCCCTAGTTCGATAATATTGCATTTTCCACTGCCTAGCTTGTTACAGTGCCTTTGATGATGCCCAGTCTGACCACAATCAACGCAGAAACTATCAACCTTCATGTGTATTTTTAATCCTAGCTGTGTCATAATCTAAGCATGTTCCTATTGGGTTTAGGTTTTGCCAAAGATACGGGATATGGTAGGTGTTTAGTTATAACCAAATCCTAAATTTTAAAAAATTTATAGCTCAATTGTAAATTTTGGAAAAGTTGTAACCTTACCTTTTTTTTTTTATAAGTGTCTTTTTATCATAAGTTGATTCAAATTTAAGTTTTAAATAAGTTGATAAAAATTAATTTTTAGGTAAAAAAATTTATTGACTACTCAATTATTATTTTATTTTATTTCTTTTGACATACTCTTTCTTATCTTCTTTCTCCTATTGACAATCACTCTTCGTCTCCTTTCTCATGTCGTTGTTTACTCACTATCGTTGTCGTCTTAAACTCTCATCGATGTTGCTTCTCGCTAGATAGTCATCATCTTCTTCTCTTCCATCTAGATCTATGTGCTTTAGCAACTGGAGATAGAGAGTGGAATGAATGGAGGAGGCTGCAATTGTAGAGGGGACTAGAGGTGCCATCTCGACATTGCTATGGGAGAACAGGCGTCAGTGTGGGAGAATAGGCGTCAGTAGCATTGTGAGAGAATAATTGTCAATATTGGCATGGGACAACATGCGTAGAAGAAGCTGACGATAATGAATAATAACATATATTTATTTATTCATTTATCTCATATATTTTTTATAGTAATTTACCAATCACAAAAGTTATTATAATAATCATCAAAATACTCATCTATTTAAACGCACTTATTTTTTATAAGCTCTTTTCCATAAGAGTTTATATAAAATCACTTTTAAATTATTATTTCTCTAAAAACTAATATAAAAGGACCTATAATTTTAGTATAATTTTTTTCTAAATAAATATATTATTTTATTAGAAGTAATTCTATTTGATAGTAATAACTTAAGTGTAATAATCTAAAACCCGTACGTATGATTCTAATTGGGACATGGCAATAATACGAGATAAGCGACTGAAGTTTGGATGCATGTATGAACAAGATCAAACATGATATAACCAGTAAACCAGATCGTAGAAAAAGGAACACCAACAGAATGCAAGCTGGCTGTTCACTTGCATGCCATGTTTGTGGAATTGGATTGTACGATAGTGTTTTTTCTGGCTGTTTCTCTCACGACAATATTATTCTCATGGCTTTGTGCCATTGGCTGTTCACTAATAATTAAATTATTTGGTTTATTTCAGGAATCCAAAAAGGCTTGTTATCTTAAATATGACATCTTTGGATGGATTATTCTTGCAATGTATATCTATATGCCAGCATGAGTTAAAATGGCCAAATTTCACATTTCTTCGCCACCTTCAAGATAAGCATTTTTCATCCTTTTCCCCCAAAACTTGGAAGTATCATTAGTGATGCTTGTAGTTATTTTCACCTTGTACTTCAAATAGAAAGATTATTTTCCTTGTATATAGAAGTGCCTGTTTGATGAATTGGCCACTAAATGTGATTTTGGTCTCTGAGCTCCTTCCCCACCCCTGGGTTAAAGTCTCTTCATTTTTTTATGGGGTGTAAGTAATATTCCCCAGCTAATAATTAAAAATTAATCTCTTAAAGATGTTAAAATTATTAAAATAAATTTTACTTCTCCCAATAAAATTTCTATACATACCATGTTATTAGGAGAGGCTTAACTATTTATGAATTGTCAAACATAAAGTCATATACTAATGGACTTTAATTTATAGTCATTATAACATATGGACATTTCTTCACCTTTGAGATTTTTATTAGATTATAGGGCCTATTTAGATTGTATCTAAACTATAGTTTTAAAAGTTCTTTTAGGTAAAATCTTAATTTAAAAAAAATTAAAATAAACAGTCATATTTATCCATAAGTACTTTTGAGCTAAACTATAGTTTAAAATTATAGTTTTGAATAAACTACTGGAACTAACTTTTATAACAGTAAAATAGTTTATAGACTATCCAGTTACTATTTTACTTTTATTTTTTCTTACACCCTTTCTCCTTTATCCTTTCTCATCTCTCTTCTCTACCCTCTATCATATCTATTATCCACTATCTCTCCTCTTTTTAATAAAATTATACTATTTTTAGTAATTTATTAACACAAAAAATCATTTTAAAAATAATTATCCAAATACTTATTTATTCAGAACCACTTTTTTTCCATAAATTTTTCTTTAAAAGCTTTTTTCTATAAATTGTCTAAAATTCTTTTTTTTTCTATAAATTATTTTTTAAAAATTTATTCAAACACACACATAGTCATTTGAAAATATAATTCCTTGATGGTGTGGGGGGAGGAATATGACATAAGAAATGATGACGAAGCAATATTTTATTAGTTATAGGTTATTTAGGTTTATCATCATATTATTATTTTTAAGATTTTAACATAGGATTAGCATAATTATTATTATTAGTATTATTCCTATAAGTAGCTTTTAGGTTTTCATTTTAATGACAGACTTGAATATTGTATTATCAGACTACAGTTATTCCCTCCCGACTTCCCTTTGTCGTTCTCTCTTTGATCTCTCCCCCGTTCGGCCGTTTCTTCTTGTTTTGTCTATTTAGAAAGATATCTCTTAAATATGAAAAAAAAAAAAACTTAAGTTGATTGTCTGGATAAGTGGCTTGCTAAAATATTTCCACCATACGCCTAAACATTTGTGCATAACCAACTCAAATATCTTTTTGGGACAATAATCTTAATTTATTTTTAAAAAAAATTGCTAAAGGATCATCACTTTCTTTTAATAGTACAAAAGCTAATGAGGTGGTAGATGCGTATTGGTCACTTTGCCATCCATCATGAGAAAGTAATCTCACTTGTACTCAAATAATGGCCATTACATATTCACTATCAATTAGGCAATTGGGTGTGTGGGTGTGTGGGTGTGTGTGTGTGTATTGGATTGGATTGTCCCAAAATAAAATATTTGAAATACAAAAAAGCTAGGCAAAAGAATCCCCACTTGAAATTTGCTGATTTTTCCTGAAGAATCTGCAAGAAGGGGCAATAATTTAACTTTGCAGTAAAGGCCCCCTGCTTTTTCTCTTGCATTAGCTGTTTGGGGATTTTCGTCATTTTGTCTTTGTTCGGATTCTGATTCTCTTATTAACCAATCATATCTCTTTGTTACAGCTTACATCATGTAGGAGTTAGTGGCAATTTTAATTATCTCCCTTAATTAATCCCACAACAGGAAATGATGGATTTGGCCACTTGTATTCCTCAACTTTAGGATCAAATATGAATACCTTGTGAATATTATATTTGGATTGATTGATTGGAAACGGTTTTAAATATTTATATACCCATTCTTAATATAAATATAAAAGTTAGTTAAATAATTTAAATATATTAAAAAATATATAATATAAATTTAATTTAGAAATTTATATTTGACCATAATTAATTAATTTAGTTAATTTTTTTAATTAAAAATATATAATATGAATTCATCTTGAAAATTTAGATTCGATAATAATTAATTAATTAATTTAATTTTTTTAACTTATATAAAATTAATTAATTAACTTTTATATTAAAAATTAAAAGAATACAAATATTTGATTTTTAAAGTTTGAATTTTTAAGGCATCCACCATTTGGGATATGGTCTTACTTGGCCAACCTTTTTTGTTTCTATGAACAGGGGATAGTTCCACATCATATGTTTCAAATCTTTTTATTAAGATTTTATTATTAGAATAGAGAGAGAGAGAGAGAGTAATTACAAAGAATAAAAGATAGACTCCAACTCATCAAAACATTAAATTCATTTCAGTTGTAAACTACTAAAGTAAGTGCCACTTGACATGTATTAAGAAACTTAAAAATGAACAATAAGCTTATCACTTAAGATATGTAATGGGGAAATTGGTGAAAATTCCTCTTTAACAATTTTATTGATGGTAAGAAAGACATGAATTTGAGTACTTTTGTGTATGAAATCTTTTTTTATATAAGATAAAATGAAATTAAATAAATGGGTTTACAAATTACATGAAATAAAAGACATAGCAAGGTAATAATCTTAACACCAATTGATGAAAAGATCATAAAGTAAAGCTAATATTTCTTACCAAGTGATAGACAACAAACGAGAGTGTTGAGCTTATTTGCATGAATAAAGCAACACTTGACACAATAAATAGTGGGAGTTGGTTTAGAGTCATCTTCTATCGTATCAAAATTATGAATCCATAATAAGGAGGCCCTCAAACACTTTGAAAGAAAAGCAAAACCTATTGTAGATTGATTTCTCCATAAAAATTCCTTTAAAAGCACCCTTATGACAAATATGATTTTATGACACTAATGCTTATTCAAACTTCACTTTTGTATTTGTAGAAGACTTCAATCACTGAGGTATAAAATCTTTAGAGCACTGTTACTCTATGTATTAAGCTATATGAGTATTTTTTTTCCACCTATTTTTCCATAATTTATATATATTATGAAAAAAATAAATGTGCATATAGTACTTGAATTAATTTTAGATGAGTAGTTAGTATATTAAATTATTTAAAGATGTAATTAACACTCTGAATTAATTTTAGAGGTACGATCAACAATATAAAGTATTTAAGGGTGTAATTAGCACTCTTAACTAATTTAGAAGTGCGATCAACACTTTAAAATATTTAAGAGTGCAATTAGTACCCTAAACTAATTTTGGAGGCGCGAATAACACTATTAAATATTTAAATTTGTATAATTCTACCCTTTCACTGACAGAAACACAAATTTTTGTCGGATCCATATCACGTGAGCTTTCTATTTTGACACATTATTATTTAGAAGGTCATATGTATCATATTGTTTAAACAATAATACTGAATAAAGTCTAAAATTGACATTGTATAAAATGTATATATAAAGATTAAGCAATTTTATAGTTTATTTATAATAATTTATTAAAATATTATTATACATGCGATTTTTTAAATAATAATATGTTAAAATAAAATATTTATATTGTATATATCAAATGAAAGTTAATATTTTTGTTAGAGAAAAGGTAAAATTGCACTAATTTAAATATTTTATTATGATAATTATTCCTCTAAAATTATATATTTTAGAATGTTAATTGTACCTCTAAAATTAGTTTATCAATATCTTTAAATATTTTAAGATATTAATTATTTTTTTAAAATTAATTTAAAATGTTGAACATATAGGAAAAAAAAAAAGAGATATGATTAAGGGAAATATAGAGACATATATGTGGGGGTGTGTGTGTGTGTGTGTATATATGAGGATGGAGATGATTGGGTCATGAAAGGGCTCATAATGGTACGGGGAAACACACGTACCATTTTGTTCAGTCCAGGTGTGACCCTTGTGTGGTGTCCTTGGAGTAAATGATAGAAATGATATCTGCATTATTGAGAGACAATATAGTTTCCGTAAGATTTTCTGTAACACCTGGCAATGCAAAAAATATATATATGCCACATTATTGTTAGAGCGGGCTCTCTTTTTCACCAACTAACCTGAATCATCCCACAAAATATCCCCTAAAAGCTTGCACTTGCCATTCCTATATGAGTTACACCCCAAAAATAAAAGTCCTTTCATTATATTTACTTTCTCATGCATAATATCTCCCCCCTTTTCTTCTCTTCGCTTTTCACTCTCCTTTAATTTTTTTTTTGGCCATAATCTCACTATCATTCTCCACCATTCTTTCCACTTTTTTTTTTTTACAAAACATACTTATAAGATTTATTTAACTTATTTTGAGCATACTTGTAAGGTTTAATTTAATTTATTTTAAATAATTTTATATTATATTAAGATAATATATAAAAAGAATTCTTTTTTTATAATGAAAAATTTAGGTGAATTATGTTTCAAAATCACATTAAAGTTAGGACTTGTTTTAAGTTAAAAAGATATTTATAAATGTATTTATATATCGTTTACTAATCTTTATATTGACAATAAGATTTAAACTTATAATACTATGAATTATAAACCAATTCCATAAATTACCTACTAGACTAATCTTTATTGATCAACAAAAAATTATTTTTTAGAGCATAAAAGTAATTTTTGAAGTTGTCAAATACCCCTCTTGATTTAGCAGGTGTTTAGTTCACATCTAAAACCCTAAAAGTACTTTTAGAGAATTTACTTTCACTAAACTTATATTTTAATAAAAAAAAAATATTATAGGATCTTTAAAAAAAAATTTAATAATTATTAAAAGGTCTCATAACAGGTTTCGTGTATGAAACGCAACAAGTTTATGGCTACTTATTTATTTTATTTTTTTTATAATTATATTATTTTTTTAAGATTTTACAGTGATTTTCTCTAAAAGAAATCTATTTTTCGAAAGCACATCCACATGGAGAAGTCAATTTGAAAAACACAAGTGAGTTATTTTTACCCTTCTGAAAGAAAAATTATCAAATGTAGTTTTGGCAAATTATGAACCACAAACACAATCATCAAGTAAAAAAATGGGGCACGCTTTCTCTTCTTTGCTGGCAGATTGATCGCGAGAAAAGGGCAGGGTGGGGTTGGGCGTGATGTAATGAACTTGAGTTGGTGGTGAAAGCACTTTTTTCTTTTAGAATATTTAAATTAACAAAATATAAATTTAATTAATAAAATGTGAAGATATATAATTATTTAAAATATATTTAATTTTTTAAAAATATTATTTTATTTTAACTTTAGTAACAGTATTTTGAGAAATATCTTAACTTTTATATGTTTAAATTTATATTTGAGAGTAATTGAAAGCTCAACTTACTTAATATTAATATTATTTATGAAAAAAATAGATTTTATCCTAGTTTTAAATTATAGATAAAATCGATTATTTTTAAAAAATTTTATATAAAAAGAATTTCACAAAATGGGGGTACAAATAATTGACCATGGTTAGATTTTAACCAAAGATCCTTTAACTCAACCACTTTTCAAACCCCTATATGTACAATTCATCCCCCATATGACAGACGTCCATCAGCCCATAGTTTCATGAGCTATTCAATTATCATATCACTCTGACCTCACTTTTCTCCTTAACTCTCTCTCTCTCTCTCTCTCTCTCTCATCATGAAGCTTATCCCAATACTATTCCTAATCCTCGTACTTGGTCTTGAAGTAACTTCCCAAACCATCCTCTCTTCTTCCTCTTGGCCTCTTTCTCTTTTCCTCTTTATCTTTGCTATCTCCCTCAACTTCTGGTTCGTCCCAGGTGGTTTTGCATGGAGGAATTACCATGCTGAGAAGTCCATCAAACCCACTGGCCCAATGGGATGGCCCATATTGGGGTCTTTGCCTCTAATGGGCTCTCTGGCCCACCGTAAACTTGCGGCAACGGCTACTTCGCTGAACGCGAAACGGCTCATGTCGATTAGCTTGGGAGCCAACCCGGTCATCATCGCGAGCCACCCGGAGACGGCTCGGGAAATCCTATGCAGCTCAGCTTTCTCAGACCGGCCCATCAAAGAATCAGCTCGCTTGCTCATGTTTGAGCGCGCCATTGGCTTCGCTCCAAGCGGCACATATTGGCGCCAGCTTCGTAGGATTGCAGCCGTCCACTTGTTCTGTCCGAAGAGAATCTCGGGGCTGGAAGGAATCCGGCAACAGGTGGTGGAGGAAATGACGAAAAGAGTGTCGAAAGAACTGGAGGAGAAAGGAGTCGTGGAAGTGAGAGGGATATTGCAAGAAGGATCATTAAGGAGTATAATGGAGGGTGTTTTTGGCAATTGCACGAGTTCAAGAAGAGAGGAGCTATGCCGTATGGTCAAGGAAGGGTGTGATCTAATTATTCAGTTCAACTGGGAAGATTATTTTCCATTTAAATTTATGGACTTTGGTGGAGTGAAGAGAAAGTGTCACAAGTTGGCGAGTCAGGTTAATAGGGTTGTGGGTCAAATAGTGGAAGAACGGAAAAGAAGTGAGAAATTGAATGGAGAAGAGCAGAATGATTTTCTCGGAGCTCTCTTATCCTTGCCCAGAGAAGAGAGGTTAAGTGATTCAGATATAGTGGCTATTTTGTGGGTAAGAATCTTCCTCTTTTCTCTCTCTCCCTACCTAACCAATTAATATCAATATAATATATATAGAAGAATTGTTCAAAAAAATTATTATAAAATTTATGATACATATTTTTTCTTTAATTGTATAAAATCTACATTTGACTATATATAAAATAAAAAATATTTACATATAATTAAATATATATTACACAATAAAAAATAATCGTGTTGTTAAAAATAATTTCCTTGACATTTTTCATGTCATCACCTTCCCATATAGATACTATGATTAAGATTGTAACGTAACAAACATCATCACGTCTCCTTTTTAATTGATTTGATATGAGTTTTTTTTGTTGATACAAATTTGATGAGTTTTGATTACTTAATGTAGGAAATGGTGTTTCGAGGAACAGATACAGTTGCTATACTTCTTGAGTGGATTATGGCTAGGATGGTTTTGCACCAAGATATCCAAACAAAAGCTCGTCAAGAGATCGAAGAGTGCATTGGACAACACAATCACGTGAGAGACTTTGACATTTCAAACCTCCCTTACCTCCAATCCATTGTGAAGGAAGTTCTCCGGCTACACCCACCGGGCCCACTCCTCTCGTGGGCCCGGCTTGCTGTCCACGATGTCCACGTGGGTAAGTTCCATGTGCCAGCCGGTACGACAGCAATGGTTAACATGTGGGCTATAACGCATGACTCGTGTATTTGGGATGACCCGTGGATCTTCAGGCCTGAGCGATTCATGAACGAGGAAGTACCTATCATGGGCTCAGACTTGAGGCTAGCGCCATTTGGGGCTGGGAGAAGGGTGTGCCCGGGAAGAGCACTAGGCCTGGCCACAGTTCATCTCTGGCTTGCACAGCTTCTTCATCGTTTCGTGTGGCTGCCAATGGAACCAGTGGATCTTTCAGAATGTCTCAAGCTTTCTCTTGAATTGAAAAAACCTCTTCGATGTAAAGTTGTTCCTACATTTAACACTGCAACCTGAGCTCCCAAACTTAATATATTAATTGTTTAATGAAGAGTATGTTTACCCAAAAAAAAAATAAGTATGCTCTAATCCCTTCATATAATATTAATAAAAGTATATTCAATCCCTTTAATCAATCAATTAAGTCTCACTAAGGAGAGTTGACTTAAATGATAAGCGATTTAATATTGTTTAAATAAAATTTTAAGTTTGAATCTTAGCGTATGTAAAAAATTTTCATTGGGAGACTCACCCACTATAATTAGATGTACGACGTAGGTCAAATTTATATATAATTAGAGCAAAACTCTAATAAATTAGATGAGCAACCTATAAAAAAAATCAATCAAGTCTCTTTATAAGATGTGAGAATCATGATTTATTGATGGGAATATATATTTATATACGATTTTTTCCTTACACTTGTTCAATGTATAAGACTCGTTGATATTCTCCCAAAAACATTCCTCATATGATTAGTTTTTTTTTTTTTATTGTTTCGATTATTTAGTTCAATTTTGACTCTCTATTTACATATATAATCTATATCATCTTCAAAATATTACATAGTACTGTGAATCGTTTCCTCCCTTTTCTTTTTATAAAATTGAAAATTTGACAACTAATTTCTAAAGATAATCAATTTTAAACAATATTTAAGATTATTGAAATTTAAGTAAGGTTTTTTAAGATATGTACATTTTTAAATTATCTAATAATATATAAGCAAACTTAATGAAAAAGACACATGCATAATATTATTTTATGAATCATCATATCTGAAATATGGCTGATTAACTTTAATCACGTAATATTTTATTACAAAGAAAAAA
Source organism: Leucaena leucocephala (assembly GCA_037074615.1). Lineage (NCBI taxonomy): Eukaryota > Viridiplantae > Streptophyta > Magnoliopsida > Fabales > Fabaceae > Leucaena > Leucaena leucocephala. The sequence continues at coordinate 15,001,406 of CM073562.1, forward strand.
AAATTATATATATGTATATATTTATATATAACTAGTAGAAAATGTTCAATTTATGTAGTCATGAACAATATCGCTTCTAATCTCTGTTAGGGATCACAATCTAGTTTATATAGTAAAATAATTGTCATCTTAGGAAAACTATTACAATAAATTATACTAGGATTAATGCATGAGTGATTTGGAAGATACCTATAAGCACTAAAAGTCATTAGATTAACAAAAGAACATATAGAGGGTTCATTTGGTTTATTTTGTTTGAAAAACACTTATACAAAATAAGTGTTTAAAAGTACTTTTGGATAATCTAAAAGAGTTTATAGAAAAAAATAATTATGAATAAAATAAATATTTAGATAGTTATTATCATAATGAGTTTTATAATTAGTAAATTAACACAAAAAATATAGGCTAATAAATAAATAAATAATTATTAATTACTATTCATAATTAATAATTCTATAATAGTAATGTAAGTGATACAACGAGGACTCGTGTTCATAAGTCAAAGATCTCACAACCTCTAGTTCCCTCTATTATCTCTTTCGACCTCTCGACTTCCTTTATATCCTCTTCACAAACTTTTGGCGACAGAAGTGACAACGACTTCCTCCTCTTCACAAACCAGTGCTACAAATCTGCCATCATTGTTTCCTATTGCTGTAGATCTATTGTCGTCGCCTCCCATCGCTACCATTGCTCCCACTAAGATCTGATGACGATGGCGACAACATACCAACAAAGACAATAGACTAGTGAGGACGAATGACAACAAGCAGTAATAATAGACAGAGAAGACTATAAGTTAAGATTAGAGAAGAGAAAATATATAGTAAAAAAATATAGAGATAAAATAGTTATTGAATAGACCATAAATTATTTTTTATATTTATAAGTTATTTTCATTTGCTTATTTTAAACTATCATTCACCACAAACTGAACATACTCATAGTCAAACACCTCAGCTAGCTAAATTATTTGACTTGTCGGCTAGTTTCATTGTGTTACTTTTTTTTTTTTTTGCCATCATTTTATGGTGTTTCATTTCATGGTATTAGTTTTGCTTTTCTTCCATACCCAGATAATGTATTAGATGTGTGTATAAAAAATATTTTATTAGAATAAATAAAACTTATTTAGATTATCTTTATGATGTAAAAAGATTAGTTTATAATTATTAGATGTGATACTAACTAAAATTTTCCCCAAAAAAATATTGTAATCCCCACTTGTGAGCTCACTCCCAAATACTCTAATTGACGCCCCCAGTATAGTGATGTTGCATATAACTTTTCCTAGCCACTAGTTAGTTAAACAAACCCCAATTCTGAATTCTCTGCACTTAATGAATACATCATATGCAGTCTTTTTCTGTCTCTTAAATAAATTGGATATATATATATATATATATATATATATATATATATATATATTTCCGAAAAAGAAATCAAGGTCCTCTTGAGACCCCTAATTTCGACGTCGAACCTTATCCATATTATCCGATTCTAGGAAACATCCAAACAAGAGAAAGGGATTGCATCAAAATCGCTTTCCAAACAGATCCATTAAAATCTGACAAAAAATAACGAAAACATCACGTCATCGTACTGAATTCTTGCTGGCAATGTCCCACCACCAATAACTCATCAACCTCAAAGCCAAGTGATTTATTCACATCTTGTGGATAACTACTGTTTCTTCTGGTTTTCACTTTTGTCATGCTTTTGTTTTGCACCTAAATCATCTGCCGTTGGTAGAGCCACATGCAAAGTATTAATATTTTACCTCAGGTTTAAGATGTAAATCTAGAAGTATTTCTCCATATGCAACTGTCAAATTTTTTTAAGTGTTAAAGTATATATAAAAATTATAAAATTATATCAAATTGTTACTGTTCTTGATTCAACCAAAAGGGGACTATTTATTAAATGGTTAACGTTGTTTAACTTAATAACTGTAATAATATTTTTGTACTATTTTAAAATCTTCACATGTACTTTTATACTATATTTTTAATTATCGTGTTTGCTAAATGATTACCATTGATTTATTTAATAACCATGACATTTTTACACTATTCTAAAACCTTCATGTGAGATTTTATATTTAATAAAATTTTATGGTGTCATGTGCACATAATAATACTTTGAGTAAATTTACATCTTAATACTTTTTGTGATATATAGTATATTTGTTAGGGCTGTGCATAAAGCTCATAGCCCGTTATGTCCTGTCCAACCCATAAAAAAAATGCCCTGTCTAGCCCAATAAATATAGGGCAGGACTGGGCATCGGGTTACAAAATATAACCCATATATTTTTCGGGCTGATCACTGGGCATAGGGGCTGCCCAGCCCTGCCCAGCCCATGAGTATCCATTCTTTTATTTTTTTTATTTTTTCTCTATCTTAGAAGGGAGAATATGATAGTTACTGGTGACTATAAGGTAATTTTAGAAATATAAGTAATTAGGTAGGTAAGTTGTTTCTTTTAATATTTATAACTATACTAATTTTTTCTTCTTTTTTAACTTTGTTAATTATCATATGATTATATTATAAATTATAATTATTTATTTTATTTTTTTAGATGCTTTATCTTTGTCAATATTGGGGAGATTGATACAAAATTATAATTATAAACTACTTAGATTTCAACGTTTATTTTTTATATGCAATGGATCTCAATATTTTAATTATTATCTTTATTCTCTTATTCTTAGTGAATTATATATATTATTTAACTATTAAAGACACATGAATATGATATTATTTTATAAGTTTATAATTGCAGATTTTTTTCACAACATGAGTATGACATCACGATTTGGGCATGCCCAGCCCGCTCATGCCCAACCTAAAATTGTTAGGGCTTTTACTCGGCAGAGCTGAGCATCGGGCTGTAAAATGCAACCTATACATTTTTTGGGCAAAACACCGGGCAGGAAGGCTACCCTGCCTAACCCTGCCCATACACACCCCTAATATTTGTTACATATAGATATAAGTAGAGATAATAGTTAATACAATTTTTGGTTTCTTAAATTAATTTCTTTTAATTTAAGATATTAATTCTTATAATTTAATAAAAAAGTTAAATTATTTTATTTTTTAAGAGACTAAAACTAATAATTTAAAATTTAAAGAATTAAAATTAAAATTAAAATAATTTTAAAAGATTAACTATTATATTAATCGAATTAAGAGATAAACATAGAATAAATTGATTCAAATGGTTCTATATTTATTCTTAAATAAAATTTTGAGTTTAAGTCTTTAAGGTATTCTCGCAATTAATAATTTCGCTTAATTATTACATAGTTAAATTGATTCAATTGGCTTACAGCTTAATGAGCTCTTTTGTGTAATCCAATTAAACACATGAGAATCTATTAGCACTTTAACAAAATATATGAGTACAGTGGAGAATCATATATGCATTAATTATTCTGTGGGAACAGCCGCAGCCGCAGCCAAGAAATACAACATTAAAAGCATTAATGTCCAATTCACTAAGCTTTCGTGTCCATTTTAATATACTAAATTTATTGAAGATCTTATTGCACTAACATGCAATTATGGCCGCCAATTCTTTTAAACTCTTTTTCGTAATTTCGCTGACGTCTCATATACACAACATATACATATACGAAAGCTAAAGCTAATTAAAGACTGTATGGTACTCGTAGTTTTGGCTATTATTGTCTGACTCAACACAAACTCGTATTCAATATCTCGTACTTAATTAAGTGACTATTAGTATTTTTTTACTAATTTTATTAAACGTGTTTGGATGTTTCTCATTACAACAAGTGTTCTATATAATTAGTTTGATTCAGTTTTGGGCAGAATCTATATCCGCATGAATTGGTTTAGTAAAATCTGACGAGGCATCATTTTTTCAAGACAAATTTTTAATGTTAATAAGTTTGTCAGATTTAAATTCACATTCACTTCCCATAAAAAAAAAACTTTCTAGTGTACGCAACTCTTCTATAGAAACTTTTAGGATAAAAATAGCCATTAATGAACAAAATAATAGGAGATGCAGCCCATGCCACCTAATTATTTATAATAGTTGTCCATTTGGATCCCTTAGGATATGGTGATATTGTCACAATTTTACAACTTTCTGGCCACTGTTCCCCCTCAAAAATTTCCTTGTGCCCATAACTTTTTGGTGAATACTTCTGGAGCAAAAATGACCTGTATCAGAAATATGGAAAGGAGGGGTTTGCTTTTAAATTACAAATCAAATAAAAATATCAATAAATAAAAATCTTGAAGTTAAAACATATTTGTGATTAAAAAGATTATTTGCATTATTATGGCTAAATTATTTTTTCCTAAGTACATATATCCTTTTTTTCAAAAGTAATCATATTTGAAGTACGCGTATATCTCATAACAGAAATTCAAAAGTTAATTTATTATATTGTACTAAATTTAAATACTGTTGGTCATTTGGGCTAAATCATTTTTTATTGCCTACCCAATTTATTAGAGTTTTATCCCGACTACATCTAAATATGACTCGCGTCGCGCACCTGACTATTGTGGGCGAGTCTTCCAATGACAATTTTTTGTATATATTAAGATTCAAACTCAAAATTTTATTTAAGTAATATTAAACTATTTATCACCTAGATTAATCCTCACTGCTCATTTGGGCTAAATTAAAATGATGGCATTGGATACTACTTCATGGGGGCCTCTCAATGATTGTCAGAAACAATTAAGCCCCTAGGGGCAAAATGAACATGGGCCGCGTGTCTCCAAGTAAGGCCTGGCGAAAAGATTCCATAAGAAAGCCCCTCCATTTGAGAGATTAATTTCAAACATCACGCCTAATTTGAGAGATTAATTAAATTAATAGTCATTATAGGGATTAGAGACATGTTATATGATCATGGGACCGTAGAGTTACACCACACATCTAGAAACATTATTAGATACGCCAATCACATGGCTCAAGAAAGAGAACACGTTGACACATTAGAGTTGATATTATTAACGTATGTCTTGAATAACTTGTTTGAACATATTTTTAAAATATAAGCAATTAATTCGTCAAGTTTTTATATTTATTTTAAGAGTATATCTTCATTATTGTTTTTCTCATGCGTTTGCTTGCCTTTGTATTAAAAAAAACTTAGTAATGATGCTATTAAAGCTATACAAATTTCATTTATATGTTCATTTTTTCATGGCATGAATTTTTTTTTTATTATTTGGATCTTCTCTACTTTCTATGCTATTTGACAATTAATTAGAGGTAGATTTTGAAAACAAGCTAAAAATTATAGATACAGCTAGCTTCTTTGGCATGATAGCCTCCATGATTTTGACAACTATAATATTATGTGTGTGTTTGGAAAAAAAAAAAAAATTAGCTTATGAAAAAAATAGGTTTATAGATAGCTTATAAAAAAGGGTTTTTTTTATAAGAATTTATAGAAAAAAAGTGATTTTGAACAAATGAGTGTTTGTATAGTTACTTATAGAAGGGGTTTTATGAGTGGTAAATTATGAAAAATGGTATGAATATTAAATGAGGAAAGATAAGAGATGAGATGAGAGAGGAGAGATGGTGTAAGAAAGAAAAAAGAGAAAAAGTAGGAGAGAAGAGAGAGGGTGTAAGAAAAAGTAGGGGTAATATAGTAATTGGTTAATTCATAAGTTCTTTTACTGTTCCATAAGCTGCTCTGACCAGCTTATCTAAAACTTTGGTTTTAAACCATGGTTTAGTCCAAAAACCCGTTTGAACAAAAATTGCTGTTTGGTTAAAAATTTTCCTAAATCGAGGTTTAGGGCCAAAAGCCCTTTTCAAACCAAGGTTTGGGGTGTTACCAAACACACCCTATATTAGGGGATAGTAGTATTATGTTTGGACAGTTTAGATTAACTTTTGGAGAATAGATTTTAGGAAGAATAAATGATATAGAATATATTTTGGAAAGAATAGATTATGGAGAATAGATTTTAGGAAGAATAGATTTTGGGAAGAATAGATCATGGAGAATAGATTTTGGGAAAAAAATATTTTAAAAATAGAGATGTTTGGATGATTAGTAGTAGAATTACTTTTTATATTAATAAATTACCAAAAAATGTATGATTTGATTAAAGTAGAGAGATGAGAGAGAGTAGAGAATAAATAGGAGAGAGGAGAGAGGAGAGAGGAGAGAATATAGAGATGAGAAATGAGAGAAAAGAAATATGAGAGAGGAGATAGAGTATAAGAAAAAAGTAGGGGTAAAATAGTAATTGGATAATCTATAATCTCTTTTACAGTTCTAAAATCTATTTTTAGTAGTTTATTTAAAACCATGATTTTAAACAGAGGTTTTGCCCAAATCAATTCTGGATAAATATGGCTGTTTGGTTCAAATTTTTTTAAACTGAGGTTTTTGCCAAAATTAATTCTGGACAAAAATTGATGTTTATTTTAAATTTTTTCAAACTAAAATTTTGGCCAAGATTAATTTCCAAAAATTGTTGCCAAACAGGCACTTGAACAACATCGATCATTTGATTTCTAATAAATAACTGAAACCTTTGATTTTAGTGATTAAGCAAATTTTAACATCCCAAATAATCTCTTCTCTCTTGTATTTAAGATAGCAATGTTTAAATCGTTTAGGATTAATTCAATTAGTAAGAATAATGTAAGGTAAGAGTGAAAGTTAGCACTTTGTTTTTTTGTTATAAATATTTTTTTAAAAAAATAGACTCACTTATAATTTAAGAATATGATGAAATTTTTATTTTTTATAGGCGATACTAATATCAAATAAGGCAACTTATTTATTTTTTTTAGGCATAAATTTAAGTACTCAAAGGTTATAATATTTCTCTAAATACTGCGACTATAATTACTTTTAACTCTCCTTATTTAACCCAAAATAAGCTGTGGGCTGATCATATTCCAATCCTAATTTCACATGGCGCATTGTCATGAAAAAATATCTAAAAATTAATATATATAATCAAAAATATACTTATATTTTAAAAGAGTGCGAGTTAATTTTTATTATTGTTATAAAGAGTCTTTTAACAAATAATTTTATAAATTTTTTATAAATATTATTTTATTCCTAAGACTTTATATTCTTAATAAAAAATTGATACTAAATTTATTTAAATTTTATAATATAAAAGAAAATTACAAGCATAAAAAATTGTGGAATTACCTCACTAGGTGTAGGGACTTTTTCGAAAAAAATTCAAAAAAGTCGGCTAAAGTTCAAAAGACAGGTAGTCATTTATTAATTTGTAAATTTTGGGGACCAAATAGAAAATTTAGATAAAATATGGGGTCTAAATATCAACTTTCCCAATTCTCATTGGGGAAAATTTTTTTACAAGGGAAATCAGGCTCTACAATTTGAATTTTTCTGAGGACCCGCAACTCGAGACACGTGCTCCTCTGACAGAGCGAGTATCGATCTATATATGATACTCCGATTGTGTTTCAAATTTCAATTTCAGTTTTATAAAGTAGTTGTTTTCAAATTTCGGTGGAATATACAAAAAAAAGGTGCGTACTATTTATCGCCTCATCCCTCTGTTCAGACAAAAATAGTTTTCGATCCCGCATCTTTTTCCCTCTCTCATTTTCTCATTTCCTCCTTGGAGGGAAAATTTCTAAAAGAATTTCCAAGCACTGGAGAGACTATGAGCTCATTCATCCATCGCTAAAAGGATTTATAAGGGTTTAGTTCTTCCAGGTTTGCTTCGTTCGAGCTGTTTCCGTACTTATATATTTCTTTTCTGGTATCTCTTGTATTGCTGGAAAGAGTCAGTACGGCGCTTGCTTTGGGAGCTTGTTACTGTTGATTTTTGTCCCAAGTAATAATTTTTGTGTGTTTAAGCTCGTTTATTTAGCCCCAGCAAGTTTCTTAAGATATTCTTCAGAATGTCGCTTCTTTAGGGTTTCAATTCGATCAGTTGGTTTTAAGTTTTACCGCAGCCTGTACTTCTGCTGGGTGCTGACCTGGCGATGGATACCCTTACGGCGATGTTATATGATTAATTTGGTGCGATCTGGGTTTTTGCATTTCTCAGCTCGTAATTTTGGGACAATTTGATTTAGGGTGTTGAGTCCTACTAACTGGATGATTATTCGTCTAATTTGATGATAGTTTGAATGGATAATGTATTTATGATTGTTGCTTTGGAACAAATTTTGAGCTTGACTAAAGTTTTTATTAATCTTTTGTCCTGCATGCTTGACTAAATTAAATTCTAAGGCAAACTCGAGTCTTAAATTGGATTTTTTCTCTCCACGATATATATTACATGCTTCTGTTCTTATTGGCATTGTCTGTGATCTCTTGCATGTTAATGAACTGATTGTCTTTAAAACAAAGAAATCAGAATTTATATTCATTTCTTACAAATACGAGGAAATCTCCTGATTTTTTACCAAACCGGCGTTCCAGCAACGTTATGCATAATCTTCACGAATTAAATATTTTTTTCCTTTATTTTTAAAGCGTCTTGCACATAATTTAGAGAGTCCCGGTTCTTTTAATCTTGCAAATGTGGAGCCTGCTGCACTGACTGTTATATTGCTTTAAATATTCAATATTCCTCTAGTATTTACTTCTTGGCTATGGTTGAAGTTATCTCCCCTTGGCGGCAATGATCCTCAATCATTTTCCTAGAACGCATGCTATGTTGGAAACAGGATACTTTGTTCAGGAACTTTTTTTTCTGCTTTGGTTCCTCTTGCAAAATCTAACTAGGTCTTGGAACATATTCACAGTGCGGAAATGCAAACCAAGAAGAAAGCTTCTGGGAAAAATGGTGGTCACGAGCGCGTTAGTCCAAGGATTTCAAGAGCACAGCGGAAGGTCTCTGAAAATGGGCAAGAAGTAGAAAAAAATGTTACTGACCTAATTACATCTTCAACTAGAAAGAAGAAACTTAGTAAGTTACTAGTGACTAGTCAATTTCTTTTTTGGTTTGGAAGTAATCTAATAACACTGTCCATTTAATTATATCTATTGTATCTTTTATATCCTGTTATTCTACCTTATTGTGATGTGATGTGTGATGCATTGTGAGGCTACTCCTTCTATGATTAATCTGAACTATGCTGATGTATTTTTACATAAAGTGCTGCCAGTAGACTGAATTAATCAATTTTCCATTGTTATTGCAATGATTAATGGTTGATGATTAGTTATTTGTTGGGAAAATGCTCGTGTTAGAAAAATTCTACTCCAAAATGATATTTCTTTGAACAATATGAGATTAATGGCTAATAAAAATAATTTTATTTTTCTTTTCTGTATCTTTCAGTCAGTTCTCTTAAGAAGAAAGGTGCCGATCCAATTCCTTCAAAGAAGCATGACTTGGTAGATCATGACACTTCCAATGCTTGTTTGGCAAATGATGCAGTTGATGGGGCTTCATTAGATTTCTTGGTAAGCTTTTGATAATCTTTCCATGTGTCTACCTGGGATTTTCTGCTAAGCTTCTCTTTTGCATGAAATTCATTTTACTGATATTTTATACAATTGCCTAATGGTACATTTCCCTTGACAAACTTGCTCTCTACGATGAAGTGAATATCTGAATATTCATGCATATGATTAGCACGTTAGATGCAAATGCTTTATACAAGGAAAAATTATCACCATTTTAATATTATTCTTGTCTGAAATAATGCTTTAGGGTTGTGACAATCAAGACATGCATTTGGAGTCTGGAACTATATTTTCTCCTGGTTTTCATACTTCGAGAGGCTGTGGAGGAAAAGTTGTTGACAGAGGTAAATGACTACGTTGTTTTTAGTAATTCTTTGTACTGACTTCTTTTTTCTTGTTGATTATGTAACTTAGTAATTCAATTATGATATTTTATAAAACTTTCATTGATCATTTTCTTTTTGTTTCTCTCTAGTTGATTTTGTCAAAATTTTTCAGAATGGGGACCAGAAAAGCATCTCCACAGATGAAAAAATTGAGTTACCTCAGAAGGACGGTCAAGTTTGTAAAGAATCTTTCATTGCAATGGAAGTAGACATGAACGATCCATCCAACTACAACACACTGTCTTGTGGTGATCAGGTGCTGGGCACTGAAGATAACAGTGGTTGTAGTTCTGAAAATGATGGAACTGGTGAAGTTTCTGTGACTCATCTATCCGTTAAAAACTCAAAGCTGGAATGTGTTGATGAGCGTGGACAGGACTCCATGTCTTCTGATTTTCGCCAAGAGGATGATGAGTTTTCTGATTTGGATGAATTCAATCCTTACTTATTCATAAAGACCCTACCTGATTTGTCATCAGTGGTTCCAACTTTCAGACCACTGTTACTACCCAAGCAGACACGAAGTTGCCCACCTACCACTCTTGTCCTGGACTTGGATGGTAAGAAAATCAGATTTAGTTTCTTTTTACTTGGCGTAAGATTACATCATTTGAGTACAATTTGCTTTTATTACTTCTATGAGGACCTTCAATGATTAATAGATATTTGGTTAGCTAAACTAATTTTTCTTTTCCTTTTTGATTATATTAATAATAATTATTGTGTCAAGCTATGGGTTGAACTCCTGTTTCTGTACTTTTAATAGTGATTGTGGTTTTTTTGTTGGCAGAAACTTTGGTGCATTCTACCCTTGAACCATGTGAAGATGCAGACTTCACATTTCCTGTTAATTTTAATTTTGAAGACCATACCGTCTACGTCCGCTGTCGTCCCCACCTTAAAGACTTCCTAGAGAGAGTTTCCAGTCTGTTTGAGATTATAATTTTTACAGCTAGTCAAAGTATATATGCTGAACAACTTCTAAATGTGCTTGATCCAAAGAGGAGGATTTTTCGCCATCGTGTTTACCGCGAATCCTGTGTTTATGTGGATGGAAACTACCTCAAGGATTTGACAATTCTCGGCCGTGATTTGTCGCATGTTATAATAATTGACAATTCTCCACAGGTATGGTCATTTCTGTAGTCATTATGGGTGATTGTTATTTTCATGCTCAACGAGAGTTTTGGATGTAGAGTTAGCTGAAACATGTTGACCCTAATTTTGCTAAGAAACATTAAAAAAAACAAAAGTACATTAGTAATACTTATATTTGCTGTTAATTTGTCCCTGTTCAGGCGTTTGGGTTTCAGGTGGATAATGGGATACCAATTGAGAGTTGGTTTGATGATCGTTCAGATCAAGAATTGATTTTATTACTCCCGTTTCTGGAGAGCTTGGTTGATGTTGATGATGTTCGTCCACTAATTGCAAAGAAGTTTAACCTTCGGGAGAAAATTGCTGCTGCTGCGCATCCTTCGTTAAATTCAAATAGAGATTTCATATCGAGTCTTCAGCAGTATTCATCATGGGTTGTACAATATTGAGACTTGAGAAAAAACTATGGCTTCTTTTCAAGTTGTAACATTCTTAAATAATGACTTTGGCAACATCATCATCCTGTATGATAATGCTGTCGACCCAAAAAAAAAAAACTTGGGGCCACATTTGCTGGGGTTGCTTTCTCCTGCTTGGTTGTTTTATTGGCATGCCATATAAATTTCCCAAATATTTTACATATTTATGCTCTTAGCCTATGGGCTTTTCTTGAGGATTCTATTAGTTCATGTAAAAAAAAGGAATACGTATAGTTCTTGCTAAGGAAGTTAAATTGTATTATAATGCTTAAAGAAATTAATAGGGTTGATTCGAGCAGTAAGTGATTTGTTATTGTTTAAGTGAAGTTTTAAGTTTGAGTTTTAATATATGTAGAAAATTTTTGTTGGAATATTTACTTATTATAGCCAGTTGTGGGTTAGATTTGAACATAGTTGAGATAAAATTTTAATGAATTGGATAAATAATAATAAAAATAATAATATTGAAAGAATTTGACAGTTGATATGTTAAGGAATTTGATAATTAATCAAATAAGCTTATTAATGTGTATTTGGCTATCACTTTTGAAAATAGATTATGGAAAAAAATTATAGTTTGAGCAAATGATAGCCAAACATAATTTTTTTTTTGAAAATTAATTGTAAGACTCAAACCATGGTTTGAGTCTTCAAACCATGGTTTCCAAGAATTGAGTGTATGGTGATTTCTTGATTTACCTCCAATGGATTTTAATAATTTAAATTTTATTTTAAAAAAAACAAATACTATTTAAAATATGAAATTTTAATTTATTTTATTTTAAAATTTTGAGAAAAAAATGAATTTGTCAATAAAAATTACCATCTTCCATATTTTTCGATGATCATCTAGATTGGTTAACTCTAATAAAATTTTTAATGAAAAAAAAATTAAAATTTAGGTGAATATTATAAATTTTTACCTTACTCAAATACATATATATATGTATTATTTTGTAATAATTTATTGTGAATATTGGTTAACTTTATGTAATTATTATATTGTCTATGAAAAAGTGATTCTGCTACTAATCATCCAAACATCTCCAATTTTTAAAATCACTTTTTTTCCAGAATCTATTCTTGCAAAATCTATTCTCTAGAATATATTCTTTCCAAAATCTATTCTCCAAAAACTAATCCAAACACAAGTATAGAAGTTTATAAATTTAGTTTAAAAAATAAAAATATTATATTTTTAAAAATTAAAGTCAATTGGTAGACATTCTAATGAAGGATAATTTAAAGACTATAGAAATGTTATCTTTATGCTTGATTCGGTTGAAAGATTATTATGAAAAATAAATATTTAAAATATGATCTACTTATAAATTAATTTTCTTTAATTTAGGGTGTACTAACACTCTCTTTGTACTTAAAAAATAATGCTGAAAGATGAGGTTAATAGTAATCCCATATTTTATTTGTGTAATTGTTTGAACTCTACGAAATATTTTATTTTCAAAATAATTTATACTGTTAGTATTTAGTACACAAGTTTGTGGTATCATATTATTGTGATATATACTTGTGCGACTTGTATGTAAGTGTACGTGTTTAGTGTTTTGGTGAAATTTATAGTAAATTACTATGACTTTAGTAAAATATTATTATCAAATCGCAACACGATTAAGATATTCGAGAAAAGGGATAAAAAAATTGTAAGCATTAAAAGTAGATATAAATTATGAATGCCACTATTTTTTTTATCACTGTTCATACCAATTATTCAAAGGTATGCCTTCGATTCTCTGATCCATTGGCGCCAAGCCAACTTACCAAAATGCTTGAACAACAGAACCTACTCGAGTTCGGCCTTGCGCTCGCGGTTACCACTTGAGGCACGAATGGCTTGCAGCGTCGTGCTTAGCCTATAAATAACAACCCAGCCAGTAGCTACTCCGTCTTCCTGTCTCGCCATATTTTCCATTCAAAATCTTTCTTCCATCGAGCAAATTCTGAGTTCTCTTCTTCCTTCGTTTTTATTTTTCCCATCAACAGCCGAAACCATGGTGATAACAGATGCCTCTCTGAATATACTGTTCTTTCAATTTGGTCCATTGTGTATTCTGAATTTCCATTTCATTCTTTCAGGTAGTAGCACAGAAAGTCAAGGAAGCTGAAATCACCGAGCAGGATTCGCTTCTTCTTGTAATCGTCGATCATCTTAGTTTCCTTAGCATTTCGTATTTTTGTATTTTCTGATCCAAGTTTCCTGCGCAAATGATTTTGAAAGTCTCTGTGTGTGGTGTTCTCCCTGCTTTGATTTCTGTTGGATGCAATTTATTTCTTCAGGTGAATTTAGATTTCTTAGCGGAAGTAGTTACAAACTTTACATTGTATTTCTTCTGCTATCAAGTTCTAGCTTAATCTGAGGGGTCTCATTTGCTACCACGAGTAGCCTATAGTTACCAAAGATCATCGGTTTAGTCAAATATAGATGTTAGACGGGATCTAAAACTAAGAGTTCGTGATCCATAACTTTAATCGTAGTTTCTCTAAATATTTGCGAGAATACTACTCTCTGCAAAGCAGAGTTGGTTTGAAGCTTGAACCGGTTGGTACTTGTTTTCCTTCACAATTTCCTTATTATGGGACTCATTAGGACTGGAATTCTTAATAACAAGAATATTGAGTGGATTCCATCGGATGTTTACTCGTGTGAAATTAATTTGACAGACGAGGAACTTGCTTCGAATTGCCATATTTAATATTAGTTACATCAGAGGCCTATTTCCTGAGAAGTATTTCAACGATAAGTCTGTTCCAGCTCTCGGTAAAATATATTTTTAGTAGCCCGTCCATTATCCTATGATCTCAACTGAGTCTTCTAATATTTGTTGGTTGATTTCTCAAAATTCATGTTAAAAACGACAGAGATGAAGATAAAAAAACTCATGCCATTGGACGCCGAATCTCGCCGACTTATTGATTGGATGGAGAAAGGCTCGTTTATTTTTTTTTTCTCGTTGAATTTTTCCGATTTGAGTTTTGATTTGTTTTGAATTGGAAGCTATCTGTTCTCTTTTAAGTAAATTGCAGGAGTATACGATGCTTTACAAAATAAGTACCTGAAGACACTTTTCTTTTGTGTGTATGAGACCGTTGATGGACCGATGATTGAAGAATATGCATGTAAGGCTTTGACTGTCTGATTATAACCGAAGTTATTGGGATCTCGTTGAAAAGTTGACTGAAAAGAGAAACCCGCCGACGAACTTTGTGCAATGCTAATGGCACAATGTGGATTCCTATTTCTTCTTTCTTATATTTAATTTTTCTACTGCAGTTTCCTTCAGCTATTCGGGTTCTGACAAACAAGAGGTCTCCATGAATATCAATCGCACTGGAAACAAGAAGTCGGGTGGGACATTCAAAAGTAACAGTACCACAGAAATTACTCCCCAGCAGATGAGGTTATTTTCAAAAGAAAATTTACATTAGATCCAAAATGAATTTATCTTGAAACCTAGTAATCGATATTATTTGTGTCATGATGGCATCTTCAGGAGCTCTGCTTGTAAAATGATTCGAACACTTGTTCAGTTGATGAGAACTCTGGACAAAATGCCCGAAGAGGTAAATAAGTTCTGACGCTTTGCTTGATACAGCCATTTTTTCACACTTCATTCTTCCCTTTTACGGTGCAAGAACTCTGAGATATTGTCTTTTATTCTGTCCTCAGCGTACCATATTGATGAAGCTCATCTACTATGATGATGTGACGGTATGCTTTTAGTATGTTTATGAGTTGTAGACATATCTTGAATACAAATTCGACTTTGGTGGTTGCTTAATTTTTGAAATATTTAACGAGATTGTGACAAAAATAGCAGATGCTTTGTTATATACCAACGGTACGGCAGACTGTAATATAGAACCATTCACAATTCTCTATCATTGCAGCCGGCAGATTATGAACCTCCATTCTTCAGGTGTTGCACAGAAGAAGAAGCTCGCTGTCCATGGACAAAAAGTCCATTGAAAATGGAGGTTGGGAGTGTTAACAGCAAGCATTTTGTGTTAGCTCTCAAGGTAAGGAAGTACCATGGTCACAGCTTGTTTTAAAATCCATTTTTCTGCTTCCCATAACGGTTTCGTTTTTAAACTTATATTAGGTAAAGAGTGTTCTAGATCCTTGTGAGGATCAGAATGAGCAAATGCAAGATGATGATATGAGCTCTGGGGCTGATTCCACGCAGAGGGATGATTATTTGGATTCTGACAGTGAGGTAAGTGAGGATGTTGCTTGATATGAAGCATCCTTTAAATTCTACCTGACTGAAATGAGTCCCTAAAGCAATCGAGTTCCCAAAATTGTGTAATTTTACAATTTTCAGGTTGACCATACTCAAGGGAATAGATATATAGTTGCTCCTATAGGTAATTGCTATTCTGCCCGTGTTTTCCATTTCATTTACCCAACTCCATTTTAATGAGTACACGTGTTTGTATCTATTACAGCAGAAAAACAACCCCAGGCAAATGATGATGGCATGGATGACCAAGGTAAACTTGGCCTTTTAGACTTTGTTGAATTAAACTATCCTTTCTGCCTATCTAAATCTGTTTCTGACAGGCATGTTAATATGTGCGTATATATAATACAGAGGATATATGTGTTTGTTTGTCAACTGCTTTTTATTGTGTATGGGAGTAGTATAGGCATCTATGTAACTGTATGCTTTCTCTTACACACAGGGATAGTTTAACGAATAACTGGACTTTAGATCTGTTTGAATACCTCATGATCTTCTATATTTTACGCAGACGATACACAGGGTTCTATGGAAGCTGTGCGACAAGTAGACCGGGTGAAAGGGTGGATGCATCATGGCCACCTTGACACTGTTAAGCTTACTGACGTTCTAGCAAATTTTCCTGACATCTCAGTGGTAATTGTTTTCTTTTAATTTTCTGATATATTACATTAGTCAAAGATAATTTTTCTGGTTAGGCAATTTCGTTTTATATACTTTTTTTTTATTATTTTCTCATTTTATGTCAGATACAATCTTAATTTGAGTTTTGACCCTGGCAGGTTTTAATTGAAGGTATAAGAATTAACCATTACATTGGAGCGTTGCGGTAAATTCCATTGCTCGACAAATAACGTTGTAATGGTGATTAATTTTGATGGTTGTTCAGAGATCATGGATAAGCTTGTTAAGGAAGGCGTGCTATCTGAAACGGGAAAGGATACCTACACCATTAACAGGCAAAAGGTGGACTTTTACTCTCAATTCTATAAGTGCCTTCTTTCTCATTATTTTTTAATTTGGCCTGATAAAAACAACTTCCTTCTCAGAAATCTGATGAATATGAGTTCTCAACCGTGAAAGAAGAAGCTGACGATCCAACTATTCAAGTCATTGATGGAGTTCCCCTGCAGGTTGAAGATGGCCTTTATATGAAGGTGAGTTTTAATTCATTCTCAGAAATATTGGCGGACTTTCTACCTATGCATTACATTTAGTTGCGATAATACATACAACTCGTGCTCAAAGATATTATAGTAGCATACTAGTAAGTCCGAGTACTGATTTTGAACTAGACTAAAGACTAAAAACAACTCAAGTGAACAAAGCATTGTAGACTTTGAGAGTTAATATCACATTCAAGTCTTTTTTTTTTTTTTTTTTTTTATAATTCGAAATAAAATTTACTTTTTCTTATTTGTAAGGCTCCATTCATGTGATGACTGAAAGATCTGTAGTTTGTAATTATTTGCTTAAATAAATCTCTACGGCTTTTCTTAAAAATTTGAAAATCATATGTGCGTCTATCTTGTAACAACTCTTGATAGAATATATCAGCTAACTCAGGTGTCAAAATCTCAGGCTCTCTATCATGCTCTACCAATGACCTATGTGACAGTCACAAAGCTTCAAAACAAGCTTGAGGGAGAAGTAAGCCAGATAGCCGTGCGCAAGATCATCCATAAAATGGCTCAGGATGGTTTTATTGAACCGAAAGGCATCAGAAAATTGGGTATTAAATAAACGATCTAGGAATAATCCTTTATCTTTTCCTTACTTATTTCCTGTCTTTATAATAAATATGTCGTAAATCAGGGAAACGCGTGATCCATTCTGAGTTGACTCAGAGGAAACTAATGGAAGTCCAGAAGGCTCTGATGGGTACTACTGCTGAAGATATGGTAGTGACTGCAGAGTTTTCTGTGTGTGTGTATCTTTATTTTAGTTTATGTTTACCTCTTTGGTATATTTGAAATTTCTCAGGAAATAGATCACAGTGAACCAAATAGTAAGGCCAAGTCTATTAGTTTCCTTGCAAATGGTAATGGTTAATGAATACTTAGTTCAATTTACGATTCCGCAGCTTTTGGATATTTAAGTTCTTACAAGTGTAATTTCCTTTCTTGGTAATCAGGAAGTAACAACAGGGGGGAATCCACATGCGGTGTCCTCCACTCCATTGGATCAGATCTAACGAGGACGAGAGTTAGAACTGATATCAACCAAACTGAATCCCCCAGCAGTGGGCAGATCAAAGGGAGAGAGTTGGGGAACACTCTCACAAGCAGGGTTGAGGCAAGTTACATACATTAAGCTTCCTCTGTTCAAAATTGTGGTTCATAGTTGTCATTCTCTGTTTCTTTCTTTTTCCACCCGGGAATCACAGCCTGTAGCTTCTAGGGAGAGTTTTGCTCCAGGTAAAGAGAACAGCAATGCCAACGAACGATCAACTATAAACCAGGGTCACGAAGTTGAGACTCTTCTCTGCAGTAATAGCTCTCAGGACAAGCGATCCAGGAAAACAAGCACGGTAATCTACAGCTTCCTCTTTCCTTTTTATTGCGTCGTCAATTTCTGCCTATTATGTTTGTAGACTCTACTCTTCTAAAACGTTTTACGGTTTTAAACTTCTTTTGCAGGTCAAGGAGCCTATCCATCAATATTTTAAGCGCCAGAGATCTCAAGTTCAGTGACCCTGCTGGATTCATCCCCGTTTGTTCTGACTGGAACACAAATTTAAGTCCTGACTTCTTTTGGTCCCACACCATAAAACAATATTTCATGATAGTTAACTATTTACATATCTCTTATAGGTAGAGACTGAGTCAAAACTCATAGTGGTACAGAAGTACCATGCACGGTCAAATTCTTGTGTCTTATTGTCCTGGCTGATGACTTGATTGTGATTGGCCCACAGTTAAGATTAACACCGGTCCATTTGTTGTGTCTAGTTTAGTATACTATTGATTATATTAGGCTTTACATATTATCATGGCCATCGATGGGGGCGAGGTAAGAAGCATTCCCTCTTCCGTCTACTGCACTTTTGGTGGATATCTTGTTCCATCGATTTCTTGTATAGATTTAAATAGCATCGATTTTTTCATTATCTTCCCAAAAAATTTTGTACACAAAAAATATATCATCAGTTTAGGATCATTTGCCTAGTGTCTACAAATGCCAATTGGGTCAAAATTTGAAGTCTAAACAAGTTAAATGAAAGTTGATTTTCAGTGCTTTGATTCATAAAACCATGAAATTTTACATGACTTCGGTGTAAACAGAGAATATAATCGGCCACAAAAATTGATATCCATGTGGCAGCGGCAAACTCTTTTCTTCTTAATAACACGTTTGCTTTCATGTAAAAACCATGTGCTCCTCATATATATTTGGTAAGGGGACTCGTACAGAAAAGACATGCGCACAAGATTAATACTATTGTGAGGGATTAGCTTGGAGTTATGCTGTTAATGTCATTTTCGGGTTTATAAACAACAAAACAGCAGTCTATATCTTTCACTTTAATTAGCACGCGGCCCCATTTGTATGTCCAATCTTTATCTTCATGTCGTTTCTTCGTTCTTCATGTGGAAATATAAAAGAAACGTCATAAAGCAAGGGATTCTTAGCTCGCTTGCCAATTGAGAATTGAGGAACATTGCTATTGGAGTTTTTGTCTGTATTTCGGCTCTCTATGATTACGCAAAGCAGAACCATAGGCTTTTGACGCTCACTGCTCGAATGGTGGAGGTCCCTGTGAAGACCGTTCTTCGTCCTGTTTGCTACAGGTTTCGAAACCTTGCTGACGATCTCTTGGTTCTCGCTGACACACTGGTATTTTACTTTTGTATCTCTCACCGTTCTGGATCTTTTTGTTCTAATTCTTGGATAAAATAATCATTGTGGCTGAGTAAATGTTTTATGGTCTAGTATTCTTGATCGTTCACAATCTATGCTTTCGTCTATACAAACTTGTGCTCTGTTAATAACAGTTGGTGAATCTTTATTTCTGTTTGGCCATACGATCTGATTGAAGAAGAAGAAATTAGATAAAAACTTGTTGAAATCATTTCAAGAGGCGTTTCTTAAATATTTTTAGTATCGAAATCAGATCAAAATGTATTTCTTCAATAACTATGGAAGTCATTCTTCTTCATGGATTAAATTATGCCAAACTCGGACTGTGCGGCTTACAGTGTCTGTGGATCGTTTTAGGGGATCTCTCGTTTTATTGGTAACTATTGCATTGAAAATCATTACATTAATTTTAGTTTGAAGTAGAATTATACTCACCACTCAAAATTCAACAGCTATCTTGGTTCCTTTCTATGTATATGTGAATATGTAGAGAGAGAGTTATATTATTCTGTCTCCTTGATCACTTTGATTCTCAAAAATTATTTGATTTATTGGTTTAACGAAGGGTTTCAAGCTGAGATAAGTGATTTATATGCACAGGTGGATAAGGTAGAGAGAGTTGTGAAGGAGGTTAAAACTGTAGGGTCACAAGTCAGCTACACCACATTTTTTTTGTACAATTTTTTTTTTTTAAAATAGTTAGATTCATCTATAATCTAATAATAAAACGAAGTCTTCCTTCTTTATAGACGACACCAATATCAAATAAGGCGAACTGTCTATTACTTTCAGGTGTAAACCTAGGCATCTAGGAATTATAATGTTTTCCCAAGTACCATGATTAGAACCACAATAAAGTGGTATTTTCTAAAAATCGAGTATACTCTAAATAATCATATGTTTCACTTCTTCACTGGTTAAACTAGGGTAACATGTTTTAAAGTCTTCGGAATTTGCAATAACATGCATAGCTAAGGCGTGGGCTTATTTGAGGCGGTTTCCCTCGTTTAGAGAATGGGGTTCCTCGAGGGCATATAACAAATTCATACGCCTATCATTCAGAGATTCAACTAATAAAAAGATGAGACATATAACTATTTAAAATATATTCGATTTTTAAGGAATACTACTTTATTGCAATTTCAATCGTGACACTTGGAGAGACATCCTAATTTTTGAGTGCATAGATTTAAGTTTAAAAGTAATAGACGGCTCGCCTTACCTGATATCGGTATCACTTAGGAGGAAGGGAGACTCCAACTTGCCCTTAGATCATGAGTGAGCACAACTACTTTCTAAAAATTTTTATAAAAAAAAAAATCAAATTCATAAACTACACAACTCCCAGGTTGTATCTTCTTGTGCGGCATTTATCTGAAATACCCATTCATGAGATAATTGCGAATGAGGTTCAAGTAACAGGGCCACAGTCACCTGTACAATATGTTTGTGCATAGTCTCATAAGTTTTCTTTACTAAAAGTCTTCAAATATTTCTTCTTGTTGAGATTATAAGTTTTAGGGCACCTCTTATAGTATTGGTGACTCTGGCAATTAACATCTATAAAGTAAAATTATACTTGGATATCTCGTGGTGCAGGCGGACCAGGCACTAACGTCTGAAAATGACGATTAAGCTAATGGGGACACTCACCTCCTGTAGAGGACAAATCCGTGACAGAATCATACCCTCCACATGGTCATGGTCATGATCATGGTGGCACTGAGCAACCACCATATCAGGAACGGTATCATAGTGGAAGAGGTGCAACAGGGGAGCTGGACCCTCACGTATATCGCCTCCTTAATATAGAGGATGATTCAAGTTGTGACGGATGTTCAAGCTGTAGGAGGGTTGTTCGTGAGCAATCACTCAAGCACTGTTGGGTTAATAAACATGTTTCTCCTGAAGGAGATTTGATAGTATCAAAAGAGCTAGAACCTCTCCTTAATACAGAGGATGATTCTTGGCTATCTCGTGGTGTAGGTGGACTAGACACTAATGTCTGAAAACGGGGCTCAAGCTAGTGGGGTACGCTCACCTCCTATAGAGGACAAGTCCATGACAGAATTATGCCCTCCACATGGTCATAGTCATGATCATGGCGGTTGCTCATCATATTGGAAACAATATCATAGTGGAAGAGTTACAAAAGCAGAGCTGGACCCTCATGTATAGCGCCTCCTTAATACAGAGGATGATTCAAGCTGCGATGGAGGTTCAAGCTATAGGAGGGATGTTGGTGAGGAATCACTCAAGCACTATTAGGTTAATGCACCTGTTTCTTCTAATAGAGATGTGATAGTATCAAAAGAGCTAGAACCTCTCCTTAATACAGAGGATGATTGAAGCTATGACTGAGGTTCAAGCTGTAGGAGAGTTATTGGTGAGGAATTATTCAAGCACTATTGGGTTAATGTACATGTTTCTATTTAAGGAGATATGATGTTATCATAAAAGCTGGAACATGCCGTTGATACGGAGAATGATTCTTGGCTATCTCTTGGTGCGGATGGACTAGACACTTATGTCTGAAAATGCCATTCAAGCTAGTGGGATACGATCACCTCCTGTAGAAGACAAATCCGTGAAAGAATTTTTCCCTTAATACAGAGGATGACTCTTGGATATCTCGTGGTGCATGTGGAATAGACAGAGTTGCAACCGAGGTTCAAGTTGTAGGGTTATATTCAACTGCACGGCATGTTGTTTAAAGTCTCGGGAATTTGCAATAACATGCATAGCAAAGTGGACTTATTTGACCCTCTCTTGGTATTGGTGACTGCGCATTAAAAGTCTATAAAATAAAATTATACTCTCTTTTTTTTATTGCCCACCCAATTCACTAAAACTTTACTCACCCAATTCACTAGAATTTTACTCCGATTACATCCGGATCTAACCCGCGTTGCGTACCTGACTATGGTAGATGAGTCTTTCAATAGGAATTTTTTATATACGTCAAGACTCGAACTCAAGACTTTATTTAAGCGATACCTAACTACTTACTACTCGAACCAACCCCCTCGTTGGTAAAGTAAAATTATACGTGGCTAACATTTGTAAATGACGGTCAAGCACTATTGTAAATGTACATGTTTCTCCTAGAGGAGATGTAATAGTATCAGAAGAGCTGGAACCTTTCCTTAATACAGAGGATGATTCTTGGTTATTCATGGTGCTGGTGGACTAGACAGAGTTGCGACAGATGTTCAAGCTGTAGGGTCACCTTCAACTACACAACATGTTGCTTTAGAGTCTCAAGAATTTGCAATAACGTGCATAACAAGGTGGACTTATTTGGCCCTCTCCCCGGTAATGGTGACAGTTGCATTGAAAGTCTATGAAATAAAATTATACTTGGCTATCTCATAGTGTTGGTAGACGAAGCACTAAGGTCTGTAAATGAAGCTCAACTTAGTGGGGTATGCTCACTTCCTATAGAGGACAAGTACGTGACAAAATCATCCCCTCCACATGGTCATGGTCATGATCATGATCATGGTGGTGCTGAGCAACTACCAGATCAGAAAGGTATCATAGGGGAAGATGTTCAATAGGGGAGCTAGACCAAGCATATCGCCTACTTGTTTCTCCTAGAGAAGATGTGACGGTATTAGAGGAGCTGAAACTTCTCCTTAATACAGAGGATGATTCTTGAATATCTGGCGGTGTAGGTGGAATAGACATAGTTGCAACGGAGGTTCAAGCTGTAGGGTCACATTCAGCTGCACGAGATGTTGCTTTAGAGTCTCAGGAATTTGCAATAACATGCATAGCAAGATGGGCTTATTTGGCCCTCTCTTAGTGTTAGTATTGGTGACTGCACATTGAAAGCAAAAATAAACATGTCTATAGCATTATTGTCTGGTCTGGTCATATCATTCGTGAAATGCATAAGGTTGCCATCGCATTAAAGTTTACACATTCTGCTCAAATATCTTTATCACTTAATTGGCTCAGGTGGTTAATGCTAAATACGAATTACACCATCATAACTCAGTTGATAGCACGATGATTAGTCTCAACATTTTATCAAAGGTACATTGACATTCGCATCTTTCATATAGTCGCAGTAACATGGAACCTTATTTGAAATAAGTGTAAAGAGGTGCAAGTCAGTTGAAACCTCCGCAACAATACAGGAAACTAACAGCTTAAATGAATACAGTTCATAACCCAACTTTTTCCTTCTGGAAATTTGTGACAAATTCAGCACTCCTGCATATAGAAAATGAGTATATGACTATGAGACAATAGCAAAAATTCATCCAAATTGCTTTCCATGCTTTAAAACTAACATGGATACAAAACATGATATGACAAGACAAATAAACATGACACCGTTGTTGGGTACATATCCTATACAATAAAATACAATTCTTAAAATTTCACATATCACATAATTGTTTTGGTCAACTACGTATCACATATCTTAATAGATACAAGAGCACTACTAGTACTCCATAAAAAGACAACACCGGCTCCAAATTCCTGACACTTGGTGGTAATTAAACCCGTATTTTTAGCAACTACTATCCAATCACAAAAAACATTTAAAATGACAGCAAGCAATTTACCTCGTGTGCAGGAAATGGAAAAGCTTTGATTCTATCATTTGAGATAAGGCTGCACAGATACACACAACTACTGCATTGATAGTTGCATAAATTTAGCAATTCTCATAGGAACAAGTCACACTTTCAGAAGCCTGATCGGAAGCTATGAAAGATTCCTTCTGCCATGGTATTTGTTTGTGTGGGAATTACTCTGTGTATCCTAATTTTTCTAGTTCTGGACAACTTATGACAAATTTCAACTTGAGTTTTGTGTGCATCATACTTACTGTACTTGAATAGATACAGCACGAGTTTTAAATTTTTTTTCTTATATCAAAACATCCTTTAAATGTTTTTCCAATCGCTAAGGTGATTAAATTCCTCATTTAATATTGATACCGAATGGGAAAAGATAGACATCAGCCTTGGAAGTTTATTCAACTTGTCTCTCAACCCCAAACCACCAAAGATTCATCCTATATTCGCAACAACAAAAAAGGTCCTTATTTCTTAGGTTTAATATAAATAATCGATCAAAACAGCAAAATCCACATAAATTACTGACATCGGGGGATGAAGATTGAAGAATAACACCTCATTTAGATGAACCACTGTTTCGCTGGAGGACATCATCATAAGGGTCCCTCCGACCAGGAGTCTGACTAATTTGAGCATCCCAAGCGAGTTGAGAATTATGGCGCTCGAATGTCCAAAACCCATAAGGTCGCAGAGGGTAGCTCCACATCTCCTTCGTTTTCTTGCACCTATCCTTCACCGAATAAACGTGTTCTCTGAATTTGCGATCCCTTTCCTTCGGATCTTCCATCAATTTCAGAATCAAATTCTCAGCGAACTCCATGATAAACCCCATCTTATCTTCCACTGTCAATTATGGCAAACTCAAAACCCTCAATTTCTACACTCGCAACATAAAGCATTCAAGCTCCATGGACCGTACAAGCAACCACCATCGAACTCGGTCATCAATGAAAAATATAGCTATCAATTGAATCAGGCAGATGGCAAAGGTAAGGTTTGCTTCGATTTCAAACAATGCTTAATATCCGAGCATTCAACATAAATGAAGATCCAGAAATAAAATTTAAAGTGAAATACAAGAGAACTACCAGTTCAGTACAGAGGAACGTACAAACTGGAAGTAAATGCATCAGAGTTTACCTGATCCGCTCGTCGAAGCTCAAGAATGCGCAGAACTACAACGACGACAACCTTGATCAGTATTTTCCACTTTTTACCGTGAACAACCTTTCGTGGATCATTCGAGAATTTCAGACCTACGCTCAAGCTCTATTGGTCCACGGCTTGATTTTCTGGGCTTTAATTGAGGGAAATTTCTGGATAGTAACAGAGTTGTAGTGATTTGGGCTTTTGAATCCAGTAAATGCCTTCTGTGGCCCAAGTCATACTGATATTGAGCCATGCTGTGAGATAAGATCCACACACGTGGAATAGTGACGAGCACAGTGGTGAGTAATGATTTAAGATTTGATTCCATCATCAAATATTCCAACATCGTTTTCACTTCTCGCTTCCAACATCACAAAAACATTTCAAAATAATTTGTAACTGAATATTCATAATTTTAATCTATGTAAAGTTTTCTCCCTAATGCCATTAATTAATTTCCATACGTTTATTTATGAGGATCCAACTATATATATATATATATCATGAAAAGGCTTATAGGTCATTTTTATTTATATTCGTTTCCATTTTAATTTTGCAATTTCATATTATGTAATTTGAACCTTTTTTAAAAAAATTGAAAATAAGAGATGAAAAGGTCGTGCCTAAATAATATATATTACGGTGACAAATTGAGATCCTACCTCACAAGGAAATGAGAAAAGGAAAAGGTGTTTGAGGAAACCGGTAAACTTTCCAGGAGGTTGCTGCTTCCATTTTTGAATAAAGGTAAGAATTAAAAATAATTTTGCTAAAAAATTGAAGTTGCTTTTTTTAAAAAAAAACAAAAAAAAAAGTAGTTACAATGTAATAAGTAAGGTTGTCATCACAGCTGGACTCATCTATCTAATGAAGCAACTTTCTCTGTAATCCATAAAACTTTCTACCTACCATTTCTGTTCCCCAATTTTTTCCCTCTCTCTCTCATATTTATTTATTTATTTCAGACGTATTAATTATTTCCATTCAATTCTTGCCTCTTCTGTTCAAGAAGGGTGTTTGTGTTTAAATGCTCACGTTCATATTAAATAGCGTCTCCTAAATGGACAACATTTCTGTTTCATACAACAACCAAATAAAGAAGCAAAGCGAACAAGTATCTGTCAGTCACAACTGGACTCCACATTGTGGGCCTAACACTATTGGGCCTGGACCACTCTTCATAAATAAGTTTCCCTCTCTTACTTTTATTTTTCACTAACAAGTCGATAGAGATAATAAATATTATTATTTTTATAAGTAAAAAAATATAAATTTAAATCTAAAAACGCACGTTAATCCTCAAAAGAAATTAATCCGAAGAGACAGTCATTCGTAACAATACGAACTAATATCTAAAATTCTATTAGGAGACATGTGGATATTTAGTGTTTAAAATGATTTGTTTTAGCAAAATATGTCATATGAATTCATTTTGTATTTTTCTGTGTATCTTATCCGGACAAGGTTTTTATTTTCTTTTTCTTTGTCAGAATAAAGGCCTTGGATATCAATGTCACACATCCACTTGCAATTTGCAAATTGCTGGTCTGTCCCACTATTTATTATTATTTTTTTTTTTTGCCTTTATCTTTATTTATTTTTAATATTGGAAATGGTCCCTTATGGGTCAATCTTAAATATATTTCTGATGCTTTTTGACCACAAAAAGGCAGTACAAAAGTTAAAAGCAGGTTTCAGAGAGAACAAAAAAGAGGAAACAGATAATTCTTAATGTCAGAGGCAGGTACTAATATTTCCACTCACTCACCAGATTTGTGTTCTGCTGAATCCGCATTCCTCATCACCTTTCTAAGAAAATAAATTCAGTTCTCCAATGTATAATAAATAGTTCTTAAAAAAAAATATTTGCCCATAAATCCCAAATATAACCCCAAAGGGAAAAACTTTAAATTGAAGTAATCTCATATGCCATATAATTCATTCATGATTCAAAACGGAGAAGCATGCCATGAAATAATTCCACCCAATTGCTCTTGTGACTTGCATTTCTTACCTTTGAACAATATTTTTTAAAAAAAAAAAATAGGTGAACAGATATTAACAATCTAAAATTATCAGCGTAGAAAGCTATGGAAGTATACAATTACAATATCATATTTGGGTTCCCTTACCAATGATGCACTTGCAATCTTTATTTCCTTTTTTTTGGTCCTTCTTTTGGGTTATTGCTTTATTAATTAATGTAATTAATTAATTAATTAATTAGCACAAGGTATTGAATAGGATCCTTAGGTTGTCATACAATCAATTGTCCAGTTGAGGAAAATCCAGCATTATGAGACTCACAGATATGAAATCGCATGGAAGTAGCCGTACATTAATTTATTCAGATTTGTTAACAATAGAATCAATTTATTTCTTTTTTGTAAAGGAAGAAAATCAATATAAAATTAGATAGGTCAAACTCAGAAATTTAAAATGGCACGCGAACTTCGGCCTCTTCATAAGATAATAAAGAGCAAGAACTGACAAAAATTGTAATATTAATTAACTAGATTTAAGACTGATAGTTCCTGTATTGTACAAAAATAGGTCATACTGAGTAAACAGAAATTAAAAAAAAAAAAGGGATCCCTGTTTTTTTTTCCCCCAGGAATCGTTTAACCTATACAAGAAAAAGGAAGCCAGACGGTGCCATTTGAAGATCGACCATAATAAAAACGAGATTAATTAACATGTAATTAATCATACCCACACCCAAAAAAATGGCTCCCTTTCCTGCAAAACGAAGCCGTTTTAGCTTCCGTTACCGTCGCCAACTCTATTCTCTCAGTCTCTCTAACTAACGACGGCAATCAGGCCGTCTCCGTTCACACCGCCGTCCACCTGTTCGCCGGCGGCATCTTCACCTTCCTCGTCAGCCCATCTCTCCAATGGCACGCACTCCGCCTTGTGCCGGAACTTCCAATCCAGCGCCTGACAAGCCCGAGAACAATAATTCACTGTTCCACACACCGAACACCGACGAAATTCATGCTTCCTCGTTTCCGGCCGGCCACAACCAACATGCGAGCATAACCTAAGACCCGAGCCCTGGGACCCGCCCCGCTCTTTGAACCACTCCGTCATGAACTGGTTAGCGGGGTGTGACTCAACCGCCGGCACGTTGCAACCAAAATCGCTGAGAAGTGGGCACCCTGACCCGGTCAGATTCCGAGAAAGCGGATGAGGATGGGGGTGCGGGACAGGGTGGAGGTTCCAGGTGAGCATAGGGATGCCAGGGTTAGCAGCAGCCACCGCCGCAGCCGCCGGAGATGACAAAACAGCGGCAAGTTCTCGCGCGTTGGCCTGGACGAGAAATCGCCGTCCCTCCGCGATGTTTTGCCGAACCCCATATCCGTCTTGCAGGCAGTGGCCGAGTTCTCGCAGAGCGTCGATGTGGCCCAGGAAGGCAGCGCGTGCGCAGAGAGCCACACCGGCTCTTAGGTCCTTGTCGTTCTTGGTCCCGCCGCTGCCGTTGAACTGGACAACTGCCAGGGAGTACAGAGCCTGCGCGTGAGAGTTAATTGCCGCCTTGGCCATCAACGACGCTCCGCTTCCTCTGTTTTGCAAACAGTAAAATCGAATCTGTGCAGACAAAAACAACCCCCAATTTAATCATCTTTTTCAGAATTCCCGGATTGGAAAAAAAAAACGCATATTTTAAAGATTATATTTTTATCAAAACAAATAAATACTAACCATGCCCAGAATATAACAGGCTTCAGCATTCCCAGCATCGGCGCACAGTTTCAGAAATCGGTGGGCAGGGTCGGACCAGTTCTTGGCCTTAACAGCTAATACTTTCGGGGAAACTTTCGATAAAACCTGAGATTGGAGGCCTAAACCATTGAATCTCTTACACCTGAACCCAGAAAAATCAAACACGTCAGAGACCAACCCAGAAAAAACCAGGATCAAAACAATAATTTTCTTAAATTCATTGAGACACACGCACGTGATCAAAACTCTAACGAAATCGGAGGGGCACGAAGCGGTGGAGCTAAGTTTGGTGAGAATAGAGAGAACAAGGTCATCGGGCAGAGTCTCAAAAAAATCGCATCCTCCTCCTCTTCCGCCTCCACCTCCAGAAACCCCGTTTTCCGGCGGCGACTTCTTCATTCTTTTCCGGCTAACAAAAGACGATTCATGTTCCTGGGCTTGAGACAATCTCAAGTTTCCGACATCGTCCTTATCCGAACGCAGCCTCGGAGATGGCACTCGAGGATAACACAGCCCTCTCCTCGTTCTCATATCTGAGTCCTCTCTATCCCTATCTTGTCTCAGTCTCCCTTGTGAGAGATTAATAGGAGAAAATATGCCAAGTGAGAAAGTTATATATACGCAGCAACGACACAAGGACTGGGTTGAAATGAAGTCGTTTCGTTTGAAATTTACAAAACTAACCCCAAAGAGGAGCGGTTATATCGTTTACAGAGGAGTGAAACGGCGTTGACCAAGATCCACTTCGTTCGTCGTTCCCGTTTATACGGTGGGAGCTGGAACCGTAACTTGCTTGTTAACTACTTATAATGGCTGTGTGTTGTTGTGTCATGTTTGTATTGTGAGTTCGTTGTGCAACGTTTTCTTTTTGTTCATCTCCCTCTCAGGTTAATAACCACGTAAGGCGGTTATCGGATGGCGCGTGGTGTTTTCCATTTCTAGGTACTTCCCTGCAACTCCCAACAGTCAAACGGATGGTTCAGTTACACTGATTTGTTACTTCGTTTTACTCCGAAACAACCAAATCCTTTTTCTTTTTCTTTTCCCATTTTTAATCTTTAATAATTTCAGAATTCAGGGAGACTTATTTTTCTTTCTTTCTTTTTTGTATTTTAATTAACAGAGAAACAGCCTTCGAGAAAATCGCTTTAACTCGAAAGGCAAGAATAAAGTCTGCTCTTGGGGGAATCATGAAATGATGACAAAAAAAAAACAAAAAGAATTTTCCAGCTAAGACAGAGTTTTCTTGTGTTAGAAAAGGAAGTTGCCGGAATTTTTCTTTATTTTAAATTACCAATTCAATATTAATATAATACATATGGTTATTAAAAGAATGGTCTTGCAAAGTATATATTTTACATAGTGCATAAACATCCTGTTCTTGTTAGTTATCTGATCAACAAATTAAATTAGAACAGGTTCTCCTTTATATTTTGATTAATCTCGTTTCTAAACTAATATCTGTCACGTCTTTCACGTACACTATAAATAGAAACAATTGTTTAACAAACATTTTGTCATAATTCACGTCTATAGAATCTGCATGTTTTGTTTCTAAACATGACAAATTATAATTTATATTCGCTTAAGATTTGATTCATTATAATTTTGAGACAGTGTGCGCATTATGTTTTAGATAATCATGATTGACATTTAAAATAGCATAAGTCAGGCTATCTCAAATTCTCAATCCATGCATGTTTTATCATAATTCATTACGTTGATCAATTTATGTTGCCAATGTTTCCAACATATTTTCTATTTGTAATTAGCCTTTCGTCAAGGCTGATTCATAATTGAGATACATATCTTCTCTATTCATTATGTACCAAATTGTCTCAATATTATGTGCACATGTGGTTTGGTTTGCCAAAAGGACTTTTAGGCTCAAATGGTTGCTAAACAATCATTAAATATTTAAAAAAATTATAAACTAAATTATAATTTTAAATAAATTTATAAGATTAATTTCTGAATGTGGTTTAGTGTTTTTGAGATATATATGATCAATTTGCCTGTCTTTTTTCTCTATCATTTTATCCTATGTCATTTTTAGTAATTTATCTATAAAAAAAATTATTATAATAATAACCATATAAATATTTTATTTTTTATAATTATTTTTTTAAAAAAACTATTTTACGAAATTAATTTCTTATTTTTTTTGTATAAACTCTAGCCTTTTTGTTTTTTGCCAGAATATGGAGTGGAATTATCATGCTGTCAAATCACGTTTTCCTAGATTATTACTATTATTTTAAGATTTGGGTATGTATTACTCAGTTAAAAAATTTACTCAGAAATTTCGTTAAGATACATTCTTTAAATTTGGTAGTATATCTGCTAATTAAATTGTAGTAAAAATGGAATTTTTCAAAGGACAACCAAACAGATTGGTCCTTTTAGTGAGCATTTTAAAACAGTGGTCAACAGAAGTGTTTTTCAACATCCGACAACCAAATTATTATTTATTTTACTTGGAAAGAATATTTGTCTAATTGTTATGAAATGCAAATATATATATATACACCCATATATATAACTAGAAACTATGATAAAATAAGAAAAAAAAGCAAAGCAATGAATTGATGGAAAAATCATACGGTTTATAATTTGTGCTGGAACAATTTAAAGTTAAATATATTAAAATTATGGTTTAAGAAAGCAATATATGATTTGATATTTTGATTTCCAAAGCGAGAACTAATTAGCTGGGTGTGATTGGATATTAATTTATTTTAAATGAGTTTGCGTTACAAGATATAAATATACGAGGGAAGTTTTTCTCATATCGGGTTATTGAGAGTTTGCCAAACGAGCAATAAAATGGGAAGAGGCTGCTATAATCCATCCCAACCAAGGGAAAACGTAGAAGAAGGGTGTAAACTGTGATACAAACTTCGATGCTAAATAAATTATTCATCCACCGCCATATCAACTGATAAAAACTAGAGATTTTAAGTTTGAACATGAGGTTTTATCACTCAATTAGGTTTTATCATTGGTTGATCTAGATTAGTCTGGATCCCATTAAGTACTCGAGTTAAAATATACAAGTCTAGAATCCTGGGTGTATACACACAAAATTATCTGTTCAACTATATTTTTAAGTCACTTTTAACATATTATACCAAAATAAAAAAAATCGCTAAATCTACCTTAAAATTCAATAACATTATAATTTTATCACGATTTGATATACATTTTACTCTAAAAATATAAAGTTAACATAATAATAAAAATTTGATAATGTGGCTATAAATCTTCTCCCTCTACCTTATAAATAGGATTAGAGTAGTATTTTGCTTTGTAATACTTTTGGTTAACAAATTTAATGTATTCACTGCATTAATGGCCTATAACGTACAAGTGGTTGGCTACATTGATTGTTAACATGGTCAAACCTAGAACGGAAAATAGTTAATACCTTAAATTTTAAACCGTTGTCCTTCTTTTTATAATATATTTTTTCCAAAATTTTAGGATGTTTTAAAAAATATTTTCACATAAGCTCCAATTTAATATTTTTTAAAACCGTAAATAAATGATTTTATTACCGACATAAAATTCAAGAAGGAGAAACCACTTTAATTAATTTCCTTGGACTTCATGATTTTAGCAACTGGATATTATATTTGAAGACGGGGAGCTTGTTTAGATTATACACGGGGGAAAAAAATAGTTACATCAGGAAGTTTTACTTCAACTTTTGGGCAAATTAATCTCAAAAGCCAATCCAGACAGCACAGCCTTAGTTAATAATGGTTCCAACTGTTGGTGCTTGGTTATAATTTCATTAAACACGAACATTGAATCAGGACGAGTGATCAAATATGTACATTGTAGGGATCTGGTAGGAAAAGGCACAACTGTACAAGTATGGAGGAGCCATGAAAAAACGGAAAACGGAGGCTCCTGGGCTAAGATCAACATCATAAACTTAGGTCAAGTATCGTACGGATTCAATATATATATGCGTGTGAGACGATGAAGTATGTAGTTTGTACAAGTGTACGCGTATGGTATACACCGTATATGAAACCGTACGTGCAAGGATGAGGAGGATCCACAAGGGGCTTCATTGGATGAGTAGCTTAGCTGGGTTGGTGATACGTGGCGGCATGCATGAACACACACACACACACACACAAACACAACAGTGATGATGCGAAATGTAATCCGAATATGAAAGCAAAGGCACAGGTTTCTTGTAGAAATGGAGTCTCAAGTGCGAAGGCAAAAGCGAAACGACGCCGTAATACCCGCGTCACCAGGGCTTTTGTCGTTTGTTTGATTCCATCGGATAATTATGGAGTGAAGGAGAATCGGCAAAGTCCAAGATCACAAGCTCGTTGAATGGCGAATATTGCGATGGAAAAGGTAGGCAATCTGTGATCCATGAGGGGGACACCTTTATTATTACGTTCACGTACTCTGAATTTTAATTTAATTATTTTACAGGTTTATGAGCACCGAAATCTAAAACATATAAATCTAATATTTGATTCCATTATTAAGATTCAAATTTTTCTTTTTTTTTATCTTTTAAAAAAATTGTTTTACGTGTACATAATTTAAAATACAAAAATATATTAAATATTAATTTTTTAAATATTTTTTAAAATATATTAATTAAAAAATTTAAATTTAAACTATTAAAACTGTATTTATACCGTATAGAAATGAACAGCAGACTGGATTTGAGGGAAATGAGAGAAAATTGATAGTATCCTCCTAAACAAAGAAGCAGGGCCCACAATTGTTGGGAAGTTAGATGACAGCTAAGAAGTTGGTCGTTATTCCCCGCCTCAGATGAATCCGCCACGTCGCTCTCTTTTCCTTCACACTTGTCACCTTTCTACCCTGCCACGCAACATATTTTCCCTCCACGCCTCTTTTTCCCTTTATAATTTCTACTCTCGTTTATTTAAAATCAGCAAAAATTTCATACGTTCCCGCTTTATTAATTTTCCTTAGTTATTGGCTATGATGCTAAATACTGTAAATATCATATATAAAAGCATTTTAGTGGTAATCAGAATTTGGAAACAAATGCCCAAGATGGGGGGAAATAATTAATTCTTAATTAAAAAAATAAAATGGTTTATTGGTAAAAAAAATAGATGGTTATTTTTCTTTATACAGTTGAAATTTCCTATATATGAGTTTGGAAGCTACAGAATATATAACGCACACTTGGGTGCTATACTTATATGGGAAGTAATTATAATAAGGAACATGGGAAAGTTTTACAATGGACGTTGACTACACTCCTAGCAATCAAGCAGTTTTGGGGCTACGCAGAGTACTCCTCAAGTCAACTACGACCACGCAATCTCATCTTCGTTATTTAATTTATATATGCCTTTTATTTCTCTCTCTCTTTATATGTACAACACACATACTTTGATACTCAATACTAACTCTCACGCCATCGCCCAAGCGGGAAAAAAAATTAAATCTATGTATTAAAAAGAAAAATCGGTGTATTAGTTACTTAGGGTGTGTTTGAATTAGCTTCTGGAAAATAGATATTGAGAAGAATAGATTTTAGAGAATAGATTTTAGAAAGAATAGATTTTGGGAAGAATAGATTATAGAGAATAGATTTTAGGGAGAATAGATTATGAGAATAATAGATTTTAAAAATAGAGATGTTTGAATGATTAATAGTAAAATCACTTTTTATATTACTAAATTACCAAAAATGATATAATTTGAGTAAAGTAGGAGAGAGGAGAGAGGGTATAAAATAAATAGGAGAGAGGGTAGAGAAGAAATATGAGAGAAGAGGGATTGTAGAGAAGAGAAAGGAAAGATAATATAGGGTGAAAAAGAGAGAGGAAATAGTGTATAAGAAAAAGTAAGGGTAAAATAGTAATTGGATAATCCATAAGCTCTTTTACTATTCCAAAATCTATTTTCAGTAGCTTATTCAAGACTATGATTTTAAACTGAAGTTTTGACCAAAATCAATTCTGGACAAAAATTGCTGTTTGTTTCAAATTTTTTTAAACTAAGATTTTGCGCAAAATTGATTTTTAAACCCCATCCCAAACAGGCACTTAGTTAAAATAATCTTACTAAAAATATATTAGATCTTTCTAATTAATAAAATTTTTAAATAATTACTACATTTTACATAATATATATAAAGGAAAATTTGGCAAAAAAATTTATGTTTAATTTTTTTTTAATTAGAAGGACCCGACCATTTCTCTTTATATATAAATTATTGATAGCACTGATATGTTATATGTATAATAACATATTAAATCTTTTTAACTAATAAAATTTTTAAATAAGAACTCTTTTTCACTTATTTTTCCCATGTAAAATCATATTCCTCTAATCATAAACATAACATTTAATTTATAGTTGAATTATATTTTATATTTAGGTCTGAAGGAGTTCCATATATTAATAAATGAATTTAAAATAGTAATAAACATATGAAATTGTTGAAATTTAAATAGTATGAAGGAGGTAGCTTTCCGCATGGGTGAAATAACGGGAAAGGAGATGGATTATTGAATAAAGTGTGAAACATGTGAGAAAGGGATAATATATAACTAAGAAGAAGCACTAGCCAATAGCCAACCATATTATATATACTTGATAAGGCATAATCTGGCCTACTCCATTCCTGGCCTTATAATTCAGTCTTCTCATATCTTTTTGGTCATATTCATATCTCAACTTCACATCCACGGCTAACATGCAAACAATATCCATTATCTCTATTTCCAATTTAAAAATAACCATACATATATATATCATAATTATGTGGGTCTCTCTTAATCCTTAATTATAATTTCACTCAATTTTCTTAATTTTTAATATTTGAAATCTGTAATTAATTATTTCGATTTTTTTGACAATAAATCGTTTAATTTTAATCCTTGATCTTGATTTTTTCACTCATATTAAAATATTAAGATAGGGCAAGATATTTATGCCATCAAATCAAAATATTACTGAAGGTTTGGTGACGTGGCTAACAAGGGTATCAAGATGACAAGAATTTAGTTCATATTTCACAAGGCGATAAGTAGAAATTTCGCTTCATGAGGATTTCTTTAGAAGCACATGTATAAGATAATCTTGTCCAAGATAACGTGGAATCCACTCGACTATGTTCGGCTTTTGGAATCTAACATAACATTTATAAGTTAAATAAGTGAGATATATAATTATTTAAAATATATTTAATATTTAAAAAATATTATTTTATTATAATATTTAAAAATAATAATTTTTAAATATTTATATTTATATTTAAAAATAATTAATAATTTATTCTGACTAATATCAATATCTTTTACGTGGAGCCCATCATTTTTAATTTTTTTTGTTAAAAGAAAAAGTGTTTGGCTTTTGAAAGATTGCAAGCTAGAGGGACGAGATATTTGAAGGGATGGAAGAGAGTGATGATGTTGTAGACGTACAAGCATGACAGCTTACACTATGTCATTACTGTATCCGTACGCTGGAGGCACGCCTTCGCACTCTTCTATTCGATTCAAATATCTATAAATAAATAAATACAAGTAATTAAGCAACCAGGAGGAACATGAGGAGAAAGAATGAAAATATGGCTTGATTTGTAAACAAGTTTTGCACAATAGTCTACTGCAGCCGCGTACGTACAGGTGCAGATAGATATTCATGGGATTAAAATAAATATGTTAATTAATTAAGTGGATATTAGTATGTATGACTGAGAAGAATTTTGAAGCAGACAAATAATAATAATAATAATAAATGACAAATTCAGAGGATGTTGCTTTACGCTTTGGCCATATCCCACTCCTCTCGTAACTGCTGTCCCCCTCCTCACGTGATCCTATTCCCTTCACGCTTAAGCTTACTTTCACCTCCTAACTCTTACGTACATTCTCAATTTACTCCCTCTATTTTACTCCTAATATTGGTTTTATCGGGAAGGAAAAAGACAAGAAACTAGGATGCACTCATCTTATGGAGATCATACATAGAGGGATTCATGAAGAATTGGAGTCACGTCCACCACAAAAATTGTAATCAAACTCTGAATCATCATCTCACTGGATATGTATGTGTGAATGAATTATTACGTTTGATCTCATCCGTTGTGTTGATTCTTTAGTCGTTAAGGTCCCAAATGAATGTTGAAGCTGTTATCATAATATTCTTTCACTGGGGTATAGAGTCATTCTTATAATATTTTTTTTAATTAAAGGGTAGCTAATAATTATTTAAAGTTATAAGTAGAATCAAATTAATAATCTCTTAGTTTTGAAAGAAAATTATACTATTAAATTACAAGGACATTTGCTTAAAAGATTTCAGATTAAAACGGGAACCTTTATTAGGAAAAAGCGCGGGGGCGCAGGAGTCAAAATGAGGTAAATGAGAAAATAGAGGGAATGCGATACGTATGCTGGGTGTGCGCAGTGCAGTGAATCATGGGGGGTACGTAATTCAAAGCACAGGACAGCAATGCTTTGTTGACCCGTGAAGGCAAAGGAGGGGGCACGTGCAACCTCAAGGAGGGGCACGTGACGGGAGGAGCTAGATTGTACGTTACTTTTTGATGTCCCATCAGAAAGACAGTGAAGGTGAACGATCAGTCAGGGATGGCAGCAGAGGCAGATTCATTATTTTTTTTTTGTTGACTCGGTCGTCTGTGCCATGTGATCTGTCGTTTAAATTTGTCCTCTCTCCATACACAGCCTTGGACTTACTCACAACTACGCATTCTCATTGGTTTTTGTCCCCCTCAACATATATACTTCTCTCCTCTCATTTCAAACCCCCCCCCCCCCCACACTCTTTGAATTCGAACTATTGCCGTTAACTTCGTGTAACTACGAGTGAATTCGTACTCATATATAAAATTAAATCTATAATCTTTTATATATAAATAATTTTTTGTACTACTAAATCACAAAATTAATATAAGTTATATCTTCAGTCCATATAAAATCTAAATCTCTCACTTTTCATAATATATAGAAATTGATACGCAATTTCTATATATATATATATATTGATTAGCAGTATTAGTATTAAAAATAAATTGAAGCATATAATAGAGGTAAGACTCATGTATTATAAGACAAAATATATATATTGCTTCAAAACAAATATTATTTGTTTAAAAATAAAAGGAGGTGAATTCATTAATTACAAGGTTGATCAATGTTTAAGATGCATTAGGAAGAAGAGTGTGGGTATGAATGTGCTGTGGATGGCCGTGGAAGCAAGGATAGAAATACAAGAGGGTTGCTTTGTGCCCCCCAGTCCAACGACAAGACTCCTACTTCTTCTTCCCCTAGCTCCTCTTCTCTCTACTTTACGTGCATGGTAAGTCAACTTCAAATTTTATACCTTTAACACGATAACGATCTATCTGACCATCCTCTCAACAGTTAAATCAGACAAAACTGCCACATACTAATTCATGACTAGACTATCACTTATAATGTTATGTTAAGAGAGAAGCTAATTATTGTACCAATTATCTGGTTAGTTAAGAGGATTAAATGGTTGTTGAAACTGCCATTATGAATGTTCCTCCTGTGGAGCATAGAGACGGTCTCCACTAAAACTTATGCCCTTTTATTTTTTTTAAATAATAAAGAAAGAAGAAGCAAAAAGATAAGAGTTTGAAAGTTGGAAAAGAAGTTGAGCCTCGTGTGGCCATAGTTAGCTCCTCGACTAAAGGAGAGACCCTAGGTTAGTCATGATGTTCCCACGATGATTCTGGCTTTAATTTCTAGTTCAATATTGGTTTCTTGTTGAACGCAATATTGATTGATATCTATCCCTTTAATTACCTTCTCGTTGACTGGTTGACCGGTGATGGGATGCCACGTAGTGTTGAAAGTTCAGAGTTTTGCAATGGAAGCGAAGTTCTTATTAATTATATGGTAAGTGGCCAATCAGTGTTCGAAATTTCCAGAGGCGATGGTCAAAGAGAGAAGAAGAAGAAGAAGAAGAGTAGAGAGAAAATAGGGATAAGATTGAAGAGAGTGGGTGGAACACACATGATTGTGGTTTCAAACCTCATCCCCACACAAACGCATATATATCTCTTCAGTAGTCATTCCATATATAATATTTAATTAGTGGTGGCCAAATGACTGTACACATTTTTAGCTATGTAATGTGACTCGCTTCTAATGTCTACTTTCATTCAATTATTATGTATATCCCATCGCCACTATGCATCTAATGCCCTTTTGTTATGTCTCTATATTTCAAATATTTGTTTATTTTTTATTAGATTCTACATAAAATATCAAATGTTACTTTATTGAAAATATCAAATATTTTCTAATGTCTCTAGTTGTAAATATAAAATCTAGTAATTAGATTTATTTTGTTCATAAATATTAAATTTTAATTGGTTATTTTGTCTCACAAATTTATATTTTTCCCTACAAACTCTTCCTATAGATTGTGCATATTAAATTTGTTTATTAAAAAAATAGTAGTATGTCATACGAATGATTAGAAAAACTATTTTAGAAAAATTGATACATATTTTTCATAAATAAACAAATAATTAATACTTTTATAAATTAATTATCTAGTTAATTTTTATATTTAGATATGGAGTTATATCATATCAAATATTGATAATGGGTTCTGCGACTCAATTTACTGGTTTGAGCTGACTACCGGACCTCAAATAAATTGGAAAGAGTGTGAATGAGAAATAAATTATAGTGTTCAAGAATAACATCACCCACTACAGTATCTTTGAATTTGTGTAGTTGTGAGTAAAACAACATATAAGGTTATTTATAATAATTAGATTTGATTTAATAAAATAGAGAGAGCGCGTGGATTTGAACATGAAATAATGGATATAGGGAATGCTTATTAATTAGAGATGGGGAAGAAGAATGAATCTATAGTAATAATAATGGAGATTAGAGTGGGGATAGGATTCAGCAATAAAAAGACAAAAAGCTGAAGTCCAAAATGGCTGCAAATCACTGAAATAAAAAGGCCTCATCATATACAATAATGGACCATCTTCATGTGATTAATTTGACACTTCATTTTGATCTGTGTCCTAAATGCATAGTCGGTAGCTAACTTTTACCAAAGATCACAACACACTCAGACACACAAGGCTTTCCCTTAATTATTATTATTATTATACAATTGTTCAAATTCATAAATTAATTATTATCCCAATATTTAAATTTCCCATTATTCAACCTTCATAAATTATACAATTATTTTGTGTGTTCGTGTGCTTGTGTACGTGTAGGTATCATATATGTACGCACAGTTGTACGTATTTCTTGCTGGATTACATATAGATAAGTCCATATGCGTGTGTATATATACAATGCACCTTAGAATTCTATGAGCATATTTATAAATAACTTTTAATATATTTTATATACATTAAGAGAAACTTTAAACTTTATTAACTATACCGTAAAATTTAATAACTTTTTAGTTTTATCTCTATTTAATATATATTATATCCTATAAAAATAAAGTCAACACATTAATAAATAAAAAGTAAAATTATACATTTATATTAAAAAATTTAATAATGTGACTTATAAATATGATAAAAAGACTCCTTATCTATTTGCCCTATAAATAGAATAAGAGGAGTACATACATACCCATGTGTGGTTGTGAGTGTTATGAAGTACATATACATAAATTTGTGTATGTTGCCATTAATAGAATTTTAGTGTAATAAAAGAGGCTAGTATAACACTTCCTCAAGTCTTTAAATATAAAATCTATATAACTAATTTGTATAAATTAATAAAATTAGTTAAGTTAGTTATTTATAATAATTGTGTATTGATTTTACTAAAATACACTCCACTATCATGTGTATTAGAACTACCTTTTCATTAAAATTATTTAATATATGTAATCATATAATGATACTTTAACTGATAATAATAAGTTTAAGAGATAAAATGGATCGTTGTATTATATTTATAATTAAAATAAATTTATTATTTAGCTCTTATAATATAATTAGGACTCGAGGTAGTATAATATGGTGAAACACCATTCTAATTTTTGCTAGAAAATATATTTATAGTGAGGGTCATACCATGTATATATCAAACATGATTGATTTCAATAGGAGGATAACTTTTTGTGAGCAATAAAAAGAAAATTGTGTCTATGTTGTTATTTCTTTCTTTTTAAAGAGCAAAGAAAAGGGAAAAACTAAATATTCCCAACAATTATATTGTCTGATCATATCTGTTTATCTTTTGAAGCTTTAACCTCCTTTTCATTAAACAGTGTAATTTATATCATGCAATTTAGTTGTTATCTAACTGTTAATTGACTTTTTCTTTGTTAGCAGCTCATGTCCCCCCCCCCCTTTAGGATGTGTAGCTGTAATCAACTATATTTCTTATGACTAAAAAGGAGAAAGTGAGAAAATTACTTTAAGAAAACAAAGAAGTTAAGTGGGCTATATATATATAGCTGGCCTTGATATATATATATATATATATAACACATACAGAGATCAAAATCATAAAACTATTTAGAAAAACTAATGATTATAACATTGGTCAAGGAACAGAGATCATTCATGTGACATTGTGGCACCAATTTCGATTTTGATTATTAGAAAAATTTGATGCCTTAGATTAGATCTTACTCCTCGAGTTCAATATTTTCAAACAAAAAATTAATCAGCTTTTTATTGATTAATAGGAAAACCTTTTAATTTAGTTCATCAGGATTAGACTTTTGTCAGTCTTCTTTAAACTTTCTAACATATATTCTTGATTATATATTAATTTTAAATATATAAATAAAAAATTGCTAATTAATTTTTGTAAGAATGACCTAAATCATATTATCATACCCATGTTTACAAAAATTATAGGGTATCAATTTTTTCTGCGTGTATAAGGGTTTATCAGTTTTTTTTATTCATTTTTTTGGTCTGCAAATAATTTAAGTTGGTTCGGCCAACAGAATTCAATATATGTAAATTTTATCTTA
This sequence comes from Leucaena leucocephala, assembly GCA_037074615.1. NCBI lineage: Eukaryota > Viridiplantae > Streptophyta > Magnoliopsida > Fabales > Fabaceae > Leucaena > Leucaena leucocephala. The sequence goes on from CM073562.1 coordinate 15,043,395, forward strand.
GCACGTTAATGATTTAATTTTATTGAATTATTTACTTGTATTCATTTTTTCATAAAGCATGCATGTCCATTTAGATTTAATAAAAATATCGTTAAAAAATAATGTGATGGGCAAAATTAAAATAAATAATTAAATTATAGGGATCAATAGAATGAATTAATACAAAAATTGCCTTAAAAAAAACAAAGAGAACATAGATTTTTTATGCAAGTGAAATATAAATAATAGAGTAAAAAGAAAGTGTGGTAGCATTGGGAAGTGAAGAAGATGGGGTTACCTTAAAATAGGGACATTCCTGTTGCTTGATAACGAAAATAGAATATTGTGGAGACCAAACGGGAAAAAATAAAAAGGAGGGAATTATTGCGATTAGTGAGAATTTAGCGGAACGAACCATAAATGGAATTAATTAAGAAAAAATAAAGACTGGATTATGTTGCTTAACCCAATTTGCTTCTTCTTCCTCATCTTCCTCGTATGTCGCACCTGGTCCCACTCCCTGTTGAGTGCTTCTCAAGCTTTCTTAATCAAATCTACCTTTTCTTTTGCTTTCACTTTCCCTCCATTATAATGTTTAAACCACTACTTTAACTTTTTTTTAAAAAAACACATTAATTAACCTTAAAATATGACACCTTAATTAGTTTTATCTTGTAAAATAATTCTTTTTTTTAAATGAAAGGACAACTTTATCAAAAAGATAAAATGTAAAAAAAAAAAAAAAAAAGAGGCTTGAGCTTGCTAACATGTTCTAGGTCTAACCCAAAGCATCCCAGCAAAACGCCAGGTCCACTGTAAGGTACAAAATGAACCCAACCTAAAGCCAACAATAGCTTGATTCAGGTGTGGAAGAAAGTAGAGAGAGTGTCTTCGATGAGTTCGTGACAACCTAAAGTCCACGATTTGAGCTGCACCACTCCTTGAATCTCCATGCATGATCGATCATTCTGAACGCCCCAATGTTATGGGAAAGTGATGCTACGAATATACTGGTAGAGTTTCCCCTAATAAATAACGCTACCCCGATCCACTGTAGATCTAGCCGATGTCTCCAAATGTCTTCTTCTTTCAATACGGTGAATTACTATTAAAAAAATATTTATAACAATAATTAAAAATAATATTTTATAGTGGGCTTTTAATCGGTATGAATTTTATTATCGTTATAAATCTATCTTATAACGGTGTCAAGAAGAAGAAACCTATCCTCACGTGATATTTTGTAAGAAAGAGATAAGCCGTAAGATGACAATTTGAAAAAAGGTGAAAAGGAAAGTAAGATACAGACAATATAAAAAGTAAGGAGAAAAAAGAAATTGAACAAAAAATATAATGAAAGTATATTTAAAATTTTAATTAGTTTTTAGAGAATAGATCCTGGAGAATATATTTTAATTAAAATAAATTTTGAAAAGAATATATTTTAAAAATAGAAATATTTAGATGATTAGTAGTAGAATCACTTTTTATACTGATAAATTATTAAAAAGAGTATGATTTGATTAAAAGTATGAGAGGAGAGAGAGTGTAGAAAAGACAAATGAAAGAGGATAGAGTGTAGAGAAGAGAGATAAGAGAGGAGATAGGGTGGAGAAGAGAAAGATGGGAGAGGGTGTAAAAAATATGGGTAAAATAATAATTTGATAGTCCATAAATTCTTTTACTATTCTAAAAGCTATTTTCAGTAGCTTATTTAAAATCACAATTTTAGCCAAAATAACTTCTGGACAAATATAACTGTTTGTTTAAAAAAATTTTAAACTAAATTTTTATCTAAAATGACTTTTAAAACTTTAGTGCCAAATAGACACTAAAGAAAAAATAGTTTGTAAGAGGTAGAAATAGATTGTTGCCTTAGGTTAACTTTCTTTTATGATTATTAGAGATATTGGGAATTAAAGAGATAACAAATATATACTTTTTTATACGTATAGAGTATGAAGAGACAAAAGCACTAAATAAGAATGATTGACTTATAGTGTTTGCTTTTTTAAAAACAACTGTTATAAATTCATAAATTTTCGATGTTATTTTTAACGGTAATTTTTGAAAATTTTAAAATATGAATTTATTTATAAATATATTATTATCTTTTTTTTTTACAATTTTTTAACCATTATAAAATAACTTCGTGATAAGTATTTTTTTTAAGAGTAAATACATGAAGCTAAAATATGATAGCTAAGTCCGATACAACTCTTTACGCATTACGCCAAATACATCTTGCGAAATAATCGCTTGCGGAATGCCTTTTGAGCGATGATTTTAAAAATTAGAATTTTATAAGTTGTAAATATAATTAAAATAAAGTGACAAAGAGACTAATAAAGTATACCAAAAATTATATTAACAGTTTACCATGATTAAAAAATTGTTTTTAAAATTAAAATTAAAATATTTTTCCATCCATGACAAAATTTAGTCAATCAATTTTTTTAACAAAATATTTTGAATTTCAATTTTAGATGCATCAAATAAATCAATAGTTAAAAAGCTGCAAAACTCATGGCTATGATTGGGAGTTTTCTTTATGAGTATTCCTTTCTCCTTAATTTTATTCTGATATAAATATATAGGGTATCAGTTGTTGACGGAGATTATCTGAAATTCTGCATGTAGACTAAGGCTCATAGTCTAATCTAATCTAATTTTATTATATATATATATATATATGGTGAGATTAGAACATTAGAATATAATTTTTGCTGGAAATATTAATATTTTCAATGACAATTAAAAGAAGAAAATCTAAAACGGGCATAATAATTCTTACACACACATCATGAAGGGGAAGCTTTCTTTTTCTTTCCTTGGTTTTTTTTAAATTGCTAGACAGACAAGGTTTAATTGAACTGTCATGTTAATTAATTGGAAAATGTAGTTTTAATTAAGGTAGATGCGGAGTAATTAAGAGAAAGAGACGTTATAATAGACCATGCAAGTTTAGAAAGAACCCGAAGCTATGAGCACAAAAGGGACATGAACATGGACTAATCAACCAATTAATATAATTAATACTTTAATTGTTGATATGTGACAGTTAATTAAAAGTAGAATATTCATTGGGAAATGCATGGAGTAACGTGTACATGTAATGTGATGGGGCAATGTAGAAAATTGCTTAATGCTGGCAATGAATGGGACAATCTTTACGTGAATGGTAAGTGAAGTTAACCCCTCTGGCTTCAATTATCTTTATCATCCAAGAGTTTACAGCTGCCAACTGCATCAAATTAATCAACCACTAAATTTATTTATTTTTAAATAAAATATCCATCTTATTAATATCTGTGGCTCCCTATATATGTGGGTAAAATAATTAAATATCACCCCAATAACTCAACAAATTTAGTTACCACTCTTATCCTTATTATAAGTCTATTTTAATAAATAATTAATAGTTAAATAATTAAATATGTCTTGAATTGATACATTTTTTTTTAAATTTAGCCGCGTTATCTCTCTACATTTGTATATCATTATTATATCTCTTTTCTACTTTTTCTCTTTTTCTAATACGAATGAAAAAAGTATATAATTAGAAAATAATCATTGATAACTTTTAAGTGGACTAAAAATTTTGTCCTCAAATGAATTTATAATAAGAATTAGAGTGATATAGGTTTAGTGTGGATGACTCTTTAACAAAGTTACAATCTAAGGCAAGGGGGAGTTATTTGAGACTTCAATGGAAAAAGGATCACTAGTTTTACATATAATTGGATCTTATAGTATTTTTGAAGCAGGACAATGGGTAATTTTTAAGGGATTATCATTGGTATGAGACATGAGAATTAAGAATATTATATTGTAATCGGATGTAAAGAATTTGATTAGTTCTGAATAGAGATAGTCAAAAAGTGTATAGCCTTTTAATAGTGCAGATCTACTCTTTATTAAAGTTAGCATATGAGGTTAAAATAGCATATATTCCATGAAAGTTCAACCGTGTTACTAATTTGTTGGCTAAAAAAATTTATCCACTTCTTTTTTTGGGGGTGGGGGAACTTGTCCCCCTTATTTAGAGAAATTATTTGTTATTGAGAGTTTGAGAATTATTTCCCCTAGATGAGTTTTCCTTTTATCAATGGTGTATCCCTCATTTGTATCAAAAAAATTAAAACAATCAAGGATGCATGTACACAAAAAAAAATCATAAATTTGTTAATACAAATTGATTTAATTGATAAAAATATGATTCATGTTATAGAGAGAGAGAGAGAGAAATCTATATTCGAATTTTGTAATTGTTGCGATGATTTCAATGGCGAATAACTTGTAAAAACGTAAGGCTTGCTTTGATGCGTCTTTAAACTTTGGAAAAATCATTATAAGGAGGTTGTAAGGAAAAATTATGTAATTATTAAAAAGTTCTTAAACAAATGAGTAGCTATAGTCATTTTTTGCATCAGACTTTGACATTACATGCATGATGCTTACTTATTATAATTTTTTTTGTTTATAATTATATTCTTTATTTAGAAACTCATAATAATTTTCTCTTAAATTTGTTATTCTCAAAATTAAAGCAAAAACTCATCATTTTCACAGTATTAAATAAAAATGAATCAATCTAGATTATGCTTACAAATATAGTTGTAGTAATTAATAAAATATGGATTATATGTGTTGTACCAATTTTTTCTAAACACAAATGTTACTCCTATTAAAAGGTAATCGTATTTAAGATATTATCAAGTACTAAATATAGACACTTCTGTTAATAAAAATTTAAATATTAATTTATTATATTATAAAATATTACTCCCTTCAGCTAAGTATAATTCTCCTAAGTTGTGTGGTAGTAATTTTTCATTCCTCAACAATACTCAAAGCTAATATATATCTATACGAAAGTCTTTTTAATATTTAAAAAACTCTTATCATATTTCATAAGTTAGTGGGCAATGCATTTCTTTTTTGTCCACTACACCACATGGATCATAGAAACGTTAGTCAATTTTGAGGATTATAAATAGCATCAAATGCAAGCCAACAATCCAAAAGGCGGCGATTAATAATTGCTAATTTGTTTTTTATAATCACTAAATTACCTTAATAATTCACTTTTGGACGTAACAGCTTCCAGTTTTCTAGAAGTGATTAGTCACAACTCCAATATGCATATAATAATTGTTTTGCACTTGTAATTTATTTATTAATTATCTTTCAACGTGGGGGCAAGCATGAAATCCCACGTCATTCTAAAAATATACATAATTAATACACAAAAGAAACTAGTTAAACAGAGGAAGATTGAGCCGTATTCTTAATTCTTAATTTCCAGATCCTTACCTAAACACGAAAATTAAAGAGGGAGAAAGAATAGTAAAATAAAGCCAACCACGAATTAAATTAATAATAACAAAAGCAACGTTGGCGTTTTCGTATCTAATCACATCTCTGTATTATTATTATTATTAATTTTTTTATTGATGATGAGCTTGTGGCTTTAATTGAATCGTATACAACATTTATGCATGCATATGGACGAACATAATAACAAGTTAATACGTCATTTCGAGAGCTACTTTTTATCTAATTACGCCTCAAAAATAAATTGTTATGAATTAAAATAATATAAACTGATAGCAACCAACTTGATTTGTGATATTATAATTAATGGAAAATCTCCTAATCTCTGTGTTGATGATAATGATAATTAAGGTGGTATAGAGTTTAGGAGAACATAATCAGCATGATAATGATATGTGGCCGCCCAAAAGACCAACACACATGATTGTATAATATTCATATATGGATAATATTTTTTATATAATTTATAAATATTATCTTAAGAATATGCATGCACTTTTCTCTTTAATTCATTGGTCAATTAATTTTTTTAATGAAATCGTACTGCATAATTTAATTGCAAAATTCGATATCAAACAAAAAAGTGCACGCTAATTTTCTCATATTTGTTATTTCAGAGTGATGTAAGTAAATGTAATTAGATAGGTGTGAATTAGGTTTCAATTAGCAACTTAATCAACTGTTTCATCTTTTGTTTTTTTTCCTTTTATTTTCTTTATGTATCAACAAAGTCATGATGCTAGGCCGGTATCTTATCTTTATATTTTATGAGAGTGTATCGCCAAAGAAAAGCGACTTCAAAAAAATTATATATATCTATATATATATATATATATATATAATTGAGGTGGTTTTATTGAATAAATAATAAGGAATATTAATTCTAATTTTATTGCCTCAGAAGCTAAGAAAAACCTGAGAAGAATAAAAATCTGTGAAGATGAACTTTTTCTATTTTATTGGCAAGGCTAAAAACTGTAGAGAACAATGGAAATTGATGGGGAGAATTAATTAATAATATATAAAGAGAAGCATGTTGCTTAAGGAATAGATGATTAGTTTGAAAGATTAACTTAGGAACTCCCAAAAAAAGGAACAATATACCAAATTAATTAAAGGGGGATAATTAATAATCAATTATGAATAGAGAAACAAATTGCTCAAGGAATCGATGATGATTAGGTTGAAAGTTTTAATTTGGTTGAACATTATTATGATCACATTCCTTAAAAGAATCAATGATAATTAGCAGATCATTTTTAGTCATATTTATGTCTAAACCTGCCTCTCCTGCTCTTCTCAACTAGAATTATATATGCTCCACTCTTCACTTCAATTGAACATGCTGAAAATGAATTACACTCGTCCTATATCAGAGTTGAAATATAAAATATTTATATATGGTTAAAGAATAGTTGTATTAGCTGGTTCTCAAACAAATTTAATGTACTTTTGAGTAATAAAAAACTTAAAGGGTAATTTGTCAATAAATTTTCTATTAACATATGATAAAAGAGAAAAATGGGTCAATGGGTGAGGGGGGAGCGAGAGAGATGAATTAGTTGGAGGTTTAGATGAGAAGTGATAAGAGAGAAGAAATAACTAGGAAAAAGGGTGTGAATGAAAATGAGAAAACACCAAAATTCAGACGAAGCAACGACATGTGAGGTTATATGATGAGTTGTGTGAACAACACAAAGAGTTTATAATGATGGAATTTGTGGGGGTCCAAGTTTTGTGAGAATCCGACAATATAATCTCTCCTTTTGAGGCCAACCTCTCCATTACTCATTATTATTGTTATTATTAATTATATATGTTGTTAGTATTAGGGCAATTGTTTAGTACTTTCAGAACCATATATGTTTGTGTTCTCACCACTCCTTCGTCAAACTGATGCTTGTTGACTCCGCAACTCCCACCCCACCCTCCTCATCTCACCAATCCCACTCTCCAACGCACTCTCTAATCCAATTCCATTATTGTGCTTTCTTACTTATTTATTTATTTATTTTACATTATGTTATTATTTTGTCACATAGTAGATTGATTGAAAATGTTATCTGTATATTCTTATGATCTTATTCATAGGGCCTAGAGAAAATGATTTTTTCTCTTGATTATAAAGTATGTTATTAATTTTTTTAATACATTTCCTATTTTATCTCCAATTAAAATGTTGGTGTATGTTTTTAAAATAGGAACAAAGTCATCAACTTATTAAATTATAGACAAAGTTAATGAATTTTGAGATTTTTCTTATTTTTAGCTAAATATGTTATTAGTGACTTATAAATAGGACTATGAGGGCAATTTTAAATTTTTGGGTAGATTCATGATGTAATTACACGTAAGTTTAAACAAAAAAAGCTTGTGTAATTGAAGTTCAAAAAATATAGTTGAATGTAAAAATGTAGAGGAAGGCGAAGCTGGGAGACCCCACATGGCTGATTAGTGTCACATTAATGGGAAGCTTGGAGAGATCCTAAGGATGAAAGCCATAATTCATGAGAAACATATTATCAAAGGGAATATAATAGCAGCACTAATTACTAGCACATGCTAGCTTGCATAAAAGAAGTAAAGCCTTTTCAAAGTGATTTTGTTTACCAAATCATACCATTAACTTCTCTTTTACAAAACATTGTTATTATCACTATTTTTAGCTCTCTTATTTTTTGCTTTGGGTGTTTTAAATGAATGAATGGTCAAGCCGGATTTGATATTGCCGGTAAACCTCAAACACCGAATAATGCAACGCCTTCTTGTCTTTTGTTCTGTCTTTAATTTTATTTAATGGAATGCCTTCTTTTATTCTCTATTTCCAAGCCACTCCAGCATTCATGATTTGGATGGTTACATTACATAAGAATTAACTTTTAAAATTGCAGTGTTGGATAGATGTGTCTTACAAAATGCAGGTCTTGGATAAGAATTTTAGATATATATTCTGGGGCTTAATTTCAATATATAATTTATGTAACAAAATATTTTTAAATTAGTTATATGAAATAACATTATTTTTATAGGCACGGGTATCATCATATCAAAGAAAATCATATTCAAAGCACTATTAGATACTAAATATGAGTATCTTTATCAATAATAATTCAAATATTGGTTCCACCTAACTCCTCTTGGCATATAACATTATTTTTTTTGTTACAAATAAGTGTAAGTAAGTTAGGCATCGATTTTTTACTAAGGCCAAGGTACAACCCTAGGACTCAGAGAGCTTTTATATGAGACTTACGAGATCACATATTAAAAGAGCATTCATAACGGAAGCGATAATCAAACTCATGTCTTTATGGGATTTAATTTTGTTCTTACCGTTTGTGCTAACTCTTATTGGCATAACAATACATTTATTTTTTTTTGGTACAAAAAATTTATATGGGTTCGGCACTGAGCCCCACCAAGGTCAGCGCATAGCCTCATGGCTTTAAGAGCGCTTATAAGGGACTTACGAGATCGCCTATTAAAAGAGCTCTAATAATGATAGTTAAAATCAAACTCGCATTCTTGTGATATATGAATTCGTTCCTTACCATATCTATCAACTCTCATTGGCAGCATAACAATATTTTTTTCTTTTTGGTATAAGAAAAATTTTAGTACGTTCAACACTGGTCCCTACTAAAGTTAAGGCAAAGCCTCAGAGTTTATAGAGTACTTACAAGGGATTTATAAGATTGCCTACCAAAAGAGTCAATACGAAGTCAGCGAGAATCGAACTCACATCCTTATGGGATATAAATCTATTCTTTCCTATATGGGTTTCACTTGTAAACTTCTTCAATTCAAGGCCTACTCTGCAGATATGTTTGGCCCAGAAAAGGCCATCCACTCCTGTTTGCTGTTTTATTTCTTCACTCTTTCAATATGCACATTTTATTTATTTATTTATAATTTTTTTTTAGTTGCCCACCCGGTTCACCAGAGCTTTGCCCCGACTATATCCGGATCCGACCCGCGTCGCGCACCTGGCTATGGTGGGTGAGTCTCCCAATGGGGATTTTCTGTATACGCCAAGGCTCAAACTCGAGACCTCGCTTAAGCGATACCGAGCCACTTACCACTCGAACTAATCCCCGTTAGTTATTTATTTTTAATTTGAATAAAAGGACTACAACAAAGCCATATAACAGTAGACAGATAGATGATTGTGTTGATGGTTGGCCCAATTAAAAGAAGCCCCAAAGCGATACATATGAGTCGCTAATATTTGGGAGTTGCACTATTTAGTATTTACATTAAGTTTAAATATTAAAAAAAATCTCAGAAATACTTTCAAAGGAGATTTGGATGGATTGTGTCCATGCGTAGATTCCCTTGTAGGATCCGTTTGAAAAAACTTCCAAAATCGTAATTTTAACCAAAACTAAAATTTTAAAAGTAGAATAGTCATATATCTAACTACAACCCGAAAGTAATTTCAATCCACAAAATGATAGTTGGAAATTAAAATTTTAGTTTTGATATAAGCTCGTAAGAATCGGTTTTAACCGCAGAACTAATTTTTTTTTTAAAAAAAAATTAATCCAAACAGTCTGGAAGTACAAAATTCTTGTTTTTTTTTGGTAATCTTGTGTAAGGTCGTAGTTGCTTTCCCAAATGGGAGGCACTATTTATAGTTTTGGTAAAGCGGGCTACTCTAATATCTGGCCCTGGCCTGGCCCATAAAGGCCCAACCCACATAACATCTCTTCAGTTCTTGCTATGGGCCGTTTATGTCCATTATGAAGTCCATGCACTATTAATCAATTTACAATTTTAAATCAAAATAGGAGATAATTCGCATAAACGACTCTAATTGCTGTAGACCTGCCTTTGATGAAGGGAATCGACTAGCCGGTAGTTATTAACTCACATACATACATACATATATACATCCACGCATGCATGCATGCATGCGTCACAATTAGTTTATTATTTACTTACTATTAAAATAAAATAAAATAATTTATTGATCTAATTCACTAGTTAAAATGGGAGCATTTGGAATTATCTATATTGTTGTTTCTATTTGTTGTTTTTTAACAATCTATCTTAATTATCTATATTGATAAAAATAAATCTACATATATGCAAGCAAATTGTATAATTCTCTGTAGCAATTATGATTTTATTACTAAATTAAAAATAACATGTTCAAGTTGCACCAAATATTTCTCTAGTTTTTAATATAATATTAAATTTATAATAAGTTATATAATAAATTATATCTTATATTAAAAATAAAAAGAGTTATTAATTTTTTACAAAAGAACAAATTATAAGGAAAATTGAAATACAAGTATCATATTTAAATTTGTAAAATAAAAAAAAATAGAGAATATATCTAACTTAAAGTTAATTAGGAAAATGGAGGAAAAGGCGCTGATAAATGTTTGCAGAGTATTAATTCTCCTAGGCAATGAGGGCCCCACGGAGAAGATAATCTAGCAGTAGGAGTGAAGTAATAGATATGAGTAATGAGTGGCACATGGCATGTGAAATTGAATGCTCGAATATGAACCACAGAACTCAGATTCTCACGACCCCACGTCAGCCTATGAAGGGACAGAGAATCGGCTTGGATATCCGATTGTGCATGCCACGCGGCACCCCTATCGTCCAATTACGACTTCACAATCCTATCCTTCAAGATAAGAAGAACAAACACCCTTCCCCTCTTTTAACAAAGTTACACTTCCTTCCTTCTCACATTCGTCAATCAGATCAATCATTCAGCTCTCATGGCTTCCGCTTGTGCTTCCTCCGCCGTGGCCTCCGCCGCCATCTCCACCCCAAGGTAGCCTCTCGATCCTCTCTTTCTTTCTTGAACACGCCGGCTCTGTCACTTACAGTACATTTCACGAACATGTTGGTTATGAGACTATAATGCTTTATATTGATTTTATTGTACACAATCATGTTGAATGAAGTTCCCAGAAGAATGGAAGCATCTTGGGAACAAGGGCTTCGTTCCTGAGCGGGAGGAAGTTGAGGGTGAACAAATTTACAGTAGGAGGGCGATCAATGAGCAGCAGAGTGTGTGCCGCCGTAGCTGAACCTGACAGACCTCTCTGGTTCCCCGGAAGCACCCCTCCTCCATGGCTCGACGGAAGCCTCCCCGGCGACTTCGGCTTTGATCCTCTCGGTCTTGGTACTTAAGTCCTCCTTCTATTTGATTTAATGTCACTTTCATCTCACATTTCTCAGTAACTTGAATACTCTGCTGTTGCTGGAGATCGCATGTTTCATATGACTGAAACCTCTCTCGTGGGAAATATATTAGGATCAAGATGATAGTATATCAAATCTGTTAGTTTTTATTGATAAATCTTCTGGAGTTAAAGTGATTCTTGAATCTTGACACTTACTGTTATTGGACCTTCATCAGTCGTGTTCAAGACTATAGTAGGACCATACATGAATTCCTTTTCAACCAGTTTTATGTTGTAGTAGTATGTGAATATTACTGTTAATAGTGTAGCCTACTGACGTGAGCTTCTCTATAAGTAGGCGTTTGCGGTTTTAATCACGCCTATAATTTCAAGCTATTAGGCCTGCCCCTTTAGTTTAAGTAGTACTTGTTTGGAAAGCAAGTGACAGAAATGGGATTTGGTTTGGTGTGATATGATAGGATCTGATCCAGAGAGCTTGAGATGGAATGTTCAATCAGAGCTGGTGCATTGCAGATGGGCAATGTTGGGTGCTGCTGGAATTTTCATCCCAGAGTTCCTAACAAAGATTGGAATTCTCAACACTCCTTCATGGTACTCTGCTGGGGAGCTTGAATACTTCACAGACACCACCACCCTCTTCATCATTGAGCTCATCTTCATTGGATGGGCCGAGGGAAGAAGATGGGCCGACATCCTCAAGCCCGGCAGTGTCAACACTGACCCCATCTTCCCCAGTAACAAGCTCACCGGCACCGATGTTGGTTACCCTGGTGGGCTCTGGTTTGACCCACTGGGCTGGGGATCTGGCTCACCAGAGAAGATCAAAGAGTTGAGAACAAAAGAGATCAAGAATGGAAGGCTGGCAATGTTGGCTGTGATGGGTGCTTGGTTCCAACACATCTACACTGGCACTGGTCCTATTGACAACCTCTTTGCCCACTTAGCAGACCCTGGCCATGCCACCATTTTTGCCGTAAGTTCATTCATGTTTTAAAATTACTTCTTCTTTGGAACTGAATTGTTAAAATTATAATGGAAATTGCAAGTTCTTGGCTTATTTTATGTTATGGCTTATGGCTATGGCAGGCTTTTTCGCCCAAGTGAGAAGAAGGCTGAGGGAGAAATACTGATGAATGTGTTTGATTTGAGGAAGGGATTGTAATGTGTCTTTTGTTCTATGTGGTGCACATAGTGATAATGCAATGAATGTACAAATACTTATTCGAAGTTAGATGCCATGAATGTAAGTTCAAGTAGCCTTCACATTAATTTGCATAGTATATATAATATGAAGTCCTTAATCTTAGGTAATTCGGTTATTTATAGCTTATAAAAAGGATAGGAGGAAGTATATCTATTTTACCTCGATCGGGCTTTGTAATTAAGTTCTTACTAAATGTGAAACCCCGGGTGGGATAAAGGTTTAAGCAGGGAAGAAGCTTGGAGAAAAGTTGTGGAAAGTTAGCATGATCTTACAGGGTAGAAGGGTATCAAATACTTTAAACTAATTTTAGAAGTATAATTAATATTTTAAAATATTTAAATTATTATAATTTTATTTTTTTATTAATAAAGATATAAATTTTTATTTGATATATACTACATAAATTTTTTATTTTGACATATTATTATTTAAAAGATTAGATATATAATATTATTTTAATAAATTATTCTAAATAAATCATTAAATTTCTCAATTTTTATTTATGAATTTTATATAATATTAATTTTAAAATTTATTCAATATTTTTTTAAATAATATGATTCATGTGACATTTTAAATAATAATATATAAAAATAAAAAAATTATCTGATATGAATTAGATATAAATTTGTCTTTTTATTAGTAAAAAGGTAGAATTATACCAATTTAAATATCTTAAGGTGCTATTTTCATTTCCAAATTTAATATAAGGTTCTAATTGTATCCTTAAATATTTTAGGATATTTTTATTTTAATACAATATTTTAAAAAGTATTAATTATTTTTTTAAAATTAATTTAAAATATTGGATGCACGTTTACTCTTAATTGCTTAAAAATTTTATACAAAAAGTGTTGGTGGTTGTAGGAGTCAAGGAGAGTAGAATAATGGGAATCCATGACTTTGAAGAACTTGAATAATAAGTGAGGAAAAATCATTCACATTGACAAGTCAACAAAAGCAATGGTCATAAAAGAGGAATTAAAATTACTAGTACCAAACCTTTAAAACGTGCTGCTTCAAATTCTGCGCCATATATTTGTTATATCTTCTATTTTTGATATATAATATATTTAATTAAATTAATATAATATATTTTATTTAAAATATTCTTATTATATTTTTTAACTCTTCTATTCCTCTCTTACTTAATTATTATTAAGGGAATATAAATACTAATAATTTAAAAAAAATATACAAAATATATCTTATATTTATAATTAATATCAATTTTTTAAAAAAGTATTTCATATTTCTTTTTCGTACGGTACAATCTTAAAGATATAAACAACACTGGTTGAAGATGCAATATGTGAAATAGAGCAACTTTAGATTGGAATTAAATTACTAGCAAGTATTTGTGATGTTGGGCAAACGTTGCTTGTAAGTGTCAATAATTTTTTAAATACTTGTGACATTTTCAAATAATGTTAATATCAGAGTGATTTATTAATAGAAAAAACGATAAAAATTCTCCATTTAAAAAATTTATTTATAAAAAAAATCTAATATATTTTGGTATTCTAAAAATTTTATATACAAAAAGTATCGTTACTTGAACTTAATTTTAATTTTTTTAATAAATAAAAGTTTTAAACAGTAATTTTTTATTAATTTTTTAATCATTTTTATATTAAACTCTAAAAAAACAGTATACAAATGGGTTTAATGTTATACGTTGATCCAAATCAGTTTGAAATTAGCCCCTCCCCCAATAACTGTTTAAAACTGGAAGGGGGAATTTTGAAGAAATATGTTGCCATATAATTGTGGATTTTACAATTACAAAGCAGTGGCACCAGATTTAATCAGTCATAACTGGAAGGTTCTACTGCTGAAGGAATTTCTATTCATATTTTGATAATGAAATGTCATATTTCAATGAGTTAAACAACCTTTAAATCAATAATAACATCTCCTAAAGGTTAAAATTGATTTTTCCAGCTGTTTTATGAATTCGGCCCTTTGCCTATGACAAACTGAGGTGTTGCCCCAATACTATGCTGTCACATTTGGACAGAACAAATACAGATAGTAGTTAATGATTATATTATATAATTGTTAGCCTAACTTTTTTTTTTAAAATTTATTTATAAAAAAAAATATTATATAATCTTTCCGTATTTAATAAATGGTTTAATTAAAAAATAATCTTTAATTTTAAATATAAGATATTTTTTTATATTTATCTATTTTTTTAAATTAATTTTATTGATATTCCTTCAATAATAATTAAATAAAAAATGGGAGAGAAAATTAAGAAAGGTGATTAAGGTAATTTAAAAAAATATTAATTATTTTAATTAATTTATTTAATTTAATTAAATATATTGTATATCAAGGATTTGAGGAGTATAATATTAAGGGCATGGGTAAAAAGCTTGAGATTTCAATTTGTCTATAAGATTTGGGATTTAGATATGAATGATTAATTTAACAATAGTTAAATGTGAACACTACATTGAAAATACATAAAATTCTTAAATTAAATAAGCATGGAGGTTAGTTAAATAGTTATTATTATGTAAAATGTGAGTTTGGGAGCCAGCTAACACGCATCAGATTACATCACCAAAAGGGGAAAAATAAGTTAAAAAGAAATTAATGGAAGAAAAAGCCATCCAACTTGCTTAAATTGTGATTAATTAACAATTAAAATCCACTCTCTATTTGTCCAACCCTTCAAATGCCCATTGCTTTAACTAATTAATTAAACACGGTTAACCACCCCCAACATTCAACAAAAACATTATTAATTTCTATCTATATTCTAATTTCTGCCACTCTAGCTCTATCCTCACTGAATTTCAAAATGTTGTTTGGGTTTATGTTCATAAAATTAGAATTTTTTTTTTTTGCCTCCAAAGCATGTTAAAGTTAAAGCAAGTAACCTATGGCATGTAAGTTTAGTTAAGAAAAGAGTAAAATATATAATTATTTAAAATATATTTAATATTTATATAATATTATTTTATTATGATTCTACTTATAATATTTATAAAATATCTTAACTCTTAACTATTTAAATTTACATTTGAGGGTATTTAACGACTCGTCAGCCCAACATTAATAAATTTTTGAATGAAATGATAATCAATTTCATCTCATAAGACATGTTAAACTAAGTTTTATAAAAATATATCTAAACAAAATCTAGATTAGATTACACTAAACTTCTTTTTATTTGGCCAATGGCAATAATTAATTTTTTATTTATTTTAATTATCTGATTAGAATAAATTTAAATAAAATAACCACCCTAAAAAGGTCTGCTGCATTCTAAAAACCTTCCACTTACATCAACCATGCCTCTGCTGGTACTACAATATAATTACCTTTTACCTTGATCTTGTAAAACTCAGTTACAATAAAAGTAACTAAGTTACAATAAATACAATTGAAATAGTAAATAATTTAATATCAGCTAAATGAGATTTTAAATTTAAATTTTAATATAAAAAAAATATTAGAGTATCACCCACCATCGAATCCAGATTTTAATTTCAACACATGTTAATCCAAAAAGTCAGGTACAATAAAAAACCAATTTTACAAATGTTAATTCAAACAAATCAATTAAGTGCCAGAAACTAAACATATATCAAGACAGAACCATAGTGTAGTTATAGAAATTGACAAATTTAAAATCATTATTCTCTTCAATTTGATGAGTTCCATAAAAATTTCCAAATCTTGTCAGTCAAGTGAATATCTGAATCTGATTACTTCCTGAAATGAAACTCCGTTACAAGTTTTCTTCAACCATATATCATCCTTATAACAACCTAAACTGCAATCGTAAAATCACATCCCCAGGATCTATTTTCATACGCCTTTTACTTTCTACTGCATCACCTTCTTCAACCATTTGGGGATTCCCGGCAAAAATTCTAAGAAGTACAAAAATAAAACTATGATATATATATATATATATATATATATATATATATATATATATTGAGACAAAGGGTATGGGATTTATCTAAGGCTAATTGAAGATCTGCGACGGCGAATTTGTAATCGGACCGGAGAATCAGTTGGGGGAGCGGTTCTGCGGGCGAACAATGAGTTTTGCGGGTATTGGCCGTCCGGTTCCGGAGCCGCCACAATTGCTGCACATCATGCGACCCGAACCGGAACAAGTGCGGCAGCCGACGTCGCCGTCGGACCAGCGAGAGCAGAGGCAGGAGACTTGACCGGTTCCGTTGCAGGTCGGGCAGCGCGGGAAGGGTCCGGCCATGGGCTTTTGGTCCATCACCGATTTGACCAGGACGGCTCCGGCAAGCACTCCCAGACCCGTCGCCAGTTGGGTCGCCACCATCGGACCCATCTGTGGTGAAAATACAAGAAGCCTGTGGAGAAAACAGAGAGAGATGAAGATGAATTAGAGAGTGAGGAGGAGGAGGAAGATGCAGATGGAGAAAATGAGGAAAGAGATTTTTGGTTTGTGGGGGTTAATATTGTTAGGGTGATATTTAAAAGCGAAAATAAAAAAATAATTAAATAAAAGAGGTTGTGGAATTGTACACGTTGACGTGTTTCAGTTTGATGGCTAACTGTAGCTCTTCGCTTCGAGCTTTGTTGAGATATGTTTTCCTTTTGATATCTTACTCCTCTTTGTATAATTGGGAATTTTTATTTGAATTAAATCTAAATGTGAAAATTATTCTCATATTTAAAGAAGAATAAGAGAAAATCATATAAAAACTTTTACTTAAAAATTTTATTAGTTAAAAATATTTAAATTTAAATATTATGTATAAAAAATATTATATCTTATAAACGATTGATCTTAATTTCTATTGGGTAAACATGAGATCTTAAATTTAATTTTTATAAATTTAAAAAATATTTTAAAAAATTACTTGTAATTAAACCTAATAATATTTGAGTCTAATAATATATCATATTGTTATGACACACAAAATTTTAAATAACAATTTTTCAAGGAATTTTTCTGAAAATATATGATATATATAATTTTTTTTATATAAAATTAGTATTTTTATTGCTGAATTATGTAAGCATTGGAAAATGGATTGAGTTGTTTGAAAATGACGGGATAATGTATACTTTGCTTGGAAGGCTGGATTGCTTTTCAACGTTGGAGATACTTCAAAGAGGAAGAAACCAAATCCCTCAAAATATCTGACATATTTGGAGATAAAGAGGTTATTTTGATAAATATGGTCAAGATATAATTTTTTAAAATTTATTTATTATTATTTTTTGCTAAAAATTACGTATAAATAATAGTTTATCATAGCTTCTTGAATGTTGAGCCAGAGAGGTCATGTGAGTTCTTTAGTTTGAGACTAGAGATCCGTATCTGTATTTTATAATAAAGAAATTATTGGGAAAAAGGGTTGCTTTTTTATTCCACTAATAAAATTTATTAAAAGTTTTATAGAGCATTATTTTTTATGAATGTAAAACAATGTTACTTTACTTTCCATTCTCACGACCCTTTTTTTTAAAAAAAAAATATTGTTTTGAAAAATGTTTTGTTTTATAATAATTTCAGGGACTTTGTTTTATGTATTTCACAACATTTAAATAACAAGTCCCATTTAATATGATTGTATCTAATATGGTAATGCTTATATATTAATTTATTGACGCTATATTCATGATATACTCCTCTCCACCTATTTATACAATAGGAAAAAATATTTTAATCTTATTTATAAAGTATTAAAAAAATTATATAAATTTATCATTTATCATTTTATATTTTATTAATTATTATGTTTATTTTGTTTTTATTGAATAATATTATTAAATAAAAGTAAAATTGAAAAGTTGTTAAGTTTCATAATATAATATTTAAAATTTTATTGCTATATATAAAATATATTAAAAGTTATTTATAAATCAAATCAGATAGGTATTACTCAATGCTATGCTTATGCAAAATTCTAAGCTTCTAACTATTGGCGGTGGCCTTTGTGATAAAATGAGAGGAAAAAATTATCGGTGGCCTGAAGTAATGAAGTAAGAAATAGTAATAATAATAATAAACTATTTTTAAAAGTTAAAAACGGAGAAAACTGAAACTTCGAGAAGATCACATCCATGAATTGGACTTAAGTCAAATTGTTCTGGAAGAATTTTCTTAACAGTATTGTGTCTCAAGTTGAACTTGTCTCACAGCCCAGCTCATCGTTCATCTTATTCTTGTAGGTGGTCAAAATGGATATTTTCTCTATATATATTTTTATCCACATGGAGATCGCAACAGTGGAGATGGCCGAGTTGGTCTAAGGCGCCAGATTAAGGTTCTGGTCCGAAAGGGCGTGGGTTCAAATCCCACTCTCCACATTCTGTCCTTTTATTACCTGCTATTCTTTTAGTTTTGTACTGTGGGGCCTAATATGAATTAGGCCCAACCAAATTGGAACAAAATGTAGGAAATGGTATTTTTCTAGCCCACTATGTATTTTATGCCTGCCGCATATATGACCCATTTTAATCTTGTTCCACAGGCAAAACAAAACGCTGTCTGGTAAGCCAATAAAAATTAACATACTACCATTTAGAGTATATTTAAATTCTAGAAAGTACTATTTTATTATGATTCCAGTCATAGCATTTGAGGAGTCATTCTAGCTCTTGGGTGCTTAAATTTATGCCTGAGGGTAATAGACGGCTCGCCCTGCCTGATATTGATATCGCCTAAGAGGAAGGGAGACTTCGCCCTACCTTTAGATCGTGGGTGAGCCCAACCCCTTTTCAAAAATTTATTTACCAAAAAAAATAAATGAATAAATAATAAAGATTAAATTTGTATCTTATAACAATATAAATTTGATTTTTACTGCTATTATGATATCTCTTTTAATAAACGATATCGTAAATCATTTATAAATTCTAGAATTATGTCATAATTTTAATAAGAGATTGATACTAAACTCACACTAAACTATTCTATATATATATAAAAAAAAAACTGTCCTATAACTATCACGCGTTTGACCAGCTAGTTAAGAGGTTATTTTAGTTTCACTAAGAGTCCTAAATTTGAGATTTAGATATGTAGTAAATGCAGATGGTATGATAGCCCCCGAAAGAGTCCTTCAATACCTTTGTTATACCTAAAAGATGACTTACTCCAGGATATAGGAGGAAAAATTAAAAAAAAATGATGTTGTGTACTGTTAGAATTGCGTTAGAATTGTCGATTAATTTAACATATAATAAATGTATGAATTCTCAATCAAAACTAGATATTTCTCATATTTTTAATTTATAAAACTTCATAGGTATTTTTATTAGAAAAATAAAAATTCAGGTGTATGTTTTAAATGGAAGAAAGTGCTACACAGGATAAGAATGAATTATACAGTATATAATAAATAATAAAACTCCGTAATATAGGGTATGTTTGGATACTAATGAATTTAGCATTTAAAATGATTTTTGACTCAAACTTTTATTTAATAAAATTTTAAAATAAATAATTATATTTATTTAAAATAGTTTTTAGATCATTTAAATAAATTATTAGAAATATCTTTTAGAATACTAAAAGAGTTTTGTATTACTTAATTATTTTATTTCTACTTTTTTACTATTTTTTTTCTTTCTCTCATCTTCTCTCTTCTACTACTATTACTTAATTATTTTATTTCTATTTTTTTACTATTTTTTTTTCTCTCATCTTCTCTCTCTTCTACCACTATTAGCATCTTTCTCCTTTTTTGATTCTTCCTCGCTCCTTCCTTCCTTTCCTTATCTAATGCTTCCTTCTTACTTCTCAAACCCTAACCACTTTTTCTCTCTCTTTTGTTGCAATCGTCTTCTTCTTCCCCGAATCCTCCCTCTTTCAATGCAATATTTTTGAGAATGTGAGAGAGAGATGAGAGAAAGAAGATGAAAGAGATAATAATTTTTTTATCTCATATTTTTTTAGTAATTTTTTTTAATAATTTACTAATTATAAAAAATTTATTCTAATAATAATTATTTAAATATTCATTTATTTATAATTATTTTTTTATAAAGTCTTCTTTAAATTTTTTTTTAAAATTGTTCAAAAATTTTTTTATAAGTATTTTTTTAAAATTCTATTCAAATGGGCTCATAGCAAATGTTTGACATGGGGGATTTGGAAGGGAAGTAAAATATTTTTTAGTTGGGTTTAAAAAAAATGTGGCAATTTGGGAATTGTAACTCTTCCCCTCCAAATACCCCTTGCCGAGTAGTGCTATTTGGGAATTATAACTGAAAATAAGTATTATGTTTGGTGTCTTACCAATACTAAATTATGAAGTGGGCCCAAAAAACCATGTGACAATCTTATTTGATTTTATATGACGACATGGAAGAGATTTTTTTTATGAAAATAGAAATAAAAATAAAAACAGAATTATAAATGAAAATAAAAGTAGAGGTGGGAAGTGTGTTTGGTACGTAAAACGAGGTGAGGTATTTTTATTAATCAATATGTGTATTTTTGTTAAAAGACCAGAATACCCTTGCCTCCATGAAAATCAAGGGACTTGCACACTAGAACCTCGCCGGAGGAAAAACACCACCGTCCAATCAGAAAGAGTGGTGAAGGCGATCTAGAAACACATATTAACAAGAACAATAACATAATCAAGAAGAACAATCAACAAGTAAGTAGATCTAGGTAAAAAAACATTCAGCCATTTGAACATGGAGGAATGATTCCATATTGAAAAAAAATCAGAGAAGAGGCAGGAAACTCGCAAAAAATATACCAGAAAAAGGAGCGGAGGAAGCATTCTAGATCTAGAAATCGAATCAGAGAAAGGAAAACAAACTCAGAAAACATAAATCTAGAATCAAATCTAAGAACAAAAAACTAGAAACCGAATCAGAGAAAAGAAAAAAAAGTCAGAAATCGCTATGCACGTCATCTAGCTAAAAACATTACAGATTTGAGAATTGAAGGAGGATGGGGAAAACGGATGTTGAAGAAGAAGCATCGTCATTGCTGCTGTTGGAGGTTGGACGTTGAAGAAGAATCTTCATCACCGTGGGAGGTTGGAGGTTGAAGAAGATGGAGACTTGACGTCGTCGCTGGAAGATAAAGAAGCGTCGTCCACCGTCGCAGAAAACAAGTTTGAACGAAATCAAAATCAACAGCAGCAGCTGGGTTCGCGAGTTTGAGCGTTGTTTTTGCAAGGGGGTTTGTCATCGCCGTTGCTGTCGTATCAACACATCCACCAAGAGGTCAGCCGTCGTCGTCGCCGTCGCCGTGTAAGCTCGAAGAAGGAGGTCGTGGGCCTAGTATAAGGATGATTAGATTGGTCACAAGTTTGAAAGGGTAAGGTTGTGAATTCATAAAATATATGAGGGTAGAATTGGGATAAAATCTCACTCCCAGGGACTGAGACCAATTCCTTGGGGTAGCCCATGAAACCCAAAACCATCAAAATGATGGAACTGAGAGTATAATTGGAAGTAGGTTCACTTATTAGTCTACAATTGGATGCTACCAAACGGGGCATTAGTTTTGATGGGAAAACATCCAAGAGTTATAGAATTTGGAAGAGAGCATGATATTGAGAAAGTGTACTGCGAATGTCAACAAGGGAATTGGGAGTACGTTTGTTGCATATAGAAAGTAAGAGACAGTTCACACATAAGTGTATGGTCGGGCCCCATGATTGCTGTCTCTGCCAACACCTTAGCCAGTACTTGGTACCCGCCACAAACATTTTGCTTGTCCTATTTATTATGTACATTGTTATTCTCGTGGAAGACTCAACTAATTTTCAAAATAATTAAATAAATTTAAATTAATATATAATATAATGACATTTAACCTATGTTATATTTTTAAATTAATTAACTAGGTATTATTATATGGATAGATATATTGTTTAGCTGGAAATAATAATAAAAGGAGAGGAGGATGCCGGCCATGGACCGAAGGGAGCCGTGTCCTTGGGTAATGCCAAGCTGGCGTCACGTGAAGCGACGTCGTATCGTCATGTGCCGTTTCTTCCTCTGCCATGTGTCTCCCCGCCTTCCATTTTTAATTTATAACCCTACATTTACATATATATATATATATATATATATATATATATATATATATATTTCCTAGGATCATCATTCTTATTAATTAATCTCATATGATAATCTCCACAACCACGTGCCTATTTCATTTCCCCCAATCTCCAAATCTCTCCCCTTCTCTCTCCTATTCCTACTTTCCCTTTATAATTAACTCAGGCAATACGTATTACGATAACTTGTCATTTAAGATAACTCCTTCCCAAAAGAAACAAATAACGTTTAAAGCAATCTCCTTGATTATTACGGATTGACAATGAACTTCCCTAAGATTCATTTGAGGAGCTTGATTAATCAACGCATGGCAATTACTAGGTACCTTCTGAATGTGCCACGTCATAGCTTTTATTCTTTTGGTTATGATTGCGATTGGAGATTATAGCAATTAAATGGAGTTGAATTCCAGAAGAATGCGTGTATTGTGAAATTGTTTCATACGAATTGAAGACTTGGACTGGCGTCAAATGTTTTACAAAACAACATTCAATGGCATGCACCAAACCCCAAGTCTTGGGAGATTTCTCAACACACGCCTTCACCAACTTCCCCACTATTTATTCACGTCTCATCGCCTAATCATGTCCGCAATTTACTCAATTAACAGCATTTCAAAATTTAATATATATATATATATATATATAGAGAGAGAGAGAGAGTTTGTAAGATATCAGTATTCTATAGTATAAAAATTTAGCATACTCTTCTCAGTAATTAATTTTTTTAAAATGTAAAAATTTCTTAATATTAAAGAATACTAAGTTACTATTTAGTTGAAACAATCCTATTTGAAAATTATTAAAAATCCTCTTCCCCCCCTCTCTCTCACACACACACACGCACTTATTCAATTCTTTCTTGCAAGGGGGAAATCTAGTGGGGAAGGGAAGGATACCGATAGCCAATGTTTTACTTTTTTTTTTTTTTTAAATATTATGTAACTAATATACATTTTCACTCTTTCGATAATATGCAAAATTTGTATTACTTACTCCTTTTTTTTTTAATTTTGTCTCTTTTTTTAATAATAAATTTTGCCCTACACAAGTCATTCTATTTATGCAAGTTGATGGTTTGTAAATTATTGCTATCTATGCATGTAACAACAAAACAATGTTAAAAAAAAAACTATGAAGTGTAGTGATTTTATGGACTTGACTTTAACACCTACCAAGTATTTTAATTATAGATTGATTATTTAATTGGGTTTTCCTCAGTATCCCACCCCCTCCCTATTTATTTTAGAGTCCAATCTTCACTATCAAATGGAAAAAAAAAATATTAAATCTAAATTGATGATTTTTGGATCTGATAGAGATAAGATTATGAGAGAAAATGAGAATATAGGATATTGAGAGTATCCACTCTCATTAACTATCACAAGGAAAGAATTTGTTTTAATTCAATTATAATCGCAGCATAATTATGAAATCATGACCGGTGAAATTGTATTATTATTATTATAACTCAAAATATCAGTTAGGTTAATGTTGATTTTGGGAGATTAATCTTTTTTAACCATATATATATATAAGAATCACATAAAACAATTATTAAATTATTAAAATTCATGTTACACTACCTAAATGAATCACATCATCATCATTCTGATCTAAAATTAAATCAAGTTAAGCCTAGCTAGGTCATGTGAGATTAATAATATTTAATAAGATAATCTTAGAGAAAGTGGGGCCCACACATGATGATGAAAGGATTGACTGGATTAAGGGGCCACGTGTCACGATGAAAAAAAATCTGAAAGAAGTGATGCTTTGGATCTGAGTAAAGGACAGGAGAAGTCCCCACTCCCTAGAGTGTATCCAATTGGTTCGTAATTTAATTACATTAATAATATATTAATTAATATTAAGAATAACAGGTGGATATATCCATAATAATATTCATTAATATTTAATCCCAATTTAAAACAACTCCTAATACATAATATATTAATTAACACATTGCAAGATTACAGCTACCCTCCCTACCCAGCGAGACTGTCAAATCTGCCATATTCTCTCTCTCTCTCTCTCACATTCCCAGAAAATTCCCATCAGATTCGATTCAATCGCCGATCTTTACAAGTCCTCCTCGGGAATCCATCGTCCTCCTCCTTTCCGATCTGTGTCTTCTCATTATAATGCTCCAGATTTTCAAGGTACGACTTTAGAATTCTGATAACGTATGTATTTTTCTTTAACTATTATTATTGCTATGTACTATGTAGTATATCTGCTAAATATGGCTTTCAATGATTTCTGTTCTCTGTTCTTCGTCTTTTCTTCTGTTCTGTTCTTCCTCTGTTACTTGATGTTTCTTTTCTCCTTAATCTTCGATTCTATTTTCTGTTCTTCTACTCCAAACACTTACAGAGAAGATCTCTTCTACTCTTTAACGGGTTCGAGATTTTCTCGTTGATTATTTTGTTGGAATCCTTAAACGGGATTTGTGTTTTTGTGCTTCTTCTTCACCTAATTTCTGTTTACTGCTACTGCAAGTGGAAGCTTTTTAATTTCTTTCTCGTACGGTCTGAATAATTGTTTGTTATGAATTCCCAATAATGGTAATTCCATTTCAGATTCCTTTCAATTCAGAGTGATGCCAATTTGGGATTTTTTTTTTAATTTTTCTTAAAAATGGGTCTTTGGTTTTTATTCAATGTATTTCAAAAATTTTGGGGTTTTGGTAATGTTTTTGGAAAAAAGGCTTCCTTGTTGACTAGTATTATTTCAGATTCTTCTTCTTCTTTTGAACTCTGAGCTGTAGGGAGGTATTTTCTCAGTACATTAAAAAAAGGTGACCTTTTTAGGAAAATGGGCTGCATCATCCATCTTTTTCCCATTTAATCATGAACAAATAATAATTTATTATTAAATAAAAATAATAATAGAGTTATTAGTAAAATTTCATTATCATGACGATCTGATCCATCTGGAAAAAAGAACCTCAAGGGGGTAATGATTCCTACTTCTATTTTCTGCTGAACTTGTCTCATACTCTCATATGCCGAACATATGTCTTCAACAGCTAAAAACATGTTCATGTTTTTCGTTTAGGAAAAAAATGATAAAATATCCCCAATTTCAAAGTTTTATTCATGGGAGGTATCTTGAATTTAAGTACAGATTATTTCTATATATAAAATTTTCAAAGGATATATACTTTTCATCAATAAAATTTAAAAATAAAGACTTTTTGCAAGCATGTATGTAGAGTCCCTAAAAGTTTTATTGGTTAGAGAAATAATTAAATTCAAATGCTCTTTATAGCACTAGTACTTGTTACATGAAAATATAACAGATTTTTTTAGTCAATAAAACATGAATTTTTTTATCTATTTTCCCTTTTCTAAGGCATGTATGCAGAGATAATACGTAAGTAATATGATTAAAAATCAACAAAAACAACATTGTATGATGCAAAGTTTGTGTCTTGTTGATGATGCAGTTCTGGGGCTGAGTTTTTGAGGAAGCTTGTGGATTGATCAACAATGGAGGGAGACACATATTCAGGGTTGAACAATGGGACAGGGACACAGATAGATGGGAAGGTATTACAGACATTTAAGAAGAATTTTGTGCAAGTACAGAACATATTGGATCACAACAGGCTTCTGATAAATGAGATAAACCAGAATCATGAGTCCAAGGTAGCAGACAACCTTAGCAGAAACGTTGGATTAATCAAAGAGCTTAATAATAACTTCAGGAAAGTGGTTGATCTCTATTCTGATCTCTCTACTTCTTTCTCCAAATCCATGGATATTTCTTCAGAGGGAGATTCAAGTGGGGCTGCTGTAAAATCTTCAGATGGCAAAGGTGGTGGTGGTGGTGGCCAAAAAAGGCTCAGGCCTACTTAATTAGAGAGATTTATCAGTTTTAATGTGTTTGTTTATTAATTTTTGTAATTTTTCCTAAGATATATAGAACAAGATTAATTATTAGAATTAATTTGTACTAGAAACTGTATTGTACTTTGATTAAATAGCTCATTATTACTGACTCATCAAATCTTAGAATTTCCAAATAAGAATATATTTTTTTTTTTTTGCAGATTCTCTTGTGGTATTGTAAGTTGTAACCTTGTTATTGTTACCGTGGATTTAATAGAAATGAAGCATTTTTGTGCTCTCATATTTTCTTGATCCAAAGGTATGAATGGGGAAACGTCCTTTTGTTTTTTTTTATTAATCTGGAACTAGTTTAAGAGTTATTTTTAATTCTTTATTTCAATTTGATCTCATACTTATCGTTTTTTAAATTACAGTGTTTTGTCAAAAAATATATATAGTGAACTACTTAAATTATTAATATTATTTTACTTAGTTTTCATAATATTAATACTCTTTCAATATTTAATATATAATCTATTTAATTAATTTAATTAAATTAAAAAAATTAGTTAAATTAATTAATATGAGATATTTTTTTAAATTAAAAAATTTCTATAGAATTTGGATACGGCCATTGTAAGCCAATTTTTAGTGCCAGCAAATTTAGAGCTATAAAATTATTTATTAATTAAAGAAAAAAATATTAAATCGATCCCTGACTTAGAATATGACTATGATTTAAATCGAATTTGTTCACATCCCAGTTGTTAATTTTTTAAATATCAAACCATGAGAATAATCTAATTTTTTTAATTAAAATATGATAATCGAATATTTAGTAAAGGGAATTATATGCTTATTATATTAATCATAACTTATCGTGATTTGAGATACATAAATAAAAAAGGTAACTTTGAAGAGAGAGAAACACATGGACTTATAAACTGAATGTGGCTTAAAAAGATGCAAAAGGGGGATTTTATCCTTTAAAAATAAATAAATTAAAAAAAAGAGACAAAAGGAGACGCAAAACGACAATGAGAAGAAGGAAGTAGGGAAACATCATGGGGGAGACAAATGAAACATGATGAAGTAAAGAAACTTGTGAAGTGGGAATCTACTTTATCCTTTCCACCTTTTTACTTTGTTCCTTTCATTTGCAGCAATTCATTCTTTCATTCATTCTTTTGTTATCTTCAAAAGTATATCATCCTTCCAATGTTTTATCATAACCTAACTTTTATTTTATATAAATATCATAAAAAACTCAAATTAGATAGCTTGATCAGAGTAATAAATTAATCTTCTAACCAATTCGATTAAAAATTTTAAATAAATTGATTAAATTATATTTTATATTTTTTCTCTCTCTCATTATTGAGCCTAAAATGACACCATTTTTAATAAATAAATACAAGATATACCCTTTAATAATTATATTTTGTTAGATTATTGTGCTTTATACATAATGTTTGTTTATTTGTAAATTAGTGTGTTTTATCTAATATTACTCTTTTCAAGGTTATATATATTTGTATATTTTAATTAAATTATATTATTTTAATCTTGATTGACTTCATTTTAATCATGTTAAAACCTTAAACCACTTGTTTAACTAGTTCAACAATGGGTTTAGTTTTCAGAATCTAGTTTTAGATTCATCTACCAGCTATTAGCAACCCATTAATTCGATTTGAGAGAATATAAGTTCACAGTAAGAAAACATCATTATCTCCAAATAATTATCAGAATTAGATACTTAGAACTCTGAAGTTGGAATGACCTATAACTAATTAATCTAAGCATTTTTCAAAACCTATTTAACACCCTTCCTTTATCTTCTCTCCGTCATATTGTTACTAATATCCACACAATTTTCTAGTATCCCCCAATTTTACCCACAATTTTTGGCTCAAGACCTTCCTTTAAAAATATCATATACAAAGTCCTGAATCTCCTAAACTACTATCACCAAACTTTTGTAACTAAGTAAAACTCCATTAATTCAAGCATGGCACAATAAATTCCCTGTTCTTAACTTCGAGTTGAGAGTAGTAATCATTCCAATTCATTGTTTTCTCTACTGTAACCATCTCCACTCACCTTAATGGTACGTTTGGTAAGATATATATTTTTTTATTTAAAATAGGAGTAAAAATAGAATTATATTAGAAATAAGTTTTAAAAGTTTATTTAACAGGTTAAAAATAAATATAAAATTTATGTATATATATTTTTTTATATTTAGGATAAAATAATCTAAAATATTTATTTTATAACTTATGAAGGGTTAAAATTATTTTAAAATTTTATAACTTGAGATAAAATATTTTAAAATATTTTATTTATACTTCTCCTATCTTATTTCTCAAATTTTTTTAATAGAACTAAAATTACTCTAAAATATTAGAAATAGAAATAAAAATAGTTTCTATTATATTAATAAAAATAAATATTTAATTATATTTCTACTTTAATACTACCAAGTATGCCCTAAAGATATTGACCTTGTTTTGTTAGGTGGTGACCCGTGAATTTTGAAATCTTTTGTTTCCTATTTTCTTTCATAGAAGGAACGGTTCGGTCCCTAGATTTTTGTTGTTGTAGGGAAACTCAGACTTTGTTTTGACTACGTTATTTGACCATCATTTTATTTTATTTTCAATTGGTTCAGGGAAAAATATATGCGTCTCTATTCCCTGCCCATCTTTTGCACCGACGTTAAGAAACCAAATAATTCTCTTACAAATATTTTTTTATCATTCATAAAACAGTGCAATCTTTTTTTTAAAAAAAAATCAAAGGAGAAAAAAAATAAACATTTTACTCGAAAATCAAAACTACAGCTTTTATAAGATCTGGCACTACAGAACCATCTTCTGCGATGTGCAGGATTCCGTTTCTGGGAACATTGTGTCTCGCGGATATTTTAAATGATTTTCTTCCTTCTTTTAAATCAATTAAATTTAAATGTATGAATTGAAATTGTCCCGCTAGAATTGCAAGTGAGAAGATTATTAGAGGATATTTCTTGGCAATAAGCATAATGTATTATTAATAGGGCACAAAGGCTTCAAGAGTCATCATAAAGTTCGATTATTATGATTTTGTCAAACTTGATGCCTAAATTAGGCATGCATTCAATCCTAAAAAAATTTCATTCTATTGGCAGCTAAATAGCTGGCCGCAAGATTTAGACTATTTCTTCACTGGCCAGATTTTTCATCAACACATTTAGGTTTTATTTGATAAGAAAGTATGTTTGGTTAAAAAAAAATGAAAGAGAAGGAAGAATTTTTTTTTTATTATTTAGTGTTCCCCTCTTTTCTAAAAATGGGGGTTTTGGAAAAAAATTTTTTTTTACACTTTTATGACCAAATTACCCTTTATATATTTTTAATATTCTAATTATACCCTCAAACCTTTTTTTTTTTTTTTCTCACACATTTTTTTAATTGCTAAAACTTAATAAACATAATAAATTATTTATATATTATATTAAAATATATAATAATTATAAAATTAATAAGAAACAATATCAAAATTTTATCATATTTTTTATTTTTTTTTAATTTTATTATATATATAAATGAGATAAAAAATTTAAGATTTATAAATTAAAAAAAAAATTTTGATATGAATATTGTAAATAAAGAGTAAACAAATTTAAATAAAGAGATAAGGGTATATTTGTCAACTTCTAATTAATTCCACTCCCCTCCTCTCCTCTCCTCTCATATCTCCTTCTAAACTAAATAAAAAACATCATTAATTAACATCCCTTACCTTTCCCTACTCTCTCTTAAATTAACTTAACTTATCACCTGAACCAAACAAAACCTTCCCAGTACTTGCGAAGTATAAATCAGCCAACACCTAAGTTTATTTTTGCAACCAATCTATTGGTATCAAATTGCATATATTTCTTCACACATAGATAACTATTTTGGGATGCAAACCTGAAATGATCCTACTCAGTACCCGAAGCATGAGAATTATTTTTTAAGAAAATACCCTCGAAAATACCAATTCAATTCAAGAACCCGGGGTTATTCTGCTCAAAATCTCAACTTCAGTATAAAAATTTCTGAATAGTCAAGAAACTAGAAGAAACTTGAATGGGCGTATCTCTATCTATAGAAATACGGAAAAACACGAGAAAATGACTAACTCAGCCACTACAAAACTTGAATCAAGCCACGGGCACGACAGGGACATCGATATCAGCGGCCACAACAGCAGCAGGCGGGCTGTATTCTTCTTCCTCCTTTGGAGGATGGATTGTGACGATATCAGGAAGAGGAGTTTTAGGACCTTGCTTTCCCTTGGGGTCCCAATCAAGCATGATCCTGACCTTAATGCCAAGAACTCCCTAAGAAACATTAAGCAAGTATATAATTAGCAGAGCCACTTTGGAGTTAAAAGGTAAAAAAAAACTCAAAGGTCATAGCTAAAATATTTCATAAGATCCAGGAATATAATTTAATGAAGTCTACGTAGAAGCTAACCTGTCTGAGGAGTACATGTCTTACTGCAGAGTCAATGTAGTCCTTGACTGGCTGACCAGATGAAATCATATATCCATCCTTGAACTTCATGGATTTGGCACGCTGAGCCCTCAGTTTTCCACTTACAATGACCTGCTCACAATTCAAACAGCGAGTAGAAATTAAATCATTGGATAAAGTAAAATGCTGACAAGGGAAGGGTTCAAAGAAGGTACCTCACATCCCTTTGCTCCACTTTCCATAACAAATCTCAAAACACCATAGCATGCCCTGAAAGAAATTGCTAACAATTTGAGTACAGATTCCAAATACAAACAGAGGCACATTGGAAAATCAAATTGCAAACGAACAAAAGGGTGAGGACCATTTAAAAGCCAAGGTTGCCTTCCAACACAAACTCTGTAGTTTTTTCGAATAATCACCACCATGATGAATGAAAAGCAAGTGGGTCAGAGGACTCCAACCTTGAAAGAAATGAATGAGCAAAGACCCCATTTTAGAACATCGAATCAAACCAGGTGACGCAAAGGTAATCATACTGAAAAACAAAGGCAGGAAGGCACTACCAAAGACTAGCAAGATAGAACATGTATCCTCCAAAGTTACTACCTGAATAACATAGAATGTCATGAGTTTTGATGGTATGGAGGACAAACTATGATTTAGTCATCTTCCGACACAAACTTGGAACAGAAGCACCAGCCTGCTTTATAGATGACCAAAGAAAACAAAATGCTAGAGCATGTTCATAAAGGGCGTTTTGGTCGGAGAGATTTGAAGGGTTTGAAATATCTTATCGCATTTTATGGCTTCTGGTTATAATTATACTGCAAAACACAGGCAAGGCAGGCAACTATCCAAGACTAGCAAGGTA
Source organism: Leucaena leucocephala (assembly GCA_037074615.1). Lineage (NCBI taxonomy): Eukaryota > Viridiplantae > Streptophyta > Magnoliopsida > Fabales > Fabaceae > Leucaena > Leucaena leucocephala. Next base: position 15,075,349 of record CM073562.1, read on the forward strand.
GAAGGACATGTATCCTCCAAAGTTACTACGTGAATAACATATAATGTCACGAGTTTTGATGATATGGAGGACAAACTATGATCTAGTCATCTTCCGACACAAACTTGGCACAGAAGCATCAGCCTGCTTTATAGATGACCAACTGAAAGAAAATGGTAGAGCATGTCCATTAAAGCATAAACATATTATGTACGGAATGAGAGAAATAATGTGCTTCAGAATATATGGTAGGCCTTACTAAACTGGAAGTTATGTGCGGCAAATATCTATATACAAGAGAATAACACGGAGAAGCAAAATACTAAGCACTCGTTCGACTGAAACAATCCAAAAAACGTCATACAGCATATTGATAGATCCAGTGACATTGATTCAAGCCAGAATATACCTCCGCACGGCGAGACCACCAAGAAGCTTATAGCGAAGAGACTCGGCCTGAGCAATAGCACAAAGACCCCTGTTGTTCACCTTCTCAGCATACAGCTCCACGCTGTTCTCCGGAAATTTAAACCTCTTCTGTACAACAGAGGTCAGTTCCCTGATTCTCCTCCCCTTCTCACCTGTGTTTCCAAAACCAAATCATAAATTCTCCTCAAATATCAGCATTAATACTAATCATTAATAAATCACACCAAAGCCAAAAATAACACAATGCTGGAATAATATAAAAACGGACCAAGCACATTCTGGGTTCGCGTGGCTCTGATAATGATCTCAGTGCGCATCGGAGTAACTCTAACCTCAACACCTGAGTATCCATCCTCAGCAAGCTCTCGGGTCAAAACCTCGTTCAACTCGGCGAAGAAAACGCCATCGGCAACGAACTACAAATCCATAGTAAATAAGAAAAAATAGTTAGGCAGGAGAAGAAGCCATATATTGAGGTTAAAACAAATCCCAGTGAATGCAGTACGGACCTTTCTCTTCTTGCTCATCTGAGTCGCCATTGCCGCAACGAAGGGTAGATGCAGAGCAAAGGATCTCAACGCCGCCGGTGGCTGTGGATGTGCCGAGTCTCTTTGCAAAGTGCAAACCCTGATCCTGTAGAGAGGCTAGGAGGGAAAACAATAGGATGATATGTTTGGTGTGATCTTCAATCCAACGGTGGAGGCAATTTAAGGTTCAGTATTCAACGGCTGATATTAACTGTATTGTAGCAGTATTTAATTAGGCTTCTTTTTTTAATTATGCTCCTAGGATTATTTGATTCAAGGAATAAAAAATAAATTAAAATAAAATATTAAACTTAGTTTTTAATGAAAACAATGTTTTATGCTTTTAAGTAAATAATAAACAATATATAGCTATTATTAACTGATGACAACATATTTATAAAATATTAGATATTTTGAATTTCATATGCTTAATTAATCCCATTATTGTTCCACTAAGGTAACTAGCCCAATGCATGCATACTTAAAAAATAAAATAGAACAATAGACTTTCTCAATATACTATGTGATACAGAGCACCTTTTGTATTCATGCCTATGTATCTAGTATTTGTAATGTTGACACGTGTTCATATCATTATTTAAAATTGAAATTTCAACCAAAGAACATTTTGTAGTGTTTTTTTTTGGTAAAATAAAAAAATATGATATAACACCTAATATTTATAGTTTATTTTAATTTTTATAATTTTAAACTATAAATTTTTAATTTTTTAATTTTATTTTTTTAAAATATTAATCCATATATTTTAATAAAAGTTTAGACTATTATATTTTTAAAGAATTAAAATTTATGATATGAAACTATAGAATCAAAACTAAAGGATAAATTATAAAGGCTAGACAGTATATTAACCCCAAAAAAACTCATAATTGTTTTTAGTAATATAACTTTTTTTTACATTATTTTTATTCAAACAATATTTCTGCGTTAAATTAAATAGATTTATTAAAATATTAGTCTATATATTTTAATAAAAGTTTAGACTATTATATTTCTAAAGAATTAAAATTTATGATATGAAACTATAGAATCAAAATTAAAGGATAAATTATAAAGGCTAGACAGTATATTAACCCCAAAAAAACTTATAATTATTTTTAGTAATATAACTTTTTTTTACATTATTTTTATTCAAACAATATTTCTGCGTTAAATTAAATAGAATAAATTAAAGTCAATGGCTTGATGCCACAATGGCGCCAGTCCCTTCCTTCCTCCAGGGTATCGTTGTAATTATATGGATATATTTTGCCCATTTCGGGAAGGCACAGACAAGTCTCACCCTACAAAATCTGTTGTTCTTTTACTCCTTTAAATATATTTTCACATTTTCATTTCGGGCCAAATTTGAACCCCCGCCTCTGCGGAAATTCCTCATCCACGACTTAGTCACATAGGCTGTGCTTCGGGATCGGAGTATGCCGGTGAATCTCACTCCCAACGCGATCCCGGCGATTGTGGCCGGCGACGTGAACTCGAAGCCGCTCGTCCAGGTCCTCGACATCAAGTTGCTTTCTAATTCGCAGCAGGAGAGGTACCGGCTTCTGCTTTCCGATTCCGCTTCCACTCAGCACGCTATGCTCGCGAGTCAGCTGAACGACCGAGTTAGAACCGGACGAGTCAAGAAAGGTTCCGTCGTTCAGCTGGTTGAGTACATCTGCAGTCAAATTCAGAACCGCAAGTCAGTATTTCGTTCATTTTTTTCTAAATTTTGTTTCATTTGTGCCACTATGATTAATGTGAGGTTAAGTTCATTTTCCAAAGCGTTTACGATGAAGCTACAAGTTTAAAACGTGACAGAGGGATATACCTATCTATTTATCTATATACTAGAATCCGTGTGGAAACATCATTCGTTTTGTTTATTCTGTTGAAACTTAGAGACGAGAATGGTATGGTTTAAAGAGTAGCCATGAAGATTGCTCGTGTTATTGAAAATTGGTAAGCATTTGGTCGGTATGTAGTATGTTGATTCAGGAAGCAAAACTTGCTTGATTTTATTTAAGCAAATATAAGGAGAACAAGACTAAGAAGTAGAACAAGACTAAGGAGTTCTATCTTTTTGCTGGTGAGGACAATTTTCCATAGAAGAAATCCTCATCACTTTTACTTCCTGAACATACACAAGTATGATTTATATTTCATTGTCTTTGCCAAATAGACAAAATAATTTGAAGTCCAATGTGACAACTCACACATTGATTTGCGCATCATATCTGAGCTTTCCTTGTCAGCGCTCTTCTCTATCTTCTTTTTCACTTTTTTTATTGAGTTAACGAATCAATGGCTTGCTTTTTTGGAGGGAAAAAACATCAGGCAGCAGTAACCTCAGTTCATATATGGCAGGCTGAAAGCTATACAACTTAATAATATATTTGCTTACCATACACATCCAATGTTTAATTATTTGCATTAATACTGTAGTGTTCAGTGCTTATTGCACAATTAAACTTACCTCCTCCACGCTAGATTATATTATAATTTCTATATGTTAATCTATAGCTCTATCTGTTTGGCATCATACTGATGGCTCTGGTGTAGATTCAAGTCATGTGACGCTCTAATCTTGTGCAGGATCATTGTAGTGCTCAACATGGAAACTATAATTCCAGAGTGTGAGATTATTGGGAACCCAAACTCATTCATGGAATCTGATTCAACAGGTCAGAAAGCATTGTCTAATAACAATATGCAGAACTCATCCAGGCTTAATACTAATCGTCTGCCTGCTCAAAATTCAAGTCATGAGCAGAATTTCAGACCAACTGTTCAACCTCCATTCCGACCACCACCAGTTTACAGAGGTCATGGTGCAATTATGAAGAATGAAGCACCTGCGCGGATCATTCCTATTGCTGCTTTAAATCCTTATCAAGGCCGGTGGGCTATTAAGGCAAGAGTAACTGCAAAAGGGGATCTCCGCCGCTACAATAATGCTCGAGGAGATGGAAAAGTGTTCTCTTTTGATCTTCTTGACTCTGATGGAGGTGAAATACGAGTAACTTGCTTCAATGCTGTTGTTGACCGATTTTATGATGTAATTGAGGTTGGTAGAGTTTACTTGATATCCAAAGGTAGCTTAAAACCTGCAAAGAAGAATTTCAATCATTTGAAGAATGACTGGGAAATCTTCCTGGACTCTAATTCATCTGTGGAGCTTGGCCCAGATGAAGATGCTTCAATACCCAGACAACAATTCTCTTTTAGGCCTATCAGTGACATTGAGAATGCCGAAAGTAACTGCATACTTGATGTTATTGGGGTTGTGACATCTGTAAATCCCTCTGTTCCCATCTTGAGGAAGAATGGAACGGAAACTCAAAGAAGAATTCTGAATGTAAAGGACAAGTCTGGCAGGAGTGTTGAGCTCACCCTTTGGGGTGATTTCTGCAATAGGGAAGGTCAAAAGCTTCAAGAGATGGTTGATGGTGGGTTTTTCCCAGTTCTGGCAATCAAATCTGGGAGGGTTAATGACTTTAGTGGAAAATCTATAGGAACCATTTCTTCTACCCAGCTCTTTATTAACCCAGATTTTCCTGAGGCTCATAGATTAAGAGACTGGTTTGATCAAGGGGGGAAAGATTCAGCTTCTTTGTCCATTTCTAAGGACATTACGCCTGGAGGGCCTAAGAATGAGATACGTAAAACTGTGTCTCAGATCAAAGATGAAGGCCTGGGGCGATCAGATAAGCCAGACTGGATAACGGTGAGGGCAACCATATCTTTCATCAAGACAGATACATTTTGTTACACAGCTTGCCCACTGATGACCGGAGACCGACAGTGCAGTAAAAAAGTGACTAGGTCAGGAAGCACTAAGTGGCAATGCGATAGATGCAATCAAGAGTTTGAGGAGTGTGATTACCGTTACCTTCTTCAAGCCCAAATTCTGGATCATACGGGAATAACTTGGGTCACGGCATTCCAAGAATCAGGCGAGGAAATCTTAGGTTGCTCAGCAAAAGAGCTGTACTTATTGAAGTATGAAGAGCAGGATCATGATAAGTTTGGGAACATGATCCGTAGTAAACTCTTCAACCAGTTTGTGTTTCGGCTCAAAGTTAAGGAGGAATTGTATGGTGATGAACAGAGGGTGAAGATTACAGTGGTTAAGGCAGATAAAGTGGATTATTCTTCAGAGAGTAGATGCATGATAGACTTGATTTCAAAATTTTGTAAGCAGTAACTGTGTTGGATTCCCAGGTTTCCTTAGATTAAGATTAGCCTTGCCTTTGTCTTATCCTTTATATACGCCCAGCCCACTGTAAAACCTAGATGTAGATTTCATTAATTCAACTAGCATATTTTCTGTGTTTCCAGATGTTGAAAAATGTCATCGTATCTAGTGCAGATATGTTACATAATCTTAGAAATACTTTGCTTCACGGAGAATTCAATTATTGCCTACAGGTTGATCCGTCGGTAGAATTCTGCTACGCAGCAGAACACATTCACAGGGGAAAAGGTAATATATGTGTATATATATGTTTGTGTGTGCATGTTAATTTTGTTCATAGGCAGCCGGAACATGGAATTTAAGAATTGGAAAAAGTTTCAGCTCAGTTGTTGGAGAAGTGTGACACATTACACACAACAGAGTTCATTACTGAATAACAATGCACATTGGATATAGATATAGCAAGACAAAGTCTAAAAAAGGTGGATGAACATGTATAATGCACTCCTCCTTAGCTTCGCTTGACGGGATCGAAGTTGGCAACACCGATGACGGCGCCAACAATGGCGGCGAGCACGACCCCACCGGCGGCGATGCTGAGTAAGAAGTTCTTGAGAGAAGGCGAGACGGCGGCTTCAGCCACATCGGGGACCATCATGGAAGCCGTCAAAGCGGCGGCGGTGAGACCTGTGACAGCCTTCTCCTTAAGGGAGGCCCTCACCACAAGCCGGGAACTGGGACTGGATACGGTGACCTTGTTGGAAGGTCGGAGAGGCAGTGGCTGGAAGAATGAGGAGGTTGGTGGCGCCGCCTTCTGGGCGGCCGCGCAAGCTGGTGGCATGGCCATGGAAACTGCAGAAGTAGAAGCCATTGATGAGTTACCTCTTGTTGCTTCTTCTTGTAGGTGGGGCAACGAGTGCTTGTGGGGGGAGCGAAAGCTGTGTTAAAGAACGAAGGGGATTGGATTTGAGGAGTGTTTGTTTTGAAGAGGAGGTGGAGGAAGGAGAGTGGCAATGAGTGGTTGAAATTTTTTAGCATCTTTCATTTGTCCTACGTGGCAGCTTCTCCAATCGAAAATCCGAATCGAGAAAGATAAGGTTATCTTATCTGATGAGCCCCTCTTTCTTTCTTCCTCATTGGATGAATTTTTTTAACGGGTCATTTTAGTACTCAGTTTCTCTAGTTTAGGCCCCAAATGTTTTCGGCCTCCAAATATAAGGAGACAGAAAGCAAGCGTTGTCAAGTTATGTAGACAAAATTTAATGAAACTAAGATTTAAACTTTGCAGTTCACTAGTATGAGATATTCTTACATAAGGTATTGTTTAATTCATTTTATGGAAGGGTAGATTAAATTAATTTAAAAGAAAATAGAAAAAAGTATGGGAGATTAATTAATAATATTTTTTATTTAATTTAAAAGAGAAAGTGAGGGGAGGGGAGGGAAATAGAGTTAATTAAAAGTTAATAAATATATTTTTATCTTTTTATTTAAATTTATTTACTTTTTATTTACAATATTCATATCAAAATTATTATTTTTTTAATTTATGAATCTTAAAATTTTTTATCTCATTTATATATATAATAAAATTAAAAAAATAAAAAAATATGATAAAATTTTAACATTATTTCTTATTCATTTTATAATTATTATATATTTTAATATAATATATAAATAATTTATTATATTTATTAAGTTTTAGCAATTAAAGAAAAAATTAGGTATGAGAAAAGAAAGATTTGAGGATATAATTGGAATATTAAAAATATATATAAAGGACAATTTGGTCAAAAAGGGATAAAAAATTTATCTCCCTTTCAAAAGCTTTTACTTTTAGAGGAGAGGTAAGGGAGGAGAGGGGAGCACATAAGGATAAAAAATCTCCTCTCTCCTCCCCTCCATTTTTTCCAATTAAATACATTTTCCTCTCCTCTCCTCTTCAAAACCCCCAATCAAACAAAGCCTAATAATAAACTTATTTGATATTATGAAAAACAATTTTTTTGATACATATCACTAATCAAATTTAAGTGTTGTCATATTTAAATAGTAGTAGCTTTCTTAAAGATTCCATAAAAGGTTTATTAATTATATAGTAAATCTCATGTACTAATAAAATTTTAAGAATTAAATTATACTACTCATAACTTATAAAAAATACTTGTTCCACCATTCATCAATTTATGTGTCCATAATAATATTATCTTAAAAATCATTATATCACTAATAACTTCTCATTAAAAAAAACCTTTCAATGGAGGGGACTTGTGTTATAAATACAAGGCATATTCATAATTTATAGTAATTGATAGTATATATTATCTTATCTTATTTTTTTAATATAAGAGATAGTTAATTGATTTGGTTAGATTAAAGAAGTAGAATTTAAAGGGAAAAATAAAAATATTTCAAATTGATTTAGGGAAAAAAAAAACAAAGTACTCTCATTTGATCAGTTTTATGTGAGGAGGTCCTTGAATGATATATTCTCTTCTTGGCTTTACATTCTTCATCTCCAAACTGAAGAGGGTGCTTCTGGTCCACACATAACTGAGATGAACATCTTGAGGAAGAAGATGGTATGCAATATTATGATCTTGGAAAATTTTCTTCAATTCCAAAACTAGCTCTGATCTTCGGCTGCTTTTCTCTCCAATGTTTTGGAAATTAATGGTGTGAGTTACATACAATGCCATATTCATCTTGTTCACTTTCTCTATATTCTTCACAACCACACTCTGCCCACCACGCCAATGTTGAGGCTTGCTCTCCAAATATCTGTCAAAATTTCACACCAACTTCTTCTTCACTCTCATTATTTCAAGACATAATTAATCTGCAAGTCCCTATAATTTTCCCTGATTTTTATTAAGGTTTCTATAGTTTTTTTCTCTTTTATCATGTCCTTATAATTTTCATATATTTTTAATCAGATCCCATCTAGAAGTCACATAAAATTACAAAGATTTGATTAAAAATCATGTAACACTATAATGACACAATAAAAAAGAAAAAACTACAAGGACTTGACATAATAAAAAGAAAAAAAAAACTAGAGAGACCTATAAAAATTAGTTAAAACCATAAATTCTAGCAGATTAATTATTTTTTTTCAATTAATATATTATTAAAACCAGCTATACATTTATGAACTATGAATATTGCCACAAGACCCACCAACTAGTTTAATAGAACAAGCATCTCTTACGATTAAAATGATGATGCAAAGAAAAGCAAGAGACACATACGCTTTTATTCTAGCTTTCAAAGCACCAATGGTCTCCATGGAGGTGGAAACATCAACAGCAAATTCAACTGAATCACTCATTTCTGGGCTTCTGTAAAAATTGCTGATTGGTTTTGTTGCTAAAACTGAATTTGGATAGAATATCTTCTCGTTGTCATATCTTAAGAACACTCGTCAATATATTCATCTCTTCCACTAACATCTACCACATAAACAAATGGGCTAACCAACATCAGCTTTCTTTCACATGCGTGCATGTACTCCCTGTTCTTATTTATAGGGCAAATTGAGGAAATTTTTTATCCTATTTATAAATTGTATAATTAAATTTTTCATATAAATATACAATTTTATCCTTCATTTATTATTATGTTGATTTTATTTTTATGAAGTATAATGTATATTAAATAGGAATAAAATTAAAAAATTATTGAATTTTAATATAGAATTAATAAAATTTAAGATTTTTGTTGATATATATAAAACATGTTAGAAATAATCTATAAATAGGATAATATGAGTTTATTGTTACCTGTACGCCATCGATGACACAGAGATCTCTGACATCGAAAGGGTGCATTACGGAGATGAATATGATGGCTTCAAAAAGAGTCTTGGCTGTGTTTGCAAACATGAAAACAGAGAGTAATAGCTGAGATGAAATGAAGACAAGCACTTGAGTTGTTAGGAGTCCCATTAAGAGAAGCCACACTACGATGATGATTACAAGCACAACCACTGAGACTAGCTTGTTCAGCTCATCCACAGCAGTTTTTGCATCGTTTAAGGAATGCACCAGTGACTTGCGTTCCAAGTAAACTTTCACCTATCAACACCAATCACTCTTGTCAAATACACATCAATAGAACCGACCATATTGTAGGCTGCAAAGTAACTCGTTGTAACTTGGAATTTCAACTTTGACTTAGTATAATTTAACCCTTATAATTTTGACTTAGTTAAAATTTAACTTTTAAACTTTAATTCAATACCACTAAATTCTTATAGTTTTAACAAATTAAAATTTTAGTATTTAAACCTCATAAAATATATAATTTTATTTTTTAAAATATGAAAAATTAATATTTTTAAATGATTAAACTATAAGTAATGAATTATATTGAGTCAAAATTTAAAAATTAAATTATAATTAAATTAAAATTATAAGAATTAGATAGCATAAAGAACAATGAGATAGTAGATAGCAAATTTACTAGCAAATTCTTGAGGACTTCCTCTTTATCTTTCCAGTTTCCACTGCTCCTTCAAGCAAAGGAAGCACATTCTCCACCTCCTCTTTCCTCATGAATCTCAAGAGATCTTCTTCTTCAATGTACCTTGCTCAATTTAAACCAGAGTGACATAAAATTGCACAAGATATAAAAATCATCAAAGAGATTTTGATCAATGTATATATATAGTAACATATAAACTAACTTATTTCTTGGCATGGCTACATTCTTGAAAATCCTATAAGCTGCTGCTTTTGCTTCCCACTCTATTAATTTCCCTCTCTTTCTTCTCTTCTCCTTTTTCGTCGTCATTGAAACTTTCGAGTGAATCTGGTATGGCGGGCAACCCAGAACTCCTTATCACATTAACTAACCCTTTCATTGTCCAAGCAGAAACCTTGTCTTGCTTCATCTTCATCAACTTGTCCACATCAATGACCTCTTCTTTCTCTCCTTTCTTCTTCTTGTTCAATGTCCTAAAACTGAGCTGACCGGTATTATTCGCCCTTTTCCCCACCATTTCAGCAGTCTCCATCGATGGCTGCCCCGACAGAATCCGAAGAATATATTGATGAATGATTGATTCCTGAATCCTGTCAAAGAATCCAGTACATTGGAAAGAAGAAGCTAGTAGCTTTATGAGTAATGTTTTTATGAGCCATATTGCTGATCCAATGAGGCAAGAAGCAAGTGCTCTTGTTATGTATTTCAGAATCTTTCTGGCTCTTCTTGATCTTTTAACTCCATGATTGAACATAAGAAACCATGTTAGAAGAACCAAAGCTAACCAAATGAAGGCTTGAACACTCTTCTTTAACCCATAAACAAAATAAAGAACCTTCCTTTTGAATATGAAGTTCCTCTCAAACAAGAAAACCAGAATGTTGATGAACCATTCTGTGATTATTCTACCACAGATAATCACCAACACTAAAGCGCACCATTTCCTTAGATGCAGACTCCAAATTAATGTATTTTGCAGCTTATGGATTGTTAAGCTTGATATCAGAGAAGCCACAATGCAAAGAAAAGCAGTCCATTCAATTAAAGCCATTGGTTTTAACTTTTTCTTACCTGATCTTTTGCTCACTTCAAGATCAGCAGTTTTGTACACTTCTTCATCTTCATCTTCTCCTTCTATCATCCCAATCAATGGCGTTCGTGGGGTTACTGGAGTTGTGTTTTTGTTCATAGGTGAAGTCACATTCGGAGAATTCCTATTAGCTGATGAATCATAACCTGACATTTGAGTTTTTCCTTGGAGAAATTTGGGGTCTTTCTGAGGATATGGCGGCTCCAATAATCTGGATTTTGGCTTCGAGAATTCCGACCTTGACAGTGACCTACGTTTGAATATTGTCTCTGTCGAAACTTTTGGAGGCTTACTGGGTTTTGGGCTTACGTTTAGTATCTCCGGCGAAGAATCCATCTTCGTGTATAAAGCTTCTTCCTTTTCTTGGATTTGCAGAACGACGACTTCGTTTTCTGAGGTCTTCTTGTCCATTGAAGTTATAAATGTGAAGCCTTCACTGAAAATAGCTGATGAGGGAGTTGCAAAAACGAAAACTTTGCCATAAAAAAGTTAACTTTGAGAAGAATGAGACATGCCCAGAATCACAGAAGAGACTGGGTACTGTCTCTCTGTTTGAGTAATGCCAACTTCTTGTCATTTAATTTAGCAGTTACCTATACCTAACTTCTTGTCACGAAAAAGAATGAGTCGTTTTGTTAAGAAAATGTGTAAAAGTAATGGCAACTTCTTGTCATTTAATTTAGCAGTTGCCTATACCTACCATTCCTCTGCCCTGCATGGTTATGAATCAGAACCAAAGACCATCGACAAAATTGTTTACAAGATAATATTATTTAATTCCTCTGCTCAAATCTAAGGTGGACCCCCTCCGTCTGCCTCTCCGTTAACTCAGAGTACAGTTGCACTAAAATATTACTTATAGGGTAACATTTATTCAAGAATAAAATTTGAGGGTGATATTGCCCTTCATAAACTTTTCAAGGTATATTAGCTCATCTCTATGTTCTGCCAGGGCAAAACTGCGTTTTAACCCCATTATTTAATTAAACAAAGTTGAGATGATGATATCTGGACGCATGATGACACTCATACAGGGACCATGGCCATCGCCATCGCCATCCACTTCCATAATCGATACTACCTGCAAATCTGAGCACCTTAAACATATATTTATATTAATACGAATAATTTTTTTAAAGTACATATATCTTTCTATTAGAAGATAATTATGTTTAAAATGTTATTGAGTACTAAATATAGGTATCTCTTCTAATGAGCATTTAAATTTTGATTCATTACATTATTATTGGATTAACCCCTTGAAAATAATTCTTAACGTTCCAATATTAAATATAATGTTCTCTTGCATGCATTTACAGTTACCAGGTGCTTTCATACTATTAGGTTAGGATGTGATTGGTTCATTGTATACTTTTATAGACCCGATGATGATTAGTGGTGAGAAAATACTATAGTACAAAGAGACATGCCAATAGCAGAAAATTAAAAATTAAAAAAAATACAAAAAATCATAGAATTATTTGGTGATGTATTAATCAGCCACTTTGTATTTTATTATTCAATCGTAATTAGGTAAAGGGCAAGCCAGACACGTATGTGTGATATTCTTCAATCTCATTATTTTGGCCCTTTTATTAATTGTGGAAATTTGGAGCTCAACAATATTTTTTTTTAATCTACTAAAATTTATCAATTAATTTTTATATTAAAGATAAAATGAGTAGTTGAGATATTTTTAATAGGTTACGAAATTCCACAATAATTATACATTTTTAGCAAATTGAAAATACACACACCTATATTTAGAAACTAAGTATAATTTTTTAAAATAAAAAATTCAAGTACTACTATTTAATTCAACCTAAACAAGGGAAAGTCATGAGTTCAAAAATACTGCCTGATTTCCAAATGGTAAAGAAAAAGCAAAAGGCCAAAGAATTAATAAGGGGAAAATGAGTGGCCAAAATTAAAGAAAAATACTAAAATTAAAGAGCCCAACCCCAACACTTATCCACAATTCTAGCAAGTCGCTCTCAACCAATCTCTCGTTCATTATTACTATCAGTGCCCATTGTTTTCTCTACAAACAATTCATTTCATAATTAATAACAAAATTCTTCTCCCAATTCTCTATCACCACGGCTCTCAGATTAACCACTCAGTGACTCCTAATTAGATATAATTAGTTTTTAAACTTTAATTAATGCATTAGCATCATCATGTAACTAGCTAGTGGATATGACTTCATTTGAACTGTAGTTATTGGCCCAACGTGTACTGCAAAATAAAAGTCCATCATTAGTTAATGAGCCATATCTTGAAATTTTCCCATCTTCTTCCTCCAAATTCAGACCAGAAATATCATCAAAACATGCCTCTCTTTTACTATGGCCTGGCAGTCGTAGGAACAGCAGCCGTAATATTAGCAGTTTACAACCTTATCATCATCAAACGATGCGGCGGTGGCGGCCGCCGCCACACACAATCATCGTCTCCATCTTCTTCTTCTTCATCATCTCAGCCCGCAAATCGTGTGACTCATGAAGCAGTGGTACCCATCAGTAGGGGTTTTGATATAAGATTGAACAGAAACATGTTACTGTCAAGCTTCAAGTACAAGAAAGAAGCAGAAGAAGGAGACTGTGAATGCCCAGTTTGTCTTTGTGTGTTTGAAGAAGGAGAAGAAGTGAGGAAGTTACCGAGGTGTAAGCATACGTTTCATGCACTGTGCATAGACATGTGGCTCTTCTCTCACTTCGATTGCCCAATTTGTCGAACACCTGCGCTGCACTTTTGCCAGCTTTTTCGGCCACCGCCGCCGCCAAGTTCTGGTGATGAAGGCTTGCTCGGATCCGCCATTAATGGCGTCGCTGTTTGAGGGGTGACTTACGTGGGGCCCCAGAAAATTGAATTGAATACTCAGAATCGCTGAGTGGTTGATCATAGCTAAATGGGTTTCATGTGGGTCCAATTCTATCTCCATTTCTGCAGTCAGTGGGCAAACTGAGCATTTAAAGTGAAGCAAATGAGGAAGATGACGGCCACCAAGAATTCAGAAGAAGCCGGTAGGTCCATTGGATGCTGTCTGCTTGGACTAAAAGCTCCAACCATAAACATCCACAACCGAAACTTTGAGAGACAGATTGTAGGAAATTAAGGCTTCGATATCTGTTACCGGTATGAAAATTTAGCTTATAATATAATTTATATTACAAATTAAATTTTATATTAAAAATTAGAAAATACAGTATATTTCTTTTATAAATATATAAATTTAATAGAGATATTATTAGGTATTAAATATATATATCTTTTTAAATGAAATTTATTATATCGTGAGGGATTAAATGCTAAATTTAATCCAATATTATATATATTGTATATTAATATTGCTAACACTTGGTCTCTTTTGATTTGTGAGAGAATTGTGATTCATTATTCATAAAGGAGGGTTGGTTCTATGCCTTACTTTTTATAATTTGAATATGGCTGCTCCACATTTATTTTGCATCTCTTCTTATTTTAATGTCTTAGGCTTTTTGGTTTTGTCCCTTTACGAAACAAAGAGTGAATTGAAGGTTTTGTTTTGCCCCTTCAGCGGCTTGTTTGAAGATTTTGAAAGTAAGAATGGAATGTTAAAATAAGTAAAAAAATTCAAGTACATACACAAGTTGATCCCTTAAATATATCCTTAGTGATTGGATTTACTTCCGTATTTTGAATTAATCCCTCAAATTTTATTAATAATTTCTTACCTTCCTCTATTAGATTAAACTATCTTTATTTATTTGAATGAGTAATCCAACATACACGTAAAACTAGTCACAATAAATGAAATTAATTTGTATTAAACAATAAATAGTCCAAAAACCAAAATTAAAAAAAAAAGATATTTATGAATCAAATCACTATCAATATATTAGCAAATGCTACTTTATTTACGAGTGATAAATAATGCGACTCCCTCTCAAGACCATGCGCTTTGTCCATTTTAATTTATTATATTTGTGTGTGTATATAAATAAAATAAAATCACACCCTTCAATAAACTGTATTCTATTAAGTAAAATTAACTATAGATAATAAATTGTATACCAACATTATGTTTTATCTAAAACTAAATCTCCAATTTAAACAAGTTATTAACTAAAATATTCCGTTTAATAATTTTATTAAATATTTTTTTATCTTTCTCTACATTTTTGCATGATCAATAACGTATATTTAACTATAAATATTTTAGTAAGTCACATTATTCACAAATTAAAAATAATATGACTTATTTTGGATTCCATACAATTTCAGGGAGTTCAATCCAGTTATATAAGATTTATTTAATACTCCAGCCTGTCCTAAATAAATCATAAGGGAAAAATCAGTTGCCCATTGATTTTGTAACTTGAGGGAAATGCTTACTGAGGGGGAAAAAATCAGTTTCCCAAAAAAACAAATGCTGAGCGTAACAATTAGATACTAGTTACAAACCCGTTGAGAGATGTTCACATTAGCAAACCATTATCGCTATATTTCAAAGCTGTCATGAGAGACTGTTATGAGGAGAAACCAAAAGTACACTCTTATTGCTCACAATCTCAGGTCGTTCAGCAAGAGCCAAATAACCAGCAGCATAAATAGGGTAATAAAACAGAGTTCAAATAATCAAACTTACTATTAGCTGTGTCATATATATATATACACCCAAAAAGAAGAGAGAGATCGGGGAAGAAGAAGCTCCAGATTTCATAGCAGAGGCCAGAGACAGAGTTTGTATATATATATACTATAGATAAAAAGTGAAGACTACATTTTTCTTAAGTTGTCCAACCTTGCCTGTAAATCACTATCTATCCCGCCGTCATCATTTCCCGTAGTTTCAACTTGAGCCACCTTAGATTTTGCTGCCGGAGTAGCAACTGCAGCTGATGGTGCATTTACAAGCTGAGCATGAAATCAAAACTTGTTAGGGGCATTGTTATAAAGTCATAATAATGAATTATTTTTCTTTCAGCTTATGAAAGAAGATAAAGGGAGATTAAAATACTACCTCTTGGTTTATGTCAATTCCAATCTCATCAAGAACCTGGTTCACTAGATCTTCTGTTTCCTCTTCTTCCTCATCCCCTTCCAAAGCATCGTCTATTGCATCTCCCATGACCTCAGTCGTCAACTCCATCTTTTCGTTCTGCATTTCGAATTCTTGCATGATCTTTTGCAAAGATGGCAAGTTCATTCGCCTATTCATCTGTCCCATTGCCTTTGTCACACCTTTCATTGCCTCACCCATTGCATGAGTTGATTTCAGAGTCTGCACATACAGAAGATAGCAAATTTTAGCTCCCTATTTAGTTAAAGCCATGGGTTCTAATAGGGCAATCCTGAAGTAGATCCGTTTATATATGGCCTATTCGAAGTAAATCAACCAAAGTAATCACGACACGACAAACAAGCATACTGGGCACAATTCTTAATGGGACCCACCTTTGACATACTTGTAAATCTATTTATAATCAGTTTGATATACCTAAGAATCTCTCATGTTCAATGCATACGCTAATCACTTTTTTGCAAGAAAAAATGACTATCTTCAGAAATCAGCACACATCTAACATCTTACAACGACCATGTACAAGTCAGCGAGAACAAACCCACTTATAAAATTAAACCAACTACAGCATACCTGAATTCTAAGTGATACACCCTGGAGTTGTGATTTAAGCTTATAAAACTTCTCAATTTGATGTCGTGTTCTGACAAGATCTTTGGCCATCACTCTTACAGCTCCCTGAAATTTTATACAACATTAAGAAATGGAGTTAGTGAAACATGTTACTACCAACTTTAACAAACAAACCAGGTGTTAACCTTTCACCCTTGATGGACATAAATTCAGCATTACTGACATGTCAGATATCTGCTAAAAAAATGCGGATCAATTTGTTCATTGATTCACATGCAGGAGACCAGACAAGATTAAATAAGACAACTACAAAAATTTAATCCATAATTTTGTTGCGAGCTGTATCTCGGAAATCAGACTAACGATAACGTCACCACAAGCATTCATGGAGACAGGAACAAGTAAAAAGAAAATTTAGTAAAATATTTGACAAACTGACATAACCTTAGAAGTCAGAGTAAGTTATGTAAAAGCACCGTACCATCTGGCCTTGTTTGGCAGTTTTCTTTATCTCTGAAATCAGTTTCTTCTCCTGTGCTTGTAAACTTTGTCTCTCCCGTTCTATTTCTCTGATTGATTTGTCCAACATCCTCTTGTTTTCCCGCAAAAGCTCTGAAAATTAAAAGCTCACAGTCATGTACTTTAAAATCAACATAAATCGCTTCTGTTTCTAAAATTTGAAGTAATTACTAATATTCTGATTCCCATAACTAGAAGAAGTACTACAAAATGAATACGAAAATATGTTCGAGCCATACGACTCAACTAAAACAAATAGTTTACGCCCCATAGTTTGACTAGAGCAAAATAGATATAGTTAATGAACTTGTAAATATGATCAGAACAGGGAGGCAAAAACTCCAAGAGATAAATGAGAGAACAATCGTGGACAAAAATACCTAATTGACATTATGAATGTGTTAAAACTAGAATCGATAAACCCTAATTGAGAATTCATGAATTCAAGTTCAATCCAATAAAAATTACATCAAATTCAGAGGTTTATAATATGGGCGCGTGAACAAACCTGCTGGAGTCTTTCTTTTCCCGAAGATGAAACTCATGACTCCGGAATGGAAATACAAATCGATATGCCAGAAATTGAGATTTGAAACGGAATCAAAAAGCTATGATCAGAGAACAAAACAGGTATCCTCCAATCCTTTATAATGTTTCTGAATTTGGGTTTTTGTCTTCGTAGAAAAGTATCATCCAGCTTTCATACGCGGTAAACGTTCGCCGAAGGAATAATCTTCATCAACGAACCGATCCCCCTTTCCATCACACATGACGTGTCCCCGCGTGAGGACCCCAATCCCATTTGATGCCTTGTCGTCTTTACCCTTGGGCTTTCCTTTTCATTTTTGGGCCACGGCGCCTTGGTCAGTTGGCATATTGGGCTTCTCTGTTGGACCTGATTATTAAGTATTAGAATCTTAAAAGTCTAACTAATGGGGATTAATCTTAATGATAAATGGTTTAATATCGCTTCATCAAAATTTTGAGTTTGAGTCTTAGTATATATAAAAAAATTTGATTAAAAGACTCACCTATTATAATCAGGTGCATGATATGAATCAAATCCAGATATAATCAAAGTAAAACTCCGATGAATTGGGTTGACAACTAAAAAAAATATCTTAGAAGTCGAGGACCTTTATTTTTTTAAAAAAAAATAATATAATTTTTAGTCATTTACATTTATGTTCATTTTAGTTTTTGATCTCTCAAAATTTTAAAATCATAGGATTTACTCCCTTAAAATATATACTCATTTTAGTTCTAATGAGAAGGGCTTATATTTTATCCATGTCCTTTGAGTAGTGTTTGAGGATTGGTTAGTCTATGAAATATTAAAATATAAATATATTAAGAGAAACACACAAAAATTTGAAATAATAGTCATAATATTAAATAATAGGAAAAAATTAATCTTCTGATTAATATAATTTTAACTTGATTGTGATACAGTCCTTAGACTTTAACTCGTATATCAATCTGTGAACTTTTGACTTGATACAAGTTAATCTTTAAAGTTTGATTATTTTAAATATTAGTCTCTTTAAATAGTTAAAACTATAAGAATTAAGTTGTAATGAATTAAAATTTAAAAATCAATTGTATCAAATTAAAGTTTAAGGACTATATTATAACTCAGTCAAAACTAACTGGATTAAAAGATAAGTTTTCTCTAAATAATATAGAGATAGATGGGTTGGGGGAATGACACGTGGTGGTTGGATTGAGTGATAATGGGGATTAGGGGTGTTCATAAAATCCGCGGCTCGGTATACTCATTTGAGCCCACGAAAAAAAAGCCCTACCCAGCCCAATAAATATAGGGCAGGGTCAGGCATCAGGTTATAAAATGTAACCCATACTTTTTTCGAGCTGGGCACCGGGCAGAAGAGTTGCCCTGCCCATGAGCACTCATTCTTTTATTTATTTTTTTTACTTTTCTCCTAGATGCTACACTTGAAAGGGAGAATATGATAACTACTGATGACTAAAAGGTCATTTTAGAAATATAAGTAGTTAAATAAGTAAGTTGCGTCTTTTAATATTTATAACTATATTGATTTTTTTCTTTAACTTTACTAATTATGATTACATTATAAATTATAATTGTTTATTTTATTTTTTTAAGATGCTTTATCCTTGTCAACATTTGGAAAGTTGATATAAAATTACAATTACAAATTACTTAGACTTCAAAGCTTTTTTTATATGCAATGAATTTCAATACTTTAATTATTATCTTTTTGTTACCTTATTTTTAGTGAATTATAGATATTATTTAATTCTTGAAGATATATGAATATTGTATTATTTTATAATTTTATAATTGCAGATTATTTTCCACAACATGGGCATAACATCACAATTTGGGCATGCCTAACCCGCCCACGCCTAGCCCGTCTATACCTAGCCTAAAATAGTTAGGGCTTTTATCAGGAAGGGTCGGACATCGGGCTGTATCTTTTTTCAGGCAGGGCACCGGGCAAGGAGTTACCCTATCTAGCCCTACCCATAAATACCCCTAATGGGGATATTGCTTCAGCACATGAAGATGATATTAATGCATACAGGAGAGTATACAATAAATATAGAAGTAGCACAAGTTGTGTTGTGTTAGGTCGGTGAGAAACATGTGCACTTAGTCACTGGCACTGTGTTTTTAATACATGTCATGGTTATGTTTCTGCCTGTTTTAGCTTTGTCTTCCCACACTATTATTCTCTGCACAATGCTCAGGCCTTTGCTGTTAAAATAATGTTGTTGCTTCTTCTTCGTACGTACGTACTCTTATGTTTTTGCTTTGTCCTTTGATTTATGTTCCTTGTCACTCTAGGCCATTCATTTTGAATTTGGTTCATCTTTCTTTGTGTTTAGGACGAGCTTGGTGGTTCAAATCGTGAGATGGGATCTGAAAACTGAAAGGATTAGTCCTGTGCTTTTCTTTTCTTTTCCTTTTCCTTTTCTCAATCTTGGCATGTCTAACTAACTCAATTTGGTTTACTATAATGAGTTAATTCCTCACAAGGGTAAACTAAATTTAGAATAATCGTTAGAATAAATATTTATATTTAATATCAAATAGTACTTTAAGTAAACTTGGATATTAAAAGAAAAAATCTTTTGAGTGTGTAAAAAAGATTAGGTAAAATCACTATGAGTTTAAAAAAAAAAATAGCGCAATTATTGAAAAAATCACACAACAAGTAAAATAATAACATGTCTATACTACCTATTCACTTATTTTATGATATTTTTTATAATTGCATCATTCACTCCTTAGACCTTATAATAATTTTCTTAAAAATTTACTCCTATAGTATTTAATGTAAGAATTTAATAATTAATATATTGATATAAAAAAATTAGTTAAATTAATTATTTAGAAAAAATATTGATTTTTTTATAATACCCTATTTAATAATTTATATTGAACTTATCCCTAAATAAAAATGTTTTAATATATACAATATAATATTGATAATTTAAGAAAAATTATAAATTTTAAAAATAAAATGGAAATCTTTTACAATTTAGGACCAAACTCACTCAAGTGAACCCAGTAAACTCAGATTGGATCTGAGCCATGACGTCCTATGCTGCCACATGTTTGACTTGGGCACCGTCCTAATCAAGGGTACAGCGCCTTGTTATGTTTTCCCTTTCATATTTGACTTGCATGCAAACAAAATTGAGTAATATAAAACTTAAACGAAAATTGAAAGAAACTAAATTGAATTGCATTTTGACTAAAAATTCTAATGTCGAATACTCGGGTGAGGAGTTCAAATGGAGAGAGTGTAATTATGAGATTTGAAACGGGCAAGAAGGGAACTGGCAATGGAGTGGGTTTCTTCTTTTTAAACCAAGTCACTCACTCACTGAAGCCATGTGCTAAGCTGGTGGAAAAGTCTAATCTTTTCTTTTTAAGTAACTTTCTCATTTCTTATCGTGGAGTCTGCTTTTCACTTTTCTCTTTTCAGTTTGTCTTGGCATCTCTTAACAAACCCTGCCACCCAAATATGGATTACCAACTTCTTCCCTCTTAGCTGTACTTCTAATTCTATATATAATATAAACCATTCTTTATGTATTATGTATCTCTTGATTTCTCCATCATTTCAAGGTGTTGCCGCGTTAATCTTGGTGAAATTCTCTCTCTCTCTCTATAAAATATTTACTCTCATCTTTAATATATATAAAAATTAATAAAAAAATTAATTTGATCATAAATATAATATATTAATTTATCATGTATTCTATATTTATTATTTTTATTTAAACTAATTTATTTTATATATAATCTATTAGTAAAATATATAAAATAATAAAGTATACAGTTCGAATCGTATTTGAAGATACTATTTTTAAAGAATATTCTACAACTCCTTAATAAATTAAGAATCGACACTCTCTATGACTAAGTAATTTTTTTCTATGATAATACATGATAATATAACTGGCAATAATATATCTCAATAAGATAAATTATATAAAAAGAGAAATATCTCAATAACTATACGATATTATTCAATAATCATATGTTATAAATATTTTTTCAATAATCCCTTTTATAGATTGTAAAAAATTATAATACATGTCTTTTAGACATATTTCTTAAAGTCTAAGAGTCATATGTTAGAAAAACTTTTTTTAGTACATTCTTTCTCAATATTTATAATATTTCTAACATAATATAATATTATACAGATATTTTATAGTGATCAAGTTATATTTAATAAATTTATCTTATTTTTTAATTTATTTAGGTTAATTGAATAATTAGTATATTAAATATTAGATTATTATAAAGCTAGTAATAAGATTATGAGGAGAGAAGAGATAGGGATAAGAAAATGAGAGAATTATATATTATATTCTTTCTTCTTTTCTTTTCACCTTACAACACAAATGGCACGGCCTATTTATAAGCATAGAAGTTGAAGATGAAGAATTCATTAATTAATGGAGGAATAATGAAGAATCTAGTAATTAATAGAGAAATAATGACCTAGAAAATTTGAAGAGGGAGATGGAGATGGAGATAGAAATGAACATCTATATTCTAATATTCATAATAAGATGGAGAAGTATACAAACCTTACAATCAAGCCATAATATGTATTTCTTATAAATTATAGGAATAATTTTTTAGATAGTGTAACTTGTGAAACTTAAACTAAGAAAAATGGAATGAAGATTATGTAATAAGTAAGTTTGAGAGACTATGGAATATAAAGTTGAGATTACATTACATCTTTCTTAATTATAAACAAGGAAACAGCAGTGATTATTTTAACATGAATAACTTTAATCACATGGTTGATTTAAATGTTTATATTTGTGAAACATTTTGTTTGTTTTCAATAAATATTGTAAATTGTTCAAATCAAATAAATGATCTATAAGGATTTAATTAAAATAATTTTTAAAATTTCAAAGTAAAGCCAAGCAGAATATTCTTAAAGTAGATTTAGGGGTCAACTCTGTTTTTTTTTGGGGGGGAGGGGGAATAGGCTTATTCTTGTGTTTATAAGTTAATTTTTTAAAATACATTAGGACATGTGATTTTGTTATACCTAATGTATCATGTATCTATCGTTTGTTATTAAATTTTAATTATCTCTACAAATTTAAAATCTACTTGTTTTTGTCCAATTGGAATAAATATATTAGATATATAAATTTAAATACATAATTTTCCCCTCTTATTAGAGGAAAAAAATTACATAAATAATTATCGAATGAAAAATTCCACAAATTGAGGAATGAAATAGAATGACCTTGTTTTTTAAGGTTACAAAGACCACTACAAACCAAGGCTATTAGCAATGGCCTTGTTAGTTTCTAAATCAGTAGTTTCATAAACCGGAAGCTCTTCTCTGTACCTTGCGGTTCCCATAAGATGATCCAACTCAAACAAATCTGAACTCGAACAGCTCAAAGCATCTTCGTCTTCTTCTTCATCAGCAACCTCACGATGTTCATTCATATTACCACCATAAAACCCTCTCAAATTTAACTCACCACATGCTTGTTGTTTTGCCTCTGCTCTGTTTTCTTTCGCCACTACAGAGCAGCTCTTCAACTGCTTCATTGAAGTGTTTCTTGAGAATTTCTGAACAACACTGTTTGGATGATCATTCTGGTACGGTTGAGAGTTTTCATTATCGCCTAGGATTACACTAACAGGGTAAAATCTCACGCTTCTCTTGACGCCGCCATTGCTGGATTTCTTCTTCCCTTTCGGAGTTTTTCTCATGCATGAGAAGGAAGAAGCAGAGGAAGTAGACAAGCATGGTGATTTTGATTTTCTCTCCAGGCCGACATCTTCTACAGCTCCAACATAACACGTCTTTGCTTTCTTCATATTCCCAGAATTGAAGATGGAACTCAAGAAGCTAGCTATTCGACTTCCTGGTGAAATTGGTTGCTTCACTTTCTTTGGCTTCTCATGATGCTTCTGGTTCCTCTCGGATCTGAGCTTTGTTGGCCTTAGTTTTCTGAAACTGGCCTCTGTTTCTGAGAATGAACAAAATGTTCCACCACGAGAGCTACATTGCGATGAGCTTGAACAAGAATTAAACAACATTGAACTCTGTTTCTCCATCCAATCCTCCATCATAACAGCACGGCGAAGATTCATCCTCACTTTCCCTCCTTTCTCCATATAAACACTCTGCTTATAGCTGAAATTGCTCTGTTTCGAGCCACCCAGTTGAAGATCCTCACCAAGACTGGATTTTGATTCATCGATCGAACGGTAAATAGCGTCAAGGAGGCTGGAGGAGAAAGACGGAGTTCTTCTTCTCTGTGGGAAAGATTCAGGGTCTCGCATGAATCTCTCTGTGTACATGTTTTTTCCAAGCACAGTTCAACAAAGAAGAAAACAGAATTTATAAACCCGACGGAGAGAAGAAGACAGATGAGTTTAGTTTAAGAGAGGAAACGAGCTGTAATGTTGGAGACAGAGTATGTCAAAAGCTGCAATGGGAATTAATAATAAATAGAGAAGAAGGCAAATGGGTCATGTGAGAAAGCGTGTGAGATTTAGAAGAGAAGTGTGTGTGAAACAGAGGTCACGTTGAGGTGTTGTGTGAATGTAGAGCTTTAGGTTAACAGGGAAGAGAAGAAATATTAAGACAGAAGAGAGACAGGGAGAAAATTGTTTAGAGAAAAGGTTAGAGAGGTAATGATGAAGAAGAGGGTGTGATATGACAGTGTTGGGATTGAAGAGAGCGAGGGAATTTGCTTTCTGAGGGGAAAAAGGAAAGACAGGGAAAGTGACTTCCGCGCGTGCGGGTTATCTTGTCAGAACTCTTCTCTCACCCACCTTCATGGATGGTGGTGCTGATGCTTCAGCTCTATCAATGGCGTTTCTGAATGAATACAGTTATTATGTTCTGTTTTTTTTTATGTTTACAGTGATTAAACAAGATTTAACAAATACCTTATCACGTGGTTTCGTTTTTTTTTGTCTGAATCATGTTTCTTTTCCCCTTCTAAAAGGTTACTTCGTTTCGCAAAGTTAGTTTTTGGGCTTGCTTTAGTACAACGAAAACGAGTAAGCATGAAAGATGTTAAAATGGTTATAATTTTTTTTTGTATTGGGGATCATATTATTAGTGCATTAAAAATTGAGTAATTTTTATATTCGATATTTAATGCAATTTTATTCTCATCACTTAATCATTTTTATTTATTTTTATCGCATAAAATAAAGAAAGTGTCATTTCTCATCATCACATTCACATTTTCCTCTTTTCATTTTAAAGATTTTACATATAATGAACTAGAATGAAAAAATCACAGTGATAGGCAATTAGGTACACAGAAAATTAGATATTAGTTTGGATTTAATAGTTAATAACACAACTGTCATCACCTAATTTATACTTTTTCAATTATTAATATAAGATATAGTTTATTATATAAATATACTACTAGTCTTATATTTAAGATTGGAAAGAGTATTATTGTTTCTGAAATTAGCTATTTTTTTCTTGAGGATAATGGTATGGGGTAATTTGATTAATTTGGGGGAGATTTTAGTTTTATTTATTTTAAGTATATGTATTTTTCTATTAAAAATAATAATATTTGATATATTATTAGGTATTGAATGTGTGCACTTATCTTAATAGAGACTTGAACCTTAATCTACACATTATAAAATATTAGGCCATTTTACGAGAGTCAATTTTTTTTAACCCTGGGGGAGACTTTAGTTAGTGTTGGGGTGATGGTGAGCTTAGAGAATGTGGCATCTTCCCAAAAATGGGCTCATAGCTTACCTTATGGTGCACAGCTTACGGGTTCGACCCATACCTACAGGCATTTATCTTGTCAATTAAAAAAGAATTGAGTGTCTTACAAAATAGTGGGATTTAGTGAGATGAGTATATAGGATTAAATTTTTTAATAGTCTAAATTATTTTATTTTTAGATTTTAACCTTCTCTTGTATAAAAAAACAGAGAATGAGGAATTTTGGGCCTAGGACATGCAATCAAGTTTCAGGCTCAAAACAGAGGCCATTACCAATTAATTAAGTTCTTGCCCTTTTTTTAGAACTCAAAGGATGCCACTAATCCAAAATCCTTAAAAACAAAAGGTTGTGCTAATGTATTGTTATTCTTCGTTGGTTGAGATTTCAGAGACTCTCCTTCTAGTTAAAGAGTAACAATAAGATTATAAGAATAAGCGTCATTCGCAATAACAAAGTTTAAACAGGACTAGAGAAATGTAAACAAGAAGTGATTGGTAGATTCGTTCATTCTTGAACCCAAGTTGATTTACTGTATAGAATTTACACCCCCCACCCGACTTTTGTGTAACATAATAATTGATGCTCTCATACACCATTATCTGAAGGAAATAATAGAAGGCAAATTTACCACATACATCTCCAGGAGAAAAATTGAACTCATCACACAAATATACGAAGTGTGACTAGTTATCTATGGAGCCTAAAACAGCAGAGGTGCCAGGAACACCGCTAGTGATATATCTAATTACTTACCTATAATGGGTTTTTCTAGTATGGTAAAAAAAAGGTATGAAACAATTTCATAAGCAACATCTCCTCCAAGCTCTCTGTGAAGCATCTCCGCAATCACCCACTTTGTTTCCTCAGTCTCACAAGTATTGTTCATGTATCCTCGCTCGATTCTCTTCCCACCATAATCTAGCATGCATCTCCCCAAATTTTTCTCGGCTGCACCACAGGTGAGAAAATTGAATACCAGGGAATTTATTCTATATGGTTCCACATCAAAATGAAACCACCAAAAAAAAATACAGAAAAATGAGTGAAATAAAATTTTCTAGTTACCAGGTAACAACAATCTGAAACCTCAAACCTATAACAGAGATAAAAGGATTTGGGACAAGGCACGTGTCCAAGTATAAAGGAGGATCCACATTTTTTGGAGAAATTCTAGTAGATTTTAGTTCGCCAGAGATGTTACCTAACATCTGCATCATAACTGTTTTAAGGTTCTTCAACTGAACCAACCAGAATTTTTTGAGTTATTCTCTTTATGAAATAGATCCTACCAAGGCATCTATATATTCAATAATTTCTTCTATTTCTGTTTCCTATATCCTGTCCCAATAGTTGGCGGAAAACATACCTGAATCTGACTCGTCTTAGCTCCCTTTTGCCACCTGGCAATGCTCTGATAGTAAGATAAACACCAGGTTCATCCTGTTCAACCCGTTCAGTGTCTTGATCACTGGCATTGCTGATTGATATATCACCTGAAGGATCAGCCTCTCTGGATGAGCTACTTCTGATGGAGGCGTCCATGGATGATGCTTCTGTCTTGGCCGTGCTTATGGTTGAGAATTTAGGGGTTGAGTTGAGGCCACCCGAGTCATGATGGTGGCGGGATTGCATTGAACGATGGTCAAAAGAATCTGATGATGAGTATCCCGTTCCAATCCCTGTTGGGAGATTTAGATTACGAGGTAATCGTTCTTTGGTTAGTGGAGGTGTCACTGGGATATCTTCTGCTGATTCAAGCTTTGAGAGCTGCCAAAACACCAAACCCGATAAAATAAACAAAATGAAAATAACTTCTTTCATCTGTCTCTGCTGTTTTTGTCCGTGAAAAATCGAATACGTGAATTGAAAACAATACACAGCTGTTTTGACCTCTAAGATAAGAAAAGTTTTAGTAATATGAAAATGGCATAACTAATAAATATACGCCACGCATTTGCTCCAAGCAACATTTAGCTAGAAATTACTAGATAGTATGGTCACGTGTATAAGATATACATAAATCCAGAGTTTATACCTCATCTTCAGATCTTGGTGGTGTTGGAAGAGGGAAGGCTTGGCGATTAAGCTTCTGAACGTTGTAAAGTTCCATGACCCTTTCATGGTTCTCTGCCCACCATTTTTGCGCTTGCCATTTGTTATACATTTCCCGACTGTACATAGAAAATAAGCCAAAGTTCAATTCACTGCTAATGACTCTTTAGTCCTTAATCCTAATGACATTTTATAATTTATAGCTGAAAGATTACAAAGCAATAAACTTCTTCGCAACTTCCCCTCGGGATGGTTGTGGGATAGTTCTTTCTTCCTTTCATTTTTTATTGCATCATGACCAAAGCGTATTCGAAACCTGATTACTTCCCCTACCTCACCCTTATCATCAATTCTTTCATTTAAGGACATAATTAAACTTTACTATCTGGTGCTTCACACTACTGAGGCATTTGCTAAGCCGATTTCACTTCTAGTTAGTTTTTTTTTGTATAAAAAGTTTAGATAATCTCAGTACCGATTTCCTATAAAAGTTAAAGCATAGAGAATACTTATATAGGATTTATAAGATTAACTATCAAAGGACCATTCACGACGGCAGTGAAAATTGAACTCGCGTCTTTGTGAGATATGAATCCGTTCCTTACCATCTGTGCTAACTCTCATTGATCAATTCTAGTTACTTAAGCCTAATAAAAATTGAAAATGATCTCAAAAACTCTTTTTTTTTTGTAAAATTTTTTTTAGATAGGGGTTAAGTTTACGCACGATCTAAAAGTAAAGCGAAATCTCCCTTCTTTATAAGCGATACTAATATGGAGTAAGACAAGATATCTATTACCTTTAAACATAAATTTAAACACCCATGAGCTAGAATATTTCTCCAAATATCACGACTAGAACCATACTAAAATAGTACTCTCCAAAAATCAAACACACTCTAAATATTCTAATATTTTAAAAATTATTTTTATTAGATAGCACTTAACACAGTTTACCCTAAAACTGTGCACCCGCAATTCGACCCTAAAACTTTCCAAAATACTGGCCCAAAATCTAACCTTAGCTAATCAAAGTAGTTTTTCGGCCCCATCTAAATCAAGTTGGCCAGCCTACCAACTTCTTTGTGTTTTCTTGTGATGAATATGGATCCTCTGAAGCTGAGATCCATGGATTTGCTGAAATTTAATTCTTATGGAATGTTTTAATATTTTATAGAAAAAGAAAAGTTGAGAAAATTATCAAGCAACAAACTTCAAAGAAATTTATGGATCATGAATCTCAGGATTTATATTGTCTTGTGATAGCACCAAAGCTTCAATCATGACTTTGATGTTATTATTTGTGTTAGATTATGTTACATATTATTTGTATTATTATATGTGCTGTGCTTGACATACTTTCAAGAAGTTTTTAACACTGTTGTCAATAATGGCGAGCTACTCAAGTGGATACTTTTTGACAAAGTATACTCAAATGAATAATTGCAAAACTGGGTCAGTCGGTGCATGGAATAAAGCAGTCCTTAAGGCCAACATTTGACCTTAGACTTAGGGGTTTGTCGAAGCAATCAAGACTAGGTGGGTCCAAAATTAATTAATATTAACCATACCACTAAACTCACCTAAACATGAATGATTCGATAATGAATATGATTTCACACATGGCTAAAAATCGTCAATCTATGTTCATATTATATGGGATTGCACCACAAGTCACCAAGTAGGGCCAACAACATATGCAGACTCTTTCAGCTTCAATCATACAATAAGTTAAAACAAAAACAATAAAAGTATCTCAAACAACCATCTTTTAAGTTTTGTTTCTCAATCTGTGTTTTGTGCCCACCAAGTAAGAGTTCACTTTTGTCATGTACACAGTTTCTGAGTGCCCGATGACGAGGGCATTCCTCAGCACAGCGCACGTAAAAAGACAAATACTAAAGTTAAAGCTTTTTGTACAAATTTAATCAACTAATTCTTGGCATATTAAGTATATGAACAGAAGCTAGCCGCATCCTACACTTACCAAGAGTAAAATCTATTTAAAATTTTGATAAATTTGTATATTCGAACTAAAAGTTAAGAGAGGTAGATCAAACAAATAATGGATTTTTTTCCCTACACAGGAGCTTTAGAGATCTCTCAGAAATTAGTTAACATGAATATATATATATAGCTGTTGTTTATTGGGTTAGTTTATACAAAAGTTTCTGTCATGACGACGAGAACACAAGACAAGAATTTCCTCCCACCAGACAACAAAGACCGGGTTAAAGGACCTAACAAAATCAACAGTGGCCTAAATAAATAAGCCACAGTAAGCTCTCCTTTTGAACCTTCTTTTATTGCTTTATGGGAATGGCGGGGAATTACAAGGGAATGGGGTCCCCTTCTTAATCCCTTTCGCATTTATGGAATAGTATTTGGACTTTGGATGCTAAGACGGAACGGTCATGCTACTTTGTTTACGAAAAAGATAAATTTTTGAAGAGTTTTCATTTCATAAAGAGATGTTAATTCAATGATTTATTGGTACAGTGCTAATTTGTTTTTATTTTGATTATCTTGTGACATTACTCCAACAAAATGGGCTGTCAATGGCCAGGCGTAAATCATTGCTTACACTACAACATCATGAAGGAAAAATTTTATTTTTTCACAGAACTACTTTTAGATTTTCCAATAAAAATATAATTTATAATATTTTCATAATAATATAATAAGTGTATAATTGTTATAAATAAGTCTATGGTTATTTCTTTTAATAAACCATGCATTCATCTTATTTCAATTAAAATTCATTCGTGTTATATGTATTGTTTTGTTACGTTATGAGGTTTTAAATCGGTAGCTATTAGGCTATAATCTTTATCATTTGAAATAGGTCAAATTAGCCTACATGCTATATTTTAAAATATAAAGTTTCATCTTGCCCATAATATGGCAATCAATCATATATTGGAGCATTATATATAAAAACTTGATGCCTATTAGTTGTTGGCTTCATCTTTTTCTTATATTAATACTGTTGATTTTTTTTTCAACGATTGAGCACCTGAATTATGTTTATAATTGTAATTTAAAACGTTGTGTTATTACAAAAATACAAACTTTCGCAAAAATTTCAAACGTTTTCATCAGCACATTATTTCTTTAAGAGACATTAAATGCAGTTATGCATCCCATCACATTGGTGTGGGGTCTGTGGAGGTTTTATTGTGTAACAAAAGGTCCATTTAAATGTAACAAAAAAAAAGGTCCATTTAATTACTGAAATGGATAATCACAGAAAGGATAAAAATTTAATAATAAAAAAGTCTTGCAAATTATAATTACATTTTGATAGATTTAAAAAAAATAAAAAGAAGCCTTTACATTTTTTTTGTGAAGGTTATTTAATAAATATTGTTTTTATTTCAAATCAACAAAAGGGATTTTATATATAGTAACAGTAGTATTAATATATTAAAAAATATTAAATATGTTTTTTAAGAGTTAAATTTTTTGGGTTGTTTCATATATATCATACAGGGAGATTTTTTTTAGCGTTTTTCAGACATAATTAACTTTTTAACGTATATTTAGCCTTGTAGATGTATGAACCACTAATCCTAAATCAAGGATAACCTAAGAACTTGGTTCTGTCCATGTCCACCGGTACGTTTGATGTGATAAAAAAGTTGTTGATGAAAGTAAAAGTAATAATAAAAAAAATAAAAATATAATTAGGTTAAAAATTTATTTTTAAAAATTTATTTAGTAGGATAGAAATAAATATAGAATTGATATTTTTTTATAATTTAGGATAAAATAGTTTAAAATATTTTTTTATAACTTAAAAAATATTATAGTTAACTAAAATTTTATAATTTAAAATAAAATATTTTACTTATATTTATATTATTTATTTTTTAATAAAAATAAAATAATTTAAAATATTATAAATAAAAAACAAATAATGAAAGATTTTACTTTTTTATTTTTTATTTTTATTATACCAAAAAAAGGTCCTTATTTTCTTGATAATCGGATCATTATTAGCTTGATGCAACAGGGTCCAATTGTATATGTCCACCTTGACCAAGACTGTCACCACGAACATTCATTCACCGTCCGATCAAAACTCAGAACCGCCTTGAGTTTTTTACGGGAGGGAAAGTAAAAATAAGAATGAGAGTAAGAATAGAATTAGGTTAAAATTATTTTTAAAAAATTTATTTAATAAAATAGAAATAAGTATAAAATTAATATATATTTTTATAATTTAAGAATAGTTAAAATTATTTAAAAATTTTATAATTTAAAGTAAAATAGTTTAAAATATTTTATTTCTATTTTTATTATTTTACTATTTAATTTTTTTATAAAATTAAAAAAAATAAAATATTAAAAATATAAATAATTTTATTATACTAAATAAAAAATGTAAAAGATTGCCCTTCCATGTAACCACTTCCCCTCCCAACATGCCCCTAAAGAAACAATACGACGCCTAGTGTCTCCCCCCCTTGAGAATAGGAATTGGAGGCGTACCTGAACCGGATTCGCTTCAAATCATTCCCTCCGCTCGGAAGTGATACAAAGGTGATTAATACGCCGGGCTCCACCTGCGCCACCCACTCCTTAGGTTCGTTATCTTCGACGAACAGCACCACCGGCTCCACCCGCCGTCCACTGGCAGAGTTCGGCGTCCCCTCCCCACTCGAAATCCCCTTCAGCCTCGCTTCCATCTCCTTCCCCCATGTCCTCGTTGTTGCCGAGTTTGAGCTCGCCGTTCGCCGGTAAGACCATCGGAACCGATCCGACTCCGCGTCTGACTCAATACTGGCCCTGAGTCGATTCTGTGTCTGTGGTCCGTTGCAGGGGGCGCAATGCTTGTAAGCTCCTGATGCCTTCAACGCCATATCCTTGAGCTAAACGAAAGATATAGAGATTTGAATTTGATACTTCAATTAGACGAAACTACTAATTGAAACCGCAGAAGCAGAATTTAGGTACCTGAGAAGTGAGGGATTTAGTAGTTTGACTCTTGGCGGCGCTTGAGTTGGTAGAATCCGATTCATCGGGCTGATTCAATGAGTCATGCCCGAGTTTCTTTGGACGAGCTATGCATGTAAGCATTTCTGCTGCTCAATCAAGTTCGTCAATCTCTGCAAATTTTAACTCGTGGAAACAAAACTCAGATTGGATTCTAGCTAATTAACACGGTTCCACATTGCAAAAATGGAAGAAGTACCTCACAATCGAAACAGAGCGAATTCTGAAAGCGCAAGCCAGAACAACAATTTGGAAGCTGAGGATGAAATTCAGGAGGATCAGGTGCTTGGATAATGAACTTGCGAAAACAGAGAAGCTCCAGGAGCAGGCGCCAGTCCACGAGCTTCAAACTTCAACTACGAAAGCAAAGAAAATCTGGCAAAAACATAGCACACTGAATATAAAAAAATAGAGGGAGATCGAATTTGAATGATGGGAGGACAAGAAAAGGTAAAAGGAAAGAGATACCTTCTGGTCGGAGATCATGGCGGATTCTGGTTGCAAATCTGCAAAAATGCCTAACAATGGCTGTAGACTGTATGGGAGAGCCTCAGAGAGTTGTTTGATTTTTCATTTCAAGAAACTGTGGAACTGTAATGTATTTCTCGTGCTTTTGTGTTACCCCTTACCGGATGTTAACCGGTTATTATTGGACCCTCCGCTAAGCTTTGGATACTAGTTTGCCGAATGTCGAAAGGGAAAGAGTGATTCGACCATTTATTATGATTGGGCTTGGCTCATTGGATCCAGCTATTGATCCAATTCAGGCCCAATACAACCTCAATGAACTGCAATTGCAGTATAAAAAAAAAAGATTTTATATCTGGAGTTGAAGTATTGTTAAATTTCTTCTTATAAAAAAAAAGTATTGTTAAATTTAACAACAAAGTTGAGTCTAGGAGAAAAAATAATTTCTCATCCACAAATTAATATTTAAATTTCCGAGAGAGATGCTCATATTTAATATTGGATAGTGGCTGAATAAACAATACAATGATATTTGTACTTAGAATAAGGGTATTGTTAAATTTGATTTGTTTGAAAAAAAAATGCATTAGATGATTAATGGAAATTCAAAATCATATAATCTATTCGTATAATCCAAATAATGAAAAATTGTATTTTGTTTTCCCAAAAGGTAATAGTAGCTAATATGTATTAGATCAGTAATTTAAAATATCTATAGAGAAATTTTCACTTTTTGATATATTGAGTTTCATATCAAACAAATTTTGAGTTAATAATTTATATTTAATTGATTCTATTACAAACTTAAAAAATTCAGATGAAAACATTGTGTACATGAATGGAATTTTAAATGCATGCCAATGCAACTAGTCAAAATCCCTAAAACGTTTTAATATTTTCAAATATATCATTTTTTGAATACATTTGGCTCTCTTAATGAGAAATTAACCAAATTAATGGTGGGGTGAAGTAAATGTTTTACTACTAGTATTTATCAATGGTATTTTAGAGATAATCATATCAATTACTGTTAATTAAATTTTAGAAAATACCTTTTAAATTAAAATATGAAAACTAAAAATATGCCTTGCAATAGTAAATTGACGAGAGTAATAAGAATCTTTAAATGAGGAGGCAACATGGCTTTGTCATGTGCTTTACATGGATTTGCTTTGCTAAATGATTATTATAATTCCTTTTTTAATAAACCATATGATATTTGACTAATAAAACACAATTAGTAGATAATTGGGTCACACTCTAGTGAACCAATTATATTCTAACTATGTTTTGTATATAGAAAATTTTGTTAGCACTTCCATGATCTCTATATTTTAAAAAAATTAATTATTAATTATTTATTGAGAGATACCACTTGACCTCTAAAAAGAAACCATATGATATTCGAAAATCACACAAGATTCTAACTAATATGAATTTAACTTAAGTTAGAAAGTTATCTTTTGTATCTACGTAGATTCAAATTCTAATGCTATATTCAGTAAGTGAAAAGTGGAAGTAAAAGTAAAAGTAAAATCTTCTATTTCCTTCGTTTGATAAGATGAAAGTTATTTCTACTTTCATTTCTAATATTTTGGATCATTTTATCTCAAGTTATAAAAAAAGTATATATTAATTCTATATTTATTTATATCCTACTAAATAAATTTTTAAAGTATATTTTTATTTTTATCAAAAACTCTCTCAACTTATCAAACATACCGTAAGTCTTAAATTTAAATGGTCATTAACTCATCTGCTAGCTAGGATCAATATCAATAGCTACTAATGTAATTATTACAATTTGCACAAACACACTTTTGGGACAGTCTAAGACTAATTAATAATAAATAAATATCCAAGATCCTCGAAACCTAGAGCTGATTGATAACAATAAATGGAATATGATTTATTAACCAATCACAGGAAACAAATCCAAGGGAGCAGTAGGAGCAATCTGAAGATTGAAATATGAGTGGTGTGCATTGAAGCATCAGAAACTGGAGTAGGTGAGGGATATGGAGAAAGTTCCCCAAATGGCGTTATTGCAGGATTTAAATTTATTGATGGCCAAGGAGATTCTGCATTATAAGTCAGATTTTCTGCCAAAAGAAAAAAAATGATATATTTACACAGCCAAGTCAGAAACTCTGAAACCTCTTGATGATAGAAATATACGATACATGAAGATTAATTAACTTACCCGGGCATTTCAGATACGAAGTTCTGGACACACTGCAACACAATCAACACAAGCTCTAGTTAATATTGTTAGAAGACAATCTCAAATATATATAAATTCTCATTCGTGTAGTGATAGATCCTATATAAAGTGCTTGCATTCATGCCAACGGTCTTATCTGATGATATCTAATAACATGAAAATTCTCTAAAAATAAGAGCTCGTTCATTGGAACTCCTTTATAACTCTTAAGATTGGTAATGTGTATATATTACGTAGTTACCTTCTGAGAATCATGCCACCTCGGTGGCCACGATAAAGACACTGGGTGACATTACAGGCAGTTTTGGAATATGTGACATACTGGTCGCCAATTACAAGATTGGAATCCTTGCACTGTAAGTTGAAGCAGGGAACAGCCAAACCAGATGGATAACATTGCAGCCTGCAAGAGACAAGGCAATCATAAAACATATTTATATAGTTGGGAAACTGAAGTCACAAAAGTTTACGTTTTTTGTTCCTATTTAATTATTTTAATTAAACTTATTAAGTATAGTGACTAAAATACTATTAAATATTTAATATTTTATGAAACTATAAGGATCAAAATTCATGATTTAAAATTTAAAGGATCAGAACTATAATTTGTATAAATTTAAGAGACTAATAATGATATTAACCTTTAATAATATTATAATGACCTGAGATCAATGGGGTCACAAGAGCATTTGATGCAGTCAGAGGCAGTGAGAGCGTAAGAGCCAATAGGGACAATGAGACTCTCGTTGTACCAATTCAGTGTTGCCGAAGAGCATGCTGCAAATGCAAACCGCGGGACAATTCTACACAATATATTATATGACACATGAATCTATGTATCTCATCATCAACATGATGTCTATATGTTAATTACAAAAAAAAAAAGGATTCATTATTTCACATGGGTATTGATTTGTGGATTCTTTTGGATTTCACATATTTTTATTGGAGAAATTTGGACGTTAATTTTTTTTCCCAAATATATATATATTTTTATTCAGGAAAATTTTGTTAAAGGTACTATTAGGTATTAAAAGTAATTTTTTAACAAAAATTTTAATTTTAATTTATTATATTATAAAAGATTAATGCTATAGTTAAGTAATTTAGACAATAATTGAATGGATGAATCTTCACTGTTTTCCTTCTTCAAGCTACTTGTGTATTGCTTATAGCTTATCTATTTGTGCAACTTAATTACTATAAATTTTATACTCTCTTCAATCATAAATATAACAGTTAAACGATGAGTCTATTTTGATCATAAACATAATATCTTAATATATTTTATTTTTTAAAATTATAATTTTCTTCCTAAATTACCCTATATGATTACACATATTTAGAGAGAGCCTATTAAAGGTAGTTTAAACACAATAATTAAATGGAGTATTTTAGAAAAATTAAGGAGTATTTTAGAAAAATTAACACACAATCATTACAAGTAAGTAACTTAACTAATTTATTTAATCAACTTAAATTAGTTAAATAGATCTTATATTAATGGTTAAAAATAATACTTAATAAGTTAATATTAACTATTTTCTTAATGAATATTACATCCGTTCTTTAATATAATAGTTATTAGGGTTAAATTTGATTCTAAATATAATATTGTAATCTATTTTTATCTCATTAATTTATAAATTTTCTTCTAAAATATCCTTATTTATTGCTTAGGTTTTCTATCTAAAAATAGTCATGATAAAATATTAACTATCAAAAAAATAAAACTATATTTATTATAAATAAATATGTTTATAATTTTAAATAACTAACATAGTTAATTTTATTAATTTATTATATTAAGGATTTATATGTAACAAAATATTCACTACAATAACCTCCTTTATTATAATAGATTACAATTAGTCATATTTATATTTATTTTTATCATAATATTGGTATATTTATAAAATATATAAAATCAAATGTGTATTGAACTAACGTAAAAATATTTTTTTTATGAAAAAATTGTAACTCAGTGCAAATATATAACATTAAAATAAAGTCAAAGATGTTTTTTATTTAACAAGTTATATTTTTAATATGAGATGTGAATATTACTTTTTCCCACATTTTTATCATATTCTAACTAAAAGAACTACTTATATTATTGTAATAGATTTTCTAACCATATAGATCCAAAGGCCGAAGTCCCCACCACACCTCATGCACATCTGCAAGTCTTCAACAACAACTCCAATTTCATCTTTAAGTTCTTTCGTGAGACCCGACCCACCCCCAACCCCAAGCCATTATTCAGTTCTAATTATTAGCATGCGCTCCTCACGCTTTATTAATGATTTTGGTTTTGATATTCTAAATAAATTCTAATACTCGTAACATTTTTTTTTCAAATAAATTCGAAGGCAATGGGAAACCAAACTGGCCATTGAACAGTTGTTTATAGAGCCATTAAACCGTAATCAACCTAATTGTTGTTAGTACCTCTAGTTTTAATTATAAAATTTATTTAATTAATTTAAATAGATTAAAAAATTAGTTAAATTAATTATTTATAATGACTGTGTATTAATTTTTATAAAATATATAATTTAATTATGTGTATTTAAACTATCTTTAGTAAAAATATATCTTAATATATGCAATCATATAGGAATATTTTAAGATAAAAATTATAATTTTAAAAGATAAAATAGATTATAATCTTATATTTATGATTAATTATAACCCCTATCTAATCCTTATAATTAAAACATGAGTGGCTAATTAACAAATAAAATATTATATAATTTAACAAAATATAATCAGTAAAACACAAATATTAAAAACTGTTATTTTTTTTAACTTAAAATTTCGTTTCATTTACAAAATCTAATCCGATTAAACTACTTAAATCTCTTAATCAAATTGGTCAAAAATTAGTTTATCCATGTCGACCAATTGTTTTTAATACTTGGGCTAATTGATGAACCCAAATTGTTTTTTGTTACAACCCAAAAACATTTTAAAATTTGATTGGCCATGAGCCCACGACAATGAAAGGACCGTGCCAGCAAATTTAAAGGCAAGCAAACAAAAACAAATATAAGTATGTAAAAAAAACAATATAAGTTTAATTCAAGGAAAGGGTTGCATGACATGGTAAATTAAGATTTAAATTATTCTTAAAAAAATATTCATATTTAGGCTATATGTAAATATAAAGAAAAATGAGAAAACAATAGAGAGAGAAAATATTACCAAGAAAATTTATTATATTTAAAAGTTTTTCTTTTAATTTGTTCTCTATCCAAACATACATGGTTAATGTTTAATAATATTTTAAATATAATTATTTTTAATAATACAATATATGTCCTCATAAGCCAAAAAAAAAAAAAGCGCCAGCAAACAAGAGGGAATTGCAAAATTAGAAACAATTTCATTTTGACCCGTTAGCTCATACCAAAGTCAAAAAAAAAAAAAAAAAAACTGAGTGCTGCAAAAGACGAAGTACGAAAAAACAAAAGTACCCAGAAAAATAAAAAGTACAAATTTTAGCGTACCAACCTGCAATGGGGATGGCAATGATATCTCCTGGTTCGACGGCGTCGTAACTCAATCCATTGACCGCTTCCAAATCTGAACATTTTTCATACGGACATATCAAATGTTTCAAATCAGATTTCCCTTCTAAAATTAATAATCAATGTAATGCATAGCTCAGAGCGAAATATATTTTAAAATATCAATTGCCCCTTATCAAATATTTTAATTGCAAAAATGCCCTTTAACTATGTATAAATATCACAATGAGCAATTTTTCCACTTTGTTATAGTATACTTTAAAAGTTTAAAACGTGTTTCTATCAACCAAGAAAATTTATTAAAAATAGTATCCTTCTAATTATTTCTTAATTAAATTAAAATTACAAACACATGCGAAACTAACGAAAGTTCAACATTAATTTTAAATTTTACTTTTAATTAAGAAAAACGTTTAATCTGGATAATTTCAAATAAACTTTAAAAATATTATACAATTGAAAATATTATTTACCGTCGAAGACCCTAGTCGTGGACTCTTGTCTTGACCAACTTAGGAGCTCATCGTGACTCTGAACTTCGGCTCGAGCCACCGCGGAGCTCATCGGGAAGCCTGAACGGAGAGAGGCCTTTCATTGTGAAAAAGAGGCACTACAATATCATTTGTTTTTAATTCAATGGATTGATATTGGGGAACCTAGGGTCCTTCCTATGTTTTTGTAACCTTTCGACAAGATTAGAAGTTAACTTATCCTAATTCGGAATCATTATCCTAATACACCGGTGGGATGACGAACCGCAATCGTGGAAGACTAAAACCGGAAATTTCAAGCTCCAATCGTTTGGCGAAGCGGAGGATGTCTCGTCAATTGGAATCTTCTAGCACTCACATGAAGAAGCGGCGGTTGTTCCCAAAGTCGGAGTCTGTAACCCGAAAACCTAGGCCTAATTGGACCTTGCACGCTTCGAATCAATTCGAAGCCTTCCGTTCTTCATCTCGAGTTCGTAGGAAGAAAATGGCAAGAA
This sequence comes from Leucaena leucocephala, assembly GCA_037074615.1. Taxonomy (NCBI): domain Eukaryota; kingdom Viridiplantae; phylum Streptophyta; class Magnoliopsida; order Fabales; family Fabaceae; genus Leucaena; species Leucaena leucocephala. The sequence continues at coordinate 15,114,738 of CM073562.1, forward strand.
AATCCAGTAACGATGTGTCTTCTCGGAGATGGGTTTTTTCTTCCAAAGATAATTTTAACTATAAGGGTAAGAATTAACATGGCTTTTTGGAAGTAACAATTGGAGGATAAGTGCGTGAATTCTGATTCCCTCTGAAGCATTGCCTGTCGATTTTATGTTCATGTACAGTTGAAAGTAAAGAGGGAAAATGGATAGTGGTGTGTGATTGACATTTTAAGATAAACATAAGAGGATGCGTGATTATATATTGATGAGATAGTATCGGGTAGTGGGACTAGTTTTTGTTGATCCGGTGATCTTTCTACTCAACCCTTTCCTTTGCTTGCAGATAGGATTGTGGTTGTGTCGTACAATATCCTCGGGGTTGAAAATGCGTTAAAGCATCCGGATTTGTATTCTAATATTCCACATCGTTTTTTGGAGTGGGACCGGCGGAAATTACTTATACTTGAGGAGGTCTATAACTACAATGCTAGCATACTATGTTTCCAGGTAGTTTATAATGAACGTCTGTTAAGCAAGCCATGCAGTATTTGTTAGAATTTCAACATCTCATTATCCGCAACAAGCTTAGAAAAGTTGAAAATGGAATTAACAGACATCATTATAATTGACTTTTCTTCCCTATTGCATATATCAAGATCTATGTTGTTGTTGATACATGATAGAATAGGATTGATTCTTGTTTATCAATGATTGCATTCTCATAACCTCCTATATGGATACAGGAGGTTGATCGCTTTGATAACTTGGATAATCTTCTTCAAAATGATGGCTTTAAAGGTGTTTACAAGGTATTATATGGCAGGGTGTGTGTAAACTTTCATATCAATTTTATGGTCCAAATAATCAGTTTATTAGCTTACATGGATTAGCATAATTAATCATCTTCAGGCTCGCACGGGGGAAGCATATGACGGGTGTGCTGTATTCTGGAAAGACAAATTGTGGGTTTCCATTACCCCTAAGTGATTAATGTTTCTAAGTTTTTTATTATTCTACTAAGTCGTTTAACATTGCCTACCATTTTTTCTCTCTCTGGTAACCATTGACTAGTCTCTGTCAATGGGTACTGGGCGGACGGCAAGTCTAAATATCCTTCTACATGTTAATATGGGTGAAATTGATTTCTACAGAATTTTAATAGCTTAAAAATGAGCTTATTTTTGCACATAGTTTATATGGGCATTCCTTCTTATGTTCTTTGTGTATCATATTCTTTTCCCAAAAAAAACAGTATGGCCATCTAGATTAGGATGATATTAGCTTCTCTATAGCTATTGTTTGCGCTCTCTGTCACTTTGCTGAATCAGGTTAGGCCAAATTTTGAAAGCAGATTTACCCTTTTGCATCAAGAAGATATAGAGTTCCAACAGTTCGGCCTACGTAACAATGTTGCCCAGCTTTGCATTTTGGAGGTATTTAGGATTTGATTTATTATTAATTTTGGTTTCTCTTATCTCTGTTATGGGTTTGATCTATTCACTTATTGACACAGTACATGTGATCACATTATTACACTAATATCACCAATATTTCCCATAACTTATTTTGCTGCTTCTAGTAGCATACGTTAATTATGTATGGCAGTCCTTAGTGCAAGTGGTGTGTTGTTCATCATATCATATATCAGTTTGATGTGTTGCTCTAGTACTGAGGCTTGTAGGATGTGGTATTTATAAAAGTGGTGTAGACTGCATATGTGGAAATTGTATTGCCTCTTTTTACCAATCCTGCATTTGATTAATTGTACGAAAATGGATTTAGAACTTAAGATCGACCATTTCTACTAAACTGATCTACTTTGGTGAACATTTTTCCCCAGTTTTCACCGTAGCTTCTTTCCACTGTCTTGTTTCCTGGTATTGCTTTTTTTCCTACACTGTAGCCATGCTAACATGTTTTCTTGTCAACTGTTCCTTTATATACTTAAGTTGCTTTTCTTATTTTTATTATATTACTCTATATTTCCATCTATTGGGCAGGTGAACTATGATAGATTGGAATATGATGCATGCAGCCCAACAATATTGTGAGTTTTGCTTCTCTTAAATCAGTAGAACTCTGCATGCTTATTGATTGAATCATCAATTGTCTGATATGTCATTTCATTTATGTATTGCTTGGAGTAATTTTATTTAAGTATCTTTGAGTGGAAATGATGAAGTGGCCCTAACCTTGGAAAGTGTTCACCATATGCTGCATCCGGTTTTTTAAGTGGAAAATCTTGCCTTATCAATAACTTACCTGCATGCACATGCACAGACATTATCTCTTATGTAAATGAAAGAGCCTTTCTGAATCATTAATTTTGTGTGTATTTTCTCCTTGTTTATTGAACTTCCATTTATGTCTTGCACACCATTAACCAGAAATAGAAGATTTTTAGTAGGAAATATACATGTGCTGTTCAACCCAAATCGAGGAGACATCAAGCTAGGCCAGGTACTTGTCTGATTTTCTCAGCCACTGGAGTTGCATTATACTTACATTTATCATGTAGACATTTCGTTTGTGCTTGTGATTCTTTCTATGTAAAAATCTTTTTTGGTACTAATAATTTTTCCTTTAAATTGTGAGTGAATGTTTCCTTTGTTTTTAGAAGAAAATATTAGTGACTGCCTTTAGTTAATTGAATTTCCCATTTATTTTATTGATCCTGCTAATTTTCTGTGTGACTTGATGATTTAGGTCAGACTTTTTGTTGATAAAGCTTACAAGCTATCCCAAGAATGGGGCAACATTCCTGTTATTCTTGCTGGTGATTTAAATAGTGTTCCACAAGTAAGATTTTGTCTGTGTAATTTTTTGTTGAGAAACTTCAGATTTAGGGTTCTTTGCTAGGCTATTACTTGATCGCTAATATTTCCTTTTCATGCCACATTATTAGAGTGCAATATATGAATTCCTGGCTTCTTCCAAGGTGAGTTCCAAATCTCCTGGTCGTGGTGTATTTTCAAGCGTCTAGGCAATAACTTTTTGTTTTAGTATTTGAAGAGAAATTTATTCATATGAATAGCTTCCAATTAAGCAATCCATTCCATTATACTTGCCTAGGAAAAAAATTAAGCAATCTGCTTTCTGCTGCTTCCATAGGGCTATCGCATAAACACTAGTTATAGCTTCTTATTGAGTTTCAGTATACTAAAGCTACCGTCCCACTTGTTGCAGTTGGACATCCAATTATACAATCGTAGAAATATGTCAGGACTGCTTGAAGCCTCATCCAATGGTAGAGTTTTCAGATCTCAAGTTGGTTATCAAGCGAGGTTATTTTCAAATCCTTATAAACTCCTTTATCTTGAACTATTCTATGTGATACAAAGCATGTCTTGACCTGTCAATAGATTCTTTAGAAGTTCATATCATTTCTGACTTCAGGATGTCTTTCGTATATAACAGTAATTACCCAGGCTTTTTGCTTAATAGTAAGGTTCAGGGTCATTCATCGGTGGCTGATTTGTGGGTATTATGTATTCTGTAATTAATTATTTGGGTGTGTATCTGGCGCAGCATTTCAAGGTCTGTTTCAAGGCAATTGATACATAGATGGAGTAAGGAAGAATTAGGACATGCAACTGGTGCAGAAGGAATCACTCATCTACAAAGTCATCTAAAGCTCCACAGTGCATATGCCGGTGTTCCTGTATGATGTTTTTATCTTCCCATTATATTTCTCCCTCTTGGCAAATTTTGCACAGCGCTTTGGTGTCTGGGCTACATTTCCATTTCAGCTCATACTGGCTGTTCTTGCATAAATCTTGTATACTTACTGCTAACAGGGAAACGATAAAACGAGGGATGACATTGGGGAGCCCTTGACAACATCGTACCACGCCAAGTTCATGGGAACTGTTGATTATATATGGTAGTTCTATAGTTTCCTAATATGCACTCAAATTGTTTGCCTTTATGAATCGCGATTAATGATGTCATTCATCAACAGGCATACAAAGGAATTTGTCCCAGTTAGAGTTCTTGAAACCTTGCCCATTGATATTTTAACAAGAACTAAAGGACTCCCTAGTAAGGTACCGCATTTAGAGCCAAGCCTTTATATCCATGTTGGATTCTCAGTGTATTCATGACCATTTTTGGCTCTGCAGAAATGGGGAAGTGACCATCTTGCTCTTGTATGTGAGTTTGCTTTCGTAAACAACGAAGATGGGTCCTGATTGGCTTGACTAAGTTATTCCAATCTTGTGGTGGATGTACAAGAGTTTCAGGCGATCAAGAAGTGCCGGCATGGAGGAATTCGAAGAACTGGTGCCGTCAATGATCACTTTAAAACCAAAGATCCATGCTCAGTTTTTTACAAAAAATCACTTCGAGGTTTCAATGAAATAATGTAGTTATTGAAAAGTATCATAATAAGTTAGTAGTGTAGACATATTATTATTTCAAACTTGTTATTATATACTATTTAAATGTTGTGAGATTTTTTTAGTTATTATATATTTTTTTGCTCATTGCTTGCACTGCAAAGGCCCATCGTGTGCTTGAATTTATTGTTGCTGAAGATCTGCAAACTCCCTTCAGGTATGCTTGCGTGAAAGTCCTTTTGAATTTTTTTTTGGGTACAAAGTCCATTTGAAATTCATTGTACAAAATCGACTGAGGGAACTAGGTTCCAGCGTACAGGGATCCGCGGTTATGGGTTGCAGAGAAGAGTTAGTAGATCTCAAGGTATTACAAAGGTTCAGAGGAACTGGGGCCATTATACATTGCAGATTCTTCACATTTAAATCTGCTTTTAATGGATGAGAGTTGGTATAAAAGATAAGGAATGGGTTTGTATCTCTTATAAAGATATAAGTTCAATTTCTATTATTAATATAAAGATTTTATTGATAAATGATTTTATAATTCTCTTATAAATATTCTCTGAATCTTAAGGTTATGTATTAACCTTGATAGGAATTAGTATTGAATCCATCTAAATTTTTTATATATAAAAAAAATCTTTTTAATGTACCAAAAAGTAAAATAACAGTTGCCCATAGATTTTTTTTCATCCTCTCTTCTCTTTACTGATTTTAGAATTTTTTTTATGTAATGAATTTTTTTTTTTGCGTATGATCTCGCAAGATTGTGCAAAAAAAGTAATCACATAGGCCCCACATCACTCATTTGTTAAAAATCATCAAATAAATAAATTAATGCTATAAAGGATAAAACACGGTCAACTATAAGCCAAATATCTAAAATTAACGCACTTTATTTTTTAAAAGTCAAATACATCAAATTAATTTCATACAGATGTATTGACATTGATGACAAAAAAAGATAAGTATATTTCCATGTATAAATTGAATAAAATTATTTAGTATTGAATTTAAAGGAGAAGGTGTGGTCAAAAGGCCTTTTGGTAGTTGGTATATGTTTTATATAAAAAAAAATTAGGTGGATTTAGTACCGGTCTTCCACTAATAAACGAGAGTTAACACATATAAATGAGTTTATATCCTATAAAAATATGAGTTTGATTCTTATTATTATTGTAAATGTAAGGGCTCATTTATATGACACAAGAACGCTGAGAACAATTTTGGTGTTATTCAAAGCCTAGTATCTTTTGGAAGAGGGTAAGAGTTGAAAAATTTATAACTTACACGGTGATTTTAAAAATTACCGCTGTTACTAAATGATTTACACACAATGGTGTTGACTGTTTACAAGTAGAGATTTAATTCTGAATCCTAACCGTAAGGCAATTATGGACATGGTTATTTAATTTAAATGCCACTAAATAAAACCAGGCCTTTACTCGTTGGGAACATTAATATCTATCTCCAAACATTGAACTTATATTGCCATTGCATTCATTTCTTTTTATTTTCATTCATTGCACATTAATGTGTCAGGATTCTCTCCAACAGAGATTCTCCATTAAACTACTTTTATTATTAGTATTACTTTCCACACAATTTTAAAAAAAATTAATTATTCAAGAGATTGATGGCAACCTCAAACTCCAAAAGCAGCATACATACCATTTTTTTTATACAAAATTATTTAGAAAATTAGACTCATTTATGATCTAAAGATAGGGTGGATTCTCCCTTCCTCTTAGATGATATCAATGTCAGACAGGACGAGCCTTCTATTATATTCAGATATAAATTTAAATAATTAAAAGTTAAAATATCTTTCTAAATATTATAAGTAAAACACAACAAAGGAATACTTATACATACTATGTTGAGAAGGTTCTTCAAGATGGGGTGCATTTTGGATGTGGGATGGGCCTATGCAAGAAGTCTGCAAACCCAATCAACCTAGTCCAATCTAGTACGACCCCGATCTGATCTAAATACGTAAAATCTCCTGACAAGGATGTTTTTGTAAAATTATTAGTTTTTTAATTACAAATAAAAATCATGATCTTTTCATGACATTTCAATAATTAAAGGTTTTCGGTCATTATTAGTGCCTTCACAAAATTTGCAACTCTAATTTTTTTTTCTTTTATCATTATATTCCTTTTTGGCGCGCCTGTCTCCGTGAAAAGGAATCTTAACGTCTCGTAACGGCTTTACTGAGGACTCTATTTTTAAAATAATCTCGCCAATATAGTAATAAATAAACAAAATTAATAACAAAATTGCCTCGTTCCATTTAATGAAATGATGTCTTCTAACAAGTTGAGTCGCATATTTCTATACGAGCCGTTATTTTTTTATTTATTTTTTTGAGAAAATAGTATTCCCTCCTCCCCTATTACTCATTTGGTTTCATAACGAAATCTTAACGTCTCGTAACCGCTTACGAGAACATTTTCCTCACCATGCTTGCATGATCCCCTCCTGTAAATCCAACTCAATTCCAAAAGAAGACAACAATTTGGAAAAGTGAAAAAAAAAAAACAATAATGATGATAAGAAGCAAACGGAAAGCAAATTAAAATTAAACGAACTTCTGATGGAGTCTGGCAACATTAATGAGAGCTTCATCTTCATTTCTCTAAGGCCATTCTTCATCTTCATCATTAATGAGAGCTTCATCAATCCAAGCTAACTCTGTATCATCACTTGAATCATCACTTTCAACAGACAATGGAACAGTGCTGATGATTCTTCCTTCTTCCTTATTCTCCTCGAAGATCAAATCTCCATTATCAGCATCATCATTATCATCATCATTACTATTAATCCCCACATTATTATTATCAGATTCACCTCCAGCAAACACCATTCCTGTATCATCATCCAATGATGGCATGATTGGCTCCTCCAATAAATACTGCATGTAACCTTCTTCTTCATCTTCTTCCCCAGAAAACTGTTCTTCTTTCACATTCTTCATCTCTTTCGCAGAACCGTCACTGTCACTAGCCACTGAATTAGTTTTACTGTTGTTATTATTATTATTATTAGAAGTGGCTTCGAGCACAGATGATGGAGATGAACGGGACCTCGACGTGCTTTCATATTCCTTCTTCATCGTCTCGTAAGCCAAAGCAGCTTCTTCCACAGTATAGAATGTCCCCAGCCACCTTCGGACCTTGTAAAACGGGTCTCGGATCTCCGCCACGTACGTCCCCCATTTACGACGTCGTACCCCTCTCGGCAACCCTGATGGTTTCCGACGACTGCTCCCGCCGGCAGCGCTGGTGCTGGTGCTGGCGCTGGCGACAAAACTACTGGGACCCGCTTCTTTGAGGTTTATTCCTCCTTCGTCGCATGATTTGGTCGGAACAAGAATTTCCTTCACAAATCTCTTGGAGGAGCCGCCACCAGCTTCTTCTTCGCTTGAATAATCTGTAGCATCTGGGTCTGTGTATATCACTCGAACTTTTCTCACAAAGTTCGTCGTTTTCTTGGCTCTTTCTCGTCGGGGCTTCGGAGCTTTTCTGGGTGACGATGAGCCTGTCATTTTGAGCTAAACCCAAGAAAATCTAAGGAAAAAGGAAGAAAAAGAAAAGGAAGATCAGACAGGTTTCTGATCAGTATCAAAAGGAACCCAGAAATCTACATTCGAAACCAACGGAAGCGGCCCTGCATGAGAAACTAAATGAAAGATATTTCAGAGAGAGAGAGAGAGAGAGGAAACTTGAAGTCTCCAAAAACCAATGTCGAAGAAGACGATGATGTTTCAGAAAGAGAGAATCGTAGTAATAAAAGGGAGAGTGCATGAAGTGAATGGATTTGAGTGAAAGTGATTTAAAACGTCGGAGAGAACAGTTTCTTTCTGAGAATGTCAGAATGTCAACTAACAGAGACGAAGAACAATGGAACTGACCCAGTGAGAACACAGCCCACACTCTATATTTGCCGCGTAACTCTCTTTTATCGAGAAACTCGAAACAAAAAATATATGGAAAGTAGAGAAAATTGAAATTATTATTATTATTATATCACAAATAAAATTATTTCAATGACAGATAAAAGGAAAACATGAAATACTTTTAATGAAATAACAATCATAGGTACCAACAATAGAGGTTATTATACGTAGAACCCCAAAAAAAAAAAAACAGAGCAGGCAAATTGCTTTTAGACGAGAGATGGATAATATTTTTTGTTCTGCAAGAATAATATTCATAAATATAATTTTGATATCTATCTGATGATTTTAACGGGCTAGAGAACTAGTGTAATGCTTAGTTCCTATTGATATAAAATTAACTATAATAAGAAATTTCAAGTTAATTATTCAATGTGAAATCAAATATGTATTTAACCCATACGGTAAGTTTAATTGATGAAATGATGAGACATACAATTATTTATAACATATTTAATTTTTTAAGAGTATCACTTTATTATAATTTTATTCGCAACGTTTGGAGAAATATCTTAATTTTTAAATATCTAAGTTTATATATAAGAATAATAAATAACTCGTCCTACTTAATATTGGTATCATCTAGAAGGAAGTGAGACTTCACCCAATCATTATATTATAGGTGAACTCAATTCCTTTTTATAAATTTGTGTAACAAAAAAAAATGTATTTAGTTTTTGTATATGATTAGGGTTGTGGAAAATGTTGCCTTGGATTAGTACCCAATATCTGATCGTTGTCTTCTTCATTTTTTGTACTTTTTTTATCCAAGACTAATGTTGCATTGGATTAGTACTCAAGTTACTCCGACACTCTCTATATCCTTGAACCACGTTAATGTCGTCACATGTAAGAAGAACATGCTTCAATGTTTGATTGTCCATTTTTAATCTTTGGAAATCTGGTATGCCGGTTGTTCTCTCAACCAGCTCTTTCATGTTCCATTTATCCAGTTATTTTAATGTAGCCAATATGGTATTTGATTTGACAGACACAGCTTGTGTCTCTTAAAAAGCATAGTTATTTAAATCTTTCTGGGAATATGACTAGAAATGATAGAAATATGAAATTACATGTTATTCCAAAATAACCCCCCAATCATTAGGAAACCTAATGCATAATATTCAACTTCAATTCATTTTTGTTCTTCAAATCACCAAACATCTTGATATCCTGGTATATACAGCTAATTTCTGAAAACGTCATCATATTTAGAAAATTGACTTACAATTTTAAAAATTCTTAATTGTTGCTATATATATATATATATATAAATTAAGAATTGTTAACTGTTGTTTGTTGTTTTCTCTTCTTTAGGTATTAAAATTAAATATAATATATTATTGCTCTTAACTCGAACTTTTTGTGACCTCGAAATAAAATTAACACACACACATATATATAACAGCACACCAAAATAACAGTAACGGTGAGTCATGGAACTCAAGAGGGAACTCTTTTGTGTTCCTTGGAAAGGAAGAGAATCGAAGAAAATAATTAAAGACAAAGAAAGACATGTAAGAAAAAAAAAAGGAGGGAAATAAAGAGAGGTTGGGGAAAATGTTCTCTAATTCCATGACTGATATTTTTATAAAAATATTATTATATGTTTTCCATGGGAAAATATGTGTATGTTATGATGAATTCTATTGTTCTTAAAAAAATATCCCTCCCGCCGTCATTATTGTAAATATGTATTAACAACTTTACGTTAATTGATGAATTCAAATAAAATTAATTAATTTTTTAAATTTTTCTCAATGAAATTAATTAAATGGAGAAATATATTGTCTGCATAATTTTGCTTTGTTCCAAATGTTTCAAGACAGCCTTGGAGGGCTTAAATTTTGTGTGCATACTTCTCTTGTTAGATTTATTATTATTATTATTATTTATAATTATAATATAAATTGTTTATCCAAAAAAGCCGTAAGGTTGAAAATATAAGTCATCTATATATCATTAAAAAATTAATATATTCTTTATTCCTTATAATTTGTTCTTTTGATTTTTTTAAATTTTTTCGTTTAAAACTTTTAATGTTATGTTTTGATAAAAACTTAACTATTTTTCTCACATTTTTAATTCCAATTTTATTTTCATTATTCAAAAAGTTATTATTTGCTTTTTGCATGTTAATTTATTTGTTATAAATAATCTTAAAAGTAAAAACAAGTGTGATGGTGGTTGTGGCAGTAGGTGGAACTTGGAATGAATGGATTTCTTGAAATGGAAGACTTTTTTTTTTCTCCTAACACAATATTCTCCCCAGATACTTATGCTTAAGATATTAAATATAATCATTAAGTGAAACTTTAATTATTAATTCATTATGTAATATTTTTAAAGAGATACATCTTGATCATAAAATTTTAATTTATATTAATTAGTTATTCGGATATATGATAACCGGATTTAAAAAAATATCGAATACCAAATTACATAAAAGATTATTTAAAAAAATAAAATAAAAGAAAGAGGGGGAGAATTGATGGCTAAATTTTTCAAATATTTTTTTGCTTTATATGAGTATTATAATATCATTGAACCCTCTTAAAATTTATATAATTTTTATATTATATGTGTTTTTTTTTTATTTTAACCCTTTTATGACTAAATTCTGGCTATGTATGTATAATGTCAATATTCATACATAAATCATAAAGTGTACAATTCATTTTAAATTTCATGATTTTATTAAAAAAAAAAAAGGGAAAAGATACTTAGCAAAATCAACCTTTTAAGTGGGGGCATCACTTTTTTTTTTCATTTTTGATGTAATAAAAATAGTTAATTATATGTGGTGGCTTCTAGGTGGGCCCTTCATGACTGACTCTGTTAATATTCCCGAGCTTTGCTTACTACGAAACTTACACTTTCTTTCCTCTTAGAGCCCGTTTAGATTAATTTTTAAAAAATAAATTTTAAAAATAATAAATTTTAAAAAGAATAGATTATAAGAAGAATAAATTTTGAAAAAAATATATTATAAAAAATAGATTTTAGGAAGAATAGATTTTGTGAATAATAGATTTTGTGAAGAATAGATTTTAAAAATAAAAATGTTTAGATGATCAGTGGTATAATCACTTTTTATATAAATAAATTATTATAAAGGGTATAATTTGATTAAAGTATGAGAGATGAGAGAGGAGAGAGTGTAGAGAAGAGAGAGGAAATAGGAGATAATGTGAAGAAGATAGATGATAGAGGAAAGAGAAAGGAGATGAGAGAGAGTATAGGGAAAAGGTAGGGGTAAAATAATAATTAGATAATTTATAAATTCTTTTCCAGTTCTAAAATATATTTTTAATAGTTTATTTAAAATCATAGTTTCAAACTGAGGTTTTGCTCAAAATTAATTATGAATAAAAATGACTATTTGATTTAAATTTTTTTAAATTGAGATTTTAATCAAAATTAATTCTGAATAAAAATTGATATTTATTTTAAATTTTTTTAAATTAAAATTTTAACCAAAATTGAATCCAAACAAGCACTTGGCCGAACTTCAAATCTTATTCCCTCTTTTTTATATATCTTTTTACCTGGGTGTAATAATAAAATTATCTTTTTTTATCGAAAAAAATCTCATTCATATTTCCTCCCCGAAAATAATTCTTTCATTTAAATAACTAGATCATGCTTCTCTCTCTCTCTAAAAAGATGCCTGAATTATACTATTCCCTCGTTTTAAAATTAATTTCTTCTCATTTTCAAGAAATGAAAAAAATGTCATATTGCCTGTCTTAGCCTCAATGATTTGAGTTTCCATCTCCCTAATTCATCAAAACTCACCCTCCAAAAATAACAAAAAATAGGGCGGAAAATTAATTATTCTCTCTATTCTTTAATATTAAAATTAGATAATTAATTTAAATAAATAAAATATAATTAAATTAATTATTTATAATAAATATATATTAGTATCTTTATAATATTATTTTTAATCACGTGTATTATAACCAAATTTTAATATAATTATATACAATTAATAGAGAATTTTAAAAAATTATAAATTTTAAAAAAATAAAATAAAATTTTATATTTAAAATTAAAATATTTTTTATATATTAAATTATGAAATTGAAGGAAAAGAAAGGGAAAAATAATGGAGGAGAGAAAAGGATTAAAAAACAGTTGACTGAGAGAGCGTCATAATTAAGTATAATGGGAACCATCGAGGAAGCTCACCTCTATGTCTTCGCTTCTCTTTCCCCACTTCTCACCAACCCTCCTATTCACGCGCCTTTTCATCTCTTCCTTCAATACTCACACATGTTACAATAGTTGTAATAGTTATCGTGACGTATAAGTAACTTTCGGTACATTTCATGCCTCTTTCTTCTTATTTATAAATTAATTTTACATATAACCACATTTTTTTAAATATTATTAATTATAGTATAAGATTTAACAACTATATTAATTTTATTTTTATTTAATATATATTATACTTTATAAAAATAAAATCAACATAATAATAAATAAAAATAAAATATTATATTTATAAATAAAATTTCTTTATTTATCATATAAATAGTACCAGATAAATATAGATTAACAAAATTTTTAAATTTTATTAATTTTATTTTAAAATATAATATTTTTTAAATTTTATTCATGTTTAATATATATTATAATGTGAGAATATAGTTAATTAAATAATGAATAAAGAGTAAAATTGTATATTTATATAAAATAATAATAATTTAATTTATAAATAGAGTAAAAATATATTTATCTCACTGTTATATAAATAAGATAAAAGAAGGAGGTTTTAGTACAACTTATTATGGTGAGATCTTCATACTCCGTTTTAATATTTTATATTTAAACTTTTGAATAATAATTTTATACAAAAATATTTTGCTAAAGAATAAAAATTATTTCAGACATTATATTTATTAAAATTACCAAAAAATATTAAATCTGAATAGCAAAAGGACACTTTTGTAGAGATTTATCTTTGTTTGTTTTTTTCTTCAAGCTATGACCTTTAAATATTCAATCAAGTAAAAGAAAAACTTACCATTGACTTTGAAACTTGGAAAGAAAAAAAAGGAATTTAAAGCATTCAAAAATGGTAGAAATCAGGAAAGGAGGGTCAAAACATTTAAAACAAGGACCAAGTTCCTTAAATTAATTAGATGGAGAATTTTCATTTTTTTAGTGAAATGTAAAAAAAATATACCAACGTTTACAGTTACCCAAATAAATTAACATTAACGTTAGAGAAAATTTTAAATAAAAAATAAATGTTCACCTGTATCATTTCTCTTAAATATTTTAATACATGTAGTTTAAAATATGAGCCACTCTGTTTTTTTGTTCAAAAACATATGAGCTACTCCGCTACTTGGTAAAATTTTATATATTGTTTTTTTTATTTATAAGTGAGTAAGGGTTTAGTTAGCTATTTCCTTGAGTCCTATATATTAAAAAATTGTTATAAATGACATATTCCTATTTATATTTATAAGAAATATTAATAGTTACAATTTATGTTTAAAAAATTCTCAAATTAAGATTTTAAAAGGTTTTTGATTCAAATTTTAGTTTATAAATTTTTTAAAATAAATAATTATATATATTTAAATATTTTTGACTAAATTATGATTTAAAATTATAGTTTTAAATAAGTTACTTAAATTAATTTATAGAATAGTAAAATAATTTATGAATAATCTAATTATTGTTTTACCCTTACTTCTTTTTATACCATCTCCCATCTCTTTTCTATATCTCTCATATCTCTTTTTCACAATCTCATATCTTATATCTTTAATAAAATTATATATTTTCTGATAATTTTTTAATTATAAAAATATTTATTTTAATAATTATCTAAACACTTATTTATTTAAAACTATTTTTTTTCAACTATTCTCTAATTTTTGTTTAGAAACTGTTCAAATCTTTTTTATAAATCATTTTTTAGACTATTATCTAAACATACCCTAAATAAAGTTGTTAGTATTATTTTTTTTATTTTTGGCTCCATTAATTTTTAAGTAGCCTCTTTACATAATCCAATCATTTATACCTTGTAAAAGATATATAGCATTAATTTGGTGATAGATATTTTGATATGAATTTTCAATTAATATGGAAATGTTGAATATTCTTGTTCAAGTATGTGCTGCTTTCACTTTTCTATTTGTTTTGTTGAAAAAAACAAAAACCTGTTTGAAAACTCATGATCCAAGGAATCTTGAGCACTGGTTCCGGGAAATTTGGGGCCCAACGAAGCGAACTTCTACTGGCCGTCATTTTCGTCCCCTTGTCCTATTTCGTGACAAATACTACTTGTATTTGATTTGATATTAATAACAATTTTGATTATTTTATTTTTTTATATAAACGAAAAATATTTACTATAATAAATAATAAATAATTCTATTGTATCATATTTTTTGAAAGAATTTTAATATTAATTATAAGATACTCTACATATATATTATCAGGATCGAAACTCTAACTATATGAGTAATTATTTCATTTTTATTCAAATATTTTGTTAACTAAATTTTCCTTTTTCTTTATTTTATTATATTAATTTTGGCCATAGTTATAAATATAAATAAAAATTTTGACAAAAAAAAACATAAATTAAGGATAAAAATATACATTACGTAATAGTCTAAATGTTTTTACCCACAAAAATTTAACATTTTAATACTTTTATGATGATATTAAACTTTGAAAAAATTATAAATACCTATCACTTTTATGTCAAAAATTTTAAGATAAAATTAGACCTTATACCAAAATACTCTAAATATTTAGTATTTTCTTTTGAAAACTTATATTAATTATTTTTTTTATTAAAATAACATGTATTAAGGATTTGAAGTTATAAATAAGATTAAAATTGTAACCCATATATAAAACTTTCATATTACTATATACTATTTTAATCCTTATTATATGTCATTATTAAGAAAAAATAATTTAATTCTAAATATAAATCAATAAAATTTATTAATGGTTATTTATTTAATTTTTATATGGAAGAAAGAAAGAGAGAAAAAATGTGAGAATGATTTATAAATAAGAGAAATTTTTTTAATAAGGATAATTTTAATTTTTTTTATGAATTTATATAATTAATATTTTTTTAATGTGTGTGAGAATTAATTACTAGCGAGTGACAAAGTAATAGGTATTGGCCAAAAAGAAAATAACAATAGGTAAACATAGTATATTTCACTTGAGGAGACTAAAGACTACATTTATTGTGCGCGTGTTCTTTTATGCGAGTGGGGCTACGTATGAGGGCCCCGGAATCGCGTCATTACCCTTACGCAATCACATGGACGTCACCTTGCGAATCTTAATACGTCATCCATAGTTGATCGTTGTTGATTTCTGGACCAATCGCTCCCTAATCCAACGGACCAACGATACCCCCACGCGCTGCAACATCACATCATCCCCCCTCGATCCTTCGTACACACAATGGAGTCACTATGAGAGAAAGAATATAATAAACTGTTTATATATTTTTTTACACATGACTCTTTCACTAAATTAAATTTAATTATTGTTAAGATTAATTAAAAATAACAATGGCTAAGCACTTTATGTTCCTATTTTAATAGGTCTATTCAAAGTCTTTCCGTTTTTTTTTTTAAAGAAATGAATTTATAAATAAACCTACCGAATCAATGTGGATCTTAAGTTTGCACTGAGGTAATAGGTTAACTGTTCTCTGAGCATACAAAGTCTTACAAATGTTATTTACCATATTGTCCCTCCCTGGTAAAAGCCGCGTAAAGCACTCGCTCGCCCATCCCTGCAAAAAATTTATATGCAAGTTGAAACAAATATTGCGAGCAATCAATTTATTATCTTCACCAAAGGAACCATAAGAGAGAGAGAGAGAGAGAGGGAGGGAGAATACCATTTTCTCTACGAATAATTTAATTTATATGTTTCTGTTAGAGCTTGTGCTCTGATCGATTCAACTGTGTTGATTGTGTTATGGAAGTGGATAAGAGGAAGAAGAGGGTGATCATGGAGGAGTTGGATGAGGAAAAGAGAGAGAGATTGAAGAAGCTGAAGGAGGATGAAGGACCTGCAGGCGATGGAGGAGAAGGCGAGCCGGCGGCCCCGTCGGAGGAGGAGGTGGAGGAGTTTTTTGCTATCCTGAGGAGGATGCAGGTGGCCGTGAAGTACTTTGATGAAAGAGGGAGGCGTGGGAGGGAGGCGTTAGAGCAGGCGGAGATCACCGTGGACGAAGGAGAAAACGCCGATGATGCCGGAGGCGACGTTGATGGCGCCTTGCCATTGATGCAAAAGAAGGGGAATGAGGAGGAGGAGGTGGTGCTGACAATCAATAACGAGGTCTTGGATTTGAACGCCGTAGCTCCCGAGGCCGAAGAGAACGGCGGTGCGTAGGTTTGGTCGCCGGCAGTGGGCTTACGCTCCGTCCTAACACCCCAATTCATTCAAGGTTTTGGTTTCTAAGTCCCTCGTTTAATCCGAACAAGGAAGATATTGCATATCTTGATCTCGTTGGATTCCCCCCACTTTTTAACTCTATTTTCTTTCTTTCTTTCTTGTTAATTTAGAATTGATTAATTGTTCTGAAATTTGTGATATTGCGATACTTTTTATCACTCCCTCTTGTTTTTGTTTTTTTGGTTTCCCGTATTGTAAACAAAAACTAAAAATAATTTCTACATGCTTGTTGACAACTTCTCTTGTAGAAATAACATGGTGTGGTTTTTTATAGCATGATTGCTTCCGTAAAGAAGAATTTCTCTTTTCATCATTTTGTTACCAATAAATTATTTAATTTAGCTAATATATTATATCTTTTCTAAAATATCATATATATTTTTTTAAATTTTTTCTTTTCTTATTTAATTATTATTAAAGAATAGTTATCATTTTCTAGAATTTTTTTTATTTTCTCTAATTATTATATATGTTAACATATTACATACTAGCATATTTTGACAATTAGATTAGTTTTAGGAACCTTGTCTAGGTGAGTATAGTTGTGGAAAAAAAAAACAAATTCAGTCTCTAGATTATTTTAAGGGAAAATTATTATGAAATATTAAAGAAAAAATATAATTACAAAAAGAAATTCAACAAATGAATATCATACAATAATAGATTTAGTATATAAATGATAATTCCTTGAGATTTTTTAGTTTTTTTTTAAACTATCTAGTGGCCCATTTTTATGTCGTTTCTTATTTAATAAAAAAAGAAGGAAAGCATACATATATCATGTTTGATTCGATTAATAATGATGCTCTCTGCTGCTTTGATTGATCTCCGTAAGGAATAAATTCAAATTTAAATTTCTGGACATTCTTGATATTATATTATTGACTGAGTCTGACCCTCTGAGACGCGCATATAAAGTAGACAAATATTCGTAGGAAAATCCGATCACATACGCCCGACATTTAGATCTGATCTTTCATCTATTATATATTATAATTATGTTTTGAAAAATACGAGGCCAAGAATCCATAATAATAATTAAATTAATATTGAGTTAAACTAGCTATATTAAATTTTATTAAATCTTGAGTTTATTTTTTAATATTATTTTATGCCTCTTTAGAAAACATTAAATTTACGTTTTAAAAAAATGTATGACTCAAATTTTAGTTTATTTTTTTAAAAATAAATAATTATATTTGTCTAAAAATATTTATAGACTAAACTATAGTTTAAAATTATGGTTTCAGATAAATTGATTAGAGTAACTTTTGAAACAGTAAAATAGCTTATGGATTATCTAATTACTATTTTACCCTTATTTTTTCTTATAACATCTCTCATCTCTCATCTTTCTTCTATCTTTTTAACTACCTCTCATCTCTTCTGTTTCTTCTATATTTTCTACTATCTCTCTTCTCTTTTCCATCTTATCTATCCTCTATATTTTTCACCCTCTCTATTCTCTTATACTTTTAATAAAATTATATCATTTTTAATAATTTTTTAATTATAAAAATTCTTTTAATAATAACTATCTAAATATTAATTTATCTAAAACTACTTTTTTTATAAACTCTTTTCTAAAAATTATTTTTTAAAAATTATTAAAAAAACTATTTTTTAAAAATTTATCTAAACACATACTTTATAATGTTTGGTATGAATCAAATAGTTGGGAGAATTGTCTATAGGCTACTTATACTATTGACGAAAATAGAACTAGTGGCATCCTTGGGACGTGGAAACTGAGTTATATTAATGAAATGGTTTAAAAATAAATAAAAGCAACTTTTAAAGTTTACCCTTATTTCAAAACATAAATTTTGAAAAGAAAATTCTTTGAATTTATGAATAAAAATTATTTCAGAAAAAACAATGAATGCTCCACCTTTTTATGAAAAATGACTACTACTACTAATATATATATATATATATATATATATATAATTATTACAATAATATGTACAAATTTAAGATAAGGTAAAATGATACACATAAATTGAGTCTCTATATTAAAAAATAAACTCAACATTTCCATGAGACTCAATTCATACAAAATAAAATGAAAAATATAGATATTAATTCTTTAAAGATATATATATATATATATTACTAAAGTAGATTTTATTTTTTTAATAAAGTATTTTTCTATGTATAAGATCTAGTTTAAATCTAGAATATCATATTTAACCTATAGTAATGTGTATAAAGAGGATGTCATGATAGAAGTTTATGATATGAGGGTATATGTTTCACATCATACAAAATTTGAGGAATGAGTGGAATTACACACACACACACACACACATATATATATATATATATATGCATATGTATATTAAAGTTGAAGTGTGTATAAATATATCAAAGCGGTCATATATCTTTTTTGGTTATTAATTAATGGCTGTTAATTGTGAAACTTAATTATTTGATTTAAACTTAATAAACAAAATTTAAAGTTAAAAAAGATGGAGTGCTTAATTTCTTAAGAGTGCAAAACACGTTCTTACAGAAAGATTCATCATCATATTAATTGCAAAAGCAAAATGAATAATATGATAGCAAATAGGCAGTTTAGCTTTGCATTGGAGATGCTTTCTTCATTTGTATCAATACGATTAATTAACATGTTTATATTAATTATAATTTTTATGTGGAACTTATTCTTTTTACATTGCATGTTGCGTTGTCCAATAATTAAAATAAATAATAAGCTATGATTTTGATGAAAATATGTCTCTTTATTTTAATTTTTAGAAATTTATTGATATCTATTAGACAAATAAATACTAATAATTTAAGGTTATAAGTGAGGCTAAATCTCGGACATCTTACTTAAAAGAGGGTTATAAAACTATTAAATTATAAAAATGTATCATTTTTTTTTGTCAACAACAATGCATAATTTGAATCATAACTTAAACATAACATCAATTTTAGGAATTAATTTTAGTCAAAATTTTGGTTTAAAAAAATTTAAAATAAACATCTATTTTTGTCTAGAATTAATTTTGACTAAAATCTCAGTTTGAAAAAATTTGAACCAAACAGCTATTTTTGTTCAGAATTGATTTTGGGCAAGACCTCGGTTTGAAACCATGGTTTTGAATAAACTACTGAAAATAGATTTTGGAACTGTAAAAGAGCTTATAGATTATTCAATTACTATTTTATCATACTTTTTTCTTATACTCTCTCTCTCATCTCTCTTCTCTCATCTCTCTCCTCTCTCCTCTTCACACTATCTCATCTTTCCTCTCTCTTCTCTACACTCTCTTATCTCTCATACTTTAATCAAATCATACCCTTTTTTGTAATTTATTAATATAAAAGGTGATTCTACTACTAATCATCTAAATATCTCTATTTTCAAAATCTATTCTTCCCAAAATTTATTCTTTCAAAAATCTATTATTCCCAAAATCTATTCTCAAAAAGCTAATATAAATGGCACTAAATAAAATAATGACATACAGGTTATGGGAAGAGTCGTGGTTGTGAAATGCGACCATTATTATCATTAATGATTAATGATTAATGATTGGAAGACGAAGAAGAAGAATATTGCCTTTTATTGCCTGCGCATTCGCAGCTGGCATTGGACGCACACTCACCCACCCATCCGCAAAAGAACATTTCAAGCTCTGATCCACGTCGAAGCACCAGAAGAAGAAGACATAATGTTAATATAGTAACCCCTCAATAGATTCAAGCTCATAGATATTGGTATTTATTAACTAAGAGACACATTAAACAAAAAGACCAAGGTTGAACTTGAAAAACTCAAATCAACGAGCTGTAATGGGACTTTTCATTTGAGGAACTTCTTCACCTAACCCACCACGAGAAGTCCATCGTTCTAATGTGACGTTAGGACATGATTGACTCAGAAACGAGAGGCTAAGAACAACTTCTGCCATGGTTGGTCTTGACAAAGGCTGATCTGCGGTGCAACTCACTGCCAAGGAGGCCAAGCTTAGAGCATCATCAATGGCATAAAAGCTTCCTAGCCTAGGATCCATCCATTTTCTGAGTCTCTCCTCTTTCTTCTTCTCATCCTCTGCATCAAAGATTCCTCAGATATCCTTCGACAGCATCCCTACCTCGCCTTTTTCATTCGTCGTCATGCTTTTATTCCCTGTGAGCAAATCCAGCAAAACAATCCCGAAAGCAAAAACATCTGTTTTCAGCATCATTGGATTCATAGAAGTTCTTGCCATCGAAAAGTTCGCTATCTTCGCCTTGAAACTCGAGTCAAGAATTATGTTACTTGTTCTGATGTCCCTGTGGACTATTCTTGGTTGAGTGTGCTCATGCAGGTATTGCAAACCCATAGCCACGTCTAGGGCAATGCAGATCCTTTGGCTCCATGTGAGAAATGAGACAACCAGAACCTGCTTCTGAAGCAGACATGGAGTACATCCAATTATCAAGAGATCCATTTTCAGCATATTCATAAGCCAAGAAGCAATTTCCAGAACTGTTGTCTGATGAGACGCCCATTAATTTCACCAGATTCGCATGATTTACCTTCTGCAGAATCTTTAGCTCCTCCATGACATCTTCCTTCACTTTTTTTACTGCTAAGACCTGCCCGTCAATTTTGGCCTTATATACTGATCCCCCAATCATGCACTGTTGATTAAAATTCATGGTAGCTTCCATAATTACACTAAACTCATACATGGTTGGCTTACTTACATAACCTGAGACCCCAGAAAGTAGCTTATCTGCTATCTCCATAAATGAAGAACTCTTTTTCAAACTAATCTTTTTCTTTCTCAGACAATAAACATAGACCAGCAACATTATAAGAACAGTCAGAAGAGTGTATCCCAATATAGTACCTACGATAACTAAAAGACGATTATTGTTTCCTTCTCTCTTTGGTGATGATGAATAAGCTAGAGAAACATCTGGAAGCTGCGACACCGGGGTCAAAACTGGAAGGTTGGCTGTAGAGGTGGAGTTCTGGTATTTGTTTTCTGTCATTATGTCCATTTCAGATGCATTAAACTTGGTACTAACGACAGTAACATTGTCACTAGGTTGCCAAACATACGTTATCAAAAACTTTATGCCTTTGGCCAAAGGCTTCTTGAAGGGCACCTGCAGAACAAATTGAAGACTATTTTGGTGCCTCCCGTCAAAAGATTTGGATTCCGACCAGGGTTAAACTCTTCCACTACATGATAAGTCGTGAGATTCTCAAATGCAGTGTATGAAACAAGGTCGTAGCTATCACCTGACTTGATCTCGTAGGTTATATTGGCGAAAGAGCGGTTTCCATTGCAACCCCAAGTCCCAGGAACCAGTAAGAGCTGGCCTGGAACCAGCTTATTATCTTCATCTGATAAGTTACTAGCTCTTGCAATGGATAAAGGACTGATCCCAAATACATCAGATATGTTCACTAGACTCAAATATTTTGGAGACTGGGCACAGTATGATACATACGTTTCACAGGAAGGTGGTGAATCAGCAAGGCATGAGAAGTCCGTTCCACTGTCGGTTCGCGATTGAGCTACAATAATGGAGGTGGAAAAGAAAATGAGTGCAAGAAATATGGGATGAGAAGGAAGGAAGAAGATGGCCATTGTTAAGAGGTTCGGAATGTAAATGGAGGCTTCAGCAGAAAATAATGTCAAACGTAGCGGGACTAATGAGAGCTTAGCAGAGGGAATATGAAGAGAAAAGAAGGGAGTTTTTGTTGGGATAGACAATTGGCATTGTTTACATGAAGCTTCCGTGGCTAATAAAGTAGAATTTTGTTTAAATATATCACAAAATATCAGAATCAAAAGGTGACTTTGTCTTTCGCTTTACCTTGAATGATATACTTCTTTCACATTCCCAAACTGTTGCAATAATAACATTAAGATTGTATGCAATTTCAAGGAAGAATAGATAGATATGCCAAAAACCAAAAAAGCACAGTAGTCCATTTTTTAACCTTTCCAACGAGAATCTTAATTTGCAACAAAGAAGTCTGATGCCTACCTAATCTGAATCATGCTTTTGTTAGGACGGCAAGTTGGCATTCACGCAAATTCTATATACAAAGTCAGCAAGCCCACGCCTAAAGAACAAACAAATTGACGTCTCCTCATAATTTTTAAAGGACAAAAGGATTCTTGATGTGTTGTGCTGTAGCATAACAGTAGGACATCTTTAAAATTAGAATTGGCTAGACTATAATTTTTTATATTAGGGGCATCAACTAGTCACTGTCACATCTATAGCTAAGCATATGGGAAGATCCAATTGCATCTGACTTAATATCATAAATAAACCTCAATAAATATTCATCAAAATTAAAGTTGATATATTGAAGATGATTGCTCTAGAAATACAATAAAAGTCGGCACGTTTCCCAATAACATGACAAAAGGAAAGGATGACAGCAAAATCATGTCCTCCTAAATGTAAAGACGGATGCCCACTCTGAAAGCAAATGTCCACGTATAGACAAGAGACTTCAATTTTGATATTCTGCTAATTTCATTGTTTCCCTAAAATGCTGCATTTTCATGTATGTCAAGCACTTCAATACCTCTGTTGTTACTGTAGTGAGAAAGAAACCATGCACATCCATGGCCATGGCAAAGCCACAGCTCTCACATCTGTATAGAACTGGATTAATATCTTTGTTAATTTAATCTGCCTACGTCCATTTCATGCAGATTTTGTGGATTAGCAATGCCGCAGAATAAAAATTCTGCTTCTTTCCTTTCTTAAATAGTAGTCCCATGCTATTTGTATCTATCTACATTTAATAGGATTTTGGTAATCAAAATGAGTTTATCATCTAAGACACGCTTAGTCTGTTCAGCTAAGGAAAGGCATTATGGTTGTTTTACCTAACTATTAAAGCAAGGATCTTACAACTTTTCTCTCGCATGAACCAATTTCCTTTCCAGAGCAATCTGACAGGTGGATGCCGACTCTGAATGCAAATGTCCACATATTGACCAGAAATTCTTCAATTTTGGGATTCTGCAAATTTCATTTTCCTAAAACCTGACTAAGTAAACTTGATAGTGCCTATATATCAAGGGTTCATTTAGGTAACAACCAGATCCGTCAAAAAAAAATGTGCACACAATTATCGCTACTCCTATGACTGATGCAACAGACATGCCATATATGACTATGCAATGCAAGTGGAAGGACCTCATTCATTTCCTTTCAACTCTCTTCCACAGTGTCCCTTCCTCCCAAGTTTGCAAAGTTGGGCATAGCTTTCACCTTTGAAAAGATATCTACCACTGTGGCTAAAGCACTACAAATTCATCCCTTGTACATATCTATAACTCTATTCACCAGACAACAGAAAACTTTCTGAATAAATATTATAAACTCTTGTGAGATCTGCAGAGCTGACGGTCCATTCATGACCCCGCAATGCAAGTGGAAGGACCTCACTTATTTCCTCACAGCTCTCTTCCACTGCAGCCGCTTCCCTCCTTCTCCCTTCTTTCCAAAGGCTCTTCACAAGCAATTCTTTAGTGTCAGAATCAGGCATCAAGCCTGAACTCTTCATGTCTTCAAATATCCTCCATGCCAGTGCTGCTCTTTCTGATTTGCAATAACCTTGGATTAGTACCTTATACAGATAAGCATCTGGCTCTAAGCCGCTCTGCCTAACCATTGTAAAGAGCTTCTGAACTGTTTTTATGTCTCCAAGGTTTGCAAAATGTTGCATTAGACCAGAAAATGTCTGAATATCTGGGAAAATTCCATTCAAAATCATCTCGTCAAGTGTTTCCAGGGCATCAGTGTTCCTTCCACACTTGGTTAGTGCTCTTAGAAGAGAGGAATAGAGAAGCATCAAATGAAAATTTGATATGGGCCAACAAAGTGCTCGGTCAACATTGAAAATCTTCATAGCAGCATCAGCATTCTTTGAAATTCCATAGAAGTCAATTATCAGCCTTATGGTGCTGAATGGCAGTCTCATTCCCTCTATTCTGATCTTGGATATGAGCCTATCAACCAATTCTGTATATCCATGACGTGCAAGAAGAGTCATGATTCTTTGTACTGTGTATATATCATGAGTAAATCCAGGTTGATAAGCAACCCAACAGAAGAAATTCCAAGCAGTTTCAGGGGATTTGAAGTTCCTAAGTATCTTGCAGACCAGCCTTCTTGTCCACACAAAGTTTGCACCCTCTAGGGCTGATACCTCACTGGGACCCCAATTCTGCAAGGCAATCGCCAAAGCCTGTGGGTCCAGCCAAGGTTTTAATTGTTTTCCATCCTCAAATTGACAAGCATGACTTGAATTCTCGTTTTCATCCTCGTCATCATCACTACTGTCCACAGAATATCCTATATTCTTGATTCTTTCATCTGATAAACTTTCTTTGAAGAACTCATCATCCTCAAGAAATCCTTCCTCCACAATCTGCTGCAGTGACAAACATATGGCTCGACTAGGCAATATTCCATCATCTTGCATTTCATTGAGTAAGGTTTTGACCTCCTCAAACCGTTTAAGGTTAATAAAGCTCTCAATCAGAACTGAGTACTGTTTCAAAGTACGCTTGATCCGCATTGAAGGTAGTACTCTGAAAACCTCGATGGCTGCCAATGATTTTCCAGAATTCACAAGGTGCTCGATCATAACTGTATAAGTTCTGCAATTCGGATTTGCCCCTTCATCAAGCATTCTGTAGAAGATCTTTAATGCCTCAGAGGCCATACCCTTTTTCGCATACAGAGCCATAACAATGTTATATGATTCGGTGCAGGCACGCTTATTGGCAGTACATCTATACTTATCCCAAAACTCAAGAACTGATTCAAGATCCCCAGCTGCAGCATACCACTGCATGAGGTTCATAAAACTGACATGTACATTACCAAATCTCCCAGCAGTAATAGCGTCAATGAGAGACTTGAGTTCTTTAGTTCGGTGTGACTTGGCAAGCACAGTGGCCAGGGCATGGAGGGTATTCTTGGTATGTGAAAAGCCTTGAAATTTTTCAAGCTCTTCCACAAGAGAGAGGGCAGAATTTGCAGATGGGGCAGAACGAAGAGCCTGAGTGACTACAAAAGAATCTAGGAGACGATCGTTTAGAAGACAAGGGAGTGAGTTGGAAGAATCGGACCTAAGAACGAGTCGAATAGAGTCTATTAATCTGGCACGGTATAGGTAGTGGGAAACTTTGCTGGGAAAAGGGTCACGAGCATAGGACCGAGCTTGTTGGTTTAGTATGAAAATTACGTTAAAGTTAGAGAAGAATGGCCTAATATGCATCCTCATCATCAATGGAGCTTACTATCACCAGCCGTCTCGCTCGACATTTGTTATGCGCAAAGAATCAAACACCTAGTGCGCATGACATGGGACAGGAAGAGCGAACTGGCGAGAAAGCAAAATCTTCCTCAACCTGCATAATGATTCAGGAAATAAACGGTACCAAAGGTTTGTAACTGACAAAGAACACGTACTAAACAACACTAACGACACAAGAAGACGGAGAAAATCTCAACAACTCTCGCTCACGGTTCTGCTTATACACGTGCATAGGAAAATTAGGGCGAAGGATCAGAGGCGATGATATATATTTGAGAAAATTTTGAAATTTGTAATTATTTAATATCAAAATATAAACTTGAAAAATACTAAATTGCCCCTACTTAAAATGCTCTCTACGGCTACTAAATATTATTTTCTCTGAATTATGGCGTATTTTTAGTTAATTTTAATATCATTACTTTCATTAAACTTCGATAAACTGAAACCTGCTGATAAGATAATTTTAAATTCAATTTTTTAAAAAATTTAGATTAAAAGATCTTGACTTGAATTTTTTTTTGGTTGCATTTGAACTTGCAATGCGAGCATTTTCTCTTAATAAAATGAATAATATTAGAATTAAAAGGCAGAAAAAAATACTTTATAAAATTAACAGATTAAATTAAAATTTGTGAAAAGTCAAAGATTCAAGAGTACATTTTGTAGGTGTATTATATATGCTTTACTAATTTTATATTTTAAAATATGTAAATTCTTTTAGGTAAGCTTACCGCAATATTAGCTATAAGACTATTTTCATGTAAAATATTTAAATTATTATTTTTTTGTATAAAAATTTTTAGAAATAGGTTAGACTTCCTCACGATCTAATAGTAGAGCGAAGTCTCTTTTTCTCCTATATGATACTAATGTCAGATAAAGTGAGCCGTTAATTATCTTTAGACATAAATTTAGATACTAAAGAATTAGAATGTCTTACTAAATATTGTAATTATAATTACAATAAAATAATATTTTTTAAAAATAAATATACTCTAAATGATTGATAATAAAGTGGTAAAATATTTAAATTAGAAACGGAGGAGTTTCCCTCACTAATTATATGGGCCGAACTGAAAAGTGTTAAATATGAAGTAACCTGATGGGCCTTTTTGAAAATTCCACATTGAAATAAAAATCTATTTAGGCTTGTATCAAAAAATAATTGGGCCTTTCATTTAATTAGTTAGCCCAATCCATCAGAGCTCGTTTGGAGGCCAATAATTGTCCCACATTTCTTCGAGTCATTTCAATCGTTCAGTACTTTTTTTTTTCCCATGGTCCATAAATTCAGCTAATAAAAGAGTAAAATATATGACTATTTAAAATATATTTAATCTTTATAGAGTATTATTTTATTATAGTTCTAGTTACAGCACTTGGAGAGGTGTCCTAACTTTTAGATGCATAAATTTACGCCTGAAAGTAATTGACAACTCACCCTGTCTAACATTAGTATCACTTAGGAGAAAGAGAAACTTCATTTTACCCTTGAATTATTAGTGAACCAAACCCCTCTCTAAAAATTTTGTTATCTAAAAAAAAAACTTGGTCATTACTTTTTTGATTTAAAAATATTAAAAAGAAATTAACCATGGGTGTATTTGGAAATCCATAAAACCTAAGTTTTAAACCTAAATTTTGGTAAAATCTAAATTTTAAGAAATTTTAAAACAAATAGCTATATTTGTTCAAATGGACTTTTAGACTAAATTATGATTTAAAATTAAGGTTTCAGATAAGTTGGTCAAAATAACTTATGAAACAGTAAAAGAGCTTATAAACTAACAAATTACTATATTACTATTACTTTTTCTTATACTATCTCTCATACTTTTTCTTATACCCTATATTCTCTCTCCTACTTTTTCTTACACTCCCTCTCTTTTCTTTTTTTACACCATCTCTATTCTCTCCTTTTATATCTTATCTCTCATCATTTAATATTTATATCCTTTTTTGTAATTTACTAATAATAAAAATATTTCTGAAAATAACTATCCAAACATTCATTTATTCAAAATTACTTTTTTTTTTATAAACTCTTCTCCAAAAACCCTTTTCTATAAATTATTGACAAACTCTTTTTTTTATATAAGTTTATTTCTAAAATCTTATATAAACACACACCATATCTTAGTTGCCTAAAGCTTATGCTAATAATTCCGTACATTTATAAGAAAGCATATTTTTATACTTTCCAGGTATGCATATGCCCGTTCCAAAGTTGTCTTCTAGGTTTATACCTTTATTGTATTCCCTCTAAACTATTTAAGAGATAAAGGTGGATATATATATATATATATATATATATATATATATATATATGATACAATTATATGAAGTTGGATACTAAGTAGGTAATCCTCCTATCTTTAATACAAAATTTAACTAATTTAATTATATTAATAAAATTATTTAAATTAATTAATATAATATATTTTTTTTAAAACATCTTAACAATCTTTCTTAATTCCCTCACTTCATCTTTTAATTGATTGTTATTGAGAAAGTATAAATAAAAATAATTTAAAAATAAATAAATAACTATATAAAATATATTTTATATTTAAAACTAATATCAACTCTACAATTAAGTCATATATTAAGGATTGGAAAAATATTAAAAGTCGAACTGAAGTTAAACTTTTTAAGGTAGTAGTTCGATAATCAGTAGTCTAACTATGATTAAATAGGGATCAACTTAATCATAATTAAAATAATTTAATTATTGATCGGCATGTAAATAAAATATTAATGTATAAATCATACATAATCTAACAAAATAGAATTACCAAATCACAAATTGATAGGCTGTTATTTTTCTTTACTCTTGACGATGTTGCTTCAAACTCAATAGGGGAGAGAAAAAAATATAAAATATAATTTAATTAATTTATCTAAAATTCTTTATCAGACTAGTTATAAAATAATTCATCCGTTCATTGATCTAAATAGTTAAGTTGGGTTAAATTTTAATATCATGCTATTAAATCAAACATAAGTATTATAGAGTAAAAGGAGTGTAGTTCTCTCAATTTATTTTTTTAAAATTTCAAAAATTTCAAACGATATATTCAAAAAACATTGAGTCTCTTTACACTAGCCAATTATTATTTGATTAAATCAGATATTTAATTTGACAATTTCAACGGAAGAAGTGGGAGAGAATAAAAACTAGTGGATTTAATACCTTGTTATTAAATAATACTAAAAGTCAATATATAGGTTTGGTCAATGATCCATTTCGGAGAAAAGACTAAAAGGAATACGCAAATTTGAAAGCAAAGCATATCTTTTCGTTGTGATATTAAGGTTTTGTTGTTAGTCAATAACTATGGATAGTTTAATTAAACATGTCACCTCAACTTATATGCTTTGCCTTCATTATTTGGTTTACATTTGAAATTTGAAAACTTCAATATGTGATGGAGAAGAAGGCTTCATCAAACCATAATACAAAAACATACCTTAATGACGTGGCCATGATAGAGACCACCTTGAGGGGTAAACTTGTAATTTTAGCTGAGTAATCAACAAGTTAACCACAACCACTAATCACTTTCAATAATGCAATGCAAGTTTTCCCACTTGCACCAAATAAATAATCTCACTTCTTTTCACATATTACTTCTATTTAACTTTAAAGTCATAGAGATCTTTTATTGCTTATCCTCTAATAAATGAATATATTTACTTCAATAACTTTGATTTATTTAGCACATTAATTAAGGGCAAGTTTGATGGTATAGTTAATATGTTTAATTATAATTTTTAATCCGTGTGTTTAAACCTTAAAAAACTCATAGTTTGAAAAAAAAAAGAGTTTTTTTTTTCACTTATAATTGTTTATAAGTTATTTTTAAGTAATCTATTCAGATCAAGAAATCTTATTAAACTTAATTCATGCTCTTAAAATTTTATTTTTTTAAAAAAATATTCTTAAATGAAATGAATTATTATAGATCAATCTTATTCATCTTTCTCAATCCATGTCTTTACCATAATTATTCAGTAGTATACACACATTAGGAAAAAAAATCAATTGCTTTATAGATTTTGCAAAATAACTTATAAATAAAAATACAGAGATTTGTTATAAAAAATATTTAAAAAAGAAGAAGATAACTTATAAATAAAAACATAATTTTACAACCTCAAAGGTTGAGCTTGTAATTTTGGCTAAGTAATGAACAAGCTAAGCACAAACCACTAATCACTTTCAAGTTTCAATAATGCAATGCAAATTTTTCCTTATGTACATCTTTTTTCACATATTGCCTTTATATAACTTTGAAGGCATGCAGATGGAGATCCTCTTGTTGCTTCTCCCCAACTAAATGAGCATTCTTCTCTTTTAAATTTTAGGAATTAGACTTTAATTAATCTGATTTATGAAAGTATGGTTCCTCTGTCCTTTTTTGTTTTGTCCTAAATATAGTATCAATTTGGGCATGTTGCTCTTGCAGCTTGAACCTCGTTTTTATTTTTTTTTGCTTCAGCCTCTATCCTTTCATTTAAAAAATATTTTTCTCCATAAGAGCATTTATTTAAAAAAAAAAAGATGAAAATCATCTATGTTCTAAATCTTTAAAGATATAATACCCTTGACTAGATAAAAAAAAAGTTCTTGTGTCAACAATTAAATCACAAATAAATCATTATTTGATTTGTGCCGGATTATATATGAAATATTTCTGGAATATTTTGCAGATTTTTTTTTTACTGTGAGTGATGTCTATTCATATATATTGTTCATTTAACGATTAGATATTTAGATCTAAATTTCTAAAACATATATACTTGATATTTTTTTTCACAAAAATAGACTTATTGAGCCACATTTCATCATCCTACTTGTTCTCTTAACCTGTCCGAATACGCAGTTTATAGCCTAAAAAAATCTCAAACATTCACTTAATTATATTTTATTTTTAATTTCTTTTGGGGGCGGCCACACTTTCCCCTGAGCCATACAAAAAAAATACTTCTTTAGATTAAACTAAAAACTCAATCCATCTTGTAGTAAAATTTTATAATTATGTTTTTAAATTATCATATTATTGATGGCACGAATTAAACGAGTTTTTATTCATAATCAGTTCAAATGTCAATTTTTTTTATATATGGAAAAATAAAGGATAGGAAAATATAGTTTAAATTTAAATAATTAAAGAAAATATTTTAAAAAATTAATTTATATTTTTTATAAATAATTAACTTGATTAATTTATTTAATTTTTATAAATTAATTATTTTGTTTATGTATTAAAGAGCAAAGGAGTATATTTTAAAATGTCAGAGATAGTAAGGTTGCATGATTTAGGGTGGGTTTAGAAATTCTTTAAATTTAGGTTGTAAAATTTTTTAAAATAAATAGTTATATTTATTGAAAAATATTTTTGAACCAAATCATAATTTAAAATAAAAGTTTCATATAAGTTAGTCATAGTAGTTTATAGAATAGTAAAAGAGTTTATAGACTAATCAATTGCTATATTACCCATATTTTTTCTTATAACATATATACTCTCTCCTTTACACCTTCTCTCATATTTCTTTTATTTTATACACCATCTCTTCTCTTTCATTTATTTTCTGCATCCTCTTTCATCTCTCATTTTTTTTACACTATCTATCATCTCTCATCTCTCTACTACACAATCTCTCATCTCTTACATCTCCTCTATCCTATATTTAATAATTATATCATTTTTTATAATTTACTAATAATAAAAATACTTTTAAAAATAACTATTTAAACATTCATTTATTTAAAACTATTTTTTTTATAAAATCTTCTCTAAAGCCCTATTTGGTACGGATAATTTGGGGGCCGGGAGAGGAAGGGAGGGATTTTACTCTCCTCCCCTTGTTTAGCTCACTAAAACATTTAGGAGGGGAGGGAAATTTTTTTAAAATTTTTCCTCCCTTCTAAATTTGCGGGAATTTGGAGGGGAAGTATGATATTATTATTTTATAATATTAATATATTCATAATTTTTTTTAATATCATAATATTATTCTTATATTATATTTTATTAAAATTTTCTATAAAATAATATAAGATAAATTTATTTATATAAAAATATTTTTTCTCTTTCCTTGAACCAAACAAGGTAATATAAAAATCTCTCATTTCTCCTCCCTTAATGTTAATCTAAATAAGATAATAATAAAATTCCTATCTTTCTCTTTCTTCTATTTTTCTTTATTAGAATATTTTCTCTCTCCTCCTCTCTATTGAGCTAAATATAGTATAAAAATTCTTTTTTAAAATTTATTTCAATTTTTTTTTATAAGTTATTTTTAAACTCTTATATGGCCTTCTATTACAAGAAGCAGTTCTTAGATGTTGATACAGGCATGTTAAGGACGCATGGTTGATCAAAAAAATAAAAGTCATTGAAATTCTATATAATTAAGGATGAATGATTGGCATTTATTTATGTTTGATATTTTTATTTACCCTGAGATATATGGACTACAGAAACTTTAGAATCTGTGGTTCCTCGCAAAGCAAGCTTCACATTCAACTTTCCATGCGTCTTGACGTGATAACATTTAAGATAAATAACATTTTTTAATTATATTTTTTTAATAATCATTCTTATATTAGTGTAGCTATGAAAAAATAACAAAATATCAACGTCAATTTCTTTAGGTCTTTGTGCTTTGTCTCATTTGAAAGTTTCACTTCCTTTTCCCCAACGGCCACGGGTGTTAGACTCGGCCCAAACCACTCCTTCACGCTATTCCTTTCTCAAGAATCTCTCAACTTCGTTGCTTTTATTACTCCTACATATTTATAATAATTCAAAAAAATAATTTTTCATTAACCAAAATTTTTTTATTTGATTATTTCTTTTAATTAGAGATATAGTAGAGAAGAATAAATCAGACAGTACAAAGTCACCTGAAAAAGAGGGTAAATGAGAATAAAAGAGGATGATCAATGACGATATTGGGTAAGGACTTTTATTTGATTATTTTGTTATTAATATAGTATGATATTATCATACTATCTATGTAATTTATCTTACTTGATATAATAAGACTTATTATTATTGTTTAATTGTTTAAAATCGATATAACCATTTTATATTTTATTTCAAAAAACAAATTTACTAAACTCTAATTTTAAAGTATGCCTCAATATTTTTTCTCATTTTTTAAATATAAAAATTAATTATAATATTTTATAAGAAATCTTAATTTAATTTATTTCTTATATTTATTATTTTTCTCAAACTAATTTATATGGCTTATAGTTTGATATATAATTTATCATCACACATGAGTATTATAGAGAGATCATGTCATATATGTTCTAATAAGTAATATATTTATCTTTTTTAATTTATATGAACTAAATAAATAACTCTTATATTAAATATAATTATAATATTTTTTTATCAAAGTAAAAAATTATAAGTTGTATGGTATGTACTAATCTCTTCGATATTAATTATGAGAGTTAAATATAAAGTTTATTTTAATCTTAAATATAAGACTTTAATATATTTTATATTTTTAATTTTTAATTTTTTCTCATAAAATATCCTTAAATAAACTAATATATAATTAATTAATTTAATTAAAATTTTTAATATATTTAAATTAGATGAATAGATCTTAATAAATCGAATGTCGTATATAAATATGAGAGATTGAATAAGTTCAAGTTGACTAGATCAGATTAGATCAAGCTCACTTTCCTCCCTTGATTATTTATGTTCCTTTCACTGTGACACCATCTTCAATTTTGATTTGTGAAGGAACAATTATTTTAACATTTTAATAAAATAATGAGTAAATGTGTGTTATCTTAATCATTAAAGTCTCCCGTTAATCACAATTTAGGGCCGAATGCCACCTTGATTAACAACAGAATGATTTAAGGAAATAACTAAATAAGTTGTTACTTGTCGTCCAATTTACATAGGCATATATGTAAAGAAAATTAATATTTTAATTTGGAAGCTAAAACAAATTTCAATATGATTATGTGCGTGTTTGACAAGTGTTAAAATTTAAAATAATTTTTTGCCTTAATTTTAATTTAGAAAAATTTAAAAATAAATAGTTATATTTGGTTAAAAGGATTTTTAGATAAAATAATAGTTTAAAACTAAAATTTTGCATAAACTATGGAGACTATCTTTTGAAATAGTAAAAGAATTTATAAACTATTTAATTACTATTTTACCCTTATTTTTTCACATCATCCCTCATCTCTCTTATCTCTTTTCACCCCTCACTCTTCTTCTTTCTCTTCTCTCTTTTATCTTATATCTTTTTCACCATTTTTCCTATTTCCTTTATCATATCTCTTACTTTTAATTAAATCATATAATTTTTAGTAATTTACTAATAATAAAAGTATTTATAAAAATAACTATTCAACTAATTATTTATTTGAATTTTTTTAAAAATCTTTTTTAAAAGCGGTATAAATTTTTTTTATAATTTTTTTTAAAAAATATATTCAAACGAGTCCTATATAAAATAAATAAAGATTTTTTAATATTTTATCAACCATGATGAGCAACTTCCATCGACGAAACACCAATACTTCTCAAGACATGAAAAGTAACAAGCAAACCCATATTAATTAGCTTTGTTTTATACATAAATACATACATACATACATATATATATATATATATACACATATAAAAGTTGAAATTCAAACCCCAACTGAAAAAAAAAACGAAAATATTTATGAATTAGTCATAAATAAAAAAATATTTTTTAAGGCGTGCTTCAGCTCCTACTTGCATAAATTAAAGCACCTAAAGTCTTGAGATTTAAATATAATTATATCATTTTTTTTAATTAAATCATTGAAAATAATCATTCCCAAGTAGTGGTTAGCATTTACCCAATTAAACTCCTCTAGTTATATGTTGCCTTTACTATTATCTTTTGATTTTGAATTTCATTTGGATCTTTTGCCTACAATCAATGTGTGGAGATTATTGATATAGAATTCGACTTTTTTTTATATTCATATTAATTGGATGAAAATTATGCTTTACTTAACTTTAAATCTTAATTTTTTTAATTATAAAATATATTAAGAAATTATACAAAACTTACTCTTTATATGCCCTTATCTTTTTTTAAAACACACAACACATTCTTGCAGAAAAAATCATTATCATATGAATTCCAAAACCAAAATAAGTTCGATAATTAATATGTAGGTAGGTTAGGTTTTGTGAGAAAGATGCTTTTTTTTTTATTAATTTTGCATCAATATTATTAATATGTTTGTATTAATTATAATTTTTAAATGGAACCTATTATGAGAACATTTTTTGCATGGTATAAGGGCATTGTCCAGTACTTAAAAATACTAATATCTAAGTTTATTTTTATGGAAATGATGCTTTGTTGATTTAATTTTTATAATGGTATTTATACTTATTCTTATTTAATATGTTAAAAAGTTATCATTTCAATCATAACTTTAAACAAAAAGTTTATCAAAAACTAGACAGAACAAAATAATGAGATGAATTAAATATATTTTTTTCTATGTCTAATTTAGCTTTGCCAACATAGTAGAGTTAAAAATATTTATAAGAGAGAGAAAAATGACAGGTGCTAAATTAAAAATTAAAAAAAATTATAGATACCTACAAAATAATTTTCTTTAATATTATTCTTATAGTTCTATTTAGAAGTCGCCTCTATTTCAATACGTTATACATAAACAAAAAAAATAAATTTTATTAATTACATTATAAAATTTAATAATTTTTTGATTTTATCTCTATTTAATATATATTACGTCTTATAAAAATAAAATTGATATAATGATAAATAAAAAATAAAATAATATATTTATATAAAAAAATTATTCTTATCCTATAAATAAGGTCAAAATCAATTTTCAATAAATACAACGTTAGAGGAAGAGATGTGAAATGGGACCAAGTATTTATTATTATGATTTTTTTTAAAATTAAAGTATTTATTATTATGATTATTGGAAGGAAAATTATGACTGACATAAAAGGTAAGAGGAAAGTGAGAGGAAAATATCAAAGAGGGGAAGCTATATAATAATGGATGGGAATAGCAAAATTAAATATGAACCATGATTCCTTGAAAGAGAAGCAATAATTCAAATAATCAAATCAAACAAAAAAGGAAAGAATAATGTGCGAGGGAAATGAAGCATGGGGTCCCACTCTTGTTTTCATACTGAACATCAACTCCATTAATCACCTGCATTTTCCTCCATCAACTTGATGAGATATTTCAACTGACTCCTGCCCTGCCCTGCCCTTTCCATTGATTGATTCTCCAGGTAAGGTCATCTCCAACCATACATGTTACATGGCCTCCTCTTCAATGCCCACCCAGCCATTTGGTGGATCTGCTTGTTTCATCTGTACCATATGGATCACATTTACTCTATTTAAATTTGTAGGGATAATTATATTTAAGTTACAAAATATAGATAAAATTATAAATAAAATTAAAAATTCTTATTATGTGTTTCTTAATTGCTCTTAAGTAAAACAAAAGGTTGAGATCTAGCTTTTTATTATTAAAAAAACAAATGAGGAAATATCATTTTACTAGAACTCATACCTTATATCAGATTTTTATTCGGTATTATCTTTTTCTCTTTTTAAAACCCTCTAATTTTACTTTATTAATAAAATTAGCTTATATAGAGTGCTAATGATTTAACAAAATAAAATTATGGTATAACAATACTAATAAAATAAATTTAAATAATTTAATAAAGATAAAAAAGAGTACATATGTCAAAATAAAAATCGAGAAAATAGTATACGTATATTGGGCAATAATTTTCTTAAAAAATAAATTAAAATATTATTTTTTTTGATAATTAGTGCAATAATAATATAATTTTGTATGTTATTTTTTTTTAAAAAAATGTAATTGAAAAATAAATATGTATATTACATAAGACCGTGAAGATGAAAAGCACATGTTAAGCATATGCACCAAACATACCTGTCATCTAGAATTTGTGAGACTTGTCATTTTCTCTTTATCTCTTGTAGCAAGGCACAAATTTAATTTTAAAATAGGAAAAATTGAGAAAAGTCCTTCTATAGAAAATTTTATTAATAAAAATTACGTGGTAAATTTTTATATATGAGAAGTATTGATATTCATTTTTATATATAAAACAAGTTAATAGGAGACCCTATTTTTTTTTTCTTTGAAAAAAGAATACATCTAATAATAGTTTGGTTTGCTATTGCCTTGTTATACAGACACCCATTTAAATTTAAAATCAATTATTGTTATAATGGGAAATGGGAAAAAGGGTGTGGAGTGGATTAAACGCAGGTAATGATATGAGCGTTGAAACGAAGATAGAGGGAATGTGAAGAGGGAGTAATTGGGAGGGACCATAGAAATGGGAAGAAACAAACAATAATAATATTTCTGCCAATATGAAAAAGATGAAAGCAAAGTTCATATCTAAGCATATCTTTATAAATATGCAAGGAATCGTATCTTTGTAGGAATCTTCTATTTTTCGATCTTATTAACACTATATTTTAGACTAATTTATTTTAAAAAAATTCGCTATCTAAACATTAAATTATATTTACCCTCTCTACACGGCTTTTCTATGAGAAGAGTCTAAATAATAAGGGATTGTTGATTATGACGTAAGGGTATTTTTAAATAAGAATTTAGAAAAAGGTCTACAAACAAAAAATTTAAATAAATTTTAGAAAAAAGTTTTTTAGCAAAAAATTTATGAAAATAATTGGTTGTAAATAAATGAATATTTATATAATTATTACTATAATAATTTTATAATTAAAAAATAGTATTATTTTATTAAAAATACATGAGAGGAGAGACGATAGAGACAAAAATAAGAGAAATAGTAAAAAATAAAGAGGAGAGAGGAGACAGAGTAGATAAGTGATACGAGAAAATAGAGTATAAAAAAAATAAAAATAAAATAATAATTATATAGTATATAAATTATTTTGCTATTTTAAAAGCTAGTATAAGTAACTTATTAAAATTATAGTTTTAAATTATAATTTAATTTAAAAATATTTTTAAATAAATATAACTATTTATTTTTAAAAAAATTAAATTAAAATTTGAGTTAGATTTTTTTTTTAAATCTAGGTTAATAGGGTTTTTCAAACACGCACATGATTATAAAAACATAACAAAAGAAAAAAAAACTATTTTAAAATAAGTCAAAATTGGGAGGGAATCAGATTTAAACATGCATGTATGATGATTGAATGGTTGATTGAGGAAAATAGGATACAATTGCACGTTAGGGGAAGAGATGTGAGGTGTACTTGATTTGTTGTACAGTGAGTATACACACACACATATATATATAAACACACAGAGACACTATATCTATATGTACAACGTGTCACTCACCATCCATCCCATACTCGTAAAAAATCTCAATGTCTCAACCAACGATTTCCCTCCATCCTAATCCTATCATCTCTCCCCACTTTATAAACACACACACCACTCTCTTGTTCAAATTAGAGGTGAAGTTATGAAAAAATTATATTAATTTACCTAAATAATTAAAAAAATATTGAAAAGCTTCAGTTTGAAATTTTTTTATCTTAAATATATGAATTCTAAGTATTGATACCCTTTTAATAATTTTTTCAGAATATCAATATTTTTTATATATAAAAATATATTATCAAATTTTCAGGAAGGGGTTTTTCATATAACTTATTTCAATTTTGAATCATTTCTTAATAATTTATTTTG
Organism: Leucaena leucocephala; assembly: GCA_037074615.1. Classification (NCBI taxonomy): domain Eukaryota; kingdom Viridiplantae; phylum Streptophyta; class Magnoliopsida; order Fabales; family Fabaceae; genus Leucaena; species Leucaena leucocephala. The sequence continues at coordinate 15,153,574 of CM073562.1, forward strand.
TTTGAATTATGGCTTATAATTTGATAAAACAATTATCTTTAAGTGCAAAATTTCTTAATGTCTGCCCAACGAATTCTAATGAATGACTTCTTTTCCTATTATCACGTGTCTGTGTGTACACAAAGCTAATATATATTTCTTTATTTAGAATATTTTTTTGTAAAAATCCTACAAAATATCATTTAAATTTTAAAATTCCAGATCAAGAATTCCTAAAAATATATATTGTTATTTGCTTATTAAATGTAGCCCATAGTTATTAAAATATAGGAAGTAAAATTTTATTTAAAATTTTAAAATTTAAGTTGTATTTTTATAGAAATTTTCTATAATAATTTTTTTTATCCACGGTCATATCATTTTTAAATTAATATAGCTAAATTTTTTTTCACCTTTTGATTTATCTTTTTGATATTTATAGCATATTTTTTTTATTTTTCTTAACAAATATACTTTTTAATTTGTTTAAATAACGCGTATGTCCCATGGGTCAAGTTGCATAAATTTTTTGGCCTTTTTGTTGCAACTTGAAAAATAATTAGTTTACAAATCATTTAAAATTTTATAAAAAATGATTTATTATTTAGAGGTATTTAAAAAATGATATTATATTATGTTTTATTTTTTGCTTCAATGCATAAAACTTCATAAAATTTGAGTCAAATACACGTAACATCTATAACTTTTAAAAATTTAAATTAAAGACCCTAATATTTTATATTTTAATTATTAAGTTACTAATATTAAAATTGCCATCAAATTTAACAAATTTTATTATATAAATTTTTTTATATTTTTTTATTATATATCACATCATTTAAAACAATAATACTTTTAAATAGTTTATATTTTTTATTTACGTAATATATAATCAAATAAATATTTTAAATACTTTTTAAGTATCTAAAAAATAAATTAAATTATATGTCAGGATCAAATTTTATTTAAATATTTTACATTTTTAAAGTATTTAAAAACATAAAATTATATGTCAAGTATTAAATATTATTTTGAAATGATGTGATATATAATAAAAAATATAAAAATTATTACATAACAAAATCTATTAACTTGAAAGGCAAATGCTTAATATTCAAAATATTGAATATTATAGTTTTAATTTAACTTTTTAAAAATTAAAAAAATTTAATAATAAAAAAAATATTTTTACTTTCCTTAATAATATCCCTTTATTTTGATTGACACTTCCTTGCCTATATTATTTTCATGAGTTCTTAAAAATAATTAGACATTTGATTTATTTTAAAATTTAATAATTTTTATAATATTAAATAAACATTTTAAATATCTTAAAATGATTTTTTAAAACATAATACTCCTCTAGTCCTATTTTAATATATATAAAATATTATTCTCCTAATTTTATTTATAAAATATAGAGAGAGAATATATTTTCTGCTATTAAATTTTCTATATAAGTATACAATTTTATTTTTATTTATTATTTAGTTTACTTTGTTGTCTTAGATATACAATATATATTAGATATAAAAAAAAGTTCAAAAACTGTTAAATTTTAAGATAGAATTATAAAATTTATTTTTTTTAATTATCATAAAATATATTATAAGTAGTAACAAATGAGTATAACAATAAGGGCCAGGCATATTCAATGTATATCAATCATACACATATGGCAGACATGCACCATAAATACTTTTCAGTTATGGAGATCTCGTTTGCAACGTTTCATTTCCCAAACGGGCCCCACAAGTTTGTCTCCCGACATCTATCTTACGCTCTAAGATATGACCATTTCACCCAATTGAACCGAATAATTTTTAAATCTCCAAACAATGATAGTCGTCGTGGACGCAAAAGTCAGATCACCAATCCACAAAACGTTGAACCACATGTTCCCGAAAACCCAAAAAAGTAAAAACGCCAAATATTTTTATTTTAATACACATTTTTTAAAAAATAATCTGTGTCGGCAGAAGATGTGATCTAACAGATGGGAAGCGGGATTCAGATTCAGATCCAGCGGACACGTCATGGCCAAGTAGGAGCGTGTGGCATTAGTAAAATTTAGAGCGGAAGGTAGGGGTACATGCGTAAATTCAGGGGCCACGAATGATGGTTTTGCTTTACCCAACTGACAGGTCAATTATACCAGCATGTGACCCGTCTTATTATGCCACCTCATCGCACGTGTCAGGCGCCCATCGTCACCGGGAGAGCCGGGAAAAATTAATTGCCGCGAGACCCCACTTGCAACCGCTTGGCAAGTGGTCCAACCGTACACGTGTCGGTCGACCCGATTTGAAGTGGCGCCAAGCATGCCTCCCAAGTCCATAACCGGACTCGTGTACGATTTTGAATTTTCCTGGTTCCTCTTTCCTTGAACTTTGTGTGAACTTTGTCGCATTAAAAATCTGTTTTCTTCGTATATGACTTGCGCATATATAATATATAATAAAAAATATATTTATATCGTAAGTTATATTTTTTTGTATTATTAATTTTTATTATAAATAATTTCTTAATTTTTTTATAAATGGACAGTGAATTATAGGGTTGTCTAATCTATTTAAATAATTTTGTATAAAAAATATATGTTTCTATTTTAATTTTATAATAGCATTTAGGGGGCGGATGTACATTGATTATTTGATAGTGAGTAAGAGACTTATTCTTCTAAATTAAAATATTTTGCATAAATATTAAATATATTGTTTTTTCCTGCAAACCATGACGGCATCAATTTTTTATGGGAGGCTTTTGATAAATCATATATAATATTATAATGAATATTAAATATAATTATCTAAATATAAAATATTTATTAATTATTAGGCCTTATTTATTGTGCAATCTTTTCTATATACTCTTTTTTAAGTATCTAAAAAACTATAGTTAAATCTTTATATTCCTTCAAATATTTTAAAATTCTTTTTAATTCTCAAAAATCAAGTTATATATATTCTCTTAAAAAGTTAAAAAACCCAATTATTTTGTCGCATAAGTATGAACCATAACGTTTTACAGAAACACTTACTATGTCACTTTATTTTATTTTCTAAAAATATTTAAATTAATCATATATTTTTTTAATTTTTAATATAATATTTATTTAACTAATTTAATTAAATTAATTAAATTAATTAATATAATATAATTTTTTAAAATAATATAACCTCTTTCTTAATTATCTTTCTCCTTATCTTACCTAATCATTATGAAAGATTATTAATAAAAATAATTTAAAAATATATAAATATATATAAATTATTTTATTTTTATGATTAATATTAAATTTTTAATTAAATTTTATATTAATAATTAGAAGAAAAAGATCAAAAAGTAAATCTATTAATATGTGGTTCATGAAATATCATGATATCTTTTAAATATGCGCGAAATATTCTAAAATAAAAATGAATTAAATTTTAAATAAATTCAAAATGTAACCTATAAAATAAATCAACCTCATTTTAAAATGTATAATTTATCTAAGGCATTGGAAGTAGTAATATTTAAAATTCTAATGTAACTACTTAATTATTAAAAAAATCAATGAAGATTTATTTAAAATATAAAAAATGTTTTACAAAAAAAAAATGAAATGAGTGGAAACCACTTCGGGGAATCGGTTCGATCCGGCTCCACTTATTTTGCTAGGTTGGAATGAAGTGTGCTGTCGGCCCTACATCACCCTCGCCGTTTGCGTATTTTTTAAGTTTTTATTTGTTGTTTGGTATACTATTTTTTTTTTTTAATTTTTAAATGTTTTTTAATTCTAAATTGGCTAGTTACCTTAGTAGCACGTTTCCCGCCGTATTTGGATGAGATTTGGGTTCAAACCGGCGGTTGACATTTTGTGCATTTAAATTATATCAAATCCAAAAAATAAAAAAACATTATAGGGTTTTGAGTAATTATTTAAAAATAATTTTATTTGACAGGAGGAGAATTTTCTGATTATTTATATGTTTGTGTTTTGATAATAATAATAATTAAATATCTAATTTATGAGATACGGGGAGAGTCGTTGGGGAAGTGAAGGCTCATTGCAATATTAGAAGTGGGCCCCGCCTGTGGCGAGACACCTAGGTGGGGCCAGACATGGTAAGGACGAGAAGACAGAGAACACTGGATCGTCCTTGACAAGGGAATTCGGAAATCGCATAAACAACTATTTTTGTTTTTAGATTTTTAGCCATCGCTGAGAAATTCTTATCTTAAAAGAAACGTGATTGTTTTGTTAGAGAAAATAAATTCCAATACATTAGATAAAAATAGAGAATATATAATTGTCAAATTTGATTATTATTTACTTTTTAATAATTAAATTATATTTTTCAATTTTCCATAAAACAGTGGAAAAAATTCTAATGTAATTTGTTGGACCACAAGATACTCTAGTTATATTATTTATTTATTAGGTGATGGCTATTGAGAGGGATGAAATAAAATTTTTCCTTGCCAATTTAAAGAATGTGGGCTCAATTTTCTTGTAATTTTATATTGTTAATGGCTACATTTCTAAATCTAAATACCTTTTTACGTCATCAGATCTAATTATACAATGAAATATTTAATTTCGTATTCTTCATTGCCTTAGGTAAAAATAAATTAAAAAATTGTCTGAATGTTGATATATGTGCATAATCATCCCTCAATTTCTTTTTATGTGCAACCACGCAAATTGTGGTTTTATAAACTCTTTTAAATAAATTTTAAATTTTAAAATTTTTTAAAATAAATAATTATATTTATTAACAGATTTTTAGATCAAACTATAATTTAGAACTAAGGTTTCAGATAAACTAATCAGAGTAGTTTATGGAATAATAAAAGAGTTTATAAACTAACCAATTACTATATTATTTCTAATTTTTTTTATACTATCCCTCATTTCTCCTATTTTTTCTTATACCCCCTCTCTCTCATATTTTTTTTTACACCCCTCTTCTTTATTTTATTACACAATCTCTCATCTCTTATCTCTCCCAATTTAATATTCATACATTTTTTTATAATTTATTAATAATAAAAATATTTTTAAAAATAACTATCCCAATATTCATTTATTTAAATATTTTTTTATAAACTATTTTTCAAAAACTCTTTTTTATAAGTTATTTAAAAACTTTTTTTTAAATATTATTTTTAAAATTCTATTCAAATGGTCTTATGTGTCGTTTAAGATATGAGTGCATGAGTTAATAAAAATACTAACAAATAACTTAATTTAGTAACTATTAATAGTATCATAAGTTTGTTAGTCAATTAGTAGCATAACTTGTTACATGACTTTAGGCAAGAGATGATGGCTGCAGGTAACAGAAATAAAGAATATTATAATGTTGGGGAAATGTCTCGGTTGGAATTGTTTTTTAGAAGGATCTAGAGTATCCTCCGCCACTTTTTCTTTTTTCTTTTTTTAATTTATCATGCCATTTTTATTAATAAGTTTTTTAATGAGTATTTTTTTCTATTTTTCTTCATTAATTAATTTACGAGTGAAAATATCTAAATGTTTATTAATAAGCTGTGATATTCACATAGTCTTAATTTTTTATTAATTAATTTTAAGAAGATAAAATTTTACAAAAATTGAGAGCAGGGAGCATGGAGTGGTGGGAACACACCGGTATTTGACTATTCGGTGGGGCGGGTGGATCTGTGAACTACATCTAATTTCTGTAATCTCTTGGTAACATGAAACGATTAATCTTAATTAATTAATGTTTAATCTTATCAATTATCGCAACCATTTTATAAGACTCCAATCTTATCATGTTTATTTTTCTTTCCATCTGCCACGTGGGCATCGACCAATCAACGGCGGTTTAATGGTTTGTCAATTGCTATAGATATCAAGCCGCCAGAAAAAAAAAGAGGCAATAAACAAACCGGCCAACAATAACGGACTAATGTGTCTTGCATTTATATCCTACTCTCCCCTAGGCGGCATAGTTAATTACTTTATATTATATTATTTATAAATAATTTATAGAATATTTTATATAAATTAATAAAAAAAATTAAAAATTTATTAATTCTACTTTAAAATTTAATTAAATTTTGACCTTAACTCTATCTAATACATATTATTTTGATATAATAAATGTCAAATATTAATTTTTAAATAATATACTATATAATAGAAAAATTATAACATAACAAAAAATAATAATTTTAATGATAAGAATTTAATAATTAAAATATAAAATATTAAAAATTTAAATTTAAAAATTTTAAAATAAAAATATTATATTTGACTTTCAGTAAATTTTATATATTTTAGCCTGTATCCTATACACTTGCTAGTCTTAGGTGTTTTTCTTCTTTTTGATGGCTACTGCGTGGGAGGGAAAATCTTGTTTCTATCTATTTTATTTGAAAAGTCCAAGACATTTTGAATTATTGACAGTCTAATCTGTTAGGAGAGATATTGTTTGGATATAATTTTAAAAATTGATTTATAAAAAAAATAATTTTTAAACAGTTTATATAAAAAAAATTTTAGATAAAAATTTATGAAAAAAAATAATTTTAAATAAATGAGTGTTTAGATAATTATTTTCATAAATATTTTTATTATTGGTAAATTACGAAAAATGATATGAGTATTAAATGAGAAGAGATAAGATATAAGAGGAAAGAAAAGAGATAACATAAAAAAAGAAAAGAGAGAGGGTGTAAGAAAAAATAGGAGAGATGAGAGGGGGTATAAGAAAAAATAAGGGTAATATATTAATTGATTAGTTCATAAACTCTTTTACTGTTCTATAAGCTACTCTTACCAGCTTATTTAAAACTTTAATTTTAACCTATAGTTTAATTTAAAAGTTCGTTTGAACAAATATAACTGTTTATTTTAAATTTTTTTAAATTTAAATTTTATCTAATTTTTTTTTTTTAAATTATAATTTGTAAGTAAACCAAACAGGCCCATAATAATAATAAATAAATGAAATAGATTGGGGGCACGTTAAATTTCTTTAAATATCATTGCATGTTAATTACATTTCTTAATCACCAAGCTAAAAGCTTAGGTAAGGGGAAATATTTTAAACCATTACTTAACAAAGATTTTAATTAATGGCTCTTGCTTATTTCTTTAACCAAGAGGACTATAGTTATCACTAATTTATATTAATACTTCTAAAATTAAATTATTATAGACTTTAAATTTCACTACTTACCTATTTTTATGCTGCTATAAAAAAACATAGATGGAGTGATGGAAAAGAATTAAGTGATTCAACTAAACAATTTGCAAGATTCTTATCTTAGTTAATTGGAGGCATTAGTGTTGGTAAAGAATTTTGACAAAAAAAAAAGGCTTGTTAAAGAACAGTAGAAGGAAGGGGGGGAGAGAAAGAGAGAGAGAGAGAGAGAGAAGGGTTGAACAAACAATCCCGCCAACAATACGAGAAACTCTCAAACACAAAAACCAACGAGGTAGGAATCTTATTTATTTAGTTGTATTGAATGAGTGGTGGGTCGAAGACACCCAAACCGATGAAACAAAGTTAGATATTACCCATTTAAATAATATTATATAACATTTAATATTTTAATATGATTTTACGTGTAATATTGATATAATTTTATATATAATTTTATTTTTTAAATATTAAAAATTATATAAAATTAAAAAATTATAGATAAAAATTATATTATAAATAAAGTTAAAATACTAAATAGTATGTAAAAATTAAGATTAAAATATTATATATTATATAATCTTTTAAATATTCCCTTTTCAATTCCAATTGTAACAACCCATTTACTCAAACATAAAGTTAAAACCTTTTGCTTCCAAAAATAGCAACAATTTGTCCAAAAAATTACCGAAGAAAGGGAGAGGAAATCCATTTATCCATGAATATCGCTCCGCCAGTGGGTGGCCTGCCCAGTGAGGCAGTGACAACTCTTCCTAAATTCCAAATACACCAAAAAAGAAAAAAAAAGTAAAACACCAACCACATGATTACATTTGTTGGGTGGACCCCCACCCTCCGGACTTCACTCGCACATTTAAATTTAGTTAATTTCCAGATATGAGCACAAAGGGGAAAAGAGAAGGAAAGCAAAAGCAAAGAATCATAACTTCGATTTAAAAAAAGTCACAGCCCCAACTCAGACCATCCCCTCCAACGGATCACACACGACACGCCAATAAATAAATAATTTATTATTTTAATATTTGTTATTATTGTTATAGGACGATAATGAAAAGTAAGAGAGTACGATGCGAGAGAGAGAGAAGAGACGTCCGTGACGCAGCTTTTAATTAAAGCCTTCCTTCCTCTCTACAGGCCCCTGTCTCTTTCTTCCTTACATATACACCCAATCCTACTTTTCCTTCTCCTATATATACCCTCCCCCATCGCTCTTTCCTCTCAATCAAACACCTCTTTTTTCTCTCTCATCTCGCACCCTATCCCTGAAAAACACTATCGTCACCAACGTGATTCTCTGTTATCTTCTCTTTTCACTCTCTCTCCTCTATTACCATGGTGGACGATTCTGCCTACACCAGGAAGCGAGCCCGGGATGATGATGACTCGTCCGACTTCGATGAGGATTTGCATGAGTCGAAGATCTCCCGGGTGAACTCTGACTCTGATGTGAACTCGTCCGAGTCGAAGCTTACTCGGACGGACTCGTCGGAGTCTTGCAATGACTCGGAGGGGGATGGACTCGGCGGGGTTGACTCGGCCACGGCGACTTTTGAGTCGACCGGGGCTAGGGAGGTTGAGGATGATTTGTTGATGAAGATCCTTGATGACTCTGATAATGCTGCCGCCGAGCGTGAGCCGACGATGCAGGGTCTTGACTCTGTAATCAAGAGTTTCGAGGATGAGATACTCGCCCCGGGTTCGGATCCGGTGGGTTCGAACCTGGTTCATGAGTCGAGTGATTTGCAGCATCTTCTGGAAGCGTCTGATGACGAACTCGGGTTACCGCCGACGGTGACGCCTCCCGCTGAGGAGGACAAGCAGGAGTTGGTAACCGCGGGTTTTAGTGGGGTCGGACCGGATGGTATCGATCTGAGCGGGTTTATGGGGTTTGAAGATGATATTCCGCTGTATGAGGCTCTGGGGTATGGATCTGGCGTGTTTGTTGAGTTCGGCGCCGAGGATAACGGCGGCGGTTTTGTTACCCTCGATGGGTTGTTTGATCATGCAGATGCCGGCGATGTGTTGTGGTGGTCGGAGTCTCTACAGGCGATGTAGGAATGTAGGAGGATGTCGGGGTGGAAACGTTTAGGCGACGGCAAGATTTTGTGGTGTCTTTTGCCGAGACGCTTCCGGTAGGGTTTAAATTGTTTTGTTCATACAATGGGAAGATGTAAATCCATATGAAGATGAAGATGGGTAAAAGAAGCACAGAAAATGTAGATGGCAGATGTGAAAATTCTAGAATTAATTATTTTGTTCATTTCGTTGTTTTGCAATTTTATTAACAGGTAGATTAGTGCTCTCTGATTCGTTCTTTACAGTTTTTATTGACCGCTTTACTTCTCGCTCTTAACCCCACATTCCTTCATGTTTCTTGGTATTAACGTTGCATTATTCTTCATTTACGTTCTTCTAAATCCCATCGATTTATTTATTTTATACGACGAGGAAGCGTTGAAGAATTAAAAAGGGTTCAGTAGATATACTGATCTGTAAATGAATATCCTAAAATGTTTTTACACGTTAACTTGTAACACTTGTCCCAATTATTATTTTTTAATTATTTTTAAAAAAAATATCAACGACATGAAGTCTTGTTGGTTAAATGTTTTCTTTCTTGAATTTGCCCCTTCATCTTTTCAAATATTGAGGGTGAATTTGGAGGAATATGAAAGATGCTATTTCTTTTAAATTTATTTTTGAATATAAAATTTTAGTTTATTAAAATTATAAATGTTTTCTATGTATTTTTATATAATTATATTTATTAAGTAGATAGTTGGATATATATAATTGAATAAGATATTTTAAATAAATAAATATATAATTATTATAATTAATTAATTTATATATTTTACTAATATTAATCTATTTAAAAAATTACCCCATTAGATCCGATAAAAATGGATGTGAATAGTTTTATTTTTTTAATTTATGTCACATCAGTAGATATATTGATCTGTAATAAATGGGATCTGGTAAATAGTACATCGTTTAATTAAAGTTCATATCTTTTATGGGTCCCAAAAGAAGGCGTTCATATCTTTTTTGGTGTTCTCCCTCGTACTGGGTTGTCACCATGTTGGTGTCCGCTGCCCAGAGACTATTATGATATACAGGTTCAGCCACTTTATGAGGCGCACCTAACAATAACGCACTGCAAAATTGGCTAAAAGTCATTGAATTTTTTAAAAAATGTAAATTATATTCACAATGAAGAGAAAAATATAAATAGAATGTTCCAGAGAGCTTTGAAGTTTTTCCATCAAAATATTTATTTTTCATTTAATCAAATGACTAGGACCGAGATAGCTATATATGTATACATACATACATACATGGACAGTTGAATTGAATCCTTATCATTGTTCTCTCAATCGGGATGATCCATCCTAGCACAATCGCACCTCACTTTGGAGAAACAAGTTGGAATATTTTTATTTTATTTTAAATAAATAAATTAATACACACAAAAAATGTCCTTATCATCATCTCTTCCCCACAATCATTCCGCCACCGGCTACTATTTTCAGGCCAATCATTTTCGGATTTTATGTCTTCATTTGCATTGAGGCTTTAATTTTCCGGCATGCTAACGTCGGGCCATTCCCATGTCTTATCGGCTCAATTTTGATATTCTCAATTGTTAAATGCGTATATTCGTAATATTTTTTTAAAAAAAATAAATATTCTTGACTCTTTAATCTTCTAAATCCAATTCCATCACAGAATATATAAAAAAAAAAGTATTCGTATTTTAGCATTAAAAAATGAGATAAAATCAATCAATTAGTTTCTATAGCTTGTACTCAAGATTCCTAAAATTTCACTCCCTAAACTTTTATAAAATCATTTAATATTTCACAAATTGAGTGGTAATGGGGTTAGAAAATAATGTAAATACTAACAGATTAAATTACTGAAATTATGGACTAAATAAATTATTTTACAAAAGAAGTTATTTAAAATATAGTTTCAAATTTATGGAAAATGAAAAAAGATAAAATTATCATGCATACATTTCTTTGTAAAAATGATTAATCCAACCGGACCTCATGAATCATATCAGGTAAAGATGACCCGACCCTTAACCACATGCGGCTTGGACCTCCTAATCGGACCGCAACGTTCTTATTCTTCTTATCCACAATAGAAGCAGTGGCGTGGTGTGGCCAGAGTTTTGAGTCCAGTCAATAATGGCTTTGGCCACTGGTAGTTGTAGCGGTGCTAGAATCCTCTACGGCCACTCCATCAGAGCTCCACAAACCTCCATCCTCCGTTCTTCTCACTTCACTCGCTCATTCTCTGTTAGAAAACTTCACATAGTTTCGGCAAAGAAGTTTTCGCCCCGTACTGGAAGGTTGGACAGGAACCGAAGGGGCTCCGTCACCACCGAAGACCAAGAAGACCAGCGAGCGGACGAAACTCAAGATGTCGTTGATAACGCCGATGACGGATTTGTCTTGCCGGAGCTCCCCGGCGACAAACCGGACTTCTGGGAAGGCCCGCAGTGGGATGCCCTCGGCTTCTTCGTGCAGTATTTGTGGGCTTTCGGTATTGTTTTCGCGGTATGATATTCAATTCTTTGTTTCTCTTTTAATTTTCCTTGGTTCTGCTTGTTTAATTCTCTATTTGATTCTTGTGTTTCTCGATGAATTGAGATTATACGTTTTTTTTTTTTTTCTGAGAACTGCTTAGGGATTATGGATTAGACATTCAACAAACCCACCAACTGATACAGCAAGTTAACAAAAAAAAATAATACGGCAAACAGGAAAACAAATACAAATGCCTGAAGACACTAATCTGGCATCCACGTGTTATTTTAATAATTGAAGCTTTTTCCACCAAAAAGAAGCCTAATAAGTGGAGCTTAATATTGATGATGCACATGATACAACTCAATCCACTTAGAAGGACCCTATTGAATAATAAGTAAACTTAGGACATGTTTGGAAGTTTTGAATTAAATGGAAAGATACGTGCTAATTCATTGTTCGGAAGTTGAGCAAGTGATGGAACACAATGAAATTACTCATAAGTAGAATATAATATTTCAACTAGAAAACATATATCACTTGTTTTTGTGCAACAAAAGCTTCAGTCTCACATCATTTGCTATGATGTTGTTGTCTTTTGGGCCGGAAGTTAAAGTGGTGGGAATTGAATTCTTGACATGTAAAGATCAACATAGGTTTCACTAAACCCACATGCCATCGGCTTTGGAGAGTCATTCTTTATTTGTGTTTGAGGAGAGATTAAATTCTTTCAAACAGAACACTACAACTCGTCTTACTAATGTATTTCTGAATCCAATTTTTAATGTAAGATATGTGTCCTTACCTACTACAACGCACTTGGATAGAAGACTCAGAAGCCAAGTTTTAATCTTCAGTGTTACTATACTTGTTAAGAGTTTTATGGAGATGGTCTATTCAATATGCTGTAACTTGTTCTCTAAGCTTAGTAATATCTTACCAAAAAGACAATTTTTAGGCAGATTCAGTCTATTATTAAAGGTAATGATTCATATGCCTGCTCATTTACGAAACAAGCATGTAAGCATTTCAGACATTTCTTTCAATGAGACCTACTTTGGAGTTTTGATATGCTTCAATATCTCTCTGATTGATTTAGTCACTTGTTAATCTCTCCGGACTTGGAATCAATCAATCAAGTTGTATTTACACTTGTGAATTAAATTTTCACAGTTAATTGCTTGTGGGATTGCTGTGGCAACATATAATGAAGGGGCAACGGATTTCAAGGAGACTCCTGCCTACAAAGAATCCATCCAGTCTAGAGAACTTTTGGAAGAACCAGAGGAATCAAACTCAGATGTGTTTGAATCCAATCCAACAGAGGTGGCTCCTAGTTTGGAGTAGGTCTATTCTTAGATGTTGTAAATCACATTATTATGTTGGGCCAATGAATGGATTCAAACATGAAGAAGCATGGCACTATAAGTTTGTAAAGCAATGCTTCTTTTTTATATGTACAAGCTCTCAAGTTTATATATAGACGAGTTGGTTTTTCATTCTGAAATGTATTATTGTCCTCATCTCTGCCATTTCACATAGTATTATGAAATAGTAGTAAGCTACTGTGGTGTTTTATGTCTGAAATAGAAAGCGGTCTGAAAATTAGGGAAGAAAAGTTATCAACTTCATTAAATCTGTAGAAGATATTCAGAAATAAGGAGGAGTGATTATAGGAATTAATTAGATATGATTATAGGAGGATAAGGGGGATAGAATCAGATAACTGTATCCTATGATTTGCGCCTAGCTCACGTAGAGGAATATACAAGACAGAATTTACCTCAGTTCTCTGTTCTTTGTCAAGTAAATTCAACAGCCCACACCAACAAAATCACATATTTATTCACTGACAGACTTGCCTTCCTGTTTCTGAACAGAAGGAAAGCCTGCAACTAAACTGTAAACAAAAACACCAGATTTATATACTATAAATTACTAAAATAGATAAAAATGATAGAAAAACATTTATAAAACTATACATCAAAATACGTAATAGTTCTTCTGCTACTGACTAAATATAAGGACTACAGTAACAATTAAAATGTTGAGAATAGGATTGCTGCTGTCAAGGCTACAACAAAACCATTCCCTGCCTTCAAATTAATGGCTTAGCTTCTTGCAAGTCCAAATCCTATAATTTTGGGTTTTGGTGTCACTGGAACTCCTGGAGAAGCTAAAATTGCAGTAAAAACAGAGAGTCACTAGCAAAGAAAGCCAACTTGGTTATCAAAATATCCATTTTCTCCGTGAACTTTGATTGAGAGACATCTAACTAAAAAAAACTAATATGAAAACTTAGCAATAATAATAGAAAAAAACAGAGGATGCTTTACAGCAACGTTAGGGCTGCCCACTTGAGTAGGTGGTGAATTGGTAGGCAATTTTACCCCTGTTAAAAAATAACGTAAAATGATTCAAAAAAAGAAAAAGAAAAAGAAAGAAATCTTGCATCAAACCATACACTATTAAAATACCCACAAGATATGTAGACATGGTTTAACATAAATTTAAGTGTTTAATACCTGGGCATTCAGAGACATTGAATTGAAGGGTACAGCGAGAAGGAAGCTGCAGGGCAAGTATCCTATTGATGGGGAACGAGCAAAAAGTGGAGGAGACATTTTGCAGAACACAAAGACAACGTGGGACTTGTGTGTAGAGCAATTTAAGGTTGTCACAGCAAGGCTGTCCTGGAGACAAAGCAAGACCTTGCACAAATGGTGCACAATGAAAAAGAGGAAGGAGGCTGGAGCTGCATTGGGCTATGCTGGGTTCAGAGAAGCTTGTATCTTGTGCATTAATGGTGGATGGATGGGAAATGATCAATTGATCATGAGGAAAAAATTGCAGAAAATAAGGAACAAAGAAGCCATAATGGATGATGTTCGAGCAGAGGATAAGGATTCACAATCAAGGCTTATAAATAGATAAAATGAGTCTATTTTTGTGTGATCATGAGTTGTTGCATGCATGATGCATGGTGCATGTTATCACAGACATGCAGTTCTTGTTATGAAGGGAGATTGCATTTAAGTTTATGTGTCAAAAGTACTGCTTTTGAAATACAATATTACACTTATCAGAAAGTAAATCAGTTAAATTTAAGTGCATTCATCATGAGTTCTGGGGGTGAGTTCAAATTATGCTCGGGGTCAAAAGTAGATAATTCATGTTAAAATTAGGAGACTTGTACAATTGCTTCTTTTTGCATTTTGACACCAAACATACTTTTGGTGGGATACGTGTATATTAAGGATAAGTCCATTTTAATATGTGTATATATATGTATGTGCTAAGGAAGATTTGATTATGTAATAGGAGATAAAAATCCATTTTAATTAATGGCAAGGCTTCCCATGATTGAAGGGAACAGCTAGTATCGCTCATCAAAGAAAAGGAAACGAGAGTAGGATTCCTTTGATTGCATGTTGCTTAAAATTATTATATCTTTTGAGCTTCATTTTTGTTCGACTTATTGAACTATTTTATTAAAGAAAATGATCAAATTAGAGAATATATTGAATTATGGATCCACCTTTGATTGGTCAAAATATTTAATAATTAAATAAGTGATTTAATTTTTATTATAATAATATTTTCTGATAAAATCAACATTTAATAGAGATTTAAATGAGTTTAAATTCAAATAATATTGTTCTATCTCATTGGTTGAGATTATCAGAGGTTATAATAAATCAACTTACTCGACAATCGACGGAAAATCTCACAGCATTCACGTTGTTTATCAATTGCGTAGGTGAAACTGTAATGGCTACGAACACGAAACTCGCTGAGATGGGATCTTTCAGGTACTCTTTCTCGGACAAGAGGGAGAGGCTGCGCTCCATGAAAGGGTACTCTCATATAGGGATCAATATTCCGGAATCCGACGAAGAAGAAGCTCGCTCCAGGAGGAGGTTTTGTTCTTACCGTGCTTTCGTCGACGGCATTATCGACGGCTGGAAGGCACTCAAGAGTATTACTTCTAGGGCATGGGAGATGGGTCACAATGATCCCCGGAAGGTCATATTCTCTGCGAAAGTGGGATTTGGGTTGATGCTCCTCTCCTTGTTGATTTCTTTAAAGAGTCCTTCAATGAAATGAGTCACTATTGTGGCTGGTCTATATTGACGGTCGTCGTCGTCTTTGAATTCAGTATAGGTGTGGTTCTTCTCTGATTTTATTTTATAAATTTTGTGTGTGTGGGGACCAATTTTTTTGAGTATATTCTCGCGTGCATCATTTCGAATTTGGGCGTATGCAATATTAGCATAGAAACTCTTTTTTTTAATCTCTTTCATTAACAGTAAATTTATCGTCTTTTTCCTCTTGCGCTTTTTGATGAAACTAGTGGCTATTAGTTTCTGCTCCATGTTCCAAAGGCACTGTTTTAAGTTGTATCATTTCTTGCTTTGTCATGAATAGTATTCGTCCTGGAGAGAATTCGATATTTCTAATAATTCATTCATCAGGAAATCGATTATTTTAACTACTTTTCTATGGTGTTTTCTAGATAAAATGCTCTTCCTTGGATCAATTCAGATGCAAGCATCTTACTTTGTCATGTATATGTTGGAAATCGTGCCCTAGGGGCCAATCATTGTCTTATGAACATTATTGATTTATGAATTTATTAATTGAGTTATCATATTATTTGCATGTTTACTATGATGACCATCCTTGGATAATTCATGATATTATCCTAAATGTCCCTGGTCGATCATCTATGTGGGAGCACAGATGAAATAAGACCAGTATGACTTTGAAGATGTATAGAGATATAAATCAAAGTCATAAGCACATGTAAGAGTACAGGGTGTTGGACCGACCCGCTATGAGAGAACTGCATGGGTAACGTCATAAGCTTCTCTCATATACAAACCATGTCAATATGCCCTTTGACCTGAGATCATCATGGATTCCTACATGACAAAACGCTCAGCTTTGACCTAGTCAAAAGTCACTTTTGACCGAGTGATCATAAAGACTATGTTCGGGCTTAGTGGTTTTTCATGCGGAGGAATGTGAATGGTTAAAATGGAATTTGTCCCTCACATTCGTGGAGAGATATTACTGGGCCCCTCGATGAGTGAGTCTGAGAAATGTATGGCCATACTGTAATGGAAAGGTAGTTCCATTTCTATAGTCAGACTACTCAGGGATCGAGAAAGTAACGGTCAGGAATAGGAGGATGACATTATCCATGCCTCATCCATGACCAAAATATCGCGTGACAGAAGGGACATGATATGGTTGTATAAAAGGTTACATCGTTTATCGATCCTCATATGATTTGGGTAGTTGTTATGTCTTGCTAGAGACCGCTTGCGACTTGTGGGCTAGTATAGCAAATGACCCACTGCCAACTTCATATGGGCCTACAGGGTCGCACACAAAATAGCCCAACACGAGCTATGATGTCCAGATTCATTGAATCTAAGACATGTCCAGATTCAATGAAAGATCCAGGTGAATGTATATATATTTATTTATATTTATATTCGTATATATATAAATTCGTATATATATATTATATATATGAGATATATGCGATTTAATTTATAAGGATAAATTAAATCCCTATCACGTTTGAATTCGAAATTCAAATTGATAGGATATCTCATATAAGAGATATTTATAAGATTTAATTTATAAGGATAAATTAAATCTCTATCACGTTTGAAATTCGAAATTCAAATTGATAGGATATCTCATATAAGAGATATTTATAAGATTTAATTTATAAGGATAAATTAAATCTCTATCACGTTTGAAATTTGAAATTCAAATTGATAGGATATCTCATATAAGAGATATTTATAAGATTTAATTTATAAGGATAAATTAAATCTCTATCACGTTTGAAATTCGAAATTTAAATTGATAGGATATCTCAAATTTGATTTATGGGAATAAATCAAATATAACTCAGTCTCATCTTTATTTAAAGTTAAATAAATATGTAATTAAATCTGTGGGACGGATTTAATATTATTTTATTTAATTAGTTTCTTATAAAATTATACAATATATGATATTGTATCAATTCGGAATTAATATAAGATTAACTCCAAAATCCAATTAGGTTAAGTGGAAAAACGCATAGCATCCTCTATATCTGATTGGAGGAGTTACGTTTGAAAATAACACAGAACACAAAAGGCCGAACGGAATCTGCAAAAGGTTTGCAGACAAGAAACTGCCGAAATAGAGACGGAGACTTGTGAAAGCCTTGGAGGGACAGGAGACGCTAGCACGTCGTTCGTGGTTGGAACGCTGTTCGTGTGGATACCAGTAGAGGAAGCCGACCTGAGGCGTCGACTTCTTGTGATCGGAAAGAGACCACCGTCCGCGGAGAGAATCTGTGAAGGTCGCTGAGGAACACTCCGTCGATTTCTTGCGATCAGAAAGAGATCACCACCCACGTAGAGAAGCTGTGAAATTCGCTGAGCAACACTAAGGGTAATGATTCTTTCCACTTGACTTAAACACATACGGCAGATCCTGGCAAGGAATGGAAAATTTTTAAAGTTTATTTCCGCTGCGTGTCTTCTAATTCCTTACAGTATATATAATCAATAACTTTGCAATGTTGCAGGAGCAACACTTACCAAAGGGTTTAACAGAGGATCGGGGACTTTGTCTGCTGCAGGACTGGCTTTGGGAATGGCAAAGATATCAGAGTGGGCTGGAGAATGGGAAGAAGCTGTTCTTGTTATTGGTACCTTCATTGTAGTCCTGGTTTCCAATCACGTTCCTGTAATAAATTGTAGGTCTAATTTATTTCTGAGACTTATTTTGTTTGACTTGTGCCTGGTTTTCTAATGAACTCTGTGATTTTGCCAGGATCTTGTATCACCTACACGAAACTATATCCTACGATGAAAACTTATGAATATGGATTTCGTGTGTTCTTGATCACATATTGTTTAGTTGCAATATCTGGTTATCATACCAGGGAATTCATTCATACATCAACAAACAGATTTTTGTTCATTTTACTCGGTGCTGCTGTTGCCTTGGTTGTTAATATTTGTATATATCCAATCTGGGCTGGTGAAGATCTGCAAAATTTGGTAGCAAAAAACCTTATGGGGGTAGCAAGATCTTTGGAAGGTTCTCTAAATTATGTTCTTCATTGTCATTTTCAATCTGTAACTAATTGCTGCCATATAAATAATCTTGCAGCTTCTTATTCTCATTTCTTTGATTCATGTTTCTTCAGCTTTTGTGAATAGTTACCTCAACTGTGTTGAATATGAGAGGGTGCCTAAACAATTCTTACTTACCAGGCTTCTGCTGATGACATAATTTACAGTGGCTACAGATCAGCCGTTGAATCTATAGGCCAAGAGAAACATTGGTATTATTACATACGTTCTGTCTTATTCATTGGAGTCTTTTTTGTAATCTTTCTAATTCACTGTCATGTTCTATTGATTTAAGATGGGATTTGCTGTGTGGGAGCCACCTCATGGTCGTTACAAAATGCTTAGATATCTTCGGAAGAACTATGTGAAAGTAAGTGGAGCACTAAGGCATGCTGCATTTACGGTCTTGGGTATGCATGGGTGTATACTTTCTGAATTACAAGTACTTATTTCTACACTATTGTTAGAATATTATTTATAACGGTTGAATCTTAATCTGGTTTTCACCTCACATTTTTAGGTGTTTCACCACGTTGGAAGGTTATGCATGGGGATTTACTTTTCTTATATTGCTATTGTTCACATAGCCCTCAGACACTTGCTTTGACTGTGCCTTGTATGCTTCTGATATGGACCATTCAGATCAAATCTAGAAGATCGCGCTTTCAAATAAATTTCCCTATTTTATTTTTTTAATTAAAAAAGTTTGAACTTCCAAATATGATTAGCATGGTCAGATCAGATATGCACTTTACACATTTCTAAAGAGTCTGGGGTCCGCAGCTCCCCTGATCAATGATCTAATGTTCCATCAGCACCTGTATGCATGGGCTTGTCATTGTAGATATTTGTCATGTTGGTTTCAATCCAGGAAGATTTCTTTCTCATTAATTACAGTTTTGTTGGTTCTTGTGTTGTTCTTGATTTTTTTTATTGATTTAATTCGCATATACACACCCACACCCACACACACGCTTAACCATCATTTGATTAATATAGGCTCCACTTGAGAAGCGACAAGTCTTTAAAAGTGAGATTCAAAGGGTAGGCTATGAAGGGGCCAAATTGTTGGTGAACTAGGAAACAAAGTTTAGAACATGGAGAAACTAGGTGAGGAAGACATTCTATATGAAATACAGGAGGCGGCCGAACAACTCCAAGAGAAGATTGACAAAAAATCTTGCCTTCTCATGGATTCAGAGAGCTGGGAAATAGGCAACCGGCCAAGAGTCACCGGTGAAGCCCATGACTTCATGAACATGGACCTCCAAAATTCCTGTACAAGTCTATGAGTGATGCTGTTCTAGACCTCAAATCTCGGGAAAACTTGGACAATATTATTTCTGCTGAGTTTTTACCTTCCTTTGTGGCTGCTAATGACAACCCTCTTGCAAATAAGAAGATATCTTTGCCTGCACATGTCTCTTTTAAAGCAGATGCAGTGATAATAGAGGAAGAATTGAAGGTATCGAAGGTGTATGCGAGTGCTAGTTCACTGTCTCTTGCTACATTCACAATCTTATGATTGAGTTTGTGGCCAGGCTTCATCGCGTTGTTGATATGCAGTTGAAGAATTAGGTGAGGTGGCCAAGTTTAAGGATCCTCTTAAACAGCAAGCTTTGGACGAGTTTATGTGATTGCTTGAATTTCCAACGTTGAGATAAAATAGAAAGTTTTTTTTTCCTGAATTAGAATGACAAGCACTAGCAACTTGACATTATAAACAGAATTGAATTCGTTAGCAGAGAACTTTTGCGCCACTAAGTGTTTTGATGGTAAGCCAATGAAATATTTTCTTGCATAATGCATATTTTTGAGAAGTAGAATTATGTAATTTTTTATTATCAAATTAAAAATAGTGATAGAAAATTGTGTGATTAATTATTGGATTAATGAGAAGACCTCTGCCAAATACAATGGACATAAGGTTAGAAAATGTTACGAGGGGAAAAATAGATGGATAATATTCAACACCACAAAGGTTTGTATTATAATTTGTAATTATAATTTATGATTTTTAACACCATAATTGGTGAAAATGCCCCTATCTCACGCTCTATTGTCCGAACGGAACCATCATTGGAGAGTCATGGCCTTCAGTCTCATCAGAGGACATTTAAACTTTAATGACTGATGTTGAGTCCAAATTCTAAAAAATATAACTACATTAAATACTTTGTAGAAGAGTTTTGTTGCTCTTTGTTGTTTTACTCGAAACCCTACTAAGTCCTCACATTAAAAATGGGGTAAGCTCAGATTATTAGGGGGATTTAATAAAAAATATTATTTTGATATGATTTAATAAAAATTGACAATTAAAAATACCATGCAAATAATCACTTTAAAATAACTAAAATACGTCTGAAGGTATTTCCAACCAGATCTTCATTTTTACGTTTTTAATAGTTGGGAAGGTTTTTTTTTTTGATAAGAAAATAGTTGGGAAGTTAGATTGGCGATACAAGGTCCTTAAATAATCAAATGCCATTTTCCGAAAGCTTTTAACTTCGTTACGATTGGGTTGGGCCCCTAGAACCGATTGGAAAAGTTGTAGCCGGTTGACAAGACGAAGCAGTTGCCTTGGAGAAGGAGACAGAAATCTTGCCCAGTGGACATTCCTACAAAAACTATGTACAATCCATAAATCCCCCGCTTTTCAATTTTCTCCCTCGTCGATTGTAAGATCCAGTTTTACGGAGAAGCTTGGTACGTTTCAGCTTCTACATTTTCTCGCTTTTGCGCGTCCCATATGTCTCCTCTCCTTGTCTTCCCCTCTGATTATTAGATTTTGTAGTTGTCCTGATTTTTCTTTGCTTACCCTTTCGCCTTTTTTCAAGATGCCTTCTTTGTTATAGCCCATTGCTTGGGATCAAGAGACGAACTTGTAGATTTTGATATTTTCCCCTGGTATTGTGAAATTTGGGTACCTTGTTAATGTTTGTTTTTGGGTGTTGTGGGGGGGGGGGGGGGTGCTCCTTGGGAAAATGAAGAGATCAAATTCCACTCGGCTGCCGCGCTTGATATTGATTCTCGCTGTGTGAGTGAGAGATCATTAACTGAATTGTTTTGTCATTTGTGACTTGCTTCTGTTGCAGTTTGAGGATCTCGTGAGACAACATGGCTTCTGTGAATGAACCTCTTTACCCGATAGCTGTTTTGATTGATGAATTGAAGAACGATGATATTCAAATTAGACTGAATTCGATTCGAAAAATATCCACAATTGCACGCGCACTTGGGGAAGAAAGGACCAGGGCGGAATTGATTCCGTTTCTAAGTGAGAACAATGATGATGATGATGTGGTACTTCTTGCAGTGGCAGAGGAATTAGGCGTGTTTATTCCATATGTTGGTGGCATAGAGCACGCGGACGTGCTGCTCCCTCCACTAGAAACTCTCTGCACCGTTGAAGAAACTTGCGTGAGGGACAAAGCAGTGGAGTCACTTGGTAAAATTGGAGCTCAAATGAGAGAGAAAGAAATGGTTGAATACTTTATTCCTCTAGTCAAGGTACATAGTTTCATTTTCTTTGTTCCTTTGTTCTTTATTTGATATTCTGTCTTTGTTAATTCTCAATGTTTGGTTGTCACATAGTTTCATTTTCTTTGTTCCTTTGTTCTTTATTTGATATTCTGTCTTTGTTAATTCTCAATGTTTGGTTGTCTTAGCTTAATAGGTGTGGCAACCTCGTCTCAGCATGACCTAAGATATTTTGAAAATTTGACAGCACACTCAGGAGTGCATTTGTTTTGTTCTACTCTTTTGTTGTCTAGTTGGACAGAACAAACATAATTCACATTTCCCCCCATTTTTGCATGATGTCTGATTGCTGTAGTTATCGATCATACCCTCTGATTTCGTTTATCTGACATATAGAATAATAAACCTCTCTCTCTCTCTCTCTCTCGATTTTGTTTACTGTTAATCAAGCCTAGGCCCATGGTTTTGTTGGTCGTTAGGAGATTAAAAATTCTTGTGTCTATTGACCATTGTATTTTTATTTTTTACTTTTTGATTGTTTTACATGGGCATGATGTCCATAGCTTTTTGGATTCTTATAGTCATGAAGATTCCTAACTGAAAGCCATATGGATTAGAGCCAGTTAGCGGAAGCATTCATCTTCTTTGGTTTATGAGGCCTGGAACTGACATATATTGCCTGATAAATTAATTCTTCTTAGCGGAAGTCTCTTTACTCTTTCTTGGAGAAGTTTTAAATTTATTTTTCATGAGGATTTCTAGGGTTCAGTTAATGTTTGTTATCTTCCTTCGCATGTTAATTCTTTAATCCCTCCTACTCGCTTACGTGTCCCATTCACCTTCACCTCCTCTTCATAAAATAAGTTTACTTCTTTCTAGGGATGAGGTTATAGGTACTGGACAGCCCAAAATATGACATGAGAACCTAAAAACCACTGTATCAGGGTTTTGTCTTGAACCCTTTCCTGCTTTCTCTGACTACAGGGGAGCTTCTTATGTTAGACATAGATACAAGGCATGCCTTCTTGGATATTGTACTTTATTCACTTAAGACACTCAGCTGTGATTTCTGTGCTTTGGAATCTAACTTCCTTTTTTTTGGGGCTTAATGCCTAAATCACCACAAATTATAGGCTTCAAAGTGCCTCTTGCTTTTATCTCTTAGGATGTTACTGATGTATTCAGGCATTATGTGTGGAATTTTGCTCTTTTTTCCTTTTATTGTTTTTCTTTTTGGTAGTATTATACTATATTGCAGTTATAAAGGCTGTGCATTAACCATTTATTCATCATAATCTCCAACATGTAGAGACTGGCTGCTGGTGAGTGGTTTACAGCTCGAGTTTCATCATGCGGCTTGTTGCATATTGCTTACCCTTATGCCCCAGAGACTATAAAAACTGAACTGAGAACTTTATATGCCCAGCTGTGCCAAGATGATATGCCTATGGTTAGAAGATCTGCTGCAACGAACCTGGGAAAGTTTGCTGCTACTGTTGAAGCTGCTTATCTGAAAACCAATATCATGTCCGTATTTGAGGATCTTGCTCAGGATGGTATGTAAAGTTGATGTGAAAAATTTTGGCATCCTATCATGGATCTGTTGAACGTTGGTGAAAACAATATCAGATGTGCATATTAAGGATTTGTAACTATATCTAGCGTTTTAGCTAAGTTTAAAGGCATCAATTGTTTCTTAGGGCCTTGACAAGAGGAGGAACCCAACATGACAGTTGCTAATTGCTATTTTAACAATGAATGACAATCTGTGATGTCAATTTGTTTTCCGCATGTCCTTTTCAGATAAAATTTGTGAAAATTGTGATTTAATGCTAAAATTGGGAATTAAATCTGGTTTGAATTTGGAAGGAAAGTCTTACAACAATGTCAAGTGGAATATTCAGCAAATTAAGAAAATTATAATGAGGTTGCACCAAAATGTTGATGAACTAAAAGTAACTAAGCTTATAGTAACTTATAATCTCTCCCCCTGTTTCCTTTTCTACCTGGTAGAATGTCATTGTGTTTTTTTCTTGAGTAGGATGAATATAAAATGAATGAATATGCGCTGTAGCATATGGATAAAGATAACTGTTTCATATCGTCTTTTAATGTCGTATATACTCTGCTTTACTTTCCTCTCGCATAAAAGTCCATTTTATATACATTGGATATAATAAATTGACATTCTGGCAGGGGGAATATATGTGACCTATTTAATTAACGAATGCAAGTTGAGCAGCGTTTCATGTTCATACATAGAGCATTATTACCTTATTACATTTAAAATGTGTTCTTTCGTGTTCTTGTAGATCAAGATTCAGTTCGGCTACTATCTGTTGAGGGTTGTGTAGCTCTTGGGAAATTGTTGGAACCTCAAGATTGTGTGGCACATATTCTTCCAGCTACACTCAAATTCTCACAGGTATATCATAACATTAATTAGGAAGATATACATTGTGTGCTAAGCCCTTCATAATACATCATGATATGCATACTGTATCAGTGGGCACATGCCCATCCATACCAATTCGCACCGCACCCCTCTGTCACTTTTTCCCACCTCTCGATTTTATCTACCTTAGTTACTCTTCTGCTTGAAAGAGCTGTGTAAAGCTCCTTGAGCTAATGTTCTAGTTCGTGAGAAGTTAAGACCCTTTAGTTCTCCAATCTATATTTTTATACATATGGGCAGGATTTCACATAAATATGTCTATTCAATGTTTAGTTATCTTGTATTGCAGCCAGATATCATTTTTCCATTTTTGGGAAAACACAATAACCATATGCCTTGCCTGTAGCATTTGTGCATACTGTTTTATACGTTTCACATTAGTTAAATATATCCTTATGGTACTTGGAGTGATGGATATTCTCATTGTTCTCTTTTTACTTTTAGAATTCAAGTTTGAAAGCTGAAGTATAAGTTTGTGTTCTTGACATCAATGTGTTTTGTTTGTGGAGTTCACATAGTATTTTGGCTTTTTGAGTTTGAGGTAATTTTGGTATGCTTTCTTTGCATGTTACGTAATTATGCCACAAGCAGTGAACAAATCTGTTCTCATGAAAAACTACCTTCATATGTTTCTCTTGATTGTGTGATTGTCTAATCTGAATCTATTTGTTTTTGGGAGTATTTAAGACTGTCTCTTTATGGCTTATAGTTGACTGGTTGTCATTAGATTGATTCTTTTGGTGTTGTGCTTATATGCCCTTCTTATTTGCTGCAATTCATGTGCGCTTGTTTAAGTATAATTGAGAAATTTAAAAATTACATCAATAGATTTTTTTTCCTAATGCAAAGAAGGTATCAATGGAAGATCAGAATTGTTTTACTGCAAAATAGATTTCTTGGTCCTATAATGTTGTGATAGATGATTTTAAAAGTATATTTTCTATTTCATCTTATACATATTTTGAACTTGTTTTTGGTTGGTTTCTTATTGTTTGATCCCATACTCATGTTGAATTAATTATTGACAGGACAAGTCATGGCGTGTGCGCTACATGGTTGCAGATCACTTATATGAGCTATGTGAAGTTGTTGGTCCTGAGCCCACCAGGTAGCCTTTTCTATCCATTGGATGATTTAGCTTGTTCTTCATGATCCCTCTGGCACTATATGGAAATCTGGCTTTAGTGTAGTGAACTTATTGTAAACATACATTTTATCAGTCAATGAAAAACTTTTCTGCGATTCATGAAAGAAAGCAAGTTATAAATAATATGCACAATATTTTCTTACGAAGTACGTCAAATTTAATGTAATGGGGGTTTATTTCCCCTCTTCTGACTTTATATAGGGATGAAAATGTGTTTTTAGGTCAGACTTGGTTCCTGCATATGTTTGGCTACTGCGTGACAATGAAGCTGAAGTACGCATTGCTGCTGCTGGAAACGTGACCAAGTTTTGCCAATTATTAAATCCAGAACTTGCTATTGAGCATATTGTACCATGTTTTAAGGCATGCATTTTTACAAAATATCTTAAATTATCATTACTAGACTTGTGAATTTTGATGATGAGATGTATGTGGCCGATCGCAGGATTTATCTACAGATTCATCTCAGTATGTTCGATCTTCATTGGCTTCAGTTGTAATGGGAATGGCACCTCTTTTAGGGAAGGTGAGAATTTCTGTTTAGAAACAGATGTAAATCAACATGAACCTGAAATGTTGCGCATTTATTTGCTCAATTATTCGTGATGGGAGAAAAAAATTAGGCTTTGGCTATTTGAAGTGTAAACTATTAGACATACTTCTCAGCAACTCTTTCCATGTTTGGTGATCAAGTTGGAATCTATGGATTTCCGTAGGTTGTATTCCAGTCAATGCAGTTTAGGATAGGGTTAGTTCTCAAGTTCTCTCTAAGGTGTATACCTAAAAAACGAAAGAAAAAGAAAGAAAGAAAGCAATAGATAGTGGATAGTTTATTTGAGATTTTAAAACTCCTTTAGATAAATGGATTGATATGTAGGTGAGAGCCTGTCAAAAGACTCAAGGCTCTAGTCTCCGGTAATTTCTGTCATACCTGAGTGGAATAGATCTATACATTCGGTGCCTTATATAGTTTCTTTATTCTTATAGTCAATGATTCGTTACAGTCAACCTTCTGTCTTCACTTTATTTCTGTGGTGGTTTCAGGAGGTGACAATTGAGCAGCTCCTCCCTATTTTTCTTTCTCTTCTGAAAGATGAATGTCCGGATGTCAGGCTGAACATCATCAGCAAGCTTGACCAAGTTAATCAGGTTGGTGGTTTAAAATTGATAACTCCAAGTTCTTCGGATTAATAATATATATTCTCAATTAAACATATCGCTTTTGATATATTGTTCATTGAAACTTAAAATATACATGTTTATACAGGTAATTGGTATTGACCTATTATCCCAGTCTCTATTACCAGCTATTGTTGAGCTTGCTGAAGATCGACACTGGAGGGTTCGACTGGCCATCATAGAATATATACCCTTATTGGCAAGTCAGTTGGGTGTAGGGTTTTTTGATGATAAACTTGGACCCCTTTGTATGCAATGGCTTAAGGACAAGGTTTGTGAAGCTAGTAAATATTATGTTCTGATCGGTCTAGTCCTCTCATTTTTAAAGCATGTTTTATTGACACTTATGGTTGACTGAAAGACTAGTTTTGTGCTAGAGCTTTAATGATTAGTGTTAATCTGTACCTCTTGAAACTTGTCATCTGCTGCAATTATTATTAATAATGCAAATCTTAGTTCTTGGTTTCTCTAGAAGTCTTGTATGTGATAAAGAGTGACTTCTTCAGCTGATTTCCTTCCCAAAAAAATGCTGTAACTTTGTAATTTGAGAGCGCTAAAGTACAGATGGTGAACAGACAAGTGATTGACTCAACTTAGTATATATATATATATTTTCTTTAGCTATGTAGGCTGCCAAAGAAGTAAAGAAGAAACTGATATTCTGTGTAATGATTTGCATGCCTAGTCTTTTGGTGAAGGGTTGTACGGAATTGTCCATTGGCCTAGTCAATTTCAACAAGTTCATATTTTTCCGCTACGCTTGCAAATTCAGTCCCATTTTTCTCTTCTTTTTGAGCAATCAAGTCATATTGTCTTTACTGGTAGTATTGGTTATAATTGTAGGTATTCTCTATTCGAGATGCGGCTGCTAATAATGTGAAACGCTTGGCAGAAGAGTTTGGACCAGAATGGGCAATGGAGCACATTATTCCTCAGGTGTTGTTTTGACATTTTCCTGCTGATATATATCTTGGTTTCTTAATATGCGTTAGTGTAATATTTCTCCTTCACAGTAAAAGAATTCAAATATGGTATTTGGTATTCGGTATTCATTCAAACAATATAATTTACAGGTTCTGGACATGATTAATGATCCACACTATCTGAATCGGATGATCGTTCTGCAAGCAGTTTCTCTTTTGGGTCCTGTTTTGGGCTCTGAGATTACCTGTTCAAAACTGCTCCCTCTGGTCATCACTGCATCAAAAGATAGGTAGAACTATTGAAACATGGGTCTTCTTGTATGCTTATAGGAATCAGCGCTGATCGCTAATCTTACAGGGTTCCCAATATCAAGTTCAATGTTGCAAAAGTGTTGCAGTCTCTTGCTCCAGTTGTTGATCATTCTGTAAGTAGCCTTTTAGGTTATCTTTTTTAATAATAAACTTTATACCAGTGTTCTGATTATTTTAATATGCCACTAGGAAAACTGTAGAGCTTCTAACTTCATAATTATTTTCCAGTTCCAATTTTCATGGTAGAGAAATATTAAGTTCTTGATTATTCTTGATTGCCGTTCCATCTATATATTATTTTGAATTAGTTAGTTGTTGAGTTCTCTGCTCTAAGTTTCAAACATCTTGTTTGAATTGCTTACATTTCTTCACATTTTGAAATTGCTTTTTGGAACAATGAAGGTTGTTGAGCAGACTATCCGTCCCTGTTTGGTTGAGCTAAGCGAGGATCCAGATGTCGACGTTAGGTTCTTCGCCTCCCAAGCGCTTCAATCTAGCAATGAAATCATGGTATCCGGTTAGATCAATCTGCATATTGTCAGTTTTTCGGCCCTCAAGTTATTTTTCAAGTTTCTTATGTAACTGGAACCAAGTCAACTTGAATATTATCACATTGATACCCATTTTCTCTTCCTGAAATCTTTACCAATTTCTGTTTCGTTGGTCAAGAAGTGAACGGTTGAAATGCGATTATACTAATCCTATCACGTTCAAACATCACAGAATGTAAAAGTGATGAGAAATTTTTTGTTGATTTGTACTTTGGAGAAGATTCAGACTGTTCTTAATATTGAAATGCGATTTGTACATCTCCATTGAATTGATCAGCTGTGTTTATGAGAAACGTATCAGAAACAAAATAAGTCAAAAGAAAAGGAATAACCTCACCAACTGGTATTGGTTTTAATAAAAGGGACTATGATTGTTTAAACAAGAAGTATCAGGTTGGATCAATGTGAATTAAAAAAACATGTCAGAGTGCGTGTGTGCACTGTTTTGATGAAAACAAAAATAGGTATAAGGAAATATAAAAATGTGCTTTATGTGCAGCCTTTTTAAATTACAGTGTGTTTTAAATCTTGTAAATGAGAAAGTTTGCCTCTAGGAGTGTTATATGTATATGTGGTTGGATTTTGCTTGATTTAAGTGGATGGGGGAAAAATGTTATAATTGAGTAATTATTTAAAGTTATTATAAATTTTTATTATGTTTAAAATTTGATCTTCAAAAGATTTTGAGTCTTATAATGATAACGAATAATCTTATTTATATGGATCAATTTTTTTGAAGATCAAAGTGTGATTATTAATTGAGATTATTGACTGTATCTTGCAGATAAATGAATTAAAAATATTAAGTTAGGTTGAATTATATCTATTTTAAATTAAATTAGATATTATAAGATTTTAAGAATATATTTGATAGTTGATTGATAGTTTTTAAAATTTTTCCAACAAAAAAAGTCTTGTTAAATTGTACATTTGGTAGGTAAATGGTAACTATCTTTTAAAATTGATGTACTCAAAATTTTAAAAAATATTTATATACTTTAAGAGTTGTTATATTTTAATTAGATATAATTTAGATAATGTGATACTCTTAAAGTATGTAAGTATTTCTCTTAAATCTATAATAGCATGTTTGGTGGAGTAAAAGATAAAATTGATTCTCGTAAATAAGAAGAATAATTTTTCCCTCAAATTTATTGTTTGTTATGTTTTTATTTTACATGCTCCGTATTTTATGTTTATCGTCCTTATGAATTTGATCCTCATTAGTTTACATAATCTCCAGACTACTTAAACTGGAATCCCGATGGCCTGAAGTAACATCCAAAGAAACGCAGCCCAAAACATTCAAAATGTTCCGTTTTATTTGGAGCAACACTAATAAGTAGTGCGCTTGTTTAGGACATGACCAAACGCGCTTATTTACGCCATTCCAGACACAACTTCCATCATACTTACCAGCACTTAAAATAAAACAAAAAATAAGTTAATCCAAACAAGCATATAATACCTTATCTATTGGTGCGCGGGATTCTTCCATTATATGGACTTATTAGGGTATGTGTGGATTATATTCTAGAAATAAATTGAGTATAATAGATTTTGGATAATTGATTCTTAAAAAAGTTAGTATTTATAGCTTATACTAAAATCATGATTTTAGATAAAAAAATATATATTCTAAGAAAGAATGAGTATTTATATGGCTTATACTAAAATCATGGTTTTGTAGAAAATTGATTTTGGCAAAAGAGAATGTTTGGGTAAACACTTGCTATTATCGAAATCTGGGATGCTTTTATGGAAATAATTGGATGGAGAGAGGGGAAAAGTAAAATGATTTCCTTTTGGGTTGATTAATAATCCTCTTTAGATCTCCACTTGCCATGTATAGTAGTAAAGTTTTCTGCTTCCAAAATTCATGACTTCTACTTATAGAAGAACTTTTATATCACAACGTCACAAGACTTGGTGAAAGAGTCTTTGATAGGGAAGTGATTGGACAGATTATTCTTGCATTCTTGTTAAGCCTCCGATTGATGAGCACATTTGTTGGAGACTATTAAAAATTCTCACATTTGGTTGAGAAAGCAATTTGTGGGGATTTGATTCAAGACTTCCGTGGTAATTGTATGAAGGGATTCATGAGAAAGCTGCATTGAAGTAGAACTTCAAGGTATATCTTGAGGGATGGAGATTTGAATGTTTAACAAACTACGTTAGGAGACACATGGCACTGGATTGGGATATCAAGCTCGATCATGTCTACTGTGAAGCTAATAGATGCACTAATTGGTTCACCAAGAATGCCCACAATATTCAAGGACATTGCCCTTTTGTCGATGCTCCTCCTCATTGTAGAAGGTTGATTGTTTTGGATCAGCAAAGCAAGTTTCTTTGCTTGCCTTCTCTTCTAAATGGCTTTGTCATGGCCCTCTATTCTTAAAAGAAAAGTCAAGGAGTCAGATGTGTGTACCTGAGCTACAGCTGGAGGAAGCAATATGGAGAGCTAGAGTTGGAGATTCTTTCCACCATTGAATCAAGCCAAACTGATAGCATTTCGATTCAATTTGAGAGATGGAATAAAATCCACAGAACAATGCATTGCCCTATCAGGTCTCCAGCAGCAGCTTGCCTTTGACAAAATGGCTAGGGCAACATGTCTTCACCTCACTTGCATACTTGATCTGATTGCCCAAATTCATCCTCTTCACATTTAATTGGGAGACATGCCTACTTCTGGCAATTTGAATTCACTGAAGTTGTCATTTTGATGTTCATTTGTGAGTAGATGGCTTGATTCAAAATCCTCAACTTCAGTAAGTTGATTATACAACTAACGACAGTTTGCATGAAACATGAGCATATATACACTCCAATACAGAATTCATTGCAAATGAACATAACACTAATTCTCGAGAAATTTTGATGGCCATTTCAGAAAAGGAAGATCTCTACTACTGTACTACATATTTAATTAATCATAAAGATGGCAGTTCATCAGTGACGAAATAAAGTAAACTACGTTAATCATTGGGAAAGAAAATGGTAAATGAGGGGGAAAATGGTAAGAATTCATTAATTCTCACTGAAAAAGAAAAATTGAATACAATTAACAAGAGGCTTTATTGTCCAAGCCATTAAGAAAACTTTCCTTCCTGTGCATAGAATTTTCTGCATCACTAAGGTTGGATCTAGCCAATTTAATGTTATTGATAAGAGATTCTGCAGCACTACTCAAACCTTTCCTCCCAACCAAACTCACCCCTAAGTTGTTCAACATTGTTACCCTGTTCTCATCTCCCTTGATCTTACTTAATTCAACAACCCGCTTCTTTGAAACCAAGGCGTAAAGACAAACGCAGCTAGATTCTGAAAATGATCCTCCAAATTTTACCCTTAGTAATGAACTAGAATCAAGATCGTTTATCTTTGGATCAAACAATGCGGAGAAACTCCCAAATGCCAAGTCAGGTTTCTCAAATAATTTGTTCAAATCATCATTCCCCTCCACAACAGTTCTATTTTGGTCAACTGAAACCGAGAGCCTTTTCTTGGCTGCTCTCAAAATGTTTGCAGCCTCTCTCATTCCACTAAGAAATGCGCCGTGCATCGTTGCAGGATACTGTTTGCTAGTAGCCTCTCCTGCAAAGAACACTCTGCCATCTCCAATGCTCTCCGAAAGGTAATCATAATCATCTCCGGAAGACCCAATAGCAACATAGGAGTATGATCCATATGTGAAATGATCTTTTCCCCACCGAGTACAGACAGCTTGAACAGGATCTGGAACGGCAATCCCCTTTGGATGAAAAATACCCCTTAGAATGTCTAGTACCCTTCTCACAGACTCCACTGGCGACATCATTTCAAACCTAATTGCAGCATCCCCAGCAACGAGAGCAACGAGAAGTGGGCCTCCAGACACTGAAGAGTAACTATAAAATAGAAAAAACTCACCTCTCATACTCAGGTCTTCAGTCAAATGACCAAATGTATCAATGTTTCCACCCCAGAAATTATATGGGAACAGCATTGCAACCTTATTCAGCAGCCCAAAACCCAATCTATGGATTGCATCTTTCTTTCTTTGAGGAAGTTCTGGGACAAACTCTATCGATCCTCTTTTAAGCACTCCTAATGGCACAGTACAAAGGGCCATGTCTCCCTGGAACTCCTGTCCATCAGCATATATCAATACCCCATCTGTTCCATATTTGACACACTCTACAGTTCTTCCATAGAAAATAGGAAGGTCCTCAGCAAGGGCACGAACAAATCTTTCATTGCCCCCAGGAATAAAACAATGATCACCACCCATTTCAAATGGATCATCCTGGTCCCAATAAGCCATTGACAAATTAGACATTAAAGTAGCATTTGCGTATTCCAAATTTGCGAGATGCCAATTTAAAAGCATACGCTCTTGCGGGTCCTCAGCAACCTTGTAAGCACGCCGAAAAGCTTCAAGTGCAGTCCCTAATGAAACATCCACTGATTTAACTTCCTCTATCATCGCCTGCCTAAGCTTACAAACTCTTTCTAACAACTTATTAAACGAAACCTCTATACTAGAATCAATCTCAGAATCCACAGCTTTCCCATCAGGTAAATACAGAGGACATATGTCTCTCACCTTGTGTAGAGGCAACCCCAATTGCCTTGCAAGAACACCCAGCGGGTTACCATTTATACCTGTGAGTACACTTCCACCAAGGTCTGCTGCAGCTACAACACCATCACCCTTCATCTTCTTCGTCTTCACACGTCCACCTGGGCGGTTCCTACCTTCTAAGACCACAACCTTGAATCCCATGAACACCAATTGTCTTGCTGCAACCAACCCTGCAAGCCCTGCACCAACGATTATCACATTACCCTTCTCCACCCCATCAAAAGACCTCAACTTTGCTTCTTTAATAGCCGGAGCAAGCCCAAAGTTGATGTAACCATGCTCCAAGAGAAAGCGATAAGCCGAGTCAACTAGCCCTTTGTGCTCTAACCGAATAGACTGGAGGGCGTGATCATGGGTCAACCAAACCAACACATTAGTTCTCCACCGAGCCAGAATATGGTTCCGGATAACGATGTAGTTCGCTTGCTCCGTCCCACCAATAGTGGAGACCACATTGGCTTCGATTTCTTCCTCCGTGAGAGAGTCCACCGGGAAGCCCACGGAGATTGCGATTAGTGCTTCAACGTCGCAATCTTTCGCACCATCAGATCGCCGGTTCCGAGAGAGTGACGTGTTTCCGACGAATTCAGTGAAGAACTTCTTCCTCCGCCTACGCTTCCTGGCTGGGGGCTCGGGCTCCGCCGGGGATGGTGCGCTTCGGTTACTATTTTGGAGCGGTTCGTCAATGGGGTTTTCAGGAACGGGGTCAGAAGAGTCGTCAAGAGCCTCCGATGTCGTTTCTTTGGGCAAAGACTGGTCTTCTTCCGGTGAATTTTGAAGATCGAGAAGCGGGGTCTCAGAGGGGACAGGGGACAGAACGATGTCATTTTCCGGTGAAGATTCATCGGAAGCGTTTGGATTATCGAGTTGCTCTTGAGGAGGGTCCGCCGTCGAATCCATTGAGTGCTTTTGTCCTTGAATCCTATGTTCTTCGCTCTGTTTTTAGTCCGTTCTGTTCTCAACTTCTCGATATCTCACTCACTCGAACTCAAACTCGAAAATAAAACAAAACAATGTCTTCCCATTTTAATAAAACGATTTTACTGATACCTATATTTTTTTAATTTTTAATTTTAATTTATTACCTACAATTTTTATCTTTTTATTAATTTTTATAATTTAATTTTATTAACATTTTTAATTTATAAAAATAAATTAAGTGGTCAATTAAAAGTTTATGACCAGGCTTATATTCAGTTTAACTTGACCTAACTTATTTTAAAAAAATATATAAACTTAAACATATATAAAAATCTATTTCTTGTTAAAAGATAATACTCTGACTTTCTAAAAAATTTATTAAACCTATCGGCTAAATCTATTATTAAAATATATTTAAATATAAAAATATCAAGAATAGATGTTCAACTTCAACTAAATGAATATAATATAATATTTTATTGGTAATTTTATTTTTATCTTATAAATTGAAACAATCCCTATGAACAATAACACTAAATTGTATTCAGGCCGCTCACACTCACGCCCAGATCTGAAACCTTATACTTTACTTGGTTTAAGAAAAGGGAGCGTTTCAAAGGTTAACTTAAAAGATTGTAGTGGAGGATAAGAAATATAAATAGAAAAAAAGAGAAAATACTTCTTATTTACTTTAAGAGGTAAAGGGAGAGGAATTTATTATTAATTAATAATTATATTCTTATTATTTTATTTAAATTTTTTATTATTATTTTGACCCAATTCGATTTTTGATGCTATAGGCATGAATGATTTTGCTAATTCTTGAAATTTTATCCTAAAAAACTATTATACGCATTAACTTTGTTTCTCCGAGCTTTATTAGTATACACTCTGAGAGGAAGAGAATCGAAGAAAGCCCTCGCCATCTCTTGTTCTCTAAACTATCTCCTGTTAAGGCTTTATTATTACACACACTCTTAGACTTGACTATTATTTTTCTCTTTGAACATTTATAGATTCTCTCCTTGCCTTCCACTGCTCTTTTTCTCCCTAGATCTACCCTTCCTAGAAGCCATATTCTTTCATAATTGTCAGAAGCCATTCCGATTCTTTCATAATTGTCATAAAACTCCACTCTCCAATGCTTCCTTATTCTTCAGGAACCACATTTCTATTCACTTTCCCGGTCCAAAAAAACTTTTCTATAGAGCTATTTTTATTGTCTCTATAGAAATTAGGTACTCTCATCATTTTTTGATTGCTTTCTTTATTTTGTTGTATTTCTCTTAAACTTTTTTAAAAAAGGATAAAGATTAAGCTTTTCTGAGTGAGGGGGAGAGAGAGAGCTTCAGGAGAGTAGGAGTAAGAGCGGAGTGTCCATGGAAGTCAGGGTTAAGCCCGTCGCTGGCCTCGCCGCAATGCATGGTCTTAATAAAAAATGAACATGGGGATAACACTAGAATATTTAAAAGTTATTCTAAGTAGTTTTATCAAAAATTCTTTAAAATAATATTTTCCTTCCCCTTCTCATCATTTTCTGAACTAAAGATGATTTTCACTCCCTTACCCTACCCTCCACCCCCCAACAATGCCTTCATGTTAATTGTACTCACGCCGCTGACACTCCCGCTCTGACTCTGCCTACGCCATCGGCCCGTCGCTCACTTTGCTCAGGTTGGTCTTCGTCTCTACGGCATCGCCCACGTCTCTCAAGTCTGCACTCGCCGTCGCTCACTCTCCATATCCCCCGGACGCTGCTCTGCCTTCGCCGTCACTCACGCTGCCTGTCTTCTCTTTCTCGGGTTTTTTTATAATCCCCCCGATATAACCCTAGCAAGCCAAAAGCCAGCGCAAATCCCAGTTTGCGTAAGTCCCGAGTTCCCCCCCCCCCCCCCCCCCCCCAAAAAAAAACTCAGCGGGTAACACGGGTTTCTGAGCGAGCGCCTTCGTAACTAAGTCTCGTTTAGAAGTTGAGTTTCTAGTAGTTTCTAAAGCTCCCAGTCTCAGTGAGTGACAGCGTAACTTAGCGAACCCTGCAAAGCAATGACGGCGCTATGGATGGAAAAGGGTTATGAGCCCTTGACCGAAAGCGAGAAAGCAGACCTTGATGCTATTGCTGCACTGAAAGAGTCCCCTGCTATTGAACTCAAGGTTTCTCTTTCGCTCTTTAACTAGTCCCCTGCTATTGAACTCAATGTTTCTCTTTCGCACTGTATTCTCTTTCATCCGCTGTGTATAGAATTTTTCATCGGTTCTCCATTATTGCCAGTGACCCTTTGCATTCCTTTAGAGGTTAATTCGACAGATTCTATTTTTTTCTTCTTTTGTTGTCGAGTGGCACCATAGATGCTTAACCTAGTTGCGTAAGGCTGCTGACTTTGTCGAGACCCATATAAGTTTGAATTTTGTTTTGCAGTTTCCATGAATGGTAGGACTGGGTGTGTCAAATTGTCAATCTTCTTTAATTCCATTGATGTTGTGCTTGTTCAAGTTTTTTTTTCCTGTATCAACTGTCCAATTAAATTTCGAGATATTGAATGATGGATTTATTTTTGCACAGGAAACGATGTTTTGACTTTGGATGCGTAATATTCATATACTTTAGTGTCAATTTATCTTACCTGTTAAGACTGGTTTAAACTTTAGAAGGGAGTACGATTTTTTCATGAGGCACATGTCATCAATAGATGAAAAATTAGTTGTTTCTTTGGAGCTTAGTTTATTATGTGAACTAAGTTCCAGAAAGACATTATACTAGATGGGGTAATCTTGCTTAGCCTGTTGCATTGTTCATCAAAAAGATGGTATTATCTTGCTCCAAGTTGTTCTGGGTAACAGCCTTGTTTCGTCTTTTCTGTTTTCAATTTTCACTCTACCTTTCTAGTTTTCACGATGTCACCCTTCCATTCACTTTTCAGGAAAAAGGGCAATCAATATGTCAAAATGGGTAAAAAAAAAAAACCATTATTTCGATGCTATTGAGTGTTACACAAGGGCAATAAAGCAGCGAGTCTTGAGCGCCTCAGAGAGCGCAGTTCTTTTTGCAAACAGAGCACATGTAAATTTGCTGCTAGGAAATTATAGACGTGCTCTAACAGATGCAGAGGAGGGATTTAAGTTGCCCCCACTCGAATATAAAGGTATTAATGGTTTTATTTGTTCCCTGTACTTCTGAGCCACTGTCTCAAAGCAATGCCAACCTTGCACAGGCTATTTATAGAGCTGTCAAAGCACCTCTTGTACTTGTATTCGTGTAATTACTATAGTTATGTTTTGTTACATGTTGTCTTATTAGTTGATTAAATATTTTTTATAATTTAAATTGAGTTAATTTTTAATTTTAAACTGATTAATGTTATGAAAAATTTATTTGAAGTTTTCTAAAATGCAATCCACAAAAAGACATGTGTAAGGAGGTTTATTAATGGATATGTTATAAAGGCCTATAATGTAGCCTTTTAATAGAATTAGGAAAAAAAAGGATTTTTTAATAAGTTTCAGGCTAGATTAGACATTTGTATGTGTCATATTTATTTTAGAAAAATAGCTTATAACAGGTTATAGGTTAGATTTATATAGAATTATTACTTATAGGTCTAGCCTATTAAGGCCAAGATTAAGTCTGACATGTTTCCATACCTACTTATACATAAGCTATCAAGGAAAAGTTAAATAATTTAATAAAAAGATAAAAATGTATATATACTAAATTAAAAATTGAAAATGTATAGGTGATTTTACACTGATTTTCCATTTAATAAAAAATATAAAATTTATAACAATTTGTATTATTGTTAGACTATAAATAATACAACTTATAATCGAATCCTATATCTAATTATATAAAGTTGAAAAATAGTGGATATTATTCATGACTTTCTATAAATATTAAATTATATATTTATACATTCCACAATGGTCATACCAAAATTAAGTTAACATGTTCAATGCTGGTGAATTCTTGAAGGGGTAGATCATGTTTGGTAGAAATGAAAACAATTAAAAAAATATGTAAAGAGAATCAAGATAATCACACCTATGTTTAGGTGGCCACTAATAAATTTCATTACTTTTTTTGTATACAAGTTTAAGTGAGTTGGGTTTTAAGAACTTACTACTGATCTTATGAGTTATAAGTTAATTTTTTATAAATTAGACATTTTTGTTGGCATAAATTTCTATCACTTTGTTCTTCTTGGAAATATGAGCAACAAATTTTTCCCAGCACAGCATAAATGGAAAGTAATTCTTCACCATGAAAGGTTACCAAAAAGATTTTGTTTGTCTTCAATTAATACTTAAAGGTGAGAGGCAACTTAGTCTTTTTCATTTGAATTGTTTTCAATCTTTATAAAATATTTTGTTTCTATTCTTATGCACATTGGACAAGATTATTATCTTCATTATATTCTAGCTTCATTCCATTAAAAATCTTTCTACTAAAACCAAAGAGGGCCTTAATCTTGGAAAATCTTTTGACCAAAAAAAAAAAAGACTCTTTGGGTCATTCAATTTGTTTCCCTCTAGCTGAAAATAAATAAATAAATAAAAATTTATGGTTCAAATTCAATATCTTATGCTTAATTGTCATAATTCCTTCCTCTAAAATTGATAGAGTACTATTCTTTTTAAAGGACTATTTGAGGCTTTTGAAAAAGATTTGATTAAGAGAATTGAATGGATATGCATGTTATAGTAACACTAATTTTTTTTCCCTCTTAATCTTTTAAACTTAAGTTTATTTATATCCATTGCAACTAATTATCTAATCTAATGACAATAATTCGACCTGTTTTTTTTTTTTCACTTCTTCATTTACTTAAATATGTGTCATAATTATATTTATGATAAATTTTAATAGTTAAAAATTGATTAAAAAATTAGTTAAAATGGATATTAATAAATATAGGTAAGTTTTATCTTTTTGTTTTTTTAATATCCACCTACCATATTCTTTTCATAAAGGCTTAATAGCAGAACACTTTACCTTGTCCCTGTATTGTCACAATTCGAAATCATATGATATGAATAATGCTATTGGTTACCATGACTGATTTTATTTATTGATATTATAGTCAGTATAAATTTAATAATAAAAATCTAAGAAAAATATCTAATTATATTGTCAAATAATCCCTCCACAGTAAACTTGCTACTATAAACCAATATAATCACAAACTAAGAAATGACGATTACTTCCCGCTTAACGGTGGCAGTCGGATACATATTGGTAGATGAATACATTAAAATAACCTTTGATGTTTATTTATCAGTCAGCGCGTGCGTGTGAGCGCTATATATATATACATATCATGGGGATAGATTTGTACAAGGATGTGATTGTAATAGACTGGAAAATAAGTTGCTGCTCATAGCAGCTCAGAAAAAGAAAGGAAAAATGATTAAGATATAATATCATGATCATGTTGCAAGTCCTGGTGAGAGAATCAGAGCATGCTGTTGACTACGAAATTCTGTGACTTTCTCAATCTTCTTGGCACTACACAGGCTGCTCCCTCCCAACCGATCCTGTGGTTCACATTGTCGTATACTACCAAATAGCCTCTCAATGATATGTCTGCAAAAGTCAAAAGCATGGTGGCATTAGACACGTGGGTACTCACTATAGTAATCTAGTTTCCCAAGTACTAGTAGTTAGAAACCATATATACTCCATTAGTCTTTAATATAATATAAGACATATTTAACTAATTTAATTAGATTAATATAATTAACTTAGTTAATATGTTATTTTTTCTTTAAAAACTCTAATAATCTTCTTTAAATCTTTCTCTCATTCTCTTACTTGATTAATATTAAGAGAATATTAATAAGTATAATTTAGAAAAAAATTAATAAATAAAGGTAATATATCTTATGTTTAGGACCAACTAAAATCAACTCCATAATGAAGTCCTATATTAAGGATTGAAAGAATATATTATTTGACTAAAGGAAGTACATTACATAAGGTTCTTATCAGGTAGGGTCTAAGGATGGACAGATATACAAAGCCTTATCTCTACAAGAAGAAAAACTATTTCTAAGATTTGAACTTGTGATCTCTAGGTCATATGGAGGCAACCTTACTATTGCTCTGGAACTCACCCTCTATGAATATTACTCCCTTCGGTCCAAAATATGAGGTTTTATATTTAGGACTAGAGAGTGAGTATAAGACTATGAGATATATTGCAGATGTTATTTTGAACATAAATAAGCTTTCATGTATTCCTGAAAGGTGTACCTCCAAGTATAATTGAAGATCCATCATGAACATCGGAGCCATCAAGTATAGCCAAGCACACATTCCCTTTGTTCTGCAGCATATAGAAGTTTGTTAGAAGAACTAGCATTAACACAATGGTTGGAGCTTAAGTTAACATATACTTACGCTTATAATCAAATAACCCTCAGGATGTATATGAAACAAAGTGGACAAAATCCACCATTTGCTTCCAAATTTAAGTGTCAGAGTCTTGAATATATGATTGACTTCTTTGACGGATCTGCATGCATATAACATAAAATATAGAGCAGTATGTTACCGTGATTGATGTTGCTCTAAGTAAGGTGAGTAAAACTAAAGCAAAGAAAATAATACTCTCTTCAGTCCTAAATATAATACTTCAATCCACTTAGTTTTCCAAATATATGTATTTTTTTTCTAAACTCTTCCCATTGACTATATATATTAAGGGGTTTTTCCATGAAGGGAGCGGTTTTTAATACGAATGATTAAAAGGGATCCTTTAGGTTAGGGAAACCAACATACATTCTTTACAAATAACTAACTATTTATTAATTTCTATAAATTAATTACCTAATTCCTATGTTTAGAATTAGAGAAAGTATTTATTTTTTTCAAGAGGTATTTTAAACAAAAATTAAAGCAAGCATAGTCTTGGAAAAACAAAAATAAAGAACTCCATGTGTCTGTTATTTTTTATTTTTCTTTAAATTTTGAAATTTCAAATGGATATCGGATTGGGACATATACATTGAAGATGGAGGGTAGCCTTGAGTAGAAGTGGATTTTTAACCTGAGTAAATAATTAGTGCTTGGATAAATGGCTAAAGGCCCATTCAATAACTGGAGGAGGTAAAGTCAAAATCATCAATTGAATATGAAGAAATTGAGATACTAAATTTACATCTTTGCTTTTTCTAAATCAAGTTGGCATGATGACATAGATACGTAAATAAAAATGCAGAAGTCAAGATTGAGAACAGAGAAACTATGTAGAAAGTACGACACAGAACATATGGAGGAAGAATGACTCGAAAGAGAGTTCTGGCAAAAGAAATTAAATAATAAGACAACTTGAAGCTAATCCAGATGATTTCTCATACCTGACCACAAAATTAGGTCGCCAGCAAATGGGCAAAGTTGTATCTGAATCATCTCGGACAAGTCCAAACTCAGAAACTTCTTCAAGCTACACAAATATGTAGATAATAATGGAATTCATGGAATTTAATGGAAGAAGTTTTCATCATTATTCCAGATGGTGTAGAATTGAACTTACAGAAGCAATGAGATTCAAATACGCCTCCTTTGTAAAATATGTATAAGAACTGCCAGTATCAAAAACAACCTTTCCTACTTTGCTGGGCCCA
The DNA here is from genome assembly GCA_037074615.1 of Leucaena leucocephala. Taxonomy (NCBI): domain Eukaryota; kingdom Viridiplantae; phylum Streptophyta; class Magnoliopsida; order Fabales; family Fabaceae; genus Leucaena; species Leucaena leucocephala. The sequence continues at coordinate 15,195,647 of CM073562.1, forward strand.
TTTAAACCAAGCATGCTATTTCCATAACGTATTCCTAGAATCTCAGTTTGGTATAAATCTCTGTACAGAATATATGGCATGTAGAAGTTAAGAAAATCAAAACAAGGAGTAACAAGTACTTTAAATAAGATGGTAAGAAATGAAAATGCAGGTAGAGTGCACCACAGATGAAAACATGAAACAAAATCTACAAATACACATTAAGGTGGAGACTATGAAATGATGACAATAAAACAACATCAGAAACCTCTACTCACGTAGTAAGGGCATTGACCATGGGTGTCCAAGTCATACCCCAATATGGCACAAAATCGTCACCTAAGAACATGTACCCACCACCAGTTTCACGAGTACTTAGGCAATGTCCAATCACATTCTTAATAAACCCTTTGCTTGCCAACTGGAAAGGTAGACTGACTTTAGCCCTGCTGAGTCCCATGATCCCGTCTGTTTTTGCCAAAGTGTTTAAAAGTAAGCCCTCTTGATCATATCCGCACCTTTAAATGGAAATGGTACAATCAGCAGTTTTATGGAATACATATATCCCCCCCCCCCCCCCCAAAAAAAAAAAACAGAGGGTAACATAAATGAAAATAAATACCCAAGAACTAAATTTAAATTGGCCTTGGATCCATTTGTAGTGACAAGATGAAGATGATCTCTAACGAGAACCCCCATGGAAGAGCTATGATCCGCATATTCAATCTCATAGTCACACTGTTGGAAATTGTCATGAATTTCATTCCTCTGATTTTTCTGAACTTCAGTGCAAAGAGAATCCATAGGTGGTACCATGCTTCCCCTTGCTGGCTTGTACAAGAGATGTGCTCCCTAAATCAACTATATCCTTTGAGTAAACATATTTTTCCATCTCAAAAACCCATTTAAAATCTGAAAAATAACCATTATGATCAGCTGATATCTATGACGGGGAACTTTCTAATCATCAACCTAACCATCTATGTTCTCTTATATTTGTTGTACTTACATATTTAATTTTTCGTTTGGAGGGACGGGTCCAAAACAGTTTCCCAGGATATGCGCAAATTCCAATTAGTGCCTTCATGGATGTTCATATTAACTAGATATAGATACGATAAGAAGCTAAAAAATCCTACCTCAATCCAAGCATATGATGCACCTCAGTATGCCTCTAATTTGACAGATTGATGAAACATGAAAACATAAAATTATCATATTGACTGACACACAAAACAGTAATTACCTTTGCACAGCTTCTGCATGGAGCATCACACTGAATCCACGTTAAGTCACTCCCGGTATCGACGTCAAGAAAATAACGCCTTGGAGGATTCCCAACAAGTAAATATGTGAAATACAACCTACATTGAAGTGACAAGTCAAAGTCATCATATACAATCAAGTAATACCTTCCTTTCAAATATAAGGTATTTTCGGAAAGTCCTATGTTTTAATATGTAAAACATTTTACTGAATTCTAAGGGCAATTACTTGCCTCCCATAAGAAACAAATAATTAATGATTGGTATTGCGTAAAATGCCTTATGTAATGAACATAGACTCAAAAATGCCTTATATTTGAAACGGAGGGAGTATCATTTAGCAGCTGGGGCAGTATATGCCTATGGGAATAGCAATGAGTGCAAAGCACTAATTTGAAGTTTATATTACACTCTCAAGGCCAAATATCAGAAGCAAAATTCCCATAAAAGCATACAAACAAGAATTGATTTTCCCTGGATAAAGTAGTTTTTGACTTGTAAATGAAACAAACAATTCAACGTTCAAAGAAACACTTCTCATGTTTCAACATACCCATCTGGATAAACAGTGCCCCGGACTGGAAATACAGAGGAAGAATCAGCTGCTGCAACTCTAGAAGCAACTAATTTGTTGATATCTGTGGTTCCTTGGGAGACTAAGTTCTCTCTCTGTACGTCAACAAGTTTATCCAATTTAAGCTTAACATCTTGCTGACCAAGGATACCGAATTTGGGAAACAACGGGAAGAAGAACGAACCGGGTCGATCTTCCCTCTCAGAATTACGGAATTCCTCAAGGGTTTGTGACGAAATAGAACCGTATAGGAAAAGAGCGAAAATGATAATACCAAAGAAGGAAAAGAACTTCCTGGGACCACGAAATAAGAGTCTTCTGAACGAAAATTGAAGCCGATGATCACGTGAGTATGGTCCAATTTGCAGATCACTCTCCGGATTATCATGACGAGATCGTTCTTCGTTTGGTATCACATGATCTGGAGACGGAGACGAATCAGTGACAGTAAAAGCAGTGATTGTTTTACCCAATGAGGGCTTATCTGGTGGAGGAAGAGATATTATAACAACCCCTTTAATGTTCTGAGGTAATTGATCTTCTTCCATCTCTCTATCACCAGAAAATTGTTCGATAATGCGAAGAGAGTAAGAAGGCCAGAACAAGAGGACAAAGTCTTCGCCTCCAAGTCCATAATATGACTTGCATCGGTCAAACTAAAACTCTCTGAAAGGAAGAAAATTTTTTGCGTTCACACTTTCACACCGTACCATCTTCCTCAAACTTCCCAAAGCCCGTTGGATTCGAATAGCCAAGTAAGCAAAAATTAAATGATGCTGCAATTAGACAAAACTTCCACGGCCACTGATCAAGAAAAGTGATTAATTTTTTTTTTTAAAAAAACACAAAAAACTGTATCTTTCATTCAAAAGATATAAATTTTACCTGTCAAAAAAGAGAAAGTGCTTACTTTTTTATAATCCATTTTATAAGAATTATTCAGAAAAAGGCATCCTATTAAGAAAGTATCGAAATCCTAACTTTTGAAAGCCTTTTTTATTGCCCCCTTTTATTTTGTAAAGTATGATGAGAGAGTTTGCGGTTGCATGCTGCGCCCCAATTTCGGATTCCTATTTCAAAGGATTCTGTTCTGTTTTTAATGCCTCAAAACAGAGAAGTGTTATTTTGATTCTACGCCCCCATTCTCTCTCACAACTGATCCTTATTTGGTTATAATTAATATATTCATTTTACAAATAACCATTCGAGGAATACTAGAATTCAAACATTTAAAAACAAGTTACAGACCCTTAAATCGTTTTTTAATTAGTTGAATTACAATCTGACATAAAAAAAAAACAAATAGAGTGATATATGTGCAGAGCTGAATAGAAGCCATTCACTTCCTTCAAGAGAGGGAAGTATGATAGAAGGGTATATTTAAAAGTTTATTGTGTATTATATAGAATGACTGCGATAGGCAAAGAGAATAAATTTATAAAAAGGTTTCTACAGAGATAAATCTAGATTCTTCCATTAGTTTTTACTGTTAAATATAGTGTTTTGCTTTGCCGTCTATTTTATATAAATTGGTTGGATTCCATCTCTAATTTTCTCTATTAAATAACTTGTTTTATTAAACCTTTTGTTTATATCTGCCATTAGTTTTAGATAAATTAGATTTATCATCTAGTTTTTACCATCAAACAATTTATTTTGTTGAGTTTATCATTTTGTTCTGCCATTAGTTTTTATAGAAATTAACATGTTTTTTCCCGTTAGTTTTCACTAATTTGTTTTGCTCATTCATCAGTATTTATTCCACATTTAGTTTTGGTATAAATTATAAACTAGTGTGGATTTTGCCATTAGTTTTCATCATTAAATAACTTATTTTGTTGACTTTTTCTATTCTTCCTATAGTTTTTATATGAATCAGCGTGAGTTTCATATTTAGTTTTCATCTTGCTCTGCTCTTCGCGCTAGAACGAGTTCCGAGTGAAGTTGCTACAGGCAGAGCATCAAAGCACAAGTTTCAGAGTAAGCTAGAGCTAGCAAGGATAGGAAGCAAAGCTCATACCTATTTTTCTATCCAATAGAAGCCCCTAATCCTCCCTTCCCGAAAGAAAGAACGTGAATTTTTTTTTCCTTTGCACAGGGACCGGGATTTTCAATATCAAAATTTATGGAATAACTGGGTCGACCACCATATGCATGGTGAAACGGGGGGAAACCACCGACGAAGTGGTTGGTGGGCCGAATAGTGGTATTTGCAGCCATGGCTGCTCCTCGTGGACCTGCAGGAGTACTTTGATATGGCTGCACACCCTTGTGGTGGCTCATCATCATCTGAATTTCTGGGTTAGCTCCTCGTTGAAAAGCCTGAAACAGGATATGATTTGCCATGGGATTCAAGTTGAGATTCGGTCTCCATTGAGGAGGAGGAGCAGCAAAAGTAACCCGAGCCCTTGGAACTAGAATTTGTCAGGGCAAAACTTACTGGTGGCTTGTGGAGAACCAAATGTGGAGGCGCCACCAGCTCAGAACTAAATGTTTGCCGAAAACATGCATGATGGTGCCAGCTCCGCCGCCTAAGAAGTGCCCCAGTGGTGACCCGAGTAACATAGATTCTCCAGCCACCACATCGTCTGTTCCCACCTAATGGGTCCTAAGGCTCGAATGCACCGATTTGAAATGCTTGTAATGTTTAGAATGGGAGTAAAATCGCAATAATGCTGGTCGAATCTACAAAATCGCAATAGTGATACCGTTCCCATATTTTCAATGTTTATGACCATTTGCTTCAGTATGAAACAAAGATCAATATCTTTTTGAAGGAATCCTGAAAAGTTTTAAAGGAGGATGGTGTTGTCGATATGGCTATCTTGAACAGAGAGAAAGGGAAGAAAATGACCGGGTTGGAGGTAAGTAAGATAAAAGGTTACGCTTGTCAAGCATTATATAGAATGACTAGGGTACGTAGAATTAATTTGGTTCCACCACTAGTTTTCACTGTTAAACACATTGTTGTATTCAGCCATTAGTTTCAACTCTATTTGTTCCGCCTATAGTTTTTATATAAATTAATAGGCGATTTTTTGTTCCACCGTTAACTTGTGTAAAACAAGATTTAGTTATTTTTGTAAGTTACTTTCAATATTTTTTTTTATAAAATATCAAACTTTATTAAAAGATAAAATGATTACAAACATAAAATCTAACTCATATACTAAATGAGCAGGGTTGAGGAACAGAACACAACGCATAGCACAGAACAACAAAAAAGGTAAAATAAAAAAGGACGGAAAAATCAAAGGAGGTGAAGTAGGCCAAGTATACTTTGAATTTTTTTTTTAAATCACAAGACAAATGACAAGGACATATTCTAAATAATTAGTTTAGGGGGGAAATCAGAAAATAATATTCTTTTTCATAAAAATGCAACATTAAGTAATTAAGAAGTCTTACAACTTTCCAAAGCATAAATTATAAATAGATGAAGAAATAAGACTAGAAAAGGCAGAAAATGAAAGAACATAGAAAATAGTTTGATGAGGGATAAAATTTGCTGCCAGATAACAGTCAAAGTTTGATAATTCTTGTCAGAAAAATTGATGAATCTTCTGTACCAACACAATTCGAAAGGTAATATAAATATTTATAAAGTATATAGTTTTTAATATCAATTAAATTAATTCAAAAATAAAATTGATTAATATTATATAAAAGTATTATTACTAGTTTATTGGGACGAGAATGCTGAGTTGGATTTTTTTAAAATAAATGAGAATCATTCATGCACATAGAAGAAAAAACAAATACATAAGAGTGCAATAATAAAGGTAAAGAAGGATGAAGACACAAAAATCATCTAAAAGTTCATTCCAGTCTCTAGTTAAAGGTTGATGCTCTGTTTTTTATTCATCGAAACAGAGAAAACTTGGGCTTGCAGAGAAAGTGAAGATTCAATATTAATGAGCAAATTGAGAAGGCTGATTTTGAAATTCCACAAAAAATGGTTACTGAAACCATGTCACTTTTAGTTTTTTATTGGTCTCGAAATCTCATAATTGTTTTCTTCTCCTTTCTTTTTTCTTTTGCCTGTCTCTGCAGCTTCATCTATTTATCTCCACTTAGGCATGCGAGAAGCAAGATAATTGTAAGAGGGACATAGGAATAGCAGATAGAACATAATTTGAGTTACTTTTAATGTTTAGAATAAGAGTAAAATTACAGCTTCCAAGTTGAAGTTAACGGAGCAAAAGCATTACCATAGCAGCAACATCCATACTACTAAAACTCAGGATTGAAAGAGACAATGTTTTCTCATAAGATCATCACCACCAGCTAGCTAGCTTTCGTCTTCATCGTCTCGACCTAATACCGGTTTCGAACAGTGCTATTTCCGGCCATGGCTGCTACTGGTGTCATGGCGGTTTGGCAGCAGATAATAGATGCTACAACACCACACTATGGGTATGAAGCTGATGTACGAAACGGTACACTGATGATGTGGTGGACATCATGAGCCATGATCCATTCAGGAGCTGTAACATGGGTTGCTTTTAATGTTCAGAATGTGAGTAAATTTACATCTTTGAATTTTGAACCTCTGTAAAAGTAAAGTAGTGCTTGTTGAATCTGCAAAGTTGCAATGGAGATCCCATACTTCGGATGGTACTTTTGATAGTTTGCTTCCATGTAAAGCAAAGATCAACACAACTAGTTTTTACTATTAAATATTTTATTTTGTTCTGCCGTTAGTTTGCTATAAATTAGTTAGATTCTAACTCTAGTTTTCTCTATCAAACAACTTATTTTGTTAAGTTTGTGGTTTTGTTCATCTATTGGTTTTCGTAGAAATTGATAGTAGTTTGAGCCTTCAGTTTTTATTTCACCCTTAATTTTTATAAAATTTAATATGGTTTTTGCCTTTCATTTTCATTATCAAATACCCCATGCAATAATTATTATAAGGCACTTTTAACTATTTTTTATATGTTAAAAAATAGAAGTTGAGTTATTAAATTTGTCTTAAATTGATCAATTTTTTGAACTTTACCCCTTAGCACAAAATAAATTCTCGTCATATGTGATCACAAGATCAAAGTCATGAGATTGACATTCAAACTAAGAGTGTTTCTCACACGAGACCACAATAAGGAACCCTCTTCGCCAATTGCCATAATTATTAAGCTCCTTCTAAGCATTGCAGATCCTTAATCCCAACCCAGAGACTCCAACTCATGCTTTCTTTGCATCAAGATCTTCGTCGTCATTGGCTGTTCAGCATTATGTTACGGTGTTGATGCTGATTTACCAAAGGGTGGACTCATAATGGGGTTCTCAGATGACGTTCAATGAGCCCATCATGAGTTGACTCACCCTCAGGAGGATCTTCCAAACCCCCAAACGAGTTCATGATTGGGATGGGGAGCTGCAATTTGGGTTGCTTTTAATCGTATAGGAGTTATCTGCAAAAATGCAAGATTTTAAGGGGTTCATTATAAAAGTTTCAAAAGTTATGGATATTATCGGTACATGGTCAAAAATCTAGAGGGTTATGTATAATTTAGTTCAAGTATAATTAATAATGTAGGTATGAAATCAAGGCCAAGAATAAATCAAGTACATATATATATATTCTCCAAAACTACAACACAGGCTGCTCATCAGAATACATAAATGAGAAACATTGTTCTTCTCATTGATCATTATTATATTAAAATTGACATAAATTTTATTCATTAATGTGATCGAAGAGTTGGCACAGCTAACAAGGGCTTAGATCTTGGAATCGACCAACCAAATGTTTCAGACATGTCCAAGTCACAAGGTGACATCCCATTAGGAAGATTCCAATCAAAGCAATGCACTAATTGAGCTACAACAAGTTTAACCGTAGTTAAACCCATTTGAAGCCCAGGACATTTTCTGCGACCAGCACCAAATGGTATGAGCTCAAAATGATTTCCTTGAAGATCTATATCACTATTCAAGAATCTCTCTGGATAGAACACATGAGCATTATCAGACCATATCTTAGGATCTCGTCCAATTGCCCAAGCGTTTATGAGGATTCGCGACTTTTTCTGTATGTAGTACCCATTAACCACAACATCTTCTACGGACTCTCGAGGGACAAATGGTCCCGGACCATGAAGTCTCATTGACTCCTTAATTACCATATTCAAGTAGTTGAAATTCACTAAATCGATCTCTTCCACCATTCGATCTATTCCGACCACTTTCTGAATCTCATCTCGAAGATCCTTCATCACTTTTGGATTCCTTAAGAGTTCAGATAATGCCCACTCCATCGTAACTGAAACAGTTTCATATGCACCAAATATAATCTCTAAGGCAATAGCCTTGATGTTTTTCCGACCAATCCTATAATCCTCATCATCTGGGTCTTGGTGTGCCATTAATGAGAGTAACATGTCTATGAAGTCTTCAGACTTCCCATCATTATTATTAGAGGCATGCTCATGCTCCTCCATTATCTTCTCCAACATTTGGTCGAGTGCTCTAGCTGTTTCTCTTATACGACGTGTTAGTCCCTGCAATAGTCATTTAATTTCATTAAATACTCCATTCAATTTTAAATGTAGGAGCTAAAAAGATAGTTAAATTAATTATTTATAAAAAATTATTAATTTATTTAAAGTATCTCTTTTTAATTATTTGTATGAGAAATTACTCATTTAATGAAAAAAATTTCTTATTATGTACAATCAATAGGACGAGGGAGAGTTTAGACAGGAAAAATTATAAATTTTAAATATAAAAATAAATTGAGATCTTATATTTAAAATTAAAAAAATCATTTATCAACTCTTATATTTAGGATTAGAACATGTATATTATGAAAAATAAATGCCTATAATAACAAATGGTTTTTACTTTTATTAAGAGATCAAAATAGTACTCCCTCCCTTGCTAAATATAAGAGTTAATTAAGGATTATATTTAGTTATAAATATAAGTTATCTCAATATGTTTGCCTCTTATATTTATCATCTTTTAAACTAATTTACTTAACTTATAAATTAATATATAATATAATATTATATAAAGATATTTTAAGAAAATCATATCATATATATATATTATAATTAACTAAATTATCTCATTTCATTAATTTGCTCAAATTAATTATCTGTTACCCTACCTTAAGTTATCAATATAAAAACTAAATAACTAATTTATGGATATTAAGAAAATTAGATATATTAATTATTTGTAATAAATTTGTGTTAATTTTTCTAAAATATTTCCTTTAATAATGTATATCATAACTATCTCTTGATGTAAACTCTCTTAATAGTTAATATATTTAATTAATAAAAATATTTTAAAAAAATAAAAAATTTAAGGAGACAAAGTATACTGAGGTTGGCTCTTGTATATCTAAGATTACCGGATGGAGAATTAAGCAACTGAAGGAGTAATTCACAATGAAAAAGAAACTATATTTCAAAGAGATGATATACCTGAAGATCAAATGATGCCAGCCATGGCACAAAATCAGAAAGATTAAAAGCTCCACCTAATTTAAAAGCCTCTGTGATGAGCCCCTTCAAATCAAATTGATCATCCTTAATACGTCCGAAAATCATCTTACAAACCATATCTTCTAAAAGCCCATTGATCTTGTCACTAAGGTTGACAACCTCACCCATAGTTGCAGCTCTCTCAAGTGACTTCACCATACTTCGTACCTCCTCCTTCCTTAAAGGACCAAAAAGCTCATGTTTTGAAGCATTGAAAAGATGTTGGCCACACAGTTTCTTCATGTTACGCCAATATGAGCCATACTCAGAAAAAGCCACCCCTTGGCTTCCGTAAAAGAGGCCATCGGTGGCTTGGTTCGTCGGCCGGCTAGCGAAAGCCGGGTCGTGAGTCTTAAGGAACAGTTCAGCAACTTCAGGTGAGGACACCACAATGGCTGGGACCTGACCGAGCCACAAGGACATGATGGGTCCATATTTGTTGGCCAGAGATTGAAGCTTGCGATGCGGAAGTCTGCCTAACAAGTAGAGGTTGCCGATCACAGGGAGAGCCAAAGGACCTAGTGGTCACAGTTAGCGATGCATTCTCAATGTTCCTTAACAAATATAACATATAAAGGATAAAAAATTGAGGAAAATGGTTAAAAAAATCTTTTAGGGTGAAATTTATTGTTAAAAAATATCTAAGAATCTAAATTTTTAAGCAGACGCAACTCATCTTCAGTAGTTATATAATCTTCAGCTATGTACAACTTAGATTTAATTGAAAAAGACTTGTATTCGCTTAGATAGATTTTATACTTGGATCTTTAAATAAATTTTAAATATTTTTTAGCAATAAATTTTTCAATAGAAGATTTTTCAGTAATTTCTTAAAAAAAAATGACATATATATACCTGGTGGACTTTTTGGAGCATTTTTGCTCTTATTATTCGAACGCAAGAAGGTAGAAAGAATGTAAATAAACGTCACAAGGAGGAATGCAGGAATGGCTATTGTGGAAGGCAACATTGAGATATAGCTTAGCTTCCTCCTCCTTGTTTGTTTGCTAACCCTCAACGTATTTTCTATATATATACGGGGATGGATCAGATATAAAGAAATATGCATATATAAGCTGAAATATCAAGCATGAGTTCCATCTTTTAAATATTTTCATCATTTAGTTACTTTTTAGAGAGACATATTTGGCCTCAACTTAAGCATGATTTAGACATTTTACCTAATTCTTGAGAGATAATATAATTATATACGATTTATATGGACATATCTGAAGCGTTATTTTGTAAAATGCATAACAAAAAAATTATTTTTTTATATCCTTAATATATGACCTAATTAGAGAGTTAATATTAATTATAAATATAATATTTATTTATTATATTTATTAATTTTTTTGTATTATTCTTATTGACATTTCCTCAACAATAAGAGAGGAAAGGATAGAGTTAAAGAAGATAATTAATATATTTTTAAAAAATATATATTATATTAATTAATTTAATTAACTTTTTTAATTTAATTAAATTAGTTAAATATATCCTATATAGTATTAAATAAGTGTATAATAAAGTTCACGATGATTTGTTCATATAAAATTTTTTACGAAGAATCTTTAATTGGGACATCAAGATTCTGCATATCTTTAACTTTTCGTTTCGTGTCGTTTGTTCGTGATTTCTAATGATGGGTGTGTGTGTGTCTGTGCTAAACTGTTTTTGTGGGGGAAATATAACATTACATTATATAAAAAGATTAAGAAATGAGTGCCTAAAATATTTACCCCATGACTTTCAGCTTGATTTAGGCCTTCTACCTAATCCAGCAGTAAAATCAATGTTACGTTGGACCTACTTATAATCTAACAATAAATAGAGGTCATTTTCAAGAAAAATATTGTTTCTTAATTGCAGGAGCAAATTGCCTCCTTGTGTGGTGTTATGAATTATGATGAGAGATTCTTAAAATAATTAAATAAAAAATAACATTGATTTATTTACATTAATACCATATTCATTGTCTCAAGGCCTAAAATTACATGAATTTCATTCATTATAAGCCTCAAAATGTAGACGATGACTTACCATAGCTAACAAGCGCTTAGGTCTTTGTAAAGTAAGGCCTAATGATTCGATCATGTCCAAATCATTAGGTTTCATCCCAAAAGGAAGCTCCCGATTAAAGCAATGCACAAGTTGAGCTATAATAAGTTTAACCGTAGTTAAACCCATATGCATTCGAGACCATTTTCTACGACCTGATCCAAATGAGGAAAGTTGATCAAAATCATATTCTTGAAGGAGGTTTGAGTTACTATTCAAGAACCTTTCTCGATAGAACACATCAACACTATCCGACCATATCTTAGGATTCCGTCCTAGTGCCCATAAAACTTACCAAGATTTGTATCCTTTTCTTGATGTAGTATCCATCAACCACAATATTCTTCATGGATGCTCGAGGGATGAATGGTGCAATTGGATGGAGTCTGAGATTCTCCATGATCACCAATCATAGCAGAAGTTCCATATAGAATCCTGTATATTTTCATTATATATGTTAAATAATTTATTACTGTATATTTTTATGAGAAAGTGATGGTCATGTAAGCCCCAAAAAAATTTCAATAAAAACTTCAATGTAATCAATAAAATAGAATGTGGAAGAGAATGTGGAAGATTTAAAAATTTATATTAGTTTTAAAAATAAAATATGAGAAAAATATAGGGAGTTTGGTAAAGAGAATTTTAGTAATTATAAATTTTTATTTGGTATATGATATTTTCTATGGTCTTTCTTAATAAATATTATTTACTATAGGTCCTTTATTATAATTCTCCCAAAAAATTAATAAATTAAATTTAAAATAAATTTATAAATATCATTCAACATTAACATAAAATATGAAAAGGAATTACATGCAAACAATCCGGCACATATATTTCACAATAAAAAAAACATTATAATATAATATGCTAAATTCACCCCTTGTTTACATTTTCCTACTATCTTCTTTCATTTCATGAATTTCATTCATCAAAACCTTAGAAGATAGACGATGGGTTGGCACAGCTAACAAATGCTTAGATCTCGGTAAAGAGAGCCCAAATGATTCAGTCATGTCCATATCATCAGGCTTCATCCCATAAGGAAGCTCCCAATTAAAACAGTGTACAAGTTGAGCTATAACGAGTTTAACTGTAGTTAAACCCAGTTGCATTCCAAGACATTTTCTACGTCCTGAACCAAATGGTATGAGCTGAAAATCATGTCCTTGGAGATCTATATTATTGTCCAAAAATCTTTCTGGATAAAACACATCAGCATTATCCGACCATATCTGAGGATCTCGTCCTAGTGCCCATAAGTTTACAAAGATTCGTGACTTTTTCTCTATGTAGTATTCATCGACCATAAAATCCTTTGTGGATGCTCGAGGGATAAATGGAGCAACAGGATGGAGTCTGAAATTCTCCTTAACCACCAAGTTCAAGTAATTCAAATTTGATATATCTGTCTCTTTCACCATTCTGTTCATTCCGACCACAATTTCTAGCTCATCTTGAAGATTCTTCTTCACCCTCGGATTCCTCAAAAGTTCAGATAGAATCCAGTCGATAGTAATAGCAGAAGTTTCATATGCCCCAGAAATCAAAGACAATATTGTGGCCTTGATATCATCTCTAGTAATTTCATGTTTTTGTTCATCATTCATGATGGGTTGATGATGCATTAGTAAGAGCAGTATGTCTATAAAGTCTTCATGTTTACCATCCTTGTGGGTGTTATTAGGAGCTTGCTCATGCTCCTTTATTATCTTCTCTATCAATTGGTCAACTTTTCTACTTATTTCCTTACAGCGTTGTTTTAGTCCCTGAACACAGTAAGATTTGAATACTTCCATTATATATAAACGCTACTAATTTGGGATCCTTAATTTCATGTATGAAATCATTAACTAGTAATTTGGATTGAAAAAAATTAGAAAGAAAATAATATAAAATAGGAGGGAAAACTCCAAAAAATAATAAATGTTTATTATTCTTGAAAGTTTTTTTTTCATTCATTAACATGTAATTTGGATGGAAAAAGATATTTTCCTCCCATCCCCCCCCCCTTAAAATCTAGGCATAAGTGGAAATTGCTGAAAAATCCTCCCCAAAATATTTATTGTCAAAATGTACATGAAATTTTTGTAAGGACCTAGGTTCTTTAGTAAATCAAACTTATTTTTAGCAGGTACAATTCTAACATATACTTTAATTATGTTCAAATGTTTTTATTTTGATTTTTTTTTCACAGAGTTGAAGACAGATTGTACTAAGATAAAGAAGAATTGTACCAATTAAAGATGAGTTGCACGCGTGTTATTTTAAAAGTAAAATGGGAGTTATTTGCATGAAATTAAAGATATATTGTATATAAGTGAAGAGTTGTGCTCATTCAAAAATCTAGGTACATTTGTGCTATAAATTCTTTAAATAGGAATTTATCAGCAATTTTTCCGCTGACCAGACAATTCATGTTATTTAGTTAAAGCATCATACCTGGAGATCAAATGCTGTTAACCAAGGCACTATATATCTGCAAGATTAAATGCTCCGGCTAATCTCACCGTTTCAGAAATGAGCCCTTTGAGATCAAATCGGTCATCCTTATTGCGTCCCAATATAATCTTATAAACTATATCTTCTGAGAGCCCATGAACTTTCTCAGTAATGTCCACAATCCCACCCATCTTAGCAGCATTGTCCAATGACTTCACCATCATTCTTATCTCTTCCCTCTTAACATGACAAAACAACTCTTGATTTGAAGCCCCAAAAAGATGTTGCCTGCTGAGTTTCTTCATGTGCCGCCAATATGAACCATACTCACAAAAGGCTACACCCTTGGAGCCGTAAAATAGGTAATCGGTGGCCTGAGTCTGAGGACGATCTGCGAAAACCGGGTCCTGTGTCTTGAGGAATAGTTCGGCTGCTTCAGGGGAAGAGACCACAATGGTTGGGACCTGTCCAAGCCGTAAGGACATGATGGGTCCATATTTGTTGGCCAGAGATTGAAGGTTGCGATGTGGAAGTGTGCCCAACAAGTGCATGTTTCCAATCATGGGGAGAGCCATAGGACCTATTGAATTATGTAGAAAATGAAGGAAAAATATTAAAGCTAAGTAAACTCAAAATAAAGACTCCCTCACTCCCTAATATAACAATTAGTTAACTTTTAATAATACATTAAAAAAACTAAATAAATCAATAAATATAATTAATATAAGAGCTAACTGACTAATTTAGATAAATTAATAAATATATAATATAAATTTATCTTAAGGTATTGAATTTGATCATAATTAATTAATATATTTATTTAATAAAAAATTATTTATTTAATTTCTTTAATTTATCTAAAGAAGTCAACTAGCTCATATATTAAAGATCAGAAGAATACTTCTTGAGTCTTTAATATATAGCTACTTAACTAATTTAGATAAATTAAAAAAATTAAATAAATTATTTAATTATAATAAATATAACATAATATCTCTAAAATATTATTGTAGTTAAATTAATTTAAAAAATAAAATAAATATTAGAGATAAATAAAATTGAAATCTCTTGCGTTTAGAACCAAAATTAACACGTTTTTAACTAGTTCTATATTTAGAATCAAATGAATAATTTGAATGACAAATACCTGGAGGACGTTGCGGAGCATGTTTGATCTGATTATTCGAACGCAAGAAGATGGAAAGAATGTAAATGAAGACCAGGAGGAGAAATGCAGGAATGGCTACTGTTGAAGGAGACATGGTTGACGGGGTGATCTACCCACACATAGTATAGAGAATATATATATATATATATAATTATATATATGTGTGTGTGTGTGTGTGTGTGTGCATGGTGACTAAGAATTGGATCCTATTTACTTTTTTGGGGGCAACAATTAAATGCCACTTTTTTTTCAACATGCATGACTTACTCGTGATATGAGATTAGGCAACCTAACCCACTTTGGGGAAAGTAAAATCTAGGATGGACCCGCCTGAAATCTCTTTTAGTGAGGTGCTTTATAACTTTTAATGAAAAAATTATTAATCTTTCCTTTTGTTATAATTTTTAATTTAATTATAACTTGATTGTTAAACTCAATAAAATTTATTTTTTATAATTTTAATCTAATTATAATTTAATCTTTAAATTTTAACTCGATATAATTTAATCTATATATTTTAGTAATTTAAGATATTAATTTATATACTTTAAAAAATAAAATTATATATTTAAAAATTAAAAATTAAGATTTTAAAATAGTTAAACTTAAAACTGAATTATATTAAATTAAAATTTAAAGATTAAATTAATTATATTAAAATTATAAAAATTAAATTATATTAAATTAAAATTTAAAAACTGAGTCCTAACATATTTATAAAAAAATAAAAAATTATGCTTTATCCCCAAAAAGTGGCTACCTTGGAATCATATTGTATATAGTTGGCATCTGATATGGACGATCCACGCATGAGATAATATATATATATATATATATATAGAGAGAGAGAGAGAGAGAGGAGGGGTTAAGATGTATATAACAATATAAAATATTTTTTAAATAATACTCAGTATTATAATTTTTAAACTAATTTATGCTACTAAAAAATATTTTATAGTGTTAAATGAACTCATAAATTAACTTAAAATATTGAATACTACTAAAAAAATTATTTTAGAGTATTAGATATAACTAAACCCATAGCATGATATGATTGACAACTAAATCTTCACTATATCAAAATGAAATTTTATCAAGTGCTTATTTAGAAAACTCTAAACTAAAGTTTTAAAAGAGTTTTGTAGCTCAAAATTTAATTTAGGAAAATTTTAAAACAAATAATTATATTTGTACAAAATAATTTTTGGATCAAATCATAATTTAAAATTATTTTTTTGGATAAACTACTGAGACTAGCTTCTAGAACGATAAAATAGTTTATGGACTACTCAATTACTATTTTACTCTTATTTTTTCTTACACACTATTCCATCTCTTAGCTCTTAACTCTTCTTTCTTTTCACTCTTCTCTACCCCCTCTCCTCTCACTTTTTTACCATCTCTTCTCTATCAAATTTTTAATAAAATTATATCATTTCTAGTAATTTTTTAATTATAAAAGTCTTTTTGATAATAACTACCTAAATACTCATTTATCTAGAACTATATTTTTTCTATAAATTTTTGTTCAAAAACTATTTTGTCCAAAAAAAAATTTTTTACAAGTCATTTTTTAAACTTTTATCTAAATGAATATTTACGTAAAAGCTGCTTGGCTTATAAATGTGTTGGTTGAATGGATTCATATGCTCTGAAATTTTAAATGCAGAGAGGAAAATTTCGGTGCTATAATTTTGGTAATGAATGAAATTATCATGCACATTGTCAAGTTAGAAAATTTTGGTATGGGTTTTAATTTACGAGTTAAAAAGGGAATAAAGATCCATGCTCCTACTTGTTTACTCTGTTTGGCTTTCTGTCAAATGATGAGCTTGATCTTATGTAGATGAAACTTACTAATTGATATTTTTCAGGGTTTTAATCAATTTCACACCAAACTACATAATTATATGGTTGCCGCTTGAATTCTGCTGCGAACCCATCTCCTGCCCCTGGCAATATTTCATCATCCTGAAAGTCTGACCATAATGTCTATCATGTATATCTGTTCTTTTCACAGGTATGTGACAGAGGATAAGATCGCTAACCGAACAATAGATATTTCTTTCCAAATTGATCCTGGTTCAAATATTTCTCTTGTCAACTCTGAATTTCTTGGAGATTCTTCATCACTCTTTACTTTCTCTACAATTAATAAAAATGTTTAGCACGGTTATCTAATTTTGTTCTAGAATTTTGTGTGAATTGTAGATACTTACAAATTTTCTTAAATCAATATTATCTAAGAGGTACTACCTTCAGTCTTTAATATAAAAATTAATTAATTTTTTTATATAGATTAATAAAATTAAATAAATATATTAATTAAATAATATAAGAGTTAGTTAATTAATTTAGATAAATTGAGAGTTAACTAATTTAAGTAAATTGAGAATTATATAATATGTATTCATTCTGACAAAGATTAGAATTAGTTTTAATTAATTAATTTTTTTAATCTAAAAAAATCAACTAACTTACTTAAGGACTGGAGTGAGTATTAACTAGCTTACTTAAGGATAGGAGGGAGTATTAAGAAAAGAACAATGTCACTTTTAGTTGTTAAAGGTTAATGTTAATTTTTTAATTATCAACAGTAATTTTTCACTATTTTTTAAATAATTTTGGAGTCCGAATATTAGTCAAAACAAAAAACACTATAGATACTCACTCAGAATTCTTGATATAGGTATAATTGATCAAAGTTGGCACCATAATGTACCTATCTAAACCACATTTCACATAAAGACACGTACACTTAAACCAAAATTAATTATTCTAATTATAAACTTCTGGGAGTACACGATGGGCTGGCACAGCCAACAATGGCTTGGCTCTCCCGATGGAGAAGCCAAATGTTTCAGTCATGTCCATGTCACCAGGTTTCATCCCATAAGGTAGCTCCCAATCAAAACAATGAACTAGCTGAGCTATAACCATTTTGACCATAGTCAAACCCAAATGGATTCCAGGACATTTTCTACGACCCGACCCAAATGGTATAAGTTGAAAATGATTCCCTTGAAGGTCAACATGGCTATTCAAAAACCTCTCTGGATAAAACATGTCTGCATTACCTGTCCATGTCTTGAGGTCTCTTCCTATTGACCAATTATTCACCATGATTCGTGTGTTTTTCTGTATGAAGTAACCATTAACTATAATATCTTGTGTTGATTTTCTAGGGATGAATATTCCCACAGGATAGAGTCTTAAAATCTCCTTGATCACCATATCCAAGTAGTTCAACTTTGATATGTCAGCTTCTTCCACCATTTTATCCATTCCTATTGCAGTTTCAAGCTCGTCTTGCAGCTTCTTCATCACCCTTGAATCTCTAAAGAGTTCACATAAAGCCCAATCGATGGTCAAAACAGTATTTTCAAATGAAGCAAATATGATCTCTAACGCAGTGCCCTTGATGTTGTGACGAGTTATCACATTAAGGTTTTGTATTTGTTCATCATCATCATTCAAGGGTTGGTTCATCAGTGAGAGTAATATGTCTATGAAGTCATCATTCTGATTCTCACCACCTTTTCGCTCATTAAAAGCTTGCTCATGCTCCTTCAATATCTTCTCCAACAGTTCATCGAGCGCTTCACTGGTTTCCCTTAACTGTCTAGTTATTCCCTGATATTCATAAATTTGATATACTATCATCATTGAATATGATAAAGTAGTGATAATGAACTAGAAACATACATGCGCTTTAATTTGCTCATGAGTTATTATCTTAAAGTAGGGGTATAATAGGGTCTTAGACTCTTCAACTTTAATAGCTAACTTTTAAGGTATAATTTTTCAAGTCACTTGATACTTTTATCCTAAATATAAAGAGAAAACCATATCTCAAATGCTTAACCTTCTCCATATAAGATTTATGATATAATTCATATTCCCTCTAATATTTAATATAAAATTTAATTAGTTAATTTTTTTAAATATATTAAAAAAATTAAATAAATCAGTTAATTATAATAAAATCTAATCTTTCAAGACTAATTCATATTATATACTCTTTATTCTACCTAAAATAATAAATTAAATATTATATTAGTTATAATTAACTGATTTACTTAATTTCTTTAATTTATAAAAAATTAACTAATTTTTATATTAAAGATTAGGAGAAATATTATATATACACTAAAATTTGTGTTTTTTCCATACCTGAAGATCAAAAGCTCCTAATGTAGGCACAAAATCTACAAGATTAAAAGCTCCACCCAATCTCAAAGCCTTGGAAACGAGGCCTTTCAAATCAAACTGGTCATCCCGATTTCGTCCCAATATCATCTTACAGACTATGTCTTCAAGAAGAGAATTCACTTTCTCACTAACATTCACAACTTCACCTACTGTTGCAGCATGCCCCGTTGATTTGACCATCATTCTTAGCTCCCTCCTCCTAAGTGGACCAAATAGCTCATGTTTTGAAGCACTTAAAAGATGTAGAGTGCAGAGTTTCTTCATGTTGCGCCAGTATGAACCATACTCGGAAAAAGCCATGCCCTGGCTGCCATAGAAAAGGTAATCAGTAGCTTGACTTTGAGGTCGGCTAGCGAAAGCCGGGTCATGGGTCTTGAGGAATAGTTCAGCAGCTTCAGGAGAGGACACCACAATGGCTTGGACCTGTCCCAGCCACAGGGACATGATGGGTCCATATTTGTTGGCCAGAGATTGAAGGTTGCGATGTGGAAGTGTGCCCAACAAGTGAATGTTGCCAATAATGGGGAGAGCCAGAGGACCTATTGATATATATATATATAGAAAGTGAAAGAGAAATATGAATGCTGAGTAAACTTAAAATAAACAATTCCTCAAATGACAAATACCTGGAGGACGTTTGCGAGCATCTTTGCTGTGATTATTCAAACGTAAGAAGGTGGGAAGAATGTAAATGAAGATCAGGAGGAGGAAAGCAGGAATGGCTAGTACTGTTGAAGGCAACATGCTTGACTTGATAGGGTCATTAACACATATAGGATAGAAAACATATATAGTGATTTTATAGTGACTAAGAATTGGGCCCTCTTTACTTTTTGGGGGGCAATAATTGAATATCGCATTTGCCTTTCAACATGCATGATTTTCCCTCATGACATGAGTAACCTAACCCACTACGAAGAAAATCTTGGTGGACCTGCCTGAAATCTCATTCGGTGAGTGCTTTTTGTTTTTAAGGCTGAAGTGAGGTGCTTTTTCCAAAATAAAAATATATTAGTTTCGTCCGTACCCATTATTGAAAGGAGTGCATCCTTCCGAATAGGATTTCCCCCTTCTATTTGTCAGATAATTATTCTTCTGATGGAATCCTTTTATCCTGTCCCTACTTTGTGATCTCGTTGGTACTCTAATTCCGAGAAGAGCTCAAAGGGGGGAAAACCCAGACCAGAAATTTTAGATCTTAGCATATGTGCTTGCCGAAAACCAACAAAATCATGAGAAATAGTTAGCGTTTTAGTGAGACCAAAACACGTACTATAATATTGGAAACAAAACACTTACTATGAGAAATAGTTGGCGTTGGACGCACAAACTACACGAACTCTGATCACATGTGGCCATCTTAAATCTCTATCGTATAGTGTAAACGAGCAAAATTGAAATGGCCATTACCAATGGACATCATAATGTGCTCTGAAAATTGAACTGACTAGGGATACTTAATGGGCCAGAATTCGTAAAAGCTTTTGTCAATCAAGAAATTCATTATGGAACTAATCAAAACTTGATAACAAGTTTATATATATCTAAAATTCTCACAATTCAGAAGACAATATGGTTTTCTTAATTGCTCTTAATTAAAATCCAATCTCGAGTATAATTGTAGGCATATTCACACTAGAAAATGCCAGAGAGAAGATTTGCTGCCGTCGAGATGGCAGCTCCAGTAATAGCACACTGCACAATCTGTTCGTGACAAGAGTCATCTAACGTAAGTGCAAGTGCTGCACCGGTAATAGCTCCTGCAACCGCACTGTTTTTCTGCATCAAACACAGTTCGTGATTATGCTGAATCATTTTGGTGAACTCCAGAAACAGAACAATCTTCAGCTAAGCTAAGCTAAAGAAAAATCTTCATGCCTAAAACAATGAGACAGACTTAATTCTTGTCATTGTTCATTTTAAAAACGGTCCATTTAAAAGGGGCTCTTAGCTTCATTTATATAAGAACTTGAACTTTTGGCATGATAGTAAAGCTCTTGATCCAGGCAAAGACATAGTCAATTAGATTTGAAAGTTCAATTGTAGAACCCTTAAGACCATTTGTATTACCCAATCATGACTTCCACGAGCCTCCTTTAGACCGTATGTGAGACCTGAATACATTCCTGCAGCCAAACCTGCATGTTGGGAGAAGAATATGTTTAGGTTCAGAGTAGTCCAATCATCCACAATAGATCAACATCATAAGCGTGAGAAACTCACAAATATAGATTTACTGTGTCAAAAATATCCTTTTACTCGCAAATGAACACATTTATTTTTTTGTAATTTCAATAGTTATAGAAGAATGAAGTGTATTATAGGTTGAGAACGTATATCATTACCCCATTGTAAGGACTCTTTCCCAGTATTTTTCACCTGATCAAGAATAAACGCAACACTGATTAGCAGGAAGTCCATGATAAAGAATAACATGACAGAAGAGTTAACTATTTGAAACTATTTATAGTTTAGCTCAATTATATTTGAAAGTTCAATTGTAAAACATTCAAGACATTAGCAACATGTCTTGAAATGTTCATGTGGGAAAACTTCAATGTTATAAGTTTATGTAAAATCTCACCATGGCCTCAAGAGATTTACTGCTGGTCTCTCCTGCATTTACAAAACAAAGGTTCACACAACAATATTTTCAGACTTGTCAAAAGGTATATGAAATGACATCATATCACAGAACAATATCTCCTGTCTTAGATACCTCTGAGACCTGGAAGACGATTTTTCTTGGCACCAGGTAGTACTTCTGGTGGTAGACCCTCATTATTATCAAGTCCAGCACCTAAAAATCCAAACAGACATGTAGTAAATACTAAATTGTCCCATCAAGTTTCCATTTACTTATGGGATCAATCAAATCTAACACTTCGCCACTGTTTTCTATTAATCACACTTAAATGTTTGTCACTTACACCAAAATAGCTTAAGATTAACCCACCATTTCCTTATATAACCTCTAATCATACAACGTGGAACTTCGTCGCACATTTAATATTTCCTCTACTATTTCTTTTTCTTTTTAATCTTAATTCTCTCTGTTATCATGGAACATATGATAAAATCTTCAAGAAAAAGTGCGATGAGGAATCATTTAGCGAACCTTCAATGGCCGAAAAATAAGCTTCGCGAGACAGTGCTTGGGCGGCTCCTATCTGGTAAACACGCATCCCCCACCATAAGAAAGAGTTTTACCGATATGCGCTCACACATGTACATACAGAGCAAGAGTAAATTACACTAGCATTTGTCTTCTTTTGGGAAAGAGTTTTACCGATATGCGCTCACACACGTACATACAGAGCAAGAGCAAATTACACTAGCATTTTTCTTCTTTTGGGCATGAAGAGTTATAGCATTTGAGACCTATATTACATTGATTCAAATCCTCAAAATAAAATCATAATTATTATATGTAGTCTTCATGACATCAAGATCGGCCATTCTTAGTTCAGAGAAATTGATTTCTCGTCACCTTCCATGTTAGGGACCATTCTACAAGACACACCATTTCCTTTCCCTTAATTTGCTAATCCTCCAACGGAATATGTTTCACGATTCACGACCTGAACGATAATTTACTCGAAGGGAAAGAGGTTACCCCTGCGGCTTTGACGAAGCTCTCAGCAATGCGATTGAGAAGAGGGTGGCCAAGGTCGAAGAAACCCCCTTTGTCAAAACCTCGAAGCTCATCCAACAAAGACCGTGTTTCCAAGTTACCGCTCATCTTACTTAGCCTTCTTCCTGAAGCTCAAAAGCAAAATTCTATGATATCTCACTCCACTGTGATCTCCAGAGGCAAGAAAGGAGAAAGAATACAAGATTGGGGAAGATGAAGAATATAACGGACGACGAGGGCCCGCATTGAGTACACGTGTGTTTGGGTGATCACACGTGGCAGTTCCAACATGACGAAGCTGCGAAATTGGCTGTTAGTCCGTTGCAACGGATTTGCCACATGTATAGCGGTCCCGGAGAAGTTGTCAAAATCCGCGGTTTCATTCATAGTTCACAAGTTTTTCAGTATTCAAGGCCTACAGGATGCTACTATCCACACAAAAATAACCGAACCCCTTCACAGACTATTTTTTCCATTTTATTATCTAAAAAATAATATTTCTCTTTCCTTTAACATAAAATATATTTAATTAATTCATAAAATTAGTTAAATTAAATATTTTATCTAAAATATTCTAATAATCTTTCTTAACCTATCATTTCCTTTCTTATTTGATCATTAAGAAAGAATATTAATAGAGATAATTTAAAAAATAATAAATATAAAAATTATATCTTATAATTAAAATTAAAATCAACTTTTTAAATGTGTCAAGAGGAGTATGAAATATTATTTTAAAATTGAGAAATATAACATGTAATATAAAACAATTTTCTGAAACGGTAAGTATAATGAAAGTGTTATCACTTTCATATGTATGATTGATAAGGAGAAAATAGATGCTCCCTGGGTTATATAAATTTGTGTAGTTTTTCATTTTATTGAGTTTTGATAGAATATTTTAAAATAAAGAGACGTGACTTTTTCGTTATAAATTTAAAAAAAAATATGTAAAAAGTTTGTAGAGGGAGTTATATTCTAAAAAGTTGTTGCTCTTAATAGAAAATAATTATTAGTTATCTAATTTATATTAATTAATGAATTCATATATAAGATCAACCTATTGAATTCGTGATGAATCTCAACATGTGATTATAATTTTTTAATTGAAGAGGTGTTGCTTCATGAGATATACAATAAGACACATTTGAGAAGTATAAGATCAAATCTATTTATAATGTTGTCTTTGATATATATAGAAATAGAGTCAAATTATTATTATTTTTTAAATATTATTGATTGTCTTAATTTAAATATTGGAAATGTAATATATATTCAAGGGTTTTTATTTATACTATAAGAAATTTATCGGTTAATCTGACTTATACTATAAGAATAAGTTGGGAATGAATTAAGTTTAAAGAAAAGTGTTGGCTACTCTCTAAAAAAAAATATTGTGCATAACTTTTTTCTTTTACCTTTTTTTTGTGTAATCTTTCAGAGAATAGTCTCCCCAACGAGATTTCCTCTGCATTTTCAGAGATTCATTAAAAACTAAATATAATATAATTACATGCCCGCATAGTTCAAAAAAAAACCATTTGTTTTTTTGGTTTATTAATGACCTTTCGTTACAAAAATAATGATGACAGGAGTCCCCGGAGGCGTTTTTTTTAACAATTTTTTTTTTAAAATTAAATTTACCTATAATATAAGTATAATATAAGAATATAATAAAATATTTTTTTAAAATAATACTAATATCGAATAAATTAAATTATCTATTATATTTAAGTATAAATTTAAATATTTAAAAATTAATATATTTTTTTAAACATAAAAATATAAAAATAATAATTTTTTTTTAAAAATTGAATAATTATTTTTTCACCTATTGAATCCCCATACAATGGCAGAGGTGTCAAGCTGCAGACAACATGACAGGAGAGAATCAAGAATCCCATATTCTGCTTGAAGCCAAAAGTATTTCGTTAAAAACTCTCAATTTATAAAGTGTAATTAAAATACAATTAATTTATACTTTTTTAAAAAACATTCAATTACAAATTTAAAACATTATTATATTTTTTCAATAAAATTTAAGAAAATTTAATAGAATTAATAATTTATACTCCTTTTTTGAGTGGCAAAAAATACTTTTACATTTTATGATACACAAGTGTCTTAAAATAGATTTATTTAAAATGTAAAATTATTTAAAATAAGATAAATCAAAAGAAAAATATAATAAAAATATTATTTAAATTCTGAAATTCTAAAAAAGATAGGTTAATATATAAAATGTTATATTGGTTATAAAGATTAATATATTGGTGAGAAATATCGGAATTATCCCTCCTAAATTATGAGCAAGAGGTACAAGAAAAGATAGACTAGTCAATTTTACTATAAAAATAATTAAAATTATTATATATATTATCAATTTTATTATTAATATAATTAATAATAATTTTATTTTTCTCTATAAATATTAATAAATATTAAAATTTTAAATTAATATTTATAACTAATCTATTATTTTTATAGGTTAGCATACACTTCTTAGAATTTTAAAATTTATGTAATATTTTACTGAATTTTCCCTAAATCAAAAACTTCTTAAATTTTGGTCGCAAATCTAAAAAATTTAATACACACAGTACGTGCTACTGACGCACACGATAGTCTGCTTCAAAGCGGGGTTTATCCGACCCTCCTTGATATCTTCTCCGCCTCTTTCCGAAGTTCCGCCGGACAAGTCCAGCTTCCTTCACTGGTCTCGTTCTTCATTTCGCCATTGCTTTCTTTAACTTCCTCCAAAATGCAGTCCTTACTCTCACTCTCTTGCTTCCCAGCCTCTGATCCCACCATTTCAAGGCCACACCAGGTCTCCAACTCTGTTCCTCTCGCTGGAGCTACGCTTATGAATCTTCGATTCTGCGGTTTAAGGAGCGAGGCATTTGGTCTCACCTCACTCAAGCTCTACTATGCGCACCAGAGAATCCAGCTTTCTCGCCGTACAGTTCCCAACAGAGTCTCTGCTGCCTGGTTCGATCATTTTAGTTCTCCAAAATCATTCGATTACGATTTGTTGATTATTGGAGCTGGCATTGGTGGCCACGGGGCGGCGCTTCATGCCTTCGAGAAGGTACCCTGACTTTTATGCACTAATTAATGCAGAAGCTGCGCTGGTGATTGCCAGTTATGGTCTCAGTCGAAGTAGATAGTACATAATTAAACACATTTTTTAAAGGTTGATTTGGCCATTAGAGTATGACACTTTTCTACGTTGACAATGTTTGGATGAAGTGCAGCTTAGATTACGTAAAAGTATTTTAAATGTTGCCTCAACTGGTTGATTGCCCTTGATTAGAACAGTTGAACTATTCCACTATCCACAGTTGTATACTGTGTTAAATGATGTTCTTTGGAGTAGACATATGAGGAGTTTTTATGTTGCCTTTTCTGTTAGTGTTGGTTGAGCCATTTGTTTGATATAGAAGTATATATGTGTAACTGGACAGGTATGTATGGGCGTTTTCCTAGAAATTTGGGCGTTTCCAACCATTTTGATATTTTATAGTGAATTTGTGTCTAGTAAGTTAAAAGAAAGTGTGATTTTTGCTCTGAGCATGTGGATTTGTACGTAAGAATATATGACTTTAGATTTATGTTTGTGAGGGATGTAAAAATAACACAGTGACTGCAGGGCTTGAAAACAGCCATTGTAGAGGGAGATATGATGGGAGGGACATGTGTAAACAGAGGCTGTGTTCCTTCTAAAGCTCTTTTGGCTATAAGTGGACGTATTCGGGAACTACAGAATGATCATCACTTAAAGTCCTTGGGCTTGCGGGTAAGACTATTTTCCAATTGAGTGTGTTTATCTGCTTAAATTAAGCTCTGAGGCTATTGCTATGATAATTGCTGTAACACGCAATACAAAAGATACCTTGTTGTGGTGAGAGATTTCGGATCCTTGGTTGATTTCGTTTTCTGGCTTTTTCTTATTTTAGGTTTCTGCTGCTGGCTATGACAGACAAGCTGTTGCTGACCATGCCAATAATCTTGCTTCAAAAATTCGTGGTAATTTGACCAATTCATTAAAAGCACTTGGAGTTGACATACTCACAGGTTTTGGAACCATTTTGGTAGGTGAAATATTATGCTTTGTAGGAGAATGAACTATTCGCTTACCAGCAAAAGCTTGACTTTTTGATCATGAAATTGCAAGGAAATTTGAACCATTTCTTTGTACCATCTTGTATATGAATTCATGCAGGGACCTCATAAGGTGAGAGTTGGCTCTTCCAACAACATAGTAACTGCAAAAGATATAATAATTGCAACTGGTTCTGTTCCTTACGTTCCTAAGGGCATTGAAGTTGATGCTACACATTTATCTTTTCTCTTCCACCTGAAAGAAACTGATACATTGTTCAATTTATTAGTTGGATGGCCCTTACCTTTTTTGCCCATCTGTGATTTCTGCTTAGATTCTTTATAAAAATATTACTGATTAATTACTTGTAGGGAAGACTGTGATTACCAGTGACCGTGCACTCAAACTGGAGTTTGTTCCTGACTGGATAGCAATTTTAGGAAGTGGTTATATTGGACTTGAATTTAGTGATGTGTTACAGCTCTTGGAAGTGAGGTACTTCCTCTTTATGATACTCGATCATTCCTTCTCCATTAGGTTATCTTCATGGGAAATAATTACAAATAATTGATAACTGATTCTAGGTGTCATTTTTATGAAAGAAAAATGTGATTCACTGTCAGAACCTATACTTTTTTTGTAATATCTAGTAATGCAACAAATATTGTTTTTTCATTTGCAAAATGAAGCCATTGCAGAATAAATATAGTAAGGAATAATGGGATTCTGCAGGTTACTTTTATCGAAGCTTTAAATCAGCTTATGCCTGGACTTGATCCTGAAATCAGCAAGTTGGCTCAGAGAGTAATCATATCCCAACGGAAAATTGACTATCATACTGGAGTTTTTGCATCCAAGGTAACCACATCTTATAAATGCTTGAATAAATATTTGCTGGATGGGTATTTTGACAAGCTGCAGCCCTCTGTTTTTTTTTTTTTTTTGCCCTTTGCCTACAGATCACTCTTGCAAGGGATGAAAAACCTGTCATCATTGAACTCATTGATGCAAAAGCCAAGGAATTAAAGGAAACCTTGGAGGTAACTTGATTCTCATAGTTTTAACTTTAACGCTTGGTTTCAAATTTTCTACCCACAACAGACGAAAAGTCTAGAAATTGTTAATTGTTAAAACTAGACTCGGCAACATGTGTGAGCACTGTGAGAGCATGAGGGGAAAATAAGCACATATAAAATTACCTAGGTTCGATGTTTACAATTACTTCTGATCAGATGCTTTTATAGGACCTCTCAATGCAGTATACAATAAACTGAATGCACGTAACTGTATGAGGCAAGCAATTTTGACTCCCACTGATTGATGCATAGCTTGGTTCTGCTCCTCAACCACCCCCTCATATTAAAAACAATAGCGACAACAACAATTTTGATGGTTCAATTGGTGTTGCTAAGCTCAAGAGACGTGTGGCCTGTGTTATCTTACTGGACCTAGTAGTATTGGTTCAAGTTATTGTTTCTTTTTGTAACAGTTCTTAAACATTTATAGCACAAGGTGTTACATGTGTGTGGAATATTCTAAGTTTTCAGTCACAAAACGCTCACAAATCTTGTATTTTATACCCTTTTGTCAATATCCAATTACTTGGACTCATCTTGAGTTATTATGTTACTTTGCTGCAGGTGGATGCTGCACTAATAGCAACTGGAAGGGCTCCGTTCACTAATGGTCTTGGCTTAGTGAATGTATGTCTATCCAGTGGCTTCAAAGTGTAAATTTTCCCTAAAGGAAGTAATTGTATAATTGACACTTTTTTGTGCAGATTGATGTTACAACTCATCGTGGTTTTGTTCCTGTGGATGCGCGGATGCGAGTAATTGATACATATGGCAATCTGGTTTGTTTCAAATTTTTCCCTTGTACAAACCACAAGTCTTCGGCTTAGATCTCTTGTTACGGAAATAAAATATGGAATGATAGGTCCCTCATTTATATTGTATTGGTGATGCAAATGGCAAGATGATGCTCGCCCATGCTGCCAGTGCACAAGGAATTTCAGGTAAGTGGCAACTTTCAAGCTACTAATATTGGAGTCTTTTGCTTCCATTTTTACGAATGGAAATTTTCTGACAGTGGTTGAACAAGTCACCGGAAGAGATCACGTGCTCAATCACTTGAGTATGCCAGCCGCGTGTTTCACTCATCCTGAAATAAGCATGGTTGGATTGACGGAAGTAGCCATATCTCTTAGGCTTCTTGTGTCTGACGCTTTATTCTCCACTCTTCACCATTACATTCTTTTAAAATACTTCAATTTCACAACAGTTAACCAACCTCTCCACTTCTGCTCTCCCACCATTTTTTCTCGTGTTTAAGTTATATTTTTAACTATCTCCTATTGGTCTTTCAATCATGAACTCTTGATTGTGACCAAACATATAAAATTTTCATCCTCAAGCAATGGAGAAAGCTGAAAAAGAGGGCTTTGAATTAAGTGTTTCCAAAACAAGTTTTAAAGCTAACACAAAAGCCCTAGCAGAAAACGAAGGGGAGGGACTTACCAAGGTTATATTTCTGCATCTTTCTCCTTAAACGGTATTCATCCGCAGAAGATTATGTGAGTCGAATGAATGATTTCTTTACATAAAGAGTTGCTCTGGTGATATGGCGAAGTTACTTGTTCAATAACACCTTTATACTCTCTCACTGAGTGCATTTATTTACTTGTTTCTCACAATCTTTAGGGTCGCTAACTGCTTTACACTGTTTTTCATTCAGTTGATATACAGACCTGACACTGGAGAGATACTAGGAGTTCATATTTTTGGCCTGCATGCTGCAGATCTCATCCATGAAGCATCCAATGCAATAGCATTATTAGGTACGCCTATTCCACAGAATGTTTGCCCCGTATTCTTTTCCAATAGAGTATCGTGTCTCCAATCAACTATGGCATATATTTTGATGTGAGGCGGTAAAACATACTTGCTTGGGACATTTTGAAAGTTAATACTAGTCAATTCGTAAGGTTCCATTTGCCTGGGAGGTATTTTCCCTTCAATCGAACCCGATTACCAAACTGGTAAAAACTACTTCCTAAAATCCCTGCTGGATGCAAGTATGAGAATCCCAAACGCATATATTGGCATGGCGCAAAAGGGTACCCACTTAGGATTAACGAAAACAAAATTCTAATTCTTTGGTCACATGTTTCAATGAAAATCAAGGTTCCTGCTCACTTAAACCTAAAAATATGCTAGGGGAGGAATGATAACCATTTTGATCCTTAATGCAGTCACTAACAGTATAAAAAATAAGACTAGAACCTTTTGTATAAGGGTCTTTCACAGAAACGAGCAAAAACTCAACAAGAGGATACTAGTGAAAAGATAAATTAAACACAAAATACCATCAAATAATTCAAGATATTCCAATCTATCAAAGAAATCCTGATAGTTTCGTCTGAAGGCCCACGCTTTACTCTTCCTCAGTAGCTACTTCAGCACTCTTGTTATTGTGCTTCCTCGCGTACCTCTGGTTCCTCAGAAACTTGGGATCCATCTACAACAATTAAACTATAGATTAAGCAACAACAAAATCCAGAGAATCAACACAGATCGTTAGAGAATAGAAAATGTGAATACCCCTTTGGTAGAAGTGTGGCGATGCCTCTTAGGCTTCTTGATGCCATTCTTGTGGGCTTTGTATGACTGGTTGTGAGCTGTGTGGTTCTTCGACTTCGCCATCGCTGCGATCAAAACAAAAGAACAAAAAAGAAAAAATAAGCGGTGATTAAGGCACGAAAGAGCGTAAAGAATATGCTACACAGCTAATACAAACCCTATAACAAGGGAACGGTGGGTTTCGTAACCCTAGGGTTTCCGGCGGAACAGAGAATAGGGGGATAGATTATATACGACCGTGAAAAGAAGCCCTAATGTATATGTCCACTCAATGACGATAATACCCTTGATAGATAGATATCAATTCGAAAACCGACGATCTGGGCTTGCATTCTGAACAGGCCCAAAATCTGTAAATTTGAAAGATAATTTTTTTAAAAAATAAATCGCTTATATATATTTATAAAATTGAAATTTATTTATAACTATACTATTCATTCAGAAATTTAGTAGAAGTCTGCCTATAACAAATGAAATCCATGCTAACAAAAAAATTAAATTGTTTATATATATATTTATAAAATTGAAATTTATTTATATTTATACTATTCATTCAGAAATTTAGTAGAAGTTTGCCTATAATTAATCAAATCCATACTAATAAAAGATTAAATTGTTTATATATATATTTATAAAATTTAAATTTATAACTATACTATTCATTCAGAAATTTAGTAGAAGTTTGCCTATAATCAATCAAATCTATACTAATTTATACTTTATACTTCTATTTAAGTAGAGGTTTTGAATTTAACATAGTATTCTATAAAATTAATTTTGATCACCGTTTTGAATTTGAATATGATTTTATACTATCTTTTGTATTTAAAATTGTATTTAAAATCTTTTATGTTTCATACTTAAAATCTTCTTACACTACAAAAATGATTTCAAGCTTCATGCACTTATTTTAGCTTGTAAAATTGGTTAAGCATTTTTTTTCAAACAAATTTTTGAATTTAGATTTACTCAAACACATTTATATCTTGTTTTACTTCAAATAGATTTTAAAGATCATAGAAATTGATATACACTCAATTCACCTCCTTGTTATTTCTAACAAAGAGAGAGAAGGATATTTTGTTTGATTTAATGGGAGGGAAAAGAAAAAAAAAAGATATTTTTAGAACAACTTGAGAACTCAATATTATTATAAATACCGTATCTTCTAAAAAATAAAATATTTATTGAGGTAAGGCATTTCATTTTCATAAGAAAAATAATATAGTTTAAATATTAAAAAACTTATTTATTAAAATAAGTGATAACAATTTGCACTTTTAACTTAAAAAAAGAATGATACCCTTAACTATATTAAAAAAATATCAGAGTAAAACCTACAGTTTTAAATTTGAAGAATTAAAATATCATATTAATCTTTAAATATGTTAATATTATAGAATTAATTCGCATTTATTTACTACTAATCTTCTCATTTTTAAATAAAAATACATTTATTCAATTTATTTTTTTTATTCTAGATCATGTATCAAATAGCACAGTATTTTTATCCCCCCGAAGGTGCCCATAGTATAACTTTACCAATGGCCATAACTCCCCGATGACGCGTACCCACCAATGGAATGTGCACATCTGGAATTTGTGTGAAATAACCGGTTGTTCCGGTCAACAATCTCAGGGTTAAAGTTCCCATCCCCACCAGTTCCACTGGCCACACCGGTAATCAGTATTCAGTCATGCGGTAGAGTTTGTACTTTCTCACGAATATATATATATATATATTTAAAAACACTAAACCCAAACGGAAAGATTTATTATTTTTTTTTCCTTTTTTACGGCTTCTCGTGTTTTTGGTCTCTTAGATGATTTTTTTTTTCTTCTGTCCCTTCTCTGTCTCAATTAGATCTCTGAATTTTACCTTTTCGTTCCACCTGTTCGATTTTGTCGCGGCGGCATCTTTCTCTCTGATTGAAGTGATTTCGGTGAGAACTGTCAATTTCGAAGCTTCTTGAAGGAAAAAGAATGTTTCTTGTTGATTGGTTTTACGGAATTCTTGCATCTCTCGGTCTCTGGCAAAAGGAGGCGAAGATCTTATTCTTAGGGCTTGATAATGCTGGAAAGACTACCTTGCTTCACATGCTGAAAGATGAGGTTGTATTTTATGGTGTACTTATTGTTGATTTATGATTTTTCTTGTTTCGAACTGCGTTGTTGTTCTTAGTGTTTCCTACCCACTGAGGGCCCTAATTTAGTGCATTTCACTTGCACACACTTCTAATATTGATTCTAATTTTTAGAAAATTTTTGTAATTCTCATTCATGGCGTCGAAATTATTAGGGTTGATCTTTTAGTTTTTGCCTTTCCATTTTACAGAGATTAGTTCAGCATCAGCCAACTCAATATCCGACTTCGGAGGAGTTGAGTATAGGGAAGATCAAATTTAAGGCCTTTGATTTGGGTGGTCACCAGATTGCTCGCAGAGTCTGGAGAGACTATTACGCTCAGGTTTATTTCTTGTCAGCTCTGCTAGTCTTTTATTTTTCCGTGTTAGTTAGACGCAAATACCATTGTCCTAAACTCCCTGCTGACTGTTTTACACTAATTGGTATTGATGCCTTTGTTGGATTAACATTGGAATGCCCAAATTGGGAATATCAAATATGAATGTATGTTGTTTGCATAGATTGGTTCATCTGAGCTTGTCTTTCTGCTGTTTCTAGGATATATTATCCCGTCTTATAATTACTTCAAATGTCTGGGCAAGAGCCATGGTTGGTTGCTATTTTCATTCAATTATCTCCTCGATTGCATTCACAAAGTGGTAGTCAGGGCTGGGCCTTTGACATGTCAGAGTTTTCTTTTTTGTGATACTAGTATCTAATTAGATGTGAGCTAACCTTGGAAGGTTTTGTTTCCCGTTTAAGATGTAAAGAGGATTCCACGCGTGGGAAACTGCTTTGATTTTATATTATTTCTTAATTACTGTGCCAGCAGCATGTGGATTTCAATTTACAATGAAGGAGGAAATGTGGACAAACATTTGTATATGCTTTGCTTTTACTGGCATGTCGGTGTCATGGGTCATACCAGCCAGAAAATATGAATTTCTTTGTGAATTTTCTATAGCTGTCGCATGTAACATGAGGATCTTGATTACCATTTTATCTATTATTTGACATATCATTAAATAGATGTTGATGTCTTTTTATAAGTATGAATGAGATATATCATTACTCAATGAAGATTACAAAACAGCAATGGTAAAATTAAGAGCATGCTAAATAATCATGCGGACAAAAGTTACAAGGCAGAAACTAAAAAAAGAGTAATGCATTAAGTGATCCCATTTTCCAGATATTGATTTCTTTTATTAGAATTGATTGATATCTTTTATATCTTTTATTAGCATGTGATGCTGTTCTATGTTCTCAATCTCTATGCATTGCATTTTGGCAGCTTATATCATGCTCTCAACCTCCTTTGATATCTGTATATCTGTACAATGACAGTTACTTGTTGTCATTTGTGACTTTTTCTATCACATAGGTTGATGCGGTGGTCTACCTGGTAGACGCATATGATAAAGAAAGATTTGCCGAATCAAAGAGGGAGCTAGATGCCCTTCTTTCTGATGAGTCCTTAACAAATGTACCTTTCCTTATCTTGGGAAATAAGATTGACTTACCTTATGCGGCCTCAGAGGACGAGCTTCGATACCATATGGGGCTCTCAAACTTCACCACAGGCAAGGGCAAGGTTAACTTGGCTGACTCCAATGTCCGTCCTCTGGAGGTTTTCATGTGCAGTATCGTGCGTAAGATGGGTTATGGCGAAGGGTTCAGGTGGCTCTCTCAGTACATCAAATAGGAAAGTGAATAGAGTTTAGACAATAAGTGTGGTCGTAGCAGTTAATTATGATGATGGTTCTGCTGATGAAGTCTTTTACTCGCATTGTATTGATGTAAATTGGATGTGTTGAATGTTAGTTTTACTTTTGAGACTTGCATATTTCTGTTGGGAAATTTTGTGGTTAAACTTGTGCTGTAATGCAGTTTATATTGGTTACCAAAATGGCAGGACTTATAGTGACTCTAGCTTTCATGTTCGCCCAAATGATGTTCCTAGTAAAATTTGCTCATGTAAACGGGAAAATCACTTACCTATCTCTCTCACCCTAACAATTTTAGGAGCTTCATTCTACACTAGCCTGATGTATGATGAACGAATAAATTATCCTAAGTACAGCTTACAATTTGAATTCAAGTGATCACGATACCTTTTTAAATGGGAGAAAGATAAAAAAAAACTATTTAAATTTTAAAAAGATAGATTAGCCATTTTAATATTGAAAAAGACAGATTAAGTTGGATGTTCAATCTGTTATTTGTAAATTTATGTGTAAAGACTAAATTAATTTTCATTTTATCAATATTATTTATAAATTTAATAATATGATTTATAATTTTGTCAATGGTATTTATAATTGGGAGAAATTTAATTTTGACAATTGGGAGAAACAATGTAGCTGACATTGTAATTTCAATTATGTGAAGTTGCAAATCACATTGTAAGAAGTTACAAATTCTGTATGTGAAATTATAAACCTATTTGGTGAAATTGCAAATCCTATAGAAAAAGTTACAAATCTCATTGGGAAAGTTACAAATACTATTAGTCAAGTTGAACACTAATACTGTTGTAAAATCTCATTCTTTATGGAAATTTTACAAAAATTAAACATTGAAAAATAATTAATTAAGTCAGAACATCAATCGATCAATAGTTAAAGTTATTACAAATACCATTGCTTTTTATCTGTTGTGGGAGTTATAAATATCATTACGGGAGTTGCAAATACTATTGGTAAAGTTGAAAATCTCATTGTAGAAGTGACAAATACTAATATGAGTTATAAATACCATTGATAAACTTGCAAATAACATTGAAAAAGCTACAAATACTATTGTGGGAGTTGTAAATACCATTAGCAAAATTGCAAATACCATTGTGAGAGTTACAAATACTATTAGCAAAGTTATTAATCCCTTTAGTAAAGTTGTTTCTTCTCTGTGGTGCAAATACTATTAGCAAATATCATTACGAGAGTTGCAAATACTATTAGCAAAATTTCGAATCCCATTGTGAAAGTGGCAAATACCAGTGGGAGTTACAAATACCATTGACAAACTTGTAAATACTATTGGCAAAGTTATAAATATAATTGTGAGAGTTGCAAATACTATTGGCAAAGTTATTTTTTCTCCATTGTGGGAGTTATAAATACTATTATGGGAGTAGTAAATACAATTGACAAAGTTACAAATTATATTGTAAGAGTTACAAATATTATTGGCAAAATTATTAATTCCATTGACAAAGTTGTAAATATAATTCCTTTGTGGGAGTTGCAAATACCATTGGGGGAGTTGCAAATATCATTGTTGAAATTGCAAATATCACTATGGGAGTTACTAATACCATTAGCAAAGTTACAAATACTATTATCAAAGTTACAAATACTATTGTAAAAGTTACAAACACTATTGTCAAAATTGTAAATACTATTGTCAAAGTTATAAATACTATTATAGGAGTTGCAAATACCATTGTCAAAGTTGTAAATCGTATTGTCAAACTTGCAAATATCATTGACAGAGTGAATGATAATTTAGTTTTTACATATAAATTTACAAATGACAGATTGAACCACCTGTCCAATCTGTTATTTTTAATATTGAGATGCCCAATTTATCTTTTTAAAATTTAAATAGGTTTTTTTGTCTTTCTCCTTTTTTAAATTAACTACTAATTAGTCAATTTATGCAGCATCAATTATAATTAATTAAAATATAATTGAAGAATGATCAGGTTTTGTTTATGTGGTTATCTGACTGAGTTAGATCGAATAATATTAGGTCAAATTACCTATCGTCTGTGGGTTCAACTCGTGAAGAAATGAGACATACGACTATTTAGAGTATATTTGATCCCTGGAGAGTATCATTTTATTGTGGTTCCAGTCACGGCACTTGTAGATGTATTTTAACTCTTGGATGCTTAGGTTTACGCCTGAAGGTAATAGATGGCTCATTCTGCCTCATATTAGTATCGTCTAGAAGGAAGGGAGATTTCGTCCTGCCCTTTGATCTTGGGTGATCCCAACCCTTTTTTAAAAAAATTTATACAAAAAAAAGTATTTGGTCAAATTTTGGGGTAATTTTTTTTAAAGATATTATTTGTATTTATATATATTCGAAATCAAGGTCACGTGCTTAAATAGTTAAAATCCTTTTCACTTGGACTAATGTTTATTTATTAAATGATCATGTATTTAATGTGTATTTTTAGTTCTAGTTGTCACTATAAAAAAAATGACTTGAGACTTACCTTTGTTTACACGGAAAAGGGATGCACGAACCAAATCAAGCGTTAATCATAGTTTGGTAGATAGCAGGAAATGCATATAAATTAAGAATAATTTGTAGATGCTCTATTCAATATATGTTCTTAAATTTTGATGAGACTATGAAACTGATCAACCTATTGATTCTACTACTATCGTTTTTCTTTGGTAGCATTGTTGCAATGAATAATAACGTAATTACTAGAAAGTACTGGAACAGAGCATTTTTCAGTTTAACCAAGTTACTAATAATATGGTGGTCAAAGTTCAAACGTTGCTAATTGTTCTTCAGGAGGGGGGAAAATGTATCAGTATGTCAATCTCAACGTCAGTTCCAACGTTAATCGCTCGTTCAATAAATCAATACCCATTGCAAGTGGCTCGTTGTGGACAAATATTAAAGCAAATCTGACCAGTTAGACTACACAGCAAATAATCATAGTGGAAGTTTTCACTTTCTCTGAGGAGAACACCTCCGCTGTTGCTCCTGCCACTCTCTACAAAGCTCTCGTCTTTGATGGCGACAACCTCATCCCCAGGTTTGTCGATGCCGTCCAGAGCGTTGACATCCTCGAAGGCACTGGTGGCGCAGGAACCATCAAGAAGATCAACTACCTCAAAGGTCCCATTTCTTTAATTTCTCTTTCTGTGTTATTCAATGATTTAGTTTCGATCTGTTTATGAATATTTTTTGTATTATATGTGCAAATGTACAAGTGCACTACGCCAAGCACAAGATGGAAATTGCAGACAAGGACAACTTCGTAGACGGAAAAGAAGATAATTTTTATTGGGAGATGGAAAAGAAGATAATTTTTATTGGTCTTATATTATCACCTAATATATATGCTAACTATTCTCTTTTATTACACATAGGATACTAACATGGCAAAAGAAGGAAATTAGTATTCTTCCACGATCAAAATGGGAAGATTTTGAAAATCATTGTCAACTCTTTAAATGGAGGATAATAACTTTACCTTCCTCACAAAACTTTCCTTCTTCATGCAGAAATTTTAAAAAAAAAAAATTAGCCGTTAGGATTCTAAGACTAGCTCAATTCATCCTCTATACAAATACTCTCTTCTCTCAAGCAAAGGAGACATAAAAATCTCTAAAAGATTTTCTCTCTATCAATTCAGAGATTAGAGAGATACTGTGGAAATCTTTCTAGTGTGCCCGAGATTTTCTCTTGGATTATTTATCTTTAGTAGATTTGAGAGATCATGATGATTTCAGGTCGGTGTGCAGCTTGCAAGAATCAAAGAAGAAAGTGTCCTTCAGATTGCATTTTCTCTCCCTATTTTCCTCCCAATGATCCTGAAAGATTCGCTTGTGTTCATAGAATATATGGTAGCAGCAACGTTGGAAAAATGCTTCAGGTAGGTAACTACTAAATAAATAATATTAAACTCAATTCATTTAGTAGACAAATAAAATGATTGTCTACTATAATAAGGATCAAGTTTTTCTCTATATTTTTTTCTTTTCTTTTTCGCCGTGATTTTCATTTATTTTCTTATAATATTTGTAGCAAATTCCAGTGCAAATGAGAGCACAAGCAGTGGATACATTATATTTTGAAGCAAGATGCAGAATGGAAGATCCTGTATATGGTTGTGTTAAGCTTATTTCTCAGTTACATCAGAACTTGCATGATACAGAAAGTGAACTAGCAAGAATTCAAGCTCTTGTTGCATGCCACAAGCTCCAAATTTCACAAGTTGAACTTCACCAACCTAATTTGGATGCATCACAAAGCAATATGGAGCAGTTTCAGTTCAATTATTCTACTCAGAATCCAACTTGGTTTATTAATTAATAATTTGTGTCTTCTTACTTAGATGGGATTGACTTTATATTTTTATGTCACCATGGGATTTTATATCTTTAATAAATATTTGGAGGAGTACTGTTTACTATCATGCATTATTATTAGTATATATATTACCCTATCATCTTTCAAGATCAAGCAATAAATAATTTTCTCTTTGCATCATGAGAGATTTGTTTGGCATACTATTGTAGGGTGAGTATCAAAGTAATAATAAAAGTTATTATCATGTGATCTAAAAGCCATGTGATTCAAAATACTTATAGAATAAGGCTATATACATATGTTATCCTGTAAATTTCTAAACCCTAAACCTGTTATATTAATGTATATATATTACCCCATATTTCAAAATCAAGCAATAAATAAAGGACACGTTTGATTTCCTGTTTTTAAAATAGTTTCTTGTTTTGAAAAACTAAAAAAAACATGTGTTTAAGTTGCATGGCAATAGCAAAATTCAGAAACTCTATGCTGTGAACAGAGAATCTCACTACTTTCTAAAAGAGACAATTTCGCTCCTAATTTTTTTTATCTTATTTTGTTTCTCTCTCTTGAGTGTGGGCATGATGGTTTGTTGTCTATAAAAATGTCGACCTGACTAGAAATTTTGTAACTGTTTGCCCTATAACATATAAAGCTTAAAAGATGACCCCATTCAAAGAAATTAAAGCAATTTGAAAGGGTCAAAAATTTGAAAAGCAACTCTAGGATTTAACATTAACAATATCTACAAGATATACAACAAAGGCACCAACAACCCTTTATGGACCATTCATCTGTTGGCTTATATCCAATTATCCACACAATAAAAGCCTTTTTTTCCGGGGTTGTTTTTTGTATCATCCTATGTCTTCACTCCCATATCAACCTCAGAATTGAGGAGGTCTTCATATTCTAGTTCCAGCTGCACATTGCAATTCCCCAATTTAATACACACACACAGAGAGACGCTAAACGAGACCTATCAGTAACGGTCATTAGGAGAAGTAACTTACCTTTGCTTGATTATGGGCTATTTTCATCCTCCTGTAATCTACTTGTGCTTTCTTAGAGCGGAACATAGCCTGGACACGTACCACAGCTCTCTCAACACGTTCTTCAGCTTGTTTCCTGCCAATCCGGAAAAAGTCTTCCTCGGTAACGAACTCTGCTTCGTCCTTCTGACCTACCATTTCTTGGACAGGATTGACATGTAGGCCACGGAAGCCCTTTCTCTTTAAACGCCACCGTAGGATTGCTTTCTCAACCACTCCAACAGACCAGATGATTTTGCGGTAGTTCTTCCGCTCCTTGAAGGCCCGGAAAGCAGCCTGCATTGGAAACATCGGTGATCAGTCTTTTCCTGGATGTTGCTTACAAAAATCTGAAGTTATTTCAGCTCATGAAATCTGCCGGCATATTATCATCTGCTGGTATTATTCAGGGTCCACCGTTAGATGTGGAGGATTCTAACCTCCGCACGAACGCAGCATTATCACACAAACACTTCCCTTAGCACCAGCATTTGCATGCAGTAGTGACTAGATGAGCAGATGGGAGAACCTTTAAAAAGTTAACAGCCCTTCACAGCATATGCTTTATTTCAACGTCTGCTGTAATTTTTTGCAATATCTCCATTTAGAGATATAACAGAATAGAAAGCTTCTTTGCAAACAAGTTGACATCAATTACTATACGGAAGGAAAAGTGGGTTTTTGAAGCTTAGATCAACATTCTAAAACACTTGAGTCAGCATGAGTGCACCATAACATATGGAATAAGTCGTGTTGTCATCAGTATCAACTGATAACAATCTGCCGTGTGAATCTTAATTAGTTCAAAATACGCCTCAAACAAAGGACATGGATTTGCAATGGGACATATATCTACTCAGCAATCGGTACCATCAGAGGCAGAATGGTAGCACTGACCTGAATTTTGATTGCCTGGCGACGCATATTGAGAAATTCTCTACGCATCTTCCACGTACGGAAGGTATGCTGGATGCGAGCAGCAGCTGCCATAGACTTCCTCGACTCAAAGTTTCGAAAAGCATGCTGGATCTTCATTGCTGCAACTATTTGGCGTGCTTCAGCTTCTGGACTGAAAAGTTCAACTTCATGAGATCGTAATTTTAGTGAGTGCTCCCTAAATGCAGCTTGTATGCGAGCTGCAGCCTCAGCAGCTGTCCGATAAGCTGCTAATGTGTCCTTCATATACAGCTGATCATCACTGAGCTTCTCAGAATTTACGGGATCACTTGCGCTAGTAGTTTCCAGCGAGCCACTGATATTCCCTGCTAGGCTCATGTCATTGAACTGCTCAACCAGAGACTTTTCCGAAAGATAAGCTGCTAAGCCATTATAACCCTTCATCTGAGCCAGATCAGCAGCAGTAAATCCCTTAGGATGTTGAGAAGTAGGATCCGTGACCAAATTTGGCCTTGCCCCTGCAGACAATAGAGCGGCAACCATTTTCTCCCTGCAAACCCATTTAAAATTAAATAAACAATGAATAGCTCATTCAAGTTCATCAATTGCGAAGCCACAACAAAAAAGAAACTTTTCAATCAGTTCAGTGGCTGAAAAACTAATTGTTTTTAAAAAGTGAGCATGAAATACTGTACCTTCCATAATAAGCTGCCCAGTGCAGGGCTGTCCATCCAAATTTATCACGGAAATTCAATGAAAAACCAGACCATGAAAATAATGAAGCAGCCCATGTATATCCCAAAATTGAGCACAAATGGATTACACCTTGACCTTGGGCATCTAATTCAGTAGTCTGACAACCTAAAATAATTCTCTCCAGCAGCCATTCCTTTAGTTTAGTCTTCAATGCAATTTCAAACAAGGCATCTTTTGCTTGTGGAAATGGTGTTTTGTTGTCTTCAGTAGACTTAATCAAGTATTGCCAACGTTTGGAAATATATAATGTCTTGGAGACAAATTTCTCAGCCTCCTTCAGTGCATGAAGGGATACTTTGCTAGAGGTAATGTCAAGACTCTTTTGTGTAGTAAAGAGCAAATGTGCAAGCCTCATCTGAAGTCGAAACTCCTCCCAGTTGTGCCTCTCTTCTATGGAAGCTGCAGGTTCTTGCAAAACAGTAGTTCGATACTCAAAATTAACAACTTGACTTATGGGCTTGTGGCCATCAATACTCATAGAGAGATTCACAAAACCAGGGGAATGTGGTGGTACCCAGCACCGGTAGGCACCAACTTGAACAATTTCTACAGGAACAGGTACATCCCCACAGATACAAAACAAATTGGACTTCGCAAGGTGCATATAGTCATCATGAAAAAATCCAGTTATTAGGACCTGGAACAAGTAAATGGAGGTAAGAAAATCTATTAGAAATGGCAAACAAACGACAATAAATAGTTAAATTATCAACATCAAGTATTTATGGTCTAAAGCAATATGCGATAACTTATTTAGATGAAGATGTGCATGTATCATGCCAAAGATTGCACTCCTATTCCTCGTAGGATTTTAGCCCCATGTTTTTAAGCTTTAAGGATCAACTAGCATATTTTATTGTTTCAACAAAAAGCTCAATATTGACTAAGAAGCAAAATGATGGGCACTAGGAAAAAAAATATACATGCATAACATGTAATAGAAACTAGCTATATTAGATACTTGAGAATAGCAAAAGCAAACCTTTGTTTTCTCAGTGGTGCATGCCCAGACAGGAGACACATCAGTTATATTAAATATTTGTTCTGCCAGAGAAGGCTGATTACTATCCAATCCTGAAGAGTATGAATCATGAACAGATGAAACTGAGGATTCAAGACCTGAGTCATCAATAGAACATGGTGAATCAGCTATCATATGGCTTATCCATTTTCCAAAGCTGTCCTGGCTTTGCAGAGTGTCATTGATAATATTGTCCACAAAATTGCCACCACCCATGGTGATAGAATGTTCACTATGTACATTTGAATTTAATTGACTGTTGGCTGTCTGAAGGTTCAAACTTTCAGGAAAGTTGTATTGAGCACTATTGTTCCCATCAACTGAAGTGTTCAGAATATCAAAAGAATGAA
Organism: Leucaena leucocephala; assembly: GCA_037074615.1. Classification (NCBI taxonomy): domain Eukaryota; kingdom Viridiplantae; phylum Streptophyta; class Magnoliopsida; order Fabales; family Fabaceae; genus Leucaena; species Leucaena leucocephala. The sequence goes on from CM073562.1 coordinate 15,238,463, forward strand.
TCTCTGCAGATTCATTGTTGACTACCTGGTGAGAAGATGCATGTATAGGTTACAAAACAAAGCATCAATTGAAAAGAAAGGAAGCAAGAAATCAACAGTATATGAACAGGAAGCTTGAAAAGCAAAAGGTAGTAATTCTAAGTGTGACCAGATTAAAGGTTGCAACATCTGCATATTAGTTTGCTGAAAACTGTGCAGAGAAATCAGTTCGGTTAGCATGCTGGCAAATCTTGCTATCATAACACCCATTGTACTATACACAAGATAAGCAACATAAAAGCTAGAAGAACCAAGGTAAGTAGTAAATATCTCCACTGATTTGCAGATAAATCTGCAAAACCCCCACATAGAATAAAGATTTAGCGAACATCCAAAAAATAAAATGAACAAAAACAAAGTATGAATCCTTTTCATGTTCATTTTTCAAAGAGATTATTTGATCTCCCTCCCGATGTGTGAATTGTCAGAAGCTCAATTAATGGCAGCAATGGCTACTGAAATGTTTCACAGTTAAAATTAAAGACAGTTCAGTGAAATATATAGACAGACCACAGATATATCAAGAGAACTAAGAACCAGCAATGGAAGAGTTACTATATAGCCAATTTCCCCTTTTTGCTTGAGAAGAGAAAATAATGAAGTAAATATGACATCAATAAGGATCCAAAGATTTTTCCGATAAAACCTAAAATAATTATGTACACTTGACGGAATATACAAGAACGTTAGGGACTAATTATGTATCGTTAGGAAACTTCAGGGGCTGAATCAATAACTAATGCAAACTTGAGAGACCAAAAGTTTTATTATCCCATATATAAACATGAAAGAAAATAAATTAGCAACATGCTGGAAGCTGCATGCCTGGACATCAATCAAATCTGATGTCAAGGAAATATTATAAAGTCCTGTTTTAATATATACTGTCAATTTAAAAGGTAAAGTAGGTTCTAACAAGAAGTTTCAAAAGACTAATTGCTCCTAAACATAAATGAAGAATACAACACAGAACACTATAGTAAGGTTATTCAGAAAACCAACGTAGGAAAGATAAGATCTCCTTACCTTGCTCAAATTTCCATTCGGTAAAATTTGTTTCTCTTGATGAAAACATGGAACCTTTCCTGCAAAGTGTTAAATTTAAAATTTTAAGATGATAGGGTGATTTTCAGAATAGATATCGGTTCTACTGGAAAACAAAATAAATTACCTCCAGTAGGAGTGGAAGTAGTAGAGGTGTTAAGATCATTTGTAACCACTAGGTCATCCCATTCAAGTGTATTAATCTCATGCAGCCTCAGTTCATGAGTTTTGACAGTTAAATTGTCATTCAGCTCTGTTTGTGACAAAAGACATGAAAAGGGGGGAGATGAGGATACATCCCTAATAAAGTAAATAAAAGTTACAGTACCCATGACAACAGTCATCAGATATTACTTAACCCTGACTATATTTAGCATCCTAAACAAAAGTGAACTCTAATCTTTAGCTTCCTATGGGAAAGGTGGGAGAAGTTAAAATGGAAGGGTGAAATGTAAAGTCCAATGAATTGGTAAATGAAACTTGTCTTTATGCATCGTACATGTTAATTCCTCTTACAATATTCAGCCATCAAACCTTAAGATCTATATTAAGCGATGAACAAAACAAAGCATCTTTCACAGAATTGCAATAAGCCAGTTGCATAGATAGCTTCCAACAGCACATCTTAAAGTTCTCACCACCAGCATATGCCTTGCTGATCCCAGAGTCTAATTCTTCCGATAATATCCATGGTGTTGTTGGATCAGAGGGAGAACTAGCATTTGAATATACAGTTACGGCTGGAGAACCTTGTGACTGTGTCAAAGACCACACTACAATGGTTAGAATGTCGTGTTGTATTTGCCCACCAGATTAAATGGTAAAGCATAAATAGCAACTAAGTATGAATTTTAAGCTAATCAAAAAGATGGGTTGAATATATACACAAAATTGAAACCAAGTGACAAACCCAGCACTAGCAAGATATCTACAATATGCAGTTGCTTGGTGGTCAAGAGCATGTTATAAGGAACTAATTTTCTATTTGGCTATGAAATGAACAACATGAAGAAAATTAAATCCTGCCAACTAACTTGATTGAAGGACCAGAGAGAGTGGGGTTGGGGGATCTTTAACAGGATGGTGTAAGAAAATGAGGTGGGAAAGACAACCCACACAATTGATGATTTATATAAGGAAACAATGGATAGTATTCAATTCCCTCTTGATTGGACATGACTATGTCATTAATGGCGTGGATGGTGTTTGAAGGGTGAAATTTCCAATAACATGTTTGTGATATTAGCCCCTTTAAAAAATAGGCAAGTGAATTAAAAATGGAAATTAAAAAGAACCCAAAAACACCCATTTGGAGTGAATTAAAAATTGGAGGGTGGGATGCATTATGATGGTTTCCCATCCAATCAATAGGCAAGATACACATATCATTCCAATTCATCCTGCCCTGCTCCCAAACCATCCTCCCACTCAAACCCTGAACGGAAATGAATGAAATTGAGCATGCTAATTTAGCCTAACAGCACTAAGGTCTACAACATCATAGGTCTCAACCCTCTGCTAAACATTATGGGATCCTTCAAGCTTCGGAGCCATGCGTTCCTTCATTGTTGCCTCCATAATGGTGGTTAAATTATCACATTCTTTTTCTTGGTCTGTATATCACAAACCACAATTTCTGGCTTATGATGGTTCCGTTGCCATCTTATAATACCCCATGCCCAACCAGTCCAATATTGTTGAAAAAGGCCAAAGCCAATGGTTAGGACAGTTATCACACTAAAAGCCCAATACAGTGACAAGTAGTCTGAAAAGCATGTTGTATCCTTATATGGCATGATACTGTTGTCCTGGGGCACTTTGGAGTAAAGCTTATAGTTATAGACAGGGAAGGCACAAGTCACCAATTTTTTCAAATAATGGATGCAGCAACTGCAGCAAAATTTCCAACACAGGCAAATGTAGGAGCAAAGGCCCCTGTCATGTTTCTCTATCAAATCTGCCTTTAGTTTGCTGGCATTATGTCAGAAATTTGCCCACACTTCAATTTGTGGTAAAATGCTTCTTCTTTACCAAACTTTCTCTGTTGATCACGCATTCATATACTACTATATTTCGAATGTTTTACAAAACATATCTTTCTGCACGCATGCTATTTTCTAAAAGTTGTCATATCCCCATATTCATACCATTACCAAAAATACTTGTACCCACACCAATGCAACCTAGCTTGTGGACTCCACACAGAATTTTCAATCAAAGAAATTGACAATGTGATGATCAATGCGAGAAATTTAGTTTATAGATGCAATTTTTTGGTGTATCCAGACATGCTTGAAAATTTCCTTCCTGATCTAAGGATTACTAACTAATTACTTTGGTCTAAGTTGGCATAAATATATGGCCCTGCTTTTAGCCAAGCAACCAACAAAAGCTACACCTTAATCATATCTTGTGCAGTGAAAATAAACTTTAGAAGGAAAAAAGAAAGGAAAAAACAAAACCTCCTGTGTTTCACGATAATGAACAAGGACAATATGCTCCAGACTCCTGAAATAAATAAGCATCATTACTAAATCAGATTCAGGAGTATGGCACATAAATCACAGGATGGAAATGAGGCCTTTAAGAGTTCGGCTAACTATAGTTACACATACTTATCAAGCAACCAATAACATCTGCGGACAAAGTTTTGGTTTTCTTCACCATGTGCATAGTATACATGGATCCTTTCTTCATTACCAACCTGATTGACAGGGAAAATAGAACGACCAGAAAGAGTGTCAAAAACCAGATACTGCTACATCAAAATCACGTGAACACACATATACACCCTAAGAACATCAGAATTCTCACTTTTAAGTGCTCATGAGCTTCTTTAACAGTTTTCCCATCCTTTTTCTTTTTCCAGTTGTGACCATCTTTACGAAAGTTCCTAAGCTTCTTCCTATCGAATAATACAATAGTACCACCTGGTGTACAGAGAAAAAGGACAGAATATCATAATTTTAAAAAAAAAAATACTTCAAATTTTTATTAATCATAATATATGAAAAGGCTGTGAATGAATTGTGTCACATATCATTTGTAGTATATTGCTTTATTCATAATGTACATCATATCGATGATTAGCAAATCTCTAATCACACAAGTTTACCCCTTTCTCTATTTTTTCAAGTACTACTTAAACAAGAATAGACAGATCTGCAAGTTTATAGTTTTACAAGTTACTGTCAAAAAGATGATCTGAAGCAAGAATGCCATGCATTAAGTCTTTATATTGGCATGGAAAATGCTCTATACAAACTGTAAAGCAGAAATGAATGAAATAAGAAACAGTCTGCAAAAATTTAAAAGAAAAAAACGATCAGCATAAAAAAACTGAATGTCTTTTCTTTATTCATGACTTTTTAAACCTCAAGGACACGAGTGCAAGCTTATAGAACGGATCTTGTTGAAGGTCATGAAATAACTGCGTATCAACTTTACTAGCATCATGTTGTTGCCAATAGCTAATAGATAATTACTTTGGGGCAAAGTCACTGGCTTGACATGGATGGTAAAATTTTTGTAATTGCAGAGTATGGCATGGATCTCATTGGGACGAAGCCATCTGCGTCTTGCTTCCTCCATAATAATTCCAACATCCAACTCTGGGCCACATAATAGACTATTTCAGAACATACGTCAACAAATATTATTAACAATAATATGGCATTAATAATCGGCTAAATATCTCGTCGCCAAAATAAGATTCGCAAGGGGCCAACAAATAGCAAAAGAATGGCATGATGAAAACACAAATTATCAGCTTTCTTCCATTCCCATCATAAAGTGTGGGTGTTTTCATAATAACCTCCCTTATTGGATCAAAACCTAAGACTATTTATTCAAATGGATGACTTCAGATATACTAAAATTCCAAGATTTCCTCCCTTTCATTACATTCATTTTTTATATTGCCCAACCAAAACTAAAATAATATGATAGCATGATATGTAGTATGATTTACCACACATTAGGATCAACTCAAGTAAAGCGATGACATTTCTATCTTGATGTTATGACATTCTGTTTGAACATCTTGTTAAATTTACAACATAGATTTTAAAGTTCTAACATTATCACTCTGCATTCCCAAGTGCAGGAGGTGCCAACACGTGATAATTACTACATTTCAGACTAACTAATTACAGAAAACAATTGTCATGCTGTTTCCGAATTCCACTCATTGTTACAGAGACAACTCTTTTTTTTTTTTTTGGGGTAAAATCCCAGAGACAACTCTTAACATTATTGACAGCAAGGTTCCAGTATAATCTAGCTACGCTGAAAATAATTTGTTCCAAAGACAAGTAAAAGAATGGGCCAATGTTAAGGCTCTTATTTATGATCATAACTAAGAGAAAAAGTAAACTTTTAAGATATTGAAATGACACAAAAGTTATTATCTCATTGGCATTCTCTACAGACTCCAAAACTTCTCACTCGATCCATTACTCATATTTCGAGATACCCCACTTTCATTTTGAAAATCACTAAAATCCTTTTTTCCGAGACAAACTCAAAATTTCACCATCACCTTATACAGTAGCGGGAGAGAGAAGGAGATGAAAACTTCAAATGAGTACATACCCTGCATTGTATGGAATCCATGTATCTCTGAACCCAGTAGCCGCCCTGTTAAGTTGTTTGCCATCATAGAAACCTCCGACAGAATCCGAATTCCCCCTCTCAGCGCGTAATCAAAGCCTGCACAGCTCTAAATAAGAACTTGAACAATAATTAAAAATTAATAAAAAATCACAATAAAGAGTAAGAAAAATCGAGGTACCAAGGATATGATTAGTGTGGCCAAAAATAAGCTGTCAGAAAAAGCAGAGAAGGGTGGGGAATTAAGCTGATGGAAGAGAAGGGTTTAGTCGGATTGGAATTAGGAAGGAGAAACAGTGAAGAAGAGCCCGTCGTCGGAGCTGAATGCCCACTTCTGATCCTTTTTCAATTTTCTTGTGCAATTTCCGAGTCAGGGAAAAGTATAAACAAACCAGGGACGCCTACTTTCTCTTTCTTCTCTGACCTTTGGGTCACGGCGGGCTGTCTGACCAATAATATTTCTCCAAAATAAATTAAAATGTTACTCCAATATAAATATAGTATTTCCCAACCAATATATTTTTCTTATAAATTTACTATTTATTTATACCATATCATCCAACTACTATTTATTTATATTATCAATTATTTATAATATCAATAATTAGGGGAATGTTCTAGTAAAGGCATTTGGCCCAAAAACAGATGGTACTGAAGACAGGGACTCCTCGTTTGTATCGAAATTCGGAATGTCACTTTTTCTTTTTTACTAATATTACAAAAATTTGGGAAAATTAATGCATAAATCCTTATAATTTGTGAAATGTCACGACAGTTTTATGTAGTTTGTTTTATTTAGATTGAGCTGTTATAATTTAATTGATTATAGATATTCATTATTGAGTGTAAGAGTCGTTATTTTTTATTTAAAATATTCATACACTTTATGAAATTTCAAGCATTTGATTTAACACCAATTTAACATCAGTCTATACATAAATTTTAAAAAGACAATAAATTAAAATTATCGGATCCAATAATAAGGGTCTACTATCCCTTTTTCTGCTATACATTTATTTTTTAAATATTTCTTTTAGCTCCATTTCCTGTGATCCTGTGCAAGACTTTGAACTTGGTATTTGGTTTTAATGATCATTTTCCCTTTCTTTTTTTAAAATTAAAAAGATAAGGCCAAAACGAAATGTTATATCATTAGTATTTTAAGAGAAAAAAATAACAACGGATAAAATTATAAAATAAAATGTTATCAATGTAAATTGAAAGGAAAACTTTATCTTAAAAGACTAATTTATTTATTAATGGAGACTTTCTCCAATATATAAAGTGGGACCCACTAATATGATATTTAAAATTATAACAATATATTTCTTTTTCTAGTTTTAATATTTTTTATGGCCCTTCACTTGATTTTATGCCAATCAAAACTCTTAATAGATTATCTTTAAAAATAAAATCAGCATATCAATGAGGCATCAATACATTATAAACACGAATCTAAGAAGATAACTCATTCCTAAAATCTTACATAAGGAAAAAAATCTTAATCTTTTTCAATTCTTTTATGAGAATTTCTAATACATGACTGACAATACAAGTAAGGTCTAATAAATAACCATGTCTAATCCATGTTCAATTCATACCACATCTATACCAAAAACAGAAGAAAAAAACATAAAATGTAATTAGAAACTAAAATCAAATGGAAGTTAATTAAGGCAGAATGGGAATATACAAGCATGCTTTGTTCATTAAAGCATGGTTATGAAATCATGTGCAAAGCAGGTAATCAGGTGCTAAAAATGCAAGATTTTGTAATAAGGGGCTTGATGACATGTGAACCCCAGATTAATATTGATGTGGGATGCTAAGCTAAGGACATGTCACACGAAAAAAAATATATTTAATTTATCATATTAAGGGAGGTCACAATATATAAACAACTTGTAAAATATATACTTACGCTTTGTTTGGTATAAATAATTTAGGGGAAGGGGAGTAATTTGGCTCCCCTCCACTTGTTTTGGTATATAAATTTTTTAGGAGGAGAGAAAAAATTTTAAAAAATGTTCTATCCCCTTTAAAATTAGAAAAATTTAGAAGGGATGAGTAATATTTTTATTTTATAAGATTAATATGTCAATATTTTTTTAATATCTCGATATTATTAATATATTATATTTTATTAAAATATTCTATAAAATAATATAAGGGTAAATTTATCTATATAAAATTATTTTTTTTCTCCCATATATTTTTGAACAAAATAAGGTAATATGAAAATCACTCTGACATTCTCCTCCTCTCCCTTAATATTAATCTAAATAAGATAACAATAAAATTACCTATCTTCCTTTTCTTTCATTTCTCTCTATTAAAATGCCTCACTTTCCTTTTTGTATTGAGTCAAACATACCCTTAATAAAATTATAAATATATAAATTAAATAATTACTTTATAGATATCAATAAATTTAGTGAAATTAGTTATTTATAAAAAAATATATCTTTTTTAATTATTTATATAAATTTAAACTATTCATTATTATTTCTAACAAAATTAAGGTATTAAGTTCAAAGACTTCAAAGTATGTGATATTAGAAATTTAGAATAAAAACACAAAGAAAAGAGCCAAAGAGGCATCATGAAGATTCGATCTTGCCTTTTCCGAAGAAAATGATGGATGGTTCGATGGATGGTGACTTGAGAGTTGAGCTCGTGACTCGTGAGATGATTGATATGCCTGAGATACACACCTTGTTATTGTCTTTTACCTCCTCATTCAATTCATCTTAATCACGTGTCGCCGTCCTAGTGGATACTTTATTTCATCTATGAAATCAAAAACATATATATATATATATATATATATATAAATATTCAAATTATTTTTTCGTTATTTTTAATATATTCACTGATAATTATATCCGTAAAATTATGAACGATCATTTGTGTTTTTGTTTTGTTTCAATATTTTTTTTAAAGTCAATGTGGTATTCCCGTTAATATCAAAGTATGAACCACTTTATTGGTAAATAATTTTTTTTAGAAATTATGCAATATCCTCTTAAGGTTAATTTTAAGACTAATCATCTCTAGATATAAAAATTATTAAAATATTTTATCTCTCCTAATAAAATTATTTTTCTATATCCACTAAATAATCTTCTAATGGTGTGTTTGGATTAGCTTTTGAATAATATATTTTGAAAATAATAGATTATAGAGAATAGATTTTGGGAAAAATAGATTTTGGGAAGAATAGATTCTGGAGAATAGATTTTAGGAATAATAGATTCTGAAAATAAAAACGCTTGGATGATTAGTAGTATAATCACTTTTTATATTAATAAATTACCAAAAAGGGTACGATTTAATTAAAGAATGAGAGAGGAGAGATAGTAGAGAATAAATAGGAGAGAGGAAAGAGTGTAGAGAAGAGAGAGGAAAGAGGAGATAGTGTAAAGAAGAGAGAGGAGAGAGGGTATAAGAAAAAAGTAGGGGTAAAATAGTAATTAGATAATCTATAAACTTTTTTACTGTTCTCAAAATTATTTTCAGTAACTTATTTAAAACCATAGTTTTAAACTATGGTTTTGGCCAGAATTAATTCTGGACAAAAATGGTTGTTTGTTTTAAATTTTTTTAAATTGAGGTTTTGACCAAAATCAATTTTGGATAAAAATAGCTGTTTGTTTCAAAAAAAATTAAATTGAGATTTTGGCCAAAATTGATTCTTAAAAACTGTTGCCAAACAGTCACTAGAAGGCAAATTAAAATGATTTTTTTTTTTTTGCCAGCACAATGCAGAGTTAAGATTCAAATTTGGGCTGAGTCCAGCAATAAATTCAGTAGAAAAATAAGTCAAAATAATTCAGCAGCAACTACGAAAACTGGACCCTAAATTAGGCCCAAGAAAAATAAGCCTAACACTTGACCCTGGATCTCTTTTTAAGGTCACCAATGGCAGATAAATTTGACCATATTCTTAAATTATAAATAAATCTATTTTTAAAAAAATTATAAAAAAAACACCTAGAGTAATTTATAGAGTCACCTATCAACAAAATTAGATATAAAAGTAAACCAAAATTTAAATTTATATTAAAAGAGATATCTATATTCAATATCTGACATATTTTTAATAAAATAGCCTTTAACACATGCCTGTCAAAAAATAAATAAACAAAAAACTATTTTTAAGTACCTTAGTTTTGTTCAATTTTTTTAATTTGACACTTTATTTTTATCTCTATATAAAACTATATTATTTTACTCGATCACTATAATTAATTTTTATATATTGACTAATAATACTAACATAATAATTTTATAGGCACTAATTGTAGTAATGGAGTAAAATTACATGAGTTAATAAAGAAAAAAAATATATATATATATTAAATTAAAAAATAAAAAAAGTACAAATATCTTAAGAGTGGTTTTCCCCGTAAATAAAGTCACCAGACACGGTAAGTCATTTAACGATAATTTTAGGATGTCAAAAGAGATATTAACCATAGATCGTGATTTAACGGTAGTGAGATAAAGTTATTTGTTTATTTTTTAAACCAAAAAATTGCAACTCTACCCTCAATACCATTGGATAAGAATATAATGGTTAATACCCAGCAATCTAGGCTCACTCAATTAAAAGAATTAAAACGTGCGTGCGTGTTTTTTTTTTAAGGTAAACCAAACAAGTTGCATTTTGAACATACTTATTTTGTTTTCAATTATAGTGCTTATTTAGATAAATATAAAATCTTAATTTTAAAAAAATTTTTAATTTAAATTTTAATTTAGAAAAATTTTAAAATAAATCTAAAAATATTTTTAGATAAAATCATAGTTTAAAATAAAATTTTTGCATAAGTTATTAAAAATAATTTTTTAAATAGTAAAATAATTTATTGACTATCTAATTATATTTTAATCCTATTTTTCCTTACACTCTTTTTATTATCTCATCTTTTTTCATAATTTCTCCTCTCTCCTCTATTTTATATTTTTTTACTATCTTTTATCTCTTCTATTTTTAATAAAATAATATTATTTTTAATAATTTACTAATAATAATTTTTTTTAATAATAACTATTCAAACAATCATTTATTCATGGTAATTTTTTTTCTTCTTTAAAAATATTTTTTTAAAAGCTATTTAAAAATTTTTTATAAGTTATTTTTAAAAATTTATCTAAATAAAAAAATTAGAAAAGAGGAAGAGCCTCTTCAAGACTTTAACCTCCATAGCTACGAGTTGGATTACACAAGCGGCTTCCATATTTTGAGTTATGGACATATTTAAATAAGAGTTTAGAAAATAACTTATAAAAAAAATGTTTTTGAACAACTTGTAAAAAATAACTTTTGAAAAAAAGTGATTTTAAATAAATGAGTATTTGGATAGTTATTTCCAGAAGTACTTTTATTATTGGTAAATTATAAAAAATAATATTATTATTAAATATAAGAGAGATGAAAGATAAGAGATGAGAGAGGAAAGATGGTGTAGAAAAGAAATGATAGAGGAGATATAGTGTAGAAAAAAAAAGAAAGAGGAGAGAGAGTATAAGAAAAAGTAGGGTAATATAGTAATTGATTAATCCATAAGTTCTTTTACTATTCCATAAGCTACTATGATTATCTCATCTGAAATCTTAGTTTTAAATCATAATTTAGTATAAAAACACTTTTAAACAAATATAATTATTTGTCTCTAAACCTAAATTTTATCTAAATCTAAATTTTAAAACCTAACTTTTAAGAAAACCAAACATATACTATGAAGCTTTATGAGGGAGAAGAGGCTAAAAATGTAAATTACCCAAATTGAATATCTGCATACATGTAGAGGTTGTTGTGAAAAAATAGGTGTGTGAAACAAACTAAAGTCTCATATTGCTTAGAAAAGTAAAGGTTTAAGAGTATAAATAATAAGATACAATTATGGGCTTGTAAATGGGCCTAGAAGAGAGGTGGCTAGCGCGCACAACAATGAGCTATCAATAGAAAATTTAGTTGAAATCTGACAATTTTCTCCTGCATGTAAGATAGAACGTGATATTCGGCACAATATTTTAGTTTATATAAAAATATTTTTAATATACCTAAATAGAAATTCTTCAAATCTCTACAGTCTACATGAATTTCAAAGGCTAACAGTGATTTCCTTTTGTTAACGTTGGCATCATGACTGTTGGGAAGAGACTGTTGGCACCAACCTTGCTGTCCGATGCGCATCACACTGTTTCAATCGAAGGGTCATCTCTTACAGACGTAACCCATATTTCCGTATCTCTTCGTGCCTATAAATATAGTACACATAGATGTTGTAAAGGAATATATGCCATAATGCCCGTGCTCTCGTGCCCATTTGATCATTTGAGTTCATTTTTTTCTACTATATTATGTTTCCTTATTTTCATAAGAAGAATTCATTTAATCTTAGGAAGTACTGCTTCTTCTTGCTAGTTATCGCGGATTAACTTTTAAGAATAATGTCTTTAGACGTAACACAAATTAGTTGTTCTTTTTGCAGGTGCTGACGCTAACAGAGGTGATATATGAATGATTTTCATCTTCTTGCTGTTAATAATTCTCTCTCCTTAATCTGGTTTACATGATATAAGAGAGCTAGGCCGGGAGTCCAGAAAAGTTCAAGGACTACTGAAAGCATCTCAATAGAATGATCCTCCATATCAAATAATACAGCATTGGTGACCGGATTATCACCATTAATATCAAAAGAATCTCAATCTTAGATGCAATTACTCTTGCATCCTGGGAAGTTACCCGACAAAGACAAGGTGTAGGGGTATCACAAACAAACAAAAATGCATGTTCCCCTATCTTTTCACCTGCATCCAGTTGTGATTTTCTACATCCAATATCTAGGCAATAAAGAATGCAGGACGACCGTCTCCACCATGAAGATACTTGTACTTCTTTAGGAAGAATAAATCCTCAGGAGTTTGCCAAACGAAGATCAAAAGATCTCTTAAAATGAGCGATGAAGGATTGACAAAAATGGCAAATCCATTGGGATCGACGGCATAAAACCTCCCACGCCGATAAGCAACATTAGAATATATTGTGTCTTCCCTCGACATCTCATATCCGTGTCTATTCCTCTTCCCCAGCCCTCCCAATGGCCAATATGCCTAGGCTTTGGATAGTGGCAACATCAGAACTAGCTCCCTCGGGAGACCCAAAAACTCTATGGGAAGGGTAAATCTATCTTTGGTATAATCAATATCTATACCATTGAGAAAATTGTTGAGAAATAACTCAGAACAACGAGAAAAAAGGTCCAAAAATATAGCAGAGCAATGATAGAATAGAAAATCCCAGAAGCAAAGATTTGCTATTTCTCTCTTTAATTTCCTTTACATCCGACTTATATTAATCTGGTATACTCTTGCACAGCTTAGGTATTCGCCATGTTATTAGGGGGGGAAATGATAAAGTTGCGAGTAAAAATATAAGTAGGTTGATAAAACGGTAGATTAAAAAAAATCCAGTCATTTTCTTCATCTCATGTTTTATAAGAGTGTACACTCAATTCAATATTTTTGGAGATAAACCATATCGAAAAGATATTTCTAAAAAAAATAAAAAAGAATATTTTGTCATTATTTAGATGCTAAATAAGAAATCATTATTTCGGATTTGGGCATCATAACTACATTTCCCTCCATGGGCAAAACTACAGAATTTCCCTCCTTTAGCGAGAAGAACCCTGAAAGTCCCCTCACTTTCTCTCTCTCGATCTTTTCTTTCCTTCCACTCAAAGATGAATGCAAATGGAAGCGAAAGCTCTACCTACTCCAACTCTGATAATCAATCCCTCCTAATCAGTTACCAATTCACTTTCCATCCCTTTCACTGCACAAAAATCTCTACAAGCCTCGTCATATAATCACAAATACCCTCATCCTCCAAATTCGTTCTGAATCGCCATTCAAACTGCCCAGAATATATCCAAAAAGATGAATCCCAAATGGGCTCTTCTGTTGAGCATTTCAACGATATTCGCGATTGTTGTGAACGGCCAATCGTCGGTGAAGCCGCTGGTGAAGACAGTGAAGGGCAAGAAGGTGTGTGACAAAGGGTGGGAATGCAAAGGATGGTCTCCTTTCTGCTGTAACGAGACGATTTCTGACTACTTTCAGACCTACCAGTTCGAGAACCTATTCACGAAGCGAAATACGCCGGTGGCTCATGCCGTTGGTTTCTGGGACTATCGTTCTTTCATCACTGCCGCAGCCCTGTACCAGCCACTTGGTTTTGGTACCACCGGAGGAAAGACCAGTGGACAGAAAGAGGTTGCAGCTTTTCTTGGTCTTGTTGGCAGCAAAACCTCTTGTAAGTACCGGTGCCTTAGTCTTGCGTTTCTGTTGCGTTCATTCAAATATATGAAGACATTTCTGGTTGGTCTGAATCGTGTTATAGATCTGCTGCTTCATTAATCTCAGTGTTTCATGGCATTTAAAGGAGAATGTATCATGATAAAAGTTCTTCAGATAAAATTCTGAAGATTTACAGCCATCTGTATTGAGATAGTTTTGATGGACTTGTGATCGCTTGATCTTTCTTTGTTCTAGTTAGACCCAGAGCAAAGGAAGTATACAAAACTATATTACAGGTTTGGTTGTGACATGCAAAACAGCCTATGGCTATGGGTGTTAAGTTCAGAAAAATTCAATCATTTGAATAGGTTGATTATATGAACTGGTAATCGAAATGGGATGTTATGTTACGATATATTTAAAACCTTTGGTTGGTCAAGCTTTAGTCTCTGTATCAGAGGAAAATTATGATTAAAAAATGATTTCAGGTGGATACGGGGTGGCCACTGGAGGACCCTTTGCCTGGGGATTATGCTACAACAAGGAATTGAGTCCTGATAAGTACTACTGCGATGACTACTACAAACTAACCTATCCCTGCACTCCTGGTGCCGCATACTATGGCCGTGGTGCTCTTCCAATCTATTGGTATGCTTTTGTGCAAGTATAGTGTCTTTTATTAAATTATTTCCGTAATTGATTGTTTCAGATTAAGTCTTACCAAATTCTGCACCAAGTTTTTCATGGGATGATACTGCAAAATGGGAAAATTTGTATGTAAAACTTTGGCATCCTTAGTGTGCGTATTTGGCTACTAGTTTTGAATGTCCAAACTGAATTTTGCAAAGCCCATTTTTTACAATGTTTGTTTGGATGATTCATAATTGAATTTTGCAAAATGAAATATTAACTCAAAACTCGATTTTTTGAATGGAAGAAAAAGATAGTTTTAGAAAACTGGGTTTTGCCAACTGGTAACTAAACACAAACTTAAGATGCTTTTGCTGATTTTCCAGCAAAGGAACAAGTATAATGTACTATGATTTATGAAAAGTGGAAACCACTGAAGAAGCATCTTGTAGGGAAACGTTTGCAGGAGATATGTTTCCTTCTAATTTATGCTTTAGAGTTGGATTTCTTTTCTGGTTTTCTAAATAGTAGAGCAAAGCATTACGTTATTTGACAAATTATGGTGGAAGTTGTAGTATTTTCTTTGATGGCACTTTCACATTAGGAACTACAACTATGGGAAAACTGGGGAAGCCTTGAAGGTGGATCTATTGAACCATCCAGAATACATAGAGCAAAATGCTACCTTGGCCTTTCAGGCTGCAATATGGAGATGGATGACCCCTCCTGAGAAGCATATACCTTCAGCCCATGATGTCTTTGTTGGCAACTGGAAACCCACCAAGAACGACACACTCAACAAGCGGGTTCCCGGGTTCGGTGCCACCATTAATGTGCTTTATGGAGATCTTGTTTGTGGACAAGGATCTGACAATGAGTCTATGAACAACATCATTTCTCACTATCTCTACTACCTTGATCTTCTGGGTGTTGGCCGCGAAGAGGCGGGACCTAACGAGGTTCTCAGCTGTGCTGAGCAAGCTGCGTTTAAGCCAACTTCTGGTTCATCATCAGCAACAAATTGAGCTTTTACTTTCATAGTGGTTGGCTTGTCTATTCTATTCTTGTATCCCCCTCTCTTTGAAATGGTGGGAAAAATAATAAGAAAGGGCAAGTAGAGAAGATTTCAACTACTTTGGCTTTCACATTGAAAGTAAAAACTACTTCGGACACAGATTAATCTGTTCTGCTGCTATGTATCTTGGCTTGTGTTTTCTTTTTTTTCCTCTGTATAATATGAATATTTGATGTAAGGTTTGTATGCACAATTTTGTTGATATGCATGTATATTTGTGAATTGTACTAATCAAAATGGTTTAAGGTTCCTTTCAAATAATTCTTACTCAAGGCTTGAACGTAGAGTTGATCTGGATGGCGGTGGTGGATTGATGCACATAAATTGTAATATACTTGAGCCGACATATAGGCTTAAATTTAGCCATACCAATTAGAAGTATGGTTGGAGTTGTATATTTTAAAATGAGTCCATAATGTTTCATAGAATTCTAAAAAAAGTATCGTATTAAGGATTATATAAATAATAACGATAATAAATTATATCGTATTAGATAGAGCCAATTATATAAATTATATATTAATAGTATACTCTATTAATTAAATCTTATTGTAAGAAAAGATTTTTTTTTTAAATGACAGGAGTAAAGCATGCATGAAAACTATAAAAATAAAGGCAGAGCAAAAATTACTAGTTCCTTTGAAACAAGATGTTTAGAGAAAATTGATATGAGACCCATACTGATTCATTCATATGAAAACTATGGGTGGACAAAAAAAAGTCAGAAAAATAAGTTGTTTCATGATAAAAACTAATGGCGAAATTCACACTAATATGAAAATTAAATATGAAAAAACTGATTGCTCAACAAGTTATTTGAAATTAAAAACAAGTTATTTGAAATTAAAAACTGAAGGCTCAAACTAGTGATAGTTTTTACGAAAACTAACAGCAAAACAAAATTACAAACTTAACAAAACAAGTTTGAATGAGAAAATTATAAGCGAAATTCAACCAATCTATATGAAATAAACAGTGAAACAAAACACTATAGTTTATAGTGAAAACTAGTTGCGAAACCAATTTAATTTCTATGGAAACTTTTTAATTTTTATATTATTTTATAAAATATTTTAATAAAATATAATATATAAATAATATTAAAATACTAAAAAATATATAAATATATTAATATTATAAAATAAAAATATTATATCCCTCCCCTAAATTCTCTCATTTTAAAGGAAAAAGTAAAAAAAAAAAAATTATCCTCCTCAAAGATATTATTTCGCAAAGGGAGTGAAGCTAAACTAGTTCCCCCCAATACCCTCCCTAAAATCAGTCATACCAAACCAAGGCAATCAAAGAAGCTTTTGCAAATGGGTGGTTTCACTCTGGCGATCTCGCCGTTAAACACCCAGATGGGCATATAGAGATTAAGGATAGGTCCAAGGATATTATTATATCTGGAGGTGAAAATATAAGTAGTGTGGAGGTTGAGAATGCTCTGTATTCTCACCCGAAGGTTCTAGAAGCTTCGGTTGTCGCGAGGCATGATGAGAAATGGGGCGAGTCTCCGTGGGCGTTTGTGACCCTGAAACCAGGATTGGATGATGATGAAGATGATGTCCAGAAACGTCGTCGTATGGTTGAAGATATAATCCAGTTCTGTAGGTCGAACCTACCTGCTTATTGGACCCCTAAATCTGCGGTGTTTGGGCCCTTGCCTAAGACTTTTTTTTTTTTTATACAAAGGTAAAGTCTAAAAATAAAATAAATTATAATAATAAAAAATTTAATTTTAAATACTCTAAATTTATTAAATTTTTCAATATTATAGGACACAGGTAAGATTCAGAAGTATTTGCTTCGGCCTCAGTCCCAAAAAATGGGCCCAATCCGGAGTAGCAAGTTGTAACTCACGTGACTCTAGCATGGTTGTATTCAAAATATGTAAATTCCACCCTTCCGTGGGTTGAACTGACAAGGAGACTTTACTCTGCGTGCATAAACTAAACTCTTTTTTAAAAAATTTTATAATAAAAAAAAACAAAAATATTTGGGGCTTGGTACATATATATTTCTTAGATGGAGTGAGAGAGAGAGAGAATGAGGGGTGGGATCTCACATCCATGGGACCTCACGAATAGGCATGTAAGGCCTGCTTATAATTTGTCCCGGCAAATTGGGGGAAACGACTAAGCGCATGTTTGGTTACGAGGAGAATGTAGGGGATGGGAGAGGACAATTTTAACAAGTTTAATTTTAAAAACTAAACAGTAGGATTAAAACCTTTTAATTAATCTTATTTTATTCTTTTATTCTACATTTTTTTACAACACTACTTATTTATTACTTTTAAATTGAACTTATTAAAATATTCTCTTCCCCCTCTAAATTTCTCTAGTACCAAATACCCTATAAATGTGTTTAAAATCTTTTACTCATTTAAAATCAATAAAAAAAATTATTTAAAACATTTTATTGGCTAAAATAATTTAAATTTGAGTACTAAAATTTTCTGTATATAAATTATTCATAATACTTATATTTTTTATATGTAAAAAATATGAGGTCTTTATGATTAATTAAATTTTCAAATGAGGGCTTATCCTTTTTTATTTTTTGCTCAATTTTCCTGTCTAACTCCCTCTCATTTTCTTTACTTCAACAACCTAAGAAAATGGTGATCATCATCAAAAGGAAGTGTGTTATCTGAGTCCTTAAGGATCTCGCAGGGGTGGTCCAGGTGGAGTGGCTTCTCATAGTTCTGTTTCGCTCTCTTCACATCAAAAGGCAGTCCAAGGATGTTTCAGTTTTAGAGCTAGCGTGTTGGCTACAACCTTTTGGTTCCTTGCCCTGCGTTGTTTTAATTTTTTTGTTTTTATACAAAGATTCTCATGAAAATTCACAGAAACTGATAATATTTATAACAATAATGTGCGTTTTTAAAATTTTATCACGAAAAACCCAATGGGACAATAATATTATAAAAAAAGTATACAATATTTAAATACTTATTAAGATTGTCACATGAGAATCTTATCAGAAAAACCTAGTTGAACAAAACATTATATTGTTCATCATCTTTTTCAGATATTCTAAAAGTATTTAGAAATTATTAATTATATTGAATGTGTAGAATATTAAAGATGTTTTTTTATACATTTTTTTAAAAGGATTTGTGCTCACCTACGATCTAAGGGTAGGATAAAATCTTCTTTCTTCCTAAACGATATTAATATTAGGCATGACGAATTGTCTATTACCCTTAGATATAAACTAAACACCCAAGAGATATGATGCATCCTCAAGTATTGTGATTGGTATTTTTTAGAGATCAAATATATTCTAAATGGTTGTCTGTTTTATCCTTTAAGACAATAATAGGTAGAATATTAAAGATGTTGAATAATCAAACAAAGAAAAGTGAAAACATTGTTTCACCTTTCCAATGGATCAGCATCTGTCCCTTTCTATTGAGATATATCTCAATGCAACTTGTGTGTGTGGCTGTATGATGCCTCCATAGCTCCACACCACAAACTTTCATTTCTGGAATATTTTATTAAAGGCATAAGCTGTGAGAACTATAGAAATTGGCATCTGTTACAATTATAATAAAAATAAAATTCCATATTTTAAGCAAAATTAAAGATAATAAAAAAACGCCTGTAAAATACAGAAATTAAATGAGTTTCATAGACTAACATTATTTAAGTTGGATTTATAATTGGATAAATACTGTAAAAAATAACTTAATTTGTGTTTACCTTAAAAATTAAATATTTTTTTTGTTATCATAATAGCTTGAAATTGAAGCTTGTGTCCCGAAAAAGTGATTGGTGTTATTTTCTTTGAATTTTATCCAAATTTGTCTTCATTTAACAACCAGTCTATGTGATCGGTGTGTAACTAGAAACCGAAAAGTGAAAGTGTCGCCATTCATTTAGAGATCTCGCAATATATTTCACAACTAGAAGGAAAAAGACAGGTAATGGTTTAGTTAGACGCATATAACTTTCTTTCAAAACCATTTAAAAAAAAACAAATATTTGGCATATACTACCTTATTCTTGCGCGATTGTTCTTTAAATGATTGAATTATGTTCCTTTACAATTTTATAATTTTATATGCCGACTCGAAATTTTCCTGGACAAATTATCACGATCTTCTACTTCTTGTTTTTTTTTATCCTAAAGTAATGCGCAGAGAGATTCGTTCTCAAATTGAATGGATTATGGAGTCGTGGTAGCACGTGCGAATCCTGTGTGGGGGACCTTCACATGTAATACACTGTAGACGATAGGTAACCTGTCAATTTTATTTTTTTAATTTAAATTTTTTTAAAATGTTCATGAAAAGGATACTTAAATTAATTTATTTTGAGTAATTTTATGTGACATAAAATAAATATAAGAGTGAGCTTATTATTTTAATAATTCCCAAACGCCCCCAGGCACGGGGCAATGGGCATGGCTTTCATGGGCTTTTACACCACCCAAAAATTAATTTCATATTTAAACTATATTCTAGAACATCAAAAGAACTCTTATTTTACTAACAAAGTTATTCTATATAATAAATAGTTTAATATTATTTAAATGAGATTTTAAATTTAAATCTTGATATATATAAAAAATCTTTATTAGGAGACTCACACACCATAACTAAATATGTGACGCGAATCGGATCCGAATATAATGGAGATAAAATTTTAATAAATTGGGTGAACAATAAAAAAAAAAGAATGCTTGGTTTAATTAAAAATTGTTAAGATGACTACTTGTGATTAAGTTTTATGTATCTTTATTTAAATCACGAATTTATTGGTCAATAATTTTTTAGGAGAAAAATATTTTCCAATCTCAATGATTAAGGCTTGACAAAAGACAATAGCCTGTTGAGTAGAAAGTATTCCTCCCTCTCTCTCTCTCTCTCTATATATATATATATATATATATTTATATATCCTTTTTTTGCTATTATATATATATATATCCTAATTATACACAGCCATCACAATTCATGCATATAACAATATATTAATAATAGCCATGTGGGATTGTGTGGCTCTACAGGTTGGCATGGACTTTTTTAAAAATAAAAAATAAAAAAATTACCATATGCATGCATATACACAAAAGTAATTTTTGTTATTAATCAAACGATTATGGACCTTGTTTTAATTAAAGATAATAATAATTCAAATGGGTGGAGAGAGGGATATTGTGCTCCGATTAAATAAATAAACCTTTCCAAATTTAAAATTAAATGCACATATAGTGAAAAGGCATAATGATTTTTTGTTCTTAGACGTATTGATTCTAATAATATTAAGTGTGTATTTGGATAAAATTTTAGGAAAAAAAAATTATAGAAAAAAAGACTTTTAGACAGTTTATAGAAAATAGTTTTTAGGGAAATTTTTTTAAGAAAAAAGTGATTATGAATAAATAAATATTTGGATAATTATTTATAAAATAATTTTTTATATCAGTAAATTACTAAAAATTGTATAATTTTATTAAAAAGATGAGAGATAAGAGAGGGTGGAGAAAAGAAAAGAGAGAGAAGAGATGATAGAGAAGAGAGAGGAGAAAGAGTATAGAAGAGACATGAGAGAAAAAAAAAGGAGAGAGGGTAGAGATGAGAGAGATGAGGGAGGATGGAAAAAAGATATGAGAGAAGAGATAGTGTGTAAGAAAAAATAAAGATAAAATAGTAATTGAATAGTCTATAAATTCTTTTACTGTTTTGAAAGTTAGACTCAGTAATTTATTTAAAACTATGATTTAAAACTATAATTTAATCTAAGAGTATTTATGAATAAATATAAATTTTTATTTTAATTTTTTTTAAATTAAAATTTCATCTGAAAGAAACAAACATGCCCTAAATATAAAATCCATTTGTGAGGGCCTTCTCTAATCAATGGCACAAATTCTCCGTATATATTAATTATAAATAATCAATTTATTTATTTTTTTTTAAATTCATTAATTAATGAAGAGTAACTTGTATTTAATATTGAAGGAAAATAGCTATCAGATTCAGACGAATAAGATGCAAGTTGCAAATGGGAGGGAGGGAGGGAAGAAGCAGTGAAAGAGACAAAAGACACTCATAAATTCTGCAAATGAAGTCACGGGGATTTGATCTTTGCATGAGACTCTTTTTCTCAGTCGTCGTCGAAGACTTTTTGAAATTATTTTTTACTTTGGGGGGAAAACTGAAAAAAAAGGATTAATTGGTGAGTAAGGAAAGCAGAATAATTATTTTTGTGAAGCGTATTGAAGCAACTGTCTCTATAGGGTAGCTAGTACTTGGTTTTGGTGGCAAAAATCTAACTGTCCAAGTTCTTTCTCCGGTGTGCCCACCCAACAACTGCGTAACACATAAGCTTTTACCACTCTCTATACTTTCCCTCACCTTCTCTTTATTCCAATCTTGAATTATATCATTTTTCCTATTAATATTGGAATTTATAATAAGACATGTTTGGATAATAGAATAAGGAAAAAAATATTATTTTTACACATATTAACTCATTTTAAATCACATTAATGCACAACTCTCTCAAATCCAACACTCAGCAATCTACATCTATGCAAGTTCTCTTATAAATAAAAGTCTGTAAATTCAAGCCAACTAGCTAATAACGTTATGCTCTTAGTGTGTACTCCTTTGAATCTCCAATATAAATATGCATATTTATGAAAAAGTTAAGTAATTGTATATGAAAAATTGTGGCCAATTAATTATTAACCGGGACTTTAATTGGATAATTATTTGTCAAAATTAAAAGAGATAAATATCAATATGACTGAATATGTGTGTAAGAAAACTAGGGTGGAGTGTGGAGAGATTCCCGGGTCCGTGACCATAACTAAGATCTTCCAAAGTTAAAATGGCCCGTGTCTTTGTTACTCAGCTCATTAACTCCTTTCCTATTGGTCCTTTCCGCCTCAAGCTCCCAAGTCAAATAGCCCATACTAATACTTAATTATATGATTAATACAATATCAGATCCATCCAATTTACCATCATTTTAATTTTATTTTATCAAATTTTAAATTATATATTTTTAGTTTTTTTATAAAATATTAATTCTTATAATTTAATAAAAACTTAAGATTATGTTAACCTTTAATTTAATTATATAGTAACTAATTTTAGCATCACACCTGCAACAACAAGCCAAGCCAAGCGGCCACCACACTAGGCTCAACCTAATTAACTGCGTATTGCACTCTCTCACCTCCCTCTCTCTCTCTCAGTTTATATGTTTCATTGATATATATATCTCACTCATTAGCTCTCATGGACGACGTGGAAACCCAATCATGAAACTCGTCCTCTTCCCTTATCCCTTCCATAGACGCAACCACTCCTGCTTCCTCACTCTCTCTATATATACCTTCCTCCCACTCTCTCATTTCATTCACTTCTCCCACAAAAAGGCTCTGTTGTATTATTACAGTTATGAGAAGTTTATTGTTATTATCGTTATTACTGGTTTTCTTCTGGGGAAGTGAAGGGAGGGTGCCCTTTGCATGTGACCCTAAGAATGCCATTACCAGAGGGTTGAAGTTCTGTAGGCCCAACGAGGCCATTCATGCCAGGGTTCAGGATTTGATCGGACGGCTCACATTGCAGGAGAAGATTAGGTTGCTGGTCAACAATGCGATTGCCATACCCAGGTTGGGAATTCAGGGGTATGAGTGGTGGTCGGAGGCGCTTCACGGCGTCTCTAATGTGGGCCCCGGCACCAAGTTCGGTGGGGCCTTCCCTGCCGCCACTAGCTTCCCTCAAGTCATCTCCACAGCTGCTTCCTTCAACCAGTCCCTCTGGAACCAAATCGGGCGGGTCAGTTTCAACCCCCCCCCTTTTTTCCTCCTTTTGCTTAATCCCAACAAGCTTCTTTTGTTGTTTTTTTTTTTCCCAACAAGACTTTCTCTCTACCCATACGAAATCTATTAGTTTATTATTATCTACATGTCACCATACTCTGTGCTCTCTCTGTTTTTTTTTTGTTTCAATCCGCCACTTAGAGTTTCACATACTTTAGCCTTTAATTTTCCTCAACTTCAAGATATGGAAAAGAAAACAAAAATATATTAGTTTATTGAGAGAGTATTGACTACCTTACAAATTTATAAAAATAATAATTTATTAAGTAAACTTAAATTTAAAAGGGGACAATGAATTAGAGTTTAATTAGCTTGTTTTCTCCAGCTGAGGATCAGTTGGACTTCAAGATAATATTGTTTTCCTATAATGTTTGGTCAAGTAATATTATATATTTTGTTGGTTTAATTTGCAAAAAATATCTCTTGTGATGAAAGGTCCATATACGTATATATGTATGTATCTGTATATGTACGAAAAATGCTGTTTGTGTGTGTTTATAAATAAGTTCTGGGAATATAGTCCTTACAATTAGGAAGGGGTTGTACATGTTGAGTGTGCATGTATATATACATATATGCAAAAAGAATTGAAATAAGAATACACTAATTAAGTTGATCATTGACGAGGCATGCATGTATATATTATTATATTTTTCACAAATGTACTTTAAAAATATGTCACATATATATAACTAAAATATTATACACATATGCGTCCCATGTGGGTTGACAATAATTTGGGAAAAGGAATATATTTGAAATCCGAGTACCATCATCTCATCTCATCTGTTTACTGGAATATGAGAATGATGTGTAGAGAGAGAGAGAGAGATGAGAAGAAGATGTGGGCATAAGTAATGGTTAACAAAATCAAAGTCCATTAGGGACGCCGTTCTATCACCAAACTAACAGACAACAATGTAGCTTCACATGACCTATCACTAGACACAATCCTAAGTACTCTCTATCCCTGTCCCTGTATTTTATGTACCGTGTTTTACCCACTCTTCGCTTCATTTAATGTTCAAAGCTTTCCTTAATCCTCCTTCCCTCACCATATCCTTAATTTTCTCTCTTCATTGCTTTCTTCCCACTGTCCCTTCCATTAATATTACTCTACCTGTACTTGATAATACATCATTTCAATCAATTATCATTGCTTGCATCATGCGTATACATATGTAATACAAACCACTCACGCCCAAAAGCTTAGACTCCTTGTTCTGTACAAATTAATTACCTTTATGCTTTTGTAATACATCAAGAGGACGTTGTTGTCAGTTAACTTGGAGTTCACGGAGTAAAATTTCTCCAAACTCTGTCTGATACTGGCACGCATTTGTTGGGTAATGCATAGTGGTAAATGGATATTATATATATATATATATATATATATATTAGGTTACTGTGTAGAGTGTAGGACACTCACCAATGAGAACTGAGAGTGACCCTACTATAGCAAGTGGCGCACTGACTTTTCGTGCCTCGTTTTGTTTGTCTTCCTCTGGGGATAAAGCCAATTCGTTCATGAGCTGCTTTTGCCACTACCATGGCTTGAGACCCAATAGAATTGGGTAACCTTATATATATATATATATATGCTCATGGTTTTTTCCGAAACACAAAAAGGTTGTACACCTTTTTAACTTATGGTACTTGGAGGTATTATCAATAACCTTGTTAACATATATGACGTTTAGATTCCATGACTTTGGCCCTAGTGCTTGCTATTCTAGTAGTACAAATTAAAGAAGAATACTGGCGTGGTTTCTTGTGAGAAGATGACAAAGAGAAAAAGTAAAAGGTTCCAATATTGATTTTACAGTGTGTTTGTGTGGCTTTTGGCGCAGGTGGTATCTGATGAAGCGAGAGCCATGTACAATGGAGGAATGGCTGGGTTGACGTACTGGAGTCCGAATGTGAACATATTTCGGGACCCTCGGTGGGGTCGAGGGCAGGAGACTCCCGGCGAAGACCCATTCCTCGCCGCGAAATACGCGGCCAGCTACGTCCGGGGACTCCAGGGCGACGGTGCCGGCAACCGCCTCAAGGTGGCTGCTTGTTGTAAACACTACACCGCCTACGATCTTGATAACTGGAACCGCGTGGATAGATTCCACTTTAACGCCAGGGTATGTATATGCATGCGCTTATTATTAAAGCAACTACTTTTAATTAATTATTAGTGACTATGAATTATTAAAAGATAAAAAAGAGTAAAAATATAATTTCTAATCTCACTGGGAAAAAAGTTTGACCTATCTATCTATCTATATCCACTGTCCAGCTAGCGATCAAGAAAGGTATAATGGAAAAGAACAGAGAGTGCTCTTGTTTGTTAGTGTTATATATCATTGTCGACTACTTTAACGAGGTTATTTAAACTTTGTGAAAATGTTGGCGACAAGTGGCATCCACTTGCAATGATTGGACCCATATATCTAAAATAATGTCATGTGGGCTAAGATAAAAAATTAATAAAAAGTTTTTATTTAAAAATTTTATTAATTAAAAAATATAATATACTTTTATATATACGAAAATATTAATACTCAAAAACTTTATATATATATATAGAGAACCATTACTTCAACTCAAACAACAACAACAACAATAAGCCTTATCCCATTAAATGGAGTCGGCTACATGGATCATACGACGCCATTGTGCTCTATCAAAAACTAAATTCTTGGATAAGTTATTAACCAGGAGATCCCGCTCAATGACCTATTTGAGCGTTCTCTTTGGCCTTCCTCTAGTCCTTTTAACCGGTGTCCATACTATTTGATCCACCCTCTTCACTGGCGCATCCCTTGGCCTTCTTTGTACGTGTCCAAACCACCTAAGACGGTTCTCTACCATTACTTCAACTCAAAACAATAAAATTTTCAAACACTTTTCGCCAATTTTCTCAGAACAGTGTGTGTATATACATATCCATATACTTGAAGCACTCACATCTTCATCGCAACAGGTAACAAAAGATACATTAATAAGTGGAGAATAATATATGTAGGTGAGCAAGCAAGACTTGGAAGAGACATTCAATGTTCCATTCAAAGCGTGTGTGGTGGATGGGAAAGTGGCAGGCGTCATGTGCTCTTACAATCAGGTGAATGGCAAACCCACCTGTGCGGATCCTGATCTCCTCCGTGGCACCATTCGCGGCCAATGGCGACTCAATGGCTACATTGTCTCAGATTGTGATTCAGTACGAGTGCTACATGAGAGCCAACACTACACCAAGACCCCAGAGGCAGCTGTCGCCCATTCCATTAGAGCCGGCCTTGATTTAGACTGTGGGCCGTACTTGGCTATCTACACTGAAGGCGCCATCAGGAACAAGCTTCTTACAGAGAATGATGTCAATTTGGCACTGGCTAATCTTATCACCGTTCAGATGAGATTGGGCATGTACGATGGCGATCCGTCGACCCACCCGTACGGGAAATTGGGCCCCAGGGATGTGTGCACCCCGGCCCATCAAGAGTTGGCCCTTGAGGCTGCGAGACAGAGTATAGTTCTCCTACAAAACAAGGGAAACTCGCTGCCATTATCCCGTACACGCCATCGCACTGTAGCTGTCATTGGACCCAATTCCGATGTCACCGTTACTATGATAGGAAACTATGCCGGTAAGCTACATGGCAAAGAATTTCAAGTTCAATTATTATTATTCTTATTAATTCCTTGAGATTTTATTATTATTATCATTATTATCATCGGTAGGTGTGGCATGTGGTTATACAACACCGTTGCAAGGGATTACAAGATATGTTAAGACCATTCATCAAGCGGGATGTGCAAACATTGCCTGTGGTGGCAACCGGCTATTTGGAGCTGCAGAAGCTGCAGCTAGTCAGGCCGATGCAACTGTCTTGGTAATGGGCATTGATCAATCCATAGAAGCCGAAGCTCGGGATAGGTATGGGCTCCTCTTACCCGGCCTCCAACAAGAGCTTGTCTCTCGAGTGGCCATGGCCTCGAAAGGCCCAGTTGTGTTGGTCCTTATGTGTGGTGGGCCCCTTGATGTCTCATTTGCCCAAAATGACCCTAAGATTAGTGCCATCTTGTGGGTGGGCTATCCAGGCCAAGCCGGGGGAACTGCCATGGCTGATGTTCTTTTTGGCACGACCAATCCAGGTACACCATAAAACCACCTCCAATTGGGCCCAACTATGGCCCAACTGTCAAACCTTTATCAAGTACTTAAAATCTTGGTTTGTTTTAGGTGGAAGGCTACCGATGACATGGTATCCACATGATTATGTAACTAAAGTACCCATGACTACCATGGACATGAGACCCAACCCAGCAACCGGGTATCCGGGAAGAACCTACAGATTCTACAAAGGACCAGTAGTGTTTCCATTTGGGCATGGGCTTAGCTACACGAGATTCGTCCACAGCATAGCCCAAGCCCCTAAAGAGGTCTCATTGGCCCGCCTTCGAGGCCCCACAAACTCAACCATATCAAACCAAGCAATGAAGCTGAGCCATATGGATTGTAACAAAGCACTAGAGTTGGGCTTCCATATAGCTGTGAAAAACGAAGGCCCAATGGATGGGGCCCATACCTTGCTGGTATTCTCAAAGCCACCTTCTGGTGGAAGATGGTCTGAAACGAAGCGTTTAGTGGGTTTCCGCAGAGTTCATGTGCCTTCAGGATCGAACCAGAGAGTGAAGGTTGGAGTTCATGTGTGCGACCACCTTAGTGTTGTCGACAAGTTTGGGATTCGAAGAATCCCATTCGGAGAACATGAGGTTCACATTGGTGAAGTCAAGCATTCCCTTTCTGTGCAGGCCCTGCAAGAGCAGCAATTAAATTAATGTTATCATTGTTGGGCAAAGTCCAATTTGATAATTTGTAAACAGAGGAAATAAAAACAGAGAGGTTAGTGTGTGATTTAAGATAAAGAAATAGGTGTGAATCGAAGTGCGAGATTATTGAAGATGTGAAATTGATACAAGAGAGAATAAGATATGTTTGTAAGCCAGGAATAATGCAAGCAAGTGCGCATAGAAAAAACCACACTGTTCATCATGCATTCTGGTTCTTTAAGAGCAATGAAAAGTTGAATCCCAATTCCAATGTCCAGAATTTGCTGCGAGATGATGGATTTTAGACTTTGGAATTTAGTTTGTCATATTATCTAGAATTCAATCTGCCTTCGTCTCGTTTACTTTCTGTACTCTTCATCTGTTTCTTTTCAAGAAATAAAAGCCAATTAAATTCAATAAAATTAAACAAACAAGAGTGAGGCCCCCTGTTTCAGGTTCCAAGTTATCCATGACATCCTTTTCATTTTATAGTTAGCTATGGACATGCTCTGTTTTGCTGTGTTTTTTTTTATTGGCTGGAATCAATCTTGTTAAACAGTTTGGCCCAACCTAATCCTGTCTTATATTAAAAAACTATTATTTTCAGGAAAAAAATTTATTAAAAGTGAAGAAGAACGCGGTTAAAATAATCTAACCAAATACTTGCAATGTTAAAATAAATAAAGTTGAGAAGAACCTGAACGCCAAACCTAATAAATTTAGGCTAATATTTAGCCATCCAAGTGGTCAAAACCCAGAAAATCTTCATCGAAGTAAAATGTTAGACTAACTTGTGAGCAAAGCATTGCGAAACAAGGCAAATGTACAAGGGAAAACATTTTAATTAGGTTTGAGTTTTACCATTCAAATGAAGGAGAAATAAACACAAGTTGGTGGATTCCTCAACTGCTCTTATCCTCACCGTGAGTTTGAGAATTATTCAAAGGCATGCAAGTTTAGTTTAGTTTATCAAGAAATTAATAGTGTTGGGTGTTGCCCCCAAAAAAAGCAAAAGAAAGAACAGTAAGAACATGACAGAGAATTGTCCAATTGGTTGGCAAAGTTGGGTAGGAAAAATTAAAACCCAGCAACACAGATCCATATATATATATAATACGTGTGTGTGTAACACTTCATTCACACATATGTATTGAGTTAGTTCATCGTCTGGGAATCGGCATGATGATGAGGAGACGCTGGATTTTAGCGTTAACTCTTGTATACGTCTGCATGATCTGGAAAAACTTTGGTGCGTAATATTCACAAGACATGCATGCATGCGGTTTAGTGTTTAATTAGATCTTGGTGATTAATTACAGGGATTATTAATGGTGATCATGAGGGGGAGCCGCAGATAGAGACAAGTGGTGGTGATCCAGCCCAAATTGTGGCCAAAGCATTGCTCTGTTTCAAAGATAAATATGTGAGTTGTTCCATTCCTCTGTTTTTAATACATGTTACATGTGATGGATAGTAATGGGATATTGTTGGGTTGGGGGGTGAGAGTTTCAGATATATAAGAGCTGCGAAGAATCATGGAAATTGAACGAGGATGGGAACCTGAAGGTGCCAAAAGATAAAACAGATGAATTCTGTGAAGGTCCATGTCTGTCGGAGACCAACTTGGTTCTCTCATGCATCGACAGCATATTCACTAACTTCGTCTTTTACAACAGAGCAACCATTCAGGACATTAAGGACACTGTTCTGGCTGGTTGTGGCTACGGTCCCCAACGAGGTCTCTCTTCTTCCCAATTGTCTCTATTATTTTTATTTTTTTCAATTCAGTGAGATAAACACTGACAATGAGTTAGGAAACGGGCTAGTCCGTTAGGGGCGGACTCAAAAAGGCAGCTCACCCCAAAACAAAATGTCATTTTGCTATTCTAAACCTGTAGCCCATTTTTTTTTTTTTTAATATTTTTAAAAAAATATTTCTAAAATTTTAAAATACTAATAATTTTTTTTAATGTTATATTAGTATAATTAAAAAATTGTTAACGTTATACTCTTAAAAATTCTTATTTTTTATAAAAAATATCAAATTTTATACATATAAATCTAAATAAACATTAACATAATATTAATCAATTATAATATGTCAATATATATTAATAAATAAGTAATTATTTTTACTAATATTCAATAATAAAAGTATTCAAAGTAATATTTAGGTAAAATAAATAATAATATTAATATTTTTTTAAAAAAAATAGGCTGACGGATTTGCCCGCTTAAAAACATGCTAGCTTGCCACCAACCTGCCCCAAAATGTTGCCAGCCCGAACCCACCCCATTTCTTGAAAAAACAGGTCTAACTTATGAGTTGGGCCATTTTACTAGCTTTTACTGATATCTTTAAAGTTGTAGAATGGGATCCAACCCATTTAGAAGTTAAAATTATAAATGAGATTAAATCCCTATAACTTTCTACTTATATAAGAGCTTTAAATATATTTATTGACCAGTTAAATTGGGTTAACTTGAGTCGAGTTAAAATGGGAGGAAATATGCAAGTCAAATATATGTATCAGGTCAAATATGACTTAATGTGATAATAAATTTGTCATGCATCCTTAACCTTAAAATATGTAATGGATAATCCTAAACTTATAAAACAGAATTGAACCAATGAGAATTTACAACTATAAACAATATTAAACGCGTAACTTTCTATATACGAGAGCTTTAAGTATGTTTACTAACCAAATAGGTCAAGTTAACTTGAGTTGGGTTGAAAATGAAAAGGGTTTAAAAGGGGGGGGGGGGGAATATGTCAAGTCAGTGTGTGTGTGTGTGTGTGTGTGTGTCAAGTCAAAACTAACCCAACGTGATCATATATTTCTCCTGTATATACCATTTTATTAAAAGCTCATCAAAAAATAATTTGCATATCCTTCACCTTAGAATATGTGATGGATAACTGTGAATTGGTTTGATGGTACAGGGAATTTTGATGTGGAAGAACACATCCAAGCTGAAGAAAACAATGCAGGGAAGGCAAGCAGCCATGTTGTATGGGGGCTAGGCTTGATCATCATGGGACGTGGTCTCTTTCTCTAATATTAATATATCCTCTCATATGTAAATACTACTTTGATACAATGATATACTTTAGCATAAACTTCTTCAATTTTATGTGCACTATAACACACACACACACACACTTGAATAAATTCCCTTGTTTCTTATTCCTATAACATTGTAGTAAAGTTGTTCTTATTATTCCTCCATGTTTCTGAGGTCAAATCTCAAACTCTTTTAGCGGAAAGACTCTAAATAGCCCTCACCATTGCTAGATGATTTGGAGAAGAGACTAAAATAAGGTCCACAGTCTAAGTCAAAGAGTACTAAAAAGTGAAAACAAAGAACAAAATGAAAAGAAGCATGTATGCCAGTGAATTCTAATCAGTGTGCAGACACGGCAACTGAAATACTTATCACTAGTTAAAGAACCCCTTAGAGAACTAATGTGGTTTAGGCTTTCTGAATATGTTACTCTCACTTAGTATGCTGTCACTTATATTAATAATCTTGAATTAAGATTATTTATTTAAGTGCCTATTTGAGAAACTGCAAACTAAGATTTTAAAAGGATTTTTGGTTCAATTTTTTTTAAAATAAACAGTCATATTTATCCAAATGGGCTTTTAGACCAAACTATAGTTTTAGATAAACTATTGAGATCAATTCCTGGAACAATAAAAGAACTTATGGACTATCAAATTATTATTTTACTCTTACTTTTTTTATATACTCTCTCCTCTCTCTTCTCCTTTCTCTCTTCTCCACTCTCTCTCCTCTACACATTCTCTCATATATCCTCTCTCTTATCTCTTTTTCACACTCTCTATCATATTTTTAATAAGATCATATATTTTTTGATAATTTTTCAATTACAAAAATCTTTTTAGTAATAACTATCCAAATACTCATTTATTCAGAACTATTTTTTTTTCACAAACTCTTCTTCAAAAGTTCTTTTTTAAAAGTTGTCTAAAAACCATTTTTTATTACAAATCGTTTTCCAAACTCTTATCCAAATATATCTTAAATAAATAATTTAATAAGATTGAGTAAAATCCTAACTTAAATTCAGTCAAATTGATTAGCAGGCTATATTCAGGACATTTTATTGGCCAAATATTTAAATATATAACATAATTAATGAATAAAATATCTAACAAGCTAAGTTCTCATGGAAGCTCCATATATGAGAACTGCTCCCATGTCTACATGAACCCTAACTTGAAGTATGATAATAAGAAAGATAATTATGTAAGTATCATGAGGCATTATTTACAATCAACGCATGTTCTTCAAACATCCCCACAGAATATGTATTGCATGCATGCCTTTCATATTGAAATTCAAATTTGATGCATTTACACACTGAAAGCAGTAACTAATATACACAACTTTCTTTCCCCTGTTAATTTTAGAGTTTTTTTTTAGTTATATATCGTGCTCTTGATTCAAGTTTCAAATTTCACACCACCACTCCTCATGGAATTAATAATGTCGCATGCATGCTTTAATTTTAATTTCTTCGTTTTGTAATATGAGCAGAGACAACTTTTTTTTCCCTTGTCTTATGTTACAGCAACGAACTCTCTCCTCTCTTGGGATTTCTATAACTAACTTCATTTTTTTAAAAAATAACTAACTTCATTTTAAAAAAAAAAACAACTGAGTTTTGCTTTTCAAAATAACTTGTTTTTCTTAAGAAACTACCAGGAGAACGATTGGTGCAGAAGCATCAGTCGGAGAAATTGGTAGTACCTACTATTTGGCCAGTGAAGCAGGTTGATAGAGTGCCACTTTACTCATTGATTTCTTTAAGTGAAGAGTTGGTTTGGGGTCCATAAATGCTTCATCTTCAAAAAAATTAAATTAAAGAGTTATCAAATTTAATTATATTATTCTACCAAATATGTATACGCTCGCAGTCCCATTGACTTCACTCATCACTCATCAGCCATAACTCTCACCTTATGCCCACTTACCTTCCCTTCTTAATACAATGCATCCATGTGATGCTATTTAATATCTTCCTTCAATGCTGAAGTGTCATTGATGTTGACATTTTCATTATCAAATTTCAAGATATATATAATATTATATATTTCCATCAGTAAAATAACAACTAAGAAAATTAATTTAGAGTTATGAGTTATTTTAATAAATAGGTTAGGAGGATTCACTGTCAAATCTATCTATTACATATCTAAAAATGTGGTACTAACAACAGCTTTTTTTTAACGGATTCTATTATTGGTTTGATTTATTTTAATAGATTTCATTATTTATATTTGAACTAATCGTTTATTGTACAAAATATGAAAGGAATTTTCGTCTACTGCATAATTAATTTAGTAATTATTTTCCATTACATGGAAAGATGAAAAATGCATCGCTCTTGATAATGTGCTTTGATAATTTATATTTTGAATATGACGTTTAATAAAAAAACATCAACCTGTCGCAAGGGAAGAAGACCCTTGTTTTAAGGATTAGGGAAATTATTTGCACATATCTCAAAGTCCATAGAGTTATGTATAATGTAAACTTAAAAATTATTTTTGAATGAATTTTTTAAATATCCGCTACGTACCAATTTCAAGTAGAACATTGGCTGTCAAGTTTGAAAAAAAGACAACGAGTGAGGAATCTAATTGATTCGGATATAATCAGCCTAAAAAAAAAGCTTTAGGTACTTAGATTTACATATTTAAGGTATTTCTTTCATTCAAATTAGGACAAGAGTATTTTTTTTATCTCTAATTTACCGATGTAACCAGAAATTGTTAATAGCATTTTGAACTTTTTTATTAATTTAAATATACTTGTTTTAATTTGATTGGGAAATTGTACATTAATAAGAGTATATAAGTTTAAATAAATATAATTTTCTTTTAAAAAAACTCAGATATACCTACTGTTTGGTCGTTGTAAGTGTATAGATAACTAAGGTTAATGATTGAGATGGAAAACGAGACATCTCAGGACCAACATGTTTTAAAAGTTAAAACTTCTAAGATAGGTATATGTCCATTTCATTTCCCAAATTGGAAGCCAAACACGTCATTGTTTATCTTTTCTCTATCATGTATTTTTATGGAAAATCGTTAATTACAAACGTGATCATACATACATATATATATATATATATAACACGACCTTTGCAGAGTGATATTTTATCTTGATTATTATTCAAGCCTCATTATATATGTTATATAGCATACCTAGTACTATGAGGATCAATCTTATTTTTTTTTCTTAAAAAAAAAGTTTTATGAGTTTACTGGATCAGTATGTATTAGGGCATGATTAATCTCACCAAATCTTCATTGTGATATATATATATATATATATATATATATATATATATATTAAATATTAGGTCTAATTTATCTTTTTTCAAAGAAAGTTAACTTTCTGCAAAGCATGGGAGACCATGGTTTATTATTAATGACAATAAAAATAGTTATGGTTTTAACAAATAAAAAAAAATAGTTATGGTATTGAACAACTCTACATATAAAGAGTACAATGTTACATTAAAGGTACGTTTACATGAAAATTCTTATTGTTTAAAAAATTACATTCAGTTTCTCTTTGATTTATTTTCTATGAATAAAATTAATTTGTTTTTCAATATATACACACATTTTCCATAAATTCTTTTGATTTTCATATTAATAATTAAATTATAGGTTTATATAAAAACTTAACCGTAACTTATTAGGAAGTTGATTTTAATAATAATTATAAGACTTATTTTTTATATTTATTATTTTTTTAAAATTATCTGTCTAATACTTCCTCAACAATAATCAAGTAAGGAATAGAAAAAAATAGAAAGATAATTAAAATATTTTAAAAATATATATTATATTAATTAACTCAACTAAATTTCTTAATTTAATTAAATTAATTTATTATGTTATGTATTAAAGATAGAAAGAATATAATATATATGATAACGCACAAAATTAACTTATTTGATAGCAAATAAATTACAGTAAAGAACTTTTTGCAATATTCAATCAGATGTTAAGAAAATCTAGTGTAATTTTAAAAAATGAGGGGAATTTTATGTATTCATGGAATGTTACAATACTTTAGGATTATGAATATTGAAAGAAAGCACGTACGAAAACTCAAACTAAGTTTCTGTACTCTTCACCTTTTGAAGGTTATTGTCAGTAGAAAATTCTCTTTTTCTACAGAAAGTACACTGTCATGCCATGCAACTGACAAAATTAAAACTACCATAGTTATTGTCCAAAAGGGTTAAAAAACACACTAAAAATAAGAAGTGAAGTGAGATGCCTATGGAGAAGAGACATGAAATAAAGAAGCCCAGAGAGACAAAAGTTGATGTCCACAAGATTTTTGAACTATAAAGAATTCAGACAGATTCCCTTTTCCCTCTCTTATTTATTACTTTGTTTCTTTTCATTCGTTATTGTTCTTGGCCAAGAATATCCCTCCTTTCTCTATCAACTCTCACCTATACATATCATACCTATATTTTTTTCCCTCTTCTCATCGACAAGTTTCCAACTTCCAAAGTTCAACGTATAGTTTTAAGATAAGTACAATGTTTTTACTCACCATATAATAATACTGTTAGAATTGAAGATAATCTATCAATATAAAATTAGTCTATTAATATAAAACTTTATTAAATTTCTCTAAGTCTAAAATTTAAATTCTAAAAAAGACATCTTCCCTATAAAGAGTAGTTATAAAGTTTAAAATTAGATTAGTTGACTGCCCCAATATGCCACATACAATGAATACTGAGAGTAGACTGTAGTGCACATGTTAAGTGAAGGTAGGTTAAATGTATGCCATGAGATAACAAAGTCTTATTTATGAGTCTGAACGCAAAGGGTGGGGGGTGGGCGCCAGAGATGGAAAAGAAACCGTTTACTTTACGAAACATGGTTTTTTATAAGTTGATTTTGTGGTAGAAAAATGCTAGCTAGTGGACCAAGCTATAATAATTACATTAGCTGAACACAGGTTAAAAAAGAAACCGTACTTGAACCAGCAAATTAAATTCGAGCTTCTTTATTCAGTATTTGACTATTCAACTCTACTAGTATATATACGCCAAGTTGAAGCATGTAAGCAATGCAGAATCTTCCATAGATGAATAGTGCCACACACAACTGCATGATCAGCATCAAGCTCTAGCTAGGAGCAGCCAGTGAATACTACAACTTGAGATATATATATATATATTACAGAAGAAAGAGAAGAGCAAGAATGGTAAGAGCACCGTGCTGCGAGAAAGTGGGATTGAAGAAAGGAAGATGGACGGCTGAAGAAGATAAGATATTGACAGAGTACATCGAACAACACGGCGAAGGCTCCTGGAGGAACTTGCCCAAGAATGCTGGTATTTTTTCCATATACATAGTACAATGTTAGTGCTTGTGATAATTAAGGTTATTTTGGATATATTTAGAATAATGAGATCATATATATATATATATATATATATATATATATATATAGGATTGTCGAGGTGTGGGAAGAGTTGCAGACTGAGATGGATAAACTATTTGCGGGCAGACGTTAAGAGAGGAAACATTACTCCTGAAGAAGAAGAAATCATCGTCAAGTTGCATGCTGCTCTCGGCAACAGGTCCAATTCATTTCATTTCATTTCTCTTGTTTTTAACCAACTAATTAATTAATTAATACCTCTTTAAGCTTTTCATCGTCTCATGGCATTTTCAAGCCGAAATATGAGAGATGAAACAACTGCAACACCAGCGGAAAGAATGATAGATATTAGTACGTAAATCATAAATAGGTATATTTATTTTTTCCCTGGTCAAAACCTTTTAGGGGGCATATACCCGTTGGGTACCACAAACTTTATTTCTCACCAACCGCGAACAAGATTTTTTTTTTCCGCCCTCCATTAGGGGAAGCTAGAGTCATCAAATCATTTGGTGTTTTTTCTTGTAAACATAGATTAGAGAACTCATGTAGCATTGATGTTTTTGGATCCTTTGATCATCAACCTCCTTTCAGTCTCGATCTGGTAGATTATGAAAATGGATATTCTAATACCAAACAAGTTAAAACGTAAAAGTCTGCTAATGCAAGTGGTAATCATTAATCACCCCTACATTACACACATAAAAGGTTTTCTGAAGTGGGACTTGGGGGGCCTTAGAATGTCATTCGTAATCGTAGGAGGCTATTTATTACTACCATTTATATCACCTACCAATAAATAATTAAAACATTTATTGCATTCCCCAAAAAACTCCCTTCTCAGTGGCAAATAAATCTTTTACTCTTGTACTTCCCAATATTTACAATTGAAATACTTAGTTCAAGCCACTAGAAATCTACTGACTTTTATTCTTCTTCTTTTTGGTTATTTGGATTTAAATATATAGGTGGTCTGTGATAG
Source organism: Leucaena leucocephala (assembly GCA_037074615.1). Lineage (NCBI taxonomy): Eukaryota > Viridiplantae > Streptophyta > Magnoliopsida > Fabales > Fabaceae > Leucaena > Leucaena leucocephala. The sequence goes on from CM073562.1 coordinate 15,276,292, forward strand.
CAGGACATTTACCGGGACGAACAGATAATGAGATAAAGAATTACTGGAACTCTCATTTAAGGAGAAAAATTTACTGCTTCATCAAAACCCTAAACGAATCCCTACCTTCTGTAAACGACATTGCTGCTTCCTCCAAACGAAGAGCTGGTCGGGTTAGGCCCACACAACCCACCATCAAGCCCAACAACCCAACTCCTTCGGCCCAAAATTTCCACTCACACACTAACATAGGCAAGGTGTTTGAAAAAATGTCCAAACCAATCCCAAACCTACAAATCTGTGCCAATAATGCAGGTCTTCAAGATGGTGCCATATCGGCTTCTTTATGTACAAGTGATGATAATCTTGAGACCGTGGGACCATATCAGTGGCTAGACGATGAGATAAAGAAGCTGAGTTACATGTTGGAAAATGGGATGTTTATGAACCCGAGTGAGAATTATGTGGAACCAGAAAATGAATTAGAGCTGAGCAGAATTAACATGGCGGGAGGAGATTTGTATGAACTTGTGGGAAAGCAGATAATGGGAGCAAGTGATGAGGATGTTATGAGCAGAAACGATAACATTAATTCGTCAGAGATTTCTGTCTATGATTATCAGTGGCTCGATTGGGATTACAATCAACAAGATATTTGTGAAGAAGATAACCTGCATGGGAACTATTTGTGGGGTGATGGAAATGGTAGTGTAGAATTTGGGGGAAGTTTGTGTTCATATTAAATGCGATAATTTTCCTTGGGTGGAGATTTTAGCATTTGGTTTAATAAGAAAACTTTGGTGTTTGCTTGGTGAGGTCAAAATTCGTTAGATGTTCTCAAGACGTTCAAGTTATTCGTTTCAATGAATACAATAAATTTTCCGAATTGGTTAAATATTGATGTTGTTTAGGGGAAGAAATATATGAAGATCAAATAAGAAGGTAGTGGAAAGTTGTAATTTTTTCTATCCTGCTGATTTGTATTGCAATTCAAAATCTCATAAATTCGTATTCATTATAATAGTTGTATTTTTACTGCTCTTATTATTTGTTTCCTCCAAATTAAATAAAACTTGACTAATAATCAAGTCCAATAGTGTCTAAATGATATCAAGTCCACCCTGGTGTATTCTAGCTATATGGCCCAAGCAAGGCCTATATCAATTAGATTGTAATGAGGCCTAAATGTATTATATATGGCCAATATTAAAACCTCTTTAAGAATTCCACAGTATAAAGAGATTAATCACTATTTTTAGCAATTGATACCTTAGATTTACCTAAAAAGAGTATATATAAATTGAACAACATGTTTGGTTAATGAATTTAAACGGCTTTCAACCTCTAACTAAACCCATACAACCTATCACTAAACATATGTAAAGCCCACTAATTGGACCTAAACCTAATAGTCCAAAATCTCATAGAGAAAAACTAAAAATCTAAGTGTTATGTAATTATTATAATGCATCAGAAGCAAATTTTCCAACAACAAACATGGGTTAGCCTCTTAAGTACTTAGACTCAATAAGTAAACCCCTTTCATATAACTGATAAATATTTATTTAGGGTATTTATTAAAATTAAACTAGTTTTTGAACAAAATATAAGCAAGATATCAATAAAACCTTCTATCACTCTCATAATGCTCTAAAAATTCACGCTTAGTGAGGAACTTAATCTGGTTTTTTAATCTCCCTTGGATTTACCAAGAATTGCGAATGCTGCTTTGTGACATCTATTACAAGATTATGATAAAGGTACTTCGTTGAATCATCCTCCACTCCCTGTCGAATTTTTAACTTTTCATGTTCTAATTTCTTTTGTGATTCTACAATTCCTATTTTGACCTTAAATAACTTGCTACTAACTTATCATTAAAAAATATAGAATCATCCTTAGTAATATTTTTACTCAAGGCTCATTCCTGAAGATAATTTTGCCCTTAACAAAAGCCAATAATTGTAGGCACCTCTTCAGATTCAAAGTTGAAATCTTTATTGTTCGTTCAATCTCCTTGTAGCTAGGTCTACATCATTAAATATCATGAGGACACATACTTGATAAGCAGAGACATTTAACTCGTGCTTGCTTCTAACCTTGTCTAGAGATTGCTTTTATGTTTGCAGATCCCATATTATTTTTCCAAGGTAATCTCTTGCTAATATGGGTGCCAAGGTAATCTGATCGAAACGTCTCATGAAAAACTCTGATACCAGGTTGTGATACCACAATTGTTGGCGAAGGCAAAATAATAAAATATTGAAAGTATATATATAGCAGATGGATTTCTCTAATATATTAATCAATTTGACAGTATAAGAGGAAGAGTTTGACATGGGAGAGAATCGAATTAGGAAAAAGAGATTAAAAACAATCCTCTAATAATATGTTACCTTTGGCAAATAGAGCTTTAAAAGAAATGAAATCACTTGAATTTCATTAATAATTAAGAGTCATTTATATACAAGATACCATGTTACCTTTAGTAAACAGAGATGTAAATGAAATGAATGACTTGAATATCATTAATAACCAAGAGTCATTTATATATAAAATACTCATAATTAATTTAATATCGAATTATGTATCTAATATACATTTTATACACCATGTCAAGAGTAATCTCTACGTAATCCTCACTAACACCCTTCAGACCTTTACAAAATTTATCATCTTTAAACAGTGAAATGTACTCTGGATAACGTTGATTCAAGTTAATATAGTATTCAAATGAAGAATTCAAAACATTCAAAGATTTTGCCATTGTTAAATGCCAGGTTTATCTTGTCATATTTATTTTTCTCACCCAAAAATCTATACATAAACTATATACACTTTCCAATTATTTGATCTTATTATATTACTCTATTCAGTCTTTAATAAAAAAACTAGTTAAAAAATTTGATTTTATCCTAAATATAATATCTAAATCCACATTATATCTTATATTTATCATTTTTACATAAACTAATTTACACAATTTAAAAAATTACATATAATATAATGTGATATATAGGATTATTTTAGGCAAATTAAGTCACATTTATTATCATTAACTTATTTATCTCAATTTCATAATCTACTCAAATTGATTTAGAAACTTTTATATTAAAAATCATAATGAGTATTATGGAATTAATCTCACATATCAAAATTCTTATGATCATATTCATAACACACTAAAACTAACCTCTTTGTACGTACGCCAAAATGGATCATGTTGCTCAGTTTTCTTATAAATTGAAGATATCTATTAATTGGGGTATAATGACTTTGATGAAATTTATATATGTGCCGGTTTGATTTAATTTAAAACCATAGTTTAAAATATATTTTTAGATTAAACTATAACATGGGCAAAAAATTAAACAAATATCTATCAAATATTTAGAAGGATTTTTAGAGTAAATTATAGTTTTAGAAGTCTATGTAATGATCAGCTTATAGGACTAACTTTTAGGTAGAGAAAAGAGTTTTTAAGCTATGTAATGACCATTTTATTCTTGTCGTTTTCTCTATCATTTTACCCCATGCCATTTCTGATAATTTACCTATCAAAAAAATTCTTCTAACAATAACTATCCAAATATTTATTTCTTCACAGTTATTTTCCCTCCAAAAGTTATAAACTCTTCTCCATAAACTAAACAAAACGTTCATATACCTTCTAATCAAAAGAACTAATTAAATTACCAGTATGAGATCTGAGATGATATTTTAGATTTTTAATCTCTCTTAGATATAGTTAAATGAAATTAACTAAGTGATTATTTACTGGTTTTAGTGACTCATATAAATGTAAGCAAGAATTTCCAAAGAAGCAAGAGTAATTAATTAATTTGGATTTACGTTCCAAAAAAAATCACGCTCACATGCATATGTATGAACATCCACACACATGACACAACTACTAATTGATCTCAAATAATTTCCTTAATTATAATTTTCTCTCAGCAATCCTTAAAAAGATAAAAGTAATTTTCAACAATATCATATTTGATTGATCGGCAAAGATCTGCTGTGTGTGTGTGTGTGTGTGTGTGTGTATATATATATATATAATTAAGACTTTGTGGAGGAAATGGAAATTAAATATACTTTAACTCTAAGAATGGGTTCATGCATCGATCATTATTAGAGTTAGAGAGGAAATAATAGGTACCTTATTATGAATAATAAATGCAATTCCCAACAAGCACAAATCCAGAACTTCACCTAAATACATGAGAGACAAGCACGACTGAAAAAATGATTTTAAGGACGATTAAAAATGATATTTAATAATAATTTTATGAACAGCGTGAATTCTACTAATATAATAAATTCACGTTTTAAAGACATGAGTGGTAGCACCGGAAAAGGTAAGAATAGGCCGGAAGGTAAACTTCATCTAGTTCTATAGTGGTGGTGCATGAGAGGGAGACTACAACGATTGTGAAAGAGTAAAAGTGAAAATGTAATCATAAAAAGGTTTTTTAAATTTTTGATAATTTTTCATGACAATTTTATAAAAAAACCACAGTTAAAAGTATTTATCATAATATTTTTATGAACATCGAAATGAGTTTTTTATCCAAACAAGTTCTTTTGATTGGCTTAGACTTCTTTCCACTGTATTTTTATACATAACCACTGTTAAAAGTTCTTTTAATAGTATTTTTTTTAAAAAAAATGTCATGAAAAATATTTTTAATAGTCAATTATTTATAAAAATGTCACATCTTTTTTAAAGGTATATTTAGGATAATTGCCCTGAAAAATATTTTTTCTAATAGTCAAACCTAAATGGCTATATAATAAGTATCACTTGGGCTTAAAGATGAGACAAATCAACCCGATTTTGATAATTTATAAATTAAAAGGGATGACAACAAAGAAAGTGGGGGACAAATTGAATTGCTATAAACTCAAGTTAAGATCGAGAACATCATCACCATTTGGTACTGATTCTTCACTCGATAACTCTTTTTCAGCATCATCACGTGCCTCTCTGTCGTTGTCGTACGATCGAACTCCATACCAAAGCTCAGGCTCGGACAAAAAAGGTTGATGGTGATGAACAAGCTGTGTCGATGGTCCTGATGAAGCAAGTGACGATGATGACGAAGTGATCTGGAGCCGTTGACGATGAGGATGAGGCAGAAGATGAAGATTGCTAAGGTTGTCGAAATGAGCAAAAGTAGCTTCACGGCGTTCTCTTTTATGGGCATTTTGGTGGCCTCCAAGAGCTTGAGAATTAGAGAATTCTCGCTGACAGAAATGGCATTTGAATAATCTCTTATTGTTTGAGGAAATGAAAGCATCACGAGAACTTGTGCTTAATGGGAAACCGAATAGCTTCAGATTTGCTGAAGAAGAAGATGAAGATTTTGATTTTCTCGTCTCACACTTACGTGGAGGGTTTTCTGATGCACTCATACTCGTTGGATGTTTCTGCTAGTGATGGAGGGTAGGAGATAAAGAGACTCACTTGGATCTCTCGCTTTGTGCCCACTTATTTATATACACAATAAGTCACTTTTTTTTTCTTTTAACTTTCCTCAATTTTGTTATCATTCAGGCCCCGTTTTATTGTGTGTGCAAATGAATTTTAAGAAAAAACTTAGTTAATATATTATTCAAAAATATTGGTGGGAGGCAAAATGCTGGTAATGCGATGCAAGCACTGTCGTTGACGTCTTATTAAGTGGCAACAGTTATTAGTTGGCTTAATATCTTGACATTTGTAGTTTGAACTGTAATCCCAGGACCTAAGCTTCCAAATTACTAATTCTTTTCATGAGTTATTAGCTGTTTTGATGGAAATAAAATTAGATAAGAAAGAATATTAGAGGAAAACTCTTAAAAATAGGAGTTTTTTTTTCCTGAATATTCTCTCACCACTATTCTCTCCTATTTTCCCTCTCTCCAAACATAGGGCTGGTTTAGAAAATAACTTATTAAAAAAATAATTTTGGATAGCATTTAAAAAATGGCTTTTAAAGAAGATATTATGGGGAAAAATTGCTCTAAATAAATGAGTGTTTGGATGGTTATTACCAAAAAGACTTTTGTGATTGATAAATTACTAAAAATAGTATGAGATAAATAAAATTATTATATATCTCCTCTTCTCTCTATCATTCTCAAGAATATGCAATTAAAGGAGGGAGGATGTGGCAAAGAAGATGATAGTGGCAATGAATGAGGGAGGATCCAGTGGCAGTGAAGGAGGGAGGAGAAGTGGTTGGGTTTAAGAAGGAAGGAAGCACACAAAGAGAAGATGGAGAAGCAAGGAAGAAGCATAAGGAAGGAAGCAATGAAGAAGAAGGAAGGAGAAAACGTGAGAAAGAAGCAAAGGAGGAGGAAGATAACGGAGGTGGAAGACAGAGAAGATAAAAGAGTATAAAAAAATGTGAGTAAAATAGTAAGTGAATAATTCATAAATTTTTTTTATTATTTCAAAAATTATTCTTAGTAGTTTATCTAAAACTATTATTGTAAATTATGATTTAGTCTATAAACCTTTTTAGATAAATATGATTATTTGTTTTAAATTTTTTTCAAACTAAAATTTAAGTTAAAAGTCATTTTAAAATCTAAGTTTCATGTGTATCCAAACAAGCACATAGAATAAGTTCATCAAAATGGTTATACTCTTTCCTGTCCTTATTATACGAATCAAAGAATAATAATTAACTCATTAAATTTGTTTTAAATTGATAAAAAAAATTTAACTTTACCCTATTAATGAGATTTTAAATTAGAGAAAAATACAAGCCATATTTAAGCATTAATTACAAAGATAAAATTAGCAAATAACTATTAATAACTCTACAAATGATTTTATATTATGGGCTAAAAATTCCTCCCAAGTCTCAAATCAAGAAACCCCATAAATAAAGTATGTTTACCACACTGGGAATGCTTATAAATTACTTATTAATAAAGAGGGTGTTTCCAATCACGTTTTATGATGTATTATCACATTTTGATAGAGCTAAAATCACGTTTTGGCTCCTCCAAAACAATTCCAAACATGCACAAAGTGGTCATATATGAGAAAAGAGCTTCAAATATGCGTTTTTGTGAAATATAAAATGTATCCTTATTAAATGGATGAAATTTTGGTAGCATAGATTTGTTTGGATTCTGCTTGTTGATTTTGTCATGAATGACTCCAACCTTGTTCATCATAGACATTAAAAAAGAAAGGCTAAAATCCATAAAATTTCTCTTAACTTTGGATCAGTTACATATAATTTCCCTAAACTTTAATATGTTTGAGGAACATATGCAACTGACCCAAAATTAGTAGGTTTTTATTGATTTTAACCAAAAAGAAAATAGAAAGAGATGCAACAATTATGGGATGCTTTGTTGGAGTATATAAACAGAAGAATTAAATTTCTTATGAAGTGATTAAATTCAATTTACTTGGTTCACTTAAAATCTTAACTTTTCGTAAAGTGAAGTCTCATATCATAAAGTTAAGTCTCACACTTTTATCAAATAGTTAGGGAAATAATTTATTAAATAATGCAATTTAAGCAAGTTCTACTTTCATAATATTTATCGTATACCTACAAAACTTACTCTTAAAAATTCTAAAATAAAATTTATTTAGAAAGATATTCTCGTCTTTAGCATTAAAAATACTATATTTATTCTAAAAAACAATTCGACTATCCAAAAACTTAAAATAAACAATCCATCATTTATAAAAGCTTTCCAAAAAATGTAAACTTTATAAAAAAATATAGTTTATAAAAAAGCAAATACTCCATCTGTTCTTAATTATAAGAGTTATATAAATGGTTAAACTTGTTTTTAAATATATAAAATCTCAATTTATTTTTTCTACCAAAATTATAATTTTTTTCTTAATATATATTTATATGATTGCATATGTTAAGAGATATCTTAAGAGTAATTTAAATGCACATAATTAAATAGGTTATTTTATAGAAACTAACATACAATTATTGTAATTAACTAATTTACCCAAAATGCTCCTTGTTTTATTAAAAAAAAGTCAAACATATTTGATGCTCAATAGCATTTTAGTCATTAGTCGATTATATTTAATGGGATAAGGCTTGTTGTTGTTGTAGGGTTTGATATTTCTCTAAAATTTAGAGTATTTAGAGTCTCAATTTAAAATTTACTAATTTTTAGTGTCTTTTTCATATATTTTCTCAATTAATTCTCCCTCTCCCTCCCTCCCTCCCTCCCTCCCTCCCTCTCTCTCTCTCTCTCTATATATATATATATATAAGAAAACAAATAGAATCATGTACGTGACGATGATGATATCTAGAGTCGGTCCAATAAGCAAGTATACCTTGCAAATTTGGGAAGACACTGTTTCATTGTACGCAAACGAAACTTTGAAACTTTGTATATATGTTAGCTTTGATTCAAACATAGACTCATAGAACATATCTAAACCTACGCCTCACTGTGTCTCAGGTTGCCTAACTCATTCTTCCTGAAGGACTTAATATAACATTCACCTAACTAATTTAAATAAATTAAAAAAATTAATTAAATTAATTATCTATAATTATTATGTGTTAATTTATTTAAAATACCATTTTTAATCATATATATTTTAAACTATGTTTGATAAAAAAATTTAATATGTGTAATCATTATAGGGATACTTTAAGAAAAAATTATAATTTTAATAGATAAAATAGATTGTGTAGTCTTATAATTGAAATCAAATCGAATCCGCCATCTAGTTTTTATAATTATAAGCGGAGGGAGTATATTATTCTCTCAACTTTGCTTCCCATTCCGGAGGGGAGGCCAGCATGATTCATAGCTCTGTTTATATTAATTTGTGTGTTTGATTGGTACGAATAATTTATCTTGCGAGGTGCTTGTTTATTGTTGCCGGCAAGAATTACGCCAATTAGAGAAGACTTTTCACATCGTAATATTTTGAAAGATGAAAATGTTTTCTATTATTTTGGAGAGATTCATATGTTTTTTTTTTAAAAAAAAATATTAACCAATGATTTCATTTCATTAATCATCATTATTACCTCATATAAAGGCACTAATATATTTTTATTTTTAAAAAATGTAAAGATTTCAGCCAAATATGACCATGAACCCCTAATGTTTTAAAGAGTTAAAGTATATCAAATATGTTGGAGTATTTTCTTAAGTATATCCAATATCATAAAATAATTTAATTACATTTAGCAACTTGATATATTTTTTCAATTGCATTAATACCTTAAAGTATTATATTGTGCATCCAATACCCTGATGTATTTTTTTATGTATGTCCAGTATCTTAAAATATTTTTTGGTATATTTAATAACAAGGCACAAAATATTTAAAGATTTCATCGAGTCTTGTAGCTGCATCTTTGATATTACCAGTTCAATTTGAGAAATAATTTTATATCTCAAACTTCGTACAAATATATGAGAAAATATCTGATGGATTCAGTTTTCAAGACTATCAAATAAAACGACAAACTATCAAAAATAAAGGCGGATCACCAAAGTGAAAGCATATATGTCAAGTGTTGACTATAATATTGATATAAAATATTAAGTTTTGATAACAAATCACACCACGTAGAAGTCATAAATAGTTTATATCTTAAATCTCATGCATACATGAGAAAAAAATGCATATAATGATATAATAAGAAAGAAAAACACAAAAATACCGTATATATTTTTAAAAAAGAAATTAAAAAATCCAACCAACAAGCTTTTATATGAAATGAGATTTAATTTTCTATTCATAACTTATGGCTTGTGAGTTTCTATATATATATAATTATTAATTTTCTTGGGGGATCTCTTATAGATTCAGTTGTCAAAGCAATCTAATAAACGACAAAGTAACCAAAATAAAGTTTGGATTATCATATCACCATAAGTTGACATTGATAAGATTGGGATGGACCAGAAGCTGAGGAAGATTTAATTAAAGGGAACATGGGGTTTTGGGGGGAATATTGAAGTGCTTCCAGTTCATGGAATAAGGACAAAAACCAAAATGGAGTTATGAATATGGCCATAGAGCTAAATTAAAGCAAGAGCAAATTGTATCTTAGCATTATAACAAAAGGGGAAAAATTAATATTGATAAAGAAGTTTGAAACGACACCTTATAGGGCACACCACTTTAGCACTAAGAAGGAAATCTAAGATGGGTATGTGGGGGACCGCCGCTTCTTGTTACAAGAAACCATCTATTGCTAAAAGATATGACGCCATATATATATACATACAGCCACCAACATATAAGCCTTCCCCATCACCTTATTATATACTATTATAGTTTTTAATATAAGACTTATTGAACTAATTTAATTAAATTTAAAAATTAATTAAATTAATTAATATAATATATTTTTTTAGAATACTTGAATCATCTTCTTTAACTCTATTTTTCTCACTTATTTAATTATAGTAAATTTACCTATTCTCAAATATCTAATTAAATCTTATATTAAAGGTTAGAGGAGTATCTTCTTATTCATAGTAAATTTACCCATTCTGTCAAACACGAAGGCGTCCATTTTTAACTTCATTCACAATACATCAGGTTACAGTGGAAATCAATAAATGGTCTATATGCACAGGAAAGGAAAATTATTGTAGGTTTTTCAAAGTCTCACGTACCTAGAGAATTAGAGAAGTGAAAGGCACGATATCTTAGTCATACATATCTATTGTTATATATATGTCTGTGTGCGCTCGCGCGTGAATATGTATATGGTAATTGATTAAGAATGACAATATGAATATAATAAGAATATGCACTTAATTAAACAAACATGCCACATCACATAATAATGTGGATAGAGTTAGGTTATTGGTCAAGGGATGATCTTTTGTGATGAGGAAAAGCTTTTGCGTCACAAATTCAAATATAGAAGTAGTTCTTTCAATATACTGATCTTGTCTTAAATGTTTAATTTAAAAGTTATTTAATTAATTTAAGTAAATTTAAAATTTTATATAAATCAATTAATTATAACACACACATATATAACATTAGATTATATATAGGTTTATAAATTAAGCAACTTAGAGAGAAAATGACAAATATGAGAGACTAAATAAATTGAGATTTTATATTTAAAGCTCATCTCCTGACTAGCTCTTAAAATGACATTCATTTAGGATGGAGGAGTAACTAGTATAATTCACAAAGTTTGAACATTTGACCCTATTTAAGAAATACGAGAGTAATCTTAATTATACTTGACCCAACCACTGTTGCTTAAAAAATGAGCGTTTGATGAATGTTGGAAGCTAGTGAAGGCTGGGAGACCACCCATATTGTGTGTGTAAGATCACCAATCATCTTTAAAGTTAGGTAAGAGTTAGGGTTGAAGATGGAACATCAAGCTAATGGGGCTACCAATACCAAGAGTTCTCAAATGACCCTATAAAAGTTAACACTTTTCCAAATAATGATGATACGATTTACTTACACACACACAAAATAGAACCATTATGGGCATATTTGGAAATAACTCCAAACGTGGTTTTCACGAGTTTTTGGGCCTAAATTTCAGTTTAGAAAAATTTTAAAACAAACAGTCATATTTGTTCAAACGGGCTTTTGGACTAAACTATAATTTAAAACTAAAGTTTCAGATAAACTGGTCAGAGCAGCTTATGGAACAGTAAAAGAGCTTATGAACTAACCAATTACTATATTACCCATATTTTTTCTTACATATTCTCTCCTACTTTTTCTTACACCCTCTCTCCTCTCTCCTACTTTTTATCTATTTTATTTCTTACACTCTCTCTCATCTCTCATATCATCTCTTATCTCTCATTATTTAATACTCATACACTTTTTCGTAATTTACCAATAACAAAAGTACCTTTGAAAATAACTATCTAAACACTCATTTATTCAAAATCACTTTTTTTCATAAACCCTTTTTCAAAATCCCTTTTCTATAAGCTATCCATAAGCCCTTTTTTCATAAGCCTATTTTAAAAATTCTATCCAAACACACTATGTCTTGAGAAGACTCCAATTTGGATGGAATGAAACCGTCCTCGTTAGCCTGTTTAATCAGCATAATAGCGACTTGGAATAAATATGTATTATATGTTATGAAACTCTAGTAAAACTTGACCGGATTTTGGCTTTAATATAAATTTCACCTTCCATGGATCAAAGTTAGCTTCAAATTCAGTTTGGATTTTTCTTCAAAACATTTCACTAGTAATTTATTGTACGATTTGTTTAGGGAGAAATTGAAGATATATTTTAAGAACAATGACTCACTCCCTCTACTCTTAAATATAAGAGTTATATATGGAGTTAATTTTAATCATAAATATAAGACCTCAATTTAATTTATATTTTAAAGTATCAATATATGACTGTACATATTATTTAATAGGATTTTTATCAAGGATAGTTTAAATGCACATAAACAAAGAAAATATTTTAGGAAAACTAACACACAATAATTACAAATAACTAATTTTAACTATTTTTTTAATCTATTTAAATTAATTAAATATATTTTATATTATGACTGAGGCAATAATGATTAGTTTTTTCTCTCATAACTTAAAATAGTATTTTCCTTCGTATAGGTTTGGTGGTCCATCATATGGTAATTTTTTCTGTCAATTGTCTAACATTGATACTCTCCCTTATTCAGCTTATCCTGACAATGGTCGAATAATGATTCTCTCAAGTTAATTTCATCGATAGTACCGTGTATATTTAAAGGCGTTTTATTAATTTATTTGTCGTTTCATTAATTTATTTATTACCAATGATAATCTATACATATAGTGTTTCGAGTTCAGAGTTCACCCCAGTTCTTGATCCTGAGCCATTGTAAATTCATGATTAACACTGAAACCACAAAGGTAAGGAAGCCAGAAAATGGTTTAATCTTAATTATAATATAATATATCAAGTAATTTCAAGTATAGGGGTTGGTCGGAGCTTAATTTTCTTCATTTTATTATATATGTGTGTGTGTGTGTGTGTGTATTATATTCGTGCACTAAACAGAATTCTTATTAAGATCATGGAAGGATTCATTAATTACCTTCCTGTAGGCTATAAGTCCAAAACTGAGCTGTCATATAGTGAGAAAGAAAGATATGGTGAAATCTGAAAAAGGAGAGGGTCCAATTTTACTTTAAAAGAAGGGATAAGTTTGGCACTTAATTTACATATGTCTGTCCAAAACTATGTCTCCCAATATTGCATGTCCCATTTCTAGCATTATACTTTGGTTGATTTGTCCCATGATGCCCACCTGTATCTCTATGCATTCTTCTTCTCTTGTTCATTCAATTCAGACCCACAATATCGTGTTCCTTTTCTCTTGTTCTTTTTCCTTTTATAAACTTACTAGAGAAGTTTTCTCCAGAAGCTGCTTTTGCTTCAGCAACAAAGTGAAAGAGATCATGTATGTCTTCCCCTAGCTTGCATAATCAAAAGTTTCATCACATAATTAAACAAACTTAGCAGAAAAATGTGAGATCAGTTGCTATATATATATATATATATATATATATATATATATATATATATTCTAGCTAGACTCTTTCCGTCTTCAAGCCTTTCAGGATATAAGGTGTCATTTGGTATGCTGAAAAGATTTTTGATGAAATTAAATGGGAATAGGAAAGAGAATGGATTTGAGATTAAAAGTATGCTTAGTAGATAGTTTGATGTTTCATATATAAGAAAGTAAATGAACTCCTAATATTATTTTCATTTCTTATGTGTATTTATTTTTATGTAAAGGGTCCATATAGCTCAATGGTAGAGCATTTGATTGTAGATCTACCGGTTAGGCCTTTCATTCATTAGTTATTTTATATTTAGCTTCTATCTCATTTAATGAGACAGAGTTTATTATCGTATGTGTATTTTTCTATATATGTCCGTTTTTTTATGTTTATTTTAAGGATGGCATGGAAGTTTTATAAGAGAATAAAAGACTAAACTATATTATTTGTATTAGAAACGAGTTTTAGCCACTTAAACATGGAATCTTAAATTTAAATCTGTATGAATATAAAAAATATGTATAAAAGAGTTAATCTTAATTAAATATGATAATATTTAAATCTAACTTAATCATATAACTATATCAGAAAAGATGAAATTGACAAAAGACTCTAAATCTATGGCAGAGTTTTTGACTATATCAATGGTGGGCAGATGGTCATTGAACTCATAGATGTCCAAAATGATGGTGGATGAAGAACGAAATTTTGGTCAACATCTGAGGGTATTTTGATAAAAAGCAACGGGGCTTCGCAAGAAAAAAAATGGGGAAATCGAATTCTATATTAGAATATATGGCTCCCAAAAAACTGTCATGCTGCCTATCAAATTAGGCAATTTTTTTATTCCCTTTTTCAATTCCCTCTTCATCACCAAGATTATACCTCATGCCAAACATGACCTTAAAAATTTTCTGGATCAAGATATGAAGAGAAGATAATTTCATAGGTTTTTTGCGGAAAAGACTCCCTCCGCTCGTGTTTTATAACTTTCAATAACGAGTTAAGAAGATTGATTAAAATTAATTATTTGTATAAATTATTAAAATTATCGACAATCAGAATCATTAGTCACAAGAGTTTACTGGTTAGTTAATTAAAAAGTTTTATAATTAGTTAGAGATATTCGTTAAATAAAACTAATATTTTAAGCAAAATTTATTATATTATGAAATATGTCGAAAATTAATAGAGTAATCAAAAAGGGATTAAATGATTTAGGAGGAAGAAGGTAAATGAAAGTGGGAGCACTTTTGGAGAATGATTTTATATTTGGATGGTTAGAATAAGAGTCAAAGGGAGCTAGAGGTGGACAAACATGATTGTACCATTTGAAACCTAATGTAATCCAATATTGCCTCACATCAATATCTGCCCCTCCAATCAGGTCTTATCGTAACATTAACATCCAGCACTACTTTCTTTTCAAGCTAATGGCATTAATTACTTAATTTCTGTATTGATTCACAATTTTACCAACCCAAATGGGGCAAACAAAAGACAAGCTTCTTTTTAACCTTTTTATCCTCCAAACACAACATATAATATATATTTATTAATTACTATTTATAATATTTAATATAAAAATTAGTGGATATTTTTTTAAAAATTAAATAAAATAAATTATTATTATTAAATTTAATATATTAAAATAAATTCATATTATATACTTTTATTATATTAATCATAAGTAATTAATTAATTTAATCTTTAAAAATAAGTATCGATTGGGGGAAGTACTAAACTTTTTCACAACTGCCATTAAATGTATTAAAAGTGATTACGTTTGAGTTCTTGTTACTCTTGGCATGATTTTTTCCCATGAATCATTAATTGTCGGCTCTCCCCACTCTCTCGAAGAGAGACCTCTACTTTTCTGTTTTATGCAACGCACTATTCTTTGCCGATGGAGGAGCGTGACGAATGAAGGGACGAAGTTTTTTGAAATAAAAAAAAAAATTTTGCAATATATATATATACTTTCTTTCATTATGTAATTTGATTCTTTTTTTATTAAATTTTTTAGTTTTATTCTATTAATATTAGTAGATCTTATATAAGAACTGACTATGTTAATAAAGTAAAATTAAAAAAATAATAAAATAATATAATAAAAAATAAAAAATGAAAGAAAATATATCTACCAGTAAAATAATTTTTCTAAAATGAGTAGGTAGATAGAAAAAATTGTAAACTAATCTGAATTTAATATGTTATTGAACTATAATGGCGCAATATTAAACCGATGCAAATGGCCAGGCCAGGCCAGCGCTAGTGGGTGAACAGGTGAGAGACGGACGAGGAGGAAATGGTAGGGAACGATGGATTTCAGTGAGCGGTTATGATTATTTCTTAAAGAATGGGATGGATGGCTAAGAGTATTTTGTTTGTAGCTAATGACAGAAGCTGTCCCATCACTTATCAAAATCATCCCTCGTACATCCCAACACAATTTGTCAAACACGTTTCCACTTCTCATGATAATCCCAAGCCTGCGCCACCCAGCGCTTACCAAATGACAGGAGTTGTTCTAAAGTTTAAATTTGGAAAATGCAATACTTGTAAGGTGATAGGGTTGTCGGCTAATCAGATTTTAACCCTATTAATAAACCCTATTAAGCCTTTGATACCGGCGGCACATGCGCCCAAAATAATCCCTAGTCTGCGCCCTTTTACGAATTAGCCAGCGCCAATTAATTGCATGTGTAGATGTCCATTAAACTATGTTTTTATAAATATTTTTAAGTCAAATCTTTTGAATAAACAATTAAATCAAATATCTATAATAATTTATAGATTAAATTATAATTTTAAATAAATTTATAAAAATAATTTTTAAATAAAAAAATTATAGAATATCAAATAATTATTTTATTCTATATTATCTTCTCTCTTTGTAGACACTTCTTTCTTTGCTGGCTCTATGCCTGTCACTCCTCTACCGTGGATTCTGTCTAGACTTCCGTTGTTCCATCGTGATGGGTGATATTTCTCCTCCATCGCTACTTTTGTCTAGACCTTCGTCGGCGATGCTCCTCCATTGTGATGGGTCCTCACATGGCATGATGGCAGTTGAAGGAGAAAATAAAAATTAAAAATTAAACATTTTACTTTATATAATTATCATTAAATCTTTTTTTTATATTAATTTATTGATTATAAAAAATATTATAATTATAACTACAGTCCAAACACTTATTTTTTTATAATCATTTTTTTCTAAAAACTCATATCTATAAAAATTTATATATAATTATTTTTAAATTATATTTTTTAATAAACTCTTTTTATTAATTAAAGCAAACGAGCCCTAGCATAGTTTCATATTTTTGTTTTTTAAATGTAACAATGTTTTTTTACTTTTAGTTATAATTTTACATTTTATATTTTAACTCTTAAAATTTTATTTTAATTCTATCACTATTTTCAGAAAAACATCTTTACGAATTTTTGTCACTTTAATATTTTTATTATTTGAAAATTTGTTTTTATTTCATTTTAATATTTTTTTTGTTTTAAAATAACCTGTATAGAATTATAAATATATTATTAAGTTACTTAATACAAGTTTTAAAAGTCACCGTCAAATCATTACCTCAGGGTCCGTTTGGATTAGTTTTTAGAGAATACATTTTGTGAAAAATATATTATGGAGAATAGATTTTATGAAGAATATATTTTGAGAATAATAAATTTTAGGAATAATATATTTTAAAAATAGAGATATTTGGACGATTAGTAGTAGAATTACTTTTTATATTACTAAATTATCAAAAGGGTATGATTTGATTAAAGTATGAGAGAAGAGAGATGGTAGAGAATAAATAGGAGAGAGGGTGGAGAGAGTGTAGAGGAGAGAGGGGAAAGAAGATATAGGGTGGAGAAGAGATATGAGAGATGAGAGGGGAGAGGGGAGAGAGGGTAAAAAAAATAAGAGTAAAATAGTAATTGAATAGTCCATAGGCTCTTTTACAGTTTCAAAATATATTTTTAGTAGCTTATTCAAAATCATGGTTTCAAACTGAGGTTTTGCCCAAAATCAATTCTGGATAAAAATAGCTGTTTGGTTCAAATTTTTTTAAACTGAAATTTTAGCCAAAATCAATGGAAAAAAATTAATATTTATTTTAAATTTTTTTAAATCAAAATTTTGGTTAAAATTAATTTTTAAAAGTTATTGTCAGGGAGTTACTCAGTCAGTTTAATAATTGCTCTAATTTTTAATACCTTTAATAACAGGTTCTTGCCACAAGACCATTCACATCCTTTCGTCCATTAGAAATTAGGTATATTAAAAATTGATTAATATGAAGAGCCTCGATTTATTTATTTATTTATTTTTGAATGAACAGCTTGACTTTGTTAAAGACAATAGCTCGAATAATAAGATTATCTCTAACAGTGCATGAGGAGGTTATATTATAATCCTAAGTATGGTTTTGGGCTATCGTTGTTTTGGTGAGTTTGCTTTTGGGCTTTGTGAAGGCCACTGTCAATTTAAGAGGACGAACTCTATAAAGGCCCAAATGCTCAAGGAATTTACAATAGCCACGGTACCTAAACAAAGAGGCTTGTGAATTCTATCAAAAAAAAAAAAAAAAAAGGAGGCTTGTGAATCTACCATTTTTTTCCTTTAATTTTTTTGAAGATGGGGACTTTTAGGGTATGTTTGGATAAGAGTTTTAAAAGGGTTTATGAAAAAAAGTTGTACCGAATAAAGATATTTATTATCAGAAGAACTTTTATAATTGAAAAATTATCAAAAATGATATGATTTTATTAAAAATATGAGAGAGGAGATGAGAGAAGATGGAAAAAAGAGAGAAGAGGGGATGAAGAAAAGATAATAGACAAAAGAGATGAGAGAATGTATAAAAAATAATAATTAAATAGTGTATAAATTATTTTATTATTTTCTAAATTAGTCTCAATATTTTGTCTAAAATTTTAATTTTAAACTATAGTTTTATCTAAAAATTCTTTTAAATAAATATATTTATTTTAAAAAAATTAAACTAAAATTTAGACTAAATTTTTTTTAAAATTTTAATTTAAAGGCTTTTTAAAATCTACACTTAGTTAATAGTATGAGATTTATCCTCCATAGGATTATAGGGTTTGTCAATATTCCTGAGATTTTCTACTTGTGTGCTTCATGATTAAGGCTGACAAATCATATTTTATAATTAAAAAAAATAAATTACACGACCCTATCTTCTATTATGAATTATAAAAACGTTAAATCTTTGTAAAAACAAAACATCCTTAAGAATTATATTATGTTTATTTAATCGGATATATATTTAATACTTTTTATATCATATAGATGATAATTATGAGAGTAAATTTTATTCAATCAAAATAAATAAATATTTACCTAATGACCCTAAACTTAACTCACCTTTTTTTTTAAATAAAAAATGAATATATCATATAATAGAAACGAACGATGAAAAGTATACTTTTAATTATAATTTTGCATTTACATTTTAAATTAAATCAAGTATTTGGTGGAAAAGATATTATTATTACAGTTCTATTAACTATTCATCTTATTATTTCACTTTTTTCTAAATTCGAATAAGGTTCATATTAAATTAATCGATGTTAAATTGCGGATTTGCCCTCATATTATCTATTATAAAAAGAGGTTTTTATTATTATTATTATTATTATTTAAGATGTAGTTTGAGACATTAACGACATCACATAACTAATGTTAAAAAAAAATTAAAACTTATGATAGAGAAGTGAATTTAACTTTAAATATATTTAATTTTAAATATACGGCTTTAACTTATTTTAATTTTAAAATTTATAATTTTTTATATTTCTGTTTTGATTATATATGTTAAATTTTTTTTACCAAAGTAATTTCTCATATATAAGTTATTAGAATAATTAGAATAGATACTTTAATAAATTTAAGATATATTTTTTAATTAATTAATTTAATTATTTTTAATGTATAAAATTAATTATTTGACTAGTAATTTTAGAATGAACTTAGAATAGAAAGAGTATATATATATATATATATATATATGTAATTATAAAATACATATGTAAACCCAATCATATATTCTATTTTTAGTTGTGTGATGAGAACTTATTAAAATTATAATAATAACAATGATAGTGTTGTTGGAATGTTAATTCGCAGACAAATGTTATTGTAAGAGAAAAATATATATACAAAAACTCAATCAAATTAATCCCGCGCTTTTTGTTCATTGCAGGGGGATTTTGGCGCGAGATATCCTGATGGTTTTGTAGATAAGGGCAATTTCGTCATTTTAACTCGCCCATTATTAGGGTTTCACTTCCCTTCTATTAGGGTCTCCTCCGCCAGCCATACCTTTGCTTTCCCTCTCCCTCTCTCTCCTAATCTCTTTCGTACGCGTCCTCTCCCTCACACTCTCACTCTCACTGCATGTACCCTTCCTAATCCTGCACCGATCATCCGAATTCCGATCTTCATCTCTAACTTGTTTCTCCTTCTTCAATAGATCGCATTCTTCTACACCTTCAGCTTCCTTGTGTGTCGGTTTTGGATCACCACGGGCCTCATTCAATAGGAAATTCCCATTTCCTCTTGCACATTTTCTTATTCTGTGTTCTGTTCAGATCTTCAAAATAATGGTCGATCTGAGTGGAAAGGTGAGTGATCACGAGTCATTATGCTTTCGTCAGAGTTTTTTTAACCACCACCTTGCTTTGATTGGGATTTAGGCATTCTGATCGAGCTGATTTTGTCGTGTGATGCAGGGATCGGAGGCAGAGGACGCCAATAACAGAAACCCTAACGGTGATTCATCCGACGAAAGCCCAATAAGCAACGAGCAGAAGAAAACCTGCGCTGACTGTGGCACATCAAAAACCCCTCTCTGGAGAGGCGGTCCAGCCGGGCCCAAGGTAATTGATCCGATCGAACTAGAAACCCATTTGCAAACCTAACGACATTGAGCCTTAATATGATTCTGATCATCCTTGTTGCAATTTTGTTGACGGCAGTCTCTGTGCAACGCATGTGGGATCAGAAGCAGGAAGAAGAAGAGAGCTATTCTAGGCATGAACAAGGGAAGTAATGAAGAGAGAAAGGGAAAAAGAAGCAGCAACAATGCTAAGATTGGGGAAAGTTTGAAGCAGAGATTAATGGCTCTGGGAAGGGAGGTTTTGATGCAGAGATCAACTGTGGAGAGGCAGAGGAAGAAGCTGGGAGAGGAAGAACAAGCCGCCGTGCTATTGATGGCTCTCTCATATGGCTCTGTTTATGCTTAATTATAACAAAGAAGAGTGTTCTGCTTTTAGAATAAAAGTAGAGAGAGTTGTTTTATAATGCACCCTTGCATTTTCAGAAAGTGTATGATCAAAATCGTGGGTGTGAAATTTTCTGCGATTAGTTTTGCATTAGGTTAGTTTGCTGACTGATGTATCGGTATCATGAATCTTATCAAGAATTGTAAGAAAATGATTGCATCCCAATTTTGGTAATATAATCCCTTATTTGTTCTCAATTCCAAAGATGGAGATGGAGCAGGCCGGGCTTTGTGTTGGATTTGCCCTCTCCTCGTCCATTTAATGCGTTGCAGAAATTTTGATGCGAAACATTTGAAAGATCAAATATGAAAGCACAAAGAAGGGTGGGAAAACCGAAAATTTTGAAAGAGGGGGGAACGTCTACAATAGATCAATACTGAAAAATACTTCCCTATTTCCCGCTAGTTTGACCATTCATGTTTGAAGATGCGTCTACCAAAAGTCAAATGTGAAGGGTATTATGGTAATTAAATTTGAGGCGTTCTTATACTCTTTTTTTTTCGCCTCGCATAAGTTCATTTTGCAGAATTGATAGAAAAATTTGTTTTTATATAATTAACTAACATAGTATATGTAGTTAGCAAAAAAAAAAAGGACTAATATATGTATATTCTTTACGTGTGACTGATATCATTGAGGAAGTTTGACTGATAAGTCAAACTGTCCTGTACAAGTCTGCTTACTGCCCATTCAATGGAAAAAAAATTAAAAGAGGAATGTGGTTGTTTTCATAGTTTGGAGCCCATTTTTTAATGAATTTGTATATTTAATATGTATATGATCTTTAAATAAGAGTTACTTAACTACTAATTAAAAAATTTATATAAATAATTAATTATAATAAATATGATTCAACTATAAAAAAATATTAATATTATTGTAATATTAGATAAATTAATTTTTAAAAAGCGACAAATATAAGAAATAAAACATATTGATATCTTTAATTTAGAATAAAAAATAATCTTTAGTTTTTATTGCCATTTTTGAGCGAGCGAGGTTACATGGATGAGAAAATGGTGAATTGGCATGGAAGAGAACATTTGCATAATTTTGATTTTCTAGAATGGAGCTCACATGAAAGTGAAACCCTTACTTGTAAATAACATCCTAGTTTCTAGAACGGAGCTCACATGATTTTTTTTGTCCGCTATATTTTACATTACATTGATTATTTGTATTATAAGTTTTCAAATTTTTTTAACTGATTTTTGCATTGCATCTCACTGATTTTTGTAAATAACTGATTTTTTCAAAGATCTGAAATAGATTATTGTTTGATAAAAGGTCACCTGTTCATTTCAATGTGCAATGTAAGATTTTTTGTTTTCTCGACCACCTTCGGTCCAACAGCTTAATACAGTTGAAAGACGGCGACGATATCCACCTTCAATCTAATTTCATAAAAAATATTTCTGATGGACCAAATCAGTTAAAACTGTTAAAATGTGTTAGGTTGTCAAATCATAGCAGGTTGAGTTAATAAAATGTTAGATCATTTTAGAGAGCAGGCCCTGACTTTTTCTTAACCTAACTTAACCCGGTTAGGTTAAGCGCCACGAGAAGTCGGATTTGTCTTCCCTCGTCAGCTCTCCTCCACTCTGTCTCTGTCTCTGCCTCTTCTCCCCTCATCGGCTCTTCTCTAAATCGTTCTCGTTGAGCTTGCTATTGGACGCCCACTGTTCTTAGTCTTGCAAGGTTATTTTCTGGCAAATATTGAAGAAGGTAAGAATCCTAGGGCTTTGTCTTTTTTCAAAATCTAGTGAGATTGATTTGTTCATTGTGGCTTTGAATCTGGATTTAAATTTGTTCCCCACGTCATCTGTTCATCACCAAACCCTGCGTCGGCCACGCTCGTACCATTTATTGTGCGGTGTTTGCTATCGATCAAAACCACTTTAGGTGACGAATTCAAAGCACAGGTTATCACATTTGATCGCTCTTCTAACATCCTCGTACTCCAGGAAGGTTCCAAATCCTGGACCTCATCGAACTATTCGGTTGTTGAAGACTAATTATATCAAAGATTTCACACTTTTAGGTCAAGCAGAAGACCCACTTGATCCAAAGAACTGCTTGCTTAACCTTAGTGCTCTCCAAGCTAGGGAAGAAGTATCAATTAGGTATTTATTGTGCTGTTTGGATTCTGAAATCAGGTATTTATCGCCCCCACCTCACCAAACACTCACCCTACTTTTCATTTTTATTAAAAAAAAAATATTCTGCTTGATACTTAATTAAAAAAGCATATTGTTTTAAATTTATTTAAAAATCAATCGATGTATGGAAATAGATATAACAATTTTAATTAACTATACTTTTATAAATTATAGTATATTGTGATAAACTTCATATAATATACAAATGTATACTTGAATTAAGTACGAGAGCTCAATAGGACCGGAAAATAATAGCAAGTAATAAATATACTCTCATCAAATTAAATACTAATAATTAATTTTAAAAAATTAAAAAATAATTAAATTAGTTATTTAAAAAAATATCTCAATTTTTTTTAAAATATTATCTCTAATCATTTGCATTAAAATTATTTCTTAATAAAAACATCTTTGTAAGTGTGCCAGTAATGAGATAATTTTTAAAAAAATATATAATATTTAAATCCTGTAGCCAACTCATATTATAAAACCCTCGATCAAATTAATCCCGCGCTTTTTTGTTCGTTGCAGGGGGATTTTGGCACAAAGGGTCCTAATGGTTTTGGAGGCAAGGGCAATTCGTCATTTGGACTCGGCCCATTATTAGGGTTTCAGTGTTTCACTTTCCTTTTATTCAAGCCCAGTTCTTTTAGATTTTGCTCAGCTTGCGGCTGCGCGTATCTCCCCCGCCAACCATACCTCTCTTTCTCTCTCCCCCTCCCCTCCCCTCCTCTAATCTCTTTCGTACACATCCTGTCCCTCCTACTGTCACTGCATGTACCCTCCCTAATCCTTCCCCGATCACCCCATTTCCGATCTTCATTTCCAACCCATTTCTCCTTCTTCTATAGTTCACTTTCTTCGTCACCTTCTTCATTGTGTTTGTGTTGGATCATCAAGGGCTTCACTCGATAGGAAATTCCCATTTCCCCTTGCACATTTCCTTGATTAGGGTTCTGTTCAGATCCTTCGAAATAATGGTCGATCTGAGTGGTAAAGTGAGTGATCACGACTCATGATGCTTTCATCAATGTTTCTTGCCACCACCTTGCTTTGATTCGGATGTGAGGATTCTAATCGAGTTGATTCTGTTCTGTGATGTCGGGATCGGAGGCATAGGACACCAATAACAGAAACCCTAACGACGATTCATCTGACGAAAGCCCAATGAGCAACGAGCAGAAGAAAACCTGCGCCGACTGTGGCACATCAAAAACCCCTCTCTGGAGAGGCGGTCCCGCCGGGCCCAAGGTAATTCATCCGATTGAACTAGAACCCCATTTGCAAATCTAACGACATTCAGCGTCGATATGATTCTGATCATCAGTTGTTCAATTTTGTTCACCGCAGTCTCTGTGCAACGCATGTGGGATCAGAAGCAGTAAGAAGAAGAGAGCTATTCTAGGCATGAACAAGGGAAGTACGGAAGAGAAAAGGGGCAAAAGAAGCACCAACAATGCTAAGATCGGGGAAAGTTTGAAGAAGAGATTAATGGCTCTGGGAAGGGATGTTTTGATGCAGAGATCAACTGTGGAGAGGCAGAGGAAGAAGCTGGGAGAGGAAGAACAAGCCGCCGTTTTGTTGATGGCTCTCTCCTATGGCTCTGTTTATGCTTAAGCATCGCGAGTCAGAGTTCTGCTCTTAGAATAAAAGCAGAGAGAGAGAGAGAGAGGTTTAATATGTTCAAATTCGCGGGGTGAAATTTTATTCACTGTGATTAGGTTTTGTATTAGCTTAGTTAACTAACTGATTTATTGGTATCATGAATCTTATCAAGAATTGTTGTAAGAAGATATGATTGAATCCCAATTTTGGTAATATAATCCCATATTTGTTCCCAATTTCATTTTGTTCTAAAAGATGGCGCAGGCTAGGCTTGTTGGTTTTGCCATCTCTTTCTTTCATTTAATACGTTACGGAAATTGAGTAGATTTTGAGTCAATTGGCTCTGAAAGGACAAATATGAAATGAGAAAGAAAGGTGGGAAAAGCACGAAATTTGAAAGAGGAGGGAACGTCGAATGGATCAATACTGCAATCTGAAATATCCTTTCCTATTTCCCGCTAGTTTGACTAGTGATATTTGAAGATCCATCCAACTAAAGTCAATGGTTGACACAGATCAGGGATATTATGGTAATTGAGTTTGAATCATTCTTCTACTCTTTAGTCCTATTTATGGGATAGAATAAAAAATTTATTTTGATTTTAAGTTACATCATTAAATTAATATATATTTTTATTCTTATTTATTATTGAGTTGATTTTATACTCTTAAAGTAAAGTATATATTAATTTGGGTAAAGTTAAAAAGTTATTAAATTTTAAAATAAAATTAATAAATTTTATTTTTTAATTCTAATAAAATATATTAAAAGTGATTTATAAATAAGATTAGAATAATATCTTTTTTTTTCTAATCTATAAATCCTAAATATAAAAGTTTGTAGAGAGGATTTCTTTACGACCAAATATAAAATTTTAATTTTATCTATTACTTGTATATATTAAAAAAAATTATCAACAAAGTAATTTTCAATACAAATTCAGGTTTATTATTTTATAAATAATTATTTTAACTATTTTTTAATTTTTAAAAATTAATTATTAAATTCTTGAGGAAGCTTGACTGATAAGTTAAACATATACAAGCCTGTCTCATTACCCATTCTATGGGGAAAAAAAAGGAATGTAGTTGTTTATGGAGTTTGAATCTCCTGTATCAATTAGTCTAAATATTTAATATTAGCTATGATTAGAGATTATTACAAAATGATTGCTATCTATGAACAAGTGAGGTAACAGGGTTGTAAGAATAGTGTCTATTTTCTATACTTTTTTATTTTTACTATATTTTTCATTGTATGGAGTATTTGTACAACACCTTTTGTTTGACTCATTTGTTCGTCTCAGTCAGCACGATTGACAAAGACAAGAAGAGCCATCTCGAAGTGCTAACCAGATAACTGTTCGATAAAAGCTCACACCTTCGTTTCAGTGTGTTTGTTTTGTCGGCCAAATCTGTGAGCCATGTGAATACCTTAGTTTTCACAGCTAATCAATGAACTACCGAACTGGAGTTGGGTGTCAGGGAAATAGTTAATTCTTTAATAAATTAAAATTTAAATATGTTGATAAAAGATACTTATATTGGATTTAATAGTACCTTAAATATAATTATTTATAATAAAAAGATATTTATATTAACAAGATCAACATAGATATATTATTGTAGAAGTTTTAATCTTATTTATTTGTCCTACTAAATCCAAAAATTTATTATATACTACAAAGTGATTTGGAACATTGAGAAGTGTTCGGATAGTTCTGATTTCCTAGAAAGGAGTTAACATGAAAGTGAAATTGTCATTTTCAACATCACAAAAATGGGGGGAAACAAATCTAATCCAGTAATTCTCCCAGGAGACTTTTTATTTGATAAATCAATGAAAACACCAAGGTTATATTTGGTTAAATGTAAGAGTTTTTTTTATGAAATTAGAAGTGAAATTAGGTTTAAAATAAATTTTAAAAATTTATTTAATAAAATAGAAATGAGTATATAATTGATATATATTTTTTATAATTTAAAATAAAATAATTTAAAATATTTTTTTATAATTTGAGAATAGTTAGAGTTAGTTAAAAGTTTAAAATTGAGGATAATATAGTTTAAAAAAATTTATTTTTATTTTTATTATCTTAATTCTTAATTTTTCTGGTAAAATTAAAATATTTTAAAAAAATAAAAATAAAATTGAAATTATAAATAACTTTTATTATACCAGAGGACTAAACATACCAAAGTGATGAACTATGCTTAATGAAAGGCAAAAGCTCCTGACGCCTGCATGTCAGACTTTCAGTGTGCTACGTAATCAGCTGTGGAGAGAATGGCATCATTAACATGGAACTACTCTTTGATTCCCATTACTATTGTTGCTATCTTCTCCCTTCTATTCGTATTATAAGTGTGTTGTAAGATCGGTGGAGTCTAAGTGGATGTTTGAAACTTTCTAAAATTTAGCTTTTAAATTTAGGTTTAAATAAAATTTAAATTTTAAAAAATTTTAAAATAAACAGTTATATTTATTTAAATAAATTTTTAAATTAAATTATAGTTTAAAACTAAAATTTTAGACAAACTGATCAGAATAACTTATAAAATAATAAAATAGTTAATTAATTAATTAATTATTATATTACCCTTATTTTTTTTATACCATCTCTTATCTCTCATCTAATCTTTTATCTCTCATAATTTAATACTCATATTCTTTTTTATAATTTACCAATAATAAAAGTATTTATAAAAATAACTATCCAAATACTCATTTATTTAAAACTATTTTTTTCATAAACTCTTTTCTAAAAACTACCTAGATTTTTTTTCATAAGCCTATTTCTAAAATTTTATCCAAATTATGCTAGAAACTCTTGTCAGACTCTTCTTTATTTTTTTATAATATATATTTAATTTTATTACTAAATATTTAATTTTAGAATTTATAACTATTTTTTAACATATATATCTCTTCTAAAAAAATTGACCTTGAGATCTAGAGGTATCTTATAATATTTTATATTATTAGATCAAATCCATGTTAGTCTTATTGGACTAGTCTTTATATATTTTTCTAAATATATATATCTTTTTATTAAAAATAAGTATATATAAAATATTATTAAATATTAAATATAGATGACTAAACTAATAAGATTAAAATATTAGTGTCACGGGAGGATAGATCTCTGACCCAACTCACGTGAGGGTGTCTTACATAATGTTTTTTTTTATCTATTCAATTTATTAAAATTTTATTTTAATTATATATAGATTTAATCTATGTTATGTATTTAACTATGATAGATGAGTATCTTAACAAATTTTTTTTATATATATTAAGATTTAAATTTAAAATATTATTTAATCGATATTAAATTATTTATCATTTAGACTAATTGTTGTTGGTCATAATGTTTAGAATTAATAGTGGAGAATTCAGGTTAATAGAGAATAAATTTTATGGGCCGGAATTTGAGCCCATTTTCATGAGTGAGACGCGTATATGTGGGCCTCTGTGTGTAGTATATAAAGTCCATTAGGACATTGGGTGTAGTGCGTCAGAGCCTCCAGAGGATTGGGTCCCTTTAAATATATAGGCTTTGGTTTAATAAAGCTGTGATGTTCAACAAAAATTCCATAGCAAACTAAACACACGTGAGAAGACTAAATTACCATATACGGACCAAGGGACGATGCTTTTTTTGAGAAAATTATATTTAAGTTTTATATACAAATAATAATTTAAACAATATGAATAATAACTTTTAAAAAAGAAATAATAATTAAGATATTTTTTCCTAAAAGTAATTATGTTATTTTACAATTTAAAAATTATAACCTAAAGTTCTATAAGACTTCATAATATTTTAATTATTTTTTAAATTTTTTTATAATTAGATTCTTTGCATGATTTTAAATACAATTTTCTCTTTTTTTAGGTGAAAATGGTATGTTAATTTTATTATATAGAGCGGCTGTTTAAATATGAGATTTTAAAGTTAAAATTTGTAATAATTTAATAGACAATTTTGGGAGATTTACTCCCATTTCCACCAAAGGATATTGTATCAAACTACCAACAATTGTGTTTTAATTTTATGTTGAAAACTGTCGTGCTTTTTATTTTTCATAACATTTTGGTCTAATTATTAATATTTTTTTAATTATATTAATTGATATTTGAGTGGCTAACTTATTTAGATTGAGATTTTACAATTAAGATATATTTCTCTATAAGGCTTTTTAAATAATTTATAATTCGAATCTTAGTTTTCTTATTTTATAATTTAATTAGTCGATTGTTAAATTAAATACTTAAGTATTAAGTCACATGGCCTATTGGTTTTGTGGGTTAGTGCCCTTAGCCGCCAAACATTAACCAAACCCACCACCACAAACCTCCCCCCCCCCCCCCCGCCCCAAAAAAAAAACTGTTCTTCGTCCTCAAAATACCATAACTATTTCTGTTCTTACCCTTCCGCCCCCGACTAATTAATTACACTTATCAACTAGTCCCAGTTTAAACTTTTAAGGCTGAATTTGGATGAGCTGGAGCTGGACTGTTCTTATTTGAGTTTGGCTCAAAATCCAGTATTGCTAAAAATAAGAAATAAAAAATCCTCTCTACTTATTTTTTAATTATTTAAATATATAATTTGTGTTGGCCACCGAAAAAGAAACAAATACAATAATATGTATGATATGTAACGTTTGACGCGCAGGGGAAAGATTGGTACAAATGGGATTGTGTCAGCAGAAGCATCCGAATCTGTTGTGTCAGAAAATCGGACCTTCCACCTCATCTTCCCTCTCAGCCTTTCCACCCTAACATTTTCTTTCATATAATAATAATAATAAATATAAAGTTTTTAGGCAAGTGATTGGTTCAGTATGATACGTAAATGGAAGGTCAAAGGATTTAACGAACCACCTCATAGAATGTGACACCAAAACGGAACACATGAATTGAAGTGAGTGACTCTTTAGTCTCTAGGAAGACGCTCCCATGTTTGATTGTCAACATCTCTTCATAACGTCGATGACTTATTAATATTACTATCATCATTTTCAAATACGAGAGAAAAGAACAACCCCCCCCCCCCATGTCATGCCTAACGGATATATCTTAATAATTTTATAAATATTCTTTAAATTTAGAAGTATATCTTAATCTCTTAAAATTAACTCACAAGTATTTATTATTAAAA
The DNA here is from genome assembly GCA_037074615.1 of Leucaena leucocephala. Lineage (NCBI taxonomy): Eukaryota > Viridiplantae > Streptophyta > Magnoliopsida > Fabales > Fabaceae > Leucaena > Leucaena leucocephala. The sequence continues at coordinate 15,306,053 of CM073562.1, forward strand.
AAAAGTTTTTAAAGTAATATGGTTATTTCTAATTTTATGAGCCAAATTTATGATCGACCTTTTGTAAAAAAAATTAAATATTTTTTTAATAAAAATAACAATCTTTTAACTAGACAATATTGGAATGAAATTAGATGATATTAAATGTATTAAAAGAAAGTGAATTCTATATATCACTTCTCAACGTAATTTTAATTCATTTATTTTATTAGCAGACAATATAGAGTGATCCAACTCGGAAAATTGCTGCTTCCAATAAAGTTGTCGTCATTGGATGAGTAACCTAAAAATGGTGAAGTGGCCACTGGACTCCATATCACCATTGTATAGTCGCCTTCATTATTATGTTCACAACCCCACTCCACTCCACTCCATTCCCTTCCAGTTTTATTTTTATTGCCTGCTCCATGTTTACTAACTCAATTATTGCCTGTACATCTTCATCACCAACCATTTTCATCATAAATACACTAAATTTATAATAACCCAATAAAAAACATTTCATTCCTAATATTTGATCATAATCTTGATCAAATCATAGAGCTACGTACAGATTGAAGATCGTCAACATCGCTCTTCCTACATTACCAAAGAAATTAAGAGAGCAGAGAAAGAAAGATAGGGGATGACTAACGATAGCAATTATAATGGGTGATTTTCTTGTTGTGTGTTCTTCTGTCCTTTGTGCCAGTAAAAGGGTAAATTGGGACATTCAGGAATCTGCCATTGAAGTTCTTCGCGTGCGTACTCCTTCTTCGCCCGCATTCCCTCGTAAATTCCCAGATCTGCGATCCTCCGCAGTTATTCCCACCATTTCTTTCTGTTTCTCTTCTTACTTTCTACTAAAGCAAGAGAAACAAAGACGAAAGCAGAGCGATTGCTGAAACCGATGACGCGATCACCGGCGATGGGGCCGCCATCGATGGAGGAGGGGGGCTGTAGTAGTAGAAAGGGAAGTAAGGCACAATTGGGTTCGGTGGCGGCGGTGTCGGGTAGTTCTTGTTGTACGGAGGAGGGTAATACGAGCCAGTGCCGCCCATTCCTCCTCCTCCGCCGCCATAGGACGGCGGAGGTGGGGACGAGTACGTGTATTGAGCAGGCGGGGGAGGATAGTAATAGTAAGATCCACCCCCACTGCCTCCTCCGCCGCCGCTGGAGCTAGGTGGAGTAGGAGGGGGAGGGCAACTGCTGGACGATGAAGCCGGAGGAGGAGGAGACGGCGGTGGCGGAGAGGGAACCGGATTACAGGGATTCTCACAAGACGAGCACATTGTACACTGGATCTGCTCCTTGGATGTGGATTTGATGGGATCCGCCATAGCCAAAGCAACAAACATGGGCATGAAAGTGAAAAAGATTCTGAGAAAAGCAGCCATTATCGACGCAACAAGGAATCAGAGGGAATGATCCAAGAAGAAGAAGAAGTGGGGCTGATCAGAATGGAAGAGAGAGAGAGAGAGAGAGTGAGGGAGATGATAATGGAGGGGGAAGGAGTGAGGAAGGGAGCCTTATCTTTGAAGGTAGAGGGAGCACTATACAAACCCCTTTTTTATCGATGTATCTTCAAATTTTTTAATTTATTAAAAAAATAAAAAAGAGTGCTAAAATCAGAAAGAAAGGAGAAGGAAGATAGATGCAGAACAGTGAGCGAATGAGAGTGTGAAAGTGTGAATAAGAAAAGGTGGGAGATGAAGAGACTGACACCGACACGTTTTACTCGAGAAAGCAGTCAGATTTGAACATATCTATTCTAGTGGTAGTTCTGTGATGATATGGGAAATGAATGTAGATTTGCCAATTTGGTATCTGAGATTAACGACCGAGGGTAATTTTGTTGTGGTGCTTGGGTGTGTTTGGGCACTCTTACGTAAGACGCAAGCTCCACGTGGTGCCTTTGGCCCTACCAGGGCTTCGTGTCACTCTTGAATTCTCTCATGATCCCTCTTTCGTTTGCTTTTATTGTACTATTGTGTTTCTTGCCCACAATACTTGCTCCCATTTCATTTGAAGAATCGTAGTTTTTCTTGTTTTTAATAATTCCATACTAAATTAAAAAAAATTGTTATAAAATTTTGCTTAAAAATTACTGGTCAAAATAATTTAATATATTTTTATTCACAAAAAGTATAGGTACTTAAACTCACTCAGAGTTTTGTGACTAATAAAAATTTTAAATAGGATTTTTTTAAAAAAATTTATACAAAGACTTACCATTTGTTTTATTTTATCCTTATTTAATTATATTACTAGGCTTACCATTTTTAAATACTCATGGGTGCTGCTAGGTATATGTGTTTTAATTATGTTGTAATAAATTTTAAATATAGACTACTTCTATTATTTATTTTAATTATATTACAAATATTCAATTGATTTTATTAAAATTTGTTTTTTGGATCGATTAACATATTCTGAAAAAAACTAAAAAATATTTCGTACTCAGTCATTATAGTATTAAAACTAAAACATAATTGTTTCGAAAATTTAAAATATTCCTAATCCTATATATGTATGCAATATTTATAAGTTATAAATATTGAAAATTGTTATAAATTTTATTATATATGTTTATATATATTAATTGATATTGATATGTGTGCATATATAGATATATGTGTGTAAATTTATACACATGCATACCTACCGAAATATTGAATACTATATATAACTAGCAGATAAGTCGGCAGTGTCAGCATACCTTTTTCTCTTTCGATATGTTTTCTTGTGCATTATGTTCTCTCATAATTATTATCAATTTATTTAATAGTAATTGATAATTTTCATTATATATGTTAATATATGATATAAATTTTATTAGAACTTAGAGCTTTGAGTGAGTTTATATATCTAAAATATCTTATATATACAGTTATATTGTAAATAATGCAAATTATTCGCATTATAGTTATTTGAATATCAAACCAATAATTATTGTATAATTTAAAATGAATGTCATTTATACATTGAAATTTCAGTTCGTTTGCAGTTGTTTTCATAACAATTTTAACAATAAGATATTGGAGTTTAAATGACCCCAATAAAAGACAAGTTAGTTGAGTAAAATTATTAGGAGAAATAATGAGTATTAATTAGTTATAATAACAATAATCATTGTAGTTTAAACTAAAAGGACAAGGCGCAACTACATTTTAGATAAATTCCTAAGTACTGAAAAGCCACTGAATCATCTCTGTATTATTGCAATACATCAAATCCAAATCGCTTTCATATTTTTTCTATAGAAAGACTTGGTGCTTAATCAACAATTAAGTTACGTTTTGTCAAAAGTATTTCCTGGAATCCATATAAGAAAGGAAGAAAGTGGCTAAAGTCATGCATGCCCAAAAAGAAGACTTTATTTCATGAATCCCAGGGTTGAATAGTGCTAAAAAAATGGAGGAGTTAGCATCTGGTGAAGGGCAAAGAAGAGAGAGAAAGAGATAATAATGGCCGTCCACTGAGACTTTCCAGGCTGTATTAGGGTTTTTATTAAAGTCCATTGTCCCTCCCATTAGGTCTCCCCCGTAGGCTCCAGCACCAAATCCTTCTCTTCCTTCAAACATCCTTTCCATTATGTTTGTCCCTTTTCTTCTTCCATATATATAGGACCTCATGTTTTTCTGTCTTCATTTTTTATGAGTATTTATTTTTCTACTTTGTAAGTGGGATTATATTAACATATCTCTACTTAGGAGTGGGTATGGGATGAGACAGGATTAGGATAACCTTATTTCAGTCCCGTCCTGAGATAGAACACGGGACACAAAATACGTCCCATGTCCCGTCTCAATCATAAGTTTAGGAATTCCTGAACTCTATTTTAAAAAAAAAATTATACTACTAGATATTTTATGTATATCATATCTATTAGTAACATATAATCAGAACACAAAAAATAATAGAAGAAATTAAATTCTCTTTATTATGATTATCAACTTAAAATAATAAATACCTTTAATTATACTACAAATATTATTACTTTTTTATTTTATTAATTGAAGTTACTACTTCATCTGTAAAGAAACAAATATATATAAAGAAGAAAAAAATATAATCATATAATAAATAATATAATATAACCAATACCATTTTCTATTTCTATTTTTTATAAAAAAATAAATAAAATAAAAATATTTTTTATTTTTTAAAAAAAGTATTTGGGACAGGAATTCCGATGATCAAACCGAGACCTGTCCATCCTAACCCTTTACAGGACAAGACAGACTCATCCTAAATTACCCATAATCAGGTCAGGATAACCCAAGACAAAAAAATTTGCAGAGCCCTATCTCTACCAGCATTTGTTGTTTAAGTTAATGTATAGCAAATTTAAAGGAAGAGTCCATGAATAATTTTTTGTGAGATCAGCCTCTCAATAAAAATATCAATATTACAAATACTCAACAAAAGAAAAACTAATCCCAGATATTGGATTTTAAGTTTGAGTTCGCTTTTGATAAGATAGACTATTTGATTATGAAACAGGAAACTTTCTTAATTAAATAAAGAGATTAAATCAACATTTAATTCTTCGAGTGAATTAAAACAAACAAAAATTATTTCCTAATTGAACATACAAACCCTACTTCTCTGATGATGAGATTCCTCCACATGAAACTCATAACAAAGCTGAATAATATTTAACTAAATCTTTGAATTTAAATTTTTTTTGAAGAAAAACAATTTCAGAGGGTATTATTTCATTTAAGATCATCGATACGATTTGAATATATAAGATGAATTAGTTAATAATGTCAAAAATCTCATAATTATATATAAAAAAAAGCATTTTTACTTTTGCCCACGTTTGTCTGTATTCCTTTAATTTCAAGTTCATTCCTTGCTTTATCAAATGACACAAATTCAAAGAGTTGATATAGTAATTGGATTTTGATAGAACTCCAACCTCTTGAATGTTTTTGAACTCTTTCCCTGTTAGATTACTTGAAATTGTTTATGCCATGGAAAGATTAATGACAAGAAAATTGGTATTTTCAATGTGTCCTAATTGCCCAGATCACACGTGTCAATAAATCTCTCCATAAAGTGTTCTGAGCGACTCCTCTTGCAGGAGCTACTATACTACACTGTGTGGTTCCAAAATAATATTATTTCTTAGTTTAATTAATAAGGATTTGGAAATACAGAAAATGTTGTTTAGTATGAGAAGTTATTATAAACGGTATTTTTTAAATAGCTACGTTGACTACACGAAATATCTAAAACTCTATCCATAAAAGTGATTAATATTTAAGCATTATCCTATTAATTTATAAGTAAATGAGAAAAGTTATAAAAAAAAAATTAGTATATCAGTGTGGGACAAGACATTTTACTTTTCTCATGTCCCAGAATCTTTCTACCTTGTCTGTCAAAAACTCAAGCTCATCAAGATGATGAATCTTAAATATAAAAATTAAAATTTAATATAAATAATTTGTTTTAATTTTAAATATAATATTTTAATTTATTTTACCTTTTATATATATAAATTGTTTTAAACTGTATTTATTGATAAAGTAAAAGAGTTTTACATCAAAGTATAAATATGATTAAAATAATATTCTAAAAAAATAATATATATTTTTTAAAAATAATTAATTTAACTAATTTTTTTAGAATTAAAAAGAGGGATTAAAAATGGCATTCAGTTTTGGGTATGTTTATATGAAAATATATTCCCATTCTTCTTTCCACAAAGGAAAGCCTTTGAAATACAGTTTTCGTAGAGGTTGACGTTTGCATGTGTATTTAATTATACTAAAGTAAATGTGAAGCAAAGGCAGTTTTTTGTTTTCCTAACAAAAAGAAATAAACCGTTAAAAAAAAAAAAAAGGAGAGAGCGTGATTATGGGATCTTGCTTTGCACTTTAATTACTTGCTTTTTCCTGTTTGCCTTTCTTTTGAGTATTTGTGAATAACTTTTTGCTTTTCAATTTGAAAGCTTTCTTTTCTTTTCTTTTCTTGAACTGAATGAAAGCTTTCTTTTCTACTATCATTACTCCCTGGAAATCTTATATTCTCTTGTTCCCTTCGCTGTCTCGAGCATTATTAACAGAATTATATTTACGCCCACTTTAATTTTCGTTAATCCTAATTAGATCCTCATTTCAAAAGTTGAAAGAATACTATATTTTATACTAAGAATTATATATTATATTAAAAATTAGAAAAATTTATATATATATATATAAATATGTATCATTTTCTCCAACATACTCATATTTTAATTATGTTATTAAATATGAGATATACAAATAGTACAAAAAAATTATGAAATTAATGTGTAAAAAATATTAAATGAGAAATACAAAGTTATATTTATGATAAGACAAATTTTTTTTATTAAATTTTATATTTAAAACGAGAAGTTGTAATTTGTTTTAATTTATTTATACAGTTTGACCGTTGTTATATCTCCATAAGTACTGAGTCAGAGTTGGCACGCCCGAATATACTACACGTTTTAGTGTTATATATATATATATATATATATATATTTTAAAATAGAATATAAACAAAAAAAATAAATGTATGTAGGAGCAGAACCTGACATGCATCGCCAGCGAAATTAATTGAAAATGATTAATTGCAATGAGTGACCCTACAGCTGGCGATATGCAATTTCTTGGACTGTGGCTTTTGATTACTTCACATTAATTCCATTATTACTTCACATATCAGTTTATACGGTATCCATATTTCATAATGTTTTATTAATAAGTACCAACGGCATTTTTATTGGAATATAAAAAAATGTAAAACTAATTAATTCTATTTAAAATTTTACTAAATTTTCAATTTTATCATTATTTTTATAGAAAGCTAGAGTTTAAAAAAGATAAATCAATATTGAATGAGGCAATATTAAAACTATGTAATAAATATATATATCATATAAATTTTCATAAAAAGAATAAAAAAATTCTTTTCTGATTGGCTTATAAAAATAAAAGAATTAGTAATTATGAATATTGTGATCTAATTATCTGGCAATTTAGTAATTTACTGTGTGTGAGAGAGATAAATTTCAATATCGATAATTTTATTAATAGTATGAATGTGGTAAAAACTTTTATATTTCATACTGCTATTATATATTGCCCTAAAGCAATTGATAAAATCTTAAGGTTCCTCTTTTACCCTTTCCTTTTGATGATATTTTGACTCAATTTTTTAATTAATATTTCTATGATTTTTAAAATAAAATTTATTTATTTATTTTGAAGAGATTTAAAAGTTAAATAAATTACTTAACTATAACATATGATAGGATATTTATGTATAATATTAGATTATATATCAATTTATAAATTAATATATTAATTAGAAGAAAATAACAATAAGAGATAAATTAAATTAAAATTTTATAATTAAAAAAGAAATTTGCCCCTCAGCTAGTTCATCCAGTAAACTCTATTCATATTTGACATAATTGCATACCTGTTTCTCTCTACTGACAAGTATTTCTATTTGATTTTCGTGTCATTTACAATTCAACGACAAAAATAAGCAGTGTTAAAAATATAAGTATTTCTAGCGTGTCAAATAGCGTACGATTCTAATTTAAAAAATATATTTTTTGTATATTTAATAATGTGATTATATAATTTATTAATTTTTTGTGAAAAATAACACACATGCGCATGTGCGTTCCACCACACCCAACTACTCAATATACTTATTTTTTGTTCTTCCTTACATGATAATAATAATTCATCAAAAGATTTATAAACAATACTTTCTACTTTATACCATTCGCATATATATATATATATATATATATATATATATATATATCTGTTTCTCAAGTGTCAAATTTATCATTTTTTCCTGGGACACTACACATATAGCACATGCAATGGTATATTAATATATATGATAAATTGCTATATATATATATATATATATTTCTTTACGATAATATTAGAAAAAGGTGAGAGACGAAATAGGGACAATAGAAGATGGAAGTTCTTGAATTGCAACGTGGGGCATTTATTAACTCTGAGAACTCAGGAACCATATATCATTCAATTATATATATGTGTGTGTATATATATATTCATACTTGAAATTTCTTAATGGGTCAAACCCCAAGATATATAAATATTTACTATATGAATGACTGCACATTTTTCATGCTTGCTTTTGTTTCATATGCTATTTTTAGTCTCCTTTAAAAACATGACATTAGTCCACAAAAACATTCATTTAATATTTAATAATTTACACTTAAGGGTAATAGACGATTTATCCTACCTAATATTGGTATCATCGCCTATGAGAAAGGGAGATTTTACCCTACCCTTAAATCATGAATAAGCTCAACCACTTTCCAAAAATTTTTGTATAAAAAAAACATTAAATAGTTTCATTAGATGAAAACTAACATTTTATGATCGTACATTCACGAGATGCTCTTATAGTTCAATAATAAATTATATGCTATATAATTACTTAACTTTTAAAGATAAATTAAATAAATTATTTAATTATGACAGAATTCAATTATTAAATATGAATTTATATTATATACTATTTAATTTACTTAAATTAGTTAATTAGCTCTTGTATTAGTTATAATTAATTGATTTATTTAATTTCTCTAATTTATAAAAAAAATCAACTTGAAATGAGTAACAACTTAATGATAAGAACATAAATTCAACATTGAATAATTTGATTATATTTAATTTAGCTATAATTAAATCAAAGTATTTATTCTTTGGATGACCCGTTATTCTCTCTTTCCACACACTCTCATTCCAATAAGGCGTTCTATTTTGGGTGGGCCGGGGCTGCGACAATGTGCCTCGTTTTTTTGAGGAATTAATTGAGCCTAAAATCTTTACCAAAACAAAATTGAGCCTAAAATTTCCCAAGCCCGGTATATTTTAGGCCCATTTTTGAATAATTCAGAGTCCAAACCTAACTTGGGCTTTCTTAAAAAAGAAAAAAACCTAAAATTGCCGGGGCAGCCACAACGTGCCTCATTGTTTTTGAGGAATTAATTGGGCCTAAAATTGCCTGAGCCCGGTATATTTTAGGCCCATTTTTAATAATTCAGTCCAAGCCGAACTTGGTCTTTCTCAAACAATAAAAAAAACTAATTCCATATGAATTAGTCTTCCATAATATACCGTCGGGAGTTAATTCGAGTGGTAAGTAATTCGATATTGCTTAAATGATATCTCAAATTTGAGCATTGGCATATGCAAAAAATCCCCATTGGGAGACCCACCCACCATAACCAGATACGTAATGCGTGTTAGATTAGAATGTAGTCGGGGCAAAACTCCAATAAACCGGGTAGGCAACAAAAAAAGAGAGTCATCCATAATATAAAAGTACATATATCTCTTATCTTTAATATAAGTCAGTTAATTTTTAAAGAGATTAAAGAAATTAAATAAATCAGTTAATTGTAACTAAATTTAACATTTTAAGATGAATTCATATAATATGCTCTTTAATATATCCAAATTAGTTGTCTAACTCTTATATGATTTATAATTAACTGATTTATTTAGTTTATTTAATATATAAAAAAATAATTAAATCATATATTAAAGACAATAAAAAATATTATTTTTAACCTCAAATTGATCACTATCCCAAAAAAAAAAAGGGTTTTCTATCTCCTTGTGAATTATAGTTTACTTAATTTATAGTAATAAGCACGAGACTATGACCATATGAGAGTTTGATCATGTTCTAAACTGGATTAGGTAATATTTTTTCCTCCTAAAACATTGTTGTTTCTGCAGATTTTCCACGCAACTTGTGCTATTTTTCTCCGTTTGATTTGTTAAGTTTGCCTAAGCATTGCTACTTTTTCTTTAAAAAAAAAAATTATTTGGACAAAGTCAATTCACGAGTTAATAAATTAATGTATGAACACTCATTTATTAATTATAAGAAATGTTTTAACCATCCATTTTGATTCACAAATACTCTTTAGGCAATTTATATATATCGACATGTAACATAAAAAACTTTAATAAGTGGTATCATCCATAAATTGTTTTTTTAAGGCACAAATCATACATAAATTATAAGTGACACAATTTTAAGGTTTTGTGCAACACATAATCTACTTTGGCTGAATTAAAAAAAAAAAATATATAAAATTTATCCATGGAAATTAATTAGATTTAGTGAAAATGATCCTATGACTCTTATCCAAAGTCATATTTGTCTAACTTTCAGCCTTATATATTAAATATTATGAAATAAATAATATATATATATGTTTTGATAGAATTCAAACCTTAATTTTAAAAGATTTTTTGAATAAAAATTTAGTTTAAAAATAAAATAAAATAAATAATCATACTTAGCTAAAATAGCATAAATTAATTAGATTTAGTGGAAATGATCCTATGACAATTATCTAAAGTCATATTTCTCTAACTCATTCAGCCTTATATATTAAATATTATGAAATAAATAATATGTATATGTTTGGATACAATTCAAACCTTAATTTTAAAAGAATTTTTGAACAAAAACTTAATTTATTTTTTTTTCAAAAATAAATAGTCATATTTAACTAAAATAACAGAAATTAATTAGATTTAGTATAAATGATCCCATGACAATTATCTAAAGTCATATTTTTCTAACTCATTCAGCCTTATATATTCAATATTATGAAATAAATAATATGTACTTATTTGGATAGAATCTAAACCTTCATTTTAAAAGGGTTTATAACCCAAATTTTAGTTTAGAAAAACTTAAAAAAAAGTCATATTTAGCCAAAAAAGCTAATAGACTAAACTATGGTTTAAAACTATAGTTTTTAATAAGTTCCAATCAATAGTTTATGGAATAGTAAAAATGTTTATGAATTGCTTAATTATTATTTTACCCATATTTTTTCTCACACATCCTCCCTCTACACATATCTTTTGCAGTTCATTTTTTGTTGTTCGTTGTGCTTTAGTTTTTTGTCATCTATCATCCCTTGTTGCTTCCGTCGATTGTCGTCTCTTAGTGCTTCCATCGTCTATTGCTCTAGAAGATGAAGCTTGCAATTCCAATTCGTAGAAGAATAAGAAGAAGATGATGAATAGTAAAAAAAATGGAGCAACTTCTTCCTCCATCTTTTCTTCTATCTTCATCGGTGCTTCTCATCATTGCATCTTCTTCTTTGGTCTTTATAGCTTCTCGTCTTCTTCCTCTGTTTGTTGAGAAGACGTGTACAGTGAGATGTGACAAGACGAAAAAATAGCTTAAATAATTTTTTATCATCTCATACCTTTTATAGTAATTTAACAATCACAAAAGTTATTCTAGAAATAATTATATAAATACTAATTTATTTATAATATTTTTTTTATAAAATATTCTTTATATACTATTTTTTTAAAAAACTATCTAAAAGCTTTTCTTTTCTTTTTTTATAATCTCTTTTATAAAAATCTATCTAATTTCTTGATTTGATTGGAAGCAAGGAACTTAAGAATATAAAGTTAAGGAGCTAAATGTTCTCCTAAATTATAATACTTAAATTTGACATCAAATGCTAATTACCAAAAAAGACAGCATTTAAAAATTGATGTTAAATTATTTTAGTCTATTCTCAACGTCATTGGCAAATGGCAATTGAAATTTGAAAAGGTCAAAAGCACAAGTACAAAAACAAGGTCAAGGAAAGAGCCCCGTCTTTGGATTTTGGCCAATTCAAATTAAAGCAGGTAAGTAGACGACCCTTTCATTTCATGCAATCCGATGGAACGTTTCATGAGACAGCATTTTGAATCCTTCAAAAGACGACCCCTCAAGAAATTGACATTAATTGGTATTTCATCTTCTCATTTCTCACCGCCATAGCTTCTCTCTTCTTCTTCTTCTTCTTCTTCAAATTTCGAATTTTAAACCCCAACCAAACATGGCTTCACAATTCTGGGTCGGCTGCCTTGTCTTCAAAGTCGCCGTCTTTATCATCTTCTTCGGCCTGACGCCGTCGATTTCTCTGGCTCAGTCCGCCGATTCCTGCAACGGAATATTCTTGTCCTACGCCTACACCGGCGGAAGACAGCTGCCTCCCAACGTCTCCGATTCCGGCGAGCAGCCGCACCGGTTCGAGTCTACTCTCACTGTGCGCAACAATGGACTCGACGAGCTTAAGTCCTGGAAGGTTTTTGTGGGGTTTCAACACGACGAGTATTTGGTCTCTGCATCAAACGCAGTGCTTGCCGACGGCGCTAACTTACCTGCCAACGTCGGAAACGGCACTATTCTTGCAGGGTTCCCTGTAACTGACCTCAAGACGGCGGCGGAGACTGCTGGGGACTTGACGCAGATGCAGGTTCAGATCAATTTAGTGGGGACACAGTACGGTGTTGTGTCGCCGGCAGTGCCTCTGCCGTCGAATATCACTCTCGCCAATGACGGCTTTGTTTGTCCCAAGTCCACTGTCCAAGGTGCCTTCTATTTTTGCTTCATTAGAGACATTGTCATATGTTATGCCAATGCTTCCATTTGAGGTTCTGAATTCTCTGAACAAATAATTTGCTCCATTTTTTACTTCAGATTAAAGTCCTTCTATAGATATATTTTGTCTTTTAGAGCTTAGACCCTTCTGTTCTTGAAAAGAATAGTATCACTGTTTGCAAAATTGGATTATATCGATGAAGGATAAATCCTTCAAAATCGGAGCTTTATAGCCTTTAGTGTTTGACACGTATAGAAACTACATGTCTTTTCTTTGTATCATAGCATCCATATGGTAACTTAACTATATACAGAGCTCATAGTTCCACAAATTTATCTGATAATGTTGAATTGTAAATGGTTAATTATGTGACATTCTAGCTTCTATTGCACTCTCTCTAGGGCACTTTCAACTAATTCACACAGAATTGATGAATGATAATTCATTAAATATGTCTTAAATTAATAAAATTTTCCAACTTTACTTCTGGGTTTTGAACAAGAGAAGTATGAGAATTACTAGGGTAAAATTAGCAAATAAGCATTAATGACTTCTCAAGCGACTTATATTATGAACTAAAGAATTCTTCTAGAAGGCGCTGTATAATAGGGACTAGAGGGAGTAGAACTGTAGAAGTAATCATATGTGATTGCAAAGTTGTGATCAAAATATGCTTTAGGCTATGGACTGAGTGTTGAGGATCATGTGTTTGGCTTTCAGGGAATGAGACTCATGTCTGTTGCACAAGAGATTCCAATTTCAAAACAAACATAACCACAGACCAAGAGTTTCTACCTCGTCAAAGTGGTGATCTTTCAATTATGTATGATGTGACAAGTACTTATGAATCCAATTACTGGGCTGATGTTACAATCTCAAACCATAATCCCCTTGGTCGTCTTGATAACTGGAGATTAAGCTGGGAATGGATGAGACAAGAATTTATCCATTCAATGAAAGGTGCTTATCCTTCTGTGGTTGACTCTTCTGAGTGTATCTTTGGCTCACAAGGTGGACACTACCAAGACCTTGATTTCTCCAGTGTGTTGAGTTGTGAAAAAAATCCAACAATAATTGATCTCCCTCCGACAAAGTTCAACGATTCAATCCTCGGAAAAATTCCATTTTGTTGCAGGAATGGAACTATCTTGCCTCCTTCAATGGACCCAAGTAAGTCATCTTCAAGGTTCCAAATGCAAGTCTTCAAAATGCCACCAGACCTTAACCGCTCAGTGCTAACCCCACCACAGAACTGGAAGATAAGTGGCACACTCAATCCTGACTACAAATGTGGCCCTCCAGTTCGCGTGAGCCCGAGCGAAAACCCGGATCCTTCTGGCTTACCTTCTAACAAATCTGCAATCGCTAGCTGGCAGGTTGTCTGCAACATAACAAAGGACAATGGGGCTGCAAGAAAATGCTGTGTCTCATTTTCTGCATATTACAATGAATCTGTCATTCCTTGTAAGACATGTGCATGTGGATGCTCAGGCAACACAGGAAGAACTTGTAGTACAAATACAACGGCTATGTTTCTTCCAGCTGAGGCGCTTCTCATTCCATTCGAGAACCGTAGCGCTATGGCTGTTTCTTGGGCTGACATGAAGCATTTCACAGTGCCAAACCCAATGCCATGTGGAGATAACTGTGGAGTAACCATAAATTGGCATGTTCTTACAGATTACAAAAAAGGTTGGACTGCAAGAATCACACTTTTCAACTGGGGTGAAACTGCTTTTGCAGATTGGTTTGTTGCAGCAGAAATGAACAAAGCCGGTCCAGGTTTTGAAAAGATGTATTCTTTCAATGCAAGTGCCTTGGAAGGAGTGATGAGTAATACTATAATGATGCAAGGTCCTTCAGGCAATAACTATCTTCTTGCAGAAACTGATGGAGATGATCCTGAGAGAGATCCTAGGGTTCCTGGAAAACAACAGTCAGTGATCTCATTTACAAAGAAAAGTACTCCTGAAATCAATGTGGTTGGTGGAGATGGGTTTCCCGCTAAAGTCTTCTTCAATGGAGAAGAATGCTCTCTTCCTTCTGTATTTCCAAGCAGCGGTTTCAAGAAAGAGTTTTCTCTGTTCTTAACACTATCTCTACTACTGTTCATCATCTTGACGCAGTTTTAATAGCGAAGTTGATCTCCTCCTTGCTCTTGTTGTAGCATTCATGATGTATATCTAATTCATTTCAGTTGGTACTATTCTTTCCAGAGTGATCATACATATATATACACTTTAGAAGATTGTAGGTTTCTGTTGGACACACGATAGAATTTATATTCTTTTCGTCTTGTCTTTTACAGTTTAATTGTGTTTTACATTCTTCACGAGTTTGATTGTATTTGTCCATAATAATAGTAATAATTTAAATAAGAATTTGAGTGAGGTAAAATGATATTTAATGGATTGTAAGGGGGGGGGGGGGGAACAGGGACAAGGTGAACCATGGGAACTCGGCTTAGATTTGATTCTGTTCTCTTTTCAAAGTTCCTAAATTCTGAAATCAAACGAAAAGTGATTACCCTTTTGGCATTATGACAAGGAATATGCTCATCAAAATGAAATTATTTTCCCTAATCTTTTTTAGCCGTCAATTTTTTATTGTAAAGAATTTAATTAGTGATAGGTAAAGAATTAGTTTGATTGGCCTTCTAGAATTTACTCATTCTAAATTGTATTTTTTATTTTAAGTGGTAAAGTTTGCTTTGGCAAAAAAAAAAAAAAGCATTCGACGTATATTTATTATATTAAAATTTTTAATTTTGTTTTATTATTTATCCAGTTTATCAGAATTTTATTCTGACTACATCTGAATCTGACCCGCGTCTCACACTAAACTATGGTGAATGAGTATCCTAATGAAAATTTTCTATATACATCAATGCTCAAATTTAAGATATCGTTTAAGCGATATCGAGATACTCACCACTCAAACCAACCCCTATTAGTTAAATTTTCCAATTTCATTCTACTATAAGATTTAATAACAAATTATTATTTACACTCCCATTCAATTAATTTAATATCGTCTCATTAATATCCAGTATTATATATATATATTATATTATCGTAATCTATTTAAAGTACCATTAAATACTATTATTAACATATTTTTTAATAAAAATTTTAATTTTCATTTGTCATGTTATAAAAAATAAGTCTTTTTATAGACCTAACTCAACCTATTGGTTAGAATTATAAAATTAAAATATAGTTTTATCAATCAAGAATTAAAATCTAGTTTATCCAATTAAATTGACAAGCACTTGACAAAATGATGAGTGGAAGGGGAGTTTAGATATTCTACAAAAATCGGCAAAGAAAAATAGAGTATTGAATGGAAAAGGAGCTCAAATTTTAACGCATCAATACCAAGGACAAGCCCTCTTTTTATACACGTGCCTCGTGACGTTGGCACCACTACTAAAGTGTAAGTGCCTTTCACAATCCTTATCAATCCCATTATCTATATTCTTACGTGGAAGGTAACCACCAGAATATTCCGACCAAAAAGACACAACGAATATATTCCTCAACCTCCAAAAACATCCCTCCAATGCACTCCATGAAGCCAAAGAACATAAAACAACAGCTACAAAGACATCCACATATTCACTTCTAGAAAGATAAGCCTAGTGCACAATATTCCCATTGAATGAAGTATCATGAGGAACAAATACGCACAATCTTACTCTCACAAGTAAAAAAAATTATTTTTAAAATTTGAAGTCATAATTTTTAAAAAATTCACATGACTTTTGAAACAAACCCTCTTTCACTTCCAAAAAGATAAATAAAAAATAAAATTTAAACAAACCACCCATATCATATAAATCTCTCGACGATCCAAGTTTCTTGTAGAATGGGAAAGAGAAAATGAGTGCATCAAATAGACAGACCCATAATCACTACTATCTTGCATGGCGGCGCCAGGGTATCTCCCTAGATATGTATCTAATCATGTTCAAGTACATGCACTGCATGGCATAATAATTATGAACAAAAGCAAATCACCAAAAGCTAAATCAGTCAAAAGCAATATCTAAGTACAGAGACAACCTTGAAAGATAGCCAGGCTGAATGTCTTGAACAACCAAATCAAATATTTACATTCTTACAGCATTCATATGCCTTCAATTGAAGAAAAAGTGGAGCGTGAGACAAAGGGCAAGATCAACATAGATTCTTATTCATGTTAGAACTGCTCCTACGAGTCTGCATGTGTTTTTAATAAAACCTTTTGCCCTAACCCAACATATATCCATGAAAAACCTACAATTAGAAGCTTGCTAGGAATTTTCCTATCACAACCAGTCAAAAATTGCATATGTACGCGTTTTGCATACATGTAGTTGATGCATCTCAATAACAAATTATTCTGAGCATGCAGCCTAAACCCTGATAGCATGCTACTCCCATAAGTTTGAATTCGTGACATCAACCAGATTCTGTTTCTTTGACAATCTAAACTCAGATCCGAACTAGCTCAATGTAGAGTGATGAAGTCCATATGTAACAGCAACTATTTACATTGGCAACTGCAATCTGAAAGAGAACTGGTAGCATCTGCTCTAGACAGGGATGTTGTCCAAGGAATATCCATCAAAGTCAAACTCATTGTCGGCTGGTCCAATGCCTTCTTGCTGCAAAAAATACAGATTACTTTTAATAAATGTGTAATAACTGCATCCAAGCATATCAACTAAAAAGGATTAGAAGAGGATGGCAAGAACCATGTCAACCAACCTGTTTCAGAAGCAGTGCACTCATGAGATCCTCCTGCCCATAGTGCTCAGGGAAAAGGTTAGTCAGAGAGTTAGCATCAGGAATTCTTTCAGACTTAACCCTTACAGAATTGTCGGTAGGAAGCGTGTTTTGGACACCCTGATGCTGAGCAGTATTGTGGAAATTACCTGACACCATGCTTTCCCCTAGGGAGAACATGGCTTTTCCAACTGAAGTAGCGTCTCTATTATGTCCAATCTGTTGGTTGGAAGAGAAACCTTGATGGACTAGAACTGAGACATCAATGTTGCCTTGTAAGGGATTTGCATGTTGAGGGGCATCATATGTCTGGCTCTGGCTCTGGCTCTGGCCCTGGCCCATGTTGTGCACCCCCCATTCATGGGACTTATGCTGGTGCAGTTCATTAAAGATATCATAACTTGGACCAAATCCAGAAGATCCTTTCATTCCTGAACCAACTCCATCTTGGCAAACCCCTTTTGACGCAATACTTGACATATCTGGAGTGCTTCCGAGAGGAAAACTACTTGCAGGCATTTCTGTGGTTTGGTTCATGGGAAAGTTCAACATTGAAGAGGATTGTGAAACTTGATTATACGAAACTCCTCTGCTATTATCAGGAATAGCATTTCTTCCCAGAACACTACTGGGAGACCCATTTGATACCGAAGACTGCCCCATAGATGTTGGAAGCCTGGGAACCTGAGACACATTATGTTCACCAAGCATGTGACCTCTTGGTTGTGATTGAGACATCTGCATCAATAGGGGGTTGCTCTGGCAAGGAGAAGCATTCACTCGCATATTCAAGCCCCCTAGGGATTGAGTAGATTGGTGCAAAGAAGCAAGCTGCTTTGGCTCCATGTTGGTAGGGATGCCATGAAGTAAGTTCATTGGTTTGCCACTGCTCCCATATTGCTGTTGTCCTTCTCCAAATCTTAATCTTGGGTTTTCAAAACTGAAAAAGTTCCTTTGATCAACAAGGGGCATGGGCATCCCAGTTTTTGCAGTTGATCTACCTAGTCCTGCAGCTTGAAGTGTTGCTAGACTTTGTGGTGGAAGCTGACCTGCAGCAGCAAAAGTTTGAAGATCCGTTCCATTGAGTGAAGAAATTGCCCCAAAAGTTGCCTCTTGTGAGTTGATGAAAGAGCTATTCAGGTTACCCTGATGTTGAGAAACACCACTCAGCCTTCGAAGATACAAGCGATATTTCTGTACCCAAAACCAGATGAGGAAAAAGTTAGCTCTTAGAAATAGCGTAGTGAGCAGAAATTAGATCCTTAATTCATTTATATACGGCATAAAACTAACATACCTGGAGGTGGCTAGCAACATTTTCTCTAGTGAGCCCAGGGACATTCATCAATTCCAGAATTTTTTTAGGAACTGCCTCTGCATATTTAAGCAAATTTGAAAATAGAAGAGTATGCTTGTGTGTGTTCAATAAATCTCTAATGCTACACTCAAATTCGATCTTAGTTAAGTAGAAATACAGACTAATAACATTCAAAGACTGGTCTAATTATTAGTAGGAGATCTAAAAAGCACAGGCCGCATGATGCTACTACATATTGCCATCAAATACCCCCACAACTCAAGTGGTCAAAATATTGGTGCCAAGGCTTTCACAGTTTCTCAAGTCATGATTCTTGTCTAACAATTCAGCAACAGACAAGTAGAGCGCAAGGATTATGCACCAGAAATACAGAGGCATTAATCTGAAATGACAGAGCAAATACATTCAAGGACGTAGGTGAAGAATACATACTATCAATTCCTAGTTGATTCACAGCAGCCACAAACTGTTGATGGAGCTCAACTGACCAAACCACTCGTGGCTTCTTTAACGTGGATGAGTCATCTCTCTCCTCTGCTTCTTCATCCTCATCCCTCCTCTTCTTTGCGTTTCTCCAATGGCCTTCGTTTGCAGAGGATGAGTAGTCCGCCTCATCAGTAGGCTTTAGCTTCTGATCTCCTTCTTCGGCGCTACCTGACTGCTCCAAATCCTTCCATTCATTCTTTCTCTTACGAATCACATGTTGCCATATATTCTTTAGAGCCTCGATGCGCACAGGTTTTATAAGGTAATCACAGGCACCATGAGTCACACCTTTCATAACAACATTCTTTCCATCATCTGCAGACATCACTGCAAATATTATCCACAACAAGTTAATGTGAGTAGCTGAGTCACTGAGTCAATATCAATGTATTCAGCTCTTGGATCTAATCTGATCCAACCAGATACTTACTAATAACGGGAAGGTCCATCTCTAACCCAATGTGCTCTAAGAGTTTGAAGCCATCCATGTCTGGCATATGTACATCGCTTATAACAACGTCGAACCCATTTTTGTTCTCTCTCAGAAGTGACAGCGCAATCTCTGCTCGATTGCATTTCGTAACTGAAATGGGCTCAAAAAGCAAACACAATCTTACTCCTCAAAACAGAACCATTTCAAAAAATAATAATAATAATAAACGAAGAAATAAATAAAAAAATCCGGCATATGTTTGTCATCCAAAATTCAGAAAGCGCCCCAGAAATACACAAATCTGACATCTCAAGATGCAGAGGAATAGCATACGAAACACAATAAAACGAAGTCAAAAGCTTGAAAAAAACAAACTTCAATAGAAAGATGGCTACCATAATCTGAAATTAAAGAATCGGGTGGTGTCACTCTCTTTCAAGAAACAGAGTTGAAGCTAAAAATCGGAAACAACACGCAAGAGAAGATCACTAACGGGCATCTTTCGCATGCGAACGTTGAGCAAAACTTAAATTAGTCGTTGTTCTTCTTTTTCCAATAAATTCAGCAACGGAATCGGCAAAAGAAAATCAAAGAGCTAAAAGAGAAAACAGAAAAAAAAAGAAGTAAATCTCAACCGAACAAGAAACCTATCCAGCACCTTCGTAGAGGCAAGTGCGAAGCATCTTTTCAAGTATCATGAGGCACGTGGGATCATCATCCACCACCAGTACCCGGAGACCCGCCGGAAACTGGTCGGAGACGATGTCACCGGACTTGGAAACCGCACTAGAGCTAACCGTTGACATAGATCCCTTGCCGTTGCTCAGATTCATCCTTCCAAAGGTCCAAATAGAAGCAAGACAACAAAACACAGTACAATTAAGAAAGCAAAAAAGAACAACACTGTCAAGTGATTTCACATAGTTGAATTCAGCGAAGAAGTGTGGAGGTTATGGAGACAACGAGGCTCAGTTCCAAATTCAACGAGCATACACTGAGAAGGAGCGAGCAGGAATCGGAGAAGAAGAGATGGGAAAAAGGGAATTCGATTTTCTCAGGGAGAGAGGATTTATGATTTATATAATTTATAAAAAAATTATATTTATAAATAAGATAAAATAACAAAAAAATATTAGGTCCCCATTGCCTTGTCCTTGTCACCCGCTGAATTTCTCAACTATTTTATCCTTTTTCTTAAAAAAATTTAATTACTTTTGAATATTATATTCAAAGGTAAGTCCCTCCTTAAAAGAGTGGATCCAGCTCATACTCGGGGATGGAATAATGATTTTTTATAACTCAGAAAAATGTTGCATATAATTTTATTACAATATCACTAACGTATTTTTATTTAAAATTAAATTGTAATGGAATTATTTTTATTTTGAAGCCATATTCAGAATCTAATTTACACCGACAGTTATCCAAATTTATATCTCTGTAGCACAGTAAGATATTGTTACTGTTGTCAGCTCTGGGTTCATTTACCATTATCACTGCTTTTCCTCAGTCACTGCTTTTATTTGAAAAAAAACAATTGAATTTAATTTAAAATATCCAAATTTATTACTTGAGATCCTGTCCAATTAAGTGCTTTTAAAAGATTATTCGTATTTGAGATTTGTTTCTTTCTAGTCTTGAATCATTAAAGAGCAAGATGTATTTTCAGTACAAGTCAACTTTAATTCCGGACCAACTTGGCTTATTTCTCTATTGTTTTATATTAATTAATAATTATTAATTTAATAGCGTGAAAGCATGTTGGCAATTTTAACTTCAAAACGTTAATTGCATGTTAACTCAGCAACAAATGGCCATTAATATTAATAAGCTACGAATTAGTGGATGTTTACGTAGACAGGCATTGATATATTAGACCTCAAATGGCCCTTATTTAGGAGCGTTAATTTTTGCACACTATATTCGGGTACAATAATAGAATGGATTTTAATTAAATACATGAATATCCAAAAAAGTTTTAAAAATATATTTATATAATCAAATACGGAAGACTTATCATGCCAGGGACAAAAAGAGGGATGCAGATTTGGCCAAAAACAAACAACCAAACAAAATAGGTGGGATGAATTTAGGAACATGGGAATTGGATTTTTTTTTTTTGACCATTTTAATACAATAATAATAAAGCACAAAATTTAATTCTCTTTAGTTTGCTTAATTTGTGCTACTCTCAATAATAATAGTAATAATGACAGTCCTTTTGGAGAAAAAATATACCTTTTATCTCCTAATTTATAAAGATTTTAGTCTCATCCTTAATTATGTAAAGTCATTTTTAGTCGTCTAATTTTATAAATAATGATATTTTATTATTATTATTTTTGAATTTATCTGAATATATTTAGTACTATTAACAACCAATTAATCTAATTTGGTGAAATATAGGCTCCACGATAAAGAAATTCGAGTAATTATCCTGACTATATACTTAAGACTAAAATATGAGATAAATGGAATGACCCATGGCTAATCATTCTAAGTGTTTGGTGATAAATCATTATTATATTTTAAAAATTTGAAGTTAATATATATGTATTAGAGAATATTTTATTAATATTTAAAATTTTAATGTGTGTAGTTTTTTTTTTTAATTAGAGGGACGGACACCAATAATTTAAAGTTACAAGCAGATTGAAATCGTGATCGCTCAGTGACTAGAGAGGATTCCACTAACTACAACCATTAACAATGTATGCATTTTTTTAAGAGGGATAGTTTGCTGGTATGGGTCAATATCTAGAAAGGATGCAAAACAATAGGGAATGAGGAAAAGGGAGTTCAGGGATTTGACCTAACAAAGACAGTTAAGTACTTAATTGGATGCACCTTCATACTTACTCCATGCAATCCCATGCCACCCAAATCCCTCCCCTCCTTTTTTGACATTTCCCAACTATCCCTTACTTCCCCAATCACCCCTCACCAACATACTCACCCCCTTTCATCTCCCTACCTTTTTTTATTTTATTTTTTGTGATCTGATTTGACATCTCCCTCTTCCCTCTTCCCTCTTCCCTCTTCCCTCTTCCCTCTATAGCCTATTTTAGATATATTTTAAAAAAAAATTAGAAAAAAAATTAGAAAATAACTTGTATAAAATAATTTATAAATAAACGAGTATTTATATAATTATTATCATAATAATTTTTATGATTAATAAATTATTAGAAAAGATATGAGAAAAAAATAAAATAAATAAATAATTTATATTTATTTTTCATCAACACAATAAAAGTGAACAGCGATTAAACCATCTTTATCCTTCTCCTATAGATTTGCAAGCACTAGCGATGACCACTACTGCAGATATTAGCACTCTGCTGCATACCATCACTAACTAGTAAAGACCAATAACAACTGATAAGACCATTGGAGGAGCGAAGACCAAAGACAAAAAACACTGCAGAGAGAGATGTGGGTTTCTTCAATAGTGGAGAAAAATGAAAAAATAAACTTATTTAAAATTATAATTTTAAATTATAGTTTAATCTATAAATTATTTTAAATAAATATAACTATTTAATTTTTAATTTTTTTAAATTAAAATTTAGATCAAAATACATTTTAAAATATAAGTTTAAGAGTTATCTAAATACACTCTATTACTCATCAAATTATTCAACTAAGCATTTACTCTCAAGCACCGCTCAGGTGTATAGAAAAAATTGTTTTTTATTTGTCAAAATTAAGATTTAAATCTTAACTAAAAATTACACTTATATTTAGTGTTCAATAGTATATTAAACATGGTTATCTCTAATAAAAAATATTATACTTATTAAAAAAATTATTTTTAAATATCAGGAGCTTATCTATAAGAAAATATTAGCATTTCATGATAAGTAATATTTGAATTCTCATTAAAAAAATATATACATATCTAATGTCCAATAGGCCTCAAACGTTATTTATTCTAATAAAAAAATACAAATACATCTATAAATTAGGAATTCAAGCAGACACAATTATAAATAGGATAGTTTTATTAGTAAATCAGGCTTTAAGTTTACAAGTCGTTGGTTCGCGACTGATATATAATTTACAACTAATCTTTTAATAAAATTTGTTAAAAACTAAAGGGTAATTAAACCGAACTTGTAGGACTCGTATGTCATTCCCTTTTGAAATTATTGAATACTACTCTATCTAACTATTCTGAAAAGGAAATTCACTACTTCTTTTTGTATAACTCTAAAACAAGGAATCGAAAATGGAGAGATTAAGACGAGCATAAGAGTAGTAAAAGGTGAATTAGAAGCAAGCACTTGAAATGTGGAGAGTGGTTTTCATTTCCACTTTGATGGAGCAAGAGTGGCCATAATCCCTCAGGCTCAAATTCCCCTTATAATGTAATATATTTTTTTTATTTTATCCATAATATTTATTATTTTTTTAAATAAATTTATTAAATTGATAAATGGATATATAATTTAATATCAAATAAAAATATTTTTAAAAATTTATGTCATATATATTATAATTAATTAATTTAATTCACTTAATTTTCTCAAATTAAATAAACAAGTATTTTATATTAACTGTTGGATAATACTAACTCCCCCTCCCCCCTTTCAAATTTCCCTCCTACTTTCTTTTCTTATTATTATTATTATTTTGCTTTCATTCCAAACAAACAAACGGTGTGTTTAAAAGTGGGTGGTTTCTTCTAACTTTATGGACACCGCAGGCTCTGCTTTTCATTTTGTAGCCGCTTCCATGCTAATCCTATACGGACGGCCCACTCATGCATCTCTCTCTGTGCTTTCTGACTCATTCATTATTGTTATTATTATTTTTATTTATCATTTTCCTCACTTTTCATTGGTTACTCATCTACTCTTTACCCTCTCCTGCCACGTGTCGCCTGTCACCTCTTTCCTTGGATAAGGTCCCCTTGGCTTATATCGCCCCGTCATTTTCCACTCCCCCACCTCCAATTAATTTATTATTTATCTTCTTTTTTTTCTTGAAAAAAAAGAAATATCATGCTTACGTATTTTTGAAGTCGGTGTTACTTAAAGTTAGATTGACTCATTACTAGATCTCACTCAACATAATTTTTAATTGAGAAAATTACTTAAAAAGTCTCCCTTCAGAATTTATTGCCTAGAGATATTGAATAACTTAAATCTATTTATTTTAAATTGCATATAACATATATATATATATTCTATTTTTTATCTAATTAAAAATAGATATTATATATGAATAAAAAAGAAGTTGTATTGGGTAATGATAAATTGCAACTTGTCTTTAATTCCGTATTTTATTTTCATTTTTATAAGATTTGAATTTATTACCTGAGTTTTAACAATTTTTTCGGGGTGCCTGATGAAAATGAATAGTCATTGTGTTAAGAATATTGAAATCTGCAAATGAAAATTTTGTTTTAAAAATCAGTTTTTTCCATATATTATTTTTAAACTCGTTAACTAAAATGGGTTATATTTTCAAGAGGTCAAACTCTCGTCGTTTGGAATTCCTGTGATATTTTTATGAAATATTTTTTTCCTCAAAAAATGAGTCAATGGACTGAAAACATTTTCCAAAAACCAAAAAAAAAAAAAACCTTTTTATGGCAAGATTCTGTGGGGAGAGATAACGCACGTCTTATTATTCCTTCACAACTAGTACAATTTGTAATATCTTTAAAGTTTATTTATCCATAATTCATAGACTCTTCAGATAATGTGTCCTGTACCCTCACAAACTATTCGTTCGGTCAATATAATTATCGAGAATTGAAATAAAATAAGATTGGATTAAAAAAAAAGAAGAGTAAAGTAAGGAGGGTGTGAATATTCCATATTCCTGATGAACATGACGTTAACTTCTAAGAAGCAATATTTAGAATAGAATACAGAATGAAAGACCGCAATAAAATATCCGCAAAAGATAAGGGAGAGAAGCGAGGGGAGTGGTAGCGGGTAATTCCTTGGAATGCAAAGTCACGCAAGCGAAATATAAAATAATAAAGGGGCAAAAGGATAAAAAAAAAAGTGGGAGTGTTTTTCTAATGCAAGAAAAGCAGTGAAGAGAAAATGGAAAGCATGGCCAGAAAGCTCAAGCATTCTGCAAAGTATATTCGGTAAGAGTAACCTTTTTTGTCTTACGATGAATGAGAATATATATATATATATATATATATATATATATATATCATATGCAAATACGAGCTCCGTTATAACATCATGAGTTTTAAACAAGTTCAGATCTTAACTCTTATATATAAAACAAATTTAGTTAAAAAAATTATCTTTTATCCTCTATATATTATTCCTTTAATTGATATTTTTTAGTAGATTATAAAAATTAAATAAATTAATTAATTATAATTAATATAAGAGTTAATTAACTAATTTAAAAATATTAATGAAAATATAATATAAATTTATTTTAAAAAAATTAATTTAATTATAATTAATTAATTAAATTTTCTTTATTAATTTAAAAAAATTAATTCACTTTAATATTAAAAACAAATGCAAATAATTGCAATGGATGGGGCAAACCTAGTTAGGAATATTTTGTTTTATACCCATGACTCCGTGGCTGAGTCAGGTAATTTTAAACGTAGGATGTAATTAAAATGTTTGTTTTACTTTTAAATATAATATTATAATTTATTTTGTTTCTCAAATTAATTTTTTTAATCTACGTTAGGACAATAATTATTAAGGGAAATTTCAATATAAATAATTAAAAGGTTAATGATCAATTTTATCATGGACTATTAAAAAAATAGAATTATTTTAATATTTAAAAAATTAATATTAATGGTCAACATTTTAAAAGTCAAATGTGCTATTATCCTTTAGTCATAAAAAAGGGTTTTTTATGATAGTTTTTAGATTTTTTTTTAAAAAACTTATGTAAAAAAACAGTTTTAAATAAATAATTATTTATATAGATATTTATAGAAATACTTTTATTATTGGTAAATTATAAAAAATTGTATAATTATTAAATATATAAAGGATGTGAGATACGATATGAGATAGGGTGTAGAAGAGAGATGAGAAATGAGAGAGGATAGAGGAGAGAGGGTATAAGAAAAAAGTATGGGTAACATAGTAATTGGTTAGTCCATAGATTTTTTTACTGTTCCATAAACTATTCTAATTAGCTTATATGAAATTTTAATTTTAAATTATGATTTAGTTCAAAAGTTTTTTTTTGAATAAATATAACTATTTTTTTTAAAAAAAATAAAATTTAGATTTTAGCAAAACTTAGGTTTACACAAATCAAACACACACTGATATAAAAAAAATTGTCAAATACCTATAATTTCTATACAATTTTTTTAAGGAAAAGTTAAACTTTAATAGGATATCTTAAGAAAATTAATGCATATTTTTTTTAAAAAATAATATAATTTATTTTCATAATATTTATGATTTAATTTTCTAAACTCCTGTATTAAGCACAATGGTAGTAAAAATTTGTCTTTTATCTCGAGAAATATTGATCTTATTGTGGATGGAATATATTCCAAGTTAAAAAAAAAAAAAAGGAAAGAAAAGAAAGAGACACATGGCACAAACACAACACAGCCACGTATTTCTAAACTAGCCGTTCAAAACAAATCGTTATAGTGAAGTGTTTGTGATCTAGCAGGAGACATTAAGACCAGAACCTTCAGAATCAATTCATCCATATTGTTATTATTGTTATTGTAATAAAATGAACACTTAAAAAGCATAAAAAACATAAGCACTGTGAGTCAACTGCAGTTACAGAGTAGGAGTTAAGTAGCGTGAGGTTACTGAGGTTTGAACAATCTGGGTTTTCCCGAACGGGGTTTAAACCTGAACACTTTATCCTATTTTTATATTAATTAATAAATGGGGGCTTTGTAGCAGTAGTTTGTTTTTGTGGCTTTTCTGAGTTCGCTTTTTCATGAGAATAGTGAAGCCTATCCCTTGTATACTTTTAAGGCTAAAGGAATATTTGTGCGTGCACTCCCGGCAAGATTCTCACGCTCTCCCCCATTAATTAATTAATTAATTACTAATTAATTTCATACACAAACACTCACATCTGCATTGTGTTTGTGCTTTTGACCAGGAAAAAAAAATGCCTCGTTCTTTAAGTGTACTATTAGAAAACATTAATTAGTTTTAATAGCACTATGAGTTTCTCCTTACTTTTATCATTTTCTTAAAATAAAACTTGTTTCAATAATCTTATAATTTAATTATAATTTAGAAATATGAGAGCTTTTCTATTAATTAGACCAAGCGGGGTTGATAAAATGGTTAAAATAAAATAAAAGCTAAAAAAAATGATCAAATATTAAAATTATATCTCAACGAACCATAAAGTTGTAGTTGTGACTTGTGAACAAGTGTGTGGACGAGGGGGGATGGTGGGATCCAGTTGTTGATAGTCCTTCCACGTGGCGAGTCATGAAAGTTGAAGAAAAGTCCAACTTATTTTTGCTAAATGAGCTGTTCTAGAAAATTTTTACATAATTTTTTTTTTTATTTTCATCCAGTTAATAGTATATTAAGACAAGTCATCTTTCATATACAGTAACTAGATTAATCAAAATTGAAAATTGAAAGACTACTTTAACCCCTGTTTTTACTGTATATTTAAATCTCCAACTCAATATCATTAGTTAAACTAAATTAATTCTTTAATTAATTAGTCTAAATTAACAGTAATACATATTTTTTGTTAATCATTAAAAAATTTTAAGTTAAAATTTAAAAATTATACTTTTTATATTCTTAATATAAAAGTTAGCTTAATTTTTATATAAATTATATAAATTAATTAATTATAACTAAATTTAACTATTTAAAATAAATTTATATTATATACTATTTAATTTATTTAAATAAATATAAATTTAAATATGAGTTTAATCAAAATAAATATTTGTGTTTGATCTTTGTCTACATTCTCTTACCCAAATATTAGTTGCTACCGTACGATTTCAATGATTTTTGTTTTCCTGGATGTCATTCGTTTTCCAGTAGTATTCATTCATCTTATATTATTTTTTACCTTTAACTTGCATTAATGTTTTTAATATTTTCATCTTAAACTTTTGATATTCTAATTCCTTTGTTTAAAGGACAATTAACGAGTTTTGAAATAAATCTAACACGTTATATTCCCTCGATTGGAATTAGATAGCCACTTTTGTTGGGAAAAATCAAGTTCAAAATATGATAGAAATAATTGCTTAAATAGTTAAATTTAAGGAAAAAATGTATAATTTAGCTTATGAATATTCATAAAGTATTAATAAAATAAGAGTTAATATAATTTTTATTCCTTAAATTTGTACAAAATTTTAATTTTAGTTTTTCAAATTTCAAACTATGAATTTTGATCATTTAAAGCGTAAAATGATCCAAATTTTAAATAATTATAAGAATTAATATTTTAAATAAAAAATATTGAAAGATTAAAACTAAAGTAAACATAAATTTGATAAACTATAAATTATATTAATTTATAAAGTAAGAAGGAAATATCAATCGTTATTGATTTTAGTTGAAAGAGCTTTGATTATTTAAACACAATGCTTTGAATTTGAGTTTTCATAAATACAAAAATTTTTTTTAGGAAAATGACTTATAATTGGATCAAATAATATTAGAATCTCACCCATTCATATATCCATATTCAACCCGAAAAAAGGGGAATGAGAATAATAAGAAGGAAATTGGTGAATAGTTGATGGGCACTAAAACAAGGCATTAGAGGGCTAATACAAGTTAGTTAGAAGGTGGAAGGTGGAAGGGGGAAGGGCGAACAAAGATTCATTTGACGACATGATGGCCCTCTTATCTCATGCGCCATAATTAATATTTGCATGAGGCCCCCTTCCACTCATAATTATAACATCATTAACACATGATTTTCCCATTATTCATGTTTAAGCCCTTGATTTTACACCTTCCGAGTCCTAGAATCCATTTACCTTTTTTCCCCCGGGAGATAATAGTTGGAATTTCAATACTATATCAAAGTTTAATTACAACAGTTTTTGAAATTCTATTGGGCCTGTTTTTAGGTCTTGGCCTCCTGATTATATTAAAAAATGGAGATTAATTATTGTAGGAAACAAAAAACACTAGTTAAGTTAGATTGGATGTAATTTCACCCAGCGTAGTTAGTTTAGTGCTAAATTAGCTAAAGTACAAAATAGAAGAAGCATAATTTAAATTCTATCTTGTTAAAAAATATATCAAATACCTAATAATATGATATAATTATTTATTTATTTTTATCAAGATAGATATATCCTGTAAAATAATTTAGTTTAATTAGTTAGGAAGTTTCACTTTAGTTAAAGATACTAGATAAAAATAATTATTATTTTTAATTTTTAATATAAAAATTATTTAATTAATTTAAGTAAATTAGGCATTGTTTGGTTAGAAGTTTTTTAAGGGGAGGGGAGGGGAGGGGAGGGGCATGTTTGGTTCAGAAAATAGAGGGGAGGAGAGGGGAAAATTTTTATCTTATTATGCTCCCCTCCTTTACTGTTTCAATCCTCTAAAATCGGGGGTTTTTGGGGGTTGAAATTTTTTGACAAAATTACATATGAAATCTTTATTATATTTCAATTTTACCCTTCAACCCATTTTTGCTTCATTCCCCGATGACGCACATCACAACAATACGCACGACGATACTGTCGACAGAGCTCTCTCTCTCTCTCCCCCTCCCCCACACTCACAAGCAACGCAATATAACAGAAAATGAGAGAGATGCATATATTGAAGCTGATAGAAGTCAGTTTGCCGTTACAACCCAAACGCCGATGGAAGCCAGCTTGTCACTGCGACCCAAACACTGATGGAAGCTTGCTTGCCGTTTGACCCAGACCACGATTTGCTCTGTCCTCTTCTCTCACTATTGTGAATCTTGAACACAATTTGCAATCTGCTTTGTTCTCCCCTCTACAGTCGTGAATCGCAAAGTTCTTTGATCAAAAATAAAAATACAATAAACATAAAATAATAAATATAATAAATTATTTATATATTATATTAACATATATAATAATTATATAATTAATAAGAAATAATATTAAAATATTATTATATTTTTTAATTTTATTATATATATAAATTTGATAAAAAAATTTAAGATTTATAAATTAAAAAAAATAATTTTGATATGAATATTATAAATAAAGAGTAAATAAATTTAAATGAAAAGATAAGGGTATATTTATCAATTTCTAATTAACTTTACTCCCCTTCCCTCCTGAACCAAACATAACACATCATTAATTAATCTCCCCTATATTTCCCTACCCTCCCTTAAATTAACCTAATCTCCCCTCCCCTCAGTTGAACCAAACAAAGCCTTAAGGACATTAGTTAAATTAATTATCTTTAATAACTTCGTGTTAATTTTTCTGAAATAATCTCTTTAATTATTTGTATATAAACTATCTCTAATAGAAATCTCCTTAACATTATAGTCATATAGTGATATTTTAAAGAGAAATTTATAATTGTGGGAGATAAAATAAATTGAGATTTTATATTTATGATCAAGACTTAACATCTAACTTTTATAATTAAAATTGTAAAGAATAATACTTACAATAAAATATTTTACTTATTCGA
Organism: Leucaena leucocephala; assembly: GCA_037074615.1. Taxonomy (NCBI): domain Eukaryota; kingdom Viridiplantae; phylum Streptophyta; class Magnoliopsida; order Fabales; family Fabaceae; genus Leucaena; species Leucaena leucocephala. Next base: position 15,337,128 of record CM073562.1, read on the forward strand.
TCTTTAATATATAATATATTTAACTAATTTAATTATATTAAAAAAATTAATTAAATTAATTAATATGTCATATATTTTAAAAATATTTTAATAATTTTTTAACTCTCATATTTTTAATTGATTATTGTTAAGAAAGTATCAATATAAATAATTTATAAAAAATAATAAATATAAAAAATAAATTTTATATTTAAAATTAAAAGCAATTTTTTAATTAAATTTAATATTAAAAATTGGATAAGTATATTATAAAGCGTATAGGAGCAGAGGAATGGGGAGTGAGATGCAAGTATCAAATTAATATGGATAAGAATTTGGTCGAACTGAACACAAAGTTGACCTACGTGTTATATAAATGCTGAGTCACTTTAAGTTAGGGGAGTTTCCAAATTAAGGTAAAACATGACCTAACTAATACCCCTCATTTATCTCTTTATTTCCATTTTAAATAATAAATCACACGATACATTTATCCGTAATACTAATAGATTTTATTTTAGTAATATTATAAAGATGATTTTTAGGTCGACAAATTTTGAGATTTAAATTTTAACCATCTAACCCACATATAAAAACAAACACACGCACCAATGGGCCTATCAAATAGAAGGGATAAATATAATAAATTAAAATTAATTTTTTATTAAAACATATATTTATATATTTTTTTTGATAAAGAAATTTTTAGAAGGGGTTGAATTCACCTACGACATAAAGGTAGGGTGAAATTTTTTTCTTTCTAGATGATACTAATATTATATAAGATGAGTCATCTATTATCTTCAGATATAAATTTAAGTATTAAAAAGTTAGAATAATTCTTTAAATATTATAACTAGAATTATAATAAAATAATATTTTTTAAATAGTAAAGATTAAGTATTACGAATACGAGTAAACAAAGTCATACGGCCCAGTTACTATCCTGAATTCAGAATTTGACACCAGGATCCAACTATTTTTGCAGTCATGAACCCAGACCCCACGCTTTATTAACTAGTTCTGTCCCAAGCCAATATATATATATGTATTCTAATAATGCCGAGCAATTGATTTATCATAAAATATAAACAATAAGGACGGAAGTAATTGATTTATGCTTTACGAAAATATGCCTTCATCTTCTTTGTCAATTAATATAAACATGGATATAGAAGGATGAATACTTCTACAAAATAGCTAGTTAAATGGCAATAGTATAAATGGAATTTTTATTTTTTTGATTTTCCCCTTATTGAATGTAGACATTTTTTAGAAACTGGTATTTGTAATTTTGTTTCAAGAAAAAAAGGAAAAAGAAGAAAGAGGGGGGCGCCCTGGGGGAGGTGACGTGGTAATGGATGTGGATGCAGAATCCGATGTGACACGTGTGAGGCGGGTGGGGCCAACGCGGAGGGGAGGTGGGGCCCAATGGACCACATCAGAGGTGTCGCATATGTAAAGTGGAAAAAGGCGAAGGGACCCTCACGAGGAGCGTACGTGCGCCTCTCAACCAAGTCGCTTTCCCGCTTTCAGCCTCAACCCTCAAGCACACGCTCTTTCCCCACTAATCCTTTCATTTTAAGCTTTTAAACCTTCCTAATTAACTCTCATTCATTGGCCATTGGACGCATGTCACATAACTTGTCTAAAATTTTCATTTTTAGGGAAAAATTATCAAATCTATTGGAATTGTAACACAACCTGTTCTCTACGTAGTCTTTTAAGATTTATTATTATTTTATTTATTTTATTGAATTCTGTATACCCTTAGTTTTTTTCTTGAAAAAATTGATAAAAACTCTATGTTGAAAAATTTTATTGTTAAAAATATCTGAGATATTCTCTATTTTATATATATAAAAATATATAAGGTCATTTTAATTAATAAAATGTTCAAACAGATACTTTTTTGCTAATTTTTTCATTTGTTCCTATTCTTTCAATTTTTTTACATGACAGTATCATCTCTTCTGCATGTGCATGAGGGGTACAAGAATAGGGATGGGAAAATAGGCTGGCTCACTAAAAATAGGTTAACCCATTTTGGGGGCCCACCTTTTTTTTAAAATTTTAATATTTTTAAAATATTATTTCTAAATTTTTAGAATACTAATAAAAAATTTCTACTGTTATATTAGTATAATTAAAAAATTGTTAATGCTATACTCTTAAAAATTTTTACTTTTTATAAAAAAATCTCAAATTTTATAACTATAAATCTAAATAAACATTACATAATATTAATCAATTATAATATATTAACATATATTAATAAATAAATAGTTATCTTTATTAGTATTTAATAATAAAAGTATTCAAAGTAATATTTAGATAAAATAAATAATAATATTAATAATTTAATTTAAAAAAAAATATTAATAGATTAGGAGGGGGCGGGTTATATAATCTCCTCTAAAATTATTAGTCCATTTTTAGCTTATTTTCTTAACTCTAGACAAGAATGTCTAGTGGGAACAAATTCCATTTTAAAAAGATGTAACCATTTGGGCCCAATTAGAAATGGGCCAGAGACCAATATGGCAAAAATGGACCAAATTTGAATCATGGAGGATCACGTGAATCTTGAAAACGTCTTCCACCAATCATATAATGATTCGGGATTGATTCGAGTGATAGATTAATTCGGTATATTTTAAATATATTTTAAATTTGAATCTTAACATATGTAAAAAATTTCTATTGAGAAACTCATACACTATAACCAGATACATGATGAGAATCAGATCTAAATATACTCGATATAAATAGATAACTAAAAAAATATAATGATTCTCTAAATAGATGGATCCTCTCTTAAAAAAGTTGATTAAGATTAGGCATTGGTGAAGGCTTTGTGTTTTAATATCATACATATTCTGTAAATATTTTTTAAATTTAAAATTATATTCTAATTTTAATAAAATATAAGTGTAAAATTCACATCAATTTTTTTATATAAACAAAATTAGTAAACCTAGTGATGAATTTAAAAAAGTTGTTAGTACTAAGCGGGCGCACTCCCTCCGGCGGAGAAAAGGAGAATACGGGGTTCAAATATTTAAAAGCACAGTGTTGCCATTCGCTGAAAAGATTTCAATTCTGAGATTCGTCACGTGGCTTTTTTATTTGTTTTAAAAAGATAAAATAATGACGATACTTTGAAGTCACCATTTGTGCTGATGACGTGGCTTAATGTTGTTTGCCAGATCTATCTCGCGGTTCCTATAATGAGATGGGTAGTCTGACTTCGACTACGGCCCGGTTCCTTCGAACAGCACGAATAGTTTGGGGAGCACGGCAAAGCCAACTGCTTGGGCGGCAAGACGATGGGAGTGAAGGGTCTCTGGGAACTTCTTGCCCCCGTTGGTCGTCGGGTCTCCGTCGAGACCCTTGCCGGGAAGAAGCTTGCCATTGGTACTCTCTTCTTTACCTTTTCTCTTTCAATCCCTATTCATCCGTCCTGGTTCTCTCCCGATCACGAGAATATCCCCTGGGCATGTGAATTTTCGCAGACGCGAGCATATGGATGGTTCAGTTTATGAAGGCGATGCGGGATGAGAAGGGAGAAATGGTTCACAATGCTCATTTGCTCGGCTTCTTTCGTCGAATTTGTAAGCTCTTGTTCCTCCGGACTAAGCCTGTTTTTGTCTTCGATGGCGGCACGCCTGTTCTTAAGCGACGAACTGTGATTGCGCGTCGGAGGCAGCGGGAAAATGCTCAGGCCAAAGTTCGAAAGACTGCCGAGAAATTGCTTCTAAATCATGTGAGTTTCTGCTGTTCTATTTGATATTTTCCGTATAGTATGTCATTTCCAAAAAATGTTACCTTTAGGGGCAGTTTTGCATCAATGAGCGCTGCTTATCTGTGGGTTCCTCTGCTTCATGGGAATGAAAACTGACATGGGCACATCTATAATTATATTTTTCCAAATACTCATGTTAAGTGATTGTCAGCGTTATTAAAATCCATTTTAAGTATTTTCCTATCATTTTCTCACTTAGGATATTCGTTATGTATTTTCCGAGCCATTTGTACGTGATTCTCTATACTGTGGATATGTCTTCTAGTAATTCATAATAACGTGGTGTTGTTTTACAGTGTGAGAAATGAGGAAAGGATCCTAAAAAAATTGTAATTGAGCATGTTCTTGTTTTGATCCGTTAAATATGAAGATACTCTTTTCCTAACCTATGTCTCAGATTGCAAAGAGGGATTCCTGATTTCAGGGTCATAGGTGTATGAAAATGTTGAATTGAGCCCTTTCTGCTAATTGCATTTAGCACTAAATATGGCACTGGCATTCAGTTAATACTAATGGCTGAGCAGAAACAGTAAAATAAGCACATAATGGTGATGCATCAAATATTTTGTATTGGCTACTGGAATTCAGTTATCTTACCTATGCCTTTTCTTCTGTTATCAACATTTTGTTTTTCAAATTTCTGTTTACAGTTAAAGGCTTTGAAGTTGAAAAAACTTTCAGATGATGTTAAAAACCAGAGGCTGAAGCAGAACAGTGACGCTAAGGGTAAGAAAAAATCAGATCAGGTGGACTTAATTGGTGGTGATTTGGGAAGAAACAATGGAAAAGAACAAGATAAAATGTGAGTCACAAGAGCCCCTATGGTTCTATTCTCTCTTTAAGAGTCAGTAGCAATCTTTTATTTATTTTGATTAATTTATATACTTAGATGGGGAGCTGAGGTGGACAAGAATATATCCAAGACTACAGTAACAAGTTGCAATCAGGAGGAACTCGATGCAATGTAAACTATCTCTACATTTATCCTGAACAAATAGCATAAGGCAAATAATTTTATGCATAAATGATAATTTATCATTTTTGGTTATGTATGGGTATTCTCAGCGATGATGGATAACCCTTCTATCCTGCCTGGATGTGCAAATATAGGTTGGCCGCGTCTATTGTTGCAGAGGAAGATGGATTATTAGCTGGCAAAGCACCATCGGGTGTTGTTAGTCTCTCTGAGGAGGAAGGAGATACAGATCAAGAAATAATATTGGTGAGTTTGCGAAAGGGGATAAATAGAATGGCCTGAGTTATAGGATTTGGTGAAGTGAGGCACTGAGTTACACTCTAAGACGTCAACTGGCAATCTGTGAACTTATATGCTCAAAGTTTGCAATCTTGAATTTTCAGTGTACAGATTAAGACACGTTCATTAATGCCCCGCACTTGTAAATGTAGACAGTTTGACTCTTGAGGACTGGCACCCGCAGAATAATTTTTGTGTGAGAAAGAATACTGGCTGGCATTCCATTGTTATGAGCTTTCATATAACTTCTGTGGATACTGCTATATATGCTCCTTGATTGTACTTGGAATGTATTGTTAAACTTTTAGCGGCACATAAGGGAACACCTATATGTAGTTGTCAGATCCTAATGCCCGTTGTTTATGCTTTTGAATTCCTTAAACTTTTACATAACTTGTTGCTGGTTGGTTTTCTCCTTGCAGCCAGAGTTAGGTGCTGAAGTTGATCTATCTGTGTTGGCTGCTTTACCGCAGTCAATTCAACTTGATATTCTCTCTCAGGTCAATTTTTAAATATACTGTTATGGTCACTACTTAAGCCATATTATTTTCTTTTTTCCATTTTTTTGGTGTCAAATTTAGAATTAACACGTGATTCAGAGTACATGTAAACTGGAATGGAATGTTGGAACCAGATATGACGTTTTCCAGGATTTTATACCATTGAGTATTGACTATTGTTGGTCTACTGGCTTGTTCTTCCATGATATGCTGGTTTTTCTTTATGTATTCTTAGTTTATATTAGCTGCCTCATAACAGCTTAAAGGTAAAAAGGTAGAAGGACTACTGAAGGATTCTAACAACCAGAACCAATTTGAGGTCAATGAAAGCAGGGGCAAGGGTAAGGGAATTCTATTGCATGAAGTCGACACAGTAGGTTGTAGCTCAGGCAGTGATGATATGGTGGCAAAGAAATACAATCAGGACAAAGTGGATGAAATGTAAGCTGCATGTAATTTTGTGATTTTCTAGTAATCTGGCTTTTGGTTTGGTAAAGGTTGATTATTTTGGTGAATCTATTAGGTTGGCTGCATCTATTTTGGCTGAGGAAAATGAGAAGTTAGTAAACAATGCATCAACATCTGGTGGGGCTTTCATCTCTGAGGAAGAGGATTACGTTAATGATGAAGATGAAGAAATGATCCTGGTTAGTTCACTTTTGAGTCTTGAGTTAATCTTCTTCTCATTGCAATTTCTGCAATTTTAAAAGTCTAATGGAGCTCTTCATAATAAGGATAATCTTGGAAAGTAAATTGAAGAATTTGAGATTGGCTTATTAGACACTTGTTTGGGGAAATTAAACTTCCTCTTTCGGTTATGGATCAATTATAATAATTTTGATACTTAGTTGCCTAAGCATAAAGATGATGTGCTGATTTCGTATAATTTAATTCTGCAGCCAGCAATGCATGGTAAGGTTGATCCAGCTGTCCTAGCCTCTTTGCCTCCATCAATGCAACTTGACCTTCTTGGTCAGGTAGATGCGCAGATAGTGTACTTTCTAGCTTCAGCACCTCTTAGTTTATTTTGATGTTAGCTATTAGTAAACATTGCTGCAGATGAGAGAGCGACTAATCTCAGAGAACAGACAGAAGTATCAGAAAGTCAAGAAGGTTGGTCAGAACTCGGAAACATTTTTGATGTTTTGATGATCAATGAAAATATAAAGCATATACTCAATTGTACCTGTGGCATCAATGCTAAATAGTAGCGCACTGTTAGAAGCTGCCTTTCTGTCACTTTTCAGTAGAATTTGAAATTAGAATGTGTTTCTGCAAGTTATTGCTTCAATTTTTAAAACTGAGTGTCAAGAATTATATTGATATATTGAAATTCTGTTATTATAGCCAAAGCCGATAGTGGCAAGGTTTGGAGTACCTCTTATGATTATAATGGAAACGTGGGGTCTGGACTCTGGAAAGTATGTAATGTATTACTGAAAAATATGATTGATGCTTTTATGTTAGATGCTTAACTGCTTCCGTCTTTAGCATTAGCATGAGACTGAAGATGCAAGTTGATGGAAGATTTGATTAGGGTTGCTCAATAACTGGTACTTGAGGGATCAATGCACTGAAACGTAGCTAGGATCTTTCTCATTTGTTGACTCAGTTGTCGTGAAATGAAACATTTAATTTTGATGCCTTTTCTGCTGATCTTATTATTGAAAAGATGATAGTTGAAGTTTTGGCTGCATGAATTAGTCTTACTTCTGTGAAGAGGAAAACATAGTAGCTCCTTTCAAATGTTCTGCTTCATGGATTGTTTGGCTAGTACTAATTTTTGTCTTAGGCTCAAATGTTCGGCTTCATGGATTGTTTGGTTAGCACTAACTTCTTTGATGGTAATCATTGGTACATTTTATGCATTTCTTGCCAGTAATTTAGCATGCCTTATATAGAAGATTTACTAGTATTTGCAAGACAGGATCTATTTATCTTTGCCTTCCACATGATATTGTTAAACCTTGATTACTTTTTAAATAAAAAGTACATATTTTCAATACTAAATAGCTGGGATTACTGTAGTCTGACAGCATCTTCATGGAACCATTCAGGATCCTGCAAAATTCTCTGAATTGCAAATACAGGCTTACCTTAAAACTGTTGCTTTTCGTCGGGAGATAAATGAAGTGCAGAAAGCTGCTGCAGGGGGAGTGGTAGGTGGTGTCCAGACTTCTCGTATTGCATCTGAAGCCAACAGAGAGTATATATTTTCAAGATCTTTTACCGGTGATAAACAGTGGGTTATCTTATTTCATTATTTTGTGCTGATACCAGCCCTGATAGCACTCTTTTTTTTTTAATTGTTGGATATGTATTCTTTATTGACCGAGTATGATGGGGATGGATTATCACCTCAACAATTTCATTTGCTCACCATATTTTGATGTTGCAGAGAACTTACTTCTACCAGCTTAGAGAAAAATAAAGACACACATCAGAAGACTCTAGGAAACCATTTTTCTCAAGGTTTTGTGAATAACAGTGATCCTGCCAATGATTCTAGTACCTCAAGTGGATTAGTTTGCAATGAAGCTGTAAGTCCATCTGATGAGAATATCCAAACTTATCTGGATGAGAGGGGCCAATTTCGTGTTAGTAGACTTAGAGCTATGGGGATGCGTATGACCCGTGACATACAAAGAAATTTGGATCTGATGAAGGAGATTGAGCTGGAAAGGACTGTTGCAAATAAGGCAGAAAATAATTATGCAATTCTTAGTGGGGAGGAAAATGTTGCATCAAAAGGTTCTAGCAACCTGCTTGTAGGTATGTCCAGTGGGTCAAATGTTGACTTAGTTGGAGATAATTCTAGAAATGAACACCCTTCATTAGCAGGGGATGCTTCTTTAGAGATATCCTTCATGGATGATGGTGATAACAAGTGCCCTAATGATGATCATGATTTATTTGCCAGTTTGGTAAAAGGCAATTCAGTAGTATTTTCTTGTGCTGACAATAACTCGTTGAAAGAACAAGTTTCTGATTCTAGTTCTGATTGTGACTGGGAAGAAGGAATTGTTGAAGGTAAAAGTGATGTTAATGTGGAAATGAAACCATCTGTTGCAAAAGATAATTGTAATGATGAGTCTGATGTGGAATGGGAGGGCGGAGTTTGTGATGATGCTAACACAACATTGTGCACAGTTGAGGCACAGAAAAAAACATCTCGAGGTTGCTTGGAGGAGGAGGCTGATTTACAGGAGGCAATACGGAGAAGTCTGGAGGTCATGGGGGAACGCAAACTTAATTCCACGTCATCCAAGCATGAGAATTCAAATGCTGACGGGTACAAATCAGGTTATGCATTAAACCAAGATGATAATTTGGTTGATTCTGGAGTGAAGCGTATTTGTGGCAATTCTGGAGTACTAAATAGAGACATTGGAATGGGTGAATCCACTTTGCAAAGGGAATGTAACACTGAACACAGTGAATCATATGATAAAATTATAGACGATAAGATGGATAGCACAGCGAGAAGCATCAAACAAGTTTCCCAGTCTCCTGGCGGACAGTCAAAATCATCTGTGGCATTTGACTCCAAGAAGTCAGTATCACTTATCAAGAAGCCTCATTCAATAGAGGTAGGACCACATTCTGAAGATTTGTTGTACTCTGCAAATGAAAGTACGAGGAATGAGATTCACATGGCTGCAGAGCAACTCCTAGGTACTTTAAATGAAGATGGCAAGGAGTCTACCAATGGTAACAAATCTCCTGTAGTTGACTCCCTTGGTGCTTCAGAGGAGGAGAAAAAGAACTGCAGTTATGAAGCTGAACCTTTTGGTAATTATTCTGAGGTGCCTGAGCCTGTTGCACCTTTTGTGAATTCCTTCTTGGAAGTTTTAACAGAAGACCTTGACACTCAGCCAGAGTTGCCTAGAGAGGAAAACTGTGGAAGCTTTTTGAAAAGGAAGAGTAACCTTGGTAAAGACGCAATGGAGCCCCTGGGTTTCTTGTCTGCCGAAGACATTGAAACTCAGTCAGAGTTGCCTAGAAAGGATAACCATGGAAGCTTTGAGGAAAGCAAGAATAATCTTGTCAAAGATGCAATGAAAGCCCCAGGTCATTTGTCTGCAGGTGGAATCGAGTGTGGTTTGGAGGAAGAAATTCGAATTCTTGGTCAAGAATATACCAACCTAGAATATGAGCAGAGGAAGCTTGAACGCAATGCAGAATCTGTCAACAATGAATTATTCACTGAATGTCAGGTTTGACTACTGATCGTTGACATGATGCATGGCTCTCTTAACCATATCAAAAAAAGTTGTTTCTTGGTGTCTTGTATTAATCCAAAATATAACACTCTATCAGTTCCCAAGGAACAGAAACTGATCTCAGCCCAAACCCAGCTTCCCTTTACACCTTTGAGAACTGAACAAAATAACGCAGCAATACTAGAAAACAAAATAACATTCGCATAGCAGCACACTCAAGGACAGAATCCACTAGCGTTCAATAGGCTCGAACTCTCCACAAGACAATTCCTTACCAAAAGACTCCACCACCCACCACGGATCTCAGAGTTCAAATAAAATGAAACGCCAGCCACTTGCCCTATTGCTCATACTGTTAGCCTCACCCACCTCACTTCTGCTCCCTTCATCTTTTGACTTTTGTATATTCTTTGTAACCAATAGGTTCATCTTTTTCTACTTCTTTTATTTTCTTTTGCTATGTGCCTTCAACATTGTTTGCAATTTGCTTTAGTCTCTGTAGTTAAACTTTATTCTGATTTAAAAAGATACTTCTTGACAAGTGATGTTCCATACATATGAGAAGTAGAACTTCTGATCCTTTGTGTTGATGCATCTGATTTCCGTAGGAACTATTGCAAATGTTTGGCTTGCCATATATTATCGCTCCAATGGAAGCAGAAGCACAATGTGCTTATTTGGAACTTGCAAAACTGGTGGATGGTGTTGTGACTGATGACTCTGATGTCTTTTTATTTGGGGCACGTAGTGTCTACAAGAATATATTTGATGATCGCAAATATGTAGAGACATACTTCATGGAGGTCTGTACCTGTGCCGGATGAGTAATTTCTACTGTAACAGCTTCTTGCTTGAACAGTTTTCTTTCTCCTTTGTTCAGGACATCGAGAAGGAGCTTGGATTGACCAGAGAAAAATTAATCCGCATGGCTTTGCTTCTGGGGAGTGATTATACTGAAGGTGTAAGGTATGATAACTAGTACCTCAATAGGCTTTGGTACTGTTGTGTGATACACTTGAGTATATAGATATTGGATTTAGGTAAATTGACCGCATCTTCTCATATGATGTCATTGTAGTGGAATTGGAATTGTAAATGCTATTGAGGTTGTAAATGCATTCCCTGAGGAAGATGGCCTTCTGAAATTCCGGCAGTGGGTTGAGTCACCTGATCCTACCATCTTTGGAAAGTTTGAAACAAAAAGCGGATCCAGTTCCCGAAAGAAAGGGTCAAAAGTTGAAGAAAACGTTACTGGCACAAATTGCTATATAGAAGAGACTATGGTGGATCAAAACGTTTCCCATGCTCAGGAACATGAGTCATCAGATGACATACACGAAATCAAGCAGATTTTCATGAATAAACATGTAATCATATTTTCTGCTCTATCTGTTTTCATTAATATATGGATGGTTCTTGCATATGGTGTCTCATAGTTGATAGGAATTTGTTTTCTTGTATGGTTTCTGATACAGAGAAATGTGAGCAAGAATTGGCACATTCCTTCTTCTTTTCCAAGTGAAACAGTTATATCTGCCTACTCTTGTCCACAAGTGGACAAGTCTACTGATCCATTTGCCTGGGGAAAGCCGGATCATCTTGTTCTTCGCAAGTGAGTTTAAATGACAGAACTATGGAAGTTCTGAATTTAATGGCAGCTTTTTAAATTGTATTCCAACATTTTGTGATGTTCTGAATAGCTGTTTGCATACAGATTGTGCTGGGAGAAGTTTGGCTGGACTAGTCAGAAAGCAGATGAGTTGCTTTTACCTGTTTTAAAGGAATATAACAAAAATGAGGTCAGAGTTACATTCTTTATCTTCTCCTGTTTTCAAACACGCCGATGTCATTGATAGTTTATGTTATATTAAAAAAATGGAATTAATTTGGTCCATGTAAATCTCGAAAGCTTTTCAATGGTAGATTATAAATGCATATTTTTCACTCGTTCAATTTTTATGTAAGAATATACTGACTTTCATTTAATCTTCTCGTTCAAGACTCAACTGCGGTTGGAAGCATTTTATACTTTCAATGAAAGATTCGCAAAAATTCGCAGTAAGAGAATTAAGAGAGCAGTGAAAGGAATCACTGGCAATCACTCTTCGGAGTTTACAGAAGAATCTGCAGAGGACTTGTCTAAGAGTGGGAAGAATGAGACAGGAATTCCTGCTGAACTCGGGATTAGCAAATCAGAGACTTTTAAGGGAACAGGAGAAAGCCCTGCTGAAATGAAGACACTAAAGTCAAAACAGTCAAGGAAAAGGAAGAATTCTGTAGATACTGTTGCTAAGACTAAGACACAGTCAAGGAAAAAGGGTAAATTGAATGCTCCTGCATCAGCTTCTGGTCTGCCTGACGTAGATGTGCAGACAGGAGAAGAGCCAACTCAGCCAAGTGATGGTAATGGTTTGAGTCGGAATAGAAGTAGCAAAGGCAGAGCAAAAGGTTCAAGAGTTCCAACAGGAAGGAGGAAGAAAAGTCTTGGTATTGATTCACGTAAAACTACATCTAGTGATAGTGACAGTGATGACCATGAGCCTGAAGTGCATGGTAAAAACTCAAGAGGGACAGAACAGGTCCGAAGGGTGAGTTTTGTTCTGCTTACACTAATTGATAACTTCCAAAATGTTGGAACAGATTTCCTCTTTATATCTTTTGTTGTTATGCAGTGTTTTCTTTATTTTTTGTGGAGAAAAACAATGGAGGAAGTGACGAGGAGTTTAAACTTGACTTTTGCTGTCTGATGTGGAATGTAGGCTTAATTTATGTCTTGTTAATTGGCCCAAAAAAACAATCTGTTTCTCGTTCCCCCTGAATTCCATGAAATCTTTCCTGGGCAAGGAAGAAAAATTATCATATGTAAATTTTAAAAAAAAAATCTGTAAATGCTGGTCAGTAGGGGATTATGATCTGGATGAAACTTCTGGCAGTAAATTTTAGGTATTTCCTTTCAGGTTCGCTGATGAAATGGATTTTTTTTTTTGACTTGCGTCTTGCCACTAGTTTACAGGTTTCATCTTTCCAGAAATTCTTTTCTACACTGTTTCCATGATGCTGTCTCTTTTTCTTGTTTTTTTCCTTCCATTGTTTCCAGTCTATGCGTTCTCGCAAGATTGTCAACTATTCCATGGACAACATTGAAATTGAAGATACTGTTGCCTCATCTGATCCGAGCAATAAGACAGACTTGAATGGAGAGCAGGTAGATGAAATATTTTCTCGGGCGCATGGTGTTTGTGGCGATGCAGACTCTGGTTTCAGCAGACATAAGGAAAGCACAATAAGCCTTTCTTCAAAGAAGGATTTGTCTAGAAGCTATCTGGAATCTGGAGGGGGTTTATGTACTGATGAAAAACCTAGTCCAGCAGGAGCGAGCAATTGTGATAACCCTTGTGATGCCTACTACCTTCAAGCGGGAGGTGGATTTTGCCCAGATGAGGACGAGAGAGGTAGCAAACATAATGAAATTCATGACGACGACTACCTTAGAGTGGGAGGTGGATTTTGCCTTGATGAGGATGAGACAGGTAGCAAACGAAATGAAATTCATGATTTGGCAACTATAGTAGAGGATAGTGCAGAGCTTACTCGTGGTTCTTTTGGTTTTGTGAATGAGGCTGAATGTGATAATCATGTTACTTATCAATCAAGTTCAGTCAATAAAACATCTGGAGTTGAACTGCAAGATAGAGGGAAAACTAAACACGAGAGTGAGATGAATGCTCATGGCGATACTGAGAATGCTGCGGCAGCATTTAGCGCGATGCCTTTTCTAAGAAAGAAAAGGAGGAAGAGCTGAGGTATATCCGAAAGGGTAGTTTTGTGTTTGTATAACTCTGCTCTCCAGGAAGGTTTGTGTATTTTGTGTTGGTGATTTGGCAGGATGAAACTATCTTGCATGCAGGATTAATCCCTTTTTGAGAGCCATACGCTCACTCAGCCAGGATAAGTGTGGTACGAGTAGTGTTTTGCACGAGATTTAAAGTGAATCATGTTGTATATAATTTATGAACGGCGTGACTTAGAAATTATTGTACATGAATTTTATGAATAGTATGACTTTGTATGTAGAGTATATGTAATCAATTAGTTAATAATTTTCCACCAAAAGTATAAGGCAGATGCCTTATGGAAGAGCAAATGATCTAAAGATGCCAACTTGTAGGAACATACAAGAATAAGCAAATGCAACTTACCACATTAAAGTTAATAATTTTATTCAACCATGCATTTACCAAGTGTTTGGGAAACACTTACGATCATAATTCAAAGAAAACTTCTCTCACATACTTTACTTACCTTGTATAATAGAGATTGGCATAGTAATGATTAGAAAGATTAAAAAACATCTATTATTAAATCTATCCTTTTTAATTACTATGTAAGGAATGTGTTTTTATTCTATAAAGATAAAAAATTGATTTTTTTATTATTGTGAGAATTCTTTTAATAGGTAATTTTGTAAGTCTTTTATAAATATTTTTTAAGTATTGAGATTATATTTTACTCTTAATAATAGAGATTGGTGTTAAATTTTGTTTTGTTCTAAACAGAAAAAGGACGAGAGATGAGTTTCATTAAAGAGGAGCAGCACAATAACACAAGCAGCAATGAGATGATACGCACGGGCACACTAAAGTCAAGAATGGGGTTAACAAATAATAGGACTGTCTACCTGTCATCAGAGACTTTTGACATATGACTTGGTGACTTTTTTTTTTTTATCCCAACTAAATATGGATTCCATTCCATCTCTGGAAAAAATTATACTATTTTATGTAGCTTATTAATACTTTTATAGTTTACATGACATAACTTGTCATTTTTAATCTTGGAAAATAGATTTTTTATTATTTATTTTCTACCATGATTTTTTATCAAAATATTTTTTATGTTGTTCTGAGTGTGTGGGCAAAAAGAAAAAGAAAATGTATAACGAATAAGGGCATACATTTCTCGCGTGGGGTGGGGACTGGGATGCCATAGCGTGAACGTGAAGGAAGGGTACAACAAAGAAAGTCATCGTCCCGCGGGAATGGGGGGTCCCCAAAAATCCTCAAAAAATATACAAAGCAAAAGGGGCAGAGTATTGATCTTGTTTGAGTTCTAAACGGGTGCTCTTACCAACTGAGCTACGAGAGCTGTTGACATTCTCGCTCCTACAATTATATAATTCTAGAAGTAATGTGTGAAGGGTATTTTCAAAATTAAATGAAAGAGACGCGGGTATTTTAGAGAAGTCGCTTGCTGAGTGAAAAGGGCGTTTCACCCCGCTTAAGTGCCGATTTGGATAAAATTTTAAAAATAGATTTATTAAAAAAAGAATTTTTAAATAACTTAAAATTTTTTTTAGAGAATTGTTTATAATTTTTTTTGAATAAATAAATATTTAAATAATTATTTTTAGAAATACTTTTATTATTAATAAATTATAAAAAATAATATAAGTATTAAATAAGTAGAGATAAGATATAAGAAGAAAGAGGAGAGAGGATAAGAGAGAGGGTGTAAGAAAAGAAATGAGATAAGGTATAAGAAAAAATATGAGAGAGGAGAGAGGATATAAGAAAAAGTATGAAAGATATTGTAAAAAAATAGGGGTAATATAGTAATTAGTTAATTCATAAACTCTTTTACTGTTCTATAAGCTACTTTGATCAACTTATTTGAAACCTTAGTTTTAAACTATAATTTAGTCCAAAAACCCATTTGAACAAATATAGCTATTTATTTTAAAATTTAGGTTTTGCCTAAATTTAGGTTTAAAACCTAGGTTTGGGTTCTTCCTAAACACACACTAAAGGCCCTTTTAGATAAGATTTTAGAAATGAGTTTATAAAAAAAAAATGGCATTTGAGGAAGATTTTATGAAAAAAATAGTTTTGAATAAATAAGTGTTTGAATAATTATTTTCAGAAGTACTTTTATTATTGGTAAATTACGAAAAATGATATGAGTATTACAAGAGATAAGATATAAGAGGAGAGATGAGAGAAAAGAGAGGGTGTAAGAAAAGAAAAGAGAGAGAGTGTAAGAAAAAATATGAGAGATGAGAGATGATATAAGAAAAAGTATGAGAGATGAGAGAGTATATAAGAAAAAGTAGAAGTAATATAGTAATTTATTAATTTATAAATTTTTTTATTATTATATAAGTTACTCTAACTAGTTTATTTGAAATCTTAGTTTTAAACTATAGTTTAATTCAAAAGTATGTTTTAAACAAATATAATTATTTGTTTTAAAATTTTTTAAAACTTAGATTTGGACTCTTCCCAAACACAAATTAAGGGCTTGTTCGGATTAGCTTTTGGAGAAAAGAATAGGTTTTAGATAATATATTTTGAGGAAAATAGATTTTAAGAAAAATAGATTTTAAAATTAGATATGTTTAAATGATTAGTAGTAGAATAACTTTTTATATTGATAAATTATTAAAAATTATATGATTTGATTAAAAGTATAAGAGAGGGGAGGGGAGAGAAGGTGAAGAAGAGAGGAAAGAGGAGTGAGGAGAGAGTAGAAAAGAGGGGAGAGATGCTATAAGAAAAATTAAGAATAAAATAATAATTAAATAATTTATAAATTTTTACTATTCTAAACATTAATTTTAATAGCTTATTCAAAACTATAATTTTACCAAAAATTATTTTTAAATAAATATAATTATTTATTTATTTATTTTTTTTCAAACTATAAACACACACCACACACCAAGTGTTAAGTCGATAAAGGACCGTCTCACTCTTCTCTACCTAGCATTGTCTTGTTTTCTCCGCATCTCTCTCCCCTCCTCCATCCATCTTCCACTTTTATCGCTTTCAACAACTCTCGCTTCACTCCTCGCTTCCTGCTCAAAACTCCGAACTCCTCCTCCGATAACAACATTCCCACCTTTTGCTTCTACCATGGACTCCGATTCCTGGACTTCTGCTCGTTTCTCTACTTCTTCCCGCCGTTATCAATCTCGATCCGGTTTGTTTCTCCTCTGAAGCTTCCTTTTTCTTGGGTTTAATTTTCCTGTTTGTTCTCCCCCCGAACCGGTTTGTTTCCAGGGAAAATTGTGGGAAAGTTGATGGGGGCTTTGGTTATGTTCGTTACTGAATCATCGGAGGGGGATTCGTGTTTGTGCAGATCATCAGTACCTTAGGTGTATCGAGGATACGGATGGAGATGATGATTTCAGGGCGGAGTTTCTCTGTCCTTTCTGTGGTGACGAGTACGACGTCCTTGGGCTTTGTTGCCACATTGATGAGGAGCATCCTGTGGAAGCTAAGAACGGGGTATCAATTTCGTTTCTTTTCATATAATTTCTGGTTTCTAGTTTTTCCATTTAATTATTACTGGTATTTTTTGTTCTGGTATGATAAAATTTTCATTCTTTTTCCCTATGGTTTTAATTTTAAATGCTAGTCATTTATGAGTAGGAAAAGAAAGGTATCAATTTTCAGACAAGTGAGTTTGTTCGATGCAATTTTATTCGTCCCCATTCGCTGACATCCTTCTCTAAACATGAATACCGTTTTTGACCAATAAACTTGAACAACTTAATTTTTTGCTCTAGTGTTGAACTAAACATGCAAATGTATTAAGGAAATGAAATGTAAATTGTTAAGGTAAGGTAAGCTCACCTATGAGATGCAAATGCTGTGACAGTTGATTAGCGAAGTATAAATTTTGCCTGGGACTGTCTTTTGATGCAATCGTTTGACTGAACATGGGTTTTACTAGTGCTTCATGTTAAATTCATAAGGATGACCGGTAGAGTCACAGGAGGGACCAAGAGAGCTGGTCTACTGTTTTAAAGTATGAGAACTTGTTTAGGTTTTTGTTGCTCTAGCACCGAAACTTGGTTTTTGGTTGCTTTTTAAAGAACACCCCCCACTCCCCCAACACACACAAAAAAAAAAAAAAAGAAATTGCATCATTTGATGGCGAATGCTAGGACTATGCTTTTATCGTTACTTAAGCTGTGTATTATGTTGAGTTTATATAAATTTTTTATCTTTGACAATTTAATTTGTCTGCTGACATTGATTGTTGTTTGTTATTTGCATTTTCAGATCTGTCCCCTTTGCTGTAAAAAGGTGGGAATGGATTTTGTTGCCCATATTACCATGCAACACAGGAATTTCTTGAAGATATCCTTTCATTTAGCATGTTAGCTTTCCATAGTGTTTATCTTCGTTTTGCGCTTTGTGGTCTATATTAGCCAATAGACACGCCGCATGAATGTCCAATAGCTAATTTAGTTTTATCTTCATTCATTAAATCTTTTTGGGGGGAAGGAATACATTTCACTGTGGATAAATGTCGTGTTACATTGCTATATATTTTTAAGTAGGCATTAAAATATTGTACGCTGGATTTTAAGAATTTTATGCATATATAGTGGTAAACTATGAAACTACAGTTGATTTTCAGAAAACTAAAATCAGCACTTGGTGATAATTATGAATTAGTCTGATATGTTTGATCATAATCAGTAGGCTGTTATACCGGTGATATTAACATTTTCACTATCTTGTGTTGGCTCCTCCAACGCTGTATGTTATGCTATATGATTTAATATATGTTTGTCTTCCTTCACTTTAAAATCATGTTACAAAAGAACTCTCCATCTTAGGTGAACTGGTTTTATATCTCTACGCTATCATAGAAATTCTCCCCTGCAATCTCGATACTTGGGTAAAATGTCTTGGATTGCTTAGTTCAATTTTTATGTATGCTGGACTGGGGATTTTCGCCTTTTTTACTTAACCACAAATTACGCTCATCACAAGAGAAGGTATAGGAGGGGAGGCTCTAATTCAGCATTTTCGTTACTGAGAAAAGGAGCTCTGCAGTCTCTTTTTGGAGGTTGTTCATCTGTAGCCCCCTCTAATTCTACACCTGATCCTCTGCTGTCATCGTTTATCCATAACTCAGTTGTTGCTGATGAATCGCTGAGCTTAATGTCATGTCCTTCAGCTGAAGCTACCCATATAAAGGATAGCTCAAAAGATGATTTGTTGGAAAGGTAGGAATCATGATATATTATTGGTTTGATTAAGCTTCTCCCTGCGTTAAATATCCGCAGAAGTAGTTGATATGGGAGTCTCAGGATTGGATGAATGTGCATGTGCTTAATGTGTTGATTTCTGCATATGGCAAAACTCATTGCAATTTCGTTATGCTGAAGTTAAAGACGTGACCTAATCAGTGTCTTTAGTGGTGAAGGCTATTAGTATTAGTCTTGGTTTCATGTTTGAAGACTTGTGTTGTCATATCAATCATTTCAATTTCCGATAACGCATATACGCACAATATTTCTTTCTGTCAGTCTTTCAGAGCTCATATATAACTTACTTTTAATTTCTAACACAAAAGTGTTTTGTTACAGAAATCCGCAAGAGTCGCAGTTGTCTGAGGAGGATAAAATAGAGAAGGCTCGGAGGTATGAGTTCGTGCAAGGGTTGTTGAATTCCACTATTCTTGATGATTAACTTATATATGGCAGTCATTCTTAGCTAGTAAGTATGGTATTAGGAGCGCCAGAGGCATAAGCATGAATGAGGGAGGAGTTTATTGAGATCGTGATAAAAGTAGTGGTTGCTAGAAGGGAATATAAAGTAGTAGTTGAGGTCGTTATTACATATATATAAATATATATAAATATATATATATATATATATATATATATATGCATGTATGCATCTGTAATGTGTCTGTAACTATTTGCGCAATAAATACAAAAGTGGAAGAACTGCTTTTTATATCGTTGCTACCTGGTTGAATTAAGTATTTAATAATCCAATATAATTCATTTTGTTTTTTATGAATGTACTTTAAATTCAATAAATTGAGAAGGCACGGTACAAAATCCATGCTTTTGAGATTGTGCTTTGTGATAAAGCACTTAGTTTAAGAATGATAGAGAAAGATGACTACTATGAGAACTGAGTCCACTAGTATGAGAAAGAAGTGTACTATAAATTAAATTTTATATCAAGATCGAAATATGTAATAGGTTAAAATAGATTTGGTGTTTAATAATAAATATGTTTAACAAATAAATAAAATGATTTGTGGAATATATTCGTATTGTGTCACCATGTTAAGGGAAAAAGGAATAAATGCTAGAATTCTCATATATGATGATGGTAAAATAAGTATGTTGGTTATAGAAACTGGCCAGTCTGGAATGTTGATGGAGTCTAAGACGTGATTAATTAGAATAATGCCATCTGATAATATAACAATAATGGAACTAATGGGACAAAATGCTTCCACGTGTACCCAGAAGTCGACACCAAGCAAATTAAATATGGAAGGTGTGAGAAACGCGATCTCTTCAAATAAAACCGGCATTGTACATATTCTGATGAATGGATCTCCAAACAGCGTACTATATAAATACCAGGAACAACATTCTCAATGCACAACACAACTCAAAGCATCATCATTCTTCAACTTGTTGCTCAATCATAGTACTTTGTCTGGTACGTTATTAATGGGTGTGTTCACTTTCCACCACGAGAGCACCTCTAAAATTGCACCAGCAAGGCTGTTCAAAGCCCTCGTGCTTGATGCTGATAATCTTATCCCAAAGGTCGTTCCTCATGCCATTCAGAGCTCTCAAGTTGTTGAAGGACATGGTGGCGTTGGAACCATCAAAAACATCACCTTTGGCCAAGGTCAGTTCCCCCCCCCCCCCCAAATATTACGTTCTTCCTACTATTAGGAAGCAATACTATTCTGAGAACCGGATTCAATCGGTTGGTTTGACCAATTGAATCTGGAACCGGTGTTGTGTCTGGTCTGGGACTGGTCAAGAGCTAGTCGAATCAACCCTGAACTGATAGAACAGGTTATTAGCTAGACCGGTTGAACTGGTAACCTTTTTAATTATTTATTTATTTTTTAAATCTCAATTCATGTTTTTCAAACTACAATTTATGGTGGGTCTGATATATGTGTGTGTGTGTGTGTGAAACTGAAGGGAGTCCATTTAAGAACGTGACGCACAGGGTTGAGGAAGTAGACGAACAAAACTGGAGATACAGCTACAGCGTGATAGAGGGCGACGCATTATCAGAGAAGATTGAGAAAATCACTCACCAAACTCAGTTGGTAGCTTCTAAAGAAGAAGATGGAGGCTCTGTGATTAAGAGTTCTAGCACTTACTTCACCAAAGACGACTCCGAGATCACTGAACAAGATGTCAACTTCTCCAAAGACAAGGCTTCAGGTCTTCTTAAGGCCGTTGAAGCTTACCTCTTGGCCAATCCTCAGGCCTACCATTAAATGATCTATCTATAATTCTGTGGGTGTGGGTGTGGGTGTGGGTGTGGGTGTGTGTGTGAGAGAGAGAGAGAGTTCTTCTAGTTCAGGAATTAATTGTGACTTTCTGTATCTCTTCTTTGTGGGGATGGTGTTTCCCTTATTATTAATTTCCTCAGATCATCGTGTGGTCGTTGTTTGTAATAATTGTTTCTCATATTTATATGATACGGTTCATGCTTAACAGCATATTTAGATAAGAGTTTAGAAAATAATTTATAAAAAAAAAATTTTTAGATAATTTTTAGAAAAAAAAATTTAGAGAAAGTTAATAAAAATAAAATAATTTTAAATAATTGGATAGTTATTTCTATAAATATTTTTATTATTGGTAAATTATAAAAAATAATATGGGTATTAAATGAAGAGAGATAAGAGATGAGAGATGGTGTAAAAAAAGAAAAGAGATATGATGTAAGAAAAAAGACCCTCTTGGATAAGATTTTGGAAATAGGCTTATGCAAAAAAGGGCTTTTGGGCAGCTTATAGAAAAGGGTTTTTGTAGAAGAGTTTATGAAAAAAAGTAATTTTGAATAAATGAATGTTTGGATAATTATTTTTAGAAATACTTTTATTATTTATAAATTATGAAAAATAGTATAAGTATTAAATGAGGAGAGATAATATATAAAAGGAGAGAGGAAAGATAGTGTAAGAAAAAGTAGGGGTAATATAGTAATTAGTTAGTTCATAAGCTCTTTTACTGTTTCATAAGTTACTCTGACCAGCTTATCTAAAACTTTGATTTTAAATAATAATTTAGTCTAAAAATTTGTTTGAACAAATATAATTGTTTGTTTTAAAAACTAAATTTTACCTAAATTTAAATTTAAAATTTAAGTTTGAGATATTCTCATATTAACACTAAATGTTTATTATATACCCAAATTTAAAAGTATTTATATTTCATAAGAAAAAGAACAACAGGGCCATTACCAAAGACACCCACAAGGAGAATAAGAAGAAACCTATAAATTGACGATAAATTAAACTCATAAACTTTCTTAAATGGAAGCTCTTATTAGTGACGAAGGCTTATATATATATATATATATATATATATATATATATATATATATAAAAAAGAATAATAATCATATTGCTCCTATTTCATTGAGTTGTAAGAGGGATTGGCCAACATGTAAGCCTCAATGGTTTTGAAGAATCTATCTCCCTTCTGCTTCTCTATTTTTAGCTCTTCTTCGCCTCTCCCTTTGCGAAGAATCCATCTCCCTTCTGCTTCTCTAACTCGCCGTGTGTTTGACACGTGGGTTTAAAAATAGATTTTGAATTAAAACTATGGTTATCCTATATTTTAGCTAAATAATAAAAAATTTATAAAAATCACTTTTGCATTTAAAACTATGGTTTAAGTCCTATAAACCATGGTTTCAAATAATTGTCACCCTGCAGCTTTTGAAACACTTCCACAGCATTTATTTATTATCCGTTGTATATAGGCATGCTCTTTCCTGCTTTCCTGCTTTCCTTTGTACGAAATAATTTTTCACTCTTCCTACTTTCTTTTTTAATTCTTCGATCCACAGCGTTGCACACTGCTTCACCCACTGCTTTCTCATTTCTGCATACATATATTTATTATATAAAATTTTAAATTATTTACATAAATAAAATTAAAAAATACTATTTAAATAGAGAAAAATATAAAATTTAAGTGAATATTATAAATTTTTATCTTGCTCAAATACATATGTATATATATTATTTTTTAATCACTTAAATAAAAAATTAAAAATAAAATTTATTATTTATATAATTATTATATTAGTTTATGTCATTTTTAGTAAATTGTTTAGGAAAAAGTGATTCTGCTACTAATTATCTAAACATTTCTAATTTTTAAAATCACTTTTTTCCCAAAATATATTCTTCTCAAAATCTATTCTCTATAATTTATTTTTTTCAAAATCTATTTTTTAAAAATTAATCCAAACACACCCATATGGATCGCGATCTTCTCCAAAGTCTGAAGGAAAGTGTAGCTCTCCACTAAGGTGTAGTTGTAAACAAAGTTGTCCTTGTCTGCAACTTCTACCTTGTGCTTCGCGTAGTAAACTCGTCCATCTGCGCACATAATACACAAAACATTCTTAAACAGATTGAAACTAATAAATCATTGAATGACAGAAAAGAGAAATCAAAGAATGGGACCTTGGAGGTACGTAGTTGATCTTCTTGATGGTTCCAGCCTCACCAATTCCTTCGAGGATCTCAACGTTCTAGACGACATCGACCACCTTAGGGATAAGGTTGTCACCATCAAAGACGAGAGCTTTGTAGAGTGGCAGGGGCAACAGTGGAGATGCTCTCTTAGGACAAAGTGAAAACTCCCATTATGAGTATATGATATGTGTAAAAAGTAGGAGAAAGAAAATAGAGAAGATAATGGAAAAACAAGATATAGCGCAGCTAGCAGTAACGGAAATTAGTTCGTGGGAGAAATAAGGTATATATAGGAAGCAGCAAGCTGAAGTTGGGTGGTGATGTTGTTGAATTAATTCTTTGTGTGTGCGTGTGTTTCAATTTATTAGTTCGATTTCTAATTTATAACAAGATGAACAGACAAAGAGTGCGCTTTCATGTACGTAGAGTGGTCAGATATTGCATCTTTTGGTATTCTGAATTCTTCTTCTTTTTTAATAATATTATCATGATCTTATTATCAAGTATCAAAATTTTGGTTTATGGCTACTCTTCTCAGTATGTCTCTTTTAGTAGGATTTTACGCCATTAAACTAATGCTATGTTAGTTTAATTTTCTAAATTCTAAAAGAGACTACGTGTCTAAAAGCTTTTTATCCAAATTTTAATTTTAAAAAAATTAAAATAAATAGTCATATTTATTTAAAAGAATTTTTAGACCAAACTATGATATAAAAATATAGTTTTGAATAAACTCATAAGAATAATTTATAAAACAGTAAAATAATTTTTGGACTATCCAATTATATTTTATCTCTATTTTTTCTCACATTCTCTCATCTATTCTCCCTCTCATCTCTCTTATCAGCTCACCGTTATCGCTAGAGCTCGCCGTCATTGCTAGAGCTCGTTGTTAGGGTGGGTTGCATCGTCGTCGCACATCTCTATCGTCATGTGGGTTGCTAGGTAGCATCGATCACTAGAGCTCGTCTATTTTCTCTATCAATATAGCCCATCTTCTTCCTCCATCTTTAGGCAACATCATCTTTGTCATCATCGTCGTTGAAGAGATGAACAAAGAAGAGTAAAATAAAAGGCAAAGGCATGGCTTGTGAGGACGAGAGTAATGATTTATTTTTTAAATTTATTTCATATATTTTTTGATAATTTATCAATCATAAAAGTCTTTTTAGTAATAACTATCCAAACACTCATTTATTCAGAATAATTTTTTTTATAAACCCTTATCTAAAAATTATTTTTTAAAAATTGTTCAAAAAATCTTTTTTTAATAAACCTTTTTCTCTATTTAAACGGCGGTACACCACATTGGTCGCAAATTTATGGAGCGTATCCATGACTTACATTATCGATATCCAGCTTCTTAATTATCTTGTATATATAATCACCCTTTCGTTTTCATTATCATCATTCCCAAAGTTAAAAAATACTCTGCTTTTTTATCTACACCTTATTCGATTATTTGTATTTTATAAAAATATTAGAAGGAGTAATAATTTATATGTATTAATTAAGGCATCAAATTAAAGGTTCTAAATGAGGCAAACACTCTTTTCAGTATGATCGTTTTATTAATTATACAAAAATTACATGCCTTGTGTCAAGGGTACTGATGATCGAGTATTCCTCTCCTCCTCCTCATAAAATAAAATAAAATATATATTTGATAATTTATATTTATATCAAATTTTATTTTAATTTTTTAAATTTAAAAAAATTACTTTTAATCCTTTAAATTTAATACCATTAATAAAATTAGCAGTGTTAAATTACGAGTTAAATGATTAAGAGTATACTTTTTAAACTTACGAGTTAAAATGAAAACCTATATATAAAGGATCAAATATATACCTTAAATTTATTATTATTATTATTATTATTATTATTATTATATACTTTAACCTTGGAGAGGGAACGAACATATTTAAGAAAGATGATTAAGATATTTTAGAGAAAATATATTATATTAATTAAATTATTTTTTTTAATTTATTTAAATTAGTTAAATATTTTTTATATTAAATATCTGAAGATAAATTTTTAATTTTTTTTTCTAAATAATATTCTTTCCTCGGTTGTGTTTGTAAGACAATACAACACTCGTACGTCGCCCGGCTTCTACGTAACTTTCTCAAAACCCAAATCCGCCGTCTCTTCTGAATACCCACTTCTCAAATGAAAACTCTTAAAGAGCATATATGTTTTCTTATTAATAAGTAACATTCATAAATTTAAGACTATCTATATTCAGCTGAATTAATCTACTCTTTATTAGTCCTAAATATAAAAATTAAATAAAATATTTATTTTAATTTTAAATATAATATCCTAATATATTTTATATAATTTTTTTTGCAATATCCTATTATTTTTTTGGCTAGTTTCAAAGCATCTTTATTGATTATATATATTAAAGTGATTCCCAATCAAAAAGTTGTTCCAATTCACATGACTAAACAAGATAGTTTAGAAAAATTAAGATAAATTTGTTATAAATAATTAATTTAAATATTTTTTAAATATTTATAAATTAATTATCTAGGTGGTAGCAAAATGTTTTGTTATGTTTAAGCATGTGTATCTCTGACCTCTTGGACAAGGCAAGCGATAAGGCTGCTAAAAGTCTCTAGAGAAGGTGGCATTCCATATGTAAATATTAATAATGCTGTCACATTTATTAGGACGGAAGATGAGACCAATAAATGATTCCATATATAAGAATTTGAACGACGATGCAGAAAGGTGGACCAAGACCCTCCTTCGCAGCACGCCTTCTAGATTGATTCATCTCACAAAACCCAAATCCTCCATTTCTGACAAATCTCCCTCCTCGTCAACAATACCCTGCAACCTTAATTAACTTATGAAGCTTCATCACCTAACTGTTTCAGCCAACCAGTCCCTATAAATATGCACCATTTCTTTTCTCATGAACCATATCACTCTACTACCTCACCCTAATCTAGCCCATTCTCATTTCCTGATTCATTCATAATGGGAGTTTTCACTTTCTCCGACGAGAACATCTCCGCTGTTGCCCCTGCCACTCTCTACAAAGCTCTCGTCTTTGACGGCGACAATCTCATCCCCAAGGTTGTCGATGCCGTCCAGAACGTTGAGATCCTCGAAGGCACTGGTGGCGCAGGAACTATCAAGAAGATCAACTACCTCCAAGGTTTTTTTCTGCTTCAATATCACTGAATAATTTATAGTTTCAATCTGTTTTAAGAATGCTTGGCTCACAGAAGAAATTAAATGGGTATTATTTATGTGTGCAGATGGACAAGTGCACTACGCCAAGCACAAGGTGGAAGTTGTAGACAAGGACAACTTAGTATACAACTATACCTTAGTGGAGAGTGACACTTTCCCTGACACTCTGGAGAAGATCGCCGTTGAGACCAAGCTGGCGGCTGCCCCTAACGGCGGATCTATCGTGAAGGTGACCGTTAACTATGTTACAAAGGGAGATGCCAAGCCCACTGAGGAAGAGCTCAAGATAGGGAAACAGAAGGGAGATGGACTGTTCAAGGCCGTTGAGGCTTACGTTTTGGCCAATCCCTCTTGCAACTGAATGAAATGGGAGTAATATGATGGTCCCTATATATATATCATACGTCACTAATAAGAGCTTCCACATTTAAGGAAGCGTATGAGTTTATCGTCAGTTCATTATGTTTCTTTTGATTGTTCTTGCGTGTCTTTTGTAATAGCTCGGAATTGAGATATGTCCTATGTGGCCTTTTTTCTTCCAAAATGCAAAAGTGTTTCGAATTTGAAGTAGGAGCTACTCCCTCCAATTGATCCTATTTATAGCACTTCTTAAATATGTTAAAAGAAGAACCTTATACGGTATTGGTTTCTTAACTCTAATAACTAACTTTTAAGGATTCCCCCAAGGGTTTGCTCTCATATCAAAGTGTTTCACCAAAAGTAAGAAAAATCAAACTTATTTACTATATCTAAAAGTTTAATTTAACAAATTCTCAACATTCACTACTAAAAAAAACACCTTTAACATCACAAATTCACGGTGGTTATTAAAAAAATGCTATTAAAAAAAGGTAGTGATATTTTTATAAATAATTCACTGTTAAAAAACTTTTAACGTCAATTTTATAAAAGATCATTAATTATAATATTGTTACCATGATTTTCTCAGCCAAATCGCGATGAAAAGAAGTCTAAGTCAATCAAAAATTGGCATGGACAAAAAACTTACCATGACATTTTGAAAAATACCATAGTAAAGACTTTTATCGATACTTTTTTTGTAGAAGCACCGTTAAAATAACTTATAACGCCAATTTTTAAAAATCACTATTATAAGTCTTTAGAATTTTAAAAACCATATCATGACAGTTTTATTTTCACCTTCACTCTACCATGGTTCCTTATGCCATGCCTCACCACCACATAAGTTATTTCATCTAGTTTTCGTCATCACCACTCTCAGTTTCTATCACTGTCGTTATATCTATCATGTTTCTTTTAAATCGTTCTTCTTTGTGTTTTTCACATTTTCTCATAAGTTTTTGTTAGTTTGTTATTTTTATACTTGAATAGATGTCATGGATGATATTTCCTTGTGTTCAAGAATTTGGTACTATTTTGGTTGTCAGAAGGATTCATATTTGTATATTATAGTTTTATCTGATTTTTGGAGGAAAAGTGATGGTGTTTGATACTTTTTATTGTTAATTAGTATGAACAACTTAATTATTTGTTATATGTATCATTAAAATAGTTATGAATATTGATTGTAAATTATTTTTCATGTTATATTATTTTTTATTTTTTATATACATATATTTAATATTGTGGAATAGAATTTGTTGAAATTGGTTTGTTACTTATATATACTTATAAAATTTTTATAAAATTTAAAAGTTATTTTTTTTAATTTGACAATTATGCTAAATGCTAATATAAAATAATAGATTATAGTTGTATGAAAGCTATGAAAACTAACAAAGAATATGAGGATGTAATTGAAAGGTTTCTTGAATTTTGTTAAGAGAAATATACTTAAAAAAAAAAAGATAAGTTATATTTCTATCTTTGTGTCTCGAGTGTAAACAATAAAGTATTCTTGATATAAGAAAAATGGATAAAATTGAAAGTACAGAAATTAGATAAGAAGTGGCGGATTTGTCAGAAATTTCTTTCTTGAAGGCGTGCTGCCTTCATCGTTTAAACTCCTATGGAATTTATTGGTCTCATCTTCCTAATAAATCCGCCATAGCATTATGAATACCTATGGAATGCCACCTTCTTTGGAAGACTTTTAGCTGCCTTATTTCTTGCCTTGCCCAATAGGTCAGACACAGATAGTACTTACATATAAAAGATTTATAGTCTTAAATTTGTGTATGTTACTCCTGTCTACTTAATATATAATTTAATTAAATTATAAAATTAAATAAATTAGTTAATTATAATAAATATGATATGATTTTTGTAAAGTATTTATATATTAGTTTATAAATTAGATAAATTAATTTAAGAAAAATAACAAACACTCCCTCAAATCTTTAATATAAGAACTAACTAAATGTTAGATATAGTCTTAAATATAAAATAGAGTAAAACTTATATTTATAACTAAATTTAATCCTTCAATTAATTTTTATATTAAAAAATTATTTTTAATAATGGTTTTGTAAAAAATATCACCGTTAAAATCTATCTTTCATGGCATTTTTTAGAATAAATGCCATGAAAATTTACCCAACTACTACCGTTAGAACCACGTTTGTGTGGACTTTTTATGGCATTTTTTGGTATAAATCGCCTTTAAAAGGTTTTTAAGTAGTGATTAATCTTATTAAATATACATACTTTTAATAGGACACTAAAACCAAATCTACAATTCTACATGTTGATTTTATGTAATGCTATATTTAGTAAAGTAAAAGATAAATATAAGCAGTTGCAGTGTTCAAATGATCGATTTAATTAGGGCTGTGCACAAAGTCCGTTGTCCGGTATGTCTGTCTGAGCCCACAACAAAAATGCCTTACCCAACCCGATAAATAAAAGGTAGTGCTAGGCATTGGGTTATAAAATACAGCCCATATATTTTTCGGGTTGGGCATCGGGTATAGGGGCTGCCTTACCCTGCCCTGCATAAGCACTTATTCTTTTATTTTTTTTATTTTTTTCTCTATCTTGGAAGGTAGAATATGATAGCTACTAGTGACTAGAATATAATTTTAGAAATATGAGTAGTTAAGTAGATAAGTTGTATCTTTTAATATTTATAACTATACTAATTTTTTCTTTTTTTTTAACTTTGTTAATTATCATATGATTATATTACAAATTATAATTATTTATTTTATTTTTTAGATGCTTTATCTTTGTCGATATTAGGGAGATTGATGCAAAGTTATAATTATAAACTATTTAGACTTCAACGCTTATTTTTTATATGCAATGGATCTTAAGATTTTAATTATTATCTTTGGTGCCTTATTCTTAGTGGATTATAGATATTATTTAATCTTGAAGACCCATCAATATGATATTATTTTAGAAGTTCATAATTACAGATTTTTTTCACAACATAAGCATGACATCATGACTTTGGTATGTCTAGCCTGCCTATGCCCAGCTCAAAACTATTAGGGTTTTATAGGATATCGGGCTGTAAAATATAACCCATATTTTTTTAGGTAGGGCACCGGGCAGGGGGCTGCCCTGCCTAACCCTACCCATATACACCCATTAGGTTTAATGATGGGTCTAGTTTTCATAACATAATTAGCATATACATGCATGAATGTAGTGAGCGAGTTCTTCTACTTGTGGAATTAATTGTGACTTTTTGCATCATCATTGTGGTGATGGATTTCCTTTATGAATTTTCCTTGGATCATCGTGGGGTCGTTGTTTGTAATTAATTATTTCACAATGTTATACTCCTCTGCTTCCTTGCGGTTCAAAATTTAAGGTGAACATAACTGATTTTCTCAGTATATGATATGATTCATTTGTTTTACATATATCTATTTTAATATAATCAAGTAGAAGCAATGCCCGTAAAAACAAGAGTTTTCAAATGTTGCTTTTAAGAAAAAAGAAATCATATTAAGTGTTTAATTAATGTATGAATTTTAAATTTACTCATGTACTCATTAGGGGAATTAATATGAGTTTTTAAATAAGAAATTTAATTATCAAAAATTCTAATAATAACTAAGAAGCTAACGATAACAAATTTAGTGTATGAATTGACAATAAATTTATACTATTTAAATTTTTTAATTATTATTTTTATTTTCTTTAGACGTTATAGTAATTTTTTCACTTTTATTTTTTCAATTTCTGTGTCGTCGTCCAAATAATTTTATCAATCGTGGGTCAATTTATAAAAATTTAAAAGCATTTCAAATCAAGTCACTTGTATGAAATACTTGTATACCCAAATTAAAAACATTTATATTTCATAATAAAAAGGACAACAGAGCCATTATAAAAGACCCCCCAGAAGGAGAATCAGAAGAAACCTATAAATTAACTGACGATAAACTCATAAACTCCCTTAAATGGAAGCTCTTATTTGTGACTAACGCTTTGATGTGTGTGTGTGTGTGTGTGTGTGTAGGGATGATCATATTACTCCTAGTTCATTCACTTGTAAGAGGGATTGGCCAAGACGTAAGCCTCAATGGCCTTGAAGAGTCCATCTCCCTTCTGCTTCCCTATCTTTAGCTCTTCCTCGCTCGGCTTGGCGTCTCCCTTTGTGACGTAGTTAACGGTCACCTTCACAATAGATCCGCCGTTGGGGGCGGCCGCCAGCTTGGTCTCCACGGCGATCTTCTCCAAAGTCTCGGGGAAAGTGTCGCTCTCCACTAAGGTATAGTTGTATACGAAGTTGTCCTTGTCTACATCTTCCACTTTGTGCTTGGCGTAGTGCACTTGTCCGTCTGCACACATAATACACAAGACATTCTTAAACAGATCGAAACCAAATCATTGAATGAAAGAGAAAGATAAATTAAAGAAATGGGACCATCGAGGTAATTGATCTTCTTGATGGTGCCTGCGCCACCAGTGCCTTCGAGGATCTCAACGCTCTTGACGGCATCGACAACCTTAGGAATGAGGTTGTCGCCGTCAAAGACGAGAGCTTTGTAGAGAGTGGCAGGGGCAACAGCAGACATGTTCTCCTCGGAGAAAGTGAAAACTCCCATTATGAATGAATGAGAAAATGAGAAGAGAATAAGACGATAAGAATGGAGGAGGAAGGAGCTAGATTTTGGAGAGCCAGTAGAGTGATAGGGTGCATGAGCCAAGACGGGGTACATATTTATAGGGACTGGTTGGCTGAAAGAGTTAGGTGATGAAGTTTCACGAGTTAATTAAGGTTGTTGGGTGCGTTTTCACTAACGTACTTTCAATTTCTTTGTTTTTTTCCTCCAACTTGTTGACGAGCAGGGAGATTCGTCAGAAATGGCGGATTTGTCAGAAATTTCTTTCTAGAAGGCGTGCTGCCTTCATCGTTTAAATTCCTATGGAATTTATCGGTCCCATCTTCCTAATAAATGCGCAATAGCGTTATGAATATACCTACGGAATGCCACCTTCTTTGGAAGACTTTTAGCTGCCTTATTTCTTGCCTTGCCCAAGAGGCCAGATGCAGATAGTACTCACATAAGAGATATATAGTCTTAAATTTATGTATGTTACTCTCTCATTATTTAATATATAATTTAATTAAATAAATTAATTATAATAAATATAATATAACTTTTTAAAGTATTATATAACATTATACTATATATTAATTTATAAGTTAAATAAATTAGTTTAAAAAAGATGATCAATATTCTTTCTAATATTACATATAAGAGCTAATTAAGGGTTATGTATAGTTCTAAATATGAAATAGGTTAAAACTTATATTTATGATTAAATTTAACTTTTTAACTAATTTCTCTATTAAGAATATAAAGTATAGTATTAATAAGAGTACACCCCATATTCTGTATAATTATCAAAAAATAATATTCATTCAATTCTTAATATAATTTATATTTTATAATATAAATTATATCTTTATATTAAATATATGGAATATTAATATGGTAGAAATATTTTGCAACTTGTAGAGTTTTCAAGTGAAGTGGGTGGTCAGAGATGGCGGATTTGAGTTTTCCGTGCAACGTACGAGTCTTGGTCTCAAACCGACATGCATGCGGTGGTCTCTACTTTTCTTCATCGTTTATCACAATTGTGACCCCATTCCTGCCCAATGCCACATTTTTTCTCCAAAATACAAATAACTGAATTACATAAACTAAAATGTTAGTTAAAATTAATTAAAAATAATAAATATTTAAAAAATATATAACTTATTTTTTAAAAAACATTCTTATTTATTTATGAAGAGATAAGAAAGGCAGAGCATTGTTTAACTTTGGGAATGAAAATGAAATGGTGAATATATATATCAAAGATAATTAAGGAACTCGATAGTTAATGTACGTTATGGGCGGGCTGGGTTGTCAGTCTTGTCAGCTGCCTCTCATGTTTAGGGACTTTCTAAATGCTTTTTTTTTTTTTCCTTTTTATTATTAAAATTTTGATATCTTATAGAAAAATTAGTGTTGTTTTTAATTTCGATATCTCGATAGTTAAAAACTTAGCATATCAAATCTGCATCATTTTTTTAAAAATCATAAAAAAATTAAAATAATACTATTTTCTGTATATAAAATATCAAAATTTCACTTATTTTATATAGATTCTAGCTATAAAAAATGTTTGGGAAACAACCCAAATTTAAGGGGTAGCAAAGAGGGCAGGAGAGAAAGGGCATCAAACACCCAAATCCGTAATGGACGTTCAATAAATTTGTGATCATGCATGGGATGTAAGTTAGAGGGCCTTCCTTCTAGAATTGAGAGAAAACCAAAATCCGCAATTTCTGACCACTCTACGTACATGAAACGCACTCACAAATTAGAAATCAAACTAATAATGGAAACGCTCACGTACACAAAAGAATTAATCCAACAACTTCACCACCAAACCTCAGCTTGCTGCTGCCTATATATATAAACCTTATCTTCTCCCATGAACCAATATCAATCACTGTTAGCTAATTCAAGCATTATATATTTTCTCTGTTTTCAATTTTCTTCTCTTCTACATACCAAATAATCATAATGGGAGTTTTCACTTTCTCCGAGGAGAACATCTCTGCTGTTGCCCCTGCAACCCTCTACAAAGCTCTCGTCTTTGACGGCGACAACCTTATCCCCAAGGTTATCGACGCCGTCCAGAGCGTCGAGATCCTCGAAGGAACTGGTGCTGCAGGAACCATAAAAAAGATCAACTACCTCGAAGGTCCCATTTCTTTCTCTTTATCTGTCATTCAATGATTTAGTTTTTTTTTTTTAATCTATTTAAGAATGTTTTGGGTATTTGTGTATACAGATGGACAAGTGCACTACGCGAAGCACAAGGTAGAAGTTGTAGACAAGGACAACTTTGTTTACAACTACACCTTAGTGGAGAGCGACACTTTCCCTGACACTCTGGAGAAGATCGCCGTCGAGACCAAGCTGGCAGCCGCCCCCAATGGCGGATCCGTCGTGAAGGTGACCGTTAACTACGTCACAAAGGGAGACGCCAAGCCGAGCGAGGAAGAGCTGAAGATGGGGAAGGAGAAGGGAGATGGACTCTTCAAGGCCATTGAGGCTTACGTCTTGGCCAATCCATCTTACAACTGAATGCTTTTCAGATAATAATAATAGTAATAATGATGGCGAATTGGCGATCGATCTGATTCTCATTAAGCTAAATGTGCCATATGTAATGGCTGGGAAGTGATATACCCTTTTTGTTCCTTTAATTTTCTCCTTCCGAAATATGAATAAATTCATTTTATGTTTCAGTAAAATGTGGTGTCTCTTATGTTTTGGTGTCTTGAGAAATCTAATTGATTGATTCATGTCATTTCTACGTAAAAAGTAACTACACATGACATTAATCCTTAATAATTACTATGTCTCTGATGGTGACGTAGAAGCTAAGTCAAAACAATTCAAAACGATAGATGACTCCAGGTTCAAACGTTTACACTTTACATGTAGCATGAGAATCCATAAGCGTGAATAGCACTTAAAAAAAAACAAAGACAGACTTAAGAGTTACACGAGATATTACTTGAAGACCAACGGTATTTTGAGTCCATTTATTTCATTTTTTTAATTTATTATTTTCATTCCAACGTACGTAAATAAACATGTCAATGTGTCATATGCTGCGCCTGTGAGTTTTTTATGTTAATTTTCTTGGCTTTACTTATTTTCATTTTTTATTATATTTTCGTATCAATTTTAATTTCTTAGGCATTTTTAAATTGGACTTTTAGGCTCTAATTAATAGCCTTTTCCAGGCTTTCGAGTTTAAGATGTCAAATAAAATTTCCATCGTTAATATTTAAAAAGAGTCTTAATCACTTAGGGTCTACGCCATGAAAAATTTTAATGAGTTCAATTATAAAAAAATTTAAAAAATATTATTAAAGCATTTTACATAATTTTTTTTTCTTTTTTCTTACATATTTTTTTATTAAAATTTTATAACTCCTTGTACCAATTTCCTTTAAATTGAATTCGTTAAAAATTCCCCTCCCCTCCCACCATTTCCCTTTATCAAACAAACAGACGTCCTTAATTCTTTACCATTCGAACTAGCATCAGATGACTATCAATTATACGTGTAATGCCCATTGGTACATTGCAATAATTAATTTTAATGAGATTATGCACCGTAAGAACTAAAAGGAATTTTAAATACAAGGGTTACATTTTAAAAAGTTAATTATTTCTACTATAAGTTGGTAGGAGATCTATAAGTATATTTGTAAGTACTTTTTGAGTCTCAAAATATACCCTGACTCTCTGGTGAGTCCCTATAACCCAATTTACATAATCAAACTATATTTAATTATATATGAGATTGAATCTTTTCCTGAAATATATATCCATGTTACCAATATATAATACAATTAATTAAATACACCATCAAGTGCATGTTCCTCCACACCAAATATGGAATCCATTTTAGAAACTTATACGAAATCCATTTAAAAATGAGTATAAAAAAGAATTAGTATTTAATTTGTTGTTGTCGACTTACACATAAGACTAAAGGGAGTAGATTGATTTTTTCATAAAAAGTCAATTACTAGTATATTATAGTAAAAATGATATGTACATACATAATCATACATACAAACGTATAAGGAAGTTCGCAGGAGAGCAGGTATAATGACTTTTAGACGCAATAGTATTATCACCATCTTAGCCAATGGGCGGAACCAGTTTCATGTTTATTGCAATGATGTCACTCTAGTGAAATCTACATTGTAACGGTTTAAATTTAAAATGACAGTTAAAGAGATTATTTTTATTTTAGATTCTTTGTATATTAGAATATTTTTAAAAAAAAAATTAAATTAAATTTGGACAGTTCACAGTAGTGATAAGCTCTTAACATCAAAACTCGTTCCACTAATGATCAAATTAAAGCCTCTGAACAACTTGAGGCATAATAGGATGTAACAGACTAACAGCTAACTTTCCAAATGTAGGATGGAAGTAGATTGATTTTGAAACACCTTAATTTAGAATTAAAGAATATAAAATTTAAGAAAATTAAAATGTCGCATTCTATAGGAATTTGCAAGTTGGCCCAATATTGTGGAAAAATATGAAGACATTCAGCGAAGCAAATCTGACCCATTTATATAAGACTCAGACAAGTCAGACGCCTTCTCGAACTCAGAATATCCAAACCCACCATGTCTGACCACCTTACATATTCCATCTCTCTCATCCACTTGTCTCAAACACTAACCCAGAACTAACGTAAAAACACACACACGTCCAACAACCTTAAGTAATGAGCTTCTTCATCACCACCAAACCTTAGCTCGCAGATGCCTATAAATATGTAAAACGTCTTGTCTCATCAACCATATCCATCTCTACTAAATAGCTAACCAAAATCTAGCTACATTAAGCACCTTCTCCATCAATTTTCTTCTTTTACTCATCACATCCTCATAATGGGAGTTTTCACTTTCACCGAAGAGAGCATCTCCGCTGTTGCCCCTGCCACTCTCTACAAAGCTCTCGTCTTCGATGGAGACAACCTCATCCCCAAGGTTGTCGATGCCGTCCAGAATGTTGAGATCCTCGAAGGAACTGGTGCCGCTGGAACCATCAAGAAGATAAACTACCTCCAAGGTCCCATTTCTTTGATTTCTCTTTCTCTGTCATTAAATGATTTATTTTTTATATGTGTAAGAATGTTTTGTATATTTGTGTGTGCAGATGGACAAGTGCACTATGCGAAGCACAAGGTGGAAGTTGCAGACCAGGACAACTTGGTATACAACTATACCTTAGTGGAGAGCGACACTTTCCCTGAGACTTTGGAGAAGATCGCTGTCGAGACCAAGCTGGCGGCCGCCCCCAACGGCGGATCCATCGTGAAGGTGACTGTAAACTACGTTACAAAGGGAGACGCCAAGCCGAGCGAGGAAGAGCTGAAGATAGGAAAACAGAAGGGAGATGGACTGTTCAAGGCCGTTGAGGCTTACGTCTTGGCCAATCCCTCTTACACCTGAATGGTCGTTAGACATTAGTATGAATATTATAGATAATAAAATTGAGGTCCCATGATTCAAAACCTTAATTAATAATGCTCTTATATATATGTAGGGCAAGTCATAAGTCTCCATGTGGTGGGTCCCTCCATCAGTTAATTAATTAGCTTATTGATTAAGGTTTTTTATCGTCTGACCTTTGAAGGGGTAATTTGTGTTCGTTTCTTTCAATTTCTTAAGGAATCAGAGTATATGTTTTGGAATTTTCTGATGCTGTCATTATAATGAGAGAGCTTATATCTAGTAAAGTGTGTGGCTTTTATTATGTTGAGATTTTGCTAAGTTCGATTAATGTGTTTTCCGCTAGTACTGATTAAAAAAATTGGAATTTACACAATCGATACCACTAATTATAGGGTTAGGATTTCCATTCTTTTTTTTTCTTTTTGTATGAATATTGATAATACGAATTAAGCCTGGCTATAATTTTTTAGATGATAAAAGCATACAATTGTAAAATGTTTAGATGTAATAATTTATTAAAACTAATTACAAATAAAATGCAATTTGTTTACCGTCTTTACTAAAATTCATTATTCTTAATTATCGGTACT
Organism: Leucaena leucocephala; assembly: GCA_037074615.1. Taxonomy (NCBI): domain Eukaryota; kingdom Viridiplantae; phylum Streptophyta; class Magnoliopsida; order Fabales; family Fabaceae; genus Leucaena; species Leucaena leucocephala. The sequence goes on from CM073562.1 coordinate 15,374,643, forward strand.
ATACAACATTATGGTTACATTTGTCCATTGTATAAGAAGATTCATAAATTTCCACAATATGATGAAAATTTAAACCAAATCTCCACGTTCCAAATGGACGGCGGCTAACATAAAATCTCGTGAGAGCCTGCCACTTCCATTGTTGGTATATGGAAAAGAAAAAATAGCTTTATTTTCCATATTACTTAATACTAACTTTTTTAAAATTTATGATTACTCATTCTCGTATTTTTCTAAGATTAATAAAAGTAGAACAAGTTGAAGAATTGAAGCCATGTGGATATATGAAAGCGAAAGGCTCAATTGGGTACGTAGGTAGGTGGCAATGTTGACATTGAAGTCCACTGTCGCTTCTATTAATTTCATTTCACATCATCGTCTTAGGTTTTGATCAAGTCCACATGTCCTCAATATTCCCTCGATATAAATATAAATTATGTATTATTGTTATTATCTTAATTATAAGATTTAATTAATTTTTTATATAGATATAAAAAAATAAATAAACTAATTAATTATTATTAAATCTAACCTCTCAAAATAAATTTATATTATATAATTTGTAATTTATTTAAATTAATTAATCAATTAGCTATTATTTTAATTATAATTAACTAATTTATTTAATTTTTTAAATTTATCTAAAAAAATTAATTAATTCTTATAATTAGAATTAAAATAACATGTCACCATCACTTTATCTTTATGCATCAAAGTTGGAAAAAGGACTAAGAATTAATAAAGAAACTTAGCCTAGTAATCAATTATAATAATGTTTGGTTAAAATGAGGGTGGCTATAGCGGTGGTCCAAGTAGAAGAAAATTTATTATTTAAATAAGATGTCTTATATTTTAATTTTTATAAATATAAAAAGTATATTTAAGAGAATTATCCTTAATTAAGTATGATAATATTTAAATTAGATCAAGTTAGATAACTATATTTAAAAAAAGTTAAAGAATGAGGGGTGGCTATAAATTATTTTATCTACATGTATGGTAAAAAGAAGATGATTTGGCACCAATAAAATATTGTACACTTTGGTTATAAGATAATCAATTTAAAGAACAATGAAAGGCTGGATGCCATCAAAGTCTTTCATGAATTAAGTTTTAGTTTATTTTTAAAATTTAAAATTATAAATACACCTAATATATTAATACTATAAAATTAGCACATCACATAAAAGCACCTAGACGACTTTATTGAATAATGGACATAAAAGTAATGGAGTGAGAGCAAATTAAAGGGTACCTCAAAGGGATAAATGTGGAAGTGAAATGTGGAGTCGGTAGAAGTTAAGATTTAAACTTCTGATATAAATAAAAGAAAAAAGTGACAAGGAGAGAAAATTAGAAAAGAAAATATACTTTTTTTTGTATTTTAATAAGAAAATAAAATAAAAATAAGAATGGAGGTGATAGGTATTAATATTATTATGAAATTTAGATTTTCTTTTTTTTCCTACTCTGTTTATCTAAACATTAAAAAAAAAAAAACTCTCTCCTCTGCCTAACATTTTGAGTAATAGGTATGATTTGAAGTTTTCAGCTTTCCCTTTCTTTAGTGTATTTCGTTTTTAAAAAAAAATATATCCATACGTTCATACAGATCATTAAAGTAATCTTAATATTTCATTATTTTTCCTTAACATACAACTTTGTTATAAAATATGTCACGGGCGTGCTAAGACATACTCATATATATATATATATATATATATATATATATAGTTTCTCCTTTTTATATATAGAAAAAGAGAGAGAGAAATGTATATAATTGAATTTAATTAATCATTGATGGATACAAGATAGAGTCTAGGTACATCCTCTAGAAGATGCCATGCTTTTTCAAACCCGCCTTCTTTGACTAATTCATAAGTTTTCTTTGAAATGAGGTTATCCAACTCTTCCTCTAATTATGCCATCAAATTATTTAAAAACCAAGGACAATAAGACACGGCAAATAATTATTTTTTTCAATTTAAATATTATTGAATATAAATAAGTATAATAATAATTTTTATTCTATTAAATGAAATCGGTATATATATCACATAGCACTATTACCTTTTAAAAAGTTATACTTTAACTTGATTAAATGTCTTTAATTTTTGTATACTTTTTTTTTAGAAGACTTAATATGTAGGGCCTGAAATACTGTCCTCAGTCATCTAACACAGCTTTTGCAAACACTCTGCCTAGATTTTGTAACCAATCCCAAATTTAGATTAAAAAAAAAAGGATAATTGTATTATTTAAAGTCTGATAGCCAACATAAATTATGTGTGTATTTAGAAAAATATAAAATTAAAATTTTAAAATAATTTTTAACTTAAATTTTGATTTAAAATTTTTAAAATGAATAGTTATATTTGTCTAAAATAATTTTTAGATTAAATTATAGTTTAAAATTAAAATTTTATATAAACTAGTAAAACTAATTTTTGAAATAATAAAAGAGTTTATGAACTACACAATTATTGATAATTTTTCAATTACAAAAATTTTTCTATTAATACTATCCAAACACTCATTTATTCAAAATTATTTTTTTAAACTCTTTTTCAAAATTTTTTTTTAAAAATTGTCTAAATTTTTTTTAATAAACTCTTATCTAAATAAATATATGTCAAGTCTTTTTATGAAGCATGAATAAACTGCAGTTGTCCTAAAATTTCTCCATATATAAAATTCTAACCTCTAAATTTATTTTAGTTATATACATGATAATCCCTACATCACTAATGATTTTTAGAATAACTTAAATAATATATTTAAACCAGTCCAATTACTGAGCTACACTTCACTTGAGCTAACGAGGCACACTGATGCCAAGTGTGGCTATAAATAACATCTTCCGCTCGGCTCAAAAACCACAACTAATCCATTCACTTCTTCTCCTATACCTTGCTCCTTAATTCCCATTCTTCTTCGTCTTCAAGTTCATCAGAATCATCATGGGAGTTTTCACATACGAGCACGAGCACACCTCCACGTTGCCTCCGGCCAAGCTTTGGAAAGCTTTCACTAAAGATGCCGATGAGCTCATCCCCAAGGCCGTCGAGCCCATCCAGAGCATAGAAAACGTCGAGGGAACCGGCGGCCCTGGCACCGTCAAGAAGCTCACCATCGTCGAAGGTATATTATAATTCCACTCTCAACTTGTCTCTCTTCATGATCGATCTTGCAATAATTTACAGAAACAAACAAAACTTAGATATCAAAAACGTGAAATTGCAGGAGGGAAGAGCCACCATGCGCTGCACAAAGTGGAAGCGGTAGACGAAGCAAGCTATATCTACAACTACAGCGTAGTGGAAGCCGGCGATTTACCGGAGACGGTGGAGAAGATCTCGGTGGACACGAAGATAGTGGAGGGTCCGAACGGAGGAGCGGTGGTTAAGATCAGCGTGAAGTACATCACCAAAGGCGATGCTCAGCCCACCGACGACGAACTGAAGACCGGCAAAGGCAAGGGCGATGCTCTCTTCAAGGCCATCGAGGCTTATCTCTTGGCTCACCCTGAATACAACTAAGTTAATTAATCACTTAATTATGCCTTAAGGGTTTGTGTGTAATTTGGTGCTTTGTGTTCTGCGATCGAGGGTGTGAGATGTCCTTTGTAATTTGATGAAAAGCTTGAGTTTGTGATCTCTGGGTTTGACATTCATAATAAGGCTACATATGGAATCTGAATATATATGTTCGATATATAGAGTTGAAAAATATATATTTCAGATTGGTGGTTTTAATTATGTTTATGTGATCTACTTTTTTTTTTAATATTATTTTACTATATCATATATTATTATATATTCAGATTCAGAATTCAGGATTTATAATTATTTTTTTTAATATAAGTATCTTTTTTAAAAATTAAATTCAAGATCTAGAGTCATCTACTCTACTACAAATTTAAAATTTAAATTTTTTTTTAAATATAAGTGTCTCTTTTAAAATTTAAATTCAAAATCTAAAGTAGTCTACTCTATTACTACTACCTCATTTTTTGGGAGAAAAGATTGAGCAAAAGTATACCCTTTTTTTGACTACTACGTTTCACCAAAAACTTTTTAAAAAAATATTTTTAAGGAATAAGATAATTGAAGGGAAAATTGTTTGAAGTGATTTCAGATATATAAAAAAAGTTGTTGAAGATATTAGAGAGAAGGATAAATCGCTTAAAATCCTCAAAAAAGGATAAAATAAAATGAGTGAGAATACTTAATAAAATTACTAAATAAAATATATATTTTGATTATAAGTATATTTAAAGTTTTATTTTTACTGAGGCACAATAACCTCATTCGATCTATATAACTAACATCATTTTGTGGGTTAAGATTTATTGACCTATTGTTGTTGTCACTTAATAAGACAGATTTCTATGCATTCTTTGACAAGTTATAGAAGCATAAATCTGTTAAATTTGAAAATAACCTGAATGAAATGACAACATTTTGAGTAATAATTAATTAATTAATTAATTACCCACCACCTTTTCAAGTGGGTCTGCACATAATAATTAACACCAAAATTTAGGTGTTGCCATACACGCCCTATATAAGTTCATTGATTGATTAATCCGCCTGAAATTGAAATAGATTAAAATTGTAAGTTTATTGGTGATTGATTTTCATCATCAAGTTTATTGACTTGACATGGCTTGAACTTGAATGATCAATACGCATAAGATTTTTGAAGGAATTGTCATAAATAATGTGATTTTTCCTTCTTATAAAAAAAGGTAATTTCCCAATTAATTAATTAATTAAAGGGAATCATGCAATAAATAATTGGCAACACGTACCAAGGCCGGCACGAAAATTGATATATGAGACAGCTCTGTTAGGTGGAAAGCAGGCAGCGGAGGCCTTGATGCTTTAATTAAGCTTATGAGATACGTTTTTATAACCATATCTTCTAAACCGATATTTCGGCCATTTATGTACACAAAGATTCAAACCTCCTAATACTTTTTTTTTTTATAAGAGTTAAATTATTAATTTATAATAATTAAAAAAATAGTTATTATTTATAAAAGTTGTGTTAGTTTTCTTAAAAGATTGCTCCATTTGGATAGAAAACTAGTACTCATTTGATAAAAAAAAACTTCCTTAATATGTAATTAGATTAAATTTAAATATTATTAGATTAAATTAGACTGAAAGATACCGCTTGATTGTTACAAAAAAATAGAGATATTTTAAAAAAGAAAATAAATTAAAATTTTATATTTTAAAGTAAAATAAACCGCTCATTTGACTCTCATTTAATTCCAGAGGGATAACCATATTCTCAACAAATTAAACGACTGGTATGACTTGGTCTATGATATTTAGTGTATAAGTCACGCCTCAGCTTCATATTTGCTTCATGAAGTCATGATATTAAAGAAGCGGTGGGTATGGGTGTTTCAAACAAGAATTTCAACTGATTTGAATATTGGACACCATTTTTTAATACTTCTAGAGAAATTACTGCTTCAAGGCAAGAAATCACCAGTCAATATTTAATTGGGTAGACCGGGAGAGTTTGACATATTATGCCCAACACATTGAAAGTGACGATCAAGTTCTCAAAATCCTTGAACAGGTTCCACACCACAAAATATTGTACACATGAAAAGTGAAGAATGATGGACGGCCGCCGACAACAACAACGACAACGGACGGCGGCTTCAACCCAAGCGTCATGTTATTGAGGAGGAGAAGACGCTTTGTTCTTGTTGGCCATTGAGAGAGCATGCAGAAAGAGGGGCAAATGTACTATTATGGATGGGTGAAAATTTAAAAAATGTAATTAATGCTCTTTAACATCTTTTTGTTACCATACCGCACCTCACCCTACCGGAAACGCAACACAGTTGCTTCAACCCAAAAGTCCATTACACCCAATAAGCCAGTAAAAAACCATTATTAAACAACAAAAAGCCACTTTCGGCTGTTGGGACTTGGGGTGCACATTTGGGCCCCTAAAAATAATTCCAAACCCAGCCGAAAATAGTTGACAATGTTATCTAGATTTGAGCTTTGGTATGAAGAAAATTTTTGTTAAAAAACTCATCAACTATAGCTAAGTGTGTGATATGAGTTAAATCTGAATATAGTCGAGATAAAATTCTGATGAATCGGGTGGATAACAAAAAAAATTTTATCTTAAAGAAACTTATTTTATTATGGTTTCAATTAGGACGTTTGAAAATATATTTTAATTTTTAGGTGCTTAAATTTATACTTAAAGATAATTGACAATTCGCCTTGCCTAACACTGATATCGTCTAGAAGGAAGGGGGATTTTATCCTACTCTTAGATGGTAGGTAAGCCTATCTTTTTTAAAAAAAAATTATAAAAAAAACAAAAGAAAAGGTTTTAAGGATGTTGATTTCAACGTTAATGGTAATGCCACATTCCTCCAAGGTCTCGCTTGAAACATCCTTTCCGATGGGTTCATCAATCTCCTAACCATCCAAAAGAAAAACAAAACAAACTTAAATTTTTTTCTTTTGATAAAGAACAAACTTAAAAAATTGTTGCTGAAGATGAACCACTCAGGTACTATATAACACTGCAGCGACGAGACACTTGCTTTATTTCACATCAATGTACTGTATGTATGTGTGCAAGTAAAGTTCATGTTTTTCAGTATAATGAAAAGTGTTGATCCATTGAGTCTAAGATCTTCCAACCAAATCTATGGCATAAAAGAAAACTCCATCTTAGCAATTTAACACACTAACGCATTAGCAACAAGAGATACATATCAAACAGTGGAATGAAATTAATAATCAGACATTATGACTTGAACATAACATGAATAGTAACAAGATCCAACAATTTTGAGCAGAAACAAACAAGTAATAGAGGACCTCACCTTGTTATATTTTCACAACAAGCCCTTAGAAACCATCTCATGAAGAAGCTTCTCTGCCTTAACATCCTCACTTTTATCAAGAAGATGTCCAATAATAGTTTTAAAAGTTATCATGCTAGGGATGCAGCCATGGTCTTCCATCTTATCAAGGAGGGCCTTTGCCTCATCAAACAAACCCTCTTTACAAAATCCTGTGATCATGCATTATTGGACACAACATTTGGATAGTGACCTTTGATCAAAAAATTCTGAAAAATTTCTCTTGCCTTATTTAATCTTTCACCAGTACATTAACCATCAATGAGAATATTATAGGTGCAGACAGTAGGTCGAATTTCCTCTCTAACAATATGTTCAAATAATGCAATTGCTCGATCAAGATCCTGCCCTTTGCATAATGCATGTAACAGAATATTATAAGTGAATATATTAGGGACATAACCCGTGTGATGCATCTCATCAAGATCACGAACGAATGGGATTCTTCCTGCCTTGCACAAGCCGTCAATAAGAGAAGTATAACTTGTCAGGAAGCAGATTTCTCAAACTCATTTTCTTCAAGAGATATACAGCTTCATCCAATCTTTTATTCTTACAATATCCATCACTCAGAATATTATAACTACAAATATGAGGTCTCACACCACTTTTAATCGTCCTATTTAATACTTCTTTTGCTTCCTGTACATTATTAATCATAAAATATCCAGCCATTAAGATGCTATAGGAAACAACAGTAGGCTTTTGACCAATCTTCATGATTTTGGCAAACACGGCTTGAGCTTCTATGATCCTTTCGTCTTTACAAAATGCATCCATTAATATTGTAAGGGTGGTCTAATCCAGGTTGATGCCTCTTTGAAACATATCATCGAGTAACTGAGTCGCTTCTTTCTATTGATGGATTCTGCAAAATTCATCAATTAGAGAACTGTATATGACCCTGCTAGGAAATATTCCCAGGTCAATCATTTATGAAAAGAAACCAAGAGCCTCTCCTACAAATCCATCTTTGCAAAGCCTACTGATGACTGTGGTGTACATAACTAGGTTAAGCTTCATTACTAGTCTAGGTAGCTTCTGAAGTAATTTAACTGCAGATCTTGTATTCCCCATTTTACACAATCCATTGATTAATGTGCCGTAACTAACTTCATACAAAAAGTACCCTTTTGCAATTAGCTCATCATGAAAATCCAAAGCATCCCCAACCATGTTATTGATACAGAGTCCCTTCATTACTGTGGTCAAAGTTATAATATCCGGTTGAAAACCCACAATACAGAGAAAGCAGAATCCAACTGACCCACGTGGCAGTAACAGTTGATCAAAATGCTCAGAAAAACTAAAGATGGAGTGAAACCCTTCAACTCCACCAGAGAACAAAGTGAAATAGCAGTGGGATACTGCTTCATCTTGATAACGGCTTGAATACTTTGTTCCCTTCATTTCTTGCTTGCTTCTTCTTCAATCCTTCTTCCTTCAAGTTTCTTTCTTTGAAAAGAAAAGGTTAAAGGTTACTTTTCTTAGCTGTTTTGAATGAAAATAAAATAGAATATTACTAAGCTCCCTTCTGTGAAAGAGTCATCACAGAGAGACTCAATTTTTCCTCCTCTGCTCAACTTTTTCAGTGAGTATTTTTGGCGGCACAGTTCAAAGCTCAGTTTCTTTATCGTTAATTCACACTCGCTGCAGATTCTACCCGCTTTTTATGGATCATATGTGATCAGAGTCTTGTACCAGTTTTACTCCAATTATTTCTTATTCAAGTTCACCTTTCATAAACGGTTCGTTCTCATAGAAATTTTCTCATTTCTCGAAGTCTCCTGCTTATATATTAGGAATTCTTATCCCGTCGTAAACCCGTTTCAATCTCAATTGGACCGAGATAAAATTGGAATGGGATGGAACATGGGCAAAATGCGTCCCACCCCATTCTCACATAAGATAGGGGTATCTCAATTCTAACCTGTCTCCTGAACACCCTTAATAGCATCACCTCATCCTTCTAACCAATCAAAATATAATATTTATGGTTAACAATTCGAAAAATACTTACATACTCACAAAATATCATCTTATTTATCAACATAATAAAATTGATTTAATAACCCTATTAGATATTTCTAGGTGCCAACTAAAATTTAAATTAGAGAAGTTATTGTACTTTAAAATATACGAAATACATTCTCTTGTAGAATTACTAAAATATAAAACTTTTCACCAAAAAACAGAAAAAAAAGGAAATTATATTTTGAACCAAAAAAAAATCTTCTCTCCCCCTTGTAATTAAGAGGAAAGCAGTATTCTATATTTCTATTTGGGCTAAAGTGAAAGTTGACTTTGTGACAAGGAGGCAAAATTATTAATCCCCATAATTTTTGTTTAAGGCATGATTCTACCTAAATTCTAGGATTCTCAGTTTGTGGCAGAGGCTTAAACAAAAAATCAACCTGTGATTAATTAGTCTAATAGCTTTATAAACTGGGGCACGGAAATATAATCACCATGTGATCGAGTATTTCATAAAAATATTATATGGAATTTAAATAATGAATTTTTCTATTTATAATTTTATGAGTTGGAGAATCTGTCAACTAGTCCCTATACAAATATATATATACAAATGAACCAAATAACAAACATTAGTGGATATCCTTCAACCACAATGGCTACTTACACTGAGGTGGCTTTTGGATCGTTCCCTAACTCTTCAAAGTAAAATTCTCCTCATTTGCAGAATTATATAGAAACTCATCAAGAACGATCCAATTATTAGTCTAATAATCTTAAGAAAAAAAATGAATTCCTTGGACCAATCAAGCAATACCCAGTTCAAACAGAGGTTCTTTTTTGGTCCCCACTTTTTTTTGTTTGCCTTTAACATATTCCCTCACCATGTACAAATAGATGCTACTCACTGATTCTTCATTCAGCCATAGACAGACTTATTTTCTTAGTTTCTGCAAAATTCCTCAGCCTACCACTCTCATTATTGTTCATCATCAAATTATGCAGAAGCCTCAAATCACAGAGATACAGGTCCGAATGGACTGTAATGGCTGTGTGCACAAGATAAAGAAAGCACTCGGTGGCATTAATGGTAAGCATATGTAACAATTTATCTTCTAAATCATCTGATACTTCTATGACTTAGCCACCATGATCTAACCATATCATAAAAACATTACCTTTAAATAGGTATATAAGATCTATATATCAACTTCCCTCAACAGAAAATAACGGCTGATCAAGAAAAGATTGTCAAAGCTATCAAGAAGACAGGGAAGACTGCCACCAGCTGTTCTCTTGCTGAACCACTGGAGTCTCCAGATCAAACAACAGAACCTCCTGATCCGGCCCAGCAACAGCCCGCGGAGGCAGCTCCACCGGATGAAACACCGCCGACACAAGCAGAACCACCAGAAGATACAGCACCACCACTACCTGAGGCAACCATACCTACATACAACAATGCAAGACAAAAGTCAGAGAACATCCTAGGAACAAAAGATGTTGGGGAGGTTCATGAGATACACCAATATCCGACATATGATGCTAAAAACTATGTTGGAGGCTGGAATAGATCCCATGATAGCACAATATATTCACAGGAGACACACCCGTCAATGTATATGCCACACAACTACTATAACACATACAAGCCATCACCTTATCATGTCAGAGAATATGAATGTCAGATCACCAACAAGCCACTCTTATCATCACAGTGGAGACTACCAAAGTGGAAACGCAAGCATTACTTCTATATTTAGTGATGAAAACCCGAATGCATGTCGCGTGATTTAAACTTTAGAATCATCAAGAACTGCTATGCTAGTAAAGAGATTACTCTTTTAGTTCAGATACTATGATACCAAATATTTGGTAAGAATGGTGTAACCTCATAGAGGAAAACTGGAGATATTTGGGTACACATCTAAGAGTGGAGAAGAATTAGAATCTTAATTCTTATCTTACAGAAAGATTCTGAATTCCTTTCACGAAAGCGCAAGGCACGTTAAACAGTACTCTTCTAGTTATTAAATTTAATTGAGAAATTAATTTTAACCTTAAATATAATTTTTTTTTATATTTATCTATTTTTCTTCAATTATCTCTATTAATATTCTCTCAATAATAATTAAATAAGAGATAGAGAAAAAAAAATTAAAGAAAATAGTTATAATATTAAAGAAAAATTATATTATATTAACTAAATTTTTTAATATAATTAATTAATTAAATAGATTTTTTATATATATAGAAGCATATTGACATGTACAAGGCCTTTGTTTTCAACCAAATTAACTCCAATAAATCTTAACCTTAGCTAATGACGATATAATCTAGTGGCATGAAAATTGAGGTCATAAATTCATCTTTGTTAAATAGAAAAAGCTAAAGTATATATTTTTTAGTTTCGTCCTTATCCTTGTTCGTCATATGACCTAAAAAAGAAGCCTGCTAGATAGGCATGAGTATGTACTTATATTAATATATAATATATTTAATTAATTTAATTATATTAATTAAATTAATTAATATAATATTTTTTTAAATATATTAATTATGTCATTTAACTCCCCCCTCTCTCTCTTTTATTTAATTAATATTAGGAGAGGCATCAATAAGAATAATTTAAAAATAATAATAAATATAACAAATAAATTTTATATTTATAATTAAAATTAAATATATAATAAAATTTTATATTAAAAATAGGAGTAGAAACTCATGTTTCATGTATATGTTCTGGAATTGTCACTCTTATTTAGTATGTCGATCTGAAAATAAGGTAATAACAGGTCTCTGCATATATAGAACAGTAATCTATAAAACATTTCATAGCAAAATAGTTAAATAAATAAATGCTACGCAATTAAGATATACCCAGATAAAACAATCGATACTGGTTGAGAGAGAAGCATTAATCCACCTAAGGCATATTCATAGACTTTCATTACTCGAGATTAACAAAGGAAAAATAATAATTTGTAGACTCTGACATTTAATACATCTGCTCCGGATAGTACCAAAATTCTCACTGAAAGGGAACTCACAATGTCGGGGGAAATCCTCTCAGTAAGTTTCACAACCGAGCTGACTCATGGAACATTTTAAGAGGCCAAAATTAGAAGGCCAAGTCCCAATTTTATTAAATTACAATTATCTTTGCACCCAATGGAGGAAAATAAATAAAGCATCTACTTCACCTATTAGCCTATCATGATATGCGTGTATAATCATCCAGATATTGTAATGTAAATGGAGAATCCACCGTTTCAGCTACTACGATAGTGTATTCCATTGCTGCTCTTTCTTGTAAAGTAGTCACCATTTGAGACTACAAGAACTTTTTTCTTTACATACAAAACTACCTCTAATCAAAATTCAAACTAACTGTCATCATCATCACTACTTATTTCAGATGCATCATCTCCTTCCTCTTCAATATAATCTTCTCTGTCCTCATCTTCGCTTTCTTCCATTTGAGGATTTCTCACTTGAGTTGTATTTTTAGAAGCTTTTTTAATCTGAAGGAATTTTAAACAAGGTCATTAGACACCAATAGCTTTAACAGTGAGACCAAATAAATTAGATGGGTGTGATTGAACCTGTGTTGTCACCAATTGCAGACGACCTGATAACTGTAACAAAGTCTCAACTGCAGATCCTCTAGAGCCAGCTATCTGAAAGGTAAAATACCCTATTTCAATTTCTCAAGAGTTGTTAAAGTTTCTCCTCTTTTATTTTTCAGATTGTAACAACAGCTTGACGAATTCAAATTGTGACAGCAGATATAAAGCATTTAAATGAGAAAGCAAAACTAGAAATGTAATCTTTGCCATAATACCTTGGTCAAGGAATCAAGCATATGTGTCACATTTTCCTGAGAAATTAAGTAGTGACCATGAATCACTAATATGCTATATATCCACGGAAGAGCGCACTTGCCGGTAGAAGAGCTGTCAAGACATAATTATTCGCACTATCAAGTGTATTGATTGAACCATTTAGGGAAGAAAATTATTTTTCTGATCTGAAGGATAATATAAATCAAGCATTCGTTCTCTTTAGCAAACTAAAGATAGCTTACTAAAAGATAGAAAGAAAGATGACAAACCTTGATTGCCAAAGAGTCAGCAAAACTTCCAGGAGCTTATATGCTTCAGATGGCTCCATAGTCAAGAGAGTTGCCCTTATCTGACAAATAAATCAATTCAGGAGCATAAACCTGTGGTGCAACTTAAAAAATGAAAGTATAGTCTAGATTATGAAGACAACTAGAATCATAATTAATAAGTCAAAGAAAAACAATTGAGAATGACTCAGCTAGAGAAAACAAACCTTTCTCATTGGAAGAGTAGCTTCAAGATCACCCTTCAAAAATGAAGAATTAAATTTAATATTTGATTCAAGATCATTTTCATCATCAAGTATCCCCAGAGATCTCATCTTGTCCTCCATGCAGATCACATCAGTCTCGCCGGCCATCTCATCTGCACAGATTGATAAAATCAACATGTAAAGTCAAGATGTGTCATTCCATCTTTCAGTATCAAGAAGATAAACCCTACCATGGTTTATATAGTTGATGTATTATCCAAGTACTTCATTCAACAAAAAAGATGATAGATCTTAGCAGTACCTTCAATCTCCATAGAAACAGATTCACTACTTCTAACCAAATCATCCATAACCTCCTTGACTGAAGAGTCTTGAAATTCTTTCTCTTGCACATAAGAATCAAAAAGCTTAGGAATTGGGAGCAAGGCATCCTCTGCATTAGCACGGTCTAGTGCAGTAACTGTCAAAAACAAGACCAACAGTTAACATAATTGAAAATAATATCAATAAAGACAGACAGATTTTATAGCATAGATACTATATACTAATTAAAAGGATCAAATGACAAGATTATGATCACCAAAAAAAGCATATGATAAGTCAAATTAATGCGAAATTCTCATTCTTGAGAACAAGGGAAATGCTAATGACAGTTCTGTAAAGACAATAAATTGTCACCTTTCTTTACATCTTTTGCCTTCCTAGACTTTACAAGGGACCTGTTCAGCCGAAGAAGAATACCATCATCAGAGAAATTTAATTTTATGTCTGAGCCAGATTGCACCGAAATTTTTTGGAATGATGGTTTTACAAGCAACCCATGAACAAGAAAAACCTGCCCAGAGGTAGGATTGTTAATGCTTTCTAACTTTGCCGCATATATTGCTGGCAATGCACCCTTGTAATTTCTGGAGGATATGCCTTCCAAAGATAATGATATTTTAGTGGGCTTCACATCACGTAGTTCCTCAATACTATTTCCAATCCAAACATAACAATCACCAACTTCTGAGATAGCCAAAACACATACGACAACATTGTCAAGCTCCCTGCTAGGAGTGCACCTGCTATCAAGAAAAACAACAGGGTGCTCCATTGCAAGAACACAACTAACTGACTTCTTTTTTGCCCCATCAATCCTCCAGACAGCAACATATCTTTCACCGACAGCAGAGGATAGAACATATTTCCCATCTTCAGTGAAGACAAGACACCGAACAGATCCCTATTAATTTAATTTTAAAACAATTATCATACAAGTAACACAATGCTCACAAAGACGACAAGGAAAATTTATGCTTATCTTCAGGGGCAAATGCAGAGGGAAATAACATAGTATACTATACATGCATATTTATACATACACATGATACTCACAGGATGGCCAAAGAACTTTTGTATCTTTTTGTGATCAGAACAATTGAAAATCTTCAGCTGTGCTGCTGCAGTAGCTATTATCTTCCCATCTGATGCAAGTGAATCAAATAAAGCAGCAAATTCAGAAGTGAAAAAAAATATATCAGAATTTCACAGGTTAATCTAAATAATGATTTGCTGAAGATTTTTTGAGTGAATAAAACTCAGGAAGTATTGTTTATAGTTTGGCATAAGTCATTTAACAACCATAGAGCTAAAAGGCACAGTTGTTTTCATTCTGTTTAAAACAGGTATGCAACTAACTTGTCAGCAGATGTGTCGTTACAAAATGCCGATTGAACCAGGAAACATGAAACCTAAGCTTCCTAGTTAGTAGTTACTGTCCTTTACAATGTAGAAGAAGCTCCACAATTTCCTAGGAAATCTTATATCCTACTTCAGATTATGCTCTTAATAAAATAAATGTGTCAACTTCCTTTCCTACGACCAAGAACTAAGAGTTCTGCAAAAGCTGTGAACTATACATACCTGAAGAAACAGACATAGAGGATATTGCCTTTGTAGAAGTTTTGAATTTTTCCAACAGGTTTCCTGTCTTGCAATCAATTTTGCAAATCATTCCATCTGCACCTGCAGTATAAACACATGATCCATTTGCAGAAGATGAAACAGCTTTCACGCCCCTGCAGGTGAATGAGCAAGAAAGAGAAATGAATGGGCAAAGTAAATATCATGTTCTTATTACAAACTTAAAGTAAATTAAATATCATCAAACCCTTAGTGGAAACAAAGGGGCAAAAACCATAGAAAGAAAGAGACGAAGAAAAGAAATACTAATCTACTAATCTTACAGTTACATTTGAAATGCAGAGAACCAACATCTCTATACGATAGGCCTAAAGTTTTACAACACAAATAGCATAAAATATTTTTAAAATATGACAACATAAACAGCATATGTTGACTATACTCCCTTCTATGCAACAAATACATCCAAATATTATGGCGTTGGAGTTACAAATTTACCCATCCCAATAGCCCCTATCATATTTCACAATATTGTAAAAAGAGTGATCGCAGATTGCAAGTCTTAGTTAAGTACAAAGACTCTACGACTTACCCAGGATGGCAGTCATCAATTCTCCAATTTAACTGACCGGCAGACACATCAAGTGCCAACACGTCACCACTACCTGTTCCAAGTACTAACAATGAGGATGTGTGTTTCCTTTTTCTCTGCAATAATTAGCAGTATCAGGAGCAAATATTCTCTAAAGGCAAAAACAATTACTCAATATAATTAAAATGAACTAACCAACCTTTCCTTCCAAAGACAACCACTTCATGCATGTATAATCTATTGAAAGATGGCCCTTCATTGATCCTGCATATATATTTGTTGCATCACTTGATGTGATGTCTGCAAACTCCGTCTGGATTTGACCATTTAGTGTATCCCATATCTATACAAGAAATTGTAAATGTGTCACACAAATTCTTTGAATGCAAAACATTCATCTTTGATCATTCAAATTCAAACTTGTTCTCATAAAGAACAAGGGTATATGTTTGAATTCACAAAAGCAGGATGTGAAGCCTAAAAGGAAGTCACTTTATTAATTAACACCTAAGAATTGTAGGCCAAAATTTTGGTTTTTGAAGCTTAACTCTTGGTGATCCTGCCCAACTTCACAAGTGATTAGCATATTGAAGACAATGACATTCAATGGAATGGATGAAAAGTTTCACGCACACGGTAAAATGGTGTGATACTGATGCCACCACAATAAATAGAATGGCAAACATTGTAATGCTTCCATAAACCCACCAATACTTGTAAGTTTCAATCATCTGTAGTTGCTAGCAAAAAGAATAACATACCTTGATGCGACCATCTCCAGCGCTGACAGCAAACAAGTCTAACGAAGGACTAAACGCTGTTAAAACGTCCCTTATGTTTGATGAACCCATTCCCCTAAAACACAAAAAAAGCAACTTGAGAAAGTGAAAAATCACAGGCACGAACAGAACCACAAGAAAATGCAAATAGTCCAAGGACTTCCGGTGCAGAATATACAAAACATGCAGCCTATTAGGACCACGAAGAAGACTCCCAAAAAAACACACACGCACAGAGAAATTCTCAATCAACAGAAGAAACGATTCAAACATGTAAACTATGAATAATCCATCATAGACACAGAAGAAAAAATAAATTTATTGTGAACCAAGCATAATAATAGTTACTTACTGAAGCGAAATAACAGCTAGAATAAGAAGTTACAGTTCAGGTAAAGGTTCACCAACGGCGTAAGGTAGAGTAGGCCAAAGGAGAATGAATATTCAGAAGCGAAAACACAGACTATAGCAACTTCTAGCAATAGCAATGAGGGCAACAGCCACTTCTCTTCCCTGTGTTTCCCGCGCCGCCGTTAGACGCTGCGCCGTCATGCCAGAGGTATAAGGAAGGATGGCTGTAATGGGCCTAATTTGGATAGATGTTACAAGGCCCAAAAGGCCTCAAGAAATACTGGACTTCTCCGTATGATTAGTCAAGGATTAAATTTAATATGGGCCCTATTGGGCTCAATCGGGATTAATTTGGGCCCAAATACCCATTGGGTCAATACAAAAAATATTTATAATCAATCATAATCAATACAGTTCCTCCCACTGGGTATCGCTTAATAAGGTCTCGAGTGTAAACTTTAGTATATGCAGAAAATCTCTATTAGGAGACTCACCTACCATAGCCAAGTGCGCGACACGAGTCAGATCTGAATATAATCGAGACAAGCTCCGGTAAATCGGGTGGGCAATAAAAAAAAATTTGTCCCAAAAAGAAGTGACTTCTAAAATTCAAAATCTGTTGATAAATTAAAAAAAATCATCAATAATACTGTATATCTTTTCGGTATCATTAATATGTAACATAAAATATAAAAATTTGTTTTATTAAAAAAATTTAAATAATAAGGTTCGTGTTGAATTCCGTACTAAGAGTTTACTCTATTTTATGATTTGGTTATTAAAAATTTTAATTAAAATGTAATAATTTTATAATGTGTGAAAACAGTATAATTTTAAAATTTAAAATAAAGTATCTCTCTTTAGAATTTTGAAATGTTTTCATACGCAGGGCTCTAGTTGGTCTTTAAGGAATGTCTTGTGATTTTAGTATGAACATTTTAAACAACAACAAAAGGATGGGAGATAGTATGAAGAACAGGTTGTTTTAAATGTTTTTGTAAAATAGTTTTCTTGTTTTTGTTGTTTATATTTTTTATTTTTTATTTTGAAAAAATGACATTATTGAAAAATTGCTTCTTACCGCCATCGCATTGGCCTTTGCCATTATCACCTGCTCTCTAAAGTCAACCTCCTTCGCCAATGAGAACCACCGCGTAATACCGCCACCCTAGACAATTGCCCCTCCGACAGTCACTATAGCTGGCCAACACCGACACAGCTGCCGTCGCTAGCCACTCTCTTCTGCCATGGTCATGAGGCAACAACAAGTGCTATCAATTATTATTATAATAATTTGATAGTAAAAATAATTATTTTTATTTATCTATATTGCCTTTCATTTTTTTACTCCTCCTACATTGTTAATATACTCTTCATTATATCTCTCATATTTTTTTAATTCTAAAAGTTAATTTTAAAAATAATTATTTTAAATAATTTTTTATTTTTTTATTTTTAAATATAAATTTTTAGAACTATTATCCAAATAGATTTTTTCCTCAAAGCTTGTTTGTGAAAACAATTTTATAAAACTGTTTTGAGAAAAAAAAAATAGAGAATAAAAACGGAGGCCCAATGTCACTTTTAAAGACCGTAAAATCTTAAAATGTCAAGGAAGAATTGGCCCTTTATTGATATTTAAAAAATAACAAAAAAAAATATTACCAAAAAAAATAACAAATAACAAAAATACCTATATAAGTATAAGTTAAAAATTCTGGAAAGATAAGTAAAAAATATCAAAAACTAAGTTAGAAATTCTTGAAACCTCAAATTGAATCGTGTTAAATTAAAGCATTATTTTCATATTCATTGTTCAACTTTGAGAAATGCCAATAGATGAGCATGAATGTGTGCCTGTGTGTGGGTTTAAAATTCTGCAAAAATAAATATAAAAAAATTGCTTAATCGAAAACAAACATAGCTAAATCTTTTAAGTCCAATTTAAATAAACAAAGCTAGTTGTTAGGATATTCAAACTAGCTTCTCAATATTTTCAACTTGAATGTGGATAGAGACTAAAAAATGAAGGTTGTTAATTGATATTTTTCAATTTTGAAAAATCTAAAGCGTCATTGTCATTGTTATTAAATTCCAAAATGTCATTTTCGTCACAACAACTAGAAATGCGCCATGGTTGTGGAATTTTTGAGCTGAACAGAACACCTTTCCGTTTGGAAAGGTTGAGAGAGAGAAATAAATAACTAATATAAGGTAAGCTTGAGCGAACAACCTATGCTCGTAGCCTCAAAAGAAAAAAGCTCCAATGATTGCTTTACTAGTTTTGGAATCCCATGCACCTACTGCCTAATTTCTTTCATATTTTTTTTTCATTTTCAGTCATTATAACATTTATTTAAAAACAACAATAATCTTTTTGGTTGGCTTTTGGAATTTTATGCACTAGCCTCCGTGTATACAAATGCTACCTCAACTTATAAGCCTAAAAACAAAGGGTACTTTTGACTTCTTTTGGTGTTTGCGAAGAATATTATTCTTTATTTATAAAATAGTTAGATAATTAATTTATATATATTAAAAAATATTAATAATTAAATTAATTATTCATAAAAAAATTATTTATATGATAAATTATTCTTTTAATAGAAAACTCTTCTAATTTGTACAATTAATATGGAGAATTTAAAAAAATATAAATTTAAAATATATATATATATATATATATATATATAACTCTCATATTCATAAATAAAACAAATTCCTCTATTAGCTTTTACATATAATATTAGAAAGTAATTGGGAAAATTGGGGAAAAGCACCTGGTGAAAATTTTGTTGTGAATCTAAATCAAAATGTCGATATTTAGAAAATAATGGTACTTTTTATTTATAAAAATTTATAGATATTCTCACCAATAAAATTTATAAAGGCAAGTTTTCCCCAAACAGTGGCATACTTCACTAAAGTTATATCATCAAACCCAAAACTTGCTAACAGTGATGTGAAACCAAACACCCTTGAATAAAATAAAGCTTGCAGCTGAACCCTTAATCATCACTTCAAAACTAAAAAGGTTATTCTTCAAATGCTGTTTTTAACTTTTATGTATGGTTGGATTATGTTGACAAAAGAAAACTGACATATACATTCATGTAGTAAAATGAAAAGGGATCTCTTTATAGAGATTGGTTGAGACAGCTTTTAAGACCAAAATACTAAATATATCCATTAGATGAACACCATTGTTTTATTATGTTTACCAGGTACCACCAAATCTTACACAAACAAGTGACATAAGGCTAAAAGTTGAGCTATCTTTAATTGGAAGTATCACCCAAATCCATTACATGATTTACAGTAATTGAAGAAACAGTCACAATAAACTAAAATGCAAAATTATCCAATGCCGATTCCTCCTGTTGCAGCACTAACAAAATTTCATTACAGCATGAATGAAGATATGAAACTGTACAACAAATAATGTGATGGTGATGATGAAGATGAAGATGATGATGATGAAGGAAAAAAATGAACAACCCGGACAACTCTTGTCTTATTGGAACAAATGTGACCTAATCTGAGATAGCACGGCAATTCATTCTTTTCTAATAAATGTGAAGCCATGGCACTCAGGAATATGAATTTCCACTTGAGGAAGGAACTTGCAAACAGTCCTTAAGATATTTGTTATCAGATCTTCCAACGAAAAATGACCCGTGGACATTTTTTTTATCATCAATCCTTTCCAAAAAAATTGCCCGCGTTTCAATATTAATTGGCAAATGCAATGACAAACACTCAAGTAACTGCAACTATGTTCTGTCATATATATCACAGGACAGAGGTTTTACTTTTTCCAGTGAAGCTGCTGATGAGGGTGAAGCAAGATGAAGAAGAATTCCAGAAGTTATCAAGGTTTGGACAAGGTTCTGGGAGAACTGAGACAGAATAACCAGACACATTTGAGCAGTCCCAGGAAAAGGGAGACACAGGACTCATAGATAAGGATATGTTGGAGAGGCATATGTTACTGAAAGGAGATTCCAGAATCCCCGTGAAGTTGCCAGCTACGGTGATGTTTGAACCAGTCACATCCTGCAAGGTGATGTGATCTAATTGGGGAAGAGCATGAGGATCAAATTTATCATCCGGATGAGAACCACAATGTCCTGTGGCTGAAAATGCCTTGTAGATATTCTCCATTTCTACATCTGATATGAAGATTTCTCTGATATACCCACCTCTGCCTTTAGTGGTTCTGAACTCAATCCCATTGTGTGAGTTGTGAAGATGAACATGCTGCACCAGAACATTCGAGATGCCTCCAGACATATCACTTCCAAATGCAATGGTAGAACCAGAAGATGCTTCAAGATAAACCCTTCTGATATGTACATTCTTGGTGGGCCTCCCATAGGCAATTCCGTACTCATCCCACCCACTTTTTAGAGCAATTGCATCGAAGCCCATGATGATGATACAATCTTCTATACAAACATTATCAGAAGAATCTGGAAATATAAATTGCAAAAACATGAGCTATGAAGCTGTTGAGGTAAAATATTCAGGTAAAAACACTATGAGATATGAAGTAAAGAATATAATCACTTAAAAATCCCACAACAAATGAGTAGCATGCTATGTTAGTCCATGTTGCTCAATCGTTGTGGGATTTTTTGGTGATCATATTCTTTACTTGAGACCTCATAGTGATTTTCTTATATGTTTAAACTTCCTAATGAAGCCTCACGAATTCTGACTAATGGATGATGAGCAAATTTGTTTAATAAATGTCATTCTCCGCATATGAACCACAAAAGAGTTCATCGAGGACAGCAAACCTGGTACTATGCCAACAGTATAAGGTGAATCTGGAGGAGCAGAGATTGAAATATTTTGAATAATTACATTGCTGCATCATATCACAACAAGTCTAACTGAGTCAGTATAAAGCTTCATCCAAAACAAGTATAAGATCGTTCAAAGTTTAGATGAACACAAACATTACCTGCAATAAACTGGGTGAATGCTATATGCAGGAGCATTTAAGATTGTGAGATTTGAAACAACTACGTATTCAGATGCTACAATTTCAACCAGATGAGGACGGCTATGGTTTAAGGAATGAGAGCTAAATTTGTCCCACCAAACCATTCCCATGCCATCAATAGTTCCATTATTGCCTGGTAAATTACATGAAGATGTTAAAATCTTAATGGCAGAAGCAGATGCCATTTACAAAAGTTATAAAGAGGTTTTGCTGAAAGAGGCAAAGGCTGATGAGCAAAAAATAAACCTGTTATGACCACATCTTCTAACTTGTATCCATTTATCAAGCTCTGATATCTTCCTCCTGGAACTTCTGTCCCTCGACCATACGAAGGTAAGGGTTCAACCACATCCCAATAAGATAGATCCTAAATACAGATAAATCACAAGTGGAAAACTCAAAGTTCAGGAATTACCCTCAAGATAACAACGAAAAGACACTAACTAGCATTCAATATCTGCGACGTATGGTGTCATTATCAATTCAATACTCAAATAATTCTTCTATATGTATCTAAGTATGTTTTGTTTCAACCTAGAAAACTTTTATCCCCCCAGAAAATTGTGTTAGTATCATCATCTTAGTAATCCTTAAATGGAGAGAAGTTGAAACCAAGTTAAAATCTTTAATAGAATCAAATTGAGTTTGGGGTAAAATACCTGAGATCCAATAATAACAGCGCCTTTTTCCAAAAAGAGGGTGAGATGGCTTGTGAGATTGAAGCTTCCTGTGAGCCATTTTCCAGGGGGCACATATAGCTGAGCGCCACCCTTGTCAGCGAATGACTTAAGATAGAATATGGCATTTTGGAAAGCAATCGTGTTCAATGTTTTGCCATCTCCAACTGCACCAAACTCCCTAATGGACACAGTGTGTGGTCTTGGATCTAGTTTTGGAATATAATCACATTGTCCACCATTGCCATCTCCATGGATACTCACGGCATTGCTCAATGCCAACAACAGCAAGAGCAATGCCACCTGAAAGAGAGTCAACCATAAAAATTTAGAGCCAGATGATATCCTTCTCTGGGTAAAAACATCATATAACTTCCGTGCATATCTGATGACAATGTGCATGAGCTTTGAACAACAAATCTGAGTAAGTCAATCATCCAAAAGAAACACAATTAATGGATTGAAAGCAGCATAACACTGAAGCATATGGAAGATGACTTGGAACTTCAGACAAAATGCCTGGTCAGAGGAGTATTAAAACGTGTTCGAGTTCATCAGATCATACAGAATTTTATCAGAGCCTGTTATGGAGGGTAAACAATAAGAGCAAATCCGATAAGAGAGAACCCAAAGCAGCATATTTTTTAACTCAACTTTCAAAGATTGAAAATTTTTCAAAAGCAACCATCCTAGTTCATCGACCCAAAGCAATCCAGTCCAGGGATTTCCCGATTAGGCTCGAGCCACAACAAGAAGAAGAGGAAGAAAGCATGGCAAAATAAAACCCATAAGAAAACGATCAAAAGAAACGTACTTACTAGCATCTTCTTGGGTCAAAGCCGAAGGAGACAAAGACCGGCGCTAATGCCCAAGCACAAAGAAATAGCTAAAGTGCAGAGAAGAAGCAGAGAAAAAAGGCGGAAGAGAGAGAGAGGAAGAAGAAGCACCCACAGAACCGGGGCAGCTTTTGCAAGTTTGGGTATTATAAGCATTAATTATATAAATGACAGCAACAGATTGCACAGCAGTGACCTCTAATCATTTTTTCTACGTCTGTGTTAAGAGAAGAATTTGCAATAGAAAATGAGAAAGGTACTACCACAAAAAAATGACAGCTTTCGATGCATTAATAATAAAAATGATAATGCAAGAAGAAAAAGCCACTCGGGCAAATCAAGCAGGACAAGTGGGGGAAGAAATAATGTCGGGGGAAAAAAAATACAACGTAATATTAATTAAATAATAATTAATGAACACTAATTGCAATTACTCTGTTCATCAATATGATGAATAACGTCTCTCGCCGACAAAATCGTTTGAAACGGCCCTCCTGGCTGCATTGGAACAGAGAGAGAGAGTGTGTCCTTGCTTGTTTACCCATAATAGTAATAACCTGTTCTTTTGTCTGAACATATAATAATAAACTAAAAGTTAAAAGACATTACAGTGTAAAAATTTTGCCCATTGTAAAATTCACATATGTCAATAATTTAGTGTGTTATTTTTAGGTAAAATTTCAATTTAAAAAAATTTAAATAAATAGTTATTTTTATCTAAAAATAATTTTGGTAAAAATCATAATTTTGAATAAATTACTAAAAATAGTTTTTAGAACAATAAAAGAATTTATAGACTATCTAATTAGTATTTTACCATTACTTTGTCTTATACTCTATAATCTGTTATCTCTCTCATCTCTCCTCTCTCCTCTATCCTTTCCCGTATCTCTTCTTCACCATATCTCATATTTTCTCTCTCTTCTCTCTCCTATTTATTCTCTACCATTTCTATATTTTCTCATCTTCCCTCTCTCATACTTTAATCAAATTATACCCTTTTTAGTAATTTATCAATATAAAAAATAATTTTACTACTAATCATCTAAATATTTTTATTTTTAAAATCTATTCTTTCTAAAATCTATTCTGTAAAAATTAATACAAATAAACCCTTATTACCAACACCAACTGTCTGGCCAAAAAACTCAATATTATAAACTAAGAATAATATGATTTTTGTTGATATAATTGATAAGAAGTTTGTTTATAAACTATAAGATAATAAGTTTAAATTCTATTATTGATATAAAGATTTTAATAATAAATAATTTAAATTAATTTATAAATATTTTTAAAATTTAGACGAATTCATCTGGAAGATTGGAATTCAATTTATTTTAATTTTTTTGCAAAAAAATAGAATTAATATAATATTTAATCTCTTAAATTTACTCTCATCTTTTATTTTATTCTTTTAAATTTTGAATTATAATTTTTTATTTATATAATTTAATAAAAATTTAGATTAAAATTCATGTAACTTTGATACAGATTTAATAACTAAAAAAATAATTTAAAAAATTGGGTAACTTCAATATATTTTGCATAAAGATTTGATTTTGTTTTTAAATTCATACAATTTAATTATTGGTAGTGGAAAAGGTACTTAACGTGGAAAACTAAAGATTATGTCTTTGCAGATGAGTGTATACGTGGGAGAAGAGGGAGAACAAGGTAAAAGAGCAAGTAGAGTTAATAAAATTAGCTCAACCTACTAACTCGTTTAAAAATATTAAGTTGAGTTATGATATTAGGTTGTATTTAGATTAGTTTTTAGAAAATAAATTTTAGGAAGAATAGATTTTAGATAATAAATTTTTAAAAGAATAAATTTTGGGGAGAATATATTTTAAAAATAGAGATGTTTAGATGATTAGTAGTAGAATTACTTTTTATATTGATAAATTACAAAAAAAGGTAAAATTTGATTAAAGTATGAGAGAAGAGAGATGGTAGAGAATAATTAGGAGAGAGGAAAGAAGATAGAGGGTAGAGAAGAAATATGAGAGAGGAAAGAGTGTAGATAAGAGAGAGAAAATATAAGATAAGGTGAAAAAGGGAGATAATAGAGATGAGAAATAATATAAAAAAAATATGATTAAAATAGTAATTAGATAGTCCATAAACTATTTTACTGTTTTAAAAATTATTTTCAGTAGCTTATTCAAAATTATAGTTTTAACTAAAATTAATTTTAAATAAAAATAATTATTTATTTTAAATTTTTATAATTTAAGATTTTATCTAAAATTAATTTTTTTAACCTCACTCCTAGATAGGCACTTGATAGACTGTTTTGGTAAGGGTATTTTTTGAGTATGTTAAGTTGACGGGTTAATCCTTATTTATCATTATTTTATTTATTTTAATCGTAATCCAGTTATTTGAGTGTCCCCCTGTCCTACGCCTAAACCAAATCCCCCTCCCCTTGTCAGTTCGTCCTCTCGTTGTTTCCTCAGGTTCAGCCTCCTTTATCTCTCAGTCTCAGGCTCATCGTCTCCTCGATCCCCATGGCAAGAAGCGCGAGATCGTCAGTCATATCAAATGGAACGCTAGGTCTAGGGTTTTGGACAAGCATTTCACCTTGGCTGTCGCCAGGTTGTTCTCATTCCGGATCTTCAAGGTATGTGTCTTCCATTCTCTTCCTCAGTCATCCTGTCATGTGCGATGAATTTTGCTCTCTTTTTATGTCCGTTTTAAAAAATAAATTAAACCAAAAAATTAGCTGGTTAGTGGGCCCATAGTGGGTTTGGGATGGTTAAATACCAACCCACCTCTAACTTAACCTGCCGTGAGCAGCCTATTTTTGACAAATTAACCTGCGTTACCCCCTCTAGGAGTAATAACTGGTTTACATTCGTAAGTCGGTCATTAGCGTGGGAAAAACATAGGATTAGATGGGGTGGGGAAGTGATAAGATGACCGTGAGGGTGAGGAAATAAAAGCGTGGATATGTGACACGTAAGAGTGAGCACGTTGGGAGGTACGAATGAGAGAGTGCCCCAGGAGGTGAGAGGATAAATAAAAGAGAATAAGCACAAGTGAAGGAGGGCATGGGGCAATGAGAGACGGCATGTGGATTGACAGAAGAGAAGGGGGGTAAATTGGGGCCCACGTCAATCATGCAAAGATGCTAGCCTGGCTTGACAGAACGTAACGCATTTCAAAATGATCAACCAATCTTAACAAAAAGTCCAATTTCTCTTCGACACGTCACCCTTTACTCCCCCATATTTTTTCCATTGAGCTGGCCTTTTCCATTTTTTTAAAAACTAACAAATAAATAAAAAAAGACAGAAAAAATACTTTAAAAAATAATAAATATAAAATATAATTTTATGTTGATAATGCTATATCTATTGTTAATAATATTTAATCTATTATTAGTAATAGTCCTAATTTAAAATTTATCATTTTTCATAATTTTTTTATATTTTTTTCCTAATAAATAATAATGGTAGGCAACTACCTATATGACAAATTCCAAAATAAATCAACAAATATAATAAACCATACAAATCAATTTTTCATCCATCAATATTATTATTAATATTTGCAAAGAGTACACCTCTAATAATTTAACATTTATAATTATTATATAGCCTTCTAATTGGCACAAAAAAACATTATTATTATTATTCTCTTTTAATATGTGACATTTTAATTTTAATATTCTAATAATATTAAGGTAAAATTCTACTACCAATAATTTTACTCAGGCATTCAATAATGCAAATATTAATTTTAAATAATGGTAAAAAATATTATTGTTAAACATAAAATTTACAGTAAATTATATCTTTTGTATATGTGGAAAAGCAATCTAAAATTGTTCCTTATATATATATATATATAAGAACACCGTCACCATCAGCTACATTATTGTTTGGCTGAAAACATTGTCATCTCATAAAAAAGGAAGTCATTACAAATATAAGAACCAAACTTTTGGCTATAAAGAATACACAATGGACTCTTGCAATAAAAAGCTGTTATTTGCATGAAAATGATATGAACACAACAAATCAGTATTGAGTAAGCAATTTTATATAAATGTTTTAAATTTTTGACGGTTTTATTAACTTATACATTTTTTTTCCAAAAATAATTAAAATACCTACAAATTTCCTTACAAAATATATATACAGGAAATATCTCCACATAAAATACATGCACAGACTCAGAATTAAGATGCAATCAAACACAATTTTTAACTCTGAACCTGCCCCGTTTCTTCCAAACAAAATAATTAAAATGTCTTCAAAAATAATATTATTTTTTATGAGAAGAGACTTAGGTGAGTCGGGTCTCACGTGTTAATTAAGAGGAGCATGATCTTAGATTTAAATAGTACTTATATATATATATATTTATAAATTATCTACTAATAAAATACCCATATCAATAATAAGATTTTAACTTATGATTTTACAAATTATAAGTCAAGTGCTTACTAATTGGACTAATTTACTGACAAAAATAAAATTATTGTTCTTAAACATGTGAGTAGTTAATATTATACAATCCTACACACACATATATGCGAATTTTGAAATGTTATGCCAGTGTTATTTTCTTGGTTAAAAAGGGCAGGTTTAACTTATTTTAACCATAATTTAGTTCTGTTTTTCTTATATGGTAGAATTAATTTTTGTTTAATACTTATTATTAATTTATTTTTTATATAGTACAATAGTATCATACGATATATGTAATCAATTACACTTAATAGGATAAAGTTTATTTTTGTTATTATATTTGTTATTAATTTTATCTCACCCAAATTAAGTAGATGTATTATATAAATGCAATATCTTTGTATTTAAATAAATTGTCTTCATTTTATGTTCACACAAAAACAAACCGAAAGAGTACAGTGATAAGAGAAAGATTTTTATTTTTATTTTTTTTAAAAAAAAAAGAGCGATTATAAGCTATAACCATGACCCATACAACCCATATATGTTCACATAGACATTTATTTCTCAAAATTTATAAATGCAAAAATGAAATGGTCCAACTTAAGATAAGATACATGAAAGAAAAGCATTTCAAAAAAATAAATAAATCGGAACTTATTTTTTCTCATGAAAACACCAGTCACAGCAATGTTCTTGGTAGCTCGTTGGTTAAGTCATGTCAGCTTATTAAACTCATGAACTTAGTGGATGGGTTCAGTACGTATAGTAAGCTGAAAAAACAATAAAAAATATTTTATTAATAGAAAATGTCTAACACTTCGAAACAAAAAAGAGAAAGAAAGTAAAAAACAGTTAAGATTGAATAATCGTGTAATAAATAAGTATATGTTGTAAATGTTTTTGCCACAATAGATTTTTTGAAATAAATGCTTAAGAAACCCTTCATAAAAAATTACATAAATTTATTTTCTTCTTTATTTGTGTGCATCCAGTTGTTCTAATTTTATGGAATAAATTGACATTTCTACCAAAAATTAAATAATATTAAATTTTGGTATTTATAGTTCATAAGTTTTGATCTTTCATATTTATTTCTGTCTAAAACTTTTGTTCTCATATTTTAATAAATATTTGATTTATTTTGCCTTCATAAGGATCAAAATCTACTATTTAAAATTATAGGTATCAAAATTAAAATGATAATAAATTATAAGGACTAAATATTATATTAACTTTTAAAATATCATATTTATTTTAAATATTTTTTTTTTAAAATACCGTCCTTATATGGCTGTGTTTGGCTCTCATTATGAAATACCCTTCGAGTCATCAATATATAATATATTTAACTAATTTAATTAAATTAATAAAATTAGTTAAGTTAGTTGATATATGATTTTTTTTATAAAACACTCTGATCATCTTTTTTAACCCATCTTCTATCTCTTACTTAATTTTTGTTGAGAAAATATTAATATGGGTAATTTAAACAAAATTTATACAAATATATCTTATATTTATAAATAATATAAACTCCCTAATTATATTTTATATTAAGAGCTTGATTAATATATAAAGATAATTTGGTGAAAAACATATATTAATATTTTTTCTTTAATGCCAACCAATTTAAAATGAAGAGAGTATCCTAAATATTTTAAAGACAGAAATAAAATATCAAGAGAGAACTATAATATTGTTTATAATTGACAAGCCAGTATATTTACGCCAATAGATTAATTAAAATGATTAATTCCATTGAGTATACATGGAATTGGCTTCCCAATTAACAAAAGGTATGAGAAGGGAACCATTGCCGTCAAGTATGGACATAATAAAAAAAATATAATAGATATTATTCATCTAATACTTAAATATGAGGGAGTATTAATTATATATTGTGAAAAATTAATTATTTTCTTTTTAGGTCAAACAAAAAGGATAACTTAAAATAGTTGTCGCATTATTATAAGTCTTTCTTAAAAAAAAGTAATAAAAAATTATATAATTTTGTTTGTTTGAACTCACCTAAATTTTCTATGATAATTAAAACAATACCATATTTTTATTAAGAAAAACAATATAACGTGTTAATTAATAAAATATCTCATAGAAATTGCAGGGAAAAGTCACTAGCTTATAAAATTACAGGAAATTAATCAGATATTTCACATGGATATAATGCCCAAAAACCGTAGTTTTATAAGGTTTTTTAGGTAAACTTATAATTAAATTTTTTAAAAATAAATAACTATATTTGTTTAAACGAGCTTTTGAATCAAATTATAATTTAAAACTAAAATTTTAGATAAACTGGTTATAATAGCTTATAGAACAGTAAAAGAGTTTATAAACAAACCAATTACTATATTACTCATATTTTTTCTTACACATTCTCTCCTCTCTCTTACTTCTTTCACACAATTTCTTCTCTCATCTCTTATATCTTCTCATTTAATATTTATATATTTTTTCATAATTTATCAATAATAAAAGTACTTATAAAAATAACTATCCAAACACTCATTTATTCAAAACTATTTTTTTTTATAAACTCTTTTTTAAAAGTTTTTTTCTATAAGCTACTTAATTTTTTTTTATAAACTTATTTTCAAAATCCCATTATACAATTGAAAGTTTACATACTATATATATAAACATATAATGAATGGCTCATGTTACTTTAATTTATCCATCGAATCAACGCTCAACACGTGCACTTCTGTCATTGGATCATTCTCCCCCAGTTTTCTTGTCTAGACAAATCGAATAATAATAAGAATAATATAATTTTCATGCTCTGAAACACTAATTATAAATGCTGGTAAAAAAAGAAACACTAATTATAAGAACTTATTCTTGGTATGAATGGTTTATCCACAATCCAGGTCATTAGCTACCAAATCTCCATACATTAAATAAGTCAAAGTCAAATCCACGAAATGGCTTCTTAGTTCTTGCATGTGATCATAATTATATATCAGATTTAGATATATTAAGTCTGCACATTAAATTAAGCAAAACAGATACTAATATGTGTGGATTGGCTAGCAGCCTAGCCCAATAAATGAATTTGGAGTGGATAGGAAGTAAAAATTTTATGAGTTAAATTTTAAAAACAAATTAAAGAAATGAAATTATAAAATTTCTAAAAAAATATATAAAATAATAGAATAAAAAAAATTAATGAAAAATTTCTAACTCAACTTCTCCTATTTTCTCACAGTAATAGTAACAAGACCTTTATCTGTCTGTCGTTTAATATTTGTTTACCACGTGATCCTCAGTAATTTCACAATTTTTCTCAATCTCTCTGCCCTTCATGTTCAATATCCTCACTAAAACAAGTATTTTAAAAAAAGTGACACAATTTTACATAATAAGATTTAAATATACGAAATCTCTTTAAAGTAGGTTAATTGCATATAATTTTCTTATTTTTAAATATTTAAATTAATTTTTTTAATATTTTATATTTTGATTATTAAAATTATATTATTAAATTTACTTTTAAAATTAACAATTTTTATTATTTCATAATTTTTATATTTTTTATTATATAATATATTATTTAAAAAATAATATTTTGGCAATTTGCACTTAATTTTAAATAGTTTATATTGTTTTATTTAAGTAATACATAGTCAAATAAATATTTTATATTTTTAATTATCTAAAAAATATTTTAAATTATATGTTAAGTGTTATTTAACTATTTTGTATTTTAAAAATATTTTATTGCAAATATTAAAAAAGAGTTAAAATTATATGTGGAGTGTCAAATATTATTTTTTAAATGACATGATATATAATAAAAAATATAAAAATGATAACATGATAAAAATTATTAATTTTAACAGTAATTTTAAATATAATATTTTAATAATCAAAATATAAAA
Organism: Leucaena leucocephala; assembly: GCA_037074615.1. Classification (NCBI taxonomy): domain Eukaryota; kingdom Viridiplantae; phylum Streptophyta; class Magnoliopsida; order Fabales; family Fabaceae; genus Leucaena; species Leucaena leucocephala. The sequence goes on from CM073562.1 coordinate 15,406,345, forward strand.
TATAAAATATTAGGGACATCATTTAAAAATTTAAAGATTGAGGAGGTTATGTATATCTTTCACAATGTCCAAGGGAATTTTTATATATTTTAGTTTAATAATAAATAAGATAACAAAATTTTATTAACTCTTATAAATTAATGAACTAGACACACACACACACACACATACATATATAATACATATTTAAAAGTAGGCAGTGTTGTATTTATAATATACGTACTTAAATATATACTAATGTTGAATATTTATTCTTTTTACAAATTACATGTGATATTATTGCATTAATTATTGTCTATACACTTTTTTTTTCAATTATGTTTCTCACTCGTTCTGACTCTAAGTAAATATTTAAATTTTAATTTATTATATTATATGTGACTAATTTTTAAATTTAAATATGCTAGTAATTTAATTAATTTTTTAATTTTAAAGAAATTATGGTGGAGGAGTCCCGGATCAAAGGGGCGTTGATTTGATGGGTGGGGGTGTTCCATAAAGGCAGTGAAACGGGGGGAATTGAAATTGGACAATAAATGCACAGTTCTCAACAGATGAGAAGGGGGTGTTTGATTTTACACAGAAGAAGAGGAAGTCTCAATATCTTGACCTGCACTCGTTACTGCACAACGCACCCCCACCCTACTATTCCTTTCATTGAATGCCAATGATGCACTACAAAACAAACATATTTATTACTCCCACCACCAACGTACCAACCTTACCCAATTCCCCTCCACCCCCATCTCCCTCCCTCTCCCTCTCCCTCTCCCTCTCTCTCCGGCCTGCTCCACGGCTGCTCCTTATCTTCATTTTTCATAACCCTTCTGACCATGTGTTATCTGATGCTTTTTTAAATTTTATTAGTATCTGAATATTTTTTTAATAAAATATTAAACTCAATCACAATTTAAAAATATAATAAAATCTTTTTTTAAATAATATTAATATTATATAGAATGAATCATTTATTATTTTTAGATATAAATTTATGAGTCTAAATATCTTTTTAAATAATATGATTAAAATAATACTTTTTAATAATATTTAGTAGCTCTCATTGGCCCATGCTAACAATTTTGTTATTAACAAAAAATTTATGTGTATTCTACACAAATCTCCATCAAGGATAATATATAATCTTAAGACTCATAGAGTATTTATATAAGATTAATAAAATTATTTACTAAAAAAATTATCATAATAATAGTAGGAATTAAACTCATATTCTTATAAGATAAAAATCTGCTCTCTCTTCTCTTTTATTTTTTTGTTAAAAAAAGTTTAGATAGATCTAATATCAGTACCTACTAAAGTTAAGGTATAATTCTATAATTTAAAAAATATTTATAAGATATTTATAATATCATATACTAAAAAAAATTTAACTACGGCAATAAAAATCAAATATATATATAAATATATTTTTTATTATTTATGTTAATTTTCATTGGTTCTTCTCGTTTGTGTTTGTAAGGGTCATCTTAGGATATTTTTTTTCTGGGTCCTTAATATTGATGTTAGTGTAAATGTGGTCCATGATCAGTGGCTTTCCAGTTTCCATGTGGCAGCTCTTAAGTTTCGGTTTTCAATACCACAACACCTAATTATGCAAACGACCAAAGTTTTCCACTATTCTCTCACAAAACGACGATATCCCCACATGGTCCAGATTCCAGGATAGCTCTGGTGGTTTTTCCCCCATGACCAGTGTCCTTTACTCAAAGGGTTTGATCATGTTTTTTTTTAAAAAAACTATTGCGAGTTTCTAAACAAGGGGATATTTAAGTAATAAATTAACAATAACAAGTTATAATATATAAATAAATAGTGTTTAAGGGTATTCCATCCTATTCCTAATTCATAAAATTGGAAATATATTTGGGCCTATCTCAATATATTTGTATATATTTTTTATCTAACTATATATTAATATATAGCATTATAGCCCATTTTGTAAGATAATGTCAGAAAATTGTTAAAAATATATGAATTTATCACCATTTTGCTCTTTCTTTTAATTTAGGTTCAATTTGTTTATTTTTTTTGTTAATTTGGCCCATCTCATCTCGACCGGGACGCCCTTGGGATGGGGCGATCACCCCTGGCAGAACTGACTATAAATTGATATTCCTTGGAATTTTTTAGTAGTAAATCTCTTATTTGAAATCTTATAATAATTCTTGCTTTTAACCATTGGAAGTTCAGGGTGTGTACGTACGTCTTGGTTCCAATCCCATTTTTTTTTTAGTTGGAAAGCCATTTATAAACCATTTGAATAATAGTTTAAAAAATAATTTATAAATTTTTTTAGACAATTTTAAAAAAATTATAGAAAAAATAATTTTAAATAAATAAATATTTTAATATTTATTATTAAAATTAAAAAATTATTAGAAAATATATAATTTTTTTGTAAATCACTATGAAAGATATTTCGAAGGCATCAGATTTGTTTTACAGCTCTCTCTCTCTCTATCTCCCTCATGTGTACGTATATAGCTTTCTTGGTTCCTTATGATACCAATACGTTTTGAAATTCATAGATAAATGCTAAAGCTGAGCCGTATGTACTGCAAGCTGTATAATTAGCTCGAAAAGCAGAAGACTCCTTTGGATGAGTAGCGATAGTCAAAATAATCATATTATGAAACTAAAAACACTGAATAATTTTTACGAAATCAGGATTTAATATCACATGTTTAACATAGGTGATAAAATGAACTAAAAATGCAACTTTTTTTTTTAAATTTTTTTATCTCTATTTAAGAGCATATTTTTTTTAATAAAAAAAGTATTGAATTAAAGGGGCTGATATATGGGATTATCAATTTATTTCAGAAGGCGACTATTTTATAGAATTAAAGGGAGCAAGAAAATATGTAATTGTCGGGATATGTGACTAAGGGTAGATAATTATTATAAGTTGTGCGGTAAGAAACTCTCATCCTAAGGAGATTAAATTGAGAAAACTTACATCCATTTAATAACTTAATTTTGTTTGAATTTATAGTTTGGTTAGTAATATTTAAATTGCTTAGAAGGCTTGGTAAATAAAAGGAAGAATTACAATATAATATGTCAAATAAATGACTTAATTATATAAAATTCTTTATGATAATTTATAAATAAAAAGTTAATAATAATAAATTTTAATATAAAAATTGACAACAGATAAAAATTTATTCTATTAATTAATTTTTTTTTAAGACCATATGATAATTTTCTCTAAATAAAATTAGTACTCATTTTATTCTTAATATAATAGTATCTAATTAAGGAATTGATTATGACCATAAATATAAGATATATTTTTTATATTTATCAGTTTTTTTTAAATTATTTTTATTAATATTCTTTTAATAATAATATGGTAAAATAGGTTGGGGAAGAATTATAAAAAATAATTATAGTATTTTAAAAAAATATATTATATTAATTAATTAAATTTAATTTTTTAATTTAATTAAATTTATTAAATAAGATCGAAGGACAGCTTGAAGCATGTTACTTTCAGATGCAGGATTTGCATGTGTGGCCAATTATACCAGGGGTTAAAAAAGTCAAAAGATAAATACTTTTGGTAATATTAATTCGTACTATTTTTACGACACTAAAAACCAAATGACATGTGATGTAAGGTAACAAAACTTTATTCTGCCATGCTCGAGAAAAAGAAAGCGTAAACGTTTTTTTTTTCTTTTTCGAGTCAAATCAAAATTGATTTAATTAATTTGATTTATTTGGGTTGGTTAGTCTGTTTTTTAACAGAAAAGAGTCAATTTTATTAATTTTCAAAACAACTTACACACACTAATTCACCAAAAAGTTAAAAACAATCAGCTACCTTTACAACAATTACTATGAACCAGAAACAAAAACATCAGAACAACAACACAGAAAAAAACCAAACTAGCACATTGTTCAACAAAACAATGAGGAAAGTTAACCAATACCCATGCGCTTTGAATCTTCTCTTGCATCTACAGAAACCTTCCCCCTTCACAAACTGAGTCAGCCATAAGAACCTGACACAAGAGAGATGATGCTGTCTCCAGCCATCCATTGGGCTCCACCCCTCTGCTTCCTTCCGCTGCTAGAAGATCTGCAGCACTATTGCCTTGGCGAGCAACCTAGGAAAAAAACACCTCGGACCTCTCCTCAGTTAGTAGAAGGATCTTAGACAAAATAGATGCGCTTTGTCATTCCACCTTTACAACTGATCTAGGAAGCGCACGTTTTAATAGTTACTCACAATCAACTTCAATACATATTTTTTGCCCAAAAAATCTGTCACTTAACAATAAAGCTTCTTTCAAAGCCAAACATTCAGATTGAAAGGGAGAACTGGCTTTGATTCTTCTTCTTAGACCACCCAAGAACCTCCCATTACCATCCCTGCACACAACTCCTATACCTGAATAACCAGTCTGTTTAAGAAAGGCAGCATCAGCATTAATCTTCACAGTACCTTCATCAGGCTTTTCCCAAACAACTCCCCTTCTAACCTTGCTTCTTTCATCTCTGGTCAATTTACTATCTCCAGTAGCCTTTTCTCTCCATACTTCTTGTACCAGCATAGAGGCCACTGCTATGACCTTCTCAGCACCCACCCTTACCGCATTAAACACCCATTTACACCTTGCCTTCCAAATTCCCCAACAAATAGCAGCAGCAAGCGCCTTACCTTCCTCATTAATTCCCTTACTGCCAGAATATATCTTCACACCACCTCCTAATATTTACAATTTGATCATTGCAAATTGTAAATGATAAAGAACAGCCAAACCAACACCTGTTCGCCCAAGGACACATCAGAATCATATGCTCGATTGTTTCATCTTCAATTCCACAAATAGAGCATGTGCCATCTTGAGAACATTTCCTCTTCCTTAGAGCTTCTTTTGTTGCTAAATCACCATTAAGCATTCTCCATAAAAAAATGCTTAATTTTTGGGGGTGTATGCATTCCCCAAATGCTCTGCCAGAGTTGACTGGGAGGGTAGTAGGAGCTACTAGGTGCCAAATTTGGCCTAGATTCCTTATCCTCCTTTGCAACATGTATCCAGACTTGACAGTATATTTACCATTTCTGCATTTTAACCATACTGCTTCATCCTTTCTCTCTACACAAGGAATATCAAGCTGCAGAATCATCTCCCTTTCAGCTGTTGTGAGCGTATTGGCTATTTAGATTCCACCTTCCTTCTTTAATCAACATATCAACTTTCATGTTCCTTTCTTGCTCATTTGTAGGGATATAGCTCAGCTTTCCATTAGACAGACCTGGGATCCATCTATCATTCCATATTCTACTATCTCTACCATTTCCACTCTTCCAGAACAACTCTTTCTTCAGCAATTCTCTTCCTTCAATGATGCTCATCTAACACCAAGTCGCCCTTCTTCCCTTCTTTGCCTCTATAAAGCAATTTCTTGGAAAATATATGCCTTTCAGAATCTTGCACCACAATTCATCTGGATTCTGAAGTATCCGCCAAGCAGTCTTGGCCAAAAGAGCTTTGTTAAAAGCTTGAAAGCTTCTAAACCCCATACCACCAGACTTCTTAGACTTTGACATCACATCCCATCTCTTCTTCCCTCTTGCTTTTTCTGCCCCCACAAAAAATTAGAGATAAAACCATCAATTTTCTTGCAACTTTTCTTAGGAAGCAGAAAGCTAGACATCGGGTACACTATGATAGATTTTGCCACAGCTTTAATCAACACCTCTCTACCAGCAAAAGTCAAGAGCTTCTGTTTCCAACCCTACAATTTTTTGCTAATCTTGCTTTTCACAAAAGCTAATGCAGAGGTCTTAGATCTTCCCCAAACTAGAGGCAGACCTAAATACTTCCCAGGTTCATTAGTTGCCTTCACACCCAACACATCCTCAATTTCTTCTCTTGTCTCAGGGGTAGTATTAGCAGAAAAGAAGATGCAAGATTTCTCCAAGTTCATTTCTTGCCCTGAAGCAGCACTGTACATGCTTAAAATCATCTTAAGCACCAAACAATTTTCTCTGTCTCCTCATGAAAAATAGTGCATCATCAGGAAAAAAAAAAGCAATGAGATAGCATGGGTCCACCTCTAGACAGCCTTATACCCTTCAAATCACCGTTTCTAACATAATGTTGCTCCATTAAAGAGAGAACATCAGCTGCAGAAACCCATCTTCAACATTACCTCCATCAGAAAATCCCAATCAACACGGTCATATGCTTTAATTAGGTCAATTTTTAGTTCCAAATCACACCTCGAACCTTCCCTCCTTCTCTTCAAGTACTGAAAAGCCTCATGATCTATAATGACATTGTCTTGAATCAATCTTCCAGCCAAAAAGGCTCTTTGCTGCTCAGAGATGTCTCGTCCTTATTGTCATGATCTTTGCAATAATCTTGTAAGAAACATTGCAAAGCCCTATTGGACGAAATTGATTCACTGATTCAGGCTTATCTATATTTGGAACTAAAACAATCTGAGTTATGCTTAATTTTCTGAGATCAGAATGACCATCAAAGAAGCCTTTGACCATCCCACATACCTCCTCCTTAACCTCCTTCCAAGTAGACTGATAGAACAATGCTGTTGCACTTTTGCATGAATGAGGTTTTTTTATTGGTACAAAAACTCCATTTCCACTCCATCATCCCACTATACTACTAAACCACCTGACCTACCCCTTGGTTCTACATACATCTCTTTACTCATACCACAAGGTTTGGACTTCCTATTACATTCCTTCAAATTCTTAACTGTCAAGGCAACCCCCAAACCTTGACAGTTCCATGATAGGATCTTCATGATTCCACTGGGCTATTTGAGGCCAGCCACCCATGCCTTCAGTTTTAACATTTCTTTTGTTCTTCCTTCTACCATCTCCTACCACATTAGGACTTCCTTCCATAGCATCTGCCTTATTCCTCCTCCGCACTTGCCTTCTGATTTTTGCTTTTGTCTTCTTGAGGTTCTCAGCATAAGTTGATACAACATTCTTGTTGTTATCATTTCCATTAGTTATCCTGATTTTTTTCTAAACAGATGATTCAATTACTTCTTCTGCTCTACATTTTAACTCTAGTCTCGCAAGATTTTCAGTTACTTCATTCACTCTTCTTCCCACATGTACCACCAATGCTTTTGTTTCTCCCTCTTCCTTAGCAGGTTCTTCTACATTGTATTCACAGTGAGCATCATTCACAGGCCTATTCTCAGATTCGACAGGCTTGTAGAACCCTCCTTCATTGTTTTTGCAGCCACTTGATCCTACTTCATAAGCATGGATCTTAGTCATATCAAAACTGTTAGTAATATCTTCAAGGACCTTGGCTTTTTTTCTACTGCTATATCCCTCCTTTTTAAATCAGCAATTATCTTCTTAGTCCGCTTCCAGCAAAAATATCCTTGTTACTACTAGAGTGCACCTCTTTCATTGCTTTCCACTCTTCTTTTTGCCTTTTCCATTTAATATTCACTTCTGGCCAATCTTCTCTGATCCACACTAGCGCCGCCTCCCACGTTCGTTCTTGCGGCGTGGCAGTCCAAGCTCCATATCTCGGCACTTCTGGATTTTCCACTGACATCAATCTTGGCCGTTCACACCTACGAAAATCATGGCCGACACATCCACAACGATAGCAAAAATCCTGGAGCTTCTCATATTTAACCGATAGCCAAGTCTTCTCATCATCAGGCTTCGGAATCCAAAAACTAGCCACCAAAGACTTCCCCATATCTAAAACTACCCGAACTCGCATGAAACTTCGCAAAATACGATTGTTGTAGTTTGGATCCTCTGCCATAACTACTTCTCCAATCCCATTACTGATCCGAATTGCATTTACTAGATTCGTACCTTCAAGATGCTTACCATGCAACTGGATCCATATCGGGCTCTTACTGAAATCACAATCCTCAATCGTTGTAAATCTTTTCCATTCAAGTAAGTTTAGCATCTGACCATTGAAAGACCATGGACGACCCCGCAAGATCCTATTATACTCGTCTTCATCAGAGAATTTGAATAGAAAGGCATTCTTAGCAACACCAGTCACATCTAATCAATCCTGTAGGTTCCATGCATTTCGTAGTACCGTCTCAACTGTACTTTTACTGACTTCCTTCTCTGATAATATTTTCCCGAGCAACACTCTCTTAGTCTCATCGTCATTCCATACCAGAGGTTCAGCAAACGTGCTCGCTTCTACATCATCATCATTCGAAGCCATAATTGCCGCTGGGTAGATTCCGGACACCAATGACAACCACCTTCCTCCACCGATCCTCCCCAACCTCCTTTCCCGCCAGAAAACCGTTATACCTCAGTATCTCTCTCACGTGTCTGCACGGAGAGAACTCAGAGCTTCCACGCGTCAAGCACGGGAAAACATTTGGGTTGGTTAGTTAAAATCAACATTTTTGGGTGATACTTGTGGAATACATTAGGCCATAACGATGTAATTATTTCATAACAAGAATTGGTACGTTGATTTCTTTAATATCTGGAAGTTTTCTTTTCCAACTGAACTTATATAAAAGTTCTTCATAAATACTTTTTAAACTTTATAATTATATCCTAATTTTAGTAGAAGATAGATATTAAATTTATTTAAAATTTTTTATATAAAAAAAATAACTTTTTTTTTTTTATAAAAAAACAACAACTTATAATCACTAACTATAATTTTTGGTTTCGTTAGTAGGACCGAAGCCCATAAGTTGTAGTAAGTTTTTTTATTGCATGCTTTTCCAAATCCTTAGGACTAAACAGTCAGCTATTTCCAAAACATATTAAAAAACCAAATTATCTAGTGTAAATACCCTAAGTTTACATAAAAACAAAAATTAAAATCACCAACAAAGTCTAACACAATTAACCACGGTAGATTAGCTAGTTAAGGGGTTGATTTAGTTTAACTAAGAGTCTTAAATTTAAGACTTAGGTACATAACAATGTAGATATTAAAGTAGTCACTTGAAAGAGTCCTTCAATTTTTAATCAAAATTAGTCTGAGGCTGTTGTTATATCTAAAAGATAACTTATCCTAGGATACTAGAGGAGAAATCTAAAAAAAAAAAGTCAAACATAATTAATAGATAACTAAATCTTTTAAATATAATATTTTAGATTTAAACTAATGAAAAATATTTTGTTAAAAGATGTAAAATTTATTTTAGTTATTTTTAAGCTTTGGATAAATTAATCTCTAATTATCGATATCTTACTGCCTGAATTCTGCAAAAAAAAAAAAAAGAAAAAGAAGAAAGAAAAAAAAATTAACATAGAGAATTAATGTATAAATTTATGTTAAAAGATGGGCCCAGACATTGGTAACCTAAATTATAAATAAGGTCGAACCTCCCTGCGTTTACAGACGCAGCCCGCATGATTTGACTACTATTTCATTGTCAATATCTAACTTTATAATTTTGTTTTGATCCTTTTGACCCCTAATCAACCATTCAAAACAACATTTCAAATTCCCTGTAGATTTGTTTTATTTAATATATATAAAAAAATTAAAATTATAACGAGTTGCTACTGTAGGACTACTGCGCACATTTGCACGCTACGGTAATTCTAATGCGTGCAATTTTCCTGCAGGGTCGTGTTTGGTTAAGGCATTAATTTTGAATAAAAAAAATTTAAAAATTAAAAATTAGGTGAACGTTAGTTTTATTATTTTTTTTAAAAGAGTAATGCAATGGCCTTATTTCAATTCAATCCCAAAACCCCTAATAAGCCTCAACGCAGGCTTAGGGGGTCGCCGAAAAGAACAGGAGCGCTTGGGCTTTGATCGGCATCCATGGCGGCGAAGAAGCAGCAGGTCGACAAGACCAAAAAGAGAAAGCGAATTCCAGGTTCTAACACCGAGGCAGATAAACCATCTCCTTCGAAGGTGCCCAAGCTTGCTGCCTTAAAACCTTCCTTACCTCCGAAGAACAAAGCATCTGTGAAGCCCTCGAAATTCATTAAAAAAGGACAAAATGTTACGGATGGTAAAGAGAAGAAGGCTCCGGCTACCGCTCGAGAACGTCGATTACAGGCCAAGGTTTCATTATTGAATTATAATTATTTTATTAATTTATAATAACCTGGAGGAACTTGTGATGCTTAAATATGCTGCAGTTATTTTTATTTTTTATTATCTACGTTACTTATGACTTATGCGTGACTGAGTAAATGTGTTTATGCTAGCAAAGTCTTGGGATTGGTTGCTAGAGAAGGTAAATCTCGGGAAAATAGTTATTAAGTTTTTTTTTTAAATTACTTTTTTCAAGAGTTGGTTGGCAATTTCGGGTGACTGGTGTAGGTTGTGTCTTCATGGTGTTTGAAATTAGTTGGTGAACCAGTTGGAGATCACTTACTTTGATTAGTTGCATCGTGTCACTTCAGGAACTTGCAGAGGCTAGAAAGAAGAAAAGAAAGCGGCATTACACACTTGAACAAGTGAGTTTTATGTACACAATATTCATTTTTGTAGCATCGGTAGACGTGCTACTTATCGCTAAATACACTAAGTTGAACAGGAGCTAGCACGTCTGTGGGAGAAAATGAGACGCCGTGATATTGCTAAAGAGGATAAGGCTAAGTATGTTCCTCTAAACTGTATTTAATAGCCTGATGGTTACTTCGAAGCATGCAAAAAGTTAACTTTATTATCTTTTGTTTTCTCTCATTTTGCTTTACATATATTGTCTGAAAAGGTTGGTGACAGAAGCTTTGCTAAAGATGAAGGGGAAAATTCCTGAGATTGCTGGGTCTCATGTGTCTTCTCGTGTGCTTCAGGTATATGTTTTCTCTTTAGTCCGAGGCATCCTCATATCAGTTTTTATATTAGTTTAGCACTCCTCGCAGTTCTAACTGTTTCTTTCCTTATCAATAGACATGTGTTAACTGTTAAGCATTGTTCACAAGCCGAAAGAGATGCAGTATTTGAAGAGCTTTCTCCGCATTTTATAACTCTTTCATACAATGCATATGCAGTTCACTTAGTAAAAAAGATGCTGGACCATGGTAATTGTCAACTTGAAAATTTTAATATATTTAGTATTCAAATTTTGCTCCATAACTTGTCATGTAATCTTGTTTTATGTAATTTTTTGTTTTAATTGGCACCTTCTCTATCAGCTTCCAAGAAACAGCTTGCAGGCTTTATCTCCTCTCTACATGGGCATGTTGCTTCTCTTCTTCGTCACATGGTTGGATCAGTTGGTATGTAAAATATGTCTTTTTGACTACTGTGGTATATTGTGGTTCATCAAAATTTGGTACATATATTTGTCAGAGTCTGTGATGACTCAATGAAGCATGTTGCCATCTGATTTTTATTGTGTTTAGCAATATATGGACTTGTAATCTAAATTTGTAATGACTGAGGATGGGAAAGGGTCTTAAAGGATGAGAAGCAGATAACAGATAAAAGCCAATGATTTTTTCCCCCATGCAACTTAACTTTCTGCTGAAAATTTAGCCGTAAGATATAAATAGTAAAAAATGCATGTTGACAGCATCTTGCAAATTGCAACCTCTGTACAATAAGTCTTGTGCGTTTCCATGTTACACAGTTGTTGAGCATGCGTATGATTTAGCTACTGCGGCCCAAAAGCAAGAGCTTCTGTTGGAATTATGTTCTACAGAGCTTCAGTTATTTAAGGACCTAGTCTCATCGAAGGAAGGCAGGTAAAAAGTTCAGCACTTAGAACCCGAGCAGTTGTAAAAGATTTTCATAAATAACCTCGCTCAAGTTTCTCATTTTTCATCAATCAATTTTAATAGTAGTAGCTTATTGATGACAAATAATTACTGGGATATGGAATATATAGTTGGCTTGTTGCTCTATTGGAAAGTATATTGCCTGCAAAACGTCAAATCTATCCTCTGCACATAATAAAGATGAAACGTCTGTTATGTTTTTCTTGATGTTTAGCATCTGCGTGCTCTATTCATTGAGTTTGATTGGATTGATCAATCACTTTGCTCTTAGAAGCTGGTGATGCATGGAGCAGTATAAGCAAAAATTGCTCCTGCTCCTATCCTATGTTGACATTAAGTTTTCTTTTTTCCAATAATAGTTTTTATCTTTCTCTAACGCACCAATCATTTCATGACTTTCAACTTTGTATCAGGTTAGTAGATGTAATTTCCAAGTTAGGACTTCAGAAAGGTTCAGTTTTGCGACACATGACATCAGTGATCCAACCAATTTTAGAGAAAGGAATAGTTGACCACTCTATAATACACAGACTATTGACGGAATATTTAAGCATTGCCGATCAGGTTCTTCTCTACCCTTCCCTCATTAACTCTGCATGCTTTGTATCATGGCCAAGAAATTTGGCTGTGGCTGTATTTCTTCTGTTATCTGAAGTGAAGTTGTGAAAAGTCCTCTGTCAGAGATATAATGGAACAACTGTCCAGTCCACTCCTGGTTAGAATGATTGGTACAAGGGATGGGGCCAAACTTGGGATTCTTTGTGTAAAGCATGGGAGTGCCAAGGTATTGTTTAGCAGGTTCCTGCATAGTCAATTAAACTACATATGCCTTTCGTTGATTTTATTCTTACATATGATTGTTCTTTTGACATTCCATTTTAGGAAAGGAAGAAGATTATCAAAGGAATGAAAGGCCACATAGAGAAAATAGCTTACCACAAATATGGATGCATGGTAAGGAATGTGACTTGGTGGTTGTCTTTTGTAGCCAAGGCATAGCTATCTTGTAAAGGTATATTTGGGGTTTAATCATATAATAGCATCAGTGAATTACTTGTTAATATGTTTCAACTTTAAATGGTCAATATTTAAGAGAAATGGCCAGTTATGACCTGGCTAAATTTGAATATGCTTAAAATGAAGTTACTATTGGTGGATAAAATGCAATAAACATATCTTAAGGATTATTTTCATGGAAGAGTTTCACGTGCTTCCAAACATGATTGCTTTCATTTCAAATTTTTGCCTCTGCTATTACTTGAGACCATCCATTTTTTCAACTGTTTTTGAATACATCTTTTAGATTGCCTAAGAATTAAAAAAAAAAAAACCATTGCTTATCAAAGAAAGGGATCATGGCATTGTCCTAACTAACTATTATAAGTTACTTCCTGCTGAATTTTTAATAGGGGTCATCGTTATACTTTCAGGTGCTAGTCTGCATAATTTCAGTTGTTGATGACACAAAACTGATAACAAAGGTTGCGTCTTGTGCTGCTCTTCTCTTTATTGTGTATATCGAAAGAATGCCCATCTCATATTGGGGTTTTAAATTTTTCTTGTTACAGGCCATCATTTCTGAGCTTCAAAGAATTTTGAAGAAGCTTGTTTTGGATAAGGTGTCTTCTATGGTCTTTTTCCCTTAAATGTTAATGACTTAATGGTTATAAAAGACATAATATAGTTTTTATCAAGTGTTAGGGACTAACCCTCCCCAAAATAACATGGAAGGATTATCTATTGTTTGCTTCTTATGATTTGGTTTTTAATGCTTTCTTGTTCTATGCCTCTAACTCCTGTTGTTTTATCTGTGAAATTTTCAGGCTGGACGGTGTGTTTTACTCCAATTGCTTCATCCTAATTGTTCCCGCTATTTCATTCCTGACGAGCTTGCTTCCTTGAATTCATATATACCATCACTTCTTGTCAAGGTCACTAATGATTCTAATTCTTTTGTTTTCTGAGATTTAGAGAAGAGAAGTCTCATTTCAGTTGAATTTCATTCAGGATCGTTCAGAAGCAAGTGCTCAGAATGAAACTTCCAAGGTTGAAGAACCTTGTGACAAGGAACCCAAGGAGGGCATGGAAGTTACAGCAGATGAAGTCAATAAAGATAAAACTTCGAAGGTCGAAGAACATAGTGACAAGGAGGCTGAGGAAGACATGGAAGATGAAGCTGATAAGGGTAAAACTTCTGGGAAAAAGGATCCAATTGTTAGAAGGCATGAACTATTGATCAAGAGTGGACTTGCAGAGGTGAGCGAGTTACCTTAGCTGACCTTCTAATAGTTTTCACCCTTCTTTCTTTCATCTTGTTCATAGTCGTGTTTCCCTCTTTTCTTATTTTCTTAAATAATTCGTCCCCTTCATTTTTGATGACAAATTGTGATTTACATGTTGATTGGTTAAATGACTACCATGCAGAGTGTCATTGATATATGTATTGAGAATGCTGGAGAACTGATACAATCAAATTTTGGCAAAGATGTCATCTATGAGGTAGTAAATATGATATTGGCGATTCATCAATTTTGCTCGTTGTGCTGTTTTTTAGTCGCTTGATAGTAGCATTTTCTGTGAATGCAGGTTGCAACTGGGGGTTGTGATGGCATACTCCACCCAGCTTTGGATGATAAGATAAATTCGCTTCATGAAGCAATAGCATCTCTTGCAGCAACACCAAAATCAGAAGAGGAGGAACATGTCCTCGAAAATTTTCATTCCAGTCGGACCATTAGAAAACTTGTTTTGGATTGCCCGAATTTCGCTTCTACCTTATGGGAGAAAGCCTTAAAAGGAAAGAGTGAGATTTGGGCCCGTGGTCACAGGTAGGCTTCATTTGAACTTCATATTACTTTCTCTGATCCGTAGAGTAAGCTAATTCACTAATTTGATAGATTAAGGAAATGAAATAAACCAGTTAATTATAATAAGTGTGGCATGATCTTCCTAAAGTATCCTAAATAACATTAGATTATATATTTATAAGTTAAGTAAATTAGTTTGAGTAAAGAATAATAAATTTAAGAGACAAAATAGATTGATATCTTATATTTAAGACCAAATCTTAACCCTCATCTAGCCCCAATTAGGCAGGTTGAAAAGGACTTAATTACATCTTGTTTGGGTATTATGGTTGTGATTTGCAGCTGTAAGGTTATTTCTGCATTTGTGGAATCATCAGAGCCAAAGGTGCAGGAACTTGCAAGAAGTGAGTTGAAGCTTCTAGTTGACAAAGGAATACTGAAAAGCAAGCCGAAGCCATTGAATTAGCAATTGATGAATTCTAAACGCAGAAGACAGCTGTTTTTGCTTTTTACTGTGGAATACACGGCAGGATTTGTTATACACTGATTATCGGTGGCCAATTTTGTGGAGAAAGCTGTTGTATTTTGTATTTTTTTTAAAAAAAATCTACATCGTTTTGAATTTATTTTTGCTCAGAATCTTTGTTAGAGCTTAATTATGTTTACAGTTTTAACATGTCCAATATGGTCAGTATTACAAAAATTAAACTCATCATTGCTTTGAAATTTTAAAAAAAAAACTGTTCAACCAATCAAGCATTCTCAAACAAGAGTGTGATTATTTTAAATAAA
The DNA here is from genome assembly GCA_037074615.1 of Leucaena leucocephala. Classification (NCBI taxonomy): domain Eukaryota; kingdom Viridiplantae; phylum Streptophyta; class Magnoliopsida; order Fabales; family Fabaceae; genus Leucaena; species Leucaena leucocephala. The sequence goes on from CM073562.1 coordinate 15,421,660, forward strand.
TATGAAAAATATAGATATATATTATAAAATATAAAAATTGATGACATATTTAAATGACAATAAATTTATATAAAATGAAACAAGTAAATTTAATAAATATCATAAAATAATGAAGAGGTTTGGATATAAAAAAAAATGAATTAAAAACAATGCCATTATTATTGTAGTTTTGGAGAAAAAAAATCAAGCAGATTAGTTACTTCTAACTTCATGATACATATTTATAGATAGTTTCAAATACTAATGTCTTTATTTTAATATCTTCTGAATTCTTGATGATATTTTTATAGATCAAGATCCATATGATATAATTGAGTAGTATGTTTCAGCAGTCACAATAATCTACTTTTTTTTTTTTTTACCAAAATATCTAATATCTATAAAATTAAAAATTGATCTAAATTATAAGGTAAAATAATATTCTATTTATACACCTCCAATGTTAATAATTTTTAAATTAAAAAGGATATAATTGAAATGTTATAAATAAAGTAACAATTTTTCTCAAAAATACGTGTGAAACATCCTTTATATGGGGAGTAATTAATTATACTCGGTTTGTTGAGTTGGATCCACCTACCAACCAATCATATTCCACCGCCAGCCTCTGACTGCCCCCATGGACCCACCTCGCCTTATTTTGGTCCCAACCCCTTTTCTGCGTTTGCCCAACAAAAACACAACTAAAAGAATGTTTTCATTTTTAAAATATTTTTCATTACTTAATATTTTTTTCATTAAATAGACTAAATATATTTTTCAGTTATCATATATATATATATATATATATATATATCATTAACTAAACTTGATACATAGTTAACAAAGTCAACCATAATCATTAAATAAATGTTTTAAATTAAGTTTCTTTCTTAATGATAGACAGATTAATATTCCCTTAATTCTTTATATGGACATGTTTTAGTTAAATCCCAAGATATGATGATTCGCGGTCCATTCGCGGACATCTGAATATGATGTTTCCCGGTTATAAATAATCAACACTTCCACAAGAACGTACTTGCTTTATTTCTTCCCCTCTCAATCGAAATCTTCTTCCTTTTTCTTTGATTTTGTTCACACGGTTCCCCCCCCACAAGATTTGTGTTTTCCTTGCTCGCATCTCCTTCACGATCAAGCATTTTTTTTTGGGTGATACTGATTGATTCTAGTATCACAGTTGGTGTGGATTCGGCTTTTGGTTGGAATCAATTTTTTCTGGATTCCGGCTTGGTAGTTTCTTCTGAGTGTTCCGGAACTCATTTCATGGCGGCTGGGACGATGGTGACGGCGGCCGGAGCGGCGGTGATGCTTTACTATGTATTGAGTAGGAGATTGGCAAGTAAGGCTGAAGACGACGAGGTTCCTGACGGGGATTTATCGAAATCCAGAGGATCACTAAGGAGGCGAAGGATTACTCGAAGGCCAGCTCAGCCTCCGGCGACTCTGTTGGAATCGGTCATTATGTTATCAGAAACATTGAGGTTCACCTATTCGGAGACTTTGGGTAAATGGCCCATCGGCGACTTGGCTTTCGGCATTAATTACTTTATGCGCAAACAGGTGCGTCTGCCAAATCCAATTTATGTTTGGGAAGAGTGCATGATTTTCATTTTTCACTTCAGCTCGCCGTATTCAACATTGAATATGAAGTTCAATCTTGAATTCTGAGTTTCAAAATTGATTACGTTCTGTGTATGATTTGGGATTTTAACCGGTGTGAGGTTACTTGCAGGGTAATTTACGAGTTGCAAGTGTATATGCGGGAAGTGATTGTGTTCAACTTAAAGGCTCCGAAATTATATCGGAGTTGCATGATCTCTTGAGGTTGTTGACAATATGTATGCTTTTCTCAAAGAAACCATTTCCGGTGTTTTTAGAATCTGCCGGATTCTCCTTAGACGATGTCCTTCTACAGAAGCCCAAAGCAGGGGTAAGTTGTTCTTACTGTCTCTTTATTTATCATATTTTCTTGGGATTGGAGAAGAGTAAGCCAGATTCAAAATAAAAGCTTGAACCAGTAATTGCAACTTTACTTGACATTTGCAGCTATACAATAACTTGCATCCTACGCCTCATCTATGTCCCTAGATTCATATTCAGTAAAATGAGTTAACATTCATGAAGGGGGTAGCTTTCTTGAGTCTTGTATCAAGATATGTGTTGTATTAGGGGAAGATTTACCTTTAGTTTGGGTGGGAAGAAAATTAGGAAGGAAAGAATACTAAGAAAAAAAAATTCCAAAGAAAGTAGTAAAATCTTTTTACCAGTTTTAGAAGTTTTTCTTCAGTATTATCTCTTTCTATTTTCCTCCTCATTCAAACCAAGCCTAGGCTTCAGTGGATTAGAAGACCGAAACTATGATCCCAGTTGAATCACGATAAGGTATTCTTAAAAGGATCTGTGTTTTACGTGTCGACAGTAAGACCACCTGTGGCATTCGAAACAAGGCAACTAAAGTTTTCGGAGCACCAAAACCCAGTCTAATGTTTTCTCCACTTGTCCACATGTAACACGTGGGATCCAACTAAAAAAAGAAACTCGTTACAGTATTTTATTAGATAAGGTTAGGTTTAGCTTTTAATACTGTTAGATGTGTCCATGTCAAAAAGTAAACCGTGTGATGACAACAACATAGGCCTAACTTTTACTTACTGACTAGATATTAAAATATCAGCGAGTGATTCATGTATTTCCTGGTAAATACTGTGCGTTAGAGGGTGGATGTTTGTTTCATATGGGGTTGCTATTATTGATTTTCTTGACCGTTTTGGGACATTTCTTTTCCCATCTCAGTTGGGTTTCCATTCTTATCCTCAATTTGAAGAGAGAATTGATTTTGTTGGCATGGAATTTGAATGCAGCTTCTGAGACCTGCTTTCACAATTATACGTGATGCAAAATCAAAATGTTTTCTACTTCTTATCCGGGGTACTCATAGTATTAAAGACACACTGACGGCTGCAACCGGTGCCGTGGTGCCCTTTCATCATTCAGTTTTAAATGATGGTGGAATTAGCAACTTAGTTTTAGGATATGCACACTGTGGTATGGTTGCCGCAGCTCGTTGGATTGCGAAGCTTTGCACTCCAACTCTGCTCAAGGCCATTGGTGAATTTCCTGACTTCAATTTAAAGGTATTTTACCTTCGTCCAATTTGTTGTTTTACTCTAGATGCCACATTTTTGTTTTCTTTTCACTTTGTCTTTTGAGTTATTTTATACTTTCTTTACCAAAAAGGTCTTTTATTTTAATCTTCATTAGATTGTTGGGCATTCCCTTGGTGGTGGCACTGCAGCATTGTTAACATATATTCTGAGAGAACAAAAAGAATTCTCTTCAGTTTCCTGTGTCACATTTGCCCCAGGTATGTAACTACTAGCCATACTGACATATTTTACATTTAAATTTATCCTGTGTACTTACCAAAAGGACCTTGATTGATTTTTGCAGCTGCCTGCATGACATGGGAGTTAGCAGAATCAGGGAAGCACTTTATCACCGCTATTATAAATGGCTCTGACTTGGTGCCTACCTTCTCTACGTCCTCTGTTGATGATCTTCGTGCAGAGGTGCTTTGACTAAATTTCCCGAAAAACAATGGGAAAATTACTATGAGACCCTAAAAAATGAATGTAATTATCAAAAAATTCTACAATAAGTGAACAACATATAATAATAAATTTTGGTACAGGAAATAATATGTCTGATGGCTACTAACTTGTTTTAGAGTTTTTTAGTGATTATATTTTTTTTTTAGGACCTCAGTGTGATTCTCCTAAAATCGTTTTTCTTCTTAAAATTTGATACTATCTGTTTGAATTTTCCCTGCCCTTACTCCTGTTGCTTGCCCTTAGGTTACTGCATCATCTTGGTTGAATGATCTGCGGGATCAGGTTCAGCGTACAAAGGTCCTGAATGTTGTCTGCCGCTCTGCAACTGCACTTGGATCACACATACCTTCAATATCTAGTGCGAAAGCCAGGGTAGCCGGTGCAGGTGCCATTATGCGGCCGGTAACCAGTAGCACTCAGGTAAGCTTCAAGCTCTGATTTCTTTTTGATATAGGTATTGACCAATGTTAAGTGCATAGTGTTCTGGGATATTTTGTTGGTTCGAGTTCATTCCATTACGCCTAACAAAGTTCTGTTGATTAGTACTACTGTCCTAGACAAAATGGCAAGTTTTCCATAGTTGATCATTTTGTATAGGAATTAGGAACTCTTCATGCATGGTGTGCGTGATAGTGAGGTTCTGCTGTTTTTGCAGGTTGTGATGAAGAGTGCACAGAGTGTTGCTGAAGCTGTTGTCAGAACTCGATCATCTTTATCAACGTGGTCTTGCATGGCTGCACGCCGCCGAAATGTTGCCTCAGCATCTAACTCCAAAATAGAGAACTTGGCTGGTGATGCTTCTCTAATATCTGAGGTGAGAACTGAATCTGTTTTGACTGAAGTGGTGGATAAAGAATATCACTGCTACTCAGGCAGAGGATCGAGCCAAGAGGACACAGATGAAGAGGAGAAACTCATTCCCTGTAATCAAGGTGCCACCACTTCCACCGTTGTTGACGACATTACTGAAGGTCAAATGTGGTGTGAGCTGGAGAAGGAGCTTCAGAAGCCAGATAAAGAGGAGGCAGCTGCAGCTAAAGAGATAACAGAGGAAGAGAATCATCTTGTTGATGCTGCAGAATGCAGCAAACCAAGTACATCGTCCAACAACTCGGATAGCCATCGATTTTATCCTCCCGGGAGAATCATGCATATTGTTTCTGTACCTTGTGAGGAGACAGATTCAAACTCAATTTCTGGTGATCCTGTTGAGGAACGCGTCTGTTTATATGAAACACACAGAGAGCTGTACAGCAAGCTCAGACTCTCAAAATCAATGATCAATGATCATTATATGCCTATGTACAAGAAGATGATGGAACAGCTAATCCGAGAACTCCAGAAAGATAGCACTTGGGACCCCACAATGTAAAACAAACAAAAAAATCCCTAATGCAAGATAAATATTCAAGTTCACCCTTACAAGTATATGAATCTTGATTATTTATAACAGGATAGTGTAAATTTGTCTCGAAATTTTTTTAGGTATAATAATATTGCTATATTCAATTAAAAACTAATTTTCGACCGTGGTGTTGATAGTAAATATTTTAACAATTAAAACTAATATTACTCTATTTTAATATTTTTAAAATAATTTTTAACTGGTTAAAAATATTTCGGACAACAATGCTCCTTTCAAAGCAAATTAATATATGGAGTTTTCACCCATGATACAAGTCAAAGGGTAAAATTTCAATAAACTGACCAATAAAAAAAATTATATATGTGGGTTTCAAACTGTACTTGGTTGATGAATTAAAAATCCCAAATCCATGTAATTAAATTTAAACAATGAAAATAGAGCGGTTAATTATGTTTTTAATTTTAAAATTAAAAACATAAGGAAGTCATAAGAGGTAAATTCCACATCCGAAATATCAAACTCTCAACACTACCTGTTGGTGCCAATAATCATAATCTATTGTGAATCCAGTCCGAACCGCGCAGATCCGAAGATAAATGCTTTATCAAACCAAAAATATAAAACTAACAAGCAGTCAGAACCTCCCATAGAATTGTGTGAGCCTCCCTAGAGAAGAGAGGCTTCCAAAAATTGACGGGCGACCCCACCTGAAGTAGGGCAGGAACCGCTCGTCTTAAAGAGGTGTGTTCTCCATTAAGGTGTCGGCACGACCCGCCGTCTCTAAACAATCATTGACGAGTCGCCTTTCACCCCTGACAGGACAGGTAAGCGCAAATATTTGCTGTTCCATTATTTATAAGCAGCTTCGTTCCCTTTCTTTTAAAAATCTCTCGATGTGGGACTTTTTGGGTTTCTCACGACTTCTTGAGAGGGGCGAGGAAGGGAGGAAGCGGCAATCCATGAGATTTTGGTACAAGAATTTCAGACACAATAATTTATTCTATCAAGTCATCATCATATAACTACAGAAATTGTTATATATATTCATTGATGTTTAAAGCTTAAAAGATGAAGTGATTGTCACGCTAGTTAATCACATTTTAACTTTCAATTGTTTTTCCAAAGAATGCTTGAAAATTAAGCATGCGTGATGTTGCTTCTTGCTTCTTGTGCGAAGCGAAGAGGAAAGTACAATTTTTCTATTTTTTTAATTAATATCGGATTAACAATTTGCTCCTTTTGGAATGAAGACGAGTAAAAGAGAGCTTCCTCACGTAATAATAAAAGAAAATACTGATATTGATTTTGGCCAAAAATGAAATTATGTAGATGCAAGTGAGCTTTACTCTATAACAGGTAGAAGTCATAGAAGAACTGCAATCATTTAAGTATCAATAGAAGTGAGCGAAATTAGCTATTTTTAATAAGTAAAAGAAACAGTTTGAGGATCAAAGAAAAATAAACATGATAAGGCTTGTTTCTGAAAACACATACACTAAAATTATGCGATACATGGGCTTGTTTTCCATTTTCGTTACAGCCACCCTTTCTATTTGCCAACTATTATTGAATTATTGTCCATATCTTCATCCTAGGAAATCTGTCACATTGGTACAAGATCCCCTCTTCTCTAGTTTTATTCTGAATTCGTTACCCCACAATATGAAATTGACGAAACTAATCATTTTCCAGAAACAGCTAAGCTGAGAGCCTTCACTGGAAATACACGGTGGTTTCTTGCTGTCATCCACCGCCATAACGGGCTTTTAAAGATTCGGGTGGTTCTTCATCCATAACGCTCGTTCCAACCTTTTCTAAGTACTGACGTATGGTTGTCTTACTGTCTCCAAGGAAGGTATGATCCAGAAAATTATTGTAAGCTTCATCGCCAAGGTTTTTTGCTGCCAGCAAACTGCAGTAATTCGTTATGAGCTGATAGATATAACAGCATAAAATACGAATGTCACGCAGCAGATAGGCTATAAGCTAATGCATTAGGTACTGCCAACAAAGTGAGGACTAGCAAAATAATTCTAGCGAATTAATCTATTTGCTCGCAATTTAAACCCTAAAAAACATTATTCAAATCCTATGTTTTAGATCATTTAGGATTTAGCGGGTGAATTTCATGTGTTCAAGCAATGAAAAGAATACATTAACAGTCTCCTATGATTCCCTGACATAAAAAACTTACGTGTCTATAGCATTTCAATATCAATTTCAGTTTTTCTCATCCATGGATAATTTATACAACCTTCTGAAGCAACAACTAAAAGTAATGAACAGAGAACTTACCAGTGTCGAAGATAAACACGGCAGGGTAGAACATCATGTCGCCAAATCTTGTGGATCTTGTACTCTCCATATTGTTGAAAATAGACTTCCTTGCTCTCTGCATGAAATTGGCTCAGGTATATATCCAGTCACAGAAATGGCAAAAGGAGAAAAATAGACCTAGAAAATGATGTAAGATGCCAAAAAATTGGGATATCTAAGCTCTCATCCAATCTTCTAAGTGTTGCAAACGGTATGACAAAGTGTAAACTATAGTGGAGCCATACCAACATTTTCCCAGTCATAGAAAAGGAATAAGAGATTTACTTTTTAAAGTTAAAAAGCATTGGCAGACCAGCTTCAATTTACAAACGATGGACTAGGAAGGCGAAAGAAATCAGCATTACATCAATATATTCCTAAAACTTTAAAGCCATCAAATTACTTCATCACATGGATATTAATAGAGCCAGAAATATAAACTAGGAACTGTTCAAATATGCACAGGGTCATTCTCGGGTTGCCTAGTAGTCATGTAGTTGTAGAGCGGTATGGGAAGCATTAACATATCATTATGAATGCTTGCCTCAGATAAATTTGTGGAGAGCTAATCTCACTCTTACAGAAGTACATGATGTTGGTCAGACACATATCATTCAATATGGTGGCAATTTCAACGAATGACAATTAGCAAAAGCCGTACTAGAGACAATAGGCTACTTCTTTTCGTTGCATTTCCATAATTACCTTTGAATCTAAATTTGAAAAATTCCTCATCGGTGGAAGAAGAACAAAGGACCTGCATTGGTGATACACAAACTACCATAAATCCAGTAGCAAGTAATCTTGTAAATAAACTGAAAGAACATAGAGATTGCGGCAAGGTAAAATTTGAAAAGCATACTGATTCATTGGGAAATGGCTTCCCGTCCAGCGTTTCGGGGACGACCTATACCAGAGAAAAGCAACATTGGGTTATACTTGAACCAAGTTCCAAATCCGTTTGATCATCAATAAGAACAAAACAGCAACTCACAGCTAAAAAGCGATATACGCGCTCCCTTCGAATAAAAGCTGGAATCTGACTCCGAAAGGACGTAAAAGGTTAAATTTCATTCATAATGATAAATGAATTCCTCCTAAACCTTAAAAAAAAGGACTGAGTTGAGGTATATTCAATTGTTCATAAACAAAGACCACCCTCACTGAAAATTCAAAGAGCGTGAGCTAATACCTCTGATTTCTTGATCTCAAAAACACTGACGATGATGATTTCATCTTCACAAGGCTCTACAGAGAGGCTAGCAATCTCCTGAAAGCCATGAATCAAACAACAATAAATCAAGCTAAAATTACGTTTTCTAGTAAACCGGTAAATAAAACGAGCATTTTCAACAAAGTACTGATAAGAACACACAGCTCCTTTTAGTAAACTAAACATTTTATGATTTTAACTCCAAGTTCCCAAGAACTAAATTCATCATAATGTAAATTAGTTACAGCAGAGCAGTCTATCCAACTAAAAGCTAGTAACTAAAAAAGAAAAACCTCAGTTTCCATGTTGGCAATGCCGTGAACGAAGAAGAAGCCTCCCACCACCGTGAAGACACGCCGGAAGCCGGTCAACCTGGCGATTCTGAAGTTAACGAGGTCCGGAAACGTGCTCCTCGCACTTTTCTCTAACCACATCACATTACGATTGACAACACATTAAACACATAAACAGAATGGAAGGCTTTGATAGCAAGTACAGAACAAAGTCAAAACGCACCAGAAAGGAGCGAACCGAAGCCACAAATCGAGATATAGCCGTCTTGGGAGACGATCGCTTCAAAATCGGACTCATTGTTGAGAACCTTCACGTTGTCATGCCGGTGACCGGAGGCCATGATGATTAACGAGGGTCGTCGAAAATCGGAATCAGGAGCGTTCGCGGCACTCGCAAATGGAGCGAGCGAGTAATCAAGACCCTTACCTTACAATTGGGTTTCACAGGATTCGCTTCAGGCCTTGCTTAGTTTAGATTAATTTAAAAAAAATAAAAAAAATATAAAAAAGATTAATTAATAATATATTTTATTTAATTTAAAAAGAGGGAGAAAGAGAAGAAAATGAAATTAATTAAAAATTAATAAATATACCTTTATTTTTTTATTTAAATTTATTTATTTTTTATTTATAATATTTATATTAAAATTATTATTTTTTAATTTATAAATCTTAAATTTTTTTATCTCATTTATATATATAATAAAATTAAAAAAATTAAAAAAATATGATAAAATTTTAATATTATTTCTTATTAATTATATAATTATTATATATTTTAATATAATATATAAATAATTTATTATGTTTATTAAATTTTAACAATTAAAAAAAATTAGATATGAGAAAAATAAAAAAAAAAGATTTAAATGTACAATTGGAATATTAAATAAACATCAAGGATAATTTAGTCATAAAAGTGGAAAATTTTCTCCCCCTTCCAAAAACTCCTATTTTTAGAGGGAAGGAGAGGGAGGGGACCACAAAAAGATAAAAAATCTCCCTTCCTCTTTAAAACTCTCTAACCAAATAAATCCTAAATAAAAGATGCATCCACATTGATCACCGCGCTGATCTAGATGTAGTTACCCATAGATTCAAAATAATATTTTCTTAATAAATTTTATAAGTTCAATTAGTAAATAAAGCTAGTTTACTTTTATAAATATAACTTATTAAATATTTCAGTTTAATTTGTAAATATAAATTTTAAAGATTGGAGGAGTAATTAATGTTACCATGGTCATATGGTCTCCTGCCCTATGTGAAGAGTAAAAGGTGAAAATTCATTTGATCAAATTCTCGACTTCCAATCAGGCCAATTATTCGTACTCTTTTATACTTTTTTTTTATAATTAATATAAGATATATTTAATTAATTTAATTAAATTAAAAAATTAGTTAATATAATTTTTTTAAAATATTCTAATTATCTTCTTTAACTCTATCATTTTTCTCTTATTTAATTATTGATAGGAGATTAAAATTAATTTTTTAATTAAATCTTATCTTAAAGATTAAAAAAATAATTGTTATTTTATTAAAAAAATCACAATATAAAAATAATTATTGTAGATAAAACGTGCACGTTGAAGATAACTATTACTCAAATTATATAATAAAATCAATAATCTTGTAACTTCTTGAAATATAAATATTTGCGTAAATGAGAAGTTATCAATTGGGTTCACATAGGTCATCTCCCCTTTAAAAAAAAAGATTGTATGGCAAATCATGCTGTTTCTTTTTTAAAGGATTATATGGCAAAAAAAAAAAAAGATTTCAGCATTTTTTGGTATACATTTCAGCATGCCTTGTTGTTATTTTTTCAATCTAATTCATTGGAACTTTACCCTAATTATATCTAGATTTGACCTGTATCGCGCATCTAGTTATAGTGGGTGAACCTCTTAACAGGGATTTTCTACATACTCTAAGGTTCGAATTCAAGACCTCGTTTAAGCGATATCAAATTATTTACTATTTATACCAATTCAATGTATTGTTTTGATTGACATTAAGCGTACCTATATATATGTACACACACATAGCCCACTGAATGATGATTCGAGAGGGTGTCCCTTTCAGGGCTTTGCGGTGTGTAAAAGGTTCTGGACCTTTTATAGCAGAGAAAAATAAGAATGTAATGAAGAAAAGCATGACAGTAAATCAGTGTTTTTATTGAGCAATGAATTCTGTACAACTAGCTCTTATATTGACCTCTACAAAGAAACCAAAACAAGAATCTATCTAGAGCCCTCTCATCTCGCTCTTGCAGAATTTTAATAAAAAGAAATTCTGCAAACAATAAATTAAAAATTCCCTGTGATAAAAAAAAATGCCTGATGTGCTATACTTAAGCCAATCATATTTTAATGGAAAACCTGAGTAACATTATTTACTTTCATAAAAAGCAGGTCTTAGATTTTCTTGACACATGAACTCCAAGGGAAAGGAGACAAGATGACCTTTCACTGATGCCAATCTTTCCAAATGGTCAGTTTTCTTGATACCTCCATCATGATAGGATTCTAAATTTTCTGGGGCTATTCCGAAATCAATCGTAGTATGCCCAATTCTTTCTTTCAGGAAAGCAAGTCTACACAATAACAGGATTTACGAAGCAGGACGAGAAATTAGATGAGATTAAGAGCCACCCAAAACAGGAAGAAGGAAGAAAATGATCCTTGTTATACCTGGTGCGTATCAGATCATTAGGTAGGCAAGAAAAGACATCCTGATAAATTGCAGCATTTGTCTGCAAGATGTGTCCAAATACAATTATCAGCATGTCTGTCATGAAATAACAGTCAGGATAACATCCAAGACATTTTATTATTATCTCTGTCATCAACAAAATGCCCAAATAGTAGAAAATATATGGGAACATGTTTTATTTAAGAAGAAGATTAGATGAAGAATTATCCTCATCAGACTAGAAATTTGGGGGGGGGGGGTGAAGAAAAAAAATCAAAATACTTGAAGAGGCCACATCAGCCACCATAAACTTCAAGTATTTTGATTTGTTTTTTCTTTTTCTTTTTCTTTTTTCAAATTCTAGTCTGATGAGGATAATTCTATATGGGAACATAATCAGTAAGGCACATTTCTCAAACAAGAGGAAGTTCAAATTTTTAAATTTTAGTTGTGTTTAATGAATTCTAAATTTCTTTTAATTTTTTATTTATTTTCTGAAAAAAATAAAATTGAAAGCCTGGGTGGTATCAAGTACCAAAGTTAATATAAAATTCATTATAGAACTCTTCTATGTTTTTTAATCCTCTCTAACAATTTCTGGACTTCAAAGTTAAGCCCTGGCGTTGAAAAGTTCAAGGATGTTGTCATAAATATTCAACACAGTTACAGTTACAAGTAGTAAGACATATTAACATTATACCTTTGCTGTTGCCATCCAAATAAACAGTTGACTCAGCAGTTGGGTCCATTATCCGATTGATCTGAGGAATAAGAAATAAACAGTCATTACAGAACAACAACATAGAACAGCTATTCTCTTAGAAGGATTGAAATGCACCAACCTCCCCTGCTTGCAGACCTAAGTGTTCAGACCATAATGACAACCGCAAAGTTAGAGAGAATTTTTCTGCTTTCCATGATTTTCCACCCATAAACGAACCAATCAATTCTCTGTCTTCTATAATTACACCGATCTGAAATTCACAGAAGAGACAAAGAAAGGGATGAGAGGGGTGCAACAATTATGCATTAGTTAACTATAGATTTTTTCCCTGCCAAAAATTAACAATAGAACCGTAGAACATTCCAAAACGAAGCATGTAGCAATGAACAGGTCAATCAGTATTTTAAATTTTTTGGGTGATAACGATGTTGGCAGCAGGAAAGACATTTGAGACCACCACAGATTGAGAGGTTCAGATGCAAGTTTTAGTTATTCTAACATTACTTGTAATATTCCATATTTCAGGTCCAATAGATCATCTGGAGAAAGAAATTCCAAGATATTCACGGAAAACCAAATAATAAAAGTGCATGCTTTACTCCAGATCTTCCCGAAAAAAGTATTTCCTTTCGGAGTTCAAAAAATGTAGAACAAGTGTTTGATGGAATATGGAACATCTGGCACATTTCCACTAAAAAAAGGTTAATAAATAATTACAGAATGTAAAGAAGGGGTCCCTCAGAATCTATGGAGCCAAGTAAACTCCTATCATTAATATTAGCAGATCCAATCAATGTTGTACAGTCATCAACAATCATGATTTTACTGTGAACATACACCTGCAGTACGCCTCAATGATTAACTTCACAGGATCAATTTACTTAAGATTAAGAATAAGGTGTATTAAATGCAATAGAATACCTGGCTGGTTGCCACAGGACCACTATCAAAGAGTCTACCATAAGCCCTAAGGCCATAGAAAGAGATGTAATCATGTATTTTTTAACCAAGAAATTCTAATAGATTATGTAATATAGAAATTCTAATAGAAATTTTGTCCTCTGCATATGGTTCGATACTGCCAATGCATTATTGCTCTGACAGATGCTGCACCGCTATCATCCGGTCCTCCCTACATGATTAGGAAGTAAGTTCAACATCCATGGAAGAAAATATAGTATTGTTGAAACAGTCACAAAAAAAAAAGAGTAAATAATTAGAACCTGGAAGCCAGGAAGGAGCGGTATGACAATTATAACCCTAAAAATTTTTTTGTCATGGTGAGCTAGCATAATCCGTCAATATAAAGCTTCCAAAACACGATTTTGTATCATCTCATCTCCTGAAAGACCTGAGATAAAAAATTGATTCTGGAGCAAGTTGCCAAGGATGAAATAGAAAATCCAGAACAAGGTTTAGAATGAAGATCAAGCATAAAATGTAGGATGATAAGCAAGGAAATCATTATACCTCAATGTAGATGAAGTGTTCTGCTTTCTAAATAAGAGAGCAATAAGCATTGTGGATGCTCTCTTCTGTTTGGCTAGTTCCAGCAGACCATTGACTAACACTCCGAATAACCTAAGGAACAATTAAAGGATATTTTGAATAGTAGAAATAGTCCAAAATAAACAAAAATAAGTACCTGTATCTGTATCACTGACCTACTATGGTATTTCAGAATACATGTTGCACAAAAATTGACAAATGCCAGGAGATTCGAGATGTTTTTCTTCTCTAAATAAATGATGTAGAATGATGAAAATAGCTTTTATCACCTTTTAAATATATGAAGCTCTTGTTCAGATTATATAAATATACCACAGAAAAGGATATATGCAGAGTCATTGACATATCTAAGTTCGAGAATAATGACACTTGGACAGAAAGAGAGGTACTCGACAACGGCAGGAAACATGAGGACCAACTTGGCCAGATTCATCTACAAAACTTCCTTGGTCACCCCGTTCTTGTGTCTCCCACCATTCTGGACCTGAATTATGCACACCAATGTGAGCTACTCTATCCATAGGCATCTTCCCAAGATGATCCAGAGTCAGCTGCTGACCCCTGGTTGGCTGATCAAGGTGATGCAAAAAGGAACTTAACTCAGTTAATGAAGTGTCTCCTACAGGAGCATCAATCCCACCAGAGTCCTCAGGTGAAAGTAAAGGAACATCTTGGGATGAGGAAAAAGAATCTTCCCTCTTCATGCCCATATGATAGTCAGTATTCTTGCTCAATCTCCATCTGTCTGTTTCTTCCCAAGTAGTGTGGGATAACCATATGATGCTGAGGCATAAGTAATGGAATTGCTTGCTCATTTGGAGCTTTGTTCCTCTGATGGGGGAAACAAGAACTGCATTATATCTCTTCGGAATTTATAACTAGAATGCTTTTAAGTCGTGATGAGATCGTTGACAAAGTCTTACCTTGCTGAACAAAATGCCTAGCAATGTCACGACAAGGTGGTCCCCAAAGGGCACAGTGAACATCATACCATGGCATTCAAGGATATTTTACACGGTCCAATTCATCTTTCATTGCATCTTCCCATGAATTGGGCTCAGATTCTCTTGTAAAATTGAACAGGAAATAATTAATTATATCCAACCAAGGACAGTTGGTCTTCGATTAACAAGAAGAATGATCAACCTAACCACATAACAAGTGCAGAACCTAGTGCCAAGTTCTCTTAATCAGAATGACCACTAGAATGAAAGTGAAATAAGCGTGACAAAAAGCATCCAAGTGAATTTGCACAGGCAACTATACTATTTTTCCACATCATCACTAAATGAAATTGCATCAGCAGGAAATTGCAATCTATGAAAATACCAGTTCAGCAATAGAAGTAACAGAATATCATCATTTTACTCGTGTCCCAATCTTTTGGATTATGAGAACATACATGTAATTTCTTTGCCGCCTTAATTTTTTATGATGCCAGAAACTTACCTAGGGTTATAATAGTCCTTCCCTGGCCATATCAGTGGAGGGGAGTCTCGCACTTTGTGTTCAGATGTATCATAACGACCAAAGCATAAATTCAATCCTCCAATAAAACAAATCTGGTGATCAACAATGACCAGTTTTTCATGGTTTGACCTGTATATAATCATAAGCAAATATCAGAAACAAAATGTACGCCTTATAATGCATACTTTCAGAGAAAACAAAACAAATTAGAAAACAATAGATAATTAAGCTTTCCAGGAATATGCATACCACAGGTCAACACCAGAAGAAAAGTGGTCAGGATAGCGTAGTACCCTCACATTTTCATGAATGCTAAGAAGCTTTCTCTTGCTATAGACACTGTTAATTTTCAAAGCAAGAGCCACCTCTTTGAAGAGAAGAATTTAGATCTGCATTAAAAATAAGAGCATTGATGCCAATTAAGTACCAACACCTCTTAACTCTAAGCTAGATATAAGTCCATTCAAACATATATATCATCTAGGTGAATGCGAGTCACCCAAACACCTTAAGAAATTGATCAGATTGTATACTAGTGAATTAGTAAGTAATAAATTACTTAATTGAATCCCCCGGCCCCCGGGTGGCTTCTATATATAACACACTGAAGTGGAAAATATTTCTGAGAAGCTGGCTTCTTCTGTCAAACAATATAATTCATTTAATAACAAAGCATATTATACTCTATCTGAAAAAACGTGAGGGGAGAGATAGAGAGAGAGAGTACATCTGCAAACAACTAAGCGATATGGTAGTGATTACAGTGAAAATTTAAACATGATAGTGTGTATTTTTGTACAACTAGAGGGATCAAACAGCGTTTCCAGTGAAAGTTTAAACATAATTAACTTGAAAGATCAAACAATTGACTGAAAACCAGAATCATAATGAATAACATCAGAATGACTGTGTTTTACAATTTAAACAACGCAATAACAAAATTAATGTAAAACATTAATTATTTCATTAAAATTGAGGGGGCATTGTAAAGGAAATTCCAAAAGTTTCGTTTTAGATTCACCTGAACTCCTTGCTAAGCTTTTTTCTTCCAGCAAATTATCAAGCCTTGATGAAGCATGAGTATGAAAAGAACGCCGCAAATACAGTTCCAGGCAAACCCACCACCCACAAATAAATATCTGCAAAAATCTTTCATAGTATATAAACTTAAAACCCATAATTACTATTGTTCTATTAACAACTTTTAACTTGCCAAAATGGTATTGAATGCTCTGGTGCTGGGTAAACTGACCTCTGATTTTGCATCCTCAATTGATGAAGCAATGGCCTCAAATGCTGCCCTGACATCAACAAACCGCTGGGCCTGACTTCCATCTTCAATCAAGCCTCTTTTTAGGAGCAAATGAACCATAGCGATGAGGATGACACCATCCTTCAGGAGGCCTGAGTCCAGCATCATTAATTTCAGCTACCCAATCTTTGACTTTACCACTAGCTTTTACTCTTATCATAATGCTCCGGTTTCCACAAGTCACCTAGAAAATATGAAGTGTTAAAACATTCACTGGCGATCTAATAACTATAAAAAATTATGATTATGATAACCTGAGCGAGAGAGAACAAGAACCCCCACTCTATTCTTTAAAGCCACAAGAATTTGAAACAACAACAAAGATTGAGCACCCATCTCACCTTGAATGAATGGCGTAAAGGATGTCGTTCCTTCATTTCTTTTGCCAGTGATACATGACCATCCCCATTCCCATCTGAGGCAGGTAGAACATAAAAAACAATGATGTCCAAAGGTTGGCTACCAGATGGATCAGCCAGCAATGCCAAGAATCCAGGTTTTAAGACAGCCCAAACCTGCACTTGACAGGAAAGTAACGTGGAGAATTCACATCAATTCTAATAGAAGTCACTCAAAAACAACTAAAATAACATCAGTACACAAACAATGCTCCATGCCATGTAATATAAGCCCATTTGCAATTATAATATCAAACCATAAAGAACAATCTAGGAAGACTGGACACTGAATGAACATGAGATATGGCACGCCACACATGGCAACATAATAAAACCTTGGGTATTCATATGAAAGGAGGATTTTTCTTGATTTGAAACACTTCAATTGAGAGAAAAATGCTATTCTAAATTAATGATCTAGGCCCGCAATCTGAATTAAATTCTACTGTTTAAGAAACTTCCTACAACTTAACAACCTGGCATTGAACCCCACCTTAGGTGCTGAGTGGTTCCCTCCCCTCCCTAATACCTAAAAAAAAAAAGCTCTGTCGGGTATGTGATAGGTTCTAGTTTCAAGAGTTTCAAAAAAGAGAAATGAAACGCATAAATGTCACAACTTTTTCCTGTTTTGCACACATATTGCAGGCTTCCCCCTATTTAAGACATATGCATGTATGTATGTATGTATGACTTCTCACAGTTACATGCTAATACCTTAGGTATGTGATAAGTTCTAGTTTCAAGAGTTTCAAAAGAGAGAAATGAAACGCATAAATGTCACAACTTTTTCCTGTTTTGCACACATATTGCAGGCTTCCCCCTATTTAAGACATATGCATGTATGTATGTATGTATGTATGGCTTCTTTAGTAGTGCACAGCTACATGCTAATTCCTTTACTTCTACATGTGTCAAGAGAAACCAAAGCAAGTGCAGCATATCACCCAACTTCAGATGCAGGGTTTCATTAACTTCGACCAATTGTCATTGCAACAACTAAAACACCGAGATAAACCACACTTTCTGGAATCATCATCCTTAGGACTTGTTGGCAGATGCTTCACCATCACATAAACTTCCTTCAGGCTAGGGCCATAGTAGTGAAAGATAACTTTGATACTTCCAAAAACTTGCAAACCTACATTACCCAACTCCTTGGTCTCTTTTTTTAAAATATAATATTTTTTAACAAAGAGCCGAACTGGGTTTGAATTGGTGACCTCTTGATCTGCATACAAATGCTCTACCAGGGGTATACCAAAAAAAACAATGCTCTACGACGGAGCTATGGACCCCTTTGATTTTCTTTCATTTATGTTTGAATCTAATTTCATTTTATAGTAATTTTGTTGATATTTCAATTTTATTTTGTTTTTGGTACAAAAATTTTTAAAAAAGGGTTAGGCTCGCCCAAAATTTAAGAGCAGGACGAAATCTTCCTTCCTCCTAAACGATACTAATGCCGGACAAGGTGAACTATCGATTACTCTCAGATATAAACTTAGGTACATAGGAGTTAGGATATTTCCCCAAAAGTCGCGATTAGAACAACAACAAAATAGTACTCCCCAGGGATAAAACACACTCTAAATAATCGCATGTTTTATCCCTTCGTTAGCTAAACCCTATGGGTTGATATTTCAATTTTGGTTTGGTACTGACTTGATATATGTTGGGCCCAATTATTTTTGGTAGATGGCCCAATTTCTTTTTGTTATTGTTAAAGTATGACTTTGACTAACAAGAGTTGATACAGATAGTAAGGAACGGGTTCGTATCTCACAAGGACGCGAGTTGGATTCTCGTTGCCGTTTTGAGAGTTCCTTTAGTAGGCAATATTGAAAATCTCCTGTAAGCGCTCTCTAAGTCCTGAAGCTATACTATAGCATTTGTGGGAGATTTGTGTCAAACCTACCTAAATATTTTTGTACAAAAAAACCAAAGTCATGCTTTGTAGAAAAAAAAAAGTCATGCTTTTTTTTACAAAAAAGTTTAGGTAGTTTTAACTTCGGTCCTCCACCAAGGTTAGGGCACAGGGCACAGAAGACTTACAAAATCGTCTATCAAAGTTTTCTGAATCATATTATTATATTTTTAAAAAATCGTTTAATATGATTTTGGGGTTCATAACTATCTAGCAAATACATAACAATTTTTCTTTTGAACATATGAGGAGAATTTGAATCTTTAACTTTTGTGTCTAAAATTGTGTTTATTTCTTTTTCTTTTGCCCATGCTTAATACATGTAGGAAATCTTTTGTAGCGGAAAAACAAATAAATCTCTCAATAGGAAGAGTTAGAGAAATCTTGCAAAATAAAAAGGCAAAGGCAACTGTAAAGTCTGAGAATGTGGAAAAACAGTAAAACTTATCAGTATAGAATCAAGCTTTAAGAAAAGAACTTTACTTTCTGGCCATTTCAAATCAAATCACATGCGGCATAATGCATATGCACAAGTGCTTTTGATTTGATTTGATTCAATTAAAATTTAAAACATATATATAATGTAAAACTCCAACGGTGTAATTTGTTTTCAGCAATTTCAAAACTGATGAGAACTACATTTTTTGGTATTTTTTGTTTGGTTTGAGATCCACGTGAATTGGTTTTAGTATCATATATATTGCATAAGTAACCTCAAAAAGAAAAAAGAAAAAAAAAACGGATTTTGTCAATTGTACTTTAGTTAATGTGAAAAAAAGAGATACAAAAAGAGGTGTGGCCCTTAATTAAACTTAAAGTCAGAAAAGTTTTTAACTTTTTTTTTTTTTAAAGTGGAGAGGAGTATATTAATCAAATATTTACAAAGTTACAAAACAACAACTAGGCCAGAGTTCTCGAAGAGAAAAGTTTTTACTTTGGGTGGTAGAAAATTGAAAGATATCTTCTCAAATGAAATCGCATGATGCTGTGACACTTTGAAGTCAAAATTATACTCATTTAATTTTTAATATATAATATATTTAATTAATTTAATTAAAATTAAAAAATAATTAAATTAATTAATATAACTTATTTTTATTAAAATACTATAACTATATTTTTTTGGCTTCTTTCATCTTTTTTTTTATTAGATTGTTATTGAAGAAGTAATAATAAAAATAACTTAAACAAATAAAAATAAAAAATATTTTATATTTATAATTAATGTTAATTTTTTAATTAAATCATGTATTAGGAGTCCGTTTGAATAATATTTTAGAAATGAGCGTATGAAAAAAAAAAGATTTTTGAGCAGATTTTAGAAAAAGATTTTTTGGATAAGAGTTTATGAAAAAAAAAAGTAGTTTTGAATAAATTAGTGTTTGTATAGTTATTTCCATAAGTATTTTTATTATTGATAAATTATGAAAAATGGTATGAACATTAAATGAGGAGAGATAAGATATGAGAGGAGATAGGAGAGAGGGTGTAAGAAATAGTATAGGTAATATAGTAATTGGTTAGTCCATAAGTTTTTTTATTATTCCATAAGCTACTCTAATCAATTTATCTAAAATCTTAGTTTAGTCTAAAAATTTATTTGAATAAATATAGTTGTTTGTTTTAAAATATTTTAAAATTTAAATTTTACCAAAATTTAGATTTTGTGTATTTTTAAACACACACTAAGGATAAAAAAAATATTTATTATTAAAATATTAAAGCATCAAAAACTCATAATTTATTTATCAACGTCAGCATTCAAGAGACGAAGCCAAATGCCGCCATCTTCCATTAGTATAGAAAGTCATGATGATTTGATTAAAGGCAAATGCCCAATAACAACATTGGAGAAACTTTCTTTGCCTCCCCTTCTCTTTTCTAACTAAAGCAGAAGCATTGTCCCTAAAATCATAGTTTAAAAAATATTTCTAAATTAAATTATAATTTAGATAAAAAATTAAATAAGTACTATTAAATATTTAGAAGATTTTTTAGAATAAATTATAATTTTATAAATCTAAAATTATAATTTTATATAAACTTGTAGACTAGTTTCTAGATAAAAAAATAATTTTTAAGTTGAGTATGATCATTTTATTTATATTTTTTTATTATTTTACCTCAGTTTTTATAGTTTTGTTGGTCTAAAACAATAGTCTATGCTAGGAAAAAAATTATTTTAATAATAACTGTCTAAATATTTATTTATCTATAATCACTTTTCTTTTAAAATCAATTATTCATAATCTCTTCTAAAAAAAACTAAATCAAATAGCCTAAAGACAAATGATAATATTTGGACATATTTCAGGCTAGTATACTGTTACTTTTCATTATTTTCCGTTATTATATTTTTAAAAATATTAATCCCTATAATTTTATAAAAAAAAAAATTAAACGTAATGTTAATTTTAGGGACGCTGTTAACAAGAATGCTAACTACTAACTATGATTGATATGACTCATGAGTAGTAATAAAAACTAAACCTTATTAAAAATATATTGATTAAAATTAAAATTCATTGAAAATATGAATTTAAAAGGGATTTAACCCTATTAAAATTGCCATTTAAATGCGTGACAGATGATAAAGAAATTGATTTTGACACAACACTCGAATGCTTCACCAAATGCATAGGGGATAAAATTGACTTTCGTATTTTTGTTGCACAAATTCAAATGTTGAAAACTATATTTTATCGTTGGAAATCGACTTCCCCACTCAAAATCGATTTTATTAAACAAAATCAATTTCTTTATATCATACGTTTTAAGTTGTATTTTTTATAAGGTTAAATACACTTTAAATTATTATACTTTTAATAAATTTTAATTTTAATCGTTACATATAAAACCACATTAATAAATACTATTAAATTCATATATATATATATATATTTTAAATTATAGGGATTAATGTTTTAGATTATATAAAATATACAGACAAAAAATAACAACAAAAATTTTATAGGTGACTTATTAAAAGTATAGAGGGTTGAAGTGAGTTTTTTTTTTTTTTAAAAAAAGTAATAAAGAAAAATAAAATGATGGCAATATTTAATAGTCCAGGTCCATGCATCTTGAGGAAGGGGACAAATGCAATCACAAAATGTCCCCTAGAGAAATAATATCCTGACTTGTTATTTGATAATAGTGATACGATAAAGATAAAGACAAATCATAACAAATTGATTGTTTTATTTATAATTAAAATATAAGCAAATGGGATCACCGAAATGATTATATTCCCAGTTGACGTAGTGCCGACTCCGAATAGGTTAACTTCCACATAGTTTAGATTATCAGCCTACCCTGGTTCCATGAACCTGAATTTTGTTTCCTTTTTTTAATGCATCATTTGGGGTACCCTCAGATTGCCCTCACTTTAAGAATATTTCTTTATGCTTTGCCATATCATATTCATTATTTAGATAAGGGAAAATTACCATAAAATACCACAAATTCTAAAATTTCAGAAAAGTTATGCAAATATATAAAATGATAGATGAGTCATGAGTATTATTTTGAAATTTTAATATTTGTGTAAAAAGATAAAAATACTTTGAGTTATGGATATTAACTACTCTAATAATAAAATTAATAATATATGTAATAATTTTAACTATTTCAATAATAAATTGACAACTCTCTCTTATAAATTAGTGGTTCAAATAATTTGATTATTTTTATAATAAAACTGATAATATATATAATAAATTTAACTATTTTATCGATAAAATTGACTATTTTATTTGACAATTTAATAGTATATAGATATTGACTATACTAATAATAAAATTGACAATACCTATAATAATTTTAATTATTTTAATAATAAGATTGACTACTCATTTTAAGTTTAGGAACAATTTTTTCTCTCATAAATATTAAAATTTTAAATTGATATTTGTGACAAATATATCTTTTTATATTCTTTTTAGAATTTTATAATTTAAATAGTATTTTTTAAAACATTTTCTCTTTATATAATACACTTGATATATATATATATATAGATATATAGATATATACAGACGCAAATTAAAGATAACAACAAAAGTTTGTGATGGATTTGATAAATCAGAAATATTGTTTTTGGGGAACCATTAAGTGACATAACGACAAATTTATTAGGAGAAATTGGGAGAGAAAATTTCTTATTAAAAATTTTATTACTGATAAAAACTTATATAAAAAAGTAATGGTGCACTGTATATATAAACATTTATTAGATCTTTTTATTAATAAAATTATTAATGGGTAACTTCTCTTCAATTTTTCCAATTTATTATCATTGTACCGAGGCTGTGGTTCTTGATAAAATTTATTAAGCTCAAATTAAGCTTTTTTTTTTTAAACCAAAATAAGTCAATTATGTTTACGATTTTAAGAAATAAATAAATGATATTAAAGGTCCTCTTCGTATAAACGTGAAATTAAAATTTCATCTGAGATGGAATATAATGTTTTTTTGTGCACTATTGCTTCTCAGACTCATATTAATGATAGGATTAGATGTACTTCATATTTTAATACCATTTAATCTATTTAACATTTCGGTATTCAATGTATGAGATCATTTATTTGACATTTTATAATTAAAACACAAGGAGTAAATTATAATTTGGGAGGAACTTTGAGGATTAAAATTTATATTTTTTTTATAAATTATATTTTATTAAAAGTTAAAATGATGTTAGAACATTTTTTTAATAATAACAAAAATATATGCTTATTTTTTTTAAAAAAATTGATAATATGTTTATTTTGGTCTCCAATAACTATATGCCTTGTTCACACTTTGAAAATAATATTGTATCAGAAATAGACAAATTAAAGAAACGAAGAAAGACATATGGTGTACCCAGTTGTATATGATCAGATGGCCCTCTTGCATCAACATAGAAGGGCATATTCTTTGATATTGGGAATTGGAATATATATATATATATATATATATATATATATATATATATACATATTAAATTATCGATCCTGGAATCATTTGCACTACCCACACGATCAGATGCATTCAAATTAATTAGATGCATTCAAATTAAAGGCATACCTTCTTAAATAGTGACGCAAGCATTATCTTTTAAATTTCTCAAATTCAACTCATGATGATATTTTTTTTTTGTAACTTCCTTTTTTAATTCAAAGAACTTTTTTTTTTCTTTTTTTCTTTTTAAATTTTTATAAAAAAATTAAACTCTCTCACGATCTAATAATAACAGGGTAAAATCTTCTTTTTTCTTAAATGATACTAATATCAGATAGAATTAGTTATCTATTACCTTAAGGCGTAAATTTAAATATCTAGGAGTTAGGATGTTTCTTTAAATATCGTAATTGGAACTACAATAAATTAATATTTTTTAGAGATTGAACTTATTCTAAATAATCTTATATCTTATTCCTTCATTAGTTGAACCTATGCACGATAAATAATTCAAATAACTCAAATTCAACCCATTATTCTCTCAAACGTTTTTTTTACTCAATCTAACATGTGGTTAGCCAAATGTAGTGATTCTATTTTATTTATATACCCATTGTCTTTTCAATTCCATTTTCATGCTCTATGCTAAATATATGAGGTAAATAATTAATTTATTAAAATTAATTAAATTATTTATTTATAAAAAATATTTGTTGATTTTAATTAGTCATATTGACACCTACCCCATGGATAGAAAACTTCTTCTTTTTAATACATTGAATTAACAGTAAGAGTTTAAAAATAAAACTATAAATTTTAAAGATAAGTATATTGAAACCTTATAATTACTTCAGCTTTTAACATAAAATTTATTTAATTTATTTAAATAAATTAATAAATTAAGATAAATTTTTAATTTAAAAATAATCCAATCTTCTTAAAATATTTTTATATAACATTATATTATATTTTAGTTTAAAAATAAGATAAATTAATTTAAAAATAATAAATATTAAAAATAAAATAAAATAATATATTATATTTAAAATTAAAATTAATCTTCTAACTAGTTCATATAATTAGGACTGGAGAAATATCTAGAAGTAAAATAGATCCTCCTATTAATTTTTTACATTTTTAAACTGAAAAACAATATTAAAGATTATAAGTATTTGATCCCAAGGCCAACGGGAGAAGATTTAGGAGTGGAGTGTGCAGGGTAAATTTGAAAAATAAATTAAAAAGAGAGAAGTGAAAATGATTTTAATTAAATTCAAGAGTACAAGAAGTTAAGGTCCCACTAATGAAAATGAAGGGTTTGGTTCATGAACCTTTTATTGTCAGTCCAAATTATTCAATCCTTCGTCTCAAAGTGTCTCACCCACTTCTATGTTTTCTGATTTGACTTACAAACAGTTCATTTATATTCACAAACGTGTACATCATAACATGCAACTTTGGACTTTACTGCCTTCCCTACAGTTTTACTTCAATTTTAATAGCTTTCATATTTCATGTAATTACAATTGGCTCCCTATTCTGTAGAAATTAAGTTAGAAAAATGAGTTGACTATGTATATATATATATATAGTCTAGCTTATTAACATTTTTATATCTTTTTTTTAAATAACATATAATAAAAATATTGTTTTATAGATCCTAAAATTCAAAAAGATGCGAGTGAGATACAATAAATTTAAAATACAAAATTTGGACCATTCTAAGTCTAGATATCTTCAAAAACTCATGGAATAAGGATATTTAAAAAAATCTATTAAATTCTTATTCTTTACTCTTGTGAGTCCGTGTGTGTTTGGATTAGTGCCAAATATTTTGGATAAAATAATCTAAATATCCCATATTTTTTATAATCATTTTTTTATAAAAATTAACAAAATATCTAAACACTATTTTTTCCCACAATTAATTTTTTTCCAAAACCAATGAACTATAAAAAAACTAATTTTTATTCACAATCTATTTTTTTTATCAAAACTATAGTTTTAGTATAAGTTTGGGGAATAACTTCTAATGGTATTTGGATTAACTTTTAGATAATATATTTTACAAAAAAAATTATTGTTAGAAATAGTTCCTTTTAGCTTTTTTAAAATCATAGTTTTGGTAGAAGAATAGATTGTGGAAAAAAATTAATTTTTGATAGTTTATTAGTTTTGACAAAAAATTAATTGTGAAAAAATTAGTATTTGGATAGTTTATTAGTTTTCATGGAAAAATGATTGTGAGAAAAAATTAGTGTTTGTATAATTTGTTAATTTTTGTAAAAGAAATTGATTGTGAAAAATGTGAAGTATTTAGATTATTTGATCCAAAACTATGGTTTAGAATAAAAAAAATAATTATTTTATAAAAATTTATTATACTCAAAATCTATTATTCTAAAATCTATTATATACAAAATCTATTCAACACAAAACCTATTCTTCTAAAATATATTATACCCAAAAATATATTATTCTAAAATATATTTTATCTAAAATTTAGTATCTAAAATCTATTATACTTTAGGATCTAATCCAAAAACACCCTTCATCTAGGTAATTATGATTACTCTTTTCTCCCATTCCCTCTCTTCACTTGAGGGTATTAGTATTTTTATTTTTATTTAATAAAAACTAGAAAAAATCTTTTTCATATTCTTAGTTGAGAAATACTTACAAACTCTAAGAGTATTAAGTTAATTGAACTCTATCAAATTAAAATACAATAACTCAGTTGATAATTTATATAAAAAATCATGATTTATTTTATTTTTAAAAAACTAAATATTTTAATTTGAAAAAAATAAAATTTCATTTGAATCAAATTAAGAGATTTATTATTTTTTAAAAATAAAATATAATATAATTGGTTTCATATGAGTTATCGACGAACCATAATTAAAATATAATAAATTGTTATATTTTAATTAGATAGAGTTCAGATGATATGACACTTTTAGAGAATATAAGTATTTCTCTTCTTGATATCCTACCATACACGTTTATGGAAACAAACATTTTATTCAAATATTCCATTTTCTTTAATTTCTATGACCAAACAACCCCTAAATTGTAGTCAAACTCTTTAGAAATTCATAAAGGGACAAGTTTATGGCATCATGAGACATTATTGAGTTGTTCATAATAATTTTGTGTTCCCTTTTCTTCGAGTTTCTTATATCAAGAGGAAAAAAAAAAAAATAGACAAGAAAGAAGACGCAATGATATTTCCCTATGACATCAGATTTTTCCGTGATCTCTCCCCTTGCGAAAAAAAAAATATATATTTTGATTTTTACAGTATGTTGTATAATATAGTTTTTTAATATCCCATTCATCATATCATTCAACTACTCACTATTTAAAAATTTAAAATTTTAATTGTTGAAATATAGACATGAAGCTTATTATTGTTCATATATCTTCAAAAGTATTTTAACTAACGTTGGCTGGTTAATGTCACTTTAATGCCCTGCAGTGTATGAATTTGGAAAAAAAACAAATTCAACTTACCTATTTTTTTTTTAGTACAAAAATTTCTGGAAAGGAATTGAACTCACCCATGATCTAAGGGCAGGGCGAAGTCTCCCTTCCTCCTAGGCGATACTAATATCAAGTAGGACGAGTCGTCTATTACCCTCAGGTGTAAACCTAGGCACTCAAGAGGTAGGATGTCTCCCCAAACGCTGCGACTGGAACCACAATAAAGTGGTACTTTCTAAGGCTCAAACACACTCTAAATAATAGCATGTCTTATCCTTTCATTAGTTGAACCCTCGGCCGATGGGTAATTTTACTTACCTATTGAAATAGACGAAAAAAGAACAAGGGACGAAGCATAGTTCTAAATGGGTAAGTACGAGTAGGCATATAGTCAACAAATGTTCACACGCGTTGAAGGTTGAAAGGTCGTGGGGGTTTTCTTTTCAAATTTGGTTTCTTTGAAAACAATTTTGGTCAAATAATTATTGTGTGTTATTGGGACGTTTGAAGAATATGGAACATATATGTACCAATAAAGGGATTCCTCCTTCATCATTGTCTTCAATGGCACACACACACACACACACGCACGCACGTTTTCATTAATTCTTCAAAAGTTTGTGAACAACATATGTAATTTGTTCAAATTAAAGTTTAGAAGCTTCTACTTAATAAACTAGTTTTTTTTTTTTTAATTAGGATGAGCTGTCCTTTAAAACTTGTAAATGTTTCATTTTTAGGAAGCTCCTAAAGTTCTATCACATTCACAAAATTAAACGAGATTATCATACTCAGTCTTAAGATCATGGACTTTGCCTGTAATTAATTAACACTGTCAGAGAAAACTGAACCTTTTATATACACAATAATAAATAATTACGAGTTTAGTGTTGGAACTTGAATAATAACCAACGAAAGTCTTCCAAAATAAAATAACATTTTCTTGTCAAATAATATCTTCGTTATCCATCAGGATCGTCTGTTGCATATATATATATATATATATGCATATTTTGTTAATAATACTGTATTTATTACCCATTAATAAAACGATAAAGCTAATATGTTAAGGGTAAATTATTGTTCTTCATTATTAATAATTACGGGACGATATAAATCGTACTACTGTGCAATGAAATTCCCATAATTTTCTTGCTCATATATTTGATTAATTAATTAATAGAGTATTATTTGTCTCTCCATGTATAATTGCACTCTCATCACGTACACTAACCTCATTTTAATAATAATTAATATATATATATAGATATATAGATACTCTGAATAAAAATATACAATCACTTCTGAGCAAGTAGGCTTTATTTTAAACTAACAATCTTCCTCACTAGATCTCGTACATGCACCTCGAAAGCATCGAGTTTCATCACATACAATGTCCACATACGACAGCCACCTTTTTTCATTATATATATATATATATATATATATATATATATCAATACAACCACCTTATATATTTTGTTCAAAGGCATGTAGTATATTAATTATATTTCACAATATATATAACAATAAACAATTACAAACATGCAACCTCCCAAACACTCCAGCATTCGATTACTTAAAATATATGAGTTCACCCACGATAAATCCCCATGCATAAAACGATGCAGTTTTGTACATACATACATATATCGTCCTCGTCACTGAGATCTATTCCAATAATTTCCAAGTTTTCTTTAAGCTGACCACTATTATTACTAGCTGCATTTTCACATACTCCCCCTTAAAACTTTTATCTTTCCTCTTATCCTTCTAGTAGGGACCGTTATTATGAAGGTGATGCATAACGGGGTCGTTGAGCATCCAGAGATCGTCCATCGGGTCCCACTCAGAGAGTAAGCCACCGCTTGCTCCGATTGGCTGCGAAACATCAGCAGTGTTGTTCTTGTTGTTGTCGTCCAGACCGAAGAAGGATTCCAGGGTTGAGATTTGTTGGTTGAGCTGAACGGCGTCGTTATTATGGCCGGGGACGAGGCACTGCTTCTTCTGGGGCGGTTCCATGGGAGCCGGAGGAGGAGTTGGAGGAGCCAGCGGGAAGTTGAGCTTGGCTTTGTCACCGCGGATGCGCTTGGCAGCTCGGTCGTAGGCTCTGGCGGCTTCTTCGGCCGTGTTGAAGGTGCCGAGCCAGACTCGGACGCCCTTGTGTGGGTCCCTTATCTCGGCTGCCCACTTGCCCCACGGCCTTTGCCGGATTCCTCTGTAAATGTTCTTGCGAGTCCTTCCTCCTCCGCTTTTCTTCTTCTCCGACGACTTGTTGGTGTTGTTATTGTCATTTTTGTTATTATTCTCACGTGACACTGCTTCAGGCAGGTGAAAAATAGAAAAAAGATTTATCTAATATGAGGTAACAAACAAAAAATCTTATCTTTAAAGCTGATGGCTATGTTTCAGAGACTGTACATGCAGTGGGATTTCATGAATCATAATCATATCTACTCAGAATTGATTGCGGATATCAAGTGCAGATTCTTCGCTTAAATTTTCAAAAGAGATATCTACTTTTTCTTTCATGGTTTTGTTTTCAATGAATAGGAGATCAACGTGAATAAGAGACGCCAACAAAAAGAAAAACGGACGTCTCTTGGTAATCGATCTTATCAAATCCTTTGAATAATAACTGAGCTTTTTACTCCGTTTCTGTTCAGACTCCATCTTTTTTCTTTCTTTCTTATTTTGTCAGTTTTATTTCATTTAGAGAGAGAAAAAAATAAGAAAGACTTTCTCTCTCTAGACACACAATAACACACATGAATATCAACCACCGACCAAAAGGAAAAATTATATCAGCAAAAATCCCAGGTTTTAAACCCAGATTGAGAAAAAGTAAGGTTATATATACAGAAAAAAAGAGGTTCTCATACAAACAGATCCTGGTTTTACTCATATCTATAAACTCAAAATAAAGACACAAATGCATAATTCTTTGACAGAAAAAAAAGCTTACAATATTGAGATACATAGAATTTAAGTAATTACCTGGGGTGGTTGGAATGGGATGGAGTTTATGATCATGATTAGGGGAAGCAGCTGGCTTGTGGTGTTTGGAAGAGAGAGCAGCAGTGGTGGTATCGAATCCTAGGAGGTCGGCGAAGGTTTCGAGGTCGGACCAGAGGTCGTTGGTGGTCGATCTCCGACAAGGTTTCTGAGGGACGAAGTCGGAGATGATGTCACCTCCACACATACTTCCAGATTCTTAGTCTTTCAGAAAGAGACGCATATACAAGAAACAACGCAGAGGAAAAAGAAGAAGCGAGAGTGAGGAAGAAAATATTCTAAAGATGTGTGGATTTATAGGAGAGAGAAAGGGACGGCTTCACTTACACGACACAGCAGACCTAAAAGGCATGTAGCTTCCACTGTACTAGCTTAACCAATACTCATTGAGGGAGTTTCATTGTAATTGTTATCTTTTTATCAATAGAAATGCAGATACGTATATTTGTGATAATTTTTTACCAATTTTTTAATGTTGTATATTTTGAAATAAAGGAGAAGCGAGAAGGAAAGGCACGTCAAAAGGGAATGGTAATTAAACCGCCTCATGGAAAGCATTGCACCGTGGTTTGTTCGGAATGACACCTTTAGTATCACACCCTCGAATTCATGTTAATTACCGCTTTACCCTGTTCTTGTCTCACGCCATTTTTTTTATTACAGACAGACCCACACTACTGTACTAAATCGTAAACAAGAAAATGTGCAGCAGAGTCGGGAGGAGAAGAACAAAAACTGATGCCTTCCGCTACATTCAAAGAAGCCTTAGCCAACGAATCGTTCGCATCTCGCCCACACTAAGACACACTCACATCCTAATCTTTCTCGATCCACTCTTGAATCTCCGCAAGAAGGCGTTCCTCTCGATGTTCATCCTGCCAGCCGATAGTTAGAATTTCTACCAGCTCTCTACAATCAGTCTCAATGACAACCCACCGCCACTGCATATCCCATCATTATCTCTTGCCGCACCCGCACAAGCTGCCACCGTTCTCCCATTTATAGCTGCACCATCTACGTTATACTTGACACAACCCACAAGAGGAGGCTGCCATGTAACAATATTCCATGACTGAGGCAGAGGACTACTACAACTCACATTATAACAAGCAATGCCAGCTTTAACTTGAGCAACAATGGAAAGAGAACCCTTCATTCTATGATGAAAAACGCCCTCATTTTGATTTAACCAGATTTGGCGAGCTAACCCAGCAAACCACATACACCAAGAGACCTCCAAGACCCTACATCTGAGGCTAACATTCTAGTGTATCTACTCAACAAAATCCGTACCATCAAAGAATCGTGTCCTTAACTGATGGGGTTTAACCGCCTCCCACCAGTCACGAGCCCCCTGACAGTCCAGCAAAACATGAAGCGCATGCTCCCTGGCCGCCCCGTAGAGATCATAATTCATATTAGAACTCATCCCTTTCGCAACCCTTACACAATTCGTTAGCAGCCTGCCCCCGCCACAAAGCCACACGAAAGTTTTGCACCTTTGAGGTACTGGCAATTTCCAAATCTTCCGCCACATGCTACTATTCGTACCACTATTATAACTGCTTAACAAATCATATGCAGACTTCACCGAAAAGGTTTCATCATTGGTCCCTTTCCATCGTGGGCTATCATTCAATCCCCAGATATCTGACAGTGGTACACGATCAATGGCGCTTAAAATAGTAGAGGGGAGGAATGCAGCAAAGTGATGCCAATCCCATGCTCCTGATGCAGTAATATAATCCGCTACCTTTGTATTACGCATATTTGCATCAATCGGCCTTAACGCATAACCGCTGAGATGATTATGATTCGTTAGCCAAGCATCCTCCCAGAACCGGATATGGGCTCTATTACCAAGACACCATCCAATACCTTTCTGAGTAAATTCCCAAGCTACAGAAATACCATTCCAACTCTGGTAGGAACACTTACGTTGTTCAACTTTATGAATGATGTTAGTTCCGCATTTGTATTTCTCTCTCAAAAACTACACCCACAAGGCATCACGTCGCTTCACAAGGCCCCATCCTAGTTTCATCATAAAAGCTGTATTCTGTTTGCAAGCTTGTCTCAGCCCCAGACCACCTTGAGCTTTGCCCTTACAAACTTCATCCCCAGCAACACGGTAAATTTTCCTAGTTAATCTCGTACTACCCCAAAGGAAGCTACGACAGCACTTATCAATCTCATTACAAACATTTACTGGCAGCGAAGTAGATTGCATGGAATAACTCGGTATAGCAGAAACGGCAGAAAAAACCAGTGTGTGTTGAGTATTCGCTTTCCAATAAGTAAGCTGTTGATCCATCTTATTAAGATCATACTCATATGTATGTTTAGAGACACTATGATGAAGTAGGGGAACTCCCAAACATTTTCCCAAGTCTGCTGTGGGAATAAATTCAAGGAAATTACTAATCTCACTTCGACGAGTATTATTAACATTTTGACAGAAAAAATTCTAGATTTTATATTATTAACTTTCTCCCCCGAAGCCGCACAAAAATCATCCAAACAGGCTTTAATAAGCCATGCTTGATCCAGGCTAGCTTCTGCAAATAAGATAAGATTATCTGCGAAGAACAAATGAGATATAGCAGTACCATATCTCTTCAGCCGAAACAGAAGCCAGTTATTAGAATCAACCTTACTCTGAATGAGATGTCCCAGTTTCTCCATTACTATGACGAACAGATAGGGGGAAAGAGGATCCCCTTGCTTTATTCCTCTGGTTGGATTGAAGGTTGCTCCCATAGACCCATGCCATAAAACTTGCATTTCTTCTGAAGTTAAAGAGAATCTGATAATATCAATGAACTTACTTGGTAAACCTAGCTGTATTAGGCAATTCAAGACGAACTCCCACTTGACCCTATCATACGGCTTCTCCAAATCAATCTTCAAGGTCATGAAACCCTTCTTTATTTTAGAAGCACACGTAGAATGTATTACTTCTTGCACCAGAATACTATTATCAGCACTTTGTCGACCTGGGACAAAACTACATTGATTTGGCGCAATAATCAGAGGCATTACTTATTTCAATCTATTTGCTAAAACTTTGGTCACCACTTTATAAATAATGTTGCACAAGCTAACGGGGCAGAGGTCACGGAAGGTTTGAAGCGTCTCAACCTTAGGAATAAGAACAGGAAAAGGAGCGGCTAGCGAAATGATGGCAAAGAGCTTTGATTGTGAAACTTTTGAGGCGTATGGTTAGTCCAGAGTACTTAGGATTCAAACTCCGTCAGTTGTAGGCATGGCAGGGAAAGGTCGAACCGATTGATGTGGGGGCAGGTTTCTTCGTTGTAACATTCACAAACGACAATGACCATGATTTGGCACTTACGGGGGGCCCTGGCTCATTTATGATCACGATCTTGCAATTCAACTGTGGAAACCGGAGTTTGATCCGGAGGAAGAAACTATTACTAAGATTGCAGCTTGCTTGGATTCGCATCACTAAGTTACCTTTGGATTATTATGATAATGGTATTCTACATGTCCTCGGTTCCCAGGTTGGGAAGGTGTTGAAAACAGATATGAATACTATGAATCATAAGAAGGGCCGATTTGCGTGAATCTGTGTGGAGCTAGGGTTAAACAAACCTATCTCGTTCACATTAGTACACTAATAATGGCTTAATTGTAATTTGCAGCCCGTCTACTTAGAATATTGTAGACCATTTCCTATGTACGAGGTTGGCTCTCATTTTTCTTGATATAAATTAAATGGCTAATCATAATATGTTTTCCATGCTTAAAAATGGGATTCGAACCCTCCTTGATGGAAAAATTAAGATAACTACTAAACCATACTTGTATAGTGAATTGGCTCTCCTTTTTTTTATTATAAAGTTTTTTAGAAAGAGGTAGGACTCACCCATAATTTAAGGGGAAGGGTAAATCTAGGTACCTAAAAATTAGGGTGCATTCTCAAACATCGCGACTAGAACAATAATAAAATAATATTTTTAAAGGATCGAATACGTTCTAAATAATTACATATCTCATTATTTTATCAATTAAACCTACATAGGATTGGTTGAATTGGCTCTCCTTATTTATGTCGTTGCGGTCTCAAATACTTCTAGCACGAGGAAGCCCATTCTTGCAAAAACAAAGATGGGTCAAATGTTCCATAGGATTTATTCAAATCCACATATGGTTTTGAAGCAGTGGAAAGTTGTTCGGCCTCATATTGAAGATGTCTCGGAAAAGGTCATCAATTAATTAAGAGGTGCAGTATATATATATATATATATAAATATGAAAAAAAATTAACCAATTAGTTATATTAAAAATTAAATACTCTCAAAATTTTGCTTTCATATAAATGAATGCTTGATTTAATTCTTTAATATAACACACTGTTTAATGCTAACAGAGAAATAACGGTGATATAAACTTCACTCGTGAGTAAAACTAATAGAATTCCTTAAAGATATCAATTTAAGGTATCATTTACTGTGTAGCTTGGTATATTTGATCAACAGTTTAACAAATGTATTATATCCTGCAGCTGTTGAAACTACCAGTCAAAAAGCATATAAATACGAAGAAAAACTTCTCATAGATATAATTCCTTGCATATGAAATAAACATTCGGAGATATATGCCAAAGAAACATATAATCAAACCCCTAATATGTTGACTGGAAAAAAAACCATCATATCCTCAAATCTTTAATATATAATTTATTTAATTAAATTAAAAAAATTAATTAATATAATATATTTTTTTAAAAAAATAACCTAATCATTCTTTTTAATATACTCCTTCATTCTCTTAATTATTATTGAGAGTATTAATATAATTAATTTAAAAAAATTTAATAAACATGCAAGATGTATGCCAGCCCAAAACTGAGAAGCAAGGCAAGGTGAAACTAAATAAAATTTTCAATAAATGTTCAGCTAGGGAAGGAACTTGACCTGCAAATATTTTAAATATTTTTAATTTTTAAAGAATATTATTTTATTGTAATTCCAACACTTAAAAAATTATAATTTCTAAATGCCTAAATTTATATTTAAAAATAATTGATGATTAGCCCTACTCGACATTAATATTATCTAGGGAAAAAAAAATTTAACCTTACTTTTAAATTATGAGTCAACCCAACCCCTTTTTAAAAATTTTTATACAAAAAAAAATACAAAAAATAAAATTTTCGATAACACTCGAGTTGATGATAGTTGATATAGATAATAAAGAACACAAAGATACATATTCAATTACTATTACTATTGTGAAGACTTCTCAATAAGTAATCTCATAAATTTCTTGTAAGTGTTATTTAAACCCGAGAGCTACACCCTGATCTTAGTAGAAGACTAGCACCGAATCTACCTAAATTTTTTTGTACTAAAAAAAAATAGCACTCTGGAAAAGGAATCCATTTTCATTTTCCATCTACAAAACCTTGAAAAAAGACAATTAAAAAAACATACCAAAGAGCTCGACGAGGAAAAGAATATGTCATTACATATATAGAAAACACTTTAGTAAGTATTAAATTCAAGTCAAATGGAGTAAAAAAAAAATCCATTTTAAATGAGAATCCACACACAAAAATAATATGATGGTTGCCAATCATAAAAACAATCCATTCATGGAAAGATAAACTTAAATGTCACCCCTAAAAATCATGGCTAAGGGGCGAAAGGATGTGACTACTATATATATATATATATATAGCAAATAAAAAAAAAATAGAGCAGCCTAAAACAAAATGATTCTAGTCAGCCAGTTTTGTCAGCCGATAAATGGTACTTCTTGCAACCGTATTACCAGGATCAATCTTTAGAACAGTCCTCAAGTCCTCCGCACCAAGCTTGTACTTTTCCATGCTCTCATACAAGAGAGCACGTTGCACCAATTTAGATACATTTGTATCATCGTTTTCTAGCACCTGTACAATTTAACGCAAATCAAACAACTCTCTCCAAATAAATTGATAAGGAACATGAAGTGATTCAATTCATCCATCTCAAATAGACACTAACAATATAGTAGAATGTATGCATTAGCCATCCCTATTAAATTCAAGAACTAAACACACATGCTACCTAGAGCTTCAACAAAAATGTTTACAAAGTATGATACCTAGTATATGTCACCCATTTTTTGCTTTCTTTCTTTTCTTTCAAGCCATTATCAATATAATTAACTAATAGCTTAATACACTGTAGTAGTTTGCCCCCAAGATAAAGGCATCTAGTTTAATTTGTCCAACAATTAATGCAATCTTAACAATTACGACTACCATGTTCAATCTCTAATATACACTATATAACCTTATTATCTACGGTTTGAATTTAAACAAAAAAAAAAAAAAACTGTTTCCACATTCAAATCGTTAAAGATATCAAAGTATACCTTTGTGCAATCGACCACTGTTTTTTTATACTCTCCAACTTCTTTGTAACATGATGCTCTGCATGACAGCACCTCTGTCATACCCGCATTATCATCTGTTTTCTCAAGAACGATGGCAGTCCAAGATAGCCACTTAATAGCATCTGCAAATTGACCTTGCTTGTAATTGTCCACCCCTTTACCTTTTGCTGAAGAACCCGATAGCCCAGCAGGAGGAGGTGGAAGGCCTTCAAGCTCAGTGGTTGTGCCACCCACATCATGTCCTCCTCCTCCACCAAATTCATATCCAAACCCCAATCATTGATGTCAGAAGATGATTTTCCTCCAAATCCTTCTGAAGTCACAGTAGGACTTCCAGCCGAAGCCGAGGAAGATGAGAAAAACATGTCTATAGGGCCACCACCAGCAGATGTCTTCATAGGTTTCTGATTCAAATTGGTAGATCCACCTGTAAAAATATTATCTGCGGTAGAACTACTTGATGGGACTGTGGTAGAGCCTGGTCTGGAAGCATTCTGGAAATCACCAAAACCATCATCCTCTGCTTTATTATTTCTTGTGGCCATTCCAGCTGAATTAAGACTACCAGACGGTTTTGATCCAAATCCAGCCAAGAGCTAAATGGATCTCTATTAACATCCATTCCACTCCCAGCTGAACTACCACTATTCATACTTCGCATTGAAGGACCACCAAGATTTGAGCTCTTATTAGCGCTCATACTAGTATTATTGTAACTCGAAGATCCCCAACTTCCACTAATTGTCGTCGTGTTGCTAGTTTCAGGCAAAGCACCCGTCATATTTCCCATCGAAAAGGAGCTCTTGTTCGATATAATACTTGAAGCCTTAGAAACAGGAATCGAATTTATAGGAGTATTACCGCTACTATTAGAATTCTGTCCCATTGCAGAGCTCACCAAATCTCCAAAGAGATTAGGATTTTTATTAACAACTCCGACGGTCGAACTAGAACCCGAAGGTTGCGAAGATCCCCAGCTCTTGCCAAAGATATCCCCCACCATGGAAGTGGGTCCACCAGGCAATCCAGACAGATTCCCCAGATTCGGTGCAGGCTGGTGAGTCCATGATGGCTTGTTGGGTTGCCCTGAGGGTCTGGGTTGCGCTGATGAATATGAAGAAGAAGAGGAAGAATAATATGGATGGGACGATTTCTGGTTTTTCTGATCGTTCAGAGATTTGGGTCGATTGGATCCGACCCCAAGAGCAAAGTCGAAATTGAAGTTCTTGAGTGAGGCAGACGAAGCACTAGTTTGATTGGGTTTGCCATAATTCGAATTCATCCCTGAATTCTAGGTGGAAGATGTTAAAAAGGCAAAAGCAGCTTAGAAATGGAAAAAACAAAGGATCCGCAACGATGGAGGATCCAAAAGAGTGAGATTCACAAGTCTTACTCCAAACAGAGGGAGCAAAACAACACAGATGCAATGGAAGTTGATTTTAGAGAAGCTTCTTGATGAAATTATCTGGGAATCAGATGCTGGGAATCAGAGTGAGATTCACTAGTCTTACTCCTTACTATGGCCACCGTTGATCCCTTTATCTGTCCAAAAACTCTTATATACACTTTCATTTAATTATTTTAAATTTACAACGCGAGCGTCAAATTTAACGGCACCACGATTTTATTATTCACATGTCCATTACCTTAATGACTAAGAGGGAAACCCAAATAAGTTATAACGCCTCCCCACTTACATCAAAACAAGTGGCTTTTGACTATATTTAAAAAAATATCTTAATTTTTAAATACTTAAATATATATTTAAAAATAATAGACAATTTAGTCTATTTAATATTAGTATCATTTAAAAAAAGAAAGATTTTATTCTATCTTTAAATTATAGATAAGTCTAATATTTTTTTAAAAAAATTTATACAAACAAAAAACCAAGTAGTTTCACTAAGTTTGATTTAATCTTTCTTCTTCATTATCCTATCCCCTTCGTTTGGTATCCTTCTAAGTAGCCATTTCTGATTGCGTAAGCCAACATTATTAAAGTCTCGTGTACCCAAAATCCATGCTATTCCCAAGTGACACCCAATTTTGAATGAGAACTTATGGCTGGAGAAGTAATATTGACGCTTTCATTTTCACTTCCTCCATTCAAAGTATCATCGCCGCCTTTCAATCAAATTGAAAATGGCAGATGAAAGTACGCGCAATGAATGACCAATATTCAATGCAGTAAAAGATGGTTTAAATTAAGGAAATGACCCTATTTCGTGTACGTGGAGGCACAGTAGACTAGACCCCCCTCAGGGCCCAGCCCCCACTAGTGGCTTCCAAGTGCGAGGAAAGTACCTAGGGGCAATGGATTAAGCCAAGCACAATCAATCTCTAGAGCTAAAAATGAGTCACAGTATTATTTCCAATTGGAGGATACGTGTACTTCGGGAAAAAAAAAATAATGTGCAGGTGATATGTCTCGGCAATCTAACGTCAACCACCCTTGTAAGAGTGATTATGATGTCCTGAAGCTAATTATATTTCTATACAGCCTTCCTTCTGCTTTTGCTAAAATCAAATTAGGGTTATAAGAGGAATAAGGGACAGTTTGCTAAGTCCTAATGCTGCATGTGGGATAACAATGAGACCACGTTGAACTACATGGTCTGCTTGGACCTCAGGGCAAATATGTGATCATTTTTCACTGCCTTCAGGTTTGCAATTTTCAGGCCAGGTTAGGCCATGTTTGCTTGGGTCAGACCTAGTTTACATCTATGATTGTGGCTACAAATTGGAGATTGAGCTATGCATTATGTATCAAAATTTCATCAAGCTCAAGTATTATTATTATAATGGGGGTAGAAGGCTTGGAACAATAATCAAGATAAGTGCAGTTCAACAACGGATTGAGAGTAGCAGCTTCAAAACCACAAGTATGGAAATATAAGACATCCAAGGCTCTACATTATGCACATTTTTAACAGACGAAGTTCGTATGAGAAAGTAGGAGCAAAACAAGATGCAAAAACAAGACTATCTAACAGAGAGTGACCTAAATGGCATGCCGTAACATAAATGGTAAAGACAACAATGATTTTTTGTGCACAATTCAACATGTATGCATAGTTAGTCATAACGGTAGTTAATATACTCATTAAACGCAGTTCAAGCAAAGCTCCAGTAAATTCACCCATGAAGATTATAAGAAAAATAAGATCTAAGGTCCTCAATTTGTTCCATCAGAAAAGTTGGTTTTAATACGTTGATGGTCTCAAGATTCAAATTCTACTACATCTCTCCACTACTTGAAGCTGAGTCATAGCTATTCATGGTCTCCGTCCCTGGTTTCTATTGCTGTGCCTTAAAGTAGCCATATTGCCATCATCCCGTGGTCTACCCCGTTGTGGTCTTCCCTTGTACCTATCATTCTCACCTTCATCTGGTTTCTTGTTATCAGACTTCATAAACCTAAACTGTGGCCTAGGGATTACTTTCCCATCAACAAATAAATCACCTGAGATCCACACAAAATTGTACATGACAACCAAAGTTAACAAAAGAAAAGGGATTAACAAAAAAACCTATGATAAAGTCGTCCACACACCTCCATAATCTTTGTTACGAATATCCATATATGAATCCGGTAATACCCAAAGAACATTAGGTAACCCTGTTAAGGCAGAAAACTTTCAAAAAAATAAGCATACATAGAATGAAACGCTTACAATAATGCTTTCAATCCTCATTTAGAGCTCAAAAGTCATCAGAGTGACTAATAACTGAGGCTCTATCCTCCAACTAATAACTCTTCCAATGATGAGATTGCAAACAAGTAGACGGTAACACCATCAAAATTCATCAAATCAGCAAATATGCATTACCAAAACGAGTAAAACAAACGCACAACAACTCAAACAGGATAATTTCGCAAAGCAACCAAAACCTTCAGACAAAATGGAATATCAAAGTGAGCCGTACCTTTAACTTTTGTTGAAAGCTCTTCGGAAATCTCGGCACC
This sequence comes from Leucaena leucocephala, assembly GCA_037074615.1. Classification (NCBI taxonomy): domain Eukaryota; kingdom Viridiplantae; phylum Streptophyta; class Magnoliopsida; order Fabales; family Fabaceae; genus Leucaena; species Leucaena leucocephala. The sequence goes on from CM073562.1 coordinate 15,462,317, forward strand.
AAAACCTGTATAAGGAATAGTAGCAACAGAGTATATTTTCTTTTTGGCTTCCTCCTCACTACAATCAAACAAGTCTCGTCAGGAAAAACAGAGGGGAAAAAACCATAGAAATCGAGTTATAACAAGTAAAGCAATGCACAACGCAATCGCACCTTCCAAGAACTTCGGCGAGGGTTTTGACATAGGAGTTTACCATTTCCTCCTCAGAGGGTTTCGGGGATTTCGAAAAATCCATGATGATAAGCCAGTGCTTCAAGTCGCAGCCCTCGAGAAGAATGGTATCCTTGGGCGCCGCACTCTTCTTGCCAGGATCCTTAGAGTCCTTAGGGACCTCAAAGTCCTCAGACTTGTCGTTAGTGGGCGATTCTTCCGATTCCGACACCGAAGTTTGGAAACGAATCGGGAATTTCAGGAAATGTGGAAGAAGTGGGGCTTGTTTGGGGAGTACGGCAAATGCGATGCAAGAGCGAGAAGAAGCCATCGTAGAAAAAGAAGACGAAGAAGAGGAAGAAAGTGCTCGCAGGAGGGAAGAAGCTAAGGCGCGTCGCGCATGGAAGAACGCCATTGCCAAGAACGCAAGATCAGAGCAGTGAGCCGGGGACTTTCAAGGAGGAAATGGGGGCTACAGTGCCCAGTGAAGAAGGGTTTGAGAATAATTCTCACTGCCTTTATTTCTTGTCATTATTTTTTTTTTAAAAATACGTATAAAATTATGCAAAAAAACAAAGTCATATGAAAATAAATAATAAAAAAAAGTGGAAAATTAGGAAACCATAATGAAAGAGCTACATCTGGCTCATCTTAATTTAAACCACCCCAAATTTAGATTAATTATTTTTATGCTTCTTATTTTCCAGTAGTGAAAATAGGGTAAAGATTAAGTAAAATTGTCTGTAACAGGATGACCAATTCCCCTACTACTGTTTAAGAGACTCCGTATTAATTGCAATACCCTGCTCCTAAAAATTCTGCCAACTAATAAAGTTGGTTCCAACAATGCCAAAAACTTCCTTTCCTTCTCTCTTTTGACCGGAAACAAAAGAGTGTGAAAGAAAGTAGTTTCTCATTTATGTAAACCGGACATTAATATATATATATATATATATTGCCAACAAATATATATATAGAGAGAGAGAGAGATAAAACTCATGAATGATGGAGAAAACCTTCAATAAATTACTCATAAATAAAATAATATTAAAATTCCAGTTGTATATAATCACACTTTTGTTACACAAAGCCAATAACAGGCTGCCAGCAAATATAAAGAAATTAAAAAATTCCTAGTAAATTACACTCTACAAATATAGAAGAATTCTGCATATTACAACAATTGGGCCAAATCTTGGGCTTGGGCTATAGACTTTTGCACTAGGACCTAACAAAAAGAGAGGAAGGAGATTTCCTTGAGACCCTGGGTAATATTCCCCTTCTTCTTGTCCCTCTTGGTGAATATTCCAAGGATATATCATAACCAATTTAATGAAATGATTTAGTACCCTATAATGCTTTAAATAGGATTATTTTTAATAAGAAAATACTTATACTTAGTAAAAAAAACTACTTACTTCATCTAATGATTTGATCTAAACAACAATCATGTGTTAAATTATATTTACAAGACTAACACACTAGTGTTGGATCAAAATCAAGGGGAATGCATGGTTTCTATGAGCAGGGTGGTGGAAATTGGGGGCCGAGATATAGAGGTTTGGCATTGATACATCTGGAGGTAGAAGGGAGTGGTTTTGGTGACTTGATGTTTATGTTGTTTAGTTGAACATGGTCGCATGGATATTGCTTACTACAACGTAAGTCCACTGCAATATCGGAAGGTGTTGTTCCTCTCACGTTCGAATATTGAATCCCACTTAATCTCACAAGTGATGGCTGCATGCACACAAAGTAATTAAGTTAACGAATGAATGAATGCATTTGAAAAGAAATTATATATATATAGAGAGAGAGAGAGAAAATTAAGATGGGATGAATGAATGAGACCTTCTTGGTGCATTTTGCAGGTTGACACTGGTATTCTTGGTCAATGACGATGGGATTTGAAACGTTGTTCATAACAATGTCGTTGAATATTATCTGGGATGCTGCACCTGGATACTTATCTGGCCATGATTTGATTCTTAGTCCATTGGTTGTTCCCACCATTGTGCAGTTTAGCACACGAATGTTTTTTACTGCTAGCTCATCAGCGTATTTCCCAAGGCTTCCAATGCTGTTATATATATATCAGTCAAATTCAACACTCATCAACATCACAATTCCTTTGACAAGGTATACGTGTATATATACTCTAGTGTTATTTATAAGGCAAAGAAACAATGATTTTTTTTATTTTAATTATAAGGTATGTCATTGATTTTTATATCATCTTGAAAGTATTAAAAAATGAGTAATATTGCTATTGACTGTTAAAAATATTAACAGTCAATGTTAAGTTTTAATAATCAAAGCTAATTTTTTAACTGTTATGATGATTTTATTTATTTTTTAACATTTTTAGAGTAATATTGATAAAAGAAAAACTTTCAAATGCTAATAGTTACTATGCAAAAACTAATATGGCCATTATTTCCCCCCCTTATATATGTTTCCCTATAGAGACCAAGTATGCATCTTTGATGGAGGAAAAGTTAGAAACTTATTAAATTTTGAGATGGGGTGAATGAATTTTAAGATTTTTTTTTTTAATTTTAGTGAAACATATATTAAAAGTAATTTATTAATAGGACAAGAGAAATGCTAAGGTAAGAAGTAGTCTTGTGTACCTAAAACCATGTCCAGGGCCACATGTGACTTTGTTAATGGCCACATTGTCGACCCCTTGAATCATAGAGACGCAATCATCTCCAGTTTGAATGAGACATTTGGATATTTTGACGTTGATGGAATGGCTCAAATGAATGCCATCTGTATTAGGGCTATCTTCTGGTGCAATGATCCTAAGGTTCCGGAGTCTGATGTTGGCAGAATTCGTGATGAAGAAGTGAAACCCCATTGCATTCACTGATGATATGCCCTGTATTAGTGCATCTGTCACATTGTTGAATTGAATACTCTTCATTTCCCACAAAACACACACGCCACAAAAAATATCAGTCTATTGGAAAATAATTAATTAAGTCTCATAATACTCGAATATGGAAAGTACTCGATATAGAGATTTACACTGGGGAGTCTTGTGCATTGAGGGGAAGGGTCGTTTTCACAATTGGTGTTGGCGGCCCACATGTCTATACCTTGGCCATCGAAAGAGCCACTACCGATGAGTTTGATTCCTTTGAGGTCTGAGAAGATGAGCCATTCGCCATTGACGTATTCCGATGGGTCTGTGGAAGCCAGCAAGGTGCCGTCAACTTTGATTGTGATGGTTTGTGGTGGCTTGCATGGCCCTTGAAAGAACATGGCAGAAACATAGAATTTCCCAGGTGGAACATAAAGCCTCGCTTGCTGTGGCGAGTTACACACAGTTCTCCATGCTGTCATGAATGCCTGCACACACAAAACACAATCAATTAAGATAAAGCAAACTAATTAAATGAGTATGGGGTTAATTTAATTAAATTGAATAATTACCTGAGTGCAATCAGTGTGGCCATTGGGTTTGGCTTTAAAATCCATGACGTTGATGATTTTTTCACCTGGAAGAAGTTTATCAACGGCTAAATTTTCACCGGTGAACATATCGGGCACAGAAACTGGTCTTTTTCTTGGTTTTGCATCCACACAATCACATAATAATAATAATGACACCAGAATTATAATATTTACAACAGAAAGAATTATCCCTGGAAACGCCATTATTAATTGCGCCTTGTTCTTGATTACTTTTTTTCTTGTCTTTCTGTATTCTTGATAAATCTCATCCTAGGAGGCAAGAGATAAAACTTGGAAAATGATTCCTCTTTCTTTACCTCTTATTTTTTTTATATCTTCAAATGGCTATTTCTGTTTCCTTTACCAAAAACAAAATGGTTGTTTCTGAGGATTCTCGTCTTTTTCCTTGAAGCTTATAAATCCCTGAAATTAAAGACGTTGGTTTTCTTTTTGTTTACCTTAATTGATGATGCTATCTATAAACTTAATTACTTCATCCCTTAAATTTAGGCTCCATTAGCCTCCACTACAATAAGAGGGCCATATCTTCTCCTTGAATATGTCCATATATCATCTTGTTTACAACGTTTTGATCAGATTGGAACCCTTCAGTTTTATTAATTAAATGAAAAATTAATAAAATGTTAGCTTTTCTAAATCTGATCTAAACGTGTTGTTTGAGAAATGAGTAAGAAACGGTTACGAAATTATATATTTTAAAATGAAATTTTCATACTTGTGTGACAAATGAGAAACTTACGAATTTTTGGATCTGAGTTTAGTTTGTTTTATAGCATGCATGTATACGACACATATATATGTAACGTTGGCTGCAAGACTATAGCACTTTTGCCAAGAGCCTTGTAGTTCAATTAGCACTGCAGGCCTCTCTCATAGATTAGGTCATGTTTTCTATACACCATATTCATAAATAGTGATGATGTTTGTCTAGGTCCGTCCTAAATTGTTCAAATAAGAAAAATATTATAGTATGTTCTTTTGTGATGTACAAATATTCTCTTATTAGAGGTAATCCTATTTAAGACACTAATGAGTACTAGATATCTTTTCTAACGGAGATTCAAATTTTAGTTCATTACATTATAAATAACTAGTTTTTCTACTAAATTCAACTTCTATTGGTAGAGTGTAGTATTTTAATATGACAAATTTTATGCATTCAAATTTTCTAAATTTTTGTTCAGTCCAAAAAAAAATCACAATTTAATTAATTTCATTTTAAGACTAACAAATTAAACCTATAAATTTTAATTTAAAACCTTATGTTCTTTTATATGTTTTAAACACGTGAAAATAAGTTGTAAATTGTTGGCTAAGTGTCAAATTTTAAAAGGTCACTGCTGAATCCTTAGTTCCTTACACACACATGAGGAAGACTATGCTTTTAATACTTGTAGGTTAAATGTAGGAATATGATGAGTTGCAACTTCTTTAAACTAGATTGTCAAATTGCAGATAATTAGTGTCATCAAATCCCTACATCTATAGGCTAAAAGTCTTAAATATTAGAATTATTTGACAATTTATTTGATCATAAAATGAAAATTAAATTGCTCTATACCGATCGATCTTAAACTGTCACTCCCCCTATCATATATTAATTAATTGGCATAAATCAAAATGTCACATTAGAATACAAATCTAATTGTGTCGATCAATAGCCTTAATTTTTTGTGCTATTTATCCTTTTCGGGTAATGTTTGATGAATTTATATATAATTAAGGATCCAACTAACTAACTAGCTGTTTCTAAATGTCACATATAAGGGAGGATATTGTATAGGAACTTTTGGCTTTGAACTTTTAAGGGGATCGGAAAATTCACTGTAAGATTAACTTGTTTTGAGATTTTTTTGTGATTATATTCTTTTGGAATCTCACAACAATTTTCCCAACTTTTAATCAATATATACTTTGATGTCTCATATGATAATATTGAATTAATAAGTTAAAAATAGGAGATGACAATATAATATAATAAGTGGCTCCTTGATAAATTTATTAGGCAAGTAACAATGTGTTTGTATTGAGCAGTTTAATAGAGGCTGCAGAATAATAATAATAATAATAATAATAATAATCAAGGGGTACACTTGGATTTGGATTTGGATTTGGTTAAAGCAGAATCGTTGGGTTGTTTGACGACAGAATTACAATCATTGCCATGTTGGATTGTGGTTTTGGAGATGACAACGTTGCTGCAATCCTGAATACGAATGGCTTCATTGTTTGGGCTATCTTCAGGTGCAATGAGTTTCACTGATTTTAATGTGAGGTTTGAAGATTTCATCACGTATATGTCCAATCCCATGGCATTCACCGATGTGATGTTCTCCACAGCTGCATTCTTCACATTGTTGAATTGAAATGTCTACATACACATACATACATATACACAGTTCATCAAATCATTAGTCATGGGATTACAAGGTTTGTTGTTTGGAATGGCTTAATTTTATTTATTTTTTTGCTTTACTATGAAACAAAACTCTTCTCACATATTTATTTGTACCGTATAAAATCACTTAAAATAAATTAGTGTGTTTGGAAAACCCACAAAATCAATTAAAAAAAATGGTCAGGATAGAGATAGACACACAAAATGGGTTCATTTCTGACTTGAGACCTCCGTATTTAAATGGTAAAAACCTCTCCATTAAAATCAATGCCTATTGATAACCAGAAGAACTAAGTTAAAGAGTACGGAAATAGAAAAAACTTACACTGGGGAGCCTGGTGCATTCGGTGAAAGGCTTGTAGTCACAATGGAGGGTGTTAGGCCACTGGAGCTTGCCCTGACCGTCGAAAGTGCCAGCACCGATGAGGTTAACGCCGGTGAGGTCTTGGAAGATGAGCCAATCGGCATTGACATAATCGGAAGGATCAGTGGAAGCCAAAATGGTGCCATCAACTTGAATAGTGATAGGAGCTGGGGTGGTGCATGGCCCTGCAAAGAACATGGTCGACACCAAGAACTGCCCTTGTGGCACCACAAACCTCGCTTGCTCTTTTGAGTTTGACTTGCATGCTTCTCTCCATGCGCGCATGAATGCCTACAATATGTTATTCATATTCATAACCAGATCCATACTCATGTAGATCCCATTTGTTCTAAATGATGGTTAAATTGACTGGAAAATATTTGATGCCCTTTAAATAAAGTCTTCTACTTGAACCTCGGACAAAGGATTCGGAAGGAAGAGGAGTGGAGGGCAAATTCTTTTGAGTCTAATTTTTAAAAAATTAGACAAGTGTGATTAAAAATTTTTAATTATTATTTTTACTCTTTTATCTTATTTTTTTTAAAACATAATAACCCCACCTTCTTCAATATTTTAAAATCTAACTCATGAAAAATTTCCTTACCATACCCTGCAAATCCTTCATATCCAACAGCTCTTTAATGTAAGTATAATCTAAAATTGAATGAATAGCTAACACTAAATAGTTATGAGTCATATCTTTATCAACAATATAATGTTAAAATAAGGTTAAAAAATATACTTATAACATAATGTTTATGTCGATAATAAAATTTAAACTTTTATATATTTTGATGAGATATGAGTCATATCTTTATTAACAAAATCAATTATTATTAATAAGGTTTGTCTAATTTACGATTTGTTTTAAACAGAATCACCATGTTTAAAATCAAAGAGTCTTCAGTCAATTTTTGTAAACATAATATATATATATATATATTTCTCTACTAATCAAGGTTTGATTATTCCTCGCCATAATCACTTTTGAAAACATTGGGAGTGCTTTCACTATTTTCCAGAAACTGAAAGAAACTTTCGTCGAACTCGATCGGAGATTAACACAGGCAACAAAAAGAAAATACAAAGATATATTACATAAAAAAGTCATTAAAATTTAAACTTCATAAATTACCTCAGTGCTTTCGAACTTGGGATCAGATTTGGCTCCAAAATCCAAGACATTAACTATTTTCTCAGAAACCCCACAATATGCGAGGCCGGCAAAGCATAAAATAAGAACAACACAAGCTTTGCATGAAACACCCATTGCAACCTCTAGAGAAAACCCTAATTAATCAATGGCCGTACTTGTACTTTTTTATTTATTTCTTTCTTGTTTCGTGTTTATACAAGTACAAAGGTTCTGGGTTGATCTTTCTATGAGTTTATAGGTAATAAAATTTGTAACGGATTGTTTTTGAGTGATTCTATTTTTCTGGTCAAGTTTGGCTCAGCTAAAATAACCGATACTCTCTGTGTTGACCCTTTATTTTAGCCTATTTCAATGTTTAATTTACATAATTATCACAATAATTATTACCTGTAATAATACCATTTAAATTTGGGCCATGTATAATATTCAGTTTAGATCTCAAATACATTTCAATGCCCTAACCATTGGTTCATCAATTTATAATAATACCATTTATTCTCGGGGAGAATTGAGAAAAAAATCTCCTATAGAAAATTTAACAGGTAAGATAAGAAAGATCTAATACATTTTTATACACCCACATTTAGTAAATTTTATACATATATAGTAATGAACACATACGAGGAAGAGTTGGAGTGGCATCTATTGAAGAGAAAATGGTAGAGAATCGTCTTAAGTGGTTTGGACATCTGCAAAGAAAGCCTAGGGATGCGCCGATGAGAAGGGTGGATCAAACAGTATGGACACCGGTTAAAAGGAGTAGAGGAAAGTTAAAGAGAACACTCAACGAGGTCATTGAGCGGGATCTCCTGATCAATAACCTATATAAAGATTTAGTTTTTGATAGAGCACAATGGCGTTGTATGATCCATGTAGCCGACCCTATTTAATAGGATAATGCTTTTTTTTTTTGTTACAAAATTTTTGGAAAGGGGTTAGGCTCACCCACGATCCAAGGGTAGGGCGAAATCTCCTTTCCTCTTAGGCGATACCAATATCGGGTAAGGCGAGCCATCTATTACCCTCAGGCGTAAACCTAAGTACCCAAGAGCTAGGATGCCTCCCCAAACGCCGTGACTAGAACCACAATAAAGTAGTACTCCCCAGGGTTCGAACACACTCTAAATGATAGTATATCTCATCCCTTTGCCAATTAAACCCACAGACGATGGGTTAATAGAATAATGCTTATTATTGCTAATGTATAGTACAAATACTCTATTTAAGTCCTTCCCATTTATAAAATTCTAATCGAGGAATTTCCTCCACTTTTCCCTTGATCAACCAACTTGCGAGTAATTCGAGGTTTTGTAACTTATTGTGGACTCTGAAAATTTCAATGGGGCACTTTTCTTCAATTTTACCTATTTATAATATCCATATAACCTCTCAAGGAAATCTTCCAAATTGTAATTGAATAATATTTAGTGTTTTTTAGGTCAATTTTTTGTTGGAATTATGTGGTGAGAAAACAACTTAATGAGCAGATGATGAGTTGGCCCTACTTGGGAGAGCTTGAATTTGGTGGAGGAAATTGTGAATCTTAGCAAAACTCTTAACAATAAGCTTAACAATAAGCTCATACAAGGCCTATGCCAATTTAGCCTGTAAATGAATGATTAAATATCCAAATAAAATTGTTCAGTCTTATATCATCCAGAAACTTGTGACTTCACCCAAACCAAACCGACCTGAAAGGACCAAAATAAGGTTTAGATAAATTTGTGCTCTAAAAGTGAAATAATAACCTTAAAAAATCATCTCTCAGCATCCCAAAGAATTATATCTACAAATGCATTCCTTATTTCTAAGCCTACAAGCTGCCAAAGCAAAATTTACAACCAAAAAGAAGGGAAACTTGACAATCCTGTACCCAAAATCTTTGCTTTTTATGTACAGCACCTGCAAAAAATGGCCTCATATTATCTTGAGACTAATAATAATAACATTAATTAATTGGGTGCCAGCACACCACGCCCGTTAGGGTGTTGTTGATCGACTCCTCCAACTACGCCATCGAACTGCCTTCGTTGCCTCTCACGTAGATATAACACAGTTAAAAGACATGCCAACAAAGTGAGAATTGTCGCGTTCCCCTCTGCGAAAAACACATTGTCTACCCATGCTTCTAATCTTGGGAAGACTTCTGGCAAAGAATCAATTATTTTAATCTGAATATAAACAAATGATGTGTCAGTAAGGTCTAGGCGGCGAACGATGAGAAGTTTGATCTGGTATATGTTCAAAGCATCAACAAGAAAAGGCTAGTTGGCTACACAATGTAGTGTTGTTTCATTAACTACAAAATTTCCATCAAATTATGCAATCTGCCAAAATTAGGTTAGAAGTTGAGAGTTCAGTAGGGGGTTGGAGTTGTCAGGCTCCTCTAAAATAATATGCCATAAATCCAATCATCTCGAAGGAAATTGCAATAAGTGAATATCCACCATATCCAAATCATTCTACCCTGATAATATTGTAAGTTCATTGGGATGGGGAAAATGCAGTGGGCCAGTGGCCTACATAGGTGGAGACTCATCTAAACTTATCCATCATCATTTAAATAAATGCAAATTGCAATGACAGATTATCATAGTTACTCCCCCATTTAAAAATTATAAGAAACAGATAATAAGCTAGCAAGACAGTAAGCATTTAGAGAACAAATCATAACGTCAAATTTCAGTTTCTGATAGTCTGCTTTCCAACATGTGAATGGCAGAAACTCACCAAGAAACTTTCAGGATAATTCATACGTATCCACAAAGTATAAAGTGCAAGGGTGACAGGCAGCTTTGCCGCAGGATCCTGTTCTAGAGCTTCATCATAGTAACGCTTGGCAAGATGAAGATCTAATGGAAGTCCTTGGCCATGCTCATGCATGTACCCTAGATTGAACATGGCTTGTGCATTGGCTTGCGATTTGGCATGCATATAAGCCTCAGCAGCTCGTTCATAATCCCTGACAGTGCCCTGAAGGAAATATAGAAACACAAGAAAGAAAATGAAGGAAAGTGGGAGGGAGTTGTAACATGGCATAAACAAATTGTTGTAAGCATGCAAGATGCCTGAACACATACCCGACCATAGTAATATGCATCTCCAATCAGTAAAGCAGCATGTTCATTTCCCAGCTCAGAAGCCTGCCACCATAAAGAATGAGCACGCTGATGCCTCTCTGCATCTGTACAAAACCCAGATTCACCCATGCACATACTACGATCCCGATATTTGTCAAGAATCCAGGCAGCATTACTTTGTGCCACCTCATAGCCCATCTCAGCCATTCTTGAATACAACATAAATGCTTTTCCAACATCACCTTTCAAGTATGATTCTAGCGCCCATCTGGACAAAGAACTCCAAGGACCCCTCTCTGCAACTAGTTTGTATAGCATAGTAGCCTAAGAACAAGAAAAACTGAAACTATTAGCTGGTGCATTTATTGGGTGAGATAATTCAGGAAACAAAAGCATGAATGCAAATCAAAAGTTTATTCCGGGCTCCTATTCACAAATCTAGTCTCCTTAACATCTTACAAATATTGCAACATGTACATATATCATATCTCATATGGTATTAGCCTAATAGGGCTTGTGTTGGAGAAGGCAAGCGATGAAACCCTATATGTGTTCTCTCACGGCCAGATATATGACTTACACAACCAATAAAGGCGAGGACTTTTTTTTTTTAAAAAAAGAAACAGTTTTGTGATAATTTCAAATAATAGTTGGGAAGGAAGGGAACATAAATTAATTGTTTGCATTTAAAACAGTATTTGTTATGTGCTAGTTTTTTTCTGACAAGATAGCCATTGCAGGTATGGCTTAATTGAATTATACGTAACTAGGGATATCCACCATATAATATGTCTCTCATTTAAAAAAATCATATTTCAGATTAAATTGAGAGACAATTTTTTGTCATTATGACATTTTCTTGTTATATTGTTGTCCCAACTACCAAGTCCCAGCTCCTACAGACAATCTAAGTAGTTATTGATAAAATCAATGAAACTATAATAATTATACAAACAGAAGAATCAGTAGAGCATATGTAATGATGAAAATATCAGGCAAGGAAACTACGTAGCACTTGGATATATTAAAGAAGTAAATAACTAACTTACCAATGGAATATTCTTCTTGAGCGCAACACCAGTATGGAACATCCTTGCCAGCTGGTAGAATGCCTTCGGCTGGCCACTGTTAGCAGCTAGAATAAAGTAGTTATATGCTAACATCACATTTCTTTTTACCCCCATTCCTTTAAGGAACATGACACCAAGGTTATAGTGCCCACGAACCTCTTCATTCTCAACGGCCTTTTCAAAATATTCTTTTGCCTGTCATTTGCGCAACAAATTGTTAAATAAACCATAGCTAAAGATATACTACCTAAAAAACACATAACTATGCATAAGGGTGAAACGATGCTAAGCACAAGAAGAAAAGCTGATATTCAAAGGCATGGCGTATTCAACCCTAATTTCTGTTACTAGCTTAAGAAATAACTATATTAAGGATACATCTCAGGTTTCATGGATTTCTCACACTTAAGAAGAAACCTAACTTACCAAAATGAAAGACTTTTCTATCACTAGCAAGCTAGTCACTAAGTAGAAGCAGAATGTGTTTCTTGGTCAGAGAATAGTAAATCAAGAGAAATCAATAAGCATGAGTTCAAATGTGGCAAGCTACAGAGACCAAGGCTAACAAAGATATCATCTACTGATCAATATATAGAGTCAGAGAGCAAATACAATCTTACTTTTGAGTAATTCTTCTCCACTCCATAGCCTTTTACATACAAATACCCCATACCATTATAAGCAGAATATAATTGTTGTTTTGATGCAAGTGTGAACCATTCCATAGCTTTAGTATAATTTCTTTCAACACCAGCTCCCCTAGCATAAATCTCTCCGAGAAGTTCCATTGATCTCGGCTCCCCCTTATCTACGGACTTTAAGAACCATGACAATGCCTTGGCATGATCACGCCTTAATCCTCTCAACCCAAAGTAGTAAAATAGCCCAATCTTGTACATGGCAGCAGCATTCCCTCTCTGTGCTTGATATTCCAGTATCTGAAAGTCGTCATCATCCTCCCCTCTTGATTTTCTCAGAGCTTCTTTGTTCTCCTCGGCTCCATTATGGAGCCTAACTTGGTCAATTACTGGGGAATCTTTTGAAATTAAAAAACTATTTACAGCAACTTCTGCTAATTCAGCGTAAAGCTTAACCGCGTTTTCAGACATCTGCTCAGACAAAATATTTCATCAAACAAAGAAAACGAGGCAAACTAGATAGGTAAAAGAGGTTCCACTAATAGTTGTAAACTAGAAAAAACTACCCATGTCCTGGAACAATTTGCCTGACAAACATTTTTCTTTGTCCTAATGATTTCATATTACTAGGGCGAATAGGACTTTCTGATTAGAAACATCCCCCCACCCCCCAAAAAGAACTTCCTTTCTCTCAACAGAAACCACAAAAGAACAGGACTTCATCATAAAATAAAATGCAGTCTCAATAGTTTTCGATATTTTACTCGAAAGAACAGAGTAACTTGGAAAATAAGCAGAAGTTGGAAAGGGGGAAAGTATATCACAAAGGCCTTATAATATGCAGCGATAAATCATTAAATCCAGACCAAGCATAACTCATAAACCTCCAGTTCCAATAACGGGGGAAAACGCACACAAACATGCAAAAACATACACACACGATGCAAGTGGTAGTAAATTGCTCACATCTTGGCGTGTATATGCATAAGCCAAAGCCATCTTGGACTGCATATTACCACCTTCGGCAGCAAAGCGATGATGCAGAAACGCCTTTGCTTTGCTCCTCTCTTTCATAATGCCCATCCCATACAGAAACCCTAGCACTGACTGCGCGGCCGGATATCCAGACCCAGCGGCCGCTTCAATCTCCCCAGTAGCATCCTCCATCATAGTCACATCTCCTGAGCTAACCGCTGACATCATCTTTTCAATGCCGGAGTAGTAAAGCGCCTCCGACTCTGTACCCGGTTCGGTGGCAGTGGCATCTGAATCTGGCTGTAAGATTGGGCGCCATGACCCCGGGTCGAGCTCCTCTTCGGACTTGTGGGTGTCTGAATCGCCAAAGTCGTCCCACTCGGCGTCGGAGTCAGCATCGGAGGGATTGTCCGATGAGGTGAGGCCCTCTTTGATGTGGTCCTGAGAGAGGAGAAGGACGACGGGGCGGGCGACGAAATAACGAGGAAGGAGAGAAAAGATTAGGAGAGAGAGGAAAAATTTGCAGGCTGGTGATCGTCTACGCATTGTTTGATTGAGAGAACGATGAACAGAGAATTCCCTGAACATCGGAATGGCCGTGATTCCTTGGCCGTGAAAATTTCTGAAAAATCAATGCTGAAGGGAGGTTGGAAAGTCAACTGTGCTCGTCTAACAATTTGAGAATCGTAGGTCAAAAGAAAAAGTGAAATCCCATGGGGAATCTCCTTCAGAATTCAGATAGTAGGTACAAGGTAGGAGGAACTAGGAAATAAATATGCGGAGAAAAACGAGATAAATAATTATTGTAATCATAATTATAAATAATGATAATAATGATAATGCCGATATAAGCCGATGAACATTTCGAGAAAATGACAATTCAGAACCCTATAAATGAAATAATTTCATCTAAGGACTGATTTTTTTTTTTTAACCAAAGGAGAGCCTAACCGATCCCCAGTAGACAGTAAGTGCATCGCGGGACAAAGAAAACCATGCAAGGCGGCTACTTCAGCCTTGCTTCCTTCCCATCGTTGGTTGAGGATAATGGCTTCCTGATATAAGTGCGAGCTCTTCTAGGGTTTTCTATTTTTTCCAGCCTGAGTTCTGGAGCTTGATTCTACTAATCCACTACTCACCAGAAAGCTTATAATCTCAGTATTATAATCGAGGGTCTCCATTTCGTCCCTTCAATTTTGAAACTTTTTGTGGTTTCGCAATGACGCGGGTATACGGAACTGGAGTATACGACTTTCGTCGTCACAGAGTAGCTGAGTACCCGGTAGCTGAGAAAGGAGAGACCAAGCCTGGGGCTACACTTCCGAGCACTATTACTCTTTCGGAGATTCAGCGGGATCGACTTACTAAGATTGCTGAGGCTAATTGGTTGAGAACTGGTGACCTTGCTCGGCCCAAGAATCCTTTTGATCCGGAATTGGTTAAGAAAATTTATGAGACAGAGCTGCTGGTTAAGGAGGGTCATAAACCCGTTCCACTGCAGAGGGTTATGATTCTGGAGGTTAGTCAGTATTTGGAGAATTATTTGTGGCCTAATTTCGATCCAGAGACTGCCACTTTCGAGCACGTCATGTCCATGATACTCATGGTGAATGAGAAGGTATTTTGCTTGCTCCATAGCTTTTATTCGGGTTAACGTAGAATGTTAATTTCTTACAATGAGCTGTCACACAGCATAGGCTGCTACACGGAATAAAACACTCCCTAGTTACTTGCTAATGTCATAACGACAGTGGAACTAAATTATTAACTTAGTTATAGTGGAATGGGCTGAGAAAAAGGTTTGAGTTGTATGGATAGAATGACAAATTAGTACGGCAAGTATTTATAGGACGGGAAACAAATCACACAGGAGAATGTTTCTCCTGATGTTCGGCCAACAAGGGAAGAAAATAAAGGGAATAAATTTAAAAAACCTTAACTGCTGTACATCAATGCTTTATAATTGTGAAGTTAATTGTTTGCAACTCAGAATTAATTTGAAATTCTCTAAGGAGAAAAATAGGGTCTCCATAGCTAATAAAAATGCTTGCACCGCTTGCAGTTCCGAGAGAATGTTGCAGCTTGGGTGTGCTTCCATGATCGGAAAGATATTTTCAAAGGATTTCTTGAGAAGGTTCTTAAACTGAAGGAGGTTTGTATCCATATTTTCCTCTGAAATTATCATTTTAAGATTTATTTATGCATTACACAGAGGTGCAACTTTCAATTGTATGTCTTGGTTTGAGGGGGTTGCAAATGTACAGTACGGCTTACTGCGGACAAATCCCCATCAGTGTTGACATCTTTTTAAATTTGTCTATTACAGTGCATATCTTGGGGAAATGTTTTCTGATTCAGGTGCATTAGTCTCATACATGATGATTTAGAATGGCATCTTTTGTTAAGGTCGTCCATAATGTGTGGTTCAAATTTTCTCTCCCTATTTTCTTTTATCAATTTGAAGTTTAATAATTGGCCTACTAACCACTAAGATTGCCACCTTTGTTTTGTACTTTATGGTCGACCTATTAAAAAACTAGGTGTAGAGTTTTATCACTGAATTCTCACCCATGAAAGAGAGCCTAGAGACACAAACAAATGTGGACATAAAGAGGTAACACTTTTATTGGAGAAGTGAGTTCAATGATCTGAAACACACAATTCTATAATCAATCTGTTTGGAGTGGACTATTCGCCCAATACACCAAACAATTACTTCTTGGATGCCTCTTGCTGTTCCATAATCTGCTAGTTATTCTAATCTTCCTAAAATCAAGATACATAAATTATAGCTACTAACTGGCCGTTTGATATTCTTTTCCCTTGGTTTTGCAATGTATATGTGTCCTTGTAATCATCACCCGAAGGTTTTTATTTAATCTCTTTTGGTAGTTGTTTGTGGTATGGTAATGTTTCCTTGACTTGGATTTTGAAACTTTTCCTTTGGCACTTGATGGTACCATTTGATTTGCCGAGAAATTATACTGGATCTCACATTTCAAATTTAACTGTAGGGAAGAGAACTATCTATAGCAGAGAAGACCAATTCCTTAGTTTTCATGATAAACACCTTTCAGGTATGCTGGCTTTGTACTTCATCATTTTGTTAGGTCATATTCAAAACATTTATTTTATTTATTTATGTTTTGTTACCAATAACTTAACAAGCATGTTTGTTAATATTGCTAATACATCTTTATATAATTGGTGTGCAATTTTCATAATCTAAGCGTGGCTTTTTCACTACTTCGGGACTATTGTACTTTAACATAATCCTACTTTCAGCAATGTTTTGATGTTATGAAAACATTTGGGGACAGATACGCTGTTTTAATCTATTTGGGCCAAAAGCTTTATTGTTCTGATATAATATGGTCTGCCTTTGGTTCAGATAATAGAAATGAATATACCAATTTAGTTCCTGCACTTTGCATTGATTTTTAAACAGGTCCCTTACTAATTTTTTGCCCCCAACATACTCCTTACATATTCCAACGTCTTTAGGGTTCAGCATTAGAATTATAAAACGTTTTAAAAAAAATACTCTTTAAGTGGTCCATCATCCATGTGTAAATATGCCATTGATTTAATGTTGATGTGGCTGACTATTGTCTTGAGTGGCGGCTATTTCTTTCAGTCCGTTTTCTAAAAATTTTAAAACAAAAAAGGTAAATATTATAATTTTCTAAATTGAAAACTGAAATCAATAATAAATACTCCCTCTGTTATTTTGAAGGGTATTGTAATCATGGAGTTTCCTCTTCTCTATTTCAAGTTTTCATCAGCACTAAGCTTGACAATCAGAATAATAATTTCCCTATTTCCAATCCCTTTATTATTTATGCCAAAATCATCCTAGCAAATTCCCTGAACGTTATAGTTTAACCATTAACTTTGGATTGCAGAGTTTGGAAGATGAGGTTGTCAGCATGACAGTCTTGACACTAGCAAGTTTGAAATCCTGGTACTGTTTATCTTATGGTCGTTTTCAGGTAAGATGAGACAAAAGTGTATTTTTATGGTGTTGCAATGTTACTGTTTTTCCCCATTATTGTTTTTGATGGAAAATTGTGAATATAATTGTATACATGCTAATTGCATTTTTTGGGAATTGGTCTTCACTTATGTAGACAGAGCTTTGTCTGAATCCAAGTCTGATCAAGAAGTGGAAAAGGATGGTAAGGAAGGAACCTCTGAAAGAAGGGAATTCTGATCCCTCAGCTACCCTTGAAGTGACATTCTTGAGAAATATCATTGAAGAATTTTTGGAGGTTGTATCTTGTCGAGAATTTGAATCATAGATACAATTTGTCCTTTATGTCAGCACATTGAAAATTAAGTTATAATCCAAGAATTAAGCATAAATTCAATTTTTTTTTATAGATACTGGATTCCCAGGTTTTCCCCCAAAGACAGTTACCTGGTAACAATGAAGTCATTGATACCATGAATTTGGAGTTAGCTGATGATGCTTGTGTATTGTATTGTGAGAGATTTATAGAATTTCTTATTGACCTCTTGAGTCAATTGCCTACACGGAGGTACGCTAATATGCTTCTTTCCATCCTCTTAAGCATCATGTTGTCTTGTTAATATAATATTCTGATTACTTATTGTAAATTTATCATTTGGAAGGTGATATGATTTTTATGAATTCGATTCGATATTTAAAATCTCTTGACCGTTACGTCTTCCTTGCAACTATGGTTTGATGGGTGATAGACTCCACTGACATAAAGATAGGAGGGATCCTTCTTTGTTTTTGCAATATTATTTTTATCATTTCATCTATGAATTGATATTGTTTTTGGTTTTTCCTTAAACATCAATTTTTTTTGCCCCTTGCTTCTGCTCTAGGTACTTGAGGCCTCTTGTGGCCGATGTAGCTGTTGTGGCCAAATGCCATTTGAGCACACTCTATAGGCATGAAAAGGGCAAACTTTTTGCTCAGTTGGTTGACTTATTACAGTTCTATGAAGGATTTGAAATTAATGATCATACAGGAACACAGTTAACAGATCATGAGGTTCTTGAATCTCATTACAGTAATCTCCAATCATTTCAGCTACTTGCATTTAAAAGGATTGAGAAGGTATGCATTGAAGTAATTTAGTCTGAATAAAGATTTTTTTCTTACAAAAAATATCCGTCTGGTGTGACTGAATTCAAATTTCGTTTTATTCTTCCTACTTTAATATCCTTTTCATTTGTTGTGCTGATTGCAGTTGCGAGAACTTGCATTGAGTAACATTGGTTCAATTCACAAGCGTGCAGATCTATCTAAGAAGCTATCTGTTCTTTCTCCTGAGGAGTTAAGGGATTTGGTTTGCTGCAAGGTGTGCAAGTAATGAATGAAAATTTTTATAATCTTCTTCATCATGACATTTGATCTTCTGTTATCCTCTGTGATATATGTGGAATTTTAGAGTTGGACTGATTGTTACTATATTTGTATGTGTATCTATTATCATCACTTTATTTTGAGTTTTATCTTCCTTCTGTGCTTTCTTTTCACTTCTTGATCTTCTGATTTTCCCTGAATGATCCTTTTGTTGGTAAGAGGGTTTTGGCCTTGTTCAACTGCATTAAAATTGGGCTGATTTAGATTTTGGATGCATTACGACATTGTATTTCTGCCATGAACAACCAAGTGATGCATGTAATGAAGGTAATCTTTATGCTGGAACATGAAACATGAACCTTCAGTTTTTGGTACAGTTTTATTTCTGTATGAAAGCTTTAATTATCATTGAATCAGGAAAGGGAAAAATTATCATTGAGCGGTGTATTTAAGATATTAAGGCCTTTTTGTGAGCTGTGCCAGAGTTCTAACTAGGTCATGTGGACTGGTTCCATCAATTCATTTTGGATATATTGTGTAGCAATATCATGTATGTAATCCATTTATTATGGGCAAAATAAAGATCCATGTCTTGAATTTAATACAGCATATTTATGATCTTGACAGTTGCCTCTTTATGCAGCTTCAATTGGTCTCCCAAGAAGATCCTTGGTCACAGAGGGTTGATTTTCTTATTGAAGTGATGGTGTCGATCTTTGAGAAACAACAGTCACAAAAAGAAGCCATTAATTCTCTTCCACTATACCCAAATGAGTTGATTATGTGGGATGAAAGTGTCGTGCCAAGCATAAATTACACTGGAGAAGGTTGTTTGGCTCTGCCAAAGCTTAACTTACAGTTCTTAACCCTGCATGATTACCTCCTTCGAAATTTTAATCTCTTTAGACTTGAATCAACATATGAAATACGTGAGGATATACAAGAGGCGGTTCCACATCTTCTTGCATATATTAATAATGAGGGAGAAACCGCTTTCCGTGGTTGGTCTAGAATGGCTGTACCAATCAAAGAGTTCAAGATCGCTGAGGTAAAGCAACCGAATATAGGAGAAGTCAAGCCATCTTCTGTGACCGCAGAAGTTACATATAGCATTTCTAGTTATAGGGCGCAGATAAGATCAGAATGGGATGCCCTCAAAGAACATGATGTTTTGTTTTTACTTTCTATTCGCCCATCATTTGAGCCTCTTACTGCAGAAGAAGAAGTTAAAGCTAGTGTGCCACAGAGGCTTGGCCTTCAGTATGTTCGAGGATGTGAAATTATTGAGATTCATGATGAGGAAGGAACTCTTATGAATGATTTCACTGGAAAGATTAAACGTGATGAGTGGAAGCCACCAAAGGGGGAAATGAGAACCATAACTGTGGCTTTGGATACTGCACAATACTACATGGATGTCAACAACATTGCAGAGAATGGGGCAGACGATGTTTATGGTACATTTAATATACTGATGAGGAGGAAGCCCAAAGAAAACAATTTCAAAGCCATCTTAGACTCAATAAGAGATCTGATGAATGACTACTGTATTGTTCCTAAGTGGCTGGAAAACATATTTCTTGGTTATGGGGATCCTTCGGCAGCACAATGGACTAATATGCCTGATCTGCTGGAAACGGTAGATTTCAAAGATACCTTTTTAGATGCTGATCACTTGATAGAAAGTTTTTCAGATTATGAGGTTGGTATGGTTTGTATTTGCTTGAAGTTTATACAAATTTGTTCTTGAATGGATGTGATTTAAATTTTCTTTGAATTATACGTCAAATCAAGCACATGACTTCTTCCTTGGTACTGTAGGTTTCTTTTGTCAATCCTGATGCCACGGAGAACTTGAATCCAAAGCCTCCTTTTCGGATCACACTTCCTCGAACCCTAAAAGGAAACAGTGGTGCCCTTCCGGGAAATATAGTGTCTACCACTGATGTAGTGAGTGATGGCAATAGGCTTGATGCTAGTCATCCGAAAGAAAAATTAATCATTGAGACATATACTCCTCCTGATCCAGGCCCTTATCCCCAAGATCAGCCAAAACAGAATTCAGTTAGATTCACACCCACACAGGTGCTTTTAAGTCTTCTCAATTATAGAATATCACTTTTCATGAGCAACATTTTTCCTCCTACTTTATCTTTCCCTGATGTGTGATGGTCATCTTGTATAAAAAAATATGGTGAAAAATCTACATTGGCCTGCAGGTGACACTGAAGCGTCTCTTAATTTTTGAATATGATGTGTTCCATTTCTTTGTCAATCATATAATTATAAGCAAACTAGACATGACCATAGCTCACATTTAAATGCCTGTATATTAAGTGTAATGTTAAAATTCCTATTGAGCAGGTTGGTGCAATTATCTCCGGCATTCAACCTGGTTTAACAATGGTTGTGGGTCCACCTGGTACTGGAAAGACTGATACCGCTGTGCAAATTCTAAATGTCCTATATCATAATTGTCCTTCACAAAGAACCTTAATAATTACTCATTCAAATCAGGCTTTGAATGACCTTTTTGAAAAGATAATGCAGGTAAGATCGTATTTCTTCTCTATAAGTATGTCTAAATTGTTTTATGAATCTGTATTTTTTTAATTCAGCCGTTGATACGGTAGTTCAAACCTTGTAAAATTTAGTTACACTAATTAGCATTAGTTTCTTAGGCCTTTTGTTTTTTTTCCTGTTCTTTATTTTCTGAGTTAAGGATGTCTTATCCTTTACACTTTGTACTTTCTCCTCTTTCCACTATATTTTTCCTTGATAACAAAGCTTAATATGCTATGAATTTTTCTTGCTCAATGCTGTTGAAACGTTTTAGACATGAAGAAAACTTATTCAGTTTTAAGGAGATGTTTATAAGTTAAATTATGGCACATGGAGTAACTTTTTTGAAGAATGCAACTTCTGAGTTAGAATAAGTGTCCTCATGTTACGTTTTTGTTGAAAAACCTCATAGCAAACACCTAAAAACTAAGTTTTATCTGGTATCTTTATAGTGCTAGGAAATACGAAGTAATTGTAGGTTTTTTTAGGTGTTATTGTTTTTGTCTTCCAAGAATTATTGCTTCAATGTATTTGCTTCCTATTTTCCCTCTCTTAGAAATGTGGATTAATACTAATTTATTGAGAGGTGTTAAAGTATGCAAAATCTGGAATGCTGTGGATTTTACTTATTGCCTTCTGTTCACAAGTTTATTTGTTTTTTTGGTTTTTGCTGTGGTCTTTGATTTAGAGGGATGTGCCTGCACGTTATCTTCTTAGACTTGGTCAAGGAGAACAAGAGCTAGCAACTGATCTTGATTTTAGTCGGCAAGGCCGTGTTAATGCAATGCTTGTCAGACGGTTAGAATTGTTGAGTCAAGTGGAAAAGTTGGCAAGATCTCTTCAATTGCCAGAGGATGTGGGTTATACTTGTGAAACTGCAGGTTACTTTTGGTTAATTCATGTATATTCACGCTGGGAGCAATTTCTTGCTGCTTGTGCTCAGAACAAGGATAAACCAAGCTTTGTTCAAGATCGCTTCCCCTTCAAAGAATTCTTTTCTGACACACCAGTATTTACTGGTAAATTTTTTGAGGAAGACTTGAGGGCTGCTAAGGGGTGCTTTAGGCATCTGAAGACTATGTTCCAAGAACTTGAAGAGTGTCGAGCATTTGAATTACTGAAGTCAACAGCTGATAGGGCTAACTACTTAATGACCAAGCAAGCTAAGATTGTTGCCATGACTTGTACTCATGCAGCTCTAAAGAGGAAAGATTTCCTTCAGTTAGGTTTTAAGTATGACAACCTGTTAATGGAAGAAAGTGCCCAGATTTTAGAGATTGAGACTTTTATTCCAATGTTACTCCAGAGACAGGAAGATGGTCACGCACGGCTTAAACGCTGCATCCTGATTGGTGATCATCACCAGTTGCCTCCTGTTGTTAAGAATATGGCTTTCCAAAAGTATAGCCACATGGATCAAAGTTTATTTACAAGATTTGTCCGTTTGGGAATTCCTTACATTGAGCTAAATGCCCAAGGAAGAGCCAGGCCAAGTGTAGCTGAACTTTACAATTGGAGATACAGAGATTTGGGAGACCTTCCTTCTGTGAAGGAGGAAGCAATATTCCATAGGGCAAACGCTGGATTTTCCTATGACTATCAGTTAGTGGACGTTCCAGATTACCTGGGTAAGGGTGAGACAACGCCTTCTCCTTGGTTCTACCAAAATGAGGGAGAAGCTGAATATGTTGTCAGTGTCTACATATACATGCGTTTATTGGGATATCCAGCAAATAAGATATCAATTTTGACTACATACAATGGTCAGAAACTTCTTATCCGTGATGTAGTAAACAGAAGATGTGTTCCATATGACTTCATTGGCCCTCCTAGTAAGGTATGCTACTCAATCGTTTTTGATTACTTCATATCAAATCGTGTCAGTTTGAGTTAGTTTCTTTGACAATGGTGGCTTCAATTGTGAGTTCCTTTCTGAAGATGACTTAATTTGCCATGATCAGAAGTCACTTGGACAAATTCTAGTATCACGTGTCACACTGATGGATATCAACCAGATAACGAGGAAAATACAGGAAACCCGATAACTATGAAAATACAGAGAAAACCTCTCAAGAGTCCAACTGCGATAGCAAAATCCCAGAAAATAGGAAGTTAGAAACAGGAAAATATGCAGAAAAATTGATGATAGTGCTAGGCCATCAGAATATAACCCCTACCAAAATTATTTTGTTTTTTTTATGCCCTTCTCCCACTCTTCTTTCATTATTTATAAGCCTTCTTCACAGCAGGATTGCTTAGACGCACCCAGTCCAAAAGTAGTTTGGGTCTTTCCCAACTCTGTACCTCAAACCGAAAAACCATTACATAATTGAAGTCCACTGTTTTCTTCCGTTGTTAATTGGTAATTCTAGTTCTCCAGCTAATGTGAAAGATAACATCATTGGAACATTCTTTGTCTATCAACATGATTCCAGTCTTTTCAACCAGTTCCATGTCGGTTTTGGCTTTATATTCAATAAGCGAGTAATGGAAACAAACTATGATTTGGAGGATAAAAATATGGGATGGTACAATAAAATCAGCAGATGTTGAGTAATGGAACTTCAAATTCCTGTTTTAGTTATTATGAAAGTTGTCTATTCTTGTTGCTATTATTGATTATAAGGTGTCTTGGATTGAAAGGGAATCTTGTTGCTATTGATTATGTATGTTAAAAGTTGACCTTATTAATCTTCAGTTTTTCTCATTAATGCCTTCAGATTACTACTGTTGATAAGTTTCAAGGTCAGCAAAATGATTTTATATTGCTGTCTCTTGTGCGTACTCGATTTGTTGGTCACCTGCGAGATGTAAGAAGATTAGTGGTTGCCATGTCTCGTGCTCGACTTGGTTTATATGTGTTTTGCCGTCGTTCTCTCTTTGAACAATGCTATGAACTGCAGCCTACATTTCAGCTTCTGCTCAAGAGACCTGACAGACTTGCCCTGAATTTGAATGAGATTGCATCATATACTGAACGACATGTTGAAGATACTGGACCTATTCATCTCGTCAGTGGCATCGATGAGATGAGTAATATTATACAAGGACTATACCAGGTGTGCCTCATCTCATATGACCGTATCGTCTCTTTTGGTTTGTAGCTTCTGGTAATGTTAACTAAATCCTAACTGATGAAGTTCAGACTTTTTAGCTAATAAGTAAAAGGCATTTTTTCTTGCAATTGTCTGAGAATAAGTATAAAATTTTCATCAAGACTTCAATTTGAAAGAAAGATGTGAGCTGGACTGCACTTGATTCCTGCATCTGAGACAGTTTTTCTATAGAGATGAAAATAGTAAAGCTTATATCATCAAAAGAAAAAAAAAGAACTGATTAGCCTTCGTTATCTATAAATGCTCATGTTCTTTGCACTTCAGACTCTAATAAATTCTTCAATACAGAAAAAAAAAATTCTGAAGTTATAAAAAGAAAAATTAATTTTCTTTTATTTCAGGCACAGATGTTGAGACATCAGTATGAGCAAAATAATTTGCAGTTTAATCACGCAGCACCTTCCTTGGATACAAACGAAGCGAAACATGAGCAGCACCAGAATCCGAATGGCCATGCGGAGGAGAGTAAGCCACTCGAAAATAACACGGAAGATGTTTCAATGACTGATGGGCATGCAGCTGAAGATATACCACCTGAGAGTAACACGAAAGATGTTCCAATGAGCGATGGCCATGTAACTGAAGATGCACCACCCGAAAGCAATCCGGAGGATGCTAATATGGTCGACGAAGGCGATGGCAGTATGCCAAATGAAGTAGCTTCAACACTTGACAGCTAGGTTGTGAATCGCACATTGTTGATGGACGAATAGCAGGGAATTTCTAGGTACCTCAGAAAACAGTTTTGCTCCATAAGTTCAAAACAAACCAAGTTTTCAGAACTATAGTAGCCCTCCTTGAATTAACGAGGGAACTTGTGGGTGTCCTCTGTGACAAACAGGATTTATCCTACTGATCCATCCACAAACGAATGTGATGCAACTCATTATGTAACACAAATGACATGTTTATATGTAGATTTTGAGGATGATATTAACAACCTTAAATGCTTTTTGTATCCTGAGAAAATAGAGAAGCTTCCGAGTTTGGAAAATCAAGTGGTTTCCACAGGACAGGAGGACCAAATTACACACGAGATCAAATTTGATACCGTGTTCTGCATGTACCATATCAATTTCTCTTGCCCAAGATTTAACAAGATAAGTTATGTTTTACTGCTACAAGGGAATATAATAGGGGGATGGAGCAATTCCAAATGCAACAATTATGCAGACAAGGTGTGGAACGATGCAAGAACCACACAATGGGAATAAAAACCTAGATTTATGGCCACAAGAGGGAATAGCTGAGAGAAATACAATTACCATCCCTTATTCTTGATTAGCAACAAGAAATTTTATCTCAATTTTGAAATTAGATGTATGTAATATGATTTAGGCTTTGTTTGGTTCAGTTGAGGGGAGGGTAGGTTAGGTTAATTTAAGGGAGGGTAGGAAAAGGTAGGGGAGGTTAATTAATGATGTGTTTTATTTGGTTCAGAAAGGGAGGGGAGGGGAGTTAATTAGAAATTGACAAATATACCCTTATTTCTTTATTTAAATTTATTTACTCTTTATTTATAATATTCATATTAAAATTATTATTTTTTTAATTTATAAATCTTAAATTTTTTATCTCATTTATATATATAATAAAATTAAAAAAATTAAAAAAATGATAAAATTTTAATATTATTTTTTATTAATTATATAATTATATATTTTAATATAATATATAAATAATTTATTATGTTTATTAAATTTTAATATTTAAAAAAATTAGGTATGAGAAAAATAAAAAAGAAAGGTTTAAAGTTACAATTGAAATATTAAATAAATATTAAGGGTAATTTGGTCATAAAAGTAAAAGATTTTCCCTCCCCTCCAAAACCCTTTACTTTTGGAGGGGAGGGGACCACAAAAAGACAAAAAATCTCTCATCTCCTCTATTTTTTTCAACCAAACACACTTTTCTCTTCCCTCCCCTCCAAAACCCTCCAACCAAACAAACCCTTAGAAAATAGTATATAAAAAAAGAGATGGAGTTAAATTTTATGAATACCTTTTATTAATAATCCAATTTTTTAATATAAAAGACATTAATTTTTTTACCTCAATTAAAGAAATTGATTGATTTTTTTTATTTGTATGATGTAAATAATTTCATCTTATGACAAAAGGAATTAGGAAAGGAAAGAGCAGAATAAAAAGTAATTATTGACAATACAAAACTCCCTCCAATGTTACCAACATTTTTTGCATATCAAGCAAATACTGTTATATTATTAAATTTGTGAAAAAAAAATCTTAAAATTTTAGTTTTACTTTTATTAATTAAATAAATGTAATTTTTAAGACCTCAAGTCTCAACTCACAATTTACGAGATCATTCATTAGAATTATTAGGGAAAAAAATAAAAAATCATTGGATAATATTACTTAAAAGTTTTCCAAATATATTCATGTTGGTGGCATAAAAATCCCATTTTTGTGTTTCCTCGTCTGTCTGAGGCTTTCAACAGAAGTAGCGCTAGCAATTGGCACTGCAATTTGATCGGGGATCGCCGGTGTAAAGTTCTCTGTCGTCGTTGCTATGTCAATTGAGCTCAAACTCTCACGTTCCAATCGTATCTATCGCCCTTCGGTAAAACTCAGACCTCGTTTTCTCCCTCTCTCTCTCTCTCTACAAGCAGACCCGAAATCATTCTTCTTAATTGGAACTTTCAGGAAACTCTGGATGGCAAAATCATCGTAAAGACTCAGTCTCCAATTTCTCACAATGGGGTTCGTGTTACTGTCAAAGGATCCGTCAACATGCAGGTGCCAACTGAATCCATTGTTTGGTTTGGTTTCTCTGAAATGACAAGATGAACCTAAGAAGATATTGTTCGTCTGTGATTATGTTCTTGTTCTTGTTGAATTTCTAAGTGGCTTGAGTAATCGTGCTGCCTTGTTGTTTTTGAAGGTTCGCGGAGGGTCAGCTGGGGTTATCGAGTCGTACTATGGAGTTATTAAGCCAATCCCCATTGTGTGAGTATTAGCATTTTACTTATGGTCGAGTTCCGAACTTTTGACCAAAATCTGCACCATATTCATATCTGCCAGTTTCAATGTTTTGACGAGGATCCTACCTTTTGTTTATTTTAATTGTCCATTTCTGGAGAACCCATGGTATACTTAATAAAGCAACCTTGATTTGCTTTTCTGTTGGATCAAGTTGAGTTTCTTATGGTTTTTTATCTGCTGTTTCTGCTCATCATTCACTTGCATAGTTTGCGTCAGAAGGGGAAAATTTTCATGACTTTGAAACATTTAAAACCTTTTCATGGTGAAAGTGGTAATTGTGCTTTTCACCATCAATTTTATTCTGGATGTTCCCTTGCTAAGTTCCTTCTTGACGTTCTTGAAATTCTTTGAATCACAGTAGAATAAGTACGAATGATATTTATTTCTGGCTTGTAAACAGGAAGAGGACAGTTGAAGTCGGTTCTTCTGGAAAGATTGGTCCAGGTACAACAGAGGTAGTATACGAATGGTGTATGAATGGCCTTGACTCTTGATCGAAAGAATGGACTTCAATTGAAGTATATTGTTATATTTATAAAATCATTATAAGTATGAAATGTGGTCACATATTTGCATATGCTATACCAAGTTTTGCTAAACATGCCTTACCATTGCACTAAACCAAGTGGGACCAAGGGTTTTGATTAGCACCTTCAGATGGTGTTCATAAGCGCGCAAAAGATGCTTCCTTAACTTGCGCTGTTTACTTTGTTAATTCATTCTGATACTTAAACAATCTAACTTTCAACTGGGTTAACCTGGGTTGATGCATGCCATATTTTTTTAAAATATAATTTGACCTTGTTTGACTTGTTTACTTATTTTATACTTATTGCGAATTTTGCAATCTCTAAATTGACAGATACCATTCTCAGTTAATCTGAGACAGCCCGTCAAGGATTTAGAAAGGTTCTATGAGACTTTCCATGGTTCAAATATCAATATTCAGGTAATTTTTTACAATAGGTGCTTTGTTGCTCAGTCATCTATATACGAGATTGTTAGTTGTCATTAGTTGTTTCTAGTATTCTTTTACGTCTCCTTTTGATGTGCTGCGAATATATTTCTCTACATCCTATTTTATATATAATGTCCACATAATTTGAACTCATGGTGATTGATAACATTTTTAATAGTATATGGTCACTGCAGATATAACTCGTGGATACTTGCATAAATCTTTATCAACCACAATGGAATTCATCGTTGAAAATGATAGAGGTATCATTTGGTTCTGTACACTAGTTTTTTTCCTAAGTAGATCTATGAATGATGAATGATCAAGCTACAAATTACTATTCTCTTTGTCGTTAAATTTTCAGTTGATCTGCTACAACGTCCAATTTCACCAGAAATGGTCATCTTCTACATTACCCAAGACACCCAAAGGCATGCTCTACTACATGAATTAAAGTCAGGTATCTTTGAAATTCTTTTCAGTCACATTCCACCCCCTACCCCAATAAAAAACTGTGCATTGGCTTCATGACTTCTATCTATGTTCATTCCTTTTTTTGGGGATAAAAGGTCTCTATTATTCATAGCTCTTTAAGATCTCAAAATTGGCAGTTCTTATCTTCAATAGTAACTCGAACCTCCTTGTAATGAAAGTATAGACTGAACTACATAGAAAGCTTTTATGGAGCGCACTTGAATTTCTTTTCTATGCAATCTCTGATCTGACTTTTAGATTATTGCAATTTGCAAACATCAATTACAACGTTCTCATGGCTTATGCAAAGGTATTACTGCATAGGTGGGTTTCGGGTGACTGGAAAAGTCTGTACTCAGTGCTCTTTATCCGATCCTATCAGTGGTGAGCTAACAGTAGAAGCATCCGCGGTTCCAATCCAATCCATTGAGCTTCACTTGTTTCGTGTTGAATCCGTTCTTGTTGGGGAGAAAATCGCAACTGAAACAACCCTGATTCAAACTACCCAGGCAAGCAACACTGAAAATGCACCAGAGTATTTCAAATTAAGAAGTATTTTAACTTTCTTCTCGCTAAATTTTTTTTCTTCTTATTTAGCAGATTGCAGATGGAGATATATGCCGCAACATGACTCTGCCTATCCATGTAATACTTCCCCGTCTCTTGACGTGTCCGACAATCTTAGCTGGGTTAGTCCTACATCCTTTATTATGTTTCATGAATATCTTCCTCCACTCGAAATTACTTGTGCTCTGCTTATTATCAATGCCAACACGACAATATGCTTTCTGATGTAACTTGACGGTCTTGTGAAGAGTGATATAGGCACAATACAGTTAATTATACAAGTAAAAAAGAAAAGATTCTGTTTCTATTCTCTCCTCATATAACTATTATCTCACCTGAGAAGATTCAAATCTGCCAAATTGATCAACTTTACTTGATTCCAAATCTGGACCACATGGCCTCAAACTTTGTTATTAACTAAGTTTTCATCTCAGCGGAGAGAAAGAAATGCAATATACCCTAAAAAATTAGTAGAAATTCATGGTACTAAAAAGTTCATGATAATTTAAAAAGGCATGCTTTTGTGTCTATCCTCTCCTGTGACATAGAATATATCTTACACCACCAAGATGATCAACATAGAAAGCCTCAAACTTTGTTATTATTTTAATGCAGTCCATTCTCAATTGAGTTCAAAATCTCCATTGTTATAAGCTTCAAGTCAGAGTTTTCTAAATCACAAACAAAGGTTGATCCTAGAACTCCAAGGCTGTGGGTAAGTGCATTCCCATTTTTCTTCCAGTGGAAGACGAATTTGTTATCCTTCTTTTAGCTCTCTCTCTCTTTCTCTCTCTCTCTCTCTCTCACACACACACAGAGAGTAGGCAGCAACATGTTTGTCTTACGGAATTTATTGATTTATTTGAACTTTCAGCTGGCAATGGAAACATTGCCACTTGAGTTAGCTCGGACAAAGTGAAATAATCTGGAGGAAGTCCCCAAGAGAGTGTAGCAGCAATTAAATATGGTGCATGTGTACCTATTCCAGCTTTGTTTCTGGTGCTCCACCCATTTCTTATTCACTTGTGGAATAATATTTCAGATTATGCCTTTTCATTGTTCGTGATAGGCAAATCCGTTAGCATAGTTTTTGTGTGGTTGGTACATTTCGGTTTATGTAGACTTTCTTGGTACTTTGAAGCATGGATTATATATTAAGAAAAGAACGAACGTTCAAGATTTCGCGAGATTGTGAAAACTGCGGGTCACAACTAAATACTATTGTTCCAGAGAAATTCATAGATAAAAATTTATATAAATAAAAATCTCAAATAAGCGACGCTTGGGGCCTATATCTATCTGGTTCAGTTATGTGGAAAAATGGGAATCAATCATATTAATGCAATTTTTGTCTTTGAGGGCCAATTTCTCATATTTGTTGGGAAAATTGTGAGTATAATAATCCCGCAATTATTGAGATAATTCTCTTTATGGTAGCTATAATTGATTCTTTGTTATCCTGCATTAGAATTTATTAGTTATTAGGATTTTTAGATAATTAATTTTTTGTTTAGGATATCATAATAATTCTCTCTCTTTTTTTTCTTTTTTGCCAACAATGAAAATTTTACCTCATTAACCAAGCAAAATAAAATAAATTTACAACACAGCAGTTGGAAAAAAGAATCGGAAAAGAACAACAAAAAGACAAAATAAACAGCATACAAGAACTTTTATTTAAACACAAAGCACGCAGTTATTATTCTTGGAGACAGACATTTATGCTGAAAATCTTTGTAGGCAAACCAGGTCTCCGATGTCACTCCTAAAACTAAAGTACTACTTCACTCAACTGAAAACTCAAACAACATGGAATGTTGGTATTTTTGACCGGGTCGGACCACGACAGACGGGAAATTCGGCTGGTTTATGGCATTAGGGAATCCCTGTGTCTCCAAGCACAGCCCTGCATGCTTTCCATAAACAGCACCTTGTTTTCCAGAAACACCATTGACATAGTTTCCTGTGTAGAATTGCATGCCAGGGGCATTTGTCCACAGGTTCAAAACCCTTGAACTTGTGGGATCCTTCACTTTTGCAGCATGGTTTAAACCTTCCTTCTCATCACCACCCCCAAGCACGTAATTGTGGTCATATCCTATTCCAACCTGATTAATGGTGTCGCCTATCCTCTTCTCAGATGTAAAATCAAATGGGGTATCCTTCACTAGCTTAATTTCACCAGTTGGTACAATATTCTCATCCACTGGAGTAATATGATTGGCCAATATCTGAATTGAATGGTCAAGAATGTTCCCTGAGCTGTGGCCTGCTAAGTTCCAGTATGTATGCTGAGCTAAGTTCACTGGGGTGGCCTTGTCCTTTGGCACTCCTTCCATGTCAAGCCTCAAAGTCGTCTTAGAAGTGAGTGTGTAAGTTGCATTAACAGTGAGGTCCCCAGGATAACCTTGTATTAAAAAAAACAGAGAAAAAAATATATACATAAGGAGATAGAAATCATAAAAGGAAGATAACACAGAATGAGGGGATAGAGAGTTACCTTCCTCTCCATCATGGCTGTGATACTTGAAAGTGATCGAAGGGGTTTCCCCTTTCTTATATTCCATAACCTGCCACACCTTCTTATCAAACCCCACGTTACCACCTAGAAACCAGAAGAGGGGGAGATAAAGAAATATGCAAAATCACACAAAACACAGACAATTCTATATTTAAATAATCATATTAATAATATTTAAAGAAAAAGAAATGAAATTTATTCAAAAAAAAAAAAAGATTTATGTACAATCATGGTAAGGAGGTCATTCCTGAGAATATAAATAGCATGGAACTATTACTGTCAAGAAGTTATAACCCCAGCCACTATTTCCTCTGTGTTCCTATAATAGAGGATATCATATGAGAAAATAAAGCAATGTTCATCATGAAAGTATGAATATGTAACTTCACGACTATCCTCTCTGAGGTAGCCATCAACATGTAGAGATGGTAGAGACTCAAGAACGATGAATCACAAATGACACGTCTCAACTTTTAGTAGTCGTGAATCAAGAATTGCATCTTACCATATCACCTTTTATCAGTTATTCTGTCCAGTGATAATTTTAATTTACTAAAAAATTTTGGAAAAGAATCGCACAGGCTAAACAGATGCCGAATTCTTACCATGGAGACTGTTTGGAGGCTTGTTGACAGGCAAGGAGTATGGAACCCCGTCAAGTGTAAACTTCCCCTGTTTGATTCGGTTCGCAACCCGACCCACAATGCACCCAAAATAAGGAGCAAGACCTTTCTGATTACACCATGAAAGGATCAGAATAAAAGGCAAACAGAATCCGATTCGACTCAACAAATTCTCCAATACAAGACAAAGTACAAACCAGACATGCGAAACTATGAACCAATACTCCTTTTGTCCCCGATAAATTAAATCCATATCAGAATTTATAGTATGTGAGATATCAATTTACCGTCAGATTATTGCTTATTAGTTCCCATAATTTGATA
This sequence comes from Leucaena leucocephala, assembly GCA_037074615.1. Taxonomy (NCBI): domain Eukaryota; kingdom Viridiplantae; phylum Streptophyta; class Magnoliopsida; order Fabales; family Fabaceae; genus Leucaena; species Leucaena leucocephala. Next base: position 15,495,122 of record CM073562.1, read on the forward strand.
ACGAAAAGAGATACAAAACTCCGATAATTCTCAATGATTATTAGTCACTTGAGCTAATGCGGCCAAAATCGAGGTACCCTTTATGATCAGTGAAGATATGAAACTCAAGAAGGGTTTACGCAATTTTACCAGATATGGATCCACAGAGTCGAACCCGAGAACAACGTCGGACAAGGTTCCTTCAAAATCCAAACAGAAAGAAGCGTCAGGAACATTTATCGCCATAAAAATTGAACGAAAAAACAGAGAGAGCGAGATTGAATCACCATATTTGCCAGGCACCGACAAGGAAGTGATCGCGCAGCCGACATTGGTGATGAGGACATGCATTGTCCCATTGTTGAGCTCAAAGAGCTCTGGTTTTTGGTTCTGATCTGCCATTGAGGAGATGTGTGTGAGAGAGAATGGAAAGTCTCAGCGACTTAAATAATAAAAGGTGACACCTCGAACAGAACGGACGCTATCCATAGACATTCGATCATCTCTATCGCCAGTTATGTCTGCCAGTAAGTCATCTATTCAATTATCAATGATAAAATTTGAAAAGATAACAGTCAAATTAAAATTACAATAAAATATTTCTAAATATTTTCATTCATCTCCCCGTCTCTTTAAATTTTTTAAATCTTCAATTATATTTTTGTCTATTTTTCAAAGTTTTCCAAAAGTTAATTTTTAAAATAATTTCATTATATTTTATATAAAAATAATAATTTTTTATATTGATAAAAAAGAGAGAAATAGAATGCAATATTTTTTTTCTTACATATAAGTATATAATCATATTTGATATATTATTAGGGCACTAAATATGAAATTTAAACTTTTAATTTATCACATTGTGAATAATTAATTTTTTTTATTATATTTAACCCCATTAATAATAAAATATAATTTTTTTTTGTATAAAAATTTTTACAATGAGTTGAGTTTACTCATAATTTAAAAGTAGAGTGAAATTTCTCTTCCTTCTATGTAATATTAATATCGGGCAGATAAATTATCTATTATCTTTAAATATAAACTTAAATATTTAAAAATTATAATATTTACTATTGGAACCATAATACCTAGGTCAATGCTGACATCACAAGCTTTGCCTCAGGCTGGCAGAGCTCTCCCCTTGCCTCTCCATCGCCACCGTTTCCTCTTTCTCCGCCACATACCTCATTCCCGACGACTTCAACAAGCTTCAAGTTCTTGGCCACAGGAATGGTGGCCCCGTCTACAAGGTTAGCCACAAGCGAACTTCTGCCATCCATGCTCTGAAGGTTGTCCATGGCAGTTCTGATCCCATGATTTTTCGTCAGGTCCGGCGAGAGATAGACATCCTCCGACAGACGGACTCGCCAAACATAGTACAGTTCCACGATTTCTTCGAGATGTGGTCCGACGATATGGGGATTTTGTTAGAGTACATGGACTTGGGAATGTTGGACATGCTGATGAAGAACAACGGTACCTTATTTGAATCTCAAAGATGGAGTCAAGTACAGAGGGATGAGTCAAGTACATATAAATAATGGATTGTCACATATTACAAATTATCTGAGTTATATTGACGAAAGATTATATATATATATATATATATCAAGAATTTGAAAACTATAGTGACATTCAATAAGTAAATAAACGATATTATTTTTTTTAATTTTTTATTTATCTATATAGGCAAGAGATCATAATTAATTGGCAAATGGTGATAATTAATCATCATTGTAAGTAATTGTTCACTCTTGAAGCAACCATATTTTCAAACAATATTATTAATTTTTATGAAAATACTTATATACTTAATCTTTTAGTTGTTTGTTTTAATTAGATCGTATCAATATATGTATTGATTTTTTATATATTTTTATTTTATAACAAATTCTTTTTATTGATATTATTAAAACTTTAAAATTCATTTATTCTGTTGTGGTTGGATAAAAGTATACCTAAATATAGCTTCTTCATTTTTTTTATTTTACTATAAATCTTATTTTCCACATTTTTAAGAACTCGCTAGAGTGAGTCTATGCATTTAACAATGCGATTTCATACAATTTTAATTTTTGGGAAATATGAAATTCACTTCTTTATATGTTTACTATATATAAACATATAAATCATATAAATTAAACCATTAAGTAAAATTCCAAGATTCAATCCGGATTCTCTGCATATTCCTTAAGTAAAATTGTAGATTGTAGATGATACATTAGCAGAGAGATTAATTAATTAATTAATCACATATCGATATATGAAGAAAGAATTTAAGTATTCAAATTAGCTTAATTAATTAATCTCTTGAGGGAACTTGTCTCTAGACCCAGAATGCAGGAAAAACTGAAGCAAACGTCAAAACAAGGGCAAAGGGTGTGATCATCATTGTGGTTGAACTCGTTGATCTTGATCTGTTTGCTGCACCTGAAGTTTATCAAATAAAGAGCACGTTACAGCATTTTTGTGTCCATAACAAAACAGACATATAATGAAATTGGGTGTAATTACAATGTTTGCTCTTTTTTTTTTTCTTTATCTTGTTTCAGTCCCTAAAATTTTTTCTTATTTAATATATTAATCCCTATATTTTACTAAAAAAACTATATCATCTTAAACCTTTTAAAACTATATAAATCCTATGATTTTTAGGACTAAATATTATATCAATCATGTTACTATAACATGTTTTATAACTCATGTAATGGAATCTCAATTTCTTTTTTATATGTCCACATATCTCTAAGAGGAACAAATCGTTTTTAATCTTTAATAAATTATAGTGTTTTCACTACAGCATGACTAGAAATCATGTGGGCTGTGCCAGCTCAGGTTCAAATCCTACTGTTCCCGCTTTGGCACTTCATTTTTTTAATTGGGTAAAATTTGTTTAATCAATGCCTTAAAAGTGTATTTATTTAAGGCATGCATGAGATAGTGGGGCTTATTTGATTATGATGAAGAAGAAGAAGAAACTTACTGCCAGTGGAATTGGCTGTTGAACCTGCAATAGGAAAAAAGTAAAAAAATTATAGTATAAAATAAAGTCAGATAATCTTTAAGTCAAATGAGAATTATCTATAATAAGTAGTATTGAATATGTCATTAAGAAATTATAATATTTAATCCTTACAGCCAATTACTGAGGCTTCAAGAAACTATTTTTACCAGAAAATTTGCTAATCAGTATGACTAAGATTCATGATTGTGAATAAATTATATGGATTTTCTTATTTAGAACTTTTGTTAAAATTATTTAGATAATATTCTTTCTATTTTTAAAATTCATATAGATTTTTTTTTCAGAAAAAAAAGTAAATTACATTACTCTCCCTCCTAGCTATTTTCCCAAAACTTACACAATATACTCCCAGAGATAACTATGTATTTACACACACCTCTGTTGAGTCTTGTTGAATTTATAAAAATCCTGCCTTAATTATTAAGAGAAAGTTGTGAAATATTTCAAAAATAAAGAAAAGGTATGTGTATAATGAAGAGGACTCATGAGAAGTCTGCAATTTATTTTTCTAATATATATATATATATATATATATATATAATTACTTTGTTGAGCAGAATATTTTGATCAATAATTTATTTAAAAAATTTATTTTTTATATAGTACAATAATATCGTATAATCTATAGTGGTATCACTTAATAGAATAAGGCTCATTGTTGTTATCTATATGTAATTGTATTTTAAATAACATGAATGTAATTTTAATAAAATGCATAAAAAATTTAAATATTTTGTATAAAAACGAGAGATCTATATACTTTTAACCCTAAAAATGTGAAATTTATTTTATATTATTTTTTTTAACACAGAACAAAATGATTCATATGATCTAGGTATAGAAGTTCATTCCGTACCTTTGTTGCATTGGGAAACATCTTTATCTAAACCACAGGACTTGGGAAGTCTCATGGCATCATCCCTGGTAGCGTTCATGGATTGAAGCATCTCCGGGCTGTTAAACACATCACACAGACAATCAATGTCGTCGGCGATCATAGCCTTCAACGGAAGACAGCACGTGTCCGGCGGTGTCCCCGACGCCGTCCCCGGCCTCTTGACATAAGGCTCACATGGAACCAGCTTCTCCGCGCACTGCATGTCTTCTAACGACAAGCTCTGATTCGGAAGCTGCTGCAAGAAACCCACATGCAGAAACGAAGACAAAACGAGGAACAACATTGTTGAGACAATAATATTAGATTTGGGATAATAATCCATCGCTAATTCCGTCGTTCTTGATTAATTAATGGGTTTTTTAATTTGGTGATGAAAATGAATACGGTCGTTGTGGTATTGGAGAGGGAAGAGAATGAAGAGGAAACACAGGTGAATGAATGAATGAATACGACTTCCCTAGAGGTTATTGTGCAAGGAGGGTTCGTTATATATGATCCATATCCTTAGAAGGAACTTTCTATTTTTATTTGAGAGGAAATAACATAACTTGAACCAATCAATTCATTTTTTAACTTTCTATTTTTTTCTTAAGATGTTTTCATCGTCAAATATGTCATGCCTGAGTTGGCCATGAGTAATTGAAATAACTAACGTGGTATACATCATTGTTCGGTACCTGAAATGATGTTATTTTAGGTTAAAAAGCCAGTAATCTATTCTATTTATATTTTAATAATTTTATTTTGTTAACTTATGTATAATTTATACATTAATGTTGTATATATATACTTGTGAATATGCCTTTTATTTAATTATTACACTTATAAAAGTTATATATACGTGCAAATTTTAACATTTTAATTAAATTATATTATTAGGTGGATTTCAATTTAACTATATATTGTGGGTGTTAGTAACTCCCAAAAACTTAAATTTTAAATATAAGTTTTGAAAATTTTTAAAATAATCAGTTATATTTGTTCAAATGGATTTTTGGATTAAATCATGGTTTAAAATTAATATTTTAGATAAATTGGTCAGAGTAGCTTATGGAACAGTAAAAAAATTTATAAACTAACCAATTATATATTGTCCCTATTTTTTCTTATACCCTCTCTTATCTCTCCTACTTTTTCTTACACCCCATGTCCTCTCTCATCTTATCTCTTATCTCTCTTCATTTAATACTCTTACATTTTTTTATAATTTATCAATAATAAAAGTATTTCTAAAAATGACTATCAAAACACTCATTTATTCAAAATTACTTTTTTTTCATAACTTTTTTTCCAAAAGTCTTTTTCTAAAAATTGCCTAAAATCCCTTTTTTATAAGTATATTTCCAAAATCTTATTCAAACGGCCCATTCACTCATTGTCTCTATCACTTTAATGATTGATCCATATAAATTAAAATATGTTGTAGCATGGACCTTTTATTTATAAGCAAATGTTTTTATCAAATATATTAATTATCATGTAATTGAGAAGAAAAATATCAACGTAGGAAATTAAAGAAAACTTTTATTGCCTGCATTTTTTATGACATGGCAAGTTTATTTTGCATATACGTAGACAATAATTTATTAAACTTGTAGGCTAAATGATGCTAGTTGGAATAACTCATATCTTGAGAGGTTGGTAAAATGCCAATATGAACCCGTTACAACCTGTAGGTTGTGAACCGTATTACCAGACAGCTATATATCAAATACTACACATGCCTATAACTATATCATCGTGAAGAGTGAAGTTTACAACTTGGAAGGCTTCTTATTTCTATCTAACTATTCTTTTCGGATGAGATTATTTTTTGAATTGGTGCCCATAACTATATGGCTTGTCATTTCCACATCAAAATCCAACGCTCTATATAAGTCCCATCACTAATTCTAACTTAGCTTCAAAACTTTCACTCATGATTGGAGCTTATTGAATGATATCATCTTGGTGAACCAATACAAAAATAAAATCTATAGTAAGATAAATGACTCTTTTTTTAAGAATCTATATCATGCATATATATATATATATACACATACTACAAAAATAATAGAAGAAAAAGGATATATAAGACACGCGATATTGGTGCGGCTCAATCAAACCATAGAATCGAGTTTCCGACCGATGCTACGATTGGTTTGAACCGTCCCAATACCTCGTTTAGTAGTGCCTGTAATAACGTTGTTGATGAGAAACATAGACATATCGTAATGCTGCTTCACAATGTGATTGTGTTTCTCAGGTTTAATTTCCCATATATATATATATATATATATATATATATATATATATATATATATATGGCTGCAACATACACGCTCACACATGAGAGCGCTCTCTCAATGAGCTTCATTTTTAAAATGTTATTCTTAGCCTAATCATAATTTGGTAAGTAGAAAAGACAGTGAGAAAAGATCCAATCAAGAATTGGTTATATGAGCTGATCTCAATGAGAGCCGGCCGGCTTTTATTTTAATTTTTATATAATTCATTTTCACATATAATTTTTTATAATATTAATTAGATCATATTATCTGCTATCATAATTTCAGGGTTAATGACTACCTCTTTTAGAATAAGTGCCACAAACATATAATTTTAATTTATTGGTTCGAGTTTTATTTGGTTTATTTTGCCGGCTTTCTCTCCATAGTTTGACACTACTTTAGCTATGTACAATTATATAACCAATAATATTGTGATTGTGCTTTTCAATGGCTTTTACTAACTGCTCTCAAATCTTTGTATAATTTAATTAATCACTTTTTTAATTTCATAGTTCACTTTTTAAATTATTTTTTTAAGTGAGACTTTTTAATTTAAGACTCAACGAATTCCTTTTTCATCCAAATGGTATATGATCTACTCTATCTTTGAAATAGAGTATTTAGTTTTCAATTCACAAAGCTAGGCATACATTAATCTAGATTATTTTTGTTAAAATCAACCCAAAATATTATTTTCTATTTGGAAAAGAAGATAAATATGTATATACATAACTAGGATTTATTCCCATAATGAAATTAGAATCCAATTGAGCTTTTCTAGTAGTAAAGTGCATTTAGGTAAAAATTACACAAACAAATTACAATGATGAGTACATGACAAGAGTAAGCTATATACTGAACATTAGATATTTTTTTAAAAAAAATGAATTTATTATATTTTCTAAATTCTATTGGGAACACTCTATATATATGGAGTAAAATCTAATTGTGTCATAAAAATGTCCTTAAGTGAAAGGTTTATGGTATATATTCTTCACTTTACTTTCCCCCAATCTGATTCTTACATCTTAATCTTTCAGTTTGTCACCTTTATCATACTTTTTTTGTTTTTATTGAAAAGATATATATATATATATATATATATATATAATGGTTTTGTCTATTCTCTATTGTGTAAATTATCGATTTGCATTTTTCCTCATTATTATTACAGTTCATATTTTGAAGTGACATGGGATTTAATTATTATAAATAAATAAAACTTAGAACGTTCATGCATGCATGGACAAGAATTAAAGGATTATACGAGATAATCAACCTTAGAATGCAGTGATAAAAACATTTGAAGTTTTGAAAGAATTAATTTATGGTCTCCCTTTTCACACATACGTCAGTCCAAAATCTTTTAAGTTTGAACTAAAGTTTTCTTCAACTTATTTGTCCTTTCAATATGCATCTTGGTCATTTCACACACACACACACACACACACACACACACACGAGTTCAGTTCTTTCAAAGTTCTTCATTAACTATAAAATATTAAAATCCTTGTAGAATTTAGAGATTTAGTGAAAGAAAATTTTGAGTTATATAACTAATTTTACATATATTAGAAATTAGTTATTTATAAGAAATATGTATTAATCTTTTAAACAATATTTTATTTTAACTTTGTATATTGAAAACTACAATTCCTATTGATTGTAGTATATGTACATTAATGTCTGAATAAGTATAGTTTGAGAAAAAATAATAAATGCAAAAGAAAAGAGATTGAGTTCTTATATAAAATTAAAATAAATTTTTTAACTAACTCCTATAATTCGTATTAGAAAGAGTACCAATTAAAATATTCATACCACACTTCCACGGGACTAGTTGGTTGATCTTTAACAGGTTAAAAGAGAAAAGAACTATAAGGTTGATATGCTAACCAAATATGCTTTAGCAATGCCCCTATATTTCACTTGATTCCTTCATATTGTTTCTGTTTATTTCTTTCTCCTAACGTAGAATAGTATTTACAATTTTATATTCTTTATTAGAAAAAGGAAAGTAATCACATTATCTCTTTTTTTAACTTGGTAAATGACACTCTTATCCAAGTGATCACATGCATTCAACTCAATCTTTTGACAGTTTTTAGTGAAAACATTCAAATGTATACAATGATTAAATAAAACTATAGAGTCCGGAATCGTGGGATCATGTGTTTACTATATACATATATATATATATATATATGAAGATCTCTGGAGATGGTAGGTCAAATGCAATTAGTTGTCACAGTGCTGGACATATAGACAAAACTGTCGAACTCATTGATCGGTACCACCAAAGCAAACCTAGCGAAGAGCCCAATGGTTTTGTAATCTTATAATATTTGTCCGACTGATTCTCTGTTCTATGCTTATTGTCTTCCTCAATCTCTCCAAACTCCAAACCCTAATTATTTATCACTTCAACCTTCGTTTTGTCCACACTTCTTCACCTTCCGCCTCTTCCACTTTTATGCCTTTCACATACACTTTATCATATATAATTAACCTCACTTTTATTGGGAAGCCATAAAAAGAAGACCCCATATAGAAGAAAAAGAAAAGTGCATGACTTGGTAGCTAGTGAGAGAAAGTACTGAGAAATTACATCGATCTCTCTGCAATGGTAAGGCTTTATAGAGAAGGAACAAACAAGAGCTTAGAGAGTTTACTGGAGTTGAACAAGATTGAGACGACGACGACGACAGCGAAGAAGCAGCTGAGAGCGCAGAAGTCGATTCCTGGGCATGGGTTGGAGTTCAATAATCTGTCGTATAGTGTGGTGAAGAAGGTGAAGAAAGATGGGGCTTGGGTGAAGAAAGAGGCTTATCTTCTTCATGATATATCTGGGCAAGCCATGAGAGGTGAAGTTATGGCCATCATGGGACCTAGCGGTGCAGGTAAGTCCACTTTTCTTGATGCTTTGGCTGGTCGAATTGCTCAAGGCAGCTTGGAAGGATCTGTCAGAATTGATGGAAAACCAGTACGTCAACATATTTCAAATACATGCTTATTGAGTTTTCTTAATTTGTCTAATTAGCTGATATATATAGAGGGTGAGCCTAGACGGTTTAAATCCTGGAAAAAATCTCTCTGATGGCACGAGGCTTGTGTTTTGGGCACCCTTTATCTAATTAGCTGATCATATGTTATGGATTAGTATTGATGACAAATGATGATACGAGGTTTGTTCATGTGCTGTTGATCATGTCAGGTGACAACGAGTTACATGAAGATGGTGTCGTCTTATGTAATGCAAGATGATCAGTTGTTTCCTATGTTGACTGTTTTTGAGACATTCATGTTTGCAGCTGAGGTTAGGCTTCCTCCTTCTATCTCCAGAGAGGAAAAGAAGAAGAGGGTTTATGAGCTCCTTGATCAGCTTGGCTTGCAGGTATTCAAACTCTCTCTCTCTCTCTATAAATTTGTTGAAAATATTAACTTATAGTTTAGTGACATGAAAGTTCTTTTCTAATTAGGGAGATCTTATTTGTATTCTCAAGTTAATTGTGTTTGCCCCTTTGAATAAAAAAGAAAAATTTGTTAAAAACTGAGTGCTTACATATAAAGGCCACTTGTTTTTGAAATGATGATGCAGAGTGCAACACATACATACATTGGTGATGAGGGGACGAGAGGAGTGTCAGGAGGAGAAAGACGAAGGGTGTCCATTGGCATAGACATAATACATAAGCCATCACTTCTGTTTCTTGATGAACCAACCTCAGGTCTTGATTCCACCAGTGCTTTTAGTGTCGTCGAAAAGGTTAAGGACATTGCTCGAGCTGGAAGCATCGTCCTCATGACCATTCATCAGCCTTCCTACAGAATCCAAATGCTCCTCGATCGTCTCACCATCCTCGCAAGGTACTCCTATTCCGATCCTATAAATATAGAACTCAGATAAGATGAAAAAAATATTTAAATTAGTTATTTATAAAAAAAGATGTGTGCTACTTTTCTTAAACTACCATTCTAAAGGAAATTAATTGGAAGAGTTTAAGAAAAAAATAAAATAAAATAAATCAATATTTTATATTTATAATAAAAACAAACCCTTACTAACTGTTGTATTTTAGGACCAAATAGATATAATATAATATATTATCTTGAATTCTTAATATAAAAGTTAGTTGAAGAGTTATATTTAGTTTTAAATAAAAGACCTTAATCTATTTTATATTTAATATTTATTTATTTTTATCAAAGTTATAAATTGATATATAATATAATATTATATATGAGTTTTGAAATATCATGTAATATTTATTATAATTTATTTATTTATTTAATTTATCTAAATTAATTAATTAAGTATTAAATTAAGTACGAGAGGAAGGGAGTAATTTCATTAGAGATAGGGTGGAAATAGTAGCTAGGATCCATTGTTGACATTAGAGATAATTGAATGAGCAATATTATGTGAGACAGGGGAAGATTGATATACATGGGAAAGCCAAGTACAGTTGCAGATCATCTTTCTGGGTTTGGAAGACCAGTACCTGATGGAGAGAACAGCTTAGAATATCTTTTAGATGTCATCAAAGAATTCGACGAATCCAACGTTGGACTCGACCCACTTGTTTTCTACAATCGGGATGGTCTGAAACCTGAACAATTAGCCAAGACACCAATTGTGAAAACTCCAAGAACAATTTATAAAAAGAGCAACATCACACCAGCTTCAAGGCACATGATTAGCCTCAAAAGCCAAGGCTTCAAAGCTGGAACAACCACACAGCCTGCAGATTCTGCACAGTTTAGTTATAACATTCATGGTGATCATGACGAAGATGACGACGATGACGGGGATTTCGATAACTCTCTTGAAAGGAAAAGTACCGTTCACACCCCTAGGGCAAATACCATGACTAGTGGTGTTTATCCTCGTTTGGCTTCTCAGTTTTATAAGGATTTCTCTGCCAAAGATTTTTCTGTTTGGCTTTACCATGGTGTGGTGGGAACTCCTCGTCGTCCGTCATGGACTCCGGCGAGAACACCGGGTTTGACGCCGGCGAGAACTCCGATGTCCGGAACAAGAAGGACCGTTTTCAACCAGTATTCGGAATCATATGAGGAGCCTTATCATCATCATGCCAAAACACCATCAATAGTTAGTCAATCCATTGCCTTGGACTCGTACGTAAGTTCGTACTCGGAATTCGACATTGAAGTTCTTGATGAACCCAACGTTGGATCAAAGTACGCTAATCCATGGCTTCGTGAAGTTGCAGTGCTTTCATGGCGAACAGCTCTAAACGTAATTCGAACCCCAGAACTGTTCCTTTCTCGTGAGATTGTTCTAACTGTAATGGCCCTAGTTCTCTCCACCATCTTCAAAAATCTAAGCCACCCAACTTTCAAGGACATTAACAGAATTCTCAACTTCTACATCTTCTCTGTCTGCCTCGTCTTCTTCTCTTCAAACGACGCCGTTCCGTCTTTCATCCTTGAGAGATTCATCTTCATCAGAGAAACTTCCCACAATGCTTACCGTGCTTCTTCATACGTAATCTCTTCACTGATTGTTTATCTCCCATTTTTCGCAGTCCAGGGCCTCACTTTTGCTATCATAACCAAATTCATGCTTCACCTGAAAAGCAGTCTCTTCTATTTCTGGTTGATTCTTTATGCTTCTCTGATCACAACCAATGCTTACGTCATGTTAGTTAGTGCTCTTGTTCCTAGTTATATCACAGGTTATGCAGTGGTGATTGCTACAACGGCTTTATTCTTTCTCACTTGTGGCTTCTTCCTCAAGAGAACTCAGATTCCTGATTACTGGAAATGGCTTCATTATATTTCTGCAATTAAGTATCCGTTTGAAGCTTTGTTGACGAATGAGTTTAAGAATGAGCGGTGCTACAGAGGGAGCTTATCGGAATTGTCGCCGGGGCCGTTGGGAGAAGTGAAGCAGAGTGAAGGACATGACCGGTCCAATTGTCCGATCGGATTGATCGGAGAAGATGTTTTGGCCACCATGGATATTCAGATAGAGAAGATTTGGTTTGATATAGCTATCCTTCTTGCTTGGGGTGTTCTTTACAGGTTCTTCTTCTATTTGGTTTTGAGATTTTATTCTAAGAATGAGAGGAAGTAAATTCAAGCTTGTGTTACTTTCTCTCTTTTCTTCTGTTATAAATTTCATTTTGGCTTTTATGCCTTCGTTTATCTGTAAACTTGCTGGTATGATAATGCATTTATTGTATTGTATCAGCACTACTATTTCTTGGCACGAGAAGAATTAGTCCAATGAAAAAACTTTCAATGAATTTTCTATATTTTTATTTATATAACTTCTTAATTATTTCATTAAATATATATTTATCCAATTAATTTGATTAAAAGTACTATTTTCTTCTTCTCATACTATAAAAGGTGCTAATATACAATTATCATAATTATTCGAAGGTATGTAAGAATTTATTAGTAAACTATTTCCTTCTAATTCATATATACGAAGTTCCATAATTCTTATATTATTTATTATGATATTCCTTTTAATTCTTTTATAAGATTCTTAGTTTTACTTACTACTTCAAGTTCTAAATTCCTATATTTTAATTTTAACTGATACACAAATTATAAGATCAATTAGACAAAATTAATCTACATTTAGAAAAGGCAAAAATGACAAGAAAAATGATATAAGGTCTCAAATTTGAATCAACTTTAGTTTAGGTGAAAAACACCTTAGCCATTTAAGTATGATATCTCAAATTTAAATACAAAAAAATAAAAAAAAAATATCTCTAATTAAACCTAAAAATATTTAAAAGATTAAATCTAACTCAGTCAAAAAGTGATATATATATATATATATATATATATATATAAAATATATATCTAACTTCACATGTAATATTGTGTGCACACATTGACACATATAAAAATGTGAAACGGGACAGGGACATCATGTGTTGTGTCTGAGTGGTAAATTGTTTTGTATCGTTTAAATGATGTATCGAATTCGAACCTTGATGTATACAGAAAATTTTTATTAAGAGACTCACCTACTATAGCCCCATACGCTATACGAGTAAAATCCAAATATAGTCAGACCAAAATTTTAGTGAACCGGGTAGAAAAAAAAACATGTTGTGATAAAACACTAGATTGGTTAACCAAAATCTACCCATTGTACTAGTGGGTAAAGTTGTTATATAATTATAGATTATAGACTATTAATTTTATTTATAATTTCTATATTATTTTAGTCCTAAAATAGATATTTTAATTTGAATTACTTTACTATTATAATTAGGAAAACCTAATAGTAGTTTGATCTCTTAAATTTTAATTAAGTTGTATGACTCAATTTTTTAATTATGTCTCATTGCAATTTAACTCCAACTTTTAATTTGATTAAAACTCAATTCCTACCATTTTTTAAATTTTTTAATCTTTATAAATTAATTATTTAATTTATATATTAAGCTATTAGTATTGATATTATTAATTATTAATGTTTCATATAATATATTAATCTATATATTTATGTAATCACATGTATTGTTCATGAATATTGATTGATGGTACGTATTGCTTTCAAATCCAAATCTGTTAATAATCCACGGAACAATATCTAATTTTTTATAACAAGAAGGACTCCTAAAATGGAATAAATATTTGTGTGGTAGGTCTGCATTATTATAATAAACATTCAAATTAAAGAAGGTTCAATATTATTTTCACTTTCAACCCCGTTATAAAATTGTCCTCTCATTTTCTCAAAGTCATTCGTGTTTTTCCTTTTTGTAAAGCAGACATTTCCCCGATTCTCTCTCTCTCTCTCTGAGTTCACACTGGGTCTTTGTCCCGACGCAATTTTCAGTTTCAATTTCTTCATCTTCAATGTTCTCCGAAGTCCTGTACCTATGCTAGGTCTGCGCTCATTTCCTGAGCTTCTTCTGCGCGTTTCTCGTTCACGCCCTTCCTCGCCATGGTCTTCAAGGGAAGGTTTTTCTCCTCCAAGAAATCCGACTCTTCAAGCCATGATGGGTCCTCCAATAATAGCCCGCGATCACTTGGTTCCAATTCACCCAGCAGATCCGATAAGAAGAAGGTGAAATCAGCTGCCAAATATGCCCAGGTATCTAGTACCAGCAGCAGCGCTGTTGGCGGTAGCAGAGGGCTTGGTGTCGCCGCCGTGCGCCGCAAATTGCAAGTGAAGGATGGGATTAAGAAGGATGCCAATGACAAGGAAAGTCAAACTCGAGCTGAGTCCCGTCTGAAGTCGATGAGGCCAAGCTCCGGGGCAGAATTGGATTCCAGTTCGGAGTCTAAGTCACAGAAGGCGACGGCTGTTGACGGAAAGGAATCTTCATCGTCTTCGGTTTCTCCAATTTTAGCATCCTCCCTTGGGTTGAACAGGATAAAGACGAGATCAGGACCGTTGCCACAGGAGAGTTTCTTTGGGTTTAGAAATGACAAGGGGTCCACTCTTGGTGCAAGTAACCTTTCTAGACTTGGTGGTAATGGGAGCTCAGGATCAGCAAGTGAAGGAAAGAAGGAGTTGGTGAATCAGAGCAGAGTGAAGAGTTCAGGCAGCGGAACTTGGGCTGATAATGGCATTAACTCCGATAGTACTTCGACTTCGAGTGCTCCGCCCTGGGACCAAAGCCCTAATGTATGGGCGCGGTCGCGGCTACAGAACAGGGAACCATCTTCCGCAGCAGGTATGCATCTGCTTGTCCTGTGTCAGTTATTGCCCTTTTGCTTTTGTTGAACATTTCAATTCGGAAGTAAGTTATTAAGTGAAGGCCGCTTGCCTGTTTATATATTTCTAACACTTCAAATTGGTACGTTTAATGGATGTTTTATGCTAACATTCACTTCTCTTTACTTGGTGTTCAGGGCAACTTCTCTATAGATAGTTGCGAACAGCGGAGAAAATAATAATGTCCTGTCTAGAAACACCCAAAACCTTAGGTTTCAAATCTAGATTTTGGTAAAATTTAGATTCTGAGAAATTTTAATATTTGTTTAAATGAGTTTTTAGGCTAAATTATGGTTTAAAACTAATAAACTGATGAGAGTAGTTTATGAAACAATAAAAGAGTTTATAAACTAACTAATTACTGTATTATCCTATTTTTTTTTATATTATCTCTTTTATTTTTTTTTATACCCTCTCTCCTCTCTCCTCTCTCGTACTTTTTTTGCACCATCTCTTTTTTTTTTTCTTATACTCTATTTCGTCTTTCCTTTTATATCTTATCTCTCCCCATCTAATACTCATACCCTTTTTCGTAATTTACCATTAATAAAAGTACTTCTGGAAATAACTATCTAAACACTAATTTATTCAAAACCACTTTTTTTTCATAAACTCTTCTCCAAAAGCTATTTTCTATAAGCTGTCCAGAAGCCTTTTTTTATAAGTCTTTTTCCAAAATCTTATCCAAACACACTAAATAAGTAAAAAAAAAATTCACGATGTGTAAACAAATTGGGAGTGGAATCAAATTTGAAGTAAATTGTTTTTATTCCTTTTTTTATGTTGGTTGATTTTCACATTTTGTTATTTATTAGTCTTTGAAAGTATAGATAATACTAAAAATACCTAAGGTTTATTGCTGGTGTATACATGAAAGATAAATTTCAATTGACATTGCATTTCTTGCTTTTTTGTACCAAATGACAATTTATTTGCTTGGCCATGAGAAATAAGAATTAGTTGATACTTGTCTTTTCATTTGTGCATATGGGAAATATTTCCACATGGACTCGATTAAGTTACAATGCTAATAAAATAAAATAAGAAGACATGTATTTCTGAATTTAGCATAATCAAGAAAATCCCACCAATTAAAAAATTGTTAAAAATAAAGATGAGTTATCTGCAGTTCTGCATGACAATGGGGAATTGTACCCTGTAGATACCTGAATGATGTATGTTTTGGCCACCTCTCCATGTGCATGTTGGAACAGCCTGCTGATGTCTGAAGTCTATACTTCTCTTGATGGTCCAATGAGCACAAATGACAAAAATGATGAAATTGCCATACACCAATGCATCTGCGATGTGGAGAAACTTAGAAAAAATGACCCACAATTTGGACTTGGAGATAAGTTATTACTTGAATCCAAGTCAATGTAGTTCAAGAAACGTGCCGCAATGGACATTTACACTATTTGAAAGGCATCCTGTTGACTTGAATTTTGTGACATTAAACGTTATGATGTTGAAAACCCCATTTTTATTCAGTTTTTGGTTTGAATCATAATCTTCCTTATGAAGTATATTGTTACTCGCAATTAAAGTGGTATTGCGATGGTGAAATTCCCAATCACGGAAATACCTTAAGAAGGCATCATAAAGTAGGTTTTGACTTGGTTTTTAAACTGAATCTTGCCAACACTGAATGATTCGGCCATTTGCTGCCACACAGATATGTCTTGGAAGAGCACTTCAACCTTACCAAAACCTATTCAAATGTACTGCTCGCAGCTTATACAATGCAAGTGGTTGGCTATATAACCAATTTTCATTTCCCTGCATCTGTCTTTATTGAGCTTTTTCAATCATCGATTGTTGATTCCTATACTTAACTGAGTGTTTATGCCCATGGAACCCGTAAGTTTTGCTTACTGCTTCCAGGCTTTGGTCTAAAGGTGGAGGCCGGGGGTGGCTAACGTGTAAATTTTATGCAACTTTCTTATTTTCTCAGGATTACCTATGGTCTAATTTAAAGAGTGGTGCTGTCTGTTTCTATGTTTCTTTTACTGCAGTGACTGGCAAATAAATACTTTAAGTTCTCTAACGCTGCTTTCTGTTTCACTTTTAAACAGGTAGACAGGATTCATCGCCATCTCAGTCAGGAGCCTTAAGAAATGCAGATGTTTGCACTCCAGCGGTATATTATACATATTATTTACTTGATTCATCTTATTTTTGGCTGCTTTAAATGCTCAATATTTGCAGTCCTGTAAGTTCCATTATTATGGCTCAATATTTGTTTTTTGTAGACTTCATATGATTTTGAAAACCCCAAGGAATCTGAATCTCCTCGTTTCCAAGCTATATTACGGGTCACAAGTGCACCCAGAAAGAGGTTTCCTGGTGACATTAAGAGTTTTTCCCATGAGTTGAATTCCAAAGGTGTCCGACCCTATCCATTTTGGAAGCCTCGAGGGTTAAATAACTTGGAGGTAATTGAGTCTCAATTTTCATGCTATTTAAAGGTGGCGCTTGGTGGTTTGGGAAGCATATTGTGGTTTTTTGGGTAATCTTTTATTGTTGAATGCAGGGGGTTTTGGTTGCTATTCGGGCAAAATTTGATAAAGAAAAGGAAGGAGTGAACTCTGAACTTGCTATTTTTGCGGCAAACCTGGTTGGAGTTCTTGAAAAGAATGCAGATTCTCATCCTGAGTGGCAAGAGACAATAGAGGACTTACTGGTTTTGGCTAGGAGGTGTGCTATGACTACACCTGGGGAGTTTTGGCTTCAGTGTGAAGGCATAGTTCAGGAGTTGGATGATCGGCGTCAAGAACTTCCTCCTGGGATGCTTAAGCAGCTTCACACCCGAATGCTTTTTATTCTTACGAGGTGTACTAGATTGTTGCAATTTCACAAAGAAAGTGGTTTGGCTGAGGATGAACACGTTTTTAATCTTCGACAATCTCGAGTCTTGCATTCTGCTGAAAAACGTATTCCTCCTGGCTTGGGAAGGGATGCAAAAAGTTCCAGTTCCGCAAAAGGCTCAAATCCCTCGGCAAAAATATTTTATAGTCAGGAGCAGCGTATATCAGATTGGAAAAAAGATGTAAAACCAGAGAGTCTTTCACTTCCTGTTCATGATGATAGTTCAAAACTCTTAGAGTCTCCTTCAGGGAGGGATCGGATGGCTTCTTGGAAGAAATTCCCATCTCCACCAGCAAAAAGTGCAAAGGAAGCTGCTCAGTTGAAGGACCAAACCTATGGGAGAGTTGAATCTTCAAAACTTTCAAATAAAAGATCAAATTCTGATGTAGATCTATCTACTATAACCAAGCCATCAGAGCATATTCCTGTCAATGACTCCCAGGAACATATTTTTAAGAACCAACAAAAAATTTCTTTGGGCTACTGGGGAGATCAGCAGAATATCAGTGAGGAGAGTTCAATAATTTGTCGTATATGTGAGGAGCAAGTCCCTACTTCCAGTGTTGAAGATCATTCAAGGATTTGCGCTATTGCTGATAGATGTGATCAGAAGGGTCTTGGTGTCAATGATCGTCTCATTCGAGTTGCTTATACGCTAGAGAAGATGATAGAATTATGTACACAGAAAGATGTCCAACAAGCAGTTGGAAGTCCTGATGTTGCAAAAGTGTCAAATTCAAGCCTGACTGAAGAATCTGATGTTATCTCCCCAAAACTTAGTGATTGGTCTCGCAGAGGCTCAGAGGATATGCTAGATTGTTTCCCTGAAGCTGATAATTCGGCTTTTATGGATGACCTAAAGGCCTTACCTCTTATATCATGTAAAACTCGTTTTGGTCCAAAGTCTGACCAAGGAATGACAACATCATCTGCTGGGAGCATGACTCCTAGGTCACCTTTACTGACACCAAAGATGAGTCATATTGACTTGCTCTTGGCAGGGAGGGGTGCTTATTCTGAACAAGATGATATTCCGCATGTATGTCTATTTTGGCCTGTTTTGTTCAGTTCGTCTTTTTGTCTTTACTGTGGTTTGTCACATTCACTTCAGCATTTTCCTGTTATTCTATCACCCATGTGTTCTTTTATTATGTTCGCATAAGCAACCTAATAATTGTAATAATATCTAATTATACACTTTGTTTGACAAATCGCTTTTAACGTAAGTTCTGATATTATAATATATTAGACACATGCCTAATATTTTCGAAAAGGCAAATTCTTCCCGATTTTAAAATATTTTTGTTGGGAACATATTATATTCAAGCTTTTGCTGCAATTCAGCTTTGCTTTTTTGTTTCACAGAATAGTGAATAGTCACGTTAATTGTATTTTTTATTTGGTGGATTTGTGACTTCTAGTCTGATTAAGACTAGGAGTGCTTCAACAAATTCTTTTCTACTTGAGGTATAGTATCAAAATCAAAACCAAGAATTCCTTTCATTATAGAATTTTGTGGATGGCATGAGTTGTAATGGTGTTTGCAGAACACAAATGTCTTCTTAACTTGAGGAGATGAATTTTAGCCTTACTTTTCTTGAGCATTTACTAATTTCTTGAAGATAAAGTAGGGATGAGAAGAATCCAAGTGATGAAGAAGGTGCATTTTAAAAATAAACTTGGGGAAGAGGCGACTAGAGAGGGATTAAGTAGGCTCCATGGGTGTGCATGTAATAAACAATAGTATCCACTGAAGATGCATTTTAAATGTCTATGTTGATTAATTTGTATGCAAATTAATGCATTGACAGTTTGAATTAGTATAGTTTTGTTACACTTGGAATTTAGTTGTGAAGCCAGCATTGTAATACTATGCTAAATTTTGGAATGCACTTTAAAGAACTTTGTGTGATATTCCAGTGCACTCAACTATGAGTTCCTGCATAAGGCTGTTATTGATGGCGGGAAGCTACCTGTTTTTTTTTCTTTTGGTATATTGTAGATGAATGAACTTGCCGATATAGCACGATGTGTAGCAAATACACCTCTGGATGATGATCGCTCAATCTCATATTTATTATCTTATCTTGATGATTTGAGGGTTGTTGTAGAGAGGAGAAAATTTGATGCACTCACTGTGGAGACCTTTGGAACTTGTATTGAGAAGCTGATACGGTTGGTACTTTGCTTCTACCATTTCTAGATTACATTTCTGTCATAAAGAAGGAGCTCTTACTCTAAAGTAAACTAGGACAATCAGTAATGGATTCTTAATGAATAAAATTTAGGGTAAATTCTTATTATGGATGCTGGATATTAAGTGCCAAATGATATGGCCTCAACCACATTATGTAATAGATTGACCTTGTTCCGAAACTGAATGCCGTATTCCATACTGATATAACAATTTCTATGTCTTTATCTGTCCAACATCTCTTTTTACTATTCATGGTTAGATTTTTATTGATTTTTTGACTATAATATTTCTTACAGTATTTTAACTTGTGAACATGTATGTTTTATGCAACCTTTTTGTGAAAATTCTTTTTGTCGTTTGTTAGGGAGAAGTATTTGCAGCTTACTGAGATGGTTGAAGATGAAAAGATTGACCTAGCTAGCACTGTAATTGAAGAAGATGCTCCTTTGGAAGATGATATGGTCCGTAGCTTGAGAACAAGTCCAGTCCACTCTTCAAAGGACCGGACCACTATTGATGATTTTGAGATTATAAAACCTATCAGTCGTGGGGCATTTGGACGGGTTTTCTTGGCTAAAAAGAGAACAACAGGGGATCTTTTTGCTATAAAGGTCACTATACATATGTTATTTCCCTTTTTCCTTATTAAGTCAATTTATTTGTTAATATTTTTACTGTGTCCTTCTGATTTGTGCTTGTTGATCTGATAGTCATGAAATCTGTGACTCTCAGAACCTATATCTTCCAAGTCTGTTTGGGTGTACTCATCTGTGTTGCCACAGACTATTTGTTTTATATTTTATATATTTAATATAATCGTAATTGTTTTTTATGCGATTTTTATACAGAAGTTGCCTACAGCTGAAATATGTGGACTGTGAACAAAGCTTATCAGCTGTAGACATCATTGTTTATATGTTCTTCATTTCTCCTATGTTGAATGCAATTTCTTTATTTCTGATAACATCATAAGTTCTGAGTCTTTGGCTTTGGCATGTATCAAACAGAATCACTGTAGGCTTGCTGAAATCCTGAGGGGAGATAATGGAGAATATTAAGACAATTTTAGGGAAAATAGGAATTTTAATTTTATATATTTCGATTAATGTAATTAATTAAAAATCAGAGGGGCAAAATTGTTATTTCCCATGAGAAGATCTAAAAAATATATGTAAAAGCTGCTGGGATTCGCTCCTAGGGAACCATTGTTGCAAATAAAGGAAACCATGGCTTTGTCAATAATCAATTATGGCACAAAAATGGGTGTTTGGGTCCAAAAGCATTTTTTTTTTTCAAACCAAACACAATATAGGGAGATGAAAAATATTGCCTGGGAACTTATGAAGACTTTGAATGTTTTTATTTTTTATTTCTCATTTGGCCAAACACATTTAATCTTACTGTGTTTTGAAATTATTTATATTTCCTGTTTTAAGCTTAATGATTTTGTTCTTACCATGTTATGCTATCTTGTAACAGGTTCTCAAGAAGGCAGACATGATCCGTAAGAATGCTGTGGAAAGTATATTAGCTGAACGTGATATCTTAATCACGGTGCGCAATCCTTTTGTGGTAAGTCTAGCTTGCTTATTATTTAATATTGCTTTCAGAAATGGTAATTGCATTCTCACATTGGGATGAACTGTATCAGGTTCGTTTCTTCTATTCTTTTACATGTAGTGAGAACCTGTACCTCGTCATGGAGTATCTTAATGGAGGGGATCTGTATTCATTATTAAGGAATTTAGGCTGCCTAGATGAGGAAGTTGCTCGTGTATATATTGCAGAAGTGGTAATTAATCACACCCCTCTCTCCCCCCTCTCCCTGTGTGTGTTGCAAGTAATATGGAAAACGATATTATATCTTATCCTCTGAAGATTGATTTTCTTTCTAATGGTAGGTGCTTGCACTAGAATATCTGCATTCACTGCGTATAGTTCATCGGGACTTGAAGCCTGACAATTTGTTGATTGCACATGATGGTCATATTAAGGTAATGACAGGGTATGCTTTGATTCTTAATCTCTTGGGACAGATGCAAGTAGCCCGGCATTGTTAGCAAAATAGTTTTATGATTGGGATAGGACGATCCACCCTTAAATTATGCTGTCTAGGGGTAACAATCACGCTATCACCCCACGTTGAGTAATATAGAATGGAAGAACTAGACAGTTTAAGACGTCTAAATTCTGCCGTAGCACAACCTCTTAAAGGCAGACAACTTAGCGATTGTATCCTGCCGTTTACTCTGGCTTCACATTGGTCAAAATGTTCCATAGGTTAACAATAACAAGGCACACATTTTTGTGATAAGAATACAACTTTGTGATAGATTTGCTTTACATCTAAAAGTTGGCCAAAGGAAAAAATCCCAGAATATATTTTTCTTTCTTGAAGAAGTTGATCATAAAAGCTTTCTCCCATCCTTGGTGTTACCATATAGACCGGGGAAGAAAAGGATTAATGAACTTGAATATACTTAGTCAATCTCTCACAGTGGAATGAGTTAATATGAATGTTAAATCTTTCCATTAAGTTACCATTGGTGGCCTTTGGCTTTAAACATTCATGCAAACTTGAAGTTCTACTGAACAAAAGTTCATGCTTTGGCATCTGTGCTCCCAACTTGATGAAAGGTCTGTTTTTTATGGGTCATGCAGTTAACGGACTTTGGGCTTTCTAAAGTTGGTCTCATCAATAGCACTGATGATTTATCTGGTCCAGCAGTGAGTGGGACATCCCTCCTTGGGGAGGATGAGCCTCAGTTATCTGCATCAGAACATCAAAGGGAAAGGAGGAAAAAACGTTCTGCTGTGGGTACACCTGATTATTTAGCACCAGAGATACTTTTGGGAACTGGACATGGTTCGTATAGCCCCTTTTTTAATGTTTAAGGTGGTTTAATTTTCTTTTTCTTCTGTCTCTTAATGTAATGTTTGATCTTTTGCCGTTATTAGGGTAGAAATTATTTTCCTGGTTTTGAGAATTAGTTCTTAACAATGCTGGGAAGTGAGGATGTTTAATTTTAGATCTATCTTGTTCTTTACAGAATTAGTGGTTTCTTCACACACTCACTCTCTCTCACACACACTGGTGTAAAGCTTTGGATGTACTTTTCTTTGGGTATTTGTTATTACAAACATGACTATAACAAAATTTAGTACAAATTTTACAGGATATACTGCGGATTGGTGGTCTGTTGGTATCATTTTATTTGAATTGCTTGTTGGCATTCCGCCTTTCAATGCAGAGCATCCTCAGGTTTTTACCTCAAATTCTTGCGCTATAAATGTCTGTTAATGGTCTTTTACTTTTAGTTGAAAATTGAAGTTTGTTGTCTTCATTTTCTTTCTGCTTCTCTAGTCTAGGTACACACGTATATTCTTGGCATGTGTCATTCACATCACAATCTGTCAAAGTAATCAATACACTTTAATTGTGCTCCTTGTAAAAAATAATGCAACAGAGTGTCAGACAGAATCATATATTCTAAGTATCTTGTACAGTTATTTTTCAAATAAATTCACTAAATATGTGGTTGGACCGCGACTAATATATGTCTTGGAAATATGGATATTTAGTATAATATTATCTAATTATAGGAGAGATGCCTCCAAAAAGAATGGAATGCTGCTTCGCTCCGAGATTCTTGGGTATATTGATTATGTATCATAGTCTTTTATTTTTCGTTGATTCTGCTCCTTATTTCTTGGGATCCTTGATTCACTCGTTGTATATATCTCGGCATAATCCCTTCTGTGAAATAATAAGATAGACTTCCTCTGTGCTACAAGAAGCAATGTTAATGTATATTTGTCTTCTAATTGCCAATGGGGGTGTAGCTGCTTGTTATTTTCTTACTCTTTTGTCTTTTTTGGGGGTGGGGCCCTTATTTTACCTTTTTGGAGGCCAGTTGTATCCAAGCAGTAGGAAGCATGTTGGACGCATATCAAGCAAAAAGCATACTTCTTTTTCTCATGTGCTTGGTCGTGTGTTAATCACTTCTATATATTATTGTTATTAGCATCACAATGCTAGCTAAGCACTCACTGACAGATGTGGCTGTTTCTATTGTAGACCATATTCGATAATATTCTTAATCGCAAGATCCCTTGGCCCCATGTTCCTAAAGAAATGAGTCCTGAAGCACAAGATCTTATTGATCGGTAATTGAATATGTTCTGTTCTTATTTAAATGTTATAGGGCTTGGAAGTCTTTGTTTTGTTTGCACCCTGAAATTCAGAATATTAGTTACTTGTAGTTTTTTTAACAATATCTGACTGAGTAATTCCTGCTGCTTGATCATTCAAATCTTTTCTAACATATTCTGTATAGCAATCTTGGTCCAGTGTATTTTGATGTTTAAGAAAGCCAATGAATATTATTCCTCTGACATCCACTGCTGTCAAATGGTTTGTTTCAGTGGATTTTTCATGGTTGTTGCCTTAGTTTAGGTTCTTTCAGTTAAGTTTAGAGCTAGCTAGAAATTCTGCACTATTAAAAGTCTTTCCATGAATATCAAAGTTGGTGTTGTGAATCATATGGAAGGCCCTTAAATTTTGCCCAACAGTGACAATGGACATCATAATTTGCTTTCTCCTCCTGAAGGCTATTCTTCTTAACTGATCAATCACATAATTAATAAGGATGGATTTTTCTTTGATTAGTGACCTAAGATGTTCAATTTTCAGATTATTAACTGAAGATCCTAATCAGAGACTTGGAGCTGGAGGGGCATCAGAGGTGATATTAGATTTTTTATATTATCATATGGATGCTTGTTTACATTGTTTAGATATTTCTGTTTTTTGTCATCGCTACAAAGCCTAAGGCTTAATGATTCAGGTAAAGCAGCATGTTTTCTTCAAGGATATAAGCTGGGACACCCTTGCCAGGCAAAAGGTTAGAGCTACTTTCTCTAAGTCATGAATGTAAATAGTATGGCGACCACCTTATGTTGATTCATGTCGTGGTAGAACACCAAAAGGCTCTTTTAATTTTTGCAGGCTGCATTTGTCCCTGCCTCCGAGAGTGCTCTAGATACTAGTTATTTCACAAGTCGCTATTCATGGAATACCACTGATGGCCTTGTTTATCCAGAAAGTGATGCTGAGTATTCTAGTGATGCAGATAGTTTAAGTGGCAGCAGTAGTTGCTTGAGCAATCGTCAAGATGAACTGGTACTGCATGTATGGGCATTGATAGATATATTGCTGTTGAATTTATATACTGTGGGCTGACTCGCTTTTGGGAACACCTTTAAGCAGGGAGATGAATGTCAGGGTTTCGCCGATTTTGAGTCAGGCTCATCTATCAATTACTCTTTTAGTAATTTCTCCTTCAAGGTATCTCCTCTCACTCTTGTTACATTCCAATTTTTATTTATTATTTCAACAAATAAGTAGAATTATCTATCATATGAATTATGCATAATCTGGTATGCGGGTATTCTTTTTCATCAGAATGATATACGTTATGCGATGGCTTTGTAACCCTTTTTGATCTTGAAATGGGCAGCTCAAGATCTGTTCCATCTGCTTGTCTAGCATGTTAATATCCCCTTATGCCAAGTTAATTCATCCTTAATTAAACATTATCATGTGCTAATGTCTCCATTTGGTTTGCAGAATCTCTCCCAGCTTGCATCTATCAACTATGATCTTCTCACCAAGGGATATAAAGATGACCCACCTACAAATTCCAGCACATAACCGTCTCATCATACTGGCCTCATTCCATAATTTGGTTTTCAACATATGACCTGAGCCATTTTTGTGTGCATATGCACCTTGTTTGTAAGCCTTGTGCATGTATGATTCTGCAAAGCTTGCATAATTTCAATATATCTTTGCCCCGTATGTATTATGCCGATCTAATTATATCTGAATTTGCAGAGACTTAAAGAAGGCTCAAGCTGGTCCACGATGTGCTCGTTACTTATTAGGTAACAAATCAACACTGGGATTTCAACCTTTTGGGGTTTACGTTGTGTATGTATTGGGGACTGTAAAGTACTTTAAAATGCATACAAGTGTTGGTTGTTCACATTTCTCTGTGGTGGTGGGTTGCTATTGTTATTATGGCCATGTGGAGACATCCTTTTCTCTGTTCAGGTTCAGGTCACTGTAATTTACTTTCAGAATTTTGAGATATATGAAGTCTTTTCTGACCCTCTCTCTCTTCCGTCTGAGCATTTTCACTTTACAATAGTTTATCTAAAGTGATTAACTTTCTGACCGGGATTGTAACTTAATGGGCTCGCCATTAAATTTAGGGTTTTCCTGACCTCTGGAGACTGGAGATGATGACACATTAATTTGCTCTCAAGCTCTTGCTTTTCAGGGGTTCTCAGCTCAGTCATTGCAATCTCCAAATTAAAAGTCAAGCAGACTTGTGCCTGCAAAAACAGGTTCATTCATTGAAGTAGCAGAGTTGCTAATTTTACTCACTCCATTCATATTTATAAATCACATTTAACTGATTTTTTTAAACCAAGAAAATTAGTTAGAATTGATTATATTTAAATTATCTTTTCAAAAATACCTTATAATTAAATGTAAATTCTCGATATTATCTTAATTCCTCATTTCACCATAGCTACTCAATGATAGAGCATTAGTGAGACAGCTTCGTAGATTTTACATAATGACTTGTAAAATGTGAAAAGAGAACTTCTAGTGATTTATAAATAGGATATAGGTGGTTTTTTTTTTCAATTATTATTGCAAGTGTCGACGTTTTATTGAGTAAAAGCATGTGAATAACAGTGAGTGATAGAAATTATGAATAAATCATTAATGATACCATTATTAAAATGATAAGTACAGTAAAAGTAAATCTTTAAAAATATAGTACAAACAAGAATGTCATAAACCAAAATTTTAAAAGTACATTTTATCACAAGAAAATTAAAAATACAGAAATAGCATGGACATTTGACAGGAGACAAATTGTGGGGTGTCCATATTTGTTCCTCTTCCATCGCTATCTTATTAATTAATTTTCCAATCTTTTGTGAAGGTAGCCCCAAAAAGATTGGCAAAATGATCCAAAGCATTTAGATGGCACCAAAATATCATCATAATGGTATTTGGTGAGAAGTAGGACCACAATTTCACAATACTCAACTTTCTTTTGACATGTGAGTAGCCTCTTCATTTCTCTTGGCCCACCATAAAGTTTCAATCATAAACCTATCCACATGCATCCCTCATACTTTATGAGCTTTCACAGTGACTATTGTCCACTCACAAATTTTGTTAGAAGTGTCAAATTTCAATCTTTGCAAGTGAAAGTGACTTTGAAGTGAAAATGAAATAGTAAAAAAAAAAAAATTAAAACTCCCCCCACTTCTCCGTGTTTTTTTTTTAAAAATAATTTATAAATTTCTATAATTTTACCTTATTTTTAATTGGGTTCTTATAATTTTTTAATTGAGTTCTTATGATTTCCTCATATACTAATCAGTTTCTATACTCATACTTTGCTAAATGTTAATTTGTAAGAGAAACCATATTAGTCTGATAACATAGCTCTCATTCATAATATCCCTAGATTAATTTTGCCATATAAATTTAGATAAAATCAAAATCAATCAGCTTACATATTATATATACAAGGAAACAACTGAGTATAATAACTTTTATTTTTTGAAAATTTACAAGTTACTTAATCAATATCCACATCAGCCCTAATTAATATATTATGACTGGGACTAATGGCTATAAATAAGAAATTATAAGGATCTAATCACCTAATAATAAAAAGAAAAAAAAACTAATCAAAAATAAAGTAAAACTATAATCACTGGAATTAATTTTTTCTTTCTTTTTTTTTAATTTAAAAACATGTTAGAAGTTTTTAACTTGAGTTGTCAATCCTCCTTACATGGATTGATATTTGAAACTTTCAGAACATAATGAAAACAATGAAAGGATGACAAGAAAGCATTTGTTTGACTTTATGCTTATTTGTCCCTATTCAAATGCCTTATCTTTATTGTACCAAAAAAAAATGCCTTATCTTTAGATTTGAGCACAACGTTCTGATTTTAGTTTTAAACAATAAATACTTGAATATCTCCTTTGATTAAGAGGGTTTATCCTTAATTTTGAATCTATTAGGAGTTACTTAAGTCACTTTTTAACAATTTTGATAGTTATCATGCAATTTTGAAATTCTAAGTTGTAATGCTTTTTTCAAAAACAAAAATATTTGTATGTATATTTGTTTTAAAGAAAGAAAAAAAATCCAAATCCAATTATCTTACTCAGTTTGGTTGTACATGTTAGACAGCACACCTGAACCAAGTTTATTAAATTAAATAAAATATAACTAGTGTAGCTTTTCTCAGCTTACCAAGTTAGCTATAGTCTATTATTGAAAATATCTTAGATATATTTAAAGCATTCAAACAATACTCATTTAGTCACTTAAACCTGATAGAAACTTTTTGGCTGCCGGATAGACAGATTTGAACAAAGCTTTAAGTGAAAATTTTTAAATTCAAATTCAAATAGTGAAAAAGTTACAAATGAGACATAAATAAAAATAAACAAAAGATAAAGAGACGTACTGATCACAACAAATACATATAACATAAAAAAAAACAGAGAAATACGTACCAAAATTTGGGCATGGCACTCTATTTGTTTGACTTGTTATATATTCAACAGCAATAAATCTTATCATATTAAATAGAGCTAGTTATACAGATCATACAATATTATTGTACTCTATCTAAAATTAAATCTTTAGATAGATTATTGATCAGGAGATCTCGCTCAATGATCTCGTTGAACGTTATCTTTAGCTTTCCTCTACTCCTTTTAACTAGAGTCCATACTGTTTGATCCACCCTTCTCACCGACGCACCCCTTGGCCTTCTTTACACATGTCCAAACCATCTAAGACGATTCTTTATCAATTTCTCTTCAATAAGTGTCACGCTAACTCTTCCCCGTATTTATTCATTATGAATCTTATCTTTTCTTATATGCCCACACATCTATCTCAATATCCTCATCTCATTTATCCCAACTTTATACTCTTGCTGTCCTTTTAAAGCCTAATATTCATTTCCATAAAGTATTGATGGTCATATAGCAGTGCGATAAAACTTTTCTTTTACTTTATTTAGTATTTTCCAATCACATATAACCCCTGTAGTATTTCTCTATTTAAACCACCCAGCCTGAATTCTATGATTAACATCCTCCAAAATTTTATCATCCTTCTGTATAATTGATCCTAAATATTTGAACTTATTTATTTGTAGAATAGCTTGATCTCCCAATCTAACCTCCAAGTTACTTATAATTTGCCTCTTATCAAAATTACAATACATATATTCAGTTTTCTTCTACTCAGTCGAAAACCCTTCGACTCTAAAATACTTCTCCATAACTTAAGTTTAAAATTAATTTCTTCTTTTGACTCCACCACAAGAATTGTATCGTTCGTAAAATACATGTATTTAGGGATTTTTTCTTGAATAGGTTTAATCAGAATATCTACTATTAGATTAAATAAATAATGACTCAATGATGATCCCTGATATAGATTAATCCTTATGGAAAAATTCCTGATGTAGACTAATCCTAATGTTAAATATATTTTTCTCAAAATATAAATATTTTTATATATTTTAATTAAATTATACTATTTTAATCATATTAAGTTAACTTGAATTTAACTATGAATTACTTACCTTTAAACTGTTGTCTCAACCAATTTAAAGATAAGTTTTAGTACCTTGCTTTAAACGTAATTTTCCCAAATTATCTTCTCTTGGATTTTTTGGCCAACTACCCAAATATAAATCCAACAGCCAAGAGAAAGAGTGAGGGAATTAATGAAGTTGTTGAAGAGCATAAATCAAACGTATTTTAATTCCAAAGGGTTTTCACATCCCCACCAAATATTTTCGGCAAAAATACAGAGTCTTTGTGAGAGAGAGAGATAAATGCCACCGACAAGTACATCACAGCCAACAAATGACAGCAAACTATAGCATCTCTCTGTTCCATCCAACAAAGCAGAAAAAAGCAGAGTTCTCAACAAAATGTAATAAATGACTCATGGACCACATATGCAACTTCTCCAGGTGTCAAATAAGAAGAAGAACAAACAGACCATGGGAGTTAGATTTTGCCAAATGGACTCATCGTATAAACTAATATTCAAATTCTTCTTAAACAAAATATATATTTAACATCTCCCAAATGTCTTGAATAAGATTACCTTAGGAGAATGCAAAATCAAACGGATGAAAATAATGCACAATGGAGATTGTACCAGAAAAAAGCAGAGGCAATAAATTTGATGTTTCTTACCCAAGCAATGCAATGAAATAGGATTATCAGGTTCCATCATATCAAAACTAATACATGAACAAACTTTCAGCTTTGTTTGATGATTTGACTACAAATTGTCTTAGCGGAAGTGAATCATATTGAACTAGTGACCATTCAGATCATTTGAAAACACAAAAAATGATCTTGATGACCAAAATTTGTCCAAAATAACTCAGTTTTACTCCATAAATTAAGACGATCTCTATACATGAGATGATAATACTCCATACAGACCTAAGGTTTCTGTCAAGTCCTCTGATAAAAACACAGACATGTTAAAGAAAATTTCTTCAGAAAATCAATCATGTGAAGTTAAATTGTGAAAATATATTCGAGTGTCCTGTTTCTACCGGAGAACTTGATTGATGCCTAAGTTTGTTCTCATGACAGACCTAGAACCAAAATCAGTGAGAAGATATAACATCGATCGGATCAGGATTTTGGATTCGGTCTTGATCACGTTTCAAGCTAGCCTCTCGTAACTCTTCAATGCGCTTCGTGACTTCTGACATCGATGGGCGATTATCAGGGTACGGAGCGACACAATCAACTGCGAGTTGCAACAATTGAACCATCTCCTCCTCGACATTCTGATACCTGAGAAGCTCAAGATCGAACACCTCGGAGGTCCACTCTTCTCTGACAACAGATTGAACCCATCTAGGTAGGTCTACTCCTTCATCATTCAAGAGTGCGTGGGCCGGGGCCTTCCCCGTAAGCAATTCCAAGAGCAATACTCCAAAGCTATAGACATCCGCCTTCTGAGATACCTTGCGAGGATCAGTTACCTCAGGAGCACGGTACCCGGTGACTCGGTTCGGAGTGGAGGAGGGACTAGCGAGGTGAGCGAGGCCAAAGTCGGATACTTTAGCGTCCAAGGATCTGGTGAGGAGGATGTTGGATGATTTTATGTTTCCATGAGAAAAATTAGTCCCTTGTGAGTGAATGTACTCAATGCCTCTAGCAGCTCCAAGAGCAATGCCTGATCTCGCTTCCCAATTCAGTGGCCCCCTACCAGCCCCTTTGTTTCCTGCAACAAGAAATTGTTAACAAACTTGAAATATCATCGTTCATGCTTATGATTCATGAGGTGTTTTTTGGTCAGATTTATGTTTAACATAGATCATAGGATTCAAAGTCAGAGAAATAAAAAAGTATAAAACCAAGGAAAACACTATAAGAACTGAACCCCTGAACTACTTAAAAAAAAAAAAATTAATCTTTTAATCCAAACTCAATACAACTCAATCCTTATAGGTTGACTTGATTAAACCTTAATTCTAAATTTAACTCACTACAACCCAATCCTTATAATTTTAAATAGCCCAAACTATATCAATTGAGTTGTATTTAGTCAAAATTAAGATATTATAAGAAATAAACTCCATCAATCAACCAATTCTTTCATATTTACTTCCGTATTACCATACCAGGAGAAAAAAGTAGGAAAAGATGGTGCTCAATTAAATGCAGTTTCATTCAAGTAGGAAAAAGTAATTGAAGGGGATACATAATAAGCAAGGTTATGAACAATCAGGTGACTGATAACAATAAAGCAATCTCATGTCAAAAGATCAAAATAACAGAAATTATTGTAAAACAATCATAACCTCAAACCATGGAAAAGAAGAATAAGGTAAGGAAAGAAACAGAAGGAATCCAAATGAGCTCACCATGCAAAAGTGCAGATAAACTTCCTGTGGGAATGTAATCATAAACAAGAAGCTTTTCTTCTCCGCTATAATAGTAAGCCATGAGAGGAACCAAATTCTCATGATTCATTGTTCCTACTGCTTCAATCTTCTCCTTCAACTCTGTTTCAGAAATCCTCACATCCCTCAATCGCTTCACCGCCACCACAGGCCCATCCTCAAGAGTCGCCTTATAGGCTGTTCCAAATGTTCCTTTGCCCAAAACTTCTGCAGAAGCCCTAAGCAAATCCTCAAGATCAAACACCTTCTGTGAATGTCCAAAAAATACCAGCTTTTTCGCTGCGGCGCCGTTCTCGGTCGCCGACGACGCCGCCGCAGTCTCCCCCGCAGCAGCCAAGTAGGCATTACTGTGTTCCAGTTCTGAAACCGGTTTGTCGCCTCGAATTGGCACTTCAAGATGCTTCTCAGTTAAAAAGTCCAGCGACCTTGTCTTCTGATTACTGCTCTTTCGGCATAATATGATCAGAGCGAAAAGAATCAACAGAAGACACACTGCCGATCCTACAACGATTCCGGCAATGGCACCACCTGAAAGTTTCTTCTTCTTCTTCATGTTTCTCTCATTGTTTACAATCTCAGGCGTCGGAGATTTTCCCATTCCAGTTCCGGCTCTGGTTCCGGTTCCATTTACGTCTCCTGGACAAAGATTGAGGGGTTTCCCACATAGGGAGGTTCCTAGAAATGAATCTTTGGCGAAAGTTTGTAACTTTTCTGGCACTGAACCATTCAGCATATTGTTTGAAACATTGAATTGTTCAAGGTTTACAAGGTTTAACTTGGGGATGGCACCTGAGAGATTGTTGTTTTCAAGGAACAAAGTTCTCAGCCTCGTCAAATTGTTGAAACCCAACGGAATTGAGCCGGAAAACTTGTTGGACGCCAAATTAAGCCGGACCAAGTCCGGTAAAGCAAACAGGAAATCTGGAATTTCACCGGAGAGAAGATTCTGCTGCAAGTAAAGGTTACGAAGATTAACGCAAGAAGCGAGATCTTCAGGAAGCACACCTTTCAAAGCATTGAAACGCAAGCTCAGAGTTCGAAGACGAGTTAAGTTGCCGAAAATGCCGGTGTGAATTGAGCCGGAAAGCGCAACGCCGGGAAGATGAAGCTGGACGACACGGTCGTTTTCGCACTGGACTCCGAACCACTTGCATGGACTCTGCTCAGAAACGTTCCAGAAAAGGGTTCGGCCACCGACGGCCGAACGGAGAGAAACGAGAGCGAGTCTCTCAGAAGCCAGATCTGGTCTAACCAGAGGAAGCAAAACCAGGAAGAAACTGAGCAAAATGGACAGTTTATGAAGCAGCATTATCATGCTGGGTTTTAGCTGTCAACACTGTAAATTCTATCAGATAAGAAGAAGAAGAAGAACAAAGGAGGGTGTGAGGTGGAGATAGAGGTGCTTTTGGGTGCTTTTAATGTTCAAAGAAAAAGGAAGGAAGAGAAAGAACAACCATTTAGAGACATGGGAATTGGGAAAACTCCATTAACAGAGAGGATGATGAAGGTCTCTGTGCATACTTGCTTTTGGTTTTGTCTATTTTTCTTATTGTCATTGAGGGCCCCATAAGAGATTGACTCCATTAAGAAAGATAATGACATTTTGGGCCAACATAATTCTAAAATTGTGCTGAAGGCCCAAGGAATTGAAATGAAAATGTGTTAAAGTAATATTCCCAATAAGTGATAAATAAATTAATTTTATTTAAATAAAATTTTGAGTTTAAGTTTTAACATATATAAAAAAATTTTGTTAGGAGACTTACCCACTATAACTAGGTGCGTAACATGAGTCAAATTTAGATGTAGTCGAAATAAAATTCTAATAAATTGAATGAACAACTAAAAAAAATATACACAATCTAATTAATAAGAAAATGACTTATAATTTTAAAAAAATAGTATATAATTTTAATCAAATCCTATTATTAGATATAAAAATTTTATTAATAAATAATTTATAAATATCTTTTGAATTTAGAGATATATCATGACTATGATGAACTCTAAGATCAATTTCATCTAAATTTTTTTATTATCCAAAAAGTAAAAAATCTAAAATAACCCTAATGTGAGATGTTATCCTATAACTTTACAAGTCTCAATGCTCAAATATTGATGAGAAATTATTTTTCCTAAATTATTATTTACTCAAATTTCATATATATTAACGTGTAAAAATCAGCTGGTTATTATCAATTGCTGAATTTAAATTTGTTAATTTTTTTATGATAACTTGAAATTTTATTTTAAAATGAAACCTAAAACAACCATAGATTATCAAAATCCACATATGTTATTATAGTTACTTATTATTTTTTTTAGGATAACTTGAAATTTTATTTTAAAATTGCATCCTAATCTAACTAGAGATTAACGTGTCAAATTAGAATATGTTGTTGTTAACCACATAAATTAAAATTATGTTAAGATAAAATTAAATAAATGATAATATAAAAGAAAGTTATTTATCAAAATTTGAACTATTTATCTATCTTGCATTTGTATTTATAGATATTTAGACTTCACATCAAAACATATTTTCACTTCAATCTTATGAGGAGGCTGTAAAAATAATTAGAATTATATAGGCCTAAAATGTCGTTATCCTTGTGGGTCCCCCAAATGCTTTTGTTTTTTCTTCCCCGAGGATTTTAATATTGGAGATAGTATTATTCATTTCTTTGGATTCTCTCCACGAGGGGAAGGAAACTCATTTCATTGGTTAAATAAAATAAAATTGAAGCATCCTATGCGCAATTTTAACCATAACCTATGATTTATTTTCTTTTTAATTAAAAAAAGTTACAAATATACTTCACAGTAAAAGATTAGAAAGCAAATAAAATGTATAGGTTACGGCATAAATAACACTTAAATTAAGAATTATTATAAAATATATTGTTATTTGTTTTATAAAATTAATCAATAGTTTATAAAATGTGATAAATAAATTGATTTAAATTTAAATGGTATTTTTTTATTTTCCCATTGCAGAATATATCGTTAATAAGTTTGCTATATTTAAATGTAAATTTTATTGTATTATTTTAAAAATCATATTTTTTTTTTATAATGACATGATACATTTTACAATTTAATTACAAATTGTACGTACATTTATCATGTTATTAGTAGAAATATATTTATTCATACGGATTTTATAGTAATTTTGTAATTTTATAATTTATAATTCATGATGATATAAAAATACGCATAAGGGATTTTTTTTTTCAAATTTATCATATGTATTTTCTATTTTTTTTCATTTAATTTGATTCTGTCTTTTAGGACAACCACCTCTTTCGATTTCTTGGGAAGTATTAATTTCAAACCCACAAACAACAACCTCGTTGCCTTTTACACTCAAAAATTAGGTGTAGCTTTTTTACTTTTTTTGGCTTTAAGAATTAAAACAGAAGTAAATTTGTTTGATACACAATATATATTAATTAAATTTTATTATATCAATTTTTTTATACAAAAATTTATAAGACATCAATTATTTTTAAATATCTAAAAGTTAAAATATATCCCCAAACGCTATGAATATAATTATAAAATAGTATTATTTAAATATTAAATATGCTCTAAATAGTCTTATATCTCACCTTTTTATCGCTTGAACTCACGGATGAATTATCATATCAAAATTAAAATAAGATGGAAATGCCAAAGATCACAAAAACCAACTAAAAAATTAATTAGGTTTTATAACTCAAAGATTATATAACTGTGTATATAATGAAGAAAAGTATTGTTTCATTGAGTCTAAAATCTTCCAACCGAATCCATGGCATAAAAGAAAACTCTATCTTAGCAATCTAACGCACTAATGCATTAGCAACAAGGACGGTTGAATGGAATTAATAATCAGACATTAAGAAGAAATGAAAAAGCCATGCTAAGACAAAAATTTAACATTGCTAACGGCACAAAGACAAAATAAATTTAATAACCATACGACTTGAACAAAACATCGACAGTAATCAGATCCAACAACCTTTTTTTAATAGAAACAAACAAACATAGGGTCTCAACTTGTTTCAATTCAACAACAAACCAACCAATCATAATTGACACATGTAATAAAAAATAGACTCGTATTCTATAAGAACGTGAGTTCGATATCTGCTAATATTGTGAAGGTTTTTTTAGTAGACGATCTCGTAACTTCCTTGTAAGCATTCTCTGAGTTTTAAGACTGTACTCTAACCTTAATAGGGGACCGATGTCAAATTTACCTAAACTTTTTTATACTAGAAAAATAAAATTAACAGCAAACCCATAGAAACTTCTCAGCCGCATCATCCTCTTATTTATCAAGAAGATATCCAATAACAGTTTGAAAAGTTATTATGTCAGGGATGCACTAATTGTCTTCCAATTTATAAAGGAGGCCTTTGCCTCATCAAACAAACCACCTTTGCAAAGTCATTTGATCATAATTTTATAAGACGCAACATCTAGATGGCAACTTTGATCTAAAGATACTGAAAAAATCTCTCGTCATATTTAGTCTTCCACCTCTGCACAAACTATCAATGAGAATACTGTAAAGTGCAAACAGTAGTAGGCCAGATTTCTTCTCTTACAATATTTTCAACTAATGCAATTGCTCGATGAAGATCCTGCCTTTAAAATAATGCATATAACAATATATAAGTGATTATATTAGGGGGATGACTTAATTAATGAAACCAAAGAAAACACAGAATAGTGGAAGGTAATGTTACATTAAATAAAATCAACATATGACTTGAACAAAATATTAACACCAATCCGATCCAACAACTTTTAGCAGAAATAAACAAGCAAAAGAGCGCCTTACCTTGTTTCATTTTCACAAGCCCTTAGAAACCATCCTATGAAGAAGCTCCTCCGCCTTATCCTCCTCATCTTTTTCCAGAAGATGTCCGATAATAATTTTAAAAGTTACTACATCAGGAAGAAGGCCATTGTCTTCCATTTTGTCAAGGAAGGCCTTTGCCTCATCAAACAAACCATCTTTACAAAGTCCTTCAATCATAATAGTATAAGACACAACATTTAGATGGTAAACTTCCATCAAAAGATACTGAAAGATCCCTCTCGCCTTATTTAGTCTTCCAACTGTGCACAAACCATCAATGAGAATATTGTAGGTTTGGACAGTAGGTCGGATTTTCTCTTTGACAATATGATCAAATAATGCAATTGCTCGATCAAGATCCCGCCTTTTGCATAATGCATGTAACAAGACATTATAAGTGATTATATTCGGAGGATGACACTTTGACGCATCTCATCAAGAAGATCACAAACAGATGAGATTCTTCCTCCTTTGCACAAGCCATCAATTAGAGAATTATAACTTACAGTGTTGGGAACCAAATTTCTCAAACGAATTTTCTTAAAGAGATATATGGCCTCATCCAATCTTTTGTTCTTACAATATCCATCAATCAAAATATTATAACTCCACAAATCCGGTCTCAAACCACTTTTAACCATCCTATTAAATACTTCCATGGCTTCGTGCACATTATTGATCATACAATATCCACCCATTAATCTGTTATACGAAACAACAGTAGGCTTTTGACCAATCTTAATGATTTTGGCAAACACAGCTTGAGCCTCTATGATCCGTCCATCTTTACCAAATGCATCCACCAATATATTAAAGGAAATAACGTCCAAAAGTTGATGCCTCTTTGAAACATATCATTGAGCAACTGAGTAACTTCTTTCCATTGATGGATTTTGCAGAATCCATCAATTAGAGTGTTGTATGTAACCGTGCTAGGAAATATTTCTTGGTCAATCATTTCTGAAAACAAACCAAGCGCCTCGCTGACAAATCCATCCTTGCAAAGTGCAGCGATGACTGTATTGTACATAACTACATTAACTACATCAGGCTTCATTGCAAGTCTAGGCAGCTTTCGGAGTAATTTGACAGCAGATGTTATTTTCCCCATTTTACACAATCCATTGATTATTGTGGCATAACTAACTTCATTCAAAAAGTATCCTTTTGTAATTAGCTCATCATGAAAATCCAATGCGTCCCCAACCATATTCTTGATACAGAGTCCCTTCAATAATGTAGTCAAAGTTATAGTACTCGGTTGAAAACCCATCTTGAAAATCTTCCCCAATACAGAAAAAGAAGAATCCAACTGACCCGCATGGCAGTAACAGTTGATCAAAATGTTCAGAAAAACCAAAGATGGAGTGAAACCCTTCAACTCCACCTGAGAAGAAAGTGAAATAGCAGTGGGATACCGCTTCATCTTGACAATGGCTCCTAAAGTTTTGTTAATTTCGAAGATGGAGGGGGACGCCTACGGAGCATGCGATTGAATGAAGCAACGACGACTGCAATGTCGTTTGGGTTTGGAGAATGGGAATGAAGGAAGAACTTGAAATGGAGGGTATGAGGTAAAGAGATAAGGAAGCGAGAAGAAGGCAAGGGAGTAAAGAGGGGAAATCGAAGGAAGACATACCTTGTAGCCGTAGAGAATAGCATCTTCCTTCACAGAACAAAATGAGATTCCGGCGAGTGACGACTGTTCGAACTCGGAAAGATGATCAGTGGGCAACAACTCACCAACATCGAACCTGGGGACTGCTTTGAATTGATGAATTCTGATTTATTTAAAATATACGAAATACATTCTCTTTTAGAATTACTATAATATAAAACTTTTCACCCCAAACAGAAAAAAAGTAATTAAATTGACGGGATTAACAGATAACTTTTGAGTTGTTTGACAAGGAAAAAAATCATTTTAGTTAATTGTTTTAAAATCACGTTACGTATTTTTATTTTATTATATAAAGTTTAGAAGATGTGTGGGACCGGGATACGTAATTTTTTTAATTAAAATGCTAAACTTTGTTATTTATTTATTTATTTATTTTTATTAAAGGATTTTGCTATTTTACATACAGCATATTGCCAATACTCTTGATATAATTAAAAATTGAATAAAATTCACTTACCTGCCTCTCTTTTATCATCTTAATCAAAAAAATAATCATTGTATTTTTAAAAATTCATATGAACTTCAGCTAAAATTAAGAGTTATATACTATAAGCATTCCTATTTTCAAAAAAAAAAAAAAAAGAGTCATCCACTGTAATTAAATCATACCACTTTGGTCTCATTATTAACACATATCATTACTTTTTTTTTAATTATTTGTTTCCCCCTCCCTTTTGGCTTCTCTCCTAGATCATAATGAAGCATCTGCCATTTTGCTTTTGGATTTTGTTTCAGCTTATTCTTTATTATTTGATTTGTTTAGCTTTTCTGGAGAATTGTTTTTAGATTCCGTATAAGATAATTTATTATTCAATAGTTTTATGAAATCTTCAAATTATTATCATATTGTAAGGGATTTCTTAGTAAAAGATTTCAATTATAGAAAGATAAACTAATGACTCAAGATCAAGAGAATCAAAGTGTGTAAAACTAACAAATTAAATGATAATGGTTGGGTAAGATTTTAAAAAATAATTTATAGAAAAAAAAGACTTTTAGATAATTTTTAGAAAATAATTTTTATAGAATAGCTTATAGAAAAAAATAATTTTAAATAAATGAGTATTTGGATAGTTATTATTAGAATGATTTTTGTAATTGAAAAATTACTAAAAAATATATAATTTTATTAAAAATAGTAGAGAAAAGAGAGTAGAGAAGATATAGAAAATATGATGTGTGTGTTTGGGAATATCTCAAACCTAGGTTTTAAACCTAAGTTTGGGCAAAACTTAAGTTTTGAGAAATTTTAAAACAAACAACTATATTTATTCAAACGGGTTTTTGGATTAAATTATGGTTTAAAATCAAGATTTTAGATAAGCTGGTGAGAGTAGCTTATAGAACAGTAAAAGAGCTTATGAACTAACCAATTACTATATTACCCCTACTTTTTCTTACACGCTCTCTCATTTCTCTTATTTTTTCTTACACCCTATTTCCTCTTTCTTACTTTTTCTTACACCCTCTCTCATCTCTCATATCTTTTCTTACACCCTTTTATTTCTTTTCTTATACTCTCTCTCATCTCATATCTTATCTCTCCTTATTTAATACTTATACACTTTTTCGTAATTTACCAATAATAAAAGTACTTTTGGAAATAACTATCCAAACACTCATTTATTTAAAACTATTTTTTTCATAAGCTCTTATCTAAAAGGTGTTTAAAAGTTATTTTCTAAATTATTATCGAAACGGGCCAGATAGAATGTGGAAAAGAGAGAGGAGAGAGGGGAGAGGGGAGATAAGAGAGTATGTAAGAAAAAATAAGAATAAAATAGTAATTTGATAATTTATAAATTCTTTTACTATTTCATAAATTAGTCTCAATAGTTTATTTAAAATATTAGTTTTAAACTATGGTTTAGCCCATAAATATTTATAGATAAATATAGCTATTTATTTAAAAAAAATAAACTAAAATTTATACTAAAAGCTCTTTTAAAATTTATGTTATAAAGGTAATTAGGCCATCAAATTTAAGGAATTGAGAGGTGTACAAGTTAAACCTTGTTTAGTTCAGTAGGAGGGAAATGGGAAGCGGAAAAAATTTAATAAGTTCAATTTAAAAAAAGATAAATAGGGTTATAAAATTTTAATAAAAAGAATATATAAGATAAAAAAGTAATTAAAATTAATTATAAGTTTTTAACTCTATTTTTTAATTTTTTTAAATTAAATTTACTAAAATTTCACTTCATTCCCCTTGGTACCAAATAGATCCTAAACTTAAACGAATCAAAATTATATCAACTAAATAATTATTTTTCCTTAGGTACAATGATATTTAAAGATGTCTCATTATATTAAATGAAAAAATAAATTGAATGTCTACATCTAAATATCATTATTTTCTAGGGGGGGGAAATCTTAATATGTTATCCTTTGAGCTGCCTCCCACACTCTAAACTAATCATTTTAAGCAACAATTACAAAGACAATTAGCTAGCAACTTTAATTAATCTTTCTATAAATTCTTTAACTATAGCCTCTTATTATTTATTATTTATTTATTTATTTATGAATGGGGTGATATCAGACCCTAATTTTATTATTTAATTCCTAAATATTAAAGCCTCAAATCGATTATAATTAACCAACTAAATATTTCTTTGTTATATATAGTCAATAACTTGAACTGCTTCCCAATTCTTCTCCACAAGTAGCACTGCTTCCATATCCATCTTCTTGTCGTCTGTAAATCAATTCATCCAATGCTTCCTTCATCCAAGCATGTGGGCAAATCTCTTTGGCTTCACTCGCACTCATCTACATTATTTCCATTCAATTTCAAAATTAATTAATATTTCCTTTTTTTTTTACAACCTTTTACGATGAAATTGTGACATTTTGAAGAACATTAATCCAAATAATCTACACACATATATATATATGACACAAAAACTCTATTAAGGAACGTTATTTATGAAATATAACTCTTGCTTCTATACTAAATGTAAGAACTAAGTAGTTGGGATAGGAGTATTATTTTTTATACTAAATATAAAATATCAATAATATCTTATTTGTCTTCTATATTTATAATTTTCAGTCTAAATTATTTATATTAATATTCCTATAATAATAATAATTAAAATTTTAAGCAAAAATATATTTTAAGAAGATTATATCACATTTGTTACAATTAATTAATTTATTTAAAATTTTTAATATATTGAAATTAATTAAATAACTCTTATATAAAATATTATATATTAATTATATCCTTAGGCAAAATAATTATAATAAATCGGGTTCGGACTTACCCATATACGTTTACGGATGGTCTTCTCAGGCCAATCCTCAAGCTGCTTATTTACAAGTAGAGGGAACATATGTCCCTCATGCACAACGCTTTGTCGTTTACTCTTATAACGCCATTTCCCTAACATGCTCTGCACAAACAACAAGCGACATCTCAGTAAGACAACTTTTTTTAAAAAAATTCTATTATCAGTTATTTGAGTAACTTATTATTTTAATTTTGATATTTATAAGTATCTCTCTTAGTATTGAATAATACATATACAAAGTGAAAGGAAAAAATATTGTGTATTTAAGAGACGAATATAACTGAATTTAAGAGGGAAAAAAGGAATGGAGAGACTAACTTGGACGTGACCCTCAACGCCAGCTTCCTCTAGGGTTTCTCTTAAAGCTGCTTGTTCCAAGGATTCGTCCATCTCCCAACCGCCCTGAACCAAAACAACATTACATTACAAACATCAATATCTAGAATTCATCAAATCCAAGTTCTTTTTTAAAAAAACAAAATTAGCAACTAGCAAGTCCAAGATAAGTGCTTGACCAAAATAGAATGTTTTATATGATAATGAATTGTATAAATACCTTAGGGAACTGCATTCCATGACCATTCTGAGCACTAATCATAAGAACCTCCAACTCACTGTTGTTGCTACTCCTGTATCTGTATGGTATGCATCTGACCACCATTTTCAAATAATTTACACCAAATTAATTAACATAAACCATACAGCAACATGATAGCATACGCACACACGAACTATGGCATACTGGGAGCCATATATATAATAAAATCTATAAAAAGTTAAAGTCACTTATTTATATAAAGGAGCCAAAATGATAAACTCTATATATGATCAGCAAAACTCCAAGAAAACGAGACTTTAAGGTAACCCAGTTGAGAAAATCTAACAATTTTCAGATTGCGTATAGGGTTCTGAAAAAGAATTTAAATGTTGGATCCATGAAATTCAATTATATATATATATGACAACTTGAGGGGTTTCTGGATCGTCATCATCCTAGAAAGATAGAAAAGCTAAGGGAATTAAAAATCAACTTGGCAAAACAGGAAGAGGAAGAGGAACTAATTGAGATGAAGAGAGCACACACACGTACCCCACAACTTGGCGACAGCCACCTTCATCGTATCGCTGCAAATCCCTACCAGTACGAGACGTCAGGCGCACCACTTTCCTGGGCCTTCTCAAGAAATCGCCTGCAACTTTTCTCGAGAAAATATAGTGAAAGAAAAATCTGCATGCCACAATAACATTCCTAGAAAGAAACACACCCATCACGTCTTTATCTTAATTTGATTCTTTCTCCTTCGCCCTCAAAGATACATATACCAGCGATCAAAGCAAACAAACCATATATAAATCACAAAGAAGCAACCTACGAACTCCCCTCTCCCGTGTGTGTCCATGCTGTGTGGGTGTGGGTGTATATATATATGTATTATGGTTGTGGTGGTGTAGGTGGTCCCACGCAGGAATCAAATAAAACGCAAGAAGTGAAACTTGCGATAGGAATTTTGGGATAAAGTTGGAAGGGAATGTACGTGGTGGAGGAAAGACCGACGCACGACGACCACGACGACCACACGGGGTTGGCCGTTATAAAAGGGATGAAGCAAATAAATGAAAGAGAAACGACTGTGGATGAAACGAAGAAGTCAAAATTAAAATTGAATTTGAAAAACAAAACAAGAATAACAATAGTATTATATGGAAGGAGTTTGGGAAATCGAGATTATGGATAAAGATAAAATTAAGGTAGAGTTAGTCAAACAATATAAGATTCTATTAAATCTTTTTAAATTTTAAACTTAAAATATATGGTAATATAATTTTAAAAAATAATATTAAAAATTGGATAGGGATAAATAAATAAAGAAGAAGAAGAAAAAGAAGAAGTGAGGAGGGACCGAGTCAGAGTGGACGGGAGATTCTTGTCAACACGGACACGCTTTCGAGGATTTATTTAATTGAAGAACAAGTTGGTGGTACATACATGTTTGAGATTTCCAGGTTGTTTCTTCGACCAAACTATCTCATTAAAAAATAAATTAAATTATAGGTCAACTGGTCATATACAAGACTTGCCATATTATTTGGATTCAACCTATGAATAAAAATAAACCATGGAATGAGGACTTTAATTTGATTCAATGGTAAATATGTGTGTGTGTGTGTGTGTGTGTGTGTGCGTGTGTTTTATATTTTATATTTTATGCGTAGGTTGGGATTTCAAAATGAGTTTCAAACTAATGACAATTTTGACTTCCTATCAATTATTATATTATATTATATTATATTATATTGTACATATATATTAATGGTGATTATTTAATCAAGTTAAGAGGGAGTAGATTTTTTAAGTGTATATAAATGACTAAGGAAGAAAAAAAATATTAATATAAGTCATTATGAATCAATATATTAATATTAATATATATTGATTTTTTTTTCTTTTTTTTCCTTTCACCATTATGTTTATAATTACAAAACCTTGACCATTTAAATTCGAATCGTCCTATAAAGTTCCTCTTTCTGGGAGCCTGGTAGGTAAGAGCCAAATTTTAAAAAAGGAAACATGAGATTTTTATCTCTGAGAAAGGTACACCTTTAGGGGGGAGAGGAGCCTCTCCATTGAGGCATTGAGGCCCCTCCATTTACTTCTATTTATTTAAAACTATGTAATTTTGA
This sequence comes from Leucaena leucocephala, assembly GCA_037074615.1. NCBI lineage: Eukaryota > Viridiplantae > Streptophyta > Magnoliopsida > Fabales > Fabaceae > Leucaena > Leucaena leucocephala. Next base: position 15,539,661 of record CM073562.1, read on the forward strand.
TACTAGATATTATATATTAAATAAATAAAATAAAAATATATAATACTCAAGTAGGGAATTGTTTATTGTCACCTTCGTGTTCCCTATAATCTTTTTATCACTGTCGGACTTATATTTCCCTAACTTCTAACATTAAAACTATGTAATTTTAAATAAATAATAGAGGGCAATAGAGAGACCCCAAACCCTTCTATACTTTCCTTTCATAGAAGATCTAATTTTATTTCTTTAATTTTATAAAATACTTTTCCAATACTCTAGCATCCCTTATATATTCTTAATTAATATACAAGATTAGATGTAAATAATATGATTAAACCAAATAATTAAAAAAAAATCTTATATGTTGCTTTTTTCTTCTCTACTTTTTACTCTTGCTTTATTGGCGGCTATTGTTTTCACCTAACATATCAAAGTTGTACCTAACTACTTTATAATTATTTTCATATAAAAACAAACAAAAATATTTTTGACCCTACATTTTAATATAAAGTTTGAGATGAGATGATATGATGTGTTCATATTTATAAATAATAATGTGTCTTTTGCTATGCTCTCTCTCATCCTAATTAGAGAGCCAGATTTTAAAGATATACTTATAGTAGTCCTAAATATGCGATAAAGATGTGGTAGTTGATTCCTTTTTTCAATTTCACCCTTTCTTAATTACAATAAGCTGTTAGCATACTTTTAATTCATAAACAACACTCTCCTGTGATCATTAATCTCAGTGAAGGATAAAGTTAGAATGTCACCCATTTTTCTACAAATTTAAGGATATTAATTACCACTCCTTAGGAATTGTGAAATTAATTAATCTTGTCTTATAATTCGAATTGGATGGAGCTTAGGTTTTCTATAAATGTTCCATCTGATTTTAACTATTTCTAACTATAATTTCCACAAAAACTATTAAAAATATTAAATTTCTCATAAAATTCAAGTGATCTTTAATAACTCTTATTAATTACATTAAACTCTAATTTTATATTAATTTGTACTATCTCACTATATTTATAAAATACGAGCATGTATGAAAAAAAATGTAAGTACACTTTAGAATTATCAAATACGTTATAAAAAGGATTAAGAGAGTTTGAAGTGTTGTAAGAGGTAGAATTGTGCGTGAGGTGAAACCTTGGACCAAAACATGGGGGAACTATATCAAGAACGGAAAGTTTTATGAGATTCAACATAAAAGGGGGTCTTATGTTATGAATTATATTGCGTTTGTTAAATTGGTCCAAATCTTACACTTTGAAAAGGATCAAGTCTTGTGAAACACTGAATTTAGGTGCTGTTTGTGGATCACTCTTATTGAGTTTCATATTTCATGATTATGCTTTCCTTTCTTTATTTTTTTTTACTTTTCCCTATTTAATTTGGTCACCGTCGTCCATGATTCATGCTTCCCCTTTACCCACCTACTTGCATGAGCCATGACTTCATTCTTCTTCTTTTGGTCCAACATAACTTCTATATATTATATAATTGTTGTGTGTGTGTGTGTGTATAGTTGTTTCAATGTTCAAAATAGTTTTTTTTTCAGAAGCTCACAAAGGCAGCCGCTTAGAAAATTGGTACATGGGGAATAGGCCTGAATCAGAAGTGGTCTTGCTCATATTATTGCAACTACTCAACTAGATGTTATTAAGCATCAAGGGATTAATTTCCTTGACACTTTGGATCATCTTCGAGGGATTTGAACTCATACCCATTGGCGAGATAAGAGTTCTTATTTGAATCTTTTAACCCCTTTGTGCCAAATTTACATAATTTTAGGAGAAATATTGAATAATTACTTTACGCCTTATGAGAAGCTTGGGAGGTGGCTTAGGAATATACAGTGTAATACATTAGGGCTTATTTAGAAACCTTTATAACCTATATTTTAAAAGAATTTATGACCTATACTTTAGTTTAATTTTTTTAAAAATAAATAACTATATTTATTTATAAGTATTTCTAGGCTAAATCACGGTTTAAAACTAAGATTTTGAATAAATTACTGAGACTAGTTTTTGTAACAGTAAAAGAATTTATGAATTATCTAATTACTATTTTATCTTTATATTTTCTTGCACCATCTCTTATCTCTATTCTCTACCCTCTTTTTTCTCTCCTATATCTTTTTTACCCTCTCTCTTCTCTCCTCTCTCCTATCCACTCTCTCTACTATCTACTATTGTAATAAAATCATACAATTTCTAGTAATTTTTCAATTATTAAAATCTTTCTAGTAATAACTATCCAAACATTCATTTATTTATAACTACTTTTTTCATAAACTTTTCTCTAAAAGTCATTTTCTAAAAGTTGTCTAAAATTTTTCTTTTAATAATTTATTTTAAATCCTATCCACACCCAGATTATATTAAGTGTATTTGGGAATATGGTTTGAAAAATTATTTTCGGCAAAATTTTAGTTTAGAAAAATTTTAAACAAACAGTTATATTTGTTCAAAAGTGATTTTGGCCGAAACTATGGTTTAAAACCATAGTTTTGAATAAACTATTGAAAATAGCTTTCAGAATAGTAAAACAGCTTATGGACTATCTAATTGTTATTTTACCTATACTCTTTCTTATACCCTCTCTCCTCTCTCCTCTCTCCTCTCTCTTCTTCACCCTATCTCCTTCTCCTTTTTTCTCTCTATCATCTCTCATCTTTCCTACTTTTAATCTAAATCATATATTTTTTATAATTTATCAATTTAAAAAGTAATTCTACTACTAATCATCTAAATATCTCTATTTTTAAAATCTATTCTTTCTAAAATTTATTCTTTAAAATATATATTTTTTTATAATCTATTTTTTAAAAGTTAATCTGAACATGCTATATAAGGAATATTAGAACGTAGCTTGGAATTCGGTCCAGCCCGTTCTGATTAATCTTGTTTCTTTATTGGATTGTTTTTATTTAAAGAGAGTTAGACCGGGTTATCCAAATTCTCGGGTTTTATCAGCGTGCCTATTTCGTATATTTTAATTCTAGGAGAAAAATTGAATAGTTGCTTCATAGACTTTAATTCTAGAAGGAACATGGAATAATTGCTTCATAGATTTTAATTCTAGAAGGAACATTGAATAATTGCTTCTGTTTGACAAGAAGAAAGACAAATTATTATGCTTCATCGATTTTAAAATGTGTTTTTGCTTTTAAAAAGAAAACCCCTCTATATTTTAATATGCATTAGTCCAAAGGATTCAGATTCAAAGTACGAGCACATACTTTTGTTGGATTTTTATGAGAAGTTGGAAGTTTCAAATTGCTCTTTCAAGTTTTTTCCCCTTCAGTCAGACCGCTGTATCTTATGAAATCAATGAATAGAGAAGACAAAAAGTTGTTAATTTCTTCGTTAAGGACCAACAGAGACAAAGTATGTGGAATAATTATACTCAAGACATATTTTTCGCCGAAAAAACAATGATATTCAAGTAATCTCAGGGTCAACGGTCAAGTGCTTGATTAATTCTTACATATTCAAAGGTAGATTCAAAATCATGGGCATGAAGCATGAACTTAATTAGTACTCCATACTAAAGCATTTGGTCATTCATCACGCGAAAGATTGGCCTGGAAATGGTAACGTTGGGTTCTTGAGAAGTAAATAAATGGATTATTCTTTGGAATTGGAAATTTTCAATCAGCTCAATAAATTTTAAACAGCACAAAAAAAAAACAAAGAATCTCATGGAGAGTTCAAAATTTCTTATATTTTATTTTAATAGATAAAAAAAATATAAAATAAAGATAATATTTTAATTACTTTTTTGAGAAAAAAATGAAATTTTAAATTGAAAAAACTGGGGGAAAAATCTAGCCAAAATCTGATCTCTCTCTCTTGGCTATCAAATATTTAATATTATTGAATCAAATTTGAATATTGTCATCTCTCAAAAGTCAAATCGCATCCTCTAAATGAGCAGATTAACCATAATTCAAATGCATAAGTATCTTAAACCGAGTGTAATTAAAGATTAAGAATAGCATGTCTACAAGAGAGAGTAAAATTACTAAAATAATTTAGTTTTTTTTTGTGTTGAGGTGCCCCAAACCACGTTTTTCAAGTAAAAAACGCAAGGTTGCTTCTGCGTTTTACTTTGGGAAAACGTGTTGGGGTTTGACAATCTACTGCCTGAAGATCAGATTCCACCTGATATGTATTGAGTTATGAGAAAAGATAAGCTGAAAAGACTTTTTTTTTTTTTTTTTACGTTGAGGGCTCAAAATTTAAATACCTTCCAAGCCTTGGTTGTAGTACATAACATCCGCAAATAATTTACAGGCAGGAACGCAGGATGCCCAAAAACAGGGAAAAAACTCAATATCTCACATTTTGGAGCGATACGACAACGCTTCACATTTCACAGGCAAAAGCTCATTTTTATTCCCCCCCCCCCCCCCCCTAAAATGTACATATAGGCCACTACAGAACAAGTAAGTTCCTATGAAATTGAAGGCAGACAAAGAATAATGGATTCGCATGAAAGAATAACTTACAAAAGATGAGTTTGAACCCAATGTACACTTACAAGGAATTATGTAAATTTTGCAAGTAAAGATAATCTCTTTGATTGACTCCTATGATTTTGCAGTTTCATTTCCCTTGATGTTGGTCTCTGAATTAGCTTGCATCTCAAGCAGCTTCTGCTGTTCCTCATCATTCTCCTGTGCAGTAACTTGTTTTGAAGCCTTTGGTTTGCTAGTCGATTGCTGATAGAAAATCCCACCAAGCATACAAATCAAAAGTCCCACTGTACCCACCCAAGTTGAATGCTTGTCCCATACTACCAAATTAATCACAACAGTCAACAGCTTGTTCACTATGCCAAGAACAGTAAATCCCGTTGCAGAAATCGCCCGGCGGCAGGAAAATCCGAAGAAAGAGATGGATAGACCAAACAAACAAGACAATCCCACGGGCAAAACCACTGGGAAAGAGTACCAATCGGACTCGTCGGAGAATTCATGTTTGATCTTCTTCAACTCGCCCATTATTAGCAGTTCCAATGGGAAAAGTAGAAGAGCCTCGAGATTGTTGTACAGAACAAGACCCCATGTGTTCAAACCAATGGTCATAACTACATGCTTTATGTAAACAAAATCTATGGTCATGCTAACCAAGTAAGCCAGAGCCCAACTATAAGCCATAAATGTGAACTGGTAGTCAGTCAGCACATAGAGCACACTTCCTACAAAGATGGTACCTAATGATAGCCATGTCTTAAGGGATGGCCATGGCTGGTGCGAGAAGAGTGTCTCCCCTACTGCAACAAAAATGGGAACAGCAGATCGAAATACGATGAAAGTATCCACGTTGGCATGGAGAAGTAGCTCACTGTTGGTGAAAAGGGATAAGTAGAATATGATAGCGGCAGGTAGAAACCGCCACATGGTCAATAGGTCCAGAGAGTCATGCTCAATGAGCTTGAACCGTCCACAAATGAAGACGCCAGCTGCACTGGTGAAGTACTGGAGGGCAGTTAGCGCCCCAGGATAAGGAAATTTCATGACAGCCCATTTGTTGATGATTGAGAGCAAAGATGCAGACAAGCAATATCCAGCAGCAATACCGTATACTGAAAAATGTTGGAGGAATGCACTGTACCAATTTCCCTGGATATCACCACTAGAGGGGGCATCGGTACCTTTCTGAACCTCGAGATTAGAAGGGTTTTCCACATCATTAGCTTTAGACATCTGAATAAATCTAAACCTATATCAGTACAACCTTCATAATCTGTTGATGCAAGTGCTGATTGTTGACTCAATAGACCTCAAAAGCATACATACATTCCAGACCAGGAAAACAACCTTATACAGAGAAAAAAATCCTCAAAACCTCCCTAACATTGTATGCGCCTACAAATGAATTTCATCCAACCAGAAACTGAAAATTTTATAAACTCTACACCCTAAATATATTACTATTTTTCCAAGAAACAGCAATAACCAGTATACTAGACATTACAATTACCAATAAATAATTATGGCGGATATCATACAAGATGTTGAAAGAAATAAAGAAAGAAATGGCTCTGTGAAAGAAAACAATTCAAGCAAAACCAGGATTTATCAACGATAAATGTCATATCATGTAATGTGATGCAACAAAACATGGTGAGCCACCCCAAATACACGATACAACAATAACAAGTCTTATCCTATTAAATGGGGTCGGTTATATGGATCATACGACGCTATTATACTATATCAAAAACTAAATCCTTAAATAAATTATTGACCAGGAGATCCCACTCAATGACCTCTTTGAACATTCTCTTTGGCCTTCCTCTACTCCTTTTAACCGGTGTCCATACTGTTTGATACACCCTCTTCACCGGGCCATCCCTCGGCCTTTTTTGTATGTGCCCAAACCACCTAAGAATAGGCACTAGAATAGTTGGAAAATATCCAGGACTTCGCTAGTTGAGTTGTCTGCACAAAGTATAGCACCTATGAAGTGCTGATATATTTGCCAATAAAAAACAGGGTAAATGACACAAAGCGTTGATTGACGAGTAAAGGATGCACATTCGAGGCAGGGACCCCATTGGGAGCCCTATTTTACATTATTTTCTACTTCCTGTGCTCTGTTTCTCCAATGCAAACTCTGCTTTCAAACCTAAATTAACACCATTGCCTTTTGTTTATGTACAATTCTTCTCAGTAGCGCAGTAAGAATCTCATATCAACATTTGGAAAAAGTTTCAAAACACAAGCATATGACTGAGCAATTTGGCAGAAAAGATGACCATCCCTTTCCCTTCTCTACCATAGACATAACAAAGATGAGTAAAAATAAGAATGATGTCAATTTTTAAACCCACATACAATATTAACTCTCTTTTTACCAAAGTTGATACGATTTAAACGGAAATTAAAATAAATTCGATTGAATTTCAAACTCATTACAAATTTGGGAGCACTCGGTGCCAACCGACAGAGAGAAGGGACATAGCGGAGGAAAAGGGGATTGGATGGTGAATCACAAGTCCATTTGCTGCTAACTCAGATTTAAGAGAATCATTGCAGAAAAGGGCCAGCGTAAGGAAACGCATGATAATAGTAAATGGCATAATCAATAAAGGAAATCGAAGATAGAAAATGAATCAGTGGAAACCAAATCAAGAACCGAGTGAGATTGCATGTAGAATGCAAAGCGATAGAAGTACCGAGCAAACCTCAAGAATTAAAACCCCAGAAACGTTGCTAAAAACCTTGAGATCCGCGAGAGCAGAGAAGGATCTGCGGTGCGTGATACTCGGAGCAGCTCGCGAGCAAGTAGGCACTAGGAACCTAGCCCCGGGTCAAATCAAAGAGTCTATTAAAAAAACAACGAAGGGAAAAGACCATACCCAGAGCTTAATTGCCACGTTTTTTTAATACAAAAACTTATGCTCCGACACTTGCCCAGTTGTACAATTATTTATTAATATAATTATTTATATTTAATTATTCATTAATTAACTATGCCTAGTTGACTGAGAGTTTTAACAGTCATCCCAAGGGTGCAATTTAAAATATCAACATCAATAAACATTATTATTGCCAAAACAAAACATGAAATTTAGAAAAAAGTACTCATAAGTGCCATGTAACAAAATTAAGTATAAAAGTATCTTCCCAATTTCATTTAAGAAATTTAATATTTACACAACTTATAGATAATTTTTCCTCAAATTTATAACAGTATAAAATTCAAGGTTTTAATAAGAATAATGGGGCACAAGTAATCTTTGGGCCCATAATAATACAATTATCATATCCTTTTGTTTTCTGGCCCGAGAAAGGGATTCCATGGGCCCGTGGTATATAGGTCCTACAAGCAAATATAGGCCGGTCAAAAGCCCATAATGGTTCACTTATAGATAGTTATATGATAAAACATATTACTATTTAGAACGTATTCGATCTTTATATAGTATTATTTTATTATGATTCTAATCTTAGTATTTAGAAAGGTATCATAACTTTTAGATACCTATATTTATGTCTGAGGGTAAAAGACAGCTCTTCCTGCTCGATATTGATATCATCTAGAAGAAAATAACATTTTGTTTTACCTTTAAATTGTGAGCGAATTTAACTCTTTTTTAAACAAATTATATAAAAAATAATAATAAATGGGTGAGTTAACTGAGCAAGTAAATGGCAAAATATTTATTACATTAAGCATCTTAAATTTGCTTTGGCGATTCAGTTCTTACCTTTGAAATAGGACGTTTACAACTTATTTTTAATGGGTGGAATTTTTCCCTATGTTCAACCTATTAGAACATATACAAATATCTTATATTTTATACAAAATTAAATATATATATATATATGTATATGTATATGTATGTATATGTATATTTTTAAGGATCTAAGTCTTTAAATAAATTCAAAATATCTATAAGTAATAAATATATCAATGATTTTTTTAAATAATTTTTTTAAAAAAATATTAATATAATATAAAATACAAAATTATATATTTATATATTAATAGAAATTATTATAATGTCCTAAACATGAGAATCATAAAAATAACTTTAAATAGTATAAATGTATTATTAATTCTTCCAGTAAAATTTGTTATTCTCTTTATTCCCGAGTTGTGATTGACTTATTGAAATTTTTGAATAATTAATTCCTTAGTATGTTTGGAATGCGTTTGTGATGCGCAGCCGTGTTTCTCGTGTAACCGTGTACTCGCACGTTAGGCTTAAAATTAGTTTGTCTTTTCTTTTCTTTTTTTGTCTCAATTTCAGATTTCAATAATCTCATGTTCCACAATCGAAATGTGAATTATGTTTGACTCTGACCCTTTCTTTCTTTTTTCCTTTTTGCTTCTTCTTCTCAATAATAATTAAAGCGGCTTACGAAAACCCAATGGGTCAGAGTCCAATGTGGTCGTCTCAATCAGATTCCAAAACTGACGGCTTCATTGCCGCCACACTTTTTCCTCTCCATTCATTCTTGACTTCCTTCTCCTTCGTCTCTCTCTCTCTCTCTCTCTCTCCCTCCCTCCCCACAATATAGATATATAAAAGTGTTCGTTCTCGCCCTTATATCCTTTCTGTGCTCAAGTAACATTGATGGAGAAGATGAAGATCAACGACGCTTGCTTTGCGATTGCTAAGGAAGGCGTTCCGGTTCATAGTCAGGTCAGGAAAATCAAGAAAGAATTCCGGGAAATCACCGGTTGGTCGCCGGATCAGCCCGAAATCCGACCCATTTTCCCAGAGTTAAGCCGCCATCGCCTTTCCCGGTCGCCCTTGGGGATCTCCGCCGCCCCTATTTCCGTCGGCAACTCATAGCCAAATAGAATATGGATAGACTAAGGGGGAAGAGAATTTATTTTTTGTTTGGGGGCCTAGAAGATATTCCTGATCTGATATGAAAACAGAACATGAGATGATTGATGTATATATAAAATAGCATGGCTTTAGAAGATCGAAACTTTGGTTTGGAAGAGATAAAGCATTTGAATCTAATAAATGATTGAATCTTTTACTTCCATTCTGCTTATCAATGTCCAGAGTTTAAATTATTTATTGTCGTTGGTTTGTATTTGCTTTCAATATACACATCACAACAGAACTTCTCTCGTGCATTTATTCCGTAAACTAAAAAATTACCATTGAAAATTCAAATTAAGATTTCAAAATTTTAATCCAAACGTACTTGTTATATTTAATCAGTATTTTAATTTTATTTTATTAATTATTTTTATTTTATTTGATAGTGGGTAGTTATCTACTCCACCCCATATTTTAATTACCTTAATTTATGATGTATACTTTTAGGTTCACAATAGTTTTTAGATTTTTTTATAAAAAAAATTAAATAAATTTAATATCGATCATTTATTAAAATTAAAGTATAATTTTAAAGCTTAAAAAATTCTTATAATAAATTTATAAAATTATCTATTAATTTTTTTTATAATATTAATAGAAATTAAACTCCTGTTTTATTATGTTATTATAGAATACGATTTGATTTGTGAAACTTATATACAATTGCGTTTCTCTTGCTTTCTCGGTTCTTCCATCTCATCTCATCTCTTCCGAAATCCCCTTCCTTCAATCTTTTACCTCTATTTTGGTGTTGGTTTTACATCACTTACTAATCTCTTTTCGTTCCTGAGAGGCTATCTTAGCACTAAAGATGAAGAGTGCCGGTCTACTCTGTTCAAAAGATTTAAACAAATTTCATTACAGTGATCAATAAGCATACAGTTAAAATTTCAAACCCACTTTTATATTATATAAGTGTGTGTTTGGGAACATCCTAAACCTAAATTTAAAACTTATTTTTGAGCAAAATCTAAGTTTTGATAAATTTTAAAACAAACAGCTATATTTGTTCAAACAGACTTTTGGATTAAACTATAATTTAAAACTAAGGTTTCAGATAAGTTGGTCAGAGTAACTTATGAAACAGTAAAAGAGCTTATGAACTAACTAATTATTATATTACTCATATTTTTTCTTACACCATCTCTCCTCTTTCCTACTTTTTCTTATACTATATCTCCTTTCTTTTCTTATACCCTATCTCCTCTCTCCTCTCATCTCTTATCTCTCATCATTTAATATTCATACCATTTTTTATAATTTACCAAAAATAAAAGTACTTCTGGAAATAACTATTCAAACACTCATTTATTCAAAATCATTTTTTTTATAAACTCTTATCTAAAAAACTGTCTAAAATCTATTTCTTATAAGAATTTTTTTTTTAAACTCTTATGCAAATGGGCATAACAGAAATTAGCCTTCAAACTTGTCAATGACACCAAATTTGAGGTAATTAACATGATTCAATAGCATTGATCGAATGAATATTGGTTGGGCCTATAAGCCCATAATCTACTGGACTCTTAGGCCCAATCCCCGGAAGAGCACTATGGAGGCTCTTTTCTTCCTCTTCATTCCATAAGCCTGCCAGTGACATTTATTTATTTTTTTATACAAATTTTATTTAAAAGGGGTTAGGCTAACTCATATTTAAAGGTAGGATAAAATATATTTTTCTTCTAGACAATATTAATATTGGGCAGGGAGAATCATAAATTAATTATCTTTAAGCATAAACTTAAATTATGATATCTTTCTAAATACCATAACTGAAACTACAATAAAATACTACTTTTTAAGAATTAAAGACACTCTAAAATGAAACCACAAAAACTTGAATGAAAAAAAGAAATCGAAACCCAAGCTTCATTGATGTACGCATATTCAAGGCTTATTTGGAAATTGGAGTAGCGTTGAAACAAGTAACTTTTATTCTATTTAACTTTTACAAATGGAAGTTGAGAAAAAAATTAATTAGTATAACGTGATTTTTATTTAGATAATTTTTTATACAAATGTTAGTTTGCTAAAATCTTGTTTTGATTATATAATAGAAGTCAATTTCAGAAAATTTAAATATAAAGAAAATTTAAAAACTAAAAGTTATAAGCTAAAAAAGTGTTATGTCAACATTAAAATATTTTTTTAGTAAATAGTCAGTTATTCAAGACGCTAATCCAAACACCAGCGTAGACTATAAAGCAACATTTGATGCCTCAAAAGTCACTTCTATAGTCACCACCATGATTCCAAACAGGCTCTAACTAACTTTACATGACCTTATCCTTTTGGTTAGATCCATGTATGTATGTATGTGTGCTGTATACATATTACACACTCCTATGTATAGAGCCATGCTTCAATGGGATTTCTTAATGGATAAGAAGGTATTTTAGCAAAGCATAATGTTTGCCCCCAAACTCATACTCTTATCACATCAGTCTGCACCAAAGGCAGCAAGCACAAAACTTATCCAATCCTAACTGGTTTATCCTAGAACTGGAATAGCCAGCTTCTAAAACTAGAATAGCATGAGCTGTTATTGTATGAACACAAACATACAAGATTGCCATTATAGTGATGACTAATGAGTTGGGATCTATCTATCTATCTATCTATCTATCTGTAGAGAGACAGAGAGGATATATCTACATATATATATATACACACGAAGAGAGACATACAGAGAGAGATAGAGAAGAGGAAATGAGAAGAATATTCGGCAACTGAGAAAGAGAAAGAAGAAGAAGAGAAATATCATGAGATCCTCAAGAGCAGAATCTCTAACCATCCTCTCTTTGAACTTCTCGTCCGAACAACACCTCAACTGTCTGAAGGTATTATTAATTCTTCATCTCCCTTCATTCTCACACAAAAATCGCACAAAAACCTAAACCAGTTCAAGATTTACTTTCATGCATGCTTCACAAATTAAAGCGATTCCATGGTTGATCTCTTACTTAGAAATCCCTCTCCCTGTGTGTGTGTGTGTGTGTGTATAAGAGACTTGATAATTTTCTTTTCGTGAACGTTGACTGAAGCTATATATGTAGAAATCTTGAACTAGTTTACCTTAATAGTAGTAGTGTTGGTGTTGTTGGGTGGGTGAGATGTGCAACTTGGAAAAGGTGAAGAAGAAGAAGGAAGGTAAAAAGAAAAATAATTATAGCTTCCAAGTTAATTAATTTCTAGTTGTTAATTATTAATTAATGAACGTATTATCTTATTCTACTCCATATTGTACCTTCCTTCCAAAACTCTATATTATTCCCATGTAATTGTTGTGTAATAGAAATGGCATCCATGTTATTTATAAATCCCTCATTTCATATATGTATATCAGTTGATATGACAGTTAATATGATTCAGGAGACTTTCTACACCGTTTGTTTTTATCAACGTAAATTTAAGATAAGCTATTGCGTTTTTGTATATATCACCCTCCACTAATTGAAGTGAAAATTAAAATCCTTTCTAACTGACATAGAAACTCCTGCCTTTATATATATATATATATATAATAGTGTTATACTTGTAATTGTCTTCATAGATATGGAGTACGTAAATTTGCCTCCTTTAGTTTTGAACATACTTTCACATCTCGTCTAGTTTCAAAAATTTCCGTTTAATATAGGTATTATTATATGGTTGTGTGTTTGAATTAATTAGATCATATGAATTAATTTTGGATGTTAATTTTTATGTTTGCATTATCATATTCTTTAATAAAATCAGTTTAATAAATTTATGTAGAAAATCTAATTATTTGATGGGTTGCCAAAATCAATGAGATTTCATAACACAAAATGTTACTTAAATGCGTTCGATTCATAAGATAGGTTTTGAATACTATCTATCGAGTGTGTTCGAATCCTTAGTTATAGGCCTCTTGGATTTCACATGGGGATTGTAACCAGAAATACTATGGGGACATGGTATATGCGTTGTCATTTTGGGCTTACCCACGAGCCCAAAACAAATAGCGGTTAAATACCTTAAAATGAGTTACCTTAAATTTAAAATAGACGCAACAATATGATATATAGGACTATTTAAAATATATTTAATTTATAAAAATTATTATTTTATTATAATTTTAGTCATAGTATTTAGGGAATCATCCTGACTCCTGTGTGCCTAAATTTATGCCTGAAGGTAATAAACTGCTCGCCCTACCCAATATTAGTATCACCTAAAAGGAAGATAAAGTTTGCCCTACCCTTAAATCGTAGGTAAACTTAACATTTTTTTAAAAAAATAAAAATATGATAATTCCATTAAATTAAGAAATATAAACCTACTAAATATTAGATTTAGTAAAAAAGACTAATCTTTTACATAAAATGAAATTTAAATCTTGTTGAAAGAGGAGCCGAGGTAACTTTTTGTTTAAATTTACTGTCAATAAATAAGTTCATGCAAGTTAAGATAAAACTCATATTATATACTTATATCGTAAATCATAAAATTATGATTGAAAAATTAGATTGAGATTTTAAATCACTAATTCATATAAGCACTAATACATTTTTGTTTTTTGTGGGAGGCATTGGCACTTGGCACAGATTTGGACCCCTTAATTAAGGATCTCTCAATTAAGTCTTAATAAAAAATATTAACCATTAAATTGTGATAATGATGATGTTAAGGTAAGAGTGTCAAATTTATTTTTGAAAAAAAAAATAAATGAGATGATTAATATTTTTCAATTAAAGCTTAACTCGGGATCCTTTTATAGCGTGTTTGGGAGCCAACCCCCTTGAATGTCCAAACTCAGCCTCATATATAACATTAATTACTATTTTAATTTTATTTATTAGGTAAAAAGAATATGTATTTTAATTCTATTTATAAACAAAGTGAGAATTTTTCGTATTAATCTATAATTTTATCTCTCATTATTATTATGCTGACTTTATTTATAATGGGTACAATATATATTAAATGTGGATAAAATTAAAAAAAATTAAATTGTATGATAATATTAACAAAATTTAAAGTTTTTCTTAATCTATATAAAATTTTATATACTGCAATTAACTTACAATAGGACTATATGAGTATTTTTTATTTAACACTAATATTGTATTTAAAATCATAAGTTACATTGTCATTTTGCAAATTCTTTTCCTATAAAACTTGGAATATTAAAAAATAATTAGGACATATGGAGAATATGTTAACTCAACTATAACTGATTTGTACCTTCCTATATTAGAGGACTCCATTTGTATTTAATTTTATTTATAGATCAGTAAATATAATTTTCTCTCAGGAAATTAGAGCTGGTCATATTATTATACGGATAAGCAATAATCAAACACGACATTCATTAAATAAAAAGAAAAATAATTGGAAAATTATTTATATACACATTTGGCAAACATGAATATACGTATTTAATTCATTATACGCATAGATAAAGAAGATAAGTTAAAAGGAGGAGTGTTACACGTTGCACTTACGTACGTTGATGTTGATGTTGATGCATGGAGGTGGCAGGCGATTAGGACATGTTTGGCTATATTTATTATGTGCACTTCCCTTTGCCCGTTTCCTGCGTGATTCCCCAAACCATATTCGTCTTATTCCTAATCACGTGGGACCTGCAGGCCCCCTTATCTATCTATTTATTTATTTTCTGCTTCAAATTAAAAATAGGGAAATTTTCACGTTTGAAATTCTAAATCATAAACAGGTTATCATAATTTACAAAATTCAAATCAATACTCATCAACCAAATGGAATTTTAAAATATTGATGTTTGGGCATCTTTGAAAGAAACCAAAATATGACGTCAAAGCATGAAATAGAGGGATGAGTACATATAAATAATGGATTATTTTTTTTACCTTAAAAATTCAAATAATGGGACTAATGCATGATTTTTTTAATGCCAATATTTGAAGTTAAAAATTCAAATTTATGATAAATGCACGGATTGTTCGTACGATATATTCAATTTGGTCCTTTTAAACACTAATAATCAAATTATATAAACTTGTATTAAAAAAATTTCTAATAACATTGAATCAATATTTGTATACGTACAGACAGAATTTGAATGCTTGTATCTCAAGAGTTTACAAAGAATAATATGAAACTAAAATCAAAGGAGGACCTAATGGAATTTACGAGTAGGACTTTGGGTTATCGTTTACTTAGAAACTAGTGGGTTAAGAGCTGAGCCGTTGTCCACCTTTCAGTTGGTTCCTTCTTCAAGTAGCACTCCATGAAACTCCAAAACTCGTCAGATGCACTCTCCGGCAGGGTAGGCGGATCGTTGAAACAAATGGCACACATCAATTCGGCCCACTCACGCATTTGACCCGTCGGTAGAAGTGGAAAATAACCCACATAGAGTTCCAATAACGTAACGCCAAAGCTCTATATATCCGTCGCAAACCCATTTTTATGCTGGTCGAATCGTTCGGGCCTCATGTACGCGCATGTACCAACGAAAAATGAATTGCACGCTTCCAACGTTAGACACATGACCTTGCTGACTCCAAAATCACAGGTTTTCACATCCATGATCTGATTCACTAGAAGATTTGAGTTCTTGATATCACGGTGTATGATCTTGTTGGCATGGAGATATCTCAGCCCGGTGAGAACTTGGCGCACCACCGCAACGGGTTGAGAATTCAGATAAGGTACCATTGTTCTTCATCAGCGTGTCCAACGTTCCCAAGTCCATGTACTCTAGCAAAATACCCACATTGTCTGACCGCGTCTCGAAGAAACCGTGGAACTGCACTACGTTTGGTGAGTCCGTCGGAGGATGTCTATCTCTGGCCAGACCTAAAGGAAAATCAAGGGGTCAGAATTGCCATGGACGACCTTCAGAACAGGGATGGCAGAAGTTCGCTTGCGGTGAACCTTGTAGACGGTGCCACCATTCCCGTGGCCAAGAACTTGAAGCTTGTCGACGTCGTCAGGAGTGAGGTCTGTGGGGGAGAAAGAGGAAATGGTGGTGATGGAGAGACAAGGGGAGGGCTCTGGCAGCCTGAGGCAGAGGTTGGGACGCTGGCGTTGAAGTACAATGTCAGCCATTTTTTGAAGAGACAGTAAAGTGAAGAGAAGGGAGTGGGACAAAAGTGAGTTTTTCGGGGCTTTTTTTAAGCTCTTTGAGGTGAGATCCTTCATCCTTTCTATACTTAACGGCTCATTAAATTTATATTCAGAAGTATTCTTTTCTAATATTTTAGATTATAGATATAATTGAGTTTAATTAACTTTATAACATGCAGATATATTGTAATTTATCTTCTAAACAGATCATGATCACTTACAAATCTTTATGTATTTATCTGAGACAAACTGATATTTTCGTTCTAAATTTCAATCGATATTGCACTTTGGTAAGAGATAAATTATGGCTATTCAAATCTTGAAAAACAAATCCAACTTGAATCAAATTTTATATTTTATATAGAATCTAAAAATTAAGGCTTAATCGATTTAATGTTAATTATCCAATTTTTCATAATTCTCAGTTATAATGTATTCAATTAATGCACGAATTTTTCTTTAGGTAAATATTAAAGGATGTTAATTAGTTCTTGTAGTAATTGGGTATTTGGCCTTATATATATCTTTGAAAGATATCACACTGACAAATATATTTATATATTTATTTGAGAGAAACTGAAATTTTAATCTAAAGTTATTTATAGTAATTATTTAATATTCTTCTTAAAAAAACTTAGTAATCACTTTAAGCTTCCATTTTTCTTTTCTTTTGTTCTTTTGAGCGTTACATTGAGTTAATAATTAGTTGATAAACACTATGATATGATTTATTATAAATTTTATACTATACACTTGACGTATTTGATAGGAAATTATGTTTGAGGACCAATTTTGCACATGTTTAATTCGAAATTAAGGAACTTGAATTTAAAAAATTATTATAAAGGCCCATGATCCTTATGATTATATAGATTTACGTCTGAGGATAATAGACGATTCGTCCTGTTCAATATTAGTATTGTCTAAAAAGAAGGAGGACTTCACCATACTTTTAGATCGTTTGTAAGTGTAATTATTTTTTAAAAATTTTTGTATAAAAAAAAATTCCCCCCTCTCCTTAAATAGTTTAGCATATGGATGAGTAAAAACATGGATTTCTATTATTATTATTATTATTATTATGAGAAACTTTTTCTTCTGGATAGCTTTCATATAATCAAATAGCCTCTTTCTCTTTAATAGGTTATAACATTTTTTTTTTCTTTAGAGAGAAGGACCATGGGCCTTCATAATAATTTTCCAAATTCATGGTCCTTGAGAATTAATTAAACGTTTATGCAACATTTGTCTTTGGGCATAATTTTTTTCCTATTTTGTATGAGGTAAGAGACAAATCATACCATTTGTATATCTTATAGAAAGTGCAACTTGCATTAATTTTTGTGTGTGTGTTTTGCATGTATGATTTAAATTACATATTATCTATTAATGGATGACTATTTATCTATTATTAAAATTAGTCATCCACTAATTTGAGATTGATGGATGACTAATTTGGTCTGTCAATTCCAAAGGTTAACACAAGTCAACTTCATGTTAAATGCGCGAATTATTAGTGCTGATTCGATCAATTTGATTATTTTTCTAAATACTAATCAAACTACAGTAAAAGAGGTAAGGGTCTGTTTGGTACTCACCCTCCATTTTATTCACAAAAGTTCTTAATAACATCAAGCAAATGAAACTTGTGTGAATATGAACATGGAGAAAGATGATATATAACTAAAGGGTTGTTTGTTACTGTTTATTATGATGGATTGGGAGGGGAAAATATTTTTATGAGTTGAATTTAAAAAAATGAATGAAGCGAGGTTATAAAATTTAATAAAAATAATATATAAAATAAAAGAGTAAAAAAATTAATTAAAAACTTTTAACTCTTTCTACCAAATAGCCTTCAAAAGAACTCGATTTAATCTTTACATCTAAATTCTTAATTGGATTTACAAAGAGAATGATGATTATGAAAATTGCATGTTGGAGGGCTTATCCACCAACTCAGAAGAAAAACAAAATTTAAAAAGATCTAATCCCACTGACCCTGATTATGGGTAGGAGTTCGGGTTCTTGTTTACATAGAAACGGGTGGGTCAAAAGTTGTGATGCCGTCCACCTCTCACTTGATTCCTTCTTCAAGCAACATTCCATAAAACTCTGAAATACATCGGAGGCACTCTCCGGTAAGGTAGGTGGATCGCCAAAACAAATGGAACACATCAAGGTCGCCCAATCGGGTCTCTGACCCGCCGGTAGAAACGGAAAATGACCCACATAGAGTTCAAACAATGTGAGGCCCAAGCTCCATATGTCAGCTGCATACCCATTATAATTCCCTCCATATCTATCCGGGTCGAACCGTTCTGGGCTCATGTACGCGCATGTACCAACGTAGGAATTACACGCGTCCAACGTCCGGGACATGACCTTGCTGACTCCGAAGTCACTGATCTTCACTTCCATATTCCGATTCACTAGAAGATTCGACGGCTTGATATCGCGGTGGATGATCTTGTTCGCGTGGAGATAGCTCAGCCCATTGAGAACTTGACGTGCCACCGTCGTGAGTTGGGATTCAGAGAAGGTGCCGTTGTTCTTCAGCAGAGTGTCCAGCGTCCCCAAGTCCATGTACTCCAGCAAAATCGCCACATCGCCGGACGGCTTCTCGAAGAAACCGTGGAACTGTACTACGTACGGCGAGTCTGTCCGTCGGAGGATGTCCATCTCTCGCCGGACCTGCCTGCAGGTAATCGGGTCTGAGCTGCTGTGAACGATCTTCAGGGCGTGGAGAGCAGAAGTCCGCTTGTGGCGAACCTTGTAGACCGTACCACCATTTCCATGGCCAAGAACTTCAAGCTTTTCGATGTCGTTAAGACTGATGTCTGCGACAGAGGAAGAGACGGTGGAAGAGGAAGTGGCGGGGTGGGGGAAGAGACAGCAGCGGTCGGAGGGATCCGGCAGCGCAAGGCAAAGGTTGAGTTGGCGGCGTTGAGGAACGATGGCCATATCTGAAGAAAGGGTAAGACGAAATGAAGGATCCGTGAGGGT
Source organism: Leucaena leucocephala (assembly GCA_037074615.1). Classification (NCBI taxonomy): domain Eukaryota; kingdom Viridiplantae; phylum Streptophyta; class Magnoliopsida; order Fabales; family Fabaceae; genus Leucaena; species Leucaena leucocephala. The sequence goes on from CM073562.1 coordinate 15,559,098, forward strand.
GTGTGTGTATATATAAACGAGCGAGTGGGATGAGAGAGTGAATTTGAGGGATTAAGTGCTCTTCATATGTGGGGTATATCCTTATGGCGATTGTGATATATTTGATTTTTGTTTTTTTGGGGCCAGAGGTGATAGCTGTCTGAGTACATCTAATTTAATGTAATGTAAAAAAATTGGATGTCCACACGAGTTTGTTATATTAAAAGAATTTTTGAACCTTTAAATATCAAAATTTTAGTCAAATTTGAGTTAATATGAATATAACTTTTGAAAGATGTATTCTCAATTTAAATGCTTGAACTTTTTAATCAGATAACTATATAAAATATTTTTAATATTTATAATTGAGTCTTTGTTTGGAAACAAGGATTTAAAAATCATATTTATGAATACAATTTATTAAAAAAAAAATAAAGATCTGCACTCGCCACTCATGAATAGAGGTAAGGAGAGGACGACGGCCATGAAAATGAGTGAGAGAGGAAGGAGGGAGGAGATGAGAGTGGGGTCCACTGTCCCAAGAATTAACGGTGCGGTGGACAAAGGGGCATATTTAAGTGGGGATTTTTTTTTAACTTTTAGTTTGAAAAAAAAATAATTGCATGTGACTAAATTAACTTAGCCACCTTCTGATTTCTCGTGGAAATATTCATCTTTCCAATTATATATATATATATATATATATATTGTAGATGGTTGAAGTTGGCCATAAATTTTGGATGAGTACAATAGTGTTTTTTTCAAGTAAAGTTTACTTTACTAATCAATGGGTGTTACGCATGATTTAAAGAATATTACTCTATCACTTTTTATTAATTACCATCTATTTGTACGAGAGTTGCTTTTCTTTCTAATGACAAAAAAAAAGGAGTTATATTCCCACATAAAAATCCAAAATCAATGGGATCAAGTTTTTATTTTAGTATAAATTTTTTTTTAGATAAATTTATTGATATTTAATTAAAAATTCTAAGATTTAGAGAGTACTTAAAAAAAGTTATAAGATTGTTTATTAAAAAAATCTTTTTAATAATAACATATTGATAGGAACAAGTTGATTATATATAATGGCTCCGTGCAATTATATTTTACTCCTTTTTTTACTCTCGTTTGGTGGCTAAAAAACAATTATATTTTGTAATACTAAAAAATGTTGGGGAGCAATAAGGTGGTTATTATTATTATTATTATTATTGTTATTATTATTATGGTTAGAAAAAGGAGTTCTCAGAAAAAGTTAAAAAGTTAGGATTAGTATGAGGTCCAAAATTTGGATGAGACTGAAATGAATAGCAGCCATCTTGTTACACACACAAATATATCAAGTTTAGATAAATAAGAAAGATCATAGCCGTCAAATTCCATTTACTGTTATAATATTTGGATTTGAAATTACAAGCCGCCCAACAAGCCATAGTTTAAGGCAAAATATAATGAGCTAAATTGCAGAGTAGAGCTATTTAAACCTGGACATTTCTAATTATTTTTTATAATCAATAAATGAAAATTGAGTAATTAAATTTATCTTAAATTGATAAATTTTGTCAACTTTATCTCTCTTTAAAACACAGAGTTGAAGAAACATCATTAAAAAAATATTGAATATCAATTAATAATATGGGTAAATTAAAAAAATAGTAATTAATATGATTATTGAAGATGAAAACAAGATACTATAAGACAACTTATACCAAATCGCATAAAATATTACAAGGAAAATTATTGTGCAGTTTTATATAAATAATTCAATAATTAAAAAGTCTCCCAAGTCTGTTATCATTTCTTCCATTACATCCTGTCGTTTTATAATAAAATATGGAAAATGTTATTTGCAGAAAGTAATACTAAGCAAGAAAGTGAAGCGAAGTATCATATTGGTTGTAGTTGTCCAGACGTCACAATTATCTATGGACTATGGACAGAAATTGATGAAGACTAGGATGTTATAGAACATCTAATTTTTTTTTTCATACTGAGCAATATGAAATGTTACACAAAATATTTAACTAAATTAATTTATTTTTACCTTAGTAACAAGTATATTCCACGCAAGTCCCCATCATTATATATGTATATGTAAGGCCAACATCATAGACAAACAGAAACAATTCAATCAAAAAGCACAGGCATAATAAACTTATCGTCCAACAACAACAGTATTAATATTAATTCATGGATAAGAAACCGGGGAATTTTGTAAGGTAGGACGTAGCTATGGGAAGGATTTGTAAAAAGAACTCTGAAATATATATAATTCAGATTCTTCAAACGTAGGTTGGGGATTAGTTGGCATAATAATTAAGTATTATCACACCATGAGGGTAATACATTGTTTGTGTTTTTTGGACTTTTGGTCCCCAGAAATCAAGTTGCCCCAACCTGTACAGAAAATGATACCTAGCGCTTTCAAGCTTGGAGGGTAGGGTAGATGATGATAGCAACTGCTGCAGCATGGAAACCAGTAGGACACATCAATCGGCTTATAAAATAAGCTTCATAGAAATTCCTTTTTTCTTGCCCCAAACCATGCACTTAGAAGAGTTTGTTTGGATTAATATTTGCAAAAGCGTCGACTTTTGCAAATTGAAGTTAAAATAAAAATCAATTAGTGTAAAATTTAGTGACAATAAAATGGTAGGTCTAGCTCACGAGACTCCCATTAGGTGGTGTTTGGAGAGATATAGTTGTACACAACCTTACCCTTGTGAGCAAAGAGACTGTTTCCCAAGTTCCTTAGCAAATAAATATTTATTCTCTAGACACCTAAACTAACCTCTCTGTTACTGATTTGGACTAGTTCAGTTAGAATTTGAGTCAGGAGGGACAGAAATGAGAATAAAAATATGTCTCTAAAATTGGTTTACCTGTGAGGAATCAAAATAATCTGTGTCAAAATTTAGAGCACATGACATCATGTGGTTGGGGTAAACTGGTAAACTTAAAAACTTAATATTACATGAGTGCAATACATTCTGAATGCTAATAGGCTAGTAAGTAGAGAAGCATGAAGAATCCTTACTTAGCCGATGTAATGTTTCAGTGCACACTTTCATCTCTGAATCACAAAACAAAGATACCAATAAATTCCAAACCCTAATTTCTGGCAGCTTACCTTGGCTTATCATCTCCTCCAACCACATTACAGCTTCATATTGACTTCCCAGAGAGCAAAGACCACCGATGAGTGAATTGTAAGTATAAGCACAAGGCCAATATGATTTGATTGACATCTTCTCCAAAAGTTGGCTCGCTTCAATATATCTTCTCTCACGACACAGCATTTCCAGGACAATGCTGTAAGATTCCTTGTCAACTTTGCAACCAGACTTCTTGGACACCTTATTCAGATACTCAAGGGCTAGTATTGATTGACCTTCATTACATAGGCTTTTCAACACAATATTGTACACTATAGCAGTTGGTAGGCAATTGGCTTTCACCATGTCCTCCTCTATGACCTTTATTGCTTCATCTATTTTAGTTTCTTTACACAATGCTTCCACCTTTGCCTCAAAAATAGGATGTGTTGGTTTATAGCCTCTATCTTGCATTTCTGTGATGACTTTATCAGCCTCAACAATCTTACCATCTTTATATAGATCAATAGACATAGCACTGTAGCTGGCCAAACTTGGTATGGTACCTTTGAAAAGTGCTTCATGAATCATGCGCTTCATGGCTTCTATATCCTCACCGTCATCGCACCGAGTAAGATCAAGTCGGTGACAACACCGTTTTGGAGCTTTTAGTCCTTTTCTCAAAATTTTACCAAGAATCTCTGTGGCTTCTTCAATTTGACCATTATCACATAAAGCATCTAAGAGAGTTCTGTATACCACAATATCCTCACTACTGCCTTTCTGTGAGATTCTCCAAAACATTGAATATAATAAATGCTTGGCCTCATGCAGCCTCCCATCGTGGCATAATCCCTTCATTAAGATTGCATAACTGTCTCTATCTGGGTAGCAGCCTTGATAGTCCATCTCTTGGAATATATGGAGTGCGAGATCAGATCTATTCTTCTCACAAAGAACTTCCATAAGCAGGTTCAAGGACTGGATGCGAGACTTCACTTGCCAACCATAAGAGCTCTCCCTAAAAAGATGGTGAGCAGCTTCAAGCCTGTTCTCTTTCACCAATACCTTCAGGAGGGTATTGAAAGATTCTGTCCAATTAATACAGTTAAACCGAGGAATACTTTGATACAAAGAGATAGCCTCATCTATCATTCTAGCTTCAGCATATGTCTTAATCGCTGATACAAAGACTGAATCTTTACATTCACATGAATCCTTCCTCATCTGCTCTATCACGTCCTTCATCTCCGTGATTTGCCCCGACTTCCCAAGGATGCTAATCATAGTGCCATATACTGAACCATTGTGGTGGTACTTGGAGTACTTTGATTGGGCTTCTCTGAAAATTTGGAGAGCCTTTAATGGATTTTTTTGCAATTGCAAAATCTGGGAGAGGTAGGTGGGTGTCAATACTCTAGGCCACCTTATACTCATGGCACCTGAATACGCATCAGTGCAAACGAGCTTTAGCACTCAGGATTGGAACCCTTCTGCGTCCAAATGAGAACGAAAACAGAGAAACAGCTTCTCCGGTGCTCCAAGTTCCTGACGTAACAATTTTACTTGGAGCATATAAACTCAGTTACATTTTCAATAAATATATTGAATTTAGAAGAAAAATCTTGCACATGATTTTAAATTTATATGTTACATTTAAGTAGAGCATATCACACTTCAGAGTTATAGTTCTAATGGCGACAGAAAAACATAAATTTTTCAAGAGGCAGAGCAAGCTTGACAAATTTTAACTACAACAACAACAGACCAGGATATTCCAATTCTACGTAAATGTGCCACAAATTGATTCAAAAGAAGAAAAAATGGAAAGAGAACACGTATGATAATTGCAAATCTAATAACATGCCAAACACAATAACAATTGCAAATCTTATTGTAGCTATATCAGTGCCTCACTTCCAACGCAAGGCTATACATGAATTGCTGGTCAATAAATAAAATGGAATAGAAAAACAGATAAGCCTGAATTTCTTCTTTCGACACGAGTTTATCCATGAATTGTGTTGGTCAAGAAATAAAATGGAATACTAAACAAATAACCAAAATGTGCAGAAAAGCTGAATATGAAATCCAATAACAAAGAACAGGGACCAAATCCAACAAGCGAGAATTCAACAAGATAAACAGCAATCCATTTCAAATCCCAAAACTATACATTGATTTTCGACAGCAAACAGAAAGTCCCAATCTAAATGTTATATCGGAAAACACCAAATCTTCTGGCAACAGAGGGGGGTAAAGAAAAGAATGGCAGCCACAAAAAACCATGAAAAGAAAACAGATGGGAAAGCTAAATATCAGCCAGTGTACATGTAATCGGGAAAAAATCCATTTATCCAATAAGTTAAAAATTTTAAAATCAGCAGATGAAGAAAATTTGAAATCCCTTTGAAGAGTTACAAAAGTGAAATCTTTCAACGTTTATCTCGCCTCGGCCAATGGATAAAGGATTCACGACATTGTTGATGAAGAATCAGGGAACTTACAAGTTAAAAATCAACAGATGAAGAAAATTCGATACGCTCTCGAACTGAAGATTGGTGAAGTATAATCTATCAAGTTCTTCAGGCTTCAGCGGTTGAGAAGAGATTGACGAAAGTGCCAATAAGCTTGAGCGAGACAGAATATGGGATTAAACGGTGGCGGGGAGAGTGCGAGCGCGCGACTGTGCGAGTTAGCCGTCTAACTATACTAAGGTCATAATAATAATAATAATAAAAGGAAAACTAAAATATAGTACCTCCAATCCTAATAAGAATTATTTCACTTTTTTCTTTCTTTCTAAATATTAAATAAATTATTTAATTATAATTAATATAAAAATTAATTAATAAATTTAAATAAATTAAATAACATAATATAAATTTATTTTTTAAAATTAAATTTAATAATAATTAATTTATTTATTTAACTTTATAAATCTATCTAAAAAATTAAACTAATTCTCATAATTAGTATAAGAAAGAGTATATATTTTTCCTAAATTTGTATCAATTTTTAATTTGCTAAGGTGTATCTTGATATTTTCAATCTTTTAATATCAATACTATTAATTTTATTAATAAAAAATGCTGGTTTAACAAATTTCTTTTTAAATAATCAATTTGCTTTTTAAAAATTTATCAATCAAGTTGCTAGAGTCTCGATCTTAAATAATAGTCCTTACGATTTGAAAACATGTAATTTTAAACACATGATATGGCCATTAATCCAATAATAACAGCCTCTTTGTAGGTGGTTGTAGAAAAAAAAGACGTAAATCCGATGAGATCAAATAAAAATATAAAATTGTGGGTAAAATTTTGAAGACATGATTGATAGGAGTTAAATTTTTAAGGGCCAAATTGATAAATGTGACAAACTTCTATTGGCCAAAAGTTTCATTACCCTTTTTAAAAAATTATAAACTACGTGCTGAAAGATATTAATATCTATTATCTATGCATAACATTAAAACTGAACATATTTTTTGAAAGCAAAATAGCCCGCAAAATTGAACAGTTGCTTTTCAAACTCCAGGTTACACTTTTGAGTGCATCCCCAGGTGTTACTTATAATCACAAATACGTCCGCCTTTTAATACGAAGAATTGCCATGCACTGATGAACAGAACATATAATGTTCGAGAGAGACCAAATCGTCACTCCAATCACCTAGTCCGGGTATAGGTACATACAAGGGAGCATGACCTGTTGGGATACAGTTTTAATCTCCACATACAAGTAACGTCTTACGCCCCTAAGTAAACACAATTTAGCAGTCCAATGCAAGAAGACTGATCCGAAAAGGGCAACACACCCAAATTATACAAAAGCACAAAACCCCGACGTTGTACATATTTGTAGATGGTAAGACAACCTTCCATTCATCAGTAAAAAGTGGGGAAAAAAACTCGCTATACAGTATACGCAGATCAATTAGTGTAACAATATTTGGATCTTAACACCATAGTTATATTTTGATAATACTAGTGAGGTGTTCATTACCGGCTTTTGCCCCGGTGGAGACAGCAGAATTCAGTTCAAGACAAAGTGGTACCTTGAGTCCACAAAGCTCTCGACATCCCAGAGAAAAGAACCAAAAGTCACAGCCTCCAAAACAAGGCTCTTCAAACCACCAAAACTAATTTTTATGTTCTCGTCTTTGGAAGAATCGATTGCCCCCTTTGGTGTTATCACTATTTCAGGTCTTCCAAACAATGCCTCTGTGTGCTTCTCAATGATGCTGACCGCCTCTTTCGATCTTATTGTCGCATATCTCTGAAGGGTCTCACCATCAAAGGACATCACATAGGTACGCAACCTCGATGTCTTTATGCCATTGCCAAATCCCTCAGAACCAACGCCACCAGCAGGCCAGGTAGAGACTTCAGGATGGGGCATAGCTTGAGAAGGACCTTCCCCATTACTTGGTATTCTATCGTCCATGACAACTTGCTGTTCACCATTCTCTTCTGCTGTATGAGGAAGAATTTTCATTGTCTTCTCCAGCTGGAACCTTTGGTCAACCCGCTTAAGAAAGTACCCATACATCACTGATGCAGCATAAATCTGCCCAACCCTCAGTTTGCTGATCTGAGCCACATAACCTGCGTCATCAATTCTGTTACCCAAAATGAGAGCTAAGTGGTTTCTGATCATCTCATAGGCCTCGGGTGAGTGAAACCGCTCAAATTTCCCATCTTCACTTGGCCATGAATCAACTCGACCAGAAGAATCTGGAGTTATGGAGGGTATCAGAGAAACATTGGCATCCATGAACTTCTGCACCACCAATGCATACAAAATCTCTTCTAGAGCTTCCTTTCTTTCATTAGCCTTGACCTCAGCAATTCTCCTGGAAATGTTGAAAAGACAATGAAAATTATCAACAAACTCCATAACAATTGCCCCAACCCTCTTTTTGTTAAAAAAAAAAAATCCTACTCTGGAAGTACACTTCAATGAAACTGAACTTGTCACTTACGATTGTCACTATAATATTCATGTGACAAAGAATAATCAATTTCAAATTCCGTACAAGTCAGTCAATACAATTCAACACTCATTTATCAGCTAAAATCAATTTCTTTGGAAGATGGAGTATGGAAATTGCTTATGAATCATTCAATCAGTTCTGAAATGCACATCGAAGTCCAATCTAGCTATAAGATAATTTTAAGGAAACATCAATAATCCCTCATCAGACTTATCAACATATAACTAAATTTTATGTTCATCTGAATTATGGACCAGTGTATAAGAAGACCTCCAAATATGATCAATGAAATCGCGATTAATCAATAAGCAATAATTAATTTCTTAGATAAATTGGCCAACTCTAGAAAACATCTGAAGATAAAGCACAAAATAGCAGCATCATCAAGTATTGGGCACACCTATGCAAAACTAAGTCAGTGCCGGAGGCAGAAGGCTCTTCCACATTTTGTTTATCGGCATCACGGTCAGTTTGGAGCTGCTCAAGCTGTTGCTCTACTGCAGCAGGCACAAGATGCGGATGACTAATCAATATCTGAGAAAGAAACTGCCCAATCGGAGACTCCAGCTGAAGAGGAGCAATTTTGGTGTTTGACTCTGACGATTCTGGAGATAGAGATGAAGCTTTAACCACTAAACCTCTTCTACTTCCAACAGCAAGTCTCTTATGACCATGATTGTGGATAGACACAGAACTGTATAGCTGACAAATATCAAGAATGATCGGACAATCACTATACAAATTCCTCCAGCAGTTCATACATAACCAGAAGCCCACGAACCCTACAACGAAATTAAAACCCCAAAAGAGATAGAAAACCGATTTCATACCTTACTGGAAGCAAACCGCGCGAAGGCAGGCCGGTTAGGAGCCAATATGCTCGATCTTCCAAGGCAAATCATCGGCTTCGACGGAGCAGCCGATGATCTGACAACATTAACTGCCGCCGCCTCCATTTGAAGCCCTTCAAGGCCTGGATATGTTGAGTTAACAGTGGGGGAAAAAAACTCGCAAAGCAAACAGAACCAACTATGAATCAAGCCGAATCGTAGCAGGAAGGCAATACCAGGGATCCGATGGTGTGGAGTGCAAAAGCCCAGAGAGAGACTTGGAGAGACTCGGAGCAGGAAGGCAATACCAAGTATGAAACGAAGAAGACTGGCTCTGGGGATATGTAATGAATATCGTAGGCGGCCGGTGAGAATCCTAAATTCAATCGGGGAAAAAATACCTAAGAGGAGGGGCAAATAAGTAAATTGGGAAGAGGAAGAATCTGGAATAGGCACGAAAAGGAGATAGACTCAAATTTGGGAGACCTCTAGATGAGAAACTGGGACCCGGATAGAGGACGCTTCATGGTTCAAGTTTTAAAGGACAACAAGTTACTATTATTATTTTTTATTTTTTTTAAAGAAGACTTGTTATTATAAATATTTTTAAAAATAAAATTAATATGGCGAAGATAATAAAATATAAATGCTAAACATAAAAAAATGTTAGATTTTAATATTTCTCAGTATGAAATTTGGAAGTGTGGTTATCAATTGGCCAGTCACGTATCAGCGCGGGGGATTTTCCTAAAATCACTTTCCTTCTTCTCATTCGGTTTACGCGTCCTAATCTCAGCCTAGCGTCTCTCTCTATCTTGTGGTTTATATTTTATTAAAAACAAACTGTCCTTTTCTAATTTACAAAAAAAAAAGTATATTCTTTATTGGATAAATAATAAATAAAAAAACTTTTTATATGAATCTGTAGGCACTGTTTTTTTTTGTTGTTGCGATAATTATCATTTTTTCCACTATCATTTATTTGGAGCCGACTAATTTGACTTACACACGTCCATGCCTTGCATTTGGTAAGAGAGGAAACCCCAAATTATGGCTTTAGGATATTTTTACTTAAAACTCCTTAGGGAGATCATTACAGATTTATTGGCACTTCAGAATACGTTAATTGGATACTAAAGTTGTTTACATGGATATTCCTCTAGCCAACTATAGAGGCAACATTCTTTTGTAAGATCTTCGTTATCAACAGGATGTAGCCAGCTAGCTTGTCCAGTTTTACGTGGATTTTTATGAAGAAAAAAATATTTTTTAAGTCAAGTTTAATAAATTTACACAATCACATGAAAAATTTATAACTTTTGGAATTGTAAGGAAGTCAACGTTTCTTATGCATTTTTTTCCTGTTTAAAACATCTCTTTTAAGGGTTGAGCCTCGTATATATACAATTACTTTCTCTGCTTCAAATCTAAACCCTGTTTTATGCTCCTTATAATTTTAAATATATGATTTAATTATAAATTTTTTTAGATTTTAATACTGATTGATGTAATAATGAATGGTCTCATCATATAAAAAAAATTTAAATTTAAATTTTAAAAAATATATGTATTAGGAGAAATATTTTTTTTATAATTTAAATCTTAAACCTTGAACTCTTAATATTTTTTAGATAATAAATTATTCAATATTTAATACTCCCCCATTCTAATAAGATTTAATTTGGTGGAGATTTTAAACATAAATCTAAATTTTTTATTTTTTATATTTATACTTTTTTAAAATTATTTTTTTAAATTTATATTTAATATTTTTTTTCTGTCTACTTGATTAATTAAAATTTTGTTCTAACTATATCTAAATCTGATTTATATCATATATTTAGTTATAATAGGTAAGTCTCTCAATAAATTTTTTATATATATTAAAATTTAAATTTAAAATCAGGTTTAGATACAACTATTGGATAGTATCGATATTGCTAGTTAGCCCAACAGGCCAATTTAGATCAAAAGAAATCATTACTATCAATTCCCGCCTGTAACCCATAGCGTGGGTTAAATTGTTAAAAGAGAGAAGTATAATTATTTAAAATATATTTAATTTATAAAAAATATTATTTTATTATAATTATAATTATAATATTTAAAAAAATATTTTAATTTTTAAATATTTAAATTTATGTAAAAAAAAATTCGCTATACTTTTATAGTGATAAACCAAACCCTTTTTTTAAAAAAAATTATACCAACAAAAAAATTCCCACTAGTAATGCCGTTTTACCACTGATAGATAATTGATCCAACGAATGCGGCTCATGCCCTAACACTGCACCGAGCTCCCGTGGCGCTCTCTTGACTCTAACCGGGTGCGCTCTGGTAGGAAACCTCGCCATTCTAACCTCCGATTCATACAGTAGGAAGAAGGAAAGCGAATTTCTGGTCAATTCCTTGAATCTCCATATTCAGTGACCATGAAGTTTCGGTACGCTATGGTGTGTTCTTCGAACCAGAACCGAAGCATGGAAGCTCACTCCCTCCTCAAAAGGCAGGGCTTCGATGTGTGTTCTTATGGAACTGGTGCCCACGTTAAGCTCCCTGGGCCCTCCCTCAGAGAACCCAATATCTACGATTTTGGAACCCCCTACAAGCAGATGTTCGACGATCTTCGTAGAAAAGACCAAGAGCTGTATCCTCCTTCTTTTTCTACTATTTTCCTACTCGTCTTTGTTTTTTCATTCACTTTGTCCTCTTTGTTCGGCCAAAAAGATAACAGAATTCGGTCTAGTATACTGAGATTGATTGATGTGTTCGAATTTTCAGAAAATGAATTCACTTATGTAATTTGTGGTTTTTGCATTCATAAATTGTACAAGTGTTGATACGGGATGATTTATTGAGCAAACAGGAAACAAGAATTTTTGTTCTTTTTTTAGCTCCAGCTATTCTTCTTTTGTTAGACTACATGGGGATAATTTTGGTGGAGCAAGAGCTTTTCTGCACTTGTTAGTAAACTTTACATGGATATATGGTTGTCTTACACCTTATGTCTTTAGGTGTCTAAAACGCGAATAGTATAAGATACAGAATTAACTCATACATTGTTGTTCATTATTCCTGCATTAGCATCCACAGCACTTCAATTCTTGTTCGTTGTACTATTAAAGGTTGAACCTTAATGAGAGTGCAGCTACAAGAGAAATGGAATTTTGCCAATGCTTAAAAGGAATTCAACGGTAAAATTGGCACCTCAACGATGGCAAGACAATGCTGCTGATGGATCCTTTGACATCGTTTTGACATTTGAAGAAAAAGTTTTTGATATGGTCGTTGAAGGTTAATAATTTTTCCAAGTTTCATTCTTTTTGTTCTAGATTGATTCTAAAGATAATGTATGTGGTTGCTACCCTGAAAAAAATAAGGGTTATCCTTGGATTAAATTTTATATTGGGTTAAATGATAATGAAGTAAAAAATTGGTTTTAGTTGGACTTAGATTTTACAGGAAATGACTTTCTTGTCTACATGTGAGTTACTTTCATTTTGAAAAGCACTCAGGAAGAAAAACCTTTTAGAACAGAAGGAAGAATACTTTGAGGTGTCATGAGTAGGTAGTTGTTGTCCAGCTTTTTGTATTGACCATGCTACTTTCTATAATCTCTTGCAAAGTATTACTACATGAAACATATTTGTCACTACGACCATAAAGATGAGTCCATAGATAATTGCCAGTTGCTTAAAAACAGTTTGTGATTTCTGGTTTTATCGATTTCAAATAGATTCAAAGCTTAATGGAATATTGATAATATTCTTGTTCTTTAAGCAATGTTGTTCTACAAATTTGAAACCATCCTTTGTGTATTACTAGTTATATAAGTCCGTAGATGTGTATATTCATCTTCTATGCTAAATGTCCTCTCGATAATGCATGGTACAAGAAGTTCATTCTGTTTTTGCTTATTCAGTTCAAATTCTCTATACGTTTTTTAAATTCTTTTTAAAAGGAATACATGAGAAGTTTATTAATCTAGATAGCATTGCATGGCTGAACATCTCAAAGGCATCTCACTTTGTAGATAAAGTAGGGAAGATAAATGATAATTCTCTCTTTCCTTTATTATAATACAAATTGATAGTTATGGTCCCTCTGGATATTTTCTCATCTCTATCAAGTCTCTGTCATAAAAAGAATTTTGGGAGAGATATTTTGTGGGCTGTATGTTAAACTATTCGAGAGAAAAATGATGTTTTTTGGAACCAAGAATTTGCAAGGCGATTGCATATATAATTTCTTTTTCACCTTTCTTTATTCTTATTGAAAACAGAACTGCAATGCATTAAAGTGGGATTCTGTGTTTAATATGGTTTCTTACTGCAATTGTTGCGAGAATAGCATCATTCCATTGTCATAGGTTTCCTGGTTACCTGTGACGTTCTTATTTAATGTAATCTTTAGTTGATTTTAATTTTTGCTATTTTGGTCATGGAGCTTCACTGAACTATTAAGTTATTTACACTGTCCTTATCACGTGCATATGAGATGACGTTTAATTAAAACTTGATTTGGAATTTACTTTCCTAAATAAAAATTCTTATTGTTCATCATTTTACGATTTGTAAATCTGAGTCTGACTGTTATGGGAAAATGTGCAGATCTCCACAACAGAGATCATGTGCTGATGAAAACTGTGTTGATTATAAACTTGGAGGTGAAAGATAACCACGAGGAGGCTGCCATTGGAGCAAGGCTTACTTTAGACCTTTGCCAGGATGTCTGTTTCATTCATGCTATTATGTGTTCTCATTGTACTTATAGTATCTCTCTACACTATTAGCTAACTTCCTATGATATATATCTGTGCACAGATTGAAGCAGTTGAATCATGGGAGGAGTCCATTGATGACATTGTTGCCGCTTTTGAGAAACAAAACCGGCGAAAGCTGTTGTACAGCGTCTCCTTCTACTAAAGAAAGAGCCAAAGTAGGCCATCTTGTTCTGACTATTGCCCTTATAAAATTTTGTTTAGAAACAAGTTCCTCTGCATGTAGGGCTAAGCCTACCTACATCTGTCCTCCATATGGTGAAAAGCTTTGTGCATTGGGTTGCCTTTTTTTTTAAAAAAAAAATTGGAGTTCTCAATTGCCTATTCTCTCACCGAGTATTTCTTGAACGTGAAGAGAACTAAATATATTACACTTGTGTAAATTTGACTTGTAGATTCATTTGGAAAGAAAACTAATGTACTGTATGTACATTAAAATCCAAAATCTTTACGTTGCTTACTTGTTCTGACCCCATTCGCCAACAGGTAATTAGGACCTTGTAGTCAAGAAGTTGGTGGTGTTTGAATTTTGCAGACTTGATGTTGATAACTTCATATTTTCAGGAGTTGGTTAATTAGGATGTAAACAGAACGGGATACAAAATATAATTATGTTTTGTTTTTGCACAAAATTTTTTGAAAAGGGGTTGGATTCACCCACGATTCAAGAGCAGGGTAAAGTCCCCCTTCCTCTTCGAGCCTATAAACTAAGTTTTATATTTAAGATTAGAGAAAAAAATTTTATCTTTAAATAAAAATCAAGTTGGAAGAGTGGCTCTCATTTGGACAATAAATATAATTTTTAATTAAATAATATATTTTTAGAATATTTTAAGAGTTTGGACTAAAATTTATAGTTTTAAAATGGATGAAATGTTTGTGTAATTAAGGCATAGAAGGGTAATCAGAGTATTTTTCTTTAAAAATAAAAGCATTACCGTATTGCAATGGTATTAAACAAATGTTTATAATGAAAATATGAATATTATATAACCAAATCGTGTTCTAAAACAAAGTTAGATTTCAAGACTGGAGATACCCCCTAGGTTGACTGAGTTAGCAGCCCTAATATAAAGACAAAATCTGCAAGCATATGCTATGATCAAATTGATAAATTAATCTGATCATACCAAAAAAAATTGATAAATTAATACCTATTATATATAAATTTAACTGATAAAAGAGTGAGATATACTACTATTTAGAGTGTACTCAATTCCTGAGAAATATTAATTTATTGTGATTTCAATCGTGATTCTTGAGAAGGCATTCTAGTATTACCTGAAAGAAAAGAAGATTTCACCATACTTTTAGATCGTGTATAAATTTAATTTATTTTTAAAAAATTTTGTATAAAAAAATTATTAAATTAATTAATTAAGGGTTTTACCCCCAAAATATGGTTATCTATCTATTATCATATAACTATTCTCATCAATGTCAACAAGAATATATTCATGTGGCCATCTTGCTGCCCACGTAAATAAGTCAAATTGGCTTGGTCTCCTCAATTTTATAATAGACTATCATTCTTATAATTTTTCACCTTTGAATGGTTTGTTTTTTCCCCCTTTCTAAAGATAGGTTTAATTTTATCTAATAGTAAAAAAATTAAACATTTCACCGTCCCATTTTTTTAAATGAATTGAATCTCCCAGAACAAGTTCTGATTGACTAGGGATTACTTTTTTTTTTTTTTTTGATGAAGAGTTGACTTCTGATCAGGTGAAGTTGAAGTTGGGTCAGTTTGGCCGAATTGGATCTACGAGATTTTCTGTTTTCCTCATGAACATACATATCAAGTTTGTGCATAGAACAATTGATATATATAATAAGTAATATGCTCATCTCTTAGAGAGATATATGATTTTAATTTTTATTATTATTATAAGGTTTTTTTAATTGAAAATCTCATAAATTTATTATAAATACTCTTTGAACTCTTGGACTGTGTTTCGGCCTTAATAGAGGATTAGTGTTAAACTCACTTAAATTTTTATTTATATATATAAAAAAAGAATAGAAATGCATCATATATGCTTAGACAAAAAAATCAAACAAGTCATGATTGAAATTATATAATTTAATTAAACTATATAATACAAAAATAATAATATTTAAATAAAAGGTATTAATATACAAGTAACATTCATACATAATATAATTCAATAAAAAATAATTATTAAAACACAAATATAATGCATTGTTATTTCTTTTTTAAAAAACAAAAAATAATGTTGTTTCAAAGTTTAAATATATATATATATATATATATATAATATTAACCATGTTGCGTTGGGTTAATCTCCAGTCAACTAAATTAATCTGACGTCATTCATAATCCAGTTCAGGTGATTAAGTGAATGACCAAACCGACCAAATAACCCCTCCATCGACTCATCGAAGTCCAACTCTCAATATAGTCTATATTTACATAGAATTTTAAAAAAAAAATTATAAAAAAAATTTATAAATAGCTTATAGAAATTTTTTTTTAAAAAAAGAGTTTATAAAAAAAATGGTTTTGAATAAATGAATGTTTAGATAATTATTTCTAAAAATATTTTTATTATTGATAAATTACGAAAAAGGGTATGAGTATTAAATGAGTAGAGATGAGAGGAGAGAGGAGAGAGGAGAGAGAGTATAAGAAAGAAAATAGAGAAAAAGTAGAAGAGATGATAGATGGTGTAAGAAAAAGTAGGAGAGAAAGTGTAAGAAAAAGTAGGGATAATATAATAATTGGTTAGTTTATAAGTTCTTTTACTATTCTATAAACTGCTATGACCAGTTTATCTAAAATTTTAATTTTAAACTATAATTTAATCTAAAAATCTATTTAAATAAAAATAACTATTTATTTTAAAATTTTTTCACACTAAAATTTAGAGCTAAAAACTCTAGAAAATCACGTTTACCCTAATGATACGTGTATATGTGGGCGCCCTGCGTGTGATTGTTTTTCCCCTTTTGCTTTGGAAATTTCTAGTGGCATCATCAGTTATTTCTCAGGAGATTTTTAATTTTTTTTTTCACAGGAAACGGTCAAGGCAAGTTTTCTCAAAACAATAAAACAAAGGGCAAAAATGAGGAGACTTGTAGATAATTCTTTGGAAAGTCTTTATTCAAGGTTGTCATGAAGAATAACAAAAACTCACAAAAATATAAAATATGCAGACATCGCTTTCTATTATTAAAATTTTGATGCCATAAAAAGACTTCTATCAACTTATTTATTATCTTTAAAAAATAAAAAAAAATAAAAAAAAAATTGATCTTAATCTTAAATATAAAATATATTTTATATATTTATTATTTTTTTAAATTATCTCTATTAATACTCTCTCAATAATAATTAAATAAGAAAGAAAGTGAAAAAATTAAAGAAAATAATTATAATATTTTTTAAAAATATATTATATTAAATAATCTAATTAATTTTTTTAATTTAATTAAATTAGTTAAATATATCATATATTAAAATTGTAATGAATATGGTAAGAAAAATAATTAGTGTCATTAATCCGCGAGGGACGCATGATTAAATATTAATACAAAAAAAACTACCAACTAATTAGTACTGCTTACCAATTCTTCCTTTGAAGCTTGGGTTTGAATTTATTTCAAATCTTCAACGGTCAATATTCAAATCCTCCCTCCTTAACAAACATCTCTCTTGAATTCTTCTTCGCCTCTCTGTTTTGAATCTACTTTGTCCCACCAACATTAATCACATATAAATTCCTCACCAGCACAAAACAAAATCCAACTTCAGATTCTCCAACTTCGCATTACCGAATCGCACTATCGTTTTCCTTCCATTCTCCTCTCATAGTTCTTCTCTTTTAATCTTCACAAATGGTGTTGGGATGGAATCGAAGAAAGAACAAGAACAGAAAGCTCAATCTGGAGCTCGTTATTCCGAACCACTTCATTTGCCCTGTTTCTCTTGATTTGATGAAAGATCCCGTCACGTTATCATCTGGAATCACCTACGATCGTGCGAGCATTGAACGGTGGTTCGAAGATGGGAATTTCACGTGCCCTGTGACGAATAAGATTCCCTCCAGCTTCGATATCGTTCCTAATCACTCGCTTAGGGTTATGATTCAGGATTGGTGCGTTGAGAATCGAGGATTTGGGATCGAGAGAATTCCGACTCCCAGAATACCTGTTTCTCCAACCCAAGTCGAAGAGATTCTTATTCATCTTAAAGCCTCGGCGTTGCGTTTGGATCGGTATGATTTTCTTCAAGTCGTGCAGAGAATCAAGGAATGGAGTTCTGAGAGCGAGAGAAACAGAAGATGCATTGTGGACAATGGTACTCCTAGTGTATTAGCATCTGCATTCCGTGATTTTGCGAATGACTCTATTGAGGAAAATTTGAGTTTGCTGGAGGAAATTTTGAATGCCCTAAATTGGATGCTTCCTCTTAAATTCGAAGCCCAGAAAATTTTGCAATCTTCAGATGCCTTGCGTTGCTTGGTTTGGTTCTTGAAGAATCAAGATCTTTCCGGAAAACAGAATGCCATTGTTGCTTTGAGAGAGATCCTTTCTTCTGGCGATGAACAGACTTTTGAGACTACGGCAGAAATCGAAGGGACCATTGAGCTATTAGCGGAGTTCATTAACAAGAGAATTAACCCAACAATCACGAAAGCTTCAATGGGGATTGTTTATTACTTGGTTTCATCTTCTTATCCATCAAGTGAGAAAGTGAAGATAAAATTTATTGGACTTGGTTTGATCTCTTCACTACTGGAGATCCTAATTGATGCAGACAAGAGCCTATCTGAGAAGGCTTTAGGTGTTTTTGATTCACTCTGTGACTGTCAAAAAGGTATAGAAAAGGCTTTCAGTAATGCTCTAACAGTTCCTGTATTGGTGAAGAAGATTTTGAGGGTTTCAGCTTTAGCAACAGATCACTGTGTGTCTGCTATTTGGAAGTTATGCAGATATGGATCTAAAGATGAAGAAGAAGTAGAAGAAGTAGAAGAAGCTCTGATTGAAGCGCTTCAAGTTGGTGCGTTTCAGAAGCTGTTGGTGGTGTTGCAGGTTGGTTGTGGTGATGAGACGAAGGAGAAAACAACAGAGCTTCTGAAATTGTTCAATCCTTATCTGGCTGGCTTGGAATGCATAGACTCAGATTTCAAGAATGTCAAGAGATCATTTTGAAGCTCAAATTCTTTTTGAGATTTTGGTAAACGTTAATTTACTTCCATAGAGTCAGGGAAGATAGGGTTATTAGAAGAATTCATCATACATAGAAAGGTAAGAGTAGATAGGAGATTCATTTTGTACATGACAGTAAGATTGTATTTTCAGATTTAATTAGAAATAATTCTCTCAAATATATTTTTTATATCTATAACTTTAATTCTCTCAAATATAACTTAAAATCTTGTGTTTAAGTTCTAAAACCCCTTCCAGTTATATAAATACTTGTTGGTTTGTGTTGTTTGTGATTTTATCCATACATACTCAAGAAGAGAGCAAGGAACTCCATACAATTTATGGCTATTAAGAAACATAATAGTTATTTAATATTTTTAGTCTCTTTTTGTTTATCTGGTCGTCGTGATTGTATTTGAACCATTTATTAATTGGAGAAACTTTTTCATTTTGAAAGTTTCTAATTCATTGAAGTCTAAAATGTAAAGGATTCAAAGCAATTTTCGTAGGCACGTGAAGGCAATAAAAGTCTGATCCCACACTTTTTTACGACAGAGAGGTTTCATTTGACTACTTTCTTTCCCTTTGACCACTTCTAACCAATTCTGCTCACCTATAATTCTTTATTTTCATTTTCATTTTTTTTTTTGCCAAACTGCTCACCTAAAATCCACCAACACTAATCCGTTTTCCTTCTTTCTTCTCTGTTTTTTTGTTTTTTAAATTACTAGTCTGAATCTTTTAAATTAAATTTCAATTTATAATTTATATCCATTTATTTATTGTTTATATTTTAATATTTCAAGGAAAATAAGTCAATTTGACCAAGCTATTAATATTTTCATTTAAATATTTAATATAAAAATTAGTTTATAGAATAAATTTATATCTTAGATTAGCTTTTATATTCTGACATAAAAAAACTCTTATATTAAAGATTCAATTAACTTTTTAGAACACAAACTTTTGATTAAGTTAGTGCTAATCATTGTCCATGGCATTCATGGGGATGCAAAAACTACTTAAAATGCAATGACTAAAAAATTAGAGTCAGTTTTGTTGGATTTACTTTTTTAAGCCAATAAAGTAAATTTAATTTTAAAAATATAATTAATATCTTAAAATATTTAATTATACAATTAATATTTTAAATTAATTTTAGAAATATAATTACTATATTAAAATATTTAAATTATTATAATTTTACTAATTTACTAACAAAATTATAAAATTTTATTTGATACATACCACATCAATTTTTTATTAATATATTATTATTTAAAATATTATATATATAATATTATTTTAATAAATTTTATTAAATAAACTATAAAATATATTCACTACCTTTTTTAATCAATATAATATATATAATTTTTTAAATAATAATATATTAAAATTAAAAACTGATGTGATATAGGTCGAATAAAAACTCATATTTCTATTATCATTGAAAAAAATAAAATTATACCAATTTAAATACTTTAAAATACTAGTTATACCTTCAAAATTAATTCAAAATACTAATTGTAACTTTAAATACTTTAGAGTACTAATTGCTCCTTTAAAATTAATTTAGAGTTTAGATACAATTTTACCTTAAATAATATATATATATATATATATAATACAATGATTATTGGTCATATATTATTGTGCTCATGAAAGAGCACGATCAACTAGAACACGGAGATTAAATTAGAAGCGTATATACATGTGTATCAACAGAATAGAGTATTAACAGCATCATTCGGCCTTCAAGTTGAACTAAAACCATCAATTACATCATGAGATCTCTACGAGAGTTACTGAGCCTTGTATCTTTTCTCCACTTCCTCCAGACTTAGGATCTCCTTCTGAATCTTACAAATACGGTATATAGACCTGCCACCACAGTTCAACTGATAATGAAGTTAATTCCATTAAAAAGCAATGAGGCCTTCAGTTTGTAATAGGGGTTGTGTGAAAACAGAGTCCCACACTGAAAGAATGTTCCGTTTAAAATGTTGATGTGTGCTAATAAAAGTCCTATGCTGCTTAATTTCAAGTGAGCTCATGTGATAGCCGCTTATAAATAGGTAGTGCCTAGTGTTAGTCTAGTCTAACTCGTCTACTTATTTGCTTAGTTTCACAAATGATTTTTCAGAAATGGTCATCATAATGATACATGACAGGCAAGGATCCAAATCCAAGCTTTCCACTATGGTGGTATTGTTACTTACCAGTAGAGAAGACATGCTGCAACACAAAGTATCACGTTTCTCTGGGCTTTGTAGATCTATATAACACCAATTCATGTTCAGTCAATGAGTCAATAGCGTATGGTACTTTTGAAGAAACAATTGCAGGGTGAGTATTATAGTCATACAGTAGTCAGATTACATGTTGGCAGCCAACTTTAAGAACCAAAAGATCAAGAACTCTACGAGACTACAAGTCTACAACAATAACCTTCAATCCTAAATCATATCAAGTAATAAGTTTGCTGTCAATGCAAATTATATGCTTGATATTGAACATTTATTTGTAAGTTCCAGCACGAGTTTCTCCTATGCATGTATAAATATTGTTAGGGATCACAAGAAGCAAGAAAAAGTAGAAATATAAAAAGAACAGAACAGCCCCAACCTGATTATCAATTATCATATGCTTTAGATAAAAAGTCCACCTTTAGAACCATACTCATGTTTCCAGAACTATCTGACTATTTATAAGAAAGATAGCCTGCTATATTCTTTCTGCATTATGCACGATGCTAACAGATGATGTGGCTAACTGAGTGAGTTAGGTTTGCTAAATATGCTTTAGATTGAAGGCCGCAGATGATTTCAGGAAAAGTAAACTGAAAACAATATTAACAGCATTAAACAAGAGAAGTTCAACCAACAGTGGCAATGAAAATTAGACATAAAAAGTCTCACTTTTTTATATTAGCAGCAAAGAGCTTCAATTAAAAAAGGTGAGCAAACTAAGAAAATATGGATCTCAAAATGATGAGCATAGCATTTAAAAGTGCTCTGCAGATATACAACTCTAGTTCTAAACCAAGAGCACCAAATCTTTTAAATCATATACTACATCCATGGTAAGATAGCATCGATTATCTGTCATCCCTCAAAGTAAACGACAAGTTGAAAACAAATCTATCCATGGTGCCCAAATCCTTATTTAGTTGCTTTGTTTATTGAAATCCATCACATTCTTTTGATTTCAGAACAGTTTCCCCTCGAATGATTCTTAAAGTGAAGCTCGTCAGCTTCATCCACCCAATCCCCATCAATTAACTACGCAGATTCAGTTACCACAATATACACTACAAAGAACTATGAAGTCTCCAACCAAACCACTTTTTAATTGCATGGCTCAGGAAGCACAACTTCTTTACTTTTTAATGAGAAACGATTGAAACCACCAGCCCAAAAAAAACATAACGATAAGCCGATTAATTATCTCACCTCAGACTCGAAACCTCGAAGAAAGAAGGGGGGGGGGGGAGAAGAAAATATATGAATGTGAAAGATGCTTACAGATTTCTCATATCGGTCTCTCTCTGCAGCAGTACAGACCTCAGAAGTACACATCAAGCGATGCTCATTCTTCCAGTATAAATCTGGAATCAACCACAGATCCTCCTCATTCAGTACGAAAACTTAAAAAATTCCACTTCCAAAATTGCAGAAGTCGCATAGAAACACACACGGAAACCCTAGAGAAAGAAAATTGGAATCACCCAATCCCAAGCCGCACCCAAGAAAAGGAAGATAGAGAGATGAATACCGAGAAGCTGGAAGGTAGAGAAGGGAAGAATGAAGAGCGCGGGTTGAAGAATGTGAGAAATAAGAGAGACGAAACGGTTCTTGAGGAACTTGGGAGAGGGAAGAGTGAGCAGAACGGCAATGACTGCTTCAGCTGCTATAACGTAGCTCAGAATAATCCACTGAAGCGCCATCTTTGGTTGATCGTTGATGCTTGATATCAAAATTCACTTGCCTACTCCTCCTTCCTTCCTCAGGGACCAGCTAGTTTAATGTGAGCGGCGTCGGTGAACAACATTGCTTACAGATGAAGTTTAGAACACTTTGTCTGCAAGGAAAATGTCAGGTCAAGAGGGAAAAATCTAGGAGGAAAAATGACGCTTAAAATTAGAGAAGACCTTAAATTTTGAAAATGACATTAGACAATCAACGTCATTGTCACATACAGAAAATAATCTAAAAAATTCATATCACAATACTTTTGAAAATTGAAAGCTTTGTTATAAAAATATGAAGGGAAAATTCTAGAAAACTTGTGTGTGTATTCCTATTGAAGATGCTTACTTATCCCACTAACTTCAATAATTGATTTAATATTAGAAAATCTTTGGGGGTGTTTGTGCGTGTGGAAACTTGCTTAATAGGGGAAGTGGAGTTTTGGCCTTATGGGCTAAGGGTATTCCTAGTGAAGATGCTGTTCGCAAAGGTACCAGTTTCTGGCTCTGCCATTTTCTCCTTGGTTCAATCCCATGCTCCACAGTCGGAATTGCTACTAGGATTCATTTGGTTGGAAATAATTGGGTCAGTTTTTACAGAAATAGAAGTAGAATTGAGTTAAAAATAAATTTTAAAAATTTATAATAAAAAATAAATATAAAATTGATATATATTTATTATTTAAAATAAAATAGTTTAAAATATTTTTTTATAATTTAAGAAAGTTAAAATTATTTTAACTTTTTTTTTTAACTTTCTGGGGTTATATGTAAATTAAAATTGCTGAGGTTATATGTGATCGAAAAGTACCAGATAAAGTAAAAGGAAAGTTTTATCGCACTGCTATAAGACCAGCAATACTTTATGGAAGTGAATGCTGGGCTTTAAAAGGACAGTACGAACATAAAGTTGGGGTAGCTGAGATGAGGATGTTGATATTGATGTGTGGACATACAAGAAAAGATAAGATTCATAATGAACATATACGGGGAAGAGTTAGAGTGGCACCTATTGAAGAGAAATGGTAGAGAACTGTCTTAGGTGGTTTGGACACATACAAAGAAGGCCAAGGGATGCGCCAGTGAAGAGGGTGGATCAAATAGTATGGACACCGGTTAAAAGGACTAGAGGAAGGCCAAAGAGAACGCTCAAAGAGGTCATTGAGCGGGATCTCCTGATTAATAACCTATCCAAGGATTTAGTTTTTTATAGAGCACAATGGCGTCGTATGATCCATGTAGCCGACTCTATTTAATGGGATAAGGCTTGTTGTTGTTGTAAGAAAGTTAAAATTATTTAAAAATTTTATAATTAGAATAAAATAAAATTTAAAAATATTATAAAATAAGAGAAGATGAAGAAGATAAAAAGGAGAAGAAATAATAAAGTAATAAATTGAAATATGAGGCAAAGGAGTATTCCTTATATACTTATATATTTATTTGTACAAATGTCTTATGTATAATTATTATTTATAAACCATAACTATTAAATGTTAAATATAAAATTATAAAAGAATAAAAATAAATATAATGATATTAACATTAAGAAACTCTTCTCAAAACATTAATTGAGAAAATTATAGGTTTATGATATAAAAAAATAAATCTTAAAAAAATCTTAAGAATTATATGAACATTCACATGAAAAAGAAATATCTATAACAAAAAATATTATTTTTATTATTATCATCTCAATTTTTATTTTTTTTAATAAAATTAAAATAGTTTAAAAAATAAAAGTAATTTTTATAATAATAAATAGAGTAAGTACCCAACTTTATAATAATATTAGGGTTTTCGGACAAAAGGGGAAAAGGGATGAACAGTTTAGAGAAGAGAAAGTATGCCAATGTCTAGAACGAACCTTATCTGGAGCCTTTTGCACTCTATATCCCCTGAATCTCATTCCCTCTATTGACGAATATGTGAAGATGTGGTCTTCTACAGCTACCCGGTATGCCATCCTCAGATTTCCCCTCTTTACTTCACCATCTTCTTGTGGCTTGCTTATCTCTTCATCTCACCCTCCATCTCAAGTTCTTCATTCATTCCCATTCTCCAAATCCAAACGACATCGCAGATGTCGTTGCTTCATTCAATCGCATGCTGGGTGTGCATGGGTTGCATATTTTATAGCCCGATATCCAATTCTGTCTGATAAAAGCTCTAATAATTTTAAGTTAGATATGGGCATACCCAATATACCCAAATCATATGTCATACTCATATTGTGAAAAAAAAATATAATTATAAATTTATAAAATAATACCATATTTATTTATCTTTAAGAGTTAAATAATATTTATAATCTATTCAAAATAAAATAATAAAGATAATAATTAAAATTTTAAGATCTATTACATATAAAAAATAAATATTGAAATTTAAGTAGCTTATAATTATAACTTTACATCAATCTTCCTAATATTAATAAAAATAAAATATCTAAAAAATAAAATAAATAATATAATTTTTAATATAATTATATGATAATTAATAAAGTTAAAAAAAAAAATTAGTATAGTTATAAATATTAAAATATATAATTTACCTACTTAACTACTTATATTTATAAAATTATTTTCTAATTGTCAGTAACTATCATATTCTTCCTTTTAAGATAGAGAAAAAAAAAAAGAATAGGTAGGGCATGATAGTTCCCATGTCCGGTGTTCAACCCGAAAAATATATAGACTATATTTTGCAGTTTTATACCCAGTCCTATCCTATATTTATCAGGTTAGATAAGATATTTTTATTGCAGACACATCCCAAGCCAACTTTTATGCACAACTCTACTCCGTAGGCGTCCCTCTCCCTCCATCTTCGAAATTGCCAATACTTTAGGAGCCGTTGTCAAGATGAAGCAGTATCCCACTGCTATTTCACTTTGTTCTCTGGTGGAGTTGAAGGGTTTCACTCCATCTTTAGTTTTCCTGAGCATTTTGATCAATTGTTACTGCCATATGGTTCAGTTGGATTCTGCTTTCTCTGTAGTGGGGAAGATTTTCAATATGGGTTTTCAACCGGATATTATAACTATAACTACACTAATGAAGGGACTCTGTATCAATAATATGGTTGGGGACGCTTTGGATTTGCATGATGAGCTAATTGCAAAAGGATACCTTTTGGACGAAGTTAGCAATGGCACAATAATCAATGGACTATGTAACATGGGGGAAAACAGCATCTGCTGTCAAATTACTCCCAAAGCTGCCTAGACTAGCAATGAAGCCTGATGTAGTTATGTACAACACAGTCATCGCTGCATTTTGCAAGGATGGGTTTGTCAGCGAGGCGTTTGGTTTGTTTTCATAAATGATTGGCCAAGGAATATTTCCTGACATGGTCACGTACAACACTCTAATTGATGGATTCTGCAAAATCCATCAGTTGAAAGAAGTTACTCAGTTGCTCAATGATATGAGGCATCAGCTTGGACGTTATTTCCTTCAATATATTGGTGGATGCATTTGGTAAAGATGGAAGGATCATTGAGGCTCAAGCTGTGTTTGCCAAAACATTAAAATTGGTCAAAAGCCTACTGTTGTTTCGTATAACAGATTAATGGATGGATATTGTATGATCAATAATGTGCAGGAAGCCATTGAAGTATTTAATAGCATGGTTAAAAGTGGTTTGAGTCCAGATTTGTGGAGTTATAATATTTTGATTGATGGATATTGTAAGAACAAAAGATTGGATGAGGCCATATATCTCTTTAAGAAAATGCGTTTGAGAAATTTGGTTCACAACAATGGTAAGTAATAATTCTCTAATTGATGGCTTGTGCAAAGGAGGAAGAATCTCATTTGTTTGTGATCTTCTTGATGAGATGCGTCAGTGGTCATCCTCCGAATATAATCACTGATAATGTCTTGTTACATGCATTATGCAAAAGGCGGGATCTTGATCTAGCAATTACATAATTTGATCATATTGTCAGAGAGAAAATCTAACATACTGTCCGCACCTACAATATTCTCATTGATAGTTTGTGCATAATTGGAAGATTAAATAAGGGGAGAGAGATCTTTCAGTATCTTTTGATGGAAGGTTGCCATCTAAATGTTGTGTCCTATACTGTTATGATCAAGGGACTTTGCAAAGAGGGTTTGTTCGATGAGGCAAAGGCCCTCCTTGATAAAATGGAAGACTGACTGCATCCCTAACATAATCACTTTTAAAAGTATTCTGGGATATCTTCTCGATAAAAATGAGGATGATGAGGCAGAGAAGCTTCTTCATAAGATGATTTCTAAGGGCTACTTGTTAAAATGAGACAAGGTGAGTCTCTGTATTGCTTAGTTGTTTCTGCTAAAAGTTGTTGGATCTGATTACTGTCGATGTGATGTTCAACTTATATGTTTAGTAAATTTATTGCTGTTAGCATTGTTAGATTTTTGTCTTAACATGGTTTTGTTCTTTCTTCTTAATGGCTGATTATTCATTTCATTCAACTGTTTGATATGTAGGTCTTGTTGTTAATGCATTAGTGTATTAGATTTCTAAGATGAAGTTTTCTTTTATGTCATCAGCTCGGTTGGAGGATTTTGTAATCAATAGAACAATACTTTTCATTATACTGAAGAACATGAACCTTACTTGTATATATACTGTACGACTACGTTGATGTGAAATAAAGCATGTGTTTATTACCGCAGTGTTATGGTAACAGTGGTTCATCTTCAGCAACAATCTTTGAAGTTTTTAGTGAATGGAACGTTACCTTTCACCATACTAAAATCCAAGAGCTTACTTGTATGTGTAATGTACGTTGCTAAGTTTGATATTATTCACTTTACCTCTATGTATGCTCGTCAATGATGTGAAATAAAGCAAATCTCATTTTTGCCACAGCGTTATGGTGCTAGATTGGTTCATCTTCAACAATCAGTTTTGAAGAGTCTCTTTTGTGTTGCTTCTCTTTGGTTAGGAGATTGAAGAATCCATCTAATTTTATTTCTAGAGTGAGAGTCAAGATTCAAGGTAGATAGATCCCCTGAGTCCAGCGATTTGATCTAACTATTCAATGGAGGGATGTGGGTTGAATAAGTCAATTTAGGAAATTAGATTTGTAGGTTGAATGAAACACAAACAAAATTGAACATTATGCTGCTAAATGTGATGGTGCTATCATCCTCCGTTATTTTTATGCCATTCTTTGTTCTCCCTGCTACTGTGGGACAAAATAGTTACACTGAATGTTGTGGGTTTGTTCAGTTTCATGAATTATTTGACTAGTTTTGAGGTTATATAAGCAAGTATAGCTCTTAATCATTTCAATTAAGCATTGTTTTAGACTTAGAAAATACTGCATTGGCAGAATCGCCTGCAGCTCTTGATGTCTGAATTCTGAAAGTAGAAGCATTTCTTGAAGTATCTGTGTTCCAAGCAAACGAGATTCGCTAGGAAATTGGATGATAGAATTCCAAGCATGTACAGCTGCAGGAATTCTTGCAATTAAGATGGCTCTCAATCTTGTTCTCAGTGGAGGTCAGTTCCATCCACCGAACTCTAAAATTCAACAGGGTAGATCCCTTCTGAATCAGAATTGTGAAATGACTGTGCTATTCTCATCGTGAGTCGCTGGTTTGCCTGGATATGATGGCAAAGAATGCTCATTTTTGTGGAGGAAGATATCCAACTGTTGGGGTGTGTTTGCTTGAGATTATGTTTGTGTTGCGAGATGTAATTTAGTTCGCCGGCTTCCTAACATGTCACACCTTCAAGTAGGAAACTTGAGTTTTAGATAATGCTCATATCATACACTATTATGCTGAGAACTACCAAAATTATGATTTTGATTTACCCGAGTAACTAAATGTTTCTAGTGAAACCATGTTTTTAATGATTTCCTACGTGAAACTAAATACATACTTGATATCAACACAATGAACCCAATTTGGGTTTTCAGAACAGAGCTAGAGTGCATCAATGCTCACAGGCTTGCTTATAGGTAAAGAATTGAAACAGTAAAATGAGGTTTAAGCTCTGTTTAGTTCCTACACCTTTTGCAGTTCATAACGTATATCATTCCCACCAGATATCTTCTGCTCTAAAACGGCACCTAAATATGATGCAAATTGATTAAAATGTTCTCCTTCCCCACCTTTGCTTTTTCTACATGATTTCTCACTCTCAGCCAGAGGGAAAAGCCGATTGGAACAAGCAAGTTTTAGCTGCATATTCCCTTTGGTGAGCGAACTTTTCGATCGATTTATGAGCGCTCTGATTCTTGTTCGCTAACCAGAAATAGCTTCTCATCATTGCTAATCATGTCTACGTCAAGAATTTTACCGCCATGTTCTGATAAAATACAGGAACCACTTGAGTTCAGATGCTTCCTTGCCACCTGCACAAGCTCTTGCATGCTTCTTGGAACCCACAAGACAACTCCCTCTCTTCTATCCGCTTTGTGATCCCATGGATGGAAAGGAAATATAGTGCATTTCTTTCTTGGAATTTTATCTGTTGATGGTAATAGCACTTTTGCTGCTAAGAAAGATGCAAGTATATATATTTTTTATCCCCTAATATCATCAAATAAAACAAAATAGTTTCTTTACTTCAACGGGAAAAGAGGATACAATTCAGTTATGGTGGAGAAATTCCATTGTAATAATACCATTAGTCTAGTGGTAAAAGTTTTCCACTCCCCTGTAAGTGATAGCATAAATTCTCATACCTCCTAAAAATCCTCCAATAAGGCATGATATTGCTTGAGAAAGGTAATCATACCTCGAGGTTCTAGTATATTGTGGGATAATTCAGTCAACTGAGAAATTTTTGCATCTTCGAGCATTTTGATCATGTTCCTATTTCCTCCCATATGAGCTTCATCAATCGCTGTATTCCCCCATCTGCAAGTAGCAAGCCGTCAAGGAATTACCATGCAAGTCAAATAAACAAGACAGGAACACCGTTATTACAGCAGCTCAGCAGCTCCTAATCTTAACAATAATCTGATTTTACATTATAACAATAGGGGGTGTGAAAAACATACAAAGTAGCTGTCTGACCGAGATGATAAATCATACCTGTCCTTTGACAAAACACTTGCTCCTACTTCTAGAAGCAACTCAGCCATTTTACACGAACCTTCAGAGGCAGCTATGTGAAGAGGTGTACGCTGATCATAATTTCTGGCATTTGGATTAATACCGTAATCCAAGACCCGTCTTAGAAGGCTCAACTCCTTCTTTGCAACAGTCATGCAGAGAAAATTCCCAGCATGATCTACGGTAAGGGTAGCCCCCGCATCCACAAGTAAAGAAGCTACTTCTTCATGCCCATTCTTGATGGCTTCAAACAAGGGAGAATTCCCAAATTTATCTAGGACAAATTGTTAATTAAATTTAATATTATGTTCTGCTTTGCAAAGGCATTTTTTTATAACCAAAAAAATTTGTCTGTAATGATTCATTCAAATTAAAGGTAAGTTCAAAAGCTAACCAGAGAAATTGATCATCACTCCATGTTCAATAAGAAAACGAACAATTTCTACATATCCGTTCGATGCTGAAATAAGCTGAAAAAATGACACGAAAACAAGTTAATACAATCTTATTCTCTCCCTGGATATTTTATCAAGTGCTTACTTGACCATATGATTTTTCTATTACTAATATATCTTTTTCTTCTCCTTTTACCACTTTTTTTTCCATATAAAAGTAAGCATGAAGAAAATCTTAATCAAGAACTGAGGGCCTGACTGGTATCTGTTTGGGAGATCATTGCCTCCCACAAGTACCGAAGTTATCATTCCAAGGACAAGCTTCACCAAATCATATCATAGAGAGAAAGTACAAGACATTTCATATGTGCAATGAAGAAAGGGACAACACAGTAGGTTTCATTATCATAGAATCATGGAAGAATAAGTTGGGTACAGAGAGTTCATACCAAGGGTGATCTACCATCATAATCAGTCTTATTGGGATCTGCTCCGGATTCAATCAAACGTTTCAAAAAGTGAACATCTCCTTCATATGCAGCACAATTCATTCTCATAACCATCTCTGTTTCATGGTTTTCAAGAGTCAAGGAGAAGTTTGATTGTAGGAGCTTCTGCTGAAGACTGGAGTCTTTTCCCTATTAGTCAAGAACAACCATGAAATATGGAAATATCAAGAAAAGATCTTAAGCCAGCGGTAAAGATTAACACATGAATTTCTTATGCCAAGTGACGTATAATTGAATGACACAACACTGCTGCTTTGCTATGTGCAAGTGTGCTGTTATCAAGTACAGTTATAGTGGATAAAGCTCATATTTGAAATCAAATCATGACCCTTAACTTTATGCCAATTTTTCTTGATGCAGAGACAACTAAGCGATGATGTTTCCTAGGGCTAGTGAAACCACAGAAAGAAGAAAAATCCCCAGTACCACGGCCCAGACATCTTCTAGGTCCCAAATAATAATGGATAACCAGGGGAATTACAATCAATATATTTATTGGGCAATATTTTTTTAAGTTAGAGATGTTATTTTCAACAGAAGTATGAAATGGAAAGGAGAAATAAAAAAGAATTCCCCACAGTGAACATACCTCAAGGAGATTGTTCAAGATAACTCGACCATCTGCAAAATATACCTTCAGTGTTTCTATAAAGGAGTGCTTATCAAGTCGCAAAACCTTGCAAAATTCACACGCTCGTATAGTTGAAGGTTGAGGTATATCACAAAGAAAAGAAACCTCGCCAAAGAAACAGTAGTTTTGCAAATGCTTTATGAACACTTCTTTATCAACATCTTCTGTCCTCATCTCAACCTATAAAGATTATGTAATGCTGTCAGGCCCAACTTACAACTAAGAAATAACACAATACAACGGTGGCACTTTACCAATTTCCCTAAAAGAAGCAAAATGATCAAAAGACAAATAATTTAGCAATCGGAATTAAGAATGGTTTATTTGCATATCTTGATTTAACACAACTTCCTTGATCGGATTGAATATTTCAATACATGCATGAGTGAAATAAATGCTTGAATCAAAACTCTGAATCAGATTGACATTCTCTTTTAAACCAGCTGCAGTACTGCAGTTAAAGCTGCATATAAAGGGTAGTTCTAATGTTTTTCTCTAGTTCTACATCATCAATGCCTTGTCCAAACTGAAGATACTGGAAACGACCATTGCTTTAAATAAAAATACACAAGGTACAAAAATAAGTGAATCTAGGTTTTAAGGTGTTTTCATAGCCTTAAAATTGTTGACAAATTGATGCCAAATATCTTTCCTATCCAGTATCTATCATGCACAAGTCAAGAAGAAACATGTTACGAATCAAGAATCAAGAACTGAAGATTTGGATATATTACAAACTACCGGAACCAAGTGAGCATGAAAGTGACTATAAAGTGCACCTTTGTAAATAAATGCCAAAACAATGTTCAGATAAATATTGAAATGAGTAACTAGAAATTCATACCAGCTCACCATTGCATACAAGGTAAAGTTGATTGGCTACATTTCCTTGCTCCATAATCACTTCTCCTGGAAGGAAAAACTCTTCATGGACTCTGATTGCCTAACCAGAATTTCAATTAGAAATTTCTGCTAAAAACAGGACAAGCTTCTATACTGTTTCTGTTGTGTGTAACCTAATATGATATATCAAATAATGGTAGCGCTAAGTGAGGACACAAACTGAGATGAAATACAAAAATGACATTCTATTTAAAACATTGATCTACTTTAAATGCCTTCAAGTTTTGAGAATTGCATCTAGTGAGTCAAATGTTCAACATTGGAACTCATAGAAACATATACATATCTCAAGAAATTAAGATATGGGATGTGGTAGGTGTAAACAGACAAATCTAAACTTCAAAAGATAACAATTTTGATCCAAGAAGATAAAGCTTAAATAATTTCTTACAATTTGCTTAATGAATCCCAAAGAGCATCCCTTGAAAAGAGGAACTTTTTGTATAAATTGATCATACAAATTCACTGAAATCTGCAAACAAGCATCATAAAAGCATCAGGTCAATGGTGAACAAAAATGACATCATTATCTAGACTAATCAATGGCTGATTTGGTTCTCTCTTCCTTTATATTCAGCATTTTTTTTATTTTGTGCCATAATCAGATAGTATGCATATAATCTCATGGAAGTTACACAGCTCTTCAATGACCATCTCTTGTATGAAAATTGGGAAGAGCAAACACCTGAAGTCCTACACTTAGGTGACAAGGAATTAAAAAAATTAAAACATCAATACCTCTTAAGAGAAGACAAGGGACTGGCCAAATTTTGGCTTATATGTGAAAAAAGGAGTAAAGTACACTCCCTTTCTTGAAAGATGTGTAAATTACATGGCCCTCTCCTCTTTTGAAAATTTGTGGATCCCTTTCTTGAAATCAAAAGATGAAATACATTACCTCCTATAGCAAAGCTGAGGTAAAATTACAACTGTTTAAACCAATGTAAAAGTACGCATTCTCCAATTTTCTAAATTTAGAATAAGTTAAAATTTATAATTTTCAACACAAAATTCATACCAATAAAGTGGTTTCTAATAAAAGAAATCAATATTATTCTTGAGGATATCTCAACATATTTTAT
Source organism: Leucaena leucocephala (assembly GCA_037074615.1). Lineage (NCBI taxonomy): Eukaryota > Viridiplantae > Streptophyta > Magnoliopsida > Fabales > Fabaceae > Leucaena > Leucaena leucocephala. Next base: position 15,592,512 of record CM073562.1, read on the forward strand.
CTTCAAAGGGCTTTTTGTATATTTTCGTAATAATGGAGAGGGTTGTGTAATTTGCGCATCTTCCAAGAGAAGGGAGAGTAATTTACTCAAAAAATATGTTTATAAATTCTGAAACTATTTCTACAGTCAATAATTTTTTTTTGGGAAAATACCAGTAGGGATAAGCTCAACCAAAAAGAAGGAAAATATGACAAACTAACAACTTCAAAATAATTGCAGCAAATTTCACTGTTACAAAAACCTTTGCACGAATAGAGGCTGGAATATCCTGAAGCACAGCATCCTCAGTGTAACTGCGATCATACTGTAAGCGTAAATGGCCTTTTATCGCTTTAGTTATCTGCTTGTCCAAATTGTTTTTATTCATGTACTTAATAATATCAGTCATTTTGTCCCTAAACCTCTCTGTTTTTGATCCTCTCACAATCAATGCTGTCATATTACCAAGTAGGTAAGCACCGAGGATCATATCAAAGGAGACATAAACCATGACAAATATCATTTCCCTGACATTGACTGCATGAATGTCTCCATAGCCTGCAGAATGATAAAATAATACATAAGAACACATGCTAAAACAACAAAAGTTAAGCCATCTTAGTATTTGGTGAAGAAGGGTTAGATTCAGCTCTGGGCGAGGGTATGCGTACATAAATAACGAATAAACATACAGAGGGAGATCATTATTGACAGTATAAAGAAATATTAGCAGGAACATGCATTGCCACTACTATGCCTTTTAGCTAATCTATCAAATGTGAAGCAACTCAAAAGAATGACAGAAAGGAAACTACTAGTCTTGAACACACTTAAGGATGATCAATAGTCATAACATAGTCTTTTCTTTTCTCTTTTTTTAAAAAAAAGGAAAATCCAAAGTCATAGGTGAAAATAATAAAAATGAAATCCGTTCCTGAAATATAATGCTAGATTATAACCTCTAGACAACCAACTGACATTGCTAATTCATATCAACTCATGTCAGGCACTCAACAAAGTGATAAAAAATAATCCATATAAGCAGGAAAGAAAGTAAACCGGAGAAAGAGAGAGTTTGTTTTACTATAAGGATTCCTGCAATTTAGTTAAAAGCAAGAATCTCACCGACAGTTGCCATGGTAACAATTGCAAAGTAGAGTGATGTCACATAACGCTTCCAAAGATTGATATGTCTAAAGTCTGAATAGCTATAATCTCCCATCTTTAAGCTGCCTATCCATGTATAACCTTCGTTTGATGGAGGCAAAGTGGTAGCAAGATAGTAGAAGATACAGGCAGCTGTGTGGGTGCAATAAAGTTCTACAGCAAGAAGTTTTGCGATTCTTGTAAAGAGGTAATTGATCCTAATATCTTTCTCCAGCCTCTCAAAAAACTCGGTCACTCTACATGCTCGACTCAGCCTAATCCATAAAAAATACCTGATGACTTCTTTCCTCCCAGTAGCCTGACCACAGAAGTAAATTCATGTCACCTCAAACAGAAAGAAAGCTAAGGTAAGTTGCAAATGGACAACTCAAGAGAATCAACGACAACGTACATCAAGTGGATCTAATAAATCCATGCTCAGGAAATTAAATTATGGTGTTGGACAAAAATAAAAATTGTTATGCGTCAATTCTTATAAGCACTCATTCAAGAGATTCAATCGAAGAAACAATATACATCAGAAATCATTCGTGTTAAATAGAACTTTCAAGTATATTCAACGTAGTAAACAGGAATCGGAAGGGACTTGTGCTCTGTGCTTTTCAACTTTAAAGTAAAGTTCTTAAATAGAACCACATTAAAACTAAAACCAAAACCAAATCAGAGGTTGGCTTGGAGCCTGGTCGTCGTATAGGTAAATGAATAAATAAATACCTTGTAAATATAATCCCAAGGAAGACAGCTAAGAATATCAACTGTGAACCGAGACTTCAGGTACCTACAATTGAAATCTCAAATAAAAGTATCAACAAACTATTTTGGGGAAAAAATATTGAAAGATGAAATTAAAATTGGAAGAATATGAAGGGCACCTCGTGGCAATTTGATTGTGATCGTAGACCATGCAATAGGAATGGATGTCACGATAGGCGACGAAGAATCGGATGACGATATCAACGAGGAAAGCAAACTGGCCGGCGATGTCGAGCAAGAAGACTTCCTCAGGCAATCCTCTGAAGAATCCAAACTCCAGAGGAGTGAAGAAGGAAGAGTACACTGCCCAAGACAGAATGAAATACTTCCACAATCTGTACCATCTGCAAATTTTCCAACAAAGTTGCCACCATTTCTGAGAAAATAGAACTTGGCAGAGTCTTCGAAACTTTCAACGACATTTTTTTTTTTTTTTTGCCAATAAACTTCACAGCTTCAGGGAGAAGTGAATAAGAAACCATGATTCGATGAAGCTATTATATATATATATATATAACCATGAAGCTAGTTGGCGCCAAAAAGGCAGTTACCGACTGGCTTCGCTTTTTCGGATCTGACAGATTTAAGCCTAACATACATTTGGGCCCGCTCAAGGACTTTGGGCCTTAATTTTGGGCTTACAGATTCCAATCTTCGGCTTTGTATTTATTCTAAAGATAAGTTGCTTGTCAAAAAAAAAAACAATTAAGTTCATTTCAGGAATTGCATTAGATAAAATTTATGTTGAAAAAAAATAAATATATAAAAAATTACTAATATTAATAATAAATCGAAGTTATGCCAATATATTAATTGTTGCATTATCATGTGGATTAAGGGTTAATAATTTAACGGAACCTCACACACGTGGATGCATGTCCATTATTCTATCTTATCATGTAGTCCATCGTATCCCGATTAATAACATTCTCACATTTTTCCACATCATTAAATTAATTATTTGAGAATGCTACTTTAATTTTGGGATTGGATTTCTCTTTAGACTGTAGACATTTAGCAACTAGCTAAAAAAAAAAAAGGGGTGAAATCACAGATTCATAAAACAATAGTTTCTTGAGGCTATCATAATTAAACAATAAATTAATTAAATATTAAGTAATTGTATATCATTCATCTAACCATAATTAAAATTTTAAGCTGAAACATAGGGGAAAAAATACAATTTTTTTTATTTGAACTTTTCTGGAGAGATGAAGTACTGGAAACCCTTTAAAAGGTTGTTTCACTACCAATTATACTTATATTGAAATCATGACAAAAATAGAAACTATTTAAATTAATCAAAGAAGCCTGTTAAGAACCATTTTTACCATTTCCACGGTATAACATGCATGTTATAGAGAGAGAGAGTAGCCGTTGGAGTAATAAGTGACTCTAGTGTGGAGCGAGACTTGAGTATTGGACATTGGTATAACAAATCAAAATCATTTTATAGTTATGAAATCAAACATGTTTTCTTTCTTTTTTAAAGGAAGTTAATTTTGTAGTAAAGGAAAATCTAAGGAAAGTGAATTATCTCGAAAAAGAAAAGGCTTAAACTTTTTAAAATGAAAAAAAAAAAAATTGGATTGTCATTCGATCATTCAGATTCACTCAGTATAAAACTAAATTAAGGAAAGAGATCCACTTGATCAGTCTAAATTAAAGGGAACGGTTTTGGGAAGAAGTTATAGAGCGGTTTACCGGCGGGAGAGGGGGAGAGAGAGAGAGACGTACCCGTTCTCTGGACGAATCAGGAATCGGCGGCGTAGATTAGTGGCGCCACCACCGTGTGCGGAGGTTCCGGCTCGCCAACTAGAATCGGCGTCGGGGAAGCAGAAATCGAAACGAGGATGAAACCGGAATCTTTTGCGTGGCTGTTTCCTCGCGGCGTTGCACTCTTCTTCTTCGTCGTCGTCGTCGTCATGTCGTCTTCTCATCGTCGCGGGGTCCATTGTGTGAAGCTTTTTTCCACAGTGAGAAGAGGAGAGGAGAGAAACAGAGCACGAGGAAAATCTTTTTATAGCTAACTATACATCTCCGCTTTTATTATTATTATTATTTATTTGTTTTAATTATGCTAACTAATCAACGGACATAATCTCAAATAATTTTATGCTTAAAAAATAAATGAAGGAATTAAGAAATAAAAAAGGTTTGTGGAAATTATTTTGGACGCTGAGAATGAGAACCTTGCAATAGCTGCATGTTAATGGCGACAAAGAGAATCAGAAGAAGAAGAGTTTGGAATTTTAGGATTTGATAATAAGCATCAACTTTATTATACGCTTTAATCTCAAATCCATCCCTTCAACAATTTTATGCCTTTGGAGAGGACAGCACAAATTAAAGCATTTTATCAAAGAAGTGTGTGTGTGTGTGTGTGTTATGGTGGATTTTGTTTTGAGTGCATTACGAATTAAATTTTTACTTGGAGTAGTTTATTTTAACATTATTTAAAAAACAATTATATGACTATTGGGATAAATTTAAATACTATTAGACTCAATATACAAATAAATGTTCTAAAGATATTTCCTGTATTCATATAGATAAAATTTATTTCATCAAAACTAACCTTTATCATGTTATATCATTAAATTTATAAATATATTACTCGATTCAATATTTAATATAAAATTAATTGATTAATTTAAGTAAATTAAAAAAATTAAATAAATTTAATTAAATTTAATTTCTCGAGATAAATTTATATTATTAATTAATTAACTCTTATGTTAATTATAACTAACTGATTTAATTGATTTATTTAATTATTAATTAATTTTTATATTAATTATAATTAATTTATTTAATTTTATTAATTTAATAAACTAATTTTGATATAACATATCAATATGAGATGGGTGTTTAACCCAGGACATGAATTGCCTTTTGCTCAATTTTAGAGTGAGACAAATCTCTCTCTCTCTCTCATATCTTGTTGCCAATTCCACTAAAATATATTCCAAATGTACCTTTTTTCTGTAAAAAATAAATCAACATATACCTTTTCAATTAGCTTTCGGCCTTAATCAATGGCTGAGATTTTGCAACAAAAGAGTAATTTTTCCATAACTTTTATTATCGTGTTATTTGACAAAATGTTCTTGAAAGCATAAAGTTCACCGTCTAAGCATGAAACTTTTTAAGAGATGAGATTATTTCTACCAGGAATTTGTGCTTACGTATTTGCATGTTCATATTTTAGTATATTTAACAAGCTTGTCAGTTTGTGCTGATCTATTCTCTCACTCAGCATATCAATTGGGAATTCTCACTCAATATTAGTTGATTGTTACACTTAATGTTCTTCTCTTAAGAATAACTAACATGTAATTTTATGGTTAAACATATGTTTAATATAATTTGGCATGATTAGATTAGACAATTTCAGTTTTGAGATTTATATAAAGAAAAAAAAAATCAGTTTTAAGAGTCAAGTTGAACGATACCATATGCCATATGGGAGGCAAATTTCTTGGAGACACAGTCTATTATATGCCCTTGGTTCTATTTTCTCGCTTCTTTCATTACATAGTTTACATTTATCATATGTGAGAATATAAATCTTATTATATTATACAACTAATAAATATAAACAAATTTAATCAAAATGAATATAATTATACCTCTTTAATTTAATTACTCTAAATCACAAAATTTCTCTGATTAAATGTTAGATGTTAGACTTTGATGAACTCTTCATCTTGATTTCCTAAATAGACTCATTTGAATTTGAATCCTCCAAAGTCTTATTTTCTTTTCCTAAGAGACCACAAACAAGTCTTTTCTAGTTGAGTAATTTTTTTCTGTTTGACAAATACTGAGTTCTTGAAATTATTCCTTTCAAACCAACTTATGAGGGGATCCCACGCGGTTTCCATAGAAAAAGCACCTTTTCCAGTGTTTTTCTTTTGCATTTATTATTAAATATAAAATTAAGGGATATTGAATCAATCCTTTTCTTATCATTACACAAAGGTATCTGTCAATTATCATCAATAACATCATAAATTCATATTGGGGAAAATATTTTCCTTAGTCCAGCATACCTTAATTCAACCAAAGGAAGCTTCCTTCACACCATCAAAATACAATCAGGTTGCTCCCAACTTAAAGGGAAAATTCGGTTCAGTCCCCGGTTCGATCCACACTGTCACTGGCCGGCTCTACTTCAATCTTGATTGTTGCAGCAAATGGTTGTCACAAACCCAATGAAAGAAAAGGGATGAATGCTCCACAGCATATTACTGAATACCCTAAAAGAATAATCTCACATTGTGGAGAAGAAAGATTCAGGTTATCCCATTCTTGACAGAACCGCCAGAACAAACAAAAACCCTAACAGTGCATGAAACAGGCAAAAATTACAGCCTAAATCGTGGTTGTTTGGAATGTTGCATGTTAGTAAAGGACAAGGAGAAAGACAGGTACTATTCATATAACCCAACATGCCTTTGATGCCATTATGCAGGAAAGTGGACGTGCTCCTTCCCATATCATCTCTAAAATACATCATGAAAAGCAGCCAGGGTGGGTGTATAGGCAAAGTAGTGAGCCTTCCCTCAAATGAGAAACCAAATCCAATTTACGGGTCAATGACATTGTTATATTCAATTAGGCAGAAGACCTTCAAATGCATCAAGATGATATGGGCTCGTAAGGGTATGATAACCATGGATGCTTAAGGGCCTCGGTAGCGGAAGCCCGCTTCTTTGGGTCAACCTCAAGCAAATAAGCAACAAAGTCAATGAAGCCTTGGTCTCCCATTGGCAATCTATGCCTTAAAGATGTCTTCTTGGGAATCAAGTGTTCTAACCTGTTGGTCTCCTGTACAAGACAGTAACTTCACTGCGTAATTATCTAGAGTAAAATGAAAATGAAAAATGTAATAGAATTTACATAAATAAATAAATAAATAAAAAGAACTAGTTTGATAGAGAGAACCCAAGATGGGGACTGGTTTTAGAAAGAGAGATAAAGGCGAAGGAAACTAGTCTGAGAGAGAGAGAGAGAGACCGATGAAGCACAATGAAATCAATTTTCTATTAATAAAAAAGCCATCGCCATGTGTCCTGCTTCATATAATTTGATGCATCTAATGGTTAATTTAAATGACAGCAACCTGCTTAAATTTCTATGAATTCAGGGGATCCGTCTCGCAAAAAGAACAATTGAAATAGGACCTTTAGTTCAGGCCAGATGCCAAATTTCTAATATATGATGCATGATGCATTCATTTGTTTTTTTAAAAAGAAAAGAAAGAATAATAATAATAATAATAATAATAATAATAATAATAAACATAAGCTTCCAGATTGCTGGCCAGTCCATTTCTTTTACAATGTAAACTGAAAATGCAATTCTAACCTGATGGCGTTCATAAAGCATATGATTTTTGGTGAAGTACTTAAATGTATCCCTTCCTTTTGTGAGCATACTTTGATCAATTGGACCGATGATGCCAATCACCCGAGCAAGTAATGTTGCAGGTGAATCATTTTGAAAGAGGACCTGAATAAACAAATATCAACATCAAGCCACTACATGAACATAGGAAGACTGTATCCTGATTGTATCATCATACAAAAGGGAAGACGACCTTAATAGGAACCCTCGCTCCTATAAAGAAAATAATAATAATAATTTGGCCCATAAATGTCCCACATTCCAAGTAAATAAATAACTTCAACAACAGTCTCACCAACTTCTATGACAGTGCCATTCTTGTTAATCACAATTGCATCTTTCATGGACCAACATGAATTTTTAGCAACCATGAAGACCCTAACAAAACCCAAAGCTAAAACACTATTTACAGTCAAGCGCTGTGGGATCAAGTCATTGCAATGTGCCGAGTAGCTAACTGATCTAAGTTTAATTAACAGAGACTAAAGTTTCTACAAGGAATGATTATAAAGGAAAAATGATAGCCTTGCTTGGAAAGGCTTAACTAGTGATCTCTAACTTCAGGAAAACTTACTTTGGAACTGAGGGAGTGGATAGCATTTTAGACCTTTTATCAAGGACTCAAGTGTGCTTACCTTGGGTGAGAAATTTGATGGCTCTAGATAAATCGTTGTTAATGAAAAATTCGCACAGTATACTAAACCCTTCCATTTCAAAGTGCATTGGCCATATATTATACTTACGTTGCCAGTACAAAGTTCTGCCAAAATGCAGCCAAGTGACCAGATATCAATCTTCTTGTCATATGGAAGTCCCAATATAACCTCAGGAGCCCGATAGGACCTGGACTGGACATATGAGCAAAGGTGATCAGTCTCATAACAACTGCTCCCAAGATCAATGACCTTCACCTCACATCTATTATAGCTTTTCACCAAAATATTCTCTGGCTTCAGGTCACAATGTATTAGTCCAAGACTGTGCAAAAACTGCAGTGCTTCCAAACACTGAATTGTAATTGACTGCACAAATAAATTCAGAAAAGTTTCAATGACGGCAGAAAAGATGAAAATAAGACATCATGATTCATGAAGTAGATGAAACACCCAAACCTGCAATCTTGGCATTGTGAAGTATACTTCGCCCCCTGACTCTCTATTAAATTTATGAAACTCATATAAGTTGGCTTTAAGTAGTTCACATACTATTAACAAATGTTCCTACAGAATAACAGGAAAAAGAACGAGAGTGTCAATCAGCTGCCCAACGAAACGGCCAAACTATCAATAATAATTGGTAAATAAATAAAATCATGCATATGAGTCTATATAATTACTAGACCCAATAATATAACGGAATTTATTTTGAACTTAAACACCAGTGTATCAGATTCTGAAATTCATGAAGCACAAAAACTTAAAGAATAGTCATGTCCATCTTCAACAAATGTTGGACACGTTAGAATTTAGAAGTTGGCTTTATTACGGCTGCCAGCACAAATAAATATGGAAGAAACATTAAGCAAAAAACAAGATATAGAGAAGACTCAAGTCCAGGTATATGAAGCAAATGTTTGTATCTTCCTATGGAAAAATTTCAGCAACAGCTTCTAAATTTCACATTCTATTATTCTAATATGTTCACTTGCCTTACACTTTGCATTATAATTTATAACAAGTGACCTAGTCAGTGCCAAAACAACTAACTGCTAGTAACAACAAAAGGTGGGCAACACCTAAGTAACTGTCTTGGAAGCTTTTTTTTCAGGGACAAAAAAATGTGAGGTAGAGAAAAAATATAACTGAGAAAACAGAGTACTTCAAAAATTTTAACTGGACTTCATGATTCATATTTTAAAGTGTAATTTTCTCTCATAGCTACAATTGCCCTCATCATTACAATTGTTATCTTTTCCACTAAATTTCAGTCCATAAAAAAGCCTTAAAAACAGTTGCTGCACGTCATGCAGCAGGATCCCCCGTTGCAGGGAATCCAAACTCCTCATGCATGGCAAAAGATTTGAGCTAGAGAAAAGATCAGAGCTTTTAGCTTGGAACAGAATATATTTTAGATGGTCAATAAAGAAAATAATACTACCAATAAGTCAATGAACAAAAGAAGGACCCCAAATCCAGATGATGGATGACACAGGAAAAAGAATAATTTAAGTTGATTGCATGCTTGGAAATGTGATTTCTCAAAAATTTTAATAGATAAACACACACCTGAAACAGAAATTAACTTCAAGTAAAAACTTAATAGTACAAAAAATATATCACTAGCATATTCAACAATTACTTACTCTATAATAAAAATAATCATACAATCGAAGAATGTGATACTTGTCTGCAGGATCATGTTTATTGACATACTTTAGAAGCTTAAGCTCGTCAAGGCTTTGGTCAAAGAAGTCCTTGTTGTTCTTTATTATTTTAACACAAACATCCATGCCTGTATGCAAGTCATGAGCTTGTATGGCTTTGCTGAACGCAGCAGATCCCAGATACTCAGTAACATGATAGCGCCCAGCTATTACAGAATTTAAAACAACATGGAAATTCTTGTCCTCCTCAAAGCCAGTTCTGGGCACCAAAACAAGGGTCCAGAAAAATTATAGAAGAAAAAAGAAACAAGAAATATCAAAGCTCATTGAAGCCTTCTGACACTTGACCAAAAAACTCATTAGATATCAGTGTATACCTCACTATTTCAAGTTTCAACATCTTTAAAGGAATTATCATGAGAAACATTTCATACCATATTGTCTAAGTACATATGTTTTTTTTTTTTGGTTGATGCTACAACGAATAAAACATAATTAACAACTACCAAATGAAACAAATTTAGGAATTTAAAACAACCATCAACTAATCCACGGCATAGGAATACTCACAAGTCCAAGTATGCAATCAACTTAAAGTGATGGTGACTTTAAGAAGAAGAAGAAGATCAAGAAATCTTTAAACATACTAATTTCTTGAAGGAACTCATAGATATGTGAAAAACTAGAGTGGGCTTGTGCATTTACATAGAGCCCAATATGAGTTACACTATTCACAAGTCACAAACAGTGTGATTCCCTACACTTTTTATATTTTATATTGATAGTAGATATTATTAGTGGATATGTATATCTTGACTTCAAAAGAGCTTTGAATCATGCTTAGTAATCTTATAGCTCAGATCAGAGTAAATATGAAAACATGCCTGTTTTTCCTATGCACAATCTTCAAATTGAATGTTTCAAACTCCTCTTCCTGGGCCTTTATTTGCCTTAATTGCCCTTGCACAGCAGCAGCATCTTCATCTTCCAGCGATGTCCCTAAATCTTTTTCCTCTGCAATGCCAACTTGTTCACCTTCTTCTAGCCTGACCTGTGCTGTTTCAGTATATACATAATTTGAGACTGCCGTTGAAGAAGAGTTAGTGGATCTTACTTCATTAGCATTATTCTCGTCCCTTAAACTTTTAATGGGTGAAGAATCACTGCTTTTCTGCTTCCAAGATGTAAGCATGTCATCAGATCTCACAAATGCATTAAGATAGTCATCATTTTCATCAGCATTGCTGTTATTTGACAATAGGGGCTTACTGGAACGAGCGTGGATTATCTGGTCATCTTTTGGTGATTGGGGATATGAGAACCTTCCATCAGAATGACCATTAATCTGCAAGAACAAACCTTTATCATCACCAGCGACATACTTAGCCAACTCAATCTTGCCATTTTTCTTCTTATTTTTGTTCAATTTATTAATGGATTTTTTATCCAAATTATGCGGAGAGTGTCTGGAACGACCATGTCCTACATCACAATCACAGAGATACTCTAAGTTCCCTTCACTGCTACCACCAACCAAACTTTCATGAACTTCATTGCCAATGTCTGCAGCATCTCTGTTGATCCCCACCCCAATTGACCTAACTGAACCTAGCTGATAATCATCAATGCGTATATCCGCAAGTTGTGGTCTTTCACTGCTATTCAGAGTGTGCCCATCTCCTAGCAAGACCAATTCATTTGTCTGAGGGACAAAGCCCTGCCAGACAGGTTTTGCCTGCATTACATGCAGTTCTTCATCCATAAATTGTCCATCATACCGAACCATTAATCCATTCTCTTTAGTGCTTCCATACATTTCAGTTATCATCAAACCAATTGAATCATCTGACATTATGACTGGTTCAACATTCCTTTGTTGAACATACTTCTCTTCAGAGAAGTAAGAATCTTCACCAAAAGATTGATCATAATCTTCATCTCTGACTGTACCTCTGAACTGAGGATCTGGAACACTTTCATGCCCAGTTGCCTTTTCATTGTCACTCGGATAATCAATTTCATGTGCCAAAAACCAGGCCTCATCCTTAATAGGTTGTCTCATGTAGCCAACATCGCCGTCATCATCATATTCATCAGAGTCCCAATATTCATTAGAATAGTCAACAGATTCACCCAACCCATCTCCAATTGTGGCAAAACCAGATACAAGATCAGATGTATCCTCTGTAATCCCTTGATTTACAGATAGCCAATTGCCCCCTGCAGCTCTCCTCATTCCTGAAGCACACGGGTGAATGTAAAAGCTAGTCCTTAGAACAAAGAGATCAAGCAAATAATGTAGCGTGAATAATTGATACAATAATAAGGAATAAATATAACACAGCGCTGAAGCTACTTCTTAGCAGGAATTAAATTAAGTTTGATATACTCAGAAATTTGACCAGATTTAAGATCTGTTCTAGATGGAAGGCACATGTCAAAATGTTGCACTGCATTTCGTATCATTTTTAATTGGAAATAGTTTGTCATTCATTTTATTATAGATTGGACAATAAGGCCAGAACCAAGAACCAATCTTTGCTAATAGCTTTCTGTCATACTGAAAATCTGTTAGTGCATGATTGGTAGGTAAGGAGAGGGAATGGGAATTGATTTGCCATATACGACTTCGTTTGGTAAGAAACGAACTCATTCATGCTGAAATTCCCATATTTTATAGGAATCAAGTTCCCTTCATACACTACATCCTTGTTCACTTGATGCATCGAGTTGTACTAACAGAATTTTAAATTTATATAAAAGCTGGCATTTAAAAAAAAATTTACAAAATAAAACTACAAAATATTGTAATTTTTTGTTAAGAAAATTTTAAATAATTCAACACATTAAAATTAAGGATAAAATAATAAACAAAAAGCACTAATAACACCAAGGTCTCAAGTATAGGAAGAGGAATACAAAGAATATTTGTGAGAATATGTGATACAGTATATGATGAAGAAATTATTATTCATTATGATATACGAAGAATATTTGTGAGAATATGTAATGCAGTATATGTTGAAGAAATTATTATTCATTATGATTTAGGATGTAAATAAAAATTATACCAGCTCTCAAGGTTGTGCCGTTGTGAATTTGTACCAGCTGATTAAATTAGGGTTACTTTTGTATAAAAAATAGTGGTAACTTGGAGTTTATTTATCATTAAGGATTTCATTAAAGATGTTTGACTGAGACATGCTTCATATGCCATTATCTTATTTTACAGTAGGGTTTATCATTATTTTAAAAATGCCAACAGTCCCGAGCCATAATCCAATTAAACATCATAATACTAGAAAATTTATCATAATTTCTTCTTCACAAACTGCATTTGCTTGATGCCATTGATAATATTTATAATTTATCCATGAGCTAACCAGCAAGGTTAATTTCTCGTCCAACAGGCACATCCAAATATGATTGTAAATTGTTGTCAACAACAGCAATTTTTGAAGCAGGTTCATCCTGCTCTAATTTCTCCTCCCAATTAACAGCCAAGAGCTTGTCCTCTGACTTGAGATTAACAGGAGGAAGCCTTGGTAACTCCTCCTTTTGATTCTCAGGTACAACAAGAAAATTTAAGCTGCCAACAGTCTTCTGTTCTGAACTGCCTTGTAAATCAACTACATAAATAGCTCTCCCTACTTCATCCACCTGCTTTTTTATTTCTGTCCTTCTTCCCTCTATTCTTTCAGAGAAAGATGCACAATCATATCTTGTAGGTATGTCTCCCTTAGAGAGGGGGAAAACAGCCTTGACCGAACAACCATTCTGCAGGTCTGAAGATGAAATTTCATTCTCATCCTTTCTTGACCATAAATCATCTGCAAAGTTCTCTTTAAAAGTTGAGTTTTTCAATTTCAGCTGGCAATCATGTTCCCTAGGTTCTTTGGTTTGCTTGCCACCATATCTTTGTTCCACAGAGGCTCTACTATTATTTCCAGGCCATGAAAAATGTTTCTCAATAGTCACCGAATTTTCCTCTCCAGATTTTGCATTATTGTTGGCCATATCATGAGCTGCACCTGTTTGATGTTTTGATTGCTGAGAAACCAGGGCCTTTGAAGTATTATTGGAACTACTACTACCATTTTGGTAAGGCTCCACCAGACCATTGCCAGAATTTAACTTCCTTGAGTATAGATCAAGCATCCTGTCCTCTGAACTCTTGGGGAAAATGAAGTATTTGTCACTTGCCCCAACCACTTCATTAGATTTTTTCCATTCCCCAATAGAAGAATTAGTTTTACTTTTGCTTTCTGTAGCATTTCCACAATTCCCACACTCTATTTCCTTCACAATCAGTTCTTTAGAAACTTCGACATTGTCATGAGAATCTAGTCCTTGATCGTCTACCACAGGTTTCCCCTTATCCTTTTCTGACTTAGGTGAGGCCCTTTCTTCCAGGTTAAGCTTCTCAAGGAAGCCATTTAAATCATGACGATTATTGAGTTCACTCAAAAGAGCCGCCTCAGCTTTTGTGAACCGATTCCTCCTTAGAAAGTCCAAAATTATTCCCAATGAGCTTGTGTCTGCCATTTTCAAGCCCTGCAGCAAACAAGAGTCAAACCAGGATTATGCAGACACCAAAACTAACAGCTCATTCCAAATAACGATGAAGAAGAAATACAAATTCTCACCATACCACTATTTATTGATACATTTGAACACAAAGGACAAAAAAAAGGGGGAAATGTCGGAAATCATCGAGTCATTCTGGCTCAAGAAAGTTCAAAAGCTTACCTCGTCTTATGTATTAGCCAATGGCGACAGTTTTTCCCCTTGTATCCTAATCAAACGGAAAATTTAAAAGAAAAAAAATCAGAACTTCACATGCCAGTTTCATTTATAAATAAAATTTTCGGCGATCCACAACATCAAATTGTCTAGTTGTTTCTTGAAAATGACGGAACTAAGCCAAAAAGAGGTGCTGGCCAAACTCTTTAAGAGTTAAAAACTAAAATTCGCCCCTTCCGGCATCGATCCAACGCCAATGCAGAAATGGCAACTCGCAAATCGCCAGAACGCCAATTCAAGCAGCATAGCCTTTTCCATTCCTTCACCTCTCAACTAGACCCCGAGGGTTCTCCAAAGTAGAACTCACATTTCCACGATAGCCCCATTCTTCAAGAGAGCGGGAACCAAAAATTCCAAGGAAAATGGAAGAAAATCAAGATCTAGCATTAGGTAGAAGAGGCGAAGAAGAAGAGAGACTTTGGGGTTCGAAAGATAAATATTTTGAAAAGAAAAATTGATTAAAAAGAAAACAGAACGAAAAACAGAAACACGAGGAAGAAGGAGAAAGAAAGTGGGAAAACACACACCTGGTGGTGGGAATGGAGGGGGTGAGATTATCTCAGCGTGCTTGCTTGTAAAGGCGTTTTACAGTAGGGTCACGTTCCTCACTTATCGTCCAGTTCTTCTTCCCTGCTGCTAGCTCTACTGAAATTGGGGTGGCAGGCAGACCAAAGCACAAAGCTTCTGACATGCTTTGTGATATATATTCGGTGGCTCAATTATTTTAATGCCCCCATTTCAAGTTGATCTATTGAAATTTTTGTTTTGCCAACGGTCTAATGGGAAATAAATACAGGTAGGGGCTAAACAATAACTCTGTGTTTGAGTCAACAGAAAAAAAAAAAAGAAGAAGAGAAAAACAAATATTTTATTAGAAAGAAAAGAAAAGAATATAAGAGATTTTATTATTATTTTATTTAAATTAATATTAAAAAATAATAAATTTTTATATTAACTTATTTAGTTTAAGAAATAAAAAAATATTTTTATATAGATAAATTTATTTTTATATTATTTTATAAAATATTTTAATAAAATATAACATAAAGATAATATTAAAATATTAAAAAATTAGTTATATTAATATTATAAAATAAAAATATTATTTCTCCCCTTTAAATTCTCTTAATTTTGGATGGGAGATAAAACTTGAGAGGGGAGGGAAAATTTTTAAAAAAAATCTCTCCCCTTCTAAAAAAATTTACATACCTAAATAAAAGAAGAAAAGCTAAATCACTCCCCTCCTCTGCTATTCTCCCAAATCAATCTTACCAAATAAAGCCTAAAATGGATATAGATACACTCACACTAACGCATGTACGGCTAGGATATGCACAAAGTCCATAATAAAAAAATTCTACTCCATTTAATAAATATAGGATAAAATTAAATATTAAATTATAAAATATAACTTATATTTTTTAAAATTGGGCATTTAACAGGGGATATTCTATCCTACTCTGTTTATAAGTATCACTTCTTTTACTTTTTATTTTTTTTATATATTATACTTAAAAAAGAGAATATAATAACTACTAATGATTATATAATCATTTTAAAAATATAATTAATTAAATAGATAAATTATATTTTTTAATATTTATAATTATATTAATTTTATTAATCATTATAGGATTACATTATAAATTATAATTGTTTATTTTATTTTTTATATATTTTATCTATGTCAACATTAAAGAAATTGATCTAAAGTTACAATTACAATTACTTAAATTTTAAAATTTTTTTTATATGCAATAGATTTTAAAACTTTAATTATTATTATTATTAGTGGATTATAGATATTATTTAACTCTATAAAATATATAAATATGGTATTATTTTAAAAGTTTATAATTGTATATTTTTTATAATATGATTATGATATTAAGATTTGGGCATATCCAACCTGTCCATACTCAGCTAACCCATATCTAACTTAAAATAGTTAGGATTTTTATCAGTCAAAGCCAAATATTATACTATAAAATAAAAGCTATATGTTTTTCAGATAAAACACCAATCAAGAGTTACCCTGCCTAAACTTGGCCCGCTACAAAATTGCAATAGGATCCTATGTTTTTAAGTATGTGTTTGGATAAAATTTTGGATACGAGTTTATAAAAAAAGGGCTTTGGACAGCTTATAGAAAAGAGTTTTTGGAGAAGAATTTATGAAAAAAAGTAGTTTTAAATAAATGAGTGTTTAAATAGTTATTTCTAGAAATATTTTTATTATTAATAGATTATAAAAAATGGTACAAGTATTAAATGATGAGAGAGGAGAGAAGGTGTAAGAAAAGAAAAGGAAAAATAGTGTAAGAAAAAGTAGGAAAGAGGAGAGATGGTGTAAGAAAAAATAAGGGTAATATAATAATTGGTTAGTTCATAAGCTCTTTTACTATTCTATAAGCTATTCTGATCAGTTTATCTGAAATCTTAATTTTAAAATATGGTTTAGTTCAAAAGCCTATTTGAACAAATATAACTATTTATTTTAAAATTTCTCCACATTTAAGTTTTGTTCAAAAAAACTTTTAAAATTATAATTTTAAAGCGAATCAAACAGGCCTAATTCTGGTATGATTACTCGCATAAACTGCAAAATTATCTTTTCTTGTTCATGATATATGTCTAGAATTAGATATATATATATATATATACACACACACACAAAAGGATAAAAAAATTGAATAATTAAAAATGTAAAAATATTGTAGTACTTTTTAAATTTATCATTTTATTTTTTTATATCATATTATTAGATATTTAAATAATTGATTATTTTAAATCGAAATTTTGCAATCCAAATGCTTCTTTTAAGGGTCTTTTTAATCAAGAGTGATTTAAATTCTAATTTTCCTACTTTATAATTTAGATATTTTATCGCTAGATCAAGTACTCTTAAATTAAATTTATATTTAATGGTGAAAATTTTCCTATAATGACGTCTTAAGATAAACTCAGATTTTGAAGTATGTAACTATTTTCAATTGATGTGACTCTTTTTCATATATATATATATATAACATTTTTAATTATATATAAATAGTTATTATTTTTTATATAATTAAAAATAAATTGTATTATATATAATTGAAAAAACAATTGTACATAGTTAGATCCTTAAATAAATAGGTACGTTTATTCAAAACAAAAAATGTAGTTTTTCTCATAATCAACTTAGACAGGTTAATTTTTTCAAATAAAAATGGACGAATATAATTTATGTTTCTATTTTGTCATTTTATAAAAATTGCTCTAATGCAAAATTCTATTTCCGAGCATGTTTTCGGATCATCTAAATTTTTTTTGTTATCTACTCAATTTATAAAAATTTTATTTAATTATATTTAAATTTAAACCGTATTAAATATTTAGTTGTAGTAAATGAGTTTTTTAATAAAAAAAATATGTATATA
This sequence comes from Leucaena leucocephala, assembly GCA_037074615.1. NCBI lineage: Eukaryota > Viridiplantae > Streptophyta > Magnoliopsida > Fabales > Fabaceae > Leucaena > Leucaena leucocephala. The sequence continues at coordinate 15,610,370 of CM073562.1, forward strand.
AAAATTTAAATTTAAAATTTTATTTAAATAATATCAAACTATTTGACCTCCCGTTGCTTCGGAACATCCAAGTTGTTTTCCAATAAAATGCACGGCCGAAACAGAGCCCACATCGAACCACACAAGAAGTCTCCTTTCTGTTCCCCTTGAACAGTTTCAATTGTTAAGGCCCTGTTTGTTATAAGTAATTTAGAGAAAGATGAGAGATTTTGCTCACTTTCCTTTATTAGTCTTACTAAAATATTTTAAGGGTGTATTTGCCTCAACGAAAGAAAAGAAAAGAGAGAGATCTTAATAGAAAAAAATGAAAGAAAGGAAAGATGAGAGATTTTATTATTACTTTATTTAAATTAACATTAAAGGAGGGGAAGAGAAAAATTTTCATATTACCTTATTTAATTAAAGAAAGAATGAAGGAAAAATATTTTTATATAAATAAATTTATCTTATATTATTTTATATAATATTTTAATAAAATATAATATAAGGATAATAGTGAGAAATTAAAAAATTATAGGTATATTAATATTATAAAATAATAAAAATACACCTCATTTTTAAATTCCCTTAATTTTAGAAAGGAGGTAAAGTTGGGGAGGAGAGGGATCCCTTCCTAAATATTCTAATTAGCCAAACAAAGGGAGAGGAGCAAAATCCCTCCCCTCCTTTCCCCTTCTCCCAAATTACCCATACTAAACTGACCTTTAGACTATGTTTGGCTTAATAGATGTTTGGCTTAATAGAGAGGAGGGGAGGGGAAGGATTTTAATAGAGGGAAAGGGAAGAAGAGAGATTTTATTATTATCTTGTTTGGATTAAGATTAAGGAATGAGAGGGGAGGGGAGGGATTTTTATATTACCTTGTTTGGTTTATGAAGAAAAAGGAGAGAAAATATTTTTATATAAATAAATTTATCTTATATTATTTTATAGAATATTTTAATAAAATATAATATAGGGATAATATTGAAATATTAAAAAAATTATGGGTATATTAATATTATAAAATAATAATTTTATATCTCCCCTCCAAATTCCCCCAAATTTAGAGGGAAGTCAAAGTTGGGGAGGGGGAAAAAATTTTAAAAAAGTTTCCCTCCCCTCCTAAATATTTTATGGAACTAAATAAGGGGAGGAAAGTAAAATCCCTCATTTCTTCTCTCCTCTCCTCCAAACTCCTCATACGAAACAATGCCTTAGGAGAGGAAGGAAAATTTTCCCCCAACTTTACCTTCCAATTTAGAGGAAATATATGATATTATTATTTTATAATATAAATATATATATATATATAATTTTTTTAATATCATAATATTATCTCTATATTATATTTTATTAAAATATTTTATAAAATAATATAAGATAAATTTATTTATATAAAAATATTTTCTCTTTCTTTTTTTTTTAAATCAAATAAGATAATATAAAAATTTCTTCTCTCTCCTCCTCTCTTTTAATATTAATTTAAATAAAATAATAATAAAATTTATTTCCTTCTTTTCCTTCATTTTTTCGCAAAATCTTTCCCCTTCTCTCTGTTGACACAAACATAGCATGAGTGTTAAAAGAGAATGACCAACACCAGCAAGCATTAGCTCCGATTGCTCAAGGTTGGGACTGGGACCCAACTTTGACTCTAAAAATAAAATAATCTCACTCATTTTAGCAATTTTAATTCACTCATGATTTCACAACCTTCTTCTTCTTCCACTTCCTCGTTGACTGACCCGTTTAATTTGTTTTTGCCGCCTCCACTCAGACCACTTTCATATATTCCTTCATCTCTATGTCTGTGGGCATCTTCTCGGAGGGAACGGAGGTGAAGAATGGGGAAAGTGGTGGCCATATTGTTCATCGCCTTCATCGTTCTTCGTGGTATCAGCCAAGTGAAACCAGATGCGTCGGATCATCGTTGCAAAGAAGGAGATATGGTCCCCCTCTATGTTTCAAAGGTTGGGCCATTTAGCAATCCCAGGTAACTAATTAATTTCCACTTGCTGCCCAACACCAGTACTTTTTTTATACTAGATCCTATTACCTAATCGGGTTAGTGGCTGCGCATATGTGTCTCCCTTAGGAATAAAATTCGAGACTCAGAGGGATGTAGCAGGCCTTACGCCGCTAAACAACTCTATGTTGGTTTTGCCAAACACCAGTTCTTCCTCTTCTCGAGGTTTTTGATTTTTTATCGAGATGAGAATTCTTCATCGTTTCATTGTCTTTTGAGTTTTGAGGCCTTTGATAATATGATGCCTGAGGCAGAAATCATGGGGCATGTATCCCGGAGCTCTTGGCTGAACTTGGATGTGATGAAGTGACCTGTGTATGAGCAAATTTATGTATCTTAGGGTGTGTTTGGATTAGCGGAGAAGGGGCATTTTTTTTCAATCTTACTTTTGCAAAAGTTAGATTCGGTAAAAGTCTGATACGGTAACGTGGACTGACTTTTTGTTAAAAAATCAGTTTAACAAAAACTTGTTTGGGTGAAGATAGGTAAAAAGAAGTTAAGATGTAAAAGTCAAAAGCTAGAAGCTACAAAAAGTAACTTCATCCCATAAGTATTTGGACTAAAAGTCAGATTGTAAAAACGGTAAACCAAACATTAACATTAATATTAGCCAAAATGTAACTTATACCAGTTAGGAAGTCAATTTGGGGGCCCAAACACACCCTTAGTCTGCACTCTGCTGCTGTTAACACTGATATTTAGCTTGTTCTTGATTTCTGGATCATTGGTAAACGCTTGATAATTGATCAACCAATTAAAATTATTTAAAAATTTGACACTAGTTGGTTTTGTGCGTGTTTCTCTTGCTGACAGGAAGTGTAATCATGTTGAACAGTTAATTAGTAGTTGTAGTAGCTTTATGTGGAATTTATTCATATATAAAGTAATAATAACTCTTTCTTTTCAGTGAAAGCTAGCGTTATTATGATCTCCCATTCTGTAAACCAGGTTGGTCTCAGTATTTTATCTTTCATCCTTTTTTATTCACTATTAATCTTTGTGAGTACAATTATTTCTTCATTTGTTCTTGATTGCAGATCATGTGGAAGAAACAAAGGAAGCTCTTGGTGAAGTGTTAATCGGAGAAAGATTATTTAGTTCTTCTTACCATCTTGAATTCCGAAGGGATAACCATTCTGAAGTACTTTGCAAAAAGATGCTCAAGAAGGAAGAAGTGGCCAAGTTTCGATCTGTTGTTCAGAAGGACTACTACTTTGAAATGTATTATGATGACTTGCCTATCTGGGGAAAAATAGGAGATGTTCATCAGGAAGGCAAAGACCCAAGTGACAAGAAGTTCTACTTGTACAACCGTATTCACTTTGACATCTTCTATAACAAGGACCGTGTTATTGAAATCCGTCTGTTTTCAAAGATAAAAACTGTTTTAGACCTTACAGAGGATAAAGAAATTGATGTAGAATTTCTGTATTCTGCAAAATGGAAAGAGATTGACACTCCATTTGAGAAAAGGAGGAACATTTACTATCTTCCCTTTTCATCATCCCATTGGTTCTCAATCATAAATTCATGCGTGCCAATTCTCCTTCTAACTGGGTTTCTTGCAACTATTATGTTGTGGGTCCTCAAGAATGATTTTGTCAAGTAAGAGCCATTCCAGTTTCTGCATTATCTAGGATCAACTTGTTGAGCTAAAATGTAAAAGTTACACTTGTTTGTCTTCAAAATAGGTATGCCCTTGATGAGGGATCTGCCGAGGGCGAGGAAGCCGGTTGGAAGAATCTCCATGGAGATGTATTTAGGTTTCCCAAGTATAAGTCTCTATTTGCAGCTGCCCTTGGATCTGGTACCCAACTGTTTACTCTGTATGGTTCCTCTTGAGTTCTGACCCTCTGTGTATTCTTTATTGTTCTGTCTTAAAGTTGTATTCATGCATAATATGCAGCACGGTGTTCATATTTATTTTGGCGTTTTTTGCTGTATTCTATCCATACAATCGAGGGGCTCTATTTACAGCACTTGTTGTCATATATGCACTAACTTCAGAAGTTGCTGGCTACACTGCAACCACGTTTTATTGTCAGCTAGAGGGAACAAACTGGGTATGCACATGAGATTTTTCTTCAATGAACTTGTTTGGATTAGCACTTGTAAATGTGACTTTTATCCCAACTAACTCCTGTAAACTGAAGTTAGGGTAAAAGTTAATTAGTGTAATTTGATTCATATTTGGATAGGCTTTTATAAAAATAAAATTAAAAAAAAAACAGTTTGACATAAAGTTGTTTAGATGATATGTTGAAAAATCAATTTCCAAAGATTCAAATATGAAGAAAAGCTAAAAGTCATAAGCCAAAAAACGTTGCTTAAACTTTAAAGTGACTTTCAGCAAAAAAGCTAATTGTTTCAAACTCAATGCCAAACATCATTTTCCTGCCTCAATTACCTTTTTTATTCAAAAGTCACTTTTCATGACCAAAATGCAATGCCAAACAAGCTCTTTACACTGATCATTGCATACTTTTCCTTGTTGATGACAGGTTAGGAACCTACTATTGACCGGATGCCTTTTCTCTGGACCTCTATTTCTCACATTTTGCTTTCTGAATACTGTTGCAATCGCTTACAACGCCACTGTTGCCCTTCCATTTGGCAAGGTTATGGTGATAGTTCTCATTTGGACTCTTGTAGCAGTGCCCTTACGTGTGTTGGGTGGGGTTGTTGGGAAGAAGAACAAGGCAGAATTCCGAGCTCATTGTCGCGTGACTAATATTCCAAGAGAGATTCCACCAATGCCTTGGCATCGGAAAGCAATTTCGCAGGTGGCAGTGGCAGTGGCAGGGATTTTGCCTTTTGGTGTGATGGGCATGGAACTTCACTACATATTTGGCAGTGTTTGGGGTAACTGGACTTTCGCCACCTACAATATCCTGCTTATTGTTTCCATCATTCTCTTGATTGTTACTGCTGCTGTTACTGTGGCATTGACCTACTTCCAGCTGGCTGGTGAGGATTATGAGTGGTGGTGGAGGTAAGAAGTTACTGTATCATTACTTTTCCATGCTAAGCTAAGTCTTTGAATTGATGGCTAAATGATCATCGCCTCGTTGTTTAAACTTACTTGTCATGTGGATTATATGGATATTTGTTACACTGATTAGACAGAAATGTCATTTGCATAGACTAGCCTAATAGATTATTTCAAGTATTGATTGTTAAAATTCTCACTTAAATTGAGTAACATTAGAAGGAATTCCACGAGAGTTTATGTGTTATGTTTTGGTGCAGATCATTTGTGAATGGTGGATCAGTGGTGTATGCCTATTGTTTGTACTACTACATTGCACGCTCTAATATGTCTGGATTTCTGCAGATATCATTTTTCTTCGGATACAATGCTTGTATATGCTATGGTTTTTTCTTGATGCTTGGAACTGCTGGATTTCATGCAGCTTTGCTTTTTTTTCGTCACGTGTATGGATCCATTAAGTGAGACTAGGAGTCTTGTTAGAAAATATAAAAATGTATAAAATTAGATTCTTGAGAACTACAAAGTAGTCACCGTCGGAGGGAGTATAGAAGATCCCTATTGATGAACAACTAATTTAGTTATGTTGTTTTGTGTCCTTTTTTTATATTATTTTAATTTATATTAGGACTATTAATCCATTATATAAACTAAACACATGCTCTGTGTGTGTGTGAAGTGTGAACCAAAGGTACCAAAACATAATGGTCAATTCAAAGCCATGCAATTAATAAATAATTATTCAGAGATTTATATAGAAAATTAATGACGGGCATTAAAGAATCATTTTTTTTTGAAATATCAAAGTTAATCCTTATAGTAATAAAATGAAAATTAGTGCTTCCCATGGTTATTATTTAAAGGTATAGATAAAAACAAAACAGTCTTATAGTGGCCAAGACATCCCTTATTTTTTTTCATACAAAAATTGGTTCTTTTTATACTTGGGGAATTTCTTTAAGCCCTCATGGCAAGTGCACGCATTCCTTTTAATTCGGATTTTTTTTAAGTATAAGTATCATTTATATTTAAAATACTACTAAAAATTAAATATAAGTATATCTTTTAATAAAATATAAATATTAATTCAATAAATTCGAATTAATCTCTTTTAACTTATATTTAATTTAGAAGTGTTCAGTAATAGTGGATCCCAAAATCTTTGGGTTATCGGGGGCTGTTGGATTCCTTTTATTTGAATGACAATAATTAAAAAAATTGCACCAATAAAAAATTTATGATACTTAGTACTTCTTTAAAAAAAATTCCTGAAACAAAATTGTCTTGTAACTTCAGTCAGAATTATTCAACTACCTATCAATATTGGTCAAAATTTATTATAGGATATCTTTATTTTTATGGGAATATTACTATAGGATATCATAGTACCATTTTTAAAACATTAAAGAGTTAATTACGCCCAATTAAAAGTTAAAAATATGAATTACATCCAACGGAAAACTTTCGAGTCAAATTCGTCCTTTTATGTCAATAGTACGTTGACATTGACGTTCGTATTAAACAAGTCAAGTCCCGTTCAAGTAGACATTATGGTCTTTTTACGAGTCTAATTTCATTATTAGTAATTTGACCAAGTTCAGACCAAAAACGTGACCCGACCTGACAGTTGGATTTTGACATTTCCATGCGAGGTGGGGAACGGGTAAGTTCGACCCTGCTAGCTTCGGCTACTCGGGGAGAGCTGATGACTTGTGCCATTTCTCAGCCTCCGAACCTCTCCGTCTCCTTCCTTTCCTCCACTTCCAAGCTCTTTTCCCCTGTAAGCTTCTTCGCTTTCACTTCATTCTCTTCAACATTTCGTATTTGTAAAGTATGATTTAATCAATGTGACATCTTAATTACACATTAAATTTGTTGTTATTCTGCAGATTTGTGTTTTTCCTGCGCGTATTAATATTGTTCGGGGACTGAAAGTTTGTGCTCAAGCTGCAATTTCGAGCGATAGGCCAGGTCGCTCGCTTTTTTTATTGTTCTGTTTTTTTTTTTTCGGTTCCTACTTTAAATTCATTTTGAGTGCTACGGTAACTGGTCAAGTTTACAGGCACATATGATCCGGCTCCGCGTAGTGCTTGAAGTCACCACGGACTCCGAGTCGTTGAGCTTGAAACAATCATTTTTGGCCCAAGGTTGGTAAAATCTTCTGGAAATGTGAAAATTCTGTTTTAATTTCTTGCAGAGTAATGTGTAGGGTCGTGATTTGCGTAATTCTAAGTGTCTAAATAGTGATAAATGTTTTCCTTTTTACGTGTATCAGCTAATTCAGCCCTTTGCTAAAATCAATCCCGAGTAGAACTGAGTTTGACCGGGCAATGATTGGAGTGGACCTTCAAGAACGAGATGAATATATAGTTGCACTTGAGTCGCGATTTTAATTTCTTGCAGCTGATGCCAGGTCTACGTTAAGGTTATCGATTGCATAATTTTTTCTTATTCTGCCGAATCTTTAGCTAAGAAGTAATCGTATAGCATTGATGTTGTTGCATAGCTTATGAAGGAATACCTAGCTAGTTGCGTTATTATTGGATTTTTTTTTCCAAATTATTTGTATATATTGTTGCATACTTGGTCTGGGTAACTTTAGTTTGGTTAATTCTTCGTAGGGGTTGGAGACCATCTTATAGAAATGTTTTGCTTGAAGTGAGGAAAAGTTTAAACATCCCTTGCTCAAACAAATTGTCAACTAAAGATCTTGAAGTAGAAATTTTCCTCCACTTGTTGCAGGATAACCTAAGGTACAATTCTTTCAACCCAAGCTATTTATGATTTTTTGGGGATTAAATGGCACTCAGTTTATTTTTTCATTACGCTTTTCTCTTGTAAATTTATGAGCAATGACTAGCGTCTTTTTATTGGAATGCTGGCACTCTTCTCCTATTCTTCTTTTGTTCCTTGCATAGAACAAAGACATATTTAACTTTATGACGGGACATGTGAGTTTCTTGTAATGAACTTTAAGATAGTCTGGTAATTAAAGCTGCCAGAATTATTCAAATCAAGTTTGGTTAGATGTTTTTCTACACCAGCATTATGCTTTCCATTTTATGCTGATACTATTAGGCAGTTGTTATCTTTCCTGATAACCATATTATTGCCTATGATTCATTGGATAAACATTTGTTTCCTTTTTTAGTTGTACAGTAATGATTTAAATCTTGCATATTTATCCAGTGAAGAATCAGAAACTTCTGTAGACTTATTGGATCTTGGCACGGCATCTAACGTTCAGGGTGGCCAACTCAGTCAATGGAAAGCACAAGTTCTTGCAGCTGTAAAAGTTGTTGCCAGAGAGTTTCAGTCAATGATTTGAAAGGTATCTTAAATAGTTTATAAAGATACTTCAGATGGAACTTTTTTTGATTTAAGTTGATATATCTCTTCTAATTTTTTTTTCTCTTGTCCTCTTTACGGTGGTGGTATACTTCACAAAAATATATCAATTGGTAAGAGAATGATATCCTTGTTTTATCGTTATCTTAAATGAGTCTCCAATAGAAAGCCCTTGGCCTTTGGTTTCTTTTGATTACTAGATGGTATCTTGTAGTTAACAAGAAAATTATCTGGGAAAGTTCTTGTAGAAGCTGCTAACTACCAGATTAGGAAAGAGTTAATGAAGAAGGTATGTATGGGTAGGACTGGGGTTTGATAACCTACAAAACTGTTTCTCCCGTCCATTGACGTGCACTTTGATTTCCAGGGTGGACAGCTAGGTGTTGTTAATCTAGAATCTAGGGCAGCCTTTCTTGCAGCAAAACAGTTGACAGACATTGGCCATTGATTTGTTTAAAAACTAAAGCTTTATGATTGATTCATAGGAATGCATTTAAGCTATCATTGAATGAATCTGTTAATATATTATTATAATTACTATAATGAATTACATTAAAAAAGCCTAGATCTTAAAATATTTGAACACGTATCCTGTATAATTGCTTTTCCTAATGTATCTCATTGTTATAATACTTTGAGACTTTATATTATACTTCACTTTTATAACCGAACTAAACACATTCCCATGTCTTGCACAGACTCTTAGGCAAGCTTTATTGTTTATGACTTATAAATAATACGCCTTATTATAAATTTTATATTGATATATTCATGATATGCAACTCCCTGGTTCAGCCCGTTTAAATATACATTTCTGAAATAGCTGGAGTATAATGCTATTACTGGAATTCTTTTAATCTCTTTTTTGTGCAAAGATTTGGTGAAAAAAGGAAGTAGGATTCAAATTTTGAATTTTAAACCATTCTTTCTTTCTTATCTGAACTTGGAACTTTCCCAGGGTTTTGTTGGCGCTGCATCGAGATATGTGGGCATCAGAAGCATGATGACACTAATTGGACTTGTGTATCTGCTTCACCTCATCTCATAACTAAAATTTCTTGAAGCTATTTATATTTGTTACATCTTTTCCTTCCTGATTTTCCTTTTAAATTTAAATTAATATTACAGAATAATATTTGGAAAACTCTTCTATATGATGAAAATTGTGGTTAATAATGAAATATCTATGCGCACGAGTTGATATCAACTTCACCGTTCTCTTGCATTCTGAGATGGAGTAATCTCTTCAAGAGTGGTTTATTAGAACTTCTCAGTCATTAGCAGCTTCCTTAGCTGGAGAAATGTTATTGTCTCAGAAATTTGTATGAATTCTGTGCTTGGACGCCATTTTCTTCCTCTCTTATTAACGTTTTATGGCAATGAAAGATGAGATTTTAATTGCCGCAGATCTGAGGAATAATTTTATGAGCTAGTGGTCAGAGCTGTGGGGAATAAATAATATGCTTCCCTGTACATTGATAACCCCATTGCTATGTATGGATTTAGTGATTAGATTTTTTTTTCACCTCTTTGCTTTCAGATTTTGGTATTTCTAAGACACATTTAGTGCTAGATGTTGATAATTTTACGTCTAATGTTACATTATACAGGCTTTGGGGAACCTTTCTTACAGATCTTGTCATTCAAATGATTGGAACAGATTATGCTAGAATCTTGCGAGCAATTTATGCTCTGGCGCAGGTAATATTCATGCTCCTGTTCTTCCGTTTTAGGCTAGTAACTTCACCAGATCCCATTTTAGCTATCCTGCCCATCTTAATACGATTGTTGTTTTTAACCTTGAGTTTATTTGGTAATATGTGGTTAAATGGACCTGTTGTGGAGTTCACTTCATTCCTGTATCCATTTTTGCCACTGAAACGTCAGATTAATGTTAGCCATCAGAGAAGAAGATATAACATAACATAATGTTCACTGTTCGGTTTTCAGTATGATGATAATGCATCTCATACAACGTGCTGATGATGCATAGAGCCTATTCTTCATATCATAATGCCTAAAGTGTTAGTTTTTTCCCTAAATATCCTTTTTGAATTCCCTAACTAGCTAAACAGCCTCCTCTAATTAATAAATTTTACTGGAGGTAATTTTGAAAATTTAAAGGTATTAACTAATTTTTATTAAATTCCTTAATTCACGTAAAACTGTTAGTAGTAGGTCCTTGTAATCTATTCAGTTTTTGTATGGGTTTAGATTAGCTTATTATATGATGTATGAGATAAATATGTGATAGGAATTTTATCTAATAAAATGTGAAAGTAAGTATTTGTAGTGAAACCAGTGTTTGGATTTGCTTATGAAGAAAAGTGATTTTAGAAGAAAATATTTTCTGATAAAATCAGCCAATTTGGCATCTATCAAAATCATGGTTTTGAAGATCAGCGATTGCTTTAATAGAAGTTAAAGTTGTAAATTTTTTGAAGCATTAACCTGTAGTTTTCTAACTTGGTTGTTTTTGATTCAGATTCGAGTTACCCGAACATATAAGCTCCCGTCTGATGCTTTTGAAGAGTAGCATGCATGCGAAGCTCATTTCTCCAACTTACTGTTAGAGACTCCATTGATTTTGGGCCTCAAGGGATGACATGCTCTGGTGTGCTGAACAGTTTCATAATTAAGAGGAAAACGGGGTAAAAAATAATATATGTTTTTCTTTTTTGTAAATATACAAAGTTTTTATTTATTTGGTTGTGGTTGTAGAAGATAATTTGAAGCCCAAGCAACTAATCGATCTTGTAGTTCATAGTTTTATGCTTTCCTTTCATGCTTCCACCAAAACTTCATTTCGCAAACATCACAACTTATTGTAAGAGTTTGATTTTTTTTTAATTAAATATCTTCAAATTCTATGTTGAAAAGTTATATAAATTCAAACGAGGCGTGAGCAAAATTTGAAGTATTTTCTTAGAACTATCCTGTAATTTCACTTAAAATATCTATGGGTCAAATAAAGCCATACAAAAAGAATTTTGAAACGTGATTTTAAAATGATGGAAGAAAATAAAAATACAAAATAATAATTATAACAAAAATAAATCTCCTTGATTAGAAATGGGCAACTATAACTAACACGCATTAGCTTAATGAAAATTATTATAACTACTTTGTGCCAAACAAATTTATTATAACTACTTAAGTATGGAGTTTTAAATTTAAATACACTCATGTTCTCACAACCAACAAACTATCCTTATTTAGGATCAGTAATATTCAAATTTATATGAAAAAGAGCAAAAAAAAGATTTTACATAAAAATTAAGAGTTCTAATGAATAGGATCAATTTAAACACACGAACACATCAACACTAAATTTAAACTTGATACTTCATCAAAATGCAACTGATAGTGTTACCACTGGGACTGACAATGTGTGGGATTTGACGAAAAGGCAAAAAAAAAAAACAAAAAACAAAGGGAGTTCAGATAAATTGTGAATGCATTGTCAAATAATCTATTTTTTTTACAAAAAAAAATTATATGGGTTTGGTACGGTCCTCCACCAAGATCAGGGTACAACCTTAAGATTTTAAAAATACTTACAAGAGAATTACGAAATCGCCTACTAAAATAACACTTATAAATAAAATTGTTTCTTTGTTGTGGTAGGCAGTGATTACGACATGCACAGAGATTACGAAGATGCACACACACACACACGAAGATACACATTCATGTGGGCATATAAAAAGTGAAGGTGAAGGCAGAAACCAAACAAATGAAAAGAAAGACGTGTGATGAATTGGAAGCTAACCAAATAGGGCGTTCCATTTCATTCTCTTCCTCCTCCTTTAATGCTGACTCCTCCGAAATCACTCTAAAATTATATTCACATTATTACAGCACCTCCAAGTTAATTCAAACACAATCATTTTTAAATATAATTAATTAAAAAATGAAAAGAAAAATTAAATACTATCCAACCAGTGGCCACTACAATGTTACTCTTCTAAACCTAAAAGGTTATCTTAATTAATTAATTAGTATCTTCCCTAAAAAATGTAATTAAAAGTTAAGCAAATATAAGATAATGTACGTATATAGTCTGATGGAGAAGACATGGTAACATATTCTTTATTAATTAGATAGAGAGAAGATTCAGATGATCTGATTGTTCAATCAGCACGTATTCAATTATGTTTTGCTTTTTAACACATCAATTTGAATTCTTTGTAATCATAAAAGTGACCTTAGAATAATGCATCAGAAGTAAAGAAAATGGATCAGGACATACAAAGAAGAAAGTGGTGGAATGAGCAGAAAAAGTGGGTCATGTAAATAAAATCAATAAACAAATAAATAAAAATCATTTCAGCTTTAATTTCCATTAATTATTAATTGAATTAGCCCAATAAATATGCATTATTGATTGGATAAAATTAAAATCTCTCTCTCTCATATAAAACAGTCGGGTCAAGGCAACAAACATATAAGAAATATTACAATGATACAAGAGAGAACAGTATAATTCATGATATAAGAGAGGATCCAATGTGCTATTTTTGTTTTTGACCACATAGCTTCTTCTTCTAGAGAATCTGATTTCGACTTTAACTACTCAACCAATACCTTGTTTAATGGTGCAGTTAAGCTAAAGGATTGTGCGCGCGCGCGTGTTGTGTTTGATTATAGAACCCATGAAGATGAAGAAAAGGTGATGCATATAAATCTCCAAACTAAGAAAGACAGTGCCATGAGTGAAAGCTCAATCTCATCTTATTTTCACTGTTTACGCAAAACGAATGGGGCTATGTACAATATATTTTTTTGACCATTAATATAAGAATTACGTAATTTATTCAGATAGATTATAAAAAATATGATTTTATCTCTCTAAAATATCTCTATATAACAATATACTCCTCCGGTCATTAATATAAATAATTTAATTATATTAAAAAATTATTTAAATTAGTTAGTATGAGGTATTTTTCTAAAATCAACTGATCATCTTCTTTAAATCTCTCTTATTTGATTATTGTTGATGAAATATTAATAGGGATAATTCAAAAAAAAGTTGATAAATATAATAAATAAATCTTATATTTAAAATAAAGATTAACTCTCCAATTATATTATATATTGAGGATTATAGGAGTATTATATATTGATTGATAAATTAAATAAATTAATTTTAAAAAATGATAAATATAATAGATAAAATAAAGTAAAGTCTTATATTGAGAATTAGAGGAGTATTTCTATTTAATTAAATGTTATATATATATGAACATTATATTTTGTTTTTTTATTTATATGAACACACAGAGAGCTTTGCTTTTGTAAAAGGAAGAGAGACTTTTTTGATCTTTTAGATTTGATGCTTTGACTTTTTGGACTTTCACAAGCAAACTGCTCTCTTTTTGGATCTAAAGATAGGCCTTCCCCACTCACATGCTTTGTTTTCTCCACTGATCACTCTTCAACTTTGCTTCACAATATTAAATTCATTGATAGTAAAGTTAATAGTTCTGCGAATGTAAAAAAATATCTAATTAAATCAAATAATACTCAAATATGATATAATCAGATAAAAATACTCGAAAATAGCTGTATTAATTATTAGAGTTATTCTATCGATATTAGAGTTATTCTTATAAGGTGTAGGAACTAATTACCATTAACAAATGAGTGTAATAAGTTGTGTACCATTAAATAAGATATTTTCTTTAATAGTTTGACCATGTTCGTTGTATTAAAAAAAATCACTATTAATAATCAAATTACATTAATTATAAAATAAACGATGGCCCGGAATTTTAAAGAGGGTCCTCCAATTTGATGATTATGGGTTGTTGGCCACACTTTTTTCTCACAAGTTGTGTCACTTTAATTACCATATCATACCAAGATTTCTGCATAAAATAATAATAATAATAATAAATAAAGAGGAAAAGTGATCAATTAATTCATGCATGGTCCCTTCGATCCTTCCTTACAAAGCATATGTCAATTCATTGGAAAAACTTTTGTGTTGTCACTAACACCTTCTTCTTCTTCGTTATCATCTCTCTGTTCTTCTTTCTTTCTTTTGTGTGTGACATGTTACCATTTATAGCTTCTGTTTGGTCACTTTTTCTTTGTTTTACTTTAGGTAGCATGGAAATTTCATATTATTATCTGACAACATTTGCCTAAATTAACTTCATAGATTATATGTGTTTCCTAACCCTTGCCAACATAAATACGACACAAAATTCTCTTATTATTATATACGATTCTTAAATTGTAATTATCATCATTTAATTAATAATATAAATCTCTCTAAGGTATATAAGAGGGTTAACTTCCAAAATAAATACTAAAAAAACTCATTTCTTTTGGTAGTTCTAGGAGAGTATTTTGGTATGAACAATGACTATTGGATGAAGTTGTGGGCGATAATAAGCCCGTAGTTTTTGGGTGTGTCTTTCTTGTGAGATATATATATATATATATATATATATATATATATATATATATATATATATATATATAAAACCATTATATAACTACTATATTTTTCATCAATTTTTAATTTAATACTTGCATTATTTTTCTCCATATTAGATCATTTAATTTTATTTTATTAACACTGTTAACGTTTATAAATTTATTTTGTACTTAGTATAATTAGTCTTTATATAAAAAATAATTGTGCTAATAAAATAAAATTAAATGATATAATAAAGAGATAAAATAACACATGTACTAAATTAAAAATTGAGTAGAAAATATAAATATATAGAGATGGATATTAATAAAAGTTAGGTATAGGATAATGGGCTAGTTTTCTACTAACAAAATTAATATTTAAATTTCTATTGGTATATATATTTATATTTAATATCTGATGGTATATTAAATATAATTATTTTTAAGAGAAGTATACCTATTATTACTAATATATGTGTGGGTGTGGGTGTGGGGAGGGGCGGGGGGATGGAGAGGCACATGGAGACTAAAATGTCATCTTCCAATAAGGGAGAAAGAGAATACGTTACAACTAAAACGATGTAAAGAGAAAAGGGTTGAAAAGAAGAGAAGAGGAGAAATAAGGTAAAGAATTGAACAACCCACGCTAGTTCCTCTGTCCTTCTTCTTCTATGCATATAATGTTACTTCCAAACACTCTCTTTCTTTTTATTTCTTTCATTTGTCCTAATTCTTAGCTTGAAACAACCCATTGGGGATTCATTCAACTCATTTAATAATCCCTCACTTGTCTTTTACATATTGATTAGTGACACAAACACACACACACACACACACACACACACATATAGAGAGAGAGAATGAGAGCATTCAAAGAGATATATATTGTCTTAATTATTGTTATACAAATTAATTAGATACATTTATTCAATTAAACATTTATCAAATTTAAGCATTTTTGTCTAATTTCACTTACAAAATTCAAAATTCAGCATAGATATATGTTAAACGTTTATTTTAGATTTTTTATTAGGTTTGAGTATTATTATATTTAATTAGGATTAATTTCTATATGAATGTGGTTTTTTATCTAAAGATTTAAATTTGTGATTTTATTTAAGAGGAATATAATAAGGTTCATTTTCATTCGGTCCAATCATTGTTGGTAAATGGGGTTTTTGGCTGTTGATACATAGAGTCGATGCATACAAAATGGTAAGGGACTTAGGAAGATAACTTTTACTTTACCCACAGGCGTGGACTGGAATTCTATTTAAGTAATTATGAATTATTAATATGAAGTCCTATTTTTGGTTAGATCAGGATTGGAAGTAGACAAAAACCAACCAGATATAGTTGGAAAGGTTACAAGTGGGGAAAGCTTTTGGAAACAAGTGAACAAATTAACATTTCCAAGGAATTCTTTTGATCTGATTGATTGATGTCTCTTTCTATTTGGCATATCTCCATAATTACCTTCTATCATTGTTTTATAACTATTTAATATTTATAAAAAAAATTACGAAAAAAAAATATTTTTTTATAATTTTTAAAAAATAACTTTTAAAAAAGAGTTTATACAAAAATAATTTTGAATAAATAAATATGTGTATAATTATTACTATAAGTATTTTTATAATTAAAAAATTATTAAAAATATATGATTTTATTAAAAATATGAGAGATAATATAAGAGAGAAAGTAAAAAAAAAAAGAGGAGAGAGAAAAGAAATGAGATAGTGTAGAGAAGAGAGAGTAGATAAGAGAAGTTTGATAAGAGAGGAGAGAGATGATGGAAAGATACGAGAGATGATACAAGAAAAAATAAAAATAAAATAATAATTATCTAATTCATAAATTGATCTTTTACTATTTTAGAAACTAATCTCAGTAGTTTATACAAAATTTTAATTTTAAATTTTAATTTAATCTAAATATTTTTTAAATAAATATAATTTTTATTTTAAAATTTTTTTAAATTAAAATTTGAGTGAAAAACTCTTTTAAAAACTAAAATTTTAAAAGTTTTTAAACAAACACATAGTACTATATGTATCTAATCATTTTTTTAGTTGTACTATATTTCAAATGAAAAGAATCTGTTTAAACATAATTTTTCATTCATATAATTCAAAAATTACTAGTTCCCTATCGAAATAAAATATTACATATTTATGACCTAGTAAATTAACTACTTAATAAATTATAGAAATGTAAGGGGGAAAAACAATGCATACATGGAGTCCTGTCTATATATGTGTCAATGGTGAATATATATATATATATATATATAAATTAATCAGCTGGTAATTTTAATAAGAACTGGTAGTGCACATATAATATTAAAAAGGAAAATAAACAAATGAATGGATCATACAACTAAAAGGACATATATACCCAACATGAAGCCCCTTCATACACACAACGTTGTCATGGAGAATGTGATGCCATGATGATTCAGATATGTCTGTCTCTTCTAAACTTATTCACACTTATTTCATTATTGAGATATGCTTAGCTAGGTTACATGTGTTCATTATTCTTTGTTAAATTTAATATAATATACTAGTTTTATTTGTATTAATTTTGTTAACATTTATATATGCATACTTCCCATAAATTATATTTGAGAAAAGTTATAAAAAATCTTATAAATTCTTATAAAAATATGAGTTCAAGTACTAATATAATTTATGTATATAAATTTTGTAGAGTATCGATAATTTCTATATATAAAAACATATTAGCCTATCAAATATTTATAATCAATAAAATTTTTAAAATAAAAATATTTTTGTATATCAAGTCATTGAAATAATATTATTTTAAATTTAAATAAGATGATATGATGTGGCAACAAGCGACAAATTAGATGATAAAATTATTTTTACAAGAATCTTTGAAACAATGTTATCTAAGAAAGTGATAGAGACATTGATTAATATTGGGATTTGCACAAAGAAAAAAAAGACAGAGAAATTCATTATTTATTTTCTAAGTATATGTTTGTCTTTGTATTTCAAACAAGAAAGATGAAACAAATAAAGGTAGGAGGGAAGCGGATGTAAGTATTATAGATTTGGCAACTTGAGAAGACATAATGGCTTCAAATCAGCACAACCATCCACTAATAAAACAATGATATAATACACACACCAAAGTTCAAAACAATATATATGTCATTAATAATTATAATAAATAAATAATATATATGTGGGAAAAATTAAAAACTGGTCACTAAATTATTAATAAATAATGGACCCCTGCTGGAGACAAAGACAATTTAAGAATATAATACATATCACCCCCTTTCACTCAAATTAATTCATTAATTGTGAAGTACCCCACCAATATTTATTAATTTCTAGCTATTCATTTTATGGTGATTAGTATCTTTCACTAGCTTGATGATGACACTTCAAACTCCAAACATAGAAATAAAACAAGCAAGAAAGAGAACATATACATATAATCAAAAGGTAAAATCTAAACAATAATAATTAATCAAGTTCAGACATATGCATGCATGCATGTCTCCCTTTTTTGTTATATATATATATATATATATATATATATATATATATATATATATATCAACAAATGGTGGTTAAATTGAATGGAAGAGACTCGGTTCTCTTTAAATTAAATAATGTTAAATTTTGATATTGTGAGAAAAAGAGAACAAGTTGAGAGGGCTATCCTCAATTGAATTAATATATACTTAAATCTAATTTAAAAATATTTAATGCTAATATAATTACACCAATAAATAATAATTTTGACATGATCTCTTTGTTATTCTTATTCTTATCTTCAATTTTGAAATATTTTAACATTTAAAATTAATTTAGATTATTCAAAATTATTTTTTATATTCTTACATTTTAATTTGTAATTATTATTCTCCAACATGATTGTTAAAACATGTTTTTATCTATATCACCTGGTTCATACCTATTAAAAGAAAAAAAATATGAAAATTCAACAAGAACAAAATTTAAACTATCTAAATTAAATTTAAATAATACAATGCAAACATTAATGAGAAGTTAAAAAAACAAATTATTAACTGTATACTGTCTCTTCCTTAGTGAGCACAATTAATTAAATCTCCACTATGCCTATATTAACAGAAATCAGAATATAATGGTGCCTCTTAAACTACTTTTTTTTTATTTAAACCTTTTTCACCAATTAATATGCATGGAAGTTCATTTAATGTGATGTTTATTTTTCTTTTCACAGTACGCAAATTTGAAATATTACTTAAATTAAACTAGTGTTAAATACCTGATCCCTCAATAACCCAATTATCATCATTATATTTGCAAGTTAGTTATTAAGTTAAACGATTTGTCCCGGCAAAATTATATATGATTTGACTAATTTTTATTTCTCATCTAAACATACTCTTATAATATTTAACATATCCGTCTTTTCCTAATTAATTGAAATTATTATGATTAACAAGCTAATACTGATTAATGGGTCGACCAAGTCAATTCAATTTAATAATAGAGTATTTCCCTTCTTCTTTTTTTAGTTTTTTTTTCTCTGAAATGAAGTTTGATGATCCCGTGCATAATAATTAAACCGGGATGATTAATTAATTAGTTATAAATTATATATTTAAACATATATCAATTCACGTGTCTATTCTATAGGTTTGTTTGGATAATCTTTTAAAAATTATTTATGGAAAAAAAAATTAGACAGCTTTTAGAAAAGTATTTATAAAAAATAGTTTATGAAAAAAAATAATTCTGAATAAATAAGTGTTTCGATAGTTATTACTAAAAAGAATTTAATTATTAGTAAATTAATAAAAATAATATAATTTTATTAAAAATATGAGAGAGTAAAGAGAATAAATAGTAAAGAAGAGAGAAGAGATGGGGTGAAAAATATATAAGATAGAGGTGAGATGATAAATGGTGAAAAAAAGAGAGGAAATAGGAGAGAGAATGTGAGAAGAGGGATAAAATAATAATTGAATAGTCTAAAAGCTCTTTTACTGTTTCAAAAATCACTCTAAGTTGCTTATACAAAATCTTAATTTTAAACTATGGTTTTGTCCAAAAATTCTTGTAAAGCATGTTTGGATAAGAGTTTAAAAATGGCATATGAAGAAAATGACTTTTGAATAACTTTTAGAAAATAACTTTTGGATAAGAGCTTATGAAAAAAATAGTTATAAATAAATAAGTATTTGAATAATTATTATCAAAAGATTTTTTATAATTAAAAAATTATTATAAAGTGTATAATTTTATTAAAAATAAGAGAGATAAAAGAGGATTGATAAGCGAAAATAGAGATGAGAGAAGGTAGAAAATAGTGAAAAGATGAGAAAGAAGTGAGGACAGAGTGGAGAGATGAGAGAAAATAGAAAATAAAATAAAATAATAATTAGGTAATTTATAAACTATTTTAATATTATATAAACTAATTTTAATAGTTTATCTAAAATCTTAATTTTAAATTATAATTTAGTCTAAAAATTATTTTAAATAAATATAATTATTTATTTTAATTTTTTTAAACTAAAATTTAGATCAAAAACTTTTTTAAAATTTTAGTTTAAGAATTTCTTAATTATTTATTTAAAAAAAAATAAAGTGTAGATAATTTTTTTTAAAACTAAGATTTTACTTTGTCCGAACAGGCACTATACGAAATCAGACGTGTATTCCTTGTCTTAATTGAATCATTGGAAAACGTGTGGATTCTATATATTTCTTAGTAAGAAAAGTATATATAGAAAATGCCACCAACAAAAATACAAATTGATTAGTCTGATAACGATTCTAATTTCACATCAATTTCTTGTTTCTCAATTCTTGATGATATAGCATCCTTCCCGTGTCAATATATAATTTTCACGTTTAATTGAAAAATCTAAAATTTCAATTGGTTTTGTAAGGGCATAGATAGATCATATATATATATATATATATATACCTTTCAATTTAAAAAATTGATTATTGAAAATAAAAGTCAAGAATTCAAACATTTCTAATGTATAAAAAAAGTAGCCAAAAAAAATTATAGAATTTTTTATTAAATATATATATCTATTTATATAATAAATTTGTTGAATGATTTAATTTGAAAAGAGGGTTAAGTATGTTGGAGGATAACAAGGAGGCGATGGTGACAGCTGTAGAGCAGTCGGCCGGGAAACAGCACCCCGTTGTAGGCGGAAACTGCCCATTTGACGGCTAATTACGTGGCATTCACCTATTGGTTTTTGTCATCTGATTCACTTCTGATGTGACTTGCCCTCCCACTGTTACTTCTCATTCTCACCAATCCATCCCTTTGATATTATTTAATTAATATTAATAATAAAATAAATTGATAATTTATCCATATTTAAATATATTCTTTTTTATATTTATCTCACACTATCTCTCATTACTAATAATTTTAAATATAGATAATATTAAAAAAATATAATTAATATCTTACAAAATAATCTCTCTTCTAAAATACATCTTATTCTCTTTGAGTAAAAACTAGGCATAGTATAATAAAAATTATAGAAGACACTCACTTTAATTTTAAATATAAAATTTAGTCTAAATATTTATTTTGATTTTAAATAGGAAATTTTAATCTTATTTGTTGACCTCAAATAATATTTTTTTCTTAATATTATTCCCATTAATTCCTTACTTCTATATACATTTATTAATTAAAATATGGTTATTTTAAAGGAAAGCGGTGACACACAATTTTTACATAATAATGACAAATAACCTACTTAACAATTTCCTTCATCTCTATTAATTAATTAATTAATTAATTAATTGCTGTTTAGAATGAGAAGGGGCGTGTGCTCCCACTTATACTACCATTAGTCAATACACACAAATTTTAGCAAACTTAACATTCCGTTAATATTGGTATAGCTTGCCCAACGTAACATAACCGTATTCTTTTTATAAAATAAAAAAGTTTATATAAGTTAAATTATAAAGACTACTAGAATCATCCTCAAAACTCAAATATCATTTACAAAAATATTTATAGATTATCTATTAATAGAATCTTTAAATTAATATTGGGATTTAAAGTCATACTTTTGTAAGTTATAGGCAATTTCTTACTAACTAGATCAATATTAAATATATTTATAATTAAAATTTACTATTTTTTTGCTCTACAGCTATTCACACATTTAGTGTTAGATTCTGCTTTGAATAATATAATTGATGAAGTTGTAGTTAGCGGGGGGAAAAGGTGGATGACTAGTTATAAACCCAATCATAAATCATAATCATCACAAATGACTGAATGAATGAAGCAATGCAAACTATTCAGAAGTGAAGGGTCAAGTAGAATCCGAAGCAGACGTGAATTATGAAAGGATAATATATTTTAAAAGTGATTGTTGTTGTTGGCTCTAATGTTGTGTTGATGGCAACATGTGAGCAAAGACCAAATATGTTCGTTTGATTTTGCAAAGACAAAGGCAACAACCAAATATCTAACTAACAAAAACAACAAGACATTTATATAAATTATTAATCAAGTGAAAATTTATCATTATTCTATTTTCCACAATTAATCCCATATATAACTGAAGCATTTATTTTTATTATATTAATGGCCTTGACACTAAATATATATTAACAAACACAAACGCGATAATCATATTATATATATAGAGAGAGAGAGAGACCCGACTTTACTATACAATAATTAGAAAATACTATTACTCGTTTTAAGAAAATATTTTATCATTAATTGGAACAGTTATAATATAATTAAATTAAATACTCTATTTAATAATAAGGATAAAGATTGTCCATAAATAATTATACGCGATCCACGGGTGATACAGCTTTAATAAATAAAGACACACTGAGACACGAATTGCTTTGCTTTTGTTGAAACTTTTAGTACATTTTGTATGGTTGCTAGCTAGCTCATCTAAAATAATTAAGCATTAGATAGATAGATATCAATCTGAAAAATAATTGAATTATTTTTTTCTTGATTGTGTTGGGTCCTTCAGAGAAGTAGTATATTATATGGAGATCTATGCTGAGGTAGGGCTTTAATTAATTTAAGTTTAGAATAACGTGATGTAATGATATTTGCCCAGAGTATGATGAGAACTAGAGTTCCATTGTCTCAAAAATGACCCATGATAGAGGCATTAGAGGTATTTTAGTCGCAAATTCTCGATTCAATTAATTAAATATTTAAATACTTAATAATAAAATTTAAAAAAATCTAAATACTAGATAAATTAAATAATTATTTAACAAGATGCAATAGTTAATAAATATTAGTTTAATTAGTAAAGAATTAACTCATAATAACTTATAAAATTATGAGTTTAAATTTTATTTTTAATATGAGGATCTTATTAGTAGTCGATCTGTAAATATATTTGTAAATACTTTTTAATATGATTTATCTAAATTTTTTATTATATAAAATAAAAGAAGAATATACTATAGTAGTATAATTTAATTTATTATAAAAGGAACATGTAAGGGAAATTTGATTGAAAGAGAAACAACGATTGTGGGAAGAACAAGTTCAAGCGATCAAAGGTGTGGTGTCGGAAACACACTCTACACTCTCACGTGTGATGTCTCCCTTCTTTCACTTTGCTATCTCTCTCAACACAAATATACCCATTCCATATTTATTTATTTATACTTATTAAATTCTCTGTATAATTATGTTTGTTATTTATTAGATTAATTTCTATATTTCATGCACACTAATTTTCTCGCATTATATCTTTTTTGTTTTTTCTCATAATTTTGAAAATTGATGGTCACATATATAATCTTGAAGCATGTGGCGAATTTATATAGATGAATTTATAAATATTGAATATATTTTTTAATAAAATTAATATTTTAATTGAAATGAATTTACTTGGATAATCTTTTTTCAAAGCTTAATAAAGTTGTTAAAAATAATTAACTGTTAAATTTACTTAGATTTGCATGATTGTGCGATATTATTGCTTGCTGCATCTTTGATAATAACCATTCAAACCATGATTCATCAAAAGATTGAGCCTTAAACAAATTAAACTTCAATAATTAATTAGTTGATTCACAATGAATTTTCGTAGGTTACTTTACTTATGATATACGCCTCATGGACTAGTTCAATCAAACAGTAATTATGGCAAAAATTAATTTTGAAACTCACAAAATAGGAATTTAATTACTTGTGCATTAATTAAATTAATTTTTGAAACAGTCAAAATTAATTGTCCAAGTAAATTAATTTAATCAATTAATGTTTAAATCAAACATTAATTGCGCATGCGTGCATGCATATCCATCTGAATATTATGAATTAAGGCATATTTTTATTTTCGTTCTTAAATTAAACAATCATATAATATAGTTGAGTTAATGGAAAATACTTAATTAATTAACCAATAGTATGATTGATTGGTAAATTCAAATTGCATAAATAGTAGAAAATTTACTGAATTATTTTAATTAATCCATAGAATAATTATCAAAGTTAAATTGTAAAAATGATATAAAAATATACTAAAAAAATTAAAATTATTAACTACACGATAATTCCTCAGTGTCAAATATATAAGTGAGTCCCTATTTTACACTCTCCTCGACTTGCAAATAAATTAACACAAATTGTTATATATTTTATATTTTATACTCCCACTTATCTCATTTATAAATTACTTTCAATATTTTTTTAATTGAAACCTAAATTATATTATTAATCTAAAAAGCAGGGAGAGCTAATGGGTCAATGGAAAGTCAGAGACAGTCATATCTGTGTGTAGAGAATAGAATAATTAATGAATAAAGCTTATTAATGATCAAGTTGGTGTTGAACTCAAACATGTTTAATTAATTATTATTCTTAAGATTTTGGATTGATTGGGCTAATAATGAGTTTAGGATTCTATAACACATTCCTCTCTCTCTCTCTCTCTCTGCAATCTCCTTTCCAAAATGTTCCAATCCATTCATCATCTTTATTTTACATATGTGCGTGTTATGTTACTCTCATAATTCATTTTTATTTTATTTTAAAAATAAACTTGAATGTAAATAAGATCGTATTTTATTTGTTTGAAATTTAAGGTGATTCTTCATACTGTTAATTATAACTTATGAATCGTGTGGCGTCTATATTTTATCTGTTTGAATTTAAATATTTTTCTTGATCACATAAATTTAAATATTTTACATATAAAATATTATATATAAATAAAATATTAATTGATATGGTAAGCAGTCTCACCTCATAAGAGCGAGAACACACGCATTTGAATATAGAAAACACATTTATTTAGAGAGATTTTACCTTAACATCCCAGTCTGATAGAGATTAAGCTTAAATATAAAGTGATTTAAGAATAATTTAGTTTAAGAAAATAAAATATTTTATATCTTGACTAAATGGTCTCATCATATGTTGGGCAACTTATTATATATTTTTATATTTTATATTGGATTCGTTATAGGAAAATACAACCATGCCTAAGTTCTTACAACTAATTAAAGCTCTTTCAATATAAATTAGACTGGATTACAGTTTCATATAATTCTTAATTTAAATACAATTAATAAGTTAAAGGATATATTTATATATGCATGCTCCAATAAATTGTATAATTGTGTGTGAGATTGTCATTTTCTTCCTATGACAAATGGCTGTGTGACTTTTTGTTCGTAATAATTATTATCGTCATTTTTGTTTGGTCATATATAGCATATATTTAAACAAAGTAACTCTAGAACATGTCCCTACTTCTTCTGATGTGGAAAGTGCACTTTTTTCTTACAATAAAAATGCAATTTTAATTTAGAGAGCTGATATATATATATATATATATATATATATATATATCAGTTCAAGTAACTAAAAAAAAAGGGCCTAATTTCAGGCTATTTAAATTAAAATTGAACAATTTAATTTTTTAAGACAAAAAATATTAAAATAAAAATCATTAAATCAATATACTTAAACGATCTGTTTTTGTCATTAATACAAATACTATAACATGTAACAGAAAGCATTAAAATGAATTATACATCCTTAACGTATTATTGCTAATAAGTACTATTAAAAAAATATGTAGAGTATTATATACACTTTAGCTTAATAGATTTTTATTAATTAATGACAAGGGAAAAATTACACCGATAAAAATACTATAAAAAATATTAAATATAATTGAAAAATAAAATGACGATATCATATGCTATTTTACCCCCATTATATAATATAACAAGTTGAAGATATTGTCATCCCTGGGATCATTTTGGGTTTTAAGAGAAGTTGAACATATCAAATGAAAAAAACTAAGTTAAACAAAAGATTGTTTCGCTAAATTTAATGATTCATCGGTGCTTAATTTGTATTCGGAGTTTGTCTTATACACACACAGAGATTTGGTAATTGTGTATAATTTTTAAATAATCTATATATATATCATCAATTTCTTGTAAGTAGTATTTCTTTTTTTTTAAAAAAAATTCTATACAATATAATGGAAATAAGTGTGTAGCTAATAATTAAATATAATATTGTTACATTATGAATATATGAAAAAAAAATATGAATAGTCTTTGCACTGACTGGAAAGATTTCAAAGGTAATGGTGAAGACAGTAGTACAGTAAATATCTAGGGGCTTTCAAAACAATATTGACAAGATTACGAACTTCACCTGCAAAAGACAATGTTGCATTTATTTTTTTTTATTTTTAGCCCCCAGAAGAAAAAGAAAATTCAAATGTTGCAGTAGGTGGTTTGACTAAAATGCCCTTGAGGGTGACTTTACATCCTCATTATCACCTTTAGAAAAAAGCTGACTCTACTGAAATTAATTGGGGTTTCTGCACTGTGATCTCCAAAGCATGGGGTACTACTACGCTCTACCCATAATGATATTAGCCACAGCAAGCAGGCATTCTCATTAACTGTAATCATGTTATGTACTTCAAATTATGTTATATATATATATATATATATATTAAAAAAACAGGTGATGAGTTGAGTTTAAAAAAAGAAAATCACTATAAGATAAACATAATTACTAAAGAAATTCTACAATAATAAATAGTATATAATAATAAGGTCTAATATAAAAATAATAATAGGTCCATATTATTCTTTGATATAAATTTTTTTATAATTATATTTTTTTAGACCTCATAAAGAATTTTTTCCTTTTTCCTGAATCCATTTTAAAATTAAATAAGCTTTAAAGAGTATTTAAGAAAATATTTATATATTAATACCGCACAAATGAGATAATCACATTGGCGGTGGATTTAAATTTCACATTTTTAACAGCTAAATTAGAGTACTAAGAGCTCACTAGGGTTAATTTAAGGAGCATATAAATATTAATATTAAGTAATATTTTTTAACCAAAAGTGCACTTTAATTCTTCTTTAAACAACTATTAATATTGGTCTATATTGAATAAATGAATTATTGCCTAGATTACTTGCATGCATGTCACTAATTAATTTTTTTAGTATATGAAATTAGCCCAAACATAAAATTCATATAATTTGTGTCCTCTGCATGTCTACATTAATATATAGAAGTGAATATATACATATATACAAAAGAAATTTAGAGGGTAACAGAGAGAAGAGAGACAATAATGAGGATGCAAATTTATAAATCTCCTAAATTTCGTGGTATTTTTTTTAAAAAAAATAATTTGATAATATTGCAATAGATAGTATTTATTATATATGTATTATTGATTGGTACTTATTTGTGAATAAAGATCACAAATGGCATCTGTGATGGATATACAGCATATATAGGCCCTGGTGGAGAATAATAATTCACCCAAAAAAATCTGTGTGTGTGTGAGAGAGAGGAGCTTACGTGTGTATAGATGGGGTATTTATGCATGCAAATCAGAAATATTTTTTTACTGTGCAATGAAATAATGATAGGGTTTTGTTTCTTAGTGGGGGATATCAGATATGTATGTTTCTTCTTCTTCTTCTTCTTTATTATTTAATTAATTTAATTTAATTTCTTCTGGAGCCCATTAGAGCAGCTTGTGGGGATCAAGTCTCTCGAGCTTTGGGGATTGGTCTCTGTATGTGTCCCTCTCTCTTGTGCAAAAGTTTATTGGCAAAGAGAGACCTATTTAGAGACATGAGCCACTCAAGCTGAAGATGAAGATGAGGCTTATTCCAATTAAGCAACACAGAGAAAGATAGAGAGAGAAACACCAAAAAAAGACGAAGACGACCACGATGATGATGATGATGATCTACAACAAAAGCTGAAAAATCTCCTTCTTCTTCAAAAGAAAAGCTGGAAATCCATCCCCCAATCAAAAAAAAAAAAAAACACCAAAATTAACTTGCTGTTTTAGCTCTCCCCTATACCCTAGCCTTTCTTCTTCTACTCCACTATCATCACCACCACCTTCTTCTACTTCTCTCTCCTCTTCACAGAAATACACAGTACTGTTATTGCATATCATGTTAGCGAATAACTCTCTCTCTTCGGCTCCTACCTCCGAGACCTTTCCTTGCGGTGGTGATAATGGCGGTATCACGACGAATAAAAGAAAGAGAAGACCCGCTGGAACTCCAGGTAATATATATATACCCAGAATTCAGGTACTGTTGATTGATTTTGTGTGAGGAATTGGAATGAATTAATCCGAGGCAATTGAATTGGCTACAGATCCGGATGCGGAGGTGGTGTCGCTGTCGCCGAAGACTTTACTGGAATCGGACCGGTACGTATGCGAGATCTGTAATCAGGGGTTTCAGAGGGACCAGAACCTGCAGATGCACCGGCGGAGGCACAAGGTGCCGTGGAAGTTGCTAAAGAGGGAGACGCCGGCGGCGAGGAAGCGCGTGTTCGTGTGCCCGGAGCCGACGTGCTTGCACCACGACCCGTGCCACGCTCTGGGGGATCTCGTCGGAATAAAGAAACACTTCAGAAGAAAACACAGTAAGCACAAACAATGGGTCTGTGAACGATGCTCAAAAGGCTACGCAGTTCAATCTGATTACAAAGCTCATCTCAGAACCTGTGGTACCAGAGGCCACTCTTGCGATTGCGGTCGCGTCTTCTCCAGGTTATTGATTACTTCCTTAAAGCATTCATATATATATAGATCTATATATATACATATATATATATAGATATATCGATCTGTTTGTTTGATGGATTTCATCAGCTTGTTTGAAATCTTATGATGATGATCACGATCGAGTTTGGTTTTGACTTGAAAAAAGTGTGTGTGTGTGTGTGTGTGTGTGTATTTGACTGATGGAACCTTAATCTAAGATTTTGGAGGGGGAAAAGAACTGTTCATTGGCAGTTATTTGTATGTGAACACATTTCCCAAAGCTCAGTTTTTTCGTTGGCTCGCATTATAACTACTGTTTGTTTCGTCTTCTCTCCAAGTTTTATTCTTTCACATAACTATTCTCTTGCATTGTAGTATTAATATGAACTTTGAGTTGTTGATGAGAATTGATATTAATTAATTAATTGATTAAAATTGGTTCTTGATGAGTTCTTCTTCTTGCCCCTTTATGTCATAAAGTGTAGTGGAAACTCATTTCACATTTGAAAAAAAAAACCAGTGGACACTGTCGGCATTTTTGGAAGAACCACCTTTTGTAAAACACTACTTTTTTCTTTTCTTCTGAAACTCCGTAACCCTTTCTTCATGTAATAATAACCCTCCATTGTTGTCCTTGCATGTCTCTTCTATAATGCTCATCATCTTCCTCCACAACTATAAGAAACTAAAGTTGTTGAGCATGATCGTTTTTTTGATGTGTAGGGTGGAGAGTTTTATTGAACACCAAGATGCTTGTAACATGGGGCGGATCCGTTCGGAAACGCAGGCGGCGGTACATCAGCAGCAGCAGCCACTGGCGCTGGCGTGCTTGTCGCGAACGGCTTCGAGCCCGAGTCAGTCGAGTGAAACCAATTTCCGCACCGGTCCGAACTGGAATAATGGTCTTCTTGTGTTGCCTAATAAGCCGACGACAAGGCCGACGACTGAAGCGGCGTTATTGTTGAACCCTACCGTTACTACTTCCACTACCACAACGGTTGCTCATCATCATCATCATCATCATGAAACCTCATCCGACAATAAGAACAAGTATAAACTGTGTCCAAACTTGGATCTTCGTCTCTCTACTTCCTCTAGTTCCATTATTCCAATTGATACTTCAACAACACCTAATAAGAGAGATGAAATTACCCGATCATCAAACCACTTTCGGATTTCGATTTGCGACAACAATCGCAGGAATTCACCCAAGGAGAGCTGTAACAGTAGCGATAAACCACAAGGTAAGCTTTTCAAGTTAAAGCTGTCTCTGTCAGAAGTCTTCTTTATATATATATATATATAGTCCCGGTTGAATTTTCAAATTAGTCTATCTTTACCACAATTAATAGCATATTTTTTCTCAAGCCAAAACCCAAAAGAGTTTCATCTTTGAAGCCGTAAAGGTTCATTAATTATATTGTTCTATAAACTTTCCCATAATTGCATGATGAAAAATCAATGTTGTTTCAGAAACCTCATCGTTTTCAGTTGAGCTAATTAACCTCGGGCTTTATGCTTCTGAGCAAGTTAAATACAGTGAAGTGAAGAAGATGAATAATGTGTGACAGCAGGTAGTAATGGAGGGATGATGAGGGTGGTTCATCATGAAGAGGAAGCACGTGAGCAGTTAAGGTTAGCCATGGCGGAGAAGGCATATGCAGAGGAAGCAAGGAAGCAAGCGAATCGACAGATAGAAGTTGCAGAGAAGGAGTTTGCTAATGCGAAGAGAATCAGACAAGAAGCACAAGCTGAACTTGACAAAGCCTACACTGTTAAAGAACATGCCATTAAACAGATAAACTCTCTCATGCTTCAAATCACTTGTCATGCTTGCAAAAGACAGTTCGGAGCCCAAACGATGCCGACACCGAAAATGTTGGCGGTTCCTCCGCCGGCGCCGGACGAGAACTCATTGGTAGTAAGCTACATGTCGTCTGCTTTAACAACTGAAGGTGGCGAAGAAGAGAACTATAATAATAATGAGAAAAATGATGGGAAAAATAGTAATAACTCTTTATCATCTCTTTAACTTGTTTAATTTCTCTCTATATTTTCAAGGTGTGTTCAATTTTCTTGGTTCTAAAATGTATTATTTGTGAAATTAATGGGTATAAGTACCGAGTGACGGGGGATTATGTGAGTTCGGATGGTTTTATATATGGGGTGGAAAAGAGTGTTATTATAATTGTAACTTTTCCAGATTGTGCCATGTTATTTTGGTTTAATTAAATAAATTTGGTATAAATGGTAGCCCATCATTGGAAAAAATGATTTCTTCTTGCGTGGAACTAGTCTTATATTTATTTATTTATTTTATATAAATATTTTTAGAAAGATGTTGGACTCACCTATGATCTAAGGGTAGGGTGAAAGTCTATCTTCATCAATACCAATATCGAGTAAGGCGAATTTTCAATTATCTTTAGACGTTAACCTAAGTACTTAGAAATTAGGATACCTCCTAAAGCGATACGACTAGAACCACAATAAATTAATACTCCCTAAGGATTGAATATGCTCTAAATAATCGCATGTCTTACTATTTATCTTGTGCATGTGTTTGTTTCATCCATTTTAGAGGTCCACAATGAGGAGATTGGTCACTGTTATTAACAATAAATACCTTGATCTATTTGAAAAAACAAAGATAGATTGTTTGGTGTATTTTACAAACTCTGAGAGAAGAGGATTAATTTCCTGTTTTTTTTTTATATTTTACATTGACGAAGAAAATAAGAGTGCCTAAATAATGCAATATAATTTATCACCGGGTTGAAAAATCCCTAAACTATAGTTTACGAATTTTTTTTATGTTAAACTATTTTTATATATTTATCTAAAATCACTCTTAAAAATCTAATTGAAACACTCAATTATATTTTAATAATAGAATCGATTCAAATGAAAATGATAAGAAAATAAAAAGAAATCTTGACAATTTTTTTTGTTATATACAAGTATCTTTCTATTAGATATAATTGTGTTTGATACATTTTCTGTACTAAACGTGATAACTCTCCCATTAAAACAAATTAAGCAATGAAATTAAAACACTAAAGCCCATCAAAACATACTGGGTTGCGTGTGAGAGAGAAATGAATGATGATGGGGTCAGAGCCTTATAGTTTTGGGAGTTTGGAGGTAGTGTTTGGCGTATGTGAAGAGGAGAAGGAAGGGAGGGAGGAGGTCCGGTCATAGTAAAAGAGAGCATTCAAGATATCCTGACATTTTCAAACAGAGAAAAAGCCTCCAACCTTCACACACACAATCAATATGAGAGAGAGAGAGAGAGAGAGAGAAGGCGTAGGAGTACTCCTTCTGCATGCGTTTGCTTTTTTCCCCTTTTGAATCAGGGAGTGTGACACTAACCACTCGATGTTAGACATGGGATCGAACATCTATGACCACAGTCTACGAAGTTATTAGCACTACATTGCTTTAAATCAATAAGTTGTTACTCCACTTATCCTAAAATTGGAGCTACTCCCTCTAGTTCCTATCATAAGGGCCCTTTTAGAATGACTATGTAGGTTAATTGAAAGGTCATTAATATTTATTTGTCAAATTTATTTTTATAATTAATATTAAAATGTGATTTTTTTTTATATTTTGATCTCTCCTTTTTTGAAATCCCATTAATAACGGTAAAATGATAAATTTTATTAATTTAATTAAAATAAATTTAAATGAGTCAATTGTTAGTTTATAAGAATTAGTTGAAAATACTCTATAATAGAGATGAAATGGTCGATAATATATTTTGATCTTAAATATAAAATTTTAATTCATTTCTCCTCTCTAATTTATATTTTTTTAATTAAATTATATCTATTATTGGTTGTATATATTAAAGAATGTTTATATTAAAAAAAATATTATGGAGGTGCCTATATTTTCTTTTAATTTTTAATTTAGTATTTATATTTAATTTTTTTATTAAATTGTTTAATTATACTCTATTAGCATCATTAGTTAATGTGACTTCACTCTATTAATATTGTTAACCTATATACATAAGTTAATTGTATTAACAAAATAAAGTTAAAACATTTATTGAAGAGAAAAAAATAATAAGTATTAAATTGAAAATTGAAAAAGAACAGAGAATAAGTATGTGTAAAATAATTTTTTCTCAATTTTTCTTAAAAAATATTAACTTAATTCAGGGAATAATTTGTAAGGAGTGTACATTATGAGTGTTTATTTAGCAAGTTATAAGATGACGAATTATGGGAAATTATGTAAGAGTCAAAATTTGAGAAGTAGGGAAAACTAATTAATGAGAGTGGGTGTGGGGGTGACTGAAACATTGAATGAGATTGAAGATGGAAGGAAGAAGAAAGAATATATAATGCATGTTTTTCAGTGCCAAAATAGCGAAGGGGGGTTTTTGTGTTAACTGTGAATGAATGAGTTTTAGAGAGAGAGAGAGATCAGTCGTCCTTCTCAGCGTCTGAGTCCGAGAGAGAACAGAGACACAGAAATACGAACATTCATCATTCATTCATGTGTCTCTCCTCTCTCTCTCTCCT
Source organism: Leucaena leucocephala (assembly GCA_037074615.1). Taxonomy (NCBI): domain Eukaryota; kingdom Viridiplantae; phylum Streptophyta; class Magnoliopsida; order Fabales; family Fabaceae; genus Leucaena; species Leucaena leucocephala. The sequence goes on from CM073562.1 coordinate 15,643,770, forward strand.
CTCACTCTCACTCTGCATCAGAATCAGAGCCAAGGAGAGTAAGTGGTGGGCGCAGAGTCTGTAACTAAAGCAGACACAGACACAAATGCAGCATCTTTCCAAATATGCAGACACCATTCAAAGCCTTTCCTCAGCCAAGCACTTTATCCTTTGCTTGCACATCCATTCACCAAACCCCTACTCCTTTTATTTCTCAAGAAATAAAATCTTCAAATTTCAACCCTCCTTCGTCCTTTCTTAATTCAAACTACATTAATTTCCGGAACCAAATATAAAAGAAAACACAATTTTTTTAAAAAAAATTATAAATATTATTCTAATCCTATATATATAAGTCATTTGTGATAAAAAAATTAATAAATATAAGTTATAAAGTAATTAATAATATTTTTTAAAAAATTTTATCTCTATTAAAAATATATGAAAAAAAATGTACGTATCTTTTTTCGAATACACTCTCTTTGATGAAGCTAAATGTAAAAAGTTTTGTTGATTTAATAAATTTCTTAACTTAATGTACAAATAACTTATATATCCAACTAGAGTGACATATAAGCGCACTGCTCAGATGTATGGTGATTGTAATTACAAAAATAACTCTTATCTGACACATAGGCTGCTACCGTATTTTATATTAAATCAAATTTTATTGTATATGATTTTATTTTGAAAATTATCGGAAAATAAATGTGGGCGTTTATACATATACATATACATACACACACATATATATATATATCAAAGCCGTCTTACATATATGCGGGAGGGGTAACAAGTAATAGTAAAAGAATACTTCAGTGGATTAGTTTTTGAAGAATATATTTTAAAAAATATATTTTGGGAACAAAGATATTTGGATGATTAGTAGTAGAATTACTTTTTATATTGATAAATTATAAAAAAGTGTATGATTTGATTAAAGTATGAGAGATGAGAGAGGATAGAAAAAAATATAAGAGATGAGAGAGTGTAGAGATTAGAGAAGAGAGGGGAAAGAGAATATAAGGTGAAAAAGAGATATGATAAATGAGAGAGTAAATACAAGAGAGATGAAAGAGGAGAGAGGATATAAGAAAAAAATATGAGTAAGATAGTAATTAGATAGTCTATAAGCTCTTTTACTATTCTAAAATATATTTTCAGTAGCTTATTTAAAACAATGGCTTTAAACGATAGTTTTGATCAAAATCAATTATAGACAAAAAAAATTGTTTATTTAAAATTTTCCCAAACTAAAATTTTGTCTAAAATTGATTTTTAAACACTACTCCCAAACACAAACTTAAAGGTGAGACAAAGTACTTTTTTATACAAATTTATCCGTATCAATTAGGGATCATTTTTGAGCCTTTACTTATTCATTAATTCTGAACATTCTTATTGATCTTATATTAGGAGATATCTATAAGTATATGTTTTTTGCTGATATTTTATGGCTGAGTAAAATTATGGAGATAAATTTTGGAGTTCAAAGGTTTCCACCTGGCAGTAAGACATAATATGTATGTATGTACGCACCACAATTTTGATGAGAGACAAATTATTAGTAATTCAAAAGTTAAAATTAGATATTAAATCATTATATAGGTGACAAAAGTTTAGATATTTAGGATAAATTATACACCACGAAATGCCTAATAATCTTATAATTAAGTTAAAAAAAATATTTTTGCAAAAACATATAAGAATTTGGAACTTTTTATATTTTATTTATATGATTTTATTTTTTTTGAATTTTTATATTATTATATATAAATTATTATTTAATGAAATTTATGTTTGATAGTTTTCGAAAACAAATACAAATGATAAATATTAAAATAAGAGTCATCTAATAATTTTTTTTATACAATTTTTTTAAAAAATGAGTTGAGCTCACCCACGATTCAAACTCAAAGCAAAATCTCCTTTTCTCCTAAGCGATACTAATATTGGATAGTATTAACTGTATCTTACCCTCCTGCATAAACTTAGGTACCCAAGAATTAGGATATCTCTCCAAGCGCCGTAACTAGAATCACAACAAAGTGGTACTCCTCAAAAATTAAATATACTCTAAATAGTCGTATATTTTACTCATTCACCAGTTGAACTCATAGACCATATGAATCATCTAATGAATTTATATATAAATATACCCACCTTCCTAGTACATGTGAATTGTGTATTTAGCAAAAGATGTGGGCCCCCAATGAGTTCAATCCTAGTAAGCTGGGCTTTTTTGTAATCTAACCTATAAATGGTTTTCTTCTTGGCCAGATGAACCTGTCAATTTTGATGGAACCATCTTCAGGGTTTACTAAGAGGTTTGCCAAATCACCTACCCCATCATTGAAGAAATCATAGTCAATAACCAACTCATGCAACATCCCATGCCACCTCATCAAGTCTGCCCAGTCATCGTCCCAGTCACCTGCCACATCATGTGACACCGCATCTGATCTGCCCCTTTGTCCCAGCCATCCGCCACGACACCTCATCAAATCTCCCCAGTCAATATTGACTGCAAAGTCGAAAAACAAAAGAAATTGCTGCCTCGGTGTACTTTATACTTGATCATAAGAAATTTCTTCCTCTGTTCGATATTTGATGGCTACAAATAAGATAACTAATATAATAATTATGTGACTAATTTTAATAAATTAAAAAGTATATAATATAAATTCCTTTTAAAAGTTAGATTTACATACAATTAACTTATTTATTTAACTTATTTAATCTATTCAAATTAATTAATTACCTCTTATAGAATGCTAATTAGTGAGAAACAAATCAAGATGTCCATGAACGGTATGTCTTCAGGAATTAAAAGATGACTGGGTATGTCTTTGACAACAAACTCTTCCTCAGCAGCCGACGGCAAGGAAATTCCTCTACTGTTTTGTTTGCCCAATCATTCACCTTCATATATAATACAACAATAACAAGAGTCTTATTCCACGTTCATATATAATCCACAGATAGATTTAATGATGATCTCTTCACTACCATTGTTAAACTTGTCCCTTTTGAGGCAAAGCAAATGCATCAACCTCTTGCACCTAGGGTTGAAACGTAAAATTCACAGGACAGTAGAAGATCTGTTTGTTTTTTTTGTTGGGGGTTGGGGGGGGGGCGCGCGGGGGCGTATGAAAGTTGAATTTTGATGGAGAACAAATTCACTATAGGAACTGGTCAATCAATGTATCCACATGGTGTTAATGAGAGGTTTCTACAAAACCAGCTGGAAGAAGCTCTACAAAAATTCTTCAGCAGTATTTAAATCTACCAAGATTTCAGACTTAACTTCTTCTGGTAATGGGGCCGATGGCCCTGCCTTTGAGTAAAAGTTTGCCAATGATCTGATCGCTTTCTCCAACTCAACGTATGATTCCTGCATGTAACCCATGCAAAGCGCAATCATATATTTGTAACAAAATGCAAGCACAACATTTAAATCCTCTGTAAACAAAAAGTTTAGTAAACTAAGCTAATTATGAATAAGCATGTAATTGTTTAAGACTTTAAATTTTTTTATTGTTTACATATTCATTCATAATTTGCTAAAGCTGCTCGCTTTGTAAATCAAGTCTATAAAAGAGTCTTAGTTTGGTCAGGAATACATACTTCTTGAACAACCTCCTTTTGTCCCTTCCAATTGCTCAAATACTCCCGAATTGATTCCTTTGCTGCATCAGCAGTCCTTCTGAACTTGGTAATATCATTGGGATCTTCATTTAAAGAATCACGCAGTGTTTTCACTACTTCTCTTGCTGACTTTAAGTAAGCTTTCGGCAACACCTTCCCAGACTTGGTTTGTTCATTAGGATCAAATAATGATTTGATGGCATCTATAAATCCTTTATCCTCTTCTTTTTGTGCAGTTTCCTTCTCTTCAGCCCATGCCAGAAATGGTGATAATAATGTGAAGGTAACCAATGAAGTGCCAGTACTTACTAAAGCAAGCCTCCGATTTGATGAAGATTTGGAGGAGGGTACTGCAGTATTAGGCCTGGATTGCAGTTTATCTGTTATATTGCAGAAGCAGTCAAGAAAGAAAAGCCGCTGATACCGGGAATATCAAAATCAGAACCATATCTTGTCACTTTACTGTATCACCATTAAGCAGAAGATGCAATTGTCAAAATGCTAAGGCATGATTTTTTTAGTATATGATTCAATGGCATGGTTTCAATAAATTTTCTGATGTACATTTAGACAACAACAGCAAGGTAAACCTAGTCAATCATTATTACATAACTACTTATGTAAGCATAGCAAAAGTAGATTTGAAGAAAAGTATATCTAACATGCTTACATGGGACCTGGATTGTCTGCAATGAATAAATGACCGCACTATGTGGAGTCAATTGATTTCAGCCGTTGATTTAATCCTTCCATTTACAATATGCCATGCATCTCTTTAAAAGAAAAGTAAAGCCCCAAATAGTTCAAAATGGTGCATTTATACATGTTTATCTAACATCCTTCTTCATTCATTTTCCTCTGAAATCAGCATTTCCATCCAACTCCTTCCTCCAGATTCATTCAATAAGACCTTTGCTATAGATCAAATTTCAAAATGGGGTTTTATTTTCTTCAAAAAGAAATGGTTGGCTATTTGGCTGTTAACAGAGAGATTAAATCAACAGCTGAAACCATTTGACTGCACCTAAATATGATAAAATAGTAACTAGCAGTAAACATTGCAGATCCTTTTTGCAATAACGATAGGTATTAATTCTACGATTTTCCTTTTTTGTACAGCTGCTTTTTTCACTTAAGATGATATCGTAAACATAAAGAGGGAGAAAAACGAGATGAAAGGAATTTAAGATGAATAAGTTGATAAGGAGAAAGCAATCAAATTATGGACAAAAAGGGAAAAGTGTGATCGGTATATATTACGTACTCTTCTTACTCTTCAATCTTTCAACTCCTTTAATTGTATGGGTACTTATAAAGGAGCACATATTTGTTGCAAGAAGAGTAGCCATTCTCTTCTAAGAACCTCAATGATGCTGAGTTGCATTCAGTAACTGCCCAATGCGGCAAGAGTCTCTTCAATCAATCTTACTGGTACAATACGGCACTTCACCTTCATAACAAGAATGCGGTCACAATTTTTTTCCTCACGTTAATTTTACAATCCTTTATAGAGCAAATAACTCGATCTTCATTATTTCTACAAGACTGGCGACAGTTGAGAATAATTTAACATACACATGTCAAGAGGCCAAGTAATTCACTATAATAATAAGAAAGACATTCCAACAATTCTAAATGATTTACAATACTGCAACTTCACGCATAAAGTGATAAGGGCTAGGATAATCAAACACATCATCAAACTTTTTTCCGACAGATTACATCCACTCGTCAGAAAATTCTTGCTAAAATGCCAAAAAAAAGGGAAAAAAAACATAAATCCATGCTAGAAGACGGCGAGAATGAAGCGCGTATGAATCGCGGGCAACACGAAAACACCCATTCAAAGCTCAGAAGCAAAAGCAGCAAATTGGGGTAAATTATGCGATTACCTGGGAAGAACGAAATAATGGATTGCTGAAGAGTGAAGACGAAAGCGAGAGACAGCGTCGATGGTGTCAACGTCGGGTGGATCAGTGGAGTGAAGTGAGTGAGGAGAGCGACGGGCAGATGGCGCTGCGACTGCGAGCGACGGACGAGTCAATATGTGGAGCTTAATAAGTGAAGAGATTGCAAAATCTGATGAGGATTTGTCAATGTGTGGTTGTTTCTTTGGACTAGAGTGGAAGTGTCTTGAGATATTATGGCGGGCTGGGCTGGACTAGAAAATGCAAAAAGTAGTTGCAATGGGTATTCGGGTCCTGTTGATATGTGGAGTTTCGATTGGCATTTCTTGGTATGTAAAAGTTTATTTTGAATTAGAATAGTTTTTAAAAAGAATAAATTTTAAGAAGAATAGATTTTAAAAATAAAAGTATTTGAATGATTAGTAGTATAATCATTTTTTATATTAGTAGATTATCAAAAAGGGTATAATTTGATTAAAAATATGAGAGATGAGAGAGGGTAGAGAAAAATGGAGAGAGAGGAGAGAGTGTAGAGAATAGAGTAGAGATAGGAGATATGATAGAGAAGATAGATGAGAAAAGAGAGAGGAGAGATAGTATAAAAAAATAGAGATAATATAGTAATTAGATAGTCCATAAACTCTTTTATTATTCCAAAAACTAGTTTCAGTAACTTATTCAAAACTATAATTTTAGCCAAAATTACTTCTAAACAAATATGACTGTTTATTTAAAATTTTCTTAAATTAAAGTTTTGTCTAAAAGAGTTTTTTAAACTAAGGTGCTAAACATGCATTAAGTGGAGTTATGGTTGGCAAAAAAAAAAAAGTGGAGTTATGGTTTAATGTTTTTAAAAAATATATATATAAAAAAAATGAGTTATGGGCTAATTAAAATTAGGATATGCCTCCGGTTGATGATGGGATTTGAACATACACAGGTAGCGATTAAAAACTTAGATTAGATCGGATAGTCTGACTAGTTAAATTGTCATTTGGACTCGTTGATAATTTAGTTTAGATCATATGATCATTTTTATAGTTGAGCTGTATTAGATTGGGATTGAGTTGCCATTGAACTGAAATTCAAAATTAGATAGGGAACCAAACACAAATTTTCAAAAACGGGGTAGGTTTTGGGTCTCAGAAAAAAATGTTAAAATTAAGAAAAACCTATAAAAAAAAGTTGATCCTATCATAAAAATCCAATATCTTTTCAAACTATTTATAACTTATGGTGTTATTTCATTAACAAATTCATATACAGTAATATTATTATAGTGACAATTATAATTATTACGAATTTACTTCTTTGATATAATATCTGTTTAGGTTTCTCTTAAATTTAAATTTTAAAAAGACTTTTAAATTAAATTTTAATTTAAAAAAATAAAATAAACAATTATATTTATTTAAATAGATTTTTAATTAAACCATAATTTAAAATTAAGATTTTATATAAAGTATTAAGAATAATTTATAGAATAATAATAAAATTTATAAACTATCAAATTATTATTATTTTATTTTACACCCTCTCTCTCTTTTCCTAGTTCTCCCTCTCCCCGTTGGCTTACCTTGATGCTTGACATTTGTTATAAGTTGACTTATCTAAAGTTTAAAACTGACTAAGAAAAATTAGTCACACGCTAATTGAACAAATTAAAAATATGACAGTAAATTAATTCCACTTAATTTTTAGCTTTTTCTAACTTAAATTTAGTCACTTCGTAAATGAGCATTCGTCGTTCTGATGATTTTATCTATCTTAATCACATCGTGTATAGATTTAACTTAAATAATATATATAATACAAAATATAAAGGATAAAACTTAGATACGTTCACTTGTATTTATTAAGTCTAATTATTCAATCAAAATTTGCTATATACGATTTTTGATATTAACTATGGTCAAACAGAATTTTAAAATTTTATCTACGTGAATTTTTATTATTAAAAAAATTATATGATATAATTTGATTGGAGAATTGACTTTAATGAATATAAGTAAACCCAGCAAATATAAAATCTTGTGCAAGTTGCATTTTTTTACCAGATATAAATATTGTGATTTATATCTCATTTAATACAAAATATTTCAAAGTGCAATATATAGATTTGAAAGTTAAAACGATAAAAAATACATAAAGATTTGTAAGCTTGATCTGTTTCAGAATATATATATATATATATATATATATATATATATATATATATTCAATTGTCTGCATGTTATACAGTCAAACTTAATTCTATCTCCAAAACGAATCTTTAATCTAAAAGACTATAAATGATAATTTCTTAATATAAATTTAAGCCGTCAAGTATTTAAGGATCCCATTTAAAAAAAAAAAAAAAAAACTCAAACTTAACGCTAGCTTCGCTTACTACCTTCACTTCACCTTACCGTCTATTCAAAAATGGCTGACGTTGTACATCAACGTCGACGTCCCAACCTCTGCCTCAAGCTACCAGAGCCCTCCCCTTTCATCTCCATCTCCATCCCCACCACTTCCTTTTCCTCTGCCGCATATCTCACTCCTGACGACATTTAAAAGCTTCAAGTTCTTGGCCATGGAAATAGTGGCACAGTCTACAAAGTTCGCCACAAGCGAACTTCTGCTATCCACGCTCTGAACTCTGAAGGTCGTCCATGGCTGTTCCGACCCAATGATTGTTCGTCAGGTCTGACGAGAGATAGACATCCTCTGACAGACAGACTCGCCAAACATTAGTGCAGTTCCACAGTTTCTTCGAGACGCCGTCCGGAGAAGTAGGGATTTTGCTAGAGTACATGGACTTGGAGAACGTTGGACACGCTGATGAAGAACAACGACACCTTATCTGAATCTCAACTCGCTGCATTGGCGTGTCAAGTTCTCACCAGGCTGAGCTATCTCAACGCGAACAAGATCGTCCACCGTGATCTCAAGCCCTCAAATCTTCTAGTGAATTAGAATAAGGAAGTGAAGATCAGCAACGTCGGAGTCAGCAAGGTCTTGTCTCGGACGTTGGAAGCGTGTAATTCATATGTTGGTACATGCGCATACATGAGCCCCGAACGGTTCGATCCGAGTAAAAATGGCGGGAATTATAACAGGTTTACAGTTGATATATGGAGCTTAGGCGTCACGTTATTTGAATTATATGTGGGTCATTTTCCACTTCTACCGGCGGGTCAGAGGCCCTAATATTTAAATAGAATTTTATAACATATTTGAATATATTTATAGAATTTAGATTTTATATTTACAGAATTTAATATATTTATTGAATATTCTTGATTCATATTTTGTACAAATTGATTCGATGTTATTGTGAGATGTTGTGAATACAATTTTGAATGCATATATCTTTATTATATATATTCTGCCCAAAATATCTCCAATCTCCTCTATTGTAAAATATATTTATTTGAATGCATATATCTTTTATCTATAAGATTTAGACCTACAAACTCATTTTAAAATATATTAATATTTTTAATCAAAATTTAAAAATATATTTATTGATTCCTTTCTATTCAACCAAACAACTATTAATACTTATTACCATCTACATATATGTGCACCGACGATAATTTTTTTTACTCAAATATCCCCTTTTTTTTAGGAAAAAAATAATCATCTATAACTGATTTTTAATATAGATTGGCGCCCAGCGATATAAAGTTTTAATAGAAAAAGGAATCTCCAGTTTTTTGTATCGAGAACGATAGATATGTTCAATCACAAATCTTTGATGTGTTTGCCTCGATAGAGAGAGAGAGAGAGGGAGAGAGGGAGAGAGATTTTAATATAAGAAAAAAGAAGAAGAAAGATTTTATTATCTTATTTAGATTAACATTAAATGAGAGAAGGGGAGAAATTTTCTTATTATTTTATTTGATTTAAGAGAAAAATAAAAAAAATATTTTTATATAAACAACTTTACACTTATATTATTTTATGTAATATTTTAATAAAATATAATATATGAGTAATATTGAGATATTAAAAAAATTATAAATATATTAATATTATAAAATAAAAATATTACTCTTTCTTTATAAATTTCTCTAATTTGATAAGGAAGGTAAAACTTGATAAGAGAAAGACCCTCTTCTTAAGAGTTATTGTTACCTGCCCAAATAAGTGAAGGGAATAAAATCCCTCTTATCCTCTAAAATTCCATGTCAAATGAAGCCTTAAATAGATGGAGTGAGGCAGGGAAAAAAAAATGGGGTGAGGGGTCATAACTAGTATAATGAAAATCAATATAATATATATGATTTATAATTAATGAGACTATTCATAAATTATAAATAGTGTAACTTACTGTCAAACTAACTTATAATAATAAAGATAAATGTGTTATGAATATTAGAATATAGATGTCTATCTTCATCTTCCTCTTTCTCTTCAAATTCCCTAAGTCATTATTCCTCCATTAATTACTAGATTCTTCATTACTCCTCCATTAATTATTAGACTCTTTATTATTCCTCCATTAATTAATGGACTCTTCATCTTCAACTTTTATACCTATAAATAGGCCATACCATTTGTATTGTAAAGAAGAAAAAAGAAGATAATATATACTTCTCTGATTTTCTTGTCCTCATCTCTTCTCTCCTCCTAATCTTATTGTTAGTTTTATAACATGTTATCAGCACGATTGCTCTGGCCAACTGATATTATTGTGAAATCTATCATCGGAAGGTAAGTTTCTATATTACTTTCATATTGAATTATAGTTTCATATTATATTACTTTACTTTTTAATTATTTAACATTCTTAATCTTGATCTCTATTTACATTTTGTTATACTTTTATGATAGTATCATCATGTTGAATCTTACAAAACTTGAGTTTGTGGCTCTTGACATTACTGGAAAAAATTATCTATCCTAGATACTAGATGTATAAATCCATCTAGATGCTATGGGTTTAGAAGACACTATCAAGGATGACAATCAGGAATCTAACAAAGACAAAGCAAAAGCCATGATCTTTCTCCGCCACCACCTAGATAAAGGACTAAAAATTGAGTATTTAACTGTCAAGGACCCACTTGTTCTTTGGAACAATATAAAAGAAAGGTATGACCACCAGAAAACTGTGATTCTTCCAAAAGCTCGTTATGACTGAATGCATTTACGTTTGCAAGATTTTAAATCAGTCAGTGAATATAATTCTGCACTATTTAGAATTAGTTCTCAACTGAACTATGTGGAGAGAAAATTACTGATGATGACATGTTAGAAAGAACATTCTCCACATTTCATACATCCAATGTGCTATTACAACAACAATATCGTGAAAAAGGCTTCAAAAAGTATTCTGAACTGATTTCTTGCCTTTTGGCGGTTGAACAAAATAATGAGTTTTTAATGAGAAATCATGAATCCCATTCAACTGGCTTTACTGCATTCCCAGAAGTGAATGTAGTAACAAATAAATCATTCCGTGGTCGGGGATATGGACGTGGACGTGGACGCGGCCGTGGTTATATATGAGGCCGTGGTCAACGTGGTCGTGGCCATGGTCATGGTTCCCACTCGAGGTGGGCAAATAATGATAATAACCACAAAAAGAAAACTAGTGGGAATGATAATTATATTGAAAATTTATGTCATCGATGTGGTGGAAAAGGTCATTGGGCTCATACTTGTCGTACACCAAGACATTTGGTTGAATTATACCAAGAATCGCTCAAAAGGAAAAATAAAAATAAAGGCAAAGAGCCAAAGATAGAAACAAATTTTGCTGGGGAAGAAAGCGATTCTGATTATGGCAACATGGATGTTACTCATTTAGATGTTGCTGATTTTTTTGCCGATCCTAATGGAAGAATTGATCACCTAATTGGTGATGGGAGTATCCAAAAATAAGTTAACTTTTATGATTATGTGTGTTTTCCTTTTTGTTATAATAAAGTTATAATTCTCTCAATAAAAAAAAAGGTTTCTACTTACTATGAAGTTATTTCTCTCAATAAATAAAATTATGAGTTTTTTTTTCATTAATTCTTTTGTGTTTCTTTTGCTATGTTCCTGTTAATGAAGAATGTCACTCATTGACATTAATAAAGAAGATTTATGTCTCGTTGATAGTGCAACAACTCATACAATATTCAGAAATGCAAAATATTTTTCATCTTTGGTAATACGAGAAGCCAATGTCCAGACCATATCTGGAAGTATAAAGATGATTGAAGGGTTTGGAAGAGCTAATATATTGTTACCTGGAGAAACACAATTATATATTGATAGTGCATTTTATTCCTCTAAATCTAACAGGAATTTGTTGAGTTTCAAGGATATCCGTAGAAATGGATACCATATTGAAACAACAAATAGAGAAAACCAGGAATATCTTGTTATCACAGATATGATTTCTGGTAAAAAATGCACACTGGAAAAATTTTCTGCTCTTTCCTCTGGAATGTACTACACATTTATTAGTACAATTGAAACACATGCTATTGCAAACCAGAAGTTTACAAGTGAGAATAAATTTAATATTTGGCATGACCGACTAGGTCATCCTGGGACAATAATGATACGAAAAATAATTGAGAATTCATGTGGACATTTATTGAGAAGAGAATCAATTCCACAATCCCATATTTTCTCATGTGCTGCATGTTTTGAAGGGAAACTAATTATTAGACCATCATCGATAAAAATAGAAAGTGAGTCTCTCACTTTTCTAGAACGTATACAGGGAGATATTTGTGAGCCAATACACCCACCATGTGGACCATTTAGATATTTTATGGTTCTAATTGATGCATCAACAAGATGGTCACATGTTTGCTTATTATCTTCTCGTAACCTGGCGTTTGCGAGATTACTTGCTCAACTAATTAGATTGAGAGCACATTTTCTAGATTATCCCATCAAGAAAATACGTTTAGACAATGCCGATGAATTTACTTCACAAGTTTTTAATGAGTATTGTATGTCTCTGGAAATCGATGTTGAATATTCTGTAGCACATGTTCATACACAAAATGGTCTTGCAGAATCATTAATTAAACGTTTGCAGTTGATTGCAAGACCATTGCTTATGAAATCAAATCTCCCAATATCTACTTGGGGACATGCAATTTTACATGCAGCGATGTTAATTCGTATCAGGCCAACTAGTTATCTTAAGGTCTCCCCTTTACAAATGGTTTTTGGTCAGGAACCAAATATTTCCCATCTAAGGACTTTTGGATGTGCGGTATATGTTCCGATTGCTCCACCACAACGCACCAAAATGGGTCCTCAAAGAAGGATGGGAATATATGTTGGATATGAATCTCCTTCTATAATAAATATTTAGAGCCAACAACAGGAGATTTATTTACGGCTCGATTTGCTGATTGTCATTTTGACGAATCAAATTTTCCAACATTAGGGGGAGAAAATAAACAGTTGGAACATAAAGTTAGTTGGAATGAATTATCATTATCTCATCTTGATCCTCGTACAAAATAATGTGAACTAGAAGTTCAAAAGATAATTCATTTACAGAGTTTAGCTAATCAATTGCCAGACGCATTCACTGATCCCAAGAAAGTGACCAAGTCACATGTTCTAACTGTGAATGCTCCTATCAGAATTGATGTCCCTATTGGACAATCTACTGATGCAAATGGATCAAAAGCACGCTTGAAACGTGGCAGGCCCATCGGTTCCAAAGATAAAAATTCTCAAAAAAGAAAAGGAGCTATAAATATAGATGGCCAAGTCGAGGATATTCAACAAAATTTAGTGACTCCAGAAGAGTCTTTTGACAATACTAATATCTCAATTTTGAGAGACATTCAGGTACCTAAAATATGTGAAAATAATGAGATCTCAATAAATTATGTTGTCAATAGAATACGATGGGATCGAGAGCGCTTGATGTAATAAATAATGATGAGGATCATGAACCAAGATCTATTAGCGAATGCAAACAAAGAGATAATTGGCCAAAATGAAAAGACGCAATTGAGGCAGAATTAAAATCATTAGAAAAATGAAAAAAATTTTGCCCTATGGTTCTTACATCTGAAGATGTAAAACTAGTTGGATATAAATGGGTTTTTGTGAGAAAAATAAATGAAAATGGTGAAGTAGTAAGATATAAAGCACGACTAGTTGCTCAAGAATTTACACAAAGACCTGGTATTGATTTCGTAGAAACATACTCACCAGTGGTGGATGCAACTACTTTTCGATATCTAATTAGTATGGCAGCAAATGAAGGCCTCGATTTGCGTTTAATAGATGTTATTACAGCCTATTTGTATGGCTTACTTGACAATGACATTTATATGAGTCTTCCTGATAGATTTGAGTTTCCAAAAGCATACAATTCAAGTTCTCGAGAACGGTACTCAATTACGTTAAATAAGTCTTTATATGGATTGAAGCAATCAGGGCGCATGTGGTATAATCGACTTAGTGAATATCTATTGAAAGAAGGATATAAGAATGATCAGATATGTCCATGCATTTTTATAAAAAGATCTCGAAATGAATTTGCTATAATTGCTATTTATGTTGATGACATAAATATCATTGGAACTCTTGAAGAGATTTCCAATGCGGTCAATTGCTTAAAGAAAGAGTTTGAAATGAAGGACTTAGGAAGAATAAATTTTTGCCTTGGACTACAAATTGAATATCTGAAAAATGGGATCTTCGTGTATCAAGAAACTTATACAAGAAAAGTTTTAAAACATTTCTATATGAATAAATCACATCCATTATGCACTCCGATGATTGTAAGATCTCTGGAGAAAGATAAAGATCCCTTTAGACCTCAAGAAGGTGATAAAGAACTACTTGGCCCAGAAGTGCCTTACCTTAGTGCAATTGGTGCGCTTATGTATCTTTCTAGTCACACACGACCAGATATATCATTTGCTGTTAACTTACTAGCAAGATATAGTTTTTCACTAACACGAAGACATTGGAATGGGGTTAAGCATATTCTTAGTTACTTGAAGGGTACAATGGATATGGGATTATTTTATTCAAATGAATACAAAACTGATTTTGTCGGCTATGCTGATGTTGGGTTTCAGTCTGATCCACATGTTGGTAGATCGCAAACAGGCTATTTGTTCACATGTAATGGTACAGCTATTTCATGGCGATCAATGAAACAAACCATATCAGCCACATCATCTAATCATGCCGAAATACTAGCGATACATGAAGCAAGTCGAGAATGTGTATGGTTAAGATTGATAATACATCATATACGTACTACTTATGGATTGTTATCTACTAAAATGATCCCAACAGTCCTATATGAAGATAATACTGCATGTATTACCCAACTAAAAGAATGGTATATCAAAGGAGATATGACAAAATATATTTCTCTAAATTTTTTTTCACACATGATCTTCAAAAGAATGGTGAGATTGATATCCATCAAATCCGTTCTAAAGAAAATCTAGCAGATTTGTTCACCAAGTCACTTCCAGCAACAATATTTGAAAAGCTCGTACATGATATTGGACTTCGCAGATTCAAAGATATCAATTGACGTTGCAAAAAGGGGGAGTCGATACACGCTGTACTCTTTTTCCCTTAGCTGAGATTTTGTCCCACTGGGTTTTCCTAGCAAGGTTTTTAATGAGGTAGCACTGTAAGTGTATCAATTAAATGTGTATTCTTTTTCTTTACTAGGTTTTTATCCCATAGGGTTTTTCCTAGTTAAAGTTTTTTAATGAGGCTCATTATTAAAGAATGGACATATAAGGGGGAGTGTTATGAATATTAGAATATAGATGTCCATCTCCCTCTTTCTCTTAAAATTCCCTAAGTTATTATTCCTCCATTAATTACTAGACTTTTCATTACTCCTCCATTAATTATTAGATTCTTCATTATTTCTCCATTAATTAATGGACTCTTCATCTTCAACTTCTATGCCTATAAATAGGCCGCACTATTTGTATTGTAAAGAAGAAAAAAGAAGATAATATATACTTCTCTGATTTTCTTGTCCCCATCTCTTCTCTTCTTCTAATCTTATTGCTAATTTTATAATAAAATATATAATTTTAATAATAAAGATTTTTGTAGGAGCATCTATTAGCATTAACTTTATTTGGGTGTAAAATATATATAAATATTATAATGAGCTGAGTGACCTTAACTTTTCTTTTTAATTGTAATGGGTCCCACTAGTATTCCACGTGTCACTATGTTGTCCCTCCACCAAGCCCCCGTCTTCTGACTTCTGAAACTCTCAATTAGCTTGCAAAACTCTGTTTTGATCAACCTCCATCTAGTACTCACAAAAAGATGTAGTATGATGTGAGGCTCTAACTTCGTCTGGATCTTACCATGTAACACCTTTGTTTGAGAAATGGTATTCAGTATTATTATTTAAAAAAAAATCATCTTTAAAATATTATTAGCTATTACATGTACGTACGTCTTTAAACAAAAATTTAAATATTTATTTATTACATGATAAACAATTAATATTTTATTAGACTTAATTCTGTTACTATAAATGTATAATTTACAAAATAGGATATAACATTCTTCGTCTTTGCCTCTCCATTTTCTTCTATTTTGATAAGGGAGGTTAGAATTATTTAAATGCTAATGTTGTCAAATGAGAGCTGATTTATTTAAAATGATTAGTTTTCACGACATATAAATCTAAGTTTGAATTATGAAACTAATATTTAATATTGGAGAGTGTTTTAAAATAAAATTTTCTCTAATAAAAGAAATATGTATTTGCCTATATATATATATGTGTGTGTGTGTGTATGTGTGTTAAAATCTGAAATTTACGTGATGTTTGAGTGAAGAGAAATAAGAGTAGAGAAATAAAAGTTAGTGAAATTTGTTCTTTCATAATAGAAGTTATTTTTATTTTTATTTATAATATTTTAAATAATTCTAATTTTATCATAAAGTTGAGAATTAGAATGATGAAAGTAGAAATAAAATTTTTTAAATTATTTTATCCTAATTATAAAATTTCTAGATAATTTTAACTATTTTCAAGTTATAAAAAATATTTTATATTATTTTACTCTAGTTATAAATTTTATGGACAATTTTAACCCTTTTTCAAGTCATAAAAAATATTTTGGATAATTTTATCTCTAAATTATAAAAAAATATATATAAATTTTATACTCATTTTTATCTTATAAAATAATTTTTTAAAATCTATTTTTAATCTAATTTTATTTTCATAAAAAAATTATTCCATCGTACCAAACTTACCTTAGGCAGTAGGATTGTGAACATAATGAAGTGGACCAGAAGTAAGCCCAATAAAAAGGGAGCGTGGACCTGACCACATCAGGTTATTGCCCGCTGTATTATCTTAAAAATTATACTAATTTTTAATATTAATATTACTATAATTATCAATACCTTTTACTCGTATATTATTTCATACTATTACTGATGTTATATATTAAAATTGATATAATTTCTCACATTTTTTTTTGGGTTTCTAAGTTCAACTTTTGTCACCAAACCGTCATAAATCATAAATTACTTTTATTTTACTCATCCCAGCAAAACATGCTTTTAAATTTTCGAAACGAGATTTTAGAACCTACGTCGTATCGTTCCTTCGTGTTAAAAAACAAAAACAAAAATAGTTTGCATTCAAACTTGAGTCTTGAAAGTTGGGAGTCGGCCATATTTTGAATTTAAAAAAGTAAATAAATAAATATTTAAATAAAATCATAAATGCATTTAAGATTAAAATTTAAGATGGCGTGTTGGCATTTCCCTTTCGCTTTCTTCGTTCTCCCACCGTAGACGGCAAGAACCCTAACTACAGGTACTGTTTTCTCTGGCTGCCTGAAGATGGCATACTGTTCTTCTTCCTTTTAACGTAAATATGCGTTCTCTTGCCATCGTAATTTTTGTTATGCCCACATTCGTTTCATACTTACTCCTTTTGATCTATTCCTTTTTCTCAGAGATCTAATCTGTATGCATTTTCATCTGTTCGGTCTTGTTAGTGAACTCAAATCAAAACACACAAGTTGAAATTTTGTAGAACGAGTTTTTGCCTATATACATTTATGTCTTCTTTCTTATTTGAGTGGGAGTAAAGGTCGTTTTCGGGGTACTGAGACGCATTAATTTTTTTGGCCCTTGTTTCTTTAGTCGCATTGAATTTATTTTTCTTTTTGGTCCTGTAGGCTTGCTTTGAGAACCCAATGACCTGTTTAATTGTCTGAAAATTTGGGAAGAACTAACTTGTTGTCCTGCATTAGTCATTTCTCCTTCCAATGGAGGGGGATAATGGTCTTGACATACGAAATTGGGGTTACTATGAACCCACAACTTCCTTTAAGAATCATCTCGGACTCCAGCTGTCCTCCGTGCCTGAAAAACCCATGCTTGGAGGGCGCAGTGCTGCTGTTTTGTCTGGAAACAATGTTGCATTTCACCATAGGACCGTTGGTATGGCACAAGCAACTTATCCTATGGAGTACATGAGGGAAGCTTGGATTAGTCAAAGAGAGAAGTTTTTGAACATGATTCCGACAAACCCAACAAACTTTGCTGCTGTTATTCCAGAGACATCTTCAGCCCATCACATGCAGTTGGTTCCACCGCCTGACTTGATAAAGGAAGAAAGACCGATGGAAGAGGCACCCGTTGAGAAGATCAATGGCACTAGTAAGAAAAGGCAGGGTCCACCCAAGGTACCCAAAGCTTCCAAGGCGAAAAAGCCCAAGAGAGGACCTCGTGCGCCGAAGGATGAGAATACTCTTTCTGTTCAACGGGCAAGGTCAGCAAAGAAGACTACTGAAGTTGTGATAAATGGGATCGGTATGGATATCTCGAGTATTCCTATTCCAGTTTGTTCATGCACCGGGATGCCTCAACAGTGTTACAGATGGGGTTCTGGTGGGTGGCAATCTGCTTGTTGCACAACAAATATGTCAATCTATCCATTGCCTATGAGTACAAAGCGGCGTGGTGCTAGGATAGCTGGGAGAAAAATGAGTATAGGAGCATTTAAGAAAGTCTTAGAGAAACTTGCAGCTGAGGGTTATAACTTCTCTAATCCGATCGATTTGAAGACTTATTGGGCAAAACATGGCACTAACAAGTTTGTCACTATCAGGTAGATTCGTAGATGTATGCTATATGGCACATGTTTCCTCTTATTCCAGTCAGCATGTTGATCATGTATATATTTGTATTTGGCTTGAGATAGAGGCATTTTAGATTATTTGTAGAACAAGAATTTCCAAAGTCATGCTACATTTACTTTTCCTCTTTAATATATTGTTTTGCTTAGTTCTTTGGATTTAATTCATGGGAATTCAATCTTTTGGTTGTTGGTCCTGATCCAGAAACAGCAGATGAGTCCTTGTTAAATTATATTTGACTAGAAGGTTTTATCTGTCCGTAAATTGTTGCTTATGGTGAATGAATTCTGCTTCCAATTATGCCCCTCTTGTTCTGTGGATCCCTTTCGGCTAAATATGAAAATATAGTTTTAATCTTTATTGATGGGGGAAAGAGGGAGAGGGTAGGGTTTCTATGGGGAAATTGAGGGTAGAATTTTAGGTTCTATGTATGGAATAACTTGTTATATGGAAGATCAGTTTATCAATTCAGTGGTTGCTTGGGTGTTGCGAACGGTACATCTAGTGAACAAGTGTAGGCATAAGCTTAAGCTTTAAAGCTTAGTTGAAGGGGCTTTTTGGCCGATTAATCATGAGGTTTGGAGCTTGATTATGTGTACATGCAGAAAACGGCTTTGGGAGTCCAAGAAAATGTTACTTCTCCGGTTGCACTAGAAATTAGGTTTTATATTAAAGATCCGAAGAGTTTGACTGTTTGATCAGACCTTCTACCTTATAAGTGTACTTTGTAAGCACATGCCCATTTACAACCAATAGCGTTAGAGGAACCGGATTCTCATTGGCTTTATGCTTTTGGCAAAACCTCAATCGCAATATCCCTGGGTTAATGGGTTTCTAGATGGTCTATTTACATACATGAAGGGCTGAATTTCTCTAGAAAGGGAAGTGAGAAATGCTTATAAGAATATATGTGGCAGAAAATGAAGCAA
This sequence comes from Leucaena leucocephala, assembly GCA_037074615.1. Classification (NCBI taxonomy): domain Eukaryota; kingdom Viridiplantae; phylum Streptophyta; class Magnoliopsida; order Fabales; family Fabaceae; genus Leucaena; species Leucaena leucocephala. The sequence continues at coordinate 15,663,363 of CM073562.1, forward strand.
TCTTCTCCTAAGTGACAATGCTGGTTTCAACAATATGATAACCAAATCATTTTAACATATCCCGGTAAGTTCACTTCATGTTTTGTAAATCTGTGTGTGCTGACTTTATATGGAGTTATCAGTGTCATTAACAACAATGTTTTTGTTAGTATGTTCAATGACAAAACAACATGAAAACTTCACTACATTGCGGCTCTTAACATATATAATTTTATACTATTTATTAGATTATATTATCAGGTATCCAATTTCGGGATTCATAATTACTTTTTTAGGTATCTCATCTAGAAATCGAATTCAAGATCTAGAAGGATTTAGTGGGTTTTACACCGCTAAACTAACTATATGTTGGTGGATAATGAGGATTGGTGTCATACGAATCGACATAACTTGTATTCCTATTTTCTGAGTAGTAGTTTAATAATCTTATTTAGGAACTAAATGGGTTAGTCTCTTATAATATAGCAAATTAAAATTTAAATATTTGGTAGGAAAGATGTCTATATTTAATACTCGATAGTGTTTCAGATAAGATAGTGTTTCAGATAAGATTCCTTCTGATAGGAGGATATATGTGCGTTATTTACTTTATTTTATGGGTGAAAAGTTTTTTTTTAAAATGAAAATAATTGTTCGGTAGTCGGCATTTTGCAGATGCATTGTTTTCTTTAGCGGCAAGCAAGTAAAAAGGGTTTGAATGCAATAATTAGTTCAGAGCAAATCTCTTGATGGAGAAGCCATAAATTCTGAGAAGTTATTGGTGAGTTTGGATAAAGGCTTCTTTGTTAGTATAGTATGACCCACCCACGCATGCGCGTGCTCGCACACTGGCAATTTGACATTTGCAGGGTTTTTTCTATGTTTCTTTCTTTGTTTTTTTCAAGAGAAGACAAAATGAATTGGAAAAAAAAAACTAAAAGAAGAATAAGAAAAAAACATAAACAATAGAAAAGGAACAGTGGAGAAAGAAAAAGGCAGATGATGTTGGTAGAGGTGGAAATTTGGGTTGGGTCCGCCCGCCATTTTATGGCGGGTTGGGTTGTCAAATTGGCAACCCATTTTAGTGCGGGTCTTTTTGACCCGCACCCGCCAAGCCCGAACCCGCGGCGGGCTAACCCGCCGGGTTGGCGGGTTAGCCCGCTTAGCCCGCTTTTTTTTTTTTTTTTTAATTTTTTAATTTTTATTATTTATATTACACTTTATTAATTTTAGAGTTTTAACCAAATTAAAGTTTACATTATACTTAATTTATGCTAACTTTATCTTATCAAGTCATTTCTTTAAATATATATTTTATTTTATTATTATTTTACTTGTGACAAATTTATATATAGATAGTGATAAAGTTAAAAAAATAAATATTTTGACAATTTTAGATCATACTTTCAATTAATATTGATACATATAAATTATTTTAAAAAAATATATATGAAAATATTTTTTTAAAAAAATAAATAAATAATTTAAAAAAAAAAAATTGGCGGGTTGGCGGGCTAACCCGCCAACCCGCCATGGCGGGCTCGGGTTGGTGTTTCACCAACCCGCCTGAAAGCGGGCCGGTTAATTTTGGCCCGCTTTCAGGCCAACCCGCGACGGGCCAACCCGTATCCGGCAGGTTGGCCCGCATTACCACCTCTAGATGTTGGAGAAGGTTCACAATGTCCTCTAACACAACATTTAAACTTGCCAAATTGAAGGTTTAATCTTAAGATGAGAATGGACATCTTTAATTTGAATTGTTTAAATCAAAATTGAATTATCCAATTTTACATTTATAAAATTTTAATAATTTTTTATTTTATTTTATAGGTACAGAATCTAAAATAAAGATAATATTTTATTCTGACCTTTCAAAGAGTCTTTTAATTGTCAAGTTTAAAGAATATTTTAGCTTAAGAAATTAAAAAGATATTTAAATAATCCAAGTTAAATTTAAACCATCTAAATCTAATTTTAAGAATCAGCACAACCTTAAATCTAAAGTCTAATTTATTTGTGTTTTATCGCAATGCAATTATTTTTTTATTTTTGAAAAGGGAGGAAATTTCATTAAAGAATGAAATTAAAAGAGATATGGATACATCAAAAGATGTTCAAAATGTTTACAACCCATCTAGTGTGATCGGATGCCTCTCTAAACAAGCAAGCAATTTCAAAGAGTGAAGACGCCTGAAACCCCCCACAGTTTTCCGCACATAATCTCAAAAATTATTCATCGATTTACAACTTAAGATGCAGATTCCTAAAGAGCCATTTTCATAAGGTTTCATGAAGAAAGAAGCTCACGTTGAGGTCACGCAATCGTATATGAAAAAATCAATAGTTGATGGGCAGGCATCAATACGACAATGAATCAGATTAGCAAAGCACAACACAGCAAAAAGAAATAGAGTACTGTTCAGAGTTTTCTTTGTTTTTTTTTTTGGGGAGTGCAAAGGAGGAAATTCATTAATCAATAAAAGAATACAACAGAGTTACATCCAAAAGTGACCGTTCAGGCTTCAGAGTTGTCTTCTGGTTTTTTGAAAAGAAACTGAAGCTATCATTAAAACAATGAGGTACAAAAATACAAGGAAAGAAAAAGGCTATGACCGTTCATCATCTTCTACCACCCTAATTTGAAGTGGAAGTTGATCAAAGGAGTAAAAAATGCATCTAAATCACGGGACTGTTTTACTAACCTATCACAGCCTCCAAAATGTATTCCCTATACATAAATTTTAGTGTCACACTCCAAAACTTACCAATAAACTTTCTAGCTTCCTCTATAACATCATGATAAGAATGATCACTAATATATTCTCCAATCAACAAGCTCAAGTTCTGAGCACTGTTAGCAATGATTTCAACTTTGTCAATTCCTCTAAAGCGTGGCCCCTTCCATGAGCTCCCAGCAGGTAGGGTTTTGAGGAGAAATAGATATACACAATTTAACTATGTAAGTGGAGAGACTATTTGAACCTATAACTTTCAGATTACATAACAGCAACCTTACGATGTGCCAAGACTTACCTTCAGAAGTAAATTTAGATATTCAGGAGCTATGATACCTCTCCAAATATCGTGACTGAAATCACAATAAAGTGATGCTCTCTAAAGATCAAATACGCTCTAAATAGTCATGTGTCTCACTCCTTTGCCAGCTAAACCCATAGATCATAGGTATACTTTAAAATTTATATTGATATACTTTAAGGGTTAAGACTTAACTATTTTTATTGAAATTTGGGCCCAACCGTAGATTCTTCTTCATAAACGCAAAAATATACTTATGAACATTTAAAATAAAATACTATCGTCTATAAGTTTAACTAGCAAAATATTGAGATATGACTATTTGGAGCGTGTTCAATCCCTAAAGAGTATTATGGTTCCAATCGCGGTACTTAAGGAGGTATATTAGCTTTTAGGTACCTAAGTTTATACATGAGGATAATTGACGGCTCACCATATCCAATATTGATATCGCCTAGGAGGAAGGGAGATTCTGCCCTGCTTTTAAATCATGAATGAGCTCAAACCCTTTCTAAACATTTTTGTACAAAAAAAAATAGAATGCCAACGAGAATTAGTATAGATGGTAAGAAATGGACTCGTATCCTAAAAGGATGAGAGTTCGATTCCCGTTGCCATTATGAGGACTTCTTTAGTAGACGATATCGTAAGCCCCCTATAAGTGTTCTATGAGGCCTTAGTGAGGCATCGATGCCTAACCCATATAAAATTTTTGTACTACAAAAAATTGAATAAAAAATATGAGGATTGTTAAATATAATTTCATACCGTTATTTTTTATGGTAGCTCCCACATTATTTATTATGAAAGTATCAAAATACTGTTAACTAAAAGAATTAAAAAGTACAAAGGTATAAAAATATTTATAATTTTTTATCTAATATGCGCTAAATACTGTATATTTTTTAAAAGTACAAAAGTACCTATGAAAGTACAAATAAATTAATTCTTTTAATTTTAGAATAATTAAAAACCTATTAAATTTTACTACACTATTATAATAGTAATAATTTTATAGTTAATATATATATTTGATCCTCTAAATTCATATCAAGTTTTAATTTAATCATCTAAATTATAGTTTTAGGGATTAAACTAAAACTTGATATAAATTTATAGGACTAAATATATACATTAGTTATACAATTATTAGTATTATAATAGTATAGTAAAATTTAAAAGAATTTTTTGTTTTGCTAAAACTTAAATAATTAATTTATTTATACTTTTATAGGTACTTCTATTTTATTATGAATAGAGTATAATTGGATAAAAGTTCATTTGTATTATTACACTTTTATACTTTTTAATTTTTTTAGTTAGAGGTATTTTAGTACCTATCAGAAAAAATAAGTGTTAAATTATATTTAACAGTCTTAGTATTTTTGCTACTATTTTAAATATTTATGGATATTTTTGCACCTCCAAAAAAACTATGATATTGGGCGAAATTTTTAAAAAAGTACATAAATATTTTTACACCTTAACCCTATACTTTAATCAAATTCATTAAATAATATTATAAGAAATAATAATCTCCTAGAATATCAAAGTTTAATAAATGCTCTATTCATAACATATAATTGTTCAATCTTAAGAAGAAGGTGAGATGTTTGGCAGACTACATTTTGGGGATCTGATGGGAGGAGGATTGAAGAGCAAAAAATGGGTGGAGCCGTGGAGATGTAATTGACCACCTTTATGAAGTATCTCACTACTTTTCTTCCGCAGACTACGGAGAATGATAATGATAACTTTGAGAAGGTCTTCATATGAGGTAGAAAGTAGTATCTTTTCCCTGAGCCATGAAAAATTGTCATCAGGGACAAGTTCATCAGAGCACAAGGAGAGAAGACCAAACAAATGACTCAGCAAAGCTGCATTTAAGAAGGATATGATTAAGAGAATCTGGGGCACTACAGCTGAAGACACATGAAGAATTGTTGGAGAGATGGCGCAAGATTAAAATATCTCCTGCTGGTAGGCATTTGTTAATTAACTTCCACGCAAAAAGAAAAACAAACAACTATTTGGAAACTATAATTTTTTAATTGTTAATTGTTGGAGGAAGTTTGAGTTTCCAGAGCGGATTCCAGGTTTGATCACTGGGTCCATAATCATCATAAAGCAGAGAAAAGGCAGCCTTAGTTGAAAATTGCCCGCTGGAATGCTTGTTCCAAATGATCTGATCATTTTCCTGAAAAATAAAGGAGTGGCAAAAAATTTTTTGGCAGTGTTCTGTGAGTAGAGTTAATGAACACAATCAGTTCACCAAAACAAACAACTATTTGGAAACTATTGCAGCAAATATGACATCTACCAATACGGTACATACTCCTAAACCTTTATTTATGCTTGTACTCCATATAAGTAAAATATAAAACAATCTAATGAACTTTTTAAATGGCCCATAATATTCTGAAAAGGGATTGACAGTTTAGATTATGAAATCAAAGAAAAATTATTTTAGATACAAGTTTAATAAAATATTAGTTCATAAGCAACAACTGCGATGCGCATTAGAGTTAAAAAATTTAAAAAAGAAATGAACCACAAAGGAAGAATAAACAATGGGAACAAACACAAATTCCACATAGATATACTAAACACATGCCTTGAACGACACTTCTTCAGCACTGTTCAACACGTCGGATAGTTGAACAATTTAAACCAAAAAGAAACAAGCATTTGCTATTAAATGAAATTTTTTATATGTGCATGAGTATAACAAAATTAAAACTGGAGTATCTGACCTTGTTTATCGTTATAGAAGACCAGTACTAATCATTTCATGAATAAACTTTTCTGCCTCATCGTTCTCAATTTTTCCCAAAAGAGCTTGCATAAGTATATTACATGTAATTTTATCAGGGAGACACCCATTCTCTTTCATTTCTGGAAGCAATGCCACAACTTCATCATCCAAGCCTTCTCTACAAAGACCATTGAGCATAATGTTATAAGTGCAGACACTTAAAAGATGGCCTTTCACGGAAAGGTACTTAAAACTCTATTGTGCAGTATTTAGTCTACCACTTTTACACAAACCATCAAGAAGTATACTGAATGTGTATACACTAGGCCAAATTCCTATGCCAACAGCTTTCTTGATTATCGCAATCCCCACGTCAAGATTCTGTGTTTTGCAAAATGCATCTAATAAAATATTATAGGTGATTATATCACGAGTATGACCATGGTAAATCATCTCACAAAAAAGATCTTCCGAAGCTTGAATTCTCCCTGATTTAGACAAAGCATCAATAAGAAAACTGTAAATTACTTCATTGGGAACAATGTTTTTGCGACGCATTTCTTCAAAGAAATCCATAGCTTCATCAACCATTTTAACCTTACATAATCCATCGATCAAGATCCCATAATAAACTACAGTAGGAGTTCAACCACCTTATTGAATACTTCCTTGGTCTCGTCAATTTTATTCATCAAACAATAGCCATGCATTAAAATATTATAAGTTACAATGTCAGGTCTCTCACCATATTTCATCATCTTGCCGAACACAGTTTGGACTGCTATGATTCTTCCTTCTCTACAAAATGCATGAACCAATATATTATAAGCATAAATATCAAATTTGATGTCTTTCGATGCCATCTCATGGAGTACTTGTGTAGCTTCTTGCCACTTTCCCATGCTTACGCAACCATGAACAAGAGAGTTGTAAGTGATAATATCTGGCAAAACCCCACGCTCAATCATTTGAAAACACAAATCATATGCCTCTGTTACATCTCCATCTTTACAAAGGCAATCAATGATTGCATTATACAAGAATAAACTAGGCTTAGTTACCTGTCTCTCCATCTGTTTGAGCAATTTGATGGCCACCTTGTTCTCCCAGTTTTGAGTAACCCTATGATCAAAAGGTCCCATAACTTATTTCATCCAACTGAAATCCTTTCCCCTTTAGCATGTCAAAGAATTCCAGCGCTTCATCAAATCTTTTTCCTAATACAGAGTCCTTTCATTAGGGACGTCATAGTTATGGTATCTGGTTGAATACCCATCTTGAAAATGTTCCCCAATAATGAAAAAGCAGAATGCATCTGACCCATCTGGCCGTAGCAATTGATCAAGATGTTAAGGGTAACAAAATCAGGTGTGAATACCCGGAGATCCACACTTGCTAAAAGTGAGATAGCGATGTGATAATGGTTAGCCTTGGCAATCGATCCTAAAAGCTTATTAATTTGAATTATGGGAGGTGGGAGTTGCATACGGAGCAACTGACGAAATGAAAGGACGGCGTCGTCGATGTTATTTGCATTTAGGGCTTGAGAACGAGGAGCGAAATGGAGATGGAGGGAATTAGAGCAAGAGAGAACGAAACAAGAGGAGGAAGATGGGAGAAAGTGAGAAAGTTTGGAGAATGCATACCCTCTAGCTGGGATATTCAAAGGCTTGGAACTCGGAATATTGCATTTTTTGTAGTACAAAGAAAAAGTAGTTAGATTATCAATCTCCACCAAAACTAGAATATAATCCTAAAGGTGAAAAAATATTTACAAAATTATCTATTGATTTTTTTTTTTACAATAATAAAAAAAATTGAATTCATATAGGAGGATTCGAACTAATTTTTTTATATGAATTTTTTTAAAAAAATGTTGAGCTTATCTATAATTTAAGAGTAGGATAAAATTTCTATTCTTCTTTGACAATACAAATATCAGGTAGGATAAGTTGTCTATTACCCTTAAGTATAAACCTAGACACCTAAAAATCAAGATACCTCTTTAAATATTACGACTGGAACTACAATAAAATGGTATTTCCTGAACTTCTTTTTTTTTGTTATAAAAATTTTTAGAAATGGGTTGGGCTCACTCACGATACAAGAGCAGAGCGAAGTCTCCCTTCTTCTTAGGCAATACTAATGTCGGGTAAGACAAGTTGTCTATTATCCTCAGGTATAAACCTAAGCACCCAAGAGCTAAAATGTCTTCCCAAATATCACGACTGGAACCATAATAAAGTGATACTTCCTAGAGATCGTATATACTCTAAATAATCTTATATCTTACCTATTCACCAATTAAACTTATAGAAGATGAGTACTCTTGAACTTTTTCTCAGGGAGAAAATGGCAGATTTGCACTGGGCCATTGAATTTAGGCTTCAACCAAATTGGCTAGAAGTTTAGCCTTAGAAAAATTGAAAATGAAGCATAAGAGAATTTTAAGTCTGGTTTAGAGATAGGAATATGAGTTGGCCCATAAGTTATGGATCAACCCGTTAAAAATGAAGCATATGAAAATCTTACGTCTAGTTTAGAGGTGGAAATATGAGTTGGCCTATAAGTTATGGGTTAACCCGTTAAAGGGACAGGTTGACATTTTTTCAGCCTGAGCCTGGCCTACCCCTTGTTTTAAAAAAAAATTAATATTTTTAAAATTTTAAAATACTAATAAAAAATCTCTAATATTATATTATTATAATAAAAAAATTGTTAATATTATACTCTTAAAAATTTTTATTTTTTATAAAAAAACTCAAATTTTATAACTATAAATCTAAATAAACATTAACATAATATTAATCAATTATAATATGTCAACACATATTAACAAATAAGTAATCATCTTTACTAGTATTTAATAATAAAAGTATTTAAAGTAATATTTGGTTAAAATAAATAATAATATTAGTAATATATTTAAAAAAAAAAGCTGCCGAACTGTGAGCTAACAAAAGAGTAGCCTGTTTTAGGCCCCTTTTTGGGAAAATGAGCTCAGCCTGCGGGTTGAACCCATTTTCTCAACTCTAGTCTGGTTGAAGTGCAATTTTCACCTTTAATTTTGCATAAAATTCATTTTAATTACTTAATTTTATACATTGTTTTTTTAGCACTCTAATTTAGATAATCTTGATATTAAGATTTTAAATATTAATAAAATATTTTCAAATATTGATATATTAATTTTAATTTTAAAAAATAATAATGATTAACATAAAAATATTATTATTTAAAATTAATGGTACAAGAATTGAAAGATTGAAAAAATACTCTATAAAATTAAAGAATTAAATTAAAATATTATATAAAATTAAAAAACCAAATAAATATATTTGTATTTTTTATTTTTAATTAAAGATTACCATTAGATAAAAGCCAAAATTCTAAAACGAATAACAAAACGATCCATAACTTTATCAACTGTTTGAATCATACATAATCTATTAATCAAGATGTTAAAACAAACTGCAGGAGTCTAACCATCAACTTCATTCATCTCAATCTTATTCATCAAATGATAGCCATTCATCATGCCTCTTACCGAATTTATAATTTACTTTATATTTTTCACTTTCTCTACATAAATCAACATCTGACCCATGCGTGCTTTGTCCTACTCAATTGACAACAGGTTGTTTGAATGCATAAAATATGTTTACTACAATGTAAATAACTTTTGTTTACCCATAACAAATCAATAACATTGTTTATTAGAGCCTCGTATCAATTCATTAAACACACATTAAGTCAACCAATCAACCAATAAGTCTTATATTATTAGATAGGATCAACAGCATAGATTAAATAACTCCATTATACTTTATCAATAATAAAATATTTGAATAAGTTTCTCTTTCGTCTTCATCTATCCTACACAAACATAAATTTCCTCCCTAAATTGTTTCTACTGTACAACAATTTCCACCGATTAGCAAGGTGGTAAAAACGTTATGCAGTAATAAGGGAGCTATAGTCCCAATTCTAAACAGAAAAATAGAAGTACACAATTTCCAGCTCCATACACTGCTCTGCATTCACTTGCTGAAGAAAAGTTAAATCATTTGTCTCCGAGATTCCGAGGTTAGAGGCCGATGAACCGAAGGAAAATTTTCCTATGCTTACAAGGCTGACAATTCTACTTCCTGAGAGCATGGTCGGTACGCCACAAAGGTGCTGTCAATTGAGAAGGAACCAGTATTAAAACAAGTGATTCCTGTGTATTTGAAAGCTTTTTGCTCACTTCTGTCTCCCAAGATTATCTGCATCAGAGGATAACAACAATGAAACAAGCGACTAATCACTTTCCAGTATTTGAATTAAATGGAAATGATCTCTATCAAGTTCTTGCAGTCATCTAGTTTATATACTACAAGTGCCTTGTTTGGGCAACAATAAGAAAATTGCCAAATGTCAAGATTTACAAATAAAATAAAACATTATGTTCCCTCAGTTTGGATAACTAAAGGCACCTATAAATTTCCTCTCGAATAGTAAGTTTTATGCATGACATTCCCAAGAGCTTGGAGTGCAATGAATGAAATATGTAAATATCTACTGATAGAGTCAGATAAAGGAGCATAGATGCGAAGTGGGGTTTATCCTCTATCTTCTCATCGCTACATTCATTTTTCAGCAAACTGCAATTTGAAATTTCATTGAGGATAAGATAAATACAAGTAAATACATTGGAGACTCTAGCGTTTAAGGATCAGAAGTTCATTATAACTAGCAATCCATTTCCCAAAAACGCATCCCTAGAAATTTAATGTATGATAACATTAAGTTAGCTAGCAAAGCAACATATGATATCGTTAAACAAGACTGAACTATTAGTACCGTGTGTGGAGTTGGATAAAGATATAGGCAGTGATCGTAGTTCCAGATGATGGGTTGTACTGTTAGAGGCAACGGACAGAGATGACTCTGGTGGGCTATGGTAGCAACAAGCTGCAATATAAATTCAAAATCCTGTGGTTAGTGGATGTTATCCAAAAAGTCAGTTTTATTAATGAAAAAATTGCAGAAAACGCTCAGTAAAGTAATAAATTACATGCTGAAAGGGATCGTCAGTTTCTTCCATAGAAGGCGGCATTAAACATGATCGGCGCATTCTATACAGCAAATCCTGGCGGAAAAATACAATTTCTTGAGTGTAAAATTTGATCCTGCGGCCACAAAATTCTTATGCAGTAAGAACAATCAAACACGTCATCAGCTCCTATAGAAAGCACAAACATGCAAAGCTGCATAAGACGTCTCATAAAATCATATAGACAAACATTAACCTGCAAGGATTGCTTGAAAATATGGCATTGGGAACGTGCTTCTGGAGCTCCTCAGTTAAATATTTTGGCAGAGCACATCTAGGTAGAACTGTTGAAGGACCTGAAAAAAGAACGGCATAGTGATATGATGCAAGGAAAAGGAACTAAGACATAATTATTACAAATTAAATCAAATACCTGGATCATCAGGACCAGGAATGAACAAAAATCGACTTTTCTCTATTAGCCGTGGATGGGCAGCAATTATTTGCCCTAGCTTACCAAACTGCAACCTGCAGGTTGATGTATATGACATGTGTTATTCTCACAACAAATTAACATTTTTTATATAATCAATTACGCAAAGTAGTTATAACTAATTGTTACAAGTACTAGACCAATTCTACTGCTTCATGGTTATGTGATTCTAATTTGTTTCTTTTTCTTATCATAGATCACATGAAATAACAAAATCAACTCAAAGCTGCACTCACCGGAGGCTTGAGTAAGAATGAAAGGAAAGGTTACATGGATGAGAAGAGAAGTTTCCCATGAAAACAAATAAGGAAGGGACCACTTCCACACTCTCAAAACCATCCAGTACAGTCTGCAGCTTTCCCATAGCCTTCTCTACGGAGAAACAGCATCAAGATTATATCAAGCCACTTATAAAAAGGAAGGCGATAAAGGAGGAAAAAGTAAAGAGAAGATATTGAAGATTCCAATCACCTCTTCACTGTCTAGCCATATATCAGACAGTATAACAAACATGTCATTGACTGCTCTCTTTTCCATCTCTGCTAGCCTGATCTATTGAAATGGTATAGGAGAAGTTCAAATTCATTGGTGAATCTAACAGACACTAGGCAAAACATTAAGGAAATGAATAGATATCATTCGCAACTGAGTAAGGGTAAGGTGTCTTCAGGATACAGTTTCCTCTTTGGTAAAAGTGCCACCTCCAAAAAAGTCGTGCCCCCCACTTAATTTTAGTGACTTATCTCTGTCCTCCAATGGGGGGAATCCACATGTTAAGACCTGGTAAAAAAAGGGGGGAAATGTCCATAATTCAAAACTCAAAATGACAATATTAATGAATTCTTCAAGGAAAAGCAAGATGGTGCAAATGCAATCATGATTAAATGAACCTGAACAAAACTAAACATATTGATTACTTTTGTCATCAAATCATACAAGGCTTTGTGAAGAATGTAGAAGAATAAATCAAGATAAAGTTGTTTACTTCTTAGCAAACTAGCAGCCTTTAAAATCATCAATAGCCAAGCATATACATGGAATGCCAACATATTCAATCATAATAATTTTAATAATTGCATGCATGACTTTGAAGTTCTAACTATTACGCATTGTCTCATAACCATCTCCTATTCATCATGCTAGTTCCGCTCTTAACACTTGAATTCTGCCAGTGATGGAGCTCAACTCCAGAGTTGATATTAAATCACAGACAGTAATCCAGAGTGTATGTCTAATGGATTAAGCTACAAACGGTGATGAAAATGGAAATGAAATAACCTAACTAATATAAACAGAAACATAAAACCACCTCTAGCAATCGAGAGCCTAGAAACTCTCCCACATACCACTCTTGTATTGCCTAGCCATCCACTAAACCTTCTCCCAAAATATACACATCAAACAGCCCTTCTCTCTCTCAGACTTCACACACTCCAAATGACTTAACCTTGTCCCATTAGCTATGGGTCCAACACGCATTCATGATTTCAGCCTTATTTTCTAAGGACACGCACAGTACAGTTGTACTGGGAAGAGATATAGTGAAGGGCAACCAGAAGGTGTAAAGTATCTGTAGTGATTCTTCATCCTAAATATATTTGAGCGCTGAATAAAAGCATATACAAAACCAAATAATTGTTTTATCAAATATTTTGAAATGGATAAATAAAGTTTCTGTAGAAAAGGAGATGTTAACAACCTGAAAAACACCCCCCACCAGCATCTCACCTTCTGCCACAATTATGGTGTTCTCTGTAAAGAATCCTGTAGTTATCTTGTATTGATTGTCAAAGAAACTAATACTGCTACACAATCCTTTTAGTGGAGTATTAAATTGTTGTCCAAGTTTCAGTGTAAGAAAATATTAAAGATTATGAATATACACAATTCCATCTTCATCACCTTGCACCAAATTTATCCAATCACTTAGCAACAAACTAAGAAGACATTACTCATTCTTTGGATCGACCAATATAAAGCATGTTATCAGGTGTTATTGTTCCTTATCCAAGTCAATCAAGAGTCAGGAACTAAAGGCTAACAAGAATTGAATTGGAAAGGAATAGAAAAGAAAATGAAATGAAAAAACGTGATTGGAGAGTGAGAATGACCCTCATGTTCTTATTTTAAAAAGTAAAAAAGGAGATAGGATAAAAATTCTTGAGTAATATCTACAAATGTAGAATAGACATTACAAAAAGGAAAAGGAAAGCGACCCCTTTCCTCCCTTAGTAACAAACGGAGCATTTATGCAACACTTTAATTCACTGAAGTAGGATGCAATTTAAACTATCAATTGTATTATTTTGCTCCCAATAAAACATACTTAAGGTAAGGCTTTAAGCAATTATAGAGCTCTTTCAATAAACTATTATTCTCAAATAACAAAAGGATATAGCAGTAGAAAAATTGATTTCAACCGAAGCAGTTAGGTCTTCTAAATAAAAATGCCCATCCTCCAGCTGTGATATCACTCCCATGATCCATCTTCTACCTGTTTGCCCAACCAGAGATTGGATGGGAGATATCTGCCAAACAAAGCATTGAATTTTAAAATCATATTTATCCTCTCTAAGAACGTATACACCATCTTAAATGCATGAAAGAGAGTTGTTGAATTTTTTTAACATCAAAAGTAAAGAGTCCTCTGGAAGTTGAGTAGTACCTCACAGCTTCCAAAATGCGAAGACTCAGAATCAAAAGCCGGCTTTGCAAAATGCTGGTCACGAGAGAGTCTCTGGAACAGCAACAGAAATCTGTCCCTGTACAGAGCCGCTTTAGCCGATGCTTCCCCATGAATAGGTAAGTTGCTTGTATGCCTGGAATGAAAGACATGAGTCATAAGACATTAAAGAATTTGCCTAAACTTTGACTTACGATATACAAGTCTTATCGCAATCCTCAAACTTCTTTATAGCATGCTTTTATAGAATCATCTATACAGTTAAGAGTCCCTGTCAGAATCACAGGCTTTGAAATTGAGTCCAGTCAATAGTCTGTGAAAGGTAAATTATTATAACGGAAAGCACACAGAATGGAAACCTACTCGTAGAATTGCTTTTTGATAGGGTCGTATCGAAATTTAGGGACTAAGAATGCATCAACGACGCGAAAGACTGAACCAATGCCAACAGCATCAGAGCTTTCCTCAACCGCTGCTTCGGCTTCTAACAGCAGGCTCACCACCCGATGCACCGGTTCTTTGTCTATTATTGTAGATTTCACTGCCATTTCGAAGAGATTAGAAACCGAAAGGATTAATTGGGGGCTATAAGCGAAAAAACAAGTAGAAGACTTCCAGGGTTAAAGCTCACGAGATTCGTGTTCAAGCTGATCGAGGAGGAGATCGATGGCTTCATCTTCATCAGCGGCATCAAATCGACTTACGAAGGAAAGGATATCATCAAGAGCGTCCACTTTGAGAGTGTACCCTCTGATTTTACACTTACGCTGGACCTTCTTCCTCGTCGTCGATGCACTCATTTCTCTCTGTGTCTGCGTCTGCTGACTGGGGGATTCGGCGGGAAAAATCTATTTTACGGAGAGACGACTGGCGGGAAAATGGATTAAAAAGAGAAACCCTGCACCATATTGGAACTCGCGAACGGATTTCGAAATCCAGCCGTCCGTTTTTTGTACGGTAAGGATGTTGGACTTGTAAATTAAAAGGCTGAATTGGCCCGTTGATATATTGAGAGATCTCAGCCATCCGTTTGACTACTTTTAAGTTATCATAATTGAGAATTAAAGAGTTAATACAATCTTAATGGCTAGGTTTGCGGCTCGCGCATTTGTTTTGAGTAAATATTTATCTTTATAATTAAATAAAATCTTAAAATATTTTAGTTTTTATGAAACCAAAATTTATAATTTAAAATGTGATGGGTGAAAGCTAAAATTTGTGTTAATTTGATAGACTATAGTATTAACCTATAATTAACATAATTAAAAAATATTATTTGAGAAAATTAGAATAAATAACCTAGAAAAATAATATTTTATCCAGCCAAAAATTTAATATTATTAGATTGCCCTCAATCATTTGATTTTGCCAGGGTCGCATCCTTCTAATATGTAATCTATAGTCTATACGAGGTTCCTTTCTTTCAAATCTCCGTCTCTTTAAGGGGCCTCGTTGACAAGGAAACTCGTGGACTTTTTGTACAACACTAGTTTCATCTGGGTTGTGGACTTTCTGCTTCACTGTTATTTTACAAGATATCAAAATTATACCATTGCCACAGCTGAATTCTTCTCTCCTGTAGTTCTCACTGAGAATAAAAAGCAGTTCTCAGTGAAGAATAATAAAACCTTCCCATATGTTTTATAGCATATACCAAACCGTCCTCAACTGCGTCAGTTCAGGCTCTGCTTCTCTTTCGCAGGTCCGACAGGCTCACGCTCACATTCTCAAAGCTGGACTCTTTGGTAACGTCCAACTCACGACCAGGCTTCTTTCTGTCTATGCTAATAATATATGCTTTTACGATGTCAATCTTGTCCTAGATTCTATTCCTGAACCTAGTTTGTTTTCCTTCTCCACTCTCATCCATGCTTTTGCGAGATCGAATCATTTTGACCGTGTTTTGCGTGTTTTCTCTCAAATGGTGTCTCGGGGTTTGATGCCTGATAGTTATGTCCTTCCTAGTGCCATAAAGGCTTGTGCTGGGCTGCAGGCTCTGAAAGCAGGGCGACAGGTTCATGGGGTTGCTTATGTATCTGGGTTGGTTTCGGATTCAATAGTAGAATCATCTTTAGTACACATGTATTTGAAATGTCACAAGATTGGGGATGCACAGATATTGTTCGATAGAATGCCTGAGAAAGACGTTGTTATTTGGAGTGCTATGGTTGCTGGCTTCTCTCGTCTAGGACTTGGGGATAAGGCAAAGGAACTATTTTATGAGATGAGAAATAAGGGCGTGGAACCAAATATGGTGTCATGGAATGGTATGATAGCTGGGCTCATTAATAGTGGGTCACATATTGAGGGGTTGATGTTTTTTCAAATGATGTTCTCCGAAGGTTTTTGGCCTGATGGCTCTACCATCTCCTGCGTTCTTCCTGCTCTAGGACACTTGGAGGACTTGGTAATGGGAACCCAGGTTCATGGTTATGTGAACAAACAGGGCATTGGATCAGACAAGTTTGTAGTCAGTGCACTTATTGACATGTATGGAAGATGTGCCTGTGCATTAGAGATGTCACAGGTGTTTGATGAATCTGACCAAATGGAAATAGGTTCATGCAATGCTTTTCTTACAGGGTTGTCACGTAATGGTCTTGTTGACACTGCGTTGGAGGTATTCCGGCGATTCAAAGCCCATGGAATGCAATTGAATGTCGTGACATGGACATCAATGATAGCAAGTTGCTCCCAGAATGGGAAAGACTTGGAAGCTTTGGAGTTCTTTAGAGAGATGCAAGATGAAGGCTTGGCGCCTAACTCTATAACAATCCCAAGCTTGATTCCTGCTTGTGGAAATATCGCGTCATTGATGCACGGAAAGGCAATTCATTGCTTCTCTATCAGAAAGCAAATAGTTGACGATGTATACATAGGTAGTGCTTTAATAGATATGTATGCCAAGTGTGGAAGGATCAAATTATCTCGGCGTTGTTTTGATAGAATGCCGACCAGAAATTTGGTTTCTTGGAATGCGATAATGAGAGGATATGCTATGCATGGAAATGCCGGGGAAACAATAGAAATGTTTCATATGATGCAGCAGAGTGGCCAAAAACCTGATATTATTACCTTCACTTGCCTGTTATCTGCCTGCAGCCAAAATGGCTTAACAGAAGAAGGATGGCATTATTTTACCAGCATGTCCACAGAACATGGCATTGAAGCCAAACTGGAGCATTATGCATGCATGGTGACACTGCTAAGTCGGGTAGGAAAGCTTGAAGAAGCTTATTCTCTTATCAAGAAAATGCCATTTGAACCAGATGCTTGTATTTGGGGAGCCTTGTTAAGTTCTTGCAGAGTTCACCATAACCTAAGTTTAGGCGAGATTGCCGCGAAGAAGCTTTTCGAGCTGGAACCAGACAATCCCGGGAGCTATATTCTTCTGTCCAATATCTATGCCTCAAAGGGTATGCGGGGTGAGGTAAATAGAATACGCGGTGTGATGAAGAGTATGGGATTAAGAAAAAACCCGGGTTGTAGCTGGATCGAGTTAGGACGCCGAGTTCATATGCTTCTTGCTGGGGACAAATCACATCCACAAATGGGACTGATCGTGGAAAAGTTGGATAAATTGAGTATTGAAATGAATAAGTTTGGTTACTATCCTGATACTAATAATGTTCTGCAAGATGTTGAGGAGCAAGACAAGGCACAGATTTTGTGTGGGCATAGTGAGAAGTTGGCTGTGGTATTAGGGTTACTGAACACAAGTCCTGGGCAACCTCTTCAAGTGATTAAGAACCTGAGAATCTGTGATGATTGCCATGCTGTTATAAAATTCATTTCCAGCTTTGAACAAAGAGAAATTTATGTCAGAGATACAAATCGTTTTCATCATTTCAAAGATGGTGTTTGCTCTTGTGGAGAATATTGGTGAATTACTTTTGGTTAACCTTTGAAGTTCTCTTCAAGAGGAGTTCATTAACCATGATGAATTGTGCTGACATTAGGTTGATGCTAACGAGTATCATCTTTAGAAGAAGGATTTGTGTATCATATTTTTGTTACTTTATAAAATGCTAAATTCTTTCTAAATTTTATGAATTGTCTTGTTTGGCTAGAATATGGGAACTTGTGCAAAAAATAAAAATATCCGATATATATTATACTTGGATTATCATTATTCAATAATAATTGTTTTTTAATTTATTTTTAATCCAGGAATAGGAGAGACAATTTTTAGTCCAAAATCATTTTTTCACGATGTTTTCTTTTTTATTTCACTCTATTCTCTATTTTTATTCTACTGCATTTGGTGTATCCAATAGGCTTAGCGTTTAATTATTAGAGAAAAATTGGGAAAAGTTCCCCCATTGAAGTATTAGTACTCTGATTTAGGTCTTTATTTTTAAAAGGGAAATTTTCCCCAATTTTTCCTTATAATTAATTAGGTCTTCTCTAAGTTTAATTAAGCATCAAAGTATCATGAAATTTATTTATTAAAATTTATCATATTGCAAGGTTCACAAATTAAAGGACGATGTCACGAAAAGAGCCAAAAAGTTTTCTGTTTCCAACTACTTATAAACTGAAAAAAAAAACAAAGAAAAACACACACACAAGAACTCACATACTTGAGTGTTCCTTTGGTCTTCCCAGAAATTAAAATGCCTTTAACGGAATGAACATGTTCCATTTTCATGATGGGTTTATATGAGACTAGAAATCATAGCAATAAAATAGAATATAAAACTTGCAATAAATTATAATTCGCAAAATCGCACAAGAAACTACCCACAGAAATCCTTTTTTCTCATTCAGCTGAGTTAGTGGCTGTCATATTCAATCCTTGAAAATGCCAAATTTCTCTGGTGATCTCATCCAATAGTCCATTAAGAAGATACTTTTCCATATTTCTTATAACTTCATATTTCTCAATAAGGGCAAATGTATCATCGTTCCAACCAATTCCCACATACAGTCAATATCTGGATCCTCATTGTACACATCATTTTCTAGCATTTTAGGAAAGTAGTCCTCCATTTCAACTTGGGAAATCTTGCTTCTTCCATAGAATTTTAGCTTCTCTATGTCTTCATTCCGCTGCCTAACCAATTCATCCAAGGATCCAATTCTAATGTTACTGATCGATGATACCTTTGAGCAAGGATGAACTTTGAACTCTCGTCGTATCCCTTTCGTTTCATGACTTCATATCCACAGTCTAACATGAGTTTGCTGTTTAAGTCTTGATTATCCCAACAACCACTTCCAAGGGGACTGCTAAATGGCATGTCAAATCTGTGAAGTGTTTCTGCAGTGTTAAGGAATAATTGACTCTTGATCAAGTTCCACTTGAGGCGGTTTTCACTTTCTGTGAGTGGTTTTGGACTTTTTCCAGAAATTTTCTGGCCTAGCACTTGTAAGTGAGAGTTAATGTTCATTCTGTCTTCATGCATTCCTGTGATATTGAAAACGTGAATAAAAATGGTAACAATGTGATGAGACAAAAAAGTAGTAAATAAATGAGAAACGTCATGGCTGGATTTCTGGTATCTATGAGTATGCTAGTTGAGGCTTTTCCCTCCGTTAGTGAGCCACAGTTCTGCTCTGATCAACAGAAAGAAAAATAATACTCCCTCTACAATAATCAAGTAAGAGGAGGGGGAGGGAGTTAAGGAAAATTATTAGGGTATTTTAGAAAAAAATATTCTATATTAACTAATTTCATTAATCTAATCAAATTAATTAAATAAATCTTATATTAAGTGCTGGAGGAGTATTTGGTGGATGTTGTGAAAAGTATCATGACCTTTTGGAATATGAATGAAGATAGTGAATGACAGCTTACCCAACATTATTGCCATTCCTTGACATACTTATACCATATAACTGGAGGTACTGTGATATTCATGAAAGAGAATTTGAACTGAAATTTTGAGTTATACTCACTATTTATGGTGTCTGGTGCAATTTGACGAGTCTCCAACCCTTCATCTGCTGTGACAAGAACAGCTCGATCTGGCGAATCTCTGATTGTCACTGACTTCACACCTTGATGCTGCAAAATATCCAACAAGGATTTGGAAGAAAGCTTATCAGTACTTGAGTTATATATATGTGTGTGTGTATATAAATATATATATATTTGCTTTGCTCCCATGAGACAACTAAAGCTTACCAAATAGTTAGAGATTAAAGCTTCTGATTCTTGTGAGCTTTGAAGTTCCCCACCATCAGGATTATACAATGTAGGAGGAATTTCATGTTTATTATGTGGTTAGCATCTCACTTCCGATGATTCTTGTGAGCTAATGATGCATTTGTCTGCTTCATTTGACATGCCCACCCTTTCTCGCTCGGCTTCTTTAGAGACATTGAACTTGTCAAATGTTCTTTGTATCACTTGTTGCATAATGGGAGTATGTTGCTTTATTTGTTTGGGATTTTGAGCATTTTTCCTGTCATGTCACTTTTAAGCTTTCTAGTATTCTTTACCTTCTTGTCAGGTAATTTGTGAACACTTCTTTCAACCATCATTTTCAAGATGCCCGGCTTTCCCTTAACTTGATCTCTTGGAGAGGAAAGTTTAATTGACTCCTTATTCATCATCTCTTTGATCTGCATATTTAAGCCATTTAGACTTCGTCTCTGACTAGATTATTATAGTAGCTAATCCAAGACGTGTCCGAATTCATAGCACCAGAATTTTCTTCTAAATTGTGCTCAAGTGATCCTCTTTGTGATCTTGCCTTTAATATTTTCTTTTCACTCATCTGGGGCCACTGTTCTTTATTATGTTTCTCTTCCTGAGGCCCATACTTCAAGACCAAGCTTGACTCTTGAATTCCAAGATGATTCTGAGACATGTTTTGATTCCCTAATGTTTGTGTGTCTCTTTTCAGATTGATGAATGCTTCCATTGGTTTCCTTTTGTTGTTCCTGCGATAAAGATTTAACTTCTGATCTTCCATGAACTTGTTCCATCCGATTCAGCATGTTATTTAGAACTAGATCATTGGTTCTGCCTTTTCCTGTGCCTTTCTCTTCTCTATTATTTGTGTGAGCCTGTCTTTTTCCTTTCTCCTGAACCCCTATTCGATTTTCTCTGATAAAATGGACTCTCATAGTACTGTCATTTTTCTTGTCACTTTTTATGCTCTTATCTGAGCCTTTCAGTGCTCTTACTCCTTTATCAACGACCGCCTCAGATTTCGCCTTCCTCGTATTCAAATTTTTATCAACACCGAGCTCCTTATGCCGGGTTGCAGGCATGGTAGTGGCTTCTATCACTTTTTGCTTTTTCTGAGGTAACAAGTTCTCTGTTTGTCTGCTCTTCAGTTCCATCTTCTTCTCACTTCCTTTTGAATCCTTCTGTTGGGTGTATTTCCCTTCAACTTTCTCTGGAAGATTATCCAAACCCATCAATTTGGCTATTACATTTGGTATCTTACTAATTTCTGAATCAGAGTGCACTGAGTCCAAGTGATTATTTTGTTTAGAAACAGCATTGAAACTCTTCATATTAGAGCCATCGCTAATCGATCGCTTATGACGAGGAAGCAATTTCGGTGTGTTGACATCTTGCTTTTCGTTATTTAATTTCTTGCCTTTGGAGTAACTTGTCTTCATGAGACTTGTGTTTTGATTCCCTTGAAGGTTTTGAGAATGTTTAGAGCGCTTGTCAAAGGAGAAAACTGGTGGTGCTAGTTGCTTTTGCTCTGAAGTTTTGGTTTCTTCTTCTTCTCCTCCATCATCATCATCATCCTCTAATAATATGATCCCATTTTTCTTCTGTGTCATCACTTTCTTCTGCTGGTTTACTATGATCTTGAGGGACTCCTCCAAATTTATAGCACCCTGCAACAATTCCTTTGCAAATTCTATCGATTGTCTATCTATGGTGAGACCATTGGAGTTGGAGGCACCTAATATCTGGTTTAATTGCTGTGCACCTTTGTATATCTCATTTATCTGCACAGGAGAGAGAGCAAGGAACTGATTAGTTGCAGCTAATTCTCGACCCGAATTGCCTCGCCGTTCTATCTTGCCAAAGCTCAATGTTCCCCTTTTAAGGTGGCTAAAGAAACTCATGAATGAACTGGTGAAAGAATCAGTTCTTAGTTTCCCTCCATTATTCTCAAACGGAAAGGCCAGGGCTAAGGACATATCATCACCAGTTTGCTCCAATCTCTGACCTCTCCCATATGGAACAATCTGATTTGAAACTTCACCAGCTTTTGTTGATCTATAGCTTCTGCTAGACCTATTCGTATTCGGCATGTTCCCGGTTCTGGAACTAAACTGCAGCAGCAGCACATGAAAGGTGCAAGTAACAGAGTTCCATGATATTTTTTTGCTTTAATAATGGATACAGAAAGTACTCATAACATACTTACATTTTCACTTCCTTTATTATAACTCCTGGATCCCCTTTGCGTTTGCTTGGAATAAACATATGCATCTGTATGAGCATGTCTGGCTCAATTTGACCACACGGGGTTTTGTGCAAGGTAGAAAGTATTTATGAATTTTGATTGTCTACAGCAAAAACATGGGGCTTCATGTAATCTTTAGTCCCTCAAATTTACTCTTATTTTAGTTTTGATTCCTCAAATTTTAAACTATAGGTTTTAATCTCTCAAATTTTTTTCCGTCTAAAATATTGGTCCCTATAATTTAATAAATACTGGACTATTTTACTATTGATGGATTAAAACTAAAATTTGTGTAAAGTTATAGGATCAAAGATATTATTAACAAAAAAAAACAAGAAAGTGTATTGATCTTATATATATTCTCATCTTTTTGTGTCACTCTCACCATATTAGGGGATTATATTATTATCAAGGATCCAAAGTGACAAAGTTATAGCTCTGTTTTACTTAGGTTTTCTTGGAATTCTTTTAAGAATTTGAATCTAAGGTGCATTGATTTTGTCTTCATTTAAATACAATCAACTTTCTTGCTGAGTATCTAGATGAAGATACATGAACTGTTGAACTTGTTTCTTGCTGATAGTAAAAAATACAGGAAAAAAATTCCTAAAACATAAAAGTATATGAAGACAAAAAGAAGGAAGTAATCCCCATATGGGGACAAGAAAATCTGGAATCACACCGAATAAGTAAATGATATCAACACACCTTATTTTCTAAATATTGATTTCCAAATTCCAAGGAAGTTCCTCAGGTAGAGAAATTTGTATGTTAAAATTTTAGTTTTCTAAATAGTTTAACAAATGGGGAAACCCTCAAAAGATTTATATATCTGAAAATGTCATATGTAGATTAGAATACAACGCATTGCATCAGCAAAGATCTAAATGAAGAGTCATATACAATTCTATTCCAGCTTCATTGGGCAAAAGAAGTATTTCACAGACTTGAAAGAAAGGAAGCAGGAAGAAAAGAAAAGTGAGAATCACCAGAATGAACTTACCTACAGGAAGATGTTTGGATTGGCTTGACTTCTGAGAAGATGCATTCATTCGTTCTTTCCTTAGATGCAAATCATCGAGCAGATTCTGTGCAAAATCTGATCTCTTAGCCATCTTCTTCTTCTTTCTGCTTAAATGATAACAATTGAGAAGTTAATAACGACAAGTTCTAATACAAAAAATGATAATAAGTTTATGCTATTTTGAATTTTTTTAATGATTAAATCTCTTCTCCAAGATCTTATAGTAATTCCCCTGAGAAAAATTCATGCTAAAAAGGTTACCCCTATTTAATTTGGATTTAATAATACTCAAATCTAAAACTATATTTGGGTGAGGGGGGCAGACCTCTTGATCCAAATTACACCCCTACTGGTTTGAGTTCCTGACTCCACCCTTGAGTATTACTAGATACTTGTTGGGTGTTTAATTTCTACCATATGTTTATTTAATTGTTCCTCAGAGATTTTTGTAAGTGATGAGAATTTATTTTCATAGCATATAAGGTCTTTGGCTTGCGTTTTTCTCATCAATATCAAATGGTTGGCATCAAAAAAGAACTAGATCAAAATTAATGGGAAAAGTGAATTTGAGTGAAGTAGGGGTGATTGGGGTGTGTGTGAGAGAGAGAGAGAGTCAATGGCAGTGAATTGCCAAGTGAGTCTGAGTCATTGAGTGCTTGGATGTGGGTATAAGGATCTAACTTGTATTGTAATGCAAGCAATGCCTCAGACTTGAACTGCAGCTTCTTGCCTGAGCTTTTCCTTCTTCTTTTTCACTCTTTCTCAAATATATTCCCTCCAAAAACTATTCCTTGCCCCCTCACATTCCACTCATCAACGCTGGTTCGCCCAAAGCTTGTTGAACTTCAATCCTTCAAGAATTTATAATCCGATAGAGACACAAATGTATCCATCCATATACACGGGCAGCTTGTGTATAAGATTCCTACCAGTCTAGAGAGAGGCATGTGTATGCAGTATTGCTTTTACAAGCGAAAAGCCTATTTTTAGATTTAAACCCGTAACTTTCATATTAAATAACAACAACTTTATTAATGATGTGAGACTCACCTTCTATTAAATTAATTTTTCCATAATATTCATTATTTTAAAATAATTTTTAATATAATTTTACCTTTAATATTTTTTTTTCAATAATAATAAACAATTTAAAATTAAGATATTGAGTGGTACTTAAAAAAATATAGTTTTAAATACTATTTAACCTATAATTTTTTATTGGAAATGATGCTTTTATGAAGAAGAAGCTGAGTTTTTTTTTAAATTATAGACAACTACAGTACATGTATTACCCACACACACTCGATCACCATATGGAAATGATTTGCCCAAAAAAAATATTATTAGAAAATAAAAGGTTAGCGCGAGAAATATATTTTGAAATATTATAGATGTATCTGTTGGATCCATGCTTAAATCGTACCAAATAAATGCAAGTGTATGTATATGATGAATTTAGCCGCAATTTTAAGGATCATGAGATGGGTCTGGTATTTCATGAATTAATTAATTAATTAATTTGTAATGAGTAAACAAGCTAATTCATTTAACTCCCCTATATTACACAAGTCAAGAACTTAATTAAGGGAGAAAAGGAATCAAAGCAAATTAAACCAACATAACAAGTAGAAATTGAATAATAGAATAATCAAGACGATTGATCTACTGATATATACCATTATTATATTACATCAAACAAGCTGTGGGTCTGTCTGATGGGATTGAAGTGGGCTTGAGACCTTGGTGAAAAGGATGCAATCCTGCCAAGTGACTCCTCATAAGCAATAGATCCCATTTACGTACGGCGGTGATATTAGCCTCCACGAAGACTGGATAGTGATTCAGGAAATTCGGAACATACATGATCGCTTGGGATTGGCAAGTTGAGCGTCAAGTTATTAGCAGAGAAGATAATCGTATGGCAGACACTTGCAAAGACTGCGGCGCTGAACGGAGCAAAAGGTCTTCAGATCTCGAGTCCCAGTGACAAGGATGGTCACGTACGGCTGCTGTAGCTGCATAGTTTTACTTTCTGGTGTATAAAAAAAAACAGGCAACAATACAAAGAGATGCACAAAGCCCGCCACCACACAAGCAGAGCGAGAGGGAGGTTTTGTAATAACCGTGGATGAAGTTGAGCTAGCTCGTTTGTCGCGGATCGATACACTAGTACTGGTCTACTGAAGCAGTTTCCCAAACCCTAACTCGCTCAAAATTGCTGAGTCAGCGGCGAGTTACACCGAGTTCAGATATGCAGAGTTTTGAGATAGTTCTTCTAGCTTCCATAAACGATTTGATATGATTTGAACAAAATCGGGATAATCTAGTGCCTCGTGATGGCGTTATCTATTATTAGACATGGTTGACGTAGTCAGTCCGTGCCAACACGAAGGAGCCTTCTAAGTGTTCGTGCATGGAGGTAGAGGAGATGGTGTAGATCAAATCGTGGGCTATGGGCTATCGTTTTGGTTTCTGCTTTTAATAATTTGTTTTCTTTATTGTTTTCTGATGTTACGATTCAGAGCATGTGCGTGGACCGTTTTATTTAGTTATTAATAAAAATGTCTCTTATAAAAAAAAAATATATTATCTGAACCGGTAAAATAACTTAGGTAATTTAGTCAACTTAGCAGGTTGACTCATGAGTTTGGATTTTGGAAATAATAATGTTTACTATATAATCATATATGAGTGTTTTTACATGCTTGCACTTTTTTGAGAAAAAGACAGACATATGGGCAGTGAAAAAAATAATAAATCCGAAATTTATAGATGGAAGAGAACAGTGGATTATAGATGGGAAGAGATTACAGAATAAACTTTAATTACAATTATTCAAGACAACAATGAGGCAAGAAATGGCATATTTCCTATATTGTTCATAATTTAATGATAATTAGATGGCGCAACACTTTTTTATTTTTTTTCCCTATAAGCATCAAACTAATCATTAATTTGCAAAATGACCCACACACGATTTGTTAATGATATGATGATTATCTATGAATACAAATTTAAAAACTGATTAAGGGCTTTTTATAGGCCAAAATGGGATATTTGAATAAGAATGTTTTGTACAATGCTGGCTTTATATGATTTAAAAAGAAACAAAATGACGTTCAATTTTGGTTTGTGGAGTTTAGTGTTAGGTAATCGGTCTTTGTGAAGATTGGATCACACGTGTTTAGGTTTTATGCCCAACCCAATTTAGGAACATATTAGGATTATGTCTCACTGTCAAAATATAATTGTGATATATATATTTCTATTTATCATGCAATTTAATTTCTCTAAATTTAGTACATAAATGATTCCATATTTATTCCTTTAACAAAGATAAAAAAAACAGTTGGAATATTCAAAATAAATGGTACCGTTTGGAGCTTATGATTAATCAATCTCTTTTTAATTTTTATATTTTATATTATTATATTAACATGGACTACGATTTTATAACTACTACAAGGGAAAAAAAAATCCACACGCTTCAAAATTTGGGGTTTAATAAAGATTTGTGTTAGGCATGGGTGGCACGTGAAGTTGATTGAATGACACGTGTTTAGGTTTTATGCCCAACTCTAAAAAAAAAAAAAAAACTAGAGGCCACAATTCACTCTTAGGATCATGCGTGACTTACAATCAAACCTTAATCCTCAAAAAATCTTACATACGTATAATGTACACACCTAGCTGGATTCTATTTTAGCTAAATTAGCATCCAATACTCGTGTTTATAATTTAAAATATTAGATATACTATAAATAATATTATAATACTAAAAATTTTAAAAAATAATATCATTATACTAGATATTAGATTAACTATAAATATAATTATGATGCTAGATACAATTAAAAAATAATATAAAATTACTATATGCTATTTTATTGTTTTATTTTATGATATAATCAGAGTAAATATTATTTTCTATTGCAAATGACTAAACCGAATATTTATTAGTAGTAATTTTTTATGTGTACATTCAAATAACTATTAATTTTTTTTTATTAAAAGAGTAAATAATTACAAGAAAAATTAAATTCACGATTTACCATTTACACAAAGCTTACATGACATTGGAGTGTGATGTCATTGGATATTTTTAATAATTTTAAATGTCATGGAAACTTGTTTAAGTAAAGCTACGAGATCAATCGGTGTTGATTCTAGTAGATATTATGGTTATTTAATCACAATAATGATCAATTAGTGAGAGAATTATCCTACTTAGGGTAAGGTGGCACTTTTATGTAATCTTATAGTAACATGGAATTTCAGATTTAATGTAAAAAAAAAAGTAAGTTTATACAAAAAATTAGGATGAAATATTTTTAGAATGAAATTTATGCTAGAAATAACTCAAATCTAAAGATGAGGTGTCATCTTTTTCCTCAATTGTCAATAAAACCAATAAATGTGTCAAATTATGTGCGAAAAAAATAGATTAGAGAGAAATATGCTCATGTGATTCCCTTCAAAGAAAATGAATTTCGTGACGTGAAAATTTTAAAAAAATATGAAAAAAAATAAAATGTCAGTCTAGTCTATATACTATGTGATTCCCTTCAAAGCAAATGACTTTTGTGATGTGAAAAATTAAAAAATAAAATTAAAAAAAAAGTCAGTTATGGGGATTAGAGATTTTTAGATTCTTTAGCCAAACTAATCACAAATCACTAACTTTCCCTGAAACGCTAAGGACAATTTGTGGCTCACAAATATTTGAGGTTTTAATAATAATTGAGAGGGTTTACATTAATGGCAAGAAAGACCTAATTTATTAGATCTATCACGCAACTATTAATTCTTTATTTAGAAAATTAAATCTCGAAGGCAAGCAATGGAATTAAAAATTAACTAATTTTTTATTTTAATAATAATAATAATCATTTTAAATGTTATCTTTTACGAAGGAAACCAACCAAAGTTGGCATGAAAGCTCTGTTTAGTTGCCTACAAGCGGGAAAAGACAGAAGGGTATTGAAAATTATACGTCTATTGCCATTATTTTATAACTTAATTTTGTCATTGAACTATACATGCATTTTTTTATTTAAAATTTTTCATGGATTAATTAAAATGAAAGCTTCTAATTCTCTAAAACATTATGTTATGTATTATAATGGGAAAGAACATTACATTGGATATATATATATATATATATATTATTTAATAAAATAACGAGATTAAAATTTTATCATTTTCGTATTTAATGAAAATAATAAAAAAATTAATGATAAAATAAAAGTTTACTAAATATTTCTTTGTACAAGATGCCTAATTTGTTACGTAAAAGAGGAAATATAATATACTTTAACTAGAATAATCCTTCCATCAGCAAGAGATTCAAGAAAAATGTGTAAAAAGAAGGCAATATTTAAAAAAAAAAAAAAGGCACCAAACTTAATACACGAACAAATAAAAAACAGTGCCAGGGATTTATTGAAATACTTAATTTGAGGAAAAGGGGGATAGAAAGGGAACAAAGGGGTGGGAAGTGGGGAGGTGGCCAAAAAGAGTAAGGTGGGGATCACTGGATGATCATCCTCCATTAGAGGTGGGAAAGTGAGCTTTTAAAAATTATTTTTAAATTTTTAGAATATTAATAAAATTTATTTAATATTATATTAATATAATTAAAATATAGTTAATATTATAATCTTAAAAAATTTTATTTTTTATAAAAAATATCAAATTTTATAACTATAAATCTAAATAAATATTAACATAATATTAATCAATTATAATATATTAATACATATTAATAAATAGGGAATTATTTTTACTAGTATTCAATAATAAAAATATTTAAAGTAATATTTAGATAAAATAAATAATAATATTAAAAATTAAAAAAAATAGACTGGCGGGCTGAAAGGAGGCAAACTACGGGCTAACATTTTGCCACCCAAATTCACCCCATTTTGAGGAAAAATGAGTCCAGCCTGACTCTATCCCCCATGTCCCACTAACCTGATCTATTTGCGTCTCTATCTAATATCTCTTATGTTTTTTGTGGCCATATATATTACAAGATATTTTTTCTCATATTTACGTTGGGATTACAATGTATTTAATGTTTTAAAATATTTTTAAAATGTATTTAATATTTCAAAATAATTTATAATATGTTTAATATTATAAAATATTTTTTTAAATATGTTCAATATCATAAATTAATTTATAATATACTTAATACCCAGAAATATTTTTCTATATGAACACATCGCTATAAAATATTTTTTTAAATATATTTAATATTTTAAAATAATTTATTAAAATTATGATTTAATAACTCTGTATTTATTAGATTAGATGTGCTCCTCAATTGATATTATGACCAATTCAATTTTCCTTTCCTACATAATTGAGTTATAATAGTTTTTAATATTGTTTTATTGAACTGCTTTACGAATTGTTGCATGCAAAAATTACCTTTATCTATTAGACTTGGTCCGAGTGTTTGATGGTAAAAATTACGCAAATTTGAAATTTCTTTGAAGAAAATATAAATCAGAGAGCGTAGAAAAGCTAGTGACTAAAACTCAAGTTTTGTGGACTCTGATTTTCTTATTCAATTAAAAATTAACAGAACCTATAGAAAATGTATAAATTATGTGTTGAGTCCAGCTTTTGTGGTGTTGACGCGCTTGGGAACTGATAATTTAGTTTATTAATTAATGATTATTAAAATAGTATGTTTAATAAATAATATTAGATACAGAGACTAAGTGCCTGTTTAGTATTAGTTTTTAAAAATTAATTTTAGATAAAATTTTGATTTAAAAAAATTTAAAACAAACATATATTTTTATCTATAATTAATTTTGGATAAAATTATAATTTAAACTATAGTTTTAAATAAACCACTAAAAATAACTTTTAGAACAATAAAAGAGTTTATTAACTATCTAATTACTATTTTACTCCTATTTTTTCTTATACCCTATCTCTTATCTCCTCTCTTTTCTTCACCATATCTCCTCTTTCCTCTCTATTCTCTACATTTTCTCATATTTATTCTCTATCCTCTATCATCTCTCATACTTTAATCAAATCATATATTTTTTGTTAATTTATCAATATAAAAAATAATTTTACTACTAATTATTTAAATATATTTATTTTTAAAATTTATTTTCTAAAATTTATTTTTTAAAAAACTAATCTAAACACTCTCTAACAAAGTTTATCAAGGGGCTAAAATCATACTATCATAGGGACCACTACTACTTCCAGACTCAGGGAAGCGATTGAATACCCGGCTCTCTCTCTCTGCTTTTTTTTTTTAAAAAAAAAACCAATTGAATGCCAAAAAATTATCTCAATTAAAATAAACATTGTAATTTAATGTGTGTTTAGGAAATCAGTAGTCACAACTCATTTTGTCTCTTTTTTTAATGCCCTGATAATTACCTGCATGTGATTAAAAAAATTAATTAAATATTAAAAAATCTTACAAATTTCCCCAATTAACCCTCTATTAGGGATAGAAGGAAAGAGATAGGTGTATTTTTAAAACAATTAGGTTATGAATATTTTATTAAATTTTATAAAGTGCCTATATTATATAAATTTTATAAATAAATTATATCATATTAACAAATATTTGTATTCTAATTCTTAATATAAAATTTATTTAACTAATTTAATTAAATTAAAA
The DNA here is from genome assembly GCA_037074615.1 of Leucaena leucocephala. Lineage (NCBI taxonomy): Eukaryota > Viridiplantae > Streptophyta > Magnoliopsida > Fabales > Fabaceae > Leucaena > Leucaena leucocephala. The sequence goes on from CM073562.1 coordinate 15,694,418, forward strand.
AATTAATTAAAATAATATATTTTTATTAAAATATTATAATCATAATCTATTTTATCTCATCTCTTATATTTTATTATTTTTAACAGAGTATCAATTATAATAATTTTAAAAATTTAATAAATATATAAATAAAATATTATATTTATATCAATATTAAATTTTATATTAAACATCATAAATGTAGTTAATAGTATTTTAAATGTAATTATTTTTAATAAAAAAAACTATCTCCAATAGATATATATATATATAGACACGTGTACGAGCTGGGCAGATATCATTGGACCAACCCTTTTGGTGGCAATAGTATCAAACACCCCACTCAAACCCTATTGGCGGCGTGCTGAGTTGTCATCCACCAAGATTCCCTCTTCCTTTCACGCTCCCAAATGACATTTAACTAATTAACTGAATTGGTTCTGGTATTCCATATTTGAAGTCATCAAATCAATTATCTCCTTCCTTCCTTTTATACAAATCATGATACAAATCCCATGTCATAAAATATTATATCTTTTTATGTGACATATGGTATTTTTATTATTGATTAATTTAAATTTAAGCATTAATAAAATTATATTATCAAGAGCAATTTATAATAACATGTTTTTATGGCCAAATTTAAGATAATGTGTTGAATAAAATATAAATAATATAGTTTACATTATATTTTAACACAAAACTCTGGCTCATTTGTTTGTATGGGTATCAAATCTTAGCATGTAGATTCCTTTTAATAATAGAATTAAAATTTATATGGGTATAATTCCTAAATTCTATTAGATTACCATTAATTAATGAGAAAAAAAATCAAGTACGGAGAGCTTTGGTGGCATAAATGGATATAAGAAAATGGAGTTAAGTTCTGTTTTAAATTTTATGTAATATAAAAATTTATATTTAATTATTTTTAATCTAATTTTTTTTTACTAATTTGTTTTTTATCTAAGTTCGATTGAGCTAAATTCGTCCTATGTCGGGACAAACTAGCAACAAAGAATTATTTCAAAATACATATTTATTTTTTTAAAAAAATAATAGTAGGTGTGAATATATTTCTAAATTAAAAATAGCGAGAACATGCAGATGTAGTTCGAATGTTGTTTTTTTTATAAAGATATGAGATATATAATTATTTAAAATAAAATTAATTATTAAAAAATATTATTTTATTATAATTTTAATTATGATAATTTAAGAGATATCTTAATTTTTAGATATTTAAATTTATATATAAATATAATAGATAATTTATTTTATTTGATATTGATATTACATATAAAAAAATTTTATTTTATTTTTAAATTTTAAGTATATTTATTTTTTTAAAAAAAATTGTATAAAAAAAATAATTGGAATGTTTTTCAGACAAGAAGATTTGTGAATCAGACGACAGACAGGCGCGTGAAGTTAAAAAATATCGTTTTAAGTCAAAAAGAAACAAAAACAGCTTTTTGATTTTTGATAAAATCTTCCCAATTATCTGCTCAGCTCTATTGTCCTCCACAAAATAAAACTACACTTCCTAATAACATTGTCAGAAAATAAAAAACGATTAATATCCGAACGCCACGTGTCCTGGGTCCCAGTGCGTTCTCAGCCACAAGCTTCTCTCGACTTCTCGAACCCTCCATTGAGAATTTTTTTTTCCTCAAAAATATTTTCTCCTGCCTAGCGTGGCGCTCCCTCATTTTTTTTTCACAATTTTTTTTTTATTTTTTCTCGCTTTATGTTATGGCTCTTCCATTTAACTCTCCCCTTCCTCCTCTTCCTCCTCCTCTGTTCTTACCTTCTCTCTATTCCCTCGTTCCTTGCTTGTTTAATCTCTCTTAAGATTACTCTGTTTCTCTCGGTGTAATGAACATTCTCGAGAAAGTAGATATCTTCCCGTGAATCGAAATCGTGGAAGATTTTGTTTTTCCAGCAGAATCCGAGGTATAACTATCTCGCTTTTTTTATTTCTCAGCTCAAGGCTTGTTCCGTTTCTGTTGTATTCGTTTCTGGGAATGAAATTAGAGATTTGACATGGAGAATCTGAATCTGATTGATCTGATTTATGCAATTAAAGTCGGAGCTGTTTTGTTTGTTTTAAGCTGTGGATACAGAAAGAAACTGAGTTTGTCTGTGTTGCTCTGTGATTTTGTTCGATTGAATCTGTTGCTTTTGAATTCGCGGTTTAATTGATGGCAACTATATGTTGTAGGCTGCTGGGTTTGCTCTCTATTAAGGTTAGAGTGTTTTCTCCGGCAGGACTTACTCTGATTTTGCTCCAATGGAAATGCAGGTACACAAGGAACAGTTCGACTGGACCTTTTTATTAACCGTTCTTGTTTTCTTTTCTCTGGTTGCCTGCATAGTTGTGTCTTTTAGAACAGGGGCGTAATGCTAATCGATTTTTGATTTTTGATTTTTTATTTTAATTACTACTATTCTGCCCTTAAGAACAATCAAATGGACCATAGAATTTATGGTTCAATCATTCTGATTATGCTTCTGACTTATGGAAACAAATTAACTTGTATATACCAGAAGTTCCGAGTGGATATATTCGTTTTTAACTTCTCTCTAAAATCACATGCTGAAATTTTATCGCGGATAACTGTTTCCGTGTATGTAATGACTAAAAGAGCTTCCTTCTATTTAAAGTGACCTACAGGTCAGCTTGGACGGGCTTTAGTTACATTCGAATGGATAAACTAGGCTATGATTGACTATAAGGAGTATAACTCATTACATTGTACAATGCATTTTTCCAAATTCTAACTTCCAGTTCCATTTGTTAGTTCTTTTTATTATATAGGAAAATGATCTGTAAGTAATTTCCCATATATTTCCATAAAATTTGAAGGCAAAGTTAGACTACAGATCGTCTTGATCTTTCTGGGATGCAGGGGGAGACTTGCTTTGAATCTTTTTGAATCTTTCACGGGCTACATATAATATCTTCTTTATTAGGTTTCATCTGTCTTGCATTTACTTGTCAAGAAGCCTTTTTTCCTGGATAAATGAAGATTTCAACAAGAACTAATTCATAGACTCCTTTCTACCCGAAAGAGATATATATGTCTCCTAGAAATTGAGTGATTTTCAAGTGTGCATCAGTTTCTTTAATAACAAAATAATTATCATTCCATACTTTATTTTTGTTCCTTTTCTTTTTCCTTTTCCTTATTAGGAACAGTTAAAATAACTCATCTGTTATTGTGGATGCAGGACCAGATAGAAGGTACAAAGTTGAACAGCTCTGGCAATGCTTGTAATAACCATTCCAACAATGGCACACAATCTGAAGAAGTTTCCCTGTTGAAGGATCAAACTCCTAATGGATACAACCATACTCCTAAGGTTGTTTTACTTTCCACTTTCCATATGGAGTAACTCCTTCCCTTTTGTGAGACAATATGGCTTGAACTCGTTTCTTATACTTTGATCTCACTTATTTATATTTGTAACAGGTGAGGAAACCATATACCATTTCCAAGCAAAGAGAAAAGTGGACAGAGGAAGAGCATCAGAAGTTCCTAGAAGCTTTGAAATTGTATGGTCGTGGTTGGCGGCAAATTGAAGGTTATTATGCTGATTTAATCACATTGATCTGAAATAAATATTTCATATGTCTGGTCAAGATAGATGAAGCCATTCTTAATTTCATGCAGAACACGTAGGTACAAAGACAGCAGTTCAGATTCGAAGCCATGCCCAGAAGTTCTTCTCTAAGGTTAATATTTAAATTTCAGTAAATATTATGGGTAATATAGTGGATGATACTATCAGAATGTTGGCTTTGACAGTCTCTAAAATCTAGATCATATCTTTCTAAAAATTTGATTGATGTTTTAATCTACTCCAAATTTCTCATGAATTAAATCTCTAACTGGCTCTAGGTCGCTCGGGAGTCTGATGGCACTGCTGAATGTTCTATAAAACCAAGTGATATACCTCCTCCTCGGCCAAAGAGGAAACCCCTACATCCATATCCCCGTAAATCAGTTGATTCTGGCAAACGCCTATCCATAGCAAATGAAGCGGAAAGATCTCCATACCCAAACCTGGCAGTTGCAGAGAAAGACACCCAATCTCCGACCTCTGTGCTCTCTGCATTTGATTCAGAAGTATTTGGGTCAGCATCTCCAGAGCCGCCTAACAGATGTCAATCGCCTAATTCTTGCGCCACTGATGGTCACTCATCCAACTTATCACTATCACCTGTTGAAAAGGAAAACGATTGCATGACATTCGACTCATCTGTGGAGGAAGAGAAAGGATCTCTTACTTCACACTCTTTATCTGCTGGTTTGAGCTTACATGTGTTCTCAACGGTATGATGAGCTTCATGTTCTTAGAAGATTCAACTATTGTCATATAATGATGTTTATAAAGTTCTTTATTGTAGATAAGGTTTTGACTGATTACTAAATTATCTGTTCTTATGCCAGAAGTCTGCTTTGAGTTCCATGGATACTGAATCTTCTGTTGAAGATGCTACCAACGGTGCACGTGTTACAAGTATTAAGCTGTTTGGAAGAACTGTTCTGATGGTAGACAATCGGAAGTCACTTGATGTTGATGGGGAGAACATCAAGGCAATTGCAAGCAAGTCTGCTCAAGTAGATGATGTTGAGAACGAAAAGCTTGGCCAAACATGGCCATCCAGCCAACTAGATTCACAATTATCATTAGGCATGTGTAGTAGTACTACAACCCTGGAAGGAGCTGTGTCAAATTGCTGACAATACCAGAAAGAGAACCCACGCTTTGTGGGACCTGCACCTGATGAAACTTTGTCATGGTGGAATATGTACCAAAGTCTTCCGTTTTGTTTAACACTCGTCCATGTAACCAAATTCTAAATCCTAAACCTATTCGCCCCTCTTTGAAAGACAGGATGACAGAGAAGGAAGTTTCCTGTAATGGTTGGTTCGAATGCCGAAACTGTTTGTGAAATGGGAAATGGAGACAATAACAGAATCTGGTGATTCTCAAAGCCAATTGTCTCATCGGGAGGGAGAAAATGTATACCCTGCAGAGAGTCTTCAAGGGGATTTGTGCCATATAAAAGATGTTTAGCCAAGAGATGCAAATTCAGCTTTTGTTGCATTGGAAAGGAAGAAGGCTCAACGAGCTAGGGTATGCCTATAGCTTACATATGTTTATTACTAGAGGTCTAGTTTTGGCCTGAAAACTTGCCAAAGTCGTGGAGGAACTAATTTGATTAGGTGAGATCTAATGGAGAAACTTATTTACAATTCTTTTTTTGCAAATATTTACAGCGTGACAGTAGTCACCTGCTCTGTATAATTTCAGCCTTAGCTTATCTTAATGTACTCATAAAATGCCACCTCAAGAAATTGGACACCTGGATTCTTTTCTGTGTTGCATTTTGTTTGGCAGTTTTTGGCCTATACATAATGGGTTTCAGGTACATACATGTCTGGCTTCCCTTTGATACATGTGTGTGTGTGGTAAAGCCTGCTCAGATGAGTGACACGTGATATTATAGGTGTGCATATCTATATGTTTAAATTCCTTCCCAAACAGAAAAGCTCAAATTACTTGCTGATTTTGGACGGCTAGTTTTGACAAAGTCAAAATGGTTATGTGAAATTGCATATGAAGTTCACTCGTTTTAATTTTTTTGTTTCTAATTCTACATCTCTCTCTCTTGGAATGTATAATACACCATCAATTTATAACTACGTGGTATAAGTTCCTAAATGCCATGATTGGTTGGCAATAAAGTAATCAGTACTAACTAGTTTAGCTCGTTAAGATTAACGTAATAATTGATAAATATCTAATCTCGTTTCCTTCTATTAAACTATCATAAATAATGGTTAGTTACTGTGGCTGGGGAATGAGGTAAAAAGAAGAAAATGAAAGTCATGGAGAATGATCTGCTTTGTTTATTATGAGTTAGCTGGCAGGGAATCTTGAGTCCTATAGATCGAGACAGACAAACAATTAATGTCGACATGTTTAAGAATTGGGATATTGAATCATAAGCTAGAAGAGGAATAGAACCTTTGTCCCATTAGATTATGGTATTAATCAATTAACAAGAAGTAATCCCGTTCATCCATTGTGAGTGCTCACAGAAGTAAATGAAGCACTTAATGTGCTCTGTTAGAAACCTTTCTTGAACTAATCTAAATACAAGCCTACCAAATCCACAAGTTGATGGCATGGAAGTAAGAGAATTAGGTGAAGTATGAGGGGTTGATGAGAACGAGAGATTTTTGGAACCTATTAGATAGGAGGAGAGAGAAAAGCTATATTTTCCTTTCTCTCTACCTACCTGTTTGTTCTAAAATTTATAGAGAATTATTTCTTGTTCGTAATTCCATCGTAGGATTTAAGTCAATCAAATTCATGAAAGCCTTTGAAGCATGCACATGCTATTTCAATAGTTAGAGACTACTGCTTAGTCAGTAGTTAAAGATTAATTCTGTTAACAATTTTTATTTTTATGCATGCTTCTTGTTTACTAAAGAGAGAGATGTGATTTAGTTGAATAGACTCATTATTTCTTTAAGTAAAGTCAAAGTTTAAATCTTATTTGGAAAAAAAAAATTATAGTAAGAGAGTAAAGAGTTACTTCCTAACCAAGCTTGGCATTAATACTTGAATTTGGAGTTGTCAATCGTATCAGACAGAAGATGGCTATTTTGCTGTGTGTCAAAATGTGACACTATTGAGTGCCTTGTTTGAAAACTCTAAATTATAATTTTAAAAGAATTTTTGATATAAATTTTAGTTTATTTTTTTAAAAATAAATAGTAATATTTTCTGGATCAAATTTTAGTTTTAGATAAACTGATAGGAATAGTTTTTAAAATAATAAAAAAATTTATGAATTACTCAATTATTATTTTATCCTTATTTTTTTTACACCTCTTTCATCTCTCGTCTCTTTTTTCTACTATTTTTTCTCTCACCTATTTATAATAAAATTATACTCTTTCTAATAATTTTCTAATTATAAAAGTCTTTTTAATAATAATTATTTAAATATTAATTTATTCAAAATTATTTTTTTCTTAAACTCTTTTTTAAAAATTATCAAAAATAAAATTATAAGTCTTTTTTTTAAAATCTATCTTTTATGATCAATTAGATGGACAAAAATAAAATCACAAATCCATTAGCATAATTTAAACCATATCCGTAGAAAACTTATTTCACCCCAAAAAACATAATATTAAATAAAAATTTTATATGGTGGTTTTACTAAAAATAATACAATAAATACATAATGTAAAAAAAAACAAATAAAATCATGTCGTGAGAACTACTTCCAAAGTTTCAATTTAACATGGCAATTTTTAAAATCGACATAGCAGTATTGTGTATTATTTGATTATATAAAAAATATAACAAATAAATGAAGTCAATTTTTTTTTTAAATATCTCTATTTTTTTATATGATTATAAGTCATATTAAAATATTATTAAATCTAATTAAAATAATTTTTTATATTATTGATTAGATCTTATTAATATATATCTAATTTTAGAGTTTATAAATATTTTTTCAGTATAAATTTATACTCTAAAAATTATATTTAAAATTTAAAATATCCAGACTTTATAACCCTTGATCTAATTGGATAGTTCTTGCTATTCACATGTACTCTTCCATCTTCTGTAGTCCATGAATGAATGAATCAAATACTCGATTGGACTTAACGCCATCACTGTAGCTGCAAACAACAGAAAGTGCGTTTGGATGGGAAGCTGCGTTCAATTGCCCAAACAGGTAACTTGGTATTTGGGAAGACAAACCCTTGAATCCTTCTCTGCGTCTCCTTTGATTCGAAGCTGTCGGAGTTCGCCGTGCTCAGGCCTCGTCTGCTTAGCCATGCATTATCTCCACCTTGCGCGTCCAGTTTCAAGGTATGCATTCCCCAAAACTGCTCACTTTCTTCCACCTTCTTCGTCTCTCTTGCTTCCCTCTTCCTATTATTCCCTCATTCCCAGGTTCTCTGCTTATTCCCATAGCTTAACTGCAATCAACGTCGACGACAGCGTTGCTTCATTCAATCGCTTACTCCATATTCGTCCCCCACCTTCCATCATCCAAATTAATAAGATTTTAGGATCAATTGCCAAGACCAAACACTATGGAATTGCGATCTCATTGTTTGTACAAGCGCAGTTCAAGGGATTCGTACCTGATTTAGTTACACTGAACATCTTGATCAACTGTTACTGCAACATTAATCAGATGGATTCTGCATTCTCAACATTGGGGAGGATTCTCAAGATGGGTCTTCAACCAAATATGATAAGTTTGAATACGATATTAAAAGGGCTCTGTGTTAGTAACAAGGTTGGGGAAGCACTAGACTTTTACGATGACTTAATAGGTAAAGGATTTCAATTGGATGTATATAGTTATGGAGCTTTAATCAATGGACTGTGTAAATCCGGCAAAATAAGGTCTGCCGTTAAATTGGTCCAAATGATGGAGAGGAAGGGAATTAAATCTAACGTAGTCATATATAATACTATCATTGGTAGCCTTTGCAAATGCGGAAATGTCATTGAGGCGCATGAGTTGTACTTAACAATGATGGATCAAGGAATTCTGCCATCTATTATTACTTATAATTCCCTAATCCATGGCTGGTGCAGCATGGGACAGTGGAAAGAAGCTACCCAATTGCTCCATGAAACGGTATTGAAAAACATTAAACCTGATGTTTGGACATTTAATGTATTGATTGGTGCATTTTGTAAAGAAAGGAGGATCGTTGAAGCTCAAACCGTGTTTGCTAAGATGATGAAATGTGGTGAGAGACCAGATGTTGTAAGTTACAATTCTTTAATGGATGGATATTGTCTGGTGAATAATGTGAGTGAGTCAAAGGAAGTATTCAATAAGATGGTTCAAAGTGGTTTGGTTGCTGATGTAGTTAGTTATAATATCTTGATCGACGGATTTTGTAAGATTAAAATGGTGGGTGTGGCTTTAGATCTCTTTAGAGAAATGTGTCACAAAAACTTGGTTCCTGATACAATAACATATAGTTCTCTTATTGATGGCCTGTGCAAATTAGGGAGAATGCCATATGTGCAGGATCTTGTTTACGAGATGCATGAAAGAGGTCATGCCCCTGATATAGTCACCTATAGTATTTTGCTAGATGCACTTTGCAAAAGTAGAAATCTTGACCAGGGGATTGCATTGTTTAGGCAAATGGTTTCTCACAGAATTCAACCTAATGTGTACACATATTCTATACTTATTGATGGCTTGTGTAAAGGCGGTAGACTAAATGATGCTCGAGAGATTTTTCAATACCTTCTGATCAACAGCTATTGTCTAAATGTCTACACATACAACATTATGATCAATGGGCTTTGTACAAAAGGTTTGTTTGATGAAGCTATGGACTTGCTTTCAAAAATGAGAGCAAATGGTTGTCTCCCTAATTCAGTAACATATAAAACAATTCTTCAAGCTCTTTTGGAAAAAAATGAGAATGATAAGGCTGAGAAGCTTCTACGTGAAATGATTGGTAGTGGTCTTACAAAGTGATAAAATAAGGTTAGGTACAATAGTCCTAAAATATGTTATACTTGTATAAATGTTGAAATTTGCCTTTGAAGGCTAGTAAATTCTTGTTTCTTTTCAATTGAAATTGTTTGATGTTTCAATGGCCTGAGTGGTGTTGAAGAAATTGTGTTCAAGCCATATGTTTGACATATTATGATTATGTGCTTGTTTCTGGGGAATAATCTGTCTTGAACATGACTTTGCTCCTCCTTCTTTCATAGTTTATTCAGAATTTGATAAATATATTATAAAATGGCAGATAATCATGATACTGTACAAGTTCAAAAAATATATATATATCAGCATCAAATATGTCTTCGTATCCAGATATGCAACAAAAAGATTGATATGTTATAAAAAAATAATCTCAAAATGAAAGATACAGACTGTTGCGGTAATTTCAGCAGGTAACATATAAGGGACATGAGGCGTTGTCAAAGAGTTACTAGTAACTCTAAGAAGTGTAATTTGGGAATATTAAGAATAATCATGAGTATACTGTTCACGATGTAGCAAAATAAAAGATGAGCAAAAATCCCTTCATTCTCCTACCCAGCTACCCTCCAAATCCCCTTGTACAAAAAATACCCTTGAGTCAGTGTTTGAGTTTAGGCTAATAAAAAAGAAGAATTACTGTAATGCGCGTTTGATAGCATGGAAGTGAGGGGGTTAGGAAGTGGAAATGGAAGTGAAATCTAAAATTTGGGTGTTTAGTATCCTTTACTCCAATTCCACTTTCAACTCCAATTCCATGAAGTGACATTTCCTTGCTCAGCCCTGAGAATTGGAATTGATTCCATGGAATTGAATCTCTGACCATTTTGGGCCACTTTTCCTTTCGTCAGCCCCACACTTCTCCTTCTGTTAGCCACCGGTCACTGTCCGTTGACAACCTTGTCGACACCGCCCCTCTTCTTCAACTTTCGTCGAGATCCGTCACCCACACCCATCTTCTTCTTTAACCTCTGTCCATATATGTTATCGTTGTCGATGTTCATTCTCTCTATTCTTGTCTGGTTCTCTGAAATTTTCAAAGGTTGGGCATTTTTAGAGATCTGATATGGTCACCTATAGACACGATGGCTTCTGATTATTCTTAGATTGTTATGAGTTCTAGATCGTTTTTCTTTATTATTGTTAGATTCTTTTTTCAGATCGATTTATAGATTTGTCATTGATTGTTGATTGTTCTTTTTTATTATTTTGATTGTTCATCAATCATCGTCCTTGGTGGAAGATGGTGCTCTTCCAGGAGGGTTCTTCTGGTGTGTAAGGTTATTTTTTCTTTTACAGGTAAGGGCATTTTAGTATTTTCATGAGAGAAAAAAGTAAATTATTAAAAATAATATCTCAGTTCCATGTATATTACAAACAAACTTTTAATTCCTCTTTTATTTCCCCTTCTATTTCTCCAAAGAGCTCTTTCATGGTACCAAACGAATCATAAAATCTAAAGGAAAATACTTAATCATTATAAAGTTTTAATAATAAATTAATAATATAAATATCTTGTTATTTTCTATATTATAATTTATTATTGCCTACTTTTTAGTTATCATTAGATATCTGGTAATTACATTCTTGACAGAGAGCTTACGATAATTCCCCTAATAAAAAATAATATTATCTTTATATATTTTGGTTATCTTTTAAATTTATATGAATTTTGTTTATAATTTTAGGCATGTGTATGAAGCCTTGTGAGCCCATCCGGCCGACAAAAAAAACAAAGTTTCGCCGAGCTCAAAAATGTGAGGCGAAGTTGGGCTCTAGGGGCAAAATACAACTCATTCCTTCCTTAGGCTAGGCACATGCAAGTATTACTCAATCCAACCCATACATATACCTAGATTTTATTTTTCTTTTTTACTTTTTTCTTTATATACTATAATTTGAGAGGAAAATATAATAGCTACTGATGACTAAAATATTATTTTATAAAAATAAATAGTCAAATAAGTAAATTGTATTCTTTAAAATCTATAATTAGAGCGATTTTTGTTTTTTTTAACTTTACTAATTATAGTATGATTACATTATAAATTATAGTTATTTCTTTTATTTGTTTAAGATGTTTTATCCTTGTCAATTTTAAGAATATTGATACAAAGTTATAATTATAAACTACTGACTTCAAGAATTTTTATATATATACAATTAACTTTAAAATTTTAATTACTATATTTTAATTATTTTATTTTTAATAAATTATATATATTATTTAATTATTAAATATATATAGATATAATATTGTTTTATAACCTCGTAATTATAGATTTTATATGCAATTGACGTACAACGTATCCTTTTATAATACCTTATATCAAAAGCACAAGAGGGAGTAGATATGTGAAAATTACACCACTGTCTAGAGTTGCCTCCTCTACTTATTGTTATCTTTTGGTTTTTGTTAAGGACTTTTGTGGGAAACGAATATCGTGTGTGTGTGTGTGTGTGTGTGTGTGTATAATTTAATTATATTATTGTTATATTAATCACCCGTAAACAAGGCCTATTGTAATCTGCCCAATGTGTCATATGTTATAACAACCTAATTTATATAATATATATGCCATGATACCACAATTGGGTTATAATTTCTATATATGCCTATTGGCATCAACAGTGCTTCAGTTGTTTTATGCTCCTTATCCTTATTATAAAGAGGCATGCATATCTTGTAATATAATATATTTTGTCTAATAAATTAAAAAAATCATAATTAATTAATCAAATTTCTTTAACTAATGATTTTTATTAAGGGTGATTTTAATATTTATAAAAAATAAATAAGTTTAATTAGTTTCAATAATTTATGTAAAATTATTGATAGATATTTATACTAAATATTAGAAAGAATGATTTATTTCATGTTCCGACATATATTTATATGCGCGTTGCTCAACATTCTCAGTTTCCTTTGTTTATTTTATCCTCTTGTCCCTTTTCTTTTTTTTAAGAAAAAAAATCTACAAAAATTAAAAAATATCACTTAAAATTTTAAATTAATCTTATTTTTTACACTTTAATAATTATTGATAAGTAAATAATATATATAGTCTTTGTCTTAACTTTTTTTACTGTACTACACATCGCCATAGAGCACACTTCAAGTAAGAAATTTTTCATAATTTTCTCTTTTTTTTTTACATGAGAAATTTCCCATGCAGGGTTTGCATGTCATGTGCAAAATAAAAAATAATAATATTGGAATTGAAATCATTCGGTTTTCTTCTAATGACATCGCTCGCTCACTAGTAAATATAATTATTCAAATTAATTTCCCCACTCTGAGGCTCTATGAGGGAAATTATGACCAAATGTATTAGATAAGACCAAATGTTATTTGAATTGAGCCTTTCTGCTAATGAACAGAGGTTATGTTTCTAAGTCAGAAATTTCTAAAAAAACTATTTGATCCTAAATAAAAAATATTTTGCAAATACAAAAAATATTTAAATAAAAAATATTATAGATAAGTTTTAATTATTTAAAAATTAGTTTTTAAATTTAAATATATGTGAATATAAAAATAAAACCCTTTCAAAGAGTTACTTCCAGGTAGATTGGACAAAATTTAAATATGACAATTAAATATTTATATAGGTAAGATATAATAAAAAAGGTTAACTATTCTCGATAAATTAAAATTTAAATTATTATTAAAAGAAATATTTATATTTAATATTTAATAGTATATATTGAATATAATTATTTTCATAATTTCGTTGATTCTTATTAAAGAAACGTAATTAGTTATTAAAATTAAAAACATGAAATTCAGGCCATTCAAATAAAATAAATTATAAAAATCTAATTTAGAATTGAATTTAATTTTTCATTGAAAAGGGTCCGAGATGGGATTAAGTGGGACCCATGTTTTGTAGTTTGGTGAGAAAGCAGAATATGACGAGATGGGATTGTGAGGGTATATTCCAATGTGACAAGCCACTTGGTAGATTATTGGTGCAGCCTTACCCCATTAATTAATTATTTTGGATAAGATAAGGAGCCCTTGGGCCCCATATATACATCCATCAAAACAATAATTTATAATTCTTATTTTTTTAAAAAAATAAATAATAATTTATAATGACCACTATTTCACTTTGAATCAAATTCATTTTTATCATTCATAATTCATCCAAATTTTAAGTTAGAGTCTACCTTAAGAAATACCACAGTTTTGTTGATTGAGTCAGTGGGATCCCATTCCCACCCATTAATTAATTAAGTGATTAATGACATTAACTTATCTTTTTTCCCTCGTCTTCTAACCTTAAATGTTTTTTAATATACATTTATAGTTAGATCAGTTATAACTATTATTGCATATAATTAGAGACAACTCTCATAAAAATATTTTTTTATATTTAAATTTAAAATTTTATATTTAATTAATAATACATTTCAATTTGAGTAAATAGGGTACCCGCTTATCTTTTTTTTTTTCCGCCCTCTTAACTTACTGCAGTATATTTTGTATGTACTATATGTACTGTTTTTTTTTTAAAAAATAAAATAATGATTTATAATTTTGCTCTTTTATAATCCTCAACTTCGCAACAGTTATCCATATTTTCTGATTCCACCATTGCAATCCATTTTGTTTTTATTAGAGTTTAGATCTGATGGATTATACCTAATTATACAAACAATGTATTATTAGGCATATTACTATATTAAATTTTATCCTAAGAAAACTTTGCTATTCGAAGTCTATAACTTCTGTTTCTTTTTTTGGCAATATGTGTGTGGAATGCTGCCATACAGTACCAGGCTAGGGTGTTTTGGCGCTTACCGGGTGGATGGATGCAGGGGAAAAATCCCCCTTGAAAGCAGAGTCAAAATTTGGTCAAACTGACCTTTTGGATATGGATGCGGGTACAAAGTGTGTCTGCATTGAATGACAAGTCACCATAAATACTCCTCTCATTTTATTTATAAAATATAAAATAAATATTTTTAATAAGAGCAATATATATGTGGATATATAAAATAAGAGAAAAATTAAAAACACAAGTGATATATAAATATATATAAAAAAAAACTCCTCTCATTATGTGTGTGCTTCTAACTAATTTTAGGAATCATCGAGTAATGCTATTTATTTTGCCTCTCCGCATTAAGCTTTCAACTTTTACCATATACTTTTTTTTCTAAATAACCCTTTTTCGATTGACTATATTTAAATATTATCAATTTTAATAATAAATAATTTTTTAAAAATATTTTCTATATTTACATCAATTTATATTTAAAGTCTCGTGTTAAAATAATTAAAACTATTTTGATAAATACATGTTGACTATAACTAACTTTTAGTGATTACTTGCATCAATAAAGGAAATCAATGGTTTTAGTAGAAATTATTTTAGTCACTTAAATATAAAAATTTAAATTTAATTGATATAAATATCTAAATTATCTTTAAGAAAACTATTTTTAAC
The DNA here is from genome assembly GCA_037074615.1 of Leucaena leucocephala. Classification (NCBI taxonomy): domain Eukaryota; kingdom Viridiplantae; phylum Streptophyta; class Magnoliopsida; order Fabales; family Fabaceae; genus Leucaena; species Leucaena leucocephala. The sequence goes on from CM073562.1 coordinate 15,709,427, forward strand.
TGAATCTAAAAATAGTTAAATATAATATAGTGTGATAGATATATGAAAAATTTGCTTTTCATATATTTTCAACTAAAATTTTAATTTATCCAATTAAAATGTATTTCTTTCTTTTGTTTTCTTTTTTGTTATGAATTGTCACTCCTATTTTATATGGCTTCCTTCATCTAAAGATTTCAGTTTTTTTTTTATTATTCAACTGCTCTGCCTTTTTATTGATCAAATTTAGGCAAAGTCGCTATAATAGTGACGAGCCTCAGTATACATATTATATTTTTGTTCTATCTTACTTTTATGATTATTACTTAATTTTACAGGAACATGTATTGCTCAATGAATTAATTTTATGATTATTATACAATCATTTTGAGATTTAAATTTTTAAATTGATTTTTAACTACTATTAGGTAAAAATAATGTATATTCATTGAGTATATATCATTTCTGGAAAATTTTATTTTTTAAAATTCTAAATCATTTTTTAAAGTAATAATACATTTTAAATGAAGGTAAATTATATACCATGAGCTTGCCAGTAGCCACTTGTCTGCATGCAGGCAGTAACGACATTCTCATTTGGGCTATGCGAGTGCCATCAATGTGATATTTTTGGGTGAAATGAAAACACAATCGAGGCTCGTAGGGGCCAGTCGTGTGCCCGCCTCCGGTGGTACCCGACAAACCCACGCCCCCGGGCCCCACACATACCTGATATGTCAGCGCTGCCACGTCATCGTCCATTTGGAACAGCTAGCCAATTAAATCCTCTTAACGAGCCGAGTCATAGGTCACGTGAAATGTTCCAGAAGCTCATTTCACGTACTCCCCAAAAGGAAATATATTGACAGACAAGAAAAAGGTCACGGGGGCATTTACCTTCCCTGTTAACTCCTTGCTCAAGTCGAAGGGTATCGAGGAACGAAGTAGGTGATTTGGACAGAGTGGTAATTCTGGAGGACCTATATATATATATGTAAATATAATCCGCTAATTTATTTCTTACAACATATAATTAGCAGATTTTGATGGTAGCGTCGGGGTTTTCTGATCAGAGTCTTGATTTTCTTCTCTTCAATTCCTCTCACATTCTGCTCAGTGAGGGTGACTGCGAAACGGAGTGAGTGGGGTGGTCCGGGTCTGCGTTTTGCTACCGTACTAATAGCGTCTTCTGTATTTTGTTCTTCTTCCGCACAACTTGCTACAGCCGGCGTTTGCGGATTTTCCGATACCTAGAGGAAACGGTTGTTTCTGTCTGCTGGTAATCTCGCTCTGGGTTTAGGGTTCTGTTTTTTTTTTTAATTTTTGTTCTGTTGTGTTTTTTCTGTCGAAGTTTGGATTATTCTGGATGCGATTTTGCTCTTTCAGAGTCTTGTTAGGATGGTTTGTTTTTGTCTGTTTGTAGGGTTGAGTCTTTGTGGTGTTTTCTCTTTGGTTTCAGCTGTCTATCTATTGTATCTACTGGATTTGGTTGACGTTTTTTGTGACTTGTTAGTGACTCTGGGTCCGATTTAACTCGGATTCTGATGATTTCGGCTTCTTGCATTTCGACTGTATGTGCTCCGGGTTTGGGTTTTCCGATAATTTTATTTTTTGAGATGCCCCTGCTGGTTAGGTTTCCGATCCTGGGTCTCTTCCTTGTAGATTTGTAAGTTTTGAGTGATTATTGTTGATTGTTCTGTTGTTTTCTCCCTCTGGAAAGTAATACTAAGGTTGCTGTATTATTTGGTTAAATTTTGGTTGAAATGTGTATTAGCTCGTAGCCCATGATTGGTGGTTCTTATAAGTTTTGGTCAGTTTTTATGGGTGACATTTTTCGTCCTTTTTAAGGCCGTATTTTCTGTTTCCATGAATGCGATATGTCGTTGCCAACATGTTGGATTTATTTGTTGGATCTACTAGCTCATTATATCTCCTTTTCTCAAAAGGTAGATCTTAGTGTGTGGTTTAAAATTCTTCTTCATCCGTATGCTCTTACCTCCAAATGTTTTATGTTTATTCATAGTATAGTCATAACGTATTAATATATGACTGAAGTGGTCGCTGCTACATTATCTTTTGTCTTTATTCATTTTGTATATCTAGTATTCCATAACTGAAAAGTGGTAAATGCTTTTCTTCATAGCGCTAGCATGAAAAGTTCACCAAGTTCATTGGGTGGAAATAAGTTCTGGTTTTCCAGTTGGGGCTGTCTTTTTGTCGCAGTTTTGTTTTATGATTGACTTGTTTAATGTCTATCAAGGTGTGTGCTATCTAGTCTTTAAGTTGTTCTAAGAATTTCCTGATGTTCTCTTTGTTTGTAGTGCCCATTATGGTAAGAAAAAGGAGAACCGAGGCACCTAGTGCAGGTGAAAGTTCTGAGACTCAGGAGAGTGGGGGCATTAGTCGAGGACCTCAACACCATGTTGAAAGAAGTACTCCACCCCCACAGCAGGCAACAGGAGGGGGAGGATCCCAAGGAGGTAGAGGTTGGGGTCCTCAAGGAGGACGGGGAGGTTATAGTGGGGGCCCGGGTCGTGGGATGCCACAACAGCAGTATGTTGCACCCCCTGAATATCAAGGAAGGGGGAGGGGAGTTTACTCTCAGCAGTTAGGTCGTCGACGTCGTGGTGGGGATGATCGTAGTGTCCGTGGTAGTGGACCTTCTTATAGTGGCCCATCTGGACCTGAAGCTCCCGAACTGCACCAAGCTACCCCCGTTCCACATTATGCTGGGGTGACTCCTCAGTTCACAATGTCAGAGGCCAGTGCTTCTTCCCAACAATTTGATCCCTCACAAGTGGAGCAACAAATGGGGCAGATGACTATTCATTCAGAATCCGTTTCTCCTGCCCCATCCTCAAGTAAATCAGTGAGGTTTCCCCTTAGGCCCGGAAAGGGTAGCTATGGCACCAAGTGTGTTGTTAAGGCGAACCACTTCTTTGCGGAGTTACCTAATAAAGATTTGCACCAGTATGATGTAAGCCACAACTCTCTAGCTTGGAATAAACAGCTTTGTTTTTTCATTCCTTTTTATGGATTGCTAATATGTTTTTCTTGATGAGATTTAGGTCACTATCACTCCAGAAGTGACATCAAGGGGTGTCAACCGTGCTGTTATGGAGCAGCTGGTGAGGCTTTACCGAGAGTCTCATCTGGGTAAGAGACTTCCTGCATATGACGGGCGCAAGAGCCTTTACACTGCGGGTCCTCTTCCTTTCCTTTCAAAGGAGTTCAGAATCACTCTCCTTGATGAAGATGATGGATCGGGAGGGCCAAGGTACATAAGCAACTTAGTAAAATTTTTCTTTATTTGTAATCCATAATTCATTATATAATAATGTTTTGTATATGTTTTATCATAGAAGAGAGAGGGAGTTCAAAGTTGTGATAAAATTGGCTGCCCGGGCAGATCTACATCATCTAGGACTCTTCCTGCAGGGAAGGCAGACAGATGCTCCTCAAGAAGCTCTTCAGGTTCTTGACATCGTCCTACGTGAACTACCTACCTCTAGGTACTTGAACAGTGGATATGTTTTTGGTATTCATAGTAGAGTCAGTGCATATTAACTTATCTTCATCTTGTTGGACGCTAATTGTGACTTTTTTGCCCTTGTAGGTATTGTCCTGTGGTGAGATCATTTTATTCACCGTATCTGGGTAGAAGGCAACCATTAGGTGAGGGATTGGAAAGTTGGCGTGGTTTCTATCAAAGTATTCGTCCTACTCAGATGGGGTTATCTCTAAACATTGGTAAGTATTATCCTATCATTTATTTAATATTAAATATGCAGATGTCATCTCATCTCTATACTTATTTCAGTTACTACAGTTGAAAATTGTTGTTAATATAATGATTGGGCAATTATTAAGCAAGCATAAAAATATTTTTTTCCTTTGTAAATTAAGTCATTTGTCAGATTTATTTTATTTAATAAAATGGTCTGATGTTTTACTAATGGATTTGAAGATATGTCCTCAACTGCATTTATTGAACCATTGCCGGTAATAGAATTTGTTACTAAGTTGCTCAATCGGGATGTCATCTCCCGCCCATTGTCTGATGCAGATCGCGTAAAGGTTAGTTTTCATATCCTATAGTACTGCTTGTACTTGTGTTATCATTCCCTTTGTGCCAAAGTTACTTCCTTCTGAAGCTCAATATTTATGTATATATTTCTTGAACTGTTCCAAAGAGTTTTATTTTTTTCCCCTTCTGAGGAATGTGACGGTTTTTAATTTTGCAACCAACAGATAAAGAAGGCACTTCGGGGTGTCAAAGTTGAAGTGACACACCGTGGAAATATGAGAAGAAAATATCGCATCTCTGGTCTGACTTCACAGGCAACCCGAGAGTTATTGTGAGTATTAGTCCCCTTTATTTATAGTTTTCTTAGCAATATGAATAAAATCTTCTGTTGACGTATTTTAGCCTGGTAATTTCAGGTTTCCCGTTGATGCGAGTGGGACAATGAAGTCTGTTGTTGAGTATTTTTCGGAAACATATGGATTTGCCATTCAACATACCCAATGGCCTTGCTTGCAAGTGGGCAATGCACAGAGACCAAACTATTTACCAATGGAGGTAACAGCCCTACAAATACTTAGCTATTTGTGTTAGTGGAAGTGCATAGTAATGTCTTCTTCTGAATGTAGGTTTGTAAGATAGTAGAAGGTCAAAGGTACTCGAAGAGATTGAATGAAAAGCAGATTACTGCTTTGCTCAAAGTCACATGCCAGCGTCCTGTTGAAAGGGAGCGTGATATTATGCAGGTCAGCAGATGATTTCCTCATTCCATGTCATAGATTCATAAATTTTGGATATACATATAACTAAATATTATTTTGTATTTCATTAAGTACATGTTGCTGCATGTTGTGCAGGAATTTATGTAGGTTATTCATATTTTTTTAATTGGATATATTATCTGTATTTTCTGCTCTGCAGACTTTAAGGGTATTGTTGATTCAGACTTGTTTGTATATGCTTTAATTTCTTAACTGCATTGGGTATTATGCAAGAAAATTATGGTTGTGACTTAATTGCCCTTGGTTGTTTCTTCATAAGGCAGTATTTAATTTCTTTCTGAAATTTGATTACATGTCAAGTACTTTTCTAGCATTATTTTGACGCGTATGCCTATTTTGTGTAAATGAGTATTGGACATTATTTGTGCCTTTTCTAAAATACATTGTTATCCCTGTTCAGACAGTTCATCATAATGCTTACCGTGATGATCCTTATGCTAAAGAGTTTGGGATTAAAATCAGTGAAAAGCTGGCTCAAGTTGAAGCTCGCATCCTTCCTGCACCTCGGGTATTTCCTTCTTAATCTCATTTTATTACTAACCTTCATTCACTTTGAACTCGTTAATACCAGTTTTTCTTCTTTTTTTTAATGAAATTAAACTTCTTTTGCTGCAGCTTAAGTACCATGATGCAGGTAGAGAAAAGGATTGTCTACCCCAAGTGGGCCAATGGAACATGATGAATAAGGTACCCTGCCCCTTTTTAATGTGGTAAACTTGTGCACCTTCATTGAAGGTTCCTGATCAGCGTCTTTTTCACTGTGACAATCTGTGATGTATATTAAATTAAGCTAATTATTATTAATTACAATTATTTATTGAAGGATATTGCGGGCATAGTAGGTTATTTGATTGTAAATCGATGATGCATATTTCTTTGTTGAATGTTTACAGTTGTCCTTGACAATGAGTTCTGAAATAACTTGCTGTGTGTGATTTGATATAAACTGGTTTAGAAAATGGTCAATGGTGGGACAGTCAACCACTGGATCTGCATAAACTTTTCAAGAAATGTTCAAGACACTGTTGCAAGTGGGTTTTGTTATGAACTTGCTCAAATGTGTTGTGTATCTGGCATGGTATGTGGATATTACCTTTCTGCATCTCAGTTGTTGTTATGACAATATTATTTACTTGTTTTGATTTTGGAATACTTGATCTATTTGATGATGTGTATTCAGGCATTCAACTCTGAGCCAGTGCTTCCCGCACTTAGTGCCCGTCCTGATTTGGTGGATAAGGTTCTCAAAACTCGATATCATGATGCAAAAACCAAACTGAGGGGGAAGGAGCTTGATCTTCTGATTGTTATTTTACCTGATAATAATGGCTCTCTTTATGGTAATGATGCTTTCCATTACATCTTTCCTTATTGTCTCTTCCTGTAAACTTATGATCAGCATATATTCTAATTTCTTCTGCAGGTGATCTGAAACGAATATGTGAGACAGATCTTGGGGTTGTTTCTCAGTGCTGTTTGACTAAGCATGTCTATAAAATGAACAAGCAGTATCTTGCAAATGTTGCCTTGAAAATTAATGTAAAAGTAGGTGGCAGGAACACAGTGCTTGTTGATGCACTTTCACGGCGTATACCTCTAGTTAGTGACCGACCGACAATTATTTTTGGTGCTGATGTTACTCACCCGCATCCTGGAGAGGATTCAAGTCCATCCATAGCAGCTGTATGATGAATTTACATCTAGGTTTAATAATCTGTCTAGTCTTTATTTGCTTTTAGACTCAACTTACATGGAAATCTTTTTGTTTTCCTTTTGGGTTAAATATTAGGTTGTGGCCTCTCAAGATTGGCCTGAAATCACAAAGTATGCTGGTTTGGTGTGTGCTCAAGCTCATCGACAGGAGCTAATTCAAGACCTCTTCAAACAATGGCAGGATCCAGTCAGGGGAACAGTAACTGGTGGAATGATCAAGTACTCCTTCTCTCTTCACTCTATTGTTTGTGGTCTTGGGGTGCGCATGCCATGCCTGTTATCTATTTTGAGGAAAAAAATTGGGGCTAGAATTTAGTATTTTAGTTAATGGATCCGCTCTTGTTTGTTTGATTGTTCTGCAGGGAGCTTCTTATATCTTTCCTGAGGGCCACTAAGCAGAAGCCGCAGCGCATTATCTTTTACAGGTAGCATTCGATTTTATCAATGCTGAAGGCACATTTATTTCTTGCCCCCTTGATGCCGAATTATAAACCTTTTCGCAGGGATGGTGTGAGTGAGGGGCAGTTCTATCAAGTTTTACTGTTTGAGCTTGATGCTATCCGCAAGGTTGGTTTTGTTTTTATCTTTTTTTTGGTCGAGTAATATTTTTGAATCTTCTATATGTCCTTAACACAGGTTATTTTACCCGTTGCTTTCCTGACAGGCATGTGCATCCCTGGAACCTAATTATCAGCCTCCAGTCACATTTGTGGTGGTTCAGAAGCGCCATCATACTAGGCTCTTTGCCAGCAACCATCATGACAGGAGTTTTGTTGACCGGAGTGGGAACATATTGCCCGGTATTTTACATGTTTTGTTAACTTCTGGTATATGATAACATTTTTTTTCGTGTTATGATAAAAGAAACTATCTGGCAAATCTTGCAGGCACTGTTGTAGACTCGAAGATTTGTCATCCTACTGAGTTTGATTTTTATCTTTGTAGCCATGCTGGAATCCAGGTGAAGTGTTTTTACCTTTATTTTAGTTTGAATTGATTTGCTATTTGTACGCTGATGCTAGACTATGTTCATGTCCAAATTGTCACAGGGAACAAGCCGTCCCGCTCATTACCACGTTTTATGGGATGAAAACAATTTTACAGCCGATGCACTGCAAACATTGACAAACAACCTTTGTTACACGTAATATGAACTTCCCTTGATGTTTTTGTCTGTTGTGTGATCTTTCCGTTTTGTTGCCCCTTTGACGTATTTGAATGGGTTCTGCAGTTATGCTAGATGCACTCGTTCTGTTTCAATTGGTGAGTATAGATGGAATATCTATTGTTTGAATCACGACTCATTGATTGCTTGATCATATCTAAGTTGATCCATTTCATTGCGTAGTGCCGCCTGCATATTATGCTCATTTGGCTGCATTCCGAGCTCGATTTTATATGGAACCCGAGACGTCAGAGAGTGGATCCATGACCAGTGGTGCGGCTGCTGCTCGGGGAGTTGGTGCAGTGCGGAGCACTCGGCCACCGGGTGGTGATGCCACTGTTTGGACTCTCCCAGCTCTTAAGGAGAATGTCAAGAGGGTTATGTTCTATTGTTAAGGTTACTCTCTCTCGTGTCTTATTTTGATACATTATTATATTTGCGAAATTGTGAGACATCGCCTTTTGGTTCCTTGGTATTGTTATCCAATGACCGTTTAAATATTTTGATGAATTGGGCTTGTTTTGTGTGCCTTTATGGCAGATTTACAGATATGTGGATTTTAATTTAGAGGTTTTATTCCATCAATTAATATTTTGCTTTAATTTTGATTGATTAATGGACCCCTTGTTTTAAATCCGTACAAAAAAAAGAGAATTATTCGATGGACGTTGTATCTTTAGGGTAGAGTTAGGAACGTGGATCAATCTGCTGAATATAGGTTGGCCAGTGGCGGGTTGATTTGGAAATGGGTTGAGTTTAATCGGCTTGTATCTAGGCAGATTGGTATAATATCAATTTGAGTCCGTCATGGGCTAATTTTTTTTTAATTATTTATATATATATATATATCTTTTTTTAAAAAATAATTTATATTTGTTAATATTAATTAGATTTAAAGTATGATTTAAAATTATTAAAATATTTATTTTTTTAATTTTATTATTATATGTAGATAAATTTATTATAAGTATAAAATAATATATATAAATAAATAATTTAATAAGATAAAGTTAGTATAAATTAAGTATAATATAAATTTTAATTTAGTTAAGATTTTAAAATTAATAAAATATAATATAAATAATAAAAATTAAAAAAAATAGGCTAATTTATCAATTTAGTGGATTAGTCTGTTGCGGTTATGGATTTAATGGGTGTGGGTTGGAAAGATTAGTATTAAAATTAGTTGTTAAATTGGCAATTTATTCTGACATAAAATGGTAGAGTTCTAACCCAAATTTTTATATCTACTTTAGGGTCAGTTTGATAAGAGTTTAAAAAAATAGGATTTATGATAAAAAATAATTTTTAAAAAAAGTTTTTTAAAGAAAAATTTATGTAAAAAATAAAGTAATTTTATATAAATAAATATTTAAATAATTATTGTGAAAAGGAGTTTTGTGATTAAAAATTTTTATCAGATGAGTGATGAGTTAATTTTAAACTGAGTAATTAATTTTGTTTGAAAAAATGTAGCAAATTCCACACATTCGCTCAGTGTTCTGCAATTTTAAGGTTCACAAGTTTCTTAACTTGAGGAACAGAGCGAGGGCCACACAGTACGGGGAAGAGGGAAGGTGTGAATTGCTCCATGGAAGAAGTAGGTTCACGATCTCCATTAATTTACCCAACAATTTTCCGTGGGTGCGATCTCTTGATTCTGAGTTGATTCTCTGTTGTTAATTTTTGTGTGATTCTGTTTTTGCAGAGAAAGTTCATGAAATGCACATCTACGAGATCAACGAGAGAGACCGTGGAAGTCCTGCGATTGTCCGATTAAGTGAGAAACCTGTCAATTCCCTCGGCGATCTAGTCCCCTTCAGCAACAAGGTATGGTTTATTACCGTTTCTCACTTTCCTTTTCTGTTCGAATCATGGAGCTTTCTTTTCTTCTGTTGATTTTTACCATCATTTTTCTTGTTCATTATCGAAAAGAAAAAGGAGAGTCCCCTTTTTCTTGGCCTTTCCCCTTACATGATTACTTTTAAAGCCTAATCTGAATTGCTCCGTTAAGGGTCTGTTCATTTTGTTTAGGCTCCTTTATTCTCCTCCAACACCTCCGCCGTCTTCTTTGATTGAGTAATTTAGACCTTCCTTCATTCCTGTCTTCCTCACGTTAACAAACTTGTGAATCTTAAAATTTCATAACACTGAATATGTGTAGGATTTGCTTAATTTTTTCAAACAAAATTAATTATATAGTTGGAAATTAAATAATGAGATGAATAATAATAATAATAATAATAATAATAAAAAGCCTACATGAATAATCTTTAATGAATAAATTAACAAAAGAAGTTGGTGGAGGATGTTATACACCAAAAAACAATTACTTTAGAATATCAATTATACTATTAATAGTTTAGAGTGATAATTATAATATTATAATTAATTTAGGGTGCTAAGCATATTTTAACACTATTTGTATTGGATACAAGTAATTGTTTATTTTAAAGACAAGGCACCCCTTTAATTCTATGCTGTACTCTTTTTTTTTTGAAAACGTAATTAAAAAAAATTGTATTCTGATAAGTGATAATAATTGCATTTCATTTTTATCAAGCTAGTAATTAGATTTGGGTTAAAGGGTAAATTTTTACAGCAATAAAGAGTTTTTTGGTCCAAGGGGTAATGTTATCCTAATTTTTTTCTCAATGTTATCGCATTAAAATAGAGCTGATTATTTCTATTAAAATATTAATGGTTAATATTAATTTTTTAACAAAATGAAACAATATTATTATATTTTAAAATTTTTTAGACGATATTAAATTTTAAAAAAAAAATTAGAACAACATTGCTTCTCACTCAAAATTTGTTTAACAAATTTGCATCTTAAGCCATTAGGGATGAAATTGACTTTAGGGCGAACACTTGGGGAAGGGTTAATCCCGTTTTAGTTCAACTTATAAACACCTTTTTCTCAATGGTTTTTAAAAACTAAATATACGTAACACATTTTATTATTATATTTCACCTTTTTTTTTAAAAGAATACTCTCACAGTAAAAATCTAAATATTGATATGAAAATTATCATTCATAAATCATAATGAAGAGAACTATTTTGGGCCTAAGTGTGCGAGTCCCATTATGTAATAGCCCAATTCCTATAAAATTTATGGGCTTATAGAGGATGGGAGGCCCATTATGTAATTCGCATTATTTTGTTGTTTACCAAACAATTGAGGGGAAAAAAAAGTGTCCCCTCCTCCCGCCCCTCCTTTGTCTCCGAACCTCGAAGCTTTTGGACCTGTAACGCTTGCAATACACGATCTTCCTCTCTACTGGCAATTTCAACCTATCAACTAGGAGGAAGGGCAATAGACCTGCCGATATCGGTCTCGCTTTGTGCTGCACTTGAGCACAATCTTTTTTCAAAAATTTTGTAACGAAAAAAACAAAAATTTCAACCTATCAACTTCTGACTTTTACCTCTGCAAAGGGAAAGCCCAAGGAAATCTCTATTACCGAAATTGCCGAGGAAATTTCTGTCTCTTTCGCCGTCAACATTGCCGCCGACGGTAACATATTCTTTCACATTGGAAACCGAGACGGTCTCTTCCCTCTGCTGCTGCTTTTTTCTTTGATTTCATCCTTATAAGCCATCAACGTTGCCTTCGACAGAAACAGTCTCTTTCATCACAGAACAGAATTTAGCCCCTCGAACACTACTAGAAATTTACGCTTGAGGTTTTAATCCAGCAACCCAGGTAAAGTTCTAACTTTATATGCTACTCAAAATAAACGCCTTTTCATCTTTTGAAACTTACCGAACACACGGTGCTGCGGATAAGACTTTTGTTATCTGTACCTATTATAAAGATACAAATCTCAGGAAAATATATGAACTTCTGCTGCCGTGTGTCTCTTGCATGTTAGCTTTCACTCCCTGTATGAATGTTTTTTTTCCTTAAAATGTATTTCAGGTATACATGAATTTCTTGTGATCTATGGTGCTAGCTAGACGTGCACAGATTGTCGGCAGTATCCTTTGGGGAGCTGTAAAAGATTCTAGTTCTAAGCAGCTGAGGTATGCAAATAAGCATTTTTGTCAATGGTATTTGACTGTACCTGCAAGCTCTGAGTTGCCAAAAACACTGAAGAAATCTGAGAGAAAGCCTCTGGTGAGAAGTATTAATGACCTGAAGCGTGAAGCTAGACAGAAAAAGAAAGATAGGCAAAAGGTGCATGAGATCATACTACAACCTCCGGGGAATGGCATGTTAATGAAGGAATTAATTCCTGTTGCGCATGAAGTCTATGCTGCCAGGCATGAACTTTTATCTATTGTTTCAAGGCTTGTCAAGCATATTGCTGTTTATACATGCAGGTAGTGCTACTATTTATTGCTTCCCAATTAATTATGATGTCTGAATTCTAACTTCCAACTAAAGTTCTGTTTTACCATATGGATTTTTTAAAAAATAAATTACTCAGACTTGTATTCTTTTGGATGAGAACTTTAATCTGATAGACTAATGGTTCAATGCATGCTGGGTTTTGGAGCACCTCTTAATGTAAACAAGAGCTGTTTGCAAGTGAATTTATCTTGACATATTTCACCATTGAGGATTTTTTTTCCTTAAAGAATTGTGATTCTGAACGTTTACTTTGCAGCTTGTGTGGAGAAGCTCATGTTGGTCATCCGCCACATAAAATAAAATCATGTGATGTTAAGGGAAGCTTATCAAATAAACAGCATAGTTGGGTCAGAGGAGGTCTTGAACATATTTTGCCAACTGTAGAGTCATTTCATCTGTATGACAGAATAGGAAGGGCAGTTTCACATAATGAAATGCTAGAAGTGGACCGAATTCCTGCAATTGTTGAATTGTGTGTCCAGGCAGGCGTTGACATACCTGAATACCCCACCAGGAGAAGGGCCTTTCCTGTTTACTGCGTGGCTGGTAGGATAATTGATTTTGAGAAAAGGTTTCCCAAAGATATTTCTCCTGGCAAAGACATAGATGCAAGTGGGTTTTGGTATGAAACAAAGAGGGTGGATGGAGGTGTGAATTCAATGTCATTGCAGTATAATGATATTCAAGGTTAGTGGAGGCAAATGCCGTTTTCTTCTTCCCCTCTTGTTCTGTCATTTTTCTATTATTGTTTTTAAAGTTAGACTGTGTTTGTTTGCAGGCTTTGGTGGACCTTTGGCTGTTCAAGGAATGAAAGCCTGGGAGAAAATGTGTACAGGAGCTTCAAAACTCATGGCGAAGTATGCTGTCCAAACTTGTGGATATTGCCCAGAGGTGCAAGTAGGGCCTAAAGGTCATAGAGTACGAAATTGTCAAGCCTATAAACACCAGATGAGGGATGGGCAGCATGCTTGGCAGGAGGCTACGATCAATGATTTGGTGCCTCCAGTATACGTCTATCATATTCACGACCCGCAATCTAGCAAACCTTTGGTAAACGGATTGAAGAGGTACTATGGAATGTTGCCTGCAGTGGTTGAGCTATTTGCGCAGGCGGGGGCAAGAGTTGGAAAGAAATATGCAAGTGCAATGAGGGAAGATGTTGTGATCCCTAAACTGGATGAGGCAAAGTGGGTTGTTTAAAAATGATGAATTGAATAGCTCACGGCGCATGGATGGCCCGTTCAGGTTTAGAAAGAGTCTAATATGGAAATTCATGGCTTAATATATTTACAAATTTGTGAGATGGTGAATGCCAGAAAAGAAAGTGGATATGTCTACCATAATGAGTCAGGCTTGAGGTTGGAGAAAAATAAGAATGGTAAATTGAACTTTCTTGTGATTGCTGGTGTTATGAAAATTTACTAATTGTTTTACTGTGGTAAATGGAAATACTTACGGTAACTCATTAGAATATAAATAGTAGAACTGTACTTGAGTCGGGCAGTTTTTTGAATGACATTTCAGTGAGAGCATTATTCATCAGACTTCTCTTAGTTCTTCTTCTCTTCTGTCCTCTCTTTCCTTCTTCTCTTCCCGAGCTTCTTGATCGTTTTTCTTCCTATTCCCTATTTTTCTGTCATATCATATCAAGAACCTTAACAGTGGTATCAGAGCCTTCTTTCCTCTGACCCGTTTGTTGATGGTGGAGACCCAATTGCAAGAAAGGTCAAGAACGATGGATGCTAGAATGCAGACTGTGGAGCAACGACTACAGAATGTTGATGAGCTTTAGGAGACGGTGCTGGGATTCCGAGACGAGGTGCAGAACATGGGACGCGCTTTTCGGCAGGAGGTGCAGATTCTGACGCAAGAATTGCGTAATATTACGCAATGCAATCCCAACAGGAATGGGCAACAGCGGAACAATGGCGATACTGATGACCGACGACGACACCGTCTCCCAAGAATGGAATTTCCAAGGTATGACGGCAAGAATATACATTCTTGGATCTTGAAATGCGAGCGCTTCTTCCGACTCGAAAATACCCCGGAGGAGGTGAAGGTGGACACAGCTGCACTGAACCTCGACGGCGATTCTTTCGAATGGCAGCTGGCTGTCGAGCGACGGTGGGGGGACAATCGTCCCATGTGGCCTGAATATGTTGAGTTGTTGAAAAGAACCTTCGGACCCCCTATGAGAAGCCTATGACTGAATTAACACACCTCCAACAGACGGCGTCCTTGGCGGAATTCAATGTGCGCTTCGACACGATCGCTGCCAGGCTTGACTTGTCGGAGGCATATCTGGTGGATGTATATGTGGGGGCCTTGAAACAGGAGATAGCTGACTCGGTATTAATGTTTGACCCACAGACTTTAGTGGAAGCCCGTCGGTTGGCAAGGGTGCAAGAAATAGCCTTGAATCATCGTGCTGGTAAGGGGGTGAATGACAGAGCAGGGAGGTCAATGGTGGGCCCCACAACATCTGCAGTAAGAGAGAACTCGTACAAGAATGCGCTTCTGAGTGGTGGGACTGGCCAGCAAGTCAACTCGACCCCAGTAACAATCAAAGATGTAGCATCGACTTCCAAGAACCCTGCACGTTATGTTAGGCCCCTCAAGATGCTAACAGCAGAAGAGGAAGCTGAGCACAGGGCGAAAAATTTGTGTTTTTACTGTCATGAACCGTTCTCCCGTGACCATCGCTGTACCCTGAGGCAGAGAATGCAACTACATTTTATTACATTTGAGGAAGGGGGTGAAGAACCCGAGCAGGTTGACGTTGATGGGGTCGACGGTGCTGTTCCGTTGATTTCATTACATGCAATTAATGGAGATGATACAGGGAAGACTATGAAGATCGCAGCTACTATAGGGACGAGAAATATCTATGTTTTGATAGATAATGGGAGCACCCATGACTTCCTTGATTTGGGCTTAGCAAGAAGGTTAGGATGGAAGGAGCAAGGTACGGACCTTTCTGCTGTGCAGGTGGCTGGGGGGCGTCAACTGAAGGTTTATGGACTCTGGGAGGGGTTCAAATGGAGGATGCAAGGCTTAGAATTTGAGTGTACCCTCAGGATTATAGATCTGCATACTTATGATATTGTTCTCGGTTTAGAGTGGTTGAAATCTATCAGGAATGCCTATTGGGAGTATGACCAGATGGTTATGCACTTCTGGTACAAGGGAAAATTATGCAGATTGCAAGCTGCTGGACCGAGAACCTTAGATGTAAGGCCTGTAAACAGGTTGACTGGGTATTTGGGGGGTGACCAGCGGATGTTTCTGGTGCAGCTCCTGCAGCCTCCACGAGAAGATCAGTTTGAGTGTCTAGTGATACAGGGTGAAGGTGAGGGTGTGCTGGAAAAAGTGTAGACAACATTAGATGACTATGATGACGTGTTTAGGGAGCCCAAGGAGCTACCACCGTTAAGACCAGGCCATAATCATTCCATAGTAATGAGAGAGGGAACTAATCCCATAAATCTGAAGCCTTATAGATATTCTGCTGAACAAAAGGATGTAATTGAACAACAGATTAGAGACTTACTGCAGCAAGGAGTGCTTCAGGAGAGTTCCTCACCTTTTTCTGCTCCTATTGTATTGGTTAAAAAGAAAGATGGAACCTGGAGGATGTGCATTGATTATAGAGAGTTGAACAAATGCACAGTAAAAAATCAGTACCCTATTCCTCTAGTGGAAGATCTGCTGGATGAGTTGCACAGGGCCAAGTGGTTTACTAAGTTGGATTTGAGGGCTGGGTATCACCAGATAAGAATGATTCCTGAAGATTGTCATAAGACAGCGTTTAAAACCCATTCAGGTCATTATGAATGGTTGGTTATGCCCTTTGGGTTAACCAATGCTCCGGCTACTTTCCAAGGGGCTATGAATGATATTTTTAGGCCCTTCCTTCGCAAATTTGTATTAGTATTTTTTGATGATATTCTCATTTACAGTTCTTCTATGGATGAGCATGTTCATCATTTGGAGACTGTCTTTGGGGTTTTGCGTGCTCAGCAATATTTTGTTAAGAAAAGTAAGTGTACTTTTGCTGCTCAAAATGTTGAGTATTTGGGGCATATAATTGCAGCTGGCAGGGCATCAACCGATCCCAAAAAAATTCAGGCAGTTGTGGAATGGCCAAAACCTAGGAATGTGAAGCAGCTGAGGGGGTTCCTCGGATTGGCAGGGTATTATAGAAGGTTTATTAGGGGGTTTGGAGAGCTAGCCCGTCCCTTGACTTTACTCACACGGAAGGATTCCTTCCAATGGTCAGAACAGGCCCGCAGTTCGTTTCAGAAATTAAAGGATATATTAGTTTCAGCACCTGTGCTTGCTTTGCCAGATTTCTCTAAGAAGTTTGTGGTAGAAACTGACGCGTGTGGGGCAGGGGTAAGGGCTGTCCTTATGCAAGAAGGTCAACCTCTTGCTTTCTTCAGTAAGGCTTTAGCTCCTCAACATGTGAGGTTGTCTATATATGAGAAGGAATTGTTAGCAGTAGTGCTGGCAGTTGAAAATTGGCATCAGTATTTGGAGAGGGCCAGGTTCAGTATCAAAACAGATCAGCAGAGCTTAAAGTTTTTGCTAGGACAGAAACTTAAAACACCTTTTCAAATGTACTGGGTAGCTAAGTTGATGGGATATGATTATGAGATACAATATAAAAGGGGGAGTGACAATTCTGCAGCTGATGGGTTGTCAAGGCTGCATGGTTCACAGATTTTACAGATTACCCTTGACACTGCCTCTCCAGAATTATTAGGATTGATTAAAGGCTCTTGGGAGGCTGATTCTGTGATAGCAGCAGTATTGACAGAGACTAAGCAGCAAGAGGAGGGGGCCTTGGGGAAATTTACGTGGGATGGGTCAATCTTGCGTAAAGATGGTAAAATTGTGATTGGTAATATTGTTGCTACAAAGCAGAAAGTTTTGGAATGGCTCCATTCTAGTCCTCAAGGAGGCCATTCAGGGATTAATGCCACTTATCAGAAGATACATAGTTTATTTTGGTGGAAAAACCTTCATAAGGAAGTGGAAGAGTATGTGAAGGGGTGTGATACATGTGCTAGGTGTAAATATGAGACTGTAGCTTCTCTAGGATTACTGCAGCCCCTTTCTATTCCAAGTAAGGTTTGGGAAAGTATTTCTATGGATTTTATTGAGGGTCTACCTAAATCTAATGGGAAGGAGGTGATTTGGGTTATAATTGATAGAATGAGTAAATATGCTCATTTCCTCAGCCTGTCTCATCCTTTTTCAGCTTCCTATCTTGCTCAAATTTTCCTTGATCAAGTATACAAACTTCATGGGGCACCTGTGGAAATTATAAGTGATCGAGATCCTATTTTTGTGAGCAATTTTTGGAGGGAGTTTGTCAAGATTCTGAAAATTGAACAGAAACTGTCATCTGCTTACCATCCCCAAAGTGATGGGCAAACTGAAGTTTTGAATCGATGTTTAGAATCTTATTTAAGATGTATGTGTTGGGAGAATCCGAAGGAATGGAATCAGTGGGTATCTTTGGCTGAATGGTGGTATAACACAACCTTTCATACATCCACTCAAGCAACTCCATATGAATTACTGTATGGTCAGAAACCCCCAGTTTACTCTCCTTATATTCCTAGGACAGCTGTTCTTGAAGCAGTAGATAGGAGTTTTGAAGCTAGGGAAAGGATGCTAGCAGTTTTAAAGCATCATTTGCATAGGGCTGTCAACACGATGAAGCAAAAGGCAGACTCTAAGAGGTCAGATCGAGAATTCCAGTTAGGCCAATGGGTTTTTTTAAAATTACAACCCTATAGACAGATTTCTGCAGCAATTAGAAGTGTTCAGAAACTAGCTCCTAGATTCTATGGGCCGTATAAGGTGATAGAAAGGATTGGGCCTGTGGCTTACAGATTGGAGTTGCCTACTGAATCCAGAATTCATTCTGTATTTCATGTATCCTTGTTGAAGCTCTGTCATGATCCCCAGGTGAAGCAAAGACATCCACCTAATGACTTTCCTTCCGTCCCTAGCTCTCAATATCCTGAGAAAATATTGGCTACTAGAGTGGGGAGGAAGAAGAAGCGCATTATTACTGAAGTATTGGTACAATGGAGGGGGTATCCAGAAGAAGAAGCTTCCTGGATTTCTCTCTATGGTTTGCAACAGCAATATCCTGAGTTTTCAGTTTCCAACCCTTGAGGACAAGGGTTGTTTTGGGGGGGGTATTGTTATGAAAATTTACTAATTGTTTTACTGTGGTAAATGGAAATACTTACGGTAACTCATTAGAATATAAATAGTAGAACTGTACTTGAGTCGGGCAGTTTTTTGAATGACATTTCAGTGAGAGCATTATTCATCAGACTTCTCTTAGTTCTTCTTCTCTTCTGTCCTCTCTTTCCTTTTTCTCTTCCCGAGCTTCTTGATCGTTTTTCTTCCTATTCCCTATTTTTCTGTCATATCATATCAAGAACCTTAACAGCTGGCAATTATATTTTGCAGTTTTGGTTGAATGGAACTCAATACTCCCTTTTCCCCATGCTTTTCAACGAAAGAGATACTGTTAGAAATGCACATCTGGAAACCACCAAATTTAGCTAGCTGATTCGGTTTTACTTCCTCATGGTACCCCCTACTTGTAAAATGTCAGGTTCTCAAGTGGAAAGGTCTCTCCGAGTCTATCTTATAAATGCTTGCAATGGATCGATCAACTTTAGCTCTTGATTTGAACAAAATCGGGATTTCTTTTCCTGAGGTATTTCTACTCTGCTTGAAGGATGAGGCGTAATTTTTTCCCCTCCACTTGATTGTCTGTATATAACTCTGTTAGTTTTAATTATATGCAGTTCTGATTCAGAAGGATTCTGGTAATATTACTATAAAATGCTTAGCTGTGTGATTTCAGACCAAAAAATCCGTTTGTGGGATACATGTAAGAGAATAGGGAATAATTCCACTCGTAGAAAGACAATGACATTGTATTGCTGGCTTGGCCTGTAACACCTGCTAACCTAGTGCTTTTATACTGGTAGTATGCTGGGCGTGCTGGTCAGATTGGTGCTTAATTTGAAGAATTTTTCACTATGCAGAAGAAGCAAACGGACTATATATGTGTGTGATGCGAATGAAAGCTCAACTTGAGAAGTAGTGTTTTGAATATCTATTATGCTTTTGGTTTATGTTATGTTGAATCATCAATCTACCATATTGTAGCTGAACTGATTTTTTTTCCCTAGGAGTAATCTTGTTTGAGGCACGGGATAATATTTTCTCATTGATAAATGGATTCATTTTGTCTCAAACCAAATTCTTATCAAAAAGCAATTTTTTCAATAACTTGATCCTTATCCCTCTTCCTGGGTTTCCAAATTGATTATCGTTTTCCATGGAAATTATTGGAATATTCATATATGTGGAAGACATTTTTTATGGTTTGCCACAAGTTTCAAGAAAACATCATTCCCTGATTTGAATGTGGAGTAGTTGCGTGGCCTAGTTTGGCAAAATTATTGAACACGAGATAATAGCTATGGAGTACTTTATAGTCTCGTGCTTGTCTTGAATTCCACCAAATGTGAAAATAAAAAATAATAATTGTATATTTAATAAAATTATGAAAATTGAGTTTATTTAAACTATTTGTTTTTTTTAATATTATTAAGACCCTCTTGATTTAGATAGTCATGATGACAATGAATTAGTCCGGTTGTTGGGAATTAGGGATTTTTATTAATTTTTTATTTTATATATAATAAAAAATTAATATGTATGCGTGTATTTCAAGTTTCCAACCATTCTTGCTGGTAAATAGAATGACAAGTCTCGAATCCATCTTAGGATCTAAATACATATGGCTTGTCAGCTTGGATGCCTAAATGTGTGGAGGCTTTTGGAAATATATAATCTTCAACCAATCAATGAAACTTGCTTTGTTAATTTGGATAAATTTACGCATCCAATTAGCAAATTATGCTTTGTAGAGTTTTCAAAGGGATTAGGTTGTACTCATATTCTTCTAAACCATATTTATAAATTATATATATAATATTTTAATTGGATTTGAGTTTATATTCTCTTACGAGACAAAAGGTTTTGAATAAATCTAATTAACTATTCAAACCATTTGAATGGCTCACTCATATATATATTCAGTGGTTAAAATAACCAATTATTTTAAAAAATTTTGAACTATTGAAAGCATTTAACATTAAATATTAATTAAAAATTATAGCTATTTTTTCCGCTCTATTTTTTTTTTAAAAATTCCAAGATAGAAGTTTCACATGGAAGCCAAAATTATATTTAGTTATGAAGAAAATAGTATAACAATACATGATTAATTAATGTTAATTAATTTTTTTTATTTCTTAATGCAAAAAAAAAAAAACTCCCAATCCTTATTCTATGGGCAGTTGAGTATCACTAATTGCTGCCTAATTGCCATAGTTAAGAAATTACAAAAATAACTTTTGCTTTCGAGACTCTATAAAAGAAATGTTTAATTAATAGCTAATTGCTTGACTCATTTAATATTACTTCAAAAATCAATATATATTAATAGCAAATATAAGTGTTTTGTATTGTGAAGATTAATTAGTGCTATATATATATGTACAAGTAAAATTCCCATATATACAAATAATAAAAGTCATAATGATTTTGACATTGATGGAGAAATTGGAAATATTCAACATATATATATATATATAGGAAAAAGGAGGATAGAGTTGATGAATTGATTAATTAGGGATATATGCACCTTTAAATTTACTAATTTCCCCAACTTTTTAAAGTGAATGACCATTGGATATTCTTTTTCTCTTTTGGCTCCTAATATTTGATTGAATAATCTTTATGTAATTAGATAACAATGAACAATTTTATCAATTGAAAAACATGATGAAAAATTACCGTATAATCCAGTTATATTAATTTATTTAAATATATTAACCATAATTACATGACTAAAATTCAATTTTTTAATTATTTTGAATGATTTGGCAGTGAAAAATTAAATAAAATTATTTTTTAAAAAATTAATAATTCAGTAACTTATAATTTACATGATTCCTCAATTTGGCTCTCAGAGTTTAAAACTTTTCAAATCACACTTCCTTCCCTTTAAGGGGGGAAAAACTGTGATAAACCAATCGGGTTTGGGGCAATGATTCAAGTATCAGCGGTTGGAAATAGAATCAACTCACAATCAAACTAATCTTTTAAAATAATAGAATTTAATAAAATATAAAAATATTTATATATATCTTTAAAAATAATAATATTTAAATAAAAATATTAATTTATAAATAAAATAATTATATATAAATCACACATGACTTAATAACAAAGGGTTAATAAAATATAAATACGATGACTACTATTTTTTTTTCTTTTTTAACTCAAAATAAGATTATTTTATGCTAAGTAATAACATAAAAAATAAATAAAATCTAATATAGCCTATTGGTCTAAAACTTCTTAGAAAATCAATTTATTAGTTCACTTCTCAAACTAGTTTGGATTTTCAAACAATACCAATCGACTATGTATATTTTTTATTAGTTACAACGGAGATTACAACAAGAGGCAACAGTATAAAATATCATTCCCGAATGAGACCAATAAATGTTTCGTTTAAATTAACTTTAAATTAAGGGTGCAGTATATATAGTATCACAAATTAATTTTACATAAATAATTAGTACTCTAAAATACTAAAGGATATAATTAATATATTAAATTAATTTTAAAAATATAAGTAACACCTTAAAATATTTAAATTAGTATAATTTTATTATTTTTTAATATAAATATAAATTTTTGTCCTATCTATATTATTTAAAATTTTTATTTTAACATATTATTACGTAAAAAATTACATGTATCTTATTATTTAAATAAAAATATTAAATAAATTTTAAAATTGATATTGTATTAAATTTATATATGAATATTTATAAATTTTATAGTCTATTTAGTACAATTTATTAAAACAATATATCACATGTAATTTTTTAAATAATAATATGTTAAAATAAAAAATTTACATAATATGTACCAAATGAAAGTTAACATTTGTGTTAACAAAAGAAAAAAAATACACTAATTTAAATATTTTAGAGTGTTAATTGTCTTTCTAAAATTAATTTAAGATATTGATTATACTCTTAAATATTTTAGAATACTAATTGTATCTTTAAAATTAATTCGGTTGTTGATTACACCTTTAAAAATTTTAAAATACTAATTATTTTTTAAAGTTAATTTAAGATACTACATGCACTTTTACTTTTAAATTAATTATATATACACACCAACAATTTCTTCGTGTAAAAGAAAAAATGGTCTACTAGTTAGATTCAAGTTTGTTTATAGGGGGTGTCCGTACGTTGCCATCCTAGAAAGTCCTCTTGGTGAATAATTATTTATTATATTTTAAAATACTTTTTTATAAAAAATATATATATATACTCTATTTTTTATTGCAAACACTTTGATAGAAGAATAATTAAGATATCTTTTTTGTATGAATAATTAAGATATTTTTAAAATAGCTGTATATAAGTCACTCTCTTCAGAAGTTAATCATTCTCTTTCTAAACACAGGTCTTAATTTTTTTTCCTAGTAATTTATCTGTGAAATTATGAAGCAAAACGAATCGTATTAGAAAGTTAAACGTCTTGAAAGAAAGGTAACAAAAAGGGGAGTGTTTTAATGATGACAATGAACCCAATAAAATGAGTTAAGACTATCCAATCTAATTTCATTAATAGAAAAAGACGTCAACCTTATCAAATATTTCCCACTTTACCATGACTCAATTTATTATCCATATGTATAATTTTGGAAGAGTTTTTTAGGAATTAAATATTACTTTAAATAAATATTTTTTGTGAATGATTTATTCTTTTTTGTTTTGAGCATGAGAGTTTTAGGAAAAATTATATTAAAAAAAGGGTTAAACAGTAATTTTACCATAGAAATTTATCATAAGGAGTGCTGGTTGTCTCTCTATATATTTTTTTAAAGTAATATTATCCCATAAATTCATTTTTATATCAATGTAGCCTAAAAAATTTACAAAATGTAGTAACATTATCTTAATTATTACTTAAAATTAAGTTTGATATAAAAATGAACTTTTGGGACCATATTGTTCTAAAAT
Organism: Leucaena leucocephala; assembly: GCA_037074615.1. Lineage (NCBI taxonomy): Eukaryota > Viridiplantae > Streptophyta > Magnoliopsida > Fabales > Fabaceae > Leucaena > Leucaena leucocephala. Next base: position 15,732,614 of record CM073562.1, read on the forward strand.
GTTTTTTTAGACAATTGACGCTTTTAGCGATAAATTTTTTAGATAAAATTGCCATTTAACCATAAAAAAAATATCTCTAACTATATAATACTTAAATTAAATCAAACTTAATTGTGGTGTACGTCATCATATAATTCAATGAAAATTTTAATTTTATTATAAATTAAATTGTTCCAATTAATCGAATAATTATAATTTATTTTAAATAATCATTATTTTTATTTAAAACTAAACAAACAAAAATAGGCATGGTTTTGAGACGTTTTTGTGACTGACTCATTATCACCATACTTATGATAGTGACTTTATCTGGAAGACATCCTTCAAACAATAGTTTTTTTTTTTTTTACTTTTTTTGTCACCAATTTGGGTTTAATTAAAAGAAAATTGTGTATTTACTAGCCTGGCCTTTCCATTTGTTTGTTCAGATACCTAATTATATTTAATATTGCTTCTGGATTGTAAGGAAAATTGACGTTACTTTAGGTAAAATTTAGAAAAGAAGTATTTTGCTTTTTTGAACAATAATAAAATTTATAGATTTTATTATAACAGAATCTATCAAAATAAATAAATAAATATTGATATAGATTTTATTTTGAATGAGATATTTTGATTCATATTATATAGATTATGAATATGGGAAACATTATCAAGCATTGAAGGATTAGATTGGAATGGGATTTTGTTACATTTTTTTTTATCATTAAAAATGATTTTTTATATAAATCCTTATAAATATTTTCATAATAACGAATAATTCAGACTAGATTATTAACCCTTTTTTTCGCCAAAATAACCCCAAATTTTTTATTAATAATCTCACACGTTAATTCCAAAGATCAAAACTACCCTCATATTGATGCCACAAAATTTAAAAACTAAAGTACAAAATGAAAAAAAAATGGCCAAAAAAATGAAAAAATAATAAAAAATGTTACAAATAATCCAAATAAAAATGATCTGTCACACTTTTAATATAATATCATTATATCATTATACATCAAAGAAACTCATAATTACCTGCCAAATAAAAAAGAAAAAGAAACTAATAATTAAGTTTAGAATATTCCTCTTCGAGAAAAACCAGCCTGCAAAATTGTCAGAGCAGCCTAATGCTGTCAAACACTTGAACCTAATATTTTATTATTATAAAACTAAAATCTTAATATCTTATTTTGTCCATTTTAAAAAAATAATTAAATTTAATTTTTATTCACCAACTTAATCTCCTCCGGCCTCTCTCTATATCTTATCACCACCCTAACAATGTTTTTCTGTTTTTATCTGAAAAAGACAATCCTAATATTCAGATTTATTATCTTTTGTGATATAAATAGGATTTTTTATTAATTTTATTTTTATACATTAATATTAATTACTATATATTTATATGTTACGTGGATATGCATATATTGTTAGTATTTTTGCTGGGGAATACTAACAATTATTAAAGAGCTTATATATATTGGGATATTGAGAAGAAGGCTAAAGCAGAGAGTTCCGTTTTGTTCATTGATCAGTAATGAAGGATTCAGCCATCGCCGGCAGCGTCGAGAAAACCTCAACGTCGTCCGGCATCGACCTCACAAAGCCGCCGCCGTGGAACTCCGGCGGCTCCGGGAGCCATGGGGTGGTGAAAAGAGTGACGAAAATGAGTGCGGTGTTCGTTGGGTTCACTGTCTTGTGGTTATTTCTGTATAACTCTGCGGCTCCCTTCGGCTTCCCCGTCATCTCTCATTACCTCACCGCCTCCATGCCCGCCGTCACCAAGGTCACCACTCTCTCTCTCTCTAAAACTTTACCGTTTTGTCTAGTTTTGTATGGCGATACTCATTCTGGCTTTGATGATGATGATGAACGAACGAAACCCAGAAAAAATATTGGATTTTGAATCATGGGTTTTGATTCTTATCTGTATTCTCGAAATCCCTTATGTTCTGTTATGAAACTGAATCCTCCATTCTCGTGGGTTTAAGGGAGAGAGATAAATGTGATTAGACTATTTTTTAATTTTGTTTTAATATGCTATATATTTTTTTATAATTAATTATTATAACTGGCCCGATTATTATTGTTGTTGTTGTTGTTTTGTGTGCTGTGGTGGGGGTTACTTGTGAGTTGTGAACTTGTCTCCCTGTTTTTCAGGGGAATGAGTTTTCATGTGAGCGTAGGTGGGTGATACAGGGCAGGAAAATAATTGCTTAAAAAAGACAGGGATAAAATTAGAAAAAAAGTGGAAATAGTGGGGTATAATTAATTTTTCAAAAGTTTGATAAATATAATATTGCAATTTCAATTTCTTTATTTCTAGATGGTTGGGTTTTCTTGTAGTGAAAAAAAAAGAGCAGTGGAGATAGAGGGCAAGAATTCAGTGGGGGAGGAAATACTGGGGGTAATACTTGGAAAAAAGGGAAGTCGTGGGGGTATAATTTGAAAAAGCGAAATAATGAGGACTTAATATATAAAAAAAAAGGAGGATGGATGTGATTGTAACGATTCATAGAGAAAAAAGAGGCGAAACTAGGGGGGTAGTTTCATAGGTGCCCCACTAGTCAGCCCGAGTTTTAACCTTTCACACAGTACAAAAAAAATGCATATGGAAAATTCGAAACTCACAACCATATTTATTAGAAGATATAAAAATTATTTATATTTAAATATAAAAAAAGAATTAATTTTAAATTTAAAGTAGTTTGGGGATAACCTTAATTAAATTAAAAAAAATTGTAATTCATCTATATGCAAAAATAAGTAATGAGTAATATTCCTTTTTTATAAAAAATATTTATTTTTTCGATTTTATTGGTTTGTTATTTTGTTTGTATGGGTGATAATTATTGGTAAGGTGTTTTTATTTTAAAGATCTAATATGAGATTTATTTTTAAATTGAAAAACTTGGGAGATTTTTTTTTTTAAAAAAAACTTAGATAGAATTTTTTACTATAGGAGTAGTAGATGAATTTTTTCTACCTATCTTTAGGCCTTTTTCTTTTACTTTATGCTAAGTGCGTGGAAAATAATTAATAAGACTCTTTAATTTGGAATTTGACTAAGATAATTAAGTAGTTTGTAGCTATAGCAACTCTATATGAACAATTCAATAATGTACTATTATGCCAAACCTCATTAATTTTATTAAGATAAAATAATTAATTTTAGATTAAAAAACGGTATATTTGTCCAAATAATGTTCCTAATAAATAAAACAAGCCATTCTAAGTATAGGTTAATTAATTAATATCAGTAAAATATTTGTCTAGTTTAATATCATTTTGAAAGAAACATCATAATAAATTACATGTATACAATTCTAAGAAAAATAAGTTTTTATGATGATTATTTAATAGCTATTGATATTTAGTTAGTTGAAGAAAAGAATAAGGTGGGGATCTTAAAATTTGTGGGTGATATTTGGTAAAACTATTTTAGAGGTACTTATACTTTTTTTTTTAATTTGGTATCTATATTATTTTTTTATTAGACCATTTAATTTTGCTCTATTAATACAATTAGTTTCTATATAAGGATTAACAATATTAATAGAGTAAAACTATAGATGTTAAAAATACTGACATAACAAATTAAATAATTTAATAATAGATAAAACATATATACCAAATTAAAAATTAAAAATCCTTAGCCCTCTTATTAAAACAAAGATATTCTTTATGCAATTGATTTGTTTTTGTTATATGTCAATGTCATATCCAACACATTAATGCCTCACCAGTCACCACCCACATTTACTTTATAACCAAAGCAAATATACTGAATTTGGAAAATAACTGGTGATGGATCCTAATCTGATATTAACCTTCTTATGAGATTATTAATTGTTATTCTCCCTCTCTTAAAAGGTATCCTATGTATATAACTTTAATCTTATCTATGTAATACAACACACACACACACACACCCCTCTTTTATATAGATCATCAACAAAAATGTGATTTATCTTCCATTCTATAGTAATTGTCAAAATCTGATTCTCACGACTGATGAACTAATAACTTGCTCTGCAAGACCTTTTACATGTTTGACGAAATGCCTGAGTGAAACATGATGAATTCGAAGTCTCAGGGGTTTGATTGTCACTGTGATGTGCAGGGACAGTATGATCCAAAGCTAGAGAGTGTGCTGAGACATGCGTCAATGGGGAACAAGACAGTGATAATAACAACATTGAACGATGCGTGGGCAGAACCAGGATCCATATTTGATCTGTTTCTGGAGAGTTTCCGAATTGGGAAGCTGACCAAGAAGCTTCTGAAGCACTTGGTGGTTATAACTTGGGACCAGAAGGCATATGATCGTTGCACTGCTGTGCACACACATTGTTATCGGCTTGAAACAAGTGACAATTTCTCCAGTGAAGCTTTCTTCATGACCCCTGATTATCTCCACATGATGTGGAAGAGGATTGAGTTTCTGGGCTCTGTTCTTGAGATGGGCTACAGCTTTGTCTTCACGGTATGCTAATACTTTCTTATTCTTCTCCTTCAATGCTTTGCATTCATCTCAATCCTACTACTTTCTTCTTTCTAATCTATTATTCTAATAATAGGTTAGAAATAGGATCTGTTGTGTGTGATTAGAAACTAAATAAACCACATGAAATTCAACAGGTACCTGATTTTTCCATCTCCATTAAGCTAGTATAATCAATCTAGCTCTTCATTTTAAGAGTTTCTTAATGCCCCAAGAAAAAAAAAGTTATATCAAACACTTAACTCTAACTAAAAGTTACTTTTTCATTAGCAGAAATTAGTTTAGGGGCTCTCAGCGTCTTTTAAACTGACACTACATATCTTATAAAATAATACTTCGTTAATAAAATTCAACGATTCCTATTTTTAAAAATAAAAATAAGTCAGGAGCTTTTCAGCCGCCAGACCTTAATAAATAGGCTAGGCTAAAGCTATCATTAGGCATATTTAGTTAAATAGTTATGTTTAATTATATTAAGCTTAAGCCTATCTAACAAGTTTGGGTCTATTTGACCAAAGTCTAACCTGACCTAATTTATTTATAGTTTTCTACCCCTATATACTTAAACTGTTAACTAGGTGTAACATTGATCATATAATATAAGATGTGCTTTAATATTTTAAAGGTTTTAGAAAGTAATAAAACAAATAATCAAAGCCTACGCACTAGTTTAGGCTTCATCCAAACCAAATACAGAGTGAGATTTTTTTTTTTTGGGTACATACAGAGTGAGAATTGTTTTGTTTTTGGTTTTGCAGGACACAGATATAATGTGGTTGAGAGACCCATTTCCAAGATTTTACCAAGATGCAGATTTCCAAATTGCTTGTGATTACTTCCATGGTAACCCCCAAGACATGAGAAACATGCCAAATGGAGGGTTCACTTATGTAAAATCTAACAACAGAACCATATGGTTCTACAAGTTCTGGTACAATTCAAGGACACTTTACCCGAAACTTCATGACCAAGATGTTCTCAACAGGATCAAATGGAACCCGTTCATCTCCAACATGAAGCTTCAGATTAGGTTTTTAGACACTGCTTATTTTGGTGGGTTTTGTCAGCCAAGTAAGAACCTTGATGGTGTTTGCACCATGCATGCTAATTGTTGTGTTGGCTTGGAAAACAAAATCAATGATCTTAAGATCTTGCTTGAGGATTGGAACAAGTATGTGGCTTTGCCTCCTCCTCAAGATCAGAATACAACAACTTCACCACGTCCTCAATGGACCGTTCCACAAAGTTGTAGGTAACCCAAAAAAAAAAAAAAAACTCTCCTTTGCTCATATGATAATGGAATGTCACTCATTTTATCTAAAAACTAAACCTCTATTTAATAGCTGGTGGCAAATGGTAATAATATTGTTGCCATGGTTTTGTTTGTTGCTTGTTATTTTGATGAAGAACATCCTTTGAACGCGCCAGAAAGAGTAGAGGGACGACGTAGCCATGGATTTGCAACTTTGCATATGTATAAGCCATAAGGTAAGTGAAACTAATTAATTTTTATTACATTATTTTGCATTTTAATTACAAGTTTTTTGCACAGCTTTTTTACAAGTACTAATTAATAAAAGTTTTTTTTTATATTGAAATCAAACTAACACGAGTACATAAATTTATTTTTGAAGGTTCGGACAAGTATAAGTGAAGAACAATTAGGTCAAGTTCTGGAAATGCTGTAGCAGGGACACGGGATTTTTCCCTATTGTTATAGTTGAAACATTTAGAATTTTAATTGTCCTTTTTCTCACATAGATTAGTAAGCCTTACATCTCTATTTTTATTTCTTAATTATCCGTTTTTATAACTTGTTATAAAAGAAAGTTTGATGCTATCATAAATGTAATTTTTTTTTTTTGCTAATAGAATTATTATAAGGTTCTGAGGAAGAAATTTAAATACCCTAAATGTCCTAATGACAACTGAGAAGATAACAATCCAATAAATTTATACTGTTAACTTGTTATTAGAATTTTTTAGTGATCAAGTCCCTTTCTTATAATCTTATAGTAATTTCCATTTTCCCTTTGTTTCATATTATATTTTGTATTATTTCAAGCAAAAAAATCTTTTACCCATATTTTTTAAATCATATTTTATTATGTACAATTAAACGTGTACATATAATACATATGTTGGCGTATATATATTTTTTTTCATGCACGACATTTTTCCATTATAATGGGGACTGAATTAAATAATTGGGGAAAAATTGAATTTGTATGCTTACTCATTAGCCACCTTTGAGTTTCTATGCTTAATTAATCAAATAAGAAAAAAAGATATGGGGATTAGGGAATGAACTTGAGAATTTGCTGAACAAGTCATTAAGCACTTTGGAAAGGTGGGTACATTGTCACCATTTCTTCAATCAAGTCCAATTTTTAATAAATTGACACAAGGACATGCACTTAAAAAGTAACATTTTCCCAAATTATTTTTTTTAGTCTCATCCTGTTATGCATACAAGAGAGAAAATTATTGGAAAAAATATATAAAAGTCCACTTTTCTTCTTTATATCTAACTACTAATCTTTTTCTAATTATATATTAGATAGAGTTTGATTTTTTATTATATCATGAAAGTTTGATTTTTTATTATATCATGAAAGTTTATTTTTATTATATCATGAAAGTTTGATCCTGGACATGATAATATTTCATTGCAGTACACATATTGATAGAACACTAATTAATATGTATTAAAATTTGTGAAATTATCCGTTTTGTTTTGGATAATTCAATTTTTTTTTCAGTTTGAGGGGCAGCCCAAAATATATCTATTATAATGTTCTTTAATTAAAATACACATGAAAAAATTGATAAAAAAAAAAAAAGAAGCAATACGAGTTAGAAAAACTATATAAAAGATAAGGAAAGAGCTAACTTACTTATACACGCCTTATAGGAGTAGAAAACAAGGAAAAATCATTTTGTAGATACTTACACTTTTTCTTAATTTTTAATTTAGTACCTGTATTTTTTAATTAAATAATTTAATTTTACTCCACCATTAGCCTATATAGGAGTTAATTTGGCTAACATAGCAAAGTTAAAGAATTAATTAAGAGAGAGAAACACAAAAATATTAAATTAAAAATTTAAGAAAAGTATAGGTACCTATAATATAGTTTTCCCTTTCAAACACAATAGCATTATCTTTCATTTGATGATCATGTAGAGCTAACTAATCAGCACAAGAAATCATTTCTTTGAAGACGTGATCTTTATTGAAAAATTTTGAGAATAAACAAAAAGAATAGCTTCTCATATCATTTATTGATGGGTTGGTTTCTCAAAGACAAAAATTACCAATGTTGGAGCTTCAAAGTTCACAATATGAGAATTACGATCTCCAACTCGAAAAGCCTACAAGAAATAACAGCCCTGCATTTATCAGTCAGTGATTGGTTCAGCTACTTCTTTTTTCCTCTGTAACCAGAGCCATGCATTATTAGCATCACCAACAATTTATTATTGTTCCATTACTCTTTTTTCCACATTAGCCCATTAATCTAACTCTATTTTTTTAAGTAACTGATGTTGACTACTAGGTTACATTACATACCTCTTTCCACTCTCACATGGTCCTCTCATTGGCCTGTGGCTTCTGTCATTGCTACTCTGATCTCACATTCCATTACCAGCATATGGCGTCCTTCTATGATCACTAACACAGTTTTAAATACATTATAATAGACAATTCATAACAGATATATATATATATATATATATATATATATATTAGACAATTCATGACACACACATGTGTAAGCCAACAATTAGCTCACTTGCAAGATAATGAGTCCCATATCTCATTTGCTTACAGTCAGAATTAGCCGGGTCAAATTATTTGTAAACCAACGAGAATCTCTCAATTAATATATGTTCTGAAAGAAAAATCATTTCCATATACTTTTACTGAGCTATTGACTTCTGTAAATGTTTTATATTCCTTTTCTTTTATTTGCTTACCCTCAGTTTTTTTTTCATTTGAAAAATAAAAAGAAAGAAAAAAATTCGAACCGCTAGTCAAGTTATTTACCTTTTTTTTTTGTAGTTTTCTAACAGTAAGCTAAACATCCTTATAAAGGGTTTGGACATCGTAACAAGAAAGCAAGCAAAAACCACCAGTTTCATATTGTTTGATTGTGAGAGAGCCATCATGGAAGAGGAAGGCCTAAAACTGATTCTGTCAAGTGATGAAGAAGAAGAAGAATCAGTGAGCAAAAAACTTGAGCTCACAGTAGATGAAGTAGTAGAAGGGTATGTGGGGTCCTTGGGGATCTCTCAAGTGTTGCATGTATTCTTAGTGTCACTGGCATGGATATTTGATGCCCAGAGTACACTGGTCACCATATTCAGTGATGCACAACCACCAGCTTGGAGGTGCAAAGCTCCTGATCTGTGCCTCAACAACAGTAATAGCTCCAACAACAGCACTAGTAGTTCTGTTTGTGGATTGGTGCCAGGAACTTGGGAATGGGTTAATGGCCACACAAGTTCTACCTTAGCTGAGTGGGGTCTCATCTGTGACCGCAAGTTTCTTGCTGCAATTCCTGCTTCCTTCTTCTTCCTTGGTTCTCTCATAGGTAAATAATACTTGTTCCATAAGTTTTACTTCTTTAAATTTCTTTTTTTTTTTTTACATAACAACATGAAGGCTGGAACCAAAAACTATTTATATACTTTCACTTTCCGGTTTATATTTCTGAGTTGAAGTATAAACACTACAATATCACCCCTAGTGGGTTTTCTTCAACCAGTTAAAGAATAAACAATACCTACCTCTTCTAAACTCTCTCTTTCTTGAGTTAAGTTCATGATTTAATGAATCCCAGTCATTAACTAAGAGCAAGAGACTTCACTTCTTGAATCAGCTAATAAATTCAATGACATAAAAGATAATCACTAATACAAGTAAGCAGTGTGGTAGCTAGTTGATATGCAAGATATGCTAAAGTTATTTGGTGTTGGAAAAGAACCCCAACTATTTAGAAGTTATAAATGAAATAAGATGAAATCTATCAATTCCAACCTTTTCGTCCATCAGTATGTTTTCATAGAAGTTATTTAATCTCAAGTTCCTAGAATAATCACTTCTACTGATATGCAGATGTATTAGATGCTATGGCGCAAAATACTTGTTACAGGAGAGACTCTTTATAATGAATATCCTGTCTAACATGTATCTACTAACAATGCTCTTGATGAATAATATACACTTACATTTACCGGTTGATTAAATTTTGCTGCAGGGTCTGCTGTGTTTGGTCGCTTAGCTGACTCATGGCTGGGAAGAAAAAGAACAGTGATGGTTTCCTGCATCTTAACCTCCATAACAGGCTTTGCTACATCTCTCTCCCCAAATGTCTGGGTTTATGCTGTCCTACGGTTTGCAATGGGCTTTGCCAGATCTGGAATTGGCATTTGCTGCCTTGTCCTCTCCACGGAATCGGTAGGGCGCGAATGGCGTGGGCAAGTAGGCCAATATGGCTTCTTCTTCTTCACAATCGGGTTTCTTTCTCTCCCTCTTCTAGCTTACCCAGCCAGAACAAACTGGAGAAACTTGTACAGAATCACTTCCCTTCTCCCTCTTGCTTACTCTATCCTATGCCTCCCTTTCGTATCAGAGTCACCACGTTGGCTTCTTGTCAGAGGAAGAGCCGAAGAAGCGCTTGCGACGCTAGATAGATATGCTAGACTCAATGGGAAGAAAAAGCTCCCTGACACTGTATGTCTGGCAAACCCTTCAGGAACCAAACTTGGCACCAACAGTGAAAATGAAACAACCCAAGAAAACAACAAAGAGCGCCTTTGGACTACAAAATGGGCTGCAAAAAGAATGGCCATTGTTATGTTATCTGGGTTTGGAGTTGGGTTTGTTTACTATGGGATTCAACTGAATGTTGAAAACTTGAACTTCAATCTTTACATCTCAGTCACCCTCAATGCATTAATGGAGATCCCTGCAGTGTTAATAAGCAGCTACCTCTTGGGCTTCACAAACAGACGCTTACTGTTCTCTGTGTCCACTTACATGGCTGGGATTTCTAGCATCTTTTGCACTTTTCTTTCAGGAAAAGTATCAAACAGTCTGAAGGCACGAAAAATGGGAGGCAATTGGACTCAATTGATAATCGAATCAATTGGGTTCATGGGTGCTTCTACTGCATTTGATATCCTATATGTTTATTGTGTAGAGCTTTTCCCAACAAATGTGAGGAACTTCTCAGTTTCAATGTTGAGACAAGCTTTGATGTTAGGGGCTTCAATGGCGCCTTTGGTGGTAGTGGTGGGACGTTTGAGTCCGTCGCTTTCGTTTCTGGTGTTTGGTTTGTTATCGATTAGCAGTGGGTTGATGAGTTTGTGGCTTCCTGAGACAAGAAATGCTCCATTGTATGAGACCCTGAAACAGCAGGAGCAGAATGAGAAGCTTAATTGGGTTCCTGAAGATTCTGGCTTGGAACTTGGAAAATGACTGAAAGAAAATCTCAGAGAGAGAAAAAAACCTCCTTTACTAACAACTAGGTATCTTTCCCTTTCCCAAGTTAAGCTTCTGGTCTGGTGTATGATCTAGATTCATTAGTTGCAAAAAATGGCAGCCTTGTTTGTCATGTAAATTCTACCTGTGGAAGTGTGTATGTATATATATTTTGAATAAGTACTGTATTTCAAATCAAAGTTACCAAACTCCACCTCCTATACCCGAATAGGTGAAGGAATCAATGATACTAAAGTTTGCCTATGTGTTACTTTTACTTTATATTTTAATCCGGAGTAGAGTTGGTAAAGCGGGCTGGCCCGCCAAAAACGGGCCAGCCCGCTTTAGGGGGCGGGCTATGCGGCCCGCCCCAAAACGGGCTGGCATTTTGCCCGCCCGAGCCCGCCCCCTTTTAGGGGCAGGCCAGCCCGCGGCCCGCCCCTCTTTTTTTTTTTTTTTTTTAAATTTTTAATATTTTTTAAAAATTATTTCTAAACTTTTAAAATACTAATAAAAAATTTCTAATGTTATATTAGTATAATTAAAATATATTTAATGTTATACTCTTAAAATTCTTTAATTTTTATAAAAAATATCAAATTTTATAACTATAAATCTAAATAAACATTAATATAATATTAATCAATTATAACATATCAACATATATTAACAAATAGGTAATTATTTTTACTAGTATTCAATAATAAAAGTATTCAAAGTAATATTTGGGTAAAATAAATAATAATATTAAAAATTAAAAATTAAAAAAAAAAAGCGGGCTGGCGGGTTGGCCCGCTTAAAAACGGGCCAGCCCGCCAGCACTGGCGGGCTGGGAAGGGGCGGGCTGTGCAGCCCGCCCCAAAACGGGCTGGCATTTTGCCAGCCCGAGCCCGCCCCATTTTGAGAGAAAACGGGCCAAGCCCGCGGGCTGGGCCCGTTTTCCCAGCTCTAATCCGGAGGAGTACTATCAAAGGGAGAAAAAATTACTTTAGAGGTCAACACAACCCTTTGACTTTATATAAAATATTATTGTAATCCTTTAATTTCTTTCATCTTAATATTGCTAGTTTTATTAACAAAATAAATTCACATTAAAATTTTAAATGTTAATAAAATATTTTCAAATACTATCCTGTTAATTTTATTTTTGAAAATAATAATAATTAATACAAAATATATCATTTGAGATTGACAATGTTAGTATTAGAATTGAAAGACTAAAAAAAAATACTTTAAAAAATAAAGAACCAAAAGGAGTACACAGATTAATAATTTATATATATATATATATATATATATATATATATATTATATGTAGGTTTGATATCAGTCTTCTCACTAAGGTTAAAATATAGCCTCAGGGCTCATAGAACACTTACAGGTATTTATGAGATCATATGTTAAAAGAGTCGTCATAATAGTAATATGAATAAAATTCATATTTTTATATAATATAAATTTATTTTTTATTATATATATATCATTAGCAACTTGGTCAACCTTTGCAAATGGATCTCATCGGTAAGCAGAAACAGGATTCATTTGGGCCGGGCCTCTTTCTCCAAAAACCCTATAAACGTTAAAATAGTGTGAGGAACAAGTCTCTTATCTCGTCGCGCACTCGCGCCCCAATTGCTAGGGTTTTGGGACTGACGAGAAAGGAGCACTGAGCACAGCGCCAATGGCTCAGGCGCAGCCAATGGAACAAGTCCAATGTTTCGGCCGTAAGAAGACTGCCGTCGCTGTGACTCACTGCAAGCGCGGCCGTGGACTCATCAAGATCAATGGCACTCCGATTGAACTTGTGCAGCCGGAGATTCTTCGTTTCAAAGCCTTCGAACCAATCCTCCTGCTTGGAAAACACCGTTTCGCCGGCGTAGACATGCGTATCAGAGTCAAGGGCGGTGGTCACACCTCTCAGATATACGCTATTCGCCAAAGTATAGCCAAAGCTCTCGTTGCTTTCTACCAGAAGTACGTGGACGAGCAGAGTAAGAAAGAGATCAAGGATATTCTTGTTAGGTACGATCGAACTCTGCTGGTGGCTGATCCTAGGCGGTGCGAGCCCAAGAAATTCGGTGGTCGTGGTGCTCGTGCCAGGTTCCAGAAATCTTACCGCTGAAATCGTTTTGCTGGAAGATCCTGCCTATACGGTTTTTGCTACATTATATTTGAGTTATCGGTTCATGTTCTATGCTGTGGAAAACTTTTGATATCAACTTGTAGGTCTTTCGTTGTTGGCCTTGTCTTTTACGAACCAGTGTGGCACTTTTATTCTTCTAACTTTATAATCCGAATTCAATACCTCCCAGGTATGGTTTTGCCCTTCAGAGATTCGATGTTTGAATCTAGCTGCTTTCACTGTTGTCACCTTGGCAACATATTTTTAGGGTTTGTTTGGGGGGTTGGTTTTGGAGGGAAGGAGGGGGGAAAATGTATTTGGGTGAAAAAAATAGAGTAGTTTTTCTTCAAAAATAGGGATTTTTTGGAGGAAGAATTTTTTTTTATTTCTTTTAGATTAAATTATCTTTAAGTATTTTTTAATATTTTAATTATATCTTTAAATTTTTTTTATTTTTCTTATATCTATTTTTTTTAATTACATAATAATTATAATAAAATTTAATACATATAATAAATTACTTATATATTATTTTAAAATATATAATAATTATAAAATTAATAAAAAATAATATTAAAATTCTAATATTTTTTTATGTTTTTTATATATAAAAGTAAGATAAAAAAATTTGAGATTTATAAATTAAAAAATAATAATTTTAATATGAATATTATAAATAAAAAATAAATAAATTTAAATAAAGAGATAAGGGTATTTTTGTCTCCTCTCTTCCTTTTTTTCTGAATTAAATAAAAAATATTATTAATTAATTTCTCTTACCTTTCTCTACCCTCCCTTAAATTAACTTAATCTCCTCCTCCCTCTCCTAAACCAAACAAAGTGTTAGATTCTTACCAAGTGTTGTCATGAGGGCTTTTTGATATTAAGTAATTATCAATGATCAATCAAACTCTTAGTATATAGTTACTGTTTAATGAAACTGAAAAAGATTGAGGTTACAGTTTATCAACTTAATACGTAATTGGTTGAGATGAATAGAAAACAAACCATCAACGAAGAGCTAAGTTGATTCTATGTAAGACTCAATAAATTCAATTAGATTTTTGTTAGCCTTGGAAATTTTGATTTAATTGTTGATTATTGATGCTGGGTGCGGCAAGCAATTCTTGAACACAGGTACTTGCTGCTTATTCTGATATAGGTTGTGGTGAGATAGAACATTTTGAAGTAATGGAAGTGCCTTCAAATTTCAAAATGTTTTCTTTAGAATTGATGTTTATGAAGTTAATAGAAACGTTAGTAAGTTAGAAAAATACTAGTATACATGTTCCAAACAACATTATCTTTTTTTCGGGTTAAAAATAACTGTCTTTTAGTAATGAATTAGAGGCATCTGAATTTGCAGATTATGCATTCTTTTTGTACAAATTTAATTTTAACATAATTGTAGAAAATTACCTTTGTTTTTTTTCCTTAATATGTGAAGTATAAGGAACATAGTACACGCCTTTTATTTTTTTTTAGTAAAATTTTTTTTTGAAAAAAAGTTGAGTTTATTCACGATATAAAATCATAATGAAGTCTCTCTTCCGTCTAAGTGATATCTATATTGGGCTGGGGCAATATGTCAATTATTTTTATATGTAAATTTAGGTATCTAAGAGTTAAAATATCTCTCCAAATGTTGTGACTGGAACTATAATAAAGTGGTATTCCCTAAAGATTAAATCCACTTTAAATAGTCATATATCTCATTATTTCATCAATTAAATCAACAGATGATAGGTAGTACACTCCTTTTATGATCATAAATTTGTCTTCCATGTTTTTGGGCGAGCGACCCTTGGATGATCTTTTATTTTGATTTAATGGTATGATGGAGTATCTTTTTCTTTTAAGCAATATTAATGTTTATCAGTACAAGTCGTCTATTATCCTTAAACGTAAACCTAAATTTTTAAGAGTCATGATATTTTTTTAAATATTATGATTGAAATTATAATAAAGTGATATTTTTTAAAATTAAATATATTCTAGATGAGGGCATGACTATAGGATGATCTTAAGCTTTATTATGACCACATCATTATCTGGATGAGGAAACAAAATTAGGGAAAAGAAGAAAGTAGAGTGAAAATTTCTCTCTCTCCATATTTATGTATATAAATGAGTGAAAACAAAAGGAAAAAATATTGTGATATTGTGGGCATTAATTTTCAAAAACATGGTTATTTTCCAAATTCGCATTTTTTTTCCCGCCCTACCCAGGTAGGGGGTTTACCTTTCCCCCAGTTTTATCTTTATGTTTTGATTTTTTTTCCCCTATTCAAGGGGCCAGGTATGTTTCAGGGCTAGTTTTATTCAACATCAGAAAGAAAAAAGTTATTTTGGTTTCTTAAATATAAAAGAGGTAACTTATCGTTTGTAGATTCAATTAGTAAATAGATGAGATATGTGATTATTTAGAACATGTTCGATCTCTAGAGAGTATCATTTTATTATAGTTCTAATCGCAGTATTTATAAATATATCTTAACTTTTGGATAACTAGATTTATGCCTTAGGGTAATAAATAGTTTACTCTGCCCGATAATAATTTACATAAATCTAGTTTACTCTGCCCGATAACTAGATTTATGTATCTTAAATTGTCTTGTCTTTAGATTATGAGTGAGTTTAATCCCTTTTCAAAAATTTCTTGTACTAATATATATATATATATATATATATATATATATATATATATATATATATATATAAAAGAGGTATTGGGGTAAAGATGGGTGATGAGAGCTATTGATAATGGTGGTGATATTTGGGGCTAACGATAAAACAGTTTTGTGATACCTCTAATAAATCAAGGGAAAACTATATTCGAGAGGGATTTATATTTTTCTTAAATTTTTAATTTGGTATATATGTACTTTTTTTAATTAAATTTTTTATTTTATTTTGTTAATACTATTAGCTCCAGTGTTAATAAAATAAAATAATATAGATTAATTGTGTTAACAAGTTAAAATTGAACGATATATCCGATTAAAAAAATTAATTTGACATAGTTTTCCCATAAATCAAGTAAGAAAATACCGCAACCATCACTGATTAAATCATTAAAAGACCAACAATTAGGCTGATCTTTCTGTTATTAACGCTATCTTGTGTAAATCAATCCAAATAAATGGTTACTGCTTGGTTATGAAACTGAGAGGAGATGAAAGTTGGAATATGTTCATGTTTTTTTTTAATTGCTCACTCCGTTTATCAGAGTTTTGTTTTAACTATATTTAGATTTGACTTGTGTCTTGTACATGACTATGGTGGGTGAGTTTTCTAACAGAATTTTTTTGTATACACTAAGGCTCAAACTCGAGATCTCGTTTAAACGATACCGAACCACTTATCACTCAGACCAACTCTCATTGGTGGAATATGTTCATTTTTTTTTGTTGCCTATTTAATTTATCGGAGTTTTACTCTGATTATATCTGGATCTGATCCATGTTGCGCACTTGACTATAATAGGTAAATCTTATAACAGAGATTATCTACATATACTAAAACTTAAATTTAAGATCTTATTTAAATGATAATAAATTATTTACCATTTAGATTAACTTTATATTCACTATTAATCATGAATGTCGCATCTTTGTAGCATAAATAGATATTCAGTACTATATATGCTTTTCATCAAACAGTGGTACCATATCCGGAATATGACATATGAGATGGTTCCAAATGCATGAAAGGTAATCTTCTTATTTTTAATATAATATAGTTTATAATTTAATTTATACTATAAATTAAATTTTATATTAAATATTAAAAGAATATTTACTCATAAAAAGTCTGAAATTAAAGAAGGCACAAAATAATGTACAGACAAATAAAAACATTTATAATAAAATCTGATGGATTTTCTTGTTTTACACAATTTTAAAAAACACACTAACAAGTACTTGCTGGGAGAAATAAAATTATTTTGCATCTTCATGTTGAACAATTATACTTTTAACTAAATAAAATTTTAAATTATTAATAAAAATTTATATTAATTTAGATAGATTAGTAAAAAAATTATATTAAAATTAATTAATTAATTTGTATATTAATCATAATTGAGTGATTGATTTATTATCTTTAATCTATTACTCAACTTGTGAATTGTGATCACCTAATGGGGGTACTACTCATCAATAACAGGAAGCTGAGGGGATTCTTTGCAAAGAGCGATAAATGAGAAGATCGTGTTATTGTCTTGGATATAGCGCAGGCGTTTCCGATTTCAACCCCAAGCTTCAGAATAAGCAGAGAAGCAAGATCCTCGTAGACGCGTACAATCTCGAGAGATTAGCGTACTGCAGTATGTCGGATCCGTACGAAAGAGTGAAAGGGGGGAGATTGAGCTTCAAAGGCGGAACCCTCGCAACGCGCAGCAAAATCATCGACAAGAAGAAAAAGAAGAAGAAGAACAAGCACACCGACGGTCCTGTCGACGCTGAAATCGACCCTTCGATCCTTGAGAACCAGGAGGAGGCCTCCGCCGCCGACGTTGGAGGAGGAGGAGGCTCAGGAGAAACCTACACGATCGACGCCGCCAAGAAAATGAAGTACGAGGAGCTGTTCCCGGTTGAGGCCAAGAAGTTTGGCTACCAACCCAAGACCGACTTCAAGTCCATCGAGGAAGCCCTTGATGATCGCGTCAAGAAGAAAGCTGATCGTTATTGTAAATAACTTTTGTCCCTTCAGTGTTCCGACCATCTTCAAAATCTTGCTCCCCTTTTGTTCAGGTCCGTTTCGTCTTATTGATTCCTGTTTTTCTGAAGTTTATATTAAGAAGACAGTTAATCTGTTCTTCCTCTAATTTAATTATGCTTGGGTTTATTTACGTTAGGGTTGTGGAATTTTTTGATATTAATACTTCTCTGCAGAAATAAGGATAATAGAAATTCCTTCTAAGCATATTAAGGGTATATGTTGGAGGACTAAGGCTGTTATTACGTAATTGATCACTTGTTTCGAATTATAATATACTACACAATACGGTTACCTTTAGATGACGGTTATGAAAGAGACATTTTTCTTATGGATTAGGATGGTTGAATTCCTCAATGATCTTGTCTGTTAGGTATTTTTGTGAAAGAAAGAAATTTTTTTAACTAGGGCAATGACTGTTTGTGCAATCCCTTCTTAAGACAAGGTATGGCAAAAATATGAGTGTAGGTTAGGTGCTATTTATATGCTGGATTGCTGGGAAATGAAAATTAGATGCTTACTTCAATATTAATTTATGCATATTTTGGGCATGATTGCACTTAGTCATTTGAGGTGAATTTGCTTGAATAGTGTAGGGATACGGGTTTCGTTTTCTTTATAACTTGCAACTTTACTTAGGAACCTCATGTAAAACATCCTAAGCTTCTGAAGCTCTTGGGAGTTGGGAGTCATTTATTGGTTGGTGAATCTTGAAAGTTAAACTTGTGGATGATTATTTCCTCTTTCCTTCGTTACTAATAAATTGTTTAGCAAAAACAACAGGCCTTGTGAGTTTTGGTGGTCTTTTGACTTAAATTATCCTGTTAGCTAAGGAAAGAATTAGGATGTGTTAAGCTGCATAGGAGTCATAGTGCTCTTCCTAAATAGGCATTATCGTGAGCATTAGAAATCTTCACACCTTTCTCATCTACCAATCAATCGCTGACGAAAAAAAAGAGCAGGGGGTTTGGGTTCATTATGAGTTTACATAGGGTTGGGCACGAAGCCCGTGGCCCGGTATGCCTTGCCCAGCCCGCAATAAAAATGCCTTGCCCAGCCGGATAAACATAGGGCAGGGCTGGGTATTGGGCTGCAAAATACAACTCAGCATTGGGCACAGGGGTTGCCCTGCCTTACCCATGAGCATCCCTTCTTTTTTTTCTATCTTAGAAGGGAGAATATGATAGCTACAGGTGACTAGAAGATAATTTTAGAAATATAAGTAGTTAAGTAGATAAGTTGTATATTTTAATATTTATAACTATATTAATTTTTTCTTTTTTTTTTTTAACTTTGTTAATTATCATATAATTACATTACAAATTATAATTATTTATTTTATTTTTTTAGATGCTTTATCTTTGTCAATATTGGGGAGATTGATGCAAAGTTATAATTACAAACTATTTAGATTTCAACGCATATTTTTTATATGCAATGGATCTCAAGATTTTAATTATTATCTTTGTTATCTTATTCTTAGTGGATTATAGATATTATTTAATTCTTTGAAGACACATGAATATAGTATTATTTTAGAAGTTCATAATTGTAGATTTTTTTCACAATATGAGCATGACATCACGACTTGGGGATGCTCATGCCCAGCCCAAAATTGTTATGGCTTTTATCGGGTAGAGGTGGACATTTGCAGCCCATAGATTTTTTAGGCAGGGTACCTGCCCATGCACACCCCTAGTTTAGCATGTCTTGTGTTTATTGAACATCAACATTTGTTGGATTTTTGGATGGTTGACATAAGCATGTGTGCAACTTTACAGATATTCTCACTTTCCTCTTCACCAACTATTCACCGAGGGAAAGTATAGAGCAAGAGCGAGATTTCTTTTTCCTATTATTTTCTTTCTTTTTTGGGTGGGGGGTTTAACTATGGCTAGTTCTGGAAAGTTAACAGGATTCTGCATGTGTACAACTCATAAACTTTACCCATTACTGCTGCCCAGTGCTTGAAATTGGCTATTAATATCCATATGGGCTGCCCCTTTTTTTGTGAGGTTGGTCACTGGTGATTCTTTTTAGCTAATCTTCTCATCTAATTTGAGAGATAGGAAAAAGAAGGGCTGGGGGAAGGGGTTGCTTTGTGGAGCATTGCTTGAAATTGCGTTTAGAGGCCAAAACTTGTGCTCTTTGGCGTCTGTTGCATCCTTAGGATATTCACTTATGCATATCTTCAGTTGGATGGTTGTTAAATATTAAATATTTATATGGTATAACTAATGTTATGTAACTATAGATTACAAGATAATGTCACTAGTAATAACATTTATTGTTTATCCACCTCAAATTACAGACTCTAGATTGGTGGTTCACAGTCTAGGCTCTTTCATTTGACATGTATGGGTGAGAGCTGTGAGCTTTGCAGAAAATTAGTTTGACAACGTTTGCATTTTGCAAGACTACATTTTGGTTTATACAATGTGTATTTGTTCATTTTCTTGAAATGTTAACTATGGCAGAACATGTCACTTGTGGTGATCTGGTTAACGTACGAGTATTGTTTGTTTGCAGGCATTGGTGCGTTGTTGGAGCAGTTGAGCATGCAACTAAGTTCTGGTCCTTCTGTAAGTTGTCCCTGAGGGGGTTGACTGATATTCTGGATTAAAATTGGGATGAACCATTGTGTTGTAATACTAAGTCTTAGGACTCTTCAATATATTGTATTAAGAGAAAATTGATATGTTGTAATACTAACTTCTATGATTATCATTCAATCAACATTTTAAACTTACTTTCAATATTTTGCTATATACCTTATTTCTAAATCATGAATATACTTCTATAATTTGATTTTAAAAAAAAAAAGGCTTAAATGCCTTAGTTTTCTCTCATTAATATAGAGTACACAATCTTATTTTGTTTTTAAGACACAAGACTTTCTGTTGGTTTCTAGAATATTTTTTTAAAAAAAAATTAGATCTTGTCTCAATTCTCACTTCAGCGAAATTCCGTTTCATTTCGTTCATAAGTACTCTTACAATATTAATATAAAGAAATAAATTGAAGTTTAATGACAGCACTAACGTCAGATACTCAAGGTATATTGCTCTGCACATCAATATCACGATACATGTGCCATTTTTTGTATCTCAGTTCTCCATCTAAAACTGGCCGAAGTCTTGGAGCAGTTGTGCAACTCCAACAACAGCATCCCCTTACTTCCTTCACACATTTTCTGCAGCATCTGAAACACAAACTGATTTTTGAAGCAAATTTAAAAATGGCAGAGCCAAAAAGGCAAAGCAAATATAAATGCAAGAGGAAAATCTTACAGGAAAAGCAAATTGCAGTCAAGATTTGCACAGTTCCTATGCCTCAATTCACTGACTTGAGAACCACATATGTAACATTTTGCAAACTTGTTTTCATTTGCAGAGACTTGAGTCCTGTTTGTTATTTCAGTTGTGGTGGCTCCAGGATTGTATGAAGAAGGAGGCAGAGACAGACGAGAGTCGAACACAAATAAATTCCCTACCCATTCGGCGGAACCTTGATGCTTTAGATAGTTAGAAACACCTCCCTTTAAGGTGTACAGATTCCGAAAGCCCTTCTTTCTGACATATGTACCGAACCAATTCATCTGAATCAGTATTATTAGAAAAAAAGAATGAATATCTCAATGTTTTTTTTTTGGATTTAGAGGGGTAGGCATTAACATGAGATTAATAAAATGGGATTGAACCCATGACTTCCTACTTCTAGATGCTTTCATGCCATTAAATTATAAAACCATTGGCGAATATCTCACATTTATAACCAATACATTTCAGTTCCATTAGTCAACTATTTCCTTTCATAAGGAGGAGAGAATGATCATGTGCCATGCAAGCAGGTGAAGTGAGCTCACCTGTGTGTGTGCGTGTCTCTCTCTCTCTCTCTCTCATACACACACACACATCCACCCCACTACATTGACAAAACCAGAATTTGAATTGTACCAAAAAAAAAAAAAACAGAATTTGAAGAGCCGAAGATGGGAAGTGTGGCCGTAGGTGAGCTTCATATAATAGAACAGGGTTGCATCTTAAACACCTAGTCACATCCTCAGCCAGATATCCTATTCATTCTTATAACTTCAAACCCCCAAGAAAGGTTCAAGCAGAGTTACACAATTCCCAGAAGCATGTGATGAGTCACTATCTTGCTAATTCACAATGTTTTTTTAGCAAATGGTTAATTTTTATGGTTGTTCAATGGATACATTGTAGAGAGTTGTCGTATTGTCTGTATTGAAAACAGACCACGTATGAGACTAGGTCTAGGAAGTGATAATGCAATAATATATTAGAAGTCTATAGTGGAAGAAGTATTTTTTGCCATCTTGAGACAAAGTGGGAACAAATTACGTTATGATTTACCTCAATATTGTAGAATATACATCACAACGAATCCCTCCGGTGCAGTACATAAATATATTTGTTTTTTCTTTATCTACATTTGCTAAAGGATCTGAAGCAGCCACCTAAATTGGAAGAAACACAAAGATGAAGTATATTAACAGCGATCAAAGGAAAGCTCAGTTTCCAAAACTTCTTTTTCAGTTGCCGATGCTATGCTTTATAAGGAACAAGCATCATGATAAATTCCAACTATATTTTATGGACACATCAAATAATGACCCTACCTCTTCCTCGGACAAACCAAAAGAAGTGCTTCTAAAGCAGTCCACATCAGGTCGCAAAGCACCGCGAAAATGTCCAATATCCCACTCATAACCTGAATACAAAGCATAATATATTCATTTTATAAAGAACTATAACAGTGATAAAGTTTTCCATGACTTAAAATAGGTGGGCAAGAATGCAAATAGATCTTAAGAAATGTTAGCTACGAGTGGGAACCAAAACTACGATGGATATGAGCCACGAACTGCCTTAGGATCAGATTCATATCTAAAAGTTCATCCATTGGCAATAATGAAAGATTGTCAATTAGCAAGAATATGATGAAATGAGCCAACAGATTAAAGAAAGAATATTTATTTTTATTTTTATTTTTTGCAAATTCAGGTAAAGAAAACAGAGCTAGTATTACTTTCGAAGAACAGAACTATTACCATTTCTCACATCCAATAGAATGTAATTGGTGTCAGGACACTCTTTTGAAGCAAGATCAGTCCTATTCATTGCTTCCAATCTATTTCTCCATTCTGATGGCACTAAAGGTGTTGCTCGCATTAAAGGATCAAGAAGAGGAAGATGTGATATGCCACCTTCCAACTGTAGGACAAATAAAAGTTACAGGGAGAAGGTTTTATTCTAGGTTAAGAACAACTCTTCAACTTAAACATTATAAAGACAATAAATGAAGAGGATATAGAAACTAGTTAAAAAGCAACAGCTAAGAGGAATCTTAACTACTACATGATAAGTAGTTCCAATGAATTATTGCATGACAAAGAAAATATAGATAAGGGACTGTAAAGCACTATCCACTAAAACTCGTTTTGTATACATAACACATATGGCTTGCCTGTACAAGTGAAGGCTTATACCGCAACTTCAATCTCGGGAAGGCATGCCCTTTTACTGATGGAGAAATCTGAACCAGGATACCAGAAAATCTGTCATCTTGTCTTAACCATTCAACATATGCCAGAGCATCTTTTGATGGTCCACTATACTGCATACAGACAGTGATATACCACATCAGCAGGAAACATATAATGTCTAGACTCTGAAACACCAAATTTAACAGGTACTTTCTCTAGGGAAGTTAAATTTTATTTCGATTAGAACCTCTCTGTTAGGCAGCAAGATATAATAGATTCAATGCATAAAATAAGACTTCACTAACCTGCGCATTTATACCTTGTTCATTCAAGTAAATTCTACCATTTATGTCAAGACCCTGTCAATAGACCAAAAATTGACACCTGAGAAGAAAATGTTTTAATTGCAATTAACTCCAAAAAAATATATTCAATATCCTTTATGCTAATACTCTTATCATGAAGAAATAACCATTAATAATTGCCAGAGTATGCACGTATCAATAGATGCATAAGTGAATAGTAAGTTGGAAGTTTTAATGCCCCTAATGAACCCAAAGAAAGATTGAAAATGTGCGGGAACCTCCATGAAAGCCAGGTGCTTAGCGACTTCTGCTTCCGGGTCATCGATAAACACGAAATGGTAAAAATTCACAACCACGAAATCACCCTCCAAAGCTTCTGAAGCACCATTGCATTGGCTAGAAGTGGAACAACCAGTTCTGCCATTATTGTCATTCGTCTTCTTCACCAAGCTGGGCTGTGAAATGAGCACAAACCATTTTCGATGCCGGAAAGAGACAGAAGAAAAGGCCTTCAAATTGAGAAGGTGCTTTTGGAAAGGAACAAAATCTCTGTTGGAGAAAGAAGCAGTAACTTTAGGAGTTAGTGCACCGAAGATAACCTCACAGAAGACCCTCATCCTCAGTGGGAGAACTCTTGGGTGTCAATGTCTCGTACAGAACATCGAAGATGAAGATTAAAGAATGAGCTGAATCAGGTGCGGGCAAGGCCTACCATATGAACCTCGGCCAGCACCGACGGGTAGAACCACTGGATCTGGGGCTGACTGGCTGTGTGAAACTGCGAGCCCAATTTCTAATCATATATTGTTTTGTTGAGCCCAAAACCTATTATAGTCTAGCCCAATTACTGAATGAAGGCTAACTAAGTTCTGTTAATAATAAAAAAAAAACTTCTGTTATTATATATGTGAAAAAGATTCTTTTGATGAGTTCATAATAATTTTTTTAAAAAAAACATATGATCAGTTCTCAAATTGGTTCCTAAAAAGTTAATAATATAAAAATAAAATTTGAGTCATGCTGTTAAATAATAATATATGCATAATATAACTCTATTTTCTAATTCGGTCTAATTTTCACATGAAATGACAATCGCTAGTGTAAAATAAGTTAAATGAAAAGCGTTTACAGCATCCGTTAAAAAAAAAGTCACCAGATTTGCTCAAATTGCAAGAATAAAATAAGATACGAGTAAAGGTTAAGAGTTCAAATCATCTCAATATTATTAAAAAAACATTTTAATTCACCCAAAAAAATGTCGCCTTTGTTACATAGCACATTGTTTTATTGTTTAAAAATCTTGAAGTCCATGCTAATTTGAATTTGAAAAATTTTATCCACAAAACATTTTTGAAGGAGCATTAATCAGCCTAACAAAGAATCCTCCCACAAATCTTGTTTCCAAATATAATCCCATGCATCCAATAGTTTTTGTTGGCCATTTGTCATATTCCTATTCCCCATCCTAGTCTACTTGAAAACTTCAACTAAATAGTGTAAAAAGTGAGAATAATTTGAATCGTGTGAAACATAGAGTAGTTTTTTCGGTTTAGAATCACTGAACTAAAGTTTCCAGGCAAGATAAACTAGCCAATTAAGTGAACTAGAACTTGTACCAATTTTGGTCCCCCAGCAACATTTTGAGGCCGAAATTATTTTTAAGTCATGCACCTTTCCATTATAACACATATAGTTCCCACTGGTCAAAAAAAAAAAACACATACAGCTCCCCCACATTACTAGAAGTTAGCGTCCATCACAGGGTAAAAATTCAATTACTCCTGTTGGGTCCCATATCGGCATTTTACTTTTTCTCCTTCTAGAAGCTTCTCCACAGCATCTGAAGGAAGGCCAATCATCTCTAATGTCTTCTCCCACACTTCATATGATGTTTGAATGTTATGTGCTTCTTCTGATGGGTTTGTTGGACGGCAGTCTTGAGAGAGATAGGCACAAACTGGCCATTCATCTGCTTTCAACATTTCACAGTACTCTGGAACTTGGGGATCGGTGGCCGCGAAAAGTGTGCTCCTACAACCTGCATTGGTGGTGAAAAATCAATAGTAGGTCATCAGAAATTTGTTCAGACATGCTTTTAGAATACTTCATGACTGATTGATCGTCCTCGGGATCATGTTTTGGTAGCATACGGCATGGAAATTGGATTCATGTTATGATTAAGTTAGAGGATGAAAATTTTAGAGTCATTACAACAGCAAAAGGCATAAGAAAGCAAAACCAAGCCAACAAAATAAAAAAAAAAAAAAATCTATCCTAAAGTCCCTCAGCAGTCAGCAATTCATGATTGTTAAGCATTTGTAGCATGAAGGAACAGGAACTAACCTTCTTGAGCGTTAAAGATGAAATATGGTATCAAATGATAAGCAGCCTGAACAAATTTGGAAAGATCCCTTGCCTGCATGAGATGAAGTTGAAAGTGAAGGAGATACAAAATGTTTATTAAGTGATACAGAAATTAAGGGCAGACCCAACCACTGAACCAAACAAAAAAGATGAAGATTAAATTGAGCCTGTTTGGATTAGTTCAAGATTGTGAATGCACTGTAGCAATTACGGACTTCTTGTAACAAGGTTTTGCAAGAGATTGTACTTGACCCGAATGATAGTTTCTAAATCCAGTTATCGGCATCATATTCAATTGATTAGTTACTATGCTCCCTTGTATCACTCAAACTTCTGTGAGAACACTGTAATACTTAAGGCATAACATTAGTTACTATGCTCTCCAAAAAACCAACCATTTTTTCTTGTCTCCGGAATGTTTCCAGAAGGTATAATAGGAGAATTATAATTAAAGAAGACTCACAACATTGGTGTGGACAATTCCAGGCGACACACACACTATACTGATGCCAGATTCAGCAGGGAGTCGCTTTGTAAGAACACTACTAAACATGACCTGCAATCAAAAGGCCAACTCCTGTTCGAATCACAGCTTAAAGATGGAAGTTAAAGTAATTTCACTTTCACACGAGCGTACATCATTGACAGGCAAATATCAACTATAAATAAGCATCAATTTTGAAAATAGAAAAAAAGGAGAACCACATGGAAAATCAAAGTATAATGTTATGCCAACTATAATCAAGAATTCATTCAATCAAAACCCAGCCAACAGAAAGTATTACAATTTAAAAAAGTTATCAAGAACAATGCATGCGACAAAAAATGCATATAGTTAGGTTATTCTACAGCAGGGGTTACGCCATTGAATCTAACACAGTTAAGAAAATATTGATAATTGAAAACGGAAATATAATAGGAGAAATATAAAAATAAGCAGTGAAATTAACTCAGGTAAATGTGAAGAAATAGATAATCGTATAACCTAAGTGGCGGATAAGCAAGTTAGCACTATTGTCTTTGTCCCCAAACACCAAACTGGGCTGCACAACCATTTATTATTAGAGAATAAGAAAGCTAACAGAGATTTCAAAATTTTATCCTCTGTGATTGGGCTCTGATTGGTAAAAATAAAATCACTATTCAAAACATAAGCAGTATGAATATGATTGGTAAGCTAATCCATATATATAATTCGTTTTATGCTTTCGTTAATATGCATACCATCATCTAACCGTACAGTTCAATGAACAATAACGTCCCATTTTTGAGAAACAAAGTTAAATTGAAAGTTCCATATTCAAAAAAATTCAATATCCAAAAGTTAAACCAGGTAGGTTTCAAGATAATTTTTTTCATTGATAAAAGAAAAGAGAAATAAAATGCTCAAATTTGCTTCTCGTCCTTTGCATCAAAAGTTTAAAATGCTGAAGGGTAAGTGCACCTGTGCCAGCTTGCTGTTAGAATACCCCAACATACTCGAAAATTTCCTTTTTCCAGAAGTGAAATTCATGTCATCAGGGTCAACAAAGCCAACATGATGCATCTATAAAAAGGAAAATGGACAAAGCACTCAATAAGATATATTAGGGTGAAAAAAATAAAATAAACAGAATAATATCAGACTAGTAGAGGGCTATGGAACAGTAAAGCAATATCCGCAGCAACAAAACCATTTAACAGAATGATATCACATAAGTAGAGAATTTTGGGTATATGCCAAATGTAAAATAGCAAGCTCCGTGTTACACTAGTCTCTAAAATGTTTTCTTTCCCAAAAACATCTGACTTTTAGTACTTGAAATATGTGAATTAATAAAAAAGTCAGATTTTGTATAACATATAGAAAAGAATAGCAGGCCTTGGTGAAAAGGAAAACAAATAAATAGAAAAATGTTTCTCCTTTAGTTTCATCTTTGGACACTCAAAATTGAAGCTTTAGTGTCTTTAACTTCACTGAATGAAGCTCAGCACATATTTAACCCAAAAAGTCAATACCACAGGTTAGAAGAGTATTTGACCAAGCAAGTTTCATAGACAAGATGATTGATGTCAGTCATATACTCAGACTGTTGTTGCTCAGAGAAACATTTTATTGGATTTTTCCAACTAAACCAATGATATTTAAATTATATTCTATATGGTAAGAAATAGTTGAGACTGAGGATATCATGATCTAGCATTTGCTTGTTCCAAATCAAATTATAAAAGAATTAAAGATTAAAAACACACACAAAGGAATAACTGTTCAATTTATTAAACAAACACTTACTAATAAAAGCTCTAGCAATTTAATTAAAAATATTAGAAGAAACAGTTAGGTGCTTAATCACACCCTATGTATGCAAGTTAAATTTAAACAGTAAGGGACTTACAATGGAATTCACATTAACAATTCGACTTGGAGAACCCCTAATAAGGGATGGCAAAAGAAGAACAGAAAGCAAAGCTGGAGCTAGATGATTCACTTGCAAGTGTTCTTCATAACCATCTTTGGAAAATTTTTGGGGCTCTGAATAAGAAAATATGTAAATGAATGGGTAAATTTTAGGGATATTCAATGAGAAATCAATCCAAAAGTACCAACAAGTAAATTAAGCCTATTATTGTATCACACAAAAAGTTGACAAAAAAAATGTTACAGTATGTGATTTCAAAAACTATAGTTAAGTATTCAATGTCTCAATATACAAAATGAAGAGTCAGTAATTGCAGATGATTTTAAGTTCAAACCAATAGGAATATGATATCGCCAATAAAATTCAGCATCATATTTGTGAAATCAGAAATATCAACCTCGAATGGAAAAAATTCCAGCATTATTAATGAGAACATGTAGGGCTCCGGAGCGTGCATTCCATGCATCAGCAAACCTCACAACAGAATCCAATGAAAGAAGATCAACCTCCATCACCTTGAGAAGCCACAAGTAGATACCAATAAACAACAAAAGAATTTAACAACTAAAATTATACTATGAAATACGCATGCCCAGCCAAGCTGGCAAGAGCATATGATGATCTAACTATAAATTTTAGAACAAGCCGTAAAGTTTTGAAGATAAGAAGTGTCTTAGTGGTTTGAAATGATAACGATCAATTGCCAAGAGAAAGCTGACCAATAAGGCTAACATATATAACTTTTCATACATCATAAAGAATTTAGCAAACCTTGCTCATAAATAAAAGTTTGAAGTCCCTAACGATCATTTAAGTTACCTCAATATTGAGAGGAAGGCCCATCCCTGACCATTCATTCTGCCACTTCTGTATCAATTCTTGAGCCACCTTTGGCTTCCTCACTGCCATAATGATATGGGCCCCTGACTGTGCTAACTGCCTGCATGATAAAAGAATAATAAAAGCCCCAGTTCATCAATCTCACCCTTGATATAAATGAAAAGGCGGCACCCATAAATTAAATAAATAGCTACGTGGGCTCTGCTTAACTGCCTTGCAAATGTAGGTCTAGGAAAAACGAAGTAAACATGTTCCATCTATAATTAGCAAGGATCTCCCTTAACAAAGGTTCCTCGGAAGTGTCCACAACTCTATAATTACACAACCACAAAAATCCCAGTCTTATTTATTAATCGATTTTCACAAATCTCCTAGCTGACCAAGGAGAAGAAGAAAGCCGAAATGGTTTTTAGATAATTGCAATCTCAGTACACTTTCTCTCAGTCTGCTTCCAGCTAACTCAATTCATTATCTCCCGGTTTGCTTGTATAGAAAAAAGAAAAAGAAGCTAAAATTAGCAAAGAAAGAAGGCAAACCTGGCGATTTCGAGGCCTATGCCACTAGTGGATCCGGTGACAATGCAAGTGAGGTCATTAATGGGAGGAAGAGGCATGGGATTTTGCAAGTGACTAGCCATTATTCTCTGAAATAGCATTTCGTAAACCAAAAAGAACCAACCTCTGAGCCACTCAATCCAGCCCAATCCCTGTTTCTTCTTCTCGTCCTTGTTCTCGGTTTCCTCGGTGGAAGACGACGTCGTCGCTGCCATCTGAAGCAAAACCCTCTTCTTTCTCCGGCGCTCTCAGTTTCTCTGGTACAATAGTATCGGAGATCTGTCTTTTTGGAGAGAAAGCATCTGAGTATCAAATATTATTGCGCTTTGTATAACCGCCTTCTTGTCAGTGACCTGTCCACTGTCCAGTAGAGTAAACACTCTGACGTGAAGTCAAGCTTAATTTTGGTAAAAAAATAAAATAAGTAGTATTTAAGGTTAAAACCCAAACCGAGTACACGATAATCTCGTGTAAGTTTATGTGTTTGTTTGGGTGTATGATTTAAATTTTTTTTTTAAAAATAATTTAAATATATAATTATATTTATTTAGAAATAATTTTGATTAAAATTATAATTTTAAATAAGTTACTAAAATTAACTTTTAAAATAATAATAATTATTATCTTATCTTTTTTTTTTTATATCTTCTCTCTTTTTTACCTTCTCTCCTCTCTCCTCTCTCTTTTTCACCATATCTCCTCTCTCTTTTCTTTTCTCTACACTATCTCCTCTCTATTCTCTACCCTCTCTCATCTATCCTACTTTTAACCAAATCATATCATTTTTAATAATTTATCAATATAAAAAATAATTCTATTACTAATCATCTAAATATCTTTATTTTTAAAATTTATTATTCCTAAAATCTATTTTCTCAAAATCTATTCTTCTGATAATCTATTTTTTAAAAAATAATTCAAATAGTTAAATTTTATATTTTGTAGAGGATTATATTTTGTTTTATTAAATTATGTCGTCTGTTTTATTTATTTTTGTGAGTTGATATTTTTTATTTAAATATTCTTTTAGTTATATATGAATATTTTGATATATTTTACTTAAAATTATACTTTCATATTGACAAAATATAAATATATATACTCCCTCATAACTTTTATTTTAAATATAAGTTATTTTTAATATTATTTTATTATAATATTATATTAATTTTACTTTTACACCATTCTTATTAAATACAAGTGTATATAGAAAAAATATTTAATACTT
Organism: Leucaena leucocephala; assembly: GCA_037074615.1. NCBI lineage: Eukaryota > Viridiplantae > Streptophyta > Magnoliopsida > Fabales > Fabaceae > Leucaena > Leucaena leucocephala. The sequence goes on from CM073562.1 coordinate 15,763,636, forward strand.
ATTAGGATTATTAAATATTTTATGAAAAAAAAACAGCTTATAAAAAAAATCCTATAAGCATAATTTATTAAGAAAATAATAAAAAAATATTTTAAAATATAAAAAATAGAATATTGTGTTAATAATACTTAATATATAATTGATAATTATAGCATTGATTTATCATAGGAATTTTTTATCCTTACTTTTTCTCTCATTTTCCCTAATTTATTTGTTCATCTCTCTCTCTCTCATCCCATGTCATCAATTGAAGAGGGTGTGCATGGGTGCATGCGAAGAGGCTCTGCAGGATATCATACCCATTTCATAACTAAAAAGCGTCAAGCTGTTAACATCGCCCCCTCTCACACACACATCATTTAAGGCGGGAAGAGATTCATATGCTCGACGTTGAGTTTTTAAAACGTGCCGGATCTTCTCGTCGCTGTGCAACTCAACACAAAAGACACTCTCTGCTTCAGTAACATTTGGTACGTAATTTTATTTTCCTCTGCCATTTTTACTATTCACATTCTTCATTCTCTTTTTCCTGCATGCTAATTTCCTTTTACTCTGTTATTTCCTCCACAAATCTTACTACGCAATCCAAATCCTCGCTTCAGTTTCCAATTATTTCATCTTGTTTTTATTATCTATCTTCATCTCAGCACCACCTGCATTTTAATTTCGATGTAGTTTGCGCAAAGCATTCTCAATTCGGAAATGTTTCACTGGCGATGAATTCAGAACTTCGCATGGGATTTTCTAGCGGGATCTGTTATCAGGATTGAGTTAAACTCAATTAATCTGCCTGTATCTTTAATCTGTTCATTTACGTATACGTTTTTCTCTGCTTGATTAGATCGGAAAAATGCAAGGAGTGAGACCAGGGGGGGCTCGGAAGGCTCTCGTTGTTATAATAATCACTTCGATCTTTTTCCGATTCGTCTGTGCATCCAACCACTCCGTCGGCGGACCTTCCGGTTGGGACCTCCATTCGAATCTCCAATTGTGGTCTGCTGCGACCACTTTTCTTGTTGGTGACAATCTAGGTGCACTTTCTTTTGCTCTCTACTCGTCTTAATAAATAAGCACTGATCTTCTTTTATCGCAAAACTGATTAATTAGTCTGAATTCGTTATTACAAGTCTAGACCTAGCAGTAAATTAACAAGTTAATCGGACTAATCAAGATGATCATAAGAACAGAATGAATGGAATAGCATATACCTGGCTTCTGGCTTCTGTGTCGTGCTTACTGTTCTTTTTCTTTCATTCTATTTCTTGGCAAGTAGAACGTGCAGTTTAGCAATCTTGAACAGAGTGACTGAAACGGTTTTATTCTCAAAATTTTGTAAAGGAATGCTAATGAAGTGCGATTCCGGATAAAATGGAATGAGAAAAATACTTGAGAAAAATGTAATAAATTGGAGGTAATAACCACAACGAAGTCTAACTACATTTCTGCATTTTCAATGCGACTTGACAGTGTTCACATACACGCCGAACCACGACGTGGTGGAAGTTGGCCAGCTTGGTTATGACAACTGTGTAATCTCCAACGCCATCGGCACCTACGATGATGGAGAGACTGTAATTCAACTCACCGAACCAGTAATTAGGCACTTCGTCTGTGGCCGATCAGGGCACTGTCAACAAGGACTGAAACTACAGGTTCAAGTTCTTGCACCGCCCAACGATGGAACTAGTGCTGGTAGTGGTCCACGACCCAGGCTCCCTCCAAGGAAACCTCCTACTCCGCCTCGAAGATCTCCTCCTCCACCTTCTCGTGTGCCATCTTCTCCATCTTCTCTGCCATATCCTCCACCTGCTGCTGTACCTGCTGTACCTCTACCTGTTTCTGGTGTTGATAACATCAAGGTGGATACGCCAGGGTTGTTCCAAGGATTGGTGGTGCTGCTAGTGCTTTACTCTCTACACTCGCGCTGGTTTGATTTTCACCATTTGGCGATTCCTCGTTTTGATCTGAGATGAAGTACTCCCCAAGACCCTTATAGATATATGCTTCTTATATCTTGCTGCTAACATGGTTGTGATTTGGCTCTGTACGTAGGAGTTCCTATCTTACAAACTTTAAATACATTTTTACGGTAAAATCTCTATCTTACAAGGGCGGAATATGTCTCATATTCTGATCATGAAACCTTGTTTTTGAATAAGAATTGTGACAGTTTTTCACTCTTAAAGAGTATAACTAGACATCTAAGTCTGTTCATTTTACAACAAAGACCAATGGGGTCCTATTTCTTTAATTGTAAGCAGCAGATATTTTTGGATTCAAAGGACCTTAGTTTGCTTTTAGTTTCTACAACCTAATGAGGATGTCCTGAATAAGATGGACAAAACTAATACTGAAGTTTGAGGGATCTAGTTTGCTTGAGCTCTTGATTGGAAAATGGGCTCCAGCTTGGTCAAGCTTAATCGGGCCTGAACCTTGAACCCCCCAAAGTTTCTTAGTAGGTTCAACTATCTGTTGTATACCGAAAACAAAACTATCTGCCCAAAACACAAAATGTAGTAGCAAAGCATGGTTTTGGGTAAGCCCAAACTATTTCTTCAGTTTACCAAGTGGATGCATCAGATGATATTTTGATAAGAATCACTGCACCTCTCAAATAATTGTGGGGGCCTTTAGCCTATTTTTCAAGTTTTCTGTTTTGAGAAACCAAATTTGAATTAATCTGGCTCTCGGTCTTATCCTATTCCTTTCCCCCTTTTCAGATAACATAGACATATTTAGTATTTTGATGTTTCCAAGAGTCAGTATGCCCCATTGGGAGCTCCATCGGAGGGAATTGGAGCCCACGAAAACATTGTTGATGGCACAGTATCACCTGATATTTAGATCTGATCTTAAATGCTACAGCAAAACTTCAGTCAACGGTGAGCAATATTTTAATTAACAATAACTAGTATGAGTCCTTGCATGCATAGAGCATGAGAAATGAGTTATCTATGTTGTTCATGCCTCATAAATATTGCAGCTTTAGTTTTTATATCATATAGAGATGGTCTTAGAATTTTATTTCAATGTAGTTTTAACTCCGCCTACGCATGTAGCCGGTCCCAAGCCCGGGTAAAGGAGGAGGGTTGTGTTAGGCCCCGACAGCCAACGTAAAACTTGTCGAATCTTATGAACATGGACATACGAAGAAATTGCGCTAATACTAGGTCGTTGCCCGTAAGTAACGCGCTGTATGGCTCGAGTACAGTGAGAAGTGAGCAAGGGCCGCTGCATCGTCGCCCGGATGTAGTGTTAAATGAGCAAGGGCTACCGCTCTCTTATGGACGGAGGCGGCTAAAAAAGCTAGTTCATGAGAGAAAGATTAGATTTGGCACTTGGAATATTGGAACTATGACCGAAAAAGCGTGGGAGGTGGTGGGTGAAATGGTAAAGCGAAAGATTAACATCTTGTGCCTTCAGGAAACTAAATGGATTGGAGAAAAATCTCGGGAGATCAATGAGTTCAAATTTTGGTATACAGGTAAAACAAGTACGAGGAATGGTGTTGGTATCATTGTGGATAAAGAGTGAAAGACGAATGTGGTGGATGTTAAAAGGATTGATGACAGAATTATATCTTTAAGAATAATTGTTGGTAGGGATACAATCAACGTTATTAGTGCTTATGCACCTCAAGTGGGAACAGAAGCACATCTTAAAGAAAAGTTTTGGGAAGATTTGGAGGGGCTAATTCAGAGCATACCACTTACTGAAAAGATTTTTATTGGTGGGGATCTTAATGGTCATGTTGGTAAGGAAGCAGGGCAATATGCAGTGGCTCATGGTGGTTTTGGTTTTGGGAAAATTAATATTGAAGGGCAATCTATCCTTGAGTTTTTCTTAGCTTACAACCTTAAGATTGTCAACACGTGCTTTAAGAAGCAGGAGGAGCACTTGATCACATACAAGAGTGGGGTCCACAGATCACAGATTGATTTCTTTTTGGTAAGGAGTCAAGACAGAAGACTTTGTACAAATTGTAAAGTGATTCCAGGGGACGGAGTGACAACTCAGCATAGGTTAATGGTCCTTGACGTGCGTATTAAGTGTAGGAATGAAAAGCGGCGACATGTTTTAAACACAAGAGTCAAGTGGTAGCAGCTAAAGGGGGAGAAGAGGGAAACTTTTAAAAGAACTATGTTAAATGAGAGAATTTGGGAGGTGCAGGAAAATGCTGATATCATGTGGAAGGAAATGGCTGAAAAGGTCCGAGCGGTTGCTAAAGTAATTTTGGGAGAATCTAAAGGTTTTGGTCGATGAGATAAGGAGACTTGGTGGTGAAACGAGGATGTACAACAGAAAGTTAAGTACAAGAGAGACTATTTCAAAGCTATACACTTATGTAATAATACCGAAAATTGGGAAAAGTATCGTTTAGCTAAGAAGGAAACTAAAAAGGCGGTGAGTGCAGCTCGTTTTAAGGCTTTTGAGGAATTTTATAAGGAGTTAGAAATAAAGTCGGGAGAACGAAAGATTTATAAGATTGCAAAAGACAGGGAAAGGAAATCGAGGGATTTGGATCAAGTACGATGTATTAAGGATGAAGAGGGCAATGTTTTGGTTGCAGATAGTAATATTAAAGAACGGTGGGAGAATTATTTTTACAAATTGTTTAATGACGAGGGAGGAGGGTCAAGTTTTGAGCTAGAGGACAGGAGAAGTTGAACCAAATTTAGCTTTTTACCGTAGGATCCGTGTTGGCGAAGTTAAAGAAACGCTTAAGAAAATGGAAAATAGTAAAGCTGTTAGACCGGATGGTATTCCTATTGAAGTTTGGAAGTGTTTAGGTGAAACGGGGGTAGTGTGACTTGCTAAACTTTTTAATGTGATCTTAAGCTCTAAGAAAATGCCGGATGACTGGAGGAAAAGTACTTTAGTTCCTATTTACAAAAACAAAGGGGATATCTAAAATTGTGCAAACTACAGAGGGATAAAGCTTATGAGTCATACTATGAAGTTGTAGAAAAAAGTAATTGAATACAGATTGAGATTAGAGACTGATATTACTAAGAATCAGTGTGGTTTCATGCCGGGTAGATCTACAATAGAGGCGATTTATTTATTAAAGGGGTTAATGGAAAGGTATCGGATTAAAAGAAGAGACTTGCATATGGTCTTCATTGATTTAGAAAAAGCATATGATTGAGTGCCAAGGGAGGTGCTTTGGAAAGTTTTGGAAAAGAAAGGTATACGCATGGCATATATCAAGGCAATAAAAGATATGTATGAGGGGGTAACAACTACTGTAAGAATGTCTGGGGGCGAAACAAAGGATTTTCCCATAAGGATTGGTCTACATCATGGATCTTCCTTGAGTCCTTATTTATTTAATCTAGTAGTGGATGTTCTAACTAAGCCTATTCAAGAGGAAATCCCTAAGTACATGCTTTTTGCGGACGATATAGTTCTGGTGGCGGAATCAAGAGAAGAAATTAATTTTAAACTTGAGTTATAGAGAAGTACTTTAGAGTCGAAAGGTTTCCGTCTGAGTAGAAGTAAGACTGAATATATGCATTGTAATTTTGATAAGAGGCAAGTTAGAAGTAACTTGGAGGTCAAATTGGGAGATCAAGTTATTCCACAAATAGATAAGTTCAAATATTTGGGATCAATTATACAGAAGGACGGTGAAATTTTGGAAGATGTTCATCATAGAATTCAGGCCAGGTGGTTTAAATGGAGAAAGGCTACTGGGGTTATATGTGATCAAAAAGTACCAGATAAAGTAAAAGGAAAGTTTTATCGCATTGCTATAAGACTAGCAATGCTTTATGGAAGTGAATGCTGGGCTTTAAAAGGACAGCACGAGCATAAAGTTGGGATAGCTGAGATGAGGATGTTGAGATGGATGTGTGAACATACAAGAAAAGATAAGATTCGTAATGAACATATACGGGGAAGAGTTGGAGTGGCACCTATTGAAGAGAAAATGGTAGAGAACCGTCTTAGGTGGTTTGGACACGTACAAAGAAGGCCAAGGGATGCGCCAGTGAAGAGAGTGGATCAAACAGTATGGACACCGGTTAAAAGGACTAGAGGAAGGCCAAAGAGAACGCTCAAAGAAGTCATTGAGCGGGATCTCCTGGTTAATAACCTATCCAAGGATTTAGTTTTTGATAGAGCACGATGGCGTCGTATGATCCATGTAGCCGACCCCATTTAATGGGATAAGGCTTGTTGTTGTTGTTGTTTTAAGCTTGAAGTGTTCCACATGAATTAGCTAGTATAAGATTTTTCCGATTGAAGTATATATGTTGCAGACACCAAAACACATAAAAGCTACCTTTTTTAGAATAGCCTGGGAAATCATATCATGGTGGGTTGTTTGCGACTGTTCTTGAGAAGAAAAAAAGACCTCTATGGGGAGAAGAGAAAACCATCAATTTTTTTGACATAAGTATGGCCATAACCTACCCTTATGTAGACAACTCATGCTGATGAGAAAATCCCAACTGCTTCCATGTCTTTGCATTCATGTCTAATAATTGCTATCAGATGAAAAAAAAAATACTTAGTTGCTAAACTATACAAGACTTTTTTCCCAAGTACAATTTTCCAGACCCAAGACACAGAAGAGGTAAAAAAAATATTAATAAAAAAAGGAAAGAGAATGTGGATGTACCAGTTGAGTTGAGACTAGTCTAATTTTAGAAAGAAATCAAAGAGAGAAAAAAGGAGTCAATTTGCAGGAGATGGAGGAATTTTTTTTTATCCAAAAAATATTTAGATAAGTTTGGCACTGAGTATTTACTAAAGTTATGACACAATCTTAAAATTTAGAGAATATTTTAGAGGAGTTCATGTGTCTAATTTCTTTTTTTTGGTACAATTTTTTTAAAAATGAATTAGGCTCACTTGCGATCTAAAGGTATGACAAAATCTCACTTCCTTTTAAATAATGACAATATCGAGTAGGGCAAGCTATCTATTACCCTTAAGTGTAAACTTAAACACCTAATAATTAGGATGTCTCTTTAAGTATCACGTTTAAAATCACAATAAAATAATACTCTTTAGAAATTAAACATATTATTTTATCTTAACTTTTACTAGTTAAACTTAGATACTATAGATATCTTACTCATGTCTTGTATTGAGGGAAAAGGTTCACTAGCAGTGATCCATTAATAAAAAAATCAAATATATAGAAAGGTCCTAATTCTTTGCGGGAGCTCCTCCAGGTGTAGGGTATGTCCTAAGCCCACTCATTACCCTTAAGGTTTGACACAAAGGGAGGGACTCTTTTGTTTCAGTACTGTTCCCTGGCATGCACAGATACAACTTGCTTCCATACATGTAGATCATGATCCCACCAAAATGATTCAAGCCACATCAATTCCCTCCTATCTATATATCCTCAATACATAATATTACTCCTGTAGTCGCTATTAGTTAAAAATTTAATTTTAATCATAAATATAATATTTTAATTTATTTTACTTCTAATATTTATTATTTTTCTAAAATAATTCATTTAACCTATAAATTACTAATATATAATATAATATTATACATATGTATTTTAAGAATATCATGTTACATTTGTTATAATTAAATAATTTTATATAATTTTTTAATTTATACAAATTAATTAATTTTTATATTAAAAAATTAAAAGAATATAATTCAGTAAACTTTGTGTCAATTTCCTTAGGATCCAATTAGAAACTATACATAACAGTATTCATGTATATATAATTGTCTAGTGCATAATGTTTATTTTTATGAATCATATCTAAATAATCATCAACATCAATTAATATATCAATATAAAACCTATAACAAGTCATTGTACAAGTTATAAATAGTTCATTTACCATAACTCTTGAGTAAACGTGCTTCTAGTGACATTGACAAGATAACTAAGCTTCTTGGAACCAAAATGTAGAAAGGAAAGTTTCAAAGCAAGATGTTACTGAGTTGAAGGGACAACTCATTCGTACCCCCTTCTTTCAATCTATGCATGCTTGTTCATTCACTTTAAGTTCATTCATTCCCTCACCTAAAGATGAATTGTACGGATTATCTCTACTATCGGGCTACATTTAGTGGTGGGGTTCACAGCTCAACTACAAACACCCTTTACTTGATTTACTGCATCTTAAACATCATCTGCAATTTTTTTTATATGGGTAATATGGTTATGTTAAGTGGTCAAAATCTTTTCCATTTAAACCAATTCATGATAGTGTATCATCTGTTTGATTTAGAATTTTTCACTATACTGACTCGTTTCAAAGCTGCCTTTATGATAACTAAGCCTACGAAGATATATGCAAAAACCTTTGAATGATAAAGTCCTCAGAATTTCTGATGCAAAGTACTGCCCCTGTGCAGTGCGCAGTGCAGTGCAGAGCAAACTGCAAAGTACAAGGACTATTCTATGAATAAAAAGCCTAGAAATTTAAATACAATAACATGTCTGGTCTCATTAAGTAAGAGAGCTAGTACACGTGTTTCAGGTACGTAAAACACTCTCAGCTTGGGACTCAGTAACTAACAGAAGAACTTGAGAAATGTTTTCATACAACGCATTACAAAGCTAACTCATCAAGACAACCATGTGGAAACAAACTTGACAAGAAGTAGCTAACAATAATTAGTTAGTTGATAAAAAATTTATTCATAATTTATAAGATTATAAGTTTAAATTCTATTATAAATATAAAAAAAATTATTGATAAATAATTTATAAATATATTTTAAATAGAGGTGTAATTATGAGATTAGGGTAGAGATTATTATAATTTAAATATTCATACCAACTTAAGTTTGAGATTATTATAACCATGACCATTTATTTATTAAAAGAAAGAAAGAAAGAAAGAAATACTGAGTTTAGATGAAAAAAAATATATATGCAGTATAGCAATTCCTGCCAATGGAGGAAAAGAACAGAGAAACTGGCAAATCAAATAATGCGTATGTACGTGGGATTAGATATACAGATAAGGATACACACCAGTTCAAAGTGTATGTTGGGTCGGTGAAGTTGCATATAATCATTAAACTCGGAGTTTTTGTTACTGTACTCTCTCTACCATTCGTCTTTCTCCACGTTTTGAAGCCCCATTGCTTCCACAATTTTAACGATATTGTAGATTCCTTAAAACTGATAGAATTATAAAACATATTTTACAACATGATTCACTTAAACTTATTTGCTTTTTAATAAATGGATTATCTTTAAAGTTTTTTTAAAGAATATTCCTCTCATCTTTAATATTTTAAAGGTGAATTGATTTTTTTAGATAAATTAAAAAAATTAAATAAATTAATTAATTATAATTAAATTTAACCCCACAAAAATAAATTCATATCATATCTTATATTCTTAAATTTACTTAAATTAATCAATTAAATTATTATAATTAATTTATTTGTTAACTTCTTTAATACAGGAGGCATTACCATGGAAAAGTCATATAGAAAAACTGTTTTCTGAAATGATATTTTCCTTGACAAAAGAGTGAAAGAGCTTAAAACAGACATAAGAGAGAGAATATTTAATATAGAATTGTACACAGAGAAAGATTCCACATGAGTAATACTAGTCTGGTACATAGATTACAGAATAATATACACAACGAGAATTCTACTGAACACATAGAATTGGCAATGCAGGGAGAAAATAGAGCTAAAACTGAAACACGAACTCAGAATATGTCCCCCTTAACTGCTAAACGACTCTCAAATTTGGTCAATTTTTCAGGTGGAATAAAGATTAACCACACTAATTATCGATTAACTATTAATTATTTAGAAACTCCATTGACCAGTTCCATGAAACGCTGGTAAGATTCAAGCCTCTGCAATCTCATTTGATGATTGAAGTTCTTGATGAAAGCTTCTGCTCTCTTGTACAGTTCTTCTGGGCTCATCGATTTCTCCCTCCTCAACGACGCCGCATCGTTGAAAGTTTCTGACTTTCTCAATTCTTTCTTTGCCCAAGCTGCCGGATCGCCGTCACTGTGGTCGTCGTCGCCGTTGTCGTCATCCTCTGTTTTACCATCTCCTTGGATTAACAATGGCTCTGCTTTCCTGATCGTCGCCGTCCAAGTGTCACTCTTCTTAAGTACCGGCGTCACCGTCTTCCCCTGCCCCTCCATGATCGCCCTCCACCTCCCATCAAGCGAGTCATCAGAATCCTGCGAGAATTCATTTCTTACGTTCTTTTCCGGAAATGGGTCGACCGGAGACAAAACAGAGTCTTTAAGTTTAACCTCCGTTTCTTCCTTGTCATACTCTTCTTCTTTCTCTTCATTCATCTCATTGCTTTGGTTTTCTGTCACGGATTGATGGGTAGCGTCTGAAACATTGTGTTCTGTAATGGCGGCTGAGATCGTTGTGTGGTTGGGATCATCGTGGGGAGAATCAGAATAAGGTAAGCTTTTGTGGTTGAAGTTGGAGGAGGCAACAATGGTGATAATGATGAAGTTGACGATGACGTAAACGAACGGCGGAGAAAGTAAGGTTCTTGCAGAAAACCAAAGACGAGGAACAATGGAGGCGATGAAGTTAAATGTAAATGGGATTACAGCCACTTTCAACAAAACCAGAGTGGATAAAATCCCCATGGACATAAGAACAAGCTTCGATGCCCAGATAGCAGTTTCAAATCTGTTCGATTTCAACAAAGATGGGTTCACAAAAAGATCCATCCTTTGCAAAGAAGATTCAAGAGGGTAAAGAAAAAGCAGGAATTTTCCTGGAAATTTCAGACGAATGAATCTTGGGTATACTTTAAAACTTTCTATTCAGTTGTCAAAGAGATCCAACATTACCAACAGTGAATTCTTCTCTGAACCAAAGAGAAAGTTGGCATCCGCAAAAGGAAGATTATCAGATGAACGAACTCAGGGACAAGACGAAGAATGGGGAATCCGGAAGTAGAAACAGTGAGGTTTGGGGGAGCTGAAAGAGAAGAAAAGGGATAAGAAAGGTTTGGGGGAGCTGAAGAAAAGGGATAAGAAAGGTGGGATTTGAGAGGAAGCTAGAAAATCTGAATACAAGGAAGAGAGTACAGCTTGGGTTCAATAGGAACGCGGAGAGCTTTCTGAGGAGCTTAATCTACAAAGCTGGAAAACCCGAGAGAGAGAGAAAAACTGCATAATGAGGTAGTGGTGTGGAGTGGGATGGACATAGTACAGAGCTACAGATCAGAGAAGTATAAGAAGGGCATTTAAATGAGCAAAAATTAATATAATACTGTGAGGTAGGCACCAGACGGGCGGGCGGGCGGGTTTGATGAATTTTCCACCGTTCGATGCCCCAAAACAGTTCAGTATATCTGGGCCCCTTGTTTGGAAAAATGAAAAAAAAAACAGTAATCTATAGAGTTTTAACAAATTTATAGAAAGATTAGATTTAGTATAACGAATAATAAGTTAATATCTTATAATATAATAAATTAATATTTAAATTTTTATTAAGAAAAATATTAATATTTAATACTTAATAGGATATCTAGATATATACATTAATTCTAACAAGTTTCTAAAGCTCAATTCATTTAAAAACTTCTATACAAAAAAATATCTCATTAGGCCATAACATTATCAGACTCAATATACATTCACACGGCATCAAATTTAAATTCTCATATTGAAATGGTTAAAATCTCTTCTCATAATAATTTCACATCTCATGACTATAATAGTACTCAATCATTTTATTTAAGCATATCTCCCTTTAAATGTATACTTTTTTGTTTTAATGCACTATATTTTTTTACCCCCTGCTGTTTTAGTGCACTATCTAATATATATAGAGACCACCACAAAACAATAGTTATCCGCAACTAACCGTATGTGTTTTTTATTATTTATATTAAAAAGCAGCTCTATGTTAATTTGCCATCCTATTCTAATTCCAAATATTAAATTCTACATGATTTGGATTTAAAATTGGTTTAGTCATAACTGGAGAACTCTTGTTGACCTTTTGCAGTTCAGAATCATGCGAGGAGTTATTAAATATGGTGTGATAGTAATATTCAAATAATAATAATAATAATACACGTGGATCTAGCTCTAAGGAATAAGAGCTATAAAAGGGATATTCCAACCTTTTCACATTTAAGAATTATAAAATCTCCAAATAGTAAAAAGAGAAATGGGTAGATTAATTACATTTGGTGTCCCAAAAAGCTATATCGAGTTGCTTTGTGGCTAAGTGTAGATTGGTAAATGTGTAAATATGGTCCACAATTTTATTTATTGGTTTCACTTTCTTTCATCATTAAAATATTACGTCTTTGTCTCAAAAAGCCTCTTAGTTGCCATAAATATAATAAAGAATAGAACTGTATCTTATAAAAATATAAATTTAATTTTAAGAGTTTTTTAATAAATAATTTTATAAATTTTATATAAATATTTTATAAATTTTAAAGATATATTTTAACCTTAATAGTGAATCGATACTTAATTTACTTAATTTTTTTTACTAAAAAGAAAGTCTAAGATTATTAGATATCATGAACTCCTGTTTTTGTGGGTTTGTTCTTTGATCTTTAATCTCTTTCTTCTCATGGTAATATGTAATATAACGGTTATATTTGAAGACAAATCAATGTAAGCATATTCCTCATATTTTTTTTGTCCTAAGTAAAATAGAAAATTTAAAAAAACAGAGATAAGAATGATGGAATCTTCATACAAAATTAAAAAAAAACATAAACAAAGTTTTTATGTCAACAAAATTAGATCACGATATGTTGATTATTATTCTTCAATTAACCAAATTCATTTCCAAATCCGGGAATCTTTGTTTTTTTAAGTGGAATTAGAAATAGATTAGAAAATTTAATTTCAACTATTATATTAAGAAACAATTTAGTGTCTAAAAAGTATTTTATATCTCTTGTATTTTGGCCCCAGTTAAGCCATTATTATTACTTCCTCTATTTCTATTTACTCATCCTGATTTAAATTTAAATTTTGTCACTAAATATGTCATATTTTAAATTATATATATAATTATCACTTGTTTTTATAATACCCATGTTACTTGTATGGCATTAAATGTAGAGTAAAATTAAAAAAAAAAATCTTACATAGTAATCTAATCAAAATTATAAGAGTTAATTAATTTTTTTAAAATATATTTAAAAATTAAATAAATTAATTAACTATAATTAATATAAGAGTTAACTGGCTAATTTATATAGCTTGAATAGTATATAATAAAAATTCATATTAACAAAATATTCTCCTAATTTCCATATAAAAAGCAAAAGATTCTCCTAATTTATTGCTTATATTTGATAACAGGGCAAGAATATTTTTTAAAAAAATAATTTAGGTTTATCTGGGAAGTGTTAATTAATAATATGGCATTCATGGTTGGTTGTCGGTAAGTGGAGGAATGGGGTCCGACTGTTGTTCCCCAGGGAACATCCACCATCCGGCCCACCCTCCCAATCCCATTTTATCTTAAATAATAAATACAATACATACTTTTTTTTTTTACCAAAAAAATAAAATAAAATAAAATAAATACATACTTTTTTTAGAAAATTGATAAAAAAAAATAAAAAAAAATAATAAATATCAAAGTAGAATTTTGTGTTGATAATATTATATCTATTATTGGTAATATATTGATCTATTGTTGATAATAAACCTAATTATTTCTCAATTTTTTTTAAGTATTTTTGGATATTTTTAATATTCTCCAATTATTTTCTCCCTTTTTTAGTGGGACCAAAAAGACTTGATGAATTGTGTACTTGAGAGCGTCTCACCAAAATTCTGGCAGGTCTCATAATTTAGAGAGTTTCTCTACAATTATTTCAAGTAAGATCACACCTAATGTATAATACATGTAGGGAATTTTATGTCCAATACTAAAACCCCATTAAAAAATCTATAGTATAAGAGAATTAGTATTGCTTTTGACGGTACCTCGTTTATCTATAAAAGAATTGAATGCATAGTATATGATTAATTATTTATTAAAAATTATAAAAAATTAAACTCAATAAAATGAACTATAATTATAATATAAAATTTATAACAAAGTGGACTAATTATAAATAATATACCTTATTTTTTAAATTATATACAATACATTTAATAATAAATAAAACAATATTTAAGTCAAAAATTGGATTTAAACACATGTATATATTACTCATAATTTTAGTAAATAAATAATACTTGTTTCCTATGTGCAAAATACTTGTTATAAATTTATAAAAATACATAGATTTTTTTGCCAGTTATAAAATATATAGATTTAAGTTATAGATATGGAGAAATATATAACTATGAGAGATTTTTATATTAAGAAAAAATATTATTAATAAAACCTGATATAATTAGTAGACGATTGAATATCTTAAATATGATATCTTAGATTTAAATTAAACTGTATGTATTGAAAAAAAATATTAAGATAAATAAAGTCTACTTTATGATCTTTTAAAAATAATTAATTTTTAATTATTGGCTATAGGATACTTTGTGACCATATAAGAAAAGAAAAATAAATCATTATTATTGAAAAGCTAATTAATTAGCGTGTGGTGATTATCATGAAGACTAGGTTCACGTGACTGATCTCATGCATGAATCATCGCTTCGCAGCCAGAATGAGATCCATCTTCCCAGTCTCACCACTCTTCCTTCTTTCCTTATTGACATTATTATCATTATCATTACTCACTTCTATTTTAAATATAATAATTAGATAAATAATTTATAAAAATTAATTAAATTAGTTATTTATAAAAAATATTTATTTATTTTTTTTAAAAAATATCCCCTTTAATTATCTATATTAAAAATATCACTATTGATAGAACCTCTTTTAATATATAGAATCAATATAGCTATATAATTAGTTTAAAGGAAAAATATAAATTTAGAAGATAAAATAAATTATATTTTTATATTTAGAAGCAAAATAATTATCTCAATTAACTCGTATATTTAAAACTAGATAGAGTATTATTATATTCACTTGCCGGATTATGCTTTCATGATTTCGTTATGAATAATTAAAATAAGACCTAATTAGTCATAAATAGTTTTGGTTAATTGTATATTCATTGAAGACATATCACTAATCATTTCAATTGAACTTAGCTTTCATGCATGCAAAATCTCTTTCTGATTTACCCTTAGCTTTAAAGATTCCAACACATACACACATAATTCATCATTGAGTTAGAGAATATTGATAAATATTGTAAGTCAAGCCTTATATATATATATATATATATATATATATATTCCATAGACTTTGATATAGTAATGTTAGGGCATTACAGTCTTCCAAATAATAATGTCATTCTCTGTATTCCTTTGCAGCTTCTCCATATATAGTTCTGTGTCTCATTCTGTTCAAAAATAAGAATATTGTGTGTCAAACATCTTTTTGCATCATAATTAAATTTTTTATTTATGCATTTTCCCCATTTCATATATTAATTACCTTTCTATAAAATCACATTTTTATTGACTAATTCAGTTAATCTCAACTTTTTTTATTTTTTGCTTAATTAATACAATCAAGCCTATCTGCCATGCAGTTGTTTCTAATAAATGTTTAATTAATTTTTGGTCAATATATTAATAATTACCATACCCGAATATATTTCCATCCTTGCTGGTATATATCTATCAAACTTATATAACACGAACTTGATATAATACATTTTTAATATAGTATTAATATAAAAATATCAAATTTATAACAAATCCTAATCAAAATTTACCTGGAGGCCAGAAGATGATCGAATAAAAAAAAAACTAAACACCAGTAGACCATTTTGAATGAAATTGAATAACATGAGAACGTAATATGAAAATTTTCTATTTAACTTAATAATCTCTCTTTAGTTACAGTAATTAAAATAGTCAGAGGACACTTATAATTGGAATTGGAAGGGTACACCATTCATAATTATTCAAAGAAGAGCATATATAAATATATTATCAAATTTTCTTAAAAAAAAGGCAATCTCAAAAGTCTCTATCAACCCCAATTAATACAAATTGAAGAAATGGCTGATTAATTTTTTTTTTTAAAAAAGTAAGATGAAGAAAGAGACAAGAACATGCAATTTGATCTTCTTCTTCTTCTTTTTGTTGAATTGAGGATTATTATATTACTAAGGGAAGGGGGTGTACTTAGCCATCTTGTCCCATGACATTTGGAAGAAGGTCATAAGTTTTCCATGAAATTATTTGGAGATTTCTGTTCATTCTATCATGTTTTGTCTCCCAACTTAGTAATGCTTCCCATGAACTGTCATTTGTCAATTACCTAAAACCCTATATCAGCCCCCATTGATTATACCCATAATAAAATCCTACTCTCACATCTTCTTTTTTCTCTACTTTCAAATATTTTTGTGACTTGAATATGCACTAAAATTATGATACTCATATAACCAAATTAATTTTAAAAATATATGAGAAATATATTTTTTTAAAAAAAAATTATAACTTGGTCATGTTAACATCAGAAATTGATGGATTAATAGGAATGTGTTTGGATTTGTGTGGAGGGTCAAAGATCTGTATGTTCCCAATAAGAATGACTTCATTTTCAACTAGACTTTGGCTATTGGCTTAGGCAGACATGTTACATCTTTGGTACTACTGCTATATGGCTAACTCTCAAGTGTGGCTACAATTTGGATGGAATTATTTATTTGTTTTTTTCCTTCCCATTTTTTATTTTTATTTATATATTTATTCATTCCTCCCAATAATTGAAGTATGTGTCCCTTTCCAGAAAACGAGCTTGTCTTTCTGAAATTTCTTCTACATTATATTCATTCACTTGAAGCCAGACTCATATTAATATATATATATATACCCTTCTCCTTCCAAAAAAAAAAAAGATTAACACTACTCAGAGAAATTTAGTTTTAATTTGGGAAAATAAATTAGTAATTTGAGAAAATTAATGCATATTAATTGATTGAATGGTGTTGAAAGAAAATTTTTGATTGTTTTGGTGGGAAAAAGCCAAAAGATGTATAGATCTAAAGCCAAAAATGAAGGAAAAGTAATCATTTGGGAATCTATCTTATACATATAGTAGCTTTAGTGGGTTTGCTTTTTATTGTGTGTGAATAAGAATGAACCTATATGTGTGTGCGCCCAAGTGTGTAGATATGTACATGCACACTAGTTAGTAATTTGTTGTTTATGATTAGGTTTAAAGAAATATTTGTAAAAAATTCCCCTTTTAAAAATTTTACTTATTAGAAAAATTTGATTTCAAATATTAGTACTTTATGTATATAAATAATAATTTATATACTGTAATTGATAAATTAATGATCAACGAATAACAACTCTATAAAAGAAATATGGATATAATCTGATATAGCGAGTTGTCATTTGTGCCATTTAACTTATCATTATTTAATGAATAAGGGTAAGATAGTCATTTTACAATTGAAATATCTTATCAGGAGGTTCTAAAAACTTGTCAATGATTTGGAATTTTGTAAAATCTTAGAAGAATAAATTATCTTCTATAGGATCTGAGTGAAATTCTCCCATGAATTTTTTTAGAACAGAGATTTATCGGCAGCTTTTTCAAAGTTGTAATAATGTTTTGTGAAGGAAAACATGCATGGCCAACTTAAAATCTTAAAAGGTTGGCATTATTTAGACTCTATAAATGTAATTTTTTAGAATCAAAGTAATTAGAATGATCATGTATGGTTGGTTGTTGTGTGTGCGACTAGGGAAAGTGAGGGAGCACAACAGTGAGAAAGCAAAAGAAGGGAAATGGGAAACGAATTGAATGATGGAAAGAGGGCCACACAATGTTCAACACATCATTTGTCCCCCCAACAACACCCCTAGCACTTTTGAAATGCAAACTAGGAATCATCTAGAATTTTTGGGAATCAATTTTAACACTAGTTCAATTTACATTATATACTCCTTAAGTCTTAAATATATAAATTAAATAAATAATTTATAAACATTAAAAGAATTATTTAAATTACTTATTTATAAATTAAATTTGTGTGTTAATTTTCTAAATTACCCCTTCTAATATTTACATGAAGAACTACTTATATGATAAAACAAAAACCTTATTAATATTTGCGATCAACAAGAAATTTTTTTTTAAAAAAATATAATTTTAGAAAATAAAATAGATTAATATTTTATATTTAGATTTATAATAAATCATTCTACTAACTCTTATATTCAGTGACCGGAATGAGCAAAATGCATGTGTGGGTATTAATAACATGGTTAGTATCAATTAAATAGGAATTAAGACATTCTTAACCAATAGAATTGCTATATATTAGTAACCAGAAAAATCAAGTTCATAGTGGCTTGACTAAAACTAAGCTTAAGCTACAAGGTAAAAGATTGAAACAAAGTTAACAATAAACAGACTAAAAGAAACGAATGTGTGAGTACAAGGTAAATGGAGGGTCAGGTCTCAAGTCATTATTCTTAGTGGCACCAAACCTATCGCCACCCCCTAAAGAATGTGACCACTCCATATATTCACTCTCTCTCTCTCTCTATGCATGTCTCCATCCCATAAACATCAAATAGGATTATAAGATTATTCACAAACCCAAATTATTGGGTTTATTATTCATTGTATATAGCCTCTCCTTCCATTTCAATTTAAATCAAAGCTAGACTCACCCAAAATTTTATACCCATATAAAATATTTTTCTCTAAACTTTAAAATAAGAATAAGTTGAATAATTTGAATAAATTAAAGAAATAAAATAAATTAATTAATTATGACTAAATACAAACTCTTAAGACAGATTCATATTATATACTCTTTAATCTATCTAAATTAGTTAATTATATTTTATATTAAGGATCGAAAGAAGGGTTAAACAAGCAATTTATATTTCCACATTCTGGCATTTTGGACAAACCAATTTATACATGTTAAGCAAGTGAAGAGGAAGAGCAATCAATCATTTTTTACCTTCCTCCTAATTTTGCCTAACCCTTTTCCTAATCAATCCCCACTTTTGAACTTTTAAGCTCAAATTTTGATTATCCTAATTCATCTTCCAAAATATCTTCTTTCTTCTTCTTCTTCTTGTTTTTTCTTTTACATTAATTTAGTCTTCAGAATATTCCCCTTCGAATATAAACAGATTGTACTTTAGCAACAAATAATGTATGATATGGGGTGGGTTTGTGAAGAATAACTTGCTTACCGAATTATATTCTTAATTCAACATATCTTTTAAAAATAAATTATTAAATTGCTTCTTTGTAATATGTCACTTTCACCATGAACACCTGTCATTACTGAAAAGGGTTGGTGTTGGTGTGTGCCCATTGGATTTGTTGCTTAATTTTAATGGGAAAGGCCAATGTCTAGGTTCAAAGTTCAATCCACAACACATTTTTTGTATTTTAAATTTTCATGTTCACTTTGGTTTTGATTTTTTATCTCAAAAATAAAACATCAATAAAAAATTTGTAAATATCAACTTCAAAAGAAATTACGTAAATTATTTAAATTGAAGAATTGACTGCAGATATCTTCTGAATTTCAAACAAAACTTAAAAAATAAAATAAAATTCCAAGAATGATTTTTTCTTTCTTTAGAAAAATGGAAGTAAAAAGGCGTGTGGGTGATGTTCTTGCTAATTATATTGATTTTGAATATGGGGATCAGCTAAAACATCCTTATCAACAAATTGCATGAGACAAGAAGAGAAAGGATATTATCAATTAAAAGTGATTTTGCATCCAATAGATCATCGAATTTGCACATGATATTGTCGGTTTCGATGTCAACTGTTGATATTTCATTATATGTTCTTCTATCTTCCATCTATTCCTCAATTAATGTAATCGACGACTCCCCCAAAAGAAGAATGCATAATTTGATCTTAGTTTTCCAGGAAAATGCTCAGAAACTTCAATCCTCATAATATTTTGGCCCTACGATCTCCACATACATTGGATTGTGAGTGCGCGTGTGATCTTGGTAGGCTTTCTCTTCCCTTTGATGCCAACTTTGAATTATTGTTTGATAGGCAGCACTTATCCCTACACTCCAACCCATGATTGCCCCTTCTATAAATGTTTTGAGTAAATATATGGTTCATCTATAAACTGCTACTAGCAAGTACTTTTTATTTTTTATTTTTCTAATTATTCATTCAATTCATCAAAATTTTACTCCGACTACATTTAAATTTAACCCGTATCGTGTACATTTAAATTTAACCCGTATCATGTACCTAGCAATGGTGGTGAGTCTCCCAACACTTGCTAGTAGCAAGTACTTTTTAAATTTGTCAAGAATTTGCCTAAAATCTCCCTTTACCTAATTAAATATGCTTCAATTAGAAGTTTAATCATAAAGTTAGTTCATAATCCCTTTGTAAACGTTCTATTTTCACTAATCTTGATAAATCCGAAACTCGTCTCATCTGAATTTTATTTTATATAAAAAAAAAGAGCTTAATCATAATAGCATTAAATGTGGACTAGACATAAAATGGTTCAAATTAGCATCTTAACTGCAAAATATTATGGCTTCTGTTATATAACATCCAACTTTTAATAAAAGTTCTGATCTCATCCAAGCCCTTAAACCGTAAACTTTTAATTTAATTTTTAAACATTCCTTGAGATCATCCTTATTTATAAACATACAAGTTGATTTTGCATTTCAAATATATGTTCCCTCTTAATTTTTCCGAGAATAACGCATGGAATCAAGGTTGAAGGCAAAAGAATATGTTCAACTAGGCTCGTACTTTTCATCAAGCCAATTGACAATTATTGATTAGGCTTAAAATAATTAAAATTATTAATGAAGGCTATAATGGCTGATTCCTGTTTGGTTATAAAATTAAACTAAGATCTAAACAAGCTACGGAAAAAGAGGAGCTTTTGGTTGGTGCAGAGCCAGCAACACCCTAACATTTTCAATGGGAAACGTAATGATTGCAACGGATTAGATTACAAGAAAGATGTTTCAAGGAAGTGATCCCTTGGATAATATGGTATGAAGTAACGAGATGTGATTTGGGTAAGAGGCTTGAAAGGGAAATGCAAGCGGATTCCCATTCCCTCGGCCTCCTTTCCCTCAACAATGTAAGCCCTAATTGGAGTAAGGCCCGATCTACTAATAAAAGCATGATTAACAAACTACTTTATTTCAATACCATCATCACATAACATTATACCCATAAAAAAAAAAAAAAAACCATCATCACATTGCATGCAATCTTGACCGACACAAACATTTCCGTTCACGATGCCCCACAAATAACATCAGTATCAAGACAATATAGCTAACAAAATAAGATTCGACCCAGACACAATCATAGACCAAAAGCAAGATTCAACACATACACTCATTACACTAGAACAAGTGCGAACTAGGCGCCACCAACATTCTGAGACGCCGATGGGACCTCCTGCAACATATGGAATGTTAAAAACCCGTTAGCTTAAGCTACTACAAATAAAATCACCAGCTTCTGAAAGCAAAATATGCATGAAGCGTTCAAATCAATAAAAATAACATGTAAAGTTGAACAAGTAGCTGACTGACTAACACTAAATCTAACTACGTACTTCAATACAATATCACAAAGTAACAAAGGCAATGGACAAAAGAAAATCATACCTCTTGGCAGATAATCTAACCGAATAATTTCCCCTTCATCAGGGCTATGCACCGTCACAGACAGATTGATGCAGCCAATTCTAAAATGCAGAAAGAAACTTGTATTTAAGCTAGCAGAGCTAATAAGAGAAACAAAAAAAGCTAAGAAGGCTCGTCTTACTCTCATATCACAATGGAATAAAAAAATAACCAATTGGCACTAAAATGAGAGCAAAAGGTCAAAAAGACAAAGGGGAAGCCCAATAAGGACCAACCTTTGATGATATCAGGTTCCATTTCTGATGCAAGCCCAATTTGATGCTCTCCTTTCAGAGTGGACACAGAGTACAATGAACCTTCAAAATGACAACGTTGATAGAGATATGTTAAAGACAGAAAGAAATGATAAATTCAGGTTACAAATATAAAAACAGATGTAGAAATTACAAGGCACACAATTTTATTACCTGATTTTCTTGGTGAGGATGATGGCAAGCGTTGGTATTGCCAAACAGTGGATGCACGAGGCTGGGGGGCAGAGTAGCTTGGATGTGAGAGGAGCATGAAGGAGGCAGAGCATCTGGCAATTACAAAATTGTTATTCAAACAGAAGGAAAAGTTGTAACCAAAATGTTTTGTGCAACAACTTTGAAGTCAAGCCTCAAGACAATGACAAAAAAAAAAACAGAAAAGAAAATAATATATACCTTGATTGAGAATGAAATTTTTCATACAATATCACAGGAGGAGGAGTCCAAGCAGTCGCCATATGTGCGACCACTTCACAAACTGGTGCAGGTGTTTTCACCTCTATCTCCTGCACCAGTAATGGGAAGTCATTCATTGATTGCTATTCAGAATCATCATACGCATTTTCATCATCAGAGAAGTCGTCAAATGTCCTCATATCAAGCTGGTAGCGCAGAATCCCCCCTATACCACCGAAACCCCTGCAAAACTGTGAGCCCTCTTGTGACTTATTAGTCACAAACTCAAGAGTGCAGCCAAACCGTCTGTACTCATTGGCAAACCACTCCAGGAGAGACATCTTTTCATGAACCTCATATTCAGCATTTCCAGCAGTATCCCGAAAGTTGTCCTGGTTGGCCTCTTGTTCCTTGTTGAAATGTTTTATAACAACTTCACCGCTAGTGCTGTGTTTCAAGACATATCTATTTATATCCAGACTTTCCCAGACAATAAGTATCTCAATTGCACCCATCTCCAGCGCTGTAAGAGTATCATCAACCCCAAAAACATACTTGCCAGTATCCTGACTAATCTCCTCAAAGTATTTTCCAATCAAGCGTTTCTCCTGGATGAACTTCACATTGGCCAGAATTTCTGATGATAGTTCGATAGCCTGATTGAAGCCATTCTCCCCTCCATAGGACACATCAACAACATTAAGTATTTTTGCCTGAAGTCGAGGATCAAACATATCTGACTGGCTAAGCTCAGTTTTGAAGTCTGCTGAACCAGCAAGAATCAATCCTGAAACATTGGGCTGACTGGTAGCAGGATTAATATAAAATTGTGTAGCAAGCTCCGCAGTCTTCCTCACATAGTTATGACGCTTCTCCATCCGAAGACGGGCAAATCGTAGGGCTGACTGACCTCCTCTTCCATGCTTCTTCGGCAGATCCACACTAAATTTATGAAGCACCTCTCTTGTATTGCCACTCAAGGTCCCAAAAAGCGTGCCATTCCCATCCATGACTATAAAACCAAACTTGTCATCAGATTCCAGAAGCTCATTGAGAGCTTCTGTATGAAATTTGTTGTCACAAAGATAGAGAGATGCATTGATAGGTCTAAATGGCTCAAAATCCATGGTCACCTTCTTCTCCTTTCCCTCTTCTGTGACAATTGTCCCAGTATACAGAACAAGCCCATTTGGAGGAACCCTGTTATAAAGCTTAAGCCTCTGCTGAGCAGAAGTGATTGCACCAAGCACAGACTGCCTATTCACTCTGCTTTTTATGTTTGACGCAGTTCCAAACTCGTCACCAAGCATCTTGGTGACACGAGATATCTGATCACGTGGAGGCATGATAAGAGAAATCATGCTTGTCCCATTTCCTCGGGCAGCCTCCAAGGCTTTGATCAATTTCTTGATCTTCCACACCTCAATGTTCTTATCAGTATCATGTGCATCGGCCATCTTTGAACAATCAAAATTTAAAAGCCTAATACGGAATAAAAGGAAATAATTAATCCACATCAATACAGCTTATGACTAGGAAAAACACCAACAATAAAAATCATAAATAAAATTACTGAGCATAATGAAAACATATCACGTCATCAATTAAACTATCCAAAACTCATACTATCGAAACAATAATCGTTAAGATGGAAAAGAAATCTCACTACAAATGAAATAGCTCAGTAAAAAAACTCATGAAGGCTCCACTACGTCCTCGTAAAAAAAAAAAATACATAAAAAATAAAAGAAATAAAATTGTCGAGATGGAAAAGAAATCTCACTTACAAATCAAATAATACAAAAACTTTTAGCTACCAAAACACTAATGGCTAAGAATTCAGGGTAAGGGAAACGAATCGTTTAATGCATTAGGCCCATGCAATCAACTTTAATTATTTCTTTAATGAAAAAAAAAAAAGAATCAGCCAACTGTAAAACGCCAGAAACTGCTTACGAGTGCGGATCGAAGCAAATTGTTGAAAGTAGTTAAAATTTGAAAGAAAACAACACTCTATAAGAAGGCAGTGGATATTCTAAACAAAGTGGCTCAACACAGAAACACATGAAATTAAATAGAATAATTGCAGAGCATGATCCGATGATCGGAGATGGAAGAGTGTTAGGGGAAGAACAAAATCATGCAGCAAAGAGAAACAGAAATTGCACCTGTACACCAGCGAAGCATCAAACCCAAACAGAAAATTCCCAAAGAAAAATAGAATCAACCAATACAAAAAACATAAGAAACCAGGTGATCAGAAAGCATGATCGACAATCAGCGCAAATATGTAGAGAAAAAGAGAAGAGAAGGAAGAAGATACCGTAGAGCGGAGAGAGCGAGTGACGAAGCGGCGAGAGACAGAAGCAGCTTTCTGCGCCCTAACACGAAATTCGCCTTCCTCAAAAGAACGATTTTTGCGTGAAATGTGAAGGTCTCTATCTATATAAATGTGGCTGCCGGTAAAACGCGATTGGTACGGGCGTTATGGCGGTGCCAAACGGGATTCATCGACCGACATTTGGCCCCTTCTTGGAATTACCATTTAGCCCCTGCTAACTCCCATGAAGTTCATGAAGTTCCTGACCTTTTTGGTCATAGTCCGCGGTGATTCATAAAAGGAGTTAGCGTAATTACGGATTTTACGGGAAGGTAAATCATCAAAAACCGTAATTAATACAACTCTCTCGTGGCTGGCTATATATAATTTTTTTTTGTCATTTTTATATTTCGTGTAATCTTCTGCAAATATTTTATTTATTCAATTTTTGTAAATAATTTTAGAAAACTATCAAATATCAGCGTCCATCAAGATTGTTGATTCATTTTGATGTCTAATAAAGGGAGGGGGAAAGAGAATGCGAATTCCTTGACGCAAATGGGAAAAGACGAAGGTGCATTGAATCCATGGAATTGGTATCGTTTTTTTTGTTCCTCGCTTTATTCACATTTTCAGCTTTGACATAACCCCCCAACAAACATATTCCACACGTGACTGCCCACGTATTCACAAGCATCACCCTAGTGAATATGAGAAGGCTCCCACACAAATCAAAGGAACATATTCCATCAACACAATAATCCATCAATCTTATTATATTTATTCTTCAAAATTATTTCACAAGTATTAAAATACAATAAATATATAAAAAAAGTTTGATTTTTTTTTACTAATTTTACCTCTCATTTATTATTAACAATGCTTCAGTGCCACTAAAATCTTTATTTTTGCTCTAAGGGTAAAAAAAAATAATCATATTACTTAATGTTGCTTTGAAATGAATCAATTAATTATCAAATATATTCTTCAAATTTTATAATACTCAATTATAAATAGGTTAGCTATATTTAGACTTTTCAACAATATAAGTTATTATTAAAGTATTAATATCTTAATTAATGATATTTCAATAATATCATCAATTGATAATTATTGGTCAATTTTATTCTTAAAATTGTATAATACCCAATTTAATTATACGGTGGGAGAAATATTTTTAGGGGAGGATGAGAAATGAAATTTTCTAAGAATATGAAGCAAAAAATAGAACAAAATATTTCTCAATAAAACAAACACCTTATAATAAATTTTAAATCTATAAATAACTGTCATTTATAAATAAATAATTAGAATTTCATATTCATATGTATGTAGTATATCGTGTATCGCACGAGAGAGTATATTCTTGTTAAAAAACATAGTAATATGAAACAATTGTGTTCCTAAAAAATGAACCGAAGGGAATAACAACTTTTTTTAAAAAAAAAAAAAAACATCACTAGTCACTCCCCAAGCTTCTTAAATAATCTTTCGTAATACTTATAATGTATGAACACACATAATGTATAGCTTAGAAACATTGTCTAAGAAAATACTCTATCAACCGTCCCTACAAATCTTGTAGTCTCCACTCTCTTCATCTACTTTAAAGGTAGATTGTAGAGGAGGGATGTAAGAGATGAACGTATCTACACTTCCTTCTCATTATGTGCATACTCGTGGAGGTTGAGGATGAAAGTCATGAGACCGTATAAGTCATAGAGGTCAAAAGACAATGAAAATACTGGACAAATGGAAATACTAGCCAAATGAAGATGATACTGTCAACAAATTTTTTTAAATTTCATATTATTTCTAATAATTTAACAATTACATAATCATTATAATAATAATCATCTAAATATTTATTTATTCAACATTATTTTTTTATAAACTCTTTTTTAAAATAACTCATCCAAAAATACTTTAAAATCACTTTTTTTTCTTAATAAACTCTTATCTAGAAACCAATCTAAATAGGCCCTATGCGGGCATCAGTTCACTCGTTAACCAGCTAGGTCTTTTCTTCCTAGGGTTTCACATTGGAAACTCCTTTTCCAAACACAAACTTCGGTTCATAATGAATACATAACTCTCAAAGGAGCAAACACCAAACACAAAATAAAGAAGACCAGTCAAGTTTAAACCAGCAGTTTGATGGCCGGTGATGGCACCTAGCAGCTTAATTCCCCTATATGCGATGCTCAACTTCCTCAAAGAGGAGAAAACTGTACTTACAATCCGAGAACATTAAAGAATCCAATAAGGTAAAAAAAAAATGTCGAATCTCGCTCTGTGAATCTTCAAACTTTGACAAAATTGAAAGTGATATTTAACAGATACATGCAATCTCTTGTTAGAAAAAGCACAGCTACAAGATGACCCAATTTTGATAGAGGTATGCCCACAGTTCTTGTTTTCCAAATTTCCATGGTTGGGAAAGTAGGAGCCCATGACTGAATCTGCAAGACACTGGATCAAGAGTTTCACATGAAATCATAATCATCCATGTCATCAAACTGATTAACGACCAAATCATCATCAGGTTTGTCAACGTGAAGCTGTTTTTTCTTGGCACCTGAAAAAGCCATAAGAATTTTTAATGGTCCATAAAGAAAGACTGAAAAACTAAAAGAAGATACTATATCCACGCAAAAATACATACCTGTCTTCTTTTTGCCAGCATTGGCTTCTTTCTCTGCTTTTATCTTTTCATTTGCAATAGCAGTGATTGAAGATGCAATTTCTTTTGCATCAGCTCCTTTCAATGAAGTCATTGATAATCTCATCACTGACTTCAATAAAGTACCGTAATGATAACTTTTCTGCATTCCATCAATAGGGAAATTAGGATGCCCCCTCCAACAAAAGCATTTCACGAGGAAATGTGGAGGAAGAATTTTTTGCTGGGGAGGAGGGTAAGGCAGCAATAATGCCAAACTTGTTAACTCACCTCAAAAGGACGAAGCTTATGTGAGATGAGCTCTGCATATTCCAAGAAATCATTCTCAGATTTGGGAATAAAATTATCAAGATTCTTTTCATCACCTCTGGCACCAAACAATTCTCGGGTGGACTTGTAATCCGCTTCCTCAACCAGCCTGTGAAAAAGTTAAATTAGAAAACAGTGTACATCTAAGAGCAGCAGTCACAGAGCCCATTAAGAATAATAATATTCAGTAGAATGTTATCACAGGCAATGTTCAGTGAGTAATTTAACAGGCAACAGTTTGATTCTTGCCATTACCCAATGCTCTTAATTAAAAGTTAAAGTTTCAACATAATCCATGCTTCAAAACCCAAGAATTTTCACCTGAAGGGGCTTATTACAAAATAGATGTTATGACAAACTATTCATGAGCATTCACTTAATGGCTTCAGTTAGTTGTAAGTTGTCCTTGACAGTTTAAAACATCATTATTCAATGTTTCATTTTCTTTTACTGCAAATTGGTGCATTCGTATATCATCTGAAAAAAAAAATGGTGGATGAAAAAGATTAGGGAATTCTTTTAACCTCTAACCTAGTGTTTTGGGAACCCATTCAAACTAAACTTACCCAAACAACCCAGGGCTTATCTCCATGTACGATGTACATGTAGTTGGCATTTGTTATTTTCTTTTTCTGTAATATACTAGCATATGTAAATGCTAAGATGACTGTATTCTTTGTTCCCAAAACAAAGCATCTATAACATCATACCTTTGTTGGCGGAGCTTTTCAGCCACAGGATCCAAAGGTTCTTCCTTTACTGGTTCTACACTCTTCCCCTTTTTAACATCTGCTTTCTCAGAAGACTTCTTAGAATCTTTCTCAGTAGATTTCACAGCAGGTGCCGCAGGCGCCTGACACATGTTAAACCAAAAAGGGGGGGGGTCAGTAACTAAGCCAAAAGACCATGATTTATGCATAGAGGCCAAATCACTTCATTGGAGTAATAAACTAGCAATTTACTCAACTTTATCATATCATCATAAGTTAGAACTCTATACTCTATTTTATTAAAATCTAGATAGAAAAATCAAGGAAGACTATGTAATAGAGAGACTTGAGGAATTATATCTTATTTTATTATCTTAAGCAATAAGAGTAAAATATCAACTTTTGCGTTGAATACTAAAGAAGCATGCAAATCAGAAGCTACTAGAATAAGTCCACAGAATGAGCTACATCCACCTTTTAAAAGACTGATGCATGATGAATGAGCTACACTACTGTCATCAATAATTTACATATAGTCATACCGGGGCAGGTTCAGGTTCATCTTCATCTTCCCATGAATCCTTCACATTATTTTCATCCACGTCTTCATCATCCCATTTACTTTTAGGTTGCTCCTTTGAAAGAAGATGTGGAATGTGCTCTTCCTCTGAAGTAAATATGAAAGTCTTTGTCAGAGTGAAAAACAATATATAAACAAAAGAAGCAACGCAATACACTTGGGTCAGATTATTATTATATTATAAGAAATTATGACTTCTTATAGTCTTCCTCAGCTAACAGTAAAGTTTCTATAGCAGTCTCTTGCCGAAACAAGTGAATATGATGATTAATATTTGTTCCAAAATTCACAATATAGTAACATCTAAAGGGGAAACATTGTTCTCAAACTTAACATGTCACGCTAATTCAAAGTTGTACATGCTCTTACATCAGAGCAAACTTTCTAGAAACAGCAAAAAACAAAAATCATACGATCAAACAACAATAGGCCCTGTTAACCAATGATCTGGTATAAACAAATCATCCAAATGACTCATCAACTTAAAGTCTAATCCAATCTACTTACTGCCTTGACGATTTTTATGTTACGGTGAGCCATGGGAAATTGTTTAGTTGTATATAATGAACCAACTCTATAAATGATTTTTCTAGAGGAAGGCAATTAAAGAAGAATGTAACTTGGAAGCAACATGCTGGGCTTTCCACACTCCAAGCCTACCCAAGATCAATAATTAGATGTAACTATTCTGGTTTCATCTATAAACATTGAGAGGTACATCCAAACAAATCATCCTAGTGACCGATGATAAATTAGAAGTTTGTCTGGGGAATATTCA
The DNA here is from genome assembly GCA_037074615.1 of Leucaena leucocephala. NCBI lineage: Eukaryota > Viridiplantae > Streptophyta > Magnoliopsida > Fabales > Fabaceae > Leucaena > Leucaena leucocephala. Next base: position 15,793,331 of record CM073562.1, read on the forward strand.
AGTCAACAAATAAAAATAAAAGACCAACCAAAATGAACTGCATATCATGAAACTTAAGAGCATTTATTAAAAAGAATATATATGAGAAACATTACCCCAATCCTCCATGTGGTTGTGTTGCTTTGTCAATAAAACAAATCAATATCTGGAAGCAAAATGCTTTGAGTATCAGACGCAGTAAGTAATTAATGGAAATATAAAGACATGCTATAAATCAACATGGAAGATGCAGGGTATCAGACATTTCGATATTGATAATCCCAAAAAAAGAAACTAGATTTGCCTTGGGATCAAATTTACTGAGGTCATGATGATCTCTAAGGTCAAAAACTCTCAAAACTTCTGAGGAAGCTGCAACATGACAATTTAATTAACGCTTCTACAAATTATGCAGTAGGTCCTTAAAAAAACTGATTCAATAGTTAAACAGCAGACTAATGTTCCAATAACTATAAAGAAACGCATGCTATAAAACTAATGAACTCTACGGATGCCCTTACTGGTAAACAAGAATTCCTTATTGTTGAGAGGCACTAACAAAGAGAACTAGAGCTACAGACTACAGTCAGTGAGTGACACAGTCAACTGACGAGAAAAAGCAGAGATTAACCTCTCAACACTATACTCACTTGTGAACCCAAGTCCAATACAAGGAGAGGCAGTCGTCAGCAGGCAGCACCGTCAGCCGCCAGCGTCAAGGGTCAGGGTATTATGTGGATGCAGAATCAATAACGACCTATTCACAACAAGAGCGATTCTTCATCAGAAAGAAAACAATTTTCAGACCAACTCCTAAGTTTCAGCCCTTGGGCTTAAATAAAACCGATTCCAATACCGAGAAGTTCCACAACTCTCCAGAGAAAAAAAAAATAATCAGGAAACTCCTCGACCAAATCAATCTCCTATCGCAAAAACCATGAAATCTAAATTAGATGAAAATAGGCAGAAGAAAAAGATACCTGATGGTCGCCGACGAATAAACCCTAATCGGATGGCGGGCGATGTTCGGGTAAAGTAAAGACTTCTGTTCCCGGATGAAAGATTAGGGCACAATATCGATGGAGGGCAGAGCTGAAGCTCTTTCAATGAAATTGGATTCGATTCGTAACGCGACTTCAAAGAATTAATCCGTCGTCCACAAGAATGGGTACAAGGGAAAGAACGGCAAAATGAAAAAGAAAAGAAAAAGAATTTAAACTTCTCTGTTAGTAATATAAAAGGTTTGAAAAGAATTAGTAATATATAATTCCACATTATTTTATTTTATTTTTAATTAGGTTGTTATACCATTTTTAAAAAGAAATAACCATTTTTTTAAAAATAATAAATCCTAAATCAAGTTGAGAATTACCAACACAACATTAAACTTTTTAAGTGTTGTATCTTTTCATTTGTTATCTGAATTCCCCGTTATGACATGTTAATTTTGTAGAAAAGTATCCTTCTCAAATCAAGTTGGACATTTTAGTTAATCCATTTAGCTTTCTAAATTTTAACCAAAGTTTAAATTAAGATATCCATATACTTGTACTATATTTTTATGCCGTTTATTTTGAGAGAAAATATTTGTTAAAATATTATATTTAAAAATAAAAATAAATTTAAAATTATGAGAAAATTGTTTAGATGAATGATTTTACGTTAACTCTTATTGACACATCAACATGTGTATATATATTTAATAAAAAAGCAAAATGGTTCATGAATGACTTTCGCATTAATGAGGGGCTGATGGCTAGACTCATGACATAGTGTGTTGCAGTTTAATTTCATCCCTTTTTTGTTTTTTGAGAGCTTGTTAGTGATTTTTTATTCTTTAAGTAAATAATAAAATATTAGAAAAATGTATAATTTTAACAATAAAAATATATGTCAGAGATATTTGATACTACTAAGGTTTGCTGGGTATACACAAACATTTAAAAAGGGGGCACAACACCACCTCCGTTGAATGTTCTAAAACGTCCGTTAACTTGTAGTTTATACGTTCCACTTCCTAGTTCCTATTTCTCTTTCCTCCTCCGCATCTCTCTCTCACTCTCCCCAAACCGTATCGTGACTGGCTGGAACTTCAAAATTTTGTACTGGGTGCTAAGATAATTAACATGGAGTAAGAAGCTAATGGACTATGAAGATTCAAGTCTGGTTCTTTAACTCCTTCTAAAACTCCTTTATGAACTCTTCCGCCTCCTTGTCCGCCTGGTGGCCCTCGTCAGTATCTCGCGACGGGAATGAAGAGTCTGTCACCCTCACTACAACACCATCGGGCTCTGGCAGAGGTTTCCTGAGGCGTTTTGGCGACCATAGAGAGGGCGTGCAATCCAGATTGAAGCTCATCAGCGATCAAGTTGTAGATCATACGGTGCCGTTTCACGAGACGCTGGCCGTCGAATTTGGGCGAGACGATCTTCAGGTTTAAGTGAGGCTCCTGGCCGGAGGTTCCTTTCATGGCCGCATGACCCGCATGCTGGTACGACGCGTCTTCTACCTCCAAAACAGTGGCTTCCAGTGCCGAATGTAACTTCGTCTTTATCCTATCGGGCCTTGCTAGCACCATGTTCGCTCCTCCGGAAGCCATGACCTTTATGGACAAGTCGAGAAGAGAAAATTACAAATCTTGCAAGGATGAAACTGCAAAATCGAACGGAGACTGGGGAGTGAAGATTCGAGGAAGGGCGATTCGGATTTGTGAAGAATAAAGCAAAAATCGAACGGTTTGGGAATGAAAGTTCGGTGAGAAAGGGAAATTCAATTTCTAAAATTTAGGGAAAAAAATATTAATGCGGTGAGCGTGGATCGAACACGCGACCTTCAGATCTTCAGTCTGACGCTCTCCCAACTGAGCTATCCCCGCCAGGTAACTTTGATGGTATATTTTTTTTAGTGGCTGTTTAGAGCAGCGTTTTAAAATTAAATTTAGATAAAATTTTAATTTAAAAAAAATTAAAATAAATAGTTATTTTTTTCTAAAATTAATTTTAGCTAAAACTATAATTTAAAATTATAATTTTAAATAAACTAATAAAAATAACTTTTAGAACAGTAAAAAAAATTATATACTATTTAATTATTATCTTACTCTTATTTTTTCTTATACTCTCTCTCCTCTCTCCTCTCTCATATCTCTTCTTTCTCCTATCTCCTCTTTCCTCTTTCCTCTCTCTTCTCTACCCTCTCATATTTCTTCTCTACCCTCTCTCCTCTCTCCTCTCTCATACTTTAATTAAATCATATATTTTTTTAGTAATTTATCAATATAAAAAGTAATTCTACTATTAATCATTCAAATATTTCTATTTTTAAAATCTATTTTTTCCAAAATATATTCTTTAAAATCTATTCTTCCTATAACCTATTCTATATAAAAGCTAATCAAAATATGCCCTTCAACGTTTCTTCTTGGCTATTATCAATTTCTATTTAGTTCAAATATGTAAAAAATACTCAAAAAAATTATATATTTATTTAAAATTTAAATATTGAGAAAAATAAGAATAATAAATAGATGTTAAAAAAAGTTATCGTGTTAGTGTGTGTGAGCTATTGATTTAATGTTGAAAGATTAATTCTGAACTCTTAGCCCTGTCTAAGAAGTATTTTATAAGCTTGAAATTCTAAAAACACATTATTTTAATTTAATTAGTATCTTAATTCCCCAATCAAAGACATGTAATCATTACTTATTATAGCAAAGTATCCTTATCCAATCAAGTTTGACATTTCAATTAGTCCTTTTAGCCTTCCAATTTTCCCTGAAGTTGAAATTAAGATATTCATAAACATGTTAGAAATTTTTCTCTTCCTCTAAAAAAAAATATTATTAATAGATTATTAGTGTTTGTCATACAATGCTCTTTTTTTTCTTACCTGTCGTGCAATATTCTTATTGTCCTTAATATAAAATTTTAAATTATAAATTAAGTTTTGTATCTAAAGTCAGAGAAGTAATTTTATTTTTAATTAAAGGTAAAAATAATATTTTTGGTTTATCTTTTTGTAATATGTTCACTCTTTACTCTTAATTGTTCTTCGTCTTCTTCAATTTAGTTGGAATGTTTTCAATTCCGCCGTTTGTGTTGTGTTTTCCCCCTTGTAATTTTCTTTCATCCTTTAACTTCAATTTTTCGGTTTTTCAACCCTTTTAAAATATTTTTCATTTTAAATCTATAGGATATACCTTCTCATTTTAAAACTAAGACATAATAGATAGATGAGTTGTTATTCTTCCACTCAAATAGTAATTTTTATGATTCATTTAAAAAAAAGGTGCCTAAATTGTCATTATTTTACGATAGAATTATTATTTTCTATTAGTCAAGTTGTTATTCTTTTACCTATGTAATAATTTTGATGGTTCAATCCTAAAGAGAAGGTGCTAAAGTTGTTATTTTTTTAGGATAGAGTTATCATTTCCTGTGGACAAATTATTATTCTTTTATTGAGAGTGATGAGAAAAAATTTAGTTAAATTGTTATTTTTTCACGATACAGTTATTATTTTTTAATAATAAAATTATTATTTTTTCATATTTAAGTTATTATTTTCCCAAGAAGTACTAATTTGCTTTTAAATTCACTTTAGAACTAATCAATTCAATATTATATAAGATTAATTAATTAATAAATAATATGTAAAAAATCATATGACTTGTTATCATTACAAGAACCTTGACTTATCATTATCATGATGTTAACTTGTATATAATGATTGAATAATAATAAAATCATATGATATAGTTGTCATTTTATTCTCAACCAAATTGTTAATAACAAAATAAAATATATCAGTGTCCATATCATTTTCTATACAGAAAAGTCATGTATACTAGTTTGTTAAGTAATTAAGTTAGGAAAGCAAATGCAGTTCCTAGTTACAAAGAAGGTCATAAACAAGTTAGATATCTCTATTTTCCAATCTCGTAGTCTCCGAACATTTATCTTTGCCTCTTGATTTGGTTATAGCCTGAAAGTCATACACCACTTTATCACTATGCAAACAATGTACAAACACCACCAACTTCATCATATTTCAAAATTTTTATACCAGTAAAAAGATGAGACATGTAATTATAAGGTGTTTAATCTTGAGGGGTATCACTTTATTGTGGTTCTAGTAATAGTACTTGAGGAAGTATCATAACTCTTAAATGTTTAAATTTACGTCTGAAAGTAATTGACAATTTGTCTTACCCGACATTAGTATCGCTTAGGAGGAAGAGAGGCTTTCATCTACTATTATTTGATCATGAGTGAATCTAATCCCTTTTTAAAAATTGTTATATAACAACTATACAGATTAATGTGATCCCTTTTTCAGCTTTAAATTTAAAAATAAATAAGATAGGCAATAAATAAAGGAAGAAAGAACAACATTAGACATTAGAAAGAACAATATTAGACATTAGAGAATAATGGTTCAAAGGGATTAACTATTCGGTTCCTAGTTAACACCTTTTGAATTCCAAGGCATCTTCCAAGACTTTCAATTTATAATATAACGTTCAAATAGATTGGTAACAGATTATTTGTAACAACCTAGCAGATGAAGGTTTGTTTACAAACAAATCAAAGTACTCTCGTAATTTTTAAGCCATGGATACTCACCGAGAAGATAACTAAACAGAGAGAAAGACCGCAGGCATGAATCAGTATATGGGAGAAGGGAAGAGCTTCAGCAGTTCAACCTTGCCATCAACGGGAAATGGATTTTGAATGGGGTTTTGAAATTCAGAAGGCAAAAGCAAATACAGGTACTCCTTCGGTTCTTAATACATCCACAATGACCAGAAATGAAGCCACGCGCAGACCACCGAATTCTATCTACCTCCTTATGCTTCTCCCTCATTGGACAGACCAGCGCACCACCAACTGACTTCTGCTGTAATATATGTTTTTTAAAGAACAGTAGAAATGTATCATTTTATAATTTTAAAAAATTAAGCACAGATTCTTATAAAATTTGATAGTTGTATGATTTCTTATAACTTAGATGCAATTAGATTCCTTTGGATTTAATTGCAATTTTTCCATAAAACAATGTAATGAAGGTAACTTAATTGATTCTTAATTATCAAATTTCAACATATATAAAATTATAGTAAAATGAAAAACTATATTAAAAATCTGAACTTTTTGCTCACACCATTGCTACAGGTCACTTGCCCACGACTATACGGTACGTCCATTCGCATTCTACAGTACACGTTGTGGTTATTCCGTACTCTCCTTTCCACTAACGCTCTGCGATTCGGAATGCAGTGTTGTGGCGAGCCGAAGGCGAAAATCTAATTAATCACGCCTTTTGGATTTCTCATTCTCTGCTTCATCTTTTTCTTATCTTACTTTGAACGCTCTTCCGGTGAGCTGAGCGGTGTGCTTTGTGGCATTTTTTCTCCTCTGATTTTTATAGTGTTGAACGGAATATCAGGAAGGTAAGATACAGAAGAGGAAGAAGATAGTTTACGAATTGAAGGATGGAACAACAAAAACAGCAGGTTCAATCTCTCTCTATCCTTTTTTAACTTTTTGGTCAATATTTTCTATTGAGTACGAACTTTTGTTGATCCCTGTTTTCTGAAAATCTTCTTTCATATCTCTGTGTGCTTTGGTTTCCCGTTTCTTCTTCTTCAATCTCTTCAAATTCTTTTTGAGCGAGCTCTTGCAGTTCTTCCTTTAAGTTGTGTTCTTCAAATCGATAAGATTCTGTCTGGTTTGTGTGAAGAATTACAGGTATTAGAGCATCTAAGTTATGAACTATTTCTTTTATTTCCTTTCTCATTTGGTTGACACGAAAGAGTCGCTTGTGTTTTTCTCATTTAATTTAAATCGATATCCGAAAAAAGAATAATAGAAACGAAATCGGGAGATGAGAGCTTGAGAGGGTCAGGTGTGGAAGGTAATGTCTCATTATTTATGGTGTTTATATTCAAAAATGAATCTGGCTGGTTAGCAAGAAAAAGTGAGTGAAATGGAATGTAATGTGTTTATATAAAAAAAATCAATCTCTCTCTTTCTCTATCGTTTTTACCTTTTTCATCAATATTTTCTGATGAGTACGAACTTCTTGTGACCTCTGTTTTTTGAACATCTTCTTTCATATTTCTATACGCTTTGGTTTTTCAACTTCGATCTTTTGGTGACCCCCGTTTTCTGAATATCTTCTTTCATATCGCTCTATGGTTTGGTTTTCTGTTTCTTTGTCTTCTCTGCAAATTATTTTTGCTCGAGCTCTTGCAAAAGAAAAGGTTCTGTCTGGTTTGTGTGAAGAGTTAGAGGTATTAGAGCAGCTAAATAGAGAAGTATTTCTTTTATTTCCTTTCTCATTTGGCTGAAACGAAAGGTTTTAAGAGAAATAATTGCTTGCCTTTTTCTCATTTATTCGGGAGCTGAGAGCTTGAGACGGTCAGGTGTGGAAGTATAAAGGTAATATCTCATTGATTTGCTGTTCATAAGTCTATTGAAAACTAAATCGAAGGAAAACCAAAAGTGCATAACATTAAGATAGGTAAGAACAGAGATGTATTTTTGCATTGATGCTTCGTTCAATCGTGGCTGTGGATTAATTAGTGTGTTGATTTCTGCGCTTGAAATAATGATTAGAACTTCTGCTTATTGAGGGCTGTGGAAGGAAATTATTTCGTAGGTCCTTGTCGGAATTAGGAAATGTTTGCTTAAGTAGGAAATTTATCTGCCACACCGTAACTATACAGGGGAAAAACTGTTTTCAGACTTTGAATTTTAAGAAAATTTATTAATGAAACTCAATGGTGAAAGGAAATTATCTCGCTCTTGCTCTTTCTAAAGAGACTTTCCCTTCTCTCATTTTAGTAATTCTTTCAAAAAACTAGCACCCTGCCCTGATTTTGGCACGAGTGTAAAATGGATTTGAATTGAACCTGGTTCGATTTTCTTTGCTGTTGTAGGATATGAAGAAGTTTCATGGGTCATTGGACATTGATAACCTCTTTAATGTTCTATCTCGTGTTCCAGTAAAGAACTTGCTTGGTTTTATGTGTATCTCTGAGGAATGGTACGAAATTATCTCCAACAACCGCTCCTTCATCAAAGTTCATCTAGAAAAGACAGAGCCAACCTTGTCTGGCTTCATTTTTCAAGAAAAATTCATATGGAGCAACGAAGACATAAAAGATATCAGTTATATGAACATTACCCCTCTTCATCATGATATTCAGAACTCAAGATCAAAATCCATAATTCACCACAAAATGTTCAGTTTTCTCCCTAAAGATGTTGTCGTCTTGTCTTCATGCAATGGTCTAGTTTGCTGTCGCAGTTGCTGTTTCTTCTCTTCTCCTACAAAGACAACTCTTTATATCTGTAACCCCACAAACAAAGAATGGATTTCCTTGGATTGTGTTGACTACAACAAACATGAAAGCATAGTGTTGACTTTTGACCCGTACAAGGATCCCATAGACATCTCTACCAAATTCCAATTAGTAAGGGTGAAGCAGGTTGAGATTGAGATTGAGAAAGAGGATGAAGATGAAGAAGTTGAATTATCACACTACTTCACATTTGAATTATACTCATCAACAACACGTTCATGGAAGAAATCAAATGAGATATGCCATTACGACCACGGTTCAATCAAGAAACAAGGAATTTATATTGGGAATGTCATATATTGGCTCACTGATGCAGATCATATCCTGACTTTTGATCTTGAGAAGGAATTATGTCTGGTAATTTCAACTCCAATCCCATCCGGAGAATTCAAAGCAATACCTGAAGCTTGTATTGGAGAATGGAAGGGAATTCTTTACTATGTCATGATAACAGAAGATGGTCTTAACGTGTGGCATCTTGAAGACTACTACGAGTCTAAATGGGAACTCAAGTTCTGGAAATCATTGGAAGATATTGAAAGGGAGAATCCCAAGTTCTTCTGCAATTTGAAGAAACATGTTTTGAGAAGAGAAGGTTTACACCAAAACCCGTGGATGGATCCTTTAAGCTTCAAGGATGGAGTGCTGTTGATGAAAGTGTGTGTTGGTGTCTACTTTTATGACATTGAGAAGAATTTGATGGTGGAAGCTTGCAATTTTCTGGACCTGAGTACTAATTCCTTACCTTGTCCCATTGTGCTTCCTTACTCCATGAGTTTGGTGCCTTTATGCTAAGCGAAGAAATGTTTCTCTTCAACTCTTTCAACTTTCATTGTCTGTTTTTTTATAATTTTCAAACATAGATGTAGGTTCTGGAAATCATTGGAAGCCATTGAAGAGTAGAATTCTAAGTTGTTCTGCAATTTGAAGCATTCGCTTTTGTAAAGAGCAGTTATGCTTAGAAAGCCATGGATGAATACTTCAAGTTTCAAGGATGCAGTTTTTTTGACTATGCTTTCCGTAGGAAATATTGTTAATATTTTTCTCATTCCCTATTCACTTCACCTAGTTTTTTTTTTTGTTATATCCTGATCTTCAACATGATAGTACCAGTATTTGAAAGTCTAATTATTATTTCACCATGGAGTTATAGTCCTCTTGCTTTCTCTTTTATGAGAGACTATGTTTTAATTTCTAAATATAAATATATGAAAATAATACAACAAATCTTGGTATGTCTTTATATTACTTAGTTTTTGTAATGTTATGTAAATGTATTTCTTTAACAGATTGATAATCATATAAACTCTTTATACTTTCCACGGTAATATCTTTTTTCTATGATACTGCCGAAGGATAGTGATTTCTTTGTTATAGCCTTATCCAATATTACATGAATACTGAGCATATACAGAATTATGCTCTTATGGATATTTTAATAGTAAAAATGTTTATATTTTTTTTATAAGCAAAGACAACTTAATTCAAAAGTTTATATTTATATATATATATATATATAAAGTAATGCTTAATATACATTTTGTATTAAAATAAAGGTTAAAATATATAAAATTTTTATAAATTTAAGGTCAATTGCATATAATATCTCTAATTTTTAAAATTTTAAATTAAAAATTTTAATATTTATATTCTGATTATCAAGTATTTAGTGTTAAAATTACTACTATTAAAGTTAACAGTTTTTTCTGTATCATAATTTTTATATTTTTATTACATATTATATCATTTAAAAAATAAAGTTTGACATTTGACATATAATTTTAAGTTTTTTAAATACTTAAAATAAATACTTATCAAATATAAAAATATTTAAATAACACTTCATACTTAATATATAATCTAAAATATTTGGTAAAAATAAATATTTTAAAAAATATTTAAAATATTTATTTGATCATGTATTATTTAAAGAAAAAATATAAATTGCATATAAATTGTTAAGTATTATTTTTTAAATAATATGATATAAAATAAAAAATATAAAAAATTATAATATAGTAAAAACTATTAATTTTTATGGCCATTTTAATAGTAGAGACGCAGGGGTCTTTAATTTAAATTTTTAAAAATTATATATATTTTTGTATATTTAAGCTTAAATTAAATTGATTTCTATATTTTAGAGAGAAATACATTTGTTAGCGAGCTAATTTGAAAGCTCATAGGATTTCTTAAATAATATTCTATAAAAAAAATTTAATCAAGTATAAAAAAATTGTGGGGGAAAAAATTGCCCACACTGATTAAAGGAGTTGGGTCCATCCTGTAGCAAATACCTTGCTTAAAAACATGATGTTTTTCTCAAGGGTAATGTTTTGACAAATATATATGTGTTATATATATATATATATCCTCTTCAAAGTCTATTCAATAACAATAAATTTATTTTAATTTTATATATATAATTTTAATCTATTTTATTTTTAAATTAATTTTTTAATAAAAAAATATCCTATTGAATGTGCATAGTAGAAGATAGGGGTGGACACAGGATAGGACGGGATTAAGACAATTCTATCTCGATCTCGTCCTGAGATAGGACACGGATGCAAATGCATCCCGTGTCTCATCCTATCCTGAATGTATCCCTCTCCCTTTTGGGACCGGGACGTGTTCGGGAATTCTTGAACATAATTTAAAAATAAAATAAAATATTAGATATTTTATGTACATCCTATATATTAGTAACATATAATCAAAACACAAAAAATAATATAAGAAACTAAATTCTTTTTATTATGACTAGCAACTTAAAATAATAAATACCATTAATTATATTATAAATATTATTACTTTTTCAATTTTTTCACTTCACCAACTGAAGTTACTGCTTCATCTATAAAGAAATAAATATATATAAGGAAGAGAAAAATACAATCATATAATAAATAATATGATATAACTAATAATATTTTTTATTTTTAGTATTTATAAAAAATAAATAAAATAAAAATATTTTTTATTTTTTTTAAAAAATATTCGGGACGAGAATTCCGAGGGTCAGGTTGAGACCCGTCCCATCTCGACTCTCTTCTTTATCACATTCCAAGATGTCTTGTCCTGACTCTTTAGAGGATAGGATGGATTCATCCCCAATTATCTAAAATTAAGTTAGAATAATTTAAAATAGGATAAAATAAGCACCTCTGGGAGAAGGATATTGACAATACACGCAGGAATGAAAAATGTATTATATTTTATATTATAGTATATAGTTACAGGTATTTCCCAATACAAGTTGCAAAGTGTCATTCCACGATGACTAGTGTCAACAAATTATAACATATAGAAAGTTCCAGATCCAGATATTTATTAAAAATAGAGTAAATAATCTAATATGTCATATCCAATATATGTGACAAAGGATAGAGTAATACTGCTATTTATAGTTTATGTGCCTTGATGGGAAAAATGATTTAAAAAATGATATTTGAGGAGTTTTCTATAATATTAATTAGTATTCTAGTTTAACAACAAATTTTTTAAAAAAGGAATAAGGATTTTGGTTGAAATTAAAAAGTTTTTTTGGTTGACAAGAGTATCCATCCCCATCATCACCAAAGCAGTCTTCTTTTAATATCTATTTTATTTTTTTAAAAATATTATTATATAATATTTTTTATTAATATTTTTTCACAATATTTAATATCCATTTATCTTTTTTTTAATATTAAAATTTTTAAAAAATAATTTAAATTCACCTATAATCTAATAATAGAATAAAATTTTTATTTATCTTAAACAATATTAATGTAAGATAGAACTAGTTGTTAATTATTTTTAAGTATAAATTTAATTTTATAAGAGTTAGAATATATCTTTAAATATTATAATAAGAATCACAATAAAATAATATTATTAAAAAAATAATTAAATATTTTTTAAATAATTATATATATTACCATTTCATTAGCTGTTCGCTGAACACCCACGATAGTTATTAACTGTTTATCTGTGACTCTCAATAGTGGCGCCTGGCCATTCAGACCCAGAATCAGCTTCGGCCCAGGGTCGCTTCCTCTTGCTTGAATAATTAAAATGGTAGTATTCAATAAATATTATTTATTAAATATGTGGATTTTGTAACAAAAAAAAAATATGGATTTTATGTGGTGCAGGGAAAAAAGGACTTTATGTCCAGATAATGGCTTTATTTTATTTTGATTGAGGATTTTTTATCTTAAAATTTTTATAAATTTCGCTCACAGGAAACTCCCCACAATTCCATGGTTCACATTGAAAAAGATTTGTCCCCATTTCTGTGAGATATGATACCAAACATGTAACAATAAAAGGGGAATAATGGAATTCACTGAATAATGGATAACAAGTGTGAGATAATTTATTTTTATATTACTAATATCATCAATGAAGAAAAAACAGTTATACATAATTAATTTTAAAAATATATTAATAATGATAACTTTTAATTTATGGAATTATTAGGATAGGATCAGATTCCTTCATACAACTTATCTTTTTTGTTGTATTTCTCACTCTTCCCAAATAGTCCCATAATAATTTGTTGTCAGTAACATAAAAAAATTAATTTCAGAAAATAAAATAAAATAAAAAAATCTCACTCCAAACAGTCAAATACTGATTTAATTTAATTTTTATAAAATTCAAATAAAAATTTATATAAAAATAATTTAAAAATAAAATAATAATAATAATATACAAAATTAAAGGTAAAGATAAAATTATACGAGTATTAATTTTCTTTGATTCTATTTATCTTCCTGTAGAGAGGTTATTTGAGATGGAAAAAGTGGAATTGTCAAATAAATAAGTCACCGCCTAGTCGCCCCCCTCCCCACCACCCCGGCGGGTACCGTATAGGGGTGTGCATGGGTAGGACTGGGCAGGACAGCCCCCTTGCCCGGTGCCCTACCCGAAAAAGGTCTGGGCTGTATTTTGCAGCCCAATGCCCGGCCCGACCCGGTAAAAGCTCTAACTATTTTGGGCTGGGCATAAGCGGGCTGGGCATGCCCAAATTGTGATGTTCTGCTCATATTGTGAGAAAAAAATCTGCAATCATGAACTTATAAAATAATATCATATTTATATCTTCAATAGTTAAATAATATCTATAATTCACTAAGAATAAAGTAACAAAAAGATAGTAATTAAAATCTTAAAATCTATTGCATATATAAAAAAAAATATTGAAATGTGTAGAGGTCAGATATTTGTAACGTTATTATAATACCAATAATCGAATACTTAATAAGTAAAGCAGATGACCAACTTTGGTATCTATATAAATATAAGAGTTATATTTAATATTTTAAAAATGAGTAAGGAGAGTTGCTAACTAAAGTAAAAAGTGTAAAATTACAAATAGAATAAATTAAGAAAAGAAATAAGAATTAAAAAAAATAAAAAATAATGAATATATATAGGGCTGGGCTAAATGGGCAGGGCAGCATGCCCTGCCCAGTGCCCGGCCCGGCCCGAAATTTTGCCCGGCCTGGTCCTGCCCAAATATATTTTGGGCATTTTTTTTAGGGCCGGGCCGGGCGATTTTTTACCGGATTCAGATAGATATATCGGGTCACCGGGTACTGTGAACACCCCTAGGTACCGATAGAGCGCGTGAAAATCCTCCACGGTTGGTTTCTATGTTTCACATTTTCAACTAAGCTATCCTTCGCTTACGCTACGGTCTCTCTTATCATCTTTCTTCCTCTCCACACGGGTAATATGTCTTCTGCCGGCGGTGGCGGCAGAGGGAACGGTGGCGGCGGCGGGGTTACCTTCAGCGGTTCTTCTCAACTCTATTTTTGCCACCAGTGCAACGCGACCGTATCCATTACGCCTTCATCTTCCGGCGATCTCGTTTGTCCCAATTGCAACGGCGGCTTCATTGAAGAAGTAGATAATCCAAGCCCTAATTTTACTAATCCCTTCTTTTCGTTTAGCTCTGAGTTTGGCGGCGGCGGCGGCGGCGACGGCTTCCCTGCAGTATTCTCTACCACTTCGACCGGCGGCGTTAGTGGTGCTGGTGGACCCATTTTCGACGATCTTTCTACTCTTTTTGGTGGTGGACCTAATCGATCGTCTCCTTTTGGAGAAGCTGATGCGTTCAACCCTTTTGTGTTTCTTCAGAACTATCTTCAAACCCTGAGAGCCGGTGGTGCTAATGTTCAATTTGTGATAGAAAACTCTGGAGACCCTAGTGGAACCTTCCGTCTGCCTACGAATCTCAATTTTGGTGATTATTTTTTTGGACCTGGCCTCGAGCAATTGATTCAACAGCTTGCGGAGAACGATCCTAACCGACATGGGACACCCCCAGCTTCGAAATCTGCCATTGAGGGCCTCCCTACTATTAAGATTTCAGAGGAGTTGCTGGCTTCGGAATCATCTCAGTGTGCCGTTTGTAAAGATACGTTTGAGCTCGGGGAAGATGTGAAGCAGATGCCATGTAAACATATCTATCATTCAGACTGCATTTTGCCTTGGTTGGAATTGCATAATTCTTGTCCTGTTTGCCGGTACGAGTTACCAACGGATGATCCTGACTACGATCAACGAACTCGTGGGGCTTCTGCCCAGGTGAATCAAAATCAATCTGCAGGGGGAGGTGGGTCCGCTGGTTCTTCTGAAGGCGGTAATAGTGGCAGTGGCGGTAATGGTGCCAGTGGTGGCAGTGGCAGTGCAGCATCTGGAGAAGACTCACCAAGAGAACGCAGGTTTAGGGTTTCTTTGCCTTGGCCTTTTAGGCAATTGGCTTCCATAGCCGAGACTAGCAGTACTGGGAATACCAACGCCAGCGGAAATAATAGTGGGGAATCAAATTCTGGAGGAAGGGGAAACCAAAATTTTGAGTCGGAGACTAGACAAGAAGATCTCGATTAAGAACTATAAGTAATTTTTCTGTAAGTTTGAAACCTTCTGTTATTCTTTGTCTCAATTCCTTTTATTTCGTTTGATTGACTGAAACTTATGCTTGTATGTATTACAACATACCACGATCTTTGTTTTGGGGTAGCAACTCACATGTAATATGATCGAGAAGCACTGAGGTGCTCTTGTGAGTTTAATTTTGGAATCTTGCAGTTATTATCTGTAAGTTTGAAACCTTCTGTTATTCTTTGGTCTCAATTCCTTTTATTTCGTTTGATTGATTGAAACTTATGCTTGTATGTATTACAACATACCACGATCTTTGTTTTGGGGTAGCAACTCACATGTAATATGATCGAGAAGCACTGAGGTGCTCTTGTGAGTTTAATTTTGGAATCTTGCAGTTATTATCCTTGATTTCCATATTTTACTCGCTGTTTGATTGTTCTTTAGCAACTGGAACCTCCTGACTGAATTAACTAGCTGACTGGCTGTGTTTAATTAGAAACTTGTTGGCTGTCTTTGTTCACTTAGCTAGAGGTTATGAACACTGGGGAACTCACTTTTAAGAAATAATTGATCTTTTTGGTTGGAGGCGTCTTAGATAGGGTGTAGTGTCATTTCCACAAGTAGTCACTTCCTGAGCATGCAACTTCTGTTAGATAACGTAGACGAGACATCTGCAGTGTTGAAATACCTCACTTTGTCTCTTTGATGCTTTATTAGTGATGAATTGGCAATAGAGGGTTGATTATGGTGATTCTTTTTGGGTGAAGGAACACATTGATCCAAGTCAGAGGAAAACATTTGGCACGTGTAATTAGATGTTTACATGGATAGTGGTTTTCATCAGATGTTAAAGAAAAAAGTATCAGCTCAACAGAACTGCTGCTTGTCTGGTCATTTTTTGTCTTCTGTTGCATCTGACTAATCAAAGGATGTGAGTTTGGTTGGTTTTATTCCAAATGCATAGCCCACAAGAAGATGAAGATGGATGTAAAAGGAGTTTATATTCGCGTCATGAACTGAGTTTGATGGATATCAATATTGTCAGTGGCATATAATGGCAGGCCCCAAAAACTGCCACGCCATTTCTCCAGTGACTATATTGATGAATATTAGTTAACCGCAATTGCAGCAAACTTGTTTTTTTTTTCTGTTTTTTTTTCTAATTTTCTTAATATCTTATCATGTTCAGAACTTTTGCAAAGTTGGGTTGCTAACTTGCGCATCTGACTACAACTTTGATGGGCTCGTAACTAATGTGCCGTGAGTTGTGAGATGTTAGAGTGTGAGGAAGTGGGGGCATATTGTGGTTTTTTTTTTTGGGTGGGTTGGGGGTGGCAGCGGCATGGTGTTAAGGCGTCTGAAGGAATAGATGAAAGCAGCCAGTGAGTGGATGTGTTGAGAGACCCTATCCTCTCGAATTCCGGAAAATTGTGTTCTTGTGGGTTTTCTCGCATTTTTATTGTGGTTTGTACCTTAATCTATTAGATTTAACTCTGGATAGATTACTCTTTTGAATAATGCATTCTGGAGCTCATCTCATCATTATGTATCATAGTGGGACAATACGAGAGGGGGAAAAGAAAATAGGGATTCAACTGGAAGAGCATGAAAGAAGATTTGCAATGGGGGAATGGAGAGCAAGCGGGAAGCTGTTCAACACGTGCAGACAATATAATAGAAAAGATGTGGCATATGGAAGAGACGACCAAGGAAATGCAATAATTGAGAAGAGAGAAAGCAGAACAGTCAAATCAGAGGAAGAAAAAGAAAAGGAGCTCGATCAAGAGTCAGTTGAATTAAAAATCCGAGGGGAACAATTACCTCAAGTGATTTAAGTGAAAAGAAAAAAAAAAAGATCAAGAGAGATTTGCAAGAGTACTGGATCGAAGGGTTTATAAATTCTGAAGAGGTCTTTGAGAGTAAATCCTGAAGAGAACTGTTAGGAGCATGTGTTTGTTGTTTTGTTCTCCTTATTTTCCAGAAACCTGTAGCTGATTCAGCTTAGACTTACACTGTGGCTGGATTTTACTCTTGTGAATAATACATTTCTAGAGCTGATCCCATCAAACTTAAATTGGGGACTCATAATATGTAATAGAACATAGAGTTCTACAGAACAGTTCTCTTCTTTATCAACCCATGTGCTCTGTTAAATAAAGTGCATGGCATGAGGTGTATGACTTGGTACAAATTCTGAATCAATCAGACATCATTTAACTATGTTGGATGTTATAGCTGTTTGTAATGTTTGAAGCTGATAAACTATCAATATTATAGGCCCAGCTAAGATTCTTCAAGAGGTTTTTAATCTCTCTTCATTACTTACTTTTATTTCAACTCAAAGATGTGCAGATTTTATAACTCTTATAGATATGTTGGTGATGGCATTTTTTTTTACCTATTTATTCGACTTCATTATAGAAGTCATCTAGGTAGTATATGTGTCTAACTGGGACATATATTGCCAAATTATATTTCAAGCATCAAATGTATTGAAATTTATGGCGGCAGGACTTAGGTGCCGAAGAACAATGCTCTCCTGCCCTTCCCTTATTTGTGAACTCCTGTAGATGAAGTTACATAAGAACATAAAAAACTCACCTATTTGTGTGGATAAATCTAGAAGATAGTCCTTAGGGATTACTTGGATTGTTTCCAAATATAGGGGATTAATGCAGCTTTTTGGTTATTATGTTCTTTTCTTAGATCAATGAGCTTGCAACTGGTGTTTTAAGGGTAAAGAGGTTTTTGTATCTTCAGCACTTGAATACTAGACATCAACTTCAAAATAGAGCACCATTTTCTTTTATTTTTTTTACCTAGTTAGATATGTAATCTACTTTGTAACCAACTTGTACACCGCTGGATCAGCGTCAATAGAAGAAGTAATCCCTTTAAGATCCATGAATAGGACTTCCTTGTATAGTGAGTTGAATAACTTTGATGAAGTCTCAGACAAAGATGATTGTATACATAATAAGCTGCACTATGGCATATAATTGACTTTGAAGTTTTTCTTTTGGTGGACCAACTTGAAAGTTGTTTATGTTAAAAAAAAAAAAAGAGAATTTGCTTTGTTAGTTGTGACCCATATTGTTTTTTCTTTATATGTCCTTGGTTGGTAGATTGCTGCGTCAATTTCCCTTGCACCAATTATTTCATTCACAATGATATCTATATTTCCCAGTTTTTCCGTATTATTAGCCCATTCTAGTTTTGTAATTGGTGAAGAACCTGATGTTGATGAGATCTGATCGATGACTATTATTCTACAGAATGTTTGAAATATTTACATATTTCATCGCTGGTGGAATCGTATCCTCATGTTTTTCTATCATCTACGTGAATGATCATGTAAATGTCAAATATCAAAGACAAATATTAGGACTCATCTTTTCTACATTGAACCTTGCAGAAATCACTTGTACACTATTGTCAAACTGTTTTCCTCTCTTATTCTGGACCTTTTGGTGTATATCAGCTATACGGTGGATATGTGTTTTATGATGTAAGATGCTCAAATGCCATAATATCGACATGATTTTCACTTGGTCCTTCTCTTTTGGCAGGTATGAAGAGTGTTTCAAATCTGCAGCATTGTTTAATAGGAAAGATGTTAAATATCAATTGCTAGTGGTTAGTGAGAGTTGCCACGTTATATTTGATGATAATAAACTTAGGTAATTTCCCATCATCATTTGAACAGGTAGGATTTATATAAATTCGTCTTTCTTTCTTTCTTTTTTTCTTTTTGTGCAATATTGGATGGATTGTTTTGAAACTTTATTTTCTGGGATTTCTTTCATTTGGTTCATTTGATCTTGTATTGCCCTTCGTCTGCGTTCTCTGGCTGGGCAATATGCTATATTGCTCATATTCCAACACAACAATGAGTCTATAAATATGGTTTCCTTATGTAATTTCTAATGCATGTCCATTTATATTTAATGACGTTAATAATGTTCAAAATTTTTCCAGTAATTTAAAATGAATTGTATATCTTTGAAGCTTTATATTTTGATGTATTGCGGATGATCAAATGCTCTGAAAATAACTTGTATTGGCTGAAATATTCATAATCAAATGCTTCAATGGGTTAATTTAATTTTTATCCCTAAAGTTTGCCTCAATTTTAGTCTTTGAAATTTTAAATTATAATGTTAGTCCATTAAATTTCTTTTTATTTAAAATATTAATCTTTATATTTTAATAAAAATTTAAATTATTTTTTTCCTTGAGGATTAAAAAGTAAAAGAGTTTAAATGATTATATAGCATGCTATATTATAATCTTATTTTTTTATATATATTTAATATTTAATATTTTATTTTTATTTTTATTTGTAGTATAATTTTACCTATAATTTTTTTAATTTAACGTAATTTTATATATAATTTTATTTTTAAGTATTAAGAATTATATTAAATTAAAAATATTATAGGTAAAATGGTACCATAAATAAGATTATAATATTAAATGTATATAAGTAATAAGATTAGAATATTAAAGATTATTTGACTTTAGTTTAAAATTTGAGGGATACAACTAGAATTCTTGTAAATTTAAGGGGGGGGGGAATTATATTAATCCAAATAAAATATAAAACAAAACTGATGAAAATTGAAGTGAATTAAACTGATTCAAAAATCATTTTAACTTTTTCAAGATCATAACCGAGCGCGCTGAATTAAGAGTAGTTAGACATTTTTGCTACGCTGTGAACTGATTAGGGGTTGGTGGGGTCCACAAATTTGAGGGACGCAGGTTTTGTTAAGCCGTGTGTCGGTGCAGGGGCCTAGTCAATGATCTCTCACCGCGTTAACCCAATATTTAATTAATTTAATTAAGCTCTGACCCAACTCGTGCCCTTTCCAGCTTCAGGGGATTTTTTTTTTTCAAATAAAATAAAAATTGGGGAAAAGAAGACACATGAACTCATAATTGTAGCTGAATCCTGTGCCTGAAAAGAATCCCCACACTCCCCAATGTGACTGCCCAACTCATTTGACTTTTCTCCCCAATCCCATTATTTTTATACTTATTTAATTAGTAATATGTACGACTAATATAAAAATAATATATAATATAAATTTAAACGGGTTATGAAATTTATATCACATTTTTATAAACGTAGGAGTTTTAGCCATGCGGAGGTCACTTTTTATAATATTTTAACATGAAATTATGCTATAATTAGCTTACATCTGTATATTTATTATTTATATAATTATAAATTTAGAAACTAATTATATAATTAATTTTAATATTAAATATAAAAAATTAATATATTTTATCTATAATATTTATCAAATTTATAAATTAATATATAATATAATATTATACTAGAATATATTTGAAGGGATGTATAATCCTTTTAAATTAGTTAAAGATTCTTAAATTAAAGACAATATAATATTTTTTTAATAACAGCAAGAGTATTAAATTTTAAGAAAAACAACTCCTATAGTATTAATTTAATGGATCATCTCTAAACTTTGCATGGCATAAACCTCCCTATACTTAAATTATGAAAGATGGCATATACTTGTTTACAAAGTTTAATGATATTTTTATTTTTTTTTGATAAATTAATATTTTCTACGTAATTTTATCTTTAAATGGTATTTTTATAATAGAAAGAATAAAATATATTTTTTTTCCCATCAAGTCTTTGTAATATATAAGTTTTCTTTTTTCAAAAAAATAAATGATCATTTGGGTCTTCTTTTTTTTGTTGGAGATGATACATTTGGGGCCTTAAATATTATAAAATCTATACAGGGAAACGCGCAGAGGAGCAAGAAGAATCCAACGCTATTAAAATTGAAGTGGAAGGCAATGGTGGCACAATAAAAGTCAAATTCTTTGTCAAGTTTTAGAGAAGAAGGCCTTTCTTTTGTTTCACCAAAATATCAGTGCATCCATTCGTACATTCTTCTTTTTATTTTAGTTTTCTCTTTCAAAAACCAAATCTTTCGTAGTTTCTTTGCCCTAATTTCTTTATTCGAACAATTTCCCCTATCTGGTGTTGTGCCCAATTTGTTTCTCTTTCCCTCACCGATTCGGTTACACGATTGTGCATGTGAGATTCCCGTGTTATCATAGCGGATCTTGGTGTCGGTGTCTGTGTTAGAGGCAACGGCGGTTGGGATTCTGCGAAAGAAGGGTTAGGCGGTGGTCGATTGGCGAACATGTCTCCGTCTAATTATTTGCAGAATGGAAGTGGTTGTGTAGGTAATGGACGCAATTGGATTGATCATCCGGTTTCAAAATTGGACACTCTGGCCGGCGTGGCAATCAAGTACGGCGTCGAGGTACAAAATCGTTTTACGTATTCATTTTGGGTATTCGCTTAGCGATTTTTGAAGCCCCTTGTAATTAATTTTCTTAGTTTCTTTTGCTGAAGAGGGTGTTTGTGAAATTGTTTTCTTCCAGAGGGTGCAACTAGTGAAATGATTTGTTCAAAGCCTTCTTTGAGAACGAGGAGGAATATTCTGTGTTTATTATATTATATTACTATTAAAAAGTGCCATGTTTGTTTTTTAATCTAATTTTGTGGAATAATTGAAGTTATGTGATTTGGTTTCTTTGTATTGAGCTGATATTGATGAAGCACTCTAATTTTGCCACTTTCTGCCAGTACTTGATGATGCTGATAGAGAAAGACAGTAAAAGGTCGACATGGGTCTTGACTTTTTAAAAGAACTCAACTAATAATTTGTCCCCATGTGCTATTGTCCACTTCTATGACATACTTGGTAGTGGATGCAACCGGTTATGGAAGGGAAAATGAAAAAAAGGAAAGAAAGGTTTTCACTTTTAATCAGTTCTATGGGAGGAAGAAAAGGGAAATGGGAATGAAGATTTATGCTCCTCCTTTTTATATGTGGCTTTCGGGATGGGAGGAATAAGGTCCAATTCCAATTCATCTTGAATATATGCTGTATCTGACAATTTGATTTTTTTGTAACTGTCAAATATTTTGTTTTTTATGCTTCATTAACCAGTTCATAAGTATAGGTGATACTATACGATATAGGATGGAGGTGATTATACATTAATGTGGAAAATCTGAAAATCATTTGCACACTTTCACTGATGTCAGCATCTTATTTTTACTAGTATTTATAATACTTACCTTGTGTTGTTTGGGGTAAGAGTAGTTATATATTTTTAAATGGACATATGCGTTAACTAGTGTATTTGATTGCTAAATGCCACTACTTCATGAGAATACAAACACACGCATGCTTTTCTTATAATTATAAATGTTGATAATGTTATTGGTAGGATGGTCCTAATATATTTGATGTATCTGATGAGGGAGGTGTGTAGTTGCTTTATAGGTTGATAATCAGATGATGATTTATCTTCCTTTTGATGGTAACTCATTGTAATAATTTAGGTGGCTGATATCAAAAGGATGAATGGACTAGCCACAGATCTTCAAATGTTTGCATTGAAGACTCTGCGAATACCATTACCAGGAAGACATCCACCCTCTCAGAGTCCGCCCAATGGACCTGCCAATTCAGGGTACAATTATACTTTGATTTCTTACATTTTTCCATCCTTTGATCTGCAGTAGAAAATCTTTTGTGGCAGTGCCCACTCTGCTCCTTTAAGAATTCGCTAGGCAAATCCATCTTTCTTGCTTTGATTTAATTCTTTTACAAGGAGGTTTTAAAATTAATTTGAATTTTTACAGTTCAGGGATCATGCTGGCATTTTCTGGACTGAAATCTTTGCTGAATCGTGGAAATTCATTTTACTAGTTTTGTTTTTTGTTTGGGTGAAAATTTTGCTCAAATTTTATTGCAGAGATCACAGTCCTGAAAAGAGATATTCTGGTCAATCTAGTACGCAAGAACCTTTCCAGTCCTTAAGACTGAAGGCACCCCGACAGAAGACTTTTTCAGCTATGACTTCTCTACAAGCATACTATGGACTTAAATCTTCGAATCCAAGGGGTCAAAATGAAGAAACTGAATTGGCAGTTTATAGATCTGCTAGTAGAGATGAGTTCAGAGACGACTGGCTCCCCAAAGCCTCACCAATTTCGAAGATGCCATCAAACCAAAATCACAAGTCAAGAAATTTTGAATATGATTTACTGACTGGGGATGGAGGGGCAACTCAGTATCTTGCAGAGAGTGAGGATGGGGCAGGCGATAAATCTGATGAAAAATCTGTCCGTAGACGTCCAAAGGCTGAAGTTGGTAATGTTGCTGATACTCCTGACAGGCTTTTAAAACAAGAAAGTAGTGGTGGAAGCAGTGCCTTTTTTTCAACAGGAAAGGGTTTGGGCACGAGGCCAAAATCAGCCAGCCGAGCGGTGTTGTTTCCTGAGACTGAATCAAGATGGTTGGATTCTATTCCAATGGGTCTTGGGGAATCTATAATAACTGATGTGCTTTCTGGAGTGCGTAAATCATTAAGTGCATCAAGCCTCAAAGATCAGGAAAAGAGTAACTCAGCCACAATCTGGCCAACTGGAAGATGGAATTTGAAACAAGACTTGCAAGCTCTCTCAAATGCAGCCATTGCCAATCCTATTTTCGATGGCTTGCCTATACCAATATCTGGGCGCAGGATCAAAGCTGCCCGTGATTAGGACAACTCATTTCCATCCTTGTATGCAATCTATTTTTTGAGAGCACAAACGTTAATAGCTACTAACAGATTAAATGTTCTGGCCTAGTAAGCCTGAGCAGAAAGGAAAGAGAAAGACAAAGTACACAGTTAGGATATTTATTTCAGGCGCAGAAGAACAAGGTGGCCATGACCTCCCAGAAAGTGATGCTGCTGCTGGGAAAAATGTGCTTGGCAAATAAAGGACTCTTGCTGTTTTATATCCAGTGTACAATAGCATAATGGTAGCTCCACCTTGGGTTAAGAGTTCATTTACAGGTTGAAGAGTTTCATATTGTCCAGTTCTTCCTTGTCTTATCGCAGCATTCTTGTTGAGTTGTTTTGTATGTATTATGATTTTTATTTTTTTATTCTTAGGGACCCTTTGTGTTAGCATTGCACATTATGACGATGGAGCTTTCACATTTTGATTTATATATATAATATATAAAAGGATCCTGTTTCATGGGCATTTATTTATGTTAGAATATGCCTTGTGTTACTCAAGTGAGTCGGACTAGTAATTCCACCAGAATTGGTATTATTTGTGAACAATAAATGCAAGTTTGAATAAGATTGTAATTGGATTTTTTGAATAAAAAATAAAGGCAGATTGATAAAAAAAAGTTTATGGAAAGGGCTATTCTCTTATTATATGATAAACTAAGATTTAAATTTTTACTAAAAAAGTACCATCTTGTAATGCTTAACACTATATTCTATTTTAAATAGTATTGCTTCTAATGGGATTATAAGAGCTTATGCCAAGGGAAAAAAATATAGATTTATCAAGTAGATTATTTGCCATGTTCAAACACCAAAGTTAAAAATGGTACCATTTGTTTCCAAGTTTAATTCATCATTTCAAATTAGTAGTTTATTAGGATTCCAAGCGATGTACGCGTCCGGATTTTGATCTGAACTTGGAGATCACGATCTATAGATGCTGCTACCGCTGCAATATGGCTTTAGGTTATCGACGATACTATATTCTAATATGCTGAAAGTACTCCCAAAAAATGAAATATCTAACAGATCATTTTCTCCACTTATGAGCACCCCCCACCCAAAAAAGAAGAAAAAAAGTTCATCAAATGATGTAATGTCATTCTAATCTAAGTAATGAAACCAGATTTAGCCACTCAATTTATTCTTGTTTTTTTTTTTTTTTTGCATAAGATTGCCCTTCTGGAACCAGATAGTTTAAATTGTGCAACATAAAACACTGTCAGGGGGGAGAAGTTATAAAAGAAATGATTCCAGAGAATTAAGAGAATTGAATTCTACATATGCATGCAAATGTGAAGTTAGGATTCCCCAACATAATCTCAGCGCAACAAAAAGTCTATGATCTATAAATAGTCACCAGCAGTTTTTGGGCTCTCAGGCTAACTAAAATGCTACAAGTTCCCGCAGAGAAAACTACATTTGACTTTTTCCATATTCTTTTCTTTGGGAGAGGAATCTAGGCAAGACTTACCACCTGTTTTTAGGTGGTTTTACTTTGTAAATACGAACTATCCAATTCTGTGTAGTGAATGCCTCTTCCAAATACTCCAGCTTTATGTCTTTGTTCCCAATTTCAACTCCTCTTGCACGATCATACCTGCCAATTCAAGAGGTATAAATATAGAACACAGGATTTACATAACTTAGACCATGCCATGAAGAATCTTCAAGCTTGATGATTCCCTTTGTAATCCCAAAAAAAAAAAAAGTAACAGTGATAAAGAAGGTATAGCATTTACCCAGGTGGTTTGCCATATTCTGTTGTCAGCTCCCCAAAGCGATAATAACACAGCTTGTACCTGACAAAGACCAATTTGGTTATATATGATTTTTTTAAAAAAAACTTATTCCAACACAGATTAGACTTGCATGCATCCAGACTCACTGAAATTTATAAATATATCAAGCAAAGACCATGAGGCAGTGCCAAGAAACTTACATTAGACAGTTCAACATCTTGGGAGCTGCCCCTTTATCTACACGATACTCCCCATTGACAAGGTAATCAGGTTCCTTTATTACTGGGAAAACACCACCACCAATCCTCACCATCCACAGAAATCTACGCAAATCATGAATTATGAGTATAATATAATAAGTGTTGGAAGCAACATAACTGGGAAGAAAAAAATATAACTGAATAGGAAATATGCAAAAGCTCGAAGCCCAGCAGTCATAACAGGTTCGTAAAGAGACTGAAAAGCATGGCAAGAGAGTTAGGCATTCTAAGAAGTCACAAACTCCTGAAAGTTGGAATGATGACAACAGGAATAGAGACAGAGTCATGCTACTTAAAGAATTCTTGCATTCACATCTGGATACAAGTGGCTCCAATCAGGTCGCACAGCTTAAATTTTATGCCAAACACATGTGGTGCCACCTGTATCATTGTTGACAGTTGTGACTGCAAGAAAAGTCTAAGTAGAAATTTTCATAAAGAACTTGCTAGATCTACGTGCATGAAGTAATATACATAAAATGGATGAACAATCCAAATATAAAGCATTGTATCAGAAGGTCTTACTTATTTATATCATCAGAAGAATAACCAGTAACACCACCAAAGACAACTAAAACATAATCCACATCAAGTGATTTCATTATCTCATAAGCCTCATCTTCGTAAGAAGACATTGCACGCCCAACAGTTGCTATGTGTGTATTGTTCCAGGTGTTGTTGTCAACAATGACTGTTCTATTTCCCATGGCAGTGATTTGGTAACCATAATCCCACCATGACATCACCTTAGCATCTTGGGGAGTATTCTGACGAAGCCAAAAATATGCCTCACGATAATCATCAAATATTACCCTGTTACCATGGGCCCCCCTTGCAGCCAAGACAATTGAGGGAGATGAGTAAGCCTCAGATGTGACCCAGGTACAGTGAGTAGCATATCTGCTCAGCAGATAGAAGGCACCAAGAAGTAACACAATGGCACCATTTCTTTGGAAAGGCTGGGAGTGATCAACCAAACCCTGTTTGAAATTGCAATAATTTGTCACATCATCATGTCAATTTTTTTAGAAAAAAGAAAATTTCACCAAAAGAAGTAGTTCATAAAACATTTAAGATACTTTTTTTATTTTTGGAAATCAGCAGAGTTTAATATAAATCTATCTGGTGCAACATCAACTCCACAGCCCACAAAAATCCCTTTTCCAGACTGAAATATTTATCATAATTATGAGAAAGGAGGCAGCACCAATGGGTTGGGAGAAAGTGATGAGAAGTAACATTAATGTTAATCAATACCTCAAGAAAACGTTATCGAGAACTGCTAGTCTGTTCTCGTCAAACTAAAATGCATTTCAACCATAGGCAGACTTAGGTTTGTAGATGAGGGAAAAAAGAAAAAGATCAAAGCATTGAAATGATATTTTTTTTTTTGAAAACCCTTCATTCTACCAGTAACTCAGAAGCATCTTACCTTGGAATAACCTTTTACAGTACTAGTTCCTTTGCTAGAACCACTCTGAACAGCTTTGCTTTTGGTCCTAACCAGCTGAGCCAAATTCTTCACAGTGGCAGAAACTGCAATAGCACTAATAAGGCATATTGCAGGTGTAGCAACAAGAATTAATCGAACCATCACGCCAGCAAAATACATGCTTGTAAGACCATACATAACTATGAAAATTGTTGCGTCTGACAGCCGCTTGAAGCAAAAGTAGAGCCCAGCAGGAAAGAAAAACAGCAGGATGTGGAAATCAAACATAAAAGATGACCAAGCAGTTGGCTGATGCTCAGAGACAGATGCAATGATTGGAATATGATCCTTAGCGTAGGTTGGATCAAGCAAGGAGTAGAACCTTCCTGTCCATGGAGAAATATAACCAGATGCTGTGCCTACTCCCAAAGCAATGACACCAACACTCACAGCAGTAGTTACAGTGATCCTCAAAAAGGCCTGAAACAATTTTGCATCAGCAAGAGAATGCCTCACCCAATCCAAGAAGTAAAATACCTGCAAAGGCAATCCATGTTAGAGCTTGAAATTACGCATCCTAAAACAATTATGTAAAACTACAGATTTATTAATGCCAATATCTACATAGAAAAAAAAAACTTTGAAAATGCATGGTGGTTAATAGAAGCCTTTTTTTCACTAGTATGCAAATATAAACTCACATTTAAGGGAAAGGGTATGCATCAAGCACAAATCAAATGAGTCTTAGTGAAAACTATCGTTTGCTGATATATCTTAACACTCTAGATACTAAACACATAACAACGAAATTCTTTACCATGCCATGAGTAATCCAACGAGTCAATGAAATAGTAAAAGGGAACAAAAGCAAACCTGAATCAAGAAAAACACGCCCATAGCAGCCATATGCTCTCCAGATTGTACGTGCTGAAATCCAACAAATCGAATTTGCATTGCAAGCAACATTCCCAAAATATACATGCAGTTATAAGCAACATACAGTCTCATGGAATACCTTCCCGTGATTAAAAGAACCAACACATAAAGTGGGATCAGATTAATGATAAACACGTAACCACCCCAAGCAGAAACCATGTAGAAGTACCCAAAAGCAGAAGCTAAAGACCATGCAAGCGACCCTGTATTCACCGCCTTCACGAACAAGTAAAACGTCAACAACAAGGCGAAAATGGCAACACCCTCATTATCATATGATCCAGCCACCGACCTAGAAATGTACCCAGGACAAATAGCAATCAATGCTGCAGCAACAAGACCGGCACCCGAATCCCAAATCTCTTTACCAAAGAAATAAGCAACCAAGGTAGTGTTCGATGCAAAAAACGGTGCTGTTAACACACAGACCTCACGGATGTGAACCGCAAACCTCAGAAATCGCAAACCCCAGTAAATTAAAGCGGCCGTGACCATGAGACCCGGGTAAAGAGTGCCTCCAATGATACGACCCAGAGGATACCAACTCTCAGAATCAAACCAGTTCCAGAACTCATAGAAACCTTTCTCAGTCAAGAAAAGCGTGGTCCGGTAATTAAAGTAAGGATCGAACTCATGGATCATGGACTCGTACCGCAGAACACTGAAGAGCCGAGTGATGAAAGCCAAGACATAGACGAGCAATAGGATGGAAACCCGGATCAGCAGCTCCTGCTGCTTGGTTTTCAGCTTAAAACTCTTCAAAGAAAGGATGTTCGACAGATCGGCCTTCAATGCCGACGCCTGCATTGCTGCTTGACCACTCTGATTCGATCCAGATTTTGCAGTCCCGTTCAAGGGTTCAGCTTTCCCGGCCATAATTGCAATAAGAAATCAAGTAACGATCTATGTTAATTGGAGATGTAGAATTACCATCCGGGATTTTCCATCAAAATTTTCACGGGAAAATAGTGAGTCAACAGTGAGATGGATTGTGGATGTAGACCAGTGGCGCAAAACCCTAGATTTAACTGGGATTAGATTGAAGTTCGGTTTTTTGCTAGTTGAAAGAGAGACCCAAATATACGATGATCCGAGCCGACTCTTCGACCAACTGCAGTAAGTCAATTCTTTTGAGGCCAAGTTTGTTTCAGGTACAATTGTTCTTTTCTATTTTTCAATATCGATTTTTTCCCCACATTTTTCTAACTTTTTAATTACATTATATATGATCATCGATGTCAACATAGAATATAGAATTCATAACAAATTATACGGTTAATTAGTTAGAAAAACTATAAATAGCAGTATAGCACAACTCACTTTGAATAGTGTACAATATAAAAAAAATATGGATAAATAATTATAATAAGTATTATTTTTTATAAAGAAATAATACAGCTCATTTTTAAATTTATATGATGTATAAAATCACAAGTTTACTAAATTTTCAAAATGACAACAGTTATCCGTAAAAATAACAATTCTCCCTCTATATACCTGGGTTGTGTTGTAGACTTGTAGTAGATTACCATGGTTTTGATTATATTTTTAAATTTTGGCAAAAACAGAAGAATTCATTTCTAAATTGTATTTTTCACCATTTATTCTTTTTCTAAAATAAATTTGTATTTATTATTCAATGCATCGCACAAGATAATACCAATTTAAATTATTATTGTTGTCACTCCTAAACAGGAGCTCCAAATTACACTACGGAGAATGACGAACCTTTGCAGCAAAAAAAGCAATTGGAAACTCTGAAATTTACAGCACAGTGAATCAGTGAAACATTCATCCGTTCACTGTTTTCAAAACAGAGTCACAAAAGAAATACAATAAGAATCTTGAATTACTTTTATTTCACTTTGATGAATTCGTCTCCAAATAAAAAGTGGAAGAGTGATCCAATAAATTTTCAATGGAAATCAAAAGTTCTCAGCCTTTTCGCACTGAGAGCCAACTATGAAGCTTTGAACTTGTTATAAGATTGAAAGATGTCAAAGTTCTCAAACTATTGGGCCAAGCCCCTGTTCTTGAAAACATCAAGAATGG
This sequence comes from Leucaena leucocephala, assembly GCA_037074615.1. NCBI lineage: Eukaryota > Viridiplantae > Streptophyta > Magnoliopsida > Fabales > Fabaceae > Leucaena > Leucaena leucocephala. The sequence goes on from CM073562.1 coordinate 15,823,619, forward strand.
CAGCTCCAATTTTTGCAGGTGACTCCACTACAGTGACCCCAGCTTCCGTCAGAGTCTTAATTTTGTCCTGAGCAGTACCCTTGCCGCCTGACACAATGGCTGCACCAGCAAAAACCAGACAAATATAATCTCAGTAAAGGAAACGAGCAAAATGAAGGTCTAAATAAACTTTCACTTAATTTTGAAAATTACTCCCTCCAGTCCTATATATTGGTCATTTTCAATAAAAAATTGATGGTCTTATATATAGATCATTTTGCATGAAAATGTGGAGCACTAATTAGCTTTTTCCATAATTACCCCTATTTCCAACTTTCTAGAATTTGTCTTCTCAAATTCATGCTTTTATATAGGGGAAAACTTTGAAATATTTAGAAGAATTACTATGAGATCCTTAAAAAAGAATATAATAATTAAAATGTCCCAATAACAAGTGGCAGCATGAACTTGTTACTATTTCCAGCAATGGAATTTGTTATTATATACTACTGAGTTATTGTAAGACTTTTTAGTGGTTACATTCTTATTTTGAGATCTTATAGTTTTTTTTTTATCATGACAATCAACAACCTAAAATATATATTTTTTTTTAATCTGATGCCACCGGATTCAAAACTAGAAAAAAGATCTTACCTCCAGCATGACCCATACGACGGCCAGGGGGAGCTGTCAATCCAGCAATAAACGCAACAATAGGCTTCTCAGTCCCACTTTCCTGTAAGTCATTCAAAATCTTGGAAGTTATTTTCAGAACCCATGGCCAGAGGTAACTACGTGAACATCCTTAATCTGAAGCAATAAGGTATCATGATGCCTAGTGTTAAGGAACACCAAATGGCCATCTGACTTTTTATACACCAAGAAAGAAGAAGATTTACATTCACAATATATTTCATATTTTGTTGGCTGTTTGTCAACTACAGCCCTCCTTTATGCACCTTGGCATCATTTTTGCTACAATAAATATTTACAAAAATAAAATTTGCATTTAAAACTATATTTCACGTCACGTGTGAAAAAATAGATTAAGTTTAAGAATTTTAACTTCAAAAAAAATAATTTATTGATTTTAAAACAGAAGAAAAAACAGGTATGTGTAAGTTAATCTAATTATAATATAATAGTGACACCACATGTAGTACCCAGCTAACGTTTTAGTGCAGCCTCTGCCAGCGAACAAATTATAAACAAAACCTTTCTCCAGACACATTAGGTAATAGAAATAATAGACTTGTGTTCCTTTCTACAAAACAGGGAAACAAATTTTAACTTTGCAGGTGCTTATAAGAATTTAAGGAACAGAAATCCAAGCACATACAAAACATAGAAAGCAGACCTTAATTAGTGCAGCAGCATCTTCTTCTGCAGTTCCCCCTATCTCTCCTATGAGAATGATGCCTAAATTCCACAAAGAAACAACAAACATATATAAAGAATACAAGCGTGATGAACAAAAATACAAACAACTTATAGTAATATGATAACCCGCACAGGATCATATGATGAATTATGAAATCCTATTCTTTTCTTTTTGGTGATAGAAATACTATTCAACAAAAAGACAAAATGACATATAACTACTCCAAAAATATAACTACTAAATTCAGCGTGATGGATAGGGCCCTATCTCGCTAGACAAAATCCGATTGACCTACTCTCTCTTTCCCCAGCTCACATGAGGTCAATATTCAACTTTCAGACATAATATCTTTCTTTCAACTTTTGACATCACTGTCAAATTTTCATACAATACTTAATGACCCTTTGGCCAGTCACCTCAAAGAGTCAGTAATGTTCCAGGTCATCAAAAATTTGTTTATCTTGTTTCTAGGAAACAAGTGCTTTGGTAAGAATTACAAATTGTACACAGCACCAAGGTTCCGACTCTACCAAGAAGGACAGGCTAGCATCTTACAATGTTACACATCCAATTAAAATGGGGCAATAACCTTTTGAGGATTTCATTTCTTTTGGGTTAGAAAGGGCATTGGTCTACCAATGAGCTCATAGCTCAAAATCACATAGCACCAATCTCAGTCTGTTTAGATTGAGGAGCGCTTCATATCCAGGGTAGTATGTCTACTCCTTTTCTCATGCTCTACTTCTCAGGCTTAGAGCATTTCACAAAAGGAAAAAGTAAATGGGCATTATTTTTTTTTATTCGGACAGAGGAGAAATTGGTTTATTTTTACATCAGAGTTTAAGGATTCTAAACTATGAAGTCAATTTACATGACAGATACAAAATAACAAATGAAGTACCTTCAGTCTGTGGATCTACCAGGAATCGCTCCACACAATCAACAAAGTTTGTTCCATTAAAAGGATCTCCACCTATGCCCACACAAGTGGATTGTCCAAGTCCAACAGCAGTAGTTTGGAAAACCTGAATAAGTCGGTAGATTTCATTGTCATATATCTATGTACATAGGTTTTATTGGCATTAGTGTAGTCTTCAAGACTTCAAAACTAGAGCTCACCGCTTCATATGTCAAGGTGCCAGAACGAGAAACAATTCCTATACGACCAGGTTTATGAATGTAACCTGGCATGATTCCAATTTTACATTCACCTGGCTTGATTATACCAGGGCAGTTTGGACCAATCAAACGAGTCTTGGACTGTCTATTAAGAGCAGCTTTCACTCGTACCTGAAAATTGAAAATATTAACTTCACAGGTTTGTTTAAATGCAGGAGAAAGGTGGATTGCCATACTGCTTTGAATGGCTTTATTAAATGATCATTGTTTCCAAAGACATATGATCAAGATATGCATTGGAAATCTAATTTTCAATGAATAGATTGACTAACAAACAAACTTATACTGTTATACACAACCAATGGAATAATCCAAATGGAAAATTTTGGATCCTAAATAGGATAGGGAAAAGGTACCTGATAGGAATATGAAAACGAATGACAAGGTATTCAATATTTTACATAAGCGGAGTGCTTCTAAATAAGCCAGAGAGCAAAGGTGATATTTAATTGTAAGTTATTGAGTCGCAATGCCATGAAAAATACAAACGGAAACATATTCTGTAGGACAAATTGAATTACCATATCATGCTGAGGAATCCCTTCAGTGATACAGACAACAAGATCCAATTCAGCTTCCACTGCCTCCAAAATGGCAGCTGCAGCAAATGGTGGAGGAACATAGATGACTGAAGCATGTGCCTTTGTTTCAGCTTTTGCTTCAGCAACAGTGTTAAACACAGGAAGTCCCAAGTGTTCGGTTCCACCCTTCTTTGGTGTTACACCACCCACCTATTTGAGCAAAATACCATTAAAATGAATGTATCCCATACCCAACAATCAAACAAAAAGATTCGCCTAAATAGACACACAAGAGAAGAATCAAACAGAAAAACATAATACATGCACACGTGCATTATGAATCCATGTATACCAACAGTTGTTAGCGCATGAAGTACAAATAGAGGAACCTAAATTAAATTCTGTGTAGAAATGGTCTCAACTCTTACAATTATAATAACAGAGTACACACCCAAATCCTTCCAATATGATAAAAACTCTCCCAGATAATGTTTTATAACAATGAAGCCTTATGCTTCTTTTCTTATCAGAAAAAGTCGTCCATATGACTTGTATTGCTCTTCTAGAATGCTAGCATTCTAAGAAACTAAACGAATTGTTCTTATCTGTTGGTAGAAAATGATGACCTTCAGCATAACGGAAAATCCAATGGTTTAATAATAAAATTCAGGAGGGCTCCACCAGTCCGCCCGCATGAGAGAGTAATCTCCAATCAAGAGAGTTTCTAAATTTTAAATTCAGAAGTAAAGCGCATTTTTTGGTTTTTACTGCGTAAACCTATGTAGTAATTGTATGACTCCCAAAATATAAGTTATCATGTCCTTACATGTATATACTTAACGATCAGGCTTTCATGCCCAGAATCACGACTCGCTACAAACGTTTGTCTCAATTGATAAAAACGTATATTCAATCAAAGCCCAATCCAAGAACCTGTCTATAAAAGGGTAGCTTCAATTTCAATCAGAGTTAATCATTTGGCAAGTTGTTTTACCCCTTAAGTTAATCAATAGCACGTAAGCTAAGTAAATTGGATCTTAACATACATATATATAATCATATGTCTCATAGAATTCAGCGGCTTGCTGAGCAGACACGATCAAGAGGGAATATATCGTTCACAGAATTAAATCCCAGTGAAAGAAATAGTTAAAGTTGACCAAACACAGGCAAACAGGAAATACAGATCCCAGAAAAGGTACCATCTTGGTTCCGTATTCGATGGCCTGCTCGGTGTGGAAAGTGCCATTCTTGCCGGTGATTCCTTGGCAGATGACGCGGGTGGTCTTGTCAACGAAAACGGCAGGAGAGGGTGGCGCTGACGTGAAATGGCGCATCTGAGTTGAAGAAGAAGGAAGTGACGGCGATGAAGATGATTTGGCGTGTGATGCTATCGAGCTGATCAACTTAGCTACAGCTCGGCGACCCATGATTCACCCTCGTATGCGATGCTCTTTGCTCTATTTCCCGGTTCACACTCTACGCTTGCTGCTATTACACGCAGGTCACGACCCCGAAGGCATCCCTCGCTCTCTTTTTCATATGAGTTACTTTAATAAATTTTAAATTTATTAATTATTGCATTTATTTATTACATTCTTAGAAGATTAAAAAAAATGTTGAAAATCCCTTATTTTAAAAATTATTGCTTAAAACTATCTAAACACCCAAGTTTTTAATTAGTTACAACTCATTTTTAATATATATAACTTTTATTTATATATATACACAAATATCTTCTATTTTAAATATAATTAAAAATAAATTGCAATGAAAGACTTTTCAACTATCCTCATACAATAAAAATTGTAACGAGAGATTTTTTAACAATTTTTTTAAAAAGAATGTAAGCTTAGGTTTTTTAATCAGATTGTTTAAGGAGACAAATTTGTGTAATATATAAAAAGATATAATCAGTGACTGAAATGATTGGTGGTGGTGGTCTTCTAAAATGGGACAATAGTTCTTATGTGCTATAATAGTGCAAATGTTGAAATTTGCCTGTTGAGGGCTAGCAAATCCTTGTTTCTTCCTAATTAAGATTGTCCGATGGTTCAATGAGGCTAATAGTGTTGAATAAATCTTATTCAAGCCGTATGTTTAGCACATTTATTCTAGTGAATAATTTTTTGTTCATGATGACTATGACATATCCCAATGACAATACTACTTATCATACTTAAATAAGGTCTCAATGATGATACTACTTATCATACTTGAATGAGATCTCAAACTCAAATCTGGCATTGACATGTGTGTAAATTGATTGTATTTTTTTTTTAATACAAAAATTTTTAGAAAGGTGTTGGACTCACCCACGATCCAAGGGCAGAGCTAAATCTCCCTTCCTCTTAGGCGATACCAATGTCAGGTAAGGCGAGCTATCTATTACCCTCAGACGTAAACCTAAGCACCCAAGAACTAAAATACCTCCCCAAGCGTCGCGATTGGAACTACAATAAAATGGTACTCCCCAGGGTTCGAACACACTCCAAATGGTAGTATGTCTTACTCCAAATGGTAAATTGATTGTATTAATAACTGTGGAAGAACGGATCAGTTTACAAGCCTTGATGGAACTAAGTGGGTCGAATGGATGAAGCAAGTAACCATGGAATATCTTGTTTGCATACATGTGTTGAGATATATGATGTACTACACATGTAGGAAAATGTTTTCTCAAGAGAAATAGAATCACACAGATAATGATTTTGTCAAAATTGGTTTATTTCATTTATTCATTCTATGAGCATATTTTAAAATTTTCAAAATTATCAAATTTACAGAAAACTGTCATTTGATGAAGCAATTACTTATTTTATAAAATGAATAAGATTCACTAACATATGAAATTCTCGAAGCACTGTAAAGTAGAGATTTTCCATTATAAATAAGGCCACAAGCTCTGCTATTGGTTAAAGGCTAAAAAGCCAAACTTTTCCCACCATCAAATACAAATACTCTATTTGATGCCGGAAATGCTCTTAGGCTCAGTTTCCTTCCTGGATTTGCAATTCAAAGTTAATGATCAGTAATATAGTATGAACAAAAATGTCATATAAAGGTTATCATAAGACAATAATTAATTGCATATTGGAATAAAGGATCAAATCCATCACCTTTAAGTATTAGTTTACACTTGAAGAGGCAGTCTGCTTTCTTCCTCAGCAAGTGTCAAAAGTTGTGACGTCCTTGGAGGCAACTGCATCAGACATGCATATGATGCAATAATATCTGATAATCTAAACTGCGAAAAAACCGTTTTGCAAGCACTATACTTTTATTCAATTTTTAATTTGGTACTTGTCATTTTTTCTTTCTTCAATAAATTTTTTTTGTTCGGTTAGCACAATTAATTTCTGTACAGCAGTTAATAGTGTTAACAGAATAAAGTTTTACAAAAATTAACAGTGTTAACGGAGCAAAAATTAAAGAATTTAATATAGAAAAAAAAACATGTAGTCACCAAATCAATATTTGAGAGAAAATATAAATACCTGCCGGAATAGTTTGTCCTAAAGAAAAGAAAAATGCTTCCTTTCACAATTGAGCTAAATAAATACCTACTCCCTTTGAAAGAAGGTTAAAAGCTACCACATTAGGTCTTCGGACCTCAAGGGTGTTCGTGGACAAAACAATAAAGTCATAAGAGCTTCAACAACACTATTTCTGGACATTGTAACTGAATTTGTAACCTCAAGATAATCAATTGAGAATCAAATTTCTTGGCACTTTGATTTCTCAATAATGCAATGCGGCCAGGTAAATGCTGCTATTCCAATAAGATGCTCAAAACCTCAAACCGTCCTTAGTAGCAAGAGAAGTACAAATACCAGCAATTTACCTGAAAGAGACCATATTGCATTCACATTTTTGCCTGAAGTTAGAAACGCGATGAATAAAAAGCACAACAGGTAAACATGCAAACAAATTATTTTCTAATATAAGTCAATTTATATATTCAAGGATATTCAAGGACCCACGAATCACATATTCATGATAGTTGACCTCACCTTCTCCAAGAGAAGGTGTCCCAAAGGTCTTTGAAATAAGACAAAAAAAAGAGGATATTTATTCAGTTTGCCAAACGAAACAAACATCTGGAAACCATTCAAGCAAGTTCAACTTACCACTCTAATTTATGCTTGTACTCCAAAAATAAGTTCAGATATTGAGTTTCTTCGTTGTAAAACAGCCTAATTAACTTTCTTTTTATGTCCACAATATGCTGCAAGGAATTATCAACTCGCTTTATGAAATACAAGAACACTGTATTATAGCTGCGAGTCAGATTGCTTAAATTCTAATTCAAAAGAAAAACCTGAGATGCCCCCCAAAGTTCATTAATCAAATTCTGAACGCACGAACTGTGATGGAACCAAGCTTTTGCGACACATTTCTCTAAAGAGATATAAAGCTGCATCAACCATTTTTATCTTACAGAATCCATTGATCAGTATGTTAGAACTAAATACATTAGCTACTAAACCGCTTTGAACCATCCTATTGAATACTTCCTTCGACTCACTCACATTATTCATCAGACAGTATCCAACAATTAAAGAATTGTAAGATACATCATCTGGTCTCTCACCACATTTCATCATCCTAGCAAACACTTTTTGAGCTTCTATAACCTTCCTTTCTTTACAAAACACATCAATGAATATATTAAAGGTATAAACATCAGGTTTGATGCTTTTCGATACCATTTCATGGAGCAATTGAGTAGCTTCTTTCCAATGCCCCATGCTGCACAAGCCATGGATTAGGGAATTATAAGTAATAATACTAGGCAGAATTCCCTGATCCATCATTGTTAAATACAATTGATAGGGCTCAGTGACATGTCCGCATTTGCAAAGGCTACCAATGATAGTATTGTCCATGACTACATCTGGCTTAATTCCCTTCTTCTCCATCATAGGGGCCAATTTAATGGCAGACTTTATTTTTCCTAATTTACAGTCCATTGATTAAAGTTCCATAACTATATGCATCCAATTGAAATCCTTTAGCTATTAAGTCGTCGTAAAAGTCTAGTGGTTCCCCAACCTTGTTACCGACACAGAGCCCTTTTAATACCCTATTCAAAGTTATAGTTGTTGGTTGAAGACCGATCTTGAGAATCCTCCCCAATGTTAAGAAAGCAGAATTCATCTGACCAACATTGCAGTAAAAATTGATCAAGATGTTCAGTGTAACTAAAGAAGGAGTAAATCCCTTGAACTGCGCTTGAGCAAACAATGAGATCGCTATTCGATATTGTATAATCTTGGCAATTGATCCTAAATGATTGGTAATTTGGATGATGGAAGGTGGGGGACGCATATGGAGTAAGAGATTGAATGAAGAGACGCTGTTGTCCATGTTGATTGCATTTAAGGTATGGGAATAAGCAAAGAACTTGGGATTGAGGGTATAATAGAAAGAGGGAAGCATGAGAGACGAAGAAGGCGGAAGAAGGTGAGCAATTTTGGGCAATGCATACCTTGAAATTGGACGCAAACGATGGAGATGATGCATGGCTAAGCAGATGAGGCACGATCACGGCGAACTCCAACGGCTTCGAATCGAAGGATATGCAGAGAAGAAGGATTCAAGGGTTTTTCTTGGGGTGAAAAAAACATTTTCTTCCCCAGCGCTTTTCCTTGATTGGCTAATTGAAATTTGTAAGCAGCTTGATGGCACCGTTCCAAACGCACCGTTTCTCTTCGATTTGCAAGAGCATGGATGACATGTTATAATGTTGTCCCTTGGACCAATCTGGAGGCTATCATTCAGTCATCCTTGGACTATGTTGTTGGTTCAAAGAGGTAATGGGATGCGAGATGATCAAACATAGATAATAGATTTTTGTATAAAAAAAAAATATAGATAATAGATTTTCATTCATTCATTCAAGTGCGCTTTTATTTGCCATGTTTAATTGGAGATAGTTCTCCCCCATATGATCTTATTTGTCTTTCAGAATTATGTATTTATTGTACTTTTTAGTAAAACCCCCATATTGATTTTTATATTTTTTCAGTGAAATAAGTTTTTTATGTATATTGTTTAAATTATGATAATGAATTTGTGATTTATTTGTGCTCATTCTAATTGATCAAATGAACTTTTGTTTTTAAGTTGACGAGTTCAAAACTTTTATTTAGGGGAAGGAAGAAGAATTTTTAATGAGTTAGATTTTTTAAAAAAATGAAAAAGTAGGATTAAAACTTTAATTAATTTTTTATTATTTTATTTTATATATTCTCTTTATTAACATTTTATAGTCCCACTTATCCATTTATTTTTCCTTGTACTAAACAATCCCTGAAGCACTACTTAATAATCATTGATCAGTAGTATAGTTTGAACCACCAAGATGCCGAATAAAGGTTATTATACAAGCCTAATGAGATAAGACATTATAGTCAACTAGGGTTCGATTGAGGCAATGAGGTAAGTCCTATTTGGAAACCTGGAAACCACAAAAGTGGTTTTAAAACTTTTTTTTTTAATAAAATCTAAATTTTAAAATTTTAAAATAAATAATTATATTTAGATAAATTGTTAAAATTTAAAATAACTCCACTTAATATTTTACCCTTATTTTTTTATGCACTCTCTCATCTCTCATATTTTTAATAAAATCATATACTTTCTAATAATTTTTTAATTACAAATATCATTCTAATAATAACTATCTAAATACTCATTTATTCAAAATCACTTTTTTCTATAAACTATTTTCTAAAAAAAATTTTCTAAAAACGGTCTAAAAAACACTTTTTTCTTTAAAAACTTTCCTAGACTTCTATCCAAACAGCTTATAATCAACTGAAAAAGACATAGTTTATCCCTTTCTTGTACTAAAAAGATTTTAAAAAAAAAACTAAAAAAGACGGAGTCGGACGGGAATACCCAAAGTATCCTTCAAATGGATCTTCTAACTGTGGCTATCCCAGATTTTGCAGATTGTAAAACTTGTCATTGTGCTCTCTTCTTAATAATGCTATATCTTTTTTTATCCCACCTTAAAAAAAGATTCATGATATACATGTAAACATGTTAAATTTGCAGGGCAGTATACCAAGCTCATACTTTATGCAGGAATTTCTGCTTCCTGCATTACCAATAAGCCACTGTGGATGAACTGTCCTACAACGACATAAACAAACCATGCTTCAAAGTTAATGATCATCAGCTGTATGGCATGAATTGGTAACCTCAAGATTATCAATTGAAAATCAAAGTTCTTGACTCTTCATTCACAAAGCCTAGAACAAATATGTAACTCTTCATCTGTTAGTCTCCTATAATATTAGCACCTGAAACCAGACATATGTTAGTCTTCATTTACACAAAGCTCAAACTGTGTGACTATTGTGTGTGAGAGGGAGAGGGAACGTGGAAGGGAAATATTATACAAGTTTTTTAAAATAAGTAATGTTTATAAAATTAACTCACCAACCACATAAAAGTCTACTTCAGATAGAACCAACTACGGCTTAAGGATACTTTTACACAAACTCCTTTAGAAGTCACCACAGAATCATCGTCTCCGACCAAGGGATTTATTATGCAGCTCCAGTAAGCCTTGGAGAGATTCCAAAGCCCACGCATCCTCAGTTTGAGCATATACCTTTTGACTTAGAGAATCTATTATAATGCTGGCATTACCAAACCCATATATTTGATGACCATTGTGCATTCTGCCAGGTTTAAGCTTGAATAGCAAACCATGTTGTTGGGCATGGGCCTCAATGACTTCCTTTAAGCTCATCTCATGTACGCCAGCGGCACCATCCATATGGGCAGCACTCCCCATGCCTGAAGGCGCTTGGGTTTGAGCATGAGCTGCTGCTTTCTGCTGAGCCTCAAACTGCCTTTGCTCAAGTACCCTAAGATAGCTGATATTTTCTTTCAAGCCAGGTTGGACCACCTCCATACCTTCAACAGCCTGGTTCATCATATCAAGACCGCAGTTTAACTGATATCGAATACTTTCATTAGCCAAAAGTTCCTTTGGAATAAGTTCTTTCCAGCCCAAGTACCATTTTGTAACTTCTTCAAAGTTAGGGTTAGAGCACAACCAATGATACAAAACCTGAAGCCACTTGGTGAAGAAGAACTTTTCCATTATATCAACCATCAGATGAATTGGGACAGCAGAAGCCCAATTCATCACCCAATAAAATTGATCAAGCTTCTGATCTGCTGGGTTCACTTGGAACTCTTGCAGGACAAGCTGCAACTTTGGCACAATAAATCGAAGCATAAGCTGTTCCCAACTCACTGAATCAAATACGGTCTTCCAAGGTGACAATATAGCATGAGCAGAGCCATCGCTTGGGTGCCAGGCACCAAGAACAGTACTCAATTTGAAGCGTATCATCTGATACATGCCCTCTAACTTGTGTCCTAACAAAGGTAACCATGGGTGCACCCAAGTATGAATAGGAATTGTCTCACGATGTGGTTCCCATGTATCTACAGCACTGGCCAATTTTGGCATGATTATATTCTCCAACATGGTTGTGAGAACTGAAGAAGGAAGCAACTTTTCCCATGACTCCAAAAACCGTAACATGGGCTCCGGATCCCGTGCCTGCCAAGTATTGATACCTGAAATCCTGACAGCTGGTAATACAACTTCAGAAATCAATTGAGTATAAGGCGATGTTACATCCCAGATATCAAGGCAATCTTCTTCTTGAAGCAATGCTTTCCACCGTGACACCAACTCTAACCCATGTGATGGATTTTGAAGAGGATCCCATCCTTGGAATACTCTAATAAACAAAGGCAAAGCATATGAGGAAGCAATACATGACAAGTTACACAACTTGTAGCTATCAGCGTATCTTTTCCGCAGGTCAGCAAAGCACTGTGCAAGCAAATCCAATGTCAATGTCCCCATGGAATTCTCTTTTCCAACTCGGTCCAGCACACTTTCTATTTCCTCCAAATCTTGCAACTGCTTTTTTTGGTGTGCTACCTGAGTTTCTAACTTCTCTTTCTCTTTTTTCAAGCTGAGTGCTGTCTCCCTCTCTCCCCTCAATTTTCTATCAATTTCTTGGATGTCTGCTTCAGCCAACCTAACAATTAACCCCACGTTATGCTGAAGCTCTGGCATTGGAATATCATTTTCCTTAGCTTTCTCCTCGGCATTCAAATCAGACAAATTCGTAATTACTCGGACCTGTGGCCCTCTCATATCAAAAACCTTCTGAACAACCTCCAGACCCTGTTCTTGATTGCTTACTAACAATTCCTCAGCAGTAATATAATCATCCTCATCTTTCTTCTTCTTTGACCTTGATTGCTTTGACCACAACCTTTCCTTTGCTCTAACCGCTGTAGGTTGAGCAACTCCAGGCAATGCGGTCTTCTCAACTTGAACACTTGACAAAAGAGTTGTTCCCTTCGAGTCACTAAATCCAATGCCTGTATTCTTGGCCCTCAAATGAGCCTCAACAGGAGCAACAATACCTTGTTCATTCTTCCCAAGACCACCTCCTTTATAACCCATCTTCTCCAACAACTTCATTCCGATCCCCTTTGTATGCTTCTCAAACTTCCCAACATCTGAAAATCCATCTTGAGCTTGAGCTTTTCCTTGAGCTCTCTTCTTTTCCAATTTTGCTCTCTCCTTTTCCCTCTCCCTTCGCATTGCTCCCTCCTTAATCTTCTTTCCAAATGCTGTAGGCAGAAAACCGTCATCACCATTATCTTCATCAGAAGCATTTTCACGATGAATAGTATTAAAACCTAACCCAGAACTAGAAGTGCTAGTAGTTCCCATGCCAAGACCTAAAACTGGCCTGTCCTCACTAGTATAATTTTCTTCTTCAATCTGTTCTTTAGAACGGTTACCATCTTGATTAGGCATAAAGGTTCCAGTAGAGACAAAATTCACAGGCTTGGTGAGGTCAGGCTTCTTAGATAAGTCATCTTTTCTACGTTTTCTTTTTGAATAATCCTCTTCATCATCATCAGAGTCTGCAAACACCCCATAAAGAACATCTTCTCTGGTTTGAGTGCGTTTCTCTTTGTGCTTTCGATAGTAGAACTCACCACCAATCCATTCACCACCTTCAAAATCATTATCCATACCAAATCTCTCCATCTCTTGATACTCATCCATCTTTAGTTCTTTACAGGCAGAAAACCTAAAAGTTAAAACAATAACCCAAAAAAATTGGCAAATTCAAAGGGTATTCCGACTTGACAAAATAAATCTTGTTCACTTGAAGTTTTTCATATGACAAACAAAATGAGATTCATTAACAAAATACATCAGGCATGATAGAATAAAATCATTCATGAATTAACGGTAAGAAATTAACAAGAACAATGTTAAGAAATTAAGAGATAGGGTTTTCTAAATTTCCCTTTGCTAACCTATAGCTAGCTAAAAATGAGATTCGTTAAGCAACATAGCAATTCAAACCTCTCCTAATTTGCAAACGATTAAGAGAAAAAAACGGAAAGAAACCGAGTGCAAATACGAATGAGGACTAGGGACTGGGAATCAGGATTTTTTTTAATTCAGTAATTATGTGAGTGTGTCTGTTCTTTTTAATGTGGATACAAAATTAAATTTTACTTGAACAGAAGACTAGTGGAGGAAGAAGATGGAGGTGTCAGTAGGGAGAGTAAGTGGCCACAACCAACCCCCTGGGTAATCATTCAGGACCCTGCTGCCCTCAAAGGAGGACGAGTTGGTCCTTTTCCAACTGCAGAATTGCCAGCTTAACGGCAGCCCAACCCCAAAAAACTGTAAATTTTTATGAAAATCACTATAAAGTGGCAACAGAACCTTAATATATAATGATTGCTAATAGGGTAGAAGTTAATATGACATCAATAAAATGAAAGTGTGTTTCATGCCAATGGTTCAATCTCTACTCCTAATTCTTGCACCCCATTCAAAGTTATCATATCTGGTCGAAGACCCACTTTGAGAATCCTCCCAAACATTGAGAAAGCAGAATACAACTGACCCACATAGCGTAACAATTAGTGTGCATAAAGAATGTCCCATGAACTCTACTTGAGCAAAAATTGAGATAGCAGTGCAATGATGTCTAATATTGGCAACTGATCCTAAATGCTTAGTAATTAGTATTATAGAAGGTGGAGGATGCATATGGAGCACGCGATTGAATGGACGACGGCAACACTGTCATTGATGGTTAGCCTTGCGATTGAGGGAATTAAGGGAAGAGAGAAGAGGAAAAGATGAAGAAGATGGGAAAAAAGTGAGAATTATGGGGCTCGCATACCTTGAAACCGAACACAATAGGTGGAGACGAGGCCCGAGCACAACAAACTCTGAAGGCTGAAGCGGAACAATGGAGGTGAGGAGGCCACAAGAGTGCGATTCGAATGGAGACGGCGGCGCGAGTGAGGCGGTTCAAGGACTCTGGTATCTGTGATTGGGGATTCCGGATTCGAGGTTGAGAGGGAGAGACGGATTAATTTTTTTGTCAGGGGTTATCGGAAATGGGCCCCAATCGTTTCAGTTTATCCTTTCAATTTCACAAAGCCAAGGGAGAACAAGCAGCCAGCAACAACGGAGAAGGCGAACGAGGAAAGAAGACAATGAGAACGTCAGAACGATGGGAGCTAAGTAAGAAGACGACCCTGGAGATGGCCGATGGGGTTAGCGATTATCATGATAGAATGGGATTAGGGTTTAATTTGGTAAAATAATAATAATAAATAAATCAACGGCCAGGATTATAATAAGATGAATGGCCAAGATGTTTCTCTGATTTAATGAAACGGTGCGCTGGGGATTAGTTTGGCACGTGCTGATCCTACAGGCATTGTTTGATTCACGTAAAAAGATAGTATGTTAGTTTAATTTAAAAAAAATAAAAAAAGTATAAAAAATTAATTAATAATACTTTTTATTTAATTTAAAAAGAGAAGAAAAGAAAGATAAGTTAATTAAAAATTAATAAATATATCTTTATCTCTTTATTTAAATTTATTTACTATTTATTTATAATATTTATATCAAAATTATTATTTTTTAATTTATGAATCTTAAATTTTTTTATTTCATTTATATATATAATAAAATTAAAAAATTAAAAAATAGGATAAAATTTTAATATTATTTTTTATTAATTTTATAATTATTATATATTTTAGTATAATATATAAATAATTTATTATGCTTATTAAATTTTAACAATTAAAAAAAATAAATATGAAAAAAAAATTAAAGGTATAATTAAAATATTAAAAATACATAAAAGACAATTTAATTAAAAAGGGATAAAAAAATTATCTCCTCTCTAAAAATCCCCAATTTAAAGGGGAAGTAAATGAGGGAATGAGAGCACATAAAGATAAAAAAAATCTCCCCTCCTCTCTCCTCTTCTCTATCTTTTTCTTAGTTAAATACACTTTCTCCTTCTATTTCTTCCCCTCCACTCCCATCCAAAACCCCTCCACCAAAGCCATAGTGACAACTGTGAGGAGGACAGATAGAGGTGACAATGCGGGCCAACCCGCCGGATACGGGTTGGCCCGCCGCGGGTTGGCCTGAAAGCGGGCCAAAATTAACCGGCCCGCTTTCAGGCGGGTTGGTGAAACACTAACCCGAGCCCGCCATGGCGGGTTGGCGGGCCAGTTTTTTTTTTAAAATTATTTATTTTTTTAAAAAAAATATTTTCATATATATATATATATATTTAAATAATTTATATATATCAATATTAATTGAAAGTATGATCTAAAATTGTCAAAATATTTATTTTTTTAACTTTATCATTATCCATATATAAATCTTTCACAAGTAAAATAATAATAAAATAAAATATATATTTAAAGAAATCACTTGATAAGATAAAGTTAGCATAAATTAAGTATAATGTAAACTTTAATTTGGTTAAAACTCTAAAATTAATAAAGTGTAATATAAATAATAAAAATTAAATTTAAAAAAAAAAGCGGGCTAAACGGGCTAACCCGCCAACCCGGCGGGTTAGCCCGCCGCGGGTTCGGGTTTGGCGCCAAAATAGGTTGTCAATTTGGCAACTCAACCCGCCATAAAATGGCGGATTGGTGGGGGCCCAACCCAAATTTCCACCTCGAAGGACAGATAAGAAGAACTAATGGGAACAGATTCATGTTACAATAGTTAATAGAAAAAAATTAAAAATTTAATTAGAAAAGAAAAACTCGTTATTACCAAATTAACAATTGAAAAAAAAAAGTATAATTAGGAAAAGAGAGTAAGTAGGTCAGGAAAGAGGAATTCTTATTCAATACTAACTTTAGGCTCAATACAATTGAGAATTTTAGTTCTATTCTATAGTAATAGGAATAATAAAATAACAATAATTCAAAATTAAATCAAATCAAAATCTTAAAAGATTATCCTAAAATTTTAAATTATAGGATAATATAGATATCCTATTTTATTGAGATAATATAAAATATTAAAAAGATAAATAAATTAATAAAAATTAATTCTAATGAATAAATATCCTTATTTAATATTCCTAATAGATAATTATAGATATCTTAATTAAACCTTAATTAACCCCTTATCCTATATCCCACCAATTTGTTTTTGTGTTTTTCACTTCATCAATAATTTGTTTTTAAAATAAGTTTATGATATGAGATGAAGTTGAGTATATAAGTATATATAGAAATTTTAAAAAAATCAAAACATAAGAAAGGAAGATTATATTATTAATATATTATTAACTTTGAATTATTTTTCACAAATCATAGGTTTAATATACCCATAATAATTTTAATTAATATTATACATAAATCAATAGCCCAAAATCATGTATGCCTCCACATTGGCAACTGGGGATTCCAACAACGTGGGGTTTCATTTCATGTTAATTTATTTTCCCTTTCTCTTTTTTGGGGCCTAATGAAAGTTATTTGAGTGTTGAGACTAATCTTATTCCATGTGATGTGTAAGGAATATTTTGACACTAAGGTAGGCTTTTTTGTTGGGTAAAAAAACTGAAGGTGATTTCTATTAATTTGGTATTTTTCAAAAAAAAAAATAAAATGAATAAGAAGTTGCAAAGTGCAGGGGTTTCAATTTTTAAAAGTGAAAGGCAAATTATATGGCCTTAATTAATAACCCTTTTGTTTTACCCCTTCAAAGTTGATAAGTTGATGATCAGTGGTATAGTACGAACAAAATGGCAAATAAAGGTTATTTACCATAAGACTAAAATGTAATTACATAACGGAACAAGAAAAAAAAAAACGATTGGCTTCATAAAAGAAAAACACCGACCAAGTAAAAACTCTCACAAGTTTTGGGAAATTAATCATAGTTTTAATTTGATTATAATTTATTATATAAAATTTAGTGTAAGTTTAGTTTCTTTTAAAATTATAGTTTTAAAAATACTTTTAATCTAAATCATGATTTAAGTTAAAATTAAACAAATATACATTAAATATTTAAAAGAGTTTTTAGAGTAAATTTTAATTTTGAATAAATTTATGGGAATAATTTTTATTAATAAAAGTATTTTTAAACTGTATAATGATCACTGTATTCTTGTATTTTTCTATCATTTTACTTTATATTTTTTTTATTAATTTATTTATAAAAAAGTTATGATATTAATAACTATATAAATATTTATTTTTTAAAATTATTTTTTTTCTAGAAGTTTTTTTCTAAATTTTTTTACAATTACTTTTAAAATATATTTTTTATAAATATTTCTCTAAAAATTAACTTAAATAGGCCTTAACCCAATACAATTTATTTTTTATAATTTTAATTTAATTTTAATTTAATTTTTAAATTTTAACTTTATCACAATCTCTATAATTTAATTATTTAAAATATTATTTTTTATATTTTATAAAATAAAATTATATAATTTATAGAATCTAAGAAATAAAATTTAAATAGTTAAAATGAATTATGTCGATATAATATAAAATTTATAAGTTGAGTTAGTGATTTAAAATTATAAAAAAATTAATTTTTCAAAGTGAATTCAAAATCTTCAAAACGCATTTACATGCTTACCCCAAATACTCTGCAATTTCTCAACAATGCATTACGGACAACAATTGCTGCTACTCCAATAAGATGTTGTGAACCTGAACCAAAACCATAATAGCAAGAGAACTAGAGGTACAATCACGCCTGCAATATTCCACTATAAGAAAACGTATTTCAGACATTTTTTTAGTATAAAATTTTTAAAAAAATATTAAATTTATCTATAATTTAAAAATAAAATAAAATATTTATTTTTTTAAAATAATATTAATATTAAATAGATTGAATTATTTATTATGAAATACAATGAATTAATAACACAACAAACGCTAATGGGCTTTGGTAGGTTCTGCATTTATAAGCACTCAAACTAAAAATTTTATATTTAAGAAGTTAAAATCCTTTCTCACGTGCACGGTGAGCTCCCAGGGGCAACAATCCAACTATTTGCAGAGAAAAGAGTATTTCCTGGAATTTTCTGGATCATTGTTGCATTTGCATTCGAAACACAACTCATTGGTATAACGAAACGCACCGTTTTTCATCAATGAATCTGCTCTGAAGACTTGTTGAAATAGATCGGACGGATGAAAATCCCCTTCTTCTGGGGCACTTTTGAGACGGCTACTTCAGGCGATCTAAATGGGAGAATCTGAAATTGTCTCCGCTCCAGTTCGGAGTTGAGCGAGGAGATAGTAGTCATCGTAATGGTGCGTGCAGCGAAGAAGGGGGAAGCAAGTGGGGAGCAAAACCCGGAAGCGGTAGAGCGCAAGAGGCTCAAAGGTTTGGCCTTTTCTAACGGCATACTCTCTGAGACACCCGCGAAGAGCCATGTTTATCTCAAGCCTTCCAAGACAGGGGTTAAGCATCACGGCTCAGACATTCTCAGGAAATCTCAGAGAAAGAACAGGTACTTGTTCTCCTTTCCGGGACTCATTGCCCCCATCGGCGGTGGAAAGATTGGCGAACTTAAGGATTTGGGAACTAAAAACCCCATTCTCTACCTCGACTTTCCTCAGGTTCTTCATTTCTTTGTTTGACCCGCTCTTGAGGTTTTGATTCATATATCTTACTTCATTCTATACCTCGATTCCTCTCAGGTTCTTCATTTCTTTGTTTGTCCCGCTCTTTTGGTTTTGATTTATATATGTGCTATGTTGTGGATTCTAAGTGATAATTATATATTAATAATTAGTGAACATAAAAAGAAAATAGTTGCATGGGAATTGACGGACACATTTGAGGACTTTCGGCAAGTGTAATTTTATGTTCAATTGTTTACTTGCTTTCACTTATTTTGGAGCATTTTTCAAATTTGTGAACCAATGAAGTATGGAGTTTTGATTGGGTCTGGTGGATTCTAGCAATATGTAATTTTATGTTGTAATCTATTTCTGCCTTTTACTTTTCAGGGCCAAATGAAGTTATTTGGGACCATCGTATATCCAAAGAACAGATACCTGACTTTGCAGTTCTCTAGAGGCGGAAAGAATGCTATTTGCGAGGATTATTTTGACAATATGGTTGGTTTTCCCCCTCCTAGTTATTTACATTTTGTTTTGGGACCTGAATTAGAGCTAAGCAACAATATACTTCTGATTGATGTGTCAACTGTAATGGAACTAGTTAGACAATAGTTGATAAGAGAATAGAATGACTGAAAAATAGAGAGCAAGAGAGACTTCGAAATCTGATTCCATCAGTACACATAACATTCAAGAATGATCTGTTTTATGGCTATGTCAGAGTTAGTTAGAATTTCAGCTCACTCCCTTAACTGTTATGATGTTATTAACCAACTCCACTTCTTCTGCGTTCATGATATGCCTAACAATACTTCAACCTATAAAGCCCTTGACTTCAAGGGTGACTACTGTATTGCAAAAATCATAAAGCTGAACCTGAATGACAGCTAACAAGCCCTATTGAATTTAGCCATTGTATTTAAAAAACCCTGTCACATCCATCTAAAGGGATACTGAAGCATCTGCACTAAATCTTGTAAGTGGAGTTAACTAAAGGCCTGTTCTTGTTCTTTTGAGAATATATGAAGTAGTTTGCCTACAAAGATTCTTGAAATTTCTTTTTCTTCTTTTAAAGTTTGTGCTTTAATTGTAATGTTCACACCTATGCTTGTGATAGGCTTTGAACCTATGTTTTATCCAGCCTTTCTCCCCTGTATCATATTCCTGTTTAGGTGTAGCCACAGTAAGCATTCTTTCCTTTTCCTCTTGTGACTTTATTAGTCAAGGACTAAAAATAACATGCATCTCTTTTTGCTTCTTCAATTCCAAATTTGTATCTTCTAGAATAGGGAATTTGGTCATTTATACTTACATTCATTATTGGCAATATCTTGAATATACCAGATTGTATTTTCGGAGGTATGGTGGATTGGGACAAAAGATGAGAACCCAGAAGAAGCCAGACTTGAATTTCCCAAGGAATTGTATGAGGTCAGTGCATTTTAAAATGTTAGTCCTTACTTGCAACTTTTACTTTTCTAGTTCGGCAGAGAATGAAGTATCTTTTGTGATTCAACTATACATTTCAGGTACAACCAGCTGAATATGACTTTAAAGGTGGTGTAGGTGCTGCGTCTGTAGTTAATCAAGGTGTTCCCAAAAACAGGATGCAATGTGCTGAGAAACAGTCACCAAAGACACCCACTGAGGATGATTTATCTGAAAGTGAAAACAATACAAAAGATACAAAGGAAGTTGTTCCAGTTCGACGCTCAGAGAGAACCCCAAGAAAATCATACAAGTATTAGCCTTCTCTTCTTTACAAGATCACTTTGAAACTGTGCCTTCATGCCCAGAAGTTGTGACAACTGAAGAAATAATTATTTCCAAAGAAACTCAGTATTTTTCGCAATATTAACTTATATTTAAGTGTTGAGCTAAGAAGCACTGTAATAAGTATGTTTATTGGGTATAACAAGATACAGGATGTGCAATCTCTAATCTTTTAAGATATGAGTACAGGATATTTGTGTGCAATAAGTTAACACATGACTAAACTTCAAAGTGTATAATATTGTCTGGTTGCAGTTAAATTTTATGCCACCAGCGATTTAAACTTAAAAGGTCATTCATTAAACTGTTCTTATTGGTTTAGATTTGCAGATGCTTCTAGTGATGAATCTCCTGAAAGCAGCCCAGATCTCTCTGAACATGAAGAAAAAGTAAGTTAATACTGCTGCTAATGATCATAATATCATAAATATCCTTATAATTAGTTCACTAGCAGTTTTAATCTTCATTATCCCCCCTTGGAGTTTGATATTATTATACCCGATTGACCTAGAATTTTATAACTTCATTGAACAACATACAGTATATATTTAACTTGCATCCTATATGTTATGTCCCTTAATTTAATGATACAGAAAGAAAGTCCATACATGGTGATTGGTGATGTTCATGAGGATGCTGTAGAAGAAATTCAGCCCCCTAAGGAAAATATGAAGGGTGCTTCAGGATCTGTATCTAAAAAGGTCTCTCAAGTTTCTTCAACATCTGCAACCAAGGAAGTTTCAAGCAGTAATCGTGGTTCACTCGTCCAAGCTACTTTATCCACATTATTCAAAAAGGTGGAAGAAAAGGTAAGCTTTTTCTTTAAATTTTGGCATGGGAACAAAATGCAGATAAGTGTTAAAATTATGGACATCTACAAATATCGTGTACCGGCCAGTCTTGGAACATGGATCAATCTTTTGAACGGCATAACTAAAATGTAGAGCTTTAAAGAGATATAAGAAAAGAAAACAAGGGACTTTGTTCTGTGTCTCAGTCTGGGATATTGTAAATCACCCTATATAACTTAATTGTGCAAAATCATAATCTTCAAACTTGAATTTACTATAATTTGTTTATTTCTCTTATTGGACCTTTCAAGTAGGAGAAAAGTAGATCGTGGATGTATATCTTCTGTCAGTATGACAACCTAAGTGCTTCGTTCAGAACATCTTGCTTCCTATTGACGAAATTTGATATTCTGCTCGGTACATCTAGATATTGGTCAGATTGATTGATTCTCTAAACTCTTCCATTTTCAGAAGGCTCCAAGAACCCCAAAGAAACTTTCAACATCAAAAGGTAGTTAGTTTATACATTTTTGGGTAGTCATATTATGGAAATTGGATAATTAAAGTTAATGATGTTTTCCAGATTCCACCAAAAAGTTGCAGGATGCTGGTTCAAAACGGAATTTAGATCTGGTTCTTCTTCTAAGTTTTCTGAATCTCTTTCACTTTGTGTGGGGATAACTTTTCCTTAAAGGTAGAATACAAGCTGAGGTCTTTTTGGCTTTTGTTGCAGGATGGGTCCAAGAAAAGAGTAAAAAAGAGCGAGGACGATGATCCTGGTTATCATTCTCTCCCTCTCTTCCCTCTAAATGTTTATGGGACAATTAATTTTAAAAAAAAACTTAGATTAATATAAAATATAAAATCCGTTTCTATTTGCGCTGTGCACAAGTTGTCAACAATGCAGCACGTTTCTCAAGCTCTATATAATGCATAAGTGTTGAATTTTTAGAATTCATGGATGTAGACTACTCTTGCTTATGGCAGCATTATTGAGTCATCATTAAGTGTTTAAGAAACTTTGAATTTGGATATTATATTTGGAAGAGGAACTGTAGATCCGTTTAAGATTTGACATTGTACTTGATCAACGGATTGAAGTCCTATGTTGGCAGTGTCAAATGCAGTAAAAACTTGTTTCTGATGGAACATCTGCCTTCAAATCTCCAGTTCAAGACAAGAAACTAGTGCTTTATGCGATGTGTTCGTGACTGTATAATGGATATCCGTCTAAAAAATGTGAATAGATTTGAATCTAGCCTTCCAATGCATTAATTTTTTTTTTTTATGTTTTTGACGTATCTAAAACTTTATGATTTAAAACTTCTGTATTGATAAAAAAGACATTGCATTTATGAAGCTTTGGCAGGTTTTGCTTATGCTTTCGATTTTGTAGGTGGAAATAAGGCCGCGAAGGGTAAAAAACGCAAGGTATATTTTTCTTGTTCTCAAAAGTCCAGAGGTTTCTTGATGTGGTATGGGTTTGGTACTGATATCTTTAGCGGTTTCTTATGATTGTTCTTTATTCATTTCATAATGCTATATTAAGTTAAGAGGACGAATAATTTGCTGACGACTTGGTCCCTGGCACTATCCAATCAAGAAGCTTTACTTTGAATAAGGAATTTGCAGTAAATCTTACTGATGTTTTTCTTCCCTCAAGTAATTTGACATTGTACCAATAAAATGTAGGTTGAAGATGAAGTTGATGACATCGAAGGAGTTTCAAGTGATTCAGAGGTATTGTCCTTGTCTCGTCCATTAACATTCAAAGACATAAAGCCAGGCTTTGAAAATTACAAGCACAAAACTTAAATTCAGTGTTCTACTGTCGTTACATTCATGAACATATATTTTTATTGAATAATCTGATGACATATATTTGAAGAGCATAAGAATCTCATATGCCTATGCTCATCTTGCTGTTATACTAATTTGCTCTCATGACTCTTTTACTTAGGAAACGGATGAAAGCGATGAAGATTGGACTGCTTGAGCTTATGATCTGGATTACAGAGATGATGCCACAATTTCAAGCAAGTGAAGTGAAGTGATGCTATTTTCGCTGCTAAAATTGTTGATGCGATTACTGAAGAAGGTTGGCACATCTCTTACACAACAGTTCATGCAAGAGAATAATGATATATCATTGTGATATGATGAAGAAAGAATAATGGAAATGATTTACAGAAAGGAATGGAGATGCATGGAAGATGAAAGGAGTTTTACTGTAGAGAATTAAATCTCTGTTGTATCAAGTATAGGGAACGAGGTTTTAGTTAACTATTGCCAAACTACTCGTATTTAAGAAATTCCCTTTTAACAAGATCATGGGTATGCAAGTGTGTTCGAAATTGTTTTATAATATCCTGGCACCTGGATGGCATTATAAATTATTTTAGAATACTGACATATAAAATACAATTTTAGAAAAATAAAAATAATATAAATATATTTTTGTAAATAATGGTGATTTACATTCTTCAAAATTATAGAAGAATATTATTGCTAAAATTTCGAAGATAAAATAAATATAATAAAAAAAATATTTTACTCACTTTTATGAAAGCACACATAATAAAGCTTTAAATAAATTAATGATTTTTATTATTTTACAAGATGTTGACATGTATATATTTCCTTTAAAAAAATACTTAATTTATTGAGGGGATATATATTATATAAAACTTATTATTTTTGTTCTATCAAAAGAAGGTGGAGCAGCAAATTAAGAAATCCAACATTTTCACTAAAAAAAAATAAGGATTATATAACACTAAATATCCTAATTTTATTTATCATATATGTCTAATATCATAATTTTATTTGTAGTATAATTTTATCTATAATTCTGTTAATTTAATACTATTTTACTTATAATTTTTTTAATTTTATATAATTTTTTGTATTTGAGAAATAAGATTATATGTAAAATTATACTAAATTAAAAAGATTATGGATAAAATTATATTATAAATAAAATTAAAATATTAAAAGCACATGAGAAATAAAATTAAAATATTACATGCTATATAACTAGAAAAAAAGAAAAAAAAAGAATAGTCAGACCATAAAAAATAATACTTGAAGTTATTGGATAACAATAGCTCATATCTTCATGAATCTTCAACTAGGATTAAAGAGAAAGCTAAATGCAATAACTAAAAAATATATATACAATGAACGTCCCAACTCACCACAAGGAAGCATCCTTTCTGATGTAAGATACTAGCTAGTTTCTTTCCATTTCTACAGTAATATTTTATTCAACTCTAGACTCACTTTGTAAAAGTTTTAAAGATTTACAAGGCAGTAATAAACTAAAAGGCTTTGAACCTGACATCAATTTGAAGAACTTAAGAAAGCATCAACCCTAGCATTTGTTGCTCTTGACAAGAACTTCATGCAAATGGGTGGCTTAACTCCAGTAAGTGCAAGTATTGAAGCAGGCAATGTCCATATCCCATCCCCACATATCAAACCAGAAGCTACAGCAGGAGCAAAAGCATCTGCTTTGGCCTTGTTCATCCTCTCCCACACATACAGTATCAGACTTCCAACACACATGTCAATGGCAAAATATGGCCCTATATAGAAAGGAATGGCCATGGCCATTGGAAGTGGTATGAACCACCCTCTCTTACCCATCAAGTCTTTAATCAAGTTTATCGCAACCGCGGCACCAAAGAAAATATAGCAAAGCACAAGACACTCCTTTGGTAGAGATGAGAAGCCTTCCACCCCCAACTTGGCCATGTTTCGATACACGATTGCATAAGGGGCGGGGTACTCACTCTTGGGGTTCCCGAGGTCATCAAATGCTTTGTAGAAAATCCAGAAAACGCATGGCGAGACCACACAGCCCATTGTTGTACCTATAATTTGGCTCACAAACATAGACCGAGGTGAAGATAACGTGAGGTAGCCAGTCTTGAAATCCTGCATCAAGTCGGAGGCTGTGGAGACTATGTTCATCATCACTCCACAGGCTGCCAGGCCAGCAAGAACCCCACCATGTGCAGCTCCAGCCCATGCCCCAATTGTGAAGATGGCCAACTTTCCATAGGTAGAAGCGAGGGACCAATCGGTTAGCCCGGATCCATAAGCATTACAGAATGCTAAAGTGGGAGCAAGAAGGTAGATAACCAATATGAAGTACCATTTCAGCTGAGGAAAGATGTGTGGGAGTGTGGCTACAGAGACAGCAGCTATTGCAATATAGCCCCCAATAGCATAATATGAAGGAATTTGATCTTGGAGGAAATGTTGGGTGCGGCGCTGCTCATCATAAGAAAGCTGTGAAGTCATTGATGAGTTTTGATCCGCAACAGGAAGTACGTTCTCCCTTTGTCTTTCTCGGACTTGGGTATACATGCCTATGAGGGTATAACTTAACACCTTAATGAAGTTATACAAACCATCCCCCAGGATCATGGCTATGGCAATAAATACCTGATTCCAAGTGGAGAGACAAAGTCAATGAATTGGCAGGCCTTAGAAAGCATACAAATAGCAAAAGTATATGCATGTTTGGGAATTCGGAACAAGGCACAGAGTCCGAAGAGGAGAGAAGAGGGATGGCTAAATGATAGTTTTCTTCCCTCTTCTTTATGAAATTCTCCCTTAAAAAATGTTTCAAATTGAATGAACTCAGAAATATAGATGAGGGAGGACTTGGAACTTGCAACAAGGAAAGTGTGAAAAGAAATATTTCTCTCTCTTTTTATCCTCCACTATAACATACCCTAAAGTAAATATTAGCACCAAGAGTGTTTTACAATAGGAAACTAACCCTGTAACCTTGGAGGCCACTTAGGTCAGAATCAGGAAGGTCTGCAGAGTACCATTGGCCTTTTTTGCGTTCTATGAGAGGCCACATAATTCCCCAAGAAAGAATTCCTCCAAGGAGCACTGATACATTTATAATATATGGGCAAATCATTCCCACTCCAACATAAATTGTAGAGAAATCAAAATAAAACCTGCAAATAATAAAAATTTAGATTAAACACTTCAAAACGAAAGTGGTTCTTTATATGAAGCATTTTTAGTACATTTTTCTTATTTTCATATCAAGTTAAAGGAGTTTTTCAACAAGATAAGGAGATGAAGTCCACTTGCTTAGCCTAGTAGTTGAAGCAAGCATTTAATCTGTGGTTAGGTGGATAAATCCTATTATGCCAAATTTTTTTAGGCCAAGCGGCAAGGGGTTTCCCTGAGAAAAATCCCTCATCTTAGGGTAGGCGGCTTGCCTTCAACCGGACTAAGGAGGTCGATGTTTAATTGAGGCACATGAAAGTTGGCTAGACACCAATTAATCACAATACCGCCAAAAAATTTAAAGTGACAACATACTTGTATTTGTGTGCTTTGAGCCCCAGTGAAGGGAAGGCTTGAAATCCACAGTCATCACTAGCAGTATAGAACCACTGAAAGAAGCCCCATAAGAAACTGAGAGTAAAGAATTTTCCCAATGTTCTCACTTGTTTCCTGAGAGTAAAAAGTAATTTTTAGTCAGGCAGTATAGGCGTATAAATAAATTCTCAAGCTATCACATTTTACAGTGCTTTACTTTGCTAATTTGGCTCCTTCAGGAGTGTGGAAGCTGTTGATAAGATGAGCAGTTGCAGTACCACTCGGATATGTCAATTTGAAGTCAATGATCATAATCTGCAGCCAATAGTAGAAACAAAATTGAACCAAGTTTAGGGAAAGTAATATGCTGACAGATAATTATATAACTCTAAAGAGGTAAAAATGGTAAAAATGATCCAATTCAGCACTACAGTATCAGTAAGGCTCCTGCATTCTTTGAGATGAAAAATCTATAGCAAAACTATCTACCACAAGTTGAATAAAATCAGATGTCAAAGGCCGATGCAGCCACTAGGGGAAGAATACATTATACCTTTCTTAGAGGTACAACTGAGAAGAGGCCAAGAAAGCTGACAACAAAGAGAAATCCAATAATCCATCCTAATGAAGGGTTTTTGAAGTCACTCTTGTCTGAGGATAGCTTGGCTATAGGTTCACTCATTCCAAAAAGGTAGCTCCCAAAACCACCTGTTGATACAAAGTCAACAACAAATTTAGTGCAAATGGAATATATAACCTTCCGCAGATATTTAGCGCAAGAATTTTTCAGTTTTGAAGTTACAAATATTTAACCTGTATTAAACAGGTCCAATACTCCATTCCAGTGTGAGGTACAATTAAAACAAGATTGACAAAAAGTCAATTATGCAACAAGGGATAAGAAAAATAGAGCTTCTCTTTTGAAGCAAAGCAAAAGCAGAAAATTACTTTCTTAAAGGATTGTACCCCTATCTAAAATCATTAATTGCCACAATGACCTCTAACCATTTTTCGTTACGTTCTTAGTCTTTTGAAGTTCTTATTCCACTTGGCATGTGTTGAAAACCAAAAATAGCTGTCCCTTTCAAGTTATGGACCAAAATTTATGGCTGTGATCCTATTGCTATTCCAAGGTTCTAGAAGACAGCCTGACAGTGACAAACGCAGTAATCCTTGACTTCAAGAGGTAGTGACTAGTGAGTTGTATCCAACCAGGAAAATTTTGCCCATTACAGGAAATCAACTCTAAACTTTCTCAAAAAATCGTCATCTTCATTATTAAAAATCATGTCATGCTAGAATGTTGGGGATCTCATTCTTCTAAGTAATCACATCAATTCTTTTTTTTTTTTTTTTTGTACACAATAGAGTAATCAGATCAAAAATTGAGGTCAATACTATACATGTCCCTTAAATCAACATATAATAGAATGAGAAAAAGGTGCAAATGCAAATATTAGCTTACGATTTACCGGTAATATTAACTGGTAAGAAACAAAGTTTCTAAATTAAATACAGATCAAAGCTTAGCCCCTCAAACAATGAAGGTTATTGTCACTTCAAATGATACAAATCCCAAAGACAACTTGAGATTAACTTGTCATGTTCAATACTAAGAAGCATAGTGTCTAAATCACACTCAGATCAAATTTCTATTTCTAAAATGGTGAAGGAAATTGTCACTTCAGTAGGATACAGATCCAATATGAACCTGATTTTACTTGAAAAGCGTACAAATCCAAATCTTGTAAATTGAGATTCATTTCCACAGCAAAGAAGCATAGTTTCTAGATTACCCACATTTGAAATTCCAATTCTGCAAATAACAATGATAGAGTTTAGATAAGGTACCACTAAAGGCTATGCCAGATGAAGCGACGACACAGGTCTGAATGACAGTGTTCTCCTGCCTCGTAAATGGCTGCCTCAACATGCCAGATTTGTCCAAGAACTTGGTCCAAGTTTTGACGAAGAAGAAACCCAGAAGGCCGGCAGAGACGTTGAGGGAAGGAATAATCCCAGTGGTGAGATTCAGTTTCATCACTATGAAACTGAACAATACACTCAGAAATAAGCTCACCACAAGAGCTCTTATGGTCAACTGATGCCTCCATGGCGGCACCTCTCGACTCAGAAACAACCTCTCCACTGAAATATCATCTTCTTTATGCCTCGAGTCCTTCTGGTTTGGGTCCTGCATATCTTCATCTTCTCCGGCAACCCCTTTTCCCACCCTATGCCCACTTCCATTCTGAGCCATTTCGAGAGAGTATGGAGATGGAGAGAATCCAAGAATAGAGGAATCTTTAAAAGGATGTGAATGTATCTTAGTAGATCCTAATGACAACAGTTAAAGTTGGCTCCTTTTTCACAGGCAGAAAGTTGGCCGAAGCAATGAAGGTAGGCTGATGGATTAATTACTAGTATTGCTTTATGGGTTTGATAAATATCCGCATCGGCAAGACACAGGGATAATGAAGGAGATAGCTCGTTGGGAGAGTAACGTCAACGTGATATGGAAATGTTCTTTAGGAATTGACAAAACGATGGGTTCAAACTTAAAGTTGTCTTTCTTTTTCTTTTTTTTAAATCATCCCATACACGGAACACATTCCATACCAATCTTAATGTGGACCATACTTGTTATTTATTATAGGCCATTTTCTAAAAATAATTTTTAACCTTTATTATTATAAGGCAATAATAACTTTATTAA
Organism: Leucaena leucocephala; assembly: GCA_037074615.1. Classification (NCBI taxonomy): domain Eukaryota; kingdom Viridiplantae; phylum Streptophyta; class Magnoliopsida; order Fabales; family Fabaceae; genus Leucaena; species Leucaena leucocephala. The sequence continues at coordinate 15,853,343 of CM073562.1, forward strand.
TAATATTATTTTATTTTATTTTTATTATTAATTGATGTTTAATATTTTATAAAATAGCCTCCTTGAACTCTATTATTTTTTAAGAGAGATAAAATTAAAAAATATTATAAATTTAATAATTTAAATTTTATTATTTTTTATATAAAAAGTAGTTAAAAATGCCTTATAATAAAGAAAGGAGATAGTATCATTTAAATTTTTTATATTTTAAATAATTTTGTATTTTAATACATACAAAATCTAAAATAAATTTGTTATAACTAACGCGTTTTTTCTAAGAAAAATTATTATTTAAAAAATTGTAGATTAAAAATATCTAAACCGTCTAAATCGAATTTTAAGATATGTTCAAATTTCGTTACAGCAATGAGCACGGGATGACGACACCATGTCAATATGAAAGTTTGGTGGAAAGAATGTGCAGTAAGAAGGAAAGAAGGTGAAAGTTGATTAAATTATTAAGAAAAATCAATACATTTAATTATATTTATTAATAAAATTAAATTTCAACATTATAAATTATTGACCTCTTAATTGCATGCTAAAAGAAAATAGTTATGTAATATAGCAATTTACTGATTACATTCGCTACAGTGATTTATTATCTTTAAAATCAATAAATCTTTTAAATAGAATATGACTAAGATTGATATTAAAAATTAAAGTAAATAACTAATTCATCTAATTTAAAATAAACCCTATTTCGCTCCTCTCAACAAGATATTTTTATCTAGAAACAACGAACATATACTCCTATATATATATATAATAAATTAGAAAATATTTATTTATTAAATTTTTCAATCACACTTGATAATATAGACTATTTTTTTCATTTAAATTTTTTTAGTTGATTTTGTTTATTTAAGTTTAAATTAAATAAAGATATGACAAAAAAATAAAGAAATATAGTAAAGTGATATTGGATATAATAGATATAAAGTATTTGATGTAAGAATTATCCTAATAAATTATATATCTTATGATATTAACTTTTTTTACAATATATATGGTATGGATTTATTTACATATGAACCCCTATAAATTATTTACAAACTGCAAGTTTGAAATTAAATATGTAACACCCTTATTCATATGAACACTGAAGAGATAGACACATATAGTTGGCAAAAAGGGAAAACAAAAGATTACATATAAATATAAAAAAATATCTCTTAATTTTTTTAAAAAAAGTCCAAGTGCAGGCATGCAATCTTTTTGTGTAATTAAAAAAAATTCTTATTTGTGTAATTTGGTTTGGGTTCAGTTAGAATCAAGATAATTTTTAACTAAGGACAAGAATCAAACTTAAAATTAAAAATTATTTTTTTATAATAAAAATACGTGCAGTTAGAGCTGATAAAATAGGTTCAGCCACATTATTTCAAGAAATAGGGAGCTCGTCAGCCCTTTTTTTTAATAAATTATTAATATTATTATTTATTTTATCTAAATATTACTTTAAATATTTTTATTATTGTATACTAGTAAAAATAATTACTTATTTATTAATATATGTTAACATATTATAATTAATTAATATTATATTAATATTTATTTAGATTTATAGGTATAAAATTTAAATTTTTTTAAGAGTATAATATTAATAATTTTTTAATTATACTAATATAATATTATAAATTTTTTATTAATATTTTATAAATTTAAAATATTTTTTTAAAAATATTAAAAAAAAAGAGCTCTTATCAACCTATTTTATAACCTGTCCCCTTGACACCTCTACGTGCAGTGCAGTAATCTATGGTAAAGTGGCAATTAACATCAGGCAAAAAATGACAATTAAAAATTTTATTAAAGTGAACAAAAAAAATTATATTAAATATTAATTAAAGGAATGGAAGAATAATTCTTAAAACAAAAATAATATATTAAAAATGTAGTTTAATCAAACGTTTCACGTTAATTTAACTTTTTTGTTTTGTGCGAGAGGAGACCGTTGACGCCACGAGGATACGATAAAAATTTGGAGGATATGCCAAGTTGATTGGACAGAATTTGACTGTGGTTTTTAACTATTTTTAGGCAATAGTTTTATTTAAATAATAATCTCATCCTTTGAAGTCAACTCATAGAAAGTACGCAATCGTTCATTTAGAAATGTTAAAATAATAAAAATAACATTTCTTAAAATTTTAATACTTTTTCATGGTTATTATAATTGGATGAAAATATTTAGAATTTAAAAAGTCCAAAAACTTTATTTTGTCATGAACAGGATAGATACAAATTACTTCAATTATTTTCGAGTGAATAATTTAGCCTAAAAAGAATATGAACTCACCGAGTCAATCAAGTTGACTCGTGATTTTGGCAACGATAATTATGTGTTTATCTCTGCACTTATAATTTTAAAATTATCATATAATCATGTTTGATTTATATATTCATATTATGAGTTTGAATCATTTTTTTATTATAAAAATAAATAGATTATTTAATTTATCAATTTATTTAAATTTAATCCATGTAAACTAAATGCACAATCTGTAAGGTGGCCCCAAAAATTGATGCATAAAGATATGTATGGCTCGAAGTGTAAAGTGGGATTTTTTTTGGGCAATAATAAGTGTGAAAGGGCTAAAGAGTAATATAGAAGGAATGAGGGACCAAATATATATATATATATATATATATATAGAGAGAGAGAGAGAGAGAGAGAGACGCCAACATCGGACAAATCATCCTTGATTATCGTTATCATCTTCGCCGGCAACTTCTTCGCCAGTTAGTTATTTGAGTTGTTCTAGATTTGGTTGCTCCAACTTTTGGTTTCTTTCTTTTTATCTTTTATAATATTTTAGGTTACGGGTGTCCAATATTTTTATTTTTTAATCCTATTATTAAGTATAAGAGGAACAAATTAATTTAGATCAAGGTTTTGTGATCAAGAAATTTTCAAAAATCTCCTTTAATAAAATAGGAACCGAATCTCAATTTTTCTACTTTTGTCTTTATGAACTTATTAATCACTATTAGACCAATTAACGTAGGTTATGATCCTGTTTAGATAAACTTTTAAAAAAATAATTTATAAAAAAAATAGCTTTTAAAGTGCTTTTATATAATGTGTGTTTGGATAAGATTTTGGAAATTGGTTTATGAAAAAAATAGCTTTTAGAGAAAGGCTTTTAAAAAAAAGTAATTTTAAATAAATGAGTGTTTAGATAGTTATTTTCAGAAGTATTTTTATTATTGATAGATTAAGAAAAAGTGTATGAGTATTAAATGAATAGAGATAAGATATAAGAGAATAAAGGAGATATGGTGTAAAAAAAATAGGAAATATGGTGTAAGAAAAAGTAGAGGTAATATAGTAATTAGTTAGTTCATAAGCTCTTTTACTGTTCTATAAGCTACTCTGACTAGCTTATCTGAAATCTTAGTTTTAAATCATAATTTAGTCTAAAAATCTATTTGAATAAATATGACTATTTATTTTAAAATTTTCCAAAACCTAAATTTTATGTATTTTCAAACACACCCATAATCTGTTTTAAAGAATAGCTTATGAAAAAAAAGTAATACTAAATAAATGAGTATTTATATAGTTATTATTATAAGAATTTTTGTAATTGTTGAATTATAAGAATATCAGATAAAAAAACTATCTATCACTTCAACTATTTATCTTCTTGTTCTAGCACCACTTCTATATCTCCATCTTCTTCTACCAACATCTTTAGATCCACCACCTCCAGCACAACAAGCACAATCATGACGCCTAGAAGACATCTCTAGATCTACCACCAGAAGACAATGCCTAGCGACGATGTCCACCAGGTGACGACGAGTATTGGACAGTAATGGTGAGTATCAGCTAAGGAGGACAATGAAAGGAAGATGATGAGGTGTAGAGAGATGATAGAGAGCGTCATAAAATTAGAGATAATTTTTTTTTATGCCCATAAGTCCTTTTGTTCCATGTAAAAGTTATTTCTATGAGTTTATCTAAAATTATAATTTTAAACTATAGTTTAACCTAGAAATACTTATAGATAAATATAACTATTTATTTTAAAATTTATTGAAATTAAAGTTTAAATCAAAATCTTTTTTAAAACTTTAGTTTAATGTATATTCAAACACTCGGATGATGTAAGTATAAAAGCTCATATGATCACATCCTTAAAACAAATGTTTAAGAGTTTAAAATTGTTTTATGAAGCAGATGCAATCAAAACAAGTCTATGTTTTATCCTCTATACCTTAAACTAAATTAATTAGTCTTTGCTTCTAACAAAGATACTTTTAGTAAAAAAAAGTATTAACTTATAATATATGATAAATATATTTGGAAGAAAAAGATTTAGCCTAAAATAGTTAGTTAATAAAATATAATAAATAATAAATAAATATTTTATTTGATCCTTATTATAAAACACTAACTAAAAATAATTTTAATCATAAATATAAATTATAAATTATAAATTAATTCATTAATTATTATTGATTGAGAAGAGTAGAGAGAGAATATAGAATACAAAATATTTTAGAGATAAATTTAATAAAAAATATTCATTTAAAATAAATTTAATAAATTACCTATCATTTATATATATATATATATATGAGAATTAGATAGGAGTACTTTATAATGATTAATAACATCTAACACCTTCTAATATTTAATATTTTAAATTAATTTTTATAATAGTTTAAAATATGTATAGAGTTCTAATTCACATTCCAACTTCAAGTGGGTGAGATGTGAGATGTGGGATGTGGGATGTGGGATGTGGGATGTGGGATGTGTTGATTTGACAACGTTTGACTTCAACTTAATGCCACCAAGGTATATTTTTATGCCTCTAGATCAATGGTCTTCAGTGGGTGAGTATTTTCTAGTATCATCTAATTATGTTTGGCTCTTGGTTAATTATCCTCCCAACTACTCTTACTTTCTCAACAAAAATTATGCTTTTAAAAAAATAATGAAAAAAAAATCCCCAAAACCCTTAATTGGAGGGATTATGATTTTGATTTTTGGTAAAAATACGACATTAAATGAGATTTGAGTTAAATAATTGAATGTGACATCCATGAACATGTTGCTTCTATGCAAACAAGTCAAATTTGGCTATTCACAAGTCACTTTCCTTATCACATGCTTCCTTTTATTTAATTGAAAAAAAATATTAATGTCTTCTTCACAGGGTGTGTATAGATAGGCTGGACAGAATAGTCCTCTACCCGGTGCCGTACCCAAAAAATACATAGGCTGCATTTTATAGCCCGATGCCCAGCCCTGTCCAGTAAAAGCCCTAACAATTTTGGGTTGGACATGAGCGGGTTGGGCATACCCAAGTCTCAGTCATACTCATATTATGAAAAAAATATTTAATTATGAACTTCTAAAATAATATCATATTCATGTGTCTTCAAGAGTTAAATAATATCTATAATCCACTAAGAATAAGAGAACAAAGATAATAATTAAAATATTAAGATCAATTACATATAAAAAATAAGCGTTGAAATCTAAATAGTTTGTAATTATAACTTTACATCAATCTTCCCAATATTGACAAAAATAAAACATGTAAAAAAATAAAATAAATAATTATAATTTGTAATATAATCATATGATAATTAATAAAGTTAAAAAAAGAAAAAAAATTAGTATAGTTATAAATATTAAAAGATACAATTTATTTACTTGACTACTTATATTTCTAAAATTACCTTATAGTCACCAGTAGCTATCATATTCTCTCTTATAATATAGAGAAAAAATAAAAAAAAAATAAAAGAAGGGGTGCTCATAGGCAGGGTAGGGCATCCCTTATGCCCGGTGCCCAGTCCGAAAAATGTATGGGCTGTATTTTATAACCTGATACTCAGCCCTACCCTATATTTATTGAAATGAATAGGGTATTTTTATTGTGAGCTAGGTAGAGTATAGCGAGCTGCAGACTTTGTGTATAGCCCTCCACAGTATCATCATCACCGACGTGCTTCTCCATAAGCATTTGTATTCTTTTTCCCTTTTTTTAACCTTGGCACGTATTTGTATTCTTCAATATAATGACAAATATTAAAATATAAATCGTGAAAATTAATTGGCCCTCGTAAAACATAATCATCCCACAAAATATATAATGTCACATGAACAAAGGGACACGTGAAGGACGAATGCCTTCGATGAAACGTGGTGAATTTAAATCTTGTGAATATAAAAAAAAAATTATGTTGGAAGAATATTCCCATGTGGCATTGATTATGCTCAAATATAATTGAAAAAAACTGTCAACAATTTTTCATTATTTTTGAAAGTTATTTAAAATTTGTTTTAAAATATCATGTACTGTATTTTCAATTATTGTAAAACAAAAAATATTTATACAAAATTAAGAATATGTTATACATATATAAATAAGAGTTACACCTATTAGAGATGAGTTATACTCGTTTAAAGACTAAAATTTTTAAGTGTCTTTAGATAATAAATTTTTTAATATGGAATTTTTTTAGCAACTTTCTAATATATATAATGTGATATTAAATAATTAAATTTAAAAAATACTTCATCTATTTTTATAAGATACCTTTAACCAATTTACACGGATGAAAATTTTGTTAGTTAAAATTATTTAAAGACCTTATTTTTTTTAAAATAAATTTTGATTAACATTCCAAAAATACTCTTGTAGGGAGAGTATGAGTATCAAATATTTTCTGAGTTGATATTTATTATTTATATACAAATCATATTGACCCTCCAATAGTAATGATTCCCCAAAGCTTGAGCTTAAAGCAAGATGCAAAAGATTGATTGAATCTTGTTGGACTCAACAACTTGGGTTAGCCTAATTAAGTTTTCCATAACCCAATAATTGTACTCCATAGTCTAAGAAAGATTTTTTTAAAAAAAAATTATACAAAAAATGTAGCATCTAACACATTAACTACCATTACTGGCCATTAATTTTTGTTTATTATATATTCACTTGTAAATCATAATACCAAAAATATTTTTCATCATTTAAAAATATTTTTTTGTTTTATTCTTATTTTCACTTTCATCATTTTTTGGAAGATAATTTTTTTTTTCATTTTAAAATAATATATTATCCTCAACTAGACTAGAAGACTGTTTATGGCTTTGTAGAAAATGATGCCTTCCAAATTGTAAACTTCCAAGGCGGACAACTTAGTATAAAACATCATGAAGCTCTTCAATGTAACATAATTTGAGTGGAGAATTGGAGATAGAGTTGTTCCTTTATGTTTTACATACCTTCTCTATCATAACAATAGATTTAGTCCTTATCCCTTGGATGTGGAATCAAGCATAGATGATTTTTATGATTGGATATGCCTATCAAATTTTCGTTTGCCCGCCATCATTATAACATAACAATGGAGCACTATACAAAGTTGGAAAAGTTTGTCAATAACTTTATAATCTAGTAGCATAAAAGTTTTTCAGTGAGTAAAAAATTTATAGTTCGATCCTATTTATAAATTTAAGCTGTTAATATCTACCTTTTTAAATAAATAAAATAAATTTGTAAAAGTTGATCCATAATTGAAATTGACTCATCCATCAAAGCAGTAAAAGACACATCATATTTACATAACATTTCTCAGAAGATTTTGAGGCAACAAAATTCATACCCGGTCATTATAACTTGAAGAGGGATGCTACATGCTATACAGGTGAATGGAAAGTAAGTATAAAAGAAACTTTAATAACCACAACATGTTAAACTGGTAGAAAAGACCCGATGCATTGATTGATGGCTATATACACAAGTAGCTACAGAAGACTTTAATTTACCTCAAGAACCTAAGAAAGCATCAACCCTAGCATTTGTTGTTCTTGACAAGAACATGCAAATTGGTGGCTGAACTCCAGCAAGCGCAAGTATTGCAGAGTCCACATTCCATCACCACAAATCAGCCCAGCAGCTACAGTAGGACCAAAAGCATCTGCTTTAGCCTTGTTCATCTTCTCCCACACAAAAAGTATCAAACTTCCAACGCACATGTCAATGGCAAAATATGGCCATATATACAAAAGGAATGGCCATGGCCACTGGAAGTGGAATGAACCACCCCCTCTTCTTAACCATCAAGTCTTTAATCAAGTTTATAACAATGGCAGAACCAAAGAAAATATAGCAGAACAAAAGACTATGTTTTGGAAGAGAAGAAAAGCCTTCTACACCCAACAAAGCCATGTTTCTGTAAACTATTGCAAAAGTAGCTGGATACTGACTATGGGTTGATGATCCAAGATTTTGAAAAGCCTTATAGAAAACCCAGAAGACACAAGGAGAAATCACACAACCCATTGTTGTGACTATAATTTGGCTCATTAAAACATGGACCTTGGTGATGACAATGTAAGATAGCCTGTTTTGAAATCCTGCATTAAGTCAGAGGCAGTTGAGACTATGGTCATCAGTACTCCACAGGCTGCTAGCCGTGTGAGGACCCCACCATGTGAGGCCAGGCCCAAGCTCCAATGGCGAAGATCGCTAGCTTTCCATATGCAGATGCTAGAGACCAGTCTGTTAGTCCACATCCATAAGCATTACAGAACGCTAATGAAGGAGCAAACAGGTAGATCACAAGTATATAGTACCATTTCAGTTGGGGAAAGATGTGTGGGACTTTGATTATGGAGATAGCAGAAATTGCTACATAGCCTCCAATTGCAAAATATGAGGGAATTTGATCCTTGAGAAATAATTGGATATGGCGTTGATCGTCATAGGAAAGTTGTCGTGTAGGTGATGATGAGGATGAGTTCTGATCTTCTGCAATAGGAAGAACATTATCTCTTTCTTTGTCGCTGATTTGTTTGTAAATACTAATGAGAGTATGACCTAGAACCTTGAATTAAGTTATATAAACCATCTCCTACGATCAATGCTGTGGCTATAAATACCTGAAATTAAGGAGGTAGACAAGTGAATTTAAGGCTGTAAAAAAGCAAGTAAAAGGCAGGATTCATAATTTTGTTTGATCATAGGAAGAAACAAACCTTGTAACCTTGAAGGCCATTCATGTCAGTGTTATCAAGGTTTGGAGGGTACCACCACTGGCTTTTTTCTTTTCTATTCCCCAAAAAAGAATTCCTCCAAGGAGAACTGATACATTTATGATATAAGGGCAAATCATTCACACTCCAACATAGATTGTAGAGAAATCAAAATAAAACCTGAAAACAAAATAATAAAGGGTTATTTATCTGAAAGTGATAATTAAATGTTTGAAGATAGATATATGTAACAACATACATGTATTGATATGCTTTGAGGCTTACAGAAGGGAAGGCTTGAAATCCACATTGATCAGCAGCAGAATAGAACCATTGGAAAAAACCCCATAGGAAACTGAAAGTCAAGAACTTTCCCAACACTTTTACTTGCTTCCTAAGAGTAGAATATGAACATATATCACTTTATAATTTACATGTCTAAAAATGACTATGAAGTCTTTGAGGAATGAATATAATAACTAAAAGATTTTATAATAAGTGATCAACATATAATAATAAGTTTTAATATAAAAAATGATAATAGGTTCATGCTGCCCATTTATTTCAGAATTTTTTGATAATTATATTCATTAGTTTGACGTGATAGTGATTCTAGCAAATCTAAATTCCCACGTAGGTCAGGTCGCCCATTACAATGCCTTACTTTGCGTGTAATCACTATGAAACTGAACAGTATGCTCAGACATAAGCACCACTTGGCTCGTGAACACTCTGTCCAATGAAACTTCTTCTTCCTTAAACTTCATGATTCCCTTCTGTTTTGGTTAACTTGTTCATCTTCTTCCCCAATAGCATCAAACCCAGTCTCTACAGTATCCCCATTTCCAGTATTATGAGCCATTTCTCCAAGGATTGTGGATATGGAAGTTCGAAATCTTTAATGTAATGGAGGTCGAATATAAGTTAGTATATGCTTGGAAAGGTTCTTGGGTATTTATCTATGATATCACTGATACTTCACTTACAGGTTAGGGGTCAAACCAACGCAATTGAATTGATAGGCAATTCGTTGACCCCTATAATAGAGGATAATTTGAGTTGAATTTTATGTAGTTATCAATATGAATTTATAACAGAAAGGGTTACCATGTAGTATGTAATTTAATTATTAAGAAGTTGGACAATAAATAGATAATAGGGTTTGTTTCTAGTAGTAAGTTACTAGGTAACGCTTAAATAAGGTCTCGAGTTTTAGCCTTGACGTATACAAAAAATTTCTATCAGGAGACTCACTCACTATAGCCAAATACGAGATGTGAGTCAAATCTAGATATAATCAGGGTAAAATTCTGGTGACTTGGGTAGGTAACAAAAAAGAAAGAAAGATAGTATTTACACCTATTGTTATTTTTTTATACTAAATATTGTCATTACATGCTGCATATTTATTGTAAAATTTTTAGTAAGTAAATTATTTATGAGGCTGTCTAGTCATTTTTTCTTTATAATATTCAAGAATGTTTTAATTAAACTCAAGAAAGACTGAATTAAAATTTTTATATTATATATGGAGACTAGTTTAAATATAAATGAAATGCACTAGAAGAGTAATTTGACTAGTTATAGCGGATTTTATTTGTTTGTCTTGATGTTGATTATTTGAGTTTTTTTTTTTTTTGGCCAGGAATCATTTAAGTTTTGACTGAACGTTTACGTTGGTTAGTTCATTCAGGACAGGATGCGATAATTAATTAAAAACAGACAAAAGTCTATTCTAAAATTTAAAATAGGTAGGGGTGGTTCCACGAAACTTTTTTTATTATTATTATTTTAATAATATTTTCATTCTAAAATGTGCATAGTTTAAGATCATGTACAAAAATTTAAGAAGAAATTAAATAGGATAAATAGTTGGTTAAGAAAACACGGAAGGCGACATTTGTAAATATGGCCTAAATTTTCAACAAGTAATCAAAATCAATTTTAAATCATAAATAAATATATGTAACAAAGACATAACTCAAGAATCATGCTAAAGTGATCAAGTACCATTGTAATATATTACTTTTCTTCTCTTGTTCTAATTATTATTAATATTAATCTTATATATAAAATTTTAATTTATTTTATTTTTAATATTTATTATTTTTTAAATTAATTTATTTAATTTATAAAATGATAAGTAATTTTAGATATTTTCTAACATATAGTTATATTGATACTAATTCTCTCGAGTTGTAAAAGATTATTGAATTTTGACTTTCTTAACAAAATATTCTCTATATACATAATCTAATTTAAATATAATATATTATGTTTAAAAGATTCTATCATCTACTTATTCTATCAATTATAATTACTTTTAATTACATGGACTTTTGAACATGAATCCATGGGCTTATACACGAGCCAACAAAAAAGACAAACTTGGTTCGATCAAATAACTTTATTCAATTGTACCAAAAAAGAAATAACTTTATTCAAGGGATGCCATAAGCCAGTAATTAAATTATCAACATGAGTTAATTTAAATAATAAATAATTTAATATCATTTAAATAATATTTTAAATTTAAATTTTAACATATAAAAAATTATTAAAAAATTCATCCACTATAATAAAATATGTGACATAAATTAAATTTAAATATAATTAAAATAAAATTTTAATAGATTAAATGTATAATTAAAAAAAAATCCAATATTTATATAGAAGTATGAAATAACTTTATTGGAAAGACCGAAAAATCGCAGCATCCTTGGTGGAGAAGGACAAACAAGTAGCTAGGCGACGGAACTTGAAACACAACGTAAGTAAATGATCATTAAAAGGATCTTATTCAATGTAGACAAAGCCAAAGCAAAAAAGCTTTAGTCAATTACTGAGGCATACGAAGCAAGATGGGGACAGGGTTGCGAGGTCTGGGCGTGTCACTCTAAACAGAGAAAGCACCCTCAGAGTTCATCCATCTGCTCGTCATTCCTGGGTAGTGTCTTTCAATAACATCCTTAAGACTCTCAGTGCTGTTCACCAAATTCAGTCCCACCTTCGTGTTGCTTTCTTCGTTGTGAAGAACCTATCTCCTTCTAGCCTCATAAATTAATACGTATTTATCAGCTCTTATACTTATTTTTTCTCTTTATTTATTTTTTACATACTCTCTCTTTTATTTTTTATATTATTTTTCCTCTCTCATCTCTCTTCTATATTCTCTCTTTTCTTATCTCTACTCTTTCTTATATTTAATAAGTATATTTTTTATAATTTATCAATAATAAAAATATTTTTAAAAATAACTATCTAAATATTTATTTATTTAAAATTATTTTTTTATATATTTGTTTTAAATATTCTTTTTTTAAAATTATTTAATTTTTTTTTATAAACTATTTTTTAAAATCTTATCTCCACCAACTCTTTAGATGCGCTTTTTTTTTTCTTGGTATAAAAATTTTTAGAAATGAGCTAGGTTCACCCATGATCTAAAAATAGAGCGAAATCTCTCTTTTTTCTAAATAGTATCAATCTTAAACAAAACGAACTATCTATTACTTTTAAATATAAACCTAAATATTTAAAAATTAAAATATATTTTTAAATATTATAATTAAAATTATAATAAAATAATATTTTCCATACCTCAATCACTCTTCTACATTCTCTCTTTTTAAAACAACTATAGGCTGTGAAGTGGTACACGAATCATCTTATGCATCATTCATTTCATGTGGCTATCTGTCTTGATATCTGTGCCCTATCATTTGAAGCCTCCTCAGTCTCTGATCAGCCCCTCTCTCTTTTTTGTCATTTTCCCATACATGGCTGCCCTTGTTGCCACGTATCCTACTAACATCTAAAACCATTTCAAGCGCCCTGCACACGTTAGTCCAACTTAAAACATAAGCTACAGCACGAGGGATTGCTTATATATTTTCTGACAAGTTCCAAATATTTAAAAGGAACATGTTATTTCTTATTTAGAAGACAGACAGTATTATGGAAGCACAATTTACTTCATTTTTTTAGGTAATATTTCGTCTCTAATTAGGGGGGGAAACGGAAATGGGATTAGTTTTCCATAAAAATCGTGATGGGAATTTCCAACTTGTTAGAATGTAGGGTATAAAACGTGGACAATTGGGAACCAACATTTCAGTATCTAGAAATAAGCTGTGAAGGCTGAGAAAACTGTGGAGTGTGCATTGAAATTATGGGAGAAGGGATGAGGGAGACGTGCATGATAGAGAAGCGAGAGGTAGATATGGACATATAAAGATCTAATATGGCTCCTATTGTCTTTTCCTACAAGCTATATATATATATATATATATATATATATATATATATATATATCTTTTGCTACCTCACACCCACACAAATCAAGACATACAAGTACTCCCTTATTGCTTATTATATGATACTTTTAACCAATTAATATGAATAAAAAGAATGTTATTTAACTTATTAAATCTATATTAAATTGATAAAAAATTTAATTTTATCAAAATATAAAATATTAATATTTTTTATGGAAACATTTAAAGATTAGAAAATTAACGTGTAATTGATTCAAAATTTTGGGGAATTTTGTATATTTAAACTAAAAACTTATGCTTAAACAAAATCCCTTTTATCTAGATTAAAGTCTATTGGTAATTAGATTATCTTTTATTCCTGTGAATTATCTTTTATCACACAGCAAATGACACAGGCGAAAGAGAAAGTCACTTGGGATGGAAGGAGGGAGGATAACTAGTTATCGTTTCTCGAAAACTGGCTCCCACTATTTCCTCGTATCCATATGACAGTTACTTATATTTTAAATTAATTATTTTTCCATTTTTATTTAGATAATAAAGAAAAAATAGTCTCTCCCATTTATTCAAAGGGAGTTGGTTTTAAAAAAATAAATAAGAATATACTAATATAGAGTTATTTTAGTGGTATATTTTTCTATATTTTAACTTTAATTATTAAAAAAAATACTTGTATATATATATATGTATGTATAGGAAGGGTAATCACCTACCTTAAAAATAAATACCTCGTAATTTTTCTAGAAAGACAATAAGTAACTGTTTCAAATTGTAAGAGTATAAAGTTAAAAAATCATGAGTGCAATTTTGCCTATCTAGCATCAAATAATTTTATTGGATGGATGCTATAAGCCAATAACTTCATATCATACATTTAGAAGCATGAAATAACTTTATTGGAAGGACCGAAAAGTGTCAGCATCCTTGGGGGAGAAGAACTAGACCAGTAGGTAGCCCATCAAATTAAAGTTGTCCAACTCTATCCCATTTTAGATATCTTGACCTAATCTTAGTAATTTTAAGATGAATTTATCTATCTCAAAAAAAATCAAGACAATAAATTATCGAGATAAGACAGAATCAAGGGTCAAAACAGGATAAATTTTTGCATGATTCTTAGTACTCTTGTCATATTTTTACCTCAATTTTTTTATAAAAAATATATTAAATTTTTTTATATTTTTTATTTTGTCAACTCTTCTTAGACTCTAATTCTCTCTTTCTCACACTTTACTTATTCATAGTCATAAATTTCACCAGTCATTACTTTTATATAGATATTTTTACTTACAAATATTCTTATACAGATATTTTTATTATTCCTTACTATTATTTTTTCTCTTTATCTAGGTAAATTATTATTTTATATCAAGGATAAATATTAGTATTTAGAGAAAGTTACCATAATATTTTATATAGAATAATTTACTAAAATAATTTTATTATAATATATTTTTTTAAAAAAATAGGATAAAAAATTCTCGTCTTATACTGAATTCATCTTGATCCTGTCAGAAACATGATAACTTTAAGACAAGATAATACACGAGATGCATTTTATTTCTAATATATTATATCGGGACAAAATTATCCCAACACTCACCTGTCTTAAGAACACCTCTACATAAAACTAAAACTGAAGATTGAGCTCGAAACACAAAACCTAGGTTAATGAAAACAAGGCAAAGCAGAAGGGTTCAGTTAACGAGGAATACAAAGCCGAACGGGGACACGGTTGTAGTTTTGGGTGTGTCATTCCAAACAGAGAAAGCACGCTCAAAGTTCATCCATTTTCTCGTCATTTCTGGTGGGGTTCACCCACTTCAATCCCACCTTCGTGTAGCTCTCTTCGTTGTAATTCGTTGTGAAGAGCCTATTTCCTTCTAGCCTCCTGCGCAAATTGATGCGTATTGATATGCTCTTAAGTTCAAGAGTTATCCTATATTTAAAGTGTATGAACCTGGCAAGAGGGGGAGCATTATAATTTAAAGTTAACTAAGTGAAAATGTGAGTTGTAATAATAAAATAGGGGCAACGGAGACGAACATATATTTTAGAAAACATTTTATAGTACATCAACATCAAAACCCTAATTAATTGTGAGCAGCATTATCCTTCCACGTCTCAATTATTGTCTTGATTTTAACGTCACAGCTGCCTCCAACTGCTGCAGCTTTCCTTGCAGCCTCTTTGAGTTCCAACGCTTTCAACCCAAGAGATTCACAGTTCATCATCTCTTTCACTGCCTTGCCTATCTCCTCCGCCTTCACCACCACCTCTCCGCCCCAACCCCACTCCGCCGGCCACACTCCCGCCCCACTCTCCGCCACCACCTCCGACGTTATCTTCTGATCTCCGTTCTGACCCCATGACAGAACAGGCTTTCCATGCCATATGGATTCCACTATTGAATTCCATCCTCCATGACTCACATAGCCTCCCACAGAAGAATGGCCAAGAATCTCTCCTTGGTTCACCCATGTCTTCACCACAAGACCCTTCTCCTTCATCTTCTTCAATATCTCTGGTTCTAACACTTGTTCCAGATCTTCTTCTTCTTCCTTGTCCACCATCTTCAGCTTCACCACCCATAAGAATCTGTAGCCACTTCGCAGTAAACCTTCTGCCATCTCTTTTACTTGCTCCCTGGTCGTCACTGTCCTGTTGCCGAAGCAAACATATACCACTGATCCTTCTGGTTGACCATCAAGCCACTTCAATATTGCTGAACTGCCTGACTTTTCTTCTCCTTGTTCCTGATAGAAAACAAAATTTTGCCGTAACTTATATTTGACTTAGGCTTAGTTTACAAAACATAAAATATATATAATCCTCTTGATTTTAATATAAAATTTATTTAATTAAATTAAAAAAAATTAATATTATAATTTTTTTAAAAAATATTAAAAAAAAAAGTTTAACTGAATTAGATCATGGGCTTAAGTGTCAGCCGAGCAGAGGATTTACAGAAGTACTTAAAATCGTTTAACAACAATATCCTATAGCTTATATAGATAGTCACGATTTTTGTGTGGATTATAGAAAGCTAGTTTTGTAAACACAAATTAGAGTAGTTTTTTTTTTTTACTGATTCCAGTCTAATTTGTCAAATGCTCGTTTTGTGAACTTTAAACCAAAGCAAACTTGAAAGTACTATAAGTTAGGTTTACCTTCTCAAATTCACAAGGCATGAAAGGGCCAACGGCATGCGCAGGAGGCAACCCTGGAGCTACTTTCCCGCCATTGAGAGCCGCCATAGCTTCTGCTTCAACTTCTTCAAACGTGTTAATGAAGAACCCATCAAGTTTCGTCAGCTTGGGACAATCCTCCATGAATATTTTCTCGAACAAACTTCCTGGTTCTAGTAGTAGAGGAGGGATCGAAGATCTGGGTAGTGGTAAATGAATCCCTGGGATCTCAACAGGATCGCCAAGAAACGAAGCAGGGTGACCTCCGGCATGTTTATTAGCAGCATCAAGAACAGAGAGGTGCGCGAAAAACGAGAACATCCTAGCCGTAGCGACGAAGTAGATGTAACTAGGAATAGCGAGGCTTTCAGAGACATGAATCATAGGAGAAATCAAACTAATGTCGTGGATGAGAGCATTAAGAGGAGGTGAAAGAGAGGAGAGAATGGGGGTGAGAAGATGAACAGAGCGACGTATGCGTTGGAAGTGAAGCCAGAAAGGGTCGGAGGAGTTTTCAGTGGAAGGATCAAAAGGAAGAAGATGGAGATCGATTTGGGAGACTTGGCTCGAGAAGGAAGAGCAGAAGCGAGATATGAGTTGGGACTCGGCGTCGGAGACGGTGGGCTTGGGAGTGACAAGCGTGACGTGGCAATGTTGGTGGCGGAGGAACAAGGCGGCGAGTCGGAGACATGGGCCGAGATGTCCCAACCCTGCACTTGGGACAAATGCCACATGAACGACTGACGACTCCGACATGTTATTCAAGGCTTACACGTGAATATGCTGCTGGTTCTGGAATTGGTGAGATGCATGATTTCAATGGATATATACAGTTCACCAGGTGTTGGCAGGTGGGAGAACATTACAGCTGTTCAAGCCAACCTCTGTCCAGTCCCAAATTTTCAAATATTTTTTCCCTATATAATTAAATTTTATATAAAATGAATCACATCGATATCTTATGAATAAAAAATTATATATTTTTTACTTTTTATAATTTTTATTAGTATAATATTAAAATGTCATTCATTTTAAATAAAATTTAATTATCGGTAAAAAAATATTTGAGAAATTAGAACGTTAAATAAAGAGCATGAAAAAGCAATAGAGAGAGGGGTATTAGAGATTCCATGCTTTCTTGTAGATTTGGTTCTTTCTGCCTCAATCTAATTTTTGTAATCATGATTTTATGGTTTGAGGTAAGTATGTGAAAAGAAGTTTTAATTTTTATCTCAATTTACTTGAACATACTTATTATAAGCAAATCCAAACAAGAACTAACTTATATGGTTGCATTGTTTTTTTCCTGTGCCTGTCGTATCCTAGTAATATTTTTTTGGGTACAAATATCCTAGTAACGTTTGTACTGTCTTGCTTACTTCGTTTTTAGTTTGGACATTGCTTGCTAACCAATATTCTTCATCGCATGTAAGAAAGGAAAATTTTATCCCATTTTTATATTGTAAATGAGCTCAATTTATTTCTAAAAACTCTCATAACAAAAAAAAAACTGTTTATGGAAAACTTGGGCTGCATGTGTGCTTCGGTTATCTGCTCTTGGGTCCTAGTTTGGATTGTCTCAATATGCTGTAATGTAGCCCAAAGTTGTAGGGTATCGATTTATCATTTCATGAAACCATAATCTTGTTGCTTGTTGAAAGGTTTATCCATTTCTTTTTTATTGGCAACTTATCCTCCTTATTTGAAGGAACTAGTTGCTAGTAAAAATTTAAGAATTATTTCTCTAATTGACTTTTCTTATAATTTGGGTGTATCCCTCATTTGTAAAAAATAAAAAAGTTACTCTATTATAACACATTGTTTATAGGTTCAATTAATGAATAGATGAGACATATGACTATTTAGAGTATATTTAATTTTTAGAGAGTATCACTTTATTGTGGTTATAGTCATATCACTTCGAGAGACATCCTAACTCTTAGGTACTTAAGTTTATGCATGAGGATAATAGAAGGTTTGCCTTACTCAATATTGATATCGCTTAGGAGAAATAGATATTTCGCTCTGCCTTTAAATCGTAGGTAAGCCTAACTCCTTTTTAAAAAAAAAATTGTATAAAAAAAATTACTCTATTATTTACTATCAAAATTGACCCTAGTAGCATGACATCTAGGTAGTAAAATTTTTAGAAATGGATTGGGTTAACCCACAATTTAAATGTATGATAAATTCTCTCTTTTTTTTAGGCTATACTAATATCGGGCAAGACGAGCTATCAATTACCTTCAAATATAAACCTAGGCACCTATAACTAAAACTATAATCAAGTAGTAATCCATAGAGATTGAATATATTCTAAACAGTCGTATATTTTACATTTTATCCAGTCGAACCCACAGACAATGAGTCTAAACAAATTGAGCATAGTTGATAAATAACAGAGTCTCTTAAACATAATGTCTTATGCTTAAATCAGGGTGTGCACATGAAAAATACTTTATTAGGAGATATAAAATCTATTTCAATAATCTCTACTTCTTGAATAGAGCACCTTAAACGAATTTTAGAATTACAATCAATACTTTAAAATATTTAGATTAGTGCAATTTTACTCTTTTACTAACAAGAACACAAGCTTCCACTTGATTCATATCTCATCAACTTTTTATTTTAATATATTATTATTTAAAAAACTATATGCATAATATTATTTTAAAAAAAGTATGAATAAACGATGAGACTGTCCTAGTAGAAAACTCATAAAGATTAAAAAGTTTAGAGTTTTATTTAGTGCATTAAAAAAACATTATAGATATGACATTTTAGATTAAGGATTGTTGAAATAAAAAATTTATATAAAAACTATTTAGATAATAGTTTAAAAAAGAATTTATGAAAAAAGAATTTTTGGGCAATTTTTTTAAAAAAGTCTTTTAGAGAATAATTTATGAAAAAAAATAGTTTTGAATAAATGGGTGTTTAAATAGTTATTTTTAAAAATATTTTTATTATTGGTAAATTATGAAAAAGGGTATGAGTATTAAATGAGGAGAGATAAAATATGAGAGGAGAGATAGGAGAGAGGGTGTAAGAAAAAAAAATTTAGAGAAAGTATAAGAAAAAATATGATAGAGGATAGAGTGTATAAAAAAAAGTAGAAATAATATAATAATTAATTAATTTCTAGACTCTTTTACTATTTTATAAGTTACTCTGAATTATAATTTAATCTATAAAAATTCAGAATAAATATAATTATTTATTTTAAAAATTTTTAAAACTTAAATTTTCTCTATAACTCCTAAACACACCTATAGTATGAATTAGATATAAATTTATCTTTTTATTAACAAAGAGATAAAATTATACTTAGGGTAGATGTATAACTCTAAAATTAGTTGGGGTGTTATGAGCCTCTATCTTTGATCACGAAATTTAAAGAAATATAGTATATATTTAAAAAAATTAAAATTAAAATTTTGAAAGAGATTTTGGTTTAAATTTTAATTTAAAAAATTTTAAAATTAAATAATTATATTTATTAAAAAAAATTTAGACTATAATTTAAAATTAAAATTTTAAACAAATTATTAAAATTAATTTTTAAAATATTTTTTTTATATTTTATCTCTTCTTCCTCACCTAACCTCTCTTTCATTTCTTTTTTTTCTCTCTTATCTCTTATATATCTTATTTTTTTCATATTTATAATAAAATTATATATATTTTTTATTAATTTTTCAATTATAAAAAATTTATAATAACAATTATTTAAATATTCATTTATTTAAAATTATATTTTTTTATAAAAATTATTTTCTAAAAATTATATAAATTCTTTTTAATAAATCCTTTTCCACGCTCATATTTAAACAAGTTATACTCATATTTAAACAAGTTATACAAAAGCTTTCCAGTGAAATTACGCAATATCATTAATTATTTTATTTTTAATAAAATAAAGCAACGAAGACCTCTTGGCTCTCAGACGGCAGTTGCAGAAATCTTGGTCTTCTCCTTCTTCCATTCTCCGATTAATCTCTGAAACCCAACGTGGCTTGTACCTCCGTCATCGACGGCCTCCCTCGCTTCGTCTCTGAGTCGTTCTGCAGATTTCATCAGAGATTCATCGTTCATCATCTCTTTGATTCTCTTCCCAAGTTCCTCTCCTTTCACTTGTTGTCCCCAACCCCACTTCTCCTCCCACAATCCTAACCCACTCTTCTCCACCACGTCTGCGTTTATCCTCTGATCTCCATGCTGAGGCCATGCCAGAATTCTCACTCCATACCAAACTGCTTCTATCACTGAGTTCCACCCACAGTGGCTCACAAATCCTCCCACTGATCGATGACCCAGAATCTCTCTCTGGTCCACCCACGTCTTCACAACTACACCGTTCTTCTTCAACTTCGCCATGAGATCGTGTCCTACCACTTCTTCTACTTCCTCTTCTTCTTCCCTGTCCACTGGTTTATCCTTCACCACCCACAGAAATCTGCACCCACTTCTCACCAATCCGTCTCCTATTTCTCTTATCTGATCCCTCTTCATGGCCGTTCTGCTTCCGAAGCTTATGTACACCACCGAGCCTTCAGGTTGTTCGTCGAGCCACTTCAATGGAGGATCCACTGAATTCGCATCATCTACTCTTTCAAACTCGCACGGCGTGAATGGACCGATGTCGAAAACAGGAGGAAGTGATTTTCTGAGTATTTCCCCGCCATTAATGGCCTCTATCGTCTCTGGTTCCAGCTCTTTGAAGGAGTTAATCAAAACCCCATGTACTTGCGCGAGGTTGGCGCTGTCTTGGAAGAATATTTTGGCGAAGAGACTATCGGGCACGAGAAGAGGAGGAGGGATTGAGGATCTAGGGATTGGCGAAATCCCAGGAATGCGAAGAAGATCATCATCGTGATCATGATCCAAGAAGGAAGCCGTAGAGAGAAATGAGAAGAAGGAGAGCATTTTAGCAGAGGAAGTGAATAAAATGAAAGAAGGAAGAGAAAGAGCACGAGTTACTGGAATGACAGGAGAAGTCAACGCCACATCGATAACGAAAGCAGAGAGGGGGTGCTCGAGGGAGAGAATGAGAGGAGAGAGAAGGTGAGATGACCGGCGAATAGCCTCAAATCGGAGCCAAAACGAGTCGAAGGAATTGACGGGGGCTGGATCGAGAGGAAGAAGATGGAAGTAAACGACGTTTACTTGAGGAAGACTTGATCGGAAGCGAGAGAGAAGCTGTGACTCGGCTAGTGACACGGTGGGGTGAGTCGTGATGAGAGTGACTCGGACGTTATTGTGAGCAAGAAGAGCGGCGAGTCTGAGAAACGGCGTGAGGTGGCCCATGCCGGCGCTGGGGAGGAGGGCGACATGAGTATGAGAACCAGAAGAAGACATGATGAGTCTGTACGCTGTTCCCTCTCGTTTCTAGTGCTGGGATCGAGTTATCTCATCGAGCACTGAGCCTCCGCGTCAGTACTCCATCCGATACCTAAATGCTAACAGGTTAATTGGAGTAAATTAAAAAAATAAATAAATAATAATTAATATGAAAATTAATTCATTACTTTAAATAAATAAAAATTAGTTTATTCACGTGGTTTGGTTTTTTTAAATTAAAATTTTAAAAGTTATTTTAAAATAAAATTTTAATTTAAAAAAATTTAAATAAATAATCTTATTTATTTAAATAGATTTTTAAATTAAATTATAATTTAAAATTAAAATTTTAGATAAATTAGTTTGAGTAACTTATAAAACAGTAAATTATTTATAAATTAATTAATTATTATATTATTTTTATTTTTTATATTATTTTTCTTTTTTTTTATACCCTATCTCTTTTTTTCTCTTTTTTTTTTCTATTTTCTCTCTCTTTTTTTTCTTATACCCTCTCATCTCTTATCTCTCTTCATTTAATATTCATACCCTTTTTCATAATTTACTAATAATAAAAGTATTTTTAAAAATAAATATTTAAATACTTATTTATTTAAAATTATTTTTTTTATAATCTTTTTTCTAAAATTTCTTTTCTATAAACTATTTAAAAATTCTTTTTTTATAAACTTATTTTTAAAATTTTATCTAAACGGTGCTATAGCTAACACATACAGTAGAGACAGAAGCTGAGAAATGAGAATGTATTTTAGCATTTTGTTTGTCATGTTTTCGTCGCGTTGGAATAATTTATTAGAAGGTCAAAAAAAGCTGAAATAATTTATTTTCCCTAAAATTAAAGATTCCAAGATAAAACATTTAATATGTGAATGGTTAGAATTGAAGTGGAAGAAGAGAAGGTAATCATGATGGGGAGATTGAAAGCCACATGCATGACATGAAGCTTTAACTTGATTAGTGAAGTGCGTTCAATTTGTGGGACGACATACGAGTGTGTTTGCAATGGCTTTTAGAACCCCAAACTGCAGTTTGAATCATAGATGTTGGATGAGAAAAAAAAATATGTTTTGATTGATAGAGAAGGTTGTCTTCAAGATCACGGTGGTGATCCCAAAAGGGCCGCCTTCATCGCAAAAACTGGTTTTTGGTTTAAATTAATGTTTGGATGACTTTTTCTTTGAAGCTCACAATTTGGGAAGAGGACTAACTAAGCTCGCAAGGTTCTTTAAAATATATTGTTTTAGATTTGAATTAGGTTGTTTGATAGCAAAAAAAATTATTGAGAGATAAAATTTATTTTTTACGTTTTAAAAATATTAGTTTTTAACTATTAGATATTAGATAGGATATATTTTATGGATTCTACTAAAAAAAATTGGAGAGATAAAAAAAGGAAAGAAGAGAAGTGTATTTAAGTAACTCCAACCTTACTCTAATGAAATAAAAAATAAAATTATTTCAAAAGACCCAATAATTTGATTAATTTTTATAAAAGCTATAAAGGAAAAAACTTAACTAATAAAATTTGATTTTGAGATTTCACTCTAAACCAATTAATCTCCATCATTAATTTTCAATTGAGACAAATAAGCTTTTGGTTCAAAAGATAGACATAAAAGTCAGGGATTATAGGTTTAATTCTATTTATAATATTAAATTATTAATGTATACTCTTCTAATACAAAAAAATAAATCAAAAGTGGAGATTGATTAATTAATACTAGACAAGAAAGACAGAATATGATTTAATAATATATAAATAAAAATATAAAATTAAGTATAAAGTAATAAAACTTAAGTCTATTTATTTATATTGAATAGGTTCAATTATTCCATTAAAATTTTGCCACATGTAATTTTCATTATTAATAATGATCTAACATAATTTTGAAATTTTATCAATGTAATTTTTTATTATATAAGAAAAGTCCACATTAGCATGACATCAATATTTAACTAAAGAATCAAAGCTAACCAATAAATATAAGAAAATCATTAATAAATTGTTGGTTGAATTGGTAACGACTTCATACTTATAAAAAAAAAAATAAAAGTTCAAATATCGAGAAATATATTTATTTAGAGAAATAAAAATATTTTAATATACTCTAAATCTTAAAAGAGATTAGTTTTAGAGGGTGAGTTGATGATATATTTGTAATTCAAAAAAATAAAAATATAGAAGTAAATAGATTTAAGTTTTGTCTTAAAATGAATATCCGTTTAAAATCACATTGCAGTCTATGTGAATAATTGAAACTGCAATAATAGAGAGAAAGAAGTATGTATGAGATAGAACAAAATGGAGAGAGTTAAAAAAAGGGGTGAAATCTATTTATGGGCATATAGACATTATGAGATATTGAAAGATATTATGAGATAATTGTGGGATGACTAATGATACTGAAAGATATTATGAGATAATTGAAATGTTATTAAAAAATGATGAGATAATAGACATCTATATAATATGATAATTATAATATTCGTGACCTTTTCTTTCCCTTTCTTGCCAAAACATGGGGAAATAATTCAAATATTTCCATTTTCTACTAATTCAATATAATTCATCAATCAGTGAAGTTACCCGATATTACTATTTATTTTATTATTCCTTTTGAAAAAGCCACGTTGACCTTCTGAGCCTCAGACGGTAGTAGTTGCAAAAGTATTCTTCTTCTTCTCCTACCATTCTTTGGTCAACCTCTGAAACGCCACGTGGCTTGTCCCTCCATCCCCGACGGCCCCCCTCGCTTCGTCTCTGAGCTTCTGTGCTGATTTCTTCAGAGATTCATCGTTCATCATCTCTTTGATTCTCTTCCCAAGTTCCTCTCCTTTCACTTGTTGTCCCCAACCCCACTTCTCCTCCCACAATCCTAACCCACTCTTCTCCACCACGTCTGCGTTTATCCTCTGATCTCCATGCTGAGGCCATGCCAGAATTCTCACTCCATACCAAGCTGCTTCTATCACTGAGTTCCACCCACAGTGGCTCACAAATCCTCCCACTGATCGATGACCCAGAATCTCTCTCTGGTCCACCCACGTCTTCACAACTACACCGTTCTTCTTCAACTTCGCCATGAGATCGTGTCCTACTACTTCTTCCCTGTCCACTGGTTTATCCTTCACCACCCAAAGAAATATACACCCACTTCTCACCAATCCGTCTCCTATTTCTCGTATCTGATCCCTCTTCATGGCCGTTCTGCTTCCGAAGCTTATGTACACCACCGAGCCTTCAGGTTGTTCGTCGAGCCGCTTCAATGGAGAATCCACTGAATTCGCATCATCTACTCTTTCAAACTCGCACGGCGTGAATGGACCGATGTCGAAAACAGGAGGAAGTGATTTTCTTAGTATTTCTTCGCCATGAATGGCCTCTATCGTCTCTGGTTCCAGCTCTTTGAAGGAGTTAATCAAAACCCCATGTACTTGCGCAAGGTTGGCGCTGTCTTGGAAGAATATTTTGGCGAAGAGACTATCGGGAACGAGAAGAGGAGGAGGGATTGAGGATCTGGGGATCGGCGAAATCCCAGGAATCATCGTGATCATGATCCAAGAAGGAAGCCATAAAGAGAAATGAGAAGAAGGAGAGCATTTTAGCAGAAGAAGCGAAGAAAATGAAGGAAGGAAGAGAAAGAGCATGAGTGATGGGAATGACAGGGGAAAGCAAGGTCGCATCGAGAACGAAAGCATAGAGAGGGTTCGAGGAGAGAATAAGAGAGAGAAGGTGAGAGGAGCGGCGAATAGCCTCGAATCGGGGCCAGAAGGGATCGGAGGAGTTGACGGTGGCTGGACAAGAGACAGAAGGTTGAAGTCAAGGATGACTTGGGGAAGAGATGATCGGAACCGGGAGAGTAGCTGGGACTCGGAAAGTGACACGGTGGGGCGGGTGGTGATGAGAGTGACACGGACGTTGTTGTGGGGAGGAGAACCACGTGAGCATAAGAACCAGACATGTTTGGTGTGTCCACGGTGGTCGGAGTTGGCTGTTTCTTGATTGTATACACAAAAAGTCGCAGTTAAAATGTGCACCCCAACCTCCCTAACGGTCATATCAAAATTGGTCCGTCTTTGAGTGCTCCTTTAGTTGTTCTAGTAATAAGTAAATCTCAGTGCTAAAATGAAGCAATAATGTATCATCAGCATGAAACTCTTTAACAAAACCATTCACTTCAACCCAACTACATCCAGGCTTTCTTCTAACCTTGCTAGCTCTCATCATCTTCCTTACTTCTAATGCCTCTTTCCACATGTTTGCAGCATAATAAGCATTCCACATAAGCATATAAAAACCATCATCACTTGGTTCTAACTCAATCACCTTCCTTCCTGCTATTACAGCTAGCTTCAAATTCCCATGGACTA
This sequence comes from Leucaena leucocephala, assembly GCA_037074615.1. Taxonomy (NCBI): domain Eukaryota; kingdom Viridiplantae; phylum Streptophyta; class Magnoliopsida; order Fabales; family Fabaceae; genus Leucaena; species Leucaena leucocephala. The sequence goes on from CM073562.1 coordinate 15,879,553, forward strand.
AGCAAGCTCTGAGGAAGGACCTCCAGATTGCAGCATCAGGTTCAATAGGCATCATCAGCTCGATCACCTCTTTCGCTTCTTCGAGAAACCCGGCTCGGCCGAGCAGATCAACTAGGCATCCATAATGTTGAATGTTGGGTATCAAATTATGGTAATGAATCATTCTGTTGAACAACATTTTCCCCTCAAGAACTAATCCTGAATGGCTACAAGCTGTCAAAAGTGACAAAAGGGTAACCTCATTTGGAGTTACCTTTGATGATTCTAACATATGAAAGTATACCTCCAAAGCATGTTGTCCTTTCCCATGATATGCGTAGCTTGATATCATTGTCGTCCATGAAAATACATCCTTCTCCAAGATCTCATCAAATATTCTTATAACCATGTCAAGCCTCCCACTTTTTGAGTACATATCCATCAAAGCATTCTTCACTCTCACATCCAGCTCGAGGTTTGTTTTGTTAATATTTCCATGGATGGACTGACCAAAATTAAGAGCGCCGGTATCGGCGCATGCAGAGAGTACTGCCACTGTTGTAGCTGAACTAGGACGAACCTCCATTTTCTGAAAGAGCTCAAGAGCTTGAACTGGAGCTCCTCCTTTAACATAACCAGTTATCATAACTGCCCAAGAAACAGAATTTCTTTCAGGCATTTCGTCGAACAATTGACGTGCAGGATGCAAATCGTTAGACAGAATATAGCCATTAAACAGAGTAGTCCAAGCAAAGATATCCTTTAATCTCTTCCTTTCAAAGACTAAGACGGCCACTTCAATTTTCCCATTTCGACAATACATATCAATCAGTGCATTACCCACAATAGAATTCACGTCTAAATGATTCCTCAAGATCATCCCATGAATGGCCCTCCCTCTGATCAAATCCTTGCCACGCCCACATGACGATAAAGCTCCGACAACCAAAAAGCTGTCGGGCCTGAATCCGCTATCTATGTACAGGGAAAAGACGGCGAGGGATTTGCTGGGAAGATTAGAATGGAGGTAGATATTGAGGAGGGATGTCCAAGACACAATGTCTGGGTGTTGAATCTGGTTGAAGATATTTTGAGCGTCTTGTAGTTTGCCCAAATTCTTGTAAGTTTCAAGAAGCTTGCAAGCCAAAGACTGAAGATTGGGTAAAATTCCAAGCGTCACGGAGAGGGCATGGATTCGCTTAAGGTGGATAAAGCTTGTACATTTCTCTAGTGATCTTTGCAAGCATGTATAGTTCATCGATCATTGACAGAGGATGTTAATATTCGTCGGTATTAGAAATGAGTCAAGGGAAGACCGTCTCAGCATGAAAGTAGAAATCCAATTTCTAATTTTTTTTTAACATCATATAGATATTGAGCTTTTGGCAACGCTCCATAAAACTTGAGTATCTCTTCAAGAGATTTAGGTACAATCGGTAGGATTAAAGAATTTTTAATAGAATTAGAATTGGAAGGGGAAATAGAAGTATAATTAAGTTAAAAATAAATTTTAAAAATTTATTTGATAAGATAGAAATAAATTTAAAATTAATATATATATTTTTTATAATTGACATAAAATAATTTAAAATATTTTTTTATAATTTGAGAAGGGTTAAAGTTGTTCAATAATTTTATAATTGGGGTAAAATAATTTAAAAAATTTTACTTTTATTTTTTTAATTCTAAACTTTTTTAATAGATTTAAAGTAGAAATAAAAGGGACTTCTATCTTACTAAATAAAAAAAATAAAATATTTTAATTCTACTTGTTCATCGCGATTTCCCTCCAACTAAACAAACGGATGTTGCTGCACTTTAAAATTTTGGACAGGTTCTCAAATATCTTTTTTGTTTGTTTTAATTATTAGATTCTATATTAAAAATTTGATATCTTATATTTTATGAGTAAAAAATGGTGAAGTTTTCACTTGTTTACAATATTTTAAAGAAAAATACTGTTAAGTAATATAATTTCTTTTTAATTTAAAGTATTAAATATTTAAAAAATTGTAAATCTCCCATTTATGCTTTGTTTTGGGTTTTAAAATCTCTCATTTTCCTTCTTGAATACACTTTTCCCCATACCAAACATTGCAGTAGTGTTAGCCATGTACTCTTGTTCAATGCTTTTTGGTAAGAACTTAAAAGACTTTAGGAGAGGATTTTGCTCATATCATTCTTATTTCCCTACTATGTTTGTTGAACCTACTTCATTGATATGGCTTAACTTCATTTGTAATGTTCCTTTTATGATGAATGGTACTGAAGACCAGTGCGTTAATTTTTTTTTTTTAAAACTTTTTTATGGCCGACCATGCAGAATTCCACCAGTTTGGGGGACCATGAAATATCTATCTGAAAAAAATTCACCAGGATACTTGAAGCAAGGTGCGAATAAACAGGATCTCTACTCTTATGAGAGGTAAAGCTTTCCAGATTTGATGACCTTTACTTCTGTTTCACTATAATTATTGGATGATTAAAAACAGTATGGTAGCTGATTGAATTTTCCATTGTGTTTTTCTAACCTTACTACAGAATCATGGAAACAGCACCAACTTTGCCTGATTTTTCATTGGCCTTGAAGCCGGATGAATATCAACTTCCTCATGTGGATCCCTCTTGGACAGGGGAGAACATAAAGGGGCAAGGTAATTAGCCCTACCCATCTGAAGTGTGAAAAAGGATGAAGCCAAAATGATTTGCAGATGGCAGAGATATGGCTGCCTTCTGCAAAAAGGGATGTCAATTTTAAGCCCTAAAGGGTATCCTTTGCCACCGCAAGTAACTCAACTGGTAAGGGTTGGGTGGGATGTGGGTTGAGATACAAGATTCAAACCCACTTAACTAAAAAAAAAATGTAATTTTATTTTTTATAAATAGAAAAAAAAAGTTTCATTTTCTTTCTTGTTTTTTTACCTTCCTTTTTTCTTTTTAATTCATCTTCAATGACAATGGGGGTAATGAAGAAAACACAGCGTGTATTACCAAAATTTTGATCCTAAATGATATCAATTTTTATATGCTACATGTTAACAGATAAAAAGTTAGCCAAGAAATCTCTCAATTTGAATAAAGAATGACAATCAGTTAATATAATTTATGTCTTTTGATTAGAAAATCCAAAACATATTCATATAGTTATTTATATAAAAGAAATTTAAATTGTCTAAATTCATTAAACAAAAAAAATTTAAAACCACTCATTTTTCTACCTTAAAATGTAAAAAAAAATAAAAAATCCAAAGTCAAAAAAACAAAAAAGCTTACTATAAATCATTGGATCAGATAATTATCAAAATTAAAACAATTTTAAAGTAAAATTTTAATATGCCCGAATACCTAGTCTAATATTTTCTACAAAACTCCCACATTCCATATCTGATCCCCTTAAATCAAAATAGGACTAACCATAAGCCTAACACATTTAGTATTTAGTTCGGTTTTTTAAGTATCTAGTTAGGAGTTCAATCTTTGATAATGTGTATAAAGAGAGTCTCATGACTAACACTAAAACGCCGTAAGGGGATTAATCACTACTTTAAAGTAGTGGATATTCTAGGCTTATTTGAAAAAAAATAGGACTGCCCAAGTAGGGGAATGGTGATTGTCTCAACGTCTAGAAGAGGTACTTTACTTCCAGGAAGACAACAAAAAAGAAACTAAAAGAATCCATGATTTTTCAGCTGTAAATTCAGAATGAGTAATATAACAGTAATTATACACCGCAAAAGTAAGACATAGTATTAATATTGACTTTTGCATGGGTCAATCAGTTTGTTTCGGATACTACAATTAATCTGCAGTGCCATTTGCATCATCTCCTTCAATCAATAGCTGTTGCTTTTCTTGCTCCTCTGCAAATAAGAAAAATGAAAACCCATGTAGTTATCATGCAAAGTCATTCCCAAGTCATTCCATGATCCTTACATAATCAACTATTAGAGTATATAACAAGGAGAATCAATAAAATATTATACGACTAATGCGGGATTGTGAATATGACTGTTAAAGGCAATGCTGTAACTGTGTTGGAAACTGTCATGATTAGGCGCCTGATTAGGCTTAACGATTTGGTAGGTATAAAATCACTTTCCTTTCAATTTAGCCCTTCAAAAGAGTCCCTACAGGAAGCATTCGAGGCTCTTCTCAAGGACCTTTTCTATTAGAAGTCTTAAAAGGACTAAATTTAGAGACTCTTTAGAGAGCCCAATTGATAGAAGAGTGACCTTTCAGTTTCAGGGTTAGAGAACCAAACTGAAGAGATTGATATTTTGAGAATTAAATCATTAATTTATAATTCATGACATCAACATGATTTAAGCATTGATATTGATAATTAGCAATACTAGGAGAGTCAGTAAAAAGAGGTATCATGAGAGCATTTAATCAAATGGAAAATGAGACGTCTTGAAAATGCCAAACACTTACCCATGAGTTTGTAAAGAGCCTTCTGAGTTCGTCTTTCAAGCTTATCAAGCTTCTTCTGCACATCTCTCCGTAGGTCCCAGTTTGGTTTCTTTGGAGCAATATTCAAGAAAGGATCCTGCAAGTTTGACCTCAAATACATGAATTGATATACAACAAGTACATCGTTGACAGATACAAGAATAGACCATATTGGGAAAAAAACAACCTCCGTCTCAGGTGGAGGGGCAGCAGCAACAGGGTCTTCAAACTTTGGTAGCACTGCAGGGGCAAGCTTCCCTTCCTGGAGGTGTTTGTCCTGAGGAACATAATTACGAAATTTCATGGGATTTCTGCAACAAAAACTTGACATGTCAGTTAAGAGTTAAACACACCATATCCATCTCATATGAATTCCGAGTAATCATATGGAACTCAATGGACAGAAAATTCAAAATCGTTTAAACCAATCCATATCAGAAAGATTAACCAAACAGAAGTTGATAAATTTTTTCTACCATTTAAAGATGCAAAAACTTCATAACAATATGTGATTTAAATTTTCTTTGCATCAAAATCTATAGTCATTTAACTTCTAAGGGTAACTATTAAATATCGAATTTCATCTTCTTCACACAATTTCCGAGGCAGGCAGAGAATCCCACTACATAAGAGACCCTAATTTTTTTCTCCAAAAAGAAACCAAGAAACTGACTGTTGTTAAAAAGGAAACTAAGTATACAAACATTTTTCCCTTCTTTAAATGGAACAAGACAAAAATGTCAAATATCTAGAGACTAATCATCCTACTTCACCAGACACATCAAGATTGTTGATCAGAGTTAGGAGCCCACAGAAAATGTCTCTGTGGGAAGCCAATTAATAGTGTCGAAATATAAGTAGAAACATATGGAAGTATAAAGCCAAACTGGTTAGAGAGGTAAACATATGACAGTGGAACCTTTATAATACCTTCAACACTCTTATTGTAAATTGTGTATGTGATGTTAGCACTTCGTAGTTCGTACAAACAACTATTCCAACTTCTCTAAAGGGTAGTTCCAAGCAATTTGATATCATTTTATATAGTTATCTTGATGTTAGTTTAGCAAATACGTGCTATTTGCTTGATTTACATATTCACAATCAAAATTATTATGACACCAAAGACTAACTAGACAATAATAACTGTAAGGCTCTTCCCATTTTCCAGCAACTTTCTTCAACAAGCCGAGTCAATATCTGAACTCAGCTCCTTTGGTGAGTTCATGCCATCCCATAAAATCATCACAGGAAACACATGACCTAAAGTAACTAATGCTTCGTTTAGATGTATACAGAATCAACATACAAATTCACTTGCAGCCAGATATAAAGGTATACATATCTTTTTTTGTTCATACTGAAAAATTCAAACAACTATCCAGGCCAGCTTTTATAGTAATTCTCTGTCACAGTTGAATTTACTACCGAAAATTTAAAACAATTTCATCATTCTCAGTTATAAAATGTGCGCTTAGACATATTTGAAGGGGAAGTGAGAATAACAACTCGAATAAGAAATTAGAATATACATACTGCTCTTCAGTAGTTTCATCATCATTCGTCTTATCATCAGCTTGTGCAGCGTCATCATCAGGAGTGTTCAAAAAATCTTGAGCAGCTTTAAGAGCCCGCAGCCTTTCTCTACGTGATGCAGCAGCTTGTTCAATGGAATCATCTTCATCACCCATCTTTACTTCAGAACTTCAAGAGCTTCCAATTGCTCTAAATTCAAATTAAAACGAGGATTCATTATTAGAATCCTATGTTATTCCTTACAACGATAGGAGAAAAGAGAATAAGAGGAATAGAGCGACTTCAAATTTACAACTTCATCATAAACTCACATAACTACTCTCAACTAGATTGCAACAGTTAGTCATGCCAAAACATAAAAACTACTAACAACTATAACTACGAAGTACCACGTCATAGGTATTCCATAGGTATTTCTTCAATTAAATTATAGGGATGGATACTTCTGGATAAGTTTTCAAATGCTCGCACTTTGATACACAGAGGCAGCTTTACGCCGGAACCAGCCGGCGGCGGCTCCAAGAATAGAAGAGGGAAAGATAATAAAGGAATAGACACCGGGAAAGAGGAGGAGGAGGATGAAAACTGCAAAAAAGAAACACAAAACTGGAGAAGAGAAAGAGAATGACATAAATCGAAAACCTAGCTGGTTATTTCCTTACCGATGAAAGTTGAGATCCTGCTTAGGAAGCTCCAAACTTTCAGTTCAGAATCCCCGATTCAGTAGGTCGGCGATGCTGGGCGGGGAACATATATCTTTTTCCTGCGCTTCTTTTTTTTTCTTTTTTTCTTTTTGCCACAAGAATCTTCTTTCTACGTTTGATTGATATTATTATTTTCTGGATAAAAAATAATAAAAAATTATTAGATGAGAAAATTACATATGGGTTTGGGTAAAAAAAATATAATGTTTTTTCCTCCTCATTTTCTTAATTGTTTTTTTTATTACTATTATTATTTTCGGTGAATATGTATTTGGTATTTTAAAGTAAAAAAAATGAAAATATTTTATCGGACAAATAAATAACTGAAATCAGAAGGAGCTGGTTTTGCTGATTTCTCTGTTTGTGCGGAAACGAGCCTTGACGTTGAAGTGATTCATACAATGAAGGAGTTGGGAGGTGCAGAAGTGGAATTGGCGAAGCAGAGATGCAGATTCGTGATGGATAGAATCCAAGAGTTGCCTTCTTCCACCAAGATCCCCGACTCATGCCGCCGCACCCTCCTTAAATTAGCTCGCTCCGAGCTCTCTTTCCTCTCTCGCTTCTCTTCTTCTTCTGCTACTACTTCTACGCCTCTCAGGTTCGTCTCATTTCCATATGCCTTTCAAACGTTTCCATCTGTTTGGCTGCTGGGAGTATTAGTTCCAATATGACTGGTGAAGCTTTTCTCTGTGTTTTCTGCGTGGATACAACTGTTTTATTTTTTTGTCTGTTTCTTGGCCAAGAATAAATTTTTGGATGGGGAAAATTTATGAGATACCAGATGTTGATGGCTTTCCATGAAGGTGTCATCCTGGTAAAGGGCAGGAATCATTGGGCAATTCATGGAATAAAGTTTTATAAATAAGAATTTTAATTTCAGAAACGTTTATAAATACATTTATGAGATGCTTGCTTATATTAGCTATGAAAACTTGCTTTATACAGACACACACACATATATTAATAATATAGTGGTGTTGAATTTCTATACATGTCTTTATGATGACAGTGTCAACATTGGACACCTTGAGGCAGTGGTGCACATTCTCCAGCAGCCTTTCATAACTGGAGTTTCTCGAGTTTGTAAGTCAGTTCCACTCTTACCTACAGTTAGAAGAGAGGAGAGTTGTTGTTCTTCTCTTAAAGACATCCATGTGGATATAGTGTGCACCTTCAACAGGAAGCCAGTCTGGATTATTGTATCTGATAGAAATCCAAAGTACATCTCTTGGCATAGATGTCATAAGAGTAAGGGTTTAGAATTGCGCATTCAAGAAGTCCTAGCTGCTACACAATCTAGCTTAACATTAAGGCCTTCCTCAGTTATACTTTTCTTTGCAAATGGGATTGCAAACCATGTTTACGAAAAACTTCAAGATAAGTTTGGGGCGTCAGAAATTGGACTGGGTCCATCAGCTTTCAATTTTGATGTATTTGAGGAATCCGAAGGCGACTGGATAAACATACTGGCGAGATCTTATAACGGTGCATGCATCCTTGAAATAAAACCCGCTGGTAGCAAGGATGCTGTTTCAGGGGGGGAACATGTCAAAGGTTTAATTGTGGACTCTGCTCAACTGGAGGTTTCAGTAGAGAAAACTGAAGCTCAACTTCAGCTTTCTGTTGAAGATTCCAAAGCCAACTTGGATGATGCATTTTGCTCCATTGTTCTGGGACTGAAATTATGCTCCTTGAACATTAAAAATCCAGAATCTTCTGAACCAGGAAGTCATGTTGGAGAAGTTGACCTGATAAATTTTGATACAACAGCTTTGATAGCTCTTGTCACTGGAATTAGTAATGACGGTGTCCAAAAACTTTTGGCTCATCCAGAGAGTAAATTGAGGGAGAGATTCAAGGGAAACTATGAGTTTGTGGTTGGTCAAGTGAGTATCTCATCCATATTTCGTGCCACATTTTTTTTCATTTCTTTATGTCATTTTCTCCTGGTGAGATAATCATGTTATCATAGTGGTTATCTACCCAGCAGTGACTATGTAGGCTTCATGAATTTTCAAAATGAACAGCGAGTTTATGGGGAAAGTGGAGTTAAAGACCAATCTGTTTGGGCCAAATAACGCACGCCATCGTTATTCAATTTTAAAGTTTGACTTAATCACACTGTGTGGTTATTTGGTTCTTAAACATAAGCGCTTGGTTGGCTGGTCCCTATAACTCTTCCTTATTTTATATAGTATTTCTTAATTATAAAAGCTTTTATCAGCATTCTTTTCATTTGACCGAAGTGTTCCTCACCTCTTTCTTCAGGCAATGTCTGAAATTCAGAATCCGATCCATGTGGAATTCAGCAGAGTATTATGTGGAAAGACAGGCATGATTTGTGAGAGTGTCCATATGGAATTCAAGGAGTTGGTGTTAATGTGTGGAGGGCCCAATGAAAAACTGAGAGCTGATAAATTAATAAATAGCCTCAGGTGAGTTTGAAGGTAAATAGAAACCAGCTAATGGCATTAACACCTTATCAAAGATGATCTTTTATTACCTCTATGGAATATAACAATGTATATTACTTGGGTAAATCTAATCTAGTGCTGACATACTGAACTTGTGGAGTTTCGCTTGCTGAATTTGAGCAAACCCCACCCCCCGTTTCCCCAATTTGGTATTTACGTAGTTCACATCAAATTTGTCTATTGGTTTTAATTTTTCAACTTGCTGATGCCTGATCTAATAGTTTTAATATTTTTCGCCAATAAACTGGGGGTGTTTTCTCAGGGTTGTTCCTGATTATCCTTCTGAACGGATGATGGGCCTGCCAACAACAAGAAAGTTAGCGATGAAAAATAAGGTTGTTTTTGGCACCGGTGACTATTGGCGTGCTCCAACTTTAACTGCAAATATGGCGTTTGTCAGAGCAGTTTCTCAGACAGGGATGTCCCTTTCTACTATTGAGCATAGACCACGTGCCTTAATTGGTGATTAGTCATTTAATTTCATACAATCTCCACATGAACACTGAAGGCTTTCTGCCCCTACAACAATAGCAGGCAATAGAGTGTATTTTCAATTGGAGGGGGTTCCTTCTCTGTTCATCAAAACCCCATTGCTTGAGGAGTTCAGCAAATCTAAGCATTGCAATTTACATATTTGGTTGTTTAAAAGCCTCATTTGACTTGCCTTGTAAAATAGGTATGCAAATATGAGAAACACTAGATACGTAAGTTTTATTTTTTGATGAGAATTACAGAAGCTTTTGCAGTATCATATGTTTCTTTTATTAGCATACAATTTACTGTACTCTATGACATAAAGCCTGATGATGCATCTCTCATAAACTATTTACCCCTATCCTCTTATTGGATATTTAAGCATTTTGTTCTTGTTACCTATTGCGTATTGTGGTCCCTACAAAAGACGAATAAGTTGAAGTATATTTCTTAAATTTTCTGTATGTTTTCTGATTGTTCTGTAGTTGTTTCTTCTTGTCGTGGTAGCACTTACTCTATTATAAGCATTATTTACGTGATCCTCCTTTGTAAGGCCCTAAGTCAATCTTTTATTTTTATTTTTGGTTAGATGGGTGGACCCTGAGAATTCGGAAGTTGAAAAAAAGAAAAAGAGGACGTGGGGGTGGGGGTGGGGGTGGGGGATGAAGATCAAGATCAAAACTAATGGCACTTAATGTTTAGGAAAGTGTCACTTAAGAAATAAACTCAAGCTTGTCACATGCAAATTTCCCTTTCCTAAAGTGATGAAAGAAGATTGATCACTGAAAAAACTTAAATAATTAACTTCTACAATGATAACATTTATTCAGAAAAAGAATATATCTTCGAACTCCGACACAGAAGAAATCCTTCAAGGCAACATGAGAGACTTCCACTACAAGGTAAAATTCAGGGAACAAGGCAGAACTCATCATCATCGTGTATAAAACTTAAAGTTTGACTCTGAATTTACAGTCACTAGCCTTGATCCTTATCGGATTATTAGCAGACAAGCTATCCGCTGTCAACATGCATCCACCAAAGACTCTGATCTTTCTCAGCTTCAACCTTCCGAGCTTAATGGCTACCGGCGCGTGGACCTTAAGCTCCAAAGGAACACTTCCTGTCTGCTGCTGTTCCTGCAGTGCTGCCATTAAAGTGCTTCCAGCTTGCACTCGGCCGGTCAAGGACACGTTAAGTACGGTTTTGTTCCGATGGCCTTGGTAAAACTCAGGTAATGATCCTTCACAAAGTTGAGTGTTTGAGTACCAGACACTCAACCCTCCTCCTTTCTCATAGTAAATTCCAATCTTCTTGTTTGGGTTGTTTGCTGTAATCTTCACATCAAACTTTGCATAGAGAGTCATGTCAAAGTTCAGCCTCAAATCACTTATCCTTAAGCTGTTCATTGAATAATTGGGAAGCTTTGGTTTGAAGACTAGGTAGATGATACCTGCAGTTGCTCCCAACATGATGAGTAGGATTATAAGCAAGACTAGTGTCCAGCATATGCATTTACAAAAACAACCTCTCTTTGGTTTTGGTGAGTGAATTACAGGCCTAGCATGTCGTATCAACGTAGGGTGATGCTGCGCCATCACGGGAACACTCTTTTCCGATCTTGATGAGCCAGGCGGCATCAAGGGCACTGTGGGTCGCGTTGAAGGTGGTGGTAGTGGTGATGGTGCTTCTGTGGCTTCCATGGGATAGATTCTCTGATGATCTGCCATGGATGAGAGTGTCCTTTGGTTCTGTGTATGTGCAAGAAGGACACCAGAGAAAAGAGCATTGTTTCAATGGTTGTGAGCAACGAGTGCTATTATAAACGGAGTTTGCTTATTTTACTTGTGTTGCGAAGATTGATGTGTTGGAATGGGAACTGATTGGTGTCACAAGAGGGACAGGGATGAGGTTACCTTCCTTACCTAAAAACAGCATTCAAAGAGACAAAAGCTTTTGTTAGGTTATCTAAAAAGTGTGACAGTCGTGAGATTTCATGATTTCTCATTTAATAATTTGTTCCCTTGAAGCTTGTAGAGGTGGAACAGATGCATTCTTCGCTAGCGAGGTCACAAGTCAGAATCTTTCGAAGAAAACGTAAAAGAAGTTGCAAGTCAGAAACATAAGGCCAACCATCTAGCATTGTTTAGTCTCCAAAAGTCAACTCAAATTCGATTTCTCCCATTGAAATAATTAAAATTTATATTTAAATGAATAAATACTTGTGAATGATTCGAAACTAGAATAAGAGAGGAATATGAGAAAAACAAAAGGAAAGAAGCTGAATTGCCATGAGTCACAAGTTCCGACTATGTATTTTTTATAAGAGACATATTTAAATATTTAGCAAATGAATAATAATAGCCATTGGTGAGTTTTAACTTTTTAAACACCAGGTTTTGAGTTTAAGCTTATGTGGATATAAAAAGTGTATTTATGAGAGCTACCCCTAATTAGATTTTATAATATTTGAATCTGACCTAATTAGATACTCATATAAAAAAATATATATTTAGAAAATGAATATACAAAAAATTTTCATAAAAAATATGTCCCTTAGATTATGTTTATATTTTTTTTGTCAAATTACTAAATTTCCCTTTTGAAAAAAAATAATCTTTCCTCAATCGGAAGTTTTCAATATTAATCATTTATATTACATTAGGTTGAGATTTATCCACTTGAGATTTCAGAACACACCTGATTAATATTCTTGTTAAATTAATTTATCCTATACACAAATTTCCTAACCATCTTTCAAGGGGTGTTATTACATTATCGTTTGCAATTTTGTCGACAAATGAACAGAAAAATTCTCCCTTATCTAATCCCTGTTTGGATTTTAGTCCTATGTGAAGAGATTCGAGGTTAAACTTGTGTAGCATATAATTTATGTTCCTTTCTAAATACTCTTCTAAAAACCTTACAGGAGACTCACAAATTTACAATTTGAAACATTAAGGCATTTGAATATTGGTACATTGACAAATTTTGATATAAAACCTTTTATATGTGCCTTATAAAAAGAAGTGCCCATTGCCCCCATCAAAAACCAAAAATACAAAAAAAAAAGAAAGAAGCAAAGCATACTTCAAAGTTTGAAATGAACACTTGAACGTATTAAAAATGAAACTTACATGATTTTTCACACGCCGAAAAAAAGTGTTATTTATTAATTGGCTCTCATTCATTTGACTTGAGCCTACAAAAAAGAAAGATACTAGTGCTAACCTCTCAGGTCCCAGTCACTTATTTGCAGTTCCAAAGCCTCAGGAATTCAACACGGTAATGGCAGCATATTGTTGGATCCTTGAAGACATGTTGAATTCTCGTAGTAAATAACATTCTCTTGGTAGACCAGTGCATGGTCTTCAATGATTTTCCCTTTTTTGCTTCTTTTTAATTCAAGGAAACAAGAAGCCACGGGAATTACCTTCGCATGTGGATAACACAACGCAGACACCTTTCTTCTCTCATGAGATTGAAAACTTTGTTAATTTCCTCAAATGGCAAATCGTGTGTTATGTAATCATCAATCTGGATTTCCTGCACATTTTAATAAATATGTTAGTAGGCATTTCTTCACATAATCACCGCTTAAAGACACAAGGAGAAAACCATAACTAGATCAAACGATACTGTCAAACATTTGTTCAAATGTTACTCTTACCTTATTCACATACTTGTCTACTAATGAAGGCAAAACAGATTTGGGTTTCCATCCTCCATACAAAGATCCTTTCAATGTTCTTCACATTAATAATAGTCCATAATGAGCTGACATCTCAGGCTTCACTTTTGGCAAACCAAGGGTAACAGTCAAACCCCCATCCCTGTGAGGAAGAAGCAAAGATGCAATGTAATTGTGGGATACATTCAAGTTCATTGTATAAAAAAGCCTGTCAATAACAAAACAAGATCTTTATTTATGCAGGTTTAGCGTATTACATCACAGCATGACTGCAATGCAGTGGTTACCATATTGGTATCACCGATGCATTCAAAAGAGAAATCAGCTCCACCATTGTAAATGCGCTTAATAACCTGAAAGTAATTGTTACAACTCCAATCATCTTCTTTGAGTTTATAGTGAATTTCTCTGCTGAAACAAAATCATATGAAATCTATCCAAATTATGAATAAGAGGGAACTAATTTGTTCAGATGCCCCTCACATTTCCTGACTGACAGTTGAAAATTATCTCTTACAATTTTCACAATGATTGACAAATACCCGAGCGATACGTTCGTCAAAGGAATTTGGGTTAACAACTTCTGTAACTCCAAAAGCTTTAGCTGTAGCAACAACCAACATGATAAAACAGATGTAAACTTGAAGATTTGCCTCGGTTCAAATCTAAATTAAAACATATGATGAAGAACTGATCATAATACCATTTTCACAATTCTGAGGGTTGTTGTCCACACCGATTATTCGAGGTGCCCCCCTAACTTTAGCACCTTGTGCAACCTAATTTCAAGGAAAGCAATTGTCTAGATACCAATTAGAATAGAGCATCTCTCATCTTTTAAAAAGCTAAGTAGACACAAGTTGATGACTGGTGAGTCCTTCTACTTACAGAAAGGCCAACAGTTCCAAGTCCAAATATCACCACTGCAAATCCTTCTGATACATTAGCAACATTCCATGCAGCGCCCAGACCTAATGTGGTAATGTATGATCAACCAAACCAACAATGAAAATTCTCCATTAAGAAACGACTTTTACCAATACAGTGATACTTCTTCAATACACATAATTGTCATTTAAGTATAAAATAATAGGTTAAGCATATGCCAACACGGATGCATAAACCATGCCTCCTCCAATCATTCCTTGGGGTTAATGAGAAAAAAATTGAACTACCCAACTGGCTCACAAACTCAGTAGTCCCTTGAAATTTTAATTTTGGGCCAATTTGACACATCTTACATTTTGATTTATTGATTGTTCTTTTACCCTGCATTACGCACAGAGCTATACATGAAAGTTAGAACAATTACCAGTAGCAACACCACAGATCAAAAGGCATATTTTAGAACAATTACCAGCAGCAACACCACGGATCAAAAGGCATGTTTTCTCAAGAGGAGCATTTGGGCTGACTTTAACTTCACACCCAGAATGCACAACTGTATATTCACTGAAACTTGAAACAGCACAATAGTGATAAATAGGCTTCCCTTTTACTGAGAAACGTGTCTTCTGATCACTATGCATTAAGCCTCTTCTTTCCAATCCCAGAACTTGACATGTTTATTTTTCCAGATTTGCACATCCTGCATGTCATGCATTCTCCAATGAACACAGTTAGCACATGGTCTCCCTCCTTTAATTCAGTCACCCCCTCGCCTACACTCTCAACAATCCTGCAAACCATTTACTGAATATTCATCATCTGTTGAGGAAATTATATCAGTTACAGTCATTTAGGTCCTAAAGTGACGTCCTCTGAGCGATAGTGCATCCCATGCATATCATTGCGACTCATTTTGCATTAATCGAAAAGGTAGAGGACAAGAAATTTGTTACCCTGACGATTCATGGCCAAATATTCGAGGAAATATGGCCTGCACATAGAAGAACTTCCTATTAGATATTTAACCCTAGTTTCAACATAGACTTGCTTTGCCTAAGTACAGCAAGTCTATGTTTTGTTTAACCTTTTAATTTAGAGGTGTGGGGGAATCAAAACATGGAGATTGAAGATAAAGCAAAGGCAACGGAAGAATACTTGGGATTCCCAAGCGTAGAGATCGCTGCGACAGAGAGAGGTGGAGACAACTCTAATCCGAATCTCCGAAGGTTGGGGAGGGCTCACTTCGACTTCCTCAACTACCAACGGCTCTCCAGCTCCATATGTCACCGCAGCTGTTTCACATCAAATGCACATACTGATTCATATTGTGATCAATCGAATGGAGATTTTACCAGGGAGAGAAAACAGATTGCTTGATAATAACAGCACAATTTTATTAAAAATATTATAAATATTGTAAAAAAGTATGTTAAATAAATAAATAAAAGTATCTTTTTTTTATTATAAAAAGGATATATTAAAGAAATAACTTTTCTTAACTTTTAGATATAAGAGACTTATATCTAAAAATTATGTTTTTTTTATATTGTAAGGTTTTTTAATAAAAGAGAATAATAGATCAATTTTTTTAGATTATTTTTATTTTTTACAAATTATATTATCATGTATTTTTATTAAAAAAATCGTTTAATATTAAAGAGTAGTGCTTTCTATTTTGATGAGAGGTAACTGGATATTTTTTTTTTAAGAATAGTATCTTCTGACACTACTCAAATCTCTGTATTCTCTCAGATTTCGCCAACAAAATTTACCTTTGCAGGTGATGAATTGAGGGGTTGGTATTTCAGTGTAAGAATCAGGAATGAAGGAGGAGGCGTATCAAGCTCCAAACCAAAAGGTATGGAGGTTGAAGAACATTGAAATTGAACAACTCCACTCAGCAGCTGTGTCATGGCGCGAGGGAGATTGTGGTAGGTATGGGAGGTTGGTCAACTGACAGTTGGCGCGTGGCGCCGGTTTCTGGTGGGAATTTCTTTTTTGTTTTTTTAAATAAAAAATAATTTTCTACAGTTTAAAATGTTATCCGCTGAAATAACATACAAAAAAATAAAACAAATTTAAGTATTATAAATTAATTAAATTTGATTCAAATGTATTTATGACATTTTTCTTATTTGCTTACATATTTTACATGCTAAACTGAGATAATTAGTGATAAATAAAATTATAAGTATTTTATATTTTATTAAAACTATAAGGTGACTTTTAAAATAAATTTAAAATTAAAATAATCAATATCACATATAAAACCAAAATCATGTGTTTTTATTTAAAATGTTTTTTTATTAACGAATGATTCTTTTAAATTTTAACAACCATATATATATAGGAGGAATTTTTTTATAAATTTATTTTTTTTTAAATATAATAAATCAAATTTCTTTAGGAGCTTTAAAAAAACTATCACTCATCCTATCCTATCTTATATTGATAATTTAACATTTTTAAATTTTATTAAAAATATTAAATTTTTTATCACCGCCGGATTAATCATACCATTGTTATATCCAAAAGATTTAAGTCATATGAAGATCGCTTGAATGGCTTGTTCCCATTTTTTTTAAGAACTTTTTTTAAAAAAGAGTAAACTCACCCACAATCTAAATGCAAGACAAAATCTCCCTTCCTTCTAAATAATATCAATATCGGGCAGGATAAGTCGTCTATTACCCTCAGGCGTAAACCTAGACACCCAGAATACATTCTCAAAGACCGCAACTAGAACTACAACTAAATAGTACTCTCTAAGATTGAACACATTCTAAATAGTAGTATGTTTCACCCCTTCATAAGCTGAACCCACCCATTTATCATTGAAAGAAGTCAAAAGATTACAACTTCAAGCAAAACTAAAATCAAGACAAAGTTACAACTTACAAGTAAATCACCCAAAAAAATGACTTTTGCAACAACAAAAACAGGGCCATCAAAACAAATTGTGGATGCGCCAACCATCCAAATGCAGAGTAAACCATTAGCACGGTGGAAAAGACAAGCAAAACTGGCACATTATCCTCAAAGCATTGAATTAAGACATGCACTAAGTTTATCTTCACTCTGGTAGTACATAGCTCACAAATCATCATTCCTTTTTTTTTCTAAAATTTTATTTTTTATGATTAATGCTTCATGTCCAGGAATCTTCAGTGTAACATGGCAAGACACTTACTGATAACCATAAGGGAAGGAAAAAACAGCCTGTACTGAAGCTACAAGGAGGATTAGTAGTTTTCCACCATTAAAGGCCTTCATCCTTCATCATTCTTCATCATCAGAACTGTCATATGCCAAGCCTAGCAACCCACCAGCAGGATTATTCTTCTTAATCTTTTCTTCTGCAATTTGTGATTCCTCTGATGAAGGCTGTTTCTTATTTGATTCTGGCGAAGATTGCTGTCCCTTCTCTTTCATTCTTTCACTCTCAGATTCACGTTTTGTAATATTAGCATTACTAGGAACTGGGGTTGACCGATTGCCACTGGATGGGCTAGAAACCTTCGGTCTCTTTGGCTTAATTTCCACAACTTTCTTCAGCAGATCTTGCTGCCTGCAACACAGATGATAAAGACCATGAACAACACCAGAACCAGAACAATGATAAGATATGAATATAGGCGGAAAAGAAGGGAGAGGGAAGAGAAAAGATCTACCTTATCCCGCTCTTCGGTTTTTGCTCAACACGACGAGGTAAGGGTACTGATGCAGGGGTAGAATCTGCTAAATTTGCAGCTCTGTATCCATTTGTGAAGGAAACACCAGAATACAATTTAAAGCACGAGTAATTTTATTATAGTGTTAAGCATTATCAGACAATTATGTCATCAGCTAAAACTACCCAGGTTGAATTTGGACTGATCTAAATATTTGTATCCGTTGTGATCTTCATTCACAGAACAATGATAACAATGATAAATACTTCAGTTCATCAATGTTCTTAATTCTGTACTTTTTTTAGCAATAATTCAGTATTTGTTTGAGATCACCTTTTAGATGGAAGAACCAATGTAATGTGTCTTGCTTTCAAAATAACGGAAAATAAACGACACATAATTCAAGTAGTTATAATTAATAGAACCATAATTCTATTACCTAGGAGACAGGGAGAACATAAACAGAAGGGCTTTCAAGCAAAAATAGTTCCTGGTGGCCAAGGCAAGCCATCATTTCACCAACGAGCTTTGGCTCAATGACTCAATAATATCGGGTTCACCTCTATGCTCAATGATCTAATTCAACTCAGTCTGAACCAATCCCACTCCTTCACAAATTTCCTTAATCGGCCGTGGTCATCTAGGTGAAAAGCCAAGATTCATAATTTTTGTCAAGCATTTGTATCACGGTTACATTCATTTTTAAGCAGTCAGAAAGGATGGTGATTTAATTCTGGACACTGCTAACCAGTAAATTAAACTGTGGTTCTGACTAGAAGAATAAGAAAACACATCTCCTTCAGTATGGCTGTCCAGAAAAGGATATCTTAAATGCAGCAAATGCCCGTTTTTCAGTACGACGCAGGAGGCGTTCAGCATCCTCCTCAGCTTCCATCTGCTCCTTGAGATACAGTAGATCATCGCTGTCCAAGGCTGCATATATAAAATTTAAAAACGAGATCGAAGCAACTATGGTAATATAATCGCAACAGATAAGACCAAAGGAACAAATGCAACAAACAAAAGCATTCGAGATAAAGTGGTACCCCCTCGCCCATGAAGGTAACCGCCACGCTCTCCAGCAACCTCTTGCATCTGCTTGCATCAGCCACCCAGTACAGGAAGCCAATATCCCTGCCGGGGCATGTTATCAGCAAAATCCCTCAAATTGCCACATAAAAGATTTTGAAGTGCAAGACAAGGTAGGTTTAATTACATTACAATGACTATTAAAACTGGTCCCTTCATCGAAGAAAAACATGTAAGATTAAAGAAGATTATATATATAGTAAGAAGACCCCAGAAAAAGAATTATGGGTATGAACGCATTGGCTTAGCTGCACAAGGCTTAAGAGTTCCTTTTTAAGTGACTAATCAGGCCCAACCACTAAAGATTAGCATGAGATTCAAACTCAAGCTTAAGCTTACATGCATATGGGGCGCTCAATTATTTTTTGGGCAACATATGGTTGCTCCATAATCATTCAAAGGTTCACATATATTCACCAAAAAGGGAAATCAAGATAAGACAAAAAGGATTCAAGGAAAGATAAGGCGGGAGAGGACGATTAAATGCGCTAACCTTGGCAACCATACGTTGAAAAGTAATGTCTTCATCGTCTATCTTATCTTTTCCTTTACCCCATTTTTTGTCTGCAAATTTAAAACAAAATTAAATCAAACCTAAGAACCATAAAATAGGGCGGGGAAGAACAAGAAAATTCCACACTCCAAATGAAACCCAAAAGAAATCAAAATGAACCACCTTTCGGGTCGCTTAGGTTAGTATATTCTCGAACTTCCCTACCCGCCGCCATCTCTGATTATTTCCACCGACCTGGACACCGGAGCTTCTTTTCTTCACGAAAAAGAAGGGGTATGGCTGTAAAGTTCTTGGGGCTACGAATTAGAAAGCAGAAGATGATTCCTTTCCTGAGGCCGAGCGAAGAAGACGCTTCTAGAACACGGTATCAGAATAAGAACCAGGCTCTCCTGTGCGCGGGAGAGAGAGAAAGCGAGGGATGGGACGTCAATAAGGATTCTCTTGTTGCTGATGCGAATAAAGTTGGAATTGAGATCCATTTTTTAAAACAAATAAATAAATTGAGGGAATTGAACCTTTTTTGTAAAGGATTCATGGGCTTCGTATACCAAAAACAATATTTGGGCTTTAATGTGAGAAGGCCCATTAATCTAATCTTTTCTATTGGAGATTTCACAGTACCCTTATACCACCCAATCTCTTTCTCAAAATTTTTTTACCAAAAAAAATCTAATACCAAGATTATAATGGATATGTTAGTGAAGTTGACAATTGATAAATGTAACTTATTGGTTTCACATATACACAAAATTATAAATCAATATTAGAAATTGAAAATTCAACATATATCTAAATATTAAAACTATCTGACATAGTAAATGATGGGTTAAAGATTTAGTAAGTGTTATATTCATACCCTTCTCATTTAAAAGCTCTTGTGATTGAAGAGTACTTAAGATCTAATCATCTTATTGATTAATTTATTTTATTTAGGGCGTATTAGCCCTCTTTTATATAAAAAATAAAAAGGATCTAAGCCCTCTTCTAATTTCTGAATTCTAATTAGTCATAAAAGCCACAAAAACTAAACTAAACTAAACTAAACATTTAATTATGGGTTAAAAAATGTAACCAAACATCACCCATGTTCTCCCAATTCATAATTAGAAAGTTTCTCAATCCATTTAATAACAGGAGCTATACTTTGAGAAATTATAAATTGCAAATTAAGAACAAGACTGGATTTTATTAAAAATTCCCCCAAAAAAATCATATTCCTAAAACAAAAACACAAATGTACTTCAATGAGGGAATAAATTCTAATAGATTAGTAACAGTCCATTTAAATTGGAATAAATTATCAAGTCAGCCGTAATTATTTATTAATTTTAAGTGAATGGCTAAATTTCATTTGCTTCCTCTTATACATCTCATTTTCTGTATGGAATGGAAAGAAGAAAGTATGTTGAACAGTAAACACTGGTTTCCTTGAAAATGCTAGAAATAGAGAACAAAGCTGGACAAATCCCAGCTACAAAGTTTGAATATTGGTCAGATTCATATACCAACGTGGGTAATCCAAAAATTGCAACATTCTACATCCCTTCCAATTGTTTGTAACATACATGAAACCATATGCATGATCAAAATAATTTTGCTCCCCTACAGAAAGAGCGTAGAAACTCCTGTAAAATGCCATGCTTAAAAAACGAGCTGTCTACTTGAGCACCGAAATTAACTTAGCTGCAAAGCCTCAAGAAAAGTCCGGGAATTCCCATAATAGAGATCCAAAATTTTGCAATAAAGTTGTCAGGCAATAATACAGAAGACTATGTTCATGAATTGATGAACCCTAATTAGGAACACCGTCAGTTGTAAAGTGGTGAAGATTAAATTTCTTCTAAGTAGCAAGACATGACTTCATAGTCTTTTCCAGATGTTCATGATGCCATCCGCAAATGACTTCAGATTTCCCCACAAAGTTGTTTTCTTTGGAGCCTCAGCATCACTGATCTCCCTCTTAGAGTTGCCACTGGACAATCGGAGAGAACAAACAGCCTTAATATACAAAATATATTAAAGATGGAAAAATTACAGACATCAACAGATAAAATCAACTAACCTAAACCATAAAACAAGATAGAAGGTTTGCATCAGACAGCATAATTAACAAAGTGACAATAGAAAAGTTAATTATATTGGCCTCCTATATATCTAAAGATTATGAAGACTTACATTTTTGACTCATTCATGTCTGAAGTTCCATGAACTTGCTGCTTTGTATGCTTTGGACCATCTACTGGGAAGGTCTTTCAATGCATCATGCTCTCTCCTCTCATATTCAGCTTTCTCAATCTTTGTTTTCTTCATTACCATATGATTTTCCATATCAGATAACTCAGAATCGAGACCTTTGCTCTGACTACTTCCAGACATTTCACCATGTGGAGAAGAAACGTCATGTACCTCTTCCTTCATTGGACGAGTTTCTGAAACACCAGAAACTGAATAGCTAGACTCATCTTCCTCAGTCTTGACATCATTTGGTGTCCACTGATTCGATTTGGAAGGTTCAGCTTCTCTTTGCAACTGATCACTTTCGGCAGCAATGAAATGACTATCCTGCTATTAAGATCGAAGCTAAAGGATTAGCATGGGAAGAAAGTCAATTTGACAGCAACAGAAAAAAGATCAAATGAAGCCAGGACAGCCAGAGGGCCTATGCAAAGACATGACAAAAGAATGCCATGCAATTCTGATGAATAGTTAGAGTCATCAACCATTAGTGATTTGTCTACATTTGATTGCCTGTTAATTGCTTCTGGGAAGCATTACAAATAAAGTAGTTCACAATTTATGCCCAAGCCCTATCATTCTTCTTTTCCCCATCACAGTAAGCTCACATAATACTTGTCATCAGAGGCTGAGGATCAAGAAATAATTACAAAGATTTAGCAGTGACTTTTGGTCTGGACTTCGTAAATTAATACAACATATAAAAACAAGAGGGTAGCAAACTTAATTTCATCAACTGGACATCTACAGTATTGGTAAGCATTTGGGTTGATAAAACATAGAGAACAAATACCAAAAAATAATGTAAAAATAACAAAGTTGCTTCTATGAATTTATTTATAAAAAAACTATAAATGCGCATTTGGTGATTACAGCTTCTGTAGACAAGCTCCCATCATATGAGGTAGTCTCTGGCCTTCCCTTATCTTCCAGATGATCATTCCTAGCATCAATTTCATCTAAAATTGCCGATTCACAGTCGCCTTGGATAGGCCTGTCTTTTGCGGTCTCAGTAGTATCAGAGGGAACCTTTACAGTTTCAGTAGTCCCAAGTTTACTCACATTGAAGTTATCTTTTCCCACCAAATTCTTATCCATGTTGTTTGACGAATTCAATTTGGAATTGTATTTTAATTCCTGAATGATTTGTCGAACAACATAGTAACTGCCACAACTTCTTTTATAGTATGCTTAGGATTTGGAAATTTCCCATCATTTGTTTCTCTGTACCTGAAGAGAAAAGAAGAAATATGAGCAAACCTCATGCTATAGAATATTCTCTCCGCAACTATTCATATATGGAGCATGAAGATAGTGATGCCAACTCAGATGGTGTCATGTTAATAAAATTTCAGGGGGGAAATTTAATAAAGCAGCTTCCACAAATGTTTGACGGCCTTTTCAGCCAACTTTTTTAAGAGCAGGGAAGATCCTGTTCTTCACCACATAATCAGGACAACAATTAAAAGCAAGATGCAAAATAAAATTTCTATAGTAATTAGCGAATAATGAATAAGTGATCTGTTTCAATTAAAATGTTTAATTTATTTTGGTCCAATGTTATGGCATTACCAGTATTCACAAAGGAAAAAATAAAACCATACTATTCTGATATGTTCACTTATTCTGCAAACAGTAACAAGCAGTTACTATTCCACCAAAATTCAAATGAAAAGGCATTCTTGGATCAATGTCTTTTGGTCTTCTAATAAGCTGCTGAAACAACTTTGGATGTTGCCTGTTGTCCCCTGAATGCACCATATAAAATATTCTTGTTCAACTGTCCCAATTTTTCTTAAATAATTTAAGGATTTAACTTGATATCTCAAGAGAAGCTGGTGGCCGAAAACTTCATAAAATTTTCAATAATCATGACTTCAAAATTCATTAAGCACTCGCCAAACAGGAAAGAAAAAGAAGGAATAAATTTGAGGAAATACTTGTTCACAAAAGATTCCACCCTGGTTCTCCTTTCATCTCTTGAAAGCTTTTCACGTTTCTGAGAATTTGGCTCCTCAGAAGGTACAGAGGCAGCATATGACCATCCTCGCCACTGAGTATTTGACTGACCAACAGAACTGTTTGCCTCAGTACGCACTGTCAATAAACATCGTGAATATGATTACATAATAATTCAAAATTCAAAATATCATACAATGATATCTTGGCATTGAATCAGACTTTCAAAATTGATGCCAAAGCAGTAATTGAAAGGGATTAATGAAAACTAAGGAATTGAACTTCAACTTATATCCAGTCATGTTAATGACCAACAGCACAACCACGCCCTTGTTTAAAGGATTGCAATACAAGACATAGAGAAGAAGCTTTGAGCACATAAGGAAAAACGTATAATTATTCTGTCATATCTTTCAGGAAGCTTTAGGTTTTTATAGACTCATGTTGTAGGTCATAGATCTTCAGCATCTTCTTTTAACAATGAATCCTGTTTTTCTAAGACAATTTTGATCTTCAGCATCTTATTCAGTTTAACATTCTAGTTTAAATGTCCAATACAACCAGACTTTTTTCTTCTAATTGCATCTCCATCAGCAAATAGAAAGTTAATTGCTGAGAGTGACTTAAAAGACTATTTCATCAGATGAACTGTTACGCTCTCAAATTATAAAAATTCACACTTCAAATATTTTAAACCTTAACATGAAAATCTGTAAGAATCCCCACCTAGTTATCCAGAGGGGAAAAACTACAAATGGGTTTATGCGAACGGTTTATGCGTTTCGACGACAAAGACCGTTTCTAGAGGCATTTCCGAAAAGCCAAATTGGCAAAGCTTAAGGCCTTTTTATCCTCCTTAAATTACTATAACTAAGTTAATATCATTACATACACAATAATCATATCGCACAATACGAATATTTTAAAAAATATAAATTTTAACCAAATTTATTGATTTTAATTGAATTTTGTAAGGGAAAATTGAGGATAAATTTCTATTTAAGAAATTAATTAAAAAATAGGACTTAAAAAAAGATGGAATATGAGGTAATAAATAACTATTTGCATAAAAAGACCTCTTTATCCTCCTAACCCTACATCTCTCTTCACTTTGGATTCATAGCCACCATTTCTCACTCGACTGGTGACGGCGAGCCACAGCGACAGCACGGCCCTTGGTGATAACTCCAAATCTTTTCCGACGACATCATTTCCTTCCCCATTCAAACTCCATTGACAAGAAATAAAAAATAAGAATCCATCATCATAAAATCATTTAAGAATGATGGGATTCATCTGAATCGAATCTGAAAAATGGTTGGGTGACGATGCTCCAAGAAGGACACGATGGGACGACGAAAATACATAACTCAAATCATGAGGACGACACCGGCGAAATCGATGCTGCTGCTAAGTCTCTTTCTCAACAAAATATCCAAACAAAACTCATTATTTAGACCCAAGTAACAAAACCAGTTCACGACCTGAGTCCTGTCCCTCCCAAGTCGGGAAAGGCAATCATCGTTCGAAAAGCACACACGAGCTGTGGCCGGAGGAGGATGATCGATAAAAATTCAAGGATTAATGAGCTGTGGCCAGGTTACCTTCAAGAAAATCGTTAACCTTCGTTCTTCCTATATAATCTTGTCATTTTTCAGTTTCTTTTGTCTCAGCTTTTGAATCTAACAGAACCCCATCAAGTTTATAAACATGAATCTACTCACATTGCCGCCGTCGTTATGCCTTCTTTTTGACAAAAGATAGGGAGATGGACGAATCTAACATTTTACGTGGTTATTTATTTACTCCAAAGAATCTCATACTTCAAAGTTTTCTAGTTCATATTCCTCAATTAATTTCTCAAATGGGGATGCATCCAATTTTCCCATTTTGTTATTCTTATGATTATGATTTAGTTATTTATTTCTTATAAAATGTTTGAAAGATGTAGTAAATTAGCCGAGAAAATTTTAGAACAACCAAGAATATTTTCCTCTCTATAATTCCTTTTTTTTATAAAGCTTTTTCCTATAATATTATTATTAATTGGAAACAATTTTTTCATTCTATTAAAAATAATTATATTTAAAATTACATCTTCTGCAAATATTAATTTACTACGTGTATACATCTCTTCAACTCAACTCAACATGGTAATTGGAAACAATTTTTTTAGTCTAAAATAAGTTACAATTACTTGTGACTTAACATTGTTATTAACCGGACCGTTTACATATATTTCGGGGTCTAAAATAAATTGCACTGTTAATTACTAATAAACGCTAAGGCTTGTTTTGGATTTCATAGTATATATTGATACACACAAATTAATTTTATAAAAGTGATTATATGGAGATCCCAGAATTTCACAGCAAACATTTAACAATTCACAAATTTTCTTTTGGTACATCTCGATTCTTACAAGTTTTGCCCAAGGCCAAGCTTTATGCTTTTTCTTTAACCACTTTACGTCGTTCAGATTTCAGAGCTTAGTCCTGCATGAAGCAGGGGTGCTTTTTTTTCAGCTGCATAGAAAATTATATATAAAACCTTTTTTGTACGGTGATGAGCATCCCATCAAGGTTGTTCTCCTCGTGCAAGACTTATAAAACGTTTATAACTAATCTCCAAAAATACTCGTCTCTTTATAATGGTTTTTCCATCCTTTCTCCTAATAAGCTTTACCGATTAAAAGGTAATTATTTAGTTCCCAACAAAAGCAACAAATGAGGGACATTTTCATATACACTCCAAATGGAGATAACAAAATGGCAATAGCAGACGTATAATATATTACTGTACATCTACAATTTGTGTTTGCCTGTACAATCTGGCGACCCAAGGAGCAAGTTCAGTAATGTGAGGGGTCCTGGGGTTGGCAGAGTAATAATCAGACCAATAGCAAGGGGTGATCCTATCTGTAAATCTTTTGTCAGCATAAATGCAAAACGGCAGCCAATTTTCACCTCCATTAATTCCTTTTTTCCTTTCCCTTGGGTATGCCAAGGGTGCTTGCACATACCTGCCAATTTGTGTCAAAACAGCACTTTTACTACCATATTTTCTCAGCATCTTAAATACATGTAAAATATGAATTCCCTTTTATCTTTTTCAACTTATAAATTTGGAAGTATCAGATAGCTTGAAGTACATAGCGACATCTTATGGTTATTTAGTTCTCCCAGGTATAACTATTAGCATATTGTTATGAACACCATGTCAAAAGAAGAGCTCATCCCAAAATATTAGCCTGTGGAGAAATGGGGGTGCAACTTCCCAAGCGGCTCCACACCATAGTACTTTATTAGCCTCCTACTGGTCAAACCCTCCGTGGGTAAACATTTCTGAGGTCATCAAGTGCTCTCACTCAAAGACTAGCCTATACGAGGAGGATCCCTAGAACTCATAACACATGTTCATAGTCATAGACCAGTCTTTCCTATATTTTCATTTCTTATAATTATTCCAGGACATGAATGCCTAGTGCCTAGAGCTGATCTAAAGAGAAGCCACTCCAGAAAAAACACTGAAGAAACTCCATTTAGTTTTTTGCCCAAGAGTAATATGCTACAAAATGTAATCAAGAAAATTTGCTGGCTAGAAACGAGAAACAAGAAATACCTGATACCATCAATAACAGCATCCCAACAGAGGTGGGTATGACCAAACACATGGCAAGCGGATCCATTCCGCCTTACCTCAGACCCATGTATTGACCTTATTCGAAGCTCAAGAGAATCTGAACCAATTATTTTTGGAAGCTTGGGATAGAATAACATCCTCTTCTCTGGACAAAGCTCCTGCCTGTGAACAAAGTATGCAAATATTAGCCTTCCACTAAAGGAATTCATACCTTAATTTTCATATCACAAAGTTACATAAATGTTTGCTGTTTAAGTCGCCAGCCTCCCCCCCCCCCCCCCCACACACACACAAAACACCATACGTCAGAAAACAGTAGTATATTGGGCGCTAATGAGAATTATGCATATCCATGATACAAGTTTTTAAAGGACACGTAGCTTTTTAACAATTATTGTATCCTTTGCCATTTCTTCTTATTTTAATCCTTTTTGATAGATCATTAGATCTCATCGATCCGTTTCAAAGAGCACATAATAGCCATGCACTCAAACAAGCATAAAAGCAATAATAAAAAATTTCAGCAATCAAACAAGATACATTTATAATGACAACAACCTGGGAACAAAGTGGGAAAAGGTAATTATGTGATCACATGTCATCTGAATCTCCTTTATCACTGTTTGTTGTCGTTCATTCATGCCATCAAAATATAAAGCGAGGGAGATATCTCCATTTGAAAGTCCTTTGGGCCACTTGCATGCATGAAAGTCCTTACAAGCCTAAGCCAAAAACGAAAATATCATAAGTACAGAATCATATCATCGTTGGTTGAAATAACAGCATTTAAATTAAAAGCAGAAAAGTTGACAATCATTAAAAGCTATACATGGCCAGAGCAACACACAGATATAAGCAACACGCATTTTCTGACTCACTACTAATTAGATGGTGGTATCAGGGTGTGGAATGATTTTCTAGGAAGTAGATACAAGTGCCATATAGCAGCAACTAATAATCTTTAAGGTCACGATTATATTACGCTTAAAATGAATAAAATGAAAATGCTATGTCCTTGCCATCAATATATCATATTTCTGCAAAAATACGAGCATATAGTACAGCACACTTAACCAGTTAATCCTCAAACCAAAACTGATGAGTGTGCTCAGACCATCAATCAGCTTTTCAAATGGCTTACTAGGAGTTAATAGAGTAGTCACCATCTCCAAAGAGGGAACGCGAATCCCTGATATGTCCTGCTCTTTGTCAAAGCTCTGAAACAAGCAGATTGCAAATTCAAACAAATTGCCTCTAAGAAACACTTTTCCTTCTAGATCCAAAAAAAAACTTTCTTGCTATGAATGATTGAGTTCATGAAAATTGACATTATCAAAGCAACCTCGTGGTACCAAGAGAACAAGGGAATGATTCCTAAGTCATTAATAACCATTGGATTTGTCTCAACTCCAAGACTCTTACATGCATCGAGCAATTTATTTAGCTTTTCAATAGAATCAACCTGGATAAAGAAAAAATTGCCCAAATCATTATCAGAAAGATAATATTCTGATCAAGACAGAAAAGATTCAAGAACAAGAATTAACATCAATAACTTCTTAACCTATGTAATAAGTAAGCCATTAAAATTTATGACAAAAGAAAGTTATCTCGTATCAAGAGAAACTTATGCGTCAAGTTATCTGTGTTTACAAGTCAAAATAAATCAAAGAAACTGGGACAGGTGGAATGTACACCTGAAAGAAAAAAACCGAGGAAAGAATGGCATATCACATCCTACTTTTAGTTCTGTTTCGTGCTGTTGTTATGTTGATTTCCCAGTTACTATTATCATGGATTCTGCCAATCCCAAACTGTTCATGGATTTGATATATAAATTGCTTGTTTGATTTAAGAAAAAACAGAGGATTCTATCAGAGTCACATGCCTATATACATTACAAAAGATGTCTCAGAATGTAAAGATAATGATGAACCATGAGAAAAGGAATACAGTAACAAATAGGTCTTAATGCATGAACTAGACCTTAGACCTTCTTGCCTTGGCCTAATAAATGACCTTACATAATTTTCCCCATCGCGACGACACCAAAGGTCATGGTTCCCAGGTACAAAGAAGACGTGTTGAAATCTTTCCTTCAGGAGAGACAAAGTGACAACAAACTTGTCATATGTCTCCGCAACATCGCCTGCAACAAGAAGAACATCTTTCTGGTGATTTATAGAGGACAAGCACTTTACCCACTTCATGTTCTCGGCATAGTCAGTATGCAAGTCTGAAACCACGAACACGCGCAAGCCAGAAGTAAACCCCAACACAGGAGGTATAATCTGGGGCCTTTCGAGGTCAACTTTTTTTGTACGTCTTCCATGACTGTTTAATATTCGTTGAGAAAAATAGTTGGAGCAATGAGGCAGACGGGAGAGAGACAAACAAGAATTGAAGCCCACCATTAGCTCCAATGGTGAGTAGTACTTTCAGATGTACTACAATGATCAAACTTCACCCCTAGATACCACCAAGTATACCAAATGACAAGTTAATTGATAATTATCTATGTACTGCAACAAAGAAACCAAAAAAGAAACATCAGCGTCTGGTTGCCTGACTTATGGGACAAATTGGAAAATGATCGCGTTGTCTAATTGACCTCGAAGAAGAACATGAACCCTAGCTCCGAATGACTTTGCCAGATAAATATTTCTTATACTCAATTCAGGTCATTTTAAATCTGACAAGTGACACCTGAATGAATGCATATGAGAACTATCAAGCAAACTACCCAAAATCGAAATCTGCAGATTGAAACCTAAGAAACTGCAGATAGAAAAGCACCTTTTATGCGTCTCTTCTTGTATAAGGACTCCACAGCTTCTTTGGTTCAAGAGCAGAAAAACAATTTTCAATATTTCCCGAATTCGAAAGACTGCAATTACTCGCTGAAGTGTCTTCGATTGAACATTGATCTGAGAAACTGATATTGGAATCGTAGCAAACGCCAATGATGGTTTGGGTTTGGGGGGTCTGCAATGGAAGAAAAATAAAAGATCCAAAGGGAAAAAATGAACGGAGGACAATAGGAGTTTTTTTTTTTTCATAATTTGTAGGATCATTACAAATCCGTCCCCCTCCCCACCTCTCAAACCAAACACATCCATAATGTTAGCAATTTTTTTTTTTAAATAAAATAAGATTGTTAGACTTTATTATAAAATTAAATTGAAGTACTCCATTTTATATAAAATTAAAGGGTTAATATATGCAAATCTACTTATTAAATATTCTGTCACCTAACCCTATAAACTTTTTTTATATAAACAAAAAATATATATAAAAAATTTTTAAAATGATATAATTGTTAAATCAATTAATATTAACCATTTTAATAAATATAATAGTCAAAAAATAATATAAAAATATAAATAAAACTTTTAAAAAGGTATAAAAATATAATATCCATTAAGTTTATTAATATTAACCGTTTAAGACACAATGGTTACACAACCCTCTCCTTTTCTTTGATTTCTTCATCGTTGATGAACATTATGAAGGATTTGGATTGAGGGCAAATGTAATATACCAAAAGTTGTATTAACTTTAAAAAAAATATAATTAATATAGTAAATTTCATTTTACATTACTAATTGCCGATAATTCATTTTATAATTAATAGCAAGAAAATAAAGGGACACTCGTATATCAACTCAGTTGGCATGCATGAATTGAATAACAAGAATTTTCAGTCATCTAAATAAGTGGGTTGGATGTTTGAATACGTGGCATCCATATTATGGGGGTATACCATTTATTTAACTACTACGAAGGGAATCAATCTTAACTCTCAATGTAGTGCTTAATTGATGAGAACTATAAATATTTTAATTCCACGTGTTTAATAATAATTAAAAGAAGATAGAGACAGAAGATGAACTTTAGTACAACAATAAAATTATTGTCATATAGAAATTCAAATATTAAAAATAGTATGTATATGCTTTTGTATACGAAATTATATATATATTTATCTCTTTTTATATCCCATTTAAAGAGTATGGTATAATGGTTTACATTTTTCTTTAATAAAGAAAATAAGTAAATACATATGTATTTGATTTGAGTAGTAAATGGTTCGGTATCACTTAAATAAGATCTTGAGTTTGAATTTTGGAGTATGCAGAAAATATCCGTTGAGAGACTCACCCACCATAGCTAAGTGTGAGACACAAGTAGGATCTGAATGTTATAGGACAAAGCTCTGGTGAATTAAGTGAATAAAAAAAAATGTGCTTGATCCAATCTATCTTACAGTCTGATAAAATTATGCATCATAAGAAGTTGTTGGGTTGCTTTGCCTTTTTTTCTTCTTGTTTTCTTAGAAATTCCCAATGAGATTGAATGCATGCTTCAAGATTAGTTTGAAAGATAGTTTATAAATAGCAACGGAGGTTTACTTAAAAAAAAAACATTGGAAAGAAGGGATTTTATTTTTAGCCAACAATATTGATTTAATTGTTAATGTACTTTCCAACATAAAGATCTTCTTGTTGTTAATACTCCAATATTAATTATTCTGTTTATATTAACACATGATTAATTTAGTGATATAAAGTCACAGTAGATATTTTAAAATATTAAATTCAAATTTTAAAGAAGAAATTTATTATTTTAAAAATAATAATCATAAATTCTAAAATTATATTAATCGATTCTTAAAGAATCTAACAAGACGTTAAATGATTAGACTATTTCTGTATGATTCTGAAAACTAGATTAATTGGTCCCCAAGGAATCTAGCTAAACCAATCAATTATGTGTTGATAATATTTTTTATATTTTGATCAGTCTTACAAGGAAGCATATACTTTTGTTGGAAATCAAAGATACCATATTATCAAGTAAGTGAATCTTAAGGATTCTTTTTTAAAAGAATGAAATGAATCTTTTAGGTAATTTTGACGTAAAATGTAAAAATGAAATTCAATATTTATATTGATACTCATACTGTTAATTAATTTTAAAATTACGAATGAGTATTATTCTAACTCCTAAAGAGAATTAGTTACGCTAAATAATATATATATATATATATATAAGTTCTATAAGTTTTAAAAGTTATGTACGTAAAATTTATAATAAATTGAAGAAAAAATATGTTACAATTTTTATATAGAAATGATAAAAAGATGCAAATGGTATATATCTTTTCTTTATCCAATTATAAAGTACGCACAGTCACAGATTTTTTTTTAAAATTTTTTACTTTAAAATTTTACTATAGGTGTGTTTGGATTAGCTTTTGGAGAATAAATTTTGGGAAGAATAGATTCTGGAAAATAGATTATGGAAAGAATAGATTTTGGTAAGAATAGATTTTAGAAAATAGATTTTGGGAAGAATAGATTTTGCAAATAGAGATGTTTGGATGATTAATAGTAGAATCACTTTTTATATTAATAAATTACTAAAAATGGTATGATTTGATTAAAGTATGAGAGAGGAGAGGGAGAGAGGAGAGAGAGGGAGAGGAGAGAGGAGAGAGGAGAGAGGAGAGAGAGGATAAGAAAAAATAGGGTAAAATAGTAATTAGATAATCTATAAGCTTTTTTACAGTTCTAAAATCCATTTTCAATAGCTTATTCAAAATCATGGTTTCAAACTGAGGTTTTGCCCAAAATCAATTCTGGACAAAAATGGCTGTTTGGCAAAAAATTTTGCAAACCGAGATTTTATTTCAAAATCAATTCTGGACAAAAATTGATATTTATGTGAAATTTTTTCAAATCGAAATTTTGCCCCAAAATTTATTCCTAAACGTATGCCAAACATTCACTATATATATAGGTAGAGGAGTTGAAAAAAATATATGGCCCACAATAAGAAAAGGGTAGGCGTACATACATTATTTGTATTTGAAAATCATTAAAAAAGTGGTTATCGTACAATTCGACAAATTTTAATTAATTAAAATAAATTAATTTAAACGCACGCATATAATAAAACGAATGTAAAACCTGCAATGAAATAAAAAGTTCTGAATGAATAGATTGCATTACTGAGATTTTATAGAGCAATAAAAAATTTTAATATTTTATTTTATATTTAATATTGATATGAATATTTTATAAAAATAAAATAAAAGTATGAGTGAGGAGGATAACAAATGGGAAGAATAGGATCGCCTTTATAAGGGGATGGAGAAACCAAACTTGGCTTTTACTCCACTACCAAATATGACATTTATTAACAGGGATTTATTTGAGCGGTAAATAGCTCAATATCATTTAAATAAAATTTTTAATTTAAATCTTAGTGTATATAAAAAATCTCTATTAAAAGATTCATATACTATAATCAAATATACGACATGAATTGAATCTAATCCCAATAAATAAATGTCTATACGTATGTAGAAATGAATTAGTTTTAAACTCAAAATGACTTAGAGGTACTTTTAATTAAATAAATTAAATAAATAAAATTAATTTTAAATACTCTAATTTTTGAATTAAATTAATAAGACAAGATTTTTGTTCCTTTTTTTTTCTTTTTTGGGGCCATGGCAATAGGGTATCTTTAAAAATGTAAAGAAATATTTTTATCTCTCTTATATATAGAGAGAGAATTTATGAAGAGTATTGTTATGTTATTATAAGGTAAATATGAATAATATGAGATATTTCAAATTATGTGTACCGTGTGCACCACTTAAAGAAAAAGGAGAAAAAAAGATTTCATGTGGGGGAGAGGAAGAAGAGAATATATATATATATATATATATATATATATATATATATATATAGAAGGAAGGGGAGGCATGGCTTTCTTAATCTAGTGATACCAAAGCTACCTTATAAGTACTGAAGTTTTTATATAGAATTTAATCTCTTACTTATAATCTTATATCCCGTTAGTATTTACTCTATAAATTAAAAGAAAAAAAATCGGGGGAGAGACGTAGTATGGTCTATATAAAGGAGTTGGGGAGGAAGGAAGAACAAAAAGTCAGAGAGAGAGTAGAATGGGGGGTAGAGTTATAGTGAGGCAGTGCTTGTTGCTTCTGCTTCTGGTTCTGAACGCATCGTCTTCTTCCTATGGAGGTCGCTTGTTTGACGCCACTTCACCCGTGATCTCACCACCACCATCCAAATACTCTCTCCGCAATCGCCTCGCTCTCACTCCTCCCATGGGGTACTTCTTCCTCTCTCTCTCTCTCTCTATATATATATAAGATCACTTAGAAATAACCTTCTTCTTGTTCTCCTTCTCACTTTCATTTTCATGTTAGTACTGCTTGAACCAATTTAGATTTGGGGAATTGGAAGTCCATTTACAAATCTCCCTCCAAAAGTGGAGGAGCTCTGAATTTTTTTTTTGATTAATATTGTATGAAAAATTAAAAAAAATAAAGTAGTTTTAACTATTAAAAAACTTAAAGCTAATTATTAATATTTTTAACAGTAAAAATTGATATTGTTTTTTTTAAATATTTTCAAAATAATATTAATTAAAAAAGTTTACGGCATACCTTCAACTCATGGAAAAAAAAGGTTGAGCTGGTGTTGGGTTATGGACTCTTGTTTTGCTTTCATTTATAAACCTATATATGCCCACAGATTATGCCAACTCCAAAATAAGTAAAAGTTAAAGTATGATCAATTAGGGGGGGTTAGTCTGAGTAGTAAGTGGCTCAATATCACTTAAGTGAAGTGTCGAGTTCAAATTTTGGTATATTCAAAAAATATCTGTTGAGAGATTTATCCACTATAACCAGATACGCGACGCAGATCGAATTTAAATGTAGTCAGAACAAAGTTTCAGTGAACCGAATAGATAATAAAAAAAGAGAGTTAAAATATGTATTTGACGATTTATATTCAAATTAAATTTTATTTTAATTTTTTAAATTTAAAAAATATATTTTCAATCTTTTTAATTTAATATTATTAACTTCATTAACATAAAATATTAACTTAGTAAACTTAAATGATGACTATGAGATTAAATACTGACTAGAAAATTTAAATAAAAATATTATATAAAAAATTAAAATTAAAATATATTTTGTCAATGTTTAACTCTATAGATATCATTTTTAATTTGTGAAGTTTGTATTTTCTATTAGTAAAGTTAATAGTATTAAATTTAAAGAACTAAAATTATAATTTTTAAATTTAAAAGATTAAAATAAAATTTAATATAAATATAAAAATTTAAATGTATATTTTAACTATAAATAAATAACGGAACAATTTCATCATTATTTTTTAATTAATTTATAATATTTATAGGATTTTATCCCTTAAATAGTTATCATTACTGTATATATCTTTATGAAAGCATCTAAAAGCAATTAACTACAATTTTTTATTTAAACTATATCCTTATAAAGCTCCGTATGTCATATATATTGCTTAAGATTCTATTTTGCTTTAAAGTTTATATGATAGAGTTATGTTGTGATAAAAAAAAATTAGGTTCAATAACACTTATAAATTTTTAAATCATAATAATTTTGACCAAACTATTATCTAAGTTAAATTTACCTATTAGTTAATTAAATATACTAAATTAATAGACTATGTGCTATTTACACCAATTTTTATTTTGAGTTAAGGTGCAAATTAATATTAAAAAATTTTATTTAAGAGCACTAGATATTTTAAAATTTCTAAATTGCATTGATCTCTAGTCAAACTCTTTTAGTGTGCCCTGGATCTAGTAATTAAATCTTTTTTCTCATAACTCTATGACGAATGTGAACTCTTCCTTTATATGTGATTTTTTAGTTGTTGTTCACTCTACAAGTTTAACATATTTAATTAATTATTAATTTAATTTAATTTAAATAATAATTAGATAATATTATTATGATTTAAAAATTTATAGGGAATTTAATAAAAATGGTATGAATAACACATGAACCTATTAATAAAGTATATTCAGTTAATTAGATAATGGTCAGGTTAATGCTACAATTTAAAAACTTTTAAACAATACATTAAACCTAATTTTTTTAAAAATAACATAACCCTAACTTGTAAATTTCTATGACAAATAACAGTAACCCCTCTATATATAAAATATTATACACGCTCGCGCTTTAAATTTAATTTATCCCATCACGCGCATCACAGTCTCCTAGTTTATATTCTCACCGGCCCTCACGTGTGTGTTGGTTCAATGAGACACGACGACAACTCGCACTGAGTGAATCTTAATAAATCTCAATTTGATTTAGAATAAATTATCCATATTTTTGTCACAAAAAATAATTGCAATTTTATTTTTTTTAAAAAAAAAACAAGTGTAAATCACTCTATAATTTATAAAGTGCGGCAATCAATCCCCCCATGTGTCATGGAAATTGGAGGTGGTGGCTCTTTCTTGACTTATAATTGAAGCAAAAATGATGAATTTTCTTTTGGTGGGTTTTTTCTTGACTTTATAATTGAAAGATGGGGTGAGAAAAGTTACTATTTTTTAAATATTTTTATTATCAACTCTCTTCATAAATTTAATATGCATGATTTTTTTTTTAAAAAAATATCAATATAGTATGATCAGTGGTTGATATTAAGAATTATAAATTTATCATGG
Source organism: Leucaena leucocephala (assembly GCA_037074615.1). NCBI lineage: Eukaryota > Viridiplantae > Streptophyta > Magnoliopsida > Fabales > Fabaceae > Leucaena > Leucaena leucocephala. The sequence continues at coordinate 15,916,419 of CM073562.1, forward strand.
AAATGCATAAATATATTATATGATTTATATATCAATTAATGATATATAAAAATAACATATAATTTTGGTCTAAGAAAAGGGAATAAAATATAAACTAATTGAGGAATTTATTTTTAAGAAAGTGCATGTGAACTTTATTGTTTTCCACAACTAGGGTGACCCTAATTAAAAAAACAGGGACAAGGAAATGAAAAGGACAAGATGTGGATTTTATTAAAAAGGATTCAACAAAAATTAGGTAGGAGACATCACTTAGTCACTTCCCCCACAAATCCTCAAGTCCACATGTTCCACAAAGTTCTGTCCTCATGTGTCCTTTGATATCTCATAAAATAGCATCTTTCATTTCCCATTCTATTTCAAATTTCAATATTTAAATTAAATTTTTTTATTTCTATAAAGATATTTAATTGAATTTTTCTTATTTTTTAAATCAAGATAAAAACATGAGAAACTGTTTTAGCCACGAAAGTTGTAGTCAATTTTAGTCCAGTTGTAATTTTCATGTGTTGTTGATGGGACAATAGATTTTGATAAATTGTAATTAAGGATCTTAAGTAAAGTTACCCATAATTCTAGGACCTGATTTCTTTGTGATAAACTTCATAGATCTGTTTTTACCAAAAAAAAATATTATAGAGAGATTAATTGAAGTTGATAAAAACTTTAGGCAATTTTTATTTTTCCAATTTAAAATAAAGTTCTCTAATATATATACTCTAGAATTGTAATGAATTATAATTTTAAACAAGGAAGTTTGATAACCAAAGTATTAATGATGATCAGATGGAACAGCTGGAACCATTTTGCCTGCAATATTAATGAAGACTTGATCAAACAAACAGGTAATGTCTTTATTATTACCAATGTGTGAATAAAACTAATTAAAAATATCGAAATTTTATTTATTTATTCATTTTATGTGAGACGTGCTTTTAATTTACAATTATATATGTAATTATCACACAGCTGATGCGATGGTGTCAAGAGGTCTTTCTTCTTTAGGGTACCGATATATCAATATTGGTAAGATAATTATTTATAACAAATATTGATTCATTATATTCCTAAGAAAAATATTTTTTTAATCAAGATTTTCTATATGATGACTAGATGATTGCTGGGGCGAACTAAATCGAGATTCTCAGGTAATTAGTATTCAAAATCAGTTGCAATGATTATCTCAGCATTATCATCATCAAAAGGCTTTATCTGATAAGAACTGTGGCAGGGAAATTTGGTCGCAAAAGCTTCAACATTTCCTTCAGGAATCAAGGCTCTGGCTGATTATGTTCACTCAAAAGGTTTAAAGCTGGGGATCTATTCTGATGCTGGGTATCACTTCCGCCATTATACCACTCTTTAATCTTTAATCACCACTTATATATATATATATAAGAAAAATAAGGGTAGACTTAAGTACTAGGCTTCTATGGGTTGGAGACTCGAGAAGGGTAAATGTATGCAGTCTTCTCTCCACAAATAGAGAGGGAGGTTATTCTTAAGATTTGAACCTATAACCCCTATGTTACATAATAACCACCTTAACATTGGGCTAAAGCTCACTATCTTGACCAACTATATACTATCTCTATTTCTTAATATAAAAGGCAGTTAATTTTTTTTAGGCAGATCAATGAAGCTAAATTAATCAGTTAATTATGATCAAATATAACCCTTCAAAGACAGATTTATATTATATACTCTTTAATCTACTTAAATTAATCTACTAATTCTTATATTAGTTATAATTAATTTATCTAACTTCTTTAATCTATCTAAAAATATCAACTAGTTTTTATATTAAAGATACGAGGGATATGAGGGTATATGGTAAGGTTGCTGCCAAGTAACGTTGAGATCATAGGTTTAAACCCCAGAAATTACATCACTTGTGGAAGTAAAGCTGCGTAATAATGTCTTTCCTTAGACTCCATCTGGTGGAGCCTTGTGCGGTGAGTGAGCTATCTTATTTATATAAACAGTGTTTATTCAAATATTTCTCATCTCTCTTGAACATGCACTGCAGAACTCAGACTTGCAGTAAAAGACAGCCTGGATCACTGGGACACGAAGACCAAGATGCAAAAACATTTGCTTCCTGGGTAATCTAATCTTCATTCTGACGAACTCTAATCATATATATATATATATATAATATTTACAGAAGATTCTGATTAAAATGTCATTTTAGGGAGTTGACTACTTGAAGTATGATAACTGTGAGGATACACATGCTCTTAGTCCAAAAGAGAGGTATGAATTTGAAGGCTTTCAAGTGAACATAAGAAGAAGAAGCAGTTTATATGCAAAAGCGAAATTAATAATTACATTTTGTGAATACAGGTACCCCATAATGAGTGAAGCTTTGTTAAAATCTGGAAGGCTCATCTTATTCTCTCTCTGTGAATGGTGAGTATTCCACTTATACAATCTTTCCCATAAGGTTTCATATACTGCAAATTTCACAACATGAATCTGTTTCTTAACTTAGGGGAGTACAAGACCCTGCAACTTGGGCCTCAAGTGTGGGAAATAGTTGGAGAACAACGGGAGATATTGCAGACAATTGGGACAGGTGACCAAATATATATATATGAAAATTTTATTTATAAAAAGGACCTTAGTTTGAGTGTTGTTACTCTATGTATAAATTCTTTATTGTATAAATACTTTTTTTTGTGTATAAAAATATATCATATCTTTCGGGCTAATAAAATTTTCAAACAGGAATTTCTCACTAAATTTTCCTATATATATACATGATTCTCAAAGTAGAACTTGAATGATGTGTTTTTATGTTACATGTATTTTGCACTAACAGTGTTTCCTTGTTCCTCAGCATGACATCTCGTGCAGATCAAAATGACAAATGGGCATCTTATGCTGGACCTGGAGGATGGAATGGTAAATGAATTCATTCAATTTGCATGCTTTTGAACTTCCCAAGATTGTGAACAAAAACATTACTATTAATGATCATAATATAAACAATAAGCAGTTATTTTGATTGGTAATAAGAAGGGACTTGGATTCTGTTTTAAAACAAAGTGAGAGTAAAATCTAAGCAAAAACAAACACTTGAGACTCTGTCAGATTACTTTTGCTTGTATTTACTATGAGGAAAATATATTCCTCATTCCTCAAAACACATGTTTGGCTTCAGATCCTGATATGCTTGAAGTGGGAAATGGAGGCATGACAACAGAGGAATATAAAGCTCATTTCAGCATATGGGCATTAGTTAAGGTAGAAGCAAACATAATAATACTAACATTATTTCCATTTATCACAATTAGAAAATCTTTCTTAGGAAGTGAATTCTTCATTCTAAGTATTTTCTTGTATATAATTTTACAAGGCTCCTTTGTTGATTGGATGTGATATTCAAGCGATGGATAATACAACTCATGGAATTCTAAGCAACAAGGAAGTTATTGCAGTAAACCAAGGCATGTACAGAACGAAAACTCTGCTATAGAAGCAGCATTGCTTATCTCTTCCATGAAAAAGTTCTCTCATACTTGTAATCTTCTGGTTATGCAGATAAACTAGGAGTTCAGGGGGAAAAGGTGAAAAGCAATAATGATTTGGAGGTAAATGTCTTTCTTTTCATTGGGAATAAGATTCTCAACACCATCACTTATATGCCATTCTATGCTTTACAAATTTCACTGCAAAGCTATATATCAAACTGCTTCCAAAGTCCAACTAAAATTCAAAATGAGTTTCTTTTTTGGAAAAATTGGTGAAAAATATCTATTTAGAAATTGTATTGGCTAATAGGACTTGATATGTTTTCATATATAGAAAATACCGATACTTTAAATAATTTATACACACTAAGTACTATTACTCGAATTCAGGTCTTTCTATTTAATAAACTTTTAAACATGAACTTTTCACCAATTTTCACTTCCATTTTCATGCAAATTGAATGGAGGTTATAATCAAACTTTGAATTGAAATAGTTCATCACATAAAAACTGAAGTTATCAAGAACATGAACCCTTTTCACACTTTAAGAAGAATGAGTTTTCTGGTGAAAAAAGCGTATTAGGATAAGAAAATTATCGGCGAACATTCATTCATGTTTTGTAATCATACACGCCAATTTTCCCGAGTTCAAACTACTTGAAGAAAGTGAAAGTGACAGGTTTGGGCTGGTCCCTTGAGTAATCACAAGGTGGCAGTGATCTTATGGAACAGAAGTTCATCAAAAGCAACAGTGACTGCATCTTGGTCTGAAATAGGCCTGAAATCTGAGACTGTAGTTAATGCAAGAGACTTATGGACTGTGAGTTACAAACTAAAAATTTTTATATTGTTCTTCAGAATTCATCGTACATAATAGGATGAGCATCATTTTGATTTACAAGTAATGAATTGTCCAGTACTCAACTCTAAAATCAGTTTCTGGGGAAATATCTGCTGAATTGGAATCACATGCTTGCAAGATGTATGTTTTGACTCCGCGCTCTAAAACAGGATCCTAGTTGCAGCCAGAGGCAGAGAAGAGTAAGAAAGTGGTTGCTGCTATTCAATGTTCCCAGAAGTAATAGAGAAAAAAACAAACATGAATTTATTTCAAAAGAGAATGTACAACGTACAAGTTAGACTTCCAATTTGCTTACATGATCCAATATGCTATTTATTAAATTTGATCTAAGAGTCAGATACTCTTATGATCCTAAATATAGAAACTAATTGAAATTAGTTTCGATCCTAAATATAAGACATCAATCCCCATTTTCTCTCATATTTATCACTCTAAAAATACCCTTATTTAGTACTCCGTCAATAATAATTAAAAACTTACATATAGATATTTTAGAGAGATAATCACATTTGTTTAATTAACTAATTTGTCTAACTTTCTTAATCTACCCAGATTAGTTAAATAGTTCTTACATAAAAAATCAGAGGAATAATTTTATGCTGCAAGAGCAATCAGAAACACACCATCAGTTACCATAGCAATCTGTGGTGTAATCTATTGAAATGGCATAAGCCAAGCACAAATTGGTTAGTGAATCAAAGAGATACTTGGCAAACATTATGAAAGGAATAAAGAATCTGTAAAACTGAGAGAGGTTTAGGGAAAGTCAGGATATATTTCCCTCTTAAGTACAGTATTATCCAAAAAAAAAAGAAGTCATGCCCTGCAATTAATTAGAACTTAGATCTAAACATTCCTGTGACTTGTATAATCAAATTGTCAAAGCCTATGAGATAAATGTATAAGAACAGCTTAAGATTAAGTTGTTTTCTTGTGAGCTTTATGAACCCTTTTGGGGTTTGAGATTTGAATAGTTGGCTAGGCTATATGTTATGAGTCCCCCATCATGGAACCTCACAAGTAAAGCGCGGTTTATAAGTTCAAAGAGCTTTCCTACTTAATAGGCTAGTCTTTTGGAATAAGCTTTGTTTTTAGATTTGTATTCACAACACTACATACCATTGATTTAGATGTTGTCATCCAGAATCTTAGTACTTTTATAATAACGCGAATCAAAGCATTTTTTTTTAAACTCAGATATCACTGGATGAAGTAAATACTAATTCAACTACAGTGTTGAATAAAAAGAAGCCTTTAGTTATGTTGTGTTGGTCATCTAAGTAACAAAGAACATTGGAAGCTCAGTCTCATGGAGTTTGACCTGCTGTGTGAACACAAAAAATCCATCTTCTTCACCTTGCACCAAAGTCATACAATCATACTTCGGATCTACCACCATAAATCTGATATTACTGTTCCTTCAGTTGAAGGAATTGACCAAAAATGGGATATTTTGTTTTTTTAATGGGGAAAAAATCGTCCGTTCTGCATTTCTGGCCTTCCTCTTCTCATCCAAATTCAATAATACCAAACACCTGTAAAAGCCTGTAAGTTATTGATAAGTTAATGATAATGTTGAATGAAGTAGTTATCTATAAAGCATTTAGTTGAGGAGAAGAAAAGGTGAAGAGGATTGACATCATAATGTGGACCAAGAAAGGTACAAAAAGATGTAGCGTATTGAATTCAAAAACATCAGCAACCAATATTTTATTTTACCTAATCTGATAGTGTTTGAACTTTTGAAAACCAATCAACAACCACCAAGTCTCATCATATACCTTCTCCTACATATATATATATATATGTGTGTGTGTGTGTGTAGATGTACAAATGATACCATAAAGTAGGAGGTTTGAAGATCAAGATTGAGAGTGTAGCTAAAGAAGGAAACAGAGAAATGGGGTATATGGGAAAAGATGAACCAGGTTTAAGGGGAGGTTTGTTGTGTCTGCTTCTGCTGTTAAGTGCAATAATGAGTGCTTCTTCTACTACTTCTTTCAACAGAAGCACTTCAGATCAGTTCAGAAGATTCTTGCTTGTCAATGGACTTGGCCGCACTCCTCCTATGGGGTAACCTTTCTACTACTTCTCTTTTTTCATTCGCATGTTCGTTATCTCCTAGTTTCACTACTACAGCAGAGACTTTTTACGTCTATTCTGTAGGTTTTATTCGTAACTCTTGAAGGGACATAAATACATGTGATGTAGTAAGTAGACTTATGTCTATCTGTTTTAAAGCAGACATTTGCTCTAAAATAGCTAAAACAGACGTAAATAAAATTTTCTATGTTCATTCACCCAGAACAGACGTCTATTGTAAAACAGATGTAGATAAGACTTTCTATGTCTGTTCACCCAAAACAGACTTTTTGTAATGAGCATTTATACTTGTTTTTTTTTTTACATATATACTCTTATCTGTCCAACCCCCTCCCCCCCTTTTGTTAGTTTCATTTGCATGTTAGTAGCTTCATTATTTATTGCTTAAAGAGAAGAGATATACGTGGGGATGAGGGAAATTTGGAAGCCATTTTAAGGGTCTAAGTTTGAGTTGAATAGAGAGAGACAGAGGCATCCAATGGAATTGGATTGGAGAAAATGATACAAACCTAATATTTACAGTTTTTGGTCCATCACATCCATGTGTTTTCTTATCAAGTCTGAGAGAGAGAGTTTTGCTGGGTTGTATTGATAGAGATTTAAGTTCTTTTCAAGGAGGGTGATTTTATCCGGTATCATTAGTTAAGCTTATCCAACTTGACTCTAAATTAACATCAATATATAACTCCTGAATATTGTGAGATATATATATATATATCCAACAAATATTTTAAGATTAACCTATAACTTACATTTTTCTTATAACAATAATTAACTTAATTAATTTTTTTAATTTTATTAAGTTAATAATGTAATTCTTAGATTTATAACTAGAAAAGGCAGTATTTTATATATAAATTATAATTGAGATGAAAAATAAAAATAAAGAAGCACCAAAATGTAATAGAAATGGCACTCCAGCTGGCCATTTCTGCTCTCATATATTTTCTGGGTTATTATTATTATTATTATTATCGTCGTCGTCGTCTAATTAATGGCCTTCCAATGTCGTCAACAATAAGATGTTGGAAAATGTGGTAAAGGGACCACCTAAGAATTTCTTACATGATAAAATAAGGTTAAAATCTTTTATAAAAAATATATCTAAATTTAATATTTGATATTATCTTAAATAAAATTATTTTTAATAAGAATATATATATACTAAAAAACATAAAAAAGAAAGAAAGAAAGAAAGAAAGTTTACCATGCCCAGAAAAACAAACTATTAATTAATAAAGATGAAGTTGTTTGGTTATCAATATGGATTCCCCAACAACTATATGTATTTTTTTAAAAAAAAAAATTAGATATGCCTCTTGGTTGGTGTTCGTTTGTATTTAGTTTAATTTGATATAAAAAATTGGAGCCAGCCGATTAATGAAAAGCACCCTTGTGGATTTTAGTACAACCACTAATTAATATTCCACAAAGATTAGGTGACTACGATTCATTTGACGCTTTGTTTTCAACCAATCCTACTTTTTTAATTATTCAAAAATAATTAATTAAAATCAATAGTTGACTGTACCCACCTCATCATCAACTTTCTAGATGCATATAATTTCATTTATGATGATGGATATCATTTTCAAACACACCCCTCATGAAATGTTTATTTAATTAAAAGCTACCCCATCATTTTTTTAAATTAAAATAATGGGCTATCTAGTATTATTAGAATCATGAGAAAGAAATTTAATTAAAAGGTTAAAAGGATTCATTTATTAGTTTTAATATTTCTTTAATTTCAAACATTCAAAATATAAAAAGAAAATATAATTTTTCAATTTACACTTTTATTTAATGTGATTTTAATTAAATTATTTAATTTCTATTGTAGTCTATTATTTTACATATAATGAAAAGTTTGGTGACCAACTTTGAATAATGATCAGATGGAATAGCTGGAACCATTTTGGCTGCAATATTAATGAAGACTTGATTAAACAAACAGGTAATGACTTTATTATCAATCCGTCAATAAAATTAATGCCCCAAAATTATATTTAAAATAAATTTGAGACTTTTTTTTCTGAGAAATTCAAACACACACAAAATATTAGTTAATTAATATTAACTTAATTAGGGATAACATCTTTTGATTGTTTCACAGCTGATGCAATGGTGTCAAAGGGTCTTGCTTCTCTGGGATACAAATATGTTAATATTGGTAAACTAATCTTGGATTAATTAACATAATTCTTTATAGTAAACATGCTTGTTTTATTATTCTCTTAATAATTGTTTTTCTAAATCATGATTTTCTATGACTTTTAGATGATTGTTGGGCTGAATCTACTCGAGACTCTCGGGTAATTTATATTCAACATTATTTTTTATAATTTTAATTCTTTTTTGGCTAAATATAATTTAAATTGAATAACAAAATTATATACTACTAGAAGCATTAGTCTATTCTGTAGCATACTCCTCTAGTTTTTGTTCCTAAATGAATAACTTTAATTTATTTTATTTTTTATATTTATTATTTTTTAAACTAATTTATCTCTAATGTGACACAATAGTATTTTAGAGAAATTATGTCATATTTGATATAATTAATTAATTGGGTTAATACAATTTTTAATCTTTCAAATTTATGTACCCTTATTTAATTTTGGTCCATCAAATTTTAAACTATAGGTTTTAATTTTTTAAATTTTTTTATCTAAAACGTTGGTTTTTGTAATTTAATTAAAATGTGAATCATTTTCTCTAAATAGACTTCTAGTTTGAAACTTAAAATACTAAAACTATAATTTGTACAAATTTAACAGATAAAAAGTTGTATTAATCTTAATTAATATATTTAACTTTTTTAATCTACCTCGTATTGTAGGGGAGTAACTTTTCGCCCTCAAGATAAGCGGAAGAAATTAATAAAATCTCTGTGATATGGGTTAGTGAGACTGGATTTATCTTCTGAAAACATCTAATTTGTTGCAGGGAAATTTGGTGGCAAAACGTTCAACATTTCCTTCAGGAATCAAAGCTGTGGCTGATTATGTTCATGCCAAAGGTCTAAAGCTGGGAATTTATTCTGATGCTGGGTATGATCACTTCCACCAATAAACCTCTTCTATATATATATATGAGCTTATTGAAGCATTTTTCTTATATCTGCTACAATTTCTCTGCAGAACTCTAACATGCGCAAAGAAGCAGCCTGGATCACTTGGACATGAATACCAAGATGCAAAAACATTTGCTTCCTGGGTAATCTCTACTTAACAAGCATTCATTTCTATATATATATATATATAACAACTTTTGCAGAAGATTATAATTGAAATGTTACAACAGGGAATAGACTACTTGAAGTATGATAACTGTGAGGATACACATGGTCTTAGTCCAAAGATAAGGTATGAATTATTGGAAGCCTTTGAGTGAATGAATGTAAGAAGTTTGTGAAAGAGGAAAGAAATAATTACAAGTTGTTGTGAACAACGCAGGTACCCCATAATGACTCATGCTTTGTTGAAAGCTGGAAGGCCAATCTTCTTCTCTCTATGTGAATGGTAATGTTCCATATTACTCCAAGTTTCCTGAAACTGCATTTTTTTTTCTTGAGAAAAATATGAATTGCTTTGTGAGCTCTCAGGGGAAGAGAAGACCCAGCAACTTGGGCCAGAAACGTGGGAAATAGCTGGAGAACAACAGGAGATATTAAAGATAACTGGTTCAGGTGATTAGCCATCAAACCATATATATATATATATATTGATATGGGTTAATACTAATCCAATTTTAGTTTTGGTTTCATAAGGACCTGGTTTAAATTTAAGTATAAGGACTAAAACTAAAACTCGTTAAAAATATAGAGACTAGCTGTTAAATTCAGACTAAATTGTTATGAAACTATAAGGATTAAGACTAAAATTTTATCAAACTATAAGAACAAAACCCTCTCTATATATAATCTGATGCTCAATGTAGAATCTGAATTATGAACTGATGATGTTACTTGTTTTTCTCAGTATGACATCTCTGGCAGATCAAAATGATAGATGAGCATCTTATGCTGGGCCTGGAGGATGGAATGGTAATGAATCTCTCTTGTTATGTATATCATGCATGCTAAATATCTGACAAATTACTCAAACGCTTAATGAGAACCCAGAAAAGAAAGCACTATATTGATGAAAAACAAAAGAGTGAATCAGTTTGCTCATATCATGACATTGTCAATGTATGTATTTGGAAACAGATCCTGATATGCTTGAAGTGGGAAATGGAGGCATGACAACTGAAGAATACAGAGCTCATTTCAGCATATGGGCATTAGTTAAGGTAGAATGAAATAAATAAATAATCTTTTTTGAGAAAAACGAATGGATTTTGAAGTATAAGTATTTGTTTTTATGGTTGTGTTTGTGCAGGCTCCTTTATTGATAGGGTGCGATATTAGATCAATGGATAAGACAACATATGAACTACTCAGCAACAAGGAAGTTATAGCAGTAAACCAAGGCATGAACCGAACACATCATCAAACTCTAATATCATACCCTTCTTCATTCTTCAATACAAAATGCTTTAGAACTTACTGTCTTATTATCATGATGTAGACAAGCTAGGAGTTCAAGGGAAAAAGGTGAAAAGTATTTATGGTTTGGAGGTACTATTATCTCTCATTTTTCACGTTCTTTTCACTATTTATTATGCCGCTCTACATTTTCTAGTTTAGATATTAAAGGGCGACTCAATACAAAGGGTCTCACCAAGTGAAATTTAAGGAGGGATAGATGTATACAATCTTACCCTAGAAAGTAAAGAGACTATTTCTAGAATTTGAATCCGTAGCCTTTATATTATATAATGGAAACTTTATCATTACTCCGAGATTCACCATCTTGCAATCTATATAACAAGATCTTATATTGTGACAGGTATGGGCTGGTCCTCTGAGTAATTACAAGGTGGCAGTGATCCTATGGAATAGAAGCTCATTTAAAGCCAAAGTGACAGCATATTGGTCTGACATAGGGCTCAAACCAGGAACTATAGTTGATGCAAGAGATTTATGGGCTGTGAGTTGTTTCTTTACTTGAAAGCTATATAAGTATATATATAGTCTTATTCATCTCTAAATGTTTATAATTTCTTATGATGAATTCTGCAGCACTCAACTGAATCATCCGTTTCTGGGCAAATCTCAGCATATTTGGAATCACATGATTGCAAGATGTTTGTGCTTACTCCCAAATATCATCAATTCACTTCCTAGATGCGTGTTTGTGGTTGTTGAGGATTCTTAGAAGTGAGATAGAAATAAAAATAATGTATTAAGTCGTATGAGAGATTGACTCAGATAGAGATATATAAAATATCAACTATGATCAAAGTTTAAATATTTATCACTATTTTAAATAAATGTGGTTTATTATTTAATTTAAATTTTAAATTAATTTCAGTTCCCATAATTTTAGTATAATAAGATTTTTTAAGTTCTTCAAGGTATGTCAATTGAATTTTCTAAATATAAATATTTAGTATGTCAACAACAAGCTGTCCTAGTAACAACGCTACCCGTCATATTTGGATGAAGTTTTAGGTTGTATTATAAACTCAACTGAAAAAAACTCTCTCAATATGATTTTTTTTTCGAATAAAATTTTCTATAGAATTTAATTTTATATTATAGATAGATATTATATATAAAATATTGAAAAAGCCCTGAATTACATGGCAATCTCGTATCTCACACTCCACTTAAGGCTTGATTCAATTTTACCTCCAAAACATTTTCCCCTGAACAGAGTTCGTTTATCAAGTACTTGGCTTTGAAACTTCAAAATATGTTTTGAGCAGTGTAAGAATCAAGTACTTTTTTTGTCTCTTGAAGAGCCCAAGAAGCGATACAAATTAATTCTAAAATTGAAAAAGGCATCATCTCTTGAAACATCTGCAATAGAGAAATTCACAGAACTGGATTTGCTTCATTTTCATCTTCCTGCTTCTCTCACATGAGGTAAAACTGTAAATACAGCTTCTGAGTCCTGATATAGAGAAGGGAAAACAAACTATGCCGAGAAGCTGAGAAAGTAAATGTCATTGCGTATTTCATTGCTTTCCAATTTCAAAAGGCCTCTGTACTTATGGAACCTTATGATTCGAGACTCCACCAACAATGGGTTATTCTCAGAAACACTAAAGATATACTCTTCCATGGCTCGCTAAGGGGTTCTTGGTAATAGCTTCACTTACCCTCTGGCCCTCAAGGCCTGTGGAAAGATTGCTTCTATTCGAGATGGAACCAAGAGTCATGGTCGTATACTGAGACTTGGCTATGGAGAAGACGCTTTTGTTCAAACCGCTCTCATTGATATGTACTCCAGATGCTCTGAAATTGTTTATTCACGCCTTGTGTTCGATGGAATGCCTGTGAGAAGCGTTGTCTCTTGGAATGCCATGATCTCTGCTTACTGTCGTGGTCCTTGGATGGAAGAAGCATTAATTCTGTTGAAAGAAATGTGGGTTTGTGGTTTTGACCCGAATTCTTCCACATTTGTTTCCATTTTGTCAGGTTATTCCAATTTAACTGCTTCCAACAAGTATCTTCTTCTGGGGCTATCAATACACTTTTGCTTGATCAAACATTGGCTAGAATTTTCTGAGACTTCATTAACCAATTCACTGATGAGCATGTACATACATTTTGGTCAAATAAATGGAGCAACCCAAGTTTTTGACATGATGCATGATAAGTCATTGATTTCTTGGACAACTATTATCGGTGGTTTTCTTAACGTTGGCAATACTGCAGAAGCATTTAGAGTATTTCATTAAATGCGATGTCAAAGTACTGACGCAGACTCTGTTGTGTTTTTGAATCTTGCTTTGGGTTGTATACAAGTAGGAAATCTTCGGTTGGCTTCATCCGTTCACTCTCTTATACTCAAAAGTGGATGTGATGAGGAGGAATCCATAGAAAATGCGCTTGTGAGTATGTATGCAAAACGTGATGACCTTTCATCTGCTAGAAGAATATTTGACCTGGTCAATGAAAAAAACATTTTATTCTGGACATCCATGATTGCAGGCTATGCTTCTTCAGGCAATCCTGTGGAATCATTGGAACTATTTAGAAAGCTACATAGGACAGAGATTAGACCAAATGTAGTAACTCTTGCGACAGTTCTTTCAGCTTGTGCTGATTTGGGATTTCTGAGCATGGGACAAGCGATTGAAGAATACATTTTGATACATGGGTTTGATATCGATAAGAGAATCCAAGCATCTCTCATACACATGTACTCGAAATGTGGACGCATCAAGAAAGCAAGAGATTCATTTGAGAGAGTAAAGGATAAAGATTTAGTAGTATGGGCTTCTATGATAAATGGTTATGCCATTCATGGGATGGGGAAAGAGGCTATAAGCCTTTTCCATAAAATGCTAAAAGAAGAAGGTTTAATGCCTGATGCAATTGTTTACACTAGCATTTTACATGCTTGTAGCCGTTCAGGATTGTTGGAAGATGGACTGAACTATTTTAACAACATTGAAGGAGGAATTTGGAATAAATCCTACTGTAGAACATTATACTTCCTTGGTTGATCTTCTTGGTCGAGTCGGTCGGCTTGATTTAGCTTTAGATATCGTCGAGGGCATGCCACTCGAAGCACAGCGACAAGCTTGGATCCCATTTCTTAATGCCTGCAGAATTCATGGTAACATTGAGCTGGGAAAGATTGCAGCTGCTAAATTGTTGGATCAAGGTCTGGGAAGATCTGGAAATTATGTGTTAATGGCTAATTTGTATACATCTTTTGGTAAGTGGAAGGAGGCACATATGATGAGAAAATTGATAACTAGTGAAGGATTGATTAAGTAATGTGGTTGGAGCTTGGTTGGATAAATGGTAGATTTCAGGCGTTTTCTGCAGGAAATCATTCTTACCTTCAGTTGGTAAATATCTACAAGACAAATAGAAGAGTTAAATGCTTCTCTTTTGGAAGCTAGTTAGCAATGGCTATAAATAATGATCTTTAAAAGAAAATAGATTATGGCTTGTGAGTTATTTTGAAATGATTGTGAACATGCACAGTTGAGTTTGCATGTTTAATATAAACATGGGACCTTCACCACTGCTATCTAAATCTAAAAGTAATTGGGATTGTCAATGACAAGTTGCTCCAATGGTAGCACTACCTGTTTAGCTTGGATGAGTTCTCAAGCTCAAACCTGATATTGACATGCTTATGTGTTTAAATTAATTAATTGAAATTAAAAAAAAATAAAGCACTTGGGACTAGTTTAGGACTAAAAAACAACTAATCTATGAAAATAACTAATTCATTGTACACCAATTCTTCTGTCAACCGTTGGCCAAATTTTAAGGAAAAAAGAAAAATCTGTCAAGTTGTTTACTAATATTTGAATGACTTACGTGCAACAATAGTTTTCTAAGTGATAGTGCGAATATTTGGTACCATCACCTAATTTAGATTTGAACATTGTTGGGTAATATTTACATTTTCTTTTTGCAAGAACTTTATCGTAGGCGCTCAGCTTTTTGTTACTTGCATTAAATAATTCTAAAAATTTTATAAATTTTCTTTTCCTTTGGTATTATCTTGCAGATCTCCTGTGTTAATATTTTTAGCAAAAATTCTGGATACTCAAATATTAAAAAATGGAATTGCAACAAATTTATTTTTATTTTATTTTTTCTTCAACCCACTTGCTGTTTTCGCTAGATGAAATCAGCTAATTAATGATGAAAATGATAGAGATTCATAGCAACTAGAATGAGATATTATTACTCAAATATGAAAGATCACAGAGCATTTCTAGTAACAAAATCAATTGGCAGTTGGCACTCAACAACAGATTTCTAGTAACATCTGATACACGACATTTTTCCTGTGTAAGAATGGCATTTTGGCCAACATGTTCGACAGATAATTAAAACACTATATGCACATATTCTTTCTTTTCCTTCGTTGTTCATGATTCTCGAGGTCCTGGCATCTTGTCCATAAAGAGCTTGCTCTTTTCTCCAATATGACGTTTCTTTTCCTCAAATTTCTCACTTATCTTCCTCCGCAGAACATGCATCTTTTCCTTTCTCCCCAGTTTCTTTGGCCTTGTCTCATCCATAGTACCTTGTCTCTCCAAGAGATTACCGCTCATGCTGGGTGTTGATGACGACGAACTATCCTCCATCTTATGTTCCCACAAGTCTAGTGACCCAACATTCTGTAACAAACGTGGTCTAGATTCTCTCGAGGCCTCGGAATCTTGAGTTTTAAGGTTCTCAACTGAAGACAAAACCAGCTCTTTCACGTCTGTTGTTTCTTGTGGTCTTTCTTTGTCCTCCAACAATGCTGTCAATTCTTCCGTACTACTTGCTTTACGAAAGGAACTCGGCGATGGGACTCCTCAAGCATCTATTGATTTGTTTGCTGGTTCTTGATTGAATTCAGCACTTTTTGGTTTTTATTGATCATGCTCTGGATTATCAGTTGAGTTCCTTGCACTGGCTCCCATTAAATTGGAAGTCTCAGTCCCAGATGTATGGTTAGGCCATATGAATGGAGCAACATCAAAAAGAACCCAATCATCTTGTTCTGCTTGCATGAACGGGATGCAAATGCACTCACAATTTGGTAGCACTAAATTTTCCCGGATTCCTACCTGCAGGAGTGAAATGGGATTCAGTCTGAAAGTTAAGGTTTCCCTAATCCCTTCCCGGAAGACAAAACTTTATCATGATTTATGTGCACGGGGAAGCTACATGTTAATTTTAGAAATTATAAAATTTTCTGATGAATATATTCCTTCAAGTGTAATTTTTCACTGGTTCGTACACAAGCGGGAAAAAAACAAAGGAAAGAAGTTCAGTGGTAAGGCCAGGTATTAACAAAAACAATAATCTTTAGCCACAAACTTGAAAGCAAGTTTAACTTTCTGGCATGTGAGGAAAAAAAAAAAAGCAGAACTTCAATGGAAGGCCAATAATCTGAAAGCAGGAGCCATTCAACCTTTCCTTGTCTTTCCAAAGGAATTTCCTCTGTAAATAATTACCTATACTGATGATATATATGAATTATTTGTAATTAAATTAAGTGAAAAGCACATGGGAATTTGGGAATGAACAAAATATTTGAAACTTGATAATCTTAAACAACCACTGCAAAGAGAGGCGTTTCCATTATTCTAAAACATACAGAAAAAAAATCAAACAAATCATACACCTTCAAAACAGTTTGCCCAGGAAAGAAGAAACATGTCCATTGGTAATCTTGTGATCCCCAATAAATGACTCCAAGTTGAAGTCAATATCAGGCATTGATGTGAAACCAAACCACAATTGATCAGATGAAGGTGGCTTTATATATATATACAATGTACCTCTGAGGGATGCTACCCTTACTGCCAAAGAGAGAGGTACCTTTGCAACAAAAATCAATCAGTTACCTCATCATATTGTTAAACTAGGATACATCCAATATCAGAGGAAAGCCTTCTAAAGCTTTAAAAGGAACAGAAAACTAATTAAAAAGTAAAATAAGGAATAAAATAAAGAGGAGGTTTACCAGTGAAACATGTCTGGCAACAGAATTTAACATAGACTTCCATCTGGATCCAGAGCTTGAGGAAGACCACGATTTCCTAACGTTCTTAGAAGATAGGTCTGCAATACAAATCAAAGCAAAAATAGCATTGATAACTTCTCAAATGACTACAACAAGTTACTTTCTTCTTCTCTCAGATTCTATATTCTCTTATTCTTCTTCTATTAACCTATCTCCAGAGTCTTCTTTTCACTATCAATGTCATGGAAAAGATAGTAAGTAGCAGCAACCAAACCATCTTTGGGCCAACCAGAATGGCATAGAAACAGAAGGATACACAAGTAATTGGTTGATGAAGCAAAACAGGACCAACAACTTCTAAAATGACTATAGGAAGTTACCAACTAGAATTCCAAAAACAGCCAAAGAAATTGTCAATAAAAGATAAGACATAGAATTACCCATGTAGTTTCATTAATCCCATTTTCATGGCAATAATATTCAACATGATCTAGTAAGTTGGCAAAGCATCACACAAATAGAATAAGCACAAAATGTTGGATTTGATATGATTCATATACTAACCAATGTTCGCATCACCATCTTCCTTTGGCTCGGGTAAGTCATTGGTACCTTCAGTGAGGTTCAATTGTTTTCCCAAATATTCAAAACCCTCAAGAAGATCCGCAGAGACATCCCCAACATTGCTTGAATCTGGATTTGAGTCCTCTATCTCTTTATGGAGATCTAGCACACCAACTTCTAGTCTTGTTTCAATCTCTAATAACGCACCACCAGCATATTCAATGTCAACTTCTAAGGTCCATACCTCACTCATTTCCAAAGGAAGAACCCTCACTCCTGTGATACAAGGAGGAATGTTTCCAGTACTGAAATCTGTCAAGATGACTTCACCAATATAACTGGGAGTTCTCATACTGGACAGTTGTTTCTGTAAACAAACAGAAACAACCAAAATTATTTCGTGGTATCCATAAAAGAATTATGTTTACTGTAGGGTGGGAAGCAAATTGAAAAGGACATTTTCAGAAACAATCTCCTTCAAATACATAAAATCTTGACACCAGCAACCTGATCATTACCCTTTCCTTGCATTCATCAAGCTTCAAAACACTTAAATTGCCTTAGTGCCACTTATTCTGTTCAATCAAGTGGCATATGCTTCATCCCTTGATCAGTCCAATTAACTCCATGGATGTATTTAAAAAGGAACAGTCTTCCATAATTAAGGAATAAGCTTAACAGACATAGTTCAGCTTGTATCTATACACTTAATTTTCTGGACCAACTGGAAAAGCAAAAAGGAGTCAAACTATAACTACCTTTATGCAAATTCCAGTTTGAATAGAATTATATTGCTACTTAGTTTTTAACAAATCAACCCCTTCCCCTCATCCCAAAAATAAATATTCTCAAACTCATCAATATCATATGGGAAAAGACCTGAATCTTTGCTTGAAGAAATCTCCAACTCTGGACTGCCTTTGTCATAAAAAAAGAGACGGGAAATCAACAAATTCCAACATAACATTCCCTCATCAATACCAATCTTCTCATCAGAATCAACAGCATAGAAATGATTCTGCCTTTCTGAACAGTATTGGTTTGAAGATAATGGAGAAGCATTGTCTTCAGTAGAACTCCTATAATGCTTTGCTGAAGCAGATTTCATCAAGTTAACAGACAAAACTGAATCTTTAGAAGCATAAAGCTTCTCACTGTTCTTTTTTTCTTCACGGCCTGACAATGAACACCAAGTTGATTTATTATCTAGACCAACTCTGGAAGTCTTCCTTGACAATTTCTTCAAAAAGTTACTAACTTTCGAGTGAGCAATATAAGGCTTACTTGCCCTATCTATTGCCTCAACACTGGATCCTACCGTTGGTTTCATAAAAGAAGAATATTCAGCATTTAAAGATATCAGATAACTACGAAAATATTCATGCAACTGGGAAAACCATTTTAATTTTTCATTTTGATCACAAGAAGCCAGACGGAGGGCCTTACACTAAGATTCTTTCTCCCATGAAGTCTCAAAATATATGTAAAAGATTTTGTTGCCATTGTATATTGGAGAAGTCTTGCTTTCAACTTTGATGGGGAGCTTCTTTGTCCTGTACAACCAATTACCATTCAAATAAGGAAATGGAAGCATATATTTTCCTCAATAAATGTCCAAGCAATCAAATTTATCTTTCTAGTTATTTGATCTATCATCCCCATAAACCAAGCTTTGACAAAACAAACTTCTAATAAAAAAAGTACGCAGGCACAGAGATAATGAGATTTCTCCATATTAAGTTAAACATCAACTTAAGTTTAAAAAAAAATACACATTATCCATCTTCTTCAAAGGTCAATCATTTGTTGAATCAAAATACTATATTCCCTTTAAACTGAATCTACCATAACTAGTCTCGGATCATGTTTTCAATGAACTGTCGTTCTTCATGATGGTGAGATCAAGGGATTCACAAATATTCCATGCTGCTACTCAAATAAATTGTACTTGCGATACATTAGCTATGGGTGACGGCATGATACTAAATGTTTGTGAGTTTTCGCAGCTCTTAGAATCCATAGCTAGTCTTGATTCTATATTACATAGTTAAAACTGCTAGAAAAACCTCCCAAAGTTCTGTCTTCTACAGTACATAACTGCGAGTTTTTAAAAAACAAATTCTGGTTCTAGATTATGAAAAACTTAATTGGAAATTAACAAACAGTGAATGTTTGAAGGACTAAAACTTCCAAAACTGAAACTCAAGAATTACTGATGCTTTTCCATGTTTCCACATTAAATAGTATGAATTTTTTTAAGAAAATAACCCATGTATAATCATTAGACAATTATTTTAGACTATGAAAACATAGAATTTGTTCAGTGAATCATTCACTTTCTAATACTCTACCTAGCCAAAAGCCATGGTGATTGGCATTATTTTCTTTACAGTTGAATGAGTTTGGGACTTTTACTCTGCTAATTTCACTATCTCCCTGTCCATTGGGCATAAAACATTGTAGGCACATTTACATTAAATCTAATGTAAGATGTAGTGGGATTAAACAAAGAAAGTAAAAATCTAGTTTGTTGAATAAAATGGTAAAATAAGAAATCCCTGAATCCTCATCCTCTTCTTGGATGTTACCACAGAATTCCAGCAAAATAAGGGCAGCCAACTTGGAAATCATGTTAGCATTTTTTTGAAGCAAGGCTTGCACCAGAAACAGCTTCAACTATGCACCCCTTTAGCTGAACAGTTGTATACAGTCCATCAGGTTCTGTGAGAATAAGTGATTGGTCGCCGATTTTTCCATACTTTTTAACAGAAGAAACCTCCACAAAATCTTTTTGTTTTTTTCTTTTTTGCTCTCTTGATGTTCTGTCAAGCCATTTTTTTGTGATTTTGTCTGACTCTAGAATCCAAACTACACCCTGAAAGACCACCGATGAAATATATAATGAAAAAAAAAAAGCCAATTCAAAAGAAATCCCAGATATTTTTTGTCCAAACATGTTACAAGCAAAATAAGGAACATTATAAAGAAAAGTGAAAAATGAGCATTATTAGAACTGAAAAGTGATTAGTACGATTCATAAAAGGATGAATGCAAACGCAGCATGCCTAAAATTTTAAGAAATTAAATATTCTGAATTATTTCAAATTAAGTTTTTGGACTGCCAATGCTATATGCTCCATATAAATTTGAAAGAATGGTTCTTTTTAAGGTATAACATATGCGACTATAGAATGAGTGTTGTCTATCATAATAGCAAGGTAATACCTGCTTCTTAAATGAAGAATTGAGAAACTGTCCGGTATCAATTTCTTGGCCCCCCACCAGACATTTAGATTCGACTCGTCTCTTTTGATCTTGTTGCCTATCAATTTTATAATCCATAACACACTCAGAGCTTCCGTAGCAACAACCACCACCACCCCAAGAACAAAACCAATGAGAATAAAACCAAAAACCAAAATCATTTCAGCCCCAATGTGGATTTCAATCGAGCTATCTCTTAGCGGTAAATGAGATCCACGAGCTGAGCTAAGATGAGGGAACCGACGAACGACTAAGAACAAACAGGAAACAACAATGGCGCGGCCATGAGTGAAGTCATTGTGAGCAATGCAAAAGCATATATTCCAAAATAATTAAGCAAACAAGAAACGAAGCTGCCAAAGAATCAGATGCACCAATAATGGTTAGGCATTGGCATGGGTTCATTCTATTTCAATGGGTTTTTCTTTCGGTAAAGTTAATCAATGTTATCAAATATATTAATATAATAAATAAAATTTACAACACCCCACAAGCCACAAAATTAAAAAATAAAAACTACATCAAATTATGTCGTTTTAAGAGTTAAAAAAAATTGACTCCCTCACCAAGTCACGTAGACCCCAACACACATCTTATAATTAATATTAAAATAAAATATAAATCTTATAATAAATTGGAATATTCTAAACGTCGGATTGGTTATTAAACCTTATAATTTAAAGGTCATCTTATAGTGATTAAACCGTGGTGGGACGGATCGTAATTAATTTAATATATTTCCGATTTTATATTTTAAATATAACATTAGAGGTAATATTTTATAAAATATTACAAAACTAAGTTTTTGGATGAATTTAAATATTTTATTGCTTTTTATTGTTAAATATCATTTTATTAGTATATGAAAATCGGAACACAAGTCACAAGGCCTAGGCAAAATTTTATTCATTAAGTTTGACGATGATATCTTATATTCAATACTAACTGATCAGAGTCGCATATTATCAAAATTAATTACAGTTTGGATCCGCATGATTTTTTTTTCATCTATAATCTCAAATATAACTTTCATGGAGAAAGAAACCATTCTAATATAAAAATATTTAGCTAACTAAATATCCAAATTTTTAGTTTTAGAATACTAAATTGAAATGAGAAATTTTTTTCTAAAATAAAATCATCACTTTTGTAGCCAATTTTCTACAATATATGGAGTTTTTTTTTTTTTTTTGAAGATTGAAAATCAAGCATTTTTAAAATTCTTGCCGATTGTCGAAAATCATATCAAGTTATCCTGCATTCCCTTCAATAAATGCGTGTGGGCAGCCAAAAAAAAAACTACTACTGCTCTTAATAAAATACTAAAAGAAATCAGAAACTATACATACATTAAGCAAAAAGTAAAAGTCTGAAGAAATTGAAGTACAAAAAGCTGAGAAATCATCAGATAAAACCTCCAATCCAAAGTCTTAAGGGCTAAACCTCTTACCCCTCTACTAATGAAACTCGCAAAAACAACCCCAAAAACACAAACTCAGCTCAGTTCTAAAGACCCCCAGCTGCAAATCTTTAGTAGCTTGGACCTTGGGGTTATACACTCCTTAAGACATATATAACCTCTCTCAAGTTTCTGAATGGTACTCATCAGAATATGCTTCTAGGGGAATTTCTCACGCCGGTGTCAAATGAATTTGGATCACTCAAACGCCTCTTACGAGTGAGAAGAACAACAACACAATAAGCAAGGGTTCAGACGCTTGGAAAATCTTACTCCCTCTTACTGCTCTATTTCTCTCTCATCTTAGAGGCACTTTACAAACTTACAACTTCAGAAAATCCAAATCCTGTCGAAGCCGAAAGCTAAAACATAAGGGTGGTCAGGTAGTTATGGAGAAGCAAGCAATTTACAGAGAAGAGTGGCATGTGAAGAAGTTGAAGTCATGGTGGTGGAAATTCAGCTGCTTTAGCCATGAATCTGCAGCACTGTACATATAGGCTAGCCTTTCATGATCAGATGATGATGATGACGATGAACTTGGGTTCAGCCACAGATCACCCTGCATTTTGTAAGTGGATAGTCCGAAAGGAGGCAGTGATATAAATCCAGAGTTCTTTTTCTTGCATTTCTCTCCTCCAACACTTTCCATGTTGCTGTTATCATATTCCATCGCACAATCTGCAGATCCGCAAGAAACTATGCTCAGAAATCGAGTCCAAAAGAATCAAGATCACACGAACCGTGCAATAACATCAGTGTCCCAAATTGGCTATTTACTTCTATTTCTCAGAACTCATTCAACATGTCACAAGTCACCACAGAACTAAAAGTTGACATGTGGGCGAGAAAAAATAGTTATAAGTTGTATGTGCAGTTCAGAAACGCTTACTTTTAACACTATTTTCAATTCAAAAACACTAATCTTTAAAAACTCTTCAAAACAACGATGCAAACTAAAGCAAATATTCAAAACCCATAAAAGATGCTATTAAAGTACATGTTACCTCCAAGTTAAATCAAGAATTATAAATGTGTCTACGCTAATATTATACTTACTTTCAAGAAAAGTTATCATGGATTATAAAAACATATTCAGTACCTTCAAAAGATGATGACAATGTATGGAAAGTGAGAAAGCATGCTGCCAAGTCCTTTTCGTTTTTCTGACTTGGTATGGAATAAATAGGGTACCTATTCAATGACAACAGATCAATATAACAAGTCCAGAAAGTAATAAACAATTATAAGTTCAATAAGAATAATCTTATACGTATGGTACAGAGAAAGTTGAGAGAAGTAGACATTGAGAAAGAGAAGACTCTTCTCCTTAACTTCAACTCTAAATCATATAGAAACTAATGGTATAGTATATCTTGTCTTAGAAATGACAATGCAAACCAATTTAATCTTTTAGTTAAATTTAAGACAATGAAATCAGAGATAGTTCAGAGCAGCCACTTGATATCAACTATACTAGCTATGTTGAGATGTCGGAATGCAATAATATGATTAATGGTAATTACAATGTTAATAAGACAAAGTGAGCTTTATTCCAAGCTCTATCTATCTATTAGTAAAACGAAGTCATTTAATCATCAGTTTTGCAATAAAATTTTGTTTGTCTTGGATGTTAAGAAGCGACAAAAACAACAAGTCATTCTCACCAAGCAATTGCCATCCAACTCGCTGGAGAAAGATCCGCATTCTTCAGTGTCATTAATGCTGGATAACTTCTTGCCAATTCAGTTATCTGAAACGAGAGATCTTCAGTGATGTGTTTGGTGAATATAAGAAACAAATAAATTCTTCTGTCTGCCACTGAAAAGAGGCTAATAATACAAAATGAAAAAGGCTACCTTGTCCATAAGTGGGACCCTCCAGTAAGGAGGAGACATCTCAGTGTACTGTAAGTAAAGGTAACCAAGCCTATCTCTTGGCCACGAACTCTCATGGTCACTACTGGAATCCTCAGAAATTGCATCCCATTGTTTGCTAGAGTTGTTACTTAACGAGCGAGAAATGTTATCACTACCACTATCATCGCTCCATGAATCACTTTCAAATTCGACAATCTCACTGTCCTCTCTCCTGATCCTAGAAAAACAGAAGGCTTACTTCACATTATTGCCACGCTTAGCATAAAATACATTTTACATTTTCATTTTGTCATGCATTATATTTTTGCAACGCACAGTTCAAGTAAACTTTAAACTAGTAAACAAAGGTGCATGAATAGCTTCCATATAATCTCTCAAATTTTTGACATACCTAGAAGCGGCAACAGACTTGTCGCTGTAGATTTGGATGGCCGAGAGATATGGGACATAGTATTGCATCACGGTTTCGCCATTTTCCAACACAACAGGCGTGCCAGCACCATAGGCACTCCATTCATTAAACCACTCCCAGAGATCTTTCAGTGTGAAGTATTCAGTTGTGTCCTTACCGAGTGGTTGCCACTGGGTATTTTTGTCATTGAAGCAGCTCTGCAATATATATGGCAAAAGAATGAAAAGGGTATTAAGGAAACGAGTCAAAAGGAAACGAGTCAGCCAGTCATGGGCTACCTGTTCCTATCTATTTATGTCATATTTAAATTAAGAATAGCAAAAATGAGAAAAAGAGACTTTCTGGATCACAAATGCTGTATACGTGGCTAGAGCCAAAGTCTATCACTATAGAAGAGTCAAGGCTAAGAGATGAGTCGAAGTTAGAACTTAGAAGCAATTGCTAATTAGGTCATGAACAGCTGTAACCACGAAGAAGTACAAGTTGTAAAATCATTTACTTTCTAGAAGAACACAGACAACATAGTCCCATTGAACTGTGGTTTTAGAAATAAAAGAGAGGCAAGTAGAACTCAAGAGAGATTTTCACACTTCACTCTGTTTTAGGTGGTTTTCAACATGCCTCAACGGAAGTTTGCATTGAGTCTGAAAACAGAAGAAGTTTAGGAATTTCTACAAAATTATGGGGATATAATGAGAATTTTTAGAGTAATTTTAACATTCAAAATCTTTTTTTTCTAGTATAATTTTCCCCTTTTATATACCAAACTTTTGCACAAAACAATCATAATCATAACTACAGAACAGATTGTGCCCACAGACAGACAGACCAATTCCTTTTTCAACATCATAAAAGAGAAAGACGGAGCCGAAGAAACACGTGGCACTTATCTCGTTAAAGCCATTATGAAGTTATCTTCAAGTTAGGCGATTGCCCTGACCCACCATGCCAAAGGATCAAAATAATTGCCATGAAATCAATTCCAAATGTCATAAGATTTCCACAGACAAACACTTTTGACCAAGTAAAAACTTTCTAGGCTTTAACCAAAACACCCCCAGATTCTTCTCAAATCTGGAAATCACGACGTCTTGTTTTCCATTTTAACCCCTCCAGCTTTCACTTTTAAGAAACCGCGGGCGGGATTGAGTGAGAATGTGCAGATCATCTTTAAATTTGTGTTACAGAACAGGGACGTAATTTAAGAATAATATCACATTAATTATTTTGTTTTATTTTGAGTATATCCGTGTGAGATCTTTTTACCTTATGTAGGCCAAACATTGGAAGACAAATCAAAGGCATCTACAAGAATATTCTGGAGCCAGAGAAGGACAACATATACATTGGGCAGTAATACGACTTCGTTTTACACAGGCCCACTTCAAACATTATCCCATGTGCGGGGATTATTTGATACTTCCCACAACGTCAGTAAAGTCTGACAAAAAGCTTAAGCCCAAGGATAAGTGCAAAATATTTTTCTTTATTAAGGAAAGATATTTATATATTATAAACAAATTTAAAATTTATTTTTAAAAATAATTAACATTTTGTTTTAATTTATGCCATTTAAATTTTGAAGCATAACTCTCTTTCTCAAAAAGAATGACTATCCAAATCCAAAATTAACTTAAGAATTAACTGATTTTCTTTTATTGATAGTAACTCATTCGGATATTAAATAATACTCGTGAAAAACATGATTACTTATTACTTCTTCCTAGCGTTATTATTTTTATTGTTAAATTAAATACAGCAAAAATCTGTCAAATATCCAAAAGATTACATGAATCTATCAATCGATATTATAGTAGTGAAATTTCATTTCTTTTATGAGCAGATTTTTATTATAATATTATCCGTCAATCAATTTTATTCCAATATCTAAAAACATGGAACAATAAAGTCTGTGAGCAGATTTTTCATCCCCATAAAAGCTGAAAATTTTCTGAACTTAAGAATATAAGAAAATTAACAAATATAATAAATAATAATTTCTTTGGTAGAAAATATTACTCAGTCTTACAATCATATCTCCCCAATTCTGAATCTGCAAAGCAAGAAAAAAAAAATCTCTTTTAAAACTTTCGCTCTTCTCACTTTTGGACAGGTGTGCAAATACAAATTTTTTGAGGAAGAACGAGAGGGAAGTAGAAAAAAATAATTACCTGAAAAAGAAAAAAAAGAAATCGGAGGGAAAAGGGAGAGGGAAAATACCTGAGGAAGAGTTCTGGAAGCAACCGTCGGAGTAACACAATGAAGAAAGCGTTCCAAATTAGAGAGAGAACTTGCAGAACAGCAAACCGAGACCGGCGATGAGAAATGAGCCGACATAATCGATCTGAGATAATGATAGCAGAAATTTCTCACAATAACGGAGCCGATCGCTTGAACTTGTTGTATATCGGAACAATCGAACGAGTATTTCCGAGAGATATATGAGGAGAGACGATGCTCTCAGGCATTGATTACATAAACGCTAAATGAGGACTCAGTTCGGCAAATTGAAGAAGTTTCCCCTTCAGTAGTTGTTTCTTAAAAAGCATAATCCGATCCAAATAGAACGAATAGAAATACAGATAGGGAAAAAAACCCTCACTTGCCTTTTCGAGAGAGATTGCCGGTCATTACAGCGTCGTTTTCCAAAAGAAAATCGTGCTCAGCTTGAAGAAGAATAGTGTAGAAAGGCAGGGGGAAGAAGAGGGGAAGAGAGGGAAAACGAAACGCTTTAGTAGTTTCAGTTTGAGAAAGATGAGAGGGAAGGGAGAATAAGGGGACACGAGGGAGTGACGTTGGAGGCGAGTCGACGGTGTGAGAGGGTTCGCTTCGCCGCGTGTTATAGATGGATGAGTGTGTGTGGGTGTTCGTACGTTTTCGGCTTTGTTTGCTTCCTCTATGTCATTCTCCGCCCTACGCCTTTGGCTGTTTTGGTTCCAATATCAAGCACGTGGCCTTTTCATGATACGTTACTCTCTTTTTTCTACTTTTATATCCTTAATGTACAAATTTGCATATCTTATGGCTATTGGTATTTAAAAAAAATTATTAAATTGATATCATCTCAAAATTCTTAAAAAAATAAGTAAAATTGTTCAAATCATTAAAAAATAATATTAATCACTCAAAATTTATCAATAACTATTAATATTTTTAATAATAAAAGACAATATTATTCTTTTAATATTTTTAGAATAATATCAATTCAAAAAAATTTCTAGATACATACAGTTACTGTATAAAAAATTGAAGTGTGAAATTGGATATTAACCCTCTTTTATATTTATATATCTTCAAATCAAATATATTACAAGAGGTAACAAAATCAAATTAAAATAATAAAAAAATATTTGACTTTAAAAATTTTATTAATTAAAATATCTAAATTTGATTATTAATATTCTTTATATACCAAATCTTTTAAAATAGTAATATATATTTTTGTATATAAAAACTCTGATTTTTTTATTAGTAAACTTTTTAAATAAAAATTTTTCATTGATTTATCTTATTATAATTAGACACTTGTTTTTATATATTGTGTATAATTCAAAAAATAATTTTATAAAAGTCTATATTACTTTTAAATAATAGTCCATATGAAAATACTCACATCCTAGTTAACTAAAGAGATTCCATTACTGAAAACTTTTAAGAAAATACATTTACGCTCCGCCAGAGAAATATGATCTTAGTCCCAACATGCATTTAGGGAATAATCTAAGTTACATGATTTAATAATATTTTAAGCTGTCACATGAGAATATGTGTGGAGCAAGCATGATTGAAGGTGCGTGGACCATGGCTAGCATGCTTGGGGAGCTTTGTGCTACAATAGCATTAAACACTTTTTGTATTAAAATAAATATGCATAATTCATTAAAAAAAAAATAACATTAGACGCTTCTCCAATTTCCTGTTATATATAAAAAAAATTATATATAATATAGAATTCTTATACATAAAATTTCTATTTTATGCTCATATTTATTATTTTTATATCATTTTTTTTAATATGACAATTCAATCTCATTTAAATTCACTATTTTATCTATTTAGCGTAGATGTATTGTTACTTTTTTTTCCCAATTTAATCCCCATTAGGATTGATTTTAAAATCTAGTGTGTAATGAATAAAATAAACTCTTTAGATTTTATTTTTTTTAAAATTTTTTAACCCAGCCTCTTCCGGTCACGCACTACTCACGTGCACCCCTTTTTTCTTCCGCCCTTTTCTGACCAATAATCATATATTTCTAAGGGGACTTTCCCACCTTCAACAGCCATCACTATTTTTTTAATAAAGGCTGTTACCGATTTTAAAAATGTGGTCCCTCCTCTTTAAACAAGAGCTTTTTGTTTTTTTATAGAGATATTTAATTAATATTTTATATTTTATTTAAAACACTTCATCATTTTTTTAATTCCCTTTCTCTATCTCTTATTTAATTATTATTAAAAAAATATTAATAAAAATAATTTTAAATAAATAAATATAAAAAATAGATATTATATTTATAATCAATATTAATTTATTAATTAAATCATATATTAAATATTAGAGGAGTGATATTCCCTAGATCATATTATTAAGTATCCAGTTCAAAATTTATAACTATCATTCTTAATATAAATATCTCATATAAGAATTAAACTCAAAATATAGATAAATCTTATAAGACCTTATATTATTATATTAATTTTATATTGATATAATTTTTTATTTTCTCATGTAAGTAACATATATTAAGAAGAGAATTTTTTTTCCAAAAAAATAATGAAGAGAATTTAGATTTTTTTTCCCCTCAAACAGTGAGAATTTAGATTTCTCATTAGAGGAGACAATTAAGAATGTTTATAGCAAAGTTTTATATTATCATTAGTCTTATCATGCTGCTATAATAGTTTTATCTCTACACTAAAAGACTAATATTATTATATATTAATAAATATTAAGTTTTAAAGAGACAGTATAAAATAGGAGTAATTAAAATTAAATTATTGAGATAGATATATCATCATATGAAAATTATAAAATTTTATAATTAAAATATACAAAATAATTAAAAGAGCAATTCTTTTTATTAAATTTTATTAAATTTAATAATATTTAAATGTAATTCTATTAAAAAAATTAAAAATAAAAAGGTCTAATTCCGTAAGAGAGTTGTCGTTGACGATCCCCGAGGGTGAGCCTCATCCACAAGTTACATGCACCGTCTAAAATTGCCTCCCTTCTATTTTTGATCTCTGTCCTTTATGCCAGCTTGCATTTTACCTAATAATTGAATAATCAATTGCCCCTGGAAATGTGCCTTTTTCCTAAATGTGTTGAAAATAAATAAAACAAATAAAGCAACCTGATTTTACCATAATACAAGCAAAACTAATACACACACACATTTATATATAAATACTTAGGTATAATGATTTCAATTATTTATTCATCAGTTTTGTATTTATATAAAAATTATACTAGTTATTATATAACATATATACACATATCATTTTAATTAATAAAAAATTCAATTTTTTATTGTATATATTAATTGGGATAATTTTATCTTTTAATTTATTATTCCAAACTATTCACATATTTATGGTAATTCAACTAAAAAATTTTATGGCTATACATTATATTTTTGTAAGAATAAAAGTATATTTAGTATTCTAAATTAATTGTAAAAGAGTAATTAATACTTAAAATATTTAAAAATATAATTAATATTTTAAATTAATTTTAGAGGTGTAATTAATATCCTAAATATTTAAGGGTACAATTAACATTTCAAATTAATTTTAGAAGAGTAATTAACTACTTAAAGTATTTAAATTTGTGTAATTTCATCGCTTCGCTAATAAAAATACTAATTTGTGCTTGATACATATCCATAATTTTTTATTTTAACATATCATTATTTAAAAGGTCATATGTGTACTATTTTTTTAATAAATTATACTAAATAAATTACAAATTTTTTTAATTTTTATATATAAATTATATATAATGTCAATTTTAAAATTTATTTAGTATTATTGTTTAAACAATATGATACATGTGACATTTTAAATAATAATGTGTCTAAATAAAAAGTTTATATGACATGGATCGGGGAGAAATTTGTGTTTCTGTTAGTAAAAGAGTGAAATTATACTAATTTAAATACTTTAGAGTGTTGATCATACTTCTAAAATTTATTCAAAGTATTAATTATATTCTTAAATATTTTAGAGTATTAATTGTTTTTTTAAAATTAGTTTGCGGTGTTGAATACAATTTTATTTTATTTTTCAACGACGTAACAAATAAATTTATGTAATTATTATATTATATTTTTTTTAATTCATTGAACCAAACATGCTATTAATGAACAAAGAATCAACAATAATTAATGAGTCTCTGAGGGACCACTTATCCCAACTATGACCCGCGAATGTTGACATTTTGTTCTCATTTTTCATTATTGAATACAAATATTTCGAAGGTTGAAATTTTGCTCTCATAATTTGATCTTTGATTTCAAAATTTGTACTCCATTCCAAAAAAAAAAAAAAACAATACAAAACTCTCACGCAAAAATGTATTTGCTGGGCATTAACTTTAAAAACTACTTGGTAATTTACCAAACTTTTCAACAACAAAAAAGGTTTAAGAAATTAATTTCTTAAAAAATTCATAGTTAATGGTTTGTTTTATTTTTTTAATACCTGAAGAGTGATTTTCCATTAAACATATTTTTTAATTTCAAAAATAAAAAAACTATTTTAATTGAATATAATTTTATATTTTTTAATATAAGTTAGAAATGTATAACTTCCTTAATTTCACATTTTGATGTTATTTTTTTAACGCTTTCAATACTATAATTTTATTTATAATATTTTAAATTATAAATAAAATTATGATATTGAATATCCAGTTAGCAATAAGAAGAGGTAAAACTGAACTTGTTGAAGTTTGAAACTTTTAGTGAAATCTCATATATATCCTTATGTACAAATTATTTATTTTTATTTAGAGAATTAGACATAATGGGATTGCAAGTAATGTCATATCCGTAACTTCTCATTGATATGAAGATTTTTATGCCATATACTAAAAAATTATCACGATAATCTGGTTCTATTTTAAAGAGAAAGTTGTTTGTCTGTGCTAGGTTTGGACGTTTCTAAGTTCTGGATTTTTTTTTAATTATTGTTTGATTAATTAATATTTTTTATAAACAACTGATTAATTAATTTCCATTGTTTGTTTTTTTCATGAACATTTACTTACTTTACACTTTATCTTACCCAAAGGGCTGAGAAATGCATTTTCTGAAAATGCTTTAACATGTTTTTTAGTTCCGTCTTGTTGTATTTTGTTTGGAAGCACTTCGTAGTTGGTATGGAGATAAGCTTTTTTTTTTTTCCTTCTAAAAATAGAAAAAAAAAATCATTGAACATGTGATTTGATATGTTTAATGAGATGATTAGTTTTGATTTATCTGCACATTTTTTATTTTATTTAATATAAAACGTTTTAGTCTCCCGTGAAATCAGCACTTATATAATTAAAAATAAAATGTTTAATAAAAACACATACAAAACGTGCATCAGGATAAATTTAATTATTTATTAATTATTTTTAAGCATACACTACGTCATGATATAGAGTTATTGTTAAAAAATAAATGAAAGTATTTAATCATAATTCCTCTCTCAAACGCTGCTACTGCTAGATTACAATCCAACGGTTAATAAACCTCAATCGCAAAAGCTCAATTGAGAGAATCCAAATTTTATATATTATCATTTTAGAAAAAAAAAAAAAAAGAATCTCCTCAAAATCACGTTCTTAATTTTTAAATTACACTATATATAATCATTGAAAGCATTTCAAATTCAAAAAATGACCAAGCTCTTTGGGAATAATTTGAAACTTTAGAGGCTCTTATAAATATTAATTTTATTATTTGGTCTATATCTCCCTAATATACTACCTTGAGAAAATCACCATGTTGCCCCAAAGAAAATATATAATTATCAAAAGATCTTAAAATTAGTTAGTAGTATGTAATGAGAAGTTTTAATATATAAAATGATAACATATTTATATTTGCTCACTTATTCTCAAATTTTTTAGTACTTATATTTTTTCTTTATAACCTATTTATTGATAGACACATATATCTTTTTCATAACAGATAATTTTGTTCAAGCCACCGTCCAATACTAAATACGCATATCTTTTAATAGAAATTTAAATATGATCTATCACATTATAAGATATTAGCTTCTTTTATTAGACTATACCTCATTAGTTGTTACTTATCTCTATGCTCTGCTAAACATATATATCATTCTATTGGAGATAATTATATTTTAGATACTTTCGAATGTTAAATATAAGCATCTTTCTTAGTAAAAATTTAAACCTTAATGTATCATGTTATAAGAAATTTTTGGTTACTAGTTCTTATGCAAAAAATAACATGTTTGTGATTACTTACTTGTTCTCATGTTTATGTTAGACATAACCACTTTGTTGTTTTTTTCTTTTGTGTAAAAATCTTTAAAAAGAGGTTAGACTCACACATTATCTAAAGATAAGGCGAAGTCTCTCTTATTTTTAGGCAATACTAATATTAGGCAGGGCGAGCCGTCTATTACCTTCAAGAGTAAACTTAGGCATTTACCAGCTACAATGTCTCTCCAAATACTGCGATTAGAATATCAATAAAGTAATATTTTTTAAAAATTAAATATACTCTAAATAGTTATATATATTACTTTTTTATCAGTTGAATCCATTTATGTTGTGGTTGTTCCTTATTTTTATTGCTAGATATTGTAGCTAAGTTGGACTAATAAGTCATGGGATCCGAAAGCGGCCCATTATGTGTTGAAGAAAAAGTGAATGCAATGCCCAACAACGTACAACTTGAGGCACAACGCTAGTGGGCCATCCAGTAAATCTACCGTACGAAGACAATTTTTTTAATTTTTATTTCGTTAGATTATTCTTCCATTACTAAATATAAAATTTAATTTATAATATAAATATTAAATATAAAGTTTTATATTAAGTAAGGAAGGATAGAGTGTTAAATAAAATTTACCACCCAACTCTTTTGTCGCATATTATAACGTGGATAAGAATGAAACTGTTTTGGGATATGGAATAAACAATAAGGAAATATTATTCTACCTTTTTCATATACTTAATAAAAAATTTATTTAACTAATGTATATAAATAAATAAATAAAATTAATTATTTAAAATCATTATATTTTAATTTTTATAAAATATTCATTTAAGCATATATATATTGTGAATTATTCAAACTCTTTAATATATATAATAATATATTAATATTTTGAAAATAAATAAATTATAATTTTATAATTAAGACTAAATTAAATTATTTATATATTTTTTATAATTAAGATAGGACAGTATAATAATGACAGCAATCATTGTCAAACAATTATCAAAGAGTTTCTCTTCGTCTAATCTCCATCATTTTATGAGGACGTCGCTTGAAGAAGCCGTGGCAGGTACAACGCAACCCTAAATTCACAATCAAAAAATAAATGCATCGCCATATATGGCCTGGTTTAGGAGTACGGCCCACTAATTTGAGAAAAAAAAGTTCAAGAATTTATATTGCCCTTATAAATCTGATGATTAGCGTTTAATCTAACGATTTGTTCTACATATTATAGACTTTGTTTTGGTGCTTAATATTTTTTAAAATATAATATTGATTATATTGATTAAAATAATTAATCAATAATTTTAAAATATGTAATTATACTTATATATAGTCAGTGTATGTTTGGATGAAGCTAAAACTTAAGTTTGGATAAAATTTAGGTTTTGAAAAATTTAAAAATACACAGGTATATTTGTTCAAATGGGTTTTTGGATTAAATTATAGTTTAAAATTAAAGTTTTAGATAAGCTGGTCATAATAGCTTATGGAACAGTAAAAGAGCTTATGAACTAACCAATTATTATATTACTCATACTTTTTTATACATTTTTTCTCTCATACTTTTTCTTACACCCTATATCATTTCTTTTTTTACACTATCTCTCCTCTCTCCTCTCATCTCTTACCAATAATAAAAGTATTTATGAAAATAACTATATAAACACTCATTTATTCAAAACTATTTTTTTCATAAGCTCTTCTCTAAAAGTTATTTTCTAAAAATTATTCAAAAATCTTTTTTTATACAAGTCATTTTCTAAAATCTTATTCAAACAGACTCAAAAAAAAAACTAGCTTAAGAAGATGCGGTGGGTCGTACAAATGGAGTAGCTATTAGGCCACAAAACTCTCTAGAAAAGAAGCATGGGCATCATATGAACTACAATTTTGTATGCATGTATATATATCTTTCATCACACATTTGAATTTTGGAATTTTTACTATTTATACTTCATCATATTTTTATTATCAAAACTAGCTAGCCTCAAATTAAACAAGAGAATGTTTTGCTTTAGTTTTTCCCCCTTTTTTGTGTCTATTAGGGGGTAAATGTCTTCTCCACTATAACAATTACGTTTGATATGGTGGAATAGTTTTTTATAAAAATAGAAATAGAAGTAAAATTATATTAAAAATAAGTTTTAAAAGCTTGTTTAATATAGGGTGTGTTTATATTAGTTTTTGGAGAATAAATTTTAGAAAGAATAGATTTTGGAGAATAGATTTTGAAAATAGAGACGTTTGGATGATTAGTAGTAGAATCACTTTTTATATCAATAAATTACTAAAAAGGGTATAATTTGATTAAAGTATGAGAGAGTAGAGAGGAGAGAGATGAGAGAGCGTAGAGAAGAGAGAGGAAAGAAGAGATAGTGTGAAAAAAAGAGAGGAGAGAGAAGAAAGATGAGAGAGAGAGTATAAGAAAAAATAAGGGCAAAATAGTAATTGGATAGTCTATAAGCTCTTTTACTGTTCCAAAATCTATTTTCAGTAGTTTATTCAAAACCATGATTTCAAACTGAGGTTTTGACCAAAATTAATTCTGGACAAAAATGACTGTTTGTTTTAAATTTTTTCAAATTGAGGTTTTGACTAAAATCAATTATAGACAAAAATTGTTGTTTGTTTCAAATTTTTCCAAACCGAGGTTTTACCTAAAATTGATTCTCAAAAGCTGAATCCAAACACACACATAATGTAAATGAATATAGAGTTTATGTATATTATTTTATAATTTAGGGTAAAATAATTAAAAATATTTTTTTATAACTTAGGAAAAGTTAAAGTTATCCAATAATTTCATAATTGGGATAAAATAGTCTAAAATTTGTTACTTCTACTTCTATCATCTCAATTTTTAACTTTTTTAATAGAACTGAAATGACTAAAAATATTAGAAGTGGAAGTAATTTCTATCATATAAAACAAAAAAACAAGTAAAAAATTCTACTTCCATTTTTCTCCTTTCAACCTACCAAACATGCCCTAACTTCTTGTTCCAACACTTGCCTTCCCCAAGAAAATTAGAATGGAATCAAGGAAGTCAACAGACCACTCCTCCAATGGCATATCCCCTGCCTCAGATTTAAACAGGCGTGAGTACGAGTTTATGTGATAATATATGTGTGATTTAATGACCATTATAAAAAAAATGGAATCAAGCAAGGGTTCATGATCTTGTCCATATATTACCACTACCAAATGCTCATTAATGTCACACACTCATTAACCCACAACAATTTTTTTAATTAAATATAAGTAAAATTGAAAATCTGTTCTATATTTAGACTAGAATTAATAACTTAATCATATATTCTTAATTCTGATAAGATGACTATTGGTAGTTTGTACTAATAGTACTTAAGGAGTAGATAAAAAAAAGATGCACTCATTTAGATAAATCTCTTTCTTTTTTGACCAATACAACATCAAATATCAAATGTTAGTACAAAATAAGATACATTTTCCTAAACTTAATCAGTGTTTTTTTTAAAAAAAAAATCCCATTTTGGATATAATAAAGAGAGCGGCAGCAGAAGTGGCATATGATTGGATTGTAAGGAAGAGTTGGTTGTGTGTTACTAGTGAGGTACGTTCGTATTGTTACTTGTGTATGGACCAAAATATCCCAAAAGGAAACAAAACAAAAGAGAGAGAAGCAGCAGTAAACGCCCATTTCCATGAATTTATAATTCATTAATTATATTCATGTTTCAAACTACTTGTATTAATTAATGTTATTTGGTTTTGGTTGGTTTCTTTTCCTCACCCTTCATCAACTTATCCCTTTTAAATTCTCTCCATCTCCAATCGCATTGATTCACCTCTCTTCCTCCTCAAAAACTAAAAATGTGATGCTTTTACCCTTGCTAGCTATCACTTTTTTCTTACAAATATTTAGTGATCATTTTATAGTTAATCTAAGAATTACTTACTTAATTTAGATAGATTAATAGAGATAAATAAATAATTTAATTATAATAAATATGACATGATCTCCTTAAATTATTATTATATAATATTATATTATATAAATTAATTTATATTTTAAATAAATTAATTTTAAAAAAATAATATTTTTTTCAATTTTAATTATAAGATTTAGTTTTTAAAATCTTCCTTATGTTTAAAATACAGTGGGCACGGACACACAGAAAATTGTGATGTAATACTCCTATGGTACGTAATAGGAGAAAGTAGTGTGTGGTTAATTACTTTCTATTCTCTTATCATAATTTTAAGAATGAATTAAATAGAGAATTAATATTGATTTTAAATATAAAATTTTAATTAATTTTATTTTTTAAAATTATAATTTTTTTTAAAATATTTTTTATAATTGTACGTAAGAATGTTATGAAGATAGGAAGTGGTGAGATGGGCAGATTTAATTGGAGAAGTCGGTTCTGTGTATTAATTGCATCCACGAACAACTACCCAATCCCATTATTGTCTCCCTTCTTCTTCCTCTTCTTCATTCACAGCCACCATTCCTAGCTACTACTTGCATTGGCATTCATCATCTTCATCATCCACCTTCACTCCCTTCGATAAGAATAACGTCTCCCTCCTCTTCTCTCCAATCAAACAACCCTACCTGTTGCCTTCTGCATGAAACAACATCTCTCTCTCTCTCTCTTCTTCATATATCCAGTCAAAATCCCTCTCCTCACACGTAATTCATTTCTCCTCTTCACGCTTTTCTTGCTCTCCTTTATCCTTTAAATGCATTCAGATCAATCCTTCTCTTTTTCATAGTTAACTACCTCTTCACTAGCTACGATACATTCATTACTACCGGTAAAGCTCTGAACTTGGAGATGGAGATAGAGGCGAGCAGGGCGGTCGGGAATCATGGGACGACGGAGATTCCGGCGCTGAGTCCTCTCAGCGAGACGCTGTGGAGGGATACTAAGGCCAACGTCGACTTCGTCGGTGATGTGTCGGCTAGGCTTACCTGGAAGGATCTCACCGTCATGGTCACTCTTGGCAACGGAGAGACCCAGAACGTTCTCGAAGGTCTCACCGGCTACGCCGAGCCCGGCACCTTCACGGCCCTCATGGGCCCCTCCGGCTCCGGCAAGTCCACTCTCCTCGACGCCCTCTCTAGCCGTCTCGCTGCTAATGCCTTCCTCTCCGGATCCATCCTCCTCAATGGTCGAAAAGCCAAGCTCTCTTTCGGAACAGCTGTGAGTTTCACTCTCTCATCAATACCAATTATATATACATATGTCTCTGTGTGTGTTCTTGTTTTGCTACTGCGTGACTGTTCATCTTCTCACTTTCCTGCTTTATTACTAGGAAAAAATTGGAATCTAAAATGGACTGGCAGAATAAGGAAAAAAATTGAATGCGATCCCACGAATTGAGGAACGGTTTGGTTCATGATTTGTTAGAGGTTTTAGATTAGATGAGTTTTGACGGTAGGTAGGAAGGTGACAAACATGACATTTAACTAATAAGATAATAAATTTTGAATGAAAACAATGAAGAAATCTGATGAGTATTGTTGTTTGTCTCATCGTTCCCTGTTTTGGCGGTGTTTTCCGTTTTGGAGTAGTAAAAGGTGTTTGATATTAAACGCAGGCGTATGTGACGCAAGACGACAACCTCATTGGAACTTTGACGGTTCGAGAAACGATATCTTATTCGGCTCGTCTGAGGCTGCCGGATAAGATGCCCTGGTCGGACAAGCGAGCTCTGGTGGAGAGCACAATAATAGCCATGGGGCTTCAGGATTGTGCCGACACGGTGATCGGAAACTGGCATCTCCGGGGAATCAGTGGCGGAGAGAAGAGAAGAGTTAGCATCGCTTTGGAGATCTTGATGAGGCCCAGGTTGCTGTTTCTTGATGAACCTACCAGTGGACTCGACAGGTTCGTTAATTAATCATTTCATGCTTTTGTCTTCTTCGCTAGATTTCTTCATATGATTGGAATATTTGGAGCAAGTTTGTAACTTTCTTTTTTGTGGATTCTGATTCTGATTCAACCGTCTAAACTATCGTTTCCAGTTTTACAATTTGTCTTTTTCTGAACTCCAATATTTGTTGTTTTCTTCTTGAGTTTTGAACCTTCTCTGTTTCCTTCCCTCTGTGTGACTGTAACTTGTTTTCTATGTTTTCCATCTTCTGGGGTCAGAAAAGAGAGTTGATTGAATTTTGTTCTTTCACTTAATTGAAAGTGAAATGTCACTCTATATATATATATATATATATATATATATTATTCGTTTGTTTTACTATACTTGATAGGATTATTTACTTTGAATAGTGGATTTGGTGGCTCTTGATTGTAAAGATCTCTTAATCCTCTTATTAGTTCTTTGACTTTGACTTTGAGAAAACAATCATAACATTAGGATATTCTAAACATAAGGGTTACCTCAGTTGAAGTGGCATTTTCTCGATACATTTATTTATTTTTTAAATATGTCCTCTGTCTTTTTGTTGTCCGCTAGTGATTTTTTCACTTTCTAAGTTTTATTATTATTATTATTATTCTTTTGGGTATCAGTGCTTCGGCTTTCTTTGTGACTCAAACACTAAGAGCCCTTGCAAGGGATGGTAGAACAGTGATAGCTTCAATTCACCAACCAAGCAGTGAAGTGTTTGAACTATTTGACCAATTGTACCTTCTTTCTGGCGGCAAAACTGTTTATTTTGGCCAAGCTTCTGAAGCGTACGAGGTATTATACTAAATATTAATTTCCAAAAAAAAATATTGCGTTTTCATATATATATACATATATGTATATAGATATGACGTGTGTTTGTGTGCATATATGTATGTAGTTCTTTGCACAAGCTGGCTTTCCTTGCCCTGCTTTGAGGAACCCTTCTGATCATTTCCTTAGATGCATCAACTCTGACTTTGACAAAGTCAAGGCCACTCTCAAAGGCTCCATGAAACTCAGGGTAAGTCAATGACACAGATTTTCGACCTTTCATTATTATATATATATATATATATATATATATATTCCTAGGTTAATATTTGCATTACAGTTTGAAGGAAGTGATGATCCTCTGGACAAGATAACTACAGCTGAAGCTATCCGGACTCTGATAGGTTATTATCGGACTTCTCAGTACTCTTATGCTGCAACACAGAAAGTGGATGAGATTTCTAAAGTGGTGAGTTACGTTCAAAGAAATTAATTAAAGCCATCATTATTATTTGTTCTTAATTAATTGACTTATATATATATATATATATATATATATGATTCTGGTGCAGAAAGGAACAGTGCTGGATTCAGGAGGAAGTCAGGCGAGTTTCTTCATGCAGGCATTTACATTAACAAAGAGATCGTTCATCAACATGTCAAGGGATTTTGGATACTACTGGCTTCGTCTTGTCATCTACATTGTTGTCACTGTTTGCATCGGAACCATCTATCTCAACGTTGGAACTGGCTACAACTCCATTCTGGTACCTGCTTAAGTCCCAGTGATTTCTGTAATCATGCATTGGTAGAATATATTAAGAGTCTCACATCCACTAATTAGACAATAAATTGGCCTTATATAATCTTAATAAGGTGGGTCCCATCAAATAGTGATTTTGATATAATACATCGTCATAATATAAGTGATCAACATCATTATACTGCCTGTTTGGAAAACAGACAAACCTAGGTTTGGCTCAAAATTTAGATTTGGAGAAATTTTAAAACAAACAGCCATATTTATTCAAACAGGTTTTTAAACTAAACTATAATTTAAAACTAAGATTTCAGATAAACTAGTCATAGTAGCTTATGGAACAGTAAAATAGCTTATGAACTAACCAATTACTATATTACCCCTACTTTTTCTTACACCCTCTCTCATTTCTCCTATTTTTTCTTTCTTTTCTTTCTTACACTCTCTCTCCTCTCTTATTTCTCCTCATTTAATACTCATACATTTTTTCGTAATCTACCAATAATAAAAGTACTTTTAAAAGTAACTATTCAAATACTCATTTATTCAAAACCACTTTTTTTTTCATAAACTTTTCTTCAAGAGCCATTTTCTATAAGCTGTCCAAAAATCTTTTTTTTTTCTTCATAAATCCGTTTTTAAAATCCTATCCAAACGGGTCTATAGAAAGACAAACATACATAATTCTTCAAAGTCTATAATATGCTTTATATACTCCATTGGAAGAAGGTTGACTGAGTTGTGTGATGATTTAGGCAAGAGGTTCGTGTGCATCGTTTGTGTTTGGGTTTGTGACATTCATGTCAATTGGAGGGTTCCCTTCGTTTGTGGAAGATATGAAGGTATTCCAAAGGGAGAGGTTGAATGGACACTATGGGGTGGTATC
Organism: Leucaena leucocephala; assembly: GCA_037074615.1. Taxonomy (NCBI): domain Eukaryota; kingdom Viridiplantae; phylum Streptophyta; class Magnoliopsida; order Fabales; family Fabaceae; genus Leucaena; species Leucaena leucocephala. Next base: position 15,957,779 of record CM073562.1, read on the forward strand.
TTTTGTGATAAGCAACACATTATCTGCAATGCCGTTTCTGATACTCATAACGTTTCTGTCTGGAACCATATGTTACTTCATGGTTCGTCTCCACCCTGGCTTCTGGCACTATATCTTCTTCGTCTTGTGCCTCTATGCCAGTGTCACTGTCGTTGAGAGCTTGATGATGGCCATTGCTAGTATTGTCCCCAACTTCCTCATGGGTATCATCATTGGTGCTGGCATTCAGGTATTTATATATATTTCCCTAATAAAAAGCACTTGCAAATTACTTCCTTCTTGGCTCTTATAGGATTTATGTAATTTATTTATAGAGATTAGTTAAGTTAGTTATTTATAAAAAAATGTATTTATTAGTTTTTCTCCCTAACAAAATTTAAGTAAGTTTCTTAGAACTATTGGATTTATTATTCTAATTGCTATATGTCCTATTTTTTCTTTTTTTACACAAGCGTTTAAAGTAAAAGGCTTATACATGGGAACAAATAGTACAGGCGGTTGAATCTGATTGTGACAAGGGACTTGACCTAAATTTTGTTTTTTTTTTAAATATTTTTTAGTCATCTGAAAATATATCTTGACATAAACCCTCATAATTATTTCTAATTAATAGTGATAATTTAAAAAATATATAAATTTGATAAATAGTGGATTTATATCCTATATTTGGGACTAAACTAATAAAACCTTTAAATAATTTTTATATTTAGGATGGGATACAGACTATATAAGGCTCTTACAAATTGTCATGTCATTTTAAAACGTTTTTTAATACTGCAGGGCATATTCATGTTGGTGTCTGGCTACTTCAGGCTCCCACATGACATACCAAAGCCATTCTGGCGCTACCCAATGTCTTATATCAGTTTCCACTTCTGGGCATTACAGGTAAATTAATAAGAGAGAAAAATATATTACATTAATTAACTTAATCAATAATAACGAGAAAACTCAAATATGAAATCATGAAATGATTCTCTCTCTTTCAGGGTCAATACCAGAATGATCTGAAAGGGTTGATCTTCCACAACCAGACGCCGGATCTTCCGAAGATTCCGGGGGAGTACATTCTGGAGAACGTGTTCCAGATTGATGTAAACAGATCGAAGTGGATTGATTTGATAGTGATATTCAGCATGATCATCATATACCGAATCATCTTCTTCATAATGATCAAGATCAACGAGGATGTGACTCCATGGGTGAGAGGTTACATTGCCAGGAGAAGAATGCAGCAGAAGAGTACAACACAGAACACCACCATTGCTCCTGATGTTCTCACTCAATCTCCTTCTCTAAGAACCTATATCACAAGCCAATCCAGTTCTGCTGCTCGGAAAAGGTAAACTCGAGAACAATAAGAAGGAAGTGCCAATGAATGAAACTATGTACTTATTGATGATGAGTTGTCTATGTGGGTAGTTGTTAATTTGCATCTTCCTCTGTGGTGTTCCTCCCATGTGAAGAGGGTGATGAGCTGAAATCATAAATATTGAAATCAATGCCATTTCTTTTAACATAAATCAGTCACGAGTCTCATTTTTATTTGAATGATTCAACGGTTGAATACAAGGGTATTTGATTTTAAGAAAACAATTCAGAAGATGACTCGGTTGCAGGAAATATGGAATTGGGACGAATCACCTTGCAAGTTATCTTAAGCACGTTGTGTTCGATGCAAAGTTTTCTCCTTTTCAAAATAACATTCTGTTCAGAAATTTCTTTTTGTTCTGAGGGAGTTGTTTTAATAGTAATGTAAACATTTTACTATAAGAGAAATATTTACGTAATATTACTTTATGTGTATTCTTACCAATTAAAATATATAATTTATTATTAACATCACGATTGCATTTATTGTTATTCTAATTGTCTGGTATTTTTTTCTTATTTGCAAAAAATAAAAGGTGCCAATTAGAATTTAAAATCAGTTGAGTTATATTTTAATTAATTAGAATACATATAAGATGATCCTGTGAGAATATGGAAGTATTTCTCTTACTTAGATTCCTCTTACAAGTCTCTTTTAACTAAAATTATTATCATATAGCAAAGAATGATAATTAACTTATTAAATGTTTTAAATTGATAAAATTTTTAAACTTTATTCTTATTAAAATTTTCTATATCTCTCTCTTTGTAAAAGGAATTAAATAGGAGTATAATTCAAAAATAATTATTAATAACCCTGCTTATGCTTATGATTAGGGTCAGAGTGGTATGTACATAAGATCTTACCATTTTTGAAATTGTATTTTGCCATAGTTAATAAGCTTACTTCCCACACGTGCATTTTCCTTTACAAGCCATGATTCATGGCGATTATAAGCAATTAGGAACTTTACATCGCCAACTATACATACGTACGTACGTACGTACATACATACATACATACATACATACGTATACATACATACATACATACATACATACATACATACATACATATATATATATATATATATATGATCCAATTTTTTAGTACATGAAGCTATACAATTTTTTAGCAATGAACCAATTTTTATTTGTGATTTTTTTAAAATTATTTTTACTGTACATAATAAGTGGAATGTATATATTTTGAGGGTCAACTGTAGGAGAAAAAGAACCCAATTAATTAAGAAAGTAGAGGTAATTAATATTTATAAGCAACTAATCGCCACCTAATTACTATAACCAATTTGGGTTTATACCATATCTTTACTCATTGAGTTTTTTTTTTCAATTTTTTAATTTTTTTTCTTTCACTTTCTGCATGGATAATAGCACTATATTATTTCACTAACCTGAATGGCCTTATTTACGTGATTTAAGTGACTCTTTCTTTTTCTTTCTATTTTTTTTGGTACGGCAGGTATTTCTGAATAGTCAGTCATTCTTTTGATTTTTTTTATATATTTAGATTTTTTTTAACATATCATATTAAAATATTATTGAGCCCAATTGACAATAACCCTACGAAAGATATTATTTACATTACATAGACTTATATTTAATATATTGTATTTAAGTAACTCGTTCCACTAAGATTAAAGTTTGAATGTCGTTCTTTTGAATTTTGAGACAGACACAATTATTTGTCCAAAATTAAATTTGATCCTTAATTAGCTTAATCTTGAATAATATTTTCCTTATAAATAAATATAAATATTTTAAAGAGTAGTTAGCGCAATCCATAAAAAATGTCACTTTATCAAACGACTTTTTTAAATATGATATTTTCTTAATGTTATATACACATATAATCACACGCTGATGATATTTATACAAAGCGTTACAATTTCAATTTTCAAGGCAGTCAAATGGAGAATGTTTCTGTGTGTTGGTGGTGTTGGTGACGATGGCGGATGAGCAATTATTTCTCTAGTATGTTAATGTTGAAAAATAAGCTTTTGCTAGGAATGTAAAATTTCCCCACAGTAATACATCTATCGAAACGTCTCCCAACAGTAATTTTGAATAATATCAAACATTTTAATACTATATTATTGTATTCAAAATTATTTTTAGTAATTTTTTAGTTAGAACATGATATTAATTAAGTGTGGCATTTTTACAAGAGACAGATATTTAATTAGTTATATATGTTTCCAATACAAGATATTTAGTTACAATTTTCATTAGATAAGCCTAGGATAATCTACGGCTAATCACAACGGTAAACTTCTCGAATGGGTTTTTATTCTAACCATGATATCCTCTTCATACACACTGCCAAAATTAACTAAATATTTAAAGAACTCAATTAAGTATTAACTATATTAGGTTTAATGGTAGATATTTAGTTATAATTTTATTTTTGGTATAAAAAATTTTAAAAATGGGTTAGGTTTATCTATGATCTAATGATATAATTAAGTTTTTTTTTCCTCCTAAGTTATATCAATATCGGACAAAGTAAGTCATCTATTAATTTCAGGTGTAAGTCTAGATATTTTGGAGTTTTGATGCCTCCTTAAGTACTATAATTGAAACTATAACAAAATAGTACTAATTAAAAATTAAAAAAATTCTAAATAATTATATATCTCATATTTTTGTTAGTTAAATACAGGTATATTTAGTTATAGTTAATTAGTGAGTACAAACAAGGTTGGGCTTTACTACGAGTTACGTTGCGGTCTGACTTATATTATGTAGACCATTCATGTTTTGACTTCAGGTCGCCCGGCCTAGCTCAATTTTAAATTGGACCAGGCTAGACATCGGTCCAAATTGGGTCAACTTCTATTTCCCCCCCTAAAATATATAAAACCGAACTCTATGTAATTTCTTTAATTTTTAAAATATTAAATTAAAAATATTAATATTTTATATATTAATTATCAAAATAATGTATTAAAATTTATATTAAAATTAACTAATTTATATATATTTTTATTATATATCCCTTCATTTAAAAATAGCATTTAATATTTAACATATAATTTTATTTTTTACAAATATTTCAAATAAAATATTTAAATAACACTTACTTTAAAATATTTTCTAAATATTTTAAATTACACATTAAATATCAAGTTTTATTTAAATATTTTATATTTTGTAAGTATTTAAAAAACTTAAAATTATAGGTGAAGTGTCAAATGTTATTTTTTAAATGACATAGTATGTAATAAAAAATATAAAATTTATGACATAGTAAAAACTGTTAACTTTAATGATAAGGTTTTGATAATCAAAATATAAAATATTACGGTTATTAATTTAAACTTTTAAATGTTATGGAGGCTATAAGTAACTGATCCAAATTTTATAGAATTTTATGTATTTTAAACTTAATTTTACATCTATTTTTTATTCTATTTATTTTACTTTAATTTAATTCCTAGCCATGTAATCTTATAGTTTTGTTCTGGCTTTCTCCTTCTATAAAAAAATGCTTAAATACATAAAATTCTTGAACAATTGTATATAATCTTGTTAGTTTTAAAAGTTTAAACTAAAAACCCTATTTTGGTTCATAATACTCCCTCTTATCAAATATATAAGATGTTGTTAATTAAACTACATGAATTAAAGAGTGTTAGTTAAGACATTAAATGTATTTTAAATGGATAATTTTTTTATTTATCCTTATTAAATAATGTGTAAAAAATAATAAAATTATTTTTTAAATATATTTTTATTATGTGTCACATCTCTCCCTCTGTTTTTATAATTCACTGAAAAGATAAAATGAGAAAAAAACTCATTAATGACCATTTCTACTTATTATATTTTAGACACACTTTCTTCTAGAATATATTTTATATATTGGATTGGAGGGTTTAAAAATCATTTGAAGTTGGAAAGAAATTAATACGCATTTATTAATTTTATTCATATAATTAATGTTTAAATATGATTCATTGTATTTTTCTCTCTCCTTTAAAATCACATTTAATATTAGTAAAGTTAGAAAAAAAATTAATTTAAGACAAATTTGATTAGTTAGCTATAAGTTTTTGAGTTAAGCAAATTAATTAAACTGACTTATATATTGATTATGTATTTTTGTTTATTTTAATTCTTATGATAAAAACAATTTATGAGAGGAGAGAGTAACGTGAGATCATGTGTGAGAGGTATTTATTCTCCAATTGGTTATATATAATAATAACATTAGGCGGCTTGGTTAGGCAGAAGCTCTAGATTTCAACTTATTAAACTAACATGTATCCTTCGTATTATACATATAAGTTTTAAAAATCAACTATACACAACCACTACATTTATGGCCTATTTGGATTAGCTTTTAGATAATAGATTTTGGGAAGAATAGATTATAGAGAATAGATTTTAGGGAGAATAGATTTTGGGAATATAGATATTTAGATGATTAGTAGTAGAATTACTTTTTATATTGATAAATTATAAAAAATGGTATGATTTGATTAAAGTATGAGAGAGGAGAGAGGGTAGAGAAGAGAGAGAAAAGAGGAGATAGGATGAAGAAGAGAGATGAGAGAGGGTATAAGAAAAAATATGGGTAAAATAGTAATTGGATAGTCCATAAGCTCTTTTACTGTTCTAAAAGATATTTTCAGTACCTTATTCAAAACTATGGTTTTGGCCAAAATCAATTATAGATAAAAATTATTATTTGTGTAAAATTTTCCTAAACTGAGGTTTTGCCCAAAAATTGATTTTCCAACCTAGAATCCAAACACGCACTCAAAAAACAACAACTTTTGGCAGCCATGCACAAGTTCTGATCATCCCTAAAAGTATTTCTTAAGAAATATATAAAAAATTAAATATGATTATTTTAGATTATATTAAATAATTTTTTTAAAAGTATCATTTAGATAATTATAAAACGAATCCTTCAGCACTTCCCGGCCACTAGAGTCTAGAGGTGCGCATCTCTTCTCTAATATATATTGTATATTTCCAAATTTATCTTAAAAAATTATAAAACGAAACAGGCAATCAATTATTAAAAAAAAAATACACTTTCTGAAAAGTTCAATAAATTGAACCAAGCGACCCCTAATTCAGGAAAATAGCATTTATTAGAAGTATTAATTAGGGCTCAACAAAGAGAGAAGAATACAGCAAGCATAAGCAAGATGAAGAATATCCCTATTATTTACAGAAACAAAGATGAGAAAAGAGATCACAAACAGGAAAACCAATTAAGCGATGAGTCGCAGGGTCAGTACAACATAGAACACAGTCCTGGGAATCACCACAGGGACACAATGTCCCTATTATTCGTTCCCCTCCTCCTCCTCCTCCTCCTCCTACTTCTTTTGCTGCTCTTGAGCACCACCCTGCATTTTCATTCATTCATTTCATTTATCACTTAATTAATTCCCATCAACCCCTCATACAAAACACAATCATATACTTAGTCCAGCAAGACCGGGTCGGTCCTCGGGTCCAAAATTCTAGCCTGGTCTTTTCTTAGACCAGACTACTTGTTGATGCATAACATGTTTCTACCCAGTTTTTGCTCAGCCCTATTAGAAACTGTGCCATTAATGTAAAAGGAACTAAATTTTTCAAAGATGCATGAATTAAAAAGAATTGGGCTATATGTAGGACTAGTAGGAGAGTGTGTGTATGTCTCTCTATATATAATATATTAATGTATTAACAAAATGAAAGATGAAAAAGTATAAGAGATAAATTAATAGAGTTACCTGAAGTTATGAGAAGCAAGAAAACAAAGAAAACGAAATGAATGGTTGAAGCCTTTGCCATTTGAACTAATAAGAGATGGAAGAATTGTATTTTGTGATGAATTAGTGAGGATGAAGAATATCAGCTATGGAAGGTTGAATTTATAGTGCCATGCTTAAATTTCAATTAATTGTTGTGGATGTTTTAAATCTATCATCATTAGTTTAATTAATTCTTATATATTCATGCATGCTTATTGAATTGGGGGAGGGGGGGGATTGCCTAGTAAAACCTTATCTGTATATTTTCTGAGATCGGGGCCTCAATAGTAACCAAATATATATTTCAAATATTAAAATATTCTAGTTTTTACGTCATTTGATAAAACTATTCACAAATTATAAAATGTGAATATTTTTTAATTCCATATAAAACAATATTTTGAAAACAAAAATAAATACATTTCCTGAAAAAATAACAAGAATTAGAGAGAGGGGAGGGGGGAGTCGCGCGGTGTTTATTAACTCACCCCGTGTACAAGTGTAGCTGAGATTGACCGGTGGTTTGATGGTACTGAACAAACAGAATCCGAATCTAAACTAAATTTTAAAGGAGTTAATTTCCAAAGTGCTGTATACAAATCAGATTAATTTTAGGAATTTAAGGATACTCGTAAACTTCTGTTAAATTGGTTAGAACCACCCAGTTGTTTGGTTGGGGGTAGGTGTAAAGGAGAAGAGTTTAGTGTTTGTTTAAATTGACTATTTAAAATCCTAATCCACTTTTTATACCTTAATTTTAAGATTTACAAAATATGAGTTTTGTCTATACTTATTTACGTGAATAAGCTTATCGAAAGTAAATCCAAACAAGTTATTAAACGTTTTGAGAAATTGTGAATTTTGTCAAAAGATTTAGCTTTAAGTTGAGACCACGTAAGATCTACTTCCCTTATTGTATATTTCCAATATATAGGAAGATTGATTATTTCAGAGACAACATAAATATATATATATATATATATATATATATATATATATAGGAATTGAGTATTATTAATATGCTGAACAAACAGAGAACAACACAGCAGCCATGATAATTAAGCAAGATTAAGAAACCCTAATCATTCACAAAAACATATACCGAGAGGATTACAAAAAGGCTGACCAATTAAGCCAACCCCAGGTTTCTTACAACATGGCACACAGTCTTTGGCAACACGACAGGGACAGAATGTAGCTATTTCTTTTGTTGTGCCTCCTCCTAATTCTTCTTTTGCTGCTCTTGAACACCACCCTGCAATATATCATTAATTTCATTTATCAATTACTGCCTGTTTGGTTTAGAAAAAAAGAAGAAGTAATTTTGGATCCAAACACCCAAATACCTATCTTAATTAGTTGTAGAAGTATTTTTAGCCAAAACTATAGTATAATTCATTTGAAACTATAGTATTATATATGCAAGAGCCACAAGCTTTTCAAGCAATTTCATATATTAAGCATAAGAAATGACGGTTTTAACTCTTGAACTCTTGTCATTTTCCTATCTCTTTTATTTTTTTATATAATTATTATTTTATCTCATATTCTTTTTAATAATTTACCTATAAAAAAATCATTCTGACAACAACCAATTAAATATTTATTTATTTAAAAATACTTTTCATACAAAATCGGTTCAACAAAAGCCAAACCAAACACATCTTGATTTGCATGCATATATTTGATCATATATATATTTGCTACTCCTCATGTCCTAAGTCTTAATTTGTAGAGTAAATTATTTTATAAATTAAATCTTATATTTAAGATAAGAGGAATATTATACTTATATACTCCTCAGTCTAAATATGTCCAAATATAGGACAACTTCTAGAAGCAATATATGGTTCTGAAATGTAAGTAATATTGTACATTTAGCAATTATTTTCCAACTCTATCCTTAATTATCAACGTGGTTTATAAACTCTGCCATTCATATAATTGATAAGGGTAAAACCGGAAACAATTGATATTTTTTCGAAAGATAGAAGAAGAAACTAAAATTTTCAAAGATTAGAACTCTCCTATATTTAACACTTTAAGGAGAGCGTGTGTCTTTATACACACAAACACACACACACATATATATATATATATTTACTCTTCTAATTCTCGTTACAAGACAGGGAGAGGAGATTTATTTTGATTTTATTTATAAATCGCATATTAAATTTTTTATATAAATAGATAATTTTATTTTTATTTATTATTGTGTAGACTTTGTATTCTTATAGTAGAGTATATATTAAATAGGGATAAAGTTAAAAAGTTATTAATTTTTTTTGTTTTAATGAAATATATTAAAAGTGTCTCATAAATAGGATTAAAGAGTGCATACGTACATACATATATATATATATACTTGTATTAACCAAATGAAAGATAGGAAAAAAAAAGTGTTATGGGATAAATTAATATTGAGTTACCTGGTGTTACGAGAAGCAAGAGAACAAAGAAAGAGAAATTAATGGTCGAAGACTTTGCCATTTGCACTAAAAGATAAGTTTGAAGAATTAAATACTGTGAATGAATTAGGGAGGATGAAGAATATCAGCTGGAGGGTTTAATTTATAGTTCTACCATGTTTGGAGTTTGACTATTTGAATTTATGACACTAAATTTCAATTAATTCTTGTGGATTTTTCTAAATCTATCATCATTAATGTAATTAATTCTTACACATGTGCATGCACTTTGACTGGGGATTGCCTAGTAAAACCTTGGTTATATTTTCTGGGCTTGGGGCCTCCGAGCCTTCAATACTAACCAAATATACATATCGATATTATTAAAAATTCTACTTATTTTGCAAAATATAAAATTCATTTCTAAGACAATTTTAAAATACTTTTTTTTTGTAACAACTTGCTTCCAGAAGAGTTGCTCAATTTTAAAATACTCTTTTTTGTCTTTTTAACATAAAACTTAATTAAAAAGTTATTTTTAATTTTAAATATAAGATATATTTTTTATATTTATTAATTTTTTAAAATTATCTTTATTAATACTCTTTTAATAATAATCGAGAGGAAGAAATTGAATTAAAAATATGATTATAATATTTTAAAAAAATATGTTATATTAATTAAAATAACTAATTTTTTTAATCTAATCAAATTGATTAAATATGTCATTAAAAATTATAATAATAGTGTTTAGTACGCTCCCTTGTTACTATTTTTTTTCCAATATAACTTATTTTTCTTACTTAATTGGGTTAATACTATTATTGGACATAATAGGTTGTTCAAATTATAATTTTATTTTTTATAATTTGAAATTATAATTTTTGGTTATCATTATTTCATAAGACCTCTTAGTCTAAGTTAACGTTATTAAGTATATTGACCAATATCAAAACTCATTAAACATATAGGGATAATATAAGTTTTATTTTTAATTTTAGTCCCAATATTTTTAACAAATTTTACTTTTGATCCTATATTTAATTGTTTTAATTTTTAGTTAAGGCTATTAAATTCAGATAAAATGTTTATAAAATTATAAAGATAAAATCATAATTTGAAACTATAACTTATCCCTAATAATAAGTTAACAAAAAGTGACAACCAACAAGCAGTTAAAGTAAGAAAAGATCAAAGAACACATTGATTTATTTGAGTACTTTGAACCCACTCATCAAGAGTCTTATTCTAATCGTGGTACAACTAAAGCTGGGAATTTCTCTCTCACACATCACACCACCATGGATATGCCAGAAGAGACGACGTCGTCACTAGTTTCTTTGACTTTGACCAACGTGAATACCAATGGGTGTTCGCTTCTGTCCAACGAGACAGCCAAACGGTAGTTACCATCACTATCAATCTTCAAAGTAACATAACCACAAGAAGCTTTTGAGAATTTGTTAGTCATTAATTTTCTGAAATATGGCTCTGACTTTAAGGTTAGTGAAAGAAACAAGCCAGGCATCATAACTTTAAGCTTGCAAGAGTCCTTACACACACATATATGTTGATATTTTTTGGTGGTGTAGGTACTTTTCGCAGGAAATTCTTGTGTGAAGGAAGTAATACTAAACAGGCCTCATAGGCTGAATAGTCTCAATCTCGAAATGGTTAGTTAAAAAGAAGTGCTATATTGGAAGAAGTAACTAACTTTCAAGTTTTCACCAAAATTAGTTAAAATTAGTGCTATATTCACAAATTGTTAGCTATTATAACTAGTTATATGGTAATACGAATATTTATATATTGACTACAATTTATTGTGGTCATTAATTAGACTAATGTTGTATCATTCATTTAAATTATTAGGTGTTTGCAATGCTAGAAGCATCTATAGGACTCTTTCCTGGCTATTTTGGTAATCTTCTAATCCTTTTTTTTTAAATACCCTTTAACCCTTTAACAAATAACATTTGGTACTTAACATGTAATTTTAATTTTTTAAATACTTAAAATAAAATACTTAAACAACACTTGAAGCTTGACATGTAATTTAAAGTATTTTCTAAATATTTAAAAAAACATAAAATACTTAAAAAGCATTTAAAATATTTATTTAACTATAGTTAAATAAAAAATATATACTACTTAAAATTATATATGTGAATTTTTAAGTGTTATTTTTTAAATGACATAGCATATAATAAAAAATATAAAAATTATAATATAATAAAAACTGTTAATTTTAACGGTTATAGTTTGCTAATCAAAATATGAAGTATTAAAGTTTTTCATTTAAATTTTTAAAAATTAAAAAAGTTATGTATAAGTGACATAAAATTTAAAACTTTTTATATATTTAAGCCTTTTTTTTATACATAAGGAGAAAGCTGAAACAAAACTACAAGTCTACATGGCTAGGAATTAAATCTAGGTCTCAACCTCTATTATTCTAACCACTAAATCATTTTAGACATATGAATTACTTTTAAAAATAGATAATAAAATATAAAACTTATTAAATTAGAGAGAATAAAAAAAATAGATATAAAATTAATACTAAAATACATAAAACCTCTAACTTTAAGTTAGTTATGCATAACTTCTCTAATATTTAAAAATTTAAATTAAAGACTTAATATTTTACATTTTAATTATCAAAATCTTATTGTTAAAATTAACTATTTTTGCTATGTCATAGATTTTATATTTTTATTATATATCATATCATTTAAAAAAATAATATCGTACAATTCACATATAATTTTAAGTTTTTTAAATACTTATAAAATTAAAATATTTAAATAATATTTAATATTTAATATATAATTTAAAGTATTTCTTTTAGATACTTAAAAATATAAAATACTTAAAAAATATGTAAAATATTTATTTGAACATGTATTGTTTAAATAAAAAAGTATAAACTATTTAAAAGTATATATAAATTGTTAAAATGTTATTTTTTAAATGGCGTGATATAATAAAAAAATATAAAAATTATAATATGATAGAAATTATTAACTTTAATGATAATTTTAACCGTAATGACTTATTAATTAAAATATAAAATATTAAATTTTTTAATTTAAACTGTTAAAAGTTAGGGAGATTATGTGTAACTGATCTGGTTTAGGAGAGTTTTATGTATTTAAGCATAAAATTAAATATGAGTAATATCATGTACTTAAATTTTTATTATTCAAAAACAATAAATTTAAATTAATGGAAATCATATGATAAAAATGTATTTATAAAAATTTTAATGATAAAAAGTTTTAATGAAGATATATATACTAAAAAAATTATAAAACAAAAATTACAGAGAGGGAGATTTGGGGGAAAAAGTAAGAGAATTTCAATTTGAAACCTATAACTATAAGAGATTAAAAATGAAAATGAACTATTACTAACACAATAGTAAAAATTGATTATGCATTTATATATAATCTCTCCACATTTATTGGATAGCTGTGGGTCCTCTCAAAGGATTGGAAGCGTCTTCTCTTCTCCGTGGCGTTTACTAATTAATTTGTTAGTTCATGTGTCTCCATCTCAATTCAATTTTCTCTTCTTCCAATAAAATACCTTACAACTCCATTCAATTGATTTAGACATGTAGACTTTTCAGTGTTGCTACAAATGGTTATATAGGTTAAGTGTTTCTTTCCCAATAAATGCGAATTTCTTTGTTTGGTGCACCAAACTTTTGGTTTGAATAGTAAGCCACCTAAGAATATAATTTAAATTTTAAAAAATATATTTATTTAGGGAGATAAAAACTCTTTAGCTCTGGTTGGTAGGAGAGAAAATTAGGGGAGAAGAAAATTAGAGGGAAAAATAAATTAAAAAGAAATGAATTTTTCCGTATTTAAATTAGAGGAGAAAATAAGAGAAATAGAAAATTAGGAGGAGAAAAGTGGTGTGGGCCCATATGATTTTAACCACAAACTTTCTCCCCAAAAGTTGAGAGATTTTAGAGTGAAAATTAATTTGTCAAATCTGTCCCTGGCCCATCCCTTCAATGTTTCTTTCTTTGTGCCCGTAATTGGATCATCGGACAAATGCAGATATTTTTTTACAAAATAATTCAGATAAATTTATTATAATTTTTTTATTAAAATTAAAGTATAACTATAAAATTTAAAAAATATTTATAAAAAATTTATTAGATTATTTATTAAAAAAATTCTCATAATAATAATAAAAATTGAACTTATATTCTTATAAAATATAAGTCAATTTTTTATTATTTATATCAACTCTCTTTCATATATAAAGTTTTTTTTTTTGTATAAAAATTTTTAAAACAATATTAGATTCACCAACAATCTAAGGGTAAAATAAAATCTCCTAAAAGTTAAGATATCTTTTTAAGTATCGGGACTAAAATTATAATAAAATAATATTTTTTAAAAATTAAATACATTCTAAATAATCATGTATCTTATCCCTTAAATCAATTACACAGAGGATAGGTCTTTCACATGCAACGTTAAAGTACTAGAAAACATGCCAATTTCTCATGTAGTTTTATATCTTTTTTTTTTCCTTTTTATAATAATAAAATTCTCATATAAATTATAATAATAGTTATTATTATTTATATTATAATTATAAATTATAAATGAAATAAAAATAACTTATTTTTTAAATGAACTGTTTTTTTTATTTATAATAAATCAGGATATAAGTATATTATTGCCATTGTTATATTTTTATTTTAACTTTCCTTTTATTAATTTAGCTTGTGACGAAATATATTTTACTTAATATTTTAATTTTAAATTAAAATCTAAAAAATCATTCCATTTTAATTTTAATTTCACTTTAATATTTACTTTGATGGTGCTAATTTTTTATTCGAGTTTATTTTTCATAGCATTGCTTGTAAAAATTGGTTAAAAAATGAATAAGGGTATTATTGCCATTATAAACATCATGTATTTTCTCTCATCTCCCTTTTCTCCATCTATCCAAACACGTAGAGGAATAACATTATCTCTTAACCTTTCTTCCCCCTCTATTTTCTTCTTCTCATAATTTTCTTTCCCTCCAAACATAACCTAAAGTCTTAAGGGATTGGTCTCAAACTCAAATAGGCATAAGGCACCCTTAATTAAATTGAAAAAAGAAAGAAAGAACGCTACTCTCTCTATCAGTGGTGCTGATGTGATATTAGCAATAAAATATTGAATTAAATAAATAAATTTGTAGTGCCAATTAACAACATTCACTTCATCGCTTTATTATATACTAAACTAAAATGATCATCACTAAAATTTATTACACACTGACATTACTTAAAACAAAAATGCACAATGACATATAAAACTTGAAAAGCTGATTCCAAAATAGCTACTTTGATCGCGAAAACAAACCAAACACTGGATTAATAGTAGTAAAACCTGCATCTATAGCCAGATTATGCCCACTTACGTACTTGGATTCATCACTTGCCAAATAAAGCGCAGCTTCAGCAACATCTTCTTCTCGCAGATAAACCCCTTCAAGATTCGAATAAACCCTAGAGCATCCATCTTCATCGAATTTGAAGAAATCCTTTGCAGCAGTATTTGCAACGAAATATGGAGACACACAATTCACTCGTATCCCATATTGGCCAAGTTCCGCAGCCACGTTCTTGGTGAGACCCACCAAACCATGCTTAGAACTTGTGTAAGCATGTGTTGCAACCCCTCCTACACTTGAGCAAACACTCCCCACATTTATAATGCTTCCCTTTCTCTCTGGAATCATCACTTTTGCAGCATGCTTGGTTCCCAAGAAAGGACCCGTTAGGTTTACACTAAGAACTCGTTCAAATTCACTCACTTCATTGTCAACAATGCTTGGCTTAGCTTCATCTATAACGCAAGCATTGTTGACAATTATGTCAAGCTTTTGATTCTTAGAAATCGCAGATTTTATGGCAGTTTCAACTTCGGATTCTTTTGCGACATCACAGTGAATGTACGAAGCATGTTTGGATCCGATATCATTGCATAATGCTTGCCCTAGTTCGTCTCGAATGTCTACGACTATCACCTTTGCTCCATGTCTAGTGAAGAGCCTCGCCATGCTTGCTCCTATTCCCCTGGCTCCACCTGTGATCAGAGCTACTTTCCCTTGTAATCTGCACACATATATCCACGGAGTCAAGGACAACACATAGCCACCAACTTATGAAGATCTTCTATTCTTTTTGTTCAAAAAGATGAAACATTTTTGTTTTTTTTAGGCGTAAGTATCCTCCTCCTATTTGATGCAAATCTATTTGTGAAATTATCCTGTATTAAATATGAACATATCTCCTAACTAAAATTTAAATATTAGTTTATCATATTATGAAAGACTTGACTCTTCTACTAAGGCAATACTTTCTTTAGCTATAGTGTGATTACCCTCATCATATTAGATTGGGTTTGGCAATGAAATTGGACCCTCCACATCTAATATGGATTGTCTTGATTTATATTTTTGAACTTATTTATTAAAAATGTTTTAATGGGTATATGATATAAAATAAAGATAATATCTAACTCTTGGTTTTTCAAAACATCAATTTTATTATTTAAAAATCATCAGTTGGAAATTTTAAATATAAACTATTAAAATGGTATTTAGATGGTACATATCTCACCACATGAGCACCCAAACTATGCAGGGTTAGAGCCAAACTATTTGGTTTGTACTCTTGTTATGATTTTTCTGTCACTCTCAATTGGTTCTAGCCCCACCTATGATCAATGCACTACAAAAAATATTAACTTCGTTTTATCTCTGTTGAAAGTCTCAAAGTCACGGTTGAACCTTTACGTTAATGTAATATAATTCATTTCCTTGTAATCTTACGCATATCATAGACAATTAACATGTATATATATACCTATTTAAAATTTAGAAATTTATTATGTTAATGTTACACATATATATAAAGAACAAGATAGATGAAAAAGTAAATAATAGCATCAATATAAAATAAAGATATGCACACTAATGCAATTAAATTAATAAAAACATATTGGTTCTATCCATGTAGCACGTAGGATCCTACGGGATTAGAGTATAATTTTGGTATTGTACACATACTATCAGTGATAAAAACTACACATATAATTTTTAATATAAGAGTTACTTAATTAATTTAAATATATTAAAAATTAAATAAATTATTTAATTATAATAAATATGACCTGATATCTTTAGATTATTTTTGTATAACATTAGATTATACATATATCTATGTATAAGGAAAATTAGTTTAAAAATATGATAAATATATATATATAAGAGGTAAAATGGATTAGATCAAAAGCAACTCCCTAATATATTTAAGAGTAAAGCAGTATTACTTATTATATGCACAGATCATTAATATCAGATGGAGAATTCAGTGCGTTTGTGTGTGTGGTTACCTTGTTGTCTCCTGAACGACCTTTGGAAGACCCGCCATATTTGGAAGAAATCGCAGATAGATACAATGGGAAATCTTGAAAGATGAAAGAATATATGAATACACTCATTTTATAGATGAAATTGGAAATTATCTTCAGAGGAATCTATTTTTTTTCAATAAAATTTGAGTTAAAGTCGGTGGTCAACTACCCGTCGGTGGTCACATGGAGGGCGGTTTGAGCTAAACTATTTGGTTTGAATTCTTGGTATGAGTCAATCATTACGCAGGTGAATAATAGTTATGGATGGTCTCATGAATAACGTGGGTTATCATGACTCACCCCCATTGGTATCATTATCGTGGTCAACATCTTCATCTCCTTGTTCTTCAGCCATTCTTTGCATGTTCCACTTTTTCTGAGCTCTCTACTGTGAACATTTTGTAGAATTATAATAGATTATCTTTTTTTAAGGGATAATTTACATATCCCGCTAATAGTTTTGATTATTAAATATTAAAATCCTTAGTTACTAATTAAATTGTGAGTTCACATGTCTCAATCTCTATTAAATTTTCTCTTTTTCCACTAAAATTCCGTACAACTCTATTCAATTGATTTAGACATGCAGACTTTTCAATGTTTGTACAAGTGGTTATATAGGTTAACTGTTTCTTTCCCAATAAATGCTAATTTCATTGTCAGTAGGCACACCAAATTATTACTTTAAATAGTAAGTGATTTTATCTTATTTAAAAAGAAAAATTTAAATTTTAAAAAATATATTTATTTAGAGAGAGAGAAAAATTTTATGCTCTAACTCTGTTTGTAGGAGAGAAAATTAGGAGAGGATAAAAGTAGAGCGGAAAATAGATGGAAAAAATGATTTTTTTTCCGTCCTTAGTGCGTATTTGGCATCACATTTAGAAATAAATTTTGGGGCAAAATCTCAGTTTGAAAAAATTTTCACACAAACATCAATTTTTGTCCAGAATTGATTTTGAAACAAAACCTCAGTTTGCAAAATTTTTTGCCAAACAGCCATTTTTGTCCAGAATTGATTTTGGGCAAAACCTCGGTTTGAAACCATGGTTTTGAATAAGCTATTGAAAATGGATTTTGGAACTGTAAAAGAGCTTATAGATTATCTAATTAATATTTTACCCATACTTTTTTCTTATACTCTCTCTCCTCTCTCTCCTCTCCTCTCCCTCTCCTCTCTCCTCTCCCTCTCCCTCTCCTCTCTCTCCTCTCTCCTCTCCCTCTCTCTCTCCTCTCTCCTCTCTTCTCTCTCCTCTCTCTCTTATCTCTCATACTTTAATCAAATCATATCCTTTTTAATAATTTATTAATATAAAAAGTGATTCTACTATTAATCATTCAAACATCTCTATTTACAAAATCTATTCTTCCCAAAATCTATTTTTTCCAGAATCTATTCTCTAAAATCTATTCTTCCCAAAATCTATTCTTTCCAGAATCTATTCTCTCCAGAATCTATTCTCCAAAAACTAATCCAAACACACCCTTAGAGAAGAAAATTGGAAGGAGAAAAGTGGTGTGGGGCCCTATGATTTTACCCCCAAACTTTCTCCCCAAAAGTGGAGAGATTTTAGAGTGAAAATTAATTTGGCAAAACAGTTCCCGGCTCTTCACTTTAATGTTGCTTCCTTTATGACAGTAATTGGATCATTGGACAAATGTAGTTTCGTGTGTGTGTGTGTATGGTTTTTACTAAAATTAAGGTTTTAAAAAAGTTTATAATTTAAATTTTAGTTTGAATAAATTTTAAAATAAATAGTCATATTTATTTAAATGAATTTTTAGACCAAACTATAATTTAAAATTAAAATTTTATATAAACTGATCAGAGTAGCTTATACAATAGTAAAATAACTTATGGACTAAACAATTACTATATTATCCCTATTTTTTCTTACACCCTTTCTACTTTATCTTCTACACGCTCTCTTCCTTTTTTTCTACACCCTCTCTCCTCTTTCTTCTCTTATATCTCATATATTTAATAATCATACACTTTTTAGTAATTTATTAATAATAAAAATATTTTTAAAAATAACTATCTAAATATTTATTTATTTAAAATTATTTTTTTTATAAATTTTTTTCTATAAATTTTTTTCTAAAAACGGCCCAAAAACCCTTTTTTAAAAACAGCAAAAAAAAACTTTTTTCTAACTTGTTATATACAGTGACCCTATATCTTTTTTCTTTTCTTTTTTATAATAGTAAAATAGCCACTTTGATCGCGAAAACAAACCAAACAATGAATTAATAGTAGTAAAACCTGCATCTATAGCCAGATTATGCCCACTTACGTACTTGGATACTAGCCAAAAATAACGCAGCTTCAGCAACATCTTCTTCTTGCAGATAAACCCCTTCAAGATTGGAATAAACCCTAGAGTACCCCTCTTCATCTAGTTTAAAAAACCCTTTTGCAAATTCGTTCACAACAAAATATGGAGACACGCAATTCACTCGGATCACCTATTGACCAAGTTCAGCAGCGACGTTCTTCGTGATATTACCAAGCCTTCCTTAGAATTTGTGTAAGCATGTGTTGCAACCCCTCCTACACTTGAACAAACACTTCCCACATTTATAATGCTTCCCTTTCTATCTGGAATCATCACTTTAGCGAGCTGTGGAAGAATACTCGCCATGCCTACAAGAAATTAGAGATGCAGCGTTGATAGCTTCAAAGGGACTCTTGAAATCTTGAAAGATGAAACTTTATATGAAAATTAACCTCCCTCACTTTAACACACACACAACCGCCTTAAGAAGAAATTTCGTGTTAGTATCTTCTACGAATCTTACTCATCTTCACATAGTGATAAATCGTTTGGTTATAAGAATCCTAAAAAAATTACTATAAAATCTAATCTTAAGAAAAAAAATATAATCATAAAAAAATTCTAAAACAAGTGAGTATTATGGATCTATTGTCATTTTCTATATTTGTATTTGTTATTACATATTGATTACTTGTTTTAAATTTTTTCTGTGATTACATTCTTTCCTTATATACTTATAATAATTTTCCCAATAATCATCATCGGTTCATTGAATTTGTTTTAAGTAAAATCAAATATAAGTAATTAGGTGGAGAAGCTTAGGTCAACTCTTCGATATTGTTGTTGGCGAAGACTTTTGCTTGTTGACTCACAATTCTTATGGCTTATATATACACTTGTGGTGCCCATAAGAGTAAAATTTCAAGGCTGTTTTTTTTTTAATCTTGTGCAACACAGAGACGTGTTCACCTTCATACAACAATCACCAGAATACAATTATAACGGAATATGGCGTGAAAATTTCTAGATTTATCTGTCGTGGTCATATTACAACAAGTGATTACAAGATTTACTATGTTAGTTATATGCACTAACATGTAATTTAAAAATGAAAAAAATATAAATTTAATTCTCTAACTTTTACAAGATTTCAGTTAATTATAAAAATAAAGCCCCTTGTCAATCTTTTAACCTAAATATTATTAGTTTCATATGACATTTTTTTTGTAACGATCATTGTTATTTTAAAAATTAAACTTATTTAATAGTTAAAAATGTTTTGTTAATATCAACTTTTATTGTCAGCCTTTTTTTTTTAACTGCGTAAGTCAGGGTTAAAGGATTAAAATAAAATTTTATATAGAGTTAAATGACTACAGGTATATTTTTGTCTTAAAAGATTCAACTTCAATAATAACAAGGACATGGTAATTTGTGATGAAGACAGCGGCCCTGTGATGTACGTCGACAGAGGCGTGTTCACCTACACTAACAAGTTAACGTAAAGCACTGGTATTCCTTAATATTACACACACACACACACACACACACAGATCTCAACCATATCATACATATTATTACTCTTAATCGAGAATTTGTTAGTCATTAATTTTCTGAAATATGGCTCTGACTTTAAGGTTTGTGAAAGAAACAGACCAGGTATCATCACTTTAAGCTTGCAAGAGTCCTTACACACACACACACACATATTAATATTTTTTTGTGGTGTAGGTACTTTTCGCAGGAAATTCTTGTGTGAAGGAAGTAATACTAAACAGGCCTCAAGCTGAATAGTCTCAATCTCGAAATGGTTAGTTAAAAAGTAGTGCTATCTCTCTCTCTCTCTCTCTATAGGGGAGTACCTGGGGTTGACAGGATAGCGTTTAAATGGAGCAGAAATGGTTAAATGTGGCCTTGCGGCTCATTTTGTCCCTTCCAAGGTACTCACACACACACACACAACATCATATATATATATATATGAAACTATAATAATGTAACATTATTAACTAGTAAAATGCACATCACTTTAATTTCCTCTGCCACAGAAGCTAAATTTGCTGGAAAATGCACTACAGTCTGAAAGAACTTCAGACATTCCAACAATTACTGCATTAATTGATAAATTTACTGAAGTAGCTTATCTTAAGGAAGGCAGCCCCTTGAAGAGGTAATTTTGTGTGGTTATTCTGTTTCATAATTGATAAATTCTTGTTTTCTTATAAAATTGATAAATTCTTGTTAGCTTACTATCCAATTTTTAACAGAATGGACACGATCAACAAATGCTTCTCAAGAGGAAGTGTTGAGGAAATTGTTCTGTCCTTGGTACGCATATATCGTTGAATTTGAAGCTCATTTTTCATTCTTAGTAAAAAGAAAAATCGAAATAGGGATTTAATTTCTTAGACAAGAATATATTAATGTTTGAATGTCATAATTTTTGTAGGAACAAGAAACGAAAAGGTATGGAGCAGAAAAGTGGATTGTGGATGCATTAAATTACATGCGTGCAGCTTGTCCTACAAGCCTCAAGATATGGCTTAGATCAGTGTGTGTGTGTGTGTGTATGCCAAGGTGTATACATTATTAGAAGTTACATTCAAAAATTGCAAATTAATGAAATGGATTAAATTGAATGAATGCGATTAAGTGAGAGAAGGCAGAGTACAAAGCGTGAACAATGCCTTTCACGGGATTACAATATTGCCTCCCATTTCTTCCCAAGAATTGTCAATATTGAACAAATCACATACTCTTCTCTAGAACATAATTACAAAGTTGATATTTATTCTAAATAAAATATATATTTCTTATATTTTTTTTAAATTATCTATTTTAATACTTTTTTGATAATAATTAAGTAGTAGAGGGAGGAAAGGAGTTAAGGAAGATAATTAGAGTATTTAAAAAAATATTATATTAACTAATTTAACCATCTTCTTTAATATAATCAAATTAGTTAAATATATACTATATATATTGAGCACTGTAGGAGTATTACTGAATTAAAACCTGCTGATAAATCTTCAACTAGCTTTAATTTTCTGGTTCTTCGATTATACGACTTTGTGCTTTTGTACTTAACAGGGTTCAAGAGCTAAGCTATTTGATAAAGACAACAAGCCTATGGTGTGATCTCTCATATATATATATATATATATATATATATATATCAATAATTTTCATTTGAACCCACAACTAATATGGCATCACAAATTGTGTCTTGTGTCTTTTGAATAATGGGATCCTCCAAAGCTGGAGCTAGTTAGCGAAGAAAGGGTAAATCAGTACTTATGAGAGGTTGATGATGATAATTGGGAGTGTCTGCAACTTCCTCATAGATCAAACATACCCAGCAAGCTGTAAATGAAGCTCATTGCAATTCTTGTAGCATCCAAATCAAAGAGCTTTTTGTCTGAGAAAAAGGATATTTTTATTGTCGACTACTATTAGTGAATTGTAATGTAACAAAATTAATTGAACCATGTCAGTAATTTGGGAGATATTTGGTTCTTAATTAAAGTCATCTGAGATTACGTAAACATTATTTAAATTCATAGCTTAAAAAAACAAAACATAGTTCTAAACATGAATTCATATCTTATTAGAGGAATCTTATACCGATGCTATATGTTCCCAGGTCAAACAATGTCGTTGACTTTCCTCGTCACATGGAGTATTAGGGAAAAAATGATATTCACATGGTTCATCGTATGTTTTTTGAATTTGTTCTAATTGAGGCATCGATTGTTAGAAAATGGTAGACCACATCATGAATCGCATGACTCCCACCGTTCGTCAATGATAGACAACTTGGTACAGAGACCTTCACCTGGAAAGCGGATTGATGTGTGGGTCATCACCACTTCACACTATCTAGATCTAATTTAGATGAC
Source organism: Leucaena leucocephala (assembly GCA_037074615.1). Lineage (NCBI taxonomy): Eukaryota > Viridiplantae > Streptophyta > Magnoliopsida > Fabales > Fabaceae > Leucaena > Leucaena leucocephala. The sequence continues at coordinate 15,980,958 of CM073562.1, forward strand.
TTAGACTAATTTTTTTTACTTTTATTTTTTTAATAACAAATATTTTAATATATACAAAATATTAAATAAAGATAATATCTTACGTATCAATTTTTCTAAAAATAATTTTAATTAAAAATCACTGATTGAAGATTTTTTGTATTTGAACAATGCGGATCTCACTGTAGCTATGAATACCCAAACCAGTTCCCCTTCATCTTCATCCTCCAACGTAACCTCTTGTTTGGTTTCTTTTCTTTTTCTTATATATATATATATATATATATATATATATATATTGTGACAGTTGGTTCCTATATATCCAAATTGAAATTAATACCAATCCAATCCCTTTCATGAATAAAATGCGAGCAATTAACCGACTAACAAAACTATTTGTGAATATATAAATATTTACAAATATGACTAACATTCAACTCTGTAATCACCATTTTTATAGCCACTTTCTTCTGCTTTATATGGATATAGCTAGCCATATTCTCTTGCTTTTCCTTCTAGCATTTCTCTTTTCTTGAATTCTTTTTAATTCATAATACTCTTATCATTTAATTAATTTGATTAGATTAGTTATATTAGTTAATATAATATATTTTTCTAAAATACCTTAATTAACTTCCTTAATTCCCTTCTTCATTCTCTTATTTGACTATTGTTTAGGAAATATTAATAAGGATAATTAAAAAAATAAATATAAAAAAAATTCTTATATTTAAAGTCAATATTAACTTTTTAATTTAATTATATATTAATCTGAGTAATAATTAATGGCAATTCCATGTGTTCCACGGGGCACAAGTTGCACGTTGGCCTGTTCATGTTCATCTCCTCTTACAAATTAAATTTGTATCATTTAGCACTATATATATATATATATACACACACACACATACGCGCACTTTCTTATTATTGAGATTTTGTACGCGAATCATTTCCTGCATAATGGCTCTGAGATTAAACTTTGTCCGAGAAACAAACGTGGTATTTTTTTCTTCTATATTTAATCTTCGTCTATTTTCTTTCTGTCTTCCATTTTTGCATGTACATATATGGCTGCATACTTCCATTATATTTTATTAATATAAAAGTTCATTGACTAATTTATATAAATTAAAAAAATTATTTAATTATAACTAAATTTAAATCTTTAAGATGAATTGATATTATATATTCATTAATCTACCTAAAGTAGTAAATTAACTCTTATATTAGTTATAATTAATTAATTTATTTAATTTTATTAATTTACATAAATAATTTAACTATTTTTTATATTAAAGACTGGATGAAGTATATCTTAACTATGTTATTTATGTCTTTTAGGTACTTTTCGCCGGAAATCCGAGTGTGAAGGAAGTGATACTAAATAGGCCTTACAAGCTGAATAGCCTTAATTTCGAAATGGTGAGTTCAAACGTGAATTACTTACCATAATTTCTCTCATGTTATTATGTTTTTTTGTTTTTCAATTGAGCGTTTTCCTTCTATATATATAAACTATTATAAATGTTAGAATCGCAAATTTACCATTTCCATAAACTACTTTATTGAGATCAGTTAACCTTGACAAACGATTTGGTCTTCAATGGTCCTCATCATTGTAAAATACTTTAACCAGTTATAGGTATTTACTTCTTATACTTTTTCTTTTGTTTTTTTTTCCTGCAGGTTTGTCAAATGACACAGAATTTGACATTGTATGAGAATGACCCATCAGTTAAATTGGTCATTTTGAAGGTAAATGAGCAGCGGAAAATCCAATTGCAATTATATTATTGACTTCTTAATATTGTTCTGACGATGTCAGTAAAAGTTGTAGTTATCGATTTGTTCTTGTCTTTTTTTTTTACCAATATTGCAGGCTAATGGAAAAGCATTTTGTACCGGTGGCGATCTTGTTTCAATTATTGTTTCTTCAATTGCAGGTATAGAGTTAAAACAGATAAACAAACAAATAAAAATTAAAAATTAAATACAAACAATCAGGAATATTATCAGTATCAACTATCATTAAAAGTGGCCAATAATAATATGTTAATATATTAGTTCATTATTAACACACACATATGGAGTTATAAAATGCCGACAAAGAAATCTAATTTTCTAGGGCAATAATAAAATATTTTCGTGTAGAAATGTTACCTGAAAGGGGTGAATAGGTGGTTGTGCAGAAATTAATAATTAAAACTAAAATTGCTAGTAGAAAATAGTAGGTTTACAATCAATATAACCAACAAGGTGAAAAAGTGAAATTTTCAACACACAGATAATAATTAAAATTTCACTTTGACATATCATTAAAATTGAGATCTTGTGGCTAATATGTGTGATCTGTTGATTGGAATCAGGGCACTGGTCTTTAATTATGCCTTATTACAAGAAACTTCTCACAGTCAACTATTTAATAGCGACCTACAAAAAACCTGTGGTGAGCTTGCCAATACTCAAACTGTTTTCTATATATTAAGAATCATTAATTGTTTAATTAAATATGGAAATGAAATTATATATATAGGAATATATTATTGTTTAATTAATTCATAATAATAATGGAAGGTGTCTTTGATTAATGGAGCGGTTATGGGAGCAGGAGCTGGTCTCTCCATGAACACAACCTTTAAGGTTGTCACTGAAAAAGCTGTATGTGTTTCGTCTCTTCTTTTCTCTTCACAACATTAAAATTCACAATTGATATAGAATATCAAATATGCAAATCTTATTTTATATAATTTATTTCATAGGTATTTGCTATGCCAGAGGCATCTGTAGGACTTTTTCCAGATGTCGGTGCCTCATACTTCCTCTCAAGATTTCCTGGCCATTTTGGTAATATTATTGTATTTTATCTTTTTGGTTAGTTGTCACGCAATTAATTAATTAATGTTTTGATATAACTTTAATTTCTTCCTGTTATATCCCTCTTTATCACTTCATCCATAATTTATAAACTTAACATTGACTTGGATGCCCTTTGTTTACTTGGATCAGTTATAATCCATGAAGTATGGCCTGTTTGGGAAACTCGTAGACTATAGTTTCATAAGCACTTTTATGCTAAACTTCTCTTGCATATTTGACTAAAATTACTTTCAGTAAACTAATCCAAACACCAATGAAAAAAGGGTTAAACTATTAACAACTTATTTTGTGTAGTTGTTACTGATTTTTATTTTGCAATATAGGGGAGTACTTGGGATTAACAGGAAGGCGTTTGAATGGAGCAGAAATGGTTGAATGTGGCCTTGCTACTCATTTTGTTCCTTCCAAGGTATATATATACCTTTACACATTCTCCATGTCGATATACTACTTTTGGTCCCATATATGAGAATTTTGTTAGGGAGAACGTGTTTTTGAAAAATAAGTTACATTTTTTTTTATATTTATTGCCTTGAACTAATTTTAACTAACTTTTTTTATCTATATAATTCGGTTATTTGTATCTTAAAATAAAAAAAGACCTGAGGAAGTACTTAACAAATGGAGAGAAGTAAAGACCAGGGTTTGATGGGGCTCGCCAAACCTTTGTGTGTGTTCACATTTGTATTAATTATTAAAATTCATCTCACTTTGCTCCTGCAATAGAAGCTAAACTTGCTGGAAAATGCCCTGCAATCTATCACAACATCAGATAAATCAACAATTGCTGCAGTAATTGATGAATTTACAGAAGTAGCATTTTTGAAAGAAGATAGCTCCCTTACTAGGTAATAATTAAATTTTGTGATTAATTATTCTCTAATTATATGCATGCATTTTCTCTTGGCTTTAACTAACACACAATGCCTTATTCCACTTGTTTTTCTTGCATCGATCCATCGACAAATTACACTAAACAGACTGGACACAATTAACAAATGTTTCTCAAAAGGAACTGTTGAGGAAATTATTATGTCCCTGGTATGTCCCATATATTATATTACTTGTTTGATGCTCATTTTTTCACAGCAAAAAAAGAAATTCAAATTAAATATAAACAATACTACACAGTAGATAGATAGCCATATCAAAAGAATATCTTGTTTGGATGACATGATGACAACAAAATTTGATAGGAAAAAGAAATAGAAATGAATGGAGCAAAGAAGTGGATCACAGATGCTTTAAGTTACATGAGTTCATCTAGTCCTACAAGCCTCAAGATATGGCTTAGATCTGTAAGTATATTATTATTATTACAAATTGAAAGCAATTAGGGCACTCCAATTATTGAGATAATGAAATGAAATTGTATTTGAATGTGATTAGGTGAGAGAAGGCAGAGTACAAAGCATTGAACAATGTCTTTCTCGGGATTACAATATTTCCTCTCATTTTATACGAAGAACTATCAGCAACGATTTCTACGAGGTCAGCACTATAACAAACACATTTATTAATTATAAGTATATATTCTCGATAAATTTATAATTTTTGTGGAAATAAATTTATCATGTATAATATATATCCTTTAACCTGTTAAGCAAATAATAGTTTTTGGATAAAACATTTGAAGACCCCAATCTTTTATTTGATTGTTTATATTGTTATTGATGGATGGTAGTTGGAAGGAAGCATCAATATATCTTCTCTTAATTAATCTGTCTTGTAGCAAGTTTATTGGGTTAAGCCTCTTTGAATTATTTATTTGCTTAGTTACTTATACTTCACAGGGTACAAGAGCAAAGCTATTTGATAAAGACAACAAACCCAAGGTAAAACGACGATGGCGTCTCTCATTCATTCCCTCGAGTTTGTGGAATTTAAGTGATTCTCTCCAAAAATATAAGAAAATATTGTATGACCAAGATATTAATTATATGAACTAATTTGTTTTTTTTACGATTAATTTCTTTTGATTAGTGGGATCCTCCAAAGCTGGAGCTAGTTAGCGAAGAGATGGTCAATCAATTCTTCCGGAAGTTTGAAAATGAGAATTGGGATTGTCTGCAACTTTCACACGGATCAAACATACCCAGCAAGCTGTAGATAATTGAAGCCAACTTGATATGGAAAAGGGCTTTTATCTGAAAAACAACATGTTAATTGTTATATTTGCTGAGCACTATTGAAGTGTAACGAGGTGTCTTGAATTAAATAATGTTTAATTTCGTATTTGTAAATCTTCAACTTAGTTCTTGTGGTGAAAAGTTTTTAATTTATTAATACATGAGAGGAGTTTTCACAACTCCATGACCTTCCAATCCTTGTTACTCGCTCTAGTCAAATATCAAATATATAAAATTGACAATTAATTTGTGAATATTAAAAAAATTAATTAAATTATTTATTTGTAATAAATTTATCTTAGTTTATCTAAACTATCCTATTTAATTTGTCTTAATTTATCTAAACTATCCTATTCCATTATATATATTGGAACTACTCATTGATTGAGAGTCATCTTAATATGTGTAATCAATAGGTATAATTTAGGCAAATAAATTATATAAAATGAATTAGGTTCTTATATTTAAAATTGAAATAAATCTATTATCTACCCCTTATTTATAATTGGAGGGAGTAGGACCGAAGAGTAAATAAGGATAAGATGGAGTACACGAACATGTTGACGTCTTTGAGAATGTGCTAAAATCCAACGTTAGATTAGGGGGTCAGCTACCTTGTCACGTGAAGGGCTACAGCTAATTTTGTAGGTTTGAACTTTTGGTATGACTCAAAATTCAGGTGAAATTTTATACATATTAGGCATTATATACGACCAAAAGCATGTTTCGTCTTTGGTAGAATTTCGTAATTTAGAATTTGCAGAAGACTCATTTTCTGATCACTACTATGACTCAGCTTTTATCGTTTGACAGGGAAACAAACCAGGTATTTATTTCCTTCTTCTAATCTTAATCTTGTGTTTCTATTTTACCTTGGATCATGCACATTAGAATTTAGAATTCAATGAAGTGTGTAGCAAGCTAATTCTAATGGTGAAATTGATTATCTCAGCTATTTATATATTAGAAGTATGCAATATGATCTTTCCTAATATGTAATTCACAATAATGACTTTGGCTGTAACTAAAAACGAAAATGAAATCTGACTCCCCAAACTATGGATTAATCAACTCAATCACATACCCAAGCATAGAAATTATTTACTTAAAATCAGAAATTAATGCAATCCAAAGAATAGTTTCTAAACGAACATCTGTGTTTGGAAACTCTTCAAACTTAGGTTTTAAACTTAAATTTAGATAAAACCTAAATTTTAAGAAATTTTAAAATAAATAACTATATTTGTTTAAAAAAACTTTTGGACTAAATCATGGTTTAAAATCAAGGTTTCAGATAAGCTAGTCAGAGTAGTTTATAGAATAGTAAAAGAGCTTATAGACTAACTAATTACTATATTACCTCTACTTTTCTTATACCCTCTCTTATTTCTCTTCTACACCCTCTCTCATCTCTCCTTTCTTTTCTACACTATCTCTCCTCCCTCCTCTCTCCTCCCTCCTCTCTCCTATATTTAATAATTATATTATTTTTTATAATTTACCAATAATAAAAGTACTTCTGGAAATAACTATCCAAACACTCATTTATTCAAAACCACTTTTTTCTATAAGCTCTTCTCCAAAAGCCTTTTTTTCAAACTTTTATCCAAACGGGCTAATATCTAGCCTAATGTTTACATATATACACATAGATAAAGGAATCATAAAACTGGAAATATAAACGATGAACAATGAACTCAGGCATCGGCTTCACTCCATCGATCTGCAGTAACATTCCAAGTCAATGGCGTCGAACAAGAAGAAGAAAGAGGCAGAGGATGAGATAAGATGAATGTCTGACGATGTGAGAGAGAAAATAAAGTAAATTAAATTGATTTTTATTATTACATCATGAGGAAGCTTTGAACCTTGAACTTCTTGTACCTTTGTCTCTCCTTATTCTAACTATCTCAGCTAGCAATTGAAACACAGTTACACACAATGACAAATTACTAATAACAAGATGATCCCAAATAACACTACTTTGATCTTGAAAACAAACCGAAAATTGGATTAATAGTAGTAAATCCCCCATCAATGGCCAGATTATGCCCACTTTAAGTATTTGGATTCATTACTTGCCAAATAAAGCGCAGCTTCAGCAACATCTTCTTCTCTGAGATAAACCCCTTCAAGATTCGAATAAACACCAGAGCATCCATCTTCATCTAATTTGAAGAAATCTTTTGCAGCAACATTTGCAATTAAATATGGAGACACACAGTTCACTGATCGGATCCCATATTGGCCAAGTTCCGCAGCCACGTTCTTGGTGAGACCCACCAAGCCATGGTTAGAACTTGCGTAAGCATGTGTGGCAAACCCTCCTACACTTGACCAACCCCCCCCCCCCCCCCGCATTTATAATGCTTCCCCTTCTCTCTGGACTCCTCACTTTTGCAGCATGCTTTGTGCCCAAGAAAGGACCTCTTAGGTTTACACTAAGAACACGTTCAAATTCGCTCACTTCATTGTCAACAATGCTGGGCCTAGCTTCATCTATAAAGACAGCATTCTTGATCATTATGTCAAGCTTATGATGCTTAGGAATCGCAGTTTTAACCGCAGTCTCGACGTCGGATTCTTTTGTGACATCACAGTGAATGTAAGAAGCATATTTGGATCCGATATCATTGCATAACGCTTGCCCTAGTTCGTCCCTAATGTCTGCGACTATCACCTTTACGCCATGTCTTGTGAAGAGATTTGCCATGCATGCTCCTATTCCTCTAGCCCCACCCGTGATCATTGCTACTTTCCCTTGTAATCTGCACATATATCCACGGTGTCAAAAGTAATCTTGAATTAATATTATTATTCAAACCTCTCATCATGATATATCTCACCTCTCAAATTAACAAGTTAAAGTTTATGAAATGACAAATTGAGTTACGGTTTTAATTATTAACCAGTCTAGCTATTTCATGTTATAAATTGGGAGGTTTGAAAATTCATAGGGATTCTACGTGAATATGTTATTTCGCTAATATTTAACCGTCAATTTACAAAGGGGAGTACCTATCATGAATTTTCAAACCTCCCAATTTGCAATAGACCCTAATAGATTAACAACTAAAACTTAAAAAATTGTCAGACCCTAACAGATTAATTAACAAGTAAAAGTTTATAAATTTACTAGTTAGGGCTTTAACAAGTTCGATCACTTCATGTTGAAACAATTAGGTGGTCTGGAAACTAAGTGTATTACACACACACACACACACATATATAATTTTTTGCACTATATGACTAAATTTGTTTAATAGCTGGGTGGTTACAAACCTTTTGATGAAACAAGTGGTCATGGATTTAAATCTCCCTGATTACTTGGAGGATTTAATCGGAAAAGAAAATAGATAACTAAACAAAAGAGATAGAAGAGCCATATTCCCTATGTATGTGTGTGCGTATACCTTGTGGCCTCTAGAGCGAGCTGTGGAAGAGTTGCCATATCCACAAAATATTACAGATGCAATATTTTTTTTATTGTTCGCCCGTTCCCTAAAGTTTTGCTCCGACTACATTTAGATTTGACCCGCGTCACGCATCTATCTATGATGGGTGAGTCTCCCAACAGAGATTTTTTGTATAAGCCAAGATTCGAACTCGAGACCTCGATTAAATGATACTCAACAATTTACCACTCGAACTAACCCCCTTTTGGTTACAGATGCAATATTGATAGCTTCAAAGGGACTCTAAAATCTTGAAAGACGAATCTATATTATGAAAACCTCCCCAACTTGAATAGATATATATACACAACCACCTTAAAGATGAAACTTGAATATCTGCTAAATGAAAAGTTTATTTTGAAGGATATGGTTTGAAAATTAACTATTTAAAAATTATGAAAGCATAAGCCAAAACTTTGGTTGTTGGCATCAAAAATTGAGATTAAGAAGTGTTTAATTAACCTCTTAAACCGTGGGTCAAATAATTGAAACCAATAATTTTCATAGTCGGTTTTCTAGATGCCTTGAAAGCATTTGGTTCAATTTTTAAATAGCATTGAACTGCTAATCGTCAAAAAAAAAAAAAAGTTAGCTCTATACACAAATCATATGTTAAATTTGTAATTAAAAATTTAACCTTGATCACAATCACATTCTATGATGCTAATTGATGATGTTCCATGTTCACATTCCTTCAAAAGTTAAACGTAAAGTACTAGTATTCCTTAGCATTATATATATATATATATATATATACGTACACACACACACACATATTATTACTTGTAATGGTAGAGTGATCTGCACTTTCTCGTCCACTACTCTTAACTGAGAATTTGTGAGTCATTAATTTTCTAAAGTAATATATATGGCTTTGACTTTAACTTTTGTGAGAGAAACAAAACCAGGTATCAATTTCTTCTTCCTTGTTTTTGATTTTGATAAACTTGTAATAATCTGTCGTTTCAATTTTCCCTTCTTTTTACATCCCCATTGATTGAATTCATCCATCCTTCGTTCTTTGACTAGAAGTTAAACTCATATATCTAGCTTATGTGTGTGTTTGGATAAAATTTTGGAAATGGGCTTATGAAAAAAAGGGCTTTTGGGTAGCTTATAGAAAATGGCTTTTGGAGAAGAGTTTATGAAAAAAATAGTTTTAAATAAATGAGTGTTTGAATAGTTATTTTCAGAAGTAATTTTATTATTGGTAAATTACAAAAAATGGTATGAGTATTAAATGATAAGAGATAAGATATAAGAGGAGAGATGAGAGATGATGTAAGAAAAGAAAAAAGAGAGGGTGTAAGAAAAAGTAGGAGAGAGGAAAGAGGGTGTAAGAAAAAGTAGGGGTAATATAATAATTTATTAGTTCATAAGCTCTTTTACTATTCCATAAGCTACTATGACCAGCTTATTTGAAACTTTAATTTTAAATCATGACTTAGTCTAAAAGCCCGTTTGAACAAATATGATTATTTATTTTAAAATTTTCTCAAACTTAAGTTTTGCCTAAAATGGTTTTTAAAATCATAGTTTTATTCGAAACCAAATAGGCCCTATAGAGGTACGAAGCTTTAGATTGTACTCCATATGCCCTCATCCATTGGTCATCAGTCTTTGCACAAAGACATTTGAGGGAGAGAACCTGATATTTGTTCACTTAGAGAACAAAGGTAAAGAGAAATTGGGCAAGGGCCCCTGACCCCAGCCTCACCCTCTAATGCTCTTTGTTTTTTTTTTATAAACAGAAAGTTTAAATGAGTTGGGTTATAGGACTCATTAAAATTAAGATATGTCTTCAAACTTAAAGAGTGATTATAGATATACTTATATATTACCTACCAATAAATTCTTCATATCAATAGCGAGATTTAAACTTTTAATCTTGTGGGTTATAAGTCAACTTCTTATCAATAGGATTAACTTTTATTGGCTCCTCTAATGCTATCTAATATCCCTAGTAATACTCTAACTTTTCAATTTTTTCCTGTTCATCATTAAATTTTAAATAAAATTAGTGATATTTTGATATTTTACAAAAAAATTTGTAATTTTGATTTTTTTTATGATTTTTTAAGAAAATTACTCTAAAATATGGGCTGATTTTTTTAAAATTAAATATCCCTCATTTTAATTATTTACTTTGAAATATCAACATAGCTTGTATATCACACAATAATCTATCAGTAAAAATAGTTTGAGAAAAAATAATAAATATAAAAGGTGAATAAGATTAAAATCTTATATTAAGACTAAATCTCTAACTAATTCCTATATTTAGGATTGGATAAATTATCTCATTATTTCAGATTTTACGGTAAATAGATATCGAAATACTGTATGGCGGGAGAAAGCGGCTGAGATTAGGGGATCCGCCACACACAGGCACCTACTTTTATATTTTCATTTCCTTCATTTGTGATATTGAGAGACTATTGAGCAAGAAACATTTTGATATTTTTAAAAATAATTTTTAATAAAATATGTTTTAATTTTTATTCCTCCATTGACTTTTATATATTATGAGCTGAGTGTGGCTTGTAATAAGAGTCCTTATATTAATTGTATATTGATCTTTTTTTTGTGGTGTAGGTACTTTTCGCTGGAAATTCTTGTGTGAAGGAAGTGATACTAAACAGGCCGATTTAGTTATTTTCATGAAGATATAAAGAAATTTAGAAGAGCTTTCTATTCAAGATTGACTTTAATTTTTTAAATTTTCCCCCTAAAAGGAGTTCCCACCTTTCCATAAGAAGAACAGTAAATCATTTATTAAATGCTAAAATACGTTGACTCGGATATTAATCAATTGCTTCTCTCCTTATTTTTTCAGGTAAGTCAGACGAAGGAGAGATTGACTTTGTACGAGAATGACCCATCAATAAAACTGATTATTTTAAAGGTAAATGAGCACTTGAAGATTTCTTGCCCTTAATCTTTCGTTATTTAAATTTAAGTAATTCTCCAAGTGCGGTTTATGTGTCTCAACCGTTATTCAACGGGATAATTAAATTATATTAATTAAGAAAAGTCTATATAACTCATATAGACTTTTATTAATTAAATTATATTCTTAATATCGTACTCATGTGTCTCATGTCCATATTAAAAGAGATGGAATTATATAGATTAAAAAAGGATTTCTTAATTATATAAAATACAACTCCATCACATATAATGACTTTTTTTCATTAAATTATATTCTTAATTAATATTACTGATGTATGTCTGATGTCTATATTAAAAGTTGTAATTACATACAAAGCATGGCTATTCTATTTTAAAACAGGCTAATGGGAAAGCTTTCTGTGCTGGTGGTGATGTGATATCAGCAATTACTTCTTCAATTGCAGGTACGTACAATGTTTACATTCAACATGTTTTTTTCCCATATTGCATGAAGGTTAAAATAAGTGTTACCATTATAGTTAATAATAGTGTGACATTAATGGTGATTGGAAATAGGACACTGGTCTTATCCAGCAAGCTTTTACAAGAAACAACTTACATTAGACCATTTGATAGCAACCTACAAAACGCCAGTGGTGAGCTTGCTAGTCCCAGATTCTATTTTTTAATTTCTAATTAAGTTATAATAATATGGAAGAGAAGTTTAATTCTTTAATTAATAAATGAAGGTGTGTCTTATTAATGGAGTGGTCATGGGTGGAGGTGCCGGTCTATCCATGAACACAACTTTCAGAGTTGTCACCGAAAGAACTGTATGTATTATGTTTTCTTCTTCTCTCTTACTCCATCTCCATCTTATATATTGGGCATGCTTTAGAAGAAATCATGGTACTTAATATAAGTCATTTTTATTATTTTTTCAACATTTAATGAGTTATTTTGGAAATGCTTTCTAATCACATTCCATTAGCTATTATACATAATATTTCTCCAGCCCTTAATATAATATCTAATTGTAGAGTTGATCATGGTTATAAATATAATATATATTTTTTATATTTATCAATTTTTTTAAATTATCCTTATTGATAGTCTTTCAATAATAATCAAGTAAGAGAGGGAGGTAGGGAGTTAAGAAAGATTATTAGGGTATTTTATAAAATATATATTATGTTAATCAACTTACCTAAATTTCTTAATCTAATCAAATTAATTAAATATATACTATATTAAAGACCAGGGGAGTAATACAAATAAAATGAGGAGGTAGAAAGCCCACTGGTGGTAAACTTCTTTACCCGGAGATAGTAGTTGATAATCAGTAAATAGTGATAGTAATAATATTGAGTACAATTTATTATTGTCATTAGAATAATGTTGCATATATCATTCATTTACTTAACAGGTGTTTGCTATGCCAGAAGCATCTATAGGACTCTTTCCAGACGTGGGTGCTTCGTACTTTCTCTCGAGGCTTCCTGGCTATTTTGGTCACATTCTAATCTTTTTATCCTCCGTTACAAGCAAATATACGTGATCATTTATATATTATATAATTTTTGTCATTCCTATTCTCTACTCTACCACATCAAATTATTGATTCTTATTCTCCAATTTATATGGCATGCATATGTGTGTGTGTGTGTGTGTGTGTGTGTGTGTGTAGGGGAGTACCTGGGGTTGACAGGAAGGCGTTTGAATGGAGCAGAAATGCTTAACTGTGGCCTAGCCACTCATTTTGTCCCTTCCAAGGTGTGTGTATTTTCCTCAACCTCTCATAAAATGTTCTCTTCCACTACTCAAAACTATAATAATGTGACATTATTACGTATCAACTAGTAAAATTCACATAGATCACTTTCCTCTGCGCAACAGAAGCTAAATTTGCTGGAAAAGGCCCTAAACTCTGTGACAACTTCAGATATTTCAGCAATTACTGAATTAATTGATAAATTTAGTGAAATTGATTATCTTAAGGAAGACAGCCCCTTGAAGAGGTAATTTTGTATGGTTATTCTGTTTCTTAATATAACACGTGCTTTACTCATAGCTTAAGACATAATGGTTACAGTAAAAATTCTTGTGACAAATTAAACAGAATGGACACAATCAACAAATGCTTCTCAAAAGGAACCGTTGAGGAAATTGTTCTATCCTTGGTACGCGTCGTTTTTTATTCTTATAAAAAACTATCTAAATTGGGATCTCTAAAAAAAGAATATGTTATAATTTTGGTAGGAAAAGGAAATGGAAGTTGATGGAGCAGAAAAGTGGATTGTAGATGCATTAAATTCCATGCGTGCAGCTTGTCCTACAAGCCTCAAGATATGGCTTAGATCAGTAAGTGTGTGTGTGTGTGTGTATGCAAAGGTGTATAAATTATTAGAAATTACATTAACAAATTAGAAATGAATGAAATTGAACGAATGTGATTAGGTGAGAGAAGGCAGAGTACAAAGCATTGAACAATGCCTTAATCGGGATTACAATATTGCCTGCCATTTATTGCGAAGAACTGTCAGCAATGATTTTTATGAGGTCAGAACTATTACAAGTACTATAATTCATTGATCATAATTGAAAGTACCAATATATCATAATTATTTTCTATTATATGGCAATCTTTATTTGAATAGAGCTTTAAAAATCTTGGATTTTCTTGCAGGGTTCAAGAGCAAAGCTATTTGATAAGGACAACAAGGCTATGGTAGTTAAGACATATATAAACAACAAGGCTTTTTCAATAATTAATTCTTATTACATTACATATAATGATGCATAATAATTTTTGTTGTTTTTTTCATTTTGAGTAGTGGGATCCTCCAAAGCTGGAGATGGTTAGTGAAGAAATGGTAAATCAGTACTTCAGGGAGGTTGAAGACGATAATTGGGAGTCTCTGCAACTTCCTCACAGATCAAACATACCCAGCAAGCTCTAGACTGAAGCCAAGTTGAATTAATGTTTGTAATATTTGGATATGATTAAGGTCTTGGGTGTTTATTAAGAACCCCAAAATGTTTTAGTTAATTAATGATATTGCACAACATAGTATGGACTTATTATTATTGGATAATGAGTCGCAATATGCCCACATGAATTTTCTACAATTTTTTAATGGTGAAACTGTTAAAGCTAGTAATTTAGCTCACTATTCCTTTTTTATTTTTTTGTAAAAGGTAATTAATTAGTCTCACTTTGTGTGCTGGCTCAAAATCGCTTTTTGTTAGGCAGACGACACCACTTGCAGGGCCCAGATTCAGTTTTCTTCGTATAAAAATAATTAAAAAAAAAGATAAGTGATGTTGAATAATGATGACAAAAACTTAATTTGGATTACCAATGGGGTTGGGTGCAGTGGATAGTTAATCTCTCACATCATAATGTAGCATTAGAATTCTATAAAAAGTTACCTAACAGTGTCTCAAATAAGATTATCTTCAATAAAAGAATATATATATTTTACAAAAAACACTTAATTTATATAACAAATTATGACAAAAATTAATAAACATTATAAAAATTATGGTTACCTTTGTGATGAAAGGCCAGCCGTGTACCAGATTTTCAATAATATATCACATTTGAATTGTTAGATTTTATTTGACTGATTAAAATGAGATGTTAGGAAATTCACACGCACATGGCA
Source organism: Leucaena leucocephala (assembly GCA_037074615.1). NCBI lineage: Eukaryota > Viridiplantae > Streptophyta > Magnoliopsida > Fabales > Fabaceae > Leucaena > Leucaena leucocephala. The sequence goes on from CM073562.1 coordinate 15,995,958, forward strand.
ATGCACAGTCTTGGCAGACAAATATATCCCAACAACCATAATCCACTTTGACAAAGTTACCAAAATTTGTTCACTCCCAGATTTTCAAATATTCTTCTCAAATCAAAATTCTACACTACTGGATTAATACCAATCAAAATCTTTCAAATGGTAACTAATACTCATCATAATATTAATGTTACCAAGCTTTAGTTTTGTGACATTAATTACACTGGAGATGTCTCCAAAACAAAACAAAAAATCATCAGACTTTGAATTCAGACCTCCAAGCCAAATGTTTTGTTTCTGGGTAAAAACTAAAAAACAACTGTCGATTTCATTCCAAAAAATAATAATAAAGATACTTATCACCAAATACAAAAACAAGATAGAGAAAAATGATTAATTAGGTCACATTCAAAGAAAATTTTCTATATATTCTTCAAGTCAAAAACCTCTGTTGTAACGAAACATTTTTACAACATATACAAAAAAAATCCCCAATGTTTCTGTTTTGTTCCCAATCTTCCAATCCAAATCTTCATGTAAACTTAAACAGCACAATGTTGAAGGAAATGAAAATGACATGTACAAGGATCAGAAGCTCCAACATTTAAAATGTCCTTTACCTCTTTGCAGAAGGAAGAAGATCATAGAGCCTGATGGTGGTACTGACATGAGAAAGAAGAGAGACTAATATAGCCAAGAAAAAACTTGCCGGTAATATAATATTCAATATAAATAATGGCTCTTATATATATAGCTCCGGCAAGTCATTCTTGGCTGCACTATACTCTCCTCCTCTTCATGCAAGTCCCTCAGGCTATTTGCCTCAATCGCACAGCTGGTGTAGTGTGTATATATGTCTCTGTGTGTGTCTCTATATATACACGTAAGGTAGAGAGAGAGAGAAGAGGAGGAAGAGAATTAGGATCACAACTTGATAGGTATATAAAGGGAATGGAATCTCCAGCTAGATTAATGATAATGTAAAAAAAGGGTGGATTACAGATATATATATATATATATATATATATATATATATATATATATATATTCCTGAAGTGGCCTTACTTGCCAACCAAAAGCCAGAGAGGGATAAATAAAAGTCACACCGCCTTATATGTATGGCCATGTCCTTCCAAATTCTTTACTAGATTTGGGGATCAGCCCCAAGACAATTAGGGCCCACCTTACTCCTCTTTTTCTGTCACCCATACCTATTCTCAGTATTGATGATTCGCAAGAATCTTTCGTGGACAAAGTGATAATTTCTTCTATTCAAAAACCAACATTTTATTATTAGATAGAACAGCATATATAATATGGGTCAAGAAGAACATAGCAAGATTGATTATCATTTATCATTAATTAATGGCCTCACAGATGGAATAAAAGAACAATGTTAGCTTGTATGTATAGAAAATATTTTATTAGAATATATAAAATTTATTTCGATAATCTTTATATCTTAAAAAGATTAGTCTCTCTAATTATTGGCTGAGGTATACTGCCTGAAATTTATCAAAAAGAAGTAGAGAATAATGATATTATTATTGTTTAGAGAGGCTTGGAGTGTGGGTTAAATTACATTAAATACCCTTTTTCTAGTAGTATTTAATATTTTAAATTAAGTTTTAGTATAATTTTATCTTTAAAATATTTTTTAATAGAACTCAACATCTTAAAATAATTTATAGTATAATTTTACCTTTAGTGTGTATATATATATATATATATATATATATATATATATATTCTAACAAAGAGTACCCTAGCAATTATATATTTTCTTTAACTTCTTACAAAGTTTCGTAACTATGTACATACCGAACAATTGTGTTCGAGGTTATGATTAATAAAAGGTTAAGTGCCAGTTGAAACTATAAACAATTAACAAAGAATATAACCTATGTATAAGTGTTGATTTACAGTGTCTAGTTATCAAATAATTTATATATAATCGAGGACAGGAGTTCATGATGACTTATTCAAAATGGAATCAATTCAACGAAGCATCCAGAGCGTTTAATAGTAATATATGCTGATTATGTTTGCGACACAATATTTTCAAAAGCTATTGCTATATGAGAGAGAGAGCATTCAAGTAGTTTTTTATTTGTTCATTGATTTTAGAGTCGTAGAAAAATGTGTATCATGATGTTCCCTTTTTATGTCATTTTCATATCATTTCTTCAACTTTTTTTCCCTACTTTGTTTGTGCTTTATTCCCAAAGATCTCACTTTTCAAAAGAGCATTATTTTAATGCATGTTACTTATTGATTGATGGGACATGCCCTTTATTTTAATGTTTCGCAAGTAGGCTCTCTAACTTCCACTTTTCGAAATAGAAAAAGTCCAATGCATTTCAAAAAATTCCAAAAAGTGTTTTTTGGTGGAAACATGTTCAACCTATTCGATTTTATAATTAGTCAGCTTACATATTTTTCATTACTTCTGTATGAAAGGGTATATATATATATATTCTAGAGCATAAATTACATTTGTCACGCTTATTTCCTACATTTGATTGAATTTAATTGGTTCATTTTTTTAAAAAAAATATTCCATCGATGTATTAATTTATTTGTCTAATTTTGAGAACCATTTTAATTAAAGAAAAATTACGAAGGATAGGTCAACTTTTTTAAAAAAGAAAAAGAAAGTTAAAACATGGAACATGGGATGACTGTATATATAAGTTTCGCTTCAACCTGCATGACAGACAAAAAGAAGCTAGGTTAATCAATTAATTAATTACTTGCTCATGTTTGGCAGCAGCAAGCCAATTAAATGGCAATAAAGTCAACAAAAATATCCTCAAAAGCAAAGTTTAAAAAAAATAAAAATCATACGTGGGCATGCTTCAATAATAGGATTCTTGTACGAGGGATTTGAACATCTTTTTAAGATTTTAATTTATTGATTAATTAGCATCGAATCAATGTACCTAACCATGTGTTCGTCGGCAAAGTTTAATTACCGACACCACCGCTTCTCTACCACCCTTCCCCTATAACCCTAGGCTTTAAACTAATCTAACTAATATTATATATTAGTTGACAATTAATTATAAGAAGACAATAATCCTCATGGAATAGATACTTCAATAATTATTTGACTAGAAAAATACATTAAATTGAATGGAAATGCACGTGAACTATATACACTCACATTATCTTTGAATTTGAATGAAAGATTTGTTGGGGTCGTGTTAGATAAAATTATACTGGCCACATAATTATGAATTATGTAATTAACGAATAATGCTTAATGGATCTCCCTTAAGTTACAAGAAAATTACGTACTTTACTAAACTGAATTTCCTAAGAATGAATTACCTTAAATTCGTTGTTGAGGATAATTAAGGTCGAGTCTAACGAGATACTCTAGAATTTATTATAAAAGATGTGCTAAACCAAGCAAGGTGATCAAGTCTATTTTAGGATTATTGGGATTGTAATGAAATGCAAATATAAATTAATTACGCCGCCATTAGAGAGATTATTTCCTCACAAAAGAGATGCTTAAAGCTTGGAAGGTACGTATGCTTTTCCTGAGCTCGCCCCTTGTTTTCTGAAAGTGGCTTCTCTCTTCTACTTAGACGGTCCATGCCTCCTTTACTTGGCATTATAAAATAATTTTGAGTATATATATAATATTTTAAAATATTTTTTAATAACATTCAATATCTTATATTTAGGATATTTATTGCTATTGAAAAAATATTTTTAAAATATTAGATGCACTAATAATTAGTTTAAGATACTCTATATCATTGAAAAAATAGTTTAGAATATTAGATATTAGATACTGGGTATTATTAGAAAAATAGTTTTTTTTAGACACTGGGTATTACTGCAAAATATTTCAAAATGTTATATGCTATTCTAAAAAAATAGAAAGTGTCCATCACCCATATTTTACACCCAAAGCGGTGTGATTTTAGATAGAGGAGAGAAACTGGGTTCTGTTTTCTGTGGGCATAAAACTCAAGATGGATTTACGTACAAGACTAGTCACGACGGATTTAGAGCATACAGTAAGAGATTATCACAGGTTCTTTACCAGCGACACAATAATTAGCACAGTACCATTTCATGTTCAAATTATATAGTCTTCATTTTTGGTGAATATCAGACACAAATTCCCTTCTCTTGAGCTAAAATTTTATTTCATTATGAAAATATGGAAGACGAGTTGGATAGAATTAACAAATCCAAAATTAAATTAATAAAAAATGGAGATAAAAAAACAGAGTGAAAATTGAAAAAGCACTGAAATTGATTCCCTATAAAAGGATCGTGTTTGTGTGTAGAGCCATGATGGAGGGATGGGAAGTTAAAGAAAAAACGAAGGCAAGGTGTGAGAAAGGGTTGGGCCACTACGGAGTGATCATAGGGTTGGCAACTTGGAACGTACGAAAAGTTTAGCACGCTGACGTGGCCCCGTGTTTCCCTCGCACATGGTAATGTCGTGTTCACTTCACACACTTTCAATATTCTTCATCCATCTCACAAGATCAGTCAAAACTACATAACCAGCTTTCAAATAAATGATAAGCAACAAGTACATCCTACAAACTTCCTCACACACGATATATTCTAATTAAAATCAAAATATCACTTCATTCTATTGATAAAAAGTTGCCTTATAATTCCTAAATCTTATTATTGTTGATATAAATATTTTATTAGTAAAAGATTTATAAATATTTCTATAAGTGATTATTAAGTTTAGAGATTTATCCTAATCCTAATGAGCTTAATCATCGAGAAGGAAACAGCCCGGATCACCAGCTAAATAAAAAACACAACTCACATAGGCTCATATTCATTAAAAAGAAAAAAACCATAACCATCACTTAAAGAACTTTCTTCGTTGAAATGTTTCTCTAAATCAAAACTTGTCTGCCATTACCCTGCGCACCAAAATGAAAACAACGCTCGCGCGCGGGCATGATTGCAACCTTTGGGAGAGCTACAATCCAAATTAAAGCTAGTTCATGAGTTCGGAGAGTCCGACATCCCACTATCCCAGTAACCCCACATCAGAATCTGAAATTATAATTGCACACCTTGTAGTATGATTAACTCTGGCTTGTGTTTAGCAGCAAATGATAAAAAATAAAAAATAAAACTCTGATAGATATCAGAAACCGCACTACCATCTCTTTAATTACCTCAAAACTGGAGGAAGAAGCTGGGATTTTTGAATCTGATGACAAATATATTCAACTGATCATAGCCTAATGGTTTGTACTTACATGAGAAAGAAGAGAGCCTAACATAGCCAAAGACAACTTGCCGGCCAATATGCATTACAATCAATATATATATATATATAGAACTCCGGCAAGTCATCCTTGGCTGCACTACACTCTCTGCCTCTTCATGCAAGTCCCTTCTTAGTTCATATGCACCAGCCTGATCGAATCACTATATATAGAGAGAATTATAAGTACACAAACACATAAAATATATCTCAAAGTTACTTCTTTCAGTTTTATATATATTAAAAAATTAATTAAATTAATTATATATAATAAATATATATATTTAGAGTACCTTTTCTAATTATGTGTATTATAACTAATTAATCTTTATTAAAAATTCTCTTATTATATGCAATTAATAGAAATATTTAAAAAAATTATAATTAAATTTAGGAGATAATGCTGATTAAAGTTTTAAATTTAAAATTAAAATAAATTTATTATTTTGATCTTATATTTAAAATTGGGGGTAGTATTATTATATGGTGAAGATATAAGCACAAAAAATTCCGAAATGGGGAAGTGGCGAAACTTGCGAACTAAAAGCCAAAGTGTTGCAGAAGTCACAACGCCATGTTGCAAAATCCTTCCAAAACCTTTTACTTGATTGGGTATGGAAAATGGGGGACCAATTCCGGGAATTTGGGGACCACCTGCTCTCTTTTCCTGTCATCCATTGCTGCTCTCTTATGGTCTGACTTGAAAGATGGGAATCTTTCCTTGGCATTTTTATGTATGTAGGGCGATCATTCATGTACATGCCCATGTCTGTGTAGTTTCATGTTTGGCCATTGCTATATATATTACCAAAAAAAGCGTTTTGATGCTGATGTGCTTTATGTTGAAAATATTTAAAATATTATGAAAGGGTGTGTCAAAGAAAGAAATGTCTTCCTGACATAACTTTTCGTTGTGAAATGGTATGTTGAAGAAAGAAGAGTCTTTCTAATGTAACTCCTGAATCTAAGGGACATATGTCTAAAAGACATGTCTCGTGACCTTCCACAGTCAATATTTTAAATATTATGAAAGAGTGTGTGACAAATCCATATTTTTATATATTAATTCATATCATTTTAGTGGGCTTTTGTCAACATTGTGGTCCTTAATTTTATTATTTATGCGCTAATTGAATTAATATGACTTATATTGAATTAGTGCTTAATAGGGGCATAATTGTCATAATTTTATGATTTCTCCTAAATAATTATTTTTAGAATAAAAAATATTACATTATTGTGACTTTATATTTCAGAAATTTGGAAGAAATCAGAATTCACAAATGACAATAAAGAACTATAAAATTATAAATTACACAATAGGACCCATGGGCTAAACCTTACAGTTTAGCCCATTAGGTTTTTTGTCCTCTTCTAATTGCTTTTAAAAAGCATTCATGCGTACGGGAAAAGGTAGCCGCAAGGAATGAAAGGAATTGAAAAGGTGAATTGAAACGTGTGGCGGCCAAGCGGAGAATTGAAAAAGCAATTGAAAAGCACAGTGAAGAGGCGCAAAAGCTGAATTGAAAATTGAAGAAAAGAGGAAGCTATGCCGCGGCCAAGAGGAATTGAAAAGAAAAGGAGGAAACACACACACGCACAAGTGGCGGCCAGCAAAGTGGAAAGGAATTGGAAAGAAAGAACAAACACACGCACGCACAGGAGACGCTGCCACAAACCGAATTGAATAGCATTCAAGCGGCGATTACACCTCTCCGTCATTTTATCATCTCCACTCCATCCACTTTCTTTCCCTCTCACAGCAAACTCCAAACAACAGTAGTCAGGACAGTTCAGTGATGGCTAGACGTGACTAATCCATCCTAATTCTCTAATTCAATAGTAAAGGCACGAGTTTGAGATCTCAAAGGGGAGTATAAGTTACTCTAATTCTCTACCTAATAATTATATTATGACTCCTAGGTCTTAGGATTAATTTTATAATTATTAGGAATATTTAGAATGATTTATTTGTATTTATTGAGGATTATTGTGACTGAATTTTTGCTTGACATTTGACATTAATCTTTAATTAACTTTAATTTCATTTACTTTGATCTGGATCAGACATTGTATTGAGATTATTGTGAATATTTTATGATTTTTCAAGATGGCTTGAATTATTGGATCGTTATGTCTCTTGTTAGTTTAAATTCTATTTTATGAATTATTGAGTTATAATTAAGCATTCGTTTTTAATATCTTTAGTCCTATTTTATTATTCTGGTGGCAGTTAATAAATTAGGACTTAGAAAATATTTTGTGACAATTCGAGGTGGCTCGGTTGTTGGATTAACAGTTTAATTATAATTCTTAATTCATTGTTTATAACTCACATATCTTTTGAAGCTATGATTGCCTGCGTTATTGAATTGGAGGATTATTTTTATTATTATTAATTACCTTTGATTTTATTCTTTTCACTCATTGTCATTCATTATTCCTTCCTTCAAACTAAAAATACCAAAAATATTTTATTTAAATCTAATTTTAATTCATTGTATTTAGTTGTTAGTTAATCAAAACAAATCCCATTTTCTAATTTAGGTTGCATTGCATTTAGTTACTTAGGAATTTAATTTCACATTTTGGCTTCTCAGAGAGAATGACCCGAGGTTACACTATACGTAATCCTTGATTTAAATTTTGAAGTAACCCCAAGGCGACATCGGTTCAAGGTTATTTCAAGTGGCGCCGTTGCCGGGGATCGAACCCGGGTCACCCGCGTGACATGCGTGACATAACTCTTGGTTGTGAAAGGGTGTGTTGAAGAAATAAGAGTCTTTCTAACATAACTCTTGAATCTAAGGGACATATGTCTAAAAGACATGTCTTGTGACTTTCCACAGTCTATAAAAGGGGCTTCTTGATGAAGGAGAAAAAGAGAGAAACATACAGATAAAACATAAAGACAAAGAGAGAATGATACACCAATCTTTTGAGATTACTTTATCTTCCACAAATTATGTTGCCCTGTATTTTTACAGGAAGAGTTCGCTTAATCCTGGAGAGAGCCGCTTCTAAATTTGATGAGGAGTCGCGAAATATCTCTTAAGGACAGTATCTTTGGACGCGACTTGAACTATAAACTTTATTATTTTGCATATTTCGCCCTATAATCTTAAGAGATATTCCCTACAAATTTTGAAAGTCAACAGAGCCATGGAGATGTTGGGAGTAGAGGATTTTGTTGGGAATACAACCCATGGATGGCCCTGAAATGGATCACGAAATATCTCCAATTTTGATCATTTATCACAATTGGGATGAAGCCAAATGGGAGAAGAAAACTTCAGGGCAACCAGTAGGGCAATGACGAGGCAGTACCCACTGCCAATGAAATCTATGGGTTTTGAAGAGAGAATACTGTGATGGGAGGCTTATAGTGAAAGCAAAGAGAGCGAAGCATCATCAACATTTTTGAGTTAATAGAGAAAATGGTAGACTCATAATTACGCTCGTCGTCTCGGAAGAACATGAAACTAAGGGAGACGAATTGCAAAAAACAAAAGGCTATGAGGCGTGAGGCATGGCTTTCAGGGATGTGAATTCCCATGACTTCCTTGATGATTCTTCTAGTGTTGAACACATCGAAGGGGTGGTACTTGTTTGGATTTCTAATATTGCTTGTGACCCTCCAGGATCACGAATGAAAAGGTGCGTCTATATTATGCCAACGTTTAGAATTTTTCGGTTAATAATTTTGGTTTTGATTACCGTTGGCTACTTGGGTGGAGCTTTTAAATAATCCAATATTATGAATATATATTTATTCATTATGTGCAGTGATAACATATTATGTGGAAAATTCTAAATTAATTAGAATATGAGTGGATTATATAGTATGAAATTCTAATTTAATTAGAATTATTATTGAGAAGTTATTGAGATATAATTTGATATTTAAAAGTGTGGGGGTGTCTAAGATGTGGGATACCTTATAAAATTTATGAATGAAAAATTATGTGTCTGTTAGCCTCATTTTATAATTATAAAATATGTTATGATCAAATTAAATAGAGGCTTTATTATTTGTTGTTGACAATAAATTTGATTATTATCAAAATTTTATGTGTGACTTGAAATAAGCTTTATGATAGAAGTATGGAAATTTGATTATTTATCTATTGGAGAGATAAATATGTTAGTTTTCATGATATTATTATTTGTGGATATATATCATAAAGGAATATATCATCTTAAAAAGTATTTCAAATTTTGGTTTTGAGAACTATAGTGTGATTATTCTTTATGATGATAATATATTATTTGAGAGTATTATTTGCTCAATTTGTTTATTCACAAATTATGAGAATTTGGTGCATTAGAAATAATTCTTATAATATAGTATATATTGTGTGGAGGATTGAGTATACACACATAAAAATTCAATCTCATGAGGAGAATGAAATATTTGAGGGGTACCATAATTATTGGTATCATGTATGGTGAAATCCCGTTGTATTAAAATACACAGATGATAAGTGGCAATTACCTCTGTTTAGAGAACAAATACGTGCAATACTTAATAATGATGAGTTTTGTTTGTCAAATGGCAATAACCTTTGTTAAAGAGAACAAAGATTATCAACATATATTGTTGATGAGTTATAATTGCAAAATAGCAATAAACATTGTTAAGAGAATAATGGTGCAATCGTTTGAGATTCTATGAGAATAATGGTGCTTAAAATTGTAGAGTTATCTCAATCGATTTTGGTGAGGTCAAAAATAGACCTATCGTATCCGTTAACAAAACCCCTGGGAAGAAAACAATTAAATTGTTGATACATTGAGGAGAATAGGACTAAAGTCAGTTGATAACGACAGTGATGGTAACCCAACCTTTATGATTGGTGATCCTATGAAGAAGGTTCAATAGGTAAGAACAAGTCGTTTGTTAGTTCTGCTAGCACCAAATATTATTACTGGTCATTTTCCTATGGTGTACAATAAAGTGCTAGATTGCATAGAGGAGGGTGAGCAAAAGCTCTTAATGATTTCAAATCCCATGGGATGGTGTATTCTGTGCAAGATACACTTAAAGAAATCACCTATACGAATGAGGGGTGTGAGTCGCTCCTATGAGATCGTGGCGAAATCTCTAGAGCATTCGTTAAAAATAGGACGCTCGTATGGCTGCCTAAAGCGCAAAATCGCAAGGTAAACAATGAAAATGTGGGGGTATAATCTGGCTATTAGTACCTTTGGTATACACCTAAGAAAAGCTGGTTCATAGTCCATAGGACCATTGGCATCTCTGTGTACCAAATATTATCAGTCTATGTCTGGTTCATAGTCCAAATGATTACTGGATACAATGATTATGTCCATTTGTGTAACTCAGCTAATGGTGTTTCTTTGACACATGTGGGGGATTGTTGGAAATATTTAAAATATTGTGAAAGGGTGTGTCAAAGAAAGAAATGTCTTTCTAACATAACTCTTCGTTGTGAAAGGATATGTTGAAGAAAGAAGAGTCTTTCTAACATAACTCTTGAATCTAAGGGACATATGTCTAAAAGACATATCAAGAAAGAAAAGTCTTTCTAACATAACTCTTGAATCTAAGGGACATATGTCTAAAAGACATGTCTCGTGACTTTCCATAGTCTATAAAAGGGGCTTCTTGATGAAGGAGAAAAAGAGAGAAACATACAGATAAAACATAAAGACAAAGAGAGAATGATGCATCAATCTTCTGAGATTACTTTATCTTCCACAAGTTATGTTGCCCTGTATTTTTACAGGAAGAGTTCGCTTAATCCTGGAGAAAGCCGTTTCTAAATTTGATGAGGAGTCACGGAATATCTTTTAAGGACAGTGTCCTCAGACGCGACTCGAACTATAAACTTTATTATTTTGCAGATTTCGCCCTAAACTTTATTCAGGATTTTATGATTGCATGATTCTTAATTAAATTAAGTTACAAGTGAAATGGTTTTTGTGAAAAACACAACATGTGCATAGTATCATTTTATAATGGGTAACAGTGTCTTTTAAAACCTTTAACTTACTTTAAAATTTTAGACATTGATAAAACTTTGTCAAATGCTAATATACTAAATTTAATTTTTAAAATGGCAATGATTGTTACAAAAATTATTATTCAGGACTAATAGTATATGGTTTAATGACTAAAAAAATATTTTATAAAATTAAATGAATAAATTAAAATTTTGTATAAAATTAGGGGATGGAAAGGTCCGTTTTTGCCTATTATAATCTACTTCTTGCATTTAATTACGAGTACAGTGTTTTATAGCATGGTGTTCCTTTTTATCAATGTCATTTTCACATTATTTCTTGAACCTTTTTCCTTTCTTAAAGCTTTGCTTTAATGCATGTTACTTACTGATATGACATTTTTCTTTTATAATTAATTAATTAATAATAAACATAATCTAAATTAGATATGTTCAGAGACTAGAAGCACCGCATCACCTGTATGACATAAAGCTTACAAAATACTAACATGTTAATTCGAGTAATAAATAATTTAATATTATTTAATTAAAATTTTAAATTTAAATTTTAATATATACAGAAAATATTCATTGAAAAACTCACTCACTATAACTAGTGACATGATGTAGGTTATATATGAATATAATTGAAACAGTTCTGATAAATCGGGTAGAAAAAATAAACTTACAAAATTGGTCATATTGACTTGCACCAAACAAGAAATTGTAGTTTTCTTTACGAACAAATTATACAAATTGTATTATTATTATTATAAAATTGATAAAATAAATAGCCCATAATCTATAAATATTATGGGTTCAAATCCCGTGTAAAGATCTTGGTTGATTTAAAAATATCTCTCTATAAGCCATAGTTTAGTAAGAAAAACTTTTAAATAAAAGAAAAACTGTTCTAGCAATCACATCAAATGGAAACAGGTCAACAACATTAAAAAAAAAAAAAAAGCAAAGTAAAATTAAATCATACATTTGTATGAGGGATAGGAAGTATCCAATGAATTAAGGACATTTTAAGATTATAAATTACAAACAAGAACCGAACATGTCCAGAACAATGTGTCTCACCATGTCCGCGTCAGCAAAATTTGACTATTATTATTAAGCTTGAGTGCCCATTAATTAGTCGTAGTTAATTAGCTTCCAAAACCATTTTACAATAAGAAAACAAATGAACCCCTCATGACATGAAATAAAATTGAAATATTGTTACGTGTGGATTATAATATACTCACAATCACTATCAGTATATATCTTAGTGTAAATGCATGGAATCCAACTAATCTATATAATTAATTTAGTTGTTGCGGGTGACGAGTGGATTCTGTCTCCTTACTTCATATTGTTAATTAAGAATTAATTGAAACCTTGTAGACCGCCGTGTGATTCCTAACTAAGAACATTAGACATCATTATCCTTTGCTAATTTTCCATTATTTTAAAAATATATAATATTTGGATAATGCCTTGTTCTAGGTTGAAAATATAGTATATTTATGATGATGCAGGATACTTAGATATATATAACCAATACTTTAATTTTTATGAATTAAAAATATTTTGTTAAATTCTTGAATTTAGAATATTATGATCCATATGGGCAAATCTAGATTAAAGCTGTTAAAAAGTTTATCTAAATATGAATAAATATAATGGTTAATTTGGTCTAATAAGCTAAACCCTTGTTGGTTCAAATGTGGACAAGAATGCGAAATTTTACGTGAAAACGAAAGATAGCATAATTATTATGAAGGACAAGGCATATAAATATAAACAATACCTTAGTATTTTTCAAATTAGAATATTATGTTCAATTATATTCTTTAGTGTTTGTGTGTGTGTGTATAAACTAGAAAGAAAAGCAAGAGAATGCATATGAATTTCAATGAATGAAGAAAAAATTCATGAACCTTCTTAGTTCTTACGATGATATGTATAATTTTGTAAACTCGAATTAGAGGTAGGTTTTTTAGAGATTTTTTTGTATACAAAACACGAATTCGAAGTTGATACTTTATGTTTAAGCAGCGGTTAAATATTATATATATATATATATATTCATTATGTTTTTAAAAATATGATAATAGATAAGAGAAAGAAGATATAGAGAGGGAGAGGGGTGAAAAGGCAGGAAATATGGCAGAAGAAAGTGGTACTAAAAGTTGAAGATAAGAGAGTATAAAAAATAAACAAACAAATTGCATTGAAGATGAAGACGAAGGTAATGATATAAAGCTGTCCGGCATTGAGGAATGGGGGACCCATATTTATAGTAAGGCAGAGGCATGTGATTGTATCCCTTGAGAAGAGGGTCTGTGGGACATGAGTCCCTTTTGTTGCATCTTGTGAAAGCACATTAATGCATTGTATAGTATTGATTGGTTAGATATAAAAAAAAATGCTTTGAACCCAAATTAAAAATAATTAAATATATTTTATATTTATAGAAATTATTTGAGAGAAAATCATGGTTTGAATACTTAAAATCATACTTTTCAATAAATATTTTCTATTAACTTTTTTTCATATTATAAATATGTAAAATACCAATTTTATTTTTTTATATTATTTATCTTACTAGTTTATATAATTATCATTTTATCTCATATATTTTATAATAATTTATAAATAAAAAATATATTATAATAATAACTATTTAAATATTTATTTTTAAAAAATTATTTTTTATACAAAAGCTATTTTTCATAGTTACTTTATAATAATTTTTTTAAAAAAATATCTTCTTTAAAAGTTAAACCAAATACACAAAGGGATAGATGATATCTCAATCTCTCTATCTATCTTTTTTCTATATAATATTATTTAGATCTTATTATTAAGTATCATAATTTTAAAATTTGTAATTGTTCTTCATAGTATGAATATTTTTTAAAAAAATTAAACTCAAGATTTATAAATTATAAAGATATAACAAAGCATTCGACCAATTATATATTAATTTTCTATCTATCTTTATCACCAAAGTTATTGCTTCTATAAAGGCTATCTCTTCCTTCCCATACCTCTATCACATCCTTCCATATATTACTTTGGACCATACTTTTGCCCACACTGCCATTCTGGTTGCGGTTCAAGTCCAATCCAACTCCACTCAACTTTGAAAACAGTTTTTTTTTTTAATCTAAACTGAGTCATTGCTAATGAATCTAGTTAGAATTCGTTCGGTTCGTCAATAATTGAATATAAACAATTTGTTTGAAATTTTTATCATTGTAAGTTTTTCATATATTTTAATTCAACTCCCACCAATTTTTTTCCGGGACATTTTTGTAGAATTAAAATTTTAGAAAAATAAATATATTTAATGTTAAAAAAAATTAGATTACTATTTATTCTGTAGAAGGGAAAATGATACATAGCTTTGCACAATAAATAAACATACAATTTTTTTCCAAATATCTTATATTAACTATATATATAATACATCTTTATTAACTTTCTTTTAGTTAACAATGTTATTTTAAATAACTTTTTTTTAGATCTTAATATATAATAAGTAGGGGTAGGTATGAGATGGGTTGGGATTGGGATAACTTTTTCCCGTGTCCCATCCTACCCTGATCCCAAATGAAACTAGGACGGGATAGAAATTTCTAAATCTTAATTTTCTTAAAAAAATACTATAATAAAATTATCTTAGTAAAATATTCTATATAAAATGTTAAAGTAGCTACTTCTAAATATCAATATAATATTATTGGTTGCTACAATTTTCAGGGCATACAATAGTTTTTATGGGGAAATAGCACATCATTAAATTTTTTCAATATCCAAATTGAGAACACATTGCAAGGCTGTTGTATTGTCACCAACTACCTCTTGTTCCACATGCAATATCTGACAATTAATTGGTATCCCATCAATAGCATGCATAGCCATATGCCTGAGGAATGTTGTTTTCCCAGTACCATCTCTTCCAATAAGACCCGCATATTCGAACGGCATATAAAATAAGCAGAAGCAAGTATTCATAGTTACTCAATCTCATAACAGAGAAAAGTAGTTAGGCATTGGCAATTTGAATAGATAAAGTTAGTTGTGCATTAGGAATTAAATTATGGCCAAATAATAACATATTGATTTTTTTAAAAAAAATAATAATACTTCTCGAGAAGGGACGGGACATCCCGAAGATATAACCTAGTCCCATCCCATCCCGATCCCACCCCTTTGTCTTAACTCGATTGTTTCTCATCCTAATCTTTATTGGGATTTGATGGACACATCTTAAAATTTTTAGGGATGGAGTCGGTATATTCGGGACATGAATAAGTTAAGAACCCCTAATAATAAGAATATATTTAAGCCAACTTCCATATTATCCATCAACAATGTCATCATTGGTTAGTAAGATTTTAACTTATAATATTATAAAATACTAACTATCTTCTCATAAACTAGATCAACTTTTGTTGACTTAACAATATAAATTTTCTTGCTAATTATTTTAGACTAAAAATTATCTTGTTTTTAATTATTTTTATTTGAGTAAAAAAGAATCCGGGCCCTGCAAGTGGTGTAGCCAGCAGCCTAACAATAATTTGGGCCTATAAATTTGTAACAAGAATGTCCAATAATAGTAAGTCCATGTTATATATTGTGCCCCATTACTAGTTAATTACATTATTAAAATACAAGCTGGGTATGACGTAACGATTATTTCACTTAAGGGCATGTTTAAATTAGTTTTTGGAGAATAGATTTTAGGAAGAATATATTTTAAAAATAAAGATATTTGGATGATCAGTAGTAGAATCACTTTTTATATTGATAAATTATTAAAAAGGATATAATTTGATTAAAGTATGAAAGAGGAGAGAGGAGAGAGGAGAAATAGGAGAGAGGAGAGAGGGTGAAGAAGAGAGAGGAGAAAGGAGAGAGAGTATAAGAAAAAGTAGGGATAAGATAGTAATTAAATAGTCTATAAGTTATTTTACTGTTCTAAAAACTATTTTTAATAACTTATTTAAAATTATAGTTTTAAACTATGATCATGGTTTTAACCAAAATCAATTCTAGAAAAAAATAGATGTTTATTTTAAAAAAAATCAAACTAAAATTTTACTTAAAATTAATTTTTAAAAGCTGCCCTCAAACACACACTTAATCACTTAACTAAGTGGTGGAGATTCGTATTCTATCATTAAACATTAAAAGCATATCATAGATAACCATTTACGTTTAAGTGGAGGCCCCGCTATAAAGATATTAGTCATTACTATTGATAGTAGATACAATAATCTATATAAAAATCAAAATTAATCATTTCTCACGTAAAGAGCAATGCCTTAGATGGGATCAACTCATCTTATTGGCTAAATTGACCTAATGTCATTTACACATAGTTAAAAATATATCTCCAATGAATTAAGCTAATAATAATAAAATACAAATAATTAATGAGTTGAATCCTAATTAGGTTGGTATAAATGGTAGGACATTTTTTTCTAAAAAATATTAGGCTTAGTTAACAGCGAAATATATTTATTGTGTCTAAAAAAGAAACATAAATAATTAATTTAGACATAATAAAAAACGTTCCTTTGAGAAATTCACATCTCACGCATTCCCTCACGTTTAATTTAACTATGCAGTCCATATATTTCTAAGAAATTAAACAAAACTCACCTGATGCAGATGTTTCAATATTAATAATTGAAAATCTGGAAAAAATATTAATATTTTAAAAACCCACAAGATTCATTCATTCATCTAGCTAGTTGATCAAAAGAAAAAAAAAAGAAGGAAGAGACGTTTACGCAAGTAAGCCATCATTGGCTAATAATCTGCAAAACTAGTGCTGTCACCTCTGGCCACTATATATAAATTTAAACTCACTTAAAGTTTATAATTAAATAAAACTAGCCAGATATTCTTGAATGATACGTATGTCAAACACGTGTAATTAATTTTTAAAATCAGCTTTGATGTTGTGCTGTTTTTTGGTTGGTGGTTGTTGGCGGCAGACACACAAAAGAAACGAAGTCAAAATAAACTGTAGCATTTATTAAGGTCGTCATTAATGTTCCCAACGAGCATATAAATACATACATATATCTATCTATCTATCTTTGGCTTTTGGATAACAACTGAAGTCAACACTGCATCTCAAATTTTCCTCCAAGATTTTCCTGATTATGAAATTTTGAGTGGAGTAGTTTCCACACCACTAATTTTCTTTTTAATTTACTTTTTTTAATCTGAAAAGAAGTTACTGATGTTACGCTACGTCTTATCTTGTACAGTAATAATTAATTAATTAATATTGATAAAGTGTAGACAAAAATATAAATAAGATGTTGTGAGATCGATCAGTTTTCCGAAAAATAAAAATGGACATCTGTTGCATAATTGGATTACATTTCGAGCCTAAAATAAGAAAACTTCTAGACTTATATGTATAATTAAGATTATGTTTGGGTTTTTTTAATTTCTTAAACGAAAAAAAATTAAATGAGTTGGATTGGCTCCCAAAAAATAGCTGCCGGGAGGTGTTGAAACCACAAGACTATTTGGGAATTTCACCTAGGCCCGTATAGATAATAGTTTAAAAAAAATTATAAAAAAAGAATTTTTAGGTAACTTATAGAAAATAACTTTTAGAGAAGAGTTTATAAAAAAAAAATAATTTTAAAAAAATGAGTGTTTAGATAGTTATTTCCACAAGTATTTTTATTATTGGTAAATTACGAAAAATGGTATGAGTATTAAATGAGGAGAGATGAGAGTGTAAGAAAAGAAATGAGATATGGTATAAGAAAAAGTAGAAAAGATGAGAGAGAGTATAAGAAAAAATAGAGGTAATATAGTAATTGGTTAGTTCATAAATTCTTTTACTGTTTCATAAACTACTCTGACTAGCTTATCTGAAACCTTAATTTTAAACTATGGTTTAGTCTAAAAGCAAGTTTGAACAAATACAACTGTTTATTTTAAAATTTTTCAAAACTTAAATTTTGCCCAAACTAAAATTTAAAATATAAGTTTAAGATATTCCCAAACACACACTTAGTAAACTGTTGACTTCTCTTTCTTCTCTTTATTACCAAGAAATTAATATTAACTATATTATTATAGTCACTACTTTTTGTGCCTTTTGTACAAAATTAATGCACTTATTTTTATATATAGTGAATCTAAGTTTTAGTGTAACATGAAGTGGATATCACTAGATAGGTTAATAAAAAAGTTACAAATGATAGAGGAAGACGCAACTATATATGAATCTAAATGATATATTCATCGCATTTAACATAGACAAAATATCAATTTTTTTTTGTATTATCAAAATATATATATCATTTTTTTGTATTCTTTAAATGCCCTATATATGAATTTAAATTTATAAATATAAATATTTAAATATGGATACCCGTATCTAAATTATAGAAATAACCTCTCCACTTGTAAAACTAAGGCTGCGTAAATCTATTATTTCCCATCTCACTTGGTAGGAATCTTATGTCCTGAGATTAGTATCTAAGTTCTAGTCAAAGTCCCCAATAGTTTATATTTAAAGTATCTTAATCCATTAATTAGCCCATTGAGCAAAGTCATATGATCAGTATTTTGAGGTTTATGGAGCCAGATTGATTATATTCTTCAACCATCGTTAATGTCGTTTGGCAGGCCAAACTACATTAAAAACCGCAAGATTGTGATTTCCAACGTGAAACAAAACAAGCTTCTGAACACACACACACACATATATGTATTAGGCAAAACATATTTAAACACCTATGCTTATACATTGAAACTGATTTAAATCGAATATGTCCTAAGAATTTATGATGATTTACGTACAAACGCATATGTTTGACCTCAATCAAACATAGTCGTCATGGTCCCTTCGTCCATTATTCAAGTCCACAACGATCCCAGCTTTCTGGTTACTCGCAGTACAAACAAAGTCAAGGTTATAAAGCACAGGAATCATGGCCATGGAGCACAAGAAAACCAGAAGAGGCCCAAAAATCCAAAGAAGAAGAGGAAGTGCTGAGTAGAAAAGCCTATTTCCCACTGTGTTTAAAATGCTTCCTTTCTCCAAAAGCTCTGTTAAGTACTGCGGTGTTATCATGGATTTTATGTCTTGTGGTGTGCACACAAGGACGCAGACCTGGTTCAGAAATCTAATGGACAGAGTGTGACAGAAGAATGAGAAGACAAAGATGGTGAGGACTGTCACGTATTTTAGCGACAACATGAACTCGCCGTGGGCTCCGTAAATGGCGTCGTTCAGAGGCTTCTTGATGCTGTAGGTGCTGCTTATGACGGCAGCCAGGCCAGCTGAGAGGAGGATCGATGTGGTGGCCATGAGAGTTGATGCCATTATCAGATTCCTTAGGGTTTGCACTACTAAGATGTTCTTCTTTTCAATGTCCTTCATCAAACAAAAAGGAAGCCATTTTTGTGAAATTTAAATACCTTTTTGCATACAAAAATTAAATATAATAAAACATTTTCATGTCATAAAAAAAATTGAGTCAACAGTCGACTTGCGTATATAAGGTAGAGTGAATAGAACCGAACCAATGTATAGACCTAGCATATATAATATCTTTTATAAAGCTATGTTTTGGATTAATATCATTTTAATTATTTTCTTCATTTAAAATATAAATATAAATAATGAAAACTAAAACATCTAAATCCATGTAAATAATTCAGGTGAGATATGCACAATGATGTATTAGATCTAAATGCCCCGTTGTTTGAAGCAAGAATAAATTTACCCACATTAGAAAAAAAAGGAGTAATCAGGCTTTTTTTCCAAATTTATTTATTTCATACGTAAAGATAACCAATGAAATTCAACATTATAAATTCTCCCGTTAACGATTATTCTTTTATCTTTCTTGTTCCTTGTATATTTTTAATATGGTTTATGAATTCAACCTATAATATAATTAACTTATTACTTCTTCCAATATTCTTAAATGTAGAAACTAGATAACTACAATAATTTATAGAGACTAATAAAATTAATTAAGTTTATAAAACATGTATTAATTTCTCAAAAATATTCTTTTTAACTATTTGTATTAAAATTATCCTTTAATGAAACCTCCTCTAACATATACAATCTATCTTCTAATTATAAATGAAAGAATATAAATCTCCTAACTAATTTTTATAAATCTCCTAATTAATTTGTTGTTGTCGAAAATACAAGCTTCAAGCCAATAGAATTTGAGGGCTCTAAATTAAAGATGGAGAAGAAGACGGAATCTTCAAAAGAGTGAAGAGAGAGAGAAAATTAATGGCGCCCACTCAAAGTTTTAAACATAAGATTTAATTTACTTTATACGATATGGTGGGATGAAACATGAAATTAAAGAAATCTTTTCTTTTATATTCTTTATTTTATGGACGAGGACCATGAACAGATTTTTAAGGATAATGAACAGAAGAAAAGACAACAAAAGCAAGAGCAAGTGGAATCATATATATATAACCCCTTTCAATATAAATAGTAAAAAATAAAATAATATATTATAAAAATATAAATTTAATTTTTACTATTATTGTGAGGGTTCATTTAATAGATAATTTTATAAGTTCTTTATAAATACTCTATGTGTCATAGTCTTAATAAGAGATCGACGTCAAACTCACTTAAATTTATTTATACTAAATATATATATATATATATATATATATATAACCACCCACTTTTGAATGAAAATGATGTATAACATCATATTCTCTAATTAAAGGCACTTCTTTTAATCTTTTTTCACACAGTAAAACATAATTCCACAACCTAGGCCAGCCAATTGTATATAGAGAGAATCTATGTCGGAATATTCCTTGCTGTCTGAACCTGATCTGAGTACTGTTCTTTTTTAGGACTGATTCTAATTCATTAATGAACTCCACAGTGAATTCCTTTTTGATATTATCTTTGTCCAAAATATAATTTCTATTTTTTATATTTATCTATTTTTTTTTCTTAAATTGTCTTAACCTTATCTAAGTACTGTCCTTTTTCAAGACTGATTATAATTCACTAATTAACTCCACAATAATTCTTTTTAGATATTATATTTGTCTAAAATATTATACACATTTCCTATATTTATTTATTTATTTAAAATTATCCTTATTGATACTTTCTTAACAATAATTAAGAGAGGGAGGGAGTGAATTAAGAAAAATTATTACGATATTTTAGAAAAAATATGTATATTAACTAATTTTTTAATCTAATTAAATTAGTTAAATATATTTTATATTAAAGATAATATATATATATATATATATATATATATATATATATATCCGAACCTTCCCGACCCCGTGCTTGCTTTAACTTTTTCCCTCATGTTCTACTTTATAGTTAATGTTTTTTTACTAATTACTGTTTATATTTTGAGGCAAAAACTAGTCTAGAGGTATAAATTCTCAAAACACAATAAAAAATTGAGTTCAGATTCCGAGTAACGAATAGATTACTACATATAAAGAAATCAAGGGGCTAAAAAGAAAGTGGATAAAAAAAAATCAATCATTCTTACTGTAATCAAACACTGTACAGATATATAACGCAAATTGTTTTTTTTTTCTTTTAAGAAAAATCCATAGAGAAGAACCTGTGATTGCGTAGGAACAAAGAAAAAGTAACACCGTAAGCTGTCTCATACCAATCTATGTTAGAATTCAACAACCAGTCAAAGAACAAGGAATTAATCTTTAGTTATTTGCTACATGAGCCTTCCCATCTCAGTAACCTAATAATGATAATGTTCAAGTTCAAAAAGATTGTAAAAAAAAAAATCTTCATATCATCCAACCTAAACAACACAACAAAACTACCTCAGATCAAAATATTTGGTGAGTTAACAAGCATCTAAGGTAGGAAATCACACACACACACATATCTTCATAAACAGAAACAACTGCTGCTAATATATTGGATTTCAGAAACTTAAAGAAGCAATGAGATTGATCAACAAGAACTAATATTTAACAGATTTGATATGTGTGTGTGTGTATTTGTGGACGTACCTTCATCATGGTTGGAACCCAGAAGCGGCGGCCATGAGCATTGATGCCGATGGTGGTGGTGAGAGGACTGGTACGAACCTTGTGCCATAACCAAACATGATAAGCAATGGTTATCGAAACTCCTAAAGGCACCATCATCAAATCCAAATAATATTTCTTCCATTCCATTACTTTGATCTCTAGAGTTCAAGGCCTGTGTCTGTATTTTACTGTTCTGCTTCTGTGTGTTGATGACGGCGACCCCACGATCTATAGGTGGATTCCTTATTAGAGATTCTAATTTGATGATGATGTCGTTTATGCAGGCTTAGCATGATCTATTTATAGACAAAATTGGTGCCCATGAGATTATTAATTAAGGCAAGCAACTTCGTCAACTATGCTCATGTATTAGTGGTCAGATTAGGTATCATTTCTCTTTTTTTCTCGTTTTGTTTTTCTCTCTTTAACTTTCACCGGCTTGCTCCTTTTTCTCTCCATTCATCTTTATGCCTTCACTTTTAATTTTTTCTTCTTTCTAACAGAGAGAGATAGATCCTGAGCATCTCACCTTAAATTTCTAAGTGTAAAATTGCAAGTTTATGAATCATTTCACTTGGATATGAATATAAATGTGACATATCTATTTGTAAATAATTAATTGCAAGGGGAAAAAACTTAATTATCCTAATCTTAAAGTTATAATTAGTTTACAAGTCATTTCACTTAAATAAGAACATAAACTTCGATTTTTTTTATGGAGTCTGTGCATATCTATTTGTAAACAAAATTTGGACCCATGATCGAGATCATTAATTAAAGCAAAACACCTATCCTAACCTTAAAGTTGTAAGTTCACGAGTCCTTTTCACTAGAATACGAATATAAACATTGATTTTTTCCCTACGGGGAGGCTCAGTTATTATGCTAACTATATATATCTTAATTAATATGGTAATGAGATCAAAATTATCCACATCGCCGTACGTACTAATCGACTCGACATTTACCGTGAGACAACCTATGGATTAATGAAAAGAATAAATTTTAAAATCCTAAATCAGTTTTATTTTCTATTTTAATAATTATTGACTACACTTGATAAGTAAATAATAATACATTTTTTAGGAATTCTTGATTTAGGATCTTGAAATTTAAGTGGTATTTTTATTGAATTTTCCCATAGATTAATGAAAAAAGTGACTTATAGTAATATATATCTTACTAATGTTAATTAAATACTATCATTTAGAAGAATATTGGCCTGATGGCCAAAAAGAAAGAAGAATATTGTCCTGTTATTGATAATTAGCCTAACCAGATTCATCGATCTAGTGGATGAAGGCACCAAAGAATAAAAAAGATGGTTAATTAATTAGTAATTTACGTAATCAGTGACTTAATAATAATTGAGTATATCTGCAAAGGTATTCGTAAGGAATAAGTGCTTCCTTCACATGTGGCCATTACACTTGCACTCAGAATTAAGAAGCTTAATTCCACATTTTAATATTATCAAATCCCTCTGTCTAATGCCATACACGTGTGTTTTCTATATTCAATCTTAATGCGTCATTGTATTTTGTCGCAACTTGCAGACATGCTCATCACTTTAAAAAAACAATAATATATATATATATATATATATATATATATATATATATATATTCTCCATGCTAATAATTTTAAAAATCCCACACATTGCTAATGGGCAATAAACTAAGTCCACGCCTAATGTTTTTTGTGTATTATACTCCCTAATTTCATCTTTTTCACCATCTTCTTTATCTAAGATATTAATCTTATTTTTTTAATACCCTTTGTTCCCATGCTTTTTAGCCTGACTAAACAAGTTTTAATTAATTAAACAACATCTTCTAACCAATGACAAACAATAACAAGCTTTATCCTTATAGATGTGATCAACTATATGAATTGCTTGATATTACCGTGCTCTGTCAATGACCAAATTAATTTTTAAATATATTATTAATTAAAATATTTTATTTAATAATTTTATTGAATATCTCTCTTCGTCTTCTTCTATCTCTTTTTATATAACTCTATAGGTTTGATTTATTTTTGTCGCTAGTGCCTTTAATGATTTTCTTTGTATATTTGTCATATATTGAGTAGGATAATCACAAATTTAAAATTGGATATATGATAATAGAATTTAGTAAATGTTATTAAATTTTTTTAAATAATTTTATACCATTTTCTTTAATAAATATTACTCCAATTCTTTATCGTATAACCAATGAAA
Organism: Leucaena leucocephala; assembly: GCA_037074615.1. Classification (NCBI taxonomy): domain Eukaryota; kingdom Viridiplantae; phylum Streptophyta; class Magnoliopsida; order Fabales; family Fabaceae; genus Leucaena; species Leucaena leucocephala. The sequence goes on from CM073562.1 coordinate 16,020,469, forward strand.
AACATTTGAGTAGTTCTAAAATTTTGAAGGCATTAACTAATTCTAATTATTAATTTATGTAAAGCTTGTGTTAGGTCTTATATATAATCATAATTAGAGATTAAATTAAGTAATATTAGAAGCATGAGGAGAACAATAATATAATCTTTTTGTCTTTTCCGCTTTCTTTTCCAAAATTTCCACACGCACAACACACGCCCCGCACCACAAAGTTAATTAATTAACTAACTAATTAATTAATATCTACAATTTCTCCTTTGGATTCTTCAATACGTAATAGCCTAATACTAATGATGCGTAGGCATTATTTTTTTTTAAATTATTGATAAAGCATACATAGGGTATTTGATCAAAAGATGTAGAGTTTATAAAAAAAATGCAAGGGTAAAAAAGAGATTTGACCCTATTTTGTGTTATTCTTTTGAAAGCAAACATGAATGGTTAGAAAATTATATGTTATATGATAGATTTTGATCCATTAATTTGTATATTCCCTCTTTTATGTATGAAAAATGCATGATGATGTCACTAAGAAATTATTTGACAATGACAATGTAAAGATCTCGTACTGTTCTTAATTAACACCCAACTTTTATTTATTTAATTTGTTTGTTTGTTTTCCACTAACATAATATTTCCAAACACACCCACATGTAATACAAATAATATATAACTTTTTGGTCAAAAATATTATTAGGATAAAGAAAGAATGAAAAAATAATAAGAATAAACTTGATGTCATATGATTTTTGAATAAGAGGTGATCATATCAAATATTCATATCATCATACACATACATATATATAATTTAATTAAAAAAATTAACGAATCTCTCTTTGTGGATATATGATACTCATCCAAACTAGCTCCTAATTAAATTAATTAAGCATTTATATTTATATGAATCATGAGTTTGTGTGTTATAATATATATATATATATATATTGACACTTGAAATGTGTAAGTGGATGTCACATGAGAAGTTATTAATAATATAATTGACTTTAATTAGCAACTGAAAACTAAGATCCAATCATACTTTGACAATATAGGAGCAACTTCCCATGTTGAAGGGCATTGCATAATGCGTAATTATGAAATTAAATTCAGTGGACCTCTTTCTTTCATATGTTAGATTTTGGCATTAAAAAAATGTAATTATCATTTTTTTATGTGCGCTACACTTTCTATTACCTTATAATAATCAACAATGGTACATACCTATATAAGTATAATAATATTTTCAGTAGTGTTTTTTATTATAAAAAAATCTATAGTTGAGAGAAAATATATGACACTGCAAAATCATACATCTCTTGTACATGTATTAATCAATATATAAATCATATTATATATATATATATATATTTGATTGAAAAATGGATCCCATTACTACAAAAAAAACGAAAAGACTTTCAACAATGGCTTCTTTAAACTTATTGTTAAAAGTCTAACTTTCAGCAGCAATTATTCAAGCTGTTATTAGAAGTGAGACTTTCAACAGCAACAATAAAAACTACCGTTAAAAAGCCTAACATCCAGTGTCATCTAGTTATAACCACATTAAGGGTAAATATATCTTTTTTCTTAATCATACCGCTTGTATAATTAGGTAAAAAAAAAAGATCCCCTGATAAATTTCACCCATGACATTAATTGAACTTATCATGGCTTATCTCGAACCAAAATCAATTATATGTTTCCCGGAATCTTCATTATATATAATATTATAATATATGATTGTGGAATCTCTGTAATTCTCATCGAATCATTAATATGCATATAGCGAGAGGACTCATGAACGGTGGAATTGAGCTTGCTTTTGAATACCAAGAGCAATAATTGATATTAAAGCTCATACATGTGGGGTTCTTAATTTTTTTGTGCTTTGCCTATAAACAACCTCTCTTTTTTTAATTGTGTACGGACTCTAAATTAAGTTCCTTCCACCATGAGTGGAAGGAAAGGGAAGAGAATTGAACACCCACCATCATATTGATTCTCTCTTCTCTCTCTCACCATATTCCCATGTAACAGAGGGTGAGTCTTATCGGCACAATGGTAAAATTGATGTCATATGATCTAGAGGTTATAGGTCCTTAAAAATTGCCTCTCCTTTTGCAGTATAAGGACGTGTATATCTATCCCTTCTCAAATTTTATCTAATAGGAGTCTTGTGCACTGGATCACTCTTTATATTCCCATGTAACATGTATATATGCTTGTAGGGATGCCATGAAAAATAATACAGCAGGATGAATATTATTATAAATATCTGTGTGTGTTTTCTGATATAAGCCTCACAATAATATTGGTGCTTTTGAGAGAGGAAAAGACATGTAAAAAAAGGAGTGATGAGACTTGAGACACGTAATCTGAGATACACTAATATTGGTCAATTCATGTAACGCCTATCATAGTCATTATTACATCAGACGTTAGACCTTAGTCTTTGGATAGCCATTCGTTTGCCTTTCACATGAGGCATGTCTGTATCCCACCATGGGCATACCAATCTATATCAAATATAGCACTATCTTATTACTTTTACAATTCACATGAGATGCCAAATCAGGCTGGCGTGAATGGTAGCGCTCTCATTCCTTACGCAAGTGATTAGGGATTTGTTCCAACTTTTTGTATGGATTAAACCTAATTGGGAGAGATCTGCCCTTTGCCCTCTATATCTGTACCTTGAGAAAAGATCAGTTCCCGTTGCCAACAGAAAGATACTCTTGGTGAACGGAAGCCTACAGAGAATTTGGGATCGTTCCCAGGACACTCAACAAGAACCCACGAATCCATAAAGTATTCAATCTAGAACACCTATAATCTAAATAGTTGCAAGGTATTCAATCCAGAACACCAAAGAATAAGTAATGCTCGCTCACAAAAAGAAACTGAATAGTTCACAAAGAAATGTATCGACTCAGGTTGACGTGAATGACATGGCTCTCATTCCTTGAGTAATTAGTGATTAGAAGTTCGTCCCAACTTTTTGTATATATCAAAACTTAATTGAGGGATTTGAACTTTGCTCTGGAAAGAGGAGTTTCAGCTGTCAACGGAGGATACTTTTGGTGTAAAAAATGGATTCTAAAATGAAATTTAATATGAGATTAGTTTAAAATTTCAAACTCTCACTTGATAATTCAGAATTTTGAATTTTCCTACATTTAATATGATCAATCTCTTAGGAACTTAAATAATTGAGAGAACATTCAGTTAAATTCTTCTGTTATTTTACCACACTTTGATAATTGTTCATTCAAACTTTTTATATATAGATATATATTTGGCTAACATAACATAATAAAGGAAAGGTCCATATAGCAAGGAATTAAAGGGAGGAAAAAGAAAGAAAGAAAGTAAAGTTCCGGATTAAGATATAAAGCTGATACACATCGCAAATCTTTGTCCCTGAGTGAAAAAGCTATGGAGAAGAGATTATATTGGCTATTGTTAGTTATTAATTCATTTTTTGTGTTCGTTATTGTTGTAATTATTTTTTTTATATTAATTAGTGCTCAAAAAAGTAACTTTGATATTGCTTTTTCTGATTACTATTAACTAACTTTACTTTCAACATACCCAAAAGAAAAAACTTTGAATTATTGAATCTGTGGCTTCAACTGAGTATATAAATAAGAAAACTGAAGTTGTCTCGTACCAGCTAGACTGTCGGCATACAGTAATTTTTCACAATTGTTATTTAATTTTGACATATTTTAAAGAGATAAATTTGGATACTTTTAGATTTTAGATAATAAAGTTTAGCGTTTAATTAGTTTAGTTTTTTTACACAATAAAATTTTTTAGTGAGTTAGGTCTTGATCACACATATAGAATAAAAAGTATATATCGGGGCATTTTAATTTGAAGAACACATATTTTTTCCATATATTATATAGACTAGAGTATTTAAAAAATTATAGGGCCACTTTGACACGGAATTTCCAAAGATAAGCAATAAATTTTTAAAAAAATTGTTGTAAAATCTGTGGCAAAATAATTATGCAACCGATTTTAGCAAGGGTTTCACTCTTTATATAAATAAAAATACAGAATTGATCCGTGTTTTTTCTTGTGGAATTAATAGTACAGTACACAAAATTAAAATAGATTCACAAGTGGATCTCGTCTCCCCAAAAGTCCCTCTTTATTCAATCAAATTCGAGGGTGCTTCAACCTCGTTAATGGAACCTCTCCAAGAAATTCTTATTCGTCTGCTTATCGTTCCAACTCGGTACACAAATATGCAGTAAATCTCATATCGGGAAGTCTTATGTGTTTTATGAGTTTAAGAGGCTCTCCTACTTAATAGGTTCATCCTTTAAGATAAGATCTCCTTTATTTTTATCATAAATGTGTTCTTATTGAAAGACTGAAGATTCTGACCTGATTGACCAGTCAACTTAACACTGATTATAACCCTCCACATGCGCTTAAAAACACATAGATCAAGGTGAACGTATGAGTTAATGGATCTGGGAGTTTTTCATATTAGACATGATGAACCTCGTAACTTGTTGGTGAAAGTAATTGTGGAAGCTGCTTCGGCCTTCATATTTTGCATGCATGGCACCTTGCTATAGCTCCATGCGTCTATCCTTCAAAGCTTCTTAAATAACTCTCTCTGCAACTTATTAGCAAGCTAGCTCATATTCTCAACCTTAATTACAAAGAGAACACAGAGAAAGAGATCGTTAGAGCTGGTGATGAAGGTGGCTGTGTTGGTTTTCCTGAATAATCACTTTCACTTTAAATTTCGCCGCCGATGCTCATCGCTACTACTGAACCTCCTTGCACACTAATGAAGTGATGTCGTCCTCGTCGTCTGCTTCTGGGTGCTGCGATTCGTGTATGTGCACAACGTCGATGCCTCCTCAATGCCAACGCCTTGATGTAGGAGAAGACTGCCACTCGGCTTGTGACAAGTGTTTGTGTACCATGTCCATTCCTCCACAGTGTCGTTTCTTTGACGTCACTGGCTTCTGCTACGAAGCATCCAGCTCCTATATGATGATGATGATGATGATGATGAGTAAGTTAAGTATCATATATATATATATATATATATATATATATATATAATGTCAGAGCCAAAGCCTCCTTAGCTATATATATATATATATAGCAGGCTTTTTATATATGATGAGTAGCGCTGTAGAAATAAATGAGCTATATATATATCTTAAAATAAAAGGGTGTCATGTATATGCATGCATGCATGGTCTCCAGTTTGGTTCTCTGCAAACTGGTTTTCTGGTTGGTAAACTGGTTCCTTCCTAATTTTCTCTACAAATTTTGGTTTCTGTTCACGATTAATACGAGAATTAATATATATGTAAGTTATATGTATATATACATTGCACAATGATTGGATCAAACTCCTTCAACAGTTAAATCAAGTTAACAAACCAAAATCTCATACAAGTGATGACTACATGATTTTTGACATAAAAAGATTTATTTCTCCGTATCCCAGTTGTACTCCGGACTCATGTTAGGAAAAGTCCTTGAACCACCTTAAAAATTAGGAAGAAAGAATATTGGATAGGAAAACTTTCAAAAATTGTAAATTTATCATTTTTAGAAAATTTTATTCATAATATTCCTTCTCCCTATTTTTCTCTCACTTTTTTTCTCTATTTAAACATAGCCTTAAAGGAATAAGTAAAAAGATAATTCAAAAAAGGGATTAAAAATACAATTTTGCTTTTAAAGTATCTCACATAAGCGCCTGAACTTTATATATATATATATATATATATATATATATATATATATAACAAGAGCATTGAATATTCTAAACTATCTATTGGAGTAGTATCTTAAATGGCCCAAGTTCTTTTTACCAGGATATTTCATGGGTTTTTGGGCATTTGACTTAGATTAAGAATATTTTCATTTTATGGGCCTAAATGTCCTTAAGATGGCCAGGGCCTAAGAAGGAGAATGGCCTCTCCAGTCTCATATCTGCTGCTATCAGCATGCAACTTATATTTTAGTATAGTCTTTTTTTTCCTGTTATAAATTTAAATAAGTTTAACATCAATTCCAAGATACAACCCTAAAATTTAAAGATTATTTATAGAAAATTTATTAAAACATATTATCTGAGCCCTATGACTGAGATAGTCTTTGATATCACATCAGTCTTAAAGCTCTTATAAAAAAACCAGTCAGTCTCAAAGCCAATAGGTATTTTTTCTTTAAAAAAATGTATTCTTTTAATCCTTAATAAATAGCTTAATTAGATAGTTGATATTAATTTTAAATATAAAATTTATTTTATATATGTATCAGCATTTTTATAAATTTCCTATTGATATTTTTTTGACAATAATCAAATAAAAGAATGAATGAGAGAGTTAATAAATATAATTATAGTATTTTAAAAAAATATTATATTAACTAACTTTTTTAATTTAATTAAATTAATTAAATAGATATAATATTAATGACTAGAGGTATATATTGTAAAAATAAATAGTCATGCAATAAAAATGGTCATTTGTACATCAACAAAATCTGATATAGTTGATAGTTAATTAGATCGTTTAAATATGATATTTTAAATTTGTATTAGGTAATATGTATAAAAAATATTTTATTAAAAGATATAAAATTTATTTCTATAATCTCTAAAAATTTTAATTATTAGTTAGGGATATTATCTAGGCTGTAAAACAAAAAAGAGTTCAGTTCACTTATACCCATACATGGCCTCCAGTTTCTGCAAATTGGATTTTGGTCAGATTCTGAATATTTATGGCAGCATTTCTATGCATCATTCCATCTTCGAGGAAACATCAATCCAATTATTGTTTTAAATACTATTCCTTTTTTTGTTTTATAAAATTGCTAAATTAATATTTAATTTTAAAGAGTTTTTATGATGTTCGAGGAAATAAAAGGGTGGGGAGATTTTAATAAATTTGATTTTAAAAAAAATGAGGTTGAAGGTTTTTATTGATTTCTGCTCTTTCTCCTTACATTGCATCTTGTTAAAATTTTATAACTCTACTTGGTCATCTTTTTTTTAAAAAAAAAATTGAATTCATTAAGGAAGTTTATTTGTCAAAAAGAAAAAAGACTCAGGGTATCTTAGAAAATTTAGAGATTGATATTTTGTAATTTAGCAAAACCAAAAAACTATACTATAATATTTGTAAATATTTTTAATTATTATTTATATTCTTTTTATAGAGTCTAGTAATATCCTCACCTCTATTAAGAAACTAATCATTTTAAAAGTTTATTAGAATAGGTTTTACTTCACACTAAAAAGTCTATGACTCATTTTCTTTGTTAAAAGCGAGAATCTGACTTTTTATTATATTTTTTGTGATAAAAAATTTAAATGAATTGAATCCAATGGATTGATCAAGGCTAAAATATATCTCTCATCTTACGGTACAGTTTAGTTTGATAGGATATAAGAATTTTTTTTATAGAAATAGGAGTAAAAATATAATTAGATTAAAAATAAATTTTAAAAATTTATTTGGTAAGTTAAAAATAAATATAGAATTAATGTATATATTTTTTATAACTTAGAATAAAATGATATAAAATATTTTTTTTATAATTTAAAAAAAAATAAATTTATTTAAGAATTTTATAATTTGAGATAAAATAATTTAAAATATTTTATTTATATTTCTCTCATATTATTTTTTAAATTTTTTAATAGAATTAAAATTACTTAAAATATTAAAAATATAAATATAAATAATTTTTATTATAACAACAAAAATGTTCATATCTCTACTCCAACTCTTGCTTTTTTTTTTTTTTTTTTTTTTTGTGAATTGCCTTGTTCGAACTAATGATCTAAGAGGCGAAAACGGACCAATTTTACCATCAAACCATGAGTACGATTGGCTACTCCAACTCTTACTTTTAATTTGGTACTTTTACTTTTATACTACCAAACATATCCTTCAAACTGCGTTTATAAATAGATGGCCCACTAGCAACTTAGTAGCATTTTTCATGAAGAGCATGTTTGGATAAATTTTAAAAAAATTATAAAAAAACTTTTAAATATCTTTTAAAAAAAATTTAGATAAGAGTTTTATAAAAAATATTAATTTTAAATAAATGAATATTTTAATAGTTATTTTTAAAAATATTTTTTAAATTATTAAAAAATGTATAATTTAATTAAAAATAAGAGAGTGGAAAGATGAGAGAGAAAATAAAGTGGAGAAGAATGAGTAGAGATGATATATTGTAAAAAAGATTTAAAATAAAAGAAAAAATATGAGAAAAAATAGAAATAAAATAGTAATTAGATAATTCATAATTTTTTTATTATTTTAAAAGTTATTATTATAAAATTTTAATTTTAAATTACAACTTAATTTATAATTATTATTTTTTAAATTTAAGGCATAAACTCTTAAAACCTTAATTATTCACCCCTCATCCTTCCCATTAGGGTTATACATAATACCCATGGCCCGTTATGCTCTACCAAGTTTGCAAGAAAAATATCCTGCCCAACCCGATAAATATAGGGCAGGGTTGGGCATCGGGCTGTAAAATACAGCCCATACATTTTTCGGGCTGGGCACCGGGCATAGGGGCTGCCCTGCCCTACCCATGAACACCCTTTCTTTTATTTTTTTTATTTTTTCTCTATCTTAGAAGAAAGAATATGATAGCTATCGGTGATTATAAGGTAATTTTAGAAATATAAGTAGTTAAGTAGGTAAGTTGTATCTTTTAATATTTATAACTATACTAATTTTTTCTTTTTTTTTAACTTTATTAATTATCATATAATTACACTACAAATTATAATTATTTATTTTATTTTTTAGATGCTTTATCTTTGTTAATATTAGGGAGATTGATACAAAGTTATAATTATAAACTACTTAGATTTCAACGCTTATTTTTTATATACAATGGATCTCAAAATTTTAATTATTATCTTTGTTCTCTTATTTTTAGTGAATTATAGATATTATTTAACTCTTAAAGACACATGAATATATTATTATTTTAGAAGTTCATAATTACAAATTTTTTTCACAATATAAGTATGACATCATGACTTAGGTATGCTCAGCCCATCCATGCCTAACCCACTCATGTCCAACTCAAAATTATTAAGGTTTTTAACGGGCAAGATCAAATATCAGGTTATAAAATACAACCCATATATCTTTTAAATAAAACACTAAACAGAGTCTACTCTATTCAATCCTGACTATGCACACACTATTTTCCACGCTAAGTTGATCTTCTACGGAGGATTGTTTTCTTCTCTTTTTAATTTTCATTTTTCTTTCAATTGGAGCGCCTCTGTCGTCACTTCTGGACTCTGTTCAGTGACCGAGGAGTCATACAAAGGGATTTGATTTAGTTCTGGGAGCGTCCATCGGTTCACCATGATTCTCAAGTACAGTTTATTGAGTCATTTCCCCACTTGGTTGGTACCTCTCTGTTCATATTTTTCTTTATTCTTCTTCTTCTTTGTTCAATTCTTCCATTTCTCTCGAGCTGTTGAATTGACTTTCTTAAAATTCTAGTGTGCACTTTTCTCTTTGGAAATTTTTGTTTTCAGATGCTTACCTTCTTCGGATTTTTCCTGTTACATTTGTGAACCCTTTTCTCAGTTCTATCTAACTTCTACTATGAAATGGTGATACACTGGCAGCGACTTTTTTTTTTTTTTTGTGTTCTTTGACTAAACTCCTCGTTTTTCTTCGCGGTATGAAGTATTCAAATGTTTCTGCATTTGGAAACCTTGTGGGTTCTTGTTTCAGTACTGATGCAGTTGAATTCCATCCGATAGTAGTTCACTACTGTGGTTTCATGCTGGGAAAGATTTTGAATTTACTTGAAGAGAAATTATCAGGATGCATACGGCATAGAAAAAAGGATTAGGACATTCAAAGAAATAATCCTGTATTTATATAATCGGGAAGAGAATTATATTAATTTGCTATTTTAAATCTGGAGAACAAGCAACTACTCAGAGTGCCAGAACCAGAACTCCAAAGCATGCCCTGATAGAAAATATTTCATGTGCAGTCGCCATCTTGAGCAGCCTTTGTCTGACTGTTGATTGATTCTTTTTCTACATGTCCAGCTAACAACTTACCGACCACATTTGTTCAATTTTGTGTTAATTATATATACATCAACAACAAAAAACCTTATCCCACTAAGCGGGCCAACTAGATAGATTACATTATATCATTGTGTTCTATAAAAAATTAAATTTTTAGATAAATTGTTGACCAAAAGAACCCATTTTTTTATTATTCTCTTTGGTCTTTCTCTATCTTTTTTTACCCGACTTTATATTATTTGATCTAACCTCCCAGTGCATTCGATAGCCTTTTTTATACATATCCAAACTATCTCAAACAAATTTTTACTATTTTCTACTCAATAGGTGTCATTCTAACTTTTCTCTATGTATATTCTTTATGCATCTTATTTTTTATTGTGTGCTCCCAAATCCATTTTAATATCCTTGTCTCAGTTATCCCCACTCTATGATCCTATTTTCCCTTTAAAGCGCTACATTAGTGCGATAGAATTTTCCTTTGATTTTATTAGGTACTTTCCGATAGAATTATGTATATTGGCCAATATTAAATGATCGCTTAGATTGTTATTCATTAATTATGATCCTTTTATCTAAACTCTTTTGGGTTCTGTTAACCAATGGATAGCAATCACATAAACATGTATCTTAATATCTACTGCAACAAATAAATTTGTCATAATTTGGCTTACCAGAGGTCCAAGGATATTATGTTGCTCCTGTGTCCTTAATATTCCTCTCTTTTGCAGGCTCCTCGGCAGCTAACAACAGGGAAACTGAAAGAACGATGCCAGAGCATTTCAAAGCAAGCAGGCTCTAGCAGTGGAGAAAATTAAGATAAACTTCATTTTACAGCAATATAATGAATGGAAAAACTGAAATCGGTACTGACTTCTGGGTGGAGGAATCCAATGGACAAGTTTATGCACCAACAAGATCAAAAAGGAAAGTGAGATCAAAGAAGAAGGAGTACATTGGATGGGGATCGACACTACTAATTTCATTTCTCAAGTCAATTGGTAAAGATACTAGCAAGCCATTAACTCAATATAATGTAACTGCTATTGTAAATGAGTATGTTGTGAGGAATAACCTTATTCATCCTCAAAAGAAGAAAAGAATTGTTTGTGATGAAAGGCTCCATTCACTGTTTGGAAGGAAATCAATTGGCCGAATCAAAGTCCATGAGATGCTGGAGTCACACTTTGCTGCAAACTGTGAAGAATCTTCTGAGGATTCTTTATTAAACTCTGGTGATGATGAGCACACCTTGGCAACGTGTGTATCCCCAAAGACAACAACATCAGAGACTAGGACTCTATCAAAGAAAAGGGTTTCGAAAAAACCTAAGAGCTGTTTTGCTGCCATCATTCCTGCTAATATCAAGCTAGTATATTTGAGGAAGGGCCTAGTTCAGGACCTTCTTAAAGACCCTGAAACTTTTGAGAGTAAATTAGTTGGAAGTTTTATTAGAATAAGATGTGACCCAAATGATTATCTTCAGAAGAACTCCCACCAGCTTCTGCAAGTTACAGGTAATTCGTTTGCTGTAGGGTATGTCATTTCATGATCATATATGCTTCTACTTGAGCTTTTTAAATGTACAAGTTGCTTCTAAAATTATCCCCCGGCATACTTCTAAAATGATCTCTCCAAAAGCAGCAGCATGGATTTGCTTTCTGAAAAACTTATAAAAACACTTGAATTCATCCTTGACTAGTTATTTTAAGAAATGGAAGCCTCTCAATAAAATCAGCCTTAAACTTTATCATAATCTTATGTGTTTGTCTACATATTAAGTATTCATCTTTGATAGTTGATGTGTTTCATATAGGGTTCATGAACTTGGGTTATCTGGAGGCCTAATTGACCATTTTATTATTTACAATGACAATGAACTAATAGAAGTTATCATTCTTATCTGTCATAGTTGTAAATTCAAGATGTTAGTACTTGTATAGATCTTAGATCCATTGTATACCACCTGTTTGCTCTGTGTAATCATTTCCATTCTTCCATTAAAGGATGTCCATCTGGAAGAAATGAATATCTACTCAAAGCTGTTATTTGTTATCTACCTTTTGTATCTGTAGCTTGAACAGCACAACTATATACTTAATGTCAAAAAGATGTCGCCAGGTGAACCAAGGATGTTGGAGTCTTGAGAATTCTTAATTATGCTCTGCAGGTTTAAGCCCTCTAATAAAGATATCTTGTGCTAGAAATCATGGTCTTTAACACCTTTATGCTTATCAGTTAAAATTGTTGCTATTTCATATGCCTCTCTTAAAAGATCTGCAGGTGATCACTATTTATCCGTGCTCCTCATTGATGATTCTCTAGGCTTAATACTATTGTATGGTCTCTTTGATAATTATCTTTTCACGTTACATGCTAAACACCATTTGTTTGTGTTTCACATGAACTGAATATTTATAATATAATTCTCCCTGGGCTATCCTTTAGGTATAAAGAAGTGCCCTGGAATGAAAGATGTGAGTGGGGAAATTCTCCTTCAAGTTTCTGGTTTTTTTAAAGATGTTCGCATTCACATGCTTTCTGATGATGACTTCTCTGAGGTATGACTGATATTTCATTTTTGTTTAAAATTTTATTTAGCAAAAATGATCACTTGAGCACTAAGTCAAAAGTGTAAAATTGCTTCTAGCATGCTTTATTAGAGACGTGTTGCAGCTTTACGTGGTTGCTCTACTTCACTATGATATTTATCATGTTCCAGAAATGTCTACTTTACATTATATCTATAATACTAAATAGTAGACAGAAGGGAGGAGAGTGAGTAAGCAGCATCAATGCTCGGCCAGCCTATGGGAAGGGGTTGAGAATTGTCCTCTATAAAAAAGAGAGAAGAGTGAGGAGAGGGATGAAAGGTGTTAGGGAAAAACTACAATAAATTCAAAATGGTCTCTATAAAGGGATCCCATTATAAGAAAATAAAATAAATAACAATTCACGAAATGTATAAACAAATAAAAGTTTGAAAATACATAAAACTAAAACATGTCTAAACTAGAGTTTCCTATGCCTAGAATAAGTTTTCCAGAACTTTTCATTAATCTATTAAATTTTGCCTTCAAAGTTTTTTTGGTGTATAGTAATGGTTTTGGTTTCAGGAGGAGTGTGATGATTTTTGTCAGAGAGTAAAAGTTGGCTTGCTCAAGAGGCCTATGGCTGTAAGTTTTGTTTTAAAATTCAAGTACGTCTAAGAAATGTAGTTTCTGCTATGCTGCAGAACATTATAATGCTTTAAATTATGGACGGCAAGGAATAATCCCCCGTGTCTGTCTTCATAAATGAAAGGCGAGCCTTGCTAGGTTTGATTTGATTGTTAAATGTTAACATCCTCAGATATAAACAAGGGGATATACCAATTTGGAATTTGATACTGACTATTCCATTGTCTGTGGAGGCAATTGCTGCTCAATATATCCATAAATAAAAAATAAACTTATTGATGAGCTTGTGTAAATATTGTAATCTCCAGCATCTTTCTTTTCTATTTTCTTCATTAAATAATGTGTTTGTGCTATATGTTGTAGGTGGATTTTGAGCAGAAGGCTAGAATATTGCACGAGGATATGACAAAGCATGTGAGTATTTATTCATTGTTGTCATGGAGTTAATTATGTAAACATTTTTCAATATATGTTTTGAGGTCATGCCTCATTCTCGTGTCCTATGTCAATGCTTCAGATATTACAACTTCGTGTGCTTTACATGCTTGTTTTGACTATCTTCAACATCTTGCTCTTTTGATTCTTCACCTGACTTTGTTTCTTTCTCATTATTTGGTGAATTCGTTCTAGTGGCTTGCAAGAGAACTTGCTATGTTACGGAATCTTATTGAACGAGCTAATGAAAGGGGTTGGCGCAAAGAATATCCTTTCCTAATTGTGGACGAAATTCTTTTATGTATTATGGTAATATCTCTCTATCTGTTTTTGTTAGAATGTGATAACATGTAGTGAGTGGTCAAGCTTATGCATTACTTGGGTAGTACAACTAAATGCGTGATCTTTATAGTTTCCCGTGTTCAGATGGATGGATTTCTTCAGCGCCTTCCAATCAAGTTAAGGGAAATAGTAGCAAAATGCATATGCGGCAATCCTTTTTCAGTTTAAAGTTGTACAGTTCTAACAGAGAGTTGTCTGGCTTGCTAGTGTATTTGTTTTTATATTGACATCTTAATATGATAACGTGTGACATAATCAACTTGATTTTGTATTTTTAATGACTTGTAACATACTGGTGATGGAGTGAGTTCTACAACCCATTCAACTTCTGTTAGTTGTCAGTTGTCACACACACGCCCAAGAGTAGCTTCTATGCTTCACTGATGTAACGCACATCGGTTAAACTTTTTGTTTAGTCTTTCTGAATCCCTTCTAAATGAAGTGGCTTTTAATTCCTGTACATGTTTTTTTTTCTTTTGACCAAATTCCTGTACATATTCATGAAAGGAAATCTCTGTTAGGATGATTAACGGTGTGCGCTAAAATTATGTTGAGTATCATGTGTCATGTTACATATCTTGAGAGATTCTAGTCAAAATGCTGGAAGAAAGCTTTTCTATAAAAAGATGGATTCCTTAATTAATAGGAAGTACACTGGATGAGTACCTACAGAGAAAGGCGAAGCTTCAGACTCAAGAAGAACAGGCACGGCTGTTGCAGGAAATTCCATCTGTTATTGCAGATGACATAGAATCAGAATCTGCAGCACCTGATGTTTCAAAAGAAAAGATGGAAAACGATTCACCTGAATTATTACAGACTACATGTAAGGAGGCACCTTTGCTGACCGAGGTTCAAAAGGAAGTTAGAGATGCTTCTGAACCTGAGTGTACAACAATGGATATTGCTGACTGTGCAAGACATGAAAACAATTCACCTAAGTCAATTCTCAGGGGATCCTCAGAAGTTCCACGTGACATGCCTGCAAGTGGAACTGCTTATTCTCATGAACCTGTTTCTGCAGGTACGTTATAAACCTTCCGCTTTTCGACTTTTCATCTCAAACTAGCAATTCCAACATGAAAACCACAATTAACATGTCAGAAAATTAGTCATTTGAAGCCAAAGTGTGATCTGATTTGGATGAAATCAATTACTTTTGCAACCCGTCTAACCCTATGGCACGATCAGTATTGTATTTATCTCCATCTAGACATGGTATGAAACTCCAAAATAACTAGCTAAATGTCAGAAATCTTGATAATTCTTATGGTGGTGATGGGGAACTCTCTTCGAAAAGCTAGTATTGAAGTGGGAGAACTAACATGTTTAAATATCAAATTAAACATCTCAACATACAATCAAACCCCTTTGATATCATTGCTGTACTTTGGCATGCTTTTGCAGAAAATTGCAACGGCATTCATACTCCACAGCAACCAGTGCAACAACTAGACCTTACATGTGAGAATGGTGGTGTAGCTGAACTTGAGAAAGCTAGTCTCTCAACAAACACCGAACAAACCTATTCCACCATCTGAGGTAATCGAATTAAGCGATGATGGTGATGATGATGATGATGATGATGATGATAAGGAAACTGAACAACCAAGCTCTGCGAAACAGACTACTGCTATGATAATGGACCGGTCGATAGGATGGTACTACAGAGATCCTCAGGGCCGTGAGCAGGGACCATTTTCAATAGATTTTCTAAAACGCTGGAGCGATGCTAACTACTTTCCTTCAGATTTTAAGGTTTGGAGGGCAGGGCAAAGGCCGGATGAATGTGTATTGTTGGTAGATGTTCTTCACTGGTTTTTTCCCTTTTGATCAATTGCAGACCATGAAGTATGGATACTCCAAAAAAAGAAGTCTTGTGCCCATAGCCACACACAACACTGACGTTGGATGAATTCTTCATAACATTTGTAAACCTTAGATTTTTCATGTGTCATTGTATTCATGCATCTTGGATTCCATATGATCATAATTATGTTTTTTGGGGGCATGATAATAATTAGTTTAGGTCAATTCTGTCTAATCCATCTGCTACGTGCAACCTGCAATTTACATTTGTATTGGTGAATTTATGCTCACAGATTGATCATACTCTCTCTCCGGTGGCTGTCACACACACACAAACACACACGAGAACACAATCCTTGCATTTCCAGCATTGGTCATTATGATAAGGATGCATATCAGGTTTCTGATTAATTTGAAATTTCTATCATGTTAATTATCACAAAAATTAGTATCTAATTTATTTATTTTTGAAATTTTTTGAAGTTGGTCCATATATTTTTTTTATTCATATTTTAGTAAAGGGAATGTATATATTGTCTAACTATATATATTATATCCAGTGATATTGGATCCAATTTGAGCATCACAAGCTGAAATAGGAGGTAACCGCCATTATGATAATTTATAATTTAGTTCTTAAAGTTCAATTAAAACATTAACAACTCCAAATCATACAAAAAACTCATCCATACTTTTTTTTATTAAACCTCAAACCGAGATTAATCCCCTCTCTCCCTCTCTCTCTCCATGCAAAATCTCTTCTTTACCCTCCCCGGGAAATACGAAGGAACACGTACACATGGGGTATGTAGTACACTATTGGCCCCCAAAAATTATAGTTTGACCCCTCAATTTTTCAACTTGTTTTGGGTGTTCCCCTACACTTTTTTTTTTTCAGTCTTCTTTTGACTTTTGGAAGTTACAATTGTATTAGTTGAAAATGGAAAACAAATGCTTCCCACAACCATTTATGCGCTTGGAATTTACATCTTATTTAAAACTTTAGTATTTTAATTACATATCCAAACATATACACTATTTTATTTGTAAATAAAATTCAAACAAAATCCCCTAAAAAATAGCTCCTGACGTATCGTGCTTTAAGGGCTGCTTTTGGCTCTGCGAATAAAATATCATACCCTTAACATACTCTGCATAATCTCTCTTTAATATCCCTTACCTGGAAAAAGTCCATTATCTAAACCAAAAACTACCACATCAATTATAATCACCAGATCATAACCAGGGGAAAATTTATACCCTTAGAATGAAATTTCTCAAGATGAGCACAATGGTGTCCCTGGAGCTGCAAAAAGAGCATAGTATCTAAATATCAAAAGCAGAGTACAAAAGGCATTCAAGAGAGTAGTACAACAACTATATAGAGTAGTCTCCAAATCCAAATAGAATCATCAATCTGGTTCATGTTAATATAATTGTACCTTTAAAGCAGTAAAAAATATGTGTTAAGTGTCTATATAACAAATAATTGTCACTTACCCAATGGCATCTGTCGAGTTGTTTTATGTTCGTAAAAGAAGCTGATCACCATTAGAACAAATCATTACAAATTCCGAAACATGTCCATAAGGAATCACAACCTACACGGGAAACAGAAAGGAGATAAAGAAACTAGCTTATCGCCCAAAAATACTCTTACATAGTTTGCTATAACCATGCTAGCTGCAGGGCTGATCAGCTTTCATTAACTACTGTGTAACTTCTGCTAGTGACCTTTTCTAATAGAACTTCAAGAAAGGGTTCAAGTGGTTAAAGGAAGATATCAAGAAGATTTTAAAAAAAAATCCATTAACTCTTTCCGTTTCTTCTGATACTCATTTAGTGAGAAAATCATGTCATTAGACACAAAATCGAAAGATAGTCACTGAGACAATCCACAAATTTCAGAGACAAAACACTAATCTCCATCAAGAATATACTATGAGGAATGGTGGCTGGAAGGATCAACAATTTTCCAAGGGATAAGATTTGTGTTTTATAATAGAAATAAGTGATGGCGGAGGAAGGACTATGTTTGACAGTATGCCTCTTAAGGTAGCATTTGGCAAGAGGAAATCCTAATTACCCAAATCCTAAGAATAAGATATATCAGAACGAGCTATATGACAGATTTAAAATACTTCAGTAAATAAGTTTGATTGTGTAAGAAATACAGAACAATGAATCGAGGAAACACACACTGACGGATGGAGAAAAATTTTCTGAGACTACAACTACACTTGGTCCCCTGCATTTGATGCTGTAGCCATGCCTCTTAATGGCCAGAGTAGCTGGTTCCCATATATCAAGATATCCAGTCTGTAAAATCAACCCAAAGATATTTTAAAACAGAAGCTCTTCATGAAAACACCAAGATAAGATTTTGCATAATGATAGAAAGGAGAAAATTAAAATAAATAAGAAACAACTTTCTTTCAGTGAATTACCGAAAGAGAGACTTCATAAGAAGCATGTCCACTATGAAGAGTCATCTCAATGTAGCTCTGCATTTCAGAATCTGAGAACAGAAAGACAATTACTCAATAAACTATAAGTCTCTGCTCTTAGGAGGATGTGTAATCCTCCTCATTTGCAATGCCTTCCTTCGTTGCTAACAACTTTATTAATAAAGAAAACAAAACGAAATGGAGAGAATTGAATTCTTGAAAGTGAAGTACAACGATGGAGTGATCATGGAAACAAGTTTGCCTCTAGAATCACTTGGGACAAGGCAATAAAACATAATTAAAACAATAGAGATAGAAATAATAACAACAAATATCAGTAAAGAGATGCAAATGTAGGAGCTATGAAAGCAACAGAGTTGACTTGATCCTATGATTCATGGGATTGAATCCCTAGATCTCGGAAAAACGATAGTTTGCCAATGCAAAAGTAATCCCATCAAGTTTCTTAGAAACTCACAGTAAATTTGCAATGTTTTGCTTCATACCCACCTCTACCTCATATCTCGCAAAGACCGTAGCAGCTACAAGCTATTTTGAGTTGCTGGACTTAGAAAAGATTAAGTATTCTACAGGCACTCACCAGAAGTGATCTTTTTCTTATCATTTGCATAAGCCATCACAGGTTCTCCCTACAATAACAAAGAATGCAAATAATATTTAGTTAAATTGCTGAAAAAGTACCCCCTCTCTCTCTCTCTCTGTTTTTTTTTTCTTTTGATCCCATGAGTATGTAAAGACTCCTCAATACACTTCTCTAACCAATAAAATACTATAATTTAAGATCATTGATAGTTGACACTTAAAACAAATATTTCATTGACAAGAAGTGTATCAACATTCAAGTATCATCATGCAGATTATCATGAGATAAATGTAACTGTCTCAGAAGTGAGAAAAAGTACCTTGCGATTCCTGTCATCTAGAGGCAGAACTTGAACGGAAAGGTACGTATCAACATCATCAGCAGTGACAAGATAGTTGGGTCGCATTGCCCCTATATTTTTTGTCACAAAATTAATGACTCAGGTCTTCTTGTTAGAAAGGAACAAAGGGTAAACATAATCTAGAACAAGAAAATACCATCAATAATATTAACAGATCCATCTTCAAAATGCCGAATCCACTGGAAAACCAGAAGGAGGGGCACAAAAGGTAATGTTAAGCATGGCAGTTATCTCACATAAAAAAAATGTACTAGGTATTAAAAGGAAAAAAATTCACCTCAAAGTTACAAATGCTGGTGCCATTGATAGAGAATCCACATGCCAGAAGTTCCCTTCCTGGTAAAGCGTCTCCGAAAATTTGGAGATCCTCTAAAGCTGGTAGAGGATCATCATCTGCATCTGCATAATGCATTTACTGCCAAAATTAGTGCTTTGATTAACAAAGTTCAAAACACCCTCAGAAGATGGAGAAAGGCTTGATTGGAAAGGATGGGCTAAGAGGCATGGTTGCACTGGTTATAAAAAGAAAGTTACCTGAACTCCGATTGGAGGAAGTTTCTCTCCCATTCCGATTTGCGTCTCCATGATCATCGTTCACCCCTACATTGTTACTCTCAGGTTCACGAGATGTGCCGCCCTCGCCCGTCTTCGTGGGCACAACATAGAATGAATTCTCGCTTGTTATTTGTCCCCCTGATTCATCAGCTTCTACCTTATTTGCCACACCATCAAGTCCGACCAAGTTGCTACTATGACCGCCCGATATGTCCCTATCAGAAACCGACTGAGGGACCAGTCCCATCCTATCTTGATTCTGGGAACATGAAAAACAAAATCAGAATGTAGCATTTTACAACAGAATTCAGTACGTCAGTATCTGCTGAACATACCTCATTGCGAATAAGTTGTTCCTGCAAATGTTTAAACAAAACCTGCGAAGGAGAGCTTCTTATTATGAATCAAGCCATGCGATTAATTTAGAATCACCATCACCAATCTAGTCTAAAACGAGTATTGTACTGAATAATTGGATAGTTCTCAAGTTTTCTTTCCGCGATGGAAAATCAACTGACGATAACCGAATGGATCCTAGTCATAGTAATTCAATCATCAATCAATTTTACTGATAAAAGCAAACCATGATATATATAAATAGAGGGGGAGACAAATGATTATGTGAAGGAATCTGAATGGGCTGACTTATTAATTTTTATAATGCTGCTTCTGTAATTTATATCATATTGATGATATAAATTCCACGAGGTAATTTACAGTTCATCCTCTGGTATTATTTAAAAAAGTATAAACTTTATCTTAATTTTAAATTATGAATGAGTTTAAATTTTTTTAAAATTTTTTTGTACAACAAACAAAATCATATTGATGATGAAACAAGTCTCTCTCTCTCTGTCATATGTGACGTGTTTACTACTTTGAAATTAATATATTACTTAGTTTTATAAATCTGTAAATTTATCAATACCTATTAAAAGAAAAAATAATACTCAAATTCTAAATAGAATAATTAGATATAAAATCTGTTTCAATCCTAAATATAATCTTAATTTACTGTCTTTTAAAATTATAATTTTACTCAAAATATTTATATATAGTTATATATATTAATAAAATTTTTATTAAAAATAGTTTAAATGTACTTAATTAAAGAGGTATTTTAAAAAAATTAAAATATAATTATTATAAAAAATTAATTATTTAATTTATCTAAATTAAATAAATAGATTTTATATTAAATATACTATTGTTAGAATGAGCAGAATATTTAAGGAAAACAGTGAAGGAAAGTGGGGGGGAAAACAAGAAGAAAGAAAGAAAAGGATTTACCTTGAGATTGCTAACAACAGAGCGAGCATCAGGATCAGGTGGCTGGAGGGAATAGTGAGCCAGAAGAGGAAGCACCGTTGACATAAATGTGAATCTTTCTTCCTCTGCATTCTGACACAACGCAACAGTCAAAAAGCACCAACTTCTAAACTCGTTCCAAATTCCAATCATTCAAACCACATCAACCCCAACAAAAATATATTTAATGCTGGCCTTTTTTTAATTATATTTTTCAACTCTTCCGCTCCTAAATTTTAAAAACATAGGATTCAATTTTTAAGATTCAATTTTTAAAATATGTGTTTGAATAAATTTTTAAAAAATATAGTTAGATAATTTTTGTAAAAGGATTTTTGAAGAAGAATTTATAAAAAAAATAGTTTTAAAAATATGACTATATAGATAGTTATTAGCAGAAGAATTTTTATGATTAATAAATTATTAGAAAGAATATGAGGTAGAAAAAAAAATTAGCCTCACATGTACTCCCCTGTTTATCCTTGTTCCTTTTCTTTCTCTCACAATTGACAGAAGCAGGTGGCGAAATGGAAACGATGGGCAGAGATGAGGGTGATAATGGATGAAAGGTGATGACGGATGGAGGTGATCGACAAAAATGAGGTCAGAGAAATGCTACCCATAGCTTATAGCGACCGACAATTCACGAGCTACGACCCATGGCAAGCAACGATAGCAAGCGACAATAGACAACCTACGGCTTGTAGTGACCCACGAGCGATGACGGCAATAATGACACAGAGGGGAGCAATACAGTGACACTGACATGAAGGAGAAGAAGAGAGAAAAGAAAAAGAAGAGGAGAGAGTAGAAAAAATATGGACAAAATATTAAATATGTAGTCCATAAACTTTTATTATTTTAAATACTAGTCCTATTAATTTATTTGAAATCATAATTTTACTCATAAACTTTTTTAAATAAATATAATTATTTATTTTTAAAAAAATTAAACCTAATTTTTTTCTAAACAAGTTTCTAAAATCATAATTTTCATGGTTTTCAAACGGCCTATATATACTTACGGCTATGTGAATTTCCAATCTTAGGAAGATAGAATAGATTATATAATTTAGTTTAATTTCAGTGAAATTATAATTATTCTTGATATAATTTTTAAAATTTTGCCAAAATTACGCATGCACCTATTATATTAAATTTTAATCATTAAATCGTAGTGTTGTTTTTAAAAAATTGTCATGTTATAGTCACAAATAATTAATTAAAAACTACGAATTAGTACGAGTTTAACATGAGAGGAAATTTTGGGAGTGAAGAAGGAAAGAGCAGTAAAAGGGCGGGGAAATTCCTCATGAAAGAAAGAAACTCGTTGGCGATTGATAAGCATAGAAAATTGAAATTGATTAGGAGAATGCGATGCCTGCATGGCGTATGCGAGATGAATATTCTCTTCAACAATCTGCTGTCTGTATGATGAAGCTTTCGATTCTGCATCTTCTAGGTTTTGTGGCTGTTGATCAAAGGCCTTCGGACACAAATTCCTACTATAATAAACTAATTACCCAGGAATTTAAGCCAAAGGAGCTCAAGAATTTGAAGCATACCACATAGAAATCTGCAATACGCTTTTGCAGATCATTATTTTCACGGCGTATTTGTGCTTCCTGCAACAAAAACACCACTAACTCGCAAGACTTGACAAGAATGAAATTCATGAATAATAAACCCTATTGTTACCTTGATGGAATAATCCGCTAGACGCTTCCTTAGCTGAATGGTCTCTCTCTCATTCTCCCGAATCTTTGCGACGAGCTCCTAAATTCAATTTGAGTGATTTTGATCCGATCGATTCAACTAAAAATTGAATGGAATTGATTTCGAAGAACTATTGAGAAACTGAGATTTCAGTACCTGGTTTTCTGAGCTATTTGTAGACTTGGATGCTTCAGGTTCCGCCATATTGAAGAGAAATTGAGCTTATTGTGAATGAAGAATAATGAAGAGGCTTCATATCTTGCAGGTCTTTCTTCCATTGACTCATATCTTGCTTCGTTGAACTACCATATTTGTACTGAGATTTTTTTTAAAAAAAAAAATCGCCATTGACTTCAGGGTGAAAAATATGATTTATTTTGTGATAAAGGAGAAGAAATTTGTGTGGAAAGGAATAGAAGTCCAAAGGCATACGACACCTTATGCATCTATGAGAGTTCTTATTTCTTTTCCTTGTTGATCTTGAAGATGACACTTTTAACCTCTTGGATCGTGTTTTCTTCTGCTACCTATTTAACTCTTGTTTATTTCCTTCTAAGGCCTGGCCTGCTTCTCGTGATTTTCATTCCTTCTTTTTTAATGTGAAGGACAAGGACTAAGTACTAGGCTTTTGGATTTAGGTTTCTGTATAACCCATCATGATCTATAGGTTAAGCTGACAAAAAGATAAGATATATAATTATTTAGAGTATATTTGATATTTGAAGAGTACTATTTTATTATGGTTCTAGTTGCGGTATTTGGGGAGGTATCGTAACTCCTAGATATTTAAATTTATGCTTGATTGATATCGCCTAGGAGGAATAGAGATTTTATCCTACCATTAGATTATGGGTAAATTCAACCCCTTTTCAAAAAATTTTATACAAAAAAAAAGGTTTCAGGTATAATATAATAGGCTAATCCCTACCAAATCAAAATTTAAATTTCTATTGAAAAATATATTCATATTTAGTATCTAATAGTACCTCTAATAAGATTATTTTAAATGAGTATATCTATCCTTAGCATAAAAAATGATGGAAAAGAAGGAAAACCATTTTTTTTAACAATGAAATAAAATTTTGAAAAATGAAAATGTTATTTTAATTGCAAATATATCCTCACGAGAACCACACATGCGTTTTATAAGCTATTATTTGTAATGAAAAAAATAATTTAATCATTTAGATATGTTGAAGATCTTATGGCACAATTTTCATCACTCTAAAAATTGAGAAACAATTCCCTGTAGCAGTTTCAACGCATGATCTTAAATATGATCAATTCAATGCTCATTTGCTTGTGATAATGAACTAGATGCTTGGATCTCAATTATATTCCGTATATTCCAACCATATTACAGTGCTAAGTGCATGTTGCCAAAGAAAAAGACTATGGTATGTTTGATTTTCGCTTCGTCACAAGTACATTGGACAAACTGAAAAGCTAGTACTTGAGTATATTTATTTCTAAAGTGATCATATTCAAGATATTATTAGACACTAAATGTAAACATCTCATTTAATAGAGGCTCATATTAAGAATCAAATGTCATTACATCAAAAACAGCTTGGCATATTAAGATTGAACAGTCGGAGCAATGTTTGAACATCAAAACAAATAAGCACTGATTGGCAAACTAATATGGACAACTATGAGGAAGCAGCAAGTTCGAGAGTTTCTAAAGCATGCTTAGCAACTTTGGGCTCTTGATGAACCACTCAACTCTCTGGCATTAATAAACTAGTCATCGTTCTCCATCTTCTTGGCCAGAACCATATGATAGAGCTTCTCAATACCCGATATATTGGATGGGAATCCTTCTTGTTTCTATGTAGTATTAAAATCACCATATAATTAAAGAAACTAATCTCTAACAATATAACCAATAAGTTTTAAACATTCACTGAAAAAATTGTCTACATTTAATATTTAACAGTATATCAAATAATATTAATAACTCTACCAAAAAACGCCTTAATCTCTATTTCACGTTCCTTTTGGTACACATCTGAACATCTGAAATATGATACTGCATGCACTCCCAAATTTGTCGTCATCTAGAAATTATATGATTATTCATTTATTATTTTTTTATGATTATTATTCATTTATTATTGACAATACAGTTCAAATCTTCTATTTACATACTCCCTCAAATTTATTAGAATCAATATATCGACAGTTAAGAACCTTCTCGTACTTCAACACACTAATGATCGAAAATAGGATATGTGTGCAACTAACTGCATCTTAGCACAAAGATACTTGAATAAACCACGGTAAATTTGTCAAACAACAAATCTTCGATTCCTTCGAGGATAATGTAACGATGAGAATGTAAGATGCCCCACTTCCTATAACACTTGAAAGATTTATGGTTTAGTTATGGGATCCCAGGAATTTGTATACCTCAAATTCCTTAGAATCTTGCACATTATAAGTGAGTCCCAAGAATTGGGTAGATCATCAAAATTGACACTTGATTGATTTAAAGGATCCAACAGGCTTATGCGCACAAAGATATGCACAAACCATTGACAGTACAGAAAGCAAAGCAAAAATTGATTTACAAGATGGGAGGAAAGAAACTAGAAAACATGGAATGTAATGGTGTGACTGCACAAAGAAGATTACATTTCAACCTAAGACTACCCTTTCAAAAGAAAAACAAATAATTTAGGTTGCTAACAAAACACACTACTTCCTGTGCCCATCCTTCCTATATCATTCCACTGACCCCTGAAACTGTGTACGAAGCAGTTGGTTTTCCCTTACTTGTTAAAGAATAGTCCTTTCTTCTTTCCTCTCCTTTTCTCCCCAGCCTGCAGAAGCACAGAAAGGTCAAAACCCAGGTGCCACTTCTGTTACTGTTTAATGTTTGTAGCTAAATACATGTCACAATAATCTTAGGAACATATATAGTAATAATATTATTTATGCAGCAAGACAATTTATATACTACTCCGCCAAGTTTGTAGTGTAATTTGAACTATAAACTAGACCCTTATATTAAGGACTAGAGGAGTATTATTTTTAAGATAATACCAAGTATTCTAGAAATAAAATGCTAAATGCACTAAGCTGGCGGCCTCAAGATCAATAGAGGAAGAGATTTATGCAATATTTGATGTGCAGAAAAGTGTTTTCTAGAAAGGAAATAGGAAAGCACACTGTGCGCTTTCCTATTTTCTTTTTTGAAAAAAGCTTTTCTGCATACCAAACATTGCCTTATAGTCCGAAAAATTTCCAAGGTACCCCAAACATGGGTGTCTGATATTTGATAGTAAACAAAGTAACAGGAGGATTATTTTAAAAGGAACAGGTCAAAGTGAAAAAAAGTTTAACATATACCCGTAGGATGAACAATCTCAAGGTGAGCACAATCGTGTCTCTCCAACTGCAGAAGTTGCAAAAAAATACTAAATATCAAGAGCAGAAACCAATAAACATTTAATATAACAAAGATCAGGAAACTATATGAAATTTTGCTTTACCCGGTGACATCTGTTGGGCTGTTTTCAGCTCGCAATAGATGCTCAACACCACTAGAACCAATTATTACAAATTCTAAAACATTTCCATAAGGAATCACAACCTACAAAAGGAAACAAAAAAGAAGATAAAGAAATAGCCAACCACCAAGGATAATGTGTCATAAACATGCACGTAACAGAAAAAAGCAATTTAGAACAGCTCGCTATAACATCATAGCAATACAGTTGGTTAGCTTTCATTTAACAGAACAGCTCACTGCAACATGGTGTATCTTTTACAACATTACAACCGGACTTCTCAATTTTATACCCTTCAATGCCATCACCTCTTACCAGGCCGCAACCCAATACTAATTTCCACCAAGAACTAGCAGCCTTAAATTGAGGAATGTCGGCATGAGAGGATCAACCATTATTGATTATTTGTTGGAAGTAAAAGAAGCATGAATCACTATGCTTAACAGTATGACTCTTAAGTTGGCCTTTTGTGAGGTGCATTTTGAGTAAATAGGAGTAGGACTTGTATAGGTTGCTGCTCTCTTTAGTTAGGTTCTAGTTCAGGTAGTTAGAATATAAGTGCTTGATATGTTTCTTACTACGTCTTCCCATTCTTTGTATCAAGCAAAAGTTCTCTGATCAATAAGATTAACCCATGAAATTTTCCGTTTGTTCACGATACAAATAAGTCTCAAGTTAACATACGTCATAACTTTGACAAAAATTCTGAAAATTCCATAAATCATAAATTTCTCTTGAATAAATTTCCAACAAATTGGATCATGAAAATGTACAATTACTAATAGCCAACTACAATTTTGTATTTCCTTGATGTATTCATAACTTAAATAGCAGCCGACCAAAATGCTTTAACAAACTCAGTATTATAGTAAATAAGGAGACATACACTGATAGACGAAGAAAATTTTTCTGCAGCCCCAACTCCACTTGGTCCACTGCATTTGATACTGTACCCTTCCCTCTTAATGGTAAGGGTAGCTGGTTCCCATATATCCAGATATCCAGTCTATAAAGGTAATCCAGAATTTTTTTCAAAACAGTTAGAGCTTTTCGTTAGAGGATAGTAAAATAAAATTTTGCATAGACAGACAAAGGAAACTTAAAATAGATAAGAAACTGCTATCATTGAATTACCGAAAGAGAAACTTTATATGATGCAAGTCCACTATAAAGGGTCTTCTCAATGCAGCTCTGCATTTCAGGGTCTGAAAAGAGGATAATAGCTTAATAAACTATCAAGGAAGGTAATGTCACAGAACTGAAATCAAGATATGCAAATCCAAAGCAGATTAGCTAAATAACCTAATAAGGCAAAGATCCAATAAATGATGTAAGCTAAATCCTAAAAAGGTTACTCCAAGAGTTTCGAGGAATTTTACTTCAACGGTTTGATCTTCTATAAAGAAAAAGATATAGTAGTCGACATGGTGTTGGTGTCAAAGCTTTTATCGCCAAATAGTGAAAGAGTTAGCTCCTCAGTTCCTCACCAGTCACCACTCCACATTCTCGATGTTTTTTTTTGGTAAGAAGGGCCTGTGATTTGTTCACACTTCCAGTCCAATAGACTTTAACATAAAGACATGCATTAGCATTAGAAATTATAATAAAAGTATTTGTAAGCATTCACTCCAACAACTTAAGCTGTTGAGTTGAAAACATTTTTCACAATTACCACAGATATATCTGAAATTTTAGAATTTTGAAATGCGTACTGATTCATTTTACTATGAAAAGGGAACAAACCATATATACAAGATCATTCACTCTAGAAACCAGACAACCAATTAGAAATAGGATGACACCATAATCACAAGATTCTAACAAATCTAACATCCAACACTGCAGTTTCTGAAAATTAATCTGCAAATTTGCAATTATTTGCTCCACGCCCATATCTACCTCACATCGTGCACATTGAAGCAACTTAAAGATATTTAGGGTGGTATAAACTTAAGAAACACTAAATCACAGCAAACTACTCACCACAAGTGATCTTTTTAGTATCATTTGCAAAAACCTTCACAGGTTCTCCCTATAATCACAAAGTGTGCAAGCAACTTAGTTATTTAAAAAAAAAAAAGAACAAACAAAATTGAAATATCCAGAATCAGTCAAATTAACTTAACAAAGTACTTATTTCCATAGAATTTGTGGTAGATTCTAATCAATTTTTAAAGGTGGGACTGTAAGATCAAACAACAATATGATCTAAATCACAATCTTAAAAGCCTATATTTCAATGCTAAGAAGATGATATACCATGCAGCTGTCAACATTCAGGTAACTTTTTCCATACAATACTTATAATTGCCTCTGTTAAGTAAGAAAACTACCTTGCGCTTTCTGTTATCCAGAGGCAGAACTTCAATGGCAAGGTAGGTGTCAACATCGTCAGCAGTGACAAGATAGTTGGGTTGCTTTGCCCCTATATTTTTGGACCCAAGATTAATTATCAGGCTTTAATGTTAGGAAGGAACACAAGAACATACTCTAAAACTAGAAAATACCATCAATATAATTGACAGATCCATCTTCCATATGCCTTATCCACTGACAATCCGACAGGAGACACAAAAGGTAATGCCAAGTGAGCACAACAGTTATCAAACATGAAAATGCATTAAGTAATAAAAGGAAACAGGTTTCAACTCGTAGACGAATCAAATGCACCTCAAAATTACAACTAGTAGTGCCATTGATAGAATATCCGCACGCCTGAAGTTCCCTTCCTGGAAGGGCTTCTCCTGAAATTTGAAGACAATCTATAGCTGGTAGCGGATCATCATCTGCAGCTGCATGATGTATTTATTCAATGTGATATAGCCAAGTTAGTTCTTTAACTAATACTGAAGATAAAAAAAGCCATCAACTCTTACCCTCAGAAAATGATGAGGAAGGTTCTTCAAGGACCGGTGGTAGATGATAACGAGAATAAGAGGAACTGGGATCATCAGCAGCAGCTGTATAAGGAGAGTTGCCTGAATTCCAGTTAGCAGAAGTTTCTCTCTCATTCTGATTTCCATCTCCATCAGTATCATCTACTTCACTATTAATCACAGGATGGCGAAATGTGACCTCTTTGTTAGTTGTTTCCTCTCCATAATGCGTAGGATGAGCCCCACCTTGAGTAACTACTAGCTGGGTAGGAGTATCATGGCTAGATGCTCTGTCAAATAGCCAATACAATTGTGCACAAATGCGCTTCTTTACAATCAACTCAAGACATTTATAAACCAAACAAAATGTATTAATCATAAATTATCCCTGGTTAGAGTTTCACAAAACTAAAAATATTCATCAATCCACAACCTTAATATGGCAAATGACTTTAACTGAAGGAACCGATAAAGGAGCAGCTAAACGGAAAGCACAAGAGAGAAACTCATAACTCAGCCCCAAATAGTATTTCAAATTCGCTACAATCTAGTAGAATGCAATCTAACCGGAAAATAGCAGAAAAGGCACACGAATCCCAGCAATTTGAGAGTACTAGGCTCTCCAAATACATACTAATTACCTGAGCCTACACTCTAACCAACAACAACAACAACAAGCCTTATCCCATTAAATGGGGTCGACTACATGGATCATACGACGACATTGTGCTCTATCAAAAACTAAATCCTTGGATAGTTTATTGACTAGGAGATCCCGTTCAATGACCTCTTTAAGCATACACTCTAACCAACTACCAAATATATATTCCTCACCACTAGCCTACTACAACTCTCTCTCTCACACACACACGCCTAACACTCGTCAAATAACTCAGACTTGGCCCATTACTATCAAGCCCATCAGAAACCATATCAATTATTCTTTTATTTCAAATATGTCAAAAACCACAAAACGGTTAGGATGTTTCAAAAAGTTAAGATTGTAAAACAAACCAAAACAAAGACTGAATGCAATTCTATTTTACATACAAAGCTTGATAACAACCTCTAAAAGACCACCAAAAGGCACCACAAAATACAGCCAAGTTATTTCAATATTTGTTTACTACCTCATCATATCTTAAATGCATAAAAAAATTGCTTTCTTTTGGCCCAAAAAAAATTGCTTCCTGAGAACCAACTGCCTTAGCAAATCAGTATCACATAAGCAAAAAAGTAGATGCCAGCTGACTATCTCCAAAAATGACAACTCTTTATAATATTCACAAGGAAACGAGATACTAAAATCTACATGGAACACATTTTCATGTAAAGTGAAGTTCTAAATTGACAGAAACTCACCAGGAAATGAGATGATAAAAAATGTTAATCTTAAATACTATATTGCACAAAACATGGTGGAGACAACAATTTCCAAATTTTCTTCATAGATTGTCCCATCTCATGGTCTCTAATAACTTTAACATGTAAGGCTTATCCACATGTCAAATGATCAGGACCATTTTAACAGAGACTCCATGAAAATAGAACCCACCAATACATTCAGTTCAGAGTAGCAGTCTCCATTTGACCAGGCTCACCTGCTTGCAAGAGGTGAATATGTCCCTAATACATCAGCATCTACATTCTTCGCCATCCCACCCAAGCCACTCTGATGGCGACCCAATATATCCCAATCAGCTCCCGTCTGACCATCAACAGACACCAGAGGCTTTACTAGAGAATACATGGGCTGAGGAACCAGTTCACGTCCATCTTTATTCTAACAAAAAATGCAACAACTTAGAATTTTATAATAGCTAGTAGCATAATAAGAGAAAGAGACAAAATGACAAAATGAGCATACTGAGGTTGCCAATGCTGCACCAATCGAATGAGATGGAGATTGTGAAGCAAAATTTGAATGGTTCATATCAGAACGCAAAGGCACTAGTTGATATTGTGACTCTTTTAGTTTCGACTGTAATGAAGAATTGACATAGTCAATAAAACCCATTATAATGGCAAAAAGGGAAATACCATAAATCCCGGGATTTTTACAAGATCATAGTTCATGTAATCTTTAGTATCAATTCTAACAAATCAACCAAAAACCCAATCTATTATCCTAAACTTGTCCGCAGGAATTCAAATCATACCAATGTCTGCCAAACATACCTCAGTGAGAATAAGTTTTTCCTGCAAATGTTTAAACAAAACCTGCCAAGAAGAAGAATTTACTATAAAACCATGCCCGTGATAGTTTAAACTTCAGAACTAAATATATAAAAGGACATTTTCCAATTGCATCATACGCACATATATCCCACAATCCAACAGATTAAAATTTAGAAGATAACAAAATCAACTATTTGAGAAAAGAAGAGCGCTCGATTTGGTAGAATTTTAGATTCCCCTACAAAGAACATAAGAGATAACATATTTCTACTGCAATTTTTAGTTGATTCCATCAAGAATTCCAAATTAAGAAAGTTAAAATGTTTTTTAGTTCCTATGCTTCTCTTAATTTTAAATCTGGTCCCAATAATATTAAATTTTTTTACTTAAATCCCGGTAGTCAAACTTCTGACACCCACCCACACAGAGGAGTTAAAAAACCTCAAAACACATGATTAAATCAAATCTAAATTCTTAGCTTAGCAAAATCAGAAATTTAAAATAACATAATTATGGACAATGGACCATGGGCAAGACTTTCGAACCCTAAAAACATTCATTGGTATCAGGAATCCGAGTCAACTTTTTTGTACCAAAAGTCATATAAAGTCCTAATAACATAACACAAAATAAGGCGAGATTAATGCCCTAATGTTAATTTCAAACCCTGTCCATGCTGCTTTGGAAACACCCTGATCCCAATGTTTACAATGAAGAGAAAGATGTTGTATACAACAAAGATAAAATATCTGCCTTGAACAATGACATTACATTGAATATCAATTATGAGTATCCCATTAAAGACAGCAAAATCAGAATCCAGAAGAAAAGGCATATATTTGAAAAATCCTGCAGTATTCTCTCTCCATTCAATATATATACTCTTTCATTGTAAGAATAAGTAGGTGTTAAGAGACATTTAAAGCTATGAGGAAAAAGGAGTGAGGTTTAAGGTATATGTTTGGCTATATTTCAAAATTCCCATCCTATATCCACATTTATTCTCCCTTATGGAAGGAGGGTACATGAAAATGTTAAAATACAGTATACATCAAGAACATTTTATATAAGTGATAACCCAAATACCTATAAAAAGATAGAAGCAATATTACAAAGAAAAGGAAGCAGAACAAGGTTGACCTTGACATTGCTAACAATTGATTGGGCATCAGGAACAGGGGGCTGAAGGGAGTATTCAGCCAGAAGAGGCAGCAAGGACGAAACAAATGTTGATCTTTCTTGTTGTGCATCCTAACAGAAGAAAAGAGACAACTAAAAATTTATTCCAAGTTTCCAACCGTTCATAAAAAGCCAACAGAATGTGATGCCAAACTGAAATGCAATAAAAGATATTACATATTGTTCAACCAAACTATCACATGCACAATTTAACATGCACCAATAATAAGAAAATATGTAGGGAAAAAACACCTGCAGCGCATATGTGAGACGAATATTTTCTTCAATTATGTCCTGTCTGTATGATAAAGCTTTTGATGCTGCATCTACTAGGTCTTGTTGCTGCTGATCAAAGGCCTAGTGGCATGATTAAGAAAATTAACAGCAAAATTCCAATTAAAACTCAGGAAGAGGAAGGAAAGCAATAATTCTTAAAAAATTAAACATGGACATCAAATGATATCATGCTTACCAGGCGCATATATGCAATGCGCTTTTCCAAAACATACTTTTCATTGCGTATCTGTGCTTCCTATCATAACAATAACGATTAATCACCAATGACAGGATATAAACAGAAAAAAATAAGTTACCATCACAAGCTTTAAGAATATGTATATCCTTTACCTTTATGGAATAATCTGCAAGATGTTTCCTTAATTGCATGATCTCTTCTTCATGTTCACGAATCTTTATGGCAAGATCCTAATTAGATATAACATTAGGCCATAAATATCATGCTCAGATAAAAAGATAAGACTTTTAGAGCTATGACAGTACCTGCTTCCATAGGCTATTAGAATTATTCGTTTCAGCCATTGACATCAACCCTTGTCCAGAAGAATTAATTCGTGAATCATAGTCCCCTTCTATATTATGCCTACAGCAAAAGCACAGTTTTCTACATATATAAGTTCTTCTTTGATAATAATAACTGGGCACAATAAAGACATAAGGATATTAGATGTGATTCTAGCAATGCTATGGACATTAAACAGCAACATACCTGCTTGGAGAGATTGACCTAGCAGATAACGGAGAGGGTTGAGAAGGGCCAGTATTATCACCATATAGCTGATCATTTGGGTGGACTTTCATCGTCCCATTTAATTTACTGCTTTCATAATGAATTTCTTCATTGCTTCTGGCTGCACCATCTTAATGTTTTAGAAACTTGACGACTAGCGTACAAGTTATATCAAGTAGGAAAGGAATATTCATACCCTTATGCAGATCTTCCTGATTCTCTAATGGCGCAAATGACTGACAAGCTTCATAAGATCCTTGACTCTGCTCATCCCATGGTGCAACAAATCGAGGTCCTCGATCCATTGACTCATCTTGCTTCTGTCAAAAACAGAAGGCTTGCACTGCTGAGCTTGTCGATTATAATGTTTCTTTTTTATTGACATTCTTAAGGAGAGATTTTCTTTTTTTATTGACATTTTTCTTACACAGAGCCTAAAAACCCACCCAATAACACCCAACTGTCAGCCTATTATAAACATAGGAAAAACCACAAAAATCAGACCAATAACACATAATCTGTTATGCTTTCAGAATTCAGCCAAGCCTTCTCTCTTACAAACATCATTCTAAACTTCTCCATGATTACAAGGCTTTGATAGTCAATCAAATAACGTGCAAATGTTCTCACAATAGTTTATGTCCAAATATTTTTCCATTTATAAAGCGTATTTTCCGCTTTTTCCCCCTGATTTTAGTGCCTAGCTTCACTAGAGCTAGCACTTGCACTTCTTGCCTCAAGGCAATAGTGGGGTCCTGGCATTTTATGGGCGCCTTTCACAATTGACCACCTTGAATAGAATAAAAGTACATGAACATAGAAGATCAGCCCATTGGCAAGTTGAATAATTATGGAATTTTCACTTCTATAATCCAGAATGCATATCCCTAAGTAAAATCCTCGCTCTATTTGGAGCTCCCATCTAAAGATTTAAGTTGAGACCACCAAATTGGGTTCATAAAATTAGAGCCCTTGCATAATGAGAGCTCAACCCTGTCCAACCCACCATAGAGGGGGGACGAACAAGGCTGCCCTAGCCAATCCAATATGCTGAAACTTTCTTGTTACAGATTTACCCCGAGAAAACAGTAATTGATTAAAGTGAGTCAGGCTATCGCCACTGTCAATTAATAAGATATTTCAAAATGTTTGACAGTTTTATCTTTGACTAAGATAAGATATTTCACACATTTAGCAAATAATTAAAATTAGAAAATAGTTCAACAAGTTTTATAAACATCTTTTGTATTCTTTTACCAGCCAGCGCACCTAAGGCACAGACAGCACTCTCTAAAATTGCTTGGGACAGTATAGAGCCAGCCCAACCCACTGAAATTTTAGGTTTACTTCATGGACTGGGCCAAGCTGGCTCATTTTGACTACAGCTTTGATTAAACAAAACAAAGAAGAAAGGGTACACAATGTAAAGTTTTCCGTGAAAATTGAACACAGCTAACCATCACCAGTAAAAATATTAGCCAAGTATTCATCTAAGTCATATATAACTAATATGCGAGTAATAGTGGACAACACTTACATATTTTTCAAGTTCCTGAATTTTTTTTTGAAGCTCAGACCTAAGCCGGTTATTCTCTTCCACCTGCCAAAAACAACACGTTGCAGGCTCAATATCTACTCCAAAAGGGCTTGAACGTTAGATGGCACCATTTATGGCACAAAGTAAACCGTTTGTTTGGCTCTGTTTCGATGGGCAGAGAATATCTTTTCAAACAAAACGCACGATATGCGATATTATGTAATAATTGTTATCACTACTCAATCATAACCATGTAATTTTCAATATTTTTTGTCCAATGACACAAAAAACATTTCTTATCCACAAATTTTCTTTCAATTACGTACCAGTTTGCAGAACAAAGGGAACCTCTTCCTCTAAAATTGGAAATATTTCACAAGTGGATAAGAGTTGACATGATTTTGTTCCTAAATAATAAAGAAGACAGCATCCAGTCTGATTGCACCCTAGAAAATCATGATAGGATACCTAGAAAAACAATAGTGAATGAGTGAAGGGAGCAATGAGGACTCGAATCCCCTGGCTGAAAACAGCAGGCAAAGGATGGGAAAGAGAAAACAGAGGATGAACTACCAAGGGTATTTGTCATACACAGCCCACATGCTCTCCAGCGTCTAATGAATAGAAATTCGATGAAAAGTAAGTCCAACAACCCCCCCCAAAATATATATATATATATATATATATATATATATAAAGAAACTGCTAAAAACCCACTTCCACGCTACTTTTAGCAGGATTGTCAGCATTACCGAACCAACTGAATCCAAGAATGTAAGACATTATTAGATACGTCAACATCAATTATGAAACAAAAAAACAGTTAAGATATATAAAGCGAGCATCCTCAGCAAATTGTGAAGCCTTTTTGTATTCAAATAATGATGAACATGATCAAAAATCTTAAATAGAGCATATGTTGAAATGAAAGTACCTGCTGCTTAATGGTGGCTTCCGCCGCTTCGACGGCGTTCATGACTTGATACAGGCTGTCGCTGTTGCTCGAAGTGGGGTTAGTCTGATCCCGCGGTTGATCATATCGCTGACCATGCTGATTAACAGTCAAGCCTGAGAATTTCTCGGCCAACTTCGCATCATAACCATTCTCCATAACCTTCTCCTAAAATCCCCCAGCAATAAACGGCCCACAGCACACGCAAATTAATCAGCCACGACTCTTTCAACCCAACCAAATACCACTCGTCGGTCTACGAAAGCCCATTCGTCATCTTGCACTAGATATTATGCTCCCTACTAGCTGACCAAAACCTATTACTATGCTCCCCACCCTTGCATCAATCAAATGCAAACTGGAGCAAAAGCAATTAATCGAAGATTGGGAAAATTAACGAGAGCTGATAATTCAACCAAAAATGAAAACAAAATGGAACTGGGATTTCCAGGAAAGGAATCGATATATTGGGCCCCGTTTGGTTCGCATGAAAAATGTTGCTGAGTCGATCCTCCTCCAGGTCCCGACGACAGATCTTGGTTCTGGGCGGGTGATATGTCGTGCAAGATATTTTCCCCTTGTGCGAGGTTTCCGAAGAAGCCCCCCCGGAGCCGATGCT
Source organism: Leucaena leucocephala (assembly GCA_037074615.1). Classification (NCBI taxonomy): domain Eukaryota; kingdom Viridiplantae; phylum Streptophyta; class Magnoliopsida; order Fabales; family Fabaceae; genus Leucaena; species Leucaena leucocephala. The sequence continues at coordinate 16,057,201 of CM073562.1, forward strand.
AATGACGACGTTCTTGCCGTATGCCGTGTTGGTCGACGAGCTTTTTTTATATGTATATTACTTTTTTAAATCGAGGCCATTTTGGTCTTTTAATAATCCAAGCCTTTCTTTCCCTGGTATGCTAATCAAAATTTTCCATCATATCAAACGTATTTTTAAGTTTTTAACTCATCTTTTTTTATATATTTTTTATTCTCACTCATTTTCTTATTATCATTCCATCAAAATATCTCTGGTTCTTATGATATTAGACATGGTCAAGTGCGCTCGTGTTAATGGATTCATGGAATTAAGTTAAATTTCAAACTAATATTTTATTTTAGTTCTTATGGTATGGAACATATCAATATCAATGAATTCAATATATAAAAAATTTAATTCACTGTTTACTAATTTTATAATTGTATAACTAGTTTTTTTTAGATTTTTTTGGAATGAACATAAAAACTAAACTATATTTAATTTAGTTATGTAATGAAATTTGAGTGAAATAAACAGAAAATCATTTTAAATTATAATCTTGGAATAAAAAATAACATAAAGATTAGATATATGATTCTATATATTTATAAAATAACATGTAATGAGTTGTAATATTTATCAAGTCTGAGTAACATGGCTTGATATATGGATTCCATGTATGCATGACAAAAATTTAAAATCTCTTTCATTTTTATTCATTAATTAAATTAAATATAAGACATGCCGATTTTTTTTTAATTTATTTGTTATTTTGTTTCAATTATAATCCCATTTCTATTTTATTTGTTACAATAATTTAGCTTTTATGAAAAATACAGGGAAATTATAGAGATCACTTTATCATGGAGTGAAGTACAATCCACGTCTCAAAGAAAATCTATTGCCAAGATTTTAATTTTTTCTGCATTTGCATCTTTGGCATGGTTCCCCTTGATTACTGAGATCTATTGTCTTTATGTTATTTATTTCCCTTCAATGATTAAAATCCATGTTTTGTAATAATTCATATAGCTTAGTTAATATGTTACCTTTTAAAATTTATTTATTAATTAATCATAGATGTTATGGAGAGAAATATTTTCACATATTTCTCTCCACTTACTTTCTTTCAATAAGAGTTAATATGTTATAATATTAAATATTAAATATTTTATAACAATATTGTTATAATACTAATATTAAACAATAAAACACATATAGACAAAAATTTAGAACGTGAAAACCTGAACCGAATAGTTTATAATGGTAGACTTTTATTAAATATTTTTTTTTTATTTTTAAACTTTTTATCCTTTGTAATCTTAAATTGTACACAGATTAGTTTTTAAGAATTTAAGTTTATTTATATATTATTTAATTATTTTATATTATAATAATATTATTTATAGAATATTAAATTTTAACCATTAAATTTTGATTTAATGGTTAAAATGATTAGTGAAGATGAAAGTATATTTAAAAATTTAATTACATTCCTCTCCTATCGTTTCTTTGGTAGAGAGAAAAATTAACAAACAACTATATTTAAAAAATAATATAATTATTTAATTTTTAATATAAAAATTATTTTATAATATAAGTAGTATATTAAGTATAAGGGAATAATATTTAACAAAATTATCCAATTATCTGTTTGTATGTAGCATGAAAGGTACCAATTTTTTTAACTACCAAAATTGAGATTAAAATAATGATGACACCAAGATGGCCCTTGTAGAATGAATGGCTTTTTGTGTGTAGGGGCTAGGGGCTGTGTGCAGGGGCTAGGGGCTAAAGGCTAAGATTTATTTAAATTAATTTTTAAATAATTAATTTTAAAAATAATAAATTTTAGAGAATAGATTATAAGAATAATAAATTTTAAAAAGAATATATTTTAAAAATATAGATATTTAGATAATTAGTAGTATAATAACTTTTTATATTAGTAAATTATTAAAAAATATATAATTTGATTAAAAATAAAAGAGATGAAAGAGGATAGAGAAGAAATAGAAGAGAGGGGAGAGTGTAGAGAGAAAAGAAGAAATAGAATAAAGAAGAAATATGGTATAAGAAAAAATTAGGGTAAAATAGTAATTTAATAGTCAATAAGTTAATTTACTGTTTAAAAAACTATTTTTAGTAATTTATTTAAAATAATAATTTTAAACTATAATTTTAACAAAAATCATTTTTAAATAAAAATAATTATTTATTTAATTTTTTTTTAAACTAAAATTTTATCTAAAAGTGATTTTTAAACCGAAGTATCAAATAAACACTAAGCCTACTTTACTATAAAAGGCGCATTTGGGGTCACAGAATAAGTTGTATAGTTTTTTTTTAATTATTAATATTATTATTTATTTTATTTAAATATTATTATTAAATACTAATAAAAATAATTATTTATTAATATATATTTATATGTTATAATTAATTAATATTTATTTAGATTTATAGTTATAAAATAAATTTTTTTTATAAAAAATATGAATTTTTAAGAGTATAATATTAATAATTTTTTTATTATACTAATATAATATTATAAATTTTTATTAATATTTTAAAAATTTGTAAATAATTTTTTAAAAATATTTAAAAAAAATTATAGATTAACCTTTAACAAAATATCATTATATATTTAGGTAGATTGTACAATCTGCCCTTTGAATTCCCATCTCTAGTAGCCAATGAGAAAAATTATTCCATATATTGCATTAAGTATTTGGAAAAAAATATTTACATGGTATTATTCAGATATAATACGGGCCTATATGGGGTGTTATGAATATTATTATATTCTGTAAATTCTATAATCTTCAATTTTTGGCATTGACATGGCCTTCAACAATCAATCTTTTTTTTTTCAAAAGACTTGGAGACTGAAGACTTCTCATCTAGTGTACATGAATTTTTTATGATATTATTTTCTAGCAGGGGACATTATATCCTTTGAAGTATTATTCAACTATCAAAAGCCTATAAATTTAATATAGGCCTTATAGCGCATAAAAATAATAATTTTTTTGAACATGTTTTAAGTAGAAACTTATGGGATGGGAATATTAGAAGGGTTACGTGGGAAGATTTTTTCTTTCTTTCAATTTTTCATGCTTCCCAGTGTTTTACAATAGAAGTATGGTGAAATAGACATGAAGATATATTTTGATTAGGTAATTTAATTTGATTTCTTATAGTGGTTGAATAAAATAAGAAGTTATTATTTTCATTGAAATTGCCCCACGTAGGCGTGATTTGAGAAAAAAAAAAAAAAGAGGAGGAGAAAGATCTTACTCACCTCTTCTTATTTAGATATTTACAAATTTTAAGTCCTTTTTAAATTTAATCTCCTCTCCAAAATTTAGAGAATTTAAATATGAGGGATAATATTTTTATTTTATCATGCTAATATACTCTTATTTTTTTAATATCCCAATATTATTCATATATTATATTTCATTAAAATTTTGTATAAAATAATATAAAGTTAAATTTATCCATATAAAAATATTTTTTCCCCCCTCCCTTCTTAAACCAAATAAAATAATATTAAAAGTTATCTCTTTCTCTCTCTTAATATTAATCTAAATAATATAATAATAAAATTTATCATCTTTACTTTTTTTCTTTTTTCTTCTATTAAAAATGGAGCTAAATACACTATTAGTGAACGTGGCAATGTGTAATAAATAGGAAACATACACGTGTCTTGAAGTCATGTTCATATCTCTACATATATCATTTTATTTAGTGATTTTATTCAATTTTTTTTTTATCATTCTTAATGTATCTAGTGCTTTGATATTTATATTATAATGAATTTTAAAATAATAAATAGGAGGCATGGGTTTTGTAACCTAATGACACCAATCACCTCTCATAAGTCTTATTTAGATTTGAGGTTGTAAGTTTGAACTCTTTTTATAAAGTGTATAATGAATTTATAGTTATAAAAAATAGTGAAACAAATAAGAAAATAGACATGAAATTGTCAGTGAAATGACTCTGAGGAAGGAAAGCATGGCTTGGCAACCAAAATCTCGGGGATGACGAGTAGGAAACTTGTCCCCTTTTCCCATCAACGTTTTTTTTTTTTTTTTGCATAATAATATCATATGTTTTAAAGAATTAAGGGGCCATATTTAAAGATAAATATTAATGGTAGGAATTATACTAAAAAGATTTTAGTCATATTTGATTAGCCTACCTCCTAAAACCAGGCGACTTGGAAAAATTTCCAAACCAAATCACGATAGGTGGGCTAGCAGATAGCCCATTGATCTACCCTTTTTTTTAAAAAAATATTTCTAGATTGAATTAAAAATTTTTATAGATTAAATTCAAGTTGTTTTATATTTTTATGAAGTTATATGGTTAAAGTAACTTCAAAACATCCACATATAGATATGTAAGTTATTTTGGATAATTATTCCATTAATATAAAAGTGATAAATCAGTAATAAAAAAATGACAAATTATCTATATATAAATCTTACATAATCTATATTCCACAATTATTTTTTTTACTGGAGCTATCAATTCATGATTCAGTAATTTAACAAGTTGGTTGGATTTTAATGTCATTTATGAGAAGTTTATGTAAAAAAAAAAAAAAGAGGATTAAATTGTAAGTTTTCGAAAATCTGTTTTTTTTTTCCCCGAATGAATATTTGTTTATTTGAAAACTGAAAATTTTGGAAACAAAAGAATACCCAAGTGTTCGAGGGTTTTCTCCCATGTTTTGGCGGCACCGAAGCCTCTATGCTATTCAACTATAGCCAGCACTTTCACCTCCTCTGTTTCCCTCCTGTAAGCCCTAGCTCTGCCTTCTGCTTCTGCGATCTGAGCCCCTCTACTCCGGTTACTGCGCCATCGTCCATTTTTCGATCAACATCAGGTAACTGCCATTTCCATTTTAACCCGTCCGTTAAAGGCTTTGGTCGCTCGCTGCACTTCCCGGTCCCACGGCGCTGCTCCCAGCGGCGTCCCCCGCTCCCTTCCCTCTTCAGTCGAGCCTTGGAGAGAAGAGGGGCGTGTTTGGGATGTGAAGTTATGTTTGTTTAGCGCGTTTCTGGATCATGCTTGGCTAATGATTGAGTTTACTACATTTGATAACTGGGTTCTTGTTTATGGAAATATTAGAGTTCTAACATCTTGCCGATGTTTTTAGTTGGCGAGCAGTGTGCACCTCTAGTTACCAAGGAGCTTCTTTACTGCTTCAGGGTCTAGTTTTGCATACAGAGTTCCCAGTAGTATCTCATACATAAGAAATCATGCACTCGCCGGTCCTAGTGCTCAGTGAGTTTTTTCTTCTCTTTACATCGTGGATTAATGACGATATTGACCGTCAATTGCCATTCATTGATCTGTTCAATACAGTTTCATGTTGTTTGGATTTTTATCGGAAGCACTGTACCAATGCCATCACTTGGCTGTGTAGTTAAGTTTTCTTCGATCTTCTATTACTATGTTTTACTCATCAAGTACCTCTTGAAAATGGACAGAGGACTCTTTGAAACGGGAATCTGGAAGTAAGGTGCAACATTCTAATATTCAAGCATCGAAGGTAATAATTTTTGAGTGCCACCACGTTTGTGTTTTCCTTTGCTCTACTGCTCCCACTCTTGGCTGTTTTACTTTGTAATGGCCCTGAATTATTTGATGGGCTAACATTGAGAACTATTTTGTATAATAGCTTTCTTGTTTAACTGATAGATTGCTTAATGATAAATAATTTATATTTACTTGAAATTTTTGAAATGTCAATAGATATTATGTATTTTATTGCTGCCTATACTCTCTAGTCATTGTTAGTTAAAGCTGTGAATATATTGATAATGCTTGCCAGGCCGTTGCTGACATAATTCGCACAACCTTGGGACCGAGGTCCATGCTAAAAATGCTACTTGATGCTGGTGGAGGTTAGGGTTTTAGTTTTTAATCATGTTGGAACTTACAGATAATTGGGAACTTGTGTGTATTGCATCTGTTTATAGGGCAACATGATTCATGCCTTCATTGCTTGAGAAAGTGGTCCTTTGTTTTTTTTGGTTATAGTATACTGAAGTAGTTCTTACTTTACCGAACACTTTCTTGGGTTCTATTTTAGTGTTTTTAACCCTGTGTTGGATCTCTATAAATTTTTTATGGCCTTCCTGTAGTTTAGGTTGTGGTGGAAGTTTCTTTTTAATAGTGTTTGACATGGTTCACCAGTATAGTTTGTGGTTTAAAGTTATCCAATGGAACTGAGGTCTGACATTTCTTTTCGTTTTAATTTACAGGAATTGTGGTGACAAATGATGGGAATGCTATATTGCGTGAATTAGATCTTGCTCACCCAGCTGCGAAGGCATGATTTACATCTCTTGCTTTGCTTTGTTGATATTTGTTTGACACATTACTACTGCTACACGCCCTGGTTTAAAACTTTCTGATACCGTGCTTTTATTGAATTGCTTAGTCTATGATTGAATTAAGTCGCACCCAAGATGAAGAAGTAGGAGATGGAACAACATCTGTCATCATTCTTGGTATGTTTCAAGTGTATTTAATTTAATCTTTTCATGAATTATTATCTAGACCATACTTCTTGTGGACCTATTCAGTATTATTCATTTATCTGGTTAATGTGATTATGAAATGAAAAATGAAAGATTATTTTGTTTATAAAACAGCGTCAGTATTTTTGCATGTTGTCAATATTAAGTCATGAATGGACTTTATGTTGTCATTGTGCACCTTGTAGAGATGAGTTTATTTGATTTATTGGATATATGCTGCCTTGTTCTTTTTTTTTTATTTTAATAAAATTACTTTTATAGCTGGCGAGATGCTCCATGTTGCTGAAGCATTCATTGACAAAAATTATCATCCTACAGTCATTTGCCGAGGTAAGCCGTATTCATTAGTGGTTCTTTTGCAGAAGTCTCCGAGATTGTACATAACAAGTGATGACATATAATTATATAATGTGCAGCTTATAACAAAGCGCTTGAGGATGCTATTGCTGTGCTTGACAAAATTGCCATGCCTATTGATACCAAGGATCGTAAGTTTAATGGCTACTTTTTTTTTCATTGGATTATTTCTTACTCGTATTGATTTTTGATAGTTTTTAGTTAGCCAAGCTTTTCCAATCCTAAGTTTACATGCCATTGATGAATCATGCTGCAGGAGTTACAATGCTAGGCCTAGTGAAAAGCTGCATAGGTACCAAATTCACTAGTCAATTTGGAGATTTAATTGCTGTGAGTATCATATCTCCTTGGGCTATATTTTCAAGCTGGTTTTTGCTCTTTCATTCTCTCTTGGTTAAAAAAGTAGTTCTCTTTTTTCTTTCTTCTCTGTTTTTTGTTTAAAGTTTTGACACATGGATGTTGTATAAACTCTTGATTAAAGGCACAATTTTTGGAGTTGGCTGTGGATCATATGGTCAATGGGTCCTCCTCCCCTTCTGTTAATGAATGACTTGCTTGTTTCTGGTTCATAATGTGATTTTAGCATCTAATAAGCCCACAGGTTTTGCATCTATAGTAACTGTAATTTTTAGAGTTGTGATTTTACCTCCATATTTCTGGAGTTTTTAAAGCTTCATAGCTTTGCATCCATAGTAATTCAATTTTTTCCAACGTAATTGCTGATACATGCACATCTGGCAAATAGTTTTGCAAAATGATCATTGTTTCGTAGATTTTCATCAGTTTTGTTGCTTCTGTTCAAGTAAATGAGATAAAAACCTATATGCTCTTGTGAGTGCAAATAACTGCTTGGAATCTGCAAAATCATGGGACTTTATATTGGGGTAAAATTGCAGGATTTAGCCATTGATGCTACCACAACAGTAGGCGTTGATCTTGGCCAAGGTTTGAGGGACGTGGATATAAAAAATTATATTAAAGTTGAAAAGGTCCCTGGTGGGCAGCTGGAGGATTCAAGAGTTCTTAAAGGAGTTATGATAAACAAAGATGTGGTTGCCCCTGGCAAAATGAGGAGAAAGATTGTTAACCCACGTATCATCCTCTTGGATTGCCCCCTTGAGTATAAAAAGGGTGAGAACCAAACAAATGCTGAGCTGCTCAGGGAAGAAGACTGGAACATCTTGTTGAAGATGGAAGAAGAATATATTGAGGAGATGTGCATGCAGATATTGAAGTTTAAACCAGATCTGGTTGTTACAGAGAAGGGACTTAGTGATTTGGCATGTCATTATCTGAGTAAGCATGGAGTCAGTGCAATCAGGAGGCTGAGGAAAACCGATAATAATAGAATTGCAAGGGCATGCGGTGCTGTTATTGTGAACAGGCCAGATGAATTGCAGGAGTCTGATGTTGGGACTGGTGCTGGGTTATTTGAAGTTAAGAAAATTGGAGATGAGTTCTTTGCATTTATTGTTGATTGCAAAGACCCTAAAGCTTGTACTGTACTTTTAAGGGGTCCCAGTAAGGATCTCTTAAATGAAGTTGAAAGAAACCTCCAGGTAAGCTTAATATCCGAGATATCATCTGAGAGCATGCATTTTTCTCTCCACTGCTTTCTGAAGCTTGTTTGCATGCCAGGATGCTATGTCTGTTGCAAGGAACATTATAAAAAATCCAATGCTTGTTCCTGGAGGTGGTGCTACAGAGTTGACTGTATCATCAGCTTTGAAGCAGAAGAGTTCATCCATTGAGGGCATAGAGAAGGTGAGAGTGACATTGTTGTTTCTTCTATTTAAGGACAATTTGATATGGCTAATTTTTCTCTTGTTTTTTCCCTTTTGTTAAATGATATAATCTGGGCCATGAGTCCTGACTACCATGATTCTTGCTGACAGTGGCCTTATGAAGCTGCTGCCATTGCTTTTGAGGCCATACCCCGTACTTTAGCACAAAATTGTGGGGTGAATGTGATTCGGACTATGACTGCACTACAAGGAAAAGTAAGACCAGAAATATTTGCTTATGCTGTTGTGCTGTTTCTTTCTTTATTTATTTAATTTTGATTTTGGTGTTGGGAACTTGTAGCATGCAAATGGAGAGAATGCTTGGATCGGCATTGATGGAAATACCGGTGCCATCACTGACATGAAAGAGGGAAAGGTACCATACTTCAGTTGCCTTTGGTAAATTTGAATGCTTCTCTCCCACAACAATGAATCTCCATTTGTCACAATAGAATTATATTTAACACATTTCAAATGTTACCAAAATATGTGGCACAATAAAGGACCTACGCTCCTCTCCGGGGGCCCTCCCTCTCGTTTCGTGTTTAGATACCCTTGTTGTCAATGTTAAATGTGTTGTTGATATGATGCCAGATCTGGGATGCCTACAATGTGAAGGCACAAACATTTAAGACCGCCATTGAAGCTGCTTGCATGCTTTTGAGAATTGATGATATAGTGAGCGGAATCAAGAAGAAGCAGGCTCCTGGAGCTGGCCAGGCTCCAAAGCCCAAGTTGGAGACTGAGGCAGATGCTGATGGTGAGCAAATTTTGCCAGACTGATGACATTCAAACTGACATTTTGACATGGTTGAAGATCTTCAAGTTTCTTGGGGAGCTTTGGATCTAATCATCACAATTCTTAAAATTTTGGGTCCTCGATAGTGCTGTTGTTTTTGTACGTTGTACTGTTTTTACGAGGGATTGCAAACTGTTTTCTTGATGGTTCAGATGGCATCTGTTCATCTTCCGTTGTTTTTCATAGGCTTTGAAGTTGAATGCCTGGTAATGATCTGAGCCGGGGCTTTATGTTTTGTGTAATCAGGCTTCTTCCAGATTAATTTGTTAGTGGTTAATTTATTCTTAGTTGATTTGCTATCAATTATGATGGCACCCAAGTGGGAAAAGACTCCATTGCACAATTTTATTACTATCATCCACCATTTTAATATTAACCCTTAAATTTGCCAAGGTTGATGAATATACTCTAAACGAGGAATGAACCAAATTAGTAGGGTTACATAATTTTTTTTTATTTGCCATAGTATTTCGGGATAAATTCATCAAGTACTTTTAACATCTATAAAAATATTATATAGACTGAAACATTAAACTTTTTTAAAAAAATCACTATAATAATAAAGGGAGGAAGTACTACTATATTTTAAGATCGTCTTTAATTAAATTCATTAAATTCTAATATCGGTTTTTTAAAAATAAGGGAAAAAGTCAATAAAACAATTTTCAACACAAGGGTATTCATGAAATTGTCTTTAACAGCGAACATTTTCATTATGAACTAAGACATTGAAAAATCTTCTATCTCCTAATTTATAATAGAAAAAGAGGGATTATAATATTTTATAGTAATTGATATTGATGAGTAATATTGATTAAAGTATAACCTAATCTAAATACTTATATATTATAATAGTATTACGTTTAAACTCTATTCAATTTAAATATAATAATTTATTATATTTTAATCATAATTGATTGATAACTCATCTAAAATTAATTATATTATATTTTATTTTTTTAAAAAAATAAGTCTCTTAATTTGATTCAAATAAAATTATTTTTTAAATTAAAATATTTATTTTTTAAAAAATAATATAAATTGTGATTTTTTTATATGAATTATCGATTAAATTATTATATTTTGATAATATAAAGTTTATAAGATAGAATATTTCATTTTGTACTAGATGGACAGCTCCAAATTTATTAGACAGGATTGTTAAGGTCAAATCAACGCTAAAAAACTGATATCTGAACATTCCTAGTTTTAAATCGTTTTTTGGAAGCGTTGACTAGATAAATGTTAATGCTAGACTGAAAATAAAATGAAAAATTATATTTTTATCATCAACTTCATACAAAATTTGAATTTAATTTTATAAAGGATCTCTATAAAGATCTAATTCTACCGTCGTTAGTAATATGTTGTGTTAATCTATTATTTTTAAAAATTAAAGACAATAAGTCAAATGGTTTTTCCAAATTTTAAAATTTTAATTTCAACAATTTTTTATTAATACTATTAGAATATTGAAAAGATATTTTTTAAAATTAAAAAATAAAAAAAAATTTATAGCCCATTTGAATAAGAGTTTAGAAAATGATTTATGAAAAAAATAACTTTTAAATAATTTTTACAGAAGAGTTTATGAAAAAAAATATTTTTAAATAAATAAGTATTTAAATAGTCATTTTTAAAAATACTTTTACTATTGATAAATTATAAAAAAGTGTATGATTATTAAATATAGGAGAAATGAGATATAAGAGATGAGAGATGATGTAGAAAAGAGATGGAAGAGGAGAAATAGTGTAAAAAAGAAAAGAAAGAGATGATAAGATGTAAGAAAAGAAAAAAAGGAGAGAGGGTATAAGAAAAAATAAAAAAAAAATATAAAAAAATAAGAGTAATATAATAATTAGTTAATTTATAAACTCTTATTATTTTATAAATTATTCTGACTAACTTATTTAAAATTAAATTATAATTTAATTTTAAAATATTTTTAAATAAATATAATTATTTATTTTAAAATCTAAATTTTGTCAAAATTTAAATTTTAGGAAAACCTTACGCACACTATATAAATTTAAAGTAGCATTAGATCTAGATGCACTTTTTATCAAAAAAACAAATGTAATGATTTGAACTCGGAGACGGTAATTCATTCAATGGCCGATTCTAAAATTGCCGCGCTAAATGTGGGAAATCGGGAAATTGCTAGAATTCGACAAAAAAAATTTCAATTTAAGCTGTAGGCGCCAAAAACTGGTTTCTTGCGTCCCCGCCAAAGTTCAAGACCGAGCCAAAATCATTTCCATAGAAGCAAGCAAGCAAGCAGTAACGCAATATCGTTTCTGCAAAACGTCACGCCGATTGAGGGCTTTGCGAAAACCATTGCACCAGTCAGCTCACCCCGCTCCAGTTCATTCCTTAGCTGGTTTTCTTTCCTTTGCATTTCATACGTCAAAATATTTGAAACAAGGAAGTGCATTTAACGGATGGCACCTGCACCCGTCCTAGATTCTTCAGTACCCAATGATTCATCTATCGTTGGTGATCCGAAATCAGGTATATAAATCCATTTGCTTTCTTTGACTTTCTTGCACAAACTTTTAGCATCTTCTCGCTGTTTTCTGCTTTTCTATTGTGGAGAGAGACTCTGCGTTTTGTTGTCTGTCTTCTTTTTCTCTCCACAAGGTACGTGACTCTCGTGATTTTTCAAGCCACTTTTTATGTAGAGTGTTTTTTCGGTGGATAATCGTGGACTTATTTTTATGTTTTTCTCGGGTGTTAATCTGAACTGCGGAAGCGTTTTCTGTTAAATTTTGTTCTGCGAGTTCAACACTAGGGATTTGCTTTATTGTTTGAGTCCGAGGTGGATTATTTCTTGCCTTATTCACTCGGTGCGCGAAACTTGTGGTTTTGCCGTGCTTTCTCAGTGGTGTGGGATTATTAATCAATGAGTTATTTCTTTTTTCAATTTACCCGTGTTCTGATATCCATCTTCGTTTGCTCATAAATCTTGTACTTCGAGTTCAAAATTGGGCCTTTCTTTTGTTGGTTCACACCGGCGTTTCCATCTTCTTCACTGGGTAATGTGACTTGTGCTTTTTCCTCTTTCCTTTTTCCGATGGCAATGTAGCGATTCATAGTGTTGCACATTTTTTTTAACTTATCTTATATTTCCTGTGATCTTGCAGAGTCTTTTATTATAAATATTATAACCACCAGGCGTAGGGCTTTAGCATTTTAAGCATAAAGTCTCAAGTTTGTATCCGTATGAATGAAGTAAACACTTTTTGGAGAACTATCTCCACTTTTGCCTGACAATATTACAATCTAACACAATCATATGGCTATATAAAAAAAACCTAAATATCTACACACAATTCTAAACATTAATTTGAAAACAAACTCTTTTAATTTTAGGTTGAATCATATTGTATAGTGACATGAAGCATGTTTGAGGTGTGGCATAGATTGTTATGCTACCTTGCTCCAATTTTGCCTTATACTCAAACTATAAAAATTGTGCTTTTTCCAAACTTATTTCAAATCCTAGTCTAATGCTGACTTCCCTGACCCTAATAGTGCACGACAAAATGGTTACCTGTGGGTTCGGTCTAAGTCACCATCTCTTTTCAGACGTTACCATATAAGAACATGTACTGATTTGTTTTCAAGAAATGGAAAAAAAAAGGAGCAGGCAGAATGGAAACAACTAATATATTTGACAACTTATTTGATGTATTCATAGATCAAGCCTTAGATTCTGTAGCTGATTCAATGTTATGCAGGTAAGGCAAGGTTTAATTCTTATTTATTTAGCTCTGATAGCATATTTTCAATTAGCTATGTAGTTCACAAAAAATGTGCCTGTCAACTTTGTCTATCCTCTCTTACCATGTATGCCTTATTTTGTCACTCCATTTATCTGTATCTTTTCCCTAGATCCTTATGATCATGTAAGAAATAAATACTTGGGAAATTCTGTCCTCACTGTGTAGTTGCGAGTTCTATTTTATTAGCTAATGTGCTTACAATTTTCATTTATTTATTTTCTTGGCACGATGTATTTTTATGTTACAGAGTCAATTTGTATTTGGGTTCTATTTGTTTCAGTTTCCTTGAGCCTTTATGGTGCTTTAAGCTTTATTTGTTGTCTTTCCCTTTCCTCATCATATTTATAAATTTGTCATCTTTTTCTTTGACACCATGGATGTTTTAATTAATTAGGTAAAAAGAGTAGCAAGAGTAAACAAAAATCTGTTGTTTCCAAAATCAAAGAGGAAGTCATGGCTGAAGATAGGCAAAGAAAGAGAAGCTCTTCACATAGAAGTGAGCAGCCTACTTGTTCTCGCAAGATGCCAAAAAGAGCTGCAGCATGTAAAAGTTTGAAGGAAAAGTCTGTTCACCTACCTGAGAAGTCTTGTCTAATCGAAGTGAAAAAGGAAGAGGTTGTGGAAGAGGAGTTTCTAGCTGTGCGCCTGACTGGTGGATCTGATGATGGCGATGGCCGCCCAAATAGGAGGCTTACAGACTTTATTCTCCATGATGAAACTGGTACAGAACAACCGCTAGAGATGCTGGAAGTCAATGATCTGTTTATCTCTGGACTTATTTTGCCTCTTGAAGAAAGCCTTGATAAGAAGAAAGAGAAAGGCATTAGATGTGAGGGATTTGGACGTGTTGAATCTTGGGATATCTCTGGTTATGAAGATGGCTCTCCGGTGATCTGGCTTTGTACTGATGTTGCTGAATATGACTGCTTAAAACCTGCCACTTGTTACAAGAAATTTTATGATCATTTCTATGAAAAGGCCCGGGCTTGTGTAGAAGTTTACAAAAAGCTCTCAATATCATCAGGCGGGAATCCTGATACAAGTTTAGATGAGTTGCTTGCTGGCATGGCACGGTCCATGAGTGGAAGCAAGATATTTTCTGGAACTGCTTCTGTGAAAGAGTTTGTTATATCTCAAGGTGAGTTTATCTATAAGCAATTGATAGGCTTAGATATGACATCCAAGAAAAATGACAGGATGTTCTTGGATATTCCTGTTCTTGCTGCCCTAAGAGATGAGAGCAAGAATCACGGAAGCCTAATACATGCACAAGTATTTCCATCGAGTGGTAGTTTAAAGATTGATTCAGGGGTTGGGGATGAAGAGAACAAGATTCAGGCAAGCTCAACCACTAATCTGGATGAGGAAGATGAGGATGTGAAGTTAGCCAGGTTGTTGCAAGAGGAAGAGTATTGGAAATCTATGAAGCAGAAGAAAAGCCACAGATCTACCTCTTCACCAAGCAAATTTTACATTAAAATTAATGAAGATGAGATAGCGAATGACTATCCTCTTCCTGCATATTACAAAACCTCTCTTCAAGAAACTGATGAGTACATAGTTTTTGATCATGATTTTGACGCATATGACCCTGAGGATCTGCCTAAAACCATGCTAAACAATTGGTCCTTGTACAATTCAGATGCCAGGTTGATTTCTCTGGAACTTCTTCCTATGAGACCCTGTTCAGAGATTGATGTTACAATCTTTGGATCAGGACTCATGACTGAAGATGATGGAAGTGGATTCAATCTGGATACTGATGTCAGTCATTCTTCTTCCACTGGGTCTGGTTCACAGGCTGCTGATGGAATCCCTGTTTATCTGAGTGCGATAAAGGAATGGATGGTAGAATTTGGTTCATCCATGGTTTTTATCTCCATTCGGACTGATATGGCCTGGTTTGTCTTCTGCATAAAATTGAGACAAACATTACTTACGTTTCAAGTATAATATAAACCATTTCTGTATGATGACAGATGATGAGTGTGGTTGATAAAAAAATATGGATGTGAAACCGTTGATATTTGTACCAATCTTATCTGAAGCTAAATGAAAATAGGAAATCCATTTGCATGGAATTGAACATTTATAGTTATTAGTATTTGTTTTTTCCATTGCTCATATGTTGGGGTATCTATAATAGTAAGTGAATTTGGAAAGCCACGTAAGTAGAAGTGAAATTGTATACAATATCTTGATGCACATACATTTAATAGTAATTTGACAGTAGATCTTAATAATGACGTCAAAACTTTCCTTTCAGGTATAGACTAGGCAAGCCATCCAAGCAGTATGCTCCTTGGCATGAGACAATTTTAAAAACTGCAAGGCTTGCTATTAGCATAATCACCTTGTTGAAGGAGCAGAGCCGAGTATCACGGCTTTCTTTTGCAGATGTCATTAAGGCAGTATCTGACTTTGGTCAGGAACATCGCTACTACATTTCATCTGATCCAGCAACAGTGGAAAGATACATTGTTGTCCATGGACAGATAATTCTGCAACTGTTTGCAGAATATCCTGATGCAAAGGTTAAAAAATGTGCATTTATCACTGGTCTTATGAGTAAAATGGAGGAGCGACGCCACACTAAGTGGGTGGTGAAGACAAAGAAGGTTGTGCCTAGAAGTGAACCGAATTTGAATCCTAGAGCAGCAGTGGCCCCTATTGCGTCAAAGAGGAAAGCCATGCAGGCTACTACAACAAAACTTATTAATAGGATATGGGGAGAGTATTACTCTAATTATTTGCCTGAAGATTTGAAAGGAGCTTTGAGTGAATCAAAGGAGGATGATGAAGCTGAAGAGCAGGAGGAGGAACAAGAAGAAAATGAAGATGATGATAATGAAGGGGATACATCATTACCTTTGGAGGAAACCCATAAATCTCCTTCAGTGTCAAAACAGACCAAATATCTTTCTCCTGATGGAGAAGTTAGGTGGGATGAAAAGAGTGAAGGTAAAACAAGTTCTGGCTGTGTCCTATACAGAAGAGCTATTGTTCATGGAGAGGAAATATCTGTAGGGCAATTTGTGTCTGTGGAAGTTTCAGAAGTAAATGAATTTCCTGACATCTATTTGATTGAGTATTTGTTTGAATCATTGAAAGGAAGAAAAATGTTTCATGGAAGAATCATGCAGTATGGATGTAAGACAGTTCTTGGCAATGCTGCTAGTGAGAGAGAATTGTTTTTAACGAATGAGTGTAAGAATTTGGAACTGGAAGACATCAAGCAGATTTCTGCTGTTGATAGTCGGAAAATTCAATGGGGAAACCAACACCGGAAGGAAAATATCTCTGCTGATAAAAATGATAGGGCCAGAGCAGAAGAGATGAAGAAGAAAGGACTGCCTATAGAGTATTATTGTAAAAGCCTGTATTGGCCTGAAAGAGGTGCTTTCTTTAGGCTTCCATTTGAGACTTTGGGTCTGGGCACAGGCATCTGCCACTCTTGCAAATTGAAGGAATCCCACAAGGAAAAGGATAAATTCTCTGTAAACTCATCCAAGACTGCTTTTCAATTTCAAGGAACTGAATATACTATCCATGATTATATTTTTGTAAGTCCATATGATTTTGAAGACAGAATAGAGCAGGGAACTAATAAGAGTGGAAGGAACATAGGTTTGAAAGCATATGTTGTGTGCCAACTGCTGGAGATTATTTTGAAAAAGGAAAAAGGAGAACCTGAAGTGAAATGCACCCAGGTCAAAGTCAGAAGGTTTTTCAGACCTGAAGACATATCAAATGAGAAGGCATACAGCTCTGATATTCGAGAGGTAAAGAGCCTACTCATAACTTATCAAAAGAAAAGACTAATCTACATAAACACACTTGGAGAGTATCTATGAAATGCTATATTGAATGAGCAAGTAAAATTGCCCATAGCCATTGCATGAGGTGAGAATGGCTGGAACAAAGAATTCATAAATGGTTGTGTTGTAAGCATGCTTGCCTGTCAATATGCGCATTACTTTTTTTGTTTTTAGATTTTTTTTTAATGTTCTTTCTTTTTTAGGTTTTTGACATTAGGAGGGTTTGAACCCTGGATCACTACCCTATTCCACCCCATCCTTGTAAAAGCTGTGTTCTCAGTTACTTTTGTTTTTTGAATTAAATTTTGTAGGTATATTACAGTGAAGAAACACACGTAATATCTGTAGAATCTATTGAAGGAAAATGTCAAGTAAGAAGGAGAACTGATATTCTAGCAGTTAGTTCCCCGGGTATTTTTCAACACAAGTTCTTCTGTGAGCATTTGTATGATCCTGCCACTGGCTCTCTCAAGAAGGTATGGATGCCTTGCCCCTTCATGTGCATGTAACCTATCCATCAAATGAATCTTTCAAGCAAGTGGATCCTGTTTTATAATTTATAAATAATTATTGTGTCTTTTCAATTTTAGACTTAGTATGGCCTATCTAGTTTTCATGAGGCCATGCCATTGAACTAGTGCATGTGTGGTTAATTGGCTATACTCTAAGCTGTTTGCTGCTCATGTAATTTAATTGCTGATCTCAATCTTGTCATGGTACTGGATATAAGCGATGTCAATAACATGGAGTATTCTACCTATGACTAAATATGTGGCATTTTAGCTAAAGCTTTTTTGTTTGGTCCCAGGATGATGATATATGCTTTCTATATTAAAATTTAAGTAGCTGAAAATTGATTGCCCCTTTTATTTTAATTTTATAAGCTGATACATATATAATTTTATAAGCGAAAATAAATAATTTGCCTATGCCTGATACAGATATGATTACTTCTCCCTGTATAAATAACCATAATTAATTTGGCCTTTTTATTATTCGATCCAATAGTTGCCAGCACATATCAAAGTACGATATTCCAGTGTAGATACTGGTGAGGATGCAGCTAGGAAGAAGAAAGGAAAGTGCAAACAGGGAGAAGGCATTTCAGAAAGAGATGAGGTAAAAAAGACGTTAAGTGAGAATCGATTAGCAACCCTAGACATTTTTTCCGGCTGTGGTGGTTTATCAGAGGGATTGCAGCAGTCAGGTAAATTTAATCACACTAGCATAACAAGAAACACAATATCACTCTAAATACATCATATAACTTGTGCATTAATGCTTGAATGCTACAGGAGTTTCATCAACTAAGTGGGCTATTGAGTATGAAGAACCAGCTGGAGATGCATTCAAACTCAATCATCCTGAATCATTGGTGTTTATCAACAATTGCAATGTTATTCTTAGGTAAACTTTCATGTGGCCATAAACTCTCCCGGTGCTCAATCTCGAAAATGGACCCATTTGTAAATGACTTTCGATGCATTGTAATGTAGGGCTGTGATGGAGAAGTGTGGGGATTCAGATGATTGTGTATCAACCTCTGAGGCTGCAGAATTAGCAGCTAAATTGGATGAGATGGAAATAAATAATTTGCCTTTACCAGGGCAAGTGGATTTCATTAATGGGGGCCCTCCATGTCAGGTTTGTGTAACTTCTGGAATTCTAGTCATTTTGCAATGAAAAGACCTTTTGGGTACTTATTAAATGATTATATGTCTTGTGCCAGGGATTCTCTGGGATGAACAGGTTCAACCAGAGTACTTGGAGTAAAGTTCAGTGTGAGATGATACTAGCATTCTTATCTTTTGCTGATTATTTCCGGCCAAGGTATTTCCTGTTAGAGAATGTGAGGAACTTTGTGTCTTTCAGTAAGGGAGAGACATTCAGATTAACCTTAGCTTCGCTTCTTGAGATGGGGTATCAGGTAAACTGTTCAACTGCAATTTGTCTTCGTTTTTTTTGATTAATTATACTATGGGCGCACTGATGAATACTCATTTGTATGTATAAAGGTGAGGTTTGGCATCCTAGAGGCTGGAGCTTTTGGTGTTTCCCAGTCAAGAAAACGGGCATTTATATGGGCAGCCTCCCCAGAGGACATTCTTCCCGAGTGGCCGGAGCCAATGCACGTGTTTGCAGCTCCAGAGTTGAGAATCTCTTTATCAAACAGTGTCCAGTATGCTGCTGTTCGCAGTACAGCCAATGGTGCCCCATTCCGAGCAATAACTGTTCGAGATACCATTGGAGATCTCCCTCCTGTGGGCAATGGAGCTTCTAAAGCAAACATGGAGGTATATTGTCACAAAAGGAAACTATCTTTAAGATACCCTTTTGTTTTTGCGTTGGAATTTTCCTGTTCACTGACCTGGTTCTTTGCTGAACAGTATCAAAGTGATCCCGTTTCATGGTTTCAAAGGAATATTCGGGCCGACATGGCTGTCTTGACTGACCATATGTCAAAGGAAATGAATGAACTGAATCTAATTCGATGTCAGAAGATTCCTAAGAGGCCAGGTTCAGATTGGCGTGATCTTCCTGATGAGAAGGTAATATTGAATTCTTTTTGTGGCTTTTGAGAGAAGTTATATTGATTGAACTGAGTTATGGTATCAACTATCAATGAAATTCAGGTAACGTTGTCTACGGGACAAGTAGTAGATTTGATCCCATGGTGTCTGCCCAACACAGCTAAGAGACACAACCAGTGGAAGGGGCTGTTTGGACGATTGGATGGGGAAGGAAATTTTCCAACTTCCATTACAGATCCTCAACCAATGGGTAAGGTTGGAATGTGCTTCCATCCTGATCAAGACAGGATCCTTACTGTTCGCGAGTGTGCCCGATCTCAAGTAAGTATATTTACTTGTTAATTATTACCTTAAATGCCCCCTCATGTATCAGTTGACTCTACAATGTGCAAATTAAAATTCCATAACGTAAATGTTAAGTGTAGGATACTAACATTAATCTTGATAACTTTTTTTATCTTGAAAATCCAATAGGTGATTTAGTAAGAAAAGGATTCATATTAACCATAGGCAGTAATAAACTACTTTCTGCATGAAAACCAGAAAAAGATGTGTCTCAAGTTAATTACAATCGCGAAAATGGCTGAAAATTTTGAATATGGTGATCTTTCTTTCCCTTCCAAATAGGACAATGATGCCATTTGATTTGGGGTAGCCTAGTAATTAACATTCTTCACATTCATTAATCAGGGTTTCCCAGATAGCTATCAATTTTCTGGAAACATTCAACACAAGCACAGGCAGATTGGGAATGCTGTTCCTCCTCCATTGGCATTTGCATTAGGGATGAAACTGAAGGAAGCCGTAGATAGCAAGAAATCCAATTAGAGGAAATTTAGATTACAGAAATGGATGCTTTTGGGATTAAATGATGGCCTTTATCCTTCAAAATTGTAAATTGTCGTCACGGGTTCGTTGTATAGAAACATGAAAGCAAGTAATTGGGGGGTGGGGGGTGGGGTTATTCTTGACTTAGTAATTATAAAGTGAAATGGCCTGTGCTTGTCGTCATGGCCTTTATTTGTATTATTGTCTGATTAACCAGTATAAAGTGAAATGCATAAATTCACATATGGTATTTTTCATTCATATTTTTTCTTACTTTTTTTATGTGTAATTATTTTTTGTGAATGTAAACTATCTAAACCATTTAAACTAAAATTTTCATTCACATTAAAACCATTAATTACTTCAAGAAAATCTACACTAGATAGATACCTCTCTAACAATGATAACTCATTAATTACAACTGATATACTACATTTTCTATAATCTTTAGGCCACTTGATAACCGACATTGTTATCAGATATTGAGTAACTGGCTAATTCGTGTAGATGTTTTGTGACTAGATACTTCTCCCTCAAATTTCCTTTTAACAAAGGTGGGTATAAATCAAATCTCAGTTCTTTCAACTTCCCCTTGTAATTTAATTGACGGGTCACAAAATCCCTGACCCGGGAAATTTGCTGAGATGACTGGGGCAATTCTGAACAAAAGTAAAATGCATGACTTGTGTTTGGATACTCTATTAGCTCCGTCTTCTTCTCGGATTTCTTCAACCACTCATGGTACTTCCTCGGCCGGTCTACTAACGGGTTTAATCGCCAACAAATATAATTGTATCCGGAAAATTCATGCCCACAATCTTCAACCCGTTATTGTTGCTCCATCGAGTAGTATTGTATATTGATGTTATAGGCACGAAAAGATCCCACAACCGATCACTATTGTATACTGATGTTATTTGGGCTCCACCGAGTCGGATCTCGGATCCGGTCCTATCTACACCTCCAAAAAATGGTTGTATGGAAACCAAGCCGATTACTTTCCCCTGTCGGAGCTCCTCTTCGCAAACCTGAATCGCCACGTGGTGGGCCAGGTTGGCACCTGCACCATCACCCGCCAAGAAGCACCTCGACACATCAGCAATCTCGGGCAGAACGTCGGTGTTCAAGTCGAGAAACTTGAGGACGTCGAAGCCGTCGTCGTACTGAGAGGGACAACGGTGTTCTGGGCAGAGGGGATAACTCACGGAGACGACAACGGATGGAATCGAACGGGAGAGTTGTCGGCAAACGGCGTCATACGGGGAACATGATGCGGACATGAATGAGAAGGCGCTGCCGTGGAAGTAGACGACAACGGGAAGAAGGGTTGTGGATGAGGCGGAGATTGTGGGAGTGAAGAGACGGAACCAGAGGTTACGGGAGGAGTCGACTGTAACATCGGAGGACTGGACGCCGTCAATGGGGTTCGGAGTTGGTGGGGTTTTGAGGTCGAAGAAGTCAAAGAGACGGAGGTTGATGGTGCCGTTGCGGCGGAGAGAGATGTTCATGAGGGTGGAGAGGAAGAAAACTGAAATTCGTGCCTTCAATGGAAGGTGGTATTTAGAAGTGGAAGCCATTGCTTGGTTTCACAGTGAGCTTCGTCTCCGGCGAATGCACGGATTTATCAGCTGACCTGGTACGGAGTGCATAGCACACTAATCATTCGAGATTTTTTGGGCCTCTAAAATTGGTAAAGAAATTTAAAATATATCTTACATTAGAACTTTAAAAAAGAATTTGTTTTTATTTTTTACTTACTTTATATTTAAAAAAAATATAAATTCAGTATTCTGACTAATTTAGTAGCTTTAATTATTGTTGATGGTGAGGCCAAAAAAAATTATTAATGATGTCTATGAATGTTTTAATTCTTATTTTCTTTGATGTTAAATATAAAGTAATTTTTGCTAATTCCAGCATATTTAAAAAAGATAGGCTTATTTTGCTCGCACATACTGCTTGGTAACCTAATCAGTAATCACTCAATATACTTTTGGGCCCTTAAAATTGATAAGAATTAAAAATTAAAAATATATATGAAATTAGAACTTTAAGGCATGTTTGTTTTTAGTCTCTGTTTTTTTTCTCAAAACAGTTTTGAAAACAAAAAAAAATAAAAAAAATATTTAGTTAATTGTTTAAAAAAATGTATTAGAAAACAAAAACATATAAAAATTTATTTCAAATAATTATTATTAAAATTAACTTTAAAAAATAAGAAAATGTGGCGTGGTAGTCGTTAACCATGGGGTGACAATAATTGAAAATGACAAGCAATAGTCAATAGGTAGATGATAATGGTCATCATTGGTCATTGCCAACTATGATTATCCTAGGTCGGCGACCACTTAGGGTTATTGTTGGCCATCAGTCGGCAACTGTCATAGTGGCCTTTATTGTTCAATAATTGTGGCGGTTGTCCTCGACCAATTATAGTTATTGTCACCTTCATTAGGTAATAATGAATGGCAATAGTGGTCACCGACAACAACAATAAGCATTAGCCATTATCAAGTGACAACGAATGGTGGTTGTGATCACCCACAATAACAACGATAATGACAGTAATATAGTCATCATTTGATTATCGTTAGGTAACGATGAATAGTGGTTGGGATCGACGTTAGCTGACAATACTTATTGTAGTCATAGAGGTTGTCATTGAGTAATGACAAACATCAATTGCAGTTATTGACGTTGGTTCACGCTAGTGGTGGTTGCTGATTGCCAATCACTATTGCCAGGGCTATCGTTGGTCGATGATGATGGCAACCTGGTGGTAATTTTTTTTTTAATATTGGATCACTTTTTTAAAACTAAGATAAAAATGTAAAAAATAGTTTTACAAAACATGTAAAACTTGTTTTTAGTTTTCTATTTTTAAAAGCAATTTTCAATTTTTTTTTGTTTTAGAAAATACTTAAATAAAAAAAAGTTGCTAAACAATTTTTCTGTTTACTTGTTT
This sequence comes from Leucaena leucocephala, assembly GCA_037074615.1. Classification (NCBI taxonomy): domain Eukaryota; kingdom Viridiplantae; phylum Streptophyta; class Magnoliopsida; order Fabales; family Fabaceae; genus Leucaena; species Leucaena leucocephala. The sequence continues at coordinate 16,080,598 of CM073562.1, forward strand.
TTTTAAAAACTATTTTTAAAAACAAAAACAAACACACCGTTATTTTTTTGTGAATTCTCTGAAATTATGACTTTTTGAAAAACAAAAATAAATAAAACACAGTACAAAAATAAAGAATTAACCTTCAGGCATAAGTCAATATTTTCTCAAGGCCGACGAAGTTTGTTGGTCCAAATCCGTTTTTTTAAACAAAAAAATCACGACAAATTTTCTTTTTTTAAAAAATACAATTACTAAAAAAAATTATAACAAACAAATAGTATAAAATAATAAATTTTAGTATAAAAAATGATAATAGGCCCCTGTACTCACCTCTCTATAAGACTTTTTATTATTTTTTTTTAATATAAAAATTTGTTAAAAGGGATTAGGCTCACACATGATTTAAAGGTAGAGTGCAGTCTCTCTTCCTTCTAAAAGATAACAATATCGGATAGGGTGGGCTATCTATTACCCTTAAATATAAATATAGATATTTTAGAGTTAAGATACATACTCAAATATTATAATTGAAACGATAATAAAGTTATACTTTAAACTTTCCCTTTCCCAGCTAGAGATCATATAGGCCTCGTTTCTGGGGGTGGAAACTGCGTGGAGCCCAAAACCATAAAGCCTCACAACCAGCAGTAATTTGGGTCTAGTTTATTTCTTATACTTCCTTGGGCTTAAGTTCTTCACTAACAGGCCCAATTGAGGTGGCCAATTTCTTATTGGCCCACTAATCACCCAGGATCCATAAAATGTCTAAAATATAAAGTCAACTCTTAGGTTTGTTTTTTGTTTTTGAAAAAAATGAGATAGTTTGCATACTCCATTTAATCTGGAATAATTTGTAGGCTTTCCAAAACAAAAAAAATAGTACTTTAAAGAAAGGAAGATTTTTGTAAAAGAAAATAAAAAATAAACTTTTAACACACTTAGAAATTGACGGATTATTTTATTAAGTCATTTTGCATAAAAGAAATATTACAGTTTCTTATGAAAGTAAAAGGTTACATATAAACCAACAGATGGCGGCATATTTAGCAGAAAACTGAGATCTCTTCCTTAAATACGATGTAGTGAGTTTGAACAAGACAAATATTGAATATAAGGTTGCAATCAGACAAATGTTCTACACGTTTAAGACAACATTGTCAGAGTGAAGAGGGAGGTATTTGCAGCCATGGCTTGATTCCCTGTCTCTATTAAATAATTTTAGCTGTGTAATCTGCATTTAAATTCACATGGATCAAGGTATAGATCATCCATGCATTAACATTTAGACATTTATATCTTTTATTTATATTTCTTCATAGAATTAAAAGGATCATTTGATTTTTTTTTATAGATAAAACATAAATTTCATTCTATAATTCTTTTAATTGCATGCCAAATAAGTACTTTGTAATCATCATTCCATTCCATTTTATTCTCTAAAACAAATGGCCACCACTGAATTAATAAGCTTGTAGAAAGATATGGGATCATATCCTGGGAAAATGCAGTGTTTTGAAAAAGAATAAATTAAATTATGGAGATTTAAAATTATAAAAACTATAAATGATCAACTTATTTTTTTTTAATTGAAAGGGCAATTTAAATCTTAAGAACTACATCACAAATAAAAGAAAAACGAAACATAAGTTACTCCAAAAATCTGATGACTGATCAAGACACCCCATAAAATGTCTGACGCCAAACCTCCTCCATAAAGTGGCTAACTACACCTATCAAAACTTGAACCCTAGTTTGACGAAGAAGAATGGAAAACTGCTATACATAACATGCTAAGACCTTCATATCGGAAGACAAATGCCATGGCCTTAAGCACATCTGCCCTTTTATCCACCATCTTTATTCTAAATATACAAGAATACAAAACACCTAGTTAAAGTCATGTATCATTAAATTAGGAATTAGTAATTTCTAGAATTAAATGAACTTTTCTTATAAAGATATATAATAATAAAATTAATATAAAATAATAGAATTCATCATAGGCAGAATATATCAGAAGAGAAAAATCTTAAGAGTGATATCTTCTTCATCTTATACTCTTTCATCAATAAACTCATTTTATAGACTATAAAATGACACAAGATATATCTAAACAAGACGATAACGAAGAGACATGTTAAAACAAATTTCTTTCTCTGACACACTCACAAATAATATTTATAATATTTCTAACACAAACAACAATAACAATCACGTTGAATAAGTTTAAGCAAAAGTAGAACCAAACAAATTAAAGAACCAATTGTTTGTGGCTTGGGGATACCAACTGACCTCTAAAAAAATAGAAGCAAATGCTAAACTTCATGAACAATACCCTTCCATTTTGGAAGTAGCTTCCTGTTCTACCTCATCCTCCTCATCAAGGCCAACCTCATTTCAATAGATCAATCTCCATGTCCGTACTATTTCATAAGCGATAGAGCCGAACATGATCGTTCTTTGTTTCTGCCTCTGAACCAGTGCCTTCTTTTGCTTCTTCGTCTTTCTCGCCTCTTCTCCACCATTAAGTGAACGGCGCTGAGTGACTCTTCCATTATCACATCCATATTAACACATATCTGTTTTAAGTTTCTTTTTCAGTCTGCATTCATAAAATTCCCACTGGCAAGACTCAGGAGGAGGAAGATGCTCTTCAAAACAGGCGATGAACAACCTAAAACTAGAGCACATAATATAAACGTTACACTTGAACCGATTCCTTTTTATTTATTTAAAAGGCAATGCTAGATGTTACGACAGGATTGAATCTGACCTTTCACTTATGAAAATGTAATTATAGGCTATTTAAATAAAATAAACAAACAAAGGAATCATTAATCATTAATTAATATAAAATATAAAAACATAATTATAAGAAATTGATTCTTTAAATTTCATATATACGATGCATTTATGTACTTATGTTTATTAATTTATCGCTTTAATAAAATTGAACATATTTTCCATGTATTGTATTTGTAGGGAATATGTGGAATATATATTGTACTATTATTATAAATATTTTATTTTTATTTTTGTGATGAAAAATCGATGAGTTGGATTGTTATTTTTGTTTTAGTTCGTTCACAGTAGACTTAATTATTCATTATATTCCCAAGATACAGCTCTTAGGCATGCCCAGGTTTAGACATAAAGCCAAATCCACAAGTAGACATGTTTTCCTTCCATCGTCTCTCAAAGGAATTAAAAAAACAAAAGGACACCTCCACTAACGTCCGTCTGTAACCCACTCCTTCTCCCCCCCCCCCCCCCCCTCCTCCTCCTCCATCGTCTCCCACACCCACCGTTAACATGGAACAAAAAACATAATTAAAGAACAGATTATCTAAGACATAATATAAACTAGAGCCATAGAATTACAGTTTGGACAAGCGCTTATTGATGAAATCCTTGACTTGGGAAATTAACTGTGAAGCTTCGGGCAATTCTGGAAATATATAAAATGCATGAATACTCTCTGGATACTCTATTAATTCTGCCTTTTTCCCTGATTTCTTTAACCACTCGTGGTAACCCCTCTGCCGGTCCTGTAACGGGTCAAAGCCACCCACGAAAACTAGCGTATCCGGGTATTCCATGCCCGATATATCCATTGCGTTCGGCCCGCTCACATTTACCGCTTCGTGGTCTCGGTTGGACCCCTCCGGTAGAAACACCTTCCATATCCAATCCGTCCTCTCCACCGAAACCAACAGGGCGTTTGCAAGTCGGATCTCCGACTCGGACCTCTCCTCTCCTCCGAAAAATGGCTGGATTGAGATCTGCCCGATGACCCGCACATTCTGGAGCCTGCTCCGGCAAACCTGAACTGCCACGTTATGGGCCAAGTTCGCACCGGCACTATCACCGGCCAGAAAGCACTTCGACAGATCCGCAATATCGGGTAAAGCGTCGCCTTTTTGGTCTATGAACTGGAGGACGTCAAAGCCATCATCGTATTGAGCAGGATACCTATGCTCCGGGATGAGACGGTAATTCACAGAGATGACAATAGCGGAGAACTTGAGGGCAAACCGTCTGCAAACGGCGTCGTATGCGAAGGAAGCCGCTGAAAGGTACGTGAAGCCACCACCATGAAAGAAAACAATGACGGGGAGGGACGAAGAAGTGGTGGTTGTGGGTGTGAAAAGTCTGAACCAGAGGTTTCGAGTGGGGTCGACGGTAACATCGGAGGATGTAACGCCTTTAACGGGCTTCGGATTGGGGCTGGTTTTGCGGTCGAGGAAGTTCATGACACGGCGGTTGAGGGTGCCATCAGGACGGCGAACGGCGTCGGTGATTGTGGAGAGAAAGGAGAGGGAGATGCGGGTCTTCCATGGAAGGAGGGGCTTGGAGCTGGAGGTTGAAGAAGGCATGGGAGAGGTCGTTTCTGAACGAGAGTGAAGAAGAAGAAGCAACGAAAGATGTATCTTTAAAAAGTAGAGAAGATTTTTCTATGTTGGGGTAGGTCAAAATCTGGTCGCAGTTTGAGGCTGTACTCTGTTTAGGAGCTTGCAGAAGGGTTAATCAAATAAAAAGTGATGCATGAACGGTATTTAAAATCAATGTAGTGTGGGTAACAGACTGGAGATTACAACAGAAATAATCTTTAAAAAATATCTCTTAAAATTTAAAATCTTAAATCAAGAATTAATATAAAAATATATTATTATTTATTTTATAAGAGTAATCAATATTTTATAAAATAGAATAAATAAAATGATTTAGAATTTTATAAGTTAATTGAGATGTTTTTTTTTTAATTTTCCGATTACAATATGTCCTTATTAAATAGGAAAAAATGTCGGGGCATGAATGAAAAGGGGAATGACCGAATTAGTGGGTATGGGGCAGTTGGTGGTTAAAAGGCTTTAAAAAGTGAGAGAGGGAATGTGGTTGGTCGATCTGGGTATGCTGATTGTGGAGCCATAGATCATCAGTGAGTACGCACCGTAGGAATCGGAATGGGATGACACTAATGACTTTACTTAGGGCGGCATGAAAAGAAGAGGAAATTCCAGATAATTTATTTATTTATTTATTTTTGTTCTTTTTTTTAAAAAAAAATAAGAATTAGAAATTACGACTAAATGGCTTCTAGATAGTTGGGGATTGTGGCAATTAATGTTGGCCGGCTTCAAAACAGAGACAGAAGGTGGTGAATGATGATAGACGATGGGCAGTATCGATCATGAGGTATTTTAGATGTTTGTTAATCTTTTCATCCATATATAATTAACTTTCCCTCTCATTTTTTTTTAATGTAATTATGTGTTGCGTCCCGTGAGATTTATGAATGTTGCACAATACTCCATCTGCTCCACAACTGGAGCAAGTCCCTAATAACCAGAGCGACCTTTAAAGAAAGGCTTTTTATAAAGTCTTGGTCACTTAACTCTACTAACTAACATTTTCTAAAGATTGATATAACATAAATTAGACATCTACAATTATTACTAAAATATTTTCCCACAAAAAATTGAACATTAACCCAATAATTAAATGATGGATATAATTTAAAAAAAGTTAGGATCACTGCGCATCTAGTATATTATAGACCGTATGATTCTTATTTTTTTGGTCGGATACGATATCACTAATATAATTGTTATTTTTATCTCAATTTTTTTATATATTTTTTTTTAAAAATTACTTAAATTTACATACAATCTAAAAAAATATGGTTTATTTTTTCTAAACGATATTAATATTAGATACAATGAGTTATTTATTATTCTTAAATATAAATTTAAATATCTAAAAATTAAGATACTCCTCAAAATATAATAACTAAAATTATAATAAAATAATATTTTTAAAAAATTAAATATATTTTAAATAATTATATATCTTCTTTTTATCCGCTCAATTTTGTAATGTCAAGTGGATAGCATGATTGCTGGAAGTGGCCCATTTTTTCATGTATCTCTTCTTTGATATTTATTCATACGAGAAAAGACAAACACGGAAAAAAAAACAAAAGAAGGAAGAAAAATTATTTGCCAAGTCCCAACAAAATATAATTATTAAAAAATCTTATATAAAATAGCAAAATAATTATAAAGTCCCTACGACCTAGTTGTGAATAGTTTAAAATGTGCAATTACGAATTTGTCGATGCAGATTTATAAGAGACGGGCTTCGTGGCGGGAAAGCTCCCCGCCTCTTGCATTCTTCCCTCTTGTCAATTTCCCTTCCCTACATCTTCATCTTCGTTTCAATCTAATTCTTGAGCAAGAAGTGCAGCTTCTTACAATTTGATTCTGGAAATCTCTGGTTTTCACTGCCTCTTCTGTTCAGATTGCAGATATAATGGCTTATTACTCAGTATTATCTGAAAAGGTGATGATTGAAGAAAACCTTAGAAATTGTAACTCTTCAGTGATTTCATGCATCTTCTTCCACTAGCAGTACAATTACACACCCATCTTAACATCATCAAGGGGATAGATCGAGTGATTTGCAGATTTGGATTGAGACGTACTTGAAACTGAGGTTGCAAGCAAATTACCATGCTATCTTCCCAACAATGTCATTAACCAAACTCCTTTGCTGGAGACCCTCCTCTCTTTTGATAGCAATTTCTCCATTAATTCCGCTTACAAAGCCATCAAAAGATCATATCGCCATGGAAATTTCGAAATTCCGGTGATTTTGCTTCTGGACAAAACTCATGCCAAACTATTATTTTCCTATAATTAGTTGTTAATATGCTTTCCTTCGAATAAATTTTTGTATTAATTCTCATAATATAAATTATAATTTACAAATTTTTATATAGATATATATTATTTTATTATTATTAATTATTATAATATTTATATGCATTTATAGTTTTACTTATAAAATATAGATATTTTTTTTATTAATTGTTAAAATATATACTTGCCTTATAAATTAATTATTTACGTATCAACTTGACATGATAGACATTTACTATTTTATTATTATTAATTATTAAAAAATATATATGCACCATAAATTCACCTAAAATATATATATATATATATATTATTTTGTTATTATTGGTTAAAATACATATGAAAACAGAAGATTAAGTGTGTTTGGTTGGTTTTTAACAAAACATAGTTTTAAAAAATTTTAAAATAAATAATTATATTTATTCAAAATAATTTTTATATTAAATTATAGTTTAAAATTAAAATTTTATATAAGATAGTTAGAGTAACTTATATAACAGTAAAAGAGTTTATGAATTAATTAATTACTATATTACCCTTACTTTTTCTTATATTATCTCTCATTTTTTTTCTACACCCTCTCCCCTCTCTTCTACACTATTTCTCATCTCTCTTCTATACCCTTTTTTTATCTCTTATATATTTAATAATGATATTATTTTTTATAATTTATTAATAATAAAAATTCTTATAAAAATAATTATCTAAATATTTATTTAAAATTATTTTGTTATAATTTTTTTAAAAGTCTTTTTTGAAAAACTATTTAAAATGTTTTTTTATAAGCATTACGGATTAAGAATTGAGGGGTACTGTTGAGTGTTGACGAAACAAAAAGTAGGGGTATACTTTATTGTAGTGAGAGTGATTGAGCGCGGATTCACCAATTTCTCTCCTTTTTACTTTCTCTGAGAATTGTCTCGTATCACCTAGAGTGGGGGAAGTGAACTTAGAAGTTGGAGGTAGACGATGAGTATCAGGAAGTTAAGTGCTGAAGAATCTCTCACGCTTTTCTCTCTGCTGAAATCTGAGCAGCGTCCACTCGACGATGTCATCGCTGACTTCAACTCTAAGATCTCTCGCCAACACCATTTACCTGTCAGCTCAAATATCGTTTGGCTCTTGGAGGCAAGTCAATCTAATCCCTTGTTTTTTCTATTCCTTTTCCTTTTTCCGTACACGGCATATGATTGAGTTGATTGAGTTCTGGGCCTTAGAATTTTAGTTTGCTTGGCGATTTATAGAGAGAATGGTAATGGATGGGTTTCGGGAGGTTTTTGCCGTCTTGAATTTGACGATGCAACAATATTTTAGCTGAACTGCATGACTAAGAATTTTTTTCCTTTATGTGATTACGATTTTTTCATTGCCCAATGGTAACATTTGAGTTCCTTAACAGATAGGGAACTTGTTTTGTTCATATACACGGTGCTCCATTGATATGTGGCTGTGCGGGCTGAGGCCTTTGAGATATGGAATGATTTAATCCATTTTGTTATCCACTTCTTATCAGGATGCCCTGTTTAGACTTCGTTTTCCACATGTTAATAACATTCATGTCCTTGTTTGAGTATGACTTGTTTGTATCTCTGACGGACAGGACAAGAAGGTTCTTAGATCCACTGAGCGATTGGTTGCTTTTGCCATCCTCCACCAAGCGTACTCGTCACAGAAACCTGCTTCTAATCCTTTTATAACCTTAATCATAAATGTAAGCAACTTTTTAACTTTTGCTACATCCTAAATTGTTTATTATATTTCTCATAGCGTTAATGGGATGAGAAAACTAGTTTACCTCATGTCTTCTCTTGTCCTCAAAGTCAGATTTTTCATTCCTTGTTAGTCTTTAACTAAGCCGGCCAACTCTTCTCTCTGACGATATTTAATAACAAAATTAGATACAGAATGCTGAAAGTATACTTTGATAAATATTGAACCCAAAGTTTTATTTTTTTTTTCTTGTGTATATAGATAATGGAGTATCGATGTACTTCATCTATTTTATTCTCATCCGACTTAAATAAGGCCTTATAATTGAGATTAGTCACAAGATGAAATTTGTTATAGGATTTTGAACTTGAAACTGTTTTAATTCATTGATGCATTAATGTTGTCCTTGTTCAAGTCATTGAAGGTCCTTTTGAAAAATGCACCCTCATATTTTTCAGGCACAGCAAGCCACAGACAGAATGCTTTCTAGTGGATATAATGCTTATGACTCTAACTTATATCATATCTCATTAATTTCAGTTTTTAAGTTCAATAATGCTATTGGACTTTGCTTTATCGGGCCATGCCACCATATGCAGTGAATTTTATTGATATTGTCTTTCAGCTGGTTACAATTATGTTACTTAGCAACTAAGCAGAAGAAATTCTGCTGATCAAGCAGCTAACATTAAAACTAATTAGCTGTTTTAATATCATTTATATACAAAAATACTGCCCATCTGGTATGATGATACTTTTAAACTGGGTTCTAAGGTTGCCATTTTAGAATCCTTTAGTGGTAAGAAATAAATACTGCTATAGCATGCATGAACATAGAAGTATGAGTATGGTTTATATAATAGGAAAATAATAAATTTATGTTAATTTGGTTGTTTGATTATTGCTTTATGCTCCCATACCATAAGACCTTTTATGCCTATGCATTCCTCCAAGGCCCCCTTGGTGAATTTAGGTCATGAATTCTTTGTTAGCTGAGACGTTGTCTAATCTTGGTTATGTGATAGTGGCCCAACACTGAGAACTTATTCTAGAAGACAGAAACCACCTCGGGAGAATGCTGCACCAGACAATTGAACCTTTCCGTCCTATTACACTTTCTTTCTATTTAATTTGTTAGTTCTGTTAGTTGCAGTTTATCCACTAGACACGTTAGAGTCAGTTTCCTATTTTTTCTGTCACGTACGCATATCAGAAAATACGAAAAAGAATGCTCTGTAATTCATTATAAAATGGCCAATGGCCCCATGGAATGACATGAATGATTTTACAGAGTAAAATATTGAGATCCTCTTGGCTTCTAGCTTATTTTCTGTACGAGATTCTTGTAGAGAGGTGAGCAGGAGAGAACAGTACTTACCATTATGACTATTTATACTTTCCACTAAGGCTTATATAATCATGAACATAAAACGTCACATGGACGTTTGAGTTATATTTGATTTGGTTACTTATCATTTGTGATGAGTTCTTTGCTTGTATTTCTTTTAATTTGATTTCATTATGTGACTGCTGGCGTGAAGATCATTTTTAAATTGGACAGGCTGCCTGTGATGATGCAGCTGAAAAAATTGAAAGGGCATTTATTCTGCAGCTGTTAGGCATTGATGGCTCAAACAATAGCAGAGAGGTTATCTTGTGTGAATTCCTATATTTTCACTAGTAACATTTTTTTCCATATCTTATGCTCTTGATAGTGGGTTACTTTCTATATTAGTCCATCATGCATGTTTGCCATGTTGCAGTTTTAGATCCTGTGGTTGATTTTGTCTTTTTATTTGGGTTCTTTTTCATTGTGAATCTAAATGTTAGTAGGTAAATGCATGCATGGCATCGTGTTTGTTTTGTTGCTTTTAGGTGCTTCCAACTTTTTCCTTCTTTCTTGTGGAGATGGTCTAGGCTTGCAATTTTTGATATCTTTTTCCCTTGGCCGGAGGATTGCAGTTTCTTAAGCAGTCTGCGGCCGATTATGTGAAAGGATTTGATCTATCATTGCATGTAAGCTACATATGGATCTCTTGATATTTCAAGTTTATGGAAAGCTAAACCTGACTTCTGAGGCAGACTTTTAATTTATTTTTAATAATGATCTGGTCCCTGTGATTCCAGGTTTTCCCACAACTAGATCAGTTGCAGCAGCAGTTTTCTGTTAAAGAGCACCCTGAACAATATAAGTTGTAGGAAATATTGAGAATTAAAGGAGCGAGATCATAGGAGATAGGAGATTAATGACTTAATGATTCCCCACCAGATTTTATGCCTATTTTCATGTTGTAAATCCCATGATATTTGGGAAACCGTTATGTGTATTTGTGTATATATGTACCTTGTCATAGCTGAATAATACACACAGAAGAATCATTTGTTATCTTCTCTGTTGTGCTCTCTGCCCAAACAGTTGTGTTTCCGGCATCACTCTGAAGAATGCCTTCCAACATGGTATCAGAGCAGGTGGAGAGATCTTCTGTCGTCAACCCACCCAAAGTTGCTGGGCTTGAAGGATCCTCAATTCAGATTGTACCAGATCGCCTCACCGGGGATAATTATGTGGAATGGAGCCAATCAATGCTCCTTGCACTCGATGGAAGGGAGAAACTGGATTTACTCCACAATGATCAACCACCTGCCGACGATGACGGTGTCCGCCGTCGGTGGAAATCAGACAATGCACTGGTGGCCTCCTGGCTACTGAACTCAATGCTTCCTACTGTCAGGAAGAGCTTTATGTTTCTTTCTTCAGCAAAGGCAATTTGGCTCGCGGTAAAGGAAGCCTACGGGAAGAGACCAAATGCTTCTTTGATATTTGACCTGCGTGCTCGTCTCTGGGGAACCAAACAGGGCAACCGACCTCTGAATATGTATTACCTTGAGAAGAACTCGCTGTGGCAGGAATTGGATATGCTGCAACATCGCGTATGGAAAAACCCAGAAGACGCCGCTGAGTATCGACGGTCTCTGGACGAAGAACGGCTGTTCGAGTTCTTGGTTGGCCTGAACCCCGTCTACGACGATGCTCGTGGCCGCCTCCTCAGTCGCTCTCCACTTCCGTCAGTCTCTGAAGCCTTCGCCCTCCTGCGAGATGAAGAGTCGCGCCGCCAAGTCATGTCACCGGAGATCATCGTTGCTGCAAATGAAACAGCGTCGGCGCTAGCTTCACGGGTAACCGACGCCAAGAAGGAGCGACCAACGTGCGACCACTGCAGGAAACAAGGCCACACGAAGGACCGCTGCTGGGATCTCCACGGGAAGCCGCCTGACTGGAAACCTCGACAGAGAAAGGGGAGAAGTCATCTGGCCGACGCTCAACACGTTGATGAACTGGGCTCCGCGACTGAAGGCTTCACGTCCCAATATCACTCAGCGTCTCAAATGGGCTCAGGAACTACAGGTACAGGCCCAATACACGTGGGCTCTGAAAATGCAGGCCAAGGGCGTGACAGGTTCAATCTGGGCCTTAGTGGGTCTGGTACAGGCCCAATACAGGGTCATTCTCACCTGGGCTTAAGTTCTGCAGGCCCAACTTATGGTTCCTCCACTCATGATCCATTGACACAAATCCTGGAGCGTCTCATTGCCCTTGAAAATCAGTCTCATAAACAACCTACTGCCAGTGTCGTCCAGAAAGGTAACTTTTTTAAAGCCCTAGCTACCATTAAAGGTAAGATTACAGGACCCTGCTGGATAGTAGACTCTGGTGCCTCAGATCATATGACTGATGATGCTTCCTTATTCACTACTTATACTCCTGCCACCTCCTATCTGGCCGTAAAAATTGCTGATGCCTCTGATTCCTTGGTAGCTGGTAGCGGTACCATTAAAGTATCTACTACACTGACACTTCAGGATGTTTTGCATGTTCCAAAATTGAAATGCAACTTATTGTCTGTGAGTCAATTGAATAAACAAGAAAACTGTCATGCTGATTTCTTTGCGACTCATTGTGTTTTTCAGGATCTGTTCACGGGAACGACGATTGGTGTTGCTAAGGAGCTTGATGGATTGTATTACCTGAATGACTGTCACAAACCAATATCTTATTCCTGTAATAAAGTATCTCTCCCTCGGGCTAGTGAGTTGGAATTATGGCACAAAAGATTAGGGCATCCAAATTTACAATATATGTGTAAGGTGTTTCCCTCAATCTGTTCAAATAAAAACTTTGATTTTTATTGTGATTCATGTGAACTTGCTAAACACCATCGCACATCTTTTCCCAAAACCTCCTATCACCCATCTAGCCCTTTTTTCAGTTATTCATAGTGACGTATGGGGCCCATCTCGTATCCCAAATCGTACTCGTTCAAAATGGTTTATGACTCTCATTGATGATCACACTCGTGTCAGTTGGGTTTTCCTCTTAAAGGATAAATCTGAGGTACGCCAAACCTTTATTGATTTCTACCATATGATACATACCCAATTTCACACCAAAATTCAAACACTTCACACCGATAATGGTACTGAATACTTTAATCACCAATTATCCCTGTTTCTTAAACAACAAGGTGTTACTCACAGGAGTTCTTGTCCTCATAGCCCTCAACAAAATGGGATCGCTGAACGCAAAAATAGACACCTCCTTGAAACAGCTAGGGCTCTTCTCTTTAGTAGCAATGTTCCCAACTTTTACTGGGATGACGCTATCCTAACTGCTACTTTTCTGATCAACCGAATGCCCTGTAAACCTCTGTCTTTCCAAACACCTCTCCAGGTTCTCCACCGTCACTTTAGCCTACCCTACCTGGAAAATACCTTCACCAGATTTTATGCCTATTTTCATGTTGTAAATCCCATGATATTTGGGAAACCGTTATGTGTATCTGTGTGTATTATTCAGCTATGACAAGGTACATATATACACAAATACACATAACGGTTTCCCAAATATCATGGGATTTACAACATGAAAATAGGCATAAAATCTGGTGGGGAATCATTAAGTCATTAATCTCCTATCTCCTATGATCTCGCTCCTTTAATTCTCAATATTTCCTACACTCCCCCTCAAGTTGGAGCATAAATATTTATCATGTCCAACTTGCCAATAAAGTATTCAAACTTGTCCCTAGTCAATCCCTTTGTGAGGACGTCTGCGATCTGTTCTTTTGAGGGGATGTGCCTGAGATCAATTGTCCCTTCATCAATCTTCTCTCGTATGAAATGTCTATCTATTTCCACATGCTTTGTTCTATCATGTTGAACTGGATTATGTGACATATTGAGTGCTGCCATATTATCGGAATAAAGTTTGATGGGCAATCCTATTGTCATCTTTAAATCTTCCAAAACTCGCTTTATCCACAAACCCTCACAGATTCCGAGAGCTATAGATCTAAACTCAGCTTCAGCACTACTTCTGGCAACCACATTTTGTTTCTTGCTCCGCCATGTAACTAAATTTCCCCAAACATAGGTGACATAACCTGAGGTGGATCTTCTGTCATCCTGGTCTCCCGCCCAATCAGCATCGGTCAATATTTCCACATTTCTCTTGCTGGACTTCTTGAAGAAGAGACCTAGCCCGGGAGAACCTTTTAAATACCTGAGAATCCTGTAGACTTCATTGAGATGTCGTTGCTTAGGATCATGGGAATGTTGGCTTACTACACTAACAGCATAAGCAATGTCGGGTCTTGTGTGTGACAAATAAATTAGTTTTCCGACCATACGTTGGTACCTTCCCATATCCACAGCCTTCCCCATTTCTTCATCATCTCTGATCTTATCTGTCTTTATAGGAGTATCACTTGGCCTACACCCCAGCATACCTGTTTCCTCCAAGAGGTCCAAGATATATTTCTTCTGTGAGATACTGATGCCCTTCGTAGATCTAGCCACTTCCATGCCTAGGAAGTACTTCATTTCTCCGAGATCTTTCACTTGGAACTCTTCATTTAATGCCCCTTTGATTTTTTCTATCTCGGTTGGATTATCACCTGTAAGGACAATGTCATCCACGTATACCGCCAAGATCACGCTCTTCCCTTCTTGATGTTTGAAGAATAAAGTGTGATCACTCTGGCCCTGTATGTACCCTTGATTCTTCAGCACTGTAGTAAATCTCTCAAACCATGCCCGAGGGGATTGTTTGAGTCCGTACAACGACTTCTTTAGTTTGCACACTTGATTGGCTTTCCTTCCTGGGAATCCGGGAGGCATCTTCATATATACTTCTTCCTTGAGTTCTCCATTTAAAAAGGCATTTTTAACATCCATCTGGTGTAGTGGCCAATCTAGGTTTGCGGCAAGAGAGAATAATATTCTGATGGTGTTTAGTTTGGCAACTGGAGCAAATGTCTCTGTATAGTCCATTCCATATACTTGAGTAAAACCTTTTGCCACTAACCTGGCTTTGTATTTGTCGAGACTTCCATCAGCACGATACTTAGGAGTGAAGACCCATTTGCAGCCGACTGCTTTCTTCCCTTTGGGTAGCTCAACTATTTCCCATGTTTTGTTGTCTTCAAGGGCCTTCATTTCTTCAGACACTGCCTGCCTCCATTCAGAACTAGCAAGGGCTTCATTGATGTTCTCTGGTATCTTGATCTGATCAAGGTGAGATACGAAAGCAAAGTGTTTTGATGATAGTGCCTGATAAGAAACGAACCTCTCTATAGGATACCTTGTGCATGTTCTGCGTTGCTTTCGTACTGCTATAGGAAGGTCAAGATTGTCAGTCGCTTGTGCTTCTGTATCCTCTGTGTTAGGACCTATTCCCGGTTCAGATCCTTGGAGTGTGTCAGGTGCTTGGGATGTATCGCCTGTCATGTTTATGTTACGACGGGTATAGACCTGTCCCCATCTGGTAGTATCTCCCCCTGAACTAGTGTTCTCTTCCCTTTCGTTAGGTACCTCATCCTCAAGGACATAGATGCGATCAGGTGCAAGATGAGGGTTCATAGGTGCAGTATCTGTCTGAGTATGAGGTTGAGGTTCATGCCAATACTCCCCCTGAACTACGGACGGGGAATAAAAGGGAATAGGCTCATGAAAGGTGACATCACAAGTGACATAGAGGCGTTTAGAGATAGGATCAAAACATTTGTACCCCTTTTTGTTTCCAGCAGGGCCGAGATAGACACATTTGACAGCTTTGGGATCAAGTTTGTGAGTGTGGTGAAGGTGGACAAATGTGGTACATCCAAATACCCGTAGTGGTAAGGTATTTTCCAGGTAGGGTAGGCTAAAGTGACGGTGGAGAACCTGGAGAGGTGTTTGGAAAGACAGAGGTTTACAGGGCATTCGGTTGATCAGAAAAGTAGCAGTTAGGATAGCGTCATCCCAGTAAAAGTTGGGAACATTGCTACTAAAGAGAAGAGCCCTAGCTGTTTCAAGGAGGTGTCTATTTTTGCGTTCAGCGATCCCATTTTGTTGAGGGCTATGAGGACAAGAACTCCTGTGAGTAACACCTTGTTGTTTAAGAAACAGGGATAATTGGTGATTAAAGTATTCAGTACCATTATCGGTGTGAAGTGTTTGAATTTTGGTGTGAAATTGGGTATGTATCATATGGTAGAAATCAATAAAGGTTTGGCGTACCTCAGATTTATCCTTTAAGAGGAAAACCCAACTGACACGAGTGTGATCATCAATGAGAGTCATAAACCATTTTGAACGAGTACGATTTGGGATACGAGATGGGCCCCATACGTCACTATGAATAACTGAAAAAGGGCTAGATGGGTGATAGGAGGTTTTGGGAAAAGATGTGCGATGGTGTTTAGCAAGTTCACATGAATCACAATAAAAATCAAAGTTTTTATTTGAACAGATTGAGGGAAACACCTTACACATATATTGTAAATTTGGATGCCCTAATCTTTTGTGCCATAATTCCAACTCACTAGCCCGAGGGAGAGATACTTTATTACAGGAATAAGATATTGGTTTGTGACAGTCATTCAGGTAATACAATCCATCAAGCTCCTTAGCAACACCAATCGTCGTTCCCGTGAACAGATCCTGAAAAACACAATGAGTCGCAAAGAAATCAGCATGACAGTTTTCTTGTTTATTCAATTGACTCACAGACAATAAGTTGCATTTCAATTTTGGAACATGCAAAACATCCTGAAGTGTCAGTGTAGTAGATACTTTAATGGTACCGCTACCAGCTACCAAGGAATCAGAGGCATCAGCAATTTTTACGGCCAGATAGGAGGTGGCAGGAGTATAAGTAGTGAATAAGGAAGCATCATCAGTCATATGATCTGAGGCACCAGAGTCTACTATCCAGCAGGGTCCTGTAATCTTACCTTTAATGGTAGCTAGGGCTTTAAAAAAGTTACCTTTCTGGACGACACTGGCAGTAGGTTGTTTATGAGACTGATTTTCAAGGGCAATGAGACGCTCCAGGATTTGTGTCAATGGATCATGAGTGGAGGAACCATAAGTTGGGCCTGCAGAACTTAAGCCCAGGTGAGAATGACCCTGTATTGGGCCTGTACCAGACCCACTAAGGCCCAGATTGAACCTGTCACGCCCTTGGCCTGCATTTTCAGAGCCCACGTGTATTGGGCCTGTACCTGTAGTTCCTGAGCCCATTTGAGACGCTGAGTGATATTGGGACGTGAAGCCTTCAGTCGCGGAGCCCAGTTCATCAACGTGTTGAGCGTCGGCCAGATGACTTCTCCCCTTTCTCTGTCGAGGTTTCCAGTCAGGCGGCTTCCCGTGGAGATCCCAGCAGCGGTCCTTCGTGTGGCCTTGTTTCCTGCAGTGGTCGCACGTTGGTCGCTCCTTCTTGGCGTCGGTTACCCGTGAAGCTAGCGCCGACGCTGTTTCATTTGCAGCAACGATGATCTCCGGTGACATGACTTGGCGGCGCGACTCTTCATCTCGCAGGAGGGCGAAGGCTTCAGAGACTGACGGAAGTGGAGAGCGACTGAGGAGGCGGCCACGAGCATCGTCGTAGACGGGGTTCAGGCCAACCAAGAACTCGAACAGCCGTTCTTCGTCCAGAGACCGTCGATACTCAGCGGCGTCTTCTGGGTTTTTCCATACGCGATGTTGCAGCATATCCAATTCCTGCCACAGCGAGTTCTTCTCAAGGTAATACATATTCAGAGGTCGGTTGCCCTGTTTGGTTCCCCAGAGACGAGCACGCAGGTCAAATATCAAAGAAGCATTTGGTCTCTTCCCGTAGGCTTCCTTTACCGCGAGCCAAATTGCCTTTGCTGAAGAAAGAAACATAAAGCTCTTCCTGACAGTAGGAAGCATTGAGTTCAGTAGCCAGGAGGCCACCAGTGCATTGTCTGATTTCCACCGACGGCGGACACCGTCATCGTCGGCAGGTGGTTGATCATTGTGGAGTAAATCCAGTTTCTCCCTTCCATCGAGTGCAAGGAGCATTGATTGGCTCCATTCCACATAATTATCCCCGGTGAGGCGATCTGGTACAATCTGAATTGAGGATCCTTCAAGCCCAGCAACTTTGGGTGGGTTGACGACAGAAGATCTCTCCACCTGCTCTGATACCATGTTGGAAGGCATTCTTCAGAGTGATGCCGGAAACACAACTGTTTGGGCAGAGAGCATGGCGGAGCAAGAAACAAAATGTGGTTGCCAGAAGTAGTGCTGAAGCTGAGTTTAGATCTATAGCTCTCGGAATCTGTGAGGGTTTGTGGATAAAGCGAGTTTTGGAAGATTTAAAGATGACAATAGGATTGCCCATCAAACTTTATTCCGATAATATGGCAGCACTCAATATGTCACATAATCCAGTTCAACATGATAGAACAAAGCATGTGGAAATAGATAGACATTTCATACGAGAGAAGATTGATGAAGGGACAATTGATCTCAGGCACATCCCCTCAAAAGAACAGATCGCAGACGTCCTCACAAAGGGATTGACTAGGGACAAGTTTGAATACTTTATTGGCAAGTTGGACATGATAAATATTTATGCTCCAACTTGAGGGGGAGTGTAGGAAATATTGAGAATTAAAGGAGCGAGATCATAGGAGATAGGAGATTAATGACTTAATGATTCCCCACCAGATTTTATGCCTATTTTCATGTTGTAAATCCCATGATATTTGGGAAACCGTTATGTGTATTTGTGTATATATGTACCTTGTCATAGCTGAATAATACACACAGAAGAATCATTTGTTATCTTCTCTGTTGTGCTCTCTGCCCAAACAGTTGTGTTTCCGGCATCACTCTGAAGAATGCCTTCCAACATAAGTGCGTATTTAAAGATAATTCTATAAAAAATGCAGTCCCAGACCCTGATATACCGCATGGTTGTGATGCAAACTCACCAGAGTATGGCCCTCTATAGTGGAGTGTAAACTCTAATTTCCATAATTTCATGTGTTGCACATTACATTAAGCTCTTACTGTAGGTTTGATATACAACCTGGAACAAAAGCGAAACTTGGATCTGGTGATAAAGATGAGGCATTAACTGGGCTGCTGTCAAATCTATCACTGGAAGGGTTAAGTCCACACTGTATCAGGCCTCGTCCACCTCAGCTACCGGTACAGGATGGAGAGGTATTGATTTGAATATGTAAGACCTAACTTAAAGAGATTAATTATATAAACTACTTATGCTTGAAAAATATTTTCTTCAGCTAGTTTGGCTCAATCCTCATGACAATCATGAACTTCAATGGGACTATGGTATGTGTGTTGATACTAGCAGAGGGGCAGCTGTAAGGGATTTAATTGCAAAGGCTCTGAAAGGGGCACTTGCGCCAGCACAGCAAGAGGTGAACATCATGTCTATGTGAAAAGTGATACTGTTCCTTAATCTATTTGAGTTCAACTGTTTGACAAAGAATCAGATGTTTGTGCTTTTGTTACACAGCAAGTTCTGGTGGAGCTGGCAAATGATCCCAAGCTTGTATATCACTGTGGATTGACACCCAGAAAGTTGCCAGTAAGTGTTCCTGTAATCACTCTGGCAAATCATGTCACTTGCTAGGACTTCATATTTTGTTCCCGTTACTTTTATCAGGAATTGGTGGAAAACAATCCCCTTATTGCAGTTGAAGTTCTAACTAAGTTGATAAATTCTCCAGAAATTGCAGAGTAAGCGTCTGTTCATCAATATACTACCTGCTTGCTTTCTCTTATATGATGAATCTCCCAATCTGATTAGTTTTCTTTATTTTGGCTTGCCTATATATGTGTGCAGATACTTCACAGTACTTGTGAATATGGACATGAGTCTTCATTCTATGGAAGTCGTGAACAGGCTTACAACAGCAGTTGAACTTCCTGCTGATTTCATTCACATGTATATAACTAATTGTATATCATCCTGTGTGAACATCAAGGTGCCTCCGTGAACTTTTCATTTTCTGCAGAACCTAAACATGATTTTGCGCAAAAGATATTATCCATATGCTGAGTCTGACATACTGATATTGCTAGCTCGAGTAACTGTAATCCTACTATATTTGTAAATATTCTAGGTTTTTTTTGAAATACGAGACTGGTTTAATGGCATCCCATTTTGTTTGTACTATAAAGTTTTGCAGTTTTGTGCTGTGCCACTAATAGGCATCTAAAATCTACTCTTTCTACCAGGATAAGTACATGCAGAACAGGCTTGTGAGACTTGTATGCGTGTTTCTACAGAGCATTATTCGAAATAACATTATTAATGGTGAGTTTATTCAGTTTTGTAGAGAACTGTTCATTAAAGCAATTTATGTATAAATGTTATGTGGCATTAATTAGGATTGGTTTGTGTTAGTGGAAGCTACTAAGAAAAAGAAGTATTAGGAATTCTGTTGCATAGACTTGCGACCCCAGTTGTTTATAAATACGGAATGTGGAAGATGCAGATCTGTGAACTATTTGAATAGAATAGTGATTTTGTTCTACTCTATACCTATATAATACTCACCTAGCAGACATGGGTGCTCACTTTCTTGACTGCCCGCATCATATCAAGTCCTTGTTGGCATATATCCTCTTTCCTGTTGCTTTTCAACTTATAAATACTTTTTATCCTTTCCTGCACCTTTATGGTGTGTTTGGGAGATGAGGAGAATGACAGGATTATTGGAGAATTTTTTTTATTTATCATTTATAAAATTATTTATTATAATGATTTAGTTCACTGGCCTGGCGTTGAAATTCTAGAAAATAATGATAATGATTAGTGTCTTGAAAGTATTAGTCTCCAAACCTTCAATGTGGTAAGAACTTGGAAAAATGGAGGGTGGAGGCCAAATCTCCAAAGGTCTGAGCCATGCAAACTTATTATGCATTTTCTGCTTTCTTTACACCAGGTTTTCAAATTTATTGCATTTGAATTTGTGAGGCATGTTACTGATTTGAGAAATGATCCCATGTTGCAGTGAAAGACCTGTTCATTGAAGTTCAAGCATTCTGCATTGAGTTCTCTAGGATCAGAGAGGCTGCTGCATTATTTAGGCTTCTTAAGTCCTTGGAATGATGATTTGTGACCTCCCGAATCTTCAATTTTTCCCATTCCGGTTGTAGATAAAATATGTATATCATTCAGACTTAGCCCTTTAGCACTGGGTTCTCATTTTCACATATTATGGACAATAAATATCGCAGTTCAGTCTGTTGACTTCCTCTTCCATATTCCTAATTAATAGGGAGTCAGAAAAAGTGAAATTTCATTTTTTGCGCCTTTTGTTCTTTGATATAAGGTTAGATGTATTTTTTTCCCCACTAACAAACCATCTACTATTCAATATTACTGGCTAATTTAGATTTGAACTGTTAGGTCACAATTCAGACTTGAGATTTTATGAAGGGCAACAAGTCTTACCACCTTATTAAACTGATGGTATTGTTGCTTCTTTGGTGGGATGCATTTAATTTTTTTTTTTTGATACAAGGATACATTTAATTTTAATGTTCGAGCAAATCATGGAGTTTTGTTTTTATACTTTTATTTGAATCCGTGAAGATGAGGGAATTACGGGTGAATTTTTAATGCGCTGTTTAAGCGTTTTCAACTTTTTTTTTTTCTATTTTTCATGCAGTATTCTTTTTTATTTTTATATATGCCTGCTTACGAGAGGTGGGTTTAAATATTGTCGGGATAATTATTTTAAAGATATTATATATATATATGGATTTAAACTTGAGATCTTATATTTATAACAAAATTAGTGGGAAGGGTGCCGTTTGATTTTTAGGGGAAATTAAAACTTCAATTCCTTTTATAAATATTCTGAAAATTGATCATGTATGTTTTCCTCTCTTTTGTATTCGTCTTCGCCAGAATTTTAATGGATGATAGAGCAACGACACCAATCCAAGTGGAGGAAGATAAATTTCAGCAGACCTTGAAAGGATTATATATATTTGCTTTCTTTTTTTGATCAACATATATATATTCGGTTTCCCACATAATACATATGGTAAATAATAATCTCTGTCGGAATAATGCATTCATATTCAATGATTCTTGACTAATAAAATGAAATGTTTAATATTCACATTTCAATTATAGACTTCAACAATATATCTTAAGCAGCTAATGAGTAATGGGCTAATTAGCCCAAAATTTATTCGTAGAGGCCCAAGAAAAATTGAAGATTTAAAAGCTAAAAATAACTTATGTATGATGGAGGTTCTTAGAGAAACATCTTAATTTTTAAGAGTTTAAACTTATATTTGAGGGTAATTGATGATTTGACCTACCTGGTATTAGTATCATCTAAGAAGAAAGAAAATTTTACCCTATCTTTAGATAGTGAATAAACACAATCTCTTTTCAAAAATATTTGTACAAAAAAAAGGTAAGCTCTACTAAAAGGGATTAATCCTTGTAAATGTAATGAATCAAAATTTAAATCTTTCTATAAAAGAGATGCTTACATTTAATGTATGAATGTTCCTAGTATAAGATTCCCTCCAATAAAATACCTGGGAATTAAAAAAAAATAAGTCAGATTTTTTCCAAATTGCTTCATGTTTGAAGTTTAAAATGATTTTTATTAAAGGGTCAAGGTGTAAATCATAAATTGGTGCAAAAATACCACAATCATTATTGACTGTTAAGTTTCTTTTAGTGTAAAAGTAAATAATATTAGGTTATTTTAACAGTCATTGTATTTTTTTTTACTATTTTAAAAATTTTATATACACTTTTATACCTGAAATATTTTTTATAGTGTTTGGTGCATATATGAGAATACTTTATGAGTAAATTTTAAACCTTAACCTTTTATTAAAATATTAAAAATAGAGCTAATTTTGTTGGGTATAGCCTGTTTAGTAAAAAGTTCAAGCTTAAGTATATGATAAAGCCTTTCTATATAAATGGGTTGGGTCTATTTAACCATAGCTTAGCCTAATTTAATTTATTTCCACTGGATATTATATCCAAGAGATCATCAATGACATTATGTACTTGACTCTTTTAATTGCTAATTGCCGCAATTAGTTGAAAAAAAATTATATACACACGCATGCACCAGACTGTATTAATGCATAGAAATTTCTGTACACTTTGCTGTACACGTGTACGGCATAGGGTATTTGCATTATGATTAATATTCTGATTAAATTGTTTTATAGATTAGAATATTCTCAGCAACAATCATGCATGTGTGTCCCTTAAATAGATTTGCAAGAATCTTAATTTATTTCCAAAATTATTATTCACTTTCTAATTATTGTGAACAATCTTCTTGCCAATAGATTAAATTATTTATTGAGCATTTTTTCTCTCATGAAAAATATTGCATTTAATATACAAAAGTATTTTCGAAAATAGTTAAAAAGGAATTTATTAAAATTAATTCAAATAAAGGAAGTAATAAAGATAAAATTGTGAGTTCGAATATTTTAAATGAACAGGATAAATGTTAAGAGAGTTTTACCTCCTTGGTCCAAACAAAATGAAATGGCACTTTCGAACTAATATATTAATTTAATTACAATTTAGACCGATGCATACATTCCAAAATTTCAATAAAGTACTCCTTAATAATTGGATTGTTAAAAATTAAAAGATTAATAATAAATTATTATATAATTAGTAGTAAACTATAAAGGATGAGTGTCTGTGCTATTTAAATTTAAAAAAAAAATCCCAATTGTCCATGTTAATTAAAAGTTGGAATATTAGCTGTGAAATTTTTTAGATATCAATGTCAAAAAAAAAATTATTAGAAGCTCAATGTATGTGAAATTCCTACACTCACATATGTTATGTTAGTTATAGATTTTATTTTATAAAAAAAATATTAAAATTCAAAATATTAGTTGCAAAATTTTCATATATCAATGTTAAATTTTGAGAAGTCAGGATAAAATTTCTATATCTATATGATATGTTGGTCTCAAAGCTTTGTTTAAAGACAAAATAAAGGAGTTTTTTTTTTTTTTATCGTCTTTCATGGCTGGCTTGAATATCAGTTGAAGTCAATGTAACTTTAAGAGACTAAAATACCTAATTAATTTAAAATAAAATTCAAGATTTTATTTTCAGTTATGATGCTCACTATATAATGAAATAGTTAAAACCCTAAACACAATACCAACCAAAAACATTAAAAAAATGATTAATATGAATTTCTATTAGTACATGCATGCATGCACAATGATATACATCCACACCTACTGAGATATATATATACGTTAAGATCTTCCTTATGAAGGAAAATATCTCGTCTGCCTAAAACATTAGATTATTCAAGTTGATGATGTGAAGTTTAATCTAATATATATATATATATATATATATAAAGTTGGTGTGTGTGTATTAATTATTTAATTTATACGAATAAAATAGCAAAGTTCGTGATATTGTGGTGATTGATGGGAACCCTAGAAATAAGTTTGCTTTTGTATGGGAAAGAATCAAGCTAGCTAAGCTCTACCTAGATCTGCACGTTCAATTCGCAATCTCTTTCTTTTTTTCACTTTACACACACACAGAGACACACTAAATGGATATTTTTATCAGTGGAACCCTAATAACAAAGATATGAATTTATATATATTGCTATATATCTTTTTCTAGAAAGCATGATGGGATGGGGATCTTAAATATTATTTGTGCCCTAAAAGTATGTAATTGTTTAATTAATGGGACAAAAAAGCAAACAGATTGAAACGAAAGGCTGGATATGTTGAACCTTCCCTCTCAAGATCTGTATCTTCTAGTGAATATGATGACTCATGCATATACTTAATCACATCCACACATATGTGTATGGCCAGTTTTAAATTCACGTTCATGCCCTAGTTTCTTCTATATATTTATACACACACACACACACACAAAGTTATATATAAATAGTTAGGTTAGTACTATTATTATTAATATTTACAGTTTAATCAAATTTTAATTTTAATTCATGGAATTTTAAATCATAATTTTTAATCTTATAGTTTTATTAGGATTTGATTTAAAATCAAAATTTATTAAAAATCTATTGATTAAAACTAAAATTTATCAAAAGTATATGGACCCGATAAGTTTTAGTTTTGATCCCTATATTTGACGACGTTTACTCATAAAATTTCTATAAATTAATATTTCATTAACAATAATATTAACCCTAAATATTTCGTTAAATTGTAAAGCATATGCAATAAGACATGCTTTTGTTAATAAAGTAAAACAAAAATAGGGGCAAGAGATTATATGTTTTAGAAGTCAATTAAAATAGTTATTTAATTTATACATGCATGATTCAAAATCAAGAAAAAAAATCTAAATATTTTAGCCTGTATATTTGTATGCATATTTGCTTACACAAATTTCCAAATATTATTGTACTTAATATAATAATTATTTAACTATTTTAAATAGATTAAAATTTTAAATAAATTAATTAATTTCAATAAATATGACATGAGTTTTAGAAAGTATCTTTATGTAGTATTGGATTATATATCTGCTTTCAAGTTACATAAATTAATTTAAAAAATGATAAATATAAAAAATAAAATAAATTAAAATATTATATTTAAGATTAAATCAAATCCTCAAATAATTGTTATATTAAAGAGAGAGGGGGCCATATATTTTCACCTTTTATCTCCTTTTCCCCATTAATTATACATGAGAATTAAGTATTACATGAACTCACAATTGTTTATTATTATTATTATTATTATTATTATTATTATTATTATTATTATTATTATTATTATTGGTATATGATATGCTGTGAAAATTAAACTAAATGACCCAGAGAGTAGAAACTCTCTCTGTAAAGTAGTTTGCTTTTGAGAAAAAAAATAGTAATTTTTGTCGATACGCATGATCAACATTTAATTAGTGTAGTTATTAATTATATTATGATGAAGTTAATTTTAACGAGTCATAAATATTCTTCTGATTTCTGAACACCCAACAAACTATTCATTATAAAAGAAAATATGGTTTTGGTCAATAAATTAAATTAAGAAATTAAAATAACCACATTTTTCAATTTGTTCTATTAGTCTAATTAATAGCGCTATTTCTCTAACCCTTATGACTACGAATACATTGATTACCATCCACTTTATTTCGTTTCAAATATAAGGCACTAGTAATTATTTCATATAAATCGATAAAATTAATTAAAATATTTATTAATAAATTTTGTATTAAGGACCAATAAATCTGGTCTTGTAAACAGGGTAAGAGGAAATATTATTTATAAAAGGTTAAATTTAAAAGTGAAGAATCTTAGGGAAAAAACAAATTCAAAGTTTTTTAAATTATCATATAATATTCAATCATACAACTAATTCATCATTAAAATACGACCATATAAAACGAAACTTATAGGCAATTTAAAATGTGGCATTTATAAAATATATTTAGAAGCAAAAAATAATAAAAAAAACGTATTACAAAAATTTAGACAGCGATCTCTGACATTATGGTAATGCTATAGAATAGTTGTGGCAAGGAACATCACGACATGGAAGCTGTTTATATTGAATTTTGAGGTTTGTGTATATTATGACAAATTAATACTCATCACACAATTTATAAATACTGAAATATATCAAATAATAGTTTAGATGAATTTGGTCTACCTCTGTCCTTAAATATATAAAATATTAGTAATAATAGGGCGTAGAAGAGAGGCAAAGGTGAAATAAAAAATGTTTGAGAGCATGAGAACGTGGCGAACAGAGAGACATAGTAAGCAAATGTTGGGTTTTGGGTGTTTGCCACGTGGACCTTTGTTTTGTTTTTAAGTCATATTTCATTCCCAAGGTTGCATCCTTTAATTTCAACCATTGCATCTGGGTCCATCGTGTCCTTCAGTACCAAATTCTCCCAAACTTTGATACTTATTTTATTTATTTTAATTAGTCAGTTGCTTTGCTTGTGAGCCTACCATTCTACACTACACCATGTTCTGTTCTATATTTTTAATAAGAAGGCTATTTCAGTTGGTAAAAAATAACATAGAATATTGTTGATGAGTAAGTTCATGACTTATATTTATTTTGAGACTATGAGATAGAATTTTGTTATTAATATGATGATTTTGTGGATAAGTAAATATTTTATAAGGTATGAATTGTATTTTAAATTAATTATATTGATTTTAAACTCCTTGAGTTTTCATGAATATATTTTGTAAATTAAAGTGGAAAGAGATAAAAAAACAAAACATGCAATAAAGAAAAATTATGTAGAGTGCCATGTAAGCAAATTAATTTATAATTTATCTCCTAAATTTGACTTATTACTAACCGCCTTGCACTATTGTCAAATTCACAAATTTAATTAAACTGGTGATAAAGATATAAATTTGGATTGTGAACTTGAAATAAAAAAAATATAATAATTTGATTTAAATATATTTTGAATTCAAATAATTAAAATTAAAGCAGCCAACAATAATAGTTTATCATATTCAACAACAAAAAATTCTATAAAATTTAATCACTAAATATAACCAAATAGTTAGCACGAATTTAAAAGTAAATTAATAAAATTCTGTAAACTAAAAAACAAAAAAAATTATAAATTCAAAAAATAAGTGAACTTGTGAGTACAAACAAATTTGCAATAGCATGGATTTAAAAATAAATCAACTAAATTTTGGAGTTGAAAATATAAAGATGATAAACTTGACGAATTAATCTAGGAGTTCCCCAATTGTATGGTTTAGGGAACTGTGTTTTAGTCAAAGTCAAAGTGGTTGATTAAAAAACAAAGATAACAAGGTAATTAAGATGGAATAATGGATTAAGTTAGATAGGAAGAGTCAATAGTTGTTGTGAGAGAACGCACCATTGTTTGTTGCAATAGAAGACCCCCAAAGTAGTAAACATCGTTCATTCATTCATCCTCAATAATTGGATCTTCCTTGTAGGGCACTTCCTTCCAAATCTGTAAAATAAATTCACAAACAAATAAAAAAAACCTTCTTTTTATTTAAAAAGATAAATATCTTCCAGAATCTACATTATACAGTGCACGAATCATGTGGGTCCCACATCGGTACTACGTGGTACTTCCTTCCTCGACCACGTCTCCTAATTCCAGCTCACTATTCACCCAATTATTTGACTCCTCCCTACCAAGAAAACCAATAATTCATTTGCTTCCAAAATCCCCCCCTCCGATCGCCTTGGGCCCCACAATTTAAGGGCACCTAGGGCACAGCCTCCCAAAAATGGACCCCACCCTGAGCCTCTCTTCAGGACACCCCACACTTCCCCTCCAATAAAACCCCTCCACGTGTCACTATACCCCACATGGCCCCGCTTCTATATATACACCCACCGGAATGGAATTACAGAGCGCAAACAACACTACTATCTCTACGAACAGGAACTGCAATGGATGCACCTTCAGTCTTCCCACGAAGCCTCTCCTTGCGGCGAATGATTCAGACACGAGCTCCGCCTTCCACGGTGGCTCCGTTGCCTGAGAAGAGCCGATTTGATGAAAAACTCACGGCGGAGCTGGACACACTCCGCCCGCCGCAACAAGGCTGCGCAACCGGACTGATTCGATTTCTCGACGCTTCCATTGCCACTCAGAAGATTGCTTTGGGAATGTTGGCGAATATTTCTTACAGAGACGATGCCGATCGTGGTGTTCTCGAGCATTACCTCGAGGCCAACGTTGAAATTCTAGACGCTTGTAATTACTTCGCGGACAAAGTCGAGATCGTCAAGAAGTATTTGGATTCGTTGAGAGTGGTCCTGCGTTTCGTCGTCGATGGAAGCTTCAGCTCGAGAATGCGCGCGATGGAGCATCTGGAATCAATTCGAGGTATAGAGAGGAAATGCAAAGTCATGAGCAAGCGAAATGGATTGAGAAGAATCCTGAGGCAAAAGCTAGGTCATGATGAATCTGAGCTGGGGGAGATCATGTGTGGTTCTAAGGCTATGGCTCTGATGGCCTGTGAATTTCTAGAGATTGGATTGTC
Source organism: Leucaena leucocephala (assembly GCA_037074615.1). Lineage (NCBI taxonomy): Eukaryota > Viridiplantae > Streptophyta > Magnoliopsida > Fabales > Fabaceae > Leucaena > Leucaena leucocephala. The sequence continues at coordinate 16,109,360 of CM073562.1, forward strand.
GTTTGATTCAAAACGCAGAATCCCTAAAATCACAGAGTCTCAGAGGTCAAGAAGTTCTTCATCTTGCTGGTTGAGAATTTTGCAGGAAGTGGTGAAAGAAGAAGAAGGAAGTGAGAAGATGCAGAGAAGAAGGAGCGGATCAAACTTGATGATGAAAGATTTGAAAGAGACAGTGAGATCAGTGAGGGAATTGGAGGAAGTGATGAGGGGGAAGAGAGAAAGAGAAGTGAAATCTGGGGTTGAAGGATTGAAGAGAAAGTGCAGGGGATTGGAGGATGAGATTGAGACGATAGAAGAAAGAGTGAAGGATTTGTATAAAAGTTTGATTGATGTTAGAGTGGTCTTGTTGGGGATTTTATCACAGGCCTAGAACAACAAAATTCAAATGGTTGCATCTCAGATTAATTTAGATTGTAGAAAGATTGATTTTAGGGAACTTGATCAGATTAGTTTCTCAAGATGTACGTATAGCATTGACCTTCATTAACCCTTGATCATTTTATAATTATTGGATTTTCTATCGTTCTGGAAAAATCCTTTGATGCATCTATTTTAATTTCTATTATTAGATTTCTTGATAAAAATTAAAATTTGAGTAAGCCAGTATATGATTACTTAATTAAATTATATAATTAATATGGTTAGGTTAAATTTTTTAAAGAAAAATATAAAAATTTATCGAGTATCATGGATTATGAGGGTATTTTAGTTTTGTTTGGTATTTGATTGGAATGTGTATGTGAAATTGTGAGAAAGTCAAGGGCAATAATGTAAAAGGGCTGAGAAGATGGGGGAAATCAATGTTAAACATGGTTTATTGAGTAGTTTCCTTTAAAAATGGTGCAAGAGATTTGGATGAATCATCCATTTGTACTATGTTTCATGTTTGGATTGAGGAGAATGGATGAGAGAGCCAAAAAAAAATGTTAGATATAAAAGATTGAGAATATCAACATGAAATCTTTCCTTTCCTTATATTACAAGATCCGACTTCTAAGAATATTACTCTAAGATCTATCAAGAATTTGAGACCTAAGTAAAATTAAGTAGAGTTTTATATTATTGAATTAACTCTGTATATTATTATTAAGATAATATTAATAAAAATAATTTAATATAAAAAATAATTAATAAATATAAAAATAGATTTTATATTTAAAAAAAATTAACTTCTAAATTAAGTTATACTATAATGAGGGGTATTATGTTCATAAAAACATGAGCCATATATGAATATATATTCTTTTTTTTTATGTATATAATGAAATTTTAGGAAAGAGGATTCCCTTGATCAACGATATAAGATCTAAGCACTTAATTCATTTTTTGGTACAAAATATTTTAGAAAAAATATTAAATTCATCTATAATATGGTAGATTAAAATTTATTTTTCTTTTAAATGAAATTAATATCAGATAAAGAAAGAGAATACTTAATTCATGATTCACGAGAACTATTAAGTAAGGATAATTATATACCCATTACTATATAAATATATATATTTTTTGGTATAATATATAAATATATATTCTCTCAAACTAAGATTAGTTTTGTGGACAGAGCATGTGAACACCGCATTTTATTTGGGCACCCGATATAAACGATAAAAAATAAAAATAAATAATAAAATACATAATAATAAAATAATAAGGCAAAAAATATATATATAAAAAAAGAATTTTTGTAATAATATAATAAATTAAAAGTATAAAATCTTCATTATTATAAATTGATTTGCATTGTTGATTGAAAATTAAAAAAAAAAAAAGATATGAACAATAATGAAAGAAAGATAGTGAATTTATGAGGTTTCATTTTTTACGATTTTCAAAATTTCACGGATCTAGACATGAAAATATTGAATGGCATAGATATAAAAATAATAATAAAGATGCGAAAATTATAAAGATATAAGATTAGCACGATTTTTGCACAAGAATGACAATAATGCACAACTTCCAGGAAAAATAAATCAATATAAAAGACTAAAATTCTATGTCATCATATTAAATTAAAGCAGTATAGAAAATTCTAGATGTGTGGAAAGAAGCAACGCATCCTTTTCCCTTCAAATAAAAAACCCTATCCTCCTCAGACTAAAGAAAAAAGGACTAATCAATTGACAAGAAGTGCACACGTGCAAGGGGATACTCATTCCCTGCAATCCAAACACCAGTGTGAGACCATTGCACATCTTCCCAGTCCAGATTTTCCTTCAGTACCTGATTCAGATCAGAATGAAACCAACTTAAATCCTTCATTTGTGTACATTGTAGAACAGATTCAGATCAGAATGAAACTGTACCTATATATAGAGATATTATTGATTGATATGAAAGTGAGAAATTTATGTATCTGAAAGTACCTCCACATGATCAAGGGGCAGAGGAATGCCAAGTGTCAGCATCATTTTCTGGGGCAGAGGCTGCTTACAACGAGACCAGCGAAAGGCATCGATCATGACATTATTTCCATCAGATTTCCCACTTCTTGCAGAATCTGGGTCATGCATTTGAGTTGTTACCATCAACTTCCTCTTCTTCTCTCCACTAAAACATAGCTCATATCTGCAAAGTAATTAACTTATTAGCCATATATTACAAAAGCTGATCACGCAATGCAGCCCCATATTCAAAAGAAAGGATCTGAATGAAGCCTATAAAACTCTCTCCCTATAAAAATACCTGCAACAATGGGTCTCCAAATATAAAACTTCTCCTTTCTTCAACCGAGCAGATGTAAAGAGTGGTTTTTTAAGACCCTTGTCGGCAACAATGCCAATACTGTATTTGATCCTGATAAAAATATTATTATCATGAATGTGAATTGAGCGTGAACAATAAAAAAAAAAAAAACTAATGTCAAGATGAGCTGCAATAATACTAGTTTTTTTTTAACTATTTAGTATCTAATTTGGGGAGAATAAGAAAATACTGTAACCCAATACGAACATGTTGTAAATTAAAGCTAACATACCAAGGCTCATTGCAGAGATTGTACTGAATTGTGACTTCTCGTAAAAATCTTTGCTGCCGCAACGCATTCTGTTTGAATGCAGGCCAACATGTAGAATAACAAATTAGATTAGAATGTAAACATATATATTCTGTGATTACTTTACCAAGTTACTGAAGAACATGAAAGAAATTAACAAAACCAGGAAAAGTATTTTTTTAAAAAAAAAGAAAAATTATCTTCCCCCCTAGTTCTCCCTCCAAGATTGCAGTTTTCCATCAGGACTTCAGAAGTATTCAGTAAAGAAATAAAAACTTATGAATTATAGAGAATCAAAGAAATTCCTAGAAAAATGAATTTATCAACGACAAGAGAAGAACAATGAGGACAAGTCCTCCCAAAAATATAATTTTTTCAGATAAAAATATAAAATTTAAACATATTAACTAGATTTTGAATGCAAAGGGTTTTAATCCTAAGATGCGGGACGAACCGAGGCTGCAGCTCTGGTAGTTATCGTCCTCTCAACAGACACCGGAGCAAGGGTGGCTTCAACATTTGATGTATGTGCAAGGGAAGGCTCAAGATCTATAGTTCCACCTCCTTTCTAAATAAAAGTGAAACAGGGGAATAAAGAAGAGATCATATGTATTCACGGAAATAATCAACATACTTTCCAGAGTTTTTGTTACTACCTTCACTATGCAACATCGTTCAACTTGATAACTGCAACCAATTGTCGCACCCCAGACGCGGGAACGGACATTATTTCTCAGAGTAGACATATAACCTAATATCAAATAAAGTTAGAATCGTCAGATTATCTACAAAATGTTTCAAAGTTTGACAGAAATAGCAAATTCAGAATTTGAATTTGAGATATAAATGATAAGTTGTTCAGCTGAGTTCTGACATTTTCTCCCTCTTGTTTTTATTTTCTGTCCGCATAATTTACAGGGAATATGTTCAGAATCAGAACCACAAGTTCAACTGAAATATTTGTTATATGCATCATATAAGCAAAACTATAATGTTATATCTAAAGAATGATTATTCGTAAAAATCAAGGCAGAGATATACATTCTTGTGGAGGAAGCACCCGAATGGTTGCACACAACTCTTCTATGGTTGTAGGAGGCTGAGAAGCTGATGGTTGACAGTAACCCGTATGCATGAGAACTGTGCAACAAAATTGCCACATCAACTACTAATTTTAATTATATCACCTCGGTAATTTTCGATCAAAAGCTAATTGCATCCTTTTTGTAGAAAGTAACAGCACATACCGGCAACAAGATCTGAGTCATAGGTGTACACATCAGTGCCCCATAGCTGGCTACTTCTAACCTGAAGGAAATAATATAAACTCAATATGAAAAAGGTTTAAATCATAACAAATTTAAAATACATATTAAAACCCAAAAAAAATAAAATCATCAATGTTACAATAGCACATATCAGTTTAATCATACTTGGCGATTGGTCGCAGTGACATGCTCTGCTGGTATCCGTATTTCAAGAGTGGGGCCTTCTTTAGAACTTTCACCATTTTTTTCTGTTTCAGATAATTCATATTCCTTCCACAATTTTATGAGTTCTTGTATGCATTCTCCGACTTTATATACAGGAAGTTCTGATATGCCTGAAATTGAGAGAAACTTCTATATGATGAATATGCAAAGAAAGATTAGCAGCTGCGATCTTTTCCATTCAATATGCATAAACAAGTGACTGAATATGTGAATATGTAGGGATAACCCAGTAAAAGGACGAGCAAGGAATAAAGGAAGAAAACAAGAATACAAAATATAAAGCAATATGTTATGTTTAGAAAAGTCCTGCTGAAACATTAAATAAGAATGCCACTTTGAGCCAATGGAACAGAACATAACAGCATACCTTGAGACCTGCAAAACAAATGAACAAGATAGTCACTATCAAAGTTTAAAAACAACAATTACATCAGCAACTTATATATCCAATAAGGTTATAAACATTATAAGAAAACTGAAACAGAAATCATAGGTCATAAGCTTATTTCTCCAGAGATCCAAGATATACAAAACAGGGAAAGAAAGAAGCACTGCCACAAATTTTCTTTGATTCATGCCATCTAGGAATATTGGTATCCCTATAAAGTTCAGACTTCAACCATACAAAGTCAATGACATCAGTTTCAAATGCTATAGAAGTAAAAAAATTTCAACTACTTGAAGGCAGACATCACTATCCTCCCAAATTGCAAAACAAAATTTAGTGGTCATAAATTTTAAAAAATCTTAACGCTTCAGCATTCATAATCACGGTCTCATATACATGGGGTAATAATTTGTTTGCAAAGATTATGAGAAAATTAACAAAGACACTTATTAGAAAGTAAACTTTCCAAGCAGTTAGGGGGAAAAATACCCTTCATTGTCTTGAGCAGGGGATCTGAAATGAGGCTCACAATTACCCACTTGTGGGCTACCCCTTGATCTTTTCACTCTCTTACGATGCTGAACACCATAGTTATAGACCTCCTTCTCATTCTCAGCTGCCCCTTCCCCATCCGCACTTCCCTCTTCAGGTTCCTTGTCAAAGTTCCTACTACGCTTATCAGGCCTATCTCCTAAATCAGAATTCTTTTCAATCCTCCTCTCTTCAGGTTCCCTGTCAACACTTTTCCAACTATCATGATCTTTTGGTTTCTTCTGTTCTGGCAATATCTTATCTTGCTCTCGAATTTTAACTGATGCATCACCATGCTCCTTCTCGTTCTTTTGAACTTTTCCAAGTCCGTCACATAAATCCCTCTTGATATGATCCTCTCCTCTCTCTTTTAAACTTTCTTTATCTTTTGGACGATCTCTTTTCTCCCTCCCCAACCTCTGTACATATCTATCTTCTTTAGCAGAATCTTTGCCTTCATCTTTAGTAGCTACGTGCATACTGGTTCTACAATCACTTCTTTGTTTTTCCTTTTCCCCAAAATCCCAGTGCATTACATCCTTTCTTTTTCTATCCTTCTCTTTAGATCTATCTTTACTTTTTAAATCTTTGTCCTCCCCAACAGCCTCATGAGTTCCCACGTAATCCTTCTCCTCTGCAGTTGAACCCTCCTTCCCAGCCACAAGAGGGCCTTTCGTATTCCCATGTGACACATGCTTGGTGTCCAAACCTCCACTGGGAAAATCGGAGTATCTTTTTCCCTTATGGCGCTCTTTTGATTCTTTCCAATTCAATTGACTACTTGACACATTGTAACCACCCTTTTCTAGCTTAATATCACCTTTGAAATCATGATGACTATCCCTATCATATATAACTCCTTTCTTGTCATCTTCTCTACTTTTAACATGCACATCCTTCTCATTCTTAGCAATCTGAGGATCCCTCGTAAGCTCGCCATGCAACATATTCTTCTCTGACTTAATGACACAGTTCACGAACTGGAGATCTCTAGTATCCTTAAAATCCCTTACTTCTAAACTGTTTTCAATACCAACAGGATGATTTAAATGCGAATCATTAGACGATGATGGCACCTGGTGTACTGAATGAAGAGGAAATTGTCGGTCTGCATCATGAGATTCGTAACGTGGTGTCTTTGCCACACAGGAGTCTTGAACTATTTCGACACGATGTTCATTCGAAGCCAGTGATGGCAATTTAGAATAAGTAACAGCATCTTCACAAGGATGCTTTGAAGGTGACTGAACAGTCTTTTCATGAGATCTCTTAAGCATACCACTCATAGTGAAAATCAATCCAGTCGTAAAATATAGCCAGAAAGTAGTCACACAGCCAAAATGATACCAATTTTTATAGCCTTCTTGTCATATAATAGCTGGTATATACAACCTGACATAACAAATTGTAAAACTAAATGAGGCTACAATAATTTTACATGCCAAGAAAGTTTCCGTGAGTGTTCGCTGCAACTCAATAAGAAACATTTACCAGCATTTAAACAGATTTAATCGCATATGACAAAATATTAATTCATAGAAACCTATGGATGCAATTATTATGCAAGCTTTTTTTTTTGGGCCAAAGTGTAACAAGGTTTAAATTAAGAGTAGAATGAAATTTTGGGCAAGACAGGAATAGAATAAATCATAGAACTCAAAATGACCTATCTTTCTCCCAGGATCGAGAATATATTGACAAATACCCAACCTCAATGAACCCACACCAAAATAAGTTGAAGAAACAAGAAAGGGAAGGAACAACTTCTTATTACCGTCATACGTAATTAAACTTTTCTGCAAAAGAAGGGGGTATAGAGGAAGAGATTGAGAAACACATGACAATGAGCAACCACAAAACCGAGGAAGAAACAGCATTTTAAAAACAAAATCAAATAGAGTTACAATTGACAAAAATCCAATCTCAATACACCCCTAAGGAGTAAGTTGAAGAAAGAAGACGACGCCCGATTAAACCTTCTCAACAGAAAAAAGATCTAAAATATATTGGCAAAATAAATGAGAAGAATCAAAACCAGACCGAAGAAACAGCATTTAAAAAGAAAAAGTTAGTGAATTGGAATACCGTGTAATATCCTAAGAATCACTGATCAAAACACTAGACAAAAGCCAACTGAGAATCTTTCCTTCCAAGACTGACAATGGCAACACAACATTCTATTATATAGCTAATTTTCCACCAAAAGAGAGTGGGATTTGCAACAGTGGAATCAAACAAAAACCCTATCAAACGCCCAAACAAAGAGAGAGTCTTACTCATACGTAACCAAATGTGTTCCTTTTGGCGCCGAGGCTCTCTTGGCGCACACTGATATTTGGATTTTGTGAGTATAGTCTCCCTATGTGCTTCCGTTCCGTAGGCCAAAACAATTGTGTGCGGTAGCATCCCCGAAATAAATTGGCACCAAAAAACAACTGCACTTCATCGAAAATTCGAAACTTTTCGAAGACTAAATTAGCAACAAATTTCACTAAAGTGTTTTTTTTAGCAAATTATACTAATATACTAAAGTCTTTATTATACACTTTTTTAATTAAAAATACAGTGTAACTGATGCCTATTATTATTATTATTATTATTATTATTATTATTATTATTATTATCTATGTTGATATATGGGATGTCCTCAGCAAGGAACATATCATAATATATTTAACAAAATTATATTTTTTTTGCACAAATTTAAAGGAAATAAGGCATTGTTAGGATTTTATAAATAGTATATATTATTATAAATTTTATTAAATCATACATATATTATTGTATCAGTTGACTTATTAATTTTTCAGTCAAATAATTTGATTACTTTTAAGAATTCATATGATGCATGGAAAAAGTATCCAATTATACCAATATAATTGTGTCTAATAGAATATGTTAATCTCTTTTAATATAATAAATTAATATTTAAATTTTTATTAAGAGGAATATTTATATTTAGTAATCGATAATATTTTGAATAAGATTATCTCTAATATAAGAATATATATGTATATAAACAAAAAAGTATCCGATTATACTAAAATCAAGAAAACTTATTAAATTTTCTAGAGGAATTCATTTTTACATTTTATATGTATGAGGTTTGTATTTCGCAATATGCGGTTTCATCTATGAAATTATGTGAGTTAACTGATTAATGCTCCACTTCTCTCAATAAATTTAGTTAAACCAGCTTATGGAATTGTAGTCTAATTAAAATCTTAGAGATCAGGAATTCAATTTTACTTAAAATCAGAAACTGTTAGTATATCACTTTAATTAAAAGAGAAAAAAGAGAGAGAGTTAAATCAGTATTGCCACACCACAGCAACAACAGCTCTTGACTTGCAGGAACTTCTCCAAGCATGTGGATTCAGTGATATGCTGAATTTGAAGACATTCACTTACTAATCTTCTACATCTCTATAAACTATAATGTGAATAAGATATTTCGGGGTGGTTTTAATATAAGATTAACATATTTTAGGAATTTTTTTTGTCATTCTTAAGCAAGGAAAGAAATTTAAAAAAAAAATAGAGAGAGAAAAAAGTAATTTTTTAATCATTCATCAACTTTTAACATATTTATAACTCAGTTATTTAACTATAACTTGTATAATTTAGTTATTAATTTATTTATAATTTAGTTATTTAATTATAACTCATGTGATTTAGTTATTAACTCTCCATGACTCAATGAGTGGGTTGGAGTTAGAGGAAAGTTAAAAAGAAATTTTTACCATCTGGAGTTGAATTGGAAGCAACTTCTAGCATATAGGATAACTTATAACATAATAAGGATAATAATATAAAAAATAGGAGTAAGGGACTTAGATTGAAAGAGCCTTGTCATGGGATAAATTCAAAAAAAAAAAATAAGAAGTTAGAATGCAAAGTAGGACAACTAATCTATGTGTTAATCTTTTAGAGGAACCGATTACACTACTCAATCAAATTAACAGAAAGAGTTTAGGGAAAGTGAGTGATTCATTTATCCTATAACTAAGCTATCTATTTGTATTTTTTTTTAAATTATAAGTGTGAATGGACAAAGGCAATGGTAATACACATCTTTGATGGCTAAATCCACTAGCTCTACTAGTTCCAATTTTAAATGAGTTTTATTTTTTTATTAAGCTAACAATGAATATAATTAATTAGAATTATCTAATCATGTAGAATAACTCTAATCCATCAAATCCATCTATGCCTAATATGAATAGTGAATTACAAAATATATTATTCACACCTAGGGTGCGTTTGGATTTACTTTTAGAGAATAAATTATCGAGAATGGATTTTGAGAAGAATATATTTTGGAAAGAATATATTTTAAAAATAGAGATGTTTAGATAATTAGGAGTAGAATCACTTTTTATATTGATAAATTACCAAAAAGGATATGATTTGATTAAAATATGATAGAGGAGATAGGGTAGAAAAGAAATATGAGAGAGGCGAGAGGGTAGAAAAGACAGAGGAAAGAGGAGATAGAGTGAAGAAGAGAGAGGAAAAAGATGAGAGAAAGTATAAGAAAAAGTAGGGATAAGATAATAATTGGATAGTCCATAAGTTATTTTATTATTCCAAAAGTTATTTTCAGTAACTTATTCAAAACTATAGTTTTAAATTAAGATTTTAGCCAAAATTAATTCTAGACAAAAATAACTGTTTATTTCAAATTTTTTTAAACTGAAGTTTTATCTAAAATTAATTATCAAAAACTGATACCAAACAGGCACCTAATCAACAACCCTAACTAAATTGTATAAAAAAAATAACACTAGTCACATAATCCGTCAATTAAGAGATTCAAACACTTTAATTGAATTGAGGATATCAACTCAATTAGAATAACATACCAAAATGCATGTCAGTATAAATATAAATCACAATTCTAGAATTCTAGAGATTAGCGACTTAGCCACTCATGACAGAGGAACTCACGTCACCAGGCTTCTGGATCTTCATAGCCATAGCAGCAACGTTGGAATGAGAAATGGAAGAGAATGATCGGCGGAAGTCGCTGGAATTGGAGGTTTGAATGGAATGGAGACGGAGAGAAAACGGAGATAAGTGATCGCGAGATGGGAGCAAGAAGAAGGAGAAGGCGCAAGTTGTGAGGATGATGAATCGAAGACCCCCGAAAAGGGAGCTGGAAATGTCTCTTAAAAAATGTGCGTTTTATCTTTCTTGGCCTCATCTGTATTTACTTTAATTCAGGTACTTGGCTATCATTTTCTGAATTCATATCCAATTGATAAAAATTGACTTTAAAGTCACCTGCAAACACAATCAACTCAAGGGTCTAAAATAGAAAATAACATAAAACCTACAAATAAACCCATCAAAGCATCTTAAAATATTTTACTACCCTCTATATATATATTTATTATTAATTATGCCCAATTTAATCAACTATTAGTGCTAAAGAATTTAGAATTTGCTCTATGTAAATATTCGATTCTATCAACCACAAATGAAATAAAAGTTTAAAGGTTAAACTATAAGCGAGTTTAATATCAAAAGATTAAAAGTTAATTTTTTTTAAAAAAAATCTCTAAAATTTCATGTGCTTCTTTCATTTGTACCAAGTTTAAATATATGTTATTAGAAATAATTTTAAATATTATATATTAAATATAAATATTTTTTTATAAAAATTTAAATTTTAATTCACATTAAGACTAGTATCTTTTAACTATACTCATAATAACTTTTGAATGTCAACGAAGACAATCCCACAATACAAACGAAAAGGTATATTTTTACCTCTTCTGAACTAAATAAAAAATATTATTCATTAATTTCTCATATTTTTCCCTACTCTCTTTTAATTTAACCTAATATATCATTTTCTATAATAAACCAAACAAAGTCTTAAGAAAATAGGTCATAACGTTAGATTATTAGAAGAGGGCGGGGTGCTTATGTCAGCCCAACCCTATTAACTAGGTTGTCATCTATTTTATTTAATATTTTTTAAAAAATATTTTTAAATTTTAAAATATTAATAATAAATTTTTAATATTATATTAATATAATTAAAAAATTATTAATATTATACTTTTAAAAAATTCTTACTTTTTATAAAAATATCATAAATTTTATAACCATAAATTTAAATAAATATTAATATAATATTAATAAATTATAATACGTTAATATATACTAATAAATAAATAATTATTTTTATTAATATTTAATAATAAGAATATTTAAAATAATATTTAAATAAAATAAATAATAATTTTAATAATTTTAAAAAAATAAGCTAGTATATTAACAGAGGATGAGATGTATGGCCTTACCCTAAAACATATTAGAAAAATGCCAACCCAAATCTACTTTTTTTTATATAAAATGTAGGGCTAAACTCATTTTATTAGTTTTATTTATAGTGTGTGTGTTTGGTTTGTGGTAAAATTTAAGTTTTGCTAAAAATTTAGGTTTTAAAAAATTTTAAAATAAATATTTATATTTATTTAAAAGGGTTTTTAGAGTAAATTATAGTTTAAAATTAAAGTTTCAAATAAACTGGTCAGAGTAGCTTATAGAACAGTAAAAAAACTTATTGACTAACAAATCCCTATACTATCTCTTATTTTTTCCTATACCCTATTCCCTCTCTCATTTCTTTTCTACACTTTCTCTCCTCTCTTATTTCTCTTCTACACCTTCTCTCCTTTCTCTTATATTTAATAATTATACCATTTTTCATAATTTACTAATAATAAAAATATTTTTAAAAATAACTATTTAAACACTCATTTATTTAAAATTATTTTTTTATAAATTTTTCTCCAGAAATATTTTTCTAAAAATTACCTAATTTTTTTTTTATAAATTCTTTTTTAAAATCTTATCAAGCGGCCACAAGTTTTGGATAAGAAACATATAGATACATGTGAACGCGCCCACACATGATTAATGAAGTGATCAAACATGGAAGAGGTCAAGTCAAACGTCAAAACTCAAAACTTGGGAAATGGGATTCCTTACAATAGTGGATTATAATACCGAGTCCCCGTCTAACTGTTCTTTCTTCTATTTATATCCACCGTCTACCTGGATTAAATTCAAACATCGTGGAATTTAATTTGGGATTACTTTCTAAAACCCGTTAGTCCAACTTTCACCAGGATTAGTAATATTATGTTGACAATTTTAAAATGTTTAGATTTTAGTAAGAAAGACCCTCTAAATTAGAAAATATGCAGTTTTTCTAAAAAACAAAAACAAATAGGGATTAGTTGCTTGTTTGACCCAAAAAAATTAAGCATTAGTTAAAATAATAATAAAAAAGAAAAAGACGAAAGCCTGTTGGAGGTTATTCCTGTTAGGTGGAGATCTAGCTTACCTAGTTGTCACTGACCTATGTTAGGATCTATTTCCAAATTCTAATTGCTGACTAAATGAATTACTTTGATTATATGAGATTGCCATTAAGTATTAATAAGCAGATTTGAATTTGATCATCAATCAAAAATAAGCGAAGCATAAGTTGTGATCAAAGAGACGTTCTACATTTCGCATGGATCGCCGATGCTGTTGGCTGACGATACAACTCCGGCGATAGGATTCCTCCAGAAATGGAAGGAGGAGGCGTTCCCCCAGAGGCCTTCCGCCATTCTCATAATCTCCGGTCACTGGGACACCGAATTCCCCTCCGTTAACATTGTCCCTCACAACGACACCATTTACGACTTCTATGGCTTCCCCAAATTCAGTACCAGGTTCGTTCCCATTCATTTCTTCCATTCCAAGTTTCTCCAAGCTCAGATTAATTCAATCTTGTTCTTCTGCCTCACCATAGCCGCCATCGATCTCTGAACTAGTACTGTTACATTGTGCAGCTGGAATATCCGGCACCGGAGCCTCCAGATTTGGGGAGGAAGGTGAAGAAGCTTCTAGAAGCGTCGGGTATAGAGCGCGTGGACGAAGACCGAGCGCGGGGGTTGGAACATGGCGCGTGGGTGCTGCTGATGTTGATGTACCCGGAGGCGGATATTCCGGTGTGCCAGCTGTCAGTTTCAGGGCACAGAGACGGGACGTTTCATTATGAGATGGGAAAGGTATTGGCTCCGTTGAAGGAAGAAGGAGTTCTGATAATTGGGTCCGAAAGTGCCACACATAACTTGGCGACAGCTCGCCGGAACGCTGTCGCGGAGGCTCCTTGAGCTGTTGAATTCATTTCCTGGTTGAAAGATTCTCTTCTTAATGGAAGGTAATTTCCTTGCATCCATAATTATGTCCATAAGGCTACCAATATGGTTGAGGAGATTCAGCTTAAATATTCTGGATTACGGAACAAGGATTCAACGTTTAAAAATTTAAGACGAGCACCATCATCAATATGGTTGAAATTCAGCCTGCATGCATATTTGACCGAGCCATGCAATTTTTGTTTTAATACCATGATTACAAGCCGGATTAGATTGTGAATTTGTGATATCAAAGTCTGTACATTTTTCCAATTCATGATAACTTTGGGTCAAGAACTGTTGTTTATGGGAAACTATATATATATGTGTATGCAGATACGAAGAAGTGAACAAGTACGAAGAGAAGGCACCGCATGCAAAAATGGCACACCCATGGCCAGATCACTTGTTCCCATTGCACGTCGCCATGGGAGCTGCAGGTGACAATGCCAAAGCCCAAGTCATTCATGACAGTCTCCGTGGTGGTGCCATTTCCTATGCCTCTTTCAGCTTCACATCATCATCACTTTGAATAATCATCTTGTAAGCAGAAATAATTATGATGTTTTCCACCATAATTATTCTTCTTACAAGATCCTAAAGTATCGCGTCTCCTTCATCATATCTTTTAGTTTTGTAGCAGCCAGGGACCCACAGAGCTGCAGCAGTAAAGATATAAAAGAACACCAAGAAGATTCTCCTTTATTATTAATATATAATCTAATTAATTAATTGATTAAAAAATATTTTAAAATTTTTATATTTATTATTTTTCTCTCAACTATTTTATCCCACTTATATATTGATATATAATTTAATGATATTCAATATATATTATAAATAAATTATTTATTTAATTTTATTATTTTTTTAAATTAATCAATTGAATTTTATATCAAGTAACATAAACTCATTTGTGAGTCGGCAAGCGCCCCCCCTCTCTACTTGCACTATCTAATTATTGGAGAGTCCCTACTTATTTGTGTACATTAATTATTATCATTTCATGACTGTGTGTTTCCTTTGTATTCAAATAAAGTAATTATAATTGAAATATTCTATTTTATGATATATCCTTCTTTTCAAAGCTACATGTGACTATTGGTCAGTGAGATCTTAAACTACTAAAATTCCTATTTTCATGGAAAAAACTGTTGTTGTAGCCTTGCACTATAAATAGTTACATAGAATTTAATTTGTGTTTGTTATGTCCTTTAGAATTGAAAAAAACACATTATTCTTGTGCGTAGTTGAATGGCATTTATTCAGAACTTTATACAAAAGTACATTTTGTATCTTTGAAGGGGGAAAAATCGAACTAGGGAAGAAATTAGATCTACATCTTTTTGAAGAATATTCTTGTAGCATTAATAATTTCTTTTCCAGACATGGTAACCTTCGTTGACTTTGGTTGTTACAAACACCAAGTATTAAAATATTTACAGAACCATAAGTTTGCCTAGGCTAATTTTTTAGCAGAATAAAGTTGAAATCCCATCATGACCTGTGTTGGTTTAATAATTTTAAAAATTATTAAAATTAATAATTAAAAATAAATAAATTTCAATACTGTAGAACAATAAATTACATAGCTTACGATCATCCTTTATATGATCTCATGTTCTAAACTTGTTGAACATGAAATAAAAAGTAAATAATTTAAAAACGATTCTTAAAAAGTTGGATTTGATTTTAAAAAATAAGAAGTAAATGGTGATATAATTTTTTAATAAAAGTAATATTAATGTTTAGGTATATCAAGTTTGAAATTCTGGTTTTATATAATATATATATATATATATATATATATATATATATATATATTTGGTAGGATGTTATGGCAATTTATAGTGTGGGGCTGAGGTTACCAACCAAATCTAGGACTCCCCAACCCACTTCTAATTATTAATGGATTTACTTGTTGCAGAGCAAGGGTGATGATAACATGCCTATTTGGTTTAATTTAAAATAACAATTTAAAAAATATTTTTAAGCTAAATTATGATTTGAGTAAAAATTTAAACAAACAACTATTAAATGTCTAAAAGAACTTCTAGAATAAGCCATAATTTAGGGGGTTCAAAACTATAGTTTTAGATAATCTGATGAGACTAGATTCTTGGTAAAAAAAAATAATTTTTATGCTATATAATAACAATTTTGTCCCTATTTTTTTTTTCTATCATTTTACCGTATACTATTTTATGATAATTTACCTATTAAAAAATTCATTCTAATAATAACTATCAAATCGTTTATTTTTTCATAATTACATTTCTTCTAAAAACTATTCTCCATAAGTTATTCTTTATAAATTAAACCAAACGTGTCCCAACAACTATTCTTTATTTTGTTTGATTGTGAATGATTAATCTACTCACTTTTAGAGTAATCAATTTTATAAGACCTTAATTAAGGTTTATGTCTAACAGTGTAAGCAAAGCAAGCATATGAACTCCCCACTTTTTTTAATTGTATGTTCTCTCTTTACATTTCAATCCCATACAAAAGACCTCCTTCTAACTCTTTCAATGAAGCAAGTTAAAATCCATCTATTAAAAATAAATTAATTCATCAATTTGATTATGAACATATAATGAACATGCTAAAATTTGATTTGACCTAGAGATTGATGACAATACGATAAGAATGAGTTTCTCAGTATCTATTTTTTCAGGCAAAAAAGAGATTATCTAATTTTGTTCCATTGTTTTTTAAAAATTAGTCTTATATTTGAACCCCAGTCTTGCAATTTTTTAATTAATTTGATATGATTTAGTAAACATAATTTTTTTAAATAAATATACCCATATATTAAAAATATTGAAATTGAAACAAGAATTTATTCACAACTCAATACTTTATTTTGAAATCAATCCTATTATTTTTTAATATATAAATTGATATAGGAGGAAAGACAAAGTGTGGGATTTTTCTAATTTCCATGCCAACTTTGTCTTGAACCCAACGTATAAAGGTTATATTTTCTCTAATCCCATCTCAAATCTCAATTAAACATTGACTTTATTCAACTTAAATAAGGGCCTACATATTAATTTTTCCTAAAAAAGTTTATTAAAGTAACCATTATTATGAATCCACTCCCTCTTTTCTCTCTTTCACTCCTTCATATTATATATAAATTGAGTGCCCTTTGTTACTTCACTTGCAAAATTCCCATCCATCCTTTCATTTCCTCTCTCTTTCTCTCTCTCACAACCAGTTTGTTCTCAAAATGTTCTATTCATCACAGTCCTGTTAGAAAGTTCTCTTCTGTTTCATGTCAGAGCCATATCATTTCTATGATCAAAATTCAAAGCCCTTTTCTCCCAATAGTAATCTAAGGTATTCTTCTGTCTTCTAATTATGGACTCTAGCAATTGTCATGTTATTGAATGTAAAAGGCCAAGCCCTTCTTCTTCTCCAGCCATTAGTGAAGAGCTTAAAGAACAGAAAAAGATAATAGTAGTAAGGTACAAGGAATGCCTCAAGAACCATGCAGCTTCATTAGGAGGACATGCCATTGATGGTTGTGGTGAGTTCATTTCTTCTTCAGAAGAAGAAGGCTCATCACTTGAAGCTTTCAAGTGCTCAGCCTGCAATTGCCACAGGAATTTTCACAGAAAGGAGATCCAATACTGTTATTCAAACTCATCTTCCTCCAATACTACTTTCTGTTATAGCTCTGATCAGCATTATCTAACTACCCCATTGCTTCCAAACACTTCTCAGATCACAAACCCCATAATTCTCGATCATCTTTTATTATCTCCCAACAACAAAACTGGTTCAAATCTGTCAGATCAGTCACATGATCATGACAGTAATAAGAATGATCATGGTGGGGAAGAAGATCATAATGAGGTTGGGAAACCAGAAGATGAGAGGGTGGTGGTGATGATGAATAAGAAGAGGTTTAGGACTAAGTTCAGTGTAGAACAGAAGGAGAAGATGGTGAGATTTGCAGAGAAAGTAGGGTGGAAGATGCAGAAGCTTGAAGAATCTGTGGTGCAGCAATTTTGTGAAGAGATAGGAATCAAGAGGAGAGTTCTCAGAGTGTGGATGCACAATAACAAGAATACTTATGCTAAGGACTTGTGATTTCTTGCTTAATGGATGTTTCTTTGATTTGGTTTGGAGTTGACTTTTGTTTCACTGTCTTTGCTCAACTATAATTCATATTTTGTTTCACTGTTTCGTCATGTTTGAAGGGTTTTTTTTCCTTCCATTTAGTCATAGTGGATCCTGTGTTCTTTCTTGAGAATATTAATGCAATTAAATGTAGTTTTGAGGATCTTCATGGACAACAACATATCAGTGCATTTTGTAACTAATTAATTCAGCTTCCTTTTCTCTCAAAAATTTCTCTTACATCTTTTTAATTAGATTTTAATCCTTTTCTGAAAGAAGAAAAAAAACTCTTGCCCAAACAGAATCTAACACATTATCTGAGCCAATATAATATATAATGTGCCAATTTCTTGATGATTATAGTTCAAATTTCATGAATGTTATTATACTCTACTAACAACAATAATTCATTATTAAATATATCATTCACAAAGAGACCATATTCAATACTTAAAATGTAATCAATGGGAGTTGGTTTGAGTGGTAAGCGGTTCGGTATCGTTTAAACAATGTCTCAAGTTCGAGCATTGGTATATGCAGAAAATCTCCGTTAGGAGACTCACACACCATAGTCAGGTACGCGATGCGGGTCGGATCTGGATGTAGTCAGAGCAAAACTCCAATAAACTGAGTAAACAACTAAAAAAAAAAAACCTAAAATGTCATTATTAGTCTTCATCTTCATCTTTCATCTTTCATCTTTGCATACTAAAACAATTTACTTAACTCTATTCATTAGTGTCTTTAGCAGTCTTCTTTGCACGTATTGTATTCAGACCACCTTAAATTATGAAACTAAGGCTATACTATAAAACCATGCATAAGGCTATATTATGAAACAATGAATTTCTAAATTTGATTGACTTGTTTTGAGTGGGACATATGAGCAGAAAGGATATTTGTTGTTTTGCTACTAATAATGCGCAGAAAGAAATCAACTTTTGAAATTAAAGTCTATGATTGAACTTGATGTCATCCGTGGCAAAACGCTAAGGCTAGGGCTTTGGATACCAATTATGAGAAAAGTGATTAGGAATATTTTTTTTATAAAAAAATATTATGATAATCATAGGTACTAATTGATGTTTCCATGATCCTTGTATGGTGTATAAAAAAGCGAACATCAATTGATAACTCATAACTCAATTATCTAAGGCGGCAGGTGATGGATTTGCTTCCTGCCTAATCTTTCTACTTATTTATTGTTTTCTTTTAAAAGTTTGATTATTAAAAACCAATTCAGAATAGATGAGTAATAGGATCTTTCATCCCTTTAACACTAATTGGGGATTTGAGTGTTTTTTTTTTAATTAGAGGGCAAACTTAACACTCGATGTTATAACTTATAAACGGGATCAAATATGTTATCAAGGGGTTTTTATGTCACTAAGTTCGAAAGCTATTACTCAGGGATTTGATTTTTTTTTTTACTTTGTTACCCTTAATTATCGTTGACATATACCATTCTTATAGCTAGCCTCATTCAATAAATTTTATTGTCGTTGTTGGTGTACCCTGAACCCTTGCAAAACATACTCCAAGTCTAGGAAAAAGTTGAACAATTTAAAATTATTTTTAATCTTTTCTCTTGTTTCTTTAAAAACAAGTATATTAAAATGTCAAAAAGTACTAATATCTAGGTCAGCTATATTATTTAAGTAACCCATTAGAACGTATATCCATTTTCTACAAAAAGACATTCTAGCACAGATTCTCTCTAGCAAAGGCAACTAGATTAATCTTCATAGATGGAATGAGCTGGGGAATGAAAATCAATGTTGCATCTTTATGTAGAGTAAAATATTTAGACACATTACCGCGAATTGGAAAATGTCGACATATTATATTTTCGTGGAAAAGTCTGATAACAAATAACTAAGAAACTTTACCAAAGTATTGTCAGTTATAAAAATTCATAAGATTTCATGTGTACCGGTTAAGTATTGAAGAATCTCAATCCATCCATGGCATATATTTCAGCTCCACAAAACCTCCTTTTGAGCAGAACTTGAAGAATATTGTGGGAAACAATGCTACGAGTGTTGTGATTATAACCTAAAAGTCAGTGTCAAAACAACCAGCCATGATTTTTGAAACCATGGTTCTTGCAAAAGGGATGTAGCTCAAGCTATACCTATCAACCACAAGATCAGAAATGGGGCGAATTACCAAAATGCAGGAATAGTAACGAGCATGAGATCAAAATGGGATCATCACATTACATGGTCGTATCTTCCTATAACCTTAAGTATTCAAATTAAAACCACATCTTTGGCAGAGAAGGTTCAGTTTATTTTGTCAAATATATATACTTTAATGATGCAGCAAAAGCAATTGTATAAATCTATCAATATGAACACACTGGAAAATATTTTGTTCGGATCCTGAGGTAAAACCACTGAGTAAATTTGGTGAGAGAAAGAGTGAGGAGAAAGGGCATGGGGCTAACTCAGGGAGTCCTATCTGCTATCTCTCTTGCTCTTTCTCTCTCCAAGTTTATCTGCTGCATTTACAGAGTAAATGCAGAGAACCAACATTAAATGATATTTTACTGAGGATAGGAAATTCATCAAAATTTTGACATACCAAATTAGAGCCCCAAACTCCAGAATAATCGCTAGAAATGTCAAAAGTTTGTTACGAATCTGTTCAATGCAAAAAGGGGCATAATGTGAGATAATGGGTCAATTGAAAGAAAGGATCCTTTTGTAAGAACAAATATGAGTAGATTTACTGTGACTTACATAAAGAGCACAAAATAAGGCGATTATCATACTTGCCAGGTATATAGCTGTTGCAAAGATACGAACAGGATCAAGCATCATTGTCAACTGCCTCTTGGGACCAATGAGGAATGCTGTGCTGCCATTAGAAAGACTCTAACTTAGAATCTGAAGAAAACAGGACAGCCATGGAACTGAATTTAACAATATGTGGCCGCCAACAATTCAATTGAGATATTAATTATTTATACAAGTTTAATTTGCAAGAGCAAGGTGAAATATTAACGCACAAAAAGCAATCACATCATCATCAAACGTGAGTGAACATGAGAGATGATGCGATAAAATTATTTAACTTCGTAAATTCTTTTTTTTTAGAAAAACCTATGCATACTCAAAAAGCAATATTCAGGATAGAACCTTCTGAAGAACTTCACTCTAGCACTAGCAGTCTCTCTCTACAAATTGATCCAGCCACAAATTGATTTTCATGCTTGGGATTTTAACAAGGTAGTGCGATACATTTAGTTATAAAATTCTCTTTACACCAGAGTAAGAAGAGATATGATACTACATTTTATCATCATGAAATTAGTCTTCTGATACCTTAGCTGCTGTGGAGTCGAAGAGGGTGAATAGAATGGTCAAACAGCAGCATAATAAAATTAATCATCTCTAAAGGTAGTAGATACCTTCCAAGTGAAAGCAAATTGCCAAGAGTGAATGTTATCCCAAACTTGATTGGATTGAAGAAAACAAGCATTGACTGTAAGATAAAAAAAATGAAAATTATCATATCAATAGTTAGTAATGCTTGCCAAATAAATAAAAGTTTGGAAACTGATACCTTTATATAGCTAGATGCAGCAACATTCATTATGATTCATATGCACAAGATTGACTAACTCTAGAAAATTGGTAATTTGAAACCAATATGCAAAAGCAAAGAACTTGGAAAATTTTGTAACTTCTAGCTATTGAACTTGGGAAGTTCTGTTTTACTTTTTCCATTCTCAATGCTCATTGTTTCCGATAATTCAGCTTACATGAGCAAATGCGACTTGTATGACACTGAGAATAAAAATTTAAACGGCTAAATGCAGCATTCAGAAGAATGTTTTTCAAAATTTGCAGTATGGGATATCAACAAGTGATGGTATGTTTCATAATATCACATATTCTCATTAGAGCATGCGTTCATCAGTATCAGCTTAATATATCAACAACCTTTCCTATAGTACCCCCTCTAGTTTACATTCACAAATTAGTTCACTGTCTAGAGCAATATAAAAGGATGAGATGCATAATTCACCTAATTTTTAAATGAATTAAGCTCTTTTTACTATTTTTCCCTTCCCAAATAATAAAAAACTTGAAATTGTGAATAGTTCATTAGTAAAATAACAGTGGCAAACTTACCAATAGCGTAAAAGTAAAGCCAGCAACAAAACATATTGCGAAACCATATAATCTCTGTTCGATCACAAGCAGTGAGCTGATTAGTCAAACCGTGGAAAGATATATATCGATATAGGCTTGTTGCATGATCTGAATTTCGATATAGTCCAGTTAAATTTAAAAATCTCAAAAACAACGAAAATGTGGAATCAAATGTTCGGAGAATGAATTCCTTCGAGCCGAAAAAGCGAAATGAGTAATCAATTGCAAGGGATCAGCGATCAGCCATAAGCTACTGAATGGTAATGAGATACATTTCATTCACCAATTTTGCGTCTAAACAATGAAATGTAAGCAAACTGAACGAATGCCACAAATATATCTGAGTTCAACGTAATTATTATCTCAGTCACTAAATATAGCAAATAGATAAATATTAACAATAGATTCAATTGAAGCAAACACCTGTTTGGTGGACAACGTGCAATTCTGATTAAATTCATCCATAAAGGCTAATGAGTTGCTCTCCTCCAATGCTGCAGTTTGTTGATCGTCTTCCACCTCCATTCCCACCATTTTCTTAACTTTCTCGAAGGCTCTGTTCATTTTTTCCATTATTGTCCCACACTTTCTCGAGAAAATGGAGATACGATGGATCTGAGAGAATTACAGTGACGAAGTCTCAGTTTTCAGGAATGATTGCAGAGTTTCCCTGCTTCATTGAAATGAAAAGCTATGATGAAACTCCGCATCCGGCGTTATATATTTATATATATTTTTTGATCAACTTTATATATTTATACACATAATTTTGTTATTTTTTAAAAGTCAAACAAAAGGTTTAATTTATTTATAAAAATAAATTCAATTTGATTTTATTGATTTAATCAAAGCGATGGGAGTTAGTCTTAAATCCAATTAAATTGAGTTATGGTCTTATGGATTAAACTTATTAGGCTAAGATTATTTCTTTACTAAAAGGGTTTAAGATTAAGACGGTCACATTTTTTTATTCCAAGAAAAAAAAAACAATCACATTTTTTCGCTGCGTTAGAGTTTGAAATGAACTACATTATTGATTATTTATTTTTTTTCAGAACCCATTATATTTTGAATAAATTAATGTTATTTAATACCCTAGTTTTATTTATGGTATATTTAGTATTCCAATATTATTTCTTATTTATAATGTATTTAATATCTTAAATTATAGACAAAATTAAGGTGTTGAATATAACTAAAAAATAATATGACATCAAAATATTGGATGCAAAAAGAATAGTACCACTTATCAGTATAATTATATTTACACACTAATCAAATATATTTTAATATAATTGATCAGATTTGCATAAAAAGATCTCAAAATTTAACTAAAAATATTAACTTTGGTTAAATTAAGTGAAATGGATTAAAATTATCTCCTATTTAAACCCAATAAATAGTTTAAAATTATCTCCTATTTAAACCCAATACATAGTTTAAAATTATTTCCTATTTAAACCCAAATAATATTTAAATTTAGTGTAATAATATTAAATAAAAATACCATAGACTATGAAAAAAAAAGCCAGCTATCAATTCTGGGTCCTAAAAGAAAACAAATCAAAGTAGGGAAGAAGATACCATATCTAACGTATAGGCAAATACATAATATATATAAGCAACAACCATAGAGTATTAATATTAGAGGGCTTGTTCGCAAATACAACGGTACAAACGGGAACCATCGTCGTCTCCTACACCTTACGTACAGATCAGTTGATTTCCCGACAGTTGGCTCGAACTTGGCCATTGGAACCTTGTTTGACGTCAAGCTTACCCATCTTCACCATAGCTTGTTGGAAATCGAAGAAGAACATGGCCTGGTTAAACGCATAGGCGTTGACGAAGTTCTTGGTATCTGGATGGGTGTACAGCGTCTGCTCGGAGGTCAGGAGGCCGTTGTTCCTGGTCAAGGCGTCGAAGTACAAGTTGTCGAAGACATTCTTGGTGGTGTCGAAAGCCTGCTCGGCGTTGTCGCCGCCGCTGCAAGTTTTGGACAGTGAGGCCGCGAATTCTGAGTCCACCGACGTGGGATCTGCTTGGCCACTTATTCGGTTCTTGAATGACGCACACCTTGCTACTCCTAGTGTGTGAGCTCCTGGTGGGGAACATTTTAGTCTCTCACTAACTGGAAATATTATTGATCAAGATCCACTACATCTCATAGTGGAGGTTCATGTGCTGGTTGTTATATACGTATAATGTTGATAATGTGAGATTTTATTTAACAAAGAAAAAGAACAAGTGATGTTTGGAATTATGGGGCCATTGCAGGATTAAACAATACTGTCAAATCTTGCTTTAATTCCTTCAACAAAAATGAATTTTGTTTAATCAACTTATCGTTCTTACTTTCCTCAAAATTGTAATTATAAAAGGAAATAATTATTGATTAATTTACGACGAGCTTTTTAAAATATAATCTTAACTAAAATGTTGACCCGTGCCTTGCACGAATGTATTCTAAATCGTTGGATTGTCTCCTAAACGAAAGTTTGTGTGATTCCATTAGCAGGGGATCCATAACAAATTATAATTATCAATAAAATAAAAAAAATTCAAAAAACTAATATAAACAAGTAAAGCATGCCCAAAGTAAGCCATACCCATCGAATTTTACCCCTATTTAATATTTATAAGCCAATTGCTTCCAACATAAATTGTATAATAAATTTATTAAATCCCCCTCTCCGACAAGAGACAGTACTCCAAACCAATTCACTCCTTTTCTTAAGCATGACCATTTTTCTACACATTACAGTAAGTTCCACTTCTTAAAAGCAAGCCTAGTGAGAAAAGTAGCACTTTTTACACCGTGGCCACAACGGCATGAGTGGTTTCGTGTTGTATACAAATATAATCTGATATTAACTGTTCAGAAATAGCACTTTTTACGCTATGGCCAGTGAAGACCTACATGAATGGTTTAATGTTGTAATTAAGATGAAGTGCCTAAACGTGTTTAGTGAATGTTTGTAACTGTGTGCGCACGTGTATGAGTGAGATATATATATATATAAAGAGAGAGAGAGGAGAAGAAGAACCTGAATGAAGCAGTCATGGAAGTGCATTCTAATAAGACCAGCTGCTAGGTTTGGATCATCCTGCAAAGCTTGGTTCACAATGTTCCTAACAACAGGTTCAATAAAGGGGCAGCTCATTACGGAGTAATCCATGCTCAGACTATATGCTGGTCCAATCCTGAAACCACTGGTTAACTCTAAGCTTTTTAAGATTATTGAGAAAGAGAGAATAACGTGGGGTTACCTCTTTTGTTTTGTTTTTCTTCTATGGGGAACATGACAAGTAATATAAGTGAACACGGGAAGCATGTTATATATCAATTCTTGAAATAGACGAGCAACCTAATTCAGAAGATATTAATTAGCTACTAGTCTATCACATCATCTCAAATAAAATATAAGGTCACTAAAATAATCATGACTAAAAGTAAAAATATTAGGTATGTGATGAAATGGGCATATAGTATAGGGTTTCTTTATAGTCACTGCTTTGATACTAATGGGTGGTGAGAGTGGACTAGCATATCCCCCATTATTTAATCAATACATGTGATCACTACCTGAAGTCATTTGGTATTTCTTGCCTTCACTCTGACACCTAAGATAATTAAATAAGTTTAATCAATACATTTACAGCATACATGTGTGCAAAACTTGACTATTATACTTTTCCTAATATTATTCACTTGTCACCTGGTGGTGGTGTCAAACAACCAGAACAAGAGGTCAAGTGTTTGAACTTTCAAGGCTGATAGAGAAGTCTCTGGATCATTAAAACTATAAAGAATTCAAGTCAAAATTTTGAGTTCCAAGTAAATCTCATTCTAGCATCTAGTATGGTATAATCATACTTATAAATCTACTCTATGGTTTGAAGACTTTAGCTGTCTACCGTATACAAATAGAAGGTGACAAAAACGAAATGTATAAAGTGGGATAAGAGACACGAAATTAAACAAATGTTAGTAAAAAAAGTTATCATTAAAAAAATGCGTATGAAGCCTGAATTTCAACGCCCTGTTTAAATGGTAGGGACGCGTCCAAGTTACGTGCATGTGGGTATAGTGATCTATGATTCTATATGTTATAGCAAAGCATTTGCTCACAAGAGTAGAGTGATACAGTACAGACATAAATCTTAATATTATTATATTAAACATTAAATTAATAATTAATAATTATTGCATCACTATATTAGGCACTACTGATGATAAATCTTATTTAGTCCACATGGGACCTTAGGTTATGCCGTTACGGATTTCAAAATTAATGGTTTTGCTAAGAAATTTTTAAATATACTTTATTACAGCCAATTATCAAGAGTTGATAAAATCTGAAATAGAAATTTTAGGGATTTTCACCACTCGAGACATCTATGATACAAAGAGTTTTACTGATTACTTGTGTAATTGATACATTATGGGAGGATTCTTCACACTTCTTGCCTATATTTCCTGAACGGTTGCATGAAAGCTGGGGGGAAGGAAAAGAAAATCCTTGCCATGAGTAGAACACAAAGTAACATATCAATTTAGAGAGAAAAACTTAATTGATTGCCAGAACTGCTCATGACATGTGAATATATTATCCAATTCTAATAACCAGGATTTACTTAAATAGTTCTCATATAACTTTGGGAATTGAAACAAACCAAATATGATATTTCAGCGCCCAACTTATATTGCAATTTGCAGCAAAAGGGAAAAAGCTCACCAACCAAAAAATCAGGAGCTAACCTCGTGGCATAAAAAACTTTGAAGTTTGATTTTTCTTTTTCCATTCTCTATCCACTAGTTTCGCCAGTCACTTAAAAATATACAAAATCAAACAAGAGGTACAAGGTCGAATCTGGAAGCGAAAACGGTTTAGATACGGCCTATCCTGATGTCATCTTTTAGGCCTGTTTTTATATACAGGTTCATCTTTTCAGGCCCAATAAAAATACATAAACAAAGAATTTATATGCATGGCATGAGCCAATGCCTCACCTAAATGGTACTAGCAAGCCATTTCAAAAGTAACTAATGTTAGTACTGATGTTAGTCAGCCTCATCTATTCAGTGTCCACTTAAATTCGGCCTCAACTCAAAATTTTGGCATATTGGGCAAAAAAATCTCACAGGGACAGGATCTGCATCATGAATATTAGAACACCTAGTGTGCCTCCACACCCCACAAGCATCACATGCCAACATTCTCTCCCCATCATCATCTTTGGCCCCACAGCTGCAATCAACGGTCCACCTCTCAAGTCCACGTTCCCTTTGGAACTTGCTCAATACATTCTTCCCAATGCATTTTCCCTTGACACGAACCAATTCCGTTGATCCTCTCAAGAGTTTGACCAAAGTGGAATCATCTGCACTGCTACAGCCAAAAAGCTCATCAACTTGAAATCTTTTAAACATGAGATATACATCTTGAAAAGAATTTGATGCTTCAGTCTTGAGGTCGGACACAGTTGCATTCCAGGGCAGGACAATTAATTCTGGGGGAGGACTTGCGAAAGCTTCATCAGATTCATCAACAACTACTACCTGACATGAGAGGCGTATACTATTCAAGCTTGTTATTGGCAACATCTCAGGTCTATAATCTTTTACAAAATGCTTGCAGTCAAGAAGTTTCTGAGCAGAGCTCATTGCTGCAATCCTTGTACCCTCAGAGTCATAGCTTGGCATCTTATGTGGATGAAGCAAATACTCGTATAAATATCTCAAGTCGTGCAGGAGATTCACTTCAGATGGATACTTAGAACGCAAATATTTATTGCTTGCTGTTGTCCCATAGGAAAAGATGTTCCCTGCCTCTAGTCTGCAAATAAATAGAAGAAACATTGGCAGCAAACCAGTTCAGATGAATAAAATAATTCTAGAATGCAAAGGACGAGAGGATCTTTCAAATTTATACTAATCAATGACATGGGGCACTGTTTGAAGGAGGTGAGAGAGGGAGGGAGAGAGATACACAGAAAATGCATGAATGAATATTTTTAAAATTATTCCTTTTTCCCAGCTTATTGCACAACAATGTCAAGAACTATCACCACATTAGCATGCGCCATTCCTTGAAAAGCATAAAAATAAGCAGAACAAAATTATTTTCAAAATTATTAAAACTGAAATATCAGAGATGATATGTGACCTCTTTCTGACACTGAATTTAAATATCCTCCTGGAGAATGACCTCCTTTATAGTAGTCAAAAACAGAAAAGACGCGAGAAAGCAACTTACAATAATCAGAATGAAGTCTAACCTGTACTCGAAAGCTCCATTAACAGGATTGCATCGGGTGTTGACAACCATACCGCCAAATATTGCTTTTCCTCCTAGTTCTCCAAGACAATAGTCAAGAAGCTCTGGAGAGGCCACTTTGCAGACAGCACCCTTAAGAGTACGCCAGCTCACCCAATTGGATCCTGACACTGCACGCAACACTCTGAGCATTGCTCCTTCCACACGTTCAATGTCACTTGTTGATGAGAAACATGACACTCCTGCAGCATTACAACGGTGCTTCTTGCAAGTGACATCATCAGACCTTGACACTGTCATGCGAGCATCGTGAATCAAACCAATCAGAAAACAAAAGAGATCCTTTATATTTACAAGCCCAGTTTCAGACAGAGACTGGTAATATGAGATTGTGTCCCGCAATCGAGAATCAGGTCTCTGTCCTTCAGAGAGGAATAGGGACAATGGTAGATTAGAAAGGCATTCAACTGCAGACTTATATGCTTCATGCGAGAGACCATAGCTACCACTGCCAAATTGGTAGCCCCAATCACCATACCAGGGATGCCCCTTTGTAATAGCATGGATCAGGCGGTACTCCAGCCCATATTTCTTTGAAACATCCATTACACTAACTTCTCTGCCCATTTAGAGATGAATGAACACAATTTTAGGGCTTAGCTCATAGCTATATGAAAAAACTAACTGTACAGAGGATATGTGAAACAATTGAAGCTGGTGGATTTAGACAAAGAGAAGATGTAATTGCCTTTTGTATGGGGTTGTCCATAGCCTTTTATACGGGAAAAAAGGATATGTGAAACAATTCTATGATTCCATTTCCCGAAGGTCAAAATATTTCCAGATGCCTATTATTTTAGAAGTCTAATTCCTGCTCTTTAACCCCTAATTTATAGGTAATTTAAATTTTATGCAACAATAGTTGTAATGTCCTACAACAATCAAATTCTCAATTTCTCACTGCGGACCTATATGGGTGACAGAGGATGTCATACATGAAAGACAAGTAGAAGCAGCAAGAAATAGAATTTTCTTCAAGACTAACAGAACTACTAAATGACAAATAAGAAGGAAGCAGAAGTTGGTAACTTGTGATTAGAACAAAAGATCCTAACCTGGCTCCAAGTGACTTGCAGAGACGATCCCAGAAGTTCATGATATGACGGCCAGAAAGAACTGTCGAGCCCCCTTCCCTGCCATTAACCCGAAGAAGATGCCCATAACCATTTGCATGAACAACACCATGTAAAAGATGGGTCGTGTTTTCTAACTGGTTATACACCCAGTCTTCAACATCATCAGTGGTCGTCACATGGTTGCATGACTTGCACCTGAAGATAGAAAGCATCATGCACCACCATCAGTGACCACATAACACGCTATAACTTTAACATATTAAGAGATAAATATAATCACAGATACATCAGTAAGTGGTTGCTCCAAACCAACATACAGAACCCATCAAATTAGAAGCTATCAATACATTTTGGTGAATTACAACAAATTAAACAATTGACAAAAGCCAAATAACAAGAAAAAAGTTATTTATGAAAACAACTTCAAACTTACACAACATTATCTAGGAGCTAGCCATGTCCATTAATCTATTCACCTACTACAACTTGATCTTGAAATTTCTTTTCCTCACACAGCTACGGGACTGAGGTGAATGTTATAACTCATAAGCAATAGGAAATCCAATTGCACGTTTATCATAAGAGCATACCCGACTCCAGTTTAAATATTGATTGCTCTATGAGTTTAACATCACAATAATTCAACTTCATCAAAGCATCACATAATAAAACAATAACAAAGCTATATCAACAGCCTATAGACCCAAACTATTTCCCGTTGCTTTAACATTACCAAAGTACAGAACTACTATTCAAAGTTAATGTCAAAGAAAAGAAAGGTAATCTCATTACCCTACACTGGATTGAATAGCCTTCAATAATTTACCCACTTGGATTATGCAAAGAAAAGTAATCTCATTCATCTACACTAAATTGAAGTCGTCCGTCTTGTTTTACAATCCTAGATTCGGGTATCACAAATCAAAAGGTATCTTGCAACAAAGCAATAGAAAATAATAAAACTTCAGAAGACAACGGCCCCCTCCCCTCTCCCCACTCCCCCCCAAAAAAAAATTAAAAACCAAAAAAGAAAAAAACTGAAAGTGAGTAATCAGAGCTGAAGTCTGAAGGTACTCACTTGGATTCTGACAAGTGCAAGATATCTCCACAGCACATGCATGGCTTGTGGTACCCACCGATGGAGCTACCGTCAGCCTTGATTATAAAGTGGTAACGTTTCCTGCATACTGGGTGGTCACTCCAACCTAAACAAATATTTCAAATATAAAGGAGAATTAGAAAAAAATAACCACACACCCAGCAATAAGATTTCACTAAATATTATATTATAATAAATAAATTGACATTGTATCAGTCAAACAAAAGAAAAAAATGAGAAAATTAATAATAACAAGGACGTTCATTTTTTTTCTGGTATAAGAAAAGTTTAAGTGAGCACACGTTCATTACCAAAGTTATGACACAAATCTAAACTCAGACAACACTTATAAAATTGCCTACTAAAATAGCCCACACCTAAGAATCGAACTCTATGAATATATTCCTCACTATTAGTGTGAAAAGAGTTTCACAAAAGGGAAAATTCAATAAGCATGTTCAGGCCAAAAAACAGGGGTTCAAGAAAGATGATGGTTAAGACGTCCGTTTGAGTATTTTACGCATTCAGTAACAACAGAATTAAAAAAAAAAAAAGTTTATCGCAAGCAATGTGGCCCACCAAAAAGAAAAAGCCGTCATCGCGGCCCCTCAAACGTTTTCCAAGTCTTAGACCGAGACGTGGCCCGGCTAATAATAAAGAAGGAATAAAACCGAGATGAAAGCAGAAAGATACTGTACTGGTCTTCTCAGGATGGGCCCCACAACTCCAGTAGCATCAGATACTCCCCGATAAATCGGATTTTCTCGCTATTGAATCGGCGATAAGTTATCATATGCGGGTCAAATGGCGGGCCATAATCTACAATGTGATCTCAATTATCACAATCATTTTATTTTTCAGATCAGTTTTATTTTTGGAAATATGTTGACTGTTTTAGTGTTGTTATTATTACGTTCCTCATTATCATCGCATCATGTCAGTTCTCATTTATTTATTTCGGATTATTTCGGAGAAAATATCTAAACTTAAAAAGTTCATGTCGCATAATTACCACGATACCCCGGGAGCTTTATAAACCATTTTCTCCTAGGCTCCCGGACTAGGACGTTAATGGAAACCGTCCACCGGGAGAAACTGGAAAACGATGAAACCAAAGCGATCTAACGGGAGGAAACAGAATCGGCACCTATTGGCGAGTCAACTCACCAACAACTCGACACTGGTCGCAGTAGACTGATCTAGATCTGGCCACATCCTCTTCCACGACGTCGAGACAGACCACCGACGGCGTCGAGTCCGGTCCGTCCGTCTGGTCTCCGACTCGGAAAAGGAACTGCCACGTCAGCAGGTGAGGAAACAGTGCTGACGGCGGTGGGAGCAGCGCGTGCTTCGAAAGGAACGAGCGCACGTTCGTCCGGAAGGGTCCGCCGGATAACTCATCTGCCACGAAGAGTGATGGGGACGGAAAAGTGAGGAAGTCGTAGAAATCAGCCGTTACTCTCGTCTTCATCCGCTTCAGTGGCTTCCCTCCAATCAGGACCATAATGGTGGAAACAGGCTTGTCTTGCACGGCTCACCGGAAATGCACGAAAGTTACTAGATCGGCGGTGGAGATGAGAAATGGAGGGCGAAGATCGATGGAAGCTGATCCGCTATGACCGGAACGAGAAGATGCAGAGCGAGAGTGAAGATCGCCTTATTAATCAAGTATCACTTTCCAAAAACATTCCCATACGAAAATAGATCAGAAATGGTTATGAGAAAATGAAGAGAAAAGTTCAAGGAGCGAGATTTTAGTTTATTTCTTTTGGTCTTATCATTGGTCGTTGCCCGAATTTATTGTTCCAGAGGACCACAAGGATTCTTTCTTGAGAAAAATTCGATATTAAGATTTTCATCATGCATACATAAAAGAAAGCCTCAAAAACCCACATAACGCATTTTAAATCAAATTCCACTTTTGTGGGGAAAAAATACGGCAAAAATTTATTATTGCAAATTTTTGCCAGCTCTGTCTACTATATTAAATATATAAAAAAAATAGAGAAAATTAATCCACAAGTTCCTATAACTTTATCTAATTTTTAAATAAGTTTATGAAGTTTTTTTATTAAGGCTTTATCATTTCATCTATTTTTAATCAGGTTTATGTAATTTCAGGTAACTAATATAATAATAAATCTTATCTTAGATGGGGTGAATTATACAGATCACATGTGTGCCCTGTCAATTTCAAGTGTCTCAAAAAAAAAGTACATGATTAATAACCATAGGAAACTATAAAGACATTATGGAAAAAGAAAAAAAATACAAATAACCTGATTAAAAGGATGGGAATGGAACTAAGAATACTTGGGAGGGTTATCCCCGTAACTGGGTCTCTGTAGTACACCGGAAAATTAGTATCTCACCTATCAGATAGGGATACTCTGGCATACACTACAAAAAAAGGTGGTGGTGGTTTGGATTTGATATGTTCAAAGGCCCAACCCTTTGCTTTTTGCCATAACAGATGGAAATCGATCCACAAAAGCAGAGAAACATGCAGGCGGGCATAGTCAACAAATTACTAGAATTTACCATGTGATATTATTTTTTACCTAGCTAGTCTTTCACCTTCACATATCCAAAGTCATGATTATACAACATAATGGCTCATCATATAAGAACTACGTAGCTACTTAGTATCAGAAGGAAGCCAAAGCCAAAGCGTGAGAGTAACTTGGTAAGGAGATTAGCTTCAAGAACAAGTTTACCAGGGACGACCTACCAAAACCCATTGTTCTAACAGTCAGCCAGGGAGAAAGCAAATTCAATTCGTACTTGCACAATAAGACTAGAAAGCTACAATAGAAGTCATTATATGCGGTCTAGCAATGGAGGTTAATTATTTCTGTTTTGGAAAAATCAGTGAAAATTTTCTATTTAAAAATTTTATTAGTAAAAAAAATGTGATATTTTTATACATAAAAAATTCAATACTCTAAGGAATTTATACACAAAGTACCTGTATTCAAATTCAGATCCTGAACTAATAAAACTTTTAAACAAGGACTTTTTATCAATTTTTTCTTTTTTTTCCCAAGGGGCGTGTGGATAGGTTAGAAAGAGGTCTCCGGTTCAAACTACTGCTCCGTTGCTGTAATATAGGGAATGATGCATGCAAATGCAAAGCTTTTTACTCACATGAATTATACTTTACATCTCTTGCCATCAAAATAGAAGAAAAAAAGTTTGCATTGATTACAGCCATTGGACAAACTCTCAGGTAAGGTGCAGAGTTAATCCTATTCTTACAACAGAATTGGGTTTTGTACAGACATAATTTCCGGCACTTTAAACGGCGATAAATATTAGCTAATATGATACAGTTGTCAATTGAATATATAAATTATTAATACCTGCAATCAGCTGGGTTGTAATGATCTATTCTGCTTCATATTCTGTTAACCAGAGCCTCAAAAGAAACTATCCACAGACAATGAAAAGATGACCCTGATTTTCACCTCTCCACCTATAAACCAAAACAGGATTACAGCAATCTTATTTCCCACCTTTTTAAAACATCAATAATAACAACAGAATAAAATTACTAGTTTCTGTGCTCAGTGGAAAACAAGAAAAATGACAATTAACTGGGAGACTGACTATGAATGGGTTTGTATTAGCTTTTAGAGAATAGTTTCTAGAGAAAAATTTCAAAAATTTTCTTTTACCCAAAAAAGAGTAAAAATTTTCGGCTTTTGGAAAACCACCAAATTATGGTTTTTAGTCATAAAAGTGCTTTCTGAAAAAGTAGGGTGTTTGGCTACCTTCTTTTGAAATTATGGTTTTACTTCCAAAAATGTTTTTTTATTATTACCCAAACACACTCTAGTAAAAGGCTAATATAGTTGTTATTCTTACCTCAGTCTCACAAATTCCCCGTCTTCTTCTGACATGTCAAGAAACGAACAGTACCATCCTCGAACATGATCTCCAAAAAACAAATGCATATAAATTCGATCCTAAAGCTAATCTTAATTATTGAAGATCCAGCCGAGGAGTCTCTTACCGAATGCTTTTTGGAATATTTATCAAACCGCCTGATAATCCCAAACCTGGAGCATCATGTTAATGAAAAAGACCACAATTCAATCATTTAGGCAAAAATATGAAGAGTACTTATTGAAGAAATGTAAAAACATCATATGCATTCAAAAAGGATATCACAGTTAAAAAATAAACAAATTTTAGAAGCTACCTCTCATTTATCCTAACAACTTGACCAATGCAATTGTGCGAGCACTTTTGTTAGCCAACAACATCAGAACTTCCCAAAGAGCCAAGCACAATAGAAAATATGGGTGTTTAGTAACATATAAAGATGATCCTGAAGGAGATAATGACTTAAAGATACAAATCAAGGTTTCTATCAAACAAAAAATCAAGTAGCACAAAACTAACAGAATTGTTTTTTCAAGAGAAAAAACCTGTATTCAAACCTTCATTTTGATAAACCTGTCCCATATTCCACTATTAGTCCACACGTGGTAAGACAGATCTAAATAATATAGCATATTGCACATACTTAAACCAATTAAAAAAATCACTGAGCTGATTGGTTTATTAGTATGGGAATTGGAAAGAGAACAGCTGGAGTGAATGTTCGGCAGCACCTTTGGAATGAAAACACCTGTTTCATTACTTGTGAAACATTCTAGATATTATTTTAACCTTTTTTTTTCTTTTTTCTATTTTCAAAATCCCAATTCATTTTAAGATATCCATCAATGCCAAAACCTTTAGTTACTCCCAAATCACACTGTACCACTGCGACTGCATTTGACATCACCACTAGAGGAGCATTTATTATCTATGGTGTCTTTTCAAGTAATCTATTTCCTGTGGAGCCTGTGATCTCTTTGGGGCAGTGTGTCAATTCTTCAAGGTCGCATAGTCCTCCCCTTAGATATTTTTCCCATTTCCCTATGTTCAAAAAAATCTAGACCCAAATCAATATGGCAAGCAGATAATACCAGAGCATGATCATGTTGCCATCTCAAGGTGCTACACAGGTCCTATCCTTAAAGATATGGTGACTCATCCCTCACCAATAACTGGAGAAAAAATCATGGGGAGGACCCATATTTATAAGAAAGACAAAATAAACAAGGCATGTCTTCGATCACAAGTCTAATTGAAAAATAATAATAATACAGTACTGGAAATCTGTGGAAGTCAATTGTTATTTAAGTTTATAGCCCAATTTAAAAGAATTAGCTCCTGAAAAAAATTCCTTGATAAAGAAGCTGAAATAAAGTGTAGTTTCACATAATTGAAACGGTTGAATAAAATCCTCAATATAATAGTTATTTTGGAGAAGATGAAACCACCTGATGTGCAACTAATTTAATGCAGCATCAGAAGCCATTTTGGGCTTGGGCGGTCGAACCCCCAGCTTACGCCTGCATGTAACAGCACCACAATGACAATCCTGATCTGCACCAAACTGAACAAACCTGCCATATATTTAGCATCCACCATAATGGCCATCAATTATCTGAGGCAATCCTCAACTGTAAAAATGCAATTAAAGAATGAAACAACTGCTCGTACTGGTAATCATACGTCAGATGTTCCCCCTTTTTAATGTCACGAGTTGCACATATGCCAATGCTTGTGTCACCATTGATTATCCTTAAAAAGGAAAGTAAGAAAAAAGGAGATATAAGATGAAGTATACAAAAATACTATGTAAGATTTGAAATACCTAATTGCAAGACCATGTGAGAAAAAGAATTAGTACTCAACCATTTCTGCATCTCAGTGTTGGGGTAACAACTATGGTCGATATATCTTGATTTGTTTCCCTTGAACGTTGCATCAATCACCATATCTCGATTGACTTCACATAAGTAGAAGTTTGTCTCCCCTCAGATGTTTCATATTCCAAAGCCTACGTTTACATTCTTTGTCATCAATGACTGCCAGAAAGAGGCAACATCTATTAATCTATTAATACATTTTAAAGTAACACATACAAATATTTACTCGTAAATATGAAAATCATAATGGATCATTGATCACCTTCTCCTACATATTCTATCACAAACTCCCCTTGTTCAATATCCTCATCTGCCACAATTCCTGAACCACATTTCTCTGTCCACAAGAAATACCATAACACTCAGTAAACAGTATGCAAGCAGAAACGTGCCTATAAATTTAAATATGATATTGGAAGAAACTAACAAGGCCAGTACAAGAATAAATATCAAGGCGCCATAAATTGATAAACTTCAACTTTTCAGAGGAGGAAGTTAAAATTTACTAAAGAAAGAAGCAGAGAAAAATACTGGGTTAAAAAAATTGAAAGAAAAATCCTGAGCCAGTACCTCGACCTGTTTCATCTTCTTCACAGGTTGACTCTGGAATGGCTTGTTCAGACAGGAGCTCCCACACTTGCAGCCTGAAGAGCAAGTAGAAAACAGCATCCTGAGGGAACAGTAAACATGATAAACACATTACAGTTACATATAAACACCCAGAAACAATAAAAAATGCATAAGAGGTAAAGCTATTAGTTGTTGTCAAAATCATACAATACATTAATCAAATCTTACAATTTTCAATGTGTCAAAATGCCAAAAATAGTAATAGATAGCCGCAATAAAAATAGCCTTGGATCAGCCATGGAATTTTATTAATCAGCACAATTGTTGGCAAAAAAAAAATCAGCACAATCCAAGACATCATCACAGAATCATGAAAATCTACTATTTAGCAAATGTGACAAATACTAGAAATCACCTGAGTTGAAAACTCTGGTGCATCTTAAGTTCATGAGCCAATTCAGTCCAAGATAAATGGAGGAACAAAAACAAATGTTGAAGACAACACTTACCCACAGAAGCAGTCTTTACCACATACACTAGAAGATCCAGCTGAGGGAGTACAGGAACAGAAAAAACCATCATCATCATCAAGTTTTTTCCTGAACTTCTTCGTGTGATATATATCCTAATTCATAAGGACTAACAAGGAAAAAGCATGTGAAAGCAAAATAAATACTTCAGAACAAAGAAGAAAACTGTGACCAATTATAGATCGGACATAACCAGAATCATAGAAACGCCCCAAAAAAATCTTAAAAAATATAAATCCAAACAGGAAAACTAAAAGCAGATGCATGATATTGATCTAGATATGAGAGGTATAACAAGTTTTCCATAATTAATAAAAGATACTTCGTTTTATAGAGGTGTAGTGCGTTGACTTCCACTTATTAAACCAATCTGGAATTTCAAATTATACAGGTTCCCGAAGTTCCTTCACCAACTTGTCAAATACAACCTTGAAGCTAGTTTGCTCAGACTTCTATTAAACAGAAAAAGGAATGAACTCAGTCAGTTTGAGATTAACAAGATAATTCCTCGTTGATCACAGCCTGAATGGGAATTGTAATAACAAAAGCATTAGACCACAATAACAAGTCAAGAATAAAAAGGTGAGAGCCTATCAGATATTTTCAAGAATAATAAGTTTAAAATCAAGAAAAAAAGGGAAACTACGAAAAGCAGTCATGCTATTTAACCATGGTTGACTTAACAGTCACACACATACCATGCAGATATGCATGCAACAATTAAAAGCTACTTAACATAAACTAACATCAAAACACTTTACCAGGGGAAGACTATGGCTTGAATTAATTATTAAATTTATTAACTAGCTCAATAGAGGTCATAGACATCCTACTGTAACTATAAAACTGATCTAAAAAATATACTAAAGTTGTTAAACAGCAATTAGAGAACCTTCTTCATGGCAGACATAATCTCGGAAAAATCACTGGCTAAAGTACAGGGAAGAAATTTCACTAAAGAAACCCAAACCACATATTGGATATTGGAAATTCACACCTCAGTATCCACATATGGGACTTTCTTCATCCCCTCAAAGCATAATTTGCCTACATGAAGGAGACATCAACATGAAGTGGAGTATTTAAGGGCAAGGCCAAAATATTTATAACTAATGGATTATAGTAACATTTTCAATCTCACATTTTAGAAAAATAAATCTAGACTAGATGGAAGCCCATGAAGATTTTTCTAACATATGAAAGTAGAGGGGGGGGGGATGGAAAGAGAACACAAGCTCATCAGGAAAAAGATGACTCAGCATTGATTCGTCTAAATTTTTAGAAAACAAATCAGAATAAGAACCCATAGATGATGCATGAAAACATCTATAAAATAGAAAATACAATCAAGATAAATGCATGAAAGATTTAAAAAGATATGAAACTATTCACTCAGCATACATATTAGTAAACAGATTCCTAACATCCTGTTCCCGTACAGTCCCACTGGGCATTATGCACTATTTTTCATTTAAAAATAAGCAGAGACTATTTAATAATTTCTAGAAATCTATCGTCATCCCCATTTCACAAATGAATTATATTTTTAAATTCTATGATGATGATATGATAACTCAAGTCTTTAGAATAAAAATCCCAAATATGCATGAGGAACTTATGATTCTTTTCACTTACACCACTTTGGGGATCCCCACCGATTCCAATTTCTCCCCTTCCCCTACCCTGCCGACACCATCATTTGCACCCCATAGTCCTTATCAATTAATCATGCTTCATAATTTTCAAAAATACATATTCTTTGTAGTTTTATTAGTTCCTTACAATTACATTAATTCATCCCCTTTAAAAAACAATGTTACAGTACATATTATTCTTCAAATGAAACAAGGGGAAGAAAAATAATGAAAAATTGAAAACGGAGACATATTTTGAGCAGATAAGTGTGGTATTTAAAGACTAAATGTTAAATTTCCAACCATTTTCCCCCAAGAAAGATTGTCAAATTCTCGGACTCTTATCTGTTCCATTTGCTTTCTTCTGCTCAATCCAAACGGAAGGAGAAAACCAATCCAAAGTATTTATATAATAAAAGCTCCCATACAATGTTAACCAAATAGTTTTTTTTGGCGAAAACCAAGGTAAAATCCTTCCTAATACCAATGACTACCAGTCAAACGAAGTAAGGGGATGGTGCAAACAAAATATGAGTAACCAGAGCCAAGCAAATCAGTCACAGCCCAAAGCCAACAGTACACAAGGAGAGTAAAGAAGAGGGGTGAGGGGGTGGGAGATTACCTACAATAGATCCGATATGAAAACGAAGCTTCAGAATAGCAGTACCGTTGAACCGCGGAAATATGAGGAAGATATCTGACGGGACAAATCCGAAATCAGGTGCTGAATTTGATACTTTAGGAAGAAACTGTGAAAGACAACCGAAGAAAGGAGAGAGAGAGAGAGAGCAGAGGCTGACGAATTGTGAATCTGAGCGCGAGATCGGTGAGAACATTGGCTGGAGCAGAAAGTACAAGTATAAATCTGATTCCGGAGAAGAAAGTAATGTATAATTTAACGGGAGTAGAAATGGAGAGGGGGAGGGGGGGAAGGGGTTTACTCTATCATGACCAGAGTAGAAGTATGACCGCCATAGAATCGCTTTGGGTAATGGTCAAAGGCTCAAAGATATATGTGCTGAAAAAAGTGAAACTGATTTTACTGTTTGTTTGTTTTTTTACTAGTTCTGTTATTTTTACCCGAGACAATTAATATAATCACGTTGACTAAAAAAAAGTTACAGAGAATAAATAGATAAAAATGTAATTATTTTGTCAAAAATACCATCATTTATGTTAGTGAGAGAATGTAGGGTGGAAAAGAATGGGTTGATGTAGAGGTGAGAATTAAGTGGAATGTGAGATTAAATACATTAGTATATAAGTAATTAAATAGGAATAAAATAGATAATTAATCAGAATAATATGATATAATTTCTAAATATCTCTAGGAATAAGTTATATCAATAAAAAAAAAGAAATGGGAGTATATTATATGGATTCTAAAAATTAAAAATTATTATTTATAAACGAATAATATCCTTTCACAAGCTTAAGTTAGTTATTTTTCTGAATTATATCTATTATTATTTAAAAAAAACTCTATTATTAATGTTGAATTAAATACTCCATTTCTTATAAAAAAAAATAAAATGAGCCATTAAGTGCATGTTCATCCTTACATAATGGTAGAATTAGAAATTATTTTACATACATTTAAAAATTGGAAAAATCTAAACTATCAAAAAAATTGGAAAATTTACTTACATTAAAAGCCAAAAAAAAAAGCAATAACTCTCTCTTTGTTATTTCTTTTGTTGAAACTTGAAAGAGTTAGTATTAGGAGAAAACAATTAAATATATTTTATATATTTATGCCTTATGTTTTTTTAGTTGTATTTATTGAACGGTGAAAATTTAAGATGATGCATAAATAATTACAAATTATGAAATAGTCCACCTAAAAAAATTTATAAAATAAGTGAAGAAAAATGGACAAATATAGTGATGATGTTGTACAGCTGATTATTGCAATATTATAATTATTTTTTATACAAAAAATTTAAAAAAAAATAGCTTCACTTACTTAAGAATAGGGCGATTTTTTTTTTTTATTAGACTATAACTATTAAGTTTACTTTGTTATTGCTTTGGGGAATGGGTATGGCTGGTTCTTATTTTCTAATCTTTTCTTTCCAAAATCTTTATTATCGCTGGCTCCTAATCAATTAATCAAGAATCCACTAATCAGGTTAATATGCTTTAATAATTTGAATTAATAGAAACTTTTAAGCACCTATAAATTGTGAAAATACACACACACACAAGTCAAACATCTAAAAGATACTCCATCAATATTTAATATAGAACATTATTGACTAATTTAAATAAATAAATTAATTAAATAAATTAAATAATTATCACAAATATTATAAGATCTCCTTAAATTACTTATATATAAGTATACAATTAAATTATATATCAGATTATAAGTTAAATAAATTAATTTAAAAAATAATAATAAATATTATATATAAAATATATTAAAATATTATATTTATCATCAATAGTTTCTATATTATCGTAGTTCCTGTGTTAACGACCGTACATAATATTTGATTAATATTTTATAACTAAAATACTTTTAAAATTAGGTGAGCTCCCACACACATTATAGCAGTATGATCAATGGATGATAAACAGTGTAATTCTGAGTATAAATAAAAAGATATAGACGCTGTACAGAGTAACATGACTATAGCACACTCTCAAGTGGAAGGTGGTTGCTTCAAAATCTAAACAAATTTTTGTGAACTTTTGGTACCAACCTACAAGTCAGTGAAATTCTATTGGATGTCCTATGTACATTCTTATACCCAGCTTCCTCTGAGCCTGAAAGCGGGTGATCTAATTCATTGTGTCTCAAAGCCTGAGCTTCATTTACAGCCTGAAAAGGAGGAATTTCAAAGCATGAGGGGAAAAACATAAAAATGAATATAAGATTTTAAGGATAAAGTAACACTCAAAAAATTGCTTTTAAGTATCAAAGTTTACAAACTTTAGGCTTACCCCATCAAGGCAATGCACCTCAGTATCTTTTATACCATGCAAGTAATCTGCAAGGACACCTATGATGTTACTAACATTAGGAAAGAAAAAGTGCTCAAGAACAAATTGAAAACGGGAATAGAAAGAGTGGCCTAGGGCATAAGGCT
Source organism: Leucaena leucocephala (assembly GCA_037074615.1). Taxonomy (NCBI): domain Eukaryota; kingdom Viridiplantae; phylum Streptophyta; class Magnoliopsida; order Fabales; family Fabaceae; genus Leucaena; species Leucaena leucocephala. The sequence continues at coordinate 16,151,381 of CM073562.1, forward strand.
CCCATCAGTTAGGGAAATTACAAAACGGGGATATTAGAGAATTTGATAACAACCTGAATATGATTGATCCTTGAATATCAGAAGACTGCGAGGCATCAACAAGACAGAAAATGGGTGGTGATCATCAAGCCATTGACCTTTCTCAGTCTTTATAGTTCCATCATCATTATTAGTTTCAAGAACATCATGTGGATCCAGTTTCAATCTGGAATGGGGAGTGAAATCCATGACAGCAGGAGATCCAAGGGAAAGAATTGCTACAACAGGAAAATAGGCAGGTCCATCCTGGTGTGGCTGTGGAAAAGCAACAATGTTAAAGACAAATAAGGGATCATAGAACAAATAATGCTGCGTAGTAGTGAAGTCTGCACAAATCCAGCATTTGATTCGCCGTTTATCTTTATATCAAAAGAAGTGCTTTGTTCTGGCAACAATCATGACAATGCAGATCAGAGCTTCTTGTTGAAACTAAAACAGAAAGGGAAAATGCAAAACCCTCATTCAATTTTGGATCGTTAGCAAACAACCCCCTTAACTTTCTAAACTAGAAAATACCCGCCAATTATGGGTTCGCAACTTAAGCCTCATGCTTATAAGGTTCCTTTCAACGCCCAAGAATGTTTGCTTCTTTTAACTCACAGGAGAATATTGGACTGAAAGGCTCTTTTATGCAATTTGAGGGATTTGAGGTGCATAATTTCATTAAATTGTTTCAAGATTATTTTGTCCAGGGTTCCTATTTGAGAATATTCAAAACTAGGCATCTTATTGCTGCACAAAACTTATTTCAATATTTTAAACGTTAATATTTTTAGTTGCAGAGTAATGAGAAAGTGTCACATGATAAAATGAAAGAATCTAAAGTAGCATCTATGTTAAACTGATAATAGCTTCAAGGGGATAAACTGATAACAACCCAGAAAACTGTAGATAAAATGACCAATCAGATTTGAGGCAAAAGATGGGAAATTGTAAAAAAAATGAGTGCAAGAATCTCCAAAATGAAAATTGAGGTTAAACAATCATCAATGAAACTTGTAATGCAAACTTGGAGTGTATAATTCAATGCTGAAAGAAAGGGGAGGAGAAAATACAAATTAATGGCTAAAAGAAGTGGTTGAGACTCAGCACAAACCATTATGCCTTGGTTAGGTAGATATTCATTGATGAGAACATGATTGATGGCTGATGGGAATAGTCCTGATTGTTCATATATTTTTTCGGTGAGGTTTGTTAACCATGGAGGCACTGCGAGAGAGAGAGAGAGAGAGAAAGCTTGTGATATCAGCAGGACATCAAAAAACCAGCTGCAAATTTAATATTGCTTGCAGCAAAGCAATCTATATCTTTATATAGTCATTTCTTCCTCTCCTTAAGTGATTAAGACAAAATGAAAAACAAAAAAAATAAAGCCATGCAAATTAATATAAACTTGTTGCATTATCTTCACAGTTCAACAACACAACATTTTGCCAACTGATGCAGAAAAAGTACAAACCCAACATTGTCTAGCGTTTGCAAAGATAGCACAGCAATGATAAGACCCAAGTCACAAAACATACTTCTAACAACTAAAACAATAACACAATTGTAGGCACACAAAACGTTCCTATTAAGAACACACAAGTTGCACCAGGTCAAAAGGCTAAAAAGTTTCCTACTGTTTCAGTAAATGACAGGTCCAAGATAATTGCTCAGTTGTCAGTGTTTGGAAATATGCATATGCACACACATTCATGCATAAACAGGCAAGAATGACTATCGTATAGCATGCACATTGCCTGTTAAGATTAAAAAACAGTTTTTTCTGACTCACAAGCTTGAGGTAGAAGCCCCTTCTCATGCACCACACCACCTGCCAACGAACATAGGTCAGAAAGCCAGTTGACATTAATAAGAAAGTAAGTACTAAGCCTCAATCGACGCCAACCTTGAATAAATTTAAGAATTCAATCATTCCTGAATTTTCAAAGAACAAAGTAATTCTGCTTGAGTTCCAATAAATTTCAATCCCTTGAGTCCATATACTGGAATTGTTAAACAGTAATAGGGCTGGGTGGTACTTATTTGATACACATGTTATGTTTGATATTTGGACTATGCTATTGATATATCTAGGAAATATAATGGGTCTAATTTGTTTGTGCAGATCAAAATTTAGGTACTATAAGGTTTATCCTACACCCTAGCCTACCCATGGTCATTCCTGAATCTATGATTACATATATTCTATATATTGAAAGGAAAACATATGCAGAATACGAAAGTAAGCATACCCCAATTCTGTAGCCTTCTATTTTTCAATGACTTCCACTTTGACGGAGGAGCTCCATATATCTGGAAAGAACAAAATAAATAAATAAAACGGAAGGCTTGGAAGAAGAATCAGGAGAAGAGTGAGAAGCAGAATGGGAAAGCTACATTATTGAGAAGAAATTTCTCTTCATGATGCGTGATAAAGTTGGGTACGTATAGAACAGTTGGGAGAGTGCCAACTTTGTGATCAGACAATTTCTCAATTCCTTCCATCCGTCTAAGGGACGCCGGAGATTGGGAAGGACAAGCTCAGAGGTGGTCGAAAGGCGTCTGCAGCGCCGAGATGCTTAGCAAGGGGACCCTGGTTTGAGTTTCCGGTGGAAAGAGGGATGCGATGTATGAACTTGGGAGAAAAGCAGATTAACTATGCGGGCGGGTAACATTTTCCTTTTAACTCAGGTTAAAGTCCAATTTTATCTACGGATTTGAAGGAGATGCCAGTGTTTAAAGGTTTTTCTTATATTAATATTATTAAGAATATTAAAAATAAAATAAAATCATTCAAACTATTCATCCCACCATTAATATCTTCCCTATTCAACTAATTTAATTATATTAATAAATTAATTATTATAATATATTTTAAAAATAATTTAATTATTTTTTATTTTTTATTTTTTATTTAATTATTATTAATAAAATATTAATAAATTTTAAAAAAATATATTTTATATTTATAACTAATATCAATTTTTTAATTAAATAAAAATATTAAAAAATTAATATCTACCATTAAACTTTTTAACGGGTGTCAACCTTTGTAATTTAGGAATACCCATTTTTCCTGCATAAAAGTTTTGGGAATAAAATTTGACTTTTATCATTTTATCCTTTTAACTATGCGAGAGTATTAGAAAAATAAAATAAAAAAGTCGATTTGGTAAAGAGGCAAAATAAAATAAAATCATTTGCTATCTGATTCTCCATCTGATCCGGGTCCGGTATTTACTGGGCCGATTATCTATGGGCCATGGCTGGGCCTTTTGTAGCAGATGAGACAGTGTGAAACTCTCATTAATTAATTAATAAGAATTGATACAAATAGTAAAAAATATATATCTAGTAAAAATATGAGTTTAATTCTTATTATTATTATAAAAACTCCTTTAATAAGTGATCATGTAAGCCCTATATAAGGGTTCTCTAAATCCTAAGACTATATTTTATTCTTAGTGAGGGATCGGACCAAACCCACCTAACAAAATTTGTAACTCTCATTAATTATATTCTTTAAGGGGCTGTTTTTTTTTTCTTGATACAAGATTTTTTTTAAATGGTGTTAGGCTCACGCATAATCTAAGAGTAAGATAAAATCTCTCTTCTTTCTAAATAATACTAATATTGGGAAAGACGAGCTGTCAATTATTATTAAAGCCTAGACACCTAAGAGTTATAATGTCTCCCTAAGCATTATAACTAAAATTACAATAAAGTGATACTCTCTAAAACTTAAATACGCTCTAAATTATCATATATCCCATGACTATTTGATATAAGAGATTAAATCCCACTCAAAAAAAATCTTTCCCCCCCCCCACCCCCAAAATCCATATCCTTCACACAAAACAGCCCTCAAATTTATAAGGTTATAATTCGTTTGATATGAGTGATTCTGAAACACATAAAATGGACATATTTTATATATGATATACACATAATTAGTGTAAAAAAAATGAGAGATGGCATTTTTTGTAATAAGAGATAAAATATTTACATCTTAATTTATGTGTTTCTATATCTTCACAAATCATCGTCGTCAATAGAGAAAATCAGATAAGGGAGAACACATGGTGACAGGAAGCTCTGTCCTTATAACACATTGTCTAGAGCTCGCCGAAAAAGAAGACCTATATATACAACAACCTATACCTCGTGCTCATCGTTTTCTATTGTTAAATTTTGTCATTCTCATCTCTAAAACTCGCCAAAGAAAAATATCTAGATATGTTATTGTGGGTATATGTTTTTATTGTTTATTTTTTTTAGATTCTATTTAAATATATTTATATTTTCTTTTAAGCAGGTAAACTGAATGAATTATGATGGTATTTCGGTGGTATTTTTAATTAGATAATGATATTTATGTGTTTTCATTTTTGTGTATATGGGTTTCTGCTTCTTTTATTTATAGCTTCTCTAACTTTTTCTTTCTTCATTTTTTTTTTGTTATTTGCTTACATTTTACATATATCTATTTTTCTTCGCCACTTTCCTCCTCTTTTAAATTTTGTAATGAAGAATGAAAGAATTTTAATTTAAAATTTTTATTTTATTTTTATATTATTTTTTAAATCAGTTATATGGAATAACCAATTTAAAAAAATATTTTTTTATACCGATCATATAACTAGTATAAAATATTAGACTTTCTACGTAGACTACTTTTAGAAACACATTTTCAACTTGTTTATAAATCATATTTTTTTAATAATAATATTTTAAATAGTTGTATATTTTAGAACTGTTTGATATAAGGGATTAAATCCCACTCAAAAAAATCTCCTCTCATCCAGAACCCTCCCACAAATCAGCCCCAAAAATTATAAGATTATAATTCATCTATGAGTGATTCCGAAACAAGCAAAATGACACATTTTATTTTCTTCGGTAATTTTTGTATTAATGTAATTTAATAGTGAAAGGGACTGCGATGTAAAAGACAAATTAAAGTACTACGTCAACAAAACGTGCATATCATCTGTATCATTTTCCGTTCATTAATTCAAAGGATTCGACAAGATACTACAGTGTTTATCATATTTGTTAGATATAAATCCAAATGGCACAAAACAAAACATATTTATTTCAAATTGGGACCACATATATATATATATACATATATACACACATACCATTTTTATTCGATCAATAATTAGACTTCGAGTATGACACTCACTTCCTGGTAAAATTCGAACAATAATTGTTGGAGGAGTTGAGTACCTAAAATTGTTTGGATCTCACACGTTTATAAGCCAAAAGAACTTTTAGAAAAAAATTCCGTTAACTGATATTTGATTGCTTTTCACTGTCAGTTTGCAAAACATAAAATACCCATGAAAAGTTAGTTTGGTAAACAGAGTAGTTTTTTTTTTACTTTGAAGCTTGGTATGGAAATTTTTCTCGCATGCCATTAGTGTACTTATCTCTTTAAATAAGTAAAAAGAGTAACTTTTTCGTTAATTTAAAAATCCATCATTCACATTTGACAAAAGTGCATTTTATAAATGTTAGAAAATAAATGTCATAAATACAATATAATCTATCTAAATTAAAACATACATAAATATAAAATCCATATAAGATATAGCGGAAGATTAAAAGTTATCTCTCGTCATTAATTTAATAAAAATTATAACTTAAATAATATACTTGTCAATCAGATAATATTATCCAATAAATAATAAATTCTTCCAACTAGTGATTAGACACAATGGTAACAACTCTTATACTGTTATTACCAATGAAGAACCTTTAAGAGTGAGTTAAGAAATTAGGTTTTTACTCTAGATTCAGAAATTATCGTACAATAAATCTCAATTGTTAATTTCTACCATCAGAAAATTAACTTTAATAAATTAATTCAATAACATATCTTAAACTAGATCAAATGACTATAGGTCACACTAAAAAATATTTATTAATTATCCTAATTAATATATAAATAAGTTATAACATTATAGTAAATATATAATATTATCCTATTTAGCCTGTATACCCAACATCATTATCCTGTCTAGATAAATTGATATCATGCTACAAGAATCACGACGATAAATTTCTTTTGATCGGATATTAGCTTATATATATTACAGGTAGTATTATCACTTAATAGATATCATATTATATATGAACTCAATATTCATCTGTTTTTATCTTAATATTTATTAATTTTAATAACATAAATATATATACAATTATAATTTAAAATAATAAATCATAAAATATAATTTTATTACTCTTGAGGATGACTTAAATCAATACGGATCGTTCATTCACGTGCTGAGAAAGAGCATCATTTGCCCTTGGATATAATTTTCACTTTATTGGGTAGGTGGCATTCTTATCCACATGATCTTCTTCACACGTGATTAAAACCCCCAAAAAATAAAGATTTTTTACAAGCATCTTTAAGCTTCATCCGCTGGACTGCCCTGTTTACAAACATCTTCAAACTTCACCTCACTCCCTTGTTACCCCCATAAATACATGCTTCGAATTCTCATTTGCTCACACCCAAAACCAAACCCTAGTCTTCTCTGCCGTATAAACAATGAAGCCTATTGCACTCCTCTCGTTCCTCTTCTTCCTTCTCTTCGCCTTCACCACCGCCGTCTCGGCTGAGGTGGTGCTGGACTCCAACGGTGATATGCTGAGAAACGGAGGAAAATACTATTTGTCACCGGCTGCTTCCATCGGAGGCGGAGCAATTATAGCAGCCGCCATTAGGTATGGAGATTCAAATATCTGCTCACTCGCAGTAATTTCAGCTCTTTACACTAATGGCTGGGCTGTAACCATATCATCTCTTTACAAAACAACTTTCATCTCAACGACGTTTCCCTTGTACCTATCGTTCGCTTATTTGGCACCAAACGTTTGCACCGATTCACCGGACTGGGTCGTCGTAAAGTCGCTTCCTCTTGGAGAGAATGTGATGGTTGGTAGTGCCCAAGAATTTGGTGCTGCATATGTTCCTGGTTGGTTCAAAATCAATACCTATGATTCAGAAAAGCATTACTATAAGCTCGTGTTCTGTGAGCAAGGAAAAGATCAGTGTGGAGACATCGGAGTCAAACTCGATAGTGAAAAACGACAGCGTTTGGTTGTCACTGATGAACAACCACTGGTTTTCAAGTTTGACAAGGCTGACGAAAGCTTCACCTCTGAACTGTCTACGGTGGTCTGAATAATAAATTAATAAGAATAAGAATAAGAATATAAGAGAGATGATGATGTAATTAATAATGAGAGTGTGACATAATATAATATAGTTGTTGCCCCTCTGTACTTGGTAGACCACTACTTTCATGTAGTTGTCTATCATATTAATAAATATTACATTATCATCAGTTTAATTTCTTGAGATTTTTACATTTTTCACTTTCTTTACACTTGACCCTCTCTCCTTTGCACGTTATATCCCCTCATTTCAATCAGAGCCATTCATCAAATCAAATCTTGATACGGTTCTCCACTTATTAGTGAAGGAATATGCTTATAATTTTACATAATTTTTAATGAAGCCTTTGTTTTTCTTTGGATCCTTATAGTTTTTTTAATTATAGGTAATAGTCCTCGTATTCATAATCTATTAATTTATTAAAAAAATTACTAACAAGTCACATATTCTATATTTATAGATACAAGAAGATATATATATATATGAGAATTATTTTTTTTATTTTGATGTTGATAATAAATAATTTTTTCCATTATTTTATTTTAATTTTTTTATTTTATATTTTGTGATAACTTAGATGTCATTTAATCAATATTTACATAAGCTACAATTAAATGACTGAGCATAGGAACTGATGTCTACATGGGAAGAAATTATGAGGACATATATAATAGAAAGGAAAAAAGGGTCCTGACAAAAAAAAAATAAAATAAAACTATAGCTGATCTGGGGTCAAATTACGGGTTCGGGTCTGATAATGATCTTGAATTCTTGAGGGCAATGGCATGTAATTTTGCTTTCTTAAAACAAAAACCTAGCACGTGGCTTCATGTTCGCTCACATCTGTCAGAATCATTGACAGAAAACAACCTGTCTTTGACGCATATAATTATAAGTTTCTGATTTTATTTAATGTTATTGTGAAGAATCTTCGTGCATTAACATTCTTTGGAAATTGGGTATATGGGCATGAAAGCGACCACTAGTGTCCATTTCTAACAACTTGCCCAATTTTAAAATATTTATTTTGTTTTTAATATAACAAGTAACTAAACAATTAATTTTATTTTTAAATATAAAATATATTTTTTATATTTATTAATTTTTTTAAAAATTTAGTATTGTAATTTTACTGTTCAATTATTATTTATACGCTCTTTTCACATTACATTAAACTTTTAAAAAATGTTCAAATGTACAAGTTTGTAGTATGGAAATTTCTGTTTGGAAGATATTTAAATTTACATTAGAATTCATTAATATGTATGTCACCAACATATATATATATATATATATATAATACAAAAATGATGCAGTAGTTAGCTAGTCTTCTTTGATGCTTTATCCTCTTTCTGATCTCTTATTATATATGATGAGTAATTCTTTTTTATTAAAAGGTATAATTCTTTTTTAGGCTTATAGTTTAAAAGATTTTCACCTCTTTTTAATTGGGTATTCTAAAATTTAAATTTATATTTTTATCTGTGAGTAAAATTTTTTATTATATTGACCAATAGTTTATTGGTCTTTTATACATTTTTAGTTGTACGAATAATAGTGCTATCAACACATAAATTCAAAATCAGTTTCGATATTTATTGTTGTAATGAGATCCATACCGTTTAAATATAATTTCAACAATTTAAATTCTAAATTTTAAAATAAAAAACTATTTTTTATAAAAAAAGCAGAGAGGAAGTTGATAATTAAGATATGATCTCTTTTTTAAATTTTGGACATTCATTCGCATAAGTTAATCTTCCCTGCCTACCTCTCACCCTTTCCTTCTGCTCTGCTTTAATGACATCTTTTAGGGGTATGTATGGGTAAGGTAATTCTCTTGTCTAATATTCTGCCTGAAAAATATATAAGTTATATTTTACAACCCAATATCCTGCCCAGTAAAAATTCTAACTATTTTGGATTGGACATGGGTAAGTTGGATATACCCAAATCGTAATGCCTTGCTCATATTGTGAAAAAAAATCTATAATTATGAATTTATAAAATAATACTATATTCATATATTTTTAAGAATTAAATAATATATATAATTTACTAAGAATAAGATAATAAAAAGATAGTAATTAAAGTTTTAAAATCCATAATATATAAAAAAAAATATTGAAGTCTGAGTAATTTACAATTGTAACTTTATATCAATCTTCCTAAAATTGATAAAAATAAAACATTTGAAAAAAAATATATGACAGTTACCACAGTTTAAAAAAATAAAAAAATAAATCAATTTAATTATAAATTTTAAAGGATATAATTACCTACTTAACTACTTATATTTGTAAAATTATCTTTTAATCACCAGTATCTATCATATTTATTCTATGTGAAATAATATAATTTATAAATTTTGATATATATAAAAATAATTAATTGGGTAGGGTCAAATGAGCAGAGCAGCAACCTCTATTCAGTGTTCGGCCTGACCTAAATATTAGCTCTATTTAAAATTATCCATTTTATATTAGATCACTTTTTATTAAGCTCAACAAAATATATTTGATGCGGATTCGGGTAAATTTTACAAAATTTAGACTTGTTACACAGCCCTAATATCCATTAATTTCCGTCATAGTCACTCTCATAAAGTCTTTTCAGTATACAATAATGATTTTTGGAACTTGTTCCTGAGCTCACATGTGAATGTAGTAAATTTTTTACTTGCATTGCTTCAACTTTCTCAATTAATTAGGCCAATAATTAGATTTAATTTAAACCAAGTCTCAAAAAACTAGTATTGATATAGATCTGATGTCTATATACTGAACTAAATAGGTCGATTTAGTAATTTTAAATACAATTTTATGCATGGTGAAATTCATGAAGTATAACTAACTTCAAAACCCTATATTTTTAATAAATTTTAATCCTTATAATAAAATAGTAAATCACATTAGCCCTAGTTAGTAGTTCAAATCAGCCTTCCAATGATGCCATCGCCACATCAATAAAATTAATGATATCAAAATATTTTTAAAATTATAGGAATTAATATTTTAAATATCATAATATTACTCATATCTAATTGTTCTACATGTGACTTACATATAGGAATAGAGTAGTATATATATATAATATATATTCCCTTTAACATAATCAATTGACATAATATTAATAATGTAGCTTTTTATTAATAAGACTAATAAAAGAAGATATTTGTTTCCTAAATGATGTTTTGAATTATTTTATTTTATTTTGAACTTAAAAAAATGATTTTTATTAAAAAATACATATTTATTTTAAATTATCTAAATGATACTTTTAAAGAAATTATGTAGTATAATCTAGAATAATCATATTTAATTTTTTATATATTTCTTAAGAAATACTTTTAGTGATGATAACTACTTGGGCATGGCTGCCAAAAGTTTTTTTTTTTTTAATGTAGTGGTTGTGTGTAGTTGATTTTTAAAACTTATATGTATAATACGAAGGATACATGTTAGTTTAATAAGTTGAAATCTAGAGCTTCTGCCTAAGCAAGCCGCCTAATGTTATTATTATATATAACCAATTGGAGAATAAATACCTCTCACACATGGTCTCACGTTACTCTCTCCTCTCATAAATTATTTTTATCATAACAATTAAATAAACAAAAATACATAATCAAGATATAATGCCAGCACTTGTCCTTATCATATTCCTACTTCTCACCTAAATGTGAAGAAGATATTTGTCCTCTCCTGCATTAATTAATTGTCATAAATGATTCCAAGATACTACCACATTTGTACAAGTTTCAATTATTTTCCAGAAGTTCACAAGTTTTCTAATCTCAACACTGGATATTTATATTTGCTAGCTTTGAAAAATAAAATATGATTGGAGCAAGGTTTTGGCACTGTTTCAGCTGTTTAAATTTTCCATTTATTTCGTCACGCTATACTATAAATATATGTATGTTTCATATATTTCAAAATTATCTATTCAATAAAAAGAGAGAGAGAGAGAGAGGCATAAGGTTTTAAAAATAAAGAGTTGAGAAAATGAGTCAATAAATGTTGATGAGTGTGATGATCTCCTAGACTCAACTTTCTTTAACTTTTTGATAACTAAGAATGGAGTAAGTAAAGGAAAAGATAAAGAAGCAAGGGAAAATTGCTGCAAAATTTATTACCCAAATTTACATCAAAATTTATTTAAGGTCCCATATGGAACATATCTTTATCAGGTACAACTCATTTCTAGTTATGGGCAATTTATCTTTAATTGTGTGTAAAACCAAAGACATCCACTTTAGATAAGATGCATGTAGCTTTGGCGGATAAATTACGCATTTTTCAGTAATTTTCCCAAGAAACAAAACATCCATATATGAAAAGAGGGATAGAAGAGAATCATGAGCGTGCAAGCAACTAGTTCTTTGCGAAAAGCAAACTCCATAATAAAGAGCACAAGCCTTTTATTCAACGAAATAGGCTTTGGTTACATTAAGATTAATTGACACCATCTCTTGTTATTATCCTAAACAAGCCCTTCTTGATATCAGCAGTTGGGTATTATTACTGAGGGCAAGGATCATAGCAGAAGGTGGTGGTATCAAAACAACGACACTTTGGAGGATATGATTCATAGCAGAAACAAGCCTTACAAGCAGAGTGACAAGTTTCTCCCCAATCATAGCACTGACATTGAGGTGGGTTTGACTTTGTACATTTGCAGTTGTTGCAGCAAGCCGTGGTTGTTGACTTTATGAAGTGCTTTGGTTCACCGTTTTTGTTCATAATCTCAGCCAGCAACGTGTTCGGATCGAAGCGAGCCTCCGCTGTTGCCGCGGCGAAGGCCACCAAGAAAAGCATCAACCCTACCTTCATCATCATCGCCTCCTTCTCTCTCTCTATAAGCTTTCTTTGCTTTGTGTTTGTTTGAGCTTTGGTTGTGAAGAGGTGAGCAGATATTAAGGGTTATTTATTAGGGCTGTGCACAAGCTCGGTATATCCACCTGAGCCAGCAATAAAAATATCTTGTCCAACCCGATAAATATAAGGTAAGACTGAGCATCGGGTTGTAAAATACAACCCATACATTTTTCGGGCTGGGTACGGGGTATAGGGGCTACTCTACCCTGCCCTACCCATGAGCATCACTTCTTTTATTTTTCTCTCTCTATTTTAGAATCGAGAATATGATAACTACTGGTGACTAGAAGGTCATTTTAAAAATATGAGTAGTTAAGTAGGTAAATTATATCTTTTAATATTTATAATTATACTAATTTTTTTTAACTTTGTTAATTATCATATGATTACATTACAAATTATAATTGTTTATTTTATTTTTTAGATGATTTATCTTTGTCAATATTTGGGATATTGATACAAAGTTACAATTACAAACTATTTAAACTTCAAATCTTATTTTTTATATACAATGGATTTCAAGATTTTAATTATTATCTTTGTTGCCTTATTCTTAATGAATTATTGATATTATTTAACTATTGAAGACACGTGAATATGGTATTATTTTATAAGTTCATAATTGTAGATTTTTTTCACAACATGAGTATGGTCTCATGACTTAGGCATACTCAATCTAAAATTGTTAGAATTTTTACCGGGTAGGGCTATAAAATGTAGCCCATACCTGTTTTAGGTAGGGTACCAGGTAGAGAGCTGTCCTGCCTAACCTTACCCATATACACCCTTATTATTTATAATCCAATTTGAGGGATGCTATAGTTTCACGTGAATCATGATTTCAAGTAGGAACAAAAATGAAAAGAGAGAATAGACAAAATGTGATGGATCAAAAGTCCCATAAAGCTACACATGCACATTAATGAATCTATAATCTATTAGTACCTATGTAACACGTGATCTGATATGATTCTCCTCTCAAAATATATAGAACGATGCCTTATCCTCAAGCCCGTGATAGTTTGTCATTTATATTTAGAGTATCCACTTTGATGATACGCTAGTGTCAACACATGAACAATAATACAAAAACATCGTCCCAAATGCACAATACTCTACCAAGTAGAGTTTAAAAATGTGCATATTTATACAAATGTGAGACATTATTCTTAAGATTTGAACCTGACCTCCACATCACGTTACAGTAATCTTATCGTTATTCTAAGGTTCAGCTATGAATATTCTCATCACTTTCGGAGGCCATGTATGTTGAATTTTCTGTTTGGGAGATATCTAAATTTACATTAGAATGAAAGCAATCAGGATTAATTTTGCTTGTTTTTGGATCCTTAACCTACTTTTTAGGCAAAGCAAATTTACTCCTAAATCCATGTTTGAACCAAAGCAAACTATTGGGTGTTTTTTGTCCATTTTGCGTTTGAAGGTCTTGTTAATCCAAACACAGGATCAAGACAGTTATTACCCCATCATATACCGAATGGAAATAACATAGAAGAACAAATTTTAATTTTTAGTATTGTAATTTTACTGTTCAATTATTATTTATACGCTCTTTTCATATTACATTAAACTTTTAAAAAATGTTCAAATGTACAAGTTTGTAGTATGGAATTTTCTGTTTGGAAGATATTTAAATTTACATTAGAATTCATTAATATGTATGTCACCAACATATACACACACACACACACAATGCCATTGCAGTCGTAGGGCATCCATCCCTTCCGGAACCTAAAGGCCGGTACAAATTACTCATTTGGCAAACTGACAATTTTAAATGATGAGTAATTCTTTTTTATAAAAAGATATAATTCTTTTTTAGGCTTATAGTATAATTTTTTTTACCTCTTTTTAATTGGGTATTCCAAAATTTAAATTTATATTCTTACCTGTGAGTAAATTTTTTTACTATATTAACCAATAGTTTATTGGTCTTTTATACATTTTCAGTTGTACGAATAATAGTGCTATAAACACATAAATTTAAAATTAGTTTTGATATTTATTGCTGTTGTGAGATCTATACCGTTTAAATATAATTTTAACAATTTAAATTTTAAATTTTAAAATAAAAAACTATTTTTTATAAAAAAAGAAAAGAGAGGAAGTTGATAATTAAGATATGATCTCTTTTTTAAATTTTGGACATTCATTCGCATAAGTTAATCTTCCCTGCCTACCTCTCACCCTTTCCTTCTGCTCTGCTTTGATGATATCCATTAATTCCCGTCGTCGTCACTCTCATAAAGACCTTTCAGGATACAATAATGATTTTTGGAACTTGTTCCTGAGCTCACATGTGAATGTAGTAAATTTTTTACTTGCATTGCTCCAACTTTCTCAATTAATTAGGCCAATAATTAGATTTAATTTAAACTAAGTCTCAAAAAACTAGTATTGACATAGATCTGATGTCTATATACTGAACTAAATAGGCCGATTTAGTAATTTTAAATACAATTTTATGCATGGTGAAATTCATGAAGTATAACTAACTTCAAATCCCTATATTTTTAATAAATTTTAATCCTTATAATAAAATAGTAAATCACATTAGCCCTAGTTAGTAGTTCACATCAGCCTTCCAATGATGCCATCCCCACATCAATAAAATTAATGATATCAAAATATTTTTAAAATTATAAGAATTAATATTTTAAACATCATAATATTACTCATATTTAATTGTAAATTTAAATACACAAAATCCCCTTAAATTTTAGATCATTTATATATAATCTACCTAAGTTTTAAAAATTTAAATTAAAGATATTAATATTTTATATTTTGATTACTAAGTCTTTATTGTTAAAATTACTGTTAAAATTAATAATTTTTACTATATCATAATTTTTATATTTTTTATTATATATCTTATCATTTGAAAATAATACTTTAACAATTTACAAATAATTTTAAGTAGTTTATATTTTTTTTGTTTAAATAATACGTGGCCAACAAAATATTTTTTATTTTTTAAGTATTTAAAATAAATATTTTAAATTACATATTAAGTGTTATTTAAATATTTTATTTTAAGTGTTTAAAAAATTTAAAATTATATATGAAGTGTTAGATGTTATTTATGACATAGCAAAAATTAATAATTTTAATGATAAAATTTTGATAATCAAAATATGAAATATTATAATTTTTAATTTAAATTTTTAAATGTTACTAACGATATAAATAATTGATTTAAAATTTGAGGGATATTATGTCTTTTACCCATATATATTTTCAGACGTGGACACCTTAATGATATTAATGCATTTGCCACCCTCTCATTTAATGCTTTTAGCTACTTTAACGTTTAGGCCTTAATTAAGCGGTCCCCATATTGTCCAGAAAATAGTAGGGTCCACACGTGCCCACTCGTTCCATTCAATCAGCCATTTTCATGAGCCACTGATAAATTATTAGAATAAAATATTTTTAATTTAATAAAAAAATCAAATATGTTTTTCCGTATTCGTATGTAACATGATACAAAATAATAGGCTATACAGATTTTCGTGTGTTTACAGCAACAAAAGCCACAAATATGGATCATTTATACATGATCTACCTAAGTTTTAAAAATTTAAATTAAAAATATTAATATTTCATGTTTTGATTACTAAACTCCTACCGTTAAAATTACTATTAAAATTAATAATTTTTATCATATTATAATGTTTGTATTTTTTATTATATATCTCATCATTTAAAAATAACATTTTGATAACTTACATATGATATTAAGTAGTTTATACTTTTTTTATTTAAATAATATATAGTTAAAAAATTATTTTTTATTTTTTAAGTATTTAAAAGAAATATTTTAAATCACATATTAAGTGTTATTTAAATATTTTATTTTAAGTGTTTAAAAAATTTAAAATTATATATGAAGTGTTAGATGTTATTTATGACATAGCAAAAATTAATAATTTTAATGATAAAATTTTGATAATAAAAAATATGAAATATTATAATTTTTAATTTAAATTTTTAAATGTTACTAAGAATATAAATAATTGATTTAAAATTTAAAGTATATTATGTCTTTTACACATATATATTTTCAGACGTGGACACCTTAATGATATTAATGCATTTGTCACGGTCTCATTTAATATTTTTAGCTACTTTAACGTTTAACCCTTGATTAAGCGGTCCCCATATTGTCCAGAAAATAGTAGGGTCCACCCATATGTGCACTCGTTCCATTCAATCCACCATTTTCATGAGCCACTGATGAGTTATTAGGATAAAATATTTTTAATTTAATAAAAAACCAAATATGTTTTTTCGTATTCGTATATGGTAAAAATAATAGGCTATACAGATTTTCGTGTGTTTACAGCAACAAAAGCCACAAATATGGGGGAAAAAAGAATACGCAGTGAGCATTCTTCTCCTCGAATTAACCAGAAAATGACGGCAAAAATGATTCAGAATCATCGATCATTTCAGAGATCGCTAGAGAGCCTTTCGTTTACATCTGCAGCAGCTATGGCCTTTGAAGCTCGGCACCTTCAAGGATATTGGTTTATTAATTTGTTCTTCTACACTTTTCTCTCTTTTAAGTGATGGAATTTAGTTCTCAAAGAGTGTATTATTTTCCTCTTTCCATTCTTTGATCTTTAATTGCTTTCGGTTAACTTAATACAAATTCACTCTGCCAGGTAATTAATGATAATTGTAAACAAGCTACTTAAATACTCTTCGATAATTATTCAAACGTACTACGTACTAAGAGCAACGAATGCTACAAAAAGACCAAACACGACAATTTTCTTTTCTCAGACAAGCAGCTCGTGAATTTGACAACTCATCAACCCTTGACGATCAGCTTTTGTGATGGACCCTTCCAGAATTCCATCAACTTATCTTGCCCAATTCTAATTTTTTCTACCAAAATCACGCTAAATAATAACTCTTTAATTTCGATCTATATTTAATTCTCCTTTCTATGACTATTTAAATCACACTGCCTAAACATCTAAGTAATTTATATATATATATATATATATATTAGAAATATAATTATTTTTTAAATATATTTTTATTTATAAGGATGATGTGTGGGAGAGAAAATAAATAATAAAATATAAGAAAAAGACATATAATTAATTAAAAATTAAGATAAAAACATATTATATTTTTAAAATAAACTCAAATTATTGTTCATATAAAGTAACACTTTACTTATAAAAAAATCGAAAGGAGTATTTGTTATTTTTTATAAATTAATATGTTTAATTTATAAATTATTTATAATTTAATATTATATATATATGTATCTTAAGAAAATTCTATTATATTTATTATATTTATTTATTTATTTATTTTTTAATTTACTAAATTAATTAAATATCTCGGGCACAATAGATAACCTTAATCTCTATTTTGGACAAATTTTACCCACATTTATTTAATTGTATATTTTGGGAAGAACTCAAATTTAGATTGTAAATTTAAATTTAGACAAAATCTAGATTTTAAATTTTTTTTAAAATAAATAGTTATATTTATTTATATAAATTTTTGAATTAAACTATAATTTAAAATTAAGGTTTTAGATAAACTGGTTAAAATAACTTATAAAATAATAAAATAACTTATGAACTAATCAATTATTATATTACTTATAATTTTTTGTATACCCTCTCTCCTCTCTCATATTTTTTTTTACATTCTCTCTCAGATTTCCTACGTTTTCTTACACCCTCTTTCCTTTTTTTCTTATACCCTCTCTTATCTCTCTTCATTTAATACTCATATATTTTTTTATAATTTATTAATAATAAAATTACTTTACAAATAACTATTTAAATATTCATTTATTTAAAATTATTTTTTTTCATAAATTCTTTTTTAAAAATATTTTTTTAAAATTATCTAAATTTTTTTTATATACTTATTTCTAAAATTTTATCCAATCATGCCTTCCGTCAATTTTCACTCCCCGCCCTCTTCCTTTTCTCTTCTGCTCTGCTTTGATGATATCCATCGATTGCGCTCGTCGTGACTCTCATAAAGTCACATCGCTCCTCAATTACTGCTTTTCTCCTCTCTCCCCATGTGAATGCATATCTTTTGATTCTTTGTTTTACAGAAAGTGGGGGCAGTGGTGGTGGTTGGTTGAGGATAATGAATAATGATTGCTTGCTTTCACGTTATCAATTAATTAGGGAAATATTTAATTGGATCTGAGTTACTCCTCTGACATATTTATAACAACACATTTTACCTAAATGCCAATGTCAAAATAATAATAATACTATAACATAACATAAACAATTAAAAATGTCAATTAAAAAAAACAAACAACTCATTAAGCTTAATCCGGAGTTATATGCCCTAAGGCGCTGATTAGTCTAAACTCTCAACTAGCATTCATAAAGATCTTACTGGTACATCTATATACTTAATCTGTATTTGAATAACATATATTTCACAACGTGTAATAACATACACAGCCAAAATAGGGTTCTCCCGGATTTAACTGTTTAAATAAATATTTTAAAATTGAGACCATAGGAATATAAAAAATATTTTTAAAAAAATTATATAAAAATTAATTAGGTGTAAATCTCTGCAATTTGCGAATATACAACTCGCACAATAAGTATAAATTCTCGTAGCTGCAAAAATTGACGTAAAAAATTGAAAATAATACAAATTAAAAATGTTATGTGCAGCAGGGTTCACATGTTTTTTTGTTTTTATAGACGGGCTCACATGTTATTCAAGTGCAAAACAGAGTATATTAATAGCGGAGACATTGGATACTTTTACATCTAAGGTAACGTTCCAGAAAGTGGAAGGACACGGAGCGTTGGAAGGAGTATCCTGTTCGTCACTATTAGGGAAACGTGGCATCCTTATCTCCTCGTCTCTCGAGTTTCACGTGACTCAGTAACCCTAAAAAGATAAAGCTCCTCCTGTTTGATTCTCCTCAAAATTATAATTTTAAAATTTTTTAAATAAAATTTTAATTTTAATTTTTTTAAAATAAAAATTAAATTTAAATTTTTTAAAAATAATTAATTATATTTATTTTAAAAAATTAAATTAAATTATAATTTAAAATGATAATTTCTTAGTTAAAATAACTTTTAAAATAATAAAAAAATTATAAATTATTTAATTATTATTTTTTATTATATTCTCTCTTTTCTTCTATATCTTTTTTATTATCTCCTTTTTCTCTCTTATTTTTTTTATCTTTTTAATTATCTCTTATTTGTTCTCTATCTTTTTTCTCTCTTCTCTACTCTCTCTTCTCTTTCTTTTTTACTATCTCTCATCTCTCATATTTTTTATAAAACTATATTTTTTAATAATTTTTTAATTATAATTTTTTTAATAATAATTACTTAAATATTTATTTATCTAAAATTATATTTTTTATATTTTTTTAAATTATTAAAAAATCTATTTTTTAAAAATCTATACAATTGAGGTTTGCCTCTTTAAATAGAAGCTCCTTCTTGTCAAATTCTCACACCCAAAGCAATCCTAGAGTCTCCCATACAATGAAGACTAATCTATCCCTTGCTTTCCCCTTCCTCTTGGCTCTCTTAGCCTTCGCCGGAGCTGAGTTTATCGAAGACAAAGACGGTGACAGACTCAACAATGGAGGCTCTTACTACATAAGGCCAAAGGGTTTTCTTCTAGCCATTGAAGCAACTTCCGTTAGCGCCAGTAAAAGCAGCTCCTGCTCCCTCGCAGTCGTTCAAAAAGATTTTGCTCTGCTCAATAACGGCTGGGCAATCAAAATTACAACCACATATCCATTAATGAAGTACATCACTAACGACTATCCTCTCAACATAACCTTCGCTAGTTTGCCGTCAAACGCATGCACTAAAACTCCTAATTGGGTCGTCACCAAGTCTCACGGCATGGACGTGTCGCCGGTGATGGTCGGAAAATCTGAAGAATTTAGCTATCCTATTAGTGGTAATTACTACATCAAGCCGGAGAAATCTGAGGAGGGCTATTACAAGTTTGCCTTCTGTTTTGATAAATCTTCGTGTGGATATGTTATTGTGAAAGAGGATAGCGAAGGCAACCAGCGTTTGGCTGTCTCGTCGGACAGAAGCAAACAGCCGTTGTTGTTCAAGTTTGCCAAAGCAAGTGGTGAGTCCGTCGCCGCCGCCGGCATATCAATGGTGGTCTGAGAGCCCGCGTGGCTGGGCTTTTTAATTAGCTGTGAGATAGAGTGATGGGGACAGAAATGCCCAGCTTTGTTGTGCCGTGAAATAATAGTACTTGAGTTTTAGTGGGTTTCTACTCAAGTAAATCAATGCCCGCTTTGATCTTTCCTTTTTCTTTATCTGCGTCTTGTTGGATATGTTACTTTTTGTTGAGTTGTGAACAAGTTCACGCAGCTAATTAATAGTAACTGCAATCAAGCTACTTAATACTCCCTCTATGGTTTTTTGTAAGATATAGTTAATTGAATTTATACTACGTTAACAAAGTTGGATAAAAAATGTTAAAAATATCATTATTTATGGAAAAAAATTAGGTGAATGAAAGAATAAATAAGAAAATATGAAAAATATTAGTATATGTAATTAAATATTTTTTTATTTAAGTATTGTTTTATATTTAGAATACAATTAATTTTTAATTAAATTCCCAGTGGCCACGTGGGATGGAAAACAGAATAATGATCCTCCACGTGCATTAAATAATTGAGCGACATTACTAGAAACGTTGTCGTCTTATCAGCTCATAGTACTATATTAATAACTAAATAATAATAATAATAAATAAGATAAATTATTTATTATTTTTAAGAATAAATTTAAGTATTTAACAGTTAAAATATTTTTTTAAATTATTTTATTAAAATTATAATAAAGTAATATTTTTAAAAAATTAAATATATATATATTATTTTATTATTAATTAAATTAACGAACAATAATAGGTTATTATATTAGTAGCTATCTATCTTTTTATCCCCCAACTTCTCCTATTTTCTCTTCCGCTGATATTCATTAATTCCACTGTCCGCACGCTCATAAAGTCACTACTAGCTAGTATTCCGAACCCACAAGTCACGTGGCTAGAATTATTATGTCTTTTTCGAGTCCTAACGCTATGTGCGAATGACTCAGTAAAGGTTTGTTTGGATGGGTGATTTAAAATTTTAATAAGTATAAAAAATTCAACTCAATAAATCAGCCTAAAAATTTTGACGGCACTAGTAAAGACCCACTAAATTTAGTTAGATTGTTTTTAACATGCTCTAAATAAATAAAAACTAAATATTAGAAATTGGATTTAGTGCAAAGGCTAATTCTTTCATGGCTGAAGAGTTACTCGTATTTGCCTGATAATTTCTCTAATAAAATTATCTGCAATGATACAATCTAGAGTCCACAGTTCACCTTGTGCAAGGGCTGTGGACCACATCAAAGTGATATTATCTCTTAATTTAATAGACAAATCCATATATATATATATATACATGTGTATAATTGCAAAACGTTTTAGTCTAACACATGCATTTAAAATATTACATCATAATTAGTAAGTTTTAATGAATAAACAAGATGAAACATTTAAATTTATTGAAAAATAAAAAATTATGGTTATAAAATTTATTAAATTTTGTAATATAGAAATCAATTTAAAAGTATTGACAAAGAATTTGAAATATATTTTAAAATTAATTTTAATTTTGAATAAAGGCATCTGATTAAATGCATATTAAGTAATATATATGATAAAGAGGGGTATTTTAGTCAAAAATAACGAGTAAATATTGTAATTTAAGGGCCAATAGTTAGGTGGATAAAAATTAAATTTTAAAATTAAGAGAAATTTATGTAATATATGTTTTGATTTGAAAAGAGATCCATATAACTTTTTAAAATACAGTACTGGTCCCAATAATTTAGAGTAAAATTTTGTAGAATGATAAAAAAATAGAGATTTTTTTATTGTATGTGCTTTAAAAATCACTTACGTGCAATCCAGAAAAATGACAACTCTCTATTAAAAATGTGACCTTTTTAGGTGGTTTCTAATTTCTAGTTAGGATGAGGGTAGAAAGTGAAATTTCAATGGGAACCGGTTTATTAGGTGGATTTCAAACTCACTTTTTGTAACATAATACTATTAACTTTATATTAATTTAAAAAAGTTAATCATTTTTAATTTTATATTAAAGGTCTTTTCTGTACTAGTCTAGGTGGAGGATAAGGCAATCTTGTACTAGTCCATGTTGCGAAAAAAACAGACAATAATTCCAGGAAATCATAAAGAAGGATATTATATTGCCACGTGCTTCATGACGCGAAAAAGTGAAGACAAGCGTGTACTAGATGGATAACAGGAAATCGTGACGACGGGTTCATATTTTCAGGACAAGATTGCCTTATCCTCCCCCTCCAATACTTAATAAATTATTTATAATATATCTAGACACCTATTAGATAATAATAGCAAAATATTTATTTTAAATATAAAATTTATTTTATATTATAAATTATATCATAAATTAAATTTTATATTAAAAATAAAAAATAGTAACTGCATACTTTAATGGCATATGAACTCCGTATAACTACTATTTATTTAGTCTTAGATATAGGAGATTAATTTGGATTTTGAATATAAAAATTTAGTTATTTTTTCTTTTAGTATATATATATTTTAAAAATTAAATTTAAAATCTAGAGAAATATAGTATGCTCAAATCAACTTTATATTCGGTTTCTTATTGTAACACCTTACTCTAGGGTGATATATTATAACTATTAAATTAGCTATGAACAACTATTAATACTTTAATGTACCTAGTGAAATTAAAGTCTCCCTCGTATCTTTATTGGATATAATTTCTTTTTCTTTTATTTTTTTGAAACAAAATTAATTTATTTGAATTCCAAAATTAGTGGTTTAAAGATATACTTTTAGCCCTTTAAAATTGTACAAAGAAAAGTTAAGACCCCAGTTCATCTAAACATCATATGGATCATGTGACTAATCAAACTCAAGCTGCATAACAAGGTTTAATGAAAAACATCATAATTTTGATTTTAAAAAATAATTAAATGTTTTGAACCCTTTTAAAAATACATATTGTCATTTCTTATAATTAAAAAGCAATTTTACTAAGATTTATAAAGTACAAAAAGGAACAGATGACCCTATAAAACTTTTTCATCTTAAAGTTCAAATTTTAATTTAGTTATAGTTAATTAACTCTTTAAATTTGCATT
Organism: Leucaena leucocephala; assembly: GCA_037074615.1. Classification (NCBI taxonomy): domain Eukaryota; kingdom Viridiplantae; phylum Streptophyta; class Magnoliopsida; order Fabales; family Fabaceae; genus Leucaena; species Leucaena leucocephala. Next base: position 16,174,732 of record CM073562.1, read on the forward strand.
AATTCACTATATAATTGCAAGAATACACGTTATTTTGCCTTAAGCTCTATAGGAATGAAAATTTTATATTATGCCCGTTTGAATAAGATTTTAGAAAATGGTTTATAAAAAAATGGCTTTTAGGTAGCTTTTAGAAAACGATTTATGGAGAAGAGTGTATAAAAAAAAAGTGATTTTGAATAAATTAATGTTTAGATAGTTATTTTAAAAAAAAAATTATTATTAGTAAATTATAAAAAATGGTATGAGTATTAAATGAGAAATGAGAGAGAGTGTAAGAGAGATGATATAGGAAAGATGGTGTACAAAAAAATGAGAGATGAGAGAGGATGTAGAAAAAAAGGAGAGATGAGAGGGGTGTAGAAAAGAAAGGAGAGAGGAGAGAAGGTGTAGAAGAGAGATAAAAGATGGTATAAAAGAATAAGGATAAATAATAATTAGTTAGTCCATAAGCTCTTTTACTGTCCCATAAGCTACTCTGATCAGCTTATCTAAAATCTTAATTTTAAACTATAATTTAATATAAAAGTCATTTTAAATAAATATAACTATTTATTTAAAAAAATAATAAAACTTAGATATAAAACTTAAATTTTGCTGATAACCAAACACACATATTATTTGCGACCCGTGAGTTTGGGGTTAAATAAATAGCGAACAAGTCACCTATATATAAAGTCCACTTTGGCTGAAAATTTTGGCTTAATATAATCTATTTAAATAGGTATTAATGAGTGTCTTCTAATTTTATATCTATTAAAAATGGAGAGAGAAAATAGATGTCGAGAGAAAATATAGGGAATACTCATTTTTAAATAGGGATAAATTTTAAAAAAAATAAATATAAGATATTAAATAACTTAATTAACCTTTATTAGTATATTAGAATTAATTAAGATTCACGTTTATGAACATATATGTGACCAGCAAATTGATATGTTTTGGGATAAAATGTAGAAGCTGAAAGATCCTAAAGATGCAGATCGTTTCTTTGGACAGCGGCTCATAAACGACTCCTTAAGAATGCTTGGAGATGGAAAAGGGGCTAACCGATGAAGAGAACTGCCCTATTGGATTCATATATAGAAGGTGTTTGGATTAAAATTATTTTTACAATATACTAAGTTAGTATGTCAGAAGAGTTCTGCCTCCACTCACTCACGTAAAGTACTTCTGACTGGAGCTAATTCTAAGTTTATGTAGGGACGGGGTAGCTACAGCTAAGTGGCTTGGGTTCCTTTTGTTTGTAAAAAGAATGCTTTCTCCTTCTCTTGCCCATAATTTATAAACATCGACAAAGACCATCACCGAAAAATTTATCTGCTTCTTTCATACAATATTAAGCTAATTTTCCACAACATTTTACAGTCAAAATATGGGAAATTTAAACTAAGTAACCCTATTCATTTCAATAAAAACAGAATATGGAATGCATCGATGAAAGCCTTAAGCACTTCCTCTGGATCTCTTTATAAGAAACAAATAATCTAGTTTGTAAGCGGCTCATTATCATTTAAGCGATATCTCGAGTTCGAGTCTTGGGGTATACAGAAAATTTCTATTAAAAAATTCACCCACTATAGTTAAATGCGTGACGCGAGTTAGATCCGAATATAGTCGGAGCAAAACTCTAGTAAAATGGGTGTGCAACAAAAAAAATTTGTTTCACACGGATTAGTTAGCAACAGTTATGATCAATAAATTTGTTTTGAGATTTAATTTTATTATTTTCAAAATGTGCCCCTATGTATTTAACGATACTAACTTAATAAGGATGATAAGAAAAGGAAATTTCTAATAAGTACATGCGGGTGGATAGGTAGTTGTTCCTTATATTTAGAATAAAAAGAGATTCTCATTTATTCCTTATAGTTATAATTAAAAAGATTTAAAGAGAGTATTTTGTATTAGTTAATTAAATAATGGTGTGTCTTAATCGGCTAAAAAACAATGAGTTTTAATCAATTTAGACCATAAAATATTTGACAAGGGAGATGAAAGTTCGCTAGAAAACTTGATATTCACAGTTTAAGAGAATGACAATAGTGGATTTTAGTGGATTTTATATATCCCTAGAGAGGATCATATATGCGGCAGATATTCAAAACTCCTCATCTCTTAAATTTTTAATTTGTTTCGTACATATGACTGATTTTAATATATTGGACACATGTAAATGCCATTCTCATATTTACGATTTTCTTATTCAACATTTATAACTTCATTTTTAGTAAAAATATTTTATATCTAAATATTATTAAATTGATCTTCTAGAATTTATATGTCATTGATCTTTCCCATTCTAAATTAAATATATATGGTCTAAATTTAGTTTTTAAAATAATTTTTTAGTGTTCACACAATCTAAAAGAAAGATAATATTTTTAATGTTTATTTTTTTAAAAAAAATAATTTGTATTTAAAAATTTTCAGTTAAAAATTTTAAATACAAACCAACTGTATTTAAATGAATTGAGAGCATCCCATGTTTCGTACCATAGATAAGAGTAAGACAAAACAAAACGGACGTGTCTTCATGTGTATTAATCAGTCCCCACATATATTTTTGTCCAGAAAATGATTGGTTCACATGTATACAATATGCATAAATTTTACGTCACAATTGCCCCATATATATATTACCACAAAAATTATTTAGCTTTATTATCTGCTCTGTTCTTATATATCTAAGTTTACGTGGTATACTACCCATAACGATCGACCTTAAACCTCTCAAAAAAGACATTCTGCAGATAAGAGGATGAGATATGTGGGGTTCGAAGAATGTGAAAGCTATAAGACAAAACATGAAATGAATATTTTTTTTAATTATAAAAAAAAACTATTTTCTAAAAATCTATACAATTGAGTTTTGCCTCTTTAAATAGAAGCTCCTACTTGTCAAATTCTCACACCCAAAGCAATCCTAGAGAGTCTCCCACACAATGAAGACTAATCTATCCCTTGCTTTCCCCTTCCTCTTGGCTCTCTTCGCCTTCGCAGGAGCTGAGTTTATCGAAGACACAGACGGTGATAGACTCAACAATGGAGGCTCTTACTACATAAGGCCAAAGGGTTTTCTTCTAGCCATTAAAGCAACTTCCGTTAGCGCCAGTAAAAGCGGCTCCTGCTCCCTCGCAGTCGTTCAAAAAGATTTTGCTCTGCTCGATAACGGCTGGGCAATCAAAATTACAACCACATATCCATTAATGAAGTACATCACTAACGACTATCCTCTCAACATAACCTTCGCTAGTTTGCCGTCAAACGCATGCACTAAAACTCCTAATTGGGTCGTCACCAAGTCTCACGGCATGGACGTGTCACCGGTGATGGTCGGAAAATTTGAAGAATTTAGCTATCCTATTAGTGGTAATTACTACATCAAGCCGGAGAAATCTGAGGAGGGCTATTACAAGTTTGCCTTCTGTCTTAATAAATCTTCGTGTGGATATGTTATTGTGAAAAAGGATAGCGAAGGTAACCAGCGTTTGGCTGTCTCGTCGGACAGAAGCAAACAACCGTTGTTGTTCAAGTTTGCCAAAGCAAGGGGGGAGTCAGTCACCGGTGGCGGCATATCAATGGTGGTCTGAGAACCCGCATGGCTGGGCTTTTTAATTAGCTGTGAGATAGAGAGATGGGGACAGAAATGCCCAGCTTTGTTGTGCCGTGAAATAATGTACTTGAGTTTGAGTGGGTTTCTACTCAAGTAAATCAATGCGCGCTTTGATCTTTACTTTTTCTTTATCCTCCACGTGCATTAAATAAATGAGCGACGTTATTAGGAACGTTGTCGTCTCATCAGCTCATAGTACTATATTTAAAGTTTTTTTTATACGATTTTTTTTTTTAAAAATAATTAAACTCATACATTTTTTAAATAATAATAATATTAGATAGAATAAATTGTTTATTATCTTTAAGAATAAATCTAAATATCTAAGATTTAAAATATCTTTTTAAATAATTTGAATAAATTTATAATAAAATAATATTTTTTAAAAATTAAATATATCTTAAATAATTATATATCTTATTTTTTTATTAATTGAATTGACTATAATTGTTATATAAGTGGCTATCTATCTTCTCCCACTATCTCTTGTATTCTCTCTTCCGTCTGATATTCATTAATTCCACTGTCCGCACTCTCATAAAGTCACTACTACCAACTGTCAAGATTTAAATTTTTCCGAACCCACAAGTCACGTGGATAGAATTATTATATCTTTTTCAAATCCTAACGCCATGTGCGAATGAGACATATTGCAGATAAGAGGATGAGATATGTGGGGTTCGAAGAATGTGAAAGCTATAAGACAAAACGAACCAAAACCAATAAACATGCATAACATGTGACTTATCCCTATTAATTAAGTCCTATGCTAGATTAGGTGGGGCGGGGTTTCAATTATATATTTCTAAGCTGCAGCCAATCCCCTTCACTTAATGTGAATTATACACACAGGATACTTTGTATCTATTTAATATATATTTGATATGTGAGAATTAAATGAAAGGGTTTTATAATAAGAACTATAATGGTAAATGAAACAACAGCGAAATATCTTCTTCACTTGAGCTCTTACACCCTCTATAATTGTAGATAACTCTCTTTGTGAAGATCAGCATAGCCTCCCGATGAGGCTCCAATTTTACAAGCACATGTTTAAAAAGAGAACCTATCTCAAAAAACTAATTAATTCATTCGTTATGTAGTAGAATCTGCCCTTAAACTTATGAACTATACTTTACTTGTGAGAGTTCCAGATGTAGAACTCGTGTAACATGCTCCCTCAGGAATAGCTCTATAAATAGATGCTCCTACTTGTCAATCCGTCGTCACACCCAAAACCAACCCTAAATTCGTCCATAGCCCTAACAGTCAAACCAAGCAAACAATGAAGACTAATTAATGCACTCCTTGAACTCCTACTTCTTCGCCGCTCTCTTTGCCTTCACCACGGCTGAGTTAGTGTATGAATCAGATGGTGAGCTCCTAAACAATGGTGGCAAATACTACTTATTGCCAGCTAATATTGGAGTTCTAGCGACTGTAAGTGCTAGCGTCGAAAAAGGTCATGCCACGTGCTCCCTCGCCGTCGTTGAAAAATTATTCTTCAGACAAGGCTGGCCAACAAAAATTGCATCTACATTTCTGACTCTTCACATTTCTACAGACTATCCTTTATAGATATCATTTGCTTATTTGCCACTAGACACATGCAATGAAAATCCCTAATGACTGGTCACAAGGGAGGTAGGGTTTGGATACCCCTGTGATGGTAGGAGATGCTGAGGAATTTCCCCATCCTATTTCTGGTAGGTTCTTTATAAAGCCCTATGATTCTGCAAAGTATCACTCACTATAAACATGTCTTCTGCCATGAACAAGAAGGTGATTGTGGACATGTTGGTCTCAAGACGGATAGCCATGGCAATGAGCGTTTGGTTATTGAAACAACTTTAATCCGATATTGTCTTAGAGTTACTTTAAAAATTTAAACTAAGAATTGCGTATAGTGCAACCTCGGATCGTTCTCTCTGAAGAGCTAAAATATGAAATTAAATTCTTAAGCTCATGGGAATGATAATTTTATATTACTTACTACTCGTACGCTTGCTGTTAAACTAAATGGCGAACAAGTCACCTATATATAAGTCCACTTTGGCTGAAAATTTTGGTTTAATGTAATCCACATAAATGGGTATTAATGAGTATCTTTTAATTTTATATCTATTAAAAATGGAGAGAGAAAACGGACGTGAGAAAAAATATAGGGAATACTCATTCTTAAATAGGAGCAACTTTAGAAATTTTTTAAATATAAGACATTACATGACTTAATTAACCTTTATTAATACTCTTAAAGTTTAAAACAATGCTTGTTGCTCTGTGTTAAGAGGCTCCAAAATCTGTGTTGTAATGCTGAAAAACAGGGGGAAATGGGAATGACGAAAGTTGAAATTATGGGTAAGGATCTGAGCAAAATGGGTGTGTGTATAACTGTTTTGATAAATTACTGTCAAGCTTTGATTTTGGGTGGAACCGAGAGGTTTAAGGCTGAAAAATCAAATTGAAATAAGTTGAGGTTGGTGGAAATAAGAAGTTAGTATTAGAGCTGAAATAGGTGCTTGCTTGACGTTGCCTGTACTTGTTTGCTCCGAAGGTTGTTTGGCGGAACAGGGGGACTTTGAGTGGAGTTGAATATGGTGTGAATTAATTGTTCTCATGGGCCCAGAATGTGGAGATCATGTAGGAGAAAGTGCCAGGAGTTGAAAGCTACAAGCTTTAAGAGTTAAAAGCCTTGAGGGTAAACGTCAATGGGAAGAATTAAGTTTTGTTAATCTTAAACTCCTTACGTATCCTAAGGAGAATTTTGATTATATAAATATGGAAATTTTAGATTATTAAAGCAAGCATAAAGACTTTAAAGTAATATTTGGATTGATGAAAAGTTGATTTGTGGGCTTAAGTTTGAATTGTTGCAGTGTTGAATGGGAGTTTAAGTTTGGTATTAATCATATATATATGACTTTGTGGTGTTGGAGAGCAGGAGTTTGAATGGTCTTAGAAATTGTTTTGCTATACTTTAGCCACGTGTAAAAGCATATAGAAGGAAGTGTACTATTTTGAAGTGTTAATCATTGAAGTTATAATTTCACTGTTTTGGATGTGTTTAAATGATAAAAGGATTATTAGTTGAAGAGTGAGAATGATAAATGATAGAGATTTAATGATTAAGCTCCTTTTTAATGCAGTGTAAAGAAATATTTGACGTCAATTTGTTAGTAAGGTTTAATTGTTGAATATTGTGGATTTTGTGGCGTTAAAGGATTAGAGAAGATAATTATTGTTTCTTTTTTTCAAATTGAGCTCTCTCTGTTTTGGAAGAACAAAGAAGAATTCTTTAGATATGCATTTCAAGTGTTATGGTATGTTTTAAGTTTTAGAACGTTGGTTGTATGAGTTAGTCTGGTAAGTTGATTGATGATGTTTGAGGTTTCAAGTAAAGGTTAAGTTTTGGAAAAAGGGAGTTTTATGTTAGTAGTGTTGTTTAATTTATGGGATTGAATGATTGTTGATTTTGAATAAGGAAGCTATATATATATATATATATATATATATATATATATATATATTTGTGGTTCGGCCAACTTTAATCAAAGGGAAGGAAGTTGTATTCTTTGAACTTGAATGTTTTAATGAATTAAAGAGATAAAATTTATTCCAATAAGTTAGAATTTAAGAAAAGGAACCAAAGAAAGAATTAAATAAAAAAGGGGGATTGAGTTGGGTTGCGAAAGAGGTTTATTATGCAATTATTTTTTTGTTAAGGTTTAAGTATTAATAAACCTTACATAAATAATTGTATAGGTTTTAAACATTTGCCTTAGCCGCTAAGAAATCGAAAAGGCAATTCTAGAAAAGGTAAAATACGAAGAAGATCCAGATAATAATACTTTTTTTTTTTGTATATATGTATGTGTGATGTTTTGCATGATTGTTTGTGTCATAGGATACACATTCCAAGTGTAGAGACATGTGCAAGCGTGGGGGATCGCTCGTCATCTGGGATAGTTGGTAGCTAGTCCCTGAAATCTACATAAGAGGCTGACACTGTTCAAGGACTGTATATATTGTGATTATAAAAGTTTGTTGATTAATTGATATATATGCTGTGATGCATTAGTACTGCTCACCATTTGGGATTATTGGAAGCTTGTTTCAAATGGTTGTATGTACATTGATAGAAACTATGTTGATTGGTTGAGGATATGCCTTGTTTTAGATGTTTTGTGAATATATACATGTATATATATATATAAAGAATTGTTATTATTGAGATTCTTTTAACTCTCACTATTTATTCTTTCATGACAAACAACTTAAGCAAGTGGTGTGTAAAAGACAGCAATAACATAAAGTTGTAGCTAGAGTAGCATAGACGTTCTATGTTGATTAAGTAAATTATGTTTTGATTAACTATATAAAGATTATATATATACTAGTATATGTATAAGGCAAGTTTAACTTAAAAAAGAAAGAAAATAAAATATATTTTTTATAGATTTTTAAGCTCTTTACTAATAGTTTATCGGCAAATCCTTCCTGAAGATGTCAATTTATAAGGTATTGCATGCCTTATAATAGAGATGGACAAAAAAAGTGCATAATGTCCCTTGTGATAGCCAAGGGATATACCTATTACCTAATGCCCCTTATATTATTTAAGTTATTTTTTCAAACTTTATAAAATATTTAATAAAATATGCTTAAAAATGATTTATTGTTTTGAGGGTTTAACCCCCGTCAACGATCGGAAGGCAAAAAGATAAAATGCTGGCCACCTTCCCCAAATAATGACAAATATATGTATACTATTAATTCACGTGAAAAAAAAAAATAAAAGGATAAGGATAGCAACAAAAATATTTTAAGAGGGAAGTTTAGTCCAATACAATCCTTATTAACCACTAATCTTTGTCTTCCTACATTTTAATAAAAATAGTATAAAAAATTTTCTTTGTTATAAAATTTAAATAATTTTTAATATTATCTTTATCAACTACATTAAATTAAAATATTATACTTCTTCTAGTCTAAATATAAGTAAGCTTTGAGAAGGATTTTTTGATCTATATCATAAGCAATTTGGAGAGAAATTAATATTTATTTATCAATTTTATCCCTAAAGGGGACTCCTTATTTTTGTCATTCCTTTAAAGCCTTATTAATATGGTAAAGTTAGCAAAAAAATTATTTTAGTAAATGCTTAATGAATTAACTAATCTTTCTTGATTCATGCGAGGTTGTTAAAAAAGTGACTTATATTTTAAACTAAACGAAGTATTAATTTCTACTTTCTTAGTATCTTTCTTAAATATTATCATATATGAAAAAATATTTAACATCCTTTAAACTAGCAAATACGTACTTTCTAGAAAACATCAATACGTATTATATTAAGATAAATTATTATTCTTTTGGATCCGTACTATCCCTTGATAAATAAATTATTATTCTTTTGGATCCGTACTATCCCTTGATAAACAAATCCCACATATATCAGCAAATAATAAGCCTCTCGCGGTCTCTCTCATTTCATACATACATATATATATATATATATATATATATATATATATATCGTTTTCCATGCCTAAAGGGTCTCTATCATCTACATTATGTAAACCAAAGTCAAGGGTTTAGTGGCAATGTATCAAATTCGAATCTTGATCATATGAATCATTTAGAATGCAACATGGTTTGATAAAAAAATATATTATCAATATACGTCATAGGTTAAGGAATATGCCATCCTTAGTCTTGTTAAATATTATATTTTTCACGTGAAAAAAATTACATTCATTAAAAAAAATATCATTTCCATGTACATACCCCGTCTTCAAGCTTATCGCTTCATGTTGTTAATTATTAATATTTAACTAATATATTTATTAATATGATTCCCGGATCATAATTGTCACGTTTTGTTTTCTTGCGTAGTTTTATGTTCACTTCATTTAATAATGAAAGGGAGTAACAGACTGCCAGAAATGCGTCAATCCTTTTTTTCTATTCGACCGCGTGGCACCAAAATCAATAGAACTATTACGGTTCTTAATATATATGGGATTTAAGAGATTAAATTTAATCATAAATATAAAATTTTAATATATTTTATATATAATATTTAATATTTTTTTAAATTAATTTATTTAATTTATAAACTAATATATATATATATATAATATACGGCACATGAAATATTAATTTCATGCAATGACACGTTGCCACCCTTGAGGTCCTTCTTTGGACCCTTGTGGCTTTTAGAATACAAGATGGTTTGATAAAAATATATATTATCAATATACGTCATAGGTTAAGGAATATGACAGCCTTATTCTTCTTAAATATTATATTTTTCACGTGAAAAAAATTACATTCATTAAAAAAAAATATCATTTCCATGTACATACACCGTCTTCAAGCTTATCGCTTCAGGTGGTTAGCGCTATAAATAGAATCTCCTGCTTCTCAATTCTTCACACCCAAAACCAATCCTAAACTCTTCCATATATATCCCTAACAGCAAAACCTAGCAAACAATGAAGACTAATGTACTTCTTGCATTCTTCTTCTCCGTCGCTCTCTTCGCCTTCACCACGGCTGAGTTAGTGTATGACTCAAACGGTGAACCCCTAATCAATGGAGGCAAATACTACTTATCGACACCCGGTATCGGCGGTCCAGCAATTGAGGGTGCTATAATTGAAAAAGGCGATGACTCGTGCTCACTCGCCGTCGTCGGAAAACTGCACCATAGAGGCTGGTCAACAAGAATTGCATCTCCTGTTCTCCTTCTTCACATTACTACCGAGATACCCTTATGGATATCGTTCGTTCCTTTGCCACGAAACCCATGCACCACCAATCCCGAATGGCTGGTCATAAGGGAGATAGGGTTTGGATATCCTGTGATGGTCGGAGATGCTAAGGAATTTACCACTCCAGTTTCTGGTTGGTTCTATATAAAGCCCTATGATTCTGCCGAGCACCACTATAAGCTTGTTTTCTGCCATGAACAAGATAACTGTAGAGATGTTGGTGAGAAGACTGATAGCCATGGCAACCTCCGTTTGGTTCTCAAACAAGGCGATCCATTGGTACTCAAGTTTGTCAAAGCAACCTCTGACATAGCAATGGTGGTCTGAATCCTGCAGAATATATAAACATCTCTGGGCTTCTTCCTAGCTATATATCGATCTCCGGAGCGTGAAAATAATGAATAATAAAAATAATGTATTTGTGTGAGTGGTTAATATGTAGAAGTTGTCTCAGCCTGAATAAAAACCTGTTGTTATGTATCTTATGTGTGAATATCGTGAAGTTGATTTTCACAGAGTTCAATATTTTAACAACTATATGTCTATATCTATTAGGCTTATTAAAACGTTCTCATTTGAATTGAGTAGAGTGAAGAAAGAAACAAGTGAACATAAACTATCTAAACAGTAATTAATATGCTTTTCCCCTAATGACTAATTAATCTCATTAATAATAAGGGTAGAAAATGAAACTTGGAATAAATTATCCAAATAATAGGTTGTTATCTTCTATAATGGTACAGCCATTTGCAGGTGACAAGTATTCGCCGCGATTTCTCATCAGATTGCCGTCGGAGTCTAGCCCTACAGGTCGGTGATGCTGCCCACGGAGGTGGTGGTGGGGAAGGCAAAAAGGATGAAGAAGAAGAAGAGGAATATTGCAGGCATTGCTGAAGTGGTGTTCATTGTTTACACGGTGGATATGACTTGTTTTCACTAACCAAATTAAATAAATAAATAAATAAATTATAACTAAAATAAAAATTAATTGACATTAAAGAGTATATATATAATATAAATTTAAATTAAGAGTTTTAATTTATTATATTTAATTGATTTATTTATCTTCTTTAATTTATCTAAAAAGTCAATTAACTCTTATATTAAGAATAAAAGGAGTATTTATTTTTTGTTGTTTGAGCCACCTAGAAACTGGAAGGAAGAAGAGAGAAAAGCACATTTATTTATATTTTCAAACCATATACTCCTCAGTGTTAAATATGACAACTATTTAGGAGATTAATATTAATAGTAAATATAATATCTAAGTTTATTTTATCCATAATATTTATTATTTTTTAAATTAATTTATCAAATTTATAAATTTTTATATAATCTCATGTTATACATAGGTATTTTAAAAAGATAGAGTTAAAATTATTATAATTAAATAATTAATTTATTTTTTTAAGTTATTAAACCATATACTCTACTAACTTTTAATATAAAATTTAGTTGACTAATTTAGATAGATTAAAGAAGTTAAATAAATTAATTAATTATAATAAAATTAATTTTTAAAATAAATTTATATTATATATTATTTAATTTATTAGTAACAATTATCCATATTAAATAATTCAAGTTACGATGAAGGTTTGTTTCACGTGAGAAATATAAAGATAAAGATAAGGATGCTTTCCACAACTCTATTACGTACAGCGACTAAATATTTTAAGAGGCAAATTCGGTCGAATACAATCTTAATATTCAACCATTATATTTATTAATATAATTCCCGGATCATGATTGTTACGTTTTGTTTTCTTGCGTAGTTTTATATTCATTTCATTTAATAATGAAAGGTAGTAATAGACCATCAGAAATGCGTTAAACTTGACACCAAAATCAATACTACTATTAATAAATCTTTATTTTATTATATTATTCTTTATTTATTTTAAAAAATTTATCATATTTAATAGATATTATTTTAATAATTTTACTCATTTTATGATTTAATTAATTGTATGAATTAAATAATTAAAATATTATTTTCTTAATTTTTTATTAATTTTATTATTTCTCTTAATTAAATTAATTTATATAAAAATATTTTATTTTTATGTATTTTAAAAAATTAAATAAATAAATAAATAAATTTAATATCTACATCAATTATTACACAATTATATTATATGAAAAAGTTTAATTGAAGAATTGTAAAATTGAAGAAAGATATTATAATATTTAATTAGAGAAAATTAAAATAACACTAATAATATTTTATTATATTAATATTATATTTTATTAATTAATTCTTTTAATATAATATTATATTAGTATTATGTTATATTATATTAATTTAATATTATTTAAATTAATTAAAAAATAATTTTTCAATATCCAACATTTGAATTCAATTAACAGATAATATATAATAGTGTTATCTTTTCTTATTTTTTATTAATTATTTTATCTTATTTATCTTATTACTATTTAGTTTAATTGTTTTTTTATGATATTTAAGTTAAAATGATTATTTTTGGAGATATTAAAAAAGATAACAACTTAAAGATAATTGAAGATCATAGAAGATAAATCATTATTTTTTATAGAATCAATAAATAAAAAGTCTTACATTAACAACAAAAACATTAAGGTAATATCTTAATGGCATATAAAGGATTACAAAGCTCTTCCATTCAACACAACAATCACTGTCACTATCATCATCACAATCACAATTATTTTCTTCATATTTTTTTCATAATTATATCCATTTTCTTGTATGTTATTGAGAATAGATATAGTGTGTTAAATTTTTGTACTTTAGAGTAAGTTGAACAATTTTATAATTTGATATTTCTTTTATGTAAGTTTATGATTTCTTAAATTTAGGTTTTGAGATTTATATATGTTAGATCTAGGGTTTCAGTTGAGATACATGTATGATTAAACTCTTACAATTTATTATTTCAATTTATGACTTGGTATTCCTTTTTTAATATATTTAGTTTTCTCTTATAATTGTTCATGTTGGGTTCACATATTTAGTTATAGAATTTTTGATCAAATATCCATATTAGAGGAACAAATAATTTATTATTTAATTTATCACATGCTAAGTAGATTTTTACTAATCACTCTTGATAAAATTATATACTAGATTTATGTATAATTATGAATTGTTTGATTATTATTATCTTGGTTGTCTAGAGTTTTGCATGATAAGAATTTAGTATATATAATTGTTATAACTCTAATATATTATTGAACGATAGTAGTCACACATAAATTATTGGGAGTTCTCATCTTATTATTGATATCCTTCTATACTATTACTTTTATTTTATTTTATTTTTTTGTTATCTTTTTTACTTTTTAAAAATTATTAATCAATTTCTCTTCTATTATTTCTCATTTTCATATTTAGTCTAGCCGTAAAAATTATAACCTACATTGATTTCTATATTATATAAAAATTAATTGAATAAATAAATTGAATGTTAATAACAATACACATCAACTATTATTGTCCTTAATATATATATATATATATATATATATAGAGGAGATAGAGCGTTAGATTTAATCATAAATATAAGATTTTAATCTATTTTATATTTAATATTTATTAATTTTTTTAAATTAATTTATTTAACTTATAAATTAATATATAATTATATTTAATATTTATTAATTTTTTAAATTAATTTATTTAACTTATAAATTGATATATAATATAATATTATAAATGATTAATTTAATAAATTATATCATATTTATTATATTAATTAATTAATTTAAATTTTTATATTTACTCAAATTAATGGACGATGAAGGTTTGTTTCACGTGAGAAATATAAGGATAAGGATGCCCTTCCATAACTTTATTGCGTACAGCGACTAAATATTTTAAGAGGTAACTTCAGTCCAATACAATCTTAATATTTTAACCAATATATTTATTAATATGATTCCCGGATCATAATTGTCGCGTTTTGTTTTCTTGCGTAGTTTTATGTTCACTTCATTTAATAATGAAAGGGAGTTATAGACGGCCAGAAATGAGTCAATACTGTTTTCTCTATTTGCCACGTGGCACCAAAATTAATAGTATATGTTAGAGAGTTAGGAGATTAAATTTAATTATAAATATAAGAATTTAATTTAGTTTATATCTAATATTTATAATTTTTTAAATTAATTAATCTAAATTATGAACTAATATATAATATTATATATGAATAAATTAGAAAAATTATATCATATTTATTATAATTTATTTATTTAAATTATTTAATCTATTTAAATTAGTCAATTGTATTATATTCATGTATATCAAGGATTGGATGGAGAATATTAAGATAAATTAGTATTTTGGATCCTAACTACCCCATAAAATAAATTAATCCCACATATATCAGCAAATCAGTCTGGTCCTCTTTGGCATTTCACTTCCTTCAGGACGAGTAGGCATCACCTGAAATTGACATTCTCATCCGTCCGCCACATTTCACCTTCAAATGTGTGTGTGTAAGTATCAAGGTTTTACCTATGTTATATAAATATACATATATATATATATATATAATATTTCGGCACATGAAATATTAATTTAATGTAATGTATACCCGAGAGATCAAATCGTTACACAAGTAACACTTCATACATTTGAGATTAATTATACAAAATGATACTGAGATAGATAGAGATGTTACACATAAAATATAAGTTGGATGATTCAAGTAGAGAAAAACTACCCTGAGTTATTTGTCTTTAGAATGTACTTAAAGAAGCTAAAAGGAAGTTTAATTGAATTGCTATAAGATAAGTAAAATTATACTATCTATATAATAGTAAATGTTGGGTTTTAAATACACAAAGATAGTAAAAAATTAAGGTAGTAAAAATGAGGATATTGAATTAAATGTGTTATTGTATAAAAGAATATAAAATTTATAATGAATGTATATAAAAAAAGAGTCAAGGCGTTTTTTTAAAAGAAAAATGGTAAGAAATTATTTGAAGTGATTTATATATGTCAATAAAGGTTGTTGAAATCATTGAAGAGAGTGTAAATTAAGTCATATGAAGCCCTCTAAAAAGGGATGGATGACCAAAGAGATTTATTAAAGTTATTGAATTACACCTTTTAATTAACAATTTATGTAAGAATTTAATTATTGACAAAGCATAATGACATCACATGATCTATGTAGTCAGCATCACATAAGGCTTGTTATTATTTAATATATTTTTGTGTCAAATAAATGTAACTACTATAAACTAACCAATTAAGTACCATAAATCAAATGTTAGTTTGTGTTCAATTAAAAAAAATATTAATTTAAGCTTTCTTTTTTAATATTTATCAAGGATAATTTTCTAAGAATTATTTGGTATACAAAAATTATTTGATAAAAGTATTGTATAAGTATCCAAATTGTTTTATAAAAACATAGGAGCTGAAACCATATAATTTGCCCAATTAATTTTACAAAAAAGTTAAGATATAAAAAAATTCATGTTCATGATACTATCAAAAAAAAAAATAAAAACTTCACAGTTTGAGAACATTTTTATTAGTTATTGTGTATTAATAATTTATATATTAAAATGGAACTTTAAATTTAAGAAATCTATAAAATACATAACAATATGTCAGGAAGATAATGCTTATTGTTGTTGTTATTTAACATGTGTTTAAGTCATAAAAAATGGAACTAATGTCATTCACCAATTAAACATGTCGGTGGGTATTTGGTTTTTAATAAAACCATGGTTTTATAAAATTTTTAAGCAAACAACCCTTTTTTCTATAAGTGTTTTTTTTTATCTAAATTATAATTTTATATAAATTCTTGAGAATAACTTATGGATTAAAAAAATAATTTATGTGTATAAAAAAACCATCTTACTCTTGCTTTTCTAATACTCTCTCCTCCATCATTAGTCTATCACTCGTGGTCCTTTGGTGGGTCTTCTATCAAGTATCACTATTCTGTTAAAAGTCCTCCAGTCTCTCTGTCGCCTTCCCCTTCACTTGCCGGTCACTATAACATGGGGATCGTTGTTGCCTTCTTCCTCTTCTATTGTCATCCGCTGTCTCTCTTTCCTTTACTCCTTCCTCTTCTATTGCCATTGCTCACTGAGGAGGTTACAGTACATAATGAGAGAGGATGATGAATAGTAATAAATAATTATTTATTAATTTATTTTTTTACTTTATATATTTTTTAGTAATTTACCAATCACAAAATGTATTCTGGTAATAATAATCCAAACACTCATTTTGTTCATAATTACATTTTTCCATAAGGTCTTCTTCAAAAGAATTTATCTAGAATAACTTTAAAATTATTTTTTTCTATAAACTTTTTTCTAAAAGTTAATCTAAATGTCAGTTTAAGTTTTTTTTTCATATACCAAGAATACTTTTCTTTCTTTCCTTCCTTTCTGAATGAATCAATAATACTTTTAAAAAAAATTGGTAAACAAAATTATTTGATAATTGTAAAAAACATATATAAAAAATCATAATATTTTCAATACATTTTTATTTGTTATCGCATGATGATGATTTATAAATTACAATCCTTCAAATTTTATAAAATATAAAAGACATACCACAAAAATAATAAGATTTATCCTACTAAGGTATCAACAACTAAATTTTTAAAAAGATTATAGTCTCACTTAATAATTTCATTTAATGTTATTCTTTTCAATTTTCATCGACTGCTTTTCAATAGACTCTATACTATCTAATTTATCATTCCTATCAACACCTTCAATAACCTACTTAATGCATGTCTAAACTAGTGTAAATGATCTTTTACCATTTTGTTTTCAATAAACACTAATCTAACTATTCCTCATATATGTTTTTCAATAAACACTAATCTCATCCAAAAGAGTGAGGTAATCCTATGATCTAATTGGAAAGTTAATATTAATTCTAAAAATAATATATATTTTTAATATTATCTAATTTTTTCTAAACTACCTTTATTGATACTCTATCAACAATAATAAAGTAAGAGAGGGAATGAGGAAATTAAAGAAGCTAATTATAATATTTTAAAAAAAGATGATATATTAATTAACATAATAAATTTTTTTAATATAATCAAATTAGTTAAATAGATTTGATATTAAAGACTGGGGTATTTTCCAGCTCTCTAATCCTAATATCGACTAGTAAAAAAAAAGACAGTTCATATATGTTTTTAATAGGATAAAATTTACACATAATAAATATAGGGAAAAATTATACATTTATATAAAAATAATAATAATATAACTTATAAATAGGATCAAAATAATATTCTCTTGAGATTGGGAATGAAGTTTTGAAGGCTTGGGAATGGAGCAAAGAAGAGATTTGGAGTTACAATTTTTAGTTTTTCCACCCCTTCTTTCATGTTTTCATTTAGTCTTGTAATAAATTAGATTATTTTACTAGTTTGATTTATCTTGAGACTATGAGTAGCTAAATCTTTTATTTCTAGGGTTCTCTTGAACTATTTTATAAATTGAACCTTGTATTTACCTTATTTTGAGTAATGATGATTATATGTGTTGATTTTAATATATTTTTTATTCTTCATCACCATGGTGTTGTTTTATTCACATGGTTAAACTTGAGAAAGCTAGCTTAAGTGTGAAACTTGTTTAAAATCAAGTTTGATTTGAAATTCCTTTGAGAATGGATGGTTTTATTTAATTCAAATAGATATATTACTCTAAATTTACATCATAAAAAAGAGTTAATTTTTTAATTTAGTTTTCATTAATTGAATCTAGAGATTGATCATTTTAATGTATAAGAGCATTTAATTTTGACTCTAGAAAGCTTGATTAAGTGTTTTGAACCCTTTGGCAAACACAATTTATCATTGCTTGTGATTGGAAGATAATATTCCTATGGTTCATGAAGTAAAAGGGGAATAGATGACTTTAGAAATCTTTTTTATCTTGAAATTTGAATTTAATTTATTTATAGTTAATTACCTCTTTAATTTTATATTAACTCATTTGTTAGAATATTATTTTCTCAAATATTTGATTCTTTAATTTAATTAAAAATATAATTATAAAAATATACTGTCTTTTACTTCAATATCTATGAAAACGACAATTTTATATTACTTACGACTTGTATGCTTGTGGTTAAGTTAAACGGTGAATATCCACTCACTCATGACGTTGATTTGTTTTTTCTTTCTTGATATGACTATTTGATTATATTAGATTAAAAAGGCATTTTCTATACCCTTATTCTTAAATGGTGGAAGCTCCTTTCACTTGAACGTGTCTGTTGGTATGGTGTTGATTTGTTTCTTATAATATGCAATTTTTAGCTCATTATATTTTCCATAATATTTATAGTAAATTATGGAAAAGACTAATGACTCCATTCATTTCATCAATCCACAACTCCCCAAATATTCTCCAAAAGCCATCCCCTAATTAATTAGTAAGGCCCCTTCTATTCCTTTTCATGCGACTATTTTAGAAGATTCTTTTGATATTCCCATTTAATATGATGCATTGCAAAATCTAAATTGTGCTCATCTTATCCTTAATATATGATATATTTTTTAAAATATCCTCTTCATCTTCATTAACTCCTATATTCCTTCTCTTACTTGATTAATGTAGAGAAAATATCAATATAAATAATTTAAAAAAATTAATAAATAGAGAAAATATATGTCTTATATTTAAGACAACTAATATTAACTTTATAATTAAATTCTATTTTAAGGAATGAAGAAGTATTATTTTTTTTAAAACTTTAGCTACATATATTTTAGTTTAAAACTGATATTTTCATTAGAATCCCTTAAATAATGCACAAAATTAATTTCCTCTTATAAAGTCATAGAAATCTCTCAAAATTGCATTGATAATACACTCTAAATTTAAAAAATCCTTTTATTTATGGGGGGAGAGAGTGATTGAGATAATTAATACAGTGATATAAGAAGTAAAAATGGTATTATATATTCTAGACAAAAAAAAAAGTTACTATAAGGTTATAACTTACCAATTTACTATTAATTTTTAACTTGCTTCATACAGTAGGAAACGTTGGACACAATTTAATGATATTAATAAACTATATTATTTCAGGGTCGTCGTAAATAGACACGTTTTGTTTTCTTTCGTAGTTTTGTATTCACTTCATTTAATAATAAAAGGGACACAATAATAAACGGCAATAAATACGTTAATCCTGCATCGTGGCACACCAAAACCAATATTATAAACATAGATTAGTATTATTTTCGATCCTAACTACCCCTTAATAAACTAATATATATAATCCCCCCAAACAGCCTCACTCTCTTTGCCATTTCATTACCTTCGGGAGGAGTATATACGCTTCACCTGAAATATTATATATATATATATATATATATATATATATTCGGCACGTGAAATATTAATTTTATGAAACTTATAAATGTATATGGAAATCGTTTTCACAGTCTAAGACGTCTCTATCATACATTAAGTTATGCAAGTGACCAGTAAGTATACAATATAGAATGCCAATCTTGTCATGCCACACATGGCAACTAAAATTACAGTAATAAAGAGGTCATATTCAGCTGCTATTCTAACACAGTTTCTTTCCAATAAAGACCAGAATTGTTGTTTCGAGATGCGAACAATCATGAAAAGTAATATGCTGTAGAATATTCGATTTTTTATATTTATTAAACACAAATGGATATGTACTAGGTTTTAATTTGCTACTCTTCTTCCACTTTCCCAATTCAATTCAAATTAGCCAAAGTCTCCTAGTATTTACTAGATATCTCCTCTATGTCTCAAAATCAAAATATAGAGGAATCTAGTAAAATCTTGTATTGCTAAACTATCTCTATATTAATGAGATTAAGGGATTGTTTGATATATATATATATATATATATATATATATTCAGTAAGTTGAAGAGTATGGCATCCTTATTCTTGTTAAATATATTATATTTATCACGTGAAACAAACCTTGAATAAAAGAAATATGATTTCCAGGTAGAACGCTTGAAGCTTATCGCTTCATGTGATGGGTAGATACGGTTTGGAGATCCCCTGATGGTTGCCCTATGAAACTGTCAGGTTCTATCACTATAAGCTTGTCTTCTGTTATGAACAGGATAACTGTGGACATGTTGCTCTTAGGGCTGATAATTCAAGTTTGTCAAAGATACCGGTGACCTCCTCTTATAATAAAAATAGTGTGTTTATGCGTTTAATTAATCCCCAGCTTTGTAGGAAGTAAAACAACTTCTGCATGTATTAATTGGGCATCAATAATTAAAAATCCTTTATCTTACATCATCAATAAGATTTCTAAATAGAAAAAGATGCCCTATAAAACGACATTTGAACAGCTATCCACAGTAACTACGTGGTGATGATATTAAGGATAAGAACGCAACATAAACTAACATTTTGGACCAACCCCAATTTTTGTCACTTGCGGTAATGAACAAATAATGATGACTGAAATCGCCTTATAAATAACCTTCACTATCAGCTCATGTCTTCACACAAGCAGTTAGAGGCAAAATATGAAGATGAAGGTATTAGGTGTGGTTCTATTCCTGATAGCGGCCTTCACTACTGCAACTGTGGAGGCTACGATCCCAACACTTTGCTGGCTCTGAATCACATGACGAGCTATAATAATGGCGAAGCCGACTACTTGATCAAGCCGTCGAACACTGTCGCCTGCTGCGACGACTGTTACCAACTTACGAGGGTTAGCCCGCCTCAATACCAATGCCTCGACTTCGGTCCAACTTGCCACTCTGCTTGTAGACGTTGTTCCTGCGGTGGTCTCCCCAGAGAATGTTATTGCAGTGATGTCACCTACAGCTGCTATCCTCCATGCCCCAAGTGATCTTTTGATTAGGGTTTGTTTCTATGCGTAAAATCTACAGAATCCCATCTAATCAAATAAAATGTCTTGCCCTATATGCAGACTGCTTGTTATTCTTATGCTTAGTATATAAATGTCTACGTTACAAATAATGAAAAGACGGTAATTTGTAGCACTTATTTTGTTGTGTTTAATTTGCAAAGGTTTTCGAAACCTCTACTCACTGGTTACAACAACAAGTTGTAGGCTCAAAAAACCCAGTTCTATGCCTGGAGTCAAACCCAGTTCGCTGGATTCAAAGCCCAGGGTGCTAACTACTACTACACCATAGAACCACTGCCATATATGGAGAAACTAAAAATAATTAGATTTCTGAGTCCCATATATATAGATTAATAATTTCAGTTATGAATCAACCTTTTGTTAGCTATCTGAATCAACATGTGTTAAATTTCTCCTCGATCTCACAATTTTATATGGGTTGGATTTATCAATGTGCCCAATCTCCAAACATAAAAGCATCAAACGTGTTATAAAATTTAAGTAATTTTTAGAAGGAAAAGTTAAGTTTTTGGACTTTATAGTTTTGACTAAACTGTGACTCAACTCTTAAATTTTCATGTAGTATAATTCAGTCTCTATGTTTTGACTGGATGTAACTCGCCACTTGAAGTTTTACTTATGCAATTCGGTCCCTATGTTTTAAAAAATAAAATGAGAAAATTAATCCCCAAATCCCTTTCAGAGTATTTTTAATCAAGTTCGTATAATTTTCTTTTTTTCAACCGAGCCCCTATTAATTTCTCTGTGAAAGTCGTTCATCCCTGGATAGTTAAAATCTGGAAAGGACCAACGGTGTTAGCGAACGGTGCTGGAAAATATACAGGCATGCTTGTCTTATACCTCCTCTCGTACCCTTTCTTCACTCTTACCGCAAACCTCGTCTTGTAATTGTTGTAGAACTTCAAGAAATCACCGAACACAGCTTTCAGCTTCTCTGCCTCGCAATTTTAGTCATAGTGATGAGCTTCATATTTCATGTTTTGGTCTTGATCCAGAGCTAACTGAACTAGCTTGACTCTAAACTTCGACTTGTGCTTCAGTTTGTGGCCATGGTGGGTACGCCTCATCATGTAAAAAGCAAATCCATAACATAATAAAATAGGCAAAGTTTAGTACTCCAAAAAGGAAGCTCTGTTTTCTGTCAAAAAAAAAAAAAACGGAGAGAAAAGGCTCAGTTTTATAGGCTGAGAAGTGAGAACTTTTGAAACACACTTACGACTCTTTTTTTTTTTTTTTTTAAATGATCACCTCTATCTACATGTACTCTTCTAGTTGTAAAAATAGAATGAATTTTTTTGGTTGTTAAAAAAGTGACTTGTATTTTGAACTAAATGAAATATTAATTTTTACGCATATATAATAAATATTTAACATCCTTTTAAACTAGCAAATACTTCATAGAGAATATCTTAGTTTATTAAATCATATATTCCACTGATTATTAATATAAACATTAATTAACTAATTTAAATAGATTAAAGAAGTTAAATAAATTAATTAATTATAATTAAATATAAATTTTAAAATAAATTTATATTATATATTATTTAACCTATATAAATTAGTCAAACAACTCTTATATTATAAGTAATTAATTAATTTTTTTAATATATTTAAATTAATCAATCACCTTGAAGAAAATATCAATTATCTATATTACCTAATTCAAGTGACGATGAAGGTTTGCTTCACGTGAGAAATATAAGGATGCCCTTCCACAACTCTATTACGTACAGCGACTAAATATTTTAAGAGGCATGTTCAGTACAATACAATATTAATATTTTAACTAATATATTTATTAATACGATTCCATGTACATACACCGTCTTCAAGCTTATCGCTTCATGTGGTTAATTAATTATTAATATTTAACTAATATATTTATTAATATGATTCCCGGATCATAATTGTCACGTTTTGTTTTCTTACGTAGTTTTATGTTCACTTCATTTAATAATGAAAGGGAGTAATAGACTGCCAGAAATGCATCAATCCTTTTTCTCTATTCGACCACGTGGCACCAAAGTCAATAGTACTATTAAGGTTCTTAATATATATAAGATTTAGAAGATTAGATTTAATTATAAATATAAGACTTTAGTCTATTTTATATTTAATATTTATAATTTTTTTAAATTAATTTATCTAACTTATAAATTTATATATAACATAATATTATATATGAATAGTTAAAAAAATTATATCAT
Organism: Leucaena leucocephala; assembly: GCA_037074615.1. Classification (NCBI taxonomy): domain Eukaryota; kingdom Viridiplantae; phylum Streptophyta; class Magnoliopsida; order Fabales; family Fabaceae; genus Leucaena; species Leucaena leucocephala. The sequence goes on from CM073562.1 coordinate 16,198,242, forward strand.
ATCTGTTATAATTTATTAATTTATTTAAATTATTTAATTTATTTAAATTAATCAATTGGTTATATTCATATATATTAAAGATTGGATGGGGAATATTAAGATAAATTATTATTCTTTTGGATCCTAACCACCCCATAAAATAAATTAATCCCACATATATCAGCAAATCAGTCTCGTTCTCTTTGGCACATTTCATTTCCTTCAGGAGGAGCAGGCATCACCTGAAATTGACGTTCTCAGCCGTCCAACACATTTCACCTTCAAATATGTGTGTGTGTGTGTGTGTGTGTGTGTGTGAGTATCAAGGTTTTACCGATATGATATACATATACATATATATAATATTCGGCACATGAAATATTAATTTCATGCAATGTATACACGTTGCCACCCTTGTGGTCCTTCTTTGGACCCTTGTGGCTTTTAGAATACAAGATGGTTTGATAAAAAATATATTATCAATATACGTCATAGGTTAAGGAATATGAAATCCTTATTCTTCTTAAATATTATATTTTTCACGTGAAAAAAAATTACATTCATTAAAAAAAATATCATTTCCATGTACATACCTCGTCTTCAAGCTTATCGCTTCAGGTGGTTAGCTCTATATATAGAATCTCCTGCTTCTCAATTCTTCACACCCAAAACCAATCCTAAACTCTTCCATATATATCCCTAACAGCAAAACCTAGCAAACAATGAAGACTAATGCACTTCTTGCATTCTTCTTCTCCGTCGCTCTCTTCGCCTTCACCACGGCTGAGTTAGTGTATGACTCAGACGGTGAACCCCTAATCAATGGAGGCAAATACTACTTATCGACACCCGGTATCGGAGGTCAAGCAATTGAGGGTGCTATAATTGAAAAAGGCGATGACTCGTGCTCACTCGCCGTCGTCGGAAAACGGTACCATAAAGGCTGGTCAACAAGAATTGCATCTCCTGTTCGCCTTCTTCACATTACGACCGAGATACCCTTATGGATATCGTTCGATCCTTTTCCATCAAACCCATGCACCACCAATCCCAAATGGCTGGTCATAAGGGAGATAGGGTTTGGATATCCTGTGATGGTCGGAGATGCTAAGGAATTTCCCACTCCAGTTTCTGGTATGTTCTATATAAAGCCCTATGATTCTGCCGACCACCACTATAAGCTTGTCTTCTGCCATGAACAAGATAAGTGTAGAGATGTTGGTGAGAAGACTGATAGCCATGGCAACCTCCGTTTGGTTATCACACAAGACAAACCATTGGTACTCAAGTTTGTCAAAGCCACCTCTGACATATCAATGATGGTGTGAATCCTGCAGTATATATAAACATCTCCGGGCTTCTTCCTAGCTATACATCGATCTCCGGAGTGTGAAAATAATAAATAATAAAAGTAGTGTATTTGTGTGAGTGGCTAATATTCCCAGCTTTGTTGTATCATGTACACAACTTCTACGTGTACAAGTTGTCTCCGCCTGAATAAAAACCTATTTTTATATATGTTTGTGACGTTGATTTTCACAGAGTTCAATAGTTTAACCACTATATGTCTATATCTATTAGGCTTATTAAAACTTTCTCAGTTGAATTGTGTTGAGATTGATATCATTTAAAGTGAAGAAAGAAACATGTGAAAATGAAAAATCTAAACAGTTTTTATAAGACCTTTTAGAAGATTTTGATGTTTCTATTATAAGATGCGTTGCAAAATCTAAACAGTAATTAAGATGGTTTTTTCTTAATGACTGATTCTGAAGAATTAAAAAATGTAGTTAAATTAGTCGAATTCAGAAAATGTGTTCTAAATGTAAAATTCTTTCCTTAAATGTCCTCATTTGATAATTGATTATTGGGCTTTAATAATTAAACTCATTAATAAATACACCTTTTTAATAATGGTAGAAAAAGAAACTTGTAATAAATTCTCCAAATAATAGGTTGTTTTTTTTATAATGGCGGTGACAAGAAGTATTTACCGCGGTTTCTCATTGGATTGCCGTCGAAGTCTAGCACTAGGTTGGTGCCTGCCGGTGGAGGTGGTGGTGGTGAAAGGCAAAAAAGGAGGAAGAAGAAGAGGAATGTGGCTATAGAAGACTAGGGATTTTTTTATTTGGGTGTGAGTAGGAGCATCAATTGACAGAGATAACCATGAGCAAGTGAAAGCTGGAAGATGCTTAAAAATTATTAATTATTTTTTGGGTTTTGAGCCACGTGAAAAATTAGAAGAGAAAAAGACATAATTGATCAAGTGATAGATCAGGATCTCAAAAGTTGCACGCATGATAAAACCATAATATTAATAATTCATTAAAAATTAATCCTCCTATACTAAGATATGGATATATATAATATATAAGCACACAGGTATTATATGCATATGTATGAGTGTGTGACTCATATATCCTTGATTATTATTATGTTTTATTTAGTTAAGGGTATTTCTAAATACCCTTTCCAGACTTTAGAATATAAATGTTTTTACCTCTTTCAATAAATATATTTTTTTAGATTTAAATTTGTATTATTTTTCTTACTCGAGGAAGGCGACTAATTACCATATCGATTAATAGCTTATTGGTCAAATATCTTTAATTATTCATCACCCTATTTTGTCAAACAGTGTTTACAATAACGAGGGGTAATTTAGTTAATGGTTCATGAGTATGTGGATCAGGTGTGATGATTCTCACATGTGTGGTATTGTTTTGTTTTTAAGGGAATGATTATGTTAAGATAAATGTGTAATAAGCTCATTACTCTAAAAAAAATATCTTGGAAATTTCAAAATCTTAAATTAAATCCGTTTTATTTACTACACTTTATTAGCTATCTACTGTATTTGATGAGTGAATGATAACATGTTTTAATAGGTATTATTGACGTGGGATTTGTCAAATATTTTTTAGTTGCCTACCCAATTCACTTAAATTTTATCTCAATTATATTTAAATTCAACTTGCATCGCGTACCTGATTATAGTGGGTGAGTCTCCCAACGACTCGAACTCGAGACATCGGTTAAGTGATAGTGAACCGTTTACTATTCGAATCAACTCCAGTTAATTGATTTGTCAAATTCTAAAAGAATCTAATTGGAGTTTTGCCTTATTTCATTAATCCATCTCATTCTCATCCTTATACCATTCTAACCATGCGCTTGTTGTTTCTTAAGGAAAGGAATGAGTCGGTGCTGTGAGTGTGAGTCGCAGAGTGAAGAATTAGCTTTTTTCAAAACGAATGGGAATGAGAGAGTGTTTGTTGGAATGCGTAGCGTTAACGGCTAGCTCATGCTTTGAGCCCCATTGTCCACTCCCGGGGCCCATCCAGGATGATGACACCTGGATTTTCAAGATTATGGAAGTTAGGCATTTATGGGCACAATCTTCGTTTAACGTTTTAAAATAGCCAATTAGGCAATTAGCCATGTTATTTATCTAACAGAATATATTAATTCCTTTTTAGAAAAATCTCTTACTTTTCCAATGACCACGTAATCAGAATAAGTTGCCGATTATAAGTACATATAATTATTTGTTGAATTATTATATCACTGGTTTGACTACAATTTAATTAAACCAGTTAGTGTGTAAGAATTGAGAGCTATGGGGGTTTAGGGCTGGATGAGTTGGGGGAAAACATAACAAGGAATTTTAATGATGAGTAGAATGCCACTTCTATTATTATAATCCATAACTAAAAGGGAGAGATAAACACCTTACACATAGCCTTTGAAGTGTGAGTGTGCAATAACATTATTGTCATTGTTGTTAATAATAATTCAAACTTGAAATAATTAAGGGCGGGAGCTCAAACTATCATTGACAACTTTGATTCAGAGTTTCGAGTAACCTTATCGAACCTAATTAAAAACCATATGCTCATTGACTGTGACAACAAAACGTGCAAACACGTTAATAGCAAAGTACTCTCCAATTACCAAGTTTACTAAGTGTGTGTTTGGCACCATAGTTTAAAAAATTATTTTGGATAAAACCTTAGTTTAAGAAAATTTTAAACAAACAGCCATATTTATTCAGAAGTGATTTTAATCAAAACTATGGCTTAAAATCATGGTTTTGAATAAATCACTGAAACTAATTTTTAGAACAGTAAAAAAATATATGGACTATCCAATTACTATATTACTTATATTTTTTCTTACACCCTCTCTCCTCTCCACCATATCTCCCCTCTCCTCTCTATTCTCTCTTCTTTACCATCTCTTCTACTTTTAATCAAATAATACCCTTTTTATTAATTTACCAATATGAAAAGTGATTCTACTACTAATTATCCAAATATCTTAATTTTTAAAATCTATTATTCCTAGAATCTATTCTCCAAAAGCTAATCCAAACAGATCCTAAATTCCATAGGATTATAAAATAACTATCTTATCTCTCTTTATTAAAAAATTGATAAATAAAATGATACAAATAATAATTTTATATACTATATTTTTTGGCATGTGAAATATTCATTTTATGCAATGTGTATACAATAATCGTTTTCACCGTATAATATGTGTCTATAATGCATTTAAGTTATGTAAATGACCAATAAGTATAAAATATACAATGCTAATCTTGTCATGCCACATTTACATTAATCAAGAGACCATATTCAGGTGCTACTAATCCAATTGTTTTCTAATAAGGACCAGAATTATTGTGTCTTTATTTAGTCTTTCTTTTACGTCTCTATTTAGTACCCTGCAAAACGTAGCCATAGATGGCTCCAATGTATGTAGGTATCCCCGTTTAGTAATTTAATCGACGTCCGCATTAATAATGTTCACTACTCAACAAATATAATTAAACTTGAAAGAAGAGATAATATTTACTTCTATGATTTTATTTATAAGGTAGAGAATTTTTTTATCCTATTTATAAATATATAATTTTATCTTTTATTTATTATTGTATTGATTTGATACTCTTGAATAGAGATATATAGTGCATATTAAGTAAAATAATCTTAAAAAAAGTATTAGATTTTAAGACAGGATTAATAATATTAGTTTATGGTTGTATAAAGAGAAAAGTAGGGAGAGAATAGGGAAAGAAAATACTATGAAGGAAAATTTTCTAAAATGATAAAAGAATTTACTATTTTTGAGAGTTTTTCCTTCTAATATTTTTTCTTTCTAATTTTCTTCTTATCCAAACATATGATAAATATTTTTTTTATTCTATTAAAATAAACTAAAAGTAATTTATAAATAGAAAAAGACAAATAAAAATAGCTTAGTATCCCTCAATTTGCCTTATAAATAACTCTCATCATCTGCTTATGTTCTTGGAAAGCAAAGCTCAAACACACTTAGAGAGAGAAGATGGGATTGAACAAGAAAGGCGATGATGAATTAGGTGGGTCCGGTTCTTTTTCTGATGGCCGATAATGGGGAACCCACCTGATATGTCACACAAACATCATCATCATCATTGATAACATTATTAATCCAAACATGAGAGGATAATTGGGAGCTCATGAAACCACCATTGACAGAAGCTTAAGGGCAGATCTTTTAACGAACTTAATGACAAAATGCTCACCAAATGAGACAACAAAACGAGTCAATAAGTTCGACATGTCATCGACGACTCCGATGTTTCCACACGCTCCTCCTGTGTGAAAGAACATAAGCTTATAATGTCTTTTGGCTCTATCAACGGACCTAATAGCTACATAACCATCAAGCCAAGAACCACCGAATTCTTGAGCACTTCCAACCAATCACAGGCTCCCTAATCGTATACGACCTCGTCACGACCCAATTGTGAGACCTGGTGCAGCCGTTGGGACCAAACTGAGCGAATGATATGTTCACAGGACGGCTCTCAGAAATGTCAAGTGGTTCAGAGGAAGAAGATATGGTTGTTGACCATCCAACTACACTCTATCGAATCACTGCGAGTGAGCAATGGCTAGTAAATAATCTATGCCTCACTTTGATACCCAAAACGGCACCGCCGTTTGCAGGTTTCATGTAGTATTCGCCGCCGTTTATCATCGGATTGCCATCGGAGTTTAGCTCTAGGTCGCGCCCGGAGATGGCGGTTGTGAAGGCGAAGAGGAATATCGCAAGCAATGCTCAAACACATCCCTGACCCATTTCGTTTGCTGGAGCAAATCCCATTTGGGTTTGACAGAGATTAGAGATCATCATTCATTGCTATATTTCCAGCCAGAGTGGACTGGAAGGAGACACCAGAGAGACATATGATAATGATGGACGTGCCAGGTTTGAGGAAAGATGAGATAAAGATAGAAGTGGAAGAGAACAGCGTGTTGCGTGTGAGTGGAGAGGAAGAAGGAGGAGGAACAGAAAGGAGATCATTGGCACAGAGTAGAGAGATCATTTGACAAATTCTGGAGGCAGTTCAAGTTGCCAGACAATGTGGATTTGGATTCTGTGAAGGCTAAGCTGGAAAATTGTGTGCTTACTCTGACACTGGAAAGGTTGTCAGCCTGATAAGATCAAAGGTCCTAGGACCGGGAGCATTGCAGGAGAGGCTGAGCAGCCTGCCAAGCTTGAGACTAGAGAGGCCAAGCAGGAGCTTTGAGTCCTGAGCATGATTGAATGAATTGAATGATCACTGATAGAGAAAGGCTTTTGAAATCTGTCTCAATAAAAGGGTTTCAGCTTGAATTCTGTTACTTGTTGATCTTTGGTGATGATAAGAATATGCAGCGCTGTAATCTTCTAATGAATGTAAAGGAATTTTCCTAAATATGTATCGTCATGTCTTCCAGCCATTCAATTTCCTCCATTTCTTGAAGCACTTTCTCCATCGTCTGTCCTTGAGGAAAAGCAACTGATAAGGCTTTCTTCATCCTTAGCCTCTGAATATTGATCATGTTGATAAAATGACCTGGAGATAATATGATTACCAAACAAGATAAGCTCAATAACAATCTACAAACTTTTCCCTTCAGCTGAGGTTGAATCAGATTTATAAATATGTGAGAAGAGTTTTTTTTTTTAAGCTGATCCAAGCAGCTTATTATATACTGGTTTTAACAAATTCCAACATTTTATGTGGCCAATTGAGCAGTAGAACTTTTCAGGACTATGGCAGAAAGAATGTTAAATTATATTTGATATTGGGTACATGATAAGATTATGCTGATCCGCAAAGCAGAGCAATACAATCTAAATCTTCTAATCAAGTCCTCAACTCTACCATTGATCAAGATTATCGCTCCAATGAGTATTTTCTGCACTTGTCTTGCATAAGAAACCTGATCTTAAAAAAAGATTAGTCTAACATCCGTCTAGATTCTGGTATCGTGATTATAAAAGGCCTGGGCTACAAGATACTGAATCTCGAGTCTTGTTAAGCTACGTAGGCATGTGACTCGAATGGATGAGGTATCTTAGGCTTAATCATGGTATAGGATCATAATCCAGATTTGCAAACGTACGACCCAAATTTTAGTCCTTTCACTTCCCTTCCTGTTTGATCGATCTTCACAACCGCAAACGAAACAACTCATAATTGAATTCTTTAGCTGTGACTGTATTCCTATCCTATTCACCAAAAAAAAAAAAAAAAGAATCATTAGCAAGCTTTGCGTTGCCTTTACTGATTAGTTTTGAATTTTGATTCCGAGTTACTCTTCCTTTTCCTTTTATACCAACATTTAGGTACAACATCAATAATCTCCCCACTTTTCCCTCTTCACTTCTCTGGCTCTTCATATACAATCAGAGATCTCGAGCCCATTTGAAAGCATCAAGGTTGACTTTTTCAAAGTCCAAACTCCTTTCTTCATCACCATCTGTGCAAGCTGAACCATTAAAGAGGCAGATATGATGATGATACTTCCCTCTCTTTTTTGTTTACCTATTTCAAATCTGGCAAGGTGGATTTGTAAAGCCTGTAGTTGGTAAGTAAGCATTATAGATCAACCATGACTTCGTTTCTAAAACCCATGAGACTTCCCAAAATACTGTATATTTCTTCTGTTTGTGGATTTGATTTATCAAGGGAATAGAAATGGAAAACTTGGTCATCAACCTCAATCCAACTACGGCCTGGGATTTTAAAAGAATTTCGCTTCTTCAACGTTCTCTATACCTTCCGAGCTTCGTCCCACTTTCCCAACTAGCCATATATATTAGCCAACACTGCCATAACCTCCATTGTTTGGATCAATTTCAATTAACTTTTTGGCTGCTACTTCTGCCAAACCTGTAAGGCAATCAATTTTGCATTCATTAAGCAAAGAACCCCAAATGACTTCATCAGGTTCCCTGCTCATGTCCCTGACAACTTCCATTGCCTCATCGAATCTGCCGGCTAGACCAAAAAGGTCAATCAAGCACCCATAGAGCTCAATCCGAGGCTCTATCCCAAATTTCTGAACCATCATGTCAAAATAGCAGTAACCTTTTCCAACTAATCCTCAATGAGTACAGGCATTTAGCAAGCCAATGAAGGTGACTTCATCAGGCCTTATACCCTCACCACATTCCATCATTTGCTCAAAAATGGCAATTGCGGTATCACTTTAACCATGAAGCGCAAAAGAATTAATCCTTGAATTCCATGATGTTAGGCCTTTTTCTGGATTAATATCAAAAACCTTTCTTGCCAGTTCAAGGTTTCCACATTTCCCATACATATCCACAAGAGCATTTGATGTAAACGAGTCAAGAACAAAACCATTTTTGTATAGGTAACCAGGTATCCATTTTCCAAGCTGTAGCATCTCAGTGTGGCCACATGCTGAAAGTGCACAGACAACTGTAACTTGGTTTGGCTTCACGTATTGAAACTGTAATTGTATGATAGCATTCCAAGAGGGGACGTCTTTCTCGGGCATTTCATCGAACAACTTCATAGCATTCTCCATATACCCCAGTGGCGGTCCAAGACACAACATTTCTCTCACACATTTCATCGAAAACCTTCCTAGCTTTCCCAACATTGCCCGAAATCCTCGAGTAAGAATCCGCAAGAGAAGTTTGCACAACAGGGTATCGCTTATAACCCGATTTCAGAACCTGTGCATGAACTAAATCGGTGCCATTCAATCCCAAAACCTCATGGCACGACTTCAAAACGTGAGGATAGATAAACTGGTTGGGTTTGGGATTTCGTCGGCGAACCATGTCGTCAGGTTGAGAAGCATAAGCCGTGATCATGGCTGTGTAGAGATAAGTGCTGGGTGATTTGAGGTGATTGAAGATAAGGCGAACGTAATGGAGATTGGAAAGAGAAAGAGTACAGAGGCGGACGAGCTTAAATATGTAGAACTGGGTTTGGGAATGGCCGAGGGCGGTGAGGTAGCCTTGGAGTTGCTTGAGATGACAAAAATGGTTGCTTTTTGCAAGGAGTGAGAAAGCATGCTCATTCAGATTCATCTGATCATGCATCATCGTTAGTTCAGCAGCCAGTGAGAGCGATACACACAAAATTCGCAAGGTATAGCATATAGGAATTGAGGAATATGCGATCCTACGAAAAAAGTGCACACCAACTGTCCAATTTGTAGAATGAAAAATGAAAACGACAGTGAGGGAAGTAGGTGGGTTTGGTAATTGATTAGTTTTAGTTGGTCCCAACAGAGACTCGTTAGGTCAAAGCAACCAGCCTTGAGGTACTACGTCTCTAGCTTCCAATTAATTTTAATATCAATTATAATTATTTTTTTATTTTATTTGTTAATATTTTTTTTAAAAAATTAACTAATCATTAAGAATAAATAAAGTTTTTTTAGATATTTTTATTATTTTTTATAAAAAATCCATAAAAATGATACTTAAATTTTAAAATTTAAAATTAAAAAATTAATATAAAAATATGTTTTTATTTGTCAAACAAATATAGTCAATAATTATTAAGGTGTAAAAAAATAAAACTAATTAAAATTTAAGTAATATTTTTATAAAAAATTTCCTTTTTTCAATTCTATATGATTTGGATAACAAAAAATTTGGTTCTTTGTAATAGTAATACAAAAAGGAAGGTCACTCTAAATTATATAATTTTAGTTTTAAAGTTATTCATTTTATTATTAGATTGCCATTACACTTTTTATTCATGTAAAAACTAAAACTTGCGTATAAAAAAATGGTACTATGCAGATACGGTTAAACAGTTGAAACTCAAAAAATAAAGTGCTTATATGCCTGCATAACTGCATTCGATGATGAATTACTAGCCCACGATGTATTGTTTAGCGAGATGCCTGCGTGAGTTGGTGTGTTGTCAGTTTCCTTTTCTTAGTTTCTTGCACTAGAAAATCTCTCACTTTATCTTGTTGCTTAATCCTCTCCCATCCAAGTTTTCGTCTGCTTTCTCTCGGTTTTTTATTCTATCCGGTCCTGAAATTCAGAATAAAAATTTTAATTCATCCCTCTCTTGAATCACGCATACAGATCGCCAAAGATCTTCTCTTTTCACTTGTTACCCGGTCATTTCTTCATTGGGTCAATCCAGCTAAATCCCAATTCTCATCAGATGAGACACTAGTGTAGAACTCAATTCCTGTATCATTGCTCGTCCCTCGTTGTTCTCCTAATTGTGAAATTTACTACTTTTCTGGTTTTTCAAGTGAATTATCTATGTCTCGGATATTCTCGAGATGGAAGAAGGTGAAAGAGATGGCGATGATTTCTTCTGCAGAGACTCGGTTCGCTGTACCTGCAAGAAGTGGTCATAAATGGACAAGGTTCAATTTCCGACTCAATCAGGTTTGCCCAATCTCGACTCACTTAAATTATTTTCCCATCGCCACCCATAGACGACGGGAATCGTTCATCAACGTTCAGGAGCGGTACAAATGGGACCACGGTGGCTCCGTCGAGACCCGCAATAGGAATTCTCAGGCCCGAAAGATTCGAGCCGATGCTAATTGCCCACGGTGCGCCAGGAACATGGATGTATTTTTCTCCAACCGCCATTTTCCCAATTCTACTTCTGATTCCAATTTGATTCCTCCGGCTTTTCTTCATGAAGGAGGAGGTTATCAAACTATGAATCTCTGCCCCAATTGTAAAACAGCTTATTTCTTCCATCCTTTTGGAACTGCTCCTATCCAAGGTACATTTGTGGAGATTGGTGGGGTCATAGATAATAAAGTTAATAATACTAGTGATAAATTGCAGAAGAGGATATCCAATGGCAAAGTCAAAGATGACAGAGGAAGTAATAATAGTCATGGCAGTAACGGTGGAGCAGAAGATTATGCCCATAGAAGTAACAGCAATAATGGGCTTAGAGCGACCTTTTGGCATACCTTAAGATCCTATAGTGATGGAAATGGTGGAGAACCACCAGAAACTTGGTCTCCCCCACCTGGTTCTACTAATGGGAATGGGATTGCTGTGCATACTCCTCCAGGCCCGCCTTTTGCACCTGGTGTTAATGTTGTTCGGGCTTCAGGGCCACGGGAGGGTGGTTCAGGTGGCGGAGGCGGCGGCAATGGAGAAAAGACAACATGGGGAGGGTCCAATTTGGGTAAGGATTTACCCACACCAAAGGAGATCTGCAAGGGTCTTGATAAGTTTGTTATTGGCCAGGACAGAGCCAAAAGGGTATACTCTATAATTCAAATTTACTACAGATTTATGATCACAGTTAGTCCAACTTCAAGTTGATGCTTATCAGTTCAGTTATGTTAATGATGTATACCTGTTTATTTAGAAGATGCTATTGCATATCGTTGATCCTTTAGTGCTGTATTTGATGTCATTGTAAATGTATTTTCTGAGTTACGCTCGTTGATAGTGATCTCATGGATGACTTATGTTTATGTTGAAGGTGCTTTCTGTAGCTGTGTATAATCACTATAAAAGAATACACCATGCCTCATTACAGAAAGGGTTAGTTAAATCATTTAACCCTCCATTTGTATTATTTTGTGTTCCTTTGTATTTTGTAGTTCTGTAATCTACACTAGTGAGTTTCTCACCCCCTTCCCTTCATTCTTGTTTAATTTTGTTGAGTTAGCAAGTGGCGATTTATCTTTATACAATTGTTTGCGGCAATTTTCTTAAAAAGTATATTCTAATATATTATCCTTTATTCTTTTAGATATTTTCTACGAGCCTATGACTGAATTGGTGGATTTTAATACTAGGTCAGGGGCAGATTCAGCGAATCCAAAAACTCTAGATAATGACGATAGTGTGGAGCTAGAAAAGAGTAATGTTCTCTTGATGGGTCCCACAGGTTCAGGTATGACTTGCATAGAGATGAGAATATGATGCACATCATGTGAGATTACAACACAATAGCTATGCTAATTTAATCTAATGTTTATTAAATAGGGAAGACGTTGCTTGCAAAAACTCTAGCTCGATTTGTGAACGTTCCATTTGTCATTGCTGATGCAACAACCTTAACACAGGCAAGTATCCTCTCATTGATGAGATGATATTGGAACTTGGTGAAATCAAATACAACCAAGATAGTTAATGTTGATCAGACCATTTTGTGTTAAACATATGATATTTTCAATTAATTTGAGTGACATATATTTGTTTGGAATCATTTACTACTTTTATCAAAATTTACTTCCAAATGAAAAACAATATGTTTGATATTGATAGTGGTGATTATTTATTTGGTTTCAGGGATGGTTCGAAGTTTGCAATTTCTGGATTTTATGGTGTTATTGACTCTTTATGAACTTAAAAATGAAAATTTTCTTAATGCAGGCTGGTTATGTTGGAGAAGATGTCGAATCAATATTGTACAAACTACTTGTGGTATGTCAATTTTGTTCTCCTGAATTAGTTTGTGCCTTTGTTGACTATTTAATTTCTCTTTCTTTTATATCTGATTTTTTTTATATATTTTTAATTTAATCTAAAATTATCTTGAAAGATGTCATTTTATGGTGGTTCTACTTGCCAGCATATAGCTACATAAATTTCATTTCTGTGCTGGTCAATTTTGCAATGTAGGCAGCTGAGTTCAATGTTCAAGCCGCTCAACAAGGGATAGTTTACATTGACGAAGTTGACAAGATAACTAAGAAGGTTTCTTGCTTATTTGATTGGATAAACGCATCAATATACATCCATTATATCTCTTTTAATTGTTATGGGTTTATTGTAGGCCGAAAGCTTAAATATTAGTCGGGATGTTTCTGGCGAGGGTGTTCAGCAGGCACTACTGAAAATGTTAGAAGGAACAGTAAGTAAATTAACTCCAGACTGTAGTTGTTACTGATTGAAATATCTACCTTTTAATTGAAATATGGTAAATTAACTTATTCCTTACATTTCCCCCTCTTAGCAGCCCTTATAATCATGTACACAAGAATGTCATTTCTTTTATATACTGGGTCTGAAATTTCAATTATTTAAGACTAGATACGATTCATGGTGGGGCCTGGTTATGTTTTTATTTAAGACCGAGATTCATGGTGGGTCTGCCTTATTAGCCATCATACAATTGCATGTAATTTTAGATTGTAGATACTTGATCTGATAATCCGTTAGATAATATTGTTTTTATGAGGTGCCTATTTTTGTTTTCATATCATTTTCATTTTTCTCCAAACAAAGATTATTTTTGCTGATAAATATTTTTTAAAAGATATTTTATTTTGAAGAAACAGAACCCTAAACTTGGGGTGATATCTTATTGTGTAGATAGTGAATGTCCCTGAAAAAGGTGCAAGGAAGCATCCACGGGGCGATAACATACAGGTATGTGTTTTTGAAAGAGTAGTTCTTTCCCTCATATCTTGTTCGTACATGGCTTTGATTGGAAGAACTTCACTAATAAAAATGCCTCTTGTTGGCTGCAGTTTTGAATCCTGATGTGTATTAGAAATATATAGATCTATGAATTAATTAATCTTTCCTTTCTTATTGGGAAAAAAATAAGGAAACTCATAAAGGTATATACAGTTAATTAATTGGTTGGTCAACACCAATGAACTTATAAATGCATTTGGGAGGGTGCAGGAAAATTCCTATTTCCGTCTTGGAAGTTTTATCCAGTGACAAGTAGTTATTTATGTATTTCTTTATTAGAGTCTTCAAATAGAAGTCTTGGAATAACAATCATGATCTTATATTCTTTAACACGTCTGTAAAATCCATCCATCATGGTGTTTTAGAGCATTAAGTACCCTTGTTAAAGTATATCATGTAGCAACTCAATTTTGAGGGCGTTATGTTTATATGCAGATTGACACGAAGGATATTCTTTTTATATGTGGTGGGGCATTCGTTGATCTTGAGAAAACAATATCAGAGAGGTAAATATTTTGACTTTGCATTGCCAATAATGTATGTTCCATATTTGTTTGGAGTATGCCTTGATTTCTGTCAGAATATTTTTTAACGTGAAGTTATCTGTGAAATAAACCAGACGACAAGATTCTTCTATTGGTTTTGGAGCTCCAGTTCGTGCAAATATGAGAACTAATAGAGTAATAAATGTTGAAGTAACATCAGCTTTACTTGAGTCGGTAAGGATTAAGAATATCATTAACTTATTTTAGTTATCCTGATTTGAATAAATGAATATTTGATGCACTTAAAGTTCACATTTCATGAAGTAAGTTACTATGATGCTCTGCACTTTCTTGCCCCTCTAGTCCCAAGAAAATTCGGAAGTAAAAGAATAAAATTCTTATAAATGATAACCTTCAAAGTTATCTAAAATTTTCATTGGCTATTTTCAGGTGGAAAGTTCTGATCTTATTGCATATGGTCTCATACCCGAGTTTATCGGACGGTTTCCAATCTTAGTTAGTTTATCCGCCTTAACAGAAGATCAACTTGTCCAGGTATTCCTTTATTTTTATATTTGTTATCATATGATCAAAGCCTTTTATACTTTTTCTAATAAAACATTATAAGTGCTCCCAGGATTAATTCTGCTTGTATGGTTTCACTGATTATTATTATTCTGTTTGATTTGTCTCTACTGGCAATAACCTATATATGATTATTATTTAATTTTAAATGAAAATGAGCAACCAAAACTTGAGGAAAGAGTTAAAGTTCTTCTAGAATTTGTACATATATATCTCATCATTATATTTATAGAAATGTCATTGGCTTTACAGGTCCTCACAGAACCAAAGAATGCTCTTGGTAAGCAGTACAAGAAATTAATTGGAATGAATAATGTAAGTATCTCATAACGATCTGTGTTTGCAACCACTCTTCCATGCTTCTCTTCCCTCCAATCTCAGCCATTCAAACATATATGCTTATTTCCTTTTGATTTCCTCATGATTCACCCATGCAATTCAGGTTAAGCTTCATTTCACCGAGAAAGCACTGAGATTGATTGCCCAGAAAGCGATGGCCAAGAACACTGGCGCCAGAGGTTTAAGAGCTATACTGGAAAACATCCTAACTGATGCCATGTTTGAGGTTTGGAAGATTCTTTTGTTTTTTCTCAAGTCTCTTAAAGAATCATCAACCACCCTGGTTCTCTACTGATATATTCAAATGCTTACATGGACCAGATTCCAGATGTTAAGACTGGAAGTGATCAGATTGATGCGGTAGTGGTGGACGAGGAGTCCGTAGGATCAGTAGATGCTGCAGGACGTGGAGGCAAGATTCTTTGTGGACAAGGTGCTTTGGAGGCTTACCTTGCGAAGACCAAGGACTCAGTGGTATGATTCTATAACTAACTGTCATTTGCAAATCGCTAAAAATTTCGATCACGGGATTGCAAGAGATTCTGCATGATTGATCAAGTTTATTTTTTGTGCAGGTCAATAGTGAGGTGGCTGAATCAGATGTACAAGAGGGGGAAACAGAGAGAGCCATGAGCATATGAGGATGTTATATATATATATATATTTATGGTAGTGAAGAAAGGGTATAACTTATCCTTGTCATTGTTGTTATTTTGTAAAGATCACAGACATGATTTGCTGTAATTATTCCTTTGCATAACAGCATAGCTTCTTTCAAGTTTCTTGGATAGGAAGGAAATAGAAAGATAAAAAAACTATGTACCATTGCAAATTTAGGCAGCACTTTAGGCCACCAAAGAAGAAAAAATATTCAGTTAAGGTCTAAGCAAATGATTTTTCCCTCTACTTTTTTCGCTGCGTATGTAGCTTTGTTTGTGAAGGACAAATGTTAGCTCATAACTTGTTGACATCACCAAATTTTATTTTAATTTTTTATTCTAAAAGATGTTGGAACATTTTTTGGAAAAAAAAATGATCATTCCAAATTCATTTCATAAGGATCATGGTAAAAGGTACATTCATACAGCAACTAGGGACTTTAGCCACAGCCAGCAATCATTTTATGAAGTTGGTGCACAGCATGATCCAGCCGTTACAGTAAAAATGCTTTCTTAATATGGAAGCACTAATTACTCTTCCTTTTCTATGTGGTAGTGTTTCTTGACAGCTTCAATCACTTCCCAAGTGATGTTCATTCCTTTAGGGAAGACGACCAAATCACCACCCCCAATTTCAAAAGATCCATCATCTCCATGCCCATCAACTCTCACCTACATTCTTCCCTTCAGCAGATACATGGTCTCTTTAGCTTTGAATGTCCATGGGATTTTGGTTGGACCGCCTTCCCACCTATTGCGTGTCAAACAAATACATCAAAATGAAACAAAAACCAGTACCAGATATCAACATGCACATATAAATTCAAGTTTGTCATATCTTGAATGATTAAGTTATGGCTTCTTTTCTGCCCTGATGAACATTTACAGTTGCAGTATCATGAATCAGAATAAACATTTCCTTTCCTTTCCCTTCCCTTCCCTTGTCTCTATTTTGGAGATTTTGTATACCAATCATAACATCAAAGACATACAACATAAACTTATTGGAATTTCATGATTAGAAATGTATATGTATATCCTGTAATCCATAAAATTCATCCATCCAACTCTAGGATATCAAACGTTTACTTTCTGGGCCTGTATTGTTCAACCAAACAAACCTCATCAGCAGAAAGAATTGTTTAGAATTCGTGAATCTGTTCAAACAGAGTCATCGCTATCAATAACTTGCGGAGAAAGAAAGATTTGCTAAATCGTCATTCTTTTCACTAAATGAGAAGAAGCTGCATTACAACAAGCAAGTTTCATCCCAAAGAACGGCCTCTTTCTTTCTCATCTACCCATTCAATTACACATGTCTCACTGTGCAAGAGGATGTAAACCAGCACCAAACTGAAAACAAAACTATGAAACTCAATATTTTTGTAACTTTCAACGATTGGGGGAAAAAATACAGTAACGAGTTTTGGCTGAACCTCTCCAGCCATCCGTACGATCGGAGAGAATCCCCTGGCCAGCAATATTAGGCCAATCTCTCATCACTTCCATCAGGATCCTAAAGCCTAAACCGAATTCTCAACAGACCCAACACACAAAAGCCCTATTTTTCATGTCAAAACCCTTGAAGCAGACTAAACAGTCGGACGAAAAAGTGAAGTAACAAGAATCAGAACAAACTAACAAAACTGATAGAAGCCTAAAAAGGCGAGGGAAAGAAGGGTGAAAGAAACATACGTGGACCAAGTTGAGACTCCAAGCTCAGTGAGTTTAGATTGAGGAGGATTCTTCTCAATCTTCACTCCCAAAATCTCTGTAGTTACCGAAGCAGTTTCCTTGTTTGGAATGAGCGGGCCGAAGAGCAAAGAGTAAAGCAAAGGAATTAAAGGTAGTAACAGTGATAGACGCAACAAAAGGGAATGATTTGCAATTGCCTTCCACATTTCACGGCTTCACTGTGGTGATTCTTCTGCTCTGCGCCTTTCTATGACCATGGGTGTGGAGGTTGATGAGGTGATCAAAGTTTTGAAGCAATAATGCCTTGTTGCATACTTTATTATTATTTGTATATTAAGAAGAGCATTGGCGTACTAAATCATCACCATCATTATTATTTAACAAACCATTTGTTTACCATGCCATTACAGAACAATAAAATCTCTATTTAAAAATTTTACTTATCACAAATCTAAATTCAACTAGTGGTATATAATTTTTTTTGTATATAGAAACATTTCAAGTCTTTATAAATGAAATTTATGAACAGACTTTTCATCATTTCTCTTAAAAAAATGATGTTTTTGAATCATGTTCATCGGTGTGAACTAAAAACAAAAACTAAAAGAGCATATTACATGTGTTTCACCTATCAACGTTTTTAATTCTTATCATATATACTTTTTTTTAATGACATAAAAATTTAAAAATAAATCATATCATTCATAATTTGTAACCATGTATATGGAGTATTCCTTAGCTATTGATCCCGAACGGAAAAAAAAAACCAAAGAATATTTCCACATTTGAGGCATACCAATAACAACTAGCTCTTGAAGTGGTACAACACAAAATGAACACGATCACGCAATCATTTTTGCTTCATCAGGTCCAGGGATTACAATGTCAAGCCTCATCATGGGCTTGTACTCATCAGGAATCTCTGCCCCGGCTTGCATGCACACTTCGACCACCGCCGGAGCCTTGCCGCAGAATCTTTTCAGTGCTCCACTCAAGGGAGGTCCGTCGGGATCTCTCACATGCCACACATAGTTAGGAGGAAAAACTTCCTCCACTGTTGCATCTTGCCAACCATGTTTCCCATCCCTCCATTGATGTTTGAATGCCCCACAAAGCTTGGCATTGTGACCCCATGGCCCTACATGAAACTCTGAACAATATCCACATGCCTAACTGAGTATTTCTTCATCAACGTCCTCACTCCCTTTCTGACAGTTTCATATGCGTCAATTGTTTCCTGGGCAATTCTAGGTAACTCGGACAATTGTGGGGGTGGAAATCGGTCGCAAGCTTGGTAAGTATCAAAGTCAATAACTGCAGAGGGATCAGCAGAGCGCCATGGCTTATGTTCTTCAACGTAGCCACCTCTGTCAATGACCCTTTTCCCTAGCATTCTTATAGGATTAGTCCTTCGACGTGAAGGATACTCCAGTATGTCCATACCAGCTTGAATGCATAGCTCCACAACAGCTGGAATCCAGTCATAATCAAACGGCATCTCGTGCTTGATGCGCCGACCAAAAGGATCATAGAGATGATATGACTCAACAGGGATTAGTCTATCATTGATGGAACCCTTGACCCATGCATGGAAACTATGACGCCGTGCACTGTTAACACCAAGGCAATCCTGGATGTGGTGAACTCAGTGGCCCACATGAACTTCTGAACATTCACTGCATGGAACATTAGCTTAAATCATAAACTTTTAGATTGAAATCATAATGGGAAAATTGCAGAAAAATACCGCATTGCAAAACATATCTTCAGTGAATGTAACTCTTCTTCAGTTATATACAATCTATCTTCAACTATCTGTTGCTTACAGGGGAAGAAAAGTTGCACTCGCTTAAAAACCTGAGTCCCTTAAGTACCTTTCCGTAATAAATTTTGCAATGAGGGAATTTTCAACAATTTTCCCGACTATAATTATTTGCGAGGACTATCGTCATTAAAATAATAGAAGAAAGGGCAAGCAACTAGGGCACTAAACAGAATTTTCGAAGTGTACACAGTCTACCTACAGCCATGTACAGGAATAATGTGCAAGAGCTGTCCAAGACCTTTAATTAGCAGTTTCCAAGCATCAAATACTTCATAGGCAACAGGAATTAGGTCTGGCACAAGCAATCCATTCTTTGGAGGCTCAAGGGGTTTCTCTATTCCCATTTCTGCAAGTTTTTTGTCCTCCCTTGCAGCTTGCTTGATCTCCTTAATGGGAATAGGGTATGGCTTTTTCTTTTTCATTGGTAACACGGGTGGGAAATCGACATTTTGGGGTACCCTTCGTCTTTCCACAGATTTACAGCCTCTGGGCTTTTGACTGGCACATAGAAAACTTCCGGATAGTATCAATCCACCCTTGTAAATTTTTTCACATCCTAACTGCAATAAAGATGAAATCCAAGTTTGAATTCCATGGAGGGGGACAATAACAGTTTCAGTTTCAACAAATCTGTTGTAAATTAGAAAGTGAGCCAAAATCCTTAACCAAGGAAGCTGATTAATGTCATTAGTAGTAGTAACTTTTCACAAGCTCGGGTACCAAAGTTTCAACATAGGAAACATGATGAACCTATATTTTGAGAATACCAGAAAGCATAACTAAAACAGAAGTAGTTCATTTAAGAAAAATGTAAATGAAAAGGCACAAAAACCTTCAATCCGAGAGTATATGACTCAGAAGCTGAAAGTCGTGGCTTCAAAATCTCCATGCCTGGGCAACCATCTGCACATTGAAAGTCTCATCGCAAGAAGTAACATGGTAGGTAAAAAAGGCACAAGCTTTTGGCATTTCTATCCTGAAACTCAATTTATGCTGATCTTCAGGGCACTAAAACTCAAGTTGTTTCTTAGCCACATTAACTAAAAGCATTAACAATGTGAAAGGAAAGAATAACTCACTTTTATAAGACAAATTCCATAATGAAGAAGAAACTACTGGCGGTCTCTGGATCATCTATATGAGTTTCTTGTTTAGTGAATCTTCAGTAGGAAAAAATGTCAGTTACAAAGAAAAACAACCTGGGTTCTCAAATCTGAATTTATAAGCACTAACTGCAAATGCCATACATGGTGTGATGGAAACACACAGAATCAGAACAGAAAGAACCAGCCAACCTGTTTTCATATGGTCTCTATTTGTAACTCTAAAAAGTAAAAAGTAAATAGCATCCGGTGGTCGTACAAAGAATTTGCTTCAGTCTTAAAAACTCAGCCATTGTTCATCTTTTCATGGATTAGGCATCTATCAAGCATTTTGCGGGCATTACGCGAATTGCTTGCAACAAAACACACACACACACACATAATCAATCCCCAAAAAAACCAAGCAAATGCACTGCTTCATGCACAAGCTAAGAATTTACCAGGACCCCACCCACAATTCCTTTACAGAGTAGCGATAATCTTCACTTGGCACATTAATTCATCAAAAGCCCCGATTTTTACGAACAAGGAGAGAGAACAGACCTCGAGATATAAGATAAGTCAAGTGAAGGTGAGATTATGCTGGCAATATTGCGAATGTAGAAGCTGCGATGATTGCCGTTGGTTGCTGCTAGTGCTGGCTAAACCTATTCCTCAATGACCGCCCGGAAACAAAAAGCAACTTCTTGCACATCTGGCGGCCAAATGATCTACACTCCCGCCTGCGCCAGCATCTCCTAAGCTGTAATCTAAGCCCTTGGCACTTAAACGCTTCCGATAATACCACTTTATAGACAAATATCAGCCTTTAATAAAACAGATGGTGTTTTCTGCCCTACTTTTCTTTTTTGATATAATACAATTTAACATAGGCACGCACGCAAACATGGCAACATAAGGTATAAACCCGGGACCAAATTCAAGCAAGGTCGGTGGCGTTGCTAGTGAGACAACTTGCTTCGTTTTCTTCTTTTGTGGAGTCAGTTAAATAAAAATTAAATAACAAATTTAGACAAGTTATAAATTTTTAACTGCCCCATGATAATTGAATTGTTGTGAGACATGAATCCAAAGCCCAAGCTCTCAGAAGTTTCTGCCTTTGTTGCGTATCCTCCCATCACTTTTTCTTCTTTCTCGTCATCTCATTCCTACTATAAATAGTTAAAATATAGTCTTTTACAAAATTATTATTTTTTATTTTAAAATAGTATACAATTATCAAATATGAATAGTTATTTTTTATTTTTAATTTAATATTATAATATAATTTTATAAGATAATAAATCTCAACTACTTAATTTTTATAAAGAAAAAATTAAAAAATTATTAAAATTTGATTGTAGTAAAACATTTTAAAATAAAAAATAATAATTTTATAAAAAATTACGTTTCAACTATTTATTTTTTAATTCTATGGTATTGAATGATAAAAAAAAATGAGAAAAAATGACGATGAGAGCATGTGTTCCCCTTCGTTGCAGTGGCCTGCGTGGGCATGCGTCCCCACAAATAACCGCGTTTGCATGAACGAAGATAAGATTCGCAGAGAACACCGAAAGACGATCGGAGCTTGACAGCGTTGGAATTGGAAGATAAAACCTCAAACTCCGGTGGTTCAACGGAACTGTTAAGAGTCCATCGACACAACACAAAGGTCTGAACTGGTGAATTCTCAGTTGGGAAGGTAAAATGTTTGAAAAAAAAATTTCCCCATCTTGTCATTTCAATGAAGAAAACTCAATGGATGAGATTTCTTTTGCAATTGTTTTTTGAAAAAAAAAATCTGTAGATGAAAAAGTTGTGGCTACAATTCGCCTGTCAATTCATAGCACCCCCACTAAGCTAACCCATCCTCTTCACTGACTCTTGCTGGCTCCTAATTCCATCTCTCTCTCTCTCTCTCTCTTCTCTCAGGCTTTGAGTAGCAACTAGGGTGTGTGAAAGGTCCAAATTACGAATTTTTGGGAAAAGAATTTCATTCAGCAAAAAGTGGGAAAAATGAATAAATGGGAGAAACTGAAAGAGTTAGAGAAGTAAAGGCAAGTGCCAGATATGCCCAACCTAAATATCAGGGTTGCTTTTGTCTCTCTATGGCATAAAATCTCCATCATTAAAACAAAAAAGAAAGGATAAGAGTAATTATAATTTCTTGGTATGTTGATTCGTCGTCATTTGTATAGAGAGAGAAGGGAAAATAGTGATACCGTACATATTAGCTAAGAAGGAAGGTGTGGATGAATAAGGTGGGAAGGGATTCACTCAGGTTGTGACGTAATAAATCAATCTGTTGTTGTTGGAAATGTCTGGTGGGGCATGTAGCATTGTGTGGTTCAGAAGAGATCTGAGAGTGGAGGATAATTCGGCACTGACGGCGGGAATGAGAGCTGGAGCTGTGGTGGCAGTTTTTATATGGGCGCCTGAAGAAGAAGGTCAATACCAGCCAGGAAGGGTTTCCAGGTGGTGGCTCAAACACAGTTTGGCTCATCTTGATTCTTCTTTGAGGAATCTTGGCATTTGTCTTGTCACCAAGCGATCCACTGACTGTGTTTCTTCTCTTCTGGAGGTTATCAACTCCACTGGAGCCTCTCAACTCTTCTTCAACGACTTATATGGTATGTTCATATTTCTTCCTCTTCTGGTTGCCTTTTAAATTCCAATTTATCTGTTGATATGTGTGAAATATTTTGTTGGGTTTATTGCTGAATAGCCAACAGCGTCATATGGGATTGCAACTTGCAAAGTCCTTTGTAAATTGGTCAATCATCACTTTGTATTGTGGTATTCTCTGATAACTTCTTTCATATGAGCCCCTTTATAATCTCTATCTTTTCAGATTTGCTTTTTGATCATTTTGAAAAGAAAAGTTAAGTTTGTATCTTGGCTTCATCATATGATATTTTTGCTTCAATTGATCAAATTCTAAGTCAAGCCCAATTTAGGAGAAGTTCTGTCTAAATGTTTGCTTGTAATTGTCTCCATTTTAGATCCTCTATCACTTATCAGGGATCAACGGGTGAAGGAGGTGCTGACTTCTCAAGGCATAGCCGTACGCTCCTTCAATGCAGATTTACTGTATGAACCATGGGAGGTGAATGATGCACATGGCCAGCCATTCACAACTTTTTCTACTTTTTGGGAAAGATGCCTTAGCATGCCTTATGACCCCGAGGCACCTCTTCTGCCGCCTAAAAGAATTATTGCAGGTCTCCCTTTGTTCATCATTTCTTTACTTCAGTTCTCTCTTAAACTTTCTTGGATTAAACTGTACACTGGTCTTTGCAAATTGTTAGTCCATGCTTAATTAAACCAAATTACGTCTTTATGTTATAACATATTTTTCAACAAGATGAAGTTCTAGGAAGGTTCATCTTGTGAAGCCTACTGTTGGGCACTTGTTAAATTCAAGTAATGTTCTCGAGCAGTTGTCAAATTGTGACTTGTGAGTGTTGAAATTGACACTTGCCATCGCCACACTTGGCCTTTGACATTGAATGATCAAACTTGATTTCAGTTTAGCTCTTTTTCTCCACTTTTAATTTCTTTCAGGTGATGTATCGAGGTGTTCTTCTGATACACTGGTGTTTGAAGATGAATCGGAGAAAGCAAGTAATGCACTTCTTGCCCGAGCATGGTCACCTGGATGGAGCAACGCAAACAAGGCTTTAACCGCATTCATAAATGGCCCATTGATTGAGTACTCAAAAAATCACAGGAAAGTTGACAGTGCCACAACCTCATTTCTTTCCCCACATTTGCACTTTGGAGAGGTGAGTGTGAAAAAGGTTTTCCATCTGGTCCGAATCAAGCAAGTTTTATGGGCCAATGAAGGGAACAAGGCTGGTGAAGAGAGTGTCAACTTGTTTCTCAAGTCTATTGGTCTGAGAGAGTATTCAAGGTACATCAGTTTCAACCATCCCTATAGTCATGAAAGGCCACTTCTAGCCCATCTCAGGTTCTTTCCATGGGTTGTAAATGAAAGCTACTTTAAGGCATGGAGGCAAGGAAGAACTGGGTACCCCTTAGTGGATGCTGGGATGAGAGAGTTGTGGGCCACTGGTTGGCTGCATGATCGGATACGTGTTGTCGTTTCAAGTTTCTTTGTGAAGGTTCTTCAGCTTCCCTGGAGATGGGGAATGAAATATTTTTGGGACACTCTCTTAGATGCAGATCTTGAGAGTGACGCTCTCGGTTGGCAGTACATATCTGGTACTCTCCCTGATGGCCGTCCATTTGACCAAATAGATAACCCACAGGTGCACTTGCTTTTGCGTACAACCTACATAAACTAATTGCAGGTTCATGGCTTTTGTTTCCTAGTCTGGATACCATATGTTCTGTTGCGTAATCCCGTTATATATACATCATGTTGATAGTCATAAACAGTGCTGTTTATTTCTAATAACTTGATGTACCATATCAACCCAGATCTAATTTCCGTTAATTGGGGTTCCTTGAATTTTTTTTTGTTGGGGGGGGGGGGGTTGAGGGGGTGGAATCTGAGAACAGTTTTTTATTCTCCTCTTGGCATAAATAAAATGAAAATGCTCTTGTGCTTTGCTTTTTGCCCTCTGACTTTTCTCTATTAAAATACCTTAAAGTCATTTTTGCTTTTTATATAAACTTTTTAAAAAAAGTGTTTTAATTTAAAAACTTAAAAATAACAAGTTTAAATCTAGACTTCTTAAATACAATATTGACTCTTGAGATGAACAATGGTTTGGATCCATAATTATATGCATAATCAACAATAAGTACGATAATTTATTTTATTTTAATTTTTTGCTGATTTACTCATCTTGTTCTGTGCATTACACCTGGATTGAACTTTTAGATAGTGATTGTGAACATTGGTATTAAAATTTTCGATCTCTGCACTCCTGTAAGCCATTAAAATATTTCTAGCCATAGAAAAACTCAAATCAGTTATTGGATTTTTGCAGTTTCAGGGATACAAATTTGATCCAAATGGAGAATATGTACGACGTTGGCTTCCAGAACTTGCCAGAATACCCACCGAGTGGATTCATCACCCGTGGAATGCTCCAGAACCAGTGCTGCAAGCTGCTGGGATTGAACTAGGGTCAAATTACCCTCTTCCTATTGTTGGAATAGATGCTGCAAAAGCCAGATTGGAAGAAGCACTAACGGAAATGTGGCAACAAGAAGCAACTGCAAGAGCCGCCATTGAAAATGGAACTGAAGAAGGACTTGGAGACTCCGAAACAACCCTTATTGCCTTTCCTCAAGACATACAAATGGAGGAAAGTCACGAACCTGTCAGACACAATCCCCCTACTGCTGCTCGCCCCTATGAGGATCAGATGGTCCCGAGCATCACTTCCCTTTTGAGAGTGGAAGAGGAAGAAACTTCTTCAGATCTTCGAAACACGACAGGATATAGCAGGGCTGAAGTTCCAATCAATGTAAATGTACATCAAAATGCGAGGCCAAGAGAAGCATTGAACCAACGGATGTTGCAGGCTGTTCAAGGAAATACGCAAGTACAGAATACCGCAGTGGAACTGAGAAATTATGCTGAAGATTCCACGGCAGAATCTTCAAGCAGTAGTAGGAGAGATAGGGACGGAGGTATAGTTCCAGTATGGTCTCCTCCTGCTTCTAGTTACTCAGACCAAATAGTAGGTGATGAAAATGACAGAGGAGCTGGTCCATCTTTCTTGCAGAGTCATCCTCAGTCTCACCAACTTATGAATTGGAGGAGGCTACCTCAGACCGGGTAATTACTAAACAACTTCATTTCAACTTACACGGCTCTTATGTCCTAAGAATTTGAGGATCTTCTGTACATGGATAATACCTGCATCTATTCATTTCCCAGGCCACAGTTTATCTTTTTCTTTTGTTCCTTGGTTGGCTTTTGTTGTTACATGATACATTATTATATGATTAATATTTTGGAATTAGGTAATCCATATCAAATATAAAGCAGAGTAGAAGCAGAGTTGGAGAATTCAGTCCCGGCTCATGTTTTGGGAAACTGGGATGATGAAGCCTCTCTGTGGACAGGCAATCTGATGCTGTGTTCAATTCCAACTCCTGTTTACCAGTCTTGACATGATTAACGGCTGTGGCTTCAAATGTATATGAAATTTTCAATTCATGCAGGCAGATCATATCATCTGCTGCAGCCCCGTTTGCTTTCTTGTAAAATATGTGTAGCTTGAACCGTTATTGGATGTTTATTACCCACTCGGTTTACCGGAGCTTTACCTCGATTATATTCGGATCTGACCTGCGTCGTGCACCTGGTTATAGTAGATAAGTCTCCTGATAGGATTTTTTTGCATATGTTAAAGCTTAAATTCAAGATTTTATTTAAATAATACTAAATTATTTATTATTCATATTAACTCCTGTTGGTAAACTTATGCGAGAGTGTAACAAATCCCATTCCCCTTTCCCCTCTGTATCTTCGCTTCAGTCCTAAAAGCCCATTGCGATTATGCATCTTTTCGGCTTACACACAAACAAGCATTTTGTGTGCATTATGCGAATTGCTTGCATCAAAACACATGCGAGTATAATCAATCACGAATAAACCCCAGACACAATTACTTTTACTTGGCACAGCAATTCATCAAAAGCCCTGATCTTTACGAACAAATATCAGCCTTTGATTGCAAACAAAGTGTATACTTAATTATAAGAGGTTAATAACTTGTCCAAATTTTTTAGTTTTAATTTTTATTTTTACCTCTATTAATTATTAGTTAGTCTCTTCTTTCCCACCATCTCTCTATAAATAATGCTCGTAGTTTTTGAAAAATAAGTCATTTTTAATATATTTATTATTGTCTTTAATTAATTTTAATCTACTTAATTTAGTTAGTTATATCTTATAAAAACAAGAGGAAGTATAATAGAATGCATTTGGCTTCATCCGCTATCCAAATTTGCATTTGAGCGTTGAGGAGCTTCTTTTCATACCAGTTTACAGCAAGCTCACCACACACACACACAAGATCCCTAATGGGATTTTATTTTATTCAAATTGATAGTGCTTGTCCACTCCAACAGAGACATCCCAAGTGCAACTCATCCCTTTTGGGAACACAACCAAGTCACCAGCACCAATCTCAACTGCTTCATTTGATCCAGTGGGCGTCACCTTCACCTTCCCTTGCAACAGATAGCATGTCTCCTTCGCTTCATAAGTCCATGGGAATTTGCTCGGAGGGCATCCCCACCTAACATGATCAACAATCATAGATACATTTAAATCCGACAATACTCGAATATAGCCATATAAATGGAGAGCTTTGCTTTTCAAGAGTTTGAACTTTTTTGCCAGTTGATACAATGTTATTCTCACCTTACTAAATTTGGAATTAGACAGAGAACTGAGGATTTCAAGATGTTGAGAGGTCAAAAAATTACCAATATAGAAATAGTTGAAAATAAATTAGAACTGTATCCCATCTTTTTTACCTTTCAGTTGTCCTAAAGGAATGGAAGAATCTTAAATGACATGCACTTTCTATTTCAGTTCTAATATTATACCCAAGCATCCAAAATGACAGCAAGTCTAAAGATTATAGTGCAATAAAGTCCTCCTCATTGTACATTTGAGGATTTTTATTGGAATTGGTGACAACTAAAAAGAATCTGTGCATAACACAAGAACTGACACTGCAACATGGTACTCCCTCCAGTCTCAAATATAAGTCACAACTAAAAGGAATTTGCATAACACAAGGCGCAGTAAAATATAGTGTCCATGTATCATTTGAAAAGTCACATCATGACTAATTCAATAAAATCTTAACCATCAACAGTAAGTATGTATGATTTAGGAGATCCAAGTATTGCAGTATTCAGACTAGGACAATAATCATTTTTTTGAAGAGAAGATGCTTCATAGTATGGCAACAACAAAACAAACTCAGTAATCAATTACAATCAAAGGTCACAATATCCAATGATTCTCAGTTGTCTTGTCTCCGTCATATCAATATGATAAATTAAGAATTCATTCAGGTTACTAGGTTAAAACTACAACAAATATTCCTAATTCCACAAGCCAATTTGCTAGGGATTCACCAACAGACTTCATGAGACAAACTTTTCAAGTCAAGGAACCTACAAACAGAAAGATGACACAGAAATAAGCCTTACTTGCATCAATGCCTAAAATCAAGTTGACAGATTTTGACCTCAGGAGGGACATTGACCCAACCAAAATGAAGAAAAAGCAAAACTTTCCTAAAGACAAATCACATAGGCCAATATATGATGGATTTTCCATGCAACAAATTCAATTTTCCAGTAAATGAATGAAACATGCGCAGATAGATATTCAAGCTAGAATATAACAGTGAAACAAAAAAAAGGAAGATGATGTAGAAGAAAATGAGAATGACTTGGGCCATTGTTTAACGCCAAGTTGTGTAAGTTTGTCCTCAGGAGGATTTCT
Source organism: Leucaena leucocephala (assembly GCA_037074615.1). NCBI lineage: Eukaryota > Viridiplantae > Streptophyta > Magnoliopsida > Fabales > Fabaceae > Leucaena > Leucaena leucocephala. The sequence continues at coordinate 16,227,086 of CM073562.1, forward strand.
TTCTATCTTGATGCCTAATTTCTCGATCGTCATGCTTGCACCTCGTACTGCAACTAGACTTCTCCTTGTGGAAGGAAGATGAATTCGAGAGTGTTTGGTTTCTGAGAAAAGCAAAGAGTGGTTTGGGGATATTCCCACACAGGCCATTGTAACAAAGCGAGAAACTTCTAGGAACTTGGGCTTGGATTCACAACTGCCAACACTGATCATGGACAATTAAAAAGTTTAAAACTTTTTGTTTAAATTTTTATCACTTTTTGTATAAGAAAAGGGTATCCTTTTTTATTATTTATTTATTTTTTGGGCCAGAGTTATCCCTTTTTAATTTGGATCACTCATTTCTCATCTTTAGCCATTTTTGGGACAAAGAAACAAGACAAGAATTTGATTTGCTAATGGCTTAATGCCATTTTCTTCCGATTCTCATAAATTTTCGTGACTTCAAATTTTAATCAAACGTCTTTTATGCTTCGGAAAATTTTCAGTTTGAATTTTTTTATTAAAATTATGTGCACAAACTGGTCTATCTAATGCTTGTCCGGAACACAAGCGCTATCTCTCGAAATAAATATATATAAAGCGTGCTTTACCAAAAAGAAAATTACGTGTGAAAGTAGTACAAAGGAATTACATTATCTTCTTCTATTTTATGCATATTGAATACGAGAATTTACTTGTCATTAAATCGGTCTATCATTCCTCTTTTATGTTACTCCTATATCTTAATTAAGAAGAATCATGATTGATTAACCAAGTTTTATTCACTTTACAACTAAGTCCTCATCAAATTTTGATCATTTGCATTAAGCACTAAGATAAAAATGGTGTCAATGTGATATACACATTATTCCTTAATCTTAAATTTAGGAGTTAGATAATTAATTTATAGAGATTAAAAAAATTAGTTAAATTAGTTATTTATAATAAATATGTGTTAGTTTCCTTAAATAATTTTTCTAATCATTTGTATGAAAAATTACTTCATTAATAGAAATCCCCCTGCCTTATGTAATTAATAAAAAAAAATTTAAGAAAAGAATTTATAAATTTTGGAGATAGAGTATATTGAGAATTTATATTTATAATTAAAATAAATTTATCTACTAACTCTTATGTTTATGTTCGAATGAATAATAAAGTTAACTAACTATAATAAAAATAATAATAAATTAAAGGAATTGAAATTGACAAGTCATTATGTGGGGAACCATAGATACTATACATTAAGCTTATCATGAAATGGGGCATATTTTATTATGTATGGGCAAGGGGAAATGAATGATCAAACACATTTATCATACGGTTTTGATTTCTCTATAACAAGCTTGAATTTTGCATCCCTTTTCCTCACCTGCAAAACCAGAGCTACAGTTATAATATCACAACCTTACATTTATCATAATCTTTTTATTTCTCTAATATAGCCTTGAAGGACTGGAAAGAGGAATACGTTGAAGGACCAATATGTAAGGAGGTGTATTATTAAGGAACCAAGTTGTATATATTGGCTTTGAATTTTGAAATGGCTGTTAATGTCTTCTGTTATTCATCACATATTATTTTAGCCATGGAAGATTCCTTAGGCACTGAAAAACACATTTTTCATATTCAAAAGAAACAAGAAGACTCTTAGAGGATTACCTCAACCTGAGGACTCTTTCCTCGAAGCAACATATCCACACTTTTGTCTGTCTGCAAAATTTCAAACAATAAATGAAATACACAAGATTAAACCTCCTGATGTTTAATCATAACCTTCGTTTTTAATTTAAAACCAAAACTTGAGTTCAGCTATCATTAAAATGCAATTTGTTGGTGTCGAAATATATGTAATTCATTATGCCCATACATTGTTTCCCTATTGGGTTTAGAGCCAGAATATCAGTAACTAAGATAAGGCTAGAAAGGAAAATGGATATTTATCCGTTACTCTAACAAGCTGAATTGACCACAGAATCACATTGATTTTCTTAGATGACCTACAAATAGAAACCAAAGAAGACCGTTGACAAAAAAATTGTAGAAAATCATTTGAGGTGGCCAGAGAAGGCCATTGTAGGCGCCGGTAAGCAGAGTATATTAGACAATATCAAGTCCTCTGGAAAGGGGTAACAAAATACCAAAGCAAACACTCAATAAAAATCAAGTTTCAACCCAGTCGCACTTCACAAATATATGTTTTCACTAATCAAAAGATCAATAAGTGACTAGCAGTAGAAAGATTTGTTCAATCAACACACCTGATGAGTAATCCAGTAGTGTCTGTCTCTCATCTCAATTAGAAAATCAAATGTTGGAGGAGCTTTCCTCTCAAGAACTGTCTTTTGACAGTTTCTGAATCGGGCTTCGGCGTCTCCCAAAGTAACTGCATGTATTCCACCAATCTGGAAAATCCAACAGAAGCAGATCTTGCATATTAGAGTTGTCTAGATTTCTTAGTGACACAATCCCACGTACTGAATCAGAACCATAAAAAGATGAGAACATACCAAATCAGAGAGAATAGGATTATTCATGATATTCTCAAGAAGCTGTCCATGAGCAGTACCGATAAGCATGATTCCTCGCTCAGCAATTGACCGGCAAGCATGAGCTTCGGCTTCTGTGCCAATTTCATCTACTACAATCACCTCAGGCATGTGATTTTCTACTGCCTCAACCATAACTCTGTGTTGCATTGATGGCTCAGGTACCTGCATTCTTCGAGCACTTCCTATCGCTGCATGTGGAATATTGCCATCCCCGCCAATTTCATTGCTGGTATCAACAATTACCTACCAATTTGCAAGTATTTTTCAAAATGATGAGTTGAACAAAATACATTTTGAGTGAGAAAGAGTACTGCAAGATGCTGTAAAAGCAACACACCACTCTCTTGCGAAATTCATCTGACAGCACATGTGCAATCTCTCGCATAACTGTAGTCTTGCCAACTCCGGGCCTAAGAAAAACCAAATTGAAAACAGCCAAAAAAACAAAAACTAAGCTCTTGTACATAAAACCTGGTGAATCATGAAAATAGAAAACATATATTCTAGGCGGTAGCAAGTAAATAGGCTGTGATAAAGTGACTTCTCACCATTTATTATATTTTCCCTCAAAGCATTGAGAAATTCTTCAAATGAAGGCATCAGACCCAATTTTACAATTTGCAGCACCAAACTTAGAGCCATCAAGTACTTGACATAAAAAATGACATATGATGTCTGAGTAAAGATTATATACTCCTCCAGTAGACATATTTAACTAACTTGATTAGATTAAGAAAATTAGTTAGTTAGTTAATATGACATATTTTTTCTAAAACACCCATGTCATCTTCCTTAATTCCCTCCCTCCTTTTCTCCCTTACTTGATTATTGTTGAAAAATTATCTATAAGGATAATTTGGGAAAAATGATAAATATAGAAAATATGTCTTATATATTTAGGATTAAGATCAACTCTCCAATTGGGTCTTATATTAAGGACCAAAGGATTATGTATCAACGTCAAATGAGAGTTACTTCTTTGAAGCATTTATGCATGTGTTACTATAAAGCTTGATTGATAGTGTGCTTTACCTTCCAACAAATAAAATGCTTCTTCCATATTGAAGCAGGTCATACACCATGTCAATATGGCCACTGACTGCCCTCCCGACCCGGCATGTCAAACCAACTATGCCACCTTTTCTACTTCTGATTGCGGATATTCTGTGCAATGTACCCTCAATACCAGCTCTATTGTCCCTCCCAAATTCTCCCACAGCTTGTTGAGCATGCTCCAATTCTTCCACCGTTACCTAAGCTACATACTTCTTAAATGGTCACATAACCCTCTGAAGGTTTATTTTTTTCTCAAATTACATCTTATGAATGAGAATTCAGGATAATGAAGATGACTAACAAGATTGAATCCAAATATGAAAACAAAAGTATCTATTCAATTCTAGAAAATATGACCTTTGGTCTCAAAAATGTTTTGTTACCTCAGTCTTCCTTATATATTCCCCTCCATCCTGGCCAAGATAACGTGCTTCAGGAAAACGACCCAAATCCAATGTAACCTGATAAATGAAGGCAGCGAATTATAATGGATCGTAGCCCTATGGTTCGCATTGAGTTAAACAAGCCCTTTTGCATTAGCAAGCCTATACAACATCTACCTGAACACTGTAGTTAAAGTAAGAAAACAGGGAAAGGGATATCAAACTTAAAATTGTGTAGTTAAAACAAGTCAGGTCTCATATACAACAACATCCACCTGAACAGAAGAAGTGCATCCTTTTATAAAAATTTCCACAAACAAGAAGAGTCATTTTCTTGTCAAAATCTGGAAGAGTAAAGGGCAGCTATTTAGAGGTCCTTATGTGAAAGCATCAGAACAGATGCAAGGTATGTGGCAGAGAGTTTTGAAGAAAATTAAATACCACTGCATTACAATACTTTTTATAAATCCGCCATATCTCACCTCCAAAAGTTCATCCCTCTTAACTTCATTTAGGAGACTGTCATGCAAATTAGATGGAAGGACCTGCGAGGAAGACGAGGTAGCCATATTAAGTTCACTAGTGAATACCGATGCAACTCATTAAGAACAAGATATCAAACAGAAAAGCACGAAATATATATTTTGAAATTGGACACCTTTAGCAGTCATAACGTCCAAGTCTTATGGTTCATATTGTAAAACAGAGAGGTGATCAAGTAATACTTGTATTTCATCAAAAATTCCATACGCATTTGAAAGAAATGAAAGCTGTTTGAGAAACTTACCTGTAACAGAGCTTGCAGATCGTCCCGCGCAAATGAACAAGAATGATCTGATGATGACGCCCCACAAATCGCTATACCAGCAGAAGTATGCTGATGGGTTCGCATTTGGAGACTAAAACTCAATTTCTGGGATGAAAGATGGTATCTTTTGAGTGGCGTAGGGCTTGAATTCTTCAAACAAGTTGACAAATCCGCCGGCAATAACGACGTTGCACCCATTTCCCTCCACCTGAGTGTCTCTCGCTCACGGTGTGCAGCTAGCTAGCTAGCTAACTACTACGGCCCCCGCTCCCCCTATCTCCTTACCCAAACAAATCCTGATATCTATACGTTTTTTCTTCAATTTGGAACTATTCCATTAAACTTAAGTTTAATTACTCAAAAATCTTGATTACTTATTGTTCATGGTCAAAAGTAAAAAAGAAAAAAGATGATTTATAGTTTGCTACTTTGCTTATGCTATTATAATATATTTTTCACAGAATCAACCATTATTAAGCCAAATTATAAGTAATAATAATTTTTTATTGCTAGGTAATAGAGTCATAATTTTATTAAGCATAGTAAATATTCTCAAAATTAGAAAGATCATGACTCTCACATTTTCACTAAAATATATAAATAACAATACCATAAAAGAATTTTTTTTTTAACAATGGAATAAATATATAATTTTTAAACAAAGAGTTCTTGAAAGATTTTTTTTTTTGTGGCTGACCTCTTCCACTATACCCTGAACCGCTCCTAAAATAACACTAAAACCTCTCTAACAACAATAATAATCGGATCCGAGCATACTACACACAAGGAATAGCATTAGAGTCTTTGTTGGGGAATTCCAATTGTCTCTGAGGTTAAAAGATTCAATTTTTATAGGCTTACCTTCTTGAGCTTGCCGTCGCGGTTGATTGGAAGGTTTTAGAAAGGAGTGGAAAAAAAAAATATATTTAATTAAAAAAATAGAGGGAAGAGAATAAAATATTTTTTGTTATTTAGTATTTTTCTCTTTTTTCTTATCTCTCTTTTAAAAATGAGAGTTTTTAAAGAAGACAGAAATTTTTTATTCCATTATAACGAAATTGCTCGTTATTAATTTTTAATATTTTAATTATATCTTTAAATTTTTTTTTTCTCACACCTAATTTTTTTAATTATTAAAACTTAATAAACATAATAAATTATTTATATATTATATTAAAATATATAATAATTATAAAATTAATAAAAAATAATATTAAAGTTTTATCTAATTTTTTAATTTTATTATTTGTATAAATATGATAAAAAAATTTAAAATTCATAAATTAAAAAAAATTAATATAAATATTATAAATAAATAATAAAAAAATTTAAATAAAAAAATAAAAATATATTTATTAATTTTTAATTAATTTTTTTTCTCTTCTCTCTCCTTTTTTTTAAATTAAATAAAAAATATTATTAATTAATCTCCCCTACTTTTCCTTATACTGCACTCACCTGTTGAACGAATCAAACCCTTAAGATATGCCTTCCCCAAACATCTTCACTTTCTTCCATCTCTTATCCTTCCCTTATTCTCTCAATCTGAAGTCTCAACCTTATTCCCAAATCCCATTTGCAAATAACATCGATGACGCCGTTGCTTCATTCAATCGCTTATTATGTATGCATTCCCCACCTTCCGTCTTCCAGATTACTAAGATTTTAGGATCACTTGCAAAGAGTAAACACTACCGCACTGTTATTTCACTTTCTGCACAAGCCGAGTTCAGTGGATTCACGCGTGATTTTTTTATGTTGAGCATATTGATCAATTGTTACTGCCAGGTGGGGCAGGTGTATTCTGCTTTCTCAGTGTTGGGGAAGATTCTCAAGATGGGTTGTCGACCGAATATCATGAACTTGACTTCACTGATTAAAGGACTGTGTTAGTGACAAGGTTGGGGAAGCACTAGACTTTCAGGAGGAGTTGATGGCCAAAGGATTCAGTTAAATGAGGTCAGTTATGGAACCTTAATCCATGGGTTATGTAAAACAAAGAGAATAAGATCTGCCATTGAATTGCTCGAAAAAGATGAAGGGGCTTGGAATTAAGCCTAATGTGGTTATGTATAACACAATCATTGATGGTTTTTGTAAGGATGGGAAAAAATGAGGCACGTGATTTGTGTTCTAAAACGATTGATTGTGGAATTTTACCAAATAATGTCACTTACAACTCACTCGCCCATGGTTTCTATAGTATGGGCCAATGGCAAGAGGCTACTCAATTGCTTCTTGAAATGGTATTGAAAGACATCAAACTCGATGTTTACACCTTTAGTATATTGGTTGATGCATTTTGTAAAGAGAGAAGGATCACAGAAGCTCGAGCATTGTTTGCTAGGAGCTTTGATGGAGGGGTATTGTTTAATGAATAGTGTTAATGAGTCAAAGAAGTATTCAACAAAATGATCCAAAGTGGTTTGACACATACTGTAGTTAGTTATTGTATTTTGATTAATGGATTCTGCAAGGCTGATACGGTGGATGAAGCTTTGGATCTCTTTAAAGAAATGCATCAGAAAAATTTGGTCCCCAATGTTGTAACTTATAATGCTCTTATTGATGGTTTATGCAAATCAGGAAGAATGTCATATGTGCAAGATCTTGTATGTGATTGCATGCCAGTGGTCAACCCCCTAACATAATCACATATAATACCTTGTTGGATGCATTTTGCAAAAGCCAAAATCTTGACATGGGGATTGTGCTAAGTGAACTATTGACCGAGGAATTTGGCCTTGTAAGTACACATATAGTATACCTAATCAGGTTTGTGTAAAGGTGGTAGACTAGATACTGAGCGAGAGATTTTTCAATACCTTTTTGTCAAAGGTCATCATCTAGATGTTTGTGCATTTAACATTATGATCAATGGCCTTTGTAGAGAAGGCTTGCTTGATGAAGGTATGACCTTGCTTCAAAAAATGAAAGAGAAAGGCTGCCTCCCTGATTTAATAACATATAGAACACTTATCCGAGCCTTTTTGGAAAAAAGTCATAATGATAAGGTGGAGAAGCTTCTTCTTGAAATGATTGATAGTGATCTTCTAAAACAATAACACTAGGTCAAATACCCTAGTTGTATTTATATTGTACTCATATTGAAATTTGGCTTTAATGGCTAGCAAATTCTTGCTTCTCTCTGACCAAAATTGTTAGATTATTCAATGGCCAGAAAGGTGCTGAAGAAATTTTGTTCAAGTTATAGGTTAAATATATTTATTGACTTTGTGTATATGTTACCCTTGATTATTATTTTTTTTGTCACCCTTGATTATTATTTTTTGTCTTGACATGAAATTTGTTCCTTCTTCCTTCATGTTTCATTTATAATTTATTTATTAACGTTCAGGTGTCTCACAGTTGTTGCTCAGGAATTAGCATTTCTGCTTTTAAATTGTAGCTAAAATAAAGTTCTCTTGAATTACATAATCTAAAATGGTAATGACTTGCAGAATATTATGGACCACGTGAAAACTTCTTTTATTTGTTTTACAACTAAGAAAGTAGAAAACAATGCCTGAATAAGCATAAATAAAGATTTATGGGTGTGTATTATATTAATGTTAATGTTGAATTTGCTTGAAGGTTTACCAAATGCTTGTTTCTTTTAGCTTTACGAAATAGGTTTTTCATGGGTCTTCGTGCAAATGTCCTTTAGGTTAACTATCATGAGCATGAGATGCTTGAGCCCTTGAATCTCCAATGTTTGTGTTTATACCTTCATATTTTTATAATCAATCACAGGAGGCTTAACAACTTGGAAATGTGAGTATCAATACCATAATTTAGTTCTTTGATGCAGTTTAAAATGTGCGCAGTGGCTTGATCAGAATTTTGCCTAATTATTGGTAGATATCATTTTGTATTATTTTCTTGTCTTCTACATATGTACTACGTAAAATCTTCTGCTATTTATGAATTTCAGAGTTTTTAAGGGATGAAACTTTAAATTCATACAATTTCGTTATGAAACTTATACCTCACCTTCCAACCACTTATGGAAAAATATTGAAAAAAAGAGGAAAAAGAAACAAAAAGAATTCACGGTAGGTTCAAACTGCTTGGCTTTCTTTTTGGCTTTTAGTTTACATTCAAGTTAGGTATCAAGTTATTCCTTTCATTGCTATAGCAACTTACATACACTCAAAGTGATGAAGATAGATTTGTTGTATATTCACAATCTTTTATCATTTTCTACTGGAATTCATACAACAATTCAAACTTTATGAAATGATCATCATCGTCATTATCATTTATTTTGACAAGCACTACAAGATAACTGCAGGATTCTTTTCAGAGAAAACCATAATTTTGGCAGGTGGTGAGACACTGGTGAAGGGTGTTTTCAGGTTGACATTTCCTTTTCCGACATCTGCTTTATACACTCTTTATGAGGTAATCATGAGCTCTGATACCATGTCAATATTTAAATGAGAAGTGAATCTGAGTTATGCAATATGATTCAAGAGATTATGAAGTACATGAGCTATTATATATAGTTCAGTGAGCGAGCTAGTTTACTGAACTCACTCACTGAACTATATGCTGACATGGGCTTGGTCATAGGCCCAATGCCGCTGTAATACATACACTAACTCACTCAGTTACCAAGATTCTTTATTCTTTCTAACGTATTGCCTATCATCTCTTAGATTCACCAATTATGCCCTATGCCATTTCTTCATATCAACTGGCAGAGAAGGAAAAGAAAACAATCAGTGATATGTTTGTTATGCTGCCTGATGTTTGGCTAGACAGTGTAGAGGTGATATAAGTCCTCAATCTGTTCTCTCTACTGTTTCATTATTCAGCACTTTCCTTTTAGAAGTGGCTTGATATAATCTTCACGTTGTTTCTCCATAGAGAAGTCTATGGGAAAACTCGGGAGTGTACTAGATGGTTTCCTTCATTCTTAGTTTTAATGGGAAACTTCTTGTGTATGGAACCTTTCTTTTCCTTCTTGCTCAAGCCTCCAGGGAGCACCTCTTTTGGATTTTATTTTTTTGTTTATTTTATTGGTGAACTATCACAAGAAAGGCAGACAATTAGAATCATAGAATCTCAGCATCTCTTTGCATATTTTTGAGGTCCTTTCCACAGTTCTAGCAGCCCAAATATTTAACCGAGGAGCTTCATCTAAATAAGATTTCATGGGATGTTTCTATCAGCTCTGTATGTTTCTGCTTGGTTTAGCAGCTGATGATGTATTTCTTGCTGCTCCTACAACGAAATTGTTTGGCTGCAGGATCAAACCATGCGCTTTATCTAGAGATTGTAATTTTGTGACAGAATCTGCAGTGCAGATTGCACTGTTCATGTATAAATTGTTGGACCCCTTTGGATAAGCTTTTAGAAAAGACTTGTAGAAAAAAAAAGTTTTAGATAACTTTTAGAAAATGGCTCATGGAGAAAAACTTATGAAAAAAAGTGATTTTGAATAAATGAGTATTTGGATAACTTTTGTTATTGGTAAATTATCAGAAAATGTATGAAATTAAAAAAAAATTGCTCACTATTTTTCGAAGGCATTGTTCATCTTCTTCCCTTTTCTCCTTCTCATCACCGTCTTCCTCTTCTTCTTCTAGCTACCCATAACGACATGGCAAAAGTGACTCTGGCGAAGGTGAGTTGCTTCAACGGCAGAGTGAGACCAACGATAGAAATAGAAAGGGGCTCTAGTGGCGATGGCACAAGAATGTGACAAAGAAGAGCAAACCCACCTAACGAGCAAGGACGACGAGCTCCACATGACTCACGGCGACAGACCACGTGAGTCATGGTGATCTAGATGGACCACGTCATAGGAGAAAGGAGGTGATAGAGATTCTAGAGATGGAGGAGAGGAGAGAGTGAAAAAAATTAGGGTAAAATGGTAATTATTAGTCTATAAACTATTTTTCTGTTTTAGAAATTATTCTTAAACGCTTATCTAAAATTATAATTTTGTCCATAAGTCTTTTTTAATAAATATAATTGTTTATTTTGAAAATTATTTAAACTAAAGTTTGGGTTAAAAAGACATGGAATCTTGAATTGTTTGGCTTTTGGGGGAATCATAAGTTTGAATTGATGAACCAACCCAGACTTTGACAAACATTGCAAGGAATTTCATAGATCTTTAAGATTTTTGTGCTTTCTTAAAAAGATTGATTTTTCTTTTTTCTAATATTTTAACGAAAAACTTGAATAGTTGAATCCAGTATGTAGGTGGGTCAGAACATGAAGAATTGTGAAAGTTCAAAGTAGAGTGCTCATCATATTTCTTTGTCTACTCTGCCCGTGATTTCCTTCTAAATGAATTTTGGCCTTCTAGTTTAGCTATTAGGTTTTGAGCTCATCCTGTGTTGTGTAATGACAAGATTGTATTTTGTATTCAGTCCAAAGTAAGTCCGAAATTTTAGGATTAATTTAATCAGATAATTTTATAAAAATATAGAAATAACTAAAATTAAGCCTATAAAATTTAGTAATTTAATTTAAAAATTATTTGAAAATATTTTAAAAAAAAGTGGTTGTTGGAATTATCTAATTGGCTAGGATGTGGGCTGGTTTTTAAACCATTCTGCCAACTTACAATAACTAACGAGAATTAGTTTAAATAGTAAGTGGCTCAGTATCGTTTAAGCGAAATCTCGAGTTTAAATTTTAGCGTATTCAAAAAAATTTTGTTGAAAGACTCACCCACTATAGTCAGGTATGCGACGTAAATCAGATTTAGATATAGTCGAGGTAAAACTCTGATAAACTAATGGGCAACTAAATAAAATAAGTTAAGTGGCTAGTTTTTTTAGGGTATATTTTTTTTAGGATATATACTTGTTACACATGTTTTCTTTTTTTTTTCCTTCAGATTTCAAATTTTTAAGATTCAAATCCACCCCTCTTGATGTGCTACCATTTCTAACCATTTTTACATTATCTTTTTAATCTATCTCTAAATACATTATGCATATTTTTATGAATGAATTCAAGATATTATTTGGCATCCACCCTAAGCTTGAGGGGCCTAGATGCCCGAGCATTCAAGCACAGTCACAACATCCCCACTAATAGTCCAAATATAGATAGGACCACTTCTAGGACACTTAACCCTAACAATTCCAATGCCTCAAAAGCAACGGTGCTACGCCTCATTAATTCTTGTGCCCTCCCTTCTTTTTGGCTCCCTATATATATTTCATCAGTAATTAATCAAATTTGATGGTTATTTTACACATCAATTTGCCCTTTGTGATATGTAAATTTCTTCAAGCGAAAAGTTACAAGTTTAATTTTATTTATAATTTAATAATTAAAAATTTATTTCAGATCAATCATTTAATCGAATCGTTAATAATTTTTAATTTATTTATTGTTAACAAAAATTAATACAAGTGATCTTAAAAGAAAATTAAAAAAATCATAAAAAAACAAAATAGGTTCCATAGAGCTGTTATCTCCTTCGTAGTTTTTTTTATATATATTTTTGTATTAAAAAATTTAGACGGTTTTGAAAAGAATAATTCTAAAATTTAGAAAATATTTATAAAAAATTTATGATATTATTTATTAAAACAAATTATAATATTAATAAAGATCGAACTTGCGTTTTTGTTTTTTTTGTATGGTAGAGTGTGATGCTACCAACTTAATATGCAAATGCTTCCAAAACGGCTAATTTGACAGTTGAGGCAGCTGATCCTTGAAAACAGAATCGAAGACAAAAAACCTCCCCTCATGAAGACAAAAAACCTCCCATCTAAGATCTAACTTAATAAACTAATAGGAATGGTTTGGCCAAAAAAATAAAAATACTCATAATGACATACAGGTTTCTATCTCACCCCCAATCTTTTCACCTTTTCATCTCCTTATTTTTAACTATTTACCCCAAATGTGTTGTGGTTCAGTTTTAACCACAGCCATTGTTGTGTTGCTTTCACAAGATTCTATATCACGGAACTCAAGACACATTCCATCATTTAAGGTTATTTTCAGAATTTACATGTGGTTATTATGTAGAGAGACATAAAAAATCCTCTAAAATTGTCAAAACCCATATCAGTCCCTCAAAATCTCCAATTTTCATATCAGTTTCTTGGATCAGAATGAGATTTCAGAATTTAGATGGAATTACCTTACTGCCCCTTAGTTAAAAACACATCTGCTGGTCCTCGGCAATCATCAGCTTTTGGTAACCCAGAAGGATTTACAACCGTTGATCCATTAAAGCTTATTATTCATAAAATAGTACAAAATAAAAATATAAGAAAGTTTTAGTATATTTTTAACTCAATAGAAGGGAAATGAGTGGAGGGATTTTAATAAAAAAAATAAAATAAAAAAATAAATAATTTTATTATTATCTTATTTTGATTAATATTAAAGAAGATGGGGGGAGGGATTTTAATGTTATCTTATTTAGTTTAAAAAGTGAGGAAAAACCTCAGAAAAATTATGCAATTTCATGGTTTTAATATGAAATTTGCATAAAAAAAGTTGAACCGTTGAATTTGAAATGTGTTGATAGTGAAGAGAGAGAATGGAGGGTATTGGTTGGGGAGGCAGTTGGCGCATATCCTGCGCTGTGTCTGCGGGACCCACCTCCATCGCTACCATCCATTCCCTCCACCAATCAAATTGCATCATCAAATATGATTTTTTTAAAAAAAAAAAAAAGAGTGACCCAGTTCAGTATATTGGAACAATTATTAAAATGAGTAATAATAATAATAATGGTAACTAATAGCGTCCCCTACAGTCTCTTTTACAGATATTATATTGATCATATTATTGATTATTGATAGTAGATCAACAATAATGTGTTCTGCCATGATTTTATAATTTTTATTAATATATATTTTTTAATTATATAGGTTTTTATTACAAATCATAGCATAAAAAATAATTATGTTGTTCATAATATGCTCCATATATGTATGATACCTGAGATCTAAACATCTATTTCTTATGAAAAAATGTTTTTTAAAATGTAGAAATTGATTTTTAGAGATTTTATTGAATGAATTACACTGAAAGACATATTACACATGATTGTTAGATCTTGCAATCTTATTATCATATTAATTAATTGATTGATAATCAATACTAAAGTGTATAATAACCTGATTACTATGATTATATTAAATTAAATTAAATTAAAACCGCATGAAGAAAGCATTTTAAGACTTATCATATAATTTTTATATAAAATTTCAAAAGATATATTGATATATAATATAAAACAAATATATTGTTGTCAATAATTTACAATTTTAATTTTTTTGTTAAGTATTTTTCCACTGACAGTGTCTATAATTGATGGTCCAAGACTAAAAAAATTAATAGAACTTGTAAAATAAAACATTAATGATTCATACTTTTCTTTTTACATACAAATTTTTGTTGAAGGAGTTGAGACTCACTTATAATATAAGGGTATGAGGAAATTTTTCTTCTTCTTAGAATATATCAATATTGAGTATAACAAGCTGTCAATTACCTTCAGATATAAATCTAATTACCTATGAACTATAATGCCTTCTTAAATATCATAACTTGAACCACAACATAGTAGTATTTTCTAAGTATTGGATAAATTTAGAAAAAAACTTAATGATTTAGACATTAATTTGTCAATACATGCAAACAAATTAAAAAAAAACACTAATAACATTTTACTGTAATGAATAAATAGATTCTATTTATATTTGGTAAAAATAAATAAATAATTAATTACAACTATATATATATATATATATATATGATAATGACAACAATTAGGATGATTCCTTCAAATGAAATCTTGTCACTAAGTAACCATATCCTTCTCATTTCACATGCTTTCATTTTATTACTCATGACATTAGGTATATTTTTGTTCCTATATAACCAAATCAATATAATTAGTAATGTCATTTCAATTTAAACCTATTTACTTCATTATCTCTTCCTAGTTTGTTCTATTATAGCCCTTGTTCTTTCACCCACCCTAGCTACTTGCTCCCATTTTATTTATAAAGTCAACAATATGGTCACATTATTTGGTACCATACTGCCTAAACACAATAAAATCAATATATCATTAATATAAAATATAACATTCAATGCCGAGTTATGAATACTACATCTCATTACTTAATATCTTAAATTTCACATATAACGCAAGTCCACATTATGCTTGTTTTTGTAGAATATATATACCAATTATGAATAAATTGTGTCTAGTTTATATAAAGCTGATGTACTTTTGTTGACATTTGTTTTCTGAATTTTATTTTTAAGTAGGAGAACACCTTTTATTTACTATTTTAATATCATTTTCATCTAGTTAAACAATAAATATAATAATATTCTTATTTTCATGCCATATCAAATATAATTAATTAATCATTCATTGGAAGAAAAAAAGTATAGTTGTTATATTTTACTGATCTTTATTCTCTATTTTCCCATCATGATATCTAATAGTAAAAGCATAGATATCATTAACATTAAGTTGAAATATTCATAATACACAAGTGTTAACTCAAGTTTTTAAATTTTAAATGCATTGAAAAAATTATTCATAAATATTTAGTGGATAGTTAAATCTCTTAGAGGTTCTACTTATTATGTACATGTAAAAGATCTTGTTGAAAAAAACTTTCTTTTTAATAAATGCTGAAATTTATTAACTCCAACTAAAGAGTACTTTGGCAAAAAAGAAACTAGAGAGTACAAAAAGCAAATTTTATTTATGTAATTATATCTCAAAAGAGATCAATCCTTGCCTACAATTATATATATATATATATATATATATATATAAAAGAGATAGGATTGAGGACAATTCACGAGTGATGATGGGAAAAATAACAAGGAGTAAAGAAGACTTCGTTTTTGCCAAAAAAGAAAAAGTAATTTAAATCTGAAATTGCCAGTTATGCGGTACTCAGAATTTGGAGCAGCAAGTACTAAGGTGTCACTGGCATGCCTTTGCAATTAAAATTCCCATCCAACGGTGAAAATCCCATCAAAAACTGCTTCAACCATCGACCCTGCTCCACTTTCCACTCTCTTTGGGCCATTCCAGCCATGGAGATTTCTGTTTTGTAACTCTCCATCCTCGTCTCGGCAACTTTTGTCACTTCCTCTCTCTCCCTCTCTCCCAGTCTCCCTCTGAGCTACAGAACATACGCCACAAGACAGAAACAGAGCGTTACAGAGCAGCAGAAAAAGTGGAATACTTAGTCTTCACAGTAAGGATTTGGGAGAGAAAGAGAGAACATACAAGAGAGGGATTTCAAAATAGAATAAACTATCTCTCTCCCTCTCTCTCACAAAATCAGAGCTTGTTGGCTAACCTTACAGGAGAAAGCAGTCTTTAGAATAAGGCTCTGTGAGACAGTGAAACTGTGAGAGATTTTCAATAAAAATACCAACTTCGTTTTCAAAATCATAGCTTGTTGCTTGAGTTAGACTTGGAAGAGGAACGAAAAGAATCCCAAATCATCCAAGCCAACACTGCAAAATGGGGTTTTCTCTTTCACCACTTACTCTCATCTTCTCTCTCCTAGTCTTTGCTCTGTTGAACCCAAAATGGGTATGTGGGGCTGCAGAGCTAAGAGCACTTATGGATATCAAAGCCGCTTTGGACCCAGAAAGCCATTTTCTTTCCTCGTGGACTATTAAGGGAAAACTGTGTGATGGTTCTTCGTTCGAAGGAGTGAGTTGTAACGAGAAGGGTCAAGTGGCTAACATTTCATTGCAGGGAAAAGGTCTCTCAGGGAATCTTTCACCCGCCATTGCAGAGCTCAAGCAACTTACAGGACTTTACTTGCATTATAACTCCTTGCAGGGAGCCATTCCAAGAGAAATTGCCAACTTGACTAACCTAAGTGACTTGTATTTGAATGTGAATAATCTCTCTGGTGAAATCCCTCCCGAGATAGGCAAAATGGAGAACCTGCAAGGTAAGTGTTTGCTCAGTTTCTGCTAAAAAGATCTGAACTTGTTATTTTCAGAGCTTGTTCCTGTGTGTTTGTTTAATTAAGAGCTCTTCACTTATGGATTTTTCTTAAAGATTTGAGCTTGGGTTGTTGTATTTAATGCATCACACGCATGCAGGATCATGTCCTTTATTGGCTTATGTTTCTTAAATTAGAATCTGGGCTTTTTTCTACAAAGGTACTTTTTTTTTTTTTGTCTTTGAATGCTTGATCCTGTGGGTTTATTTAAGAACTCTTTAGTCTTGAGTTTCACTGAAAGATTAGAGTTAGGTTAGGTATATTTATTATACCATAAAGTTTCAGACTTCAGAAAGCAGCATTGTCAACTTCCATGACTGTTATGAGCCTGCAAGTTACTTCTGAAACTTTTCTCATAAGGAATGTCTAAATTGGTGATTAAAAGTTAAAACTTGGCCTATGCTGAATTACTTAATTTTCGTGTTTTCAATTGTTATGCAGTTTTGCAGCTTTGCTATAATCAGTTTACAGGAAGCATACCAACACAGCTTGGTGCACTGAAGAAGCTTGTAGTTCTTGCTCTGCAGTCAAATCAATTAGCTGGTGCCATCCCTGCAAGTTTAGGTGATTTGGGAATGTTAATGAGGCTCGATCTAAGCTCTAATCACCTCTTCGGTTCGATTCCCTCTACTTTAGCCGGTTCTCCTTCCCTTCGAGTTCTAGATGTTCGCAACAACACCCTATCTGGAAATGTACCTCCTGGTAAGAATCACAACTCTACTAAGATTGAATCTTTCCATTTGCTCATTGCTCTGTTTCGATTTTGTCGTAAATGATCATATCTGATTTTGTGTTTCTCTCTTTCCTTTTTTTGTTTATAAAAGCTCTGAAGAGGCTAGATGATGGATTTTTGTACGAGTACAATCTGGGATTATGTGGAGTCGGGTTTTCATCCTTGAAAACTTGCAATGATTCAGATCATACTAATCCTGATAGACCTAATAAACCTTATGGAATCAGTTTTGGCAGTACATCGGCAAAAGATATACCGGAAACTGCGAATGTGCCACTTCCTTGCAATGGAACTCAGTGCCAAAACTCGTCAAAACCCAAACAATCAGCATCTATCGTTGTTGGCATAGTTGTGTTTGCAATTGTAGTGCCAACAATTGGCGTTCTAACTTTCACACAATACCGTAGGCGAAAACAAAAGCTTAGGAACTCGTTTGATATCTCGGATAACAGTCTAATCACGATGAACCAAGCCAAGGGTACATACCAGAAAAATGGATCTCCTTTGGCCAGCCTTGAGTACTCTAGTGGCTGGGACCCTTTAGCAGAAAGCCGGAATTTCATGGGGAATGATAGCCATGATGATGTGTTCCATAGTTTCAGGTTCAACTTGGAAGAGGTTGAGACTGCTACTCAGTATTTCTCGGAGTCGAACTTATTGGGTAAGAGTATCTTCAGTGCGACGTATAAGGGAATGTTAAGAGATGGATCTGTTGTTGCCATTAAAAGAATCAGTAAAACAAGCTGCAAGAGTGATGAGTCTGAGTTTTTGAAGGGACTACACATTTTGACATCACTGAGGAATGAGAATTTAGTGAGGTTGAGAGGATTTTGTTGCTCGAGGGGGCGAGGCGAGTGCTTTCTGGTTTATGATTTCGTTCATAATGGAAATCTTTCGTGCTACCTCGATGTCAATGAAGGCGAAGGCGAAGTCCTTGAATGGTCTACTAGAGTTTCTATTGTTAAAGGCATTGCTAAAGGTTAGTTAGCCTCTTGTCCTAACTTGATCAGAAAAATTTCTTTCCATTACTAAACATTTTTCAAAGTTGTGAATTGTATCTTAGTTTCTTAATTCTCCAGTACTTTAATTAGTTTATGTCAGCTAATGAACCTTGTTTTCTTAAGCAGGAATAGCATATTTGCATGCGTACGAGCCAAGCAAGCCAGCCCTTGTTCACCAAAACATCTCGGCTGAGAAAGTGCTCATTGATCAGCGATTCAACCCGATGCTTTCGGATTCTGGCCTTCACAATCTTCTTACTGATGACATTGTCTTCTCAGCACTGAAAGCTAGTGCAGCAAAGGGTTATCTAGCTCCTGAATACACGACCACCGGGAGGTTCACGGAAAAAAGCGATGTGTATGCTTTTGGAGTGCTTCTTTTCCAGATCCTCTCGGGGAAAAGGAAGATCACTAGCTCGATTCGCCTCGCTGAAGAATCCTCCAGACTCGAAGAACTCATTGACCCGAATCTCCATGGCAGATTCGTTGAATACGAGGCTGCAAAGCTCGCGAAGATGGCTTTGCTTTGCTCCCACGAGTCTCCTTTTGAGAGGCCACTGATGGAAGCCATTGTTTTAGAACTTGCAAGTTTCAATATTTGTCTCTGATTTGAATGGCTCAATGTAATTTAAACCATGAAGCTACCTTCAAAATGTTAAATTTTCATGGGGGTGTGACCTGACCTCTTGTAGGGCCTAGCATTGCTCTGTGTCCTTAACGTAAGGACTGGATTTTCTGAGAATGGCTTGGACAGGCTCTGTTGTAATTTAGATTAAGGTTCTTATGTGAAATTTCATTTCATTAGTTAGCTGTTACTTTGTTTTGTTGAATGCATTTTCTCCTTAAAGTTAATTCCTTTTTTCTAATCGCAAACTCCCATTTTCCTGGAATTGGATGGCAATGTCTTGGATATCTTCAATTTCACAATATGTAAGGGATTTGCGCATTAAGTCTGTGTCTTCTCTCTGTTTTCAAGAATTGATACTTATTAACCAATGATGATAAAAAAAAAAGTAAAAGTAATAATAAGTTTTATCTTATTAGGTAAATTTAATTATATAAATTATATGATATTATTATACTCTATCAATAACCGAATTTTTAGCTAGATTATTAGTTAAAATTCTCTTGCCCAACAACTTAGATGTCTGTGTTTGTGTATCTCACAGCCTTGGAAACAAATTGTACCGTTAATGAGTTGCTTATTTATTTGTGAAGGTTAAGAAGGTGAAGCTTCTATAAAGCCTATAATGATGAATTACAGCTATTGAGAATGATAACAAGGGTAGGTTAATTGGGAAGAAGCAATTGAATTATCCATAGTAAAAGAACAATTAGGAATTAAACTTTCATTATTATGTCTCATAACAAGGGTAGGTTAATTGGGAAGAAGCAATTGAATTATCCATAGTAAAAGAACAATTAGGAATTAAACTTTCATTATTATGTCTCATGAATGGCAAACCCACTCTGGCTCCATTGTCACCGACCATTATTGGTAACACACAAATCAAAATGTCATATCAAATGTTTTGATCTCAATATGGCATGGCGCTAGTGTGAGCCACCATATGCTACTAGACTATGAAGTTCTTAACGGAAATTGAGATATTTACAAGTTGTGAACTCTGCATTTTATTTTGGATTTCATATAAATGTATGGCATTTAATGCCCTCAAAATTCAACGGTTTATGGTTTAATAGTCAAATCAGTTATGATTAAAATAATATAATTTAATTTAAATATGTAAAAATATTCATATAAAATTATGAAAGAAGTAATACCTACTATTTTTTCTTTTTTCTTTACTCAAAATGAAGTCATTTTAAGTTTAATAAATTGATTAGATTAATCTCGAGATTATTTATTTTTTTATTTAATTAATTGATTAGGTTAGTCAAATGATTGGTTCACTGGATAACCAGTTAGTATAGATTTTAAATACAATAAATGGGGCCCATAGAATTGATTAAGAAAGCAGGAGCAATGCATTGGGAGAATAGGCAAGATTAGAGTCTAGAGTGAGGGGGTAGAGGGGAAATGATGAATTTGAGTAATCAAGTGAAGGGATGTTGAAACAAAGAAAGTGAAAAAAAGAATGAAAGAGTGGGCATGCATGCCTTTCATTCTCAGCCTCAATGATTTGTTATATGGCATTTCAATCATAAAAGACATTTCTCATTAAAAAAAAGCTGTTACTTCGTCCTTTTTAACCCACCACAGGGAATCTCTGTAATTATTTGGTTTCTATAGAGCTTACATCAATTTTATCCCTAATGGCACCGAAGTTATAACTTCCGTGAGAGTACAGTCAATTGTTTGGTTACTATTGTACTTGCACAAGTCTTTAAAAAAGGTTGTAGCTAACTAGCAATAATCTCATGTAAATATTTTTCACATAAATAAAGACATATGAACTAGAAAAAGTTAATTTGAAAAGTATAAGGATGGTTTTAGAAGAAATAAATTGCAGAGAATAAATTTCCAGTTGATGGAAATTATATAGACTACATGATTAATTTTGTTATTTATATTTTCCCTTGCAATCCTTCTCCTTTTTTTTATATAAAATTTTTTAAAAATAGATTAAGGCTAAATCTCATTTTCTCTTAGGCGATATAAATATTAAGTAGGGCAAGTCATCTATTACCTTCAGGTATAAATCTAAGCACCAAGGAGTTAAAATATCTTCCTAAGCGTTGTGAATAAAACTAAAATAAAATAATATTTATTAAAGATCAAATATATTCTAAATAATCATAAATCTTACTATCTTACCACTTGAATCCACTTACTGCTCCTAGTAGAAGGCTGCTCCCTTTTTTCTTGATTTTTACCAGTGAAGGCCGAGTCCAAGCCCAATAGGGCCATTTATACATGTTAGCTGAAATTCAGGGTCAACAATAAGACTCAGATTATATGCCCAAACAAAAGTCAATTATTTATATTTTAATTAATATCTTATTTTGCATGCCATCTAAAGTGAGGGAAGTCAAAATTATTAATTAATTGCTCATAAGCAATAATGGGTCCTAGGAGAAAGACATGGATGATGGGCCCATTGAGATCCGCCATTGTGGTCTCTCTTCTTTCTTCATCTCGCTCTACATCATACCAAAAAAAAAAATCTCGCTCTACATCTTTCCTAATCCATAATATTCATCGTAATAAAAAAATAATACTCTTTTAATATTTAATATAAGATTTAATTTATAATACTATTAAAGACCGGAGTAGTTAACTATTAAATTTGTCTTATATTAAATTTTTTAACTGTATACATATTAAATTAGGTTTAATATTAATTGTAAGGTTTAATTTTAATGAGTAGTTAACTAATTTTTTAACATTAGTTGTAAGGAAAAATTAATAAATAAGTATTAATTAATTTTAAGATGACTTATGTTGTGGACTAAAGAAATGTTGTAAAAACTAAAAATGACTTATATTATGAATAAAATAAAGTATTATTTCTGAGATTAATTAATGTAGAAAGTACATTTTTTTTATGTTGGTTATTAGGTTACTTGGTTGTAATTAATTGAGAAAGTGTTATGTATGTCAGTTGCTTTTTCGAAGTAAATTTTAGACATACTACGCTTTTATATAGTTATTGTTGTGATGTGAAAAGCTTTTTCTTCTTCTTGACTACTGACTGTCCTGCTTGCCATATAATCCTGGAATTAAATTTTGATGTTGTCTTGAAATCTGGATTTTGAATCTTGGTGAATACATATGTAATCATGCGGGAACAACCTTATCATGTGGCAATCTAACCCTAAAAACATGTTCTTCGCCAGTACATTTATCAACCTTGACAACCCAACGACTCCTAAATTTTCCCAATCCACTTCCACTATATTTCGTACTCCCAACAATAACATTATTATTATTCCCACCAAAATCTCCAAACCTAGTCACTAGCAACCCTTTTCCTATTGGCAATAACTCAGTCCTTGTCCCACAATAATGCCCCCAAGAAGCCGCCGTCCTACCCTTCTTACACATCGCATTGTACCCCATAACCACCGTCTTCTTCTTCTTCTTCTCCGCCACACACACGGCGGCTTTGAAGATCTCTTCATGGTTCTCGAGATCACAGTCGACAACTACGAAGTCTGCCTTGTTACATGGCTCTGATATTAGCAGCTGCTGAGTATGTCCGATGAGGAACTCCACCTGATCATGATGACCTGCGATGATGTTGGATGGTTGTTTAAAGTGGTCGGGGCTGGTGTCGACTATGCAGATCACTCGGCCTCGAGTTTGGTGAGCCGCCGCCAACATGGCAAGTAAGATTGTGGAGTCTGGGACTGATGATGCAGATGACGTCACCACCACCATTATTTGTGCATTGTTCCCTGCAGCTATTGCTGATATGAACTCTGTCACGTCTGGTTCTTTACTTCTTTCCCCCTGCACATTCGTTCAACACCAAGTTCAGGAACCATTAAAGAAAGAGGTGCTTGCTGCTTCTCAATGTGGGTCCCACACTCTCTTTCTCTTCTTATTGGACATACTTCAGGCTCAATGAGGACTTATAGATTGACTATAAATAATATCCTCATATTAACAACGATATTTAAACTCATTGGGCCAATATTTGTTAGTAACAACCTCAAGTTATAAGCAAGATTAAACCTACCTATATCTGTACGTGGCAATGGATTACAAGGTGATGGATTGTTGTCAGTTTAAATTGGTTCTCTTGACATTGTAAGTTGAGTGAAACAAAGAAGAAGAAACCTAAAAACTACTAATAAGTTGGTTAAATATTAATTAAAACTTAATTTGGCAAAGCGTAAACCATATAATATGAGAAACAGAGAACAGGTAGGGACTTGAGGTGATGAAGAATGTTTAGTGAAATGAAAGAAGACTCACCATTTTGAAAGCAGAGAGATAGGCTTTGGTGGCATTTTCAGCAGACCAGGAAGCCATTTAGTCTCTTCTCTGTGACTGATGACTGAGAATGCTTTTCGCCTCATAACGTTTCTGCTCTTATACATATATATACACAACCATTCACTCCATTATTACCTTTGCCCACATGATGGCAGCTAGCTTATGTATCTTTCTAACTACCTCTGCACCTAAATAACTACTATATCTTCTTGCTTTCTCATATATATATATGCAATTAATTATAATAACTATAAATATATATTCATGTATCAAACATTCTCCCACTTTATTAATCACTAAACAAATAATTAATCATACTTTAATAGATTGATTAATCTTGAGCCTCTAAGTCTCTGCTTGTAAATTTAAAACAAAAAAAAAATCATACTAAAAGAGCTTCTCCTCATTTTAGGATCCAATAATACAGTTGGAATCCTAATTTGTTAGCAATATAATTTAGATTCCTTTGATTAATTGTTCAAGTGGGACACACCTATATGTATAGGTCTAACGATTCAATTTAATTACATGTACTATTGGACTTTTTTTCCTCATGTGTACGTACGTAGCTTATTAATTTAATGGATTTTAAGAAATGTTCAATATAGTCTTGTGATATTTATGAATTGTTTATATTGACCTTGATTTTCTTGTGAATTAACTAATTTCAATTTGGACAATAATATTTTTTAATTTAATTTAATCAAGGATGTATATCTAATAAGAAAATATCAAACATATGCTAATTAATTAGGCGAGTAGTAAGAAGCAAAGCAATGTTGTTAGGCTTGTTAAACACATGCAATGCAGGTTCATTTGTAACATGAAGTGCTTTTATAATACGGATTGTCTTTAATCAATAGCCCTATTACTCCATAAACCTCCAAACAGCTCATTGGTTATTAATTAATTAGTGAAAACTGTTTACCGAATTTCTATGCAGCCTTAACCATGATAAATACGTATTAGGCAACAAAGAAAAGTTTAATGAATTAATAATCCACATACATGTATGCTTATGATGGAAGAGTTAGCTATTAAATTTTTAGATGTCACATGTAATATTGTTTTAATTAAAATTAGATTATGGGAATCAATATAAATAAATATATGTATGTATGTATGTATGTATGTATGTATGTATGTATGTATGTATGTATGTATGTATGTATGTATGTATGTATGTATGTATGTATGTATGTATGTATGTATGTATGTATGTATGTATGTATGTATGTATGTATGTATGTATGTATGTATGTATGTATGTATGTATGTATGTATGTATGTATGTATGTATGTATGTATGTATGTATGTATTACACAAAATTTGAGGTGAGTCATATTATTCATAATTACTAAATAAAGCTTTATTCTTTTGATAGATTTTATGCTTATAATACATATATATTGATTCATAAGATAAGGAGAAAATTATTGTTCAATGTCTGATTATATTGAATTTGGTCCAAAATGATTTTTTAAAAAATAAACAAATTATTATTAATTATAAAAGTGAGATAAGGCCAAGGATATGAAAAAACTGACCATTCATTAAATCAACTGAATAATGATTTAAGGGTCAATGGTCCAACTGAATCAGCCCAATCATAATTAAAATGATTTAATTTAATTAAAATATACTAACATATTAATATATATAATCTTAAAAGAATACTATTTAAATAAAAAAGTATTAGCCCACAAGTAAATGAAACATTCACATACAAATCACACATAATCTAACAAAATAGAGCAGAGTTACTAAAATACAATATGACATGTTACTATTTAATTTCTCTCTTTTTATTCAAAATGATGTTGCTTCAAGCTTAGTAAAAGGAGAAATATATAAAATTTATTCCAATTAACCTATCTTAAACTCTTAATTGGACCGGAGAGTAGGTTGATTCACTAATTTGATTGGCTTAATTTTAATATAATATATAATGTACCTTTACAATTTAATATTCGATCATAGGGTAGAATATTACGATCATCAAAATATTAGTTGAAGTAGTAAAATTACTATATCCATACTTGATAGGAACACGAACTAAAATCCTGCTCCTATAATTAACTAGCTAATGTGAGGCATTAATTACCGTTTCAAATTGCAAGTGTTACGTTATTTAACCCATGCATGAAGCATGTACTAATCCTACTCTTGACGAATTCTCCTTTTCCCGAATCATTTAATGCTTGAAAAAGATAATGCTCCATATATATATATATATATATATGTATGTATGTATGTATGTATGTATAACAGAAAAAACCAGAAAGATCTATCAGCAACTTGTTTGGGGGATTATATAGTAAAGAAAGGGTAGCCAGAGGCAAGGCAACAGGTAGAACCCTAATTGAAAGGAAGAAGATAATATGATTGAAAAGAAGAAAATTATGAGCTGGCTATACTGAACTCACGAGTCCTATTTGATTCCTTGTGCACTCAAACCCTAACACAGATCTACTTCACATCCCCACTTGTTTCCCATACTTTTAACATCATACCTCCTTCACTAACTTCTCTGTCTCTTTGTCTCTTCTTATTTTCCATTATTCTACATTTGCCTCATCCTCTTGCCAACACCCACAAGCTTTTCATTAATATTTACCATAATATAAAAGTTCCTAGCTATTCATTCAATCAACTTTACTAATAGTTAATTATATCACTTCATCAATAACCAACGTATACGTCTTTATGTACTATCCTCCACAAACTGACTTGAAGAGCCATCCCTGACTGATGTAGAAAGTCTTCCCTGCTGTAGTGTTAAGCATAATATAACGCTGATCATTTTGGTTTTAAGCATATCTATACTCAACTTAATTTTTGTTTGTTTAATCAACTAGATTTTTTTTTTATCTCAAGCATTGTATACTTTCTAAGTAATAAATCCCTCTAGCTATTTATGATTTGTAAATAGTGGGATTTATATTACATTATCCATACTGCCATTGATAATTCCGAATACTATAAATTGTCTATATGTTCACAAACTTGTAATTAACCATGCATCCTATCATTAATATTCAGTCAATTGATTCAGTTAACCAATTGATGAGTTGTTTATGTCAATTTGACCGAATTTTCTATTTATTCTTTTTAAATTGTAGTTTCAATAAATGTTTAAGGACAAGCAGTTAATTAAGTTTATGTTTGGTAGACATTAGGATTATGAAAGAAATTAGATGATTATAACTCCACAGAAAAATGTGATGATGAAAAGGGCACACAGAAATAAAATATGAGATAAATATAACAAGCATTGTATATATGTTAGGCATTAATATAATTGAGTATACAACCAAATAATAACTATATATGATGATTAATATATAAGAAAAAAGAATTGTCTGGGTGTTGGTACTTATCCTGTGGCGTGGTCCACAGCAAAGACAGGCTATACAACAAGTGTTGAATATAAATTTGTTTTTTCTGCTATGAAGAAAATTCAAACAAAGAGGACAGTACGGCTCATTGCTTGCTGTTTGGATATCCATCTGATAAGGAAAAGAAATGAATGAGAGAACGTGAATTCTGAAGGAGTGAGATATATATATAGCTTGTTGTGAAAGTATTGTGCGTGTATATATAGATTCTGCAGATTCAGTGATTTTTGTATGGGTGTCTCAGCTGAATACATTATATACACGAATATGCTAGAATCTAGATATGGTACGTTGTACTGTACCACTATCTTATTGTCTGTATAAAATTAATTAATTAAGGAAGGAAGAAAGAAAGAGAAACGTGTATATGGTTTTTGTATGATAATTGTTAGATACATCGACACGTAAGTACGTATACGTACCCAGTATTTTTCTATCATATCGTATTTGTTTGACAAGCAACAAGACAATTCAATGAATGAATCATCTACACGTTACTTAATTATATGCCATGTGATTCATTTACTTCCTTGTGTGTTTGTGTGCCTATATATATATATATATATATATATATATATAAATTAGTAACTTGTTCTGATACAGTACAAGTGGATGGTAACGTATAACATCTTTCTTCTAATTCCTCACACATCTTCAAGGTTGAAGAAATAGATTAAAGAGACAAAACAAGTTGTTTATGTACATATATCATACATAGGACGAGTAGGGTCATTAGTGAGATTATATGATTTATTAAGCCATCTTAATTAAAAAAAAATTAGAGTGAATGACCCTTAGGTTCTGAAATATGTATTTAATTAATGATATTTAGGTTTCAAAAAACAAGTTACGAATATCAATTCAGCCAGTTATATATATATATTGGTTATAAACATTAGGGAAAATACTATAAAGTCTTAGATAAGGGATTTAATTATTCAAAAATTCTAATAAGAATTGACAAGCTAACAATAACAAATTTAAATGTAAGAATTAAATTGTCTTTTATTGGACTTTATAGTAATTTCCCATAAGTCTTATAGGTTAATTTTACTTTAAAATCTATTATCTGTATATTCACTTCACCGCCTTTATTATTTATGGGAACGAAATTTGTAAGTTTATAAGTTTTGTGTTCAGATTCACAAGCTATATGTATAAATCCTCAATATAATTTTAAAGAACTTAAATGTGCGAAGATTTTAGTCTTCTTAAAGACAAAGAGTCAGAGTATACATATTTTCATTGTCGGAAGATAAAGTAATGATAATTTCATAGCGATGATTCAAGAAGTGATCCATTCTGCGTGAAATAAGAGATTCAATGTGATCGATCAAGATGGATCTAAAAAAGGCTTATGACAGACATATTTAAATGGAGATTTATTGTAGAATATTTGCAAGAAGTTGGAATTGAAGGGAAATTGCACAAAGTTATCCATCCAAGCTTGCATTGAAGGACCCAATTTCTCTTTTATATTTTCACTCTTTGCATGGAGAAACTTAGCCACTAATTGATTATTGAAGATCAAGTTAAAAGGGTAATTAGAAGAAGCCTATAAATCTTGATAAGAAAGACCCAACAATTTCCAACTTATAATTCTTTGTTGATGACCTCATGCTATTTGGGGAAGAAACAAGTAAGTTGAAGTGATGAATCAGAGTACTTTTCATTTTTTTGTGGTGCTTTACGACAAAAAGTGAGTAAAAGCAAGACTAAGATGTAATAATAATTAATTAATTTATTTAATTTTTTTAATATATTTAAATTATTATATTATGTCTTATACTAAGGATTAAAGAGGACTAGAGAGATGATCTAGAAAGTAAGAAGGAAAATTTCCTAACTAACATTTAACCCATGGATTATCCTATTATCAGCTGCAAACAATGCTTATTTGGCTAAGATGTTGTTCAATGAGACTGAAAGAATTAGTAGAATTTTTATGCTTGATAACTTGTAGATATATATATATATCGGAAGGTTAAAGTCAATTTTTATCGAAAGGTGTAATGAGCAATGTTATTCATGAAATTTTTTCGGGTTAGATATTATCTTGAAAGTATTAGAAAAAATAAAATCATCTTAACTATTAAAAGTTTAATATTAATTGTTAATACTTTTAACAATTAAGGATGCCATTGCTCATTTTTTAATACTTTTAAGATAATATTAAATTTAAAAAAATATTTTCAAATAATATTATTTGTGCGTGATAATTTTTATAATAAAATTAAAATTGTATTATTTTTTTTGTATAAAATATTTTAAAATAAGATTAAATTTATTTATAATTTAAGAGTAGAATAAAATATTTTTCTGTGATTATAATATTTAGTAAACGCGGGTTAATTTGAAATTGAATTTTTTTTTTAGTTGTCCACCCGGTTCATCAGAGCTTTGCCCCGACTATATCCGGATCCGACCCGCGTCGCACACCTGGCTATGGTGGGTGAGTCTCCCAACGGGAATTTTCTGCATACGCCAAGGCTCGAACTCGAGACCTCGCTTAAGCGATACCGAGCCGCTTATCACTTGGACCAATCCCCGTTAGTAATTGAATTGATGATTTGACTGTTGAAATTGAAAACTGTTGAACAGTGAACGCTCATACTGTTTTTAGGCCCACAGAACCCAAACGCTTTGGGCCTATCCATAAGGTGAATGGTCAACATTTGTTTTGACTAAAAAGATGAGACTTTTTTTTTAAAAATAAGATAAGATATTTGTATAAAAAAGAAGAAAATACATTCACATCGGTTGAGTGATATTAAGTATTATTGTATATTGCTCCTTGTATTTCTTTGGTGCTACTATATTATATTCATTAGATAGAGAGATATATGGAATTGTATTAGTATTAAATTTTTAGGTTCTTTGAATTTTATTTCCCTACGAAAATTCCTATCGAAGAGCATCATTTCGATCTTTGGAGGAAAAATACAAAGAAAGCGTTCTCTCTTTTACCCGGCATCGTGCTCGTTTTTTCTGTAGTAAAATTTGCCGCGTTAGCGTCATACCCTCTTTGTTACGTCACTCTGTAAATCAAGCGACGAAAGAAAGGATTTTGCATTTTGCTTATTTCTGTACAGAGAAGGGGGAGAGATATGGAGAACAGCTTCTGCCTATTCTGTGGATGCGTTCAGCAGGCAAACATAGGAGTTGTGGAAAGATGGGGTCGTTTCTACAAGTTGGCTGAGCCTGGTTTTCACTTTTTCAATCCACTCGCCGGAGAATGCCTTGCCGGCCTCCTCTCCACCAGGGTCTCATCGCTTGACGTCCGCGTCGAGACCAAAACCAAGGTTCTTTCTCCAATTGTCTATATTATGTCTCCTTCTGCACAATTCAGTTCTTGCTTTCAATTCCATTATACTTATTTACGATCCCCTTTTTATCATTTTATATTTTTCTGTATTGTAATTTTAAATTGATTGCATTAATTTATTTTGTTTGAGGCAAACCATTGTGAGCGGGTTTTATCGATGCGGAAATGCAAGAAAGAAGACTTCTTTATTGTTTTTCGTCTTTGCTTGATTCGTTGATTGATGTATCCTATTTTGTGGTAGCAAAGGTTTGATAGTAAAACAATTTCATTTTGAATGGCTCATATGGATCATTCATACTTTGAGAGAATGCAGCCCTGTTCTTCAAATTTGTGATTTTTCTTGTGTCAGCGTTGTTAAAGCTCTAGGTTAGAGGCGAGTAGTAATGTAATCCATGCTAGTGCTGATCGACTAAGAAGAAATATTCCTGGGAAGGCTTAGTTATGATCTTTTAATTTTTTTTGGTACATCATACTTTAAATTTGAATACATCTGGTTCATTCAAAACTTGGTTCATTCAAAACTTCGAGTCTTGGAAAGAGAAAATGCTTCTACGTATCTTGTACTCAAGTATGAATTGATTTAATTCTTTCTAATTTTGTTAGAAATTCCAATTGTGTAGTATAGATTTGTTTCATTTTCACTCCTAATATGAAAGTGATTGTTCATGCTGCAGGATAATGTCTTTGTGCAGTTGCTTTGCTCAATTCAGTACCGAGTTGTCAAAGAAAATGCTGATGATGCATTCTATGAGCTGCAAAACCCCAAAGAACAGATCCAGGCTTATGTTTTTGATGGTATGTTTAATTGTACTCAGGAAATATGAAGATTTCTTTTTGCTCAATTATGACAGTTCACTTTTCTTAGAATTGGATTTTCCTTTCCTAAATTCTGACAATCTATTATGTGGTTTGCTATTTAAGTGGTTCGTGCTCTTGTTCCAAGAATGAATTTGGATGAACTCTTTGAACAAAAAGGTGAAGTTGCCAAAGCTGTGTTGGAGGAACTTGAAAAGGTATAGCTTTTATTAAATAATTCTTACTTTTTGTGATGCAAAATTCTTAGACATGGTCTTGGCATAAGAGTCCCTCATATTTGGGACTTGGATTCATTCTCTTTCTCTGGGTGTTAATATGAGAGAAAAATTTTATATTAAGTGGTCTTGCTATGGGCAGGAAAACCATGTAGTCTATGGATAGTGATAACATTGTTAATTCAGTCAGTTCCTTATACTTAATTTTGTTGGTAACTTACTGCATTGTAAAATCTCAAATTCATGTATCAGGTGATGGGAGAATACGGATATAGCATAGAACACATATTGATGGTTGATATTATACCTGATAACGCTGTACGCCACGCAATGAATGAGATCAATGCAGGTAACTGATGATTTATGTTTGCTATGGCTTCATTTTGCATATTATCACATTCTCTCTCTCTCTCTGGCTGGAACATGCTCATAGTAAGTAATAGCGTAGTAGTTATATCCATATGTAATACCATATAGTTTATATTTGTATGTTTCTAATCCAACTTCCACCCTTCTTCTCAAATTCTGAGGGCATCCATTTACAACATTCGAACTTTTTGGAAAGATGAAGTAGACCAACAAGAAGCAATATGCTTTGAAATATTCGTCGATTCTTGTAAGCTAGTGATGAAAGATGCTGTTATGAACCCATTATGTTAATACTTTCCAATTCCCATTGATTTTCCATATTTTTTGTCATATATCTGTCTTTTTCAAGATTCTGTATATCATCTAACTTGTGTCAGTGTCAAAATTGGTTGCTGATGCTCACCTTGTTATCCCATCTGATCTGCGTGTACTTAAACCTACTTATTGAGGATTGATTTTGGTTTACAGCTCAAAGATTGCAGCTTGCTAGTGTGTACAAAGGCGAAGCTGAAAAGGTGCTTCTGGTTAAAAAAGCCGAAGCCGAAGCTGAAGCTAAGTTTCTGGGTGGAGTTGGCGTGGCCAGGCAGAGGCAAGCTATCACAGATGGTTTGAGAGAGAACATATTGAATTTCTCTCACAAGGTGGAAGGCACATCTGCTAAGGAGGTTATGGATCTTATCATGATTACTCAGTACTTTGACACAATTAAAGACCTTGGAAACTCATCAAAGAACACCACGGTTTTTATACCCCACGGACCTGGCCATGTCAGGGATATCTGCGAGCAGATACGCAATGGAATGATGGAAGCTACCAGTGCTCAAGTAAATATTGAATGATTTTGGTCATGTCAAAATTACTTTTTGATTCAAGATTATGGCATGGTATGTTTACAGTGTTGGATTCACTAGACAAGTTTTGAATAATAGGATGTTTTAGGATGGTGTGCAGTGCCACTATACAGTTTACTCTGTCTTACAAATGAAACAATTCAAAAGATGATATCAGAATTTTCTTTTATATTTGATGCAGAATGTGTATATATGTATTATATACGAATAAGCCAAATATTTTTGTTCTTTACATTGTATGATATCATCATTATATCATTGTAGCATGTGAATGCATTGACTTGTGCATCCGGTTGTAATTGGAACCCGATCCAGGTTCTATTAGGTAATTCAAGGCACTTTTTAAACAGATAGAAAATGTCTTTGTACAAGCAATTCCCATCAATTAACCTTTTTTCTTAATTTCTTTTCCAAGTAAGAGAACATTGAGATATAATATAATTAGCACCAAAAAAAAAAAAACTTTAGATTGCAATGAAAACTAAACATTTCTACTGCTATCGCTGATTCAGCATTGCACTGGAACGGAGAATTCATAAGAGATAGAAAAAACTCCTCTAAAAAAATCAAATACTAAGAAAATGTTGTATTCTATTAGGAAACCATCACAAACCCTTGTCCGGATGTGAATTTAGTCTTAATACGAAATGAGGGATATGCAGACAATTCTTAGAACATAAGAAGCAACCAACCCAACCTCTTCTCTTTTTGGCAGGACACAGAATATTTAAGAGCCAGCTTCTAATTGCTTCTATAAGCTACAGTATTCTGTTAAAAGGTTGTGATTTAAGACTCAACCACTAACTTGTTTCACTTTTATATTCATCTGCAAACTGCTTCATCCTGTTAGGAGCTCGGACCAAGTGGTGCTCAGGAATTATGCGCATTTGCTTTCTTGCAGTAAAGCCTCTGTTAATAGAATCTATATCAGAATCACCTAGTAAGGAGAGAAGATGAATGGGATTTGGTTGTCTATAGACTATTATTTCGTAGGAAGTAATCTGTATGCAAAAGCTTAAAGTGGTATTGTACCACTGTTGAGCCAATGGTAGGCATATATCACTTTTTATTAGGGTTATTGCTAGTCATATATTTTTAGGAAGATTTCAGACAGAATTTCAGAAACTTCAATCTGACCATCTAATTGAGAATGATAATCGAAAGTTGAATGTTGTTGAATTCCCATCTTAGCCATAAACTCCTTTAGAGAATTGCTAATAAATGTAGGGTTTCTAGTGATATGCCTCTAGGTACTTCATAAAACTTATACTCCTTTATAAACTAAGTCTTATATTAAAGACTAAAGGAGCAATAAATACTGATAGAAAATATTAATATAGGACAATGAAGTGGCCAAACTTGAGCAATGTTACTTCTAATACTAAGACAGAATCCTTTCTCATGAATTTTACATATATTTATTTGATGAAATTCATATAATGTACCATGCTCTCTTGAGGATAGTTGATTTCTCTTTTGCCTTTCTTCCTTAAATCTGCCCATCTCATGAAAAATGCAAATGATAAACAGAATTGTTGATCAAATTAGAAATAGAGTCTTGCAATTGAGGATCTTGCTTAATTTGTTGCCATAAATCAGCAAGTCACTGGAGAAATACTTGAGAGTCATATGCCTGAGCATAGTATGATTTGGATAAATGGGCTGCCAACCATTGAACAGGTAGAAAGTGGCCAAGAAAACATAAATGGGCTACCAAGCATTGAACAGGTAGAAAGTGGCCAAGAAAACATAAATGGGCTACCAGATAAACATAAATGAGCTGTTCAGATTGCCCATATAATGGGCTCTTCTTGGAAAGTTTAAATTCGTAAAATATGGGCTATCATATCGGCCCATAAAACAGCAAAATAATTGTTGGGATTGCCAGCATGCAGACTTTTTGGAAAAGAAAGTGAAACAAAAAAAAAACTATAAAGGATGAGAAATGATTCTCTTTATTTGAAAATGATCATAAAAATCTTATCAAACAAAAAAATTATCATAAAAAATAGAAAAGGTTAACTGCTTGTTTGGATACAAGAAAAATTACTTTGCGTTTTATGAGACAAATTCTTACATATTTACTTCGTACAATACCAAATCAATTCTCTACAGCTAATCCAAATGGGCACTAAGTTACTAGGAAGTAACAAAAGATAATAAATATTATATTATAAATGACTTCATATTTGAGATCTAATCCTTCCTTCAATTATACCAAACATAACGTAAGAGGAAGAAAATATTAAAGAGAGAAAGAAGAATACTAAAAAGCTGGTTAGGTGAGGATCATACCATATACAATAAACCACTATTAGGTAAGGTAAGGTAAAATGGAGACTTCTTGGGTGTAATAGTCTACTATGCCTAGTCTTAATGAGTGTTGAGTTCTAACTAATACGACAAAAATCATAATGAAAGTAATTAACCCAAATCTGAGAATTATCTTCCTATTATCTTAATCAACATGGAATCATCCTTGAGCTTAAGCTTGAGGCTTCTTCTCAAGTCAGTTTCAATTTATTTATTTATTTTTTAAAAAAGGAAAATTTAAGGGAAAGTTGAACATTATTATGGGATGAGATATGATTAAGAAGTGGATCCCTTGCTTTGGAGAAAGAAAGGAAAAGGGAATAAAATTTAAAAAAAAAAAAAAAGCATTCAAGTAAGAATGATGATGATAGAGTGAGGGTGGTCACTACCCCAAAGACCAAAGTGTATAGTAATCCAAATGAGTACTCAAAATCTTGCTGATTGGTAACATTATATATCTGTCACTATACTTAATTTGTTACCCCACATTTTTCCCTTTTCTTTTTCTACCAAATTACATGTCATATTCTTCTAAACTTTTTTTATTGTCTAATGTTTAGGACCCAATTCTTTATTTATTTATTTATTTATCTTTTTTTATGAGGGCCCACCCACTTTCTTAACTAATACAAATAGTGATGAAATCTTAATATATGAAAAAAATTTGAAATGATGGTTATTTATTTTGAAAAAAATTTGAAATGATGATTATTTATTTTAAGTGACAATATGAAATGCTAGATTAATTCAAAAAATAATAATATTCATTTGAAATAATCATTTTTAGGGGGGAAAAAGACACTGAAGGAATGTTTATTTGAAATAATCAAACAGAAAAAAATTAACAAAAGCGTTTAGTTCCCTCCATTTTTCCCTCAATAATCTCCGATCCAAACAAGCTTTCATCTGAAAGTAAAGTGAGGTGAAGATGTGTATATAATTGAAAAGTGGGTCCATTTATGAGCAGGAGAGCCAATTAAGGGCAAGATTGGTGGGAGAAGTATAGAGACAGAATGAGAAAAAGAAAGAAATGTATAGAGAGATAGAAAGAGATGTTTGGTTGTTTGTTTTTGCTTTGGAATAGTTTGTTTGTAGGGTCAGACACTATATAAGTGGAAACTGCAAAGTAGAACACCATGTGATAGATAATAGTACAATAATACATTATTATTAATATGGCTTCCAATCAAAGCAACCATATACCAATTCCAATTATTTATTTATATATTGAACTTAAGAACCTAGTAATTAATTAATTAATTAGCTCTTTATGTCTAGCTCATAACAAACAAAACGTGCTTATCCAATTCTACTATTAGCTCTAGCTCTAGCCATGAATCCTTACAAAGGAAATGGACAAGAATCCATTATTACAATTTAAAAAATCTTATTTAACTTATTTAACAATCATGGTAGGATGATATTTTCTCCTCCAAGAAAAAAATATTTGAAAAGAGAGAGGGGAAAGTGAATTTTTTAAAGACACTTTATTATCTACTCAATTGTAATATCCTAATTCCAAAAAAATTTAAATAAAAATGCTTTAAAGGTTAAAGTTATATTTTGTCTATTTTATCTATATTTTCTTTTAAAAAATATGTTTAAACGAAAAGAAGAAGCTAGAGATTTGTTCAATTGTTAAAGATTTAATTCAAAAGTATTTTTTATAAGAATTTTTTGAATCTAGGGTATGCCATATCTTTGACGAGTTTCTAGAACTTAATTTACTTAAATTTTGTGCCATCAAAAGAAAAAATAAAAGGAAAAAAGAGTGGGGATGACCCATTGGAGCTAGTCTCCAATACTCTCTCTTTTTGTTTTCAATTTACATAAATTGTAATATTATAAATAATTAATAATAGACACTAGGTTCATATGGAAATTAATTTCCTTATAACAAAAAATTGTGTGTGGTTAAATAGGAAGAGGCCTGGCGGGCTTAATTGATGTGACAAACAAAATTAAAAAAACCATAGATTTTGAAATTGGCAAATCACTGACCACATTATTATGATACAAGAGAGGAATTATTATTAGAATGTCATAATTGTAATCATAACACTTTAAGAATTTTCAAATCCAAATACCAAAGTTTCAAGCTTTTGTGGTTAGTTAGCTTATTGACATTAAAAAGACCAAATAAGGGGGAAATGGAATAATTAATCTGCTTGTACAATTACAACCAAAATATTCTCTTTAGCATTAAAGTTTGTATAGTTTGATTTGAAAATTAAATTATTATTTTACTTTCAATAAATACTAAAGCATCTAGAGAAGAAAAGCATATAAAAGTCATTCATAAAGATAGAATTTTTCGTACATTTTTTAAAGTCTATTGATCTTAGATTTTAGGTATTGATACCAATAGGTTGTTATGAAAAAATTTTGTCACACAAAGGTTAGGATAGAGAAAGAACTTTTTTCCTAACCATCATCATTAGTGTTCTATTTTCTATTAGTTATTTAATTATCATTATTTTTATGATTAATTCTTGACCTTATCACCATAGTGCGCTTGGATTCTCCTCTTTCAATATCATCAAATTTCTTCAAAATACCAAACCGGCAAACCCTAACTCTTCACTTATTTCAACAAAGACAGCCTTCATAATATGTGAATAAGATCATACTAATTTCCCTCACTCTTCCAAAAAACTATGTTATCTTCATCCCCATTTTTTCTTTCCAAAATTTTCAACAAGCTTTACTTTAAACGACCAACACAACACCGTCTCTATTTCTTTAAGAAAAAAAAAAGAAATAAACTAATCTATTGATGATTATGTTAATAAAAAATCAATTTTTTCATAAAAAAACATTAAAAATAAAATGTTAAGTCTAAGGATAAAAAAAATAAATGATTTTGAATTCTAATTACAAGATAAATGAATGAGAATTGTAGAAGCGGGGGAGAAAAGGAATAGACAATAAAGATTAATCATGTGGGAACATTAAAGGTGGGAAGATTCTTGCAAAAAAAGATAGTATTGTCCTATGCCAATCATCACAACCTCCTCTTCCTTATAAGAAGGAACCAGTACGCAATGAAACTAAAATTATGCCATACAATACAAGCAAAGAATAAAACCTTTATACCAAAATAACAATAACAACAATTAATATTAATAAATAAATATTTTTTTTCCTTTTTGGTTGGTAAGCAGTCAGAATAGCTTGGCCTTGCCGACATGATGGACTGTCACTACACCAAATTGAGTAGAAAGCAAAAACCAGATATGAAATCACCAATACAGCATTCTACTCTACCACTAATTACATTCAGTCCCCACACCTTTTCCTTTTACCTCCTTGTTTGACTTTGAGAAACCCTCTCATTATTTCTAGCCTTTGAGAGGTGGGTGGACAAACTCAGATCCATGGATATAATTGGACTCCAGATTCTTGGCACTAAATAAATTACCACATACAACACTGTAAAAAAAAAGGTGAATCTCAGTGCAGTAGTAAGATTACTATCATGTGACTTAGAGGTCATAGGTTCAAATCTTAAAAACAATCTCTCTATTTAATGGGGTAAAGCTGTGTACATCTATCCCTCTCCAGATCTCACTTAGTGTGAGCCGTGTGCATTGAGCCGCCCTTTTTAAATACTGTAAAAAAGACATTATTAGAAAAAGAAAAAGAAAGTGGATTTCATGTATGATTTCACAACTTTGCATCACTCTTTCTCTCTCTAGTTATACTTCAGCACTGCTACTGAAAATTCAAATTGATGAAAATGGGAGATGGAATGGCAACCAGATTGAGTAATCAGAGTACCTGCAGTAGAGGGGCATAATGGTTTATGATTTAACCAATTATGTACAGAAGTTCTCATTCAAAGATTTCTTTCTCTGGTTTTTTTTAAAGAAAAAACTTAAGAGTACTCTAAAGGGATAAGACTGCCTTAGTAGTTAGTGCACACTACATGCAAGAGAAATTTAAAAGCCAATTTCTATATCTCATGGATTTAAATATTGCCCTTGCTAATGTCACATTTCAAGCATTCACATATGGAGTGGCAGAAGGAACATCCACCCTAGTAGGTTGATATGGAAAAATTCTTAGGTGAATTTTATCTAATTATACCTATAAAACAGGACCCACTTATCACATGTTTATGTGTCGATTTATAAGTGGTATGATTTACCTAAGAATTTTTCATAGCATATATCCAATGTCAGTATACACACTTTCACCAATTTCTCTAATTTCTAAACCAAAAACCGGTATCATATGCATATGACAATGACAGCAAGAATGAAATATATATAGTATGAGATGTCATCAAAAACCAGAAGTCTCTGAACTAGCAAGTTTCTGTTCATGGTAAGAAATAATCACCTGAACTTGCATGCAAAAACAGCTAAATAATGTTGCAGTATATCATTCATTCATTCATTCATAGCATGTAGCTCGTCATGCCGACAGGCCTCCTCACTTCCACCTTTTTTTGTGGCCTCTCAATCCTGCTTCCACTTTCCCAGAGACTTTTCAGCAAATCATGGCGAGTCTAGAGGTTAATTCTGCAAACTACCAAATTTTCAGATAAACAGTTTGCACATGGTCCCATGATTAATCAGTAAATTATCACGAAAAAACACACTGTTTCAAAAGTTACCAAAGGTTGTGTGGGACAATTTAGCTGAGCAGAAACAACAAACACAGAAAGAGAGAGTGGATGGATAGATGCGAAGGAAAGCCACTCATACCTCACTTTTCTTTGACCATGACACATTAAAGCAATGACTTAGACAACCACTCTCTCCCATGGTGGGCCTAATCAAATTTGCAGAAACAAACACACCCCATGGATATGCTTGCCAGGTTTTCTATTACAAGTATGTCTTCCTTGGCCACAAAGATTCTTTCCTGTGTTCTTCCAAGGTTGACCCAGGTCATGTTTCATGACCAATTTTCAAAATTTATGTTTGATATCCACCCTACTGGTTCAAGCATATCCAACTCTCCAACAACCCAAAAAAAGTAACATGTTCAAAATTTGGGTGCCAGGGCCACTTTTATGAAACTTCGCAGCTTCCTTCTACACGAAAACAAACAGCATCTAGTGTCTAAGATATGGTTCCATCATGAGTTAGAATCCTAGATATTATGAGTTTCTTGATATTTACTCCTCTTCATACATATGGCTGTCTCTCTCTATGTTTGTTATTCAAAACTGAAACGCCAAAATCATACATATGATCTTTAGTTAGGGTCAAGCATCATGAGGACCACTCCTAAAGACATCTGCAGCCATGTTTCTCAAATCAGAATGAAAGAAAGAAACTATAAGGAAAGGGGTTGTGAGAATGTCATAAACTGTTGAGACACAGAAAGAGACTTTGTAAGAGGATATGCAATCATATGCATTAACGGCCCTCTCTCAGGAAGAAAGAGACTGGGGGGGGGGGAAGAGAGAGAGCAATCACATGCACGTACCATTTTGGAAGTTTGAGTTTTGCTTCAAAGTGGATTTATGCCAATTCAGTGACTCACTGGTTTGCTGACTTGTCGCATTTTTCAATTACTTTATGACAAGGAGACAAAACTAATGAATTGAATGTGAAAATTCTTCATCCAATCATAAGTATTCAAGAATGCACTCAGTTCTTGTTATTAAAGAAAAATAGGAATAATTACTAGTATAAGCGCTTCTCAACAAGCACAAACTCTTTATTTTGCTAAAGAATCTGAGCTTCTTGAACTTCTAACTCAAGCAGTTCACTCAAAGCAGTGAGGCCTCTTGTTGTTTGGTCCAACTCAGTAAGTGTTTGGTGTCAAGGGAATGGTATATGAAG
Source organism: Leucaena leucocephala (assembly GCA_037074615.1). Lineage (NCBI taxonomy): Eukaryota > Viridiplantae > Streptophyta > Magnoliopsida > Fabales > Fabaceae > Leucaena > Leucaena leucocephala. Next base: position 16,267,589 of record CM073562.1, read on the forward strand.
TCATGAACCATATCAACAAAATGCCACTCACTATTTTAACATCTTATTTATCTGAAGGGATCATGTCAAATCCCAACCACCTTAAAAAAGTAAATAAATAAAAAGGTTGATATCTTTACAACTTAGTTAGTCTCTTTTAAATAAAATAAAATTGCTCCAACAATCATGTTTTAATATCCAGATATTTTGCTTTCATACATGATATCAAGTTCCCAACATCACTCTCAATGGCTAAAAACATAGGAACAGCAGTTAAAGTTAACAACCAATCATAAATTATGCATTGTAGAATTTTTTCTGTGTTTGAGATATAGTAACTTAAAATTATACCATGGGCACTTACACAAGGAACTGCATAAAACGCAGTTTGTCATTTTGGCCATTTTTTTTATATTCATTCCAGAAATCACTATTAAAATTCGTGTGAGATTCTTCTTGCTCTCTTCCAGGATTCTTTTGCTAATGAATCAGCAAAGGGTTCCTTCTTTTCTAACCATAACCCAAAATAATGGCCGCTGAAAGAAAGATTGATGATTCATTAAAACCCAAGGTGATGCCTCACAGTCATCAACATGCTTTAGAGATCCCTTCCATTATCCTTCCGTTTCATATCAATCACAAGTCACGAAAAATTTTCCACCAGAAAATAACGGATAAATAGAAGGGTTCTGGAAAGAATATGAAAAATTATAGAATTACAGAATTCTATAGGAGTTCAAAAGAAAAGAATATTATACTAAGGGTGCATCAGCAAAGACCTCAGCCAGCATGCCATCCTCACTACCTGTCATGGCAAAAACTTCTGCATCCTTTTCTTCCTCATTCGAAATGTCTCGCCTTTCAAGCTTGGCATGACCGGCAATGTATATCATTTTCTGAGCTCTTTCCAATGCAATTCTTGAGTGCTTATTCCCAGCAATTTTTCTCATTAAAGAACAATTGCTCTTCAATCCGCACGAGGTTGCATGGAGAAAAATAAGCCTTACTGCAATCTTCCCAAGGGATTTAAACTCACTTAAGCAAGTTTCCCAAACAAGTCTACTACTCAGTGGGTTTGCAACTTTCATCTTCCCAGTCACTGGATCCTTTTGTTTCATCTGAACAGCCTGAGCATAAAGTGGGTCCAGCCCATCTGACCTCCACTTCATGAGCTCCATTAACACAATATGAGCTTCTTCTTTAGAAGCTAGCCTTGTCAATAGCTTATCTATATCTTTCTCTTGTTCACGTGTCAAGCATTTGAATGGGGGAAGGTACTTTCCACTTGTATCTTTAATCAAGTAGAGTGGGTCGAGAATAAATGCAGCTGACCATGCAGGGTGATAATTTTTTCTGAAACCTTTTTCAAGTATTTTCTCCACAGGTCCTTCCACTATGCTAAATTTTGCACACCACCCCTTCACTTTGGTTCTCAGCTCCTCCCAAAGAGGAAGGCATCGACCAATCAGTGGCCTCTCAGACTCCATGTCACGAACCATTCCTTTGATAAGTTTTACAAGTGAATAAACTGCCTCCAATTCATTCCAAAACCTATCACTTTGAGTCATTTCAGCAACTTCCCTCGCCAGTGGATCCTCCATGCATGTTACCTTAAACGAGTTCTCCAACGTAACCATTTGGATCACTCTAGCACAGCTCAAGATGTCCTCCAACATAGGAAAGACAGATGCAAAGTTCTTAAGAGGATCACATTTAGGCGAAGGAACACGAAGCAACCCAGAATACTCAAGCTCCTGCATCCGGAACTTGAGAAAACTATTCCTGACATGGGATTCATTGTTTACAAAATTTGCAAGCTTTAAGCAATTTTCAGTGACAACCCTGAAAAGTGGGAGGTCGTTGTTAAAATCCTTGATTAAACTAATGAAGCCCTGAAGCTGACAAGGGATATTTACCATCCAATGATTTTGAATCTCCAAGTTCCTTAATGCGTTGGTCTTATATTTGTCCGCTACAATTCCCGCACATCTCTGCAAAGAACTTCCACTTATACTCGTGATTGTTTCCCACAAAATCTCCTCTGCATATTTGGGAGACACAACTCCCCCGCTAAAGACAGCCTTTTGGAACACACTAGCTCCATTCGGAAGATTCACAGTAAACTTAACCAAATTGTCACCTCCACAACACAAGCTATACCAATTATTGTTCTTCCAACCTTCACTAGCTACTTGGAAAAACATTGCATCTCTTATTTTGGCTTCTGACTCAATCTCAGTCTCATTGAACTTGGCGTCAAGTCGAGGACCCGATATCTCACGACGCAAATTTGTTGGCAGACCCACTTGGTTGAGAAAGGCTTGAAACTTGGGGTGCTCAAGGGTTGATAAAGGCACAGAACCACATGACTCGTAGAACCAATCGGCGAGCAATTCTAGAGCAAAGTTAATCTGTTCCCTGCTCAAAGCAGGACAAGGAGAGGTCTTGGGACTCTTGAGTCTCTTCACACTATCTTCAAACATGGCTAATGCACATAAATCTTCCTTCCCACCCGACAAAATCAAATGTTGTTGATTTGTCCCCGTGTTAAGTTGGGTTGGTGAATATCCCAGTTCGCTACAAAATCGAGAGGACTCAACCAACGCTAAGGAATGATTTTGATAAGGAGAAGTAACAGCCATGTGAGAAGAGCTTCTCTTTTTGTTGTGGTGGTTGTTTGAATTAGGCAAAGCCACAGTAGATATGGGCATAGCCGAAATTGAAGAATTGGGTCTCAAACCAGAGCTGAAATTGGGGCATGTTCCTCTCTTCAAGTGCTCCGAAGCAGTTCTCGATGGGTTTGAAGCAGAGAAAACGGAATCACATAAGGAACATTTGAGCTTCACGGATTTGGGAAGGCCAGAATCGGAGTTCCGAATCAGAATAGGCTCCAAGTGTGCCCAGTACCAAGCTCCTTTGCCCTTTAAGGCTTTGTTCCGCACAGTGACCAAGCCTTCGTAGCGCTTGTTCACAGCCTTGATGGCGATGTCCTCGACCGCGACCACGGCGGAAGGAAGCGGGTCAGTGGATGTTGAGTTGGTGGAAGTCATTGCACAAAAGGAGCTGGAATTGATGTTGATATTGTGCTTCTCTGGTTCTCTGAGATTCAAGGTGAGGACGGGGCTCTCATATGAAGTTGAGCTTGTGGTAAGTGCACCAAGTTGACAGTGGGTTTCGTTTTGGAGCATTTAGCCATAAAGGGTCACGCACCAACGTGACGGAGCTTCTGGGTTTCGCCGGTGAAACAAGAAGTGAAGATGGGAATTGTGAAGTGTGGATGGTGCAAAAGGAGGAAAGCGTACAAGTACAAAGTGGTGGTTGAAGAACTATGGTGCTGAACAGTATATAGTATATATTGAGGTAGAGACAGAAAGACGAGTGAGAGAGAGTTACAAGAAGAAGAGGAGCAGGAGGAGGAGATTACAGCGATGGGAGATAGGAGAGAAAGGTGGGGAGGAGGAGGAGGAGGAGGAGGAGGAGAGGAGTGTGTTTGTTCAGGGGTAGGGGACTCACAGCATAACGAGCCAACGAAATTTGTATTTCTTAACCCAAAAAAAGGCGAACTTTAACTTATTTTATTCTTTTTTCAAGTTTCTCGTGGGGATTTTTTGGGAATTAAGAAAAATTACGTCTGAATATTGTAACTTGACAGACTTTTTAAATAACTGCTAGGTAGTCAAATTGAGAGAGTCTAGATATATAGATTTAGTGGCAAAATGTATCCAGTTTAAGGAACCTTCTCTTTTCAAAATATTTATTTGAATTGAAGATAATGTAATATAGCTTCTTCAACAATTTAAATTTTAGCTTTAGTCATTACTTCTCTAATATTTTTATAATTCAAATAGACACTTATAATTATTTAAAATTGAGCAGTTAAACATAATACATAAAACTGTATTTTATCAATTATGTGACTTGTCATAACAAAATTAGAAAGACGAATACTAACAATTTAAAATTATATAAATTATAGTCTCTTATTTATATTCTTTTTTTTATATTTCACTAGATTATATGGAAAGTTATTGAAATTTGTACGCTGCTTAAAGTGTAGAACATCCCCCAATATGTTCTTAGACTTTATTAAAATAATTTGACAATGTTGTCATTCAACACAACGTTTTCCAATTTCCATACATCAAACACATAACAAATTGTTGCTTTTGCCTATGTATGATGTACAATCAACATGGTTTGTTACAAACGTATCCTAATCGTTGTTTGTAATCAAGTTGTGATTTTTTCACAACATTTATGTATCTATATAATAATAATAATAGGAGTTGATTCGAGTAATAAGTGGTTCAGTATCCTTTAAGTAAGGTCTCGAGTTCAAGTTTTAATATATACAAAAAAAAATCTCTGTTGAGAGACTCACCTACCATAACTAAGTACGAAACACGAGTCAGATTCAGATATAATCAAAGTAAAACTGAGTGAGCAACAAATATATATATATATATATATATATCTATGTAATACAAAATATAATTGTTAATAGGCTGTAAATGATACAATTTATTTATTTTTATAATATTTACATAATCTTATTATTAAATATTCAATTTTAAAGTTTGTGACTATTTTTTTTAATATATATCTTTTTTAAAAATTAAACTTAAAATTAAAAAAAAAAAGTTAACAAAACTTTACATTTATTGAACAATTTTATTATTTTAGATTATATGTAAAATATAATATCACAATCACAAAGCCCATAATATTAACGTCTTCATGAAGTTACTAGCAACCACCACTTCATGAGACCTTCCAAGCAAAATTTGAAATATCAGAGAATCCCATGCATCACATTCATTTATACAATCACCCCTTAAAAGTTCCCTATCAAATTGTTGCATTAAGCAGCCCTCTCCTAATTCAACCCAGTTTAAGAGACGACAACTTGTGTTCATGAATTAAGCAGCCCTCTCCTAATCTTCTTATGATCTTCCTTGAAAAATTTCTGTCACACTTGAAATTCACATAAATATCAAATTTCCCATTTTATGTACATTTCGTCCAAAGATCCAGTTATCCCCGTATCACTTATGTAAGAGTTTTAATATATGTCAAATTAAAATATTAAAAATTGAATTAGTCATTAAATAAATTGATGGGGTGGTTCAATTGTAATTAAATTAGAACCAATCCCATTATGACTAAAATAATATAATTAAAAAATATAAAAATATTTATATATAACTCTGAAATAAATAGAAAATTTAAATCAATTGATTAGTCTAAAATCTTTGATTAAAATAATCCTAATATTGATTTGTTGATTCATTAATCATATTAATTGATTCAAATTACGTTTTAATATCATCTACCAAATAGAAACAAAATACTTACTTGTTATAGAGGGTTAAAACGTGAGTGTAACCCATTTTTTATGTGCAAGGGTTAAATAGGGTGGTAAGAAAATAATTTTTATTATATATGCTGAAAGATCATGTAATTTTTTTAAAAAAAAAAAGTAAAAAGAAAAGAGACGGGACAAAAGGTCAAAGCTAATTGAAGCATGTGTTGTGGTTGTTAAGCATATGAGGTGTGTGTTTGGTAATCTCAAAATCAAAGTTTTAAAAATAAATGGTGTAAATTTTAATTTTAAATTTTTTTAAAATAAATAATTATATTTTTCTAATTTTTTTTTTGATAAAATTATAATTTAAAACTATAATTTTGGATAAATTACTGAAATTAACTTTTAAAATAGTAAAAAAATGTATGAATTACTCAATTACTATTTTATTCTTATTTTTTTATACTATCTCTCATCTTTCTTCTCTTTTCTACCATCTCTCATCTCTTTTCTCTACTCTCTATTATCTCTTCTCTATTTTTTCCACCATCCCTTCTCCACTCTCTCTCATCTTTCATATTTTTAATAAAATCATACCCTTTTTAATAATTTTATAATTATAAAAAATTTTTTAGTAATAACTATCTAAATATTATTTATTTAGAATCACTTTTTTTTATAAATTTTTTTATAAAAATTATTTTTTTAAAATTATTTAAAAATCTTTTTTTATAATTTTTTTATACTCTTATTCAAATAGGTCTGAGGTATATTTTAGGAAAAAAGTATAATGTTTTATTGGCCTTTAAACCCAAAAAAAAATATTTTTTGTGAACTTTGGGAGCCCTTAATGCCCAAATTATGCAGAGATGTGCTCAGAAGCAACCCCTATAATTGGCCGCTTTTTGAAATTTCCCCCCCTTTTTTTAAATACCTTTATGTTGAGTATTTTATCATTTTTATATGAAAATACATAATTTATTTGAGTAGAGCTTAAGACAATCAACTGATTCTACAGTTACCACAAAATGATAAATAATTTATTTTTTATTCAAACTTATTTTTAAAGCAGCTGTAGATGCATTGGTTATCAATGCCTTTTTTTTAATTAATTATGATAATCATTAGATTCATTGCATGAATGATTAGAAAAGTCCAACTTCCAAATTGAGAAATTCAGTGTTAAACTTGAAGCTTCAAGGGATTAATATTAAAATATCTTAAAATTTTCATGTAAGCCATGAATTTATAAATCTAAAATTATTCTAACAATTATTGGGATAAAAAATTAGTTTAAACCCCTAAATTATAATTTTTTATTAACCCAATGATTTATTATAAAATTAACCCTTAGAACTAAATTATTTTTAGTAGTTTCTAGATAATTTCTTGACCTAATTTTTTATTTTTTTGAAAATTAACCTAAATACTATTTTTGTGAGTTAATTAGGCATCAATGCACCCATGTGATAATGTGAAAAAATGATGGTATAAAATAAAACTTTTTCATGAATTATGAAATATCATTACCATTCATGATTGCATAATTCATTTTCTCACATGTGCCTTTAATTACTAATTATTAATATGTAAATATATATATTATTAGTTATGAGTAAGTAAGGTACGTCAGATTTCAAAATTCAAACACTCATCAATTTCATATGTTAACTTTATTTTTTGGAGCTGATCCGAAGATTCGGCTTTTGTAATATTGTAATAATTAAAGTGTCTTTAGTTCTACGATAGCTTCACTTCCTTAGTAAACACACCATAGAACAAACCCATTAATTTAATATTTATATAATACCATTTCCTCCTCTCTTCACCTATATTAATTTTCTTTTTCCTTTTTTTTTTTAAAATCTCTTACATAAATGTAATAATTAATATCAATGTCAATATTATATATCCAACAAAAATCACCAATAAAAAACAATTTTCAAACTTTGTATTTGGCACGATTTGATTTTACTAATACAATCAAATTTGTTGGTGGGAATAAAAATAAATTTTAGGTGAACCCATTAGACAACCTACTTCAGAAAATCTAAGAAAATGAGAAACACGACAAAAAATATTATCAGGCTTCTAATTTTTTTATATATATATATAATTGAGAGATACACCCAAATATAAAGTATATTCAGTTAAGGGATTATCATTGACATAAAACAGTAGAATTAAGAATTTTATATAGAAGTTATAGAGAAAAAATGTGGTTAGCTCTATATAGTAGAAAGATAATGAATAAGTGTGTAGCTTATTAATAGTGCAAATCCAATCTTTGTTAAAATAACTTTGGCAAGTTAAAATGACTTATATTCTTCGAAAGCTCAAATATATTGCTAATTTGTTGGCTAAAAATAGTTTATCCACTTTTTCTTTTTTAGAAACTTGTCCCTCTGGATAAATTAGTCTATTGACAGTTTGGAAGATAATGGTCCTAGAGGCTTAATAAATTTAGGGTCCAAAGTAGCCTTGTAATTTTTTTTATGTTACAATGTAATAGATTTTATTATTATTATTATTATTATTATTATTTTAGTACAAAAATTTTTAAAAAGTGGTTAGACTCATATACGATCCAAAGGAAAGGTGACGTTTTTTTTCATTTTAGGCGATACCAATGTCGGATAAAGTGAACTGTCTATTATCCTCAGGGATAAATCTAAGCACCTATGAGTTAAGATGTCTCTCAAAGTATCAAGACTAGAACCATAATAAAATAATATTTTTTAAAGAATAAATATATTATAAATAGTTATCCGTCTCATTCTTTTAACTATGGAAGATGGGTCAATGTAATGGATTTTAAATTTCTAAGTAGTTGTAATGTCCTGGATCTCCAACTTTTTGCACTAGATCATGCATTTGGGCTTTTACCCTAGCCCACTTGAACGTAATCTTGGTTCATATCAAAAACTGTAAAATGCATTTTTGACGAACAAAATTGAAAAATGTGGTTTGAAAACTTTTATATCCTAAATTTTAAAAAGATTTATGACCTAAATTTTAGTTTAAAATATTTTAAAATAAGTAGTTATATTTATTTATAAGTATTTATAGAATAAATTATAGTTTAAAACTAAAATTTTAAATAAATTACTGAGATTAGCTTTTGGAATACTAAAAGAGTTTTATAAACTATCAAATTATTATTTTATCTTTACTTTTTTTTACACACTCTCTCCTCTCCACTATCTCTTCTCTCTCTTTCCTCTATACTATTTTTAATAAAATTATACCATTTCTAATAATTTTTTAATTATAAAAATCTTTCTAGTAATAAATATATAAACACTTATTTATTTATAACTATTTTTTTTCATAATCTCTTCTCCAAAATCACTTTTCTAAAAATTGTCTAAAAACTATTTTTTTCATAGGTCATTTTTTAAAATTCTATCTAAACACATACCATATCAAATTTCATAATCAACAAACTGGTATAATTGATAAATAGTCGAGTCCTTAAAAGCCTTGGCATATGCAAAAATTCCTATTAGGAGACTCACCTATAATAGTTAAGTACACGATGCGGGTCAGATCCTAATGTAGTTGAGGCAAAGCTCCAGTGAACTGAGTTGGCAAAAAAAAATGATGTCATGTATTTGAACTATTCCGTGTATATAGAAAATACTTTATTGGAAGAGTCAAAACTAACTTTAACGATTATTTTGGGAAGATTAATCTCTAGTTATCGGCTGGAGTATATTGCTTGAATTCTATCAAAAGAAAATATCAAATTTCATATTATTTATATATTTTATTTAAGATATTAAATACTCCTCAAGTTTTTAATATAATATTTAATTAGAGAATTAATCTTAATTATAAATATAAGATATATTTCGTATATTAATTAAATTTTCTTTAAATTATTACTATTGATATTTTCTCAATAATAATAAATTAAAAGAAGGAAAAAATAATTAAAAAAAATAATGAGAGTCTTTTTTAAAAATTAAAATATCAATTAACTTAATTAATTTTTTTAATTTAATTAACTTAATTAAATAAATTATATATTAATGACTGAACGGGTATTATATATCATGAAATCCATAACTAGTTATACATTTAAAAGTCCTTTAAATTTATATACTATCTAAACATCCTTCAGTCTACTAAACTATTTTTTTTAAAAAAACTAGATATTTCTCCTGTTCCTGTGTGTTGCAACGTTAATAAACTGATTTTTCTTAAAGATTTATCTAAATATAAATTGCAATAGTTAACTTTTATCGGTGGTCACTTTCATCTACATCAATGGTGATCCAGAGTGAAACATCTAAGGCAAATTTATTTCCTCATGAGATAGAAGAATACTTTCAAGAGTTTAGATGATAACAGATTCAAGTGATGATGATACGATAAAGCAATATTACAGTCAAGTCATGCCCGTAGTAGAGTATCTAATTCAATGTTAGCGTACGTGTTTCAGCCCAACTTCTGTTTTTTTTAGTATATTAAAATCAAATTCCAGAATGAAAATTAGCCCTAAATAAATATATGTATCTCATAAGTAGCATTAGAAGATTAATCCTTATAAGCTGCATGCTTCATTATATTTGAATACACAGTCATACAGACGTCCTCCAAGAAACTGTGCAACCTCTGGGTGCTTCACCTGCAAATTACATGGTACCAATCAGATTTCTCAAACATCAACAACAAGCCATCTGGTAAAATCTCAAAAAAGGTTCAATTTTTCATACAGTAAGGGGCAACTAAAAGTGGTAAATGGATTACCATCCCAATCTTGAGAGAATCACACTTAAACTGAGCATAGAGATTTGTTTCGATTCCACGACCCTGTCTCAAAGGAAAAAAAGGTAAGTTTCTAATATATTTTATTTTCTGAGACCGAGATGTCAGATTCTAATATCAACATCCGGAGATTTGTTTCAAGATGACATGGCTTAATACATTAAAAAAAAAAAAAACAACGTGGAAGAGGAACTACCGTGTTTCAATCATATTCCACATACCCGGTAAAATTTTCTGTAAATATACCACATAATGGAACCAGACTTTGGAAAGTCAGATGCCCCAATAAAAAGTTCACTTGATGAAATCCTAATTCCTTTATTAGCTACTTTGTTTTGATCATCATAGCCCAACAATGCAGTTATCTTGATCATTGTGATTATTATAATGGCAAACATACCATCCCTTCTAAGATGACAAGATCTGCATCACTGGTCAGATATGCAAGCTCTTGTGATCACCTCTCAAGTCAATGATCTAACAAATATATATGTGTGTGTGTGTGTGTGTATGGCCAGTTTATTTTCTTACAGGCAAATCATTGCCAGAGTTAGCAATTAAGAGATTTGAAGGATCGACCCCGTGGAGCTTTCCTTCTTCATCCTTTAGCTGATGACCAACATTATATTATACATTTAGCAAACTATATATAGTAATACCAAAAGTTTACCTAATGTGAAATTACCTTGGATATAATTTCAACTAGCTCAGGGTAAGTCACATCATTGATGAAAGGCAAGTCATTAGCAGCCAACACAAACTGAATTCAAAACAGAATCCCATAAATATTGCTGAAGGAAGGAGCTGTGCAAGAACAAGGTTTTTTTTTTTGGACCGAGCAAGAACAAGTGAAAAGCAATCTCAATTTCAAACCAATGTTTAAGGACAAGACTACCAAACACCTAAAACATGACAGTCATAGTAGCAATACATATTATGAACATCACAAAGAATTCTGTAGGTCAAATTACATAATTACTTGAAAATTAAATATAAGTTCAGTAATTAGTTTCTTGATGAAATCCTTTGAAATGAAAAGCAGAATAGCAAGAATAGCAGATCCTCAAGCTCTTCACCAAGGAAAAGAATGAATTCCAACTATTTCAAACTTCAATACATTTTTTATTGTGCTTTGTAGGAATAAAAACAGAAATTGATGTCTGCATACCACACTCCCACGCCGAAGAAGCTCCCTTGCAAAGGGTAAAATACCCAAAATGATGTCTGCACCAGAGTTATCAACAAATATGATAACCTGTCATTTTAGAATGAACAGATCAAGACACTATTACAACATAAAATATTCCAAAAGAGATGAAATCCAAGTTAGAATTGTTTCTAATAAAATATATGTATGTATATGCGTACATATATTAAACTTGCCTTCTTCCAAGGCTTCTTGCTCCATTTCATTTTGAAAGTGTCAAGGTCATCAATAACCCAAGGTCTAGGGACGAGATTTTGACAACTAGCTAAGAAGGACATCCCATCTTTAGAGAAAACCTCTGCTAGCTTCAAGAAATTGTAAAAAGATGAAGGTCATACATAAACTAAGCATTGTTATAATCATCAAAATGCTGGCATAAAAAAATAAAATATGGCACAACAAATTGTTTTCTGGGAAATGTCTAACCTCTGTAAGCTAACAAACCATAACATATTTAAGCTTTTCATATATCTGGTTTCCCAAGCAAAAGTTTTAGGCTATGCTTGCAATCATTCAAGGAAGATGATGCCAGAAACAACTAACCAAAAACACTGGCCAATACCAATTAACTGCAGGTAAGGAGCATTGATTTGAACGATGATTGGCCACACTATGGAGCCCATATCCACCAGAGGAACTAAGCCAGGCACAAAAGCAGGGAGACACGGGGCTTTTAATTTGAAACGGTAAATAAAAATATATTACAGACAGACATGCCTTAACAAAACAATACCAGCTCACATCAAGAAGCAGGCTTGGTTCAGTTTGGCCCACATTTTTCAGTATGTGGACTCATCTAGATGTCATTGACGTAATATAGAAAAATAACCAACCTGTGCAGAGCCAAGATCAAATATGTTTCCCGCAAAAATCCCTCTAACTAGATTCTCAAGTCGCTTGCCTTCATCTTCAATGGCATCATTAAGGCGAACAACATCCCCAAATAGGGAGATGGCTTTTGCATTCTCTTCATCCTAGTACAGACATATAATCAGGAAATAATTCACAAATCATGAGTAAATTAGAAGTAAAAGGAACATGTGTCAAAATCCCATTCTTATGGCTCCTTAATAAATTGATAACAGCATTTTTAATAAATCTTCTATAATGATTAGTAGATTTCGTTTTCAGTCTTCCAAATTTGGAAACAATGCCATTCAATGTCCCATTATCCTTATGCAGAACAGATACGCTGATGCTTTACTTCAGCATAAAAGACAATGAATTTCAAAATGAAACTTACCTTAACTTGCTTGAAGATATCTTTGAATCCCAGTTCTATAAGTACTATCTCACGAAGTCTGCAGAGAAGCTAGAATATCACCCGCCCCATATTATGAAGGGAGGAAAAGATATACCATCCAATCCATTTACATCTGTGCTCTTTCAGGGAGTTGGACAAATTAATTTAAAAAAAAAATCCAAAGAACATACTATGCAATCTGGAGGCCCACCATGACTTTCTGGGTCTTTTTTGAAATCTTCAAGTATCTCAGCATACCTTTTACAAGAAAATGCATTTAAAGTAAATAAGAGATCGTATAAATATCCTGTCATCAGGATAATAACCCTCCAAACCTAATTTCCAAAGGTATGCTCATCTCGATGTTGTTAACTAAAAACACACACAAACACACACACATAAATCTTTTCATGCGAGTAGGAAAAAAGCAGCACGAGATCACCTTTCAGCAAATTTTTCAGCTCTGGAACCAGCATCAGGAACAGAAGTATCACTCTCTGCACGCTTCCTGCATCGTATCAGATGAATTGCTGATGTAAACACATACGTTTGTTCTATAAGATTATATTAGAAAAATACATTGTATTTCTTAACCTTTCGAAGTCATAACTATTAGGGTTCATAGAGTTTAGTTGGTTACCACTTTAGTTACTTTGATATTTTCAGATGTAGGGGTACTTTATTAGCCTTTGTGTTTCCCGATTATGAGTTGTATTCTGGCTTGTTTCCACTGTTCAAATAAAACTAAGCCATGCTGCCATTGGAAAGCTGAAAGATGGTATCTTTTATGCCTTGTGATGGCTATTCATTCAAAAAGCATATAATTTGTTCAAACTCTACATCAATCAATCCTCTCAAGGCCTTGACTGGAAACGAGAAACAAACTAATCAATGCAAAGACTAAGGAACCCATCTCAGAATAAGAGCAGATATGAAAATGCACGAAGAAATATGTGAATTAAATTCTATTTTGGTGCACTACTACAGTCAAACGATCAAGAGCCAGTTTCATAAACTACATAAATAAGCAATTCTGCTCGTCACAAATAGTGCTTCGTTTTTTGATACAATTCTGGGATTCAGTTTACAAATAAATAAAGGGACTAAAAAAAGGTACTTGAAGGAAGGAATAGAATTATAAAAGAGATCAATCCAAGATAGCTCGGTAGGAGTAGGCTTGCGTGGATTATCCGATGGGAATCTGTAAGGAATAGTGCAAGCTCTGTAATTGGAATCGATCGGGGTCAACAACAATGGGAATTCTACCAGCTCCGATGCGCTCTCCATATTGGTTTCTCGTTGATGGTATGATTCCACAGTGATATAGGGGATGACTAAATAATATAGCACTGGTAAAAATGAGATTAAAGTTCGAATTTTGTTCCGAGCCGAAGCAAAAGAAACGCGATGTCGCGGAGGCGAAACGATGTTGCGCTTTTTACTGCGGCTTCTGGAGTATCTGCTTTGTTATCCTTTGTATTGCGTAGTCAATGAACATGCCAATTGTGCCCTGAACGGAGAACCGCGAATCACACTGAAGATCTTCTACGGGGAAATTCTGTGATAATGATTTCTCAGCAACTTCATAAACCAAAGTTCTCATTTTTAAAAACACGTGTTTTTGGAATAATGCACGAGCTACATTTGATGTTAATCTGATTTAGCACGTTTCGTAATTAATACTTAACACTTAATGTTTAATTACTTAATACTTAAATTAATACTTTATATTAATTAACAAATCATAACTAACAAAAAAATCATTTAAGTAATTAAGAAATTAATCCGATGTTTAGTTATGTTTTGGAGGATCTTTATAGTATTTTACTTTTTACGATTTTCTTAACTTTTTATAGAACATACTGCTTAAGATTTTTCCCTCTTGTCATATTTGTATAATTTGCTCAGTTTATTTTATTCAGTTTTTTTATAATGTTATTTGCTCTGAGTCTACGTAAAACTTTAGTTATTTTAATATCATTTTATCTTTTTATATATAAAAAAAGAATATACTGCTAACACTTTGTGTATTTTTTTTTCCAATATTTATCCTCCAAATCTCTTTGATACTTGTATTTTCATTTTTTTTTTCACTCGGACACTTTGGTATCTAGAGTTGTTCCACTACAATGATAACTCTTCCTCCATTAATTAAAGAAATATTTTACCCATTTTCCCTTAATAATATTAATATCATGTGATATGTTTTAGCAAATTCCATATACCATATTTTAATTAACAAGTTTTACCTATTGAAACACTTAATTTTCTGAATATTTTACACCTTAAAAGAAAAAGAAAACAAAAATGAAAGTCTACTATTAATATTAAAAAAATATTATTATTATTACATTTTTTTTTTATTACATTTTTCTTTGTTCAAGACTTGGGGCAGAGACGGCGCAATATGGCATATGCAAGCAGTAGTAGGGTTTTAGCCTTTAAGAGCTGTCAAGGGTTTTATGAGAGCTGCGAATTCCATAGTGGGATCCGGAACCCCTAACGTCATTGAGGTTTCACTGGAACAATGGGATTCTGGGGTTAGTCACTTCGATCTTTTTCATAATATTTTCTTATTTTCTTTCGATTTTCATTTATTTTTCCTCGTTTGATTACGGGCTAAGCAGCTGAGAGACCATCACTTCAATCATGGTTGCTCTTGCTTAACGAATCTAATGTTTTCTCTGCTAGATTTTTTGTTATTCCCTCAGCATCCCAACGTACCTCTTTTTTTTTTTTAATAATGAACCTTGGTTTTTATTTTCATTTCCTTTATGGAGGGATTTGCTGATTTTGATCTCTTGTTTATATGACGTCCTTTTCTTTAGTTGTAATCCTCCTTTGTAACCGCAGGCATTGAAGTGAAACCTGGAAAACCATATCCTTATCACGCGGACAATGTGCAAGGGAAGCTTCACGTAACTCAGGTCTCTTGCCTATTTAAGTCCACATACTAAATCGATGTTGTGTCTTTAGTCTTAAGTTCAATGATTTTTCAGAGTTCTGTTAGTCTAGTAAGCATAGACACCTCAAATAAGGAGCTCTGTCCATATCTATGTCCTGAGTTTACAACTTGCACTTTATAGTGTATCGGATACTCATAATTTTGTCATTTCGTGTTCATGCTTCTTTAGTTATAATAGCTCTTAAGGCTGTAATTTGTTTTCTTTCTGCAAATCAAACTGGGAATCAGGCTGAACTTTTGTGATGTTACATGCTTATCAGGAATTGAACATACTATATAGTAGATTTAGAATTATCATTGTCTTATCTTCACTTGTACAGTTAAACCCATTCCATAACAAGCATTGACAGAAAGTATAATTAGGCGATTACATGATTCTAGCACTTCTATACCAACTTAATGAGGAACTATTAGTGATTAGCATGCATATACATCCATTTATAACTGTATCCATGTCTGCTAAATGCATCAAAAATTTCAATGTTTCTAAATTTGCTTTTTGTTATCTTGAGTCAAACAAAGTTGATTGCTTATGTATCTCCATTTCCCTTCTTAATAATTCAGGCAACCTTGGGCCTTGGCTCATCAACTGAGAAAAGCATTCTCCAATGTTCTGCTGGACATAAAAATCCAGTCTTTTTGTGCTCATTGCTGCCAAATAGTACTGAGTCATGCCCTTTGAATCTTGAGTTTGATGAAGATGATTTGGTGGCCTTCTCAGTAATTGGTCCACGAAGTATCCATCTCTCTGGGTTTTTTGAGGCTGCTGATGGGGATGAACTTAGGGATGACTATGAGTAGTATCCTTTTAAAGAAGTGTCATTGGTTTTAATTTTTAATTTTGTTCACGTATATATAAATATAATTTTGATGAAAACCGTACATGATGTACTACTATTATATATTTTTCATGTTTCCCTATGACAATGTGAAAGTGATTCTTTTGGAGAGGATGTTGCTGATACAGACACAGATGAGTCTTCTGAATACAACACTGAAGATGAATATGCAGATGGCTTCATTGATGATAGTGATATTGACAGTTATGCACCTTCACCTATCCCAAATAGTGGAGGTAATTTGATTTTTTTGTTGAATCTTCTTTAAAATTACTGTGCATGTTTATGTTGTTATTCCTTACTGGTGTTTATAAGACGTTTTATATAGACAGATAAATCAGTATTAAATTAAATATAGTCTCAAATCTTATGTCCCATGGATCACATCTAAATATGATGTATGAGAAGCTCTCAAATCAATGTTTATTGATGAAATGTTACTTTATTATTGGTCGTTCTTTGTACTTATTATATTCAATACTAAACATTGACCAGATAGAATTTCAAGTCATTAAGTATGCCTACGTTATTTTGCGTTTCTCACCTTTCCACTATAATCTTTTCAATGTATCGCAGCTATACATAGTAATCATTCCATATGATGCATCATTCACAATATCTTTTTAACATATTTTGAAATAAGCAGATGAACTTTATGTAATTTATTGCTTTTCTTACAGTTGTAATTGAGGAAATAGTAGATGATGATAAGCCTGAAAGTGGAGATAATACTTCCAAGAAGTCGAAGAAAAAGGTTCAAATGCCCAACTCTAAGGACGGCAAAAATTCTCAGCAGCAAATTGTTGTCAGAGGCGATAAGAGTGTCCCTGTTTTGGAAAGTGAAGATGAAGATGGTTTTCCAATTTCTGCTTCTCCGAAGGCAGAAGCAAAAGAAGAAAAGACGCATAAGAGAACTGAGAAAGCCAATAAAAAGAAAGTGAAAGATGATGATCATGCTGCCACATTGAAACGAAAAGTTGAAGGTGCTGACAAAGATGAGCATCAAGAAGGGTGGGATACTGGATTAATTGCTTATGAGAATTAATTTTATTGACATTTTCTATCACTCTTAGGAGTAAGGGAAATGAAAACGCAATAAAATTGGGTTACAAGAAATAGAAGACTTGACTTTGTTTTTTTTTTGTTTATATACTGCTGCTGGAAGGCTGTGTTGCGCTAAATATTTCTCATGATGATTTCAGGAAAAAGACAAAGAAAAAGAAGTTGAAAGAACAAGGTAAAGGGGACAGTGCCAAAGTATCTGATGATAGCAATGAGACTCATGATGCTAATGCAGATGGTAAACATCCTGAGGAGGTGAAAATAACACCGAGCCTTGATCATGTTTCTCATGCTGAGGTTGAGTATGAAGGAAATGTATCAAACGAAAAGTAAGATCTTTGATTTGGTTTGCTCATTCTATATCCTTGTGTTTTAGTAAATTAGGCAAAGAAAATTGTATAAGATGTCGACTTTCTCTTACCTAGGGAATCCTCTTTAATGTGAAATTAGGTCATATTGCAGTCACTTGTGCAGAAATCCCTCCTTTAATAACAATATTGTAGATTGAACTCATTAAGTACTCACAAAATACAAGCTTTTCCTCCTAGAAACTCTGAATAGCCTATAATTTGAAGTTGGTCAAACCATTCCAATTGCAAGCTAATGCTAATGACTCAAAGTAAGGGAGGTTTTGGGGTTAGAATTTGTAGATTTGATGAGAGGTTGAAATATAATTTGGAACTAGAAGGGATGTGATCTGATGTGTTGTGAGTTTGTGTTTTAAGAATGTTAATGTGGTGAATGTAATTTACTTTCGTAACTAATCACCTTCTTGTACATATGGACAGAATTCTTGATGAGAAGAAAAAGAAGAAGAAGAAGAAGAAGACTAAGGATGAAGGGGTAACTAATGCGGATCAAACTTCCACAGATACGGGAAATCAGAATATAACCACTTTTGAGAGAGGAGAGGAGGAAAAAGAAGCCAAGCCATCTCAAATAAGAACCTTCCCAAATGGGTTAGTTGTTGAGGAACTATCCATGGGTAAACCGGATGGCAAAAGAGCTACCGCCGGAAAACAGGTCATTCATTATATTGAGCTTATTGATTTTTACATGGTTGAAATGTCTAAATGATGTTTACGTGTGTTATGTCCATTCTTGCATGAGAACTTATATTTTATGTATGACAAATTTCAATATTTTTGGAGCTCACTTGTCCATGAAGTGATGTCAGATAAATTATTCAGAATTTTGGTTTAGTGATATAGAGTAATTGCTAAGAGATAAGTTGAAAGGCATCCTGAATTAAGCACCTTTGTTAATTATTACTTTATCCATAGTTGATCTGATGTTTCTGGTATAGGGCATGGTTCAATGTGATTTAAACTTGCTGCACTGTAAATAGAAAAAAGAATAACCTTTGACATTGGCTATAGGCATTTTCGTTGGTATTTCACGCATAGCCATGATGGGTATAACTACAAATGAATTTATGCATGTTTCATCACTACTAGAATGTAATAATTTTTCTTTAGAGTATCGGTTTCTTTTCCCCCACTTCTCTAATCTGTTCAACTAATTATGGGATCTTGTTTTCTTTCAGGTCAGTGTTAGATACATTGGCAAACTACAGAAAAATGGGAAAATATTTGACTCGAATATCGGAAGAGCGCCCTTTAAATTTCGCCTTGGTACATATTTTATTGATGTGTGGTGAAAGATATCTGAACTTGCATATTATCTTCCCCTAATTTCTTTCTTATTTGCAGGTATTGGGCAAGTCATAAAGGGTTGGGACGTTGGGGTCAATGGTAAACTATACGAGCTTTCCTTGAATTCTGATGACACTGATATGCCTTTATATTTTGAAATATACATTGATCTCCGTTAAAATAAAACGTTATGTTACACTTGAGTCCAATTTTAAATTTTCATTAACTTAAAGTACATTTTCTTCCACTAAATTGGATGGAGGGTATTTTGATATTAAAAAAATTGGACTAAATATAAATAGAAGGTATGTGTAAGTTGAACTAAATTTAGGAGAAATGTGTAATTAATTAATTTTTAGAGTTGTCACAACTCACAACATTCCTTTACTGTAATTATCTTTTTTTTCAGGTATGAGAATTGGGGACAAAAGAAGAATCACAATTCCACCATCAATGGGGTATGAATTTGTCCCATTTTCCTTGCATTTGGCTTATCCTCAACGGCCCCATTTTAACTAATTAAATTTCCCTTTCGACATTAG
The DNA here is from genome assembly GCA_037074615.1 of Leucaena leucocephala. Classification (NCBI taxonomy): domain Eukaryota; kingdom Viridiplantae; phylum Streptophyta; class Magnoliopsida; order Fabales; family Fabaceae; genus Leucaena; species Leucaena leucocephala. The sequence goes on from CM073562.1 coordinate 16,287,159, forward strand.
ACTCTTTTAGCTCTTGATTGTTTTAATCTGGTTTTGCTGCTGAAAATTGGTTACCTGATCATAAATGGGATATTATATTTATAACCCCTTAATTTGTATTTAAATGACTCTGGTAATCTAACGAAGAGCTTCTTCTCTAGAAGCGATGCTCTTCAGTTTCAGCTGCAATTCTGATTTATTATTCAACCAAGAAAGATGAAACTTTCCTGTGTATTTTTTGTGCTAAGTTTAGTTATATTTGTTGCTACAGTTATGGAGATAAACGTGCTGGGAGCATACCTCCAAATTCTTGGCTTGTATTTGATGTTGAGTTGATCGATGTTCGCTGATTCCTTCCATTGGGGCAGGAAACAAGCCCCCTAAATTTACACATTTGCCACCATCATAGGCGCAAAGTGTCAAATATTTTTGTGAGTACAAGTTTTGAATGAGTTTGGATTGAACTAGTCCCACAAGATCCAAAAATAGACCTAATACAGTTTTGCCAATGGAGTTGCATTTTACTTTGGATGACATAATTCGATAGCCATGATTAGATTCAATGTTGCACATCAAGATGAGTTCTGAACACGATGAATCTGTGAGGATTTTTTTTGTTACCCGTTTTCATTAGTGTTACAGTAACATATTTTTGCCCCCCAAAACAATGACGGTTTTCTTTTTGCTGCTTGAAATGATCTGTGTATATCCGTTCGATGAATTTGATGATCCCTCGGAATTAAGAACTTAAAATGCATGAATAATTTATCTGACAAGTTAGAAATCGTGTCCCGAAATTTAGTAATTACACCTCCATTGGATTTTCAATCTAGGTATTTTGCTCCAGGGCGATCTATAAAATATATAATAATTTGAATTTTTTAAATATACTTATGTTTATCTAAACTGTTGAAATGCGCCTTATACATACACACACGCATACATGCATGTATGTATGTGTACATCCACATCCCAGTCAGAAAGGAACGTGGGAATTCCACTTTTGATTCTCGTGTCTCCCGTCATCATAATGATTATTATTATTCTTTTGGTGAATAGATTTCCTGTTGATTCTGTCACTTAAATAAGTATCACAAAGTTACCAGAGTCGATCCACGATGTATATCTAGTTTCAAATGACAAGCATCACCGACGTTAAACAAATTTAACACACAAATGCACAAGAGACTCAGAAGCAAGAAGCCAAAATAACGAGGTAAACCTTGATGCAACTTTTCCTTCCAACAACAAATGATATAGTGTTACAGTTCAGAAGACACCCGCGTCCCACTCAACATTTCAATCATTCAGAACCAATGTAAAGAAACAAAGGAAGAAAATGGCACAACATATTACCTACATCTAAGTGTTACACTACAGATACATCATAAGAACAGACACAAACATATTTCCTAACACCTAAGTTTTAATTGGGTACAAGAGTTAAAACACTCATCTGACTGTATCAAGGTCCTCTTGATCCGGAACCTGACAGGTTAATTGTCAGCGTCAGAGAAGAGTGAGTGAGCCTAAATGGTGGCGACTTGGGAAGAATATTGCATTACCAGTAGCCATGTTTAAGCAGGAATCCCAGCGCTTGATAGGTGGCTGGTATTGGACTCCTTCTCAGGCAAGGGCGATCTATTATCGGTCGACGAGTCCCTGGAGCCTTGAACGTTGTTAAAACAAGCAGCACTGTGTCCTTGAAAAGCCACAGGTGTTAGAATAGGCTTTACTCCTCCAAAACTAACATGCAATTCTTGATCAGAGACAGGACTAAAATGGGGAGGCGTGACCATAGATATGTAATCCACCTTCTGCTTCTTGTGTTTGTGTTCCTGCTTGTGACCTGGAAGGAAACTGCCCACGACAACCTGAGGCATAAAAAATGTTTACCGGTGTCAAGTGTCATTTCAACTCAAAAGCCTTGATCTACTCAGTGAATCTCATATATAATCTCTAAATTGCCCCTCACAAGAAAGCTCTGAGGTTAGAGTTTGGAGAACTCAGACTAACATAGCCAAATGTTGAAATTCAACATAATGAAAGACTGCAAGATTTGGTCATAGAACCGTGCTTGAAATATTATAATTTTGTAAAGAATATCCTCTTAAAAATAAGATAGTGTACCTGCACAGGGCCTGCAGCAACTAATAGACCAGCGAGTCCACCCCCAACGACTCGACCATCTGGACCTACCAAAGACACACTCATTCCACCAGATCTGCTCCTTGTCACTCCATTCTCAGTTGGCATAAATGAACCAGACAAAGAAAGAATCTCAAATCGTCCCTATAAAAAAGCACCAAATAACCCACTAATAAGGGAAGATATTAAAAAAAAACTAAAAACTAACTACGATATCTACTCATGGTACAACGCCAGAAAGAGCGGTTTTCATTTAGACAGAGTGTTAACGTTACATATTTTAAAACCCATTTACTGTTTTCACTCACCTCATAAGTTAAAGTACCACCAGAGGAAGTTGGTTGTCGAAGTGCTACATTTGAAATCATGCCATTTGCAGAAAGAATGCAAATGGCACGGGATCCTTGTTGAGCGAAGGACATAACCTTCATGGTGACATCCTATGACAGAACAATGGAAAATCAGAATACAACACCATAATTTTCCTGCATTCATAATCTTCAAGAACAGTGATACAATTCCATTGATTCTTATCATTATTAGAATGTCGTACCTATACATGCAAACACTCATTCCAATTCACTGAAGCATATAGTTAACACTACTCTTTGTATAAAAAAAGTTACTACCGCTTCCAATTGAAGACAAGATTGTCATATTAACTTCTCTTTTTTTTTTATAAGAGATGCAAACATACTAGACTAGTTGTCATGTTGAATCATTAATAATTACTATGAAGCAAACAATTTCAATCTCACAAGCTATTATTTCATAGGTTGTTAAAGGCATGTCATAAACATTGGCAAACATGTAGGCATAGGTAAATACATACACATTTTATTCAAAATACATAAACATATAATTAAAAACATACATTTTCCATGCAAAAATAGGAAAATATAATACGTCATGTGTGGTTAAGGTAATTTACGTTTGACAGGTCAGATTAATAAATATGGCATGTTAAACAGTAATTGAAATGATTAACTTTGCATTTCTTCTATATCATGCATAGACAATAGAATCTGACCAATTCATGATATATAGAGATAAAAGGTAAATGAATAGAATACCTCGCCAGCATTAACAGTGAGTATATGGGGTGTAAAATTGGCACCAACTGAGTATGCAAGTCCATTACCTATAAAACATGTAGATAGATAAATGAATAGAGAGACAGACAATAACTGGTTGCTAGTTGAGAATGACACTTTCTAGTACACGATCCTGTCGCACTTATTGTTTCGTTAAATAAAAGGAATTCATGACATCAAACCAACTTCATGCACCATCCAGAAATATGCAACACACTTTTTACTTCTTTCAGAAATAAAATAACCACAACTGCTTTCTCAAAAAAAAAAAAGCACATAGGGGCAAGCATGTTAAGAACTCTGGCCCTAAACAGGAGTTGCAATCAATGTCATATCTAAACTATTTAACTCTGTTGTACATAAATCTATTTTTTAACCAGACAACTAAAACTGTGTCAAAACAATTGGAACCAGCATAGAGCTTTTAAATATAAAGAATTAGTATGTCCTGCCTCAAAGCATGACAGTATAGAGCCTTGAAATTTTTAAATATAAAGAATCAGCATGTCCTGCTTCAAAAGCTGAACATAACGAATTAATTAACTAACATAAAATTTAAAAACTGTCATCCCTGAGTTCACTCTTTCATCCACAATAATATAAATAATTCCATTTTATCGAAAATCGTTTCCACCCAAAACTTCAATGAATAGTATCCATTTGAAATCATGCCATTTTAAGAGTAATACTTGCTCATCATTCTTAATTAGCAATATGCCAAGGTTCCAGGCTAATGATATCCGGCAAGGCAGGAAGCATGCTTTTAAAAAAAAAAAATTTAGAATTTGGGCAGCAGGCATAGAGCCTGAGCTGGGAATCGAACCCCATACCTCGTACCACCAAAGGCATATCTTGTGTCATTAGACCAAATAGTTTTCGGCCTTTAAAAATACCTTTTAGTTTGAGGTTTCTACCGGGAAACAACTGAACATGCCAGCCCCTCCTTACAGCAGATCCGAAAGGAATCTAAGCTACAAGCGCCCTTATACCATTATAAGGACACAAATCCAATCCCAGAAAATAAATATGCATTGAAAACCAAGATCTGAGGAATTAGCTAACTGTTCACATGGTTGGATATGTACCGAAAGAAAAAGTCAGATAAGATTCCTATTCCTCAGAAGTAAATGACGAGGCTATAAAGAATCCAACCTATTTATTCCCCTCCTATGTTCGAGGAGACCAAATGTAACAGTAAAACAGACCTAAAACAAAGTTCAAGCAGTAACTGAAGTTAAAGACCAAAAGTGCGAGAAAATTTAAACTACCTGGTCCTGAACTTTCGAACTCATACTTATTAAACGACTTCTTTGACGATTCAACAGACCGCCCTCTGCCCCGCTTCCAACCGGAGAAGTCACCGGTCAACGGAATTGAAGACGAAATCGGCATCGGGGACAAAGCCAACGCCATTGAGCCATCGGGAGCATACTTCCTTGGCCTCCCTCTCTTCTTCTTAACTTCTGTACCAGGAGTCCCCGTCCCCGTCACCGTCGTCGGAGCACTTACAGGTGCCGGACCCGCAGCTTCGGTCCCGCCGGTGAAATGACCGGAGTTTTCATTCCTCGAAGCTATGTGAAAACTGTCCGGGGCATCGTTATCCTTCTGCAGAAGCCCAGAACCAAAACTCTCCTTTTCCTCCATTTATATAAATCAGAGAACAAAAGAAACACCAAAACCTCAAAAAATACTTAAACCCCACCCATTGAAGGATTCAGACCTTTTTTTTTCAACTCAAAAAAATAGATATACAATCTCGATTGTTGTTGCTTTCTGTAGAGGAATAGATTTGAATCCAGGAAAAGGAAACCCAGAAATAGTACAACAATGACGTTCGAGCTCTAAAAGAAAAACTGCAAGCTCACAGAAAACTTCAACAACTCAAAACCTTTTTCTTGAAATGATAAAACAGACGAAAAATATAGCAGTAAAATCGCAGAAGTTGAACTTGAACCTCTTCTGCGACAAAAACACAGTGCTGAAGCTCAAATCTCCGCCATTGCAGAAACTACAGAGCTTAAAAATTTCCAGAATTTCGAGAGAGAGAAAATATCAACAATTACAGAGAAAAATAACTGATCTGCTTCACAAATTTCTTCGGAGTGATATATGAATTTAGGGTTTTGCAGGAAAAGGAGTAGGAAATAAATAAAGTTGAAAATTGAACATTAATAATTAAACAAGATTAATAAAGTAATTAAATATTGGTAATTTAATTATTAATTAATATTTTAATTGCAAAATTGGGAGTATAGATTGTGGTTAAGAAATTGGTTCACGTCCGTCTTGTAAATTTAAGATTTATGACTTATTAAATGAATGTGAATAGAGATGCACCTAATTTGAATTTGAACAAATTAAAAAATGAATATCATTGTTTTTTCGAAAAGAGAGGAAATACTTTTTTATTTGAATTTGTCGTTTGTTTAATAAGATCTTTAAATATTTATTCCCACAAAGCTGTAAAGTTAATCTTCTGCCCATTCCCATTGCTCCAAATACTGACAAGTTGTTTATCTTTTCAGCGAAATTAAAGTTGACCAAAAATCTTAAAATTGAAAAGTCATTACTCACTAAGATAATCAAGAGAAATTAAGATAATTCATGTGAATATATTATAATATTTTTTAATATTTTCTAAAAAGATCTATAATATACAATGGTTTGGTATATAAAGAATGGATGGAGATGACGTTTATGTTGTCATGGGTGAAAAGATGTTACTTTAAGTATATTAAACGACACTTTAGCTTAAATTTAATCTGTAATTTTTTATAAATTAATTTTTTAATATAAATCTGACATATAATCATGTATAACCTGATTTAAAATCTGTTAAAAGAATATGTTTTATAATCATACTGTCAACTCTTTAAAACATACGTTAATAATATGCCCCTAATAAATTTCTATAGACTCTATAATATGCCTTATAATATACTTTTTTATATATTATATTTTAAAAAATTATAAATAAAATTCTTATAATATTAATTATTCTAAAATTAAAAAATATATTAGCAGGCTTCATCACATAATATTATCATAGATATTTCTTTTTGGTTATAAATAAAATTTAAATTGTAAATAAAATGTTTTTATTCCAAATATTACTTTCACCTTTCTTTCATGTTTGTTTAGTAAATGTGTGTGTTTTTTTTAAATAAATCATTTGAGTGTGTTTAGTGTCTGTTAAATTTTGGCGTCAATTAAATTATTTTTATAATCATATTAGCAATGAAAAATGAATCTCTTATTGGACAAAAAATGAAATAACAAAAAATTTTCTCTAAAATCTAACAGAGAGATAAAACAATTAGACCAAATGCAATGAAAACACACAAGAAGCAGCTGGCAAGTGTTTAATTTCGTGTTCAAGACTTTTTTCTTCTTCTTCAGGTTCTTAAGTGATATCTTAAATTTTTCGAAGGTCTGAATTTTTGATATCATTACTTTAGATATTTTTTTAACATTTATCTCTCTAAAAAAATATCTTCTCACGACTTTAAAATAGAAAAGAGATTCCTATGTGCCAAGTAATGAGATAAATAAATATGAATTTTTTTTATAGCCGTTAAAGTTTCCAAAATCTCATTATGATCCTTTTCTAAAACACCAAACTCTGTTCTCAGTGTCCACTCACATGTTCAAATTGTTTCACATAACCCATTCAAATGACAGTGTTGTTTGGGAAGATAAATAAATGCAAAATGTATGATAAAATTTCATTTCAATGACAGACCAATCATTCAATTAAATATGCACCAATCCCTTTCATTGATCTAAAAACAGGGTGCCACATACAATTCAGGAGATTCAGGAGCACTGAAACCACAAAGTGAGAAAAAATAATTAAGATAGAAAAATGGGTTAGTCTTGTCTGGGTTTGCCAGTTTTTGTTTTATATGTTGTAATCAGTTTTGAATTTTTATCAGTAACTTATTGGTATTGTTGACCCATTCTTAGAAAGAGTCCAGTTCCAGGCCCCTACATTGTTTTTGTTTCTCTTCTTTTTGTCCATAAGTCTATTTGTAGTATTGGGCATCAACCAAAGATTCTTGTTTTGGGGTTCCTTCTTCGTTTCCAATTTTTATTTTTTTTGTTACTTTTTGTAATAATTTGCAATGAATTAAAAGTCTTGTATTTATACTACAGTCATGTATATAATACCAGTAGTGCACATGAAAAAATGGAAATGGAAAATATTCAGTGTCAACACACTATAATGTCTACATACCTATGCATTGCTTAAAACACTCAAATCCATGCAATGCAAAAGTAAAATCATGTCTAATTATGGTTCAAAGCTTATGTGCCAATTTGAGGTTAACACACTATAATGTCTACATACCTATGCATTGATTGTTTTCGGCCAGAAAAGAAAAAGTTATTTACTTAACTACATCATAATTTAGAGGCATTTACTCACAATTTCCTTCAATAATTCTAACTGCTCAAACATGAGAATCAAACATATTTTTTTTGGTATAAAAGAAGGCAAACTCTAATGGTATGTGTGGTAGGATGGAAGAGTTTTTGATAGAAATAGAAATAGAAGTGGGAGTAAAAGTGGAATTAAGTTAGAAATGGGTTTTAAAAGTTTATTTGATAAGATAAAAATGAATATATAATTTATGTATATTTTTTATAACTTGGGGTAGAATGATCTAAAATATTTGTTTTATAACTCGAAAAGGGTTGAAGTTGTCCATAAGTTTATAATTTGAGGTAAAGTGATTTAAAATATTTTACTTCTATTTCTATTATTTCGTTTCACAATTTTTTTGATAGAATTAAATAACTAAATATTTTAAAAATAGAAGTGACTTCTATTGTAACAAATAAACTAGGGAAGTGGCATATTGCTCTCCCATTTCCAAACATCTCCCAAGTATAAAAATTAAAAATCGGGGAATTGCAATCCCAAGGCATCTTTGTAAACCAAGTTGTCATGTGTTGAGGTGCCATGTAAAAAATAGAGGTGGCTGTAAAACCATCAAGCATATTTTTATATGCGCAAAAATGAGAGACACGTTTTCAATAAATAAATAAATAAATGGCCGAAGGCCCAAAGCAGCAAAACAGTAACTAGTTAGAAAACTGCCAGAATGGAGAATCAGATACACTATATGTACATAATTGGGAAGGCAATTACAATTGAGTTAACATTTTCTCTACCTTAGAAGAAGTGGAATGAATGTTTTTTCCTTAAAAAAATGCTAAAACAAGGCAAATTCCCCTCCACACACATAGATAACATATCCCGAGGTTATTTTACTTAGCCATGTAACCAAATTCTCCCCACACATAGGTAACATATCCCGAGATTATTTTTTATCATTTTGATTACCTGTCCAATCAGTATCCATAAGCATTTCTACATTTCGTTTGTCATATTTTTTGAATAAGAGACATAGACTAGGTGAACCTTTCAGATATCTGAAGATTCTATAAACTTCATTTAAGTGCTTCTGTTTGGGGTTATGAAAGTGTTTACTCAGAACATTGATGGCATATGAAATGTCCGGCCTATGTGATAGATAAATCAACTCTCTTATGCATCGATATCTCCCCATATCCACATCATTTTCTAAGTCCTCATCATCACTAATCTTGTCAGCCCAAATAGGAGTATCACTATGTTTGAATCCAGCATGCATGTTTCTTTTAATAGATCTAGTATATATTTTTTTCTGCGAGATACTAATTCCTTTAACAAATTTGGACACTTCCATGTCCAAGAAATATTTCATTTTTCCCAAGTCCTCAACTTGGAACTCTTGATTAAGAGCATTTTTTTTCTAGTAATCTCTATTGAATTGTATCATGTGAGGATGATGTCATCAAAATAAATTTCTAACACCACAAGTTTTCCTCCTACTCTGTCCTTGTGTATAGCCTTACTTTTCAATACTTTGGTGAATATCTCAAATCATGCTTTAAGAGATTGTTTCAAGCTTCAACTTATATACTTGACATTCCTTCTTTCTAAGGAATCCTAGAGGCATCTTCATGCATACTTCTTTTAACTCCCCATTTAAGAACGTATTCTTGACATGCATATGATGTAGTGGCCAATCCAGATTAGCAGCAAGCGTTAATAGAATTTTGCTTGTGTTCAATTTTACCACGGGTGCAATGTCTCAATGTAATCCATATCATAAACTTAAGGAAATCTCTTAGCCACCAGTCGTGCCTTATATTTGTCAAGGCTTTCATTTACAAGGTATTTCGGAGTGAACACCCATTTATATTCGATAGCTCTTTTACCCTTTGGTAGCTCAACTACTTCCCATGTTTTATTTCTCTCTAGTGCCCCCTTTTGTTCTATTACTGGTTGTTTCCATTTAGGGCTTGCAAAAGGCTCATCTATATTTTTTGGTATTTTAAGTTGATCAAGACAAAAGCATGATGTTTAGATGATAAAGCATGATAAGAGACAAACCTCTCTATATGATGTCTGGTACATGACCTTCGTTGTTTTCTCACTGCTATTGGGAGATCAATATCATCATTTTGTACTTGTTATTGTTCAGGACCTGCTCCTGGTTTAGACTCTTGGTGTGCATAATTTACTTGAGCATTACCTATTGTGTTTCTGCGGGTATAAATTTGTCCCCACTTGTTAATGTCTCTCCTTGAACTAGTGTGTCCTTCAAATTCCTTAGGTTACTCTTGTGCTGGTATGTCAAGGGTATAGATTCTATCAGGTTATTGGTGAAGGCATAATGGTTGGGGTTCAAGTTCTGGTTGAGGTTTCTGAGGTTCAGTCTAGGGGTCCCTTGAACTGAAGATAAGGTATAGAAAGGAATGGATTCATGGAAGGTGACATCACATGTGACATAAAGACACTTAGTTAAGAGATCAAAGTATTTGTAACCTTTTTGGGTACTAGCAGGGCCGACGAAAATATATTTGACATTCTTAGGGTCAATTTTAGAAGTATGCTGAAGATTAACAAAGGTAGTGTACACAAAGACTTTAAGAGGATAGGTGTTTTCTAGGTAAGGTATATGAAAATGATGTTGGAGAACCTAGAGAGAGGTTTGGAAAGATAAGTGTACACAATATCCGATTGATTAAGAAGGTGGCCATGAGGATAACATCAGTCTAATAGGAACTAGGAACATGACTACTAAACAGAAGAGCCCTATCAATTTTTAGGATATGTCTGTTTTTGCGTTCAACAATGCCATTTTGTTGGAGGCTGTATGGATAAGAGCTTTTATGGGTATACCGTAGTCTTTGAGGAAATAAGATAGTGGATGGTTAAAATACTCGGGTGCCTTGTTAGCATGAAGGGTATGAATTTTTGTATCAAATTGGGTAAGAATCATATTATAAAAATCAACAAAAGGTTTGGTATACTTCAGTTTTATCATTTAAGAGAAAAATTTAACAGACACGAGTATAATCATCGATTAGGGTTATAGGGGATATTATACATGAATGAAGAGAGATCATAGGAATTGGATGTAATGGGGAGAAATCGTAGGAATTAATGAGGAGATATTAGAGGAGATTAAGGAGACTTAATTACCTGATTTTATTCTATAAATTCCATATTTTTTTGAATCCATTACATGTATATATGTAGCTTATCAGATTAGTGAAATACACAAGAATTCGTACAAAAACTTCTACTCTTATTCCTGTTGTTTCTCTACTGCCGTGAATATTATGTCTTCAAATCTGTTCACTCATTTGTTGCAAAATCTAACGGCACCATTCTGTCTAACGGTGGGTCCCATCTCACCTTAGTCAAAGTTATCAACCATGAAGGGTCGACCATTCTCATTATCCCGGACTGGGTGTGGGCGGGTTAGGCATGCCCAAATTGTAATGTCATACTTATGTTGTGGAAAACAATATGCAATTATAAACTTCTAAAATAATACCATATTTATATGTCTTCAAGAGTTAAATCATATTTATAATCTACTAAAAATAAAGCAACAAAAAGATAATAATTAAAGTATTAAAATTCATTGCATATAATTTTTTTTTGAAATCTAAGTAATTTGTAATTGTAACTTTTATCAATTTCCTAAATATTGACAATGATAAAGTATTTAAAAAAATAAAATAAACAATTATAATTTATAATGTAGTCATATTATAATTAATAAAGTTAAAAAAATAATTAATATAGTTATCAATATTAAAAAACGCAACTTACTTAATTAACTACTTATATTTCTAAAATGACCTTTTAGTCACCAGTAGCTATTAGGGTTGTGCACAAAACCCGCGGCCCGGTGCGCCCTGCCCAGCCCGCAATAAAAATGCCCTGTCTAGTCCGATAAATATAGGGCAGGGCTAGGCATCGGGCTGCAAAATACAACCCATGCATTTTTCGGGCTGGGCACCGGGCACAGGCGCTACCCTGCCCTGCCTATGAGCACCCCTTCTTTTATTTGTTTTTATTTTTTCTCTATTTTAGAAGGGAGAATATGATAGCTACTGATGATTATAAGGTAATTTTAGAAATATAAGTAGTTAAGTAGGTAAGTTGTATCTTTTAATATTTATAACTATACTAATTTTTTTCTTTTTTTAACTTTGTTAATTATCATATGATTACATTACAAATTATAATTATTTATTTTATTTTTTAGATGCTTTATCTTTGTCAATATTGGGGAGATTGATGCAAAATTATAATTACAAACTATTTAGATTTTAACGCTTATTTTTTATATGCAATAGATCTCAAGATTTTAATTATTATCTTTGTTCTCTTATTCTTAATAGATTATAGATATTATTTAACTATTGAAGACACATGAATATGATATTATTTTATAAGTTTATAATTGCATATTTTTTTTCATAACATGAGCATGATATCACGACTTGGGCATGCCCAGCTCGCTCATGCCTAGCCCAAAATTGTTAGGACTTTTACCAGGCAGGGTTAGGCATCGGGCTGCAAAATGCAGCCCATGCATTTTTTGGGCAGGGCACTGGGCAGGGGGCTGCCCTGCCCAGTCCTGCCCATACACACCCCTAATAGCTATCATATTCTCCCTTCTAAGTGTAGTATCTAAGGAGAAAAATAAAAAATAAATAAAAGAATGAGTACTCATAGGCAGGGCAGGGCAACCTCCTATCCTATGCCTAGTTAAAAAAAAATATGGGCTGCATTATACAGTCCGATATCCAATCATATCCTATATTTATTGAGTTGAGTAGAGTTTTTTTTTTCACAAACTCAAGTAGATATATCGAGCCGTGGGCTTTATGAATACCCCTAGTTGGTCTGGTAGTGTTACGTTCTCTCCAAGAAAACGAATTTAATAACAATAAGCAAAAAAAAGAAAACGAATAAATAATGAATGATAATATCTGATATTAATTCCGAGAGTAAATTTGAATTTCAAATAACGGGCCTGAAACATCCCGTTAATAAATACAGTAATAATTGGATATCAGTAGGATGATCCCACCGATCACAATGTTTAAATGTTTCTAAATTCATTTATATTTACATAAAACCTTTTGTTCCTTCAGTAAATTTTCTAAAATCAATATATCGTATAAAAATAAATTCAAATAATTTTTATTTTCAATAATGTAATTGTTAATTTATTTTATTAATTTAATTATTTTAAAAAATGAACCCCATACATTTATATTCATATTCATAATAAATAAATTCATAACCCGTAGAGGACTAAATTGACAAGTTATTGAAAGAGAAAATTCAAATAAAAAAATATAGAATACAATAATATATTTGATTCACATGCCAATACATTTTCAAGTGTTTAATTACAAACATCGCCCTACCACCTTAAAGAGAAATTATAAACAGTAAATTTATAAATGTGTTCATACGTGGGAAAATCAGAGGCATTTACTAATGAATTTAAATCCATAACTGGTTAAAGAAAGAAAAACAACAAACATCATGTGCCTAGTAAGTGGAAGTAATTGTTATGTGTCTTTTGCTACATCAAATCCACAAAAGGTATAGGTAACAAAAGTCATCATACCTCACTTATTACAACGGATAACAACTAAATTAACTGTGAAGGCAAGAAAACAAAAAACTACATTGCTGAAGGTGATGTCCAAAATCAGATCATAGCATATATTGGTAGATACAAAAGAATTAAGTGAACAGATTTAGCCTACTCAGGAGCACCAACTAACTCCAAATTTCCAATAGCTGAATGCTAAATAATATGAATGTATTATATTTTTGTTGGAAAACTCTAAAAACTTGTCCTAAACATTTATCCCTAAATGAATCAAACCTTCTCAAACCTGCATATTTATCTACTTGTGCAGGAACACATGTAGCTTGATCATAGCAAACAGCTTGTTGCAATGAAAAATTCTAACTCCCAAGATGGAGCTTCTCCAATGGATTTCTATATTTACCTAAAGATTTTATGAACTTTATGATGACCTTCCACTGTTATATTCTCTCTCAATGATTTCAAGCACAATTTCATTCCAAGTATCTACAGGACCAGGCATGCACCAGTGCAAGCAATCCTGTGGTGGGGCCCTTCCATCGGGTCCCCGTTTTGTAATCTTATTTGGGTCGGGGCTCCTATATGGGCCCGGATGACCATCATGGCGATACTGAAAGGCATCAGTGATATCCATCAATATCAACTTTGATCTATTCCTTGCCTTCTTTATTGCAAGATTAAAACCATTGACTTGCTTCTTATGCATTGTATCAGTATAGCCATTTTTCACCATTTCAGCGGCAGCAAGAGGCTGAAGTTTCCCAGTGCATGATCCTCCAGTATTCCAAGCCCCACCCTCATAATGATCTGGTGAATATGAGCGCAAAATGGTAAGCCCAGTGTAATTTGGATGATTAACAAGAGCCCTGAGGATTGTTTCAACAGATATCCCATATGCTTCTATGTTATTAACCTTCATTTGTCTGGACTTATCTGGCCACCATAACTGTCCTCCTACTATCTCACTGTTCAGAATGTACACAGACTGTTTTGCAAACCAATGGCCAGAAGAAATGACAACTACATCGAAGGTTGGGATGAAGCTCATGAGCTTTTCATCAGGGGCATCGAGATGCAGCTTGTCCACCCCGGCTGGAGCGAAATCAAATGGCTCATTTGTGACTTTCACAAGCCAAGATGACCATATCCGAACTATCATTACAGATGTGGACCTGAAATAATATCTCTGAATGTTTCTGTTTCCTCTGTTCTTTGGTACCTCTACCTGAAGACAAACATATTTTCTAGTCATGCATTTCATTGTTGATTAATGGATGCTTAAAAACAGGCAACATATAATGAAGTGATGGGAATCATCAACCATCATTAGAGTATCAGTTGATATGGAAATGCTTTATCAATGCAAATGGAAAAACCACTTGAATACTTGATAACTATCCTTGAACATGTATTGGAAGAAAGAAAAAGGAAAAGAAAATACAATAACTGTTTCTTAATTTTTGCCATCAAAGGTTTCTGAATTGATCTTGCCCCTTTCTGGCAAGAAAACCATTTCAATGGCACAAAACTAAGGCCACATAAAACTAGTTTGATCTTGCTAAGCCCAAAGGCAAAGGCTCCTTCCATTGTTGGGATAACTTTTACTAACAAAGTTGGTGTAAAAAATGGAGGACCACTTGGTACCATCTTTGATTGGAAAATGATGAGGCGAGTCATATAAAATGCCTCAGGTTGTTCCTGAAATTTCAACTACATAGAAATAAGTGGTAGCTTCAAGATGCTAGGCAGGTATGTGGAGTAAAGAAAATAACCTGCCAAAGAATACACAACATTGATTCCATCTGATTTCGAGCTACTGAATCTCCGATGAAAGCCAAAGTCTTCCCTCTCATTATCTCCAAAAATTTCTTGGGATCAAATCGTGGAATGTCACACTGAGAGGGCTTCCATCGCCAGTTCTCATAATCCTTGTCAGGCCTTCCATTACCCTGACAGTTCTGCATTTGAGTTAATACAGGACATGAATTGTTTGTATATAATGGTCCTGATGGATCATGTACCCAATTGCCATGGTATAAATCACATCCTGCACCATATACAAAGCAAGCAAAACACCATTTTAAAAATGAGTGTTCAAAAATTCTTGATTGAAAAGATAATAGCTACTAAAGTATTATATTGAGCACATAGAAAAAAAGCATCTATTGACATCAAGTAACGATGACATCTGACCTTAAAGAACAATGTGAGATCATTAGAGAAAGACCCAGTGATATGGTTTCGTTTATCTGTCTGTTTCTTATGAACAAACCGGAACCAGTTGCAGTATCATTCCACGGAATTTTCTCTGTTGTTTATATAGCTAAATTACTGTCGATTAAACCCTTTGAGCTTAGTCAAAAAAATTTGTCTAAGTATTGGATTTACATAATTATATATTAAATAAACCATATTGCATTTGCAAGTTATGGGGCCCCTCAAAAACTTATTAAGTAATAAATATAAAGCACTTTTGATATTTTTGTGCCAACGAAATTCCAAAAGAGATAAGCCAAAAAAAATATAATAACTTAATTTTATAATTGATCATATGTAACAAGAACAGCAAATAAAATGCTAAATTGCAGGGCAAAAGTATAAGAAATACAAACCTGAATCAACTAAACCAAAAATGGATGCATTTTTTGGTGTATCAGATGATGCTGCAATGGACTTTGATGTGGAATCGGGAGGTGTAGAGTTCCCATTTGATGATGTCCTTGTCAAATCCACAGAAGCAGGCTCATTAATTCCAATATTACTTGTCACATCAGTAGAATTATTACCACTGTCCGCTACAGTAGAAGTTTCTAATCCATTTATCTCCTTGGTTTTTGGAAATTTTGGTGAAGTAGATTCATGGAAGGGTGCTGATGAATTTGCTATGGTATCATTGAGTTCTCTGTTTGTATCAGTTGACAGATAACTAGAGGAAACTGTCGGAGATTGTAGATCAGAAGATACATTTGTAAAAGTCCTATTGATTGGAGAGACTGGTAAATCAAACTTTTCAACACTATCTACACCATAGAAATATCCTTGGACTGAGGAACCAATGGGGTTAGATACAAGAACCCAGGAAGCAAGAATTAAAAACACAGATAATCCTCCCAATGAAACCACAATCCAAGAAAGAGACCTCGGATGAGAAGGCATTTCTGAATTTAAACTGCTTCTTGAATCATGAAATCTTTCAGAACCACTTTAAGATTAACAAGAACAGAGATTTTGGTAGAGAAAATTCCCCAGAATGTTATCCCACAAATAATCAAGGAAACAACAAAAATAGTTGAAATATTCGCAGTCTTATATATCAGCAATTGCATCCCATCATACGCAGATCATATATAATCGCCATTGAATTTGAACTCCATAGCTCCGGACCACGAGGAAGAATGACATAATTTTCAACGTAATTCGAATACCTAGAGAAGGCGGAAAATCAAAACTCATGGGGATCACCAAATGAATGAGAATGATGGAACCTCGTGTGTCGAGATTTCTACGATATAGCTACAAAAACGAGCTTTCAGTCGCTGAATTGTATGAGTCAATCAAGGCATTGGGATGCCAATAAAGAAATAAATAAGGGAACTATATTAGAATCTGATAACAAATTCACCCTGCAATTTTTGTTCCGAATATACGGGAAAAATCAGGACAAGTTTTGCCCTTGATTATGCTTTTCTCTTTGTGCAAGGTACCGATATTCACGTGAATTGTAGTAGCACTAAGCACTCAGGATATTGGGCACAGAGACTTATTTGTTTTGTTCTGATTTTCTCATTCTTAAATTCAATTTGGAGGTCCATTGTTGAATCTATTAAGAGACAGTTGTAATTAGTTCATGGGGCCGATGAAAACCGTTAGGCTTTAATTTTCAGTTATAAACAACCCTTTGGAACCTACTTGATGAGATACTCTTTTTGCCGATCTCATTCAAATCACTCTCATTATGATGATGATCATGCCCCAAAGCAAATTGTTAGAAGGTTGCAGAATGATGAAATAATTGTAAATATTTGAGGAGATAATGTTAATGTTAATATTTGGCAGGTATACATGTCTCATGGCGAGGTCTTTGTCAAAAGAAGTATTCACCGATGAATTATATAAATAAAAATTTAATTAAAATTAGCTCAAGATAATAAATATATAAAAAAAATATTTTATTTTTTTTAAAAATACTCTTATTTATAAAAAGAGGAGGTGAATGACTAGAAAAAATAATTAAAGTGGTAATATAAAATATAACCAATGGGGCACAAGAAAAATATTAGTTAAAATTCTAGGCATAGGTAAATAGGATGACTACCTTAGGGATTCTTTGGTATGAGCGATTTCGAGGAGGAGAAAAAAATTTCTAAGTTAAATTTAAAAAAAATTAAAAAAATAAGTTGTAAAATTTTAATAAATTGAAGAAGTAAGATAAAAGAATAAAAATGATTAACTAATATTTTTAACTTTATTTCTATTTTTTTTTAAATTCTAACTCAGAAAAATCTTCCCACCTTTCCCAATCCCTCGTATCAAACAACCCTTAACAATTGTATATTGTATATAGGAGGGGAGATAAGATATTGTTATTTTGAAATTGGAGGGTAACTGATAAGGATTCAAGACGAGAGCATGCATTATGACGGTGGGAGGGCTAATAAAGGCACGACCCTTAAGAATTAAAAGACGGGAGCGCGTATTTGCAGCTGTTCAGTATAATAATTTGCATTTATCGGTTTTGAATCTTCTACAAACTCTGCATCATCCACGAAATCTTCCTTCATGGTCATCATATTTGCAAGGCTTTTTGAAATTTTGTTACTTAATATTTGACTACAAAACCTGTTTGGATAAATAGAAAACTATATTTTTATATAAATTTTTAGTCTAAATTTTAATTTATTTTTTTAAAAATAAATAGTCATATTTATTTAAAATAATTTATAGACTAAATTATAATTTAAAATAATGGTTTTAAATAAACTACTGGAAATAACTTCTCAAATAAAAAAATAGCTTATACACTACTAAAAATTATTATTTTACCCTAATTTTTTCCCACTATCTTATCTCTCTTCTCCAATGTTTCTCTCCATCTTTACTGCTTCTAGGTGGCATTGTTACGACTACAGACTAAGGAGACATCACTTCTTGTAGGTCGTGTTACTTGTGGGTTGTCGTTACGACTAAAGACTAAGGAGACATCGCTTCTTGTGGGTCGTCGTTATTATTTCTAGACTGAGAAGATACTAGCGATAGAGGAAGAGGAAGAAGGAGATGAAGACGACGTTGAACCCTCTATCACTACTTGAAAAGTAGAACCAAGAAGATGATGAAATTTATTTATTTTATTTCATAATTTTTAGTAAATTACTAATTATAAAAATAATTTTAGGAATATCTATCAGCTATTTATTTATCCAAAACTATTTTTTCTTCTATAAACTCTTATCTAGAAGCATTTTTTCAAAAAATTATCTAAATTTTTTTTTCATAAATCTTTTTCTAAAAGTCTATATAAACAGGTCTTACAATTTTTTTTAATCTCCCCAGTAGTAAAATATAGTTTCAAATAAAATGATGAAATATAACAAGTCTACGTATTCATATGAACTTGGAACTACACAGTTCACACACTGACATGTTTAAAGGGCACAACTACTCCGTATGGTTCACAAGAACTCAGTAACGTTTCCATTCTCACTAGTAGGTTCTTTCACAATCTTATGGATCAGCAATCTGCTAATTATGTTGCTGGACTCGAAAACTTAGATGTATCCGAAAATGGTATCCATCATTCAGTGATGCAGTACACTCACGATGTCCCCCAAACAAGCAAATATCAGGTTAGAGATTGGAACCATTTCATGAACAAAAAAAACAAAAGACTAGTCAAGCATGTAGATTCTAGAGGCTATGTCCTGGACCAACCAATCGAATCCCTCAAGCAGACCCTCACCAGTAAACGCACTGCAGCCAACTATCTTCCAGTGCCGTGATTTATCCATGGCTTCTAAGTTCAGCACCTGTGTAAGAAAGCATTTCAAAAATTATAATCCTTTTTTAGACCGATGCCTCTTCTTTCTTTCTTTCCCTTTTTCTTTTTTGTAATAGGTGGAGCAAATACAGTTACAAATTACAATCACGAGCCAGCCAATACAATTACAATAATGAGCCCACAGTCTCAAGGAGTTTTATTTAGGACATAAAAGTTGGAGACAACTTAAACGTGAAATTGTACCAGCATAAGGCATATGCTATGGAATTAGGATATTAGCACTCTGTTGATAGGTGTAGCATCATCACGCCATACATATTGTTAATATTATAATAGATTATATAGTACCTAATATCTTTATTTTATTTTTTATATGCGTATAATATCCTAATCTTATTTGTGATATAATTTTACATATAATCCTTTTAATTTGTTACAATTTCACACATAATCTTATTTCTCAAATATCAAGAATTACACTAAATTAAAAAGATTATGGATAAAATTGTACTAAATTAAAAAGATTATAGGTAAAATTATACTATAAATAAGATTAAGATACTAGATACATATGAGAAATAATATTATAATATTAAATGTTGTATAACCCATTATAATCTCAGATAAAATTAATTATGGTTTCCTGAAATGCTACAGATGAAAGAAGCATCCCTAACTATAAGCATACCTTGGCTATTTCTTCAGGTGTAATGGCGCCTTTCATGTCCTGCTTATTTGCTAGTATCAGTAGAGATGCTCCAGATAGTCTCTGTGTACGAAAATACCGAGTATTACAAACTAAACACTCCTCGAAAAACTGTAGACTATGAAAGAAAAAGTGGATTCAATCCAACATCCCAAATTGGCATCGATATGAAATACTTTGGTTGGTTTTGTCACAGCATATATTTCTTCTTCCAAGTGATAAATGATGAAGTGCTTGAAATTGGTTTATGGATATATCTTCTCCGCAGTAAAGAAGCAAGTTATTATATTATAAGGAAAAGCAAAGGGATTACTGAAAGTATAAACAAACTTTAACCTTATGTTGTGGATGGAAAAAAAATTAAACAGGAAATAATACTAGGAATGAAAACTCTTAAAAATAGTAAATTTTTTTACCATTTTAGGAAATTTTCTATCCTAGCATTTCCTCTCCCTATTTCCCCCCCATTTTTCTCTCCATCCAAACATAAATCCCGGAATCATGTTAAGTCACTGGTTCAAAGTACGTTAACAAGAGGACGATGAACTGATGATATAATATTTCAAAAGAATGACTTAAGTAAACAAGTTGCTCAGTTCATGAAAAATAAATATTGAACAAACCTCTTCCTTCAAAAGGTTATCCAGCTCCATTTTGCAATCATCCAACCTTCTTAGATCTGAACTATCAACCACCCAGACTAGACCATCTGTTTGCTCAAAGTAGTTTCTCCAATAAGATCTTATCGTCTTTTGTCCCCCAACATCCCATATATTGAGAGTATACCTGCCAGTGTCAATATGGACAGATTGTTTATAGCCAGTTATATCACGAAACTTTGTGAAGCAGACTGTAACAAAGAACGTCCATGATCAAGTACGTGCTGTAAGTTTAAAGTGAAATGTGAAGCAAATTGTTTTTTAAGAAAAATCCTTCATCCTCTTAGAATGCACAACACATTTAAGAAAAACGAACACATCAATATCTTCCCCATTTCAGATCAGACATGTTCAGAATACAGATTTTACTCCTCAATATGTGAGTGCACTAGATTCTGTTCAATATATAGGTATCCAAACTAGGGTGTGAGAGAAGGAGGGATGCCATATGAGCGAATATGTCCAAATAGCAAGAACCTATACGAGTATGAGAGAAGGAGGGATGCCATGTGAAACACCTTGTAAATGAAAAGAAATCATGTTTAGTTGCTAATCCTATCATTCTTGTTGTTGTTGTTGTATTTTACAAGCTAATCCCATCATTCTAATGCACATAATAAAACACGTATTACTTGTAAACTGATACTGTCATGAAATGAAGGGGAAAACGATAAAATACTGAAACTTACTTTTGGTAGGTGATGGTTTTGATGTTGAAACCAAGGGTAGGACTAATTACGCTAGTGTCCTCCCCATTAATCTTCAAAACAATAGTGGTTTTGCCAGAATTGTCCAGTCCGCTGCATAACGATCAAGACCGATATTGTAAGTAGAAGGAACAGAGATACAGAGAATAAGGATTTGCGAAAGAATTGAGAAATTGCTTACACCATGAGAATGCGCATTTCCTTCTCTTTCCTTTTGATTTTGCGAATGATGCTGAGAAGACCCATTGAGCTATGCTAGAACAAATGCAAGAAATATCTAAGGATTGGGGGTGGCTGCTTTGGGTCCCTTCTTATGGATCCAGATCACCTTCCCCTAATTTAACAAGAAATAGGGTACATATAAGAGGATCAATGCTGAATTAGTTCACTGCGAAAAATCTAGAAGGAGGAAGGATGTGAAAAGCAATGATTGCCAAGGATATTTACTGGTGCGTGTTATGAAGTTGCCTCCATGGCCGCGGGCGATAATATAAAAATCGCTTTCAGCACGGCAGCGCCATATCACTCATTCACTCCAGCGGAAATTATTAGGACTAAAATAATTTTTTTTAAAGCACTTCAATAAAGAACAAAACCAAGGGACATAAGTTTCAATCAGTCTTAAAAACATTTTAAAATTTTACTAGAACGATGAAGGGAATGAGTTGACGTAATGTATTCAAAAGTCAACTATTAAGAGTACCCTTCACTAATTAAAAAAATTCCATCAACCATCATGTTGCTTAAATAAACTGGTCGTTTTAAAGGAACTTTACCTGGAAATTGATAAGATAAAATGGACAACTGAATATTGGTAATCCTATTGTCTACGGAGACGTGATATCCCCAAATGGGATTTTGCAAATGTTCTCACTGCCCCTGATCTCTTCTCACTCTTTTTCTCTCCCTTCTCTCCGATTCTTCTGCTTTCGGTCCAAAGCGTCACCTTCAAGACCCACCTCCTCTTCTTCTCGGATTCGCATATACTTCAAGGAAGCAGGCAATGGCAGACTGATATCAGACATCAAGGAAGAGGGCAGTGTGAAAAACCATCCCAAGGTGTTGGCAACGGTGGCTGATAGAGGAAGTGTCGTTCGCACCGGCTTGGCGAGGCAGAGGCCGAAGATCTCCCGTGGCAGTAATCTCCGATATAGGGGGAAGATAAGGATTTTATTACTATTTTATTTAGATTAATATTAAGGGGTGGGAGGGATAAAATTTTTATATTATTTTATTTAGTTTAAAAATTAAAAAAAATATTTTTATATAAATAAATTTATTTTATATTATTTTATAAAATATTTTAATAAAATATAATATAAAGATAATAATGAGATATTAAAAAAATTATAGGTATATTAATATTATAAAATAATAAAAATATATGTTTTTTTAAATTCTTTTAATTTTAGAGGGAGGGAAAGTGGGAGAGGAAAAAAATTTTACTTTTCTTTTTAAATATTTTAATTAGCTAAACAAAATAAAGGAAATAATTTTTTTTTTCAAATTATCTATATTAAATTGATTTTAAATGTGGCCATGAGAAGAGAGAAGGGGAGAAAAAAGTGAGGACAGAGTAAATAAGTTCATTTGAGTTAATGAAGGTCATTTTTATCACTTAATTTTAATTTCAAAATTCTAATTTAGATTCTCACACTTTGAAAGGATTATCAATATTGAGATAATCATTCTGTCATATTATATTTTCCAATTTCTTTTTTAAGTCATTTTACTAAAGTTAAATATGTCGTAGAAGGTATTTTTTGTAAATTAAAATGTACTTGTTAAAATACTCTTTAAGCAAACTTATCATTTCACTAAATATTTTTTGCTAATTTATTAAAAAAATGTCAAAATGGAAAAAAAAGTTTATCATTTCATGGATACTTACCTGTTAATTCAATGAAGATATTTCTCAACAACATTCAACATAAGGAACAAGTCTTTATAACAAATTGATAAATAAAACTTACTAAATGACAAGTTTAAGATGATGGAGGTTGTGATTTTTTTTTTTTAAAAATTAGTAAAGAATATTTTGGTGACTGGACTTGAAAAT
This sequence comes from Leucaena leucocephala, assembly GCA_037074615.1. NCBI lineage: Eukaryota > Viridiplantae > Streptophyta > Magnoliopsida > Fabales > Fabaceae > Leucaena > Leucaena leucocephala. Next base: position 16,310,492 of record CM073562.1, read on the forward strand.
ATAGTGCTAAATCAATCTTTTTTTTATCTTGCAATGAAATTTAAGCATGTTATATTGGATCTATAATCTTTAAAGATAAAGTTCTCCCAACAATTAGATAAATAAATATTAAAAATATAAGATTATAAAAAATATCAAAATCAATCCACAGTTGTTAGGATAGCTTTATACCACTTTGTTATAGGGTTATTAACAATATTTTTTGAGAAAATTATACGTAATTATTATTATATTTATGATATTATCAAATTGATATGTTATTTTTAAAAAATAAGTTTATCTTCAATTATTGTTAGTGATATATTGTCTTATTTTTTTAGTTATAATATATTAATTTTGTTATTAATAATATATTAAATTATTAATTAAAATATTTTCATTTATTATTTATGGCATCGAGACTTATCTTTAATATCATATTCATATATTAAGTAAGATACTCTAATTTATCATTAGTCACGTTAAAAGCAAGGAACTGGAATTGAAGGAAAGCATACTGACTCACCCAAACCCACTAGAAAACCCCCGTCTCCAATCTCTCCCTCTCTACTTCTCGTTTTCTCCAATGGCCGCCATTCCCACGCTCTACCCCTCACTACCCACTATTTCTCTTCAGGCTTCTCCTTCTTCAGCCTCTTCAAAGCCCAACCACCTACAATTACCTTCTACTCTCACTCTGAGCTCTCTATTCGGAACAAGAATCGCGATTCAAACCTCAACTTCGTGTCGTTTCCTTGCCCATGGCAAGGATTGCCGTGCGACACCCGCCTCCGTGTCGCTTAGTCTTCCATCCACGTAGGTTTCTCCTTACTGATGGTAAATCCTTGCTATGGTGATGGGTTGATCGGATTAGGTTTTGGGTCGTTTAAAGTTTCTGACTTTTTCTTTTTTGCAGGAAACCCCTGGCCGCTACTCCTGAGAATCTTCCAAAGTGAGTGCATTCTTATGATATTGGCAAACTAGCTGTTTGGCCCTTAAATAATTAGACCCGCATGGCTTTTAGTTCTCAAATTTAAAAACTTGTAGATATTGATCCTTCCGTGACGACTGACGAGTTTGTCATCTTTGAGGATCAATTCTGTATTTTCCAATTCCCGAGCAGATTTTCTGAATACCAAGTTGTTAGATGACTTCTTGTTAATGCATATATTTTGATTTATGAGGTAATTGATTGGGTTGAATTTAGATGGTCAGCAAGGGCGATAAAATCATTTGTAATGGCGGAATTGGAAGCGAGGAAGCTCAAGTATCCCAACACAGGAACAGAAGCCCTTCTGATGGGTATCTTAGTTGAAGGTTTGCTACAAGACTACCTTTTAAGTTACAGTAATATCTTGGTAATTGTACGGTGAATTTACTGCTTGCTGCTTAGGCTACGAATTTATCTGATTGCCAGCTACTGAATGATTCATATTTGCCCCGTGCTTCTCGTGTTATTTTCAATAGAGAATGACTGAACGAGTTCATTTCCAATGTAAATGAGGATATTTCTGAATCTGTTAACCTAATTAAGAATAAGAATAGGAAAGCTGCAAAAAGATGAAAATTGTGGTGTTTTCTCGCACCAGCTTAGTTTGTCCCAAAATATTACTTGGGGAAATATATACTAAGATTAGCTTGGCCACTTGGTCTAGTTGAGTTCTATAACGAGTGGTCAATCATTGGTACTTCATCTAACCAAATTTATCTACTGAATAGCATATCTTCTATCATATTAAACATTTGTACACATTAATAATAATTGGTTGTATATCATGACGTGTAAGATACTAACCGTGTTATGTACATCTTTTTGAATACCACCTTAGTGTTTCCTTATTTTGTGCTTGTCAAGCAATTTTTTACTCTTCTTCTAGGAACAAGTAAAGCTGCAAAGTTCTTGCGGGCTAATGGAATTACTCTTCTCAAAGTACGGGAAGAAACATTAGAACTTCTTGGGAAATCTGACATGTATTTCTTCAGTCCTGAGCATCCTCCATTGACTGAACCAGCTCAGAAATCCATTGATTGGGCCGTTGAAGAGAAATTGAAGTCAGGTATTCTCGTTTTCCACAATCATATGATAACTAATTCTATACATTGGCTACCAGTCTCATGCCCAGAAGTACTTCATTTTGTTATGTAATGCCATGGATGTAAAATTGTTCGGTTGGACTAAGCGGTTCAGTTTGGAAGGTTTACAATTGTATGCATGTAGGATCTGTTATTTTAAAGAGTCCTCAGTTTGAGCGTAGAAATTAAATGAATCTTAAATATATGTTGAAATGGAGACTGTTGGGTCAAGCAGAAAGAAGCTCGTCTCATGTGGGTCCCACCTGTTTGAAAGAAGCTCAAGTTAACAACTCATGTCCTGCATCATGTTGACAGGATTAACTTTTGCCATTTATAATATGAATTCTTCAGTAAATGTATCATTGCTAATATGGGTTTTCAACTTCGAGTTTATGCCATGTTCCTAGTCAGCTCAAATCCTACCGAAGTTATTTCTGATAAAAAGTTAATCGCCACTCTATCAAAAGTCCACACTTGCGGATCTGCAAGCCGTAGCTTATTGCATTTTGTCTTTTGAGCTTGAGATTGAAGCCTTTGTACTATTTGGTACTTTCTCTTTTGATGTTTTGGCTTTTCTGGTTGTAACATAAGCTTATGAGATGCAGGTGAAGGTGGGGAAATAACCGTGAGTCATTTGCTTCTCGGAATTTGGTCACAAAAAGAATCAGCTGGTCACCAGATCCTGGCTGCCCTAGGTTTCAATGATGAAAAAGCCAAAGAAGTTACAGCATTTGTAAGTCTCAAGTTTAGTTGCTTATATTTGACTGATCATGACTATCCAATTTTAATGTGCCATTTGGCATAGCAAATTTCCCTTTTGTTATAGGTTTTAAAAAGAGGAGATATCCATATAATGTAAGCAAAACTTGGATATATATATATATATATGTTTAATTTATTCTACTTGTTTGTTTGTTACAGTTGGACAGTGATGTTGATTTGAGCTTCAAGCAGCAAGCTTAAGAAGTTTGTTGCAGTAAATTATTGAGGTTGCAACTATGCTCTCTCTTTCTCAGTGCAAGTTTAGCAACGAAGTGTCAGCATGAATGTTCCTTTTAGAACATTCTGATTCCAAATTCTGCGGTACGCCAATTGGAGGCTCTTGCAGTTTTTGCAGCATCCCTACAAGTGTTTGGGGAATTCAAGAACTCAGGCTACATTTGTAGTTATGGGTAGTCCCTGCTTAACTTCCCCTGTAACTGTAACTTTAATCCCTTCTTTTGGTTTTGAATCTTTGGTTGAAGATGTTGTATAAATGGTCCAAGCCTTTCTCATATTTAAGCCTTGAATGATATTTTCATTCTGTTATTTAACCCCTTTTGTTTCTTAGAATTTTCACCCAAATGTCCTGCTTCTCGTTCTGGTCTCATAAATGGTTGCAAAATGTTAAATAAAAAGTCTAATAAAATTATAACGATTTAGTTTAATTGTTAAGTTGGCAGAAAATTTTTAAGCATAAAGTTTATGGCAAGTTAAGAAAAATACATTTCACTGTTCATTTTGTTTGATATTGAGACATTAAAAAAATATTTTTATAATATTATGGTAGCGTATATTTTTAATTTATGTAATTTTTAAATTAACTTTCAATAATTGTATGAGTAGTGGGTTTAGGAATAAAACAAGATGTTCATGTGAAAAATGTCTAGACCTGCTGGGTTTATGGTGCTGAGAGAACGGCTTCGTGTTCATCCACAGGTGAGAACCAATCTATCAATATGCAACTATAATTATTCAATGCGATTGTGATATACTGCCCCTTCACTATGTTCTTGGGTTTCCTCTCAATGGGCATATTTAATTTCATATTTTTTGAAGTACTGAATTTGTCACATGGAGAACTCGCAGAACAAGTGGAATAAATTGGATGCTAACTAAAAATTATTTGTTTACAAAATTAATGGTTAAATTAAAACTGGAAGTCTTAATTGTAAAATTCTTCTAAAATATAATTATTATTAATTATTTAGACTTATTTTGTAGATAATATAAATTAAAAATAATATTATAAATAAATTTAATTTATTTTATAAGAATTAATTATAGTAGAAAATAGTTTTATTAAAATCTAAAAGAAACTCTACTATAGTTATAAAAAAGGCTTTTATTAAAATTTAAAGAATTAATATAATATTAGAATATGTATAATAAAACGTATTGTGGTAATATATAAGCATTCTATACATACTGGCAATATATAAGTATTCTATACATATTTTTAAAGGGGAAGGTTATATAATTAATATAGTTTTAGTGAAGCCTTTGAAGTTTTCCCTGGAGTCCTAAAATGAAACTATCACTTAAAAAATATTAATAAAAATAGGGTAAGATAACATCTCAATAACTAGCAACTTTACTCATCATGAGTGCTAATATGTACTCTTGAGGTATTAAGTAGGACATTACAAATTAATATATAGAAAATAACATATTATCATAATAAAATTAAATGGATAACTCACCTCTCATATCAAACCAATCGAATCGCCTTATTCCGGCTGATCGAAAACATGGGCTTGTGATATCGAACCACTCAAACAACTAACCGATCAAGTGGTATAGATAGGCCAAAATCCACATAGCACCTTATTGGATCATGGGTTCATTCCCCTTTGGTAAATAGGTGAGGCTATCGTTATCCCTCAGTAAACAAGTGGAGCACGTCCCTCAATAAAATGGTGGAACAAAAGCTAATTTTTGAGCTCCAATGGAGGTTATACCACGTGGTAAAAATATAACTCTATAATTACTTACCCCAATGTATAATGTTTAAGATAATCATATTAATTAAAATCTCAATAGCTTGATAATAAATAATATCATTAAATATCACAATAGAGTTTTTCTTAAGATAATAACTTTCTTCAAATTTCAATATCAAGATATAAAAAGTTTATCATATCAACTTAAACTTTCTAAATTAAATTTTAAATCCTATAAGACTATTTTCAATAAAAATAGTTAAATAAGTTTTCAAAATACAATCATATCAATAACAATATATTTATATGTATGTATATTAAATTCCTCACAAATATCACATTAGTACACACAATGAGTAGAAAGTGGTTACTTTTCACCTTAAATATATGAATAATTATCACAAAATATCTGAAAGATAAATCTTAACTTTGGGTGAATTGAACTAATGGCGTGTTTGGGAGGAAAACGGATGTGGGATTTTTTGGGAATAGAAAAGGGATTGAGAGAGTGGATTAAAAAGAGAGGAGCTAACTCAATAATCAAGTATGAAGAATAACTCAGGTCTTAACTCTATTTATAAAATTATAATAATTCAAAATTTAAATTCATATCTAAATCAAAATACAAGTCCAAATAATTCCCTAACAATCAAATCATAAAACTGTAAGTAAATAAAATAGTAGAATAATCCATATATTATATTTTGTTAAAAATAATAAAAATAGTAAACCATAATAATTTAATTATATAATATTTTAAAGTTATTAATAAATAATATTTTTAATTATACTTAAATATAATCTGGAAGTGTTAATTCATTGAATAGTTGACTTTGTTTCAGCATTATGGTAGAATGCATCTTTCTGGCTTGGTCTTAGGCACAAGAATAAATTGTTTTTGTTGTTGGTCATAATTTGACATACGAGTGCAAATTAGCTCACGAATCTCTTCTATGTCAGCTATGCGACGGGTCTATTGTTGCTTTTACTGTTCTTCACAATGTGAACTGCAATCATGGTCTCATATATGTTAACTCACAGGTAAATCTTGTAACTCTGCCTTGTGTAGATAATTTATTAGCAACCAGATCTACAACTGAGGCTGACTTATGGTCAAAATATCATCTTTTTAGGGTGTTTTAAAGATCTGCCAGCTGCCTTCTGGCTCAAGCTATGATAGCTACTGGCCTGTACAGAAAGTGGGAAGCTCTTCTTCAGAGTCTAAGTACCTTTTTCATATAAAAAATTTAATTTTACACCATCTTCGATTTGACTATCAAGTAACCTACTTTGCAGAGAAGAATTTGTATCCGCTTATAGTCTCAGTTCCTGTGAGTATACGTTGCCTTATTTTTGGGTACTCTTTATTCCATTTTGTCTCTGCTTGTCCATTCAGGCTGTAATGCATTTCTGTGCATTTTTGTGAGGTTCTCAAGCCACTTAATCAAGTTGTTTCATCTTTGGGTGATCAACAGGTCAACCAACAAACTGAGAATCAAAATCTAAGCTCTGATGAGCAAAACCGCTTTTACACTATTGATGAATTTGAGATTCGGATTATGGAGCCAGATAAATCTGGTGGCCCTTGGCTAACAAAAGGAACAATACCTATGCAAAGTTCTGAAAATGCCCTTACTGTGAGAATGGTTACACTGCTGGTAAGTTGTCTCTAGTTTTAGAAGCAAATTGTGTGGTTAATTGTATGTTTCTTAGTTGCTTGTTTTCGTTCTTTTTCTCTGTTCATAAAATCTTACTGGTGCAAGTCTTTATTGCAGAATACAGAAACAAAAGAGAATGAAACGCGTTTAGCTATTGGCACTGCTTATGTGCAAGGAGAGGATGTTTCTGCAAGAGGGCGTGTCCTTCTGTTTTCTTTGGGAAAAAACACAGATAATAGTCAACCTCTGGTAAATTTAGAACTTCTTTTCTAGAAAGTGATTTGAAGTCCTTGATTCTGATTTAACTTAATGTTTTCTTTTTGGCTTCATAGAGCTTGCTCTTCTTTACAGGTTTCAGAGGTCTACTCAAAAGAGTTAAAAGGTGCTATATCTGCTTTAGCCTCACTGCAAGGCCATCTATTAATAGCTTCTGGTCCAAAAATTATTCTCCCCAAGTGGACTGGTAGTGAACTGAATGGTATTGCATTTTTTGAGGCTCCACCATTGCATGCTGTGAGCTTAAACATTGTAAGTGGTATTCTCTCAGATCCTTTATTATTGGTGATGAGATATTCAATGAAAATCTTTGAAATTGTAGCTTGCATCTATCGTCAGTCTCCATGTGACATCTTTGTTCAATTAATGTTCAATAATACGATTTCAAAATGTTTCATGGTCCCTGTTATTTTGCTTATTCTCAAGTAATATCTATGGATTTTTAAATATACATAGATTTTTAATGTTCAATAATATCTATGGATGTTTAAATATGACAAAGTTTACAACTTAGAAAGCTCAAGAAAGACAGAATAATAATGGAGAAATTCGGATAACTGGATACCATCAATTGCTTATTTCTAAGTTTTAGTTAGAGGTCAAAGTTTTGTTTCAGTGTGCAATTTTTGGGGTTATCTCATGTATTTGGTTTGAGTAGTATGCTCTTATGATCTCTTTGCCCCTACATATGTTATGCGCTGTGCTGTCAGCTAACTTATATTTGCTGATATGCCTCTGCATTATTACATACATGAGCTTCTTTGGACTCTGTTTAATCTTAGCTGTCTTTTGAAAGAATAAGATAGCTTCCCCTAGTTGTTCTTCTCTTTTCCCCTCTAAGAAAGTTTGTTCTTTAAATTGAAAATTTTCATATGCTTTTTTTTTTCTCTTGTAATTTATTCCTGATCTCCTTGCAGGTCAAAAACTTCATACTTATTGGTGACATCCATAAAAGCGTTTACTTCCTTAATTGGAAGGAACAGGGTGCGCAACTTAGCTTATTAGCCAAGGACTTTGGTTCTCTTGATTGTTTTGCAACCGAGTTTTTGATTGATGGAAGCACTCTGAGTCTCATGGTTTCCGATGATCAAAAGAACATCCAGGTTTACCTTAGAATCATGCGGCAATAACTTGTTTTCAATTATTTGTTTTGATCTATACTTTCCCTATAATTAGTTCATCAGAATATGTCAAGTTCTTTCAGTTTAAAGATTGTCTTTTCATGGTCCGCATGTTTTGGTTATGGAAAGGAAAAGGAAAAAGAATACAGGCAAACTTGTGTCTTCTATAATTAGTGTGAATTGAATGCTATGTGATGAAATTGACTATGTATCTAAAGTCTTCGGAAATTTTTTTTACAAATTTTCTCGCCAGAGGGGAAAGTTGGGCCTTCTTTAGTTCATCATTCATTATCTGAGCTACTTGAGTTTCACACTAGTGTATTCTGGAACCTTTTCAAATAGATCAATATGTTGTCTTCTATACTAGGCATTTTTTCTTTGATATTTGATCTTTTAAAGTATAATAATTTTCGACAGTTCCTTCTTAGTTAAGTAGTGTATTATATAGTGCTGTCTGCATTAATTGTTCCTTTTGTGAGATTATTTCTTCATGTAGATTTATGTTCAGTCCATTTGCCTTTTTCTTCGTTTCTGAAGTAATGTTATCCTGGGAGCAGATTTTTTACTATGCACCCAAGATGTCTGAAAACTGGAAGGGACAGAAGCTTCTTTCAAGGGCTGAATTTCACGTTGGAGCACATGTGACAAAATTCTTGCGTTTGCAGATGCTGCCCACTGCCTCTTCTGACCGAACTGGCACTGGTCCGGGCTCAGATAAAACAAATCGTTTTGCTTTATTATTTGGTACCCTGGATGACAGTATCGGTTGCATTGCGCCACTGGATGAAATCACATTTCGGAGGCTGCAATCTTTGCAGAAAAAGCTTGTTGATGCTGTACCTCATGTTGCTGGCTTAAATCCAAAAGCTTTCAGGCAGTTTCTTTCCAATGGAAAGGCCCATCGACCAGGCCCTGACAGTATAGTTGACTGTGAGCTGCTATGCCAGTGAGTGTTGAGCCCATTCACTCTTCCTGCTCAAAACGCGCCGCATAACCAAAAAGCAATGATCTTATTGATTGATTAAAGTATACAGCTTTGTCCAATATATATACACCATATTCACGGTAAACACGGTAAAAACTAAAAAACTAATAATACTCCTATTACACAAAAATAACAACTTCCTACACTCCCCCTCAAGTTTGGGGTGAAAATATGTTTACAGTCCCTAACTTGCCCAAAAGATTTACTTGAATGTCTTTTCCTACAGCTTTGGTGAGAAGATCTGCCTGCTGGTCCTTTGATCTAACATGCTTCAGATCTACTTCTTTCTTTTCCCATTTCTCTCTTACAAAATGACAATCAACCTCAATGTGTTTTGTTCTCTCATGAAATACTGGGTTTGCTGCAATATGAAGTGCTGCCTGACTGTCACAAAACACCTTTACTGGTCCTTCATGCCTTATCCCCAAATCCTTCAATAAACCAAGTCCCCACACCACTTCAGATACAGCCATACTGAGAGCTCTATATTCTGCCTCAGCTGAAGACCTTGACACTGTACTCTGCTTCTTTGTCTTCCATATCACCAGCGACCCGCCAAGCTTCAACAAGTAGCCTGTAACAGAACGTCGCGTGATACTGCAGGAGGCCCAATCTGAATCACAGAAACACTCCAATGCAGTGTTTCCTTCTGAGCTCATCAGAATCCCAAGTCCTGGACTCCCCTTTAAGTATCTCACAACTCCCATTGCAGCTGCCATATGGGTCTTGGTAGGCACTTGCATAAATTGACTTAGAGTCTGCACTGAAAAACAAATGTCAGGTCGTGTCATTGTAAGATAGATAAGTTTACCTATGAGTCGACGATATCTATCTGGATTCTTCAATAGTTCTTCTTCCTTGTCCTTTTCCTTGTCATATTGCTTAAGTTTCAGATTCTGCGCCATGGGAATTCGCAAAGGTTTGCATCCACTCATACCTGTTTCAGCTAAAAGATCAAGTGTATATTTCCTTTGAGACAGAATAATGCCTTTTTCTGATTTTGCAATCTCTATCCCAAGAAAATATCTCATTAAACCTAGATCCTTTATCTTAAAATTGTCATTCAAAAGCTTCTTTGCTTTCATAATTCCTGATTCTGAATTTCCAGTAATTAAAAGATCATCAACATACACTAAAATCACAACCATTCCATCATGATGATTTATAGTAAAGAGTGAGTAATCCTGTTTACTTTGTTTAAAACCTCCCTCTATCAATGCTTTTGATAGCCTTTGATTCCATTGTCTAGATGCTTGTTTTAAGCCATATAATGATTTATTTAGTTTACATACCAAATGCTCCCCCTTACTCTCAAAACCTTCAGGGACACTCATATATACTTCTTCGTTTAAGTCCCCTTGCAAGAAAGCATTATGAACATCCATTTGATGGACATTCCAATTACCAATGGCTGCTAATTTCAATACCACTCTCACAGTAAACATCTTAACAACAGGTGAAAAAGTCTCATGATAATCTATTCCTTCTCTTTGGCTATATCCCTTAGCTACAAGTCTAGCTTTATACTTATCAATATCTCCATTCGACTTATATTTAACTCTGAAAACCCACTTGCATCCTATGGTTCTTTTTCCTTTAGGAAGTGGCATTAATTCCCAAGTTTTATTCTGCTCAAGAGCTGCCATTTCAGCCCTCATTGCCTCTACCCATTTAGGACTTCTTTTCGCCTGATGGTAGCTAGTTGGTTCAGTTGAAGAGTCTAATGTGCATAGGAAACAAAGAAAATCATTAGAGATGTTCTGATAAGTAATGTAGTCAGTGATGGGATACTTACATTTGCTGTTTTTATCATTATTTTCATTGGACTGCACCACAGAACATACATAGTCAGTAGACCATATTGGGGGGCGACGTTCTCTAGCATTCCTAGTATTCCTAGAGCCTAGAAGTTCTGTATTTCCATGATCATTTTCTTGCGAAACAGATTCTGCTTGTCTCTCTGTATCTATGTCCTGTTGGCTTGAGCTGGTTTCAATTTTGTTATTGCCTATTGGTGACTCAAAATTTTCAAACCAGAACATTTCCTTTAGGTCTCTCCCTATTTCTTTCTCTTTGTCTAGTTTACTATCTTTGAAAGGAAATTTGTTTTCTATGAAAGTTACATGTCTACTCACAAACATTGTTCTATCATGCAAATTAAGCAGCAAAAAACCCTTTTGGTGCTTCGGGTATCCTACAAATACAGAGGGAATAGACCTACTTTCAAATTTATCGTTAACCCTCAAATCTGTAGCGTATGCCAGTGATCCGAATGTTCTAAGATTACCTAGGTGTGGTGTGCAACCATAAACTAATTCATAGGGTGTCTTATATCCTATCACCTTAGATGGAATCCTATTTATCAAGTATGTAGCCATGAGCACACATTCACCCCAGTAAGCATTTGGTATACCAGACTGCAAAATCAAGCTCCTTGTAATTTGCATTATTGTTCTATGTTTTCTTTCAACTACACCATTTTGCTCAGGAGTATAAGGGCAACTAGTTTCATGCACAATTCCATTATTATGAAAATAAGATTTCAAATCATGGTTTGTAAACTCAGTTCCATTATCACTTCTGATTCTTTTAACCTTCACAGAAAATTGGGTCAGTACATGTGCAAGAAAATGTTTGATATGCATACTAGTTTCAGATTTACAGAACATTAAGAATATCCACGTTCCCCTTGAATAGTCATCCACTATGGTCAAAAAATATCTATGCCCTTCATGTGTTGGAGTTCGATAGGGCCCCCACACGTCCATATGCAGCAACTCAAAACAGGATTTTGATTTAATACAGCTAGTTGTAAATGGAAATTTTGTTTGCTTGGACTGAATGCAAATGTCACATTTATTATTGTCATTTTCCTTTTCTGTTACAAGATTCAAATGCTTCATAGTAGATATTGGTGCATGTCCTAACCTTCTATGCCATAGAATTACATCAGAAAGTCTTTCCTTGCCACAGTTATTTTGAATTGTGTTTACAGAAAAAGAATTCATAGCAAGTCGATGTTTAGGCATTCTAAGAACATATAACCCTCCAACCATTTTACCAGTCAGCATTATCCTCCCATTTTGAAGGTCCTGCAACAGCCAGAAATCAGGAAAAAAAGATGCAATGCATTTTTGTTCCTTAGTTAATCTAGGTATGGATATTAGGCTAAATTCCAACTTTGGTGCATACAAAACATCTGTTAATGTGATTCCATCAACTATTTTAACATTGCCAACATGAGTAATCCCTACGTGGTTTCCATCTGGAATCTTTATATATTTAATTGGTCCATTGTATCTTTTGCAATCAGTTAACAATTCTAGATCCCCTACCATATGAGTTGTTGCGCCTGAGTCTAAAATCCAATTCATATTTGTTAATGAAGAAACAGAAGAGCTAGCCAAACCTGTACCAGTTAACGCATGTATGGCAGGTTTCACGTCTTTTCTCAGGAGCTCCAAAATTTGGTCATATTGCTCCTGTGTGAAGGTTGGCACGGATGCAGTTGCCATGTTAGTGTGTGCCTCTGGATCGCTTGAGGGCTCATTTCCTTCCTTCAACGGTTTCTTTCTAAAGTTAGGTGGATATCCAATGATCTGGAAGCAATTTTCGCGCAGATGTCCCCTCTTATGGCAATGGGTGCATTCTTGCCCATTGTCTGCGCGTCCTCTCCCTCGACCACGTCCTCTCCCTCTAGCTGTCATTGCAACACCTTCAGTGGGGAGATTCTTTTCGCTATCAGCAATTATCCTTTGGGCTTCATCCTCAACCACCATTCCATAGGCGTCATTCACTGATGGAAGTGGATTCATCATGAGGATGTGGCTTCTGGCTTGCCCGTAGCTCTCATTGAGCCCCATCAGAAATTGCAGTAGCTTGTGCTGTTGCATCGTCTCACCGTAGATCTTGGAGGTCTGGCATGAACAAGACGGGATTGGGATCAAGTCGGATTGTTCTTCCCAGAGTTCTCTCAATTTGGAAAAGTAGGCAGTGACCGAGGAAGACCCTTGCTTCAATTGGTTGATCTCTCTATGCAGGGAAAAGATTCGTGATCCTGTTTTCTTGTCGAATCTTTCCCTCAGATCGACCCAAGCAATGTAAGCGTTCTGGAAGAAGATGATTCCAGTCGCTAGTTCTTTCGATACAGAATTGAGGATCCAAGAGAGGACCACCGCGTTACACCTTTCCCATTGTTCTTTGAGTGGTGCCTCTACCGTCTCCTTTTTGCAGCTTCCGTCGACGAATCCGAGCTTATTTTTCCCCATTAGGGCAATCTTCATTGCTCTGCTCCATACCGTATAATTCTCAACGCCAGTGAGAATATGGGAGATGATCGTCTGTCCCTGCGTATCCGATGGATGAAGAAAGAGTGGATGGTTGAAAGACAGAATATCGCTGTCGAGCTTCTGATTTCCCATGGAGTCTTTCGGCGTCGAGAGCTCTGCTAGGGTTCACGGTGCTTGCAAAGGTGAATGAATTCTTGGGCTTTCTTGGTTGTGCGCTCGATCAACTTGGCTCTGATACCATGTTGAGCCCATTCACTCTTCCTGCTCAAAACGCGCCGCATAACCAAAAAGCAATGATCTTATTGATTGATTAAAGTATACAGCTTTGTCCAATATATATACACCATATTCACGGTAAACACGGTAAAAACTAAAAAACTAATAATACTCCTATTACACAAAAATAACAACTTCCTACAGTGAGTTTTATACTCTATTCTACAGGGAGAAATAATTTCTAGCTGTGTTATTAACTCAACAAATTGGACGAGCATACTTCTAATTTGATCAAATTAAGAATGATGGAGCTTTCTAGGAAGATTTTGATGGGCATGTAACTAGAATAACTTCTCTCCATGTAATCCTGCTCACCTATAATGGAAAATCTCAAGTTCATTGTTCGACACTGAAACTTAATCTCAAGATCATTATTCAACACTAACGGATGGCACCTTAACATATTTTGTGTAATTTTCTTTATTTTTGAAAGCTTAATCAATCAATTATTGCTCGGAGGGCAAAAACATATTGGGAAATTACGGACTAACCTTGTTTATAGGCTACCCTTGTTTCGGATAACTATTTACACTTGTTTCTTTCTTTTTATTTATCAGTTCCTAATTTTGAATAGTATAGTCACTTTGGTCTATGATGTTGCAGTTATGAAATGCTTCCATTGGAGGAACAGCTTGAAATTGCTCATCAGGTTGGAACAACTCGATTGACCTGTCTATTGGAACGAGCTTTTTGTGAATGCAATCATATTTGGTAGATCAGGAAAACCTTAATTCCAAGGTTTAGCCGAGTTCCTGACAATTGTAAGTTTTGTCACTAATTTTGATCCAATCATATCGAAGGCTTAGGCCAGTCATTACAGTCAAGAACTTTTCTTTGAGCAGTTGGAATGAGGCTGATGTAACATGAACTATGCTCATACTTGGAAGCAAGTCAAGCAAGAAATCTTGACACTGAACCACTAGAAGCTCTGGTATTCTTTCTTCTTTTTTTGTACTTCGTATGTTGTAAATTGTAAAATCATACATCTTAGGTTATACGCTTGCAAATGTTGCAGTTTAGTCACAAATTGCATTTGAGCTTGTTCAATTTGATCTCTTATGCAACCAAGAGGGAAATCGTATGTTTAGATCATTGAATGTAATTCTGCCTGACAAATTGTCATGCATTTGTCTGGAGAACTCTCTAGTTGCACATGGGATCATTCTTCTTAGGCATTTTGATATTTGGAAGGAGAAGGCGTCCATCGAAAATGTCATTGGTGAGAAGTACTTGATAAATGTTTATATGTATAAAGTAATGGTACTCTGCAAATTTTATACATGCACTTTGATTTAGGTAATTTTTACAAAAAAAAAAAATCAATGGGGAATTTTTTCCCAATTTTTCCTTAATGTTGAGGAGTTTATACCTCTTAGTTCATTTGCACTTGTTGCAGCTTTCACCACCAATCAATGGATGCCACCATTAATGTGTAAATTTGTGCCTTTGATGGCTGAAATTTCTTCTGGTTTGGTGAGTGTGGAAAAAGACATTGAGTGAGTGAATGAATTTAGTTATATATATATGTGGTCTAAGAATTATAGAAAATGAAATAAGAACAATATTTGTGCAGTCTATTTTACTTAAGTTTGTGATTATGATCACAATGAAATATGTAGCCTTTATTAAATGCAGTGCCCTGGTATCATACAAGTTGGATTCAAAAGCCCTTATCAAGATATGACACCCAAACCCAATGTTATCAATATATTTAATCGCTGAAAATTGTGCCTTAACCTCTGAAACTGAGCCACAAGACCTTTCAAATAATTAACGTTATCATCAACCCCTTCTATTAAGGCTTATGGCCCCACCATGTAGGAATCTTTTTTCCTTTCCTTTTTCAGTAGCCCAAGTCTTAGATCCTTTGAGTACTTTAGATTTTATATTTCATTTATTTTTTTTAATTATTCACTCAATTTATTAAAATTTTATTTTAATTATATTCAGATTTGTCTCGTATTATATATCTAAATATATTAGGTAAGTTTTTTAATAAGAATTTTTTACATACATAAATATTTAAATTTAAAATCTCATTTAAATAATATTAAACTGTTTATCATTTAGACTAATTTTTATTAATTTTTTTATATCATTATGAATCATTTACATTTCCTTGTTCAGTAGCCAAAGGTTTTAATATTTGTCTTTGCTTAGAAACAATAAAATTCTGAAGAAAAAAACAAAATATCAAAAAAAATAAACTTTGCTCATGCTTAAAAGCTAAATTTTAGTCCATGAAAGTTGTATTAGGGTATTAACAATTAACGTAAAATTATATCAAATCTTTTAAAATACACGAAACAACTAAAAGGAGAATCCGAATATTAATATCATTTGAAAAGGGAAAGGAAAATGAAATCTTCAGGGCAACTTTTATAAGAATTTGACTTACATTTACATATTTCATTAATAAATAATTTATAAATATGTTATTGAAAAATAAGTCTATTGTAACTTAAAAAGAATTGAAATATAATTCATCTAAACTTACCAATCTTGTATTGGCCAAAAAAAAAAACTTGTCAACTAAATGCAAAAAGTCAATTATGCGTGTGTAATTTTAATTTCTGATGTGCGGAAGGGTTATACACGTGGGAGTAGTATGAAGGATTTTGGTCTACCCACGTAACGTAAAACCATGATGACACACGTGCGCATTAGTTCTTCCGTGCAGGGTTGGATTTATTTAAGAAAAAAAAAATCATATTTGTAAATTCTGCAATAATACTTTTCAGGTGATTTTCTAACATGATCGTTTCAATATGAGCACTTTATTGTCATTAATTAAGATCAATCCATTGAAAGAAAGCGTTGAATTGCAATTTTATGCAATATACGGGGTTTTAATGCAATTATAAAATTTGAATATAGGTTAAAAAAATCCTTTAAAAAATGTGAGCATCTTTTCTCTTCTTTTCTGTCTGTCTATTTTTTATTTTTTGAAGCAAGTTCTCTTTTGTCGTTTCTTGATATTTTTGTATAAAATATTTTAGGGACCATTATTTAATTAAATAATAATAATAATATAATATGATGTCTAGTCAAAGTGAAACAACAGCCCTTCATTTCCGATGACCGCAAGAGGAAGAAGAAGAAAAAGAATTAAAAACGTTTCTCTCAATAAAGGAGCTTTTTGATTTGTGCGTGTGTATGGCACGACAGATATAGGGGTCATCAATTTGGAATTTTTATATTTATAAAAGCAGACGTGTGTTTTTTGGGTTGGGATTCAATAATAGAGGGAAAAAAATTAATAAAGACTAATTTTCACACGATTTTATTTTTATATTGTTTTTTAAATATAAAAAATAACACATTTCTTATGCGACATTTTTCTAACTTGTAAATAAATACTGCTAGTAATTTTTAAAAGACCAAATTCAGGTGTCCAAAATTGGAATGGTTATTGAATCAATCAATAAATAATAATCTAACTATAGTTAAACTTAGTCAACCCAATTATTATTAAAATAAAATAATTTAATGAAAATATTCAATAATATTTATATGTAAGTTTATAACTTTAAAATGAGTAATATTTAAATAAGAAAATTATTAATCTATAAGTAATTAAAATGGTTATGTACAAATCACATATAATTCAACAAATTATAATTGTTAAAGCATAAATATACCATACTATTATTTTTATTAACTTAAAATAATGTTATTTTAAATACAATAATAAAAGAGAAAAATATGAAATCTAATTTAGTGGTCTAAGTGACCAATTTAAATTAAAGTTTTAATATCATGTTGAGGTAAAGTTACACTATTAAAAACTTATTAAAATTAGGGTAGATCTCACAATTTTAAAAAAATGGTAAATATCTTTATAATTATGTATATTGATGGACGATATAAAGAAGGAGATGATTTATTGAATAAATGAAATGATTAAAATGAGGAAAAAAGAGTAGTGGAATCTTAGCAAGGCACACTAAAAAGGAGCGAGGTGGGCATATGCATATCTTCTTCTTTCACATTTAAAACCTTTTTGAATTTTGACAATTTCTCTTTCTTTCTTTATTTTTATTATTAGGTCCACTTCCATTTCTTCTTTCCAATTTGGGTCCACTCTTTTTGACATTCATACGTATCGCTTTCGTATCCATCTAAAAGAAAATAGTATGATCACAAATCATAATATTTTATTTTTAATAAATTATGGGCCTTTAAAAAATAGCTTCTAGAGAAAAATTTATAAAAAAAATTAAATAAATAAATATTCAGATAATTATTTTTATAAAATATTTTTATTATTAATAAATTATGAAAAAAAGATATAGGTATTAAATAGGGAGAGAGGAGAGATAAGAGATGAGATAGTGAATATATTGTAAAAAATAAAAGATATAGGAGAGAATATGTAAAAAAAAGTATACGAGAGATAGTATAAGAAAAAGTAGGAGTTATATAGTAATTGGTTAATCCATAATCTCTTTTATAATTTCATAAGTTACTCTAACCAATTTATCTAAAACTTTGATTTTAAATCATGATTTGATTCAAAAGTACGTTTGAACAAATATAACTGTTTATTTTAAAAATTTTTAAAATTTACATTTTACTAAAACATAGATTTAAAACTTAAATTTTAATTGTTTCTAAACACATTCTATATATAGTCAACTTCATTCTTTTTTATTTTTAATACGCAAGTTTTAGCTAGTCAACTCCATGTTTATGCCATGGTTTAATTTCTTGTTCAGATTTCTATGTTTGATTTTAGTGGACGGCTAAATATAATTTGCGTTTTCTAGTGAATTTGTGTGTTTTTTAAGATGAATTGTGTGCATTTGAGATTTTTTTCCCCATGGATCTCTGATGGGTTTTGGTATTATTTTTATTAATTTATTTTTATAAGGGCATTACTGTCTTTTTAGAATTTTAGGCTTATTTTTCATATTCAACTCTTACCCCACCAAACAACATTTATCAAAAAAAAAAAAACATTCAAATTCCCATACGTACTTTTAAATCAAATTTCAATCCAACTTCCAATTTCACTTTCATTTTCAATAAAATGATTTCACCGAATCAAATTAGAGCTTACCGGAATAGATGCATATTGTTTTCTAATAAAGGAAACAATTTTATTGAAACTAAGGTAAAAGGATGCATATAAAAATTGGACTTTCTACAAAAGAAACCCAATTCGCACAAAGCAGTAAGAAAATTACCCAAGCAAAAATAAATTTTACAAAAAAGATCCGAAATGAAATGCAAGACGGAACTTAGAATACCATATGAATACATAACATTGTAGCTATAGAGCCATGATCCTGAGAATAGGTCCAGATTTTGTGTGTATGTGTGATATATATATATATATATATATATATATATATATATATATATATATATTACATTATTTCTGGAATTCTTTACAGTGCAATAGGAGGGTATGTGGTTCACATCAATGAAGTCTCTTTCCAAACGTGTCTGCTTGATTTTAATTTAAAACTATAGTTAGAATACTTTAGATTAAAAGTTAAATAAAATATCTAAAAAATTTTTTTAAAATAAATTATAGTTTGGGGGTTTAAATTTATAATTTTAAATAAATTTATGGGACTAATTTCTGAGTGAGAAAAAAAATTTAGACGATATAATGACTATTTTATCTCTATTTTTTTCTCTCTGTCATTTTATCATATTTTTTTTAATAATTTACCTATTAAAAAAGTTATTATAATAATAATTATTTAAATATTTATTTTTTTTATAACTAATTATCTTTTACAAGTTATTCTCTGAAGTTATTCTCTAGATATGTTTAAAGGGAATCACTTTTATATTAGCCTTTATAATAATGAGATTTAATTGTTGTTAGATTAGATGCTAATCTATTAGCCAGAATCTAATAATTATTTGAGTAAAAAAGCAAACTTTCATGATTACCAGTTGAATCCCAATAATATATTTACCTTTTTTTCAAACAAAGCTATGATATATATCAGCCCCCAAGTGAGATTGTGGTTTTCTTTATTTCTTTTTTTTTTTCATTTTTTTCACATTAATGCATGATATTTAGTTATATATTACATCAATTAGTATGCGGGAAAAAATAGGAATTTATTTTGATCAAATTTTCTTTTTATTATCTATTTTAACTTGAGTAGCGATCAGATGCTAAATCATTACTATCAATTATCACTTATAGTATTAAAAAAAGTAGTGTTATTATGGCACAAGTATTAAAATTTATACTTTTAATTATCATTAAAAAATTAGTCAAAAAATTATAATATAATTTATAAATTATCCTAAATTTGAGTAAATATTTTTTTAATTGATAGAGCCCAATGGTATTAAAAAATGTACAGGTTTTATGGATTAAAAAGAAGTAGGTGTTACAAAACCCATTCTAATTAAAAGATCAAAAGATATTTTTAACCAAATATTAATGCTAACACTTTTACAATATCTATTCCCTTTTAATTTTTAAAGAGATATTTGCATATATATTTTATATTGAAGGGTAGAGTTGTAGTTATATATATACATATATAGAAATATTAATATATGCCAAATTTAAATATAGGGTATTGTAGGCTTACTTTATTTTTTTTAATACATAAAAATTTAAATAGATTTGACATATTTTTCTACTAAGGTTAAAGTACAGCCCTAAAGTTGTCAAAATTTTTATAGAAGATTTATGATATCGCTTATTAAAATAACCATCATAACAGCAGTAAAAAAGAAACTCGAGTTCTTATAGAATATAATTATATTTTTTATTATATATATTAATTCTTATTCGGAGTAGATTTGCTTTAAATAAAGAAAAGTGCCTAACTAAACCAAAATTTAGGAAAGTAATCCAATATATGTTAAAACTTAAAAGTCTGTTTAGATTCCTTAATTTTTCGAACTTAAATTACCTAATTAATTACACCATTATATTTATGCCCACTACTGAGTCATCCATATTAATTAGTACCTTTTATTTAATTATACATTTAACCACATGATTAAAGCAAGGAATCATACAGCTACGCAAACTATATAAGTCAACTTCAACTTTTAATTTTTTTTAATGCTTAATATACTCATTAATTAATAAAGAGCACTATTTAATATTTATTATTTAAAGATGGAGACGATATAATTGAACTATTTTTGTATATATAACCTTATAAATGTCAACGGAGTTATGCCTATATAGTATATATAATCATTATTCTATATTGTGCTAAAGTAAATGTAGCGTGATTTACAAGTGTTATCTGTTTTATCAATCCATTATTAAAAAAAACACTATATATTATGAAAAATTAAATGGATAATTATTAAATAATTATAATAGTTTTTATTGATTTTAAAAGGCTAGAATAAATCCTATAAATTTGTATAGAGCATAAATGAATCATAATATCCACATATAGAGCATAAATATAAGTCAAATTTGTATTATTGACTACTTATTTATTTATTTTTATAAATTTTCCTATTCATCATTAAATGCTTATTTTGGAAGTGAATGTGCTTGGGAGTACTTAAGAGAATAACATTAATTACGTAAATGGGGATAAAACTGAAGTTGTTTTCTCAAAAAATTACAACTTTTAAAATTGCTTTGTCATATAACAACTTTCAATTTTTACAATTTAAAAAATTTTCACATCCTCAAAGTCGTATTGGTAACGAATAATTTCTTCAAAAATCTAAAATTTTTGTATTGGAGAATAACTTTGAATGTAGGTTATTGGTAAATACTTTTCCACTGTGTAGTATTTTGGGTAAATTATTTGATTGTTTATAGTATTATGGTAAAAAAAAACATATAAAGGTCTAACCTTATGTGATATGTTTCAATTAGTATTAATATAGAACCCGAAAATATAATATATCTAAGTTAACTTAGACTTACCCATTCAAAACCTAATCCAACCCAAAAAGAACCTAAACAAATGAGATAAGATCAGGTTCAACTTAATATGTCAGGCGAAAATAAATTTAAATTAATATAGTGGACTGAGTAATATAATTTAACCCAATAAATATATATGTTATTATATTATATTGTCCAACTTTAATTCCAGTGCCACTAGTAACACCTATCTCCAACTATACTATAACCTCCCACCCCCTTAGTTTTTCTCTGTCATTTTTGCCAATATAGACTTAGTATTTCAGTTGCTGACTTTAGCTTCTCTTCAACCCCCAATCCTCCTTCTCTTTCCTCTCTTCAACCAAAAGCTCCTCTCTCTTCCCCTCTTTGTATAGTCTTTACTTTTCTTTTATTTCTTTTGTTTGGTTGTGCTACTGTACAATATTTTATTCTTTTACAGTTTTACTTTTCTTTAATTCATAGATTCTCGTATAAAAAAAAGAAGATTAGACAATATCAACTAGACTATGAACTCAATCCAATCTAGTCTAGTCTATCTAACCTGATAGATATCAAGTTTTCTGTCAGGTTAAACAGGCTTTAAGTTAAGATGATTGGCTCAAATAATATATTAGACTAGATTATAGGCTAATTGTCTACCTGGCCTAGACTAATCTTTGTGCAATCCTAATTCCAATATAATCTAAAACATCTCCGGCCAAAAGAAATAGAGAAAAAAAAATATGAACATATTGTATATGATATGGGATATTGAAGAATGAATGGGTGTCTAGGAGAATATATAAGTTGCAAACATGACGTGCATTATAATACAAAGAAAACAACTATTTAATTTTAAGTAAGCCAGATAATAATGCCCAGAAAGTGCCAACTTTGTGTAGCAATGCACATGAACCTATTACTATATTTCTTCTAAACCCTTTATTCAAACTTCAAGCACATGCATAGGCACACATTCAATGTCCATTTAAAATAACTCTACACACATGCATCATATCATCTTTTCATCCTAATTAATTATATTTCCTTCTCATATATATTAATTAATTAATTAATAATCATCTTATTTTGTTATTATTAAAAAAAATCCCAACATACATACATACATACCTATGAACAAAGAGACCATTAGCCTTCACATGCCATTTCTCATTGTAGTTGATTTTTCTTAACATTTATCCATCTATATATTATAGACATTATTGACGCTTAATCCGAATTTCAGTATTATTTGGTTTAAATGGAATAACTCTCTTAGTGCAACTTTATCCATCATTTGTGCTTGGCATGGGATTGCCTAACCACTGTGAATAACTTCGTTAATTGTTTGGTTAATTACTAAACAAATGTTGTTTTTTAGGAAATTTCAAGAAATCAGAATGTTGCAGGCTCTTATATGACTTCGTGATCTTTAATAACATAAAAGTTTTGTTAAAAACTGCAAATCATAAATTCGATTATACTTATAATCTTACATTCTAAATTCAATTTTATTTAAAAGATATCAAGGTCATCATCCATTTTTATTTGATTAGACTATAAGATTGAGGAATATAATTACATTTATTAAAACAATAAAGTGGTCTTAACATAGCTATTCTTTATGCTTTGTTACGTAGATACTTTATGACTTAGGATTCTTATGATGGGAAAACGTGATAAGGTTTGAAGATAATTACTCGTTTATCACAATTTCAAAATTGGTAATCTCTTTTCACCTTAGAAAATTACAATTAACGACCCCAACTCTTAACAAATTTAGATTAAATGATCTTAATAGTTGTATGTTTATATCAGGTTTTTATCTCATATCAAAATCTGAGAATAATATCCTAAACAGTAAACACATTTGAAGTATTTTTTTAATTTTAATAATAATCGTATAAACATCTTTATAGTTATCTTAATTAATTTTTTTGAATAATTAAATTATATAATATTTTTAATCTATATTGATCTCCTTGCATGTGATGAGAAGATTGGGAGGGAAATCAAATCCAAGTTGGTAATATTCAAGAGAGTAGTTAAATAATTAATAATAGAGAAGAAACAAACAAATCAATGAGAACAAAACAATTGATTTATATATAAAAATTCAAAAGAGAAACAGCCAATAATGATATGGCCCTCTTTTCTTGCATATAATATAACATCATCTTAGAAAAAGTGTTCCTTTACCCCCAAACAATGCCCAAAAAAAAAAGTTCTCTTTTGCTGTACATTTTTTGTCATAATAAAAAAATAAATTAATAAGATTGTATTTATATATGAATCACACTACACAGGTGTAATAATTATTGTGAAATTCATATAATTATAAATACTCAGTGAAATTTGCAACTCAATTAAATAATTCTGGGCCAGTTTTTCAAAGACGGAAAAATGTTAAAGGTTAGATATATTAAAAAAATTAAAATTAAAATTAAAATAAATATTTAAAATAAGAATGATAAAAGCGTTTCTAATACCTAAAATTAATTTTATTAAAATTATTATTATCATAAATTATTTAAAAATATAATGAGTACGCTAAAATAATTTTAAATATACAATCAATATTTTAAATTATTTAAATTATTATAATTTTTCTATTTGTTAATAAAAATATAAATTTTTATTTAATATATGTTTTGATATATTATTATTTGAAAGGTTATATGTATAATATTTTTTAATAAATTATATTAAATAAATTTTAAAATTTTTTAATCTTCTTATATAAATTTTATATAATATTAATTTTATAGTATATTTAATATTTTTTTAAATAATATGATACACGTGATATTTTAAATAATAATATGTTAAAATAAAAAATTTATATAATATATATCGAATATTAATTTATATTTTTATTAATAAAAAGATAAAATTATATAAATTTAAATATTTTAATATATTGATTGTATCTCTAAAATTAATTTAGGGTATTAATTATATTTTTAAATATTTTTAATATTATTTATTTTTTAAAATTAATTTAAAATATTAAATATATCTTTACCCAAATAAGAATTCAGTTAAAATTTGGTGAATTAAAAATTTTAGTGTATGTGAGTCATATCTTGCCATTAAATTAACCAGTAAAAGTAAAGTGGGTTAATGTAATGATGAGGGAAGCTTCTACGCGCTTTTATAGTGACTGAACTGGCACACAACACAAGTTCATCTGTATAAAACATTTTTTTATAAAAAAAATAGCCATCTTTGAAATATTTATTGTAAGAAAAATATTAAAAATTTTATTTAAATATCACAATGAATTAGCATAAACTGTAACATATCTTTAATTATATATATATTATTTTAAAAAATTTTACTTTTACACATAACTAACATGTTATACACAGTTAGATAAAATTTATATTCAAATGTTTTATTTAAAAAGTAAATTAAAAAATTTATATATAGCTAAAAGTATGTTAAGCCAGTCAAATCCTAAATGCTTCTGGACAATAAAAGATTTTTAGCAATTTGTAAAAATCCATTTAAATGTAGATTCACAAAAATGTCTGAATCTAAAATTTGACAATGTAGAGAGGTCCTTAAATGTAATTTCGTGCAGCATGGACCTTCTGATTCCACAAATTGCCTATGCGTCTGCATCTGCATGTGCCTCTTTTCCTTCTTCGCCGTTATATACTTTCTATCTTCCCCCTTCTTACTCCCCACTTCCTCCGCCTTCTCTCTCTCTCTCTCCCTCCCCTCATTCCTTCTTTCACACCCAATTCGACTTCTTCCTCCCTATACCTTCTGTTTCCCTCTGCTTTAACCAGTTTTCTTCTCCTTTCTTCTTTCTCTCCCCCCATGGGTCTTCACAAACACTGCATCTTCATTTCTTCCCTCTACCTCTGATCCATTGTTTTTCGCCAACCAATAAATCATTACCCACTTAGCCTTCTTCCTCCTCCTCCTTGTTCGAATATATGGAGCTTCTGGTTCCACAATTTTCTTCTTGTTCTGTTTCTCTCATGGATTTTCACAAGCACTTCATCTTCATTTCTTCTGTCCACCTATGATCCATTGTTTGTTCTCATACCACCCAGAAGAAAACCAGTGCCAACGTCATCGTCTTCCTCATCCTTTGTCCTTCTGGCGCCTTGACAAAATCCTCATGGCTCAGGCAACTTTGCTTATCAAGGTCAAAACTGCGGTATCCAACGGCTTCGACTCCGTTCGATTCTCCAGGCCCAATCTCCTGAAGAAGCCGTCTTTCAAATCCAATAAACGACATGTCGTCGGAGTGTTGGCCTTCGAAATCGCCGGACTCATGTCAAAGCTCCTCCACCTCTCGCACTCCCTCTCCGATTCCAGCATAATCCGTCTCCGGAACGACGCCGTTTCCCTTGAAGGCGTACGTAAGATCGTCTCTAACGACGAGTCCTTCCTTCTCAGCCTCGTCTGCGCCGAGTTCGCGGAAAACCTCAGGATCCTCGTCAATTCCGTCTCTAGACTCAGCCTCAAATGCCAAAACCCGAATCTCCGATCATTCGACCCGATATTCCGCGGATTCGCCGATTCGGGGCTCGACCCGAACCGCTGGGTCCTCTCGGGTCCGAAAGAAACCGAAGCCTGTCACAAGAAAATGGAACGTTACGTGACTCTCACGGCAGCGTTATACAAAGAAATGGACGAACTTTCAGTTTTAGAAAGTGGGTTGAGGAAGGCACTGCAACACTGTAACGATACCAAAGAGCAGAAGAAGGCATATGAGCTTCAACAGAAGATTTTCTGGAAGAAACAAGAGGTAAAGGATCTGAAAGATAGATCTTTATGGAATAGAACCTTCGATTCTGTAGTTTCATTGCTTGTGAAGACAATTTTCACTTGTCTAGCGAGAATCAAGCATGTTTTTGCAATAGGCAATTATTTTCCCTCTCTGTCTCGTAGTCTATCAGCTTCAGCTGTTGTTTTCCCATCAGATCAAAACCAGAACTCCTCTTTTTGTACATTCGTTTCTGGGCCATTGAAAAGTCCAAAGCGTGAAGATGACAAGAATGATTCAACAACATCTGGGTTTTTTGAGTCTCATTCCAATCTCTTAAACCCACATCCTAGTACTCTTGGTGCTGCAGCTTTGGCTCTTCACTATTCCAATTTGATCGTAGTGATGGAGAAGATGATAAAGTCACCTCACTTGGTTGGACTAGAAGCAAGAGATGATCTGTACGCTATGTTGCCCAATAGCATAAAATCATCGTTAAGGTCAAGATTGAAAGGAGTAGGGTTTTTTGCCAGTGATGTTGCGCTTGCAGAAGAATGGAGGGACGCCTTAGGGAGGATTCTGGGGTGGTTATCGCCATTGGCACATAATATGATTAAGTGGCAGAGTGAAAGGAGCTTTGAGCAGCGGAATTTGGTGCAGAAAAGTAATAATAATGTGTTGCTGTTGCAGACTTTGTTCTTTGCTAATAAAGAGAAGAGTGAAGCTGCCATAACTGAGCTGCTTGTGGGGTTGAATTATATCTGCAGATTTGAGAGAGAAATGACTGCTCGAGCTCTGTTTCAATGTGCCAATCTCAATCTTGGTTTGCTCAATTCGCAGAAACCTTGCTAGAGAGAGATTTTCATAATTTTGGTCGAGGAAATAATATAATATTCGTTTTTTCTTGACTGTTCAGTTAATTTAGTCTGTTCATATAGAGATTTAGACCATTTAGATCAATATCAGACCATAAGAATTTACTCAAAACAAGTACTTTTTATGCTTTGGAAGAAGAGAAATCAGAGTGGAGATTTTGGATTCCTTGGGTTCTGTTTTTCTGATACGGTTTCTTTTCATATCTGAAGTGGCTTTGATTTTACATAAACTGAAGTATGTTGGTGGGAATGGGATCATTGTGTGTGAGATTTTAGACATAATGATATGTGTAAATGATTTGAGTTTTGAGTAAACTTTGTTGAAGAAATGCAGGATGATTATATATATTCATAAATTCTTGTTCTAATCATGTGGGAAGTATTCCCTAATAGCTTATAATTTTTCCATCCATATTAACAATGATTGATACTTACATTGTTTAGTATTTATTGTTGATGGTGGTGTTCTTCTTGGCTGCTCCACTAGTTTTAGAATCATTCTGTGTGGTTCATATGATGAGTCATAAACTACTAAGCAATTAATTCACCTATATATTGGTATGACATTACTTTTATATATTTATTAAGTATTTTTTGTTTTTCCGGGGATAATTATTATTTTTTAAATAAATAATCGTTTATTTGAAAATTTATTATATAGTGACAATAATAAGTTTAAATTTAATTTTATTCAAAATTATTTGCAAAATTTAAACTAATAAGTTTAAAATTTTATAGATGGCAAAAAAACAGTTTAAAATTTTCTGATGCAGTGTAACAAAATCACACCTTAACGATTATCAATTATTCAATTCTTTAATAAATGAAGCACAGTAATAATAATGACCATTATTTATTTATTTTTTATTTCTGTTCTAATATTTAAGGATAAGTTATCTTTCAAACATAACAATAACCCCAGACTAATCTAGATAAGGAATCGAGGGATTTTTTTGAGCAACTACCCTATCACTTGCATTTGTTGCATACCCAATTCTTGAATACAAGATCTTTGATTAAGCTAAATTAACTCTCTAATTAGCTGGCGGCAGTTGACAATTGATTCTTTTAATATTATGAATCAACACTTCAGTCTGATTCTTCATTCACATAATATTTGATATTGACATTGCTAATCTGCTGGTCTGATATTTTAGTGAGTTAAATATAGATTTTGGTTAGACCCATTGAATAAAATTAATATATAATTAATTATTGACCAGTGGAAAAAATAAATTGGTTTATAAAATTGTTCATTGGCCCACCCTAATAATATTGAATTATGTAAATGGAATAAAGCTATGGTTCACATGAGCGTTCCATTTACTTATTTTATCAAATGGAAACAATCAAAAGCCAAAAGTAAGAAGGCACTTGAGGACTAATTGCAATTATGCTATGGCACTATTGATTAATTTGATTGTTTGATTAAATTATTCAAGAGTATCTAATACAGAAAAATCTCTTCTTCTTTTTTTATCAACTTGTTCACACATACATATAGGAATAAAAAAAATACATTATACTAAAATTTTTCAATATCATCAGATGAGTGTAAATTTTTTATTATTTATCTAGTATAATAAATATCAAATGCCTATTTAAATAATATAAAATTAATTAAATTTTTAAATTTAGAATCAATAAAATTTTAATAATTTTCTTTTAAAAAATATTTTCAATGAGTTGTATTTGTAATCAAAGAAAATAACATTGATCTTGAGAAAAATTCAATCATGTTCTAGCATTGTCTGTGTAAATTTTCGTAATAAAAAAAAATAAGTAATTTATGCATATCTGAAAATAAACTAATAAAATTTTCTCCTATAAATTTAATTCCTTTCTATGATAAGTTATTCGTTGTGAATCATGTAAGATTAAATTTAATCTATATAATATGTATATTAAAATTATTTCATAAAATTCTCTCACATCGATTTTACATACTCATCTTTTTATAAATATCATCACTTTCTAGTGGTTAAATAAAATAAAGATAACTCCTGACTTTTTATTTGAAGTTTCAGTGGGTGGGAATGTGGGATCTTTTCCCCATTTTTGTATGCAAATTCTCTCTGAAAAACAAATGCCCGATTTAGAAAAGGCAAATGATTAAGATGGTTAAATAATAAAAGAGTAATAATAATTAATTATATTTTTTAAAAAAATGGGTATGTAAAATAAAAGTGAGATACAAAGAGAAAAAGAAAAAAGGTGATTATTGCATTTGAACATTAATTATGTTGGGCCACATGTGGGCCGAAGAAATGCCTCAGAGTTCATCGTCAGCCCATAGAATTGTAGAAATCCCATTTATGATAATCACCCATTCATTTCTTCTTCCCACGTAATTATTTCAAATCTGGGAGGTTCAATTAAAAATTAAACTTCAAATTTGAAAATGGCTGATTTTTTACATAAACTTTTATAAAAGAAATATCAAGAAAATTACTAAAAATCTTTCATTGTAAAATTTATTGTCTAAAGACACTTAAAATATATTTAGGGACCTTGTGCAATCTATTTTTAGCAGGGATAACTTTTTTTTTAGTTTCATATAATTTATTTTTAACTATGTACAAAATGAAAGATATTGACATATAGCTAAAGAAGTATTGCACACAGTTAAAAAAATTGCACTCACTCAAAGACCTATGTCCTTAGGACCTTTGAACAATAAATTATGCAATGATGGATTTTTTAGCATTTTTCTCAAAATTATTTATTAATTAAGACTGAGTTAGCCAGGTCTAATTGGTCACAAAGCTTAGCTTAGCCCAACTTGAAAAAACTTGTTTGTCCAAATGGATATATTATAAGGTTTCAAGCAGTAAGCCCATATATAAGTAAAATCCAACACACAATGGTCTTGTATCTTATAGAATAAATAGTATTATGGATGCACTAATAAAGAAAGATCTTTATAAATCTACTATATTTAACACATGTCTTTCACATATGAAATATTTAGTGAATTTAGAGTTAATAGAATTTAATCTCTCAGCAGTCTAATTTTCTTTACTTTTAAGTTTCAGCCCTATCATCTACCAAAAAAAAATAGTCATTTAATACACAAATACCAATTGTTATAACAAATCAGAAAACAAATAAATGGAAGACAGGAGGTATAGGAGTAGGTAGAAACTCTGCTTGGAATCGAAAGTCAACGGTTCTTTAATATTTCATGATTATGGCTTAGTTAGGCACTTGTGAACCAAGTAGAGACAGATGGCAGCTTGCCTAAACCCTATCCCTAGGAACACAAAATGGCACAGTTATATGTTAGTGGAAACTACACCAACGCACCACTTCAAACCACATTATATATAACTGCACAAGATCAATCAAAATCATATCTTTCCCTTGGGGGAAAAATGGACGAATCAAAGGAGAAGAAGCAGGTCAGGTTTAGAGAACCACCTTCAGTTCCATTTCTATGGGAACTAAGACCAGGCTTCCCCAACAAAGATTGGAAACCAGAGCCTTCTTCTTCATCATCTTCTTCTTCTGCAGCGGCATCAGTTTCTCATATTACCAAGTCTCCAATCAAACTAGTTACCTCTATTCCCTTTGCTTGGGAAGAAAAGCCTGGAACACCCATTCCCCATTTCTCATTCAATGCAGAAGCCAAGCTCATTGATATGGCATCTTCTTCTTCATCATCGTCATCTCCTGTTTCTTCTGCAGCAGCATCAGTTTCTCAGGTTCCAAAGTCTCCAATCAAACTAATTACCTCTATTCCCTTTGCTTGGGAAGAAAAGCCTGGAATTCCCATTCCTGATTTCTCACTCAATGCAGAACCAAAGCTCATTGATATGGAATCTTCATCATCACCGTCGTCATCATCTTCTTCTTCTTCTGCTGCTGCTGCTCCTGCTGCTGCAGGATCAATTTCTCAGGTTCCCAAGTCCCCAATCAAACTTATTGCCTCTATTCCCTTTGCTTGGGAAGAAAAGCCTGGAACACCCATTCCTCATTTCTCACTTAATCCAGAAGCCAAGCTCATTGATATGGCATCTTCATCATCTTCATCTTCATCTTCAGCATACTTTGATGAAGGTAGTGATATTGATGACAGTGTAATTAGCATGCAACCAGAATCATTTGGTTGTTCAGATCCTTCTTTACTGGCAAACTGTGTGGTAGCATCATTGAGTGAACAACAACACAGTGAAAAGATCGTTGAGTCATCATGTTCATCCCCAAGAAGCAGCACAAGTAGCTATGAAACAGGAAGGTCAAGTCTGGTCGGAGCTTCCTTCCTGGAGAGTCTATTTCCATTGTTTCCACACAAGACTGGCTTCCTTGAGAAAGCTGGATCCTCTTCAACTCCATTAGAACTTGAGGAAAGCAGAGATTTTAATCATGGAGAAGAAGATAATAGCAGTGCCATGTTAAGGAAGCCGCCAACACTTGGAGAGCTAATTATGATGAGCAGAAGAAGAAGCTACAGAAGGAAAGCTGTTCAGATGAGCAACTGGGATCTTCAAAGGGTAATTGTATTCTCCCTCCTTTTTCTTCTCTTCTTGTTATGCTTGATAATTCCATGATTAAACTAGTTTGATTTTGATACGGATC
Organism: Leucaena leucocephala; assembly: GCA_037074615.1. Taxonomy (NCBI): domain Eukaryota; kingdom Viridiplantae; phylum Streptophyta; class Magnoliopsida; order Fabales; family Fabaceae; genus Leucaena; species Leucaena leucocephala. Next base: position 16,341,876 of record CM073562.1, read on the forward strand.
TATCTAGGGACAATTACCCGATATTTTCATTGCACTCTTTTGATAATCCAATGATTGAGCTTGTCGTCATAAGAAAAACCTGTACTCAAAAGGGTTTACTTATGAAAAAACCTTTCTCTTCATCTCAAATTTCCAGTCAAAGCAACTAATCTTTTCCTTATCCAAAATTTTAAACATCTCTACTTCATGTGAAAATCATCCTCTACTCTCATATATTTAAGTATCTCTCCTTCCAAAATAAAATTAGAAAAAAAATACTTTCAACTAAGTTTTCTTCCCTTTGCTAGGATCTTTATAGTCTGAAAAACTTGAAAACTTAAAATTCCATTTCAAACCATGTTTTACTCGTTGGCTTCATGGACGACGCAGAGTATCAGAAGAAAGGAAGGTTTTGGATGCTTCATGTTTGCATCAAGCTGCAAGATGATTGAAAGATTGTCCGAGAAAAAGTTGTTGCCCAGACTGAAACTGGTTTAACTGGGAAGAGTGCTTCCCCAAGATCAGAAGCTCATTGTCCTACTGATCCAACATGAATCTGAATTAGTTTATGGGCTTTCTATGTTGAGATTATGGATTGTAAAAGAATATTACTTTTGAAGTGTTATTTGGTATTTTACAAGTTAGATGAACTCAAATGTGCACATCCCTTCCTTTAATTTCCATAACATCTTCTAACAACAACATTGTGAGATTTCCATCAATATAAGAATAAAATAGAAGTCATAGTACCAATGGCCTTGTGGTCTAATGGCATAAAAACTCCCTATGAGTGGGATTTTGTAGGTTCAATCCCGCTTAGTTTTAAATACTTAAGTTACAGTCAGTGTGGGCCCCACAGAAATTAAATATTTGAAATAAAAGCCACAATCAAACAAATCACAACGTCCAAAGTGGGTGAAATGGATCACATCAATACACCATTCACAAGTCAATTTTCCTAACTTGACTTCCTACACAAACATTATTATAACTATAATAGACTTAGTTATATACCCACTAATTTTTAAGAGCTAAGGCCATATCTGCCTAATAACTTCAGAACCAAAATTATAATTCAATCTCAAACAATCATGACTTGACTAGTACTATACCAGTGCTTGAACAGGCATATATATAGATGACCTTTACTGATGTGATGAAAAATATCAATGGAACTTCAACAGGAAGATTTACAAGTTTCAACAACTCTCCTAATCCTTCCAATGATTACAGGAATGTCTTACGAAGTTAGTGCACTAAAACAAATCCCAAACCATCCTGGTTCAATACAATGACAGGATGATCCTGTAGTTATATTGATCTTAGAAACATCTATAATTCAATCTCAAACAATCATGACTTGACTAGTACTATACCAGTGCTTGAACAAGCATATATGTAGATGACTTTTATTGATGTGATGAAAAATATCAATGGAACTTCAACAGGAAGATTTACAAGTTTCAACAACTCTCCTAATCCTTCCAATGATTACAGGAATGTCTTCTGAAGTTAGTGCACTAAAACAAACCCCAAACTATCCTGGTTCAATACAATGACAGGATGATCCTGGAGTTATATTGATCTTACAAACATCTATAGACTCGTACATAACTCAAGTTCCATTTTCTCACTATGAGGTTTCCTTAACAATCCTCTCATATCAGCCCAACAGCACAAACCAGTACTGCTCTTTGCACACTTGATTCCTAGATGACTGAAACCAGCCTCAAGTTCATCGAGCACTTCTCTTATTCTCTTCTGGTTAGTTTCAAAATACTCCTGAATAAATTTTCTATCTGAAAGCATTGAAATGACTAACCTCTGTATAGGAACAGATAAAGAAGAAAACCTAGTTAGCTTCCTAGCAGCAGCCAGAACAGTGCTGTTAAATGAATATATAACTCCAACTCGAAAGCCTGCAAGTGAGAGGTCTTTTGAGAGGCCATATATTATATGAACTCGATTCTTATCTAGACCTTCTGAATCAAAAACTTCAGCTATGCTCACAAACTTGTCCCTTTCATATACTGATCCTGCAAGTACTTCATCAGCATTGATATGGATGTTTTTCTTTTCTGCCAAGTGCACAAGAGTTTTGAGCATGTCTCATGTCAGAAGATTGCCAACAGGATTTGCAGGGTTGGAGAAGAGAATTCCTCGAACTTTGACTCGAAGTTTGTGAGCTTGAGAGAATGCTTTTTCAAGAGTAGTGATGCTTAGAGCAAAATTGTCCTTGCTTTGACATTGAACTGGTATTAGGTTTACTCTGGCTCGCCATTTCACATCCTTGTCAAAGCTGAGAAAAATTTTCTTCATTCATTAGGTTTAATTGGAATCAGTTAGAGCCATGCATGAATTCAAAAGGGCTTTGATTTATTATTACCCTGGATAATAAGGTGTAGGGACAAGAAAGCTTCTCCCTGGTTTGCCAAGCAGAAGGATAACATCTCAATAGCAGAAGTGGCTCCAGAAGTTAGCACCATATTTGATGGGTCCAATTTCACCATCCCCTCATCACTTGAGACATAAAATTTTATCTGGCCTACAAAAGAAGAACAAAATTTCTTGTATTAGGGAAGTACACAGAAATTTTCTTCTAACTATTGCCTGGGATTAGAGAAATTTTAGAGAGATTATAGTGAATTCTTTGTATTAGATTTTTGTTTAGAGTTTGTCTTTTATAGACATAATATAACCATATTTGTTCTCTAATATTTTTTCTAAAATAGACTGAATAAATAATAACAACCTAAGATTATAATTACAAGTATAATTTCTTACTTATAAGAGAGCTTTCATATCACTAGACTATAAGGTCATTGTCAATAAGACAAATATTTCAATCTTCCACTATTTAAAAAATAACGTCCAAAATAATTAAATTGTCATTATATAGGATGTAAGAACTTTACTTAAAGTTGAATCTATCTTACCATTTTTAATTCCTCCAATCCATCAAATGGCTGATAAGTTGTAATCCCATTAACACTAACAATGAAATCATCATTCCCCACTAGCGATTTCTTCATCTTCTCAATTAGATCAAAGCAGAGCTACAATTAATCAAAATACTTGATTATCACAAATACAACCTAAGTTAAGAAGTACATTGAAAGAAACTAGTATCGAGACTTCAATAGATTATTGATTCCTCTAACTCCATAATTTTATTTTTAATTTGATCCCTTTTAACTCGGTTTTAAAGTAGACTAGATACATAAAATTCAAACATATAGATTATATATTATTTATCTATAAAACTTACATAACAGAATAGCAAATATATATAAAAAAAAATGTTGCCTTTCCTTCTTAAAATCTAGCTGTCAAATTTATTATTTAATTAATTTTAATATTATTTATTTAGAAATGCATTTAAGCAAATAATAATAAAATAAAAGCTGACCTAACCTTGTTCTCGGACGAGCTCAGCTCAATCGTCCCATTTGGATTATTGGATCTATCATACGAATCCTGGGCCACTCTCTCCAACCCAATGTCATACGGCGAATCATCAGGTTCCGCAAGAAAATCCGCGAGGGACGACAATCGAACACCGATCGACGGCGGGAACTCCGACGGTGGCGGAGCTGGAGGAAGATCGGAACTCTGCCGTTTGAGATAGAGCTGGAGGAAGTAGAAGAGACCGCAGGGGATGAGAGAGCCAAGCAAAATGCCTCCTCTGCCTTGAACCACATCTTGGAGAGGCACGACGAGTCTCATGGCCGAGGCTCGGAGGATCCGGATTCGGCCCAGTGTCACGGGCTCAGCATCCCCCCGGCGGAACCAGAGAGCAGATCGCCGGTGAGCTCATCAGTGAGGTAAAAGAGACGTGTGTAGTAGAATTCAGAAAATTCGATTGATTCTTCAGGAAGAAAAATCTGGGAGACTTGTACGTTTCGTTTTGTGCTCATTATTCCGTTGGCTCATTTATACATTCTGGTACCTTGGTCGTGAAGATACGTAATATGGAGCTATACTCGTGGCTCAATACATTTTTACGTACTGAGATTAGAATAAGCTGCATTAAGAGATATATTGATTTCCAGAAATAAATGAATTACCTTGTTACTTTTAAAGTTTTATCAGTTTGAGTTTGAGGTTAAATGGGAAAAAGGAAGAAAAAATGGGAAAAGGGAAATGCCTATTTAATATCCTTTTGTGACCATACCAGTTGAGGCAAGTAAAGAATCAAGGAATCAGACCTATCGCTTACGCATCCCAAGTAGTATATTGAGATGTTGAAAGCAAATAAGAGAAATAGCCAAGAGCCGAAGAGGAGGTTTGTTCCTCTAATTTGTTGGTGATATGCATGAAACTGAGGTGATGTTCAAAAGGAAACAGATGAGTCCCTGCATAAGTAAGTGGTGAGAAAAATCAAATGAGCATTTGAACCTTGGCCAAGCCGGGATTAACTGTTTTCACTATACCCGAGTCACTGACCTAAACTCAAGATTTTTTACTAAAGTTATTTTAGTAGGACCAATTTTTAGTAGGTTTTACCTTTTCTAATCAAATTTCTTTCATGTATTTAGCAAAATTTAAATTTAAGATATTATATTTAAGAGACACAATCATCTATTGTGCTAAACTATTTTTTTTATTACCCACTCGATTTATCAGAATTTTGCTCTGACTACATCTGAATATGACCCACGTTGCACACCTGACTATAGTGGGTGAGTCTCTCAACAAGAATTTTCTACGTACGTCAAGACTAAACTTTTGTTTATTAGTCAATATTTGTTATACTAACTTTTGGGCCTTATCCTAAACCTTGTAAATTAGAGTCAAATTTGATAAAGGATATATAAGCTAATGAATTTATTGTCCATAGATTCAATTGACGAAGAGGTGAAACATGCAATTATTTAGAATATGTTTAATCTCAGATAAATATCACTTTATTGTGATTCTAATTGCGATATTTGGGGAGACATCATAATTTTTAGGTGTTTAGATTTACGTTTAAAGATAATTGATAACTCGCCCTATCTATCATTAGTATCGCTTAGGAAGAAGACATATTTCATCATATTTTTTATAGTTTAACCTTTTTAATTTTTTTTTTTGGTAAGCAAATTTTTGGAAAAGGGTTGGATTCACCCACGATCCAAGGGTAGGGCAAAGTCTCCCTTCCTCCTAGGCGATACTAATGTCAGGTAGGGCGAGCCGTCTATTACCCTCAGGCGTAAACCTAGGCACCCAAAAGCTAGGATGTCTCCCCAAATACCGCGACTAGAACTAAAATAAAGTGGTACTCTCCAGAATTTAAACGATAACATCTCTCATCCTTCACTAGCAGAAAAAAAAAAACTAACGAGTTTGGGTCCATATGGTCTCGGTCCACAACGGTCGGGCCAATCCGTTTTAAAAGCTCCACCTGATGATGTTACAAGCGAAAGGGACGGAGGTATCCTTTAACTGAAATAACAGGAAAAAAGATTCGCTCAAGGACGTTTTCGGGAATTACTACCAAATGGGAAACGCTCCTCTCTTCCCTTTCCCAGGGATGCAGATTTGTCTTTCTGAAGAACGGAAAGTGAAATGACCATTCTGTCTTGACACTTTTTGCCCTTTTTCTCGAATTTCAAATGCTTTTGAATTTCAAGAACCACAATTACTTGCAAATGTAACGCACATAATATCATCAAGGAATCAAACAAATGAAGCTTCCTTTTTTTTCACTGTATGTGCGTGAACTTGTTGGGTACACATCCTCTTTAATGGATAATGGGACAAAGGAAATATGATGTTCAATCACTCTCAATTTCATTGTCATTTTATAGCTTAAAGTCTATATGATGAAACATATTGGATAAGAATTGAAGCAATGAGCTGGTTATAATGTTATATATATATATATAATGACAAATCCAACACAGGTGTTTGAAATTTTAAAAATGGAGCCAATGACCTTATGATGTGGTGACCATCCTCCAATTTCTTTTCTTATTATTTGTTATGTCTTTCTTAATATCATTTAATAATTTTATTTTTTATTTGTTTTCTCTTTTTCACTTTCCAACGGTGTAATCAAACCATAAGTGTTTTGGGGGGGAGTTTGTAAATAGCATAAATAACTTTAAATAATACTATATCTTTAATCATAAATATAAGATTATTTTATCTAATTTAAAATATTTATGAAAATAAGTTAAGTAATTTTTTTTATAATTAATATGTCAACCATTTATAATACTTTTTTTTCAGAAATACCCATATCATTTATTTGACTATCAACTTTCATTCATTTAAATCTCAAAAACGGTACATTAAACAAGGGTACTCTAAAAAATGATTAATTTAATAAACAAAAGTAGATACAATCTTATATCTCATATTAAGACTAAACTAGAGTCTTCAACAAGGTCCTATACTTAATATTGAAGAGAGTAGTTTGAACCTACACAAGTCATTTATTATATTTCATGTTATTCTTATATTTATAAATTATAAAATTTTAAATTTAAAGAAATAAATAGTATAATTTAAATATACAAATTAAAAACTAAAATGCATGTCTACATATCTTTTGGCGAAAAAGGGAAATATTTATTCAAGACAATAAAACTTCAACGTACAATCTCCTGGACCTGAAGCCGAATAGAGGAAAAGGGTACAATGGTCATATCACAAATGGATTCCCCACAGTGTTTATGTGGATTGTGGACCCTAACAAGTTCAAATTCAAGGATTCTGCCGGGAGTCGGGCGCTACGCTACATATATATAAAACGCGATTAGGCGCTTACACATACGTACAGTGTTTTCATCTCATTTCTTTGTTTGCGTTCCCTCGCGTCGCCAACGAAATATTCGCCGTGCTCTCCGACACTGTTTTCTCTCACCGGTTTCCGCAGAAGAGAAATATAACAGAACCAAAGATTTTTTTTTCCATGCAAAGATGGAATTAAATTAACATTCCGAACTTTCTCTCTCTCTTTTTCCGGGAAAATAAATAACGACGAATTTCCTAGGAACGAGTGGGAGGACGGGATCCGAGGCTGTTTTGGAGTTTTGCAACGAATGACCTGGATTTTCTCCCTCGTCTCATTCTCTAGGAGGAGAGATAAAGGGAGGGAAGATAATCGGAAAGAACCGTCTCCTCGCGTGGTGGTTTGATTCTCTGAGGCAGCGAACTTTCATAGCTTTCTTTCTCTTAAATGAGAAAGTAAATCAGCAATTGAGGACCCGAGGTGGAAAATGCTTTTGATACTAACTAAGCATTTTGAGCCTAATAAATTGATTCCTATGATAGATTATGGTTTCATTGCTTGATCATTGTTTCATGTGACAGGCTATGAAAAGAGAAGGAAGGTTATGGAAGAAGAATTCCAAAAGTTTGAGGTAGAATCCTTTTCGGACGATTGGGAAGACATAGACCCTGATTATGAGTTCGACGCTCCTCATTTCTATGATTTCTCTCACCCCGAGAATTTTTTGGGTGCCGTGGAAGCTGAACAATGGTTTGAATCCGCAGGAAGCTACCCGCCTTCACGTAAGGATTCTATATACATATGAACACCGAGTTTTCTATATCTGATCAAAGTAACGTTTCTGTTAAATTATCTTGGATTAGGAAATTGTTATTTTGGTATAAATCCTGGAACGAAGTCATGAACTCATTGAAAAGCTGCATTTTAAATTTCTATTCGACTCTGCAGAAAGTTTTGGTTTTGAATTTTATTTTATTTGGTTCATTGTGCTGTGATAGCATTTGTCTTGAAGTTGAGATTGGGAAAAGGCTTTTCATCGAAAATCATGTGCATCCCAGCTGACTGCGGAGATGGCAAAATATCAAATAACATTGACAACTCTGGTCACTGCATGGAGTATGATGTTTCGGCAGTTGAGGACAACAACAGAGGTACAGCTTCCAGTGCACTGTATCATACAGCTTTGCTATTAAATTGATGCATTGCTGCAAATCTATATGTTAACAGAGGAAACTTTCAATATTGTTTATTCGTCATCGATATTTTTTTTAAAGTGTTCAGATTTCAGATTTCAGAATGAACGTCTGAATATCTGAATCACTAATGCAAGAAAATACTTGCTGGTTTTGATTATTAAAACCTTCCATAATAGCGGTTATTAACAAAATGTATATTATAAAATTAGAATCTCAACACTGTTTACACTGTTCATAAGCTATGCTTTTTTATGATTTCTTGTGACTCAACATTGCCGTGTTTTTTTATAATCACAAAAATTTGGTACCCATAGCAAATGCAAGGGGGTTTATTCTAGTTCTAGACTGATATTTGGGTTCTGGACCAGTGAAGACATACTTGGCACCACCACATGTCTCTATATTCTAAATTTGGAGATTAATTCTTCCGCAGAATGGAATTTTCTAATTTTTCAGTACAGTTTGTGTAAACCAAACATTCATTTTGAATGTTTTATATTTGTTTTATTACTAAATAGAGATTTGCTTTCAGGACCTAAAACAAAGTCTCTCTTCAAGTCAGCTGGTTCAAAAATGTCGACTTTAATGAAGCCCACGGCAAGTCATTTAGCCAAGCATAAGAATCCTTCAGGAGTCCTCGCCACCCCTCGAATTTTAAGGTGTAAATTATATCTCACCTCCTGATAACATTCAGCAAGGTTTTGCCTCAATATGTGATTTTTTTTTTTTAAATTTAAGATTTGTCTATTACTTGTGTAAATGCATATAACTAATGTTGAAGCGCTCACTACCCTCTGGTATCCTTTGTCAGGACAAGCTGTAAAATGTTTAAATATGAAACTTTCTCAAATTCATTATGTTGGCCAGTTTCACTTTTTTACCAATGGATTCTGATATAGTTCTTTTTGGTTACTAACTGCCTCTTTCTTTTTTTGGCCTTATAATTAATTTTTTCCCTTGCACTTAAATTGGGCAGGTCTTCAAGTCAGGGTTCTACACATAGCATAGAAACCAAAAGACAGAAGCTAGAAGCTGGTTACTTGCGCAAGGTATGTTATAGTTGATATGGTAGTCTGTTTCAATTTGGTAGACTTCTTCTTTTAGTTCATTTGTATGTACTCATGTCAATCTCAGCTATATTCTGCTTAACTTCTGAGTTCCAGAAACTATGCTATTAGTCAACATCTAATGCACTTGGCGGTGCTTCTTCTTCTTCTTCTTTTTTTTGGATAGATGGCACATCTTAAGCATCAACCTCCTTTTACACATAAGAAACCGAAGGTATGCAGTCTAAAAAAGTATTATTCATTTTATTGGTCTTATATATTGCTTTGTTTTTATATATGAAATAGTTTAGTATCAAAGTTGAGGCAATATATTTCAGTAGTTTTGAATTATTTCCGCAGGCTGATGCTGCTGACGTCAATTCAAGCTTTAAACCGCAAGTTACTATTCCTAAACAATTTAACCTGGAAACAACTCATAGAGCACAAAGACACAAGTATATATACTTCTTTTTTAATCATTTTGTTGGAATACCATACATTCCTCCCCGAAAAGTTGCTGAGTAAGTTGTGTTGTTTTTTTATTTCAGGTCTAGAACCAACAATGAATCAGGTGAACGTAGAAAATCAAGTTCTCATATGTTCAAAGCACTACCATTAAATAAAAAGGTGGATATTTTCAATTTTTACCTATGAAAGAAATAGATAAACATTTCATAGGAATGTACATGTATAGTCTTCTGATAGGCAATTTTTGGACTTTGGCAGATTCTTGAGGGTCCTTTATTGTCCTTTAAGAAGAGGACACCGCAACTGACAGAGTTTAATGTAATTAATGCTTGTTCATTGTATTCATTTTATTGATCCACTATTTTATATGCACTCTGTCAACAATTTAGTGCAAGGAAGCAGATCCTAGGTTCCTGATTTCTTTTGCTTTATTACTTAATGCTTTTTTCAGGTATTCCACTTGAAGACATCCGAGAGAGCTATGCAACATACATCTAATAATGTTAGTAATGTTACAGAATTTGTTTTAGCCGTCTCGTCTCTGCAATTATTCTCATTTATTTCCGTTTCATCTCATTAAGATGATCTAGTTTTATATTAAGTATCTTGTCTGCTTTTTCCAGTGCTGATTTTTGGAAGGCTTTCTTATTGATATCTTTTCCTTTTCAGGTTGTTCATAATTCTAATGGCAGTTCAAGTTCAAATAGAGAAACAAGGGATCTCAGAAGGTATGCGCATCTTAATTTTGAATAAAGTTGGACGTGTTATAATGCATTTGCGCTATACCTGAAGAGAAGCTTGCGAGTTATTCATACATGTATTTCTTGAGTTAACATTATTGGTTAATCATGTATTTTCTGTTCTGCATGTTTTTTCCCGTACATAGACAAAACACTACGAATGAATCAAGGCAGGACAAATGTAAACTTGTTAGCAAACCCAGGGGCAACCCCGAAAAACTGGTAATTTATCATAATGCTATTTTAGTATGCTTGCATTCTTTCTTTCTTTTCAAAGCCATATTTATTTCAATTTGAATGGTGCTGCTATCAGAAACTCTCGAGTAAACGTGAAAGAGGTGTCTTCCGAAATATTAAACAGGAAAATGTAATGGTAATGTATTCTATATTCTTTCTAACTACTACTTCGTTTGTTCTAAATTTATGTTGGCCAATGTGCTCAATGTTGTAATTTGTAAAGGTTCTCTTCTAATCTTGCTTTTCCCCCTCTTTAAAGGAGATAAATGGCAAGAGGTCATCGAATGAACCACCTTCAGAATTATTTAGCAAGGTATTAACTTTAGGGGTTTAATCTTCTTCGAGACTTGCCCATATATACACCATTCAAAGCCAATACAACAATGCATACTTAGAAGCAATGAGGATGCCTTCTATTCGTAGTTTTTCATATTATTGTGGCTTGATTTCCAGCTCTCTCTGGGTTCTGAAGTCAATCAGATCACTGCAAAAAAGCTGCCAACATCTAAGGTTTTTTCTCAGCATGCTTCATGAAAACCTATTGGAATATTTAAAGTGTAGATTGTATCTAAAGTGATGCATGAGTACCTTCTTACTTGTTCAAAATTCCAGGGCTTGAAGGAGAACAGGCCCACCAACTTTCATCTTCAGAACGAGGTATGTGAATAGCTGTGAATATACCAATCTTTTAAATTGTAATATAGTGTGTTATTGGCAGATGCAGTACATTATGAGAATATCTATCACTTAGAGCTTTCATTTTTCTCTTTGAATTCAACTTCCAGAGGATGAACTATATCAAAGAAGAAAAGCAGAGACCCTGTGTGAAGTAGTACCTCCAGTGCATGAATGAGAGACCAGATATGAATCAAGAGCGCTTGTTGGCAGGTAGAACCAGTAATTAAATCATTATGATTGCTATTTGCACAGATATCTTCTTTATTTTTTAAATTATACACAGATCTCCCTTGAATTATATTTAATTTAATAGATCTCCATATTTTATTTGTAAAAATTCATAAACCTTTGCTCAAAATTCAAAACTAAGACTCAAAAGAAAGACCTTTTTCTCAATTTTGCTAAAATTGCCCAAACTATTTTATTTTCACAAAAGGTTTGTGTAATTTTAACAAAATTGATGAGAAGTTTGTGTAATTTAAGTTTTATTTCATAAAATGTCTAAGTTAAGAATATATAATTTGAACGAAATTTAAAAGAGGTTTGTATTAATCTTGAAAATAAAAGAAAAATGTATATAATATAAAAAAAATTACGAGAAGTGTGTAGAATTTGTTTAACTTTATTGTAGTGGATTTATCCTTCGGCCTGTTTAACAACTCGTAAATTTTTGTTTTTGGCACAGGAGGTTGTACGTATGCTTAAAACTCCCAAAAAAAAAGTCGCTGCTTAATAATGGGATTATAATGTGCTGAGCTTTTAATTTATATGGAAGCTATCCCAAAGGAAGAAGCAGATCCTGACGAAGATAACAGTTAGGAAGTGGTCCAATGGATCCCAAGACTCGCATTGTACAACAACTAGTTTTGGGAACTCTTTTTTGAATTATCCAGACGCTTGTTTATGGAATTTTTCTCATGTATCCAATAACGTACGTTCAATTGAGGCTCGACCTCACCTATTTTACTTTTACCCAAAAGAGAGAAAGAAATGAAAAATAAAAAATGAGAGAAACGTTCAATCTTGATCTATCAATTATATAAATTAATATATGCCGTGAGAAATACAAATCCCTGGGATACATGTTGCCACCTTTGAATTGATTGTTCAAAAGGCTTGAATTTTATCTGCCTCAGTTGTGACCGCTTTCAACACCAGTAGGACCGTAGTACTCAAGGATATGAATGGAGAAACCCAGGCTAATCTCGCTCTGATATATGTTATTGTCTAGTAAAGGGTTGTAAAGGGCTCTATAGTAAATAATATGGAAGTTAGTTAGAAGAGAGAGAGGATGAGGTGTCCAGAGAGGGATTATATGGCTGTACTCATCCATTCTGTTATTCCTTTGAATGAATTATCTTGTCTACTTCCTTTCGGTTATCATTGCTAACAAGGGTATCAGAGCCCTCTATCCGGCCAATGGCACCGCCGGATACACGGTCCACCGATCGTATGAATGAATTGGAGAGTCGAATGGAGATACATCAAACTTCTGTGAATAATCGCCTGGATTAACATACGCAAGATATATTATAATTGAAGCAAGCTGTGGGTCGCATTGAAGACTTCATGAAAGATTTGAATGAGAAATTGACGTTAAATGGAGCTGCTGCTGGGAAACAACCTATTGCAGGTAACAGTGGTAATGGAGGAATTGACGGTGGTTCTTCTTCGGCAAATCGGGTTCCCACTTTTGGGTCCTTCCATGAACTGAACAATCCATCTTCTGCATACTCCATTCAAACTAAACAGAGTCGAGTAGATTTTCCTCGATTTGATGGTACTGATTTTCGAGGGTGGCCATATCATTGCCGGCAGTTTTTTGAAGTTGATGGAACTCCTCCTGAACATCGTATTCGTATCTTGAGCATTCATTTGGAGGGACATGCTTTGAGATGGCATCAGACCTTTATGCGGCGACGGTCGTTTTCTGAAGTCAGTTGGGAAGATTATTTTAGGCACCTCGAAGATAAGTTTGCTGATGTCTATGATGAGCATCCTTTGATTGCTCTCAAGAAGCTCCAGCAGGCCGACGGTGTCGTTGCTGATTATGAACAGAAATTCGATGAGCTACTGTCGAAGGTGGATATTCTTGAAGTAGTCGCTGTAAATATTTTCATCGGTGGGCTGCGACTTGATATACAGTAGTTCGTCCTTAATTTTGCTCCCCCTACATTGGCCAAGGCATCCTGTTCTGCGAGATTACAAGAGGCTACGATTAAGGCTATCCATGAGCATGCTCCTACTCATCGCAGAGCATCACACCAATCTTCTTGGTCCACTGCATCTAGATCTAAAGCATCAACAGTAATGGGCTCTTCATTTGGGCTTCCTTTAGGTGGTCCAAAACTTTCCGACCAACCTCCATCTAAGTCCAATGCATCACTGCTTCCCTCTTTGTCGTCCTCAAACACATCTGTATCGAAACCCGCCAGGCACTTATCCAAACGAGAGATGGATGAACGGCATCGGAAAGGGCTATGTTATTGGTGCCCTGAGAAATATTCCAGTGGTCATCGTTGTCAGGATTCTCATGTGTTTGCCTTAGTGATTCAGGAGGACGACGAACATTTTGAGGACGCCATCGGTGCTACTCAGGTGGCGATGGATGGGTCGATTAATGCTATTGAAGGGGGTGAACAGGCTGCTACCTTGAAAATACTGGGGCGTATCAAGAATCAGCAGATTATTATATTAGTTGATACGGGGAGTACTCACAATGTCATTGATATTTCAATGGTTAAACGCCTAAATCTGAAGATCCAAGACTGCTCTGCTCTTCGGCTGGCTGTGGCAGATTCTCACCAAGTTTGCATCTCCAAACGTTATCCTGATCTCGTGTGGGAAATGGAAGGAGTAACTTTCACTTCTGATTTTCTGGTCATGAAAATATGAGGATATGATGCTATTTTGGGAGTGCAGCGGCTTAAGACCTTGGGACGTTTTACGATGGATATGGAGCTACATTCATTTGAGTTTCAATACAAGGGCAAATGGGTTAAGTTAAACGGATTTGGTGCTCAGAATTCTATAATTCCTGAGGAAGTCAGAATTCTCAGAGACCTTTTGATAGCTAATCAGTTGTACTTACTTCATACTCCTTCACAATTACAAGTTAATCTAAATTCACCAACGCCTCTACTGAGGGGACAACATTCTGAGTTGCAAACCTTGCTTAACACATATGATGATGTTTTTGTTGAACCCACGGGTCTATCTCCAGTAAGAAAATTTGATCATGCAATTCCTCTCCTTGATGCTCGGCCTATATGTTGTAAACCTTATCGATATGGTCCTGTCCAAAAGACTGAAATTGAAAATCAGATTCAACAAATGTTGGCTAATGGTATCATTCGTGAAAGTTGTAGTGCATTTGCAGCCCCAGTGGTTTTGGTGCAGAAGAAAGAAGGAACATGGAGATTTTGTGTTGATTACCAGAAGTTAAATGAAGATACTATCAAAAATAAGTTTCCTATACCTGTCATTGAATAACTTTTGGATGAATTAACTGGTGCTCATTATTTTACGAAACTTGATCTACGTGCAAGATATCATCAGATTAGAATGAAAGAGGAGGATATCATTAAGACCGCTTTTCGTACTCATGAGGGTTTATATGAATTTTTGGTGATGCCTTTCGGGTTAACAAACGCTCCTGCTACTTTCCAAGGCCTCATGAACTCTGTATTTAAGGCTTTTCTTTGGAAATTTATCTTGGTGTTTTTTTGATGACATATTAGTCTATAGTAAGGATTGGCCGACTCATTTGCAGCATTTGGCCCTTACCCTTGACACCCTGCGGCACCATCAATTATTTGCTAAAGTTTCTAAATGCATCTTTGCTACTACTCAGATTGATTACTTGGGGCACATTATTTCAGCAAAAGGGGTTCAAGCTGATCCTAAGAAGTTGGATGCTATTGCTTCTTGGCCTATACCTACATCCCTCCACGAGTTACGTGGATTCCTTGGTCTCACTGGGTATTACTGTCATTTTATTTGTAATTATGGGTCCATTAGTTGCCCTCTTACCGATTTATTAAAGAAAACTTCTGCCTTTGAGTGGACTTCTGAGGCTGCTGTTTCCTTCTTTGCTCTTAAAGAAGCTATGATGTCTCCTCCAGTTTTGGCACTACCTAATTTTATGGAGACATTTGTTATTGAGACTGATGCTTCAGGTATGGGATTGGGGGCTATTTTATCTCAGGGTGGACATCCATTGGCCTTCGCTAGCAAATCTTTACCTCCCAAAAAGAAACCATTATCAGCTTATGAGCGGGAAATTCTTGCTATTATTTTTGCTGTCAAGCAGTGGTGTTCTTATTTGTGGGGGCAAAAATTCATTATCAAGACAGATCATTTTCTTTTAAAACATTTATTGGAACATCGTGATTTAAGTCAGGAGCAGTTTAAATGGTTACACAAATTATGGGGGTTACATTATGAGATTGTGTATCTCAAGGGCAGCGATAATTTAGCTGCTGATGCTTTTTCACGTAGGCCAGAACACTCTTCCTTTGCTTTGGCAGTTCCTATTTCGCCCCTTATTGACAGGGTAAGGGCCTCTTGGTTATCGGATGACCATATATAGCAACTACTTAAGGAATTGGATCAGGATCCCCTATCACATTCTCACTATACTTGGCATAATCAATTACTGAAAAAGGAATGGCAGATTGGTGGTTGGACGAGATACAGCCTTACGTCAGGATTTGCTTACTTATTTTCATGCCGATGGTATTGGGGGCTATTCAGGTCTCCTCCAACCTCTTCCTATACTTGAATATGTTTGGTCTGAATTATCTATGGATTTTATTAGTGGCCTTCCCAAATCTTATACTAAGACTGTTATTTTGGTTGTTGTTGATCGGCTGTCCAAGGCTGCTCATTTTATGGCTTTGAGACATCTTTTTACTGCAGTAGATGTTGCTCGGATCTTCATGGATAACATTGTTAAACTGCATGGGTTTCCTAAATCCATTGTTACAGATAGGGACCCTATATTTTGTGGTAAATTCTGGAAAGAGCTTTTCCGCTTATATAATGTCAATTTGCATTATTCTTCTGCTTATCATCCTCAAACAGATGGACAAACTGAGGTTCTTAATAGGTGCTTGGAGTGTTATCTCCGATGTATGACAGGTGATTTTCCTAAAAAATGGGTCAATTGGTTACCATTGGCTGAATTATGGTATAACACCACTTATCACTCTGCTATTGGTATGTCTCCTTTTGAGGCTGTTTATGGGATTGCTCCTCCTATTCATTTAACATATATAGCAGGCGACTCTACTAATGATTTGGTTGATAGGACTTGCTTGTCTAGAGAGCTGGTTATTTAGTTTTTAAAGCAAAATTTGTTGAAGGCTCAACATCGCATGGTGCAACAGGCTAATAAAAATATGATTGAACGCCATTTTGCTATTGGGCACATTGTTTACCTTAAGCTGCATCCCTTTCGCAAGAATTTGCTTAATAATTCTTCCCTTCACAAATTAGCAGCTCGGTATTTTGGGCCATTCAAGATAATCAAGAAGGTGGGTGCTGTCGCTTATGAACTGGATTTACCTTCAGGCACACGAGTCCATCCAGTCTTTCACGTGTCTCTTCTAAAAAGCTTTATTGGTCCTTCTACTAATGCGGTTCCTTCTTTACCACCTGTTGATGATCAAGGACAGTTCATACTTGAGCCTGAGCATATTTTAGGGCATAAAATTGTTAAACGCCACAATCTACCGGTTACTCAAGTTTTAATTCAATGGAAATTGTCTCAACCTGAAGATGCTACTTGGGAGAATTTGTCTGCTATTCAACAACAATTTCCTCATTTTCCTACAAATGCACCTCCTGCTCATACCATCCTTGTGGACAAGGATCTTTTTTAGGGGGAGGAGTATTGATATATGTTATTATTTAGTAAAGGGCTTTATAGTAAATAATATGGAAGTTAGTTAGAAGAGAGAGAGGATGAGGTGTCCAGAGGGATTATATGGCTGTACTCATCCATTCTGTTATTCCTGTGAATGAATTATCTTGTCTACTTCCTTTTGGTTATCATTGCTAACACGCTCAATAGGCAAGAATTGCTGCTCCGGCGACCAACGACGGCAGATTTCTAGAGAGTATATTGAATCCGTAGAGGTTGCTTTACGATTCTGTTTATCCCTCGAGTTCCTGGGGTCGCTATGTTAATAGAGAAGTAAAATTGATACCAACCTAGAATTTGATGTGAAGGACAAGTACTAGAACCATTCTTACGATTGCTGCAAGATTGAAATTGTCGTACAAACTGAAATACATACTTCCTATGAGTTCTATTCTCTTGTCTATCTATTTTGTCAACTTCCTACAGAGAGTACAAGGCGTGCTCCAAAAAGGCTTCTTTTCTTTCTATATGAAAGAGTTAGAGGGTGTTCTTCGATAGAGCATCGCCAAAGCCAATGCACCACTGAGCATCACAAGAATTGTTCTGTTGTTGCTGAGATTGTCGCAGCTCCTTCGGCCTTGTTGCTGCCCCTTTTCGATCACCTATCGAGCATAGTGGATAGTCTTTGCAGGTGAGGCAAATGTCTTCTTACTGGGAGGTGCAGGGAGAAGTGAGACCAAAAACTTGGCAACCTCATGCATGGTAGGCCTCTCAGATGGATTTCCTTTAGTACAAAGCAGTGCAAGCTGAAATGTCTTCCTCACATGGGCTTGATTTATGCAGGTAACAGAAACTTCTGGATCCACAGCCTCCATTACAGTGTCGTTATCTGTCTTGGGCTGTATCTGCAAAGTCATTTTCACCCACGACTCAGAAAATGATTTTTCACTTGGCAACTTGCAAGTTCAGAGCTTGATTAGGCATTTATTATATAAAGAGCTTTACTTCTCATGAAGTTGAGCCCTTTTCACCATTAATCAATGGTAAGAAATCTCAAGATTTTGAAAGTATCGACCCGAGAAAAAGCAGAAATTAATTCATGCAAGAAAGATATACCAAATGATGCAAGTTAGACTCATTGTACACTGCTTTCTTCCCGATAAGAAGCTCGAGTAGAACTATGCCGAAGCTGTATTATACATTGGATTTTTCATTCAGGTGGTCTGGGCATACTCAGGGTCAATATAGCCTATAGTTCCAAGAACATGCGTTGATGCATAAGTTATTGTGGTTGAGACACATTTGGCAATGCCAAAATCAGAGAGATGAGCCACATAGTTCTCATCCAGTAGAATATTTGAAGACTTGATATTGATATCCCTGTGAATAATTCGAGGGTTGCAGCCATGGTCGAGATAAGCAAGTCCCTGAACTGCTCCCACGGCAATTCTTAGGCGTGTTTCCCAGTCAAGTGTTACCTTCTTAAAGGGACCTGCATGACATGACATTTTAAGGAAGAGATCTTAAAAAATTTCAAAACTCAGATGCAGTTTCTTAGAAAAAACCCTTTTAGCAAACTTACTATGAAGATCTCATAGAGAGCCATTCTCCATATAGTCATAGAAAAGGAGGTTTCCATTTGGAGTGAGTGCATAACCATGCAAGGTCACAAGGTTCCTACGTCTGATGCTGCCAATGGTTTCAAGTTCTGTTTCAAACGCCCTTTTGTTGTTTGTATGCTGGTTGTATAGTCGCTTGATCGCAATCGGTCGAGAATTCTTCAAAACACACTTGTACACTGTACTAGATGCGCCATATCCTATGATATACTTCTCACTCAGATTCTCTGTACTTCTCATTATATCATCATAGGTGTGCATGGCCATATCCATATGAAGCAAGTTTCAGGCAACCTAAAATGAAACAAACCGAATGTCAGAATTTGGGATCGCGAATCAAGTGACAAGTTCTATGTTCTAGCATTTACACATGCCATGCCCAGTTCCTCTGGATCTCTTCGTCAATAGCATGGATTGGCTCAATCTGCACATAGCAACTATGACCATGGCCAACAATGTAAGGATCCCAAGAGTAAGACAAACAATTGCAGCCCTGGAAAAAGTCACTGCACTGAAACAAGAAAAAGAAAAAAAATTATAAGATATTGGCCATCATGCTCAAATATTTCATTAACCCACAATACTAGAATAAATGACAAGAAAAGCTACATGCCACTGGATTTTGGTATGTAAGGATCACATACTGATCCTAACCAATTTCCACATAACAAGGAATTCCCAATGAAGCCGCAACATGTCACATATTATAAGATTTATCAATAAAAGATGAAATGAAATTTCCAGTTTTCACATCAATACCTGTCAGAAGAAAATCTTGAGAAGTTCTTCATAGGGGGAATTGTTCAAGATAAGTTATTGTAAGAGACATTCCTAAAAAGTCAATAAACAAAGCAATAAACTTCAGAAACAATACAGAAGAAATATAACACTATAAGGAAACTATTGGATTGGATGGGTATACTCACAAAGATGAGAGACTGAAGCAGTTAGTTAACTGTTCAGGAATCTTCCCATGCAAGTCATTGTTGTTTAGAATCTTATTACAAATTCAAACAAAGCAAAAAAAAAATGAAAATCCTATCCAGAATATATTCGCTGTAGAATGTCAGGAAAAAACTACTTGTATAGTTACTTACAGTGAAACAAGGTTCTGCAGCAGCCCAATTTCATGAGGAATGCTACCAGATAGATTGTTGAAAGACATATCACTGGAAGAAGAAACAAAAAATTAAACATGATTGAACAGAACTTCATGAATGTTAAGACTAGAAAGGTAACAGAACTTACATAATCTGGATTCTTTTCAGATTCCCAAACTCAGCAGACAAGGGACCAGTAAAATAGTTATGGCTCAAGTTACTGCATATATATCAGTAAAATAAAACAACATACCAAACTTAGGAAAGCAGGTTTAACTGTAATTTCTTTCTTACAGTGTCAGAAGATGTTCCAGATAACCAACAGTGCTGGAACCTGCCCTGAAAAATTATTGCAAGATAGATCCCTGAAGCATTACGAAAGAAGAAAAAAACCACTTAGTACACGTTATAACTTATCATGTTAGAAATAGAACAAGGTGAAACTTACAGTGTATCAAGATTTATGATGTGGCCCAACCCATAGGTATAGTCCCTTTGAAGTTGTTTTCTGAGAGATTTCTGCAGATTAAAGGAAAATCTTATATCCGTAAACATGTCTTCAACAGATAAAATATATCCGGCTCAAATTCGATTTGCCCCTACTTACAAGTAAGTCAGACTCCCAAGCCTGCGGAAGCTCAAAGGAACAGAACCACTTAGGCGATTACCATGCACATTACTGCAGAAAATTTAATGAAATATTGGCACGGGTGACATGAGGTATAGAACAGTACAAGAATATTACGAAAGTTCAGGTCATCTCATATGAATCTTACAACTTATTCAAGGAAGTACAGGAGCTTATGTTATGTGGAATAGATCCTTCAAGATAATTGTTAGCAAGATTCCTGAACCACAACAAGAAGAACCATTTAACATAACAGCACTTGTAGGTGAAATGTAAACACTATAAGATAAAACAACATAAACTTACAATTCAAACAAATGCTCAAGCTTTCCAAGTTCCTCAGGAATTCTGCCAACTAGTTTATTGCCACTCAATTGCCTTAAAAAACCAAATTCCTATCAATAATAATCCCATGACAGAACAAAGACAAAGGTAGTTGAAAAATGGAGATAAACTCACAGGTAGCTCAGCTTAGACATGTTGCCAAATTCAGGAGGTATTGAAACAGTGAGCTTGTTTCCATGGAGATACCTGCAGAAAGTGAAGTTTTAAGCACAAAGCAGTCACTAACAGGAGGTTTCATTGAGGGGTGAAATGATACTTACAACTTGCCTGTGAAAGATGAATTGCCAAGTACAGGAAGGATGGGCCCTACCAGTTCATTCTCACTCAAGTCCCTGAAAAGTTTCCATTACTGTTATACAAATTCCTATAGTCAACCTATATACATTATCCAGAAAAAAATGTATATATTATCCATATACTAATCATACACTTGCAAAATAGCAAGGGCTTGCATTAAACCAATCACTTCAGGAATTTTTCCAGTTAGTGTATTCCCTTGAAGTTACCCATAAAGCAAGAAAAATTATTACTGAACTGCAATCAAGATAACAAGATTGTTCACAAACCAACTGCTTTCAGGAAGGGGTAGAAGACATGATACAAACATTTAAATCTTATATCAAGACAACATTGAATAACAAAGATTTATAAAAGAAATGATACTCACAAAGTAGCCACTTGCAGAAACCCAATATTATACGGGATCTCTCCAGTAATCTGGTTATATTATATATCCCTTCATCTCAATCGAAGGCCTGTGTGAAAAAGTGGGGGGGGGGGGAAATCATACTAATAAAGGTCACTGTTAAATTCAATGTAGAAATAACATACAGAATCCTGAAAACTTGTACAGTTCCCAATGGTTTCAGGTATTGTGAATTCATGTAAATCAAAGCAATATAGCAAAGGTCAAACAAAACGGGAAAACAGGGGAAGGAACAGAAGAGAAACATTAAACTCTTTCATTAAAAGAATAATTACAGATACCACAGTCCAGTTAACTGACATATGTCTGGGGACAGAGCTCCACTTATCATGTTTCCCCTCAACCCTCTATTCCATAAACACATGACATTTGAGATCAGATTTTGACACAATGGGTATGTTTGGAAGAGCCCAAAATGGACTTCTAGGCCATTCTCTGTTTAAGAAAAAATTAAAATAAATAATTATATTTATTTAAAAAAAAATTTAATTTAAACTATAATTTTAAATAAATTATTTAGAGTAATTTTACTTCTAATTTTTTTAAACTCTCCTATTTCTCTCTCTTATTCTCTTATCCTTCCACTCAAACTCTCCGCCATGAGCTTTTCTAAATCTGTCGGCTCTTTTTTCTTTGTCGCCGTCAAGCTTCTTCTCCGTTGATGTCCTTCTGCAACTAGCTCTTGCTGTCGCCAGTGGAAGAAGAAGACGCACGGGATGATGGAGAACAGAGGTTGCTGTCGCTAGTCTTCAGTTGCTGCCATTGTTGCTTGGTCAGTCGACGCCAAAGGAGTTGGTCGGTGTTCTGCAATGGAGGGGAAGCTAGACGTGGAGAGGAAGAGAATAGTGGAGAGGAAAAAAAAAGGAACAGTGCATAAAGGATGCTGTGCACGAGATAATTAATTTTTTTATTTTATAATTTTTTTATAATTTATTAATAATAAAATTTATTATAATAATAACTATTTAAATATTTATTTATTTATAATTATTTTTTTATAATTTTTTTTTAAAAGTCTTTTTTTAAAAACTATTTAAAATCTTTTTTTTTATAAACCCTTTTTTATAATCTTATCTAAACACATAATAAGAAGAATACGAAATGAGAATAATATTTTATTTTTGATTGAACACAATTTAGGGGAGGAGGCTTGTTGTTATTATATAATAGAGTTGGCCCACGAGTAAGCTTAGCAAGCAGGCTTGAGGATAAAATAAACAAACAAATAGTAAAAGAAACTCACAGGTATTGCAAGACTTCATTCCAATAGAGGAGTCTTGGTATCACACCAGTGAGCTAATTGCGAGCAAGATCACTGAAACATAAAAGTTAGTAAAATGAGTAAAACTTATTTCCTGAGCGACCCAAACAAGCAAAATACTGTTACTAATGTATAATAACAAGTTGAAGTAACAAAAGCAAATACTAAAAAGAGGAGTTTCAAAACAGTATCACATAAGACCACATCTCCTCTTCACACGCAATCCTTATACAAGCAGATAAGGAGGAACTTACAGAGTCTTCAGGTTTGGAATTTGGGTCCAGGTTGAAGGTATAGGACCGCTCAACTGATTATTCTTCAGATTCCTGCATTTCCCAGCTAAGGTTAGGACTCATAATCACATAAAAGCAGAGCACCACAGTGAGTGTCATATTCTGGTTTCAAACTAACAAAAACTCAAGTTGCTTTAGCTTTGATATTGAGAAGGGTATGTCACCATCTAGCCGATTATCAGACAAATCCCTGAATTTTCAATAAAAAAAGTTATTTTGTTCAGCATTTGAACGACAAGGATATTTTGAAAATGAGCATTGAAGAAAGAAAGAAAGAAACAGGACAAACGTTCATACAGATGAATAAGTGCATAGCAGCACTGTCATTTTCAAAAATACATTCAGATTTTATATATAAATGGAAGTATTTAATGATGAAGTAAAAGGTCTTTGAGAAGAGTGAATCAAACAAACTCAAAAATATTATCACAATGTAATACATCATGAAATTCATGTGATTCTCTTATTATTATTCATGGATACAGCATTAAAGCTGATATCTAACAAATTCATATGCCAGACAATAAGAATATTATAAAAGAGTAGTTTCTAAGTCTAGGACTGCAAATACAAAATAAGGGAAAGTATTCTCTAATATCACCATCAAAAGTTTCACAGAATGATGAGATTAAGAAAAGATGGGAAACTGCAAACACAAAAAAAGGCATTACCGGTCACTTTTTTATTTGTTTAGTGAAAATGAAAATATACATAAATTCAATTTATTTTAAGATTTTATTAAATATTCAGCAAGGATTGTGTTAATTAATATTCATTCAATAAAAATTTTATTCAACAAATTAAATTATTATCAATAAGCTAAAATTACCTATCAGTTATATTTAATTTTTTTAAAAAAGAATATTCTATGTGTTCAATGTCGTAATTTTGATTATAAATCTGATTCATACACACAGACATATTTATATATGTAAGTATATGTATAATTCATGCACTTATCATACAAGACAAGTAATTAACATAAAACATTTTGATTAAAAGAACAGAATTATAACTCAGTCTATCACTTTTTTTTATATTAGATTAGATTTTAGGAGTTTAGAGTATGTATTTGAAATTGTTCACAAAAAATGAAGCATGTTCTACCAGCAGAAAAAAGCTTATCATATAAAACAGAAGCCAGATGTAGCCAAAGAAAAATAAAAAATAAGACAGATGGGTTTCACTAACTTAACACAGAAGATTCTATATGTTTTGCAGACAAAAAAATGGAAATAAATCATCGGTAGAGAAAAAAGAATTTCCTTCTGTATTGGTTGAACAGTTAACGTTTGGTGAAAAAGTTTCCATTATGCCTAGTGGGTTGAAACTCCCACTGCGTAAACAGTAAAAAAATGTTACAAAAAGGCTACTTCTTTGTCAACCATCTGCTAAATGCTCTTACTATTTCATTTTCATTTTGTCACAGACTATACAGAAAGAAAAAGGAAGAACGGGGAAAAAACAAGGACATCTTCTGTTACACACTCTCATTTTCCCTTGCACTTTCAGACATGGAGGGAGTCATAAAGATGACAGAAAGCAAATATCAGAAAACGTTTCGTTTCAGTGAGGAGAAGTAGGAACAATGGAATGGAAGTAAAAATTACGAAGTAATACCTTATTGGCTGATGGAGGAGGCAGTGGAGAGAGGAGAAAGAAAAAAGCCATTACTTAAAAAAGATGCTTCATTTTATGCTTCTGCAAATAGAACAGCACAAGCCCATCTTCCATTTCGAGAAATCTCAAGCAGAAACAGAGAAGACAGTGATGGTGAATGAAATAAGAAGGGAGAATAGATAAATAGCAGAGCTTTAGTCTTGACCCTTATTTGCTTGGTTTTTCAGACCATTACGAGTGAGAGGGAGAGGGAGAGGGAGAACGAGCAAGCGTTTGGCGTGAACTAGGAGGAAAAAGAGTGGAGGAAGTGTAATGGAGAGAGAGAGAGAGGGGGAGAGGGAGGGGAGGACAAAATCATAAAGCCATATGCTTGCTTATAGCAAAAGCCTTCAAGCACGAATCTCTGTGAACCTGCGGGCATTACTTTTTCGTATAATGCTGCATAGGTAAAACAAGCATTTACTAACACCCATCTGTCATGTTCTCGTTCTCATTAACTCATGAGTAATAACTAAAGGATAATGCAATAAAAGATAATGCCATCTCATAGCCTTGACATAACTATTCCATTAACTACCAAAAAAGCATCCGAGTGTGTGTGTTTTGAATTCTCGCTCTCAAGTCTCAACAAACTGTTGAAAGAGAAATTATTTTTTAAATTTTGACAAGTAAAAATTCAAACTCTTATGGTATATATTATGCCTAGAGTAGTGTGTGTGTATTTAAATTTTTATCAATTAGTAAAAGCTTCCCTAATCATGTCAAAGTTTGTTGGCCAAACAGATATATCTCAAATTTAAATAATTTTAAGTAATCTGTATTTTTACATATAATATAAAAGCTTCAACAAAAAATCTTTTATTTCATAAGCCATATATGGTATTGCAAGTTTTTAAATTTATAACGTATAATTAAAATAATTAATCAGTAATAAGGCTATTATTCAGCATGTTTAAAGGGTATGAGGGTAGAGGTGGTCAGTACAGTGTTTCAAAACGGGAAACACGGTTGCCACAGCATCATTGGTTAGTTGGAGAGGGCTGTTAGTTAAAAGATGTAACAATTAGTTAATAGCTCAAAACTAAATATAAATATATTTATACTTTTTACCAAAATAGTATTTATAATTTGGGTATTCATTAGTCCTAGTACCAAAGCTTACAGTTGAAATTGAGCCTATTTTTCACCTAAATAGAACAGGTAGTCATCCTATTTTAGTTACAGGTTACAGGGCCCATAAGTTGAAACGAGTTAGACTATAACTCTTTTTTAAAAAAAAAAGTTATTAATATTATTATTTATTTTATTTAAATATTATTTTAAATATTAACATTTATTTTGATATATAGTTGTTAAATTTGAGATTTTTTTTATAAAAAATGACATTAAATTTTTTTTATTATACTAATATGATATTAGAAATTTGTTATTAGTATTTTAAAAATTTAAAAATAATTTTATAAAAATATTAAAAAATAATAGTTTTTGAAAAAAATGCGGTGGGTTAAACAAGGAGAGTTCGGGCTGGCTTTTAGTGGCGAGCTATACAACTTACAGGTTGTGATGAGCTCACCCTCAATATACAGGCTAACCCATTTTATCAACTCTAAATTTTCTCCACAGAGGCATTTTAAGCCTATTTAGATAAATTTTTGAAAATATGATTATAAAAAAAACTTTTAAAGTGTTTTCACATAAGCTCTTCTAGATAATAGTTTATAGAATAAAGTGATTCTGAATAAATAAATATTAGGATGATTATTATTAGAATAATTTTTATGATTAGTAAATTACTAAAACTGATATGACATGAAAAAATGTGATAATCAATGTGTACGTCCCATTATCATCATCTCTTTCATCTTCTTACTATAGAGGAGTCAGGAGTCTTCTCTCTTCTCTCTCTCATATTTGGCAAACAATGATGACGACAGAGGAGAAGTTCAAGAGAAAAAGTAATGACAGAGGAAAAAAATAATGACTAGAATCCACGTGACTCACGCGACAATGATAGAGTTGGAGAAGATATGAAGTGAGAACAATGACAGAGCTGAACAATAATGGACTAGCTACACTAGCATTGATGAACAAGGAATATAGTAGAGAAGACCAAAGATGAAAAGAGGAGAGAGAAAGAAAAGAATAGAAAAAATATAAATAAATAATAATTTGGTAGTCTATAAACTATTTTTCTATTTTATAAACTATCAAAAAAACTTATTTAAAACTATAATTTAACTTAAAAATCTTTTTTTAAATAAATATAATTATTTATTTAAAAAAAATTAAACTAAAATTTAGACGAACTACAATTTTCCTCCTTTCTAAACACGCAATTACCATTTTCAGGTGCGTTTTGCTATACACTTACAATTATAATGCTATAACAGGCCCCACTAAAAATTAATTATAAACTTATGAAAAAAATCACCTATAAATCTCAACTCAAATTAAATACAAATAAAATTTTCCAATTTATTTTAATATCAATAAACTTTAGAGAAATTTAATATTTATACATTGAATTTTCATATTTATAATTCAAACTGCGTTATTTATAACTTAAATTTAATATGTATAAGTAAAATTTTATTTTTTATAAATCGTACTTTTTATACTATATAGGAAATTTTTCTTATTTTTATTCATATATGGACGAAATACTAATTTAGGAAATATTTAAATGCTGTATTAATCTTTTAAAAATTATATATTTTTTGTTGCCAGCATAAAAATATATGATCCAATGAAATCTACATATATTATTAAAAGAACAAAAGATATCATCCTTGTTTTATATTTGGAAAATATGAACAAATTGAGTAATGATATTTTAAAATAATAAAATGAATATTATTGGGGTTTTGGGATAGCGTTATAACAATCAGATAGGATCCCATTGAAAGCAGGAGAATGCCATAAAGTAAATGGCATCGCTGCAGCCTGCAATTTGAAGACAGTGACGGACGGACTCTGATGCCATTTCCGCCGTAGCCGTCGTCACTTGCTTGTCCTCCGTCGGCGATACTTTGTCGCCATTAATGCCCTCCCACCGTACAAAATTACATTTTATCTCTTCCTCTTCAACCATCCACCTACCTTCTACTCTATTACTTTTAAATTTACAATCCAGTAATTTGCCGAGCAGAGAAGTATAAAACTTTCCACCTCCAGTGTATAAATGCATATAAGTAGTGTAAATTACTACATAATATACTAATTTTTATTTCTTATATGTGATGAATATCTTAATTTTATTTATAATATAATTTTTTCTATAATTTTTTAATTTAATATAATTCTTAATATTTAAAAAATAGAATTATGAATAAAATTGTACTAAATTAAAAAAATTATAAATAAAATTATACTATAAATAAAATTAAGATACTAATTACATATGAAAAATAAGATTAAAATATTAAGTATTATTTTACCCTATAAAATAAGTTTATAAAAGAATTTTTTTTTTTTAAAACATCTTATTAAAAACAATTATATTTAAAATACTACTAAACACTAAATATAGCCTATCACGGAACTAACTCCTCTCTAACCTTATTAATCAAGATTTTATCACATATTACTCGTTCCGCTAAACTAAGTTTTATTTATATTAAGTACCGGACATACATGTTGCAAAAGCAGATGGTGATAGACTGATAATCAAGCAACACGATCTTAAACTCTCATCCAGTTGTTGACTACAGACGTCGACTCATAATAAAGGGCGATAATTTAAATACATTTATTTCAGTATATGACGCCAAATCAGTGTTGAGTCAATTCACAAAACCTTTTCCCCTTTCATTTGAATTGCAACAGAAGAAAATAAATAAAAACCTTTGGTTTCTTCATGGATCAGCATTGTGCCATCCCTTTGTGCATGGAGGAATATCCATGAACTCGTCAAATTCTTTCACGTGAATATCACAGCACTTCCACTGCAAAATCACATGAACAAAAAGGAGGTGGGTTTAGTTCTGAAGATCCACAAGCACAATTTGAACACTAATATAAACAGAACTGGAATATGCAGTAAATTATTCAATGCCTACCCCTCTCAAGCGGTCATGAAAAACAGCAGGACCAGGATGGTAGCTGCATGCAGTATCATGATTATCCTTTTCCTTGAATTCTTTACCGCATCCTTTATTTTTGCATGTCTGGATTTCATTTACATCAACCATCTTCTTAGGTTGTTTTGGAGCAGCACTTGCTTTGCTTTCAGAAGAGGCATTTACAGCAGGATTCAAAGGTTTGATTTGAGAACCTAGAAAACAGAACACGGGAAATTTAACTCAAGAAGATTGACAAGGGAATTACATAAAAAATCTAAATAGTCATAAGTGTACTTAAAAATGCAAACTGAAATAATAAAAGAGCGGTAGGAAGGTTCATCCTACATATCCGAAAAAGCTATTTTCCTGCATTTAGCTAATAAAGGATAAAAATGTATACCATGATCTGAACAAAAGAAGCCCTGTCGGCACCTGGAACAAGAATCCCTTAACGATACATTGGTATTCGAAGCGGGCACTGGAGCGGGGGCAGATACAGTATTCTTTTTAGGCTGTGCAAATACTTGCTTCTCTGTTGTATGTTTTCCAGTCTTGCATCTTAATAAAGAAAACTTTGGTCAACAGATGCTAAAAGCACAGAGGTAGAGAAAATAAGCTGTTCCAGGTATGCTAAAAAGCAAAAGGTTAAATGGAAATATTTCTGATTTCAAGTATGCAGACGTCAGTATAATAAGCTGTTGCATCACTAGTACAACGAAATTATATTTACAAAAACCCTATCGTATGCCTGTGATCAGTACAGAATATAAAGATATAACTGTTCCGGTTTGGTGGAGATAAATTTGAGAATAAATGTGAAATCAACCTCAGAGACCAGAACGTGCCAAAGAGGACATAGTTTCACATTCAAATGTAATAACTTGAGAAAAACTTTCCATGGAATTATAACTTGAAAGACTCCCCTTTCTAGTTCCTCTCTGTTAATTTTGGAGTCAGATACTCGTAGCAATATTTTCACCAGAATATAAGTGCTTGATTTTATGATTTTGATTTCTCAATGTTAGGTATTACTCAAAATAAGGTTAACTCTTAAAATGAACAGTTGAAAGCAAATAAAACTTTGATATTCACAAAAAGAAGCGGGAAGAAATGGGAGGAAAAGATGCCTCACCCTGGAATTGCTAAAAACAAGCTAAAATCATGACTTCTTTTCTTGCAGCAACTCCACTCTTTCATACCATCATGAAATATAGGCTAGAAAGTAAATTTGAAGTTTAATCAATTGCAAAATTTAAATAAGGAATCACTACAGGAAAACTAAAAAAGAAGTGGTGAAGAATTAAATGAAAATGCATGGACTTACTCCCTGATGAAGCCAAGATGCCAGTTGTCAAATCCAAATCCCAAACATGCCAGATGAAGAATGATCAGTAAATTCAGTAAGGATGCAATAGTATAACTAAACAAAAAGAATAAAACAATGGATGCAGTTAACTTCATTCAGTTCATAAGGAACGAATTAGTAGTGTAATGATATTGACAAATATCATGTTATGAGAGCTCAGAAAACGAACATGTATAAAAACAAATGTACACGCGTGTGCGTGAGAGCACACAATGTCCATTAGAAAGGCAATCAATAAAAAAATTCATGAAATTTCACCCAGTTGCATAAGTCCACAGACCTGGATGAAATACAAATTTTTGCAGAACCAAAAAAAAATCAAAGAAAATATTTTAATTTTGCAAAACGAGATGTCTCATAAGAAGTACCATTACATGGTCAGTTTCAGAATATGGTTGATAACAGTATTTTAGTACATGAAAATTACTACCGGGTCGAACAAAAATTCACATGAAGCAGAAAATTCATCACAGATCATGCAATAAAATAGATAAGATGTAGACTAAGGCGGCCAGAGAGAATCTTCAATAGTAACCTTGAGACCCTCTAGGCTAGATAAGGGCAACACAGGGTTCAGTTTAAGAACCATTCTAAAGAGTTAAGAAAGTTCAACAAAATGAAAATGAACCACATTATAAAAATCAAACGGATCAATTTTATCAAAAGGTGAATGATTGGCTAATGACTGGAATCAGTAAGAAGACATGATAATCTAATGATTGGCTAATGACTGGAATCAGCAAGAAGATATGATAATCTAAGATCTATCCCCCACATTCATAGAATCCACCAGAAAGCAAAATTCGGCTTGTGTGAAAATCTGAAGCACCAGAAAATCATATCATCATTGTAGCTCCAAGTGTTCTCACCCAAAATTTTCTGTTAGTAGTTTCTTTCTGAATCCCCGGACCTATAATATATACTCGGGAGCTTCCAATTATCCTTGTGATTAAGATAAGAGTGCGAAAGTTTTAAGCTTTACAGCTCTTATTTCATGACACCACGGGTTCTTTGCCAAAACACAAAGGGTATTGTTTTCTATGCTTCTTCAATTCATAGCGGTGTACAAATTATTCCCACAGTAATTGAAAAAATCTAAAGGATTAACTGAAATACCATAACTTTCACATTACACTAACTGTGAAAAACCAGCGAAAAGAAGCAAATTCCAATCTGTCACAGCAGGCATGTATGCAACCAAATCAGGGTGGCTTCACATCAGTAAGTAGCACAAGTCAACTTCTCTAAGAAACAACTTGACAAAACAAAACTCCTTTTGATCTAGTTTTAGAGCTGAAAAGCAATAATCTTAAACCCTAAACAATCCACTATTAGGACTTCAACACGCAAGTCACTATTTTCGAATCATAAAGACAACATAATCCAATCAGTAGTATTTAAAGAATCACCAACCCATCACTGCCAACTACATTCCCAGGTAAGGGGTAAGCAAAACATGAGAGCTGGTGAAACATAAGCGTAAGAGAGGTGAGGGAAGGGGGAAGAGAAAAAGTGATTTTGCTTACCGATTCATGGTATTGACAGGAACCCTCAGGGTTATCGTCCTCAGTGAACATGGCATCGCAGCCAACCCTCTGGCATTGAAGCTTCACAGGTTGCTGCTCCATTATTTTCCTGGACAGGACAATATGCGCAATCCTCGACAAGTTTCAAGACAAAAGCACAGATAAGAAACTAGGATAAGGGGATGCTCTGTTAACGCTGCTGATACTTTTTTCTCTCCGATGGATCTTTAAAGGAAAAATCGCGAAGAATGAAGAATCCACCGCTGTTCCCGGCGACCTCCCCTTTAGAAAAAATTGTTTTAATATAAAAAGCGATTATTAGATTAGACCAGCGTAATGGTCCGCGCAAAAATCACAAAAGATTATATGATCGTGATTGAATAAAATTTTAAAAATATGTTTATGAAAAAAAAAATTTAGAAAAAAAGGTTATAATAAAAAATAATTTTAAATAAATAAGGATTTAAATAATTATTTTTAAAAATATTTTTATTATTAATAAATTATAAAAAAAATATAAATATTAAATAAAAAGAAATAAAATATAAAAAACAAAAAATAATAATTTTAAAATTATAGTTTTCACTACAGCTAAACAGGCCCTATGTCAACTACTATAATGGGGTAAAAGTTCTTCCACCGTGGCTAACTAATTTTAAAAAAATAATTAATATTTTAAATTAATTTTAAAAATATAATTAATACTTTAAAATATTTTAAAGATATAATCAATACTCTAAATTAATTTTAGAGAGATAATTAATATTTTAAAATATTTAAATTAGTACAATTTTTTTTTTACTAATAAAAACACTAACTTTCATTTGATATATGCTATATAAAGTTTTTATTTTAACACAATGTTATTTAAAAAGTCATACGTATAATATTTTTTTAATAAATTATATTAAATAAACTATAATTTTTTTTAATCTTCACATATAAATTTTATCCAATATCAAATTTAGAATTTATTCAGTACTTTTTTTAACACAATATGATCCATATGATATTTTAAATAATATGTTAAAATAAAAATTTTATATGATATAGAATGGATATAAATTTGTGTTTCTATGAATGAAAAGGTAGAATTATACCAATTGAAATATTTTAGGGTGATAAAGTCACATGTCTAAAATTAATTCAGAGTGCTAATGATATCTTTAAATACTTTATGATATTAGTCATAATTTTAAAAGTAATTTAAGATACTAATTACACTCTTAAATATTTTAAGATACTAATTGCTCATATAAAATTAGTTTAGAGTACTAGTTATATATTTACCCTATATATTGCCCACACATGTATATAGATTATAAAAGAAAACCATACATATATAATATATATAATGAATTTTACAATTCATAACTCACAAATAATATAATTTATTTTACCATATAATCTGTAATAAAAAAATAAGAGAAAAATATTTTAAAAAATAATAAATATCAAAATATAATAGTTATCAATAATAGATCAAATGAAGCATTGTCAATAAAATATTTTATTTTAATATTTATTATTTTTCAGGATCTTTTTCTATATTTTCTCATAATCATAAAGTTATAATTCAATTATCCTTATATTTATTCTTGACAAAATTTATTGTATCTATTAAAAGAAATCAGCAGAAACTGAGTTTAAGTATTTTTTTTTTTTATATATAAAAGAGTTCATGTGGGTTTAACATTAGTTTTTTACTAAAATTAGGACACAGTTAAAATTTAAAAAATATTTATAAAAAAATTATAAAAATTATTTACTAAATAAATCCGTAAAACGGTAACTAGAATCGTATCTTTTTAAAATATGAAATTATGTTTTGCGTTAACTCTTATTGGTAAACCTAGTTTAAGTTCGCTCCCATCGAATCAGGAATCTAAAAGGATCATCAATGGCCGTGGGCCTGTGGCCTACTAATCACAATGGAACGTTCTTCTAATATTTTATTGCAGTTAATTTTTGAAATTTATTTTTGAAAAAAGTTACTTATTAGTCATATGGATTTTTCAAAGGCAGACCCAATTTTATTTATACTTTTGATAAACTTGACCTATTTTTCAATAAATTTAACTCTGATTAAATTTACTTGCATTGTAGAATGATAATATAATACACAGGATATAAGGTGATTATACCTTGATTAACAATATTATATTTTTCTAATTTAAATAATTTTTTTGTAACAGCGATCTAATATATTGGACTAATTAGTTTAAATTAAAACAAAAATAAAAGTGGCCAAGCAAGATTTTGAGTGAAACAAACCAGAAGAAATACTGTGGAATAAAGTTAAAATAAAAATGAAGAGAAATGAAGTTAATAATGGACTAAATTTTAGAACACACCAACAGTGAATTTTCTAAGACAATCATCAATCATGTAATATTAAGGCACTCTATAGAAGAAAATAGCTAACTAGTGTCCGTGGCTATAATTTCTTTTCTTATATACACTATCCAAAGAATATAAACAAAAATTCTATGCCTATTCACGTCAGGCTTGCCAGTGAGTTTCATTAGAATTGAATATGCAGACTTCATCAGAAATATCAGCAATAGAACTTGCAGTTGAAACAGTGTAGAAGAAGAAACGCTGAATTCAATAGGAACTTTGGTGAGAATCACAACGTTCCTTTCACTTCAATCATGGAAGCTTTCTCCTGTTAGAACAAGAGACAGAGGTGGTTATAATAAACCATCTTTAAGTGCAAAGCACCCTTGGTTTTTCCAGTGTTGCTGTAGGCATGGCCCCAAGGATGCCAAAGGTTCAAAGCAAATGAAGCTGAGGCTATACGTGTCAAAAACATATATATTACTAGACATGTCCACATGCTGCACAAGCTAATTCTATAAATGTAATAAATCTCAGTCTAAAAAAGGGGAAATGTAATAAATCAAAAGGATAATTTCAGTTAAGTCCCACAAAAGCAACAAAATTTCCAATAGGTATTATAATTTCATTTTTGTTCTTGAATACTTTACTGAAATTTCAAAATCTTTTGGGACCTATAGTAAATTATGTTTCTTCTGTGGGGCTTTACTAAAATTCTCCCAAATTAGAGAGAGAGAGAGAGAAGAGCATAAATTTCAAGTAATTGCAGAACTAGCAGCTTTCAACAAACATCTTCGCATATATAGAACTTAGCAAGAAGTTAGTGAGGTGTATGTCTTGGGGTCAACCCCTTCTCCTATTTTATCCTTTCCTAACTTTCCTCTCCAGATCACGGACCTCCTATGTAACCCCGAAAAACAAAAAACATAGCCAGACCTAATCAAGGATAGAACATCTAATCTTTGAAATAAAGTAAAATTAAAAAGAAGAAAAAAGATCACGCCTTTTAAGTTGTGGCATGTCGAGTCTAGAAAGAAACTGAAATTCACTAGCTACCTGCTGACTCGCGAGTGAATGTAATTATCTGGCTCATATACATGTCAAGGACATATTACCTCATTCTGTGCAGCGGTTCGTCCATTACTCTCTGGGGGGAACCAGTGCATCAGAACACCAAGATTCATGACAGCAGGTATCAATTTGAACAATAGAGGGGTTGTAACCTGGAAATCAGCAGTTATCAGGTTAATATTTTGATTTTTCAATTAAGTTAAACACCATGAAAAAACCGTGTGACTTGTCAGGCAATGAAACTTACCAGACTAAGAGCTGTCGTCCCAAGGAGAAGAAGATACATTTTCCCCTGTGATGATAGGTGCAATTAATTAGCAAAAATAATATGAAAATTCTTCTCAATGACAGCATGAAGAATGGAAAAGGCAATGCATCCAATAACAGAAGCGTGATTAGTGCAAGATATTATAAGTAATGGCAAGTGTCTTTCATGCTCACAAGAATCTATATTCTTTGCAATTTACTGGCAGTTCATTCTAGGCATAGCAGTGAAATCCTTTTTAATTGCGCATCCTTCACGGACTCAGATTACACTCTTTAATAGCTTGCAGCCAAGTAAAAAATGATTGCTCATGTCCCTATAGTTGTTTAACATCTAAATGATCTCTACTGCTTATGGGCATCACTCATCACTTGTCAGAACAGATTGATGGGGTTGTTTCCATCAACCTTAATTGACATATCGGCAACAGAGATTAATTA
This sequence comes from Leucaena leucocephala, assembly GCA_037074615.1. Classification (NCBI taxonomy): domain Eukaryota; kingdom Viridiplantae; phylum Streptophyta; class Magnoliopsida; order Fabales; family Fabaceae; genus Leucaena; species Leucaena leucocephala. The sequence continues at coordinate 16,377,448 of CM073562.1, forward strand.
ACGTATATCTTGCAAGGCGTGACATGTAACACTGCAGAAACAAAGCATGCACAGAAGATGACCAGCAATTTCCGTCAGATCGAAATCTGAGTAGCTAAGCAGCATGACAATCTGTGATGTGAAACAGTAAGACAAGAAGAGAGAAGAACCTCAACAAGATGAAGATTTGAAGCACGGCTGAGGAGAACAAAGGCAAACTCTCCAATCTGAGCAAGTGAAGTCCCAACCTAAATTGTCATGAAAACGGACATTCAGTACTCATGAAAATGTTAGTGAACAAACTATCATCCAAAAAGTTGTGGCAACTTACCAGAAATGATGTCCGAATACTATAACCAAAGGCTTTAGTAACAACAGCAGCAACAGCAGTCTTAACAACTATAACAAGGATAACAGATGCCAGCAAGATATCTACATGGTTCCATAGGAAATGCACATGTATGAGCATTCCAATACTTGAGAGGAAGAGAGCTGCAAACAGGTTACGAATTGGTTCCACCTACAATATATTTATGTATCATGTCAGATGTAACCTTTTTTTATCACAACCAAAACATTCCTTAAACATAGAATCAGCAAATCAGCCTAAGAGTACCTGGTCCAAAGTATGCTGTGCAAAGTCTGTGGTTGAAATCATAACACCAGCAACAAATGAACCCAGCTCAAGGCTAAGGCCAAGCTTGTCACTGCCCTGAAAAGAGATTTCGAAACATCAAAATGATGTTTGACTACTTCAAGGATTTAGAAGTTTCTGGCGCAAAAAATAATATGGTGCTGCAGTTATTTGCTTGCTCAAAATGGAGACATTGGTTGAATTAACCTTATCAGCCTTTTCATGCTTCAGTAATTATGGAGGCTCACCTACATGTTTACCTTTAATACTTTCTAAAAAAATTGTGATAGGAGTGGTAAACAAATATCTGCTCATGCATGAGAAAGAATTATTTTTCTTCTTCTTAGTTATAATAGAATAAAGTGTGGAAAGATGAGCAGCCAATGTTACTAACTAATTTGGCCCCCAAAACAATTACCGACTGGGGTTCATTATCTCACCCATGCTGATAGTAAGCAGAATGCCACAGCAGCCAGCTGATAAAGTTCATTTGTCTGGAGTACAAGAAAAGAAAAAACAAATCAATATAAAGCTCATTGGTCTCAGACTAATGTACTTGTGTGTGTGTGTGCGTGTTTTTGAGAATCACCTGAGATGACAGCTGCATCATCAGTTTTAGAAAGAAGGGAACAAACGACCAACACAATATAGATATCACTGTGAGATACATGGACAATACTAGCAACCTGAAGTTGGAAATAGTTAGATCAGATGATACCTCAATGACTATAGTTTCTACAAAGATTCAACATACAGCAAAATAAAAACTTGTGAAAAGGATATAGTAACATCATAAGTTTCAGTTGGCTTACAAAGACAGTACAAGAGGTTAATTATGTTGAGTTATGAAAGAGAGAGAAACTTTGTGAATGAAAAAATAAAACAAGAGGAAATATAAAGGCACATGACAGACTTACAACTTTCCCATTGAAAGTATTCCTTGTAAAAGACCACTGGTACCACCCAAAACTGGGAGCAAAGCAAAGAGTAAACCCACTGCACAATCCTAATAAAAAAGGCAAAAGAATGAATGATATGCAAGATAGATAAACCATTTGATCAATCACAACTTGGAAAACACCTGAAAAATAAGAGTTCCAATTGTCACTTGACCATGAAGAGAATTATTTATGTTCCGCTCCACCAAAAATTTCACTACCTGGTAAAAGATAGAAGACAAAGGAAAAATCTTGCTTAGAATCTAATAAGCTCTAATGACAAATAAATAAGACGTCCTTTGTAGTTTTAGGGAAAATGTAGGACAGTATGTTTTTATTACCACTGCTGTTGATGACATGGACAGAAAGGAACCAACAAATACACCTTCTGACAACTTGGCTCCAAATAACTGCAAAGCATGAGGACAGAAATGTTCAGTTTCAATTTAGAAACAATCATAGCTCATAGCTTCTTTCAAAATCTACATTCAAATGTAACCACTGCCATACCATGGTAAGAATGCCGCACATGAACATAAATGTCACAATTTGAAGCAGTCCACCCAAAACAGCAACAGGCCCCACAGCTTTTAACTGCATGGATAAAAATCTCAGAATAGCTTTATGCAAAAGAAGCTTTTACAGGGCAAAGATCAAACCTTTGACAAAGAGAATTCCAGCCCCAGAGCAAACAGAAGAAAAACAACCCCAAACTGTGCAACAGTTTCAACCTGTATATAAAAAAGAGGTCAGTAGCCATCAAACACAAAATGATTGAACTATGATAACACATAATAAAAACACTATACAATAAACCCTGGTGTTACACTTTCTTTCAAAATATTCTATGACAGAATTAATCAAAATATGCAAAAGTTGATGGTTTATATTGATAAAATATCGCCACATTATATCTCCAAATACTGAAAAGAATCGAAACTAGATGGGCAAGCTCCCCACATTTGGCTCAGGAATCACATAGTAGGTCTGATTAATAAGTTATAAGCAGAAATTGATTAGATCATCTTATCTTCAGTCTTCCTGTTTCACTCGTTTATCATAAACTTTTGTTTTGTAATCTTTATGGCCCATGGTCAAGGTCTGAATTTGCACTTTTAAGTTAATGCCTTGGGGTCATATTTTGAGGTCCAAGTCTTTATCATATAGGCTATGGTTGGGGTGAAGAATCATTCAATAGCAGTGTAAACATGAGATGATCATCATTACTAGTTGCAATAAACAAATCCAAATTTCACAAGAAACTCAAAAGATATTGACTAATGATAAAAGCTTCCTCTAAAAATGGCTATCAGAATCTCCAACAGAAATTATGAACCATAAATTTTGTAAACAGGAGAGACCAGACTAGGCAAAGCAAACAAATAGCCACAGCTAAATTACTTCTGCAAAAGATGATCTCAAGCGATGTTTTATTGACATACCTGTACCATTTCACTAATAAAATTCAATCCCCCAGGTCCAATAAGGGAGCCGGCAAGGAGATAGCCCACAATGACCTACAATATGGGTAAAATATTAGAAGACTGAACCCCAGCATTCCCATTTTATAGATCACATTTTTTTCCTGTAACAATCAAATAAAACGCTTAAAGATACCAATAGACAACGTTGGATGAGCAATCAATTAAAAAATATAAAAAAGAAAAGTCCCAGATACAATAATTAGCTATTATAACAAAATACAGACCGGTTGGCCCAAACAGGAAAAGAGAATTCCACCAATGGCCGCAGAAACTATCACAACCACCAAATCTGATATTAGCCTGCATGAATTTGAAGCAATACCATTCAGTTAGAAGTAACATAATTAGCAAAGGCAAAAGCCCTTCATTTTAAGGAAGTGCGACATAACTCCAAGGCATTTTATAACACCTCCATTGAACAAATACAGAAAATGTGGTACCCATTTTATTCTCCAAAACAAAAACAAATAATAGGGGGAAGTATTTGTTTTTCCATTCTGCACAATTTTCTTGATGGTGACTAATACTGACATAAAATTACCTATAATAAGATTAACTTGCCATGCAGATCCATCAACAACTGAAACTTATTTCCAAAATCTAAAAGAAAACAAAGCATGCCTAGAAATCTAGCATTTTGCCGGAGTTATATCTGAGTTTTTTAGAACATTCTATTATTGAAAATAAATTACAAGAAAAGAAGTCATAATAAATGTCAACCTTAAATCTAACTGAAGTACTGGGTATTTGGATTTCTTGTTTGACATCACAAAAACATTGTCCTGTCATGAAGTAGGATAAACAGATAAATGAGTTGGATGAAAACTAATAATTTAAAAGCATAATGTATAAACCAACTAAGGCTTTGCATCACAAGTCAAAACACCTTTCTGTCAATCAAGGTTGTTGAATCATCAGAATCTTCATTCTCCAGGGAGAACACATCTTGAAATTGAAATGATCTGGTACCACTGATAAGGGGGGGAAATCAATATAAAAGACAAAAGACCTTCTGATAATTAAAGAAAACTACATATAATCACCCATTATAAGTAACTAGTTTATTAGTAACATGTCATACTTTCCCTCCTGAGTATCATTTCTATTGCCTTTATCATGAGTAATTTTAGCTACAGTCTCCAGTACAGCCTGCAAAAAATATGACCAAAATGTCTATAACTCACATTTAAAACAATAACACAGCCCGTCTATCAATAGAAGATTATGTTTCTTCATTATAGATACGAAAGGCAATAAGCTGTCACAAAATGAATCTGAGCGGCTAAGATTTGAGAAGCACAGTACAAGTGCTGTACAAAACCAACCAACTTTCAGCGGTAGAGTCATCCCTCCTTACGTTTATTTTTGTAAATTTTTTTGTTGTGGCTTGTTATATTAAATTGACCAGCATATGGCAATGAAAACATTATTTTTATGCACAATAAAATGATTTTTCTTCTACAATCAATAACTAAAAGAATTTACAGCACAAAATATTTGTGCAAAATATGCACACAAAAATAGGGTACCTGTTGATCAGCTACAGTACTGTTGAAGCTACTCTTATCAGATCCTAGTAAAGATGGAAGAGAATAATTAAAATTCATTCGCAATGCTTTAAACAAATCTATGAGCTCCGTGACTTATGCTATGCACAGTGAACCATGAAAAATTAGATGAGTCAGGACTGAGAAATAAAATTAAACATAGTATATAGAGGACAATGCTATCAAATCATTTATTCCCAAAACACAAAGTAATGCTACAATTCACTGGCTAACAAATACACACTGGTACAAGCACAGAACAAGTAACTTTGGGGAAGTAAAATTGATATCGAGCACAACCTCTATAAGTTTTCATGACATTTGGGCATGAAAGATGTTCATTTAACCAATTATTTTTATATATAAGTTAATTAAAAAAAAATCAACTACTTTTGTGCTCTATTCTCCAGAACCAAGCAGACGATAGAAAAACAAGAAGCAGTTCACCAAAAACAGAAAAATGGAGAAACAACAAGCAAAACAAATGAAATAGCTCCAGGCCCAACTCCCCAAGATCAATGGAAAAAAAAAAATTGAAATAGCGAAGTGGGAAGAGAAAATAAAAACCTTCAGGCTGGTCATTCTCGGAAAATTCTTTCTCAAGGACACGATCGAACATTTTAGCCAAGCTGCCATCACCAGAATCCGATGAAGATGAGTTCGGCATACTCCCATAGAACCTTTCTCGTACTTCCTTCTCCGATCTGGCGGGAGCACAAACCCTCGCACAAACTGCGATGGACAAAACACAGCACCAGAATCCAAACATCCCCCATTTCTTGGGGACTATAACTGCCATCAAATTCAACGCGAGTATCGGATGCTTTCAGAGAATGCAATTCAATTCAACTGAAGCATTGAAAAGCTAAGACTAAAAATCAACATGGAGGGATTCAGCAAAAGGAGACACTTGAAGCGAAGATTCGATCTTTGAAAATTGGAGAAGTATTATTTGTGAAGGTCGTTACGCGATTTGCAGTTTTGATTGCTTAGGGGCGGGATCCAGGAGGTGACAGCGGGTGAAATATCTCACGAGAACAGGAAAAAAAATTAAGACGAAATTACAAAAAGGTTTCAGTAACAGAGACCGCAGGTCTAAGAAGCATCAGGAATTTTTTGTAATTTAAGTTCTGTGGAGTTCCATTTCCACCTGACAAGTGAATTGAAGACGAAGGAAAGCCAACATTTCCAGTATCATTCCAATTTTCTTTTGGTGGTTGGTCTAATTACTCCATCTCAACAATTTTTATCTTTATGGCAATTGGTTGAAGTCGTCAACTTTTTATACATATTTGGATCTTTAAGCATAACATTCAAAAAGAAAACATTGTTATTTATTTAGTTAGAGTATGATGGATTTGTCTTCCTTTTATACTAATAATTGGTGTGGAAAATTAAATAAGTATAGTAGTATGATGAAATATAAGCCAAAGTTGGGTAGGAATCTTGTATATCCTATGATTTTCAAATATTTGGACTAATCATGCTTAATATATATATATATATATATATATATATATATATATTATTTTTTAACTTTAAATATAATATTTAGTTTATAATAAATTAGATTTTATATTTAAAATTAAAAAAATAATATACATAATAAAAATCTTAAAATAAGTTATATTATTTATAAGTTATGAATAATATAACTTATTTATCAAACTTTATATAATGCAGGGGACAGCGATTTTGATAAAATTTATCATGATATCATTGTGCTTGTTTTAGGCCAAAACATAAAGGGTATCATTGGTATAATAGAAGTAGAATATTTTATTTATATTATTTAGTATAATAGAAATTATTTTTATTTTTATTTTAAACATTTTAAATCATTTCAATTCTATAAAAAAATTAAAAAATAAAATAATAAAAATAAAAATAAAATATTTTAGATCATTTTATCCTAAATTATAAAATTATTAAAAAAAATTAACCCTTCCCAAATTATAAAAAAATATTTTAGATTATTTTACCCCAAATTATAAAAAATATATAGATTAATTATATATTCATTTATATTTTATCAAATAAATTTTTAAAATTTATTTTTAACCTAATTTTACTTGCACACTTTTATTTCTATTTTTATACAAAAACTCTCCCAGTCTTACTAAATATATACAAAGAGAACACATCACTCTAAAGATATTAAGAGTCCCCAATCAGTCATTACTCACAGCAACCTAAATTGATAACTTATATGTAAACTGTAATAGTGGTGAAGCCATATTATAGCGATGGGCGTGTAAATTTTGCAATTTTACATCCTCTGTTATTGATATTTTCAAACCCTCCCCCCCCCCCCCCCTCACTAAATAAAAAAAAAATACTTAAAGCTCAAAAACTCATTAGATATGTAATATTTTAACTCCAATTCTATAAATTTAAACTCGAAATTTTAAGCTCACTAGACCCAAATTTCAGTAACTGTTTTGTTCAAAAATTAGCTTAGTTTATAATAAGTTATCTTGACTAAATCTTCCCTTTTGCATGGTAGGTTTTTTTTTTCCCTTAAAAAAGCTCCATTAACCATTTAGAGTTGGGATCCTATTGTATTATTGAATAATATGACCTTTTATATTAAGAAAATAAAAAATTATAAGCTCAATATCGCTTAAATGATGCCTCAAATTTGAGTTTTGGTATATGCAAAAAAGTTATGTTGGGAGACTCACCTACCATAGTCAGATACGCGACATGAGTTGGATCCAAATATAATCGGAGATAAAACTTCAGTAAATTGAGTAGGCAACTAAAAAAAATCCTCCTTTCTTGAAAATTAATACACACACACGCTTCATTTGTATCCTTTTTTATTATTTTTATTTATACGTAATTATATAGTTTTTTAAGTGATATTTTTAGATAATTCTTGAGAGGTTGTTTCATAATTTACACCAAGTTAATAATACTCTCCCTATCCTTTTTTTATAAGATACATTTTTTTATATAAATTGTTTTATTTAAAAGATGTGTTTAGAAGTTGTCTCCAAATTTTTTTAATAATTTTATATTTTTTTAATATTTAATTACTCATATTACTATTATTTTATTTATCATCAAAGTAAATTGTCAAAAAATTCTTTTTCCTACTGTTTAACTTCTCCTTTCACCCACACTCTCTATCTACAAATAAAAGTTTTTTTAATAAAAGAGTTATATTTTTTCATATTTACGATCTCCAATTAATATGAAATAATGATACATTTAAAAAAAAAAGTCAATAACCCTTTATTCAAATGGTATCTCCCTGCTGTTTTTTTTTCTTTTACTACAAGAGGGGCTCATCCACAAATCCAAATTTGATATACGCTCCCTCCTTGGTTACAGGGAATCGATCAACCTTCTTAATAAGGTGGTTGGGGTGATGCCATTTGAGCTGTTTCATTGGCAATTGAGGTAGTAACTAGACTATGAGTAGTATAGATATGAGGGCAGCAAAATTTACCCGACATCGAAAGAAAACTGAAAAATTCAATGCACACCAACCTTTCATATTTCACTCCCTACCTAACAAACCAGGAGAAAAAAAAACTGATATGACGTGGCACGCTTAGCCTTCATCCCCTCCGATATCTCATCCTCAAGGAGCGTGTTCCTCCCACAGGTCAAGTATCACTCACAGTCCAATCTCGCTCTGTTATCTCTCATCATCTCCGCAAGAGAGAGGCTAATAATGGAGTCGGTTCTAACTCCTGTTGGTTCTGGCCCCTTCTGCCACACCCCAGCTTCATCCAAGAGACGAATTGCGGGTGCCCGTTTCAATTGTTGCTCATTTGCTGGTCGTGTTCATGGCGTTGGCGCCCCTAAACGCATCTTTTTGGTGAAGGCAGAGGGTGTGGGTATCAACCCAGATATCAGGAAGAGCGAAGAGAAAGTGGTGGATTCTGTCGTCGTCACTGAGCTCTCTAAGCCCCTCACTCCTTATTGCAGGTCCACTTTTCTTCTTCCCTTTTGATTTCTTTGCGAATTTCAAACCATCTTTGGGATATATATATATATATATATATATATATATTCCCCTTTCTTGGTTCGTTAGTAAATGATCGGGAATAGGTGTTTTTGTTATCTGGAACCTAGTAGTTGGTGACGTTCATAGCCACAATTCAAATTGTAGAGTGCTTGACAGAATGACAGTGGCTTAAGTGCTTATCAAGTTGCATGAATATCGTTACCTGTATACGTCCATTTTCATTCATGCTTCAGTATATGGGGAATATCTGTTTCTGTAAAATAATGTTCTTCACACGTTAGTATTTTAGGGACGGACCATCTTTTCATATTTAAACAGTTTGTATCCATCTCTGCTCATTCATCATGAATATCGATCGATGTGTTTTTTCAATTGAAATTGCTGATGTAGATGTATATGACATTCTGAACTGAAGTGGTAGGGAGGGAGCAAGTCTATTTCTATGGATTAATCAATTTGCCAGAAAGTATAATCATGCATACTTTTGCAGGATAAGAATATTCATTTATGATTTTAGTCACCAATAATACACTCAGAAAACCAGACACATTATCAATGGCCTAGGGAAAGGATGGTGGAATTAATATGCTTTATGGAATTAGAGTTTAGCTGATTATTCTATAAAGGTTTACTGTAAATAAAACATGACATGATATAGAGCATGCATTCCACAAGGTCCTGAATTCAGACTCCCCAGGCTGCAAATGTCCCCCACTCATGTGGCCATAGAATAATTCCTTCTAAGATACAATCGATAGATTCTCCATCATGTTCCTGACAGAAGTTGCATTTGTCATAGTTAATCAACTGAAGCAAACCACACTTTGATTGAACCACTGTTGGACTATGAGCATATTCTGGCAAAATGAAGTATGGTGTGCGTTATGCATATATGGCCGACATCAATCCAAGTAAAATCGCTCATTGTATTTCATCTTTGATCTTTGGATATAGCAAGACTAGGTGTGATTGTCTTGTAATACAGTAGTAACAACCAATTGATTGTATATCTTTTGGATCTCTATAACTTTGTGCATGCTATTATTTTTGAGCTATAGTGTCCGCTAGACCTCTAGTTCATCTGATATTGCCCCTTTTTTTTTTTTGTGGAGTCTCTGTATGTTAGTCTTATCTTCCTAAATAAATGGCAGAGACTATTATTTGAGACAAATTAAAATGACATGTTAGGAGTGATTTGGAGGAGAGGGAAAATTTTGAGTTGGATTTTAAAAAATTGAACAAGTGAGATTAAAAGTTTTTAATTAATTTTCATTACTCTTTTATTTTATATCTTCTTTTTTCAAATTTTATAACCCCACTTTTCCAATTTTTTAAAATGCAACTCATAAAATTTTTCCCTGAACTCTAAATCCTTCATATTCTTTGAGGGAAGTCATCCCCTTAATATTTACAGTTTACACTTAGAGAACAATATGTGAGTTTCAGCTTTCTCTTCACTCCCATACCTTTACCTTACATTCTCATGTCACAAATTCTGACTTGAGAGGACGCAAAAATGGATTATATTATTATAAGATGAAGTTTGAAGGACATGTTGATGATGAATGTGGGTGTGTTTTGGTGCAGATGTTGGAGATCTGGGACGTTCCCACTTTGTGATGGAAGCCATGTAAAGCACAACAAAGCCACAGGGGATAATGTTGGGCCTCTTCTCTTGAAGAAGTGATGTGATCTCTTTGCCTAGGGTTTGCTATATTGTATTAAGAGAAACTAATCAGAGGGGGAGTATTTTTTTATATATATGTAGCAAACTAGTGAATTGAATGCCGGAACTTGAGGGTAATAGACGGCTCGCCCTGCCCGACATTGGTATCGCCTAAAAGGAAAGGAGACTTCGCTCTGCCCTTGGATCGTGGGTGAGCCCAACCCCTTTCTAAAAATTTTTATACCAAAAAAAAAAAAAAAAACTAATCAGAGGGGGAGTATTTTTTTATATATATGCAGCAAACTAGTGAATTGAATGCCGGAAATAGAATGAGCATAAAGTGATGTGAATCCTCTTCTTCCTTGTGGTGTTTCACTGGTATTGGCATCTTTTGTGTATTATTGAGGTCCAACTGGCAATCTGCCAAAGTGCATCCATGTTTCTGACGAAATTGAAATTGACTTGTTCCACGAAATTTAAGTCATCTAAGATGCAGCATGCGCATATCCTACATTTAAAATTATACTTTTTTAATAGTTAATTTTTTAAATAAATTAAATTAATTAATTAATTATAATTAAATCTAACTTTTTAAAATAAATTTATATTATATACTATTTAATTTATCTAAATTAATCAATTATTTTTTATATTAGTTATAATTTATTTATTTAATTTATTAATATATTTAAAAGAATCAACTAATTATTATATTAAAAAAATAGAAAAAATATTACTTCAGTCCAATTTATATCCCACCGCTAATCATTTCAACAGGATATGGAATGGAGGGTTCAGGGTTTTAACTTTATATATATTTAATAGTATAAAGAAGCATTATGTTAAACTCTCTTCTTAACTACAAAATGTTAAACTTTAAGTCTCTTCTTAACTATAAATTCCTTCTATAAGACAATTTATATAAGGGACCCAACGGAATAGGTAAATCATATCTTCTCACTATCTATTTAGTGATTCATAATAGTTATTCTATCTGTTCTTAATTATAAAAAATAAATAGGAGTTAAATTTATTCTTTAATATAAGATCATAATTTATTTTATATTTTAAAATTATAATTTTTACTAAATGTATCCCTAATTAAAGGGGTATTCTAAGAAAACTAACATACATTTATTATAATTAACTAATTTTTTAATTTATTTAATCTATTCAAATTAATTAAGTAGATTTTATAATTAAAAAATAAGGTAATAATATAATATCTTTATAAAATTTAATAAAACATATATGACTCATTTAAAAAAAACACCCTCATTTTTTACTCTTAGCTTATATAATAGTTTAATTTAACTAAGGATAATTTTATAAAGTTGTAATTTTTTTTACATTTAAGTATCTAATTAGATTTAACAATTAGTTTTCTTAATCTCATAAAAGTAGTTCGAAGTGAGTAATAATTACACTATTTATAATTAGCTCATGGCATAATATGCCTATAAAATATGAAAATTATAATACTTAGAATAAATAATGTGATTTATTTTTTAATTTTTATATTATATGTGAAGAAAAAAACATATTCAATTATTAATAACGCGTATCATCATATGGACTTCTCCTCACCTTGATATGGTAGTTCAGATGTTGATTTTTGGTAGGCTCGATTTCTCTTTCCTAAAAATGAAACTCGCTTCTTCTTTAAATGATTCAGAGCCAATATTGGATTTTTAATTACGTTTGCTATTGAAATTACAAGTTACAGGTATTCTTGACATGATGAGGAAATTTTGGTCTCCATTTATACGTTATCTACAATAAAATGTTTTTATGACCAAAACTAAGGTTTGCCTCTTACGGAGAAAATACGTCTCTTACTTAAATTAACTTCGGTGCGTAAAATCGCAAGAAATTGCGGTGCATGACTCGTACTTATGTTGCATCCCCGTTTGATTTCCCATCGGAAGAAATACATTTTATTTTCAATAAAATATATATTTAATTTATAATTCCAATTAATTATATATCTCCTCAGTCAAGAAAAATTTATACTCTTGCAGAGTTTGTTATAAGGTTGAATTTAATTATTTCAATTAATTTTATATGTAATATTTATTATTTTTAAATTATTTTATTTAATTTATAAACTGATATATAATATAATATTATATATAATATATTAAGAAAATTATGTTATATTTATTAAGATTAATTAATTAATTTAATTTTTTAATAATATAAATCAATATTAAAAACAGGAAGAGGAGGTGTATAACTTAATTTTTAGAATTTATATTAGGAAATCAGATGGTTGGCAAAAAAACGAAAAAGAAAATTTCAATTAGTCGTATAAACTCATTAGGTTAATATATATATATATATAATATAAAGTTATGAACAAAACTACAAAAGGGGGGTGGAAGTTTTGGACTATTCAATGAAAATAAGATTATTCAGGGCCCCATTTCAATTTCAAAGGGAAAAGTGCTATAAGAAGGCATTAAAGCATGCTTTGAAGGCCATACAAGTAATTAGCCCATAGCTTTAGACTAATAAACCAACCTGGATACCAATTCCACAAAGCTGGATTTGGAATTTTCAAATTAATGATTATTTGTACTTATTCGTCATTTTCTTAAATTAACTCAAAGTTCAAACACGAGTGTTGATTACAACGTTCTCTTAACTATATTTATTCTTTATTTTTTAATTAAATTGACGATAAAAACTGTAGATACTTTACTTTCTTCTATCCCAAATATAAGTTTCATTTAGCTAATTTATAGAATTAAAAAAATTGATTAATTATATGTAATTAATATATAAAGAATTTAATCAATTTGATTAAAGTGATATCATAGCTATGTAAAAAGATAATATAAATCTAATAATAAAAAATCTATCTGTAGAGAGATACACAATTTTTTTGCACTCTAATAAAATTATAAATCAAAACGGGAGTACGTTATTTAGAATCAAATCGGAAGGGTGAAAATGAAACATTTAAAATGCTAATATTAAATATATATATATATATATATAAATTTTTATTGAGAGTTTAATAATATTTTAAATGCCACCGTATTCTATAAAAAATATGTTAAAACCAATCATAAACAACAGATGCAAGTGTCGGCATGCAAGCTAAGAGCATCATAGTCCATGTGAGGGTGCAACTTGCAACCATTGTCCCTATGCTACGCACCGTTTTATTCGCTGCTCGCGGTACCGCCCCGTCTCCTCCATCACTCCTTCCAATTAATTATTACCTGACACCTGTCTCCTCACCTTCTAAATCGCAAGTCAATTCATTACTGTACCTGAGAAAACGACACCGTTCGCATTCCTCTCATTCTCACCTCCCTCTATATTAGCCGTGCACGTGGCTTCATCTCCCAACTTTCATTCCCACCCCCACCCCTCTTTTTTCGGCCCACGACACACGCTATTTCTTTAATTCTCTACGATTTGCTAACATGATCACATGTTATGTTAGCTTCTCACATTAATTCCAAATAATCACTCACAAATTTCAATCATTCCAAATGAATTATACCCAATTTTTTTTTTATATTCTTTTATCCCGTGAGTTGAAAGAAACAGTTTTAAGTAGCAAAATAAATAGTTCAACACATTATAAACTTTATTTTTTATTGGTTTTATTGCTCCTTCAAAAAAAATTAATTGCAAAATTCAGGTCATGCCCAGAAAATTACTCCGTATTTTACTTTTGATTAGTTTTTTTTTTTTTTGCTTGCCAACATTTTTAATCGGACGAAAAACTAGAAGCTTACACATGAGCTTGTGTATTTTAACTATTTTACCGGAAAAGTGCATTAATCAAGCCATAACCGCCGCCACAATATGGCCACGTGTCTATTTCAGAAGGAATTGATCTTGGGTCGGTATGCTCTGGCAACCGGTAACGTACTGGACACGTGTAGGTCCAAGCCTCCCCTCTTATCACTACTATACCAGCATACACGAAAGCAAACTTAAAACCCCCGCTGCCAGTAGCAGGACCCAATATCGATCACTTTACACGTTTTTCTCCCTCTCCCTCCGCCTGAACCACATCCCTACCATATTTTCCGGCCGTCCCGTCGGAAGATTCTTTCTCTCATGCTTCCTTTTTCAAATCATTCCTCGCCGGAACCCCAAGCTCACCGAAGACCCAGAAGTCCTGAACCATTCGACGGCAAGAGCTCTTTCAATTCATCAATTTCGAATGCATTCCAACCCCTCTTCTCTCCTCAAAGCCCTCGCGCATGGATCCTCCTCATCATCCTATTCATTCAGATTGTACTCCTCTGCAACCTCCGTAGTTTACCCACCTCAATTTCTCTTCGCCACCGCCACCATGTCCACCATCACTTCCCCACTTATCTAGCCTCCAATAGCGTCATCGAGCATATACCCGGTGAGGAAAACGCCGTCGTCCAGAATTTACCCGGTGAAAACGCCATCTCCTTCGCTGAGACGTCGTCACTTGAGAATTCCGGCGACCATGACCAATGTGGGTCCGGTAGAGTCTTCATCTACGACCTTCCCAGAACCTTCAACCAGGAAATTCTCGAGAATTGCGATAACCTGAACCCGTGGAGCTCTCGGTGTGAATCGCTTTCAAACGACGGATTTGGCCAGGTTGCCAGCGGACTCGCCGGAATTGTGCCGGAGAATCTAATTCCGGCATGGCACTGGACGGACCAGTTCGTTTCGGAGATCGTCTTCCACAATCGCATGTTGCACCACAAGTGCAGGGTCACGGAGCCCGAATCCGCCACGGCTTTCTACATCCCGTTCTACGCTGGACTCGCGGTGGGGAAGTACCTATGGTCGAAATCCACCGCCGCGGAACGCGATCAACACTGCAAGATGATGCTAAAGTGGGTCCACGATCAACCTTACTATCAAAGATCCAACGGCTGGAATCACTTCATCACCATGGGCCGCATAACATGGGATTTCCGCCGTTCCAAAGACGAAGATTGGGGTTCTAGCTGCGTCTACTTGCCGGGAATGAAGAACATCACGCGACTTCTCATTGAACGCAACCCGTGGGACTATTTCGACATCGGTATTCCCTACCCCACCGGATTCCATCCCCGATCCGAGTCGGACCTAACTCTCTGGCAGAACTTCGTACGAGAACGGAAGCGAAATACTCTCTTCTGCTTCGCCGGCGCGCCGCGTAAGTCGTTTAAGAACGACTTCCGAGGTCTTTTGCTGAGTCAATGTCATAACTCGTCCGGGTCGTGCCGGGCCGTGGACTGTGCTGGAGCAAAGTGTTCTAACGGCACGTCGGCTATTCTGGAAACATTTCTGGACTCCGATTTCTGCTTGCAGCCCAGAGGGGATAGCTTCACGAGGAGGTCGATTTTCGACTGTATGCTAGCGGGTTCGATCCCGGTTTTCTTCTGGAGGCGAACCGCTTACCTTCAGTACGAGTGGTTCTTACCTAGTGAACCGGGTATTTTCTCGGTTTTCATAGACCGGAATGCGGTGAAGAATGGGACCTCCATTAAAGCTGTGCTAGAAAGGTACAGTAAGGAGGAGGTCACGGCGATGAGGGAGAAAGTGATTGAGTTTATACCCAAATTTGTGTATTCAAAACCCCATGAGGGGATAAAGGGGATAAAGGATGCTTTTAATGTTGCTCTTGATGGGGTTCTGAGAAGGTTCAAGGAGCAAGAAGAATCAGGTTTTACTAAATGGTAACATGGAAGAAGATTGAAAAGCCCAACTTGTTGGTTGTTGCTGATGAATTGGGCGGTGAAATAGTTATTTCCACGGATTAAATTAATAGATCTACAATTGGGGAAGCAACTGGGTTGTACTATAGTATGTGATTCTTTCTATTGTGATGAAGGATGATACATTCATCAAAAACTGTTGTATTATATTTGTATTATTTTTTTGAGAGAGAAAATAAATATTCATTTTTGAGATCAATTATTGCTTAGTTCTGCAGTTACTGTAAGAGCAGCAGCTGGCAGGTAGCTACTGCCTACTGAGAAATCACCCCACATTCTGATGATATAATAGCAGAACGATGCTTCCTGCAATAAAAATTGGTGGTCCTCACTGATCTTGAATTTGGATAGATTGTGGCACTGGTCTGGTATCTGGGTGGTGTTCAGGGTTTGGCCAATGATGAGATTGGAGAAACAGATACAACATCACTGATATAAATGCTTTATAAAAATGATATATCGCCATAAATTTGTGGATTTGTACTGTTTGGGATTTGTATATTGTTGAAAATCTGTCTGCATTTTTTTCAACTTGTGATTAAGTTTTGCACCATCACCAGTTCATAGAGTGAAACTTGAAGAGGTGCATTTTTTGCAATTTTCTTGCATTTTAGATTATTCTGAACAAGTTCTAAATACATCAGACTGAGGCAGATAGATTTGTCTGATGAGCTAAGTTATTCATGAATCTGGGTGGAATTTAAAGTATGTTATCCCTGTATCAGCAAGGAGAATCTAAAAGTGGATTTTGCTTTGATAGTTTGCAAGCTGCAAGCTGCAATCTGCAATCTGCAGAGGAGGACCAGCCCAGGGAAGCGCTTAAGGTGGTCAAAATATTATATTTCTTGATTTACTCAAAGAAAATAGTTTTGGAATATGAAGCTGGAAGGAATCCAAGCCAATTTCTGCAGTGACCTTGTGGGGCTTAAAGGGGTGAGAACTGAGAAAGCCAAAAAAAAAGAAGAAGGAAATTGGGAATCTGTTACTTTTGTCCTTTACCCTATATGTAAAACAAGCAGGGAAATTAAACAAGAATGGGGCCTAATCTTATTTTAAAGACCTTTAGTATTGGTAAAATTGGGAAGAAAAATGAAAGAGATCAGAGAAAGGGATTCAGTCTTACAAGCTTTCCAATTGTGTCATGGACGATATATTAAAGAAGTGTTAAAAAAGTGTTGGTGTCGGTATTATTATTATTATTATTCTTTGCTTTTAGGAAACTACCTAGGCTGAATATATAAAGCCAACCTACTACCTCTGTGGAGATACCAAGCGTAATGTATTTAAATAGATAAGAGTGGCTGGCACAATGAGCATGAGATTTTAATTTAGCATAAAGTCATCCTTACTTCATTTTTCTCCATTTTTTATATAATTATCTTATTAGTTTAGATTAGAATATTATCAAATTTAATTAAAAATAATATTTTTAAAAAATATTTTTTATCTTCATATAAACTTAAATTTAAGAGTTCAAGTTTTATACTTAAACGGTCAATATCTTTTTCAGATGGACCAAACGAATGTTGGTGTTACTGCAGTTTCCTCTATGTATCAAGATGGGATTATTTTCATTATCAACATTGTTTATCCAGTTGTCAAGGAAAAAGGGAGGGAGGGCCAAATCATGAAGTTCACTAGGTTAGGACTTGATATTTGAAAATATAGAAGTCACTTTGAAAACGATTCAAAGCGGGAAAAATCATCATCATCCGATATTTTTTTAATTTAAAATATTTTTAAAAATAAATTAAATTTACCTATAATTTAAAAATAGAGCGATATTTCTCTTCTTCTTATGAAATAATAATATTAAATAAAATAAATTGATAATTACTTTTAAAAATAAATCTATATATTTAAAAATTAAAATATTTTTTAAATATTATAATTAAAATTATAATAAAATGATAATATTATCATCATGTTAAAAAAACGCTAAGGTCGCAAGCTTAATACGTGGGCAGCTTCTACAGAGTCTCAGTCCATCACACACATACTGTAGTATTTAAGACCGATGAGCACTATCAGATTTAATTCTAGTCATCAAATTAAGAGATTAATAATTTAATAGACAACATTTTTATCAAATATGATCATACACACACATGTTAAAAGACCCCTTATTTTATAAATCAATAAATTACTACTTACCGTTACCCGATCACACCCCACACAAGAACCTGACAAATTTAAGCTAACTAAAAAAAAAAATTAATGAACTGAATAAGTTTATCTAACAATTGTTTACGTGCCCAGTACTGACAAGTGAAGGGGCGGTCTCACGTGGCTAGGATTTAAGAAATGCAAAGTAAATATGAAGGGCTGCTAACACCTGTTCCAAACGATGCCCAAAAAATAGTTCTGCACACACACATTCATATATATATATATATATATATATATATATATTAATCAATAATAATAATAATAATTTTCAATACGAGAGTGGTAATGATTCTTTACCTCTTATTTATCACGTAAAATGATTTACTTTTAGCTATGTTTAGCATGCTAGAATTGAGATTTGAGAGATAAAAGTATAAGTAGAATTAAATATTTTCTTTATTTAATATAATTAAATTAGTTTTATTTTTCTTTTTATTTCTAATATTTTACTTAATTTTAGTTTTATCTAAAAATTTGGAAAATGAAATTAGTTTCATGAAAATAAAATATTTTAGATAATTTTATCTTAACTTATAAAATTCTTAAATAATTTTAACTTTTCCCAAATCAAAAGAAAACCCTATGATGTTTCCCAAATCATAACCAAAGATTGGCGCATATATTGGTTGGTTGAACAAAACGAATGCAACAGTGGAGTGTCGGCAGTGGCCAGCAGAGGGATCAGCGATTCCTATAGGAGGTGTCAGCAGTTCCTTCATGTTCGTTCCCAACGAAAGTGTCAACTGAGTGTCTTCTACCATTTTCTACTGTATATAAGAATAGAAGAAGCATCGAGAGATATTGCGGTTACCTGAGTATAGATTAGAATAGAGAAGTCGACGATCCTTATCTAAAAGGTCAAAGAGATACTGGTTTGATTGCTACAAGTGAGATCTCGGTACAGAGGTACGGAAAATGAGGGCAATAAGGGTAAAAAAGTTTTCTTCTTATACTTTTATCTATTTTCTATTTATTTTAAATATATATATTACTTTTATATTTATTTTTAGTTTACTAATCAAAATTTTAAAACTCATTTCTATTATAATTTTATTTTCACTTTCTCTTTCATATAAAGCTATTTCATCCTATCAAATGATTAGAGTTAAAGTGTGAAAAATTTTTCTTTAGGTAAATAAATTAAAAAAAATAATATATCTTTATTTGTTTGATATGGTTATTTGATTGGGTTAAATTTAAATATTTTTAGACCCAATTAAAAATAACTTTACCAACTTAACTTAAAACCTTGTATTTAGGTTAACAATTCCTGCCATAATATTATTTGGGCCATAAGCCCAAAAAGCAAGTTTCACTAAAAATTGAGAGACGATACAACAGCGGGCCTATGTCAACCTTGCCCCAAACAGGAAAATACGAAATTTTATATTGTTATAAACCCATGTCGAACAGAAAAAAGAATCTTAAACTAAGTCATATACATAATTTATAGATAATATGATTATTTAATTTTCTTGGGAAATTATAAAATTTATTTTATTTTTTGTATAGAAGGAAAATTGAATAAATAAGAAAGGTGGCAAATAAATGCAAATTGAACTTTGTCAAGATTCAAGAACCATGTATACGTGTCTTCCTCTCATGCTATTTTCGCCTTAGCCATGACCATATGTGTCATTCCTCTGTTTTATATTTGTTTCTTTTAATTTTATCTTAAATTTTGTTTCCTCCTAATCTAATTCCAATTTTGCCGAATTTTAACAAAATAATCGTCTCATTTATAAATTTTATAATCCAAATTAACACGTCATTCTGACATTTTGTCTTGTTTGGCCTGAAGCTCATAAATAGCTTACTCGTGGATCTCAAACGACGAACGAACTGATTTCAGGCCTCATATATACACAATCCGTGAAAAATTAGATAACTCCAAGGAAGCCATATCTATCTAGAATCGATCATTGACTCTTCAGGTTTCGCTTCGGAGAAGACGATGAAGACGGAGGTATTTCTGCAGCTCCTATTCTTGTTTGCCTTTGGAATTGGAGCGACTCTCTCAGTCGCAGAGTTCCAATCTTCTACTCCACTTCCTCACGCCGCCGAATCCTTCAATGTCAGCTATATACGGGTATGCCTCACAAATCCTCTTTTCGTGATTAATTTCTCGCTTTCGATTCCTTAATCCTGTTTCTTCAGATATGAACTATGATATAGCCTGTGAGTTTCCTTCTTAATTTCTTTCGTCTGTCGTGATACAGATGAAGAACGTAGGGAGCTGTCCTTATACGGTGATTATATCTACGAGTTGTTCGTCTCCTGTATATACAAGGGATCAGATCAGTATTTCTTTTGGGGATGCTTATGGCAATCAGGTCTGGTTTGTCACCATGTTGGGTTCGTCAATTTATTTATTTCGTTTGCTATAAGATGAGGTCTAATTTTAATCGGGATTTAGTTGTCTTGAGAATATATTAGTATTTTGGGAGTTGAAACCTTTTGGTTCTTTAATTGGTTCAAGATCGACTTATTCAAATTGGAGTGACATCCAGATTATATGGAACATGGAGAAATTGAAGTTAAACTCAGAAACTGAAGTCAGAATCGGAATTATTCAATTCCTTCCATTTCTAGTTACGACCTGATTATGTCATTTTATTCTTAATTTTTTGGTGAATCATATCATTTTATTCTTTGTCCTGTTTTTATAGCACAAGGAACTTGAACTCCTTTTCTGGGTATTTTGATTGTTCCAACTTGAGTTGTTCTATAGTCAAGTACTGATTGGTTCTGAAAGATGCATGATTCATCACTTTAGTCCTCATAAGTCAGGTAATATTAATATCATATTGATCGTTTAAACAAATTTTGAAGTCTAATGATAGTAATTATCTTCCAATCAGCCAGGAGATGGAACTTGCATCTTTTAGGGACCCTCATGGTAGTTTCCTCTTCATTCTATATTGGTATATATAGGAAGGATAATGATTTAACTGATAAAGTATGAAGCATCAAGAGCAGAACAAAAAATTTTCTTTGTGATATTGGGGAAAACAATGGTAGATTGATAGCTTTAGAATCCATGTTGACAAGATTGCATATAAAAGGCCCAATTAGTAAAATCAGAAAGAAAGGAAGCCTCATTTTAGACCCGCTTTTAACAAGCTGAGGGGCTTATTCTTGCTTTTTTTCACATATTATTGATCAGATATATGCACCAAGACTGGATGATCCATCTTCAAAAGCATTTGAGCGCTGTTCTTCAGATACATTTCAGATAAATGGTCCGTGTGCATATCAGATTTGCTACGTGTACCTATACAGAACTGGACCCGATGGCTGGAAGCCACGAAGTGTGCAAATTTACGGTCATAACACAAGGGCTGTTACATTTAACTACAACACATTCATTCCCTCAGATACGTGGTACGGGTTTAATTTGTGCAATGCTGCTTCATCTTCCATCCAACTATCTAGCGGGAAATGGTCTTTATTTGTTGTTCTAGGGTTTGTTTTTAGTTTCTGGATTTAGATATATCTCTCCAGTTCTCTGTAACTAGGAAACTTAGTATTTACTGCGAAAGAAATAGAAACTCATGTATAAAATGACCCACGGTCTGATTCAGTGTATTCTATGGCTTTGCTTGTGTTGCCGGCTTATGTTCACTGCAATGTTTCAACACGTGATGTCAAGTAGGAGCTTGCTAGACAATTTAAATTACGTTAAATATAGATTACAGCATGAGCAAGAATCACTTTAAATATTTTAGTGGTAAAAGGTATCAAACTGAGTTTACCAAAAAAAAAATAAAAAAAAATAAAACTGTGGCATGGGATTGAGTTTTGTACTTACGTTGCATTCCTATTAAGCATCAATGGGTAAAACGTGTTATGCAATCAGTTCAATTTCTTTAATGAGGATTGATCTGAATAATAAGTAATTTGATATAATTTAAATGAAGTCTTGAGTTTGAATTTTGACATATATAAAATTTTTTTTTTAGGAGATTCACTTATTTTAGTAATGTATATAACGTGAGTTGAATCTAAATATAGTTGAGGTAAAATTTTAATAAATTGTGTTGGGTAACTAAAAATAAAGTTCAATTTCTTTATTTTTTTATGAGAATATCTACGTTTGTACTTTTAAATATTAAATATACATATTTTTTAATATATATTTAAATCTTCATTTATCACGGATACCATAAAATCAAATTGCAATTTCTTATTTGCTGCCCCCACGCCAATGTATGAATATATAAAAAAAATTAATCTGAATTAGTGTTTTCACTAATTGAAAGATGAGTTTAATTTTGAAAATATTAGTAGTCATCAATGAAAATGATTTTTAAATATTTACTATTAATTTTTAAACAAAATTGTAACACACATGAGAAACTTTTGAATCAAGTAAGGCATTCTCTTGCCGTAAGAGTCAAAAAGTATGCAATTTATGATCTTGCGGTGGAAGAACTTGAAAACATATACATATGTTACGCGTTTTTCCCCTAGAAAACCTCACAACAATTTATATTTTTGGATTTAAGTTGAAAAAAGTTTAGTTTGGTTGTAAATTTTCTGCTTAACCCTGATTGTTGACTTTTGATATGGGAAGGAGGCTCGTATTCGTTATTAGAAAAATAATTTTTTACCTTATATCATAACTTCTAGGTTGATAATTTCTTTTTGTAATTTCTAAAATAAAATATAATTAATATTACAGCAACTGGCAGTTTTGTTTTTATTCAGACAAAAATGATTTCAAGATTGATATGAATTTAAAACTTCGATCAATCTACACTAAAAAAGTAAATTACATTAAAATTCTAAATTGATAGAATCTAATCCAGTTATTAAGAAAATATGAGAATTATGATTTTTCAATATTATAAAATGTATTTTTTATATGGATTATAAAATTTACTTTTATTTTTAATGCAAATTATAAATCTCTGGAAAAGATATTAATAAATTAACTTAAAATAAAATTAAAACTTTTTTTTTTTTAATTTTGTGATGCATTTCTACAATATAATAACTTTCTTGAAACTAATCAAAATATAATAAAATTCAATTGAAGCCCTGAACTATACTTCTTATTAAATTTAAATATTTATTTATACTACCATCATGGCATCATTAGCCAAAAAAGAAGGGACCATTTAAAAAAAAAAAATTGAGGTTTTCTCCCTCCAACGGTTCATAAATTAGAATTCGGCGCCATCTGGCGTAACCATTATTTCTCCTGCTCGCTCTTCTGCAGCTCACTGCCTTGATCCCTTCTTGGAAGCGGCGGGATAATTTTCTCCCCTTCCTTCTCTCTTTTCTTGTACCTTCTACACATAACCTAACCTATTTTGTACACATTTTTCTCAGTTAACACCCGACATCGTGCCTTCTATAGCCCCCTCTAAGAGCCCCAAAGAGAAGAAGGGGAAGAAGGAGAAGATGAAGAACAATATTTTAACCGAAGAGGAATGCATTGGTAAGGAAAGCAAGAAAAGTTCTAAACTTACAATAAATGTGAAGGGGTCTGATTCTGCCCAAGGTGGGCTTTCGGACAAGAAGGCGAAGAAGAAGGAGACCAAGAAGCGTAATTCTTCGGATATTGATGGGGTCGGAGAGGAGAGAGAGAGTAGTTCGGAGTTAGTTGAGCCCGAAAGTTCGAGGGCGAAGAGTCAGGAGAAGAGAAAAACAAGAATAAAAAGCCGAAATTCGAGGAACCTGACATGAGAGGGGAAGAGCTCGAGAAGAAGAAGAAGGATCCCAATGCAACTTCGAACTTTCGGATATCGGAGCCCTTGCGGGCGAAGTTGAAGGAGAAAGGGATTGAATCTCTATTTCCCATTCAGGCCATGACTTTTGATACCATTCTCGATGGTTCTGATTTGGTCGGTCGGGCTCGCACGGGTCAGGTGTGTTCTCTTTTTTTAATCCTTTTGTGTATTTACAAATGCTTATCATTTCCTAGCTCTAAATAGTTAAAGCGTCTGTTTTTGGGAGCCCGGAGGTGAACAATTACCGAATCCAGGTGCACAATTCCTGTTAAGTTAATATGCACATTTAGTTATATAGTTGTTATATATACACCTCTTGGAGCCAAAGGTTCAACAAGGCCATTCTGCATTTGACTGGTTTCAATTTTTTATTGTTTGTATTAACTGTCTTCTGCTGGAAAAATGTAGGGTAAAACATTGGCTTTTGTGTTGCCCATACTAGAGTCTTTAACCAATAGTCCTGCTAAAGAATCCAGAAAGACTGGCTATGGGAGGTCTCCAAGCGTCCTTGTGCTCTTGCCTACTAGAGAATTGGCCTCTCAGGTACATCACGCAAGAGGTGGTTGCAGAAAAATCTTCATATGTGATTGATATATGGCTATTGGTTTTTCCTTTTGTTGATCTTGTGTTATGTGATGCATTAGGTGTTCTCTGAATTTGAAGTTTATGGCGAGGCATTGGGTTTGGTTTCTTGCTGTTTGTATGGTGGAGCTCCATATCAAGCTCAAGAAATTAAGCTCAAGCGAGGTGTTGATATTGCTGTTGGAACACCGGGCCGCATAAAGGTGATTACCATAGTGCATGGACGTGTGTCTCTATGTATTATAGAACTGCTGTTATTCCTTGTTATGGTTATTAAATTATGCTTAAGATGGAACCTCAGTTTGTCTAAGAAAGAATTTGTTCTTGATTTATATGTGAATATCCATGTAGGATCATATAGAGAGACAAAATATTGACCTAACTCAACTAAGGTTCCGTGTCCTTGATGAGGCAGATGAGATGCTAAGGATGGGTTTTGTTGAAGATGTTGAATTCATTCTGGGTATGTGTTTTTCCCCCTTCCTGAATTGCACGGAATGCTGCTATGCTTCAATTTTAGAGTAAATTATGCATATCTGATGGAAGATACTTTAATTACTCTTCACCTTATTTGTTGATATTCTATTCTCCAAATATGGTTAAATTGTCACAGAATGTTGAGATGTTGTCAAAGGTTTTTGGGACGATAAGATATTTTTCAGAGATGTAAAAATCTTATCTATATGTTATGCAGGTAAGGTTAAAGATGTTAGTAAAGTTCAGACACTTCTATTCAGCGCTACTTTGCCAGACTGGGTTAAGCATGTATGCTTCTATGTGATGGTTTCTAGTGTCAATTTTTTTTTTTGTTACCCAAGTTTTGTTGCCGAATATGATTTTGTTGCCTGATTTCCTCAAAGTTTCTGAAACCAGTTAAGAAAACTGTTGATCTCGTTGGGAATGAGAAAATGAAGGCTAGCACCAATGTTAGGCATATTGTTCTTCCGTGTACGAGTTCTGCCAGGTCCCAGCTTATCCCAGACATTATTCGGTCCTATAGCAGGTGAACTTTCATAATTCACTTGTAGTATGTGCTTGGCATTTTTATGTTTCTGTTGAATCTATTGAATTTGACGCATTATATTTTGATGGTTATGTTTCAGTGGAGGCCGAACAATCGTATTTACTGAGACAAAGGAGTCAGCTTCTGAGCTTGCAGGGCTTTTGCCTGGAGCTCGAGCTCTACATGGTGACATACAACAAGCACAACGCGAGGTGAGATTTATGAAAAATTTATGGTTGTCTTGTTTGGAATTTCCATCATACACGTCCTGTTTTGGTGATCTGTGTCATAACTTTTGTATCCCTATAACAGATATGTTTGCTTTTTGTCAATTTTTTAATGGACAACACTTTTATTTCTTTTGTTTTTTCTTTTTCCTCTTTTTGTCCGCTGAAATGCACCCTGCCACCTGCAGGTCACATTGTCTGGCTTTAGGGCTGGAAAATTCATGACATTAGCGGCCACAAATGTAGCAGCTCGGGGATTGGATATTAATGATGTTCAGTTAATTATTCAGGTATTTCTGACGCATTTACATAATTACTTATATTATATTGAGTCATTATAATAACTTTCCTAATCTGTATTGGCGATCTTTATATTTGGTTTAGTGTGAACCACCACGTGATGTAGAAGACTATATTCATCGTTCTGGCCGCACAGGACGGGCAGGTATAAATGGAATGCTGATATTTGTTCAGAAAGGGAAAATTTAGGGTAATCAGACCTTGATAATACTGGGGTTGAAATTTTCAGGCAACACTGGAGTTGCAGTTATGCTTTATGATCCAAGAAGGTCAAATATATCTAAAATAGAAAGAGATTCAGGTGTGAAATTTGAACACATATCAGCTCCTCAGCCTGCTGATATTGCAAAAGCTGTTGGTGGGGATGCTGCTGAAATGATTAACCAAGTGTCTGACAGGCATATTTTTTCCTTATATGCAAATAGCATAGTGCGATCTATGTAGTTGACTCTACGTAGTGGGATAGAGCAGCATGTTGTTGTAATTCAAATGGTATTTTATGCCGTCTTTGTTGTTAACAAATGTCATAAATGCAGTGTTATTCCTGCATTCAAGTCTGTTGCTGAGGAGCTTTTGAAAAACTCTGGTTCAACAGCCGTTGAATTACTTGCAAAAGCTCTTGCCAAGGCTGTTGTGAGTCCCCTATTCCCACATTTTCTCAATCTAGCTTTTTGTTGCAATCATAATTTCTTGTTTTTCCCTTTCATCAATCTCTTCATCTTCAATACCCTTCTCTAAGTTGAGCAAAAAATTGATTGTATAATGTGCAGGGTTATACTGAGATAAAGAAAAGATCACTTCTTACTTCCATGGAGAATTATGTCACATTACTTCTTGAGATTGGAAGACCCATCTACACTCCATCGTGAGAACCTCACAGTGAACCATGTTCTTAAATTATGACACTTGCATGTTACTCTAAATCAGTTACTGATTACTGATTACCTAAGAATGCTTGCGATGCTTTTTCTGAAAGGTCTAGATGTTTGCCTTGCTGTGGGAAAATCTGTTATTTCAACTGATCCTTCCGTTGGCTTTTTTGTCCTTTTCCAGTTTTGCATATGGAGTCCTCAGGAGATTTCTGCCTGAGGAGAAGGTTATGGCAGTGAAGGGTCTTACTCTGACTGCAGATGGAAATGGCTCTGTCTTTGATGTGCCAGCTGAAGATTTAGATACATACGGTTCTGGTAAAATTCTACTTTGAACCATATGCATGTGAATTAGCTTTGTAGTGGTTGATTTGGTCTTGCATTTAGCATTCATTTTGGCTGTTATTTTTCTTATTAAGTGATGTTTATTTATCCTTTAGGTCAGGAAAATGCTGCTAATATAAGCTTAGAAGTATTAGAGGTATTGCCACGTTTGCAAGAAAGAGACCAATCAAGAGGGGGCAGATTTGGTGGCGGCGGCGGTCGTGGTGGGTTTGGAAACAGATTTTCTGGTGGAAGAGGAGGTGGCCGAAATGGTGGTTTCTCGAATCAGAGAAATAATCAGTTTTCCGGTGGTTCTAATGGCGGGAGAGGCGGTGGCCGTAGCGGTCGCGGCAACAGAGGGGGAAAGAGATGGTGAGGAAGATAAAGGAGCTGAGTCAGTCAAAGAAGACTAAAATGCTTATAGCAGTTCCTTTTTTATTTAATATAGAAAGAGAAAAATATTTACTTAGCTCTCTTCTTAACTAGTAGGATATCATTTTTGTTTACTTTTTGCTATAAAGAAAGCGTGAGATTAGATTTGTGTATGTAAGGCTGAGCAGATATCTGGGTAAAAGGAAATATAGATTCTGTTAATTATGTTCCCATGACTACTTTTCACCTTTTGATAATTGTAATGATGTTATTTTGATTGAAATGCATGATATAATTTATTAATAAATGATAATTATATTTATTCATGCTGGAAAGTCTCGCAGTAAAATAAAATGAGTTGCAATTCTTGCTCGACAGCGAGAAAATAATTATTGGGGAAAAACATGTTCATGTCCTGACGTTCGTTATTTCATGAGTTAGGAATTTAAACTTGAAGATTTGTATTTAGGTTTTAACCGGCATTCATATGTAACGAGACCTAATCCTTACGTTGCATGGAATTATATAAACCATTGTTTCATGTACGAAAACGAGGGGATTTGGGTTTTGGGCGTTAGTGTCAGTTATTATGGTTGTCCGCCTAGAGTTCAAAACGGTCGAACCCAGAAGTCTGAAGAACTCCCTCTCAAAATTAATTGAAGAATGCAAGAATTTCAGAGAGGTCAAACAAATCCATACCCAGATTCTTAAGTCCCCATTATTACTTACCGAAGACCAATATTATCTCATTACTCGTCTCCTCTTCTTTTGTGCTTTTTCGAATTGGGGTTCATTCACTTATGCTTCCAATGTTTTCCGGACGCTAAAGAACCCGGAAATTCGTGCATACAATATCATGCTTAGATCATACGCGGGTTTGAAGGATGGTGGTGAAGATAGCCACATCTGCAGGGCCTTATCGCTTTATAGAGAAATGCTTCGCAATGGCATTTTACCAAATAACCTCACTTTCCCATTCCTTTTAAAGGATTGCACAAGGAGTCTGGATGAAGTTACTGGCGTAGGAATTCATGCCCAAGTCGTCAAGTTTGGATTTTATGATGATATTTTTGTTGGGAATTCCTTGATAAACTGGTACATGTCATGTAGGTTGTTAAGTAATGCCAGGAAGCTGTTTGATGAAATGCGAGTGAGAGATATTGTAACCTGGAACTCAATGATTATTGGGTTTCTGAGAAATGGAGAGCTTGACAATGCAGTGGAATTGTTCACGCGGATGAGTGAGAAGAAGAATATCATAACTTGGAACTCAATTATTACAGGGTTGGTTCAAGGTGGCAGACCCAAAGAGTCACTGCAACTTTTTCATCAAATGCACGTTTCCAGAGAAGAAGATAACACGGTTGAGCCTGATAAATTTACAATTGCTAGTGTCCTTTCAGCTTGTGCTCAACTCGGGTCTATCGATCATGGGAAATGGGTTCATAGTTATCTGAGAAGAAGTGGGCTAGAATGTGATGTGGTAATTGGAACATCACTTGTGAATATGTATGGTAAGTGTGGGAATGCAGATCAAGCAGTTGAGATCTTCAAAGAAATGCCAGCTGAGATTAAGGATGCTTCTATATGGACGGCGATGATTTCGGTGCTGGCTCTTCACGGCTCAGGCGAGAAGGCTTTCGATTGCTTTCTAGAGATGGAAAAAGCTGGAGTGAAGCCAAACCATGTAACTTTCGTGGGCTTATTGTCTGCTTGTGCTCATTCTGGTTTGGTAAAGAAAGGTCGGTGGTGCTTTAACATGATGAAAAATGTTTACTCAATTGAACCTCGGGTTTATCACTATGCTTGCATGGTTGACATTCTTAGCCGAGCCAAGCTTTTCGAGGAAGCAGAGAAACTAATAAGAGAGATGCCAATGAAGCCTGATGTTTATGTGTGGGGTTCATTGCTTGGAGGTTGTCAGATGCATGGGAATATAGAGCTAGGAGAAAAGGTAGCCATTCATTTGATTAACTTAGAGCCTCATAATCATGCTTTCTATATGAACTTGTGTAACATATATGCCAAAGCTGGCCAGTTTGATGCTGCTAAAAGAGTTAGAAATCTAATGAAAGAAAGAGGAATCCAAAAGGAAATCCCAGGTTGTAGCATGATTGAAATATGTGGGGTGGTTCATGAATTTTCTGCAGGAGTTTCACTGAATCTTCCATTGGAAATTGTTTGTGTCTTAAATGAGTTAAATAATCAGATGAAGTTACCAGGATGGTGAAAATCAGTAATAAGCATCACTTCGTTGATTAGATGGAGATCTGCATACTACACTGTACTATAGTCCAACAATCAATTGCAGCATGTGCCTGTGCCCTACATCTGGTCTCCCACGAATAATATATATGTGTGGGTGGGTGGGTGTATACATGCATGCATGTATGGATATTACATTGTGGTTTTGCATAGCCTAGAGTTGCAAATAGACTAGATGATGTTTGGGGCACCGATTGTTTATTTTTTATTATATTATGAGGTTGAAATCATTGATGGTATGGAGGTTTTTTAATTATTTGAAACTCTAGAATAGTATCGATGATTGAAATTGGTTCAACATCTGAGCTTTGACATATAAAAAATTAATATATGTAAGAAAATTATATTCCATATTTATTATAGTTTTATTATTTGTACTTTTACGTGACAAAGTCCTTAGCCAATTTAAAAAAATTGTTTTATTATTAAGTTACGGGCAATTTTCTCTCACTACATTTCCTTTATATTTCATTCAAAAATCTTTGAAGTTATAGTTGTTCATTAATTATTGAAAACAACGTACTCATCTTAAACGTTTAAATTATGAGTAAATAATTTAGTGAATTCAAAGCATGTAATCAATTGCTGGGAAGAAGAGAGTATGCAATCAATCAACATCATTGTTATGGTTATTAATTTATTATGCATGTACCTGGCCTAGAAAGTCCAAACTTGAAAGGTAAACCAATCAATTGTGATTGTGACACGTCATTGTATCTGCTAGCTTGGTCCATGCTCTTTTCTTTTAGAAAAATAAGGGCCACAAGTCTTCTTCCGTCACTCGTGGAGCAAGAAGTATTTTTGGTTTTGGCCACAGATTTAATCTCCTTCAAATTAAAATTTTAATTATATGCATTTGTTAATTAATTAATTTGTTAATTATATGCATTCAGTGCTAGCAGTAAGATTGCTGCAAACAGGGACAAGTTTGATCATGCGAAGACACTTGCTTCCGCACGTTTGATTGGTGTTCGGTGTCTAACCGACCTTGTATTCTGGGTAAAAAATCAGCTTCAGCGACCGACAGCGTTGGTTATTGATTACAAGGTTACAATGTGGTCCCATGGAGGTTCCAAATAATTCTATTTTCAACATTTTAAATCCTTTTTAACTCTAGCCGCTCATATGGATATGTGAAATAGTAGTTAGTGTCTTAATATCTTACTTTGTAGTTTCATTTCTGCAATGGATCATTATCTCTTTGGTATGAGCCCTCTGCTTTTAGCCCTGGTGACTCTCTGTTTCGCTGCTGCTGCAATCAAAATCCATGGCACTAGATTTTCTGACAAGAGAAGAAGATACCACCCGGTTTCTGGCACTGTTTTGGACCATCTTTTAAACTTCCCCAGGCTGCTGGATTTCATCGTTGAGCTCACAAGACACAGGAAAACTTACAGGATGCTTAGCTTCTTGAGAGCTGAGGTTTACACTGCAGATCCAGCTAATATTGAGCACTTTCTCTCTGGAAACTTCTCAAACTACGGCAAGGTACTTAATTTCTTTAATTAAATGATCCATATTTCTCTCATGCTATATCCTATGTGCTCAAAATTGTGTGGTCAAAACTCAAGGTTAGGTTGTCAATAGATGTGGGTCTAATAGGAAAAGATATGGTCTATACGAGTGAGGGTATGCTTAATCTTAATTGTTAAGAATATGAGACTCAATCCAACTATTTATTTTTAAATAAAAAGTAAACCAACAAAAAAAAAACTCAAGGTTGGGTTAGATATTGAAGAATTCAACGGCCCAAGGAAACCCAATTTCCAAAATTTTAGTTGTAAGAAGTTGGTCGGGATATGCATGGATAAGAAGAATTGCTTTGTGTTTTGTATAAATCCTTGAAAGTTGAAATACATCTTTCTTGTTATTGCAGGGTTGGTACCACCATAGTGTTTTGAGCGATCTTCTGGGTGATGGTATATTCACAGTGGATGGAGTGAAGTGGAAACATCAGAGGAAGGCTGCAAGCTATCAATTCTCCACCAGGTTATTGAAAGACTTCAGCAGTTCAGTGTTTAGAACCAATGCAGTAAAGCTTGTAGGGATAGTCTCAGAAGCTGCAACTTCAAACAACACCATTGAGCTGCAAGTAAGAAATTATTAAGTGAAATATAGGAACGCCTTTGTTTCATCATTTCCAACCACTGAAACCGAAGAGGCTTCAAGTCTTACCTTGTTGGTAATTGACATGCAGGATTTGTTCATGAAGTCAGCTTTAGATTCAGTATTTAAGGTTGTGCTTGGTGTAGATCTAGACACCATGTGTGGAACCTATGAAGATGGTAGTCGGTTCTCCAATGCTTTTGATGAAGCAAGTGCAATTACCTCATATAGATATGTCGATTTTTTCTGGAAGATCAAGCGACTCCTGAACATTGGATCAGAAGCAGTACTTAGAAACAACATAAGAGTAGTAGACCGGTTTGTGTATAAAGTAATCAGAACCAAGATTCATCAAGTCCAAAACCAACAAGATGATTCGCATGTTAGCACAGCTTTTCCTTTTAACTAAAATGCGGCTCGCATTGTTCTTTCTTTAGTATCACTACAGTGGAAGTTTCAAATATTATTATTTGAATTTATTTTTAACAGGTGGTGAATGGTGATATGCTGTCAAGGTTTATAAAACTGAATGAGACCGATCCAAAATATCTTAGAGACATCATCCTGAGTTTCATCATTGCTGGGAAAGACACGACAGGAGGCACTCTTTCCTGGTTTGTTTACCTGCTCTGCAAGCATCCCCATATACAGGAAAAGATTGCACAAGAAATCTGGGAGTCAACAAAAGTACAAGGAGGCGGCGTAACCGCTGAAGAACTCGCAACTAGAGTAACTGAAGATGCCCTTGAAAAAATGCAGTATCTGCACGCAGCTCTAACCGAAACACTAAGGCTCTACCCAGCAATTCCACTGGTAATAAAGATACGTTAACATTGTTTCTCATTGAAACGTTGGTGTTTCATAGTATTTGTTTGATGAGATTTATGTTGGTGTTATAGGAAGGGAAGTACTGTTTTTCAGATGACATATTGCCAGATGGATTTAATGTAAGGAAAGGAGATCTAATGGTGTTCTGCCCTTATGCCATGGGAAGGATGAAGTACTTATGGGGTGATGATGCTGAGTTATTTAAGCCAGAGAGATGGTTTGATGATAACGGAGTTTTCCAGCAAGAAAGCCCTTTCAAGCTCACTGCCTTCCAGGCAGGACCGAGACTTTGCCTGGGAAAGGAGTTTGCATACAGACAGATGAAAATATTTTCTGCAGTTCTTTTGGGTTGCTTCAAACTGAAACTGGCAGATGAAAAGCAATCAGCAAAACACATGGCCATACTTACTTTACAAATTGATGGTGGTCTTCATGTGCTTGCTTCTCACAGATTATAAGGCTTTGATTTTCCAGCCTCAGTTTCTTTTCTTTGGTTGCTTCTTTGCTGCTAGCTACTGTTTAAAGCATATTGATATTTAAATAAATTGCACATAAACCCTTCTTAAAAATTCTTCATATGCTTGTATTGTCGTTAACTCAGTAATAATTATATTTGTGATATTGACTTTGGGAAGGAATAATGGATGACATGTCATTTACCTTTGTGAAATACAGAAGAGAATCCTTTGTGGTTACGATATTAAAAACAATTTCAAGATATTCAATTAATATTCTTTACATGTTGTGATGATGAATGTTACAGATAGATATAAGTAGCAAATATTCCCCGAAATAAAGAATCTGAATCCGAGAATGAAATCAAAGCAGAAAAATCAGAAAACATTCATCAATGGTGAGATGAGAAAATTTTTAGTTATTGGGAGCAACATTGATTAGTGTCGATCATCGAACGTGAGTGTATATTGAGGGCCTTCTACTGCCTATAAATACGTGCAAAATGAAGTTCTTCATGTTTCTTTCGTTTGTCGCTTATAAATGGACAACATTGACACCAGAAAAAAAGAAGAAAAATCATTGCAGCTAGATTCAGTGATTGCCCTTTAGGGATGCAGTTGGCTTAAACTGACTTTTGGATCTTTCAAAGCCCCCTCGTATTTGGCTGATAGGTGCCTAATCTAAGCTACCTCGTATTTGATTAAAAAA
Organism: Leucaena leucocephala; assembly: GCA_037074615.1. Taxonomy (NCBI): domain Eukaryota; kingdom Viridiplantae; phylum Streptophyta; class Magnoliopsida; order Fabales; family Fabaceae; genus Leucaena; species Leucaena leucocephala. The sequence goes on from CM073562.1 coordinate 16,411,339, forward strand.
AGAATCAATTTCAGAGAACGTGTTAATTCCTAATTTTAAGGTCACAATGTGGTCCCACGAAATATTCAAAAAAAGAATCAGTTTCAGAGGATGAAATAGCATCTTTGACTCTGCTTTCTTGCCTCATCTCTGTAATGGATCATCATTTTACTCTGAGCACTCTGCTTTTGGCACTGGTCACTCTAAGTTTTGCTGCTGCTTCTGTTGTAATCAAAATCCATGGCAGCAGATTTCCTAACAAGAGAAAAAGATACACCCAGTTGCTGGCACTATATTGGACAGTCTTTTCAACTATCACAGGATGCTGGATTTCATCACTGGGCTCACACAACAGAGGAAAACTTACAGAATGCTTAACTTCTTGAGATCTGCAGTGCACACGGCAGATCCAGTTAATATTGAGCACTTTCTTTCTGGAAACTTTGTAAACTACGGCAAGGTATTTAATTTCTTGAAGTAAATGAACCAACTTTCTCTTGTGCTATCCTGTGAGCTTAAAATTGTGTGTTCAAAACGTAGGCTTGAGTTGACTTTTGAAGCTCGTAAAGCCAATTTAGGCCCCAAATCATGCTTGGGATGGCTTTTAGGGGGAAAAAAGCTTTTAGATTAATATATTATTATTTTTTTTATCAAATTAACTTTTTATAAAAATTTATCTACACATAAATCACACTACACTAATTAATTTTTACCTCAATTTCAGTTTTTAAAAATTAATTGGGATAAGGGTGCTTTTACAAATATTAAGTTGGTTTGCTTGTGTACTTTTTTCTCTTGCTTCTTAATGATTTAATGATAGATTCTCCTTTACCCAAAAAAATATGTTGGTCTAATCAATAGAGATATAGTCAGTATCCTCATAACCCCATTTGGGTTTTAATGGGTGTTTGGCTGATTTGCTATGAAACCATGGTTTGGACAAAAAAGTGCTTTTGGCAACCGTGAGACTTGCTTGACCTTGGAACAATGTGATCTAAATGAAGGTCTACAAATAAAAGAGAATAAAAGTTTTTCACATTTTATTGCAGGGTTGGGATCACCAAATTGTATTGAGCGATCTTCCGGGTGATGGTATATTCGCAGTGGATTGAATGAAGTGGAAACACCAGAGGAAGGCCGCAAGCCATCAATTCTCGCCCGGATTACTCAAAGACTTCAGCAGTTCGGTGTTTAGAATCAATGCAGTATAGCTTGCAGGGATAGTCTTAGAAGCTGCAATTTCAAACAACACTAATGAGCTGCAAGTAAGAAATTATTTAGTGAAATACAACAAACGCCATTTTTTTAAAGAAAAATTGGTGAAAAGTTTGTTTCAGAAAAAACTATGTTTTCATCCACAGAAAATATTGGTACAATGAAAAATTTATATATAGACTAGTATTTGAACTTAAGTCCTTCTAGTTAACAACTTTTTTTTAATTAAAATGGTAAATACTATGACTTGAGGTTATAAGAGTAATGGAATCCGTGACCTCTTACTTACAAGAAAACTTTTATGCCACTAGGCCACAAAGCCATTCAGTGACCAATTTTCAAATAGGAAATTTTCACCAATTTTCCTTAGTTTTATCCTTAGCATCATTTTTTGTTGCATACTGTTACTTTTCCTTTCAATGATAAAATAAAGTTTAGTTGAAGAAGCAAAGGTGGAGAGTGCTAACCTCCCTCACTAGTGTTGAGATTAACATTCCCTTTTCTGTATATAGATTTTCAACCACTGAAACCAAGAGGCTTCAAGTCCTACCTTATTGTTCATTGGAATGCAGGATTTATTCAAGAAGTCAGCTTTAGATTCAGTATTTAAGGTTGTGCTTGGTGTAGAACTAGACACCATGTGTGGAGCCTATGAAGAAGGTACCAGGTTCTCCAATGCCTCTGATGAGGCAAGCACAGTTATTATGTATAGATATGTTGCCATTTTCTGGAAGATCAAGCGACTCCTGAACATAGGATCAGAAGCGGTACTTAGAAACAACATAAGATTAGTAGACCAGTTCGTGCATAAAGTAATCAGAACCAAGATTCAGCAAGTCCAGAAGCTAGATGATGATTCTCCTGTGAATACAACTTTTTTTCTCTAACTAAATGTTCATGCAAAGCGAAGAATCAATTTAATGACAGAAAATATGTTTGACAGGTGATGAATTGTGATATCTTGATGAGGTTTATTGAACTGAAAGAGACAGATCCAAAATATCTCAAAGACATCATCCTGAGTTCCATCATAGCTGGGAAAGACACAACAGGAAGCACTCTGACCTGGTTTGTTTACCTGCTCTACAAGCATCCCCATATACAGGAAAAGATTGCACAAGAAATCTAGGAGGCAACAAAAGTACGAGGTGGTAGCATAACCTCTGAAGAACTTGCAACTAGAATAACTCAAAATGCCCTTGAAAAAATGCCGTATCTTCAAGCAGCTTTAACTGAAACACTAAGGCTCTGCCCATCAGTTCCAATAATAAGTTAAAATCCAGGCATCACCTTTGTAATGAGTTTCAACTTCTTCCTTTAACTACAAAATATGGACATACATATGACTTAAGTACCAATACCATGATAGTGTAGCTTATGTGAACTGAATCCTGTATAATCATGCAGTTGAAGAGAGAATGACTCAATAGAGTCGGATAATGTATATGAATAACTTTCTCTGTGTATAAATTTGAGCCAGACAATGAATGGAAGGCATTTTAGTCATTTATCATCAAAACAAAATTTCACTTTGGTCCTTAGAAACTGCGGAGTAATTTGAGAACCTTTTGGTCCTTAAGTTAAATAAAGTCACATCTGCGGGGGTTAAAGTGAAATTCTCCCTAATATATATGACTCACTTCCTCTGTGTAAATTAGAAGAATTGAGATGTGTCTGTACATATATGATCTTAGTGTCTGACATTGCTATTCTGATAGACATGTCTGTGTTTTCATGGTTGTTTGATGGGATTAATGTTGGTGTTACAGGAAGGCAAGTACTGTTTCTCAGATGACATAATGCCAGATGGATTTAATGCGAGGAAAGATGATCTAATGGGTGTTCAGCCCTTATGCCATGGGAAGGATGAAGTACTCATGGTATGACGCTGAGTTATCATAATGGAATTTTCCAGCATGAGAGCTCTTTCAAGTTCACCGCCTTCCAGGCAAGACAAAATATTTCTATTTGTTACTACAAAAAGTTCACTAATCAAGCAATATGGAGTCCCATTAAAAAAGGGACATAGGAAGATTAAAGAGAATATAACAAGATAATTGAGCAGGACTTTTTAGTTAATAGTTTATCTAAATATTTAGTTTTTAATTGATCAAAATAGCATCGTGCAATCTATATAGCTATAACGAGATAATTGAGCAGGACCTTTTAATTAATAGTTTATCTAAATATTTAGTTTTTAATTGACTAAAATAGCGTCGTGTAATCTATATAGCTGACTCTATATAGTAGAATAAAGCTTGCTAATGTTATTGTTGCTAATGAAATTATTAAAACTTATGTGTCTTTAAAATCTTGAGATGTTGTTGTCGTTGAATGTTGACGATGTGATGAACGGGCAGGTCCAAGAATTTGCCTGGGAAAGGAGTTTGCATACGGACAGATGAAGATATTTGCTGCGGTTCTTTTGGGTTGCTTCAAATTGAAACTGGCAGATGAAAAGCAATCAGCAAAACTAGGGCTGTGCACAATGCCTATGGCCCGCTATGCCCTGCCCAGCCCGATTTTTACCGGGCAGGACTAGGCATCGGGCTGCAAAATACAGCCCATGCATTTTTCGGGCTGGGCACTGGGCATAGGAACTGCCCTGCCCATGAGCACCCCTTCTTTTATTTTTTTTTATTTTTTCTCTATCTTAGAAGGGAGAATATGATAGATACTGGTGACTATAAGGTAATTTTAGAAATATAAGTAGGTAAGTTGTATCTTTTAATATTTATAAATATACTAATTTTTTCTTTTTTTTAACTTTGTTAATTATCATATGATTACATTATAAATTATAATTATTTATTTTATTTTTTTATATGCTTTATCTTTGTCAATATTAGTGAGATTGATATAAAGTTATAATTACAAACTACTTAGATTTCAACGCTTATTTTTTATATGCAATGGATCTCAAGATTTTAATTATTATCTTTGTTCTCTTATTCTTAGTGAATTATAGATATTATTTAACTCTTAAAGACACATGAATATGATATTATTTTAGAAGTTCATAATTACAGATTTTTTTTCACAACATGAGCATGATATCACGACTCCAAAATTGTTAGGGCTTTTACCGGGTAGGGCCGGGTATCGGGCTACAAAATGTAGCCCATGTATTTTTTGGGCAGGGCACCAGGCAGGGGGTTGCCCTGCCCATGCACACCCCTAAGCAAAACACAGGATCATGATTAGTTTACAACTTGATGGTGGTCTTCATGTCCTTGCTTCTCACATATAGAAGCATAATTATTCAATGTTGTTACTCCCCTTCTCTTTAATATATAAGTATATAAGAGCTAGTTGATTTTTATTAGATAGATTAAGGAAGCTAATTAAATTAGTTAATTATAACTAATATAAGAGATAATTTACTAATTTAGATAGATTAAAGAATATATAATATGAATTTGTATTAGATTTAATTATAATTAACTGATTTATTTAACTTTCTTAACTTACGAAAAAAACTCAACTAGCTCTTACATTAAGGATTATAAAAAATAATATTTTTATAATGCGCCCTTCAGATCAATTTTAAAAATACATTATGTATTTTATGTTATGAGACAAAATGAGACAATATATAGAAACATATTTATTTAATCGAGTTGCCTTGATCCTAGAAGGAGGAGTAAAAAAATTGCCACTTTACATCGTGAATCATCCACTTAATTATTCTCCTATTCTCTTGACTATATTTTTGTTTTAATGATAATTTCAATAATTTATTCATTCAAAAAAAAATGATAGGATTTAGCTAGCAACCACCTACCGCAAACCTGAATTTTATTTATTGTTACTTAACTCTCCATCTTGAAACAAAATAGTGATCACTGATCTGCTGCATCATCTTAATCTCAATGTCATGAATTATTGCCCCTTCCTCAATCATTTTACTTCTATCTGCTGATTATTCAACCTCTATTTCTATATATCATAGAAGTAACATAATTGTAAGTAAGCGGGACCCACTTGTTTCATATCTTAAATTAACATGTATACTGTATACTTGAGAAGCTTCATATTACTTGGTTATCGCTGTTTCTTGAAACATTGAAACCAGTGAACTTAGAGTGCCAGAAAGGATCAAAATGGAGACCAATAGAGGAAATGAGAGGCAATCCTCTGGATTCACTGATTCTGATCCTCACAACACTAGCATCCTTCACACCACCTTCAAGCCTATGAAGCCTCTTGTAACCCACGGTGGTCCCTCTGATCACCATTTCACCATCCACATATATCTCATGCCCTTGGATCCTCTGACCAAGTCCTATCGCTTCCTGCACCCTCACCACATTGAATCTCACACTCCCATTGTTCTCCCCTCTTATCTCAACCCAATGCTCCTTTCCTTTTCCTTCTTCTTCTTCTTCAGGAGCCCAGTATGTCCACAAATGGTCACTGTCTATCATGTTTTCTGGTCCAAAACCACCTTGTTTTCCTCCTCTTTGACTGCTTACTGTAATAGTGCAGTCTTCTTCTGCTATGTTCTTCTGGAAAATTGTGGTGATTGCACTCCGAAACTGCTTCAACCTTTGAGCATCAATGTCAGATATGAGCCCTGTTATGTTGGGAGGCACGTTGAGAAGTAATAAGCAGTTTCTGCCAACTGAGTTGTAGTAAATATCGAGGAGTTCATTTAGGCTTTTTGGTGATTCTGACTTATGCCAAAACCATCCTGGTCGTATCGATACATCACATTCAGCCGGCACCCAGTCCGTTCCTTTCGGATCACCTGTGTTTAGGTACCTACACCAATTTATGGTCATTACCAACGAATTAATCAATATTTACAATATTAATCGTGAACAATCATAGATGGTAACTTTAGGAAAAATTAATCTTTTAGTTCCTATAGTTTTGATCTAATTAAAACTCGATCCCTAAATTTTAACTTATTATAATTTACTCCTTATAATTTTGAGTCGATTGAAACTTAGTCTCTAAACTTTAATTCCTTATAATACAATTCTTATATTTTTAATTATTTAAAATTTTAATTTTTAAACTTCATACAACAACAATAGGAGCAAACATTATTCTACTATATGAGATAAGTGATATAGATTACATAACGTTATTGTATTTTATCGGTTCTTCATTGAGTATTTTTTACAGTTTTCTTTTATGCCTTTTTAGAGGAGTCTATACTACTTACACTATCTTCCTCACTAGTGCATCTAATATCCCTAAGCTTCATAAAATATATAATTTTATTTTTAAAATATAAGGACTAATATTTTAAATAGTTAAACTATATGGATTAAGTTAAAGTTTAAAAATAGAATTACAACAAGTTAAAACTATACGAACTAAATTGTATCGAGTTAAAGTTTAAAGATTAATATTCCAGTCAAATTAAAACTAGAAAGAAAAAAAGATTAATTTCCCATAACTTTACTTGCACGTCTAGTATGTAATAAGTTCTCGTTAGTTCCTTATCTTCAAAGTGAAATAATCTCAAAGGCATTTTGGTTTCATTGGATTTAAATGCATCAAAACTATTCTTATGGTTATATGTCATAGAGTTGTTAGCTGCATAGCAAATATATATGAAAAATGATGAATGCTTGGCTTGAAAGATGAACTTACTGGGCGATATCAGGATTTCCAATGGAAAGAGAAGTTCGGTTGATAAGAGACCAACACGTGTCTGATGCATAGCCTTGTTCATCTCCCACCCACCTCACATCAGGACCTGCATCTGAAAATATGTTAATGGATTTCTGCAACTCTTTCACCATTGAGAACCATTCTGTGAAGTAATACGTCACATTCTGTGCCTTTGGATCCTTCGCTCCATCAAACCATATCTCCCTCACCTCTCCATATCTGCGCATATTATCAAACACCAATCGTTCATACTATAATAACACCTCAAACTTTTTCCAGAATCTGATCAGTTCTTCACAGAAACAGATAATTAAATTAAAGGGACTCATACTTATTTAGCAGTTCTTGAAGCTGAGCTAAATAGTATTCATTGTAAGGTATATCATGTCCATATCTAGAGTCATGCCGATCCCAAGGAGAAAGATAAAGCCCTGCGTCTATTCCTTTTGATGAAGTTGCATTCACAAACTCACTCACAACGTCTCCTTTCCCATTTTTCCAGGGGCTTCCGATTACAGAATGGTCAGTGTACTTTGAAGGCCACAGGCAAAACCCGTCATGGTGTTTCGCTGTGAGGATCATCAGGGAAACTCCGGCCTCTGCCGCCACGGTGGCCCACTGGCCGGCATTGAGGCCTGAAGGGTTGAAGATTTGTGGGCTTTCATGGCCGTCTCCCCATTCTCTGTCCGAGAAGGTGTTTACGCCGAAGTGGAGAAACATGATGATCTCTCTTTGTTGCCATTTTAACTGAGAATATGATGGGAGGGGTAGAATCGGCAATGGTGGAGTTGGTAAAGCTTGTTCATGCACAGAAATGGCCGACTTGAAGAGATGAAGAAGAGCAAGAAGAAGAAGAGAGAAGAACAATAATCTTCCCATGATGCACTAGATCGTTGCTTCTTCTTCATCGGCATCATCTTTAATTTGTACCTCTTTATTAGTAGTTATGACAAGGAACTAAAATAGGTAGAAAATAGCTATGAAGTAATAATTAAGGCAGCATTTTAGGGGAAAAATATATATTTCCGTCCCTATAATTTTACTTAATTTTTAATTAAAATTTTCGATTTGAGTCTTTATAATTTACAAATTTTCTTATTTAATTCTTAACATTAAAATTCTAAGAATATATTTTTTTGTTAATTTTTTTATTGATTTAAGTGATAAAATAAAAGTAATAACATTATGACAAAATATTGACAACAGTACAACAAAATAGAACACAAGATAAATTTAAAATCATAAGAATTAAATTAAAAATCAATTGAAATTAATGATATGGACAAAATATAATATTTTATTTAAACTTTTTTATCTTGTTAGGTTCATGGGTCAAATGAATCATCATGTGTCAAATGAATCAAGACATTTAAAAGCTAGATTCTGGGGGTGCATTTGTCATAAAATCAAATGAATGTATGATTTTGATGCATGAATGGTTTCATGAACATTTGATCCCATTAAATGATTTCCATCCTTCTGCATTATTCATGTATTTATGGATGGAAATTGACACCTAAGGGCTTTGTGATCCATGAAGAGTGATATGTAGTTGGCCCAAACTTAAAAAATAAAATAAAATTTGAAAAAAACAAAATGTACAAGAAAACACTACGAGGAGGTCAACTTAATTATGGGTTAGTGCTCGGTTGATAACATTTCTCAAAAATTTGGATCAATTTCAAAATTTCAGAAAAAAGAAATCCATACCAAATATGGTAAACTTTGTTATTTATTCTCTTGTTGTCGCTCATATAAAAATATTGTTGAAAAAATTAATAAAAAATCTGTCTTGATTAAAGTTAAAGGATTCAATATATTTTTATATACTGAAAATATTGATATTTTACAAAATTTATACATAAAAAATATTTGTATTTAAATTCAAATCTTTTTAACTAATAAAATTTTTAAACAAAATTTCTTTTACCAATTTCCTTATGACTGTTGAGGTTTTCTTCACCTCACAAACCATCCTATCTTCCTCTACCAATTGCAAATGAAGATGGTTTGTGAAGGCAATAATATTTGGATAGAGGAGAATGGAAGATAAGAGAAGGGAAGGTTTGTTTTATATTCAACCCATTTCTCTTTCATTCATTCTCACTACTGGACATATATTGGCTTTCTTATGTTTTTCTTAGATTCTCAAGTGAAGTTGGATACAACTGTGAACTTTCTAAGGGGGCACTATCCGATGGCTGATGGGTCATCATGTACCTTTAGTTGCCATTAAATAATGCTTCAAAGTGGGCATTTTTATGTCACCTCATGCCCCGTTGGGATTTTATCCCAATACTTATTAATTGATGTGACTCTCACTTACAAAATTGCTATTTCTAGTAATAGTAATTTATACTCTAATTCAAATTATATTATTGAAATAAAAATTTTATTGATAAATAATTTATCAATATATCTCTATAAATATTTTTAAGTTTAGAAATATATCCTAATATTAGTAAATTTTTAGGACTTAACTCATAATTTTTTTTATAAATAAAAATTTAGATAAGTTCAACACTAAGTTAGAGTATAATCCTAACATCAGAAAGCACTTATAAAGATTTATGAAATCGTCTATCAAAGAAATTTTCATGATAACAGCAGAAATTAAACTCATAACTATATGAGATATGAGTTTATTTTTTACTATGTGCTAACTTTCTTCACAACTCATATAAATTTAATTTTGCATAAAAAAAACACTCAAATTCTTTTTACCGAGGCCCATTAAATAGGTATTGTCAAAAGTCATTAATACTTATTTATCAATTTTATTCTTATAATTAATGCTTAAATATAGCTCTTTTTATTTTTCTCTTTCGTTCAAAACCTCATTAATAAAGATAAAATTAAAAAAATTATTAATTAAAAATATATTTAATAAATTAATTGTTTTTTACTTCATATGAATTAATTGCAAGTACTATATAATACTGACAAGAGGAGTAACTTAAAGTTATCCTTCCTATAATTACACCATGCCCTTAAATTAAGTGATTTTATTTTTAATTTACAAAATTTAAATCGTTGACCTAATATAAACTTAAATCTAAATTATATGTTTAATCATTTATATTTGTACCACATTTTGCTTTAATCTCTTAAATTTAAAAAAGCATTCTTATATTAAAAAATTAAAATAAAATTTTATAGATGTTTTATAATTAATTTATTGTTGAGTCAATTTTTCTATTAGTAAAGTTAATCGAGTTTAAAGAATTAAGAATATATTTTTTTTAAAAACTTAAAAGATTACAATAAAATTTGATACAAACATAAAAAAATCAAATGTATGTTTTAGCTTAAAATTGATTAGTCAGGTTCCTTCCACTCGATCGAACAACAACCATAGTTAAATTAATTAATTAATTAAGTGCTTTTGTTATTTCGTTTACACATTTCATGACTACATCCTTCCATTTTCCAATTGCAGCTGACTCAACTGTTTAAGATTGGAATCTGGTAAGACGCTACCTGTAGAATCTGTACGTTTGTTCAAACTGTACAAATTTCAGACTTCTCATCAGCTACATTCAAGTCTCTTCTTGTAAATTTTATATTTGACAAATGGAAGGAATGTGGAATTAAAATATGGATATCAGAATGCAAGAATACAGCCAAAAAAAAGTTGAAAAGAACATGATCATCGCATTAAATTTTTGCTATCGGAGAGAGCCACGTGTAGAACTTATGGGAAAAACACGACGACGATCTCCATCAGCCAGTCAAATTGTCAAGAAAGTTAGTTTGGCTCCATACTAGATATATCATGTTCTGGCTCTGCTACATGATTTTCCTGTAGAAACTCAGAAGAAGAGAGAAAGAGGGGAGGCATGTAGCTTGGTGTAAATCCATTCCCATTAACTTTTGCAGTTCACTTTCTGGGTATTGCTGCCATTGTTATGGTCTTGGTTTGGACCATTCATTATCTTGGTGGCTTAGCTTGGAACTCTTCGGACAAGAGCCTCCTTTTCAATGTAACTTAGCTTGTTCTTTCTCTTACTCTTCCCATTTCACATTCCAAGTCTAAATCTTATATCATACTCTCGTGTTTCATACAGATCCATCCTGTTCTTATGCAAATTGGCTTAATTGTTATTGGAGGCGAAGGTACAAAGTTCTTTATGAATTATGGCTTCTTTATGAACAAGAATCACCGATTTGTTTTGCAAAAATGCAGTTATCATAAGTTACAAAGCTCTTGTTTTGGAGAAAGACGTGAAGAAAGTGATCCACCTGGGGCTTCATGCCATTGCATTAGTGCTTGGAATAGTGGGGACTTACGCTGTGTTCTTGTTTCCTAAAGAGAAAGACATTGCTAATCTCTACAGCTTTTATTCCTGGCTCAGAATTGCAGCTATTATTCTCTACGGCGTTCAGGTAAAACCAGAGTCACTTTTTTCTTATCAAAGTTAGTTGTTGAGGCTGAGATTCAAGTAATATAACCATTCCTGAAAAGCTCACTTCACTCTCCTTTTATTGGACAGAATCTTTCATAGCAGCCCAAAGGGGTAGCCTAATCCTAAAAGATTAGATAGTTGGGTGAGAAATCTCTTGAACTCATAAATCATAGTTCCCTTGTAAATAAGGCCCCCCACATGGGACTCGTGACAGATTCTGACATGAACTGTATCTATTAGTTTTTCAACCTTGTGAACTAGGTTTTAGGATATATGAGTTTCAAACTAGTGAATCAGGTCATGGTGTTATGTAATTTCAGTGGATATGTGGGTTTGTGATACTCATGTACCCAGGAGGGGACCCAAGTCTGAGAAGTGCCATGGCACCTCATGTTTGGGCTGATGGTGTACGTCATGGCTGTTGCTGCAGCAGTTCTTGGATTTCTGGAGAAGCTGACATTCCTTGAGAAGAGTGGTCTGGCTAACTTTGGATCTGAGGCCTACCTCGTCAACTTCACCAATGTCGTTACCCTCTTGTTTGCTGCCCTGGTTGTCTTCTTGCTATCGCCGGGCCCCCTACTCCTGCATTGGGTGACTATGCTCCTATTTAGTTCCTACCATATATATTATTTCACCAAATGGTCACTCCTACAACCGGACGAAAGTTTGATGAACGTTGTCAAGTTTATTTTTATATATGATTACTCACTTTTAATTGATATCTTAAAATACTAATACAGACAAATTTGTTAGGATAGATAACTCATGTCCTCATGCCTCATTTGGAAAGTTAGGTGGAAACAGGTAAGGAAAGATCAACGGAACGGGAAAGGTTAGCTCCAAGAGTGAGGAATTGACCGAAATACCCTTTCTGTCGCTAGAAAGAGAATGGAGGAATAGTTGAAGGACTACATTTGATGAGGAGGAGGCAAGTTTGGTGTACTTTGGACTTCATGGTAGCTCATCCATATTGGACAACCATATTCTTTATTATTGTAATTATTTTCTTTATTTAATATAACTTAAACATACTCACGTAACCATGTCAAAGTTATATTCAAACTCAGGATCTCATCCCAGCATGACGGGTGCGTTGCTGATGAGGCAACTAGTTGTTGACATTATTTTAATTATTTTAATTATTGAATTAATTTGAAAATGGCTGACAAAATAATAGATATGATAAAATTTCTCAAAACTAAAAGAGGTGAGAAAATAGAGCCTCCCACCATGGGTTCTATATGGGATAGTCCATTTTCAAGTGAATATCATTTTCTTTTTATGACGAACTTTGAAAATTTTGTATAAAAAAAAAAAAACTTTGAAAGTTATAGTTTTAGGGAAACATGAATGATTCAATCTTACCCTTTGTGAATGGCCAGGAACAAATGATAAGGAATCTGAAACTGTCAGAAAAGAAACAAGATTCTAAGGAATCTGAATCAAGTTGACATGTGAAATTTCTAGAATGCAAACAAAAAACTAGGAATGACTAAAGAGATGTTCTTGTTGTTCCTATTAATAATAGGTCAGTTCATTCATAAAAGTTGCATGTAGCGACAATTTTCCATTAATTTTTTTCACAGATTTTTATATTTATTTCATCCGTTCTTTTCCACCAATTAATGCGTCTCATTTTGCCTTCAGGTTCATGGGCTTAGGCTCCTTTGAGAAAATTTGCTTTCCATTTAGATTTTATTCCTATAATCTTTAAAATATTTATCCAATAGTTATATTCAAACTATATATCAAACTTTAAATGGAAAAAGCTCTTCCTTCATAATATTTTTTTTTATAAGGCTCCAATGCAACTATTGGTAATTTTACTCCAATATTAGAAAAATTGGCATAATATTTTTCTTTTACCTATGATTTGTAATTAGACGCTTGTGGTCAACTCCGACGTGTTTAAGACAATTTTACCTGTAGGATAACTGATATTTAAATCTCACCTTATTAAAAAAAAAAACTTTTGAAGAGAGGCATTTAATATAGATTTTATATTTTAAGTTGAAGTTAATAATATAATTTAATGGAAATAATATATACATATAAAATTGGTTCATTGATCAATAATGATGAGACTAAAAAATAAAAAACTTTTATAGTTAGAAAAATAAATATCTAAATAATATATTAAATTATTTATATCTATTAGGTCAAATTTAAAAGTAAATTTATAATTATAGATACAGATTTTATCAATTAATAATAATAAAATAATAAATTTTGATATAAAAATTTATAAATATTAATTTATATTATAAGAGATGATATTAAAATTTATAAATATTTATAAGTACATATATATATTAACATTTAAAAATATTAAAATAATAAGTATAATTAAAAAATTTGATCTAATTAATACAAATAACTTGATTTAAATTTTATGTATTAAAATTTTGATCTTAGGAAATTAAAATAAAGTAAATTTAGAAAATTTCGTCATCACCGAGAAATAACTGAATCTCGATGAAAGGAATCTTCCGTATTCATCTCCACGCAACCCGAAACAAAGACGTCGAAGGCAACCTTAACTCCAATAATTAATTTAATTTGATGCTGGCGAATTAATTGACGTGTTATAGGTTAATAAGGTCTTCTAATTATTTATTAATGAATTGAAGTTAAATTAATATGAGGTGTCACCACCCTTTTATCCCTTTGTTGACGTTTATATATTATATCCATAAATATAAATAATTATTGTCAAGTCTAGTTTAGTAGCCACAATTTATTGCTGTTTCCATAGTTTTCTAGAGCGTTTGGTGATGTTAATTAATTATTCCTTGTTAATAAAAAAATTAATTTCCTTTTTCCTAAAAAGATGTATTTTTTGTAGAAACTTTAATTTTAGGCAAAAATACTTTAATTTTATAAAATATTTTTTAATCTTAGTATCAAATGACATTTCTTTTATTAATCATTGTCATTTTAAAAAAAATAAAATTAATATAAAATATATTATCAATATTTAAAATTTTAGTGTATAACATTTTTTGTTAATAAAATTTATGATGCTAATATTAGAGAACTAAAAAGATATTTTATAAAATTAAGAAAATTAAAAGTATACTTTGGCTTAAAATTAATACTTGATATTAATATTAATATCCATTAAAGTAACTTTTTCCTTTTTGAAATTTTGTGTGACACATCACTAGACATTATGCACTACTTTGAAGAAATTCATATATAGAAGGCTTAAGGTGAAAAGAAATGATAAAGTAGTGTGAAAGCAAAATATATGGAGTTTTATACTCAAATAAAATAAATAAAGATCTTCTACTCAAAGTAAAAATATATTCGTATTTTTATTTATTTAATTTTAAATTAAAAAGACAAGAATAAAATATATTTACAAAACTATTTTTATTTTTTATTTCATTTCCTACTATAAAGTAATAAATGAACTGTTTGTGCTAATAAAAGTCAAATATGTGTAGATAATCACTTAAGCCACTTTTTTGTGAGTGTATCTTAACCAAATGATATGGATCAGCTTATCTATTTTCCCACATTAATTCAAAATTATCCATAATCAATAAATTAATTAAAAGTGGAAGAATATAATATTTAGGGAAAAATTGAAAGAAGAAAAGTTGTATGATTGAGGGCAAGGGATGATGAGAGGTCGCCACGTGCATCAGCATCCAGCTAAGCGCCTTTGGAATATATATTACAGAGTGCTGATAGAGCTCAAAACAGTTACCTTATTCCTTCCACCATAATATCCTAACCATCCCCCTTTCTCTCATTCCTCTTCCTCCCTCTTCATCAATTCCTAATATTTCCACAATAAGTGAAAGCTCCGTTACACCCTTTTGCTTCAAATCCTCATCGTCGTCATCATCACCAACTTTCTGTAAGGATTCACAACTCAACTCTAAAGAAGGAAAAGGAAAAGCATGACAGAGGAACAACCCAAAACGCTGGAGGTTGAATCCCCGTCGGAACCTCCGCCACCACCACCCCATAAAGCGACTCTACCACCACAACCACCACCACCTCATGAGGAGCTTCCCCCGCCACTGCCGCCGCCACCATCGCATGAGGAGCCTACAAAAGATGTGACTGAGGAGAAATCTGTAACTCCACCACCTCCTTCTGATGACCTCAAGGCTCTTGCTATTGTTGAGAGTATATCTCTTTCTCACTTTTCCCTTATATCTTTTTGTTTCCTCAAAAAGTTGACTCAAGGAAATATGTGAGTGTGTGTTCCATAGTTACTCTGTTTATTTTATGGCTGGTTAAGGGGACGAGTCCTTATTTGAGCACCCTTTTTCATTTCTTATATATATGTATATGGGGTGAATTTCCTTTTTCAATTTTCTTATATATAACTTGTCATATTTGCTCTTCTGTTCTTGAAGGCCTTCTGATAATGAATTTTCTCTAGTTTAATTCGTGACAATCTCTGCTGTTTTTTTTGTAAAATGATTTTTTTTTTTCCAGCAGAGTTTCTGAAGAGTTTTTCGTCTATTTGGGACTCAAAAGTCATAATTCTTTCTCTAATGAATACTTAAAACTTTTATTCGTTTCTTTCTTCTCTTATCGGTTTACCATGGCTGCTATTTGCCTATTGTCATTCTGTTGGAAAACACGTACTTGTGTTAGTAGAAGAGGTTAGGGTATTTTGAAAGCAAGACGACTGTGATCATATATGATTCATTTGTACCTTCATCTAAACACAGTTATGTATGTATGTATGTATGTATGTATGTATGTATGTATGTATGTATGTATGTATGTATGTATGTATGTATGTATGTATGTATGTATGTATGTATGTATGTATGTATGTATGTATGTATGTATGTATGTATGTATGTATGTATGTATGTATGTATGTATGTATGTATGTATGTATGTATGTATGTATGTATGTATGTATGTATGTATGTATGTATGTATGTATGTATGTATGTATGTATGTATGTATGTATGTATGTATGTATGTATGTATGTATGTATGTATGTATGTATGTATGTATGTATGTATTTATGTATGTATGTATGTCAACCTTCTCTAAATGGTGCTGCTTATAATTCGTCCTTTAATCTCTGTATCTGTGCTCAACCTGATCTTAGCTATTAGGTAACGACATAGTGATGAAAAATGTGGACAATTTCAAGGATATCATAAATTCAAATTTCTAAAGCCTACTCTGTAATAAGGACTGGTTGAAGAATATGTAGAGTTTTTCTAACTTCTCTCATGTATCTGGTATCATATCTAAAAGAAATAAATAAAAAATAAATTAGAACTTCTGTGTCACAGGGTATCAAAACGTATGTATTTTGCATAGTTGAGATGTCACCATGATAAAATGACGTCATTGTGATTATTGTTGTTGATTAATTTAGAGCCTCAAGAAGCTTCTGAAGAGAAACCGTCTGAAGGTTCTGCAAAGAGAGGTATCTCAGTTGTTCTATATCCCTTCATGCATTTTCATATCCTTAAATTAGAGGCTAAATAAATTAACTTTTTCATATGCAGATGCAGTGCTGGCTAGAGTTGCCACAGAGAAGAGGCTTTCACTGATAAAAGCATGGGAAGAAAGTGAAAAATCAAAAGCAGAGAACAAGTAAGGGACTGCTTTGGCCATTATTACACTAGATATTATATTCAATCAAGATATTTGTTTCTTTGATATTCATTCAACAATGTTTCATGGATATTGATTTGACTAGAATCTTTTGAGCAGAGCACACAAGAAGTTATCAGCTATTTCAACATGGGAGAACTGTAAGAAAGCAGCCATTGAAGCTGAATTAAGAAAGATTGAAGTAAGATCAATCATTCCTTTTCATTAGTAATTCCCAGAAGTATTGTTAAAATCTTTGTTTATTGATTTAAATCCAAATTACTATTACTTCTTCTACTAACCTAGTGCGCATACTTCTATAACTATCCATTTGTTCTATAACCAATCTTTTTTCTATTTCTTGAATAAAAATTGAAATGAGAAAACGAGTCAAAAGAAAAGTATTGGAAATAAAAGAAACAGAAAATAAACCTTGTGTCTGCTGCTAATTCTTCCGTGTTTCTAATGTTTTATGTGAATAGGAACAACTGGAAAAGAAGAAGGCAGAGTATGTGGAGAAAATGAAGAACAAAATAGCTATTATCCACAAGGAGGGTGAAGAGAAGAGGGCAATTATTGATGCCAAGAAAGGGGAAGATCTTCTTAAGGCAGAGGAAGCAGCTGCAAAATACAGGGCCACTGGAACAGCTCCAAAGAAGATCTTTGGCTGTTTCTGATGTTGAAATCCTCAGATCTCATAAGAAAACCAAGAATGTTGAATTGTTATTGTTCTTGTTCTTGGGTGAACAATTGTTAGTGTATTTTTCTTTGACTATTCAAATGTCCGTATAGATGTGTTCCTTGGTGTGAATAAGTACAGATGTGTTATTTGTATTTAAATTCTTTGTTCGGGATTTAGTTCATGTTCATTTATTATTGTGTGCGTATCAATGTTGGTGTGAGTGTACCAATCCCTTTAGAAATAAACAAATTATATAATTTACTTTGTGGTACCTTGATTATATATATAGATAACAGGGTATATAAGCATAGGTTTTTCATACTTTGTGTTAAAACTAAGTCTAACTAAAAAGAAAAGTCAGAGGTTGAAAGGATTGGAATTTGGATAATTAAACTCTTGATCATAAGGATCTAGATATCATGCAAGGGCTATTTTCAACTAAATCTTTAAGAGAGTTGGTGAATATAGACTTTTGTACAAAAAATAGATAAGACTAATAAAAAAACATAGAAAACAATCAAAAAGGCTAAATACCTTATGGCCCGATAGCATATAAACTCTCTCGTAAATGTAGAGTTGCCAATTCGTTTTAGTTAATAAATTCATGCCATTAGTATTTACCCCTTTAATTAAAAAAATAAGAAAAGAAATCAAGCAAAAGGCATGTAAAATTCCTTTTACAACCTCTATTTTGTGGAAGGTAATTTTGAATTCTAGCTACTGGTTTATCTAGTCTCCCTTCGTTTTAGCCCTAAACCATCTAACATGTACCAAACACGGAGAGCATATGAGGAAACCAGCTGAAGTGTGACTAGTCACTACACTACATATACAAAAATGGAGAAACACAATGGCACAAAAATTTTCTATTCATGAAGTCATTGCTTTTCCCCAAGAAGTTTACTCAGTAGATTTAGTCATATCTATCATGCTGAGGACTCTGGAAATTCTCGGTCTGTTCCAGGCCTTCAAAGAATCCCACATTGTTATCAGGCATATCTAGCAGGAGCTTCAATGCAGAATCAGAGGCATCAAGAAATTCATGAGAACCTGAGTCTGACCCAGCTGTGCCTTCTTCAAGCTTTGGATTGCAGCTGCTTGCTTGTTCTTGAGCCATGCTGGCAAAGCCACTGCTTGCTTGCGAGGTAGGGCTTTCGCTTTCCGCTTTCTTTTCCTTGATCATGCGAAATGATTGTCCTACCTCGGAGTGCCAAAGTCGAAGAAAGCAGTCTGAATGTGTGTTAGTTTGGGAACAATGATTAAGACATGAGGATTCCATTTCCATTGACAACCTTTTTTCTGCCTCAACTCTGGCATTCTCCCACTGGATTACATGACTCACAGAAGATTCATATTTCATATCACTTTGATGATGATGAGGACCAAAAGAGGGCTCTTGTGCCTCCAGAGAATGACCTGAGTGAATGAAACGCTTCTTCAGATGGGTGTTCCAATAGTTCTTAATTTCATTGTCTGTTCTTCCTGGTAAATGAGATGCTATAGCAGCCCACCTAATGCAGCAGCCAATGTAAAATTAGAAGACATTAACATGAGAAGATTAATGATATAGCAATAAAATGACAAGATTTCCTATCATAAATAAAAAAAATCTTTTATTCCTTTTGGACTACAACTAAAATGCTTCAGTTTCATCAATTTAATACAGTTGGGTCAAGATAAGAAGTACGACATGACTGTTTTCTTCTGCAGCTCATGACTAGAACGAGCTTTCAGAAAGCATGATGAGCAGTGTGTATGTTAGTGCTCAAGAAAATTAGCAAGGGGATCAATGTACTACCTTTTTCCGAGCATGCCATGAAGTTGAGTAATTTTACCTTCTTCTTCACTAGTAAAAGGGCCACGCTTGATGTCAGGGCGAAGATAGTTTATCCACCGAAGCCGACAACTTTTCCCGCATCGAAGTAGACCTAGTTGCACTCAGTCATGTTATAAATATTAAGAAGTACTGATAGATATACAAGTTTCTAGCTCAACTCTTCTGATAAAATAGCATACTTGGATTTGGGAGAGAAATTAGAAATGCAAAATATCATAAATGGGGAGGGAAAAGAACATTTTCTGAACAATTTTTGAAGATAAAAGATATAATCGAATAGTAAAGTATTACTCTGTATGCTTAAGGCAACAAAATTGGCTGAAGTGCGCAATAAACGTTAATATAATTGAATTTGAATTATTAGGTGATTTTAGTTACCGTGTTGATCATTTATCAGTATACCCTGCGTTATTTCCATTTACTCATTGGGAAGAAATATATTGCACTTAGCCAGATAAACAGTATGAGAGCAGCAAAATGCAAAATATCATAAATGGGGAGGGAAAATAACATTTTCTGAACATTTTTTGAAGATAAAAGATATAATTGAATAGTAAAGTATTTCTCTGTATGCAATAAAATGTGGTCTTCTTAAACAATATTTTAAGTTTCAACCCTAGCTTCAAACACTCCGGAAGTTCCATGCTGGGGAATCCTCCTTTCTAAACTAGCATCAATATTATATATATTACCAGGACTATATGATATTTTACTATATAGATACGGATGAAGAAGACAAAATATAGACTTTATTTTTGTTTACCAGTGAATACAAGATTAAACAACACGCTTCTCCCCTTTTGACCTATAGGTAAGTAGTAACAAAATTAAGTGCAGAAAACAACAAAAGTGGTGTCTAGGAAGCTGAACCTGCGTTCTTGGGTAGGGTACGCCAATTACCACAGCCATGCTTCTTGATGTACTGAACTAAGATTTCATCTTCTTCCGGAGTCCAAGCTCCCTTTTTCACTCCATCTTTATCGCAACATGGTGCCCTCCCCATCTTCACCCCCTCATTACCAGGTTGATTTTCTACTATATATAATATGTTCTTTTTCTGTATCTATTCTCAATAACCTAGAAGAGGAAGAAGAGACAAAAGAAAAGTAGAAGAGTGTTGCAGTAGAAAACCCACTGAAGGGGAAGCAATGAAAACAATCAGATAGCTATAAATGCACGAGTTATAGTACAATTGGGCGGCGGAAAGAACCAGGATCGTATTTAATGCATACATGCCATGTAAGGCAATGACTGTAATTCTTACTAACTTCTGAGTAGCGTCAAATGGAAAAAAGAAAACAAACATAAATATAAAAACATTAAAACCCATGAAAAGGAAAGCAAACCCGTAAAGGGTTAACCAGACAGCTAGGATTTCAACAGAAGAAAACGACAGAACTTTCAATGAAGCATTTAGTCAAACATATGACAGGCAGAAGACTCACGAAAACCCACTGAAATAACAGTGACTTTGATGGGAAGTTTTTGCCCCACAAAGTTTAACGCTTTAAGCGAATGCATCATCATATAATTGGTGCAGAGGAAATGAGGAAGATTTAAGTTTCAAAGTATCGTCTCATGTTGAAGAAACAAGGAACAAAGAAAGCATGGGTATGAGAGAATCCATGTCAAAGCTTCGTTAGTGGGCAGAATGCATGTGGTTTCATGAAGGAAGGAAGCCCAAGTTTAATTAACGGGGCTTGATGGGTTCAATAAAAATCCTTCAGCATGAAGTATGAACAGTAATTGAACAAGAAAACGTACGTACGTACGTATGTGTTTCCTCTTGTATGGATCCGTACATGCAGGAATTTAAATATCGCCTCTAAAGAACAGACTACATACGGGAAAACAAGTTATTGAATTCATTGCCATCGTAAAATCAATCCTCCTCCAAGCCAAGAATCTAATAAAAGTACGTCTTTGTCTACTGTTCATCTTTCAATGATGACAGGTTTTCAATAAAAGTTATCCAGAATAACGATGATATGGGGCTGCCCTGCCTACCAGTGTGTAATGCGGTTTCGGATCACGTTGCTTATGATATGTGTAAAAATCACAATACTTGTATACAATCTTGTGTGATTAAAGTTGCTAAAAGTTCTAGATTAAAGTTGGTAATAATGACCTTTATTTTAGCTATTTTTTTTTAGAGTTGAGATAAAAATTAATTATATTTATATTTAGATAGACCTTTTAAAAGTTAGTCTAACATAACATAATGATGCATTTAAAAATTATTTTAAAATTTTTATTTTTTTAAAAAAAATCAAAAGTCATCTTGCTTTAACTTTAACATAATCTTAGACAAAAAATTAGTTGTCCTTAAAAATATATCAAATACTTCATAATTTTTTTATAAGATGCAACTTTTTGAATAGATATATTCTTTTTATAAGATATACTTTATATATATCTAAATATTTAATATATTTTATTTTTAATTAATTA
Organism: Leucaena leucocephala; assembly: GCA_037074615.1. Taxonomy (NCBI): domain Eukaryota; kingdom Viridiplantae; phylum Streptophyta; class Magnoliopsida; order Fabales; family Fabaceae; genus Leucaena; species Leucaena leucocephala. The sequence continues at coordinate 16,433,128 of CM073562.1, forward strand.
TATATATATATATTTCTGATATATTTTTCTAGTCATTTTTTAACCTTCCTTTTTCATGAACAATGATCTTTTTTTAAAAATAAATTATATTTTATATATTTATTGATTCTATCTAATTTTATATAATTTTTTTATTAAAACTATTTTATTCTTATAAAATAATCACTTTTGTGAGAACACTTTGAGACCTCCTACCGTCTTTTATTTTTATTTTTATTTTTAAAAGGGAAAGGGGCATCTTCGTCGTCTTAAATCCAATATTGTGTTTTGGATGATATTTCACGTTTGATTGATAAAGTTCACCAGGGGAGACTTCTAAGATGAAATTCTAAAACTAAATAATAAAATTTGAGGAAACCATTAAGACCGGGAAAAGGGGAAGAAAAAAGAAAGAAAGAAAGGAAAAGATGAAAAAAGAAGGCAAAGTAGAATGCATGTTGTTGTTTGTGTGCCAAATTGGTTTACTCCACCTGTTAACTTTGTCATCCCCTTCATCTTTTTCTTCTCCCACAATGTTTCCTTTTCCTTCTTGTGCACATCCTCAGAAGAATCACTTGTTTCTTAAGTTGTCTTAATACTTACTCATTAATACCTAATATGCCCCTATAAAAATCCCTAATTTCTGCTTCATCATCTACCATATACCTCATTGATTGAAGCAGAGTATTCAGGGAAATGGTGAAGCTGACAATAGTAGGGAGGGTGAGTGATGGATTGCCTCTAGCTCAAGGTCTGAGATATTTGAATCAAGAAAATGGGTGCCTTTCTTTTTACCAGAAACAAGCTCAAATCATCCTCCAAGAAATCTCAAGAGGAGCTTTAATGGCCTCCAAGATGACGATTCGTATTGATCATCACTGTTTCAAGTATCCTTTCTTCTCTATTTTCAGACTCTGTAAACTTCTTTCTCTAAACTCATAATTTTAAGGGTTAAAATTCTAATTTTATTTCAGCAATTTTTATGTATAAGGTTTTTTATTACTAGAAGTGTTAAAGAAAGAGGGGTTAGGTGACCTTTAACCATGTTAATTATTAATATTAATTTTTTAACAGTTAGACTAGGATGACTTTTTTTTTTTTAATATTTTTCGGGTGAGATTGATAAAAAAAAAACTTTCATATACCCAAAGTTTTTATATATAAACTTATGTGCCTAATTTCAATGTTTGTAACACAATTTTTACTTCAGATTTCTTTTGTGGGTGATATCAATGATCCTTTATTGAGAAGCCGTCTGTGGAACCATTTTGCTGAAGGCTTAAGCTAAAGATTTGATTTTGTAAAAAACTTTTAAAAAAAAAAAACTGATTTTTTTTCTCCCTAGAAAGTTTGAGTGCAAGAAATTTAACAGAAATTAATGATATGTTGTAATTGATTAAGCTACTTGATGGAGAAGGGAGTAGTTTTCATTGTGTTGTGTGATTGGTCGTACCCAAGAAAACTGGCTTTCCATTATCTACAAGATTTACAGAAGGAGTTTGACAAGTTTGAACAAACCCTCGTTGACAAAATCACAAGCCCATACAGCTTTGTCAAATTTGGTAATTTTCATTTACATCTATAAGCGTTAATGCTTGGCTGCAGAGAAACTGAAATAAAGCGAAAAATATTTTCCAGAACTCTCTCTGTTCTTTTACTTGTTTGTTTTTCTATACCTTCACATATTTTCTTGGAAAAAATATTACAATTTCTTCAATGGCAGATGGGATAATTGCAAATATTAGAAGACAATACATCGATACAAGAACTCAGGCCAACCTTTCAAAGCTTAATGCGAACAGGAGACAAGACATAGATGTTGTTACTGAAGATATGTCCAACATTTTAGGAAGAAGAACTCCTGGTCAGATTTCTTTCCTTTCTGAACCGTTTACCTGTTGAAAGTTACAAGATGTCAAACTATAAGAACCATTGAGAATTGAGTAAATCATGTTGTAATGACAGAAACAGTGGGAAGATTGCCTTCAACTCCTTCATCAGCATCCCCTATATGGACTTCTCCTCGCCTTGAGGTATCATATTATAAACTGCTTCTAATGATCATTTTTCTTCTTTCCTTTCATGTTCTTGACAAGTTTTATTCCTTTTGGTGCACACAGGTGATTGCACTGAAATGGACTCCTATTATGATCGTTGTTGTAGCTTCCATGGCTATATTATGGGCTAGTTTAGTCCTCACAGAATCTTTATAATTTCAAGCTGGTGGTGATATTACTGATGAGATCAACATTAATGAGAAGGATCTAATCCGATTCAACTTTGGTATTTGAAGGATTCATGGATATATTATGCTTCCCTGATCGCAACATGATACAAAATGCTGGAACTTGGGAAGGGATAGATTCCAAAAGAGAGGGTTGAAAGTGAGGGAAAATTAAAAGGAACTCTGATATGTCATTGAGTTTGTATTCTAGTTTTTCCTGGAAAGTGATATCTTATAAATTATTTGGAGCATGCTAGTGTGTAATTTATTAATATGTACTTCCAATAGTCTTATAACCTAGTGGTATAAAAGCTTCCTATAAATAGAAGGTTACGGGTTCAATCTCACTTATAAACTCAAATAATTAATATCTACTCCATTAATTCAAAAAACAAATATTAATATGTACCAGTTTACCATTCTTGATTTGATGTTGTGAACCATGGAAAAAGAAATGAGAAAATTTGCCCCAATTGGAATATAACTATGTGATTGGTTCTTTTCTTGATAACCCTTAGGTTCCCTACCATGGAGAATTTGTTTTTTTGATAATCTCAAGTGCCTCAAATCCTTTCTGCAGTCTATGGAGAGAGAAAGAAAATTTTCTTGGGAAAACCTTTTAATCAATTATAATTTATTTTCTGGATCATTTTTTTAGTCAAAAACTACTTTCCCATAATCATTCATATTTAACTGATTTATTTTATTTTTTTAATCTATCTAAAAAAATAAATTGTCTCTTATATTAAGGGTTGGAGGTAGGATCATAGACAATATATCAATCAACTCCGAGTTGTACAAGATTTGCAGAAAACATTATTGAAATAAAACCACAAAGTGTTGACTCTGAAATATGAAACCAAGATTCCATAGGTGTGTATGCAGAAGCAACTCTGAACGAGTAAACAGTTAAATTACACTTTTTCTGGTATCCTATTCGACTCATTTGAAATAGCTAACTTCCTTCAACACTTGGTAAAATGGAAGTGTATGTGTGTATGTGTGTACAAAGGTTGATTCTTTTTCCCCTGTGAAGTATAATTTATAAAACTATTCTTCCCCTTTTGAAACTCTGCTTCTTCTTCTATATGTACATTTCATCATTGTTCATGCTGAAACTTGGGAAATGAATGACCCCATTATTTTCTGCCATTTGATTTGCCATCTTGAACTGTGAATTGAAGACTTCAGTAACATTTGGGGTTGTTAGAACATTATGAAACTCTCCACCATAGCTTCCTCCTTCTGAAACGCCATTATGAATTGCAGCTTCATGGAAATCTGAGTACTGATCAAAACTTCCATTTCCAAACACAAAAGGGTCATCACCCGAATTCGCAGGGATCGCGCTGTTCGCTCGATCTAGCGAAAGCCACTCGGCAAATAGAAGTTTTGGTAAGGAGCTGTGAGTGGAAGAAGAGAAGTTATAGTTTTGCAAAGAAGAAGAGAAGTGATCAGAGATTGGGATTATTGCTGGATTTTGACTTGTTGATGATGAAGAGGAATCAAAGGTATCTGAGCTTGAGCTAGCATACTGAATTTGTTTATTGTTATTGTTATTATGAGATTGTATTTCCTCTGCCTTGGCCACTTTCTTTTTCAGATATGAATGCCAGTGATTCTTTATCTCATTATCCGTCCTTCCTGGTAAATGCTGTGCTATCTGAGACCACCTGATCAAATATAATTTGAGTTTTACTTAGCAATGTTCATAAAAAATGGAAAATAATTTCTGAAAAGAAAGAAAAAAAGTATAAGGTATACACTTGATTCGAGATCTTAGTTTAATCTCTTAATTTTATAAAATATCTTTCTAGTCATTTAATCCTAATGCCGATGATAATTTTTGTGACAATCAATGTTACTTTTAAAAATTAAACTCAATATATTATCATGCGACATTGTTGTATCAATATTAAAAATTTCAATGTCAATATTTTAATGTTATTGGGGTTAGAGGACAAAAAAAAACACTTTAGAAAATTAAGGGACCAAAATAAAATTTTCTTGAAAATTGATTCAAGTAGGGATATATTGATTCTTGATTCTGTTAATTAGGGTATTTGATTTGAAGAGTAGGATTCAATTTAGGGTTTTGAATAGCAGGCTAAAATTACTCTAATATTCAATTATTCATTGACATCTGTCCCAACTAAAAATAAAACACACGCAAGCCAATTCATGGTTTGACTAACCCCTATTTGTTTTTTCTCTTAATTATATCTTAAACAGGACCCTTGCTTCTAATTTATTGACAATTAACAACGACTTCTTGACTTGGAACTCTAAACCAGTGATATTGACATAAATTAATTGAAATTTGTTGGAAATTAATGAAAATTTGAAAATAGAGAAAGTGTTGCTGCTTACTTGTTGCCTAGCATGTGATGAAGGGTAAAGATTATCTCCTCCTCGTGTTTGCTAAACATCCCTCTCTTCAATCCTGGCCTTAGATAGTTGATCCACCTTAATCTGCAACTCTTCCCATTCCTCTGCAACCCTGTTTATTTTATTTAATTCAACTCCATCAGCTAATTGTTTTTTCATTATTTAAAAAAGGAATAATTAATAATCATTTACTTGTACCAAAAGTTACCATCCATCATCATTTCACTCTGTTTACTCAAAATGTCTATTTTTTCACAAATATCAAAATGCAAAAGTTGTCATTTTACTCCAAAAGCAAATTCTTAAAATTAAAATATCAAATCACTAAAATATCTTATTAAATATTCATTATATGGATTATTTCATATTATTAAGTCTTTCTAATAAAATTTATGATTGGTCAACTCAAATATAAAGTTGGTCAATTCAAATTTTTCTTTATTCACAATTTATCATAGACAAACTTTTTTTGAAAAAAAAAATCACTCGTATCATATAAAAAATTATTCTTTATTTTTAGTAGAATGCTATCCTAATTAATAGTTAGAGACTAATCTTTTAATTTTTCTAAGATATGAAGATTACCAAAATAAGTTTTCTCTCTCTAACATAGCATTTTTCATCAACACTTAAAAGTTCTTGTATGATAAGGAATGAGGAAGAGAGAAGAGAGAGAAAGAAGGAACAAACCTGCGTTGATGGGAACAGAGCTCCAGCAGCTAAGGCCAAACTTGAGGATATAGTTTCTGAGTTTATTGTCTTCTTCAGGTGACCATAACCCTTTTCTGTGTTTAGGTTTAGCCTTATCACCTGGCTGCCGCCCCATTTTGCTTTCTCTCTCAGAAGCTCTCAGTTTCTACAGAACAGAGACATAGAGAAAGAAAAAGAAAGCAGAATATGTTGTTGACATGGAAAATAGTGGACAAGCATATCCATATATATATATACATAAATCAGCAATTAGTTGTATTCTTGAATTTTTAAGTCCTTACCAACTCACTAATAATGAATTCAAATAAGTTAAGGGGCCTCAAGTATAATCTGAATGGAACTGCCTTTGTGGAATGAGAACAAAAAGAAAAACTTGTGGTGTGTCCCATGGAGATTCACAAAATTTCAAGTATGTATTAAGTATTTTATTCAATATGAATGTGCTATTAGTAGAAAGGAGGATCATCAATGGCCTTGGCTCTCATTTTTTTTTCCATACACTTGGTGGTTGGTATATGGTTGGTAAATACTTCCAACAATAATAAGTATACTGTGATAAATAAAATATGATGAGAATGTTGAATGCAGAATTATGGCTTAAATATAATATTATTCAACTTGGTTTTTTGCATTTTTCTTTTTTGTCTTTGGAGGCTAAAAGGAAATGGAAATGGAAAGCACTGAAAAACAGGGACTTATGCTTGTGTTGTGCCGACACTTTTTCATTGCCCACCAAACAACAAACTTTTGTTTCAACTGGAATCACCAATGGCAATTTATGTCTAACGTAAGGGTTAATATTTCTTAAGGTAATAAATTAAGGTTCCAATCACTATTAAGAAAAGTATTTACTATTAAGTATCTAGTAGTATCTATTGTCTCTAATAGGATAATATTTATATTAAGGAAAAAAAACTGAATAAGTGGCTGCAAATATATGCTGAGAAATTCATTAATGTGATTTAAGCTGTGAAGAAAATAAGTGCCTAGGAAACTAGCCCTAATATAGAAGATGATTTTGTTATTTTTGTCATTATAGAATGAAGGCTAAAAGGAATAGATAAATCGCTACAATTGGAGACTCATCATTCATCAAGATTTTTTTTAACATAAATATTAAAATTTTATTATTACTTTTTTTATAGAAAAATTAAGTAATTTGGATTATAAAATATTGACAAGATTAAATAAATCATTGATTAATATATAGACTTAAACTCGTGTATTTTGCAACAATTTATTTAGTTATTTAAATAGTGTTTATAAGTGTAGGGTATTCATAATTTCTTTGATATATTTATTTATGTTTGGTAAATTTATTTATTTAGAGACAAAAAATATTGTCCAAAGAATCTTTCTAGTGAGACCAAGTTAAAGAGTAGGCATGTGTCATTTTTGCCAAAATTATTTATAAATTATGTTTAATAAATTTCTCACATTTATAGAAATATACAAACTTATTGCCAAAAAATCAAACTTGTTTTCTTGTCATAACTCATGTAACTATTTCTAACACTTCAAAAAGTTTTAAAAGAGATATTTGGGATAAGTTAGTTTGACAAATATACAAATTTATACCCTTATGAGATTTAGTTATATTATATTCTTATTAATTAGAAATTTTTGTTAATATAATATGATATTTCATACATTTGTCCAAACTAAAAAAAAACATAAATTATTGTCTGAAAAAAATATAATTACCATATACAAACACACAAATATTAAATACATATATACTTTGCACATGATATATAGTATAACTAGCTGAAATTCAATTTTAGATCGAGAAAGAGTGTGATATTTGTATAGAGTGATGTAGTTGAGATTACGTTGCAGATTATCTAACTCGCAAGTTGTTGGAAGGTGTTACAGGATTGGTACCGTTTAATTCTCTACCATATTTCTTATTTCTTTAGAGTTATACATAAAACCTATAATTTATTATATTTATCTGAGTCCTCAATAAAAATACTCTGTCTAACTTAATAAATATAGGGTAGAATTGAGTATCATGTTATAAAATATAACTCATATTTTTTTAGGTTGAGCATTGGGTAGAAGGATTACCCTATCTTGCCCTACCCATAAGCATCTCTTCTTTTATTTTTTTTATTTTTTTTCCTAGATACTTCATTTAGAAGGGAGAATAGATAACTGTTGGTGACTAAATCGTCATTTTAGAAATATGAGTAGTTAAATAGGTAAGTTGTATATTTTAATATTTATAATTATATTGATTCTTTCTTTTCTTATTTTGCTAATCATCTTATTATTACATTATAAATTAGAATTTTTTATTTTATATTTTTTAAATGCTTCATCTTTGTCAATATTAGGGAGATTGATGCAAAGTTATAATTACAAATTACTTATATTTTAATACTTTTTTTATATGTAATAGATTTTAAAACTTTAATTATTATCTTTTTATTGCCTTAATTTTAGTAGATTATAGATATTATTTAACTCTTAAAAAATATGAATATGATATTATTTAAAAAATTCATAATTACAGATTTTGTTCACAATATAAGCATGACATTACGAATTGAGCATACCCAACTCGCCTATGTCTAACCCAAAATAGTTAAGACTTTTATCGGATAGAGTCGGATATTAAGCTGTATAATATAACTTATATTTTTTTTAGATAAGGCATTAGACGGAGCTACCTTACTTATACATATCCCTATAAACCCGTTGCCGAGACATACCCTTACTGTGTACAAGAATGTAGGTATCTAGTATAATTTTTAATTTTTAATAAAAAGTTAAAAAACCGATGACTTGTTGACATTTTAGAGCGCGTGGAAGTGAGTTATATCTTATATACTTATATTTCAATAATTACGGATTTGATTATGTAATAATTTAATAACCAAGTGACTTGTTGACATCAACAAGGAATCATAATTATTGTTGAGAAATTGGCCACCGTGATACTTCAATTAGTAAATTTAACGATTTTTTCTTACAATTTTTACGTAAAAAATACACCAAATCGTACTTAATAATAAATAATTTCCGTTGAAACATTATAAACAAATATGCATATTTCTCACCCATGCGTTTGTCCCTCCTAAAACGATCAATGAGCATTCTTCCCCCCACCCCCCTCTCCTTGAATATCTTGTGTGAGTTGACAAAAATATTTTAATTATCATAATGTTCATTGTATTTGATTTTGTTATACGAGAAGTAATTAAATAAAGTTATTATATACATTAAAAAAAATTCAAGTTGAAAAATATCATGCATAAACATTTCTATTATTTTGTATTTTCTATATAGATATAATTATATATTATACAATATATATAATTATAATTATAAACAGTACAACTTGTATTAAGCAATGTGTGAAGCACAAAATTCCAATTAGTGTATATAATTTACTTAAATTATTTGAAAAATTAAATTAATTCCCTTTTTGAGAATATTCCGGAAAAAATACAATTCTTTTGGGCCATACATGACATGATGAGGATCAAATAATCATTCAATCACCATTCACCGGTGGATTTCGTCAAGTGATACATTAATATTTAATATTTTGGACACTCACCCATCCTCCTTATATTCAACTAACAAAAAAAAATATATAACTATTTAAAATATATTAGATCTTTAAAAAATATTATTTTATTTTAATTTCAGTCATATTATTTAAAAAATAAAATAATTTTTAGGTATCTATATTTACTCTTAAAGGTAATTAATGGTCCACCATGCTTAATATTAATATCATTTAAAAGAAAAAAAAATCAATTTACTATTAATCGTGAGTGAGTCCAACTTAGTTTTAAAAGTATTTTGAAAAAAAAATATTTTGTACACTCATCATATTTTATTTTTATTTTTATACTATTGAGAAATATCAAAAAAAATTATTTATATAACAAAAATAAGCCCCTTCACTTTTGGAATATGCATAAATTCCTAATTCCTTAATGCTTAAAAATCTTTATGCCCCATTAACATAGAACATAATATAACATATATCTCATTGGTGTATAATTGATTTAGATTTGTTTAAGTGTATAATAATCAAATCATTAGTGTGATAAGCTACAGATTGATTAATTAATAAATAAATTAATTAAGAAATGACAGTGACGACTTTCTAGATGATTGAACAGTGCTAGGTACTCAGAATCTTGTTAACTAATATAAGAAATATTATTTTTAATTCAAGTAATCGGAAATTAATTAATATAGAAAATCATTTCGGTGCATTTGATTTTTCTTTTTTAAATGCCACATGAGTCTCTCCTAATTCATTATGATGATTTTAATTAATTAATGGACTTGCTTTTAAATTAGAGCTAAGCGTGAAATCATTGGTGATTTTAAATGTTACTATTTATAAAATATTTTAAAATATTTATATTTATATATTTTAGAAATAAAATTTGATAGATTCTAATACAACCTAAAAGTAAACTCTCTATAGTCAAAGTCTAAACCTAATGCAAAAGAAGTGTAGGAAATTTGGCTAAACCAGCTGTGAAATTTAAACATGCTAACAACCGATCAATGCATGCTCTTTTTTTTTTTGAAAAAATCAAACTCTTTAGTTTAGTTTTATAATTTTATTTATTTTTATAATTAATTTTTTATTTAATTCATGCTCTTAATGTTATCTTTGATGAGCCTCTAATGGCTAGTATTTCACCTAAACTTTTTAAATTATCCAAAAAAAATTGTGAATATTTACTTATTTATAAGACTCAAATTTAGGACATTATTTTCTATTATCACTAAATTCAACTACTAGTAGTCGAAGATGACATTTAAATTTGATAAATATTACGTTAAAAAAGTTATTTTTATGAACCATGGCCTCTTCAATAAAAATTATGAAAGGGTGTTTAAATTAGTTCGTCATCCCTAAAGAAGATTACTATGTCTTAAATATCCAATTAATGTCAATACCTTCTTGTGCAACACAGTCATGTCATTATCATGAGATTGACTGAGACTTTTTCTTCTATTTTTTTAAATAATAATAATATGAAGCAATTTCGTCAAAATTGTTTATCCAATGATCAAATTTTGATTTCATCAAATGATTTTGGACCGAATTTCCTCCTCCTCCTCTTCTTCTTCTACTTTTTTAAATTTTCTTAAGGTCAGAGAATAGGACTGTACACAAAGCTCACTATTCTGTATGCCCATCTGAGACCGCAATAAAAATATCCTACTCAGCCCGATAAATATAGGGCATGGTTGGACATCATGCTACAAAATACAGCACATGCATTTTTTGGGTTCGGCACCGAGTATAGGGGCTACTCTACCCTACCCTGCCCTACCCATGAGTACTCATTCTTTTATTTATTTTATTTTTTTCTCTATCTTAGAAGGGAGAATATGGTATCTACTGGTGACTAGAAGGTAATTTTAGAAATATAAGTAGTTAAGTAGATAAGTTGTATCTTTTAATATTTATAACTATACTAATTTTTTCTTCTTTTTTAACTTTGTTAATTATCATATGATTATATTACAGATTATAATTATTTATTTTATTTTTTAGATACTTTATCTTTATCAATATTAGGGAGCTTGATGTAAAATTATAATTACAAATTACTTAGAATTCAACGCTTATTTTTTATATGCAATGGATCTCAAGATTTTAATTATTATCTTTGTTGCATTATTCTTAGTGGATTATAGATATTATTTAACTCTTGAAGACACGCGAATATAGTATTATTTTAGAAGTTCATAATTGTAGATTTTTTTCATAGCATGAGCATGATATCACGACTTGGGCATGCCCAACCCGTTTATGCCAAACCCAAAATTATTAGGGCTTTTACCGGGTAAGGTCAGGCATTGGGGTGCAAAATTCAACCCATGCTTTTTTTAGGCAGGGCACCAAGCATGGGACTGCCCTACCCAGCTTTATCTATATACACCTCTATCAGATAATGTTTCATGTAAAAAATCATACGGATTAAGTTAATTTTTTTAAAAAAATATAAATTATTATTAGTATATTTATACACATTTCAAAAATATTTTGGATTTTTAATTTCAAGAAGAATAAGTAATAATTTTAAGAAAATATTAATAATAATTTTGGGCTTAAAAGATCAATTTTTAAAGTCTTAAAAAGTTCTCCTAAACGGATGTTCTTGTATGAATATTTAATTAACCAACGAATTTAATTTGTTGAACATTGATTAAATTTATTGTATTTTGAGTTAATTATAAGGCCAACCAAGATTTCTAAAGCCAAAATAAAAATGTCGAGTTAGAAATATTTATTTATTGGGGGACTTCCAATGAAATTGGAGAAGATACCTTAACCATTAAACTTATCCTCAAGTAGGTTAAAGAATAATTCAAATCGTAAGTAAATTATGACTTTTAGCAGTTTAGTCCTCGAATCATTATTATCTGAAATAAAATGTGAATTCTTTTGGCAAAATAAAATAAAATAGGAATTTTGGCTCTTGCAATAAAATAATAATTCAAGAATAGAGAAGGAATATACTCACAGCTCAGAGTGATCTCATGGAGTTCATAGGTTTGGCCTGCTGCGTGATTTCTATTTCTATATTTAATTCAATAATTAATTATTTGTGACGATTAGAATGCTGATGATTGCCCTCAAGGAAAATGATTTGAGTGGCTGCAAAAAGTGTGAGAAGAAAATGAAAGGGAAAAAATAATTAATAAAAAAGAGAGATGATTTTTAAATTATAACTAATATTTTAAGACTTAAAGTTAATTGGAAAAAAGGTCTTTTTTCATAAAAAAAAAATTAGATAGATTCAATACTAGTCTTCTATTAAGGTTAGAACACGACTATAAAATTCAGAGAATACTTATAAATGACTTATAAGATAATCTATTAAAAAATTCTCATAATGACAAAAAAAATTAAATTTATATCTTTATAGAATATAAATATATTTAATATATATTAACTCTTATTAACAATTAAAAAATCACGAGTTTATCCTAATAGTCTTTTTTGGAATTCTTAGGTTGTGAGATCATTTCTTTGTTAGTACATTGCAATTGTCTTTTCTTAGATCATCTTCCTGAGGCAAATACAAGGGTTTTTGTTTTGTTTTACAAGGTAACTTCTATGATTGGATTTTGAATGTGTTCTTACTTTATGACTTAGGGTGTGTTTGGAAACACCTCAAACTATGGTTTAAAAAGGGTTTTTGGCCCCAAATCTCGGTTTGGGGAAATTTTTTACCAAACAGCAATTTTTGTTCAAACGGGCTTTTGGACTAAACTATGGTTTAAAACCAAGGTTTCAGATAAGTTAGTCAGAGCAGCTTATGGAACAGTAAAAGAGCTTATGAACTAACCAATTACTATATTACCCTTACTTTTTCTTACACCCTCTCTCCTACTTTTTCTTACACCCTCTCTCATCTCTCCTACTTTTTCTCTCTTTTCTTTCTTACACCCTCTCTCCTCTCATCTCTTATCTCTCCTCATTTAATACTCATACCCTTTTTCGTAATTTACCACTCATAAAACCCCTTCTACAAATAACTATCCAAACACTCATTTATCCAAAATCACTTTTTTTTCTATAAATTCTTCTAGAAAAGCCCTTTTTCATAAGCTATCTATAATCCTGCTTTTTCATAAGCTAGTTTGAAAATTTTTTTTCAAACAAACACTTAGACAAGTTTTCTCTTTACCATTGATTGTCATATAACTTCAGATTTTTAAAAAAAGAAAACGTCTAGTTCCAGGTTTTGTCAACATTGATAATTGGCATGGGTAGTTAGAGAAACATTGAAAGCATTACAAGGAATTTGATATTGAATTGGAAAACATAAATAATTAAATATGTTAATTACGACAGTAATACGGAGTATTGTCTATAATCGCATCAATTGCACAATTCTATTTAATAACTAAATTTTTAAATAAATTATAAACTAACAATCCTAATCAATTTTATTAATGGAAAGAAAATTAGGGAAGAAAAAAAATACTAAAAACAAAACTCTCAAAAATACCCCTCCAATCCTTATAATTAGATAATTAATTATAATCCTAAATATAAAACTTATTTTCTATATTTATTTATTTTTTAAATTATTCATATTTATACTTCTTCAACAATAATTAAATAAAATAGAAAAAAATATTATAATATTTTAAAAAAATACATGTCACATTAATTAATTTAACTATCTTCCTTAATCTAATTAAATTAGTTAAACATATCCAATATTAAAAATTAGAGTAGCAAAATTTGCTATTTTTAAAAATCTTCATAATATTTCCTCTTAATATTTTCATCTTACTTTTCTTTCCCTCCAAACATGTACTTTTGTTTCCGTCCAAACATAACCTAAATGTTCTTTTCTATCTACTTTTACTCCCTTTAATAAGATTCTATACTATCCAATCTACCCTTCTTCTTTACTGGCAGAAAACATAAATCTGTTAAAGACTAAACTAATTTGTGTCTGAAGGAAAATAAGATTTCACTGGTAGAAAAATCACTAACGGTTACTTTGTATACACACAACAAAGCTATAAGAGCAAACCGCCAAGCTCGTAATATCTATTTACCCACCAAGTATACAACAAGTAACAGTTTTATCCTATTGGATGGCATTGGCGAACTAACCAAGGATAGAACACGGTCGAATATTCAAAATCCAAATCTTCAGCTATTGTAAAAATAACAGAATAGAACGTTGGCATATTTTTTTTTTTGGTATAAAACGTTGGCATATGAATGTAGAAGATTCAATTCACAAAAAAGTTGAAGCCCGCCTATCAATATTTCCGACAGAGCCCAGTTCGTTAAACATTACAAACCTCTAATTCCAATTTCTAAAACGTCAACTCCAGGCCTTCCCATGCAAAAGCATACAAACACATTTTCATTCAAATCCTACATTTGAAACTAGTTGAAAATATTTTAGGTGAATCAAAACAAGGGCTATCATACCAACGGGAGTTCGGTATCGCTTAAGAGAAATCTTGAATTCGAACCTTAACGTATGCAGAAAATCCTCGTTAGGATACTCACCTACCATAGCCAAGTGCGCAACGCAGGTCAGATCTAGATTGTAGTCGGGATAAAATTCCGGTGAACCGGGTAGACAAAAAAAAAAAAAAACAAGGGCTATCACCATATTCTCTATCTACAGACTCAGTTGAAACTAGTTGAAAGTGTCATACAAGACAGAGACTAACAAAATCAGGGCAACTTGGATCAAAACAGCTGCCACACCCGGTGTCACGTTAATCACGATGCCACCGTGATCAGACACTGGTCACCCCACTCTTTCCAAGGGCAAGCTTAATTACTTGTTCGTTGACAAAGACAAAACACAAGGTTGTACAAATACAAGAATCAGTCAATACATCAAATTGATAGTCTAACAAATTAAAACATAGAAACGATGTCATCAAGTAACCTCTGGCCAGTCTATTTCTCTATTTCTCTCCAGAAACTTAAATTTGTTCAAATCCGGAACCCTAGCCTGTCTATGCAATGATAACAAAGGATAAACTCTGCTTGTTCTTGGAATACTAAAGGACTGCACTAATATGCTGTCAGCACAGAAGATCCTCATTTAAATTCAATTAGTGATCATTTTGAACTGGAATCTGGAGAGCTGCTGCGGAATGGTGGATATAACAGGGCCATATCTCTGCACCAGCACAAGGTAGTTATTTTATACACAAGTATGTCAATATGTTTTTTTGGGTACATCAAATTGATCAAATTCCCATACTTAAACAGATTCACCTAAAAGTTACCTACCCCACGCTTATTCACTTCAACAATAAACCTATCACATTAATTTCCACATGAAAAATAAAGTCATTACAATACCTGAACATTGTCATACAGTTCAAACAATGGGACAGCGAGAAGTTTAAGGTTTTTGGGCACTGCAAAGTACTCCCTCTCAGATAAGTGGACGAGGAAAAGCTTTTTGCACTCCTGCATAGATTAATCACATGTTTGTTAGCATAGACCAAGACAATCAAGAAGATATTACATATTCGATGACATATTCTTGACATATCACCTTCGGTTTTGTTATGTGAGGAGGGCAGTATGGATACATGATGGTTTCAAAGTTTGGCCTCCACCAGATTGCCACACACTCACCTATCTGCACCAAGTGTATTTCAACAACAGCAAATGTATTAAATTAAAAATTTGCTGTGAGCCTATATAAATCTGAGAGAAGATGATCTTCAAACATGTTCCTGACACTATAATCCACATCACTGATTAAACCATCAGAGAAAATCACACCTGTGCCCATGGGCATAAAATCTTAAAAAACCATTTACCGTTGTTTTGGGCCAACATCATCCTTGTTTGATTGCTCAGCAAGACAGAAATTGTTTCCATTTCCCACCCCCACACTTCTAATGTTAACTGTCATCTATCCTTAGTTACATTTTTAACATCTCTATTTTGAATCCATAGGTGTGAGATCATGTGAAACAATACCTGCCAGTCTGGCACAAGGGCTGGTGAATTAGCACCAAGCTTGCTGGTCAACTTTCTCTTCAGGCCCTCAGTTTCTGGCCCACAAAATTAAAAAACAAAAGAAAAACAAGTTTATAAGGTATACGACTTAATATTTTCAGATCGTTTGATATTATGAATCAGGAAATGCAAGACCTTACCATTCTCCCCTGGCTTGAGGCGCCCACCTGGAAGTTTGCAGAAGGTATTTCCAATTTGTAAAAGAAGTATGTGAGGATGATTGTGTTCTTGTACCTGCAAAATACATATTCTCAGACCGGAGAATGACAAAAGTGCCCAGTGAAGATCTATAAAAGAAGCAAACAAAAATCTTTTTCTAACCAAGTAATTCCATACATGAGAATGTAATAGCAGGAAGATGGCACATTAAGCATAAGAATAAAGAGAGACCACTATAAGAACAGGTAAGGCCAACATCAAGTGTATGCCCAATATTTTAGACTTATCTACTTGTCAAAATAAAACAGTGTTCATTTTCCATGGCCCCCCCTCTGAGTATACTGCAATTACACATGCGCTGCTTCAGAGAGTGCATATATCTACTTCAAATAAACAGAAACAGCACAACATCTATAGTTAAGAGATTAAATATATCTTGGGCAAATTATCTATGGTATGACGAGAATAAATATATATTGATAAAGGGATAAGAGAATGTAATTGAAAGCAGGTAACCCATATACACAAAATAACCAATTAGTCGCTGATAAAATCATATAACGTGTCAATGCAAACTACCAGTCTACAGCTTCCATTGGAACAAACTACTGCGTGTAAAACAGATACAAAGAAACTGACAAAACAATAAGCGATAAATCACGGAACGTACCAATAAGATGCCCTCCACGCTGGTCCTCATTCCTTCTTTCATGTAACTGCAGCTCAGAAATAATTACATTTGAGAACTTGGTGATTATATTTGGAACATGAGCGTAGGAGTAGAATACAAAGAAACTATAATGCTTATTGCAGGAACCTCATTTCGAAGGAACCTTAACGAATGATAGCAGAATTGGTAACATGCTATGTGGCAATTCAGAATCATTTTTTACACTAAAAAATATCATATTCTCCCAATATATGTTCTTTCTGAGAACAGATTTCCTGAAGTTAGCTTTTAATGAAGTGTTGAGAAATCAGCAAAACTATACGTTGTTGACATTTCTGGGGGAAATTAAGCATGCGAGAGACTTCATCGAATTTTACCAAACTAAAACTTCAGAGAATACCCAGGCTCCTGTCCTCACCAAAAAAAAAAGAACAAAACAAGAAGAAATAAGTAAACTATAGCGGAATACCTTAGTCCCAATATTCTGCCTGCAGCATATTTACCAAAAAAAAAAAAAGTTGCATAACATGTGCTTATACTTAATTTTATCAATTTTCTAAAATGATTGCAAATTTTAGAAAGCGAAATATCCACTTTCTCCGCAAATTGAAACTGGGTGCTAGGGTTTGTGAAGTTTGACGAGACTAAGCCGAATAGGGCAATAGAAAACGATTAGAAAGGGAGAAAAAGAGACTAACTTGACTTTCATACGAGCGAGACGATCAGCGACGGAGGTGTCCTTCTCCATCTTGGGCTCCTTGGTCCCGAAGGTGTAGCTGGAAAGCGGGTATGTGTTGACAACCTGAGACGATACCATGTTGCTCGCCCGCGAGTCTCTCTCGAAGGCGCAAGAGAATAGAAGAAGCGCCTGAAGATCCAAGCACCGATGGAATCAGAGACGGAGTGTTTTCCAGCTTTTGCCACTCGCCTCGCTGCGAAATATGTAAATAAATAACATAACATTATTCATAAATTACTTTTCAGAATCTATGCAAGTGCAAATAGTACATCAAAAACATGCATGATCCATCAAGATAGTTTTTTAATAATTAATTAATTTACATATCTATTTGTATAATATAAAAAATTTAATAAGTTGCATTTTTATAAGCATAAAAATGTACTTTTTTTTGCTAACAAAAACGTACTACTTTGTTTTTGGCACGAAGGTTTTGAGATTTAGTTTCTGATATAAACTTTTTTAACAGGATTGTAATCATCGATTTTTTTTACAAGATGGAATGTCTGTTTGTAAACAGTTAAAATTTAGATTTTAAATTTAAATTTTAATAAAATTTAAATTTTAAAAAATTTTAAAATAAAAAATTATATTTGTTCAATAGATTTTTAGACTAAATTATAATTTAAAATTAAAAATTTAGATAAATTGATTAGAGTAACTTATATAATAATAAAAGAATTTATAGATTAACCAATTACTATATTACCCTTACTTTTTCTTATACTATTTTTCTTATTTCCTAATTTTTTTATACACTCTATCTTTTCTCATTTTTCTTTCATATTATCTCTCATTTCTCATCTCTCTTCTATAGCCTATCTCTTATCTCATATTTTATTTCTCTTTTTTTGTTATATTTAATAATTATACATTTTTTTATAACTTATTAATAATAAAAATATTTTTAAAATTTAAATATTTATTTATTTAAAATTATTTTTTAAAAATTATTTTTTTATTATAAACTCTTTTTTAAATTCTTATCCATACGAGCCGGGAGAGTTTAAATATTAAGGAAGAATTTATATCCCATGTCGATGAATTGATGATAATAAATATGTGCGACGCATATAGTTACATAATGTTACAGTTCATAGCGATCGTGAAAGCGCACGAACGAACGCGAGTTCTTGTGCACTCGTCATTTTCCGAGGAGGAAGAAAGCGCTCCAAGCCAACGAATCCTTTTACTCAGTTCATCGCAACTGAACCTCTCAAGTTACCGGACTCACTCCCGTCCGTCGGCCTCCCAGCGTGGCGGCGCCACCACCACCGTCGACATGGGAAAGCAAAAGCAACAAGTCATTTCCCGCTTCTTTGCGCCCAAATCAACTGAGTCATCATCTTCTTCTTCTCGCCCGAACCCCCCAGCCCCTCCTCCCAAAATCTCTGCTACTGTCAGTTTCTCTCCCGCCAAACGCCTCATCGCTTCTCAGCTAACATCACCAGATAAGCCTTCGAAGATTCCTAAACTCTCCCCTCATACCCAAAACCCTATACCTCCTCTTCCTGAGCCCTCCCTCCACCGGAGATTCCTCCAGAAGTTTATCGAACCTTCCTCTGACCTTCCAGAGGCTTCTGCGGGGATTCCGAAGTTACACTCGTCTAAACCGATTAAATATACTCCTTTAGAGCAGCAAGTAGTGGAACTGAAGAGTAAATATCCAGATGTTCTTTTAATGGTCGAAGTTGGCTATAAGTATCGATTTTTCGGGGAAGATGCTGAAGTTGCGGCTAGGGAGTTGGGGATATATGCTCATATGGATCATAATTTCATGACTGCGAGCATACCAACTTTTCGACTACACGTACATGTGAGAAGGCTGGTGAGTGCTGGGTACAAGGTCGGTGTGGTTAAGCAGACTGAGACTGCGGCCATTAAAGCTCATGGGTCGAATAGATTGGGCCCATTTTGTCGAGGGTTATCGGCATTGTACACAAAGGCGACACTGGAGGCTGCCGAGGATCTGGGTGGAGGCGAAGAAGGGCGTGGAGCTGATAGTAATTATCTAATTTGCGTCGTTGACCAGAGCATTTTGGGAGAAAATTCAAAGCATGGATTTGAAAGTGGTTTTGATGTGAAAATTGGAATTATTGGGGTGGAAATATCAACCGGGGATGTTGTTTATGGGGAGTTTAATGATAACTTTTTAAGGAGTGCACTTGAGGCTGTAATGTTGAACTTGTCTCCGGCTGAGTTGCTTCTTGGGGACCCTCTTTCTAAACAAACAGAGAAGGTAATATCTATTTACAAGAATGTTGCGTGGTTGCTTGTCTTAGAAGAAACATTATTTTCTTTCACGTTTCAAAAATTGCAATATTGTTTCATTATGATATAAAGAGAATTCCAGCTTTTAGACCAAGTAATCTTGACTTTGAAGGCCGGGTGGCTTAGTGATTTCATGAGTGAAAGTTTATTTCTAAGTCTAATTGAGTGTAACTGTTCTATATAATTACCAAAAACTTGAAGTTTATCTCAAACCCTGTAGTTCTAACAAAGAGATACTATTTCCTTCATTTGATGATAACTCATTGAGTTTGGATCTATTACCGGTTTAAGTCTATATAGAAAAATTAAATGAATTAAAAATAACTCTCTATAATGACAATCACCTGATGTAATTAGATCTTATATTATTAGTTATTACTGGCTTATGCTGGGCCTGGCTCAAGTGTTCGTGTGGAGCGTGCTTCACGAGATTGCTTCGCTGATGGAGGTGCTCTTGCTGAAGTTGCATCTTTGTATGAGAACATGGATGTTGACAGTCCATCAGGGCCCATGCAAGGGAATGGGTTGAATGAGCATGAAAGTTTTAAGTTGTCAATCAAGGTACGATATTTCTTCTGCTAGAGTTGGAGAGTTGTAAACTAAATTCAGAATTAGTTGTTTTCTTAAGAATGAATTGTTGGCTTAATCAGCATTTGTTTTTTATCATTGATCACATCATGGGAATTGATTACCTTTGCATATTATATGTTTTTGCTGAATACAACTAATTGCTACAGGTGTTGTCTTTCTCTTTTCTGAGCAAATAGTAATTGATTAATTAATTCCTCCTCCCTAAAAAATCATTTTCCAATTTCGATGGTACTGTGTGTATTAGCTGTACATGTACTAATATTGCAATTTGTATTCCTGAGCTCATCTATTTAATCTCTACTCTTTTTTTCAATTGTGAAGGAGATCATGAACATGCCTGATTTAGCTGTCCAAGCTTTGGCATTGACCATCCGTCATTTAAAGCAATTTGGTTTTGAAAGAATATTGTGTATAGGAGCTTCTTTGAGGCCCTTATCAAGCAATATGGAAATGACTCTCTCAGCCAACACACTTCAACAACTAGAGGTATTTATAGATATTGTATTCTATGCTTGAGTGTTTAATCCTAATTGGGCCTATATTTTTCCCTTCTTTACTAGTGTATCTACTTTCTCTGTTTGTTTCAAGACAAATTGACAAGTATAAATTGTTGTAGCAACGAGAATTATTCATTCTGGTTAAATTGCCAATAATTTTGTACAAAGTTTATCAGAAAAAAGTTTCTTGTTACTCGAATGAACTTCACTTTCCATAATTAGTGTGGCTCCACCATCGCACTTTCACAACAATCACCACTAGAAGCTAGTTCTTCAAACATGAACATTCAATTTTACATATATATGTATGTATAGATATTAAAGAAGAAATTTTGTTAGAAAGAAAAAGGAAAAGATTAATGGATTAATTGGCAACAAGAATATCATCTGATCAACCCAATTTTATAACATCCCTTGTTCTTTCTTTGGTTCAAGCTGAAAACCAACTGATTCTGCTATATTTTATATTTAAGTAAGCAATGAGGCATCCTAACTTCCTGCTGGCAACAACTAGTATTCTTTGATAGGTACAGCAGGTGCCAAAATTGTGAATGATTGTGTACCATTCTTTTATCTCATGAGATGATTATTTGTTTTCCTCCTGTGCTTTTTAATATGCTAGAACTGTATTTTTTTTCCTTCTATAATTACAAAAATTATTCTAACTTGCAGCATATGCATGTTTTCCTATGTTTTCACTTCTCAGGTTTTAAAAAATAACAGCGATGGATCTGAGACTGGCTCTTTGCTGCAGATTATGAATCATACTCTTACTATATTTGGTTCCAGGAATCTTAGGCACTGGGTATTTGTTACATTATTACTGATATACCACCATTCAATGTTAATTCCCAACTGCAAAACAAAAGGAAACAAAATGATTTCTTGAATATTTGTGCATGTTACAGGTAACTCATCCATTGTGTGATAAAACTATGATTTCTTCCCGTCTTGATGCCGTGTCTGAGATTGCAGAATCCATAGGTTCTTGTAGTGGTTTGAAGAATCTAAAATATGCCGAGGAAGATTCTGATGTAGCAGTAGTGCAACCTGATTTAGCTCTCATACTTTGTTCAGTTTTGACAAATTTGGGTCGGGCGCCAGATATACAGCGTGGGATTACAAGGATTTTTCATCAGAATGCTACCCCGTCAGAGGTAATAAGCATCTTGTTGGCATGCTATGTATTCCATATATTTTGAAGTTTAATCATTTGTTCTTATCTTCCTGGTTTGTGACAGTGTGTACTTTTACTCTAAAGGCCGAATGAGATAGAAAAGGGAATATGCCAGCATTCTGTTGGTTTTCAGATTTTGGTTTATGGTTAATCTACAGACTAATAACACGCAGAGAATGTGTTAGCACTATTGATATATGGTTTTTAAATGAATATCTTTGGCAGGGATTGGTAAAAATAAAGCATAAATTTGAAAATAGTCTGGTCTGATCATAGAAGGAAATGTGTATGTTGGAGATATTAGCATTGAATAGGAGAGATTGTAGGGATTAAGGAGAGATCTTAGGAGATTATGATATGATTTTGTTTGATTTAATGTATCCCGGATTACATGCTGTAAATCCCATTTTAATGTATCCCGGATTACATGCAGTAAATCCCATTGATTTGGGATCTCAAATGTGTGTATATATGTGTAACATAACAATGAAGAGAAAGAGAACCTGTTATCGCATTCTCTGACTATCTTCCCTGTCATCGTTGGCATGTCAACCAACATGGTATCAGAGCACGGTGGTTCTGTCCAATCTTCCACCACAGAGCACGACAATACCGTCCCGTCCGACGGTGGGTCACGTCACAGCTCAACCAAGATCGCCGGCCTTGAAGGGTCGGCCATCCTCATCGTGCCGGAGCGTCTTACCGGCGAAAATTACTTAGATTGGAGCCAGTCAATGCTCCTTGCACTAGACGGACGGGATAGACTCGACTTCATCAACAGCGACCAGCCTCCCACTAATGATGCCAGTACCCGTCGAAGGTGGAAATCAGACAACGCCTTGGTCGCCTCATGGCTTCTCAACTCTATGCTCCCTGAGGTCCGGCGAAGCTTCATGTTCCTCACCTCCGCCAAAGCCATATGGGCCGCCGTGAAAGACGCGTACGGGAAACGCCCAAATGGCTCACTGCTATTTGATCTAAGAGCTCGCCTCTGGACTGTCAAACAAGGCGCGCGACCCATCAATGCATACTACCTTGAAAAAACCGTGCTGTGGCAGGAACTTGACCTACTGCAACACCGAATCTGGAGAGACCCAGAAGATGCTGCCGAGTACCGTCGAGCTGTGGAGGAGGAACGACTGTTTGAGTTCCTAGTTGGCTTGAATTCTGCCTACGACGACACTCGGGGTCGTCTTCTCAGCCGAGTGCCACTCCCCTCGGTCACCGAAGCCTTTGCCTTGTTACGAGACGAGGAGTCCCGACGCCATATCATGCTCGCCGACCAAACACCTCGCCCTTCTCCCATTGAAGGATCTGCTCTCGCTGTCCGAGCTGCCGACTCTGGGTCCAGGAGGGACCGTCCAATGTGTGACCATTGCAAGAAGGTCGGCCACACAAGGGAAAAATGCTGGGACCTCCACGGGAAACCCCCCGACTGGCGGCCCAAACCACGGCGACCTAAGGCACATCTGGTTGAAGCGCAGGGTCCAGAGGATGAAGGCTCCGTCACTGCAGGCACACCTCACAGCGTCGGTAGGTCCACTTCACAGCAACTGCAGGCCCAAATTGTTCCTGGCCCAACTCACGCAGGTTCACTCCCAGGGCCTTATTGTCCAGGCCCAGCTCAAGGAGGACATGCAGGATCCAATTCTTTTTCTGCAGGCCCAATCCACCTAGGCCCAATCACTGCACCAGATCCATTAAAAATCATTCTGGACAGGCTGAGTGCACTTGAAAACCAGTCCCGTCAACAACAACCTGTTGCCAGTATTGCTCAACGAGGTAATCCCTTTCAGGCCTTGACTACAATTAAGGGTGAGAAAACTGGTTCCTGTTGGATCATTGATTCAGGAGCTTCAGATCATATGACTGGTGATGTCTCCTTATTTTCAAATTACATTACTGCCACATCACGTCTCACTGTTAAAATTGCTGATGGATCTGACTCCCTAGTAGCGGGTAGTGGGACCATTAACGTCTCTCCCACTCTCACACTTCACGATGTTCTACATGTTCCAAAATTGAAATGTAATTTGTTATCTGTGAGACAATTAACGACAAGAGAACGATGCCATGCTGATTTCTTTGCAACTCATTGTGTTTTTCAGGATCTGTTCACGGGGACGACGATTGGTGTTGCTAAAGAACTTGACGGTCTTTATTACCTGAATGATTGTCATCATCCAGTAACCCCTTCCTGCAATACGGTGTCTCTCCCTAGAACTAGTGAATTTGAGTTATGGCACAAGAGACTAGGACATCCAAATTTTCAATATATGTGTAAGATGTTCCCATCTATTTGCTCAAATAAAACTCCAGAATTATTTTGTGAGTCATGCGAACTGGCAAAACATCATCGTTCTTCTTTTCACCCCATATCTTATCGCCCTTCAAAACCTTTTTCAATTATCCACAGTGACTTGTGGGGTCCGTCCCGTATTCCCAATCGCACTCATTCAAAATGGTTTATGACTCTCATTGATGATCACACACGTGTTAGTTGGGTTTTCCTCTTAAAGGATAAAACTGAGGTTTGTCAAACATTTATTGAGTTCTATACTATGATTCACACACAATTTAACACGAGAATTCAAACTCTTCATACCGATAATGGTACCGAGTACTTTAACCTTTCGCTTTCCAGTTTCCTTAAAACCAAAGGTATTACTCACAAGAGTTCCTGTGCTCATAGCCCCCAGCAAAATGGCATTGCTGAACGGAAAAATAGACATATCCTTGACACTGCCCGAGCTCTCCTATTCAGTAGCTCTGTCCCTGCTTATTATTGGGATGATGCCATTCTCACCGCTACCTTCCTGATTAACCGAATGCCTTGTAAACCTTTGTCTTTTCAGACACCTCTCCAGGTTCTACACCACCATTTTAACTTACCATATCTCGAAAATACCTTACCTCTACGTGTCTTTGGTTGCACCACCTTTGTTCACCTCCACCATACCCAAAAACTCGACCCAAAGGCTATCAAGTGCATTTACCTAGGGCCTGCCCGGAACCAAAAGGGGTACAGATGTTTTGATCCTACCTCCAAACGTCTCTATGTCACTTGTGATGTTACTTTCCATGAATCTGTTCCTTTTTATTCCTCGGTTCAGGGGGAGAATTGGAGTGAACCTCCGTTTCCTCACATACAAGACACCGAACCCACATGTCCTCAACATGAACCCGATCGGATTTATATACTTGAAAGGGAACCTAAGGAGGATACTAGTTCAGGGGGAGACAACAATAGGTGGGGACAGGTTTATACTCGCAGGAACATGACAGGTAATGAACCGCAAGCGACTGAAACAACCCAAGAGTCTGAACCAGAAGCGGGTCCTGACCATGCAATATCAACCGAAGATCTTGATCTCCCAATTGCAGTAAGAAAGCAACGACGATCCTGCACTAGGCACCCTATAGAAA
Source organism: Leucaena leucocephala (assembly GCA_037074615.1). Lineage (NCBI taxonomy): Eukaryota > Viridiplantae > Streptophyta > Magnoliopsida > Fabales > Fabaceae > Leucaena > Leucaena leucocephala. Next base: position 16,458,482 of record CM073562.1, read on the forward strand.
GGTTTGTCTCATATCAGGCTTTATCATCAAAACATTGTGCTTTCGTATCTCATCTTGATCAGGTCAGGGTCCCAGAAAGTATACATGAGGCTCTTGATAGTCCTGAATGGAGAAAGGCAGTAATGGCAGAAATGGAGGCCCTGGAAAGTAATAAAACATGGGAAATAGTTGAACTGCCTAAAGGCAAGAAAGCAGTAGGCTGTAAGTGGGTGTTCACCCCAAAATATTGTGCTGATGGAAGCCTTGACAAGTACAAAGCAAGACTAGTGGCAAAAGGCTTCACTCAGGTATATGGCATGGATTACACCGAGACATTTGCTCCCGTGGCCAAACTAAACACGATCAGGATACTATTTTCCCTCGCTGCAAATCTAGATTGGCCTCTACACCAGATGGATGTAAAAAATGCTTTCTTAAATGGGGAATTGAAGGAAGAAGTCTTTATGAAGATGCCCCCTGGGTTCCCTGGAAGAAAGGAGAACCAAGTGTGCAGACTACGAAAATCATTGTACGGTTTAAAACAGTCTCCTCGAGCCTGGTTTGAGAGGTTTACCAGGGTACTTAAGGATCAAAACTATACTCAAGGGCAAAGTGACCACACTCTATTCTTCAAACATCTGGATAGAAAAATTGTAATATTAGCAGTATATGTCGATGATATAGTCCTCACAGGTGATGATCAAGCAGAGATTGACAGGATCAAAGGGGCACTGAATAAAGAGTTCCAGGTTAAAGACCTAGGGAGAATGAAGTATTTCCTAGGGATGGAGGTTGCCAGGTCAGAGAAAGGGATCAGTATCTCGCAAAGAAAGTACATACTAGATCTTCTAGGAGAAACAGGTATGCTTGGCTGCAGACCCAGTAATACCCCTATACGGGTAGACAAAATCAGTGATGATGAAGATCTGGGAAAAGCTGTAGATATGAGAAGATACCAGCGGATGGTTGGCAAGTTGATCTACCTATCACATACTCGACCAGACATTGCTTATGCAGTCAGCATGGTGAGCCAACATTCCCATGATCCTAAACAGAAACACTTGAATGAAGTCTACAGAATTCTCAGATACTTGAAAGGGTCACCTGGATTAGGTCTATTGTTTAAAAAATCTGACAACAGGAGTATACAAATGTTAACAGATGCTGACTGGGCAGGTGATCAAGATGATAGAAGATCCACCTCAGGTTATGTCACCTATGTATGGGGAAATCTAGTCACCTGGCGAAGTAAAAAGCAAAGTGTGGTAGCAAGAAGCAGTGCTGAAGCTGAGTTCAGAGCTATAGCTCTAGGAATATGTGAAGGACTGTGGGTAAAACGAGTACTAGAAGAATTGAGGATGCCAATGAAACTACCCATCAGTTTACATTCAGATAACATGGCAGCCATCAACATGTCACATAATCCAATTCAGCATGACAGAACAAAACATGTAGAGATTGACAGACACTTTATACGAGAGAAGATTGATGCAAAGACAATTGACCTCCGATATATCCCTTCCAAAGAACAAACAGCAGATGTGCTTACAAAAGGATTGACCCGAGATAAATTTGAATACCTGATTGGCAAGTTGGACATGATAAATATCTATGCTCCAACTTGAGGGGGAGTGTTGGAGATATTAGCATTGAATAGGAGAGATTGTAGGGATTAAGGAGAGATCTTAGGAGATTATGATATGATTTTGTTTGATTTAATGTATCCCGGATTACATGCTGTAAATCCCATTTTAATGTATCCCGGATTACATGCAGTAAATCCCATTGATTTGGGATCTCAAATGTGTGTATATATGTGTAACATAACAATGAAGAGAAAGAGAACCTGTTATCGCATTCTCTGACTATCTTCCCTGTCATCGTTGGCATGTCAACCAACAGTGTACATGTGGATGTCACTATTTTAATAGTTTGATGTAGTTGAGGCCTGAACATCTGATATATAAATGTTTATTCACCAAATTTGAGGAATATTTTAGGAGTTCATTACTCCCTTTAGAAAGTAGAAGCTAACCCATTCTTTTCTTGTTTGATATATGGTTTTTAAATGAATATCTTTGGCAGGGATTGGTAAAAATAAAGCATAAATTTGAAAATAGTCTGGTCTGATCATAGAAGGAAATGTGTGCATGTGGATGTCACTATTTTAATAGTTTGATGTAGTTGAGGCCTGAACATCTGATATATAAATGTTTATTCACCAAACTTGAGGAATATTTTAGGAGTTCATTACTCCCTTTAGAAAGTAGAAGCTAACCCATTCTTTTCTTGTTTGTTGAATCTATTGCCTATAACTTAATGTAGAGATCTAAGTTGGACTTAAAAAATGAAGAATGAAACAAGTTTTTGAATCAATTCTATTATTGAGGGTGAAAATTTGTTTGAATCAAGTTACCAAAGTTCTCGTAGTTTGCGAATAATGAGTATTGGCCCTCAATTTTAGTGTATAAGTTGTTGGGCCCTTAATTTATTGTAATAATAAATGATAAGAGGTATAAATTGCCTCTAAAGATTTTTAATCGACTGGAAAACTGTTACTTATTGCTGGAATCAGTTACATAATCCTGCTACAGTTTGTTGCAGTTATTCAAGCTATTTTATCTGCCGGAAAACAGCTTCAACAACTTCACACAGATGAGGAAGACAATAATATGTTGCACTCAAATCTGTTGAGGAAGTTGATTTTGACGGCTTCTTCTGCCAGTGTTATCAGCAGTGCAGCAAAAATGTTGTTGTCTTTAAACAAAGAATCTGCTGATCAGGGAGACATAACAAACTTGATAATTGCATCTGATGGGCGATTTCCTGAGGTCCATGCTTTGCATGAGGAATTTCATTTTAAAATTTGCTTCCTTTTGGCCTTGAAGTTGTATTTTGTGTTATCCTGAACATTGTTCGGTTTTATTTCCATAAATAGGTTGTCCAAGCCCGTAAGGCCTTTCAGATGGCAGAGGATCAATTAAATTCTTTGATCAGTTTGTACCGTAAACTGCTTGGAATGCGCAATTTGGAATTTATGAGTGTTTCTGGAATAACTCATTTGATAGAGGTAATCAAACTTATTCTTGAAAATCCTGTTATGGCTGATTGTATTGAATTTGATTCTGGTTACACCTTCATAGAATACCTTTTGGTATTCTGGTTATTTTGTAGTTGATTCTCTTAAACCGAAGACTTTGTTTATATTTCAATCATTCAGGTGATATGTGTAGAAGAATGAATTTTTTTTGCTGATAGTAGAATTTGATGTTATATGATGTTTTCATTTATGTAAGTGGCTTGATTATTAATATACCTTTTTTCTATAAACTTAAAAATATTAATATCAAGCTTTTGAACTCAACAAGTTAGTTTGAAATTATTATATGCTTTCAGAAGTTTAATGCTTGGTTGTGAATAAATTATAATTGTTGTCATTTGTTTGCTAAAGTTATACACAGATGTAAAGGTACCTTCAAACTGGGTCAAGATAAATAGTACAAAGAAAACAATCCGTTATCACCCTCCTGAAGTGTTAGCGGCATTGGATAAGTTAACATTGGCAAAAGAGGAACTCGCTGTTGTCTGTCGAGCTACTTGGAATAGCTTTCTGAGGGATTTCAGTAAACACTATGTGGAGTTCCAAGCTTGTATTCAAGCACTAGCTGCCCTAGATTGTCTCCATTCCCTGGCCATTCTTTCAAGAAATAAGGTTTGTTCTCAGAAAACTTTTCAAGTGCCTCCAGATATTTGTGGAGACTTTTTAGCATAACTCTCTAGACTTATCTGTGGCAGGGTTATGTTCGCCCAGTATTCGTAGATGATAACGAACCTTCTCAGATACTAATTAGTTCTGGTCGACATCCGGTAATATTGGTTTTCAGTTTTGAGTGACTTCGACTCTGTCAATTTGACTTACCCCATTGCTGATTGCTAGAGACTCATTATTGTGAGGAATTTCTAGTCAGGTTTTGGATACTACCTTACAAGACAATTTCGTCCCAAATGATACAAATATGCATGCGGACAGAGAGTACTGTCAGATCGTTACTGGACCAAACATGGGAGGAAAAAGTTGCTATATTCGCCAAGTCGCTCTGATTACTCTGATGGCTCAGGTATAATCAATTATATGCGTGTCTATCACTTGTCCTTCATGTCTCATAGATGACACAATTTCACCCTCATGGCTGTTGCTTTATTGAAACTTGTCCTGATATGTCTAGGTTGGTTCCTTTGTCCCAGCATCATCTGCAAAACTACATGTCGTGGACAGGATCTACACTCGGATGGGTGCTTCTGATAGTATTCAGCAAGGGAGAAGCACCTTCCTGGAAGAGCTAAGTGAAACTTCATATATACTTCAAAGTTGCACTAGACGGTCACTTGTTATCATTGATGAGCTAGGGAGAGGAACTAGTACTCATGATGGCATGGCTATCGCTTACGCCACTTTGCATTATCTGCAGGAGCAGAAAAAATGCATGGTCCTTTTTGTCACACACTTCCCTAAGATTGCTGACATTATAAATGAATTTCCTGGTTCTGTGGCTGCTTACCATTTATCCTATCTGACCTCACCCGATGGCGCAAGCAAAACCTTCAACTCAGATCATGAAGATGTCACTTACCTTTACAAGCTTGTCCCTGGTATTTCAGAGAAGAGTTTTGGATTTAAGGTGGCGCAGCTTGCACAGGTAGAATCTGAATCCATATATATTACTTTGCACTGCTGCTTGGGTAATTGACTTGAAAATTGATTGTTTCTGTGAGAAAGAGAAGAAGGAAAATCAGTGAAAAGTCCTTGTTTAAAATTTTTATTAGTTAGAATGACATGAGTTTGAGTACTGGACTATTGGTACTTTCTGTGTATAAAATCCTTCCAAGTACCAGAACTTTCTGTATATGAAAATATATTAGGTTTTTCTAGCCAATAAAAATTTCAAACAGACTTTTCACTGATTTTCCCAAGAAAAGAATGAGGGAATGCTCTAGAAGGCCATTTCTGAAAAAGAAGGTTGAGCTTGAGATTCAACCAAAGTGGGACCATGTTGGTTATGCTTTGGCATTTGGGTTTGAAGTCTCTAATGATTCCATTATTAAATTTGCGGACATGATGAATACTATTTAACAAAAATGATTACATTGTGCTTTTCAGCTTCCTTCAAGCTGTGTCAGTCGAGCAACTGTTATGGCCTCCAGATTAGAGGCAGTAGTAAACAGTAGAATACATAGTAGGTCTGGAAAGGATCTGCTGTTGGATACAAATACAATGGCGATTGACAAAAAGGAAGAGGAAGAGGAAGAAGCTCAGCAGCTTATGCCTCAGCCACGAGATGGTTCATGTCATGAGTTCGGTACCACTTTCAAAGAATTATTTTCAAACTTAAAGTCTGCATTTCAAGAGGATGAGGATCTTGCAGAAAGTTTCCGATATATAGAGCGCGCTAGAAGCACCGCAAAGGAATTTTTAGCAGGTGAAATTACCCAAAATTCAGAATTATTGATGCATTATAGATATTGTTAACTTGGTATCTCAATGGCTCCTCTTTCTTCTCGAAAACGAGAGGGAGTTATTTCCTGTTTCTCACTGGCTTATTGGAGTATTCTCTACTTCATATTTTTGTGGTTGGAGTATGATATAATACGAAATATCAACACAACAAAGTGATTTGATAGAGTTTCTCACTTTTCCTTTCCAGATAAATGCAATGTTTAGGAGTGAGATGAGATGTATCATTGACATACGCAGGGTTCAGAAGTCATCGTACAATAGCGTTGTATATAATATTGTCATGTAATGAAAATCAACTTATGCCAACCAAGAATGAAACTAGAAAAATCAGAAATTTGAATGGAAAAGTATGCCCTTTGATTAGAGTTTGGCAAATGAGATTTGGAATATGATATTTTTTTAGTGATTTTGATTTCAAGTAAATATGATTAATTATAATTTCTGTTTGGAAATTTTTTTCCTAAAAATGATTTTGAAAAAATTGAATATGTTTGAATGTTATTAATCAAAATAACTATCGGCTGTACAAAGGCTAAAATGGATATGATTTTTATAAAGTTGTTTAAATTTTCATAATTATTATTTAACATAATAAAGGACATACTGTAAAAAAATATTATTTTCAAGTAAAGTATATATACTAAATGAAAGAAAGTATATTTTAAATTAAAGACATTAAAATGAAAAATGTAATTGAGAATTATTTGCAAAATTAATAATGAAAGTAATCAAATTGAGACTGAAAATTTGGCGATTCAGTTGAGATTGACATGCTGTTTTTTTCTTTTCTTTTCTTTTTTGATAAATTGACATGCTGTTTTGAATGAAAAAATTCCAGCAAACGAATAAGCCCTTCAAATTAGAATGGACTTTCTTAGAAATGGTAGAGTCTAAACAATATTCTTTAATCAATAATTAAAAACTAATCTTCCAAAAATATAGAGATTATTAAAATAATTTTTGCCTCTCTTCATAAAATATTTTTCCTATACGCATGCCTAATTCGAATTTAGAAACATTTTGCTCAAGGAATCTAGTCATCAATAAACTTTGCGGAGCTAAGCGTTGTTAGTTTTTTCCCCATTTTAATTACACGAAGAATGTGACTTGCACCATATTACAAATGTAGCCGTTCAATGGAGGTCATTCCTAATTCCCGCTAAGAACGTTCTCAGCAGGTGACGTGTCACTGTATGAATCACTCAAATTTATCACCTCATATGTTCACCATTCAACTGTTGACACTTGGAGGAAGCATGTAACTGCTTAGGTGGGGAAGGGCTCAGTAAATCAATGACCTCATTTTTAGCCATGGAATCAACCCGCTGATCGTCAGATGTGTTGCTCACATTTTGATTCCATTCAATCTGTCATGTGATGAACACGACAAGTCCCTGTTATTCAGATAAGCTTCATCATCCATGGCAGATGAATCTTCAAATACCTGTTCTGATGAATCAGAGGCATTGTGATTATTGGCATGGTCTCCCAGATTGATGTCCAGTGACAGATTCGTGAGTTTCAGGTCAAGTTCAGCCATAGAAGATGATGCAGTTTCAGTTTTCTTTGGTCTTCCTTTATGAGCATTTTGTTTCTTAAGCCGACCTTTTTCCTCCTAAAATTCTAAAATCTTCTCAGGACAAGCACTGGAGATGATTCATGATAGAACAACAATGATCATTATAAATTAATGACCAGTTAGTATCTGGATCAGGACCACAACAGTTTCAAAGTATATTTGGAAAACAAACTTAAATGCGATTCTTTATACTTTTGTTATCTTGTTTATTAATTTAAACATTATTAACACATTGTTTTTTAAATAATATGACACTTGTATAATTTTGCAGAAAATATATAATTTTTCAAAAATAACATCTTAATTGTATAACTTCTGTAGTCAAGTGTGCAATTATGTTATGAGGACTAGGGAGAGATCCCATCTCAAAAGACTAGCCTTTGTGGGAATAGAGTTGTCAACTTTCCCGGAGGCTCCACACTATGGTATTTGACTCGGTTTCCTACTGGTCAAACCCTCTATGGGTAGCCCTTTCCTAGGTTATTAGGTGTTCTTATCCAAAGATTAGTCTATTGGAAAGAAGAATCCCTTGAAGTTATAAACCATAATTTACTTGTGAAGCTCCCTTATGTGATATTACATATTCCTCATAAGCTATACACTTTCCATGTAATTACTGGAAAATCATACCGTTCTATAAAGTAATTAGAAAACTTAACTTTTTAAAAGATCTGCCATACTATTGAAGCTCCAAGTCCATCCATTTCATTCCATAAGACCTCATGGCATTTTCTTACTTGAACTTTTCGGCACTTAATGATTTCCAAGACAGGACACTTTACAGGGATCTGTTACATTGCAGGTACTGTAAGAGGGCCATACATAGGAGGGCAAAAAGAAAATAATCATGTCTAAATATGATCATATAATGGTAAAAAATTATTCAAACATGCCAAGCTTATATAGATGAAATGTGGTGTATACTGTGAAATGCCATAAAAAGTAATGACTGCATATCAGTAATCAAGGAGTCATTGTGGCTAGCTGAAGTAGACAGTAGTTAAATGATGATTAATGGCAAGGGCTAGCAGTACCTCATTCAAAGGAAGATTCACTCCTACTTCTGATGAAGTTAAGCGCAAATTGGCAAATCGCCGTAAATCCCTTTCAGCTATTTTTGGAAGGATATACTCATCTATGATAAGAACCATCAATAAACTACCAAATTGAAATTACTTCCAAAAATTACTGGCCTAGTATTGCCATTGTTGATATTTAAGGTTTTTTAAGTTTCCAAGAATTTTGGTTGAAAGAGGGATTTACTAGAATTCTAAAACTCTAAACGCCAATATGAAATCAGCTGTTCATAGGTACCATCTAAATAAAATATGGATGAAATAACCTTATAAAACAAGAAAGGATGAATTATGCAAGAGCAGTTGAAGAACCTGTTTTCTCCGCAGGCCACTGAAAGAATTCAGCACATATCTGCTGGAGTTTACTGCGTTGAAATGGATACTGAGCAAGAACCCTACAGAGATAGTCATTCATCCGCTGAAATCAGTTCTGTACAGCTTATTAATGAGATCTGATTCTTCAGACTATACTAAATATATCATTTTATTGACAAATTCCTACATATCCATAGCCGCTTTCGAAGAACTTCATTTGAGCTTCAACAGATTCTGATTGAGTATATCCAACAAGTGTCAATTTACTTTCTTAAACACTAAACAAATGTAAAATTACCTCATCACAATATCAGAGTCTGCCGGGTGGCATTCGGTTTCACATAAGCATTTATGACTTGCCAGAAGTTATAATCTCTTTGTGAATTGTTCTCGCCTCCTGCATGTACAAAAAGATAGGAACAAAGATGTGAACCTTTGATTTGTTACAAACTCTCTAGAATTAGAATCTAATTCAAGTATATGTTGGCATAATACTGAATATGGATAAATTTTGTTGGCAGAAACCTTGAAGAAAATCACATTTGTGCAAATTGCAAGTCATAGATTAGAAGCAATATAAATGCTTTGCATGACTCAATGCCATATCATGGTCCAACATATTTTCTTTGTTGTTGTTCTTGAAAACTTGCCCCAGCTTCTTTGCACCTTCAGAAGCAAATTTTTTGAGCACACATTTGTCACCAATTGATCTAACTATCTGACAAGCTGACTCCTACAACCATAATAAAACTATCCCAATGTCATAAGCAACAAACGAAACAGAGGGAATAGACAGAAAGGTACCATGTGACCATGAACAATGGTAGAATTCATACTTACCGGACCTATACCATAAACTCCTTGACTATAATCACTCCCAATAATTAGGGCAAGAGCAATCTGAAGATTCCAAGTCACATAGCCAATGGTTATTTTGCTAGAAAGGGAACCCAACCCCCTAAAATTGAATTATTTACAGAATTGGAACATGGACTTATTTATTGTACAATTCAAGATAGAAAGACTCTTCATAAGACAGAAAAACCACTAATTTTGGTAAAAGAACGTACAACAACAACAACAACAAATCTAATCCCACTATGTGCGATCAGCTCCATAGATTGCATGGTACTATTAAGCTCTATCAATAACCAAATTTTTTAATAGATTGTTAACCAAAAGGTCGCGCTCAACCATTCAGCTTAAGTGTCTATAAGGAAAATCAATTCAAGGAATAGAAGACCACAATCTGTGCCTCACACTTCAAAGGAAAACATTAAAAATAAGTTTCTCGGTGTAACTAAACCATACAAAGTGGTTCCACGATGGGTAACTTCTGTTTTAAGTGGTTTCTTTCAGTGCCAAGATATTATGAACTGAGAAGCTAACATCAGCAGACCTTCCTAGCCCTAACTACTCTTTCACAGCCTTGACATGCACAAACCTAATTGAACATAAGATTAACTAATACTGACTGAACAATGAAAGATCATCTATATATACCTAAAAAGAAAACACCATGTATTTAAAAAGACAACAGAAAGTTACCAATGAGTCCCTTCCAAATCCAAGTTTTCTTTCAATGTCTTCCATCTCATAGCAAACAACATATCCACCATCTCCTAACTCATCAATAAATGGTTCATAACATTAGTTAGTGTCAATAAAATCAAAACAAAGCAAATGTAGACATGATTCAAAAGAAATCTACTCACCAAGGCAAATATCCCTATACAGTGTCCTTGCACCAAAAAGAAAGATATCTGAATCTGAACTGAAACATCCATCCTGAAAGAAATCACAATTCTTAATGAATGAACCAACATTGATAATGGACTAGCCATTAGCATAAGCACTCCACGGATAACAATAATTTCTGAATTGAGAGCAAAGAATAATTTGCAGGCAACTGATTGTTCTTACACACAATCATTCGGAGTTCAACAAAGCACATTGAGCTTCACCTTCTTCAATCCTGGATTAGAAAAGACTAACAATGTTATTAGTTCACATTAATGAATAGTGCAGATTCTTTTCAATTAGCTTTTAGACAGAACAGAAGCAAATAGTACACATTTCTCAGTATTAGTATGAGCTACTAAGCTGTTTCTTTCCAGCTGTTTGATACTCTCACATCCAAGTTTTCTTCTTTCCAAGCTTCATTTTTCCTTTTCCTCTGATACTATTTCTGGCTTAAACAGAAGATAACGCTCGTTTTTATGTTCACTGTCTGACAATAAGTAACTACTCCTCAGTCCTAAGAGTTGGCAGTGCTTGCATAAGCAATATATTGATAATTGATACACTCTGATTCCTCCAATATATTGCCAAGACTAAGAAGCAGTGCTTGCATAAGCAATATATTGATAATTGATAAACTCTGATTCCTCCAATATATTGCTAAGACTAAGAACAATTTAAGTTTTATTTAATCTTTATTAGTAGCATACTGTCCAGCAACTGGACCATGTCATTAATCATGTCTACCATACTATATAGGTCTACTCCTTTCATCTCTTACAATATAAAAAATCAGTACACTCATATACACAACAATATACAGATGAGAACTAGTCCAACCTATGTGCTTTAGCTCTGTTGGAGTCATCAATATTAGGCTATCATATTTATCATCATCAAAAACAAAATATTGATAACTTTAAATAGTAATTACCCGTTCAGACAAGGGATGCCAAGAGCCATTCCCAAGACGTGAGCCTCTTTTATCATGCATGAAAACTCAGATCCCTTGTTCCTTGGTAAAGAAGACATTTTCTGTAAGTTGCTTCCATCTTGTGCTACCTACATTATTATTGACTAAAGTTAGTAGAAACAGGAAAAGGCAACATGTAAAAAGAATGAACGTATATGTAGTAAATGCTACTTACATCTCTTCCAAAGTTTAATCGTTGCCTATAAGTTGATAACTTAATAGTAGGAATGGATCCATCTAAGAAAAGAAATAGCAAAGATCACACTATGTGAATGGATATGGCAGAATACTGTCAAGACAACAACATTCAAAAAGTGCAGATGACCAGTAAAAGAGACGCTTTAATTAAGTAAAGAAGAAGGAACATGGACATGAACTATAAATGTGATGTCCAAAGCCTCATAAGATGTTCATGAAACTGATTCATATACTGGAATTGGATTCAGTTCGCCTATGCTAAGGCCTGCTTTCGTGAAAATCCCACATGGACGCAGAATTTAAGGTTGTACAAATACTTTCTAGTTCTACCAGTAGAGATTTTCTGCTTTCAGTTTCCTTGGCTACTATGATGAATGTTTATACTTTAAAATATAACTCTTATTCACTAAAATTGAAAACTTTTTCACATCTTTTCAAACCTACTATAACTGTGATAGGTGATAACTGGAAGAGTAGAGCAACAAAGTATACAGCAAAATACGTAGGGACATACCTGCAACAAAAATCATGCTGCAATTCAAAGAAGTGAGCGCTCTAATGCGGTGAAAGAGACCGCTGAGGTAGATTTTCTCCTTCACACGAGATTGATTTTCCCACATTCTGAAGTTAAACTATCCAACATGAGAGATCTATGCATATCCTCTTGTTCCTAGACTCCAATTTCAGCACAAGCCAATGAAGTCATAAAGAAGGGGGGAAATGAACATGAGGGAGAAAGTAAAGGAAAGTAAGGGAATTACTTACTGGAGATGATGAAGTGGAACTGTTTTCTTGCAGGATTCGAGTATATCCCACAGATGCTTCACACCCATGAGGGAAAGCGATTGTGTGTATGTGAGAGAGAGAGAGAGAGACGTTGTGAGACTATCTATGAGAGGATAGACCGATAGAGATGAAGAACTGAGTTTGAAGTTGCAGACTACGAATTCGAAACCAGACTCTCCATCGAGCGTCGACTGTGGAGGACAATCAGCTACAAGCGACGTCGTTTTCTTGTCAAATAACAATTTTCTCATATATTTTATCTATGAGAAATGCTGAAATGAGCATATTTTCTTTTTTTGTTTTTTTTTTTGTCTGTGTGTGCTGCCAGCTTTCTTTTTGCCTCAATATAATTTCCATTGATAACGAAAAAAAAATCTCGATATAAAATTAGAGTCAATAGTGTCATCGAAAATTCAAAATAAATATATCTAGGTTAAAATACTTCTATAGCAAATGTGCATTGTTTATAGTCTATGAACTACAATTCAATATGGGGTGGCACATGTAAATATCACAAACATGCTATCAAGGTTTGATTAAACTCAATTAAAATATATAATTATCAATAGGTTAAGTATAATTGAAATGATTAATTTTTATAACATAATAAATTAATATTTAAATTTTTATTAAAATATATTTGTATTTAATATTAAATAGACAATGTGTTTAGATAGCTTCTAAATTTAGGTTTGGATAAAATTTAATTTTTTAAGAAATTTTAAAATAAATAATTATATTTGTTTAAACGGATTTTTAGATTAGACTATAGTTTAAAATAAGATTTTAAATAAGCTGATTAGAGTAGTTTAAAGAATAGTAAAAGAGCTTATGAACTAACCAAATATTATATTATCCCTACTTTTTCTTACACTCACTCTCTTATTTTTTCTTACACTATTTATCATCTTTCCTATTTTTTTTTATACCCTCTTTCTTTTTTTTTTCTTATACTCTCTTTCTTTTTTCCTCTTATATATTTTTAAAATGCGAGCCTGAACTCAGAAAGAACGAAAGTTGAGGATCGGTTTGGCCACACAAACCCGGCGAAAGTCGTTTTTGGCGAGTTCGTTTCAAATTAAAAGCAAAAAAAGAAAAAATAAAAGGCTGTTTCGGTAAATTCATGAAGCGCCTTGGAGTCCGCATCCTCTATTCCGCGTTTGTTAAAAACCATCGACAAATCATAAACCTTTTGATCTTTTCTTCTTCTTCGCAACTGCTTCACTCAACTATCTCACCCTTCCCGACCACAAAAATGCTGACACCTTGCTGTCTTTAAGGTTAATCCCTCTTTTCTCTCACCCGTACTATTTACACCCGTTTTAATTTTTCTTTCTGGGTTACTGTTTCTTTATTTTTTGTCCATAAGTTGGATCCGGTTGACAGATCATTGTCCGAAATGATGAACTCTTTATTGTTTCGGCTCCAATTTTTCTCTCCTTTTTCTTTAATTTCCTGGATTGAAAGAATTTGGTTGATCGGGATGCTTGTTTCGTTTTGATCGGGCACTTCTAAGATCTTGTGATATAGAATTGCAATTTTGTCTGAGAGAGGCTTCGGGGTAGCGAATGGGGTTGTTGTGTAAAGGGGTTATCTGTTTCTTGTTAATCTGGTTGATTCTTCTTCCTTTCTCACTCTCTCGAGATTTCAATTCTCAATTGTAATGATCAAGTTTTGATTTTTTTTTCCTGAAACCCCTTAGCCTAATTATAACTAAAGCACTCTGTGTCTTTGTTATCTATCATTTCTTAAAGCTAATTGTTTCTTTTAAAGGCCCACCTGATTTTGAAGCCAGTGTTACTGATTATATTCAGGAATTCTAAGTATATTGAGGAACCCATTCAATTCTCATACTTGCCTTCTAGCAATTTAGTTTTCATTAATAAATATTATCCTGCAAGTTTCTCTCTTATGGAAGAATTAAAGTATCTTATAATCTTCTGTTGTGGTAAACGCTGAGGCTAAGCGGCAGCCCATGTTATTCTCCCTTGTTTATGAGTTCTTGCCTCTCAAAATTCTTGCTTGTAGGATTCATTCTAGAAATGTTGGGAGACAAGTTGTGCATCCATTATCACTTCAAAATACTGTTCTTGCTGGCAGTAGAAACTCGAGTTTTAAGATTTTAAGTTAAGATGTGGTGTGGATTCCACTCATATACATCCTCTCATTTCTCTTTGGCCTATTTTGACCTTCCTCCTTTCGGGTGGCTCCCTGTTCCTTTCCCAAAATAAGCATGGATTAGGAGTTTACTTTATATTATATAAAAAAATTTGTAGTCTTGTAAGGAGAAAAGATGGCATATCCTCTGTGGTTGCATAAAATATTTAAGGAAAAAGGTACTGCTATCATAGTTATTCAATTTGATGATTGAAACTCATTACTGGTTCTCAATTTTGTTTCTGCAGGTGTTTTGAATCTTTTGATTCACTGTAATCTACTAAGAATTTTGGAATAAAATGGAAGACGGCTACTCTACTGTAAGGAGATGGGAAGATCTGGACATAGACATTTTGGTGAAGATTTTCCAGTTGCTTGACATCTTCCAGTTAACTTCTGGCATTGCTCATGTTTGTAGCGCGTGGCGTATGGCTTGCTGTGATCAGCTTCTTTGGAAAACACTTGATTTGTCAATGATAAAATCCAATTTCATCAAGATTCCATTAGAGCCATTCGTCTATGTCGACGGACGATCTGATACTACTTTGACCCGTTTGTTGAAGATATCTTTGAGTCTAAGCAGGGGGAACATAAGGACATTGATCTTTCATTTCAACTTATACATAAGCGATGATCAATTGACATACACTGCTGAAAGGTAATTTCAGGTTTCACATATAATGCTATAAGGAATAAATAATATTCTTCTGATTGCTGATTTGCTTGATTATGTAGAGGGATTAACTTGAACTTTTGCATTGTCTGTATTTTGTTTAATTTTTGTGTATGATTATAATGATTGTAACAGTCATGGAAGGACAAGAGTTGTGAATTCTAAGTTTAATTGAGTGTTGATTTAGGCATTTAACAGCGGCTATAGATGCAACTTGATTTATTTTTGGGGAAATGACGATGAAGTCCCAAGAAGATAATTAATGACTCTAAAATCTAATGACAATTGAGTAGTATATAATGACAAGTTACAAAGTAGGGAAGGACAATATATTTATGCTGCTTACTTGTTATTGGGATTTTTTGGGGATTAAATCCCTTCCTTGGACCTTATAATTTATTTTTCTGAGGAGCCATTTGGTCTTGATTTTCAAGAAGAGGTTTTGTTACTTATTGAGGTAGTTGCTTTAGATTTGGTTGGATTGGTATTTCATTTAAATTCTTTCTTTCATCTTTTCCTAGAGTTGCTGGAGAATATCTGAAGGTAGTTGAGCTATAAGTGGCTGTGGTTACTCTTAGTTAAATAATGATCATCTGTCATCCCTTGTTGCAGGTGCCCCAGGCTCAGACGACTCGTTATGCCGGCATGGAACAGAATCAAGAAAACAGGAATGATCAAGGCCATTCGTGGCTGGAAAGATCTGGAGTCCTTGACGATGCCTACCATAGCGAATCCGCCATATCTTCTGGAGGAAATTGCGGCGAATTGTGAGAACTTCAGCGAACTCAAGATCATGGGTCCCTGTGATATGTTCTTCGCTTCATCCATCGCCGCGTATCTTCCAAAGTTAAGGGTGTTGAGCCTTCGATGTTCGACGCTATTAAAGGATGTCCTCATTCTGATCTTAGACAGCTTACAGCTCCTGGAGGTGCTCAATATATCACATTGCATCCTGATGGAAACCGTTCCACCTCCTCAACATAAAAGGATCATTAGAGAGATCGATCCGGCTATCATCGAGAAGGCTTCTCGATTACGCAAATTTCTCACATGCATGCAAGACTCGTGCATCATGTGCCAGCGGACGAGAACCGATGAAGGGCTCGTGAGGTGGTACAAGTATGAGGAAGGTCTGTGGAAAGCAGATGAGGTTAGGTCTCTCTCACTCTGAAGAAAGGAAACAGGAAGTGGTATAGTAGTGAATTTTAGGTGTTGCCGCTTATGTTACCTTTTGCCCTGTTCTTCTACCTTCAAATAGTGCCATCCAAAATAAAGATTGTTGTGTTATAACAATTGAAAAGTGTCGGTTATGCCCCTCAGAAGAAAGGGATGTTAAATTTTGTAAGTGTACATAGAAGTTAGCCATCTTCTCCCTGCTTTGAATGTAGTTCATTTTTGACTTCCCCTTGCAACAAAATTTTTAATTTCCTGTTATACCCTGCCATCCTTAGATCGGTTCTTAATTTTATGGTTAATTTGATTGGATTTCTCTGTCTCAACATCTTGTGAAGGAAATCAATGGACTAACAATGTTCTAAAATGGCTTGGCTGCTCAAGTTGACTGAAACGGGAAGTATGCATCCGGCAATTTGAATGTCTCAATTGTTTATGTGGGAATAAACCAGAAGAGTTGAAACTCACCAAAAATAATATTTGATTCTTTGAGCAATTTGAAAATTACAATTCAATTCAATTATTAAGAGATGAGCAGGACGGCCAAGTCCCTGAAACTTGAGAATATCTGAAATTTCCAACACATAAGATCCTCCTCAATCATGTACTAGTAGTATTTTTAAAAAAAAAAAAAATCCATCAGAAAAGAAAATCATATACCAGTATTTGATAAAACCACACGAATTCTTCTATACTTTTTGGTTGACACTTTCATAATTCATAAATACATAAAATATAAATAATAATATTTGTGATTAAAATATAATGTCACTGTTATAAACTGTAGATTCTACTACTTGTCCATAAATGAATTTTATATTATTATAAATAAAATTCTATAGGTACCTGTGCGTAATTTTTTTCCAGTATCGACTTTTAAACTTACCTCCTGCATCTCATGATCATTTCATTACATATAAATGTATATTGATTTTATTTTCTTTCAATAAAGTTGAAGTCACATAAAAGGAAAATTAATTGGCCTATGTGGGGTTAATATTAAATAATGTCTGTGTCAAGACAAAACCCTGTAGACTTAAGAACGAGCGGAGCCGCTCGAGCTGATACTATATATACGACCTTCAACGGCGCTATCTCGTTTTCTCTGCTTGGCTGTTCCTTTGTTTATCTTCTCTCTCTACCTACCTGCACGGTGCTGCGAAGCCATGGCTCTTCAACTGTGGGAGACTCTGAAGGAAGCCATCGTGGCTTACACTGGCCTCTCTCCGGCCACCTTCTTCACAGTCCTCGCCTTGTTCTTGGCCGCTTACTATGCCGTTTCGGGTCTTTTTGGGCCGTCCGATCCTCCTCCCAGGCCTAGGAATTTGGAGGAGCTGGTGCAGCCTCTGCCTCCGCCGGTTCAGGTCGGTGAGATTGCCGAGGAGGAGCTTAAAGCCTACGACGGCTCCGATCCCAAGAAGCCTTTGCTCATGGCTATCAAGGGTCAGATCTATGACGTGTCTCAGAGCAGGTATAATCGGTTTTTGCTTCTGAATTTTCGCCCTTTTATCGAATGCTTGTGGTTAATTTTTGGTTTTCTGAACTCATTTGGATGGTCAACGGTTGTTGGTGGCGGATAAACATTTAGCTTTATAAAAAAGTGTTACACTATATTTCTTTTCCCTTTTGTGTTGTGAATAATACTATTATCTGGGCGTTATCACACTATAGCTTTTACAAAGCTTTTGGTGATCTCTTTTTATGCAGTTAGTGATTAGTCCAAAGCTTCATCTGATATTGAATGTTTTTCAAACATATATTAAAAGTTCTTATAATTCTTCTTGATATCCTTATGGCTATACTGTTCTCTGTCGTCGGTTCTTTATTCTTCTGCTGTCATAGATGATGAATTAGGATAACTTTCATTTTTGTTTTTTTGCCCCAAATGATTTTATCCATGCATGTGACAGATGGTTCAACCAACTATGGGCACGGCGTTCTCGTTATTGAATAGGGCTAAATTTGATTGAAATATATTCCATTTGGTCGGCTAGGTCGTTTGGTCCCAAATGTCATCTTTATTTCAACGCCTGAAAAAACGTATTTCAGTGTAGTTTTAGCTGGGAATTATTCTTCTTCATGTAATTTCCCTACCTAGTGAAGTGGACGACTTGTCAAATTGTATACTTTGGGAGTATGTGACACTTATTGAACAAAAACTTTTGAACAATCTTCCGATATTTTCTTATAAACATTTACTTACTCCTCTTGAAATTGTGATTCGTGTGAGATATTTGGTCTTGGTTAAAGAATGGAAAGTGTTTTTGCAGACAAACTCCTCAGGGTTTGCTTTTTGTAGAAACAGTTCTTTTCTTTAGGAACCTACATTGCGACCTTACAGGCTTGCACTACATTGAGTAGATGCAAGTCGACATCTTTTTCTTCTTCTTCCTTTCTTGATGCAACAAACCATCCCAAAAGCAGTTATTTATTGATGTGGTTAATCATGATCGTACATATTTGTAGTTTTTGGTGAACCGTGGCTCAACAATGAGGACAAACTTCCTTAACCTTGAAAATTGAAAGCTGAAATCTAGTCACTCTTCCGAATTCAACCTTCCTGTGTTTTACTTGCAAGCCAGCATGCTATATAGTTTAATAAAAGGATAATTTATTTGATAAGTATATTTTCTGGTTTCTGAGTTTCAACTTTTAGTGTCATGGATGATTTACTTTCACAAATCAATTGTCTTACGAGAGAACACTGATGGTAGAGTTTCTCTTTTTCCCTGATATGAACATGTGTAAATGTTCCCTTGCAGGATGTTTTATGGACCAGGAGGACCTTACGCTCTATTTGCTGGCAAAGATGCAAGCAGAGCTTTAGCAAAAATGTCGTTTGAAGAAAAAGATCTCACTGGGGATATCTCTGGTCTTGGCCCATTTGAGCTTGAGGCCTTGCAGGACTGGGAATACAAGTTCATGAGCAAGTACGTCAAGGTTGGGACTGTCAAAAGCTCTTTTCCAGTAACTGAAGCTGAAACAAATGGTGAACCATCAGAATCCACTCCCGGCAATGATGGCGAGGCTGCTGCTGCTAAGTCCACCGGAGATGTCCCTTCAGAAATTTCCACTGATAAAAGCGATGAAGTCCCGCCAGGCGTCAATGCAGATAAAGAATAAAAACTCTGTCGGAAGCTGCTGAGAACAAGACTCAAGATGGACCCTGGCGGCGAATTTGTATTTGAAAGCCCTCATACAGATTTTCATTTAGCATAGGCCACTTGTTGCAATGGGACGAATGCTTGTTAGATAAATAATGATTTTCATTTAAATAATGAGTCTTGAGTGGTAAACCTCAGTTCTCATGAGTTTCAATCTTTTTTTGGGGGCTCTTGTTCCATAGGCATCCGAATGTTATTTTACATGAATAGAATAAAAAGAAAGAAAGAAAGTAATTTTTGCTTTTACAAAAAGAAAACCGATAAAAAGTCTTTTTTTAAAAAATTGTGTATAAATTATTTAAGGTATCGGTTCTATATAAAAATATATTAAATCTTTTTTATTAATAAAATTTCTAAACAGAAAATTTTCACTATATGAATCTAATTGACAACTTGACATGCTAAAAAAAAGGATAGAGTAAAGTAGAAATGGTAATGGATTTATGCCGTGGTTGATGTCTGCACGCCCTCAATGCGGTGTCGTTTAGCTGAAGGAGTGAGATATCGTTCACATGTGTAGAAATTTTGGAAGGACACGCTGTCGGGGGATTATGGGGTTTTGGGGGTTATTTTAGTTATTAAGCATTTAGATTAATATTTAAAAGTAATTAATAATTTATCTTATATGATATTTGTATTATTTAGAAAAAGAAAAATTTTGCCTTACTTTTAAATTAGAAGTGAATTTAACTCTTTTTTACAAAATTTTATATAAAAAAACTACTAATCATGATATAGATATGTCACTCAATATTTAGAGTTTTAATTTTCTATCATTAAATTAACTATTCTAATTAAATTTTAATAGTTTAAATTTATTTAAATTTTAAATATAATATAATATTTTAAATTTTTTTATTTTTTAAAATTACCTCTATCTTGCATAATGTAAAAGGTATATTAATAATATTGTATTGTAAATTATAAAATAAATAAATAATTGGTATTTATAAAAAAATATTTTAATATATATAAATTAGTTAATTAATTAAGGAGGGAATGTTATTTGTATATGATTTCGTAAGGGGAGGGGGAGGGGGAGGGGATAAATAAGATCGACACCACACATTTTCTATTTCATAGTCTCAGCTTCTTTCTTGCCCCATTAGTATACGAGGATCAAAAATCACTCGTGTGAATCATTGAGCATGCTTTTGGTCCCAAAAAAATAAAGGGAAAAAAAAAAAGAACAAGAAGAAGAATCATTGAGCACGTGAGAATAAATCTATTGAGCATTACATTGAGTTCAATCAAATTTTGTTTACATAAGATTTACACGCATGATTATGCAATTATAATTGATATTATTTATTGTTATGATTGTAGTTATATTCTTTTTTTATTTAAAAATGGTGAATAGTATTATTTCACTCACTGCTTATATATGTTCTTTTTCATGCATATTCATTGAATCTTAGAATTCAGGATGAAACATATGATTCATGGTTTATAAATAATATATGTTAATATAAATTTTATATATTTTATATTGTTAACTTTATTAACAAAAAAAATTAAGACTCAACAAATTTACAATATAACTCAATAATTAAATGTTTATAAAATATTATATTTAAATTTTAATTCTTTAATATTAAAATATAAATCTATTTTGTCAACGTTTAATTGGATAATTATTATTTAAATTTGATTAGTCAATCTTTTTTATTAAATAAAGTTGATAATATTCAATTTTTATAAAAAAAAATTAACAGTATTAAATTTAAATAACAAATAAAATATAAAAGATTAAATATATATTTTATTTGTATTTGATCTTATTTAAGGATAATTAAATAATTTCATTTATCCAACTACAATGTATAATACTATTGTTTAATTTAAAAAAAATAATCTATATATAAGGATGAGATGGATGATAGTAGGAATGTTTAAATATATCTCATATCAAGTGTTCTGACTTAGTCCCAATAATTTTAGGATGGATTTATCCCATCTTGAGAAGGATCATGACGGGAAAAAGGGAAAGTTGGGATGGGACGGGTCTCAGCTTGACCTTCAGAATTCTCGTCCCGTCCTAACCCTATTTTTTTATATAAAAAATATATTATATTCTTTTATATTTTTTATTTTATACACTCGTTTTAGGCTCTCCGATTCTCTTCTCTTACACTTTCCTTACTCACAGTTATAGGTCTCACTAGTTGCCACTCTTATACAAATATTTTTATTTACAAATATTCTTATACAGATATTTTTATTTTTCCTTACTATTATTTTTTTCTCTTATCTGGATAAATTATCATTTTATATTAGAGAAAAATGTTTATATTTAGATAAAGTTACCGTGATATTTTATATGAAACGATTTACTGAGATAATTTTATTATAATATTTTTTTAAAAAATATAATAAAAAATTTCTATCTCATCCTGAATTTATCCTAATCCTAAAATTTAAAACGGGATATAAGACACATTTTACTTCTTATATATTATATCGGGACATGAACGTATTTTGTGTCATATATATTATATTAAAATAAGACATACATGATATTGACTTATCTAATCTAATGAGTACCCTACATGATAGTATTATGGGGACCAATATTTAATTGCCTAAACCTAAAAGAAAGGCAATTAATTAATGGGTCGTCCTACACCCAGTTGTCTGCTTGTCCCTTTGATTTAACTTGTCCTAATCTTATTCCCTTCTTCCCCTTCTTCCACGCAAATGAACATTCAATATTAAATGCTACTTTCATCTCCCAATAACTACATTATAAAATTATATTTGCAACACCCCCACCGCCCTATTATTTTCATAAGTCACTTTTAACCTTTTCATCATAATTAAGAGGGACAGTTAACTTATTCTAAAAATAATAAAAAAAAATTAACTTTATATATATTAACTTGTATATTTATAAGAAAAATAGCTAAATTTAAAAAGAGCAACCGAGTTTAAAAGGTAAAGTAACATCTAGTATAGTAATATTAATTTTTAATTATATATCATATTTATAGTTTAAGATGATAGATATATTATATATAAGATTATAGATAATGTTGTGGGAAAGAAACAGTATTTAATTAAAAATGAAACAGTATAAGAGGAGCCCACATATATAGATAATGTTGTGGGAAAGAATACCTAATACATCAATCATATCTTCTAACCACTCACAATAACTAAGTTGGTGTACATAGTCCTCAAGTCCTGTCCTCCTAGGTCTCTCCAAAAACTGATCTCTAGCTCGAGAGGGTTTTGTTTATCAATAATCATGATGATGCGAGTTCAGAAATCTTCACTTGTTCAACTTGTGTTCCTCCTCTGTGTATTAGCAATACTGGTATACTGTTCAAGTTGCAGGAAAATCTCAACGAAGACGATGAAGATGGAAGAAAGAGCAAAGAGGCCGGGCTTTTCTTTTCCATTCACAGAATTGAGAAGACAAAGAAGAAGTGTGGATGATGTTAATGGAAGAAGTTACAGAGTTTCACTCACGGCAACTCCAGGAGGACCAAACCCTCTTCATAACTGATGACAAGTTAGGTACTGTACGTTATTACAGTTTCTGGTGGTAAAGCCGTAGATCTGATTACACAAGGCATATATACAAATCTGATATATATATATATATATATGCTTGATCAATATGAACATGCATGGAACAAATTAAAGTAAGTATTAATTGATTAGTAGTTTTGTTGAATTGGAAATTGCTTGTACTTAATTATATATTTAGGGGAAGGGAACTTACATGTCCGTACAATTTTGCTTGCCAGTTCTTTAATTAGAAAATGGTCCTAGTAATTAAACTTCTACGTTCTTCCCTATCCAGTTCATTAATTAAAGTTAGCTATAGACATAATTAATTAACATCTATCTCGATCATTACATAAAATTATTGTGAAGCAGAAATTATTGAGTGTTGCAGTCCATCTGAAATTTTATTTTAATATCATCATAACTTGTTTAAATTCAATTTTCTTTTTTTTTAAATATTTTAGAATTTCCTTAATTAAATTTCATGTGTTTGGAATATTTTTTTGAACTATATATGCTTCTAACTAGTTTTATTATTCTCTCTTAATTATTGATCAAGACCACTTTTTTCAAACACCGTACCATCAGAGATTAAGATTCTTAACAACCTCCATGACTTAAAAATATTAAATTTTATTTTAAACAACTTGGTAATGTTAAGAACTTTGGGTAATTAAGTTGAATGTTAAATCGTTATAAATTAAAATAACTAACAGTGGTCATAACTCAAAAAGAAAACTAACAGTAGCGTTAAGTTGAGTAAAAAATAATTATCCATTTCCACTACTACAAAAACATTTATCATGACATTATTTTACAGCATTATAAACAAAACTACCATAAAAAAAATAATAATATTTTTGTAAATAAGTTTAATTTTAAAATATTTTTAACAGTAATTTTTATTAAAACAGTCGTGAAATACACTTTTAATAGTAGTTTTCCTAAAAATGCCGTTAAAAGTATTTCACCTGAGATTAAAAAACTCAAATCGAAGTAAAAGTTATCATGGCATTTTTTCGAAATGGCGTGATAACAACTTTTAACCACAATTTTATAAAAATCTCTATTAAAAAGTCTTTAATAAAGGTATTTTTTACAAACCGCCATAAAAAGTCACCTCAAACTTTAAAAAATTTTGGACCCAATTTTACTTTCAGCCTCATTTTTTATAGTTGTATGTGATTTCATTTCTCTTTCCCACCATCACAAACTTACACAAATATCATTTTCTGGCATTTTCCCTAATTTTGGGTGCCCATCTTCATCGTTAACCTCATTCTATGTTGTCTCCATTATCATTTTCTATCGTAAAAGTGGTAATTCACTATCTAACTTCTTTATTTATTTATTTTTCTTATTTTTTTCAGTTTTTTGTTTTTTATAAACTGTAATATATCATATGAATTTTTTTTACTCATTCAACATTGAATTCTCTTGAATCTCTTTATTATCTTGTCAATAGGAGTTTGAAAATTTTCAATAATAAAAGTTATCTAGATTTTCAAGTTTTTTGTCAAAATCTGTAACTTTTTTCTAGATCAATCCAATACTTATAGTGAGACTAACTGTGGTAATTAATAATGGGTAGTGATAAATTGACCTTATTGGAATAAGCTTGAAGAGTTTCAATGAAAGAACCTTATAGATCTTTAGTTTTTCACTAAATCTTTGACTTTTTCTATCCAAATTTAGTCTAATATTTTTTATGAGTGTGACTGAAATAACTGATTGTGGGTATAGGTCGAAGAAAGCTAAAAGAATAAAAAGAAATTAAGCAATTAATGATAATTTTTATAAAAACACTGTAAAAGATTACCTTTAATGACGGTTATAAAACTGCTATTAAAAAATATATTTACAACGACGATAGAATTTACGTTATGTTGAAAGTCATCGTAAAATGACACTTTTAACTGCCGTTATAAACTTTTTTTCTAGT
The DNA here is from genome assembly GCA_037074615.1 of Leucaena leucocephala. Lineage (NCBI taxonomy): Eukaryota > Viridiplantae > Streptophyta > Magnoliopsida > Fabales > Fabaceae > Leucaena > Leucaena leucocephala. The sequence continues at coordinate 16,483,265 of CM073562.1, forward strand.
AGTATTCCCTTAAATAATATCTAAGGTTTAAACTTTATAGACAGGAAAAATTATATTGAGAGAATTACTTTCAATTAAGTTTATAAATATTCAAATATAATTTGATATATTAATGAATATTACATTTTTATGTAAAAATAAATAATTAAATAAAAGTGGAAAAAGAAAACATAAAAAAGGAACATCAAATATATGTGATGAGATTAAGGATATTAATTGAAGAACCCAAATTAAACTATTTATTCTACCAAAAAAAATTAAACGAGATTATGTTTAATTTCTAACCTTTAAATTAAGTGAAATTTGCAGGGAAGGGCGTTTTGTTGTTTTTGTTTTCTAATATTTGGGGATTGAAGCGTGTAGACTTGTATGTATTAGTCAATGGCTAGGACTAGAAATATACGTTAAGAGGAAGAAAACTGATATCTTATCCCAAATTAATATTAATTATTGTCATTTTCTTTGTTCATTAATTAATACGTAGTATGAGCATGCCAGCACACTACAATATTTTGGCTTTTTGGTTGTGGTGAATTTATTTCTTATCATTATAGAAAAATCAGATTATATAACTATTAATTTCTCTAAATTACTGTTAAAACTAAAATGCTCATTTTGAAAATAGGTCCTAGGCGATCATAAATATTAAACATTAATACCCTCTATATTTTATATTTATTATTTTTAAATTAATTTAACTAATTTATAAATTAATGTGTAATTACGTAAACCACAAGAGTATTTTAGTGAAATCAGATAATATTTTATTATAATTTATTTATTTATTTAAATTTTTTAATATATATAAATTTGTTAAATAAATTTTATATAAAGACGGGAGAAGAATTAGAATTTATAAATTAAAAATAGAATATACACATATATTGGAGCCTTCTTGCTTGAACAAGAGGCGGGAAGTTTGTGTGAGAGTCAACGTTTGACATTTTGTAGGACACATTTGGCACATACATTCTGCTTCAGACAAATCACGTATACGTCAACACTCATAAATTTTCAACATTATATTAATCTTAGATTCTTCCACACCTACATCCATCCATCTCTTATAATGCTTAATCATGATAACTTAAACTTGCTTCTTTATATTATTCCCCATTTCTAATCCTTCTTCTTCTTCTTCAGTTCCTCCGTTGATACGACCTACCACTACTAGCTATGATCAGAGCTCCAAAATATTCGCTAAAACTCTTTCTTCTTCTCCTTGTCGTTTTGTCAGAAACGCAGCGTTCATCTTCAACCTCTCGTTCTGTCGTCGACATCGGCAACGGAAGATCATCAGAAACAAACCCACCAGTACCTTCTTCAATGTTCACGAAGACTTATTCTGCTATTCTCTCCTCCTTCTCCTCCATGAAGAAGAAGAAGAGTGATCATAAGTCTAAGAAGCAGATTCATATTGGTCATGTTTCTCACAGGCTCGTCCCTTCTGGACCAAACCCTCTTCATAATTGAATCTCTGTTAGTAATTGTAGATATATGTATGTGTGTGTATTGTTCAGTATTCTGAATCTATGTTATATACTGTGATGTGATGTAATAATATGTGTGTGTGTGTGTGTGTGTTGTTTTAATTAAAATTCTTTTTGATTTCTTCTGCTGAGAGTTCTTCGACAGATTATTGTTCATTATAGTTTCAGTTCCTGTAAATGGTTCTCTCTCATGCTTCTTTTTCCGTTGGGGACTTCATTATAATATATGATATAGAAAAGGATTGATTACTAATTTATAAATTAAAGTTAGGCATCAACATCACTAAGGAGTGATTTGAGCCTTAACAAGAAAGGCAACTCTCTTTCTGCTTCTAAATATTATTATTCATCAGGATTTTAAGAAAAATAGCTTAAAATTTGTGTTTGTTACTAAAATGTTAGCACTACTACTTTTCAAGATCACCCTCTAATTAAACTTAATTCATTTTTATCCTATTATAAAAAAAAGAATTTAATATTATTAACTTTTTGCAAAGTGTCATATAATTTTAATTTTTATAATAAAAAATTTAGGTGAATTACGTCCTGATAATTCTTCAGAATTAAGGTATACTTTAAAATTTAAAAAAAATTATAAAATAATTTATTACCTATTAATGAGATTCTCATATTGATAACAATATAAATTTACAATTTTATATATTATAAATTAATTTTTTATTAACTAAACAAATTTATATTGGCGCAAAAGTGTCCTACATTTTAAACACATAAAATGTCCTATATTCAAAAGGAGAGGGAGTATATGACAAAGTCATTGAAATTATCATGTAGTACTCTTTCTAGTAGGTTGAAAAAAGGTATAATAAGACAATCAAGCTTCACAGTCCAAAACACAAAGTCAAGCAGTCAAGCTTGACCCTCCAGATATTTGCATTACTCCATTATACTGCGTTTGGCTCCACGGAACATAGGGCAGGGAAAGGGAGAGTTTTTAATGAAGGGGTGGGGAAGAGAGATAAAGAGGGAAGGGGAGGGACAAGGTGGAGAAAGAAGGAGTTTTAATCATCCCCTTGTTTAGATTGATCAATGGCGTAAGGAGTCGGGATTTTAATAATTTTTTATTTAATTTAAGAAATAATGGGAAATGAGCTAATAAAAAATTAATTAGTTTAATTCTGTATAGCATAACTAGATTATTTGTTATGATTATATTGTCGTAGGTCTAATTATTAATAAAAATTTAGCATTGTTTTTATAGTCCCATATCTCAAAAGATAATTTAAATATATTAAAAGAATTATATAAATACGACTTTGAAAATAAAAAAATAATTAAAACTTAACGAGATATATTGAAATAAGTTATTAAAAAAATGAACATTTGATTAAAATCTATATTTTATAAAGATACAAAATAAAAAAAAAATCATATAATTTTATTAAAGTTAATATTGTAAGAAATTTTTTTCACTTATCTCCTATCTAAAGAATTCTACTTTTAGAAGGCATGCTATATAAAAAGAAAAAAAAAACATAAAAGTGAAATCCTTCTACTTTTTAAAAATATTTTATCTAAATGAGGAGTATAACTAACTATTTCTCCTTGAAAGAATTTTTAAACTAAACGAGGAAAGGTTTCTCCTCTCCCCGGTAAAAACATGGGCACTCAAGTTGGAAATATTAACTTTTATATTAAAAAGATGACTAATTAAGCTATTCGTATTAGATTCTTACCTCATAGGATTAGAATCATTTTAGATTCTTTGGGAACCTGGTGTCTGGCGTGGATAGAGGTGTCGTCAAATTAGGATCTAGAGATCATACACTCTCGCAAAGAAAACATTGAAATGTGCTGATTACCCATGCATGTATGGCCCATAATTTGGCCCAAATTTTGGGATATTCAACGAAACTTTTGCCCTGTTTGAGAATTCTTACCTCTCATCAAATTGAATTGGTAGTATTTTAATTTTAAATCTAATTGATATTTTGATTCTCACAATTTTTTTTTGTTGCATAAAAATTTTTAAAATAGTATTAGATTACCTACAATCTAAATGTAGAGTGAAATATATTTTTTTTTCTAAACAATATCAATATTAGGTGGAGCAAGCAGTCAATTACTTTAAAACATAAATTTAAGTATCTAGGAGTTCGGATATCTCTTCAAGAGCCACGACATAAACTATAATAAAATAGTTCTCCTTAAAGATTGAACACGCTTCAAATAGTCATATGTTTCACCTCTTCACCAGTTAAACTCAATTTATTATAGTTCTAGTCATAACACTTGGGAAGATATCCTAATTTTTAGGTGTCTAAATTTATATTTTAGGATAATTAATAACTCATTCTGTCGAATATTAATATCTTATAAAAATAAAAGAGATTTTGCTCTATTTTATATTATAGATAACTTTAACTTTTTTTAAAAAAAAATTGTAACAAGAAGAATTAATGAGGCCCAAGTCCAATATAAAGGAAGGGGCGATAGGGGGAATTGAGAAAGCGTGGGGGCCATAAATGAAAACCCCTAAATACAAATAAGTGAAATTAAAGGGGGTTTAGGGAAACGGGAGTGAGCATAATGATGGGGAAAACCGAGCACGTGACCACTGACTCCGAGCAATGCTCCCCTGCTTCACCTTCCCTTCAACATACACGAGTACCACGCATCGTAACCACAAAATTGGTAAAACAGTAAAGCATTTATTGGAACTCATTAATTGGTACACTAACTTACTAAAAAAATATTGGACAGCATACTTTTGTTCTCAAAATGGGAACTAAAGGGTTTCTAATATATCCTTTTGCTATATGAGTATTTTTATATTTAATATATTCCATTTCTATAATTAACATTTAATCATTGTGTTATAAATGGTGATCATATAAGTTAAAATAATATCCATTATCATGGGAAGTTCTTAAAAATTAAATAATAATTAATTATCCGTGAAACTAAAATAATTTTCTTAAATTGATATCAAACGAAATCATAAGTTGTAAAGATACTTATATGGTGTTGGTTTCAAAGCCATAGCTGCTATCTTGTTCTTATTAAAAACTAAACAAAATTAATTTTTTTTATTACAAAAGGGAATATAAAGTGGATGATTATGCTTATTCTAAAGATTCCCATGATTATATGAGAGCTTAGAAAGGTCAATAGTTGAGCTTTTTATAAATAAATAAATAAATCCGAATCTTTGAAGATGCAAATAAAATAATAATAATAAAGAAACGGACCAACAAATGGCTCAAAAGGACAAGTAAAATGTAAAGAGAAGAAGAGTGAATTGAAGATCAAATGATGTACAGGGAATAGAAAAAGCAGTTGTAGAACACATCTAATGTGCACTTTAAAAAGGAAATGAAAAAAATCATATTTTTTAATTATTTAAATTTATACATAATAGTAATTACTATTAATAATTTTACTAGATATTAATATTATTTTAAAAAAATTTATTATATTTTTAAATTATGGGTAAGTTTAATTTTTTTAAAATTTTTGTCTAAAAAAAGAATAAAAAAAGATATATATAAAGCCTGTTTAAATAGGATTTTAGAAAAAGGCTAAAGGAAAAAATGATTTTTAGATAACTTTTATAAAAAAGGTATTTGGAGAAGAGTTTATGAAAAAAAATAGTTTTAAATAAATGAGTGTTTATATAGTTATTTTCAGAAATTTTTTTATTATTGATAAATTATGAAAAATGGTATAATTATTAAATATAGGAGAGAAGAGAGATGAGAGATGATGTAGAAAAGAGATAATAGATGAGAGAGAGTATAGAAAAGAGATGAGAGAAGATAGAATATGTAGAAAATAAATAAGAAATGAGAGAAGAGAGAGGGTGTAGAAAAGAGATGAGAGAAGAGATAGAGTATAGAAAAGAGAGGAGAGGGTATAAGAAAAAATAGGGGTAATATAATAATTAGTTAATCTATAAACTCTTTTACTATTTTATAAGTTACTCTAATCAGTTTATTTAAAATTTTAGTTTTAAATTATATTTTAATTTAAAAATTCTTTTAAAAAAATATAATTATTTATTTTAAAATTTATTAAAAATTTAAGATTAAAATATAGATTTTACAGGTTTTCAATCACACTTCTATATATATATATATATATAATAAACGAAGATACCCAATTCCCGGGGGAAGTTTGGCACCACGTGGGTGTGGCAAGTTAGCCTTTTTGAATGCCTGACTCGGAGGCAGGCGCACTCAAGCCCCCGACACTTCCAAGGCACAAACTCCAATCACAAGACACACCGCTCTGCTAGCAAGCAAACCTCCCAACGGATTCTTTATTCCCCGGGCTGGTTCCGCGGTTTCGGACGGACGGACCACCAGAATAATGGCCGACCCCAACTCCGACGACCGCCTGCCTCCGGGTTGGACCGTGGAAGTGAAAGTCAGGAAGAACGGTAGGAGAGACAAGGTAATTGAAGTTCGCTTTCTTGCGTTTTTGTTATGAGGGTATTTCTTTAGAAATGTGAGATCTCTTGCATTCAGTTGCTATAAGCTTCTTCTGTTTCACCGAAGTGAGATTTGAGACTTCGTTGCCTCGAAGTGGACAACATTTTGAGGAGTTGGGATGTTTATATTTCTCATATTTGTACAAGGGCATATTATCCGAGCGAGGTAGGTTTTCGCTGGTTTTTCAGAAATTTTCAAGACAGAGTCTTGATTTTTAACATATAAGTGGCTGCAGGAGAACGAAATTTCTTTGTGGCATGCATTATGGTTAAATCTATCATTTGCATGTTCTCTAAGGACATATTGTACCTTGTTTCTTGTAAATATATCAGCGCAATTGGAGGTTTTAAACCGGTATGGGATTTGGCTGTTCTTTCTCTGTGATTACAGAGTCAGAGGAAAGCAATATAGGAAGAGTATTACAGGTCCTCTCTTCTCTGACTATTTCGGTTAAGAACCTATGAAAAGGTTTTGAATGTTTGTGAACAAGCTTTTGTGTTTTGTTTTTCTCTAGCCCTTGCTTTGCAGTGTGTTAATAATTAACTGAGCCAGAAGGACATTTAGGTGTTGAAACTCTAAGTGATCATTTTCAAAGATGGTTCAACTTAAATCTTATGAAATTCATACTTATTGCAGTTTTACATTTCTCCTTCAAGTGGACTTAAATTCAATTCCATGGTAGAGGTTTCTCGTTATCTTGACAAAGCTCAGAACAAACAAGTCAGCGACATTTCAAAAAATGTCTGTCTACATATCCTTTTGTTGATGATCATATATTGTCTGTGTCATACATCTATCTGGTCCCATCAACTAATGTGGGAAAACTTTGCCTCTTTAAGCAATCTAGGTTGTAATTGAGAAAGGTGTTGCACAAGGGTTACCAGAAGGATGGATCAAAAAGACCAGAGTAACAAAAAAGAGTTCTACGATAAGAAGAGATTCGGTAAACATTACCTTATCACCTCCTTGTATTGAATAAAAATGCTTCCCAATTAGTTTTCATGTGAGCATTTTTAATATTTTGTATTTTAGCCTCTCAAATTTTACGAATTGTGATTCATATTACTATGTCTTTTGAGCTCTTGAAAGTTGAAGTTATATCTTATATTTTGAGCTGTTAATTTGTATTGATGATCAATTCACTTCAAATTATATGCTGAATCTGCAGTACTACATTGATCCTGTAAGTGGGTATGTATTCCGATCAATAAAAGATGCTGTTCGCTATCTTGAATCTGGGGAGATAGGAAGGAACGCATTCAAACCAAAAGATAAAGGCAGCATAGATATAGAATTGAAAGATGACATCTTCTCTGTAAGGGCGGCTATTATTTGAGTTCTTCCAGTTTATATGCTTACTTTAATATCTTAGGATAAACCTTAATTTCTATCTATCCATAATTTGGATCTCCTGGTGTTTCAAAATGCTCTGAACTCGCCGTTTCAATATTGGAAAAGGGAATATCCAACAGCCCAGCGCTGGCAAACAAGATGTAAAATGGACTACAGCTGGAACTGCTATGTGATTAGCTTTGTAGTGTGATTGAAATCCTTTGTTTGCTTAACATAATTCCCCCACCAAGATTTCTAGTTTGACAATCCTATTTACGATTCCTTTTTCAGTCAGCGGGTGTAGCCAAGAAACCAAAATTATCAGCTGGCAGAGTGACTCGACACGCTGTCATGGGTCAGGGCACGGATTTGGACAGGATAGTTAATGACCAACAGACTCCAAAAACTGCATGTACACGAGAATCTATGCCTCTTTCTGAACAGAATTCTTGTCAGTTTTAAGTTCTGACTTTTATCTTTCCTTTCTTCCTTTTTCCATCAATTTAGTATTTGTTCTTATCCTTCTGGGTTGAGTCTGCTGACACTAATAAATCTCTTGTTGAAACTGGGATTTCACGTAAGCACCTTCTATATTTAATTGACCAAATTCTTTCCTTTCTTTTTATGCTAAATATTTGATATTTTCTCAAAGATGCATTTTTATTCTAAGTAGAGTGTAATTCATTGTATATGCAAACACACCGGTGTACCGTTCTGATCATTAATGAATTTTGGTTTTCTCAAGTCAACAAAGACATTGCATTTAATGTGCTTTGGTTACATGTTATGATATAGGGATGATGGGCATTGAATTGACCGGCATAGTTCCATCACAAGCAGAATGTTCAGATGAAAAAGCAGGGAAGGTTAGTTTAGCTGAAAGTGATTTAATTCCCAGTGGTGCAGATGGAAGCGTGCCAGAAAAGCAACTTCCAGAAAGTTCACAGACAAAACATGCAACTGAAAAGGTTAAAAAAGGACAGGGCACATCCAAGCGCAAGAAAGAGATTAACTTGCCCCGCCGTGCTTCAAAACGTCTTGCTGGAATTCAGGTTGATCCTGTTCCAGAACTTATAACAAAGCGCCGAAATGCAGCTAAAAATTCTAGTGAAGTAGCCTTGAAAAATGAGGATAAATCTTTAGGGAGTTCTCCTAATGAAGAAACGAAAAAGCTTATTGCACATGAGGGTAGATCGGAAACCAAGCGTAAACCTCAACGTTGGATGAAAACAATGGAGTCACAAAAGTTGAATCAGAGTAAGCATTCTTGTGGGAATTTATGTGCTCCAGAAAATCTTCCGGAGAATACTGTGGAAGAGCTAAAAAGCGAAAAGGATCAAGAATGCTGTTCATTTTTGCCTCTGGGGAACACAGTTACAGTCAAAGAGCAAGTGAAAGATCCGGAGGGTGGCGCAAAGCTTGACTACTCTCTTGACTTGCCTCTTGGAGAACTGTTATCAGACCCATGTATTGCATTCGCAATACAAACTCTTACTGAAGGAACATTTGAAACCTCCCAAAACACACAGATTTCATCTGAATTAAGCACTAGCAAGTATTCTGAAACTTCAGTTTCTGCTAAAGGGGATGACAGGAAAATCAAAGTGCAGAATGCGAGTGACTGGAAGCAAGAAGGATGCAACGTGTCTTCACCACCAAAAGTCCTTGTTGCAGAACATGCCGGCGGTACTTCTGAATCCCCATTTGGTATTTCATGGATGGATCCTTGCATAGAATTTGCAGTAAAAACTCTCACCGGCAACATCCCAATGGAATATGATCCAAATAGTGAGAATTACCTTAAGCAGCAACTCGGCGCCTCGAATAACCAAGGACTCGGCGAGGCAGCCATGTCAGGTGGTAGCTTGAATAATCTGTGCCAGACCGACTATTATTGCAGCCAGTACCTTGGAACACAGAATCCTGTATTTAAACAACAGCCGTTTCTGGATCCGGCTTTACCCAATGCTAGAAGTGTTGGCATGGGGAATTCTGCTGGAGCCAGACTGCATCAATATGGTGGCGAAGATAGAAGGAATGGGTGCCAGAGATAAATTAATCAGCTTGTAACTGTACTAACTTTAAGATTGTAGAGTTAGGAAATATGTTGTGAAGAAAGATAACCAACTAAACCTTTAACCTACTTTTGGTTGTTTTTTTGAGCATGGAATCCCTGGATCTTTTGTTGTGTACATTGTTGTGGGAGTTGTTCTGAACTCGTTTCTTGTTAGCTTGACAGTAAAGTAGGTGTTCTACCTTTTCATTCCCCTTCTGCACTATATTACCATGCCTGGCATGGTCCTTCCTACTGGCTCTTCTATTAAAGACCGGAGTAATTTATAACTTAGATATATATTTTACGGTTAAAATACCAAATGTTTTAGTTTGTTCTGAGGATTATTGCAGGGTTAAAGAAGAAATTGACACAGCTGCACCAGATTACTTTGTAACTAAGGGCATATAGTTTTTGTTGTCTCGTGAAATATTATTGTGGAATACAAATGTTCCTGATGATTAAAGGAGTGTCTTTGTTTAATCAAATATAAGAGTTCAAAATGAACTCTTATTGATAGAATATTTTTCCTTAACAATGTAGATCATTTAAACTCAAAATAAAATGTAAACGAAAATCAATTATATGTTTTACAAAACTTAATACAAACTATCAACCGAGCTGAACCTAGATTCATGGGATATGAAACAAATACCAAAGCCAACTAAGAATATATCTAATAATCTCAGAAGTACAGGCTATGAAAGAACCAAGAAGTGAAGATACTTTTATGATGAAGACGAATGAAGAAACCTTAATCCTTGCGATGAACCCTTGGAGGCGTTATCATGTTCCTCTTCCCTATGCTGCTTCCTTCGCCGTCACTCCTATCCATCCCTTTCATCGGCGTCACGCCATGGTAGCTCACCGAACGTCCGATGGCGGCATGATTCATCAGCGAATGTCCCCTGGAGTTGGATCTCGTAAGCCTCTCGTACAGTGTCCATCTCGATCTTCGACTTCGCTTAGCTCTGCCTTCGTCCACCCTATCTGTTCCTGAAGAGTTGCTACTGCTCGGGCCGACGTCGTATGGCACCTGCGCTACTGTGCGATGCTGTGTTTCGCTCACTTCGCCTCTCCTGCCTCTGCCTGAGTTTTCAGATCCACCAACATTGACCTAAATCAACTTACCTTTCATTTCTTTGAACGAAACACATTACTTCATAAATTGAAATCAATATATCTACGAGAAGTTCTAAATGCTTCTCAATGAATTTCTGTGAAACTTGTAAATGTATGGGCTGGCTAAAAACAGTTGGATGCAGAAGTGAATATGTTTAAGGTTTTTATGGCCCAAAAATATACATGTTTATATGTTTTTAAAACCAAAAAACAACTTTGAAGAGTTCAAAAATCAATCTTTTAAATTAATTTAAACATTTATAGGAGAGTTGGACACTTAAATTATATCTGAGAATAATAGATGCCTTGTTCTACCTAATATTAATATTATATAAGAGAAAAAGAGATTTCTCCTTACTTCTAAATTATAGATGAGCCAACTATTTTCTAAAAAATTTTATAAAAAAAATATTTATAAAAAAATTCATATCAGCTGCAATATTTAGGACATATAAATAATGTTTTTGTCATGAATTTTATATCATCTATTGATTTATTATTATTATTATTCTATTTCAAAACTAATTTAAAAAATTAAGATATTTATCAAGAAATATTAAAAAAATATTTTAGAGTATTAAAAAAATTAAGATATCACCTTTAATTATCAAGAAATTTAAATTAATCGATTTGATGATATCAATATCACATTGACTAATGTCATGGCAATATCAATTCTCATAAAAAAAAAATGGCAATATCAATAAGAAATATAAGAACTATAATAAATTACATTGAATCAATCCCTTTGCTCATTTTTCAAACACAGGAGCAAACCAAGTATAAAAATATTAGATTAAGTTGAAAAAAAAATTAAGGAATCAAGTGCTATAATCAATAAAATAAATAATTAACTTGTCAAAATGATTGGGGAGCCTTTCAGGACAAAAAAAAAATTGTCTATTGAGTTGATAAACCCTAAATTCTGAGATTCTTAAGCATTGAACACTTTATAGCCTATAGTAAACGTGGAACCTTACGTTATAGCTTATAATTGTTGTTCAATTCAGGGAAATTTCTCGCATAACTCTGACGTGTGTTCTTAGAAGTGTCAAATTGTTCATCAAAAAATTCATCACAATGTACGTAATTACCTTCACTTTATTCGTTCCATTCATTAGCGTTCAACTGAGTCGGCATTCCGATGGCCACTTCGCCGGAATCTGATTTCAGATCTGCCGGACAAAGGGGACAAGTCACATGAGAAGCTAACCAGGCGTCGATACACTCCAGGGGAAACACGTGGTTGCATTTTGGTATCAACCGGAGAGTTTCGTGGTCTTCGAACTCGCTCATGCACACTGCGCATTCGAGCTCTCCTTTTCCGATCTTGTAGTTTTTGACGGTGGAATACACGAGGATCGGGAATGTCTCAAGCACTTCCCGGTCGATTCCTCGAGAGCAAGAACACCGCCAACTTACGCCGTCACGGACACTGGCCAAATGGTTTTGGCCGGCGAACATCAACGCGGTCCAGTAATTGAGGTAGATCGAAAAGACAGTGAGGAAGACGACAGCGCATACGAAGGCTGTTGCCTTAACAAAGGTCGAGAAGTCGACTCCACCAGGACTCTTCGACGGCAACGGCGAGGGTGCAGTAGCTGAGTGTGGAACGGGCGCCGGCGGAGACGTACATCGTCGCTAAGAGATGGAAAAGTAGGCGGTGAGACCATTTAAGTAGGCTGGAGTGAGATCATCTGGTTTCGATAATTTGGATTCAGGAGTTCTCAAAAGTGATCAGCGTCGTCTGAACTGATTTTGAGGTTGAGGCAACAAGATAAGCAAAAGGATTTCTTGGAGAAGACGGCTGTGATTTATGGACACTAACAATAATTTGATGAATTGGACCCAACGGTTTTATTTATATTTTTTGTTTTCATTAATCATTTAATTAGATTAAATGGACTTAATTAAGAATTAAATAAGCACATTAGTATGATTTACATTTTATCTGGCAGTTCTAAGATCATAATTCTTTATTACCTTTATTGAGAATTGAGGAACTAGGGAATGTGCTAGAAATACACGCTCTGTAATTGACAACTAATAAGTAGTATTATCAATCTTAATATATCGAGTCAAAAAACTAATAAACATAAATTATTATTAAATTTATTACAAAATTGCAGTGTTGTCAGGCGTGACTATGAGCCCAGTCTTGCCCTAAATATTTGGGCGCTGCCATAGGAACCATGCTCATCCCTGTACCGTTTATGTTTATAAAATAACGGCTGATTTTAATATAACTGTAATTGTAATGTATGAGAATAATTATCTTAATATAAAAATATTATGTATCCAACAATTCATACATCACAAGGTTTATTTACTTCAATAAACAAAATTCAATGGATTTGTGCATCTGCTTGTTACTTTTGATTCATGAAAGAGACAAAAAAAGAGAGTTAAGTGTTCAATTTATTGAATTTGTTTATAGAAACTAAGGATATATTTGGCATGCGAAAAGAAATAATTTTTTTACAATAAAATATATAATATCTATTACATGATTACTATTAATGTTCGTTGTTTGTCTCGGAGATTTTTTTTTTAAATATATATGTACCATTATCAACTATGATGTGGATACATTATGATGATAATACTTGAATATAAATAATTAAAAAATATTTTAAGAAAAACAATATATATATTTTTATAAATAATTAACTTATATAATTTTTTAATGTATGTGAATTAATTAAGTATTTTTTATATTTATAATAGGAGGGAGTAATGCAAAAAATTGATTCATTAGTTTAAATAAATGAATATACTCTTTCGTACAATTTTCAAGTAAAAAAACTAATATTAATAAATAGTAGCGCAACACCCGCAGCCACAATCTAATTGATCAAAGCATCTAAACGAGTTGAATTGACATCAATGGTATTAGCTTGGTATTTAATATAAAAGTTAAATTATTTAAGAAAAATAATTTATAAATATTAAAAAAATTATTTAGATTAGTTATTTGCTATAAATATACATTAATTTCTATAAAATATCTTTTTTAATTATGCAAATAAAAATTCTCTTAAAGAAACTTTGAGATGCTCATTTAATATTATTTTAAATATAATTACTTCTAATAGAAGGATATCTATATTTAGAAGAAAAAAAAGTTTGAGAAACATTATAAATTTACAACTCAAGGAGTAACATTATGAATTTTTATCTCAAGGTGAACCAATACATGGACTAGTCTGGTGTGGCATGTACACATCTGATAGAGGGCAGTGTGTGTGTAGAATCACGTCACAGAGAACTTTGGTAGAAATCGTATCAGATATATTTGTACACATCAGGTTGATCTGCGATCATAAGCTGTTCTTTTCCTTTTTCTTCCCCAACGACTGAGTCATTTACATTCCAATTTGGACTCAATAAAGATATAAACGGAATGGTTAAACCGCTAAATTTCACTTTAAGATCCTCCTAAGCAGGGCCTGAACCCATAGCACCATCCCGAACTGTCAACATTTCAGTCCTCTTACTCCTCTCCATCACTTCCACCAACCACTCTACACTTCCCTTTATCCCCTTTCTGCAATATTTTAAAACAAAACCCATTTATACAACTTTAGTGCTTCATTGTTTGGTATGTGTAAGTAAATGGATCATTACTAATCAGATGCATTGGACAATAGACTTCCTCCTACTTACCCATCATAGCCTGACACAGCTTCAAACATGTAAACTCTTTCACCCAGCTTTTTTAGATCTAGGTAACGACCAAGTTCTTCAGCTGAAACTGCTTCAGGAAGATCCTACAAATACAATAATGTGAATAAGGGAGCTCCCACAGAATGCATACATACACAGAGAGGGCAATGGCAATGGCCTATCAATAAGGAAAGGTGACGAAGATCAAAAGAGAGCTTGAGACGCTTCCTTGAATGAAAGATCAAAAAAGGAAACAAAGCAGTCGCCAAATTCTGCCTTTTTAAAACTACGAAAATAAACAAACATCTTGCGCTCATACAGTGCCTATTGCCTGCATAGGCACTGGCACCTCAAAGTTTATGGGAATTCATGTACGGCAATACAAAACACTAGATTGTATCATGTATAAGAAAACACTGGCGCCTCGTGATATTTGAATGGTCATTATCCAATAAACAAATATTGAACCAAGGAATCTGCTTATGACGTGTTATCGCGTATAAGGTTATATAGCATTGCAAGAGGGAATAATTACTCTCACCTGCTTGTTTGCTAATATTAAAAGAGGGGCTCCTTGTAAATCCTCGTGCCGAAGTACCTTTTCTGATATACAAGTCAAAGTCATTATATCATCAATGCTTTTCCAGATTCAGTATTATTGCAATTGCCAGCAAACACCTTAGACTTACAGTACTGTAAATTTATAAACTACAATATAAAGATCAATCTTACTAACCAAGTGCAGACTTTGCATCTTCAAAGCGTGAGGGACACGCAGCATCTATAACAAATATCACAGCATGCGCTTCTTCATAATATTTCTCCCATATTGATCGAAGTCCAGACTGATAGAAACCTTGCATCAGTATCTTATAACCCAAAATAAAGGAGAAGGAACAGAACAAAATAACTGACAGAAGAGCATGAAAAGTAAATGCGCTTTGCTCGAAATGATACATACTACTTATGGTTATGGCCACATACAAGCAAGCAGGCTCACCGAACAAAACTATCGCATTGATGACATTATAATCGTAATGGGGAAAAATACAAAACAAAGAAAAGATAATAGGCATCAATAGGGGAAAAAAAATAGAAGCATGGTGTGCACAAACAGAAGTCCTTTAGCAATAACAAGGTTAACAAACTTGAGCTTCAGACAGGGATAGGTGATGCCCATACCTGGCCTCCCAGGTCCCAGAATACAAGTTTTGCATTTGATACTTCTATCCGGCCAATGTTTAGTCCAACAGTTGGAACAATTCGATCAGGAGGAAGTCCTTCTAAGTTCGAGTACGTTGATTTCAACTTTTCCAATAAAGTCTACAGATTTATGAATAACAGCACAATTCAGAACAATGAAAAAAAAAGTTTCGGAATTTGAAAATACAACAATTGAAGGCCCATTACCGTTTTCCCAGACTTGTCAATTCCAAGAATGAGCACATGAAACTCTATCTTACTGAACATATACTTCCAAAGTCCATAAAACAATGTAAACATGGCTTCTTGTACAAGCTTTCTGTGTATATTATCTCTGACTCTCTCAACCTTCAAGAACATAAGAATACAAAGCTCATTCCATGTTACACGATAGCTCATCTGATCAACAGTTTGATATCTTGAATGCAAAACTAAAACGTTCGGCTTTCTTGTTCAAGTCAAGGTTGTAAGCCATAGATGCATGAAAATAGAGGGGAAAGTCTGATTGAACATGCTTAGGCAGTTAACAGGTGGTCAATCGGTTCATCCCCGTTTAATTATGAATATCCCCTATCATTAAAGTGTGATATTAGCAAATTTATATGCACAACTTGATAATGCACCGACAACTAGATTCAACTTTACCTCCAAAAAATAAATTATTTGCAATCAAACGATTTCAATCTGCATGTAGATAATCAAGGATTCTATACTTGATCTTAGTGGCAATCCATGCACAATTTGAATCCTACATTCATGATACAGATAGCCGTGCTCATATAGTCATGCTAAGGCAGATATTCGAACCAAATAAAACTAAGTTCAATAGATTCAATAAATTCTAAACAGAATTAAACCACAAAGAATCACAGAAACAGATCTAAGAACAAAGTAAGTGGAAAGATCCCATGATTGCGAGTCAATTTCATGAGAACAACCGAAAAGCTTCCCACCCACACCAAAAGTATAGAATTTAAAAGTGAATCATTTGCTTTTGAAAAACGAAAACCAAACTTGATACAGATATAGCCCAAAGGAGAAATCATGCATAATCAATAAATGACAGGTGATTGATATACGCAGTCTAGTCTGCAAAAAAAAAATCTAAAATTATAATATGAAATCACCGGAACTAACGAAAATTATCGAATTAAACGAGCAAAATAGCACAGATTCATACGTACAGGCCCGACTTCCTCTATTTCCGATCTTCGGCTAAACTGGATTGATCCCACCAGTTCTCAGGTCTCTGAAGTCGCTGTGTTATGAGGCCTTTTAGAGTGCCTATATTGCCCTCTTGTGATTTTGACAATTACAGGAGTCCACATTTGGAATCATGCAAAACACATCGTTTTAGAAAGATTAAAGAATCGTGACCGTTTGTTTTACTATCAAATTGGCCGTTCGATCCAGGGAATTTCTTAACTCTGAAAATTGCTTTTATCTAAAAAAATGTGAATATTTTAGTCTCTTAATTTATTCATATATTTTAATTTTATTTATTAACTTTTTTAAATCAACCTAATTGTTACTTCTTCCGTCAAAAAATAGTTTCTTAATTTTAGCTTGCGTTACATTTATTTATTAAAAAATAAAAATAAATTTAATAGCATAAATTAATTTTAAAAAAATAATTAATATTTTAAAATAGTTAAAGAGCTCACACAATATAAGTTAGATAAAAATTTATATTTTTATTAATAAAAATATAAAATTATATTAATTTAAATATTTTAGAGTACTCATCATATTTTTAAAATTAGTTGAAGATATTAATTATACTATTAAATATTTTAGAATGCTGATTATATTTTTAAAATTAATTTAAAAAATTAATTATATATTTAAATATTTTAAAAAATAAATTATTTTTTTAAAATTAATTTGAACCGTTAGATCCACTTTTTGACTGACTTTAAAACTTAAAAAGAGAATTTTCATTTTCAAGTCAATATAAATAATTTGTTCTTGGATTTCTTATTTTTATAAAAAGGTCAGCTTCTCGTTCATTGGGACCACCACTGTCTCAGTGGATCTATGTCCAAATAGGATATTTAACCCGGGAGAAGGGTAGTATTGGAAATAGAAAATTCCTAATCGCGGCGAAGAATTCTGGCGCTTCAAATTGCTGTTTATTGAGCAGTTCGACCAATTCCAGCAAAACGCGGCAATTCATTCTGTCATTGGTACATGTTCTATTTCAGTTTTTCCTAATCGTTTCCTTTGCTCAACAATCAATTTGAATTCTCCACTCCTTCACCCTCTTGTTTCTCGAGAAAATTGCAGGAAAATTGAATTTTCCCTACGAAGTGGGTTGGATCATGGGATAGACTCCGATATTGTGAACTTGATCGCATGTCTTTCAAATTATCGTTATAGTTTGATAGGGGATCTGGATATATTTTGTTTGATTTAATATTCCATTTCCTTATAAGATACTGATAGGAAGTCAAATTTATTTTCGCCTATGAAGTTCACTCGAATCAAGATTTTAGGTTTACGGTTCTGTGTTCATTCTTTGCTATTGTTGGACGATGCTGAGAAGTCTTGAAGCTGGATTCGAGTATTTTGCGTTTTTAACATAATAATTATAATGCATTTGCTTCTTGCTTGTGGAGTCATTTATTTTTCCTTTTCAATTCAGTGGCATAAATGTCGCTTTCATTGACATACTTGAATGAAATTTTCAGTGGCAAAAAAAAATGAAATTTTCATTTCTCAAAGGATTGGGATTTGATGGTGAATTGCGCCTATAAACGAAAGCTTAGAAAATGCTGTCCAAGCCCTTAGTACCGCAAATATTGGTGGGACTAAAATTTATTCATTCATCATCTATTCTGTCTGCCCTTCAATAAGGAAAGCCTTTCTTCAGACTATCGATTTATTGTTATAGAAAATTTTAGATTAATTCAAACATAGTTTAGAGGTTCAGATTCCAATCAAATTGGACAACAACCCACAAGATCCATTGAGTTAGTTGTATGATCATGCAGAATTGTAGAAGCGAAGAACAAAGGGAGCATCATTTATAATTATGATGACTGGAATAGTAAACATTGTTTATCTTCCCTTTTTTGTATGTTTGTCACATTAATCAATGATGCTTTAGCTATCAACCCTTTTCCTTAATATTGATGTGATCAACCAACTTTTATCATCTTCATCATGGTGGCACTCTGTTTAAGAACCTATCAATATGAGATGGCAGCACTAGATTTTGTCTTTTCCCATGGCTGCTTTCTTTTAGTGAAATTTCCCCTTGCTTCATCAAATCTAAGCTCCCATTTTCTATCTCTGAATTTTAAAGAACTTAACAAATGAAGTTCTTGTATTTTTTTCAGTTGTCCAAGCCACATGGAGATTGATTTGCATGCTCATCTTGTTTGAAGAGTTCATCCATCTACCGAAATGAAGTAATAAAAGCATTCTGCGTTTTTCTTTCTGAAGAAGATTGACTCGCATGCTCATTGTGTTTTGCAATTTTTTGGTGCTTTCTTGTTAAAGATTGCCTACTAGAAATAGATAAACTTATGTTTTAAAGTATGCATGTCATGAATAACAAAACAATTTTGCGGAGCTGACTTTGGTGCTTTCTATTTTGTTTCTGTTTGAAACAAAAAGAGACAACATAATATAAGTGAAACTAAAAAGACAGATTGCAAATGTAATGCAAGAAAGGTACATGATTTTTAATAGGGACCTGTAAGATTCAGGAAATGGTCCTAAGTTGCCTTGATTTGCCAAGACCAAATTATTCTGTATGTTGGAGAACACTGAAGCTCTATTGCCCCTGTGATTTTGTGAAAATGAAATTAGCTATTGAAGTCAAATAATGGTAATAAAGGAACTTTTGTGTTTCTGGTCTTGAAATCGTATTTCTGAGAATGGATGAGAACTGTGATAAGTTATTGATTGGTAAACTTATTTGTGTTATGCTGTTTGGGAGATTTACTATTTCATCATTTCCCAGATTTTACAGTTTGTGTTAAGTCACATTGGATGTTGGAAATATGGTAAATGCTATGGTCAGTGGTATGAAATATGCATTTAGATTGTAGGGATCTGCACAGTTTTTTGTTTATATGCACGTGCCAAATATTCTTAATATCATGAATCTTGCATTTGTTATCTCAAAACAGGGGCCGTGTAACATGGAATGAGGCTAACCTTGAAGAGATTGAGACAAACAAACCTGTGAGGCAGAAAATTACCGAGCCTAAGACTCCATATCACCCTATGATTGATGACGATGGTATGTAGGGAGGATCACTAGAACACTTTAACTGCATGCTTCTTCTCCATCTTCTTGCACATACTGGATTAAGACCATTTGTAACTGTATGTATCTGGGTATATACATATAAAAATGATATATATCTTTGATTTTGGCAAGTTTCTGAGTATGTTTAAAGCTGGTGTTGCATTTATTGTTCTTGTAACAAGTATTTTCCAATAAAGTCATTCTGCCACGTAATAAAAATCTAATGGCTCCTTTACATGGTCTGATTTCTAAATGCTACAGCGTATTGATCTAGTTGTTTGGTTATGTAGTTGGATGCAGATCCATATCTGTACCTTTTTTCAGTCCCACATTCTATATATCATGTGCAGCTACTAATCACCTAAATTCCTAAATTTTTTAGATTCTCCATCACCTAATCAAGGAGGCTTTGATTCGTGTATTGACAATAACAATATCACAGTGGTAGCTGAAGATGGAGCGTCTTGTAGCAGAGATAGAACTGGACGATCTGGTGGCTGGACATCATCCGAGGATGAATCAGATGCACAAGATGAAGGTTTTGCCTTACTCTGTATAATCTGATTTTGTCCAAAAATAAACAGAAGAAGAAGCTTTATTCCCTATCCAAAGTTTAGATCTTTATCCAAAATGGTTCTATTATGATGAATCCTTGTTTTTACAAGTACTTCAAACAGTTTAATTCCCATATCATAGACCCTTAACCAGGCATGAATTGATTTAAGTTTGAAAAGATCATGAGTTGAAGACGAGCAATTGCATCTTATATGTAATCTGTAGATCCCGCCTAGAGAATCATGAAATTTGGGGTTCTTAGATAACAATGAATGATGCGTTGGGTCGAGAAAATTGGATATCTGGTATCCATTAGCGTGTTCCTATTAGCTGCTGTGAAATTTAGAACATTTTAAAACCCATATTTATTTGTCTGGAGAAATTAGCGATAGTGGGTCTGTTTTGTACTTTCATATTGACATATTACTTGCCCTACTCTAACCTTGAACAGATCGGAGCCAGAGGTTCAAAGAACACAGAAAAGCTCACTATGATGAATTTTTCAAGGTCAAAGCGCTGCGGCAGAAGGGTTCTTTGCTGGAGGAAGAAAGCGATGAAGATAACATTGAGCTTGGTGAGAAGGAGAATTGTGACTCGTCATCACTGAGTGCAAGTCTGGAAGGGATAGACATTGATGGAAAGAAAGACACACACCATTCCCCCAGCTAATGAACGGTTCTTGGACAGTGATCCGCAAATAAAGCCCTCTCCCTTGTTTTGGTCTTTTATTTTGTGGATAAGAAATAACTGTACGATTCACTTGTATTCTGGGTATACAATATGAGTGTAGATTTTCATTCTTCATCCACAATGATCATGGATCATTCCAAACTATAGCATGATCATTTACAATATTTTAGGGAATTTGTTTGTGGGTGTGAGATTGTTTGCATGGCTCTAAAATGATTTAGATGGGGCGCTTGAAAATATATCCTCCTTAGGATGGAGAATGTTTTCATTGCAATTTCAGATTCTGCTCGGAAAAACTGAAAGGAAGTGTTCCTCCTTATTGGTTCCTAGAACTGAAAAATATGAACCAACATGAGTTAGTCTATCGCTAGGCTATACCCGCGTAGTTATTTGCCCTAGTTATAAATATTGAAAATACTTTCTAAATACTTAAATCTTCGGATACCACGTGTTACAATTTAGATGTAGTTTTTCCAACTAAGATTTTAATTTTACTTTTTTAAAAATATTAATATTAATATTGATGATAAACATTTAGTAGGATAGAATTTTTTTTATAAAAATAAGTTTTAAAAGTTTATTATAGAATTGATATATATTTATTTTATAATTTAAAATAAAATTATTTAAAATATTTTTTATAGCTTGAAAATTATTAAAATTATTTAAAAATTTTATAATTTAAAGTAAAGTAGTTTAAAATATTTTATTTTTATTTTTTTTAGTTTTATTTTTTAATTTTTTGATAGAATTAAAATAAATTAAAATATTAAAAATAAAAATAAAAATTATTTTTATTATATTAAATAAAAAAATATTTAGATTCTATTTCTATCTTTACCTTCTCACCTACCAAACGTCTTCCAGGTGGGAGGCTAAAGAATAATGGAGAGGTTGATTACTTGTTTACCGAAAAAAGAATAAAGAAGGATTCTTACATGCCCACCATGAAATAAATATCTAACCCAAGTGTGGGTCCCACTTCCATCCCCAAAAAAAAAGAATGCAGTCACCAAATTTGCTGACTCACTCTTCCCCAAAAGCTAAGATATTTTCCTCCGCCTTCTCTTTCATTCCACAGATGGCCCTCTTGGGCCCCACATACTCAGCCCATTCAAGTAGATAACTCTCTTGATCGTGACGTGCTATTCAATACATCCATGCATTTAGAATTTACTATAATTTATTAAAGTATTATTTATTCCTAGATTGTTCCTTCGTTTTCTTCAAGGAAAATAATATTTAAAACTTTTCGCAGTTAAAAAACTTCAAACAAGGGCAATGTCTCAATCAATCAATCAAATATTTCTATATCAAAAAAATCAATCAAATATTCGAAAATATCTAAGGGTTATGGATCAAGAAGATAAAAACGTCATTTCGGATCAATTTACTAGTTGTGTACCTCTTTCTACTTCTCTCCAGCTCTCCACATTCCGTTTCTTTGACCGCTAATCTTCGTTTTCGTCGTCGTCGATGATGGATTCACTGGAGGAGCACGTACCGACGGCGGCGGCGGCGGCTGAAACCGCGTCGCTTTGGACGGACGAGAAGCATGTGCAGTTCTTGAACTCCATAGAAGCCTCTTTCGTCACCGCAATGCTCGAAAACGGATCTGGCTCAATCCACCGTCTCCGCCGTCACTTGCTTGACGCGTCTGAGTCCACGTCGGATCTGAATCCCCACAGCACCGCCTCCGTCAACCATACGGTTTCAGGTAATCTTCGCGCTTCCATCTCGTTTATTGTTCTCTCTCTGGGAGATGTTTAAGGCCGCGTTTGGTTCCGCATTCGATGAAACTTAAACTTTTTCCGGGAGCGGGGAGGGAGTGGTTGTTTTGAATGCATCACTGTTTCATGCTCGGTAGGTGGCGTGGAAAGTGTTAGCTGGTTTTTAGCTTTATACAACTCTGAAAGCAAACAGAACTTTACCATCTTCATTTCTTTTTTAATTTTAAATAAAATAAATAATTTATTCACCGCTCTCTGAAGAGTTATTGACTCAGTTTTTTATTCTCATGAAAATAATCGCTGGATTTAAATATAATTCCTCTTAAATAATAATTAATATGTGGAGAATTTATAATATTTTTTTATAAATACTGTTACTATTTAATGAGAAATGTGATAGGTGGAAGAAGCAGAATGAGAGGGAGACGAAGCATGGGACGAAGATCATTTCAGGTCGCCAACCCTTGCGAGGATCAGGTATGCAACCTCCCTAAATATTAATCTTAATAAATAATTAATTAATATGACAACGATGACGTAGGAATTAATATTTAATAATTATATATATAATATAATTGAACAGTGAAGTTTGGGAAGAGATCAATCTTACGTGTACGTATGTGTGTTGAATGTATACTTACGAATATGGATATTATTTTATGACACTATTGTAGGACTTGGACGCCAAGTTTGATTCAATAATTAGGCATTTGTCACTTCACCCTTATGTTTAAATACTCCTAAATTATGATCCTTTCAATCTTTGTTTCCTTTTACTCGTTCTCTGTATGTACAGTTCATGACATATTTTGCCTACCCGAAATTACCAAAATTAATAGGACTTTACCAAGAAGTGACCAAAATGTGGGTGATGCATATATTCTCCTTACCAACTCCCAAAATATAACTTAAGCACATGTGTTTCCAAAAATTAAAATTGAGACTAAGAATAATAGGATTTACTAAAGGTCTTATACTAATAAATTAATTATATATTTATTTAAATATAATATTTTTGAGATATTTTTAATTAAATAAAATATATATATATTTGACATATATTTTTTTTTTAGCTATTTGACATAGAATTTGCAGTAACAAGATAATGGTCAGATAGAAGTTTTGCGCAAATTTATGTAACAACATATATAAATATGAGTGATCTTATTACCAGAAGCAGACAAGTGGGTGATTTGCAATATATATATATATATATATATATATATATATATCAAAGTTGGTAGATTTCTATAAATTGAAAAAATCTGTACCACAAGAACCAATGGGTGATTGACATGTGTACCTAACAGGTGGTCCCACAGATTGAAAGCGGACAAGATGATATTAGTGATGAGGCAGAGCAGGCAAGTACTATCTGAGTAGGTTGCATGACAAGACCCTGGGATCCTCCTCTTCTCTTCTTTTTGATTTTCTTACAGCATTATCTTGTTGCTCAAGTTGTTTTTTTATTTTTTGTTTTTACTTCTTTACGTTGTATTTTCAAATTATCAGTTTTCCACAATACTAGCTCTTCTTATAATCCTTTTCCTATTATTTGGTTAGCTCTAAATGAATTATCTTGTTACACCGTTAAAATGAATGGATTGTTTATTTAATATTTAAACTCTTATCTTGTTTATTATAACACAGAATACAGAATCATCGTTTTAGATGAGTTATGTTCATTGAATTGTGTACAGGTATATATGGTATCCATGCTCTAATTTCAATAGGTTAGAAATCGAGACTCGTGTAACTTCTATCTAGTAATTAGTCATTTTTGTAAGATACCCTAAAGTTATGGTTATGAATGGCCCGAAGATGCAAAGGAATTTCTTACAACAAAAATGGCTAAATGGAACAATACAAAGGATGAAGGATCAACTTATATACAACAAAGTCACACCAAACTTATTGGTGATTAATATATATAGATAATTTACCAGTATAAAGTCTTATTAATTTTTTTAAAATTTTAAATTTGATTTTTTTAAAAAAATATATACATTGAGAAGAGTAATTATAAATTTTAAAATTAAGATATTTAATAAAAGGATATTGTAAATATTGTAAAAAAAAAGAATTATTGATTAGTGGGTAACCTTTGTTTTGTTTTTTTTAGACCAGCTGAAGAGATTTCATTACTCAAAATGAGGCATAAAAGGTCTTAACAAACGATCAGAAAGTGCAATAGCTCTACACCTAACATCGATCTCCTCAATGATTCTAATATGTTTGTGACATGGACCCCGAAATCTGAGCTCTTTGTTACGTTATTCAAACTTCAAAGGCACATATCAATTCTAGAGAGAGAGATAATTATGAAATGCAAAATTTGGAGAGGGTGCCAGAATTGGTTAAACAGACGAGGAGATTGCCATAATTGGTGCCCTCAAAATGCTCGCACCAACTCACTAGTAAAGAGATAGTTTATAACACATAAATTTACGAGTTTAAGTATCATTATGATATGAAGATTTTTGTGAAAGGCAATATATAAATTGTTTTATAAATATTTTTTGAATTTAAAAGTACACACTGATATTGTGGTAAAACTCTCTAGACCTAATTCCTCTAAACATTTACTTACAAAAAAAAATAACAGAATTTAATAAAAAGGGTTAATTTCTTATTGTATACTAAATTAAAATTTAAATATTTATAAAAAAATTATCACATTTAATATATTGACAGTTTGTAAAACATAATTATTTTCAATAATAGAATATCTAAGTACTAAAAATTAAAAAAAAATATATGAGAAGTAAAATCTTCTTTATTTTGGAAGAAAATAGTGGCATAGGAGAGTAGTCCAAACCAAATTAATGTAGTTTAGTTTTTTGATACCCTTATGGTTTCATCATTTAACTCACAGTCTGCAAGACCCTAAACTATAGAATTGAATCTGTCTCAAATTTTTGAGTTCCGACGAAATTATAGTACTTTCAGCTTATTTAAAAAGAATAAAATATAAATAGTAGATGAATATATCCAAAAAAAAACATGAATAGTAGTAATTATCCAAAGCCAGCATATGACTGAGTCAAATTTACATCAACGATGCTTCAATTAATTTGACCATATGACTTCTCTTGATATTAATAAATGCATGCTTTGCTTCCCCAATCGTTTAGCATATGATCCATATGGTCCTTTGAAAAGGCAACTTTGTAATACAAATTACAAATGGGTCACTATATATATATATATATATATATATATATATATATATATATATATATATGTTTTTCAGAATCTTTCATAAAATAACTCCGTTTAAGAAAAGTACTTCCTAAAAGTTCCAATAAAATCCCTATCTTCGTTTTCCTTCAACTTTTCTGTCTTCTTTAAATTTTAATATATTTCACGGTATTTATTTATACTGACAATCGACAAAGCATTGATAATGGATATTGACGATAAAACGATGTTCCCCGTATTTAAACCCAAAAAAAAGTTACTGTTTTCCTAATAGAAGAAATTATGAAAAAAAAATTGCATGGGGTCTGAAATATTACTATTATATTAATGAATCCATGAATTGATCATAGGCCTATAGGACTGTTTAGATAATATTTTAAAAATAAATTTATAAAAAAGTTTTTGAACAATTTAAAAAAAAAGCTTTTAGAAAAGAATTTATAAAAAAAATAATTTTAAATAAATGAGTATTTGGATAGTTATTTTTAAAAATATTTTTATTATTAGTAAATTATAAAAAATAGTATGAGTATTAAATGAGAAAAGGGGAGAGAGGGTATAAGAAAAGAGAAGAGGGAATGTGTAAGAAAAAGTAAGGGAGAGTGTATAAAAAAAGTTGGAGAGATGAGAGATAGTGTAAGAAAAAATAGGGGTAATATAATAATTGGTTAGTTCATAAGTGGTTTACTGTTCCATAAAATACTCTGACTAACTTATCTGAAACCTTAATTTTAAACCATAATTTAGTTCAAAAACCCGTTTAGACAAATATGACTGTTTATTTTAAAATTTTTCCAAACTAAAATTTTGCCGACTTTTAAAACCTTGGTTTTATAAAAATTAAACAGGCACATAGAACATCAATACCTTTATTAAAAAGAAATATTTGTTATTGGATAAATATATAATCAATAAATCAAATTAATTTTAAAAATATAATTAGTATATTAAAATATTTAAAGATTTAATCAGCATTAAAAATTAATTTTAGAGATACACTTTACACCCTAAAATATTTAAATTGTTATAATTTTACCCATTTGTCAACATAAACATAAACTTTTGTTTGATATATATTATATAATTTTTTTTATTTTGACACATTATTATTTAAAAAATCACATATAATATTATTTTAATAAATTATATTAAATAAATTATAAATTTTTTCAATATTTATATATAAATTTTATATAATATCAATTTTAAAATTTATTTAATATTTTTTTAAAATAATAGGATGCATAAGAGTTCTTAAATAATAATATATTAAAATAAAAAATTTAAATAATATGGATGGGACAAAAGTTTATATTTTTATCGGTAAAAATATAAAATTATATTAATTTAAATATTTTAAAATATTAATTATATCTTTAAAATTAATTAAAATATTAATTATATTATTAAATATTTTAAGATACTAATTATTAAAATAAAATTAATTTAAAATATTATATGCACACTCAGCCAACGAAGGTCCTCCGCTTGTGCTTGTCCCTTTCCATAAGGAGATTTTTTTTAGTTTGAATAAAATCTCACCTTTTTTATTATCTCCCAAAAAGTGTAGAAGTTTCTTTAGATGAAATGAGTCGTGTTGGAAGTTACCAAACGGTAAATATCAGGATGTGTGCATATCCCACATACATCCACACACACCAATATATACTTTATTAATTGATAGAAGAAATTAAATTTTTTCAAGTAATCCATCAATTTTTGTGATTTTTTTAAATATTCATTATATTTTTATAAAACACAAAATGTTCTCTACATTTTTTTAAACGATAAACTTTAGAATTATTCATGGATCTTCAACTTCAAAGGATTTTTAGCCCCTAGATGTTTGTCTTAATTTTGATAAATTTTGTTAGATCTAACTTATTTAAAT
This sequence comes from Leucaena leucocephala, assembly GCA_037074615.1. Classification (NCBI taxonomy): domain Eukaryota; kingdom Viridiplantae; phylum Streptophyta; class Magnoliopsida; order Fabales; family Fabaceae; genus Leucaena; species Leucaena leucocephala. The sequence continues at coordinate 16,510,913 of CM073562.1, forward strand.
TATTTTTATAAAATTATATATTGTAAAAAAAAACTAACTTTAAAAGCAAAAGGGAAGAGAGACAAGGAAAAAAAATTATTTATAATCTTAAATATCTCAATACAAATCACACAGAGGTATAACTTTACATGTCAAATCAAAATATTAAATAATAAATAATCATAATGAATAAAAATAAAAAATTGTTCAAAAAAAAAATGGACATCACAATTCATTCATATCCATCATGACATGTATGAACCATATATACATGAATATGATAATGCATGTGAACCAAAAACAAGTAAACGGAAGTTTCTCGATTCCAGCCTTTTCCTTTCCTTTTCCTCCTCGTTTCTCTCTCTTCCTCCATTTTCCATTTTCTCTCACCTTAATAAATTCTTATGAGAACGTTCTAGAAATACTCTCTCCATTCCTCCCTCCCTTCCCTCCTTTCTCTCTCCTCCTGGCTACGATGCCGATCTTGAAACTTCCCCAAAACACCACTTTCAGGTAAATTTTGTTAGTTAGCCTGATATCAAGGTTGTGTTTTTTGGTGTTACCTAGCTAGTTTTTTATGGCTCCGCCGCCGGCGGATCACAACGGCGAATCCACGGCCGGTGACACCCAGAGATCTATTCCAACACCGTTTCTCACCAAAACGTATCAGCTCGTCGACGATGGCACCAAAGACGATGTGATTTCGTGGAACGAAGATGGATCTACTTTCATCGTGTGGAACCCTACCGAATTCGCCAGAGATTTGCTTCCTAAATATTTTAAGCACAACAACTTCTCTAGCTTTGTTCGCCAACTCAACACCTATGTAATTATCATATATCGTCTTCATCTTCTTCTTTTTGTCATTCCGTTGAATCTTTCATTTAATTCTATTTTTATTATTTATAGGGATTCAGGAAGGTTGTACCTGATCGGTGGGAATTCTCGAACGAGTGTTTCCGCAGAGGCGAGAAACGGCTTCTGTGCGAAATACAGCGACGGAAGATTTCAACGCCTTCGCCTTCGCCGCCGACAGCGACGTCGCCGGCATCCAAGGCCGGAGCCACTCCGACTGTGGCACTACCGGCGCCGGTGCTGTTGACTTCTATACCGACGGCGATGCCGATGATATCGACATCAAACTCAGACGAGGAGCAAGCGATTTCGTCGAATTCGTCGTCCTCAAAAGCTCCGGTTGAGCTCATGGACGAGAACGACAGGCTGCGAAAAGAGAACGGGCAGCTGTCGAAGGAATTAACTGAGATGAGATCTCTGTGTAACAATATTTTCTCCCTGTTATCCAACTACAACAACCAAATCGATGGTGCTACGCAAGGAAAAGACACCATGAAACCGCTGGATTTGATGCCGTCGAAACGGAACTCCGGTGAGGAGGAGCCGTCGGCGGTGGATGAGTTAAATCCGAAGCTGTTTGGGGTGGCGATTGGTGCGAAGAGAGCGAGAGGAGCGGAAGAGGAGGACACACTGTTAAGCTTGCATCAGCCGGGGCCAGCGGAGGTGAAATCTGAGCCGTTGGACTGTCAGAACCATCGAGAGTGGCCGGATCAATGCGATAGAGCTAATCAGAGAGTGTGTATTAGCACACAAGTGAGGGAATACGATTAGATTAGAATAGGAACGGCGTAGAGAATCCGAGTCCGTAGATTCCGAGACGCACGGACGAGCCAAGGGGTCAAGTGCGTCAATAACCGGTTGGGACCGATTCCGAGAAGTTTCTCAGAGGCGCACGCAGTTCATTAGAAAACGATACTCTCTCTCCTCGCTCTCTCTCCTCGCTCTCTCTCAGTAGTTAATTAACTATTTTGTTTTTTCTATTTTGGCATTGAATTGAACTTGGGAATGTCGATCCATATTCTTATTTAAGTTCGTCGACCCAAAGCAAGCCAAATTCAGAAATGTTGTTCCATTCTATATTTTGTCTCTATTGATTTACTAATTTTCCATGCTCACCTTAATTTAAAATGATAATTTTATACTGATACTTTTTAAGAAAATAAATTTATTATTAAAAAAAATTGTAAATTGCAAATTGTAGACGGCTTATGTTTTAACGTAGCAATGAATTCAGAGTACTCCTCATCACTGTTATAAGCACTGAATAAGGGACCAATTCCTCTTCTTGGTGATGTTGTTTGGGAAATTCTTTGTTTTAATTGAGCTAGGAGGTTTTATTTATAGTTACTCCTTTGTAGTTATATTTGCGCATGAATATTATTCCCACTAGGGAATTTGGGTAGGAAAAAAAATTATATTTTGGATTTAAAAACATTGGGGAGTGGGGTTATTAAATTTTACTAATAAAAATTGAAAGATAAAAAAAATAATTAATTGTTTTTAACCTGACTTCCCTAATATTTTTAAATTCAAGTCATCAAAACTTTCTCCCATCTCCTCTTTTTTTCTACATCCCTCGTACCAAAATAATATGTGAAACATGACATTAGTAATTGATTAATTTTCTTCGCGTCAAGAAAAGGAAAGAAAGCTACAAATTTATTAGCATCTTATGAACGTTGTTTTTGGGGGGATATTTATATTTTTTTTAATTGCAATATAAAATAAACAGGGATGGAGTGGTTAGAAGTGAATGAGAGTGAGTGTTTCCACAAATACAATATCAACAAGAAGCTTCCATGTTTATCCTTTCCATCTCCTTTCTTTACTAAAAAAATAAAATAAAAATAAAAGGTCATTGATGGGGTTGGATTTAGAATAGAAGCAGCGGTGAGTTTCGTTTTCAAAGGACGAACAAAAAATGTACTAAAAGAGCGTTTCTTTTTTCCATAATTTGAAAACCAAATTTATTATTTTTTATATAAATTTTTTTAAAAAATAATTAAATTATTAACTATTTAAGAATAACATTAAATCTCTCTTATTTATAAATAATATTAGTATTAGATAGATGAATTATCAATTATTTTTATACATAAATTTAAGTATTTAAAAGTTAAAATATCTTTTTAAATGTTATAATTAAAATTATAATAAAATAATACTTTTTAAAAATTAAATATTTTTTAAATAATTATATATTTTAATAATTAATCGGAGGATCTTCTGGATGATCGAATCGAGCCCTATCCAAATTTATTATTAATATTAGGAGTTTCGTAAAGAGAGCCAAAATGGACTCCAAAGTTCAATGATTGACTCCCCAGCCTATATCCTTCTAAAAAGCAACCTTTCTGGCCTTCTTACATTGCGCTCCCTCTCCCCTATTCAGTATCTCATGTCTACAGGTGGGTTTACTTTAATTCTTTTTATAATTCATCTCATTAAAATATACAATTTTATTTTTATTTTTTATTATATTACTTTTATATTTTTAAAAATAGAATGTATACTATATTAAAAATTTATAAAAATTTTGAGATGGAATTAATATAATAAAAAAATATATTTTAATAAAATATATTTCTCTAATTTTTAACATGTAACATGACTGAGAATTAATATATATTTTAAATATAATATCTATTTTTATATTTATATTTTTTTTAAAATTATATTTATTATCTCTCTAAATAATAATTAAAGAAGATAAAAAATGAGTTAAAGAATATAATTAAAATATTTAAAAAAAACATGTTATATTAATTTATTTAATTTAATTTAATTAACTAAATATATTTTATATTAAAAATTGAAAAATATTAAAATTGATTTATAAATATAATAAGAGATGAATAAAAGAGAAAGTATCCTCATTTTCTTGCATCAGAACCCATCAGAGAGAGAGAGCAGTGGTTTTCTTCTCATTGCTCTGTTTTGATTCCTCATCCTCCTCAATCCCGTTCTTCTTGTACTTCCTAGTGGTCAGAAACTTTCTCAGAAATACCATAGGTTCATCCTCTCATTCATCAATAGAAGATTCGAGATTCTATTGACTAGTTGAGGGAGGAAGGAGATGAGAGGAATAGTTTGAGGGTAATTTAGATTTCAAAATTATTAATTCCAAGACTGAAAATACAATACTAAGAGAGGAGGTAGTATTACAAAATCTTACTTATGTGGTATTACTTAATACTAAGATTTTCTCAATATTACATGTCAAACAACTCAATTTAACTTATTCCATGTCTCTGTATCTATCTCAAACTTTTAATATTCCGTGCTAAAAATAGCTTTATAATCTCTTTCACCAAATAATATTCAACGTCCACCACATTCAATAAATCCAACACATTTTTTTTCTCAATCCTTATTATAGAGTATATTTCAATTAATATAACAGTTAAGTTATTAGATACATTTTAAATTGATAAAAACTTTATAAATTTGTCTCTGTTGAAAAATTCTCTCTCTTAATGTTTACTAACCCATTTTTCCCGTTTTTTCTTCTCTCCTTCCTTTCAACGAGAATTAGTCATTAATAACTTTATAAATAGATTTATATTTAGAATAAAAAAAAGTTATTCCACAATAGTAATAGACTTATAATAAGGATTAATGGGGTATTAAATTATTGGAAGTGTGATGAAAGACAAATTGATCACTGCGTACGTTTAGTTTTGTTCAATGTTAATCAAACTCTCAGTGTACTTATTTGACAATTTCGGCCTCTGGGGAAGTGTACTCAAAAAAGCATCTTCATGAATGCTTTGCACTTGCTCTCTTCATCAAAGCATCAGCTGGTAAACTGACCAACTACTCAAGATTCTCTCGTCAATATTTCACCTCTTTCGAGTTAAAAAAGATAAATGAAGATGAGTAAGACTTTTAATTTAACCCTTGAAATAGTACATCAATATTAAATACTACCAATGTTATTTATTTATTTGTTTGATATTGAAATTTTTTTAAAAAAAGATTAGATTCATTTATAATCTAAAGATAGGACAAAATTTCTCTTTTTTTTAAGCAATACCAATATCAGGTAGGATGAACTATCAATTATCCCCAATCATAAACCTAGAAACCTAAAAGTTAGGATGCCTTTCCAAGTGACATGACTAGAACCATAATAAAGTAGTACTCCCTAAAGATCAAATATGCTCCAAATATTATTTATTATATATAAATTATTATTTTTTTGTATAAAAATTTTGAGAAAGGGATTAGGTTCATTCACAATCTAAGGGCAGGGCGAAGTCTCTCTTCCTCCTAGGCGATACTAATATTGGGCAGGGCAGTTGTCATTTACCTTCAAGCGTAAACTTATGATGATTTCCCAAGCTCTATGATTGAAACCACAATAAAGTGATACCCTCAAAGATCAAATACATTCCAAATGTTATTTATTATTTATAAATTATTGTGTTTTATACAATTTTTTTTGAAAAAATGTTAGGCTCATCTATGATCTAAAAGTAGAGCAAAACCTCCATTCCTTCTAAGCGATACTACTATAGGGTAGGATGAACTATTAATTACCTTAAGGCATAAACTTAAACACCCAATAATTAGGATGTCTTCACAAATGTCATAATTAGAACACAACAAAATAGTACTTTCTAGAAATTAAATTCATTCTAAATATTCGTATATTCCACCATTTAACTAACTGAACCTACAAATGATAAATTATTATTTATAAATTATGAATATTCCCACTAACTTTTTCGCATTAGAATATGCCCCACAACCAAACTTGACCTATAATTAGTAGCTAGGTCCAAGAAACCAGATTTTCGTCCAGATAAATGTACATTAATTTAATACCCACATAGTAATGAGTTTAAATCTCACTGCCATCACTATTTTGAGGGCGATCTATATAAATTTCTGAATAAGATGATAGTTCTTCAAGATTGCTTCTCATCATGCAAGATATTTTGGAGAAATCAGTCAACATCTCGGAAAGATTTGATGTAAATAACTACATAAGCGATTACAAATACTACTCTAGCTATTTGTTAGATCAGTTCACAGATTATTTCTATCTAAATAACCATACTACCAACCCTATTGACTTGGGTATTCTAGACTAACTCTCCTTTGATCCCCTTCAGAAGCTTGAACACCTGAAGCATGGTAGGCCTGTTTGCAGGATTCTCAGAGAGGCAAACACAAGCAATCTGCAGCATCCGAAGCATCATCGGCTTCGAATCAGCGTCCAGAACCTTTGGATCGAGAACATCAGCAGCCTGTCCCTTCTTGATCTTCAGAAAAACCCACCCCACCAGATTCCCACCTTCAATGTCTTTAAAATCAGGCCCTGTTGGTTCTTTTCCAGTCACCAGTTCAAGCATAATGACCCCAAAACTATAGACATCTCCTCTTATTGTGGACCTCCCACTCTGTCCATACTCCGGCGGAATGTACCCGAATGTTCCAGCAATGTCAGTAGTGATATGTGACTCACAGGCACTGATAAGCCTAGCAAGTCCAAAGTCTGCAACTTTTGGCTCAAAATCTTCATTTAGCAATATGTTGCTAGCTTTAATGTCTCTGTGAATGATGTGGGGGATGAACCCATGATGAAGGAAAGCTAATCCTCTGGCTGCACCAGTTGCAATTTTGTACCTTTTGTTCCAGTCAAGAACTTCAAGGGCTCCACCAGTCCTGTTTCTCAACCATAGATCTAAGCTTCCATTCACCATGTATTCATAAACAAGGAGTTTCTCTTCCCCCAGGGAGCAATAGCCAAGAAGTGGAACAAGATTCTGATGCTTCACCTTGCCCAAAGTTTCCATTTCGGCCATGAACTCGCGATGGCCCTGCGTTTTAGCTTCACTCAGCTTCTTTACTGCAACTGTTTTGCCATTGGGTAGAGTAGCCTTGTATACAGTCCCAAAACCTCCATCTCCAATTATGTTGGTCTTGCTGAAGTTGCCAGTAGCTTCAAGGATATCCTCCAGAGTTAGTTTCAGAAGAGGCTGCTCAAACATTGCAACATTTATACTCAGAGGTTCCTTTGATCTGCTACTGCTCAAGAAATAAAGATTTTGATCCACGTAGTTGTTTAGCTTGTGTTCCTCAAGGTCTTCTGGATCATTTTGCCTCCTGCCAATCCATCTGTGTAGAACAAATGCAATGCTCAGAGTCATCAGTGTGATTGTAATGGCAATCCCAGCAAGTTGCCACGCATTAGACAATGAAAATCTACCAATGCCTTTGATTGGGCAATTGACTCCCAAAATCCGCCCACAGAGTTTTTTGTTCCCTGTCAATCTAAATCTTGATAGGTTCTGGCAAATACCGCTTCTGGGTATAGGCCCTTCCAATCTGTTTTGAGACAAATCAAGGTAGTTCAAATTAACTAGGCTGCAAATTTTCTCAGGAATCTTTCCATATAACCTGTTCCCAGAAACATCGAGGTACTCCAGCTGAACTAGATTCCCAAGTTCCAATGGAATCTCTCCCAAGAATATATTTCCATGAACATCCAAATTTGTCAAGTAAGAAAGGTTTCCCAAAGAACTTGGCAAATCCCCATTGAAGGAATTGGCGCTCAAATTCATTGTCTCAATCCTCCACGTCATGGTATTGGAGAAGAGCAAATCTAGTTGGCCAGAAAGTTTGTTCTGCTGCACATAAAGACCAACAAGGCTTTGTAGACCAGATAGAGAGGATGGAAGCTGTCCACTAAGCTCATTAGAGCTCAAATCTAAGTGAGTCAGCTCCTTCATGTTCCCACAGCTAATTGGAATCGGACCAGACAACTTATTTCCTGTCAAATTCAACTTCACCAAACTGGTCATTTTCCCAAAACTTTCAGGGAGGGTACCATTAAGCTGATTATGTCCCAGATATAATCCTTGTAGCTTGAGGGAATCTCCAAGTTCTGGTGGAATGGAACCTGACAAGAAGTTACCAGACAAATCTAGAGTTGTAAGATTTGTCAGGCGAGAGAGTGAGCTTGGTATACTCCCAGAAAGCCTGTTGCTGCTGAGCAAAAGATCCACAACGACCATACAGCTCCCCAATTCATCAGGTATAATCCCAGACAATTTGTTATGGGACAGATCATATACTCCAAGGTGTTGAACAAAGCTCAAATCAGGGATGGCAATTCTGCTAAAATCTGAAGATCGTTTTGCAGGAATATACCCAGAAAGATTATTATGGGAAAGAACCAAACACTGTAATTGGCTCAGTTCCACTAGTTCATCTGGAATAGATCCATTCAGTCGATTATATCCAAGGTCTAAGGTTGTCAGTGAAATGCAATCTCCTAGCTCTGATGGAATATTCCCTTCAAGAAGATTTCCATTCAAATTAAGAACAGATAGACCTGTGAGATTCCCAATTTCCTTGGGTATAGTACCCGTCAGTTGATTGTTATTAAGGACAAGCCTCTCTAGAAGAACTGCGTTCCCAATCTCCGCAGGAAGAGAGCCCTGCAGACGATTATTTGCAGCAGAAAACTCCATTAGAGTTGATGAATTCCACAGACTTGAAGGTATGCTTCCACTAAAATTGTTTGAGTCAAGGTCAAGCACCATCAAAGGAAGCTCTGAAAGGTACTGTGGGATAGAACCAGTGATCTGATTCTTCATCAATTCTAACTGAATGAGGTTCTTACACCTAACAAATGCTTTCTCAATTGTACCCGAAAGGAAGTTATCTTCAAAGTCAATCTCCGAAAGTGAAGCGGCATTACATAGCTCCTCAGGTATGGGACCTATCAGCAAGTTACTTCTCAAACTGAGGTGCTCCAATGAAGAGCAATTCCCAAGCTCAGGAGGAATTCTACCAGAAAATCTATTCTGCGAAAGCAAGAGAGTATCAATCTGATTCCACCTTCCAAGCCAAGCAGGCAAAAGTCCATGAAACTGATTCCTTTCAGCTATGAATGACACCATGGGAAGCTCGGAAAGATCCTCTGGCAATGACCCAGAAAGAGAGTTGAAAGAAAGCATCACAGAGCTCAAGTTTCTGCAACTTCCTAGCTCAGACGGTATGGAGCCAGAAAGCTGAGCGAAAGAAAGGTCGAGCACTTTCAAATTCTGAAGCTTCCCAATGAACTTGGGTATCGAACAATTCAATGGGTTGTAAGAAAGATCAAGATTAGACAATGACTTTAGGTTCGACATTTCTTCAGGCAATGGGCCTTCTATGGAACTAGAAGGTGCATAAAGCACTTGAAGCCGCGAGAGCTCGCCAAGTTCAGGAGGCAACCTACCCGTAAATTTATTAGAGGCAACGTAAAGGGCGGTGATATTCCTCAAGTTACGGATTTCCGGTGGTAGTGGACCAAAAAACGAATTGTTTGAAACGTCAACGGAAATCAAAGACAGAGTTCCCGTGAAAAGAGTCAAGGGTAGAGAACCTGAGAGAAGATTGTTGCTGAGGTCGAGGAACTGAAGCTGACTCAGGTTTCCGATGCGTTCAGGTAAGGTTCCGGTGAGGTCATTACCAGAGAGGTCGAGGACACGGAGTTGTGACAGGGACCCCAGCTCCGGCGGGATTTTTCCGTTGAACCAGTTGGAGCTGAGTGCGAGAGTTGTAAGCTGAGTCAAACCGCTTAGCTCGTCCGGAATTTCCCCTGAAAACTGATTATAACTTAGATTGAGCTCCCTCAAGTTTCTCATGTTAGCTATCTGTGGAGGAATATCACCAGAGAGTGCGTTGGAGAATAAGTTAAGGACGGTAAGGCCGGTAAGGGAGAAGAGGGACGAAGAGAGTGGACCTCTGAGGTTCAGAGTCGGAAGAGAAAGTGAGGTAACTCGGTCGAGCTCACAAGTAACGCCAACCCAGTTGCAGTGTGGGGTTGAGGAGTTCCATGAAGCAAGAGGCTGTGGGTTATGGAGGCTGGTTTTGAAAGAAAGGAGATAATTTTTCTCAGGGTTTTCATCAGTCTGGTGCGTAAAAGCAAAAGCAAGGAAACAGCAGAGGTGGAACAAGAAAAGGCAATGAAGAAGAAGACTGGAAGGCAAAGCCATGGCCGAGGGAGAGAAAAAGCAGAGGTTTAAGAGTCAGGGGAAGAGAGAGAGAAAGATGAAGGCAGGGAAATGAGATGGCATTGCGGAGAGAAGGAGGAGGAAGGAGGAGGAGAAGGTGAAGAAGGCATGAAAGGCGTTGCCAAAAACGAAATACGGAGTAAGCAGAGAGGGAAAGAGAGACGAGAGTGGCAAAAGCAGTTAAGTGTCAGGTGGCAAAACGGACGTCACGTGAATTCCACCTCTCGTAACAGCAAAATTGTTCAACGCACAAAAGTTTCACGTTTCAAAAGAAACTACAATTCCATTACCATCTCAATCATGCAAAATACATTTAATTAATTAAATACAATCATCAAAGTATATGTATATTTTATTTTACTCTTCATTTATCCTATAACTGACTATTGTTATTTTTCCGGTAAAAAGATTGTTATTTTTTGCTTTTTTTTAATATATGAATTCCACTTGTTCTAATTTAATTAGAAAAAAAACATATATTAAATATATAAAATTTTAAAAATGACGATTAATGTAGTTTTAAAGTTAGAGTATGTGTTATTTATATTTTCTACGAGAGTATAAACCTCAATTACTAATTGCACTATGTTATTTTTATCACCTATGAATAGCGCCTAAATAAATAAAATTCAAGAAATATATATATTATTGTTAATTTTTAATTATATCTATAAATATAAATAAATATATAAATATAATTAAAATAAATATAAATATATAAATAAAATCTTATATATATATATAAGATTTCCATTACATATATTTTTAATTTGTTGTCTCTGTTGTATGACTGCAACTACCAACAATTTTCTGCAGCTTCTCCATGATTATTGTATGATCACCAAATCCTTTATTTTTGCATGCTTTTACAAATTATGTTTTCAAAAAAACTAATGCTATTTGTGATTTGTAAAATTGTCATGATTATAAAATTTAATTAACTAATTTATATTATTAAAAATAATTAATTAAATTAATTATTTATTATTATTGTGTAAAAAAATGTGTTACTCTTTTTTCTCTAATATTCATCGATCTTAATTGTTATATATTTCTGAGAGATTTTAAAACGAAAAAAAAAACTTTTGTTAAAAGCATGTTTGTATGATCCTCTGAGACAGAGAACAGGAAAAAGGGTGGAGTATATCCGAAGTTAAGTGACAGAAAAGCCCTCGAGAAACGAGCGGAGACTCGGGATTGGGGATACTAGTGGGAAAATGGGAAGGATGTTATAAGGAGCGTTGGGGGTATCTTCGTCATTCAAGGAGGACCGGGAGATTCTGTTAAGGGCAAATGATATGAAGTGACGTGGGTGAGATATTCTGTCCGGAAGTTCATCGGGAGAATCATTAATTCAAATATATTTCCAAGGAGCAAGAATTTATTTGCCTGCGATATTTAGATTAATACAATAGATAGATTAGAATTGGACGTCACACTACCATTCAACAATAATAAATAAGTTCTTGAATTCCCTTTAAAATAAGTTAAAGGGAATTGGTCCTGAAATTGGAATAAAATCAATCTTAATTAAAATAATAAATGATTAAAAAATATAAAATATAAAATAAAAATAAAAATAAAAATATCTATGTCAAATTGTTGTATTGAATTCCGAGCCAATGACCCAGATACATCCATCACTTGACTTGATTGGTCTGATTACTACTTTTAATTTTAATTATAAAATTATATTATTAATAAAACTTGACATAAAAAATAAAAAATTAAGTCATATTTTATAAAAATAAAAATTTAATTTTTATTATTGTTATAAATATTTTTTTATAGATAATTTTATAAATTTTTTATAAATATTTTCTATATTTTAATATTGTATTATAATTTTAATAAAGACAAACATTAAATTTATCTAAATTTTTTAATATTAAAAAAATTATAAAACTAGATTAATTATTATAAATAAATTAAATAAATTATTTAATTATAATATGTCACATAATTTTTTTAAATAATTATTTTATAATTAAAATAAAAGATAATATAACATAATAGATTACATGGATTGACTAGATAAGATATTTTTATATAATTTTTGTATGAGTGTTAATTCTTTAAATAAAAAAAATAGTAGTCAATTAAATTTGTGATTTAGTAACTTTATTTTGTTGAATTATATAATTTATACTTAGATGTTTTATTTATTTACTAATTAATATATTTTTATTGTAAATATTATTTTTAACTCTCATGGTCATAAGTAAATTTTTTTTATATAATCTGATTAAATTATATATTATTTTAATTAAGATTGATTTGATACCAATTTCACCCTTAAATACGACCAATTCCCTTTAACCACTACCTGAATCGTGGGTTTAATGATGATTCCCATCTTCAGCGCCTTGAATTAAAGAGAGGGTAAAAGAAGAGGAAGAGGTTAGATATACGAGGAAGTGAGGATACTGAGGAACAAAGGCATAATAATAACAGTGTTCGATGGAGCGTTGCAAACATTAAACAAGAAAGCAAGTGAATGAAATCAGAATCATAAAGTGAGTGAGAGGTGTGTTTGATGGAAACGTGCACGCTTACTAGGCTACGCAAAGAAAACTGCACTCTCCAAACAAGAATGAAACACAGAAAAAGGAAAAAGTGGGGGAGGGGGGTTTGGTTTCTCCAATTTGACGATTGACGATTCTGAAGGAAACTGAAATGTGAGAGGCAGGAAGGGAAAGAAGACTGTGATATGCGAGAGAGAGAGAGAGAGACTGACAAATATTATTCACTCAACTCAACTTCCCTTTCAAACTCTGTTTTCTTGGGCACATGTTTGCAGAAGCAGAGTCGGGCTGGCGAGTGGTGTTTGAAAGGAACGGAGAGGGAAAGGGAAAAGAGATTCCCTTTTGTTCTATTTTCTGAAACTGTTGTTCGTAGCATTTAATTAAGTGAAGGTATGTTATCGTTTTCATGTACCCGTTTCTGGGTTTTCCTCGGTCTCCGAGTTGAATTTCATTTTCCTCCCTCTAATCAAACTTGCTATCATTTTCTTATTATTATTTATTACGCATCATTATTACTGTTCACCTTTGTCCCTTTCAGTTTACTTTCCCGTCTGCCAGGGGAATGGTGCTCGCATTCATTACCTACCCTCCTCCTCCATACCAACTTGTACTCATTTCCAGAGCCACCCTATTCTCCCTCTGTCTTTCAATGATATCACAGAAATAAACAAATAAATATTGACCTTCTTCCCATCTCACTCACCATATTCTCTATGGTAATTGATTGTATTATTTTCTTTTTTAAGTGGGAAGAATTCGTCTCTACATTAGTAAAGCTTACTCCTTGTAGCTCATAAGAACTTATAGTATATCTTAATTTTTAGGGCAGTACACAATGACATTTTTTTAAAAAAAAAAAATCATACCAAGACATGTACAGAAAACCTTATCATAAGTGTTTGTGAGAAAAATAAATTAAGCAATATCTAATCTTATAAAATATTATGGAGAAAAATCAAATAAAACGCTGATTTAATGAGGTTATTGAGTTAATTTTTTATTAATAATTTATCTAAAAATTTAGTTTTTAAAATAGTATAGTGACATTGTGTGATCCATCTATGTAACTGATCTCAGATAATAAAATAAAACTTATTATTGTAAGATGTATGAGCTATATGCTCATAGATATTATGAAAATTAGTTTATCAATATTTCTTAGTATAGTGATGGATTAACTAGACCTAAAGGTAAGGTAAGAATTGGGGTTTAATTCCTACCTTGTTAAAAAATATATATTGGAAGTGACATCATAGTCACAAGCTGCAGATTTAAATTACTTAGTTGCTTGTATACATAGTAATATAATTTTAAAAAAAATACATGTTAACAGGTGACCCAAAGGATTATAAAAAAATTATAATAAATAGTTATTTCTAAACAAGGTACGTGGGATTAAGAATTACATGGATTGCATAGAAATGAAATGTTAAAAATAACAAATTTTATTGTGAAGTTTTTATTTATATGTAGTGTATTTTTATTGAGGTGTGCAATTTGACTTATTTCAACATTTGTAGGATAATTCCATCAAAGGAAATCACGATTACAAACACAAAAAGCAGGCAGACAAGATGTAACCCAAGAAGCTAAACAAGACACCATAACATAACAAAGCTTGAGCAAAATGAGGAGACTCAGATACTGCAAGCAAAGTCTTTGCTTTGCATATTGAAGAAGCAACGACCTAACTCTAATCTACCAAAACCCTAGTAGTAGAGCAAACCTAGAACAAAAGCGGATTAGTCAAGATGCTGAAAGACTGGCCATTAAATCGGTCTAAGGTAGTGGCCTAACCATAATTAGGTTGAGTTCAATTAAAAATCATTATTAAAATATGATGATTTAATTAAAATATTCATATATGATCTTATCAAAAGAAAACTATTCAAATGAAACTTATTAATTCACAAATAAATAAATAAATTATGTATAAATCATACTTTTCTAATCATATTTATAAAATAGAAAAAGAATGTTAGTTTTAGTCTTATTTATAGGGAAGAGTAAATTTTTTTATAAGAATATATAATTTTAGTTTTTATTTATTTATATTGACTTTACTTGTATTAAGTGTAATATATATTAAATAGGATAATATTGGCAAGTTATTGAATTTTGTAATATAGTTAATTATATTTAAGATTTTTTAATCTATATAAAATATTATGAAAATAATTTATAAGTAAGATCAGATAAATATATACTATTAGATTGACTAAAAAATTCATTCACTAATTTATTAATCTAATGGAATAACTTGAATGGTTTTAATACCCTGTGAGTAATTACCTTAATTATAATTAGCATGGGCGACATCAATATGAATTCATGGAGTCTAAGTAGAGAGGACAAGAAATGACATAAACAAGGTGGGAATGATTGGGAAAAACATGCATGGTCTTAGGATGGAAGTAGGGTTTAAGTAATGGGAGAGTGGCGCCAGAAGGTATAATAAAATATATGATAAGTGAAATGATGCGTCTAATGATAGAATTAGAATAGAGTACCCTTAGCCACCCAGTCTACCCCTCTGTGTCCCACCATTTCAATGCCTAAACTTATTATTACCCCCACCCGAAAATAAAAAAGGAAAAAAAAAAACGAAAGCCATGTAATTAGATACTTTTTTCTACATTAATTTGAGCTTAATCATATTCATTACTCATCAAACTATGGGTTGACTGTAAATTATAGTACATTCTTATCAATTGAACCAATATTAGTCGGTAACACGTGGTATTATATAATATTATTCTAATCTTATTTATAAGATATTTTTAATATATTTTATTAAAATTAAGAAAAATTTTAAAGGGTTGTTTGGTGTGGGGGATTTAGAGATAAGGAAAAGTTTTTATGAATTGAATTTAAAAAAATAGGAGAAATGAGGTTAAAAATTTTTTAATTAATTTTTTTACTCTCTTATATTTTTTTAATTTTTTATTAGTATTTTCTTAAAATTGAATATTTTTTTTTTAATTTTACCCATATTTAATATATATTCTTTCCCAAAAGTATCAAGTATATACAGTAAGAAATAAATAATAAAAATTATATATTCATGTAAAAATTTTAATAATGTTTATAAGAATAAAAAAAATTTCTGAACCAGGGAGTAATGTGTTTGTTGTATCATTTTTAAGTGATTTATGAACTACAGTATATAATTTAGTTAGTTTCCTTTTCCGACCTTTAAGAGTACCCTTGTTAATTGTCGCTGTTTTAATCTGTTCAGAAGTGTTAAAAAACAAAAAAGAAAGTACTCAGCTTTAATTACTCTTCACACTTCAGACCCCTTACCCAGAGCTTCTCCCACGGTACAGTTTGGATGCATTTAGGAGACTTTATATCCTTAAAGTCCTCATCTGAAGGTTTAAATAATATATTAACTCTTGTGTAATTAACTGCATGAAGAAGAAGAACGCTTCTGGTTGTTTTTAAATTTGGATGGAGAGCATGATTCATAATAAACTCCTAGAAAATACCATTACCAGGTCTCTCCTTTACCAAAAGTCAAAGGGCATACTAATGGTAATTATATTAGCTACTTACTAGTAATATCATTCATATCATCTCACGCACTCTCATTATTCACGCCTCCCTCTTTGTAAAGATTTTAATAAAATATTACTCTAATAGCTAATCTTGCTTTCTATGGCCTAATTGATCCAGGAAGAGAGAATATCTAGATAACATCGTAACCACATTGACGGTGGGAGTACGAGTTCAATAGAATCATCTTTTTTAAGGTTTCTAGAAGGGCCATACAATATATGAATTATGGAAATGGTAAATATCTATCTGTTCTTTTTCCATGTGTGGGCTGGGATGATTTCTTGACGGGCCATCAAGTTATAGGCCTATAAACGCCCCGCCATGCAAACTTTCGAACTAGAATGAGATATTAAAGTTAGAAAGTTGAATTTTATGATATAGTTAATAAAATTTAAAATTTTTCTTATTCCTTGTGAGATACAGTGGAAGTCTGCTTACATCCACTCAAAATCCGAACATAGTATTAACGAAGATAAGGCCGAACTAGAAAAACGCAAGTGACAGAGATAGAATGGAATCAATGGTTGAAGAAGATATTGTGATTGTTGGTGCTGGCATTTCTGGCCTTGCTATACATCCTTGGGACTTCACAGGTGCTTCACAAGTGTTAAGAGAGCCTCCCCCCCCCCCCCCCCCCTCCTCCTTCGTTTTGGTGTTTACGTGCTGAGCTTGGCTTTGAATTTTGATGGCCGTGTATATTGCAGGTTAGGTGCTCGAAGTTTGGTGTTAGAGTCTTGGAATTGCTTGAGAGTCACAGGTTTTTCTCTTACAACTTGGATTAATGCTTGGAAAGCGTTGGATGCTCTTGGCGTTGGCCACATCCTTCGCCAACAACACCTCCTGATTTCCGGGTAATTATATTTCTCATACATACTTGAAATTCGATGTTCTGTAATCGATTAGAGAGAGAGAGAGAGAGAGAGAGCTCAAAGATTAAGATTGTAATATAGAAGAAGAAACGCACTTACCTCTGGACTTCATTTCCTTTTATTCATAATTGAGTTTTCTTAGCAACTTTACCTAACGTAAGAAAAAAGATGGACTTAATTAGGCTGTCGTATCCTAATGAGAAACAAACAAATGGAGTGCAGGAATGTGACAGCATCTTTGATTACGGGACAACAAACTTCACAAACTTCTTTCATCAACTCCACCGGAAAACAGTAAGTCCAATATGTGTAACAAACAAAGACACTAATTGAGATGGGTTTTACATATGTATGCAATATAATGCAGTGGAGGCCATGAAATCCGTTGTGTTAAACGACAATTAATGTTGGAAGCTCTTGCAAATGAGCTTCCTAGTGGCACCATTAGGTATTCATCACAGGTGGTAGCTATTGAGTAATCTGCAGGTTTCACTAAACTTGTTCATCTCTCTGATGGAACTGTCATCAAAACCAAGGTGGTATATCATTACTTGTTACCTCCATGATCGCTGCGTACGTACCTTAAAAGCCTCAAACATATATATTAATTTGGGATATCATAATTAATTGTTGGTGAATAATGATTAGGTTCTGCTTGGGTGTGATGGAGTGGACTCAGTAGTAGCAAAGTGGCTAGGCTTTAAAGAGGCTGCTTTCTCAGGAAGATCTGCTATTAGGGGATGTGTTACGTTGACAAGAAGTCATGACCTTGAACCCAAGTTTATGCAATTCTTTGGGAAAGGTTTTAGAAATCCTGTTATTCCTTGTGATGAAAAGACTGTTTATTGGGCATTTACTTGGTCTCCCTCTGCAAAAGGTGAATCATTTTTTCACTAAAACCATGACATTCTTCATGACAACAAGTTTCAAAACTAACTTTTCAATATATTATCAAAATAAATTACTGTCAAACTCATTTTTATAAAAACTTATATAAATATAAATCACATTATACTAATTGACTGTTATCCCAACTTTAGTTTGTGAAAGTATGTTAGGATAAAAGTTACCTTTGCAAACATTGATCCACACAAGCCTAAACCATACTACTATATATATATACTATATATGCCAATTGTCATCTGATGATTAGAAGTTAACATAAGTGCAAGTCTAAAAACCATACTCATCTACTTGATCTGTGCGATTATGCAGAAAAGAAGATAGAAGATGAGCCATGTAAAATGAAGCAATATGTGTTAGAGAAGCTAGAGAAAATGCCAAGTCATATAAGGGACTTAATAGAAAACACAGATTTGAATCATTTCATATCATATCCACTTACATACAGAAACCCATGGGAGTTAGTGATGGGAAATATCAGTAGAGGCAATGTGTGTGTTACTGGAGACGCATTTCACCCCATGACTCCTGATATTGGGCAAGGAGGTTGCTGTGCTTTAGAGGATGGTGTTGTATTGGCCAGATGTGTTGCTGAGGCCTTCTCTACAAAACCAGGCGGAGATATGAAGAAGAAGGATGAAGAAAAGGAAGAGTACAAGAGGATTGAGGCCAGCTTGAAGAAATTTGCAGATGAGAGAAGATGGAGAAGCATAAGTCTAATATGTATATCTTATATGGTGGGTTTTATACAGCAGGGTCAATCCACATGGTTGTCCTTTCTAAGAGATATATTCTTGTCCGCATTCTTAGCTGGTTTTCTGTTAAACATGTCTGATTTTGACTGTGGAAAGCTAAGCAAGTATTCTTAATTAATTAGAGACATGAAGCTACCAATAATAGTATTGTAAATTAATGTTCTTCCTCATTATCCTTTCTTCTTTCTACATGGTGATGATCACAATTGCACAGAACAGTGTATATATATTTGTGCGCGCGCGCGCTGTAGTTTGATGTACATGTGAAGGAAATAATCAAATCATGCTTCATGTGTACTGGTTTGCCTTTTAGAGCATATATAAATGGATATCCTAATTTTTTAATTTTCTCGACATCATATTGGAGCTGATAAACATCTTTTTGAAGCCTAAAAGTTTAATTGCCTCTAGTATTTTAAAATATTTTTCAATAATACTTAACATCCTAAACTAAAATTTATCCATCATGATAAAATATTTTTCCTCTAAAACCTAATATTCTAAGTTTAGAGTACTCATTATTATTGAAAAAAATATTAGGACAAAATTATATTAAAAATATTTTAAGATACTTGACATCATTAAAAAATTATTTTAAAATATTAGATGAACTACAAATTAATTTAGGATAGTGAATGATATTTTAAAAATACTTTATACTGTTAGATTAATCTTAACACTTAAATCTTTTTATTTAGAATAATAAAGATATGTGATTGGTGGGTGATAATACAGAGGAAGACACATGGAAGTGAGTCAAAGAAGAAATGGAATCAAAGACACTAAGAATGGCGTTTCCAGATTTAGAAACAAAACATTCATATATTGACAGACAATCATATTCTGCAAATTCCACTCCCCCACGTGTCTTCTTCCCACTTCTTCATTATTCTCCAAATATAATTCTCACCCTCCTTTCAATTACTTTTTCCAAGATCACCTGGGATTCAATTATCAACCAAAATAAAATAACATTCACATGAATATAATTAGAAAAAAGTATTTAAATTTGAGTATTGGTATTTTCTATATATAAAATACTAAAAATATTAGTACTTTCTGTATATAAAAATATATTAAATCTTTCTTATCAATAAAATTTTTAAGTAGGATTTCCATTTCATTTGTTCAACTGATTAATATTAAAAATTTATTAAGTTTTGCATATAAATTAAGGATTATATATTGAGTCATAAAGTACCCTCTGAGAGACTGAGATTGAATTGAATTCAATTATTTCATGTGATTGATTAGTTGGAAGTGGCCAATGGTTTTGCTCTCTCTGTTTGTTTTTATGCTTATTCCTTTATCCTTTTCCCTCTTTTGTGAGCTGTTTTTGCTTATCAGGAAGCAAATGTGGCGCATTCGTAAAAGTTCCCAAGGAATCGTTCATGATATATGATTGATTAGCTACCAATTTTGTCCTTCAAAGATCATTTATTAGATCTGTTTTTTTTTTTATATCGTTACCTTAATTTAATCCGTTAATGAATGTACTTGTTTATCCTGTCTCTTTGAAGAACTGGATTCAGAAATTATCAGTCCTTGTGCTATTGACAAATGGACTAACAACATCCATAAAAATTATACCAAAAAGATCTCCCTTTTATATATATATATATATATATATATATATATATATTTAATATTAAGACTTTTTTAGTTGTATACAGAACTTATTTTAGATCATGATTTAGCATTTTTTACGTGTTAACAAAAAATATAATATCCCTATTGAATTTATTCTTAGACACTGTACGTAGTCATATTACTTATGACTTATAAATGTACTAAGATTACAAAATTCAAATTTCATATTGACATGTTGATTAAATAATATATCTTATACCTCTTTCGGTCAACTCTATTGCTTCTTCCTTAAATTAACAAAAATGGAACTTTTTTTTCTTTGGCCAATCGATTAAAAAACGTTCCGAATGTAAATATAGGGTTCATATATGCTGTCATATATCTGTGTGTTGAGACGGTGAATTAAAAATCAAAGTCGCAGAGAAGTTGATAAGAAAGCATGTGCATGGACATTAGCACCTTATCAAAAAGTGAATTCCCATTTGCCAAAGATATTATATTAAAGTGGGAAATAAAGCTGTATTATATTCTTCATTCCCTTTCACCAAATAAGCCAAAGACATCCATTTATGCTAAGATTCTGCCATTGACAGAAAATACAATAATACAAAAAAGCTCATAATATTAATCCTCAACAGCTAATAAACATACACAAAATCATGAAACTCTCTTGCGTGTTCTACAGAACCATTTTGCAGAAAAAGACAAGGCAACCTTGTGGAAACACAACACATGTCCTTTCCCCATATAGACAAGCCTTCATGGAATCTAGATTTGTTTATGCTTCCAAACAACACATGACACTTTTTATATATATACATTCCTTCAACATCTATCTCACTTCACTTGTATAGCTTAAACCTTAGCTTGTTTCTCATCTTCTTCTTCTTCTCATCTCTGGTAATGTCTAGGGTTATGGAGCCACTCACAGTGGGAAGAGTGATAGGAGAGGTGATTGACATATTTAACCCTAGTGTGAGAATGAATGTGACTTACAATTCCAACGTTCGAGTTGCTAATGGTCATGAGTTAATGCCTTCAATGGTTGTTGCTAAACCAAGAGTTGATATTGGTGGCGATGACATGAGATCTGCTTATACCTTAGTAAGTTCCTCACTTTCTTTCTTATTTATTAAGTCTTTTTTTTTCTATTTAAAGGGGAATATGCATTAGCTTCATGAGGTTACGAGCGGAATTGAATCCGGCAACTCCCATTTCCACAGAAATTTACATGCCATGACATAATATTCCTGACATTTGATACTCACTTGTGTGAGTTTAGGATGTAAGATTTTAGAGTCTCATCATAGACTCCAATTTTTCTCTCTTTTACTTTTCTTCTGTTCCAGAAGGAATCCAGATCTGTCTGTTTTACTACTTATATTTACACAATGCTTTATTTTTCTGTACATATTATATATTCTACTGTTACTGACATAAGTTATACACACACACACACACTTGTGTGTGAACTTGTAGATTATGATAGACCCAGATGCTCCAAGTCCTAGTGATCCATATCTAAGGGAACATCTTCACTGGTTTGTATTCTCAAAA
This sequence comes from Leucaena leucocephala, assembly GCA_037074615.1. Taxonomy (NCBI): domain Eukaryota; kingdom Viridiplantae; phylum Streptophyta; class Magnoliopsida; order Fabales; family Fabaceae; genus Leucaena; species Leucaena leucocephala. Next base: position 16,532,518 of record CM073562.1, read on the forward strand.
CTCTCTAATCTGTATATGTGTGTGTGTATATTTCATGCACACACAAAAGTTTATATTCTTGATTCCCAATAACAAGTTGGTGTCACTTTCGTGCAGGATGGTCACAGATATTCCTGGGACCACAGATGCTTCCTTTGGTAAGTACTCTAAGCTTAATCAGTCGATGATTCTTCTTCTTTATATAACGACAAGCTCAAATATATATATATATATATATGTTGCAGGAAGAGAGATCGTGTGGTATGAGAGCCCAAAGCCAGTGATAGGAATATACAGATACGTATTCGTGCTGTTCAAGCAGAGAGGAAGACAGACAGTGAGAGGACCAATGTCAAGAGAGAATTTCAACACGAGAAGCTTCTCTCAGGATAATGGCTTGGGCTTACCTGTTGCTGCTGTTTACTTCAACGCCCAGAGAGAGACTGCTGCTCGAAGAAGATGAAGGAACAAAAACCCTAACAGATCTCAATGCTCGATCTTCCATTATTATTATTATTATGAAGTAAGTAAATAAATTCATTATGTGCCTTTGGAGGAGAACTAATTAGAGAAAGTGAGATTCATGTTCACTTATATATTCTTTTATATTATTCTCTCTCTCAAACCCATTATTGTATAGGATCCAAGTCTATTATTCTCAAGTTTAATTTGGAGGGTTTGGCATGTAAGGTAGAATATTGGGCTTTTTTACCATAATACCATAAACAGTAAAAGAATTTATCCAAGATAATACAACGTATAAAGTATTAACAAAAAATCTACACTCGAAGTTATTCTATATTAGATGAACTTTTAATTTCTGAAGAAGTTGTTCATTACCCATACGACTTTAAGAATGTGACATTTTTTTTAAAATTAAAAGATTGAAAGTTGTTATATGACAAAATAACTTTAAAAGTTGTTCTATGATAGAACGACTTTGATAATGTTATAGTTTTAAAATTATGGAAATTAAAAGTTGAACGACTTCTAAAATTCTGTAGCCACATCTGACTTGTTTAATATTTGGCTTCCCTACAATCGTTACAGGGCAATAAAAGTTGACTTAAAAGTTAATTATACTATAGAAGTTCATCATTCAAAGATTGACTTCTTCATATTTTGTTTCTTGAGTATAATGCAATGAAAATTCACTTTGGGGGTAAACAATTTTAAAAATTCATCACTACAAGAATAACTTTATCACCTTAATGTCTTCGGCCTCTTCTATCCCCTCCTAGCATGAAAATGAAATGATGTATATGATAATTTTGTAGTCATTTTATTGAAAATTTATGGGAAAATAAATAATTGGAGAAAAGCGTTAATAATAAATACATAATAACACTAATAATAATTATAAAATTAATATGTGTATTAAATAAAAGATTATTAATTAAAAATTGGTAATGAAATTGTGAGAATTGATTTACCTGAGAAATAGTGACTTTTGATGTCACATCTTGTTCTTCTCACACGTTAGGGTCCTTATATGTTAACTTTTTCTTGAGATTCAAGTGTCATCCATTTGTGTACCTAAAGAAGCACCCATCGTAGATGACAAAACCATTGGAGTGATGAGCGAAAGAGTAAAATTCTAGAGAGAGAAAGGAGGGGATGAGGAGCATGCACGTTGAGGGAGTGTATCATCTTAGAGAAAGGGAAGAGAGAGAAAAAGACAAGGGTGAGAGGAAGAAAGTTTGACGGAAGTTAGTGGAGTCCTAAAAAAGTATATTTTACTCTTTTTTTTCAATCACATAACCATTTACTGGGAAACCCAATATTAACTATGTCAATAGCCACACACAAAAACTACATCTACAACATTTGAATTTTCATAATTTCATCTATGATATTAATGAATATATATTTAATTTTTTTAAAAGAAATTAAACTACACTATAATTTATAAGAAAATTAGCAACATGTCTACATTTTTAATACCAAATGAAGCCAATAAAAAAATTCATGACTAAAAATAATAACTTTACTATAAAAATTGGAAAATAAATTAAGTAAGAAAATGCACCTTAATTAGATCAATAATCAAACTTCAAGCTGAAATAAAATGCAATAGATCATAGTAGGTGCACATCACCAATATTTAGCTAGAAAAGGAAGGAAACAAGTGACAAAGAAGAACAAATGTCTAATATGAAAAAGAAAGGAATGAACTGGGAAAGAAGAAGAGAAATTGACAGTGAAAGACAGGAGGAGTGTGCAACGTTTATATAGTACCAGCACTTATTACTCTCACACGCTATTCCCTCTTCTATCATTTTTAAATCTTTAGGCTTATATTATGCCTTCATGAACTGACATGAGAAGTCTTGGCCTTTATGAAGACAAAAAATCTAATGGATTGATTAGATTAGGCTCAAGAATCTTATAGGGAGAAGAGGGCACGTCTGAACACTATTTAGATTGGGACAAAATTGGAGCACTATTTAGTAGAAACAAAACTGAACTTATTCTGTACCAAAAAAAAAAACTGAACTTATCCTATCAAAGAACAACTTTTAAAGTTATTTTGTCATATAACAACTTTCAATTTTTGCAATTTAAAAAATTATTATATCCTCAAAATCATATTAGTAGTGAATAATTTCTTCAAAAATTAAAAGTTTATCTAGCAGACATTGAGTATAGATTTTTTATAAATATTTTTTACGATATAATATCTTGAGTAAATTCTTTTATTTGTTTATAGCATTATGATTAAAAAAAAAAAGCCTAGAATCTTGATGATGAATAGGTGTAACAAAATTTTGAGAGATTCATGGGTAGACCAATCTCTTGTTGGTACAAATTGATTGTGTTATGCACTTTTTTTGAAAAATCCATACATGATTTTTTTTTTACGAATAATTTTTTTTAACTAATTAAAACGTCCCAATGGAAATAATCGCATATAGCTGCGAAAAGGAAACTAATGAGTAACGTTATTTAAGTTATTAAATTTAATTATTTAGTTTAATAAGCTACATTAAAAATAATAATGTGTTGTTTATCTTAAAAATATAATGAATTGTAATTTGATTGGGTTGACTACTTATCATATGTCCATTGATTTCTCTTCAATTTATAATGCCTTTGTTATCTCTCAACTTATGCTAGACTTCAAACTTAAGACGAATTTGATGTCCTTCTAACTTTATTAAATTAATTATAACTAATAAAAACGAATTTTAGTAATTTTAAATATAAACCTAGGTTTTTTGCTGTAATTTTTTTTATTGATTTTTTCCAAGTACTCGTTGAATATCCCATGAATTAGCAACAAAAGAACAAATTCACACCAAGACACTGACAAATTGACTTGGGGGTACATGCATTTTTATATATGAATATGCTGAAATAATAAGCCATGGAAGCGCTTATAAAAATAAAGAGAAAAGTAGAATAAATAAAAATAGAAACACTTGACGATTTTTTTCCCTTGAAGCAGCCAAATTAGCCCCGTGGATAACGTTCATTGGCTTCCCATGCAAAACAATCTATCAAACATTTGCCTCTGCAACAAACTTCTTGAAATCTTAAAGCCCGCTGTTAGATAAATAAAGCAATGGTACTTAAGAGAATATTAAAATTTGATTACATTATAACATAGGCAACTCTTGCAAGAGCCACTATTTCACAAGGCCACTTAACTAATAAAGCAAACTTAACTCCCCAAATTCCCTCTTTTGTATACCTTGAAAATCCCAGAGAAACATAATAATATACATAAAAGAACTTGCTACTCTGATACACACCCTAACAGCAAAGGAGGTATTTTCCCTTAGTTTTTCCTGTAAAAAATCACTATTTCTTTCCTCAGATGAAATCCAATAGCAATCAGTTACAATCTAAGAACACTAATTTTACAAGCTCTCCCTAAATATCATAAGAAAACAGACCTGTATTTATCACCACACCTAGAGAGTATACAGCCTGTGAAGCAACACAGATCCGTTGATGGTTTTCTAATTGTATCCACAACATAATAATGGCGATACAACCACCAAACTGGTCAAGCATTTATTTCTGAATTGCACTGGTGCTCCCTGCTGCAACTTCTTCTACCCCAAAACATGCTTGAGCAAGTTGTCTTCTCCAGTCTTGGCCCTTCCATTTTATCCTGATCCATTGTCGATGCTTGTGAACGCGATTCGTCTTCTGTTTCAGCTTCACGGGGTTCATAGGAAGGGCAGGGACCGTCATTGCAGGTGCACAGTGGGATTGCCATGGATGGAAATGGGCTACAAGTGACTGGACAGAGTATGTCTGAAGGCACAGAAGCTACACGATTTCCTTGAATATCTGGCGTGTGAGAAAGGGGAGGCCGATGTGGGTCACGTGGATGTAGCATGCATGGGGTACATAGGCCAAGAGACACGTGCAGCTTATTCTCTTTTGCATGAGAACCAGGTAACTTGACAAAAGACACAACCGCGTGTCTACACAATGGGCAAGGGATGGAGCCAGGAGGGCCAGGCATTTCAGAAGGAACGTTGCTGGTTGAGCAAAGATAGAGTGCACATCTAACACAAAGCCCATGACCACATCCTGCAAGTGAAACTCCATTTAAATCACTGAACTTTTCAGGTACATATGGAAAGCATTATGAGCCAGAATTTCTTAACACTCCATTCAATGACCTAAAGAAGTAACCGGGTAACTCATGAATGAGTTTTCCAAGTCTATATATCAAATTCAGGAAGGTAGGTTCCAACTCGACACTACATATACTGGTCAATGGAGGGATGAGATAAACTATTAATTGCAAACAACGTAAATTACCGACGCAAAGGATAATAAACAACTAGTCGAGGCTAAGGGATCCTAAGATTAACTAAAGCAGATAGAACAGTATCTATAAGTTGAAAAAACTAAGTACCTTTTGCAGCTACTGAACACGGCCTCTCCAGGCAGATAGCACAAAAGTCAGTCTCATTAGGGGAGGGCGAAGATGACTGCAATCCACACTCCCTGCAGTTATTTCACAGCATTCTTTGAGTTTTGAGAGTCTATAGACTTCAATTCTTTTAGTATTACTTTTAGTTTCTGCATGCTGGACTTAATACTTCATGTATTAGCTAATCAAATATTAAGCTATACCATTGTGTTTCATTCCAACCAATAAAAACATTTAGAAAGATCCGTAGACAAGCCTAATATCATGATCAATTGATAAGTCACGGAAAGCCATTTTAGGCTGCATGAACCTAAGAATGCACCATGTACTCCTCTGCAAATTAACCTATATATCAAGCAATTTATAACATAATTATCAGTAAACTAGTTACAGAGTTATGTAAAGTTCACCAAGCATAAAGGCTCAGAAAGATGAGCTATGATCAGGGTTCATGACCAGAATCCTGAGGAAGATAGAGTTTAATTACAACTCCTATATATTTCACAGATTATGCATAAGCTAAATTGGAGTGGGCCAACAAAACAAGAAAATTTTATGCCCCCAAAGTTCCTTGTGGTTGCTACTGAAAAAGATCCATAAATTTGTTTTTCATTCCAATCTCAACTAATGTAGTTGACTGCATAATACCTGGCAATGTTCAGCACACTCATGAGAGGCAAGCATAAGTAATTTGAAGGAGGGAATGTAGGTATTATGGCATCAGAACTGGGTGCTAGCAATGGCTCAAGCCAATGGCGCCCCCACATCCTAGCAACAACAAGAGGAAGCCACCTGGAGTATTTCAATTTAGATTAGTTTTGTTCAACATAAGATGAAAATTCTATGGTTATATACACAAATATCATACCCATTGCAATTTAACGACATCCGACTTGCACCTCCTGCTAGGAGGATCTGAAGGCGAAGAACATCATTGTTATATTGAATAGAACGAACCAGAAGTAATAGGTATATAATACACCAAAACTGAAGAAATTCTTACCTGACAACATTTTAAATTACCCCCACAGGCAGCATAATGCAATGGAGTGCTTCCAGCTCCTTTAATAAAGCACGTTTTTGTTATTCTTTTGAGGGGAAAACAGCCTTCATAATATTTATCAAATTAAAGAAAAGATATACCTATTAAATCCATTGAGGTTCCATAATGAAATGTCACGGCTGAAAGATTAGCTTTAAGGTCAAGTAGTAGTTGTACACAATCAAAATACCCATTTAACGCGGCCATATGAAGTGCAGTGATACCACCATCAGCAGTCTTACTTACAAACTTGGACAGAGCACTGCACTGGAACAAGGTAAATAAATAGAAAGAATACAAGATATGAAAATAAAAAGTTCGGTACTACATATGATAGGTGTAATTAGTAACCAAAATATTATTACCCAAAAGAAAAATACCAATTTCAAATATTTCCGCACCAAAATTACGCAGGTGGTAGCTACGTGTTTGACTTTATAAGCATGAAAAACATGGTAATTTTAACATACATATCACAAGAAGAAAAAGGGATACCTCTGATCATGTTTGTTCTTCACATTTGAGCCGTTAGCTCTTTCAGCATCTGAGCCATTGTCTTTAACTTCGTTAAGAGTGCTGGGGAAAAAGTCAGCCACAACAAGTCTGATACATCTTACATGACCATTGACAGCTGCAAAGTGAAGAGCTGTCCTCCCACTAAGATAATCTGCTCTCATAACCTGTAAGTGAATTGACCACAGTCAGGTTATTCTTATAAGCCGGTTTAACCATGAACGGAGAAAATTAATATCCAAAATAGTCAAACTTTTCTAAGTAAATCTTCAGCACATAATCTTCACAGGACAGTTAAAATTATGGGGAAATACAGTTTACGTAGATAGAATTGATGATGGTCAGAGCTAAACGAAGAGAATTTAACAGGACTCACGTTGCATCGGAAAAGCATAAGGGTCTGTACAACTTCCCAATGTCCATATCTACAAGCTTGCATCAGGGCCGTCTTCAAATCAGGCATCAAAGTGAATCATGATCTCAAGTTAGTACAACATATGCAAGTATAAACATTTAGAAAGAATACGAAGCATCTCAATTGAATCTTATTAAGCTTCGTCATATCATGTTAGCATCAATTAAATTGATACCAGAACCCAGATCCATCGATTTTCACTTACTCTAGATGAGACAGACAGCACTTCGTTGCATGGGATGAAATAATTCTCTAAATTTTTTATAGATGTGGCCAAAAAGTGAAATCTGATTTCCAATTTCATATACAAAACAAAACCTCAAATTTAACAAAAAATTCAATGCCGAATCTTGGCCGCCATTTGTAATCACATCGTGTAAGTTGGTCAAATCGAATCCAATACTCGAAAAAGTCAAACATGAACTCACGATCAATCGGCCATAAAAAGAGAGAATGGAATAGATGAAAATTGCACCTGCCCGCAATAATTTCTCGAGTTCACATCGGCTCCACTTTCAAGCAACAATGCCACAATCTAATTGACACAAAAGCAAAATACTATGAGGATCAAACGGATGCTGAATTGGTTAAATTATAAAACAAAAATTAAGGACACGAAACCTCGTTATGGCCCTTGGCGGCTGCGAAATGGAGAGGCGAATTGAGACCACCGAAAGTAGAATACTTGGCAAGACAAGGGTTAAAGTCGAGAAGCATCTTGGCCTCAACCAAATCGCCGTCCCTGGCCGCCGACACCAACCTCTCGCCGGAGGCGGAGCACCCAAAAGAATTACCCATGAGAACCCAGAGTCAGGAATTTCTGGACGAACCCCACTTGGAAGGAGAAAATCTTGTGAGTGAAACAATGTTAGGTGAACGTCAGAGAAACAAGAAGGAAGGGAGTAACTGGGCGAAAACTTCACGCAATGGGATCAACAAGGGGAAGAAGAAACTGGTAAATTAGGTTGAGAAGTTGAGGACGTTGACGTGGGAGATATGGGGGTGAGTCGTCGTCGTCCTTTGGTTTCTGCTGTGTCCTGCAAATCTGAGAACGAATGGAATGAATTGAGAGCTGCCTGGGCCGGGGTCGAAGTTCTGACTTATGGGGACCAAATAAAGGTGATAGTAGAAACCGGAAACTTTACCTTCTCTCTGTTATTTTCTTCTCGTCTTCTTTACCGCTTGTGCACCGCTCTTTCGCTCCCTTTCTCCCTTTTACTCTCTCTCCCTCCCTTTGTTTTTTTAGGGTAAATTAGTTGATTAAATGAATATGACATCTCCACCTTTAATTAATTTTCTCTTAACAGATTAACTTTTTAAAAATAAATTTTAGGTAAAATAAATTTTAAAGAATATATTTTTTAAAAAAATAATTTTAAAAATTAAATATATTTAGATGATTAATAATATAATTATTTTTTTATAGATAAATTATTAAAAATGATATAAACTAATATGATAATTATATAAAGAATAAATTTTATTTTTAATTTATTTATTTAAGTGATTAAAAAATAATATATATATATATGTATTTGAGTGGGGTAAAAATTTATAATATTTACTTAAATTTTAATTTTTTCCCCATTGAAGCGTAGGAAGAAGAGAAGTGGACAAAGGTTTCAGAAGCGCAGGAAAGAAGAAAGAGAGATGAAAACCACTGATGATAAAAGTGCAGTATAATTATAGACACTGATAGAAAAGCTGAGCTATAGCAGATTATATTAAAACCAAAGTTTTATCTTTAAAACCATAGTTTGAGATGCAAGAAGTGATTTTTCAGATTTTAGAATTATTTAGAAAAAAATAAGAAAATTATAGTTTAATTTTAAAATTAATTTTCTAACCCACACGTCAACCAAACACTTAGAGTAGCTGGAAAAAAGAAAAGAGAAAATAATAATAAAAAATTTAAAGAATAATAAATATTAAAATATTATATTTTCCAATAATATTTAATTTATTATTAACAATATTTGATCTACTGTTGATAGTATACCTAATTTAAAATTTATCATTTTTAAGATTTTTTATTATTATTTTCTCAAAAAAGTTTATGACTAAACCACAAAATTAAAGAAATATATTATTACATTTTTTAAAATTGTTAATCACATAATTTTTTAATAATTAAACTATTTATATTAGATTATATAATTCTTTTTACTTGTTATCATCTTTAGTCTAATCAAAGAAGTTTATGTACTCATCATATTTATAGATGAAGAAACTCGCAATCCCATATTTAAAAAAAGTTTAAGAAAGTGATTAATATTATAATTCAGAATATCCTGACAAATTATAGAATTATTAGTCATTTGATTGATATTAACTCAAGTGATAAGAATGGAGTGGAGTGTGAGATAAAGGCAAGGATTTAAAACTCATTATCCATAAAAAAAAAGTTAAAGTAGCATAATTATTGATAGCATAACTTCATAATGTTGTTGTTGTAGTTATTATTATTATTATTATTATACCAACCAATATGTAACTAAAAAATGTCGGGTTTTTTTTTTTGCCTCAACTAAATCGTTGGGTGGTGCTATTTTAATTAATCCATAATATATTAAATTTAAGAGTATGCGGGGTAGATAGATACTAAGGTTCATATATGACAAAACATGGTAAAAGAAAAGGAGAGTAGGTATTTTTTTTTAAAAAAAAGGGATAAGCTATTTCTGTGAGACAACAACAACGATAATGTGAAATTGCAAGTAACTACTTAATTAGGCAAAAAAAGAAAAGAAAAAAAAAGACACGTTTTTTGTTATTACATGAAATTTATAGGTAACTACCAACAAGTTTCGCTCTAAAAATATGGAATAAATATAGTAAATAATTAGAATAAGGATATGTGCTTCTTAACTATTTTAATAATATAAAAAAGTCAAGGCACGTACGCCCCTTCCTATATTGTCAAGTATGAGTAGGAGATAATATATTATTAATATTTTGATGGAAGCAACAATAATAAATTACACCTCACCTCAATCATGTTGGTCTTCTCTGTCTTATCTGCAATATATATATATATATATATATATATATATATCTTAATATGTCCAACTGTTGAAATTAAATAGATTTATAAAAAAATGAAAAAGGTCGTAAATAAAAATAATAAATTTACCTTTTGATGTGCCAATATTTTTTAACCCTGCTCCCGAAAAAGGGTCAAAAAGTGATGGGTACAAGAGAATGGAGTTGAAGGTAATTATTGATTAATTTGGTGTTTAACTGTAAATAACAAGATAATGGGAGCCAGCCCCCTCACATGCTTTAATTATTCGAAATTATTAGTGATGATGATGTGACTGCCTCGCTATTTAATAATCTTATTTGCGTCCCATATTCTGAGTTATCTAGTCTTTCATTTCCTAATCCTATCATGACTTCATCCTCTACTCCTAATTTTTTTTAAATAAGGAAAATATCATTTACTTAACTTATCAAAAAATTATATTCCATAAATCTTTAAAAATATTATCTATAGTTCTTGACAATTCTTCAAATACTTTAATAACATTATGTTAGAATTATGTCCTTCTATTTAATGGACATGTACTACTCATTTGATATTATCAATAAGATTGAATAAGGTAATCTTTTATATATAATTTTTTTATATTATTAAATTATAAGGATATTAATTTAGATAACTTGTACATAACCTTAATGGAAAGACATGACCAGTAAGATTAGTTGTTTTTATAACAAATTAATAGTAAATTTTTATTTGTTATAAAAACTTAAATTTAAATATTGATATTTTTATATATAAATCTTTTATAATATTAATATCTTCTATATTTTTTATAAAATATATATATTCTTTTATTATTAGCAATCAGATTCTAATTACTATCATATATTAAATATGATTATATTTTTTAATAAAAATTTACATATTTTTATATTGTAATAAATTAATTATTTTTACTAGATATAATCCTATTAGAATATATATAATGTGCTAATGAAATTTTTAAATTGACACTTTTTGTGGTAGATTCTTTTTAAACGAAAAACAATTATTAGTAAATATAATCCAATTCCAAACAGTACTTGGGTTCAACAGTTACAGTATCTGACACATAGAGGGTCAGTCAAAGCGCGTGTTGCCTCGTGTGTATAAAAAGATACATATGGTACGCCACGGACCACGCTATTATGGACCCACCAAAAGGGAGACCTATCTTCCTCATATGTCCCTAGAGATATGAATCGTACACGTGGATGACTTTGAATGATCACTTTTTTACGAGTGGGACCCTCTTGATCAGACCATCCTCAACGGTTCATAAATGTGCTTGAGAATACCGTCTCCCTAACCACACGGGGAACTTCCCCACATTAATGGCTCGTCCTCAATGCACCGATGTTATCCCTTTTTTTAGAGTAATAATGACCTTAATATTGGGAATTTGAGTGTGATTTGTAAGGGAAGATTAAGAATAAATACTTTACTGAGAATAATATGAGAAAACTTGAAAGCTGATTGTACTCTATGCAGGGCTCTCGTGCTAGGAAAGCTCCAAGAGAGAGACTTCCTTAACATTATTTTAAAAAGATGACCGTAAATGAATTTAATTATGCCTTCTGGTTAGAGTGAAAGGGGTAATTTAAGAGTGAGGTGCACAACTCAACCAACACAATCATCTTATCAAGGAATAGAAAAATTAAAAAAAAATTATGATAAAATCTCAAAAAAAATTAATTATTATAAAAAACTAAATATTATAATTTTATTATCAATTCAAGTAGGATGTGTGTGTAAATATAACAATACAAGCTTGAATTAAATAAAACCTTTTTTTTTAAATATGTACTAATTAATAATTTTTTTCCATAGTGGGATGATTTGAAATTTTGATCAGTATCCACACCTCACTCCTTTCCTTGCATCTTGTAGTAGCTCCATGTAAGATACACCCTGATACTATCATAGAATATTATAGTGTGTGTACTTTACGATATTTTATTTATTAGTATACTGGTCAAAAAGTTCAGCACAAAAATATAAAATTTGTTAAAGTTAATATATTTTTTATCCCATAATTATAATTTTATTTTAATTTTAGTCCATTCATTTTTAAAATATAAGTTTTAATCTTTTTAACTTTTAAACTGTTTGTGCTGCTAATCATTCCATTATTAATGGTGTTAAATTTGCACATGTGGCACTAATAACGTTTAATTATGCTTATTTTGGCATCTTAAATGGATGTGGAACAAAAGAGCTTAATGTATTATAACATATATATTTGAATTTTTTTAAAAGAAAATAATTAAAAAATTTTGAATCCCAGTTGAGGATCACGGACGACCCCAATCTCATGCCTCTCCGATTGAGCTTCGATTTTTCACTGGACTATAATGAAAGCTCTTCAATCTTTTCCACACTTGACATGGCATGGCACCTAGCAAGAAGACGAAGCTGTTATCATAGCAATTGGTGCTAGTTCAAAATAAAGGCTACGAGAGAGGAATCCAACATGGAAAATCCATGAAACTAGCCCCATGTATCGGTCCACTTGTTCACACAATACTCCCATCGAGGATGCTGACTCCTCAACCTTTGTTTTTGTTTTTTTTTTTATTGAATCTAATGCCAATTCATTACCAACCCATTTCCTAATCATAGAATAAAATTAATTATCTTTACAAAGAAGTTAAATATAATAGAAAGAGTTACTTTTATTAGGAGAAATATTCATATATAATATTTTAAATATAACTGTCTCTAATAAAAATATATATAAATAAAAAAAATATTTTTACTACAGTTGATATCCTTAACTTATACAAAGTCATGTGATTTTTTTTTAAAAAAATTACCATTTATTAAAATTAACTACCACAATAGTGTGTGTCTATGGAATTAAAAGCATATCAACAACTTAATACAATCATGGGAGATAATTAACTATTATATATTTTTACCCTATATTTAGAATTAAGTAGAGTTTTAAAACTTTTTCTCTATAATTAAGACCGGGAGGGAGCATGAAGTATATAAAAAATTTATTTATTTTAATTAATTTTCATACATGAAATTCTATTAATGCCCTACTTGATAGGGCCATGCGAGCCGTTAGATATTCCCCCTGTTTCAACAAACAAATAATGCCTATGTTCCCAAAATAGAGATCGTCATGGTCAACCAAAATGGGTTCACTTAGCAACTACTCTGTCTTATGCAAAATAAAATCCTCCAATTAGTTATCTTATACTATTTTATTACAAGATTTTGTTTTTAAATAATGTTGTAGACATTGGTATACCATTACATGTAGACTGATCTGTTATGTCCAATTTGAGAAATAAGTTAAATTTCCTATGACATATAAATTATGCAATTTTTTATACAAGAAATGTTATTTAAAATTGCATCGATTCGTTTTCCATAAATTGGACGGTACCATAGCCACCAACACCAATATACCAACAAAAGCAAATCTACAATATCCAAGACATGATGTATCTTTTGAATAAATAATATAATTTTATTTATAAGTCACTCATATTATATTTCACACATCAATTAATAAAAATATTAAAATTTATTAACTTTACCGTAAAATTAATAATTTTTTAATTTTATCTCTATTTAATAGTATACATTATATCTCATTAGAATAAGGTCAATATAATAATAAATAAAGAGTAAAATTTTATATTTATATAAAAATTTTAATAATATAATTTATAAATATGGCAACAAATATCTGGACTAGAAATATTAGTGGTTATATTTGTGGCCAAGAAATAATATAAGCGGTGATATATGATAAGATCAGTATATAGGCTATGAGTATGATATTATATGAAATGATTGATTAAATATGGAGATAAGGATTGCGTAACACAATCAGAAAACGCGTCCTAACATCCACACCATATCATATTTACTTATATATATATATTCTAAATAATTATGAAGCTCATATTTTCAACCTCATATGCAATACGACGTGTTTAGTTAATAATCATCCAGTTGTCTGCATGGGGCACATAGTTTATTTATTTATTTCTTTTTATATGTAACTTGTTTTAAATAAATTCAAATGAATTGTATTGTATTGTTTATGATTCATGAAATACATAATTTATTTATATATATAGGCTTTTATATTATATGTAGCTATAGATTATATATATTGTTTAAATTATGTGTAAATAATTTTTTTTTAATATGGTTACCCAGAGTTTTTTCCCCTTTTTTTGGCATAAAAAATTTTAGGTGAGTTCGATACCGATTCTCTGTGAAAATCAAGACATAACCTTAAAACTTATAGAATATTTATAATAAATTTATAATATTATCTATTAAAAGAATTTTCATATAGTAACATAAATCAGACTCTCATTATTGTTAAATAGCTAAGTTCAATTGATGGTGGCTCTCTCAATCTTTTTTCCTTAGGTAAATACTATTTTAGCCTTAAAGATTTTACAATACACTTTCATAAATTTTTAGATTTGTATAGGTCGCTTTGATGACTTTAGTGATTAGTTTGTTATTTCATCAATAAAATGTAATAAGGGGAAAAATCTTCTCTCTAAAAACCCCCTATTCTAGAGAGAAGAATATATAAAGACAAAAAAATCTCTCCTTCATTCTCTTCTATTTTTCTTAACCAAATACACTTTTCTTTCTCTTCCTCTTCTTTCCCCTCCCTTCTAAAACTCCCAACCAAATAATGGCTAAGTATTTTTATACTATAAACTTCCCCTTCATTTTAAGAAGCAGGTGTAAACTGAAATAAATTTAGTCAAAATGTGCATTGAACATCTATTCACGAAAGATATAAGATTAAAAATAATAATTAAAGAAACGTGTCTAGCATATTTACGTTTATTTTAATGATGTCTTGATTATTTTTACCCAATTACAGCTTATTTTAGTATAATAATAATAATAATAATAATAATAATAAAGAAATATGCAAATTCAATTCCTAAGCGCACACCGAATTTCTCCAATCTCAAGTTCAACTTGAAAATTCCGCCAACAAACCAAGAATGTCAAATGGAGTGTAGGACACCGCTTTGAATTTACAATGGAATCCACCAATAATCAAACACAAGTCAAACAAGAGGGCGTTATCATTTCTGATTTCTTACACGGCCTTCAACTCCAAAATGTTACATGAACCAAACCCATGTCCCATCTAATCTTTTATCTTTTATATTCAATAAAATAAAATAGATTAATTTATTATAATTAAATTTAATATTTTAAAATAAATTTATCTTACATATTTTTTATTTTACTTAAATTAATTAATTAACTTTTATATTAATTATAATTAATTTTTTTAATTTATCTAAAAAAATTAATTAATTCTTATATTAAGAAATAGAATAAAATTTACGTGACCTATGAGTTCACTGTAGCTGTTTTTTCCTGGTCTACACTCAAAACGGTACAAGTCAATATGTGAACAGCAAAATGACCATGCTCTTTCCCACCAATTTGCACAGACTTCGTACCCATGTCAATGCCTACCAACCATGGGAAAGAAATAGTCTACTATTTCTATCTGATCATAGTTCAAAATAGAATAAAAAGAAAGAGGTTTCCCCCTTTGATACATGCAATAATTAATACAACCACAACAGCAAAAGCTTATTTTGTTGAAGGTAAGCTTCCGATAATAAACACGAGACCTCAATTAATGACTTTTCAAGTGTCCACAAGGAATAATTAGTAATTTGATGAGAACATTTTGATGGAAGAATGTATTGATCAAGACATAATTTTACATGGGAAATTCAAAATTCAAATTCTAGGAGTAAAAAAAAAGAGATGTATGGAAACGATGCAAGCAAACTTTCACTACTAGGTTGTGAATTATAGAGAGAAACCTCATGATTCACGGAATGGTACGATTTATAGAAGATTTAAAAGATATATGAAAAGGTAAGAAAAACAACAAGTGAAGGTGCATGAACTAATCAAAGGCGCCTTGGTGGCTATAGTAATTTGAACCATGCAGAAAACTGGTATATATCAGAAATTACAAATCCTGGTTCCGTCTAATTGGAGATCAATCCATTCCATACAAAATGAGTGAAGTTAGTTCTTTGAAAGAGCACAATGATATTGTGCAATTCATATAGCTAAGCTAGCTTAGTGACACAAGGCTTGTTATTGTTTTATGAAGATTAATGGCAGTTAGTACGCTCGCATAACCCTGATGAGCCAATGTTAAATTACCTGTGCATGGCTCTATGAAACAAAACAGGGTAGTAACCAAACTCAAGTTAAATGGAGTTTCCTTAAATGATTGGATGAACATCCGGGTTTAGCACTACACCTTCCAACAATTTGAAGCTTCGCGCTTAAGGTGTAATTCCTTCCTTTGGTTGGCGTTTTTCTTCCATTTTATTGTTTCTCTATGCACAGATAAACCTGTCAGCATATCAGCTCTAGTCTGATTGGTTTTAACAGAGGCAGATACAATCATCTTCAAGATCTGGGTTTCAGTGTCCAGAAAATCCAAAGTCCCACCGTATGGTTTGTCAGCCACCATTGAAGAAAATATATTCATGAGAATGGCCACATATCTTGCTGCATACTAGCCAAACAAGTCATATGTCATATCATCACTGCTTTGAATATTTTATTTTGAAGTCATCAAGGGACTCCTAAATAGAGAAATAGGAAGAATCCCTCGATAATATTCTCTCAACAGAAACCATTCAACCAAGACCAGGTGAAAGTTTTCAATTCCACCTTCTAGACATGATACTATTGTTACCTAAGTTAAGATGTCCTTTCCATTGATGGATTATCCTCAAAATCTTCATCCTCGTCTTCAATTTCAGAATCAACATCAGAACCTATGTCCGATGACAAATCAGCCTCAGCCGCATCCCCGTCTTGCCCCAGACTATCTTCACCCTTGAAGTCCTCAAAAACATTCTCAACACATGCTCTTCTTACTGGCCCCATTTCATCCTCTTCTCTACTTCTCCTATAGCCAACCAATTCTCTATCAACTTTTGCTTTCCTAGGACTGATCAAAATCAACTCAGCTAGCTTCCTTCTAGCTAAATACAAATCATTGGGCTCTATCAATTCTCCCTTTCTATATGCCTCCCTAAGGAAAACCGTGTGCAACTTCCCTTGATTTCCTCTAGTTGAGACATAAAATATCCCCTGGTGCTGAAGAAGAAAGTCTTTCAACTTCTTAGGCAAATTCATCGCCATCCGAAAATGAGCAATCCTCTCCAAAGTAATTTTCTTCTCAACTGTCAACGACAACAATTCATGGATTGTAGCAACTGCTCTCTTGTCCATTCGCTTCTGAGCCTCAATCGATCTCAGATCATACCCTGAAACATCTTCATAAGGTGACCAGTATGGAAGACGTTGCCATTTCCACATTGCAATTCTAAAATACTTCCCAATCTTAAACCCCGGAGGGAAATTTATAATGAAAGAAAATCTAATATTTTCAGCTTCAATTCCTTTCTCCCTGTATTCCTTCTCCCTAGCTTTCTCTATGGCACACACAGTTAACTTATCGTCCCTCTCCACAAGCTCAATGTACTTATTCCGAGTCTCTTTGGCATCAAACAATCGAAAATACTGCGGGTACCTGAGAACCACCGAGTACTCGAAGTCGTCCGGTAATCCAAACGCCGACCGAGCAATACGAACATGCTCGAGACGAAGCCTTCCAGTGTTAGACATAATCAAAAGCTTCCGGAGGCGCGTGACAGCGTCTGGGATTTGCGCGATGAGGGCTTGCCTTTCTTGATCGATTTGGAGAATGGCTCTCCGGGTCAATCGGCAAAAGAGAATTCGCTGAACCGGATGCTCGTAAACCTCGAAAACATGAGGGAATTTGAGTATGAAAGCGCCGGCTTCGAGCTGTTTGAAGCCGATTCGGCGAGCGAGGGTGTCGAGGCGAGAGATTGAAAGTGTGTGGTTGAGTTGCAAAAGAATGAGGTCCTGAAATTTGAGAACTTTTCTCATTTTCTTCTCGACTTCCATGTAGTTGTCATAGCCATGATCTCGAACTCTTTGAAGCTTTTTTGGAATGGCAGTGGACTGAGACATTTCTCGGGTGAAGCTAAACATATTCAGAAATAATCGAGTAGTCTTATGTGTTAGGGTCTCGCGCTTGAAGATGTTGGCGCCATACGAAAAGAAGATTCGCATTTTGAGCTCTGGTCGGTGTTGAAATTTCAGGGCTTATCGCTTGTTCGATGTTCATGAAGGCATGGAGGAGAAGCTGAGGGATAAGCAAACAAGCAGAAAAGTGGCGATTCGAAAACAAGAAATAAAACCTAAAGGGAATATTTCATAAAAAAACAAAAAAACTAATGGGTTACGATGTAATTGCCTCAATTTCTGATCTTGTAACCCTATTGTCATTAGGCTTCTCCTTACTGTTCACCAGAATGTTTCCAACTTATCATCAACCCCGAAAAAAGGAACGCAAAAACAGCCCAAAAAGAAAAGTAAGCAAAGGCCCAATATATATATATATATATTAATTTAGTTTCCTATAAATAAAACTATATTTTTTATTCTTCCCTTTATGTGTTCTTCACCGTCAACACCTAAACTTGCGACCTTCGAAAACACACTCCACCCAAGCCTTCATTGTCGTCACCTCGGAGCCGGTGGTCTCCACCATTCTCTTCGCCGTTGAAGAAACCACCGCTTCCATTCCTTCTCTTCTGACCAACGCCTCGCACCCTCACCCATTAATTTAAATTGTGATTTTATATTTTTATTTGCTTCAGTCAAAATCTGTTGAATCATGTGAGTCCTTTATACTCCTGATTTTAAAAGTTACAGCTTCTGCCATCATCACTTGCGTTGCAGTCATTTACTTGTAAGGTGCATGAGAAATTCAACCTCACGATCTCTTCAATCTTGGTTATGTTTTGACAGTGGCTTTAAGTAATGCAGCTCATTCTCCGGTTTGTATCAATTTTTCCTCCCCCCTTCCTCTGTTCTTCAATATGTTCGGGTTGGTTTGAGGGATCTGTAAATTTTGGTGAATATGTTGATTGGGGCAATAGCAGAGGGTGTGAATGCGATTAGGGTTGGAAATTTGAGAGATTTCTTCAATCCATGTTCTTTGATTTGCAATCCATGGACACCGATGATGATGGAGGGGAAGAGTTTAGAATTAGAGGCCGGCCACTTCGAACAAAACAAATTTATTTGAAGTGGCTTCTAAAGAAAGGAGACAAATTTTCGTATAAAGCTGCAAGCAAAAGAGACAAAAAAGGAATTCCACAGAAGTTCCAACTTTATAGCCTGTATTATACCATAAAACGCATGAACACTAAAATCACCATAAATATAAAGAAAGAAGAAAGAAAATACTCTAGGACAAATAGCGCGAACCGAGCCAGACTCGGAGGTCAACGAGTCAATACCCGCACCACCAGCTCTCCCACCAACATACGAAGTTACTAACCTTCCTCTTTGTTTCGTGGTTCGTTCTTGACTCGAAACCCTTCCCTGTCTTCCCCCCACTGATTTCTATATCCTCTATACCTCCTTTCAACTACTTATTCTTTTCCATCTTTATAAACCCAAACCCTATTTCTCAGAAACCGAAACTCCATCGTCATCCTTCTTCGTCTTCATGCAACAACTCGCACCGCCTCTTTGATCTTCTGCACTGTGGTCGTCATCAGATTGCTGACAGTTTCAACGGACTCCATCGTCAGCTTCCATGATGGCAGGCTGTTTATCAGTATCTGTAACCCTACTGTAAGTATGCTTCCACCACTCCCACTGTCACCGCCCGGAGGACTCCCGTTGCGGCCGCCATTATTAGGCCCGTCGGGAAGAATGGCAAAACCTGAAGGCAACAGAGCCACGTGCGAAGAATCGCCGCCACTCATCACCACATTCAGCGACTGCATATCAACCGGTGCATAAACTACCATTGATCCTGTAGCATCCATCCATGTCTCTTGCAGTATCATCATGCCGGTCTCGTTCCCGTTAACACCCTAAATTCATATGTATATACATAAATGTTCAGTGAAAGAAATGTCCGAACTTCTGAAAATCGGAATGGGGGGGGGGTGGAAGAGAGAGAAAGACAGCTTACGTTGGTCCGAAGAAGAGAAACACAGTTACCATGTGTCTGTCCTTTTGCAATGACAGCCACTTCCTGCACGTTTCCATTGCCATTGGACAATACGTCCCACTCGAATCTCCGGCGTTCGTCACGGAGGAAGTCGAACAACCCTTGCCGTGAAAAAGGCAGCCAGAAGGAAGTGGCGGCGCTGAGCATGACTCCGGGAGGATAGCCTGGTTCTCCTTCGTTCCTCCGAGTCATAATCTTGACGTCATCTCCTAGCGTCCCCACATGAAGGCTTTCCCACCTCCGGGCCGACGAAGGGACGACCCCGTAACAGAAGTTGTCCACCATGCGTTGTGCCAGCTTCACCATGCTTCGTCGACCACCTTGGCTCAGTGCTGTCACACAAACATCAAGGTTTTGTATTTGGATCAAACATAATGAATTGAACAAGCTAACATATGCTACGATGAAGGAAGTGACATCACATACTGGCGTGATCGTCAGTAGGGATGGTAGAGGACAAGAGGATGGCCAAGCATTCGCATTGCCTTTGGAGGGTGGAGGTCCATCTATGAGCACCGAAGCCCATTCCGGCGTTCACCATCGGACGGTAAAGTGGGTGCAGCACGTTCTCATCGTACTGCCAATGCTCTACCCAAGTAACCTGCAATATAGATTAGATAGACAAAGGCCATTCCCAACGCAGACAAGGCAATGAATGAAAGCTTGATTTGAAGATTTTATATACGAAGTGTTCTATAAAAACGAAGGTCTGATTCTGAAAAAGACACTGAACAACATCTCACCTGGATCCAATAATATATATATATATATATATATTACAACCTCGAGCACAGTAAAAAATATTTAGAGAGATGAGAATAGAAGCATGGACACAAGAAACGTGGAAAAACCCAAGATAAAAATAAGATTATAAGATGGTGAACACAAAATGAAGTTCCCACGTCATTCATGACCATTCAATGCAAAGCCTTGATTCACTCATCTCAAGGCTAAATACGAAGCAGCTCCAGCTAGGCAGCTAATATATGAATATGTGTGTCGTACGAAGAAGAAGGAGAAGGAGAAGGAGAAGGAGAAAAATGCGTACCTTGGAGCAACCGTTGGGCATATCTTGCACAAGGCAGCCAGAAGGAAGCCTCCTGCATGTGACGAAAGTGTGAGCATTGGTGGGGTAACGACCTATCTCCATCGATACATCAACCACCGCCCAAAGATTTTCTGCTTGCTGCTTGCATAATCTCAGCAACCTCGTTTGCCTAACAGGCACCAGTGGCGACGGCATCTGCATTTCAGCTTCCAGCTAACAACCCATAATCATCATATACATCAGTTTCAACATAATTATAAGTACTACTGAATAGTTTCTCCCAACTCAATAACTAGTTGTTTTTTTTATAAGGTTTCCATCTCATTTAAGTACCAGGCAAGAGAGAGAAATATACCAGAAGCAAAGTCCCGCTTCTGGTGCCCCCCACGCCACTTGATATCATATCCAGCGGCACAGCTCTAGCAATCATGCCTGGAAACAGCTCCACCCATCGATTCTGAATACATATTCCCAGGATTGATCAATCAAACTGAAGCAAGAAAATCATCAAATTTTTCAAATGTAATGTCATAATTATTTATGTAATGTCATAACTATTACCGGGTCCATCAATGTTTCAATGAGATTTAAAGTGTTGATAATCACAATTCTAGTGTCCCTAGTAGCTTCAGTGACATAACCAGGAGGTTTTGGGCCAAGACAAGGAGGAATAATCCGAACATACTCCTCAAGATTCAGAACTTCATTTTCGCCATCCAACGTCCTAATCCAAAGAGGACCATTATCTCCTTGAGCCATCTTCATCAATTCCTCCATAGCAGACAATGCAAGGTTTATAAGCATAGATCTCTCAGCCTGTGCTTGATCATTCCCTATTTGCATCGTCATCCCCATATCAATACCCATCGGAAAACTCGACCCGACAAGGATCCCACTAATCCCACTGAAAGTATTACTATTATTCGTTCCAATGGCCAGTTCAAGACTAGAATTTGAGCTTGGAAGAGCCATGGTTGAGATTGGCCTTCCCAGAAACTTGTTGGACAAGGCACGTATGCGATCCAGTTCATCCTTCAATCGAGCATTCTCAATCCTTAGTTGGTGTTCTTCAAATGAGATTTGACCAGGAATCGCAGGGCTTCCACAGTTGTTGCATATTGGGTTCGTCATGGCTTCCTTCATCATACTGTTCTCTGCTCGCAGCTTGTCATTTTCTTGCCTCAGAATCAGATTCTCATGCCGCTCCAGTTGAGTCTGGTAAATAAATTTCAAAATTAAACAGACAAAATCTTCATTAATGCACCAACACAATTCAAGGAATTCACATTCTGGTCTCCCCAAATATGCCAAAAATAATAAATTTTGCAGACTGATTCGTGAGTCGTTCTGCAAATTATTACCTTCATCTGGGTTCTTCGATTTTGAAACCAGAATTTGACTTGTTTCGTCTCCAAGCCAAGCCTCCTACTAAGTTCAAGTCTTTGCTTCTCGTCAGGATGAGGACAATCCTTAAAGAAACTAAAAAAAAATGTAAGTTATCAGATGAATCAATGAACCAGAAGAAAGAAAATCTGAAGAACAAGACTGAGAAGATTGATTACGTTTCAAGCTCTTGAATTTGGTGAGGAGTGTGTCGATGGTACTTCTTGTTGGATCTCTGATTAGGTGTGTTATCATCACCAGCAATATCTTGATCATCTTCGCCTGAGATGCCATCTAAATTATCACTCCCAGAACGGCTCTCATATCCATCATCCCTAATTATTGCAATCAAACTCGGATCGAAGGTTTCCCCAAGAAGACTCATCTCAACATTACGTTCCTGATGATCCATTTTCCTTTTCTGCATACTAATCGTCTTATCAGAAGCATAAACATAGCAGAGAGATGATGATGAACAGTATTAAGCCGAACAGATCGAATTCATTATTTAATTAAAGAGTAATTCGATAAATGGCGAGAGATGAAAAAGCGAAAAAGGTAACGGACCGAACATTGGAGAAAGAAAAGAAAAGGCAGAGGAATTCTTTGGGTGCTTTCTCTCTCTTCCCCCCTTTTCTCTGTCTTTGATTTTGTTCTCTCCCTTTTTCGTAGTTCTCGAAACTGTAACAATCACTTCAGTCAAGGGACTTTTTTGGATTTTGGTTGATTGAACTCATCAAACTTTTTGACCTCAAATTGAAGATAAGCTGCGAAACTGACAAAAAAAAAAACGGATTTTCTTTTCCATTAAAGATAGAACCTAAAACAAAAAGGTTGTTTCATCGTCAACACTCATGCATGGCGTCCAAACTCATTTCTCTCTCTCTCTCCAGAAGGAAGTCTCTGCTTCCTATAGACAGTGAGGAACAGAAGAAGAAGAAAAGACGTTTCCATTGGATCCGAGTTTGAACCCCATGAACAGAAAAATTCTGAAAGAGACAGAAAAAATAGAGAGAAGATGGGGGATTCACATAACTGACTTTTGAAGAGAATCATGGGCAAATCTAGTGGAGAAGGCCCATTTGACAATACCCTGTGCAATCTTCTCTCTCATTTCACCTCCTTCGATAGAAACGGGGGGAGAGAGAGAAGAGAAGAAGAAGACAAGGGGAAAATGGTGGATGGAACAGAAACAAACCGAAGGTATGGAGAAAAATTCTACCTTTCAATTCGAGAGTGAGGAAAGTAAAAGGCGAAAACAAATATTACAGTCTGTTGGTTGGTTTAGTTGCACAGAACAGCCAAGGGAGTTATGAACTTTTCGGATCCTTCGCTTTCTCTCTCCCTGGGATCTGTGGAAGAGAAAAAGACATCCATCGCCCAAAACAAATATTTTTTAAAAAAACTTACAAAAATATTATTCTCCAGAATTAAAAAATTGAGAGGAGCTGACTTACTATGACTCCACCAAGATAATATCAAAGTCAAATGGCTTACTTCTGTTGTGGCGGAGCTCTCCGTTTTTTATTCGAAAACCCCTTCCCTCTCTTTCCTTCGGCTTCTTCCTTCCCACTCCATTAACAAATTTATTCTCTCTCTCTCTCTCTGATCTCTCTCTCTCTCTGTGTCTTGATTTTATGAGAACGATGAAATTGATATTTATAGGAGGAGAGAGAGGAGGGAGAGTGTGGGGCCCACTCTGAAAACAGGGGATCGTGATGTCTGCAGCTACAATCCGATTCGGAGCGAGTGTCTCACGCGCGTGTGGGTTTTCATGTTGTCAGAGGCGGGAGAAGATGTGGTGTGTGGGGGTGCGGGTAAGAGCATGCGATGGGCTAGAATCAACTAATAGGAACATTACAGCTCATCAGAAGGCAAAGGAAAGGGTTCATCCGTACGGGGGGTGATAGGGACAGTGGGCTTCTGTTGAATTTGATAGTGAATCCATCAATGGGCGTAATCACTGAAAGTTGACCTTTGGAATTGGGGCACCTTATTTTTTGGGCAATCAGGAATTATATTTTAGGACGCATAGGATGTTAAGAATGTAACCAAACAACCAACAAGGACGATGGATGGGAAATATAGCAACACACACACACACACACACAATGTGTTTGTTTGAGTGTCAACATACACTTAATTGTGTGTCGGCTTAAAGGCATCTCAAAATAAACTTTTACAATAATTAAGGAAACTAATCAAAACAAATACGATGTCAATTAATTAACTAACAATAATGATCCGAATGATGACCTGTAATATATTTAACTAGAATTATTATAAATATGTGCACGTGCGAGTGTGTGCCAGCTTAACTTTAGGTTATCGAAGGATAAAAAAGACCATACACATACACAGGCATGCATGCAAAGATATAAATTTCCCTTATAAAACTTTTCACAATAGAAATGGGTATAAAACCCGCTGTATATTGTACCTATTTGAGTTTGTGAAAAATAACTCTTTACGACCTCAAAAAAAAATATATATATATATAATATTAAATTAAATATTAAACTATAAAATATAATATATTTTTTCTTTTAGACTGACTATTAGATATGAGAGTTATCTTACTTAACCCTACTTACATATATATATATATATATATATCTCCCTAATTCGTAATAAGTTTAAAATTCCATTCAAGTTCAACATCACCATGCATACATTTAGAAGAGTTTGCTTTTTGGGTTGGCATCCAGCCGAAACGGAAGTTACAAGCAATGGATGATTTTCCACTTGGCTGTTGATTTTGGGATTGCCATTTTTATAAACCTTTGACTAAAATGTAACTCTAAAAAGAAAACAAAATCTCAAATCTCAATAAACAGTTTCACCTATTACTATTTATATACCAAATATTATGGTAACAACAATCTTCAATTATTTCAATGCATACATACATATACACTTTTTGAATTTGGTCAACTTTTTTTTATAAATAAATTTTTAGAAAAAATTTAGGAAATTTAGGCTCACTCACAATCTAAAAATAGGACAAAATCTTCTTTCTTCTTAAGTGATATCAATATCTGGCTAGATAAATTGTCAGTTATATTAAAGCGTAAATCTATATACTTAATAGCTATGATAATTCTTCAAATATTATAATTAGAACTATAATAAAGTGTTATTCTATAGAAATCAAATATGATCTAAACAGTCGTATGTCTAAATTTTTTACTAGTTAAACTTATTGATAATGGGTTGAATTGATTTTTTTTATATAAATTTTTTTTTGGAAAGGGATTGGGCTTACCCACGATCTAAGGGCAGAGCGAAGTCTCCCTTCCTCTTAGGCAATACTAATATTGGGCAGGGCAAGCCGTCTATTACCCTCAGGCGTAAACCTAAGTACCCAAGAGTTATGATGCTTCCTCAAGCACTGCGACTAAAATCACAATAAAGTGGTACTCCCCAGAGTTCAAACACACTTCAAATAGTAATATGTCTCATCCCTTTGTCAGCTGAACCACGGACGATGGGTGAATTAATTATTTACTCCCCTTTCTTTGTCTGAGTATTTAAAGTTTTAAGAGGGATATAAGTTTAACCTCTCCTCTAAAATTAAAAAAATTTAAAGAGAGATAACATTTTTATTTTATCATATTAATATATTTATAAATTTTTTAATATCATAATATCATCTTTTTATACTATAAACATAGAAAAGCCTAACAATTTCAATTGTTATTATTTTTTAATATTTTCCTCTAGTTTCACCTGACATCAGCCTCGATCTCAACTGGGGTTAGAGGTAGAGGAGGCGACAACACCATGTACAATAATTGGCCTATAGGGGGCAATGGAATAAAAGAGTCACTTGTTCCTAGCATCTGACTGTTATTCTGCACCTTAAAATCTAACAAAAACTAGACAAATAAGAACTAATACAATTACTCAACAAGTATTGCTTGTATGCTTCCACAAATCATTTAGTGGATCAAATAAATTCAGAAGTAAAACAGGATCCAAAAGAAAGACATCAAACCAAAACAAACAAAGAAAAGCATAAGCAAAACGCTTATTCAGTTTAAAATATTCTACAGAAATTAATTATTGTAATAACATGTTATTTATATATTATTTTTGTATTAAAATTTTCTACAAAATAATATAAGGGCAAATTTATCAATATAAAAATATTTTCCCTCCCTCCCTGAATTAAATAAGGTAACATTAAAATTCCTCCCCTTATCTCTTTTGATATTAATTTAAATAAAATAATAATAAATTTTTTTATCTTTCTTTTATTCCATTAAAATTCTTTTCCCCATATTTTTTTTATTGAGCCAAACACACTATAAGTAACTTATATATTGATTAAGAAAAGCGCTTGAACAAATATAATGTCTATCCATTAATTAATAATTATGTTCGTAGAATTAGTAAAATAGGTTTAACATGCTATTTTATATCTAAACGGGTGAGTTTGAGTTAACTTTTAGTGAAAAGCTACAACCTACCTTCCATCTTGTTAATTTATTTTTATTAAAATTATTATTTATTTTAGTAAGATATTATTTTAAATACTCCTATTATTAAAAATTAATAAATATAATTATTTATTTATTAATATGTATTGGCATATTGTAATTGATTAATATTATATTACTAATATTTATTTAGATTTATAATTGTAAATTTTAATATTTTTTATGAAAAATAAATTTTTTAAAAAAGATAACATTAATTTTTTTAATTATGTTAATATGATATTAAGAATTTTTTATTAATTTAAAAAATTTATAAATATTTTTTAAAAAATATTAAAAAAATTTAAAAAAGGTGGCTATCTCGCACCTAGGCAAGCTTAGGTTAACTTTTATTGACGGGTTGTATAATTCAACACCCCCCCCCCCCCCTCAACCGGTGACTTATGGCCAACCTTGCAAGCTAAAGTATAATCCGTTATCTATCTCTATTGGCGCGGAAGATGAACTGTTATGTATTTTAAAAGAAACAAGTGGGATATGTATGCGCACGCGCGTACATGTATGTGGTGCAAACGCCCGCCGGATGCACAGAATCCACTTCTTAATCTCATGCCATCGGAGGGCAAAATAGTCTATATATGTAGCCTTTCTCAATAGAAACATCCATGAAAAGTTTAAGGAAAATCTTCCGACCATAATTTCATCTTAACAAAGGGATAAGAGTCTAATGGGGCCCACGTGCCAGGTAAGATTTAGGGAATATTTTCTCTCGGTTTACTTGATCGCCTTACTTAGAGTTCTTAATTATTTACCACACCATTTCTATAATTTCGTTCCTGTTCCATCCACACCATGATAGATTGAGAAAGAGACAAGTGCTTTGGTGGTGGGGCCCACATATCAAGTAAGTTTTAGCAAATGTCATGCTCCTCCATCCCTCCGCTCATTCAGTGTGTGTAGTTTAAAAGGTTTTTTTTGGACAAAATTTTAATTTTAATTTTTTTAAATAAATATTTATATTTATTTAAAAATAATTTTAGTTAAAATTATGATTTTAAATAAGTTATTGAAATTAATTTTTAAAACAGTAAAATAACTTATAAACTATCTAATTATTATATTAACTGTATTTTTTACACTATCTACCATCTCTCTTTCTCACCATAACTTCTCTCTCCTCTTATTTCTCTATACTATCTCCCATCTCCTATTTCTTTTCTACTATCTCTCCTCTCTCATACTTTTAATCAAATTATAATCCTTTTTAATAATTTATCAATATGAACAATAATTATACTACTAATCATCTAAATATCTCTATTTTTAAAATTTATTTTTCATAAAATCTAGTTTTTAGAATATATTATTCTTAAAATTTATTTTTTAAAAACTAATTTAAATTGACCCTAAAAAGAAGCAAAATCTCAAATTTTAATATACACTTTCTACTTTCTCCTTCAACGTTGACCCTTTAGAATTGACCAAAGTTATGTTAATAATAATCACAATGATTAACTGCATCTATACCCTTTGAATTAGGACACCCTCTTTGTTTTTCAATTTTTTTTGGCATGGATGAATTATTTTAGAATGCTAATTTTATTTTTTTAATATAACTAACAAAAGTAATAGATATAGGTATTTTCTGTGAACGTCTTAAATCAATACGTACAAAATTTACATAACACTAAGTCTTTTTTGTGTATAATTTTTTTTAAATCTTTATCATCAAAAAAAAATTTTAACAAGGGGGTTTTTCCCCAATTTGTTCAAGTATTTTATTGCATTAAATTTCTCGTGATTTAGTACATTTAATTTTATATACGGTTTCTATTAAGGACACTTTTGAGCCAATATGAACGCATGTATGTATTGTATATGTGGAGTCATGATAATTAAATAATGAGGATATGCTTTTTTAAATAAAGATATTGATTAGATTTACTTAAAGATTACCCTTTTCGTGAGAAGAGTTACTTGCAACGGATTTCTACTTTCCCTCTGGTTTTATTTTCGGCCTTTTATAGTTCTTTGACCATGTTCCTGTGAAAACAAAGAAAGTTAAGTCACAATTTTCAATATACAGCTTAATTTTTTTTTTATTAATTTTTAATATATAACCTATTTAAATAATTTAATTATATTAAAAAAATTAATTAAATTAATTAATATGATATTTTTTTAAAATACTATAATTATCTTCATTAATATCCTCTCCCATTCTCTTACTTAATTATTATTGAAAGATTGTCAATAGGTTAATTTTAAAAAAATAATAAATATATAAAATATATCTTATATTTAAGATAAAAATTAACTTTTTTTAAGTAGGTATTGTATTAAAGATAATACAAGTATATGATTTACATGAAAAATTTTCATACTTTTTTTTTATTTAAGTCTAACACAATAATATTTAAAAATCTAATGAAGCCGGGTAATAATTTATTATTAATTTAATAAATAAACTATAAATATAATTATAAATTTATTAATTATCTTTATTAATATTTTTTTAATAATAATTAAATAATAAAGAGAGAAGATAGTTAAAGAAGATTATTATAATATTTAAAAAAAATACTATATACTAATTAATTTATTTAATCTAATTAAAAGTCTATACCAACCTATGCCAGATAAGTATTTTACAAATCACCAAATATCTAAATGAATAGTGCTAAACATGACTAATTGGGATTTGAGTTTAGACAGGCACGAAATAGGGGTTGTACATTATTTAAAGAGAAAAATATAATGTTTTATTTAATTATGTAAGAGTTATATAATTTTGGTGGCAAAAAAATCGTTTTTTTACAGTTAATTGCTATATTTTTGCTTTAAAAAATAATTACTATATATATCGGCCAAAAGGAAATTATATAAAATATGGAGCCACTTTCAATTGTGTTTTTTCCCCACTCGTATCTTCTAGCTATAACCTATCAAAATCTTTACAGACACTTTCTTATTTGTACGTAGGATCAATCACCTTTATCTTACTTTCCTTCTAATATCCCATTGATATCACCTCATACTGAAGGTGCTACGTCATTTCCATGAGGGGATGGCTAAAATAGTTTTTTTTTTAAAAAAATGAAATTATCTCTTCCAAGTGTGAATGTGTAATAATTTAGATAACGATACAGTTTCCAGGAAAAAATGAGTGAATGGGCGTTTTGTATTCTATACATTATTCAATGAACAAGTCATGAAATGCATCCCCCTAACCATATGCAATCAATATTATCAAGAGCTTACCTTACATGGCTATTAAGTATAAATAGAATATAGCCAATCATTTTGTTAAATATGAAATGACAGACTTATTTGGAATAGATTGCTATGTATATAAGAGTTCCTATCTATTTACCCAAGTTACGAGAAGCTCTACTACTTATGCCGACTTGGCTTGGCTCTCAAGCACTCGTTGGTTTTCTTCATATACAATATTCATGCTCCTGGCTTAAAGAAAATAATATTGGCTAAACTATTTCATCAACACTTTGAATTTCAACTTCTTCCA
This sequence comes from Leucaena leucocephala, assembly GCA_037074615.1. Lineage (NCBI taxonomy): Eukaryota > Viridiplantae > Streptophyta > Magnoliopsida > Fabales > Fabaceae > Leucaena > Leucaena leucocephala. Next base: position 16,562,902 of record CM073562.1, read on the forward strand.
AAATTACCAACGGGAGTTTGATCCAGTAGAAAGGGTTAGTTTCTCATAATATAACAAACTAAATTTTAAATTTTTAATGAGAGAAATGTCTACATACATTTAACATATGATAGTTACTCAAACGTGATTGCCTCCAATAAAAGGATGAATATGCTTAGAAAAAATTTCGTTCAATCAAAATCCAGCCCAATAATAACTGGGCTAAAAACTATGATCGGCCCAACATGATCTATACTTCTCTTAATAGCAAGGGGAAGCCGTAGCCTGTAAGTGTAACTGTCAACAAGATAAACATATATTGCCCCACACTTTTCTTAACAAATGGAGTCATTGTCAAACAATAAAACTGAGTCTTTCTATTCTATCAATCACATAATTAAGTTAATGTTATACTTTTACTTTTTCAGATATTTTTAAATTGAAATAATATAAATTAATATCCTATTTCCTTTTGGAAATTAGTCTTGATAAAGGTTCACAAAAGACACAGCCGGGCAGGTGAGATAATAGCAAACTTCAACTATGGAAATTACTTCCCAAAATCCATCCTTTCTTAACAAATTGCATTACTAAATTATAATAAGCATATCTTTTATTGAAAATATATATTTTAGTATATCTCATTATTTTGGTTAAAAATATATAGTAACCGCTTGGAAGTTGGAAGTTGGAACCAAAGCCAAGCAAAGCAATAGGCCATTTTCAAAGGCCTCCTTCAGCTTACTTACCGCCAAACGAAAACGAAACATCTCCCACTCTGGCCTCAATCCACTGTTCGCAACCCCATATACAAGACCAATAATCTCCAATAATCAGTCGCCACGTCACGACAAGACCATTCTAGTCAACGTCTCTAGAGCCATGTGCGCAATCACGTGACATCTGCCCCACAGGAACCAACACTGATTGGCTATGACAACTAAGCACCGTACTAGACGGAACACCGAGGATCCATCCCACTTTGCTTACTGCGTCCGTTAGAAACCTGAAATCGCTCGACCCCAAGGCCCACAATCACCACTTTCTCTGTTTTCCTTCTCCGTTTAAATCCGCCACCATCTTCATCTCCATTGATTTTCTCGAGAAAAAAAGTTTGAGACATTGCTTGTGGGTTTGAGAGAGGAAGAAGAAATATGCCTATAAGAGATCTAGAAGGAGGAGGAACGAAGAACAGAGACTACTCTGCTTCTTCTTCCCATGGCTATGATCCAGAAACTCAGTGGACTTCATGGCTTGTTCCTATGTTCGTGGTAGCCAACGTTGGAGTTTTCATCGCGTCCATGTACGTTAACAATTGTCCTCGAAACAATCTGGGTTTCCAAGGTGACTGCGTGGCCAGGTTCCTCGGCAAGTTCTCGTTCCAGCCTCTGCAAGAGAATCCCCTGTTTGGGCCCTCTTCTACAACGTAAGAGCTGATTCATTGCTTTTCTCAAACACCTATGTTTTTAATTTCTGTCTTTTAGTCTGTCATGATCCCGCGTTGGTGCTTTCTTCACTGTCGGTATGTCTCTACATTCAGAAATTCTTGCACGCGTTTATCTCTTATGCATTCACTTAGAAATTCTTGAGCTGTTGGAATAATGTTGTGTTATTGAGCTATGGATTTGAGAAAAGCGTGTTGATTTTTTTGAAGATTGACAAAGATGGGAGCTTTGAAATGGGATAATGTTGTGAATGGGCACGAGGGATGGAGGCTTGTGTCTTGCATATGGTTGCATGCTGGAGTTATCCATTTAGTTGCAAACATGTTGAGCCTTGTGTTCATTGGGATTCGGCTTGAACAGCAATTTGGGTTTGGTACAATAATATAATGAATGAAAATAATTTCTCTCTCGCTTTCTGCATTACTATAACAACAACATTCATTGGGTGGTAAAACATTGAATTTTTGCAGTGAAGATAGGAATAATTTACCTGTTGTCTGGATTTGGAGGCAGTGTTCTGTCTTGTCTGTTTATCAGAAACAACATTTCAGTCGGTGCTTCAGGTGCTCTTTTTGGACTTCTCGGAGCAATGCTTTCCGAACTCATCACAAACTGGACCATTTACACCAACAAGGTAAAAGAATCGTTTTAAGAAGCCCATGGCCTTGTTGAGCTTTTCTTGTTACTATTCATTCCTACTTATAACCTCATGCCACCAGTGTGTCTGCTCCTCTAATTTAGCAGCTTTGGGAATAAAGATCTAAACTTTGTGGAATTTTTTGTTTGTATGTAGGTGGCAGCATTGTTGACACTGGTGGTGATAATAGTGATAAATCTTGGCATAGGAATACTACCCCATGTGGATAATTTTGCACACATAGGAGGATTTATGACAGGTTTATTGCTGGGTTTCATTTTGCTGCCTCGTCCACAGTTTGGTTGGGTAGAGCAGCACCATCTTCCTTCTGCTGCACGCCTCAAGTCCAAATACAAGCCGTACCAATATGTTCTTTGGATTACCTCTCTTGTTCTTCTGATTCTTGGGTAACAATTAATCTCCTTTCTCTGATCCTTATCATTTAACTGACGAATTATATGTGAGTCTCTTAATCAATAGCCTTTAGTCTAATGGCATGAAAACTCATATGTAAGTAAAAATTTGGGTGTTTGACTCTACTTAAAGCCTTATGCTATTAGGGCATTCCCCTTTAGATGAAAAAACTGATGTTAGTATCGCATATCGCATGAATTATAATTGATGTCTTGGTTGAACTTGAACATGGCAGGTTAAGTGTTGGAACTGTGATGCTGTTCAAGGGAGAGAATGGATATGATCACTGCCATTGGTGCCATTACCTGACTTGTGTTCCAACTTCAAGATGGAAATGCAATGAATCTTGAATATTATTGAACTTAATTCTGTTCATCTTAGCTTTGTATACGACTCATCAACAACTTTTATTTGATTTCTCTCTAGTTTACATTAATTAGTCTTTGCTTTATCTTACAGCAATTATGTGCTTTTACGTTAAGAATTTTATTATTTGTGACCTTCGTTTGTTTTGTAAGATATTATTAATAAATAGAAATTTTAATTATATTTGTTATACTTATCTTAATATTAATTGTTATTGTCGTTATTTTTGGGGTCGATGTTGGTATACAGTTATCAGCGTCACGTCTATTCATTAGGGGCCAACGTCTCAATTACAAGTTAAAACTAATAATGACACAAGTGAACATTTTTCTAATGTTAAAATGAGTGTGTCTAAAGCTAGCCTGACGTTTCGATTTTGACACTTTTTTTTTTTGTTGGGTACAAATTTTTTGACATTCTTGACGTTTTTGATTTTGACATTTTTCCTAATTTTTTTTGTTGTATAAATATTTTTTTTAATACCTAAAAGTTTAAGACAGGTTCTTTAGTAAGGTCAAGTCTCAAAGAGTACTTACAATAGAGTTATGAGATTATTTAATAAAAAAAATCTTTTGAAATCATATCCCTTATAAGATATAGATATTTTTCCTAATTAGAATCAAATTCAAAGTCTTGATGGTCAGTTTTACTTCAGGCCCAAATCAAATTGGGACATCTCTGATAAGCCCAACACTAAAAGAATTTTATGGCACAGTAAGGAAAACAGCCCAAGTTTTACATAATTTCTGCAGCAAAACAAAAAAAGGGAAAACATAATTGGGCTCAGGTGGTCAGGTTCTGTCTTTGAAAAAATCAAAAAAAAGGGAAAAATAAACAATTATGGCGTCGCCCGGACTCGAACCGGAGACCTTCAGTGTGTTAGACTGACGTGATAACCAACTACACCACGACACCTTGTCGATATACAGTTTTAAGATAATTTATATTATATGTATACTATGGTCTGCGCGTGTTGCTGACAAAAGAAATTATTGGCTAATAAACGATGAATATTGGATCTGACTGAATGGCCGCAAGCTCCACATTGCACCCTAACCCAATATTTCTCTAACATAATTAACATACATTATTGAAGCACTTATATATTCAACAAATTTGCTGCTAAAAAGGATATTATTTGCTCAGCTAAAGAAGATTATTGTCTGTGGAAGTGTACTACTGGGGATGAGGTCCGATGCATTTTGGAAGATGATTTTTTTTTTCTTTTGCTAGTCATAACCATATTATTATTATTGGAAGCGATCGTATTTGAGACATCATCAAATATTATATGTAATATATCTTTTAACATAAATTCAAATATTAATTCATCATATTATAAAGGATTCACAACCCTTGTTCATTTGAGTAACAGTGATGTTTGTATGGTGGGGGAGGAGCCCATTACCCTTAGTAATGCTCAAACTTCATAACTATGGAGAGTGTGAGGATTGAAGGAAATGGCAGAGACTAGTGATTATTATTATTTTTTTCTTGGTATAAAGAGACTAGTGATTATAATACAAGAAGTCCGCGTTCGTGTGTGAGAATGCTTCATGGGCTTAGTCTTCACTTATAACCCTGCTAATGCCACTGTCATCGCCTGCTTCCTTCCTGTGGGCGTCTCTTTGGGATTCTGATTTGACCTTAATACTGATTACAGTTTGTGAGCCTGTCTCTTGTTTTCTCCCTTTTAGGGTTAGGTTATAGGATAGACTTTTGTCTAATCACATTAACTTTGTCTTGTTTCAAGTCCTTGGCAGTAATGATTTGGGCCATGTCTATGTGTGCTCCAGTGTAATCATGTTTTTGGGGGCCATTATCATGTATTTGTCTTTGCCAGTACTAAGATTACTATGCATCATCTTCTTTTGAATCTCCTCCTGCAAACACAAATTCTCAAGTTACTCATCTGATAATCGCACAAGTATGCTAATTCTCTCTCTCTCTCTCTCTTAAATTGGATAGATTTTTTTCCTCTCATATTCATTCATTAAAAAAAATGAAATTTAGAGTTGAGAAAATAAGACATAAGATAGAAACGAAGATATTAAGAATGACAGTATTTGTTTCCCCTGCTACTGACATGCCTTCTGTGTCTGCATATGAATGCAGCTATTTGCAGCTGCATAGTCATTAGTGTTTTACGGTTTGAACTTCTGGGCTTTGAATGCAAATTATATTAATATTGACGCACAAGAGTTACACACTTCACTTCAAAACTAATCAAACATTTTAATTGCTACAAAAAATTTTAAAAAATTATTATGAGATATCAAAGAATAAATATAATCATAAAAAAATCTAACAATAAATGAGTTATTAAATTTATTATTATTGTATAATGTTTACTTGTGGCACTTGTTGATAATTATATTATATTAACCTATTAGAAAGGAGGGACCTTGTGAGATTTGTAACAGTGATTCTCACCAAAAAACTTTCCTTCATTGAGTATTAAAAAATGTTTAACCAAAGTTCCCTTTTTCAGGATATATATACACAGTGATTAACCTACCTTTGGGTTACTTTGAATTGATTTTAATTCCTCTTCCCAAATTTTTAATATATAATCTGATTTAAAAGTTAATTTTAATTATAAATATAAGATATAATTTTTAAATTTATATTTTTTTAAATTACTTATTATTCCAATAATAATTAATCGGAGAGTGAATTAAAAAAATAATTAATTTATTTTAAAAAATATAATATATTAATTAATTTTTTTAATTTAATTAAATTAATTAAATAGATTTTATGTTTAAAATTGAAGGAGTAATTATTATGTGTCTAGTGATAGTTAGATTTGTAGATTAGGGACACACCCACACCCACACCAACTCAGAAATCAGAATTCCTTAAATGAATCAAAACTATTACTGATGAAGATTTCAATGTTGCAATTAATGATATATGCCATGTTTTACTCTTTTAGCGTGGATTCACCTTCTTCTGTCCTCTTACTCTGTAAAGCTCTTTTTCTTTTTCCACTGGACTATCCCCACGTGAAGAGCAATTAAACTAATTAACCATGATTAAGAATCTCAAAAGATGACACACATATATATGCGCACTCACATTCCCTTTTCCATTTTCCCCTTCTCTTTTCTTCGTAATTCTAGCTTCTTATGATTAGACCATTCAAATTTCCCGGCACTCTTTTTCCTTGCTAATTAATTTATTTATTTCCCATTTTTGGAATGTTGTTAAGCACATCAATTCAAGTAATTCAAATCAAACCACCTATTAAAAACATAATTTTTATAAGCTTCACGTCATTTACTTATGGCTTGTTTGGGAAAGTGTTAGGAAGATTAAAAAGAACTAATTGGATGAAAAATTGATCTTTAACATAGTTTTTAGAATAATTGACTTTAAAGTTAAAATAACTTTTTTTTTAACTTTTGTTTTTTTTTTAAAATTTAAACTATTTAAAATTGACTTTTCAATATATCATTCATTTAAGTTTATGTCAAATTGATTTTTTTTTTATAAAAATCTATCTAAATATAAATCATATTACACTAATTAATTTTTACCCCAATTTTAAACAAAAGTGAAATGAATTAAAGTAATTTTTACCAAAATTAATCTAGACAGGCCCTTAAACTTGGCAAGTTTGGTTAGCCACTATTGTTTAGTTAGAGTACTATATAATATCAAAGCAAATGAATAAAATGATAATGACATAATAAGAGGCATATGGTGATCATAGTTGAGAAAAAGAAATAGAAGACAAAAACGGCATGAAGTTGAAGAAGAAAGGGATGTGAGAATATGAAAAAAGTAGAAGACAAAACTACAAGTGACTTATTCTCTTTAAATAGGTTAATGTGACCAATTTGTCTTGAGGTAGATTAATCATGGCCTGTGCTTATTAGAATCCAAGGAGAATAATAGTGTAGTGTCAAATGTCACTTCATATTTTTTGCACGCATTCATTCTCTTTTATCCTCTTCTTTCACAAAAAAATGGACCACCGAAAGCAACCACCCTCAATAGAATAGGAACATATAAGAATATTATGCAAATCCATTTGTATCTCACCAAAAAAACATAACGTCTCCTCTTGTCATCTTTTGTGAATTCTATAATTTCCTGCAATTTTTCCTGTTAAAGGAAAAACATTGAAGAACTCGTAACGTTATGTACTTCTCTAACGGTAAAGTTTCTCCCATCTGTTTATTCAGTTCATGCAAAGAATGGACAAAATGGAAGCACGTTCCAACGGGATGACAAGTAGGACTCGTGTGTGAAATTCCATTAACAAAGATGAAATATATTATTAATAGTCTTGTAGTCTAATGACATCAAAAAAAATTATAAGTAAGAGTTCACACAATGTCAATACTTTTTTTGTTATAAATTCATACAAATGTCCACTGGATTATTGGAAACAATTGACATAAATACAAACCAAACCAAACCAAATTCAGGAAAAACCAGTCAAAAAGTAGAACCAATACATTTATAACATCAACCCTCTCAACTCTCTTTTTGTAAAGACAAACTATACCGATGCAGGTCAAATACTTACATTCCCATGCCTTCTTCCATATATAGATAGACAAAACTAAACACATACATACAAATTAAAACTAGTTAGACACTTTTTTTTTCACCTTAACCTACTAATTATACTCAAACCTCCTTCGGATCTTCTCCATTTCCTTATTGCTATTCTTTGTAAATTTTTGAGAGAGAGATAGTCACAGGATGTACAGAGGAGCTCAAGTGGAACTAATAATTCAAATGGGTTTCATACATTCTCTGTCTATCTCTCTCTAAAGTTGACAAAAGAGTTAAAAGAAATGTTGAAGATCCAAATTTCAAGTACATAAACAGAATCAGGAATAAAAATTTGATGCCTCCTTCATAAGGGGTTGGATTGTGTCACCTTAGATGGGTACTCAAGACTCTGTTGAAGCGGCTTGAAGAAGTAAAACATTGGGTTCCGAAATCAGCATTATGCCTATCAGAATTATTCCCTGCAGAATCCCAAAGCCTTTGCCTTGGGGCACTCACTGATCTAGCTTTGGCTCGAGATGACTCAGTGTTGGCCATGTAATTTGGGTGACCAAAGTAGCCACACTCACTTCTTGTGGGCGTGAAAGCACCCGATCTTCTCCTTGAAGCAGAAAATGACTCTGATGGACTGTTCTGATATGAATGTGTTGATGATGACAGTTCTTTGCTGTTGTTCGTTGAAGCTTTCTCTTGTTTTCTCTTCTGAAACTTGAGGGAACTGAAGAAGAGACTTTGGTTTAAACTTCTTGTTGAACGCTTTGATGGAGACCCATATGCCAAAGGATTCTCGTTCTGATGGGAGTTCAGGTGTGGCTTCCATGTATCAACTTCGAGAATTTTGTCACTCTTCTCGTCATCTTCTCCTCTGGGATTGTTCCAAACATTTTCTTCCATCCATTGGTCGTACCATTGCGATACAATCCTCGATCTCCCGGAGCCAATATCCCTATAATTTGCATTCGAACTGCATCTCTGCAAGTTGAATCAGAATAATGCCTCAGATTTAAATGGTTCAATCGCAGATTCTTTTTCTTTATGCAGTAAAAAACGTTGATAAGTATAAGTTACAGAATACAGAGTAGAAGCAAATGACTATTAAGGGACAAACAGAGACCAGTCCACCGACACCAGCTATGACAACCACAAAATTTAATGGATTCAGAAGAAGAAACGTTTTTGTTTTCATGACTCAGTAGTTTGAGTACCTTGAGGAGAGGGGATCCTTCAAATTTAGTACTATTGGATCTAAGTGATGTTTCATAATGTTCAGGGACCTGCAATTAACGTAAAAGTGTAAAACCATTAAGGTTAAATAAAGGAACATGCTCAAAAACAGACATATGGTTTTTCTTACAGGATGATGAGAGAGAGGAGACTTGGTAGAATGGAGGATAGGGGACAACTGCACGCGACCTGCACGAGCACGGGACTGCAGCCTCACCAAAGTTTGCATGCGCCTCAGCATATCTGCAGTTTGCTTTCTTACAATGTGACCTCTTACCAATGCTTGCAACTTCACCAATGCTTTTAGTGCTCTCAGAGCTCTCTTTGCCTTTCAAATTCAAACCCTTTTTCATTAATTAACATTTCATAACTTGCCATCATAAACTCAAATTTCCTAATTTGAACATAAATATTGTTTTTACATTTCCCTTATAATTTATTTGGTGAAAAACAAATGAGTACTTGGCAACTTGCCCATCACTCTCCTAATGCATCATTTGATGATGGCAAGCCTAACAACCAAAACTCGGGTCCATAACCTACTAGACACAGTTCATCATCATGAGTTGCATAGGACCAACCAATCTTTTATTGTTATAAATAATATAATTGAAGATAAATTATAAAATTCCTTCCATGGTCCTATTCCATAATTATACAGAAGATCATTTAAAAGGACCGACTTGTTTTTGGGGAAGAGCCCCGGTCTACTTTTCCTGCTCCAAAGGAATGTATAATTTGTGGGGCTTCGTGACTCTCTTGTGTTTTTTTTATCGTCTCCTGCTATAAAAGGTTTTTACTCAACTCAGACAGGAAAATAATACAAACAAAATAAAATTCATATAAGTAACTTTTGAAAATATAATTTTTTATGCTTTTTTTAAGACGTACTAATGGAAAGAAGAAACAGAGAAGCAACAGGAACTATAACAAGTGTTTGTTTCGCGAGAAAAACTAAGAAAATGGCTTCGGCCAAGAAAACAGAGGCCGAAATTATATCACAGATAAAGAGAGTCAACAAATTTTGAAAATACGAGCTGACGTGCGATGAATACATGATGGCTCGAACTTCAAAGTTGAATCCACAAAACCAAGCGCCAAAAATTTCTCATAATCTCGGGAATAGTACTTACCAAGTAACCACGAAACGCCGACTGTATCTTAACGGCAGCGATCTCTTCCGGCCACCGGTGCTGGCTTGTACCAGGACCGCCTCCGCCTCCGCCTCCGCCATTCGTGAGTCGAACCACCTCCGCCGCTGCATGAGCGGCGGCTAGAGCGGCCTCCGCGACGGCCGCCGTCGCCGCAGCCACTGCAATGGCACGTTTATTAGCGTTCAAGGAATCACTGTATGGAAGCGAAGATGTGGAAAGGTCGATGTGATTGAGATCAGAAGTAGCACTTTGGGATTTGTCTTTGCTGTGTCTGATGAATCTCCATCTCCGTTTACTCTTGACGGGTTCAGAGCCGGACTTGTGGGATGCTCCTGACGGAGAGGCCGGCTTTTTGCCGCCGAAAATTCGCCGGAGGAAACCCATATCTCATTGGAGGGAGGGAAATTTCAACGGAACGGTCTGGATTTTGGCGAAGAAGAACATATGGAGAGAATTGGATTTGTTGCAGAGAGAGTGAGGAGAGGAGGAATTTAGTTATGAAGGAACGAAGTAACAGACGGGAGAAAGAAATGGACTATATAGTTGGGGATTTTTAATGCTTGTGGATGAAAACGACGCGCTAATAAAGAGAGTCGGTTCACGCGCCACTCCATGTTCTTTTCCTATTGGTGCAAGTTTTGCACTGCTCCCTTGCTTCTTTTGGGTGGACTGTGGAAGCAAATCGTACATAAGGTATAATGTATGACAAGTTCAGTCTATTTTCTAGCATGAAGGTAAAAATAGTCTATTTTTTTAAGAAAATTTCCCTCTTATTTTATCTTTTTAATTAGTCATTTAATCTTAAATATAAAAATTTATTAATAAATTAGTTTTAACATTAAGTATAAAATTTTAATTCATTTTATCATATATATATATATTGATTATTTTTATAAACTAATTTACTTAATTTATATAATAATATATAATCTAATATTATATAAAAATATTTTAAAAAAAATTATATCATATATATTATAAAATCATAACGACTTGGTTTATGGAGATAGGGGATGAGAACTCTCTTATCCATTACTCCATGAGCAACTACCTAACTTTTCACATACCTGAAATCATTTTTCAAGAGGATTATTGTTATTGTTTTAAGTTTCTTTCTTATAGTCATGTATTCTAATTAATAATATATGGTATAAATTCAGGTTTTAGTGCATGTGGCTAAAATTCCATGGAAATAATTAGAAGAATATTGGGCAGCCAAAATAAAATAAATATAAAAAAAACTCTGAAATTGATGTAGTGCGAGGGAGAGGAAGTTGACATCGTATGAGACAAATATTATTATTAACGTATATATGTGATTTGTGTAGATTGGGATTCTTGCCAGCAGCCTCTTTCCACGGCAGCAAAACACGACAAATATTGAATTATAATTTTTAAAATATAAAAAAAATATTCAAAATGATTTTTCTGTATCCCTTTTTTTTATTTTTATTATAAAAATACTTTCTCACAGTACATAATATGAAACATGTTATGTAGAACAGCATCCATTTTTGCTTCGACGTTTTCTAACAAACTAAAGGACCTTTTTATATATATAGTGATTAGTTTTAAGAAAATGAGTGAGAAAATAGCGAGGCATTAATAAGTGGATGGCCAATGTTTTGATGGACGTCACTTACCATTACCAAGGTGCCCAAAATAAACAGTAAATAAATAAATATCCAAAATAAGGAGAGATGTTATGAATTAATTAGAGCTTTTATTATAGTATTATCTAATAAAAAAATGTCATCATATTTTTAGATTAGAGGTGAGTTTGGTTATTTTTTAAAATGTTTATAATAAAAAAAATAAATTTTTTATTTAAAAGAGAAGCTTAGGGTGACCTGGATTGATGTTGTGATTAAAGTTAGTTTAGCTGGTGATGGCGATGGATGAGTTACAAACCTTGCAAAGTAAGCATATAATATTCTCGCTTCTACCATCTTAAACGGTTGATGGGTGTAATTTCATCCAGGAAAAAATGTATACTCTCTCGCACATTTCTCCTCTGTGGGCAGTAGAATAATGAATGAATTTAAAATACGATAATTAATAACTGTCTTTTTTAGATTCAAATTAAGGGTATCTATACTCTGATGATATATAGAGTATAAAATTTATTTTATCTTTTTTAATAAATATATTTTTTGAGATTTAAACTCATCTTCTATTAAAATTGTCATTTAGGAATATTTTGTAGAGAGAGGGAGTGTTCTTGGACGAAGGTGGTTGTAAATGTCACTGTTGATAGTGACAACACCCAGAAAAGTGGGGTTGTGTAACAGATTAATGTCGGCCATGCAAATCTCACCCGACTTGCTCATTCTTCTTTTGATTAATCGCAAACGTTTGGCACAATTATTCCCTTTACTTGTCCCTCTCGAATGTTTTCATTTCACTCATGCACGCACGCATTGTGTCATCTAAATAGTATTCCCTTCAATTAATGAGATATGGGACTTCTATTCCTCCCAATCAACATCTAATTAATTATATAAAGAGCATGACTACTCTGATAATTGCTAGTGGTATGCTACTACCTTTTGCAGCATCATCATCATCATCAAACACTGGTTGGTGAAGATGAATCCATGATGCATCTACCACCCTCCAAATTAAAGAATGCAGGTTCGATCAATTAATTCGTTGACTTCCCCCCCTGCCAATCCTAGAGGAATTCAATGCTAGTTTTACTTTCAACATTTAATTCCCATGCACGTCTCCTTTTTTCGCCTTCATTGTTTCAACCATATATTTTGTTCTTCTTTTTTCAATTATTGAATTTGTTAGGTGCGGCAACAGAATAAACCCGGAAATTTAAGACAACCAACACAACAGGTACACCTTACCGAACTAGAGCACAAGGTCCACTCACACATCCATCCGTTTTTCTAATATCCTTGTCGAAGAACTCATCTTCAAAAGTTTCTTATTCACAGTTATAATAGTTGTATAATTCTTCGAATCATCACGTGATAATATATTGCTAAAAAATACCTTAATTTTTATTGAAGAACTTCAAAGCAAAGAAATGTACTCTAGCATTGTTTTTAAATCTAATGCAATGATTATGCCGTTGAGTCATGTCTCCAATATAAAAACAAATGTATCTTCACCCATAATCAGACTATAAAATATCTTCACCTTAAAACTGAATTTGCTTTCCCCCCAACATAATTTTTCCTGTTCTTGATTCTACATATATATATAGAGAGAGAGGTATAAATAAGAAAAGAGGAGATATATGATATAGGGAAAAGAAATGGGGGGAATTGCTTAAAAATCCCTCGTAGCAAAATTTATTTCTTACAAGTACCCATATTTTCTGCAACTTGCTTAAAACACTTCCTTCAACTATTTATAAAACAAAATATATTTATATATAGCTAAAGATATATAACACTCGCTCAAGGATTTCAATCCATAGTTAAATAAATTTTGTAATGCAAGAGTTTTTTTTTTTTAACAATTTTCCAAAAAAAAATAATAGTCAAGATCGAATTAGTGGTGGTTAGAAGGAGAAGGAGAAGGGGCAGTCCAATACTTCTTGACAGCAAAAAGGAGCTTGTGTCTGTGAAGAGGGCCATCTTCATGGTCCATAATTTGAGAGTCCCATTCCATAGCACTGAGGATTCTCTTCAATTTGAGCAACACATCCACGTCATCCCTAATTATCACACTTCCTTCTGGCCTAAGAATCCTATCCATCTCTAACACTATGTCTTCCATCTCACATCTGCACCACAACAACATTCCCTTCATTACCAGTAACTAAACATGTTTGGTTCACACAACAAAGATAAAGTACAGCATCAATATAAAAGAAGGTATGCAATATTTAATTGCTGCCTGTCGTTGCCATTATTTTTGCTGAGCAAAGACTCAATAATTATTTTCCATACCTTTCTCTTTCCATCTCTAAATTACATAGCTGGAGACTATATATATAGATATATATATATATTGCTATTATCAAAAAGAGTATATATATTGCTTCAGTTTTTGAAATTGCCTAACAAAAATCAAACTGTTTGATGAATAATCATATCATCATATGCTGTTTGCATTTACATTAGGGAGGAAAGAATACTAAGAGGGAAAATTTTAAAAAATTGTAAACTTTTAACCATTTTTGAAAATTTTCTTTCCTATTATTCCCTTCCCCCTATTTTCTACTCAATTTTCTCTCCATCCATAGCCCTAATGAGTATGGACATATGTTGCAGAGTGAGGAAGAAGAAAAGGGGAAAATAAAATGAAGGTAACGAATAGAAAAAGAGAAGATGGAGATGAGTGATTATTTCCCGTCCCTTGTTTGATTTTAAAATGATCAAGGGAAATGAAAATAGAAATTTATATTCTCAGTAGTTACATGTATAATATTTTGAAAATTTTATTTTAAAATTGCTTAAATTTGATTCTTTTTTTTTTAAAAAAAATTAAAGTGATAAGAAGGTTGGTTAAAATTTCTCCATTCTCTCATCATCAAAACGTGCTTTTGGCTTGCATTAAGTGACTTGATTTGCCAAAGCCATTATGTTTCTCAAACAGCAGTCTTGAAAAATAAAACGTCTAAACCAACCTGTTATTGTAAAGGCTGAATACCGAGTCTGCATGAATCAGGTCATAAGTTCTGGGATAAGTAGACATTGCTTCACACCTGCAAAGAATTTAAGGCCATGAGCGTTTTAGAAAGAACACAGAAAAGAGAGAGAGACACAAGTTAAGAAAACTCCATTGAACAGAGAAGATAAGGAATTTATGAACCAACCAATCCTGGTATATTCCAATCAATCCTCGTTCATATATTACTCCAAGTGTGTTAACCTGAGCCTGAACAGGAACCACGTTCATCACCCAAACTGGATCAGCAACAAGTGCAGCAGCAAATCCACCCAAGTAGGCATTCATGTCTAGAAGGTTTCGGTATCTTCCAGTTTTTCCTAGCTGGTTGTTCACTTTCTTATAATGTGACAACCTTTTCCTCCACAACTCAGAATCTTTATTGAATGTTTCAGCCGTAACTCCTTCTACGGTTCCTGTGGATATCCTTGGCGGCACGGCATTTAATCTCTTAGGCCAATTTTTCAATGCCTTTCCTGCAGTTTCTTCTCTTACAGACACTTCAGGCAGAGGACTCAAACAAGTTTGCATCTCTGTGTACCTGAAAATGGCCATCAATTACACAACAGATCCAAAATACATAATTAAGTGAAAGAAAGACAACGATGATCAAAGCTTGTCCAAAAAGGTTCTATATCATGTCAAAAATTACTTCAATTTTAGAGTTCAAGCCCTAGTGAACACCCATATATAACTTTACTACCTCTGACAATACAAGTGCAAAATTCATAGCTCAGCATCGCACAAGCAAAACCAATGGGAAAATGAAACCCAAACAGGTCTACATAGTTCAGGAACAAAGAAAGAGACGGGTAAAAATGAAATAGAAATCAGGCCTTGTCATAGACAAACGCAAAATATGCAGCTCAGCAGTAAACAAGCAGAAACAGTGGGAAAATGAAACACAAAGCAGGCCTAGAGAGGGACAAATTCAAAATACAAAATTTAGGAGCAAATAAACAGAGAGGTTAGAAGATTGAAGCACAAACCAGGCTCTGTCAGGGTCCTCAGCCTGGCAGAAGGGGCGCTTACGATTGGCTTTGCAATCCAAATGGTTTTTGGGCTTCTGCCAGATAGCAATATCACCTTTCTCCACTAACTTCTTCCAGCAAAGGCTCTTAGCTACATTCTCAAGCTTGTTCTGCTCTTCATTCAAATCCTCCTTCGTTCTTTCCCATCCTTTCCAGTGCCTCTTCCAGTTGATGGGGGGCCCAGATAGAGCCCAGAAACCTCCAGGTCTCAACAATCGATCCACTTCATTTAGATAAACTCCATCTACCACGGGGCCAAAAAAATACATCATCACAAGCAAATCTTGTGTCATAAATCTATATACTTCTCTTTAAGTAGCAACGTAGCATGATCACAACAGGCCTAGACCTGTTAGCCAGCTTGTTTAACTTGTATAACGCATCATTACTATTACGCCTATCTTTCTTGTACAAAATACAAATAAGGTAGAAGTGTTTATGATGAATTTACCATATTCAGCCCATCGGATGAGGCAGCGAGAGCAATGGGCCATGTCAAAAGCTCTAGAAGGGAAAGGCAGCCTCTTGGAGGCTAGAACTCCAATCAATGCAGGAACTCCTCGTTCAAGAGCGAACTGCACTTGTGCTTCATGCGTGTCCCTTGGTGCTATTGACATTGTTATGATGTCACGAGACAGAAGAAACGCTCCCCAACTAGCCACCTGCGTTCATGAAAGCTTCATCAAATCTAAAAGTACAACTCAAGCTTCCCCGTATTAGATTTTAATGAAAAAACAAAGGATTATATAGTCGGCCCCACAGTTTCCCATTGAGAACTATAGTTTGAATACAAAAAAAAAACAAATCGACTTGAGGCCCTGAATCAGATACGATACAGTGTTGTGTCTGAATATGGAGAGATGAAACAGGTGAAATGTTTGTGTTTAGGAGGAAATATGTAATCTCGCTGGGCAAACGACAAATGGAGGCCCAAAGAATCATTACATATTCAATACAGCTTTAAAGTCAGAATCTACTAAATCCGGTCAAAATTTGCGCTTTTGGAATTCGATGGGCTATTTTAATTTTAGACAGAAAAGCACCACAAAAACAAAGGAAACAAATGGAATTTTCTTGATGATGGTAATTCGCAAGATCTTTCTTTTTAAAAAACTTTTTTAATAAGTAACTGTACCTTTAAAATTCATTCTTATGTTGTAGCAAAAAAAAAAAAAATCATTCTTATGATATAAATGGTAAATATGGAGACAATGCCCCTATATACGTCTAAGGGGATCTCACGCATAGGCACGACGATTTTTTTGAATTGTTTATAGCACTTTTGGTTAAAAAAAAATCTATTTATAGCAATGAAAGGTTCCCCAAACAAATTTATATTTAAAAAAATCTCTTTGGAACCAAATTCCAAAATGTAAAGCTCTCAAAATGCTTCAAGAGAATTAAAAAACAGGATACAATGAGTAAGATAGTCTTTAATTTCAGAAATTTCTTAATTACAAATACCCCTATTAGAAAACACTAAGACTAAATGCCTGCCCCGGATATGAACAAAAGAGATGGGATACTTTCACATCTTCTAATTTAGAAATAAACGAATCTGCACGAATCAAATTATTAAATACAACGTATTTTAGACTTTATTATAAGAAGTTCTGATGTAGAAAGAAGTGTATGAGCTTCTGGCAAAATAAATAAATAAATAAAGGAAGAGAGAAAGTGTATGAGCAAATTATTCTTAACGACGAAGTAAAGAAAGAATGTTGAAAAAAGTCAACCGTCCCAAGTAAAGCTAAATACATCGTAGTTAGAAAGGAAAATTACTTTGATATATACTCATTGATTATTCAAAATTTATGTTTGAACTATTTAAATGTAGTAATGTTCAATAACACTAATTTTTTGCTATTTAATAATTTTAAAAATAAACTTACTCTATTATTATTTTATTGTTTCATTCACTATCAGTAAATTTCTCATAAAGTGACCAGCTTGCATAGAAAAGTAAGAATTAAATAAGCGATAAAAAAGGAAAAGGAAGGGGCAAAGTTACCCCACAGCCAGTGTCAATGGCAGTCCTAATGGAGCCATCCCGGAGATTAATCAACTTCCCGATGTTGTCAATATACGCGTCCGCTCCCTTCGGGAACATGGTCCCACCTCCCGGGAACCGGAACCGGTCCCCCTCGAAACGGATCCAGTTCTGACCCGCCTTCTCCACCGTCAGTTCCCTGTGAGGCACGTTCGCAAACCACGCCAGATCTCGGCTCTTGGGCCACGGGAAAGGGTTCCGATACCCCGCCGGCGCCGGAATCCGGCACTTCAATATCTCCCCCTTTTCTTTCTCCGGGCAGTGCCTCTCCCGGTATATCATCCTGCTCCTGCTGTACCTGAGCGACCTAGCATGGTCCTCGCACGGCGTGTACTCGCTGTGCTCCACGCCGCACCGGGGGTAAGTTTTCACCTCATTTGCCGCCTCCTCCGCCAGACCGGTGGCGTTATGGTGGGAGGAGAAATCGAGGCGGTGATTTCCGGCGGTGGAGGTTTTAGCGCACGGGACATTGAGGACGTTGCTGGTGGTGGTCCTGGCGGTGGAGACGAGTGCTCCTCCTCCCTTCTGGTAGGAGCCAAGGAGGTAAGAGATAACGCAGAGGATGACGACGAGGGTGTAGATGTTGGTTTTTCTGCAGGTGGAGGGCTTAGAAAGCTTGGAAGTGGGATGATAGAGTGAGGGAGAATCGGCACCAGCCATGTCCCGGAGCTTGAGGATCTGTAAGAAGTGGGTCGTGTGCTTGGGAAGTGCGTCTTATGTACGGGAATGGAAGTGGAGGGAAGAGGGAAGGGATGAGAAGTGTTCGACGAAATGCGCGTGTGGTGATGATGGATTGGGTGGGGACTGTGGAAAAGCGTGGCTGGCCAATGGATGGATTGCCAGTACTGTGGAACTTAATTGCACTCATTGGGTCTCTTCTTTGTATGAGAGTATATCCCAATATCCTATCATCCTTGTTGGATCTGCTTTCCCTTCCTCTTTCTCGGACCCAAATAAAAAGAGATAAGAAAATATCTTCTTTTCTGAATTTTTCTCCAACAGCATATCTTGATTTCTTAATACCTTGTGGCTATTGTCCATGAATAAATACCGTTTCATAATACCCTAATCCAAAATTAATCTAATAATATAAGTCTCATTAAATTTTTATAAATTTTGAGTTCTATTCCTAAAATACATATTTGTACTTGGAGTAGTAATTATAAATTTTAAAATTAATTAGATACCTAATATTAGTGAAATAAGATTTTAGTTGTCTCAAATTTAAATTTATATTAATATAAAAACATATTTAAAGAAGTTATTTATATTTAAACTTAGTAATACTTAATACAAAATATCACTTAAACCCTCAGATAATAACTTAACTTTTATATGTTTATCGAAATCTAGTGTCTACTTGTTGAAATCCTAAAACAGCTACTTTTTATACATTAAGCAATTGGATATATGATATTATTAACAGGTATACATTTAATTAAAAATCGAGATCTGCTAGGATAAAGCTCTTTGAATATGAGTTTTTTTTATAATATTTTAAAATAATATTTTATAAGATTATGATTTAATGTTGAATTATATCCTAGTTCGTGAGTTTATGGAAGTAAAAGTATATTTAAAAAATATATTATAAAAAATAACTTTTAAATAGTTTTTAAAGAATAACTTATGGGAAAAAATAGTTATAAATAAATGAGTATTTTAATTATTAGTATTATAATAATTTTTGTGATTAGTAAATTATCAAAAAATATATGAGATAAAAAAATTAACTATTCAAATATCTTATCTTCTCTCTTCAACGAAGTTGATGACAACAAATGAGGTGAAGAAGCGATGCTGATGGCCTAATGCAGATGAGATGAATATGATAGTTAGACGAAGGAAAAGATCAGCTATTGATGCTACCTAGCAACACATGCATTGACTAAGCTAAACGATAGAGGAGATTGACAACCCAGCAACTCACTATAACGGTAAGCTCCAATGACGAAAACATAGAGACGATGACAGCAAAAAATAGAAGACGACGAGCTAAAAGAGAGGAGATAATAAAAAAATATAGATAAAATAATAATTAGGTAATTTATAAATATTTTACTGTTTTATAATTTATTTATAATAACTTATTTAAAACTATAATTTAACCTAATTTTTTTAAATATATTTAAATATTTATTTTAAAAATGTTTTAAATAAAAAATTAAGTTATAAATCTTTTTAAAATTAAAATTTTGATTTTTTTCTAAACACTATGTGACTGCCCCATAAAGTCCATGTGTTAGTTCCAATATTAATACCCTTGTCACTTTCTTTGTCACTTTCTTTGCCCAAACATAGGATGCCTTTTTTAATTTTGCGTGGGTGGATGGGTAGGTGGGGGGAATTGTATATCTTAACCAGAAGTTAATTTATGACATTTCTAGTTCTATGCTATTGTTTATTTTAGAATCCACCCACTCAAGTTAAACAGATTGAGTACCATTTTAGGTATTTGTCGTTTTGTTAAAATATAAACTACTGATACTTTCTGTGGCCCTAAAACGTGAAAGCATAGCCCGTTCAATATTTGAACTGTTACTTTGTTTCATCTTCAGGTAAAAATAAATAAATAAATAAATAATGCTCTTTAGTATTTTAAAAGGACATAAAAGTATAATTAATGAAAGATTCGAGATTAAAAGAATAATTATTGAGAGTAAGTAGAAGCATGAGCTACATTGTTGACTCCTGAGATAAGAGTGATCCAAAGTGCTCAATCGTCCAAGATGGTAAAACAATTGTCAACTAACAATGATTTTCCCCGTGAATGATATATTTCATATATTCTTTTTCTTTTTTAAGTTTTAACATGCCATTATTATATTAATTATTTATCCACCGTATGCTATACTAGATTTTGTTGATATATTAGTTAGATTTTTAATATATAATATAATTAAAAAAATAATATTAATTTTAAATATAATATATATTTTTATATTTATTAATTTTTTATATTATCTTTATTTTCTTTAACAATAATTATGTAAAACATAGAGAGAATAAATTAAGAAAAATAATTAAAATATTTTAAAAAAATATTCTATATTAATTAATTTAATTAAATATTTTAATATAATTAAATTAATTAAATAAAATTTATATTAAAGATTGAATGTATATTATTTTAAATTATGCATAACTTCAATACTTGTTTGTTTTGAATATTTGTGGAAACTTTATCGTTATTATTTTTACATCTTTTTCATGATTTAAGGTCATAATCAGGGGGCCTAGTTTTTCTTTCTTCTTTTTAGAAAATGGTGTTATTTATGAGAAAATATAGGAAAGACCCATCAAAATGACACGAGACATTTATAACGGCCGGCCTACTCTCTCTTGTAGTTTTTAAGAAGGCAACAAAACAAGTTGAATGGCTAACTATATGCTTTTTGCATTTTCAAAGGGTCAGGTTGACCAAAAGCATCATATCCAGTGGCTCTCCGTCCCAGGGTCTCCGGTCTTGTAAAATATTTTCTTTCATTTTTATTTTGGAAAATAACAATAAATTCATCAATTACTTTATTATTTGGTTATTTGTTTGCTTAAAAGTTGTTGAGAGTGTTTGTTTTTGGTCGGGGTCTCTTCAACTCAAATAAGGGAGACCTTGTCATATAGAGGTTTAAGGATTGTTATGGATGGCAGTTCCTGTTCTTCCATTTTTATCAAACCAGTCTCAATTCATAATAGGAATCATTAGTTACCGTGTAGAGGCATGGCGCCAGGATACATTTGTTCTCACAGAGTTGATGTCGGTTCAGGCATCATGGGGACATTTTGACCTCTGTCTCTTAGTTTATTGTTATCCATATGTTCAGTTGTTACCTTTCATTAGTGTTTACGTGATAGTTTTGTCCTCTATGATTGTATACTTGTTTCGGACTTTTGTTATCTAGTGTATAATTGATTTTTTTTTTCTGATATAATTTTTTTTTAAAAATGAGTTTAACTCACCGCAATTACAAAATAAAATATCCCTTTATTTTAAATGATATAAATATTAGGAAATGCGAGCCGCCAATTATGTTTAAATATAAAATTAGGTATTCATGAACTAAAATATCTCTTCAAATGTTGAGATTAAAATTATAATAAAATAATATTTTTTATAGATTAAATATATTTAAAATAATTTTATATCTACGGATAAGAGGTAATTGCCTTTTTATAAAAGAAAATAAGTTTTACGCTGAACACATGGTCTCAAAGTTTTTATTTTTGGAAAGAATAAATGGGCCTCTATTTTTCGGCTAACACCGTTTAAACGGATTATTGGCCCAAAAAGCCTTCTTGTATGTAAACCAACTTAACCCACAAACACTTCATTTTTATGCATACATTTTTTTAGTGAAGGCATTTTTTTTTGATAAATAAATTTTTAAAAAAGAGACCCACGATCCAAAAGTATTTTCTTGTTACGTACAAAATCATACTAACAACTAACGTGAGAATTTTAATTTTGGTCCAAACGAAGAATTTAAAATGGGCTTTGTAGCTTGTACTTTTCTCATACCGTCCTATTTTATTCGCGGTGGAGGCAAAATTGAAAAGGGTTGTCTGTAGTTGATACCTTTGTCACGGTTTAGGGCACGCACGCACCAGAGGCAAAGGGGGGACGTCGGCGAGATACACCATGGCGGACGACGACTACAATGACATCGATATGGGGTGCTCAGTGCTCTTCCTTCATCTATTCTTCTTCCATACTTAGACGTGCATAAAAACAAGGGTTTTCTCTTTCCAAATCAATCTACGCTTTTGAATATACTTCTCTAGAATTTACTTAACATAACACCCAATACATTTATTTGAGTTGAAATTAACATCTTTTGCTAACTTTGAGGTCATAATTTCTTTCGGTCTTTAAAGACTGAATCTTTTTTCGACCATCCTCCGGTGGGTTACTTGTACCCAAACAACTACATAACCTAAATTCACCTTATGCATCTGCACTGCAAGTTTTAGATTCATTATTATACATGTTTCATTGAAAGAGACTGCTGATGCAGATATGAAGATGAACCGCCAGAGCCTGAGATTGAAGTAGGGAATTCTGTCTCTTATGCCTTTTTGCCCCTACATATTTTATGGAACTTTATTATCGAATAATTATGTGTTGAAATTACTGGGGAACAGGAAGGTGCTGAGGAGGATGTGGAGAACAATAACAACGATGACATAACTGGAGAGCCTCTTGAAACTGAGGATAAGGAAGAACAACCTGTAGAACGGCCGAGGAAGACATCCAAATATATGACAAAATATGAGCGTGCCCGAATTTTAGGTACTCGTGCTGTCCAAATCAGGTTCGCCTTTTAACTTTGTTAACTCAAGATTCTGCTGATCATATCTTTGTCAAAGTATATCACGTTTTTCATTGGTTGAGCAGTATGAATGCACCTGTCATGGTTGAGTTGGAGGGTGAGACCGACCCTCTTGAGGTAATACTGCAGTACCACATTTAATATATCAGTTCTTCTGTATATTCTGAAATTTTTGTTTTTATATGCATTGGAATTTCCCTTCTAAACTTATAATCTCAAAATCAAGCTTCCAGCCATTTTTCAGTTTGTCTGGTGCCTTTCATTTTTTACAATGTGGGAAAGTAGTCTCTAGGCTTGAATTCACATTCTCATTGGGCATTGTGATTCTCTTATTGCACGCATCTCTTTAAGAGCCTCACTTTGACCATTGTAGTGTTCTTTCCTTTTTATTTTTTTCATCTAGCTCATTTTCGAGGACAGGGTCACTTTTAGGGGGAAATGATAATAGTAACACTGGTATGAATGGAAAATGAGAAGATTATGTCAAAGATTGGAAAGCTGAAGAAGCAAGGAAGCCACAGTGGAAATTGGATTGCTATATGAACTAAGAGGTCGTTGTTCATGGTTTGCTTAATTGGACAAAGATAGAAGAAGAATGGATGAGTTGTCCAAGCTGTTATTAATTCTGCTAGCAGCCAAATTTTCCATTTATATAAGCAGAGCCAAGTGTTAACGATAGTAGTGAATAATTTGGAGAATTTAGTTAATAGAATTGTAGTCGATTTCTTGACTTAAAGTAGGAAGTGAGAATTGTTTTCCATTTGCTTTATTTGTTCTCCCATCATTTTTCCATTCTTCCAACCAAACATGGTCACAATAACCAAGTATATATGTCGATACTCAATAGATCTCGCTTCCCTCAACTGGGCGGAGTAAATAGATATGTGTACTTTGGATGTGGGGATTATTGGTGTAATTAAAATATATGTGCACCCTATTCTTTAATCTGCAAATAATATGGAAAATAATGTGGGAAAATCAGTTTTCCTCACTCAGGTTTATTTTTACATTACGCCTGACTCATAATCTCTTCTACCTTGAATTTTTATTCCAACTTTAGCTTGACTGGATAAGATGCTATTTATTCCAACCTAGTAATATAAAATGATCCATGTCCATTTTCGGATTGTGGAAATTTATGTTTACCTTGTCAGGTACACTCTTATGGAGTTCAATAGCTTGTTACATCAAGCCGAATTGCTGTTTGATTCCACTTTATCCTTATATATTTGTTTAGTGCCAGGCCAATTCCTCCATGTTTGAGTTATTTTTTTCTGTTTTGTCATGCAATAACTCCTCATTCTTAGAGTTTTATCAAAATTCAAGGGTCTGATATCTTCTTCCAACTGCTTAGATTGCTATGAAGGAGCTTCGAGAGCGAAAGATACCATTTACTATCCGTCGCTACTTGCCTGATGGAAGGTAGATGCTGTGCATTATAGAAGTTGGGGCTTTCTCTGGTCTTACAGAAACTTGGCATTTATGTGAATCTCATGTGTTGTTGTTTCTTGTGAAATTTGCAGCTATGAGGACTGGGGAGTTGATGAACTGATTGTGGAAGACTCCTGGAAGAGGCAAGTGGGTGGTGACTGATTTGATCTGAGTTGACAAATGGGCCGTGGAAAAGGAGTAAAAGAAACTAAGAAAGTACCTATTTTTTCAGGGTTACAATTCAGTTTATGTATTTTGGTTATAAATAAATGGGTATAGTGCAGATAAGATGGGTGGCTTGGGATTGAATTCTTGTTTTAGAGTTTGGAGATTCAGCTTGGCTTTTATTAGCGTGAGTTTATGATCCTTGCTCATATTCTGAAAGTGACTTAACCTTTACTCACTCGCCAAATGCTGCCCCTTGTCATTTGCGTCTCCTTTCTTCTTAGCTCCCATTCTATCGACTGTGGTGTTTGTTTGTGAAATCAGGTTGCAGTACTGTCTCTGAAATGGACCTTATCATGGGCCCAAAAGTTCCCTGAGAAATTACACCTGCATTTTAGTTACTCACAACATATGTACCAAAAAAAAAAGTTTCTCACAACATATAGTAAATAAATATTCGAATATTTTTAACCGTTGGGAGAATTTCTCAAATTTAGACCCAAATGCGTTTTAAACAAGATTATGTCTAATAAAAAGATACCTAGTAAAAAATAAAATAAAATTATATCCGTATTTTTTTTAATCATTTTTCTTTTAAATTAGAGGGATATATATTAGCAATCTAAAGTTATAAGATTGGTCAAACGCTTAAACTCAATTTTTTATTTATCAAAGAGTTTTTATGTCGTTAAATTATAATAATTTTAGTTATCATTTTTCTTTCTATTTAATGCTTGCCCTAGCCAAATGTGTCATTATTTGTTAGATAGGATTATTGTAATTATAAACATAAGATATAATTTATAGTATAATTTATATTATAAATTAAGTTTTATATTAAGATTAAAAAGAATAATTAATTAATTGTATGGTGAAATCAATGCCCTCAAGGGCAAAAATTATTCGTTTAGAGGGAGAACATTAGTTTGTTGAGGGGTGTGCTGTTTTTGAGCATTAATGTGTAAAAAACGAGTCAAAGTCAAACAGGAAATTCCTTAAGGCCCGAAATAACCAACATTATTTAATACAAAACTGAAGCATCAACATCTATTATTGCTTCTGTGAAGCCATACCTCGCCTAGATTGACTGATTACATAAACTTATTATATAAAATATATATATATTTCTCTTATCTTAAATACATAATAGAATCATAATTTTTTTCAATCTCCCTCTCTCTCATTTAATATCTTTTATTATATTATTATCGTTAATTTTATAATTTTTCTTATTTTATCTCTCATATTTAATATTTTTATTAAAAGCGGAGTGTTTTAAGAAAAGTCATAGATATTTTTTAAACTATAATAATAAATAAATAATTTAACTAATTTTTTTTTAATTTTTATAAATTAATAAATTAAATCCTTATATCTTATATTTAAAATTGGAGAAAATATCCGAAATTAAAATTTTGTGAAGTACCAATCCAATTTTATAATTGGCAGAAGATATAGTTGACGAGCTACTTAAATATGAATAATATAATAATAGTAACAACAATAGTAATAACGAGGGTTGAGAATAGGGAGAGGCATAAATATTAATTGAGAATAGGGTTGATAATAGTTTTAAAACATATGAAAGAAAAGGATGATATATTAATTTTCAATCACTATATGAAACCAAAGAATTATTGTGATTTGTACACTAAAAATAAAAGAATCTAGATGAGGAGGATTTTACAATTATATAGGTAATCTGGTAAATTTTTATAAATGCTCTTTAAATTCTAGAATTAATATTTGAGTTATGTTTTAATTTTAATAGGGACTCATATATAATTTATTTAAATTTTTCTTTAAAAAAAATATTGAATTTTACACTTTGAGAGGCAAAGGTTGAATAATTTGGGATAAGAAATTTGAAGTTACAATATGGGATTCAACCTGCGAGATCTTTTTACTTTCACTTGTATAAAAACTGTCATATCCATAGATCACGACACAAGAGTCATTGGGCACCATGTTTAGCTTGCTTGTTTTCTTGAACCAGTGGGTGCTCTTTTCCGCCACCACGTTAATGTAGTGTTTTGTGGTAAAAAATCTGTATTCAACCAAATTTTTATAAAAGTCAAAAGCCCTATTTAAGATTAAGAACTTTGCACACACATCTAAATCTATTATTATGCCTCAGCCTCCTATTTTATTTTATTTTCTTGACCCCAGCATTTGCGTTTGGTAAGAAATCCACCTGCCCCCCCTTTGATTTTTCTCCCACTTTCCCCTTTCTAAGTTATAACGCTACATTTCTTTTACTGTCTTCAATCATTAATATATAAATTAATTAAAAAGTTAAATTTAATTTTAAATATAAATTTTTTATCTACTTTATATCTAATATTTATTTTTTTTCTCAAATTAATTTACCTAATTTATAAATTTATAGCATAAACCTAACTATTTACTTTAAGAATATCATATATATTTATTATAATTAACTGATTTATTTGACTTTTTAAATACATCTAAATTAATTATGTTTTATATTAAAAATTAGGAGATTAATTATCTAGTAATTATTCTAGAATCTACAAGTTGAGAGATACTTACTTGACGACACAATCCAAATTAATGCGGTCACATAATAATGAATTCAAATATTTATATATGAATTATATTTTCTTAAATCGCTCAGTGGCTCATAATTAGTTGGTATTGCGTAACCTTTCTTTATAAATGAATGAACATGTGATTCTTGATCTGGCAGCTGTTTTCAATGGTAAACTTAATCGACGGGGTTTCCCTTGTCAATGGCCAATTAATTAATTTTTCCAATTATCAACAGTACGTAATTAAAATATGATTAATGACAATTCATCAGTTAGAAGATTATTGATTATTAGGGCTTCTTTGAAAAGCAACTAATTACTCGATCCCTTCCTCTACAAGTTCTCTTACGACAGCAGGGAGACCCAATATTTCATCCCTGATTTAAGGGTTTTTTAAGCTCTGAAGAAAACTATTTTTCTAATTTTTTAAGCCAACTTAATTAAATTTCTCACTTCAGTATTTTTTTTTGAAAGAGTAAACTACTAAATTACATTAAACTGGTGAGGTCCCTTGTGAATAATGGGGCCTATTATAGATTTTATATTCTCATATTTGTTGATTCACCTAAAAGTTGACAAATTTCCATGCCATATTTTCATTTTAAAAATTACGTCCAACTTGATAATTATGTTATCAATTATTCTTAAACAATGTTATTTAATTTTATTTAAAATTAGAAAATCTATATTGAGACGTTGAGACTTTAGAATGTCAAATATAAATCTTAAAAATTAAAAAAAAATATTAGATACAATATAATATAATCAAGTTTTACTATTATCTTAAATGATCACATCGAGAGCATATGAACCAACAAAGTCCGCTCTAACAAAATTGATAGATGACTCAATCCTTTAAACATAATATTTTAATCTGCCAAAAATTAGAAGGATATGAAATCAATATTACAAAAAGAGGATATGTTAGGTACAAGTACAAGATAATCCTATGATATTTTCCTCAAAGTATTAGTATATCACGAGAGTATTCACTATTATTCAATATATACAAAAGTGCAAAAAGTTTATTGCTTTGACATTGATTTAATTATGAAGAAATGCATTTTGTGGTGACATTAATTATTGAAAGGAAGAGGAAGGTGGGGACAAGATCAATGGGTTCTTATCTTTTAGGAGACCAAATTACAAAGTATGTTGATGTACGTAAATCTCCCAATAATTAAATTGCTTTCATACCCATAATTATCATTTTTCTCTGATGTTCAAGGTATTCATAACGACCCTTACAAGTTTGTCTCAAAACTAGATTGCACATCTAGTCAATTTTCCTACACATTTTTCCATTCATTACATTGAGTTGACTGATTCAAAGATATGTTATTAAAATGGTAAAACTTATGTTAAATTCTTAAATCATGTTTGTTATTATTAATTTTAAGTAGTTTAGTCCAAGTTTTATCTTTATTAAAACTCAATCTGAGTCTGTAATCTTAACCATAATTTAAATAAAATTTATTAATAAAAATAATAATACATACATAAATGATGATATTATATGTATAAAGTTAATAATAGTTATAATATTCCTGAATTATAAATAGTGGGCTTTGTAATATATTTAAAAAATAGGTTTGGATGAAAGGACTAATTTTGATCTCCATAGAAATAAGGTGGCAAAATCTAATTTGGAATAAAGCGAACCAAATTCCCCCTACACAGTACAACTCACGGTGAAAATATGGGGAGATGCGAGTTATCAAAGCCACACACAATAATAACATTCCATGCGCTCTCTCTCTCTCTCTCTCATGTTTCTTCATTTACGTCCCTTTCATTCGCTATTAATTTACTCATATTCTTTCTCCATTACTTAATTGGACCTTTATATACAAATTTTACAAAAATTACTTCTCACGACTAATAACTTTATAAATTACAAAAAAACTCCCTTAAACTTTTTCTACTACGTACTAATGACTTTTTAACTTTTAAAATTTAATAATAAACCTTTTAAACTTTTAAATTTGTGTATAGCTCATAACTATCAATTATATAACCCTTAATTTTATTATTGTTTTGTACATATATATAAATAATCTCCTAAATTTTAAGTTGACTATGAGTAAATAATAAATAAAATGAACTATAAGGGAGTTATATGTGCATATATTAAAAATTAAAAAAAAAATATTATAAATTTTTAGAACAAAGAAAAACCATTTATACACGACATAAAGTTTAAAGAGTTTTTGTGGAATTTTTTTTTAAGTCAAAAGCACATAGATGTATGAATACGAGAAAAAAATAAATAATTTATTTTTCAGTGACACAAAAACTAAACATGCACGCATTGCGGATTATGCTTTATTGTATTGGGCCTATTGGCCACAGCTAAGGGTGGTATCTCTATTTTATTATTATTATAATTATTTAAAAATATAAACAACATAGGTTAAAGAATTTGGGTACGTAGATGTAATTTTTCCTAGAATATATACTTTTTAAAAAAATTCCTCTTTATACCTTTGTATTTGGACTCATCTATCAACTTTGTTTCTCTCTTTCTTAAAAAACCTAAACCAGATGTTAGCCTCTCTCCTCTACAACCTTCCTAATTAATTCATCCATACGAAAATAATGAAACCAGCCTCTTCCCTTTCTTCTTCTCCTACCTCCCATCCTCTCTATCTCCTCCTCCTCCTCTACCATTAAACCCTATATCAGATCTCTGATAAATCTCTCCTTCCATTTCTTAATTATTCTTCATCATGGGGGCTGCTATTTCCTCCGCAAATTCTGATCATGATGACGCAAGTTCTTCTTCTTCTTCATCATCGTCTTCAAGTTCTGGTCTTGGTGATATTCCAGAAAGCTGTATTTCGTCTTTGCTGATGAATTTTGATCCACCGGATATCTGTAAACTGGCAAGAGTGAATCGAGCTTTTCATCGAGCCTCTTCTGCAGATTTCATCTGGGAATCCAAGTTGCCTTCAACTTACAAGCTTCTTGCCCAGAAAGTTCTTTCTCCTCACAACATACAGACTATGACTAAGAAAGAGATCTATGCCAAACTATGTCGTCCTAATCTCATCGATGGCGGCTCCAAAGTAAGTTATTATATTCCTTCTTATCTCTGATTCTTTTCACAATTAAGTTCATCAGTTCCATCTTCTTTTTCCACGACTTCTATGGATAATACTTTGAGTTTCCCTTGTTTTCTTCTGAGACAATCAAACTGAGAGGAAGATGATACAGATTTTGATATCAACGAGTTGATTATATATATGTGTGTTTGTAGGAAATTTGGTTGGATAAATGTAGTGGACAAGTCTGTTTGCTCATATCATCAAAGTCCCTCAAGATAACAGGAATAGATGATAGAAGATATTGGAATTACATACCAACTGATGAATCCAGGTATCCTTATTATATATATATATATATATATATATATATATATATATATAGTTGTCATCCGTTATTCGAGATAGTTATCCTAAATACGGTTTTTTTTTTCATTCACGTAGATTCGATCCAGATCTCATATTTAAGCACATTCCACTTAGATTAACTTTTGTCGGTCCTTATACTTGTTTTCATGTTAAGTTCTTCACTTTTAAATTTAATTATCTCCTTTTTTGCAAGTAATTAAACAAATAATCTGAAGTTAGATTAATTTCTGTTTTAAATAGGCTTATTGGTTATCGAATATAATTTTTTTTAAAATACGATTTCTTCGGGGCAGAGTAGTTGTTTAATTTTGAACGAATCAGTTCGTATATATATTGTCAAAAACTAACTGTGCTTACTTTGGGAAAATTCTTACAAGATATTTCTCCTAAAAATATCTCCTATAATCTTATTGATTATTATCTATAGATGGGCAAGTTTTGAATATTGACTCTAAAGAAAGAGGCGAAAACAATAAGATAGTGTCATTTTCAGTCTCACAAATTTAACTCCTGTTTATATCTTGAAGTAAAAGGAACTGATATAAAAAATGTTTCCAATTTTTTAATTTAATTTAATTATTATCTTTGTAAGCTGACAGTTGGAAAATAATTCTTATAAGAAAATATCAATTAAAAAAAATTAAAATTAAGTTGATAGATATATCAGGTTTATAAAGTGGTTTAGGGTTTAGAAAATCATTTATTTTGTTAATTCATGGAAACAATCGATGTTTGATTATTCTAAACCAACCATATCCTAAACTTCCATTGACTGTCTGTCACAAACATATATATTTTTTAAAAAAGAATTGTTCCCTGAGATTATGGTGGAAGTTAAGCGTGGAATAATAGCGTTTGCTGTTGCCTGATGTTTAAGCTACAAAGCTGTCATCACACAAAATAGATATTTTATTATTTTATTATCTCAGAATGCCCAATGGGCAAACCCATTTGCTATATAAACTAATATATAAAATGAACTTTGGCATATATTCTTAGTTACTAAAACTTTAATATCTCATAGGTCACGAATAAAGCAGAAGAGTGCAAGCAATTTGATATTGGAATATTTAGTAATATCCGAAAAGGACTTTTATTTTATTTTTAAAAAAAGTCATCTTAATTAAAAATTATTTATTTATCATGTGGAAAATAAATACAAAGTTCTAGATTTTGTAGTTGTTTTCCTTGCAACATAAGCATTCATCTTTCTTTGTATTGGAATTTGAAAATTAAAATAAAATTCCTTCTGTCTTAAGAACCCTAATTAGGACAGAGCATGTGCCTTCATCATTATGAGCATGTTAATTACTTTGGTTTAAGAAGCTAATGAAGGATTTAATGGACTATGCCTTATGGTTAAGATAATTATATTGTTACTTTATTTGTTTGGAATCCACAAGTTGTTGTTCTAAAAGCTTGTACTTTTCGAATAAAGAAGCCAAAAGTTAAATATCTTTTTAATGTGCTTAGCTTCTTGTCACCTGTCACTAACTCGACAGTGATCCAAAATGTAGTTTTCCTCAAATCCTTTGTAATTATTCTTCAAACTTTATATGTTTAAAATCCAAAACACACATGATCACTCATAAGAAGGTGCTGAATTTATTATTACATGACCGTGCCTTTACAAAGGTAACCAATACTCAAATCTCCTTTAAAAGAGAAAGCATATATATTTAATACTCGATAATACCTCAAATATGATGTGTTTTACGTAGGAATATGTGCTAGAGGAAAAACACACCCTTGATTTATTTTATTTTTTTAAAAGGTTTATGCTTATTTAAAAAAAAATAAAAAACAGAGAAATAATGTGGATTTCCGGCGATTAATATTAGATGCTTGAGAGAATAAATAAAATTAACGATGATTTTTGAAATTGCAGGTTCGAGAGTATTGCATATCTGCAGCAAATGTGGTGGGTCGAAGTGGTAGGAGAAGTAGAGTTGGAATTTCCCGTTGGTACGTACAGTCTATTTTTCAGGCTCCAATTGGGTAAGGCCTCAAAGAAATTGGGCCGACGCATCTGTAATATGGGCCAAGTTCATGGATGGGACATCAAGCCCGTCCGATTTCACCTATCCACATCCGACGGCCAGAAATCCCTCACCGAGTCTTTCTTGAAAAGCCCTGGAGAATGGGCCCACTATCATGTTGGAGACTTCGTAGTAGAAAGCCCAAACAGGCCCATTAACATAAAGTTCTCATTGGCCCAAATCGATTGCACTCACTCCAAAGGGGGCCTCTGCGTTGATTGCGCCTTCATATGCCCTAACTGAAGCTTAGGGACCAATTCCCGTCTAATTAAGAACCCTTACAAGAAAATTAGGCCTTTCTTTTTTGTTTTGAGTGAAAATTAGGTCTTTCTTTGATTAATTCTGTAAATAATTGTCAGTTTGCTTAAATATTTATGCATACAGATAATGTGAATACGTAATAATCTTTTTTGTTCGCCATATTACGAAATAATATTTACTCTTTAATTTAATGAACGGGGTGCGGAATGGACCAATAATAATTTAAATAATTAATAATTGATGGAATTTAAATTCATATTGATAACTTATTCCTATTAAATTAATATAACTTTTAAATCACGTATAAAAAAATAACTTCGAAATTAAGGCTACTGATTTTTTGTGTGCATACCAATAGCAAGAGCATACAATTTATGAGATAAGTTAATTTAGTGTATTATTATAATTTGATTTCACGTGATAAATTAATCGTATTAATTTTAATACAATTATATTATAGAGTAAAATGGTTAGGAGTTAGAAAGGAGTTAGAAAGGAGTTAGATTATGAATTTAGATTATTATTATATTCTAAATGATTAGGAGTTAGATTATGAATTTAGATTATTATTATATTCTAAATGGTTAGTTGTTGTGAGCGTCACCGTCATCGTCATCGTCACTGTCATGTGTATCTGATAGAAAAAGATGTCTTTGTTTTAAAAGATATAAATAAAATCGCCGGAAAATTTTCACCCATGAGTCTCAACTTCCTTGAGCGGGACCTCCAACTGAAAATTGAGCCACAATCCTCACCTATACAATCCCGCTTTCCTCTCCCTTATACCCCAACTTCTCCTTCTCTCTCTCCCAAATCGCACTTATCTTCTGGGTTCCTTTCGATCTCTTTGAACAAACTCAAAGGTACTTTCTTTCTCTGCTTCTCGTTTTCGACTTTCATCTGTGTTTTCTCTTTCCCCTGTTTATGTTCTCTCTTCTTAAATAAAGCTCATGTTCTTTTTTTCTAGCACAATTTCGCCTTTTCCACGATTTTTCTTCCCCATACGCAACATAGAGTGATAAAGGCGACACGAGAATACGTACTATGTGAAATATTTCGAAGAGGGGTAATGCATTTGCATTTGTCCTTTATAGCCAAATTTTAATGCACTTAATTTGGTAATTTTGAAATCTCTGTTTTGCTGTTATCTGTTAGTCATGCTTTTGGGCTGCCAAAGTTGTTCTTTTTATTTTTGATCGATATGTCAGTTTTTAAGTTGTAAGATGGTCTATTTCATATAAATATTATAATCACATCTCTCTAGTGTTCTATTTCCCTATTTTCCTGGATGTAGAGCTACGCTAATGTTAATCACCGTAGTTAAGAGGACCTGTATTTTGTACTTTGTTGTTGACTTATTATATTCTGACATCCAATTTTTAACTTTTATCGTAGACTTTGGTAACTGAGAACATGTCTGGAGTGGAAAACAATGGGGATTTTATCCGTTGGTTGGGACCTGATCTTTCAATAAAGATTCTATCCGATTTGGATGACCCTTGTGATCTTGCTCGTGTTTCTGCAGTTTCAGTTGCCTGGCACCAATTTGGTAAGCCCTTGATTCCTTGAAGTTGAATTTTGCTTTAAACTAGAGATATTTTTATATGCTTGTTTGCTCATTTTTCTTGGATAACTTTCTGTGCTTGTGAACTTGTGGTTCTTTTTAGACATGCCTTAATCTCAAACTTGAGACTTTTTAGTTTTCACTTGCTATTCGTTAGTGTTAAGTATTATTTATTGACATGTACATTTGATTTATATTCTGCAGTTGTTGAAAATGGCCTTAGCAAGCAACTTTGCTTGAAAATGTTCCCTGAGTTATCTGCTGCCTCTAATGTCATTGAGGTAGACAACAGGATTGAACCTATAAGATTCGTGCCTGGAAACCCTATGACTTGGGATTGCCTCAAGAGAAATCATAAAGTTTACGCATTCTTGGCACGTGGTCTTGCACGGAATATGAGGAAAAATTGCATTTCAGAAGCTATTGTTGCATCCAGCACTGATAATTATCCTCAAGAAAGTATTCGGAATACAATGGAGCCAAGGGATAGAACTGAACTTAGTGCATCATATTGGTCAAGTAAAGGGGAAAGTGATCCTTCTGTTCCCGAAACTTTAATTTACAAGTTGGTTTCCAAAATATGCATTGTTACAGAGATCCATGTCCAACCATTCCAAGGTTAGCTTACAAGATCAGTGAAATTCATATTATTAACTTATGCAGGAAGCATATTTAGTAAGCTGACTTAGAATTCATGTTCACATGTCAGCATATTTTCAGAATGGCTACCCTATATATTCAGCTAAGTCCATTCGATTCAGAATGGGCTATCTAAAGCAACCAAAGGTATTAGAGAGTAATTGGGAAGCTAAACGAATTATACAGAGCAAAGACTTTGTATGGACATACACTTCACCTGAATTTCCAATGGCTCAGGTGCGTTCCACTGTGCAAGTGTGGTATCTACTTTGTTCTAAAGTTCTTGTAAAATGAAGTTAAAGATTTTCATACAAAAGTAAACTTCCTAGTAAGTATCATCCACATTAATCTGTATTGCTCATCAAGGTTTACTTTGAATCATCTATCCATTTTTTTATTCGCTGGGCTAAACTATAATGCAATTATAGCAAGAGATTGGACAAGTGGCCTTTCTGAGTGCTTGAGCATCATTCATTGGAGTCTGTGTTTTTTCTTTCATGGTATCTGAATATTCAGCAAGCATGGATTGTGACTTGGAATACCTTAACCACTTAGTGAATGGTACAGGAAAACCACTTGCAAAAATTCAAACTACCTGAACCTGTCTTATGCGTTGGAGGTTTGCTGATTGTTGAGCTGTTGGGTAGGGTTCAGAAACAACGAATGGATCAACTATATTACATATGGTATGTTTCTCATACGCTTTCTGTTTCTACTATGTATTATCTAATCACATTACAAATTGATGTCTATTATCTCAAAACATAAATTGAAGGCTGTGGTTATCAACCTTATGGGGGATGAACTATATTACACATGGCTTTTGAGATATGTTCTTGAATTTTGTCAAAATTATGTGTTTGTCTCCTGTATTTCAAATCCAACATAAACTCGTCATTTTTCTTTTTAAAATTACATGTACCTGCGCTCCCTTGTCAAAATACACACAAACCTCCATTGGAACAACTAATTTCGGGGAGGGAGATCCAACTCATTTAAGTATTCGATCGAGTATCTCATACTACTCAATATAGAATTTAGTATCTTATCCTATCAAGTCTCCATTTAATTCTAATTATATATCTTTAAACTACATAACAAGTCTCCATTATTTTCAAAATATATGCAAACCGCCAAGTGGTTGTTTCAGGTATCAGTTGAGGTGCTTGAATGTGTAATTTTTCTGACTGGAAGGCGTCATTTTGATCTGTGTGTGGTGCAGCATTTCTCATGTTAAAGTTGTGGGACGACCACTTTCACCAGGATTTAGTGCTAAAATACATCATTCAGGAAGGTGCTTCTTGAAGTGCGGCCCTCAAGCCGACCCCTATTTCGTATCTCCTACTGTACCATATTCATCTGAAATATCAACTGAAGACTTAAACTCACCCTCTCTTCTGCGAGCTTTGACTTACAACATAATGCAGAGGGCAGGGAGACGATTCTGGGGCGCTCCATGATTAATGATTCAGCATATTTGAGACTTGTGTTGTTCGCATCATGAACTTGGACCCTCACTAATTGTGGGTATTAATTAAGCTACATTTATTCACCATTTTTTTTTTAAATTTCTAGATTGCTTTAAAGGTCATGTAAATAAAAGAGTAATAAAGGAGTGAACATTTTAATAATTGATGATTTTCTCAAGCCATTCACTCGTCTTTCCTCTGCTTTCTCATGTTGCATAGGCAATTTAGTTTAATGAAAATGAAAGTTTATATTAGTTCGAATATATATATTGAGTACAACATTTTTCTCCAAAAGAAGCTTCCAATGCATATCAATATTTTTTTAGCGAGACAAGGAATTCAAGGGGAAGATAACTATTACCAGGGTCTCAAATATCAAATTATTTGTACTAAAATTCTAATTGTTCTAATTTTAATAATATAACTTGGATTGTTTCAAGTTTACATATACAAGAGTTGTAAGACGCTCACTTTGATCTTATACAAATTTTAAAACCCTTATACCTCCCTGGAACAACAAATAATGAATTTTAATTTTCTAGCTAGAAATTAAAGAAAATCCAATATATTTGCTTTCGCCGTCACTGCATTGATGGTAAAATTTGATGAAGAAGTCAAAATAAATTTAACGAAATTACAGGTTACAGCTTGGTAAAACCGATAAAAATATTGAAAATCAATATTCAAATACACAATTATATTTTTCCTATTTGATCAGAGTTTTTATCCGTTCGATAAAATTATAGAATTTCCACAATCAATCTCAGAAAACACCTGCACCAGTTCACTTTATAGTATCCTGTCATCAATTTTTTTTATTAGAACACGCTGATTGTTTTTTTTTTTTTTGGTATAATGAAAGTTTAAATGGATTTAATACTGAAGACACAGCATTGAATACTTTTTAACAAAAATATATATAATATTTATTATATCTATATTATTACTTCAATAATTTTTATTCGGTAATACCGGAACACTATTGAAATCATTTTATTTATTTTTCTCATTCTTTCTATTGTATTCTACGCACAAAACAATTACTGTATAATCAAAACCACTTTCCAAAAGCATACCCCGTAGACTAATCACTCATTTTCCAGAATCATGTAATTTTATACTCTTTCCTTCGTGTCATATCCACCCCCTGGAACTCGAAACCAATTTCATGAGCTGGTTTTCTGTGATCACTCCAAAACGGAGAAAATAAGCAATAGACTGAAATCCTCATAAAGTTCTGCAATCTCTCTCCCAGTGCTACTACAAACTTGCCCTATCGACAATATGAATTAAGGCGCAGAACAGTCAGACATGGCAGTGGGGCAAGTGTAGTATACAAATACGAAGCTGACAAACTGTCCCATAGATTACAATTGCAGGTGCGGCCCAAAACCCTCAAATAAGATCTCTAGAAACCTACTTAAGTACACCATGTCAAACAAATAGCATCATTATGGGGAAAAAAAGCAGGTATTCAAAATATCCTGTACAAAGATAATTTGCTGAACACTGGCTTACGCAGAAAAGCCAATTACTGAGCCAAGTTAATGTTAGTCATGCCTTCCACCCATAGTCATCGAGGTCACTACTAAAGAAGCCATTATCAGTGAACTCGCGGGCAATATCCTGAACCACATCTTGCAGATGGAGATTTTGTGCTATATCAGATGCTCTTTGGTTGAATCCATTGTTGCCACCAGCTGCAGAAGAATCACTGTTTGAAGCAGCTTTGAAGCTGTTGCTCCTGCTAGGAGCAGCAGGTCCGTTACTTCCTGAAACATTGGAAGTTTCTCCAGATGCTGGTGGGGGGTTACCTCCAAAACCCAAACCATTATTTGTGTTAGAGTTGGGTCCAGCATGGAACTGCTGTTGAACTCCACTGGTATTCGACAATTCCTGAACTAGTTGCTGGAGCATCTGGGGTGGTAGAGCCTGATTTGATTGGGAGCCCGGTGGATGATTTTGTTGCAGCAAGCTATTCGCACTTAATGAGTGCTGTTTGAGTTGTTGAAGCCGCTGCTGCTGTGGAGTTAGATGGGGACTAGAGAAACCGCTGACAGGTAAATTCTGCATGGATCCTGGAAGCAAAGCAGCAGCAGCACCTTGAAACTGTGAAGAGGGGCTCTGGTTTGAATTATTGAAGGAGGGAGATGCTTCTCGCTGAAGTGAGTTGGGGGTTGAATTCATGGAGTTTTGCCTCACGAGGATATTCTGGTAGTTAGTCAGTGACAATGCAGCCTGTGCAGATCCACTCAAAGCACCGCGATTAAC
The DNA here is from genome assembly GCA_037074615.1 of Leucaena leucocephala. Taxonomy (NCBI): domain Eukaryota; kingdom Viridiplantae; phylum Streptophyta; class Magnoliopsida; order Fabales; family Fabaceae; genus Leucaena; species Leucaena leucocephala. The sequence goes on from CM073562.1 coordinate 16,601,492, forward strand.
AAGATTAGGGTTGTTGTTGATTTGGTTATTCAATCCAGGATGCAATGCCATTAGCTTATTAAGTGTGTTCCGGTCAGTTGGCGGACCTTGAACATTCGCTAACTGTTCCATCTCCTGCATCTTTTGCATCTGGAGCTTGGCTGCAGTTGCATGTCTAGGATAATTTTTCAAGCCCTCTGCAGATAGGTGTTGAATCAGAATAGAGAGCAAAGTGGCTACTGCTAAATCCTAAAGAAATAGTTCAAACCACAAGAGGGTCGAGTCTGTTGGATCATCACATCACCTAATCATGCTCTTCAAATTTCAAAGTTCCTTATATTTCCTTTTTTTCCTTTTAGTGAATATTTCTATCGTTCTATTTCTTATTGATCATGATTTAATGACCTCACTCATATCGTCCTATGTCCAATTGATGATAAAGAAAACTGGCCTGAAGGGGGCAAAAATATGAAAAACAAACATAAACGTAATATCAAAAGAAAAATCACAGAAGATTACCAAGTGCCCCAACTTTGTGGTCTCGGCAGAAATCCATCAGATCCTTCATGCTATTCACAACCTCCGATATCTGTGACTCGTCACAAAATAAGATAAAAAGACTTCATTAAGAAGGAAGTTCCCTCTCATCACAAAACACTGAAGAATAAACTATGAATTTAGACTTTCCAAGAGTACCTGCAAACACCTCACATATCGTTTTGAGAAACCCAAGTCGTTCAGAGACTGTAGGTCCAAACTCTTTGCCAGCTGACACCCAGCTGTTATTACCCTGATGCAAAATAACGTCAGCTTCATCTTTAATGAGGTCATATTTTAGATTTGTACCATTTTCCCTCAAAAAGAAAAAAAAATGTGGACACTTATATCCCCAACGAAAGAAAAGACAGACGTAATTTGATCCAAGAGGGGAAAAGGAAAAATTAAAGAAATGCACATACTCGTTGACAACCTCATAGCCCAAAAACAAAGGCATAATTTTGACACACTAATGTGTTCATAACGCACAAACAAAAATACTAGACACCAACTATTGACTCACATATTGCTGTTTGTCTGCAAATCCTGCTGAGAAATCCCATCAGATCCACTTTCAGTAATAGAACGCTGGCACTTTTCAGCCACTTGAACCAATTGGCTGACCTGCAACAGTGAGAATTATAGGATGTAAGTTCTAAAATGGTACCACATCAAATTAATTCCGATCAAGTTCATATGGCCATGCCAGTTTATATCTTCCAAGTTTTTGAGAGGCATTTATAAGGTAACATGTAAAATATTGATTACTAATTTTCCTTTCATCTTAATTCTTTTGGAACGCCGTTAAAATCACAATCCTGTAATTAGAAAAATAGCAATGTTAGATTCTAGTTCCATCTAATGCCTTCTAGTTCAACAACGAAACACTCATATAAAAATTGCAGAATTATCCTTTTCAAGGTGGTAGTGCTTATGGAATTCCTCACCCATATGTCCACATTGCTCCATGCTTAATTCTGCATCACTCACTAATGCACACATAACACAAATAATATCAAAGCATGCATGTACAGATGCAAGGAGATAAAATATGTAAAAGGATACCCCAGGGACAACTAATCGCATAAAGTTGATCACCTCCCAATGAACAGCTAATCTTAGCCATAAACAAAACTAGTAACCACCAGTCAAAGAAAACTGATCGAGGAACCATTTGAAAGAAAAATAAAAATAATGGATCCCTAGGTCTAAATTGAAAGTTCATCAAGAATATCTTTGCTCCTGAAACAAATAGCAGTATCCAAAGCGAGGTAAGTAAAGATTTACTATAGTATGCAGAGCCATACCTGTGGTGCAACCAACCTTCGAGGAAGAAGTTCTTCATGGCGTCTTGCACAAAACTCCCAAGATAATATCTGCATATGAACCAGATTCAGCACATCATTAAGCATACATGATTCAATCTGAAGATTTAATATAATACTGATTGCATAACCTTCAGATCTTGTGTAAATATGATGCGGAGTTGACCCACACGAACAACACGCAACTGCTCATGCACACTCTCTTGAACCGCCTTTCCATATTCTAGCATCATTAAACCAGAAGGAAATCTATGCTCACGGGGCAAGTCCAAAAACATAAGTTCATCGATCACCCCACTGCCAAATTTTATTTTGTTAAGTCTGGGCAGTACTTCAAAAGTTGCCTCTGTTAATCAAATCCATAACGTAGACATTACTAGATTTTTCTTGAACAAAAAATAAGATTCTTAGATTGACATTAACACAAAATCAGATATTTCACAAAAATAGCATGCAAAGAGAGCAACTGGCAGGTACAATGTAGAGTGCATATTTGTTATTTGTAGCGGCTCTACCTTGACCATTGACCATCAAAAAGTGGCTTAATTAATATAATTCCTGATGCTTGACTCAAGTTTTTATATAGTAATTTCAAACTTCCAACTATAAGTTATGCTATGGCCCTAGCGAATTGGTAGACATGATCAGTATTGATCCCAAAGGCAAGCTATTCAGGAAAGGATAGTTAGAACTTAGTGTTTCTCAGGAGAAGAGCAAAGACTGTCTCCACATTAACATCTGTTTTGTGTCTAAGCTTAGAAGTATAAAATAATAAAGGAGATAAGTAAAATTGTCTTCACATATCTCATTCAACCTCCTTGATACAAAATGCATTTTACAAGGGGGAAAAATCTAGAAGCATGGTATAAAAAAATAATATTATTCTTATTTTCTTACCAAATCCCCTTCCTGATTTAGAACCACATATGTCGCACTGCCATGCATCCTGACCAAAGGTATATTCATAAAATATTATTTGCATGTCAAGAAGCACCAATGCATTAAAAGCATAAAATAGTGAAGACAGAATAATTTTCTACGCCACCACAATCATATGAGACAAACATCTTTGAAGCATATAGGCATTTCTGAGTCACCACTAGAAAATAATAGGATCATGCAACCCATCAACACTTTGAATGCACATTTGAACAGCAGCATGAATTAAGGCACCATCCTATGGTACTATCAAAATTATGAAAAGAAAAAGTCAACATAGAAAAACCTTACCATAACTGCTTGGGGGAAAACACCAAGAGTATGTTGCCCAACGTTATCATATAATGACAAACACCACCGCTTCTTTGCACGAGGAGAGTAATATTCAGCCACAAATTTTCTCCAATAGGCAATACTATTATCCTGGGACAAGTAGGAAAAGTAAATAATAATTCAAATAGACCTCATCCAAATAAATTGTATCTGCTATAAGAACTAATAATGCAAACGACATCTTGCCACATACAAAAAACAAACAAAAGAACTCACATTTGGTCGCTGCCTTTGATGATATAGGTATTGCATCAAACGACGGGCACACACACCACTATCATATGGGCGCTTCATGGAAGAAGATGGCTGCATTGCTTCTTGTTGTAACTGCTGCCTCAATTGCATATGTTGCTGCTGCTGCTGCTGCTGTTGCAAGTGAGCTCTCTGTAACTGTGGCATTGACTGAAGGATTTGCTGTTGCTGTTGATGTTGCCTCAGTCTCTGCTGCTGGAGCAAAGCCTGTAGTTGGGGATTACGACCCTGGAACTGCATGGGGTCCTGCCTCTGAAGAAGCTGTTGTATAACCTGCTGATGCATTATATCTTCTTGTTTGATATCAATCCGAGGTTTCTTATGCATCTGGGATAGATTATTTGGATCTTGTATCAAAGATCCAGATCCATGTCCTCGCGTACCCATTGACACTGGAGCTGGGCCAGTTTGAGCTGCAGGCAGAGATGTTGCACTAGAAGCACCCTGCATTTGCGCATGATTCTTTTGCAGTTGTTGAACATTCTGGTCTTGATGAGAGCTCTGTTGTACTACAGAAGAACCATCCATAACTGATGACCCCGAAATACTAATATTATTTGAGGAGAATGACATGGGTGATGCAGGTAAACGTAAGTAGGATTCTGTGTTATTGCTAGCGCTTCTCTGCAAACGGGGTCCCCCAGATAGTGCAGAGTTTGCATCTGTGACTAATGAACTCGCTCCAACACTTAGCCCTGAATTTACCACACTGTTTAGAATTGCATTACTCATGTCACCAGAAACTGGACCCAGATTTGAACGTCCAGTTCCAGGAAATGAGTTGGATGTGTTACCAAAACACGAACTAAAGTGAGAATCAACAGCATTCTGTGATTGCCCATCTCCTTGATAGAATATTCCAGAACTTGATGATGAATGGGCTAACCCTCCAGCCACCCGAGAAGGTGCCATGGGGGGCACCGCCCCTTGTTGACTGGAGTCTAAGTAGCCCTGTAGAGCCAGGCCTGACTGGTATTGTAGACAAACTAGGATATTATGTCAACACTAAAATAGAGACACAAACCCATATAATCTCTCTTCAAAAGTTCACAAGCTCTAGGTAAAAGACTTATTGGGTTCCCCTGATTTTATTTCTTCTTTTCCTTAACTTTCCGACTCAAGCCAATCAATAACAAGTTCTGTCAAATCTAAGAACTTCTGTGCAACCAAATGTGCCCAATAATTTTATGAACTTCTCCACCCTGGAACGTTCTGATATGGATCTGATATAAATATGGCAATACATGTGTGTGTATTAGCATCAGCAATAAAAAAGCTTCAATAAATAAATAAATAAAACCAAGCCTAAAGCATACTTTACAAACAGACCCAGGAACTAAACCAAACCATGATAAATTTCCCACTTAGAGGAAGGAAAATCATGGTTCATTAACCACACCCACAAAACCCTAATTGTTCATAATGTAGACCACAATCTGCATAAACATTAGTGCAAAGCTGAAAATACGAAGTTTTCATACATTCAGACGGCCAAATGGCGATCAAATCTCAATATTTGTATAAACAAAACTATGAATCAATCCATTACCAAAATAAGCCGCAATATTCAGCACACAAGTTCAGAGGATAAAAAACTTGTGGTGGAACCAGAGAGCTTCAATCGAATAAGCGAAGTGCGAATTTCCGGTACACAATCCGCAAAAATGCATACTTTCAAGTCAAACAAACATCAAAAGACTGATAACAGAAACGTATCAAGAGCAATAAACAAAAAATTTCAACTCTAAGGGGCCAAAATGAGAAGATATGGCTTGAAAACTAGTGAGATCGATAGCCAGAAATCGAAATTGAACCTAATGAAGCATATAGCAGCTGGCGTAAAAATGATTTGAATGCGAGGAATCAGAGGGAGTGAGCTACTCACATCGGCGACGCGCGCTGAAAAAGCTGTCCTTAGCCTAAATTATCGAACAAAAATCGGAGAGAAAATTAATTTGCAAATTGAAAAGAAGAGAGAGAGAGAGAGAGAGAAAAGCAGACGACCGGTGGTGCTTATATAGCCAGCGGGAATGACAGGGAAGGAGTGACCGCCTGTAAGGGTCTCTTTCCTATATTACCGGCGCTGCCCGGTAAACGTCGGACACGTGTCGAAAAGTACAACAGAGCTCAGTCGGCGATACATCTCGCGGCCACGAGGAGAGATCATCAACCACGTGGCACCACTTAAGTATTTCCAATATACTATAAATAAAAAAAAAAACGAGTCGTAGCAAATAAAAAACATTATTTCCTAAAATGTGAAATTTATTTTTTTAGAAATAATATGAAATTTGTTAAACTAGACAAAGAAGTAACAAAATAAAATGATAAGTGATCACCGTTTTACTAAAAAAAGAAAAGAATCATGTCATAACTTAAAAGTATATTTAATAAGATAGAAGAATTTTTAATAGAAGTAGAAATATAAATAAAATTATATTAAAAATAAATTTTAAAAGTTTATTTGGTAGAATAAAAATAGGAATAAAATTTATGTATATTTTTTTATAATTTAAACTAAAATTGTACAAAATATTTTTTATAACTCAGAAATAGTTAAAATTATCTATAAATTTTATAACTAAGATAAAATAGTTTAAAAAAATTTACTTTCACTTCCACCATCTTAATTCCTAATTTTTCTGATAGAATTAAAATTATCTAAAATATTAAAAATTGAAATAACTTTTATCATACCAAACATGTCTTAAGAGTCTACTTATATTAATAAAATAATCATAAAAATATATAAAAAAGTATCAAATCATCAAAATACAATTATAGAATAAATTAATTAAATATGATTGAGGAGAATAACCGATCCTCTTCACTAAAGATCAACGATTTAAAATTTATAAATGAAGAAATTTGGTTAAGAAAACAAATGAGACTTCAATAATATTGAATATTGTCACTAACTATAAAGTATGAAAATTAAAAATATTATACGTGTGCGTGTGAAATGCAGAAATGTCTAACAAACTGCATTATATAGTGTGGCGTATTTTTCAATTTTTGCATATTATGTGGTGGAATGTTTAGTTACTAAGTAGCACCAATGTACCATTATTTCATCCACCAAAACGAAAGCATTATTCAACCATTATTTACAAAGTTAATGAGATATTGAACTCCATTGATATAAAAGCAAAAACTCAAGAATGGCTTCCTATGAATTTGTAGTATAACAACCTTTTTTTTTCATTTTGAATTAAAGAGATAAAATTAATAACCTAAACTCACAAGTAGAATTAAACATGCGATTTCTATATGCATTTCAATGTCTTATTTAAGGGCTTTTTAATGAGTTTTTGGGCCTTAATTGCATCTTTTGAATAAGTCATTCATTTTGAAAATAGAACTCTTATTAAAAAGAAGAAAAGAAAATGGAGCTCAAAAGGGCATTTTTGTCATAAAATTTATATTCTCCTAAACAATTTATTTTGAGATAAATGATATTACATATTCTTAATTTATTTTGTAGCAAATTTTGAAGAAAATGAAGTTTAAGAGAAGATTTGATAAATGCCAAAAAATGACCTGAAATTCTAAAATAGTAAAAAATGAATAAAAAATTAATGTGATAAAAAAGGCTAAAGTGAAGCTTTGCATTTTAGGTTTTTGGTGTGCAACCATGATTTACCCTAGTTTTCATTGCATTTTAGGTATTAGTTAACTTAAAATAATCAAAGATTCCTAAAGTAAAATGATTTGAGTTATACTATATTATATTTTTTTTGGATAAATTGTTAATTGGGACCTCAATACATACAATCAAGTCAACTGATCAAAAAATTTATATGTCACTAAGCTATAGCTTATAAGGCATATAACAACTTTAAGTGGACCAATGATTCAAGAGGCATGTGCCACTTTGTATATTAAATCATTTAAAGATGGTTCTTACAAAGATTTTGATCTCTCATTGCTATAGAGGAGAGTATTTGTATTGAGGATGATGGGAAGTTGAAAAAAAAGAATCTCCAACGGCTATATTCCCCCTCCCCCCAAGATTATGATACTAATATAGATAAGTGAGAAAGGCAAGAAATAGACCAGGAAATATTGAGGATTATGTACATTTAAGGAATTTACACAATTCCCCATTTATGATTTTTTTCCAAATCATGCCATTTACATTTGATTGCCTGTGACACTGAAAGCTGGATTAAATGGATTTAGGAATTTAGCACATTATGTTTCCTTCAAAATATAATATTGTTAAATAAAAATTAAAAACCCGTGATGTTATATGTAAAAAAGAAACTAAATTAAACAAAGACATACAACATAGATAATTTTTTTGGCTTCGATAGTAATCTTCACATATGATACTTGTAAGCAGATGTGCCAAGTTATACATAATCCCTTCTTCCCTAGTCTAGATATTCGAATCAACAGATGAATTAATCTTGCTCCTAATCAAGTGAATTTCAAGATTCTTTTGCCTTCTTTTTTCATTAAAAACAATTGTTAACAGTGATAACACACAGACACACATTGTTACTTAGTAATGAACGGTTCATTCATGGTCCACATATATAGAAACACAACACCATGCCCCTCCAAAGTTTTGTACATTTTTTGTTCACTGAATTGGCAGGGTTGTGTTGGCTAATCACAACTACATTTATATATACTCCACTACATTCAATTAATTAACTAGCTAATAGAGAGAGTCTTTATTGTTTTCTTGGACTGCTACATACAATTAATTACTAGCTAATAAAACCTATTTATTCAGTCCAGGATTTGCATCTGGTTCGTGATACTTGAAAGAAGCAGCTTTAACTTGTCATTACTTCAGGCTGGGATCTGTAGCATCCAAGAGCAGCGTTTCAATGAGATCCATGTCCCAATCCTGCATCAAGATTGAATCCAAATCCATATGATTAGATCGATATATGATCAATAAGCATTTTCCTAATTAGAGTCGTAATTAATTGATCAAAATAACAAACAAATCTTGTTACAAGATGGCTTGCCTGCTCTCGAGGGGTTGAGTTTGCTGATGGTGAATTAGCCTTTTCCTCCACGAACATGTTCAAGCGCCCCAAGTTTGCGGATGAATAGTTCCTCATCACCTTCAAATATGTCACATCACAATTGTAATTTAAACAAGTGTTCACAATGAAACAAGAAAAGCACACAAGAAAAGTTAGAGTAACCATATTAGGGTTTTCGTTGGGGCAAGATGACGACGACTTGTTCGGCAGAACACTGATGCTTCTTTCACTTGTTTGAGCATTCACATGATCACCATCTCCTTGCAACTGTTGCAATTAAGATATATATAGGACTAAATGCAACCTGTTCTTGATCATATATATCGTATTTAAGACCATCCATTGAACTCATGCATCAGCACAAGCTCAGTCATATAGCAGAAGTAAGCCAAATATTGAAAATATAACACACACCAGCTCAATGTAGTCTTCAACATTGAAGGAGCTAAGAATGTCAGAAGTTGAAAGTTCACCAGCACGAGGGCTCTCTGCAGTCTGATTTGACACAACCAAGAAACCACAATCAATATTATAATTGAGAAATAAACCATATATACCTAGCTTCTTGCAGCTAAAAGAGTCAAGCTTACGCATAATATTGGCTATTATCCCCTACTACTACTGCAGATGTGCTTTTCATATACCTTGTCTAGAGAAACCATGTCGTCTAGCATGAGGAACAGTTCATTAAGATCATCCATTTGACCAACTTCCCCCTGATTCACTGAAGTGGCAGCATTCCTAATACCATTAATTGACTGCTGATGAGGGAAAGATGGATTAAGACTTGCAGATATGTTTGCTCGAGTTGGTTCATCAACACGGACATTAGCAACTGAGGATGATGAGACAGGCACAACTGCATTGTTTGAATCACTCCCATTATTGTTATGAACTGTATAACCAACATTCTGAACATTCAACGCATCAACTGTAAGAGAAGCATTGTCGTTGTTCAGTTGAGTTCCATAGTGGTTATTATAGTAAGTACTAGGATTTGGTTGGAAGCCATGGCTTCCATAAGGCACTGTCATTCCACGGTTATTATTGTTGTTCATCAGTTGAGTTCCATGGTGGTTATTATAATATGTCCCAGGACTTGGTTGCAGGCCAGAGCTTCCATAAGGCACTAACATCCCATGATTGTTATTATTATTATAATAATTAGTTGGGCCATAGTTGAAGCTTCTGTTGTTCCCCACCAGTGAGGGATTGGAATAGTTACTCATCAAACCATTATTTGCAGAAGTCATGAACCCTCCTCCATTTACGATAGGGCGATGAAGATTATGATAATGGGGCTGTTGGAAGTTTCCGTAAGTATGATTGGTCCCACCATGGTAGTTTGGTGGGGCAAGTCTGGTTTGATTGGCGAGAATGGGTCTGGTTGTTGGAGGATTTTGAGGAATCTGGGGATTTCCGTAAGTACGGTAAGGTTGATGATAATAACTAATTTCATGAAAACGAGTGAGTCTTTTTTGGATGTCTCTGATGAGATCTGTGCGAAGCCCCATAGCAAACCTTGACCTCAAAGCTCTCTCAGGTAATCCCTCAAGGATTCCTTTCTCTGCAATTCTCTTCAGAAACAAGCGATACTTCTGCAACATTTACGTAAATCCCTTAATTTTCTTCTCGTCTCGTTCAAAAAGAGATATAATACTTATACTATTGTAGTTAAGAAGAAGCAAACCTGCAAATGACTGGCAACATTTTCTCTGGTCAAACCTGGCACGTTCATGATCTCGAGAATCTTGGTTGGAACAGCTTCTGTATATATGAAGAGTAGTTAAAGATGGAAAATTCCAAATTAAATCCATAATTAATTATAAAAATTAAAGTAATTAAAATTGAAGAATGATGTCTTAATTGGGAAGAAGATAAGAATACTGACTGTCCATGCCAAGGTGCCTTAAGGCCAACAAGAAGCGACTGTGAAGATCAACAGTCCAAAAAATCTTGGACCTCTTTGGACCACAGAATATGAGTTCTTCATTATCAACCACCTCATCAGCACTGCGTATTCTCTTGCAAGACTTCTTCCTTTGCTTTTTAGGCGATGTTGAATCCTGTGTAGAGGCTATATTAGAGACTTCTTCTTCTTCTTCTTCTTCTCCTCCTCCTCCTCCTCTTACTGATACAATTCTGCCATTCTCAACTCTGAGTTTCTCTTTCCTGCCAGCCACAGCATACTGCCACACATCTCTCAAGTCCTCTCTTCGCACTGGTTTCACTAAGCAAAACGCTGCTCCTTGCTCTAAACTCCTCGACATCACACTCTTCCTCCCATCTTCAGACATGACTGCACATATCCATAGATTATGAGGCTTTAATAAGCATGTTTAGCTACATAAACCCTAACCCTAGCTTGCCCTCTTCCATTCAAACGAAAGTGTATTATATGAACAAGTTTGAGATTGTTATTTAATGAGTTCTGTGATATATGTGTGTGTGTGTGTGTGTGTGTGTGCTTACTGATGACTGGAAGATGGAATTCGCTTTTGACACGCTTTTGGAGCTCAAATTCATTCATTCCTCGAAATCTCGAATGTCAAGGTCGGTGATGACGAGGTCGAAGAAGCCTCTGAATTCCCTAAGAGTTTTCAAAGCTTCATGATCACTTGTAGCAGTTGCAACTGAAGTTTTTCAAACGAAATCCCTTATTAATATTATAATTAAGTAAACTCCTATATTTTATATGAGGGGTAGGGCAAATACTGGAGAGAGGATGTGAAATGAAATGGGAAAAAAGTGAGATATCAAATGAAGCACATTTTTAATTACTTTATTGGTGGGAGGATGCCAGCTATTTGAAAATTAATAAATATTAATTAACACATCAAATTTTATTCTCTATATTTTCTTACCTTTTATTCTTTAAAAAATATGCCAAAAATGGCCTAAATCATCATTTTCAATAAGATATTATATTATATATTAAAAGCTCAACGCATACAAGTTACTGTTCCTTTTTCATGATGAGGTGTGCGTTATATAGTGCTTGGACAAATAATTAAATTAGTTAGATGTATTATGTTCATATGTACTCAGGATTTTGCCTGAATAATGAGGAATATTGATCTACAAAAAGAATAAAAAAAGATTAAGCTGATCTTTTTGTTAATATACAAATTAAAGCAAAGATCTTTAAAATCTGATTTTGGTGGGAAATGATCTAAAGAGATCGTCATTAAGGGAAGAAGGTTGTAAAAGAAAGAACAACACATATAATTGTGATTAAAATTGGAGTTCAATGACATGAAATCTATAGTGTGTTCACATTATATTCTGGCTATTTGCACCAGCAAACAACAAAATAATTAAATTATTATATAGTTTGTGTTTTGAATAGTGAGAATCCCGATTTGTGTGACGCATATAAGGTAAAGTTTTAAACTCAATTCATACGATGACAAAACAGACGCAGAAAAAGAGCACGAAGAAGAAATGACCCAAATTTACTTAAGTAATTAATTAAAGCTAATTACTGAGACTCTATTTCTCTCATCACTTGTTTTTAATTTTTTAAAATTTTATTTTAATAATTTTTGTCCACTTCACAAACCGTTTTAACCTTAAAATATGTAGTATATAATTTTATTTAAATCTAAGATCGAAGAAACTGAAACGAAGTAATTACAGCCGCAAACATTAAAGTGAGAAGAAAAAAAAGATGTCGAGGTTTTCATTACAAAACACAATCAATCACAATTCACAAACAAAAACAACTTTAGCAATGATTTTGAGTACATGGTCAGATAGAAGAAAGAGACGTATGATCATGTAGAAGGAAAAAGAGATGAAGAAGAAGGAGATCCATGAGCTTCAAATAAACTCAAGTGCTAGTCAAAGGTAATCTTAATTTAATCAAACAGTAGGTAGTTTCACGAAGTGAATATCACAAAACCTTTGTAGTCCCATGATCGGAGAAAAGCAGCGTTGACGGAGAGAGTGGTGGCATCATCGTCGACGACCAAGACAGCGATGTCGAGTCTCTCACCGTCAGAAACTTCATGAGAAGCAGCCATTGATGTCTCTCTGCAGAAACCTGAATTAATCCTCAGACGGATCGAAAAACCACTGTTAGCTACAGTAACTGTGGGCGAAAATCAGAGAGATATGTCCCCTTTTATAATTGCCTTAGCAGTGTAGTGGTAGGCGATGTGTTCTGACAACTTCTTACATCTGGCACCTTTGCTTCTTCATGCAATGTATCTTATTATTCAGAACATAACCTTCCTTTTATTTCTAGAAACTCTTCCTTTATTTTCTGGATTTGAATTTATCTTTCTTTCTTTTTTGAAAAAAAAAATTACATTTTCCAACTAATTAATGGCAAATATATATAGAATAAAAATGCAATATTTATTAATTTCTTACCTTTTGTTAATTGGGTTCTTTCTTTAGAAGATTGGGTAATATTCTCATTTTCACCTGCTTCTTTAAGACAAGTTTTTTACCTTCAATGAAAATTATATAAGAAAATCTTTTTTTTTTCTTTTTAATTCTAGACATGTTGAAGCCTTTTTAAAGTGGATTGTGATAATTAAACAATGGAGCTGCTATATATTGCTAAATAATTTTAACATCTTGTAATTAATATACTTAAATGTTCATTGAAAAAAGCCCAGACTATCTTGATATATGCTGTTTTGCAAGTAGCTAGTTATAAATTGAATTGCTAATGGGACCGTTTTCAATTATTTTCTTTGAACTTACGATGCAATTCAAATATTTGTATGCAAGATAGAATTTAGCTAGTACCATTAATTTCTAAATTTCTCGGACATTTTTATAGGTTAACCAAAACCTGAAAATCTTGAAAATATATTCAATAGCGTCATTAAGTTACAGGCAACAAATGGGGATAAATTACAATAAAATGACAGCATAATTACAATCCCGGTTTAACGATTAACAATTAATGTTCAACGGTGAACTGTTAATTGTGATTAATAATGACGCTAACAAAAGATTAACTAACGGCTTGTTTATATAATCCAAAATAAAACATTGTATTCAATTTTCCCTGGAAATTTTTTTGTTGGAAAGCATCTACCAATGTATCAATCAATAGAATTTGTCATTGTCAAATGTCTTGTTTTGTTTTTTTGGGTGGGGGTTGGGTGGGGTTCTAAATTTTGTGTTGAATCCTTGTTGTGGTGAAGACCGTCACCCCCTGTTTTCTTTAAAAAAGAGGCAGACACTAAGGGGTGTTTATAGGTGACTCATCCCAATCTTAGAGATTTTAGGACGGATTTATCCTATCTCGAAATAAACCGGTACAAGTCCCCTTTAGGACAGGACAATATTAGAATCGGGACAGGATGATTCTCGGCACAACCTTCAGGTCGTTCTAACTTTTTTTTTTTATAAATTATACTTAATGAAGAGTAATTAGAAAAAGTTATTATAATTTTTTATATAGAATAATTTATAAAATAATATTTTTATATTATTTTTTTTAAAAAAAAAATTTGAGAATTCCCGAACCCGTCCTAACCCGTGAGACCAGAACATATTCGGGACGGGACACGGGACAAAAAATGTGTCCCGTGTCCTATATCGGGATGAGATATGAGACAGAATTGTCCCTGTCCCGTGAACACCCCTAGCAGACACTAATAGCTTGCCATTACAAACAATATTTAACCTGCAACTTCCTAGTTACATGAAAGAAAAATATTGAAGATCAATATTCAAACACAATTTTGAACAATATATTTTCCCGAGTCTAGAGCTCCTATTTGTTTGATAACATTGTAGAAGTTTCCACAATACCAGTCTCATAAAGAACATGCACTTATTTACTTTATAACAGTCAATTTTTTTTTTATCAGAGAGATTAGTTTATTGTAGCTGCCTAGCTGGTCCCTTCTGAGAGCCTGAAATCTAAAACACGCTTGATTATACTCTTTTTCTTCCTTCGTGTCACGGCCACCGCCAACTCGAAACCAATTTCATCCATTGGTTTCATATGATCACCCCAAAATGGAGACAATAAGCAGACAGAAATCCTCAGAGAAAGAAACTTAATGAAATTCTGCAACATTCTCTCCCAGTGCAACTACAAACTTATCTCATTATGAATTGAGGAGCAGAAGGAAGACATTGCAGTGGAGTAAGTGTAGTATATAAATACGAAGCTGACAAACTGTCCCATAGATTACACTTGCAGGTATGACACAGAGAGTCCTCAAATAAGATCTCTAAAAGCCTATTTAAGTACAAGAGTACCATGTCACAACAAATAGCCTCAATATGGAAAAAGCAGGTATTCAAAATATCCTGTACAATGATAATGTGCTGAACACTTGCTTACCCAGAAATGCCAATTACTGAGCCAAGTTATGTTAGTCATGCCTTCCACCCATAGTCGTCAAGGTCACTGTTAAAGAAGCCATTGTCGGTGAACTCGCGGGCAATACCCTGAACCACATCTTGGAGGCAGAGATTTTGTGGTATATCGGATGTTCTTTGGTTGAATCCACTATTGCCACCAGCTGCAGAAGAATCACTGTTTGAAGCAGCTTTGAAGCTGTTGCTCCTGCTCGCAGCAGCAGGTCCGTTACTTCCTGAAACATTGGAAGTTCCTCCAGTTGTTGGTGGAGGGTTACCTCCGAAACCCAAACCATTATTGGCAATACTTCCATTGGGTTTGGGTCCAGCATGGAACTGCGGTTGAACTCCTACGCCACTGCTGTTATTCGACAATTCCTGAACTAGCTGCTGGAGCATCTGGGGAGGTAGAGCCTGATTTGTGTGGGAGCCCTGTGGATGATTTTGTTGCAGTAAGCTATTCCCACTTAATGAGCGCTGTTTAAATTGTTGTAGCTGATGTTGCTGCTGTGGAGATAGATGGGGACTTGAGAAACCACTGACAGGTAAATTCTGCATGGGGCCTGGAGGCAAAGCAGCAGCGCCACCTTGAAAGTGTGAAGAGGGGCTCTGGTTTGAATTACTGAAGGAAGAAGATGCTTCCTGCTGAAGTGAGTTAGGGCTTGAGTTTAGGGAGTTTTGCCTAGTGAGGAGATTCTGGTAGTTAGACAGTGCCAATGCAGCTTGGGCAGATCCACTTAAAGCACCACGATTAACAAGGTTAGGGTTGTTGTTGATTTGGTTATTGAATCCAGGATGCAAGGCCATTAGCTTATTAAGGGTGTTCCGGTCAGTTGGCAGACCTTGAACATTCGCTAACTGTTCCATCTCCTGCATCTTTTGCATCTGGAGCTTGGCTGCAGTTGCATGCCTAGGATAATCTTTCAAGCCCTCTGCACATAGGTGTAGAATCAGAATAGAGAGCAGAAGTGACCACTGCTAAAAGCTAAAGAAATAGTTAAAACCACAAGAGGGGCGCATCTACTGGATCATCACATCACCTCATATTGCTCTACAAATTTCAAATTTTCCTACACTCCGATTGTTCTTTTAGTGAATATTTCTATTTTTCTACTTCTTATTGACCAGGATTTTATGACCTTATTTATATTGTCCTATGTCCAGTAGATGATAAAGACAAATGGCCTGAGTAAAAAAAAAATCGATTACCAAGTGCCCCAACTTCCCGCTCTTGGCAGAAATCCATCAGATCTTTCATGCTATTCACAACCTCTGATATCTGCAATTCATTGGCAACAAAATAAGATAAAAAGGCTTGATTAAAAAAAAAAGTTGATTGGAATTTAGACTTTCCAAGAGTACCTGCAAACATCTCACATATCGTTTTGAGAAACCTAAGTCATTCAGAGACTGTAAGTCCAAACTCTTTGCCAGCTGACACCTAGCCGTTATTACCCTGATGCAAAATAACGTCAGCTTCCTCTTTGATGAGGTCATAGTTTAGATATGTTGATTTGTCCATGTTCCCTCAAAAGAAAATAAAAGAATAGATTCTTAATCTGCCCAATTTGTGACACAGGTCATTCTATCCAGCTTAACAATACCTAATACAGTAGAAAGTTCAGAGAAGACAAGAAAGACTGAGAGATTCTACAGTTGCATCGCTGCAAGATGTTCATACTCTTTAATAGCATCATTTGCAATGAACAAAGACATAATTTTAATCCAAGAGGGAAAAGAGGAAAATTTTGAGAAATTTTCGAGTTTCAATACTGCAAAATTCTCATACTTATTAACAACCTCATAGGCCACAAACAAAGGCATAATTTTGACACACTAATAAGTTCATCGCCCACAAACAGAAATACTAGACACCAACTATTGACTCACATATTGCTGTTTGTCTGCAAATCCTGCTGAGAAATCCCATCAGATCCACTTTCAGTAATACAGCGCTGGCACTTTTCAGCCACTTGAACCAATTGGCTGACCTGCAAAAGTTAGAATCATAGGATGTAAGTTCAAAAACAGTACCACATCATCTTCATTCCAATCAAGTTCATATGGCCATGCCAGTTTATATCTCCCTAGTTTTGAGAGGCATTTGCAATGTAACATGTAACATATTGATTGCTAATTTTCCTCTCTTATTCTTTTGGAACACCTTCAAAATCACAATCCAGTAATTAGAAAAATAATAATGTTAAATTCTAGCTCCATCTAATGCCTTCTAGTTCAACAACAAAACACTAATCTAAAATTGCAGAATTATCCTTTTCAAGGTGGTAATTTCCACTACTTATGGAATTCCTCGCCCATATGTCCACATTGCTCCAATGCTTCATTCCGCATCACTCACTAATGCACACATAACACAAATAATATCAAAGCATGCATGTACAGATGTAAGGAGATAAAATATGTAATAAGATACACCAGGGACAACTAATCACATAAGGTTGGTCACCTCCCAATGACCAACTAAGCCATAAACAAAACTAGTACCCACCTTTTTAAGAAAACTGGTCAAGGAACCATTTGAAAGAAAAATAAAAAAGTGGATCACTAAGTCTAAATTGAAAGTTCATCAAGAAAATCCTTGTTCCTGAAGCAAATAGCAGTATCCAAAACGAGGTAAGTAAAGATTTACTACAGTATGCAGAGCCATACCTGTGGTGCAACCAACCTTCGAGAAATAAGTTCTTCATGGCGTCTTGCACAAAACTCCCAAGATAATATCTGCATAAGAACCAGATTCACCACATCATTCAGCATACATGATTCAATCAGAAGATAGCCCTTAATATAATAATGATTGTATAACCTTCAGATCTTGTGTAAATATGATGCGAAGTTGACCCTCACGAACAACACGAAGTTGCTCATGCACGCTCTCTTGAACTGCCTTTCCATATTCTAACATCATTAAACCAGAAGGAAATCTATACTCACGAGGCAAGTCCAAAAACATAAGTTCATCAATCACCCCACTGCCAAATTTGATTTCGTTGAGTCTCGGGAGTACTTCAAAAGTTGCCTCTGTTAATCAAATACATAACGTAGACATTATTAGATTTTTATTGGCCAAAAAAGTCAGATTCTTAGATTGACATTAAGCGTGTGTTTGGGAAAGCGTTTGGGAATGGATTTTGGGGCAAAACCTCAGTTTGAAAAAATTTCACACAAACATCAATTTTTGTCCAGAATTGATTTTGGGCCAAAACCTCGGTTTGTAAAATTTTTTGCCAAACAGCCATTTTCCTCCAAAATTGATTTTGGGCAAAACCTCGGTTTGAAACCATAGTTTTGAAGAAGCTATTTTTCAATAGATTTTGGAACTGGAAAAGAGCTTATAGATTATCTAATTACTATTTTACCCCTACTTTTTTCTTATTCTCTCTCTCCTCTCTCCTCTCTCTCTCCTCTCTCTCCTCTCTCCTCTCTCTCCTCTATCCTCTCTCCTCTCTCTCTCCTCTCTCATACTTTAATCAAATCATACCCTTTTTAGTAATTTATTAATATAAAAAGTGATTCTACTATTAATCATCCAAACATCTCTATTTGCAAAATCTATTCTTCTCATAATCTATTCTTCCCAAAATCTATTCTCCATAATCTATTCTTCCTAAAATCTATTCTTTCCAGAATCTATTCTCCCAGAATCTATTCCCCAGAATCTATTCTCCCCAGAATCTATTCTCCAAAAGCTAATCCAAACACACCCTAAGACAAAATGAGATATTTCACAAAAACAGCATGCTAAGTAAATAACTGGCAAGAACAAAGTAGAGGGCATATTTGTTATTTGTAGCAGCTCTACCTTGACCATTGACCCCAAAATATGGCTTAATTCATATACTTCCTGATGCTTGACTCAAGTTTTTATTTAGTAATTACAGACTTTCTACAAAAAGTTATGTTATCACCATTAAGAATTGCTAAACATGATCAGCACTGATCATAAAGGCAAGCTATTCAGCAAGTTTAATATGATAAGGTGATAAGTAAAATTGTCTTCACATGTCTCTTTCACTCTCCTTGTTACAAAAGGCATTTTACAAGGGGTAAAATATTGTAGCACATTATAAAAGAATAATATTATTCTTATTTCCTTACCAAATCCCCTTCCTGATTTAGAACCACATATGTCGCACTGCCATGCATCCTGACCAGAGATATAGTCATAAAAGATTATTTACATGTCAAAAGGCACCAATGCTTTAAAAGCATAAAATAGTGAAAGAATAATTTTCAAAGCCTCCACAATCATCTGAGACAAAGATCTTTGAAGCATATAGGCATTTCTGAGTCACCACTAGAACATAAAAGGATCACGCAACCCATCAACACTTTGAACTCACATTTGAACATCAGCATGAATTAAGGCATCATCCTATGCTACTGTCAAAATGATGCCAAAGAACAAAAGTCAACACAGTAAAAACTTACCATAGCTGGTTGGGGGAAAACACCAAGAGTATGTTGCCCGACGTTATCATATAATGACAAACACCACCGCTTCTTTGCACGAGGAGAGTAATATTCAGCTACAAATTTTCTCCAATAGGCAATACTATTATCCTGGGACACGTAGGAAAAATAAATAACAATTATAATCAAATATATATCTTGCAACCAAAAATTAAACCATCAAGCACATGCATTCAGATAACCAAATTAAATATGAACACCTGAAAGAGAGGTGTCAGAATAGTGGGGAAAAAATATAACAGATCTCAAATAGACCTCAGCCAAATAAATTATTGCTGGTATAAGAACTACTAATGCAAATGACATCTTGACACATGCAAGAAACAAACAGAAGAACTCACATTTGGTCGCTGCCTTTGATGATATAAGTATTGCATCAAACGACGGGTGCACACACCACTATCATATGGGCGCTTGATGGAAGACAACGGCTGTGTTGCTTGTTGTTGTAATTGCTGCCTCAATTGCATATGTTGCTGCTGCTGTTGTTGCAAGTGAGCTCTCTGTAACTGTGGCATTGACTGAAGCATTTGTTGCTGCTGTTGCTGTTGCTTCAGTCTCTGCTGCTGCAGCAAAGCCTGTAGTTGGGGATTACGACCCTGGAACTGCATGTGGTCCTGCCTCTGAAGAAGTTGCTGTATTACCTGCTGATGCATTATATCTTCTTGCTTGATATCAATCCGAGGTTTCTTATGCATCTGGGATAGATTATTTGGATCTTGTATCAAAGATGCAGATCCAGGTCCTCGTGTACCTATTGGCACTGGAGCTGGGCCAGTTTGAGCTGCAGGCAGAGAAGTTGCACTAGAAGCACCCTGCATTTGCTCATGATTCTTTTGCAGTTGTTGAACATTCTGGTCTTGATGAGAGCTCTGTTTTACTACAGAAGAACCATCTATAACTGATGACCCCGAAATACTAATATTATTTGAGGAGAATGACATGGGTGATGCAGGTAAACGTAAGTATGATTCTGTGTTATTGCTAGCGCTTCTCTGCAAACGGGGTCCCACAGATAGTGCAGAGTTAGCATCTGTGACTAATGAACTTGCTCCAACACTTGGCCCTGAATTTGCCACACTGTTTAGAATTGCACTACTCATGTCACCAGAAACCGGACCCAGATTTGAACGCCGAGTTCCAGGAAATGAGTTGGATGTGTTACCAAAACATGAGCTTAAGTGAGAATCAACAGCATTCTGTGATTGCCCATCTCCTTGATAGAATATTCCAGAACTAGATGAATGGGCTAACCCTCCAGCCACCCGAGAAGGTGCCATGGGGGGCAACGCCCCTGGGTGACAGGAGTCTAAGTAGCTCTCTAGAGCCAGGCCTGACCGGTATGTACACAAGCTCTAGGAGAAAGACTTATTGGGGTAAACGAGTTTCCCAGATTTTATATCTTCTTTTCCTTAACTTTCTGACTCAAGCCTATCAATTCTATGAACTTCTGTGCAACCAAATGTGCCCGACAATTTTTTGAACTTATACACTCTGGAGACGTTCTGAGATGGATCTGATATAAAGATGGCAATATATGTTTATGTGTGTATTAGCATAATCAACAAAACAAGCTTCAATAAATAAATAAAAGCAAGCCCTGATATAAAAGCGTACTTTACAAATAGACCCAGGAACTAAACCACAGTAAATATCCCACTTAAAGGTAGGAAAATCATGGGTTTTAACCACGCCCACAAAACCCTAATTGTTTGACAGCAATCTGCATAAGCATTAGTACAAAGCTGAAAATACGAAATTTTCATACATTCGGACAGCCAGACGGCGATCATATTGCCATACTGTATAAACAAAACTATGAATTAATCCATTACCAAATTAAGGCGGAGTATTCAGCACACAAGTTCAGAGGATAAAAAACTAGTGGTGGAACCAGAGAGCTTGAATCGAATGTGGTAAGAGAAAATTTCCAGTCCACAATCCGCAAAAATGCAAACTTCAAGTCAAACAAACATCACAAAACTGGTAAAATAAAAGGATCAAGAGCAATAAATAAAAAATTGCAACTCTAAGGGAGGAAATGAAAGATATGGCTTCCCAACTTGTGAGATCGATCACTAGTAATTGAAATTGAACCCAATGAAACACATAGCAGTTGGCATAAAAATGATTTGAATGCGAGGAATCAGAGAGAGAGAGCTACTCACATCGGCAATGCGAGCTGGAGAAAACGCAAAACCTTTGCCTAAATTATCAAACTAAAATCCGAGAGAATTAATTACCAAATGAATAGAAGAGAGAAAGAGATAGAGTGACCAACTGTGAGGGTCTCTTTCCTATATTACCGGCGCTGCCCAGTAAACTCTAGGACACGTGTCGGAAGAGTACAATAGAGCTGATCCCTCGTCAGATCACGCGGCCACAAGGAGACCATCAACCACGTGGCACCACTTAATTGGTTACAGCGCAGGGCGCGTATCAAGAATTGGGAATGGATTACCCGGGTCTGTTTGAGCAACGATCAGGTACGGAGGCACTAGATTTGGTATTTGGATACGATTGGAAGACCCGTCGGATTTGAAAGGGATGGATATTGTGGAGGTTGGTGAGGCAGGACTCGGGTAGATTGAAGCTCTGGTTGATCTGATTGGCTAGGAGGGAAGGGAATATATGTTGTAACTTGTGGGGGCAGACTTTTAATAGAACTTTGCTTCTCTTGGTTTCTTTTTCTTTCTATCTGGTTCCACTTTTCATCTCATCAATCTCTTTGAATCAAATTTTGAGTGATTAAATCTATTGTTAAAATATAAAATTATGACAAATAAATAAATAGATTTAAATTATAAAAATATTATTTATAATATGTTAAAGTCAAACCATTAGATTTGATTAGAATGCTAAATCCATTTTAATATAAAGTTTTTATTTCTTAGTGGTGTTCCGTTTAGTTCCGGTGAATAAATTTTGGGTTATATTAAATAAATATGCTTGAGTTTTGTCTTGTAAAGTAAAAAAATAATTATGATGAGATTTTAAATATATTAATTTATTTTAAATAATTTTATGCTATATATACACGGCTATATGAGATTGAGAGTTTAAATTTTATTATGGACATAAAAATTTTATTAGTAAATAATCCATATTAGTGTAAACAAACTGTAATAAAAGGAAGATAAAGATTCGATTAGCGCGTGTGAAGACGAACCCCTCGACTTTTTCTTCGTTCTACTGCTTTGTCCCTTGGCGAACGCATACTTCTCAGACAATACAACCATTCGACTTTACAATTTTTTTGGGGTCAGGTCATATTCTCACTATAAAATTTGTTAAATTCTTGAGCACCTCAATCTTTAAAATTCCATAATAAGTTCAATCAAAACCCTATTTCATGAGTGTCACTCAACCTTTCGTTCTCAATCACAAGCATCTCTCGAGATCTTGTCATCTCCTTCACCTATCCCTGAATCTTTCCTCCTTCACTCTATTCAATCTTCTTTGTGGCATTTTATCGAACAGGTTGCACCCAATGCGAACTTGACAAGAAACATTAGATTGTTCTTCAACTTTTTACCCATATTCAATCTCATCGTTTCCTAAATTTGAGATCCTGTTGTTAATTATCTTTCCTGTCTTTCCTCATTGTAGAACTCTCGATAAATCTTTATCATAATCAGTCAGTGGCATTCCCACAAAGAGTGATTTTTAATGCATGTTTTCGGCAGGCTTTATAGAAAGAGCAATATGAACACAGTCAAGTTTATTAGACTGCCTCACTACAAATATTTTTCCTAAATTTATCACAACTATATATTTAAATCTCAAGATCACTAATTAAGCTATAATAACTTATAACCAATCAATTCAAACGCTTAGTGATAGTAAAGATATGAAATGCTGAGGATGGGACTTTAATGCCATCCTTTTCAATGTTTTGTGATTATCTCAAGCGATTAACACTATCAATACAAATATGACCCATGCTCCTAAGTGTGAGCACATATTAATTTAGAGTTTCTTAAGGGCAAATTAATGATTGTATAACGTGACTTGAACAGATTAAATCTTTTCTACTTACCAAATCAATGTCTCACCATATCATTATTGTTTTAGGTAATACCAGTCATTATTGATTATTTTAAATTGAATTAAATCAGATTTTACTTTTATATTTAGATGGAAAAAAACTAAAGAAAAGATAATATTATAAGAAAATGTTTAAAAATAATAAATATTTTTATTATTTTTAAAAAAAATCTCTTACACTATTTTCTCTCATATTTTATTCTCACATTTCTCTCAATCTAATCGGCACAACAAATCATATCTTATATTAAGTATTAGATGTAGTAACAATGTTATCAATAGCAAAATATCATTATCAATGTATCACATAAAATATATTGTGGGTCCCTGATTTACATATTGTGTATAATTGATATAATCTAATTGAATTTTGTTTAGATATCAAATATATTATATCATTATGTTAAAGTTCTCCAATCATACTCTGTCAAGTGTACTATTTTTTTTATATAGATTTAAGTTAAATAAATATATTAAAAATAGGAAATATGTTAAAATGAAATTGAAAAAATTAACATAATAGATGAGAGGAACTTTATCTAATTTTTTTTGTCCAATACACAATAAATACGTCTACTTATATACATGTGAGATAATTTTTATATTTTGATACTTTTTTATGGTATTATCTTTGATTATTTATCACAGAATATTCAGGTATAGAGATAAAAAGAAAGAAAATAAATGCAAATCAATTCCGTTCCCCTTTTAAAAATAAATATTTTTTTTTAAAACAAATTTAGGTATGTAGTAGCAAATTACTTTATACTGTAGATTTCCTGAATTGGTTTTAGTGTTGGCCTATATATGTCTGGGCCAATAAAAAATAATCGTTCATAAATGTCTGGGCTCATATAACATTTCCCCCATTATGTTCAATGTCCATTTGGCCCTTTTCCCGATTTGGATTCCTAAGGCTTTTGTCTTTTTTATAAATAAAAACTCATATTTTCCTTGGAGGCTGTAGAGATATATGAAAGTTCATCTACGTTAAATTCTTAACTTTCGTCGAGTTTACCGAGATTAGCCTTGATACTTCTCTTGCTTCAAAAATTACTATATTTAACACCTTTACCAAATTGATTTATGTTGCAGAAATTTCTCTCCAATTTTGCCTGTTAAATAAACATCTTTCTTTCTTTATCCTACTTCTGTTAATATGAAAGTTTTAATTTTGTTTTATATATTATAATAAATAAAATATGTATTTTTTAAATTTTTTTTGTGATAAACAGCTGTGAATCCAATTTTACTTGCTAATTAATTTGGAATTTCGTTTACAAAAAAATATTTAGATAAATTAGGTTCTAAGAATTTACTAAGATCAGAGGCCGGGATATAAAAAATCACTTTACATTGACAAAATAATTCACTTTTAATTTTTAAGTAAAGTCAATAGTCCAAGAAGTAGCCCATTACTAACGAATATTTCTTCAAAAATATGAATTCCTTTTTGTATATATGGGCTTTGGCCGAGTTAAGTGTAAAGGTTATGGTTATGTTGGAGTGATAAAATTGTTACAAAATATCTAATTAGAATTGTGTTTAATAGAATGTATTAATTTTTTATAATATAATAAATTAATATTTACATTTTTATCAAAAGAATGTTTATATTCAATATCGGTAATATGTCGCGAACATGACGCCAAAAAAAAATACTGATAAAGAGCAACAAAATGCTTTGGAACGGAAAACTCCATCACATCACATGCAAGAATGGCATATTGTCATATGCTTGGAGACAGGGATCAGATGCAAAAGGATGCCCGGAGCTCAGATTCTTCCAAGCCAAGTCACCTGTTGATTCATTACTTCTTCAACTATCCCCTAACTCTGCTGCTGCGTCCTAAAGAAAACCACACATTGATATTAGATATAGGGGACTTCTAAAAATTATGCTTGGTGCAAAATATATATACCTCTTAGTTCTTAATATATATATATATAATATTTAATTTATTTAATATAGGTACAAAATATATATACCTCTTAGTTCTTAATATATATATAATTTAATTAATTTAATTATATTAAATAAATTAAATTAATTAATATAACATATTTTTCTTGAAATACTCTAATATTTTTATTAAATCTCTCTCTTATTTAATTATTATTAAAAAAGTATTAATAGAGATAAGTTAAAAAAATTAATAAATATAAGAAAGATGTATCTTATTTATAACCAATATCGACTCTTATATTAATATTGGAGGAATATTATTTTATAATATTAATTAATTTTTTTCAACCTGTTCGATTGAGTTACATTATATGCCTTGGGAATCCTGCCATTATGAATAAAAATAAGTTAATAGAATTTTTAAATGTGTGAATTAATTCAAAATTATTTTATATTCATATCAAAGGATCAGTAAAGTTTCATGTATATTGAAACAAGACCCATATGAGAGTTAGGTAAAA
This sequence comes from Leucaena leucocephala, assembly GCA_037074615.1. Lineage (NCBI taxonomy): Eukaryota > Viridiplantae > Streptophyta > Magnoliopsida > Fabales > Fabaceae > Leucaena > Leucaena leucocephala. The sequence goes on from CM073562.1 coordinate 16,627,164, forward strand.
GTTTTATTTTCACTAATTAAGAATATAATGGAATAGGTGAGATTGATTTTCCCATCCCAGCAAATCCACTAATGTGATTGACATTAGGTACAAGTTAAGAATATAATGGAATTGGCTAAAATTTACAGGTGGGAAAAAAGTCTTAACAACTCCTTTTGTCTTAATTGTAGGACAAAGTTTTAAAGTCAGAGTCTTAAATATAAGGCAAATATGTGGGAGTTAATTTTTTTGTTCAATTTTACCCCCTATTAATTGTAACGAGTTGTTGATTAGTATGCTTTTAACAGTTGAGGTTATTAATCTTAGTTAAGGATAAAATTGGAAAGTCATACATTGTTTTACAGGTTTAAAGACGTTAACGCTACCACTTCCTAGGAATCATATGAAATTATTAACCTCGCTCTATAATTAGTATTAATGTTCAAAAAAGAACTCATTACGTGTATGATGCTCTTTTGAACTCTAATTATAATGTTATAACATTAGAAAACTATGTTTTGATCATTAGGTCCCATTATAAACCAATATAAAATTTAAATTGGATAATCTCTATTTTCATATATAAATGCCTTTATAAGAAAAATAATCAATAACACACAAAAATATAACTCTATTAGGTTTACATCTCATTATTATGCCTATTCCTTATTTTCTCTTCGTTTATATCCGAATTTACGATGATAAATCAATTGAACTAAGATAATACAACCAACCCTCTAAAGCAAATAACAACTCAATAAAACCTTTTTTAAAAGGCATATTTATGAAGTAAATATGCAGTTAACCGCACTCTCTTTCTCATACGAGGAGAGGATCCAACCTTCCCAAATCTCAATTTAATGACTTACGCTTTTTTTTTATTCAACTTATGAGAAGGTATATTAGGTTAATTTAAGGGAGAATAAAGAATAATATGGGAGGTTGTGGGTGTAAAGGTAGATGAGGAAAGTTAATTAAAAGTTAACAAATATATCATTATCTCTTTATTTAAATTTATTTACTCTTTATTTATAATAATCACATCAAAATTATTATTTCTTGATTTATGAATCTTAAAATTTTGTATCCCATTTATATATATAATAAAATTAAAAAAAATAAAAATATGATAAAATTTTAACATTATTTCTCATTAATTTTATAATTAGTATATATCTTAATATAATATATAAATTATTTACCATGCTTATTAGGCTTTAGCAATCAAATCAAAATTTATGTGTGAGGAGAATGAAAAAAAAAAGGTTTCAACTCATGAGGGTACAATTGAAATATTAAAAATACATAAAGGGTAATTTGATCAAAATAAGATAAAAAAATTTCTCCACTCCAAAAATCCCTATTTTTAGAGGGGAGGTGAGTATATAAAGACAAAAAATTTTATCTCCCTTCCTCTATATTTTTTCTAACCAAATACACTTATATCTTTTCTTCCCTTCAAAAACTCTTAACCAAACAATGCTTGAGGATGTGTTATAAATATTTATGAGTTGTTTGGTATGATAAATTTGGATGGGAGAAAAATATTTTATAAGTTTAATTTAAAATGACGGGCGGAATGTGCTTATAAAAATTTAATAAAGAAAATGTGTAAAAGAAAATTAATTAAAAAATTTTAATCACACTTGTTCAATTTTATTTTTTAAATCAAACTCATAAAAAATTGTTCTCCTATCTCCTCCCTAATAAACAGTCTCTCATGTCTATTTTTAGATACTAACACAACTAACATAGTAACTCAACAAACATTATCTAATTTTCGACACAACAACTCTCCAACAATATTCACTTTTATGGTGATGGAGTACGTAAATTGCATATAAAACTCCACACTGACTAACATGTACCATAAAAAACAATGTAACTTATATTCCGTCTGGGAGATTTGTTAGGACGTACACATTAGAAGATATATAATAATAAAAGAAGGTGAGAAAAAACGTAAAGATTGGCGCATGTCATGACTTGGTTTGTGTTTAGATAGATTTTTAGGAAAAAAATTATGAAAAAAGGATTTTTGGGTAATTTTTGAAAAAATAATTTTTAGAAAAGAGTTTATAGAAAAAAAGTGATTATAGATAAATTAGTGTTTGGATAGTTATTATTAAAAGGATTTTTATAATTGAAAAATTATTAAAAAGGATATAATTTTATTAAAAGTATGAGAGATAAGAGATGGTGAAAAAAAAACGAAAGAAAGTAGAGAAGATAGAAGAGAGGGGAGAGATATTAAAAAATATAGAGGAGAGATGAAATATAGTGTAAGAAAAAGTAAGGATAAAATAATAATTAGATAATTTATAAATTCTTTTATTGTTCTAAAAATTATATTTACTAACTTATATAAAACTATAATTTTAAATTATAGTTTAGTCTAAAAATATTTTTAAATAAATATAATTATTTATTTTAAAATTTTTATAAATTGAGATTTGAGTTATAAGTACTTTTAAAATTTAAATTTAAAGTTTTTTAAATAATCCCTATATGTCATATGTAAAAATCTGTCATAAAAAAAAACGTCAAAATATGGTCCACAACACGTTGCCCCGTCATTTTCATATATTGAAACCCTAGTAATCATCAAATTTTCCTCATATGCCCTCATTTTGTTTCTTCATTAGATAAATACGTGCGTTCAGAGTTTTATCGGTTTCCTGGTTAAGGATGACACGCACAAAAGTGTTACGGTACAAATGAAGAAATACTTGTCGAAGATAATATGCAAATTTTTCACCACACACGACTCTCTCTTTTTCTCTGTAAAGAATGATGTTTCTTTTGCCTTTTGTGTCTCTACCGACAGTTTCCATTCTCCCTCTCTCTCTATCAAACATATATATATATATATATATATTACAAATATTGTATCTGAATCGGCTTCTTTGTATGATTTGGGTTTAATATTTTCTCTTTTTTTGGTTTATGTATGGAAAAGTGGTTAGATTATAGTTTTCGAACTAATTAATTAGGGATGCTTGCAAGTACAAGGACATTTCACCGTCTCCTTAATCAGCTTTTGAATGCTGCAAGTTGACCCTTTAAATCGTTTTATTATACAGGTGTTTAATCAAAACGAATGATCAGCTGTATTATATGCATTATTAAAAGAAAGTGCCTGCATTGAATGTTTATGATATACATAATAATTATATTTTGTGCATATTATTAGTTTCTCGTAATCATAACTATTATTAGAGATAAGGCTCAACAATTAACCGACACTATATATGTGATTTTCCCAAAGTCAATGATTATTGTCCATACGTGCTTTTTAGACTTGGAACTTTGTGCATTTTTTCTCTCTTTTGAAATAATAGAAAAAGTTTGTATTTTTTTTATATAATATTTTTTTAAATAAATTGATTCAGATATGATTTAAGGATAAAATAAAATTTCTATTTTTTATAATTAATATCAATATCAAATATGACGAATTATCTATTATTCTCATATATAAATTTAAATATTTAAAAATTATAGTACCTCATAAAGTGTAATAATTATAACTACAATAAAATAATATTATTTAGAAATTAAATACGTTTTAAATAGTCATATATTTTATCTCTTTATTAGTTAAATTTATAAAATATAAATAAAAAAAATTTATATTAAATATAAAAATATCTCAATATTTCGTTAGTTAAACCTATATAATAGATAAAAAAAGTTTATACTGAATATGAAGATAGACGTATCCGTCTCTCTTCACAAAACTTGAATTATTTAAAAAATTTAGATCAAATTCAAAACTTTTTTTTAATAGGTAACAAATATTCTAGTACTGAAGATAATCTTATATGATATGTTACCATATTATTAAATATAAATATTATTTTTAATAAAAATATTATTTTTTATTTTTTTATATTGTGTGAGATTAACTATTATATTATATTTAACTGAGTTGGTGATCGTACCAATGAAAAAATTGATTTCTAAGCAAATGAACTGGGTTACCCAAAAAGGACATGGAGCAGTGAATTACTTCCGGAGTACATATCTATAGTTGGGGATAATTTTGTAAAAGAAGTATAATGTTGAAGAGATTAAATTACGAAGAAAACTGGAGGATAGGGGCCATATTGAACCAGTAATAAAATAGTTGTGAAGTGTAATATATTTTTAAATATATAAGTTTAACCACTCAAAATTTTAGTTTTATAAACTGGCAAGACGTGTAATAATTAAAAATGAGTGAAATTACTTGATAAACATAAAAAAATAAAACAAAAAGACACCGGCCAACAGGAACTATCCAACATGCTTGCCCTGACCAATGCTGTTTGCTCTTTATTCCTCTGTCATGTGTCTCTGATTTTTGCTTTGACCACGCTGCGGATTCAGATTCCTTATTCCAATATTTTTTATTTAATCTTCCATTTTCCTTATGTAAGAAATTTTTGAAAAACATCAAGTGAACTTAACTTTTACAAATACACGATCTTAATCCCTGTAAATGTATTCTGTTAATGTGCTTTATTCTTGAATTTTAAAATAAAAAAAAGGGCAAATAGACACATTTAAATAAGCATTGAAATATAATTTCCTATTAATTGGATATTGTGTTTCTAAGACATTTATATTTCACTGTCATATTAATTGGTTAAAAATGGAGGGAAATTGCTGAAAATAATCCCCACTATAAAATGTTTTAATCGATATAATTCTTTTTTAATTATATATAAATATATTATATTATATACATATTTTAAGATAGATTGAGTGTGATTTTTTAAACAAAATTTAAGTATATTTTAATAATAAATTTGTAATGATAATTTTTTTATCAATTTTATCTAAAAACTTTTAAATATATTGCATTAATTAAAAATTTAATAATGATAATAATAGGAATCACTATTTGTACATAGTCACGTGCATCATAGTTTAACTAGAGTCCAATTGGTCGGTTCTTTGTCTCCAGTTGAAGACGGCTAATGTTAATAATTTGTTTTCTAATGAATTAATCCATTCATAATTGAAATCCCTAAACTAGTATTCAATCACACTAACTATTAATGGGACAAATACAAGTACAACTACCGCAGTAGGTTGCGCCGTCTCCATCGTACCCCGTATGCACAGGAACCCTTTACCCTACCCCGTTGCCCACGTGGAGGAGGTGGGATGACCTTCGGGAGTGTCACGTGCGATGAGCGTGCAAAAGTGTCGGTGAAGCGGAATGAGTCAGATTTTTCCACCACGTAAAATTGGTCGAAAAGTCATCAGCCCGCTTATTTACTTTTCGTGTATATATATCAGGGATTTTTATTGAAAAAATTGACAGAAAAATATTATAAAACGTAATAAATTCTAAATTAAATATTATTAAAAATAAATACAATATTATTAACAGAAAGTCCTATTTTATTATTTACCATTTTCTAAAATATTTTTATGTCATTTTTCCTTTTTATATTTATACAAAATTGTTAATATGCCAAGCCCCCTTTATAAATATTTTTATGATGACTTGTTCGATTATTTATTCACTTTAATTCTTATTTATATTTTATAAAATAAATATACGTATAATTTTTTTATATGTAAACGATTTAATACTTGAGATATGGTGAACTTTTTTTTTTTAAAATAAAGTTATATATGATCGACAACAGCAACTCCTACATATATATATTGCATTTTCCCTCTGAATCTGGAGGTTAAAAAAACAAAATTCATATAATATTTTGTGGGGACGTAATTGCATAAAGTTTGTATAGTGTGACATGTCAGCAAATAATAATTTATCAACAATGTGGTTTGTTACAAATTCTATAAATATATAGATAGTTGTTAGTCACATTATTAAATTTTACGAGGATAACATTTTTGTGAATATAATTAAAATGTTTGATGATATATTACCATATGAGTCAAGTAACAAATTTCAAGGATCTCTTGTTAGAGGTTTGCTTACGTAATTAACTCCAAACAAATTCCTATAGATAGAACTAATAGCTACCATGTGATGTCCTCTATAATCAAATTCTAACTGATTTGAAAGATACCAATATATATATATATATATATATATATATATATATATATATATATGATAGCTCTATTTTACCCTAATTCTATATTTTTGATTCACAGCTTACATCACATTTCTTTTTAATTATTGGCCCTTCTCCTGTTAATTAAATGTTTAGTATAATAAACAATTAACAAGTTATATATTATTAAAACTAGAATGTATTAATGAAAATATCACCTGGGGCATAAATGAATTTATCAATCTCTTCTAAGTCAGAAAACCATTCTCCCACTGAGTTAATTTTTTATATTTTCAACTTGTGATTTCTATTAGCTCAAAATAAATATATTAATTAATTTAATGATAAATTTCAACTGAAGTGTACTATAAATAGATAAATTTTTTTAAAAAATATTAAATATTTTTTCACTCACGCCTCACCCAAATCTTACAAACATGATGTTGCCTATGTTATAGCGGTGTAACTTACGCAAAAATTACTATATTATTTTTTGACCATATAAGAAATAATTTAAAAAAAAACTTATAACAAAATAATTTTTAAATATATTTTTTAAAATAGCTTATAAAAAAATAGATTCTATATAAATGAATATTTAGATAATTATTATTAAAATAATTGTTTCAATTAAAAAATTATTAAAAAATATATAATTTTATTAAAAGTATGAGAGATGAAAGATTGTGAAAAATATAGAAGAGAGATGAGAGAGTGTACAGAAGATAGAAGAGAGATAGTAAAAAATATAGAAGAAATAGTAGAGAGGAGAGATAGTTAAAAATATATAAGAGAAAAGAGATATGAGAGATGATATAAAAAAATAAAATATTAATTAGATAATTTATAAACTCTTTTACTCTTATAAAAAATAAAAATATTCTGATCAATTTATCTAAAATTATAATTTTAACCCATAATTTTATCTATAATTTTTTTTAGATAAATATAATTTTTTATTTTAAAAAAGTTTAAATTAAAATTTGAATTAAAAGTTTTTTTTAAAATTTAAATTTAAGAGGCCCTGAATTAATTACTCGCTGTTACTGAAATAGTTATATGTTATGTTCCGAATTACGAAATGACCCTTTTTTACCCCATTAAAAATAGATCATAGGTCATAGGGGAAACTTCTACTCATTATTATTTATTTTGATAAAATTTAAAAAGGCCCTATCAGACGTCGGAAAAAGAGACATGCATGCACGTGTATATAAAATATTAAAAAGAGGCACTGTTCTCCCATAAGGTTACACTTTTTAAACACTTGGTAAAAACTAAAAAGGTAAAATTAACTCTCACTGCACAAAATAACTAGAATCAAGCTTAAGTAATGTGCCGAGAATTGTTATATCCAAATATTAAAAACTTAGAACATAAATAAAATAAAATAATACTATTTTATATAATATAAAAATTAAAAATATTACCATTGTTCGTTTTAAAACAATTCTCAAATAAAAATAATATTAATGGAATTTGATAAAGATAGTAGGAAAAACAAAATATATGCTACATTTTAGATTTTACATGAATTCAATAAATAAGCATGGACAATTAATAAACAATAGCTGTTATAAATAATAATTAAAAATATATCTCAAATAAAACTATTATTTAAGCAAATTTTTTTAACTCAAGTTCACCCTAGCTCGTGTAGAGTTTTCGTAGGGAGGAAAGCGCACGTGTGACCAATGAAGCGAAGAAAAGGAGAAGGCTTTGGCCTTGGGGGCATTGCAAATTTCACTGTTCAATAATCGGTCTCATACCCATCTCAAAAAGTAATGCCCACAGGTACCCACCACGTGGCCAATATTAGCCCCGACAATGATTAGTCTACTGCACAATTCCCAAAATACCCCCCGATCGGCACGTGCCGGCCCATAAATGTGCCACCTTGTAGCTTTAACGGAAATTGTCAAGCACCAAAAGCGTCTAGACTTGTTTGGGTGAAACGCGCCTCAACTCTCTTAACAATGATTTGGCGGCTTCATTGGTCTCCTTCTCTTACCAACTTTAATTAAACACAAAAATAAGTGCCTTTTTATTTTTTTGTTTAATTTACTCCAATTAATTATTAATCTCAAGTGTTATTATAAGAATATTTTAACTGCCTTGTTCAAACTAAACAGATGTGATTAAATTATTCATCATCTACTCTTAATCTTATTTATAGCTCATTTTTAATATGTTTAACACAAATTAAACTAAATATTTAACTTAATTAACTCTAATTTAAAATTCAATATCTTTTTAACTTTATTCCTATTTAATATATGTTATATTTAATAAAAATAAGATTAATATAATAATAAAAAAATTATATATTCTTAAAGTTTAAATTGAATGAATGACATCTAATACTATCACATATTTTTATATGGAAAATATAACAATTCTGCACACACTTTTACACAAAAAAAAGAATGAAAAATAAATATAAGCGTGTAAATGCCTTCATTCAGGCAGGAAAAAAACAACATTAAATGCATCCGTATTATACGCTATTAAAATTATTTATAGGAAAAAAGTAACAGTAGTAAATATGTTTAAAATTGGAGCCAGGGAGAAAAAAGGTGTGTTATATATATCATATTAATTGAAGCCCTTTTTTTATTTTTACTTATTTTTAATTAAATAATACTTTTTATTACTCATGAATAATATATTTTTTTTATAATTGATAATCAACTTTATAAAATTTTAGCTTGAGAGTTTAGACAATTTTTAATAATGTATATTGAGCACAATAATAGGAATATTATTGCGTTTGTAATTATTTTATAAACGATAATGTCGTAATCCAACAATAATATATATATATATATATGAAGGTCACAACTCACAAGTTGGCAGCCAAGTTAGCTGGCCACTCGTTTTTATAAATTCATTTCTTAATTGTTTAGTTTTCTTTCTTCTCTTCTCACTTCTCCTCCAACCTCACCAGAAGAGACCAGAGAGAATAATTGCCCTGATAATTGAATGAAATTGTTCTTCTCCCTTTACATTTTGACTTTGCTTTGATTCGCTCTCTGCCTCCTTACAAAAATCTTCCTTCCGATTCCTCTTTCTTCATCTTCTCCTCGAGACTGTACATTCACCTTCCTCCTGCTGGGATCCATATGCTTTGACCTCTCACTGGTTCAGCTTTTCTCCCTCCTTTGTTCCTCCCCCCTTCCTCCTCCTCTCTTTCTCACCTGAAAATCTCTGCGGCTCCGGTCGCCGGCTGGGATCTTTTCGGTTTGCCTTACAGAGTAAGGTTTTCAGGTTAATGGTTTCGAGGTTCTCTTCCACAAGACGCCATTGAAGTTCCTCAATCTACACCTCTCTTAGTCTCTAAATACTTCAAATCTTATTTGTAATTTTCCGCTTCATCTTTCCACTCTCTCTCTACGCGTGGCTCGGGGATTGGGCTCGTGTAATGCTGAGGTCAGAGATTTCCCAAACAGGGTCTAACAGCCTTTCTGGTCAATTGGGTCTCTTCAATTTCTGGCGCCACAGATCGTAGAGAATCAAAGTCCTCAGAGATCTAGAACTCTCTGGTTTCGGATTTTCTCACTTTTTCTATTACTGAGCCGAGGGAGAAAAGAGAGAGGAGGGTCATTGAAGATGTTGAGGATGAGGAATAATAACAATAACAACAAGACAAATGGGTTTTCGCCCATGAACGGAAGCTCCGCCGTCGCCGGTGCGGAGTCAAGGCCTCATGAGTGGGAGATGAGACCGGGAGGAATGCTGGTCCAGAAGCGAACCGCCGACTCGGGTCGGAACACAGCTCTGGTGCCGACAATTAGAGTTAGGGTTAAATATGGGTCAATCTACCACGAAGTCAACATTAGTTCTCAAGCTACATTTGGTAATACCTCTCCCTCTCTGGTTCAAAAATTTCCTTTCTATCACACTCTTCGCTTCTCTCTTACACGCACAAATTTTCTTGCTTGTGGGTTTGCAGGGGAATTGAAGAAGACGCTGTCAGGGCCAACAGGGTTACACCACGAAGACCAGAAGCTATTTTTTAAAGCCAAGGAGAGAGATTCAAAGGCGTTTCTTGACATCACAGGAGTTAAAGATAAATCAAAGCTAGTTCTAATGGAGGACCCCATTAGTCAAGAGAAGAGGTTCCTGGAGATGAGGAAGAATGTGAAGATGGAGAAAGCTGCAAAATCTATCTCTCAAATCAGCTTGGAAGTAGATAGGCTCGCAGGACGGGTAAATGCTTCTTATCTAACACATACTTGATGATTTGTTGTTGTTGTTATTGTGGGATTGAAAATTAGAAATGAAATGCTTTAGTAGTTTGAAAATGATGAATTTGTGATTGAAATTCTGGTTAGGTGTCTGCTCTGGATTCAATAATTAGTAAAGGTGGCAAAGTCGCAGAATCAGATGTGCTTGGTCTTATTGAACTTTTAATGAACCAATTGCTCAGGTTGGACGGCATTATTGCCGATGGAGATGTCAAATTGCAGAGAAAAATGCAGGTAAATTCTGGTGTATTTTGAATCAGGGAGATGCAACTTTTGCTCTCTAAATCCTAGAAAAGTTGACTCGCTTCTGATTGCCCCTTGAATCATATCCATTGACCTTGTTTTGCGCCGTTTTTGACTATTGCAAGGGATTGTGTATTTTTAAAGATTGATGACCAAACCGAAACACATTTCCTCCGTTTTGAATTCATGTAATTAATATCATGTATGCATTCTGAGTTCTGATGGCATCTTGGGATTGAATCATGCTGAAGGTGAAAAGAGTTCAGAAGTATGTTGAAACTCTGGACATGCTGAAGATCAAGAACTCTATGCCCAGTAACAATGGAAGGGATGCTCTAATGCAGCAGCCTCAGCAAAAGAAACATTCAAATGGCCCAAGCCGATTAGCCCCAATTCAAGAACAGCCTTCACAAATGCAATCAAATGGGCATATTGATCTATTAACACCAACTGAAGAGCCACAATATCCTCAACCAAGGAACTCAAATGGGCATTCCCCATTGATTCAGCAGCAACAAGCACCAGTGGATTCTTCTTCAACGTCAGGAGTTGTAGTGACCACCAAGTGGGAAACATTCGAGCCTGCTCCGCCATTGATCCCGGCAACATCCTCAACCTCGGCGAACAATAACTCAGTTCATCCCAGGTTTAACTGGGAATTCTTCGACTAAATATATCAGTCAAGCATACCACGTGTTTTGTAATTGTGTGGATGTGATTTGGGTTTGTGTTCCTTCCACTTGGAGTGTTATATGGTTCTTCTACATTCTTTTCTGTATTTAGATTTCTTTAGCCACCCTACTAATCTGCCCTTTAGTTCGTCGGAAATAAATGGGTTGCTATGAATTTTTCTTTTTTTCCTTTTTTACTTTGTAATTTTTGGTACTATGGATATGGTCAGGTGTCCTTGGATTTTGTCCAAGACTATATTATTCCTTCCCTGAGCAATCATAAAACGATTGCTATGGTATTCATAATCATAAATCTGTGCCTTTTTGTACCAAAAAAAAAAAATCTGTGCCTTTTCTCCGATATTGGTGCCCCCGAGTTTAATTTCCATTTGTAAGGCTATACTATTTTAGGGTATATATTATAAATGCTAACTTGGGGCTTTGTTATTGGCAATGCTATAAGATCTAACCATTGCAACTCAATGTTTTTCAGTTTTTCTTTGATAAAACCTATACAATTGAACTTCTTCTTCTTCTTCTTTTAAGATTTAAATCCCAAATAATTGGCTGCTTGAAATCTTTGTTTAATATACTGTTTTTATTTGAAAAATTAACAATAAATATACTATTTAACACTATAAAATACTTTTCAATCAATTCAAACACAAGTTCTGAAGATGATTAATTGATTGATGAAAATTTACATTTATGAAAAATAGAAAGATGTCAAGCTTTCAAACCTTAGTCATGTTTGATATGATGCATACTGACATAAGTTTAGGATATAAATTATTTTTATATTTTTATCGAAAAAGATGTAGCAAATTAGGAAAAAAAATATTTAGTAAATATTATATAAAAATATTTTATTCTTGGACTCAACTAAACAATTCAATCCTATTAAGTGTTTTTTTTTTCTTTAGGAATGTAAAGTACTCAAACCAATACTAAATATAAGAGTTAGTTGAATAATTTATTTTAATTCTAAATTTAATATATCAATCTATTTTACCTTTCAAAATATATAAACTATTCCTCAAATTATCCTTATCCATTATATATATTAGAAGTTTTTATCAACTAGACTAATAATTAAATGTAATATTTTAAAAAGATAAACATTCATTTGTTAAAAATAACTAACTGTTTTTAATATTTATAAATGAAGGATCAAGCTGATATATTTACAAGTGGGGAGAGAGTAATGTAAGTACGGAAATATGTAACGTAGAGGAGTAAATAGGCAGTAAGGGATTGATGAGGAATGAATGTTGAAAGGTGGGGGTGAGGGTAGTTGATGATAGATTGCTTGTTGTGGGGGCTACAAAAGTGAGGGAAAGAAGAGGGCATCCTGTAAAGAGATTTGCTTTATTTTTGCCACAGAGAGCAATCAATTAAGATTGAATCATCCAATGAGAGCAAGACATGGTTCCAGAGCTTAAATGATCAATAAGGATCACAATTCAGAGGCTTAAGCATTGTTTGGGGTCAGCCAGTTTCCTTATGTTGACATCTCTGCCCAGCAAACTCCATATTTGGAAATCTCACTTTTATTGGCCATGAAGCAAAGCTTCCCCCAACACTATCATATCTCTGGAGTGAAGACTAAGCCTATTCCTTCTCTTCATTCAACCTTCCTTTATTTAATGGAGCTTTTCAAGTTCTCGGATCAATTCTGTGCTTGGGATTCACCTTATATGGTAACTACTTATGAAAAATCCTCATCATTCTCATTCTTACTTTCCTTTCATCCTCAACGTGCCACATCCGGGATTGATATGTTTTCTCTTTTATATATAGCTATCTGACTTTGTTAGATCTGAATATTGCCGATCTTAATCAGAAACAACTCTCCCTTAAACACCTGTTGGCATGCTCAGTTTTCCTTTTTAAACTTGAAAGAAGTTGGATAGGAACACATTGCGAATAATCAAATTAGTTGTTGGGAAGAATTTCACTCAATAATGTCCTTAAATATTGTTCACTAAATTTACAGACAACCCAACTCCCAAATGTCATTATCTGTACTTTCATTATGTGGCTCTTACGAAGGCCGTGCAAGGGAACAGAAGGAAAACATAATGAAGGCTTCAGAAATTTGTTGGCTCATCATCAATATTTCTACCAACACAAACGCATTATAAATCCCATTTCTTCCTTTTTTTTTGTTTTTTTAATTAAAATCCCATTTCTTAGATTCCATTAGATTTGATAATACTTGAATTTATTCAATAGTACCAAATATTAAATAATTTCTTTCATGAGAAGAATATATTATCGTTGAAAAACATCAAATAAAATCAACTGCTCAAGTTCATAAAAATACCAACGTAATATTTGAAAAAAATTCCCCTAAATTTTGAGAAGATTAATTGAATATCTAAACTAATTAATCATTAATGATTAATAATTAATATTTTTTTAAAAAAATTAATGAGGTGTGATGGGTTAAAATGAGTCGGTCATACATCATTACAAAGATTGCTATTGAAACTGAGGTCCCTGAGAATTGGGCTTGGTCCCAATCTCATTATAGTTTGGTCCCTCTTCCTATTTATTGTAATTATGTTCGTTTCATGTCTATTAGGCCCAAACAAAGATTAATTCATAGATATTAACAAAGATTGACCCATCGTGAATTTAACTGATAAAGAGATAAGATATATAATTATTTAGAGTATATTCAATTTTTAGGGAGTATCACTTTATTGTGGTTCCAATAACTCTTGAGGATGTATGCTAACTCTTGGATATTTAGGTTTACGTTTGAGAGTAATTGACGACTCATCTTACCTAATATTGATATCGTTTATTAGGAAGGGTGATTTCGCCCTGCCTTTAGATCGTGAGTGATGCCAACTATTTTTCAAAAATTTCTTGTACAAAAAAAATAAATATTAACTAAATTAGTAGAGAGTTAACTAATAACTTATAAAGTTATTGATTTAAATTCTTGTGTCGATGTGAAGATATTGTTATGAAGCAATATAAAATTACCTCTATAATTTATAAAAGAATTAGAATATTCATGGACATCAATAATACAATTAATTAGAGTGCAATGGTAGATCCACCGCTTGTTCACACCTAATCTAATTTTTTTCAAAAAGGATAAAATAATCATAAAAAAAATACCTAATTTATTGCAAGCTTATATGTATTTAGTAGCGTAGCAGACACTAAATTTATCAAACATGTGTATACTAATTACAACAATTACAATACCATCCAAACAAGATTTTCTACAGAAATAAACGAGTTTTGCGTTGGAAAAAAAAAAGGAGTCGAAGGATGAATTGTTTAATATGTTTTAATGAGTCAAACAATGAATTATTTAAAACCAACCGCACGTGCGTTCAGTGAGACAATCCCGTTGAAGCCCTTGGCTGTATAAATTAAATATCGAAGTGATCCCCTCCAAATTTAACTATTCTTTTTTTTTTAAGAAACTATTATTAAAAATAACCAATAAATGTAATTATTTAATTCACATCAATGTTTTAGAACTATAAATAGGGTTTCATTCTAATAATACATGGATGCTTTGCCTGCAATTGGAAACAAGCCACACTTGTTTATTATATTATTGCATGGGGTTTAAAGTAATTTACAACTTGTAGATAATGTAATTTATCAATATCAATATTAATATTGATGTTTCAATAGGACACACATGTTGGCTTATAATTGAATGCAAAAATGCATGCGCGTATATGGTGTGGAGTGATCTTAAAAATCCCAACAACAGAAAAATAAGCTAAAACTTAGCCTTCAGCCTGACTTTACAGCTGGAGTTTTTTGTTTTCCCTATATATAATAATTAATTCAAGATTATTCCTATCCTTTCTCCAATTATATCTTTATCTCTTTAAGAGTGTCAACTTCATGCATGTATATAAAAAAAATATTCATTCCGATCTTTAGTTTAAGAGTTACTCATCCAATCTTAAATATAAGACTTAGTTTATATATAAAAATACTCATTTACACTATAAATTATGTCTTATATTTAAAAATAAATAAATATTTAACTAATTTGAATATATTGAGAAAGATAAATAAATCAGTTAGTAATTATGACAAACGTGGCATAATTTTTTAAAAGTATTCATATATAACATTATAATAACTCTATTTTTTATTATAAGACATAATTGATTTTTTTGGAGAGATTACTTAAGGAAACTAAATAAATGGTTTAATTATAGTATATGTTAAATATTATTAAATTATATATCAGTTTATAACTCAGACAAACTAGTTTAAAGAAAAAAGATAAATATAAATATTTTAAAGTGATTTATTTAGTTTCCTTAATCTCTCAAAAAAGTCAAATATGTCTCATAATAAGGCATGTAGAGAGTATTATATATTAATTTATAAGTTAGGTAAATTAGTTTGAGAAAAAATGATAACTATGAGAGAGAAAATTGATTAATATCTTATATTTATAACTAAATCTAACTCTAAAATAGATCTTATACGAAGGGCATGATAATAATAAATAATAATAATAATAAGTTAAAACGTTGAGGGCCACAAGTTCAACAGTGAAATGATGTATGATTATGATTATGATAAGAATACATAAAGTGTATATAAATAATGCATAATTTTTCAAAGTGATGACTATCAATATCAATGATCTATCGTACTCCATATATGCCATATATGCTACTACAACTGTTGAGGAACAATTGGGTCAAGTGGATTCAATCCCATATGATAAAAGATTTTACAACTTAGTGGGATTCATCCCCCCTTTTAGATATTGATGTAGAAAGGAAGAAAAAGGAATTAATACGATAATTAAATAAATTATAATGAGGTGAAGGAAAGGAACAAAAGCAGGTGATAATATTTTCAAAGGAGCAATTAATTGCACAACACTAATTGCAAATTGAAGGTTGGGCAAATATGTAATGTAAGCCGCACGAAGTGTGTTATTTAATTAATTGAAGTTGTGAGTGTTGTGAGTGAGATGTGAGAAAAGACAAGCAAGTTGACAGGAAATGGTGTGTGGGGAAAATGATGGGCACGTAGTACCCAGAAAACCCGAAGAGGAGACAAACCAAACCCTACAAAATGAAATAATCATAAGCTTCGTATTACGAGAGCCTCAATTGTCTCCATCACAGGAAGCCGTTGCCTTTGTTGTTGCCACTTTCTTCTCTCGTCATCCTCATCAACTACAACTTGACTTCTTTTTACTTTTGGATATTCTCACACATCTTAAGTTTCTCATCATCACCCAATACCAGCTCAGATGGTAAGAATATGATGTATAATTGAATGAGATTTGAGTATAATAAAACATAAAGAGCTAAATATATAACATTAGAACACTTGTAAAAGTATTTTCATGTCGATAATCACCTACTAACAAAATCCCTACGTCAATAGTAGGATTTAAATTAATCTACAACTTTGCCAGTCATGGCTCAACTCCTTGATAATTGGACTAATCTTTACTGACAATTAAAATGTATTTTACTAGCCAACAAAGGTTAGTTTGGCTCATAACTTACAATATCATAAATTCAAAAATCGCTATTTATATGAAGATTTTATTTGCGAGTGATCTGTAAGTATATTTTTAAATCGTCTTTGACTTTAGAGGTATGTCATAGCATTGGTGAACCCTTGGGGCCCAACATAACTAAATTTTTTGTAAAAAAATGATTTTACTTCAAAATTCTGAAGACAATTAATATATTTTTACCCAAAGTTCTAATTGAAATATATCAAGATCACTTGCCTCCCATTAAAAATAAATAATTAATGATCAGTAGTTGGTAAAATGCCTTATATGTCGAAATATTAATTTTTTCAAGGAAAAAAATACTTATATTTGAAATGAAGTGAGTACCATCTATTCAAATGGGAAAGACCTAAATTAATATGACATACTTAATTTTGGGCTACATTCTGCTTATTGGAGGCTGCTGGAATATACTTTTGTAGAGCGGATCGTTAATCGGGATCGTTTATTGTGTATACAAAACTCCATATAACTCGCATATATGTTGGTCTGTTTTTATAATGCCTTCATATCGTAACCCCGTTCACACGAAATTAAAACTCTATATTTTCAAATTTCAGCGCTCTGATTAAATTTTTATTAATAGGACTATATATGTTGAATCTGTGGTTTGAACTTAGGACACTCGATTATTCCATCATCTTTTTTTATTTTCATTAATTTAGCAATGGAATTTTCATCCTCATTCCCTATATGTTATTTAATACGAAATAAGGTTTGTTGCAAACCAGAAAGATATCATTACTTTAGAGGATAAAAACAAACGAAATCTGAGATTGCGTAAACGTGTTGGCTTTATTTTTTAAACAAAGGATATAACACCGTTTGAGGCTTAGAGCGCGAAAATGATTTTCACTTTCCCAATGATATACAATTAATTGAAGCATATCATAATATTTGTAGAAATGATATGTTAGGATCAAGTAGTTCGTATTATGGGTTAAAATTTATTTTACATGGGAAGTTTTTGAGTAGGAGTTATGAGTATTAAAAAACAATTTTATTAATATCATCTCAAAAATATTAAAATATGAGTAAAGTAACATTAACCTTTTCAAAATTAGCATTAACTGTTATAAAACTAATGTTAGTATTTTTAACAACTAGAGACGATATTATTTTTTTAAAACACTTCTAGGGTAATATTGATCTAATAAAATCTTTTAGATACTCATAACTCCTATAAGAAAACTTTCATAAAAAAATTGGACCATAACCCTATTATTATTGATCAATAGGGGCGAAACCCCCAACCCCACAAAACTATAATTATCTCATAATGGATAGTTATTAATTATTTAATTAAAAAGCCAAACTCCTAAGCTTAATTTAGACTCTAATTACTAGTTTACTATATTTGATCCTTAATATAATAACTAGTTGACTTTTTTATGTAGATTAAGAAAGCCAAATAAATTAGTTAATTATGACAAAATCTAACTTTTAAAATGAATTCATATTATATACTATTGAATCTATCAAAATTAGTGAACTAACTTTTATGTTAACTATAATTAACTAAATATTAGGCTTCCACAATCTATAAAAAAAAAGTCAACTAATTTTTTTATAATATTAACTATATTATATTACCAGGTATTTTAGTTTTGGGGTTCATGACTATCTCTCCCAGTATAGATGGCCTATTTAGAAATTTAATTCGAGACTTAGAGGAATATAGCAAGACCTTACACTGTTAGATTAACTCTATATTAGTATCAACTAGTTTTTATAATTAAGATTGGAAGGAGTATATTAGGTAAAAAGGAACAAGTGTTAATCATCATACAACATTTTTTAACACTGCTGATAACATAAAATTTCACTTTAAATTTCACAGTTAGAGTGTTGTGGATGATACGCGCAAAGAGATTTTGTAATAATACAGTTCATAATTAATACGCTTTTAAGCGCACAAATTCAAAAAGTTATGATGGTGAAGTTGTGTGAGAGAAATTATGGTTAGTTTAATTTGTTTAAAATAGAAAAATGTTATTTAATTTTGTTAATCTACATTTGAAGATCTAGTTGTTGGGAGTTGGATTAACTTAACAAAATAAGCTGAAAATATATTATTTCTAACACATCTTTCATGTTAATTCTTAATGAAGCATGTGATATGCTTACCTATACGGCGAGTTCAACGAAGAATATAATGAATTTACTTCACTCAAGTTTAGTTAAATGAATTTCTTGAAGTGAGAATTTTGTGAAGGTAGTTTAAATAATTATTTCTATATATGCCTTAGATTTGGTAGCCAGGAAGGTTCAAATTATGCCACGCGACAGGAAAAATTATTTCTGTACATGAAAGGAAAAATCATCATCTAAGATAGCGGCATATCCTCAGTATCGAAAGTTTATTGGCCAAAAAGACAAATTAATAATATATAAAAGAAAAAAAGGAAGAAAATTTTTTAGAGTAACACACATTATTTAGGAATAATAAATCCTTTTAAACAAAATTAGTTGATGAAACCTCGACCAACAGATAATCTTGACAATATTTTATCTAATATATATTAATAAAAAAACCCTGACTACATAATTTGCCATATATAATATTTGTATGATCTCTCGTATTCTTTCTTAAAAGGAAAGGCATTTTAACATGTGTCATAGGACTCGTTTGGATAAGAGTTTAAAAAATAGTTTATGAAATTTTTTTTTAAACAACTTTTAAAAAAGAACCCATGGAGAAGAGTTTATGAAAAAAAAATAGTTTTAAATAAATAAATGTTTGGATAGTTATTTTCAGAAGTACTTTTATTATTGATAAATTACTAAAAATTGTATGATTATTAAATATAAGAGAGATGATAGGTAAGAGATGAGAGAGGAGATAAGATGTAGAAGAGATATGAGAGATGAGAGAATGTGTAGAAGAGAAATGAGAAAAGAGAGAGGGTGTAGAAAAGAAAAGAGAGATGAGAGAAGGTGTAGAAGAGAGAGGAGATAATGCATAAGAAAAAATAGGGGTAATATAGTAATTGGTTAGTTCATAAACTCTTTTACTGTTTTATCAAAAAGTCTCAATAATTTATCTAAAACTTTAATTTTAAACTATAGTTTAATATAAAAATTATTTTAAATAGATATAATTATTTATTTTAACATTTCTTCAGTTTTATTCAAAAAAAAACTTTTAAAATTAAGATTTGGTAGTTTCATAAACACACTGATAACCAAGGATGGCAATCGTTTTATACCTAAACACGAGTTCAAATGCTTCATTGATATAAAGTAATTTATATATGCGTATATTCAACATAAAAATAATTAAAAACGACAACCTTTATTCTCATGCGAGTTTTGACAATGTCAGCGTGTGTGTGTGTGAAACATTTATTTATAGGTAATAGGTAGCCAAAAGCTGACGTAACCCAAATTAAGAATAATATAAAAGGTAGGCGCTTGACATTTGAGATCTAAGTGGGCAATTTGGGTTTTGTTTAGTCTTATGAACTCATAATGGTCGCTCACATGCGTCTTCTAGAAGAGAAGAGGCCATATATATTATTATTCACACACGTCCATCATCTATATTATCAGTGTGTTGGGATGGCTTTTAAACTTAAGTTTTAATTTTAAATTTAGATAAAATTTAAATTTTAAAAAATTTTAAAATAAATAATTATATTTATTCAAACAAACTTTTAGATTAAACCATTGTTTAAAACTAAAATTTTAGATAAACTAGTCAGAATAGTTTATAGAACAGTAAAATAGTTTATGAATTAATCAATTACTATATTATCCCTACTTTTTCTTACACTCTCTCTCTTTTTTGTCTTACACCCTCTCTCCTTTCATATCTTATCTCTCCTCATTTAATACTCATACCATTTTTCGTAATTTATCAATAATAAAAGTAATTTTATAAATAACTATCCAAATACTCATTTATTCAAAATTATTTTTTTCTATAAGCTCTTCCCCAAAAATTATTTTCTATAAGTTGGTTAAAAACCCTTTTTATCATAAACTGTTTCTAAAATTTTATTCGAACTGACCTTATATTTCACTATTTATAGAGACACATTTTTTTCTGAAATTATTTCTTAAAAGTAATCTTAATGGAAGAAGTCCTAACTCTCAGTGAGATAGATTCTTCAGGTCAAAACCGCGTTAGAATTAATAGAATCTTTTGTGATATAAATTTTGAAGCGAAACAATACGTAATCATGTGGTCCTTCATAATAAACAAAAAACAAATTAGGAAAGAATACTATTAAAACCATGTTAGAATTAAAAGCCCAATTAGAGATTGGCCTAGATGATCCAAGTTCGATTGCTTCCACATTACGTAAAATTAAAGCTCAAGGTGGATTAGGTTTTATTTTGTTTTATATAGTTTTCTAAAATCATATTCGAATATTATTGTTAAATTTAATTATAGATAATTTTTTAAAAGTATTTTCTACATTCGCATAAATTTAAAATTAATATTTTCTGCTTAATTAAATGGCTAAAATCTCTTCTAATTCCATTTGAAACAACGCCTATTGGTAGGGTTTTATTTATTATGAGATCATCTTTTTGGTTTTCAAAGATCACATAAGATATATATATATATATATATATATATATATATATATGTCTCCTTTAGACTTTCTAGGTTTAGATCACATAGTGATAGTTTGATTAGAGGGAAAGAATCAGTTCCCTAAAAAGCAAACAGGAAAGAATCGAATATATATAGATATCCCAACCGTTCAAGTGTTGAAAGATTATGAGAAGGGAGAAATCTAAAGAGAAGAGACATAGATAAAGAAACGCGGCTTCTGTTGTATGTTTTGTGGCTTTTGAAAGCCACCAAGAGCGCCTAACTTCAATGATACGTCATGACTTAGCTTGAGACCACAGATCTACATGAAGAACAGAACAAAAGTAATATTACTTAATTAATAATTAGGATTTCTGGTTGGAGCTTTGAAGAGGGAGGCTACCTTCTTTATCTCTCTATTGTCTCCATGTTGCGTGCATACGTACAGGTTTTGTTGAGTGACTCTTCTTGCCTCCTACAAAGGGTGTCATACCTATTCGTTATCCTTTGCTTTGTTTCACGGTATCTTACCTCATGATATTTATGTTCCAAATTGATTCTTTCCATATATACATGTATGTATCTGTATGTATGCATGTGTATACATGTATGCATGTACGTACGTACGTACGTACGTGTGTGTGTGTCTATGCGCGCAAGAGCTTCTTTTTTTTATTACGAGACTGACCTAACATCGAGTAGGAGGCAAGTGCATGGAAGTATGCCTTATAGTAAAAGTTGAGTGCAAGTATGAATCTGTGTAACATTCTTCTTATCAGACGTCATAAGGATCTTCATTATAATTTATAAATTGATTATCTTATGAGGTCTCGTGACGATCAGGAAAAGAGAAAAGACTAAATATATTTTATATATTAACTAAACCAAAGCCTCAAGATATATAAGAGCAGAACTAATAATTAAATATCAACCGTATAATCTGAGATCATAATACATAATTTTATTCACGTGATCCAATAAACATAGCCCAGACTACTCGACTTTTTGCCATGTTGGCCTTTGAAGGTGTGCGTATGGGCATCATTAGTAGTAATTAACTGCTTAACGACTTCAAGAAGAGCCATTACTACTTTGATTGCAAATCTTAATTTGATCCTCTTTAATTATCATAGCTTCTATAATTATAATTCACTGTAGTTATTCCTTCGTCATGGTAGATAAAGCAAGAAGCTTGTCGTGAACATTGAAGGGCAGTTATTTATTTTAGACTGCTGCACTGTGTAACCGTATCGAATTATTTATATTTCTTGTAATTATATATTTAAAATGTGGATGACAAAAAATACTATTACACATATATATGTGTGCCTGTTTGGATTGAGCAGAATGCATTCAATACATTTTAAATAATGTGTTAGGCTTGAGTTTTGTGGATGAAAAATTTCATAATAAGAGTTTCCATAGATTATTGATACAACGTACGTAGTGCTTATCTTTTTATGAATATAAAGAGATCTTTTCTTTTACACTTGATAATAATTTTGTCACTTTTAAAATACATCAGAGAACGAAGTAAATCGGTGAAAAAGTTTTTTTTAAAATTTTATTAATTAGAAGAACATAAGTTTAAGTATTACTGTTTTTTATATATAAAATCTTTAAAATACTAATACTTTAAAACATATCATTAAGCCCTTTTGATACACAAATTTTTCAAAACAGATATTTTGACTGATTTTCCTACATTACATATAGTCAAATTTATGTTAACAAAAATTTCAAAGTGGTGTATAAATATTACTCTCTCTCTCTCTTATTATTATTAATATAATATCTAAATTGTAATATAATAATCAATAACAAATTATTTTTCTTTATTAATTACTTAAAAGAGCACAAGTAAATATTCTATTATTCTTTTAAAATTTTATTTTTATCAATCAAATATAGGAATAATAACCTTATAAAATATACCCCAAGAATGATATAGGGATTATGCCATTATTTTGATTTTTAAGTTAATAATTTTTTATATATTATAAATTAGATTTTATATTAAAAATTAAAAATAGGAATTATTGCGATCTTAAATGCCAATGGATTAAAAGTGATTGAAGCTATATACATAACGTACGTACGTAGTCATAAACATGTTAAAGAGTCTCGTACTCTTGATTATTTGACAAAATATATAATTTTATGACAATGAACTCGAAAATAAAACTATGCATTAGTAAATATTTTCATGGAATCAAATCACATCACACATGATATGGCCAATATATATCTCTCTGTTTTGATCACTTCATACAGTTCACTATCGATGGTTGTTATTTTTATTGCTTCAAAATTAATTAATGCACGCGTCACTTTCATAGAGTTATAGGAAAATGAACATATAGTATCGATCAGGAATATCATTGGCAGATTCATATTTGAAAGTGAAAATGATGATCGCCTTCAAGAATATTGAAGATGTAAATGTCACTTTCGATGATCATCTCCAAATTATAAGATCACGAAGAATCGTGGAAATCTAAAATTCTTTGAAAGTGACCAAAAGTATCAAATCCTAAATTTTAACTAACTTAAACTAGCATGTGACAAAAACACAAAAAAAAAAAAAACAGAAAGGCTAATTAATTTAAAAAAGAAAAAAAAATTAGCTCGTAGAGTTTATCTTTTATTGCAGCATGATAATACATTTTGAACATCATATTGGATAAAAAAAGTATAATAATACTTCTCCAGTCCTTAATATAGTTATAATTAGAAAGTTAATCTTAATTCTAAATAAAATATATATATATATCTATTATATTTATCAATTTTTTTAAATTACCTCTATTGATACTCTCTTAATAATAATCAAATAAGAGATGAGAGAGAGAGGGTCAATGAACATAATTATGATATTTTAAAAAAATTATGACATTATTTAACTTAACTAATTTTCTTAATATAATCAAATTATTTAAATATGTTCACTATTAAAGACATAGGAAGTAATATTTAAGAAGTCATTTCACTATATATCATTTTTTTAATCTAACTCTATCTAATATATGGCTTATTTTTATTATTCTCTCATAGACTTGATATAAGTTCCTAACAATGGCAAACAAGAGATATCATTTCAAATAAGATACATCAATCAATAGTGAAAGTGCTAGTGAATGTAATGATAATAATATTTTGATATTTGCAAAAGAGATATGGGGATATATCTAAATAGAGGTCTATACGTTGATACGCAAGCAAACCCTTAATCACTGGATCTTCTGAATAATTAGTGAAAGTGACTAAATATGGTTTTGGGGTAATGAATCTTGGGATGTCGTCACCAAAAATGAAATCAAAACTGAATCTCTTCTTTTTTAAAAATACAATATAATTCCATGACATATTGTCTTTTAGGACAAGTGTTCTTCTCCTTGAATTAATCATTCTTATTCACAAGATGTAACATACGCACGGAACCTTTCATTAAAAGAAGAATTAATTATATTTACCTTACTATTTTTCAATGTTTTCTTAATTTATTGGTCCAAATTGATGTTACCAAATAGATTTTATTTTTATTTTGATCTTAAAAATATTTTTTATAAATTTTTTGGCACAAAAATTTTAAAAAAATGAAAACTCAAAATAAAATTAAACACGACCTTAAGTTATATATATTAACTATATATTTTTTTTAGTAAAAAAACAATTTAGGTAAATTGGGTCTTAAAATTACCGATGTTAAAGTATGCTAAAAACTAAGAGCACCTTTAAATGTGATTCTTTTTTTAAAAAAATATTATAAAAAATTACTTTTAATGGCTGTTATAAAATTGCCGTGAAAGATTATATTTAATAACAATTATAAAATTACTGTTAAAATATATACTTATAACAGAGGTAGAATTTATTATTATCCCAAAATCGCTATAAAATACTATTTTTAATCATTATTATAAGTTTTTTTTTCCTGTAATGTATATGTAAATCAATTTCTTGTAGAAAGAGTTAAAGATAGTATTTTATATATTCCATCGGATTTTCAAAAAACCACTGAGTATTTTTTATTCAAAAGATAGGAATTATAGATGTTTTAAATATAGATATAAATTTTCTATTTTTATTTATGCATACTTGTATTTATTAGAGTATTATTCATTAAAATATTCAATGTATTATTATTAAAGATCATAATTCGTTAAAAATTAAGGTTTGACATGGCTAAACTCTTAATCAAGAGCGGCCTTGTCCATATTTTTCTGGTCTTGGCTTCTGTAAATACAGGATCAAAATTATATTCCCGCAAGACCTCGTTCTCCTCAGTATATTAATTAATTCTCAAATATTATTTTAATTAATGCGATTGCGGCAGCAGATGGTCGTTGATTATTTCGATTATGGGCAACTTGACGAATTAATAAGGACATATTCAACATTAGCTAAAGCAACCTTCCAAATCTGATTTTTTAACGAATTATGATGTTTTAATTATGAATTCGAAATGTCAAACGAATTATGAGTTCTTAACCTGTCGTTGATTAAGGATTCGTGGTGAGTGTCTATATTTAATTATTTATCAGTCATTGCCATTAGACAGCACAAGAAAGCCCGTTTTCTGATGTAACTTTGCATTTGTTATTTCTAATTCTCATTGGAAAATTTCATATTCCCTTTTAAAAATGAATACATTAAATTTATAATGACTAATCAATTAATTAATATAATTAAGAATACATACATGGTTAATTAGTGTCGTTCACATTACGGCAAAAAAAGAAAAGAAAAAAAAAGAAAAGAAAATAAGTGTTGTTATATATAGACCAATATTTATTAAATTAACTTTGAAAATAACTAAATTAATTATAAGATGTATGAGATGATATTTTATTCTTTATATATAAGACTTTATTAAATTTTATTAATTATTTTTTGAAAATTTGACCGAATTTGATAATATATAGATATACATAAGCTAATATAATTCAATACTTATAATAATGGTACAAATGAAAGTCTAGTCAGATAACACCTCATGCATTATTGATTTTTTTTTTAAAAAAATAGATAGTTCTTGTGGATGCATGACGTTTTATTCTCAGACTTCAATTTTATTTTTTCTCCAAATTGCATGTACGATACACACTATACACAGTTCCACCATGTGGAGAGTCTAATCATAAAACACCTAAATCCATTTTTCTCTTATAAATAATTGCCCCAATCCTTAATTCAATTTGTCGCTATAATTTCAATAAAATCTGTTTTTGATTAAACTGTTAATTGCTAACTGATTCATTTAATTATCATGCACTAGTAAATTGATACAAAAGAGCGTTGTCGAGTTTACTGACAGTACCGTAGAAAAGACTTTTTCACGTCAACTAGAAAGAACTTTTCATCTTATAGTGCCTATGCAAACCCTTTTAATTTGACTTAAATTTTAGTTTAAAAATATTTTAAAATTAATAGTTATATTTATTTTAAAAAAATTATATTAGATTATAATTTTAGATAAACTATTGAGAATAACTTGTAAAACAGTAAAAAAATTTATAGATTATCTAATTATTATTTTATTTTTATTTGTTCTTATATTATCTCTCATCTCTCACTTTCCTCTCTCATCTCCACCATCTCTCCTCTCTCATCCTCATATTTTTAATTTTTAATAAAATTATATTATTTTTTATAATTTTTTAATTACAAAAATCCTTACGATAATAACTATACAAAAAATACTCATTTATTTAGAATCACTTCTTTCTATAAACTCTTCTCCAAAAACCATTTTTTAAAAGTTGTCTAAAAGTCTTTTTTTTATAAGTTATTTTTCAAACTCTTATCCAATCATATATTTAATTATATGATGGTTGTAAAAATATAATTTTTTGTAAACAATATATTAACTATAATTATATATTTTGTAATTATTACAATTGCACACCAATCTCAGTTCCTAATGAATAATATGATTATAATAGTAAACAGGATATATGGATTTATATTGGCTAGTGATGAACTTAATTATTTAATCACTTAATCTACTATAAAGTCATTAACTTTATTTTTAACGTGTTGATATTTATAATTGAAAACTAAACTGTCTACTTCACAAACTCATTATGCAACATTATTTTGAATTCTAGGACACTAATCTATGGAGGACCAATTAATATATATATATATATATATATATATATATATATATAATATCAAACATTATGAAAAGGGATGAATAAGACAAGTCAAGTAATGAGGACTTTTCTTGTCTCACATATTCATTCATTTGTCCACTAACTGCTATATCATTTACCAAAGCTTAACCCTAATCTTATCTTTACAATAATGTTCATAACCCAAAAATTATTTTAACAATTTATTTGATTTGGGTAAGTTGCGTGCAATAATTTGGTGCACAAAAAAGTCTTCAGATCATGACATTGTTACATCATGTAAGGAATTTTTGTTTCAAGAAGTTGAAAAAGAAAACCATGGAAATAAACCCAATTCAGTCAGCAAATACCTAATTTTTACCATTCCTAACAAATATAAATAGAGCCAATGTAATCATGCATTCAGATTTTATAAGAGAAAATGTAACACAGAGATGGGATCATCAATTTAGAATTACTGGGGGTTTAAATCAAGTTCACCTATTATTTCTGTTATGAATGCTATTTTCAAGACTATTCATAAGAAATAAGTGATAATTAAAATATAAATAAGCCCAGAGATAATATATTATATGCCATCAATTTATAATTATAGGGGATATCAAATGTATCATTAAAATGGTTAAATTTTTTGAAAAAATACGTACAAATATTGTGTGATTATAAAGCTAAAATGTATAGTATGGGTTATATTTAATCAAAAATAAAAATCCTTTTGTCAGCTCCTGATAAAGAGAGATAAGAAACTTTTACATATATTATATAGGAAAAACATATCAATTTCATTAACTTTTTGAGAGAATAAATGTGAAAAAAAAAGGAAGAGAAAGTTGATTCCCATATTCCAACACTTTATAAGTCAACAAATTAATTCCAACAAAAGTGAACTGGATCCAGATTCTCTTATTTTTCATAAGGAAAAACATATCTAAAAGTCAATTATGACCAACTCAATATATTCATATTTAATGATTGTTCAAATTAACTACATCATATTCCATTCAAAATAATACTAATTATTTTTCCACAACGAAGAAGAAGCACATTCGTACTTGTTTAATTTCCATTAGTGTCAAACAAAAATGAAAGCAACAAAGAACTTAGAACTTAGATATGTTTTTTTGAAAATTAATAAAAATATATTTTGAAATTTTTTTTGGCCTCCTAAGTCCCAAGTCTTAGAGCTGACTCTTCATAGAATCTATATTTGATTGACCCATTAAATCAAATCGCAAGTTGATGATCAACTTGCACCAAAAAAAATAAAAGATCTGAATCTGCATAAATTCCTCTGCTTATCTCCACAAAAAGCTCCCATCTCATTCTGTGCTTCGTATTAATGGTTTTTTGTTGCGTCTTATCTCGATCTATTTAATTATGGAGCACCAAATCATAATGCCCACTAAAGCTTTGGACATTGTCACACAAAAAGGTACAAGAACCATATAAACAGGAGAGGAAGAAGCTCAAGTTTGACTTGAAATTGATGTTCTTAACGCATTTCTAAACTCAATAAACAATAAGTTTTCATTTAATTAATCTCTTTAATGATCGAGTGAAACTTCTTGGACTTGCTCGCTTCACGACAAAAGTTCTCTTCTTGTTTTCTTACATTTAACTTTGAGGAACACACATTAGAATATTTTATTCTTTTAATGATCTTTGATGGCCATACCCTGAATGTGGGACCTTAGCTTGAAGGAAATTGAAAAATGCTCATAGAAATTAATAAATTTGGTCAAACTTTCTCTGCCCCATGAAGGATCTTGCAATATGGGATTGTTAGTAATTCCATGTTTGTTATGATCCCCATCTTATTTTTGGAAAAAGAGATTCTTTAGGTGAGATTTTTTTTGGTACAATTAATGCGAAAGGGCAAAGATATATGATGATGGGGCTAAAAAAGTTTGAGGCTTCAAAATTGGGTGATTTTCTTTAAGAACTTTAATCATTATATCAAGTAACAATAATTGGTGAGTTTAACAGAGAGTGACCCTCCAATGATTCTGTTCCAGTCGCAAATGAAAAATATGAGTTGATGAGTTTGGTACTTGCATATAATTAGACAGCTCAAATTCATTTCCTTTTCAATTACTGTCAAATGAATTGATAAATATTCATAATCCATTCTTTTTAATATAATCAATCGATTTAAACATTCATGCACTCAAACATGCTAAGTCAAGTTTAAGATTTTATTTGAGTGTGATAGATAGCGTTACTGCTAATACAACTTACTGTTAATCATAGTTCATACTTTAAAAATAATGAGATTTGTTAAAATATTTATGTTATATTAACATGTATATTCATGAAACTAAAATGTCTCATTCTAACATGTGTCTTGCCAAATTTCTTTGATAGCAGCCATGAGTGCCAATAAGGTACAGCTTAAGTGCCATACCCATTGCATGGAAGATTTCAATTTTGCAGCAATTAATTAGGTCAATAGAGAGCCATGAACCAAGAAAGCTTGGGACCTATTTTTTGTTTTTTTTCAATTTATGTGGGTAAGATGATATGCATTATTTTATCTCCACTATATATAAAGATACAAGAATATTTAATTTATGTTTAAAAAAACCAATGGCTGCTATGCATGAAAAAATAAATAATGAAACGGCTCCACTATGTGTACGTACATCTATTAAAACGTCTATCCCAAAAACCATATTTTTATTACCGACCTAAATATATTTTTTTTTGGGAGAATGACATTTAACTCACAAAAGATTAAATTAATAACAGTTAGTTTTTGAGAGAGAGAGAAATTAAGAAAGGAGTTACATATATTGAATTAGGAATTATTATAAAATGCTGAGGAAGAGATTTAATCACAAAAGGAAATATAAATTTGTTATTAATTCTTAGATGGTCATTTGTTATTGTTAGTTACTCATTTTTTATTAGATTTTTTAGGTAATTAAATTTTATTTTTAGGAACTCACACTAATTCCCCAATAATGATTCAGACAATTGCAAACTAAAAATTATATTATTTGAAACTTAAACATCTTGTTTATAATTGAGACTCATGAGTTTACAGTTATTTAAATGGATATTCACAACTCGTATTTTAGAAAAGTTTGCTGAGAATATAACTGTTATTAGTTTATTATTTTGAAACTTAATTGTCATTCTCCCATAATTTTATTGAAGTTTGGTCCTTTTTCTGAACTTGATGTCTTCATTAACAAAAACAAGGAACTGAGTGTCTCAATTGTATAAAAATGAGAAAACCTAGGACATGAGAGAGATATATTGTTTACTACTTCTCCTTGGAAATTCCCTTCATCAGCTTCAACCCCATGACATGCAAAATAATTCAATCCTCTGTAAAATTAAATGAAAAGAACTTTACAGTTGGATAAGAAAGCTATGCCTCCAAAGGAAAAAAGTCCCACCATTGCCTTTTCCTCTAACAAAGGGAAAAAGAAAAGGTCATTTTTGTTTTTAAATTGAATTATCTATATTTAATATATTCACCTTAATATGTGAAGGAAAAAAGATCATATATAAAGATAATTTTTATCTCTTCATCATGCCTATCATGTTTTACTTTTATTCTGATTTGTAAGGATTTTTTTTCCTTTTTGGAAGTAAATTTTCTATATTAGAAAGGACTCAGCATGGGAAAGGGGATGGATTTCTGAATAGTTTGATTCTATGAAAAATGAAATTGTAATCATCATAAATGAACAAGAAAAGGTACTTTGCAGCTGGAGTATGCCCTGTTATAACAAAATAAGAATTAAAAGCCATAACTGTCTGTTGCTCTCAATCATCCAACGTTAGGGTCTTCCCTCATTTCCACTTTGTGTGTCTGTGTCTCATCTTCCTCCTCCTCTGTTTCATCCCCTTCTTCCCCTGTTTCTGTTAATCTCTGAGCTCTCTCAGCCTCGAAATCCCAATCCGTTCGACTCAGAACTACCAACATGGTCACTGCACAAGTCCCCTGAGCCCCCAACAGGCCAAGCCATAAGCCTTCAAAATCAAACCCAGCAAAGAAAGCTAACCAAATCGCCACAGGCATTCCCACCAGATAAAAGCTTGCCAAGTTTATATTCGCACCTACTTTTGGCCTCGCAGTGCCTCTCAGAACTCCACACCCTGTTGTTTGTGGGCAATTTCCTAGCTCACAAAGCCCAATGATTGGTAATACCATAGCCGTCAAGCTTATAATCTCTCTGTCTTTTGTGAACATGCTTGCCCAAACGTTCCTTACCATCAAAGAAAACACGAGAGCTAAGATCCCTAACATGAAGCTGCAAGATAGTCCTACAATGGCAGAGAGCTTTGCCTTTGAGGGATTCTGCGCGCCAATGTTGTTGCTGACTCTAGTGGAGACGCTGAAGCTTATGGAAGATGGGAAAATGTAAAGAAGAGATGTTGTTTGGATCAAAATACCCATGGAAGCGACGGTGGCTTTAGGATTCACCAAAAGTCCACAGAGTAAGATCATGATCTCGTACCACCACCATTCGAGGCAAACAGAGACGCAACTCGGGATCGCCAGCTCAATTAGCGACTTCCACTGCGTGAAACACTCGAAAGAGAAACCACCCCATGTTTTCTTATGAGTTCCTGAGAAAACTACGTACATAATCAAAGAAGCCACAAGGTTGAAATTGGTCCAAACACCACCTAAAGCCACGCCTTTGATTCCCAAACCAAGGTAAGAAACGAGGAAAAAATTGATGGGTATGTGAAGAAGAATGGCCAGAGCAGAACAGAGGGTGAGGGGCAGAGTAATGGATTGAGTTCGGAGGTAAATACGTAATGGGTGCAAGAGAGATTGAGCTAAAAGATCAGGAATTGAATAAGCAAGATAAGATTGAGCTCGCATGGCTATGGCTTCATCCTGTCCACACAAGAGCAGAATCTGCTTCATGTAGAGCCAAAGCAGAGAGATGGGGATAGAGGTAAAGAGAAGAAGAAGAACTGTTCTCTGCAAACAGAGTCCGAGGATGGTGAATTTCTTGGCTCCAAAAGCTTGACCGCAGATGGGTTCCATGCCGACGGCTAGGCCGGAAAGGATGGAGTAGCCGGTAATGTTGGCGAAGCCGACAGAGAGGGAGCCGCCAGCCAAGCTGAGCTCACCCAGGCGGCCAAGGAAGAGCACGGAGATCATGGAACGGCAGTAGAGGAGGAGGCCGGTGAGGATCATGGGAAGAGCAATTTGGGAAATGGAAATGAGCTCTTTGGAGATGTCAGAGAAAGTGTGAGGTTTGTGAGATTCCAAGAGTTCTGGGATGAATGGCTTCTTCATCATGTTTGGTAGGTTTAAACAAAGTTTCAAATTGAAGGGGGGAAAACAGTGCAAGGAAATGGAATTGGGAATGGGATTTTAGAGGAACAGAGGATATATTGAAGTAAGAAGAGACATAATGTGTATGAGTGTGAACAGAGAGATGAAGAAGCAGAGAGATATGAGTAGGAGGAGGGAAACGGATTGCAGAGAGCTTTATATAAAGAGAGACTACAGAGAGGGAGGGACGATTTTGGGCTTTTTGAAAATGATGAAATGATGATATACTAATACTGTGTGCTGACGACTGAGATCGATGAGTTTTTTTCCTTTAAATAAATGCTATACATAGATTTGTCCACACTGCTTGTTTAAGAAAATGATTTATATGTTAAGGAATTAGGATACACAAACAAGAGTCTGTATTTTTAACGACAAAAAGTAATTTAGAATAAAGGTGTAACTCAATATGTATATATGTTTTTATTCTGTGTCATTTTCTCCTCCTTTAAATTTCTTAAAAATCAATAATATTTTGAAAAATTCTTACACAATAAATTAAAAATTGAATCCAAAAATTATTTCCGCAAAATAATATAATTTCATAAAATCTTGGAAAGAAAATAGGAATGAACTATTTGGCATTGTATTAATTAATGTGATAAGTGGAAAAGAATATTTAAGGAAAAAAGTTTTAAAAAATTGATTAAAAGTACTTATTCAAAAATTTTATTGGTCAGGATAGGATATGAATTCAAATATTAGTGACTTTATGTCTATAAAAATATATAATATATTTCTATTCAATAAAATTCTTATATAAAAACTTTTCAATTATTTTTTCAAAAGATTTTACATAGAAATCACACAAGTATTGCCAAAAAAGGGGGAGATAGAGACAAGAGGAGAGTTATAAAACAAAGGAACCATATTGAATAGCAGCCATCGATGTGAAGCCTTGATTTGTGAGATGGTAATTATGGAAATAAGAGTATTATACAACACAGAAACTCTCTCTCTGAGGATTTTAATGGCAAGAACAAGTTGTCTGTTTAGCTGCCAGACATGTTTGGTTTAACGTAGTTGTTTAGGAGGCACCCTCAGATTCCTATGTGTTATGCTGTTGTGTACTTACTACTGTCTACTGCCCCACGCATGCTTCTTTGCTCATTATCTCTCTTTAACCACCTCAATTATATGTGCTTCTCCTATTTTAATTAAAAACATGTTTCGTTTC
Source organism: Leucaena leucocephala (assembly GCA_037074615.1). NCBI lineage: Eukaryota > Viridiplantae > Streptophyta > Magnoliopsida > Fabales > Fabaceae > Leucaena > Leucaena leucocephala. The sequence continues at coordinate 16,661,040 of CM073562.1, forward strand.
TTGTTGAAAATCATTAGAATTAAACTCATAGTCTCGACCGAAGCAGATATGCATATACTGTTTCCAATGTACAACCAAACATGCGTTTAGGGTCCTTAATCTTATACTTACTTATGCATGCTCGTATTTTCATTCATGTTATAATGTCAATGCTTGAATACAATTCTGAGAATTTAGGTCAAAATGAATTAAGAATTCGATGTTATAAAAATTAGGTCAATATATATATATATATATATATATATATATATAATATTGAAGACATTATCAAGGCTTAATAAAACACAAGCTTGAGTTTGAACATATAATTGTTGCAAGCGAAACGGCATCGAGTTTTATAGGTTGGAAAGCTATGCACAGTCAATACATTGAAGTAATTAATTATAAGTAAGTGTGGGGACATGCTTGAATAATTCCTGCATCCATCACAAGCTCAAAGCCCTAAATTCAAGATTATTATTACATTATTACGTAATGATGAAAAATCAAAAGATATGACTCTAATATGGATATTCCATAGCCATTCGCTCTATATGTGAGGTGAGATATAAAAATATAAATTGTTAGTTGAATTTGTAAACGGTTTCACTCTAATATAAAAGAGAACATAAAGTTAAATATTTAAAAGCGTATTTGTTAGAAATTATACATACGTAACCTTAGTTCATACCTGCGTAGTTTCGTATGTCGAGCCTCATGAAATGGCATTTTGCCTATGCATAGTTATCACATTTCTTTTAATAATTTTTTTTTGCAATCACATCAAATATGATGTTAATGTTTGATGGGAATGTTGTTTACTCAATGGGGACAAGGGACACAGTTCAGTTTCACAAGGGCCAAAATTTCTAAATAAAGACTTGAGATTCAAACACAATTTTGCTACATTATCTCTGACGATTGTAATCTTTTTTCTTTTTTTTTTGACCTGAGACGATTGTAATCTATTGAAGAAAAGGAATAAAGGAATGGATATTTAATTTATTGTGAAAAATTAAATCACCTTTAAGTGGAAAAATAATAAAATTTCTCAATATCCCCCATTTTCATCGTTGACTCCACTTACATTCAATATGTGTGTACGTTAAGAAAGTAATGCTTTCGTCGTTACTAAGGGCTACGTCAAAAATTGGGAACAATTTTTTTTTTAAAAAAATAAGTTTACCGGTGAAGAACCATTAGAGACATTAATTAATTAATTAACTACTTAATTAATTTGACAAGCATCAATAAGGATTGATTCTACTTTTACATAATGCTTATGTCAGATTGAAACATGTATGCAAAATAATTTTGACCGGTTGGTGCATGGCTTTTGGTCAAGAATAAAGCAAAATCTTTACATGCAACTACTACTGTTTCATATCATTTTTTTAAAAGTATTTTTTTTATTAATAAGAAAATAAAATTTTTAAAATTTTTGAACCTTAGAATATGAGTGTTGTTCTTACTTATAAATTTATTTTTCATTTTGCTTTTTTTAATTAATAATCGCTCTAGTTCGACTTGTTACCTTGTTTGCGATTACCAGCTGAGATTGTGATCCACAATCCATTTTAAAGCTAGCTATAAGAATAACATGTAATGGCCACATAGCACTTGATCAGTATAAAGCTTCACTAGTTAGAACTTTTTAGATATTGAATTTGACATATAAATGAGATATTTATATTAAAAAAAATAGTTATGAACTCCGAAACTAAATAGCTGGTAGTAGAATCTAGTAGATAATATAAAAAAAATACTGATTTAAAAACAAAATTGTGGAGCATGCATGTTTAAAGCGAGTCATACTTATTTATTTCCTATAAAGCGACCGAGTCTATTTAATTAAAAATAATTCATAGATTCATGAGGTTGTGTGAATATATGATACTAGTATTAATAATTAGGAGCTGTACAAAATTCTAAGTGTTGCTCCCCTTTTGGAGATTCGTAGGAAAGCAATTAAAGCTTTCGGTGAAGATTTGAACAATAATTCCTAAATTGATGGCTGCTAAATCTTCAAAAGTTTGAACAGCAAGATTGATGCCCCATTGGTGCCCAAATATGAGGCATTAAGTATTGCTTTGAGAGGAACACGAGGAAGAAATTGATGGCACATATCCATAAAAACTTTTCAAAATTAACAATAAACGCAGCATGATTCACAGACCAAACAGCAAGTTCAATGCCATTTATTAATTTGTTTGTCTTTTTCTCTCTCTGTCTGTGTATACTCCTATAAGTCATTTTGTTTCTTCTAACTAAGCTTAGTCCAAAATATAAGTCAAGTTTGTAATATCTAGGGCATTCAAAATTCTTTGCATGTACCTTTTAACTAATATTCAAAATTCAGCAAAGTTGCAATGCATGCAACATGTGTTTTCCGGTGCATGCGTGCATCATTCAACTCTCAATCTTCTTCTAATTTTATTTCAAACCACAGCACAATTAACAACATAAACTGCATACACGCACACAGATTTTCTTTCATATCTGTATGCAGCTGCATGAAACCAAACCAACTCTAAATAATATTCTTATTATAAGATACATGATATATATATTATAATCATTTTCAAGTATTAAAGTTACTATTAAGTTCTGCTCTACTTATTATTAAGTCTGATCTCTCTTCTTTATCTCACCTGCCAAGCGAATAAAACAAAATAAAAGCACGACGGTTTACTGATTTCCCCCCCTTTAAATCACTTGTCAAAAAGACAATGGCAACAGCAACTTTATCTTAATAAAGTGAGAATGAATTCAAAGCATAGAATTAACGAAGATTTGAATGAGTTAAACTAATATGTGGAGTTGGATGATGTTGGGGAAGCATGCATGCATGTTGAAGCCCCTTTTGAAGATATTGTAGTTTGACCATATGTTTGGTATGTATCAGTTGGGACTCTTTAAAGCAGTTCAGTGGTTGAATTTTGCTCATCAAGCGCATGCAATTTTTATAGTCTACATTTCCCTTTAAAAATTCAGTAGGTGGAATCTAGATATATAGATATCTATACTTAATCAGTGGTCATAATCATGCTTCCCCTACGTTGTACTGTTTTTTTTCCAATAAACATATTAACAACCATTAATTCATGCATGCATGAATCAATATATCCTCCTTTGTTCATATTCCATTGCACCTAGGATGTTCAAGTGACTGGATGAGACCTGGACACCCTCAGTCCCTGATCCCTATCCTGTCTAGAAAACGTGTCATAAAACTATTTCCATCCTGTCCTGGTGCTATGTCAATGCTATTACTTCCCTCTCAATTCTTTTTCCCCCACAACCCTAAATTCGGAATTCTAGTACCAAAACCTTAAACAAGGTAGTTCAAGAATATTTATCAATTATTACAATATTTCTATCTCTAACGACCCTTGAGCACTTAATATTTGGCTTTGCATTTGCCAATGAGTGGTCTTGTTTAACCCAGCAGGAATCAAAAACTAATAAAACAGGTGTAGTTTAAATGCGCATCTCGAAACTTAAAATCATGATTGTTCATAGGAGTAAACGTCCAAAAAGAATGACAATGATCAATGAACTGGTGTCCATAGTTTTCCTAGGTAGACGATAAGGTTGGAGGAAAATTCGGTACTCTGTATAAATTTGTTCACACAATATATATACATATTGTACTTGGTTTAAGGTCTATGTCAAATATTTTAGTTGAAGACTGAGATATTATCGAAAGATTTAACTTCAGTATGAGGTGTTGCTGTCGATCGTTTTAAAATTGAACTTTTTAATGTATAATATATGTCGTTTGGTTTTACTAAGACAACTTTGAAAAAAGAGGATGTTACGATAAATTCGTCTTTTGACTTTGTCATCTTCATTAAAGCCACTTTTTATGCCCATTTTGTTGTCTTTTTTCTTCTCTGGGAGAAAGAATTGAAGCCATTCTCATTTGTTTGTTATTTATAATAGCGACATAGAGGTCGACCGTGTGAATTACAAGATTCCAGATCGCAATTATCTCATCGAAATTATTTCATTTCAATATCCAAATTACGACATTTAATTTCATCACATAAGAAAAATAATTGACCAAATACCCATAAAAGAATCCTCCAGAAATATTTTCTTTTTGAAATCATTCATCCCGTCAATTTTTTTTTTCATTTCCGTTGCAGATCGAGGAATCAAACTGTTTTTATATTATTGTATTGATAATCTAACTAAATGTGGGACCAAATTAATAATGATTTGTCGTTCATACAGGGAAAACGCAGAAGCCACCAGGCGAGACATTTTTGTTGGATGACATCACTGATTACTCAAAATTTTGTCCTTTATTAGGGTTTAATAATGATATTTAGGTTTGTTAATTATATACTCTAGCTTGATATAGACGCAGTTTTTTTTTTTTGCTTTTGCTGTCAGGATTTTTTTTGTATATATTATTAAAATTTCAAAATCGATGACCTGACCTTATATCAAGATTAGTAATTACCAGGATTGAGCATTTATTTAATTAGAAGTTAAACCACATTGCTAGAACTAATTATGGATTCGACCAGCTCTTGCACCACCAAAAAGGAAGACCTCTTTCTATATTTGAATTTGAGAATGCGTATGAACTTACGTTAGGGAGACCGACAAAGCCAACTTCATATTAAACAATTATGCTACGTAATCTTTACTTTGTTTGCCACGTGAGTTATCACAACAATTTTCAAATGTATTTATATATATATATATATATTAATTACTAGATCACTAAGTTTCTAGAAGCATAAGGTGTGTGTGCGAGTGTGTGTGTGTGTGTGAGTGTGTGTATGAAAATTAAAGAAGCATTGGAAGGTATTAATGTGACAATGAATTTTAGTGGTCCAGTTTTGGTATCTGGATGGATTTATGAGGCCACGTATCTTTCTGATTCCTAAATTAATCAGAGAGTGGTTCTATTTGGTCTTACCATGATGATGAGAACCTGAGTGGTATCTCTTTAAAAATTTATTCGGTTAATGCGTTTCCCTTTTCACCAATCAGAGACTACTTCTATACTCCTATTAAATGCACTGTAATTCGTTCAGCTTGTGTAAATATAGAATATTAGCGAAAGAATGTCATGAAAATTAGGTAAATACCAGAAAGATAATGTATAGAACGTTAACTTTTTGTTTGCTTTATTATTTTATATGGCCCTTGTGATCATATATTTATATTGCTGATCAAGAAATTAAAGTTAGTTAGGTAAATAATTGAACGACAACGATCATATATACAAATTATAAAAGCTGCTTCAAAATGGTTGAGAAAACTATTGGACATTGAAATGTGGCTCATTTATTCTTTGGAACTCCGAAGGTTAGGTCTGGAGAACATGGTTGCCACATATATCAGATTACTGAATTTTATCTATTTGGATTATATATTGTGATTATAAGTATAATCGGGGGAGCATCTCAAGAAATAAAAGTCTTAATTAAGAGAGAAACAATGAGAAAATATACATAAATCAAAACTTTAAGACAATGAATTTATGTATTTTGTTACTCGTATAAATACTTCTCTTATATTTAATATATGAATTAATTAAAATATTTATTTTGATAATAAATATAAGATATATTTTTTATATTTATTAATTTTTTTAAATTTTTTATTATATTTATATTTTTTAATAATAATTAAATAAGAGATGGATAAAAAAATTTAAAAATATTATTAGAGTATTTTAAAAATAATATACTATATTAATTAAATTAGTTAAATAAATATGACGCCCTACTTAATTCGCTTTCCCACGTCAAGTCAGAACTCGTACACTTCACATTCCAAAACAAGTTGATCATCTCATGATGAGCATAAACATATTTACTAAATTTGAATGGTTTCACTTCTTCTTCTTTTTTCCGATAATACGTTTAGAGAATGTAAAGGTGGAACTTGTGTATTAAAAAGTAGTGTGAATTGCAATTATGTCTTGAGTGTCCAACAAGCAATGAAAGTGATTAGAGTGACAACTCATTAATTAGGACGCTTTGAGCTTTTTGTTTTACACCTTATTTAACTTTCCTCCGGTCTCTCATATATTTTACATATGCAAATTAAATTAATATGAATTAATATAAATGAAAAACATTCATTTTCATGTTAATATAAAATTGTGAAGAGCTATATATATATATATATACATACTATTAATTGGTGAATAGTAATGAATATATGAATGGGAAAAGTTTGAAAACAGACTTATTTTATAATATAAAATATCAACATTTTGAAAGTAATTTCTGTCAGTTAATTAAAATTTTATTGTGTTCCATTTAAAATAATTTTAAAATTCAAAATCTTCTGTAATAAATACTTGTCATGGTTATATATAGAGTTTGCGATTCATCATGGGAACAAGAGGGTGAAAGGGTGTAGAAGGCAATTAAGTTTGAACTAAAGCATGTTCTAAAATTTGACTGATATTAATATTATTTAGAAAGAATGGAAACTTCACTTTATCCTTAGATTGTAAGTAAATTCAACTATTTTTTTAAAAAAATTGTAACAAAAAAAAAGTTTGAACTAAAACACAGCTCACCCTGCCCGATATTAGTATCACTTAAGAAGGAGATTTCGCCTTATTCTTATATCATAGGTAAGTCTAATTCCTTTCTAAAAAATTTTATAACAAAAAAAAATTTGAACCAAAGCACAACTTTTTCTTTAATATAAAGGAGGAAGAAGATATATACAAGACAAAATATAATAATTATCCTCATTATTTTATTGTTTAGGGAAGGATGTAAAAGATAACCAAAAAGAAATGTAAAAATTAAGCTAGTTTAATTATTGGCTAATTAGAGATCAAGGTTTTGATGATCGTGCTTTTGAAGATAAACACTTTTGTTGATACAAAAACTTGTTCTCATTTTGCCTTATCTTTTCAAGTCTTTATTGCTGGTATTCATATTCATATTATGCCTAATTAAGCTGATTACATCATCACAATCTGCTTTATGGTTCAGATTTGAATGTAAACGTTAATCACAAAAGTTTGCCTAAATTTTTTGTTGGTATAAAATTTTTTAGAAAGGTGTTAGGTTTACTCATTATTTAAGAGTAAAGTGAAGTTTCATTTTCTTTTAGACGATATTAATATTAGGTAAAATGAGTAGTCAATTATCTTCAAATATAAATATAGGTATCTAAGAACTAGGATGTCTTCCTAAACACTGTGATTAGAACCATAATAAAATAATATTCTCTAATAATCAAATACGTTCTAAATGATTACATATCTTAATTTTTTGTTACCTAAACTCACATTATATGGATAAAAGTTTGCGTAAAATGAACACAAAGTTAAGACGAAAGGTATCATTTTTTATTGGTCTAACACTTGTCTAGCGAGTATTTAAAAAAAAAAAAAAAGAAATAAAACTATACATTTTTCATGTCAAATAATTTTCTTGTAAACGTTTTTTTATGCATGCTACCTTTTTTTGGTTCAAAATAAACTTTTTGAACGCAATTCAAATATGTAATTTTTAGAATCAAACCAAAAAATATTTCAATATAAAAAAAATGCATGAATACATAATGTTCTTAAATGTAATTTATGTTAGTCGAGTATTTGTTGTCATCCTTTGCATCACAAAACTTTTATAAAGCTATATTCACATTTTATTGACGCAGGGAAAGTGCAATTATTCTATGAAGTATATTATTTTGAATTATCAATTAAAATTTTTTATATTTTGGATTTATGAATTACTAGTAATTATGATTTGAGACAGAAATGAAGGGTAGTAGCGAAGGCCGTTGGAGAGCCAAAATTGGGGCGAAACAGGATAAGTATGGGAGGGACACGTGTTGGGAATCTAAGGGGACCGAATGAAACGTACTGAGCGGTGGAGGGCCGCAGCTGTGGCGAGAACTGGTCGTTGGGAGACAGGGCGCCGCAACAGGATTGAGACGCGTGTCACATGGGGACGAAGCTCTACCCGAATCGTACGGTGGGCGTTTTTGTCTAAAAGAAATGGGTCCCATCTAGCCGGTGTTCCCTTTTACGTGACAGTTGTGATGGTGATATGTGAGGTAGAATATAATACCACATTTTCATACTTTTATATTTTATTTTTTATTTTTTATGAAAAATAGGTCTCTTGTTAATTTATTTTTAAATTGGATTTCCATTTTCCTCCAACTGAAAAAGAAAAAGAAAAAGGTGGGGATAAATAGAAGATTAACATATCTGGGGACCGGGAAAGCGAAAGCAACGAAGAGGGCCCGGCCCTTATCTGACCCACTTGGGCTCCTGATGTTTATAGACCGGGCCCTAACTATTGTCCTTCCTCATCCTATCCACTGTTCCTCTATCTCTATTCTCTAAAAAATAAGCCTTACCCATTAAATAGAATCGACTATATAAATTATACTACGCCATTATACTCTATAAAAAACAAAATTTTTAAATAGATTATTAACTAAAATCCCACTCAATGACTTCGTTAAACATTCTTTTTAACTTTTCTCTACTCCTAACTGAAATTCATACTATTTAATCTACCTTCCTTACTTACACATCCCTAAGCATTAAACTACATTATAAATTTGTTGTTTTGCACAAAAGCCCCAGTTAATTATTTTATGCAAATTTAAAAATTAGTGAAAATTAATTATTTCATGTAAAATAACTAATGAGGACCAATGGGGAGCTAAATTAACCACAACAAAACAATGCATGTTGTGCCCAAAAAGCAGGGGGTATTATTTTCTAGGCGCAGAAGGACTTTGAGATGAATTTATGAGCTGAATAACATGAATAAAAAAGGAGGTTCAGTTTCTAGTCTCGCCTATAAACTAAATTATACAATTCATGAAAACTACAAGTTCTAGTGCTTTCTTGCATCTACATTATCATATTACTCAAACTAAATTCAGTTATATTCTGCGAACCATTCATTGCAAACAGTTTTCACTCCCCTATTTTGCTTCCGAGACCAAGATATCATCATTCTTCAGCAGCAGGAGAATGGCTGGCATTTTGGGCGATGAACATGCAGCAAGAGAAAAACAATATAATTAAACAAGGTTCAAGAATAATATATTAGAATAACACAAACTCTCAGCAATGGTTTTTGTTTCACAAACCTGCGGTATGTTTCATTCATGGGACTTTCAGGAGCATCATCATGGTTAGCATTGTCCTTTGGCTCAGGCATGGAATTTGGGCGATTTTCATCACCATCACCATTGTAAGGACTAGAATCGCCTCTTGCGTCAGGACTACTTATAGAGCCGTGACCATTTTCAGGGCTAACCCTCTTCCTATAGGAAGGACTTTGATCGGAACCACCATTTTGAGGGCTTACCATCTCTCTTCCATTAGGACTTTGGGAGTGAGAATTGCCACGGTCAGTTCTAACTGGTTCTTTATGATCAGGACTATGGCTAGAGCCACGAACAGGGTCAGAACCATCCCTCTCTCTTCTATATGGACTACGGCTCCTGTGATTATAATCAGGGCTACCTCTCTCAATCTGTTGGGAACTTCGACTGCGGCTATGACCATAGTCAGGGCTGCTCTTTTCTCTCCTATATGGGCTAGAGCCATCGCCATAATCAGGGCTGCTTTTCTCTCTCCTATATGGGCTAGTGCCACGGCCATAATCAGGGCTTCCTCTTTCTCGGCGATAAGGACTGGGTGATCGCCTTCTATCATAGCCTACATCACGTGGACGATCATGACTTCTATCAGGACTATATGCATTCCTCTTGTTGTCGTCATTCTCTGCAGCAAATTCAACTGTGATAACCCGATCCAGTAACTTGCTACACAAAAGAATTTCAACAGAAATCATTATGAGTATCATTGCAGAGGTTAACCAATTACAAATATACAGGGAAAAAAGCAGAATAAAACAAATCTAAGAGTTGGACAAGTCCATCACGACAACATCAATTATTTTTCATCAAAAGTGATGCCACCACTATCTTGACCAAGAAAACTTTTCTAAACACATCCAAATCTTACCATGGAGCGGGTTGAATGACAAGGAAATTACAAGAAACAAGAATATCTTACACTGAAACAGCACAATTAAGGTTATAAAATTAGGTGCTTCTGACGTGAAGCAAGTTTGCAAAGCCAGAGATCTACCTCATATTTGTAGCTTCCAATGCTTTGATGGCATCATCATATGACTCATACTGGACAAATGCAAAATTCCTTCTAATCCTCACACTAACTATCTTGCCATATGGCTCAAAGTGCCTCTCCAAATCCCTAGTCCTGGTATGATATGTATCAAAATTGATAACAAACAAAGTCTTTGATGGCCTTGAATTTGCTGAAGGTCTTCTCGAACTACCAGTACCAGGCCTTCTAATGCCACGTTCATTCTACAACAAATCACAAATTATTTAAAACAAGGTGATGACATCTTTATAAGTAACTGATCTCATTTACAATAACAATATTTGCCTTACTTTTGTCCATTCCACACGAAGTCTGCGTCCCTTTCGACCAAATTCTACCTGATCAAGTGCACGAATTGCATCCTCAGCATCTCTCTCATCTTCCATATAGATGAAGGCAAACCCTACAACCAACAAATTTTTTACAATAAAAAGACAGTTCTCCCTAATCGTGAAGCAGAAAGGAGAAATTGGGCGAATAGCCATCTGTAAAAGAACACTTTGCTTATAATGCAGCAACTCACCATTGGGCAGTACACAAACCATCTCTACACTTCACCCGTAATTAAAATTTTGGTAAACCTCCCTATTTCTACAAACTAATTTGACTAGAAAAATTAGCAACAGACCTTGAGTAATGAACAAATGGATGTCAAGAACAAGAATCCAAAAGTGTGGGTCTCATGGTGGGGTCAATGGAAATAGAGTGACATCTTCATTTATTCTGCTGCCTCTGCAGTGAGGTCGGGAATATTTCAACCTTCAAACATGTCTGATAAATTGAAGGCTGGGCAAAAGGCATGAAAAATGGAAGGCAAATGTGACTGAGGTAAAACATGGTACGGTGGTGCCACTTGAGACCAAATTGAATCTTCTTTAGGAAAAGAAGATGTGCATCACAGACATGATACATATTCCGAAAAGCTGATCCATTAGCCTGGAAGAGTATGGGTATGCCAAAATAATCCTGCGCCAAAGAAAATGTTGAGTATTGGGGTTCCATGCTTAAAAAAAATAAGCTTTTATCTTTTTCTTAAAGATATCTCTTGAACGCCCCCACAAATGCTCAACAATGTGCTGCGCATCAGAGTCCAAATCTTCAGAATGAATCTCAACTGGGAGGTGAAGCTCGCTGGGATACAAGTCATGATGACACTATGCTGACACTCCACGGTAGCAATGTGATTTAATGTCTGTCAGCCGGATGTGCAAGTTACATAGTTTTTTATTCTTTTCCAAAATTAACCTAGCATTCTTTCTTGATTACAGGCCACATAGACTGATATATAATTAATCTTTATAGTGATAGATTTACACGTTCAAGATAATGCATAATAGCTCATTTTATATTCTAAAAATTCAGACTCAACTATATTAGAGTTAAACAATCCCCAATTGTGATCCGATCCCACAACAAATGATCCAATAGTGAGGGAGAAGATAAAATTAACACAGATATCTAATCAAGTCCCTAAATTCCCTTAAATGGGCACTTCTTCAACACAAGGCTAGACAGTAACTATATTCTTGCCTCGTCGGTGTAATACTTTGGATTGAATTAAACATCGGAAAGGTTCAGTATAAATTGTATATTAGACGATTATTGAATAGAATAAACTTGCTGGTCCATCAAAGAAAGAATTCACTTAACGTTGGTTCACCAGACCAAAAGTGCCTGCTTCATGTATAAACAGAACCCAAAACACCCAATTTCAACCTCAAGCATCAAAGCCATGATAACCTTTTCAAAGAAAGAGCTTTAGAAATCAGACTAGGAAAATATTTATCTTAAAATGCACAGAGGTCAAAGAAATGCTTACCGGATTTCATATCCACCCTATCAACCTTTCCATATCTTTTAAACAGCCGCTCCAGATCAGGCTGCCGAGCATCATACTCAAAGTTTCCACAAAAGATAGACCTCATTTTCCCTGAAGACAACTTTTTAGAAACCTACCACCCTTATTGTACACAGTGCAAAATTGAACAGACCTAATTGTCAAATTAAGAAGCATTCTTAAGTAGGGGCATTAATTGTCATTAAAAGAAGTACTATATATAATATGCGAAGAGCATGCATAAAATTTGAATAAGGATTGAAAATCTACATATTCAGCAATAATTGAAAGAGCGGGTCCTTGAACAAATGAAAAACCGAGAAGCCTAAAAATTAGCATCCTGCTTGCTACAAATAAAATTCCCCGAATCCATACCACCCCCAACCCTATTTTTTCCTCTAAATGAAACGAAAATCCATACCCCGATATTAAACCCCATCAAAGAATTTTTTTTTTTTTTTTGGGGTGGGGGGGGGGGGGGGTTTGTGGTTGGGGGGAAGTTCTAACATGATATAGAAAAATAAAGTAAATGAGACAAAAGAAACTTACCTTTCTGAACAGATTAGCCGAGAGAGTTATCAGATCTACAAAAAAAAACAAAATAGAAAAACATTCAGCTCTAATAAAATCCAAGAATCTATCAGATGAAAGAGCCGCTATTCAATAGGCAAGAAAAAATATGAAATCTTGAATACAATTCAGCTAAAGAATAAACCAAGATTCGGGCATCTGGGGGAAATTACTCAAAAACAAGTTTCTACCTTTCTGAGCCGGATCCTTGCCGCCACTGATTCGCTATCTTTCCTTTGGAAGGAAAGGAGATATGGATCTGTAAAAGTCTTCAGTCCGTAAGCTTTAAAGAGAAGAAGACAGTGGTTTTTTATTTATTTTTGGGCCAGAGAAGAAGACGGGTTATAATTGATGGAATTCCCCATATTTCTTTAATTTGCGGAAGTAGCCCTCCTCACTCTTTTTAAGTTTTATCCTATCAAATATCAATAATGGGAATTTATTTTTGTTCATTTTTTTATTATTCAGTCTATTATAATTTTATTCTAACTATATTTATATTTGATCCGTATTATATATTTAACTATAGTAGATAAATCTCTTAATATAAATTTTTTATATATACTAAAATTTAAACTTAAGATCTTATTTAAATGATTCTGATTTATTTATCACTCAGAGTATAGTACTTTTGTTTATAAATATTCATTAATATTAATCAAATCTTGCGCAGCCGTTTATTATTGGGCTTTTGGATTTTGTTAATTGGATACATCTCGAGGCCAGGGAAGCCCATTCCTTCACAAGCCCATTAATATAAATTTTTTATATATATTAAAATTTAAATTTAAAATCTTATTTAAATGATTCTGATTTATTTATCACTCGGAGTATAGTACTTTTGTTCATAAATATTCATTAATATTAATCAAATCTCGCGCAGCTGTTTATTATTGGGCTTTTGGATTTTGTTAATTGGATACATCTCGAGGCCAGGGAAGCCCATTCCTTCACAAGCCCATTGTACCAACTCAATACCGTATGCTTTTTTTTATATATATATAATTGAATCAAAAATCAACTTGAGAGTTAGCACAAATAATAAAAATGAACTCATATCCTATAAAAATATAAGTTTAATTTCAGTTTCTGTCGTGAAAGCTCCTTTAGTAGGTGATCATGTAAGTCCCCTATAAACTCTCTAAACCCTAAGACTATACTTTAGCTTTGATAGTACCAAATCTACCTAAACTTTTTTGTATCCAAAAAAAGACTATCAACCATTAATGCCCCAGTGAGAGTTGGCACATATGGTAAGGAACTAGCTTGTGTACCACAAGGACACGAGTTCAATTCCTACTGTTGTTGTAAAGACTCCTTTAGTATGTAATATCGTAAGTTACTTGTAAGCGTTCTCTAAGCCTTGAAGCTAGGGTTGTGCAAATTTTCCCGTCCTGGGTTGTCCTTATCTGGTCCCGGGCAATTTGGGACGGGATGCGTCTCAGTCAGGCCCTCGAGATTTCCTTTCTGTCCCAAATATTTTTTTTAAATAAAAAATATTTTTATTTTAATATTTTTTATAAAAAATAGAAATAGAAAATGGTATTGGTTATATCATATTATTTATTATATGATTGTATTTTTTTCTTCCTTATATATATTTGTTTCTTTACAGATGAAGTAGTAACTTCGGTCGGTGAAGTGAAAAAATTGAAAAAGTAATAGTATTTGTAGTATAATTAAAGGTATTTATTATTTTAAGTTGGTAATCATAATAAAGACAATTTAATTTCTTCTATTATTTTTTATATTTTTATTATATGTTACTAATAGATAAGATATACATAAAATATCTAATAGTATAATTTTCTTTTAAAATAGGATTCGGGAATTCTCGAACTCGTCCCGTCCCAATCCCAAAAGGACTGGGACATACATGGGATGGGATAGGACCGGGATAGGGTTGTCCTGATCCCATCCCGTCCCGTGCCCACCCCTATTTGGAGCTGTACCCTGACCTTAATAGGGGACCGATACTCAACTCACCTATTTTTTTTTGTAAAAAAACTATTAAGGCCAATGATGGTTGGTATAAATAGTAAGAAACAAACTCGTATATCATAAGAACACGAGTTTAATTCTTAATGCCATCATGAGGGCTCATTTGATAGACAATTTCATAAATTTCCTATAAGCACTATGTGAGCCATATGGTTGTGTTTAGTCTTGATGAAAAACCGGTGTCGAAACTACCTACAATTTTTTATATAAAAAAACTATCAACTATTAATCTGTAGCAAAAAAAATATCAACTATTAATCATCACCAATCATTAATTTTACTCTTTAAAATTTTGTAATACACAGTTCAATTAAAAATTGAATCTAAGTTGACTAATTTCAGTATTTTCAATTCATCTGTCGCAACCAATAATTCTAATCTATGATCCTACTTTAAACTTTGAAAGATTTTGAATCCACAATAATAGTAATTAATCAATATTAATAAAGATTCATAATAATCATAAAATAATTTGATTTTTAAAAATTTTTAAACTCCATGATAATAATTGATGAGTAATCCCATTAATTATTTTTATTATATTTTAAATTTAATAAATATAATAGTAATTAATAATAGTTATAAATAATTAATTAATTATAACCTATTTTTTTCACTCCCTATGCAACGTACGAGGGAGAAATCTCTTGTTAAAACTTAAAAATGATTAAGAGCAATAGAGATTAGATCTAACAGAAAAAGCTAGTCCTTAACAATATGATGAACTAAAATTTAAGTCTCTATTGGGAGGTGCCTATATTTAGTTATTATAGTGTTTTAAACATGATTATTGTCTCCAATAAAAAGATATTTATACTTAAAAAAAAGTAAGGATTATCCGCTCTTAAACAAGGCTTTAGCGAGCTTTGTGTAGGTAGAAGGTCATATAATTTCATTTTCTAAAAGAACAACCTTCAACAAAATAATTATTCGGATATTTAATTACTCTACAGAGAAGAAACATTTCTCCAACTAATTAATTTATGGGTAGAAATATCTCTTCAGACTCTAATTGAACCAATGATTTGGAGTTGGGGAACTAATATGTGATGGCATAATAACATCCAAGTTAATTGGGTTGGTGAGCTTCAGTTTGTGGGATTTGAGACTTGTGGGAAGCAATAAAGAGCTTGCGACTTCAAGAATTATTTTTTATTTTATGTGAGGAGAAATATTATTAATTAATAAATACATGCATAATATTGTTATACAGGGTGAAGATTTATATTGATTTTTTCAAATTAATGAATTACCTGAAGAATTCTCCCAACTCTGCTACCGCCATACCCACAAAGATTTTCACAATATCGTTTTCATTTACAGTAGGGAATCTGAACTCAAATCGGTGTATATATATAGAAGAAAATAAAGGGGGCAATTTGAATGATTATTAGTTACTACTTGCTAATATGATTACCATGAGATTAGAGGTTTCATCATTCATGCACTAGCTAGCTGGTTATTAATGAATTTTTTGAGATAAAGCTCTGATTTATTCAAATGGCAAACTCAAATTACTAATAAGTTCAACAAATGAAATCTAAACCTGACCCTTGAGCCCTTATCCACTCCTCACCCATCACTTGAGGACTAGTGCTTCAAGATATATATGTTTATAGAATGAATATCAATCGTTCACGATGATATTTTCTACTCCTCCTATCTAGACCTGGTTGAGAAGTTAATATTAATCTTAAATATAAAATATATTTTTTATATTTATTAATTTTTTTCTAAATTACTACTATTTACTCCTTCAAACCATAAAATGAGAGAATTAAAGAAAAATATTAGAATGTTTTAAAAAAATAAGTTATATCAATTAACTAAATAAATTTTATTAATTTAATAAAATTAGTTAAATATATTATATATTAAGTATTATATACACACGCGTGTGTTGTTACTTAATTATAAACTGTTCATTCATGTGCCACACACACACACACATATATATATATAGAGCTAGTTTATATCTATATCATATCATATATAAAACAAAGGTTTCCACAGACAATATCTAAAAGCACAACACCATGCCACTCCAAGATTTATACATTTTTTGTTCAGAGTTGGCAGGGTTGACTCACAAGGCTACACTATTTTATCATCTCAACTACACACACACACACAGTTTTTTTTTTTATTTTGGACCGCTACGGGTTCAATTAACTAGCTAGTAAATAAAAGTTTTTTTAAAATAAAGCCTAATAAGACCTATTTATTATGTCCACGATTTGCATCAGGTTCATGATTCTTGACAGAAGCATGCTTTGTCATCACTTCTGGCTGGGGTCTGCAGCATCGAACAAGGTTTCAATGAGATCCATGTCCCAATCCTGCATCAAAATTGAATCCAAATCCATATGATTAGATTGCATTTTCCTAATTAGAGTCATTAATTAATTGATCTAATTAACAAACAAATCTTTCATAAGATGGCTTGCCTGCTCTTGAGGAGCTGGGTTTCCTGCCGATGAAGAATTAGCCTGCTCCGCCAAGAGCATGTCCAATAGTTCCAAGTTTGTGGATGTATCGTTCCTCGCCACCTTCAGAGATCACATCCCAATCGTAAGAGTAGAGATATGGGTAACTAAACAAAAATTCTCTCTTTTAAACTGGCTTCAGATTTCTTCTACAGTGACTGAAAATTCTGATTGCTTATTATGACATTGTTCACCCGAAAAAGGAACAGCGCACAATTATAAAGTTAGGCTAACCAAATTAGGGTTTTCACTGGTGCAAGATGAGGACTTGTCATTGTCAAGAAGAACACTGACGCTTCTTTCATTTGTTTGAGAGCCCACATGACCACCATCTTCCTGCAACTGTTGCAATCAATATATAAAGTTGGATTAGTATATGTTAATTTTAATTAATTTATAACCTCGAGACATGAGAATGACTAAGAAGGTGTTGAGATTAACTTTTTGGGAGCGTAAGTATGTGAGAGCAGTTTAAGATAAAAATGTTCCTGAAACCATGGTTTGGGGGTTCCCAAACAGGCCTAAATGCGATATGCCTTTGGTCACACACACATATATATATCATATTTAACACAGTACATTCAACCCATTCACACAACTCAACCATAAAGTAGAAGTAAGCCAAATGTTGAAAATATATAATAATAAAGCAACAAACATATACCAGCTCAATGTAGTCTTCAATATTGAAGGAGCTAAGAATGTCAGAACTTGAACGTACACCATCACGAGGGCTCTTTGCAGTCTGATTTGAGACAACCAAGAAACCACAATCAATATTATAATTAATAAATACACCATAACCTAGCCTTCTTGCAGGTTGCAGCCAAAAGAGTCAAGCTTAATCCCGCATAATATTTACTATTGTCTTCTACTACTGCAAATTAATGTGTGTTTTTACATACCTCATCAAGAAGAACCATATCGTCTAACATGAGGAAAAGTTCGTTAAGATCATCCATTTCGGCAGCTTCCTGCTGATTCACTGAAGTGACAGCATTCCTAGTACCATTAATTGATTGCTGAGGCAAAGATGGCAGACTCACAAGTGAGGATGAGACAGGCACAATTGCATTATTTGAAGCATTCCCATTACTGCTATGAACTGTATAACCAACATTCTGAACTCCATTCAACGCAACAACTGTAAGAGAACCGTTTTTGTTGTTGTTCAGTTGAGTTCCATAGCGGTTATTATAGTGAGTACTAGGATTTGGTTGGAAGCCACAGCTTCCATAAGACACTGTCGTCCCACCGTTATTATTGTTGTTCATCAGTTGAGTTCCATGGTGGTTATTATAATATATCCCAGGACTTGGTTGCCGGCAAGAGCTTACATAAGGC
Organism: Leucaena leucocephala; assembly: GCA_037074615.1. Classification (NCBI taxonomy): domain Eukaryota; kingdom Viridiplantae; phylum Streptophyta; class Magnoliopsida; order Fabales; family Fabaceae; genus Leucaena; species Leucaena leucocephala. Next base: position 16,679,416 of record CM073562.1, read on the forward strand.
ACTAACATCCCATGTTTGTTATTATTATTATAATGATTAGTTGGACCATAATTGAAGCTTCTGTTGTTCCCCACCAGTGAGGGATTGGAATAGTTACTCATCAAACCATTATTTGCAGGAGTCATGAACCCTCCTCCATTTACGATAGCGCGATGAAGATTATGATAATGGGGCTGTTGGAAGTTTCCGTAAGTATGATTGGTCCCACCATGGTAGTTTGGTGGGGCCAGTCTGGTTTGATTGGCGAGAAATGGTCTAGTTGTTGGAGGATTTTGAGGAATCTGGGGATTTCCGTAAGTACTGTAAGGTTGATGATAATAACTAATTTCATGAAAACGAGTGAGTCTTTTTTGGATGTCTCTGATGAGATCTGTGGGAAGCCCCATAGCAAACCTTGAACTCAAAGCTCTCTCAGGTAATCCCTCAAGGATTCCTTTCTCTGCAATTCTCTTCAGAAACAAGCGATACTTCTGCAACATTCATGTAAATCACCTAATTAATCTTCTTCTTCTCTCGTTCGAAATTGAGTTAGAAATAGGGCAAAAAATGCACTGTTGAAGAGATATAATACTTGTACTATTTTTACTTAAGAAGAAGCAAACCTGCAAATGACTGGCAACATTTTCTCTGGTCAAACCTGGCACGTTCATGATCTCAAGAATCTTGGTTGGAACAGCCTCTGTATATATGAAGAGTAGTTAAAGATGGAAAATTCCAAATTAAAACCATAATTATAAAAAGTAATTAACATTGAAAAATGCTGTCTTATTTGGGAATAAGGATAAGAATACTGACTGTCCATGCCAAGGTGCCTTAAGGCCAACAAGAAGCGACTGTGAAGATTAACAGTCCAGGAAATCTTGGACCTCTTTGGACCACAGAATACGAGTTCTTGATTATCTACCGCCTCGCTACGTTTTCTGGCTCCGTACTTCTTCCTTTGCTTTTTAGGCGATGTTGAATTCTGTGTAGAGGCTATGTTAACTGCTGGTGGTGATGATGAGTCTCCTTCTTCTTCTTCGCTTACTGATACAATTTTGCCATTCTCAAATCTAAGTTTCTCTCTCCTGCCAGCCACAGCATACTGCCACACATCTCTCAAGTCCTCTCTTCGAACTGGTTTCACTAAGCAAAACGCTGCTCCTTGCTCTAAACTCTTGGACATCACACTCTTCCTCCCATCTGCAGACATAACTGCACATATCCATAGATTCAGAAGCTATAATTATGTTTAGCTTGTTAATACATAAACCCTAACCCTAGCTTGCCATCTTTCATTCAAACGCAAGTGTATTATATGAACAAAGTTTGAGATGGTACTTAATGAGTTCTGTGATATATATATAGACTTACTGATGACTGGAAGATGGAATTTGCTTTTGACACGCTTTTGGAGCTCAAATCCATTCATTCCTCGAATGTTAAGGTCGGTGATGACGAGGTCGAAGAAGCCTCTGAATTTCCTGAGAGTCTTCAAAGCTTCATAACCACTTGCAGCAGTTGCAACTGAAGTTTCCCAGAGCAAATCCTTTATCAATATTATAATTGAAGTAAACTATAACAGGGGCAAAAATAAACAGTGGAGAGGATGTGAAATGAAATGAAATGGGAAAAAAAGGGGGATGTCAAATTCTACTTGTTGTATTTTTAATTACTTTAAAAAAAAGAATAATAATGAGTGGGTATATACGAATAATGAGGAATGAGCTACCAAAAAAAAGAATACAAAAGATTAAGGTGATCTTTCTGTTGATATGAAAATTAAAGGAAAGATCTGGAAAATCTAACATCATTGTAAAATGATCTAAAGAGACCATCATTAAGGGAAGAAGGTTGTGGATGATGAAAGAACAACACATATAATTGGCTATTTGCAAGAGCAAACAATAACAAAAGAATTAAATTATCTAGCCTTATGTTTTGAATTCTGGGACATCTTTGATTTGTGTGATGCATATAATGTCAAGTCTTGAACTTAACTCATGATGACAAAACAACACAGAAAAATAACACGAAGAAGAAATGACACACATTTGTCTTACTGAATGATAATTAAAGCTAATTGCTGAAACTCCATTTCTCTCACTTGTTTTTAATTCTATAATATATTATTTTAATGATTTTTAACCTTAATATATATATATATATGTATATTATATAATTTTATTTTAATCCGAGAAGATAGAAGAAACTGAAATGAAGTAAAGTAATTACAGCTTTACAGGCACAAACACCAAAGTGAGAAGAAATAAAACTCATCCTTAAAGGAGTCACATGATACACACTCCTTGAAGAATTAATTGAAGATCAAGGTTTTCGTTATAAAACCCAATCAATCACAATTAACTTTACCAAAATAAGTTTGATAACATGACAAGATAGAACCTCGCAAGCAGAAAGGGACATATAGGATCATGCGATAATATTTTTTGATAAGGAAAAAAGAGATAGAGAAGGAGATCAATGAGCCTGAAACAAAACTCAGGTGTTAGTCAAAGATAATCTCAATTTAATCAAACAGTAGGTAGTTTCACGAAGTGAAAATTAAGAAACCTTTGTAGTCCCATGATCGGAGAAAAGCAGCGTTGACGGAGAGAGTGGTGGCATCATCGTCGACAACCAAGACAGCGATGTCGAGTCTCTCGCAGTCGGAAACCTCATGAGAAGCAGCCATTGATGTCTCTCTGCAGAAACCTGAATTAATCCTCAGACAGATCGGAAAACAACTGGTTGCTACAGTCACTGTGGGCGAAAATCAGAGAGAGATGTGTCTCCTTTTATAATGCCTTAGCAGTGTAGTGGAAGGCGATGTGCTCAGACAACTTCTTACATTTGGCACTTTTGCTTCTTCATGTCATGTATCCTTTTTTTTCCCTGCAGAACCTATCCTTTTTTTTTTGTTTCTAGAAACTCTTCCTTTCTGGTCTGGCTTTGAGTTTATCCTTTTATTTTCCTTTTGAAAAGAATAATATTCAGTTTAAATTTTGAGCCTGATGCTCTTTTGGAAGGGAAAAAACATTTTACCAAGGTAAATGCAATATTTAGTTTGGAAGGGATAATCCACCAATTAAGATTTGAATAGAAGTGTTTATATTTAGAGTCCGACAATATTTTTAAAAAAAATTATGAGGATACCTATATTTAATAAAAAAAGTTCTGAATAATTAATGATAAAAAATCTAGAATAAAAACACAATATTTATTACTTCTTACCTCTTTTTACTTGGGTTCTTTCTTTAGAAGATTTGGTAATATTCTCTTTTTCACCGTGCTTCTTTAAGACAAATTTTTTACCTTTAATGAAAATATTATAGATAATCTTTCTTTCCATTTTAATTCTAGACATGTTGAACCCTGTTTAAACTGGATTGTGATAATTAAACAATGGAGCTGCTATATATATATGAATATATATATTGCTAAATAATTTTAACATGCTTAAATTAATATGCTTAAATGTCCATTAAAAAGAGGTATTAATAATATGAGCGATTTTGCAATTAGTTATAAACTGAATTGCCGACCGTTTTCAATTATTGTCCCTGAACTGTATATATGCATGTATGCATGTGTATCTAATTATGTACTGTAAATATTTGTATACAAGATAAAATTTTACCTATTATTAATTTGTAAATTTCTCTATTGGTCCAAAATGCTACTGATTTTACTATTCCAGTTACATGTGGAATAGAATTAGTAATAAGTGTCGTTAACTTACAAACAAACAACACTGATGGGAATTAATTACAATAAAATGACAGCATAATTACAATGCCGGTTTAACGATTAACGGCTAACGATTCCCCGTTAGCGCCAGTTAACTCTGATTAAGATAATGACCCTTACAAAAGATTTACTAATAGCTTGACTTAATTACACCAATTAATTGAGTCGCCTGGAGCTAACTCAGTTGATAATGGTGGAGGTGTTAATAATTCGAAGTTTCAAACTTTCTTGTCTGGAAAAGAAAGAAAAAGGAAAAATATTTGGTAGTTTGCAGCAGAGTTCTGAAAACACGTGTACCAGAAACTGAAGAACATTTTTGGGCTATCCAAACGGGCTCTTGCACTGAAGACGGGCCCACACATTAACTGCTTTTCCAAAATTGATTAAATTGTGCAGATTTCAAATGAAATTAATTAGACGAACAACTAATAGGTTAATATAAATAATAAGAGGTATAGTATTGCTTAAATAAAAATTTGAATTTGAGTATTGGTGTATGTAAAAAATTCCCGTTATGAGACTCACTCACTATACCCAGGTGTACGATGTGAATCAAATCTAAATATAATCAAGATAAAATTTCAGTAAAACGGGTGGATTAAAAAAAAATTGGCTGAACAGAATTAAATTTGAATAAATGTGGGTTAAAGAATAACTACGTAACAAAACGATAATTCCATTTGGTTCTTCGCATTCAATACTTTTACATATAATCCCATATATTTCAGAAAACCATTCTAAATTAAAAAGAAAAAGAAATAGAAAACCAGGTTCTGCCTGTTGTTTCCAAAAACAAAAGAGAGAAAGCCATCATATTTACTTTTTAAAAATTTGGATCCTTTATGCATAAAAAATAAGGTAATTTTTATAAGGAAGAAAATAATTATGAGGAAAACTCATCTAGCAGTTTTTGTTTTTCTAATTTCATTGGTGCCAATATAAAATTAAATTGCCCCTCCTTGCATTTACTAGTCAAGAATTGATTGAGGCTATAATTGCTAAATAACCAGATGTAATAAAGTTATGAAAAAAAGAAATTAATGATTTTTAGAACTATATAAATAAATCAATATCCTTTTAGGGTATAAATATTTAGAATTCAATACTATCTCTCATCTTAAATATAGGAGACAGATAAAAAAATTATTTTAATCTTAAATATATAACTCTAATATATTTTATTTTTTAAATGTATACTTTTTTTTCAATACATTCCTATTAATTGTATGTAATAACTAGGTTTTTATCAAGGGTTAGTTACTAATATATATAATTAGAAATATTATTTTAATAAATATTTATATATTTATTATAAATAATTAAATTAATTGACTTTTTAATATTAATAAATTAATTAACTTTTGAATATTAATAAATTAATTGTGTAACCCTTGTATCAATCCATCTAGTTGCGCCTTCTCAATTCTATCCTAGCCGCAAATCGCAATTCATTGACACTATGGCCTGCGCTGATGGAGAACTCAAGATGTCTGACGACGTCGCCATTGTCTCCTCCGACGACGGCAAGAAAGCAACCTCCTCCTCTACATCAGCGCTGGGTTAAGAATCCTTAGAGGTCCCTCGCCTACAATATCAGAGATGTGTTTCCCGTCCTTTTCTTGCTTGCTTTTCCTCTTCATTTATGGATCAGGTTCTCCTGCTGCATGATTCAGGTGAAGGAAGCTTGCATCCAGAACAATTAGCCAATAAAAGCCTTAGCTAGATGAACGATGATCCCAACATCCATTTTGAAAGAAAAATAGTCAAAAACTATCCCTTTTCTTTTCAATAATTAAACCTTGTCGTATCATTGAAGTGGAGGGAAGTGGACCAAAACTTAAGTGTGAAGTTATATTATTACTCCTATCTATAAGTTATTTTTAATATATTTTACATAAATTAAAAAAATTATTAACTCTATTTCTATTTAATATATATTATACCCTATACAAAAATAAAATAACAAATGAAAAATAACATTATATATTTATATAAAAAAATTAATAATTTATAAATAGGATAAAAAAAATCTCCTCTCCCCTATAAATAGAAGCATAGGAGTATAGTTTAAATATAAGGTATCATTGAATTTAAATAAAAACTCTCAATTTTTGGATTAAATATATTTTATAATAGTTTTGAAATCATATTATCACATACCACCTTGATATTGTTAAATAATATTTGATTAAGATAAGAGGTATACAGATATAGGGTCAAAACGATATGTTATCTTTAAGCTCCGTTGATCTGTTCATATAAGGCCCACAAAAGGAAGCTGATGATAGTGTCCCGCACTAAACTCTTGAGAAGACCATCGATCCAGGCTCCATTATTAGGGTTTTGACCCACAAGATCTCTGAACCTTAAATTGCCTTGATCAGATATCAGAGCATACACTACACCGTTCATGTGCCCTTTTCCTATTACACCCACCACCTTTTTACAGTCATTCACCGCTTTGCTCCTCTTCAATGACCATGCAAGATACTGCAAATCAAACCACCATATCACATTAAACTTACACTTCATTCTTCAGAGAGTATAATCTCCATATTGGTTTTACAGAATATATTTCAGGGAGCTCACTGATACATGAGAACCATAAGGCATGAATTAAATCTTTTTCCAAATTGATAAGTATATCTTTTAAGAACTAAATTGATGTTACGTTCATCTTTCACGAACCCAAACGGTACTTCACTCATTGTAGAAGGAATACAACGCAGGATTATTTCCTGTTCACTCCTTCCACGTGTCTTCATTTTATCAAGCAGTGGCTTTTGAAGAAAGGTAATGGAGGAATATGTAACCAATTGACATTGATGGAACAGAAAAAAGTTGATACAAAAGAGGGAAATCTTACAGTATCTCTTTCATGTAGAAGAGGCTGCAATAGTGATGGATATGAAAAGCTCAATTGCTCATAAAGTTGAAATGTACCCTCATCATCTGAACTTGGTTCTTCCTGCATTTCAGAAGATGGAAGCCATTTGAATTATCAGATAAATTTCGCTGATCTTTTCTGGGAAGGGTAGAGGGAAAAGTGGCATGGCATATATTCTGAGGTTCATACCAGTCAATAATAACGTATCTATCTTTCAATCAATCCCTCTTTAGTCACTGTACTGCACTATTTGGAAAATGTAGAGAATATGCAATGCCACCATCCTATCCTCTGATGTGGAACATTCTATGTCCTCTCCTGTGATTACTCCTAATTTTATAACTGTTCTCTACTTTCTACAACTGTTCTACGAACCATATCAGACAGCACTGACCAGTTTAACCCAGGAGTCCAATACACTCATGATGGCTACTTTTCCTTGCTTTCACTCACCGGTAGTTCTAAAGTTTATTCAAGGAAAAATAGTATACTTAAACTAGAAGAAATGGTAAAAAGGCTACATACCAGTATTATTTCCATCTAGGTTTTAAGAAGGTTTAGCTTAAGTTTAATGGAACAAATTGAGACTGCATGAATATACATGATATGCACTGCCAACTGGAGATGAGAAGCAAATATAGATGAACTTATTGTAGACTAGATAACGAATTAGTTTTAGGAAAGGATGGTAATGAGCAAAACAGGAGCTTAATGTGTTCTTTGGAGGCAAAATTAAACTCCTAAATACTAAATTGATGAAAGTAATATTTTTTGAAACATTAGGACTAAATTGATGACAATAAACAGTTTACCAAAGATGAAAAATAACAAATTTAGTCGTAATTCTAGTAGAGTGGGGTCCTATGGATTGGGGGATCAGATTCCGATCCTCATCCCCATGTCAATGGTAGAGAAATACATCCAGTCCCGTCTCCAAGCATCCATATGTAGGGCATTCCGAGCTCGGATACCCACAAACAGCAAAAAATGTCATCCTTACTTTTGGAGATTTATTTGTTGAACACTTTAAAAATAAAAATGTATTGAGTCAAGCCTTTTATATATATAAAACTCAGCAGAGGAAAAAAATTAAAAATTAAGACTGTATAATCTTGGTAAGAGGAGCAACCTCGAGCTTATTTGAGGAAATGCTAGACGACGATGTTATCCCACGAACAACAGAGACCACTAAACTTAGTTTCTCTGTCCATTTCAAAGCTCTCCAAGCCCTCTGAAGCTGCAAGACAGATTAAAGAGAATGAAAGGAAAGATCTTTTGTTATTCAGTACATTAAACATAACCACAAAAAGCAATTCTCCTAAAATCATACAGAATAACGTCGTTTAAAAGAACATAAATACCACACAATTGCTGAAATTAATTACTGCCTGTAAACAACTATTTTCTGTCATAGTTGCAAGAGTTAACGTGCACATACAGTTATTTCAATAGGCCGATCTCCCAACACTATTTGTGCACTAACTTCTTCAGACGCTTTTCTAGCAGCACGGAACTACAAAGGAGATATTACTTTAGTATCAAAATGAGCTTTTATGTCTAAAGATCAGTAGCACATTTTGAAATTACCTCATCACCAAAAGGGCGGTCAACATCAGCAGAGATCTTCGATGAAAAAGCAGCCAGGAGTAACCGTAATGCTAAGGCAGTTTGACCACCTGACCATAAGATGAATAATAAGTAAATTTCCTTCTTTATATACGTGTCAAACTTATTTGTGCTTACTTCTTACCCAAGTTTATGCTGCGTCCAACAGCCCCAAAAAATCCAGTCCCACTCAAAGAAAACATATTTGAACGTAATTGTTTGCCAAGCTCGCCATCAGCAGAAGCATACATGATCCCAGCTCTGGAAATGAACCCTGCAACAAATGAGAATAATATGTGGATTGACCACAAACAATTTTGACATTGACGCAACTTCTTATATATCTAGAGGGAATAATAATTCAATGGCAAATCACAGAGTAACAAACTCAACAGCGGTTCCAGAATTCAGACGTGAATACTAAACTGGATAACTAAACAGAACAAAAAAGTGGGTCATGATGTTATTATTTCGTCAACAACTATTTACATTAACTACGGATAGAAAGGTGCAAGTTTATTGTTGCTAGGGAATTGCCAGAGTTAACCGTATCCTACTGTGCTTCAAATCAAGCATTTCTATTAAGCTAATGTACAAGTAAAAATTCCTAGTCGCATCAATTGCCAAACTACCTACACTTTTACTGACAACAGGAGTTTTTCCTTCAAAAAAAAAATTCCAAACTGGGTAATTAAACAGAACGTAATTAGATGTAGCCGATGCTGCAAATTTAAAAAAGCATCGTAAAGAACGAGTGTACTTGCCTGCTTCTACATAGCTCGACAACCACGTTATCTGGCTTCACTGCTCGCACCACGCGCTCGACGTCCATGGCAGATTCCTTAGAAATGTGAGTAGTTCCGAGTAACCAGATCGCCTCAGGCTCCACGAATTCGGACCTCCATGAAGGAACAGGACCAAACTGCTTCTTCTGAATCAAAAGCAAGCTCCCATTGTCGGCTAAATCGAGCAAATCAGGATGAGACTCAGCAATCGCGGCTCTGGAGTCATTCAAAATTTGTAGCTTGTAATTGAAATCTGGAGGCGGGGGTTTGATCGAAACTTTGAAGCTGAAAGGTCTGAGAGGTTTGGTCGGTAGAAAAGCTGGGTTGGTCGTGAAAATTGGGAAGGTTGATTTGATGATCTCCATTGAAGACGAGGCCAAGGGAGCTTGTGGGCTTTAGCTTGAGGCTTCGAGGATAGGAAAAAGCAGAATCGAACTTGAACTCGGAGAGACCACTGATTTGATGGATTTTTTTTTTTTTTTCCTTCTTTGACCGATTGGTCATGGTTGGTCCACGGCAACGGATATTCCTGAATTCTGAGTCTCTGACGATCTGACCGCCAATAGGAAAAGCAAAGATATAGTAAATGGTAAACGACAAGAGTTTCTCACCTTTTATGATTTTTTTTCACAAAAAATAAAAATAAAAATAAATATTTTGAATGTTTTTTGTGGGAAAAAAGGGGAGAAACTTTTGTCGTTTACCATTTATTTGGGGAATATTAACTTTTTTTTTAAAAGCATTTTTATTTGTGAAGAAGATGAGTGAGGGATAAAATGGGTGGAAAAATATAAAAGAAATATATAACTGATTGAAGATAAAAATACATTAAAATTTTAAACATTTCTGAAGTATAACTTAACAACGCTATTGAGGGAATTGTAACTAGCATGTGTTTTATTAGTCCCGTGTATGTACTAAAACTCCCTTCTAAATAATAAAAGAAATCAGAGGCACAATTCTATTTATAACCTTGTGTTATAGTGTGAACGTTGAAGTAAAGAGAGGGAGGAGGAAGATTGTAGGAAGATATTTATGACATTTTGACCATGACTGTGTCCTTGTAAAAGCTCCCGACAGGGGAAAAAAGCGGAAGGGACGCGTGACCACGGTGTGTTAAATGGAATAGTCGCGGTGAAGCTGGAGTTGTCGACAGATGAAAGTTGCAGTACAAGATTCTTCCTATTTCACTCCCCCCTCGTCTCTCCAATCTGTTATTTGTTAATTTACATTCTTCTTTACCAAAACAACAAGACAACCATGCTTTGCAGTGTTTACTAACAGTAACTTAGAAGCAATTTAAAAAGTCACAATATTATGGGCGCACCCAACCACTTTCAGTATCTTAATTCATGTTTCTCTATTATTTTGTATATGTTGTTAGCACAAGTTTAAAGAGAAAATTCACTTTAAAATGCTCATCCGATCCTAATATAATATTTAATTTATAATATAATTTATATTATAAATTATATCTTATATTTAAAATTAGAGTAATATTAATTTATTGAATAGGAGAGTACGAGGCTCATAATAATATATCTTCATTTAAGAGCTAATATCCCTATCAATTTCATACCACAACACTTCGTTCAACATTTGATTGGGTATAATAATCTCTTGTGGGTAGCATCTTTTCTTTTTTTTGAATATCCACTTTTTAACCAAAACAACAATGCTATGAGCTGCATAAGTTCAAACCAATAGTCAATCCTAAAACAGCTATTCATTTGAATCACTAATATAAAATATATTTTAAATATATATTAAAGAATTGGATAATAGTCTATTTGGTACAAGAGACCGAGGCTCATATAATGGTGGATATTATTTGTGTGAGGAAACCTTACAGTAATACACTAAACAACACTTCCTTCCATTATGTTTTAGAAAAACTTTATTCAAAAAGTAATTATAAGTAAATTAATATTTTATATTTTTTTATATATGAATTAATTAGAGAATTAATATTAGTATTAAATATAAAATATATTTTTTATATTTATTAATTTTTTTAAATTGTCTCTGTCAATACTCTATAAGTAATAATCAAATAAGAGAATAAGAAAAAATTAATAAAAATGATTATAGTATTTTTAAAAATAATATATTAATTTAATTAATTTAATATATTTTATATAAAAAATTAGAAAAATATTTTAGGAGATAAATGTTATTTTGTCAAATAATAATAAGTAGATAAATGGGCCACAAGTGTTGGGGAGCCCCATGAATTGGGACTTTAGGGGGATATATGGGGACCTGAAGGGAAGGGGGTAGGGGTCGGCTCACTGGGGACTACATAGCAAAGTAAGCTTTGACTTGACCTACCTTTTTGTTCTCGGCTTCGCTTTTATCACCTTTGCCATCTGACACTCCTTCTCACCTGATCTTCCATTGTTTCTGACATTTCTGTCCCCCCCTTCTCATCCCCTTCTTTTTCAGAATCAAATCGTACTCCATCCGTTGCTTAATATAAAACTCACTTAGTGGTGTTCCTTTTTCAATATGACTCTGGTTAGTGGTGTTGTAGATACGGCCACCAGCTGACATAGCCCTGATAGTCGATGATGGAGGATTTTTCCCAAGGATACATGGGTAATAAGGTAATTTGACAAAAAAAATAATTTAAAAAGAGTCTCTAGAAACCTCAATCCCTTTAGGTCATTTCGGAGGACAATTTTATCATTCACATATTTTGATGGTCTTTCTCTCTTTCATTTTGGTACCACCATCAAATCAAATCATTACTCTCTCTTTAGAAAATCAATATCAATATCATGAAGAGAATAAATCCTTTATATTGTTTTAAATTTTTTAATAATAAAATCTTTTTTTAAAAATCTTATAATAATTTTCCCTTACGGAAAATATGTAAATAATCAAAAGCTGCTCTTCTTACCATAAACATTATATATTTTTTTTTGTTTTATGACATAATATAAAACTTTTCAAATTATAAATTGTCCAAAAAAATACGGTGATGAAAAAGAAATAAGAGAGTTGGGGCAACTTCCTTGGTGGGGTAGGGTGGGGATGGGGGAATTATGATGTTTAGGGGTGGGGGTGGGGGTGCGGAGGGAGGAGGGAGGAGAAAGAATAAAAATTTTGCCAGAGACAAGGAAGATTGCGCAAGTCCACGTGCGCTACACGTGGGTTTGTATTTGCAAAACCGGAAAGGGGGGGCTATACCTCGTGCGTTACACGTGAGTTATACATACCCTGGCAAGTGTAAGTCGCACTTTCACAGCTCCGTGCTTTTACTTTAAACATGATATAACCTGACTCTTTTGTTTTTGTGGGGACCCAATAATATACTTCGACTCTTGTTTGCTGAGCTCCATTAATTGCTTTTTGATCTATTCTAAAGATATTAATTTCCCATGAATTTAAGAGTTATTTGGTCTAATATTCTAATATATAATCGCAGTCATCTTTATTTTTTTTATTAAATTATTATTAAAAGAATAGCAATACAAAATAATTTTAAAAATAAATATAAAAAAATATATATTATATTTATAATTAATATTAACTCTCTAATTTAATTAAACTAATCAGTATATATTGAATGGCAGTGTGCGAGCTATCAATAACAAGTGGATAATATTCATTTATGTTTAAGAAAACCGTGACTTTTAGTGAAAAACGTCGACCTGAATAAATTCTTCTCATCAGGGAGTACTGCATGTCGTAGCAAAAACATAAATGAATATCATTATTGTATTATCAATGGATATCAGATCTTAAGAAAGTACATATCAGTGATCACTTGATCGATAATTAGTTTCTTTGTCTAGGCGCACATAGGCTAATTACCTGTTTTGGATTTTTTTATATTAATGAATATCGTTATATATTTTAATTAGTTCTTAAGAAAGGGATTATAAGCGGCAATTTGGTCCCCGTCTTGGTATAAATAGACTCGTCGTACGATGCCACAAGTCAAAACTTTTATAGCAACACGGTTACATGTTTGGGTGTTACCTTAAAGGGTTCGGCTTGGCTTGGTCTGAATTATTATTAAAAAATATGAAGCTAAGGTTGATAAAATATTAGGATATAATTTTGCCTTTAATAATTTAAGATACTTGACATTCTCAAAAGTATTTTAAAATATTGGATGCGTAGATTAACCTTAATTAATCTAAGATATTACAACACAAAATTAGAATAGAACAAAATGTCGGGGCAAAGCACGGGCAAAAACATTTTGCGGCTTTTGGAACAATATATATATATATATATATAATATATATATATATATATATATATAATACAAATGCCCTTCACATATATAATAGCCGCATTAAATTATCAACCAATTTTTTATATATAAAAAAAATGGTGCAATTTTGAATGATTATGATATGCTAACGCCAGCCAAGTGAATGATTTTAGGAGGACGAACGACCAACGAGTAGTTTTCCAAGAACCCACCCCCACTAAGCACACCAACTTGTACAATATCAATTATGGAAAAAAAGTGTAATAGCTATATCTACATATTATATATATTTTTATGTTCACATGGGGGAAAGTGATAGTAATAGATATAAACAAGATAAAAAAAATTAGAAAAATATATATTTGGGAGGAGATATGCCGTAAAAAAGATAGATGAAAAAGGGAAGGGACAAAACAGTAAGCTTTTGCGGAATCAAACATGAAATTAAAAAAAAAAAAAAAACTGAAAGAAAGCTAAGTGTTCACTAACGTCAATAAAGCATATGTCCACAGTACAGGAATCCAGAGAGGTCACAGCTAATTGGTCTCGCAGCTTAAAATTTTTGGGTGCCTAATACGTGTTCGATATAATGCCACACTTTTTCTTGTTCATGACAAGAAAAAAAGTCGAAACAAAAGAAAAATCCGCGACTCTCCCACGCTTTATACCCTATCCTGCATTTCCTTCTTCCCTATCATCTAACTCTTATACATATATATACATACATATATATATATACACACACATCAATTGTTCGTTTCCAAATTTTCTCTGTGATATGCTATATACTATACAACTATGGATAGCAACCCTCCTCCTCCAAGCTTGCCTCAACAAGAACAATCTTCTGCTCCTTCTGCTTCTTCGCCTTCTGTTTTGCAAGTGCCTTCGTCTCATGAGTCGTCTTCTTCTCCGAGGATTGTGAGATCGCCGGGTGGCTCGTCGTCATCGGGTCAGCATACCAGCAGGAGGCACGCCACGTTCCGGGGAATCCGGAGCCGGAGTGGGAAATGGGTGTCGGAGATACGGGAGCCTCGAAAAACCACGCGCATTTGGCTGGGGACGTATCCGACGCCGGAGATGGCTGCCGCCGCGTATGACGTGGCTGTTCTTGCATTGAAAGGGCCTGATACCACCCTCAACTTCCCCAATTTGATCCTCTCCTACCCGATCCCGGCGTCATTGTCGGCCGCGGATATTCGTGCGGCGGCGTCAGCAGCTGCGGAGGCCAGGCTGGTGAGGTCTGCGGAAACCGGTGGACAAAAAGCCGGAGAAGGAGGAGAAGGAAGCCAGGGCGAGGGCTGGAGCGGGTCAGGAGAAGTGACGGAGAAAAGCGAGGAATTTATCGATGAGGACGAGCTCTTGAATATGCCGAGTTTGCTGGATGACATGGCGAGGGGAATGCAGGTGAGTCCGCCGAGGATGAAGTCACCGTACGCTTCGGATGATTCGCCGCCGAATTCAGATCATGGAGATAGCCTCTGGAGTTTTTGAAGCCATTTGGGGGCTTTAGAGACTCAACTCAAACAAACATTCTTGATTATATATAAATATAACTTGCTATGAGTAATAATCTCGTTGTATTTGGGATAATTTCCACCCGCGTACGTGTTCCTCATCAATTATTGGTTTCACTGCCAAGATCGTTGCCTGGCTAAGCTCGCTAGCTGTGTATAGACAAGTTTCAAAGCCTTAGGGTCTCTTTCATTTCCGTGTTGTTCTGAGAAAGCCACCGATTTTAATTTATGCAACGATTTGTATCATTTAATTTGTTTGACATGGATCGATCTTATACAAGTTGAGTGCTTTCTCATCTCTTGGGATCTAATCAATTTAAAGTATCTTGATCTAAACAGTTCCTGCTTGCTTTCAATTTGTTTGCGATTATGCACGTAGCATGATCAAGAGCCTGAGATCAGTGTTTAAGGTTTCCACCTGTAAATGGATCTCTGAAAAACAAGCCCTTTGGTTCTTTGTAGGGTGCTATTAATGGAATAATGGTTTCTTCTTCTTCTTGTGCTTTGGATGCTAGTTATCTAGTTGATTCTATGGTTCAGGGTTTCATTCAACCCTGACCTGACAATTAATTATTACTGAGATATATCTGATATGTGTGCAGTAAGATTGATGAGAAGAAGACGAAGCCAGGGTTCAAACTTCAAACTAACCCTCTCCTGGAGAAGAAGACAAGCAAACCGACTCTTCTTCTTCTTCTTTCCATGTTTTTTCCCATCTTGAATCAAAAGGAAGAATTTTGTGTTAAAAAACAAGATATCATTGAGAGATATATGAAATAAATGCAGAGATGAAGATGGAACACAGACGAGGATTAGAATCTAACAGAGAGTCAGGTATGCATCTATCTGGGGAGGTACGTAATTGCTTTTTGGCCTACTCATGTCGTCAAACTAAGCCGACAAGAAGCAAAGTTTGTGCCGGCCGTTATGGCAGAATGTTCAAAACCAACCTTCCCTTTTCATTACCCTATTTGCGTTTCCATTGCAATTTGCAACATTCTTCATTCACATTTCTTCTTTCACAATGATCGTCATCAGTAATTACATACTTATCTGCAACATCCAATGATCTTCTCATCAAGAGATTGAATCTCTTTACCTTAATCATGTCATCATATACCTAGTACTTATCATAAAACATTAGGTAGTACTGTATTATTTTCTCGGTAATTAGCAGAGAATGATGATAGTATCATCAACCCGGCCGCCCTTATCATTCAAGATAAGGCAAGACTATTGATATGTGCTTTGCTTTGCTTTTTTTTTTTTCCTTCTGTTTAATTAACGCCCCAATTATATATATGAATGTGTTTAATTAACACTTTTGTGACAGGAATATAATAATGAATCTCAGGAGGGTATTTACCAGCTAAAGGATTAGTCGACTTAATAAGATCATACTTGACTGACTACAGACATGAATCAGACAGTGAATGGTACTTAAGAGTACAATACTGAAATATGTTGATGCATGGGATTTTCCCCCCATACAAAGCATTATTTGATTAGTAGTTAATTCCCTCCTCTTATCCTCTCTACTTAAGAAGCAATTATGAGTACTTTTGTAACCGTACATGTGAATCACTCCAAGGTGTCTAGGGATTTACTAAACAGATGTGAATGCCATAAATTAACGGCTCCAAATATCCTAATCTTCCATTTAATCATTAAAACTGTATTTACAAAAGAGTTATATCTTTTTCTTATATAACTATATGACTGTATCATATTTGAGCATTTTTAGACTTAATTAAAAATAGCTCTCTTAAAGGTATTTTTTGTATTAGCACGGACTCAAAATCAAAAGAGTTATATCTTTCTGTTTAAGCTAAGCTATGAATTTCAAGTAATCAAAATAAAATAAAGGGAATGACTATGAGGCCTTAAATAAGAAAATTAATATCCTAAAGTTGAATGATAGCTAATTAACATATAATAATAATTTTTAGTACAAGAAATAATAAGTTTTGCTGACTTTTTGGTAATTAAGTTTATTGCTTAAGACATCATAGTCATTATCTCAATAAAATGAGTCGATATTTTATTTTAAAGAATCTCTCTATATATTTCATTTAGTAGGATATTAGTATTTAACATTATATATTCTGGACAATTAGCACTCATATATCAATTATGACACTGAAATGTCAGTGCAAGACTTCAAATTAAAATATTTTACTTTACCAGTCATAGTTTACATGGGAGAATGATATGTGTTAGATGTCAAATAAAACTATATAAGATGACATGATCATTTTACTCATCGAATGTGATGATGTTCTTTAATCTAAGATCTGGTCTAAACAAGCAGTCTCAAGCTGTTACCGATGACAACTAATGCCAGTACAAAGGCAGAACTATCTTGTATTCAAGATTAATTCAAAGCTAATGCTTCATATAATTAGTGTTATGGATCTCAATTGATTATCATAATGAGGAATTTTTTGTTAGCAACGTTTATGTTTCATGTTCGGATTGTTGTTATTATGGAACTGTCTTTGTGGGTGCAACAAATTAAAGTGATCAGTGTTTTAAATTTGCTTATTAATTTAATATCTAAGTCCAAATATTCATGAAGAAAAATGAAGGTTAGGTTAATATAATGATCTTTTCAATGATATTATATAAATTTTATGGAGAATTAAAACACCGCTGGTATCCGATTAATGTCTTGGTATGGATTCATGCACTACAATTCCAAAATTTGTGATTAAAATTAACTAATAATACGCAAATCTTTTATACCCCACCTGATGGTAGAGAGAGTTCCCGCTTTAGTTTTCATATCCAATTAAAACTCGAATATATATTCTCTAATACATTAAAAAACAAAAAGCTAGAGGGGAGAAATTTTGAAAAGAAAAAACCTTTGAATCGTCAGATTAATATATGGTCTTTGAAGCAAAGTTCATTGTTTTTCTGTAATTACACTATTTCTAAGCATACTTTTATATAATCATAAACTAATTGGTCCTCCATTCGTAAATGTTCTTGAAGTGTGTCGACTTGGATCAAAATAGTCAAAAATTACTAAAACAGTCAAGTCTTTAAAGATTCACTTTTGAGGTCGACCAACAGTTCATTAATATTCTAATTCTAAAAAATCCTTTTAAGAAGCTAGTGGGTAGAGAGGGTAGGCCGACATTTCTCTCAAACACTGTTCTCAATGGTGATCAAATTAAAGGAAAATTAAAACTTGTGATTTTTCTCGTATATTATTGGGGTTAAGTGGGGCGTAAATCGCATACTAATCTTCAAACACTAATTACAACTGAGAATAAAAAAACAAACAAACGAAATAGATGGGAAAGAAGAAGGGACATAATTTTTATATAAAGGTAATGATAAGACAGGGTGAAAGAAAAAAGTGGGCCAGAAGTCATATAATAATGAAACAAAAGAAAAGATGGTATTGAAGAAAGAGGCACTGTTGGATTTTATGTGCAGATTTGGTTCAATTCACCTGTCAAATAAACTTAGAGATTTATTAAAAGGTAAAAACACTGTTGGGCAGAGAACGTCCTGTTCCAAAACCGGCAACCCAATTAACAAATGCATATTAATAATAATAAAAATAATTAATTATTAATATCTGATACTTATCTTGTCCAAGATATTTTTGTCACGGTGTAAGTGCCTCTTTAGCTTAATTTAAAAAATATTTTTAAATTAAATTATAGTTTAATCTATAAATTAAATAAACATCTATTAAATTTTTAAAAAAAATTTAGAATAAATTATAATTTTAAAAATTTAAAAATATAATTTCAGATAAAATTATAAAATTAATTTTTAGATGAAGAAAATAATTTTTAGTCTGTATAATAAATATATTATCTTTATTTTTTTCTCTATTATTTTATATTATATTTTTTTAGTAATTTAACTATTAAAAAATTATTCTCATAATAACTATATAAATATTTATATTTTTATATTTTTTTTAAAAAAAATTATTCTTCATGATCTATTATTTATAAACTATTTTCAATAAGATAAACCTAACATGCCCTAAATTTTAAATGTTAACAAGGAACAAGAGGAGAAAGGAACAAATATAGAAAGAATTCAGATTCCATATGTTGACACAATAATAAAATGGACGATTGTTATGTGATGTCATCAGGTATGGCCGTAGATGATAAAAAAAAATGACTTGAATACGTATAGGTTCCCTGAGACTGAGTAGTCACCTCAAGGCAATCGATACGTTGCTATATGTAGATATTATATAATCAGAGTTCATTCTTACTGATAATAAATGACAATACATGTACAATTCAAAAATATACTTTCTCATATCTCCTCATAATAAAAAGGCTTAGTTATGTAAAATTCTTTCTACTTTGATTCAGTTATACCTAATCCTATCTATAAATTAAATTATTAAATTTTTATATAAATATATAATATTATCATTTATTTATTATTGTGTTAATTTTATTTATTTTTTTATGAGATATGATATATATTAAATAGAGATAAAATTATAAAATTATTAAATTTTAAGGTATGATTGACAAAATTTAAGATTTTTTTAATCTATATGAAATATATTTAAAGTGATTTATAGATATGATAAAAGTAATATATTTTTTATATAAGGTTAGATTGTCATTTTATCATTAAGAAAATAAACCATTCTTCTTGCAGATTCCATTCTTCATCGCTCAAGCTATGAGGCAGGTCTGGTGAAGATCGATGCATATTGAGGGCTCTCGAGACTCTAATGCTTCATGATCACCATGCTCCTGTCTCTTCTTTACTTAGCTTCCCACCTCATGGTCATTGCTGACTTCTGCTCTTCTCTCAGTTCCTGTCTCTTCCATTTTGAATGGTAAAGTGACAATTTAACCCTCATATAAAAAATATATGATCACTATAAAATAATTAAATACATAAGATGTCATGTAGAATATCATGTATCTTATATTGATTTAACATGACAAATTATATTAAAAAGATAATAAAAATTAACAGTAAGAGGTTCATGATAAAAAATTAGACGATCAGGGTGTTAAATTTAAACTTATAAATCTCAGAGGTTACGGAAGAAGAAAAGATTTCAAGAAATTAACAAAACCAAATCAACCATTTTCATAAAGTATAGCAACATTCAGAATAAACAATAATAGAGCAGGATGTGGTGGTGTTATTAGAGACAATTCTGAAAATTAGATTGCAAGATTTACGAGTGTTATTGGTTCATGTACTGTCCGTGAAGCTAAACAATAGGCCACTTTTAAGGGTCTAAATCTAGCTTGGGAGTTCGGATTCAAAAAAATTCTACTTGAATCTGATGCCAAGAATATGGTAGACATATTGATGAATTCAACAATCTATAAATGTAGTTTGTTAGTTACACAAATACAGAAGATGCTAAATCTATCTTGGGAGCTACAAATATAACATATATCTAGAGATCAGAATCAGCTGACTGATAAATTGGTAATAGAAGGTTTGTGAACTACTAAAGTGTTATATTCATACCTGTTTCATTTAAAGGCTATTGTAGTCCAGAAGTATTTGGAATTTGATCCCTACGTTAATTAATTTTTTTTAATTTAGAGCACATTAGCTCTCTATTGTACCCAAAAAAAAAAAACATATATCAACCCACTCCTATCCTAATTTCTTCCGTCAAAACTCCATCTTCAGCTTCCCTCGACAACAGCTTCAACAGAAAAAGGTAGTGGGGATTTCAATTAAAAAAAATAATTATGATATATTTAATCACTAAAATATTTCAATAATAAATTAGCAATATAAATTTATTATTATTATTATTTATACTGAAACTTATTATTATATATTTCTCAATTTTCATTAAACGCAAATCTCTTTGAGAATAGTTTTGGGCATCCAATCAGTAATGAAATTAGTCTCTTTAAAAATTCAGATTACTGACTAATTCCCGATAAATTACCTTTAAAAAATGATATTTTCAATTAAGACGTGTCATTTTCTAATGATAAAGATTGAATTGAATGAAAGACAATTTTCCCCCAGCTTTAAGTCAATAATTCAAATTTTACGATAATTGAACTTCACTTCAAATACCCAAATGAATACATAAAAAAAAATTATATATGCTTATGTATATATATATATATATATCTCATTTGTCCGTTATTGGTTTAAAGTTAATCTCTTTTAGCAGACTTATCTCCTTTCTTTACTTTTTGCTGTCTCCCACATCTCTGTGCTTAACTTTTTATGCACACTAAGCTCACTTGTTTCCAAATTAGACACTATTTTTCTAATCATAGTGCCAATTGTCTAATTGAGGCAGGGAATTAATGGTCATTTGTTTCCTTATTATGTGTCTCTAGAATTTGTTTAATATTATTATTATCAAGCAACATTTTTTTATAATTATTTCACGGTTAGAGTCAAAATTGTGATGATGCCCCAACTCATGGCAATTCCGAAATCTTCGCTTTTAAATCTTTGAATCAATATAATATATGATAAAAACAATAGGTGATTATTGTTGTTAATTGGCATGATCGTTGTTTTTTTAAATTATATATAATTTAAAACATTTCTGAATTCTATACACTGATACTAGTTTTAAAATAAAAAAGGTTGAAACTTGAACTATATATGAGTATTTTTGGTAAAAAAAACTATATATAAGTATAATTTGGCATCTATATATTAATAAGAATAATAATTCAAGATTTAATAATAAAATTTATATATTTAAAATACTTTTATCAAATCAAGTTACAGCACATGAGTTTTAAATTTAAAAGTCAAGCATAACTATACTTATTATAAAAACTAGTTGGTCAAAAATTAAGGTTGTTAGCTAATTTCTTATTTTAATCGTCCCAATTTGATTAAAATGGTACTTCCTATATTAAAGATTAGATGGTGTAATAATTCATGAAAAAAATCCACTTATTGATTTAGTGTTGCGCTGGAAGTCAAGAGCTTTCCCAATCTCTTGAAAAAGTGAGAGATGGATGTGAACAAATCATAGAATAATCGATCGCTTCGAATGCGCAAAATCAATAGTGGGCTTCATCCAAATCTTGCTTTAACATTGTTAATGTAATTATGATAATGTACAGAAATAAAGTCCAAGGATAGAGTGATAGACATTGTCACAGATTAAGAAGGCTTTGATGAGGCATGAGAAGTCTACATTAGTTATATGTTCTTAAAGTAGGACTTGTCTCATATCATCCTGCAGGCCACTACGACATTTATTTTTAGTAGTCACATTATTGGATCAAATCAGACAAAATATTATATTCATCCTATACCTCGACAAAGTTTGCAGATGCTACGATACCTCCATGCCTATTTATAATATTGAATTGAAGTGGCAATTTATTTGTAGAGATAATAAAGCCAGCTCTCTCTCCCCGGTCTTCTTTTACAAGGCACTTGAAGGAGATACTTTTGAGAAAATTAGAAAAAATGACTTAGAAGAAAGTTCTTTTGTTTTTTGAGATGAGTTTACCAAAAATAAAGTTGAAAACTTTTTAAATTATTAGATAGAATCAATGAGTTTTAAATTGGAAGTGGCATGCAAAGGAAAATGAAAGAAATTTATATGAATAAATTATAAATTATTGATTGAAGTGGTAAATGGCCTTATCTCTTAAACAAGAGAACACAATTTTAAATCTCAAAAAATACATTTATTGATATGAGTAAAAATTTGCCCTTTACACTCTAAGCTTCAACATGGGATAACACCCTTGATTAAATTAAGGAAAAAAAAGAAGTTTTCATAAAAAAATAAAAGAACGGAAAAGCTAGGTCTGTTTTTTTTAAAAAAAAAAAACAGGGTAAAAAATCTATGAAGGGAGAGTTTTCAAAGACATTCACGTTAATTATTCATGAGTAAAGGTCAAAAGCCTGATTGCCACAAACAAACAAGATAGAGAATAGTAGGGCCATAAAAACAATAATATCATATTGATTGGTTTCACATTAAGAAAATATCCATAAGAATCTCTTAGCCATTATATGGATAGTCCTGCCATTGCCAATCCCACTTGACCTTCTCATGTTCCTAGAAAGAAAAGAAGGGAAGAAATGGTATATCATTAGTTGACTGTGTCCATCCCTCTTAAACAGAGAATTAAACACGTCTAAGAAAACAACAAAACCATTTGCATATTTTGCACAAAGCAGTGTTGTACTACAATACTACGACTACGTAGTAGCTAAGCTACGACCAAATAGGTTACTTGGTCAAAGATAGAAAAACAAACCCCACATAATAGTTTTAGCTGATCTCTGTCCTTGGATTGCGTGAAGATTCAATAACTCAAGTTGAGAGAGAAAGCCGAAATAATAGGGACCCCTATATTCAATAGTAACTTCACAAGTCCTCATCATATAATCACTTTCCCCTCTCTCTTTTCCTTTCTCGTATTCTGTGTTTGTTTACCCACAAATTCAGTGTTTGCTCCCCCTCCCTTTGAATAATCAAATGTTTTTTCACACAGAAAACGAATATTATTTTGCTGTTCCGCACGTTCTTTTGTCACTATACATGTACACTACCCTTTTCTATACCCCTGACTTATAAGATTCCAACATGAAATTGTTATGAATTTTTGTACTTGAATTTGTTATTATTAACCTTTCAATTGTCATGGGGCTTTTATATAATTTAGTTTTATTTAGAATCTCATTATAATTCACCTTATCTTAAATATAGGTAAAATTGGGGGAAAATGTCAATTTTAGAAAAAGTTAATGAATCAACCAACTGACTTTAGTTCTAATCAATTAGTTAAAGATAACTTAAGATAAGAACTGTGGGGAGTATTTCTCAATAAAAATCTAAGTCACAGAGTGCGATTCATTAATTTCTCGGAAGGGAAAGCAACTTGATTTGTACTAATAGCAAAGTGTCTATTTAAGGTTGACAACATAATCTCAGCCATCCCCTCAAAACTAGTTTGGTTTTGTGTTTTTAACGAAGAAGTGTGTTGTGATACAGTTTGAGGATGAAATTGGGAACAGCTAAGGCCCAACTTTGGCTTTGTAAGGACCCAAGCTTTGCCTGCATATGATTTTCATTTGCACCAGAGACCTGCAGCTTGCTCTATTGATTTAGTTGGTTTGTTTGTGTTATGGGCTCCCTATTTATTGGTGTTAATTGCTGTGAAGTGGGTAGCTCAGTGTTGATTGAGGGTTGTTTGTTATTCTAAGCTTAATTACGCCAGAACGTTTTAGCTATGGATTTGATTGGGAATAGGTGAAAGGTCCCCATAAAGAAGCATATTACATTGGAGCATACCCAATAAACACTTGAATCCCCACCTACAAAATCCTATTTGTTTGTTAGGGCACACCAAGCACATCCTTTAAAGTCTTCTTAAATAAAAGATTGAGTTTAAAACTCCTACGTAAGACTTCTATTCCCTATCTACAAGCATATTAACACAAACAGAGAGGGGGGCACAATTTTTCTTTTATAAATGGATGTATCTTTACATAGAAGATAATCTTATTCAATATATTATTAAGTATTAAATATAAATATATTTTTAATTAAAATTTAAATATTAATTTATTATATTATGGGGACTAATTCTTACTTAGAAGACTCAATTAAGAGTGTGGTTATAAGTTCCCTCAACCCGCATGGCCGACTCAACTCGTCCTGTAGTTATTTCTGCCCATAACTTTGTCGCTTTTCTCGAACGAAAGTTAAACACTGCAGAGATAATCCCATACATGAATTAAACTTAAATAAGGAGTAAAACGAAGAAATTAAAAAAAAAAGGCCATAAAATAAATGGGAGAAGTGGAAGCCCATGGTGTGTTTGGATAGGGGAAGAGCATAGGCCGGGCGCTGAAGCTGATCCTAATCGGGATGGTTAAGCCACGTAAGCTACGCGTTCCGCGTAATTGAATGCCACCGCCCTTGTACTGTGCCTTTGACTGCTTTTTAATCTTCTTTAAATTAGCGGTTATTTTTATATTAATATGAAAAGACAGTTATTAACTGTCAACCGTGTTTTGGGAACTGTGTCACGTCATGTCATCCGTTATTTTAGTTGTTCCACCAAAAACGGCCAAAAAAGTCATATTTCAAGTCAAGATACTCCCTTTTTTAAAGTATTTTAATTCAAGATAACTTTCCTCTCTTCACTTGCCAGAACCTTCCGGCGCCCCATCTACCAGCTACTAGTACATTAAATTATTACAATTATTATTTAAATTTTCAATTCATCATTATCTATTCTATTTTTGTGTGTTTAAAAATGGAACAAAATCCCTCCCCAAAATCCCTCTTCAAATTACCTTCTCGTTCATTAATTTTTACATAGTTTCGTGACACGCTTACCCATAATTTCATGCATGTCAGACTTGCAATATGCTATTTTGAACTGTATACATAGCCTGGTAGGTCAAAGCTCCTATTCTCTAGGCATTGAAACGTTTACAAAATAATTTAATATACATTACCAACAACAAGATATTAATAAAAATGGTAAACGTATTTATTATTAGAGATAAAAAAATTTGTATTTTAAATTTTAAAAAGATATGGATAACTTTTATTAAATAAAAAATAATTAATATAAATTATACATATTTTTAAAAAATTATATAAATATAAATTAAACTCATAAGGTGGTCAATGAATAATTAACTAAATTAATTTTATTAATAGCTATAAATTAATTATTTAAATGATATATTTAAGATGTATATTATAACTAATAAGGATCAAAATGATCAAGTTTGTAACACGTGATATATTATGAATTAGAAGCAACATGGTGGAACAAATCAAATCCATGTGTAGGGTAAACATCAAATATTTTTAAAGGTCAATTCCATGTGCTGAGTTGTCTCCTCCTCGCACCCATATCTTCCCCAAGACGTCACACTGACTCCAACTCAACTATATATATATATATATATATATATATATATATATATATATGTAAATAAAAAAAGGGGGGAAGGAATTGCCAGATGCCACCCTTTGACTGATTCGCTTCACTTGCCCTGTCTCTCTCTCTCTCTCTTCACCTTCCGCAGTCACAGTCATCCCCAAATATATTTTTCAAAAGTTCTCTTATGGGGAGACAAACCCGAACACGTGCCATCCAGAGGGATGATGAGAAACACAGCTGGTTCAAGCTCAAGGCCCACCACCCCATCCATTTTCCTTAACCACTGTTTAAAGCGTGGTCACTCTCCCAGCCCTAACCTAGCTGTCCCCGTGTTCGCTCTTTCCATGAACCCTTCTTCCTTGATTCTTTCTTCATTCCCTTCTCTATATAGCATAACCTATAAAATATGATTCTTAAACACTTGAAGAAGCAACTAAACAAGAGAGAGACAGAGATAAAATAACAGGCCCACCTTTTCATATCTGCTCACAAACAGTCAAGCTACCTACTCATTTTCTTCGTCGATTCACACTTGAAAGGACACGAGGTTCAAGCTTCAGTGATTCCTATGTTTTCATTCACTTCTTCAGACCCATATCCTCTTAGGTCCAGATATACTAGTGATTTAGAGGTGGTGGAGTACACGTCCTCGCCGGCTTCCGATTGTGGCAGTGGCAACGGAGTTCGTTCTTTGGTTTTGTCCGACGAGGAGGTTTTGTTGGCTGCGACTCATCCGAAGAAACGTGCGGGGAGGAAAAAGTTCCGGGAGACTCGTCATCCGGTGTACAGGGGTGTTCGGAGGAGGAACTCCGGCAAGTGGGTGTGTGAAGTGCGGGAGCCCAATAAGAAAACAAGAATTTGGCTGGGGACGTTCCCCACCGCTGATATGGCTGCGAGGGCCCACGACGTGGCGGCGATCGCTCTGCGCGGCCGGTCAGCTTGTCTTAACTTTGCAGACTCTGCTTGGCGTCTGCCACTGCCGGCCTCAACTGAAGCCAAGGATATTCAGAAGGCAGCGGCGGAAGCTGCGGAGGCATTCCGGCCAGGGACAGAATCGGAGAGCGAGGAATTGAGGGCGGAAAATGCAGAGGCGACGACCAGCACGGCGGCCCCAGGGGCGGAGGAGCAAAGTATATTCATAATGGATGAAGAAGGAGTTCCGGGGATGCCGGAGTTGCTGAGGAACATGGCGGACGCGGTGCTGATGTCGCCTACTCATTGCTTTGTGGATCAGTACGATGGTGCTGACGTGGAAGTGGATGATGCTGAGGTGTCATTATGGAGTTATTCAATTTAATTAAATTATAACTATTTATTATTTAAGGCCGTAAGAGGGCGGGTGTGATGTAGATAAAAAAGGGGGGGGGGGGGATTGTACTATCCTTTTGGGCACTGACTAGTCGGTAGTCACTAGTTCTAGAAGTGGGGCTTCTTGATCATTTTTCTTTTCTCCCCCCATGTTTTGGTTGGGAAGGATCCGTACTATAAATTTTTTATCATGTACGGATGATAAATACTAAGCTAAAGGTAGAAAGGAAAAAAATCCTTAAAATTCTCTGCGAAAGGTTCGATATAGACGATGTTTTGGGCTGTGTGTTGTATGAAATTCAAAATTAAATGTTATTTTGAAACTATATGTACAATACAATGTCCATAAATATGAATTAAGAAGGGAGATTTGATTTGTACAACTTATTATTCAACATGATTGGCCTTAGAATTGTGTTCTGTATATATTTATCCACAACATAACATGTTTACAAGTAACCTACGAAATACCTTGTTTCGAACTGACAAAGTTCCCTCTTAAAATTGTTAAATATGATAAATGCTTGTTCACTTTTCTTGTCTTTGTATTAGTTGTAAGATGGTTAGAATAAATCCTTTCATAGAACCACTCAAACTTTTTTTTTAGATATATTATAAAAATTAAATAAATTTATTAATTATAATAAATATAAAATCTAATTAACTCATTTAAGAAAAATGTGAGAAGTATATAATATAAATTTATTTTAAAATATTAAATTTAATCATAATTAATTGATTTATTTAATTTTTTTAATCTAAAAAAAATAACTAGTATATTAAAAATTGGAGATTTCAACATTTGCGTGTAGTCACTATCATCGCTGAGAAGCAAGTTGTAAGAGGGGGCAAGCACGTCATGATTCGACAAAGGAGGTGTGAATATTTTTTATCTCAAAACTACCAAAAGAATATCAAATTTTGAAATGAGGAGATGTAAATAGATGGTAAGCAATTAGGCCTATAAAAATACAGAGCATGAAGTGAAGTTGACGCTGCTTGTGCGAAGCACTTGTGCATAATTCAACACAAGTCAATGTCGTTCTTGTGACTCAATATGGCCGGCAGCGCCCTCAAGAGAAAGGAGCTCCCGCAGAAGGGAAGCAAGCTTGGCATCATTGTCTTGTTGAATATGGGCTGGAACCTTCTCTCTGTATCCTGAAGCATTTATAGTCTTCTCCAACCTCTCCTTTTGCCTGCAAATATCATAGTAAAACCCAAATTTCTCAGAATCCGCAACAAAAAAAGTGGTACTATCTACTTATTCATTTATTGTTCACAACATCAACGTTGGAAAACTTACTTCTTGAACTCATCTATCTTCTTCTTGATCTTTCCTAGCTCTGCTTCTGCAGAAATGGATCCTTGAAGCTCTATATAAACAGACAGGTTCTCATTCACAACTGATACAGCATACCCGGTAGGAACAGCATCGTTCTCATTTATCAACTGTGGACCATAAAGCATTCCTGGTGAACATATAGAATATGAAACAAAAACCAAGCGAGCTAGTGGTATGTAACAATTGCCCCTATCTTACTGAAATTGAAAGGTTGACACTTGCTCTAGATATGGAGATGAAACTTTATTCTGATGAAATGAATAATTAAAGGAATACATTTGACAACACATGGAAGCCATTTTAAGCACATTATCGAACTTACTGTTAAAGAGGATAGATTTGCCAGAGTTACAATCTCCAATTGATGGCTGTTGATAATCTCTCCAACCAACTGCGTTCGGCAGAGCACAAAAGCAGGCCGCCTAACAAAACAAGCATCAAATTCAAAATCAGCAAAGCATGATAGACCAAACATGTACCAAACTAGTTATGATGTTGTTTAAGGTTTGAAAGAAATATATTCACAGTTCTAAAAGAACAGCCCCCTACAACCTCCCAACAACCCTGCTCCAAGAGAGAAATTATGGCCAAGGAGAATCCATGCAGTCTCCAACTTTCCTTTCCCATATTGAGTTATTTTTTACAGAAAAATAGAGGTTGAATATATTAAGGGCCTGTTTGGAAAAGGGCTTTTGAACAGCTTTTAGAGAAGAGCTTATGAAAAACAATGTAGTTTTGAATAAATGAGTGTTTGGATAGTTATTAACAAAATGACTTTTGTAATTAGAAAATTACTAGAAAGGGTATGATTTTATTAAAAATAGGAGAGAGGAGAAAGGGTGAAGAAAAGATAAGAGAGAAGAGAGGGTAGAGAAAAGAGAAAAGAGAGGAGAGAAGAGAGAGAGTATAAGAAAAAGTAAGGGTAAAATAGTAATTGGGTAGTCCATAAGCTCTTTTACTGTTCTAGAAGTTAGTTTCAGTAGCTTATCTAAAACTTTAGTTTTAAACTATGATTTAGTGCAAAAGTCATTTTGGATAAATATGACTGTCTGTTTTGATTTTTCTCAAAATCATAGTTTGGACTAAAAAACCCTTTTAAAACCATAGTTTCAAAAGTTGCCAAACAGGCACTAAGAGAAAGTGGAGAGCAAGAACCATGAGGCTAGAATCAAAATAAATGCTTCTACATACCTATCCCGTTTTTCATTTGCCAAAGACCTGAGAGACTTGACTACAGACTCCACAAGATCCATAGCATTCTCCACCACTTCATTGTTCCATCACTGAGATTAAAATAAAATATTCGTTACATCACGCCTGATGTTTTCAGTAGACAAGAAAGAGGAAAAAAAGAGGAAAGAAATAAAGTGGCTCTTTTTCAAAAAGAAAATGTTAACAAGAGTAATTCAAAGAGAATTTAAACGAATGGCATGATCAGAGTATTTGGTAAAGTAGTTGGTACTCGCAATACCAAAATATTAAGGCAAACTAACCTCTACAGCAGTTGGATAATCGCATATCATGATTGATTCTGCTTTCTCAAATTCCTTTGGTGAAGGAAGGCGCTGCCACAATTCTTCCGTGACAAAGGGCATAAAGGGATGAAGCAGCCGCAGGCCAATATCAAGACAAAACCTCAAAGTATCTTGTGCAAATCGTCTTTCAGAAGTAAACTTGAGATCGTTACCAGTGAAATAAGGCTTAATCACTTCAATAAAGACATCACACAATTGATACTGCCACCAAGAACACAGCCGTGGTAGCATGGGAGAGCTCATATGATTCTAGGGATTTCACTGTCTATTGTTTTATTTAACACTGAGAGTATCCACTGACAGCTAAATGGAAGAGCACCGGGAGTCAAATTTGCGGGTGGAGTATAATCATCTCCAAGTTTGCTCATAGCGAATCGAACTGCATTCCACAATTTATTACACCACTGCCGGTACCCAACAACCCTTTGGATATCTAGGTTAATTTTGTCAGACTGAAACCAATGACAACAGGGCAAAAATATTAAGTACAAAAATCAACTGGTGGTGTGTATAATCAGACAATTAGAGAATGCTACTGAATACCAGTGACTAAATACCTGAGCTGTGTATGAGACAAGTGCAAAACGCAGAGCGTCAGCACCACACTCATCAATACCATTTGGAAAGTCCTTCTTCTGACCTTCTTTGGCAACAGCTAATTCTTTTGGGTCCAGGTTGCCTTCTTCTAACCTCCTATGTAGACCTTCCAGAGATATGCCATTGATCACTTCAATGGGATCTACAACATTTCCCAAGGACTTTGACATCTTGCGACCATGTGCATCTCGAATCATAGGATGCATATAAACCTGCATTGAGATGTTGAGTTTTTTTTTTATCTTGTCAGTGACCTAGGATTTCTTGTGCATGGATCAAGAATCAATTTATAGTATGCATTTTATGTGAAAATGCAACCGAATATCATAATTAGATTCAACACACATTCACCTTTCTAAAAGGCACATCACCACCTAACTTCATTCCTAACATCACCATGAGTGCAACCCAGAAAAAGATAATATCATGACCAGTTTCCAGAACAGAAGTTGGATAAAATGCCTTCAGGTCTTCTGTATCATCTGGCCAGCCCAGTACAGTTAATGGAAACAAACCAGCAGAGAACCACGTATCAAGAACATCTGGGTCCCGGCTTAAATGAAACTTCTGTCCATTATACTTTCGGCTAGCCTCCTTCTGGGCCTCCTCTTCACTTCTCGCCACTACCCAGTGATCACTGTAAGCACCAAATTCCTTCAAGATGTCATCCTCTAATGTGATATACCATGCCGGTATTTGGTGACCCCACCATAGCTGTCGAGAAACACACCAATCACGTATATTTTCAAGCCACCTGTAAAGTTCTGTCTTGATCAATTTGTGGTTCAATATAATATTTCAAAGACGACCCAAAAAAATCACAAGTTCGGCAAATCATAAGTGTCCGCTTAGGATTCACTTCACGTTCACACATCTCATGCAATAATGTATTGCAAAAAAAATTGTTCAAATCATCAATTATTTCATATTGGGGGTAAAGAGGGATAGAATAATCATGATGTATAAGTACCATTCCTCTATTTTGTTAACACTAATAACAATGTTAAACAATGTTCAGTTTTGATCCATAACAGTAGTGTGGCAACTATAAATAATTTAGATATAAATCCTCATTTGCACATAATTAATGATATCTTTCTTAATCTCTTTCCATTTGCCATTACCCAGTTTCTCAGACTTGAACGCTACCAAGCGTGGCCAAACTCAATCTTGAGATATTTTGTGAATATTAATAAATTATCAAATTATTGTAGAGATACCAAGATACAGACACACATCTACAAGGAAAAGAAATGATCAGGAGAATAAGTTTTGTAATTTCTCATTG
The DNA here is from genome assembly GCA_037074615.1 of Leucaena leucocephala. Taxonomy (NCBI): domain Eukaryota; kingdom Viridiplantae; phylum Streptophyta; class Magnoliopsida; order Fabales; family Fabaceae; genus Leucaena; species Leucaena leucocephala. Next base: position 16,711,120 of record CM073562.1, read on the forward strand.
TAATAAATGGTAAAAAGTTACCAAAGCCGACAAAATGAGATATAAGTACCTCTTCCAATCAGCTGAATATTGTTTTGGAATAATCTCCATTTTTTTGTTTTCCTCATCCGTGACAGCGTGAAGAGCTTCTTTTGCCAAATCATTGCACCTGACATACCACTGGGGTCTTATTATGGGTTCCACAACATCATTGCTTCTTGAACATACACCAAGGCGCATCTCATTGTTTTCAGAACCTCTGTAAAGGCCCTAAATGAATGCAGAAAATAAATGAAACATGAGTAACCGAAATTTTTTGACTCACTAGTCATCACAAGACATAGAGAGACATACCCAATGAAGACTTGCAGAAATACAAGTATCATGCAAAATCAATATTGCATAATCACATGAAGAACGTATCAAATTGACATGTCTTATGCCAAATGAAGCACATCAATGTGCGACATATGCAAAGTAAAAAAGGGAAATATAAGATCACAGCAGTAACCATATTATGCACCACCAACAAGCAATCACTAGTCAAATTCCACACACTTACACGTGCATAATATGGTTTCATGTTCTAAAGAACCAATACCTTCTTTTGTAATGCTTCTGCCACAGCCTCTCGAGCTTTAAATCGTGGCATATCCACAAATTCAGATCCTCCATTGCTATTAATTTTCCCATCATCAGTGAAAATATTAATGACTCCAAATTGTGCCGTTTTCCAACCTCAAAATCATTTGGATCATGAGCAGGGGTTATCTGAAAGGAGTTAAGCAAGTAAAATCATAGCATGATATCAGTTGAAAAGGAATTGGTATGCAAAAAATAAAATCACACGTGTAAAAAATTACCTTAACCGCCCCAGTCCCAAATGCTGGATCAACAAGAATAGCATCTAAAACTATATAGGAAGCTTTCGTCCATTAAATGGATGAATGGCAAATTTGCCATGAAACTGCCTGTATCTTTCATCATCAGAATGAACAGCAATGGCAGTGTCACCAAGCATAGTCTCTATTCGAGTTGTGGCCACAACAATTTCACCAAGGTTCCCTTCCATGGGATACGAAAATTTTGTTAAAACTCCAAACTCTACTGGTTTATCATATCCAGGAACCTTCAGCAGAGTCCTTTCTTTAACATCAATATAGTCCACCTGTATGCAGCAGCCAATTACATTAGTTTTTTCTTGACTAAAATGAGTTATATACGGAATTAATCACGTAATAGAATCACCTACCTCAATATCAGATATTGCTGTTAGTAGGACGCAGTCCCAATTCACTAAACGAAGGTCCCTGCAATATGACACCACAATAGTAACATCTCCAAAAATAATCCATTTGGACCCAGTAGTAATATAAACCATTTGATAGGAAATTCAGAGATTTAAGGAGTACTCAATAATTTCTCATTAAATTACATAACGGCAAATCAGCATTCTGTAGTTTAATTATTTTATATAAAAGTCAGAGAGAGAACCAGAAGTGATTATTGAATTAACTATTCACCATCACTTGCACCATCTTGAACGGTTCCCCATCAAACTGCCTTCATGTGAAGACAAGGTGTAAATATGAGCAAGTACACTGTCTTATAATTAGGGTAGCATCAAATGCAATCCATGACTTGGACATGTTTTTGTAAGCTATCAATTTTACTACAGATAAATTGTCATTCATCAATCCTTTGCATCAGATTTGTGTTTCCCAATATTTCACCACAATCTTGCTATGAGCCTGCGTTAAGTCATTGCATACTAAATTGTTGCACGTGGCTATATATTACATCTACTTAGATTTAGATGCTCCCAGCATCAACCTACCTATAGATAAGGCCTTGTTTGTGTAGCCTCACAAAAGCCTCAGTCACAGCCTTTGATCTTCTTTCATCCATTGTGAAGCTCTGAAGATAAAGGGAGGCAGGATTAATAAGAAAGCCATACATGACTCTTGGATGCCATGAGAAAGATTTACATAACTATTGATTAAACTCTTGGCAAGTTATATCTTTACCTCACGAGACCAATCCAAAGAGGCTCCTAAAAGACTTAATTGCTGCAATATTGTGCCCCCATACTTGTTTTTCCATTGCCAGACCTATTGTGCCAAGATTACCAAAGTAGATTTTATTAGCAAGGACATAGAAATAGAGAATTTCAAATTAGAAAGTAAGGTGACTTAGAAGTTACTTTACAAAACATACCTCAGATATAAATCTCTCACGACCCAGATCATGCCTAGTTAAATGCCTTTCACGCATTATCTTCTTCTCCACAACAATAATACTGTCATCATCTCACAGATAAAAGAAACACCAGTATGTGTTAGGAACTAACGTTTTACATCAAACCTCACATAGTTTAGATAACACATGAAAAAAATATTTCATCTAGACAACATTCAATGGCATATGCAGCTAAAGAATGAGCAAGAAACATAGGAGTCCACTCCTGTCCAACCCTACTACAAGATCCACAATGGATGACAAATACCAAGAGAGCTAAAAACTGAATTAATATCTGTTCTATTTGGAAACAGAACCTGTGTTGCAATCCCCGCATGATCCATCCCAGGCATCCACAATGCATTATATCCAGACATTCTATGCCAACGAATAATAGCGTCCTGCATGCAACAAATAACATTCAGATGATTGGTTTTAAACAGCTAAGCTAAATTCACATTCCGTATATATGCAACCTCTATTGCAGCTGTAAGGGCGTGTCCAATGTGGAGAGCACCGGTCACATTCGGTGGAGGAAGTACCTGAAAATACAGCACAATCAGAATGCTACATGGTGATCAAATTGATTCCCACACCTCTTGAACGTCCAACCATATTTAAAACTTCCCCTAAATGTTAAAACTAATGCAATGGCAAATTAAGTTTATCTTGGACAAATTAAGATGGGCTAATAGACTTTTGATGAAAAGGGATGTAAGACAGAGGAAGGATAACGTCCAATATATAGCGAAAGGCCACTCAAAACTCCATTAATCACGTTAAATTTGTGGATATAAATCCCAATGCTGCCTGTTGTTAGAAAATTGGACCAGAAAACAATGGCATGAGAAACTAACACATAGAAGTCCAGTAAGATACTCACAATAATAAATGGTGGTTTGGAGCTGTTGGCATCTGCCACAAAGAACCCTGTTTTCTCCCACCAATCATACCACCTAAATTTTTAGCAAAACAAAAAAGATAAGGACTTCGTATGACTAAAAATATAACTCAAATGAAGATGGACGCAGCACTCACGACTTCTCCACCGCACGGGGACTAAACTGTTTTGCCATTTGACGAGACATATGTTTCTTCTGACCTGAAGGAGTCTCAGGGTCGATATAATCTTCAGGGTTCTCATCGTCGGTGCGCTTTACATTCTTCCTTTCACTATTCTTGGAGGCATTGGATGATTTCTGTTCCTTTTCCTAAAGCCAAGTGGGGAAGTGGAAATTTATATTGATTAGATAGATAAAATAAATAAATTTCTAATATGAAAACAGCAAACCAATCCTGCACTTGCACAGCAGGGAAGGGAAATTCAATCACCTGACGCTTAGCAGCTTTCTCAAGAGCATTCATTTTCTTCAATTCCTTTTCTCTTGCATCCACAAAGCCCGCAACATTGTCACAGGAGAAAATTGCGAACATCTTAATTCACAAAAAAAAAAAAAACTCTTTAGGATTACAACTGCATTTATCAGCCAATAAGATGATCTGAAAACCAATGTTGACTTCCGTATATCTGAATTCAAACCAAAAACATTACTTTACAGGAAAACAGGAGCTGAATGCATACATGGGTCAAAAGAATATAATGGATAGACAACAGAAGCCACAACTTTCTGATCAAGATTACGCTGCCAACGTTTAAAATCCTATAAACTGTCCAAAACGAAAGAGAGAGTAATGAAGACCTTCTCTTCTTTCTTCTTCTTCTTCTCAGGGTCTTCCACCTCAACTTTCTTCTCCGGTTCCATGGTTAGTGATCAGTGAAGCTCTGCGGTGATAGATTCGATCAGGATGAAGATTCTGATTAGCGTGTGAGATAAGGAAGCCAACGACCCACAACGACACTTGGAAAACCCTAGACGGCGCGCAGAAATGAAGGGAAGGGAATAAACGACAGTTACTTGGGTTGGGTTGCGTTGGCGATTCAGGAGGAGTTTTTTTTTTTTTTTTTAAGAAACAATAGTTGGCCGTTCCATGGGAGCGTTATATGAAAACCTCTGATAGCAAAATTATAGAGAGATCCATATTTAGGGGTGGACGATTGCGCTATAAATACACTGTTTTAACGTATGAATATTGTTGTCTGCGTGTGACACTTAGCTGACTTTTCCCCCCTAGAAATTGATGCTACTTAATGTTCTATGTGCCTGTTTGGAAAAATCTAAACTTTAGTTTTAAATCAAGGTTTAGCTTAAAACCTAGATTTAGATAAATTTTAAAACAAACAGTCATATTTGTTCAAACGGGCTTTTGGACTAAACTCTGGTTTAAAACCAAGGTTTCAGAAAAGCTGGTCAGAGTAGCTTTTAGAACAATAAACCACGTTTAAACTAACTAATTACTATATTACCCCTACTTTTTCTTACACCCTCTCTCCTCTCTCATACTTTTTCTCTATTTTCTTTCTTACACCCTCTCTCCTCTCTCCTCTTATCTCTTATCTCTTATCTCTCCTCATTTAATACTCATACCCTTTTTCGTAATTTACCAATAATAAAATCCCTTCTATAAATAATTATCCAAACACTCATTTATTCAAAACCACTTTTTTTTCATAATCTCTTCTCCAAAAGCCCTTTTCTATAATCTGTTCAAAAACCCTTTTTTTTCATAAGCCCGTTTTTAAAATCCTATCCAAACGGGCCCTATATCATCGTTACTTCATACAAGTTTTTGCTAAGCCCACTGTTGTAAACAACCTGAGCCGGCAAACTGATTTTTTGTTTTGTTGACCAACGAGACAGGAAGTTGATTTTAATGCACACAAGTTTAGACTTGCCTGTTACTACCTCTAATCTTAATTAAAATTAATATTTTAATTAAATTTAAAAAATTAAATTAATTAATTATAATTAATATAAGAATTAATTAATTAGAATATATTAAAACGTATATAATATAAAATTATTTTAAATGATTATATTTGATCATAATTAATTAATTATTTAATTTTTAAAATTTATTAAAAAAATAACTTTTATAATTAAGATTAGAGGGAATACCTCAGAAATAGAAGCAAAATATGCACGCCATATGTTTCATATTTCACTTATATTAAGGAAACACATTTCTTCTATTTTTTTAAGTTGTTCCGTTCCCAAAAATTTAAACTCAAGATATAAGTCCTTACTTTAGAGAAATTTATGTCAATTCAATCTCAGTTGAACCCTGAAAATTTATTTGACCAAGAATGGAATTTTAGTTTGAGCATATAAATTCTGGCCGAAAACGCTTTAGAACATAAATTAATTTGGGAATATTCTGACGTGCTTTTTTAGGATCTCTACCACATGCACTAGGTGGCCGGCCAAGAGCATATTCTTTATACTATGACTCAAGGAGAAAAGCTGATGAGAGTAACTCTGGAGCTGGGCCGTTTAGAAATTATTCATTTTTTTTAATACAAAAATACCAGAATGAGAATAACTATTATAGTTAACTTTTGAGCAAAAAGATAATAATTGATCTGAAAATTACAACAACAAAAAATATCGTCCAGGACTAGACTCAGATTGAGAACAACTTCATGTGAGGGGCAGGGTGAAAACCTAGTTAGATACACATCGTACACCAAAAAGAGATGAGAAAAAAAATCAACCAATAACTTGACAAAATGAAGTCAGCGACAAATTATCCCAGTAGCAATGTCACCTACCTTGTTTGGATCAGGTTCCAGTTTAAACCTGCGTTGACATATTTGTGTGTGTGCGCGTGTTAAATTGTATTATATTAAAAAAAAACTTGACAAAATGAAAACTTTGAATAATAATAATACATGCTTAAACATCTATTATGGTAAACTTCGACTTCTATTACATAAATATTTGTCAATTCATATCAAAGGCAAGGTGTGCTTCTTACTAAGAATTTCTCGGAGGAATGGGTAATAAGGAATAGGTATACGCAAATCTAAATCTAAATTCCAATAAATAAAGTAGCATCCCTCACATGCTGGGGGGAAAAACAGAACAAAGAACAAAGGAGCCATCGTGGTAAGCATTTGAAACAAATGCATGCACGAGGAAAAAGAAAAGAACCAGGGATGTATTAACAAAGTAATCATGGCATGACCTTGATGATGATGATCTGAACCGATCCAGCCTATTAATTATGTCTCCATTGAGACAACATTATTTGACCTTCTTGAAGAGCGTGGAGGTCCTAAACTCAGCATCATCCCTTATAAAACTCCACCAGAAGTATGTAATTGGAATGGTCGTCGCATGCCAAAGTGCATGAGCATCCACATATCCCATGTAAGGTGGGAACTCATATATCTCAAAGAGCATAGCCAGATTTCCTCCAACCACTACCAGCCAGAGTTTCCACTGCCCTGGATGGTGTGAAATACCTGCCCAAATTGCCCAAACAAGGAGATGGGTAATGGATATTGCCATGCAGACTTTCATGTGCAAACCTGCAGATGACAGTGAAATTTGTCAACTCATTGTCCAAAGACAATACATCGTGATGAACAGTTCAGCAATTCTAGAAGTTAATTCGGCATAAGTTGGTAGGATTTGTGTAGACCAATTTAATTTTATCTAGTTAAAATAAGCTCACCAAGATGATAGATGAAACAGGCAAACAGGACCACACAATGGATACCACTCAAGGAAGACTGAATAAATCAAGGCAAAGGAAGAAAGGGGAGAACAAAAAATGCAGCAAAGAAGACTGAATAGATCATTAAAGGAAGTTAGTATAGCTAATCTCTAAGAGATAAAATTGCATCTTTTGTTGTTCTTAGTATCATTAACACAAGAACATAAGATGCATCATTTAACATAACATTTCATTAGAAAAACAAGCATTACCATAATCAAGTTTGTAGAAATTCAGATACAGGATATAAGTTGTCACAAAAGCAAACAAGGGAGCAGCAACCATGATTCTCGCTGACTCATCTCTCACATTAAAAGAACGCAGTATTGCTAGAAGGAGGGAAAATCCAAGTAAGGCCACAGCAGATGAGTGATCTAGCTTCTCTGTGAATTCCACATCTCTGCATACAATAAAGTTTGGAATAGCTCATCAAAACGACAATAACAGTAATTATAACCTCAGAGTCCAGAAACCCCTTTGCCCCTCAATATACAAAATAAATAAGCATAACTTAGAAAGATGCTTTATAATAATAAATCATCGTATCATGCTAAGAAGCATGGGCAAAAGCACCATAACCAAACAGAATCTGAAGAGTCCAGCTACTGTTGATTAGTTACATCAGTACAAGAAGATTGTACAACACATGAAAGGAAAAAACACTACCATATGATTCATTTTTATAATATGTATTGAGGATATCATAATCTGCTTATTTCCTACGCATGTAAAGATTGTACCTAAGCAAAGTTTTTTTTTGGGTTTTAACAAGAGAAAAATCTTTAGTAGAGAAACAGGAGGATATCATTTATAGCAAAAATATATTTGTCTTGCATTGGAACAGTGAGTAAATTAATGTCACGATACCGCAAATAAACAGCAAATTTTCTTCAAGTTCTAGGACTTAAACACGAAAACATGATTGGACACAGCTGACAAATCCTGACCATAACAGGTATAGAGAGCAACTTACCTACTATGGAAAATAGCGCTCCAAAACCATGAATTCATTGATAGGATCCCATAGATATGCCACAAGCCAGTGTACTCATAATAAGTCTTCTTATCTGGCCTTAAAGGCAGCTTATAGTACACAAGAATGAAAAAGGATACCCAACCATGAAACTGCATAGCAAGAGTAAGGGCAGAGAGTGCAACAGCCACAGGTTCCTAAAACCATAAGTAACATGTCCACGCTTCAATGAGAAATCAAACCAAGCCATATTACAGCTATCTTATTTTGGTGAGACTTTAGAAAAAACCTGAATCCCATAGACACGCCGAAACGGCCATTTTCCATGATACTTGACTGGCTTGTCACCAAGTTTCATCCGTTCTTCCTCTCGAGACTGCATGCAGTGATACCGGCAGCCAGTCTGACAGTCCCACTGTTTCCACCTTAGGTAGAGAGGTTCATTCATATACCATGGACCATCAATCGGTTTTCCATCAGAAGAGAATTTACAATGTTGAAAGCATATATTCCCTACGCATCCAGATTTCTTGCACTGGTCCACACAATCCCTAATATTTGATATCGACCCAATATCATCATATAACACATAAAGAGTACAGTAATTATCTAAATGTTACTTTCATATGGAACAGCAGAATAACATGAATATGATTTGTTAGCAAAATCACCATCGCATCAATCAGAACCACAACATTCACCGTTCTCGCATTTGCCTCTCCTCATTCACAACTGATAACACTTATAAGATAGAGTCCATAAGATACATCAGATTCAATTGATGAGGAGGAGTTAAGTGCAAGTTGATGGTATAAAGGCTGTTGTTAAGAAGGGATTCCGGATATATCAATCATGACAAGAAAGCAATCAAATATGGCTTCACCAAAAAGCAGGAAAAAAACAACGATGATAACAACCACCACCATTCACATCACCTGTATTGCAGTTGCATAAACTCAATAATTTTGGGAAAATTGAAAAAGGTACACGATGTGTCACTAGGCGACTAGGCTTGAAAATGGTAGGTACAGAAATTGGCAATGTATCCAGCCATAATCAGAGGAATTATTCTCATGTGCGGATTAAAAATTATAAGCAGTAACTAAAATAACAAAAGCAACAGAACTTCCACAACCTCCTAAGTCAACGTCATCTCAAAAGTTCATACTTCACAAAATCATCCAAAGAAAAAACAAGTTGCTGAAAATTAGAAGAATACGAAGAAATCCAAGTTTCATCTTTCTGAAAATGCCAAACTAAGATTCATAGCAGAACAATCCCCTGCCTCGAGCAAAATGCTAACTGACAAATTTTTCAAGTAAAAGATCGAGTTCCGACAAAGAAATTATCAAGAAATGAGAGGTCAAAGAGCGAAGTGGGGCTTACATGTAAAGCGGATCAGCCTCACCGTCGCCGGTGACGAAGACACCTACAAGGCAGAAGAAAGTAGAAAGAAACAAGAAGAAACGAACGCGAGGCATGGGAGTGATGGAAATGCGAAGTGAAAGAGTGTCGGAGATTCTGGGAGAGAGGAGGCTGATTTGTGAGCTTCGCGTTAACGAAGAGAGTGGCTGGGTTTCACGTCTAGTAGTGAAGGGGAAGAGGATACAGGGAGGAGGAGCTAGGTGAGTCAAGTGAGTTCCAGAAGAGCTAGAGATGTGGGAGGAGAAAAGGTGGGAGCAAAACCAGGACCAGAATCTCGTGAGTAGCTGATTAGCTGATCTCCACGACGACTTACGAGGGGACACGTGTAGATGCGGTCATATGATTATTGACCCTCCTTGTTTTTCGTCTATTTACTAAAGAGAAAAATAGTACACAAATTAATAAAAAAATGAGCCCAAGCCAGCTACACCACATCCTAAGACAATGATATTCAACTTATAAATATTGAATGATATGTTGCCTTTTTATCAATATCTCTTATTTCTTTGATGCTATCAACCAAAGTTAACTCTCTTTTTTTTTAAAAAAAAAATATCTTTTATATCCCTATAAAATTATTAGTCTTTTTAAATATTATTTTTAACTCTTTAATATATAATTTAAATATAAAATATATTTTTATATTTATAATTTTTTATTAAATTATTATTGATATTCTAAATAATAAACAAGTAATAGTGGAAGAGAATTAACAAAAATAATTATAATTTTTATAAAAATATATTATATTAATTAATTAATTTTTAATTTAAGTATATTAACTAAATATATTATATATTAAATATAGAAGAAATATTATAAGCTCAAACAAGTTCTCCAATCATAGTTCAATTTGTGATTTTCAGAATTTTGAAGTTAGTCTCTAGTTAAATAAAGATTTATCAAACAATTTGACAAAAGTGAAAGCTATGACTCCAACAGTTTTCTTTTATTTTCTTTTAATATAAATGGTGATAATAGTATTATCTCTGAACTTATTAAATAAGAAATGAATTATAGTTTTTTTTAAGCCCTAATATAGGAGACCATAAACCTTTGTCCCTGCATTTAATTTTTTATTTTATTTTTACTCTCAATATAAAAAAATTACCAACGAAGGCCCCACAAGGAAAGAGGAGAAATTACTCCATTAGCTTTAATAAGAACGTTTTAAAAAAATAAATTAAATTTTGTACGTATTTATTGTTTTTGACTGTTTTTTAATCTGTAAAATAATTATGTATTCTTTTATAAATAGGTCCGAGGGAATAATTAGATGCGCCGTCCGTTTCATTAATTTTAGCAACCTCCAATTGTTGTTGTTTGATGACGGCTCCAACAATGTCTGGTTAATTTTCTGTTATGTTCTTTTTTTGTCGTTTGTGGGTGATCTTTTTTTTTCCCTTGGCCCAAGATAAGATACCGTTCCTGTGTTTTTGCCCTTTCATTGAAAATAAATATAGTTTTGAGAATTATATAAAAAAAAAAGTATAGTTTTGAGAAGAGCCTCGAAGAATTTATAAATAGTTTGGTTTTATATTTTATATTTTATGTTTTAAAGAAATCTGTTAAAATCCTAATACAAGTTTCATTATTTTATTTTTACTAACTTTAACTGGGGAGTAAGAAACATAATTATGAAAAGACAGTTAAAAAAATCGGCGATATATTAGAAAATTAAAAAAAAACAAATAAATTATATTACTTAATTTGTGCGCTCAGCCTCTATATAACAGATAAAAAATTGGAAGGTGTACCAAACTACTAAGCTTGTTAACAAAAGTTTTTTTTTTTTGAAATAACAGATATTAATTAAAATAGTTGATGCTCGTTCCTAATGATTTTAATTTATATACGTATGGTATGATGGATTAAATAATTTTTCAAACACAATATTAAATATTTTTTAATTTTTTATAGTATATATATCTCGAGCTAGCATTAATTATCTCCATCATTAGACGAACAAATTAATAATTAATTGATTCGATGAGGATAGAATATATTATTGATGTTGTTTAATGGATTTGTACATTGATAAAGTCAACCCCTACTACTTTAGATTAGTAGCTAGCCAATAATCAAAAGATTGGTAGCTAGCCAATAGTCAAACTAATGAATTTTTCATATATATAGAAGAATCCTTAAGGCCTATTTGATATAACAGAAGTAAAACTAAAAAAATAAAAATAAAAATAAAAATATTTTTTTTTATTTTTTTAGTATAATAAAAATCATAATTATGTTTATTTTTATTTTAATATTATAGATAATTTTAATTTTATAATAAAAGTTAAAAAATGAGATGAAAGAAGTGGAAGTAAAATATTTTAAATTATTATATTTTAAATTAAAAAATTCTTAAATAATTTTAATAATTATTGAATTATAAAAAAATATTTTGAACACTACAAATTATAAAAAAAATTATATATTTATTTCTATCTTATCAAAAAAAAATTAAAATCTATTTTTAATCTATTTTTATTTTTATTTCTACTTCTATAAAATTCTCATTCATCATATTAAAAGTATAGTAAAAATTCTTCCCATATGTAATTAGTTATTTTTGGCATATTTCATATAAATTGTTGCATGTGTACGTTGTTAGTATTATTTGGAAGTTGACTTTGCTTCATTTCTTGAAAAAGCTCATTTTACAAAAAATCCTTAGCTTTCCAGTGAGGAAGCTGCATGGATCATATCTTATGAGTAGACAAGTTTAATATGAATTTGATTTTATATATTAATATATTGATTTTCCTGACATATAAATATAATGTAGTTTTTTCTTTGTTTCTCTAAATATTTTCCCATAATATATGATTAAATTTTTAATATATAAGCGTATTTATAATTTGTAAGATGTTCAATAAAATTTTATTAAGTTTTAGATCAATAAATATAGGGTCGATTTAGATGAAATTTTAAAAATAGACTTTTGAATAGATTTTAGAAAATAAATTTAGAAGAAAAGTTTATGAAAAAAATAATTTTAAATAAATGAGTGTTTAGACAGTTATTTTCAGAAGTACTTTTATTATTAGTAAATCATGAAAAATAATATGATTATTAAATATAGGAGATACGAGAGATTAGAAAAGAGATGAGAGAGGGTGTAGAAAAAAAGGAGAGAGGAGATATGGTGTAGAAAAAAAATGAGAGATGGTGTAGAAGAGAGATGAAAGAGGATATAAAAAAAGTATAAATAATATAGTAATTAGTTAGTCCATAAGTTATTTTACTGTTATATAAGCTACTATGACTAGTTTATCTAAAATCTTAGTTTTAAACTATAATTTGATCTAAAAATTATTTTAAATAAATATAATTATTTATTTTAAAATTTATTAAAATTTAAATTTTATCTAAATTTAAGTTTTAGACGTTCCAAACACACTCATAATTTTCTTTCTAAACTTTCGAATTTTTGTGGCAAATGAGTGGGCCTTGACTATAATGTTACCCAACAATAACGTGAACATGCAATTAGCCCATCCTATCTATTGCAACAGAAGAATAAAGACAGAGGCCTTTCTAATGTCAGCCCATCCTATCTATTTGTTTTTTTTACCAACAGAAGTTTATCTAAATGATAAATATTTCAGATAGTTTAAATGATATCTCAAGTTTAAATTTTAGCGTACACAAAAAATTCTCATTGAGAGATTCACTCACTATAACTAGATACACAACGTATGTTAGAATCGGATGTAGTAGGACAAAGTTTTGGTGAATTGAGTGTAAAAAAAATAATTTAATTTTTTTTCCTACCCAATAAAAAGACTATGTATAATTATTTGAAGATATAAAAAAAAAAACTATAAAACTAAGAACCAGTTAGTCACGTTCTTCTATATTATTATTTCTTATAACTATAGAAGATCTAATTTTTAAACTTTTTATTTCTACATCACTAGAATAATATTTTATGATTTCAAACAAAATGAACCAAAAAAAAATATACAAATGGGATAGAAGCAGCTGTTCTCTGACAAACCATCTGTTCCAAAAATTTGACATCAAAGTCCTGTATACATACTAGAAGCAATTATGACCATAGTATTAAGATTTATTCCAGGTAAACCAACTATGTCAGTGTCTAAGTGAACTCTAGTCTATAGTAGAATCAAGAATTTAATATACATATTTTTATATATTTTAATTAAATTATATTGCCTTAATTTATTCTATTGTTCGATTTTCTATTCTTTGATTCTAACTCCTAACAGTGATCATGATAATTTGTTGTCACATACCCATAATATGAAACTATTGTTTAAGAGAGGAGACATAGCGATGAGTTGTATTATATTTATTTTAATTATAAAAGTTAGTTAATTTTTTTATATAGATTTAAGAAGTCAAATAAATGAGTGAATTGTAATTAATATAAAAATTAATTGATTAATTTGTATAAATTAAAAAGTATATTATATGAATTTCTTTTGAGAAGTTAGATTTAATCATAATTAATTAATTAATTTAATTTTACAGATGTATTTAAAAAAGATAGCTAACTCTTATAGTTATGATTATTATAATTATGGTGATACTAATGAGGATGATGGAGGGGAGTAGCAGAGGAATAATGGGGCATTCATGTTCCCAAACGTGCAGCTTCATGGAAGGCACTTTAATTCATTCATGTTCCCTCTAAAGTTGTATCTCAAGTCTCCTAACCTTTCTTTCCAACTTTGCGTGACATCATCATGTGTCTCTGTTCTTTTCTTTCTTTGACATACCAGACATTGTTATGGTTTTTGCATTCAATTTTGTTTCATTCACACACAACTAAATTGTGTAATGCTTTGTGTTGGACTGGGGAGGGAGAAAATAGAATGGGAGTTAGGAGAGAAATTAGAGAGAGAGAAACAGTGACAAGTAAATACTTTTTCTTCTTATATCTTTATAAATTCTAGAAAACACAAAAGGGATAAGAATAAATATTATCTCATTAAATAGAGTTAATTATATAGACTATATAATATTGTTATGCCCTGTTCATATAAAAAAGATGCAGGTCGCGTGGACTTTCATTTCTTCTTTGTCTTCTCCTTTGCTTCTTAATTCTTATTTTTCTGGTCTTTGCATCGAAACATGATGTTTGATTGATCACGGCATTAATGTATGGATATGCAACCAACCACATGGGATCCAAGTGGGAATGCCTCTTGTAGTTAATGTTGGCAGAGTTAATTAATTATGCCTTGTTGTCGCCATCTGTCATTGATTTTCTTCTTAATTATGGGAGACTAATGAACAAGATTTCTCAATAATCCACGCGATTTGAAGGCTAACCACAATTCTTACTTTTCTTGTAAAACATATCTTTGCGTGTCGGCCTATGGAAAAATTAGGGGTGTGCATGGGTAGGGTTAAGTAGAATAGCCCCTGCCTAATGCCCTACCTAAAAAATATATGGGCTATATTTTGCAACCTGATGCCCGGCCCTATCCTGTAAAAGTCCTAACAATTTTGGACTGGGCATGAGCGAACTGGGCGGGCTCAAGTCGTGATATTATACTCATGTTGTGAAAAAAATTTGCAATTATAAACTTATAAAATAATATCATATTCATGTATCTTCAAGAGTTAAATAATATCTATAATCTACTAAGAATAAGATAATAAAGATAATAATTAAAATCTTGAGATCCATTGCATATAAAAAATAAGCGTTAAAATCTAAGTAGTTTGTAATTATAACTTTGCATCAATCTCCTCAATATTGATAAAGATAAAGCATCTAAAAAATAAAATAAATAATTATAATTTGTAATGTAATTATATGATAATTAACAAAGTTAAAAAGAAGAAGAAAAAACTAGTATAGTTATAAATATTAAAATATACAATTTACCTACTTAACTACTTATATTTCTAAAATTACCTTATAGTCACCAGTAGCTATCATATTCTCCCTTCTAAGATAGAGAAAAAATAAAAAAAAAAAGAAGGGGTGCTCATGGGTAGGGCAAGGCAGCCCCTATGCCAGGTGCCCAGCCTAAAAAATACATGGGATATATTTTGTAACCCGATACCCAGTCATGCCCTATATTTATCGGGTTGAGGAAGGCATTTTTAGTGCGGGTTAGGCAGGATATACCGAGCTGAGAATTTTATGTACAGCTCTAGGAAAAATAACTGAAATATACATATTAATGTATTATTATTATTATTATTAAATTCTCTTTCTTTTCACCATTTTGGACCAACAGATAGATTAAAGGAGAAAAGGGAAAGCATAGAAAACAAAAGATCATGTTAATGTTATGAAGTTTGAATCTTTGGGGTTGACATTATGAAGAGGGGTCATAATGATAATAAAAGCCAATTTATGGGATAAAAGTGAGATATTGATGCTTGACCTTCTTAGCTCATCATGACTTACCCTTCCCAATTCATTCCTCAATGCAATCATTAATCTTTGTCCACTAATGTCGTAGTGATGTGGAGTTTTAATTAATATTCACATGCATCATTAATAAATCGGAGATTCATCATAAACTAGTTAAAAGAATATAATAATTCAAATGTCTTAAAACAAGTAAGTAATCAAGATTTTTTTTTTAATTTTACAGTTATCTTTTTGGAGATCTTGTAATAATCTTGCCTTACAAATATTGTCACATCTGCGCATTGGAGTTTTTAAAATCCAATTAATATATACACACACACACACACACACACACACACACACACACACACACACACACACACACACACACACACATATAACAACAAACTTGAAAGGCAAAATGGCTAAATGTGTACAGAAGCTTGAAGAGTCGAGTTACAAAAACACCAAATTATGATATTGCCAACTCAAGAACTACCATGTCTATCAAAACAGCTTCCTTTACAAACAAGGCAAACTACCATTTTTCTCACACTCATGGTAATGAACATTCCAAGGTAAATTAGAGAACTTCTACTTGATATGAAAACATAACGTCACAAAATTGCTGCCAAATCTAACAATCTAAAACTAACATCAAACGGAGACAGCAACCATGACTCAAATACAGATAACGTCCATATACTTGTTAGGCAGGCAAAACTTCCACAGGTATGCCAAGTTGGGACACTGCATCAAGCACTCTTTTAACTAATCTGTCAACAAGTCATTGTGTTTTCAACATACAAGAGATGACCTAAGAGATGTTGGGAGTTGCGTGCAAGATGACCATCGAATGACAGATTCCGTCACCACGAGTTCAATTTGCTCACATTCGCCGAGTCCAATCGTTCGGTTTCTCTTGCTGTGGATTCCTAAAACCCTATGTCCATTGGTACCACCTGTCCTTTTAGCGTCCACTGGCTTGCAATTACTAGCCTTAATATCCGGTCCACAAGAAAGAGCAGAATCTGGTGATAGAAGTAGTTTTCCCAAGCTTGATTCTGCTATACATTGCAAAAAGATGATAAATTGATGGTAAATCTAACACACTTAGAAGCAATCAAGGGATTTAGAGGATGAGACTCTCAGCACGTACCTTCAGCAATTGTCTTCGCGGATTCATTGGTTGAGAACTCTAATGTGCAACTCATTTTCTCAACAACAGAATTGGCGCTGAGAAATGCGAAGCTAGGCATTGAAGAAACTGGAGAAGAGAAGTCCAAACCAGCAGAATCACCGGGACTCCGAAATGAAAACCCTCCACCCAAAGCTGAACAAGTAGTCGATGGTTCCACCAGAAAGGAAGAAAATGATGATCTACAAGTGAAAGTTGGTGACTGAGCATCACATTCAGGAGATTCGGCGCCAAAGCTGATGTCCCGATTCCTGGGCATAAAGGACAGAGAGAATGAGCTATCACCAACATCCCATTCCTCACAACTTTTGATGTCACGTTCAATTAGATGTTCAGGATTTGTTTGATTGCTCTCCATCCAGCAATGATCTACAGAAAAAAAAAATACTCAAACGAAGAGTCAAGACTAAATCCATTCTTCATTTCAGTGAGTAATTGAATGACAAAGAAAAATCAGTCTGAGGCTCAAAACCAAGTAAGAGAGTGAAGAAAACAAACAAAAGGAAATACTTTTGCATTAGTAAATGCATAGTGATAAATAATGGCATGTGCATAATAATCAAACCTAAAGTAAACCGTTTCAGATGGCAGCTTTCAAGGCCATTTAAAACAAGCATACAACGAAGAGAATTTTGCCAATGGCAGGTAAACATGCAAGCTCATCTCTTCAGCGAAATCATCAGAACCAGAGAGTTGCACGAAATATTTCTTACATGACTGCTTAATCCAGTACCAGCACATACATATCATAAATGACCGCATATGATCATGAAATATTTCCATATAAGTATTAATAGTGACTTTGATTTATTGCAGGAGTTTGGACAACTAACCATAAATTGACCTAAATTGTATGTCGAGCCATAAGGGAACTGAACAGAACACGCAGATTCTGGTGCTCTAAGCTATTTAATGTTCAACAATGAACTCTTTGTATTTAATTTAACTATGCATGCTCAAGAATTCCAATGAGAAACAGCTTCAAGCTTACCTAAGACCTGCTGAGCGGTGAGCCTTCGAGAAGGTTCTGTGCAGAGCATACCGTTAATTAAATCCTTGGCTGATTTAGAAATGTGATCCCAAGGTTCAGATGGGAACCTCAAGTCAGCAGCCTTAACAGCTTCAAAGATCCGCGACTTGGTCTTACCCCAAAATGGAGGCATCCCACTAAGTAGAATGTAAAGAATGACACCTGCACTCCAAACATCAGCAGCCTGGTCATATGAACCTGCAAGTACCTCTGGAGCTATATAGAATGGACTCCCTACTAACCCATGCAAACTTTGTCCTGCTTAAACAAAGTCCAATTTGAAGCAAATGCATCAGGTGCATATTCAGGGGAAAGATAAAGCTGCAAAGGAATAATACTCATCCAAGGAAGTAAATAAGACAAGTACCAGGCTTGATGTAAGTTGCAAGCCCAAAATCTGCCAGTTTAATTGGAGATGAGGAGGCTCTTGTTGCTAAGAGAATGTTTTCAGGCTTCAAATCTCTATGAACAACCCCATTTTCATGGCAATACAAAACCACCTGCATGAGGTGCCTAAAGAGAACCCGGGCCTCAGATTCAGAAAATCGTCCATTCTTCTCTAGTCGGTGAAATAGCTCACCTCCAGCACAAAGCTCCATCACCAGATGTACAAAATCCTCCTCTTCATAAACTGCCTTGAGATCTACAACATTTGGATGATCAGATAACCTAGCCATTATCTCAATCTCAAGTTTGACACTTCGCAGATCATCTGATGTGACCAATCTATCTTTAGCAATTGATTTACAGGCTAAAACCTCTCCAGTTAACTTGTCCGTGCACGCCCTAATAACACCAAACTGTCCCCAACCTAACTGCTCGCCAAGAAGATAACGATCTTTCAAATTTGCAGACTGATTTGTGTCCAGTATTGTTTCACTTAGATTTGCTACTTTGAAACAACTGTAAGAAGTTGAAGGTTCGGAACCACTGCTGCTCTTAGCAACATCCATACCAATACTTTGGACCTCAACAAACCCAGATATATCAGGAGGAATTTCCCAAATAGTTCTCTGGCAGAAACTTCAATCCAAAAATGCTCAACGCTTATGTCAACCTTGATTTCTTTTCCTCACTGTCATCCACCAAATCCCGCTTCAGAGTCAAAACCCTTGAAAAAGCTTGAACTCGGTGGGTGTTCAAACAAGACATACCGTAATCCACACGAAAGAGAGTAAAACAATAGAACTTAGAAACTAAAACTTTGACCCTTTGGCCAGGAAGCCTTGCCTGCCTTTTCCAAGCAGTTGATCTGCACAAAACGATAATGAGACTCGAGTAAATTAATACGCAAAGGCTGATTGAGAGAAAAAGAAAAAAAAATCCCTTTTCAGAGTGATAACAAACGAACAGATCACAAGATAAAAACTTTACCCACCCTAAATTATACAAAACATTTTAGTTTCAATTATGTATGGATGCTCCATTAAAAAATTTAACGAAGATTTTCAAAAATTTATAGACGCAAGAAATCCATAACCTTTAACATTAATGAGAATGATCTTTTAAAAAGTCAAAACCCACAAAAACCACTACCTAGAAACAAGACAAAAACATGAAATGAAACAAACCCAGATCCGAGGAAAAGCCAGCTGGGGAGAGAGAAGGACCAGAGTGAAGAGGGGAAGAGAAAACGAAGCAAAAAGAAGAAGAGAAGGAGTCCGTGGGAGGAGTGGTGGCTCTCAAGCTCCTGTGGGCTCCCCCCGGTGGACTGTGTGTGGTGGAAAGCCCTACTTGTTGTGGTGGCCTCGTCGCTTCTGTGTTTTTGAAATTGAAGCGACCTTTCTTCCTCCTCCTCGGACTCCAATACCGACTTCTAATTTAGTTTAATCCATTTCCTGATCTTGAGATTATAATTTTCTCTTTCTTTCTTTTTTAAATGCAATTATTAGATTCTTTCTCTCTCATTATTTCTTTTGAGTCGTTTCATTACAAACTGTGGCTATGTGCTGTTGTGTATAAAGCACACTGTTTAATATGTCGATTTAAGTTTATAATAAAAATATTTTATTTAATAAATATTAAATTATAAAATATAACTTAATTAATTTTTAGATTGAATATTGGGCATAAGGGTTACCCTGTTCTACCCTACTCTGAGTACTTTTTTTTTATTTTTTTATTTTTTTTCTATTTTAGAAAAGAGAATATGATAGTTACTGGTGACTAGAAAGTAATTTTAGAAATATGAGTAGTTAAATAGTTAAGTAGTTAAGTTACATCTTTTAATATTTATAACTATACTAATTTTTTTTAATTTTATTAATTATCATATGATTATATTATAAATTATAATTATTTATTTTATTTTTTAGATACTTTATCTTTGTCGATATTTGGGAGATTAATACAAAATTATAATTATAAACTACTTAGACTTCAACGCTTATTTTTTATATACAATAGATCTCAAGATTTTAATTATTATTTTTGTTGCCTTATTTTTAACAGATTATATATATTATTTAACTTTTGAAGATATATAAATATGGTATTATTTTAGAAGTTTATAATTATAGATTTTTTTCATAACATGAGCATAATATCACGATTTGGACATACCTAACCCGCATATATTTAATCTATTTATATCTAATCTAAAATTATTAAAATTTTTATTAAATAGGATCAGATATCAAATTATAAAATATAACATATACTTAGACATTAGGTAAAAGACTACTTTACCTAATTCTACATATGCACATCCTTTGTCTCCATAATGGTACTCCTCGCTTGGGCCTTAGGTATATTAAATAAATATATATATAGTATTGTGACATACGTCTGTACTTGTAGAATTAAATTAAATTATCGTTTAAAAAAGATAAAAATAAAGTAATGAATATTTCTAATAGTAAAAAGTAAATAATTTTTATTATTTTAATATTTTAACATATGGGTTCTCATTATCATTACAATCTATATACTCGATCTATACTTAACATGTTTTGGCTTTTCAAATAATAATAATAATAATAATAAAACGCAAGTTGTGTCTGTGTGTGTGTGTTCATTATTTATCCGATTATATATACCCCCCACATTGTTTTGCCAAAATAGTTAGTTCATAACTTCACATCATTCTCGTATTTTAAAGAGTCGTGTCATGCTTTCATATTAAGATTTACCAAAGTGTTGAAGAACTCGTTATACAACGGGCAACCACCCTCAGAATAATGCCCGATTGTCCGCGAAATATGAAGCCCCATTTATATTGGATATTGGGGGAAAGGAAAACTCGAGAAGCTGCTAATGCTCGATCAACCTGGCGCCGCCACGTGTCGAGCGTCCAAAGCTTGCTTCCCACCTGACAGCTGTAGATGTTGATGGTGGGATGTCAGTGACGTGGCAAGACCTATTTTTTTTTATTTCTGTCAACAATTTAACTACTATTAATTCCCTCCTCTGGGGAAGTTACTTTTTTTTATGTACATGTCCTCTCACTTTCACAACGTCACGAGTGCTTTTAAATGGCTAAACCCACCATCAACATTATTTAAATAGTTCTAAAATTATTTTTAGATTAATTAACTGCCTATTTAGTTTATCACTTTAAAAAAATACTATTAATTTAAATTTAAAATTATTTATTTTTAAATTAAAATATATTTTTAATAATATAAAATTATAATTTATAAAATTAATTTTTAAGAGAATAAAATACTTTTAAGTTATATGATAACTATTTTATATTTATATTTTTTTATCTTATGTCATTTCTAATATTTTATTTATAATTAAATTATTTTAATAATAATTATCTAAATATTTATATTTTTAGAATAAATTTTCTTTTAAGAATTATTATTTATAATTATTTTTTTATAGTCTTTTATTTAGAAGCTAAATTAAACAGATTGTAGGGAATTAGTGGTTGTTCAAGGGAAGCATACGTCATGCTGACGGAATCTTTACATGGTCACTCCCCCCTCCCACTAGAGGGCTTGGAGAAAACTTATCACCGGCTATCAGGAGAAATTAACGTGTTTTATTGTGTTGCACATACAAATACATATAAAATATTAAAGGGACGACAATCAAAGAGTATAAGAACGTTGGAAGGTGAGACAAATAATTTTTTTCACCGTTGGTAATTGTGATTTTGTATTTTCCCCCCCTCCATATACAAACCAGGTAATAAAGCCTTAGACTGGGATAGCTTATATATATATATATATATATATATATATATATATATATATATATATATATGCTTTTTACATTTACACACTTGAACTACAAACTTCA
Organism: Leucaena leucocephala; assembly: GCA_037074615.1. Classification (NCBI taxonomy): domain Eukaryota; kingdom Viridiplantae; phylum Streptophyta; class Magnoliopsida; order Fabales; family Fabaceae; genus Leucaena; species Leucaena leucocephala. The sequence goes on from CM073562.1 coordinate 16,733,174, forward strand.
TGCTTAGACGACTGTAAACATATTTTACCATACTCAACTCTTTGATTAAGCTTGTATCCACTGAGTGAGAGGAAAAGGAAAATTTATTTCATTATCCAAACTTCATAATTTTACATTAATTACTGATGTGAATGAAGAAACACCGTTCTGTAAAAACACCCGTTTCTGGGATAAACCGTCCTGGTGCCTTTGAAAACTCTACCCATTTTTTTTACATATATAAAGAAAACTCCTTTTTTTTATTTTTATTTTTTAAAAAATGAGTTAGATTCAACCATCCGATTAAAATGACTCATGGGAGTGTTCTACCTATTGTGTTTGGGGGTTAATTGGGCCCAAGGCCCAAGCATTTTTTGCCAATCTAAGGCCCAACTTCCAACAGAGAAAAGAATAAAAAAGCCCGAACAACATGCAGGTTCATATCCCTCGGCTATAACATACATCCATTCTTAGTAGGCTTGCCCCCGGGAACGCTAGGTGGGCTTCAAGACCCATTTATATATTTGTTAAATAAAGGTATCACAGTGCTATTCGAGATATTACTTAATATAGTTCCTTCTCTTAGTGAGAATTTGAATATTAGTATATACTATCTCCAGTCTTAATTATAAGACCCGATTGATTTTTTTCAGATAGATTAAATAAATAAAATAAATTAATTAATTATAACATATGTAATATAATCTCTTTGAAATTAGTAGTTTGTAAGTCAAATAAATTAGTTTGATAAAAAATGAATATAAATAATTTAAAATGATTCATTTTGCTTCATTAATTTTTTTTAAATTTAATAGAATTTTATAATTAACATCGAAGATAATATTTATATATGTATCATATTGATAACAGAAAATGACCAAGTGATCCAAACCACATACTACTTTTGTTCATCCTAGCTAGCTAGTAGCTCAAAGATACGCTCTCTATTGTCTAAAATACTACGTCCAATCTTAATTATGAGATTTTTATTTTTTTATAAATTAAAAAGTTAAATAAATTATTTAATTAACATAAGGTGATAGTATATATCCACAAAATAATCTAATATTGTTCTGTGTTGCAAACTTTGTCAGAATGATCCCCTCACGGATCCTCTATTGTATGACCTCACGGCAAAGTTTTTTTTGGGGGAAATGGTTGGATATGGAGTGTAACCAGAGTTAAAATAGATGAACAAGATATAAGTGATGGATTTGGAAGAAGAAGCAAGGGCCACAGAGTGATTGGTTAAAATATCAGGGTCACTTATACGTAGGCAATGTTAACCTGTTGCATAAAAAGTCAATAAATGATGAGTGCATGGTCCAAAAGTTGATGGATGAAAGATGAAAATTATTAAATACTCCTATAAGTAGAGATAGAAAATTTATTTTAATTCTATTTATAGGATAGAGAGATCAATTTTTTATATAGATGCACAATTTTACTTTTTATTTATTTATGTTGATCTTATTTTTACTAAGTGCAATGTATATTAAAAATTAATAAAGTTAAAAAGTTATTAAATTTTATAATATAATTATTGAGGTTTAAGGTTTTCTTTGGTCTATATAAAATATGCTGAAAGTATAAATAAGACCAAAGGAGTATTTTTTTATAGTTAGTTAACTAATTTGAGTTGATCAATGAAGTCAAATAAATCAATTAATTATAACCAATGTAAAGACTAATTGATTAATTTTATTAAATTTTAAAAAATATATAAAATGAATTTATTTTTAAAAAATATTATTTATTTATTATTAATTTATTTATTTAATTTATATGAATTAATCAACTATTTTTTTTATTAAAGATTGAAGGGAGGATAATATAATACAATCAGGTGAGGTGGAGACGAGGAATATAAACCATATGCTGATGAGAAAGAAGTCAAAAAGTAAATGACACGTAGGGTGATTCGTAAGATTTTTAAAGATATGGGATGATTTATCATGTTTTAAAATTTATTCATGTATGTGGAACAGAAGAAGAAGATGGCACAAAGAATGGAATGCATATATCCCTCAAGATAGTTAAAAAAAAAAAAAAGGATTAATTCCGTGTGGCAACCCATTTTAAATCGGATAAGATATTATTCCAAGTCATCATCAGGTCAACATTTTCATGATGAGGTGAATTAAACACTGATAGAGATTAACCAAAGCACTAATCATGTTAGAGAAGAACACAACTAAATCCACGCCTTCATGGAGAGTGATACCCACTTCTGTCATCACTACCTACTTGGACAGTGATACAAGTCATTAATTTTGATGCAAAAGTCCACGTCATCTTCTTTATTTTCATATTTGCAGTGTTTAAATAATTCCAATTCCTTATATTTAATCAAATAATACGTATTATGGCCATATTCTTTAAAAAAAACTAATGAATCTCGTATTCTTCTTTTTGATATTTTACATCTGAATTTTACAAAGATGAACTAATTAAGATCTTAGATAAATTTGAAATGTATAATCAGCCTGATATGGCTTTATGTGCGCGCCAAAGTCACTTTGTCAAAATTTTAATAATAGGATATTGGATCCAAACGGTGGTTATGGAGTTGAATAGAAAGAGATTGAATTAGTTCAGATGTTGATATATTTTAATGCAAAATTAATATTATATGGTGACGTATGTGAATGGGAGGGGTCACATTCAGCGCATATTAATTAATAATTAAAATTGGAAATAATTGCTGAAAGTTTCTCATTATTAATTGGGCATCCTTTGTTGCAATCCATCTGGAAAATAACATCTCTCCTACTCTGTTTGTTTTTAAATAGGTCAACGTACAAGCTTTATTAAGAAATTGTGAAGAAGCAACGCCTTTAAGTAATGAAATGGAACAAACTGATGATTTTGAGAGTGTTTGCTAATAATTCCCACAAATCTACAAATCTCCAACATTGTATTGCCAAGACACACAAAATAGAAGGATTTCCAATAATTAATATTAAAATATTTTTTTTATTTTAATTAAATGAACAAATGTTAATAGTTTGAGATTATAATTGAAAATGAATCAATGACTTTCTACCATATGAGAGTTTACATGTCATTAGACTATAAAACTATTGATTAACACTTTAGTTTTTGAAGCATAATAAAAAATATTAATATATATATATATATATATTGCATAATAAATAAAAGGTAAAGTTGTATTCAGCATTTTAAATTAATTTTAGAGGAGTAATTAATACTTTAAAATATTTAAATATATAATTAATATTATGAAATAATGTTAGAGCTGCGACTAACACCTTAAAGTATTTTAATTGATATAATTTTAACTCTTTACTGACAAAAATATAAATTTTTATCCAATTCATATCACGTGAGCTTTTTATCTCGATATATTATTATTTAAAAGTCATATGTGTCATATTGTTTAAATAAGAGTATTGAATAAATTCTAAAATTGACATTGTATATAATTTATATATGAAAATTTCAAAATTTTATAGTTTATTTAGTGTAATTTATTAAAATAACAGTATACATGTGGTATTTTAAACAATTATATTGCATGTATTAAATAAAAGTTAGTGCTTTTTGTTAACGAATAAGTAAAATTGTATCAATTTAAATACTTTAAGGTGTTAATTGACCTTCTAAAATTAGTTTGGGATACTAATTATACCATTATATATTTTAAAATACTAATTATTTATTTAAAATTAGTTTAAGGGGTTAGATGTAATTTTATCTATAAATAAATAATGGCAAAACCTATTGTTTGGAATTCGGTGCCAAATTAATTATGATTCCTATTGAATTGGTAAAGGACTCGGTCAAACTGCCCCAGATAAATGCATTCATTTGTTTAACATTCAAAGTGTGGCTCAACGGTATCACTATTAGGCTTTACATGTGGTGTTCAGTTGATTTGGTTACGTTGGAATTGGTCAGACCCTAACTTTCTTTTGTTTTTTGTCATCATAAAACAAATGTATAACTTGTTGGCTTTTCCTTTTGTTAAGGATATCCATGTTCATATATTCCTAATCCGCTCTTAATTAAACCACACAATTAACCCATATATGTTATCGTTTGCTTTCAACGTTTTGCCTTTTACTTCGATTCTATGGAAATTAGACTTGTTTTTTTTTTTTAATAAGAAAGTAGGTTACTTAAATTTGCATTTTGATAACTTGAGATTTTAATTAATTCCTTTACAATCCTAAATTTGTCTCTTGCATTTAAAACATCTTCTCATAATTAAAGGAAGCATGCCTTTTCTTCCTCCTCCTCCAATAAAGAAAGAATTCTCAGTAATATTTTATAAAATTTAAATTTAATGATTTCAGCAATGATTCTTGGTTTTTCGTTTGGTTAAAATTCTATAACTCATTTTATAGATATTAATTAATTCATATAGGACAAGATTTACAGTTTCTCTTAATCCTTTTTACAGATATCTAACTAGCACCTTCATTTCTCGACCAATATCCAATAAAATAAAATATAAGAAAACCCTTCACTAGCAAGTCTAACGTACACTCCTCCAACTTCTTAAATAATTTTAAATTATTACATCTGTATATAATATTTTCATATTATATATCTGTGTGTGTGTATATATATATATATATAAATCTCTTGTCTTAATAATAGTTAACTTACTTAATCAATATTAACTTGAGATATTTCAGACGTCTCTAGTTTTTGTAGAGCCACGTGTCAATCGACTAATTTAGTAATTACATATATTTGCGAACACCAACAATTTTTTTTATCTTATGATATCATGATTCGATCATGGTGGACTAACCCACCTAGACACCCACCACCGGCCACCGTGCTATATATGATGAATCTGGTGGTAAATGAGTATGGCATGTGTCAAACAGCCAGCGTCCTCCTTCTCTACTTCTATCCTACGCGATAATTTAACGCAACCTGAGATTCAACTAGTTTCAAAACTGAAAATTTTTATTTATGTAAATTACTTTATAATTTATATTTTGTTCAATATTTGGTATATATGATACTATTATAAAAAAATAACTCTTTTAACATGATTTTTTAATCCACAATAGTTTTTAAGTGAAATTGACAACACCATATATAATATACATATTTAAGGAAATGAAGAGATAACAAGTTGGTCCTTAAATTAATATTATGACCGAGTTTATGACCATCTGGGGGTCTTAAATCAAGCACAAAACGACAAAAGTTGACGTCGTTGAGCCCAACTTCACCCACACAAAGCAAACACCAGAACTACTATATACTAATCACCCACTTATCTCTTTCTTCTTGTCGTTAAACCCAAGTTTCTTTCTACCCGAAACACGGACCAAAATTCCCCTACAAATTTCTTATTAATTAAATTACATATCCTTCTTTTATATATCATCATGTCCCTTATATATAAATAATTCCTTAAATCACGTAGCCTTTGTGAAATATGTAGCTAACCAATATTAGTATCATAGAATAATTACTTGCATAATTTTTAAAGTAAAAATAAACAGAGAATTATTTGTATATGATTAAAGAATTGACAAAACTTTGTGTGGCTTAATTAATTTAACAGTAATGAAGATGAAATTTTGATTAACCCACAAGGCAGACGATATATAGAGAAATAAAGAAAATAAAGTGCCCCACTTTTTACCCACACTTAAAACCAAACTCTTAATTAATCTCACTCCCCTCCTCACCCCCCCCCTCTCTTTATCCATATTCTATCTCTTGTTTAGTCTCAGTTCAAAGCTATATATTCTCAGACCTCCTCGTACGCTGGTTTTTCTATATATTCATAATCTTTACGAGAACAGGTTGGTCATCTGGTAGAACGAGAACGATGAAGGGATCGGCAACTATGGGAGACACGGCTTCATGGTATTGTGGCGTGGTGTTATTGACTCTCATACTATTGGGGACCATCAGAGAGAGCTCCATGGTCGACGGCGAAGATGCCTCTTCTGACGCCGTCCGAGGAAACCAGCTCGGTGATCGGCCGTGCGACGAGATATACGTCGTCGGAGAAGGCGAGACCCTGCACACCATCAGTGACAAGTGCGGCGATCCGTTTATCGTGGAGAGGAATCCCCATATCCATGACCCGGACGATGTCTTCCCGGGTCTCGTCATCAAAATCACACCCATCAACACTAGGCGATGATTCTTCTTCAGGTACACCTTAATTAATTAGACCCACACACACACACACACACACATATATAGAGAGTCATGTTATTTATTCTGTATTTCTATTGTATACCCATAGTTCAAAGATACAGAAAAATTTTCCTTCCCTTTTCTTGGAATTTCTCAGTGGTCTGTTTGATTTTCTCGTGAAACAGAAATAAAAGAAGCTCTGTATACCATTTCAATATATTATTCCCTTTTCCGATTCAGGTTTTTGAGTTCCTCTGATTGATATGAGAGCATATATCTTGGGATGGGTGAGAATTATTTGGTGGATAGGGGGCTTCTTTGTGTTCGTTGGATGGCGTTACGGTAGCAGTTTTGTTAGTTTTTCTCACCGAAAGAATAAAACGCTGGTTTTGCTTGTTCATGGGTAAGGCGATGAATGAATATGATGATTCGGGAGAAGTGAACAGGAAATGTTTTGGTGATTGCGGAGATGCTAAGGCGAAGAAAGTGCCATTTCCATTACGTAATTGTTTGTTTCTATGTGTTTTGATTATATTCGTAGCCTTTTATTTTGAGTCGTAGAATTCAGCGTCAGAAAAGCAAAAATATTAACAAGGCGAAGGCGGCTATGGAAAGTAACTTGAGTTTGAATCAATGATATCATAAATAGTTTGGAATTTTTCGGTATTATATTCCTGCTTTTGAGTTACTTTTTTTTTTTGGACCAAAAAACTTTTGACTTAATTTGAGACTATATAGAGCGCTGAAATAAAATCTTATCCTCCCTCTTGTCTTTATTATAATAAGCACCTTCTTCTAAAAGAGATGAATGAATAATTGTTATTGTAAGTTACTTGATAATATGTTAATTAAATTTTGAAATATCACTCCTCCTGTTAAAAGTCATTAACTTTGAGGGAGATGAATATAATATAAATATGAAAATTGTCCATTTAAATCTAGGCAAAATCCAGTGAGGTTGTTGAGGTGATTTATAATGAGTACATAGAGTATTATATATATACACTTTGATTATACTATGATTAATAGTTCGTTAATTGTACAAAAATCAATGAACCAACTTATTTTATTGAATTACTTCACTGTTGTTACGGTTGGTATATATTCTTTCTTCTGCCTAAACACCCAATTCAACAAAGATCATGGAGAAGTGGTCAATTGTTTAGAGAATTAGGGTCTCTCTGATTTTTTTTTTCCAGCAATGGGAATTTCCCTATTTGTAATAGAAAACCCATATATTTCATGAAAAAGACGTTCCTTACAAAACAAATCAATCATCATCAGTATCAAAACATAATAAAATCTATCGTCTTACTATCATAAACAATAACAGGGTTTAATTTTCCAGACAGATACGTATTGTTGTGTGTGTGTGTGTATATATATATATATATATATATATATTTTGGTATAAAAATTTTTAGAAAGGTGTTAGATTTACCTATGATATAAAGACAAGACGAAGTCTCATTTATTTTTAGGCAATACTAATATCGGGTAGGGTGAGCCGTCTATTACTATCAGGCGTAAATCTAAATACTTAAGAGTTAGAATGCCTCTTCAAACGCTGTGATTGAAACCATAATAAAATAGTACTCCCTAAAGATTAAATACGCTATAAATTATCATATATCTTATATATTCGTCGGTCAAAACCTATGGACAATAGGTGTATATATATGAATTAAGTGTATTGGTATGTGATAAATTAAAGGGCAGTCAATTAGTCCATGAATAGGCTTTTGGTTGGCCCAAGTGAATGAGACTAAAAGCTTAATTATTCACGTCTAAAATCAGTTACAAACTCATGGTTAAGTCTAAATTCTTTTCAAAAATTTATGTAAAAAAAAATCAGTTACAAACACAGAGAAACCATTGAAAGATAGAAGTCTCCCCTTGTGAAAAACACAAGTCAATTAACAAAACAACTAGTTAAGGTGGTAAAAAACTTCACAACATAAATTTAAATTGTAAAAGGTGCATTTATTGGGAAAAATAAGAACGTTTAACGTGAGATTATACACTTAACAAGAAAACAAAGAAAAACACAAGTCAATTTTGATAATAAATATAAAACGAATGACGTGATTTTCTATTTTATACAAGAATTAGAAGCCAGGCGTGTGAAAGGCGATTAAGCACACGTTTGCGTGAAGCAATAGAACATGGTAATTAATTGGGGGGGGGGGGGAAATACGCCGCCTCTCATTAGGCCACAACCGGTGTAATATTCAGTATTCTCGGGGTACTTTGAAAATCGCCAATAAAACAAAATAAAAAAGGACGTTCAATATTATTGTTTATTACACGATCAGGAGATTTTGAGTCTGTATCTCTCTCTGCAATGAAGTTGAAAGCTGGAACCCCTTCGCACTGTGCCCACCTGAACCGTCTCAGCTCAGGTGGCTTCTTATACAATAATAAATAAATAATTTAATTATTTATGAGAGTTCAGCGGCGGAATCAATTTAGAAAGCGAAATGATTGAAAGAGCAATGTCTGGTAATTACGGGGGTAGGCAGGTACGTGTTGAATGAAGAGTATTAATGTTAACGAAGAAATATGGGAAAAACCAAAAAGGTGAGGCTATTTGAGAAGTGATGCGTTCGATGCGCATAATAAATCCCCCCCGGGAAAGCAATGATCAACAAATTCGATAAATACAGTGGCCGAGTAGTAAATATAATAACCAACTCTCTCCTTACCTAGTTTAAGTGAAAGGGCTATTGCCGTGTCTTTGAATACGTGTAAATATAGAAAAATGCATTTGAAAAAAATACCTCTAATTAAGTATGATAATGTTTGATTATGTCTTAATTGGATAATTATATAAAAAAATAAATATAATAATTTTTATTTTAAAAAAATAGAATTATATAATACTTTTTTTTGATAAAAAAATTATAAAAAGGAGTTACATTTACCTACAATATGATATAATAAATGTGAGGAGGAGCATTTGGGAGCCCAGAGATCTCAAGTGATATTGGGCCTGAGCACCACCATGAGGCCCAAAACATTCAAACCGGAACTGCTATTGGTATTAGGCCCAAGGTTTAGGGCTTGGGATCTCTATATGATGAAGACATATAATTCCCAAGTAAATTATATGGCGGGTTTGATGTTACCGTCAGTAACCACCAACAATTATCCATGAACTAATGAGAGTTAGTCTGAGTGATAAGTTATTCAATATTACTTAAATAAGGTTTCAAATTCGAGCCTTAGCGTATACAGAAAATTCTTATTAGGAGATTCATCTACCATAACTAGGTATGCGATGCGGGTCGAATTTGAATATAGTCAGGATAAAGTTCTGGTGAACTGGTTAATAAAAAACAAAAAACAATCATCCATGAAACACACACTTTATTCATTCTCAAAAGAATGAAATAAAAAATAAAAAGCAAGTTAAACTTGCAAAAACTGAAAAGCCAACACAGAAAAGAAGAGAATAAACGCCATCATAAAATGGAAGAAGCATCCAACTTTTGCTGGGGGCATGGGGAATTCAAGGTTAGTAAAGAAAAAGGATATTCACAGCATAAGCCTCAAGCATATGCTTTTCAGTCACTGGTTTATTCCATAACCATTGCTTATTATAACTTGGAACGCTCGAAAAATATGCACAGGTAGCAGACACAAGAAGATGAATTAATAAGTAAAGCAGCCATAGGGCTTCTCTTGCTTGGCACGAGAGAGATTATCATCTCATCATGATATATAGATAGTTACTTTCTCTTGCCAAAGGAGAGTTGCCCTGTGACTGCTTTAGCTTAACCATAAGTATTCTCTTCCGCTACTACAGCACAAGCTGCAATTAAGCAAGGTAACACATGCAATGCTGTATAATACATGAATACAATTCTTCTGTCTTTGATTACTGATATAGTTTCTGGTAACATATCCCAAAACCTTTTCCAATTGTGATTTGTGATTCATGTTTACACGAGTGATAGTTATTAAGTGACAGTTTTGTTTGAATATTATTGGATTATTTTCATCTGCAGATACATGAAGCAGTTAATGGTGGTTGCCTCCAGAAAATTAGTGCTGTTGAAGATACATTAACTTGCCAGAAACTACAAGTTAGGAGAAAGGATAGACAACGACTTTACTCTCTGCCAACTTTGTCATTCAGCTTTGAATACCATTTGCAATTTATTTCACAATATTGCTGCGATGAACATCAATTCGTTCATATACTCTATCTTTATCCCTGTAATTATAGAAAACAAACTTTGATTGCCTTCTTGAGATCATGCTAGATTTCTAGCTACCTCATTAAGCTGGACATTTGATTGATCCCTTATTGCCATGTTACTGAAAATTAACAAAAGCGAAACTTGGCTGAAGTTATATATATTGGCCTAATCGGAATCAAACAAAATTAAAATACAAAGTGAGATATCTAAAGATAAAGCAACGCAAACTCTGCAAATTGATGGGTCATCGTAATACCTACACTTGCATAGTGTGAAACAAAAATAAAATAAAACCTAGTAAAACATGATATAGGCTTCTAATTTTTAATATATAATTTATTTCACTAATTTGATTAGAATAAAAAAATTAGTTAAATGAGTTAATATGACATGATATTTCTAAAATACCCTAATCATCTTTCTTAACTCTATCCCTCCTTCTTCTGATTATTATTTAGAGAATATCAATAGGAATAATTTGAAAAAAAGTTAATAAATATAAAAAATATTTTTTATATTTAGAATCGAGATTAACTCTCCTTTTAGATTGTATATTAAAGATAGGAGAATTATCATTTTAGTAATTTTGAGATGGACTAGAGAGAGATCACAAAATTGTTGTGTTGCTAAAATCATTTGCTAGCATATATGTGAGCTGTTCCTTCTACATTGTAATTAATGGTATTTAGTGTTAGGTTATTATTATTAGGTTTTTTTACCTATAGGTGAACTTTCAAAGTTAACCAGTTACAAACCTTAGATTGAGTGTGTGAAGCAAATGAGGGTATATCTATCTCACTAGCAAATCATCCACTTAACATTACAAGCTTCAACGTGACTTATCACATAACTTAATTGAAGGTCTATTGCATTTTTTCTCCAACCTCTCTAGACTTCATTAGAATCTAAAATCAGGTCAAATTGATAAGTAATCAGTAAATGAAAATTATATTTCTTTGCATTAGAGAACATTACAAAAGGGAAACATTAAAAGCAAGCAGTTCAAATCCTGGTGACTGAAAAAAAACCCTACAAAAATTAGAGGGGTTGTGATAGAGCCGAATAAACCAAGTCAATTTTTAACATATAAATTAAAATTAGATGGGATCCAAATTAAATTTCAGTGAAATTTTAAGTGAGTATAACTCGTTATAAGAAATGCAGTGATAATCTCTCTATCTATTGAGCACAGAGAGAGAGAGAGTTCATCAACCGGACAATTCCAAAGCTTACACAGTTACAGCATTGCTGCTAAACATTTTAGATAAGAATTTAAATAGCAAAAAATCTTGTAAAAACCACAAGTTTAAACTTGATTAGAAGTGTGTTTGGATTAAATTTTGGAGAATAATTTTTGAAAAAAAGTGTTTTTGGAAGATAATAGTTTCTGAGAAAGTAAAAAAAAATTGGCTTCATAGAAAATCGTGTTTTTGGCATTAGAAAATGAATCATTAAATTTTATGAGGTGTTTGGATGATTTTTCTCAAAACCACAGGTTTATCTTCAAACCATAGTTTTAAGAAGTATCCAAACACATTGAGTTAGGCAAACTTTGTGTGTGTGGATCATTTGAAAAATTGTATAATAAATTGGTGCAGTATGATCAAAGGAACGCAACTTCACAGTGGAGTAACTCCCTGATGTTCTTGTTTCAAACTCTTGTCTCCAACTTAAAATTAAGTGAAAGAATATCTAAGATGCTTGAAAAATCTTTCTAGAGACTCCAATTTCATGGCAACTTTTATAAAAAAATTGAAAGGTCAGAATCAGAATCCTGATCATAATCATAATCAGCGTCCAATATAATATCCCTTCTCACAGAACGTAGCAGCTAGGAATATCCCAAAGTATAAGACTTAATTAAGAGAAGATGCCATAAGTATATGACTTGCTACTGTTAACCCTTGTGCCTATAAAACTTATTGGGACATCACTTGCAAAAACAAACGCAGTAGAGAGAGAGAGAGAGATTGCTACTTAACATTTACAGAAGGCAAAACTTAAGCATATCAGTCATGGGGTGGGTCTCTTTTGGCAAGTTTTATATTCTGCAAAGTTCATGTCAGTATATAATAACTCGCCAAAGGAGAACTGCCCTGTGAATGTACAGCTTAGACGTCACCAATGGCATCATATCAGCTTCGCCCAGGTAACGAGAATGAGAAATAAGGACAAAAAATTCATGGACATCATATTTCATTTGTGTTCTACGCTGTATTGATGCATGTATACTTTGATTATTTTATTTAGATGGAACTTGTAAATATTGATACCCTTTAAAAATGCGACTATTCATGAATTTATTAATCTTTGATAATCGATGGTTTTAGCTGATGTAAGGGCGTCTATAAATTATATTTTGTTTTTTTTAGTATAAAATTGAGCAGTTTTTTTATTTATATGATTCAGATTTCAGAATATACAATGGTATCATTTAACCGTGCAAGTATCAAAGATCATTAATTACTTCTAATTTTCATTATTAGCAAAATTCCATTCGGAAAGCAGCAAAGTTCCCGGTTGAAGTCTTTTTAAGGAGAATGAGGTTGTTTTTCGTTCGTTTTATTTTTAGAATTAACTGTAAAGTTCCCCCTTACACTTTATCCTAAATTATGTATCATCTATTGGTTTCAAGGACAGTTACATTTACTCGCATTTCGAAGAATTATTACAACTTCGGTTGTTAAAATAATACATATTATGTCTTCTTTTTCTTCCCTTATAACTTGGGGTTCTCTCTCCCGTGTAATACTCATATTCTTTAATATAAAATTTATTTATTTAATTTAATTATATTAAAAAAATTAATTAATATATAATTTTTCTAAAATCAATTTCCTAATTATATAATATATTAAACCACATCCCCCATCATAATGTTTACTAAGCCCACCTCCCCCTATCTCACTAAACGAAAATATGCTTTATTAATTAATCATTCATAGTTCAAACTTGTCCCTAATTGAACGAAACAATACAATAATAATAATAATAATTTAAACTTTAATACTATATGAAAAACTATATTAATATATGATGACCACGCTTGGTTATTCAACGGGCTACATTTAAAGAAGAAAAAACAAAAGAACGTCTTTACGATATCTCACTTGAGCTGAGTCATAGGAACCCTGGCCGTAGGGGAAACGACTGGGTACATCTAACACGTGTCATCAATCATTGGCTACCTCTGCCATAGTAAATATGCAGCTTGGAGAAGGTTTGACCTGAGCAAGGAAGAAGAGTGGGGAAGTGAAGAGGGTTTTTGTTTTGGAACTCAAGATGATGCCGGCCCACACAAAAGCCCATTTTGTGGTCCATTTGTAATCAACTTGCGTCTCTTCCTTTCTGGCCAAAGGTGGGGCCCCCTGGATAAACCATGCCAAGTCTATAAGATATTCAATACTCTGCATAAAAATCACAATGAGCATATCAATGACCCAATCAGAGGTAGCTAGAGGCGCTCTATTACAAACCTTGGAAGATAAAGTCAACATGGTAGGAGACAACTGAGCTATTTGACTTAGTCAACCTGTACATATGTGCAGTATCAGCCAGCTATATCCAGACACAGTAATAAACCACTAACAGAAACTTGTAAACTATTTTTCTGTGTTTTTTAAGTAATCGGCCGCTTCTAGAAGGCGTCGAGGTATATAAGAGCAGCAGAATTGTCAAATTGATACGTGAAGACCAGAGTTGTGTCACTGAGCGAAGGAAAGAGAAAGAAAATGCCATCACATGAGCCAAAAGAGGCCTCCCACATATGCCCTCAGGGCTGCTGTCCATCCCCATTTTTCAACTCTCCAGCATCTCAGAGAGAAACAGGCAAACCCAGAAATAGTTGTGCAGAGTTTCGCCATAGTTTTGCTGCAACAACTGCTTCCCCCATCTTCCCAAACACCCAATTCACTAATCACGAGTCTCTTCCATCTCTGCAAGAGTCATTCAGTGAATTCATTAAGGTTTATCCGCAATACTCTGAGACTGAGAAAGTTGACCATGCTAGAGCCAGAGAGTATCGCCATCTATATGCTTCTAATCATACTTGCCTTGATTATATCGGTATTGGCTTCTTCTCCTACTCTCAACTGCAACAACACCTTGATGTCTCAAAAACCCAAGACGCTTCTTCTTCAATTTCTAAATGACCACCGAAATATTCAGATTTTCCTTTGTTTAGTATCTCCTCCAGAACTGGGAGTATCCAGACTCTACTTCTTCATGGTAGGCGACAGTCAGAATTTGAGTCTGCATTGAGGAAAAGAATCGTGAGTTTCCTTAATGTTGCTGATAATGATTACTTCATGTTATTCACAGCAAATAAAACAGTAGCTTTTAAACTTGTGGCTGAATCCTACCCATTCCAGGCTAGTCCCAAGCTTCTGATAGTTTATGACCATGAAAGTGAGGAAGGAGAAACAATGATTAGCTCCTCGGAGAAGAGAGGAGCCAAAGTTATGTCAGCAAAGTTTAAATGGCCGAGACTCAGGATTCAGTCTGCTCAATTGAGGAAGATGACTCTGAGCAGGAGGAAGAGGAAGAAGAAAAGGGACTTTTTGTTTTCCCAATTCATTCTAGAGTAACAGGAGCCAGATACCCTTATCTCTGGATGAGCATAGCACAGGAGAATGGGTGGCACGTATTAGTTGATGCATGTGCCTTGGGACCTGCAGAAATGGACAGCTTTGGCCTCTCTCTTTCGCCCAGATTTTATTATATGTCCCTTCTATAAGGTGTTAGGGGAAAACCCATCAGGATTTGGATGCCTCTTTGTCAAGAAATCAGTTATATCCATTCTGGAAAATTCCTCTTGTGCAGGAATTGTGAACCTAATACCAGAAAGGCAGCCATTTCAAGTATCAGAAGATTCTTCAGGAACAGACATAGAACTTGAAAAAAAATCGTCAAGATTACAGGAAGAACTAGCTTCTACAAGATCTTTCTTCAGTCAGATACAAAAAGCAGGAGAATCATTGGGGCTTCAGCGAACGGAGGTACCAGCAGAATCAAAAGCTCCAAAGAGTTCTGCAAGTGAGGAAATACACAACACTTTTGAGAGTATGCAAGAGAGTAAAGCTAAAGATGGAGAAGATGAGTACCTTGATATTGAATGCAGATGTTTAGATCAAGTGGACTCTTTGGGGGTGATACTGATTACTAACAGAGCAAGGTACCTAATAAATTGGCCGGTAAACTAATTACTAAAGCTTAAGCATCCCAACACAGAAGGGGTTCCTCGTCAAGATTTATGGTCCAAAAATAAAATTTGACAGAGGGCCTGCGTTGGGATTCAATGTATTTGATTAGAAAGGAGAAAAGGTTGAGCCTGTTCTTGTACAGAAACTTGCGGACAGAAGCAACATTTCTCTTAGCTGTGGATTCCTACACCATATCTGGTTTGCAGATAAGTATGCTGAAGAGAAGGGAAGAGTCCAGCATACCAAAGGAAGTGGAGGCCAGGGAGGCAAGAAAAAATATAGAGAGAACCTGGGAATAACTGGTTACAGCTTCTAGCCAATTTTGAAGGCATGCACAAGCTCTGGGCTTTTATTGCTCGATTCCTTGATGCAGACTTCATGGAGAAGGAGAGATGGAGATATACTGCTCTCAATCGAAAAACAATTGAAATTTAGTTTCATTTATTCTTCTGGATTGCCAATCTTAGAAGACGTGAATGTGAAGTCGGCTGAAGATTCATATGCATGGAAATTTAATTCTCCTTGAAAAAGATCAGTGTAAACTTGTGCATTCATTTATTTCACGAGTTCAGACACCATATAGGCAATTCTTTTTCTCAAAACACTGCCTTTAAATTGTTTCCCACATTGAGTCCTTGCACATGTTCTGAGAAAGCTCCAAACTATTCATTTGAATAGTAAAAATGAGAGAGAAGCTGTCACCATTCATTTCTGGATCAAGGTGTACTCCTGCTCAAAATTTCAAACCTGTTTCCAGATTATTCAAAGCAAGGTAGGCATTAAATCAAAGGAATAAGAAACCTTTTTGGGGGAAAATCTCTCTTCAGATAAAGAACTAAGCAGCAACAAATAATACCAAGGTTCTTCAGCAGCAACTTCGGGATGACTGAATATTTTTGCAGCTGCGCATCTTGTTTGTGGGAATTGGTGCTCCGGCAGGAGTGTAAGCATCACACATGACCTGATGCCAGTTAGGATTGAAAAGGTTACACCATGAAGACGGTTTCTAATGGTGAAAATTTTCCAGAGCAAAAATTCAAAAGGAAGATAGAAAGAAAACCTACCAAGATATTGTTACCCCTTCTGAATGGATCCCTAAAAATTGCTTGTGGGCTGTTGCCAAAATTTGAAACAAAGATTTTATTTATGTACAGTCTCAAATAAAAGAAGAAAGATATATCCAGTGAGGGGACAAAGCTTACTATAAGATCACCCCTATCTTCTCCAGGAGCTTGGCCCGTGCTGGAACCATCGTAGTTCCATTTGGGCAATTTTGAAGGGTCCTTGACTGGCCTGAGAGGGTCTTTTTTTCCATGTTTACATAAGTACGCAGCCAAACAAAACAACTGAAACTTCTTTTGTTTTTGTTTTGTTTTTAGTTCATTAATTTATTTCACACCATATCGGCAATTCTTTTTCTCAAAACACTGCCTTTAAATTGTTTCCCACATTGTGTCCTTGCATATGTTCTGAGCAAGCTCCACAACTATTCATTTTAGCCATAACTATTCATTTGAACAATAAAAATGAGAGAAGCTGTCACTATTCATCGGCTGGGCTCCACAGCACTTGAAGAAAGATATTGATTGGTATAGATTTATTACAACAGTGATAAAATCAAGTATTCAGTTTTTGCTTAAAAATGCTACTTACATGACCAAAAGCGTTGACAAACTCAAATATCTAAACGCAATTAGTCTCAACTAAAATTTCTTTAGGTAAACCAATTAAGCACAGGCAACCGCATCTAAGTTGTGAGACAAACTAATTGCGTAAGTAGTATAACTCAATCCTGTAAATACTGAATATTAAGCAGTGAGCAGCATTACTGTTTATTTTCTGGTCTTGTCGCCAGCGCACAAGGCAGTTCCCTTGAGAATTTAGGTGGCTAATTATTATCTTCACTAACATAAAATGTATTGTAGTGCAAGTAAAAGATAAAAAAATGCTGTCTTCCGTTATGAAAAAACTAAATACTTAATTCTGCCATTTCAGACTTGTTTCTCTCAATCTCAATATATAAGCCAAGCTCAATTTGATAACGGGCGACTCTGGGACTTTACTAATGGAGGGTTACCACTTCGCATGTAATTAAGTTCTCAAGTGTAATTAGTCTAAAGTTCTTTCAATATAAAACCAATAACTTAAGCTTAGGGTCAAGCATACCTGCCTGATCAAGAAAGGGTACCAATATGCCCCCCAAGGGAAATTTGATTGGTAAGGGTGTTTAATAGCACGTGAATATCCTCATTTTGTGGATGATTGCTATCTCCAACAACAAATTCATGATTCTTACCATCAATCTTTATTAGACTTGAACCTGGAGCCTTGCTTATTCCTTGCTCCTTCATGAACCTCCTCACTTTTCTTACTTCTGCCCATTTCTAATTAGCTGCATATAGATTAGATAGAAGCACATATACACCACTATCTTGGTATTCAAAATCATAAAGAAATTTTAGCATGTTTTGAGAAATCCCAACATTCCCATAAGTATTACAAGCTCTCAAAAGAGCTCCCACGATCTGCACATCTGGTGCCATTGGCATTGTCTTTATCAACTCAAGAGCTTCGCCCACCAATCCGACCCTGCAGAGTAGATCAACCAAACAACCAGTGTTCTAACCAGGAAGAAAGATTGTAGCTTCTATCTGTCATATGATGGAAATACTTAAGGCCTTCCTCTACCAAGCCAGAATGGCAACAAGCTGTCAAAACAGCAAGAAATGTCACCTCATTTGGACTTGCTCCAGATTCGATCATCTCTTCAAATTGTTTCAGTGCCTCTTGCCCATATTCATTTATTGCTAGACCACCTAAAAAAGCATTCCACGTTTGAACATTCCTAAAAGGCATCACATTGAAAGTTCGTTGTGCCTATATAAACATCCCATTTTGATACGTGTCAATCAGTGTTGTTCCTATATAAACATCCCATTTGATACGGTTACGTTCAATGTATTCATGGACCCAAATGCCATAATAAAGAAGCCCAAGGCTTGCACAAGCAGAAAGCGCACTAGTCAGTATAATCCTGTCAGGCTTAAAACTAGAGTTCTGCATTTCACAGAACAAGTCCAGTGATCCCTTTGGTCGTTGTCATTGCACCAACCCATGAATCATAGTAGTCCAAGAAATAATATCTTTTTCAGAGAGCTCATCAAATATTTGCTTGGCTTGAGATGGAGACTCGCACTTCGTATACACATCCATCAAAGCATTACCTAAGATCAATTCCATTCCACACGGAAGTTTTGAAATCTTTCCATGAATCCCCTTCCCCAAGTTTACATCAAGCAATTTCCCAGAAGCTACAAGCATGCTAACAAATGTTGCTACATTAGGTTCAACGTCCATCCTTGAAAACAATGCAATGGCCTTATTAGGCAAACCTGCTTTCACATATCCAGATATCAATCCAGTCCAAGAGACCACGTCTCTCACAAGCATATCATCAAACGCCTTATCTGCACTAACACAGTCACCACAAGTGCCATAAACATGTGCTAGTGTGTTCTGCACATAAACATCACACAATAAGCCCATCTTGACAGCTACTGAATGAAACTGCCTAACCTCGCTAATCCCCGAAAACTTAGCACAGGATTTCAAAACTGCTGGCAAAGTATAGACATCGGGCACAAACTCATTTCTGACAGTCGACCTATAAACTGATATCGCAGCCCAGGGGATTCCACCAGAGGCGTAACCAGAAATCAACAAATTACATGGGAAAGAGCTCGAGCTCCAATCATAATGTTTCAAGAAATTGCATGCGTAATGGATTTCACTGACATGTTTTCCGAAAAAGTTGGCGGCTTTAGTAATCACTAAGTCGTTACTAACAAGACTAGAAGTTAATAGATGCGCATGTATTTGCTTGAAGGTCCTCAAGTCATTGCATCTATGCAGGAAATCTAAAAGAACCCATTTCAGAGAATGCGTGCCCTTGTTCATGTCAGGGACTAGATGACCGTCTCCATTACATAGAAATCTCCTTTTGGATTTGACAAAAGAACGTTTGAAAATTCAGTCCCATATTACACCTCTTTTTTCACACGACCCTATGCTTCAAGCCTTCAACTTCACATCACCACCATTAAAAGCTTGACCCCCCAAACCTTCGCAAACCCCATTGCAGATACAGAGAAGCATCAACAAAAACTAGGCACCGTGAAATCTATCCTACTGAATGGGATGAAGAAGAAAATGGTTTCGGAAATATTTTCATCATATAACTCATCCCCAACCAACGATGTTGCAGATAATGTGGAGAAGAAAACACCCACCTTGAAACGTTGTCGCTGCCGTCTCAGTCAGACCGCCTTTCACCAGAGGAATTTTAAGCCACCTGTGAGGAGTCCAACTACGAGAGTCATCAGAAGAGAGTGATGCGCTATTTGGGAGGAAAAGAGCGACAGAGAAGGTGTTGATGTCAGCAGTCTCATGTTTTCCTGACAGACGACGCTCGTTGCCTTCTCCATAGGCAGAGATGTGCTCCTTGTGCCTCTTCCCCAACTTCTCAATCGCTTTCTTGATCACTTCATAGCCTCCTTCTTTCCCCATGGACTTCCTGCCGCAAATGTTATCCAGTGCTCTTGTTCACCATCAAAGCTAGCTAACAGTAAATCAAGAAAAGTGACTCTCTCTCTCTCTATATTAGTGACAAGATTCACCTGCAATTTGTGTGAGCACCGTCTCCATTCCCATACCCTGGTTTTGTAAATCACAGAGACGCTTGTCAATATCAAATTAGTTCAATAACAATTTCTTGAATAGATCATATATATGTCCTGTGGAATACTGTTGAACCTTAATTGCCTTGGGGTCATAGGAAACAACCACCCCTGCAATGTCAGTGACCCTCTGTAGAACACAAAATAGAGACGTTGATTTCAGCATTTAATGCACAAGAATCAGACGATGAGGGTAGTCAAGTCATGTGTCACCTCCAAAATGTAACGAGCAACCCACAACTTGTCACCAGCAGAGATACCAACCGAAGGGCCTATTAGGAATTCCCACTACATTACATGAAAAAAAATGAACTGAAGAAGCTTATGAATGAGAAACTCGGTGTTTAAAATTTTGGAAATTACTTGGTAGGGCATCTCTTCTCCATTGGTTCCACCGATTTTGATGCCAGCATAAAGGCAAGCTTTGTAATGTGAGTTAACAATATCTCTACCAAAAGCCTTGTCAGCGCCAGTACCGTAATCGTATGGTACCTGATGGAAACAAGAATGATAACGATCTAAATATTTTAATCGCAAAAGATTATCAGTTAAAATAAGAAGAAGGAAAAGCTAGTTTGTATGAGTCAAGTGAAAGAGAGGAAATTTCAAGAGAAAAGTTTCACCTGAGGTCCAGGATAGCCACCAAAAGGCCAGCCAAGAGGTCATTGGATATCTTTCTGGAGCAAGGTGTATTCCTGCTCAATTCCAAACCTGTTTCCAGATTATTCAAAAGAAAGGTAGGTATTAAATCAAAGGAATAAGAAACCTTTTTGGGGGGAAATCTCTCTTCAGCAGCAACTTCGGGATGACTGAATATTTTTGCAGCTGCGCATCTTTTTTTTTTTTTTTGATACTGCAGCTGCGCATCTTTTGTTTGTGGGAATTGGTGCTCCAGCAGGAGTGTAAGCATCACACATGACCTGATGCCAATTAGGATTGAACAGGTTACACCATGAAGACGGTTTCTAATGGTGAAAATTTTCCAGAGCAAAAATTCAAAAGGAAGATAAAAAAAAAACTACCAAGATATTGTTACCCCTTCTGAATTGATCCCTAAAAATTGCTTGTGGGCTGTTGCCAAAATTTGAAACAAAGATTTTATTTATGTACAGTCTCAAATAAAAGAAGAAAGATATATCCAGTGAGGGGACAAAGCTTACTATAAGATCACTTCACTATCTTCTCCAGGAGCTTGGCCCGTGTTGGAACCATCGTAGTTCCACTTGGGCAACTTTGAAGGGTCCTTGACTGGGCCTGAGAGTCTGTATTTCATATTTAAGCAAGTACACAGCCAACCAAAACAACTGAAACTTCTTTTGTTTTGTTTTTGTTTCTTGAGTTAACTAATAAATGGAAAGGTAAATTACCCTTGCTTTGCTCCTCATGTCCATGCCAGATCCACCGACCCTGTCCTATTAGAAATAGAATTGAATCGAGCAAGACAAAAAGGAGAGAAAAGAAAAGAGAGAGTTAGATGAGAATCAGGGCAAGGATTTAAGTCATTTTGACATCAGCACACGCATGAGTTGATGTTACATTTACTCTAAGGAACAAAAGAGCAAACAGTCCGCAAACATCTTGTCAACAGGTCATTCTTTAATGCAAATTTTAAAGAAGTATTACCAAAACCAAGCATGATTCCCAAAAGAGGGGGTCAAACCAGTGAGAACGTTGCTCGATATACACTGAGAAACGGAACAAAACAATGTAATAAGAAGCAGGGGAAATCTTAAATAAAAATGTTTTTCTTCTTTAATTTTTTTTACTTCTAAAATAATGAAGAAAAACCTAATCCCTACAAATTTTATAATCCGTAAAAGCACAGTGGCAGGAAGGTGCATGCAACCACAAAACTGACGAACGATCGGTGCAGAAATGAACGATCAAGCAAGAGATGAATCACCGAATCCGGAGCCAAAGAAAACCCAACCCATTGAGAGGCTAATGATATAGAGCATATATAGAACATTAATTCATGCGCAAACGAACGGAAAGAGCTAATCGGTGCTTGTTTGGATGTGGAGAAAACAGAGGATGTGAGTGTGAGAGAAATGGGACACTAACCATTTGTACTCAGCGATGATCTTCTCAGTGGTGTCGGAGAGATTGAGGTTGATCAAATCCGCGAGCAGCGACATCTCCAAAGCAAGAACACTGGAGCTGGAAGCAGAGAGTTTTCTGTGCTCTATGATACGTGAGCCGGGACGGTGGCTGCCGCTGCATGTACAGGCTTTAATGTTTTATAGATATATAAGTATTATAATTTTTAAATATATTTATAGCGTATATATTATTTTATAATTATATTTATAATGTATGTATATATGTAATAATTATAAATATTATCATATAATAATTATATTATTTAAAAAAATCAGATTGGACATCCCAGTCTTGTTCTCGATCACAACAACTTCAAGATAGGACAAGATAGATACATAAAATGCCATCCAGCCGGTCCTGCATGTAAATACCCTACCTAAGAGTTTAGAGTATATTAAAAAATTAATAAAATTAATTTAAATAATAAATAATTTAATATCATTTAAATAAAATTTTAAATTTAAATTTTAATATATGTAAAAATTATTGTTAAAAAAATCACCTATTATAATAGAATATGTGATATAGATTAAATTTAAATATAATTAATATAAAATTTTAATAAATCAGATAAATAATTAAAAAATATATATATTATAAGAAAAAATGAGAACTAATAGTTAATGATTTTACCTATTGGGAGAGAGAAAATCATTATCACTAGATGTGTCATGTGGATGGATATTTTAAAATTTGAGGAATGAAAATTTTTATAATTTACAAATAACGTAAAATTCTATAAATTATAAATAGTGATGATTAATATTAATATTTAACAATTTTATTAAAATTGAAATGTGGGTTTTATATGTCATATAAAAAATGAGTTGAGATATATTCGTTTGATCATATTTATAAGAAATAAAATATTTTTTTAATCCTATTTATAAATTATATTATTAAAATTTTTTATATAAATATATAATTTTAATATTTATTTATTATATATTATTTTGCAAACTATTAATTTCTTGATATATATATATTAATAGAGAGAATTAATGTACAATTCGATATAAACAATTTAATTATTAAAAAAAATTAAAATAAATGAATAACGTACAACAATAAAATTTGATGCCGTAAATTAGAGGTAATTACGGGAAGGGTCAAGCCGAGAAAATCCTATCCTAATATAATATACAGTATATATTTTGTATCATATGTTCCATCCTGAGCTTGTTACAGTTTCAATTAGTATTCGGATTTTTATATTTTTTTTAAAAAGATAGTAGACAAATACATGCGTTTAACAAAGACTGGTCATACAAAGACTCTAATGCCTTTTTACTGTGTACTCTGTGACCACCCCTATCAGTACCCATGTCCCCCTTGCATTCGAGGGAGAGGAAGTGATAAACCCAAAACCCATATACGTCGGCTATCTTCTCACTCATGTCGACGAGCTTCAAACTCTATATCTGCTTTCAAGCTTAACACCCCTGCCTGAAAGCTCTTCCTTCTATATCTGATGGATTTTTGTTCCGGTCCTTCACGGATGGAACGAGACATGTTTAACTACCCTTACAGTAAATAATAACAAGTAACTTGGTGTTTATTTAGTATAAGATTTTTTAATAATTAAATTGATTTTATGTACAATAATTCTCTAAATTTAACAAAATATTAAGAATATAGTGTGATTAATAAATATGATATTAAAAAGTATTTAAATTTTACAATAAAATTAATGATTTAAAGTGTTTATGCGAGACAATAATTTTTTTTTAAAAAAATAAATCCCACGGGGCAACAATTTCTTTATCGATTATCAGCAATTGAAGGGGAAGAGTTCAAATAAACTCTCCAGAAGAAACATTCCGTTGGAGTAACTGAAACAATCTTAAACTGATATTTTTTTAGGGTTACTTCAAAAATTTAAATCAAGGATTACGTATAATACAATCTTAAATCGTTCTCTCTAAAGAGCCAAAATATGAAATTAAATTCCTAAGTAATTAAATGTAATATAATCTAAATTATAAAATGAGATTTATTTTGATTGACCAACAACTAAATATAATGAATTAAAATAGATTTAAAGAAAATATTTTTGATATTTTTAGTTTAAAAAAATAAATAATAAATAATAATGAGTGAAAAAAATAAATTCAACGGTGAATAATAATAATAAAAGTAATTCTCCAAATCTAATAACGTAAACAATCATAACTTCAAAAGATATGTGAGTTATAAATAATAAATTAAAATTATAATTAAACTTTTAATCCAACAACTGAGTCACCTCGAATTGTTACAAAATATTTGTTAAGTCATAATTTATTAACTGCTATCAGAATAATAAAATAGGACTAAAGATATTAAAAATTGATGCTTAATCATAACTCAATAATTAATAAAATAAAATTTAAGCCAACAAGAGACACAACGATCCAATAATTCAAGCCACTTTAAAAAATCACAAAATATTCACGATAATCTAAATTCAATGTCTGACCCAAATCAAAGTAAATGAAATTAAAATTAATTAAAGATTAATGTCAAATGTCAAGCAAAAATTCAGTCACAATAATCCTCAATAAATATAAATAAATCATTCTAAATATTTTTAATAATTATAAAATTAATCATAAGACCTATGAGTCATAATATAATTATTGGGTAGATAATTAGAGTAACTTATACTCCCCTTTGAGATCATAAACTCATGCATTTGTTATTAAATTAGAAAATTTGGATGTTTAACCACGTATAGCTATAACAGTAGTTGCTACTATCACTGCCATAATTATTCTGTCGCTGCTGTCCATAAAAATAGATGAATGTATGGAGGTATTTAGAAGGGTATGTGCGTGAATGGAGGTGTGAAGGAAGCATTATTCTTGTGCGGCAACGTGTGTGCGTCCTCCAATTCTTTCAATTCTCCCTTTGACAATTCAATTCCTGCGGCATGGTTGCTTTTCCGTATGCATGTGTGCTTTCTTTCTTTCAATTCTTTGCGGCAGCCACACACGTTTTACTTCCTGTTATAGTAATTAAAAAGTGACCTAATAGATTATATAATATAATTTTTTTAATTTTATAATTTTTTATTTTCATTTATGAATTTTAATTTCTCTTAAATTCTTAAAATATAAAATCATAATAATATAATATTTTTTATTCTAAAAATAATTATCTAGAAGAAATCATAAATATATAACAATTATGCCCATATTAAATACTAATTTAATATAAGTCATATTAATTCAATTATTATACAAATAATGAAATTAAAGATCATAATATTAATAAAAGCTCACTAAAATAATATAAATTAATATATAAAATTATGAGTTTTTCAATAATTTTATACTACTCCAGAGTTTGTCAAAATTCCAGTGAAAATAAGAAAGGAAGGTTCTTATTATATACAGAAAATAATTCAAAAAAATGTTTTAATGATCTCTCCTAATGAGGCAACTCTCTCATACACCATGCATAGTCTGGAATTTTTCATTTGTTTATAGTAATATTAACTATTGATATCTATATATTCTATACATGAAAACATGTCCCCATTAAAAAATAAGCCGTGTCAGTTGAAGCTAAGTTGTTGCAATATCACGTCCTTTTTTATCGCTTAGAAGTTAGAACAATAAAATAAGATTAAAAATTAACATATTAATTTGACATTAAATAAAATGAATGTATATTAATGATGAAGACAATTTGCTTAAATATTTCAATCCAATTGATGTTATCAAAAGTAAGTTTTTTTTAATTCAATTTTACTAATATTAAAAAAATAATTTAAATATTCTGTACTAATTTCTTTCCAAATAAATACAGATTGTAACCTAAATACACAAGGTCATGCTACTCTAAACCTAGCGTCTACTCCGCGTGGGGCCCGCATATTTGCACATAAATAGCGCCATGAATCCGAGGGTCCCTCGTCTCTTCTTCACTGGGATAAGTGGGACTCGCTTCCTTTGCTAGGGTGTGTCCTTTCTCTCCTTCTTCTCTCTGTTGTTGCTTTTATATCTTTTTTTTTTTTAATGGTGATAAAGTGAAAATAAAAAATGGCCTTTACATGTCTCAATTAGACTGTCTAATCCTTCGCAGCCACAAAACTTCAAAGAACACACTACCTTCTGCTTCTCTGTTCCGGTCCTCTGCGTCAAAAGCCAGTAACCTCTCCCAAGATTTTTTATGGCTTTTCAATCTATAAATTCGTTCTCTTTTTACTGATTCTCACCGTGATTTTGCTCGGTTTCTGTTTAGTTTTGTTTTCGGCGTTTGCAGATTCTTCAGTTTTTGGGATCATTTTCTTTAATCCTTTAAAGATGGAAGTAAATCAAAACCAAGGAATCGAGAACAAACTTGAGGATTTTAATGACGAGGAAGAAAGCCACAGTGCGGATATATCTCCTTCTGAGACGACGTCAATGGTGGAAGGGGCGGAGTCACATTTTCCGGAGCCAGTGCCACGGTCGCCGCCTGCGGCACCGTTGAAAGAAGAGTCCACGGAGGCAGAGCAAAGCATGGACGAGTCTCTTCCCATGAACCTTATCCAGGTACCGTTAACGATGTCAACGCCGGGGAGAAACGCGGTGGTACCGGCCAGAAAACCTTCCAAGGATCGTCATACAAAAGTGGAAGGCCGTGGCAGGAGAATCCGAATGCCGGCCACGTGTGCGGCCAGGATCTTCCAGCTCACGCGAGAGCTCGGCCACAAGTCAGACGGAGAGACAATCCGGTGGCTTCTTGAGCACGCTGAACAGGCTATAATAGAGGCCACCGGCACGGGAACCATACCTGCAATCGCCGTCTCCGTTGGAGGAACCCTAAAGATCCCAACCTCCTTCCCGGCAAGACTAGATGGGGAAGAAACCCCTAGAAAACGAAGACGACGGGCATCGAACAGTGAGTTCATTGACGTAAACGATCCGACCTCAATCTCTTCAAGGCTAGCTCCGGTTGCTCCAATTTCATGCGGAGCAGTTTCTACTACCGGAGGAGGATGTGGCGGCGGCGTTGCTCCGGGAGGACTTGTCCCTTTGTGGCCAGTGGGTGGGACCAACGCATCGGGACCCTTCTTGATGTTCCCAAATACTGCTGCTTCAGCAAATCAACCACAATACTGGGCAATTCCGGCCAGTGCGACGCCGTTTTTCAATGTCCAAGCGAGACCCATTTCGAACTTCGTCTCTGCGATGATGCACCCCAGTGAGCAATTAGGGCCTTCTTCAGGTTCCATGAACGTTTCAAACGGTAATTCGGTTTCGGGTTCTGCGAACTCTTCATCGACGATGGCTCCTAGTTTGAGCTCAGGAACGAGTCTGAGTGCCAGTGCTCCTCCAGCTACGACGACGGCGTCGGCGACCCAGATGCGTAGGGATTTCTCCTTGGAAATTTACGACAAGAAAGAATTGCACTTTTTGGGTCCATCTGCGAATTCTGAGCCGCCGAGTTCAAAGCCTTGAAATTTTGTGGTTTTTACATCTTTGGACGAAAAGGGCTAGCGATTTTTTGTAAGGCAGAAAAAAGAAGACCCCACTGCAGTTTTTAGATTTCTGGTTTTGTACTTTTGTTTGATTTGTTTTAGTTAGCTACAGAATTTTTAAAATTTTAATTTAGTGCTTAATAAGTGGCCAATTCT
This sequence comes from Leucaena leucocephala, assembly GCA_037074615.1. Taxonomy (NCBI): domain Eukaryota; kingdom Viridiplantae; phylum Streptophyta; class Magnoliopsida; order Fabales; family Fabaceae; genus Leucaena; species Leucaena leucocephala. The sequence continues at coordinate 16,761,144 of CM073562.1, forward strand.
TTTTACCTTGTGTTAATATTTGATCGTTTTTTATAAAAAAAATAATAAATTAACTAAAAGAATGTTTGAAGGCAGCTTTTGATCACTCTCGGGCCGTAATATTGTACGGATGCTTAATACTGATTTAACCACAGAATTAAAAATTTTGTGAAGGAAGGGCTAGCTTGAAAAATATGATATCCAAGGGCGACTCAGTGATGAAATTGTAATTGTTGGTTGAGATGGGGTCCCACTTCAGGGTCAGGGAGGGCGTAAGGGCGTAAGGGCTTTGGGGTCCACCAAAAAGTGGAAGGCGAGTCCGAGTAGGCACATAGTGCACGTGCCCAGTTGCTTAGTGGGGTCCAGCAAAGTGGGGGTCAACTCTGAGAAAGGTTAGGGCGGGTGGTCCGTGGACCATGCCGAATGGTTGGACTTGGGCCACGAGAGACGGCCATGTGAACGCCGAGGTTGAGGCACGTGTCTCTAGGATTGTGTGGGAACGCTGTGGTCCCCATCTTTATTAGTGTGTTAATTAGTATAGTGTATATTAGCTTTATCGTTTGGGAACCCAGGCAGCGGGGCAGGCTGGGGTCCATTTACAATTGTCCACAGCTGGATGCGTTGTGTGGACTGCCTCGTTCTTGGATACACACGTAATGATGCCCTCCAAGTGCCCATTGATATGAATATAAAGTTGTAAAAGAAATCAGAACTGAAGGAATTAGGTGGCGTGTCTGATTTATTTACTTGTAAAGTTTTCATAGGAGGAATCAAATTGCAATGTAGGGCCTTTGGCAGAAGGGAGCATATCTCACATGTCAGACACTCCAGGCTAAAGAAATCAAACGGATATACGAGTGACCAGAGGAATCTAACCATCATATTCAAACTCCACCCCTCTTCTACTCTATTCGGATTAAAGTTTTTACATAAGTTCGATTACATTAAATTTTATATGCTTTTTTTACATTAACAAAGTTATTTTAACTTAAAAACAATAATAGTTCATTATATTTATATTTTAGTAACTCTATTTTATTAAATTATGTGTAGTTTATATATAAATATTTTATTTATTTATGGATTAATAATTTTTTATTTAAATGTTATTCTTTTTAAAGTTATAAATGAATATTTTTTAGAATATATTAATTAAATTATATTATTTTAATTATAACTGAGTTAATCATGATTTAATTCTGGTTGGACAATTGATTATTAATCCACTTACTCGATCGATTTAATTTAATACCTTAGTTGTAAGGGAAAAAGGAGAAAATAATTATAGTTAATTATTTATATAAAACAGTTCTATAAATATATGTTTCAAAACTAAAGTTTGAGAATAAAATTATTTTTTATTTTTTATTGTTTTTCTATTGTATTGACACATTTAAAATTATAAAATTATATTTTGAGTGTTACTTTTTGAATTTATAATAATTTTGAAAAATATTAAGGATAATTTCAAAAAATAAATGGACATTTTTGTATTAAGAATTTTGCAGATATTAACAAATTTTAAAATGTTTATTATTTTGTGTAAATTTATAATTCTAAAAAATATATTAAAATCAATTTTAAACAATCGCATAGAATTTGAGATCAACTGTAAATATTTATATCTTATAATTATAAAAACAATGATAGAATATTAGATTTTTTCATATTTTCTAATTTTATAAGATATTAAAAAATATATTAAAATTAATGGGATAATATGTTAGAAATTAATGAAATCATACTTTAACGTACATATAAAAATATTTTTATCATATATAAATGATATAATAAGTTTTTTATTATTTATTTTTTTTTAAAATAATTTTTATATATATTGTAAAAGAATATGAAAAAATATAAATAAAAAATAATAATATATTTATTAAATTTTAATTAGATTCTCTTCATTCTTCTTTTTAATTAAATAAAAAATCTTTTCCCCTCCCCTCCCCTCCCCTCTCCTCTCCTCTCCTTAATCAAACAAGACATATTTTCTCCTCTCCTCTATCCTCTAATCAAGTAGTCGAACCAAATAAAGCCTACAAAATAAAGTGAGAAAATTAATCCTCAAATCCCTATACTTTCAGAGCATTTTTAATCAAGTTTGGATAATTAAAATCTGGAAAGGACCAATGGTGTTGGCGAACGGTGCAGGAAAATACTGAGGCGTACCTCTCTTGTACCTCCCTTTGTACCCTTTCTTCACTCTTATCGCAAACCTCCTATTGTAATTATTGCAGAGCTTCAAGAAATCACCGAACACTGCTTTTAGCTTCTCTGCCCCACTTAATGATACTTCGAATGATGGTAGGTCGAGAAGCTTTGGAGGTGAGGCAGGGAAGTGTAGTAGAAGGGGAAGAGATCATGTAGAGGGATTTGGTGATGGTAGTAGGAGGCAGGTGGGGGGGGGGCAAGTTTCGGGTGGTGGGATGAGGAGTGCCCCTCCTAGTGGGATAAAGCATGGATTCAAAGAAAGAATGAGGTGGATATGGGAAAAGGGAGTTGAGAAGAGGTTGCAGAAGCATCTGAGAAGGCTGGGTTTTCTCAGTGAATGATGTGAATGTGAGTATGCGTAGGAAGGGTGTTGACTATGCTATGAATGAGGATCCTGGCGCGGAGGAAGGGTTGGAAAGGATGATGACATAGAGTATGTGGAGGCAGAGTCGATGATGTAGAGTGAGGATGGTGATGTTGATGGGGGTGATGTTTAGCAGTGTTTTGTGCACGCTTTATTGTTCGATGATAAAGACAATAATCTGGAATTGCAGAGGAGCGGCGAGTAAGGGGTTTGGTGTTGTGTTTCGTGATATGTGTCAGGAGCACAAGCATGAGATGGCGGTTCTGCTAGAGCCTCGGATTAGTGGTAATAGTGCAAAAAACACTATTAGAAGGTTGGGATTCAGGAATGCTGTGGTAGAGGAATCACGTGGTTTTGCAGGTGATATTTGGTTAATGTGGAAGGATGATTTGATTAGTGTGGAGGATGTTAGGAAGCACGAGCAATTTGTGCATTGTAGAGTAGAGCAGAATGGTGTTGAATGGCACTTCACTGCAGTCTATGCTTATCCCCAGGGTGGTTGGAGAAGTTTATTATAGAGGGAATTACGCTCTATTAAAGAGCAAATGGAGGATGGGTGGGTTTTGGAGGGTTATTTTAACGAGATTATGGCTCTAGGAGAACAGCAAGGTGGAGCTGAAGTTAATATGAGAAGATGCCTTCTGTTTATGGAGTGGGTTAATGAGTGTGGATTGGTTGACTTGGGGGCTAAAGGCCTTTCTTACACTTGGAAAGTGCCGAAGAGAGATGGGTATGACAGAACCTTTAAAAGATTAGATAGGGGTTTATGTGATCTTCAGTGGCAACATCTCTTTGCAGGTGCGGAGGTCAGGGTGTTAATGAGAACAAATTCTGACAATAACCCTCTGTCAGTGGACACAAGCCCGGAGAGGTTAAGACAGGAAGGGAGACCATTTAGGTTTGAGTTTGGGGGCTTTCTAAAGGAAAGATGGAATGGTAGTGTGATGGTGCAAAGGCTCTAACAGATTGGAAGCAACCGCTTAAGGATTGGAATAGGGAAGTGTTTGGGAAGACTGAATACAGAATTAGGTCCTTGAAGCAGCGTTTGTCGGGTGTGCAGCGTATTATGGAAAGGGCAGCAAACCCACAATTGGTGAAGCTCGCACGAGAATTGCAAAACGAGTTGAATGCGGTTTTGTTGTGGGAAGAGGTTCTATGGTATCAAAAATCGAGAGGGCAATGGATTGTGCAGGGGGACAGAAATACTAAGTATCACCGTGTGAAAACTCTGATTCGAAGGAGGAGGAATAGGCTTGGTATGTTGAAGAGGGAGAATGGTGACTTGGTTACTGAGGATGTAGAAATGTGTGGATTGATACAAAGGTTTTATGAGAACCTGTTTTGTGGAGAAAGGTCTGATCGTGCGTGGCATATTACGAAACAAGGGTGGGGAGTGGTTGGAGATGATGTGATGAGAAGGCAAGGGAGATCTTTGTTAGTGGAGGAGGTGAGGAGAGCCTTTTCTAGTATTGGAGGATATAAGGTGCCAGGGGAGGATGGGTATCCGGCTCTCATTTATCATCAATGTTGAGATGTTGTTTGACCAAATGTGGTTTAGTTTATTCAAGATGTGTGGAGGGATCCGCTGAGAATAAAGGAAGTTAATAAAACTCTATTGGTAATGGTACCGAAGATTGAGAACCCTGAATTGGTTACCCATTTTAGGCCGATTGCACTTTGTAATGTTATTTACAAAGGGGCGACTAAGATTATTTTTCGAAGGTTGAAATGTGTAATGGATAAGCTTGTGTCGCCCTACCAAGAAAGTTTTGTACCGGGAAGGAGCATACAAGATAATATTGTGATTGTGAAGGAAGTGTTTCATATGATGAATAGAATGCTGGGAAGAAAGGGGTACATGGTGGTTAAAATAGATTTGGAGAAAGCATATGATCGAATTAGTTGGGGGGGGGGGTTTGCTGTCTGTTTTGGTGGAAATTGGGCTCCCTAGTTCAATAATTAATATCATTGGGTAGTGTATTTTATCCCCAATTATGGTTGTTATGTGGAATGGAAGTAAGGGTGGGGAGTTCGTGCCTTCTAGGGGAATCAGGCTGGGGGACCCTTTGTCTCCTTTACTTGTATGTGCTGGGTAAGGACAAATTATCGCACTTGATAGCTGATGAGGTTGCTGATGGCAAATGGAGTCCAGTTAAAATTGGAAGAAGTAGTGTTGCGGTTTCTCCCTTAATGTTTGCAGACGATTTGTTGCTCTTTTGTGAAGCGAATGTTGAGCAAGAGTGTAATATGATTCTGGATACTTTTGGTGACATGTCTAGCCAGAAGGTGAAAAAAAAGTAAGACAACTATATGCTTTTTCTAAGAATGTGGAGCGAGGCTTGCAGAAAGAAGTATGTGATGCATGTGGGTTCTGTAGAAGTGATGAGATTGGCAGGTATCTTGGAGCATATATTGAGCAGGGAAGATCTACTAGCCGGAATTTTCAGTATCTGGTCAATAAAATGCAAAAAAGATTGAATGGATGGAAATCTCAGTGCCTCTCTTTAGATGGTAGGCTCACTCTTGTGCAGTCTGTGACTTCGTAATTGGCAATACATTCTATGCGGCACGTGCAGATTCCGGGTAACTTGTGCAATGAGTTTGAAAGGCTGCAAAGGAACTTCATTTGGGGAACTTCGGAGGAGAATAGGAGGGGGTGCATGCAGTAGGCTGGAAATTAATGGGTGAGCCTAAGGGGTTGGGGGACTATGGACATAGAAATATGAGGTCCAAGAATGATGCATTATTGGGGAAGGTTGCCTGGAATGTATTAGTCAAACCTGAAAGGCTATGTTGGAGGGTGTTGAGGGGACGATACGAAAGGGGGAAGAATCTGTTAGTTGAATGCCTTGTCAAAGAATCTGATTCTGTTTGTGGAAGGGTCTTGCGAAGTTATGGCCTGATGTTTTAATGAGTATTGCTTGGTAGGTTAGAAATGGTTGAGGCGAATTTTTGGAAGGGTGTGTGGCTAAGTAATGAGGGTTGTATACTTGATAGGTGCGTTCATAGACCGAAAGGAAGACTGCTAGATTGCAAGGTGAGAGACATGGTCAATGATCAGGGTGATTGGGAGTAATGTTTCCTTAAGGATTACCTTGAGGAAAATGACTTGTTGAGGTTACGGGCTATCTCGGTGCCTTTTGAGGATGAGGTGGAGGATAGGATGGTTTGGAGGGGATCTGCAGGCCCTGATTACAGTGTGGCTGAGATGTATTGGAGGTTGAGGGGTTTTGAACGGGTGAAGGAAGACTTGGCGTGGAGGAAAATATGGAAATGGAAGGGTCCGAGGAGGGTGCAGGCGCTGATGTGGTTGGCCCTACACGACAGACTCTTAACAGCAAAAAGGAGGAGTATTATGATGGGATCTCAGGCTGTATGTGGGAGGTGTCGTTTAATGGATGAAGATTTGCTACATGTGTTGAGAGACTGGTCAAGAGAAGATGGTATGGAAAGAAGAGAATGGGATCTCAGACTGTGGTTTAGTGAAGATTTCTTCAGGTTGCAAAGACGAGAATGGTTTTGGCAGTAACTTGTGTAGAGATAAGGGCTGGGATGTAGTATTTGGATTTACATGCTGGTGGCTGTGGCATTGGAGAAATAAGACATTATTTGAAGAAGGGTTCACAATGCCTGATATACCTGAACAGGTAATTCTTAGATATGTTGCTGAATTATCTCACTTGACTGTTAAATTTGGTGGTAGTGGGGGGAGAAGAGAATGGATTGAAGTGAAGTGGGGTGGCCCAAGGAGTGGGTGGATAAAATTAAATTTTGATTGGGAAGTCAAGGATGGAGGAATAGCTGGATGTGGTAGGGTATTACAGAATGAGTAAGGGGAATGGGTTGGAGGTTTTGAGAGGAGGCTAGGATGTTGTTCAGCTTTTCAGGCTGAACTTTGGAGCGCGCTATAGGGATTAAGGTTGGCTAAGAAGTTGGGTAAATGTAACCTGGTGGTTGAAGGAGACTCTTCTGGAGTTATGAGGCGTTTAGAGTAAATGTTAGAGGGAGGATCGAGTCAACAACAGATTCTTAGATTGATTGCTATGGAAATGGATGAGAGTTGGTAGATTGAGTTTAATCATGCTTATAGGGAAGGGAATGCCGTTGCTGATTGGATTGCAAATCATAGTTTTATGCACAGTTTCGAGTTAGTATATTTTATGAACCCACTTGAGGGTGTTGAATGTTTACTGTATAGTGATGTCTTGGGTGTTTCTTACCTAAGAGAAATTTTGATGAAGTAATAAATTCTGGGCATTTACCCGTATTATACCAAAAAAAAAAATAAAAATAAAATTGTAGTGTGTTTTGTATAACTATTTTGGGAGGAGAACCACTTTAAAATATTAATTTCCCCACTAAAATGTCTTTCCCAAGCTTTGCCAAAACAAGACAGACAATTCTATTTTATAACCGTGGGAATGTCTTTCTTTTTTTTTTCCCCATCATCACAGTTACTCAAGGGGTGGGTATTTTAAGGTTTAAGTACATATATGGATTAAAATTAATTTACGCAATTAATATATCAGGACTTTTTAAAATTCTCTAATGATCCTGAATTTATTTTACTATTTAATATTATCTTGAATTTTTAAAATTAGCATAAATAAGACTATAATTGAAAAAAAAAACAATTAATATTACATTGATTCTTGAACAATTAAAAGGACAGCAACAAGATAGATAAAGAGGAAAAAAATTCTTTAAAAACACATAAGAAGCCAAGTAATGGAAGGACTATATCATATTGTCATTAATTTAATCGTACAGTGATATTTTTTAATTACGCATTTTAGAAAAGAAATTAATTTTCTCAATACAATGTGTATATACACATCGCTTTTAGTCATAACTATAGATTTTGATTTTTTTTATAATTAAATTTTTAAAAAGAAATGAAACTCATCCACAATTTAAAGGTAGGGTAAAGTTTTCTTATCATTTTTTATAGGGGTTAGTTGATTTGTGTGATTATACTTATTGAGCGTGTTAAAAGTTTAAAAAATGATTTATAAAAAAAAATTAATAATTTTTAGAAATATGATTTTAGAAAAAAGTTTATAGATAAAAATAATTTTAAATAAATGAGTGTTTGTATTATTATTATAAGAAAGATTTTTATAATTAAAAAAATTAATAAAAAGTGTATAATTTTATTAAAATATAGAGAAAATGAAAAAGAGAGAGGAGAGAGGAAAGAAGAGAAAAAATATAAAAATAAATAAAGATAAAATAATAATTAAATAATCTATAAACTCTTTTATTGTTTCATGAAGTTAATCTCAATAATTTATCTAAAAATTTAGTTTTAAACTATAATTTAATCTAATTTTTTTAAAAAAAATATAATTATTTATTTTAATTTTTTTTAAAATAAAATTTAAACCAAAAACCTTTCAAAACTTTAATTTTATTTCTTTTCAAATACAAAATAACATTGTAGATGTTAAAAATGTGAAATGGAGACGAGCGAGACAAGGAAAACAAAAGTAATGTAGGTCCCACTTTCTCTTTCATTTTCACTTACTTTTTCCTCCTATTGCTCTGGGTTCGTTACTTCATTTACTTACACAGAATTATGCAAATAATTCCTACTTCAGTTTGGGTCTCTCTGTCAAACTGTTGGCTCTTTCTCTGTCTTAATTACCTCTCTTTCCTCTCTTTCTTCTGCTTTTACTTATTGGGGTTATCAACTTTTAGCAGGATCACAAGAATAGAAGAATAAAGAGGCTAGGGACTAAACCGAATTTGGAACAACCTTGAATCTTTCTAGGGTTTTCTGCCAAACTTGTGAATCCATTCCTGTATTCTATCTATTATTCATTTCTCTGTTCTTTCTCTAACCACATAGATTATGGATTCATACTCCTATTATATGTTTCTCTGCTAGCTACTACCAGATTTTAAGCTCCCATCTTTCTGGGTTCTCAGTACACTTAATCTTGGGGGGGTTTTGGGTACCAAAAAAATTTCTTAAAAAGAATAACTTTTTTGGTTTGCTTTTATAATTTATACTGCAAATATTCCTTTCAGATTGTGGGTTTTTTTTTGTTTGTATTATTTTCAAGATCTTATCTTACCTTTTCAAGGATCAACTATGGAACCCGTTCGATCATCTGGGTTCTGGATTTCTCATTTGTTGCTTGCTGTAGTCAATAAGAACCCATGAAAAAGGAATAATTTCTGGTCTGTTACCCTGATTAGTAGATATATTGTTGTCTCTTCTAGGGTTTCAGGGAGGAGAAAATTGATCTTTGTAGCCCTGAATCTCTAAGAAATGGTGAGGGGGAAGGTTGAAATGAAGAAGATAGAGAATGCAACTAGCCGTCAAGTAACGTTTTCAAAGCGTAGAAACGGGCTTCTGAAGAAAGCCTATGAGTTATCTGTTCTTTGTGACGCCCAAGTAACTGTGATTATCTTTTCACAAAGAGGCAGACTCTATGAGTTCTCAAGTTCTGAGTACGTTTTCCTTCACTTCATAGATGAAATATATAATCAGTTCAATCCTGAGGTTTAAAATATATATATATATATATATATATATAATATTGGTTAATTACTGAATACTTTGCTTGATTAAGATGTTTTATGTTTGTGAGTTGTTCCTTTGATCCTTCATGATCTCCTTCATATCTGACTGTTTAATCAATGATATCCTTCAGATGTTTACAATTTCTCATTTTCATGAGAACAAAAATTGAAGGAGCTTGTGTTCTTTTCCCCATTTTCAAGTTTTATTTGTTGCTTTCATTCTGGAGAGCTAGGATGAGTGTGATTGTGCGCGCACACTCAAAACCTAGAAAAATAAAAGAAAAATGTTCCATCCACTCACTGTGTTGAGAGACCATAATTAGATTAAGATCCTGAAAGCCCTTTACCGATATATACACACCCATAAACACTATATATATATATATATATATATATATATATATATGTATATAAGTTCATCTTGAACTCCAAGTATATAAATGGTTTGATTTGAAGATTTTTCTTCTTCTTAAAATCTTCTGTGAAATACTGGATCATCAAAGCTTAGAATGAGATTTTGCACAAGGTCCGAGTAATGAGTCAATATTCACGTATAGCTTTACCTCTGCTTTTTTGAAAATATTGATGGATTGATTTGTTAATTAATTCGTTCCAATGAGTTCGAATCTGCAGCTTTATAGGAGTCATTGCTCCAATAAATTAAAGCATCTTAATTATCTCCCAGAACGATTTCTGAGAAACATTTTTGAACGTTACTACTATATATACATATACCCTCCTTGAAGTTGATCCATATTTCTTGTTCAATAAATGAATATAAATAATTTCTGCTCTATGTATGTAAACTTGGAACTCCAGTTTGGACTTGCTATGGAATCACTTTAAAGAAACTCCGTTCTCAAGTTCCCATGTTTATATATATATATATATATATATATATATATATATATATATATATAAAAGGTGGGAGGTTTTGCAGAACAAAAGGGGTCACAAGCTCATAAGAATCAGCACTAATTTTCATCTTTGCAGTGGCCAAGAGAATATATATGTATATTTTACTACACTTGTTGAAATATATATAGAGAGATTTTCCTGTTTTACTTCTATTTATTTTTTAGCACCATGATTATGGACAATTGTGCTCTGTGCATTCCGTACATATGTTTGGTTTTGATATTGTTTTCTTAATTTTCTGTGTTCAATTTGCCCATTATTAATTCTCCAATGTCTGCTTAGGACTTCGGATAGTTAATGATGTCCATAATTAGGGCAAGTAATGTGTGTGTAGATATAATTAATAAAACATATATATTCATTAAAGTTTGAGACTTACAAGTTACAATACTTAAAAACTTTAACAATATTCAACAATCAATATTCATAGTCATGGTTTCTGCAGTTTCATGTTCAATAAATAGTGTGGGGCAGGAGCCGTTACTTTGAAGCTAGTCGTTTTTCAGAACTTGACTTGAGTATGATGACGATTACTAATTAATAGGTTAAAGTTAGTTGTGTAGAGCATCAAAGCAATGAAAGATTGCTTCAGATTGACGTATATTTTTACAAGATCTTCCCGTATTACTTGTTCATCACTGATCAATGCAGAAACAGTGTTGTGTATGTGCGTGCGTACGATGTATTAATGATAGTGATGACTTTAATTTGTTCCAATACTTTATATCTAAAATACAGCTTGTTATTAATAATATTGTTTGCACATTAAGGTTCCATGAACCCTTTTAAGTGAAACCATTTGTTATCTTTCCGATTCTTTTATTGTTTTTGTTATGTCAAGAGATATAAAAGTTCAATATATGTTCTCTGAGTTAATGGATGACTTTTCGATCTGTTTAATGACTTAATTGCGTTTAAATATTTGATTCTTATTTATAGAGAAGATTTAGGCTACGTATGTCTATACCTTTCCAGATCTGCTCGGTAAGAGCCTTATGCGCTGGCTGGCTGGCTGGCTGCTATATTTTGTAATGCCATATGAGTACAAGTTGTTTCTATATATTATTAACGCAAGATGCTGATCATGATGAATGAGCCTTCATAATCAAGGTTAATTTTAGAGATATACTCATGATCATTTCTGATTATGGTCTTGATCCTACATAATCCAAATCAAGGCTAATTCCTAGGTATTTGTTACATAGATTTCCCCTAATTATTATTCGATCAAAGTATTTTCTGCTGGACATGAACCTTACACAATTATCTGCTTGAGATAGGTTGAAAGCAAATTAGTTCAGAACTTCCATACGGAATCTTACGAATGATTTTGACAAAATTGTGTTCTGAAAAACTTGGCAGCATGAGAAAGAATATGGAACGGTACTGGAAATACAGCAAAGGCGATCAACTGGTCAACAACAATAATGAAGATGAACAATACAACCAGGTCAGTGTTGAGATATTAAAAAGAAATCCAAATTCATTCCTTACACATTTTGGCGGAAATCATGGATTTTCTTGTAACGTATACTCTTGTGTGTTGTTGGATTGTCGATGTGATGAAGACAATGAACTGAAGCCAAGGTTCTTGACTTGTACTTGATTCATTGACACTTCACATCCCCATTATTCCCTTACATTTTTTTAATGTTGATCTACGCATGCTTGTACGATATATACCATCTCATTCACCAAATATATATGTGGAAGGGGTTTAGGGTTTTAAGTTTGACGACTTGTTACATATGTAGATATTTTGAAGGGTTTGGCAAGAAAGAGAGTTTAATTTTGTATATCTTGTGTTTGGGTGGCCGAGCAATTTTTTATGTACTCCTCTAACATTCAGTATTATAAAAGTTAGTTGATTTTTTAGATAGATTAAAGAAATTAAATAAATTAGCTAATTATAATTAATATAAGATTTAGTTGACTAATTTGAGTGGATTACGGAGTATATAATATAAATTTATCTTAAGAATTAGATTTAGTCATAATTAACTGATTTATTTAACTTCTTTAATCTATTAAGAAAAATTAACTAATTCTTATATTAAAGGCATGATGGAGTATTAGTCTTATTTCTTTTTTGGTGAAAAGTACTCATTTATTTTAGTTGCTACTTGTGGTTGACATGATGTGTATGCTGCAAATGAAGGTTGAATGCGAGATCATGGCGAAGAAGATTGAGAATCTTCAAATTTGTCAAAGGTTAAACTCCTTCAGAATCGAATAGCTTGTTAATGCGCGCGTGTGTGTGTAAAAGTAAGGGAATGATTTGGGTGTGTTATTAATAGGAAACTAATGGGAGAAGAGTTGAGTTCATGTTCAATTAAAGAACTTGAAGGAATAGAGAATCAGCTTCTCACAAGTTTGCAAAACGTCAGGCTTAGAAAGGTAACCAACAAAACCAGATTCTTTCTTTCTTTCTTTCTTTCTTTATTACTACAGAAACAACATTAATGAGATGCTTAAGATCGAATTCCATAATATTTCAGAGTCAGCTATTCCGAGACCAAATTCTGCAGCTACATGACAAGGTATTATTTCATCTCCAATAATATATCCAACCAAAACCCTACCCTAGTACTCCTTCAATTCATTCCTAATTATTACATTCTGTTTATTCAATAATTAATGCATTCAATACCTCACAGCTCGGTTTTTTAACCTGAATTCAGGGAAGAAATTTGGTCCAAGAGAACGCCGGCTTAAATAAATTGGTGAGTTATATATATGTATATATAATCCTAATTTTTCCAAACAATATAAAATATGATATCTTACTAAAAACAGCACTTGCCCTTGTGTTGGTTAATAAGACTCAATCCCCCCTCCATACAAAGAATTACATGGAATGAGATACAAAAATAAATAATTTGTAAAATAGAAATATTCCTGATAACTCTAAATAAGAACAATAGAAGTAATACATATCTATAATTTTGTTTTTTTAACTCTTAAGAGCACAAGCAATATTCAAACCAGTTACCTTGGGCGTTCTTTTGTTTTTTGGGAAAAACAGGTTACCTTGGGCCTTTTGTCTTCATTGCAATTTGAGCCCAATGGCTGAATGTCAACTTCAATGGCCATTTAACTGATATTCATGACCCATATAGAAACCCAACCAGAAAAAGAAAAACAAATCCATTATCATGACAAAGTCCAGCACTTGATAGCTGAGTCCTTAAATATGATATTTAGTTTAGAATAAAGCTGCGCCTATATAAAAAGAGGATTAGTCTAGCTATTGGCTTGGGCATACTGTCTGGACTCCACAAAAAGAAGTCCATCAGCATGCTGATAACGTATTTTCAACATCAAAATGATTCCAAAGCTAATTAAATAGTTGGTTGGGAAACACCAAAATCAATTAAAAGAAGCTCGTGTTATGAGATAAAATTCGTTTCACTTGGTGTTGATGCAGTTTGGAAGAACACAATCTCAGGAGCAATGGGCAAAGCACAAAGAAGCAGAAGTAGAAACAGAATTATGTATTGGACTCCCTCAAAATCGATGATGTCCATAGTCTCGTATGTCTCATGTGGTTGCTGTGTGCCAGAGCTTGATTCTCTTTGCTTAATCTCATGCTGTAAAAATCTGTCTGCTCCTTGGTCTTCATTCTAAAGCTCGATATTCTATTCTCAATCCGGCTTATATTTTCATTCCCAATATATCTGTCTGTTTGAAATGAAATAAACGAGGAAGAAGAAAAAGTAAGATTGTTGTCTATATTAAGAGAAGAGACACGGAATGATGTTGTTTTTAGTGTATCGCATCATAATCTCTCTATTTTTTTGAAATTTGAAGCCAATATATCGTTTTCTGTTTGTAAGCATAGAGATTCATCAGGTGTTTGTTCGTTTTAGATTGTGTCCTTGGCTTTGCTTTAAGGTGACATGGTTCGTGCACATAATGAATCTTGTCGAATTCAATAACCATAAATAAATAAAAAATAAATGTCTCTCCTTACTCTCGTTATTTCATTCAATTTTTTGGCTTCTGCAACACCACGTGCTTCATATTTGGATTCTTTCGTTCCTCAGCCTCCCTTGTTTCTCTCTCTCCTTTTCTCCTCAGCAAAATCTAATTCATTGCATCCTTGTATCAATATCATCCATCCACATGTTCTAATAATCTTAATTCTATCAATTTTCCACGATAATTTCTGAGGATCTGATCTCTGTTAAAAGAAACTTTGTCTATATTTTGTAACAGGTCCCAAACCTAGATAAAGTAAGAGGGTAATATTAAACCCTCGAAAGGCAGCACATAATTCTTTCAAATTTATATGAACATGGTTCATCTACGTAATTAAAGTCATTGAAGATAAAGATAGATGAGAGTGCTCCATAAAATCATTGAATTATGGAACCTTTTGGTTAGAGCTAACACAGTGATGTGGAGCGATCCAAGTAGTTAATTTCATATAGTAGAATATGATTTGTTGTCGTTAGTAATCAATGTTAAACAATTTTATCAAAAGACATAATATTTGTGCGGCTAAGGTCATGCTTGAATTTCTGATGCAAGAAACGGATAACGAGAAAGCTAATAAGTGGAATTATTACAGAGAGCAACGTGTTAATTAACCGCATATTAATTAAAAAAAGGTTTTAATTAGGATAATGAGAATGGGGTTTGATTAGTAGGTGTGTGAGTATATGCATGGACCCCACTCTCAAAGTAGGAGTTTTTATAACGTAGTTGAAAGTGGATATTGAAACCGAGACATAGAACAGGCAATAATGGGGTCCACAGTGACTGTATCGATCACTTTCTTCGGCATACACAACAATAATGGCTGCTTTGAAGAAACTGTAAAACTAAAGACAGAGGCATTATTTCTTCAGACAATGCTTTCAGGGTTCCATATGCTCCATCAATATCTTTGTGTAATGCAGCAAGGTCTACCTCATATTAGGGATATAGACCCTACGTACCTATCTCTTTTTCATTTTTTTTGTTTTTAAATTGTATTATTATAGCCACATTTATGCATACATACAAATGTCTGTGTATGTAGAACAGAAAGCTCCTCTGAATTTCCTTTGCCTGTCATGCTGTTATCTTGCAGATCTGAGAGTTGTCAATTTTCCCTTCTGGTGATGGTTTAAATGGCTTGATACCCTTTGTCTTCTTTGGCCTCTTCCACCTTTTCATCATTCAAATTATATACAAAACCATTCTCTCAAAAAAAGGAAAAAAGTAAAAAAAATTACTTTTTACTCTTCATCAATCATTTGGCTCGCTCTTTCGTTTAAACACAATTTTTACATTTTTATAGTAATTATCAATGGATCCCAGGTTCAAGGTCTCTCCACTTGTAAGGTAAAAATATATACATCTATCTCTCCCTATATCCCATCTGGTAGGGGTTTGTAGCCTGGCTGTCCTCTTTTAGTCAATGGCATATCAATTAATTTTAGAAATAGTTAGAAAAGAAATGAACACAATACTCATCCCTTTCGATGAGCATGTACAGAATTTGAACGGAATAAATAAACAAATTTCAACTTCTAAATGTCAGCAATAATATCACACACGCATAATTGTTCATACTTCATAGTATAAATTTGGGCAAGAGAACTGTTAATCCTTCATGTAATGACAGTAATTAAGACAGGTTAAGAAACGTCACAAGCGACAACAACAGAAAAAAATACAGAACGGGAGTTGATAATAAAACATAAAGGAATTAAAAATTGAAGAAAAGTGAATGGAAAGAGTTAATTGGGGTGGTAATTTTTTTGAAGAGGACCACTTGAAAAATTGAAGGAGTTAAGAAATGACATAGAAGGAGGAGCTAAGTGAGAGATGAGTCATGAATAATTAAGACGAATCTGCCAAGTTTTGCGCAGATTACTGAATACTGATTCTTGCTCCGAATATGACTTTCATGTGCTTCCTCTCTCTCTTTTATTTATATTTTTTCCATTAGCGTGTGTCATGTTCTTCGCATAATCTTACGACGGATAAGATGTTCGTTTTCGACTGTGTATTTGGAAAATTATTATTGGGTTAAATACATTCTATGTCCCTATATTTTTAATAAATTTTAATTTTTGTGTCGTAAGCTACTTCAGTCATTGTCAACAGCATTCCATATCAGCCCACTTAATAGTGTTAACGCCACATTAACAAAGTTCAAACTAAGTATTTATGAAAGTATATGGGTAAATATTTTAGATAACATAAGATATAGAGAAGAAAAATATGAAAAGAAAATATAGGGATTTAAATCAAATCTTATTAAAAATATAAAGATCAGTGAATTTTTTTTGTTATAAAAAAATTTAGGTAAATTATACCGATCCCTTTTTAAGGTTAGAGTACAATCTCAGGATTCAAAGAATATTTATAAAGGATTTATAAAATTATCTATTAAAAGAGTTATTATAATTATAGTAAGAATTAAACTCACTTTCATGTGATATACTAATCTATTTTTTTATCTATATTAAGTATCATTTACATTTAAGAGTGGATTTAAATATAATTGATATAGTCCACGCAGCAACTTGCAATTTTCAAATTTTCACGGGCCTGATTGATGTCCGCGTTCAACACTGCACTGTTTAAAATTATTTACACGTTCAAATTTAAAAATAGGGAAAATAATAAAAAACTATTATATTATTGACAATAAATTAAATATTACTAATTATTAAGTATTACAATACAATATTATATTTTATAATTTATCATATTCTATAGTCTTTTTTGGCATTTTCCTTAAAAAATGCTACTCTTGTATGCCATAAATAATAATATAAAATAAAATTAACATGTCTAAAGGCGAAGATTAGGAGTCAGATTAACGTTATATTCATATATATATATATATATAGAGAGAGAGAGAGAGAGCATGTGATACTATCTACAGTCTACGCTTAGGTAGTCCCAGGTGAACATTGACTTGAGCCATGAAAGGAATTAATTATTAACTGATTCACTAAAAAATAATACGTAAGTGGAAGTATCATGGAATTTAAATATTAATTGCCTTAAACTAATTCTTAATTATCATCGAATACAGCACACATATGTCAGCATGTTGACTGCTTATTAAGGATTATACAACAAAAAATATTCATTTTTCCCTCTCCCTTATTGAGCAAATATTTCTATTCAGTTATTTCAATTTAAACGCAATATTTTGGTTTAACTGTATTAACAATAGTCTATTTAGATAAAATTTTAAAAAATAATTTATAAAAAAAATTTTTGATAGTTTTTAGAAAATAATTTTTAGATAAGAGTTTATAAAAAAATAATTTTAAATAAATGAGTATTTAAATAGTTATTTCTAAAAGAATTTTTATTATTAATAAATTATAAAAAATTGTATGATTATTAAATATATGAGAGATGAGAGAAGATATATAAGGAAAATAATATAGGAGAGAGAGTATATAAGAGAGAAGAGAGATAGTGTAAAAAATAGAAGAGAGAGGAGAGATAGTGTAGAAAAGAAAAGAGAAAAGAGAGAATGTGTAAAAGAGAAAGGAGAGCGGGTATAAAAAAAATACGTGTGATATATTAATTAGTTAGTCTATAAGTTCTTTTATTATTATATAAGTTACTCTAACTAATTTATTTAAAATATTAGTTTTAAATTATAATTTAATCTAAATTTTATTTTAAATAAATATAACTATTTATTTTAAAAAAATTTAAAACCTAAATTTTTTTCAAATTTATATTTTATTTTAGAGAGTTTCTAAACACACAATGACAAATTAAATAGAGACGAGAGTCATGAAGAGAAAAATAAGCAAACGTAAACATTTGGAGGGAAATTAAAAATAGGTACAAAAAATTTGCACGCGGCTGATGATACACTAATTAATAATGAGGGAGAGAAGCATGCATTTTTAAATTATTAAAACCACACCTTCGTTTAATCGGCAGCAGCATCGATGGTGGAAATAAATACATGTGAGAAACTAATAAATGTGTGAGAGTGTGTAAGACGAGCAGAGAGAGATGTTAGAGAGGTTGTGGACCCTTCATATATGATTACTGAGCAAATAAATTCTTAATCCTAATTAATGGAAGTGATGTTGGAAGCTGCAAAACACATGGTGGCCACACCCATCCAAATCATGGTATTCCTTCTCACTTTCAACTAATTTGTATAATCTAATATTTTGGATGGATTTTTTTTTAAAAAAAATAGTAGGAGAAAAAAACCCCAAAACAATAATTGTTTATTAATTTTAAAAGTTTTCTTTCATAGTCCTCCATCTATTTTCTTTATAGTTTTTTCTTTTATCCAAATATAACTTACCAATTAATAATAGTGTTCAACTTGTCTCATCTCGATTGACTCGTTCCCATTCTAATCACAATTAAAAAAAAAATTGGCCAAAACTAAAAAAGGTACAAGACGAGAGGTGATGTCTCTATCCCGTCCCATCCCTATTTATATAAAATTTGGTAAATAAATATTAACAATTTTTTAAGTAACTTATATTAAATTTGCTTTCAGTATATACAATTTTTTAACTTTAGCCCTTATTAATAAAATTTTATAGGAGAGAAAAAAATATGAAGAGCCCCATTTTAAACATTAGTTATAATAAAAAAATTTGATTAGATAAATATTAATTATTTTTCAAATAACTTATATTACTGATAAAAAAATGTGCCTACAAAATGAAGCATCCATTTAAGATGTCTATTGATTATTCTCAGCTGATTCACGAGTTATTTTGAGGTAATTGCACGTAATTCTTTCATCTTTATAGAATTAATTCAGTAGTATAATAATGATAATTTTTTTTAAGTCTCAAAGTCACTAAATTTTAAGAGAAGACATGGGTGTAAAGGAGGGAGTATAGTACAAAGTAAACTAGCATGGGAAGTTGAATGGAGGTACATTTTGGTGGGGGTGAGGTGGGGGGATTTATTGACAAGCAGTTATGTTAGGAAGAATGGGTCGGTTTCTGAGACCTGACATTTATAAAAAATGTGATTCATTATACTGCCCTGAAATCACCAGTCGCTCAAATTTTATGGCCTCCCGTGTAATAACAGTACTCGATTAACCCCGATATTGATTAATTAGCTGTCTGTACCTTTGTGTCTACAAAATGCTTATGGTTACATTCCAATTTAACAGTTTGAATTCATATATCTAACGGCATTTTCAAATTAAGATGACAAGTTAATAAAATTTGTCAGAATACACAATAATTAGGATTAGTTATCCCGTTAATAATTGATGGATGGACGTGTGTGTCCTCCAAGTTTACAACTGAAGGCAATGAAAAGCATCATGATGTTTGAGAGAAGAGCTACACAATTATTATAACACTATCTTTCCAAAGTAGTTGAAAGTGACACCCCCAATCTATTTTACCTCTAAATGAAAAAGGTCTCTTTCACAAAACTAAATTACCAAAGGACAGAGTGTTTCTATTTTGTCTCTGATAGAAAGCACCAAACTAAGACATATTCGCCTTCCTGCCACAATTTAATATAACAAGCCAATAACCAATTATTTCACTCTTGGTACTTTTCTAATAATGCACCCTCATTTCAATAGATCAAATTCAATATAGTCTTGCAGTCATCATGACTTATACATAAAAGAAACAAAGACATGATTCTTCTATATATTAAAACAAGTGCAATACTTAAAATAGTTGAAGGTGATAAATACTATAATAAGTATGTCTTTTGATACTAAATATCAGGTTCTCATGATTAATTAACTTGTAAAATCTAAAAGAAAATAGTTAACTAGATGATTTGTAATTAATTAACATGTAAATAATTTATGACACTATGTCAAAAAAAAAGACCTTATATTGTTTTGAATTATATGGGCTGAAAGAGATCGGTCGTCGTGACTTTGCAGATCCCCAATATTACCTCTCATTAAATAACCTTAGGTGTGGCAATCACATAGTAGAATGAGCAAATGGGAGGGAAAGATGAGACTTTAGGGGTGGGTCTCTCTCTCTCTCTCCATATATATATGTGTATATATATATATATATTCATGTGTGTGAGTAACAGAACAGGAGATATGATATCGTCATCTTCCCCAATTCTTAATTCCTTTACCCATCTCCGTTCCCAATAACAGGGCAGGGCTTTGGTCTGGTAAAACCTTGGGAGTGAGTGCGATAAATATAGAGAGAGAGAGAGATGACATGGGTTCTCTTAATTTTTGAAAAGCGCTCAGATTGCATCACCACACTTACTTTGTACTTAATTCCTTACATCAAATGTGACCGTTTTATGCTTCAAAGGATCCGCTTTTTTCGCTTCTTCATCTGCATAATATATATCCCTCAAAAGCTAGCATACCTTTACATGCCAAAGCTTGCTGCATCCCTGTCTTCCTCTTCAGATTATCTAAGAGACCTTCTGGTTCTGTCATTTTCATCCTGATGAGAAGACTACTGTTTCCAGGCCCATATCTTTTTTCGTGTTTCTAAAGTTAGAGGTCATCATCACCGTCATCTTAAGGCAGACATAAACATCAAGCTTACCAATTATGGGGAAGGAATGGTATTGGACTGGAAGATCATCAAAACGAGCGGAAGGAGGAGACGCGGATGCACAGAACCATTCAGGTTGCATGTGTGCCTTTTTTCAGTTCTTTGATTTTCATCCTATTCACTTTCCCATTCAACAGCAGCAACCTTCTTCCAAGCTTCCCTCTGACAACCCAGAAGACCAGAGCATCCCAGAAGGTATATATTCTTCTTCTAAATACTAGTCTTCAAAGATGTTTAGTCTAAGCTCTCAACTCCATTTTCGTTTCTAGAGTTCTGGTTGATAGTTCTTTTCTATATATTATTCAGGAGCTGAAGCGCCTAGAAATAGCTTGGAATCAGAGGATGGTACAATGTCCTTTATCTCAAAAGAGGAAGATTTAAAAATCCCGGTAAGTTTATCTATTCCAACCTTTTTCTGTTTGAGTAGTTTATGCTGCAAAGTGAGTAATGAAGATGATGATAGAAAGTTTGCCCACTTCACCGAGTAGTCTGTTGATTTTGTTCACTACAGAAGAGAATGCAAATCAAAACGAGCAGAAGAGTCCTGGGAGGAAATGAAAGCGATCTTTCATCAGAAATCAGCAACTCTCCATGTACAAAAACACCAACTTTGGTTGCCAGATTGATGGGTTTAGATCTTCTTCCCGATGCTCAATCTCCTTCTTCTACAATATCATGTATATCTACTCCAAACACACAGGGGAATTCGCGCCTTCACCTTTATAAACAGAGGCGAAACATCCTAACAAAACCCAGAAAGAGTACAGACAGTGATATTGCAGCTTCTCGTTCCTTGCCCGAGACTCCTAGAATATCCTCTGCAAGAAGATCAGATGTTGATCATAGGCTCTCTCTCCAAATCAACAAAGAAAATCTGGGTCTTGGTGAGGAATTGGCGCTCCCTAGATTTTCATTTTCAAACAGGAAATTCGAAGAGCAAAGCTGCAGAAGTCCAAGCCATTATGCAAGACAAATTGTTAGACAGGTTAAAGAAAGTGTGAGCCGGAAAGTTGGGCTTGACATCACCAACGCTGTAAGAAACAGAGAGCAAACGAAAGAGGAACTTCTTGTCCAAATCAGAGTCAATAAATCTCCAAAGACATCAATGAAAGTAATAGATGAATCCAGTCCCGGAAAGAATCCAAGTCCCCTTAGTTCTTCCCCAAGGCTCATATTTATGGAAGCCAAGCAGAAGCCAACCACCAAACGTCCATCGCTACTTAACCCAAAAGATCAAAATTCACACCCAGTAAAACTACCAACACATCCACCAATCAACATTCAACCGCAGAATCCAAGAGTTTTGACGAAGTCAAAACCTCAAGCATTTGCCGAGCAGGAGTTGCAAAACCAGAAATCAGTCCCAAAATTCAAGAAAGATGCGGCCAATGCAAGGTTTAGTGCAAGGCTCAAAAAACCCCGTCAGACATCAGATATAATAAAAAACAAGCAAGAAGAGTCTTTCGTTCGTCCTCCACGTCCATCACCCACCAGAGCCAATGACAGTAAAAGCAAGAGAACAAGCAATCTTCTCAACCTCACCAGTATCCCAAATCTTCGTCCTGTCAAGACAGATCCTTCTCCTTCAGAGACCAAAATTCCTCAGAAACAGGTACCGTTAATGGAATAGCTATACTATTTCAATTTGAACTTTTGGCTGCTACTAGTAAATTTCAGCCATTCGCATTTCGCAATATGTTTTTTACTACCTGTACGTTAATAAACAGTAAACTACTATTACACCGTTCTGACCATTCAAATTTCGCGTCTCTCACCAATAAAATAAAATAAAATAAACAGCCACAGGAACCAGATGTTCAACGATCAAAACGCAGCTCACAGTTATCTAGTTGTCCGAGCCAAGCGTACAAACAAGAAGCGAAATGGATACTCGCGACCCGAGAAGGCAACGCCGAAGAAGACGAGAAATATAACGGTGCATCCACGACCGGAGTTTGTGGACCATCAGAGTTCGAGTACGTCAAAGACATATTGAACCGTACCACTGAGGGAAACGAAGGTGGCAGAAATCGAGTGTCCTTGGACCCTTCGATTTTTCACCATCTCGAACAGTACTACTACCCCACCTCAATTTCCACTGTATGCTCCGTCAGCCATGTCGCAGAAAGAAACAACCAACTAGGTCTCCGTTGCAACCGGAAATTACAGTTTGATTTGGTCGATGAAATTCTAGGGGAGATTCAAAAACCCTGGGTAAAACAAGACCGTAATTACCATGGATCTAATGTATTAGCTTCCCAATTGATGGCGGAAGCAGTGTGGAAGAGAATACGAAGCTTCCCGGAAGCACATTGTGAAGTACTGGAAGACATTGATGAGTTGATTGAAAGAGAGGATTTGGGGAAGATGATGAAAGAGGGATTAGATGGTGAAGAAGAAGAGTTAGTGGCAGAAATTGGGAGGAGCATACTGGAGACGCTTGTGCACGAGGAGGTTGCGGCATTTGGCGCGGAGTAATATACGACGTCGTTTTACTGGGAAATGGTGGAAACCCACAAACATTCAGAGCTGGTGGTCACGTGGAGGGATCATGGGCAGTTCACGTGAAGAGATGGTGGGGTCCACTTGCAGAAAAGATTTTGGACACGTGGATTTTGACCGCCAGAGCAGAACTCTTTTTTGATTGGTCAGGTCTAGTGGACTGTAGGAATCATATCAATGAAAATTAAAATGTTCAATATTCAACTTCCAATAGTAGTTTGGAGAAAAAAAGTCCCTACATTACACAGTCTCTCTAGTTTCAAGACTCAAACTTCACAGATTGTATATGACTTGTTTTTTTTTGGAATGTTATCTGTTAAATTTTCCGAGTTTTTTCCTAAACATGTTGATGTAAAACACACCTTCTAAACTTAAAAATACTATCATTTTGATGTTAGAGAGTACTCTTTCCCATCTATATTATATGTTTATTTAGATAGATTTTTAAAAAAGAATTTATCAAAAAAAAAATTTGGATAGTTTTTATAAAAATTGATAGAAAATAGCTTATAATTTTTTTTGATAGATTAATGTTTATATGAATATTCTTAAAATAACTTTTATAATTAATAATTTATCATAAATTATATGAAATAAAAAAAATCAATGTTCATCATTTTCTTCCTCTATTGCTGGCATCTCTTCAACAATAGTGAACAGTGATAGTAGCTAACCTCTCCATTGTGTAATGTTATCACCGCATGACAGCCCCTTCTGCCACAGTCCCTTTAGCGACGGCCCCCCTCCGGGATAGCGATCTGGAGGAAATGAAGAAGAAGACCCAGATGATTTTAAAAGAGAGAGGAGGGAGAGTTAAAAAAATAAGAATAAAATATTAATTTGATAGCCCATACACCTTTTTTACTATTATAAAAATTACTTCTAATAATTTATATAAATTTTTCTAAACAAATAAAATTATTTATTTTAAAATATCTCTAAACTAAAGTTTGGATAAAAAATTGTTTTAAAATTGCAATTTAGAGTTACCTAAACACTCATTATCTTATATATGAGGTGCTTGTTTGAAATAATATTAGCAAAAGTGAGTTTTACTCTAATTGACTTTTATAAATTGAAGTTGAAGTTAAAATAATATAATTTATATATAAATAATATTTTATTTTAATTAACTTTTATAAAGTGAATTTATTTAAAAAATATATTAAAAAGTAAGTTGAGATATATAATATGACTAAAAAAAGACATGGTATTATAAAAAAAGGAATTAATGTACCATTTAAAAATAATAATACTAAAAAAAGATATATTAGTGAATAAAAATTAAAATATTTAATTACATATATTTAATAGATAAAAATGTATATAAATTATAAAATAATATTTTTTTGTTGTCCACCCATTTTACTGGAGTTTTGTCTCTACTACATTTTGATCTGACTTGTGTCGCATATCTGGCTATAGTAGGTGAGTGTTTTAATGAAGATTTTCTATATATTAAAACTTAAATTTGAGATTTCATTTAAATAATAATAAACTATTTACTATTTAAATTAATTTCTATTAGTAATTAGAAAATAATAATAATAACGAGCAAAACTTCCAGCATATGCGACAGGGGTTCATCACTGGATTGGGTAAGTCACAATTTGCAAAGCATTAAATACTAGTAACTCAACGTGCCGCACTCAGAAGCAGTGAAAAGCGGCTTTACTATCAACGTGGCTTTTTTGTTTGATGGGCTTATTTTCAAACGTCATCGCAAACGAAAATTTATGACCCAAACGTAGCTTTTGGAGGAAAAAGTTACTTTTAATAAGGCCTACCGTGATAAAATGTTTTAGAACAATTCATGTTTTCCGACCACATTTTTAATATAACTGTGGATGGTATTTATGAAAGAGAAAGATGAAAAAAACAATCAATTTTAGGACAATTTTATCTGATGAATAAATTAGAAGCGATTTTTTCTATAGGGATGACGGTTGGGAGGGAGTATTTTTGATTTTGAGGGTAGAAGGGGGCAGTAAATCAGTCGGATAACGTGTGCATACATCACCTTTAGAACTGGGATAAGAAAGAAAATTCATATTTTTTTTATTAAATGACCTTATAATTTAATAGTAAAATTTTTTCTTGTAAATAAAAAATTATATATTCAATTTTATTTATAATCTCATATAAAAATCTATCTCTCTAATTTAAGAGAAAAGGCATATTTTCTGATGACCTGACAACATAGAAGTTTAAAGTTATGATAAAAGAGATATGGCTAACTATCAAATATTTAGTTCAACTGATTATATTAACTCAGCAAAAAATTTGGAATTAGATCTTTTAGAATGCGTAGGTCCAAGACATCGGTGATGGATGTAAAAAGAAGGACATGTGGTTTTGTGGCATGAATTGCAATTCCCGAACGCTTTCTTTTACTTTTCTCCACACAGAATTTCTTACTTAGCTTGTCTTCAGTGTGTACTTTTTCTCATCTTATGTACCTATTTGGTTTATAAAAAAAATAAAATGATTTTAAATTCAAATTATGATTTAAGTCTAAAAGTACCTAAACATTTATTTTAATAATAGACATACTTTTATTCAAAATTATTTAAAATTATAGTTTTATATAAACAAAAGATATAAGTTTTTCAAGCAATTTTCATATATTAAGTATGAGAAATGACTATTTTAATCTTCTGAATTTTTGTTATCTTCATATTTCTCCTATTTTTTTATGTAATTATCATTTATCTCATACCATTTCTAATAATTTACCGATTAAAAGGCTCATTTTGATAACAACCATCTAAACACTTATTTTTTTAAAATTATTTTTCATATAAAATCTATTTTTTAAAATCAATTTTTTTCAGAAATATTCTCCCTAAATTAAAACAAACACACTGTTACAGGAATACTTATATAGTCTTGACAGTGCTACTGGAAGGTGCTATTGTATCAATAAACAAAGGTTTAAGCAAAAACTGTGGAATTAATAAAGGTCTCTAATATTGGCCCCAGTTTAAATACATTGTTGTAAATGGGAGTAGCTGAAAATGAGTAGTACGTCCTATCAAAATCGTGGGATGTATCTAATGATCAAACACGAGAGTCAAGTGTGCACAGTAGTGGAGTTGAAGTATTCTTTTGGAACCGAATTGACTTTTGAGCTTGACAATTAACTTCACCTTCCATTGCTTACTACAATTTCGATTATCTAATGCCACGTAAATATAATATATTATGGTAATAGGAGAAATTAAGGAGAAAGGGCGGGGGATTCAAAAGAAAACTGAGAGGCATTCATGATAGAGACAAGAGACAGTGCCCCATTTTACACACTACTTATGAGTCAACTACCAGTTTTGGGGAAACATTAATGTTTGGTTTGTGAGTCTCTTTCTTTCAGGCTCTGTGAAGTATGTCTCCTTTATTTTCGGCTCCTGTATTTTCAGCCTTTCTCACTTCTTCCACTTCAAGCCCTGGTGCTTTCACCGTTTTTGTTTTACCGGAGCACTGATTCCGGGTAAAAGTTCCCAATTTCATGGGATGTTCTTGAAGAAAATGCTACTGAATAACAGTCAACATGCTCCAAACTCTGTGCTCACATATGCTCTCTCTTCATTATATCACATATTCACATTACATGCATAATAATAAAGTTAGGAACAGCAGCTGAAAATCTTGGATGAAACGCAATAGTGCAACAAATTTGAATGTGCAGATAGCAAAAGAACGAGTGCCCCTATACAAAGGATACGGCATTTGGGTTATTTACCATCAAAATATAATTTCACTTTGGTCCTTTAATTTGGTACTGCCGTATAATTTCATAGCCTTTTTGGAGTTATTCGAAATAAAGTATCCAGTAGAATTGCTGCCAATTCTGACAATGTCGTCTTCCTTGGAAAACAATTTCATTCATCCCTCTCACTCTGACCCCTACCCTACCTTTCTATTATCGAGTGTGTTTTGGGGGCCCATAATCTATGCAGTGTTGTGGATTCAGATCTTTGAAGGAATTTCTTAGAATCAATATGACCAGTAAATGCCCAAATCGTTTAAATTATATCTCAAATTTAAATTTTAATATATATAAAAAAATTTTATTAGAAGACTCACCTATCATAGCCAGGTACACGATACAGGTCAGATCCAGATATAGTCAGAGCAAAGCTCCAATAAATCGAGTAGACAAAAAAAAAATCTGCACAGGAAATTTGCACCCAAAAAAAATTCTGCATAGGAAATACCCATTATATGTGGGTTCAAATGGCAAAAGGGTGAGATATGTGACTATTTGGAGTATATTCGATCTTTAGAGAGTATCACTTTATTGTGGTTCTAGTCGCGACGCTTGGAGAGGCATCCTAACTCATGCGTATTTAGATTTACGCATGAGAGTAATAGAAAACTCGCCCTGCCCAATATTAGTATCACCTAGGAGGAAGGGAGACTTCGCCTTGCCCTTAGATCGTGAGTGAGCCTAATCCCTTTCTAAAAACTTCTTATACAAAAAAAAAATTGCATAGGAAATCCATAACTTTCTCGTTTTAAATTGTTATTGAGTAGTGACAAAATGTGATAGTATAACTCTCAAATTCTGCCATACATGTTATGAGTCCTATATTAAGGGGTCTCATAAATAGAGTATGATTTATAAATTTAAAGGGTTGTGTCTCCTACTAGGCTAGTCTTTTAGGAATAGACTCCCCCTTTAAGCTTATGCTCATCACAAGGGAAACAAAAATCAAGATTTGTTTTATCCTGTATCAATCGTGAGCTACAAGCAAATAGAACATCTTTTAGGAGTATTAATATCGCCACATGATGAATTGTAAATACATGAATATGATGGACCAACAAATTCCCAGTTCCCAATAGAATAGGTAACAAAGCAACTTTACCCCCAATGTTGTAAATCACCACCCCATGCCAAATTGGCGCTTATTGTTGCACCAAGAGCTAAGGCGTGGGTGTTTTGTATCTATTGAGCAAATACGAGTTGTAATTATATAGCGTTATCTATAAATATATCGTGGGGCACCCTAAAGCATTCATGATATCATTATGAATATACAAACCAAAACTATAAAAGCCTAAAAATATTCATACCCAATTGAGATGTGATATAATTGCATCGCAATGCCTAAGGACACAATCTAATATATCATTGTATCAAGTTGTTGGATCATAGTCTCTTACCATAAAATGGCTACATGTGCAGTATTACCAACTATGAGAAATCTACTAATCCATATGTGATGTGTAAACAATAAAAGTTGTGTACATACACAATAGCTAGATATGGATAAGAAGGCATATAATACATACGGTGAGCTACAACAATGGTTAAAGAGTTTAACATAACTAGGTTAATAGATAATTGAGCATACCATGACATTGTTAGGATCTCATATAGGCCTTTATGGCCCTAGCCAATAAATAGACCTTTATGAGCCTATAAAATTTCTTTTATACCATGACTAATATCACAATTAGTTGTCTACATGTGATACACTATCAGGAAAATAATTACAATAGCTAAATGATGATGTGTAATATCGGTCAACCACATACCATTAATTAATGGATCTAATCCTCCATGAAAAGTAAAAAATTCTGTGTATTTTGACCAATTCAAGGTGAAAAAGGGGGTTGCTCCCTCAACAAAACTAGATATGGATAAGAAGAAATAGAATACTAGTGATTTACAACAATGGTTAAAGAGCCTAACATAGCTAGGTTAATAGATAATTGAGCATGTCATGACGTTGTTAGGATCTCAGATAGGCCTTTATGGCCCTAGCCTCTAAATAAACCTTTATGAGCCTATAAAATTTCTTTTATACCATGTAAATATCCCAATTAGTTGTATACATGTGATACACTATCAAGAAAAGAATTGCGATAGCTAAATGATGGTATGCAATATTGGTTAGCCACATACCACCAATTATTGGATCTAATCCTCCACAAAAAATAAGAAATTCCACGTATTTTGACCAATTCAAGGTGAAAAGGGGGTTTTTTCCCCTCAACAAAATTGGGATAAATTTGAGTCAAAAGATCCCAATTTAAGATAAATTTATGAGAAAGTGGGATCTCTTTAAGATCCACTCCAACATTTATAAATTGGTTAATCGGTAAAGATACATATACTTGATACTCCACCTAAGTCCTAGTAGCCCTACTAAATGGTGATTTAACATAGATTCTACATCTTGCAATCAAGCCAATTTTGGAGCAGCTTTGTGATAATGAAACCAATCAGCAACAAGCATTAAAGCTACAAAGACCAATGCACCAATTGCGGTACAATAGTTGTAATTTATTATCGACAATTTTTTTTTAAAAAAACTAGATGTTATTTGTATTCCTTAGAAACCTATCACTGTTCAATAGTTCTTGGGCCACTATTGGCCTAACCACCTGGGTGTTAGTTCCAATGTGAGTACAATCGCTTAGCCATGCTTCATAATTAGAAAAATGAGCACCACGTAAAAACATGCCACTCAACCAAAGAAAGATGATGGAGTTATTCACTAGACAATTATGATATGGAAGTTAATACGGGGTAAGTGTTCCAATTTATTATAACATAGCAGTGAGGTGCTCAATAGACCTTTTGAATCTTATAAAACCCCTTTTTGGACTTTGAAGTAAGTGAAATAATTTTTGTGTGCAACTTAGTGTATTCATGTTTCAATTAGAAGTTCCTAAATGGAACTACTTTACTTCTTACATGGAAGATATTAATATGTACTCTATTTCAGATCATGTGAATAGTCATTAGTATTATTAGGTACATACCTGTATTTATATTTAGTCATTTGAGTGTCTCTTATATTATTTAGTTTCAAGAGTAGAAAAAATTCAATTATTTACATATACACATATCATTTATTCTTATGAAATACTAGACCAAATAGAACAATCTTAGAAGGAATATAATGAAATTCATTGATTGTTTCGTCTTAGAGAATGATCTATCTGTTTTATTTGACTTGATTGATTAGGACAACAAAAAATGAATTAGAAAATTAAATATACCATAATACTATAACTATAATAAAAACTATAAATATAAAATATAATTAACTATAAATAATACTTAAAATGCCCTAATTTATATTTTATATAAATAATACTTAAATAATACTAATAATAAACATAGTGCTCTTATTCAAAACACCCTGTGATCTTCAATCAATTTTGCGCTTCGATACAATTACTAATGGTAAGTGCTATAACTTGTTTCCAATATTTAGCGGCTTGATCAAACTAAGCCTTTGCAATTTCCAAATCTCCCTGTCAAATAGCCTATTCTCCACGGACAGAATAGGCGAATAAAGTCCCTTCCCATAGAATCATACTTGAGAGTTTCCTGCCTCATATAGCTTAACATTCAATTCTTTTCGTTCCCAATTTTTGTTATTAGATCTATTCTATTTTTTTCTCTGAGTTAACAACAAGAAAAAGAGGATAATTATGAGTTTCAAACTTCATTTTGGATTAATAAAAAAAATCTGCTTTTTTAGTTTTATTTTTCTCCTACCTTTAGAAGAATAAAGCATCGACATTTACACTCTCGTTTTAATTTTCTAAAAGGTTCCTACATATATAAATTTCTATATAACCCGTGAAAAAGACTTTTATTCATAAAAAAGAGAAGACTTACTATCTTTAGGATAATGTGATGAAAAGAGAAAGCTCAATTCTAAAAAACTAACTTATTATGAGAGATAACTTCTTAAATTTATAAACCACACTCAGGTTCCTCAATGTGGAACTCATAACAAACCACCAGCATCCAAAGATATGTCCTATTAGGGATTAATGAACCAATCCCTTTTACGTTTAATTGAACGTTGACCCTCGACTTGGGTTCATAGCTTGTATCGTCTTATTAATTCCTCCAGTCTAGAAAGCTGAGAATTACTACTTTCTTGTACCTACAAATGAATGTTAGCGCCGAATGAACTATCAAAAGTAGCGCATGAGTTAAACAAACGAATGTTAACACTAGCTGCTCATAAGGTGAAAGTGCAGAACAGAACAGTCAGCATCAATACATGAGTTAAACAAATAGTAAAAGAAATATGCCGTTCGGGCCTGTTCTCCCTTTAGCTTGGCCACACGAATTGCCTCTGTTGATCCCTCTATTTTCTTTCTCAGAAGTTCAAACCATACATGAGAAAATATGATCAAAACTATATTAATTGGAGCTCATTTAATTGATCGTAATATATAAATCAAAACGCAGTGACCAACTTGAGGAATTTCACCTCAATTCCTCATATGGTTGAATAGTTAATTCCTAGTAACCCTTCCCTCAAATTTCTAATAACATGCATAAACATAAACCATTATTAGGGAGTATTCAGTTATACCTCAAATGTGTGAAAAACCATTATACCCTAGTGATGTGTTGGAATTAAGGAATATCTGGATTTGGATTTAATTCAAATCCATTATTTGATTAGATAACGTTTATAAATTTGGATTTGAGCGATTTATTGATAAGTTGATATACCATTGAGTTTTATTTGTATTATCTATTGATTTGTCATTATTGGATTTATTTCTAGTATTAATTTCATTGAGTTTCATTTGTACTATTTATTTATATTTTTTGAAATATCCTTTTGATTTTCAACTTAATTTTGGTTTCGTTCAAATGTTAATATGTTATAATGAATAGACCCATAAAATGGCAACAAAATCAAGCAATGGCTCTCAATTAGACAAAGCCTGATTCCCTTATTGATGCCTTTATGTATGAGTATGAACAAGGCAACACAATTATGGATATGGTGTTTAGATCTTCTAGCATTAATTAAGAAGTACCCTAGTGTTATGTTATTGGTATTTGAACTTCTTTGTTTGGTATTTAAGCTTTGTTTAATGCGCTTGTATTTAAACTTTATTTAAACTTTTTTCTAGCATTAATTAATAAGTCTAGACATTTATATATTTTTGGATGTGATGTTTATTTTAATTACAATATAGTACGGTAGACTAGTTTAATATACTCTTATTAGTATTTTAAGTTTAGTTCGATTTAAAGAAAATTATGATTATGATTATTTTTTATAAATTTAGTATGGAATTAGTAATTTTAATTATTGTACAAGTTTCTTTTCAAAATAAGAGATCAAAACTAATTTTTATCATGGTAAGTGATTTGTGATAAATTGTATTATATATATTTATGTATTAATCAAAAGGAAAGAGGGACCAAGTCACTTCAATTTTATATGGGTAAAGTAGTTAATTTCTTATTATCTTTTCTCCATTCTCATCTTAAACTAAATAAGGTATTATTAAAATCTCCCCTCCCCTCCCCCTTCTATCAATCAAAACGAGAGATCATTAAAATTATTTCCTTCCCCTCCCTGTCCCTCCACTCCACTTCCCTCTGTGTCTCCCATTTCCACCCTTTTCATGCACTTCATTAAAAACTCACTTCCATTTCATCGAACCAAAAATAGCCTTAAGTATAAGGTCTTGATTTTGAATTTATATAAATATAAAAAATACTTTTAGAAAAGATATTCTTAATTGAATATAATAATACTTAAATTTAACTTGGTCAAAATATATAATGCAGTGCGCAATAGTAAGTGATATTTGAATTTGACTACTTCTTGCTTGAATTTAAATTTCTAAAGAATTAAAGGAAGTAAAGGCCCTTTTCACTATCGCTTAGTCAGAGGTGTCACCCGTCAATGCCAAAAAGTTATCTGCTATCTAGTATATAAAAAAAAAAACACAAATTGACTGCATATAATTTAATTGAAAAAAATATTATTACAAAGAGAAGAAGTTATCCTATTCAGATTCATCATTTCTTTATATACATCACTTTATCTCTTTAACTGCATAAGCATCAAGATCTCTAAAATTTTGATGAAATGACAGCAGTTTCACGCAACTTGGTTGAACAAACCCACAAGAGCAAGTGGCACCATTTGCAAAACAAATTGTGTTAGCGTGACGTATGTTTGTCCGATTCCTATTCTTAAAGCTAATCTGAATCTATTTGTGACCAAAGAACAATCCAAAAGAGTTCTTGGAACAGGCTAGAGAGTGCTGGCTTATATCAATTCCTTGCAGTTCAATGTAATTTTGTCTTAAAATTAAGCAAGCCCTGTATCACCAGGAAAAAAAAAAGTTAGTTCTATGACCCTGCAAGTTGTAGTTTGATCTTATTCAGCTAAGGTTTCTGCTCAAGATTTGATCCCTATCAGGTTGAACCTCTTTTAAGCTAAAGATTTACCCTATAATTGGATAGAAATAAAATTAGAAAATAAATAATACTACGAGGAATTTTTTTTAAAAATAGTAAACTTTTTATTATTTTTAGAAATTTTATTTTATAGTATTCTCTCCCCACTATTTTTTTTATTTTTCTCTACAGAGTAAATTAATTTAACTCCTAATCACTGGTAAATTATTAAGTAAAAGTTCCTGAACTATTAAGATTATAATTATACTTTTGTATACAGTACTCTTTCTTAGAAAGTTTCCTAGCAACAATATAGTTAAAGCGCACATGGACCACCTTTTGGAAATTATTAAGTAAAAGTTCCTGAACTATTAAGATTATAATTATACTTTTGTATACAGTACTCTTTCTTAGAAAGTTTCCTAGCAACAATATAGTTAAAGCGCACATGGACCACCTTTTGGAAGTTCACTTTTTTTAATATATATATATATATATATATATATATTTGATTGGATCATATTTGCCAATTTTAATTATAAATAATGTTTCTAGAATTATTTTTCATGTTTATAAGGACTTGAACTCAAAACCTTGTGTTTAAGTGACCAAAACTAATTTCATTATGACCAACGCAGGAGAAAATTTAAATTTTTAAATAAGGAATTAAAAACAGTTTTGGTTGAACTAAGTTATAAATAATTAATATTGGGAGTTTTGATAAGGTAAAAATTCAAGTCATCAAATGAATTTTTTTTTAATAGTTTACATAGGGAGATTGATAGACATAAATTGGTGGGTGCGATGAAGAAGGAGCAAAAAGAGAAGGAAGTACTTCATAGTCACATATCACAAATAGGAAGGAAGCAATTTGATTGCTAATGGTAGGGATCTGATGATGATCTGGTCAGAATTCCATAAAGAGACAAGTTTCCGACCAGCTTGTGTGGGAACAGTCACTTAGTTATGTCATAATTCAGCTAATTATATTATATGTTTTAACTTTTTTTTATTTGAATTATATTTCAGCCAGGATGTTGTTCATTAATACCTCTTCCAGAAAATAAAAGAAAGAAGAGGGATTAATTCGCCATATTCTACACAGTACTCGATTATGACTGATAGAGAGGATATATACTTATCTTTGAATATATTGAAAATGAAACCACTTTGATCTTTCAATACGTTTATTCCCCCCTCTCTCTCACGCGCATATACTACGAACACACACAATTTCTTTGAATTTTTCTTCAATAATGCTAAATGTGTGAATCAAGAGTAGTATTTCATAAATCTTTCAGAAGTGCATTTCATTTTTCTTCACACCTTGTTTTTTATGATGAACCTATGTTACGTTATCAGTATATCTATAATTGAAGTGAAAATATACCCTACACCCTCTGTTCATTATCATAAAAGTGAGTTGATTAATTTAAAAAAAATAAAACTTAGTAAATTATTTATATATATCATTTTTTCTAAATTAATTTATTTAATTTATAAATTTATATATATATATATATAATATAATAATATTTAACATATGATATAATAAAGTATTATATTTATCTTCTTTAACCTCCCTAAATTTGTTAACTGAATATTATATTAAAGAATATTAGGAGTAACATATTTCTTTTAATTTGCATATTAAGGGGAAGCACGTATATTTGACTTCATCGACGAGAATGGGAAATATAGAAAGTCAGAATTAATTATTGTGGTTAAAAGAAAAGCAAAGGGTAGTTATTTTACTTGTACGCAACAAACAGAACTTGCTAGCTAGCTATGCTTTTGAACACAAGATATAGGTATATAGCTAGTTAGCTAGGGTTTTGTGTGTTGCATTAGTGTTACATATAATAAGGTTGAAAAGTTGTTAACGTACAAAAATATTTAGGGTATCAACATGACCATGAATTGAATTATTTATGAAGAACTTGAAAACCAAAATCAAATTGGGATATTTGGTTTGCCTCCCAATAATAATTTTGGATAGCTAGGTGTGTCGCAGCAGAGCACCAGAACCCACTAACAACAGAATGACACAAACAAAAGTAATGCCAGAGTCCAAAGTTAGTAAAATCATATTGTGTAGTGATGAGAGGAACTAATAAAGTTATTGATGCTTTTAGTTTCAACCTCTAGTTAGGTTTTTCTGTTTGACGGCATTTTCTTTGCAGATAATAATTATTATTGCTCGTTAGCCC
This sequence comes from Leucaena leucocephala, assembly GCA_037074615.1. Lineage (NCBI taxonomy): Eukaryota > Viridiplantae > Streptophyta > Magnoliopsida > Fabales > Fabaceae > Leucaena > Leucaena leucocephala. The sequence continues at coordinate 16,796,574 of CM073562.1, forward strand.
TACCACAGTACTTTGCACGATACGGTGACAACTACACACCATCATGTTATTATATTGCCTTTACTAGTGGACTTCGTCATGTTTCCCTCTCCCACTGTCTCTCTCCCTCTCCTCTCTCTACAGAGAGAGAGATCTATATCCTTTTCTATCTCTGCCCTATGTTGTCTGTCCTAAAGTGAAGAGCAATAATGTGATATTTTCTGGCACGACAATTAGGGAAATTTTTCTGGGGAAAAAGTTAGGGGGAAACTATTTTCATAATTTCATGGGACGTATGCTAGTATGAAAAGTAAGAGATAAAGAACCAACCGGCTATTAGTTGATGTCACATTCGTAAAGAGAAGAACGTTAGTTTGAATCTCATGAAACATATACTTATTGATAGAGATGAAAATTTTTTACGTTATAATCTTCAAAAAAGATAAGGATACCCTTAACTAAATAAAAAAAGAGAGAGTAGGAGATACAGGATTAGCTGATTATTCTTACAAACTCCATAGATAGCTTAGGTGACTCTGAGAAGACACAAAAGGAAAGTATAAACTACGTAACTTGATATTTATTATATATGTGTATTAAGTTTGTTACATCAATGAAACTATAACACTACCTAGCTACATACGTACATACGTACATGCATGCATGCAAACATATAAACACCAACTTAAACTTATCAGTGCAGTTCATCAACTCAACAGGGGTCACTAATTATTTAAGCTTTAAACTCACAATTAAGCATAACAAAGATCTAAGCATATCAACGAAAAAGTAGTGGGTGTATCTAATTGAAATATAATAGCAAGTGGAAGCATGATTGAAAATGGGTTTGACAAAATGCTGAAGATTTTAATTGATCTTGCAGAAACTGCAAGCTTGTAAAAAAGGTTGTCGTTTTCTGTGGATGTGCAGGGTACTGTTGGAACTATGTTTGATTGGATTGTGATTCCATAAATCTTATAATTCATTCATGAATTTATGTTGAGAAAGTAATAGTGATGTTTCCAGGCTTATCTGTGTCGTTATATTTCTTTCTTTTTTTCTTTCTTTTCTCCAGCAGCAATATTATGAAGGCTACAATATTTTTGAAGGAATAATTAATATAGTTTCGTTTGGTTATCTTTGTCAATTTTAAGCTTCACGAAAAATCAGTTGACGTGTTTTTCACTTCCAGAAAAGAGATCTTGATCTGAAGAATATGTTTGATTCATCACAAGGTAATAAGGACTTGATCTGCTCCTTCAATTATAATTTCCAAAACTATTGTTGTTTAAGAGTTTTTGCTTTGTTTCAGAACTTTTTAATTATTAGAAACAGAATGATTTGTTTTGATACTATTAACTGGTATCTCGTGCTTTTTTACTAGATCCTATTATTAGGTCTTTCAAACCAAAATTTAGTGAAAATTAGGGGCTATAACTATAAGGTAAGACGGCAAATATATGAAGTAGTGAAGCCGTGTATGGAAGTTCAATATAATATTTTGGTGTAATAATTTGTGAAAGAGAGAAAGTGAAAAAAATAGTAATAAAATAATTAAGACAGATGTCATCTTAAAAAAGAGGTTTTTACCAACAGGGAGCAATCTTCTTCCACGAGATATTGTCGGCAAGGGGCAAAAACTGATCAGTGTTAAAAGGAAAGGATGTATATGGAATAAACATGTACATTGAATTGAGTAAAAAAGTTTATGCATGCCTATTATTTGCCAAAAGCTAGAAGGTGAAGCCAGGGTTAAAACAGATTGGAAACATCTCATGAAAACTTTTTTTTTTGTAGAGAATTCCATAAATTTTCAGTAAATATTCTCTAAATTTTAAAATTATATTTTAATCTTAATAAAAGATAAGTGTTAAATACATCTAAATTTTTTAGTATATATATAAAAAAGGGCTAAAAGGTAAAAAAGTTCATAATGTTATTAAATTTGTCCTGTGCTTTTGCTTTTATATATATACATATATTTATACCTTTCTCAAAGTTGTCTTTTTCCGTTTTGTAGAATGACCTTTTTTTGCGAGCCAACGATCCTGTGTCCACGGTCATTTATTATTTTAAGGAAACAAAAACTAAAGAGGATACCCTTTGCTAATTTTTTTAAGTTAAAAAAAATTCTAATAAATAAGAAGTATTCTTCGTTGATAGTAACAATTAATCTCTTTATACATTTGAATCTCCAAAAACTTGTTTAAAGAATGAAAGATCTTATTTCTCATGCTAAACTGATTGGTTAATACTGGTTCTGGTATTTAATATACGGAGAATTACTTATATAGTTTAGAAGTATCATATCATCTAAATTCTATCTAACTAAAATATAACTCTTCAACTGATGACTCATATAAAAAATTTATGATTTATTTTTATTTTTAAAAAATAATTATTTTAATTTAAAAAATAAAAACTCATTTGAACTAAATTAAGAGGTTTATTATTTTAAAAAAAGAAATAAAATGTTATTTATTTTAGATGAGTTATCGACCAACTATAATTAAAATGTGTTGAGTTGTTGTATTTTTATTGGGCAGAGTTTAGATGACGTGACGCTCTTGGAATATGTAAGTATTTCTCTTAATATAAGAGCTAAATAATTGGTTAGATTTAATCATAAGTATAAAATCTTAATCCATTTTGTTTCTTAAATTTATAATATTTTTACCAAAGTAATATAGTATTTTAAAAAAATTAAACTATATTTATAACAAATAACTAACATAACTAATTTTTTAACCTATCTAAATTGATTATCTAACTCTTATATTTATAATTAGGTAAGTAGTAGTATTTCAAATAATATGTGCAAATTGCAATGCCTGATAGATTCATTGATCATTCACCTAATTCATGTTAATTAAAGATAATTCTCAAGAAATAATAATACTTCCTCCAAGATGTTTTTTTGCATTTATGTCAATGATGATGCTAGGTTTCCTTTTAAATTTCCTAAAATGTCCCTAATTTTTATCTATTCTCTTCATTATCCAACTTACTAACTAATAACGATGAGGGTATAATTAAAAATAATAATTAACAAGAAGTTGTGAGATTAAATAAAAAAAGACTCAATTTCCTTTAAATAGTAGAAATAATAATAGTTTAAATTTAATGGATAAAAATCTCGTTAAAAAAAGTTAGAACTTAAATATTCCTAAAAACACTTATTAAAGAAAAGGAAGAGGGGGCGTTTTTAGACTCAAACCATACATTTTGGTTATGTGTACGACTGAAAGCTAAAAAAAGATAATAAATTCCCTCAATATGGAGCACAATTCTCAGTTGTCAAAAATCATTATCCTAGTCCACATACATGATCTCCAATCGATTTTTTATTTCAACACCTCCGTTTCATAATATATAGGTACAGCTTAACTATTACATGTAAATAAAAAAAAATAGTAGGTAATAAAAGTTACCCCATTAAAGAGGTGAAAATTTTATAGTGCTTTTTAAATTTATCTATATTAAAAAGTTAATACTACATTAATAATAAATAAATAATATTTAATTTTACAAAATGGTAAAATAAAAATATATTTTAGATATTATCAAATTGAACTTAGTAGTAAGTAAATTAAAAAAAAAAGAATGTATATTGTGGAGTGGAGGAGTATGTGGGTTAGTCTGGTAATTAATAATTAGTTGATGGGATAATTAAAATATTTAAATGTATGAGGAATCAATACCCGAGTCTTTTACATTAATTAATGGTTCCTATAAACGTAGGATTAATTTTTGGTGAGTTATTCTAACCAAAAGGCAAAGACAAGTTTAACTATGCCGGTCAACTCACAAAATAACACCATACAACTCTGGCTGTGATCCTTGAAGGATTCGATAAGATTTCTTGAGTTGTCAGTTCTTTCCTTTTTAAAACAATTCCCTTTCTGAAAAAAAAAAATGCTTATCTCTTACATGATGAGCCAGTCAGCCAAGTACCATATATATTGATCTATCTTATCATGCATTAGATTTTTCAAACTTTTGTAAGGAAAGTATCGAATTTTATTATGAAAGTTAATAGCAATATACGTGTATATAACATGTATATTTTTTTAAAAAAATTATTATGAACTCTAAAAAAATATTAATCTTAAAAAATAAATGAATAGTATAAATTTATTATTATTTTTATATTAAAATATGTCAATATAGATTTTATGGTCATTAATTCCTTAATTTGGGTTATTTTCTATATCTCTTTTTTAAAAAAGATAAATTTTTTTAAAAAAATAAAAGAATTTTAGTTAAATAACATATTATATAAATATAATTTTTTAATCAATGGATGTGACACCGAGTAATAATACAAGGCATGTTAATATGAAGAAATTGATTTATTTTTTGAATAAATAAAAATAAAAATAAAAATGATGGCATGACTAGAAACACTTTGATCAAACACCAATTGCCAGTCCGTGTGGATTAGACTCTGAAGTTATGGGGTGTGGACCTCTTAATATGCCCCATATACACATTGTCATGTCAATCCCAAACAACAACAAAATATAATATTAATATTTTCTCTTCAAAAAACTAGTTAAAGAAAATCTCCATTATTTCCTTTTCTTATAAAAAAAAAGAAACAATCTGTACTTCTTAAAACAGTATAACTAGCTTCGAATCAAATTTGAGAGACGAAGCCAGGGAAGTTATCATCATCATTATCATATATACCGCATGGATAAATCTCACATCTGTTCTTTTTTGTTTTTTAAAAAAAAAATATAATATATTCTCATGCTAGAAAAAGTATATAAGGCGTAGTTTTAATTTATGTAAAACTCCCCACTAATAGAAACTTAGAAAGGGTAGCTCACACATAAAATCTAAAACTAATTTTGGTGCGTTTTGATGTGGAGTGATGCTGACTGTAGCAACTGGGAAATTAAATTGTTTAAAGTGCTCACTTGCATCATCAGAGCTAATTCCACATTTAATTAATTAATTGGTTTAAGACAATGAAGATTGTAATCCATAAGTGCCAAGCAATAAGTTAGTGATCATAATTAAAATCCAAAACTCAGAATGACCCACCACCACCAAACTAATCTATCCATGTGAGTCAAAAAGGAAGCCATCTTTCAGTGGAAAATGATAGAACTTGGTGAGCCCTCTTTGTCTTCAAAATGGCACTCACTTTTCTACTCGTAACCCTATACACCCATCTTTTCGTCTTCATCATCTCCAATAACTTCTCAATGGTGTACAAAACTTATGGAATTAATTAATACTCCCCCACCCTTAATATATAATTTATTTAATTAATTTAATTTAATTAAAAAAATTAATTAAAGTAGTTAATATATCATATTTTTTCTAAAATATTATAGTCATTTTTCTTAACTCCCTCCCTCTATCTCTTACTTGATTATTATAAAGAGAGTTTATATATGGGCAATTTAAAAAAAATTAATAAATATAAGAAATATATATATTATATTTAAGAGTAAGATCAATTCTCTAATTATATCATATATTAAAGATCAAATGAGTATATATTTTACTTAACTATCAAGCACTAATCCTCTAATGGTATAGGTTTGAATTATTTAAATATGATGTCTTGAGTTTGGGTATATATAGATCGTTTTTGAGAGAGCTACTCCCAAATCATATAATAATACTAGCATATCAAATATATATACATATATATGTATTTTAGTTATATAAGAACGCACATGGCATGATAAATCCATTATTAATAAACTTAAAAAGAATATTCAAATTCATGAGATCTTCCAAGAATTATTGTTGTTATTAGTTTACTAGCTATATATGGCTTTAAAAGTATCCTTATATAAATTTTCTTAATATAATTATGAGTTCCTTTTAAGTTGGGATATATATTAAGCTGCTTATATGGTAGTTGTATATAGATATAAAGCTATAGGGATATAGCTCCTGATCAATAATTGCAAAGGAACTTGTCGTTTTCGGTTTTCACTACCATCCTATTTGCCACACTACAGCTAAGGCTTTGTATCACTTTAATTATGTCTCCCATGTGCCCTCCCATCACCCTCCATCTATAAACGCATCTCAACAGTGTAACTTCTAATTCTATCATGATTTACTTTTGTTTCTCTGTAATTATTTAAATCTCACGAGAAACTTGTGTTGCGTGTCTGTGTCTATATATTATGATAAATAAATTATGAGAGAGATCCATAGTATAACAGTGAAAGTAGATGTGTGTGTGTGTGTGTGTGACTCTACGTAATATAATGTCAATTATATATAATATTATAACCTTAATTATATAGTTAGAATATGGGTCAATCTATAGATTGTGGGACAATCTATCACAACATGTGTGTTGTGTAAATAGCTCTAAAATGGGTTGATAAAACCTCTTCTTTAGTGGTGGACTAATTTTTAAATTAATTTTAATATTTTTTAAAAAAATTATTTTTAAATTTTTACAATATTAATAAAATTTTTAATATCATATTAATATAATAAAAAAATTATTAATGTTATACTCTTAATTTTTTTATTTTTTATAAAAATATCAAATTTTATAATTATAAATATAAATAAACATTAACATCACATTAATTAATTATAATATGTCATCACATATCAATAAATAAATAATTATCTTTATTAATATTCGATAATAGAATTATTTAAAATAATATTTGAATAAAATAAATAATAATATTAATAGTTAAAAAAATATACTTGTGGGCTGAGGGATAGCCTGCTCCAAAACGAGCTGACATTTTATCAGCCTGAGTCTGCCCCATTTATAGTAAATCGAGTTAGACCCATTTTACCAACTCTACTTACAATATGTTTGGTAGGATAGAAGAATTTTTAATTGAAGTAGAAATAGAATTAAGCTATAAATGAGTTTTAAAAATTTATTTGATATGATAGAAATAAATATAGAATTTATATATTTTTTATAATTTAGGATAAAATACTATAAAATATATTTTTTATAACTTATGAAGGGTTAAAGTTATCTAAAAATTTTATAACTTAAGATAAAATAATTTAAAATATTACATTTTCACTTCTATCATCTTATTTCTTAATTTTTTCTATAGAACTAAAATTATCTAAAATATTAAAAATATAAATAAAAATTAAAGTAATTTCTATTATATTAAATAAAAAAAATTCTATTTCCATCTCGATATCTCTACTTCCATTTCTTTTATACTAAACATGCCCTAACACTTATAGTCCAATTGAATAGACTCAGTGAAATGGAATCTCCATCCCAATCAAATTAAAATATGTAATATTTTATATATTGATTCTGCTTATTAAACGGAACAAGTAAATTTATATGTAATTACATTCATCCCAAGATGTGATGAAATAGATCGTCTAAAACATGATGCTTTAGATAAAATCAGTTGACGAATGAAATTATATACACTCCCCAAATATATATATATATAGTAGTTTCAGAAGTCAATGTCAAAGTCCAAGGAGATATAGAGAGAGAAAGAGAGGAATCATATATCGGATGTTGCTCTAAATTTTATTCTTTTTTCTCTATTTTTTCTCTTTCATTAGATGTTATAGATTAAATTTAATTAAATTAAACAGTACAATTTAACCTTTTATTAAAAATGTTATTGAGATGATAAAATATAAACAAAATTAATAACTATAGACCGTTAAATTTAATTTAATATAAAGATCTATAATTAGAATAAATCAAATTGCCCTTCATCTTCCCCTCCCCTCGTCTCTCAATATTTGATATTCGACAGCACTATTGGTTACGTCCCCCGTAAATGCACATCACAATATTGTTGTGTTTTTGAATAATTATTTGCTTTTATCCCTCTTGTTAGTTTAACTTTTTATTAAAAAAATATCTATATTTAACATTTAATAATATTTAGAATATAATTTTTTTAATAAAAAAATATTTATATTTAACAAAAAATGTTAGTCCTTCTAAAAAGAGTAATAGTCACTTAAAATGAAGTCTTAAAGTGAATATGTATGAAAATAAATAATATCTTTAGAAATCTCACTTTCATTAGATAGATATGATAATATTTGAATTTAACTGTATAATTAATATTAAAAACTATATGAAAAAAGAATCTCATATTCATGTATTCGAAAATTAAGAGATCTCTAATATATATGATCAGCATGTTGACCCGGTTCGGTTTTTCTAAATATAAGATGAGATAACCAACTACTTCCGTACGTATCCTGATTATATAACCAGAATAACAGGCGGTGAATTGCCAAAACTGCACAGGGAAACGTTAAACAGGCTACAATACTAAAGACCAAATACCATAAAAATGGGGACCAATTCTTAAATAAATCCTCTGCGCCTACTCTGCAAAATGCCCCCTTCTTAGGCCCCTCCTCTGCAAAACTCAAATATGCAAAAAACGAAAGCCCACCACAGTGGAGGGAGAAATTACCAATTTAACATCCCCTCTATATATATAAGATTCCAACTTCTGCTCACCCTTAAGCGGCCTTGGCTTTTCCTTCATCCCTTCCTTCAAACTTATTTCTCTCTCTCTCTTCCACAGTTCCACCATAGCCAGAAGCTCTCTACACAGACATTAAAGAAAGCAATGGCAATTGACTGCATAACAAACGTTCCCTCCATGCCTCACCCACCAAAGCATGGAACCAAGGAAGATAAAGAAGAAGAGACTCTGGTTTTTGATGCCTCTCTTCTCAGGCATCAACATCATCTTCCAAAGCAGTTTATATGGCCTGATGAAGAGAAGCCATGCTTGAATCCTCCTGAGCTTGTTGTTCCACTCGTAGACCTCAGAGGTTTTCTCTCCAGAGACCTTTGTGCCTCCATGGAAGCTTCTAGAATTGTGGGCGAGGCATGCAGAAAACATGGCTTCTTCCTTGTTGTTAACCATGGGATTGATTCTAGATTGATCTCTGATGCTCACCGTTTCATGGATGACTTCTTTGATCTTCCCCTGTCTCAGAAACAGAGAGCTCAGAGGAAACCAGGGGAACACTGTGGCTATGCTAGTAGCTTCACTGGCAGATTCTCCTCTAAACTCCCTTGGAAAGAGACTCTTTCTTTCCAATTCTCAGCAAACAAACAGTCACAAAACCTCGTCAAAGATTACTTATGCGAAAAAATGGGTGACGAGTTTGAGCAATTCGGGTAATCATATTGCTTCTTCAACATATATATTGTTGTTATATGCTCTTCATGCTCATTTGTTCACTGAGTAAATGATTGTCATTAAACAGGATGGTTTATCGGGATTACTGCGAAGCCATGAGCAATCTTTCTTTGGTTATAATGGAGCTTTTAGGAATGAGCCTTGGGGTTGGGAGAACGTGCTTTAGGGAATTCTTCGATAAGAACAATTCAATAATGAGGCTCAATTATTACCCACCTTGTCAAAAACCAGACCTCACTCTAGGAACTGGTCCTCACTGTGATCCAACCTCTTTAACTATTCTTCACCAGGACAAAGTGGGTGGCCTCCAAGTTTATGTCGACAATCAGTGGCATTCCATTACCCCTAATTTCAATGCTTTTGTGGTGAATATAGGTGATACCTTCATGGTATGTTATTAATTTCCCCTGTTTTCTTCTCATATTCAATGTTCTGGAGGTTTTGCCTGTTCTAGAATTTCTTCATACACGATGTGACTAACATGTATAAACCCTTTTTTGTCTTTCTGATATAGGCCCTTTCGAATGGGAGATACAAGAGTTGCTTGCATAGGGCAGTGGTGAACAGCCAAACAACAAGAAAATCTCTTGCTTTCTTCTTGTGTCCAAGAGATGATAAGGTAGTGACTCCACCAAGTGAATTAGTGGACCATGTGAGCCCAAGGATGTACCCTGATTTCACGTGGCCGATGCTGCTTGAGTTCACTCAGAAACATTACAGAGCAGACATGAATACCCTTGAGCAATTTACCAACTGGGTTCAAAGAAACAAGTCCTGAAATCTCAGTGTGTAATACTAATCTGTTGGACTTTAACGCTCTCAACAGAAAAAAAACAAAAACAGAGGAGTTTTGGTGAAGCAGGGGAGGGGGACACAGAGAGAATTGAATGTTTTTGAAGGGAACAGGGAATGTAAAAGAGGGATAAGAAATGAATAAGATGATTTTGTAGCCTTTATTATTAGATGTAGAATGATTGTTGACTGCAATAATTTTGTGTCTTCATGTAATGTGCATAATAAGAATAATAAGTGATATGGTAAATCTATGCCACTTTTTATTTTTTGCAATAGAAAAGTAGCCCTTCTTTCTATTTGCTTTATAGCGAGGAGGACCTACTTGGTACAACAAGTTAAAGCTCGCCCATAAGTTATGAGATTGTGTAGGATTCTTCACCCTTGGATCACTGTCCTAAACTTTATTTAATTATTAGGAAATATCAACCAAATAGGCCATTGGTCTTTGATAAGTGCTTTAAGAGAGGGACTTGTCTACCTTGTCCCCCTCATTCTTTTGTTTTTTCTTCTTTCAAAGGAAAATTTGCTTCGAATTTGAATTTTTGACAATGTACCTAATTACACAATACCAATTGGCTCCTAATGAAGACAACCTTATAGGGTTAATTTATTTTAATTCATGGTTGAAACAGTGTATGCTTCCAAGGCTTGAAACAGTACATATATATAATCCTTATTTTCTTGGCTTGATTGAATGCTGAATAGGATGAAATGAAAAAGTGAACGTAATAAAAATGGTAATTTTATAAACAAGAAACATCAATATCTAATGATAATAGAAGTATAATAAAATTATATATCCTCTAAAGTGGTACAGATGAGGAGGGATGCGGATCAGGGTAGAGGTTAAAAGTTCAAATCTTTCTAATATATAAAAAGAAAATTGTATATCTCAATGTTTGTGAGAGGAGAAAAGATTAAGAGCACATTAATTTTTGGAGAAGAATTATAGAAAAAAGTGATTTAAAAGAGATTATGGAGAATAATAGAAAAATAATTTTTAAAAAATAAGTATTTAGATAGTTATTATAAAAATGACTTTTTTATAAGTAAATTACTAGAAACATTATGGGGTAAAATGATAGAGAAAAAACACAAGAGTAAAATGGTAATTACACAGCTAAAATAATTTTACCCCACATAGAAGTTAGTCTCACAAGTTTTTCTGAAACTATAGTTTTAGACATTCTAAAACTATAATTTGGCTCAAAAATACTTCTAGATATTTGGTGGTTGTTTAACAACTTTTAGACCCAAACCACTTTTGGCAAACCAAATAAGACAGGCACTAAGTTTCAAATGAGATCTTAAGGAACCATTTTAAGTGTGATCTTAAAATGGAGAGCTTTATATGATCTTAAATAACCCATTTTAAGGAACCAAAGAAAGATGATCAGTGTGGCTTGATGAATGCTAATTAACAAAAAACTGACAATTTGCTAATGAATCCTATGTTACAGCTCTTAGTGCAACAATATAGGTTATTTGTTTATTATGCAGCTCTTGGAGCTATTAAGGAATAAGGTCAAAAAACCAGCAAATAACTCCAACATAACAGGTGGCCCACTGTTTGAATGATTCGGAGGTACAGGAAACAAAAATCCATAGCGGAATTGTTTTGGTTTTTATTATTATTTAGATGTATCATGCCTGGAAATTTGGAGGCTTATGCAAATTGGATGCAAAAGAAATTGTGTCTTTAAATGCTGCAACATTCCTCTGGTGATTGTTTTTTAATCCTTATCCTTCAATGAAGAAGAAAATAAATAAATACAGCAAAACCAAAATGAAATTGATAGTATATGGTGTATGAGTCCTTTCACAATAATTCTGTCTATGTCACTCAAACTAAACTACAGATGCAGAATTTTTCCTATAAATTAATCGGTGGTGTTATCTCTAGTTTACCGTTAGTAGATTAGGATCTAATTAAGCCCGTTTATGTAAATGGGATTAGAGAAATTTTCTTTTCGAAAAAGCTCTATCTCTCTCTGTCTGCTCTCTTCCTCTCTTCGATGCATTCGTGTAGGCAATTCATTCAGAAAACCGAATTTCATGTATGCCCCGAAATCCTGAGCTGAAGGAAATTTCAAAATATTGATTTAGATAAACTAGAGTTGCACTAGATGATATGTATGACTTAATATTTAATATAAAGATAATAAGTGATAGGTAGAAAATGGGTATAAATTTAATTTTGGTCACAAAGGAAATAAAGGCATATATATAGCCGCCACAAGTAAAGACAATGACAGTCCCCGTCCTCTACTTCGTTCCAAAAGGCCCGCATCACGTGCACTCCGTTTCTTGTTTCTTCTTGCAATCCAACTCTTCGATTTTCATTATATATTATGTTTCAGGATAAACATTTATATATAAGCATTTCCAGTGTTCATCAGGACAACTATATATAAAACCCCTCAAAAAACGACACTTCTTAGGATTTCTGTATTGGATACCTCCTTCTCTCACTCTCCGTATGACCTGTTCCATCTTCTTTCATATCCTTGTTTTCTTCTTCTCCCACCGTTTCATCCCTCATATATCCTTCTCTTTTCTCAATAATTCGAGCTTCAGCTGCCTCATCTCTTTTATCCATGCATGTGATCTTATATATATATCCTTAAAAAAAATTGATATAACCTTATAGTCTAATGATATTAAAACTCTTCTATAAATAGGAGGTTGAAGTTTTTGTCCTTCTAACCTTAATAAGCAGTTAACGTCTATCTTAATTTCAATTGGACAAAAAAAGATTGAGGGGCATCAAGACTTAGTTTAATGGTTCAGGGTTTATGTCCTAGACGCTAAATCAGGTTTCTAAAATCTCTCTCAACATATTAGAAGCCACATAACAACCGATTAATCTATAACGATTTGATCTCTTAAACAAAAGAAAAATAAAGAATCATTCGCGACCCTTTTTTAAATTATTACAAGACAAAGAAGAAGCGCAGAAATAGAAGGGATCGAGCATCTTAATCAGCTGGGAATTCAACAGTAGGGAGAGGACAAAACATGTGGTTGTTGTTATTGATGATTGAGTTATTATTTATATATATAGCTAGGAAGACGATATGGTGAGAAAAACAAAAACTAACAATCAATAATTATAACAACTGTATAATAGACACAAAATTTCTAGTTTTTAACTTTCATATACGCCCCCCACACACATTAATTATTACACTTGAATCTCATATTATCTTTTATGAGTTGAAAGTCTATCTGTTAGCCTCAGGTATAGGGCAGTGTTGCGTATATTCTTGTATAATTTCCATTGCATGCAAACCACAAACAACTATATCAATGATTAAAAGACATAAATCCTGTAGAAGTAAAGACCAGCTTGATTGAAATATCTGTTCATGTATTACCTAATTTTCAAAGATATTAGCTTACCTTCACTTGATATTTTGCTTAATTATTTCAAAGATATTATATTCAACTCCCTTAGAACCTAACATCAATACAATATATCTATAGAAAGCTGCAATCACGGCCTTCTATGCAATTTCCCATGCAATAATGTACGAACCTCACCGTTAAGTTTAAAATATATATGATAAAAGTTTCTCTCATATTTATAGGAAATTAAACTCTTTTTAAAGATTGTAGTAACAAGAAGAACTTAATATATTTTTATACATCAGAAGTATTAAAGGACTATACATTGAGGGAGGACATGAACTGGATCTTATTCATTGTAAATGACCCGGGTACATTTTATAGGCAATAGTAATGGTATTAAGAAAAAAAACATGATATATAGAGAGTATCAATATTAAACTAAATTTTTTTAACCAATAAATTTTTTGAACATAGACCTTTTTACCCTTTTTATTTAAAATTTATTTTCTTAATCGATGAAATTGATTAATTTTATTTATTCTATTAAGAATAGAATTACAATCCCGTTTCAAAATTAACTATTATATCGCATAAAACGTAATTTTATTGAGTACGAATTAATAAAACTATTGGGAAGTCCAAACACATATATCAAATGTCAGAGGAATAATACGATATTTTGAAACAAAAAGGGCATCAAGTACCCGATTAAAAAAAATAGGATAGTTTATTCAAAGAGTTCTAAGAAGACAACAATGCTTGAAAGATTAGATCACACTTTAATTTGATTGGCTAAGTTGGCCATATGAGAACCATTAATGGCAGCACCAGAGAAAAACGACAAAAGGATGATGAGATCGAGTTGGTGATGATAAGTGAATAAAATAATAAAAAGCAGTGTTCATTTGTTTTGATACTTTCACTTGAATTCTTACTCCATAATTACGTGCCAGGATGTCCAACACACACATAACTGCTTAATCAAACGGACAAAATATTTTTTCTTCCATGGTCTTGTCGTTTCTTTCGTTGTAATAAGTGGGGGTAGATATATATAGATAAATGTATTGAGAGTAGGAAACGACAAATCGTTTTTCTAATTTTTTTTTTAGTAGGAAACGACAAAGCCTTGATATACATGTACATCCCCCGCCCCTTTCTAGTGTTTTAATAAAGGGGTTAAACAGTTGTGACTGTTGTTTAATATGATTTTATTCGTAAATTTGGTAAGATCTAGGGTTTGCCACGTAACTTAAGACTAGTATTGTCTGAAAAAGATATGAATCATGTGGGTGAGCTTGCGAAAATGTCTTCCTTTAATTGAGTTTTTGTTCTTTCTGTTGTTTATTAGGCTTTACTTTGGTTAGAAAATTGAATTTGAGAACAATGTGACGGTATACATGATTTTGTCACGTAACATCTCTCTTAATCAATATTCACACACGATTCGTTTTGTGTGTTTATCCTAATTAATCCCTCAATTATGTCAATTAGAAGTTTAGGGGAAAAGTCAGCAATTTTTATAAATATAATTTTGAATTATTACTGATTTTTCCTATCATAACAAACCATATATATTTGAATTCTTTTCTATAGAGATGTGTATTGAGTACTTATACATTTGAATTAATGTTATTTTACTATTTTCTTTGTTTTGTTTATATTTATATACGTATGCATTAGTCGAGGTTCCATCATATACTTCCTATACATTGTGTAAGAACTCTTTTAGAAGGATTACATGATACTAGAACACCAAAAATTGTTCATACTCACCTTATGAGGATATAAGCACACATGAAAAAGAAATCAATGCAACAAATTTAATATTTGTTTTAAATTACAATTACAAGGGAGATCGAAGCTGTGACCTTGCAGAATTCTTATAAACTTTTAGTGTGTTTGTAATCATGTCAAGTGGGATCAAAATCACGTTATGGTACAATCACTATACAGAGTTACTTCTGCCAAATCCAATCATGCAATCCCTTTGCTTATCACATGCAATCCCTAACATAGCCCTTTTGTAAAAATAACAAAGTTACAATGATTGTAGCACACAGAAAAGTTATGATAAAATATTAGCCCTTTTGTTGGCTCTATTTACAGATTAGTTAAAAGGAATTATCCAAATTAAGTAGAATAGTTAATAGTGACATGCATCATCGGCAAAACAAGCTGGTACAACAATCACTTAGATAAGTAATATATGTTAAAGATAATGCATAAACCACAGAAGCACACGGTATATATTTTTTCATGCGCTGTTGGATTTACTAGGTACTACAGAAAAAGGACAAAAATAACAGAAAAGCTAGCATTAAACAAATTAGCGGAAACAAATATTATGGTCCCAAGGATAAGGTTTATCCATGTGCTATTTCTTGGTTTTTTAAGGCTCAACGAGACAAGTGTTGAGTCTTGGTTCTAAATCTCATGGTGACCACCTTAACAGCTAGCTATATTAATGAAATTCCCTTTTCTTCGAACTTTGCAAACATTTTACAACGCAATTTTCTGTCTTTTACACACAAATTTAAAGCGCCTGCAAGAAGATATCATGAATCAAATAATTCTTTTCTTGGGAAAATTAAAAATAATGTTATTGAAATGGGGTTAGTTTGTTCAAATGTAAAAACCATTGAACTTACCCCACTTATGTGATCTTGGTCAAAACTAAATTCAGTGATTGTATCGATCTAAAAATCACACCTGAATTCATAATTACAGGTATTTTTGCTAGCTAGGTTGTCTGGTTAATTTAGTACAAAGTATTAATATGTTACCTTAACAAAACTCGACATTGTAAATATTTTGTTCAAATGTTATTCATCTATTTTTCAGTTGCATGGTATTTTTTTTTAAATTAAATACTCACTACAATGCATGGCATTGAGGCTAATTATATACATAATTATTTTCTTTTTTTATTACTTGAAACTGTTATCTTCGATGTTATTTTCTTTGTTGAGCTGTAAAACTAAGTTCTACCTACCCAGTTAATTTTTTTGGCAAAAATAATGTTAATTTGAATTAATATAAAATTTTTATATAAAACAAAATATTTCCTTGAATCATTGGATACATTATTTAAGATTTAATTCACGTAAAATCACTATCAACATTGTTGGTGTGATTGCTACATAGCCAAATACTTTGTCCGCCTATATAGAATTAACCATTGTCAATTTTTGTTCCCTATAAATGATTTTCCATTTTTAATAACTTTGTATTTTTCCTAATTATTTTTGTTACAATAATTTTTAGAAATGTGTTGGGTCCACCCACAATTCAAGAGTAGAACGAAGTCTCCCTTTTTCCTAAGCGATATCAATATTGGGCTGGGCGAACCATCAATTACCCTCAGGTATAAACCTAGGTACCAAGGAGTTATGATGCCTTTTCAAGTGTCGCGATTGAAATCATAACAAATTAATACTCTTTAAAAATTAAATATAATTTAAATAATTATATTTTTTACCCTTTTACAAGCTAAAATGTTAGGTAAGAACAATATATGGAGCCCCTATAAACTCAATAACTGACTTTGATTGATACCTTATTTGGACTTATACATGGAAACCCATATGAGGGCCCAAATGGCCTAACATTTCATGGGCTCATACCTGTAAGCCCATTGAAGGGCCCAGTTTAAGAGCTTATACAGTATACATAGCAGCCCAATTAACTAGTGCAATAGGGAAGGAAGGAAAGAAAAGGAATAGAAAGGTGCATGATACGGGTCAGATCTAAATATAGTTGAAACAAAATTTTGATAAATTAGATGGACAATAAAAAAACAAGAGGAATACTGCCCCAAGGAGGGAAGGAAAGAAGAGAAATGGAGTGGGGTCCTCTGTTAGTAGGGCCCAGTTAACCCTTTTTCTATTTTTCTTTTTCTC
The DNA here is from genome assembly GCA_037074615.1 of Leucaena leucocephala. NCBI lineage: Eukaryota > Viridiplantae > Streptophyta > Magnoliopsida > Fabales > Fabaceae > Leucaena > Leucaena leucocephala. The sequence goes on from CM073562.1 coordinate 16,813,771, forward strand.
ACATTTCCTCTCGCAGAAATTCGGGTATTCTTTTACAATTTACACAAGAGTCATGGGACGAAACTGTAGTATATTACGGAAATCTTGTCAAGTTTAAGGTTCAGTGGCTTGAATGATATAAAAGCGTTGGTTTCTTCATTTGGTCGCTGTCATATCCGGAACCATAGATATTATTATTCAATCTCAAGAATTAAGATGCAAATCATGATAACAACAATTGAACCGCAGGACATCATGTATCAGGAAACGACGGCCTTTCATGGTCATTCATCTGCGCTGCAAGATGATATGAATTTCTTGACAACCGAATAGAGCTCCTTAGCTTTATGGAGATCGCGATCTTGAATACCGTGGTAGCCTCCTTCCGTGAAGTGGCCCACCACCTTCACTTTCTTCTCCCCCATCATCTTCAACACCTCCTTCTGTCGATCCATCAGTGGGTCCCCCCCTGTCCCTGTCACCAACACTCGCCATCCTCGCTGTCTGATTGTCTCCACTCTCTGGGGTCCCTCTCCGGCCATCGGATTGCAATGCTCATGATCACGGTCCACACCCACCGGCAGCGACAATTTCCATAACAGGTCCGTCACGCACAGCGGCAACCGCTTGTCGTTCATCAGCCTCACTTCTGATTCGGTTCTCTGGATTCCGCCGAAAAACGGTTGAACCAGTATCAGCCCTCTGATCTTCAACGGCTCAAGATGGTTAACCTGCTCGGCCGCACGTAGTCCCGAGTAGTACGCGATGTTTCCGCCTGCGCTACTTCCCATTAGATAACATTCGGAATAATCGGCGTAATGGCTCAACCAACCATCAGGACGGTTTTTGATCCAGTGCAGAGCCTCCACGGCGTCGTCGTAGGCCGACGGCAAGCGATGCTCGGGAGCAAGGCGGTAGTCGAGGGAGACGACGACGGCGCCGAGGTCATCAGCCATGTTGAAGCAGAAATCGTGAAACATGGTGGAGCCTGCGCTGAGGACGATGAAGCCGCCGCCGTGGAAGAAGAAGACGAGGGGGAGCTTCTTGTGGGAGGAGAGGGCATTGCGGGGGAGGAAAATGCGAACCCAGGTGTGGTTGGAAGGATTAACGGGGAGGTCTTTGGATAGAACGGAGATGGGGAGGGTGGGATCAGGTGAGGGAGGGGTTACAGGCCGGGGATTGAAGCGGGTCAGAGTGCCGTCTGGGTTGAGGAGGGCGTTGAGCTTGTGGAAGGCGTCAGTTTCAGAGCATGGGGTTTGAGTTGAGTTGGAGTTTGCCATGAAAGAGAGAGAGAATAAAGAGAATACGACTGCGGCTGACCACATTAAGGGATTGAACTGTGAAAAGGAACAGAGAGACATGGCGATGGAAGATAATTGACTTTGGGAGCGAAGAAGATGGATCTTTCGGCTCCAAGTTATCATATTCTTGTTTCTTATGGCTTATCTATAAGATGGCAACATTTTTGTCCGTACGCCTGAAAGGATGCACTATAAATTCTCCAAATAAATTTCCATATGGGCTGCATAATTGGGGTCCGAGTAATTCGGATAAATAGCCCACTATAAAATTTTAGGAAAAAAATGTAATTAACAAAAATTTCAATAATTATATGAGCAATATGTAATTAAAAATTTTGGTACAAAAAATGACAACTTCACTTTATCAGACGTTTCGATAGTTATATTTCTTCTTAGCAACAATAGTCGTATTAGGAGGAAATAAAGAACAAACGATCCTATAAAAAGGACAAATAATCCTATAATAACCCCACCTTCATTGCCACCCCTCAATAATTACTAACCCAATTTCGTTTGAAAACCTATGGAATCGACCAAATAAACTATTTAAAAAACAGTATATTTTTTGTTAATTTAAAAAGCAACCATTTTTAAAAATAATTAGGGACACGAAAATAGATGGGAAATCATAATATTTAAAAATCACTAAATAATGAATTAATTTTTAAGGTTGTAGCCAACCACAGAATAATTTTTAATTTTTATAAACATTTAAACTATAAAAAAAATCATTTATTTTTTATGTTTAAACATTGGTATTAAATGATAACAACCCACACACACCAATAAGCTTATTGGCATGTTATTAATTTTAGAAAGAACGTATTTTTCTTAATCCCATTCCCATGCCAATTGTAAGTTTAAGAGGAAAGTCATACTTCTTTTTTACAAGTATGCTTTTTTCGATCTGTCTTTTACACACTACTTTAAAAAAGCATTTAGAATATTATGAATCAAAATCCTTTTGGCGCGTAAAATTAAAAGTAATGTCATTGAAATGGGAGCAATTTGTTTAGCAAAAAAAGGACTAGTTTGTTGAAATGCAAAACCAGTGAACTTGAACCCGTTGTGTTATATAAAAGTGTCAAATATTCAGACGTAAGAGGGAAATGGAAGGGTTGAGATAAACTTGTAACGAGTTCAATCTAAAAAAAAAAAATTAAAAAAGTGAAATTAAAAATTTTTAATTAATTTTTCTCTACTAAAATTTTATAATCTCAGTTTCCCATACCAAATACCAAATAGATCATTAGTTCACCATCCCGCTTGATGTTTAATTTACTCTGCGCAACAAACCCCGTCCATCAATGACTGGTTACATGTGAAACTCACAAACCTCGTTTTCTTTTACTTTCTAGATCCACATGAAGTTAAGTGTCTAACTTTGGATTCAGCTGGCCATTGTAAGCCAACCACGCTACCCAAACTTAAATAATAAAAAATCATTGGTTCAGTGCAGTAGATAATAATTAAAAAAATGGTTGATTCCTTCATTTGGTCTCCATCATATGCGAAACCAGACATTTTATTATTCAATCTTAACATGCAAATCATTATAATATAACAATCATTGAACTGATCTCTGAATCGGGAAACGACGGCGTTTCATATTCATTCATCTGCACTGCAAGATGATATGAATTTCTTGACTACCGCATAGAGCTCCTTAGCTTTCTGGAGATCGCTATTTTGAATACCGTGGTAGCCTTGTCACGTCCCTATTTCTGGACCGTGACCGGCACAGAATATGAATACATCATATTCTGAAAGCCTATCATTTTAAGTAAAACCATTAATTCTCCATAGCATTTTTCAAAATCATACAAACATTTTCTAAGGTTCATGCAGAGCACTTTCCTTTCCAAAATAATTAAAGTTCTTAAGAAGCAATTACATCAAAAGTAGTTCTTATCAAATGAAACTTCGGATCAACAGCAAGGCTCTTTACCGCTCAGCTGGAGAAATAGGGTCACCTGCACTATCTGAAGCCAAAAATTCTACTCGTGAATAACGTCCCAAAAACATGATTTATAAGAATGCGGAAAATAAACAATGCATAATTATCTTAAAAATTTATTTTCTTAACACTTCATAATCTAATGCAAACCTTTTCATAAACATTTGTATTTCAGGGGAAATAACCGTATGAACTAACTGTTTCACATAACTGATCCAAAACAATCTTTTCATAACCATGATCTTTCTGTAGGACTTCAACAGAACGAAAACTGACGTGGACACACAGTCCACGAGGGTAACTAACCATTCTGGTGGCTCGAAGCCACAAACTGTCGCGAGAATGAATCCCACGAAATAATTCTGGTGGCTATGCCACAAACTGTCGCGAGAATAAATCCCACGAAATAATTCTGGTGGCTCAAGGCCACAAACTGTCGCGAGAACGAATCCCACGAAATAATTCTGGTGGCTATGCCACAATCTGTCGAGCTCGAGTACCAAGGTGCACCAAGGGCTAACAGTACTGCTGTTAGCAACCAGCGTTCTGTATTCCATCCTAAAACGTTTCCATCATGCGTGGGGTTTATTTCACATGAAATAATCTCAATCGTTTCAATGCCATAATCATTGGTAAAATCACTTTAACTTTCCAAAACCCCAGCATGTACATTTGAAATCAAATTACTGTGAAAACATATGAAATTCGCATAAGAATATATTTCATGAATAACAACAGTTCAATGCAACTTTTGCCAAACTCTTTTCAAAAGCCTCTTTATTCATTTTCATACATAATCATAATTCCTTTGTAAACCAATCGAAAGAAAATCATTTCTAACGATTTAAACCATACTTTCATAAAATTTGCTTTTCAAAATCTATATGTGAAATTCATCATATGAAATGACAATGCATTTGAAATTGTAAATTTTAGGGAACGTTATTCACTCACCTGGAATTCTCTAAATATAATTTATTCTTGCTCTAAGCTTTAGAATATCAATCTCCCTTCATTTCCCTAAATCCCGAAAATAAAGCATTCCATGAGCTAACAGACAAAAACCACAATTTGAACAGTTTCAATCTTTGCAAACAGCCATAATCATTCACTAAAAGTCTTATCTTTATTTCTTTTCCAAACTGTTAAATTCCATATTCCATCCAAGAGTGACATTCAGCTCTTTTATCTCATAGTGCTTTTGATTTAACCCAATCACCATAAATCACACAAATACTTGTTAATACTTGAATATTCTAAATATTTCACATTATCTCCTTCTCCATTTCTTCCCAAAACAGCAAGCTTTCACACATAATATAGTTACTTCCAAAAGTAATCTGGGTTGAAACATACACATTTCCAGTTTTCATACTTCCAGATTATCTTATTCCTATCAAAAGCAACTCTATTTCCTTTATCTTCTTTCTTCTAACTCATAACCGTAACCTCATTCCTTTGTCAACATAACCACGCACACACCTCAGCAGCATACACAGTGCACAATCCACAGAAACAAAGTGACAGGAATGCTCATTGTTCATAACCATTGACAGCACACATGCATATATACAATCGTTTCCAACAGTAACATAAATCATTTCTTTGGACAGCGGTCTTAACAGAACAATGGCTTAACATACTCATACACACAGCAGCAATGTCCACAAACAACAGAAGAAGAAAGTTCCGACAACATACCACGCACTGTTAAAATTCCATGGAGGTTATGCAACTCCAACATCCTTCATTCTTCCATACTTCCTTCCTTTCCTAAACCCAGAGATCACACACCCTCCCCGCGAAGCACTGCAAAGCAGCGACAGAGAAGGATGTCAAAGATATAAAGTTGCTACGGTGACAATAGATGACAGCGACGAGAACAGTCGTCGGTCCTAACAATGACACCCCAAAACAGGGGAACACCGGAGTCCAAACTGAACGGAGTGAGCTCAACTGCTCAAGATAACTAGCTGGAAAGAAACGAAAGAATTTGAATATGGATTATGGTTTAAGAAGCTTACTCACAGCGTCCACAGAGCCGACCACCGAAGAGCAACCTGGAAATTGAATTCGAAGACTTGCTACAGTAGCAGAGACTTGCTACAGTAGCAAAGAACGGTGACGAACAGCTGCAACACGGCGACGACAACAACCACGAGGGTGGTTTACCGGAAGAAGTAACCACTGGCGCTAGCACCCAGCTCACTAAGCTTGCAACACTCCTGCGCCTTCCATTCTCCCTCTCACAGCAGCGTCATTGCCGACAGAAAAAGAAGGAGAGCGGGGCGGAAAGCTTCATAAAGATGATGACCGAGACTCTCCGTGCCGTGTACTCTTCTCCCACGCCGCACGCTGAGCTCCTGCCGTCCCGCACCTGCCCACGCTGCAGCCTGCCGTCTCTGTTCGCGGCTCGCAGGAAGAAAGAAGAAAATGATGAAGAAGAGCAGAGGATTCGGTGGAAATAGACAGAGGGGCAAAATGGTAATTTCACGCGTCTGAGAAAAAAACAATTCACCTCCGCTTTCGCTGCGACTCGAACCCTGGCCGGATGGTTTCCCCTTCGCCACGTGAACCACTCAGCTAACACTTCTCATTCGAAATATTCTACACTGAATATACATATATGTTAACTAAATTCCTGATCATAACATTCTTCCCCTCTTAAGAAATTCGGTCCTCCGAATTTGAAAATATGCACACCTTAGTTCTGAAATAATTGTGGGTATTTGATTCGCATCTCAGCCTCCAACTCCCAAGTAGCTTCTTCCTCTGAGTGGTTTCGCCATAACACCTTTACTGAAGGAATCTCCTTCGACCGCAACTTCTTCACTTGCCGATCAATAATGGCCAATGGATATTCATCAAAAGACAGGTCCTCGTTCACCTGAACTTCCTGATATTCAACAACATGAGATGGATCATACAAGTACTTTCGCAACATCGATACATGAAACACCGGATGTATCCCTGATAGCTCTGGTGGTAAGGCTAATCGATAAGCTACTGCACCTACTTTATCCAAAATCTCAAAAGGGCCGATAAACCTCGGACTTAACTTACCCTTTTTACCAAATCTCATAACCCCTTTCATTGGTGACACTCTTAAAAACACTTTATCTCCGGCCATGAACTCCAATTCCCTACGACGATGATCTACATAAGATTTCTGTCGACTTTGAGCCGCCAACAACTTCTGTTGAATCACCTTCACCTTTTCTTTAGCATCTTGAACCAAATCAGGCCCTAATATCATTCCGTCTCCAACTTCGAACCATCCAATTGGAGATCTACACTGCCTCCCGTACAACGCCTCAAATGGTGCCATTTGAATACTTGATTGATAACTGTTATTATAGGCAAATTCTACCAATGGTAAATGTTTGTCCCAACTTCCGCCAAAATCCATGACACAGGACCTCAACATATCCTCAACTATCTGAATTGTCCTCTCTGACTGTCCATCAGTCTGAGGATGAAAAGCAGTGCTAAGATTCAATCGAGTGCCCAAAGCTTTCTGAAACGATTTCCAAAATTGAGAAGTGAACTGGGGCCCTCTATCTGAAATAATAGATACTGGGACTCCGTGTAACCGCAAGATCTCCTCAATGTAAATCTCAGCGTATCTAGCTGCACTGTACGTCGTCTTTACTGGTAGAAAATGAGCAGACTTGGTCAATCTATCAACAATTACCCAAATAGAATCAAAACCTTTAGCAGTACGGGGCAATCCCACGATAAAATCCATAGCTATGTTTTCCCACTTCCATTCAGGTATTTCCAACAGTTGTAACGGTCCTGCCGGCTTCTGATGTTCCGCCTTAACTTGTTGGCACACTAAACAATGTGCAACAAAATTCGCCACATCATTCTTCATACCATGCCACCAAAACAACTGTTTCAAATCTTGGTACATCTTAGTTATACCAGGGTGGATAGTATAGGCAGAATGATGAGCTTCTTCAAGAATTAGCCTTCTCAACTCCTGAACTTGTGGCACACAAATTCTACCCTCGAACCTCAAAACACCTTCCTGATCAATCCTAAATTTCGAATTACTTCTGTCTTTAACTGAATCCCTCAACTCGCATAACTTCGGGTCTGAATACTGAGCTTCCTTAATCTGATCACATAATGAGGAATGAGCTTGCAAATGAGCCAAAAGTACTCCCTTATCAGCAATTTCAAATACGACTCCCTCTTGTTCCACTTTATGAATCTCTTGAACCAACTGTCTTCTTTCAATCTTTATGTGTGCTAAGCTGCCCATAGACTTTCTACTTAGAGCGTCAGCTACTACATTCGCCTTTCCCGGATGATACAAAATCGTACAATCATAATCCTTTAACAACTCCATCCACCTTCTCTGTCTGAGATTCAAATCCTTCTGCTCAAAGATGTACTTAAGGCTTTTGTGATCCGTGAAAATCTCACAGGTTTCTCCGTACAGATAATGTCTCCAAATCTTTAAAGCAAACACCACCGCAGCCATCTCTAAATCATGAGTTGGATAATTCTGCTCATGCAACTTAAGCTTTCTAGAGGCATAGGCAATAACTCGACCATCTTGCATTAACACACAGCCTAGCCCAATCCGAGAAGCATCACAATACACAGTATACCCACCAACTCCGGAATGTAAACTTAGCACTGGAGCAGAGGTCAAAGATTCCTTTAACTTTTGAAAACTTGCCTCGCATTTCTCATCCCACACGAATTTCACATTCTTTTGGGTTAGCCTTGTCATCGGAGCTGCTATTCTTGAAAAATCCTGAACAAAACGGCGATAATATCCTGCAAGTCCTAAGAAACTCCGAATCTCCGTTACCGTCGTAGGTCGTGGCCAGCTTTTAACTGCCTCAACCTTACTAGGATCAACTTGGATGCCATCTCTCGACACCACATGCCCTAAGAAAGTGACCTCAGTTAACCAAAACTCACACTTGGAAAGTTTAGCATAGAGCTGATGTTCTCTCAATCTCTGCAACACTATCCGCAAATGATGTTCATGCTCTTCCTCACTCTTGGAATAAACCAGGATATCATCAATGAACACGATCACAAACTTATCCAGGAATTCTCTGAATACTCGATTCATTAAATCCATGAATGCCGCAGGAGCATTTGTCAAACCAAAGGACATTACTAAAAATTCATAATGACCATAACGAGTCCTAAATGCTGTTTTTGGAATGTCTTCCTTCTTAATCTTCAACTGATGATACCCTGATCGCAGGTCTACTTTTGAAAAGTACTGCGCTCCTTGCAACTGATCAAACAAATCATCGATGCGCGGCAACGGGTACTTGTTCTTTACTGTCACCTTGTTAAGCTGTCGATAATCAATGCACAATCTCATCGATCCATCCTTCTTCTTGACAAATAACACTGGTGCACCCCAAGGAGAAGTACTAGGTCGTACGAACCCCTTATCTAGCAATTCTTGCAACTGACTTTTTAATTCCCTTAACTCAGACGGCGCCATTCTATAGGGCGGAATAGAAATTGGCTGCGTACCAGGAATGACGTCAATACTAAATTCTATCTCTCGATCTGGGGGTAATCCCGGCAATTCCTCCGGAAAAACATCAGGAAATTCCTGAACAATAGGAATTTGGTCTAAGCTGACAATAGGACTATCAACATCTTGGATTACCGCCAAAAATCCCTGACAACCTTTTGCCAACATTTGCTGGGCTTTTAAAGCAGAGATTAAGTTTGTTGGCTTATCTACTTCGTTTCCAAACAACACAAACGAAGTTTCACCCGGAAAGTTAAACTTTACCACTTTCAGGTGACAATCCACCGAAGCATAGCATGAAGCTAACCAATCCATGCCCAGTATGACATCAAAGTCTATCATATCAAGTATCATCAAATCGACAAAACTTTCTCTACCCTCAACAGACACTTCACAAGATTTGTACACTTGTGAAACTGACAAAGATTCCCCAACAGGGGTAGCCACAGTGAAAGGACAATCAAGTCTAACTGAATTCTTATCCATCATCTTAGCAAAATATTTTGAAATATAAGAGTGTGTCGAACCAGGGTCAAACAATGCATAAGCCTTTTGAAAACATATAGAGATAATACCTGTGACCACAGCATTAGAAGCCCGAGCATCTTGCCTTGTCATTGCGTAAACCCTAGCTTGACCTTGGCCTGAAGGTTGTGCTCTCTTCTTTGGAGGTCGTCCTGATGTACCTCTACCCATAGAGGCAGAAGTTGCTCCCACAGACGGAGCTGCAAAAGTAGAAGGGTGGGGAGAAGGTCTAGCTGATCCATAACTCGAGGTTGATTGAGCAAACGGACACTCTTTCTTCATGTGACCCGGCTGCCCACAACCATAACACACCCCCAAGGACTTCAGACAAACCCCTGAATGGTGCTTCCCACACATATTACAGGTAGGCCTGGAATAACTAGACTGACTTCCTCCAGACTGAGGTCTAGTACCTCCAAACTTTGGTCCCGAATCTGGAATGCCCCCAGAAGATCTATAAGATCTGGGCGCTGGCCGCATATCAGCTGACGAGGGTTGGCCCTGAGGGCGGTTACCCTTAAATGATCCTTGGAACCTTTCATTCCCAGTCTTCTGCTTCTTAGAAACCCCTTCTTCTTCAATGTGCCTCAACTCAATTCTCAAAGCACAGTCAACCACATCAGCATAAGAAGCAAAATGATTCAGCATCGGGGCCACAGCATCATGAATATGTATCGGTAATCCCTGAATAAACCTGCCGATTCTATCCCTCTCCGACGGAATCAAGGTAGATGCATACGATGAAAGTTCTGTAAATCTTCTGTCATACTCAGCCACAGACATCCCAGAAGTACACTTCAACATAAGAAATTCTTTAACTCTAGCATCCTTCTTGCTCTGGGGAAGAAAACGCTTCAGGAAAAGATCCTTAAAATCTGCCCATGACAATAATGATACTCTATCGCCCTGAAATCCTGGTACCGTCTTACTCCACGCATTCGCAATCCCCTCAAGTCGAAACAAGGCAAACTCCACGTATTGCACATCTAAGCATCTCAAAGCCCGGCATCTCTTCTCAATTCCTTCCAGAAACTCAATGGGTTCCTCTCGAGAATCAAACCCTGAGAACTTCGGAGGATCCAACTTTATAAACTCTGATAGCCTGACTGCGATGGATTCTTCCTCTATAACCTGGGGTGTCTCTACCTGAGTCTCATGCCTAGAGGACGTAGAGATCTCAGGAGACTGTGGATGAGATGGTTCTGCCTCAGATAGAATTTCCTGAAGAGGTCTAAGGGGTCGACCTCCCCGAACCCTAGCACCCCTACGACCCTGTCCTCGGCCTCGAGGAGGCAAATCACTTCGCTGAGCAGAGCCTTGATCCGAAGCCCTAGAGCTCCCTCTAGACTGAACTCGTCTAGGCGGCATTTAACTATTCATAAAACATAGAAAATATTCAGTTTATAAGTTCGTTTCTGAAATCATAGGAAAAACACCACTTTTGAATTTCTTTTAGAGATCTTCAGAGATGCCACAACTACAGTTATGCCCGGGTTCATAACGATAATTGAGACTCCACCGAAGTATCTCTGCTCTGCTTAACCATAGAAAAACTTAGGCTCTGATACCAAACTGTCACGTCCCTATTTCTGGACCGTGACCGGCACAGAATATGAATACATCATATTCTGAAAGCCTATCATTTTAAGTAAAACCATTAATTCTCCATAGCATTTTTCAAAATCATACAAACATTTTCTAAGGTTCATGCAGAGCACTTTCCTTTCCAAAATAATTAAAGTTCTTAAGAAGCAATTACATCAAAAGTAGTTCTTATCAAATGAAACTTCGGATCAACAGCAAGGCTCTTTACCGCTCAGCTGGAGAAATAGGGTCACCTGCACTATCTGAAGCCAAAAATTCTACTCGTGAATAACGTCCCAAAAACATGATTTATAAGAATGCGGAAAATAAACAATGCATAATTATCTTAAAAATTTATTTTCTTAACACTTCATAATCTAATGCAAACCTTTTCATAAACATTTGTATTTCAGGGGAAATAACCGTATGAACTAACTGTTTCACATAACTGATCCAAAACAATCTTTTCATAACCATGATCTTTCTGTAGGACTTCAACAGAACGAAAACTGACGTGGACACACAGTCCACGAGGGTAACTAACCATTCTGGTGGCTCGAAGCCACAAACTGTCGCGAGAATGAATCCCACGAAATAATTCTGGTGGCTATGCCACAAACTGTCGTGAGAATAAATCCCACGAAATAATTCTGGTGGCTCAAGGCCACAAACTGTCGCGAGAACGAATCCCACGAAATAATTCTGGTGGCTATGCCACAATCTGTCGAGCTCGAGTACCAAGGTGCACCAAGGGCTAACAGTACTGCTGTTAGCAACCAGCGTTCTGTATTCCATCCTAAAACGTTTCCATCATGCGTGGGGTTTATTTCACATGAAATAATCTCAATCGTTTCAATGCCATAATCATTGGTAAAATCACTTTAACTTTCCAAAACCCCAGCATGTACATTTGAAATCAAATTACTGTGAAAACATATGAAATTCGCATAAGAATATATTTCATGAATAACAACAGTTCAATGCAACTTTTGCCAAACTCTTTTCAAAAGCCTCTTTATTCATTTTCATACATAATCATAATTCCTTTGTAAACCAATCGAAAGAAAATCATTTCTAACGATTTAAACCATACTTTCATAAAATTTGCTTTTCAAAATCTATATGTGAAATTCATCATATGAAATGACAATGCATTTGAAATTGTAAATTTTAGGGAACGTTATTCACTCACCTGGAATTCTCTAAATATAATTTATTCTTGCTCTAAGCTTTAGAATATCAATCTCCCTTCATTTCCCTAAATCCCGAAAATAAAGCATTCCATGAGCTAACAGACAAAAACCACAATTTGAACAGTTTCAATCTTTGCAAACAGCCATAATCATTCACTAAAAGTCTTATCTTTATTTCTTTTCCAAACTGTTAAATTCCATATTCCATCCAAGAGTGACATTCAGCTCTTTTATCTCATAGTGCTTTTGATTTAACCCAATCACCATAAATCACACAAATACTTGTTAATACTTGAATATTCTAAATATTTCACATTATCTCCTTCTCCATTTCTTCCCAAAACAGCAAGCTTTCACACATAATATAGTTACTTCCAAAAGTAATCTGGGTTGAAACATACACATTTCCAGTTTTCATACTTCCAGATTATCTTATTCCTATCAAAAGCAACTCTATTTCCTTTATCTTCTTTCTTCTAACTCATAACCGTAACCTCATTCCTTTGTCAACATAACCACGCACACACCTCAGCAGCATACACAGTGCACAATCCACAGAAACAAAGTGACAGGAATGCTCATTGTTCATAACCATTGACAGCACACATGCATATATACAATCGTTTCCAACAGTAACATAAATCATTTCTTTGGACAGCGGTCTTAACAGAACAATGGCTTAACATACTCATACACACAGCAGCAATGTCCACAAACAACAGAAGAAGAAAGTTCCGACAACATACCACGCACTGTTAAAATTCCATGGAGGTTATGCAACTCCAACATCCTTCATTCTTCCATACTTCCTTCCTTTCCTAAACCCAGAGATCACACACCCTCCCCGCGAAGCACTGCAAAGCAGCGACAGAGAAGGATGTCAAAGATATAAAGTTGCTACGGTGACAATAGATGACAGCGACAAGAACAGTCGTCGGTCCTAACAATGACACCCCAAAACAGGGGAACACCGGAGTCCAAACTGAACGGAGTGAGCTCAACTGCTCAAGATAACTAGCTGGAAAGAAACGAAAGAATTTGAATATGGATTATGGTTTAAGAAGCTTACTCACAGCGTCCACAGAGCCGACCACCGAAGAGCAACCTGGAAATTGAATTCGAAGACTTGCTACAGTAGCAGAGACTTGCTACAGTAGCAAAGAACGGTGACGAACAGCTGCAACACGGCGACGACAACAACCACGAGGGTGGTTTACCGGAAGAAGTAACCACTGGCGCTAGCACCCAGCTCACTAAGCTTGCAACACTCCTGCGCCTTCCATTCTCCCTCTCACAGCAGCGTCATTGCCGACAGAAAAAGAAGGAGAGCGGGGCGGAAAGCTTCATAAAGATGATGACCGAGACTCTCCGTGCCGTGTACTCTTCTCCCACGCCGCACGCTGAGCTCCTGCCGTCCCGCACCTGCCCACGCTGCAGCCTGCCGTCTCTGTTCGCGGCTCGCAGGAAGAAAGAAGAAAATGATGAAGAAGAGCAGAGGATTCGGTGGAAATAGACAGAGGGGCAAAATGGTAATTTCACGCGTCTGAGAAAAAAACAATTCACCTCCGCTTTCGCTGCGACTCGAACCCTGGCCGGATGGTTTCCCCTTCGCCACGTGAACCACTCAGCTAACACTTCTCATTCGAAATATTCTACACTGAATATACATATATGTTAACTAAATTCCTGATCATAACAAGCCTCCTTCCGTGAAGTGGCCCACCACCTCCACTTTCCTCTCCTCCATCATCTTCACCGCCTCCTTCTGCCTATCCATCAGTGGGTCCCCCCCTGTCCCTGTCACCAAGATTCGCCATCCTCGCCGTCTGATCTTCTCCACTCTCTCCGGGCCCTCTCCCGCCATCGGATTGCAATACGCGTGATCACGGTCAACTCCCACGGGCAACGACAACTTCCATAACAGGTCCGTCACGCACAGCGGCAACGCCTCATCGTTCATCAGCCTCACTTCCGATTCGGTTCTCTGGATTCCGCCGAAAAACGGTTGAACCAGTATCAGCCCCCTGATCTTCAACGGCTCAAGATGGTCAACCTTCTCGGCCGCACGTATTCCCGCGTAGTACGCGATGTTCCCCCCCGCGCTGCTTCCCATAAGATAACATTTGGAATAATCGGCGTACTGGCTCAACCAACCATCAGGACGGTTTTTGATCCAGTGCAGAGCCTCCATGGCATCGTCGTAGGCCACTGGCAATCGATGCTCGGGAGCAAGGCGGTACTCCACGGAGACGACGACGGTGTTGAGGTCATCAGCCATGTTGAAGCAGAAATCGTGAAACACGGTGGAGCCCGCGCTGAGGACGATGAAGCCGCCGCCGTGGAAGAAGAAGATGAGGGGGAGCTTCTTGTGGGAGGAGAGGGCATTGCGGGGGAGGAAAATGCGAACCCAGGTGTGGTTGGAAGGATTAACGGGGAGGTCTTTGGAGAGAACGGAGATGGGGAGGGTGGGATCCGGCGAGGGAGGGGTTACAGGGCGGGGATTGAATCGGGTCAAAGTGCCGTCTGGGTTGAGGAGGACGTTGAGCTTGTGATAGGCGTCAGTTTCAGAACATGGTGTTTGGGCGGAGGTGGGGTTTGCCATGAAAGAGAGAGAGCATAAAGAGAAGAAGAGTGTGGTTGACCACAAGATATTGAACTGTGATAATCGGAAGAGATTCATGGCGATGGAAGATGTTGACTTTGGGAGCTGAGAAGATGGATCTTTCGGCTCCAAACTGTCATTCTTTGCTTATCTATAAGATGCCATCATTTTTTATATGCACATGTATTCTTCAAATGATACTAGTTTAGACTTCGGTCCCTTATATATGGCCTGTTTAATTGCTCTAATAATCAGGCTTCATGTTATAGAAATATTAATTCATAATCCATATCTCATTTGAGATTAGAGAAACAGGCTTATGGAATATGCCAAGTCGTATTAGTCGTAACTGATTATCTTCTCCTCATCACAATCCCTCTTTTATATATTTTATGAGATTTATTATTATACAGACTTGTTTCAAGTATATATTAGCTACTATATATTTCAGAAGAATATAATTATAGCAACCATACTAATTAATCGGTTGGTTCATAAAAATAATTGAGTCTAATTGATGAATTTTTAGAACTTTTCATGCTGCTACGTTTCCTCCTCCTTGTTGAGATCTCTCGGGTTATAAAATGGAAATTAGTCTCTCATTGTTTTGTAGCAATTAATTATTAACAGAATTTAATTTCAAAGACTTACGACTCATGCCTGCGATTGCTCATATGACAATGATATCTGGCAGTTTTTTTTGTACAAATCAGATTACAAAGCAAAAAGATTATTCTTATTCAATTCAAATACATAAATATATTGATAATTCGATCCTAAAAAAACTTTCTCCTAGCTGTATGTGCTAGGGTTTCTTCTGGAGAGCTTATCTCCGTCATTCTCCTAGAGTAAACCCAGGTTTTTGTTCTTTTTTTTTTTATCATCTCTTCTATACGGTATTTGCTAGAGAAGATTAGGATGGTGCTTGGGATTTGGCTAAATGTGAGAGATTGGTGGTCCGGTGACTGGCCTTTAGTGAAGGCGACGCAAATGGCTGCAATTGGTAAGGAGACTGCCGAGGGAGAGACGATGATGACGATGCAAGGATTCTCACTTGAAGGTTCTACAATACCCATATTAGAAGATCCTCTGGAAGTTGCTGGAATGATTTTGGTGGATACGTTGCAGCTACACATG
Source organism: Leucaena leucocephala (assembly GCA_037074615.1). NCBI lineage: Eukaryota > Viridiplantae > Streptophyta > Magnoliopsida > Fabales > Fabaceae > Leucaena > Leucaena leucocephala. Next base: position 16,829,570 of record CM073562.1, read on the forward strand.
AACCACGTGCGAGTCCATCTTCTTGGAGTTGCGGAGGTTGGGGGCCTCTCTGGCAACACTTCATAGTGTCTTGTTTGCCCCTTTTTGGTTTTTGAGTCTGGCTTTGTAGGGAGTTCTTTCTATTTCTCATATGTTTTATGTTGTTTTGTTTCGGCAATAATCTTATCTTTTGGATGAATTTTGATTATGGTGGTAACTGGGTTGTGTTTGCGATGATTTGCTTGTATCAAAAGTTTTTCTTGTCCTTCTATCAGTGTAGGGGTGTTTGAGTTGCTTGTTTTGCAGCATTGGCATCAAAGATTGTGGGCTTCTTTGAAACTAGTCCTTAAACTATCACTCTCCACCGCCTTTTCTTTGATCATAATTGCTCTCTTCAATTCAATCCATGGGGCTTAAGAAGTATTTGGCTTTGTTTTTTCTTCTTCTGTTTTTTAGTGTCTTCTGGTTTAGTCTTTATTTATTTTGTTACGTCTACTTGATATTTTAGTATTTGTATCCCTTTTCTTTATAATGAAATTTACTTTTCCGATAAAAAAATATTCAAACCAAAAGAAAAGAGAGCATTATTCATCAAATGCCATTATAGTAATCGACAAACACAAAGTGCTCCTCCAAATACTTTTTAGCTTCCGACGCTTGGTTTTTCTGAGAATTAGAGACACGATGAAGTTAGACTGGGATTTGCAATTAACACGTATTTCTAGGCTCTAGAGTTTGCTTGCTGATGCATTATGGAAGAATGACTTGTGTTACTGTTATGAGTCTGATATTGGGAGTCTCATAAGTAAAGCATGATTTATAAATTTAAAGGATTATTTCTTCTAATAAGCTAGTCTTTTTGAAATATACCCTCCTTTTATATTTATATTCATTACATTGGCGCTTTAATTGAGAACTGTAGAGCCGGAGATTGAGTAAAGTGCTGTGACCTATTCAACATTGGGATTAAATCCCCTCCTCTTTTAATTTTGTAAGTTGCTCATTTGTATTAAAAAAAAAAAGAGTACACATGAAGAAAGAGAATTTTTCTTTTAATAAACCCCATCCATCTGTGACCTAACATGTGAAACTCACAAGCCTCTTCATCTGTAATTCTGTATTTCTTTACTGATTCTAGATCTACACAAGACATTTCAAGTCTAACTTTAGATTCTGGCCTTTGTAAGCTAACCACACTACCAAAACTTGAATAATAAAAAACAGCATTGGTTTCTTCATTTTGTCGCCATCATCTCTGAAACTGAAACCACCGGTTCTGTTATCCTCCACAACTGGTGATATTGAAACGTCAACGTTTCATATTCATTCATGGGCCCCAAGTGAGGACATAAAATTCTTCACAACCTCATAGAGCTCCTTAGCTTTCTCGAGATCGCGATCTTGACCGTGGTAGCCTCCTTCCGTGAAGTAGCCAACCACCCTCACTTGCCTCTCCTCCATCATCTTCACCACCTCCTTCTGTCGGTCCACCAGTGGGCCCCCCTGTCCCTATCACCAACACTCGCCATCCTCGCCGTCTGATCTCCTCCACCTTCTCCCTTCCATCTCCCGCCCTTGGATTGCAATACTCATGATCCCGGTCAACTCCCTCCGGCACCGACAACTCCCACAACAGGTCTGTCACACACCCCGGCTCGTTCATCAGCCTCACTTCGGATCTAGTTCTCTGCCTCCCCCCGAAGAATGGTTGAACCAATATAAGCCCTCCGATCTTCAACGGCCCAAGATGGTCAACCTCATCGGCCAAACGTAGTCCCGCGTGGTACGCGATATTTCCCCCTGCGCTGCTTCCCATAAGATAATATTGGGATTACCGGGTCGACCAACCATCAGACGGGCTTTGATCCAGTGCAAAGCCTCCACGGCATCGTCCTACGCTGCTGGCAGTCGATGCTCCGGAACAAGGAGTAATCAACCGAGACGACGATGGCGCTGAGGTAGTCGGCCATATTGAAGCAGAAATTGTGAAACAAGTGGATACTGCACTGAATAAGATGAAGCCACCGCTGTGGAAGGAAACGACGAGGGGAAGCCTCTTGTGGGAGGAGGAGAGGGGAGGATGAAGTGCCTTAGGGGGCAGGAAAATGCGAAGCCACGTGTGGTTAGAAGGATTGATGTGTAGATCTTTGGAAAGAACAGGGATGGGGAGGCTTGGATCCGGCGAGGGTCACTGGAGATGGGTGTGAGCGGGTGAGGGTGCCGTCCGGGTTGAGTACGACGTTGAGTTTGTGGTAGGCGTCAGTTTCAGAACTTTGGGTTGATTAGGAATTGACGATGAAATAGAGAGAGTATAACGATAATGCGAGTGCGGTGGATCAGAAGAGAATGAACGGAGACACAGTAAAGAGAGATAAAACCATGGAAAAAAAAGAAATCGGCTTTTCAGACTAAAGAAGATGGATCCTTTTGCTACAAATTGAAACATTCCTTGGTTTTTTATCCAATGAAACATTATTAGAGTGAAATTTTACTTATTTTTAAATAATATTAATATCAAATAAATTAAATTATTTATTATTTTTAGATGTTCAGATATCACTATTAATATTATGATTATAATTATAATAAAATAATATTTTTAAGATTATTTTTTTTTAAGTTATAAATGGATGGCTTATTACTTGTCCATAGGTTTTTGAAATATCATGGTCTATGACACATGTCACGTCAAATGATATAACATGTTATCCAAATACGGGGCCTGTTTAATTGCCCGGCTAATTGGGCTTTAAGTTTTGGATCAAAGAAAGAATTTCAATAATCACAATCATAACACCATCTTGACTACCCCCATCCATCAACCATTATTAGCCCAATTTCGTTTGAATGAAGACTTGTGGAATAGGCCTAATCGTATTACCTATACCAACAAGATTAATTCTAACATAAGAGATTGATTTTTTATAACGTAATAAACTAAAATCTAATTTTTTATTAAAAGAGACATGTTAACATTTAATAGACAGTAATACTTTAAATATAATTAGCTTTAAGGGAAAAAGCATATGCATGGCAACCACAAAAAAGTCGTATTAAATATATCAGCTACATGAAACAACGATAGTTTACACTCAGTCTTAGTTTATATTAGCTACTATATATTTCACAAGAGTAGAATTATAGCTAAACGGTTGGTTCATGCTGTGAGTGTAAAAAAGAATCAAGTATGATATAATTGAAACTAGTTTCTCATTTCATTAACTGCTATTCTTAACTTAATTTCGAAGACTCAAGAGTCACGCCTGCGATTGACATTTTTCGTATAAATGCATTCATCAAATGACATTATAGGACTCAACAAACACGAATTACTCCTCCAAATATTTAAAGCTTATTACGACGCTCATAAATCAAAGAACTGTCTGATAAAGACTACGAATCCTCGAATTGTTCTCTGAATCAACAATGAACGAGGACCAAAATTGAAAAACTTTTAATGCCCTTTGGCTTGGTTTCTTTTTAGTGAGTGTACTAATAATAACCTTTTGCGCTCTTCATCATCATAGTGATTGGAAGAAACCAGCAAATATATAAATCCCATTCTGCTGGAAAAGAATACTGGATATGCGCGGTTGGTAGGTTGAGACTTTTGGAAGGTATATAAATAAATTAATATATAGGTGAAAAAGTTGATATGTGAGAGGATGGTGCTTGGTGAAATATTCTTAAAACGCATACGTGTCAAAAACTTATCTTTGGGGACACTCTTCCACAGCTATTAGTCACTAATTTAGATTGATATACACTGAGATTATTGGACCACATCATTTGTCGGCAGTGAGAGACTGAGAGTTATCTCTCTAATTAATTCACATATTTAACCATTCATTCAACCAACGTGTTCAATCGGAATTAATGATTTAATTTATAACGGAAAGGTAGCTTCATTATTAAGAAATGCCAATCTTTAACAGTTCGTTCATTCATGCCTTGCTTTTCTTTTAAAAGTATTTTGCCTTTTAAATTTTGGATATATCATATCACTACGCAAGAGTGGGTCTTCGTCAAAATAATCTGAACTCGACTCCCTCGTTGTAATAATAATAATGAAACACAGACAATATACCCAGGAACAGGTTAATTAGTCGGTGCATGTTTCAATTTAGATAGGTTTTCCGTTAATGCATATATTTGTTTTAACGAAGAATTTAAACTTCATTATTTCTCATTGATAAAACCATCGTTCACCAAAAGAAAAATTAAATAAAAAGGTTAAATAATGAACTAAAGCATGACGTTGAATTATATATTACTTATTGCTCCTATAATATAGAAACTAGCGCGGTTGTCAATAGTTCAAGTTCTTTTTAACACACACACCCAATAAAGATAGGTTAAAGTCCAATATTGTTCCAAAATTTTTTGTATAAGAGATATGGATATTTAAAAATTCTTCTTAAATCAATATTGCTTGGGAATTTTAAAAAAAAATTACCTTAACGGTTAAAAAATTAATATTGACCATTAAAAATTTTAATCATTAAAGTTAGTATTGTTAATTTTTAACATTTTTGATACGATATTAATCTAATGAAATTTTCAAGAAACTCGTATATCTTATATACAAATTTTCAAGATAAAATTAGATGCAAAGATTATTAGTTTGAACAAAATGAGAGTGTTTATTTGTTTGGTACGGAGTACTATGTTTATTTCCCTTGAAATCTCTTATATATGCATCTTCGAGACATGTCTGTCTGAAATTATTAGCTGTAACGCATTATCCATACAAATTATATTCACGATCTTGTGCGGTTCCATTCGTGCAACATGATTATTTTAATTATCAACGCAAATAATTTCGATGAGAGGGATGCCGCCGGAGAGAATCCTTCTCAGTGTCCAAATAATATTATTATTTTTTAAATGATCCATATACTCTAAACTCAGTTGCATCGCATTTAACCACTAAACCGTATACAATTACACGAACAATGTATGATGATTATAATACTAGATATGACAACGAAGCTAATCTTTGATTTATAACAGATAATGCTGTGTGTTTGGTACATTGATATCTTCGATATCTTATATTCAATTATACAACTTGGTAATTATAGAATCTTTTCGTTTGATATCAAGCTCGATATGAAAATGGGGTTGGCCTGCATCATATCTTTGGCAACTACTTTTTCTCCCCTTTTTCATAATCGTAGGTTTATCCAAAAATACCACCAACACCCAAAACTACATGCAAAAGTTTCTTATATAGCTCTTGAAATAGCCAATACGATCACAACTTCCCAAATGTCACAAATCAATGTCATTATTTGGATTTGCCACATGCTCACTACTAGGCAATGTATATAATCATATTATATTCACAAATTAAATATGAATTCAACAAACTATGTTTCAACCATCGATCTGTTGAATTACTCTCATGTGATCCTGTCGGTTGACAAAACCCCAAGATCAAGACACAATCCTTCTAACGAATAAATGATCAGTATAAAATACAGAAGTACGGAGAGCTACAGATTCATGTTTGATGTCAAATTTTGTGCAAATATATATATAGATATATGTGTGTGTGTGTGGACCCCAGTCTAAATACTTTTATGCGTACAAGAGAAACTTAATATCCACTGAACTTTTCCCATCCATCACTGAAGATGATCTGACCCCAGCCAAAGAGATTTGACATATAATGTGAACTCTTTTCTTTTACTGTTTTTGTTTCTTAAAAAGAAAGAAAGAACTTTCTTTTGTGATCAAGGTAATCTCTCACTTCTCCATTAGACATAATAACTTAATAAGAATAGATCAAAAACAAATCACATCATTATTTACATATGCTGATGATATTAAATCTAGGTAATCGAATGTCATCGAAAATGCATGCTACTATAAAGTGATATCGAACCATTCTTGTGAGATATTTTCCACTAGTTTAAACCTCTTGGTAAACGAATCAATTTGATTTTAATGAAAGCTTTTTTAACTAACAGATATTATTCACATGAATCAACTTTACCTTATCTCATGCTAATTAACTAGGTCGGTTCCCTTATATATTATAGAGTTTGACGAATGAATCATATGCAACCCATCAGAATGGCTGTACTAACAATTAAAACATGATATCATTTTTTGTAGCTAACCTACCATGCATGGGCTCATTAGAAGATTGGTTCACCGCTCGAATGATTAAATCGTCTTCAACAGTTTTGGATTGGTTTATCTTTCAACAACCAGACTAATGTGACAAGATTAATCAAAGAACAAAATAGTTTACTATTTAATGAAATATCTTGTATTCGAATTATTTTCGTTGGCAAAAATGAAGTCGTAAACCAACTTCATTTCAGAAGTTTCTAACTATACAATACTTTGACACAGTTCAAATTAATTAGATATTAATGCTGGTGATTACTAAAATTTCTATAACTGGCTATATCTTTTTCGTTGCATGGATTATTGGACAGTCAAAGAAGATTAACACTAGTTGAACTTTCGTTTTTTGGGTTACAAAACAACTTTAAAACCATTAGAAGATTAAAAAGTAACAACTAAAGATTGACAGATAATTTCCGTGTGAGAGTTCCATCAATGCACAAAACGCTGCAAACTGTAGCTAAGCTGATACATGTTCAATTACATAAGCATAACACGGTTTGTAACTTACATGGAAAAGGTACATCATCAGTGAATGAAAACATGCAAATGCATATTCTCGTTAATAAGAAACTTAGCCTATTCAAATGCACTCTATACATCGATCAGTTTTTATGATTACAAATGGCTCAAATTAGTACAGTCCAAAATCACTTACTTTCTTCGCAACAAGATAATCAGCAGTTCTGTGGTTCAGGTGCAGTCTCTCTCCAAAAGAACCTAACTACAATTAGACTTAATTCAGACTAATGAAAAGCACACACGATTTTACTGGAAAAAGTATTACCTTTTTTCTGTAGATAATATTGCTGCAGTAAGCTTTCTTTGCAGTTCAGAGTAATCAGTAGTACTCTCAGATATATCAGACTGATCCTTCAGCGAAGTTTTATAACAAATTTTCAGAACTAATTGGCTATATAAGTAATAAATTAAATAAGACAAGCTGACATATATATATATATATATATATATGTTGTACCTCTAATAATCGAATTGTGTGAATGAACATCTCATCCCTTTTGATAGAAGTGCAGCTCACCACATTAAGCCCTTGTTTAATCAAAATACTCAAGAGTATTGACTGAGTAAAAACGTAGTCTCTGAAGCTATAACTGCACATAATCTCAACTCCACCCATGTAAGGATGAACAATAACAGAGATTCCATGTTCATTTTTCATCAATTCATCTCTCTTTGCCTTCAATTGCTTCACCTTGTTCTTTAGCTGTTTGATATATTTCACGGCCCCATCAATCTGATCTGATGCCGATCGCTTTCCCTGATGATACGTAATATAATCATAATCAATAATTACACCAAAATTCAGAGAAAATTGAAGCAAAATTAGAGAATTAATCTCATCAAGAAAAAATCAAAGAGATAAAAAAAATATTACCCTGATGTATTCGAGAGGCAAAGCCGATCTGAGGGAGGCACAAAGCGTGGACATTTCTTGTCTCCTTTGTCTTTCTGTTTCTCTATGCATCCATTTCTTATCAGAATCTTCAGCAATTTTAGCAGGAAATTCCTTTTGCTTCTGCTTTCCCTTCCCCTTTGGTATAATTACTCCGTCACTTACAAAATTAGGTGGAAAGCTTTCGTAATCCTTCACTACTTCTTCCGCAGGATCATGAAAGATCTCATGTTCTGGGATTGTTGGGATTGAGAGAGGAGAACGATTCAGAGATGAAATCTGGAAGAACAAATCTTCATCGCCAACTGGATGCAACGGGTTCATCATTTTTCTGGGGTTTCAAGGATATGAGAGAAGGAAATCTGCAGGTATTTGTTAACTAGGGTTTGAGACCACTCTTTTGTCTGATATATATTTGCTAGGATACTCATATCTCCGATCTGACCTGCCGATATATAACAAAACGATTTCATTTGTTTCTGTTTTGTTCTTTTATTCTTAAACTAATGCTCTTATGGGGCATGGATGGTATTCTCCATCAGCTTGTTTTATAATATGTAATCTTCTCGTTATATTCAACATAATCGAAATTAGAAAAATATCAATTGACATATGATGCATGCTTGTCATTCCTTCTTTTAATAGATGATGATGACGACCTATGCATTGCGTAGAATTTGAAATGTATTATATTATTTGTGGTTTATTGATAATATATTGATGATTGTGTATTAAAATCATTTTGCATTTTAAATTTTTTATATAAAAAAAAGTTGGAGTCAGTTAATTACCCACCAAGAAGAAACTGATCATATATGTTATACGTGGTTGCTTAGTATTGAGAACTTTATGTATTATGATGCAAATTCAAGCCAAATTCACTATTATAAAATTCAGAAATTGACTTTTACACTATTATTTGTTAGAATTAATCATGTGGATATTATATATGAGACACGTTTGTTTGGCACTGTAGCAATAGCGGCAGTATGTATATATAATTGGTCAACTACCATGGCTGTATTATTATATAATTAAATTTTAAAGCTTCTTTATGAAAAAGAATAAAGAGGACAAAACAATGAGGAAAAAATTAAGTGAAGAGGTCATTTTCCCATCCAAGTTGGACTTTTGTATAACATCTGTCTCCCAATTTGAATTCACACTTTCACAGTAATCTTTTGTGCAGAGGTTCAAATCTATAGGATCTTAATGATGTTTAAGGTTGGTAATTTCTATTGCACATCATGAATTGTACGTGGCATAATCATTGAGCATAATCATATTTTTATTAGATATATATAGTGGTTAGCATATAGCCACGCATTCACAAATGAACTAAGTGTGAACCAATAATAAAATATAACATCCACGTTAGGTTATTAAATTTCTTTTTCCCTTTCAGCACCACCTAAGTTATGCAATATTTATCTTCTTTATATGATTTTAATGACGGTGTTGCAAAGCTCGCTCTGCTCCACTTCCTAATCCTTTTATACCAACTAAACTAATTCTTAAATTTTTTAAATATATTAATATATAGTAATTATTAATAATTAAAATGATGAGCGTGTATGCAAAGTATAATTTTATTAAGGATAAAGTAGCACGTAATATTATTATTTTATTTTTCATATATGGTCAATATCTTAATCTTATTTATTGCACAATTTTATACATAAAATTTTTAATTTAGTATAATTTTACTAATAATCTTTTTAATTTAGTACAGTTCTTGGTGAGAAATAAAATTATAGGTAAAACTGTATCAAATTAAAATGATTATGAGTAAAATTGTATTAAATTAAAAAGATTATAGATAAAATTATAATATAAATAAGATTAAGATAATTACCACATATGAGAAATAAAATTAGAATATTAGGTATTACTTTAGTTTTTTATTAAATATAATCTCAGATAGACTAGTGCTATGTAATATGACCTCAACCAATAATTTTGTACATATGTTCTGAACTTGGGAGTATGAATACATATGAAAAATGTGATTTATAATTTATGAATATTGTGGTAGTTATTTAAGAAAAAGCCAGAAACTGCATTGGTTATAATTTAGAAATCTCCAACACATGTGAACACTCGAAGAACTAAATAATTGTCTCTCCCATTTCTTTATATAAAATTGACTCACAACGTGTTTTTTGTCTTCACCCACACTTGAAAATCGACCAATATTGAATGGCAGTTTCTAATTATTTTTTGTTTACTATTTACTACTTATATCAACACACCTTTATTAAGGGTTTACCTAAAAAAATTTAGTAAATAACTTCAAACAGTTACTTTAAAAAGCAAAGTGTTCCAAACTTTGTAATACCAAAAGAGTTCTTCCTTTTTGTAAAAGAATGAGATTTTCTATAAAATTTAAAAATTTATAATTAATTTTTTCTTAAAGCTAAACTTAGTTTAAATCTTTAAACCTCATTTAAAAATTTTAAATAAATTCAAAGACTCGAGTTTTATAATTATCAACTATCAACTAGCATGTACATCCTACTTCATTCATAACCAAACTAAAAGCTTAACAGTTATACCAGTATATAGTCTCATCTGTGTTGTTGGCACTCACATGTCTCCAGCTAGAATTTAGACTTTCTCTTAGGAGTCACATAAAGTTTATATAATAACTTTATATGCAAGCTTCACAGCTTTAATCAAAATATTAATCTACGTTAACAAAAGACTAAAATATACTACTATTCTAACCATTCTACCTTCTTAGTTTTCTTCTTAAACCCCATTTTTGCCCTTTGAGCCATATCAATCATTCATATGGATATGCACAATTTAAATAAAGCATGCAAAATAAGCTTATTTCAAATCTCAAACCAATATAGATGCTATCAATTATTATATACACACATATACTTGAAACAATACTTTTTTAGCAATTGCCAGTCATTCTAGTACTCTTTCTTGGGCACAATATAACTCTTGTAAGCAACTAGTTATCACAAATTATAGTCATGCTTTATGCAAGGCAAACTATGCTTAACACATATCAAACCATGTTTGTGCATGTATATCATGCTTATGTTTGTGAACCGGGACACAAACAAACATATAAAAAGAAAAAGTTACTACATGATTGTCTTTCTTCAAAATTTACTTCTCCAATATTTCTTTCTCAGTTCTTTGGTGGGCTCAAGCACAAGTCAAATCTTATACAATTATTTATATAAAGTTTATTAATACTTAAACCTTAGCACAAAAACACTTAAATAATAAGCTTCTTTCATACCCCAACACTAATCTTGTTTGGCTCTTGTTTAGTAATATGTCATTTCCTATTGCTACTATTGGGCTTTGCCGAAAAGAAAATGAAAAGAGATCAATAGATTTCACTTTCTTTACATTCCAAAACACAATTAATCTCATTGTCACTATAATAATTTCATGTTGTATACATTCTTAACACTTGACTTCCTTGATTTCTTTATAACTTTCGAATAGCCCTCTCTATTGAATCTAAAAATTATTTTCCAGTTTTGAAAATTATCATTATAGCATTTTAATCACAACCTTGACGGTCAAAAATAGTTGCTAGACATATAAAAATAGCAAACAACAACTCCTTTTACATTTTCATAACTCACATATTCCATCTTTTAACTTCATTAACTTCTTGACTCAATCCCTTTTAAGAATCAATATCTCTTCAAAGAAATTTCGAGCTGCCCATTACATGACTGAAATTTCAACTTCAAAAGACACTTGGTTTCAAACAACTATAATAATTTAAAGCATAGTTTTAAAAACATTCATAAATCATTTGAGTTCTCTTAACAATATTTTTCTATGTTAAATATGTTGTTTTAGCACTTATTATTTCTCTAAACCTCCCAAAACACTTGTTTTACATCAATATTTCTTCCAAACTTCCAAATCAGTCATCAAAAAATACATATATCCTTCAAATCATCAAGCTTTGTGTTTCACAAATTGTGGCTCACACAAACCAACGCATAAAACCATCTTAATACATCAATCTAATCTCTTTTAATAGTTATTACGGAACATCCAAGACCACCAGGTTCAACACAGTACAACTACAGTTTTGAAATCAACCATTCTCATCCATCAAGCTTAAATTTTTTGTCTATATTCACCCAAAACAGAGTATCACCTTTTAGACTTAGAACTGTCAGCTTATTCAGTTCATAAATATCTCATGTGATGAAATCGAAAACAAACAATCAAGAACACCAGCCTTAGTTCGATTTCAAAGAGCCAAACTTCAAAACTTCAACAGAATGGGTCCCTATTTAGGAACTAGCTAGCCACGGACTGCCATGGCACTCGATGCAACCAATCAAGATCGAGAGCTCAGCCATGGATAGTGCTGTCGTCGCTCGCTCACGGGTCTGTGCCTTCGATGCTGCCGTTCACGTTGCTGTTCCGTGCCTGCTGTCGTCGCCGTGCTCGCTGCTACTGTGCGTGGAAGGAGTGGAGTGGTGCCGACGATGGGTGCTTCGATGATGATGAGTGGAGACGGAGATGATGGTGTCGGCTTGCTATGGAGGGAATGGAGTCGGCTTGGGGTGAATGAATGAAGTCGGCTGCAGGAGGTGGGTGGTGACGAGATGTGGAAGATGGAATGGAGGAGTGCGTGAAGATGAGTGGAAGATGGAATGAGGCCGAGAGATGGAGATGCTGATGATGTCGCGTGATGGAGGGAATAGATGTAGGGGTGGCGTGCCTCTGTACGTGGGTGGACGGCCGAGTCTCACTGTGCTGTGCGTGGGATTATATGCTGAAAAAGGAGACTAGTGGGCCAAATTGCATAGTTTAGCTCATGGGTTTTTATATGTAATTTTTAAAATTATAGTTTTTTATTATTATTTATAATTTTTAATTTCTCCCCAATACTTAAAATATAAATTATAATAATGTAATATGTTGCATTTTAAAAATAATTATTTTTGAGAAATTATAAAAATATAATAATTATATTCCTGTTAAATACTAATTTAATGTAAGGCATATTAATCTAAATAGTACATAAATAATATAATTAATAATTAAAATAATAATAAAAGTCTATAAAAATAATATAAATAAATCTATAATAATATGAATTTATGACCCCTCTCCCCCTCTCTCACACACACACAACAATAGAGGAAACATGGAAATACCTCCTATTACAATCCATTTGCATTTTGCAAATAGTCTGAGTTACAAAAACTGACAAATTTGGCCCAGTTATAACTCATCTTCAAATGCTCCCAGATCTTAAAAACCAATAATTAAATACTCTCTCATTCACTTGTCTGTAGTTAAATTCATTTGCCCTTACTTTTAAGTAAAATTCCACTTATGACTTTGTACAGTGCTCTTCTTTTCTTAGAACAGAACCTGGAGAATCTTTTAAAAAATTTCACTCTTTTCCATTAGAACCATGGATTCAACCTCCATATTGAACCAAGTTATAAGTGGAATCTGATTTAAAATTGCTCTGCCAGCTCAATTGTATATCAAGAATGGGACAAATGAATTTAACTATAAACAGGTGAAAGCTTAGTTAGGGCATATTTGTCAATTTATATAACGTAGACGAGTATTCACAAGTTGCTCATAGTTGAAAGGAGTGTAAATTTGCACTTTTCCACAAGATATCAATACACAGTGCTAACCGCTGTTGTGAATATGTCACACTATACAAGTACATTCGAAATAAGTTAACAAACATCAATTACCAACTACCTAATTAACTAATTAACCAGAATTATATTACATATTCAGATCGATCATGCTCACAACAAAGTGCATGAGCCACACTCTCGAAGCAAATTGATCAGTCCAAGTTATACCTTGACCAGAAGATTGCAGCATTGAGTTTCTGTTCCAGCCCAGCTACATCAAGGCTTTCCAAGTTATCCACCTGTTCAAAAATATTTGATTTAGTGAAGTTCATTGAACTTTTTTCACTTAAATGTTCAATTAAATGTCTGGCCAAAAAATAGGATCTAGCTAGAAAGAAACCCTAGTAAAAAAATTTGCATATATTTGTTAGTACCTCAGACTTAATAGAGTTGTATAGCCTCCCATTCACTTGGGTGGACACACAGCTCACAACATTACATCCTTCTTGCGTCAATATTTCCAGCAAGAGTGATAATGGAAAGCTACTTTCCTCCAAGCCACTGTCTACAGAAATTTCTAGGCCACCAGGAAAAGGCGAAATGCTCACACACTTAACCATATTTGAATGGCTTGAAGAACTTTCATCTATTCCAGCACCAAGGAAACTTGGATTAGCCTTTTGTTTGAGCTTATCTCTCTTAATTTGGAGTTCTTGGGTTTTCTCCTGCAAATCTTTGATATAACTTGCAGCCTCCCCTATGTGATCAGACACTGAACGCTTTCCCTAAATCAACCCATACACTGAAAGCTAAGTTGCAGAAAAACATGAACTGAAATGTAAATCGGAAGGAATAAGAAACGGAATTTAATTATGTAATTAAAGACCTTGATGAGCTCAAAAGGTAGCAAAGATCGGAGAGATTCACAAAGGGAGGTCATTTGCAGCCTTCTTTTCCTTTCAGTTTCCCTACGAACGATCTTCTTCTCATCATCACAAACACTTGCCTGATCACCATTATTATTGTCGGAAGAAGAAGGCAGTGTAATATGCTTCTTCCCTCTGCTCATTATTGTGGTAGGTAATAGAATCAGGATCACTCCCTTCAAATGATGGTTGGCCAAGAATCAGATCTTGATGATCTCTGCAATATTATCTTGTTCAGATAATTAGTGGGTATATAAAAATGACGGATCCATGTTTTGGTGGAAAGGAAAGCTAAGCATTGAACAAAGACTCCAACAGTAGTAGTAGTCTTAGTCTTCAAGTTTTTGCTTAGCCCCTTCCCTTTCTATAATTAATAATTTCTCTTTTCTTCCTTTCCGTACTTCTTCTGCCGCATCCGTAGAAAAACATAGTAATAAAATATTCAGGATATGATTCATTTTTCTTCACCAATCTTCATCAATTTGTATTCGGACTCAAATCCAAGAACGAGCGCATAAGAGGGATATGTTTACATGTAACACAGAGTAAGAAGAGATATAAGAGAGCTCTAATCAGAGAGAGATGTGACGGGATCTCTTTCACGAGAAGGCCTGTAGAGAGAAGGGAAAGGCAAGCTTAGCTTATGACATAGGATGATGTTTGGAACTTAACGAATATTAAAGTTATAATCATGCGCATTCACTTTGTGGTGGACCAACATTTGTCGGCAGGGCTAGCTGGTAGAGCCTGAGGTACCAAACGGTCAAACCATAAACATGCTGAACAATTTTTAATTTCATTAATCAGAATAACTTAATTTAACAATTCATTACATATAACTTGTCAAAATTATGCTCATTACGTTTCGTCAGCCTTAATGAAATAGATTGAATTATAGTAAATTTATGAAAATAGTAGTCTCTAGATATCATAATTTAAAGTGTTGTACTTTTTAGTACATGTATATATATATGTGTGTGTGTGTGTGTGTGTGTGAAATTTTGCAATATCATGTGAATTAGTTATGATAAAAATTGATAATGCACCATGGATGCGACATCAATAAACAAATTAATGTTAAGGGAAGCCTTATTAAATTAAATTAAGTTATTTTGATACAAACAGAATCCCAATATACTTACAATCTTAAAGTTTAATATAATGGGAAATAAGTTTCTAAATAAAATAATCCCTTATATATCCCATATAAACATAAAAGTCAAGTATGTAGTTTTTATTCTTACATTAAATCAATATGATTTTTTTTCTTGATTGCATTTTAAACAACCGACAGTTATTTTTATTACTTTTTTTCAAAATAGTATTTTCAGGTTTTATTTTTGACTTGCATCCATAACCAAATTTAACTACAGGGGTAGAATTGGAATTATAAGATAGAATTTATTAAAGTAAAAATATGCAAAAAGAAATATTCAGGCATATACATTCTTTATAATTCAATAGTAAACTAAAATTTTCTGTGTCATGTCAAGCAAAATCTTTAAGTTTTGTGAGACCATAAACGGAGAAATCTTGAATATTTATATATGTCCTTTATTTCTGGACATTCAGGTGTAAAATGAATATTAATCCAGCTGAATTAATGATTTTCTTGCAATTTAAAACAAATTAAAAAAAGGAAGTAACAGAGTTATAGGTTTAATTTGGAGCGTATAATAGCTGGTTCATGCATTTGTGCATCTATCATAAATTGAATAAAGCACAATCGTTTTGGCCCCAAAAAAGGAAAAAAAAAAAGAATATAAATATATATAGCATAATTGTATTGAAAAGATGTGGGATTAAAATCATTTTTTTATTCTACTTTCCGTATATTCATATGTTTATAACCTAGCAAAATGTGAATCATTCTCTGATTTATTCTGTATTTTTTGGGCCAAATATTCTATTTTTGTTATGATATTATTGTATAGTTCGCTCATATAAGAAAAGTTGGAGATATAAAATGCATAATTAATTGATGCAAAATACGGAAAATAATAATTTCTGCACGAAATGTTAACCTTCTTGATCTTTCTTTTCCTTTTGCTTGGTCTCCTCAATTGAAATATACACAAAATGAGGGAAGGTTTAACATTTAGAGAGAAGAATTACTTGAAGAAGGAATTGATTCTGTTAGTTTTCTTTGTAATGCAGATGATTCGATCCCAATTACACCAGAAACCTGCAAATTAATGCTATAGAAATTAAGCAAAAAATAATATAATTTTTTTGGGAGCAAAAAAATCTTCAGTGCACCAGAAACTACGTACCCTTAATTTTCTTTGTAGAAACATAAATAGAAAAGTGAAATATTACCTCAGTGTGGATGGTATAGATCTGCCTTCCTTCTACTTTCGTATGAACACAATGAACAACATTTAACCCCTCTTTGAGTAGTAAATCCAATAGTTTTGAAACAGGAAACATTTGTACTGTACTGAGAACAACCTCAATGCCAGCCAAAGTTCGACTAACAGTAATAACATTTGTTGGCGGGTCATGAGTTGTTGTAGCTTTGGTTAATGTTGTAATCTCAGGGTCTTCAACATTCAAATTATTGCACATCATCCTTAATCTGTTCCTCTTACCACTCAGTTCCTGGATCCTATTTTGTAGCTGTTTGATGTGTTTGGCAGCCTCATTTAAGCGATCTGATCCTGATCGCTTCCCCTAATCAAATCCATCCCATTTCATCTTCATCATTATGAAAGTTTCAGCCAAAAAAGGCAATACGATATTATAAATTAGTAGCAGTACATTATCATCCTTATGAATCTTGGTTTAATTTTTTTAGGAGTATATTGAACTAAAATTCCAATTAAATGCAACAAGATCATAGATTATAGAAAAGAATTCAACCATAACATTGTGTAACGAACATAAGTCCTTCCTTTAACCTCTTGTCAATCAGAACACTCTGCAGCAGACATTTTCTGTTGGCCAGCTCTCAATGAGAGCACTATTCAAGTCCTTAAGAAAACCACCTCAAAAAAGCTGGCCATTGAAGTTAGAGAGCTTAATTAATGCCTTATAAGATTTCTACTTCAAGATAACATTCCGATATGGGATCCATAACACATATATTATCCAAGGTGGGTTAAAAATTACTCATGCGCTTCTTAATTGTTTAATTCTTTATTAATATATGTAATCCTAATAGATAAAACAACTGTTTTCACGGTACTATTTTACTGGGCTACGAAACATGAGCTTTCTAAGTACAAACTAAGTAAAGGAATACCTTGATGTACTCGAGAGGGAGTAAGGATCTAAGAGAAGCAGAGAGATTGGCCATTTCTTACCTCCTTTGTCTTTCTGTGTACCTTCGGATCAGCTTCTTTTGAACATCATCGTAATCTTCTTGCAGACCAGCTGGGTTCTGCCGCCGACTCTTTGTCTGTTTGTTCTTGGGAAACATCAGATCGATCTTCTGGGAATTTGGCTGTTATAAGTGGGAATTGTGTAATTAAGAGGAGGATGATCAACTGAATCTGAAATATCGCAAATTCGTCATGATTGGGATTTTAAGAGAACAAATCCAAGTTGATCTTCTTGATTCTCAGGGCAGAGCAAAGAGAGATATGATCGTTATGGTTTACCCATAACGAGACAAAAGGTGGCTGACCAAGATCCCCCGTATCCCCCAATATGAGATGACTGAGAACATCACCTGCTACATAATTTTGCTTTTGAATTTTGATCGCAATTATTTAGTATTATGATAATTTGAGCATTGCCAAATGTCAAGCTCAAAGGAGAAAGTCCTTTTAGCATTATTTTCATTCACAAAACTTGAATTTTCGCTAATATCAGAACCACCAACCATATAAATTCAAAGTTTTCTGCTTCTACTATGTTCTTAATACACACACACACACACTTATAGTTTAATTCTTTTATTCTTAACGCTGGTCGTGCTAATGACTCTTAATTTCTTGAACAAAAGATGACCCCTTGGTTATATACGCAGGAAAGGGCTAACTATCCTCCTAACTTTCCTATTAAATTGATTACATTAATTATTTCCGGGTCCTTGCTAGGTAAATATATCACGTCTTTAAGTAATTTATTTTCAGTACAAACAAGAAAAAAAAGGATCTAAAGATGGACTTTTTTACCCTTTAACCAGTGAATTATAAAAGAATCATGTCTTATTAAATATAATTTTAAGAGCACCGTTTGACCACCAATTAAATAACCACACATTATTAATTATGTCATTATGTGTGTATATACAAGTTATATTCCTTTTCTTTCCATACAAGGAAGTATGCAAAACAACGTTTTATTTAATAAACATGTCAACCTTCAAGAGTCCAATAATGTGTTGATTTTAGAATTTTGGTTTCCAATGTTATAGAAAAAACAAGTTGGTTTCACATAGCATAGAAAGAGACACCGGAAATTATATAACATATTCAATAAGAATTAACTGCGTGCTTATTGCATATCCTTAATAAGTAAACATTACCAAATACTTTTTTTGTTACTAACTATTTTTTTTTTCAAAAGCGTTGAACATGGGAGTGGATTACTAAATATTGAACTGATCGAGGTAGTTAATTAAAGCACAACTATTGCATGCAGTTCTAGAAAGCATGTGCCCTAAAATTAGATTATATAGATTATAAACAGTTGGAAGGAGCTTATATAAAAGCAAAGAGGGAATGCACCAAATACCTACTATGTATGTAAAGAGATCATATCTCAAGGGAAGAATAATAGGTACATTTTGCCATTATAGTGGAGAAGAAAAATTTGAATAAAGGGATACAAAGAACCCATACAGAAAGTTCTCTGAGAAAAGTTTACACTAGAGAGAATAAAGAAAAGTTATAATAAAAAGCAAGCACCTAAGTCCTAAACCTATGAGGTGCCTATAAATTAAAAGTTTTTAAATTTTAAATGTAACCTCACAGAACTGACCCTTGGCAGCATATTTTTTGTATGTTGGGATCATGTCGTTGTCCTACTGAATTATAGATATTGATAAACTCTTAATTTTTGAAAAAAGTTCACTGGGTCCCATGGTTCTCCATCCTCTAACTTTAAAAACATATTTTAATTGAGCTAATATGACCCATATATTGAAAGCAACGACTCTGATAAAACTTTGGGTTTTGATTATTTTATTACCTGATATATGAGCGTATGTTGAGCATTGATTAATGTATTAAAAAGTATAAAAATTGCCAAATAGCACAAATAATAAAAAATAAACACATATCTTATAAAGATGTGACATTGTCATTGTGAGGGCTCCTTTAATAAGTGATCTCGTAAGTCGCCTATTAGGACTCTCTGAGTCCCAGGGCTATAACTTGACTTTAGTAGGTGATCGGTATCTAATATATCTAAATTTTATATGTAACCAAAATAAAAAAAAAGTATAAAATTCAGACACACCCCTTATATTATTATATTAAATGATACTTGGCAGGAGATTACTGGAGGAGTTGCTTAGACTATAGAATTAAAATTTTGTCACTAGTTAAATATTAATTGGAAGTGGAATTTTTTTTGTTCTTTCTTCCTATAGCAACGTATTAGGCTGATTGGTTTAGGGTTTCCAGCTGGTATGCAAATCGACATCAATCTTTGGCAAATTTATTGAGAATTGAATCATATGATAAAAACAAATTGATAGTTTTCTTCTTCACCCACCTCATATTTGTTTATTTGGTTAAAACAAAGAGTGAAATGCTCCCTCCGTAATATATATATATATATATATATATATACACATATACATATATAGCCTTATTTGTCATGTGTGATTTACTCTAATATATCCTTCATTATTTGTTTAGTAATCTTCCGATAATTAAAAATCCTCACCAGAAAGTTCTTCAAAACGTCATCCAAATCCACACAATTAACTAACACAACTTTGACCACCGACGTCTTTCTGATCAGAAGGAAATGTTCTTATTAAACATGTAATTAAAATGAAGTTCTCTAGCTTTCATTAACGCAGTACTCAAGAGGCCAGCATACCAAATTCCATTGGGATTTGTGTTTGTGGAAGAAATCTCCAAGACAACTCATTGCTTTGTTGTAAAGTTTTTCTTTTAAAAAAAATGATTATATATTCCATTATTTGCTGCCTTGCGTGTGGTACCACACCAGGGAAAGATAAGGAAGTAATTGAGTGGATATGTTTGTTAGGGTTTGTGATATGTTTGATGAAAGGGCCAATAATTAGAGACAGTACTGATTCCAATAATTAGATGGACATGAGATACGAATCCAGATCCTCTGGAAAAAAGGCATGGGTAGGATATGTGCTTAAATTAATCATATATATAGTTCATCTAAAATATTGCCAAAATAGAGTTACATTCATTGAAAAAGCTTGAGATAAAATGATCAAGTAGTTAAGTCTAATGGAAAGAGTTATAGTAAACTAAGTTTAAAATTCTTCTAAAAAGAGATTGTTGATAATATCTACGAAATAATAAAATATTTTATTTGAGTTGTCTGATACAATTATATTTTTAAGAGATATTTTATAACCCTTCAATAAATTAAAAAGTGACATTCCCTTAATTGAACGAACTCTAATGCATGGTGATAAAACTATAAAAGATAAAATAATCTCAACAGAGAAAAAATAGATAAGAGGAGGAAAATCTCAATAACAAAATGGTATTCATTTTATGCTCTTTCATCAGGCCTCTTTTATAGAATGTTGAAAGACACGAAATACGTTTAAATAAGATGTTTGTCCACAAGACTGAAGTGGCATATCAGAAGTTACTTTTTATTTGACACACCCACACACAATATTTCTAATAGAGATGCTTACATTTAGTCCCTTACATTGTGGCAAACTAAGGGTCAAAATTTTTATAGAAGTGCCTATACAATTAGTACCTAATTGTGCCTCAAACAAGACATTATCTTGTGTTATATATAAACAAATTTCCTAACAGAGGTAGTTGCAACTTGTTCCCACATTAATTAGAACACACACACCCCTACCTACTTTTGAGATAAACGCTGAAATTGTTTATTTTTATTTTATATTCACATTAATTCACTTAAACTGATATCCGGATGGAAACATCCTTATCTTTAATAATTGCAGTTGAAATTTTGATTTTTGTTTAATTAATAAGCATTACATATATGAATGTTGAATTATACTTAGTCAAGTTTTTCTTTTTTTTTCAATTTTGTTCAGCGTCTAATATGGATCTTTAGACGGGTCAAATATAACTTGAAAAGTTTTGAACGATCGAGATGCTCTCTACCCTCTTTGTCGCCTCGCTTTTAACTTGTCAAATATATTGGAGTTACATATACCTTATAGACGAAATTGTTCTCTAGTAAGTTGTCAAATATATTGTCATATGTGACCTATATGAAAATTAATACAATTTGTCTCACTGGTAAAGTCAGCTACTTGAATCTCATGATGTTAATTAACCTTTACATTTCACCGACCTCAATTGTTGGTCAAAATAAAACATTCCAATCCTACAAAGACAGATATTGATAATTTTTTAAACCTAACAAACTTGAATTATATATATTAAATCGGTAATAAAATATAGCAAAATACATATTAACTATGATTATTAATATATATATATATATAATGTCAAGTGGCTTTCCTACAGCATCAACGGCACATTAATTTGGTGAAAGTCATAGCTTTTAACTATTGTAAACAAAAATGATATAATGAAATCCTTTTATAATTACTATTCTCAAATCAGGTCAAATTGCCATTAGAATTGCTCCAATTTTTACAATTATAAATGTTTGACTTCCGATAAGTTCACTTAATAAGAAAGCTATTACATGAAAAATTGATCATTTATTTTTCTTCTATCTTGTTCCAAACAAATTTTCAATGTAGGCTAGCCATGTGTAACATAATAAAGTAAGAAAAGGCACAGGCAATCGTATTATTTAAAACCTGACCAACTATTTGTTTTTTATCTTGGCCAATCGTCTCCCATACAAAACAGTTTTTTTGAGGATCCGTTCACAGCTCCCCCCCCCCCCCACACACACCAAACTTCACTATTTCAATAACTAAAATGCTTTTAAGTTTACACTTTCCATAGGCATATATACCAAAATCATAAAAATTAGGTTAGAGATCATAAAAACCATGTGTCTGATGCTTCTAATAATTTATTATTATTCATAAATGGTTCAACCAGCTACAGACGGAGTTGCAATTTCCAAATAAAAATTAATTAACATGAAACACGGTTGCCACTATAGTAGCATATTCATATTCCATAATTGTAAGTTTCTTTTTTTAGGTTAATTGATGTACCTCTGTCGGTCACTAGCGCCTAACATCTGGGATTCCAAGCACTTGTATTTTCCCTTGTTTAGTAGTTAGGTCAATATTAGCTTGCGGTCATAGTAATACATCAATAATTATATACATATATCGATCACGTGACATCAATTGCTTAAGCACATTTTTTTATTAGTACTCTGATCATTTCAATAATAATGAAAACCCTTGATTATTGCAGGCCAATTTTTCCAGGATAGTGACTTTCTTGAAGGAGTGAATTGTGCAGTGACAGGTAAAAGTTATTGAGCCACAATTTTTGACCCACCCATGACCCAATTAGTTTTCCATCTATGAAGAAAATCGTTTTAATTAACAACTATAAAGTATTATAAGGTGATAATAATCGCATAATTAATTCATTGTGTGCAAGGAGAATATTAATTAGGGGAAACTGCTAAGCTGTTTCCGTAAGCATAATCATATTGTTGAGTATATAAAAATGGTGATTGTGGTTGAGTGTCGGAATATAGTTTTTATATCACAGCGAAATCTTCACGTTGATACGGTCCATGTATTCTATTACTTATGTCAGCTTTTTGCCACCAGCAGGAATCTGGTCCGTATACATCGTATTTGGCAGAAAAAAACCAAGATCGAATATGATGATTATCATGTCTTAATTAGATGATCATCATCCAAAAGAATTCATAAGAAAGAGCTGTCAACGGGCGTTATATGTTCCACGTTTGGTACGGAACCAGTAAGGTTTAAAATAAAAATTATACCTTGAGACTTTTTTATCTATCAAGTGTTCAAGTTAGCTTCTTTTTTCCTACTCTAATCACTTCAAGTAAATTTATCAATAGCGAATCTGTTTGTAAGCTCTTAGGAAGTCAAGCATCAAAGTTCTAAACTTTACTCATTCTACTTATCAAGTCTAATGCATTGATCAAGCTTCGACGATTAGTCGAGGAGTTGGATTTCATAGTTCGTAATTGTTCAATTCAATTTTACCTTGAAGTAAGAGTATTCCCACTCCCAGGATAACAAGATAGGCTCTCCTCTATTCAAGTGAACCATATAGTGGTTAAATATGTACAGTGTATGACTCTAACTAATTAATTACTGAGGCATATTACTTGTTATTAAGTTGTTCATAATGAATTGAAATATTATAGATATTGTAATTAAATTCCTTATATTGATCGAGAAAGCTATATTTAATTCCTCTAAACTAGTGCTTAATTATTCAGTACGGCAAAAAAAGATCTTGATTATAACATATTAACATGGGAATCCAAATTTTAATATATTACTCTTTAAGATTATTAAATTATTATAAAAATGAAATAGATAATATATCAGATAAAATTAAATAAAAAAATCATATTCTGAAAGACATACAGGGCTAGAGATTGTTTTCCCTCGTGAGAGAGAAATAATTGAGATGTAAAATATTACATGTACATACCATAATCCTTACATACATTATACATGCATGCATGATCTACATATTATTACTTGAAAATTTACATGGCTTTTAGATACTCACTTATAACTATAAATAACTTTTTCCAATTTTTCTGCCAATTTAAAGAGGTAAAGTGTTAATTTTCATTGACTTTCTTAATTGAAGTCAAATCAAACAATAGTTCATATATAATTATGTAGTATTCCTTATATTTTACCGACCTTCAGCAAAAGCCCATAAAGAAAGACAAATTAATTAAGAAATGCTTAAAGTAGAGTTCTGATCCACATGCAAATAATTTATGGGTGGAGTAACAACGGGTATATTATGAACAAAGTTTCTTATATATAATGCATTTTTAATACCCCCCCCCCCCAATTAGGTTACTTCACATATAAAGTCACTATGCCCTTTGATCAGGGAGGAATCTGGAAGGTTTCGAAGAAAGATATAGCAAACCCCAAAAAATCTGTGCTTCCTGTACCCTCCATAGCCAAAACTTGAACACTTTCGAAAGAGCACAGTATGTTTCCTTCACAACGAGGCAATGAGATGGTCATCGAATTTTCTAGCCGTCCCCACCACCACCACCACCAACAACAACACAAGATCTCAGAGGATCTCATTCTGGACGGCGGCCATGCTCCTGCTTCTCTGGATATCATCAATTTTTCCGATAAACAATTACAAGGCAGTTCCAAAAACAAGCCGAAGAAGCTACTTTATGAGTCTTCTCGTGATAAGATTAACCATTATCGGAATTCTGATATCGAGTACACGAAGAAAGAGAAGCTCATTCACAGGGAGATTGAGAGACAAAGAAGGCAAGAAATGGCTACCCTCTATGCATCCCTTAGATCTCTTCTTCCACTCGAGTTCATCAAGGTAAAGCATTTAAATTCTGATTTCCTCTCATCTGGTTTTTGAGATCTGAGCCTAAATCATCTTCTCTCCCTTGTTTGACTTGGCTTCGACTTTGCTCTAACCTGAGTTCTTCAGACATGGAGATAATTACAATACTGAGTGGAAACTTTCCGGTTGTGTCAAAAAACTGTGTTTGATGTTTTCCTGTAGTTAATTTTAGGGTTTTTGTTGTGTCGGGCTATATATTTAGGGGAAGCGTTCGATATCAGATCACATGAATGAGGCGAAGAACTACATAAAGCACCTGCAAAAGAAAATCAAAGAACTGAGCGCCAAGAGAGATGAACTGAAGAAACTATCAGAGAATTCTTGGAATCCAGAAACACAGGAGTGCGAAAAGTACACATATAGCGGCTTTTTCAGTGTTCACGAGATTAATAACAATGGTGGTGTCGGAATAGAAGTTTCTAGTTCCTTGGGAGAGGAAAGCTTTCCCCTTTCAAAATTGCTTAAACTGATGCTCGACGAAGGACTTGGAGTTGTTAATTCTGTTACCAGCCAAGTCAATGCAAGATTAATTCACTGTGTTCAGTGTGAGGTATGAGGATAACAAAGGACGCTTCTGTTTCTTATTTTATTTTAGCTTTTTCATCATGTTTTGATATTATCTTGCCAATAATATTATTCTCTCTTCAATTATTGTACTTGATTCGCAGGTTATTAACAGTTCCGACCGTGTGGACATACCAGTGCTGAGAAGGAAAATTGTCAATCTAGTCCCATCATTTACATGTTCTGATTAATTAGGCTTATGGCGTTAAAATTAATTTGGTTATTGACAAGAAAGGCATGACAATTTGTCCTTTTTCTAACCGGTTAGTTAGTACTTTTGATGTTTGGGTGAGTTTGCTTGAAATGTTTCTCGTGGCCTTGTTTTTTTTTCAGATCCTTCTTTTTCTGAACCATGAGGGAAATAAGAGCTGGAAAACATTTCATTCACTATAAACCTTACCCTCTCAGTGATTCTCAGACGGATAATGGCGATTCATTTTCTGTATGTCTTTGTTGATATTGAAATCGATCTGTACATTTATATATGTGTGTTTTTATAACTTCACAACGTTGATATAGTTGCATATAAACCTGTTTTGTTAATATTTACTGTGATATCTATCTTATGTGTCTACCTCAAGGGTATAGATTTTGTAGATTTTGTGGAAGTTTTTAGAATATTTGCTTCACTACTTCACTTAATTACCTTTCACTCGGTTCATGAAATATAGGTTATTAGAAAGCTTCTCCGTTATGTTATCTGTGAGTTTGACTTGGAATCTGAATGTCAGAAATTTTTTGGTTAAAGAAAAAAAGTTATAGAATTGGGGTGTGCGTGTATCTCGATACTTTAATGTTACAGTGAAAGAGAAGTTTGATCTGGCTTACAGGTCCAATGATCAGGAATTAATGAAATTATCATTAAAAAAACTCTCCTATATATATGATTTAATGTCTGCCTGCATGAAAATTAAACCAGTTAATTTATTTGAGAATAGAGAATGGATTTTGAGGGAAATAGCCAGAAGGTTGTTCCAAAGTACAATTAGAGTTGTATTAGTTGTGCATGCATGCTTAGCTTTAGACAGATAACTGAAGATTTAGAAAATCATTGAAAAGAATTATCTCAGAAGCAATGATTGGTTGTCCACAGAGAATTGTGTGAGCTGCAAAATCTGATATGGTGCATGTGCTGCTTGATACTTTTGTGTATTATTATTATGGTTCTTTTCATCCACAAGTGGCCTTCACATGCTTATATATATATATGTTGTACTGTTAATATGTGTGTATACACGTACCCGATGGATGTTGTTATACAAGAGATTCTCCATTATTCTCGTACAGCTAGACTGCCTCTGCTCACAAACTTGCTTGTTTCCTCAAAGGCAAACAAAACCATTTCCCAAATATACTCACATCAATGTACCTTCTCTCTCTCCCCACCCCCTCCCTCTCTCCCAGGGTATTATTATCTTACCAATGTATTGAGTTGGAGCCGTACGCGTAGATATATTATCCGCTTCATTTTCTATTCCTTCCAACAGAGAGATCATTTTACACACACACACACACACACACAACCTAATAACTTGTAATCAAATTCATGGAATAATCAAGTTGGACCTTGAATTTGATGCGCCATATGCAGAGAGCTTCAAGGAATACAATAAATATTTCCCTCAAAATTAAAAACTCTTTGAATCTCACAAGTAGTTAATAACGTACGTTCAAGACGTAATGAAGGTGACTGTAGTATGATATATTGAGCAACGGGGAGAATTACAAACGTCGATACAAGAAAAGTCCAATCCAAGCTCAACACAACATCATTTAGAGTGTGTTTAAATTAACTTTTGGAGAATAGCTTCTCAAGAAATGTGGGAAAAAGTGATTCTGATGGAGGATAACTTTTATAGAAATGGAAAAACGAACATTTTCATTTTGGCCCGAAATACTCAATTCTATTATTAATGATGGATTAAACAGATACAAAACTGTCCACCAGAGAAGACACGGGCAAACCAGCAAAAGTGAACATACCATAAACGGAAAACAAAACAAGCCAAAATCTCATTTAAACCGAGCACAAGATTTAAGCCTTAATCATGTCCTTCATTCACCAACATACCTGCAACAGAGGAGATAGCTAATTAGACCAACTTAATTAAGTAATAATACGAAGATATTCTGAATCCTTTCAAGTGGGTTAGTCATATAATTAAAACCCTAGAAATGGTTAATGAGCTAGTTAGTAGTTGAGACAACCCTAGTCAACTAAATTGACATGCATTTTGTGTCAACGATTCAAATTCCTACTCTAAAGCGAAACATATTTAAAATTCAGGCGCATTACAGTCATGGGTCGTCCCATGGAAAAAAGAATTTTTTTAAAAAGAAAAGTATTGAGTCCATCTTCACAGTTGGGCTAGGCTCCTATGAGCCGAGTCCATTTGTAACGCTGCAAAGCAATAGAAAGGAAGCCTAGTATTTAAATTTTTAGTAGACAATTTTATAAATTTTTTATAAATATTTTTTAAGATTTAAGGTTATATATTATTTTTAATAGAGAATTGATATTAAATTTATTTATAATTTTTTATATAAAAAAAATAAAGTTATCACTGCAATATGCTGGACCATTCTAACTCACAGTGAAACTAATCCATTACCCAAAAAACAAAAACAAAAAAGAAATATGTAAATTTGGGACAGATTTCTCGTTTGATTCATTAATATCGATGTGTCTTATTAACAATTTGTCAGGAATGCAGTTACTTACACTTTTTATATATTTTATATTGAATTGATTTAATATTTATAGCGAATAACGTGATTTTATTTCTAAAAATTGTATAGAAAAGCTAAAAACATTTCCATATTGAGTGATGCCTGTCACGAGGCTTATGTGAACTTTTATTTAACTGTACGGATGAGTTAAGACCTTAAAGCTTGATATCGACGGCCACCACCTTTTCAGCATTAAATTGGGCGGTAAGTCTCATCTTCAGTTTTGAACCAAGGGACCTAAAATCAAAATACATAAACTAAAAATGTCAACATTTATGTAATAAACCAATATCGAACATCACCACAAAAAATTATCTATGGTTTTTTTTGGGCACTATATAAATTAAAATTGTTTTATTCTTTTCGTTCATAATAGTGCTCAGTATCTCGATTCCTTCTGACTCCGATTAATACGGAGTAAGTCAGCTGTAACCATGATAAATTCTCTTTAACAAGTATTTAATGTCAACAAAACCGAGTAAAACCTTATTTACTGCAACTCCATATCTATAACTCAGACAAAAAAATAAACCTCTTATTAAGATGGCATAACCAATTAGAGCTGATATAGAATTGATTTATGATTTAAGAGACGGGAGAATTTATGTTGTTTGCTAAAGAGAGATTGAGCATGCATGCAGTTAGTTACTGGTATCTGCATAAAGGAATGCCAAAAAAAAAAACTTTATGGGAAAAAAATTATCTCGACAAATCCTAGTAAATTTACAGAATCTGCAAAACACGAGCTTCCTAGCTCAACAATCGCATGCTATATGCTAAAATTGGTGAAAAAATTTATGCTTTTCTTAAAATCGTTCCGTGCAAGAATTTCTCTGAGCGTTTTTCCCAGGCTTGAAGGGAAACAGAGATGGTGATGAAGACGAATACTCAGTCGGCAATTGCGGTGGCTCCATCTCTCCGGAGAGCATTCTCACAACCTCTTCCATTGAAGGACGGCGAGGCGGCGACTTCACCAGACAGAGCAGAGCCACTTTTATGCAGATCAGAGCCTCCTCTTTCTCAGGCGACTTCATACACACGCTCTGATCCACCAGTTCTACAAGCTTCCCGTTTCGCGCGCAATGGCGTGCCCAGTACAATAGATTCCCTCTCTGAAGCTCTGACAACGGCGAACCACTCAGCACCTCAATCGGCCGTCTTCCTGAAACAATAACAAGCAATAGGACCCCGAAACTGTATATATCGCATTTCTCCGATATTTCTCCGCCATGGCTGTACTCTGGAGCTACGTAACAAACGGTTCCTTTCAAACTTGGAGTACTGCTGATTCCACCGCTCTTGGGAATTTGAATTTCTCCGCTGAAAGAATCGTGGCTGATCCTGCTAATTCCGTCGAACCACCAATCGATGCTCCTTCCTCTTCTTTTGCTCTTCGTTCTCTCTCTGTCAAATGCTTCTTCATCACTGTAGAACCCCTTTTTCTTGTCCTTCTTTTCCAGCTTCTCACGGTACTCCTCTCTCCACCATTCGAATTGCTTCTTGCTCTTTTTCTTATTGTCATCGTCTTCCTTCCTCCACCAATCCTTCATTGATCTGCTCTTCAACCTCTCAACGTTCTTCTTACCCCTGTCGCAGTTTTCCTGGGTAGGGAAGTCTGCCTCGGGCGATGTTTCTGACATGGACACTGTTTGCTCCTCAAAACCAGTATTTACGCTCTCTGTTTCCTGCACAACCGACCCAGAATAATCGATTCCGCCGAAGATATCAAAGTCGTACTGGGATTCGGATTTCAACCGAGCGAGCCCGAAATCGGCAATTTTTGCTGAGAAAGAGGCGTCCAGTAGAATATTACTCGGCTTGATATCACCGTGGATCACAGGTGGGTCGCAAGAATGAAGGTAACGGATTCCTTTAGCTATATCATTAATTATGGAGAAACGTTTCTTCCAATTCATCAGCTCAGGTCTCTTCCGTCGCAACAGAGCATCCTGAAGATTTCCGTTGAGCATTAGATCGTACACCAGCAAGAATCTTCGGCGATTCCTATCGAAGGCGGAGCCTATCGCGACCACGACATGTTGGGAACAAAGCTTGGAAGCGAAGAAAAGCTCGTTGTGAAACTCTCGCTCGCCTTGGAGAGAGGCAGAGTCCATGAGCTTGACGGCGATGGGCCTTCGGGTGGAAGGAAGAACGCCGGAGAAGACAGGTCCGAACCCGCCATGTCCTATTCGGGTCGAAAAGGATGTGGTGGCGAGGCGGAGGGAGGAGTAGGAGAAGAGAAGAGGAGGCTTTGACTCGGAATCAGAAGAAGGGGTGGTGCGCTTTCTGGTGCGTCTGCGAAAGCAGAGGAAAGCGAGAAAGAAGAGGGAGCACGGTGGATATGGGTCGACGGCAACCACCTCAGAGGGCGGCCGGAATGGCATGGTGGCGGGTGTTATGGGAATTGAGGTTCAGAACAGTTCATGATTTGAGGTGAACTCAGAAAATGATGGAGCAGGCTTGAATGTATATATATGCGAGGAGGAGCGGAGAGATCGCGGGGAAAATAATCTTGAAATTTTGAATTATTTTAATTTTGTTGCGGGGGGAGCAGTTTTCTTAAGATATATAATTTGATGGTGATGGGGATGAACATAATAATATTCTCTTATAATTTTAGAAAACTCTAGTTATGATATTCTTATAATATGACAATTTAAAAAGAGAATATTAATTGGGCAATTGGAATTATTCTAGTTCAAGAGATGAATTATTCTTATAATTTGATGACGATGACGATGAGCAATTTTGACCTTGATTTTTTTTTAACAATTTGAAATATTATTTATTTATTCATGCATCACTTAAACAATAAAAAAAATATCATAAACACTGGAAGATAAAGTTCATTGGATATGTAATTTTTACTCTTTTGCACGCAGTCTATGCTCCTTCTTTTTCCCCGAATCGCTAATGATTTTGTTCTTTGGGCATTCTAATATTCAGATAATGAATAATGAATTTAACAGAAAAATAGTTTATACCATCAGCATCAGAGGTATACAAAATATCCGTGTGATACTAATACTTAATTTGCTGTTTTTTATTTCAGATCCATAAACAAAATACATGCAGGTTGGGAAGAAAAACTAAATCTTTGCCCTAAGTACACCATATCTGCCTAACACATGCATAAAGGGTCTCTTTAATTTTTCTTTTATTACAAATGGCAAAGAAAAAGCGATAGCTCTCACACGAACGAACGCAACTAACTTGTGATCACGTGTGATTATGATAATCAATGATGCCATTTTTATAATTTAAATTTTAATATCAAATTCTTCTCCCCCTGAAATTAACATTAGAGTATTAATTAATAAGTTTCAAGTAAGTGTTAGTGAAGAAGCCAAGGAAAATCGTTGTTTGAATTACATTTGTTTTTAAATAAAAAGGAGATATTCTCATGATAGTTAAAAATTGCATGATTGATTGAAGAGATGAGAAACATATATGGGGGTGCATTGATGGGGGCAATGCAGAGAGAGAGAGAAAAAATCAAAGATAGTGGGGAATTAGGTAAATATGTTTTGGATGCTTTTATTGACTTCGGAGTTCTAGTTCTGCTTTTAGGACTATCGCCACGATCCTTAGCCTGCCAGCCAGCCAGTGGTGGATCACCAAAATGGAACCACGAGCTGCCCCCTTTTTGCTCCCTTTTTGACCTTCACACCTTCTAATCCTCCATTAATCTCCATTTCATATACCATCACACGCACGGTTATAGAATATTTATCTCTTTTCTTAATGCACATGTATTCTTATATCATGTAACTTCATCTGAAACACGTTCAATTACATATAAATATTTCTTTTAATAAAAATTTAAATTTTAACTTGTCAAATTATGAAAAATTAAATAGAAAAAATTAATCTTTTATAATATAATGAATTAATGATTAAATTCTTATTAAGATAAATTTTAATCGGCTGCTATTTCAACGAGACTTCTTCTTTCAGATTTGAATATTTTTAATTTTAAGATGTTTTATTTCATTTTACAAATAATAGCTAAACATGTTAATTTTACCAAAAAGAAAATAAATTTTACGTGTTTGTTGAGTGTTGACGGGTCATCTTTAAGTGGCTTTTTCTGATGGAAGTCAAATTACCCTCAAAATAAACAAAGCCACAATTTGCACATGTTCGGTCCCGTCAATTTTTTTAAAAAAATAACCGAAATGGGACTGCCACTTAATTCTCCGACTTTTCTTGTTCCTTCTTCTAAGGCCATGAACTATGAAAGATATTTCTTATAATATCTATCTATTTCATTTTCAAATTTTAGTGATTAGCTATTTTAATAAATTATAAGACCCTCTGCTCTATAATTTTAAATCTAATTGTTTACCTGATATCTTCATAATTATATATTTTTATCTTTTAAATTGAGGTGACTTCAATATATTTAAATTCAATACTTTTTTATTAATTTTTATTTCACCCTAAAGCCCGAAATGCCTATAAATGAGAATAAGTGAAAGATAAGTCAATTTCTTTTCTTGTCCCTCTTGCTTTAGATAACATATTCGAGATATTGGTGGAAAAAAATCCCTCCTCTGATTTATTTTTGGAAAATAAAAGATTGGGGTTTTGTTTCGCAAGACTATGAATATCTTATGATTTAAAGTAAAAGGGTTGTCACGCAATTTAATTAGACTTTTTGTAAAATTAGTGTAATTTAGTTAAAAAATACGACCACGTACGTCTGTGATTTACTTTGGACGGAAGCCGCAGTGTTAAATTCTTAATCATATTCATTTAATGGCCGGTGGCGTAACGAAATCGTACTAATTTAACAAAAAAGATGAGCTTTTTAAATTGACGGCAAACGTTGGGATTCCGTAATAAAATTTGAAAAAGCAATGCATGGATTGAAAGTTCATATCCTTTTATCTTCATAACGTTATAAACTAATTGGATGAAATTTGAGATAAAATATATTACTGAGACACTTTAAACTCCATGGCAAAAGAACAAGACATTTTAACTAAATTACATAAATTTTGAGAAAGTTATTATACTGAGTTTATATCTTTACATCATTTAAAAAAAAAATCACAACATTTACAAATTAACACACAATCAGCCATCATATTTACATTTCATGTGATTGTATGATAGCCTCAAATTCAAAATTTTAAAAGGATTTACAGCTTAAACTTCAATTTAATTTTTTTTTAAAATAGCCATATTTATAAAAAAAATATAATTTATAATTTAAAATTATAATTTTAAATAAACTCACGAGAATAGTTGTAGAACAATAGAAGAGTTTATAGATCATTTAATTATCATGTTACCCTATTTTTTTTATTATCTTTCATATTTTCTCTCTTCTCTCGTCTTTGCTCTTATTTGCAATCGCCATTGCTCCTCTGTCATTTTTCTCGATGTCGTCGTTGGTCACGCTCCTCCCTTCAGATAAAGAAATCACCACTAGTTGTTGATCGATAATGTAGAACTAGGAGAAGTGGACAAGAGAGGATGATGAAGGAGAGGAGTTAGCGTCAGCATCGGGGCTCACCAGTGTCAGCGTTATTGTGGCAAAAGATAATATTAATTGTCGGTGGCATAGAGAAAATTGGAGAGAGAATAGGGAAAAAAGGGATTTTTTTTTTATAAAATTATATCATTTATAATAATTTATCAATAACAAAAATAATTCTGTTAATAACTATTTAAATATTTATTTATTCATAACCTTTTTAGAGAATCATTTTTTTCCTATAAGCTCTTTTCTATATAATCATTTTTTCTAAAAATATTTTTCTAAAAATTTATCCAAATGGACCCTATAACAAAAAAAAAAACTTATTTTAAGGGTATATTTAGATGGAGAAAAAAATAAAAGAAAAATATAGTATAAAGTATTAACAAGAATTTTTTTTTAAATAATAAGGAAAAACTTGCTATTTTTTAGAGTCTTCACTCCTTATATTTTTTTCTTCCTATAACAACATAAAGGTAAGAATCACAAAAAACTTATAGGAACAGTCTATTAAAAAAACTTCTAGAAACATGGTTATATTGATAATAAAACCAGAAATATAATTGTATATATGAGTTGGAAACAAGAAGCCTACTCGCAAAATTCAAACAATCATTTTTGTTGCATTAGGCGATTCCGTTGTGTCACGGACTCTGATCTTCCTTTATGCATGTATCTATTATTTTTGTTCCTAATATCTAATTTATTTAATTAAAATAAAAAATTAATTAAATTAATTAATATAATATTTTTTAAAAAATATTATAATCATTTTTAACTTATTTTCTCTTTCTCATACTTAATTTTTGTTGAGAAATATTAATTGAAATAATTTAAAAAATAATAAATAAATATTGTATTAAAATTAATATTAACTATATAATTAGATTATGTAGTAAGGGGAAAAAATATTATATAGTAACATGTAAGGAGTCAAAGAATAAATAGTGCATGTGTCTGTTTAAAGCCTATCCAATCCAGCTCAACATTTGGAAAACAAACTTCCCTAAATAATCCCACAGGAATAAAACAAAGCCTTTTTTTTGTTAAATAAAAAAGACGAGGAGAAGTCAGTCAACCCCCATGAGGCATTGGCACAACCCGACAGACACCTTCACTGTTCATTCCTAAATCTACCTACCATCTTTGACTTCTGTTGACATTCCAGTTGGCCCTATATATACAAAAGAAATCACATTCCCCCCTCTAAATACTATGACTTATTTTCAAAACTTGAGAGGGAAAATGGAATTCAGAATAAAAGAGTATAATTCGGCATTCGTTCCCCTAGTTCCCTTTCAACTTTCAGGCTATACATTCTGGCTTTTATGACTACCATGGATTTCATTCATTACTTCCTGTGGATTTCAAGTTTGCTTTACTCGCCTGTGGTTTGCTACAAGTGTTCCGCTTCAGTCCCTTTTATTACTTCTTTTCACTCTGTTTGCGTTTGCTTTTTAGTTTGGGTTGTAAGTTTTTATTTGGATGTTAATATTAAATCTCCTTTTGATGAAAAAATAGGAAACAACTCACTGCGGCTAGTAGTTCAAAACAAATTGCTATTAGTTATTTTCATTTTTATTCATCTTGCTCTATCCATTTCACAACATGTATTCTGAAAAAAAAAATAATAAAAATCTAATCCATTTGTCTTAAAGATGGATCATCATGACATAACTTCTTGAAGCCTCTTCAAAAGGTGGGCTAAATAGCCCAGTAGCTATATAATTCACACCACGATTTTTGTAATTGTTCAAAAAACTAAATTGATAAGCTATAACAAACTGTCTAACAAAAGTATAATTTTTTATAATATAATAAATCAATATTTAAATTTTTATTAAAAAATATATCGATAATTAATATCTCGAATAAATTATCTTTAAGGTTAGCAAAAAAGTTGATAGCAGCCCCAAGAAAATAAGAAGAGATATATAATATCATTAAGATGTGTCACTTATTTGGACAAGGAATGGCTCTCGGTATTATTAAATCTAACGGATATTTTCTTTTTAAAATAATTAAGAAAATCTTAATTTTAAGTCAATATGTAATTAAACCCAATTAATTAAGTGGCAAGAGGTGCTAGGTGCAGACCCCAACATATGGTTATGTTAAAGCAAAAGAAGCTGACTTGATTAGTTTACAAGTTATAAACAATAAAATTCACTTAAATATTGGGTAACGTAGAGAGCAAGGTATATAATTTTGAATAATTGTTACAGATTTCAATCTCTTCAATGCTCATCCATACAGATTTTGATGTTATCCAGCAGACGCACACATCGTATTAATTAAGGTATTAAGATATCGACTATATGACCCTCGTCCTTAGGAATCCCCAATGGGTCCTGATATCTTGAACAAACTAATGAGATAAATACTAAAAGGCTGTGGTTGACTTTTTCGCTATCTCTTTTATTTTCTGCTAGGGAAAGTCAAAACCAAAAAGAAATCATGAGTCATATGGTATTAATTTATGGTGGTGACGAAGTAAAATTCCAACAAACAAGTAGAACGAGGAGGGATTCATGTATATCTGCGTAGAATTAGCTGCCCGTGATACTTTGGAAC
This sequence comes from Leucaena leucocephala, assembly GCA_037074615.1. NCBI lineage: Eukaryota > Viridiplantae > Streptophyta > Magnoliopsida > Fabales > Fabaceae > Leucaena > Leucaena leucocephala. The sequence continues at coordinate 16,865,644 of CM073562.1, forward strand.
ACTTTTTGCGCAAATTTAATTTCTGGTTGAGCTGCTTTTCTCCCCCTGAAAGGCCCCGAGATATTTTTTATCCTTTGAGAAAAAGACATGGATATATTAATTTCTCAACCTGTCTCATCAAGCACTTTAGCAATGGCCAATGGGATTCATTGATTTTTTTTACGCAAAATTTGAAAAGAGGATTAAATTGACCACAATATAAATATATAGTAAAATCTCTCAATTACTTGAAATTATAATAAAATAATATTTTTTAAAAAATAAATATATTATAAATACTTATATATATTGTTCTTTTGTCAAAAGAGATTATTGATTTTATTCCAAAAAACTATATCCACTTTTTTACTATCACATGAGGAGAGAATGGACCCACTTTTTTTCCTAATAAGAGAGGGCCAGAACACTTAAAATAAAATCAACTAGACTGCTAGAGGATTAATCCTAAACATTCCTTGATCATAAATATCTTTAAATATTGAGGATAATTATATAATACCATTGTATTACTTAAATTATCATTTGATAACGTATGTATAATTTCATTTTATTTTTTAGATATATGATGTGTCTTTAATTTTTAAGATAGTTTCATAAGGTTATTTATATGAGATATTAATAAGTTATACTTGTCATTTTTAAAGTTCAATAACATATCTACTATATTCTTAACACTAAATTTAAGAATAATTTTCTTGAATTTCATATTTAAAACTAATTTTAATCTTGTATAGATTACTTACTATTCAACTTCAATGATACTATATATACTGAGCATATTTGTAAATCCTATAATCTAACTTCCTGTCTGATCTAAAATAGCTCCTCTACATGCTTCTTTAGTGTGAATTGCAATAAGAACACCATCCATATTTAATTTTATTTATCCTAAAAGGGGAATTACCAATCAGCTGGAATTAATGAGATGAAATTACTAGTTAAATTTTTCATTTAAACTTATACAAAATTTTTCTATGTTTATATTGTTACCAAATAATGATTTAATAGTTTCAAAAACTATTATCAAATATTGTTTGATTCCTCTTGTTCTAAACTCCCATATTAATCACCAATTAAAAGTATCGTTAATCCCCAACTCAGTTTCATAGAAAACCCAGATTGGACTCACTGTTCCATCGTTGGGACCAGTGAATAACTTTGGGCCATCTATTGCTTGAACACTTCAGCTCCACCTATGTCCAACATAAACCAATCGGTGTCGTTTTATCATTTGGCGTAGTGGACTGGACGAGCAGAGGACGGAAGCCGTATGGAGAAAAAGAAGGCGGCGGCCTTATACTTCAAAAGGCATATTAATGTTATGTGTGATTCAGATCGCAGAATGGCGGTGAGTGAAGATATCAGTGACACATAAATGCGTTAAATAGACACGTCATGCCCTTCAATCAAACACACTAATTGCTTACCAGTTACCACTGAGCCTTACACCAACTTATAGGAGTTATTGCAGCATAGGTGATAAGGTCACAGTCCATACGGGACCTACTATGACAGATCCGAATTAATCTAATTTATAATTTCTTTAGAGGTTGGCCTAATCGATACCGGGTGTTCACATGCAAAAAAAAAAAACAAAAAAGGAACACTAATGGCTTACTGGCTGCACTGGCTGCACTGGCCGACACTGCTCTCCGACGATGCTTCCACTATTTGTTTTGCGCAATATTTATGTGCGTGTAACATATCTTGCAGTTGAGTTGTAACGTAATTGGCCATAGAAATTCATGCAAAAGCCAAAAGGTAATAGAAATGACAATACAAAATGAAAGGATAATTAAACTGCAATATGTGATAATCAAGCAACAATTTCCATTCTGTAGAACTTTGATTGCCTTTTTGTTGCCTTACGCCATACCACACAGTGCTTGAATCTGCAGACGGATTACTTCTAAGCTGATGAAGAAAATAAGCACGCAATATCTCATTATTGGAAGCAAAAATAACAAGCATTTCCTTCTAACCGGAGAAAAAAAAAAAAACTGGAGGCGGACTAAAAATTGCATAAATATATAGCTAGCTTATTGCAACGCAGCAATCCTACAGAACTTGCAAGAATTAGTCCCAGTGAAACTCATACTATTGGAGGCACTACTCATGTTATAACTATAGGACTTCTCACCCTGTGAACACCATCCTTCCAAACCAAACCTCCAAACTCAGGACCAGGTTGCTTAGATCTTCTAGTGAAGGTAACCTTGTAAGACAGTTTTTGGTTCTTTCTAAAATGCAAGACATCAGGCTCAACTTTAACAGAAGCACCCTTGAATGGTGAAACCATTACATGGTATTTGGAGTTAGGAGGGCCAACATTTGTGACAGTTCTGTGAACACTCAGAGCTGAAATGGCTTTTCTCTCTGGAAACACAACTGAAATAGCAGGGTAATTTAAGTCCCCTGGAGTTGCAAGAGAGTGCCCACAAGTTCTGTTTGAGTATTTAGCAAAAACTTTCAACTGGGTCCGAGTTAACTTCTGTGTGCATAAGAAGTCAAAGTAATCTTGTGGCTCAATGTCATAGATCAAACCGGGGTCAAGAGCTTTTCTGGGGTTGATGTGTCCAGCACCATGATCAAATGGGGATGAAGATTCAGCCGATGACGCATCTTTTAGAGGGTTAAGAGTGTTGTCATGAACATAAGCTGTGGTCATGAGTGCAGATTTTATAGCAGCTGGGCTCCATTCTGGGTGCTTTGCCTTGAGCAAAGCTGCAACACCACTTACATGTGGGCATGACATGGAAGTTCCAGAGAGTATGTTGAACTTAACTCTCCTGCGATCGGTGGCCAAACTTGAGGGTCCGATGAGCCCACTCCAAGCAGCAAGAATGTTCACACCAGGAGCAACCATATCAGGTTTCAGAATCTGAAGGGTAAGAAGATTAGGCCCTCTGGATGAGAATGCTGCCACAACAGGAGATGGCCTAATCCCCAATCTTGTTCCAAGAAACTGAAGATTCGCAGTAGCCTTCTTGCTTGTCAAGACATAATGCTTCAGCTCCTTACCTTCTTTCTCTCCAACAGCAAGTGCAGGAAGAAGATGACAATCTGCAACAAGTTCTTCTCCATTAGTTGCAGTATTTGTAAGAATCATTCCAACTCCCCCTGCTTTTTTCACCACCTGGCCCTTCTGAACTCTAGGGCTAATTCCTCTGTCACAAATCACAATTTTCCCTGAAACCTGTTTGGGATCTAAGGTTCCTTCCAAACACAAAGATCTAGGGTCAAGACTGCTTGAGTTACTGGTTCCCATGTAAACCAAAGGGTATTGGTTCTTAGTGGAGAGCATTTTCTTTCCTCTATAGAGTGAAACTCCAGTCATTCTTCTACCATTTCCAAGCTTCACTTTAGCAGGGAAATCTCTATCCATTGTGCTTGCTCCAACCGTGGCAATCCAAGGAGACACATTTGTGAGACTTACAGGATCAGGCCCTGCATTTCCTGCAGAACAAGAAACAAAAACACCCATCTCCATAGCCCCAAATGCAGCAACAGATAAACTATCACGGTAATAAGATGAAACTCCACCACCCAAAGAAATTGACAAAACACCAACCCCATCAGATACAGCCTTATCAACAGCAGATAGAATATCTGAACTAAAACACCCACCAACCCAACACACTTTATAAGCGGCAATTCTAGCTCCTGGAGCCATCCCTCTTGCTGTGCCAGAAGCATAGCCTAAGAGATTAGCTCCATGAACCGGAGACCCAGCTACTGTGGCCGCAGTGTGGGTCCCATGACCATCTTGGTCTCTTGGTGATTTGAACTCGCTTTGCTCGTTGATTTTACCCATTGCAGCTTCATAGCCACGGTAGAATGCTCTCGCTCCCACAATTTTTCTGTTACAGTGACGCTTTGTGAATCCTCGTCCAGTTTCGCAGGTTCCTTTCCAGTGAGGAGGTACGGGTCTCATACCTGTGTCGTTGAAGCTCTCGCTCTCCGGCCAAATCCCAGTGTCTAAGACCCCAACAACGACGTCATGGTCAGCCGTCATCTGCGACCAAAGGTTCGTGCTTTGTGCTGGTTCGAGCCCTAAGAACATGGGGCTTCGTGTGGTGTGAAGCTCATACTTGGTTTCTGGGAAAATGGCGAGAACCCCATCGTCTTCTTCTAGCCTCTGAGCTTCTTCTTCGCTCAGTTTAGCCGCGACGCCATGGAAAGCAGCCTGGTAGCTGTAGATGATTCTCTCCTGGTCGTCATTTTCAGCTTGGAGGGAATTACTCAGTACTGATTTTACCTTGGAGTAGTACCATTCGCGGTGGTTGGGAAAGGCCCGAGGCATTGCAGATTTATCCATTTGGATTATGTAAGTTTTCTTGGCAGCAGTCTGGGCATGTGAAGGGAAGGCGAGAGTGAAGAGAATGCAGGAGATTAGAAGGAAGCCCATTCTGGTAATGGGGGTGTCAGCCATTGTTGAGGCCAGAGAGAAGTGCAAGCTCGAGATGCAGGAAATGGAAGAGGAGGAAGTAGCCTACTTCAAGTAGGAGGCGTTTAGATAGATGAAAGAGAATAATAAAAGAAAGGAGGTTGTTTCGTGAATAGGGAGAGTGTAAGTGGAGGGTCAAACAAGCAACGCAGTGACTGGTGGCAGAAGTTAATATGCATATGCTTCTCTGACAACTACCACCCTGTCTTTCATCTTTCTGTCTTCATGGCACTTCATATGGGCAGTAATTGCAGTTTTATGATCTTTTAGGTTTTAGCCTTTATCCTTTTTTCATTGTTTTTAAATATCGTTTTTTTCTTTTTCCTTTTTTGCCAGAAACCTTTTAAGAGCGTTTAGTCGATATCAAAATTAATACCCACGCTTAATATTAATATCAAGTAGACTAATGCTCTTAAATACACAAGATATTTTTATTTCTCATTATTTAATACATATAATATAATATAATATAATATAATACTGACGTCTAGGCACCCCATTTATAATTATTAAAATATGACTCGTTCGTCTAACTTTGTAATATTGTCATATGTGGGCATAATTACTACATCAATTAAAACAACCACAGTCAGGACTCAGGACCTTCGTCACAAATTGAACTTAACTAAATATTTAAAAAACTCGATTAAATATTAACTGTGTTAAGCTTTTTAGTTTTATATTGTGTTATTCTTCACTTATAAATAAAATGATTTATTATATATTTTATAGATATTCTCTTAAAAACATAAGTTGATTTAAGAGATTAAACATAAAATGAACAATACGAGTGTGACTTAATTATTATTTTATTTGATCTTTTAATTAAGTGATGAGAATTTAAATACTATTTTTTCGTATAAAAATATGTTATATTTATTCTTAAATAGAGACTCTATAGTAGAATAATTAATGGCTGCTAACTTTATATTAAAAAGATATAGAGAAATTAAACATTAAATGTCACATAATGATTGCAGTGACACTGCATATGAGCACTGATTGATATGGGGCAAGGTAACCGGCCATTAAACCGGTGGAATCAATAATTCAATGGTTAATAGTTCGTTCAATTGAAATGCTAAAAAAATAATATTTAATTAATATGTATATAGATATGTATTCATATATAATGCTAAAAAATAGTATTTAAATAAAAATATTAATCTATAAATAAATAAAATATTTCAACATAAATCATATATAATTAAATAAAATAGAGTTATTAAAATATAAATTTGAAAAACTACTGTAACTTTATTTTAGGTTTAACCACAGGAGGAAAAAATAAAATTCAATCCGGTTCCGGTGGATCTGTATAATACTGTTGACTAAATTGAGTAAGAGAGTTCACCAGATCACTGTTCCTAGTCTCACCCATTGGGTTGAGTTTGAACAGCATGAAGTCTTACATCACCTACAATTTTACCCTTCACCGTTGAGCTTGCATAGCGATACGCCAAAATATAAAACATGTTATCATTTAAAATTATTTAAAATATATTTAATTTATATAAAATATTATTTTATTATAATTTTAATTATAATATTTAAAAAAATATTTTAATTTTTAAATATATAAATTTATATTTAAAAATATTAACTGTTCATCCTATCTAATATTAATATTATTTAAAAAAAAATTTATCTTAATTTTTTGAATCTAATTTTTTTAAAAAATTATTATATTAAATATATATATTTTTGTTACGAAATGCTTAAATATTCATTAAATATTATAAAGCCTACATATCTTGCGGTACCTGCATTATGTTATAAAATCCTTCATTTTCATTTCATAACATGCGAGCTTCGAATGGTTCATCTTTCGATTAATCATTGAAGGTCAACAGAGAAAAACTGTGGATGAGATGAATCATTCGCAGACACCATCATTCTCTTGATAATCTCGACAAGTCCTTGTTATATATATATATATATATATATATATATATATATATATATATATCAACGAAAGCAAAGGCCGTCGCATTCTTTTACATAAATATTAAAAAGAGTGGCTTTAGAAAAAGATATTGTTTGCACTGTCACATATTATTGCATTTTTTATTATTAAATAAAACTAAAAGAAAAAACACTCACGCGTCAGAGAGAAACTTCAAAGATTCTTTTATGATGCGATTGTCCCGTACGTTAAATAATTGAAACAACATTTCCCAAATCACACACATATATATATAGTTAAATAAATTAAAAATACTATGAGTAAAATTATAAAATTAAAAAAATTATAAATAAAATTATATTATATATTTTGATATTTATCAAATATAAAAAATAAAATTAAAATATTTCGTGTTTTTTATCCTAAAAAAAGTTTATAGAGATTCTTTTATTTTTTTTATTCCACAACACATTTATGATCTTAGTTAAAAAATTTCCTAACAAAACCAAATCCAAAGTTGATAGAAGCCAATAAGCCATATTGCTTGATTCTTTATTTTGTTACAATTATTTGGTACAAGAGATAAAGTAGTACTATTATTCATGTTTATCCAAATAAATGAGCATAATTTCCACTCCGATAAAAGAGAAATATGGACTGCGTTTTTAATGACGGACCTGAAAAGGCAAAGATAAAGTAGATTGATGAATGTCCTTTAAATTTTTAATTAAATTAATTTATATCTTCTTTGGGGAAGGCACCCATTTTGATCCACCAAAATAAATGCTAATTATTCATGATTGATGCTTTCTGTATTGAACTTAAGAGGTTAGCTATCTTAGTCAGAATTTGCCCATTCTACTACTTATCTATATGACCCAAGTTACTATCTTCTCAAAGGAATTGTTACATCGTCTTATTTGATTTTTCATAACATCTATATTTTTTTATATCATGAAATTCATTTTCCATACTACCCGTTTAGTCACAGACTCACAGTTAAGAAAAGATTATTATTCTTTTTTTTTTTTTGTAAAAAAGAAAAGATAATTCTTCTTCTTCATCAGATGATAATAATATGGATTACAAAAATCTATTAACAATTGTATAAAATTATAAGAATATGATAAAAAGAAAGAACAGTAGATAAATTTGATTAAAATCACATGAAATTATAAAGATTTCATAAAAGATTTAATTAAAAATTAGATACAATTATGTGCACTTGTAAATTAATTTTCCTAAAAATGGGTATAGAGATAAAACGGTGTTGGGTTCAGACTTCGAAGATAAAGGGTCAAGTTTGATTTTTTTTTAATATAATTTTTTTTTTAAAAAAATAAACTTACTTACGATTTCAAGACAGGACGAAGTCTCTCTCTTCTCTAAACGATATTATTATCGAGTAGGGTAAACCATCTATTAACTTTACGTATAAATTTAAATATTTAAAAATTAAAATATTTTTTTAAATATTATAATTAAAATTATAATAAAATAATCCTCCTTTAAACGATTAATTGCAATTTCGTAAAGGAAATCAGTCCCTCAATAATGTCGGCTTTTCCGGAAAAAAAGGGCTTAAGGAACAAAAAGTGTTTGGATCCCAAAAACGAAACAGTTGGTGACATTTAATTGGGTCATAAAGAGGCCTCAACGAATCAAAGTGTTCTTTCTATCCCAACATTTATGACCCTCCCACACTCCCCTCAAAGTTTCTTCCTACCTATCTGTTGAGATTTCAATCACACTTTAGAAAACATTATCATTTTTAAATATTTAAATTTATATTTAAAAATAATTAATAATCTATCTTATCTAATATTAGTATTATTTATAAAAAAATAAGATTTTCTTACTCTTAAATCATAGATAAATATAACCCATTCAAAAATTTATGTATATACAAAATAATTATTTTAAAGAAAATAAAAGAATTAATAATGATCTTATTTTAAAAATGGTACAATTATGTATGGGTTGCATGTGTTTGATATATCATCTCAATTGTTCCTGTTTTGTGTCTAAAGTTCTTAGTAACCTTCTCATACATCCGGCCAACACTTCTGTTGATTGTTTGAATCATTTTGAGAAGAGAACGCTGAAAATTTCAAAACATACATTGTAAATGGAAAGGGACCCCTTAGACCTTTGGGGGGTTTATTCATGCAGAATGGTAATAAATGTTTTATAAAAGCCCCTTCTCAAAGGAACGTTAAAGAAAGAAAGCCTTGGTAATTTGGGACAATGCATTCGTTAGCATGACTAGATTTTGCAGGCTTCTCTTCTTGTTTATTGTTTATTGTACTTCTCTAATGAGAAGAAACCTTAAGATTTCGAGACTAGATATACAGACATTCAACTCATACAGGAGTCTCTTCTTCTCACCACATGTCATCTCCGAGGACCTCCACATCTCTTCCTTAGGTCATACCCAGAGAGAATCATTTTGAGAAGGAAAGTCACTTGATTTTTTTTAATCAAAACCTACGGAATTTGTTGTACAAAAAAAGTTTAAATAAATTTAGCATCAATATCTTACCAAAGCCAAATCACAGTCTTAAAATTTAGATAACACTTATAGGAGACTTACGAGATCGCCTATCAAATGATCAGTGAGAATCGAACTTGTATCCTTATGAGATACAAACTTATTTTTTATTATCTGTATTAACTCTCATTGGCAAAAAAAATTTTTTTGTTATCCACCCAATTCACCGGAGTTTTGCCTCTACTATATCCAGACCTAGCTATGGTGGGTGAGTTTCCTAACAGGAATTTTCTACATACGCCAAAGTTTAAATTTAAGATCTTATTTAAGTAATATCGAGTCGCTTACTACTTAGACTAATCTCTTATAGTTGACAGAATTTGTTGTTGATGAAGGCACAGGTTATCACCGGACTATGCAGCAAGCATCCAATGATGTGGTAAATGGGCTATTTGGGCCAAGAGCCCAAGAGCCTTTGCAGACATATGAAATTGGGTTGGATCACTTGATCCACGTGTCTTTAATGGACTCCTGTTCAACACACAGGCATGGAAGAGATTTTAAGTTAGAGTGAAAACCAAGCAATAATGCATAAAATCAAACACTTTCCTGTGTTGTATAAAAAAAAAAAAAAAAAACTTTCCTGCGTGTCCTCGTGAGACGGAGAACTCGTAGCAGAAACCGAATCAACCCGTGAATGATTACAGTATATGTAGCAAGATGATGGCAAATCAAATCATCCCCTTCTTCGCCTGCTTCCATTTTGTCTTCAAGAATCTTTCTTTTTCTCCTTTGTTCCCTCCACTCACCACCAAAATTCATTACCACAACAACAAAAAAATCACCTTTCACACACTTATAGTAGACACGCGTCATATTACCTAACTCTAAACTTTGTTTATCAAATTATTTAGTCTCTCATTGTCACACAGAGAAAAGAAAAAAGAACAGCAAAAGATCTCAAGCATCATGGGAAGGCTATGGTGCTTCTGTTTCCTTCTCACAGTGCTTCGTCTCTTAATACACACTATCTGTAAGCGTGAGCAAGTTTTAACCCCACCATTACCGATTCTTCCACTTCCCACATATTCTCAGCTAAAATGGCATCATAGAGAGATCATAATGTTCCTCCATTGCGGTGTCAACACCTTCAGTGACAGAGAAAGGGGAAACGGTAAATCACAACCCTTCCGATCTCGACGCCGGGCAATGGGCCGCCGTGGCCGCAGACGCCGGAGTGTCGTTGATGATACTCACCGCGAAACACCATATGGGTTTTGCCTGTGGCCTTCCAAGTACACTGAGCACTCGGTTGTGAAAAGTCCATGGAAAGAAGGAAAAGGCGATGTATGTTGTGAAGGAGTTTGTGAATGCGGCTTCAGCAAAAGGCATCGATGGGGGACTTTATCTTTCTCCCTGGGATCGCCATGACAAAAGATATGGAAATGATTTGAATTACAATGAATACTATTTGGCTCAGCTCCAAGAGCTCCTTCACTGTATTATTTATTATTCTTCTTCTTTCTCTTCACTGCGTGCATGCCACCACAGTTCTTCATTACCTAAGTTCCATTCAACTCCTGGTCCCCAGAAAAAGATATTTCTCTTGGCGAGAGGGGGGGGGGGGAATCTGAAATACAAAAAAATGGGATTGATCATGTCTAAGGTTTTAAAACCCAAATTAGGCATTGAATGAGTGAAAGTATAGGTTTATAATTTATTTATTGGTCTCACTGATGTAGAACTAATGATATTAAAAGTAGTGGAATGTTATGATCAAAGTAGCTGAAAATGTGGGCACTAACTTTCTAGCAGCTCCACAGTACTTCACTTGTCCTCTTGAAGGAGAGAGACCCAGCGTGAGCAGCCCTTTCTGGGGCCTGTTCTTGCCAAAAAACTGGCCTATTGGGTAGGAGAGTCCTCTGTATTATTTATAATGCACAAGCTTCCTGATGATGCAGGACTCATAACAACGAATGCAGATTTATCTACGTTTGCATATTGCAGATATGGAGGAGTTCGGGAGATATGGTTCGATGGAGCGAAGGATCCGAAGACAGAGAATGTGATATATTACTTCCCAGAGTGGTTCTCAATAGTGAGAGAGTTGCAGAGCTCCATTAACATATTCTCTGATGCAGGTCCTGACGTTAGGTGAGTGGATAATGAGAAAGGCTATGCCAAACACTTGTTGGTCCTTCATTAACAGAAGCTCTCTCTCCATTGGCAGTCCCAACATCACTGAGTAAGTCCACTTTCATTTCCCACTACAACATGTGAATTTAACACTGAAGTTTCAGTACTTTTACAAAACAAAGTGCACTTGCTTTTTGGTGTAATGTGTTTCTAACTTGCTCCTGTCCTGAGTTATGCACTTTCGCATTCAATTTCATGATCAATAAATAGCATATAAGCATTGAAGTAAGTGAAGGAGGAGAAAGAAAAGTCATACTTTTCAGCTGTTTAAAAGCAAAAGGGTTTAGTGTGGGGTTACCAGTGTTGGTTGTCATTTAGCTGGATTTCATATTATAGGGTAACCTGGCATGTGATCTGAAAAGCTTTAGTGCTTTGATTGCTTTTTTCACCTACTTTAAGAATTAAGGTACATGCTTGACACTTTGTATTTAAAATAAACACTTATGTAGTAAAAACTCGCTAATGTGAATGTGGCCTTGAGATATTTAGTGCTTGAGAACAACAAACATTGATGTTCCCAAACACCCCCCCCCACCCTTCAATGACAACATGTTGATACTGATAAGACATCTCAACATGCGCCTGAATTTTGAATACAATTAATATGGATAGTTTAAAAATATTTTTTTATATTATCAATTAGTATCTGGCATTTTTTTAGATCCTATTATTAAGTATCTAAATAAATGATTACTACAATTTTAAAGTTTGTAGCCGCTATCTCAACACAGATGTCTTTTTTTAGATTTGAACTCGAGATCTAAATGATCTTGTTTGGGAAATATTTTATCGTGTATCATATGTAACCGGACTATGCTGAGTCCAATTGGACTGGTACATATTGGGTTGGGCCGGACACATCGCATGATGGTAGATGGGCCTGGCCTATTAATAAACTCGAAATCTGATCCTTCATTGCTTTTCTTGCTGTGCAAGTTTTTTATGGTCTCCTTACGACATTTGATCATAAACGCATCTATCTGAGCGTCGGAGATCCGAGAGGAACAGATTGGGTACCAGCAGAATGTGATATATCAATCAGAAAAGGATGGTTTTGGCACAAATCAGAATCGCCAAGACGACTCTGAACTTCTTGATGTTTACTACGACTCAGCTGGAAGAAACTGTGTATTACTCCTAAATATGCCTCCCGACACAAATGGCCTCATCTCTGACAATGATGTTCACAGGTTAAGAGAGTTTCGCGCCGCTATTAACACAATTTTTCGTAACAAGTTGGCTCGAAACTGCGACATTAGAGTTATCAGCCAAAGAGGGGGAAAGGGTGGTGGTTTTGGCCAAGAAAACATGCTTGATTCAGACCATTTGTGGGCTTACTGGGCTCCTAGTGATGAACAAGAGATGAAGGAAGGAACACTGGATAGTGGGAGGTTGAGGTTCAATGTGGTAAGGATACAAGACGCGATAGGACTTGGTCAGAGGATCCAACGGCATGAAATCTATGTGGATGGTAAGATGATGATCCAAGGGACGACGGTGGGTTATAAGAGGCTCCATAGGGTTGATGGAGGTGAGGTTGAAGCTAATGTTGTGAGGATCAGAATCACAAAGTCAAGAGGATTACCTCTCATTTCTTCTATTGGCCTCCATTTTGATCCTTTTTGGCATTCTAGAATTGGTACAACTTTTAAGATTCAACAACTCATCTTGAGAATAAGAGATGCCTGATTTACTTTATGCTATAGCCTTGTTCTCTCCCTTCTTCTCTGTTTTTGTCTTCTGTAAACCCTTTTTTAACTATATTTTAAATGAAAGGAAAAAGACCTCAAACAATTTTTAACTATAATAATAGCTGGGTTCTTCTACCCCAATTATTAATAAAAAAATTATTTAACTAATTTAAAAAAATTAAATAAAATAAATAATTTAATTATTTATAATAAATATAATATGATGTCTCTAAAATTTTTGATATAAAATTATTAGATTAATATAATATTTAATCTTTTAAATTTATTCTCATTTTTATTTTAATCATTCAGAGTTTTAGGTAAAATGATCTTGTTTCTGGAAACTCAACATATAATGATGACTTGGCTGAAAAATTTGATTGAGGATAAGGGTGACATTTTATTAGCCGCCAGGATTAAAGGTGGATAGATTTTTTTTTAATAAGGCCGAAAAGAGTCTAATTTATGTTTTTTTATAAATGAGAATATATATGGACCCATACTACTCCAGTAGATAAATACGGCAGAAGCTTTTATGCGATTCCTTTCACAGGCAAATTTATTTCTCAGCCACGTGTTGGACTTGGTGCTCCATCTGCATTGAATGCAATTTCTGGAAGTGCTTTACTTCGCCCCCATTTTTATTTGTGTTCAACATGATTGCCATTTCAGGTGCTTTATTTTTTTTAAAGCCACCTGCCATTTTAGGTGTTTGACTGTTATAAGCAGAGACGGCCGTGCTGATTCAAAATTTCTGAGAATAATATAATTGAACCAGAAAATTTCAGGTATGACTAATGAGAAGCATAAGATTAACAAATCCAAAACGAAAATTTCTATTCATAGATCGATCATTTACAACCTAACCTAACTAAGTGACATTAGCAAAAGGATTAATGAAAATGCTTAGCTCATCAAACACTCGCTTGTGTATACGAGTCATCTCTCCCTCTCCAAAGAACGATTTGAAAAGCGTTTTTGTCCCCATTCACTTCTTTTATTACTTTTGAGTGTTGGGTTCCTTGGCCCCTTTTGAACTTTGGTGGCATTCATTTTATAGAAAATGACCCACAAACTCAGAAAAAAAGAAAGAAAAGGATTTCGTGATGCCCCATTTTATTGTTGACCTTCCATACCCACCTCTTTTCACAAACATGCCAAAATCCATCGATATTATCAGTGCCACAAGAGCCAATTGCACAATAAATTATTCCTTATTTCATACAGCATTAATAGCTACATTAAATGCAATCTAAAACCCACACAAAATTGTCAACTTCCTGAGTTTTTGCACTGCTGATTCTGCCGAATAAGAAGAAAGAAAACTGTGACCCCAGATTTTGAAGAGAAGCCCACAGTAGAAAAAAGAAACACTATGGCAGTGCTTTTAACCTTTTACCATATACCTAACCATGCCTTCTCTGCATACGGAAATGATCAGAAAACTTGAAATTGAGGGGGGGGGGGGGGGACAAATTTGAAGAAGGCGACAATATGTAATTATTGTCCTTCTTATTTCTTTTCTTCCTTCTTCTCGTCTTTCTTTTCCTCCTTCTTCTCTTCTTTCTTCTCCTCTTTCTTCTCCTCTTTCTTCTCTTCCTTCGCAGGTCCGACCGATAGGATATCAATCTTCCCCACTTTCTTCAGCTTCTTCACCACTGCCACTGTGTCCATTTGGCCTATCACAGTCAGCTTCTGATCCTTCACATCCGCAGCGATCGAATCCACTCCTAATTGATAAGCCAATAAATAAATAGATCACCAACAAATTAATCAAATTCCATTATTCAAGGCAGAAAATATTGAGTTGTTGAGAGAAGGAGGAGGAGGAACTAGAAGCACCATAGATATCTGCAGCTGCTTCAATTGCCTTCTGCTTCGTCCTATCATCAGTCATAGTCATGACCTTCAACACCACCTTCTGCTACAGATCCAAACACAGCGAGAAAGAAGATGAAAAAGAAGGGTAAAGTGAAATATTCGTGCTTTTTTTTGTGAATGATTCAGATGAATCGGAAGAGACGAATACCTGGGCCATTGAAGGAGGAAAAAGAGATGATGAAGAGGGCAGAGCAGGGGCAGAAGAGTTGAAAATTTTTATTTTCTGGGTGGAAGCGTCTCTCTAAAGCGTGAGGTTTAAGGAGTGGTATTTATTGAAGTGCGTGGAAGTGCGAGATTACATCGAAGTGTGGGACCCATTAAATGTCATTTGGGATAGTTGCTGCAGGGAAATGTTTGAGGTGGCAATAGCTAATGCCGTATGGGCCTGAATATCTTATGGGCTTTCGGATTCGGGCAACGGAACACTGGTCAAAATCCAATGAGGCGGACTTGCATAGCATTCTCTCATAAGAAAATGTAACGTGTAAAGAGTCGAGCGTACTAAAAATAACGAAATGCGGTTCACCTGTGACACATACAATTATTTAATATATATTTAATTTTTAAAAAATATTATTTTATTATAATTTTAATCAATATTTAAAAAAATATTCTAATTATTAAATATTTAAATATATATATAAGGATAATTAATGACTTGATTTACTCGACAATAATATCATTTAAAAAAAATTATCTTATATCTAAATATTTGATAAATTCAATCTTTTTTTTTTAAAATTAAATAAATACAAATATCCAAACAAACAAACTTACATATATATATATATATATATATATTAACCAACGCATTACTTTAAAATCTCTGTGAAATTTATGAATAATTTTTATTATTATCAATTCCAACAGCGCATGCATGAACCTAAAATTTCCTTGACAAGACAAAAAGTAAGCGTGCTTTTGAAATCTACTTTATGAATTAGGCTTTGTCTTCTTCACAACCTGGCAGCGACACATATTATACTCTTCCATTACATTGAATGTTCTGGAAATATTTGTAACTATATATTTTGTCATGCCGTCCCAGAAACCTTTGAAAAACAATATATATATATAATACAAAAGTTTAGTTAAGTCCACTTCTATCACAATTAAATTTATCCTATGAAACATTATCTTTCACATTTTGAGGTTAACCTTAAAAGAAGGGATTTATAAGGTTTTAAGCTCCCTAACTAATAGTTAATTTCTTAGGTATATTTTTCTAACCTCAACTCATGTAATCTAAAATATTAACTATGTTCGATTATAATATAATATAACTAATTATTAATTAATTAAATTATATTCTTTCTATCTTTAATATAATATAAATTTTATTTAATTAATTTAATTAATATTATATATATTTTTTAAAATAACATAATTTTTTAAATTTTTTTTATTTAATTATTATTGAAAAAATTTTAATAGGAATAATTTTAAAAAATTAATTTATATAAAAAATAAATTTTATATTTAAAATAAAATAAAGTATTTAATTAAATTTAATAAAGATGAGGAGTAGAATGATCAATCTCCTGATTATTCAAGGATTCCGATATATCTTGTCTGGCATTGAAAGGATATATCAACATACCTTTAAACAAATCTCATTTTATTTGAGATCATTTTATGGACTCTGTACTTGGCACTCAAAAGCAGGAGAAAAAAAAAATCTAAAGGGAATCTTTGAAGTCCCTACGTTGCGTGTAAAAGCTCTATAAGCGAGGACGACATAATTGAATGTACGGAAGAATAATTTTGAATATCGTCTGACTCAGATCCGTCAGCTGATAAAAAGTTACAGGAAAGCTGGGTTTCCAAACCCCACCTGCTTCCAAAGCTAATGAACCCATTCAATCAAATCGAATTGAATGCTATGGCCCACTCTTGGATTTTTAATTCATTATTATTTTACACCAGTAGAGCAAAATTCAAACCAGCTGCAGGAGAGAGAGCAACTTAGATCATACAACGCCTTTAATTACATCATCACTTAATTAGATCAATGCATAAATGATAGAACTTGCTGCTCTATAATAGAGGTGCACAAGGCTCACATCCTACGCAGCCTTATTTTAGCAAGTGAAGAGATTGTTCTCAGAATAATAAGAATGAATTACATGAGGGTGTTGGAAATATTTTAAAATATTACGAAAGAGTGTGTTAAAGAAAAAAATGTCTTTTTGACATAACTCTTCGTTGTGAAAGGGTATGTTAAAGAAAGAAGAGTTTTTCTAACATAACCCTTCATTGTGAAAGGGTATGTTAAAGAAAGAAGAGTCTTTCTAACATAACTCTTCATCATGAAAGGGTATAACTCTTCATTGTGAAAGGGTATGTTGAAGAAAGAAGAGTCTTTCTAACATAACTCTTGAATATAAGGGACATATGTTTAAAAGACATGTCTCGTGGCTTTCCACAATCTATAAAAAGGGCTTCTTTATGAAGAAGAAGAATACATAGAAAAAAAATACAAAGAAACATATAGACAAAGAGAGTATGATACACCAATCTTCTGATATTACTTTATCTTCCACCAGTTATGTTGCCCTGTATTTTTACAGGAAGAGTTCGCTTAATCCTGGAGAGATCCGCTTCTAAATTTGATGAGGAGCCGTGAAATATCTCTTAAGGACAGTGTCCTCGGACGCGACTCGAACTATAAATTTTGTTATTTTGCAGATTTCGCCTACAATCTTAAGAGATATTACCTGCAAAATTTTGGAAGTCATGAGAGAACCATGGAGATGTTCAAAAGTGTACAACCATAGCGTGGCAAAGGTCCAACGTGAAATCCCTATTCACCCTCCCGATGTTTCTCCAGCAACAAATGGTGTAAAGATCACCGGCAGGCTTGGTCCTTCATTGGTGTTTTCCTGGCCAACGTTGAAAGGGCAAGAGTTGTTGCGGTTGACGAGAGGGAAGCGGCCGCTATAATTGATGATTTTGAGGACGGGCAGGATGTGGTACTCCACTTTGAAGAGGGCCGTGGGTAAATTTGCAAAGGCCTGAAGTGAAAACGGTTATAATGGCAAAACGATTTAAGTGGCGTCATCATCCAGTGGTAGAGGAGAAGAGACACATCCGATGACTAAAGAGATCCTTCCGACGTAACGGTATGGTGACTGAATGGTTGCTCCACTGTGGTACAGACCATAACGCTTCCATCCATAGTTGGGTCATTTATACGGCCTGGTCTCCAGGTATGTATATACAAAACTAATTTTCTATCTGTTGAGATGATATGTGGAGATATTGGTCTCATAGGATTTTATGAAATCAGTGTTATAGATTGATTTCATTAAGGAATGAAGATCAAGTTATTGAAAAATATATTTTAAAAAAAAATATAAATTATAATTCTAATTTAATTAGAATTATTATTGAGAAATTATTGAGATATAATTTGATATTTAAAAGTGTGGGGGTGTCTAAGATGTGAGATACCTTATAAAAATCATGAATGAAAAATTATGTGTCTATTAGCCTCATTTTATAATTATGAAGTATGTTATGATCAAATTAAATGGAGGTTTTATTATTTGTTGTTGACACTAAATTTGATTATTGTCAAAATTTTGTGTGGCTTAAAATAAGTATTATGATATAAGCATGAACATTTGATCATTTATCTATTGGAGAGATAAATATGTTAGCTTTCATGATATTATTATTTATGGATATATATTTATCTTAACATAAATATATATGATGTGGATGACATATTATAATGTTATGCTATTTTAAATTTGAGTTTAAAAGCATGAATTAAATATGTTTTTAGGTGTTAAAATCATAAAGGAATATATCATCTTGAAAAGTATTTCAAATTTTAGTTTTGAGAACTATAGTGTGATTATTCTTTATGATGATAATATATTATTTGAGAGTGTTATTTGCTCAATTTATTTATGCACAAATTATGAGAATTTGGTGCATTAGAATTAATTCTTATGATATAGTATATACTATGTGGAGGATTGAGCATATAAACATAAAAATTTAATCTCATGAGGAGAACGAAAATTTGAGGGGTACCATAATTATTGGTATCATGTATGGTGAAATCCCGTTGTATTAAAATACACGGATGATAGGTGGTGATTTATCTTGAGTTTATTACTCTATAAATTGAGCAAATATAATCACTATCCAAGCAGTGAATATTGAGATGCTCTAATAAGGTTATTGAGATACCTTAAAGGCACTATAAATTATGGTACACATTATAGTAGATTTACCGCTGTATTAGAAGGATACAGTGATGTGAACTGGATCTTAGATTCAGAAGGGTTAAAATCTACTAGTAGTTATGTGTTTATTCTTGGTGATATTGCAGTCACATGGAAATCATCCAAGCAAACAATTCTAACCAAAATAGATTATGAATTTATTGCTTTGGAATTGGCTGGTACTGAGGCTAAGTGGTTGAAAACATTCTAGCAATTATTTTGATGTAAAACCAACACTTAGTGTTGATGAGATGTGTTTGCCAAAAGGCAATTACCTTTGTTGAGAGAACAAAGATGTACAACACTTAGTGTTGATAAATTGTGTTTGCTAAATAGCAATAGCCTTTGTTAAGGATAACAAAGATGTACAACTCTTAATGTTGATTAATTATGTTTGCCAAATGGCAATAACCTTTGTTAAAGAGAACAAAGACGAGTAACACTTATTGTTGATGTGTTATAATTGTAAAATGGCAATAAATATTGTTAAGAGAATAATGGTGCAATCGTTTGAGATACTATGAGAATAAGTATGCTTAAAAATTGTGGAGTTATCTCAATCGATTTTGGTGAGGTCAAAAATAGACCTATCGGATCCGTTAACAAAACCCCTGGGAAGAAAACAATTAAATTGTTGAGACATCGAGGGGAATAGGACTAAAGCCAGTTGATAACGACAGCGATGGCAACCCAACCTTTGTGATTGGTGATCCTATGAAGAAGGTTCAATAGGTAAGAACAAGTCATTTGTTAGTTCTGCTAGCACCAAAAATTATTACTGGTCCTTTTCCTATGGTGTACGAAAAAAGTGCTAAATTGCATAGAGGAGGGTGAGCAAAGCTCTTAATGATTTCAAATCCCACGGGATGGTGTATTATGTGCAAGATACACTTAAAGAAATCACCTATACGAATGAGGGGTGTGAGCCGCTCCTATGAGATCGTGGCGAAATCTCTAGAGCATTAGTTAAAAATAGGACACGCGCATGGCTGCCTAAAGCGCAAAACCGCGAGGTAAACAGTGAAAATGTGGGGATATAATCTGGCTCTTAGTACCTCTGGTATACACCCAAGAAATGCTGGTTCATAGTCCATAGGACCACTGGCATCTCTGTATATCAAGTATTATCAGTCTAGGTCTGGTTCATATTCCAAAAGACCACTGGATACAATGATTATGTCCATTTGTGTAACTCAGTAAATAGTGTTTCTTTAACACATGTGGGGGATTGTTGGAAATATTTTAAAATATTATGAAAGGGTGTGTCAAAGAAAGAAATGTCTTTCTGATATAACTCTTCGTTGTGAAAGGGTATGTTAAAGAAAGAAGAGTTTTTCTACCATAATCCTTCATTGTGAAAGGGTATGTTAAAGAAAGAAGAGTCTTTCTAACATAACTCTTCATCATGAAAGGGTATAACTCTTCATTGTGAAAGGGTATGTTGAAGAAAGAAGAGTCTTTCTAACATAACTCTTGAATCTAAGGGACATATGTTTAAAAGACATGTCTCGTGGCTTTCCACAATATATAAAAAGGGCTTCTTTATGAAGAAGAAGGATACATAGAAAAAAATACAAAGAAACATGTAGACAAAGAGAGTATGATACACCAATCTTCTGAGATTACTTTATCTTCCACTAGTTATGTTGCCCTGTATTTTTACAGGAAGAGTTCGCTTAATCCTGGAGAGATCCGCTTCTAAATTTGATGAGGAGCCGTGAAATATCTCTTAAGGACAGTGTTCTCGGACGCGACTCGAACTATAAATTTTGTTATTTTGCAGATTTCGCTTACAGAGGGTGCAGGCATGGGGGTTTTCATCGCTGAAGAGGGAAGCGAAGGGTTCATCCAAAGAGGCGGCGACAGAGTAGAGGGAAGGAGTGTGGAAGAAGGTGTGGACGCCATTGGAGGCCTCAGATTTGGAGGAGTCGTGGTAGTAATGGTTGAGGATGAAGGTGGGGTACTTGTGCAAGGACGTCGTAAAGTGAGAGAGGGCTCCAGAATAAGGCCATGGCTCAGCGGCTTTGCCAGCTCTCTTGATGGCCCTGAACACCTTCCTCTCCAATTCCACTCCATGACCTCTCACTGTTACCTTCTGTTCTTCTATCTTCACCCACACCTCATCCACTCCTGCACCACTTATCATTGCCATCAATATTTACATCTCATCACTTTAAATACTGTATCGTATTTGTATATCTCATATATACAAGAATTTAAGAGACATGTATTTTGTGTTATAGTGGTAGGTATTAACCACTTGAATGAAGTTATAAACATAATTCAACCTATAAACTCACTCTTACACGAAAGTTTTTATACTATTATGTTACAAATGTTTTTTTTTTTTTATTTGGATGGTCGGAAGTCATTACTTCCCTTCCCCTATTCTTTTATGGGCCGGGCTTTGCTGTTATTGGACATCTGTTGATAGTACTAGTTTGAACATGCATGAGCCTATAATATCGTCCAACTCAGTTCTGGGTTTTAAAAATAAAAATAAAAACAAGATCTGATAGGGGTTAGGTCCAATATAATCGACTATTCTCTCGTAATATAATATAATAAATTAAATTTTAATAAGAAAGGTGTATATATTTAGTACTCCACAATATTTTAAATATGATTATCCAATAGAAGGATACTTATAATTAATAAAAATAAAATCTAGATTTTGAATTTCATGCAAAAACATTGAAGTCAAGAAGCTATAGAATCATTAATCTAGTATTGGCCTTCTCTCTCTGTTTCTGGCGCTTCAAGGTTTGACCTCCACAATAAGAATTAAGTTTCAAAAAACAAAGATAGATCGTTTGGAAAACAAATAATTAAAAGTGAGGCCCATGATGACAAGATTGGTGATGGAAAGGGGTAATTGTTTCTCTTTTACGCTTTCTCTGCGTGAGTGTTCATTTTAGCATAACGAAGGCCCACAGCATTCATGACTGCAAAAAAGTTGATGAGATGGATGGAAGAAGGAAGAGGGTGTTGCAAAGTGCAAAGTACCTTTAAGCTTGAAGAGAGCCTTCTTTAACTTGGAAGCACATCCCTCACAGTCCAGATTTGGAACTCTTACCTCTACCATCTGCATTCATAATTAGATCCCACAGTTAATACCAGAATAACTCATTCATCTCTGGCACACATGATCCCATTTTTTTATACGTGCTTGTGTATGTGTACATCATGGAACACAGATAAAGAAAGAGCAGTGAGGAATGAAGAACTTAATTACGTACCGTCGACATAGTGGAATTAGCTGAGAGAGAGAGAGAGAGAAGAAGAAGAATGGAACAATGAAGAGGCTTATGGTGGCAACAATGGACAGCCTTTGGCTTGGATCAAGGAGAGATATGTGCCTTAAACAAAACCCTCTAAAGCGTCCCTTTATAGAGAGAGGCCTTGGGTTTTGAATCCCCAAAGCGCACAGTACTGTCCATTCACGCGTGGGAGGGAAAAACTGTCACTTGCGCTCTTGCCCATTAATTATCTCCATGTTTTATCTATGCAACTGTTTGAAATGGCGAAGGGCTGAGTCTGTGGGGGAATGATGGAATGCTTAATTAAATGCTAACATACATGCATACATGAGAGTCACTGTCCTTCTCTTTTGTAGTGTTGTTGGGACAGAAATCGAAAGCATTATGTCTCGCAGGTTGTGGCTGTAAACTGTTGTTCATGCTCGTGTAGGACCTTTCGTCCACGCTTTATGCGGCCCCAGGTCCCTCATTAAGCCGTTATGATTGTGTCTCAAGTGCAACTTAATTGGTACAATGGAATATTGTGGGACCTAGCTACTACTAACTAATAATTAAGACTAAATCTTGCTTCCAGCGATCTTAAACACATACACATCCATTAATTATGTTCTGTAAGGGTTATGTAAAGAAAACATACATTGGTTGAGATGGCAAGAGGGGTGTGTGTGTGTGTGCTGCAAAAGCTAAAAAGGGAAGTGGGCGTGTAGCTCATTTATGCTACAAAAACAGTGTCTCGATTCATGATCGTCGGTTAAACCTTTACGGGGCCATCATTTGCACGCTCTCGACCTCATTTGCCTAACCAACTCATTTTGCTTAATTATACCCAACACTTTGTGTTTTCTATGCATAAAACCATGATTTGATACATTTTAGTTTTTACGTACCCTGCATGAAATATAAGCTCAAGTATTTATAACTTGTGGATTATATGTAGTTTACCTATAAATATAAATTATTCATTATCTCATGGTATTGAAATATGCTGATTAACAAGTTTTGTGAGGGGAAAGAATTAACTGTTTGAATAGAGGAGTCATTGGATATTATTCAGACTATAGCTACTTCCAAAACACGACACAGCCTTGACTAAAAGTAAAAAGACGGGGAGTTTAATAAGCAAACCAGGAATTTTATTCAATACTACTATTCATCGATCGCATCTAAGAAATCTACTCATTGATGTTGATAGAAGACAAATTTTAATCACGTTGATGTCGTATAAGTTTTTCATGCAAGTGTGATTCAGCTTTTCAAGTATCTCTTAGGGAATAGTTTAAAATCAATTATTGTAAATTAAAATAGTTCATTTTGTTGGGAGGGGGAGAAGATAGATGTAAGGGAATAGGGAAGCATAATATAATGATGGCCTGAGGGTGACGGAGATTTTGAGGGCAACTTGACACTTTCTCTTCTATCAATTCTGAAGCTACCGAAGGCTGAACGTGAATCACAGAAAACTCACGTTACGTCCCTTTTCTCACAACTTAATTACAACTCCCCAAAAAATATATATTTCAACATCAACAGCTGTGCGTCATGTCCTTTTTCAGCTATACATAAATCTTATCCCTATCCAATTCCAAATTCAACCCCCCCCCCCCCCGGTTCTCTCTATTATGCCTGCTTGAATCTCGGATTCCGTTTCTTTTGTCCACTTCCCTATATTCCATCACACATTAACATCCTTCTTCATTCTATCTTCATCCTTACCCATCATATTTTGAGAATATTCGTAAAAAATTTATAGATAAATATGGGATATTTAGATAAGAATTTAGAAAATAGTTTATAAAAATTTTTTTTTTTTAGTAGCTTTTATAAAAGAGCTTTTGAAAAAGAGTTTATAAAACAAAAGTGGTTTCAAATAAATGAGTATTTGGATATTTATTTCTAGAAGTATTTGTATTATTGATAAATTACGAAAAATGATATGATTATTAAATATAGGAGAGATGAGAGATAAGAGATGAGCGATAGGGAAGTGTGTGGAAGAGATATATTATAAAAAAGAAAGGAAAGATAAAATCTCATAAATCAAAAGGACTTTGTATATTTACACACAAAAATATTGATATTTTAAAAGATTTTATATATAAAAGGTACTAGTACTCAAATTTAAATTATTCTTATCAATAACATCTTTCCCACCAACTTATTGGGGATGCGTTCCTCTTCCTCTTCACCTTTATATGTATCTCTCCCACCCAACCACATAATATCTGTGATGGGAGCTATTATGAAGCAGTAATAATACACATAATAGAACTAATCCTTGCCATATGGGTCACCATGAGACTTCTTTCACCATACCCAAATTCCTTTTAGCCCAATGGTACAAGGCTGGGTCGAGCAAGTCTCTGCAATTTTCACGTCAAAGGCTCATATGGGTTACTAACATAATCAAGTCACTATCAACAGGAGTTAATATAAATTATAAGTGATTAAGTCACTCTCTTTGTACCAAAAAAAAAAATATATATAATCAAGTCACAGCATTTTTAAAAAGTATCTTAATTTTTAAATATTTAAATTTAAGTATAAGAGTAATTGACAGCTTATCCTACACAATATTAATATTGTTTAAGAGAAACAGAAATTTCACTATACTTTTATATAGTAGGTCAACTCAACCTCTTTCTAAAAATTTTTATATAAAAAAAAGGAAATCAAGTCTAACGAGGATTGTAAAAAAAAAAAGTCTAATGAGGAGACTAGTCTTGTGATAAACTAAGATTAAAATATTTATTGAGAAATATACTTATATTTAATATATAATAATATTTTAAATATAATTGTTTCTAATAAAATATACATATATTTTAAAAAAACTAATACATGTTATATTAATGGACAATCAGAAGACTAGAGAGGGTGCATTTTCTAGTAAAAGAGGCAGTGACTCCCCCACTACCATTCTCTTCTCATTTTACATTTTTTCTAGTTTTGGAAAATTTCAAATTCCACTGTGCTATTCCCCAATTTTGAGGTTTCCCTTCTCCATCAGTTTTCAACTCTCTACATCAATTTGGTTGCTCTGCTTTTATTGAGGTTGCCCCACCAATTTTTATTTTCCCCTAATATTTCATTCTCTGATTTTCTACTTTGACAGTGCCAATCCTCAAAAGCGCCATGCCTATTATTGATGTTGGGAAAATCCCCATGAGATTAGACAAAAAAAATTTAATCACAACTTTTTTTATATATAACTGAATGAGCAATATGTAATAATTTATTGTTGTCCACTATTTTTTAGATTTTTTTGTGATTATATTTTTTTAGGACTTGGTAGTGTTCCAAAAAAATTCCAAATATATTTACTATTGAATTTAAAATATCTAGATTATGCCAATTAGAGTTAGTACAGATAGTAAGGAACATGCTTGTATTTCATAAAGACGCGAGTTCAATTCTCGTAATCATTGTGAGATTTCTTTTAATAGACAATCTCGTAAATCCCCTATAAATTCTTTTTAAACTTTAAAATTGTGTCATGGCTTTAGTAGGAAACTGATAATAAATTTACCTAAATTTTTTTATAAAAAAAAATTGGATTCTAATTTTACTTCCAATTTTTCTATTTTTGTTTGCCCTTCATATATATATATATGTATATATTTAATGAGAAAATTTTTAGAAAGTGGTTGGCTCATTGAAGATCTAATGGCAGGGTGAAGTCTCACTTCCTCCTAGACAATACTAATGTTGGGCAAGGCGAGCTGTCTATTATTATCTGGCATAAATTTAATTACTTAGAAGCTACGATACCTCCTTAAGTGTTACGACTATTACTATAAAGTGGTACTCCCTATAGATTGAATACATTCCAAATGATCATATATCTCATTATTTCACCAGTTGAACCCTATGAGTCCCTTCATATATATATATATATATATATATATATATATATAGTATGTCTACTTTCATTCTAGTTACCTATATTTCATGATTTTCGTATTTATAGTTGTTACTAAAATATTGGGATACAGGGGGCATCTAGATTCAAAGACGCATTGATCGAGAGTGGAGACAAATCTAGGGTAAAATTAATCGTCACTTCATTACGTTATTCAGAATAAAATAATAAATAGTGCATTATTAACCCTATATTCTTGCCTGCAGGTTGATGAAATGTTAAAGAATAATAGAATTAGTGAGACGTTTATTTATAATTGGTTACAGAATGAACAATACAATTACAAAGTTAAGAGTTACTTCAAAAGGAAATGTTATGAATATTGAAGAAACTGGAGACTGGAGAGCTTGCCTGAGAATCTGTTTAAAAATATATAGTAATAATTAAGTAACGGAAGTATGGTTTAATTGATAGTAGTAGTCAAAGTTGTTGACCAACAAAATTAACCAAGTGATTAATAATAATAATATTAACAGTACAAATAGTTACTGGGATAACTGATGAACTATTGCACTCACTTAGAACACCATAAGTTGTCGTTTCCTTCTTATTTTATGATCACATACTTGTCGTTTTCAAGCTTCCATCTCAGGAGAGATAACAGCGGTACGACAGAACACTTTTGTCATCTTCATTTTCAGACATCATGCACGTGAACTCTTCCTAATCCCTATCTTCTTCCCAGTCCCCACCCCTCTTGTCTTTTTAGATTCCGAAATTTCTCATTAACCAAAAAAGAGTACTAATTGTTCTTTCCTTTATTTTCTATTTTTTCTCTCTCCGGATACAACTTCTTAGGTTCCAGTTTAATCTAATTTTGCCTGCAAAATATGATACTTCTGGTTCTATATATAATAAAGTCATCAACTTAAATTATTTGAATTTGGTTCGCATTATAAATAAATAACTTTAAATCTGAACAAAAAACTAAATTGTTTAATTTATCAATTCAGGGTAGGTTAATTCTTGCAATTTTTCAAATTGTTTTTTTTCCTTTTGAAACATTTGACCATTTAATTAATTTTTACTTGAAATTTGAATTAAGAATTATTTTTTTCCTAAAATGAATATAAAAAGATGTTGAGCCGGACATGCATGGGTGGCCGTTTACGAGAGATTAACAAATAATATCTTTTAATTTCGTTGGCCCAAAATGAAGTAATATCTTGTAGAAAATAATTGAGGTCGAAAGGTTGGTAGATTTATGGTGACAAGAAAAAAGGAAGGGAAAGGTAAATGGGAGAGTATAAACTAAAAAGATAAATAAATTAGTGGGATGCTCCGAAACAGGGCATGAAACCAAATTCCCAAAATCAGACGGAGTCCGCTAAATCTGTGAGTCTCTAACTCTTGTATGTTTCTTGAATCTTCGCCAACAAGTTTCACAATTTCTACCTCCAATTCCACCACTATCACCTCACTTTTCTCTTCTTTTCATCTACGTCTCTTTACATAATTGCACAAGCAATCCTCAAATCGTCACTCTGATCCCACCATTATTTGCATCCCATTGTTCAACTTCCCCCAGCTTCTTCTTCTCTCCCCTCTCCTGTTTAAGTTTCTTTCTTTCTCTGTTCTAACTTTTCATTAACCCCGGAATCCGATTTCTTTTTGTCAAAAGGTTAATATATCTTTTCATACAGGTTCTTTATCGAATCCGCCACCACCAAAAGAAGAACTCCCGGGTTACTCCTCTCTCTGTTTTTCCTCGTTCTTTCATATCTTTTATATAAGTGGATGATTCAACACTACGCTAATCATCAATTCTTCTTCTTCTTCTTCAGCCACCCTCACAGAAAGGAACTGTGAGGAATGTGGAATATAGAGAGGACGGTGAGGGGAGGGTGCGGGGGAGCGAGACAGAGGTTGCAGTTGCAGTGGCAGGGGTACAAGAATATGGGAGCGTGGGCTTTCCGTCATTTCTCAGACACGATCTGGCGGTCATTTATGAAGTCACCGGGAAGAGCAGCCGCCCCTGTACTTCTGGCATTCACAATCTTCCTCGTCGTCGGCGCGTTGGCCTGCTCGCGTTTCCCCAATCCCACGGTATGTGCCCCTCCCTCCATCCTTCATTGGCTCAGTAAAGCCTCTTCTCATTAATTGCCTTCCACGTTGCTTCCTGCCTTCATAGACCCGCAATTTCCAACATAGAATCTCCCAAAGTCCCAATTCTTTAAACGACTTCCTGCCATTGTCGAATCAGCATTAGTAGTAATAACAATAACCAAACGGCCTCGCTACGACGCCCCGTCGTTTAAAATCCTTGTCATTAGTATTTAATAATAGAGCGTAGAGGATTAATTACTCGTGGGAGGTGTCGTTTAGAATATTAACATGCCCCTCTATTGTCGGTTTAATCGGGCAGGGAAGTACGGAGAGAATTGAGGACACGTGTCTATACAAGTGGCCACTATGAGCCTTGAGGGCCCGGCGCTACTTTCGCACCCTACAAATATCGTGATTTCTTTCACAAAGCGTTAGGACATAGGCCACGTGTTAGCGTATACTTCAACTTGTTTGGACCACGTCACGCTCCGCGGTTCCCCGACTGACTTTGCTTCCTCCATTTCTTTTCTCATACACTAGCATATTTTAAGTGAGTGTGTGATTGTATAAATTTTTAGAAAAAAAGTTTATAATTTTTTTTTAATAATTTTTATAAAAAAATAGTTTTAAATAAATAAGTATTTAGATATTTAAATTAAAAAAAATTTATAAAAAAATAATTCTAAATAAACAAGTATTTAGATATTTATTATTAAAAAAAATTTATAATTAAAAAATTATTAAAAATAATATAATTTTATTAAAAGTATGAGAGATGAGAGATGATAAAAATGAGAGGAGCTGAGAGTCAAAAAGATGAAAGAGAGAAAAGAGATAGTATAAAAGATAGAAAAAATATGAGAGATAGTTGAAAAGATAAAGTAGAGAAATAGAGGAGAGGGGTGTAATAAAAAATAAGGGTAAAATAGTAATTGAATAATTTATAAATTCTTTTACTGTTCTAAAAGCTACTCTGATCAGTTTATTTAAAATTATAATTTTAAACCATAGTTTGATTCAGAAGATTTTTTTGAATAAATATGATTATTTTAAAAAAAATTAAATTAAGATTTTATTAAAAAAAAACTTTTAAAATCATAAATTTAGGGATAAACAAACAAGCCTAAGTCATCCCAAAGATAAAGATGATATCAATTCTATAGGATCCTTCTACTGTCACAATTAGGCACCTGATTGTAATTAATCTCAATGTTATTCGTCTTAACTATTGTTTAGCGTAATCTGATATGGTTTGCCCACTTTTTAAATATTGAATGGGTGAAGAATTTGTTAATTTTTTCAAATGTCTCATTCATAAAAGTTAATATTACATTAATTATAACGAATTAATTACTTACTCTATAAAGGTAAGATGATTGTTATTATTTATTCAACTAGTTACTAAATACTTAATGCTCATACCATATCAATATCATTCATTTTCGTCGGCTACAAATCTTATGGAGAAATAAAACTTGAAAATTTATAAGGATGAACACATTTTACAGCCACAGGAGCTGACCAAAGTTTCCTTACAGGTAATTTTTCCAGGTCACAAACCGACGTCGTACCTGACCAGCTCGTACTCCAGGAGGCAAGTGGAAATCCCACTGAATTGCAGTGACTACACCCACACTGGAAAATGCCCAGCAAACTACCCGACCTCCGCAGATGATCGGGACGGCGAAGGAGGAGGCACTTGTCCGGAGTACTTCCGTTGGGTACACGAAGATCTGAGGCCGTGGGCCCACACGGGGATAACGAAGGAGATGGTGGAGAGAGCGAGGAGGACGGCGAATTTCAAACTAGTGATCTTGGGAGGGAAGGCGTACGTGGAGACTTTCACGAAGGCGTTTCAGACGAGAGACGTTTTTACGCTGTGGGGGATCCTACAGTTGTTACGGAGGTACCCAGGGAAGGTTCCTGATCTGGAGCTCATGTTCGATTGTGTGGACTGGCCTGTGGTCAAGGAAGTTGACTATAGTGGGCCCAATGCCAGGGACCCACCTCCGCTTTTCCGCTATTGTGCCGATGATGCCACGTTGGATATCGTTTTCCCTGATTGGTCCTTCTGGGGATGGTAAGTCACCAACCCTTTTTACTCTTGTATTTGTTTTCCTAAAATTCTTACAACTAAAGTAAATTCGTACAACTACCCAAATTTTGCAGTCAACCATCGTTCAATCTCCTGATTTTAAAATATTATAGCATACACTTTATTTAAACTTTCTTGAGAATATTTAAAAATGATAAAAACATCATATTGATAAATGATATGAAGGCCAGAGGTGAACATAAAGCCATGGGAGGGACTGTTGGGAGAGCTGAAAGAGGGAAACGAGAGGAGGAAATGGACAAAAAGAGAGCCTCATGCTTACTGGAAAGGTAACCCTGCTGTTGCTGAAACCAGACAAGACCTCCTCAAATGCAATCTCTCTCAATCCCACGATTGGAATGCTCGTTTATACGCCCAGGTAATGTCGCTGTCTTTGCCAATTGTCTTCTAGCTTGGTGACATATGAGTTCCCTTGGAAAGTCATGGGTATAATTCTGTCTCTAATCTCAAACTGTTAGTACTTACTCCTTTAATAAAAAAATTGTGAGCTCACAAATCTTCACGTTCATATGCAAATATATTATTATTCTTTAACTATCAGGATTGGATATCAGAGTCTCGACAAGGGTTCAAGAAATCAGATCTGGCCAGCCAGTGTACTCATAGGTAATTAATAAACAAGTTTGGTCTTGCATTATTCATCACTTGATACATGTGTGCAGATAAAAAGCAACCTCATGCATGCAGATATAAGATCTACATTGAAGGGTCTGCTTGGTCCGTGAGTGAAAAATACATATTATCCTGTGATTCTGTCACCTTATTAGTAACACCCCATTACCATGACTTCTTCACGAGAGGCTTGCTTCCAGTTCACCACTATTGGCCCATTAAGGAAGATGACAAATGCAAATCCATTAAGTTTGCGGTGGATTGGGGCAACTCCCACAAAAAGAAGGTAAAACTTGATCCATCTGTTCCTTTTATACAACCAAAACATTTAGACGAGTTAGGGCTTGGGAGCTCATCCTCTAAATTCAAAAAATGCTATAGAGATATTCTCCACTAATAAGGTCTTTATATCAGTAGCGTGGTTGGAACTGCAGGCACAGGAGATAGGAAAAGCAGCTAGTGATTTCATGCAAGAAGAATTGAAGATGGAGAATGTGTATGATTACATGTTTCATTTGTTAAGTTCGTATGCCAAGCTGCTGAGATACAAGCCCTCGTTGAGCGCGAAAGCTGTTGAAATGTGTGCAGAAGCCATGGTTTGTAAGGCAGAAGGGCTAGAGAAGAAGTTCATGATGGATTCAATGGCGAAGGGTCCTTCAAACACCAATCCATGCACTTTGCCTCCTCCCTACGATCCTCCATCTTTGCATTCTCATTTAAGGAGAAAGAAGAATTCGATTCAACAGGTTGAATTGTGGGAAAGAAAGTACTGGGAGAAACAAAGCGTTCAATAAATCTTGAGTATATATAACTTCTTTATATATACACGTGAATCTATTGATTCTTAAATTAGGGGTTTCTCAGTTC
Source organism: Leucaena leucocephala (assembly GCA_037074615.1). Classification (NCBI taxonomy): domain Eukaryota; kingdom Viridiplantae; phylum Streptophyta; class Magnoliopsida; order Fabales; family Fabaceae; genus Leucaena; species Leucaena leucocephala. The sequence continues at coordinate 16,897,314 of CM073562.1, forward strand.
TGGAATTTTTTTTTTAATTATTGTCACAGATATAAATGTAACACGTATTATCTTATAGTGATCTCATCGGTTTCTCTTTGGCCAAGCCATAGTGACACAAGCCAACTTTGTAATTTTGATAAGAATTTTTTAACATACCGAACGATATATAATCACAAGAAGGTGAGGGATGATTTATGACTAATTATAATGCAATTGCTAGAAAAAAAAAAAAAGGTTATGAATGTTGGCATGAATGTTGTTTTTAAGAGGAGTATGGTAAGAAAGAACTGCTATTGACAAATGATACTCTTGATTTATATATAAAAAAATGACATGTAATTCAATAAATAAATTTAAAGTAAAACATTTGATGGGATGAATTAATATTATTTTTTTATTATTATTCACCTCGCATGAGTGCTTTTGGGGAAGCGTTCCCACATAACCCTAAATCATGTTTTGAAATGTTTGTATTCGCCTTGACAAAATATCTTTTACGGGTCCCTATAGCTAAAAAAAGTATCCTAAATTACTGATCTCAAATATATAGTATATTGAAAATATGAAATACTAGGGGGATTATATCCCAAATATTCTTTGACCATAAGATTTTTCAAATATTGAGAACAATCATATAACAAAACTATGTTAATTATCTATTTAGACGAGTACTTATTTTTGTTTGAATGAAATATGATGAACCGTGCAAAACCTATATGTTCTAAATATAAAGATACTAAACGAATTCACATATATAATGCGTGTTTGGAAAATGGAAAACTTTGATTTTAAACTAAGGTTTAGCTCAAAATTTAAGTTTAGAGAAATTTTAAAACAAACAGTTATATTTGTTCAAACGAGCTTTTGGACTAAACTATAGTTTAAAACCAAGGTTTCAGATAAGCTGGTCAGAGTAGCTTATGGAATAGTAAATCACGTATGAATTAATTAATTACTATATTACCCCTACTTTTTCTTACACCCTGTCTCCTCTCTCTTACTTTTTCTCTATTTTCTTTCTTACACCCTCTCTCCTCTCTCCTCTTATCTTTCCTCATTTAATACTCATACCCTTTTTCGTAATTTACTAATAATAAAACCCCTTCTATAAATAACTATCCAAACACTCATTTATTCAAAACTACTTTTTTTTCATAATATCTTCTCCAAAAATCCTTTTCTATAAGCTGTTCAAAAGCTTTTTTTTTCATAAGTCCGTTTTTAAAATTCTAGGGCCCATAGAATGAAACGATGGTTCTTTCAAACATTAAAACTCTAACCAACGCTACCGTTCAAGAGAGAAGATTCGATCCATTCACACGAACTCACCAAATATTCAAGATATCCACTTGCCTTGCCGTAAACTAAGTGATGCCTGATCTTTTCCTAATGAGTGAGCTCAAGAGACAATCTCCTTATAGGAACGATTCCTTTTTATAATAGACCTTTAGAAATTGTCTCAAATTCATATTCAGTTCTATTTCTTCGGCATCAAGATACATGGACCAAGGGTTGCTTGCAATAATCAAACACTAAAACCATTATGGCAAATAAGTATAGCAAAGTGTACGTAGCACAACCATCTTTAACATATCAGGGGGGGAAATTACACACTGGTGTGTGATTCTTTTTAATGCTGTTTTATGAGCCAAAAAAATTATGATATTTTGAATGCGTCCCAAGGTTTTAGCTTACATGTTTGTCGTTTAAACTTGACTACGCGTAATTCTTAACGTTTTCATGTTACATTACCAACAGAACAGTGTGGAGGATTATTATTTTTAAACAGTCATGAACGCCAAAGGAGTAGTCAGCAGAGGTTGCTCAATTGCAACGTAACGCATATTCTATAACATTCACAGAGAGCAAACGGAAAATAAAACACAAAAGCTGAGGGATAACTATATGTATACTTGAAATATAGAAACGACATTCTCTTTTAATTTTTATATATATATAAAACAAAGATTACATTAAAAAAAAAAACCAAAAGAGCACAGTGAATTCCAAGTACCCCGCGCATATATATAAATTAAACATAACTTAGTTACCGGAACATTAAACAGAGTCAAACATGAACATGATTTTATCTCATCATCCTCTTCACCTTTGCTACTTTCAAAACCATGGTCACATATATTTCGTCTGCCACGTCATCAACTCTGCGAAACACAGCATATCTCCAACTCTTCTTCAATATCAGAGTCCCAATGACTGACCAAAACCCAACTACAAACCCAGTAGCTACCACAAAATAAAACCAAACTTTCTCATCATCATCATCATCATCTCCAGAGCCTTCACTTTCACGACCCTGATCATCGAGAACACCTCCGCCACATTTATTTGGAAGTGGAACTCCACAGAGATGAGGGTTGCCTGCATAAATACGTTGGTCGCCCAACGTCAAAAACTGGTTTTCTGTTGGAATTGGTCCTGAAAGATTATTGTATGACACGTTTAAGTGGCTCAATGAGGTTAAAGTAGGCATGGTCTCAGGAATTCCTCCAGAAAAATTATTACAAGAGATATCGAAAGATTCAAGTGATTTAATATCTCCTATTCTTTCAGGAATCTCTCCTTTCAAGTGGTTGTGCGACAGATTTAAGCCAAGCAGTCTAGTGAGCTGAGTTATACCTTTAGGAACAACTCCAACCAGATTGTTATCAGAAAGATCCATGTTCACCACAAACTTCAATATTTTGATGTAATCAAGTTCTGTCCCCTTAACAACTTGTTTAACATCCTCGGTGGGCCACTCATCAATGAAGTTTGCAATAAAAAAATTGAAATCAAATGTCAATTTGGCTTCATTTGACCTGTTGGCTTCAATCATCCCACTAAGATTACCAATGCAGTGAGGTATTGAACCCGTTAAGTTGTTACTCGCAAGGTCCAAAATCTGAAGTGATCCGAGTTGACAAAGTTGTAGAGGAATGCTACCGTTCAACTTGTTCTGTCGCAGTCTGAGAATTTGTAACATGGGAAAAGTGTCCCCAGTCCAAGGCGGTATACTTCCAACAAACTGATTCTCACCAACATCCATAATCACCAGTTGCTTTAAATTCATTAAAGATAGTGGAAGCTCCCCATGAAGGGTGTTATCGTTCAAATGCAACCACAACAGCGAGGAAAGATTACCAAATGTTGTTGGAATAGCACCTGACAGTTTGTTGGATGACAAGTTTATTTCATCCCATCTTTGATTATCCTGCCAGCAATCTGGAATTTCTCCTGATAAGTTGTTCTTCGAGAGATCAAGTCGAGACAAAGTGACAATCTTGCACAGCGAGTTTGGTATTGAGCCACTCATGGAGTTATTGCCCAGTACCAAATACACCAGCCCAGGCATTATTTCATCAATATTTTCTGGCAATGATCCGCTGATCTTGTTACCAAAGAGGTTCAATAATTTGAGCTGCTCAAATGACCATCCTTTAAAAGTAGATATTGAGCCTCTCAAACTATTAAAAGCAAGATCTAATTGGTCTAATTTCACAAGTTGGCCAAAATTATCAGGAATTTGACCGTGTAAGTCATTATTGGCAAGACCAAGGTATTGCAAATTCACAAGATGACCTAAGCTTCGTGGGATGGTGCCTCTGAGACGATTGTTTGAAAGGTCTAGCATATTCAGGTTCACCAATTGTGAAAGAGTTTTTGGAATAAACCCTTCCAATTGATTTCCGGCAAGACGCAAGAAAGTTAGATTCACGAGCTGTGCAAGGCTTTCAGGAATTGTTCCATTCAAATGATTGTTAACAAGATCAAGTGTTGTCAACTGTAACAATTTCCCGAGAGAAGAGGGAATGGGACCATAGAACGTGCTTTCTGATATATGAAGATCCTTTAGATTTTCAAGTTCCCCCAACCAGCTCGGTAAATAGTCTTCAAATGCATTAGAGTTCAATTCAAGTTGTTCAAGATCATACTTGACACATCCAGATTCAAAGCTTCCAAAAGCTTTTCCATGGAAGTTGTTTGTGGAGAAATCTAATATTTTCAAACGGCACATGTTCTTTAGAATCAGAGATAGAGAGGATTCTAAAGAAGTGAAATTATTTGAGGAAAGAATTAGTTGGCGAAGGTTGGTTAGTTCACGTAACCAAGATGGAACAGAACCTGTAAGATGGTTGGAAGATAGGTCAAGGACTCTTATGGAAGACAAATTATGGAGAGCAAGAGGAAACGGACCTCGAAGTCCGTTGAAAGCGACATTTAGTTCCTCAAGCTTATCAAATTTACTGAACCACAATGGCAACGAACTGAGATTGTTGAAAGAAAGGGAAAGGACCCTAACAGAAGTCATGTTTTGGAAAACATCAAGACTTGGACTTTCAAGTGAATTGTAAGTAAGATCGAGCACTTGAATCCTTGGAATTATGAAGGTGAAATTAGGAGAGTGATAATGAAGAGGAGGGATCAACGAGTGAATCCCACACTCAGCTAAATTCAAATGTGATAAAGAAGGAAGGTTGTAAAATACCTGGAATACATCATGTGCTTTCCCAAGGTCAACATAATGCAGGTCAAGGCTTTGCAGTGAATGAAGCCCAGAAACCCAGTTCATGTCACTGAGGTGGAAACCGTTGACGCTGAGATCAAGATGTTGTAGGTTGGTTAGATTTCCAAGATTATAAGGAATCTTGCCGCTAAAATTAGCTTTAGAGAGAGACAGATTTTTCAGCTGATGCATAGAAGCAAAGAAGAGAGGAATTGGAGCAGCATGAAACTGGTTTCCACTCAAGTCCAAGTAACTTAAGTGTTCGAGTTGCACGAGAGATCGATCAACTTGTAAAGCTTCTATGGATTCTTGGCTATAGTCACAAAATTCAGTTGAAGAGCTATAACATGGATTCCTGATATCAATCTTGAGAACATGGCCAGAAACACTGTCGCAGGTTACAGCATTCCAATGGCAGCAATCGATATTGGAATTATTCCATGAAGAAAGCCTCTCTGATGGATCAACGAGGGTTGCTTTGAACTTCAGAAGAGCTTGCCTCTCTTGTTCTAAGCATCCCACGCTTGAATTTCCACACAAGCATAATCCCACAATTGCAGACAACAACAAGAAGAGAAGAGAAAAACGAACACTCAAAGAAGTATTCATGGTGTGCAATCGCATTCACGTTGCTTTTCTTTAAAACACAGATAGCCCAGACACATATATATTATATTTGCAATGTCTCTATTTCACTTGTGGGTAACTTTTCAAGGTGAAAACTATCTTATTGTCAAAAGCAATATAAATCTGGAAGCCATGATGTGAAGAGTGGATTGAGTCAGAGGAGACGGTCGTATGACGAAAGACCTATCACTTTATGGGAAGTGTATAATGAATATTAGGTGAATTCATGCAAGTGGAGTGAGTCTTCTCTCGAGCTAGCTGTGGCGATTGATGGATTCAAGGCACACGTCGTTTCATTGTTTTAAATACATTGAATTCGTTTAGTATCTTTATATATATTTCATTTATTAGTCAAATAATAAAATAAGTATTGTATAAGAAAGAGAGGCAATATTGACTGCATTCAATAATTGACTTGAAGAAGTTCCATTTTCTAATTATATTTTATATTTCATGTTGAAAGACTATTAGTTAACAATGTAATAAAGCTTAAATCATTTATGTTTTGATTAAAAGCAATAATTACTAGCACCATTGTCTAAGATTATAACTTAACTTTCTAAATTTTAGAGCATATAGGTTTTACGGTTCATCATAATTCATTCAAACGAAAATACGTATATCTAAAACGTTTAAAATAGGGAATTAGCAAAGTTTTTTATTTCTCATTTTTGAAGTCATTTAGAGATACTTGTAGTCTAATTGGAAATTAAACTTGAGAAAGCTGTATTGAGACTTCTGGTTCTGTCAAATAAACGTAAAGAATAAGTACCACCGTTTCTCATTTGAGCTAGGTGATGATAGTTTCAAAACTTTGACATTCCTGCAAAACTATCTCTTGCGTTTTCTCTCTCTCTCATCCCAACCTTTTCCAAAACGAGAAGTAAACTGAGTTATAGTTTGTAATAGTAAAAGAACTTATTGAGTTTATTTTGCCATAAATTTCGAACCAATCATCCATTTAATTAAATCTAAATGTGTGCAAAATGTAAAATTTGAAGAAGAAAAAAGAGTCAGTTTTATCTCTGGATTTGTCAAATAAACGTGTAGAAGAGGGCATGCAGTCAGATTAACGTAGCTTGCTTGACGCTTGATGATTTCTAAACAAACTAAACAAATATTTCTTGTGTTTACACTGAGTTCTCGGAATCTAGCTCTTTGGTACAAGAAAATGAAAACCAAGACGCTCTTGTAAATCTCAATATGCTCTCTCTGTGACATGACAATTCCACAAACAAATCAGAGAGAGGGAGAGAGAAGCGCCAAAATGTCTCGAGTTGATGATTGATGTAGCATGTTTAATTAGTGCTGCTAGGTTTGATCACAGTTTAGGGAATAATGGCAGATATGTGATTATTTTGTGTTTGTGGAATTGTGGGATCTCACAAATCCAAGTACGTAATAAATTGCATTAATTACGTCAAATAATTAATTCAAGTGAGTCTGATTAAGGCTTAATTTGGGAAGTTTATACAAGTTCTAAAACTGAAAATCTGCGTTGTACGTATTCCATGATTTCTTTTTTGGGGATATATGCAATATACTTTAAATTAGACGTGGAGTGATGTGTCTTAAAAATGAGTGATAATATTCACAACTTAAAAATAATACTAGTATCACTTATTATATAACTTCATTAAGGGTTTTGAATAGAAGTTACTTTTTCATATTTTTTTTAAAATAATAGAAAAATGAAAATGAAAAATATTTGGAATTTATTTGAATCGATCAATTTAGTAATCATTTTGCTTTGTCATATTTTTTTTTTAAAAAATCAGTTATTTTTCTTGTTTCTTGAAGCCCAAATTTATCCTTCGGCCCATAAATAGGTTTAGGCCCAATACCTCAGTACCCTTTTTACTCCGGCAATTCGTTTTCATTCCCCACCCCACACCCGTATATATTCCCAATGAATAAGGATAAAAGATACTTAAGAATATGTTTAATGTTTAAATAATATTATTTTATTATAATTTTAAATATAATGTTTGAGGAGATATTCTTGTTCTTACAATAATTTATCTTGTCTAATATTAATATCGTTTAGGAAAAATAGAGATTTCACTCTACTTTTAAATAATGAGGGAGTCCAATTTTTTTTTTTAAATTTTTTAACAAATATATATATATATATATATATATATATTCCTAGTAAAGTTTTATTCTCTTGATCTTTATTATGGTAACTAATATAAAGTTTTATTAAATTTTTTTAGGTTTTAAATTTAACTTGTACTAAAAGGACAGATACGAACTCTTGTATCATGTAAGTAGTTTCTCTCTCTCTCTCTCTGTTTTTTTATTTTCCACCCAAAGCTTTAGCTTTACATCTTTATTACGAAACTTTATTTATTAGTAATATTTTCCCTTTTAAAAATACAACAATACTCACTCTAACTACGCCCAATTCTTGATTTTTTCTTTTACCTTAGCATCAAAACAATGTTATAAGATTATTATAACATTCATGAATATATTGAAGCTGGGAGAAGTTTTAATGACACTATTTTACTGTGATTAAATGAAAAAATATTATAAAAAAAGATAACATTATTTTTATAATTAAGTTACTGAAAGTTTTTTTTAAACAATAATTTTTTGCCCTTATTGCATATTTTTGTAAAATTATAAAAAAATTGCAGTTAAAAAAAACTTTTAATAGACTTTATTTGAAAAATTGTCTTAAAAGTTCTTTCTACAGCATGTTTTGTAAAATTGCCATAAAAATTTTTAAATTTTAAATTTAAAATCTCGATAAATAATTTTATAGTCTCATTTTTTCGCTTTCTACAATGGTGGTCGCTCATCTCTATCTTACTGTATACGTCAACGACAACCAAAACATAACATATTTTAAAACATTTGTAGAGAGCAAATAGAAAATAAAATACAAAAGCTGAGCACAATTATTCCAAGCACCGCGCACAGAAAACATCACTTAGTTACTGGAATATTAAAGAGACGGGACACAAATGGTACGATCGAGGGGATCAAACATGAACATGATCTCTCATCATCCTCTTCATCAGCTTTGCTACTTTCAAAGCCATAATTACATATATTTCGTCTTCCACGTCATCAACACGGCGAAACTCAGCATATCTCCAACTCTGCTTAATATCAGAGTTGCAATCACTGACCAAAACCCTACTGCAAACCCAATAGCCACCACAAAATAAAACCACACTTTCTCAGAATCCTTATCATCGTCTCCAGAGACTTCACTTTCACGACCATGATCATCGGAATCACCTCCACCGCACTTATTTGGAAGTGGAACTCCACAGAGATGAGGGTTGCCGGCATAAATACGTTGGTCGCCCAACGTCAAAAACTGGTTTTCTGTTGGAATTGGTCCTGAAAGATTATTGTATGACAGGTTTAAGTGGCTCAATGAGGTTAAAGTAGGCATGGTCTCGGGAATTCCTCCAGAAAAATTATTACAAGAGATATCGAAAGATTCAAGTGATTTAATATCTCCTATTCTTTCAGGAATCTCTCCTTTCAAGTGGTTGTGAGACAGATTTAAACCATGCAGTCTACTGAGCTGAGTTATACTTTTAGGAACAACTCCAACCAGATTGTTATCAGAAAGATCCATGTTCACCACAAACTTCAATATTTTGATGTAATCAAGTTCTGTCCCCTTCACAACTTGTTTAACATCCTCGGTGGGCCACTGATCAATGAAGTCTGTAGTAAAAAAATTGATATCAAATTTTATTTTGACTTCATTTGACCTGTTGGATATAATCATCCCACTAAGATTACCAATGCAGTGAGGTATTGAACCCGTTAAGGCGTTACTCGCAAGGTCCAAAATCTGAAGTGATGTGAGTTGACAAAGATGTGAAGGAATGCTACCGTTCAACTTGTTTTGTCGCAGTCTGAGAATTTGTAGCATGGGAAAAGTGTCCCCAGTCCAAGGCGGTATACTTCCAACAAATTGATTCTCGCCAACATCCATAATCACCAGTTGCTTTAAATTCATTAAAGATAGTGGAAGCTCCCCATGAAGGGTGTTATCGTTCAAATGCAACCACAACAACGAGGAAAGATTACCAAATGTTGTTGGAATAGCACCTGACAGTTTGTTGGATGACAAGTTTATTTCATCCCATCCTTGATTATCCTGCCAGCAATCTGGAATTTCTCCTGATAAGTTGTTCTTCGAGAGATCAAGTCGAGACAAAGTGACAATCTTGCACAGCGAGTTTGGTATTGAGCCATTCATGGAGTTATTGCCAAGTAGCAAATACACCACCCCAGGCATTATTTCATCAATATTTTCTGGCAATGATCCGCTGATCTTGTTACCAAAGAGGTTCAATAATCTGAGCTTCTCAAATGACCATCCTTTAAAAGTAGATATTGAACCTCTCAAACTATTAAAAGAAAGATCTAATTGGTCTAATTTCACAAGTTTGCCAAAATTGTCAGGAATTTCACCGTGTAAGTCATTATTGGCAAGACCAAGGTCTTGCAAATTCACAAGATGACCCAAACTTCTTGGGATGGTGCCTCTCAGACGATTGTTTGAAAGGTCAAGCATATTCAGGTTCACCAATTGTGAAAGAGTTTTTGGAATAAACCCTTCCAATTGATTTCCGGAAAGACGCAAGAAAGTTAGATTCACTAGCTGTGTAAGGCTTTCAGGAATTGTTCCATTCAATTGATTGTTAACAAGTTCAAGTATTGTCAACTGTAACAATTTCCCGAGAGAAGAGGGAATGGGACCATAGAACGTGGTTTTTGATATATGAAGGTGCTTTAGATTTTCAAGTTCCCCCAACCAGCTCGGTAAATAGTCTTCAAATGTATTAAAGCTCAAGTCAAGTTGTTCAAGATCATACTTGACACATCCAGATTCAAAGCTTCCAAAAGCTTTTCCATGGAAGTTGTTTGTGGAGAACTCTAATCTCTTCAAACGGCACATGTTCTTTAGAATCAGAGATAGAGAGGATTCTAAAGAAGTGAAATTATTTGAGGAAAGAATTAGTTGTTGAAGGTTAGTTAGCTCACCTAACCAAGATGGAATAGAACTTGTAAGATTGTTGGAAGATAGGTCAAGGACTCTTAAGGAAGACAAATTATGGAGAGCAACAGGAAACGGACCTCGAAGTCCATTGTAAGCAACATTTAGTTCCTCAAGCTTATCAAATTTACTGAACCACAATGAAGTCACCGGGAAGAGCAGCCGCCCCTGTACTTCTGGCCTTCACAATCTTCCTCGGCGTCGGCGAGTTGGCCTGCTCGCGTTTCCCCAGTCTCACGGTATGTGCCCCTCCCTCCATCCTTCATTGGCTCCGTAAAGCCTCTTCTCATTAATTGCCTTCCACGTTGCTTTCTGCCTTCATAGACCCGCAATTTCCAACATAGAATCTCCCAAAGTCCCAATTCTTTAAACGACTTCCTGCCATTGTCGAATCAGCATTAGTAGTAATAACAATAATCAAACGGCCTCGCTACGACGCCCCGTCGTTTAAAATCCTTGTCATTAGTATTTAATAATAGAGCGTAGAGGATTAATTACTCGTGGGAGGTGTCGTTTAGAATATTAACATGCGCCGCTATTGTCGGTTTAATCGGGCAGGGAAGTACGGAGAGAATTGAGGACACGTGTCTATACAAGTGGCCACTATGAACCTTGTGGGCCCGGCGCTACTTTCGTACGCTACAAATATCGTGATTTCTTTCACAAAGCGTTAGGACATGGCGCCACGTGTTAGCGTATACTTCAACTTGTTTGGACCACGTCACGCTCCGCGGTTCCCCGACTGACTTTGCTTCCTCCATTTCTTTTCTCATACACTAGCATATTTTAAGTGAGTGTGTGATTGTATAAATTTTTAGAAAAAAAGTTTATAAATTTTTTTTAATAGTTTTTAAAAAAAATTAAAAAAAAAATTTATAAAAAAATAGTTCTAAATAAACAAGTATTTAGATATTTATTATTAAAAAAATTTTATAATTAAAAAATTATTAAAAATAATATAGTTTTATTAAAAGTATGAGAGAGGAGAGATGATAAAAATGAGAGGAGCGAGGGTCAAAAAGATGAAAGAGAGAAAAGAGATAGTATAAAATATAGAAAAAATATGAGAGATAGTTGAAAAGATAAAGTAGAGAAGATAGAGGAGAGAGGTGTAATAAAAAATAAGGGTAAAATAGTAATTGAATAATTTATAAGTTCTTTTACTGTTCTAAAAGCTACTCTGATCAGTTTATTTAAAATTATAATTTTAAACCATAGTTTGATTCAGAAGATTTTTTTGAATAAATATGATTATTTTAAAAAAAAATTAAATTAAGATTTTATTAAAAAAAACTTTTAAAATCATAAATTTAGGGATAAACAAACAAGCCTAAGTCATCCCAAAGATAAAGATGATATCAATTCTATAGGATCCTTCTACTGTCACAATTAGGCACCTGATTGTAATTAATCTCAATGTTATTCGTCTTAACTATTGTTTAGCGTAATCTGATATGGTTTGCCCACTTTTTAAATATTGAATGGGTGAAGAATTTGTTAATTTTTTCAAATGTCTCATTCATAAAAGTTAATATTACATTAATTATAACGAATTAATTACTTACTCTATAAAGGTAAGATGATTGTTATTATTTATTCAACTAGTTACTAAATACTTAATGCTCATACCATATCAATATCATTCATTTTCGTCGGCTACAAATCTTATGGAGAAATAAAACTTGAAAATTTATAAGGATGAACACATTTTACAGCCACAGGAGCTGACCAAAGTTTCCTTACAGGTAATTTTTCCAGGTCACAAACCGACGTCGTACCTGACCAGCTCGTACTCCAGGAGGCAAGTGGAAATCCCACTGAATTGCAGTGACTACACCCACACTGGAAAATGCCCAGCAAACTACCCGACCTCCGCAGATGATCGGGACGGCGAAGGAGGAGGCACTTGTCCGGAGTACTTCCGTTGGGTACACGAAGATCTGAGGCCGTGGGCCCACACGGGGATAACGAAGGAGATGGTGGAGAGAGCGAGGAGGACGGCGAATTTCAAACTAGTGATCTTGGGAGGGAAGGCGTATGTGGAAACGTTCACGAAGGCGTTTCAGACGAGAGACGTTTTTACGCTGTGGGGGATCCTACAGTTGTTACGGAGGTACCCAGGGAAGGTTCCTGATTTGGAGCTCATGTTCGATTGTGTGGACTGGCCTGTGGTCAAGGAAGTTGACTATAGTGGGCCCAATGCCAGGGACCCACCTCCGCTTTTCCGCGATTGTGCCGATGATGCCACGTTGGATATCGTTTTCCCTGATTGGTCCTTCTGGGGATGGTAAGTCACCAACCCATTTTACTCTTGTATTTGTTTTCCTAAAATTATTACCTACTAAAGTAAATTCGTTCAACTACCCAAATTTTGCAGTCAACCATCGTCCAATCTCCTGATTTTAAAATATTATAACATACACTTTATTTAAACTTTCTTGAGAATATTTAAAAATGATAAAAACATCGTATTGATAAATGATAATGAGATAATGATATGAAGGCCAGAGGTGAACATAAAGCCATGGGAGGGACTGTTGGGAGAGCTGAAAGAGGGAAACAAGAGGAGGAAATGGACAAAAAGAGAGCCTCATGCTTACTGGAAAGGTAACCCTGCTGTTGCTGAAACCAGACAAGACCTCCTCAAATGCAATCTCTCTCAATCCCATGATTGGAATGCTCGTTTATACGCCCAAGTAATGTCGCTGTCTTTGCCAATTGTCTTCTAGCTTGGTGACATATGAGTTCCCTTGGAAAGTCATGGGTATAATTCTGTCTCTAATCTCAAACTGTTAGTACTTACTCCTTTAATAAAAAGATTGTGAGCTCACAAAGCTTCACGTTCATATTCAAATATATTATTATTCTTTAACTATCAGGATTGGATATCAGAGTCTCGACAAGGGTTCAAGAAATCAGATCTGGCCAGCCAATGTACTCATAGGTAATTAATAAAAAAGTTTGATCTTGCATTATTCATCACTTGATACATGTGTGTAGATAAAAAGCAAACTCATGCATGCAGATATAAGATCTACATTGAAGGGTCTGCCTGGTCCGTGAGTGAAAAATACATATTATCCTGTGATTCTGTCACCTTATTAGTAACACCCCATTACTATGACTTCTTCACGAGAGGCTTGCTTCCAGTTCACCACTATTGGCCCATTAAGAAAGATGACAAATGCAAATCCATTAAGTTTGCGGTGGATTGGGGCAACTCCCACAAAAAGAAGGTAAAACTTGATCCATCTGTTCCTTTTATACAACAAAAAAATTTAGACGAGTTAGGGCTTGGGAGCTCATCCTCTAAATTCAAAAAATGCTATAGAGATATTCTCCGCTAATAAGGTCTTTATATCAGTAGCGTGATTGGAACTGCAGGCACAGGAGATAGGAAAAGCAGCTAGTGGTTTCATGCAAGAAGAATTGAAGATGGAGAATGTGTATGATTACATGTTTCATTTGTTAAGTTCGTATGCCAAGCTGCTGAGATACAAGCCCTCGTTGAGCGCGAAAGCTGTTGAAATGTGTGCAGAAGCCATGGTTTGTAAGGCAGAAGGGCTAGAGAAGAAGTTCATGATGGATTCAATGGTGAAGGGTCCTTCAAACACCAATCCATGTACTTTGCCTCCTCCCTACGATCCTGCATCTTTGCATTCTCATTTAAGGAGAAAGAAGAATTCAATTCAACAGGTTGAATTGTGGGAGAGAAAGTACTGGGAGAAACAAAGCGTGCAATAAATCTTGAGTATATATAAATTCTTTATATATACACGTGAATCTATTGATTCTTAAATTAGGGGTTTCTCAGTTCTGGACTTTTTTTAATTATTATCACAGATACAAATGTAACACGTATTATCTTATAGTGATCTCATCAGTTGCTCTTTGGCCAAACCATAGTGACACAAGTCAACTTTGTAATTTTGATAAGAATTTTTTAACACACCGAACAATATATAATCACAAGAAGGTGAGGGATGATTTATGACTAATTATAATGCAATTGCTAACAAAAAAAAAAAGGTTATGAATGTTGGCATGAATGTTGTTTTTAAGAGGAGTATGGTAAGAAAGAACTGCTATTGACAAATGATACTCTTGATTTATATATAAAAAAATGGCATGTAATTCAATAAATAAATTTAAAGTAAAACATTTGATGGGATGAATTAATATTATTTTTTAATTATTATTCACCTTGCATGAGTGGTTTTGGGAAGCGTTCCCACATAACTCTAAATCATGTTTTGAAATGTTTGTATTCGCCTTGACAAAATAATATCTTTTACGGGTCCCTATAGCTAAAAAAAGTATCCTAAATTACTGATCTCAAATATATAGTATATTGAAAATATGAAATACATTTGTTTTATTATAACATAAGAATATTATTCAATAAAAGGAGTTACTCATGTATTGAAAAAGCAATGCCTAAACGAACTGCTATAATTGTGGAACGGAGACAATGGGCATGTTAAAGTTTTTCCAAAGCCCAAGATACGTTCCACCCGTCTGAAACCTTAATCTCCCTCGCCTTTCAGGGAGTATAAACACAAGATATGTGTTTGCAGGAATGTCAAAATTTTTGAAATTATCATCGAATGACATGCATGCGCTGCTGCTTATTCTATACGTTTATTTGACTGAACCAAAAGGCGCTTTCAAGTTAATTTTGTAACGTTTAATTTCAATTAGCCTTTTTCGAATCTTTAAACAGTGACTTCACAAGTAAGAATTACAAAACTTTGTTAATTCTCCATTTTAGACGAGTATTTATTTTTGTTTGAATGAAATATGATGAACTGCGCAAAACCTATATGTTCTAAATATAAAGATACTAAACGAATTCAACGCATATATAGAATGAAGCGATGGTTCTTTCAAACATTAAAACTCTAACCAACGCTACCGTTCAAGAGAGAAGACTCGATCCATTCACACGAACTCACCAAATATTCAAGATATCCACTTGCCTTGCCGTAAACTAAGTGATGCCTGATCTTTTCCTAATGAGTGAGCTCAAGAGACAATCTCCTTATAGGAACGATTCCTTTTTATAAGAGACCTTTAGAAATTGTCTCAAATTCATATTGAGTTCTATTTCTTCGACATCAAGATACATGCAGGGACCAAGGGTTACTTGCAATAAACAAACACTAACACCATTATAGCAAGTAATTATAGCAGAGTAAAGTGTACATAGCTCAACCATCTTTAACATATCAGGGGGGAAAATTACACACTGGTTTCTGATTTTTTTTAATGGTGTTTTATGAGCCAAAAAAAAATGATATTTTGAATGCGCCCCAACGTTTTAGCTTTTCATCGTTGTCGTTTAAACTTGACTACGCGTTATTCTTAACGTTTTCATGTTACATTACCAACAGAACAGTGCGTAGGATTATTATTTTTAAACAGTCATGAACGCCGAAGGAGTAGCCAGCAGAGTTGCTCAATTGCAACGTAACGCATATTCTATAACATTCACAGAGAGCAAACGGAAAATAAAACACAAAAGCTGAGGGATAACTATATGTATACTTGAAATATAGAAACGACATTCTCTTTTAATTTATATATATATATAAAACAAAGATTACATTAAAAAAAAAACAAAAGAGCACAGTGAATTCCAAGTACCCCGCGCATATATATAAATTAAACACAACTTAGTTACCAGAACATTAAACAGAGTCAAACATGAACATGATTTTATCTCATCATCCTCTTCACCTTTGCTACTTTCAACACCATGGTCACATATATTTCGTCTGCCACGTCATCAACTCTGCGAAACACAGCATATCTCCTGTTATGATCAGGAATTTAGTTAACATATATGTATATTCAGTGTAGAATATTTCGAATGAGAAGTGTTAGCTGAGTGGTTCACGTGGCGAAGGGGAAACCATCCGGCCAGGGTTCGAGTCGCAGCGAAAGCGGAGGTGAATTGTTTTTTTTCTCAGACGCGTGAAATTACCATTTTGCCCCTCTGTCTATTTCCACCGAATCCTCTGCTCTTCTTCATCATTTTCTTCTTTCTTCCTGCGAGCCGCGAACAGAGACGGCAGGCTGCAGCGTGGGCAGGTGCGGGACGGCAGGAGCTCAGCGTGCGGCGTGGGAGAAGAGTACACGGCACGGAGAGTCTCGGTTATCATCTTTATGAAGCTTTCCGCCCCGCTCTCCTTTTTCTGTCGGCAATGACGCTGCTGTGAGAGGGAGAATGGAAGGCGCAGGAGTGTTGCAAGCTTAGTGAGCTGGGTGCTAGCGCCAGTGGTTACTTCTTCCGGTAAACCACCCTCGTGGTTGTTGTCGTCGCCGTGTTGCAGCTGTTCGTCACCGTTCTTTGCTACTGTAGCAAGTCTCTGCTACTGTAGCAAGTCTTCGAATTCAATTTCCAGGTTGCTCTTCGGTGGTCGGCTCTGTGGACGCTGTGAGTAAGCTTCTTAAACCATAATCCATATTCAAATTCTTTCGTTTCTTTCCAGCTAGTTATCTTGAGCAGTTGAGCTCACTCCGTTCAGTTTGGACTCCGGTGTTCCCCTGTTTTGGGGTGTCATTGTTAGGACCGACGACTGTTCTCGTCGCTGTCATCTATTGTCACCGTAGCAACTTTATATCTTTGGCATTCTTCTCTGTCGCTGCTTTGCAGTGCTTCGCGGGGAGGGTGTGTGATCTCTGGGTTTAGGAAAGGAAGGAAGTATGGAAGAATGAAGGATGTTGGAGTTGCATAACCTCCATGGAATTTTAACAGTGCGTGGTATGTTGTCGGAACTTTCTTCTTCTGTTGTTTGTGGACATTGCTGTGTGTGTGCCTGTTGTGCTGCTGCTGTGTGTGGGTGTTGTATGCTGGGGTTTTCGGTATGTGCAGTGTATGTGCTTTGGAATACGGTTGATGTTTGCACATAAGCATGGATATTGCTAATTGAATGAAAGAAGAAGTGATTGGAGATTGTTGCTGTTATGCATATGTATATGTACGTATAAAGTTGGAGTTCTGTGATCAGTGAACTAAATCGCGGTATTGGAAGTAAAGTGATATATGTAGGGAAATGTTGTTATTATTTGCAAGGAATAAGAGGAATAGAGTAAGAGAAGCGACTTCTGTTGTAGTGTGCGTATAAATGATTAATGGTGTGTTAGTGGTGGAAGTGATAAGTAGGGATGCTTATATTGGTCAAAGACGTTAAGCAAATTGTTAATATGTTATTTTTATATCAGGGGATTGAGTAGTGGCTTTACAGCAAGTGGTTGGTGGGAAGAGTAGCAATTTAGGAACGCGGCAGGTGAGTGAATAACGTTCCCTAAAATTTACATTTTTTTCAAATGCATTGTCATTTCAAATGATGAATTTCAAATATTGATTTCGAAAAGCAAATTTTAAGAAAGTATAGTTTAAATCGTTAGAAATGATTTTCTTTCGATTGGTTTACAAAAGAATTACGATTATGCATGAAAATGGATAAAGAAGCTTTAGAAAAAGATTTGACAGTGAACTGATGTTATTCATGAAATATTTCTCTGTGAATTGCATATGTTTTTACAGTAACTTGATTTTGTATGTTTATGCTGGGGTAACAGAAATTCAAAGTGACTTTATCAATGATTATGATATTTTGAAACGATTGAGATCTTTACATGTGAAAAGGACCCCACGCATGATGGAAATGTTTTAGGACAGAATACAGAACGCTGGTTGCTAACAGCAGTACTGTTAGTCCTTGGTGCACCTTGGTTACTCGAGCTCGACAGTTTGTGGCATAGCCACCAGAATTATTTCGTGGGATTCGTTCTCGCGACAGTTTGTGGCCTTGAGCCACCAGAATTATTTCGTGGGATTTATTCTCGCGACAGTTTGTGGCATAGCCACCAGAATTATTTCGTGGGATTCGTTCTCGCGACAGTTAGTGGCTTCGAGCCACCAGAATGGTTAGTTACCCTCGTGGACTGTGTGTCCACGTCAGTTTTCGTTCTGTTGAAGTCCTACAGAAAGATCATGGTTATGAAAAGATTGTTTTGGATCAGTTATGTGAAACAGTTAGTTCATACGGTTATTTCCCCTGAAATACAAATGTTTATGAAAAGGTTTGCATTAGATTATGAAGTGTTAAGAAAATACATTTTTAAGATAATTATGCATTGTTTATTTTCCGCATTCTTATAAATCATGTTTTTGGGACGTTATTCACGAGTAGATTTTTGGCTTCAGATAGTGCAGGTGACCCTATTTCTCCAGCTGAGCGGTAAAGAGCCTTGCTGTTGATCCGAAGTTTCATTTGATAAGAACTACTTTTGATGTAATTGCTTCTTAAGAACTTTAATTATTTTGGAAAGGAAAGTGCTCTGCATGAACCTTAGAAAATATTTGTATGATTTTGAAAAATGCTATGGAGGAATTTATGGTTTTACTTAAAAGAATAGGCTTTCAGAATATGATGTATTCATATTCTGTGCCGGTCACGGTCCAGAAATAGGGACGTGACAGTTTGGTATCAGAGCCAAGGTTTTTCTATGGTTAAGCAGAGCAGGGATACTTCGATGGGGTCTCAATTATCGTTATGAACCCGGGCATAACTATAGTTGTGGCATCTCTGAAGATCTCTAAAAGAAATTCAAAAGTGGTGTTTTTCCTATGATTTCAGAAACGAACTTATAAACTGAAGATTTTCTATGTTTTATGAATAGTTAAATGCCGCCTAGACGAGTTCAGTCTAGAGGGAGCTCTAGGGCTTCGGATCAAGGCTCTGCTCAGCGAAGTGATTTGCCTCCTCGAGGCCGAGGACAGGGTCGTAGGGGTGCTAGGGTTCGGGGAGGTCGACCCCTTAGACCTCTTCAGGAAATTCTATCTGAGGCAGAACCATCTCATCCACAGTCTCCTGAGATCTCTACATCCTCTAGGCATGAGACTCAGGTAGAGACACCCCAGGTTATAGAGGAAGAATCCATCGCAGTTAGGCTATCAGAGTTTATAAAGTTGGATCCTCCGAAGTTCTCAGGGTTTGATTCTCGAGAGGAACCCATTGAGTTTCTGGAAGGAATTGAGAAGAGATGCCGGGCTTTGAGATGCTTGGATGTGCAATACGTGGAGTTTGCCTTGTTTCGACTTGAGGGGATTGCGAATGCGTGGAGTAAGACGGTACCAGGATTTCAGGGGGATAGAGTATCATTATTGTCATGGGCAGATTTTAAGGATCTTTTCCTGAAACGTTTTCTTCCCCAGAGCAAGAAGGATGCTAGAGTTAAGGAATTTCTTCTGTTGAAGTGTACTTCGGGGATGTCTGTGGCCGAGTATGACAGAAGATTTACAGAACTTTCATCGTATGCATCTACCTTGATTCCGTCGGAGAGGGATAGAATCGGCAGGTTTATTCAGGGATTACCGATACATATTCATGATGCTGTGGCCCCGATGCTGAATCATTTTGCTTCTTATGCTGATGTGGTTGACTGTGCTTTGAGAATTGAGTTGAGGCACATTGACGAAGAAGGGGTTTCTAAGAAGCAGAAGACTGGGAATGAAAGGTTCCAAGGATCATTTAAGGGTAACCGCCCTCAGGGCCAACCCTCGTCAGCTGATATGCGGCCAGCGCCCAGATCTTATAGATCTTCTGGGGGCATTCCAGATTCGGGACCAAAGTTTGGAGGTACTAGACCTCAGTCTGGAGGAAGTCAGTCTAGTTATTCCAGGCCTACCTGTAATATGTGTGGGAAGCACCATTCAGGGGTTTGTCTGAAGTCCTTGGGGGTGTGTTATGGTTGTGGGCAGCCGGGTCACATGAAGAAAGAGTGTCCGTTTGCTCAATCAACCTCGAGTTATGGATCAGCTAGACCTTCTCCCCACCCTTCTACTTTTGCAGCTCCGTCTGTGGGAGCAACTTCTGCCTCTATGGGTAGAGGTACATCAGGACGACCTCCAAAGAAGAGAGCACAACCTTCAGGCCAAGGTCAAGCTAGGGTTTACGCAATGACAAGGCAAGATGCTCGGGCTTCTAATGCTGTGGTCACAGGTATTATCTCTATATGTTTTCAAAAGGCTTATGCATTGTTTGACCCTGGTTCGACACACTCTTATATTTCAAAATATTTTGCTAAGATGATGGATAAGAATTCAGTTAGACTTGATTGTCCTTTCACTGTGGCTACCCCTGTTGGGGAATCTTTGTCAGTTTCACAAGTGTACAAATCTTGTGAAGTGTCTGTTGAGGGTAGAGAAAGTTTTGTCGATTTGATGATACTTGATATGATAGACTTTGATGTCATACTGGGCATGGATTGGTTAGCTTCATGCTATGCTTCGGTGGATTGTCACCTGAAAGTGGTAAAGTTTAACTTTCCGGGTGAAACTTCGTTTGTGTTGTTTGGAAACGAAGTAGATAAGCCAACAAACTTAATCTCTGCTTTAAAAGCCCAGCAAATGTTGGCAAAAGGTTGTCAGGGATTTTTGGCGGTAATCCAAGATGTTGATAGGCCTACTGTCAGCTTAGACCAAATTCCTATTGTTCAGGAATTTCCTGATGTTTTTCCGGAGGAATTGCCGGGATTACCCCCAGATCGAGAGATAGAATTTAGTATTGACGTCATTCCTGGTACGCAGCCAATTTCTATTCCGCCCTATAGAATGGCGCCGTCTGAGTTAAGGGAATTAAAAAGTCAGTTGCAAGAATTGCTTGATAAGGGGTTCGTACGACCTAGAACTTCTCCTTGGGGTGCACCAGTGTTATTTGTCAAGAAGAAGGATGGATCGATGAGATTGTGCATTGATTATCGACAGCTTAACAAGGTGACAGTAAAGAACAAGTACCCGTTGCCGCGCATCGATGATTTGTTTGATCAGTTGCAAGGAGCGCAGTACTTTTCAAAAGTAGACCTGCGATCAGGGTATCATCAGTTGAAGATTAAGAAGGAAGACATTCCAAAAACAGCATTTAGGACTCGTTATGGTCATTATGAATTTTTAGTAATGTCCTTTGGTTTGACAAATGCTCCTGCGGCATTCATGGATTTAATGAATCGAGTATTCAGAGAATTCCTGGATAAGTTTGTGATCGTGTTCATTGATGATATCCTGGTTTATTCCAAGAGTGAGGAAGAGCATGAACATCATTTGCGGATAGTGTTGCAGAGATTGAGAGAACATCAGCTCTATGCTAAACTTTCCAAGTGTGAGTTTTGGATAACTGAGGTCACTTTCTTAGGGCATGTGGTGTCGAGAGATGGCATCCAAGTTGATCCTAGTAAGGTTGAGGCAGTTAAAAGCTGGCCACGACCTACTACGGTAACGGAGATTCGGAGTTTCTTAGGACTTGCAGGATATTATCGCCGTTTTGTTCAGGATTTTTCAAGAATAGCAGCTCCGATGACAAGGCTAACCCAAAAGAATGTGAAATTCGTGTGGGATGAGAAATGCGAGGCAAGTTTTCAAAAGTTAAAGGAATCTTTGACCTCTGCTCCAGTGCTAAGTTTACCTTCCGGAGTTGGTGGGTATACTGTGTATTGTGATGCTTCTCGGATTGGGCTAGGCTGTGTGTTAATGCAAGATGGTCGAGTTATTGCCTATGCCTCTAGAAAGCTTAAGTTGCATGAGCAGAATTATCCAACTCATGATTTAGAGATGGCTGCGGTGGTGTTTGCTTTAAAGATTTGGAGACATTATCTGTACGGAGAAACCTGTGAGATTTTCACGGATCACAAAAGCCTTAAGTACATCTTTGAGCAGAAGGATTTGAATCTCAGACAGAGAAGGTGGATGGAGTTGTTAAAGGATTATGATTGTACGATTTTGTATCATCCGGGAAAGGCGAATGTAGTAGCTGACGCTCTAAGTAGAAAGTCTATGGGCAGCTTAGCACACATAAAGATTGAAAGAAGACAGTTGGTTCAAGAGATTCATAAAGTGGAACAAGAGGGAGTCGTATTTGAAATTGCTGATAAGGGAGTACTTTTGGCTCATTTGCAAGCTCATTCCTCATTATGTGACCAGATTAAGGAAGCTCAGTATTCAGACCCGAAGTTGTGTGAGTTGAGGGATTCAGTTAAAGACAGAAGTAATTCAGAATTTATGATTGATCAGGAAGGTGTTTTGAGGTTCGAGGGTAGAATTTGTGTGCCACAAGTTCAGGAGTTGAGAAGGCTAATTCTTGAAGAAGCTCATCATTCTGCCTATACTATCCACCCTGGTATAACTAAGATGTACCAAGATTTGAAACAGTTGTTTTGGTGGCATGGTATGAAGAATGATGTGGCGAATTTTGTTGCACATTGTTTAGTGTGCCAACAAGTTAAGGCGGAACATCAGAAGCCGGCAGGACCGTTACAACGGTTGGAAATACCTGAATGGAAGTGGGAAAACATAGCTATGGATTTTATCGTGGGATTGCCCCGTACTGCTAAAGGTTTTGATTCTATTTGGGTAATTGTTGATAGATTGACCAAGTCTGCTCATTTTCTACCAGTAAAGACGACGTACAGTGCAGCTAGATACGCTGAGATTTACATTGAGGAGATCTTGCGGTTACACGGAGTCCCAGTATCTATTATTTCAGATAGAGGGCCCCAGTTCACTTCTCAATTTTGGAAATCGTTTCAGAAAGCTTTGGGCACTCGATTGAATCTTAGCACTGCTTTTCATCCTCAGACTGATGGACAGTCAGAGAGGACAATTCAGATAGTTGAGGATATGTTGAGGTCCTGTGTCATGGATTTTGGCGGAAGTTGGGACAAACATTTACCATTGGTAGAATTTGCCTATAATAACAGTTATCAATCAAGTATTCAAATGGCACCATTTGAGGCGTTGTACGGGAGGCAGTGTAGATCTCCAATTGGATGGTTTGAAGTTGGAGACGGAATGATATTAGGACCTGATTTGGTTCAAGATGCTAAAGAAAAGGTGAAGGTGATTCAACAAAGATTGTTGGTGGCTCAAAGTCGACAGAAATCTTATGCAGATCATCGTCGTAGGGAATTGGAGTTCATGGCCGGAGATAAAGTGTTTTTAAGAGTGTCACCAATGAAAGGGGTTATGAGATTTGGTAAAAAGGGTAAGTTAAGTCCGAGGTTTATCGGCCCTTTTGAGATTTTGGATAAAGTAGGTGCAGTAGCTTATCGATTAGCCTTACCACCAGAGCTATCAGGGATACATCCGGTGTTTCATGTATCGATGCTACGGAAGTACTTGTATGATCCATCTCATGTTGTTGAATATCAGGAAGTTCAGGTGAATGAGGACCTGTCTTATGATGAATATCCGTTAGCCATTATTGATCAACAAGTAAAGAAGTTGCGGTCGAAGG
Source organism: Leucaena leucocephala (assembly GCA_037074615.1). Lineage (NCBI taxonomy): Eukaryota > Viridiplantae > Streptophyta > Magnoliopsida > Fabales > Fabaceae > Leucaena > Leucaena leucocephala. The sequence goes on from CM073562.1 coordinate 16,920,760, forward strand.
AGATTCCTTCAGTAAAGGTGTTATGGCGAAACCACTCAGAGGAAGAAGCTACTTGGGAGTTGGAGGCTGAGATGCGAATCAAATACCCACAATTATTTCAGAACTAAGGTGTGCATATTTTCAAATTCGGAGGACCGAATTTCTTAAGAGGGGAAGAATGTTATGATCAGGAATTTAGTTAACATATATGTATATTCAGTGTAGAATATTTCGAATGAGAAGTGTTAGCTGAGTGGTTCACGTGGCGAAGGGGAAACCATCCGGCCAGGGTTCGAGTCGCAGCGAAAGCGGAGGTGAATTGTTTTTTTTCTCAGACGCGTGAAATTACCATTTTGCCCCTCTGTCTATTTCCACCGAATCCTCTGCTCTTCTTCATCATTTTCTTCTTTCTTCCTGCGAGCCGCGAACAGAGACGGCAGGCTGCAGCGTGGGCAGGTGCGGGACGGCAGGAGCTCAGCGTGCGGCGTGGGAGAAGAGTACACGGCACGGAGAGTCTCGGTTATCATCTTTATGAAGCTTTCCGCCCCGCTCTCCTTTTTCTGTCGGCAATGACGCTGCTGTGAGAGGGAGAATGGAAGGCGCAGGAGTGTTGCAAGCTTAGTGAGCTGGGTGCTAGCGCCAGTGGTTACTTCTTCCGGTAAACCACCCTCGTGGTTGTTGTCGTCGCCGTGTTGCAGCTGTTCGTCACCGTTCTTTGCTACTGTAGCAAGTCTCTGCTACTGTAGCAAGTCTTCGAATTCAATTTCCAGGTTGCTCTTCGGTGGTCGGCTCTGTGGACGCTGTGAGTAAGCTTCTTAAACCATAATCCATATTCAAATTCTTTCGTTTCTTTCCAGCTAGTTATCTTGAGCAGTTGAGCTCACTCCGTTCAGTTTGGACTCCGGTGTTCCCCTGTTTTGGGGTGTCATTGTTAGGACCGACGACTGTTCTCGTCGCTGTCATCTATTGTCACCGTAGCAACTTTATATCTTTGGCATTCTTCTCTGTCGCTGCTTTGCAGTGCTTCGCGGGGAGGGTGTGTGATCTCTGGGTTTAGGAAAGGAAGGAAGTATGGAAGAATGAAGGATGTTGGAGTTGCATAACCTCCATGGAATTTTAACAGTGCGTGGTATGTTGTCGGAACTTTCTTCTTCTGTTGTTTGTGGACATTGCTGTGTGTGTGCCTGTTGTGCTGCTGCTGTGTGTGGGTGTTGTATGCTGGGGTTTTCGGTATGTGCAGTGTATGTGCTTTGGAATACGGTTGATGTTTGCACATAAGCATGGATATTGCTAATTGAATGAAAGAAGAAGTGATTGGAGATTGTTGCTGTTATGCATATGTATATGTACGTATAAAGTTGGAGTTCTGTGATCAGTGAACTAAATCGCGGTATTGGAAGTAAAGTGATATATGTAGGGAAATGTTGTTATTATTTGCAAGGAATAAGAGGAATAGAGTAAGAGAAGCGACTTCTGTTGTAGTGTGCGTATAAATGATTAATGGTGTGTTAGTGGTGGAAGTGATAAGTAGGGATGCTTATATTGGTCAAAGACGTTAAGCAAATTGTTAATATGTTATTTTTATATCAGGGGATTGAGTAGTGGCTTTACAGCAAGTGGTTGGTGGGAAGAGTAGCAATTTAGGAACGCGGCAGGTGAGTGAATAACGTTCCCTAAAATTTACATTTTTTTCAAATGCATTGTCATTTCAAATGATGAATTTCAAATATTGATTTCGAAAAGCAAATTTTAAGAAAGTATAGTTTAAATCGTTAGAAATGATTTTCTTTCGATTGGTTTACAAAAGAATTACGATTATGCATGAAAATGGATAAAGAAGCTTTAGAAAAAGATTTGACAGTGAACTGATGTTATTCATGAAATATTTCTCTGTGAATTGCATATGTTTTTACAGTAACTTGATTTTGTATGTTTATGCTGGGGTAACAGAAATTCAAAGTGACTTTATCAATGATTATGATATTTTGAAACGATTGAGATCTTTACATGTGAAAAGGACCCCACGCATGATGGAAATGTTTTAGGACAGAATACAGAACGCTGGTTGCTAACAGCAGTACTGTTAGTCCTTGGTGCACCTTGGTTACTCGAGCTCGACAGTTTGTGGCATAGCCACCAGAATTATTTCGTGGGATTCGTTCTCGCGACAGTTTGTGGCCTTGAGCCACCAGAATTATTTCGTGGGATTTATTCTCGCGACAGTTTGTGGCATAGCCACCAGAATTATTTCGTGGGATTCGTTCTCGCGACAGTTAGTGGCTTCGAGCCACCAGAATGGTTAGTTACCCTCGTGGACTGTGTGTCCACGTCAGTTTTCGTTCTGTTGAAGTCCTACAGAAAGATCATGGTTATGAAAAGATTGTTTTGGATCAGTTATGTGAAACAGTTAGTTCATACGGTTATTTCCCCTGAAATACAAATGTTTATGAAAAGGTTTGCATTAGATTATGAAGTGTTAAGAAAATACATTTTTAAGATAATTATGCATTGTTTATTTTCCGCATTCTTATAAATCATGTTTTTGGGACGTTATTCACGAGTAGATTTTTGGCTTCAGATAGTGCAGGTGACCCTATTTCTCCAGCTGAGCGGTAAAGAGCCTTGCTGTTGATCCGAAGTTTCATTTGATAAGAACTACTTTTGATGTAATTGCTTCTTAAGAACTTTAATTATTTTGGAAAGGAAAGTGCTCTGCATGAACCTTAGAAAATATTTGTATGATTTTGAAAAATGCTATGGAGGAATTTATGGTTTTACTTAAAAGAATAGGCTTTCAGAATATGATGTATTCATATTCTGTGCCGGTCACGGTCCAGAAATAGGGACGTGACATCTCCAGCTCTTCTTCAATATCAGAGTCCCAATGACTGACCAAAACCCAACTACAAACCCAGTAGCTACCACAAAATAAAACCACACTTTCTCAGAATCCTTATCATCGTCTCCAGAGACTTCACTTTCACGACCATGATCATCGGAATCACCTCCACCGCACTTATTTGGAAGTGGAACTCCACAGAGATGAGGGTTGCCGGCATAAATACGTTGGTCGCCCAACGTCAAAAACTGGTTTTCTGTTGGAATTGGTCCTGAAAGATTATTGTATGACAGGTTTAAGTGGCTCAATGAGGTTAAAGTAGGCATGGTCTCGGGAATTCCTCCAGAAAAATTATTACAAGAGATATCGAAAGATTCAAGTGATTTAATATCTCCTATTCTTTCAGGAATCTCTCCTTTCAAGTGGTTGTGAGACAGATTTAAACCATGCAGTCTAGTGAGCTGAGTTATACCTTTAGGAACAACTCCAACCAGATTGTTATCAGAAAGATCCATGTTCACCACAAACTTCAATATTTTGATGTAATCAAGTTCTGTCCCCTTCACAACTTGTTTAACATCCTCGGTGGGCCACTGATCAATGAAGTCTGTAGTAAAAAAATTGATATCAAATTTTATTTTGACTTCGTTTGACCTGTTGGATATAATCATCCCACTAAGATTACCAATGCAGTGAGGTATTGAACCCGTTAAGGCGTTACTCGCAAGGTCCAAAATCTGAAGTGATGTGAGTTGACAAAGATGTGAAGGAATGCTACCGTTCAACTTGTTTTGTCGCAGTCTTAGAATTTGTAGCATGGGAAAAGTGTCCCCAGTCCAAGGCGGTATACTTCCAACAAATTGATTCTCGCCAACATCCACAATCACCAGTTGCTTTAAATTCATTAAAGATAGTGGAAGCTCCCCATGAAGGGTGTTATCGTTCAAATGCAACCACAACAACGAGGAAAGATTACCAAATGTTGTTGGAATAGCACCTGACAGTTTGTTGGATGACAAGTTTATTTCATCCCATCCTTGATTATCCTGCCAGCAATCTGGAATTTCTCCTGATAATTTGTTCTTCGAGAGATCAAGTCGAGACAAAGTGACAATCTTGCACAGCGAGTTTGGTATTGAGCCATTCATGGAGTTATTGCCAAGTAGCAAATACACCAACCCAGGCATTATTTCATCAATATTTTCTGGCAATGATCCGCTGATCTTGTTACCAAAGAGGTTCAATAATCTGAGCTTCTCAAATGACCATCCTTTAAAAGTAGATATTGAACCTCTCAAACTATTAAAAGAAAGATCTAATTGGTCTAATTTCACAAGTTTGCCAAAATTGTCAGGAATTTCACCGTGTAAGTCATTATTGGCAAGACCAAGGTCTTGCAAATTCACAAGATGACCCAAACTTCTTGGGATGGTGCCTCTCAGACGATTGTTTGAAAGGTCAAGCATATTCAGGTTCACCAATTGTGAAAGAGTTTTTGGAATAAACCCTTCCAATTGATTTCCGGAAAGACGCAAGAAAGTTAGATTCACTAGCTGTGTAAGGCTTTCAGGAATTGTTCCATTCAATTGATTGTTAACAAGTTCAAGTATTGTCAACTGTAACAATTTCCCGAGAGAAGAGGGAATGGGACCATAGAACGTGGTTTTTGATATATGAAGGTGCTTTAGATTTTCAAGTTCCCCCAACCAGCTCGGTAAATAGTCTTCAAATGTATTAAAGCTCAAGTCAAGTTGTTCAAGATCATACTTGACACATCCAGATTCAAAGCTTCCAAAAGCTTTTCCATGGAAGTTGTTTGTGGAGAACTCTAATCTCTTCAAACGGCACATGTTCTTTAGAATCAGAGATAGAGAGGATTCTAAAGAAGTGAAATTATTTGAGGAAAGAATTAGTTGTTGAAGGTTAGTTAGCTCACCTAACCAAGATGGAATAGAACTTGTAAGATTGTTGGAAGATAGGTCAAGGACTCTTAAGGAAGACAAATTATGGAGAGCAACAGGAAACGGACCTCGAAGTCCATTGTAAGCAACATTTAGTTCCTCAAGCTTATCAAATTTACTGAACCACAATGGCAACAAACTGAGATTGTTGAAAGAAAGGGAAAGGATCCTAACAGAAGTCATGTTTTGGAAAACATCAAGACTTGGACTTTCAAGTGAATTGTAAGTAAGATCGAGAACTTGAATCCTTGGAATTATGAAGGTGAAATTAGGAGGGTGATAATGAAGAGGAGGGATCAACGAGTGAATCCCACACTCAGCTAAATTCAAATGTGATAAAGAAGGAAGGTTGTAAAATACCTGGAATACATCATGTGCTTTCCCAAGGTCAACAGAATGCAGGTCAAGGCTTTGCAGTGAGTGAAGCCCAGAAACCCAGTTCATGTCACTGAGTTGGAAACCATTGAGGCTGAGATCAAGATGTTGCAGGTTGGTTAGATTGCCAAGATTATAAGGAATCTTGCCGCTAAAATTAGCATTAGAGAGAGACAGAGTTCTCAGCTGATGCATAGAAGCAAGGAAGAGAGGAATTGGAGCAGCATGAAATTGGTTTCCACTCAAGTCCAAGTAACTCAAGCGTTCGAATTGCACAAGAGACCGATCAACTTGTAAAGCTTCAACGGATTCTTGGCTATAGTCACAAAATTCAGCTGATGAGCTATAACATGGATTCCTGAGATCAATCTTGAGAACTTGGCCAGAAACACTGTCGCAGGTTATAGCATTCCAATGGCAGCAATCGATATTGGAATTATTCCATGAAGAAAGCCTCTCTGATGGATCAACGAGGGTTGCTTTGAACTTGAGAAGAGCTTGCCTCTCTTGTTCTAAGCATCCCACGCTTGAATTTTCACACAAGCATAATCCAACAATTGCAGACAACAACAAGAAGAGAAGAGAAAAACGAACACTCAAAGAAGTATTCATGGTTTGCAATCGCATTCACGTTGCTTTTCTTTAAAACACAGATAGCCCAGACACACATATATATTATATTTTCAATGTCGCTATTTCACTTGTGGGTAACTTTTCAAGGTGAAAACTATCTTATTGTCAAAAGTAATATAAATCTGGAAGCTATGATGTGAAGAGTGGACTGAGTCAGAGACTCAGAGGAGACGGTCGTACGCCGTTCTCACACATTGTCCATTACGAAAGACCTATCACTTTATGGGAAGTGGATCGTGAATATTAGGTGAATTCATGCAAGTGGAGTGAGTCTTCTCTCGAGGTAGCTGTGGCGATTGATGGATTCAAGAGCCACGTCATTTCATTGTTTTAAATGCATTGAATTCGTTTAGTATCTTTATATATATTTCATTTATTAGTCAAATAATAAAATAAGTATTGTATAAGAAAGAGAGGCAATATTGACTGCATTCAATAATTGACTTGAATAAGTTCCATTTTCTAATTATATTTTATATTTCATGTTGAAAGACTATTAGTTAACAATGTAATAAAGCTTAAATCATTTATGTTTTGATTAAAAGCAATAATTACTAGCACCATTGTCTAAGATTATAACTTAACTTTCTAAATTTTAGAACATAAAGGTTTTACGGTTCATCATAATTCATTCAAACAAAAATACGTATATCTAAAACGTTTAAAATGGAGAATTAGCAAAGTTTTTTATTTCTTATTTTTGAAGTCATTTAAAGATACTTGTAGTCTAATTGGAAATTAAACTTGAGAAAGCTGTATTGAGACTTCTGGTTCTGTCAAATAAACGTAAAGAATAAGTACCACCGTTTCTCATTTGAGCTAGGTGATGATGATAGTTTCAAAACTTTGACATTCCTGCAAAACTATCTCTTGCGTTTTCTCTCTCTCATCCCAACCTTCTCCAAAACGAAAAATAACTGAGTTATAGTTTGTGACAGTACAAGAACTTGTTGAGTTTATTTTGCCATAAATTTCGAACCAATCATCCAGTTAATTAAGTCTAAATGTGTGCAAAATGCAAAATTTGAAGAAGAAAAAAGAGTCAATTTTATCTCTGCATTTGTCAAATAAACGTGTAGAAGAGGGCATGCAGTCAGATTAACGTAGCTTGCTTGACACTTGATGATTTCTAAACAAATATTTCTTGTGTTTACACTGAGTTCTCGGAATCTAGCTCTTTGGTACAAGAAAATGAAAACCAAGACGCTCTTGTAAATCTCAATATGCTCTCTCTGTGACATGACAATTCCACAAACAAATCAGAGAGAGAGAGAGAGAGAAGAGCCAAAATGTCCCGAGTTGATGATTGATGTAGCATCTTTAATTAGTGCTGCTAGGTTTGATCACAGTTTAAGGAATAATGGCAGATATATGATTATTGTGTTTGTGGAATAGTGGGATCTCACAAATCCAAGTACGTAATAAATTGCATTAATTACGTCAAATAATTAATTCAAGAGAGTCTGATTAAGGCTTAATTTGGGAAGTTTATACAATTTCTAAAACTGAAAATCTTTGTTATACGTATTCCATGATTTCTTTTTTGGGGATATATGCAATATACTTTAAATTAGACGTGGAGTGATGTGTCTTCAAAATGAGTGATAATATTCACAACTTATAAATAATACTAGTATCACTTATCATATAAGTTCATTGAGGGTTTTGAATAGAAGTTATTTTTTCATATTTTCTTTAAAATAATAGAACAATGAAAATGAAAAATATTTGGAATTTCTTTGAATCGATCAATTTAGTAATCATTTAGCTTTGTCATATTTTTTTTTAAAATAAATCAGTTATTTTTCTTGTTTCTTGAAGCCCAAATTTACCCTTCGGTCCTGAAATAGGTTTAGGCCCAAATACCTCAGTAGCCTTTTTACTCTGTCCATTCGTTTTCATTCCCCACACCCATATACATTCCTCATGTCAATAAGTTTATGTCAATAAGTTTAGCTGACGAAAGAATTAGATATATAATTATTTATAGTGTATTTGATTCTTAAAAAATATTATTTTATTATAATTTTAAGCGCAGTGCTTAAAGAGACATTTTAACTCTTGAATGTTTAAATTTACCTTTAAGGGTAAACACGACTCACCCTACCCAATATTATTATCGTTTAAGAAAAAGGAAAATTTCACCCTGCCTTTAATTTGTAAGTGAGTCCAATATTTTCTAAAATTTTTTTAACCAATATATATATATATATATATATATATATATATTCCTAGTAAAGTTTTATTCTCTTGATCCTTATTATGCAATTAATATATAGTCTTATTAAAGTTTTTTTAGGTTTCGTATTTAACTTATATTAAAAGGACAGATACGAACTCTTCTATCATGTAAGTAGTTTCTTTCTCTCTGTTTTTTTTTTTATTTTCCACCCATAGCTTTAGCTTTACATCTTTATTTCGAAACTTTGTTTATTAGTAATATTTACCTTTTAAAAATACAATAATACTCAAACTTAACTACGCCTAATTCTTGACGTTTTCTTTTACATTAGCATCAAAACAATGTTATAAGATTATTATAACATTCATGAATATATCGAAGGAGTAGCTAGGAGAAGTTTTAATAGAAAATATAATTTTAATGATGTGATTTTAGTGATTAAATAAAAAAAATATTATTAAAAAAGATAACATTATTTTTATAATTAAGTTGCTAAAAAATTATTTTTAAAAACAATTCTTTGCTATTATTGCATATTTTTGTAAAATTATAAAAAAATTGCTGTTAAAAAAAGTACTTTTTAATAAAGTTTATTTAAAAACTTGTCTCTTTCTACCGTCTTTTTTATAAAATTGCCGTAAAAAAATTAAAATTTAAAATCTAGATAAATAATTTTATAGTCTCATTTTTTCGCTTTCTACAATAGTGGTCGCTCATCTCTATCTTACTGTATACGTCAACGACAACCAAAACATAACATATTTTAAAACATTTGTAGAGAGCAAACAGAAAATAAAATACAAAAGCTGAGCACAATTATTCCAAGCACCGCGCACATAAAACATCACTTAGTTACTGGAATATTAAAGAGAAGGGACACAAATGGTACGATCGAGGGGATCAAACATGAACATGATTTCTCATCATCCTCTTCATCAGCTTCGCTACTTTCAACGCCATAATTACATATATTTCGTCTGCCACGTCATCAACACGGCGAAACACAGCATATCTCCAACTCTTCTTTAATATCAGAGTTGCAATAACTGACCAAAACCCTACTGCAAACCCAATAGCCACCACAAAATAAAACCACACTTTCTCAGAATCCTTATCATAGTCTCCAGAGCCTTCACTTTCACGACCATGATCATCAGAATCACCTCCACCACACTTATTTGGAAGTGGAACTCCACAGAGACGAGGGTTGCCTGAATAAATACGTTGGTCGCCCAACGTCGAAAACTGGTTTTCTGTTGGAATTGGTCCTGAAAGATTGTTGTATGACAAGTTCAAGTAGCTCAATGAGGTTAAAGTAGACATGGTCTCTGGAATTCTGCCAGAAAAATTATTACAAGAAATATCGAAAGATTCAAGTGATTTAATCTCTCCTATTCTTTCAGGAATCTCTCCTTTCAACTGGTTGCGTGACAGATTTAAGCCATGCAGTCTAATGAGTTGAGTTATACCTTCAGGAACAACTCCAACCAGATTGTTATCAGAAAGATCCATGTTCACCACAAACTTCAATATTTTGATGTAATCAAGTTCTGTCCCCTTCACAACTTGTTTAACTTCCTCGGTATGCCACTGATCAATGAAGTGATCCGTTCTATAAAAATTGATATCAAATTGTACTTTGACTTCATTTGAGCTGTTGGCTTTAATCATCCCACTAAGATTACCAATGCAGTGAGGTATTGAACCCGTTAAGGCGTTACTCGCAAGGTCCAAAATCTGAAGTGATGTGAGTTGACAAAGATGTGAAGGAATGCTACCGTTCAACTTGTTTTGTCGCAGTCTGAGAATTTGTAGCATGGGAAAAGTGTCCCCAGTCCAAGGCGGTATACTTCCAACAAATTGATTCTCGCCAACATCCATAATCACCAGTTGCTTTAAATTCATTAAAGATAGTGGAAGCTCCCCATGAAGGGTGTTATCGTTCAAATGCAACCACAACAACGAGGAAAGATTACCAAATGTTGTTGGAATAGCACCTGACAGTTTGTTGGATGACAAGTTTATTTCATCCCATCTTTGATTATCCTGCCAGCAATCTGGAATTTCTCCTGATAATTTGTTCTTCGAGAGATCAAGTCGAGACAAAGTGACAATCTTGCACAGTGAGTTTGGTATTGAGCCATTCATGGAGTTATTGCCAAGTAGCAAATACACCAACCCGGGCATTATTTCATCAATATTTTCTGGCAATGATCCGCTGATCTTGTTACCAAAGAGGTTCAATAATCTGAGCTGCTCAAATGACCATCCTTTAAAAGTAGATATTGAGCCTCTCAAACTATTAAAAGAAAGATCTAATTGGTCTAATTTCACAAGTTTGCCAAAATTGTCAGGAATTTCACCGTGTAAGTCATTATTGGCAAGACCAAGGTATTCCAAATTCACCAGTTGACCCAAACTTCGTGGGATGGTGCCTCTGAGACAATTGTTTGAAAGTTCAAGTAAATTCAGGTTCACCAATTGTGAAAGAGTTTTTGGAACAGACCCTTCCAATTGATTTCCGGAAAGACGCAATAAAATTAGATTCACAAGCTGTGCAAGGCTTTCAGGAATTGTTCCATTCAGATGATTGTTAACAAGTTCAAGTGTTGTCAACTGTAACAATTTCCCGAGAGAAGAGGGAATGGGACCATAGAACGTGGTTTCTGATATATGAAGGTTCTTTAGATTTTCAAGTTCCCCCAACCAGCTCGGTAAATAGTCTTCAAATGTATTAGAGCTCAAGTCAAGTTGTTCAAGATCATACTTGGCACAACCAGATTCAAAGCTTCCAAAAGCTTTTCCATGGAAGTTGTTGGCGGAGAAATCTAATCTTTTGAGATGGCACATGTTCTTTAGAATCAGAGATAGAGAGGATTCTAAAGAAGTGAAATTATTTGAGGAAAGAAGTAGTTGGCGAAGGTTGGTTAGTTCACTTAACCAAGATGGAACAGAACCTGTAAGATGGTTGGAAGATAGGTCAAGGACTCTTATGGAAGACAAATTATGGAGAGCAAGAGGAAACGGACCTCGAAGTCCATTGTAAGCAACATTTAGTTCCTCAAGCTTATCAAATTTACTGAACCACAATGGCAACGAACTGAGATTGTTGAAAGAAAGGGAAAGGACCCTAACAGAAGTCATGTTTTGGAAAACATCAAGACTTGGACTTTCAAGTGAATTGTAAGTAAGATCGAGCACTTGAATCCTTGGAATTATGAAGGTGAAATTAGGAGAGTGATAATGAAGAGGAGGGATCAACGAGTGAATCCCACACTCAGCTAAATTCAAATGTGATAAAGAAGGAAGGTTGTAAAATACCTGGAATATATCATGTGCTTTCCCAAGGTCAACAGAATGCAGGTCAAGGCTTTGCAGTGAGTGAAGCCCAGAAACCCAGTTCATGTCACTGAGTTGGAAACCATTGAGGCTCAGATCAAGATGTTGCAGGTTGGTTAGTTTGCCAAGATTATAAGGAATCTTGCCGCTAAAATTAGCATTAGAGAGAGACAGATTTCTCAGCTGATGCATAGAAGCAAGGAAGAGAGGAATTGGAGCAGCATGAAATTGGTTTCCACTCAAGTCCAAGTAACTCAAGCGTTCGAATTGCACGAGAGACCGATCAACTTGTAAAGCTTCAACGGATTCTTGGCTATAGTCACAAAATTCAGCTGATGAGCTATAACATGGATTCCTGAGATCGAGCTTGAGAACGTGGCCAGTAACACTGTCGCAGGTTACAGCATTCCAATGGCAGCAATCGATATTGGATTTATTCCATGAAGAAAGCCTCTCTGATGGATCAACGAGGGTTGCTTTGAACTTGAGAAGAGCTTGCCTCTCTTGTTCTAAGCATCCCACGCTTGAATTTCCACACAAGCATAATCCCACAATTGCAGGCAGCAACAAGAAGAGAAGAGAAAAACGAACAGCCAGAAAAGTATTCATGGTTTGCCTGTGCATTCACGTAGGCTTTTCTATAAAACACAGATATAGCCCAGAGCCCACACACACATGTACAATTTTTTTCATCTATTCTATTTCACTTATGGGTAATTTTTCAAGGTGAAAACTACTATCTTATTGTCAAAAATAATATGTGTAAGCCGTGGTCGGATGATTGGGCAGAGTCAGAGGAGACGGTCGTTGTATATATTCACATTCATCACGAAAAACCGATAACTTAAAAGCCATCAATTTATGGCAAGTGGATCTTGAATATTAGGAAAGTTCATGCCACAAATTTCGCAACAGTCATTCGTTGAAATCTCAGAGACAAGCATGGCATGGGCATCGTTAATGTGTTGCACAATGTAAAATTTTGTGAAGAACAAAAAAGTGAGGTTTATCTTTTGAATTTGTCAAATAAACGTGTTGCATGGTTAATGGGCATCGTTAATGTGTTGCACGGGCATCGTTAATGTGTTGCACAATGTAAAATTTCGTGAAGAACGAAAAAGTGAGGTTTATCTTTTGAATTTATCAAATAAACGTGTAGAAGAGGTAATGTAAGTACGCAGTTTGAGAAGGCGAGGGAGATTGACGTTTCACTTTGTTCCAGCTAGCTCTTCTGACACTTGATTTCTAAACAAATATTTATGGTGTTTATACTGATGAGTTCTCAAAATAGCAAGCTCATGCGAAAGCAAAGAATCTCTTCATATTGATGTAGGGCCTTTAATTAATGTCTGTGGAAACTTGGTTCTTGGGCAGCCACCATTATTGACTCTGAGGTTTGATCATCGTTAGCAAAGATGATTTTGTGTTTGCTGAATTGAGGGATCTCAAAAATCCAAGTACGTAAATAGTATCAATGCCTCTTCTTGCTCTATTTTAAAAAATTTATCATATTTAATAGGTATTATTTTAATAATTATAATTATTTTATGTTTTAATTGATTATATAAATTGAATGATTAAAAATATAATTTATTTTATTTTATTTATTTTATTTTTTTCTTGATTAAATTGATTTGCATAAAGGTATTTTGTTTTTATGTATTTCAGGAAATTAGGATAAGTAAATAAATAATAATTATAACCTACATCAACTACTACAAAATTATACTATATTATATCCATAAGGAAGGGATATTTAAGCTAAAAAATATTATCTCTGAAGATATTAGAAAAGATGAAAGCTTAGAAGGATAATAAAAATAAATAAAAATTATCATTATCTTTTAGAGTGCCAATTAGTGAAAAGACCCATATTAACATGATTCATTCTTAAAAGCTATATAAAGAATATCAAAGCTCCTCCATTGAACACAACAATTATCACTATCATAATCATATTCTTCATCTATTCCACAATTCCGTCCTTTTCATTTTAAGTTATTGAGGATAGATATAGTAGCTTGAGTTCTTGTGCTTTAGAATTAGAAAATCAACAATTTTGTGTTTTGATATTTTTCTTTATGCAAATTTATGATTTTCTAAATTTAAATTTTGAGATTTATACATGTTAGACCAAGAGTTTCGATTGAAACACTTTTATGATCAAACTTTAATGACTTATTATTTCAATTTATGATTTAATGTTCTTTATTTAATATCTTTAGTTTTCTCTTATAATTATTCATATTGTATTCACATGTTTAGTTATAAGATTTTGGATTGAATATCCATGTTAGAGGAACAAATTATTTATTATTTAATTTATCATATACTAAGTGGATTTTCACTAATCATTCTTGATACAACTATATGCTAGATCTAGGTATAATTGTAGATATTATAATTATAACCATAACAATTGTCTGGGATTTTATATATTAGGGACTTAGTATATATACTTGTTATAATTCAAATATATTATTGAACAATGATAGTCACGTATCAATCTTTGGGAGCGCTCTTCTTAATAGTGATATCCTTATATACTATTATTTTTATTTTATTTTTATTATTATCCCCTTTTATTTTCTAAATATTATCAATTAATTCTTCTTCTACTATTTTTACTTCTTACAATTAATTTAATCCAGAGTTAAGTTTCGCATTGATTACATATAAAGAACACGTCTTAAGACCTGTATATTATATAAAAAGTAATTTAGTAAACGACATCTTCAAATTGGCATATGAAACAAAAAGTGTGACTTATCGAACCATGTATAATTGATGGGGCGATCACAAAGTCAGTATGAGATTGTGCATGTTAAATTTTGGATATTGCATGACGTGAGTCTTATAGTAACATTAAGGTTGTTGTGTCTTAAAACAACCTCATCATTTATAAAGATAAGCATGTGCACATTTATTTGGGAGTTTTGTACAGCGGGGCATACAACTAACTACACAAGTTTTTATTTAATATAAAAGTTAATTAATTTTTTTAAATAAATTAATTGATTATAACTAATATAAAAGTTGACTGATTAATTTAGGTAGATTAAGAAGTATATAATATGAATTAGTCTTGAGGAGTTAAATTTAGTTAGAGTTAAAGGATTTATCTTGTTTTCTTAATTTATCTAAAAAAATCAATTAACTCTTATATTAAAGGTCGGAAGAGTATATGTATAAAAAAGAAAAAAGAAATAGGAAGAACTAGTAATAGTGAAATATACTTGTCATTTAAATGTGGAACAATGCATGCAGTGTGGGCATTTAGACAAGACATCTAACGAGTATGAAATGCATTACAAAGAGTATTTTAGATTCTGAGTATTACATCAAACTAGGGGCTTAGGAGATATATATATATATATATATATATATATATATATATGACAATTCAACAAACAAGAAGGAGGAAAACGAACAACTGACAATGAAAAAGATCAAAATTAAGAATGCTGCACAAAAAAAAAAAAGAAAGGTGTAAGGGTAAAGATTGAAACTATGAGGATATATGATCACATGATAATATATCAATTAATATGCCCTTGCTTTTATGATGTCGAAGCTCATTTCGCTGGGATCAGTTGCTTGCAATTCAAATTGAATGCCATCAAGTTCCCTCTTGAATCTGTCCTTTGAGCTCGCATACACCATCTTTTGCCTCACTTTTGATGAATCCGGAGACCTTCATATCATCACAATCATGCACGAAAGTGAAGTTATATATATATATATATATATATATATATATATATATATGCATTAGAAGAAACAAAAGATATATGCAAATTATGAATCTAAAATTAATTACCAGGCGACAAAGAAGATCTTGCTCTTTTGGCAATTCTCATCAGTAATGAAATCAAAATCAAAGATAGCATAGCGACACTCATTAGAAGGAAGAGATGAAGTGAAATCTTCATAATTAGCATTTGGGTTTCCAACTTTGTCCACCACAATTTCTTGATCTTCAATCTTGAACACAATGAAACGATGGTTTCTCTTTGCTTTCAGCTCTTGAAACTTGAGCTTACACTCATCATTCACAGCCATTCCAGACGCCGCATTCGCCTAATAACCCAAATTATTATTATTTTTTTGCAAACAATCAAAGTGATACCAGTATATTATAATAAGATCGAGAAACTTAATTCATAAAAAAGAGCATATGACTCCTTTATTTGTATTGACCAGAAAGTTCTGCTCACATGTCAGAAATCATTTCACCCTAGAATCTTTAGCAAGTTCAACGTATTTAAATGTCAGCACAATTTTATCACCTAAGGAAACAATTATTTTGGTGAATTTCATTGCATGCTTTAATTTATTTAACACACAATAAGTGTGTTTAACAATTTTCATGGTTAGCTTCTTACAGAAAGAAGAATTGCAACATAAAGAATGAAGAAGAGTTGAGTCCCGAGGGAACGTACCATGTTGTCTCTGAGAAAAGATGAAGTGTGATGAGACGTGAGAGAATGAGAAAGGAAATGAGGAAGAAACACAGAGAAGAGAGCGAAACAGAGGAAGAGATCCTTATTTAGGGGAAGAAGACATTAAGGACGTTTACAGGCTGAGACAAAAACGGAGAGAAGGAGAATTTTGAGGAGGCAAACAAAGGTTGTAATTTCTCTAAACTTCAAAATGGATAATCGTGATTTTATGTGCACGTGTGTCTAATCTTTAAACGTTATTATTGGGAAAGAGTTTTCATATGAAACCGACGTTATAGAATGTCCTTTCCCCCCTAATTTTCGCTTTCAGGCTGCATACCTAATGAAAATTAGGTCCTCAATTCCAATTTTCGCTATTCTTTTATCAAATTCCTTTTGCAAAATTGAACAATTTCGAGTCAGGGTAATAAAAGTAACTTTCTTCATATCTATGCTAGAGTGCTTCGTTGAAAATAATTTATCGATATTAAATTTACACATGGAACAGAAAATGGAAACAAATAATACGCAAAACATGCTGAGATATTAACTTTCATTAGAAGTTCACAACTTTAGGACCCTTCTTGGGTTTTTCATCGACATTTTTAGATTTGGATTTGGAGGGCTTGACAACATTAGATACGTCATCTGCCATGAAGTCATCCTCAAGATCATCCCCGCTCACAAGTTTGGTCACCTGATTTCTTGGCCCTCCTTCAGTTCCAATGGCTGTAAGCACAGAGGGAAAACGGAAGCGATATATCAGTCTTAAAAGCTTAAAGTTTAAATAAAAAAACAGAATCATAGAATCAAGCTTTCACCCCAAAAACAAAAACAGAACATAGAAGATAAAACAATCAAGCTTCTTGTAGAAATCTTACCAGCATTCATAGACCAATTAGCAGCACAAGACTCTTTTTTCCCTTTGTCAGGACAATCCTTTGCCAAATGTGTCACGCCGCCACATATCTTACAGCAACCACCCTGAAGAAAACTAAAATGATAATAAGGGAAATGTTGTGTAGATGCATCAAATGAATAAAATCGTCTTCTGCTACAATTTGAGGGGGGAAATGAAGACTTATGAGTTATGGCATAATAATAAATGCCTTGAATTACAATACCTTTGGATAGATGCCATGGAAATTTTGAGGGCAGTTTTTGCTCAAGTGCCCACGTCCATTACACACATAGCACTCAGCAAATTTTGTTCCCCCTGCATCACCAGCAGAACAATTTTATACCATGACAACTAAAAATGCCAGCAGATTAGAATGCCAACAATATAATTTGAGAAATTGAGATTTTATCAAAAGGAAAAAGTTAATAGCCCCACCTTGAGAGAGGTATCCTAAAAAATATTCACAGAAGGAAAATCACCTAGGTTCTTGAGCACTTCAACTAAGTGCCTGTTTGGCATCACGTTTCAGAATCAATTTTAGGACAAAACCTCGGTTTGAAAAAATTTCACACAAATATCAATTTTTGTCCAGAATTGATTTTAGAACAAAACCTCGGTTTGTAAAATTTTTTGCCAAACAACCATTTTTGTCCAAAATTGATTTTGGGCAAAACCTCGGTTTGAAACTATGGTTTTGAAGAAGCTATTTTTCAATAGATTTTGGAACTGTAAAAGAGTTTATAGATTATCTAATTACTATTTTACCCCTACTTTTTTCTTATACTCTCCTCTCTCTCCCCTCTCTCTCTCCCCTCTCTCTCTCCCCTCTCTCCTCTCTCATCTCTCTCCCCTCTCCCCTCTCTCCTCTCTCATCTCTCTACCCTCTCTCCTCTCTCTCTCTTCTCTCCTCTCTCTCTCCTCTCTCCTATTTATTCTCTACCCTCTCTCCTCTCTCATACTTTAATCAAATCATATCCTTTTTAATAATTTATTAATATAAAAAGTGATTTTACTATTAATCATCCAAACATCTCTATTTGTAAAATCTATTCTTTTCAGAATCTATTCTTCCCAAAATCTATTCTCCAGAATTTATTCTTCCCAAAATCTATTCTTCCCAAAATCTATTCTCCAAAAGCTAATCCAAACACACCCTAAGAGACACATCCCATGTTGACTGATTAGGCATTTTAAAGAACGAAATTTATTTGATCCAAGACACATCCCATGTTGACTGATTAGGCATTTTAAAGAACGAAATTTATTTGATCCTTTACTTGTAGACTACATCATTCAAATATTTGTAGTACTAAAGCATTCAAAGTTGGGGACAGAAGTTCAACATTTAAGTACCAAATCAACAAGCACCGCTGGATACCAGTAAATATGAAGAAATGGAATCTGGGTGTCCCTCTCTCTCTTCTAAATTTCCCCAGTCTCCCAGGGAAATGAAATGTTATTAAAACAGGAGTATAATAGGACTTTTTCTAGAGTGTCTGAATCATTGTTTCCTAGAAGGAATTAAGTGTAAGTGAGATGAGCTCATAATACAATGAATTTTGTTGGTATATTCTTTAAGCAACACATACATTTGACAAGTAAACCTATTCTCATCGTATAGTATACTTATTACCCGCATGGATGTATAAAGAAAACTAATCGCATGTCTTCCTGAAGATAATATGATTCTATGAAACAAGTCTAGAACTAAAGTGGCAATATTGACTCCTTGAGAGACGTGCCATAGTATAACCATATTTATCTCCTAGACAAGATGCATGCATGGATAGATTCAGAACTCAAAGTACTGCAACTTCCATAAGATTAAGACTACGCCTATTCCGGTATTCCCGTAAAGACTGAGGATTTTAATTAAAAACAGCAAACTGCTTCTGAACAGCAGTATAAGCTATCTTATTGAGAGATTATGCAAATATGCAACCACATTATAAACGGCACAAAAATTCTTAAATACCATCTTGAAGAGGCTGTGGACATTTTGAAAGTGCGTGTCCAGTTTCTCCACAATTATAGCATATTTTCGTATCATTGGCGCCATTCTTAGCTCTGTGACCGCGCTGCCGACAACGTAAACATATCTGCAACGACCAAGCTAATCATTAAGACACATCAATGTCACATATCCAGTTATATTGATTCAACCACCCTATTATTCTTTTGCAAAGTCACTGTCTTCTGAACCACCATTAATGATTATATTAAGCAGACCCAGAGAAAGCAACGTCAAAGTGATTAAGTTTCCCTACGCCTAGGTTCTTTTATGGTACAATATTTACCTAAAATAGAACTAAGCTCACACCTTATTCTTTTCCCACTCAGCTTTTTCGGGACAGGACTTAGCAATATGGTCTATAGCTTTGCAGATGAAACAACTCTCACCAGGCTTCATACCAGGAACTCTAAGTGGGTGTTTTTTGGAACTCTTTTTAAAGCGTTTATTAGTAGCTCCGAGTTCTTTCGATTCTCCCTTTTTGCGCTTGTGCAAACTCTTCGGCTTCTTCTTCTTCTGGTCAGGGTCTTTTGGGGGCGTCGGCTCTGGCTTTGGGAACAGTTCAGGGTGATCTGCTTTGAATTTTTTCCGAGCAAGTCGCTGCCTCTGACTCACCATCTTAGTCTCCGAGACTCACAATCTGTGTAGCTACGAGAAGCTTCGAAGCTTGTTGCGGCGGAGGCGACGGCGCCACTCCGGTGGCCTGCGGTGAGGCAAAAGGGGTCTCTTCGGTAGTTCGCTCCAAATCCAGGGCCATAAACTTTGTCTTGGCTGAAAAATAAAGGCTTTGGGAACCAAACGAAGCTTGCGTTTAGAATTTTTGGGACCCAAAAATGGTCCACAGAACGAGTTTTTTGTCCAAAAAAGACATTAAGACTATAGTATCTTTCTTGGATGAGTCTCTCTCCTTCTCTCTGTTTTTTTTTTAAAAAAAAGATGAGTACGCAGTTGTCCTTATGCTAAAAATATAGAGCAAACTGCCACTTGATTTCACAATTAGTAAAACAAATAAATGTGTTGATTTGCTTGTGCTCACACCATTCCTTAGATACTTAATCTCTATAATTCATTGCTCCCTGCCTTGATATTAAAAAACCAAAATAAATAACTAACAGGTATTTGTCATAATATAATAGGTTTTGGCTTTTAAGTAAGTATAAATATAAAAACTATTTTTAACCGTGTCAAATTCAAGCATTATATTATCAAATTAAATGGAGTGTAGTTATCTAAAAGATATTTTAGCTGTTTTTACTATAACCAACGCCCCGTTTGGTTACCTACCATCCTATTTGAAAGCTTTGACATGGTTGGTTTGAAAAGAGAATAGGATATATGCCAGCACACCTGGTTCATTGATCTGAAACTGAAAAACAAAAGTGGCTGACACATGATTGGATTGAAGAAGACGCTGCCTCTTTTGCAAACATTGGAATATAAATCCCATCCAAGGTTGCTTGGAACACCAGTTTCCTCCTTTACTTTTTTTCTCTGTGCACAGCTCATATATGCCCCCATTACGATTAGAAAGTGCAACCACACACACACGTTCTCAAGTTCAAGCATTAGTCTCTGACAAGATCTTTGCTTGTTCATGTGTACAGGTTTTTTATAAGATAAGGATGCCACTGATTAAGCAACTCAGTACTTAATCATATTCCATATTTATAAATCACAACAACTTCTGTTTTTTTTTCTTGGTATAATGATTGATTCTTGAAGCATTTGTACATTGGATCCATTAAAAAGAGACAGTGTGCAAGTCTTTAGCTTTGCGATGAAGGTTTCTCTGATAATCACTACCCCTCTTCTCACTCGATGTCTCTTTTGGATTACTCCTTTGCTCCTTCATCTTCTTCACGATCTCAAGGGCCCTACCTGTTCATTATATGATTCTCCACGTACCATCAATGTCTGTTTGGAGTAAAAGAAAAGGTTGGATGCTCCTCTTGGTGCTTTGCAGGGAGCACAGATGTTGACTTAACTATCAGTTGTTTCTTGGAGAAAATTATGTGATATTTGAATTTGAGATGGCAATTATTGTATAATGATGATTTGTGTATCATTCATCATTATAATTGAGGCTAATGGTATTCATACTCGGTATGCAGGTATAATTCATGCATCATCTCTAAAATGAAATGATTTATGAGATCCATGAAAGCGGGTGGAATTTATAGAATACTAATCTAACAAAAATTTCCTTCATAAGTTCCCCACAAGAGCATGATTATGCCTTGTTATTCAGATTCCAACTACTATGTCCTGTGTAACAGATATTTTGGTGGTTTTAAGGTTATCCTCTAATCATTCATGAAGATGGGAAATAAAGTATGAAGTAATAGATAGAATAGTTTCTTGTGATATTTCTGATTTTCCAAGAACATCTCATGTCCTGTTATGTTTCCTTCTAATTATTCCTTCTCGTGGTGGGGTTTCGTCCTAGATTTGGGTCGCACACAGCGTCACATTTGTGCCATTCACATGACCCAGCCCTCCGTCACGTGCACCTCTCTCCCACTTTCCTTTGCCCCTCCCTCAACTTCCCACTTGTCCAGTTGTCTTACACACATCCACTTGGCGCGTCCACTCCACTCTTCATCCCACGAGCGTCGCCCTCTCCCTATCTTTCTCACTTTCCAATGAATGTCTTCGGCTCAGAAAACAGAAAAGTCTCTGTATGCGTAGGCGCATCGCAATCATCTTATTCACTCCTCATCTAACCAATCCATCCTTCCCTCTTGTTTTCATCTCTCGATTCCACACTTAATTGACGGATGAGATTTTATATATGAATGAGCCTGAACACAGCTGATAACTACTTATAAAGATATTCAAAATTTTGGCTCCCTTTTCAAAATTTAAATTCCCCCTTAAACCTAACGGCGTCGTCACTTTTCTCGCCAACCGCCCCTTCCCAGCTAACTCCGTTCAACAGACGTTACCTCCCACCTATAAAAAACAACCTGCTCCTCCTTTCTTTTTTCAGATTTGCTCGTCGTCTCTTTACAGTCTCTGGATTCTCTTTAGTCTCCCTCTCTCTATACCTCCCTCCACTCATCTCTCCAGCACACGTTCTTCCAAGCTCAGCAGCGAAGATGCGTGAGATTCTCCATGTCCAGGGAGGCCAGTGTGGTAACCAAATCGGAGCCAAGTTTTGGGAGGTAGTTTGCGCCGAGCACGGCATCGATTCGACCGGTAGATACCAGGGTGACAATGATTTACAACTCGAACGCGTCAATGTGTACTACAACGAGGCGAGTTGCGGTCGCTTCGTTCCCAGGGCTGTGCTTATGGATCTGGAGCCGGGAACCATGGATAGCGTCAGATCTGGTCCGTACGGGCAGATTTTCCGACCAGATAACTTTGTTTTCGGTCAGTCAGGGGCAGGAAATAACTGGGCCAAGGGACACTACACTGAGGGAGCAGAGTTGATCGATTCGGTGCTTGATGTCGTCAGAAAGGAGGCAGAGAACTGCGACTGCCTTCAAGGTATATAATCCGTGGAGTACTTTAATAGATTTTAGGGCGTTTACTTCTAATGTCACTTATAGGAAGTTCTTTTCTGAGATATTACTATTGACTATTTGATTGAACTCTTGCTCTTGTTTTAGATTATTTTACAGATATCTGCATAGTTTAAGGACTTTTGGATTTCTATAACTGATTGGACTATCGATCTGTGTGAATGACCGACTATATAAGTTCTTTGAATGCCAAGTTGGAAGCATATCCTTGCAAAAATAAATGTTAAAGGGTCGAGGCTGTGAATTTGTGCTCTAAAGGAAATGCATAGGTTTCTGCTATATTGAGGTTATTATATTTCCTGCTTTTGAGCCGTATAAATTGTGCCTGTGTAGTTTTTTATGCCATGAATAATTTGATCGATTAGGTATGCACATGTCTTAAATTGTAGTTCTCTGGCTCTTGAAGAAATTGTTTTTGGCTATTTTGGCCTTCGTTTGTTATGTTGATCGGAGCGTAAGAAGCGCAGAATCGAATGAAGTAAGACTATGAGATGTTTTTTAATAATTGCTCAGTAATGTTTGGAAATTATTGTTGTGGATGTGAATTGTAGTACTCTGGCGATTGGGTAATCTAGAGTCCTCTGGCTTTCTGTTGCTAAAAACTTAGGCATCCTTTATAGTCTTAATAATTGGCGTTGTTGTCCTTGTCAGAAGCAAATCGGCAACTTAAATTTTGCATATTATTTCAGGTTTCCAGGTTTGCCACTCGTTGGGTGGTGGAACGGGTTCCGGGATGGGGACGCTTTTGATTTCTAAGATCAGGGAAGAATATCCCGATCGTATGATGCTCACGTTCTCTGTGTTCCCATCTCCAAAGGTGTCTGACACTGTTGTGGAACCCTATAATGCAACCCTTTCCGTTCACCAGCTGGTCGAAAATGCAGATGAATGCATGGTTTTGGATAACGAAGCTCTTTACGACATTTGTTTCCGTACTCTCAAGCTCACCACTCCAAGCTGTGAGTCTGTTTTCTGGTTTCTATTACAATTGTTGCATTTCGGATACTATAATGTTTTCAGGTGTTTTGGTTCAACGTTGTTAAATTTGATCGCTTTGTGTTTTTCTGTTACAGTTGGGGATTTGAACCATCTAATTTCTGCCACCATGAGTGGTGTCACATGTTGCCTTCGGTTCCCTGGTCAACTGAATTCAGATCTCCGCAAACTTGCCGTCAATCTCATCCCCTTCCCTCGGTTGCATTTCTTTATGGTTGGCTTTGCTCCACTCACATCTCGTGGGTCACAGCAGTATAGGGCTCTCACCGTACCTGAATTGACTCAACAAATGTGGGATGCCAAAAACATGATGTGTGCTGCTGATCCTCGTCATGGACGATATTTGACTGCCTCTGCTATGTTCCGAGGTAAAATGAGCACAAAGGAGGTTGATGAGCAGATGATTAACGTTCAGAACAAGAATTCATCATATTTCGTTGAGTGGATCCCCAATAATGTGAAATCGACAGTTTGTGATATTCCTCCAACTGGTTTGAAAATGGCATCTACATTTATTGGTAACTCCACTTCCATCCAAGAAATGTTCAGGAGGGTGAGTGAGCAGTTCACAGCCATGTTCCGCAGAAAGGCTTTCTTGCACTGGTACACAGGAGAGGGTATGGATGAGATGGAGTTTACTGAGGCTGAGAGCAACATGAACGATCTTGTTTCTGAATACCAGCAGTACCAAGATGCCACTGCCGATGAGGAGGGGTATGACTATGAAGACGAGGAAGAAGAAGAACCTCAGGAAATTTAAGATTGTGCTTTCGACTTTTTTGCTACTTATTATGAAAAATGTGTTGATGCTATGTTTTTCTCCCTCTACCTGAATATCTTTTTCGGGAGGCTTGAATTGTTTTGGGGCTCTCACCCTTTGTTCGTCATAGCTGTAGGTTTTAATTTTGATCATATTTACATGACTAAATTGTGCCCGTGTGAACTTGTGCTTAGGTTGGAAGTTTAGGTTATATTTGTGCTATATGGGTATACCTTGCTCTTGTTTTGTTAACGCCTCGGGCATTTTCGGAATAGATTTACTGTGTGTTAGGAAACATTGATAAATTTTAAAATAAATAGTTATATTTATTTAAATGAATTTTTGAATAAGACGGTTTGAAAGTAAGATTTTAGATAAATTAATTAGATATAAATTAATAAATTATTATATTATTTATGTTTTTATTTACATCTTTTCTTCTTTTTTTTATTTTTTTTTACATTATCACTCTTGTATCTATTTTTTTTTGTATATTTTTTACACTCTCTTCTATCTTTTCATTTAATATTTATATTTTTCATAATTATTCTATATTGGTATAAAAATCTGACTTGTCTCGAGAATTTTATAATTATTCTGAGTTTTGTTGCTTTGATTTTCTTTTTATTAAGCTAACTGGAGAGAGATCAAGATAGGAAAACAATTTGATGTACTATATTCTTGTTAGCATCATTCGATTTTTGCCAGGTTGTCGTGAATATAACACTAATGGATATTTTTATTTAAAAACTAATACATCTCTGAATTTCTCGATTGCAAAAATATTATTGTTTTCATAACATTGTTTTTATTAAATGGACATATTCCAGAACTTTATACTGGAAAATTCATTCTTAATCCATCCATGTTCGTTTCCAATACCTTCCCAGCTCTGTCAATTGCCATTGGGGGTTAGTCTCTGCTCTGAATTTGGCCTCTGAAGCTCTGAGCAGTGTCAATTTTCAAAATAAGTAAATTATTTCAAAAAGATCTTAACCATCCAGAACATTCAGTAAAAAATAATCATCTTATTTGGGTAAGTAAAATTTTATTTATGATGATTATTTTTTTTTTCTTTCACAATTATAGATAATCCAAAATAAACACGTTGCCTTACATTCCAACATATTGCTGGGGGACTTTACACCAGAGAAGCTCACTTCTGAGAAACGAAGTGTTCAGCAACAAGACGACGGAGGATCTTGCCGGTGGCAGTTTTTGGCAAAGAATCGGTAATGAAAACCTTCTTGGGGACTTTGAAGGATGCAAGATTCTTCTTGCAAAACTTAAACACCTCTTCCTCGTCAATTTCTGATCCTTCTCTTGCTATCACTGCACAATTTATCTGTCACCAACACCAATTTAACAAGTTAATACCTCTTTCAAGCTCTTGTATCCTCTAGCAATTATAAAACAGGACAAATACGATATTTATTGTTTGATTGCATCCCAGTTGTTTGGTTTTGGTCAAATTGTATGATGGAGTTTCACAAACAAAAGAGATTCTTGGCAAAAACGAACAAACAAACAACAGAGATAAAGTCTCAATCTCAATAAGGACCGTTTTTCTTGTAAGCCACAAAAGGTTGGCTGGTGACATGAATAATCCCATGAACTTTGAGAAAGTGACAATTTTAATGATTCAGACCAGAACTTTCGTCTTTTTTTTACCAGTACTTTTGGTTAGACGCTTCCCACATGATAGAGGACTCATCACAGTGATAATCGATGGTCGATAGACCAAGTGCCTCTCTTTTTTGTTTTTGTTTTTCCTTTTTTTATGACTATGCAAAATTTTGTGATCCTGGTTAACACTAATTTGCATGCACACAAAAATGTTGTGGCCCAAGAAATTAGACCCCCTAGTTGTCCTAGGGAAAAATTTTGCCCCCGAAAAAATTACTTAAATTCATCACTTGCTGTGCACTAATTTAATCAATGTCAATATCTACCAAAATATGTATGTATTTTAGTGAAAATTGCTTTGCAGTTTTTTGTAAGGAGCCATGAAATGTGTATTTTTTTGTCTGCTCCATTAAGTTTTGTGTAATGTATAGGACCTACTTATCTAATAATATTATGAAAAATATTGAATACATGCCTTACATTCTAAAAGCTAACAAGATGACGCTAGGTATGTTATTTCCAAATGTGATTGGAGTTTTTGACTTGGTATAATGTCAAGATTTTCTTTAATTAAAAAGCTCTACTTGTATGCCCAAAATATAATTAAAACTAATATTTTCATTCAAGTCCAGGATCTTACTACCTATTCAAATAAATAATTACATCTTAATTATGTTCATGACAACATAATTTTAAATCGATGAAACCCCATGAGGAATTTTTATAAACTTTTAACATATTTCTTTAATAAAAATATAGATTTAAAGAGATATGAAGGAAGGATAGGATAAGGGCATACCTCTTCGCCATATTTGTCGTCTGGGACTCCAAAAGCAACCGCCTGAGCAATGTCCGGATGCGATAACAGGACAGCATCCACTTCTATGGGCGATATTTTCTCCCCTGTTTTTATCATAAAATTCCACTTTATTACGTCATATTATAATAATGTCCTAAACTATTTATTTCCATGTCTTTTTCGAGAATATATAAGCTATATCCTCTTGTTTTTCTGGCCCACCCCATATAATATATGGCAAATATAACCGTCACAATGCCTTCACAACAGGCCGAAAATGCCCTGCTTAACCTACGTACCCCAAAAACTAATGGCGCTTCATTTATTCAAAGTGACTTTCTCCTCCAAAGCTCCCCCTTTTGAGGAACAATTAATTAGGCGATAACTGAGAACACTGTCAGGTACTCAATTCCCAAGACGCTTCTCTTCTTAAATACTAATATCGTTCATTATTTGATTTGATTCGATTCGAT
Source organism: Leucaena leucocephala (assembly GCA_037074615.1). Taxonomy (NCBI): domain Eukaryota; kingdom Viridiplantae; phylum Streptophyta; class Magnoliopsida; order Fabales; family Fabaceae; genus Leucaena; species Leucaena leucocephala. The sequence goes on from CM073562.1 coordinate 16,947,603, forward strand.
TCCTACCTGGCGAAACTTCCTTAAATCATGCCTAGTCTCCCGAATTCCGAGGCAGTTTGCTCGCAGTTTCGGCACGCTAATCTCAAGATTCCCGACAAATAATCCTAAAATAATAATAACTTTGATGACTCAGTAAAATTAAAACGGCAATTACCTCCACGATTAATGAGTTCCTTCATTCGTCCAACCAGATGCAAATACCCGTCTGAATCCAAGAACCCGAGGTCACCTGTATGGAACCATCCGAATTGGAACGCTGTCGTATTAGCTTCAGAGTTATTTTTGTATCCTTTTGTCACATTCGAGCCCCTGATACAGACCTCTCCGTCAACTTCGGCGTTCTGGATCTCTCCCTTCTCGTTCAGTATCGCCATTTCTTGACCCACTGGTTTCCCCACCGACCCGGGCTTGTGTGGCCCGTCCTCCGGCAACGGGTTTGATGCCATTAGATGGGACGCTTCCGTCATTGCATAGGCCTCCAAAACCGGAGCTCCGAATGCCTCCTCCATACGACCCAATATAATTGGTGCGAGCGACGCGCTGCAACTACGAATAAACCGGAGTTTCGGGTGGGGTTCGGGTTTACTCGAGTGACGATCCAGTATGATCTGGTGTATGGTAGGGACGGCCGTGTACCACGTCGCGTTATAATTCAGCATGTCTGCCCAAAACGTGGAAGCCGAGAAACGGCCAGCCGCCGGCAGTGTCACAGCCGCCCCGGAAATGAGTGAACTCAGTAATCCCGCAATGAGTCCGTGGACGTGAAAGAGTGGCAGAACGATCACCGTCGAGTCGGACTCAGTGAGTCTGTACACGGACTTTATATTCTGAACCGAAGCGGCTAAGTTGTGCTGAGTTAGAGGCACTCCTTTGGGCCGGCTTGTCGTACCAGAGGTGTGGAGGAATAGGGATACGTCGGAAGGGTCGTTAACGAGTTTGGCGGCCGAGTCCGATCTTGACTCGTTCTGAGCCAGTGAGAGACTAAGCTCGGCGTCATCGGCTTTGGAAAGCGAAGCCGTCGCGTGAGGGATATTAAGCTTCGAAGCCGCTGCTTGAGCCGGAGCATTTCCTTCTTGGGACGTCAGTAAGAGCTTCGACTCCGAGTCGGATAAATAAAACTCGAACTCCTCGGCCGTATAGGCGGGGTTCAGCGGCGCAGCCGTGGCTCGTGCACGAATCACGGCCAAAAACATTATGATGAACTGTGGAATAAGGGGGGAAAATCAACGTCATATATATTGAATCAGATCAGGGAAGAAAAAATTCCAAGAAATATGGAAACTAGACGATTCAACGAAATAGTGCGGATTCATTTCCTTTAGTATCCGTTCAGATCAACCAAACAAGGAATATGCATTAAAATGAAGATCAAACCTCGACGGTATTGGGGAAGGTAAGACAGACGACATCGCCGGCGTTGATTCCGGAGGAGACTAAACGAGAAGCGGCGCGCTCGATGAGTTCGATAAGACGAGAATAGGTGAGATCGAACTTGCCGGAGACGGAGATGGCACGACGGGAGGGGAATTCGGCGGAGATTCGATTGAGCAAGCCGGTGAGAGTGGGAGCCTCCATGGTTTGGGATTGGGGAGAATCAATCAGAAAGAGTTTTTGGGACAAAGAAAATAAAAATGGAGATGAGTCAATTAAGGGAGAAGCAAGGGAAATGGCTTTGCTGCGAGTTGCGATGTATCCCAATATATAAGGAACGAGAGAGGCGGTTCATTCGACGTGGCAAATTTTGACGCGTCAATGTCAAGAGCAGTCGTTTTTTTGAAGATTTTTATACCACTGTTTTTAATTAATTAATTAATGCCGCACCAAGCCCCCAACCCAACTTTTATATGTAATTTTTTTTATTTCACGACATGATAATAATTTAGAAATTTTTTATTCATTCCCTCATTCGTTAATTAATTATATTTTTTTTTATATCTCTTCATTTTGTGAGATCCCATATATTGATTGTCTTTGTATCACTCATCTTCCTCTTTAAACCTAATTAAAGATACACGTGGGCAGAGGTTTTACCTCCCCCAGACAGTTTATGTAGCCAAGTTCAAATGGGGCTTTGAAAAGCAAGCCAGTCAGTTTGGTCCTTTTTTTTCTTTGAAAAGGTAGAGTTACAAATAAATGTTTATATCCTCACAGTTACGTAACAATAATAATTATTTACAAAATGAAAAAAAAGGAAAATTAAGAATCTAAAGGTGGAAAGCAAGCAAAATACCAACGAGTAGTTCTATTGGAGTATCGTTTTTACGTGTGAGCCATGTGTACATATTTAAACATCTGATTCGTTCTTATTTTTTTCAAAGAAAAAAAAAACAATCGGTGTTGTTTGAATAAGGAGTTTTGCTTTGAAGTGGGAGGATCCAGGGATGGGGGTGTGTGCCACACGGAAAGAAAGGAGGCCACCATAGTTGACCAGGTAGCAACTGGTCAGATGAACCTTAACTATAGGCTTCGTCTCCTGTCTGTCGCTTTCCCATTCACATGTCCACCTCACTGCCACGTCACCAACCCCCACTCGCCGCCTCCTACTATTGTGTCTTCTCTCCTCACTCGTTAATTATATTCATTCCATTGCTTATTACCAATACATTCTTATTTTGGGCGTGTTTGGATTGTGTTTTAGAGAATAGATTTTAGAAAATAGATTTTAGGAAGAATATATTTTGGAAAAAATAGATTCTGGAGAATAGATTTTAGGAAGATGAAAATAGAGATGTTTGGATGATTAATAGTAGAATCACTTTTTATATTAATAAATTACTAAAAAGGGTATGATTTGATTAAAGTATGAGAGAGGAGAGAGGGTAGAGAATAAATAGGAGAGATGATAGAGGAGAGAGAAGAAATAGGAGAGAGTGTAGAGAAGAGAGAGAAAAATGGAGATAGTGTGAAGAGGATAGAGGAGAGAGATAAGAGAGAGTATAAGAAAAAAGTAAGGATAAAATAATAATTAGATAATCTATAAACTCTTTTACAGTTCCAAAATCAATTTTCAATAGCTTATTCAAAACCATGGTTTCAAACCGAGGTTTTGCCCAAAATCAATTTTTGACAAAAATGATTATTTAGTTCAAATTTTATCAAATTGAGATTTTGTTTTAAAATCAATTCTGAACAAAAATTAATATTTATGTAAAATTTTTTCAAACCGAAATTTTGCTCAAAATTCATTCTCAAATGTGGATGCCAAACACGCACTTAATCATAACAAAAAAATTTCTAATACAAAATTTATTATTTAAAAGTATTTAAAATTTATTTAAAGATCCATATACAACTTTTTTCCCAGTTCCATACAATATATATAACTTTATACAAAATATAAAAATTATTTATATATAATTAAAGATATACTAAAAATGAGTTGTAGTGGCACAAATGAGTTGTAAGCGTTTACGGATATGAATTGTTTAGATGCTTTCTGGACGAGAATGAAAAATGTTTAAGCAATTTGTCCTTATTCACCGCCAACTACTGTTGCCTTGTCAATCGAGAATTATTAATAATTTAATTCTTTTTGTCCAAATTAGGTATAGTCTTAGAATTAATAAAAGATTTATAAAATTATATATTAAATGAATTCTCATGATAATAATATAAATTAAATTTATATTCTTATAGAATATAAATATATTTTTTATTTTTTATATTAATTCTTATTTGTTACTAATAATTTAATTTCTTCTTGCTAAAACAGTCTTATTTAATTATAAGGCCCATGTTAAAAATACAATGATTGGCTGATGAAAAAACAAACGACACTATATATTAGATCCCACCATTACCTTGTTCCATTTCACTGGCCTCATATCTCCCCTTCACTTCAGTTGTCGTATATAGATCAAGATATCTTTAATTGATGAAAAATATTACCATGAATCAATTAAGACCCTTTTATTTATTTCCCTCGTTTAGATGGGGGTGGGGGAGAGAGAATATAATAAAATCGTTAGAAAATAATGATAATAAATGATAAGGAAAAAGAAGATATAACTATTAAATGAGTTTTTTTTTTGTTGCTAAAAATGAAAAGTTCGTAAATGCTTATAATTCTAAACCAACAGAATCTTGAAAGAAAATAAAAAATCTAAAATAAAAAATAAAAAATAGGTGGAGTAATAAAACTTATAACGTGTGTTCCAATAAGTCTTATGCTGTATTTGGAAGTTGAAGCAATGGAACTGGAACCACGTATTGGGATGATTTCAAAACCAATTTTTGATAAAGGAAATAACAATCTTTTGCTACTGCCCAAACAACGTTTTTATTATATTATATTAGAAGTAATCATATTATATATATTATTAGGTAATAAATATATATACTTCCTTTAGATAAAATTTAAACTATGACTTATCATATTGTGAGATATAACCCTTATTTTTATTAGACTTAATTCCTCTTGGTGACCTTACAAAATTAAATAATAATGAATGAAACAGACTGCAAAAAATAAAAAAAAGAATATGCCAAACGTTAATACTTGCATATGGGCCTTTCAATGATATAATGTTAAATCATCTTAAAGAAATACTACAAATGAAGCCCCAAGCACTCGATAGCAACAATAGATTAATTTATTTGTTTTTGGGCTATTGCCCTCTTTATATAGCAAAAAATAAATAAATAAATAAATAAAGGAAGCCCTAAAGACTAGGTGGCAATGAATAATCATTATTGAACTTATCGTCCGTATATTTAATTGATGAATAGATAAGATATGCGATTAATTATAGCATATTTGATTCATGAGGAGTATTATTTTATTATGATTCTAGTCATGACACTTGGAGAGGTATCCTAACTCTTGGGTGCCTAAGTTTAACCCTGAAAGTAATAGACGGCTTGCCCTGACCTATATTGGCATCGCCTAGGAGAAAAAGATATTTTTTCTCTACCCTTAGATTGTGGGTAAGCCCAATCCATTTCTAAAATTTTTTGTAACAAAAAAGAAAAATTATTCAACCCATTTTACCTATCATTTGGGGGTTCAACTAGTGAAGGAGAGAGCATGTGATTATTTGGAGTATGTTCGATCCCTTGAAAGTACCAGTTTGTTGTAATTCTAATCACGACGTTTGGGGAGATATCCTAACTCTTAAGTACATATGTTTATACCTGAAGACAATTGATAACTTATCCTGCTCAATATTGATATCATCTAAGAGGAAATGATATTTCGTCTGCTCTTGGATCGTGGGTAAGCCTAACTGCTTATAAAAAATTATTTATAAAAAACATTATTGAACCCATTCTTGCCCATAAATAGTGGAAAATTAAAGCACAAGGGATATTAATTCTACAGCTCTACACGTATAATAAGAACTAAGGAGAGACTGTTAGTGTGTGTTTGGTAAACTGTCAAACCTAAGTTTGGCTCAAAATCTAGGTTTTGAGAAATTTTAAAACAAACAGCCATATTTGTTCAAACGGACTTTTGGATTAAACTATGATTTAAAATCAAGGTTTTAGATAAACTGGTTAGAGTAGCTTATGAAACAGTAAAAGAGATTATAAACTAACCAATTACTATATTATCCCTACTTTTTCTTACACCTCTCTCATACTTTTTCCTATACCCTCTCTCCTACTCTTTCTTACACCCTCTCTCTTTTCTTTCTTACACCCTCTCTCTTTTCTTTCTTACACCCTTTCTCCTCTCATCTATTATCTCTCATCATTTAATACTTATACCATTTTTCATAATTTACCAATAATAAAAGTACTTTTAGAAATAACTATCCAAACACTCATTTATTCAAAATCATTTTTTTTCATAAGCTCTTTTTCAAAATTCCTTTTCTATAAGTTATACAAAAGCCCTTTTTTTCATAAGCTTATTTTCTAAATCCTATCTAAACGGGCCCTTAATCTCATATCATTCCTAACATGGATTTAGGTGTTGATATGAGGTGTAACTAGGGTTAAATCTCAGCAAAAGTAAAACATTTTAATTGTGATTTTTGAGTTTAGGTATTGATATGAGGTGTAACTTGGGTTAAGGGCCTGTTTGGATAGGATTTTGAAAACATGCTTATGAAAAAAAGAGCTTTTTGGCAGCTTATAGAAAAAAGATTTTGGATAAGAGTTTATAAAAAAAAAATAGTTTTGAATAAATGAGTGTTTGAATAGTTATTTCCAGAAGTACTTTTATTATTGGTAAATTACGAAAAATGGTATGAGTATTAAATGATGAGAGATGAGAGATGAGAGGAGAAAGGAGGGAGGGTGTAAGAAAGAAAAGAGAGAGGGTGCAAGAAAAAATAGGGGTAATATAGTAATTGGTTAGTTTATAAGCTCTTTTACTGTTCTATAAGCTACTCTGACCAGCTTATCTGAAACCTTAATTTTAAACTATTGTTTAGTCTAAAAGCCCATTTGAACAAATATGACTATTTATTTTAATTTTTTTTTAAATTTAGATTTGACAGTTTGCCAAACACACACTAAATGATTAATGATAGTTAAATAAAATTGTTCAGACTTAAGTGGCTGTACTAAAACTATAATGGTAATCTGTTAAAACATCTTCCTTCTTCGAGTGCACCTTGTTCCTTCAAGGCTAAGGACATATTCTATGACCCTGACTTGATGAAATTGGAGCAGGAATGGCGGCCAGGTTAATATTTTTTTTTATTATAATATTTTCTTTTTGTGAAATGGATCAATTACACAAACACACTCTTATTTGTAACCATTATCATAAAGAACAGTGACACACACCCATGCCTTACACCACTTGGGATATTAGAACCACAATCTCCCCTTATAATATCTACCTTTCATTTGTAAGATTGAATATTATATAGATAATATTCCATCTGATACTTAATATATAACTTAATAATTAATTTAAATAGATTAAAATAATTAAAATAATTATTTATAATAAATATGTGTTAATTTTTCTATAATATCTTTCATAATCACATGTATTATAGTTATCTTTTCACCAAATCTCAATAAAAAAAGTTTTAAAAAATAAAATTGAAAGAAAAAGTATATTGATGTATTATATCTATAACTAAAATGAATATTTTATCTAACACTTATATTTATAATAGGAGATAGTCTATTATATTCATTGAATTGCGTATAGATTTATATATATATATAGAAGGATATTAAAATACGAATTTGAAACCTAAAAAATTAGCTAGAAGCTCCCAACTAGTTAGGATAAATGAAAGTGAGATGATTTTATCCATATTTTGATGCACGTAAGCACTTGTAACATTGTCACGCTTGGAGGAAGGGGAGTTTGAAATTGATATATAGATATTGGTAAAAAGAGAAAACAATATATATATATATATAGAGAGAGAGAGAGAGAAGGGAAAAGAAGACGAAATACTGATGAAGTCCATAATTGTAGCTGTTCAATGCAGAGGATTTTAAGCTCCAGAATATGAATTCTATGTTCTTTATAATATATATCTACCTCAACTCTCTGTTCCACACGCTGTTCACTTGAATCACGGAGCAATATTTCGAATCAATTCATGTTCATGGATATAGCTCTCATTATTTCTGGGATGGCGGGCAGCCGATCGAGTCAATTACAGTAACATTAATTATTTGTCGCTTCTTAATTTTAAAATTTGACATTGAAAACCAGATCAGTGAAATGAAAGGAAGCCGAACCTTATTGCTTTATAGGATGGACCACATTAGCTAGAACACAAATTTTACAACAAAATAGGATCATGTCCCATTGGAAAGCTCCTTATGAACGAAGCTGTTGGTGGCAGGCATTATTACAGCACAAACCAAGCAAACTACGTACTGAGGGCCCAAATTAAACTAACATATAATCTATCATATATAATCTATATATATATGGCTTGGGGCATAACATTAAAAAACTAGAAATATATATATATATATATATATATATATATATTAATAGGCGTATGGTGGGGAAGCCACTGCGGGTGGGTCGGCGAAGAGAAGAGAGTTGAGAGGTTGGGATTGAGGAGTTTCAGCCGTGGCGGCGAACTTGACGGAGTTGACAGGACCGGGCGCCACCATTCCAGAGCTTTTTAGCTCAGCCATTGCTCGCCGTGCGTTCGCTCCATCTGCCTCACACAACTTGGGAAGAAACACTCCTGTTTCATTCACACACACACACACACATATATAAAACAAATTAGTATATATATAAATAATGAATGAGAGAAAAGAAAGGAGGATTTGTGTGAAAGTACCTTCGCCAGCGGCGAGGTTGAAGTAGAGGTCGACGACGTTGGGGCAGTTGTGGTAACAGTGAGGGCAGCAGAGGTTGTGGGTGAAGCGAGAGTCGAGGAGAGCGTCGGAGGAGATGCCGAGGGTGTTCCGGTGCAACCCACATGCCTTGATGCAATCGTCGCTCTCCACGTGGTCCTTCACTTTGTCAGCTTCAATCTCCGATGTGCGACACGTGTAGAGTTCCTTGCCGCTCCTCTTCACCTGCTTCTCCAGGACGCACCGTTTTCCCTCAGATGACACCGCATAGGAGCACCTCTTCTCGTCCAGCTTCTCGCACTCGATCCCTGATCCTGCACGATCCCCATATTATATTGTAAGAAAGTGCATGGTGTGGGTAAAAGCATATATATTGGATGCATATCATAAATATATAAATAATAAAGGACAAGAAAGAATATGGATATGAGTGTACATGTGTGTATGTGTGTGTGTGTGTGTGTGTATGGAAGGAAGAGAGAGAGGGAGAGAAGAGGAAGTTACCGAGAGAGGAATGGAAGGAGAGAGAGAGAAGGAGGAAAGTGGTGAAGCTGATAATAATGTGGGAGGCCATGGAAACGGGATGAAGCAGGAAGAAGAAGATTTATGTGGTGGTTGTTGGAGCTAGGAATGAATGTTGTGAGTGGTTTTGGGAAATGGGGGTGTGTATATTTATAATGCTTTGTTTGTGGGAAATTATGGCCCTTTGAAGAAACTGAGGAGAGGACTTTGAGGGATTTTGGAGGTCAAGTCCTTAGAGAGGCGTGTACGTGGGGGGAGGGTCCTACGTTGACACCACCAAACGGAATTGTTTTCTTTCAATCCTCTGCCGCTATCAGTGCCGAACCTCCCTCCTCCTCCCCTTCCACCGTCTGTTTTCTTTTAATAAACAAATTTAATATCCTTTTTTAATTTAATTAAATTGAACTGTTACATTTTTTTCTATTTAATAAAAGGTTTTCTTGCTCTTATGATACTTAGAGCATAAATTTTTTTACCTTTTTATTAACAAGTATGTTTTCTAGTATTATCTCAATTTATATATGTTTTTTTTATCATACCTTATGAGAAGAAGAGTGACATAGACATACCCCATTCTTCCCTTATGTCACTTTGGAGGGTGCCACTTGAACTAACGGCTTTTGATGAGCGCAGCGCACATTATTGTTAAGGAACTCCATATAATTTAAAATCCACTTATAAATATACTCAGAAAATATTTACAAAGTGGGATTGTTACGTCCATACTAAGATTTGAACTTGTATGTTCTCAAGGCGTATCTGATCCATACCAAGAAGGTGAGGCAGAATTCAAGGACATTGACGATGATAAAGGCGTGAGAAACAAGACAAGAGATACTACATAGTACTACATAGTAAAACTCAATTAGTGCGTGTTTAGCGGAACAAATGGGAATTAGGGAGAGGGAGGCATAGGAGAAGAGTTACGCCACGGATATCGGCGACCACGCCGGTTATTGTATTGACCATTCCATGTGTGTTTGGTTATTCGACTCCATTCCCATAGTTAGGGAGATTTTTCTAACCCTTTCAAGCTTTCGGCCCCTACAATTACTACTCTCTTTTCAACTACTCCCATATTCATGATCTTGATCTTTGCCTAACTTTCTGGAACTTCTGTTCTCTTCTTTCCTTCAAATATTATATTTTATAGTGTCCCCCCCCCCCACTCTTACATATTTATAATTATATATGGGCCCTATGCCATGGACTCTGAATCGAATTATATAAATATGACTTATGAACAATAATGTACTCTACAACTTTCAAGGAATTTTATAACTATATTAAACTTAAGTTTGCCCTGTATTAAAAATATTTTGACTATTTTATATTTTCATACCCACGATGGTGTGAATTCCAATTCCATGGTCGAGTGCTGAGTGGGAAATCTAATCATCATTGACTAATATATGTAAATATGCTCTTGTATCCCCTCTTTTGGACGTGGTGTCCGGGCAACTTCAGAGGAGAATCCCTCGGAGGACGCCAAGTGGAATGAAAATGAGAAAATGAGAGCAACTGAACACTGAGAACAGTAGTCATCTCCAATTAATTACCCCCTCTGCTCCCATATATAAAAAATTGTTAATCGAATTACACAAAGAGTGTTAATTAAATTATTGAACATATCTTATATTAATAAAATTTACTTTTAATAGTAATATGATTGAAAAGTAATAAAATTACTTATTAAATATATTTTTATTACGTTGTCACTTTTTTCCTCCCACTCTATCATACACTTATAAATCCCTCTTCTCTTAGGGATAAAAATAGAAAAATACCCATTAATAATTATGTTTATTTTTTATATTTGGAATCAATCCTTCTTTCTAAAAGACTTCTAATATATTAGAGTGGAGGGAGAATTATTTTAATAAATAGAAAACAAATTAAAATTCGATCGAGTGTCTCTATCATCCTCCAATATAAAAGTGAAAATCTACGAACATTCCAAGCAAACATGGTTAATAATTAGTAATATTCAAGTCCTTTATTTATTGAACTTTTTTTCTACGTCACTGGCAAAACAGAAGAAGTCGTTTTTGCCTCATCAGCATAGACCTCAATCTACTATACTATAGACTTAGCCATATAGCTAGGCTCCCACTTACTGGCCTCCAAAAATATTATTAATATGCAATTAAATAATATTGTTTCTGGCCGAAAATAAGTTCCCGGAAACTTCCGAGGGCTCTCCACTTGTCATACTTTGTAAGTTGTACGAGTCGGTGGCTGTGCCATAATGATATTAATTAAGAGTGAAGTTGTTTTTTCAATCTAGAGATTAAGCAATGCATGCCCGTCTGACTATAAAGTTTTTGAATTAATAGTCATAAATCATAAGAATGAATTAAAAACATTTTGGCCTTTCCATATAACAAATTAAATAACAGTGGATAGTACTAATAATTTCACAAGATAAATACATAAAGTCAATCTCAAGCATGCAGACCACACTATGTTGTTTTTGGAACCATAAAAAGACTAAAGGTGTGTTTGGTAAGAGGGATTTTCCCTCCCATATAAAATTAGGAGATTTAAAAAAAAAAAAAATTTGACTACTGTATCTATAATATTTTTTTAATATCTCAAATACCCTTTTTATATTTCACAGTTATCTATATAAAAATATTTTTTCTTTCCTATATGCCCTCTTAAATTAAACAATGTAATATTAAAATCCTTCCCTTATCTTCTTTTTTTTATCAATTTAAATAAGATAATATTAAAATATTTTTTTTTTCTCTTCTATCGTCTACCACTAAAATCACTCTCAAACCCTCCCTCCACTTGAGTCTAACATAACCTAAACTTATATAGCCCACAATAGCAACCTTGTAAGGGAGATGGGCTTACTTCTTCTCCGGTCCACTTGGGGCATGAATACAATTTTCATTAAACGAGATGAATGATATATATATATATATATATATATATATATATATTATTTCTTTTACGACTTTTTTGAATGACTGTGAAATAATCGCTACTTTATAAAAAAAAATTATGTTCATGAAAATCAGTATTCCGAAGATAGATAAAATTATTGGCCATTAATCATAAAATTAATAGACTTTTGGCCATGCAAAAGAAAAGAAATTAAAGAAAATAAAAGAAGAAGAGGCCCTACAATGAAGCTTATTTTGCCAATCTCTCGATACTCTGTATAGGACTAATCATTTATGATTGTACATTTTTTATTATGTTTATTACGTTATTATCAGTACGGGGTAGCGTTTGCTTATTTATTTATTTATTTATTTTTGTCAAGCAAGGTTGATACGAATATCATTTTATATTTATTTCATTCAGATTCTTATTTCTTCTCTATTTCTACATTACCTAGTAATAATAATAATAATAATAATAATAATAATAATAATAATAATAATAATAATTTCATATTTTAGGAGACTGGGAGAGGACAAAGATGGGGCAGCTTTAGAAAAGGAAAAAAAGATTAAAATATAAAAAAAAACACAAAACATGACAAGCGATAGTAGTACTATATAAAGAATAACGTCCACTGGAGTTGCAAGAATAAGACAGAACATGCCTACATCATATTTATTAACAACACACTGCAATTTTACATGTGTTCCCTTTCCCGTTCCCATTTTTATTTTCCCTTTCTCTCTTTCTCCTCCTCCTGGTATTGCAATTCACAAACCCAAGCAAACATGTCACGTGTCTTTCTGCTTAGAATTTTTGTTTTGGTGTCATTTCTGGTGACTGCTTAGTCCAAATCATCACTATCAAATAAACTTTGTAATAAGATCATCATACAGTTTCACATATGTATGCATTTCACACTATAATATATATAATGTGTGACTAACAATACCACAATAGATATCTTATATAGAAAAAATCAGTAAAAAATTTCTGTTTAAAAATTTTATTAGTCAAAAAGTTTATATATTTTCATACATAGATAATACTGGTAATCTACAAAATTTATATATAGAGAGTACTAATATTTAAATTTAAGACTTTCTAGCCAGTACATATTTCAAACAAAGACCTTTAATTGATTTTTCAATCTTATAATAATTCTGTTAATTGCTAAAGTACACCAATCGAAGAACAAGCTATGAAAGATTAATGGAGAACTGATTAACTTCAGATGTGCTTTCAAATATCTTTCTGAGTTAATGCTAAGAAATCTCTCATATATAGTAAAATTTCTGAAAACGCTAAAGGAAGGAATCGAAACACAGTAGAGAGTGAAATTCAAGGGATGGATTTGACTTCACGTCCACTACTTTATAATTCACAAGCAACCAAGCAAACAAATCGAATAATGGACACCCGTATCTTACTTGCATGCTTCACATATAAACACAGGGAAAAAAGCAAGGGCCTGATGATTTCCATTTCACTGTTTCTTACAGTACTATTCTTTTATTGGCCAAGTAAGAAGCTGACGTAGATGGTGACAAGGTGCTATGGTCTTTTTAAAAGTTTAGCCTTTTCTTTCCTAAATAATGCTGTACTAAAAATTTTGCAGCCATAATTGCGTGTTACTGTACATAAAGTGACTAATAATGTGTTATTTGTTAATATCATTCACCAGTTTGAATCTAGTAAAACCCTAGTTTCGATGCATGTGTATGGTATAGGTTTGGAGTCTGCATTGAACCTTCCTCTAATAATACTAATTGTAATACCTCAACCTTCCAAATATATATTTTTTCATGATTAAATTTTACATAAAATAAATGATATTTTGATATTTTATAGATATGAAATGATACAATTTTATTTTATTTTCATGATTTTTATAAAAAAATACTGTAAAATTGTGTAGTTTTGATTTATTATTTTTGAAAAATCATAAAATATTTAAAACCGCATCGTTTCATACCTATTAGATATCATAATGTTATTTATTTTATGTAGAAACTAAATATCAAAGAAAAAAACATTTGAAAAGTTAGAGAGTATTACAGAGGAAATTAGATAAATATACAATAAAGATCCCAAACTCGTGAAGAGTATTATGTAACTTCAATCTCAGTAGCTAGAAACAATAGATTAATGTAAGTCTGTGTATGGTACTCTCAAATGGACAAGGTTTGACTGGTGTCGGTCTCCATCTCCTTTAAATATAGGACAAGGGGCCAATTTGCTCTTGCTAGGTAACAAAGCCAACTTTCTTATATATATATGTGTGTGTGTGTGTGTGTGTGTGCCACTCAAGAAACAAGCTGAGCATCCACACCATTGATATATATATATTAACTTACAATAATTTTATCCAATTAAGTTAATTACTTTAATTTTCTTTAAATATATATGAGAACATGAATATATATATACACATAGTGTAGTAGGGTAACATTATTGTGGTTGTGAGTTAATAATAATGGTGGGGGCAGCACGTACACGTGCATAGAGAAAACGCAGCACAGGGAGGGGGGAAATTATGGTGGGTATGAGAAGAGAGTGAAGACACAGAACAAAAAGCAAGCAACAAATATAAATATATATTACGATAAAGAGTGTGTATGAAAATCACAACTTAACCGACACGTTTGATTGATGGTTTTGTCGGATGGGCCACTCATGTTGGGGCTTGATGTGATCAAAATCTCAAGCAAGTCTTTCCCTCCCACAGTACTATATCTTTCCTTAGTGCCTATCCTCCATCATCCCCTTTACTTTCTATTTAGCCTTTTTTGATTTAGATTTTGAGAAAATCCTTAAAATATCTCAGTTTAAAAATTTCATGGATTAGAAAGACCTTAGTTTAAGTACTAGTTAGTATTTTATGCATAAAAACATATTAGATCTTTCTAATTGATATAATTTGTAAACAGGGATATTTCACTGATTTTATTTTTAATTTATCAAACTTATTAAGAAGTATATTTGGTAAGTTAATTTTTGAAACTTAAAGCCTATGCCTAATTCATTGCTCTTGAGAGATTAGGTTAATGGCAAGTTTGCAAATAAATAATAAATTACTAGATGAATAGATCACTTTCTTAATTGTAGGGAAAGTGTGAGACCTATCTTTCTAAGAGGGTGGTGTTTTTAGTGACTAAAGTAAGAGAGAAATTTCATCAGTTCTCATAAAGTGGAACTTTCTTTAATTTCTTTTACTTCAATCCTCAGCCAAGTAACACTTTAATTTCACAACAAAATTTTCAGTTGAAAATTCATATCAAATTGAAGAAGTTCAATATCCTTTTAAGGAATTAAATTCAGACTTGTACAGGTGATGAGGAAAATTATGCTGCAAAACCATTTCAATTTGAAGTTTGACAAGACTCTAATTTGAATAATTCATTAGTAATACCAACTACTAGATGGTTGTCACAAAAAAATAAAATATTTTATACTAATATAAACATAAATAATTATTATTACTATTTTGTAAATTTATAATTTGATCTTTTCAATTATCTCTAGCGCCAAATTTAATTTTAAGAATCATGAATACTAATTTTAAAAAAATATTATTAAGAAAATGATAGTTAGAGACTAAAAAAAATTGTAAACACAAAAAGAGACCTAAAGTTGTCTTCAGAAGATTTAATAGTGACACAAGTTCGGACTTTCTACCTTCTACTCCCAAATTTTTTGGTAAAAATTAAGTTAGGGATCGCACCACTGAAATTTCTAACTTCTATTCTCAAATTTATTAGTCAAAATCCTTACTTTTCATTCCTAAAGTTTAAGGTCATTCTTTTGTATTTAATATTGTAACATGGTTTGCAATTGTCATGTTCCCAAAAATATTCCATCGCTACATTTATAGTACTGTTTGTTATATGTACAAATCAATTCTTTTTACTCCGAAAGAGAAAGATAATAATATATGCTGAAATCAACCATACCATCAGAAGATTATTCCATCAAGACAATTTTTTTAATATATCAATTATCAGCAACATTTATGCATATCCCTGTTAGTTACCAGTTAGTTCGATGTCTGGTAATGCAAATACATATGATCAGCCTGACAAATTTTAGTTATATACTTTCCAACCTTCTTGATTAAGAAAACTCCATTTTCTGAATATTCTTCGACCTTTTCCACTGATGACCTATTTTAATCAGTAGATAAAAAGAGAGGAGGAAAAATGAAGGATAATTTCTATGAAGTTAAGAATATAAATTTAAGAGGACCAGAGGTGAAATTTTTTAGACAGAAGACTAGAAAACATAACTACTTTTCAGGATTAAAACTGAAAGGGGTCGTCATCAAAAGGATTAGAAACTAAAGCAGATGATTTTCTATTGTTATAAAGATTAAAAACAACTTACTGTACTTGTTATAATTTATTTGTTAATTAATTAATAATTAATCTGTCAATAAAGTTCGGCTAATTAAAAGGCATGCATGCGCATATATCTGAATCTGATCCTTCAGTTAATTAAGATATTCTAAGCTAGCTACCACCAAGTAAAGTTTGATCCAGAATCATATAAAAATAAGCAGATTCAGAATTAAAAAGATGTCTTCTTCATGCAAGATCCTATGTGTAACCTTTTTATTCTCTCTTTCAGTGAGAGAGAGAGGGAGGGAGGGAGAGAGGAAGATGATATGGATCTTACCTGGAAAAAGGGAGAGAGATGAAAGGTGAAAATCTGAAGTAGAGGTGATGGAAAATTCCGAAGAGATGGCATGATCTGAATTATAAGGAATCGTAAGAAACGATGAAAGGATTTAGATCAATGCGATCCCTTTGGAAGCCTCCACCTACACTAATATAAGGAACATACACAGAAGTCATGATCATCGCCATCATCAACAAGGAACCTAAGAGAGAGAGAGAGAGAGAGGAGAATGAAGAAGTGGGGTTGTTGTTGGGACCGTAACACAGAAGAGAAGAGAGAGAGCTTAATTGTCTACATATGGTGTTTGTTTAAGTGGTCCAAAAGGTAACTGTGGGTTGGTCTCTGGTTTATACAAGAAAAGAAAACGTGGGGACTCTTTTGATCGCTTTGGTTTTGCCCTTGTCTCTCTTGTTTCAACTCCCACTTGCACTTGCTCCTTCTCACATCCATCCAATTTTTGAACAAACTATATGGTTTTTGCGTTAATTCCAACAACCAAACCAAAAACTAACTGGGTTATTTATATTACTCCTCCGGTCCTCAATATAAGATATATTTAACTAATTTGATTATATTAAAATAGTTAGTTAAGTTAGTTAATATATCATAATTTTTTTAAAATACTCTAATCATTCTCATTAACTCTCTCCATAGCTTCATCTCTTCTTGATTATTGTTAAGAGAATAGTAATAAATTTATTTAGAAAAAAATAACAAATATAAAAAAATATATCTTATATTAAATATAAGAAGAGTAGTTTATATTGAAGTTAATACATATAAAATGTTTTAATTTTTGTTCTGTAATTGTATCAACAGTGTTTAAACCCCAAATACTATCTGTCTTCTCATTTGAGTTAGTCATAGAAGGCTTAAATTGCATGCCTTAATACCATAGATTAATATGTCATGGAAATATATTACAAAATTTCTTTTTATAAAAACTAACCATGCATACATATAACCCAATTAAATTCTAGCTAGCTACAGATTGGCGTGCTTGTATGCGCAGCTCAGTCAAGGAAGTGCTCGAAAGAATGTCTGATGCAACCCCCTTACCCTTTGGCATAAATCCTAGCTGATGATCTAAGGATGGTTGGAAACCCTATACGTTTTGAGTTTCTTTTGGTTTGCGTTTTAGATTCTTTCTTGTTGCTAAAATAGCAATACATTTGGATGGTTCAGATTTGATTTTAATTTTTAAAAGAATGAAAAATGCAGGCTAAAATAATTTTAAAAATTACCATGTAGTTAAAAAGATATTGATTGATAATAAAGTCAAAATACAAAATAGGACTATTAATATTTTGAGGGTTTTTGCTTGGCAGAAAATACCTGCATGATGGTGTTGTTGTTGGGTATGAATGGACATACAAAACAAGAGAATAGGGGCATAACAAACCTTTGGAAATGGGGAAATTAATGAGGAGATTGAAAAGGAGGAAGATACGTTTAGAACACAAAAATGTGAAGAATTAAATAATAAGCGTGGTGTCATTAAAAAGGAGGGACCGACAAGATGATGATGGAGGGATTATTTGGTTGATAAGGCTCCTCCTTGTTCCTATCACACAGCTGCCCATCTCCTCCGCATTTTTTCAATCCCGATTACGACTCTTCCCTCCTTCCTTTCACCCATTTTCTCCTACCCCACGCTTAATACGGTTCAGACTCATTCATATCGAGCCAAGTGGGAACACAAGGAGTTACGAAGTTTTCCCGCTAAATATTTATCGCATTTGCATTCTCAAGACTCAGTCTCTATAATTCTGATTAAGTTGGTACTAATCATGAGGGTTTCTTTGAAAGAAAAGGAACTAGAGAGAGATAGCGAGAGAGAGAGGAAAACGAAGAAAAAGAAGAGAGGGTATTTTTACTTGAGATACATAAAGAAAAATCCCTATGGCCTTCTTAAAGAGAGGGTATTTTTACTTGAGATACATAAAGAAAAATCCCTATGGCCTTCTTAAATATTATTAAGAGTCCGTTGTGGTTAGAGAAAAAGTGCTAGCACACCGTTCAACACATAGGATCTAAGCTACCAAATAACAACTTAAAGATTGGATATTGAGGTAGAGCCGATGGATCCTTTAAGAGATTTTTGAAAAAAAGTTAGATTTTTATTGCTCTACATATGTGCCCAGAACCCAATAGGTACAACACCTTTCAATTGAACCTTTAAGCATAACACCTTTCAATTGAACCTTCAAGCATTTGGTGCTACCACACAATTACCTTTGGCCCAATTATTATTTTTTGATATGCTGTTGTAAATTTTCAGAGTGGGGTGCAGGATTGCTCGATTGAAAATTCTTGTCTCGTTCCTTATTCGTTTACGAGTCTTCTTCCCACGTGATTTGGATCAAAATCAATGTGAAATCGATCTCTATTATGGGTAAAAGCGACATCACGGAGAGAAAGGAAAATATTTTTCTCTACTTGCTCATAGATAAGTTCAGGATCACTAAATATATTGATCTTTGCTTTTTCAAATTACTTTTTCTAACTTCATAGATGCGTCTTGGCTCTGTTTTCTCATAATTCATGTGCAAGAAATTAGTCATTTTCTGCAGATCTTAGCGGAAGCATATCAACGCTTTCGCTTACTTTCAAGACATTATTCATCTACACAAGACCTTTTAATTGCGTTCTCTAGCCCACACACAAAATCTCAACTAACCCTACAATCTTTGGCTGTTCATTTCAATTATGCATTTTAGTATTACTCCCAATAGGAAATAGTGAAGCAACCAAGATTTTCTTCTGTTCTCTGTGTGGCGGGATGGAGAGAGAAAGGAAGAGGAGAGAGAGGCGGGTTGTTGGATGAGTGACGAAAGGGATGGGAGAAGAGAGAAAGGGACGGTAGAGATAGAGAGAAGGGAGAGAAAGCAGTAATCAAGTACTTAATATTTAATCCATAATTAAAAGTTTATATACTCATCTCTAACAATAGTAATTAAATGCATATAATATTCTAAAAATAAAAAGATAACGACGGAAAAGCCATATAAAAAAGATAATGAAATCTAAAAAAATAATGATAAATAAAATTAAAACAAAATATTGCTAAATATTTTCTAATAAAACTAAAGATTTGAAATATTTAAATTTAAGATGTGATTAAATAAGATAGTCTACAAAGTATCTTTTTCTTTCCTTTTTATTCCCATCATAAGTACCAAAATAAGCCATTTCTTCATATACTCTCTTTAGTTATATCTTTTTTCTTCAAATCTCTAATCTGTAGCATTTAGGCTTTAGAAGTTTAGTGGTATTTGTACGATCTCCACTTCATTACGCAGTGGATATGGCAAACAAATCCTCCGCTCCATTTTATATAGATTGGCCATCTCCAAATTAGAAATAGACGTGTAAAAACAATTTCATTGGATTAAAAATAATAAGCAGGGCCTAACCGGATTCGAACCCGTGGCCTGTTGACCTGCAGAAAAATGCTCTACCACTGAGCGTTGAACCCTGATGAACTTAGATTGTTTTATTTTTAAAAGTAATCAATAAAGTTAGATGCTTGGTCTCAAATCATTCCCTCCCCGCGCATCACTGCGCTGCGACCTATACTCCTCCTTCCGCCGTTCTCCCTTTTTCTTTCTGACCGTCCCGACGCAGTGCACCCCACGATAATGGTTACGCAGTACGGAATCAAATTTGCCGTCCATCTTATCACCAATCACTTTGGGAACCTCGTCGCTGTAATCACCTCTCAACTCTTAGCATCTCCTTGGTTATTTCCCCCCCCCTCAATTTCGTTTCCTCACTGTGTGTTTGTGCAGAAAGTATGTGAATGCCTTATAAGGAGGGGACCCCTCTCTTTGGAGCAATTGGTCCGGTTCACGGAGCTTACCAAGGAGCAAGTCAAGAACTCCATACTTGTCTTAGTCCAGCACAACTGTGTTCAAGCATTTGTTCTTGAACAAGAAGGTATATGACCATTTTGTTTGTACTTTGCACAAATTGTTGCTTTGTGATTCTCTGTTTCCGATTAAAATGCTGGAGGAACGGTGCAATTTGAAGTAGTTTATGGCTTGTTGGAGCTTCCTCTATCACTATTGTTTTTTTGGCCAAACCTCTATAACTCTTGTGAAGATGGTATTTTTGTTACTGATTATTGTGGGTTTGATTAACTCTCAACAGTTTTCTTAATAGAATCAAAACGAATTGAGATTTCAAATGAGAATTTCGAGATTGAGGATGTGAATGGGTATCATTTATACCCAACCAGAAAGCCAGTCTAAATCTGCCCAGGGCATACATTAGAATTTTTCCTTCTATTTTAATAATTTTAGACAGTTTAGGGATGTGCAAAAGAAAAGCGGGGAAAGTAATCAAAGACTATGATTGATGAGTATTCAAATTAAACGCCCAATATTTTGAGTCATTTTCTCCACGCCTTTTCCAAGTTTTTATGAGCTAGTTATGCTCAATCAAGTTGGATGTTTGGGCTCAAAATGTGCTTAAAATGTAGAATCAAAAGTTGCACGGTTTGTTAAATTATATATATATTACGATCTATTGTGTATTTGGTTATTTATTAATGATTTATTTCATAAATAAATGTATTATCGAATGTGGATTTAATGTTGGCGTATTATTTGTTTTTTGTGTCAAAAGTTAATAATGTTTCTTAATGCTGATGCCCTTACCAATAATAAATGTAGGTCGTGAAGGATCAAAAGTTAGGACACAATACATGGCACTATTTGATAACATACTCCATCGGCTGAGATTTCCCAAGTTCTTGGAGATTGTTTCACAGGATCTTGATGAAGAAGTTAGTTTTATCATGACCCTTTTGTTTCTTGGATTTTCAATTCAATTCAAGCTTTGAATGCTGAGTATATTGGTGATTGTATTGCAGTGTGTAGAGCTTCTTGAGGGATTGCTTCGTAATGGTAGGCTAACTCTGAAACAGATGGTTGACCTAGCAAGCCAAAGAAAAGGTTATTCTTCCATAATGCACATGCTATATTAAATATTGTCTGGCTTATATTTATATGAAAAATGGAAACCCTAATGTGAGAGGGATTTTTTCTTTCTTCGGTTGGATTTACCAATTTACTGTTATTGTATTTTTGACCCATTGCTCCATGTAACAATATGTTTTTGCTAGATGCATTCGTAAAGTATGAGGATTAATTAACAAACTACTAATCTTTAGTTTCTTTCCTAGTCTTAAAGCAAATATCACTTACAAGAGTCATGTGGGATAATGATTAGGCCCCAAATTTGGCTGTTGTGGTCACACACGCATTCTGCTCTATGTGATAGTTGTATTTATCTGGTCAAGCAAATTGATGAGACAAAATGAAATTTTATTACATAATAGTTGGTTAATTCTTGTGGTATAGTTTGTTTACTTAATAAAACAAGATACAGCTTCTAAGGTGGAATGTTGATCAACTGGGATTCCATCAAACATGGGAAGATTAGAGTTTAAATTTGCCTTTTACGTGTCCAAACCAATTTAATCAGTTTGGTTTGATTTGTGTTGATGGTATTATTTTTTCCCTCGCACCAACTTTTACAATATTATATGTAACTAATTCATCCAGTGGGATTGGGGCAGCTTTGCTGCATGATTAAGTTTCTATCTTTTATCTTTCTCTGTTCTTGTTTTGATTTCAGTACTCTATCTTAGGAGGATACTGGTTTCTCGTCTCTTACTTATTCTTCCTTTAGATAATTCTTTTATCTAAAATTTTCCTATGAATGCATGCCTTTGGTAATATTGTTTGTAGGAGTGACTTAGAAATATCTCTCCTTTCAATTTCTATTTTCCTTAATCTATTAATGGGTTAGTTCTGTTGCTTCTTGTTTCTCATATAGATGGACCCTTGTTCTAAGAATTTTGGAGCACATTTTTCTACATTTGATCCTGTAGATACTTGTGCATTATACACTATTTACTTTAAACATAAATAAGAGTCACCATATCCTACTTTGTTGATTGGAGAATATCTAGTTTAAATCTGAATGCCTTAGAGGCTTCAATTACTGGGAATGTAGCAGGATCTGGGTTTGACGCAGAGATAGGGGTTCTGGTGTGCCATTTTGCTAGAATTTGTGGTACTTAAGGAGTGGCCATAACTGGTTTGCTATTTCAAGTAAACCCTCTTCAATTAGTTTTTCTCAAATCAATGTACTTCTACTTTCAGAAAATGCTGTGGCCTTAGATGTTGTACAAGAGAGCCTTCAAAAACTCTTAATTGTTCGATATGTTGAACGCTGCCCTTCCCCTGAGCCGGTTATTTCTCCTCCAGTTGAGCAGGATACTAAAAAGCGAGGTGCTAAGTCCAAGGTAATTGTTGCTTCATCTCAACATCTTTAGTTAACTGTGTTGTACTCTCTTTGATTAAGGATTAATGCTTTGATTGCTGTTTTGCAGTTACCATTTTTACTTTTGTCAGTAGTGCTAATTCAGTGATACTTATCTTCAAATCATGATCACAGATTCTGTTTTGCATCTTTTAATTTTTTGGAAGGGGATATATTTTCAAAATTTAGTGGGTTGTGACTTAGTTACATTTCTCATGTTTTTCTTTTTTTCCCTTTTCCTTTTTCCTCACTAGTTCATGTCCTTTCTTTGACTTACTTTGGCTACATATAAAATGATAATATTAAAAAATACTATCAGACTTGATAAAAAAGATCTTGTAGATATCAGTGCATTTATTGGAGAAAATTGTAGGAGGGATTTTAAGGGATTCTATTAATTAGTATAATTATGTAGAATGATTATGGGTGATTTGTGTCATTATTGTACAGATTACAAGTGCCTCTAAATCAAGCCATCATGAGTGTGTATAATACATTGTGATCAATACGATATTACATGAGAAAGAATAATATTCATTTTCAGTCTCCTTCTCAGAAACTTTGCTCTGTCCTTGCGTTCTTTTCCTTTCTACAGCGTCATACCAGCAGCTTAGCGTCATACCAGCAGTGTTATGCTCACCGTCGGCAGTTTCAACAGCTTCATGGTATCAAAGCGTTGAAGACTGTAGTGCTGTCGGCGTCGACCCTCTGTTTTCAGTGACCCCTCTATTTCAGTTATGGACGTTCATCGCTCAACCGAAGGCGACGGCTCTTCTGCCCGTCCTGTCACCAATGATCATGCCGTGCTTATCGTCTCCGATAAACTCACTGGAGATAACTATCAGGAGTGGGCCTAGTCTATGCGACTGGCCCTCGACGGATGTGACAAGCTAAGCCATATCACCGGTGACCTCAATGTCCCTTCCATGTCCGACGTCAAGGAATGGAGGCGATGGAAGATGGAGAACTCGGTGGTCTCGGCGTGGCTGCTTAACTCAATGGTCTCCGCTGTCAAGAGGCCCTTTCTCTTCCTTCCGACTGCCCGCGAGATATGGGAGGCTGTGAAGGATTCCTATGGCTCCAGGAAGAACGCAACAATGGTATATGACGTACGGACCAGGGTATGGCGCCTCCAACAGGGAAACTATAGCCTCACCGCATATTACCTGGAAAAAGTTTCACTTTGGCAGGATTTGGACATTCTTCAAGAGCGTACATGGCACTATACCGAGGATGCCAAAGCCAGCCGATAGGAATTGGAGGAAGAGAGACTGTTTGAACTATTGGCAGGACTTAACCCAATGTATGATGACACTCGGGGCCGCATCTTAGCCCAAACTCCATTGCCAACTGTCCATAAGGCTTTCTTCCTTCTCTGTAATGAAGAAGCCTGTCGTTTGGTTATGCCTATGGGTGACTCTAACTCTCGCCTGGCTGCTGCTACCCCTATAGAAATGTTTGCTCTTGCCACTTGGGGCATTGATTCAAAGACTGGTGTGAATATGTCGAGATTGCAGGATCAAGAGAGATTGTAGGGATTAGCATTATAATTCCATTATTCATTAGAAATGATTGTATATCCCGGGAAATCAGGTTTAGTCATTATAGCCTTGATAGCCTTCTTGTGTGTATATAATCTAAATGTACAGAGCGAAATATATACAGTTGATACATTACTTACAAACACGTTTATGGTATCAGAGCACGGTGAAGAATCCTCGACGATGTCTTCAGCAGAATCACACGAGCAATCAGATGGTGTCCCCAAAACTGGGTCCTCGAAGCTCGTCAACGTTGAAGGATCAACATCACTACTCGTATCGGAGAAACTTACAGGCGACAACTACATGGAATGGTCCCAATCCATGAGGCTCGCCATCGATGGTCGGGACAGACTCGACTATCTCCTCGCTGATGCCCCCGTATTTGGCGACGCTCAATCACAGAGAAGGTGGAAGTCAGAGAACTCACTTGTGTCATCGTGGCTGATCAATTCGATGGCTCCAGGCATCAAGAGAAGCTATATGTTCCTCCCTTCAGCCAAGGCCATCTGGGAAGCTGTCCGCGACTCCTACGGCAATAAGGCGAATGCGTCTGTGATCTTTGAAATTCGCTCAAAGCTTTGGCAGGCGAAGCAAGGACTGAGATCGCTGAATGAATATTGGCTTGAAAAGACTGCGCTCTGGCAGGAATTAGATCAATTGCAGGATCGAGTGTGGCATTGTGCTAACGACGCAGCTGAACACAGGCGAGAAGTGGAAGACGACCGCCTGTTTGAATTGCTCGCGGGGTTGGACCCAGTGTACGACGACGTCAGAGGACGGCTTCTTGCTCGCGACCCACTTCCGACAATCAGAGAAGCCTTCGCCGTCTTGCGCCATGAGGAGACGAGACGCAAGGTGATGCTGGTTCCAGAACCTTCACGCGTGAACACAGGAGATGCATCCGCCTTAGCCTCTCGGGGAGCAGAGTCGCTGAAGAAGCACTTTGGCCCAAGCCTAGAATCTTCACGCGTCAGCCAAGGTGTTGACACGGCCCAAGCCCACCAGCGTCCCTTTTGTGAACATTGCAAAAAGGTGGGCCATACAAAAAGTACCTGTTGGGATATTTATGGTAAGCCACCAGATTGGAAACCAAAAAAGGGTAAGTCAAAAGGGTATACTGCTGATATCATGAATCAAGATAAAGTGCCTCTGGCCCCTGTACCTGACCAGCTTGGCTTAATTTTGGAAAGATTGGCTGCTCTGGAAAATAAACAGTCGACTGCAAGTGTGGCAAATCGAGGTAACTTTTTTAAGGCTTTAGCTACCATTAAAGGTATGAACTCTGGACCTATATGGATTGTGGATTCAGGAGCATCTGATCAAATGACTGATAATTACTCTTTATTTGCCACCTATGCCCCTGCAAAGTCACATCTCACAGTTAAGATAGCAGACGCCTCTACCTCGGTCGTTGCTGGTATTGGGAATATCAAAGTCAATCACACAATAGTTCTAAATGATGTCCTACATGTTCCTCATTTAAAATGCAATTTATTATCTGTCAGCAAATTGGCTCGAGATAAGCACTGTCATGCTAACTTCTCTGCTACCCAATGTATTTTTCAGGACCTGTCCACGGGGATGACGATTGGCGTTGCTAAGGAGTTTGAGGGGCTATACTACCTAAATGATTGTGATATTCAACCTTTCAGATCCTGTAAGGCTGTGTCTCTTCCTCAGATTAGTGAAATAGATTTATGGCATCAACGTTTAGGACATCCTAATTTTCATTACATGTCTACCATGTTTCCCTCCATTTGCAATAATAAAAAGACCTTTAAGTTTCATTGTGAATCTTGTGAACTTGCTAAACACCATCGTACTTCATTTCATCGTACTCCCTATCGTCCGTCCAAACCATTTTCTCTAATTCACAGTGACTTGTGGGGTCCCTCTCGTGTCCCAAATCGCACCCATTCCAAGTGGTTCATAACATTTATTGATGATCATACTCGAGTTTGTTGGGTTTTTCTTCTCACTGATAAAACCCAAGTTCCACAGACCTTCATTCGATTCTATAACATGATCCAAACTCAATTTCATGAAAAAATCCAGATTCTTCACACTGATAATGGGACTGAATATTTTAACCAAACCCTATCCACTTTCTTAACCAACCATGGCATCCTCCATAAAAGCTCTTGCCCTCATAGTCCCCAACAAAATGGCATAGCCGAACGGAAAAATCGTCACCTTCTTGAGACCGCTAGAGCTCTGATGTTTAGCAGCAATGTCCCTTCCTTTTATTGGAGTGACGCTATCCTTCAAGCTGCCTTTCTCATCAACCGCATGCCTAGTAAACCACTCACCTTCCGCACACCATTACAGGTTTTACAGGAACACTTCAATCTTCCTTACCTTGAAAACACCCTTCCGCTACGGGTCTTCGGATGCACCACGTACGTCCATCTTCACCATACTACCAAACTAGAACCCAAAGCCACGCGAAGCATTTTTTTGGGCCATGCAGGGACACAAAAAGGTTACAAATGCTATGATCCTATCTCCAAACGCCTCTTCCTCACCTGTGACACTACCTTCCATGAAACCATTCCTTATTATCCTCCGTCTTCAATTCAGGGGGAGAAGTGGAGAGAATTTCTGACGTTCCAACCTGAGCCGAGTCAACCCGAGCCCAATCTACCCAATAACCTAGACCTTAACCTTGTTACCTTACCTGATCCAATACCTACACCTGAGAGCCAAGATCCCACTAACTCAGGGGGAGACACAAATAGGTGGGGCAAGACTTATACACGCCGACACATGACAGGTAAAGCTCCTCAAACAAATGATGCAACTCATGACTCAGATCCGGAAACAGGTTCAGAAAAGGATGTACCCACACAAGATGATCTTGAACTGCCCATTGCACTCCGGAAACAACCCAGGACGTGCACCCAACACCCCATTGAGCGGTTTGTTTCTTATAAGGCTCTTGCCTCTCAGTATTATACCTTCATCTCTCATTTAGATCAGGTTGCAATACCTAACAACATACATGAAGCACTAGCGGATCCTCATTGGAGACAGGCCGTGATGGAAAAAATGAAAGCTCTAGAAGTAAATGGCACTTGGGAGATTGTTGATTTACCAAGAGGAAAGAAACCAGTGGGTTGTAAGTGGGTATTCACCCCCAAATATACTGCTGATGGGAATCTAGACAAATATAAGGCACGCCTGGTCGCAAAAGGATTCTCACAGGTATATGGTACGGACTACACAGAGACGTTTGCCCCAGTAGCAAAACTGAACACTATTAGAGTCTTATTATCCTTAGCTGCTAACTTGGATTGGCCACTACATCAAATGGACATAAAGAATGCGTTCTTGAATGGAGAACTAAAGGAGGAAGTGTACATGAAGCTCCCTCCAGGATTCCCTAGTGACAAAGGTAATCAAGTTTGCAGACTCAAGAAATCCTTATACGGACTCAAACAGTCTCCTCGTGCATGGTTTGAAAGATTTACTCGTGTGTTGAGAACACAGGGATATACTCAAGGGCAAAGTGACCATACTCTATTCTTCAGGCACATCAAAGGGAAGACAGTCATACTAGCAGTATATGTAGATGACATTATTCTCACAGGTGATGATTCAGAAGAAATTGAACGGGTTAAGAAGGCATTAAATCAGGACTTCCAGGTTAAGGATTTAGGACAGATGAAATATTTTCTTGGGACGGAGGTTGCAAGGTCAAAAAGAGGAATCTACATCTCACAAAGAAAATACATTATGGATCTCTTAAAAGAAACCGGCATGTTGGGTTGTAGACCCAGTGACACTCCCATAAAGATTGACAAAGTAAAAGAGGATACGGATTTGGGAAAGGAAGTAGACCTCAGAAGATATCAACGCATGGTAGGAAAACTGATCTATTTATCACATACCCGACCAGACATTGCCTTCGCAGTCAGTATGGTAAGTCAATACTCTCACAATCCAAAACAGAAACATTTGAACGAGGTATACAGGATTCTCAGATACCTAAAAGGATCTCCGGGACGTGGGCTTCTGTTTAAAAGGTCTGAACAAAGATCAGTTGAGATATTCACAGATGCTAATTGGGCAGGAGATCAAGAAGACAGAAAATCAACCTCTGGCTACTTCACATTTGTCTGGGGAAACCTGGTGACTTGGAGAAGCAAAAAACAAAGTGTTGTAGCTCGAAGTAGTGCCGAAGCTGAATTCCGAGCCATTGCACTTGGTGTCTGTGAGGGGATTTGGATCAAACGGATACTAGAAGAATTGAAAGTACCTACAAACTTGCCCATTACACTTCACTCAGATAACATGGCAGCTATAAACATATCTCACAATCCAGTGCAACATGATCGGATGAAACACGTAGAGGTTGATAAGCACTTTATACGAGAAAAAATCGACGAAGGAATTGTTGAGCTCAAATATATCCCCTCTAAAGAACAAACAGCAGATGTCCTCACAAAAGCGCTGGGCAAAGAAAAATTCGATTACTTCATTAGCAAGTTGGACATGTTCGATATCTATAGTCCAACTTGAGGGGGAGTGTGAATATGCCGAGATTGCAGGATCAAGAGAGATTGTAGGGATTAGCATTATAATTCCATTATTCATTAGAAATGATTGTATATCCCGGGAAATCAGGTTTAGTCATTATAGCCTTGATAGCCTTCTTGTGTGTATATAATCTAAATGTACAGAGCGAAATATATACAGTTGATACATTACTTACAAACACGTTTAACTGGTAAGACTCGTCCAAGTTGTGACCATTGTAAGAAACTTGGACATACTAAAGATACCTGTTGGGATTTGCATGGGAAGCCACCGGACTGGAAACCAAAGAAAGGGAAGCGTGGATATGTTGCTGAATCAACAAGTACCTGTGAAAATACTGCTGCCCCTCCAGACCAAAGTGATGCATTGCAACAAATTTTAGACCGGCTAACCGCCCTAGAAGGCCGAAATCAACCTGTGGCGACGGTTGTCCAGCGAGGTAATTTTTCCCAGGCCTTGACAACCATTAAAGGTAGGTGTTCCGGGCATTATTGGATTGTTGACTCTAGGGCATCAAACCATATGACTAATGATCGGTCATTATTTTCTCATTACACCAATGCCTCTTCCCATCTGATAGTAAAAATTGCTGATGCTTCTAATGCGCCTGTTGTTGACACTGGTCGTGTGAAAGTCTTTGATTCTCTTATATTACATAATGTTCTCTATGTGCCTAACTTAAAGTGTAACTTGTTATCGGTAAATCAATTTGCTTGTGAAGAAAGATGCCATGCTAATTTTTTTGCCACTCACTGGGTGTTTCAGGATCTACTTACGGGAATGACGATTGGCAATGTTAAGGTGTTTGATGGGCTCTACTATCTAGATGGGTGTAGCAGAAAAACTATTTCTTGTCAAATGTCTCTCTCTAGTAGTAATGATATGGATTTATGGCACAAACGATTAGGTCATCCTAATTTTCAGTATATGTCCCAAATGTTACCCTCACTAATTTCTAATAAAAATGCCAAGTTTTATTGTGATTCTTGTGAGTTAGCCAAACATCAGCGTGCCTCTTTTCCTAATCATTCATATCATGCTTCCGCTCCTTTCACCACTATTCATAGTGATTTATGGGGACCCTCTCGTACTCCAAATTGTACCAAGTCAAAATGGTTTGTCACTTTCATTGATGATCATACTCGTGTTACATGGGTATTTTTATTAAAAGATAAAACTGATGTTTGTTCCACCTTCTGCACCTTCTATACCATGGTTGAAACTCAATTCCATACCAAAATTAAGATTCTTCACACAGACAATGGAACTGAATACTTCAATAAGTATTTAGCAACTTTCTTAGCTGAACGCGGCATCATACATAGACATACTTGTCCCTCTAAACCCTAACAAAATGGGATAGCTGAGCGTAAAAATAGGCACATAATGGAAACAGCTCGTGCCCTTCTCTTCACTTCAAATGTTCCTGAATTCTATTGGGATGATGCCGTACTTACTGCTACCTTCCTCATCAACCGCCTCCCCAGCAAGCCCCTCTCTTTTAAATCTCCTCTCCAAGTACTTAATCAATTCTATAATCTCCCCTTTCTTGAGAATCACCTTCCGCTCAGGGTCTTTGGTTGCACGTCCTATATTCACATTTACCATCCCAATAAACTTGATCCAAAATCCATCAAATGCATCTTCTTGGGTTACTCAGGTACTCAAAAGGGTTATAGGTGTTATGATTCTTTTACCTGTTGTCTGTTTGTCACGTGTGATGTTACCTTTCACGAACAGGTCCCCTATTATCACTCCTCAGTTCAGGGGGAGACTTGGAGGGAACCTCGGGAACAACCGACCGAAAATACACCATATACACCATTATTCATTGAATATGATCCCACTCATTAGAAGGAGTTACCTGATCCAAATCAATCTCCCAACATACATTCAGAACCAAATACTCTAGAGGGAGATACAAACCAAAATTTTCAGGTTTATACTAGAAGGCCCACCATAAGGAGAGCTCCTCCAACATCTAGCAGACACCAAGACTCAGAACTGGATGCAGATCCAAGGGGAGCAGAGAACAGTGCATCTGAACATACTCCAGCTGATCTTGAACTACCCATTGCCCTGAGAAAGAAGCCTCGGTCATGTACCCAACATCCTATTGAAAGGTTCGTTTCCTATAAAGCCCTTTCACCAAAGTATTGTGCACTTGTCTCTCACCTTGACAATATTAGAATTCCTATGAATATTAACGAGGCTTTATCTAGCCCAGAATGGAAGAAAGCAGTCATGGAAGAAGTACATGCATTGCAAAACAATGGCATTTGGGAGATGGTAGACCTTCCTAAAGGCAAAAAACCTGTAGGATGTAAGTGGGTGTTCACCCTAAAATACACAGCTGAGGGCATTCTATCCAAGTTCAAGGCAAGATTAGTGGCAAAAGGTTTTTCTCAGATATATGGTACAGACTATACTGAGACCTTTGCACCTGTAGCAAAATTGAACACCATCATAATCTTACTCTAGCTGTAAATCTTGACTGGCCACTACATTAGATGGATATAAAGAATGCGTTTCTTAATGGAGAACTAAAGGAGGAGGTTTATATGAAGCCTCCACCAGGCTTCTATGGGAATCAGGATGGCCAAGTATGCAAATTAAAAAAGGCTCTCTATGGCTTAAAACAGTCTCCTAGAGCATGGTTTGAACGTTTTTCTGGAGTGCTAAAAAATAGGGTTATAAGCAGGGACAAAGTGATCACACTATGTTCTTCAAGCACTATGAAAAGAAGATAATTGTACTAGCAGTATACGTGGATGATATAGTCCTAACTGGAGATAACTATGGTGAAATCAGTAGGATAAAAGGAGTTCTTAATGAAGAGTTCCAAGTTAAAGATCTCGGAGAAATGAAGTACTTTATCGGGATGGAAGTTGCCAGATCAAGAAAGGGAATAAGTATATCTCAGAGAAAGTATGTCTTGGATCTTCTAAAAGACACAGGAATGCTAGGATGCAGACCAAGTGACACACCTATACAGGTTAGCAGAATTGAAGAGGATGAGGATCTGAGAAAGGATGTTGACAAAGGAAGATACCAACGAATGGTGGGAAAATTAATCTACCTGTCTCACACTCGACCAGATATAGCGTTTGCAGTAAGTGTGGTAAGCCAACACTCCCACAATCCTAAACAAAGACATTTGAATGAAGTCTACAGGATTCTTCGATATTTGAAGGGTACACCAGGTCGAGGTCTACTGTTTCAGCGAACCAACGAAAGACAAGTCAAGATCTTCACATATGCTGATTGGGCAGGAAACTAAGATGATAAAAGGTTTACTTCGGGATGTGCCACCTTTGTTTGGGGGAATCTTGTCACTTGGAGAAGCAAGAAACAGAGTGTAGTCGCCAGAAGCAGTGCAGAAGCAGAATTCAGAGCTATAGCTCTTGGGATCTGCGAAGGTATATGGGTCAAACTAGTACTCGAAGAACTGAGGGTGAATATAACTCCACCTATAAAGTTCTACTCAGACAATATGGCAGCCATCAATATCTCTCATAATTCAATCCAACATGATCGTGCTAAACATGTGGAAATAGACAGACATTTTATTTGACAAAAAATTGACGCAAAGATAATTGATCTCAGATATATACCCTCCAGAGAACAGACAACAGATATTCTTACTAAAGGTCTATCCAAAGAAAAATTTGAATACTTTGTTGGTAAGTTGGCAATGATAAATATATACGGGCCAACTTGAGGGGGAGTGTAGATATCAATGCATTTATTGGAGAAAATTGTAGGAGGGATTTTAGGGGATTCTATTAATTAGCATAATTATGTAGAATGATTATGGGTGATTTGTGTCATTATTGTACAGATTACAAATGCCTCTAAATCAGGCCATCATGAGTGTATATAATACATTGTGATCAATACGATATTACATGAAAAAGAATAATATTCATTTTCAGTCTCCTTCTCAGAAACTCTGCTCCTCCCCTTGCGTTCTTTTCCTTTCTGCAGCGTCATAACTTCTGCAGTGTCATACCAGCAGCTCAGCGTCATACTAGCAGAGCAGCGTCATATCAGCAGCGTTATGCTCACCGTCGGCAGTTTCAACAACTTCAGATCTAATGACATTATACATTAAAATATACCAGCTTGTTTACTCAAACAAATTTGCTTCTGTAAAATTTTAATTTTCTATGTATTAAAATGTAATCAAAGAATATTCTCAGTTTAGTATCATTTTCATTTAAGACAAAGAAATCATCATAAATCTCACTTACATTTTTTTATCTGTGTTTTAGTTATAAAAAGTTCATCGGGATTGTGAGTGACCCAGCAACTAATCTAATGACTCAAAACCTGCTCTGGTCCTGTTTAATAAGTACATGGGCTCTTTCTGTGACTATGAATCAATGGAATGATCTTGTCTTTTGCACTGAAGCTGAAACACTGAAGTGTTCAATTTGATATCCCAAATATGAGTTGTATTGATGCTCTTTCTTTTGGTAATCCTTGCTTATAGATAGCTGAAGAACCAGATACAATAGAATATCGGGTTTTAGAAGCTGCTGTGCCTGCGGAAGGAATCAGGTTTTCTGTCACTGCAAATTCTGGATTAGTAAATGATTCAGACACTTCCGAAAATGTTGGTAAGACTACTGTCACCACGAGTGATCAGATGAACTAGTATTACTTATTTCCTGTTCACAATAGTTATAGCTGAATTATGATTATCTGAAGTGCAGCAAAAGAGGATTCATCTCTTTTTCGTGCCAATTTTGAGGAGTTTATACGCCGTTGTAGGCACAAGGTTGGTTTTACTGTATAATCTCCCATTGCAACTTCTTTTTACTGCTATCCCTGTTACATTTTCCTGCGAGTCCTATCTTAAATGCCTTTCCCCTTTTCTTTAAGAAATCTATGTTTTTATGTTGTCTCTGTTGTTTTTTTCTTGGCATGGAAATTTGAACTTGAGACCTCCTTTATTACTTAGATTTTAATGTGCATCTGCTCTGTAGCTTGGTTTAAGGAGTGATGGAAGTTGAAACTAAGGTTTAAGTTGTTTCTTTCTCTCAAAAGGCCATCAGTGTGATTTATAAGATGTCTAATGCATACTTCAGATTGTTGAAAGTCAATGGAAAGTAACTAACCATGATATCCCGTAGATTAATATACTGATTGACATTGAGTTACTTTTCCTTTGCTACATCTACTATATCCCTTGCTTGTTTTGGGTGTGGCAACCAGGAACTATGTTCATGTGTTGCCTATTCTCTTGATTATCTTAATATTATTAGCAAAACATTACAACATTTTCAGGGATCTCACACAGTAATTTGTTGTGCTTTTAAAACTAAAACCTTTTGTATCCAATTTGTCTTTCCTTAGAGAATCATTATCAAAATTATTATTGAAAGGTGCACTTGTATGTGTTTCTTAGGTATTGATTGCGAATGTTAGAACAGCACATGATGATGGATCTGCTACTGTCTTAGGGGCAATACTGGACGCAACTAGAAATGCAGAGAAAAAAGTGAAAATGGAGAATTCAGGTGAACCAGATCCCTTGCTTTGTGAATGTAGAAACCTAAGTATATGTTTACAGAACAATGATTGCATTTACTTGTATTAGTCATGGGATATGATAATTCTGGTTTCACGCTCTTGCCTGTTGCAACTCAATGTTATGGCCAAAAGAAAACTGAGTGATCAATCTTCTGGATTCGTCTGTCACACATTTTTATTTATTTTTACTATTCACAAGGTGTTTTTGTTACTTAATGCTTAAAATGTAGTCATATATTAGAAATTCAATTTCAGTAGCTACAGTAAGAGCAGTAGCATGGAGACACCTAATATTACTTGAGTTATGACAGTTACCGCTTTATTTGTGCCTCGTCCATTTTATTATTTCTTTTACTGGTATGATCTATTAATAACATTTTATATCTTTATGGTTTAGAATTAAGTCACACCTACTGTGTCATAATTGTGGATGAAACACCATTTTTTAAGTTACACCAAATATTTGAAACTTCTACCTCGATAATTTTTCTTGACCCATTTTTTACGTTTTTTATTCCAACTGCTATGCTATTTTACTGTCTTTATTTTGTAATCTTAAGAAACTACGTCTTTCAAGATTTTTGTTTCTTTCCTGTGTAATATTACATTGCGAGAAATGGAAATGAAAACAAATGTATGCTTTCTGTGTCTTCACTACCACGGTTGCTGTCTCTTCTGAGTTGTGACTTACACTAGCTCTCTCTATGTTTCAGTTCCGTTGACACTGGATGCTATTTTCACTGAGGTGCAGAAGACTGAAAATGGCCGTGCTATGACCATGGAACGTGTTAGATCTTCTCTTGTCCTGCTGGGCTGTCCTCAGAGAATGTTGGATGATTCATATAGTATTGGTGCACATCTGATATCTTTCCCTCATGTTATGCTTTTAGTATGTGTCGTGAAATAACCACTTTCAGTTGATTTGTTTATTCCCGTTAGAGACTCCATCTTTTCCTTCTCATTTACTTCTCCAATAGTTTGTTTTTGACAAATTATTCTTTTTTCCTTTTCAGATCTGAAGAAAATTATTGAGTCAGCTCGAGATGAAGAGGTCCATATATGTTTTGTTAAATCATGTCTGTCAAAAGTGGCTTATGTAGAACTCTCTCATTCCTTGTTCTATCTTGCAGGTTGAGTCCATTGTATTGAAAAGGTACGGAACGGATGCCTACAGGATGTTCAGATTGTTGTCCAAGGCTAATCGTTTTCTTGAGACAGATAAGGTAGTTATTTCTTGTTTGCAGATTAGGACTCTAATTCAGTTAATATGGAATTGAAAATTCAATACTGAACTTATATTTTTGAAAAATTTAAGCACCGAGTATTTGATTTTGGCCATATGAATATGTCCATATGCAACAATAATATTAATAATAACAATAAGCCTTATCCCACTAGGTAGGGTTGACTACATAGATTACACGACGCCATTATATTTATATGCAAATGAAAGAAAAATCTTTCAGATGACCCCAAACCCGATATTAAGAACTATTTATGACCATTTTATACTTTTCTCTTCCTTGTAGATAGCAGAGTCTACTTTTGTTGAAAAAAAAGATACTCCAAAGATACTATACAAGTTATGGAAGGATGACTATCTGCATATGGAGGTGACCAATCTTTTGAAATTTTCAACCCACCCTTATATTTGTGGACTGATTTACTATCCCAACTTAATCTTCCTTGCAGAAATTGGTTGTGACAGCAGCTAGGCAATCGAAGTTCTTGTTGTGGAAAGTTAATAAGCCTGTTTTGTGGGAACACGTACTAGATGAGATGTATCATGCTGCCTTAAATTTGAGCCTACGACTGGCTTATGAGCAGGAAAAGGATGAAGAGGTCAGTAAGCATATGGATATTAAAGTATTTATATGCATTTTTCTTTTGGCCATTCTGAAGTGATTATGTTCCCCAAAAACTGTGGGTTTTGTTTCATGTTATGTATGGTTATATTGGGAGACTAATTAAATATACAGATATACTTATTTGTCAGTCTTGCCTTGCATTTATGGATTTGTAATAATGATGATATTGCATTATTGCTACTTCATTGCAGCTTTTGAGTGTCCCTAAAGACAAGATTGTGGGGCCGCTACAGAAGAGATACAAACGGCTGAGAAATGCCTGGTTACTACTGGAATCCTCTTTGATGAAACTTGATGATGCTCTGATGCTTTTCCATGATTTCTGAATATAAATTTTTGTTACAATAACTTATTGTGATCTATACATGAGGGGAGAATGCACTGTACAAAACTTTTGTTCTTTTTATGGCTTAAATATAAGAGGTTAAGCAGTTAGAAAGAATGGTTTCAAATATCCTGAATCTTTGAGTTTTTGCTTACACGTTTTTATGGTTTTCATTGACATTACGTTATTTCCTGAAAAATGGCGCAAAAAACATTGAAGTTATTGTTAGTATTTTTGAAGCCATCATTTTTCAGTTATACATTCTAAATATTTTTAGCTTATAAAGGTTATATGATACATGTATTATGGGCGTGTGCTTTATACAAAATCTGAAGTGAAATGTATGGGTTATATAGCTCATGAGATTTTATATTTATAATATTTCATCTAGGTATCCAAGTAATTATTTTCACCTTATTATGTTTAGGATATGTTTTTTTTGTTACAAAAAAAATTAGGTAGGTTCAGCACTGGTCTTCTACTAAAGTTAGGGCACAGTCTTAAAGCTCAGAGAGTGCTTATAGGATATTTAAGAGATTGTCTACTAAAAGAGTTTTTACGATAGTAGTGAAAATTAAACTCGTGTCTTTATAGGATACAAATCCGTTATTTACTATCTGTATCAACTTTTAAACTATGTTTAGGATATTATAATTATGTGATTATGGTTAACTTAGGAAAATATGTTTGGGCTGTTGGTATTGGGCTAGCGTGTTGGATCTGTTGCTAATGGGACTCACCCTTTGCCCATTGCCCATTGCCCATTGTTTAGTTCTCCCCGTTAAAATTATAAATTAAAATAAATTGTATAAAAAAATTAAAATAAATCATATGCAATTTATAAAATCGATTATGAATTTTTAGATCATAAAAAATAAATTTACAATTGAATGAAACAATAATGGCCATAAACTGTGTTTTTGTTTTGCAAGAAATTATATCTCCATAAACTGTGCTTTTGTTTTGCAAGAAATTATATCTCCTATTAACAACTGTTTTGACTTTATCAAGAGGAACACTCGGTGCTAACCGCCTTATTAATTGGACTAAGATCATTAACCAAAATTCTTGTTCAAATAGAGCAAATTTATAAAAAAAAAATTTGGTATAATTTTTTTTAAAAGGAGTTGGACTCGCCCACGATCTAAGGGTAAAGCGAAATCTCCCTTCCTCCTAGGCAATACCAATATCAGACAGGGCAAGCTATCTATTACCTTCAGGTGTAAATCTAAGTACCTAGGAGTTAGAATGCCTCCTCAAGTGTCGTGACTGGAACTATAATAAAATGATATTCTCTAAGGATCAAATATATTCTAAATAGTCATATATTTCACCCCTTTCGCTAGTTAAACTTATAGAAGGTATAAAATTTACAAATGATGATAATAATTATATAATGAATAATTTAGAAAATAGTGTGATAACAAAAACCGAACTCTCGTTTTGGGCCTGAAACTAAAGCCTTATATCTTAATCGTGAAAAATATGTGAATTGGGTCAGTACCTGACGTGTACCGTACGCAAGGACACAGCTCACCTCCCTTCTTATTTCTCTATTCTTAATCTTTGAAGGTCAAAGTTTGACCAAAAAGGTTAAAGCCTTTTGAACACAAAGCTATCTAAAACAAAACCACTTCCACCAACGTGTGTGTACGTCGAATATAGCCATGCAAAAATAAATCACTGCTGGCAAAGAACCTAAACGATGAAAAAATGGGAACTTGAACTAGTCTCTAAGTGGCTTTTAAAACAAAATCTTGAGGTGTTCTTTAACAGCACGTGAGAAGCAGAAGATGCACGTGATTCTAATGTCTAAAGCTTCATTGAAAATGTTTTCATACCGAAACAGGGAAGGAAGACACTGAACCTGCCTTGCTATGAATCTTTGTCGGTATTGAATCTCCTTTTAATCTTCGTTTAATTTAATGGTTTCTAAAGGTTATTTTAATAGTAATACTCTTTCTATCCTTAATATAATACTTAATTAGAGAGTTTATCTTAATTTTAAATATAAGATTTATTTCCTATATTTATCAATTTTTTCCTCAAATTACTCCTATTGATAAGAGAGGAAAAAAAGGAATTGAGGAAGATGATTAGAGTATTTTAAAAAAATATGTTATATTAACTAAATTAATATCTTTAATATAATTAAATTAGTTAAATATATCTTATATTAAAAATCAAATAAATACTTAGCTGTTAGTATTATTTTGTTACTAATACATGCCCTTTTGACAAACCCCTGTAATCAATTAAATTTGGACTTTTATCTCGTACAGCCTAGAATTACTTAAAATAAATTTGCCCAAATACACACTAAACATATATAAATATCAAAATGGATGAAATCTCCGACCATTTTGTAAATTATGTACTCATTATATGTGTGTGTGTGTGTGTGTGTGTGTGTGATACACTCGTTTTTACATTGAAATCAGATGAATTAGGTTTTATGTATCATACCCTCTATAATAGCTAGTTAGAAGGTTATATTTATTTTAAATATAAAAATTTAATCTATTTTATATATAATATTTATCATTTTTTTAAATTATAATTTACATAACTTATAAACTAATATAAAATATAATGATATAAATGTATTTTAAGAAGATTATACCACATCCATGATAATTAATTTATTTATTTAATTTATTTAATTAATCTAAATTAATTAACAATGTCATATATTAAGAACTGTGGAGTTATTAGATGAAATTATTGAGAGATGGATTATATATATATATATATATTAATTAGTATACATATGTATTGAAAGAATATGCCACGTTTGAAATGCGTGTTTATTGGAATGGATGAGAGAGCAAATATATGGCAGAGATACACCTGCATTTCATAAGCATTGAATAGCCTGAATGTGCGATCCTACTATCTATGCCTTATATTTGCTCTGTCATGGTTCATGAAGGGGTCCCCATTTCATAAACATGCATTTCAAACGTGGGATTCTTTCAAATCATTCAATACATACATACAGTATATAACTTTGCTGTAAAAATAAGATATACTATCTCCAATTCTCAATATAAAATATACTTAACTAATTTAGATATATTAAAAAAATTTATTACATTAGTTAATTATAATAATTGTATATTAATTTTTCTAAAATACCCATCTTGCACGTTTAAATTACCCTGGATAGAAATCCCCTTAATATATGCAATTATATACGAATATTTTGATGAGAAAAATATAATTTTAAGAGATAACGTGGATTGAGATATTATATTTTAAACTAAAATAATTTTTTTATCTAACTCTTATATTTAGAATATGAGGAGTATATGTAGCCACTACTCCCACTTATCTTATACTCTTAGAGAAAGAGATAGAGATGGTATGTTTTTAAGAAAATTTTCACAAAAATACTACTTAAATTTTAAAATCCTAAATCAGTTTTATTTACCTATACTTTAATATTTATTGATTATACTTGATTAGCAAATAACAACATATTTTTATAGAAATTTCTTATTTGGGATCTTAGAATTCAAATAAAATTTTTGTGGGATTCTTAATTTTCATAGAACAATAGTGTAATGATGAGTCATTCTCATTATATAAGCACTCCTATATATATGGCTGTCAGAAGACCAAAACACATATGTGTACATATGAATGTGATTATAGTGCTTAATTTCTTCACTTAATAGTACTACTGTTCAAAACAAAGAATAGAATGTGGACTTAAGGTTGATAATTATCAATCAAAGATTTACCTAATAAACTATCTTTTTACAGTTTCCTTACAGATTTGATTTCCCTCTTTTTCAAATATAATGATGATATCTTCTTCCTCAAGATTGAAATGCATTAGATATAGAAGATGGAGTTTTCCAAAATGTAGATTGAGGATTTGACTGTGGATCAATCAGATCTTGTGATTTGAATTTCGTTATAAACAGTAAAACACCTTTTGGTTTGGATCCAGAGATGGGGCTTACAGCCTGCAATTGTTTCCCTAGACGAAAAGGAGTTTGAATCATTTGCAGCAATATAAATAATTATATTAAGAAAGAAACTAAAGAAAAAGTAAATTTATACATAATTATACTTTAAGTATTTTACGGTATGAAATCCGGATTAAATATTTTTTGTTATGTTAAAAGAACTCTAAATATTCCCACAATATTTCTGATTTAATGAAATTTATCCTCGATATATTGAATTATACACATGAGATTACTAAATTGTTCTTGTGATCGTATCGATTTTGTTATTGCCATGAATACATTCCACTAACACTTTTTTTGTAAAGAGTTTTTTTCACTAACATAGAAAAAGGTGTCTAATGTTAATTAATAAATTAAAATAATTTAAAGTGTAGGAGGCAGTGCCTATATTAAGAGAAATCATGGCTATAAGCACTAGATCAACCAAATTTAACCGAATTCGAGTTGCTATTTGACTTGGAAACCCTAATTAGGTTTTGCAGCAAGATTTCAAACCCTCCCTTCTCTTTTCTTTTTGTTTTAAAATGAAGGAATCTGCATGTTTTCACATGTTGGATTTACCTTTTAGGGTCACCACCACCTTCATTATATATATTATTCAGGTTTATGTTTAATTGTGGAGCTAAGGTATGTAATCACTTCACTTAATTACTGATTGACCTTAAGGATTTAAATAGACAGAAATTACAGGAGGATATAATTAGGGAAGAATTCCTCGTTTCTTGCTAACATTATTTAAGAATTTCCTTTTTCTAGTTGCTGTTACAGCAGAGATTGTTTACATTTAATTTGAAAGATTTAAATATATTTTTAATTTATTTTTATCTTAAATATTATTTTTTTAAAAATAATGTGATAAAGAAATATCTTTAATTTTTTTATTCCTTTTTAATTTGTTATTTTTCAGCATTTACTATGCAGCTAGCAGACGATCCATGGAATATAATGTCAATATTTGCATGTCCTTTAATTTCAAAGCATGATGTCCTAAACTCCTAATAAAGCAGCGTGAAAATATTCAATTCATTAAAAAATAGAAAGGAAAAAAAAGAAAGAAAGAAGATTTAGGCTTAGCCTTATACACACATATCAAGCATCTCCATTTTTTTTTTCCTATTGATGTTTTCATAATTTAGATTTTGATCTTTCTTCTCGCAATCAAGACATGTCATTTTTTCAAAAAAAATAAAATAAAATTCCCCACTCGCTGTGTATAAACTAAACGTCAAAGAATATATATTTACATGCATGCTTTTAGAGGATATTTGAATAACATATTTAAATTTATATTAAAGTGTATATTTTGAATAATAAATCAAATAAAATTTAAAAACTATTTAATTGATTCCGTGAATTGTTAAATTTATTTATATATAAACTTGCCAATCCCTTTCAATTTATTGGTGAGTCAAAATAGGAAACTTTCGGCTAAGCCAACATAGTTTTCATGAAAAGTTAAGGCAAGCTATTCTCACACTAAGGGGGCTGCAACAGAATTTAAATTGTCCATGAAAAACGAGTTCAGTTCTCCTCTCAGACATAAATAAATAATTTTTCTTCTAATTTCATTGTGTGACAACACTATATATATGTGTGTGTGTGTGTGTGTGTGTGTGTGTGTGTGTGTATGTATAAGGCTAGTCTCAATCCACTTCCACGACAATCTTAGCCTTTTTGTTTCGCCTAAATTAAATGTATATTGGTCTTCAGATCAGTCTTATGATCTTCTACCTTACGCGGCTTAAGTGTCGTATTCTTCTGGGAACTCTGTTTTGGTTCTTTTCCTTTCTTTTCTTTTCTTTTTTCCCGATAACTAAAACATCGTGCAACTATTATGCGCGAAATGCAACACTTGAAGTAAGAAATAGAAAAGCTAATGAATTTTTCTCGGATGATAAAGTTTTGAAATGTAACACTATTATTGGTTAAAGGCTAGCATGTATGTATCTGATCCCAATATATATATATATATATATATATATATATAGCAAATTATTATAAGATTATGAATTTTGAATTATTTGCAAATTATTTTTCTAATTTCCAAAATTTGACTTATAACCTCCTAAAATTTGTAAATTTATGCATATAATAACTTTCTGTCAATTATTTTATCAATTTACAATTAGAGCATAATATATTATTGGCCATTTACGCTCATACACCTTTTTTTCCATCATTTGATTCCTTCAAATGTTAAAATATGTTCAAATAAACCATTAAATTGTATCATTTTAAGTAATGTAATAATCAAAGTAATTAAATTCATTAAGTAATATTGATTTTAATTTTTTCATAATTTGAAATTTAATTAAGATAAAAACGATTTTCTTAAGTTATAATATTAATCATTTTTTATTTTTCCACATTTTTAACATATTGAATTATATATATTTTTATAATAAATTAAGATTTTTGAGACTGTATTCAATTTTAAAATTTATTGAAAGATGTGAAAATATGATTAAAAGATAGAGAATATTGTAGAGCCCATAAAATGTGTGAAAAAAGTTAAAAGAATAGGAAAAAATTGGGTGGGGTCTCATAAAAAGCTATATTATTCATTAATACGATGAAAATTGCAACTCTATATAGATTTTATATTTGATATTAAATTAAAAAAATAAGTAAATACAGTAGTAAAATACCCCTAATA
The DNA here is from genome assembly GCA_037074615.1 of Leucaena leucocephala. Taxonomy (NCBI): domain Eukaryota; kingdom Viridiplantae; phylum Streptophyta; class Magnoliopsida; order Fabales; family Fabaceae; genus Leucaena; species Leucaena leucocephala. The sequence continues at coordinate 16,990,721 of CM073562.1, forward strand.
TAAGAGCTACAATTCACTTTATTTTTAAATATAAAATTTCAATATATTTATCTTCCTAAATTTATAATTTTTATTATATTTTCAATGCACATAATTAAAGAGAAAATTAACACTTATTTATTATATAAATAACTAATTTAATACGAGTTATACTTCACCGAAAATCAATTTGAAAGAAAAAACAAGTAGACCGTCTTGCCGGGTCTGAAAACAGAAGTGTGGGTCTAATATTAAGAGGTTCAACATATACACATTTAAAAACTGACAAAACAAAAAAAAAATTAAAAATGAATAAATTCAAACTTCAAAGGTTGGCAAGTCGTTCAAAAGAACCCCCCCACTCGGCATTCTCCTTCTATAAATACCCAATCCTCCTCATTTTGCTTCTCACAGACAACTTCCACACACACACCATTTCTTATTCAGCTCTTTGAATCAGAGATGGAGATTTTAGCTTTGGGTCTTTCCTTCTTCTCAACTTTAGCTCTTCTCTTGTTCTTCAAACTAACTTTATCTTGGTGGGTTTTCCCTATCCTCACTCTTCATGAGCTCAAGAGACGTGGATTTACAGGGCCAACCCCAAGCTTTCCTTTCGGAAACATTCACGACATGAAGAAGAAGACGACGACGACGACGACAACGGCCACGACTAATAATATCAATACTACTTCTGATTCACTCTCCCATGATATTCACCGCACCGTGTTTCCTTATTTTTCTCGCTGGCAAAATTCTCACGGTAATAAACCAGTATATATATATTATATATGGGATTAAGAGGTACTAGATTATATATATATATATTAATATGGTTGTGGGTTACATGTGCAGGGAAGGTGTTCGTGTACTGGCTAGGAACAGAGCCATTTTTGTACATAGCTGAGCCAGAATTTTTGAAGAAGATGTCAACGGAGGTGATGGCCAAGAGATGGGGGAAGCCAAGTGTCTTCCGAAACGACAGAGATCCAATGTTTGGCAATGGTCTCATCATGGTTGAAGGCAACGACTGGGTTCGTCACCGCCACGTTGTCGCCCCAGCATTCTCTCCCATCAACCTCAAGGTATATATACATGTATATATGTATGTATGTATGTATATAAGCATAGATATATATATATATGTATATGATACAACTGGGGATATATATACTGATTATATAAATCCTCGTGGCTTTCCTAACCACGTTGTTAGGTTTTGAAAAGTATGAAGTGTCGTTGGTGTATCTGTGTGTGTTGGCAATCATAGTATCTTATCTGTATATCTGTTCTCGAATACACGTATTATCACCTTATCAACTTTGTTATCTGATTAACATTGAAAAGGTTTCGAGGTAATGATGAATTTCATTTGGCTATGTTTATTGCCATAAAAGGATATATGGAATTGAACCTGGTTCTGCTTACGCCATTGCTGACCTCAAAATTAATGATAAACAAATCTTACTATGCTAGCTAATTTAGCTTTAGCACATTATAATTAGGCCTACTTGAAGTGCCGAGAAAGCAACAGAACAGAACATAAAAGGAAGGTTCCCTTTTACTATATTATATTATATGGGAGTACATACATACATGGACAAAAACCTTTCCTTGTTGTTATCATCATGTCGTTCGAGAGATATATTATATATTCCTCAAGGAATGTAATAGATTTGGTTATTGATAAAGATATATTCTATAAGTATATTCATTGTCTCTCCATGATCTTGATGAATGTGACAGGCCATGGCAAGTATGATGGTGGAGTCTACAAAGCAAATGATAGAGAGATGGAACAACCAGATAAACTCCGGCAACAACACGGAAATCGACGTCGAAAGTGAGATCATCACGACGGCCGGAGAGATCATAGCGAAAACAAGCTTTGGTATGAAGGATGAAAAAGCAAGACAAGTGTTTAAAAAACTAAGAGCCCTGCAAATGACCCTTTTCAAAACAACAAGATACGTGGGGGTTCCATTTGGCAAGTGTTTGAACGTGAAGAAAACCTTAGAAGCCAAGAAACTAGGCAAAGAAATCGACGAAGTCTTACTCTCTGTCATAAGAAACCGAAAGAAGTCGTCCCCGTCGGCGTCGTCATCAAGTAATAAACACGAACAAGAAGACTTATTGGGACTGTTACTTCAAGAGAATGGCCACACATTGACGACAAGAGAACTGGTTGATGAGTGTAAAACGTTCTTCTTTGGAGGACACGAGACAACAGCACTTGCAATCACATGGACTTTGTTGCTTCTTGCGGAGCATCAAGAATGGCAGATTCAGCTGAGAGACGAAATAAGACAAGTTTTGGGTGATAACACCGACGAGCTTGATATCAACTTGCTTTCTGAGCTGAAAAAGGTAAGATAAGCTTCATCTCTCACTATATCTATATTCTCTCATTCACGTTGTGTTGTTTTGTGTCAAACGACTCTTTGCTTTGTGATATTTGGGAAAAAATTATCTCTAAATAATTATTCTGTCGGGAAAATATTAAACGCAGTCAATATTCAGGTATTTAAAGTTAATTATACATACTTTTTTAAAAGAAAAAAAAATCTTAGCAGTACATTATCGACTCCTTTATAAAAGTATGTTTCCTCGTATTAAAAAAAAAAAAGTCACGTAGTACGTAATTATCTTTATTTAAGATTCTGGGTGTATGATATAAAGTAATATAATTATATATGTGGTTGATTATTTAATATAAAAGCCTGCAGGATTGAATTGACGAACCATAGAAAGGTAGGTTAGATGAAGACGACTCTATAAATTAAAATGTTTTTCTCATAACTTCAGGTATAGTGATTAATTAATTAGTCAATGTACTGTTTATACGAGTCTGGAAAGAATTTGAACTTGAAGTCTTCTTCTTCTTCTACTTCTTATATATATAGGTTTACTACGTACGTAGATGTTTCCTGGAAACCACACTTTGATATGGATATGTGTGGTCAAAATTGATACAAGAGAATTTTGCGAGGCCGAGATTCATAGGTCTTCAGTCCACGACATGCCCTTTTGAAAGGAACACATCAAATATTATAATATATGACGAATTAAATTAAAAAGTTTCAGTGGTCCACACCATGGAAAAGCCTATGAATCTGGTAGTTTGCAAGATGTGAAAATATGACAAGTAAAATAAAAAAAAATGTACATATTGGTAGTTCAACTAGAATTAGAGTACTATTCGTTATTGGAATTTTAACTATAAATAATATGTACAAATATTTTTGAGAAAAAAATCCCTTCACATAAAAGTTGAGTGTAGATATATAATATTAGTACATTGATGACTTGCAATTTTTGTTGTTCATATTCATTTTTTCCAAGAATGTTGCAATGAGGGAAAAAATGCAGAAGTTATCTGAATGTTAATTTGACCAAGCTTTGCTAACGTTTAATATTGTAAAGAAATTTTTGAATGCGACTTTGCTAATTAAACCTATATTTATACATTCATATTCAAAGTTATTATTGTACCGAAGCTTTTCTAAATCTTGCCCAGACCAATTTTATATATACTTTTTCATCTCTAAGTTATCCAATGAAATAATGACAAATTTTTTCCAGCTGCACGTACACTCCATGATTGTCTCTTTTTGAACATTTCCGGATTGTAAATCTATATTTACAGTCTTTCTACATTTAAGTTTAAGATTTTACGTGCAAGTTAATTGATGATTTTGTAATATTAATATTATATTGCAGATGAAGTGGGTGATGAATGAAGTTCTAAGACTATACCCACCAGCCCCAAACGTTCAAAGGCAGGCAAGAGAAGACATCAAGGTAGGCGAAAACCTAACGGTGCCGAATGGAACCAATCTGTGGATCGATGTGGTGGCGATGCACCACGACCCGGCCCTGTGGGGTTCGGACGTGAACGAGTTCAGGCCGGAGAGGTTCAGGGACGGCGGCGTGAATGGCGGGTGCAAGCACAGCATGGGGTACTTGCCGTTTGGGTTCGGAGGAAGGATGTGTGTGGGAAGAAACCTAACGTTCATGGAATATAAGTTAGTGCTAATCCTACTTCTGTCTAGGTTTAGCTTTGAACTATCCCCTCATTATCATCATTCTCCTTCTATCATGCTCTCCTTGAGGCCCACTTCTGGACTTCCTCTCGTTGTGAAGCCTCTTCAAAAATACTGATTCAGCTAAATTAGTTGATTACACATTAAGCGATAGAAGTACAGGAGGCCGACAAGTCATTTAAGTTGGTGTTCATCAGTGTGGCTGGTGACCAAATCCTGAGTGGCAGTTAATAAGGTGATGACATCATACATGTCTGCCACGTCATAAGTAGCATCTACAATCAGCAAAATGATGTCCATGTTATTTAACAAGAGTCTGAGCAAGCTTACGTGTCTAGTCATACTCTTTCTATTGATTATTTTTTATCCATATAAGTATATGCATAATGTAATATTCTGTTGCTTCAGGCGCAGTGCCAGTGCAGATCAATGTTTATGCAGATGTGTATTAATCAATCTTTTCATAACGTCACTTTTTTTTTTTTTTGTGAATTGGCAATGTACGTGTTAATTATCCTTAATTAATAGCCTCACTTGAGTAATTAGTGGTATAATATTATTTTATTTAATAGTGGAGGGGGTGAAGGCCTATATATTTCAATGGTCATTGGATGCAATAAAAAACCAAGCAAAATGAGACACTAGCTAGCTATGTCGGAAAAGCAAGCAAATTATAAGTAGATTTTGTCGGACGATCATTGTAACACTTTGTCAAAACCTAAGTGAGAAAACAATATATAGAGGCCGCATCATTGTTGAGTACAGAGGTATTATTAAAATAATAAGGCCCCATTAATACCTTATATACTTACACCCATCGATTATTCTATTATAATTTTTGTAGAAAGCCAATTGCTACTAGCATTGATAATTGAATGCTTTATTTTTTTTAGATTTTTTATTTATTGATAATTATACTTTATCACATTAATATGTCTCATGCTTATGACATTGTATAATTCAACTATTTAAAATATCATACAACATTGGGAGCTTACTAAAATTTTATATTATATATATAATACAAAATTAACACTGTTGACATTTTGTGAATAATATAATCTCCTATATTTTTTTTCTTACACAAAAATTTCTAGAAGGAATTTAAATTTATTTACGATTTAAAGGTAGTGTGAAGTTTCTCTTCTCCCTAGACGATATTAATATTAGGTAGGATAAATTATCAATTACCTTCAAATATAAAATTAAGTATTAAAAAATTAGGATACATTCAGAAGGACAACAATTGGAACAAGATTGTATCTTTAGGGATGTATGAGATAGCCCTTGCCCTAAGGGCTACGTGTCTGAATTCATTAGGATCTAACATACAACTTCTTACTTATAAGAGAATTTGTTTGTTACTGGGCCCATAGAAGTCATCACGTACTCTACCTATTCGCTGCTGCACAGCTTCTCCGCCTTGGTGCAGCTTGAATGGATGGGAGATTCGCAATTGCATGAGGTACTTTTTGGAAAAAAGTCACATATTACAACTCTATCCAAAAAAAGTCATAGTCTTCACTTGGTGCTGCCAAACTTCAACTCTCGTGATAATAACCTCTGAATCTTTGATCCACCTTACCATAACACAATCATATGTTGACATTAATTGTACCACTTTCTTCGACATCATCAATGTGTCTCTATAATTAATGATCACATCTATTCATTCATTTACAATTACATTATCATGATGGCTAAGCGGGCCATTATGTAATTTTATATTAATTTAGAGGATGCGGCAGATTTGATCCTCTCACAGGATTAGGAAAAAAAACATTAGTTACTGTATTAATTAGTATTACTATAGTCGTAAATGTCAACAGAAAATTTAAAAAAAATCGCGTAGATAAACTTAGTTTCATTAATTTTTTAATTCAATAATTTTAGTCCTTCATGACGTAACCGCGAATGAAGCTATTGCTTGCTAACGATATATCTACTTACTTATAATATTCAAGAACTTAATTTCGTTAATTTTATAAAAACAAAAATATTCCAAGCAAGTTTCTTAATTCTAGACGTTGGCTATTTAGCGACCTGATAACCCAAAACGAGAAGCTAGCGAGTGCACAAGGAAAAATAAACCAAACAATAGTATATATGGAGATACAAGTAACTTACCTTTCTAATTTATTTTTTTAAAAAATACTTAATTACCGATGTTCAAGGTCAAAAAAATATTCTAGAGGTTGGGTATTTGAAAATCTGCCTAACCAAAAGGAGAAGCTTTACCAACAGCTATTTTAGTGGAATGAGCTTTTTAGCCTCTTAAACATAAAATCTTGTGTTCAAGTGTTTGAATATAGAAAACTAGGCCATTTTAAGAGAGCTATTATACTCGGACTCAACAATACTCAAATATAACTTAATAAAAAAAATATTCATATGCTCTTAGAGTATCATCTTATTTAGTATGATCAATCAAAATATACTATTTATTGTTCACAAATCATTTGCATTTATTGCTATTTTAATTGTAAGGGATTTTTTTCGCTTTTAAAAAAAAATAGAGAAAGCGATCACTTTATCATCTATTCAAGATATAATGTATCTAATAAATAATTAATAATAAAAAGAGAATATCAATAAAGTATTTTCATACATATCTAATAACAACTAGTAGACACTCATCACCCATGCACACCCCACAGTTTGAATCAGTGACTTCCTCTTTATTATTGGGCAGAATTTTCTGCCATTCCACTAAAGGCTCTTTGACAAATTATCAATGAAGTAACCTAAAATAGAATAAGTACTTTTCTTTATGGCCAACAAGATATAACCAATAATATTGCAGAAGTCAAAGATAAATATTAACATTTATCCAAATTTAGATCCTGATAATTCAAGTCTACATTAAACTTTTAAAGTTTTTTCAGGCCAAAAAAATTTCTAAAGTTCCACTTGAATATTCTTGTTCTTCAATCAATTAACAGGTAAAACAAGAAATTGGTGAGATTTTCACGTGTAAAAGATAAGATTATCCTTGAGATTAATATTCTAGTTACGTAGAACTGGTCAAGCTCAGATTTGCATGTTCCTCATTGTCCACGTGTATTTACATTAATTATTTGCACCGAAAAACATTAATTGGAAAAGTTTTTTCCTTTTAATTTGGGTTTTCGACCAACAATTGAAAAAGACGAAGAACGCGGAATAAAATGAAAACGACAAGTCGTTCTCCTGCGTAGATTCGTTTTATGAGAAATTCTTGTGTGCTCCAAAAACGCCACATCATCAGAATTCTAACCAATAAACAAAACATCTTTCACACTTACAAGATTTATCTTTCTTTATTTGGTCTCTACCCTTCTTAGAGTTGACACCTACAGATACCTGTTCATCTAGGTGTGCAGTCATCATCTTACCCATTCTATTGAAAGTTGACTCTAGTATCCCTTCCCTCAATTCGTGCCTTAGTTTAGCCATCAGTTTGGATAGTTGTAATAGTTATATTCGGTGTTTCTATGTTCTGCCTTGTAAACTTTCTTGTAAGTCAGTATCTGGTATGTGTTTACTATTTGCTGTGTTGTTTGTTTTTTGGTATGTGCTGCTATTTTATGTGTATTAATAAATTGATTGTTTAAGTTAGATTACAAGTGAACACCATTTCTGAAAAAAAAAAAACACAGAAATGTCGTCTCCTTTCATGTTTCATGAGGATCACCCACAAACCTGGACGGCGGAAAGAGACAAACGTTGAAGGAAAACGGGATTCTTCAAGTTTTTCTGGGAAATGTTGAGTTTCAGAATGTGAATATTAGTTATTTCAATTCCAGTTTAGTTCACTTTTTTAATTTAATACGTCCGCCTTGCTTGAATTCCCATTCTCACGTGACTAAGCACGTGGGGTGGCGAATGTTTCAAAATCGAGTCATACGTACCTCTCACATTGATGGTAACTGAATTTGTATCCAAGAAAAAGATTGTCCGATCTTAAGATTCTAATCCCAAACGTTAGTTTGACACGTGATCACGACCATTCATCAATAATAATTCAATTTACAAACTAAATAAGTTAAGAATTGTAGAGACAAACTCGAGACTTGAAATTTCATGAAACACGAGCAACAAGTGAAGAAGTTGATGGCCAATCTGAAGTCAAATTGTCAAACAACCAAATCTGAATACAATAGCAAACCATTATTCAACTCAGCACCGACCTCTACGAGCCTAAAGCTCTCTACTTTTTCACTTCCTCCGACCACGTTTCAATTTCTTTCACCTTTTTTACCAATCTAAGGTAAAATGCAATTCCCTTACCGACCCGATTTCATATATACGTGATGAAGGCTCGTGTCTTCTTGCTAGCTACTAGCTTATTGTTGTGACAAATTAGATACCTGAGATATGGGAAGACCCTAAAAAAGGGGCAAGCTTGAGGGAAAACGAACATGCATCCACTGTCTCTCATACTTAGCCAAGTGGGTCCATCCGATCTCATCCAGCAAAGAGAGCTTTAGTTCATAGAGTTTCTTCTTGGGTGACTCTGAGTCATCTTGAATAATGTCCATTAATGCCTGTATCCAGGGGAGAGAAAGGTTGAAGTAAAATTGTTTAAGAACTTAACCTACCCAAGCAAACTACCTTTTTTCACCAATCCCAAATCCTCGTAAAAAAAAAACACTTCCAGAAGTAACTGGGGAATCATAAAGATTTGCTTTGCTAGAAAGTTCTATTCAATGCAGAAATCGGAAATGACGATGTAAGGAGTTACAAAGGAAATATGAATGCGGAGGATACAACATATATTTGGGGTTTGAGCAACACTTCACTATATCACAAGTACAGGGAAACTAAATGAGAGGTTGTAGATTAAATCCTGCCCGTCATTTTAAGGTGCTAGATTGCCTTTGTAATTAAAGAAAAATAGTAAAATACAATGACCACTGTTCCATTTTGTTAAAATTATAAAGACCTCCCTCCTGTTTTTAAATCCTACACTTTATAGTCCAATTTTTGATACCGTTAGGAATACTCCATTGAAGATTCTAAAATATGTAATTTTATTATTGGTAAATATTCAGTTAAAGAGTAATATGCCCTTGTAATTCCCAAAAAAAAAAACAAGAAGTACAAGGAAACTAAATGGGCTGGTGTGGATAGAAAGCCCAGAATATGAAGAGGAAGAAGGAATCCAGGGATATTGTTAGCAATAAAAAAAAATCAAATATTGAGTGTCACCCGCAGCAGGAACTTATGCAAGATACAAGAGACTTGGTGAATCAATTCCAACTTTGTAACAAAAGGTACCTTTAATGCTGTCCCAAGCCTCTGACAACGCCTCTCACGTGTCACTAGGAGGATTCCGTATTTAGGGGACTTCACCTGAACCCACCTCTTCAGTTCATTAAAGTTCTCTTCAAACAAGTCCGTAGGAGTTCCCTCTCCAGGTGCAGATTGCTCATCAGTCTTAGGGTCCACGGATTTTTTTGCTCCTTCTGTTCCCGATGAAGCCAATGGCATATCCACCTCCTTTGACAATATACACCGAGTCAAGTCTGCCAACTTTTTATTTGATAAAAAATGAATAAAAATTTACCACTATCAGACAAGAAAGCATGATTTATTCAAGGTTACTAACTCCTTTGCTATCTTCCACAAAGGAGTAATGCAAACTAGAGACTGGAGGATGCATGTGAAAGATGTTGGTTCAAACCAGTCATGTTAATAAGCAAATGAAGGCAACAGTAGTAAGCTATGGATAATGAAAGATATCAGTTCTACCTTCAAAACCTATTACAATAATCATCTTGATCAGAAATAAATAGCATTTTTGCCGCACTATATTCATGGTTGAGTTTATGAGAAAAAAAATAAAGTGTATCCCTACATTCAGGGGCGTCTCCCATTTTCATGGTACTCGCTAATTTTACAAGATCAAACACAGCTTTAAACGGCTCCTTGGATAAAATAAGGTGAAGAGTTCCAACTTGCAAAATCATCAGCATGATTTCTTGCCATGATTAGCAAACAATCAGAAAGTAAAATCTCTAACCTTTAAAGATTCAATCTCTGCCAGCGCAAGCCCCTTTTGGTACAGTGCCTCTGCCAATTGGTCTCGGTTTGACTCCATCTTTTTCTTCATTTTCTACAAAAATGATTAAACCATAAGTAATTGCCAACTATTCGCAATATAGAATGAACTTCCAAAACACAACAAACTAAAAGCAATTTCTTTTAAAAAAAAATATAAGTAAATTGCTCGATTGTTGTTTTGGGGCTTGGCACTTCAATCAATCGTTTTACACTTTTGACAACGCCATCAACATAACCATGCAGTTTAGTTTCCATCTTTCAATGTGGGATTAATTATTAGCATTGTGCATTTTCAGTTTTCTCTTAATTTTGTACCCTTAAAATAAATAATCTTGTTTATTCCAGTTTGCCTTTTCTCTTCTATCCTTGATCTATTGTTCCTCTGTACATTATCTTACCAGGTTGTAGATGCATATACAGGAAGAAATCTTTCTACAACAGAAATTTTGTATTATACTAAATTCACATGTTTTGAACTCATTACGCAATAATTTTTTTGTAAAATACTCAAACCCTCCTGCAGGTCCAACATGGACCGTAGAATTCTCAATGTGAGTTTATGGTATAAGAAATTTCCCAAATATTGAAAGCTAGAATATGACTTCCCACTAAAAGCAATGAAACCTGGTAAGCGGTGAAGGTAAAAAGAATCCAACTTTACAGGGTACTAAAGTGCCAAAATCAGAATGGTAAGTGTAAATCAGGAACAATTATCACTAAGCAACACGTAAGTATTAGCTTTGTGTATAAGTAAAACTTCATGAACTCTAATTTAGAAGTGGCTGAAGGGGATAACTAGAGAAGCATGGGATACAACAATACCTCTGCTTCCTCATCTTCTGTGTCATTTTTCAAAGCAAAAAATTTTGCTAGTTCTTCCCTGTCAATACTATCAATCACGTCATTTGCTGCATCAATTATCTGAAAAGTAATAAGTAACACAGAATTAGCCCCCTTTTTATGGAGGGAACTTTCAAGAAATACTTAAGTCATACATTTACCCACATAATTAGCGCTCTAGACACATGAACAAGGATACAAAAACATTGTTATCTTAAGATTGCACAACCTGAGTGAAATTCCAAAAGCATAAATATCCTAAAGCTCCAGAGCCTAACTCAAATGTATTATAGTTTTTTAAAAGTAAAATCATCAAAATATCATTATGGAGAGAAAAATTACTAGCTAACAACAAATTTTACCTCATCATTGTGGCGGATTTTGTCTTTGATATTACTTCTAGAAACCAAGCCATCCAAAATCTTTGCAAGTAAAGGAGTATGCTTGGGATATTCAGACTGCAAGGAAACATAACAAACTTTTGTATTATCATATCATAACAGCCTAAAGAAACAGCAGAATATAATTTCAGCTTTTTTGCTTCAATGTATCAATAGATCTTACAAAAAAGAAAATAACACGAGTTTAGAAGAATAAATAGTAAATTGAAGGAAAGCAATTCTAAGCTACTGACCTTAAGTGAGGCAGATAGCTTCTTCCATTCCAAGCACTCTTCTTCAGTTTCTTGTTTTAAGCCCCCCAGCACTTTTACTTTTGCATCCCTTACCTTGCAAAGTGAAAGTCAAACGATTCTCAAGACAACAGATAAAAATAAGAAATCAATAGAATCAACGTTGTAATGATTAAGAATGATAAGACATAAGAGATTGCAGATCCATTTATACATGCACATATCATCTACTCATTACAGCCAATTCTTGTCCATTGTCGATTAAATTATGAATCAGTTTATAACTGTAATTTCTGTATCGTGTTTTAAATAGATGATGATGTGCAGAAGGTTCCACAAACACAGGTTTCCATTTCCAAAAAGTAAAAACACAATCAACATCACAGATATCAATACAACATTGCGGAAGCAGTTATCAACTAATATATGGCCTACAAGCGAATCTTCATGTCCACGACATCCTTTTGCCACAACTTTAATCACCACTCTTTGTAGCAATAATTGAAGAGGAGGGTAGATCAAACTGTATGGAGTCTTTTGAAAATGGGTAGAGAAAGACCGAAGAAAACGTTCAATAAAATTATTATTGAACATAATCTTTTAGTTAATAATTTGTTCAAAGATTTAGTTATTGATAGAGTACAATGGCATCGTATAATCCACATAACGGTCACTACCTAATGAGATGGGACTTGTTGTAGTAGCAATTATTATTAACATTACCACTTCATTTTTATCTTTTCCAAGAACATATCATAATTAGGCTTACACACAGGACTAGAACAGGAAAAAATACACAAGTAAATGCAAGAACTTCTTTCCAGTAAGATGAGATAAGAATAGGAAAAATACACAAGTAAATAAATAAAGGTTCAGCTAAAGTAAAATGAGATAAGAAAAAAAAATCAAACCAAACTAAAACAAACCAGAAGGAAGCTCATTTGCTGAAGTATGAATTATATACCTCTTCTTCTAAACGCTCGGAAACAGACTTCTTTCCAGATAAGGAAGAACCTTTTCCCTTGTCTTCCTCAACCTTTCAATAGAAACCAGTGTAATCAGAAAGTGTTTCATACTTTACTGCGCAAATTATATGATAGCTGATACTTTGATGCAACAAAATTGCCGCTCATTCCTTCTTTACACCTCAACATGCATGTGCAACTAAAAAGCATGGAACAAGACCTCAAGTTAGTAAGGCAGAATGGAACCTTAGGGGGGACAATATAAGAAACCCGATATGATACAGGGTGCTTTTCTGGACTTCTATTCTCCCCAGTTGATAATTTTCCATATGATATTGCTCCTACTAGTACAGATCCTGGTGGAGAATTCTGTAAAAGATATAAGAAATGTTATCACAATCTATCAGGGCCAGGATCTGAACAACAAAAATAGGAGAAAAACATACCTTGGGAAGCTTATCTTTAGGTGGTGGACCCAGATAAATTGCCTCTTTGATACTACCAGTAAACAAAAGTCAGCACCGAACAGAAGATGAAATTAAAGTTCAGGAACTAGTCACCAAGACACATACCCTGGAACTAACGCTGAGGATTTAAAGGTGCTATTTCCAATCAAAGGACCATCAGGTTGAGAGAAAAAGCCCAAGCGAATGGCATCCTGGGAAACAAAAAATAAAATTACATAAATAATTAAGGGGAAAGATTAAAAGTGAAACATCTGACGGATCTTTGACATTAAATACTAATAGTTAACAAAAGTTAGTGTTCATGATAAGGCTAAAAATTTTAAAAGTGAATTCCCCATGTATGAACCAACTTTACTACAGTATACAAGATATGACTCTCTGTAGCTGCACTGTTCAGGACAGCAGAAGCACTGTACTAAATGAGGCAGTGTAAAAATGAAAATTACCAATTTTCCCCAAAAATATAAAGACGTAAAGCAACTCATACAGAAAATTTTGCTATGATTTTTACAAGCCATGAAGATTAAAATTACTTCAAATTTTTCAAAACATGTAAAATGCAAATAAATAAGTAATTTGGAAGGAAATTTCTGCTAGACTAAGCAATAAGAACCACAAATTTCAGTGATGAGCCTGCTATAACTAGAACCTATTGTTGAATGAACAAGGAAGGGAGAAAGGGATGCAATAGTGGGTGTTAATCCAGCCAAAGAAAATGAGACAATAGTCTACCATAGAAATGGGAAAAGAGGGCAGAAAATGAATTGCATATGGAGATAACTTTGACTGATTGTTAGGTGGTGATCTGGCAGAGAGAAGTTTTGAAGATTGAATATTAGGGATCCTAGAGTTGAGGGAAGTAGTACAATCATTCTCGTGAAGAAAACCTGGGTGAGATTCTGACCTCTGAGGTTAAGCACTAACATTAGTTTTCTGCATTTTCTTTGTTTTACTGTTCTATGATCCACTTTTACTCCTGTTCTTGTGAATTTATACTTTATATTCAAGTACAACCACTTCTTCCAATTTCCACACATTGGTACAATTACTTCCTATTTCCACATATGCCACTGATTCAGAAATAGTGAATGGTAGTTGAAAATTTCTACATACCTTGTCTTCCAAATTTCTCTCAATGAATAACACCAACTGCTTCATCTTTTCCAAAATCTGGACATTGTCATGCCTGAAACAATATATCAATAGGAGTTTGAATAAGTCCAAAACACAAAAGTCTAGAAATATTCACTTGCAATCAGAGCTGCACCTATCTTATAGCAGGGTTAAGTGACTAAAACAAGCTGTGGTCTCCAAAACAGCACTAGGCCAATAGACTCAATACAAGTTTGCAATCATTCTTTAAGAATTTAAAATTCTAATTAGCTTTGAAGAATAAAAGAGGAGGATTGTGTTAGGCCCCTTGATAGCCAACATAAAACTATGTCGAAGCTCACATGGACATATACAATTAGCTCTTAAGGATAGAATGGCAAAATTTCTCTTGCCTAGTAAACAACAAGCTCCACAAGAAACAAAGTCATGTGCATCCATCGAGGATATATGCACAGAAAGTGTCCTGTACCTCAAATATAACTGTAAATTGTATTCACCCTTGGGAAGTTTTGTTGAATCTGGGTAGGCATCACCACTTGAATATATACGCTACAGCCAGAAAATAGGAAAACCAAAATGAGGAGAGAAAAATATGTGAAGCAAATAAGGAGCCAAAAAGAATGTCAAAATCCACAGGACAGAGCCAGGGACAATGAACTGGGAGAAAAAACCCCTGGTACAGCATCTCTCTATCAGCAACCAAAGGAGACCCAAGAAACATAAGATATTTTAGTTTGATATATCAACATTTGGAAATTTTTTAATTTCTATATTTGCAACGAAATGTTAAGATATGGGACCTTAAATTTGCATATATTTCATACTCTAATGTTGTATAGATAGGTTCTAAGGTACTTTGAATTTAAAATTCCCACATTTGAAATGCATCCCTAGACGAAAGGTACTTAGTAGAGAATAAGTGGCAATGTAAAAACAGAATATGAGAACCAATTCCTCCGAGCGAGCATATATGATTGAGAAACAGAAATCCCCAATCTTTTAAGAAACATATAGATACTAAGTACCTTGTTTGAGTCAGAAATCATGTAAAATTGAGACTCAAATTCAGTGTCATATATCCGGTTATTTAGTAATGCTATTTGAGGTTTCACTTCTGCTCCGTCCTCCAATTTGATCTTGTAGCTACAGAATAAGAATACTGAGAATAAGCCATCTAAAAGAGCACAAACAAATGAAGTAAATAATGGAGTTTATAGCAACTAACGTTAAGATCAGAGCAAGTATCTGCTTTCCAGAGGGAAGTCTATCACGATCTGTAGAGAGTGCAGTAATTTTTGCGTCTATTGGTCGATATGGAACCCTTATCTGCATGTTTAAACTTATACAAGATCAATAAGCATTACCGTAGGCATAAAAGAAAAACACAAAAAGGTAACGGGAGAAAACTCGTGAAAAAGAATACACATAAACCAGATAATTCGAAAACACAACAATCTTCACCTTGTTTAGAACTGCCACAGGAGCAAGTTTCTCAGAAGCCAGTAGCGCTTCAGTTTCAATTCTTACTGGTGCTTCACTTCCATCAAGTAATATTTCCTCTTGATTAACTTTTACACCATGAAACATGACCTAAAATTGCATATAATTCAACAAGCAGTATCTTTAACAAAGAGCGAGAGAACATATGAATATATAATATCCCTGTCTTCACAATTTGTTATCAATGTTGCGGATTTGTTAATAAATTAGATTCACGTGTTGCAAAGACGGTGTTGTAGACCATGAAAGAAATATAATGTGCTTTTCCCATAATACAGTGCAGCTTTAGCTGCAATTAGAATCCTCGTCCACAGTTCATCCATAGACAAGACACCCCTAAGATACAAGCATTCTACTCTAGCCATACCTTCCAAATTAATAATTAGACCACACATTGCCATCAAGTTACTACATCCTTCATACAGTTTTTAACATCAGCTGGTTAGTAGGATATACAAGCTTTGTAAGTTGTTTATTGAAATGTCCAAAATCCCTTCCCCACTAATTGTCATGCGCACGTAATAAGAACATATCAACCATCAAACAAGAAAGTTAAAGTCAAAAAGGAGCTGAGATCCCACTAAATATCATCGTTAAAGAACAAGGAACAATGAGCACATGTCTTCGTAATTCAAAAACTAGGATACAGTCTATTTCATAAACAAAAATTATCCAAACTTCTGAGAGGAGAGACAAGGTCATACAAATATGAATATGAATATTACCTCAAAATCCACACTGGTAGTCTCATGACTTCCTATGCCACTTGACCAGAACTGAGAAACGACTAGTTCCAGTGTCTGACCGCCTGTCACCTTGAAGGCAAAGCTTTTGGAAGAAGGAGAAGAAAATGTTGCCAAACTCTCCCATTTCAGGGGTCTTTGCAATGGGCATATCTAGAGACAGAAAGCATGTTAATAACTGTCCACAAAATATAGTACAGTTTCAAGCTACATGCTATACCTGAACAGCGTCTACAAAAAATCTTCGAGCTGTATCAAAACCTGATGCTTTCATAGTTGCTTCAACCCAAGATGCTCCATGTGGGACTTCTATATATCTCCTTTCAATATGCCCTAATGAAGCAATAATTTATGAAAAAATAAGGGTTAGCCTTACTTCAACAATTGAAGACAGGAAACTGGAACCAAGAAAGCAAATGCAACATAAGATGCTAAAATTGTGAAGAAAATATTTAGAGATGAGAAAAGGCCCATGAGCAACAGCTCAAATGGTATGCTCAGTATGCATTCAAATCTAAACCATGGTAGGCCACCAGCACAAATAATATAGTTATTATTTTAACGGATGCACACCTGGCTTGAATAACATTTTTGATAATACAACTTGTGGAGGTTGGTTTGTGACAGCCTTGGGCTTGGTTATGGTTACTGGAATTCTGAAAAGCGGACCACGCCATGGTGCTTTGCAGTCAATTCCATAGACCTCATAATAGTGCAGACCAGCACTCAGATTAGTGGGATCAACAAATGTGCTGAAAGTTGGAAGAAAGTCACGTGTAAATCACTCATAAAAGCTAAGGATAAAAAAAAGACATGAAAGAAAGCTGACTAACTTGAAGGTGCGCCCATTATGAGTGAGCAGTAGATATTCAGGAGCCTTCACAACTGTATTATCAGTAGAATGTAACTCAAGGCACTCCTCAAACGGTACTAAATCCTCAAAATTCTTGGCATCTTCATGAAATTTTGGACTGACTGTCACTGTCCACTGTCAAGAGAGTACTACCATAAGTTAGCCAGAAAACTACCAAATGAAGGCACAAAAAAATCGAAAAATAGTTTTAAATGAATAAATTTTTACAATATTAATACATTTTCATTGGAAGTAGAGACAACCAAAGAAGGATCCCAGATAAGTTTGAGGTTATAACATATCCCAATATGAGTAACAAATTTACTGGATTATTTTTGCACGCTAAAATTACAAAATAATAGAGATGGCAATCAATGGCTGACTTGTTAGAATTGTGATAAAACGGTGTTTGAGATTACAAAAATAAACAGAGGAGTGACTAAAGAATAATAGGAAATAAAACTTACAAGAAGATTGCCAGGTAAAATTAATATGAATTTGCATGTGTAGTATTTATACATACATTTTTGCATGTGTATATGCTTTATTGTAGATACGCATGTGCTATGTCGTGAGTCATCATTTGGATTCTGTTATAACATGTGGTAAGTGTATATTATTTGTGTGATGAAAAAACCTATTATATATACACTGGGAATCACTCTTGAGCATCCCACGATTCTCCTCATCTCTAGTTGTCCAATTGCATTCTCTTGCCTTCAGCTTTATTTGTAGGAGCCAATAGGAATTAAAAGATAAAAAATGTTGAGAATATAAAATAAAGTGCCATTTATTAAAGTTATATATACCTTCTTACTTAACTAGTATTGTTTATCAATATTCAACTTCTTGTCATTCTAACCAACTGACTACGTTGAGTTAAAATTTGGATCTTGCTGTCTTTTTTCAGTTTCATGCCTTCCCACCTTTTGAATTAAGATCATCTACAGATCACATTCTTCAAAGCAAAGACCTCATTCAAAAGTATACTGCTATTATTAATGCACACCAAAGTGATAAAAAAGACCTCACCTCAGTAGGTTGCCGGCAAGCACTAGCCTCCCTGAGGTAGATGCCTCGTGATGATGGATCTGCCATCAGAAAACATAATAATGATTTGATCTTTGCTTGATGTAAAAGTTTTTAAAAAGCATTAGTTACAGGCACATGTAAACATCTTTATTTTAGTTATTTGTTTCTTAATCCTACAAGTCGCATGAGGGTTTACACTCAAATTGTAATACTAGTACGACTTTATTATCAACGGCCAACCAAATTAGAAGCCAATTTTCCAAATACAGAACTTATAATGAGTGAAGTTTTGTTTAAAAAATACACGAATTTCACAGCTTGAAGCTGATTCTTTTTATATAGTGATGAAGGTCTTCAATGCCCAAACCTTGAAGGTAGACAATAACTATCATGATTAAAATATCTATAGCAGAAACGATATGGGTCTTCTAACTGTTTTACGTCTGGTTTGGATCTTATAGAAAATTAATTCTGCTCTAAGAAATAATAAAAAACGAACATTTAATGTGCCATATATCAACTTACTGCAGATATTCCAGATTGCTTGATGTTTACTTACAATGAAAGAATATAAACTTACTTTCTTTTCCAGACTGCTTGATGTTTACTTGATACCAAACACGTGGAACATTTTGAGATTGCTGTAGATATTGATAGGCCCTGTCATTTAGGCAATGATTTAATACCATATTCTTATAATGCTACCATTTACTGCATTTCCCCCAAAGATAAATACTGGGAAGAATATCTAACTTGTCAACTTGCATAAGCCCTTGTCCAGTGGATAATTTTTCCTCAGCTGAATCACCTATGGGAATTGCTGTATTCTCAAGTGCCTTCCTCACAATATATGGACTTACTGGAATTCCCTCGGCCTGCAAAGTTGGTACAGCAGAAAACATAAACACACTAACCTTCAAATAATTAAAATTATTTACATGCATCTGTCCATTGTGGATACTAATAGGGTACTGTTAATGTTTCCTGCGTAACTAACAGTCTAAACAACCAGCTACTTACAACCTAACCCCACACTAACAATATAGATATCAGATTATAGATATGGATGCAAAAAATTTTTGGTTGATGCTTCAAATATTTTAGAATTATTTATTTAATTATTATTTTATTATTAGTTGTTGAATTAGTCAAGTGCTGTTATCCCATTATCTGATTCCCATATTCCCATTATTGTTGCTGTTGCTATTTTTCCGTTTCTCATTATTTCCCATTTACGGTGATGTACGCTGCACCAATTTCAGTCAAGGAATTAAGTCAGTTTCTGCCTCCCTTCCACTGTTTATTATTTATTCTCTTCCACCAACATTAATTGCGGCAACTAAATCAGACAAGCTAAAACAAAATCACATCATAGAACCTTCATTGCACTTATGAGTAATGCAATGCCCCCACAGGCTGAAGGAGATGCCATTGACGTCCCATTCATTAGCATGCGCTGTTGAAGAGTCCATGTAGGAACAGGAGCAACTGCACCACCTGGAGCACTTATGCAGACACCAAGGTCTCCATCAGCTGTTGGTCCTCGGCTAGACCTGCAAAATGTTTCCATCATTTATAAATGATACACAGGAGAATCAAACGAACAAAATCAAAGATAGTAGAGTGTAGTTAGAAAGTCATCCAACAAGAAAGCCTCCACAGAAAAAGCAAGCATACCACGTGTATTCAAGCCCATCAGATGGAGGTTCTACTACGCAGTGTGCACCAGCTGCCATAGCAGGAGAGACATACGCACCAACACCTATTATGCTTGAAGATGTCCCACCAGGAGCACCAACAGTGTTCAATGCTGGGCCACTATTTCCAGCACTGCTTACAAATATCAGCCGATGCTTGTTTACAGCCTGAATATAAAATCATCAAAACATAGATGACATTTTTAGAAAAAGGAAACTAACAAAGAAAACATATGAATAGCCAAGATGGTAAAGCAGGGTCTAGAACATACTTCATTCACAAGGTCAACAAAGCGTCCATAGTCAGGAAGTAATGTTGGTTCACCATAACTCATGTTGATTAGATCACATTTATGCTGCAATAGTAAATTTAGAAAATGCTTAGAGCCCAAGATGAAATTGTTGGAATATCCAGGGCAACAATGCACTCTTGTAAAGAGTAAAGCATATTGAAACACCTCCACAGCAGCTATTATTGCCCGTGTCAGACCAATTCCTGTTTCCATTGAACCTATGCGAGCGTCCCCAATTTTACAAGATATTATTTGTGCTCCAGGTGCAACTCCATTCAACAATGGCTCCTAACAACAGTATCCTTTATCATAAGGTATATTGTTCATTGAAGATTAGCACTATATGAATGACATTATATTTCAGTACCTTCGGGTGGAATGCAGTAGCTATACCAGAAACATGGGTACCATGGGGGGAGCAGTCTGTTACAATACTTAAGGTGTTCCCATCATTATAGACATTAACAACAAATGAACAAGCATCTAATTTGCTGAAGACACCATACTTCCTCTCTGTCCTGAATGAATAGGTTGACATCGAAATGATCAAGATTAAAATAATACTTATCAAATCACAATTCAAATTGTGAATCGAAGTCTACTTTTTAATCATGAATTGCAAATAGTATCAGCTCATACAATTCAGAGTCACAATGGAAAAAAATATTTAAAACATTATGAAAATTATAACAACAAAAGATGCTCAATACAAAATATAAACAATGGATTGACAAAAAAACCTTAACCATAACTCTTATGAAACAAAATCAGAAGTCATGAACTAGTAACTGTCCAACTAACAACTAAACTATCAATTAAAAAATAAAAAACCATACAAGCAAACAAGTACAAACTGATTATCCTCCTATTTATCAAAACTAATGTCGTCACTCATTCAGAAGAAAATTTAGAGAGAGAGTTCCTTGAATTGTCCATCCCATGAAGATTCCAGTCATAATTTCTACAGCTTAAGTGGATATTTTGATCCTATAAGAAAGTATAAAATCAAGACAGAAAGGATAGACATTTTGCTTTCTTAACTTTGTCAACATGGCGCATGCCTTGTTGTACACACAACTGCACCTCAGCATCTAATTTCTTTCAAAAACGATGAATTGCATGATAAACCAAAAATTATTTATTAAAAAGTAGACATCTTTTTACATCCCATTGCATTGGAAATAGGACCAAGAACAAAGTGTTCTATATAGTGACAGAAAGAGTGGAGTTTGACAATGTATTGCGTGAATCGCACATAGAAATTTGAAAGAAGAAAATTATTATCAAATTTAAGTGCATACGCAGATTCCACGAGAGACTCTGTAAAGAAGATATCAACTGAGATGAGCATTTAGAATCCACATTAACCCTCCAACCATGTACCTATAATTAGTTAATGGAATAAAGTCAGCAAGCTTCCCACAATCTGGATCATCCTCAAGACTCTGAGTGTCAAGAGCCACCCTCCACACCTCTCCATCATGCCAAACAACAGCATCTATGACAGGCCCTTTGTCATCGTAGCTCTAAAAATAACAATAGCAAAATAAGTAACAAGAAGTTATTCCCATGGTGAAGCCTAGAGCACAAAGTATACCAAAAGAAATCACACGAGAACCATTATACATCACTAACCACCATAATTCTCCCATTGTAAACCATTGATACATCTCAATCATCAAAATCATCAGGAATATGTGGCAGAGTAAACACATCCAAGAGTAGGAAAAGAAGGAAAACAACCAGAGAGAAACAAAAGTAACGTCACCTCAGACTGCCTTTTAAGAATGTCAAGTCTATTCTGGATATCTTCACGAGCCTTTTTTAGCTTTGCATCCTCTACTTTGATGTGTTTCTAGAAAATGCATCATAATTTGTCATACACAGGATTACATTGTATAGCAAACAAAAATACAATGCAAGGAGGAACATGAAACGACAAAGTTCAAAGGAGCATAATAGCTAAATGCTAACTTGATATGTTAAAAAAACTAAAACAATAAGAAGCCAACAAATAAAAGATTTCTTTTTTTTTTTAACAAGAGAAGCGAAATGGAAATAATTGTGTTTTACTGTTAATTTATATTCAAAGGCTAATTTTTTATTTCCTTTCTATTTTCTTACCTTTGGTTTTTAAATGGAGGAAGGAACAAACTTTCTCTTAGAGTATTTCCACGAAGAATACATTACAAATATCTTATGCCTTAATATCAAAAGTAGCATTACTATTGCCACCCAAGAAGGGGAGAATTTTCCCTCTCCTATCTTGTCATGCAAGCAAATAGAAAGTAAGCAGCAAGGAAGAAAAAGCTAAAATATAATAAAAATAGGAATTAATAACAAATTAGTTGGATCTGGTATATTGATAACAAATTAATAACAATATCTTATGCCTTAATATCAAAAGTAGCATTACTATTGCCACCCAAGAAGGGGAGAATTTTCCCTCTCCTATCTTGTCATGCAAGCAAATAGAAAGTAAGCAGCAAGGAAGAAAAAGCTAAAATATAATAAAAATAGGAATTAATAACAAATTAGTTGGATCTGGTATATTGAAGGGAATTTGAGAAGTACGCTGAACTATTCATGATTCTTAGAATTTTACATTATATATAGATTTACATGCATGTGCATGTAACAACTTGCATTCGTATCTATTTATCTATTCCGCACAAATTGTTAGAATTGTGAGTACATTGTATATCATTTGAAGCACTATCATATTTAAGCAGGATCAACCAAATTTTCCAAAACCTTATCAAAATCATCAAGTTCTTTGACAATCTTAGCAACTTCCTCCTGGTTTTTCTCGTCCCACTTTTTCTTTCTCTCTTTCTGCAAATCAAAATTTGAAGGAGAATAAGGAAATCGCACACGTTAACCATAAGTACAATGTCCAAAGTGTAATTAAACTATTAAAATATTGCCATAAAACTAAGACATTACCTTCAACCTAGAAGTCAATGTATCAGTGAAGAACTCATAAACCAATTTATAACCGACATGCCATTCACCAGAAGGATTTTTCCATGAAGTATTGATAACCAAAGATGAGCCTGCACGTCATATTTATGGGATTTAAGCGCAAACAAGAGCTCATTAGCTCAACACTTCAATTATTTTATTCATATTAACATACTTAGGGAGAACACTAACTCATAAATACAGGAGAAATTGGGGGCAGGGGAAAAAATGATTTCATGACAAAATTATGAGTATATATATGAGAAATCAATTAGGGTTATAGGACAAAATACACTTAATATATAAGACTATCTTAGGGGTATTAGGAAAAGTAAAATGCATATTGGTCACTGGATTCAGGTACTTTTCTCGGGTGATCATAGATTGAGGTGCTTAAAATTGAGGTTGTCCTACTCAGTCCCTGTGTGGCTGCTTTATGCTTGTCTTTAAACTTCCTTCATTATTCTATAATGAGATGTATGAAACTACAAATAGTCACTTCACCAATCCATTCAAGTATTAGTTTGAGAATAAGCAGCTAGCAGTTACCGCAAGATGAGCATGAGAGGAGATTAGGTTAGTTCTCCCACACGCAATCATTGCAATTTATTGTAGAAAGCCGGAACCATGAAATTATGAAATATTCTTCCAGAAAATTGTTTTCCTTATAGTTAGTTGAGAGCCAATTAATATTCTACGCCTCCAGCACTTGTCACCGTCAAGAAGGCAAGAATTTGCAATTGCTAGAAGCTAATTAAGGAAGTCTGAAAACTCAGAGTTTCTTCCTAGCATATTAACATGCATCGTAAATTACAGATAACTGAGCATTCACAGGCACTAACCGGATGCCCCGCAGATAAGACCATCAGCATCAGCCTTGACCAACTTTGAGGTATCAATATCTCCACTCCCAGTGCTGAAGGGAAAGGCATCGGATACTTGTTGGTAAACCAGAAAAGAAATTCCCCATTAGTGATAAATACAACAAACAGTCTTCCACTTACCAATCAAGGATGTCAAGAATTTTTGGTTTCCCATCAGAGGTAACCTGTAATCCAGCAGCTGCCGGGTCTACACCGGAATCTGAAAACATGCAAATATTTCGAATGAACAAATTAGTCACATGACACTGCATCAAACTACCAATTATAGCATAGCTGCCATAGCACAAAGACACATCAGAATACAAGCAGTTTTGATATGAAAATCCGAACTTTCTCAGTAGCAGCAGCACATTGCATGGGCACAACGCCAACACAACTAGAAGTGCTACTGAATCCACTAATATGTACAGATGTACTGAATCCAAGGACTAGAGAGAGTACAAAAAACAAACAAAATCGCCAGTCCAAGTAAACGCAGTGAGTGATTGATGAGCTAAATGGGATGGAGAGATACCGAAGATAGCGATGATGGCACCGCGGCCATCGTACTCCGGATGATCATCGAGAAAGCGATCAGCACCAATCTCTTTCTTGGGCATGAGGGAAGCCAAGAAGGTGGACTCGTTCAGCTTGAAATTACGAAGAGAGCCATTATTGTTGCTGTTAATATCACTATCCTCACAGCTAGATTTGAGAGAAGAAGAAGCAGGCATTGGCTTGAGAATAACCCAGTTGCACCCACTCCACCCGGAAGCTCTCTGAGAGTGTTTCTTCCTCCCGGTGGTGCTCCTGCTTGTCAGAGTAGTGAGGGAGTTAGGGAAGCGTGAGGAAGGGGAAGAAGGAGAAGAAAGAGGCAAGGTAGGTAATCTGGGAAAAACGGCGGCGTTTCGGCGCTGCATAGTAGGAAGGGTGTTCTGGTAATTTCCGGTGAAGGGTTCCTGGTGGTTCTGATCTTGGGGGCAGGTGGCGCAAGTGGTCCAAGGACAGATGGTGAAGGTTTAGAGGACGAGTCTTCGGCGGATAGAAGGATATGGTCTGAGTGGCGCGATTTCTTTATTGTGAAATTACATAATTGGTCCTTTAGGAGACACCATCCTAAAGATGGAGGATGGACCATGTACTTACCCTAAGTTTTTTCATCTCAGAGACATTTTTGACTATTTTACTAAAATTATAAAAGTTATTATTAATTTTTTTCAAAAATTTGTTTATTTGATAATATAGATGCATCCTGAATAATAATAGGAAAGTAGTTATTAGGTAATTATTAGAAGAAAAGATTTAATGCTTTGAATATTTGAATATATAACTTTTTAAAAAATCATTATTTTAGTATTTGACTATCCTTTATTGTGTGAACATAGTCAACCATTGCTCTTATTATTAGGGATATTAGGATCCGAACAATCTTATCTCATGTCACATCCTAAAATAATACACAAGATATATTTTATGTCATGTATCATATTCCATCCTAAAAATATCTATTAATAACATATAATTATAACAAAATATTATAAAATAACAAAGTGTCAAGTAAAATAACCCCATCCATCCCCTCAAAATATTTAATTATTTATAATATAATAAATTTATATTTAAATATTATTAAAAAAATGTATATATTTAATACTTAATAATATTTTAAGTATGAATATCTCTTATAAAAAAATAAATATACTTAACAACAAAATTTTATATCTTATATAATATTATACGTTAATGTATAGCCAAGTATTGTTCGCAATGTTGTCCCAACCATATTAAAAATTACTTAACTCATCACCAGTGTGCGTCTATATAGAAAATCACATTATTTATAATTCATGTATAGCTTAGATTAGTTCAAATGTTATGAGAACATGGGACATATAATATACTCCTCTAGATCTCATCTTTTTTTTGTAAACTCCAATTAGCTACTTTATGTAAGTTAAAAAAAATAATTAAAATGTTATTTCATAATAATCCTAAAAAAAATCCCAAATAAAAGTCATGAGTAAAATAAGTTTGGCTAATCAATTAAAACAAATTATAATTGGTTAGAGATAGTAAGTTAAACAAATTAATACTTTAAATAAAATATACTATATTATAAAATATGCTAGAGGTACCTATAATAAGGATATGAGGGAGAATATATTTTAAGTTAACTATTAAATTCAAACGTTATTATCTGATTTTTATTTCGTTAGTTATAGAATTTATGTTTTGCTTATAAAAATACTATTAAATATTAATTTTGGCAATCCCATGAAAAGAAGTTAAATAGATACTAGTATTCCATGTTTAGGAATGATCACAAGGCATAGTGCGGAAACTGTTATTTTATAAACTATTTTAGATAAAATTTATGTTTAGAGAAATTTTAAAATAAATAGTCATATTTATTCAAACGGGTTTTTGAATCAAATCATGATTTAAAATTAAAATTTCAGATAAACTGATTAGAGTAGCTTATAAAACAGTAAAAGAGTTTATAAATTAACTAAGTACTATATTACCCTTACTTTTTCTTATATTATCTCTCTTCTCTCCTACTTTTTCTTATATTATCTTTCTTCTCTCATACTTTTTTTACATCATCTCTCCTCTCTCCTCTCTTTTTTTATCCTCTCTCCTCTCTCCTCTCATCTCTTATCTCTCATCATTTAATACTAATACCCTTTTTTATAATTTATTAATAATAAAAGTATTTTTAGAAATAACTATCTAAACACTCATTTATTCAAAATCACTTTTTTGTAAGCTCTTTTCCAAAAGTTATTTTCTATGAGCTATCAAAAAATTCTTTTTTTCTATAAATCTATTTCTAAAATCCTATCTAAATGACATATAAGGTCAAAATGACGAGGTAATCTGTCAGATGCTAGGCAATATTTAAGTCTTATTTCGAGGGCATCACATTAATACTCGTGTGAATGAAGGGAACTTTTACGTTGGAAAAAAATAAAGAAAAAGAAAAATAATGGCATGTTATAAAAATAAGAAAGTAAGAGGGTAGAAAGAATAACAAGACAAGAATTTGAGATGAGAGAAATGGAAGGACAAGAGAGAATTCCTCATATGCTTGTATATTCACTTGTCCAAATGCCTTCTACATAGCCACTATTTATATGCCACACCCATTAAAGACTAAACATAAGGTTACAAAAGATTAAAGAGGAATAAAATGCCATTAACCATAAGAAACCCCTCTCAAGTCATTCATTGAGGAAGTTATAGTTTTATGGCATAAATGGAAGAAGGAATCCTAATAGGAATCCCAAGAGGTATAAGTTTTATGGACATCCACATGTGCAAGAATATTTGTAACACTCCCCCTTGAATGTCCATGACAGATATTATATCTCATTAAAACCTTACTAGAAAAAATCCATTGGGACAAAAATCTAGTGAAGGAAAAAGAGTACACAATATTTATTTAGGTTACCTTATCAAAAACTTTTTCAAGAAAACCCAATGAAAAACGAAATCCTTAAAATGAAGAGTACATCAAGTACTTGTTTACTCCCCCTGATGACGTTGTCAATTTATGTCTTTGAATCTGCGCATTCCAATACCATACACTAACTTCTTAAATGGCTTAGTTGGTAGTGTCTTGGTAAACAAATCTGCAAGATTATCACATGATCGAATTTGCTGAACATCTATATCACCATTCTTCATAAGATCATGAGTGAAAAAGAATTTTGGAGAAATATGCTTTGTTCTATCTCCTTTGATATATCTTCCTTTCAATTGAGCTATGCATGCTGTATTATCTTCATATAATACTGTTGGAATCTCTTGTTCTGGAAGTAGACCACTCATTCTTTGGATATGTTGGATTACTAACCTTAGCCAAACACATTCTCGACTTACTTCATGAACTGCAATGATTTCTGCATGATTTGATGAGGTAGCTGATAAAGTTTGTTTTATCGAATGCCAAGATATAGTTGTACCTCCACAAGTAAATAAATATCCTGTATGAGATCTACCTTTATGTGGATCTGATAAAAATCCTGCATCTGCATAAATAATCAATTGTGATCCGAATTCATTAGGATAAAATAATCTCATATCAATTGTTCCTCGAAGGTATCGAAATACATGTTTAACTCCATTCCAATGTCTTCTTGTTGGAGAAGAACTAAATCTTACCAATAAACTCTTAGCAAATGCAATATCAGGTCGTGTTGAATTAGCAAGATATATTAGTGCCCCTATAGCACTAAGATATGGTACTTCTCGACCAAGAAGTTCTTTATTTTCCTCTTGAGGGCGAA
Source organism: Leucaena leucocephala (assembly GCA_037074615.1). Taxonomy (NCBI): domain Eukaryota; kingdom Viridiplantae; phylum Streptophyta; class Magnoliopsida; order Fabales; family Fabaceae; genus Leucaena; species Leucaena leucocephala. Next base: position 17,019,038 of record CM073562.1, read on the forward strand.
AAGGATCTTTTTCTTTAACTAGTGATCTCACAACCATTGGAGTAGTTAATGGATGTGCTTTATCCATATAAAATTGCTTTAATATTTTTTCAATATAAGCTAATTGATGAAGAAACACTCCATTTGTTAAGTGCTCGATTTGTAAACTGAGACAAAATTTTATTTTTTCAAGATCTTTCATTTCAAATTATCTCTTTAAATAATCCACTGTTTTTTGAAGCTCTTCAGGAGTTCCAATTATATTCAAGTCATCCACATAGACAGCAATTATAACAAATTCTGATATGTTCTTTTTTATAAAAACACATGGGCTAATTAAGTCATTTTTATAGCATGCTTTCAACAAATATTCATTTAGACGGTTATACCACATTCTTTCAGATTGTTTTAATTCGTATAAGGATTTATGCAAACGAATTGCATAATTTTCTCGAGGATTCTTACATGCTTCAGGTAATTTAAATCCTTCAGAAATTTTCATATAAATTTAAGTATCTAAAGAACCATATAAGTATGCTATAAAAACTGTGGAAAATTTATGTTATAGATCGTGCTGATAACGTGTTATAAAAATAAAAAAGTAAGAGAGTAGAAAGAATAACAAGACAAGAATTTGAGATGAGAGAAATGAAAGGACAAGAGAGAATTTCTCATATGCTTGTATATTCACTTGTCCAAATGCCTTCTACATAGCCACTATTTATAGACCACACCCATTAAAGACTAAACATAAGGTTACAAAAGATTAAAGAGGAATAAAATGCCATTAACCATAAGAAACCCCTCTCAAGTCATTCATTGAGAAAGTTATAGTTTTATGGCATAAAGGGAAGAAGGAATCCTAATAGGAATCCCAAGAGGTATAAGTTTTATGGACATCCACATGTGCAAGAATATTTGTAACATGGCATTTTTTTTAGCGGGGCAATATTTAAAAAAAATATAAATTAAAACAATTCGAGACTGAGAATCAAACAACCTGGGGCCATACTACTAGAGATGTACATGGATAGAGTTGGGTAGAGCAGCCCCCTTAGTTGGTGCCCTACCCAAAAAAAATATGGGATATATTTTGCAGCCTAATGCCTAGCCCTACCCAGTAAAAACCCTAACTATTTTGAGCTGAGTATGCCCAAATAGTGATATTCTGCTCATATTATAGGAAAAAATCTACAATCATAAATTTATAAAATAATATCATATTTATGTCCTAAATACTTAAAAAATATCAATAATAACTTAAAATAAGGCGACAATAAAATAATAATTAAAGTTTTTAAATCTATTACAATTAAGATGATCTTCAATCATCAGTAATCATCATATTCTCCCTTCCAAGTGTAATATCTATAGGAAAAAATAAAAAAAAACGGTTACATATTATGAAGTAAAATATATAATGGAATTTATGGGCTTCAAAATAAAAAATTACCTGCAAGCTAAAAGACATTTTTCGTTTCATCACAATTATCGAACTCTCGAAGCTTGTCAGCTAAATCATTGATAGATTGGCCAGCCTATAGCCAATTTTGGCTACAAATCAGTGCTTCTGTCATTTTATAAGACAAAGAGCTCCTGTAATGATCAACTATACGTCCCCTAGTGCTAAAGGTGGACTCAAAAGCAACTGTAGAAACTAGAATAGCCAATACATCTCGTGCCATATGGGAGAGAATTTTATAGTTTTAAGAATTAGCTTTCCACCATAATAGTATGCAAACTCAGATACAGAAGGAATTTTATCTCTTGAGTTAATTATAATATATCTATCTAACTCAGTTTGAGGATCTGTAGAAGTTCTTATTTTCATAGATTTTAACCACTTATGACCTGAATCCTTAGTATAATCACCATCATCATCATCAAAAGAAGGCAATGAAGTTGCACTTATTGAAACAGTCCATAATTCAATAGAAACCCTTGTAAAGTACTCATCAAACAACCGATACAAATAATCTTTTACCCTTTTCTTCATAAGTGAACATATTTCAGTGTCAATGTAAAGGATGTCAAACATATGATTGACATAGGCTAGTTTATAACGATAATCCAAAATTACAGCTACAAATAATAACGGGTTCATATTATCTGTTTGACCCCACTACTTGTCATATTTTGCCTGCATACTGATGCTAATGTCTCCCAAAAAATTATTAGCTCTGTTCATAATATTTTTTTGCAACATTTTATGAACACGTGCAATCTAGTGAAAATATTCATTTGAAGTTAAAGAAAATGAGCTTGAAAATTTTAATGTAATGCCATAAAATACCTTCAAAAATTTGATGAAGATCTTAGCATTATCCCAATTATCACTAATAGGACCAGAGAAGTCATCTTGGCCATGCCTAGCACCACGCCTAGAGCTTGAAGTGCTAGAATTGAAGTGGGAAATATAGTCATTATCTTCATCACGCATCTGCTCAAATACTTTTTGAAACTTCATAGCAGCTTCCAACATCAAGTATGATGAGTTCCATCGAGTATTTATATCAAGGCAAACAAGGCTTTTAGTTTCTATTTTTTCAGCTTCAGTCCAAGTTTTGAATTTCAAGAAGCGTGAAGGAGAAGAACGAACATATCTAACAGCACTTTGAGTGGCTTCAAAGCTATATTTCATCTCTTTGATACCTTCATTAACCACCAAATTAAGAACATGGGCATAACAACTTAATTGTATATAATCCCCATCACAAAGTAACTCCTTCCAACTCCTTAAACGCCTCTTCAGATATACCAAAGCCGTGTCATTAGCTGAGGCATTATCCATAGTTATGGTGAAGATATTATTAATCCCTTACTGCAACAAGCATTGCTCAATTATTTTTCCTATAATATCACCTCTATGATTTTCAATCATAACAAAATTCAATATCCTCTTGTGAAGCTTCCAATCCTCATCAATAAAATATGATGTCAAACACATATAATTAAAATTTTGGCATGATATCCAGCAGTTTGTGGTAAGGCAAACATGTTTAGCACTTTGCTATAAGAACTTCTTTAATAATTTGACTTCTCCAAGATATAACTGCCACACATCCCTTCCAATTGTTGTTCTTGAAGGGATTGGAAAGCGGGGCTCAAATTCATTCAGTAATTTTTTAAATGCAGGCTTCTCAACAATTCTGAATGGTTGCTCATCTGATATAATAAATTCAACTAAAGCTCTTCTACATCTCTTCTCATTATATAGATGTGTCACCACCGATCTTCCTTAACTACTTGACCCCCTAGACAAGAGAATTAACATAGATTGCCTTCTATCTGTAGTGGCTTTATTTGGGTTCTCTTTACACTTTAGGATATGCCTCAACAAATAATGTGTCCCATGACGATTTGGATCAGCCTTATAAGTCGTATGGCAATGCTTGCAAGATGCTAAATGCTCCCCATTAGTTTCTTCTAATGGCAATCTAACAAAGTGATCATATACCTTTGATGTGTGCTTGGGTTCTATTTCCTTTCTCTTTGTACCCTTACCTTCCACATTTGTTTCTTGTGCGATAAATTTTGTTTGTGTTTGGGTGGTGGGAGTTGGAGCATGAGAAGTAGGAGGTGGGGATAGGTGAGAAGAGATTGAGAGGTAGGTGGAGGAGGCATAAGAGTATAGTCAAGGGTAAGAGTTGCACTAGGTTCATTATGGACAGGACTAAGGGTTGTTGATACATTAGAAGTTTTAAAAGTGGTTGAAGTTGAAATATCTTCAAAAGAGGATGATGATACTTTAGAAGTTTGATCATCAATTTCAACAAAGTATCTTCAACAGTATTGTTTATGCACTAATATTTCTAACAGTATTGTTTCTATGCATTATGTTTGTCAAGTTGAAAAGAATCTTTGGCATTCGGTGTGTCTATGCATTAATATTTCTAACAGTATTGTTTACATAGTTTATTATAAAAATCCTATTGATCATCAACTTGGTACTCCTCTTTCATAATTTGATGATTTTATGATAGAAATGACTTCATATCAATACAATTATATAAAAGGATTATTGGCTATCTATTAAAGGAAAAAAATGCTTTCATACATTAACAATTGACTAAAATATACAATACTGTTATATTTATGTTCTTGACTACATGGAGAAAATAAATTCATATGATTCCGAGCTTCTCCAAATTTTGGGTTGCAATATTACATTGACCTATAAATGTTTGTGATGACTCAATTCATAATTTCATGAATTATAAAATGCTAACACAATGATTCAAGTATCTTAGCATGTGAGGTACAAGTCCTTTTTAAGAGAATCAATTGACAAGTTGCTTAAGGTAATAAGCAAATACCATGATCTTAATCTAGGGAAGTTCCAGCAATTACATCATATGAACTCTGGAATTTAATATCAGCATATGCATAAAAAGACATGCTGCTAACCCAGATAGTTATCTGTAAGAACAAAACAGACAATTTTTTTTTTAAAAATCGCACTGAAGACTATTCAATTATGATTATGCTTAAATCTATTTCTAGCTTTAGTTTTTAATGATCATTACCAGCCGCAGAAGCAAACGGCCAAACGAGAAGCAGTTGCTGGAGGACGCTGAGAGAAACAAAGCACTAAGAACAAATAGTGAAAAAGAGAACCTAAACGCCGGTGTAAAGATTGGACAACGCCGTCGCTAGAAACTAGCAAGTTGGAGAAGCTGAGGGTGGGGAAATAGTCGATGGGTGTGGGCGACAATTTGCAGAACTCATGGTGTAGGCGGCGACAATCAGACTAAGACACAGATCGACGCTTGACAGGTGTAGGTGGCAACTCGCAAGACTCACATGACGGTGAAGCTCTGAAATCTGAATAAAGATAGACTCGGCGCCACTCGCAGTCTCACACTCTCTCAATTGCAAAATGCAGACTCACACGGTGTTGGCGGCGATGGGTATAGGTGGCGATAGTAAGACTAACACACAGATCGACGCTCAACAGATGTAGGTAGCGACTTGTAAGACTCACAAGGATGGCGTCGCTCTGAAATCTGAATGAAGATGGATCACTCAACGCCACTCGTAGATACAATCTCACTCTCATACTCTCTCAATTGTAGAATACTCACACTGAGTTTATACTTAGGTTTTAGAGTTAATTAATAAAAAAATATAAATATAATATATATAAAGCAGGGTCAAACGTGCAAAATAGTATACCTCCCTCAATATGCTATCCTACTTAACACTTCACCCAATCTAAAATTATTTAATTATATTTCGAGCTATTTTTTTAAAGCCAAATAGGACTATTTTTCTCCAGAGATTTAAGCGGCCATACCGGGCACTTGCACACCCCTGCACACTACTTTCCTTCTTCATTTGTTGTACCATTCGATAAAAGGTTTTCGTTGAGCACATAGAAAGCGGAATAGGTCTCTGAAGCTCTGCCAAAAGTCCAAGGTCTGTCGTTCCGAAAACACCTAGCCGATGATTGTGGATAACCTTAATTTTCTTAAATTCTGGTCCTTTTTCCTTCGGATCATAGCTTAAAATTACTGGGTATGGTGGGTTTTGACAGAATTTTAGAGGCCTTTTCTCCGATTTAAAAATTTCGACTTTTAGGTTGTTTTGGGTTCTTTTGCTAGTGTTCGTTGTTCCAGTTAATAGATGCTGTCGTTAGCTAGAGAAGATAATTGACATTTTGAGTATCATGCTCTTTTGTTGCTTGTAGACTCAGGATGGAACAAAGATCATCGAGCATTGATTTAGTTACGTAGATGGAAAATAAAATGTTCTCGTAAGCTTGTTCTGTGGCTTATTTAAAGGTCAGATGCTTGTTGATTTTGGCTGTGTTGGGTCCTGAAATAAATGCTACTACTTTTTTTATTTCAGAATCTCTGCTTAACTCATGGAAGCTTAAAATTTGTAGGCTTGATGTTATTCTGGGATCAATTTTTTGTTTTGTTTATAATTCCTTGTTTGCTACTGCCTGCCTGCTGGAAAAAGTTAGTCGGAGAAGGTTACTCGAAGTTCACTGTCTTTTTTCAATTGGTCATATGTGTGCATGTTTTCTTGGAAAATTTATAGCACTGGTCATTGGCATGTTTAACTACAGATATTGGCCATCTATTAGTATTTCTAGAGTGAAGAACGTGAGGAACAACTCTTTTCATCTATGATAGTATTTCTTTAAGACTTTTTGCGAAAACAGTAGCAACCCGATTTATGGGAGTATCAATTGGTTTTGATTTTCTGTGTTTCAGCACCTGCATTTTCACATAAAGGAATAAAATAATGGTCGCATGAGAAGCTTTCTTTTACAGTGCCTTTAGAATCCGTTTCCATTTTCTTATATTGATTTTAACTCCTCCGACATGCCTTTAGCCTCCATATTTTTCTGGAAAAAGTGTGAGCAGTCTGTGTTCTAGTTAGGTTACCTAAGTTACCTTCTACTTTTAAATCACCAGTTTTCCATTTAAATGTTTACATGCACTTACGATCGTGTATTTTGATGTCTGCAGGTTGCATGGTTTTCTGTGTTCTGAAGTTTGGCAAAACTATGCAACTTTGGTTGCTAATTAAGAAGACTTATAATTGTTTTTCTGTGTATGAAAGCCTATTTTAATATACGTTGTCCCTTATAAAACATGGAATCCCTTTGGAAACTTTTATATTTGCTGGAGCCTGCCCCTTTCACTCTTATCATTACAGCTGTAGCTGTGACATTTGGCGCTGCATTCCGAGCTTTAAACTATGGGAAAGAAATGGAGCGTAACCGTGACTTTTCAGAAGCATCCATTACACTGGATAGGTCTCAAGCGTTAATGATCCCAGTAATGAGCTCTTTCAGCCTGCTTTTGATGTTCTACTTGTTCTCATCTGTCTCCCAGCTTCTCACAGCATTCACAGCCATTGCTTCTGCGTCATCACTTTTCTTCTGTCTGTCTCCATATGTTGTCCAGTTGAAGTCGCTGTTTGGATTAGCTGACCCATTAGTTTCACGCTGTTGCTCAAAATCATTTTCTCGACTCCAAGGACTTCTGTTGTTGACATGCATTGGCACAGTGGTGGCTTGGCTTGTTTCGGGTCATTGGATATTGAACAATATACTAGGCATATCTATATGTATTGCATTTGTAAGCCATGTGCGTCTTCCCAACATCAAAATATGTGCAATGCTCCTTGTTTGTCTATTTGTATATGACATTTTCTGGGTTTTCTTCTCTGAAAGATTTTTTGGGGCAAATGTTATGGTGTCAGTGGCAACACAACAAGCATCGAATCCTGTTCACACTGTTGCTAAAAGTTTAAGTCTTCCTGGTTTGCAACTGATAACAAAGAAATTGGAGCTTCCTGTGAAGATTGTTTTCCCAAGAAATTTATTGGGTGGAGTTCTTCCAGGGGAAAGTGCAACTGACTTCATGATGCTTGGTTTGGGAGACATGGTATTGCATCATTATTCTCTTGAGTGGTATCATTGCTAGTTCTTAACTGTTTCCATACATTGGAAGGTCCTTGCTGTCATAAATGTATAGTATATACCATATTTCATTGGGTTTATAACATGCAAAGTTATGTGAACCATGGAAGGGTACTGCAATGGTGACCCTCTATTCCTCTTCTTTTTTTCTTGGATGGCAAGCTAACACTTGCAGGAGTGAAGTTGATGGCTCTAAGCCAACAAGGCTTTGGCACCCTCCATTCCTTTTGTTTGATTTATCAGTTGTTTTAGAACTAATAATAACCTATTGGTTGGGGCGTTCTGTGCGATCATACCTTCATATGGCACATGTTTTGAGGATTGCTCCAAGTCTCACTGAAAATTTTCTGTAGAGGACAATATTTCCCGTCTTACTAGGAAAGGGTGGATTGAATAAGCTCAACTTTTTAATCAAAATGCATAAATATGCTTGGAAGAACCTGTAACTTTTGGCTATGATTTGGATAAAATTGTCTCATTATCGAAACTCTGGTTCTCCAGAATTCATATGGCCTATATCAGGCAAATTAAACTTTGATCATGGTATTCTATGGTTTTTCCATGGAATCCATGGAGCTCTAGTTTGAATACTTTGATAGGTCAATCAAAATCGTGCTTTGAGGGGTTTTCTAGCAAATAAAAAATCTAGAAATTTGATTTGGTTATATTTGATTATGGTTCACAGATCACTGAGATTGCTCCTCTTAGTTTTGACCGTATTCTGTATGATATGATGCACATGTTTGTCTACTCATCGTTTCAGACTTCTGTTTATTTAAACACCCGGGTTAAAATAGCCTCATGATATTCCTGATCATGTGGTTCGTGTATTGCAGGCTATCCCATCAATGCTTCTGGCATTGGTGCTCTGCTTTGATCATCGAAAGAGCAATAGCACAGTAAATCTTTTTGAGTTACATTCTTCAAAGGGACATAAATACATATGGTATGCCCTACCTGGGTATGCAATTGGCCTGGTAACTGCTTTAGCTGCAGGTGTCTTGACTCACTCACCTCAACCCGCGCTGCTCTATCTGGTACTTCAGTTTTTGCTATTTTTTCATGTCATCTTACTATTCAGTCTTGCATTTATCTCTTCATTAATGAATTTTAAAGTGAATTTATCTGGATATTCTGTCTTGGTTGTGCATTGTGCATTAGAAAGTGAAACAAGAGTGTGGTTGCATATGAAACAAACTGGGAGTGAGACACCTCTCTTTCCTCTTTGGTTCTCTTTTCTATGTTTCTCTAATTGATTTAGAGAATATGTTTTGGGAAGAAATTGTTTCACCTTCTTTTAACATGGTTGTCGAATATGGCAAATGTAGGTGCCTTCTACTTTGGGGCCTGTGGTTTTAGTCTCCTGGTTAAGGAAGGAATTGATGGAATTGTGGGAAGGAAGCATGCCAACTATTAGTGATAAAGCTCGCGAAATAGAAGTTTAATCTTTTCATTATCATAATTATCTTGGAGGCCAAAGCAAAGGCAAACACCTAATGACTGGTGCTTACTGCTTTTTATTTATAATCCATTCCAAAAAGTTGTATATCCACTGAGATTATTCTATCATTATGGAGACTCATGAAAGCTTACTAGATGTATGTTTCTTCTACTCTCGTACCTTCCATTTCCACAAAAGCTAAAGAATTTTACGGGATGAAACTTGTGTGTATAAGACCCTTGGCCCAATCAACTTGGTCGGGCCCAACTTTGATTGGGCTCAATTAGGGCTTCATGTTAAAATTTTGGGCGTGAAATTTATCAACTAATAATCTGTCTCTATGGGTTGTTGCTGTCCTTTTCCCTTTGCATTCAAAAATTTCAACTTGTATCAAAAAAAAAATTCTTATGTAACAAAAAAATCAACTTTATCCAATGAGATTAAGTTTAGTAAAAGAGATTAGTATTTCATAACATGTTAAATTAAGATTCGAATCTTTGTTGGGAAAAGTAACTGATAATGCCTCAAGCAAAATTGTCTTTAATAAGAGGAGGATATTTATACTTAATAAAAAAAATATTAACCTTTTTGTAAAAAAAAAAATGAATGAACAGTATATTACAAACAAAGAAACTTGGAGGCAATTACAAGATCTGAAAAACTAGGAATAGCTGATTTTTGAAATAAGCCACGCCAAAATCCTAACTTCAGCCGGGCAGAAGCTTCAGAATCTCCAGCAATTGTTGATTTGTCTTCACGTAAAACAAACTATTTAGATCGAAAAAGCCCGGAAGTCTAAAGTCTTCGTTATCAAACGATCGTCTTAATAGTTAGCCTGAGATTCTCCACCAGACTTTGCAATACAGCTTTTATTAGATTCTCCATCCTGCTCCGGATCTTGCTTCCTTGAAATCAATCTTCTTCCTCTGAACTTGCAAGCTTCTTGGCTCCACTCCATTCAAATCATTAAGGTTGTAAGAAGTTAAAAGCATCTGATTGTGTGAATTGCCTGTAGAGGAGAAGTAAAATACTGCTGATACTTGGCTTTGTTTCTGCAATCCCAACTGACCTGCAAAATTAAAAAAATGATTTTGACATTAAAGGTCTATTTTTCCTCCAGTCTTGCCTTCTCACGCCAGGATAAGATAAAATCTTTGAATTTAAAAGTAACATCTGTCGCAAACCAAATTGCTCGAGCAAAGGAGCAATGGAGGGAGACATGATTAAGATTTTCCTCTTCATGATGGCAGAAGATGCAAGATTCCGATACATTCAAGTGATGGCTCTGAAGGACATCCGATGTTGGGACAGTTGGTGGATTAACTTCCAGCCGAAAAGAAGAATTTTTTGAGGCAATTCCAATTTCCACAGATAATCCCATCAAATGGTTATCATCACATTGGAAGGATGTGAATCCCAATCCTTCATTCTTCCTGCTTTTTTGATGATATCTTCCGGGCAATCAGCCCTAAAAGAAATTTGCACAAATAGAAGGAAGCAAAAGAAATTTACTTAAAGATACGGGGACAGAGGATCACCTTGTCTTATGCCTTTTCTTTGGGTAGAACGGGGCAAAAAATTCCCCATTAATAAGAATCTGATATGAAACAGTGGATAAACATTGCAAAATCATCATGATCCAATCTTGAGTGCTCCCCAACTAGTCTTGGTTCTTCTTGCCGAGTGTATATAATGCACTAATTAAACTGCAAGGAGAATATTATCAGAAATCAACCTTCCCTTAGGGAAAGCACTTTGATGTGGGATGATCTAGTCATCCAAAATCTGTATCCGTCTGCTAGCCAGCATGTTTTATTAAGACTTGTCAGAAGAAAGCCTCTACTGCCAAAGTCTTGAATCATCTCAACGATATCTAGATGAATAGTTTCCCCTAATTGTCGAAAAAACTTTGCATGGAATCCATCCAATCCTGTCGCATTTATCAGCTGGGAGGTCGAAAACTGCATTCTTAATCTCTGAAGCAGAAAATTGTTCATTAAAAAATTAATATGATCTTCCTTTAGCCCGGGCACATGGTGATTTTGCAAGAAAGAACGCAAATCTTGTTTAACTGATTTTCTGTGTTGAGAATCTCCAACATGTGATGCTTGGTAACTGACTTTTTCCTCAAACACTACTTTTAAATTTGAAGCAAGCTTTTCTTTATATTTAAACTTTATAATTTTTTTTAATATATTATCTAAACAAGTTTATGTCAAATTTAACTAACATTTTTATAAAAATATGTTTAAATATAAATTGGATTATATTATTTAATTTTTAATTTAACTTCATTTTATAAAGATCAGTTGAAATAAAAGTCATATTTATCAACATTTATCCAAAAAAATCCTCACAAACCCATTCTTTATTGAGTTTCGTTTCCTCTTAACCATCAAACATTTTATTATATTTTAATTAAATTATATTATTTTAAATATGATTGTATTAACCATTTTATCACAGTTAGATCATTGAACAAATAATTAATCCACTTTTCACTATCTTTGTTTAATTATCCTTAGAGTGGAATACTAGTGGAGTGTGGTCAGTGTTTAATTATTGTTTGGATGCTTGTAATAAAGTAAAATGCATCATCATGGCTAAGCACGAAGTTTCCAAACCTGTCATTTCCCAATTTCCATTATAATTTTTAAATTAAACATATTTTTCTTTAAATTACTTGAAGTTTCAAGCAAATCACTTTTTCTTAACTGTAAGTAATGCAACTTGGTTTAAATTTTATATTATAGATACAATGATATTTGTTTTACATAGAATGATTTTGATTAGCCCCACCTCTAATTGTTTAGTTAGTGCCTTGTCTTATAGCAAAACATAATTTAAAGAAACATATGGCACAATTCTAAAGTGTAACTTCGATTATTAATAATTAAATAAGTAAAGTGACATTAAAGACAAATGGTTTTACTTTTTTTTTTTCTTTTTTTTTGGGGGAAAAATAAAGGGGATTTTAATGGATAAATTATAATAATATTCATAACTTGTGAACATTTATATATTGATGATATGGATATATTGACTTAAATAAAAATTATATTAAAAAACACAAATCAATTGATTTATTATAGTTTCTATTGAAAACTATTATAAAATGTAGCGGCCTCCAATATTGAATATCGATTAATTTATTATAATACTCATACTAATTTAAGTTTAATTAATTGCTACAACTGTCTAGATCTTATTAGATGATATTCTTATTACCAATCAATCAACCCATAGGGCCTTTTGTGTATTAAAACAAGATCAATGGGGTAGGGATGTGAGAGATTAATTAAGCTGCATATATAATATTGAAAGCAGAAATAGATAATGACCCATTAATTATGTATGGATAAGTAAATCATTATGTGTCCTAATCAAACAAACAACTCAATGTGTGGAATGTTTTAATAGACGGCACTCTCTTTTCATTATGTTTCTTTTGTTTTTTTTTTTTTTGAGTTTAGGTGATATATCCCCTCGAATAGCTAGAGACTAATTGTCTTAAAGTGTAAAAGTTATTAAAATGAATTTTACCTCTCTCAATTAATTTTTTTTTACACATACAGTTTTTAAAAGATTTAATTACCTGTCAACTGTGTTGTATTTTGCTAGAATTGATTGTGGTTTTTTGGTGGGTGCCTGTGTTTTATTTTTAATCTTTGAATAAGCAAAGCCATTTTGAATTTTTAATGATGTTTCTTTAATTTGGTAAGCATCAGTTTACTCGCCTCATCAAACGTTAACATTTAAGATAATTTAATTGGTGCAATGAAAAAGATGTTTTGGATGCTTTTGTGATCACTAACACATTGACCTTAATTTAATATGTTTATGGAATTTTATTACTATTTCTTCTGCGTCGGGAGTTCACTTCATATATATATATATATATATATATATATATATATATTTTAGAGGCTAAAAAATTGAAAAAAAAGAAGAAGAAGCAATCAGTGTAGCACTAACTGTACAGTATTTTGCTACAAGCGGTAATATATATATAGTCTGACTTTAAAGTTTGGATATTAACAACGACATTGTATTATAACATTTAATTTATGCAGCATCATAATATTGAATATAAAGAGAGAGAGAGAGAGAGAGAGAGTAAATATCTACTTCAGTCGTGGGGTAGAAAATAACAATTTACTTTGTTGATGTCGTTATAATGTTGACAATATCGTGAAAAGAATCAAAAGATGATAATGTTTATTACTACATTAAGGAGAGCATATTTAGTATAAGAGATAGGGTTGACGAGAATAATTCTAAAAGTAAGTGCATGGCAAATCAACAAAATGAATATAATCTTAGCTCAACAAAATGAATATATATATATATATATATATATATATATATATATATAGGATATATATAGTAATAAAGCCTAAAGTGATGAATCTAGATAATCAAGATCAGGCCAATAAATGTGCAAGAATCATCTATCCTTCCCTTTTGCTAATATAGCTAGCAAAATGTCCCCCCCTCCCTTAGTCATCCCATTATTAATTAATCAATTAATTAATTAGGGAGGAGGATTTAAGAAGAAATTAATGATTTAATTAGTGGGGATGGGTGGTTTAGTGATGCGGCAAACACTCGGGTGAAGAAGCTGCTTAAAATCTATTCTAAAGTCCAAAACCATTCATTTGTTTTCATTCTAAAGTGTGTATTTAATTAAAATCAACGTAAAATTAAATACACACTTAATTCATTTGTTTTTATTAATATTTAGAGGAGTCAATCAATTCAGCAATAATAAGAGAAGTGCTCTATTATATACAAAAATAAATAAATAAATAAATAAATAAAATTACCAAGGTTACTGAACCTATCATTCCCATTATTTATCTAATAAACATATCATCACTTCAAATTCCTTAACTAATTATGCATCTCTTCCATGAAAAATGACGGGTTAAAACTGCAAAAACACACTTTAAATAATGTAATATTTTATGGATATTTTTACACTTAATCGTTTATGTGAGATCCCTAATCCTTACTTAAGGAATATCTGGCCTCCATTACATTTTATACATGTATTTTTACACCTTAATAAAAAAAATGATTAAGGTCAATTATATATATATATATATATATATATATATTCCAAGTTATTTAATTGTGATTGTTGTTCAGAGAAGTGGAAGATGCAATTGGAAATATTCACAGATTCTGAGAGAGCCAAGATGATTGATGACGAATGATTTTTAATGAATCGTTGACTCCTCACCATCTCTATATGTTTATGCTCCTCATCCATGACGACTGCATCTATCTCTGCGTGTTGTTTTTGGTTTTGTTTTTTCCATCGCAACATGTCTCGTTTCGTATTTATTTAGGTATCTAACAACTCCTCTAATTTGAAATCAGAAAATGCGATTTTTTTTTTATATTTTTTTTAAAAAAAGATACTAAATTCCCTTTTAAACCGAAGCCATTTTAATTTGCATTGCTTTTGGGAATATATCCTCCAAACTTGAGAATATGTGAATTTCCTGAAGTTTGTCTTTTTATGGAAGAGATAAATTTTTTTATGTTTTATAAAAAAATAAAATAAAATAGTGACAATATAAAAAAAAATCATAAAAATCCATGTGCCTCAACTTCAGAGGATTCTTTACCCTATTTTTTCCTTTTAAGAACTGATTGGTAAAAATTTTATAGGTTCAATCTAAAAAAAAATTAGAGAAATGGGATCTGAAAATTTTAATAAAAAAATATAAGATAAAAAATTAAGAAAAATTGATTTAAAACTTTTAATATCACTTCTCAGACATTTTTAAATTTAATTAAGACAAAATTTCCTTTCCTTTTCGTTTTCTTAATTATTTGTACTTTATTAATCGTTTTGTTAAATAGTGTTAATTTTCCTTCCATTGATGCTTATCCCCTACGATTATGCGTCCCCCGAAATAGTTTATTCCAATAATTCAATTTTCTTTCTTTCTTTATTTTTATTTTTACTTATACTTTTTTGGGTTAGTGGGGTCTCCAATCTCCATCCTTAGTTACTACCTACCTCACTTGCATCCATCTCAGCTCGTATTAGATTAATACCATTTTTTAATTAATAAAGATCAAGAATAAAAAACTGTAAGTTTTGTTATCGTTATTTTTAATTTTGTGCTATTTTTAGTAAAAAAAAACTTACGGCATTTATTTATTTTCATGGACAATATGCGTAAACCAGAAAACGCAAAATAATAATGATTAAGACATAATTCAATCAATTTTATTTTTTGTAGTGACAACCAAGTCACCAAGTTGTTAAATAAAAACTGATAATATGCAATTGGAAAACCCCACTTACCCCTTAGTTTTTTCTACATTTTCAATTTGTTTTAACTCATTTGTCGTATCCTTTTTTCTTAAAAAAAAACAAAATCAGTAATTATAATCAGATTTTGCATTAATTTTAAACATACAATATATAAAAAATTATCTTTTTATAATTAACACAATTTAATCAATAGAATTGGAACGCCCACTTATTGGCTATTGCTTAGCTTTTTAATTTTTAATTTTCAATATTTTATTACTGAGTTTGACGAAACAAGTGGTGTTAGATTCAGATTCAACTTCCTCTTAATTCTGGCGACAACGACTTAATTTATTTCTAATTCCTAATTGGATTTTGATTAAAAAACAAAAAATTGGTAGCACTATAAAAGGCTGCCAAATAAAGCACCTAAGAAAAATTATTGATTAAGAAGTTTCCCTATTTTTGTTTTGACAAAAAATGGATGTTTCTTTTTTAATAAAATTGGGCAAGTTATCATATGCGTAAATTTTTTTCCAATTTTTTTTATAAAAAGTTATCTTAAAATTTCTTATAAGATAATATTTATATTTAGTTCTTTTTTTTTATTACTTTTAAAGACATATCTGTGACAAAGTTACTATTTAATAAGACTCACTAATTTTGAAATTCAAACATTATGATCTAAAACAAACTAAATATTCAAATTATAATATTATTCATAAGAAAAATAGGCTTCCCCTGTATAATTCATAGGTTACATAGATTATAACCGAAAATAATATATTTATTTTTAATTTTTTTCTTAGTTGAAAAAAATCTAGAGATTAAAAATACTTAATAAAAAAGAGCTTAAATTTATCCTCCATTAAAATATGAATAAATTATTTTACATATAACATGTTGCATTTTTAAATAAATTTTTATATTTACCATTTAACTGAAGTAGAAGTGGCTAAGTAAATTATTAAAGGTTTGGATCCTAACTTGTAGGAATGTAACATTCTTGTTAAGAGAATATTGAAGAAGATTAATCTCTACTAGTTGAAATATATTTTCTATGCTCCACAAAAAAAAAGTTTACTTATTGATAAATTTATGCAAAAATAGCATAAAAATGATATATTCAAATTTTATTATTATATTTGCTGTCATCTATACCAATAAGAACAAAATATAAAAATAAATTAAAAATATCCCACGAAATTTCTTAAAATAAGCAAAATACAATAGGTCTAGTTATTATTAATAATATAAAAAACATTACATTCCTCACAAATGCGATGTTTGCTCACTGAGACTTCCACGTACCCAGTCTTAAAATGGATCGGCTTGATAAAAAAAGTCAACTTAGATATTTGGGATAATGAAACTTAAATTTGCCTTAGTAATAGTTTATGAGGTTTAGTTAAATATTTATAGGCATAAAATTTTAAAGATTTAATTGATAAAAAAAATCAAATTGATAATCCAAGCAAACACCAAAGAGTCCTTATTTTGTTTTGTCCAGGTTGTTCTCTGTTTTCTTTTGAATCAAATAATTTCGTAGGTCCAGAAAAATAATAATAACTACCAATAGAAATAATCAAACAAAATATTTTCTTCTCCGGAGTCCGGATAAGCCACCAATTTCTGTACTTCCGACCTGGGATTCACCAGCTTTGCTTAGTGGTTTGAAAATGTTGCAATGGAAAAGACAAATCATTGAGCGCCCCACATTTTCAATATTTTAATCTTCCTTGTCCCAACTTGCAAGTGGCACTGGGAGCTGTCGTAATTTTTAACAATGGAATCATCCTCTTTCCCTCTGCAATATAGCGAATTTACCCATCCAGTTTCCTCCACATCTCTCTGCTTTCTATTCTTCACGACACCCAATTTTTCCCGGAAAATCGAGGCCCCAGAAAATGTCAGATTCCGAGGACGAAAATCCCGAACTTACTCCCCAATCAAAGCCCACTGCCGACGAACCTGGCTCTGTAATGGATTTCGACGTCGACCTAGAGAGTTCCTGGCCTTTAGATCAGATAGCTTTCGCTTCTAACCCTATGTCCCCTTTTCTGATTTCCGCCACATCGGAGCAACCTTCTTCTCCTCTCTGGCTTTTCTCAGACGTTGACGATGATAGGCAAGCTAAACTTGCCGCTTCGGCCCTCTCCGATGTCCATCGATTTCTCTCATGTATGGTTTTTTTTTCTTTTTGGAGTCGTTCTTGAATGTATTTTGCAGTTTTCATCCATCTTTTGGAGATTTTTTAATGCTTAGTGTTCATACTTTTCAAGTTGGTTGCAAATTGAAAAGCTACCACTGAACGGGCTTTTTTTGACCTTAAATGTAAGAGGGTCAATGATTATACTTTTGCAACGTTTTTCGTTGATAAGGGAACTTCTTTGGCTCTTCCTTCGCCCAGAATCTGTGCTTATTTAGGGCAGTTTCATATTTCCCTTTTGATCCCTGCTGCGTTGAAGCTTTAATTATTTTTTGAAACTGAGAAACTTGATTAAAAGTCAGAAATGATGGATTCATATTTTTGTTCTCCTGTCTTATAATTCCCTTCTTCAGCGTTCGAGCAAGCTCATATTTGCAGGACAGAGTATTGTTTATACTCTCTTGTTCATTGGGCTTTAAATTCTGCCTATATTTTTTAGATTTGCCGTATTTATACATTTATAAATCTAGAATTTATACCGTGTCTTTGATATTGAGCTCGTTGGCCTTGGTACCAAAACTTTTGAACTTTTCATAGCAGCTGCATTTCTTCTGACTGAAGTTACTGTTTTCAGGCAATTCGAATTCAGTAGCTGAAAAACCTGTGGAGAATGAGGAGACAAAAAAAGCCCCTTCGTCCTTTGTTGCCCTGCCACCATTACCATTAGAAACTCCAGATGGGTATTGTTTGATTAAAGAAAGGATGACACAAGCACTAAGGTACTTCAAAGATTTGGCTGACCAGAATGTTCTGGCTCAGGTTTGGGCACCTGTAAGGATGGGAAACCAGTATGTCCTTACAACTTCAGGGCAACCCTTCGTTCTTGATCCTCATAGTAATGGACTCTATCAGTATAGAACAGTCTCTCTGATGTACATGTTTTCAGTGAATGGGGAGAATGATGGAATCCTGGGGCTTCCCGGTCGTGTTTTTCAACATAAGTTGCCAGAATGGTCTCCCAATGTTCAATATTATTCTAATAAAGAGTATCCCCGCCGAAATCATGCTCAACATTACAATGTTCGTGGAACCTTGGCTTTGCCTGTGTTTGAACCTTCAGAGAAGTCATGTATTGGTGTGCTGGAGTTGATAATGACTTCTCAGAAGATTAACTATGCCCCTGAGGTTGATAAAGTCTGCAAAGCTCTTGAGGTTGGGTTTCTTCCACCCTTGCCATCCATATTAAGTTTTTTGCTTTGCTCATGTAGTCATGTCAGTTTCATGTGCACTATGTGATGGCTATACATTTTTAAGATTGATTTCCAAAAATCATGACTTTTTATACTCATGGTACTAGCTTGTTGGGAAATATTCTATGGTTATAAACATTTATGAGATTCCTAAGTCAACTGCTGTCAGTTTTTCTGCAGGCAGTAAATTTGAAGAGTTCAGAAATTTTGGAACATCCGTTCACTCAGGTGATTTTTTAACTATTAATATTCCTATCTGATGTATGCCGAAAGGGTGTATGCATATTTATGGTGTTGTATATCTTCCCCCATCTATTCTCACAGATATAACTTGGCAATGCTTTTAAACCAGATTTGTAATGAAAGCCGTCAGAATGCATTAGCAGAGATATTGGAGATATTGACAGTGGTCTGTGAAACTCATAAATTACCTCTGGCCCAAACATGGGTTCCCTGTAGGCATCGGAGTGTTCTGGCCAATGGTGGTGGCCTGAAGAAGTGCTGCTCCAGCTTCGATGGTAGTTGCATGGGGCAAGTTTGCATGTCTACTACTGATGTTGCATTCTATGTCATAGATGCTCATATGTGGGGTTTCCATGAAGCCTGTGCTGAGCATCACCTACAACAAGGTCAAGGGGTTGCTGGGAAGGCATTTTTGTCCGGCAATATGTGCTTCTGTGGGAACATTACCCAATTCTGCAAAACTGAGTATCCTTTGGTACATTATGCTCTCATGTTTGGCTTAACCAGCTGTTTTGCTGTTTGTTTGCAAAGCTCTCATACAGGACTTGATGATTATATACTGGAGTTTTTTCTGCCTCCTAAGGTCACAGACTTAAACGAACAAAAGACTATGTTAGGATCTATATTAGCAACAATGAAACAGCATTTCCATAGTCTTAAGATAGCTGCTGGTGTTGAACTCGAGGAGGAATGTTCAGTTGAAATCATTGATGCAACAAGTGAAAGAGTTTATTCAAGACTCAAATCTATTATGATTACCCAACCTACTAAATTGCCACAAGGATCTGATCCCTTGCCAAATATGGGGGAGATTTTAGCACTGGAAACATCAGAGCAGCAAATGGTATTCTTAGACGATATAAATGGTGGGAGTCTCGATGATAGAGCTGGAGAAACCTCTGATCAGATATACCCCTTGGAGACTAAAAACATAAAGAAACCCTCGGAAAGAAAACGGGGAAAAACTGAGAAATCAATTAGTCTTGAAGTTTTGCAAAACTATTTTGCTGGTAGTCTTAAAGATGCTGCAAAGAGTCTTGGGGGTATGCTCGTGATCTAAATCATTATTATTAGCAATGTTTTCGTTTCATTTCTATGAATCTGCTGCTAATTGAAACATATTTATTAAAGAATATGCACCCAAAGCATATAAACGCTTGCTGTTTTTCATTATCAATAGGTGCTCATATTTTTATGTATAAAAGACTTTTGTTTGTTGCTGAGAATATGTTAAAACAAATTTGCTAGAGTTATTTTTGTGGCCTCCCTGTGGGATTCAGCAAATGGTATTTTCAGTGGGGTTTACCTCGCAGATTTACTAATGTATTTGAAAGCTCTTTTGAGCCAATGAATCTGTAAACTCAGTTTTTTGTTTTTGGGATTGGAAAGCTTTTCTCTTAAAACAAAATCGCTTTTATAAATTTTTTCTTCTCATATACATTTTTGCTGTGCAGTTTGCCCCACTACAATGAAGCGCATCTGTAGGCAGCATGGGATATCCCGTTGGCCATCTCGGAAGATTAACAAGGTTAATCGTTCCCTGTCCAAGCTCAAGCGGGTCATTGAATCCGTCCAAGGTGCTGAAGGAGCATTTGGTTTGAATTCTCTCAGTACCAGTACATTTCCCATGGCTGTTGGTTCCTTTCCTGAGACTTCAAACAGGTTCAACCAACAAGCCTCGCTAAGCACTCAACTGGCAGAACCACAGATGAAAGAGAACGAGTTGGATGCCTCCAAAGTATCAGATTCAAACAGGCAAACTAAGGTGGAACATCAGTTGGTAGGAGGAAGGGTACAAAGTCCTGAGAAAAGTGGGTCCAGTCATGAGTTTGGTAAATGCCCTAAAGGACCTAGAACGGGGAGTGCCTCGAGCGAAGATAGGGCAAACCCTACTTCTCATGGTTCGTGTCATGGTAGTCCCCCAACCGAAAGTTCACCTCCAAAAGATATATTCATTACAACCAATACTGATCAGTATGTTGTGGCTGGGGGTTCGCCGGAGTTGCCGCCAACAAGTAAACTGAACAGTCCGCCTGGGTATGCCATGCCCAACCTTGTGCCCACAGAACTTCAGGAGTCATTTGGGGGAATGCTGATAGAGGATGCAGGTAGTTCCAAAGACTTGAGAAATTTGTGTCCTGCAGTAGCAGATGCCAATGTGGAGGATCAGTTACCAGAAGCTTGTGCTGCTAATCCTCCTCTCTCAGACTTGGGTCCTAAGCAATGCACCAATACTCTTGGTGACACGATGATGCCTTTCGCAGCTCGGAGAGAAATGAAGACCGTGACTATAAAAGCAACATACAGAGAAGATATCATACGGTTTCGAATCTCCTTAACCTCGGGCATGGTGGAGCTGAAAGAAGAAGTGGCAAAAAGACTGAAACTAGAGGTGGGTACTTTTGATATCAAGTACCTGGATGATGATCAAGAATGGGTTTTGATAGTCTGTGATGCAGACCTTCAGGAGTGCATGGATATCTCTAGAGCATCCGGTACTAACATAATCAGGCTCTTGGTGCATGATATAACGTCCAATCTCGGAAGTTCCTGTGAGAGCTCAGGAGAGTGAGGAATGGTTGTACATAGGTTTTGTTTGTACTCAGTTATTTAGATTCTTGTAGTCTTAGGACATAATAAATACTAGATTTTGGTCTCAGATTTATTTAAGTTGTCAGAAACTTTGACATTTTTATCACCCACAAATTGATAAATTGACTCAGATTGACTGATTAAGCATTCTTCGACAATGCATCTAATGCCATCGGCTATAAAATAAGATCGTATAAGAATTGATCCTAAGATAAATTCAGAAAAGTTTGGAAAAGAAACTAAGATCTCCCATTTTCAAGTTTTTGGTATATTTTCGAGAAAAGGGAAAGTAAACGCTTAAAACTTTAAAGACTAACCAGGGATCTCAGAATTAGACATGTGTCGTATTAAAAAGAGAGAAATGAGAACAAAACCATGGTCATGATTCCGAGCTAAACTCTTTTTCCAGTAGATAGCTTACTTTATAATGGTCTAAAATGTTGTTTGCTATTTAAAGTCGTACCTTTTAAGACGTCATCTTTGCCTGTCAGATTCGTTTATATTTAATAACAAAATTGTAAGTAGAACTAGATCACCAAAAAAATTAAGTAGAACTGATTTTATTTATAGGACGGGACCCTTGTGACTTCATCACATCCTTTTTTTTTTTTTAAATTCTAGAGTAAGCGATTTGTGAATTGGGAGCAACGTGGGGAGTCAATCAAACGAGCAGTTAAATTAGAAGAAAAGTTATTGTTTACTAAAATTTTCTTCCTCTGACGAAATATAAGATCTTGCGCCGTTCAAGTTGCCAGCTTGCAATTTAGATTGCCATGACTATAAAAATTAGACATGACAGAAATTAGTCTAACTTAACTAGCTTTTGACTTATTTTTTGAAGCGCTTAAACAGAACATCTCTGTTCAGTCTTATAAATAAAATAAATTTGACGTTGTTCCCAAAAACATAAAAGAAAGTAATTAGAACAAAATGTTGCTCGCTTACACATGATTCTCATACAGAATGAACTTAGCCTTGCTTCTCTGATGAAACAAAGATCGTGATCCCATCACTGTTTGGAATGAAAACTAGAATGCAGCGCCTACAAGATAAATAGCAGTTTGATTTATCCAATGTATTTTTCCCAATCCATAAACTGACCATTAACTAACCGAACCATTCAGATCTGACTACTTAAAATAAATTTGTTCCATATGCATTTTACTTTTTTATGTTACATTCAATTTACTAAAAATGAAGAATGCATCCAATTATTGTAGAGTTCACCTTCGTACCTCAAGGGATCAAATGATTAAAGTTAAGAAAATTGAAGAAGTTTGGATGCCACGAAATCACGAACGGGTAAATGCACGAGACTAAACATTCCAAGTCAACCACGCTGACAAACGTTAGATTGAAATAAACAAATTAGGCAAGAGTGCCTGCCATTCTTCATTTCTCAAAACAAAACATGTTTCTAAAAGTAACTAGTCTTCAATTTTAAAAATTGAATTACACAAATACTAAGATATCACTGCTATGACGCTTCCTGTGAAAATGGAAAATTAAGCCTTCTTCTTCTCTCCACCTCCACCAGCCCTGTCACAATAACGAAGATAATAACCAAATTAATTACAACAAAACAAATGAGCCAGTTTGTGAAACCACGATAGATATTAAGACAAGTACAGAACATTAAAAGGTTGTGAAATAACCTCATCTTCCTGAGAACATTGGACATCTCCTCACGCTTCTTCTTAGCCCTCTTGTGAGTGCCTAACCTTCTCTTGGCCACCTTCAAAGCTCTTTTATCTTTACCAACCTTGAGAAGCTCAGTTATACGCTTCTCATATGGAGCAAATCCTGCAACCTCTCTTATCAATGACCTCACGAAATGGACACGCTTGCTTGTTTTCTGCATATAGGACCAAACAAATTTCAAACCAGCCATACAAGGTGTTTGTTGCCCAAGGAAGATAAACCTCCAAAATAAATACAATTAAACTGCAACATTACAAAATTTAAAGGCGAAAAGTACGATCCGAGGCTCTCTTAAGCTAGGTCACAGTAAATGTCCTATCATAAACCTAAATAATATAAATATATACATATATATATATATATAACATCTGATCAAATAACATTCTTCTAGACAATCACATGCCTATAGATGTGAAATATCAGGCAACCAGCTTTCTACCCGTTAATAGCACCAAAGTGAAAAATGCAGTAGTTACGCAAGACTTATCTATATATAGAGAATTTGTGATATTCATATTGGCATTAGAATAGGTAACTCATTGTGAGTAATAGTAAACTTCGACAGTTTTCGTTGCTTTCAATGCGTTTTGAGCAGGAAATTTCATCCAACAACAGACAAATAATTTCATTAATAATTAGAAGACCCCAGTTCGATGCTTCATTATTAGTAGTTAATAGCTCTGAAAGATACTTATTATCATTTACTATGCTTTACATATAAGCAGAAAAGGAACGAACATCTAAGGCACTAAATAGCTTACCCCCTTGCGGTTTGATGGGCGTGGAGCCAATTCCTTCTTGGTCACCACATGGCCCTTGTTCAACCCGACGAAAAGGCCCGTACTTGGCTGCTTAGGAGCCATTCCCTGAGCTAAAAACATGAACTTCATTTAGAATACACAAAACCATCATGGTTTAAAATATATCAAAAGAGCACCGAATATCATCAATTCTTCAGCTTGATTGATCCCATCAAACATATCTTAAAGTAATCATAGTTTTGCCAAACACAAAAAAAATACAGGCATAAACCATAATTAGACGGAAGTTGGAGTTTGTATGATGAAAAATCACCAAAATCGAGCTAAACTCAAAATAAAATGTTCTACATCTAACATTTCCAACATATACAAGTTATTCCTAAAAAGAAATCATTGCATCATGAATTCCTTTGCCTTTCAGGTGGATCATAAGCAGTTAAACACCGAAATAATGAACCAAATCGTAAAGAGAATAGCTACGGGGAAATCTTTACCTTGTGGCTTCTGAATGGGTCACAAGGGTCAGACCTGCACTAGGGTTTTTAGGAATCCGTATCGATTTTATAGCGAAGCTTTTAAGTTAGCGAGGCAATATTTTTTTTAACGTAGTTATGGTCTCATGGGCTTTTCAGGCTCACTACAAAAATACTCCGTTTCCATTAAGGTGGTTGGCCCAAAATATCGAGGTAAAAAGCAAAACAAAAATTTGGAACATTTTATTTACCCAAAAAAAAATTGGAACATTTTAAAAGTTAATAAATAGAATATAAGAATTGATATATATAATAAGAAATAAATTTTTATTTTATAAGGATATAAGTTTTATTTTTATTATATTTTATAAATCTTCTGTAAATACTCTTTAAATTTTAAAATTATACCTTAATATTGGTAGGAGACTGATATGGAATTTATCTAAATTTTTTTATTAAAAAATAAATAAAAATAAAAGTTAATAAATACGCTTTTTTTTCTTTGGGTTAAACACATTATGATAAAAAAATAAAAATAAAATTTATAATTAATCACATTATTTATAAATTAATGAACGATGCATTTTAATTTTTATACTGGGAATAGGGCACAAGCCACAAAGAATTTACTTTGTCGTGGGGCGAAAAAAAAAAGAACGAACTTAGCCAAAATAAACATGTAATTCGCCATAAATGATAGAAAATAATTATATTTTTTGTATAATTTTTTTTAAAAAATAATTAACTTACCCACAATATAAAAATAAGGCGAAATCTCTCTTTCTCCTAAATAATATTAATATTGGGTAGGATGAGATATTTATTACCTTTAAATATAAATTTAGGCATCTAAAAATTAAAATAATTTTTTAAATATTATGATTAAAATTATAGTAAAATAATATTTTTTTAAAAAATTAAATATATTTTAAATAATCTTAAATAACAAAATAAGAAAATGGAAGAAGGGTATGAGTTGGGCGCGACGAGAGAAAGCGCCCGCCCCCTGAGCAACTCAGAGAGAAAACGTGGATAATTAATATTTTAATTGGGGATAATAATGGTAAGTAGTGTGTTTTCAACAGGAAAATTACATTTTAATCCTGGCTTTTGATTTGGTTTAGTAACCCTGTTATAACAAATTTTACGTTTACTCTATATTTTATGGGGAAAAAAATGAATGAATGAATGAATAATATTAATGGTTATAGTAAATAAAAATATAAGCTGAAATCTACCTCAAGATTCTCATCACAAAGGAAACTTGGAAATAAAGTGAAGAACTTTCGAGATGTCAATTAATTTGGCAGAGGCAATTGAAATCCAACGCGAATTATCAATCGTGTTTCAGGTTTGGAAGGTAGAGTAGTATAACTTCTCTGGTGTTGATCCTATCTGTCTACCTGGACTTCTTCCCTGCCAATAATGGCGTCCCTCGTCACTGTGTTCTTACTTTCGCTCTTTGCCTGCTATCTTGGAAGCTATTTTGCTGAAAGGTGAAATGCCCGTCCATTTCTCTCCATGCATCAATTTTGTCTGTGAAATTGAATGGGGCGCCTTTATTCTTTTCCGTTGAATTCCTATATTAACTAACCATCTAAATGTGAACTGTATGGGCTCCTCAGTTATCTTGTTTAAGCTAGATCTTCGTTGATGTTGCTCGGATGTGTAAATAGTCCAGTTTTGAAAGTGGATTTTATATTTAGAAAAACATTATATAACTATTTCAATGTGAGAATTTCATGTTTTTTCCAAGAATGTACTCTATTTGTTTAAATATATAAACTATAGTGCTGCCTTGATCACTCTAATTTATAATGTAGGTTAGAAATTTAGAATGTCGTCGACACAAATGTACTTGTTGAATTGTTCTCATCGTCATAACAACGTTAACTTCGAAATCCTTGGTATGGAAATGCCATCAGCTTGATCACTAGGGACATCTCTCAGGGTCACCCTCTTGTCGATATTCTACAGGAAGCTAGATTGCTCACTGGTAGAACATGCTCCGTAACTGTCAATTTAAACTTTGTGTATTGGGATTATGTTAGGAAGGCTGATAGATTAGCTTAGTTTTCCCAGACTATGTCAACTCAGAGCTGCATCTTTAATTGCCCTCCACCTTGGCGCATAGAGGAGGAGGAAGATGAAAGAAGCTTGCATTTTGTAGAAGATCTTTTGTAGATCCTTGCTGACTGAATGAATCTTCGGTTTGGTAATATGTTGTCCAAATAGGTCGACCGTGAACCCTTACCCTGTAGCTTTCTAAGTCAAAGAAAGATTTCTTCCTCTTGCCAATCGAGAATATATTTCCTTCCATACTGTTACTTATACGCAATGTTATATTGCTTTGTTTGCTTTTGTAGCCGGAAGGAATTAAGGAATAAGGAATTGAGCCAGAAAACTTCCTTACAATTGGACCACTCAATTTATCCCAACCGAATTGACCCAACACATGTTCACCAACTCTCTTGGCGACCAAGGTCAGGTACTTCTGAAAACTTTTCTCTATTAATTATTCTCTGATAGGTCGGACCATCTCTTTGGAATGGCTAGACTACAGGTTTAGATATACAATCTTCTATTTACTTTAACTTGTTTGTTTATTGCTGTTTTTGGTGCCTTTAATCTTCGCGTTACCCCTTGTGCTATAGGGTCTTTCTCTACGAAATTTTTTTGTCAGATAAGGAGTGTGATTATCTTATTTCTTTGGTATTATTCCCTTCTCTTACTTAGCATGTTGGTTCCTAACGCTTAGGATAGACTTTGAATTTAATTATCTATTTTTCTTAGGCACAAACTGTGAAAGAAAAATCCTCAGAGAAGGATCATCATTTAGAGGGAGATGCTACAAACAAGAAGCTTACCTCAGAAACTTTATTGACTATGGAAGTGAGTTTGAACTTTTGTTTATGTAGTTGGTTAGATGATCTTGGAACGTGCTTGTTTTTAAATTGTCAATTAGGTTCTATTTAACACTATTTGTAGTTATATTTTGGGTTGTGCTTTTCAGGACTTCAAGGCTTTGAAGATTTTGTATACGAATGGATAGAACAGTCAATTTCTATTTAGATAAGAACCTGCTTTGATTCTTGGCCTACAGAAAACATAAGAAAGAATGCGTGCTTATGGATATGTATATAAATATAAACAATTGGCTTTCAGAGATAAAAGCAGCAAAAAAGAGGTGCTATCTATAGAACGTAATTTTAGGAGGTTTCCAAGATATCAGTGAGGGGAAATTTGAATATCAAACTGCCAGGAACCAGCTAGGAGAGTTTATATCCAAATTAGGAAAAGAAAAACAGGCATTGTAGAGTGTGTACATGCATGTATATTTCTTTCATGGGCTAGCAGTCCTACTGCCTTACATAACTATTAGAAGTTCTTTACTTCTCTTATGAGATTTTATGAACTTTGATCTTTTACATTAAGTATTTCGAATTACTGCAATAGAGAGCTTGAAAATTTCCTTTTTGGAAAAAAGAAAAGAAAAGTATCATTCCTTTTTGCTGCAATGTCCATAACCATAATTGCTTGTTGTTTTAAGCTTATTTTCTCAACCACGTATCGTCAGAGACACAATTTTCTGGATATTTTTATGGTAATGTTTTACTTTGTTTTTAGGATGATATTGTTGCAAGGATTGAAGAAAGAATTTCACTCTGGACTTTCCTTCCTAAAGGTATCACTCTCAATAGTGTCGTCATTCCTGGCCAGTGTTTATTTGCCCATGACTTGTGATGCACATTCTAATGTATTGTTTGGCTTGATATCATGATAACAATTTTTACCAGAGAACAGCAGGCCTATGCAGGTCATGCATTATGGGCTCGAAAAGGCCGGAAAAAACTTCAACTTTTTTAACAAATCTAACTTAGGATGGAGTGGATCCTTGATGGCTACAGTTGTTTTATTTCTCTCAAATGTCACTCAAGGGGGCCAAATTCTCTTCCCTGAGTCAGAGGTGAGCTAGCCCATTCCATAGCCTTTTTCTGACATGTGCTTTATCTTTCTATTCATCTGATCCTGACCCTGTCTTTACTATGTAATCATACTGAACCCGTTGGCATCCCAAGAGTGCAAGCTGGTATGACTGTAGTAAAAGTGATAATAATCTCAAACCAATCAAAGGGAATGCAATTCTGTTTTTCTCTGTTGACCTTAGTGCATCTCCTGACAAAACTAGCTCACATGCTAGATGCCCTGTTCTTGAGGGTGAAATGTGGTCTGCAACTAAATCCTTCTATGCAAGACCAACTGGTGAGGAAATGATCTCATCCTCATTATATGGTGGGGATGAATGTACGGATGAGGATGATCATTGTCCCACCTGGGCCGCCATGGGAGAATGTCAAAGAAATCCTGTATTCATGATTGGCTCTCCTGATTACTATGGTACATGCAGAAAAAGCTGCAATGCGTGTTGACCAGAATTGGAGTTTTCACCTTCTGCTTATATAGATTCGTCATGCCCAAGAATTCCTGGATTCGCCTCCCTCTGTTTCTTTTTTTTCGCCCAAGGTTTTGAGAAGTACATGTGGAGTTATGCATGTTATATATCATATATCAATAAATTTTAAGCTGCACAGGAGCATAGAGTCAATGAAACTAACAAAGAATAGATGTTTTTCAAATGATGGGGTTTACTTTCAGTTTTTGATAAGCTTGTTGCATCTTCCTTTGGTGCAAGGCATACAATCCTAGAATTTCTTGTGTCATATGGCAATGTAAGTTCAAATTTTGGAAGCACACGCGGATGTTGAAACTGGATCTTTTGCAATTATGCTTTTCCGGGTATTACTAATACAATATAATGAGATTGTTTGTTTGTTTATTGGATCTTTCCGATTGTTTTTTATATAATTATTCTTGTGACTTTGGAGGATCCCATTGAGTTAGAAGAGAGACTGGTATCATTTAGTTTCATAATTTGTGTGTGTGTGTGTGTGTATGGGACTCGCGTGATTAGATTTTCTTATTAGTTTTTTAAATATATAATAGTAGGAATTTAGTTTTTTTAAGGAAAAACAGCTCTGAAGAAATTAATTATTGCCGGCTACGACAGAAAGAGGCAAAAGGAAATATGTCATAGTGCTTGTTTGACTTTTTATCAAAAAAGTACTTTTAGACTTAAATTAAATAGCTATAAAATGTTGAGATAGATTTTTAGATTAAATTATAATTTTATGAATTTAAAATTATGATTTTAGATAAATTTATAAAACTAGTTTTTAAGCGAGGAAAAATGTTTTTAAGTTGAATAATAATTATTTTATTTTTTTTTATTTATTATTTTATTTAATATTTTTTTTTAATAATTTATTTATAGAAAAATTATTTTAATAATAACTATTAAAATATTTATTTTTTTAAAAAACTATTTTCTATAATTACTTTTAAATTATTTTTTCCATACAATTTTTTTTATAAGTTAAATCAGACGAACTCATAATTAGAACTTGAACGCGTCAAAGAATCGAAGCTGCAATGAAAGAGTCCTAAACAAATACAGGATATAAAATTACTCTAACAAAGCTACGCTTATCTAATCACAACAATTAATATGTTCAAATCTCAATTAGTTCAAGCAAAAAAATCTAAATTAAAATTAGTTGATAGCTAATTGTTATAAAGAATATTAACATTCATATTCTTTATTGATTAATATTTAACCATCTTGTACAGGTTAATGTTTAAAAAATTAAATTTATAATGAATTATATATTTTTTAAAAAAATAAGAGCTAGATTCGTGAAATTGACGTTTATATTGATTGAATGCGTAAAGTATATCTGATTTACTATTTTATGAGATATGGTAATTTGATGTGAGTCATGTGCTATGAATCATTTTCATAAAGCAGTTTGAGTTACTATATAACCCATATTGGATTCTTTGTTATTTGCTTTTAACTTTTTCTGGGTACTTCAGGTCAAAGAAAAACCCATCCTTCACAATATATAACTTTGAAATGGATTTGATATGGATAAATATTATTTTATTATAATTTTAATTATGATATTTGGAGAGATAAATTGTGATATTTAGAGAGATATTTTAACTCTTAAGTAGTTATATTTATATTTTAAAATAATAGACAGTTTATCCTATTCGATATTAGTATCGTTTAAGAGAAATAGAAATTTTACTCTATATTTAGATTATAGGAGAGCTCAATATCTTTCTATAATTTTTTATAAAAAAAAGAAGTGAAAGAAAACGTGGCCAAGGAAGACTTTATTGTCGCCTGGCTTGAACTGACAAGTTCCATGGCCTTTTGGTTTCTTAGCTTGTTTGCAAGCTTTAGCCTGCATGGATAAAATATCACGATATTAGAATTTTGGAAGTGAGTATGTGACAGATGTAACCAATAAATTTCCGACCTGATCTATATCTTATCCTGAAAGATGCGTATATTATTTATATTTTTTAATTTAAATTAATACTTTGAGGGGGGAAATGGAAAGCTATTAAATATTTTTACATATCATCTTATATTTGGACCCCAAAACAAGCCTTCTAAAAAAAAAAAAAACTTCTAAAAGACCCAGAGAGACATGGGAAGCTTTAGATTCTCCGTGAACATGAGCATTTAATTGTTCACACACACACACACTTGTATATATTTATTATGACCCCTATGAATAAATTGCATATGGAATATCGCCTTTAATTTGGAAAATTGAACTGCTCATAGTCTTTGTATATATAATAAATCCCTCCACCAAGAGCATGACAAACCAATCAAGATAAACATGTTCCCTTGGATTTTAGATATCCTCCTAGCCCCCCTCACCTTCCTATTCATATTCATTATTGCAGCCACCTTAAAGAGCAGCCGCCGTAAACATGGGTGGAAACAACCGCCCGGTCCGCCGTGCTTCCCAGTGATCGGCCACCTCCACCTGCTTGGCAAACTCCCACATCGCTCCCTCCAAACCCTAGCCACAACATACGGACCCATCATGAGCCTAAGGCTTGGACATGTCCCAACCATAGTGCTGTCCTCGGCGGAAGCTGCCGAGCTCTTCATCAAGTCCAACGACACCGTGTTCGCCAACCGGCCTCTGGTCGAAGCCTTCGAGTACTTCTCCTATGAATTCAAAGGGTTGGTTTTCTCAGAGTACGGTCCTTACTGGCGTAGCATGAGAAGGCTGTGCAAGCTGAACCTTCTTAGCGCTTCAAAGGTAGAGTCCTTCGCTACTTTGAGGATGAAGGAGGTTGAAAAAATGGTGGAGGAGGTTGATTACGCTGCTGTGGCGGGTCAAATTATAAACCTTAGTGAAGTTGTCAATGATGTTCTGGAAGGTATGGTTTATAAGACGATATTGGGGTGTGATACTAATAAGGACTATGGACATGATTTGAAGGGGATTGTTCAAGAGGTTATGCATCTTTCTGGCGCTTTTAATCTTGCTGATTATGTTCCTTGGCTTGGAGTGTTTGATTTTCAGGTATGATTACTCGTAATCTATACGTACTGTGTTTATTGTTTTATATTGGAAACTTGCAATATGTATGAAGTGTTGGGAATTTACAGTTTTTGGGTAAACCTCAGGGATTGAGAAGACGATTCAAGAGAACTAGCAAAGAAATGGATGAAGTGTTGGAGGAGATATTGAAGGAGCACGAGCAAGCTTTCAGTTCCAAAGCACACCACAACGACTTCATCGACATACTACTCTTGCTGATGTACGAAAATGACGACGTTGATCGAACCAACATCAAGGCCATCGCAGTCGACATGATCGGAGCCGCCCTAGAGACCTCAGCCACTATCATCGTGTGGGCGCTATCGGAACTTCTGAGAAACCCCAGAGTCATGAAAATCCTCCAACGCGAGCTCGATGATGTAATTGGATCAGACAACCTTGTAGAAGAGAAAGTCATCGGGAAATTGAGCTACTTAGATATGGTGATTAAAGAGACCTTCAGATTGCACCCGGCAGGGTCCTTGCTACCTCGAGAGACACTCGAGGATGTCGAGGTTGGTGGTTATTACGTAAAGAAGAAGACGAGGATCATAGTGAACATGTGGGCGCTGGGGCGAGATCCTAAGGCTTGGCCGGAGAAGACGGAGGAGTTTTGGCCAGAGAGGTTTATGGAGACGGAGGTGGATTTCCGAGGACGAGATAGTCTAATGTTTATGCCGTTCGGGACTGGTCGGAGAGGGTGTCCGGGGATACAGTTGGGGCTGTGCAAGGTGAAGCTGGTGGTGGCTCAGTTGATCCATCGTTTCTGGTGGGAGCTTCCGTCGGGGATGACACCAGAAGATCTGGACTTGAAGGAGAAGTTTGGTCTCTCAATGCCGAAAGCTGAGCCCCTGCTCGCTGCACCAAGTTGTCGTTTTCGTAAAAAATCTTAGAAGAATGGATAGAAATTGGTTGATGTAAACTAAAATTAATTTTATAATCAATTTAAAAGTTGTGATTATGTTAATCTGCTTTGCTTTGTGGAACAGGTTTGAGCCAGACTTTGTAGTCACGTAGATTATATATATGCGTATAGATGTAATAGTCAATAGATACGCTTTGTTAAAACAGTATTATAAAATTGTCAATTTCTTATTTCATATCATCATCTCAAGTTCATTGTTTTGACTGACTCGGCAAGGCATTTGAATGGAGATTGCTTCAATGGATCAGGTCAAATCAAGAAAATTCTTCAATCCATTTCCTACTCGGACGTCATTCTCGATCTCTCCAAATGCAGATTATCTTCTTAATTATATAATAAGGTGTCTGATTGATTGATTTTCCCTCTCCTCGGCAACTTGCATCAGTTTTTGTTACCCTCTTTGTTCCTAATATATAACATTTTTTTCCTTAAAGTAATATTTTTTTACTTAATATCTATCATTTATTATATAATTTTTTTAACTAATTAATCAAACCCCTCTAGCTAACTCTTATTTAGGGTAATTTTGGACTTGGCTTCTCTTCTCTTTACAATTTTTTATTAAAATCTCAACAATCCAAATTTAATATTTTATCAAAATGAATGTTTTTATAATTTTATATAAAAAATATTGAAATACATTTATAATGTTAAAATTTTATCAGAATAGTTTATAACTGCAAACTATTGCTATGGAGTAGAATAAAGAGAGATTTGTTTTAGTTTTTTCATGGTAAAAAAGACAGAGAGATATTTTCTCACTGTATTACAAGGGGACCACTTGAATACCACACGAATAGATTTGGACGGTGTGACGTACACACTACTCGTCGACCCACATTAATAAAACGCACAGCTTCATTGGCGTATCAAGTAAGCATTTATTTCACAAGGAGCGTTACCGTGGAGACAGCAGAATCCGCCTTGTCCAGTTAGGCCCATAATTTGAAATCCCGAACGGCTACCTCTACTTCGTTTAATATATATATTTCCGATAACAAAATAAATTAAAAAACATCGAGAAAAGCAAGAACAGAACAAATCCCGCCCTCAATCTGTACATTCTAGAGCACGCTCTCTTCCTTCTTTTACTGTTTTACGCGGAACCAATCTTTTTCCAGGGTTCGAGTTTCTGTAAATCTTGATTGATTGAGGAAACCTAGTCTTCATTTCGATGGATTCGAGTCATGTGAAGAATTTCGATCGCTCCAAGGCTGACAGCGCAGGACCGAATCCAGGTCGAAAGGTTCGGGTCGTGGCAAAGGTCAGGGGCTTTGCATTTCCGGAGGTCGAGGCTCAGAGTGGGTCTTCGAGACCGGGGGACTGGATTTCGGTGAACAAGCCTCCCGGAGAGAGTTCAGAAGTCGCAATCTCCTTCAAGGACCATTCTTCCAGGTACTTCTTCTGTTAGCTTTGGGCAGTTGTTGAACTATAAAAACTTTTCCATCTTTTTGGGTACACGACGAACGTCGAAATTGAGATTTGTTGATGTATCTGGCCTTTGTTATTTTTTAATTGAGCAAGTTGTGTTAATTGGAATTTACAGTTTTTAACATATTACTTGTTCAGTAATACAACCTCTTTTCACCTGTTTGGGTTATGGGTTGAAATTGAGATTTGGTGTTTAACTTTAGGTTTATTAGTTTTACATCGTGCAATTCATGAAAATTGGAACTACAGATTTTAATATTACCCATTCCGTTCTTTAATTATTCATTCAGTTGTATAATTCCTTTTTATTGGTTTGGGCACTGGATGAACGTTGATATTGTACTTTGAAGTTGTGTTAATTGGAATTTACAGTTTTTAATATATTACTTGTTCAGTAATACAACCTCTTTTCACCTGTTTGGGTTATGGGTTGAAATTGAGATTTGGTGTTTAACTTTAGGTTTATTAGTTTTACATCGTGCAATTCATGAAAATTGGAACTACAGGTTTTAATATTACCCATTCCGTTCTTTAATTATTCATTCAGTTGTACAATTCCTTTTTATTGGTTTGGGCACTGGATGAACGTTGATATTGTACTTTGAAGCTTTGGGGTTTATTAATTTTGTTATGTGCAATTTGTGAGAATTGGAACCGAAGCGTGTAAATTAGAGAAACGGGCGAAACTTGGGCTATCTTATTTTTGTTGCCTCATTCTTTTTCAGGAACAGAGACCACTGTTATGGGTATGGATTATTTTATTTTAGGACAAAAGATTCGTTTTGCACTAAATGTTTAATAAAATGCGAATCATATTAGCAACAGCTTACATCTTATGTCCAGCAATACTCAATAAACTTTCATCATCCACCACCTCCATGTTACAATAAGGGGGTTGAAAGTGGATCAAAGGGGCAGAATATGTCGAAGTTTCTATGAGCTAATCTAGCTAATTGATGTCCACTTTGGTTAGCCTAACATAGTAGATTTTTAATAATTACTCTGCGACCAATTATTTTTTTGGCTGTGAATGAATTTTGGCATAACAACGCGCTCCATCTAATTGAAAAAGTCCATGCCATCTAGCTGTAGGCAAGCCATTCCGTCTCAGTCATTGTTTTGAATATGTTTGGTCATTCCGTGAGCTCTTAACAAACAATAATCTCTTACTAGCTAATCTTTATTTATGGATGCAGTCGTAAAGATTCTTACTGGGTGGACTATTGTTATGGGGGCAATGAAGAAAATGAAATGATCTATTCAAGAGACGTGAAGCCTCTTATATCTGCAGTTTTTGAAGGTCATAACAGCTCTATTATTGCGTATGGAGCAAGAGGCAGTGGAAAGACTCATGTGATTCAGGTTTGATCCTAGACCTTTTCCTGAACTAATCATGATCGTTAGTTTCTGTTAAATTCTTTTGTGTATCTGTGTGTATTAAGGAACAATTTACCATTAATCAACAATCCTTTGCTTTTCAAGGGTTCTGCTAAGATACCTGGTTTGTCAGTGCTTGCTGTGGCTGAGTTTCTTTCACTGGCTGAACAAAATCGCAAATCTATTGCTATATCAATGTATGAGGTTGATTATCAGGAGCATGCTGTTGATTTATTAAATCCAGAACAGCCAGCCATTTTAGTTCTTGAAGACCGAGGCCATATTCAGTTTAAAGGGCTTTCTCAGGTAATTATCTGGTAACTGGTACTTGCTAGTTCCTCAAACACTAAAGAAAGAAGACTTAAAAATGGCACTGTAAAAGTAATGTAGGAGAGTTTGTTACGTTTATGTTTTGCAGATTCGTGTGAAATCTATTTCAGAGTTTCAGAAAGCATACTTCACTGCTTGTGCTCCTCGAAAAGCAGCCATGAAAAAGGGAAATGACCATGCTCGTAGGACCCATGTGGGATTAATAGTTCATGTCTTTTCTGAAGCTAAAGCCACAGAAACTGGTTCTGTGGGCAAAATGAATTTTGTTGACTTGGCAGGTTATAATCTTTTATATATGATATTACTTTTTTCTTGGCTATGATTATATGTTAAAAGTTGACCCCCCTTGCTCCGCACTACTCTTATCAGGTTATGAAGATGCCAGGAATAAGAGTTGTGACAGCTATTGTCTAGCTGAAACTAATAAACTTAATAAGTCCATATATGCTTTATTAAATGTCTGTCACGCTTTGAGCACCAATGAAAGTCGTGTCCCCTATCGCGAGAGCAAACTTACCCGCATGTTACAGGACTCTTTGAGAGGGACTAGCCGAATTTTGATGGTTGTCTGCATGGTAATTTTCATGATCATTCATTTTTGTGTTTTTTTTATAATCTCCGATTCTTAGCTATTTTCATTCTTTTCAAATACTAATTTAGTTTTGGTGTTGGTCCTTATCTATATTGTAAATATAGAACCCATCTGTCTGCATAGTAATTTTCATGATCATTCATTTTTGTGTTTTTTTTTATAATCTCCGATTCTTAGTTATTTTCATTCTTTTCAAAAACTAATTTAGTTTTGGTGTTGGTCCTTATCTATTTTGTAAATATAGAACCCATCTTTTTGCCAAGACACTATCTACATGTTAAGCTTAGCATCCCGGTCACGTCAAGTGATGCATCGAGTGACTGTAGACGCCACAAAGAAAAGTGAAAGCTGTTCTGCAAGGCAGATGATACGTACATCTCATAAGAGTAACCTGCCCAAGAGTGTGTCTTCTACGGCAAAAAACTTAACTAGCTCTCGATCACATATCCGTGAAAAGAAAGTTGATGTGATAAAATCTGCAACTAAAGGAAGGTTTGTGGCTAAGTTTCATGCACATTATTTGGCTAAAATCTAAGTTGTTACTCTTGATATGCTTGTCTGGAAATTAATTTTTTCCCTGGTAATTGAAGGAAATTATTTGATGAGGCAAGTCATTCTGCTAAAGCTGAGAAGGTATCTTTTACTCTCCTTTCCCCTCTAAGGGTATGATAATCTTAAATTTCCAAATGCTTGCTATAGAGATGGGCATACTGGCACAGCACTGCAGCTGCATCGTCATCTCATTTCTATCCCATCATTGCTACTGCTAAAGCAACCATAAGAAGTAAAATCGAGAGAGGGAAAGGAGAAATATATAATATGTAAAAGGAAAATTGATGAAATGTCCCTAATCTCGAGGATTAAAAAAAAGTACTATGGTCTAGTCTTGTGCTTAAACTTGGGAACCATGTTTCATATAGAAGGTTACATCATCAACTATGGTTATCTTCATTTGATAGATGAAGAAAAGAAATACAGTAATCAGTTTTATCTGTGCACAAGACTCATGTTCAAGGAAGGAAATTTGCCGGTGCATTTCAATTTAAAGGATTATTTTCTGTTTCTTTTCTACTTTTGTGGTATGGGAATTAGTCTAGTAGATACAACTACTAAATAAACATGCATAACTCTGTTTCATTAAATCTTGATGGATTTTAATGCAGACAAGGTAAAAAAAATCTTTTTAAATGATAAATAAGGACTTTATTTGTCAAGAAATATGTATAATATATGATTGTTGATGATTTGGGACTTTGTAAATGGTGTTGTTCTACTGTGTAAAACTATTTTCTTTTGTGCAGGAAAAATCCATTGTGCCTGTTACTGAAGCATTATTGCCTTCATCAATGGTAATATATCAGTGTCTTGGCTTGATATGTTCTAGTTGATATATGACGTTATATGTCGATAAGGAAGTGTTTATTGTGGGAACTTGGTACTATAGGATACTAAATCTTACGTTAAGTAGTATATGATGTTTAATAGGATATTTAAGTGTGTTAGTTAGTAGGATTCCCTATCAATCTTAAATACCCATCAATAGATATAATAGACATGCTGTTGGCGATTTTAAAGAGGGCTACCTATGGTCGAGTGAAGTGCTTGGCTGCTGTAGGGAAGTTGGCTTTCCATGGAGGCTAATTGATTGAGACTTTGGTAGTATGAGATATTAGTCCCACATTGAGTAGTATGGGACACTCAATATGGTATTTAAGTAGGTTAGTTCTTCCACCTCAATAATTAATTTTTGTGGTACTAGGATGCTGGTTTTCCATGGGGCCAATTAATGGAGTAATCTTGGTAGGGTTCTTCATCCCACTTAGGTACCCATTACTTTCATACAGATAATTCATATACAATTGCTGGATATCACATGAAATTTAGATCCATAGAGGAAAATAATATTGACTAATCTCTACTAATCTAGTTTTGATCCAAGCATTCTTCTTTGCAAAGTTTAAGAAAATTGATGAGAATATTGTATGCAGGATGACTCAGTTTCAGATGCTAGGCATCCAGTAGAACTCATGATAGAAAATGTAATTAACTAATCTCCTAGAATCTAAATTTGTTCCAGACATTCTTCTGATCAGAACATTTACAAAGTTTATTCAAGCACCTGTTCATTCTGGAAATTGATAACAATATTCTATGCAGGATGACTCAGTTTTAGATGCTAGGTATGAAGCAGAACTCATGGTGAAAAAGGTATAGAACTAACGCTATGGTTTATGGAACCTTCTTCAATAGTCCCTCATCAAAACAAACCATCAAGACTATTGACAAGGAAAATTTATATAGCTTAATTGATGTAAGATTATGCGTTTTGCTTTATTTTGATATGGAAAACAAGGCATAACCCTCGTGTTTTTATAGGCTGTCCCTGAGAAAATTGTGGATCATGGAGAGGAGCATACTCCTAATTCTGTCAAGTATAAGAAAGCATTGTCCACGGACTCTATAATACAAGAAGGTAGGCAGAGCTCAATGAACGACTAGCTTAACAAAACATGCTGATCGTAACCGCCAATTCCCATGGATTTTTCATCATTACAGGTCATTATATGGATAAGGAAAACGACAGTTTCATTGCTAATAGAGATGAATCACCACCAATTAGTGCTCAACTACGTGAACTATCAAACAATTTGAAGCTTCTCTTATCAACCCCAAGAAGCGTGAAATTACCAGAACAGGACTGCATCATATCACTTGACAATCAGGTCTCTTCTACACATATTTTGGAACCAAAAACTCCTGTCACAGAACAAACTATGGGTGCTATTGATAGATGGAATGTCATGAATGCCAAAAGTCCTTGGGAAACATACAGTGCGCGCAGTTCAGGAATGAAGGTTTGATCATCGAACCATTATACCGATTGATCTCTTTCTCAATTGCTTAATTTGATATTTAAACATTCTTTTTCGAATCATGCCCTTATTGGGCGATATTTAAACATTCTAACTCTTGAATTTTGCTTTATTGTAGAACTCTCTTGTTCAAGATTATCTTAGTTTCTTAAACACTGCTAACAAGTAAGTTAACAAGAATTTATTCAATGCTTGAACGTACTTTTCTTTGTTTTTGAGGTGCTAATTAAATAGCCATTATTTTATATCTCTCGTGACTTAACTTAGATATTCCTTTTTTATTGTGTCAAAATTAATAGGGAAGAATTAAAAAGATTAAAGGTCAGGAATGCTTCCCCTTTTTATTGTTAAGATGAATTTTCCTAATACGTCATAAACTGACTCTTCTTCTTCCTTACAGGGGATTGGTGAGAAAAGAGCAACCTACATACTTGAGCTTCGCGATGAATCTCCTGAACCTTTCAAGAGTGTAAGTCTCTTGAATTAGTTTATTGT
Source organism: Leucaena leucocephala (assembly GCA_037074615.1). NCBI lineage: Eukaryota > Viridiplantae > Streptophyta > Magnoliopsida > Fabales > Fabaceae > Leucaena > Leucaena leucocephala. Next base: position 17,058,837 of record CM073562.1, read on the forward strand.
TGGGAGAAACTCTACACGCTTATTTTCATTGCTAATAATAATTTCTTGGCGGTGAAATTGATATAAAAGTGACATAATTTTGAGATTGTGAACTAACCTTTTCTTTTAACAGCTTGATGATTTACAGGACATTGGACTTTCAGCAAAGCAGGTGTCTTTCTTCTCTTGAAATACTTATTTATCATGTATTGCAAAGTCTGTCTTTATTTAAATAACAAATTCCTGATAATCACCATTTCCCATTTTGAGATTCTCCAGTTGCTTTTTGGTTGAATAATAAGAAGAAAATTCAAGCGGAAATTGATATTGATATCTAAATGTTGGTATGTCCGTTCTTTCCCAGATTAAGGGGATGATGAAAAAGGAAGTTGGAGAACTCTTCAACTACTAGCCAGGAAAGCCATCGGGGGTTATTAATTTTCCTATAATCATTATATATGTATCAATCATCATCATCTTTGTGATGGTTACTTGTTTCTATTAGATTTGTACTGGCAACCTTAAGTTGCCCTTGTGTGAAATTTAACTTTGAATGATGCTCAACAACAATTCTTTATCCTTAAAAAGTAATTTGCAAATGTCAGCTGATATGTTTTTATAAATGAAAGGATTTCATACACAAAAATACTGGTACTGACTAGATTTTAGATACCATGAGAAAATTTTTCAAATAGGAGATATTCATAGACCATTTCTCCTATTTTCGATTATGAGAAAAATTTTAGTCACTTTGGTCAGTTGGTACATTCATAAGGGTAGTGGAGGGGTGGAGGGCTCGATCTCACAGGAACTCAAAAAAAAAAAGAAAGAAAACTAATATTTCTCTAATACAATACATGTGCGATGCATGGGGCTAATAAATTTAAATATTATTGAATATAATTTAAAATTATCAGATTCCAATAGAGCTCACTGCTCACTTTTGTCTTATTCTATAAAACAATTTTACAGAATAAAATAATCTTAAAATAAGTATATTAAAAATAATGAGAGGTAATGGAAAAGCAGTTACATTCTAGAGAGATAACGGGAAGCTAATACCTGAATTTTCATAGTACTGAATTATGAGATAAGGGGAATAAAATAAATGTGCAAAGCAAAAACAATTTAAACTACGTTCCTGGTACCCTAAATCTATGTTTTAAAGAGTTTCTGCCTAAATTTTAATTTATTTTTTTTTAAATAAAATCTTATTTATTTAAAATAGCTTATAAATTAAACTATAATTTTAAATAAATTTTTAATATTAGTTTTTAAAATAATAATAAAAATTATAAATTATAAATTATTATTATTTTTTATATATTTTTTCTTTTCCCTTTTCTCTTTTCTCTCCCATGTCTATATGCCATTGTTGTCTTCTCTCTACCGCCATTTCTACCCTCATAATTATTGGGAGGGAGGAGCATCATTGTGGCTAGTCATTGTTACTAGAAGAGGAAACAAATGTCACTAGTTCATACCCAAAATAAAGAGAGAGAAAAGGTCTGTCGTATCTGGTAATCCGTCACATCTCGCCATCTTGTATGCTTCTCATTGTGACTAGTGGTCTATTATATCTTGTCTCACATCTCGCTGTCTTCTGTACTTTCCCTTGTAGCTGGTTAAAAGAAAAGAGTAGATAAATAGAAAAAATAAAATTTATGGTAATAATTTTTTTTATTTCATATTTTTTTTAATAATTTATTAATTATAAAAGCTATTTTCTTTATTTATGCTACTAAATCACTGAACTGAGGTTTAGTAGTGCTTATCACTCAGGACGGCCAGACTCCAGTCGTCGGTTTACTGGAATATTTTCTGAAGAGCTTAGTGCAAGTGTCGACTACACGCGAGCATTCCCTTCCTCGGCAGCGCTTTCTCAAGAAAAAGGAAATAACTAAGAATTTGAATCTTCGTTCGGACTACACGCCAGTCATTTTCACCAAGAGCTTGTTGCGAAATGGGGCGCATGGGGGAAGTACTTTGGAATGATTTGATTGGGATGCTAGTGACTTAGTGAGTTAATGAGCACTGTTTGCATGGTTCTATCGACGCTTTTCTTGCCCGTTCTGAATCGAATTCATAATCTATAATATAAAGAAGACCCGTAGAAGACTCCAGGCCACCGAAGCTAACAAAAGGCTAAGGATAGCCATTTAGTTGTTTGTTCTTATGTCGACTAAAGCTAGCTGCGCCACAGCTTGAATCTCCCTAGAAATCCCCACTCGTAGCCCTTAGGTTTGACTTTGGTGTGTTAAGCATATTCGATTGGCTTCTTCACCGGGTTAAGCGACGGGAGTTTTAGGCTTGGACTTATTTTTTAGAATTATTTTTTTAATAAAATTTTATGTAAAAATTATTTTTTAAAATTTATCTAAAAATATTTTTTTATAATTTTTTTAAAAATTTATCCAAAAAACCCTATATATATATATATATATGAAGAATAAAGAGGGATAATGAGGTAGTTGTCAAATATACTGGGATATTTATTAAATATAAAAAAGGATAAATTAAGTAAAATAATTTTTAAATAGGTAAATTAGGAACATGTGGAACAGGAAAAGGGCAAAAATTAAACAAAATATTTGTAAAAAAAGGAAAATCAGAAATATGGGATTAAGATCGCTGTGATGTGGTACTTGCTTTCAGCCTTACTTTTATACATATGTGCATGTCTGGGTACCCTTCTAAAAGTAGGCTCCAAATCTATAGTTTGAAGATATAGTACCCAAACATATAAAAATTGTTAATAAAAATTAATATAGATAAAAAATAATTAATTTATATTATAAATTCAATTCTAATTATTATTAAGACTTTTTAATTTGTAATTTTATAAGTTTTTATAAATATTTTTTAAATTTTATGATTATATTTTAATTTTAATAAAAATATATATCAAATCTATTTAAATTTATTTATTTATACAAAAAAAATCTCAAAAAGTACTTTTTAGGACAAGACCATGGAATTTTTTTTTTTACAAAAGTGAACTTTGGTCACTTTTGGAGGCACAAAATAGGGGCGGCCGGGTAATTATCATGTCATAATTTTTTTACCCAAAATACCCTCTACAATTGTGTAGAATTTTCATTTTTCTAGACATACGTTTTTTTCATAATTTTTAAGTATATATTTAATCTTATATTATATAAAAATATAAATGCTTATTAATTATCACTTAATTATATAAATAATAAATTTTTGTTATATATATTATTTAATTGTGTATTATTTTAAACAAAAAATGTACATTCTAAAATTTATCCCTATAAAATTATCATACTAATTATGTCATTTTTAATAATTTAAGCAAAAAGTCATTATAATAATGGTCATATATATATATTATTTATTATTTTAATATTAAATAGAAAATATAAATTTACAATTATATTACATTTATATAATTATTATTTTATATCATACTCTTTTTAATAATTTATTTATCTCAAAAATTATTCTAATAACAATTATCTAAATACTTCAAAATCACTTTTTTAAAATCACTTTATAATTAATTTTATCTAAAAACTATTTTTTAGAATCTAAACTAAATACATCCACATATATATAGATATAGATAATAGATTACAAAATATTTAAATTATTTTTATTTACAATAAAAAATTACTAATTTACAATCAATTTTTACTTATCTTTTGAGGAAGAAATCCATGTTAAAGGGGTGACCCTGACAGGAGAATACACCCTGAAACATTAGCAGCGAAGATTATTTATTTTTCTCTTTTTTTATATTTCTTTGATTTCCAATTATTTACCTATTTTCTTAAAATCCACTTATTTTCGTGATTCATAGCATACTTAAATAAAATAAAAAAAATTAGAAATTGTCAAATTAAATTAAAATTAAAAGTATACCTACAAAAATACGTTTTTCCCACCAAATTCTTTGACAAGTTAGTCACGCATGACGTGAGCGCGGGGCTGAGCTTTCGCGCTCATGAACCCCTATACTCCAGAGGGGAGAGAGGCTTCTTCCTCTTCGCATTGGCCAGCCTTCTATTTTGTTGCAACTCATCTCTAAGTTCCCCCGTTTTCGTTTACATTTATATAGACTGCTCTTTCTTTTCTTCCCGAACCTTCTCGGCTGATCACTCTTGCTCGCATTTTCTCGTCCATTTTCCTTCCATCCGAACATTCTAAATCTCGTTGCCGCCGCTCGTGATTCCCTCAGCGTCGGAGAATCTCCTCTGCCTGGAGGAGATCTTTTTCTCATCTTTCCGTTTTGGTGCGTGATCTACTATCACACTTCTTAGTTTCTCAAGAGTATTTGCCTATTGGATATCGTTGTCGATTGCCGATCTTGTTTTTCGGATTCCATTGTTTTTGGTTTGTTTTTAATCATGTTTTCCTACTTATTAAACTTTTACTATAGTTGAGGAGGGAAGAGAAGCGTGTATATGCGATGTTCGTTTTTAATTCCCTTTTTTGGATGGGGAGGGAATTGTGAAAGATTGTGTTTACTGTGTTCGATACTTGTGTCATTACTTATTATGGTCAGCTGGATTCTATTGGCAAGAATTTAATGAGAAGAATCATTTGGGCATACTATTCTTTTGTGATATATAGATTGGCGTCTATATGTTTAATTGTATTTTCTAGATCTAAAATTACAATTTTGCCAGAATTTCACAAAGCCAAGTCTGCAGGGTTCGATACTTAAAATGCATGAACGATTCAGTTTTTGTTTCCTTTTCCTTTGTGATGCCATCTGAGTTTATGTACCGAGATAGCTTGGAGATCCGTGCTATCTGCCGTGGTCTTTAGTTTTTAGGTCTACATCAAAGGGAAGCGAGTAAGAGAGGGCGACTTGCATTGTCCTGTTTCCTTATTTCTGTAAGATCACAGGGGTTATTTTTTTATTCTGGCATTTGTCTAGCTGTTTATGGCATGTTATCCTTGTTTGCTCTACCGTGTCTATACCTCACTTGATCACTTGTATTTTGATTTATCAAATATGAAAATTTTCATATATATTAATCTTTGTTTTTTGTTCTCTTTGTGTGTCTCTGTATTATATTTAGCAGCAGTCTCGTTTTTATATGTTCTGTTTCATACTACGCGCAGTGGAATCTTGTGGAGGTGCTTGGATTAGCTCTGGTGCAGGTAGATGCCTGTTGAAAAACACAAGGGTTTTGGTACCACAGATGTCATGAAAGCAGAGGATGGAAATGACTCCATAGATACCATAATCAGAAAGGCAATTGTCAGAGAACCTTTTCTTTCTTTTCCAAGGGATAGTGACAGTCCAGTCCAGTGGATAAAACTACTTCACGCGTTAGATCAGCAAGGTATTGGTTAATACTATCTTGCAGGTTCAAAAAATAATCATTTTTGGAGGTCACAATGTTAAAAGCGTCCAAATGAGCTTAATTTGCATGCATTTAATGTACATTGCATCAAGGAATGTGTCAACCTTGTCCATGTAATGTTTTTGCTACAAAGTGCAGCGGTTTTTACTCTTGAGGCTATCCCCATCTTTGCACTTGCTTCTTCCAGGCTGGCATAGAGTGACATGTAAAATGCATCATAATTAGTTCTGGCCCTGTACTGGTGCATTTATTTCTAAGTTTACATATTCTGATTTTACTGCTCACTTATTTGACAGAACTGCCAGGCTGGCCTTTGCTCTCTCATCTGAAGGTTCAATTGCAGAAGTGTGAAAAGTGTTCCCGAGAATTCTACTCTTCAATTAATTACAGAAGACATATACGTGTTCACCATCGGTTGAAAAATATTGATCAGGTTTCCTTTATATGTTATGAATACAATCAGGAATCTACATATAATTAGTCCAATTTTGTTATTTTTGTTGGTTTTATATATTCTTTCAAGTTAACTAGTTGACGGAACAGCGAATTTCTGATCCTTATTTTTGTGTTGTTTGCATATTGTAGGATTCCACAAAAAATAGAGATCTGTTAGGAGCATATTGGGATAAGGTAATGTTTTTTAATCCCTGCGATGTTTCCTTTAATGGTAAAGAACTTGTTTTGAGGAGCTTATATATATATATATATATATATATATATATAATTTGTGTAGCTATCTGTAGAAGAGGCAAAAGAAGTTGTATCATTCAAGAATGTGATGCTGGAAGCACTATATTTGTGCTCTTAAAGTAATACTTGTAAGATGAAGTTATTTAAATGAGTCAACCTGCATGGGAAACTGCTGATATGTCAAATATATGGAGTGAAAATGAATCTCATTTCTATGTTGAAACAGTACATTACTGCGCATACTTTTTTCTGCACCCTATGTTTATGTTATTGTTTTGTTCGCTGTATTTGTTTACAGTTCTTTCTAATTGCTATATTGGATAAAAACTGTTCTTGTTTTTTTGGAGGCCGTAGCTTCCTTTCAATTGTGAAAGTGAATTCTAAAACGCCTGTCCACCATTTGCCCTCTCTAGAAATATTCTTAATCATATATTTTTTTCATTAAGAAATTTCTTGAAGAGGTAAATATGTCAACACTAGTAAATGAATAAGAGCTCCAGACGCAGATATACAGTATTTTGATGGCAAAAAATATGATAGATATGTATCATATCGCTTTTAGTTTCTCTATTTAACTGTTCTCCTTTTCCGATTTCTTTAGTTTTTGCATCTTGCTTTTTCTTATTGACAATGCTTTCTAGGAAGTTCCAGGGTCTTCTATTTTAAAATCGCTGACTACTCTGGTTTGGAAACAAGGATTTTCTTCACTTCCACAGAATTATCTGAAGTCTGGTTCTGCCCTTTTGGTATGAAGCATTATATTCTCATTTATCAAATATTTTTTTAAACTAGTGTGGGTCCAGTACATTGTACACAATTTGTGAAAAGACTCACTCTTTTCATAGTTTATGTGGCTTATTAGAGTTTTATATCATATATAAATTACACTTTATGCTCTAAGAATATGAACTTGGTGGATGAGGACTCTTGCACAGAGTCAGAACTCTCTCACACTATGGCAGCCCCTCCTTTTAATTTATAATGATATGACAATATAGATTGCCTCAAATATTAACTCCTAAAGATAATGATAAATGATAATTAAGACTCTTGAATGTTTAATACATATTTACGCACATGTGCACACACATATACATCTAGCAATAATAACAACAAATCTTATCGCATTGGATGGGGTCAGCAAGTCATTTCTAGCACACTATTCATATATATTATCTAATTTTAACTTCTTTGCTCATTAATGTTTTATAATTGAATGTTGGCAGGATATTGTTCAAGCTAGATCTTCCATTGTTTCTATATCTTCCAAGGAGTTGTTTTGTATCCTTGATGGTGCCAGCTAAAAAACATTTTTATGTGGGGCAGCAGTGTCAATGCAAAAATATATTTTTGATGGAGAACCGGGAAAGATTGGCCTTGAACCAAAAAACCTAGTTGCTTGTACTAGTTTCTTGCTAGAACAGAAAATGGTAATTTTTTATCTCTTTGTTTACATATAACTTCTCTCTTTTTCCTCACTCTCACTCACCTATGGGCTGCTTAATGGAAGGCCTTAGAGCGTCAACCAAGTGTCCATCTCTGATGTGCATGAGATTTAGATTATTCTTGAATAATTAATGGATTGTTCATAATTGATATTGGATAAGTATTTTTTTTGTAATATTTGCTTTCAGCTGTTGCTAGAAATCACCCCACCCAGCTGTCAGTGCAGGATGGGGATTTAATGAAGCATTTATGATTGAAAAGACATAAATTTTCTCAATCTCAGCCCATGACTGCAATTAATTTACTCTATGAAGTTTCTAAATTTTTCAAGTTACTATTATGATTGAATATGAATTTCCTTTCACTTAGGTAAAGGCATGGCTTGCTGACAAGGAAGCTGAAGCATTAAGATGCCAGAAACTGCTAGTGGAGGAGGAAGAAGCTGCTCAGAAAAGGTACCTGAAGAATCTTAAGTTTTTAACAAGTTCTCACTTTTGATTTTCACCTGCTGAGAGATTTGTTTATTTACCAAATATATTATAACAGGAGATGAATAAAGAAGTGTATTTTTTAAAAACTTTTTCATTTATGTACTGATAGGGTACTTTGTTTAATTATGTACTCTATGGTTTATAGGCAAGCTGAGGTTTTGGAGAGGAAACGTAAGAAAAAACTTAGGCAAAAAGAACAAAGGGCAAGGGGGCAGAAGCTTGAGGATGAGCCAGAAATGAAAAAGAATGGCAGCAGTAGAGCAGCTGACAGTTCATTAGTAGAAGTATTTTCAGATATATGTGATTTTGGAGAACATAGTCCAGATACATTATCAAGCCATGGTCATTCACTACATGTGCCCTTCCATTGCAATGACACTAATGAAGGTGTGGATGGGGTTTCTGTGTCAATGTATGGTTGTCGAACTGATATGCACATTGAGCAAGAGACATCCCAAGGACACGTTTCTCAACAAGTGGTTTCTCAATCAAAATCACAATGTGCTTTAGCTAATGGTTTTCAAGCAAATCATAACTCTCAAATTTCCAAGCTTGGAGTTATTCAAAAGTATGTGAGCGACTGCGATCAAAAGGCTGCTCCCATGTTTAATGGTAACAAAGTATGGAGCCGAAAGCCTGAGCAAAAAATTATTGGGGTACATTCAAAAGCCAGACTAGAGAAAGAACCAGATGAGGGTAAAAACCATGAAGTTTTAATAGGGTCTATATCTGTTACTCTTGGAAATTACAGCCAATCAGAGGAGACTCTATTGGCATCTGGAAAGGACTCCGTGGTTGGCAATTTGACCAAGCATAGTAATGCTCAAGAGAAGCCAGTTAAACCTGATTCTATACAGATCGGTAACAAACGGTTAATAGTTAAGTTTGTTAAGCTTTGGAAGCCAATTACTCATCATGGAACTAAATATTCATTACCACTTCACCGTGCTAGCCCAGAAGCTAATGCAATAGATGAAAAAAACGATGATCAAAATTTGTCGGACCAAAATTCTTTAAGGCTGTGTGATTTATATAGTAGTGATAGCAGTTATGGAAATAATTCCTCCCATCTAGAGGGCCAAGTGGGTTCAGGAAACTTGCAGTTTTCCAGCGAAGCTGCTAAAGCTTTTCTTGTAGAAAGTAAGTTTTGTTATTTACACATTTTTCTATGTTATTCTATTCCATTGACACACTAACCAAATAATTGGTCTAGTCTTCACATTCTTTGATGTAATTAAGTGTAGTTGTCATGCAGGATGGAAAAAAGCTATCTCGTCAAACCATGTGAAATTGGTTTTTTCACTTGATTTTGAACCTCCTAGGTGCATGGAGGCACAAGACTGTGAACCAGCTATATGTCAATCTTCGAATATTGACAAATGCTGTATTTATGCAATTGCAGAGACTCAATTGCCTGCAACCTCATCTAAATCCAAAATTAGAATTGTAAAGGTCAAGTACATTCCCAAACAAAGGACAGCTACTTAATAGGCAGGAAGAAGGAAGAAATTATATTAGTTTACTATATAGATAAAGATTTGGAGTTTTATTTCTCACCATTAATTTCCTTGCAGAGGTTCTAGTTTTACTGATGGTCTTCTGTCAGAAAATTAAAGGTAAGTTTTGATGGGAAGTCTTTTTACATTCCACCCTTTCCACTTCAGAAGATAGCAATATGGTGGTATAGGAGATTGTGCACTCATTCTCTCCTTGAGGTAATGCTTTTATAGCATAGGAGATTAAGAAGGTAAACTCTTTTTACTTTGCCATGTTATTACCATTTTTTTGTGTAATAAATCTGTCCAGTTATTAGGGTTTTTTTTTGTTTTAATTGAAGCTTGCCCGTTTTGACATAATTATCAAAATTTAATTTATCCTTCCACTTTTGGTACAATCATCTAAATTCATGTAATAACCATATAAATTTATGCTTCTATTTATGCATATTATTACCACCGTTCTTAAAAGTTTTCATAGTAATAAATGTAAATAATCTAATGTTTAATAACAAGGTATTATTCTTTACTTTTTGTACTTTTAGGTCAGGTGTTGTATATGTAGCTTATGGTTGAAGTGATTGTTTAGTAGTTTTAAACTAGTTTAACGTGTTTCCAGTAACCGTGTGTTTGGTCACAATTTAAATATGAATGGCCATTTTTTTGTACCAAAAAAATGTAGGTAGTACTATTTTTTATTTTTTATTAAAGTTAGAGTATAGTTTTAAAATTTAGATAGCTATTTATAAAAAATTTATAAAATTGTCTAATAATTTTTTTATAATATCAGCGAGAATGGCCATTTATTAGCTTAAGTATTAATCTAACATGGGGTTATCTACAAAACTACATCTTCAAATTTGGGGGTGGGGGGTGTAAAAGTAAAATACGTAAATACTCATTCCTTGGCGCTCTACAGGAACACTTTCTCGGCCAACATTATAGATGAGTGGTGGAGTGATTAGGGAAACAAACACCCCCCCCTCCCATAAAAAAAACAACAACCCACATTTTTATATCAATTGAAATGAAAACAGAATGTTACAATTTAGGACATTACCTATAGGCTTCTAAATATAAATTGTTTAATTAATTGGTAGAATTCAAAAAGTGGATAAATTAATTATATATAATTAATATATTGAAAATATATGACATTTTTCAACATTAATTTTAACATCTAATGATTAAAAATTAATGAGCAAAGATAAAAATGACCCATTAAAAGGTATTATGGAAAAGAAAAATTAAATAAACAACAGTTCAAAGCAAGATCTAATCTGAAAGGCATGGATTGATTTTACCAAAATTTAAATTATTTAATAAATTTCTTGGTCACTGTAAAATGACATTTTTTTTGGAATATGAGGGAGTATATTTTAAGGATTAACGGATCGAATGTATATCTGTAGTTGAGATGAGCCCGATGATACCCGACAAAATATCAAAACCCTAGACACGTAGAAGTCATGTAAGACGACAAATGTCATAACGAAACCTTCCAAGTTCCCATACATCCGACCTAGGACTCGTGTCATATTTTGGTCGCACCACGTAGTCCCTCTCATTCGCCACAAATAACCTTTAACATTATCTCCCTCCCCACCCCCTTTCAATTTTTTCTCTGCCTCACTCCTTAACTTTTCTGTTACTCTCCTCAATTTTCCATTATTCTTATAATCTTTTATAGCAAGAGTTTCTTCAACGCGGCTTTCTCGTTTCAGAATCATAGAAAACCCTAGTTCCCTCAATAACCCTTGATCGTAGTATCAATTTTCTCGGCATCTTCGGGAAAAAAATGTCAGGTGGGGTTGGTCCAATTGGGTCCGATATCACCGTCCCAAAAGGGCAAGAAGTTATACACAAAGAACAACAAGACCCTAATCAGAATTCCCTCAAACTCAAAACCCCCAAGATCATCAACCCAACTTTCCTCTCTTTCCCTCAACTCAATTCCCTAGCAGTCATAGTAATCTTAGCCTCAAGTGGAATGGTAAGCCTTGAGGATTTTTCCTTCGTCATCTTCTCCTTCATGTACCTCTTCTTCTTCTCCAAAATAGCCTTCCCTTTAAAACCCAACTGCACTTACCCTCCAGTCTTCGACCCTAAGAACAAGCTTCTTCGTCTTTATGTCAACATAGGGGCAATTGTAGGACTCTATGCCCCAATAGCCTACATATTGCAGGGCACTTGTGAGGGTGACAAGGAAGGAATAAAGGCAGCTTCACCTCATTTGTTTCTTCTGGCAAGTCAGATTTTCATGGAAGGGATAGTTTTCACAGGGAAATTCTCACCTCCAAGTAGGGCTTTTGTGCCTGTATTCTATAACTCAAGGAGGATATTCACCATTGTGGATTGGCTCAGGACTGAGATCTACAAAGTTGAAGCACAGCACAGTGGGTCCGATATGAGAGTGATGGCGGGTAGGGTTCTTGCTGTGGCGAATATGGCGTTCTGGTGTTATAATCTGTTTGGGTTTCTATTGCCTGTTTATCTTCCTAAAGTCTTCAAGGTGTATTACTCTGGGAACAAAGAAAAAGAGTGATCCAAGTTGCTTTGGCATTTGAGGAATTAGTTTGTGTGTGGCATTTGAGTTCTTGTGTTAGTTCATCTGGTCGTTACGGTTCGAAGTCTGCTTGTTCTATCATTAGCATGTACAAAAATATATATACATATATTTGTTTCTTTTTACTTGAAAATAATGGCCATGTTGAGGATTAATTAAGGATCAACAGCGTCTAACTTTGCATTGGCCAGAAAAAACATGAACTTTGGTTCACTTTTCACTTATCTGGTCCATTCCAATGGGGCAATTCCGCAATTGAATTCTTATTATGAAAGGAGGAATTTTTTATTCAGAAAAAAAAAGGTGAAAAGTGAAGGACATGAGAACGATGTCACAGAAGGGCTATTATAATATTATGAACTAGAATGCTTATGGCAAGGATTTACAGAGGGAGTTGCGAAATAATTAATTGAATTGGAGCATGCCATGTGGGCCAAAGAAAGTGACGTCTGCCACCGAAAAAATAATCTCATTCATCTATAAGTATGCGTTACAAGAGTTCTACAACAAAAATGAGCTTAACATTAGATTTACACGATAGATTTCAGGCGGGAAAATCTTTTGTATAGAGTAATATAATTTCGTATGCACTTGCAACTATAAATTTTTAATATAATTATCATGTGGTTTTTTTGTATAAGAAAAAAAAATTATATCCTTCTTATATTAATTTATTAAAAAATCAATAATAAAGATATAAAAACCTCCTTTATGATCTGTTTCGGCGGCAAGCTGACGTGGAATTATCGCCATCCAGAACTGAGAAATCGTTTATTTCACTGAACAGAATTTCGATTGAGCCGAAGAGAAGGAAAAAGGACCGTCTGGGTTCACAGCTTCTTCTACGGCCGAGGAAGTCACCCGAGGAATTGATGGCACCGGCTTCACTGCCATTGTTACAGGTCAATATTAATCTCATTTTTCTGTAGTTAATGTTGTTGCTTTATTTCGTTATTCAATCAAATATGTATGACTTATGAGCCTGCTCTAAGCTCTTTGGGAATGAGTATGATTGATTCAGACTGAATCATGTTTTCGAATTCCATGATGTCAATAGGAATAAGAAGACAAGGAATTAGTGAATTTCTGGTAATGGTGCAGACGTTCTTACTTTTAGCTAGAATATGAGTGACTTGATGGTTTTTCCTAGTTCTTCCGTTTTGCCCCCTTCCCCCTTCAGAGCATCTAGTATGAATGACTCATTTACCCGAGCGAGTCATGTTGCTGCAGGAGCAACTAGTGGAATTGGTGCTGAAACTGCACGGGTACTTGCGTTACGCGGTGTCCACGTAGTTATGGGGATCAGAGATATTAAATCTGGAAGACAGATCAAGGAGGCAATGATCAGAGATAACTCCAAAGCGAAAATAGATGCCATGGAGCTGGACCTGAGCTCAATGGAATCAGTCAGAAATTTTGCCACGCAATTTAATTCTTGTGGTCTTACCTTGAATATACTAATGTAAGGCACTTCAGATACTTTAGGTAGTGGAAATAGATGCTAGTGTCTTTTTATGGTTCCATACATTCATCGATATCATTTTGGTTTTTGGTCTGTCACTGAGAAAATTCTGCTTCCTTCCTGTTGTTTCTTGTTCTAAGTAATAACGCAGGAATCATGGCAACACCATTCAAGCTTTCCGAAGATAATATAGAGCTACAATTTGCAACAAACCACATAGGTGAGGTTTCTATGATGGTATACAAGGATTTCGGTTCGTTCACATATGTAAGTAGAATTTGATGTGTCATATATAATCATCTGATGGCTTATGAGTTATTCTTTAGAATTATTTTGATATTCAGATCATCTCTCTCTGAATCCAACGTAACATTAAGCTTACTGCTTTATGAGAAAAATCTGAGATGTAAGGACCTCTCCTTGCAGGTCATTTTCTTTTGACGAACTTATTGTTGGATACAATGAAATGAACTGCCACTGAACATAGAAAAGAGGGAAAGGTTCTAAATGTCTCATCAAGACGTCATCGTTTCTCATATCCTGAAGGGATTCGATTTAATAAAATCAATGAAAAATCAGGGTAATTCTATATTAGGTGGTCCAAGCAGCAGTTCAGTCCATTTTTTATATGCTGTCTTTTTCAACATATTTTAGGAAAGATAAATTCTTCTCTTGCTCTCCCCCTTCTTAGGTAATTTCTAGATGAAGAACAATCGCTGATATCAATGATCTTCACTTGTGCAGGTATAACAGCTTGTCTGCGTATGGGCAGTCAAAGCTTGCTACTGTTCTTCACGCCAAGGAACTTGCAAGACTTCTAAAGGTGACTGACATTTATTTAGGGCCCAAGATGGGATTTTGGTTTTATGAGATGTGCAGTCGTAAGAATGTCTTCCCCCTAAAATATTTTAGGCACAATTGAAATAAGCATGAAGGACCTTTCAACTTCTAACTTTGGTTGGTGAGGCAAATTCCAATGGCATAATAAAAGTATTATGATTTGCTCCGCCTGGTAGATGAAACAATATCATGAGAGTATATATAATATGGGAATTTTCTTGTTTTATTATGACTGGAACTTTCATATGGTAGTTATTGTTGTCTACACTAATGCTGATGGGTATCTAAGCGGCATAGAGAATTATATCTTAAAAGCTAACTATTGAGGTAGGAGAACTAATCTATTTAAATATCCGATTAACATCACATATTACTCTATGTGAGACTTAATATACCATACTACCAAGTCTCTATTAGATGTCTATACCACACTAAAAACTTAAACATGCTGCGCCACTTCCTCAGTTAGAAACAATCATGGACTCCAATCACATAGGTAGGGTGCGGCATGCCTAAAAGGTTTATCCTGCATATAATGAATTGCAATTGTTTTTCCTTTAATGTTAAATTTAAATTTATTTTTTTGTGAGATTTTTCCCTCCTATCAAATGGGATTTAGCCCAGTAAAACAGCTGTCTTTGATGTTTACCTGTAACAGGAGGAGGGTGTGTATATAACTGCAAACTCACTTCACCCAGGAGCAATTGCAACTAATCTGTTCCGTCATCACAGCTTGATTGATGGTGAGTCCTTTTTTGGCGGTGCCCTTTGCTTTCACCCTTTTCTGTGTGAAAAATTTAAGACCACCCCTTGTACATCATCAATCTTATATCCATGTTAGATATATGACATTGTTTCTTGTTTTCTCATTATTTTTCTAAAGACGGGACATTATTAAATTACGGTTTTGGTCTTATTTTATGCAGGCTTAGTTGGTCTCTTTGGAAAATATGTGACGAAAAATACACAAAAGGTAAACGATGTCTTGAGCACAAACATATATGTGTGTGTGTGTGTGTGTGTGTGTGTGTGCCTTAGTTACAGCTTTAATGGGAAGTTATTGAACCAGTATTTTTCCACAAAATAACATATACAGGGGGCAGCAACCACATGCTATGTAGCTTTGCATCGACAGGTTAAAGGAATGAGTGGATGTTACTTTGCAGACTGTAATGTAGCTGAAACAAGCTTACAAGCATCGGATCCTGTTTTGGCAAGGAAACTCTGGGATTTTAGCTCAGATTTGATTCCAAGTCGATTTTAGTATGCTAATTTGCAATTTTAGCTTTGGTCATGTGTACCAAGATTAAACATTCCAACTCACTGGCATCTCACTTGTATCTCATGCTATCTCGCTGCGGATATTTGAAAGCCTTATTTGATGTGTTGAATGATTTTCATGTCTTAGAGATGAGTTAGGCCTAATATATGCTTAAACTTTTGTAACAGCAAATTTTCTGTAATCTTCCTTTTTGTCATTATATGTTTTAGACCAAAAAAAATTTTGGGGTAAGCACTAACAGTTTAAACTTTCATACCAATACATCACAAGATTATTGGCCAAAACCCTTTTATAGCTGGCTGACAATCATTAGAATTGTGTTTGCTCGTTATGTTAAAGTCCGGCTGACTTAACTAGTAGAATTGTGCAACTATTGATTCGGTGGGACAATACATAAAATCATGATAACCGAATACCATAGAGGATATACTCAAGCCGAAGTGAAAACCGAAATATTTTGACGCTGTGTTGCGTATTTGAATACAAATATATGTATAACGTTCCCCGAGAAACTCTCGGACAAATTTGACGCTGTCATTTTAGTTGTGTATGTGAACAAAAAGTAACGTGTCCTAAACCTGTCAATTTGATCCCGAAAAGAATAGCCTCCAGCAGCAAACAATTCCAATCGAATAGCTTGCTCAAGTAGATTCAAATTTACCTAGTAGTAGTAGTAGTAGTAGTATTAAAGTAACCACAGATCAGCATATAAACAAGGAAACAAATAGATTTCATTACAAAAAAAATACTAATATATTTGATTTCCACTATGACTCGTTTTAGTCTAACCAAATTTTTGGTAGATCAATTCTATCTAAAATTTTCATGTCAAGGAAGTTGCCAGCAGATTAGTCTTGTATCATACATGCAAAGATTTATAACGAAGACAAAAGGTTCACCCACCAGATAAGCCCTGTACAAACCAGATGAGAGGATCACAATATCAAACTCCATCCATTTTACTTCAATTAACAATGTATATAATTGATCCTTTAATAAGGTCTTCAATGACAGTAATACACCTGAACCCGCATTAAAATACAGCAACAGATGAACGGGTTCTTCAAGTCTTTGACTTCACATCAACAAATCCAGCTTCCCATCTTTATGTACCTGATCTCTGACCTCCCAAAATAGTCCACAAGCTAATGATTTTTTACCAATTCAACTTTCTTCGCTTCTAAATCATCCAAGTCCTCAAATGAGTTGATGGTGCATCCTAAAACAAGCTTCTTTACCAGACCGACTATGTGTAAGCTGATATAGACGAATCATGTCAGAAAGTTTCATAACGTGGTTTAGTTTGCTAAACAAGTAAAGATCTGAACTCCCCCATGCCTGAGCTTGAAGCCAAACAAAATGGACTGTGTGGTCCCAGCAAGTCTATTCCCAAACCCATATTTATTACATAAATTGTCCTTATTGTACAATTACTTCCTCAGTAATTGGAACAATTAACAGACCTGTGCAACCAGATGACCATCAGTCAAACTTGAAGGCTTGCTAGGACAAAGTCCAGGAAAATGACTCAAGTCATAGACCATTTGCCCGGTTGAGCAAAGGAGAGTTGGGACTAAGATCCAGAGATGGGTTAATCTTAACATGATCTCCCAGTAGCTGTCGGGAAACACGATCAGCCAAGATTGACTGAACATCATAAGGCTCAACAGGAGGCCTCGCATAATGCTTCCCCAGAACATCATTTTCACTCGGAATCAATTCTGTTTGAGACCCCATTTGCAGATTGCGAAAGATGTCAACGCCGGAGTCATGATGAGCAGGGGCACTAATGTAGATAACATTTGAGTGCTTTGGCAAGTTTGCAAGACCCTCTTGATAGTAAGCGGACTGTTTCAGATGATTGCCAAATGGAATGGCACCACTACCACCAGTGAGAGGCGTGGATGCACCAGAAACTGTACGGGGGCTAGATATAGGAGAGGGAGACATTCTCCCATTCATGTGCTGTGGTGATCTCGACCGCAAAAGTGGGCTTCCAATGGGAGAGACAGGGCAAGAAATATTCCTTGGAATATGGATTTCATTACTGGAGATTAATGAAATTATTTCAGACACCAATATTAGCAACAATATGTGTGCATTTGTGTGTGTGTATGTGAGTGAGTGAGAGAGAGAGAGAGACCTGGCATGCAGATTAGTTTTCAACACCCTAGAAGAATGAACAGAAAGTCTGTCATTATCCAGGGCAGAGAGGTTTTTGCCTTGTCCGGTGCCCTGAATATTCATCAAAATGGATGCAATTAATATAAAAACAGGACAAGCAGGCTAGCCCCCATCCCCACTTTATCATTAACATAGGGAAATAGCATACAGCAAAAAGGAAAAAAAGAGTTATACATTATGTGTTAGAGACAGAATATAATAGTACCAGAGATGTTGCTCCATGGGCAATACCAGAGACCTGATCTAACGCTTCAGCACCCAGAATAGGTCTTTCCAAAGGTGCAGCACATTTTACAAAAGGGTGTTCCAATAGTTGCTGGGCCGAAGGACGATCATGTGGGTTACGTTGTAGACATTTCCGAACAAAATCCTTTCCTTCATTTGAGAGGTGATCTGGCATTGTTGGGAGTTCCTTGCTATTACCAATCTTAAACATGGCAGCGACCTGTTGTGAAGAATGATCTATGAGCATATTTGCCATAGCAAAAACTTGTGTATTTAGCGTGTGTGCGCACATGGTCCCAGATTAGCCATATTTACTATAATCCTCCATCTGCCACTAGATTGCTACATACACTAATGCCTAACTTCCCACCATTTCCAACATACCATATTGTGATTTAAAAAATAAAAAATGTTATTTCTAGAACAACAAAAGAATGTGCACGAACATTCATGTGAAAAGGGGAAAATGTAAGAGATGCAATTAATTGACAAAAATAACTACCCCTTCATACTGACTCCAAGGAGGCTTAGTTGTAGCCATTTCCAAAACTGTGCAACCAAGACTCCATATATCCACAGCAAGGTTGGCACCACTAGAGTTCTTTATGACCTAGATAAACAGAAAGTGAAGACACTGATTAACAACAGTAAAATATAATTATAGGCACACAGAATTGAACTTAAAAGAAGAAATATCTAACCTCAGGAGCCATCCAATAAGGACTTCCCTTAAACGATAATGGGCATGACTGCCCTGTTATCTGCACACCATACAAGGTATAAGATGGACAAACGGAATAAATCAAGCAATTTCACACTAATTGTACCATAAGCAGGAAATGGAAAAAGAAAAGGAGATATATTATTTCCAACTGCAATAAATTTCGCAATAATAGCAATCATGTAGGCGATTTTGTGAATTAGAAAAAACATATAGTTTTTGTCTTCTAGAAAGTAAGTTTAAAGAATATTACAAAAAAAGGAAGAAAATCAGCTATTCGGTTGTTCTTTACAAGGAATGTGGACATCAAGGTTAATGATACAGTTGCAAAAGAACAGCTGTTCTACGTGGTTCTTGAATTGCCCTTTCTACTTTCTCTTCTACATCAACTCTGTTATCTACCATTCTCTTTTCTAGGTAGAAATTATATTTTATATTCCTTTGTTTTGCCTTTTATCAGTGACCCTCAGTATACTTGCAAAACTGCAGTTGCCCCCTAGCATCTTCTTGTGGCAATTGCAATTAACCCGGCCAAGAAGCCAGAATCATCAAAAGTATTGGACTGTATTAATGAGTTTCATCCTTAATTCATGATATAAGTACCAGAATGAAACTTAAATATCTAACTGATTTAGCTTCAATGCAGATATTAAGGATAGTAACTATCTCATAACTTACATGTTTTGCCATGCCAAAGTCTGCCAACTTGATTACCCGGCCATTTTGATCTACAAGTATATTTGCTCCCTTGATGTCCCTTTACAAGTAAAAACAATTTTATTGATAGATGCGTCAATCTTTTAGAAGAATAACATTATACAGCAAAGCACAAGTAAAACAATAGACAACATAGTTCACCTGTGGACAGTATTTTTAGCATGTAAATAAGCCAGCCCTGACAAAATTTGTTGGGTATAGTTGCGGATAGCTTGTTCACCAAATTGCCCATATTCTTGAAGAAGTTTATATATGGAGCCTCCAGATACATACTCCAGGTATATGTAAAGCTTGTCATCTACCTGTTCAAGAATATTATTTACAGTTTCTATCAGTGCAGTACAAAAATATGTATTGTTAACAGATTTTTACTGCTACGCTTTTAGCTTAACCACCAGTAATTAATACCTTTTAACCAAACAGTTCTTAACTGATTGAATTCGATAAACTATAAATGAAAGATCGAACTTACAGTTTCAGAACCATAATACTGCACAATATTGGGATGCCGTAAACGACTTAAGAGAGCAATTTCCTGCCAGAAATTTCAGAATAAGATCACTATAACTAGGTTAACTTTAAAACAAACTAGAAGCTCTTATACTGCTCATAAAGATGAGGGATTATTCGCCCACATGAAAATTTCTTACATCTAAAAGGGGATCAAATCACCTGCGTTAATTGCTTAGCACTTTCCTTGGACTTGGCATCATCTGAAAACAATGTTACCTCCTTCATTGCACACATCTCACCACTTTCACTATAAGAGACAAACATTTTCATTTCAGTATATATAATATAATGCACGCATGGGAAAAATAGAATATCTTTCAATTGGTTTGTGATGAATTAAGAACTTGTTGTCCAAAGTATATACCTATTGAAGCCAACATAGACATGTCCAAAAGTGCCTCTTCCCAGCAGCTTTCCCTTTTTCCATCGAGAGCCAGGGCTCAAAGGATTATCTGCTCTTCCTGGACTTCTTGGCATAGATGGAGATGTAGCTGCTGAATTTGAATGTGAGAAAGGTGAGGAATTCGTAACTGTTAGGGGAGGGAGAGGCAGACGATGACTCTGTTGTTTTCCATCATCAACCCATCCAGTCTGTGATTCAGAGGGTGTTGGCCCGGCTCTAGGATGAATGGGTGTGACGGCTCCACTTTGAATCCTAGAGCTTGGACCAGGACTAGTCATTCTGGGGCTAACAACAGGAGAATACTCAGGGCTACCCCTACTTGGTTGCCAAAATATCTGTCCTGTCATGTCCCCTCCCATTGAATTATGCCCAGAATTCTGACCAGAACCTGGACTGGAGCAGTGCCCAGATCCAATAAAATTGACCTCCGAATATTGCTTTCCAGCCCAAAAAGCAGAGCTCAGCACTTGTTCTGTGCCAAATGCTCTCAATGGGCTTCTTGATGGACTTGACTTGGAGCTGTCAGGAGCACTAAAGAGAGCCCCATGAGGAGGAACCTGCAGATTTGGCACGTGATTGCTTAAAGGTCTCCGTTTTGGGGATGTAGGAGATACATGATTGCTCAGAATGTTTGCTGGCTTTTTGACCTCTCTTGAATTTAGTTGCAAAACAGTAGATGATTGATCCTTGAGCATTGAGCTTCAGAAGTAGAGCAATACTTTTGTTAGGGATGGCTAAAAAAGAAAAAAATTAACCCAGACAACTATATGTAACAAAATAATCAATCCAGTAACATTATGGTGATTGTTTGTTGATACTACCTGGAAGGGCTGCCAGCAGCAGTTCTAGTCCCAGTCTCTGAGTCAGTTGCCAGTGGACTGCGTTGGCATGAATCAGCTGGCTCATCACTATCAGCAGAGCTTTCACTACATACAGAGGCAGTGATAGGGTCTCCATCTAAATCTGCAGGGTTTGACCTATTACGTATGCATGCAGGTCTTGGGAGTGGCAGATACAATGATATCTTGGAACCCTTCTCCCCTCTTGACTTTGATGATATGCAAATTTCAGAATCTGTTCGTCCTATACATGAAGGATGCCTTCCAGGAAGTGGTAGTGGCTGAGCATGAGGCCTTTCAGCAAAACTTTGACACCGTGCTACTTTGGATGGTGAAGGAGACCTTGATTCAACTGGAGACTGAGCCCCCTTCTCTGAAATTGTGTCATTGCAGTTTCTCCGAGGTCCTCCAGACCTACTGCTTACCTTACCTTCAGATGGGATTTTAAGTTTTCTTTGTATTGTATCAATGAAACTTTCTTTACTTCCTTTCTTCTTGGTTTCTTTTGACGATGATTTCCCCCACCATGAAGGCATATTTGTCTTAGATATATCGAAGTGTGGCAATCAAAATTTTCAAGACGTTCCCATTAATCGTGTGAAGATATAATCATCGCCATCAGGAGATGAAACAATCAATATTATGATCCAGTCATCAGCTTCACCAGTAAGGGATTCAGAATAACCAAAGAAGTAGCTCAACAATGAAACACTAGACCTGCAAAAGAGGAGCATGTGCATTCCCAATCAGTTCATAAGTCTTTTGCCTATGAATTTAATATATGCAATCTACATATTTAATCCATAATTCTTTATTTCCAAGATAAATTGCAGATGTTATGTTAGCGCCAGTTACTAGCCTATCGAGGTCGCAAAATAGCATGCTACATAAAGCTCCCCCACCAAAACTTTAACTTAGTAATCTAAAGGTCAACAAATCCACTAGAACTCCATCAGCCAGTTCTCCACCCAATAATTAAAGAGTAGATTTTAAAACCATGTTTATATCCAAATATGAACTTTGAAGTTTTGAACCAGAACATTTTAGCTCACAAACTTTACTAACCAAAACAAATTAATGAAGCACCACATCCATTGCAATACACATCTATATCTTACAATACTAAATTCCCAAAACTTAAGAATTCATTCCATTCACAACCTTTAATCAGCATAAATTTACTACGGTCCAACTTAAAAATACTCCACATTCTAGGTACGAAAATAGGATGAGAAACTAAACGAACTTATAGCTTGTACCATCATAGATTACATTAGATCGTCAAAGAAAAAGAGTTCTGGAACTCGATTAAACTAATCGGCAAGGATGGGTTCTCTTTAGGCGAGTGCGCCAATACCCAGATTGCCAACGATCCAAAAGGTTTAGAATGAAATTTCAAACTTCCAAAATTCACTCTTTTACTTCACCGAATTTCTCAGAATCCCAATCAAAATTAACATCCCCGCCTGCTAAAAAGAGTCGCGTCCAAGCACAGATCCACTAATCCACTAATAACATTATTGAGCCAAGAAACAGCTAAATCAATTAAACCTATTGATCATAGGCTAAAATTGGCCAAGAGTGGAACTGAAAATGCACAAAAGGAGGAGACTTACTCTCAACACTCAATGGAACGGTGTGAATCTGAACTCAACCCTCTGAATAATTTTAGCTCAAATCTGAGTAAGAACATTCCTGAGTCGTTCAGAACTTCGCGAGCGCCCAAACAAAACCTATAAAATCTACAATAGAAGAAATGGAGAAGGATTTTTCAGTGATGTATAGAGAAATTTCCGAATTGAAAGGCAGTGAAAGAGATCGCGTACACAATGAGAGGGGGAGATAGGAGAGAGAGAGAGTATCTCCGAGCTAAGACAGTTTCATCTCAATGCGTTGATTCTTAATAATTGGGAAAAAATACTAATAGAAGTGTAAATACTTATTATCATATTAAAAAAAAAAAAGGATGACTTCTTATATCTTATATTAAAATTATAAATAGTGACACTTATAATAAAAATTTGAAGTTAACAAAATATTTTAGACGATCGAAATTATTGTCAATTTTCAAGGTCAAAAAAAATATATTGTCAGTTTGCCAAATACTTGTAAATTTTTAAGAAATATCGTTGAACTTATGTAAAACTACAGTTGGTTTAAAATTTGACAATATTTTTTTCTGAAAAATAAGATAATTAATATTTTAACATTTGATAATAAATTTTTTAAATAAATTTAATTTTTTAAAAATAATTTTATTTTAAAATTTAATATTTTTGGCATATTTTAAACCCCCCCCCCAATCATTACAAGGGCATTTAAACACCTTTTTTTTTGTTATTATTTTATGGGTGGCCGATTTTAATTTATTTTTTAAGAGGAATCAAAGTTATGTGTCACTACGCTGCACCATCATGGAATTTGGCATTTGGATTTGATTCCTGCAAGCAACGCTGCTAATTTCACAGATCATTCCAATAAAATGAAATGTGAGGGCTTTACCTTATAATAGTTTTGCATTTCAAAATAGTATTTTTATTTAAATAATAAAAAAGAGCTCTTTTAGGATATCATAGCGTTTTCTAATCATTTTTAATTGGAAAAAGAAAACGTTACTGGCATACAGAGTGAATCAAAATGCAATGCAAATCAAATAAAACAAGGTATTTTGAGAGTAAAAATATTTATAATTAATTATGATATTTAAATTTATATTAATATAAATATTTATAAAAAATTATGCAGGGTTTTGGAATATTGAGGAAGGTTTTTAAATGAGTTTCAATTCAGAAATTATTTAAAGAAGCTATATTAATTTAAGTTTAATAGGATTTATAAAACTGTCGTTTGAAGTATTTAAGAAATGTTTTCACAAATTTGTGTTTGATTTTTCCTTTAATTGTCATTATTCACTCGTGTAATAAAAAACATATAACATTGTGTTTAGTATATAAATCTACGTATTTAGAAAATATTTAAAGAGCGGCTCAATACATACAGAACCTCTAAAAAAACAAGACTAAATAAATACTTAATTAATGATAAATTTATTTTAAAAAATTACAAATAATTTAGTTAATTTACTTAAGAGTAAATGAGTTTTAAAATAAAACTTAAATTAAATTATTTATATCTATTACATCAATTTTATACATAAATTTATAAATATATATTAATATTTTAATAATTAATAAAAAATAAAATAATAAATATCTATATAAAAATTTATAAATTATAGTTTATATTATAAGAGTTGATATAAAAATTTATAATTATTCATAAATAAATTTATAAGTAGATTGCTCATTTTAAATTTTGAATGATTAATAATAATAAAATAATAACTGTGATTGAAAAAATTGACTAATAAATTTAAGTAATTTAATTTAAGTTTTGTCCTATATTTTAATGGCCTTATATTAATTAATTTTTTCACGTTATTTCTTTAAGAAAAAAGTTAATAATTATCTTTTAAGGTCCCTTTTCGATTATACATTTCAACTCATAAAATTGAATCCAAATTAGTAAAACAAAAGGATTATTATTTTCATAACATCATCATCAAAGGAACTATTTTTAATACAATTATCAATAATCTAATATAATTAACTAGCTTCAAACACTGTTAGATCTGATTAAAAATAAATCTTTTAATGCCATTTCTTTTCAATTTACAAAGTTATAACTTCAGACATTATTTAAAAAATTTCAAGTTCATTTCACATTATTTAAAACAAATTTTTATGAGTTATTATCTTTTGACAGAACCAATTATATTCATTCTACATGGAAGAATCTGGATTTAAACCCTGCACATTACTGAAAATAACTTCTACTATATTTCAACCGGTGATTCAACCACCATTTTTAATTCTATATATCTCACTTCTCATTTTCATTTGATCTATTACGGAACATCTACATGCGAATAATATGATTTTTGTTTTCATCCCATCTTAAGATTTATGGGATTTCATATACAAACCCCGCTTAAGTCTCTTCCACGTCGTATAAGCACGTAATTGACTTATATTTCATGTACAATTCTATTAATTAATTAGTTAATTAGAGCAATACTTAAGAGCCAATGGCGTGACTATATATCAACATCTCCCTTTTGACCTCAACTCACCAAATTTGTTTGGTTCGCCAAGTTTTGATTTATTAAATAATTCCACCCCCATCCCTATCACCAAGTCCAAGTCCCCTCACCTAATTTAAATAAATATTATTAATTTAAATAGAAACTGAAAATCTCATCCACTGAAATTCAATCTAAATAAATCTAATCCTAAGACGAATGCAAATATATTTATAAGCGTCATATGAGTGAAAAAATATAAGGCATATTTAGATAAGAGTTTAAAAAAGGGTTTATAAAAAAAAAGAATTTTTGTGCCGCTTATAGAAAAGAGTTTATGAAAAAAAAATGGTTTTGAATAAATGAATATTTGGACAATTATTTTTAAAAATAATTTTATTATTAGTAAATTACAAAAAAGGGTATGAGTATTAAATAAGGAGAGAGGAGAGATTGAGTAAGAAAAGAGAGGAGATAATCTGTAAGAAAAAGTAGGAGAGAGGAGAGATGGTGTAAGAAAAAATAAGAGAAAGGAAAAATGGTGTAAGAAAAAATATGGGTAATATAGTAATTGGTTAGTTCATAAGTGGTTTATTATTTCATAAACTACTCTGATCAAATTATCTAAAATTTTAGTTTTAAACTATAATTTAGTCTAAAAATCTATTTAAATAAATATAATTATTTATTTTAAAAAAAATTTAAACATAAATTTCAAATCAAACCTAAATTTTAAATCAAGGATCTTCCAAACAGTCGCATTGTCCAAGAACTAAACATAGAATAAGAGGGAAGAGGGAGATGTACGAGTGTGGCTACTGGGGTCCACACAGACCCTTGCACGTGCCATGGTCCCACACTTCCTTCTTTGTCATGTCTGCTGGCGACTAGGCACTCGTCACCTCTAAAATCTCCCTCTTACTCATGCACGCGCTCTCCTCCTTTCCCGTTTTTTCAATTACTCATGTTTTTAAGGGGGAAAATAGTGTATTCCTGCTGGAGTCAACTACGATTTAAGCTTGTATTTACAAATTCATCAATACAAAAATTTCATCTGCATAATTGACAAATATAATCAGTATGAGTTTGACGAAGGTGATTTACAAGTTTAGACTACAAAAATGATATATTGAGTATATATTTGTCCAGCAAATAAAACCTCTGCAGGTCCAGCAGTAGATCACTACCAAGCATAATTATTTCTAAATTGAAAGGGAAAATATAATATTCAGTCTATATTTGTTGAAGTGTCCGATTTTTTTTATTAAAATAATTTTTTTAAAAAAGAATTAGTCATATTTATGATATAAAGATAAGACAAAGTTTTATTTTCTCTCAAATAATAATAATATAAAATAAAATAAATTGTAAATTATTTTTAAATATAAATATAGACACGCCAAATTATTATTACCATATAAGCACACACGATATGGGGTGATGCAATGGGCTTGTTCGTTTTCAAGCCCACATTTCATATGGGCTAAGCCCAAAAACCTAAACCCATACAACTTTTTCTTGGGCCAACAAAGCCCAAAACTATCATGCACATCTCCATAAAGTTTCCTCGTTGAATAGCGAATATAAGTATATTCACCCAACTTGATATAACGATATGAGCTAGTCATTTATAATAGTGTTAAAGTTAAAATATTTTATAGAAAAAAATATATACATCTAACGTTAGATAGTGTCTCACTGATTAAAGTGGCATCATTGACAGACACAATAATACTTTTCATTACATAAACTAAATTATTTGGGCAACAATTCAATTAATTATTACTTTATTTAGCTGCCACCTATGGAAGCATGTGTTGAGAATCTCATCACATCCTTTCCACTTGTAAATTGATTATAAATACCACAATTACATATTCAAAAAAGTAAACAAAGATAAAAAAAGATCATATACACACAATAATATTAAAAAATATATATACATATTTAAAAAATTGATTATTTCTCCATGTCATATTAAAACTCGATTAATATAATGAATGCTACTTAAAAAATACTATAGGTGCTAAATATATAAAAAAAATTAGTTTAGCATGTTGGGTAATACTAAAAAATTATGTTAAGTGTTGAATGCTACTTAACTATTGAACAATATAGTATCAACCTATAAAAGATCTTTATGCCATGTTTTATTTAAACACACAATAATAAACATTTGAAGATTACACTTACACCGTGTGCCTTGTTCTTCTTCATCCTCCAGATGTAAATGTCCAATGTAAGTTTCCGCGATACAAGGTCAATGCAAATATAAAACATACACATGATACATGTGTAAACAAAAACAAAAACAAGAGAAAAGTCATGTATGCAGATGATACATGCATGTATCATCTGATAAGTATCAAACCGATGGCGGTGACAACAAGAGTAGAAGGGAGTCCAAACTTGAGATGGTTCCAGAAGGTCAAATTATAAGCAAGCTCTGGTGCTCTGCGAGCTTGCTCACACACTATCAAGTTCGCTGCTGATCCCAAGAGGGACAGATTCCCTGCCACTGTGCTCACCCATGCTAATATGAGCCACGCCTTCTTCTCTTCTTCACCTGAGATTGCAGCCGCTGATGCTGCAATCCTCGCCCCCAGCAACAGAACTTTTGCACATTAAATAACAACACTACAGCATCAATCTCACATATGCATGTGCACATCAGAATAAGAGGGAAAACCACTCTAAAGTCCTATAAAAGTCATTTAATCACTAAAAAAAATTTATAGCAAATAAGTAATATCCAACCTGTTGTCATTTCTTGTATCGGATATTGTCATTGCCTGATATTCACTTTCTATGGAACTTCTTAGTAATTAAATTGTTTATATGGGTACATTACATTATAATGCCTATGAGGTTTGACCTAGTTGAGCTGGTGGATTCAACTTAAGTATCTTTCATCTTTTTTCTTTTCACAAACGGTAAGCTATTATCATCCACAATGTTATTATCAGGCTTTCATTATGTGAAATCAATGTTCTTTTCTTCATATCGAGTAACTATATGAGCAAAGGGTAATCTGAACATAGTTCTTCTGTGCAAGTAACCTTATTTTAAGAGCGAATGCAGGCTCAAGCCTTAAAGACTATCCACAGTTGCATATAAGCTGATGAGTTATGATCCAAAATTCCCCAACCATTGACATAGAATCACTGAATTTTAGTTTTACAAAGAGTTAATATAATCTTTGGTCCCTTAAGTTTCAAATTATAGGTTTTGATCCATCAAGTTTATTTCTGTCTAAAACATTTTGTCCCTATAACTTAATAAAAATCTATGCTATTTTGTCCATTGAATAACCAAAAACTATAGTTTTAATCTTGAGGAACCAAAATTAAAATTTATATAAATTTAAAGGACTAAAGATTTTATTAATTTTTTTACAAATGATGATGTTATAAGCTGATCTTTAGTATTACAAATCATGTTTCCATGATTTGCAAATTTTTGCCAAGTGCATGCACGGCTGCTATTGTTTGGTTAAGAGGTAGGTCAAACTACAGATCAGAACAATTTACTGGCTTGCATTGCTAAGAAATTGTCAAAAGCTGAACATATTTTTGAATCCTTTCTCAATTTGTAGAACAGGTTATCCCTGCCACAAAAGGCCCCCCCGGACCTGTATGAAATTATACTGGAAGGAAATTTGTGAACCTACCTGTTGGTACATTTGAAGCCAAATTTGAGAGGACAAGTATGACTAAGGCAAGTACTGCTATTCCACTGGCACTATCTACTTTAGAATAGAGCTCCACCAATTCCCAAAAGGAACTTGGAATTCCAGTTTTATTGAAGCCATCTACCGTGATAAACATTCCACAGAAGAATATCAAAAGTGAATATGAAACCTGTTCCAAGGGAGAAAAATTAATTCTAAGTAGTTGCAGAAAAATGTTCAGGTGGCAACAGAATAAGCCTTTACCTTCTCTAAGCTTGGCCTAGCATCCTTGAAATCAAGAACCACCAAAGCAAGTGCAGCAGTAATTGCAGTCCATGACATATTCATTCCCACTAGCAAAGCAACTAACATTCCTAATGTGATCATGTAAACACAAGCCTTCCAGAGCATTTGTTTCCATTTCGGGTTTAAAAACTCATTTCTTTCAAAAAAGTTTGTATCATCACTTGCTCTATCTGCTGCTGCAAATGCCTCTGAATGGCTGTTTTCCTCTCTTGTCTGAGAATTCATGCCATTGATATCATCCTTTAATGTATTTGAGCTTGTTGCAGAATCCACTGCGTTGCTGTTGGAGGCCAAATGAGCTTCACCTGTGTTTCCACGGTTTCTCAGAACCTGAGGTGAGTTTTGGATGCTGACGGATTCTAAATAGTTCGATTCTTGAGAATTGAAGGATGTCAAGTGAGACATAGTGGCTGGAGAAAACCTATGAGAATTAACTTCCTCTTCTGCTACAAACTCTACAGAAACATCTTCTTCATCCTTATGAGTAGACAATAACTTCCAATAAATGAACAGAAGAATCAAAGCATTCACAACAATCCCCACAAGCATAGCAGGAAGAATCCCAATCAAGAATCCACCAAATGATATGCCACTTTGAACAGCAATTACCAGATTTTGGGGGTTACCTATTGGTGTTGCAGAGGACCCAATATTAGCACTTGAAGCAAGAGCAAGGAGCAATGGATGTGGAGGCAAATTATGCTGCCTTGCAACTTTCAGTACAAATTCAGTCAAAACAACACAAGACGTATCATTAGTGAAGAGTGCACTTGAAATAGCAGAAATCAGACAGATTCTACAAAGTAAATCCTTTGCCCCTTTACTTTTCCAAGACAGTAACTTGCCCAAGTACTTGAACATGTCTGCTCTCTCAAGATATACACTCACGACCATTGTCCCAAAAAGAAGACCCAGAATTGCTAGATCAATGGCGGCATAAGCTTGATTTGGAGATAGAACTTGGAAGATGACCATAAGCAAGGCACCTAAAAGGGATCCTGCAGTTCTCCCTATGGGAAGGAAAGGCACAGCAGGGAAAACTGCTAACACCCAGAAGAATGCAAACGCAAATGAACCTAGAATCACTTTTGGAAGAGGAGCTAGAGCCATTATTGAATACAAACGAGCTGAAAACTAAGTCTAAACTTCTCAAAAGATCAGATTTAAGAAGCCATAGACAGTAGCGTATTAATTGGAATTCAGTATGGGAGAATGAAGTTCAATTCCCAGAACATGAAAAGCCAGTTTTAGAAAAGTTAGCACGTATTTCCATCAATCCGAAGAATGAATTCCCTGAAGTTCTCCTCCACCATTTTCAAGACGTGGAGAGAATACAATTGAAGGAAGACTAATGGTGTGAGATTGGTACGAGGTAGTGTATTAGCTGTGATATAAAGGGATTGGAAAGTGGGAGTGGAATTTGAGTGTTGAAAGTTGGCTTTGCTGAATGCTGAATGATCTGAAAGAGGTAGGCCAATATAACTGAAAACGGAAATGAGAGGAAGCAGGAGGATGGGAATAGGATTGAACAGGGAAGAAATTAAATACAATTTTTTTTTATACAATTTTGTTTGATAATGAATCATGGATAATGTATGGGGCGGAGGCGGTGCACTTGGAAATTGTATGCTTATTTCTATTATTTGGACCGGATGAGATGCCCACGTAAGCGAGATTTAATTAATCTATCCTGTCATTATTATAAAATCTTTTTTATTAACTTACGGAGATCAATAAAACTGACAAAGCCAATTTATTATTATTATTATTATTATTATTATGTAAAAATTGTGCGTGCATTTTTAAAATACTTCTCTTTTATGATGATATTAAATACTCCAACACTTAATATATAATCTAATTATAAAATTAATATTGATCGATATATGTTATATATTTATTAATTTTTTTAAATTATCTCTATTGATACTCCTTTAATAATAATTAAATAAGAAAAAAAAATAGCAGCAAAGAAGATAATTATAGTGTTTTAAAAAATATCATATTAAATAATTTAACTAATTTTTTTAATTTAATTAAGTTAATTAAATATGATATAATATCTTATATTAATGATGGAAGAAGCAAAAGAGATAAAATGATAAGAAAAATCGTGAAATTAAACTACATAGCTATGACTAGCAAGAAATTGACATATTTGTAGAAGAAAAGTGTATATGTATGAAAATGAGAAATGTTGAACCCCAGCGTTCTTGCACTCCAAGTTTTCTAAAACTTCACATCATCTAAACTGACTTGTGCCTCACGTAGTTAATAAAAGCTAAGGGCTCCTTTGGTTAGCTGAAAATTAGAAGAGAGAAATAGGAAATTTAATTTTTTTTTCTTGGTGATCCATTTGGATGCCAAAAATTTCATCAACTAATTTTCCTTTATAGATAAATTTTTCTCTTTACAATAAAAAATCTGATCCTAACTATTTTGGGGGATTCGATTTCCTCTTGGGCAGAAAAGGACAAAATATAAAATTGCCCTTAGTTATATATATAAACAAGTTGACACTTGATATTAACACATTAATAAAAATAAATTTTATTGATAAAAATTCATTTTAGTATATTAAATTAATTTCACTCCCTCAAAAAAAATTTGTTACTTAGCTTATTTATTAGAACTTTTTCCTGACTACATCCGGATCTGATCTTTATCACGCATCTAGTTATGATACATGAGTCTGTTAATAAAAAATTTCTGTATATATCAAGATTTAAAATCGAGATCTCGTTTAAATGATACCGAATTATTTATCAATAAAATAAGATTCATCTACACCCAAATCTATGATAGGGCTAGTTGGCCCTTCGCTCACCTCGGTGAGAAGAAAAGGGAAAGAAAGAAAATGTGAAATAATTATCAGTAGTAAAAAATAAGAGGATTACAGGTTAGATTGAAAGTTGATGATTGTAGAATGGACTATTGCTTTAGTTTTGGGTGGTTGGAGCAATAGAGAAAGGAAATATATTTAGTAATAAAGTAACTACAACTTTAGTGGTAGGAAGTCTGAGACAAATATTTGAGAAAAAATTATCACATGATCTAAGTAAATACTATATATATTATTTAATTTCTTATTTTATTTAATTATTTGTAATCATTTAATATCTATAATTATATATATTAGTGCATTACTTAATATTTATATAATTATTATATTTTATATAATATTTAATAATGTATATAAGATTATATATTATTATTTATTTACTTCTAATCAATAAAATACTTATTAAGGGTAATATAGTCATTTGTATGTTTTTTACATAATTTTCTATCATTTTATACCAATTAAAATATAATTTTTTTATCAAACTATTTTCTTTTTCAATAATGATCAAACATTCATTTAATCAGTAATTTTCCATTTTATTGTCTGTCTTTCTATTATATTCATTTTCATTCTAACCCGCCACGCCCTAAGTTTCCTAAAAAAACAAAGCTAAGCTAGATGTACTTCAATTGCCTATCCTAATACTCACCATCTCCAAAAAATTGCATACATGAGCACAAGATAATTACCAAAACCATAGCTTTATACCTGCTAATTGATTTAATCCTTTTGAATGAGTTCGAAAGTAACGACAAATATACAACAACCAGACCTTGTTTCTTCTAAATGAAGAACGTATTCAATTAACAACAACTATTTAATTACTAATTGATTGACAGTTTCCTTTTCGTATACGTAGATGGTGACAGAGAATAAGTTGTATTATAGCCCTAATTAATTAGAAAATATCACAGTAATATAATTGCATATGCTTACATCATTAATGCTCGCAGTCTTTTCAATCTCATGCATCATATGAGACATATCATGACTTCTATTAGTTAGGGTTCATATAACCCGGAAATTGGCTTCATTCGTTTGTCCTAATTCAGTACAGTCTAACTTGATGATAAAGCCTAATAAAGAGATTGAACAATTCAACCGATCATCGGACTAAGGTAACCAAACCAATTAAAATATAGTTGACATTTTATTTATGGACATATATATCATGATAATGTAAAAAATGAAAAACGATAAGAACTCTAAGTTTCATGAAAGGGGTCACAAGCATCATGATAAAGTGGGGAAAGCCTGTTCTTGACATGAAAGAAGGCAACAAGAAAAGTATGTGTGAATGTGAGGAGGAATTAATCTGCTTCAACTTGCAGCTCAAGGTCTCTGAAACTTGGTGTTCTTAAACTTTTAGGTTAACTGACTTGTGCAGTTGTGCTTCACGGAGGTATAAAGCTTAGTGAAACTTAATCAAATAATTACTGATTAATTAATGTTGACTTAATTATATTTGTTTAGATTGGGAAATTTTTAGAAAGATGTTAAGTTCATCCACTATCTAAGGACAGGGTGAAGTCTTCATTCCTCTTAGGTGATATTAATGTCAGGCGGAGCGAGCAGTCAATAACTCTTAGGCTTTAACCTATGTACCCAAGAGTTAAAATGTATTTCCAAACGCCGCTACTGAAACTATAACAAAATGATACTCCTTATGAATCAAACACATTCCAAATAGTACTCCTTATAAATTGAACACATTCTAAATAGTCGTATGTCTCACATCTTCATTAGCTGAATTTACAAACAATGGGTATTTAAATATAATTATTCGCCTACGATGGGTACTTCAATATAATTATTAAACAAGGGGGTCTTTTTTTTTATATACAAGAGAGGATTGAACTCAAATTATAAAATAAAACTAACCAAGGGGAATCAATTTCTAAACTATCTGTAGCCACTAATGCCTCTAAAAATGGTGGGCACGTCCCTAAAAAAGATGATATAGATAATACTTATTTAACTAACGAATCTGTAACTTGATTAGCCACCCTTAAAATATACTTAATTTGTACCTCCTATTTATAGTTTAATAATGATAGTATGTTTGTCAACAGAAGACTGCACGCATGATTTGGGTTCTTTGGTAGGTGACTGTAAACGAGGGGGTCTTTGGTAGGTGACTAATCTAGTCCTTTTCAGAAAACGGAACTTTTGGGCCTAGACCATAGCGGATGAATTTACCGTAGTGTAGCCCAATGAGCTAATGCCCATCTGAATTCATCCCAAAACCCAGTTGTCTCGGATAACTTAAATTTCAGCCTAAATCCGATGAATTTCTTGTAGTGTAGTGCAAAGTGGCCCATGAG
Organism: Leucaena leucocephala; assembly: GCA_037074615.1. Lineage (NCBI taxonomy): Eukaryota > Viridiplantae > Streptophyta > Magnoliopsida > Fabales > Fabaceae > Leucaena > Leucaena leucocephala. Next base: position 17,093,259 of record CM073562.1, read on the forward strand.
TTGTACGAAAAATGGCCCAATGAGCTAAAGCCCATCTGAATTCATCCGAAAACCCAGTTGTCTCGGATAACTGAAATTTTAGCCTAAATCCAACGAATTTCTTGTAGTGTATGGCCCATGAGCTAAAGCCCATCGAAATTCATCCCAAAACCCAAGTAATAACTAATAAGACGGTATTTTGTTTTCCATCGGAAATGGGATAGGATTGTTCTTGATTTTGCGCCCATGTATCAACGATCAACCGAAAAAATTCGAGTCTGAAAAAGCTGTATTCAAATGACACACACTGTGTCAATGGCTTCAGCAATTCCTACTTACACAGTGTCATGTTCAATAGCATCTACAAGCTCAAGGCCAGCGTTATGTGCAGTTTCGTCTTCTGCTATTTCACATTCTAAAACCATAAATTTCCATCTCTCTTCATGGTTATCTCCACTGGATCGACGCCTTTTCTCTCCATGGAATGGTCTAAAGCATCTGGGCATCTCAAGTAAACCGAAATCTCTTTGTACAGGTAAAAACTCTCATGTAGAGTCATGGTTTACCGGTTTCTGTTTCCTTTGTCCCTTATTTTGGAGTTCCCTTTTTAATTGTATTTTTCGCTGATAATTTCTCGTTTACTTGAGCGAATCAATGGTGGCACAGTCAGAAGGGCTAAGGGCAAGGTGGTTTATGCATCTCTTTTCGGAGTTGGAGCGCCTGAAGCTCTGGTAATTGGGGTCGTGGCTTTGCTGGTATTTGGTCCTAAAGGTCTTGCTGAGGTGAGTTATGCACTTAGATGAGTGTCAACACCATTTTGTACCCTCTCGGTAAATTCCTCATGTTAGTAGAATTTCGGTTGTTTACTGTTTATACGCAATCAATATATCGATATATAATATAAAATCCTTTGCAAGCAAGCTGTACTGTTGAAAAAACTCCATGCAATGTGTAATGCCAACTTGGAAATAATGAAATACTGATGACTGCAAGAGTACGAATGCTATGCTATAATACTGAAAGAGTTTGTAAGAGAAGAGAGGATTATAAAAGAGAGGAAGCGATCTTAGATGACTAGGGTTTACTAGACATGATATTCCAGCTTTCTGAAACATTGAAGCTGTATATACCCAAAACCAGAATCTCAACATCACCAGAGCATCATAGATCAATCATTAATGTTGGTATTAATTTTGTTTCTCTTTCTTCTATTGACCCCCTCCTTTAGCATCCCCATAAAAAGGGCAGTATGATTTGAATCGTTTGATTATTCAAATTAAAATTGGATACACGTGTTTAGATCTTTTGACAATACTTTTGTTGTTGTTGGTGGTGCTGGTGGTTTTCTATCTCTTCTCTTGGACCCTTTTTCTTGTGCTGAGACATCCAACTGCAGGTTGCCCGGAATCTGGGAAAAACATTGCGAGCATTTCAACCCACCATTAGAGAGCTTCAGGTGGGTAAAACATCTTCAGAATGAAACCAATGTGCTGATTCCAGTTGATCGATGCTTCATTGTTACTACTTTCTATCTTTGTTGCCCCTTCAGGAAGTTTCAAATGAATTCAAGAGCACACTTGAGCGGGAGATTGGTCTTGATGACATTTCAAGTCCAAAACAGAACATGTACAGAACCAATGTACCCAACAATAACACTAACTCAAATCCATCATCCACTGTTGATACAGATAGTTCTCAAGTTGCTGTTGACGCCAGTGAGTGATCTAGCAACAGTTTATCTACTCTCAAAATATGTATGCTTGCTTGGTAGCTCATTGTTTTCTCTTATTGGTAGTACGGTACCATGCAATAAGGGTAACATGACTTGACATTTATATATAAGCTATCATGTTCATATCAGCTTGCTAAATACATTGCAGTGTGATCAGACACTTGCTTCCAATAGGTATCTGCTCTAATATCATGCTTGCCTTTGTTTTCTCTATTTGGGAAAAGGAACCATTGGACTAATCTGCTTTGAGAAAATGAATGGCAGCGGTTCCTATTTAATATTTTAATTTTCTTATTAATCGTAAGTCTCTTTGGTAAGATCTTACAATTTAATAGAAAATTAACTTGTTTATCAGTTATATTTCCAAGAAGCCTTAAAGGTGGCTATTTGTTTGTGTGACTCTTTCAATGTAAGCTTTGTCTGTTTATGCGTCCCGTTGTTTCAACTATAAATAAGGCTGCCTGGAACTGCATCCATTCCAAGAGGTCATGAAATCGTCATTGAAACCCATAAAATCAACAAACTCGAGAATTTTATGACTTTCCTATGGGAGATCAAAAAAGCAGAATGCCACATTGAAAAATTATAAATATAAATATTGTAATAGATGAGATAAGAAAGAAGAAAAAGGGTAAGATACTTAAGTAATAAGTTGGTCTCTGCAGTTGTGTATATTATTTTTGAAGTATTGTTTTTAACTCACTGCTTTTAAAATATGAAGAAAAAGGATAAAATACTTCTCCATTTCTTTCTTGTGTTCACCCCTTCTTTCTTGACTTGCCTTTTGCCTTGAAACGAATCGTATAATAAAGTCATCCTTGATATTGAAAATTGTTGTGCAGATCCAAACAGAGCATACAGCACTGAGGAGTACCTTAAGATTACAGAAGAGCAGTTAAGAGCATCTTCTGCCTTACAACAGGAATCACAGACACCCCCTCCTCCAGAGAATGAATCTCAAATCCGGCCTCCTGGTTAGTCATTTTCTGATAGCTGTACTAATTCTCTACATCATTCTTTATGCAATGCAATCTTTCCTCTCATGCATTTGGCTCAATTTGGGATACTATAGATACTAAGGAATCAGCCGTTACTGAGCCGCGGCCGCCACCAAAGCCTGAAAGTGAGACGTAGATTCTCTTGGGTTTCATAAGGAGTAAAACAATCTCTTCATTCAATGTTCCAATTATCAGTGAAGTACCCTGAATGTGGGTACTATTCCTGGAGTATCAGAAATGATTAGAGTCACTCAATTTATTCTAAGTAGTATAAAAGCTCTTCTATCTATAGGTGAATGCATCAGCTTCAATGCCGCTTGTAACTTGGTTAGTGTCTACTTTTTTAATTTAAAAAAAAAATTTGAATTCTATATTATTTGAATTACATTCAAAACAACTCCAGCCACGTCTCTATGATTTGCTCTTTCTTAAGTCAGAAACATCATTTAAGAGTGATAGATTTAGGTGCGGATAGGGGTGTCCAAAATTGTCCCGTCCTGAGTGTCCGATCCGATCCTGATAATTTTAGGATGGGTCTGTCCCGTCCCGAGAAGGACCGGGACGGGACAGAGGGAAAGGTCGGGACGGGACGGGTCTCAACCTGACCCTCGGGACTCCCGTCTCGTCCCAACCCCAATTTTTTTTTATAAAAGAAATATATTATATTCTCTTATTTTTCTTACTCTGTCCACTCATCTCAAGCTCACTGTCTCTCTTTTCTTATGCTTTATTTGCTCACGGTCACAGGTCTCACCAGTCGTCACTCTCATACAGATATTCTTATATAGATATTTTTATTCTTCTTTACTGTTATTTTTTTCTCTTATATAGATAAGTTATTATTTTATATTAGGGAGGAATGTTGATATTTAGAGGAAGTTGCCGTGGTATTTTATATGGAATAATTTATTGAAATAATTTTATTATAATATTTTTTTTAAAAAAAAATATGGTCAAAAATTCCCGTCTCGTCCCAATCCCACGGGACGGGACGGAACATGGGACACATTTTGCGCCATGTGTACTGCATTGGGACGAGATAAAAAACAGAGTTGTTTGGTCCCGACCTGTCTTGTAAACACCCTTAAGTGCGGGGGTAACAATTGATCGTGCCTTTGACATTTAATTAAAAGTACAGTATTAATAATTTTTTAAGAATAAACTTAGAACTCCAAAAATTAATTTAATAGTAATTAGGTCCTACTTCCTCTGGAACTCTTATAGAATTTTTTTTTGATTCATCAAACAGAATTATTAATATTTACCCTTAATTATAAATATGAGATAGAATTATAAGTACAGAAGAAAAATAAAAAGTCATATTTTTAATTAAATGAGGGTATATTTAAAAAAAATTTATTATTTTATTATAGATTTAATAATTTAACTGTAATATTTTTATTTTTATAATTTAATTAAAAGGCTCTTATAATATGGATTAAAGAAGAGGGAGTAAAAAAAATTTTGTTAAAAGATACAAAAAATCTTACTGTGGCAGCCGAGGGAATAAATTATGGTCAACTGCGAAAGAGACTTCAACTATAAATAGCCGCATTTATCACTCCTCAACGATCAACTCCTTATAGAGCTGTCATCCCATTACTTCTTCCCAATACCACAACTACTGGTAATTCATTTATAAATTTGATATTTTTTAAAAAAATGAAAATATATAAATAAACAAAATTGTTCCTTAAGGTTTTGTGCCTGAATTAAAACTGTTTTAGGGTTAGTGTGTAAAACTTATAATTTAGACTTCGATTTATTGGAGAATTTCACTATTATCAATAATTTTTAAACGGTAATGAGGTCTAGTCCTCCGATCTGCCCCTCCAGTCAAAATTCTCTCTTTAGGTAGCCCTTCCCGATTGATTAACTCTTAATAAAAGTAACATTGTACTGATAGATGCTGGGGTAATAGAGCCCAATATTTCAAGATAACCTTCCTTATAAATTTTTTCATAGAAAAAAACAGTTTAGATAAATTTATTTTGAAGCTCATCAAAGTTAAAATATATTTTAAAGCTCAAAGAAAACTTATAAATATACTTACAAATAATCTATCAATAAAATCTTCACATTAGTAGTGAGATTTAAATTTATGATTTTATGAATTATAAATTAATTAATTATTAATTAGACTGACTTTATTAGCTAATATTTTTCAAACAGTTATGCTTTCCTAAAATCCAAGGAAATTAATTAGGCAAGTATAGTAGTAGATTTGATTGCGAACATGTGGGACCAACTTGCAGGAATAAACCGAAAATTTCTAACTTTTTATTTGATACAATCAATTCTTAGAAGGGAATTATATTCATTTAAGATCTAAGGATAGAATAAAATCTTCTTTTCTTCTAAGCGATATTAATATCAGGCAAAATAAGCCGCAAACTACTCTAAGGTATAAATTTAAATACTTAAGAGTTAGAATATTTCTCTAAATACCACAACTAAAACCACAATAAAGTAGTACTCTCTAAAGATCAAATATATTTTAAATAGTCGTATGTTTCACTCTTTCGTTTCTATCTAATAATACTAACAACATAGACAGACAGCCATACATTCATAATGTCCAGCCACATTTTCTCCAAAAGTTCATATTCACTTTATTGTGTTATTTACTTTAAAGTCACAAGACCATTAAAGAGGGACACATTTAGCTGCATGAATCCCAAAAAAAGATAAAAATGAGACCAATATATGTTCCTTTCACACCTTAACATATATAATTCGTTAATGGACAGTATTAAAATCCTTTATTTGCAACGTAGGGAAATGAAAATACATTTGAATAGAGTGAAATAATTAATTTAACAACTCCCACCAAAGCATAATCACAATATAAAATCCGTTTAATAAGTTACGTCCACAGCAAATGTCATCAAAGAAAAGCGAGAGAGTTGAATCCCTCTTAATTTGAATATAATCATCGTATATTATATTTATAATATAGAAATCAAAGAGTACGTACATTACATAATTGCACTAATAATTATTGCAATCGATTGTCCATCACATACTGAAAGCTGGTAAGCACCTTTTAATAATTAGCCATTGGAAAATTCTAAGGCATAATACAGTAACTATCATTATATACATATAATAACTAACAAAAATTGGTTCGAGTGATAAGTTATTTGATATCGCTTAAGCGAAATCTTAACTTTAAATTTTGGTGTATACAGAAAATTTCCGTTTAGAAACTAATCCATCATAACTAGATGCGCGATGTGAGTTAGATCCGGATATAGTCAAGACAAAGCTCTAATAAATTGGGTGAGTAATTAAAAAAAATTATATACATACAATAGCCCACGAGATTTTATTTAATTCTTTTGAGCTATTGAATATGTATCGCCATATACCACACTTTACCTAAGGATTTATCCAAATATAGCTTCGCTAATATTCCTAAAAGACTTCAACTACACCGAGAGAGATGAATTTTTCCGGTTTATTTAACGTTCAATATCTCCCCAAACTCCACAATAATTTCACAATAAAAAAAAAAGTTAGAGAATTCAAACTTGCATGTGAGTAAGTGCGTACGTAGGAGTTTTAAACCTCCATAAGAAACTCCTTGTCTTCCTCCAACCTCGCCATGGCTTCACTCTCCAAGGTCAGCTCCACGTCGATGCTCCTCCCCCCACTCTTACCTGGATACAGATAAATCATCCCATCGAACTTGTTGTTTGATCCACTCCTCACATTCTCCGGTGAGCCCCACCCGAAATCCACGTCGTAAACCTTGAACCGCGGCGAGCTTCCGACAGCCACGCAGTTCACGCCGGCGTCTTTGAACTGGAAAATCTTCGGTGCGCTCTCCCACTCGTTGTTCCTCTCATCTATGGCCTTCGCAGTGTGGGCTTCAATTGCCTTCTGAATCAAAGACGCGCCGAACTCCGGTGGGTTTGCCGACAACAAACCTGCCGTGGCAACGGTGAATATTGCCTGGATTAGGTTTCCGAAGTAAGTCTCCGGCATTGGTGGGTCGACCCGTTTCCGGCAGTCGATAAAGACGGTGAAGACAGTGTAGTCTTCCGGTTTAAGGTTACGTGCATGAGTCACGTGGCGCCAGATATGTACCGATAGGGCTTGGAATGTGGAGAATGGTTTTGATCCGTCCGATGGGAGCTTTTCGTTGACCGTTGACTTGATCGTATCGATGGCTGACTCGGAGAACTTGAAGATCCTCTCTCTGAGAACAGGTGGTGATGGGGCCTGCTTAACATCACCGTTGGATTTTGCCGCAAGTGGGTCCGCCGATGGGAGTGAGAGGTCGAGCTTCACGCGCGTGTTTCGCACCTTGGTTCTTTCTAGGAACGGAGATGCTGAAACTGAAGGTGCGCCGCCGCAGATCGCAGCCCACGAGCTCATGAAGTGCCACGTGGACGTTCCATCAAGAACCGCATGGTTGAAGGCGCATCCCATCGCTAATCCGTCTTTCAGCTTCGTTAACTGTAATCAATAACAAGACAACCCACATTCTCATAATAATATTCAAAATAAGCACCAAAATTATAATTTCGTTTTAATTAATAATATCAAATAAATTTAAAAAAATTAAACTATAATGAAATTCTCACATAATTTTTGCTAGATTGAGTGAGAATTAATTTTTTTTGTTAAAGGTGGTCTGTTTGGGGGGGGGGGGGTTTGCAGAAGCAAAGGTGCACCAACTTGGCAAAAGACTTAAATTCTGGACTAAGTAATTTAAATATGAGAAACCTACCACCTGTTGAAATAGTTAATATTTCTCGAAACAATGCACTCATTATTTATTGTCATCATTACTATCCTTCACCCAACAACATGGCAAAATTCAATTCCTATAAAACGACATCGGTTAACGAGGAATAAAATCGGAACACGTCAAGTTTTGGTACGATTTATATGCCACATACATATGTTCCTTGTTCATGTGATGTACATTATATTCTATGTACCTCTCATTTTTCTCAGGAAAAGCAAACATTAATAAGGATTATCCTCTTAATCTGTTAATCCCTTTTTATGCTTTTCTTGTCATATCACATTATCATCATCATCAACTCATAAAAACTGGTGAATCCTAAACAGAGTGGAAGCCAAACTCTTTTTCCGGTTATGTAAACTATGTTTGAATTGTAGAGTAGGGTCTATTCCAAATTTACATCTTTTTTTTTAAGTGAAAGGGTTACATAATAATTATATATATATTGAGTAATCTTACTACTTTGACAATAATGGTAAAAAAATCATATTGAAGTTGAATTTATGAAGTTCACAATGAAGCGGTTCCAATCAGTCAAAAAAATCACTCATTAAAGAGGAGTTGCTGTCCCTCCCTACGTTTTTCTTCTTTACGAAAAGTATGTTCCATTACCCATACCTTATGGGATGTCTAAAAGTTGAACTTTACCCTTTCAGACATTTTTCCCCCATTTTCTTTTCGCATTCAAAGCACCAAATTTCTGTTCCTACAAATGATTACTCACTAACGAAAAAAACAGAGCAATCCCCTGAGTCTTCTTACAATATAGAACACACACAAAAAAATGTATTCAAACGTTATTTGACACGAAACTCGGCACTTGTTCTATCAGAATTCAATGAACAAATCCAACAATGAGCAAATTAATGGAGAAAATTACCTGAATCGCCAACAACGGCCTATGCATGCCTTCCAAATTGAGAATCCCAGTGTAAGGAATAAGTTCCTTCAAAGTGTTTGTGCTTTCTGCAACAGTTAGATCCGCCACTGAAACATCAGCTTCAGCCACAGCTTCAACGACCTCAACTCCAGCAACACCTCCGCCGTCTTTTGCATCGTCTTCTTCGTCGTTATACTCAACTCTGAAAACCCCTTCTTCGTCCTTCCCAAGCTTCCCTGCGAGCTGAGGAAACTCGCCAAGAACAACACTTAGGCCTTCTTTCAGCTTCTTCACCCTCCCCTCAAAGTCGCCACCTTTGTAGAACAGAAGCTTCTGGTTGTAGAAGAAGGCCAAGTATGGAAGATCGAAGGTCACGAGCTGAGACTCCTTCCTCCCCAGTTTTTTCTTGGGCTTCACATGGCTTTTCTCGAAGATCTTCAGCTTCAAGCGGTCCGAAGCCATTTTTGTTGCTGTTGTAGCAGAGGAAGGAGCAAAAGAAGGTTAAGGAAATGAGATTGAATGGTGAGTGAGGTTGACGATGGTGAAGAAGAGGTTGGTATTTAAAGAGTTAAAGTCCCTCAATTATTGGTCAGAGGCATTTCTTTTTATTTTTCGTTTTTTTGAGAAAGAAGATGGTAACTTTAAAGTTTATTTGATACCCTCACTTAAAGTGACAGAAGAATATCTTGTTAGAAAGGTAAATTATATTATTATAGATTAAACAAAAAATTTAAACTACATAGATTACGTATGAATAGAAAAGTTATATAAAAATAACCTATAGATATTAAAATTATATAAAGTGTAACTAATAATAATTTTAATTTATGCTAAAATTCTTTTAAGAGTATATATTTTATCTACAAAAAGTTGTCTATTTATAACCTCTCATAATTTTCAATATATAATGCTTCTGCCAATCTTCCAAGAAATATGCACTTGCTCAGTTGGAATCATTTTTTTCAACAATTGTACAATATTTTGTCCAAAAAAATCAATGCAAAAATCTTGAGGGAAAATTTTCTTCTATACACTAGAAGCTAAAGAATATAATTTAAAAATATCGTCAATATCCTCAATCCCCATGATAAAGCTCATGATTCAAGTGAGATGTTATCCCACAGATCTGTGCCTTTTTTTATTTGTAAGGAGCTTCAGTTTAAATAAAAAGCCACATAAAAATTCTAACACTACATGCCATTGATGGCTTCCACATTTGTTTTCAAATTTTGTCCACATTGTTGCAATTGAGATATTCTATAACTTGGCATGCTAATTTGATAATAATTTTTTTAAAAAAAATTAGATACTTAAAATAGAGCACATGTTACTATGATCTATTTAGATTAATTAAAGCTATGTCCAGTAAAAAATTATAAGGTAGGAGAGAGCAATCCTTGCACTTAGTTATAGGGAGGTTGAGTGAGACTTTAAAATTTCACACTATTACATATATTTTATTTTAATGATGATTAATAGTTATTAATAGAAGTATTCTTTTCAGACATTTATATATAGACCAAAAAATATAATTAATATTAATAAATATGTTTGAAATTTAATTTTATTTCAAAATGCCTTATTGATTGTTTGACATGGTGGTGTGTGTGTTTAGTGATAATAATAACTTAATTATGCCCAGTTTGAGGGTAAGAAAAATGAAGTTTTCAATAGATGCAAGAGATAATAAGTAGTTGATCCTTATATTATAAAGAGATCTAGAGGAAATACTGCTATGTGATCAAGTCGCCTCTTGAAAAACATTATAATTATAAATACAAGTCACTTTATAGAAGTATGTAAAATATTAATTGTTTTATTCTAGATATATAATTTTTCTCAATTTTCAATAAAATAATAAAAAAATAATATACATTTTAAGTAAAAGTTGGTTCCGTTTAAGAAAAATCAACCCATGTTCTACAAAGACATAAGTAGGGACAAGGGGACCTTGAAATTTTTAAAATTTTTATATCATTATACACAAATTATGAATAATTCTGAAAAATTATAATGATGTCATGTAACTTCAATCTTGTTATAAAAAATTAGTATACTTGATTTTGGAAAAATAAAATTTTTATATTCTATACTTCAATTGAAGAATTAAAGTTATAAAAAAAAGTAAAAATATATCCAATACTTCAAATTAATTTTAAAAGAATAATTAGGATTTAAAGTGTTTAAATATGTAATTAGCGCCTTAATTTTTATAAAAATTTTAATACGGAAAATAAAAATTAAATTTATTCACAAGCTCATATTTGTTAGCAATGACTCCATTCCATTTGATTTTTCATTTCAAAAATTAAATTTTAGGTTCAATACTCACTAGTCACAAGCCAAGTGCACTTATGATATTTTTTTACTAAGACCGACTGAAATATAAATTTATTTTTTTAAAAAAATATTCCTCGTGATTATGTGTTTTTGAAATTATTTATTTGGTTTAATGAACTTTTTCTTTATGATCAAAATTCAGTTGAATGAACTAGTCCCATGGATTTCATTTTAGCATTAGCTTATTAGGCTGACTGATCATGAACTCGCCTTGGTAATATCTAAAGCCTAAATAGTAAATTAAAATTAGCACATATAATAAAAAATAAATTTATATATTAAAATATAATTATTTTTATTGTTATAAGAATTTATTTTATAAATAATTTTATAATTTTTTTTATAAATATTTTATGAGTCTTAGGTCTGTGTACTAGTTTTTTTTTGTACAAAAGAGACTTAATATACCCTAAATTAAAAAAAGTAATCAATCCGTGAGTATCAAATCTCAAATATTCTTTAACTATAATTTTCCGAATGAAATTGGCATGAAGGAGTACCAATGCACTAGCGAAAGAGTACCAATGCTAAATTGTCAGTGTTTTATGTAACAAAAAAACAAAACCCAAATAGGTCCATTGGGCTTCTTGGCTTTCGATGACTTCATAAACCCCAACCTAAACCCTAACGCGGCGGTCGCAGCCTATAAAATCCCTCAGATCATCTCAGCGTGCTTCCACTTCGTTTTGCGGTTGTTTACGTTTAGGGCGTCGCCGTTCATCTCTCGCTTTCCTAGCTATAGTGAAGATGGCTCCTCCCAGAGGTATCCGAAGCTGATTCGTTCCCCGGTTACATCTATATTTAGACTTCTATAATACTAAGTTTTAATGTAGCTGTCTATCTTGCTCTCTTGTGGTTTTTCCTTCGTCCAATGCTAGGGGACTTTGCTAATCCATTGATTTTTTTTTCGCATAATGAATAGTCATATGGGATTTTTGGTTTGGTTAGCTAAATAATCGTTTGGCTAAATAAAATGGAATAGTTAGTTTGTATTTGGAATCACTGATGTGAAGGTCCGAGTTTCTTGTTCTTTATTTTGCTTTAGCAGTTTCATTTAATCGATTGTCGGCTCGAAGTTGTATGTCTTGTTTGTAACGCTGTAAATCTAAGCAGGTCGTGGCGGCGGCGGCTGGGGCAGAGGTGATGGCGGACGTGGAGGCAGAGGAGGAGGGAGAGGCTTTGGAGGAAGAGGATCAGATATGAAAGCTCGTGGTGGTGGACGTGGAGGCAGGGGCGGTCGAGGAGGTGGTAGAGGTGGTGGTCGTGGAGGAGGTAGAGGTGGAATGAAAGGTGGGAGCAAGGTAGTCGTTGAGCCGCACCGTCATGAAGGTATATTCATTGCCAAGGGTAAAGAAGATGCCCTTGTTACCAAGAATTTAGTCGCTGGTGAAGCTGTTTATAACGAGAAAAGGATTACGGTTCAGGTTATTTCTTTTATAATCGTTCTTGTCCTTTGAATCTGTAATGCCTTCAAACGTATGGAAATGTAATTATACTGACAAATACTGTTACCTTATTTAGAATGAGGATGGGACAAAAGTTGAGTATCGTGTGTGGAACCCTTTCCGCTCCAAGTTGGCCGCTGCTATTCTTGGGGGAGTTGACAACATTTGGATTGTAAGAAACTTTCTGGCCTTATACTGTTGTTATTTGGTCTTGTATTCTAAATACTGTTTTTTAACGTATATTTTCATTGCATCGCGGAAATCTAGAAACCTGGAGCCCGTGTTCTTTACCTGGGAGCTGCTTCTGGTACTACTGTCTCCCATGTTTCTGACATTGTTGGCCCAGTAAGTATTATTTCTTATTTGCTTCATGTTTCCATATCTTGTTGAGTAGAGCTCATTAGACTAAGGCTCTCTTGTTTGTAGGCTGGAGTGGTCTATGCAGTAGAGTTTTCTCACAGAAGTGGGAGAGACCTCGTCAACATGGCTAAGAAACGCACTAATGTTATACCCATTATTGAAGATGCCAGACATCCTGCCAAATACAGAATGTTGGTTGGCATGGTAGATGTCATATTTTCTGATGTTGCTCAGCCGGATCAGGTTTGGTTTTATTTTGTTTAAAGTAATTTTCTGGAAAAGGAAAGATCCAACTTTATATTACCATGTTGTTTAGTCTTGTTGATTTCTTAAAAATATTACTGCTTTTATTTTCTTAAGCTGCTTAGTTAAGCATCTTTTACATAACTTTTTTTTAGCTGTCTCTGGCATCTGCTTGGGTCTTAACAGAGCTGAATACATTTTTTAAATTTTGTAGTACTTGGTACATTTTTACCTGATGATCTTACAAGTTTTATTTTCTAGTTCTTTTCTGCTAGATTTTGTTTGGCTTTTTGTAATATTTTCTATACATAATAGATATTCATTCTTTTCTTTGTTCTCAAGCCTCATTTTTTATATATGCATTTTTCACTATTTGATGCTTCGTGCATATGATGAGTATACTCGGATTCCCCTTCAAGACATCTTGGATGATGCAGACCCGAGTTTTTGATGCACATGAGCTTCATTGTATATTCTATTGTTGTTTTTTTCTTTTCACCCAAATTTGTTTGTATTTGCTTAATTTTATTTTGTTTTCATATTTGTTTATCTTTCAAATGAATGTGTTACTTGTGGAGTAGTTTGATTGCTCGGTTTGTGCTTTAGCGTTGTCATTATTATGTTTCAATACAACCTCCTCTCTTATATACTCCTCATTTAACCATCTGCAATATGTTACCTGTCATTTTCTCAAATCCTCTATGTACTATCAATCAACTTGGTGAATAAAGACCCTTTGTCTGAGGATCTGGTTTTCACAATGTAACCTTTGCAGGCAAGGATTCTGGGGCTGAATGCTTCATATTATCTAAAAGCAGGAGGCCATTTTGTTATTTCAATCAAGGTTTGTTCCGAAATCTCACATTTAATCAATGGTATTATCAATCATGGTCTTTCTGAGCCGTGTACTTGGCGCCCATTTGGATTTTATTCCAATAACCAGTCTCAATTCTCAGGAGGCATTTTAAATGAACTTATCAATGGGATTTGTTTTCAAGTTGTATGACTAATTTGTGGGTTTAATAACTTGTTTTGTATGTTGTCAGGCTAACTGCATAGACTCCACGGTGCCAGCAACCGCAGTGTTTGCAAGTGAGGTGAACAAGCTGAGGGCGGATCAGTTTAAGCCCAGCGAGCAAGTGACTCTGGAGCCATATGAACGAGACCATGCTTGTGTTGTTGGTTCATACAGAATGGCTAAGAAGAAGAAAGATGCCGAGTAGATTTGCTTGAGATTGCTCCCTCTAATATAGACGTCAATCACTAGGAAGTTCCTTTTTGTTCAATTATTGTTTTCTTGAGGGAGAATGTAATGGATAATATTGTACTTTCAGTTTTGGTTGTCTCAATCATTTTGATGAAAATACGACATGAGGCCTGCTTGGACTTGAAATATTTATTTATGGTGCGGGAGGGGAGATTAGATCATCAGATACGAAATTTGACGTGTTTGTGTCAGTGTGGGTGTATATATTATATTTGTGTGTATATATTACATTTATCAAATAACTTAGGCGTTTATGACCAATGAACGGGTGGAATTATTTGTGATGTTATTGATAATATATCAATTCGAGTTGGACAATTCAGTTTCAATGCATAATATCAACTTCAACAAATATATCGTAGAATTTCCTTGATGAAATTCCAAGTAAGTGTAAAGATGCATGAAGCCTTTTCTTCCAGTTTTGGTTTTCATGGGATGGATTATCTCTTCACTGTACTAAACTGGCAAGGTGGTAATCATTTTGGAGCTCCCATTGTAAAGGGAAATAGGACGGCTGGTTGGTCTGTTGGAGATGAGAGAATATTAAGAAGGAAAATTTTCAAAATTAGAGGGGGAAAAATTACCTCCTAACGTTTTTTACTCTCTAATTTTCTTTCCATCCGTTCAATCTTAATCATTTATCACTTTGAAGAAAACTGCCTACTTAATTCAACCAAAATCAGACATGACGAGGCTTCTGCGGATAACCACTCTTTCCCGCCAGGATACCTTGCTTTTTGCCTTCCTCAATTTGTAATTAACATTTTCATTACAACGTCCCTATCTGTTATTTCATGATAAAACAATTTTAAAAAATAGCAAGAGCGGAGAACTTGGAAGAAATGAGGTATTTCTGTGTTTCTTATCATCAGGAGATGACAACCTACACAGTGAATATATTTGTACCAAATGGTAGCTAGCCAGCGAGTGCTTCACATCAAGATGGATAAAGCAGAATAAACATGCAAAAACCATTGACTCTTGATATAAAGCATGAGATCCAGTTGGAAGGCCGTTGTTTCTGGACAAGAGTTCAATAATAATAATGTTATATCTGCAGCTTTACTGATGTTAAAATCTTAGGGTCTGCCTGTTATCTCATCCACTTTGATGTCTTGCCCACCCCATTTCCTCATGCGTTCGCTTGTTTCTTCCACCTACAAATTAAACGGAAGGAGTCAACAGAAAACTATCAGTAACTATCTCCATGAATTTATTTATGCAAGCACAAGTATTTGCAGCGGAAAAGGGAATCAGGAGGGTATTATAATTGGAGAATATCAGTTTCTAGTAGGGATCCAAAAGATGAACAGTGGCCTACCTCCTTGTTCCAATTGGTTCTATAAAGTACAAACAAGAGCAGCAAAGTCTGTAGAGCAGTTCCACATATCATTCCTCCCCAAAGTCCCTATACATGGAAAAAATTTCAAAACTCTTGCGAAATTGTCATTTTCTTTTACATTCTTTTTCAATTTTATATCTTCCTTTCTGTCCCCTAGAAAATAGTCAATTCTTCGTGGATATAAAGAATGGCTACAACTAAAGTCTAAAGGTCTTGTTAAAAGTATGCAGCCGTTCGATTTGAGATATCGTTATTTACAAAGCAGTGAACTTATTAATAGAAGTAAACACGGCTTTGTCCTCCTGATTTTCTCTTATTCTTACCAGCAGAAAGTATAACACATTTAAACTGAAAGTCAATATAGGATGTCAAAGATCGCTTCAATTCAAAATAATCAGAGAAATGCTGTTGACCAAAAGGGCAGTATTCCTTGGAAATAGAAATGATTTAGTTACCTTAACCCCTAACTCGGCTTCATAACCAAGATAGAACCCCAGGGGAAGCCCAAAAATGTAATAACAACCCACATTGATGTAAGCCACCAGTGCCTGCCATCCACCTCCAACAGCAACACCTGCAAGAATGATTCCAAAATCATAAATAAGCAAAAAAGAAACAAAAATAATTTTCTTTTCATGAAGTAAAAATGGATATTTTTCAATAATTCATACCTGAAATCACTGGTTGAACACTGTTAAGAACTACTGTAACCGCAAGGAGGTAAGCTAGGCGGGAGACTGCCTCATGCAGAATTTTGCTGCTCGTGAAAATTATAGCAAAATAGTCTCTAGTTACCAAAATAACAACCATGAAAAATATGCCAATCAGAAGAGATTGGAATACTGTCACGTAAACAGAGTATTTTGCAGCTCTTGGATGTCCCAGTCCAAGCTCATTTGAAACTCTGACACTGTAGGTATTTAGGGGAAAAAACAATGAGTCAGTCACCCATGACATGATAACCAGGTAGAAATTGTGACATACAGAAGAAGCAAAATAGATCGAAGTCAGACTTAGAACAAGGAATTTAGTGCTAATCGTTATTGCAATTAAAAATCCAATTTCTTGGGCGATTTCAATATTTGATTATAATTTAGTACCAGGTGACTTGGCATGCCATTTGTCATAAAATCCGAAAGAAAAAACCAAGACATGACTTTTGGCTACATACCTGATTGCTGCATTTATTCCAATAAACAGCATTGCTTCCCATCCATTGTAGTTCATGCTATAAAACAACATTGGATGCATTAGAAAACTGATGACAATACACGCATAACTTCAATAATATTAGTAAGGGTTTATGAATCCATGAAGAACTTTCATATGGAGAAATTAATTATCAGGGTTTATGAATTCCTTAAGAAAGTTAATTCCTAACTTCGACTTAGTTCTAGCTTCTAACTGTAGCCTTTATACTTATATTTTTTATCTACAAGAGGAAAATCTTTAGCCTAAAGGCTAAACATCATTTTATTTCTTCTTCTCCAGGTTTCAATTGTTCAAGAACAAAATCATCACTTTGTTCTTTTCCTTTTCTTTGGCAAGAATAAGAAGATAGTTCTTCAAGGTACAGAGATTGCACTGGTTTGGAAACTCGGTGAGATAGTTATGTTTGAGCATGAAGTTGTGATCTTACCAAATCGAGAGAGAATCTACGGCGATCACAGCATTATCAAGGTGGCCGGTAAGAACAATAAGGCTCATCATATACCAAACCTCAAGGCAAAGCATTACAGCTGATTCAAGGGATAGCCTAACGAAAGCCCAAATATCCTTAAATGCTGTCCAAGAGAACCCATGCCACCCTTCCTTGCACCAAACTACGACATAAACAACTTGAGCCAATGAAATCCCCCAACTTGTGACATCGAATGCCACGGCTGCACCAGTTAAGCCCCAGTTGAATCCATATATTAAGACCCATAACAACCCAATGTGCAGAAGTAGAGCAACAAAACCAATCCAGGCAATCACATTAACCTTGCTTTGAGCCTGAAGAAACTTTTGGGTTGGAAAATTGATAGCTAGTGAGAAAAACTGAGGAATTACTAATAGAGTGAACTTTCCAGCTAGATCAGCTATCTCTTTCTGTTGGCCTAGAAGTACCAATATTGGACCCGAAAAGATGTAAATTGGCAAGAGTAAAATGCAGGTGACCAACAGGATTATCCATGAGCGTTGCATGTAAACTCCAAGCAAGTAAATTTGTCCAGCACCAAAAGCTTGACCACAGAGTGTCTCCAATGCACTTCCCATTCCAAGCTACAGGTTTTGTAGAGTAAGATCAGATTTTAAACTTAATAAAACAACATTCAACGCATATCAATGCTAAAGCTTTACTTTGGTAGAAAAAACTCACGTGAAAATGGATGCAATACAAAAGTTGGAAACTTGTAAGTGCAATATAAACTATACTCAGGTATCTATTGTGTATCGTAGTAGAATTAAAGCAAATAGGCAACACTTAAAGATTAAAAGTAAATCAAGAGCATAACATTAATGCATTGCAGATTATCTTCATCGTCCAAAGAATTCCAGAGATAAAACTTTCTACTTCACATGGTAAAGAGCTTTTAAGAGATTGTAACTTAGAGAAATCTATATATATATAAAAAAAAAAAACATATTCAACTTCAATAGAACATGGACGCCGCATTGGAGCCAGATTAAAGTCCAAGAGATTCAAATATAGATGACATTTAATGTGACCAAAAAGATTTGCAACGAAGCTGTAATGAAATTAAGCCATGTTTCGAAGAAGTTGAAGCTTAGCTTTAATAAGCGAAGGCTCGAGTGAGTAAAAGGAAAGTAAAGAGACAAAGTACAGTCATGATATTAGTGAGTAATGAAAACCGTGTTTAAATGTAAAGTGTTATATAAAACTTTTATTACGGTAACATATACTATGCAATAGGACTCTGATTTTTGAAGTACAGAAGAGATATTGGTGTTGATAAACATATTCGGACACATCATACAGTTTCTATACTACTCCATTTAGAGAGAGGCAAGTAAGTACACTAACCATGAAGCCAAAGGAGAAGGTTCCGATAACAGAGAGAGACAGAGAAACCGCAGAGAGCTCAATTTCGCCAAGATGGCCGACGAAAATGTTGGTGAAGGAGTTGACGGCGAATTGGCACAGAATGTTGAAAACGATAGGCAACGCTATCCGCCACAACTTGGTCGATTCTGTCCAGAACACCTCCCTAGCGGCCTTGGACCCCTCCAGTGGAGCGTAGTCACCGTTCTCGTCCAACACCACCGTGGACGGCGGCGGAGCGTCTGAGGTTTTGAGCAGAGGAGCGTGAGCGTCCATATTAATCGCCGCCAGAGAAGTGTTGAAGAAAACAGAGAAAAGAAAGAAGGAATAGTAGTTATTTACACAAGGCCATTCACCAGACTCATGGCTTCCTTGTTGTGCATTCTATGCCTCTGCCATTGCATGCCTCTCGGAAGAGTGCTTAAATGCCTGAGGCTACGGTGCTGCCTTCAGCTACACTAAATTATTTTTATACTCACTCTGTTTTTTTTTTCCCCCAACCAAACATGCTAGTATTAATTTTATACAGTATATAGATCTGGAGACTACGTACATTACAAAATTACAAGAGATTTTAAAACTTTATTAAAACTGAAAATGAAAAATTATTCACTTAAGCAGTGGATAGCATATACTCCTCCCTAATATATCGCGTCATCATTTTTTTAAATATAATATTTTAATTTATTTTTTATTTGTTATTTGTTATTGAATTAATTTATTTGATTTATAAAATGGTATATAATCTAATATAATGTAGAATATTTTAAAAAATTATATTTATTATAAGTAAAGAATTTATCTAATTTTTTAATATATCCAATAACTCTTAAATTATTTGTAATAGTATTCTTGGTAGATGGAGGGTAATAAATAAAGGTACTTAAAAATTTAAAATAACGTAATATTAGATAGAGGATAATTTTTTTAAAAAAATAATTATTATCTAACACGTATATTTCACTTTTTTTTTATTGGTTTTGAGTAAATAGGGAGTGAGATATGATAAAAGTGATTGAATTTGCAACCACGTAGCAAGGGGCGGCGATGCATTAAATTTGGGTTAGGTAATGTGAATGGTGTAAGCTTGGCCACGTCAACTATTCACGGATCACATGGGGTGTTGTACTCAACCCTAGACTTATTATATATATATAAACATAAATAAAAAAAATTATAAATTAAAAAGAAAGAGTATTTGAATATCAATGTTTGTTTTTGGGTCTGGCAGGAATGGTTTGACATTTTTTAAGTAAAATTATTTTCATTAAAAAAAAAGTGAACTTTGCATTTAACAAAATTACGTTAGAGAAGCTAGCTGCGTACTCATGATAATAATAAGATTTAAACATTTGAATAATTTTGATTAGACATTTGAATCTTTCCCATAAATTGGGTGCGTATATTTATAATAAAATATTTCATCCTTTTTCATATGAAGACGTTGCTACTCCAAACTCTGCAGTTCTTTATCGGCCATGCACAAGCCTTCCACGTGCTCTGTATTACGTGCATTGATAACTTCCTCGTCTCTTTTTGATCGCACCTCATGATGTGACTGAGACCCCAACATGGATTTTTTATTCTTTTATACACACATTGAAATCTTATTTAAGATTATTTTTTATTTTATTTTCTCATGAATTATCTCAAACAACATTACATCCTTTGGGCTTGCATGGCACGCCTCTAATATTGATGAACTCTCCGGTTTTTTTTTAAGGTAAGCCTAAATTATTCATAGTAGGAAGAAATAGTTAATCCTTGCATACCTTGTATTTTTTAAAAGGGTCTTCATGATGTCTATAAAACTCTATCCATATCTATTGCTAAGGATCTAATCTCTTATTATATATGCTTAAAAAAATTAATTAAATATCAATTATAGTTATACAAAGACTGTATGGAAATTTTTTTTATATAAAGTCTATACATCTTTTTATTAAAGGTAATTATATTAAAGATATTACTGAACACTAAATATAGGCACATTTTTTATTAAATATTTAAATATTAATTTATTATATTATGAATAATTAGTTTATTCTGTTAAATCCAATTACTCTTTGTTATTGGATAGGATTTACTCCCCACTTAGACTTGTCATTTAATTAAGGGCTCCAACCTCATTTGTACAAAAAAAAGGTTTCAATTAAAAAACACTTAAAAAAGTTGATGTTGGTAAATGATACTTTTCTAATACTTAATATAAGATATATTTAATGAATCTTTAGATTAAAAAATTAGTTAATATGACATATTTTTTCTAAAACACTATAACAATCTTTCTTAATTCACTTTCTTTATATTTTACTTGATTATTGTGCAGAGAATATCTATATGGATAATTTTTAAAAAATATATAAATATAATATATATTTAGAATAAAAAATAATTTTGAAATTATATTTTATATTAAAAATAAGGATATTGTTTTAATAACAAAAGGCCTATATTCAATTCAACTTTTTGGGATACATGCTTTTTTTTATACAAAAAATAAACATGCTTTTGAAAGCCGAAGTTTTACTTTTTGATTTGTTGGGCCTTAGCCCATCACCCATAATTGGATTGGTCTTACTTATAATATGGACTTCCTAACTGATTGAATGTTTCAATAGTTAATCTGAGTGATAAGTGACTCAATATTATTTAAGTAAAGTCTTAAATTTTAATTTTGACATATATAAAAAATTCTCGTTAAAAAACTCAACCGTTATAGCTAGATACATAAAGTGGGTTAAATCTGAATGTAGTCGAGGTAAAACTCCAATAAATTAGATAGACATATAAAAAAAATGTTTCAATGATAAAATAAAAGGCATCAAATTGACGTTTAATATTAATAATATTTAGGAAGTGAAAAGGTGGGAATAAAATCTTTCTGGGATAATATCTTGAACGGGGACATTTATTTTATGAATATAAACAAATAATTAATCTTTTAAATTTCTTTTAGTACCGGAAATTTACGTGGTAGAAGTGTTTTTCGGACCGATATGTGGGGTATAAGGTTGCTTTAGAAAAAGCACTATTGTCAGTGTCACGAAAGAGACCATTCATGGGAACGGAATATTTTAAATGCGTTTAGAGAGTATTACACCAATTGTATTCTTTTTTAATATATCATTTTAAGCTAAATTATACATTACAGTTTATTTATCCGTTAATAAAATAATAGATAATTATTACTTAATGATGCCTTTTACCTGTGTAAGGTAGAAGCCTCTTTCAACCAATAACAGATCTCGATGTTGCTTGCACTATTGAAAGTAAACAATAGCTTATTTCCTATACACTATAATTACAAATCAAAACCCCCCAACCACTTTCTCAAACGTTTTATTATACTTAATTTGGGGTTTTTCCTTATCCAAAATTCATATTACATCCAGGTAATACCCTAATTGGTATAATTAAGGGTAAAATAATCAAAAAAAATATTTTTATTTCTATCATCCTAATTATTATTTTTTTTAATAAAATTAAAATATTTTAAAAAAGTGAGTAAAGTGATATATTTTTATTTTTATTTCTCTATCTCCATCCCTATTTTTCTCTAATCAAACATAAGGGAAAAGAATTATGTGTAATATAGAAACGAGAGCCTCAGATACCAAAAATATTGTATTAATTTTTAATTGATAATAACATAAATTAAGGTCTTACATTGTAGCCACTTAAAAGATTACTTTACACTTCAGGAGATAAGTCTCGGAAAGCATAAGGCCATTTAAAATAAGTTAACAGTTGTTTGTTTTGAGTGGGTTTCTTTTTTTATTCTGTACACAAATTTTGATAGGTGAGTTAGATTCACCAATAATTTAATTGTAGGATAAAATATTTTTTTAAATAATATTAATATTATATAATATTAAGTAAGATAAATTATTAATTACTTTTAAATATAAATTTAAATAATTAAAAATTAAAATATTTTTTTAAATATCATAATTAAAATTATAATAAAATATTTCTTCATAAAAATTCATGAGGCTACAAATCTTCTCCAAAACTTGAATCAATCTGATTTAAAAAAATCAGTCTCCTTTTTCCCTCTATTTTCAAACTTGACGAGTGAGGACTTGCTTGCTGTTAGATTCTATCTCTACTGGTTTTTGAAGAGAGGCATTTATGAAGGGAAGAGAGAAGGTCCACTTGCCATCATCGTCATCTTTGCTTGATCTGCTTTTTCCATATGTCGAAGGGCAGCACCCTTTTTGCTTAAAAGTCTGCTCTCTCACTCTTCTACTCTGTTTTTTGTGCCCAGTTCTAGGGGAAAAGATACTGTACCCTCCCGTTTTTCAAATTACGATGGACCCTCCCTTTAAATATACATCTTATCGTTTCCTGGGAAAATTAAAAAATAACTTTATCACTAATAGAGAATATTATTGTTGAATGATAAGGACTTAAAGTTTAAACACGTTACAGATATATCTTTTTCTATAGGATAAGAGATTAATCGTTCCAATAATTAAGGAAGAAATGAGAAATTCTCACCTCTCTCCTATAGGAGTTCTGTTGAATTATTCAGATTTTTTTTGTTGGGTGAACGCTCTTCCTCAGGAAAATAATCAAACACATCATCTTTTTTGTAATTTCGCCTACCAAATTTCGTCCCCAGAAAAAAAGAAAATCATTTTTCATTGTAGATATTAAAAAAATTACAATAAATTAAAGTTGCTGTTAGTTTTTTGTTTTGTTAAATTTTTGTTAGAATGCAAAGAAAAGGGATACATTTATACCCAAAAAAATAAAAATAAAAAATGTAGGAAAATACTTGTCACTAAAAAGCATAGTATGACCCACTCATATGGCATTTGATAAATAAAAAATAAGAAAGAAATCATTCAGATGTGGACAGAAGCAAAATAATTAGGGGATAGAATAAGAAACTCTCTGGTAAAGTGTAGGCTGGAACCCCCTTCCCCTTTAAAGTTTTCAAAATGTCTTAGTGGGGATTCCTTCTAAACGAGAACCTTTGACGCTGAAGGACTCGTTAAATAATTATAACTGGATATAAATTTTTATGCTTTAGAATTATTTTTTTCCTTTTCCCATGAGAATGTGTTAGAAGTTACCTCTATGTTTTAATATATAGTTAATATTCTAAACTCGTCTCTATTGATATCTTTAGCCTGCCTTCCCCCACTTTACCCACTAGGCCTGATGACTCAATTTTCTTTTTTTTTTGGGGGAAAACAATTTTCATTGTACATTATAGGGATTGTTTGGTGGTACAAGGGAAAATGGAGGGTAGGGGGGGGAAATTTAATGAGATCAATTTAGTTAAAAAGAAATGAATAAGTATAGTTATAAAATTTTAATAAAGGTAATAAAGTAAAAAAATTAATTAAAAAAATTAGTTTCTCTTCCCTCCATTTTATTTGTACTTTAGATGGAGAGAAAAAAAGAGATAGAATATTATAAAGATTTTTTTAAAATAATAAAAAAATTATGAGTACTATTTTTAGGAGATTTTTATCATAGTATTATTTTTTTTATAATTTTTTTCATCTAAACTTAGGATAAGAAATTTTTGTAAAAATTGAAAGGCAAGCTTGAGGGAATGCAGAGGGAAAAGGTACATACATTCTTAGCAAAAAATGAGAGAGAATACTCCATAATTTTTTTTTTAAATATAAGTGCTGTCAAGATAATTATATTTAAATTATTATCACTATCAAATGTGATTATACTTTTTTAATAAAAAATTAAATTTAAATTTATTATATTATAACAGACTAATTTTTTTTATTAGAATCAATCATATTGATATAAATAATAATAATAATAATCTTCGTTGTACCCATCATTAGATAAGCCACTCATTGCACAACAAAAAGGGTAAAAGGGCCTGAAAAATATGCATGCAGTACAAGAACATTGTAAAGTAATTTAGTGGCGCCAAAGTATCCTAACAATCAAGATTATTGCTGTTGCTCTTGTTTCGCATTTATAATCTTCAGTCTCTATCCATCCATATTCTTCCCCCTCTTCTTTTTCTAAAAAGGGAACATACTTTTCTACATTTTTTTTCCTTCGCTAAATTGGGTCTAAAATATATCTTTTTAACATTTTTTAATAATATAAAATTTCTTCTATAAATAAAAAGTCCAGCTTAATTTAATATGTGTTTTGATAGGATTTTAAAAAAATTTATAAAAAAAGAATTTTTAGATAATTTTTAAAAAATAACTTTTAAAAAATAGTTTATAAAAAAAAGTGATTCTGAATAAATAAGTGTTTGGATAGTTATTACCGAAAGGACTTTTATAATTAGAAAATTACTAAAAATTGTATAATTTTATTAAAAATATGAGAGATTGAAGAAGGTAAAAAAGATATAAGAGAAAGGGTGAAAGAGGGAGAGGAGAGTAGTAAAAAAAGATAGAAAAGAGAATAGAGAGGGTATATAAAAAAATAAGAGTAAAATAATAATTGAGTAGTTCATGAGCTATTTTACTGTTTCAAAAGCTATTTTGATAAATTTATATAAAACTATAATTTAATCTAGAAGCCATTTTAGACAAATATAACTGTTTATTTTTAAAAAATTTAAATTTAAATTTATCCAAAAAAATTAAAACTATAATTTCAATATAAACCAAACGTGTCTTTGTATAATATCGACAATTAGTGTTTATTTATTTAAATAAAAAAATTATTTTAACACGCTCTCTCCCGCCTTCTTGTGAGACAATATACTTTTAATTTAAAACGTTGTTTTAAGGAAGTTATTTTCCTTTGAGAAAATAGCAAGTGGTTCCCAATTTTAACTAATGGCTTATTATTTGGATTACCAATTTTAAGGTCTAATACACTTCTAAACTGTGTTGGGTTAAACTTTAAATATTTTAATAAGTTCAGTTTTTTTTTATGTATTTCGTTTTATTTTTATAATAAAATTGTCTTTTGATTTCAAAAAAAAAAAAAGGAGAGGATATACCCGACATAGCATAGAATAAGAGGTAGAGAAAAACAATGAACATCACTACTGGAGGACCCACTTTAGAATATTTTCACAATGCTAACCACCGTCCCCCCACTAATTAATTTTAGATTCTGTAAAAAGCATATATTGTTACTGCTCACACACATTGAATTGCACGTGTTCGTATTGAGAGGGGAAAAAAATATCTATGGTCCCTTTATTTGTAATATCTATCAATTTTAAAAAGCATCTTATTTTTAAAGTGATTTGTTTTTACCTCTTCTGCCTGAATTCAGTTATCCTAATAATTTATTATATTCACTTCACTACGAAGGGGCAAAATCTTTAATCAATATTAATTATTTCTCTAATTTTAAATATAAAAAGTATATAGAATATTTATTTTTAATCCTAAATATAAGATATCAATTTACTATGTCTCCCTAAATTATAATTTTTTATAAATTATCTCTATATGATTACACATATTAAAATATTTCTTTAAATATAGTTTAAATATACATCACTAGAAATAATATTTTAAAAAACTAGCATATAATTATTACAAATAGCAAATTTAATTAATTTATTTAATTTATTAAAATTAATTAAATAAATATTATATTAAATATTAAAAATAATATTAATTTTAATATCAATATTACATACAAAATTTTTTTAATTAACCTGATGATACAATATCATATATTTTACAAAAAAAAATACTTCATTTGATCCTAATTAAATATGAATGAGTTAATTAAAAAATTTATTTTAATCATTATATTATTTTTTAAAAAAATTATAATTTTTTATTAGTTATACATATTAAAAAAAATTATCAAAAATAATTAAAAAATAATAATATTTATAAATTAACTATCTAATTTTGAGACTAGGGGATCACGCTTCAATTACACGGGAGGCAAGCTTGTGCCAGCAATAACATCATGAGAGGCCAAAAGTAACCGGCTCAAACTACCGTTAAGAATTAGGGTTGTTATGGTTTGTTACTTCAGTTCACGTGGGATCACCCTGACAAGTTAAGCCGTTCTGATAAGTGAGAGATTGACACGTGTACAAGTATGTCTCCAACTCCATTCAACGGCTGTGATTGATTCATCCAATTTTATGCTTCTTTACATGGGACCATCTTCACAGTTCAACCCATATGGACCAATGCGTTAATAGAACGTGTCAATGACTTGTCCATTGTTCAATTGGACGGTCGTGATTTGTTCCGGCCCATTGGATTGCCTCTTTACGGCGCGACAATCGGAAAAGCGAACTGAGGGGCGTCCAGAAAGCGTAGATGACGTCATCTTTTGACGTTTCATCTTTCACTTCCCCTCCCACTCGCTGTGCGTAGCTTGTTTGTTTACGCGCTTGCAGCCCATTACACTATTCTCTCTCATATTTTTCTATAAGTACTTTACCTAACTCATTATTTTCTTAACCGAGTCAAGTGATTGAACTCATCGCATGTTATTATTTTCTTTTTAGATTGAACTACCAAGTTATACTTATAACTTATTCTTTATATTTTTTTAATATATGAAAAAAATGTTAAATTTAATATACAAATAATTAGGTAAAAACGTATGACATTTTGATGAAATGCTTGGCTATGAATATGTACTTACAAATTTTTTTAAGGAAAAAAAATGAAATCGACATAGTTTCTGCCCTTTGTAGATATGATTTATTTCAATAGTCTGAGAAAGGGATCTTTGAAGGAATATAAAACGAATCGTTTGGGGTGGATTCAATGAACCATTGATTAATTTGCAAGTTGCAATTCCGTGTTTCCGGCTGTGTAGAGTGAATTCGACTGTGTGAGGTGTTATTATGAGTTCAATAGCAACAATTAATACTTGAACGAGTAGTCCTTTGTTAATTCTTTTTTATTTAAAAGAGGTAATAAGTTGTTGGGAGATGAATCTGGGGGAGATGATGATCCATGAAGTGCTCAACAGCAGCAATCCATTGGAAGGCAACATATATTCACATTGGATACCATCCATCATATCTATCCGTAAACAAAGGGCTGAGTATCCACAGACATAATGTATCATATAATGTGCGTGATATATCTTGTAATATATCGAGTACTATAGAACATTTTTTAAATTTATATAATATTTTAAACTATTTTTTTATACACGTAATAATAAAAAATAAAAATTATTTTACAATATTAAATGAGCTAAAAAATATTTTAAGATATTAAATATATATAATAAATAACTCAAAACGTTCCATACACCTAGGAAATAAATAACATATAATTTTTAAATAATATTGTATTGTTATTAAACTCTAATTCAACATTTTTTAAAATTAATTTGTATAACTTATTTATTAAAAATAGGGTTAGAAATGAGAATTTTTATACTATTTTAATTTTTAATATAAGACACATTTTATAAAGTAATTTATTATATAAAATAGATTTAGAGAGATATT
The DNA here is from genome assembly GCA_037074615.1 of Leucaena leucocephala. Classification (NCBI taxonomy): domain Eukaryota; kingdom Viridiplantae; phylum Streptophyta; class Magnoliopsida; order Fabales; family Fabaceae; genus Leucaena; species Leucaena leucocephala. The sequence continues at coordinate 17,121,053 of CM073562.1, forward strand.
ATTTAATAATTACATGCAGATTTTCGGAAAAGAAAAATTACATGCAGAAGTGGATAAATATAAATGTGATATATATATATATATATATATATATATATATATGTATGTATATATGTATTCATATTTGAGCCGAATTATTGCGGAACTCAACAAACATCGTTTTATATCTAAAAATACAAAATAGGTGCTGTTAGCAATTAATATAATAATAATATTCAATGGGAGGATAGGGTGGGCACTTTCCTCGACGGGTCTTTGGTGAAGGGGGCCCCTCAGAATTAATAGAATATAGGCAGACATGTTTCATTAATTATGAGGGGTCTCTTCCACATTTGATGATGGTGTATTGGATAATGATTGGCTCCATCCATCGCAATTCATCCATTTTTCTTACAATCTCAGTTATTTTATTTGACAAAAATAATTACTTTTTTTTTATTAAAAGCCCCAAGCTTATTCTCCCCACTCCATTATTCTTTTCTGTTGCAATTATGAGTTTATGACGATTATCTATAAATAAAAATAAAATAAAAGTATAAAAGTAAAATCAGTACTCCCTTCAAAAAATAGTTAAAATTGATCAATTTGGTAAAATTATTTAATTTCCTTAAAACCCAAATTAATACTAGTCACATCCCTTTTTTTTTTTAATGTCATTGTCTAAGTGGATTGTATTTGACTAAATCAGATTCAATTAAAAAATAATTCTTTTAAATATATGTTATGTAATTCATACTAACTCAATTTAATATCTTATTTTAAGTGGTCAAAATATTTATCAGATAAATATATTAATTACTTATAATATTTATAATTTTTCTTATAAATAAAAACATCAAACCCTTTAAAAATATGGCCTATTAAAAATGAACAAATAAAAGGGACCACAATCTATTTTATTTATATCATTAAAAAACAGTATGAGGAGAATAAATTGACATTCTGTCCTATAAAACAAACACTAGTGACAGTGCATACATCTTTTTTTCATGTACTCCCTCCATATCATATTAGGCAAGATCAATAATTTAACTAGTGATGTAATTTTACTAAATCGCCCTTGTTGCATCTCTCTCAGCTTTTGCAACGCTGTGATGAATTTTATTATGGAGGAGGAGGGACTATAAAATAAGTTAAGTACTAATGATCTGTTATCCATAACATAACACTATTTCTAGCCCTCGATTTATTATGAAGCGGCAATTAATATTTTAATAATAATAAAGGTAAATGCCTTGACCTATAGTTAGTTTTGGAGTATTCTATTTGTTTTTGAAAAACAAAAAATCAAGAAAAAAGGTACCCTTCGTAAAGCGGAGCTCCACGCACAAGTCCATTACCCTACGCAAATGGCGATGCTTTTGCCTTTCACCCGAAATACATATGCAGTGGGCAAGTCCGCAACAGCTAATAAAATGACACGTGTTTTAATTATATACAATTATTTTAATTTATATAATTACAATATAGTGCATAGATTGCATTTGATTATTGATCAATACTTTATGTGCGATTTGGATATACAATTACACCAGCTGTACTTTGTGTTTTTTTTAAATTATAATTCCCACCAATTTGACTTTTCTTTACGACGAGACAAAAATCACCACATCATGTTAATTACATAAAAGAATACAGGAAATTAAATATTCATAAACCACAAATAACACAATTTAGTTCAAGTTTCGCGGGTATGCAATCTGACTTTAGTAGGAAATAATTACCGTAAACAGCCATAAATTTCTTTTTATATATATATATAAAAAAATTACCTTAGGCTGTAATTACTAATTACTATGGTCTCACACGGCCACACCCCTAAAAGAAACCGTATGATCTCAAGATTCGATTCATCCTCAGATATAATTTGTTTATACTATTTTTTTAATCCTAATATTATATATATAATTTCAGAATTTATTATTATCATTTTCTAACAATTAAACTCAGAACTTTTTATATTATTAAATTAATTATATATCAATTCTTTAAGTATCATATTTGTTTATAGAAACTTACACTTGACGCGTGATTCACGAATAAAAAGTGTAATTCTAATTCAGACTTGATAAAAAATAATTAAAATTGAATATGTTTTAGAAAAAAAAATTAAGATAAAATAAACAAAGGAAGGTGGAGGAGGGTGTCCAACCGAGAGCTAGCTTGAATATTTAGTGTTGCATTGTGATACGTGTACATCTTACAGGTAATTGAGCCACTCAGTAACTTCCACGTAACCCCCCTGGCTTCGCTCAGTATTTAATTAGTTGCTAATTCAACATGATCCCCCAACCCCCCCTCCTTACGCTTTCCTTCCTCTCCTCCTCCTTCCTTCTTGCATTCTCTCACGCCAACCCTTCATTTCCACAACTTGATATCTCCGTCCCCTCACGTGATGTGACCCCTCCAATCTCCCATCTTTTAAATTCCTTAAATCTATATAGAAATTATTTAAAGAGTTGGATTAATTTAACTTCAAATATAAATGTTTAATATATTTTTTTCTTATATTTATCATTTATTTATAAATTAATTTATTTACCATATAAATTAATATATGATCTCATATTAAATATAAATATTTTATAGAGATTATATTTGATTTGTTATAATTAATTAATTAATCTTATTTTTAATTTATATAAATTAATTAAATAATTCTTATATTAAAAATTAAAAAAATATTGCATTTAAAGAGAAGCAATATAAGCCAAGGAGTAATTTTATATATGAATTATGAACCTCACATATTTTACACCGATTATACCTTTTAAGAAAATCATCAATTAATTTAATTTTTTTTTCTCAAATACTCCCTTTAGGTCCTTATATGATATACATATAATATACATCTTACCACCTTACTATAACCAAACAAAGGAGGTTAAATTATTAAACTTTTGTAAAATTTAAATAAATTTTTAACTTTTCTCATATTTAAATAGAAAATTTTCAGAGTCACATTACATTATCTATCATTTAGATGTGGGTGATATTATAAAAAAACTTAAATTAATATACCGTCAAATAAAATAATTTATAATAAGGACTATCAATTTTTTTTTTGTTATAGAGTGTGCTATAATAAAAATATAGGAAGGAGTATATATAATGTCATCGGGTCATATATTCATATTCAGGCATTCATAAATCCCAAAATGAGTAACCCTTCTAGAAACATGTTTTTTTATTCATATGAATTCAGACCTACAAACTTGTATTTAAGTGGCCATACTTTCTTCTAGAATCAAAACGCATGTTCAATTAGGCGAAATTATATATATATATTTTTTACTTAGAATTCTAATTATAATTAAAACTACTTATTCCAACTTAGAGTTTTACCTACCAGGCTTCAAACCAAACCCTATCGCTTACTTTTATCTTATATCTCCGAATAATCAAATATACGTGAGGGCATATTATTTCTTATATATATTTAATATCATAATATTATTTACAATATAATTTTAACTATAATATTTTTAATTAATTTTATTTCTTAAATATTAATAATTTTATTAAATTTAAAATATTATATATAAAATTATACTAAAATTAAATTAAAATAATAAATTTATATAAAAAATAATATAAATATTAAGTGTTATGTAACACTTATTTTTATTTGGAAAGGAACAAAATTGCCTCTTGGCGCGTGGTTTCTGTGTGGCGGATCCACTCCGTGTCGGCGTTCAGTGGACTCCTCCCGGCTACCAATGAATCCAGTTACCTCAACTCCACAACCAAACGTGGGTCCCAGCTCGAGGTAGAGACCATATTACCCCTCCCGGCCCCCCCTGGTTAGCATTGAGCCGTTTTCTGTTAGTATGAGCTGTTGTGCGGCGAAAACAGACATCTTCACCCATTAAAATAGGAACGCATCCCACGTGCAGTGACGGATCTACCCTCAAATTTTGTACTAGTTTTTGTTTTTGGTGATATATGAAATTTTGTGGTTAGTTAGTTATCTTTTAAGATGAGGTGGTGGGTGGGTATCATGGAGTGTTAATGGGCACTATACGACGCATACGTTGCTGAGTAAATCTAAAAAAAGATTTTTTTTTATTCTAATTAAAATACAAGTGCTAATAAGGCCTTCCTTGCAAAACAAGTTTAGTGCCTTATTGATCCGGATTATTCATTAATTCTCTATAATACTCTCAGGGTCAGAACCTTGTATCAGGAAGAGGTAGCTTCTCATATACTTAGACTGTCAATTGCAGTGCTGAACTCTCCGGACACTATGTCATGGACTGGAGGAAATCATTCTGGATCTTACCCAATCAAGCAAGCCGTACAATTAATAATGACAAATCAAAACTGGTAACTATGCACACTTTGCTGATTTCTGCATGGAAATAGTCTTGGAAGCTTCAAGTGCCTGTCGTCAAATACCTACTTTTCTTCTGGAAATTGATTAACAATGCTATACCATATGCTAATATACTGAACCATCATCATTTAGCATAATAGCATAGTTTGTAGTTAAATTATATTACAACAACAACATCTTCCTTAAACGCCGTATTCTATAAAGATATAATTTTGATTTTCGCTGCTATTACAATGCCTCATTTAATAGACGATCTTGTAAGTCGCATGTAAACGCCATATGGATCTTAGGACTATACCATAGACTTAATAGGGGATTGGTGCCGAGTACATTATTTTTTTTTTTTACAAAAAGAAGCCAGTGAAAAGTAATAAGCCTAAGACTTCTGTTGCTGTTGTGAATTTCGGTCAATTTTAATTTTCATTCGTGTTTTAAGCCTTTATCATTTTACTTTCATGTTAATGGAAAATTCTGAGATTTTTTTAGATTTTCCTTGAACTTGTGACCGTATTTCATTTTATATGAATTATAATATTCTATATCTATATATTTAAATATTTAATTAAAAATTATAATAAATTGTACTATTTATAACTTGCAAGCTTTATAATATATTATATGAAATTTTATGGACTAGTAGTTAACTTCAATCTATATAGAATATTATTAATCACTCCCTTCAGTCCTTATTATAACAAATTATTTATGACATGGAATTCATTTAAAAATTTAAAAATTATAAATTACTCTCAATGAAGTTAATTAACAAAAGGAAGTTATTTAATTTGTTAGAGAGATGTTGGAATATGTTTTATAATAAGGTGGCTAGCTAGATATGTTTGATAATAAGAATAGGAAGTATTAGTATAGGAGACCCTTCCTAATTCTGACCCATAACTTGGAGCAGATACACTAAAGTAGCTTGTAAGAACTGCAACCAATTGGAACCACAGATCTAAAGAAGGCAAATGGTGTCACAAAACCTAAATGCCTTATACATATTGATCTTGTAGACATATCACATTATGGGGTCACTAACTGACTATTGTTGATAACTTCAACCCAACTCAGCCCACACACCATTTCACATTTGATCCTTTAATGAATATATATATATATATATATATATATATAGACACACACACGTGTGTGTGTGTATCAAGGCCACACACATAGTATCCCCACAAAGCTCTTTACCATATTTGATGCAGATTGACACAAGGGGTTTAGTTTTTTCTATCTTTTCCTAATTTCACTGTTAAAGCCGATGGTCTGTTCACCCAACCGGGCCAATATCTTCTATAATAATTTCCACTAGGCTTTTTAATCCCTCAAGAGAAATATTAATTATTCACCTTCACAAATACAATTATTGAGAGATACAATGATAATTTCCCTTTTTGCTTTTTTAGAGGATATCTAGTTTTATGTAGCCTTTTATTTATTCTTAAAAAATACATATCTATTAGAAGAATATATATATATATATATATATATATTATGAGGTGTAATTATGAATACTAAAACTAAATATTGGATGATAGGATAAAGTAAATACTATAAAAAATATTATATGCAAGAAAGCTAAATAATTTTTATTTTATCAATTTTCAGCACCTGTAGAATCTCTAATTTCCCTAGAAAGAGTACAAAAGTTTCTAGATAATATTATTATCTTTAATTTTAATTCATAATTGTGTGGGTCCAAAATTCGGACGCCAAATTCATAAATGGCAATGCGCCATTGACCAAATCCACCGAACCAGGGGGAGGTATTTGCGTCATTTCACAAGAATGGGATCGAATTTTTTCCTTCTTCAAGCAAGAGAAGGAGAAAAAAGATTAGATAATTTAATCCTAAATTTAAAATAAAATTGAAAATTACCAGTACTGTTTTCGTCTTTTTGTCGGAGACTGAAGGATGAGGATCTCAAAGCAAGCGGGCATTTTCATGGTCAGGGCATGACCTACGTCGACAACATTGAGGTATCCACCGGTTACTGTAAGTAAAGGCCAAATTCCACCGGGGATTGCCGGTCATGTCTAACGAGAAACTGCGGAATTTGGGAATCGGAAACGACAAGGCTACGAAACCGAGTTCCCCCAAACGCGGGTTCCCATTGGTCCACGTGTCGACATGTCATTATCATCTGTGGTCTGGATTGCATTTCTGGGACTTTTATTAATTTTTTTTATGTGTCCGTCCTTTTGGAATTACGTAATTAACTATCTCGTCAGTCGATCCCCTTCCGCATAAAGATCCATTCATCTTCACGATTTCAACCCACTCAAAACGTCCGTGTGAACACGCGCTTCTTCAAAGCAACTTCTCTTCCCCTGCGGTTTTGCTTTATTAACTCAACAATAGTTTGTTTAACCCGATACGTTTCTAATGGAAAAAGTAAACAAGTCTCATTCGTGAATTAGAAGTTTAGTATCCGTGACATTATATATATTAAAAAATACACCATTTTGGACTCTGTGACAACAATACCTAATTCGGCTTCCTATTCTTTTAGGCCTGTGGGGCTTCTTAGGAAATAAATATCTAAAATGTTCCAAAGAGTTTATATTAAGATAATTAGGCTATACATAGATATTATATATTTGTAGTAGCAAATATCTATGCCAACTCTGTGTTACATGCGCTTTTTAATTTTAATTTTCTTGAATTATATCTATTTTCTTCAATTTAATAAGATAATAGTTGGATTTGGATTGATGGATAATATCGAATATTATGTTATAGCGAAAACACCCCTGCGTAAAATATGTCAATTGTGATAATTTCTTCATACGTTATGTAAAAAAAAAAATCTCATAGTTAGGGGGGGGGGATTACAGATTTTAAACCTTCCAATTAATAACGCGAGAGTTTTCACCTTTCAGGGTTAAAATGACAAATGACTTGAAAAAAATTGATGGACAGGTCAAAAGAAAAAAATTATTTTAATATTGCTTTGACATTAAAAAACTGTTCCAGCGAGAATCCTAGTTTGACCACAAATCACAATTTCTCTAATACGCGCGTGACGTTTCCTCGAACTGGTGTTGTTGTGAAGAGTTGATGTTCGTTATTAAATAAGAATACGTTTCCGCTTTGGTTCCGGTTTGCTAATCGCCACCCGTTGTGCATGAACACCCCCCATCAGAAAACAATCCAACGGTCCAGATCTCGAGCTGTATAGACATTCACACCTTTCCTAACCCTATGAAGTTTTTTTTTAAAAAAAAAAATCAAATAAAGTCCAATAAAAAAGCGAAGAAGACCTTTTAACTCGCCTCCTCCTCCGTTCTATGCATCAGAATCGTTTCTTTCCTTAAGAAACCTCTCTCTCCCCCTCCCCACCCATTATTTGCCTTGTTCATTTCTCTCTGTCTCATGCGTTTCTCCAAAAACCCAACCTCTTGATAGCTCTCATTATAATCATCTGAGCCGTCGTTCTGGTGAAGAAAATGTCATCGCCGGGTGGTGGAGCATCGGAGTTCTACGGCGGAGTTGGCCGATCCATGGCGGCAACCGCCATGAACGACCCTGCCAACGCTAACAACCTTCAACCTTCTATTCATCCTCTGTACCGAAACCAGCAGCAACAACAACACCGAGCAATTCTTCTAGATCGTTATACGCAGATCGCAAGGCAAAATCCGAGTCTCATCGGGAAGCGAACCCTCGCAGAATTTCAAACTCATCAACAGAACCACAACAATCAGGTCCTTTCAAGCCTCCTTCTACGCTCTGTGAAGCCCAGAAACTTCCAGAATAGCTCTCCTATGTCTCCTATGTCACCCATGGATTTCTCCATGTCCCCTGAATTGACAAACCATTCGGTTTTCTCGTCGCAGCGCTATGGGGTGCCTTTGCTTCAACAATCTCGCCCACAGACGATGAATCTCCCAAACGCGGCCTTATCCAGGGCTGGGTTTCCATATTTGAATGGTAATTTGGTTCAGGAAAGTGAGAAGAAGGTCATGGACCATCGGCTTCAGGAGTTGGAGAAACAGCTTTTGGAAGACAACGACGAGGAAGAAGGCGATGCGGTATCTGTGATCACCGGCAGCGAGTGGTCAATAGAGAACCTTATCAGTCCCGGCGTTCAGAAGCCAATTTCGTCGTCGCCTACTTCGTCTACAACCTCGACGACGTCGTCATCTTCCTCTGTAGCTTCCCCTGCTTCCACCTGTTTGAAGCAGTCGTTAATGGAGGCCGCATCTGCAATTTCCGAAGGGAAATCCGACTCCGCCACGGAGATCCTGACCCGTTTGGGACCGTTATCAAACCCGAACGGCAATTCAGATAAGCGATTGATGAGTTGTATGATTTCTGCACTGAAATCCCGTGTGAACCCACACGAAAACCCACCTCCGGTTGTAGAACTCTTCAGCAGCGACCACGCCGAGTCGACTCAGTTGCTCTACGAACATTCTCCGTGCTTCAAGGTTGGGTTTATGGCGGCCAATCTGGCAATCCTCGAAGCCGCATTCGAGGACAACACAGAGGACAACGGCAGCAACAAGTTACACGTGGTCGATTTCGACATCGGCAGGGGTAAGCAATACATAAATCTCCTCCACGAGCTCTCGATGCGTCAGAATGGAAAATTAGTCACGGTGTACATCACGGCGGTTGAGGAGAACGGCAGTGAAGAGAGGTTGAAGATGGTGGGTGCTATGTTAAGACAACAAGCGGAGCAACTCGGAGTCAGGTTCGAGTTCAGAGCAATAACCCAAAAACTCACCGAGTTAACGCGTGAGTCACTAGGGTGCGAGGCCGACGAACAACTCGCAGTGAATTTCGCTTTCAAATTGTATAGAATGCCTGACGAAAGCGTTTCCACAGAGAACCCCCGAGACGAGCTTCTCCGGCGCGTGAAGGGGTTGGCCCCGCGCGTGATGACGCTTGTGGAGCAAGAGATAAACACGAATACGGCGCCGTTTACATCCCGCGTTTCCGAGTCGTGCTCATATTACGGCGCGCTATTTGATTCGCTCGAGTCAACAATCTCAAGAGACAACTCAGAGCGAGTGAAGTTGGAACAGGGACTGAGCCGAAAGCTGATGAACTCGATCGCGTGCGAAGGAAGAGATCGCGTGGAAAGGTGTGAGGTGTTTGGGAAGTGGAAGGCGCGTACGACCATGGCGGGGTTTCAACTGAAGGGAATGAATCAGAGAATCGCCGAGTTGATGAAAGCTCGACTCAACCAGGGGAGCCGAGTCAACCCGGGATTCACAGTGAAAGAGGAGAATGGTGGGATTTGCTTTGGTTGGAGGGGTCGAACACTCACCGTCGCATCTGCTTGGCGTTAACTTAACTTACTTTTTTTTTCGTTCCTTTTTTTATATCCAATTGTTATTATTATATCTTAACGTTATCTAGCTATAATGGAAAGGCAAAAGCAACATATATTTGGAAATTGAGAGGAAACCAAAAAAAAATCTCTACCACCAAATGAAATTAATAAAAATTAGTGTTTGGATTCCCAGAAAGTTTATATTCCCTGATTCATTAAACTATTCGTGCGGCCCAAGGGCCATTCTCTATGCATGGTTGAAATGAAATTTATTTTGCCAAAGGAATGTAACTATTTATTCTTATGCCTTCACATATATTTATATATATAAATACACACACACACATTTGTTAGTATATTTTATAGGGCTATTTTGAGATGAAGGAAAGGCTAGAAGAACATATTTGGCAATAGGAAGAAGAAAGAAGGACATATCTTTCTTTTCCAACCCAACAAACAGTTAATGAGAGAGAGAAGGAGAGAGCCTGGATTCCAAGACATTTTTCTATTGTTTGCTTTACATTTGAGATTCATTCATCATTCATGCACTAACTTGGTTGGTTGTGTGTGAAAGGAGGTAGTTGCTGTTTGGTAGTCAGCTGACTATTTTTGCCAGCAAACAAGGGCTTCCTTTCACATAAATGTAATCAATTCTTTACAATCATGTTATCAGGGACAATTTTGTTGTATTTTTAGTTGTGATATTTAAGAAAATATTTTAACTTTGGGGTGTTTAGGTTTACGTTTGAGGGTAATAGATGGCTCGTCTTGTCTAATATTGATATCGTCTAGGAAAAAGAGAGATTTTGCCCTATTCTTAGATCCTGAATGAATTTAATTTATTCTAAAAATTTTGCACACAAAAATGTTATCATGTATTGGGATGCAAACAATGTTACAAAATTATAAACAAAATAAACCTTTTTATTATTATTTACGCAATGTATTTATGATTGTAATCAATTTAAATCCTTTGTATGGTACAAATTTTTGGCATGGTATTAGAATTCAATTTGAGTTAACCTACCGGTGAATATTTTTCTTACCCAAACTTGTGAAGAGCTTTAGACAAATCCACATAGTTGGACCTTTTTTTTTTTTTCAAATCACATTATCGAGTCTAAAATTATGTTATTGAGTTTTAAAAACAATATTTCGTTAAATTTATAATTTAATAATTTTATTTTGTTAAATTATATGTTTTATATACGAAAATGCTTCATGTATTTATTTGTTAATTAATATATTTTTATCTATATATTACTCTTTTTAGAATTATGTATTAATATTTTTGTATTTTTTATTAAATTAAATAATTTTAATAATGATTAGGTTAATACTCTCCTCTATTAGGCTCCACCTATTTAGTTACTGGTTGGATTTCTAGTATCTTTCTTTTTGGGTCCATGTGGAAATCTTATTTGATGTCTAGTTTGTATACCCATATAGGCAAAAGCAACGCTAAACAAATTGTGCAAAGTGAATAACAATTTGTAGAAGGATTTATGAAAAAAAGATTTTTAGGTAGTTTTTAGAAAAAAATGTTTAAAAAAAATTTATAGAAAAAAATAGTTTTGAATAAATGAGTGTTTAGATAATTATTATTAAAAAAACTTTTATAATTAAAAAATTATCATAACATGTATGATTTTATTAAAAATATGAGAGAAGATATAAGAGAGAGATTAGAGAAGAGAGAATAAAGAAAAAATAGGAGAGATGTGTAAGAAAAAATAAAAATAAAATAGTAATTGGGTAGTCTATAAACTTTTTTACTATTATAGAAGCTAATATCAATAATTTATCTAAAATTTTAATTTTAAATTATAATTTAATTTTAATTTTTTATATAAATATAATTGTTTATTTTTTAAAAAAATTAAATTAAAATTAAAATTAAAAATTATTTAAAACTTTAATTTAAGGTTTATCAAACATACAAGTAAACTTTGCAGTATGCAGTTCAAACAAAAAACTTTGCCCCTTTTTTGTCAAGTATAATAAGGTCTTATTCATTATACGATGACTCTAATAAGACTTTTTAACTGGAAATTACTTTCAATGATATGAATAGGGTCAGGGACACGTGCAAAAAATTCGTAGGATCCATGGGGCTGCATTCTCATATTCCTAACTTTGACTGATCCTGAGTACATCATCACATATTGGTATGTTTGCTTTGCTTTTTGTGGACTGAATTTGCATCTAGTTATCCTTTAAATATACTCATGTGAATTAAACTGGTAAAGAGATAAAATATATAACTATTTAGAGTATGTTCGATTTATGAAGAGTATCACTTTATTATGATTCCAATCGCAGCGTTTAGGGAGATATCTTAACTCTTTAGTGTCTAAATTTATGCTTGAGAATAATAAATGGCTTGTTTTGTCCAATATTAGTATTACCTAGAAGGAATAGAGTTTTCACACTCCCTTTATATCGTAAGTGAGTCTAACTCATTTCTAAAAATTTTTGTACAAAAAAAAATTATCATTTAAATATTAATTATAAAAATTAATTATTTTTTATGGATTTAATAAATTAGATGAATCAATTAATTATGAGTAGATCTAACCCCTTAAAATAATTTTATATTATATACTATTCAATTTACCCATATTAATTAATTAACTCTCATATTAGTTATAATTAAATAATTTATTTGATTTTTTATATTTATTTTAAAAAATTAACTATTTGTTATAATTAATATCGAAAGTAATATATTTTATGTCAAGATTGTTGCCATCATAACGAGCATGCAATATTTACAATGATAAACATTTCATTGTAGGAGTATTATTTATTATATGAACCAGACACACCCTTATTCCTGAACAAACAAGGCTTTAAGCTCATTAAGAAAAAAATGGACAATCGTCAAAGATAACATGATTGGCGGATGATAAAGTGATTTTTCACAAAGTCATTGTTTTTCAAAATGTTTTCATATAGTGGAAGATGGCTGTCTCATTTTCTTTTCCTATATGTTTTTCATCCTTACTTTGAATGAAACCCAGGATGGTGAACAATAGACGTGAAGGCTGTAGAGATTATTAAAATAATGTTTTTCTCTTGATTAATTATTTTTTATATATAATTTAATTTAAATTTAAAATATTATATTTAAAAGACTCTAATATTAGATTTTGTTAGTTGCAATAATGTATTGTTAAATTGCAATATAAACTATTTTTCTCTATTCAACACTGAATTTAAAAAGTATCACATAAATAAGGATATAACCGTTCGGGCATGACCCAAACCAACCTAGCGGTAAAAGACCAATCAAATTTCTGTTTTTTTTTGGGGTTTTTCAATGTATTTTTTATAAAAAAAATAAACCAAACCGATCTTGTGACACGTTACTTGCATATGTAAATTTTATTTTTCTTGAAAACTATTTATAAATAGAATTGCTAATTAATTTGTAGAAATTTAAAATATTTATAGTTCATCACTTCATAAAAATTATGAATAATTAACTCTAAAATTTAATATATAGAGTTGGTTGAGGATAGAAGTATGGTGCTCCCATTTAAAATTAGTGTTAGATTATATGTGGGCATATGCCCAATGTCTTGATCCTTAGGAGGTAATATAAAAAAGTCTTAATTTTAATTATTATTTTTTTATTTTAAAAATATTTAGTTCTTCCCCATCAAAGTACAAGAGATGCAAAATCGAACGGTCAGCACTTGCCACGTTCAAATATGTGAGCCCCACGTTGAAGTTAAATCCATTCAAGTTATGCCATGAATCGAAGCTCAAGGACTGACAGAGACACTCATAACTGCTGCCTTAGCTTGAGACATAGCTCGACACGTGTCGCCACCAATTCGTGTTTGACACGACTGCCCTTCCCTCTCTCGTGTTATTCAGTTATTTCTTCCCCGCCTGCTCCTTCCTTCCTCTCCTTGTCGCTCTCTGTTTCTCTCTCTCAACTTTCTTCACTTCCTTTTTCAACCCCATTACGTTTTCCTCAGATCTACACTCTTCCATTCCATCTATCTCCCGCTTCATTTGTTCTCGTCAATTTTGTTACATGTCCAGCCCCTTTTTCCTCTATGCCATTCCCGCAGCTATGATTTATCGTTTTCTGATTTCAATTTGGGTTTTTTGGTTATTCTTATAGGAATAATTTTGTTACATGTATGCCCCTTGTTGTTGTTGTTGTTGTTGTTGTTGTTGTTGTTGTATGCCCCTTTGATGGATGAACCTGGGTATTGAATCCTTCTATATTTAGATCTGGAACTGAATTCTGCATAACTGTGTTGATGTTCGTTAAATTATGGATCGAGTAGATCTTGAAGTTTGTATGTTTGTAGGATATTGGTTTTTTAATTGGAATATTTTATCCGTATGTTGCTTTGGATTGGGGAATCTAGTTAGAGGGGCCATTGTTATCTTAGATAAACTAACCTGTGCATGCAAATTGAATTGTATGAATGAAGTTTTTGTTATTTCTCTCTTGTTTTCTTGGAAGATACCATAGGAATATTGCTGTACATGATTGATAGGCTTAATTCTGGTGGGTGTTCAGATAAATTATAGATAAAGAGCAAAGGGACATATTCTCCAATTTAGAACCGATCAGTCTTTTTTTTGTTTTTCCTTTTCTTTTCTGTTTTTGGTAACAATTAGAACCAGCCAATGAGCTGTATGAAAATAACATGTTTGGTTACAGCTGTTCATTGCTTTGTGGCTATTCGCCTTCGTTGTTTTAGGTGATTAAATTTATTTTGGACCGGCAAAGATGAAACTTTACTACTTACATATGTGCAACTTGTCTCTGTTTGTCTCCTTGGGGTTCCTCCCACCCATTTCTTTGCTTGTTATTTACAAAGTCTAAGGATTGAGAAGCAAGAATTACTTGTGCTGGTTTTTTGACTCAATGTGGAGTTCATTGCTTTCTATTGGAGGTTCAGTCATGTTGCTTACTTATCTATTCTTTTTTTATTTCTTATTGAATTGTATTTTTTCTTCACACTTAAAAAGAAAGGAATGAAAAGTTTTCATTAGAAATTCTGTATCAAACCTTTACGATGTGGTTGTTTTCATGGTGATCTGCAATTCGTGTTTTTCTTTTGGTCATGAGTTATTGACTACATCATCCCTATCTATGCTCTTCATATGTGCTTGTTTGTTGTATGAATTGTATCTTTCTGTGTGCGTTTTATTTTTCTTTTTATTTGAGCATTTTCTCTGCAGCTCTGTGCTTTACTTTGTTTTTTTTTTTAACACGATTTTAAATTGTGCTTCTAGATTCCCCAATCCAAAGCAACATACGGATCAAATATTCCAATTAAAAACCAATATTCTACAAACATGCAAACCTTAAGATCTACTCGATCCATAATTTAACGAACATCAACACAGCTTTTCAATCTTTGCTTTGCTTTAGGGCCAGAAGCATAATATGTAGCCTAAAATTGGTAGGCTACCTGATTTTGTTGAGCAGAAGTCCCAGAAGTATACAGGTGACGTTCAGGGACTAAACTGTAAATAATAAAAATATAAGGATTAAATTGTAAATAGTAAAAATTCCTAGAGGCATAATGTTTCTGTGTGTGTTTTATTTTTCTTTTTATTTGAGCATTTTCTCTGCAGCTCTGTGCTTTACTTTTTTTTAACACGATTTTAAATTTAAATGCTGAATTGTTAGGGGAATTTCATTTTAACAGAGATATTTAAGTCTTGCATTTCAGTGTTTTATGTACTTACCTCACCTAGTCTCTTTTATGCTTCCTTGGGCAAGTTGCTAGTGGTGGCTTGCCATTGATTTAATTCACGCAATGTTTTCATTCATTTTCAGTTTTTGATGTCTGACTTGTCGTATGTTTCTGCTTCCTTTTGCAGGTGAGAAGGGTGAACTTGAACCAGGTTGTGTTTACAAAATCCACATTTGTCCATAGTTTTGAAGTTCTCTTGGTATATGCAGGATGGGTAAGTGCAAGGGTTGTGGTAAGTTAGGAAGAATGGGACCTAAGGGTGGATGTATGAGTGCTTATGAGTTTTCTCTGCTGTTTTCTCCAGTTGTCTCTGTTTGGGATTGTATAGTTCGCAAAATGAGGTATTCCTGCAGACCTGAGTGGGTGTAGTAATTGTAACATTTCATCTAGTATTTTGACATTTATTTGATAGAATAGGTTTAGCTTAAGAGTTTAGGGAAACGGGAAAAGTATTACAGGGATGTATACAGTTTAAAGGAAATTTCTTGAAGTTTTAAAAAGAGTTCAGAAAACAAAAAAGAGTCTTAGTTGTTAGGTAGTATTTTCCATGGATAACTTGGCATTTAATAAAGGGCAACATGTGAAGAAGCCAAAGAAGAAGCAGGTGAAAGATGAGTTGGATCGTCTGAAACAGGCTGAGAAGAAGAAGAGGCGCCTGGAAAAAGCCCTTGCTACTTCTGCAGCCATCATTTCTGAGCTGGAGAACAAGAAACAGAAAAAGAAAGAAGAACAACAGAGACTTGATGAAGAGGGTGCTGCAACTGCTGAGGCTGTTGCTTTGCATGTTCTACTTGAGGAAGACTCTGATGATTCATGCAAAGTTGTTAATGAAGGGAGATGCAAATCATGGAATTGCAATAGTAACCTTGACCTCTTCCCGGGTGGAAAACGAGTTTGCTTTCCTCATCTCGATGGCGGCACATGGTCTGTGGAAAGAATGGGGTTGGTTTCTGGTGGATGCAGTTTCGGCTGTGAGTGGGGTGGAGCGGAGAATGGCAATTGGTATTTCTCATTTGGACCTTTCGGAAAGAACGTACACAACGAACTGATGCAGGAGGAAGCAGGGTGGGGGCCTGATGGGTTTTCTGCTGGTCTCCTTGCGGCTCAAGCAGTTTCATCACTTCAGATTGCGGAGGATGCAAACGCAGAAAGGGTTATTTCTTAAGCGAATGCTAAGATGATATATTGTATGTGTGGCGTTTTGGTGACTGGAGTTTTTCATTATATTACTGGAAAATAACATCTGTGTATATATTTATACGAGTCTTGTCCTTTCCAAACATGTTCTGTTTGAGCATATTAGGGCGTCTCCTTGTTTTATGCTGATTGTCTTGAACTGCACATGAAGATGCCAATTCACTTTCTTATAGTTATTATTATTATAGTGGTCTCAGAGATAGGGTCATTTTCTTACTAGTATTCGTTTCTAGAGAATTTTCTATTATATATGGTGGCGGCAGGCAGTATACTTCCAAAACACTACTGTAAAGTGTAAACTCAACGAAACTCTTGTTGTGAAGGGGGGTCTGAAGAAAATAGCTCTTACAATGATGAGAATAGCTCCGACAGAAGAAGGCTGAGAAACTAGGGTCCTTGATATAGAACTACTGTAGCCGCTTTATTTCAAATTGACAATACAATCTCCCATTCTGGTAATAAAAAAGTAAAATATATTTTTACCCCTTTATTATTTTTAACTAACTTTAGCTAATTTTTTACCTACATAATTATTTGCATCTTAAAAAATTTTGCGAGAATAATATTTTCTATGAGGAATTTTGTTCTAGAGTGAATATTTTCTTAAAAAATTATTACATAAAAAGTTGCTTAATAATACATAAATAATTCTGATTGAAATAGATATAATTATTCTTCACTTCAATAGCTTTGACAGCATAATAATAATATGTTATATCTTCATTGGTAAAGATATTTTTAAAAGATAAAATATATTTTTTTACACCTGTATTATTTTGAACTATTTTTTTAGCTACATAATTATTATTAGGAAAAAAGATAATAAAAGATCTTTTAAAATTGAAAAGGATAAAAAAGAATTTTTGAATTTTAAAAAGGATAAATTGAGCTTTATGTGCTTTATAAATTTGGGATAAAAGCTAAAATTATCTTTTAGTCATTTGTAATTATTACAATGAGATTTACAACTTCAATAATAGTTTTGATAACTCTCCCTAAAATATTTACAATTTTAAAATTAGAACTAAATGCTTTTGAATTTCTAACTCCACTAATAACATTTACAACTTTACTAATAGTTTTAACAACTTTAGCTAAAATATTTATAACTCTAAAATTGGTACTAACTGTTTTGGGGTTTGTAACTTCTATAATAGAATTTACAATTTCAGTAATAGTTTTCACAATTCTCCCTAAGATATTTATAAATATAAAATTAGAACAAATTGATTTTGGGTTTACAATTCTCCAATTCTCCCAAAAGCAATTTGTTTCATTTTTATATTTATAAATATTTTAGGGAGAGTTATAAAAACTATTACTGAAGTTACAAATCCCATTACAAGAATTGTAAACCTGAAAATAGTTAGTTACAATTTAAGAGTTATCAAAATCATTACTAAAGTTGTAAATCTTATTGCATAAGTTATAAATAATTAAAGGACAATTTTATCTTTTATCCTAAATTTATAAAGAATATATTAGATAGAAGACCCCATCTATCTATTTTAAAATTCAGAGTTCATTTATATTCTTTTAAATTTTCAAACGTCTTTTATTATCTTTTTTTTTCTAATTATTTACATCTTATACATAAGACTGAAGGAGTAATATATAAGTAGATAACTGAAATAAGAAGAATAAGGAGAAGAAATACTGCGCCAAGGTGACACAATTTGCGGTATAGTATGGTTTGTAAGTTTCACGCTTCTAATAGTTTGTCCTCCATATTTCATTATTTCTTAGGGCGAGGGCGACGTCCGGAAGAAGATTGACAGTTAAAACTGGTATATATCTGCCGCGCCTGGATAGAAGTGGTGCCCCATATTAATATCTTTCTTTTCTGTTCATGAAAGAGAAGTATGGGTTTGTGCTCGTCGCATGAAGAGAAGAGAAAATGTTAATGGCAAATATAACAGAAATCATGGGCACAACAAGGTGGTGGGTAGGAGGAAGAGCCAAATCCTCCCAGTAAATTGATATGTGAGTGCTTCAAACCAAGATTAAATAAAGCTCCACATGAAATCCATAAGTTATAGATTCTCCGTATCTCAACCCATGTGGATCGAATTCCGCATTTTTGCTTGTAGCTATCAGACTGAAACTCCTAAAGCAAATTGTTATGCCCCTGATCTCAATCAAGGAATTCAATCCGTACAAGAAGACACTTTTTAACCTAAGCCAACTTCAATCTCTTTCTGATGCCTGCCATCTGTTCGATAAAACATCTGACTTAACCGTTGTCTTCTACTTCGATTATTGGCTGCTTTGCAAAGCAGCATCGCCATGAAAAAGCTATGCAGCGTTTCTCAAGAATGTTTGCTTTAAATATCAGACCAATTGAGTACACATTTGGAACAGTACTTCGATCATCCACCGCTCTTGAAAACTTCACTCTAATGTATTCGTTGGTAGTGCTGTTTTAGATTTCTATGTCAAGTTGAGTACAATGGAAGATGCCCAGAAAGCTTTCATATATACCAAACATCCCAATGTTGTGTCCTATACAACTCTGATATGTGGGTGCTTGAAGAGAGGAAGGTATATAGATGGTTTGCAGCTTTTCCATGAGATGCCCGAGAGGAATATAGTTTCGTGGAACGCCATGATTTGTGGGTGTAGCCAAACAGGTCATAACGAAGAAGCTGTCAATTTTTTCATCAGCATGCTCAGAGAAGGATTCTTACCTAATGAATTCACATTTCCATGTGCCATCTGTGCAGCTGCCAATTTAGCAGCACTTTGGATTGGCAGAAGTTTTCATGCATGCGCAATGAAGATTTTGGGTAAGCTTAATGTGTTTGTTAGCACTTCTCTCATTAGCTTCTACGCAAAATGTGGAAACATGGAAGATAGCATCTTGATGTCCAAAAAACTCTCTAGAAGGAACATAGCTTCATGGAATGCTGTCATATGTAGTTATGCACAGAATGGAAGAGGAGATGAAGCTGTAAGGTTCTACAAAAGGATGATTTCTGCAGATTGTAAACCCAATAATGTTACCTTTCTTGGATTACTTTGGGCTTGTAATCACGCTGGCCTTTTAGATGTGGGATATTCATACTTCAACCAAGCCAGGATTGAGAGCCCCAGCTTGCTGAAACCTGAGCACTATGCTTGAATGGTCAATTTGCTGTCTCGATCCGGGCGATTCGCAGAAGCCAAGATCTTCCTTCACAAGGTGCCTTTTGATCCTGGGATAGGGTTTTGGAAGGCATTACTGGGAGGTTGCCAAATCCACTCAAACATGGAGTTGGGGGATATTGCAGCGAGAAAGATCTTGGCTTTGGATCCAGAAGATGTATCCTCATATGTGATGCTGTCAAATGCACATTCTGCAGCTGTAGGTGTTCTGAAGTTTCATCACTAAGAGATGAAGACGAAAGGGATGATGAAGATGATTCCAGGTTGCAGTTGGATTGAAGTCAGGAACAAGGCTCATATCTTTCTTAATGCTCACAAGAATCATTGTGAAAATGGCAGAATTTATGCCGTCCTAAGATTTCTTACCGAGCATTCAAGGGAGAATGAGACTTCCAATTTGCTGTTAGATTCGTAAATCAACATTAATCGGAAGTTCTATCCGGCATATGTTGTTGAAGGGGTTTTTCTAAAGAAAGATCCAATATCATATACTTAATTTTTTTACTAAATATAAGTATGTAATTCTATTAAAGGTAATGTTAGATACAAAATATTGATATCTATCTTAACATATATTCAAACATGACTTGCTGGCAACATCTATTTCTTTGAGACTTTTTCTAGAATCTATTGCTCTCCACTCTCTAGATGTAGACATCCTCTTTCTTGAACATATGTATTAATTTTGGCCCCCACACAATTTTGTCATGGCGTTTTATTAAAAAAATAGTATTCTTTTTATTTTTAATATAAAAATTATTTAACTAATTTAATTAGATGAAAGAAGTTAATTAATATAATATAATTTTTTTAAATATCTTAATTATCTTCTTTAACCCTCTCTTTTTCTTTCTTATTTGATTATTATTGAGAGAATATTAATAGAGATAATTTTAAAAAAAATTAATAAACATAATAACTAAATTTTATATTTAGAAATAAAATTAACTCTATAATTACATTATATGTTAAGGATAAGATGGGTATTATATAAATTTAAAATGTGTCAAAATTTTATTACTAGAACTATAATTTCCTAATCAGAGTTTAACTCAATTATATTCATTAATAATAAATAATGAAGAATGCATAACATGGGAGGTAAAATCTACTTGTTTAATCATGCCAAGATGTATACTGTATTATAGAGCGTAAGGATTTTCGTAAGTTGACCTTCTCACGGGCAAATAGGTCATTTCGTTTTATTCTTTATTGCAGTGTGTATATAATATCCCGCCATTGTTCGACGGTTAATTCTGGCTTTTTTTGGCTCTTTCCTCATGGTTCCCTCCCTTTCTGCAAAATATAAATTCTGCAAAGGCATCCATTTACCGTTGTCAAAGTAGGAAATTGGAGGGTTTTTCAGTATCCCAAAGCGAAATCTCACTCTCTTTCAAATCTCATAGGCAAAGCCCCAACGGATAGAGAAGAAGACTAGAGGTTGGGGAAGGGCGGGATTTGTTGTTCCTTCTTCAATTGAAATGATTTCTTGAATAAGAATTGGAAGGAATCCACACAGGTAGAGTTTAGAGAGAGATACAGGAAGTGGAGTTGAACCGTGCGACTTAGGGTTTTCGATAAAGATGACGGAAGTGATTCTGCATATATATGATGTGACCAATAGCGGATCAGAGAAGACGAATAGCACAATTGTTCAGATCAATAAGATCTTCAAAGATGGGATTGGTCTCGGTGGTGTATTCCACAGCGCAGTTCAGGTACCTTTCGTTCCCGTTGGTTGTATTGAGGTTTATAAACATGGAATGGCTCTGTCTTGAATCTTGATTGAGACGTTCAAATGTTCATGCTGGAGTGTGATTGTTAAATTTATGACTTCACTGGTAATTAGGGCTTAGATTCAATCTTTAGTTAGTTTGTTAGCCTTTTTTCTTCTTCTTTGCATGAGTATTTGGATGGGAATGAGGAGCACTATGATTGACAAAACGCAATTAATTATATATCCTAGTGATTTGCCATCCTCGCTTGGCATATCTTGTGAGTTGTGTCTCGGTAGCAGTTCCTTGTTATTCTCGGCGTGTGTATTACGCTCCAGCATATATTAGTCAGGGATATGTTGGCAAATACCGATCGATCTATTTGATACTTATATTTTAGGAGGAACTTCCTACTTCCTAGTGCGCTGTGTTTCTGTACTGTTGTTCAATGTTGAACAGCATTAGACAAGAGTGGGAGAAGAGTTTGTAAAGTATTTTAATCATGAGTGGTGCATGGCTGTGACTTCTAATGTGTGAAGAGGAAAGATCATACAGTTCTGTTCATTACTCTCAAGGAATTTTTTATCATTGACTCCTTGATATTGGGGTAGCCCTATGATTTTATCACAGCGCTGATATTTTATGGATTGTTTCTGCACTGTCACAGGTTTATGGAGAAGATGAATGGTCATTTGGATTTTGTGAACAAGGTACTGGAGTTTTCAGTTGCCCTTCAATGAAGAATCCGATGTATACGTACCGTGAATCAATTGTTCTGGGGGTAACTGATTGTTCAATTCTCAAGGTAAATCAAATAATAAGAGAACTTAGCAGAGAGTGGCCTGGAATTTCGTATGACCTGTTATCCAAAAACTGCAACCATTTCTGTGATGAGTTCTCTGAAAGGCTTGCTGTGCCAAAACTTCCAGGTGAACCATCTAATATAGGGCATCTTTTATTATATGGATTGTCTTTTATATTTCTAACCGCTGAGTTGGCCATTTTCAGTTGTTCACTAATAGTAATATTTTAGTTTTTATAAATAATAGTATTTGACTATTCAATTTCTGGTTTGTGAGTTGTGACCATGTCTCATTAAGGCAATTCTGAGTTTATGTTGGGATTTTCATTACAAATCTATTGTATACTGTAGAAATATTTGGTCCCAGTGTCAATTTTGAGTTGAATGTGTTCTTATACTTTAAGCTGATTTACAGTACACTGTTGATGGAATCTCTGCATTTATTTTCTTTTCAATTAAGCAAGATGAAGTTGGATTTGTACAAGTTGAGTGATAGTGGTACGCTCTGGCATGATGAGTGAGGTATTTGAATGATTTCAGGTGTACTTAGGGAAGATAAGAGTTGCGATGATGTGTCAAGTTATCATGCGAGCTTTCATCTGGATCAAATTATATTTTAGCATGCTTTATCTTATGAATTATTACCACCACTGTTCTTACATGTTCCATGACAGGTTGGGTTAATCGGTTTGCAAATGCTGGAGACTCAGCCATGGAAGTGGCCGAAAATACTGCCATACGGGTTAGAAGTGATTTTCTTGATCCTTATATCTGCATTATGTTCTCTTTTATTGTAGGTTAAATTATACAACATTATTCACTCAAATACTGGTTATTCCAGCTTCGACAAGCCAGAACAGAGATTGTATCAGCAAGCAAAGTAGCATACCGGTTCCTGTTGGGTGTTACTAGTAATGTCAGAAGTGATTCAGGCCCCCTAGGCAATTCAAACAGTGAAGAGTCCCCGAGATTCCAAGCTGCTTGGTTTAAAAATCTGATAACTACTGGTGCTAAGCCATCGTCAAGTAGTTCAGAGATCCAGAATCAGGATGAGAGTGAGCAGCTCCAACAAAGGCAAGAAGATGATGGAAGTCTGCATCGTCATAATTCATCTTCACATGATATTAGCTTGAAGGAATAGTCTGTGTATCAAAAGCTTAGGGTTGCAGACTGCTGTGTATTGTATTTGTAAGTCAATTGTGTGAATTCCTCAAATACATAGGTCAAACCAATAGTTCATCCAAGAGTTATCACATATTCTAAGACATTGTTCTATAGGGAAGATGCATGTAGTACCAAACTTCTAATTTTCCCTATTATTTAGAAAAAAAATTAAATTTAGATTGTAATTTAAAGATTGAGTTGTAGCACTAAAAAGCTTTAATTAAACTAATTATCAAAATTTCAGTGTTCCGATTTTGTTGTTGTTATTATGTATCAAGGAAAATTGGCTTTTTATTCTTTATTAATAACTTAATCCTTTATTTTTCTTCAAGTCTACGCATGCATATGTATATCAATTATATGCCTCGTAATAAGATCATTTGTACGTGAAAAATGAGAATTATTTAAAACCAAAGTGAGCAATGGCCAAAGAAAAATCCTTAAAAGCTCATTTGTACTTGAAAAATGAGAAAAATAATTTTATAGATGAGGATGACAATAAAATTATTATCACCGAATAACAGTTATTGAAATATAATAGAAAGTATATATAAATTTTTGAGAAAATAACAAAAAAAGTTTTGGAAAATAATAAATACTAAAATTAGATATCGTATTGATAATGCTTAATGTGCTGTTAATAACTATCTTACTATGACATTTATCATTTTCTAGAATTTTTTTGTCATTTTCCCTATATTTTTAGTATTCATGCAAGGAAAGGAAACTATGGAAATATAAGAAAAAACAAGTCGACAAACATTTAGTTGGAATAACTCCAATAAATAAATAAGGTTCATTCAAGCCTTATAATCATATAATTATATGGAATCAGTTCAAGAACACAGAAATCCCACATGCTCACAATATATAAAAGTCACTCCACAAAGAAATTAGCTCCATCATACGCAGTTGAAGATAATCAGAATAAGACATGGTGACCTTACAGATCGGACACAGCTGAAGCAGAATGTGTTCGACAGGTACAAGACTCAGTAATAAAATATACAGACGACATCCTCCATTAAATATAATATAGGTTTCGTCGAGCCGCCAAACCAACACAAATTGTTACTACCCATAAGCGATCGGTTAAAAAAGAACTCGTCCTTCATCTGCTACTGCATCTTCTGCAATCTGGAGTGATGAAACTGCTTGTGAGGCAATAAGATCAGCAGAAAACCCATCAAAACCCCATCCTGCTTTCTCATTTATAGGTTCATGCACATTCTTCTCAGGTCCAAATGAGAAAGACCACTTGGCATTTTCAGTACCATCCCAGCTGTATGCATCAGAGACCCATCCCATTCTTTCAACAGACCACACCCCGCCGTCTAGATGAGGAAAGCAAGCTCTTTTTCTTCCCAGGAAGAACCCAAACTTACTATTGCAGTTCCAGGGCTTGCATCCCCCTTCATCCCTAACTTTACAGGAATCATCTGAGTCTTCACCAATTAGAACATGCAGAGCAACAGCCTCAGCAATTGCGGCACCCTCTTCATCAAGTCTCTGTTGCTCTTCTTTCTTTTTCTGTTTCTTTTTCTCCAGCTCAGAAATGATGGCTGCAGAAGTAGCAAGTGCTTTTTCCAAGCGCCTCTTCTTCTTCTCTGCCTGTTTCAGACGATCCAACTCATCTTTCACCTGCTTCTTCTTTGCCTTCCTCACATGTTGCCCTTTATTACATGCCATGTTATCCATTATGTATACTGCCTCTAACTAATAAGACTATTTTTTCTTGGGTGTAAACTTCTCTTCAGTAAACTTTATTTAGAACTGTATACATTTGTCTAAATTACCTCTCTTCCCCTCTTTCCCTAACTTTTAAACTAAAAATTATCTTATTACACGAAATGTCAAATTACCAATGGTAGGCTCCAACCACTACACCCACTCAGGTCTGCAGGAATACCTCATTTTACGAACTATGCAGTCCCACACAGAGACAACCGGAGATAACAGCAGAGAAAATTCATAACTCACAGATCCATCCCTTGGCCGCATTCTACCCAACTTATCACAACCCTTGCACCTAACCATCCTGCAAACACCGACAGGACTTCAAAATTTTGGAAAAATCTAGATATCACTCCACACTGGTTCAAGTACACCCTTCCCAACTGCATTGCAAGTAGAAACACGGAATATTTAATTCATCAACTTCTGAAAGTAAAACAAAATAAATTACATAAATTGGACCCAAAATGAAAGGCCACAACAAACTAGCTGTACACAGAAATTTAAACAAGATCTCAGGACCATATGAAACACTGAAAATGAAAGAATAAAATATCTCAACTAAAATGAGAATCCCCTTACAATTAGCCATTCAAAATTAAGATTTATCAGTGGAAATGTACTCGGTGTGACTACCAAAAACATCAATTTCAATTCAAAATAAAGTCAGTTCTTGTTTTGAAAGTTGAAACCATTAAAGAAAACACTTCCAAGAAATTATTATCACAGAACTCAAGAAAACATAGCTTTTTTCAGACTTTCTGTTCAGTGAAAAAACAAAAAATAAGGAGACCAAATAGGCTCCAAGGCGCAAAGCTCCAGGGACAATACTCAAATAGAGAGACAAATACTTATGTAAAAAGACTAATACAAACATGGACACATGCACAGGTGAAAGATATAAAATAGTCAAAAGCTCATACCTATGACCCCAAAATGAAAAAAGTCACCTGCAAATAATCATATCTTAAAGGTTTAAAGAAAAAAACTCTCAAAAGAAACCATTCATTACTTTTAGCATGAAGAAATCTTTTAATTGAATTGAAAAATAAAATAGGAAAGAGAGTAAACAGAAAGAGAGTACAGGAGAAGTAAATGAAAGAAATGTGGGGGTAAAGAAGTGATAGATAGAGACAAGGTATATATATCTATATGGAATAACAGTTCATCTTTAAAATCCCTAAATAAACAATTTAATTACCCAAAAATATGTTGATACTCTTCTTTCGAAGAAATTGGAACAAATCCACAGTAACCCAGGAAAGGATCATAACAAGTCGGATTAAGTTTGCTCAATACTAAATAAGAAAAACTAACATGACATCCATATGGAAATTAAATGATTTAGCAAATCATGCTTGTTGCACATAACTGATTGGTTCTAAAGTCTAGAAAGTGCGCCTTGGTGACTTCACTATTGCCCTCAAGAATCAACAGAACACCCACCGAATTTACACTCATTGTTTATCTATATTGAGATTCTTTTGGCATATCAAAAGAAAACCAGAAGGCAGAGGAAATTATTTATTTTCCTACAATTCAGCTTGCAACCACATGCAATTTAATCTATCCACGCCCACCAATCCAAAAATGAGTACAACAAGAATACCAATTTCAATAAAGAAAATAAAATACAAAGCGATATCAACCACAAGATCTACTCGACCTAGAATCAGAAACAACAAATGTTCTGCCAGTAAATAAGTAATTCAGGCCCGGATCCAGATGCCCATAAGGTGTCAATAACCACGATTTATATATCAAATTGAAAAATAGCCACAAAACCATCGTTATATAAATCACAAAACAGCTTAATTTAAGTCAGAAAACGATAAATCAAACCTTCGGGAATGGCATAGAGGGAAAAGGGGTTGGACCTATCGCAGTCCCGAACAAAAATCGAGAGAAACTCAATAAGGAAGAATATGGGCAAAGAAATCGAGGTGCGGAGATCTGAGGGCACCGTAGTTTGGGTTGAAAAGGCAAGTAAAAAGTCGAGAGCTCTAGAGAGGGAAAGAAAGGCGAGGAGTTTAGAAGGAAGGAGAACGCGGGGAAGAACAAAGATAGCAGCATCACAGACGAAAGGACAAGCGTGTCAAAGACGAATGACCGAATTGGTTTTGGACACGTGTCAATTATGGCCGAAGCTAAGAGGGCCGCTTAGGTTTGTCTGTGTTATTTCTTCGTGTTCCCATTACGTGGCATGATGTGGACAGATCTGGGTTCAAGTAGGACCCATACATTAAATATGGGCCTAGTGGTGACCGATCGATCGCGCAGCTGTTTAGAGGATGGTGCTCGGTGTGGTAAAATGGACGGTTGAGATTAAGAAAGGCAATAACGCATTGCGACTTGCGAGACTTAAATTAGAAAACGGGTTTACTGCTTACCTTTCAGTTTTTTGGGGTGGGGGTGGAATGGATCAAGTTTGGCTTTCTGACTATGACCATGATGCTGCTAGGTATTAACATATCCAAGTTTGTATATTAATATTAAGAATTTTGATAAGAAAAACAATAATCCTATAACCAAAAACAAAGATAATAATCCAAAGTCACAAAAAAACCTATCAATCTTGCAACTGCCATTTTTTTAATAGAAATCAATTCAATTATTTGTTACTTTAAAGATATTATTATTCCGCTCCAACCAAGGATCCAGCGAACTGCTACAAGTTTGACGAGAAAAATAAAGCACAAGGCATTGCTTGTTTTTTAATCGCACAGTACATAATTGACATTAGGATGCCTCTGAATTTGGTGTATCAAATAATTCTGTGCCTATATCAAAGCCGACTCAAATCCAAGATAAAAACAGTGACATCATCTCTGTTCATTTTTGTGTTTGGGGTACAAGGTGAAAAAGCATGAAACAACAAACGAACGGAATTGCTGTTTGAACAGTCATGGCAGGCTTCGATGGGTAGATTTGAGTTGAGTTGAAAATTTTACACTTGAGTCACATTTGGGTAGTTAAAAATTGCGTTTTACTTTGTTGACATACAATAAACAGCAGACTGCCGAACTATGCCTTTCTGGACAGCGACAAGTCCCCTCAGCTACTATCATGTGAAGATAAATTATGACGAAGCAGTGCCTTGCCATCATCTTCTGGCCTTTGTTGGAGCTGCTCATCCCCATTTTGATATTGGACTTCTGAACTACTTGATGGCTTAGCACCAGTAGTAATCAGATTCTTTAACCAAGTACCCTGAAATCTGGGGCTCCCTCCTCTGTTTGAATTGCTTGGCGAGTCTGGATCGCTTCTAATATTGTTAGTAACACCTAGGAGGAATCGGTATGCTACTTTACTTGCTGATACAATCTCTGTTTTGGCTTGCCGTAGCTGCAACAACCAGTCATTAAATTACCGTCACATGATCGAATTCTCCAATATGAGTGCTAACAAACCAGGCACCAAGAGCAAGAACCAGTTTTGAAGCATATGGACAATAAAAACAAGTCCCCAACTACAAAATGCATTTGCCGATGAAATATTACACGCTTATATTCAATGCTAATGTGCCAATGGCAGGCTGAAAATTCTAAAATTATGCGCAAGTAACATCTTATATTGAATAAGTCGACATGCTAAGCATCAACAAAAGAGTAATTGAAATTAACGTTCAATGAAATAAACAAAAAAAGCAACGATAATCACAAATGCAGAAAAAGATCAAGAAAATAGTTTCTCACCCGCATTGCTGTACTTTCAGCCACCTCCATAGCAGTGTCCCCAGCGTTGGCAAACCGATTAACCCAACCTGTCATGGAAGCCACAAGAAGACGATTTAAAGCCATGTGCAGAATAAATTATCAAATCCACCATGATGATGGTTAGCATGTAGACTTAGATGACACTGGTAAGTGACACATTATCTCATTCTACCCCCCTAATATCCATTAATTCCAAACTTCTTTAATAGCTCCAGACCTAGGATAGGTTACTTCTCATACAATTCAAAAACTTCATTCTAGTTGTGCCAAAGCATATTTCCTAACTCTCTTCTTGTGTTATTTAATGATTCCCTATGCAGATAAAGTAGAATACAAGCACAACACAGATTTCTACAGTTTAAACTTCAGCTTGGGCAAGAAAGTCCGCTATATCTCATATAACAACATTAAAAATAGGCCTCTTACACGGAACTAATTAATGCGACAGACTTTTTTCTACCCAAGAAACTTAAAAAGCAAAACCTTCCATAACACATATTAGTTGTCATGTGGACATGTGAGCACGCCATAGAAATTTCGTAGAAACCAATATTACAAGTATGATAAGTCATAACATAACTGGTACGCTAAATAATTGGATGTTTTACCTGGAAGTTTTTGCACACCAAGATTTTCACAGAATTCATCGCAAAAATGATTGCAGTTTTTGGATAACAGGTCATATGAACTTCCAGGCCACTCCCTGCTGAGTTCTCTTAATATTTGGTTTACCTTAAAAATTGAACAGTTTGTAGTCCCAAGAACAATGGATTCACGATATGTATACATTGGGTTCTTCCGTGAAGGGCAGCTGAAAACTCCTGTACCTTGCTCACAAAAACCAAATGACCATTCTTCGTCTCCATAAACCTGTAACAGTAGTACAAACAGTACACACTATCTCAGCAAAACAAAATCATAGGCCCAACATATAAAAAATGTCGCATCCTATAAATGAATATGCAAATTAAATTAAAATTTAAAATTTAAAATATTGAGAATTCCCTCATAAATAGCAAGCAGACAATACTATGGGGGCAACAACTTCCATCCTAGGCGCACTGCAATATCAAACAGATCCTGAAGCTTTCCTTACATAATAATTCCCATAAAAAGTGCCATATAAGTGTTTTCTACTTCCTGGCACAGGGTGTGTTAGAGAGATTAATTGGATGTAAGAATGTGCTACTTGAATTCCTCATCACTTCAAATTTAGAACCAACGAGCAAGAATATACAATTACATGCATAGAACTAACAGCAACAAATGCAAAAGCATTTGCAAAACAAAGCAATAACAAAAACTATCAATATCAATTTAACATCAACATAAAATATAAATCAATAATAAACCAATTCAATCCTACAATACATTATAGATTTGAATTTGAATTTGAATTTTTGCTTTTATGTTCTCAATCACGCTCCAATCCAATCCTACAAGAATTATATACTCCATACCACCTACTTTATCCTTCATAACATCACGCAAAGAGAGCCTACTCATAATAGCACAAATCACTTGGATATCATTTTCTCACGCTCTGTTAATCACGGTGCACTTGATTCCCCTACCACACAAGCAAAAAGGTGAAAATACGGCCGCTAACAAAGGATTGAAACTAAAAGGGTTCGAATTATCCGTACAGTCACCCAATGTACCGACACATGGCTCGTACAAGAACACTAGTAATTGCTTACATCTAAATCAAGAATCCTATAGAGCAAAAAACGCAAATGCCCACCAGTGCGAAAAAAAGTAACTCAAGAAACCTCACCAAAACCCTAGATCGAGTTCCAGGCACGATTCTCAAACACTAACAACAACCTAGCAAATAAACACAGCCATTCACACTATCTATAACTCCATAGGACCAAGAGAAATGAAGGATACCTGAACAGCGCTGTGAAATATGCCACCGAGGCCAATCCCATCCCTGAAGATCTTGTTGATCTGAACGATGGTGTTGTTTGTCTTGTCCGATCCACTATTGGTCACATCATATATATGCAGAACCACTTCCGTCATCTTCACCAAGAGCCCTAACTTCGTCCCTCTAAACCCTCTCCATCCCCCTCCCTTCCCCACAAGAATAATAAAGAAACAGAAAAACAATTCAATTGAAGGAACAAGAAATCCAGCCCTTCACCACTACCTTTCTTGTTCTCCTCCTGAAAACGTCGGTTCTATGACTCTGAGATTTGGAGTGAGATTAATACTGGCAATTTGCTCGTCCAAATCGTCTCTCTACGTTCAGGAAGGAAAATATTTATGGGCGAATTTATACTTTGAAAATGAGGGAGGGAATTGGTAGATAAAAGAGAAGAGAGAGACGAGGGAGGGGCGACGGGTAGGACCGAAGGCAAACTGTGATAAGACATGGATGGAAATGGACCGAGGGTGAAGTCGAAATTATGTGGCTGCCCTTATGGGAAAGTTGAAATCACGAGAATGTCCGTTGATTTGGAGCTGGCTCTCATGAAGTAGGGAAGGACGAAGGATTCATGGGAGTGACGCAAGAGAGTCCAAGAAACAGAGAGGGTCCCACATCGCGCTTTCATTATTAAAAAGTACTAACTGTTTACATAATCAAAACATGAGCAGCCGATAATCGTGGTTCTCTTTTTTTCTACCTCTTCAGAAAAGGTGTTCTGGGGGAATAAAGAAATGACGTCCAATGATTCCATAAGCTGTTAATATACGTAATGTAATCAGTTTTATGAATTCATGTCTATTGAATTCACACGGGAGATCTGAGATATCTTATCCACTGTAACGTAGCTGTTTAAGCCATTTTCGTGATTTATACATCTTCAGAAGAAAATCCGGCAATTAAATTAAATATGTAGTGCATGGCAAAATCTTTTGACATATGCTGCAATTTACAATATCTCCGGTCATCAATTCATTTATATATACACGTATTTAATTCTATATTCAACATATAATATTATCTACGTGTTGTTGTTATTCATAATCATTTAAATCTTGCCATAAAAGTCCCTATATAAATAAATAGAAAGTTATAAATTCAATTTTATTTATAACTTTAGACCTTCCAATAAAAAAAGTATGGCTTACTTAGACTCTATATGATGCATGTGATCTGCATCTAATAATAAAAATATCATATGAAATTTATACATATATAAAAAAAACTAGTAAAAAATATTTGGAGTCATTACAGTATTTTTATATGGCCAACAAATTTATGATATTTTATTGGGCCAAGGCCTATTCTAAACAGTACCGAACCTCCACTAGTAGCTTCCAGGAGCATCCGACCCTACTTAAAAGATTAGAAGCCTACCCTCTAAAGAGATCATACAAAAGAAAAGCGGCCACGGGTATGATCAAGTTTTTCAAGTTTTTAATTGTTTAAATTTGGGCTAGTTTAACTACTGCAAAAAGAGGCAAAAATGGCGATTGTACTGTCTGGTTCTAATGCTTTGTCTGTTCCTTCTTCTCAGGAAGAAGATGATCTACTTTTTAGAAGCTCAAAAAAGATAAAGAATGCTGGTAATAAGATTGGAAACGATGAGCATTACCAAAGTAGCTGGCCTAAATTAGAAACAGGAGGTGCGGAGTATGTTCAGGGTGGGCCAACATATGCGGAGAAACTTAAAGGAATGAATGCTGATGAGGAGTTTTCTGATGATGAGTTGAAGGAAGAAAACGAAGGTTCAGATTCTGAGGATCAATTGTCTGAAGCTCAGCAGGATGGTATGGACAAGGAAGAACCTATGTGCAAAATGATTGAAGATCCTGAAAGAAATTTTTCTACCTTCTGCTTTTCAGGGAAGATGAAGAAGAGACTGTATAAAGCTTGGAGGAAAGCTCTTATAGTTAAACTGTTGGATAGGAGTATAGGATTTAAAGCCCTGCAAATCAGATTACAGACTATGTGGCGAAGAAGGGAGTGATAAATGTGATCAATATTGGTCATGGTTTTTATGTAGTGAAAATGTCAAGCAAAGAAGATTATTTCAATGCACTGACTGGGGGGCCATGGATGATATATGACCACTATCTTACTGTTAGACCTTGGGAGCCGAATTTCAAGCCTGAGAAAGAAAAAATAAGCAAGGTTGCAGTATGGGTCCGTATGCCAAAGGTAGCTCTGGAATACTATGATGAACAGGCACTTACTATTATTGGAAATAGGATAGAGGAGACTGTTAAAGTTGATATGAATACCTCCTGTCAGTTACGGGGCCATTATGCTAGAATTTATGTTCTTGTGGATTTACAGAAACAATTGATGTCTGGGTTCCAATTGGACGGTGAGAATTATTACTTGGAGTATGAGGGCCTCCATATGCTGTGCACTAAATGTGGGATATATGGGCATCGCAATGAAACTTGCCCAGAGAAGAATCACAGCCAGGAAGAGTATAGGGGAGAGTTTCAGGAGAACTGTCAACAACCAAACAGAGTAAACATGGGCAACGCAGATATTAGGATGCAAGATCAATGGAAGGTAGTGCAAAAAACGCGTAGACAAAGGAAGGTAAGGGATAATAAACCAGAGTCAAATCACAGGGAAAACAGGGGTTCGCGGTTTGGAGTTCTTGCAGAGATGGAACACTAGAATCAGCAACAAAACATATGCTATAGTAATCTTCATCATAGTGGTAACGGGCAGGAAGCACTTCAGTTACAGCCAACGCAGGGGGTTCTCGTTCCGTTGCGACGAGATGGAGAGTGGAAAAAGAGTAATTGTACGGGGAAATCGCAGGAAATCTCAACGAGGGAGGCGCTGGAGGCTAAAGGTAGGAGTAGAAAAGAGGAGTCAGGACAGAGAAGAAGCGAGAAGAGGGCTAGGGATGGGGTTCAGACTGAGAAGAAAATTAATGAGATTGTGACAGAGATGCAGACAAAGGACAACGGGAAGTTTGTTGTAGGAATGGAACAGGAAGGAAATGCTACAATGAAGGAGGCGGATGAGTGTATGAAGGTAGATGAAGAAAGGGTTGGTGAAGTGGGCCATATGCATAAGGACGCAGCATCAGAAGCCCAGGTAAGCACTGTTCATCCGAATTTGGGCCAACAGAATTATAATGAAATTAGGATAAAGGAACTTGACCCAGGAGATAAGATAATGGGATTAATGGATATGAAACCTTTTCCTATAGTAATTGAAATGAGTGAAATTGAAGAAGATAGTATAGTGCCAGAGACTCAATTTTTATAGGAGTTCTAAGTGTTTTTATTTGAGGTTTGATTATAATTTATTTTATTTATTTATGGATAGTTTATTGTATTGGAATGTGAGAGGAGCTTGTGCAAACGGCCTTCTCAGAAATTTAAAAGCTGTTTGTATGGGACCTAAGCCAAGCCTTCTTGTCCTTTCAGAAACCAAATGTTCAAAGGCTGATCGATTTGGGTTTCTGGAGAAATGGGGTTTTGATGCATTTAGAATGATTCCTAGTTTAGGACGTTCAGGAGGGTTGATAGTCGCATGGAAAAGTAATCAAATCAAAGTAACTGTTTTGATTGAAAATAGACAATTTTTTCATTTGCAATGTGAAATTTTAGGACGGCCTCCTTTCTTATTAACTGTGGTATATGTTATTCCTCATTCAAATCTTAGGCAAGATTTTTGGAATGAATTAAAGAATTTATCTTATTCTATTACTTTGCCGTGGGTAGTGACATAATTAATACAAATGAAAGAATAGGGGGAGTGGTTTCCTCCAATAGTAAGGTGAACTGGTTCCAGGATAGGATCATGGAATGTGGTCTTTCTGACATGGGCTCTCAAGGACTAAAATTTACTTGGAAAGGACCACGTATGGCTGGGTGTACTCGCCTTTACGAAAGATTAGATCGCGCTTTAGCTAATTCTATCTTCCTGGATGTTCTTTCTGATGGTGTGTTGAAGGTACTTCCTCGAACTCAATTCTCTGATCATAATCCTATTGTGTTGCAATTTCGCAATTATTCTTTTATTGGTAAACAAAAACCTTTTCGTTTTGAGGCTATGTGGTTAGCTCATGAAAATTTTAAACATTTTATTGCTGATGCCTGGAAAGATGATGAGAATTTTAATAAATCCCTAGAACAATTAGGTAGAGATCTTGTTGATTGGAATAAAAATGTTTTTGGGCTAGTTGAAAATAAGAAAAAAAGGTTGCTTGCTCGTTTAAAGGGTATTCAAAGTTCTCCTGCTTACACTTATTCTGGTTTTTTAAATTCGCTTGAAAGAACTTTGCAAGAGGAGTTAGAAAATATTTTAATGTTAGAAGAGGTTAAATGGTTTCAAAAGGCTAGAACAGATTGGATCAATAGGGGGGATAGGAATACTCGGTTTTACCATTTGAAAACAAAAATGAGAAGAAGGCAGAATAGAGTTTATACTCTTAAAGATGATAATGGGATTTGGCTTGAGGATGATTCTGATTTAGTTTTAATGGCTATAAATTATTTTAAAAATCTTTACAATATGTCTGAAAGTGATTTGTGTATTCTTGAAACAAAGTCTAACTTTCCTTTTAAGGTTAAAGACCGTATTACCAATATGTGCCATTTACCTTTGGATATGGAGATAAAGGAAGCTCTTTTTTCTATGGGACCGTATAAGGCTCCTGGTATTTATGGTTTCTCCCCTATATTTTATCAATCAAATTGGAGTATGGTGGGAAATTCTTTATGTAACTTTGTTAGAAAGTCTTTCCAAAATGGGTCTATTGATGCTAATGCTAATAAAACCTTGATTTCTCTCATTCCAAAAAATGATCATCCGGAGGTTATTAGTCATTTTAGACCGATTGCCTTATGCACGGTACATTATAAATGTATTACTAAGGTGATTGTTAATAGAATAAGGAGTGTTATGGATGATCTAATTTCTCCTTTTCAGTCAAGTTTTATTAAAGGTAGGCATATACAGGATAATATTGTTATAGGGCAAGAAATCATGCACATTATGAAGAAAGCCAGAGGTAATACAGGACTTATGGCTTTAAAGATTGACTTGGAAAAAGCCTATGATCGTATTAGGTGGGATTTTCTGCACCAGGTTCTTGAGGATGCTGGGTTTGAAGCTAATTTTATAAAGTTAATTATGGGATGTGTTACTTCTGTTTCCTATAATTTACTTTGGAATGGAACTCAAACGGAGTTGTTCTACCCTAAAAGAGGGCTCCGTCAGGGAGATCCTATTTCACCTTTGTTGTTTGTTTTATGCATGGATAGATTGTCCCATCTAATTACGGATTCTGTGAGTGCAGGGGGGTGGAGTCCTATCTTCATTACAAAAAGTGGTCAATACATCTCCTATCTTATGTTTGCGGATGATCTGCTCCTGTTTGGGATAGCTTCTGAAAAACAAGCTATTTGTGTGATGAGTTGTCTTGATAAATTTTGTCTGGCTTCTGGAGGAAAAATCAACAAAAGCAAATCCTCGATATTTTTCTTTCCTAAAGTTAACAACAGTACGAAGGCAAGAATTAGCGGAGTTACAGGTATGGCAATTACAACCGATATTGGGAAGTATCTGGGTTTTCCAATCATCAGAGAGAGGAAGCCTAGGGATTCTTTCCAGTATATTGTTGATAGGGTTAAAGCTAAACTTGCTGCGTGGAAAGAGAACACGTTATCGGTGGCTGGTAGGAGTAGCCAAGTCTGTTTTAAGCTCTATTCCGGTTTATCCTATGCAAGTGGCCAGAATTCCAATCTCTGTTTGTCAGGAAGTTGAGAGGCTACAAAGAAACTTTATATGGGGAAACAGTCAAAACCAGCATGGTTTTCATCCTATTGGATGGGAACAGATTGTGAGACCTAAGTTATATGGTGGGTTAGGTTTCATGAAGCTTGAGTCTTTTAACCGGACGTGTGGTGCCAAAATAGCCTAGAAACTTGTTAATGGAGAAAAAGGTCTTTGGGTTGATGTGTTATTCCATAAATATATGTTGAGGAATGAAGGAAATCTGTTGGATGCTAGGAAAGGTGATTCCTCCCTGTGGAAGTTTATCTCTCAACAGAAAGATATTGTTGAATCAGGCACTAGATGGCAGATAAGAAATGGCCAGATGGTGAATTTCTTTACTGATAAATGGCTTTTTCCAGACAAAAGATTAAAGGAGATGTGTATCCGTCATCTTACTCATGAAGAAGAGAATAGCAAAGTTGTGGATTGGGTGGAGGCGGAGGCAGGGACGTGGAACTATCAGAGACTTGCAGATGTTGTTCCTAGCTATGTTTTTCAGAGGCTAAGAAATATTATTTCGGTGGTGGAGGAAGCAGGGAATGATATTATGTTATGGAGTGCTACAAATGATGGGATTTTTACTATTAAAAGTGCTTACTATCTTCTTGAGAAACAATCAAAGAATAATTATAGCTATGTGTACAAAGAGATTTAGAAGTGGAAGGGTGCGGAACGTATTAGAGTCTTTATGTGGAAGGCTTTTAATAATCGTTTGCCTACAAACTACTGGAGAAGCAGGTGGTCTTCATCGAGTGCTTTATGTCAGTATTGCAGAGAAGAGGATGAAGATATTTTGCATGTGCTTCATGATTGCTCTTATGCTACTCAGCTTTGGCTTAGATTAGTCCAGGCAAAATTTGTTTCTGCATTCTTTAATGCCTCCCTAAGAGATTGGTTTGCTTTGAATCTTAAAAGAGATTTAGGGAAGGATAGTAATGTGAGTTGGAATCTTATCTGGGGGGTCTCAATTTGGAATTTGTGGAGGTGGAGGAATCAATGTACGTTTGATCAGGAGTTTAGCAAATCTCTGGATCCCTATTTGGTCATCATGAAGATTTGGAGAGGATTTGTGCACATTCAACATAATCATATTGAGGATGGATTGGTTCTTACTAATTCTACTGATTGGAACCACCACCGGCGGGATGGGTCAAGCTAAATGTGGATGGTGCCCTTAGCACATCTATGAACAAGGCGGGTTGTGGGGGAGTTGTTCGTGATCATGCGGGAAGATGGGTTTCTGGATTTTCTATGCGATTGGGGATTTGTAGTGCGATGGAAGCTGAGCAATGGGCGATTTATGAAGGTCTAAAATTAGTTTCAGGTTTGGGATTTAAAAAAATTATTCTTGAGTCTGATGCTAAAAATATCGTCAACATGTTAGCTAATCCCAGAGGAGAAACATGTAGTTTACTACTCTATAAGATTCAGACTCTAATTCAGTCTTCATGGGATTTGAAGTTACAGCATATTCCTAGAAGCAAGAACAGACTGGCTGATGAGCTTGCAAAGAAAGGGTTGAATATGACGAGGATATGGAATACTTGCCCCTTAAGTTAGAGGCAACTTGTACTAAATGAGTGGGTGGGAGTTGATCCCCATGTAGTTTAAATTTCATTGTAACTGAGCGTATAGCTCTCCCTTTTACCAAAAAAAAAAAAGATTAGAAGCCTATGAACTGAGGGTTAATCCGAGTAATAAATAGTTTAATATTATTTAAATGAGGTATCAAATTTGATCCTTGGCATATGTAGAAAATTCTCGTTGGAATACTCACCCACTATAGCCAAGTGCGCGACACAGGTTGAATCCAGATGTAATCGGAGTAAAATTCCAATAAACCAAGTGGACAACTAAAAAAACAAAGAAGCCTATGAAAATTAACACAGATAGTGATAAATAGATTCATATTCTACAAAAATATGAGTTTAATTCCTATTGACTTCATAAGGACTTATTTGATAGACTATATCATAAATCTCCTATAAATACTTTCTGAATCGTAGTGTTCTCTTAGTTCTTAGGTATTTAGATTTACGCCTGAAGGTAATTGAAAGCTCACCCTACTCAACGTTACTATTGCTTAAGAGGAATGGAGATTTCGCTCTACTTTTAAATCGCAAGTGAGTGCAACCCCCTTCTAAAAATTTTTTTATAAAAAAAAGGAATGCATCAAATAGAACAATTCTGGTATATTTTTTTCAAAAAAGAGAGTAGAATATATAATGAGGATAAAATCAAACCTACCAATTTTAAAATAGTAATTTATCTTAAATTGATATATATGTTAAATAACGATTCAAATCTGATTTTTAAAAATGAAGAGCACTTACTCATCTTTAGAATGAGCAGGAGATCAGAACGCCGAACGCTGATATAAACGCCTAAAAAGTGGGGGTAGCCAACTTTTCTTTACTCGTACTTTCACTTTGAGTCTTATCTTAGAAGAATCTCCACTTTTATTCAGATGGTCCTTCTTCTGTCCTTCATGAAAGCAATCTGATGTTAAAGAGGCTTCCTCGACCTTTAAGTACATAAGAAATTCACTTGGCGAGCCTTGTTTTCTCTTTTGGGAAAAGATGGTGAAAGAAGTGAATCACATGAAAATATATGTAGTTCAAGTTTTGATGTCCCAGAAGGGCCCTAGAACTAGAATCATATTTGCATATGGTTATTCCAATGAATTTGGTCCCTTTAACTGAGCACAAGCTTTTGGGTCAGAAGATTTTCAGACAATTTTGCTTTACACATACAATGAATTCAAAAACATCATGTAACAAGGAAACATCCTGTACCCAAAAAAAAACATCATGTAACAAGGAAGTCATTGCGGTTTATAATAACAATCTTTTACGTTCAATTGTATTATAAACAAAAACAGAAATATTACCTGACATACTTGTTTGATAATTGTCAGCCCTAAAATGACTCTTATGAAAATAACATCTACAAGACTAGACACAAAACAAGCAAAAGCAAACCAGCAGCAACAAATGCATTATGCATCTACACAACAGTTTGAGAGTTATTTATGCCAAAGCAAATACCAGCTTGCTGAGGGTTTTATGCATCCTGGATCACTAACTTACGAAAGAAGCAAACATGAATACCAAAAAATGACAGGAAAAAATGGTGATTTCTATCCAAGAGGAAGTGTGGGAAAGAAAATACTCCCTCCGATCCTAAATATAAAAACAAGAAAAGGGGTTTATTTTAGTCTTAAAAATAAGACTCCAATTCACTTTATCTCCTCAGATTATAATTTTCTCCCCAAAGTATCCCTATATATGATTGCATATATTTAGGGGGTTTCTAGCAAAAGTAGCTCAATTGCACATGACAATCAATTATAAATAACTAACTTAACTAAATTCCTTAATCTACTCAAATTAGTTAAGTGGATCTTATATTAAGGATTGGAGGTAGTATTAGCTATACTAGTTGTCCATACTCCTTAGGCTTCTCATATGGTGCTTAAGGAATACAGATGATCAGGCCAATGAATTTAATTTACATCACACGTTTTCAGGTAAAAGGAGGAATATGTGTTCGTAAGAGATTGTCTATAACATTTAGAATTTAACTGCATGGTAGATACATTTATCATAAATAATACAATTATAAATGGATGAGTCAGAATCTATAGCTCATCACAAACTTTTACAACTTCAGCTCTACGATACAAGAAAGCTGTGTGGTATAAATAAACAAGTGATAATTCGAAGCATCTCTTTAATGCCATACAATAACTAGGGATTAAGATATCGTGACTTTGTTAAGAAACTATTACATGATATATGTCATCTTGGTAATTATAATTTTGATGAAAGGAAAAGAATCAAGAAAAATAAAAGCCTAACAGATCAAACTAATACCTCTTCA
Source organism: Leucaena leucocephala (assembly GCA_037074615.1). Taxonomy (NCBI): domain Eukaryota; kingdom Viridiplantae; phylum Streptophyta; class Magnoliopsida; order Fabales; family Fabaceae; genus Leucaena; species Leucaena leucocephala. The sequence continues at coordinate 17,161,480 of CM073562.1, forward strand.
TCTCCATTCTGACAGATCAAGTGGCAATTGCACAGCAAGCAAATGCGCATACCTCTATCTGCCTTCATTGTTCATTAGTTGGGAGAAAACTTCGCTAGTACTTATGTCTGAATTACAATTATCATAATATCCATGTGTTCTTATGTTGTCAGAAGGAGTTCCAGTAACAACAGTTGCTGTCAAGTTGGCTGTTTGTTCCCTTAGTCGACCACTTTCTTGAATTTGAAGTACATATTCCAAATTCCATAACACATCACCCATAGTTGGCCTGTCAACACCATAGTCAGCCAAACATTTCTCGGCTGTTTCCCCAAATTTCTTCAAGGATTCAGGTTTGACCTGCCCAGCAATATGGGGATCGACAATATGCTCCAACATGCCCTTCTTCTGCCATTCAAGTGCCCATTCTGCTAAATTCACCTGTTCCCTAGAAAGTTGTGGATCAACAGCAGGTCTGGCACAAAGAACCTCAAAAAGCACAACCCCGAACGAATAAACATCTGATTTATCTGTAAGCTGCTGCCTCCGGAAGTACTCAGGATCCAGATAACCAAAACTGCCTTTGACACCAGTACTAACATGGGTTTCATTGAGACATGGACCAGATCTTGAAAGACCGAAATCAGCAACCTTGGCAACGTAATTTTCATCAAGCAATATGTTGGTTGATTTAATGTCACGGTGGATGATTCCTTGTGCAAAACCAGTGTGAAGATAATGAAGACCTCTAGCCGCACCAATGCATATTTCAAGACGCTGCTTCCAAGACACAGGAGGTAGTCCTGAACCATACAAATGCTTTTTCAGTGGGCCCTTTTCAACATACTCATAGACAAGTATCATCTCTGAATTTTCCTCACAAAAACCAACAAGTGAAACAAGATGACGATGGCGAATTTTGGATAGAACTGCTATTTCAGTCTGGAACTCTGGAAGGCCCTGTCTAGAGCCAGGCATTCCTCTCTTGACAGCAACCTTCACATTTTCTTTGAGTGTCCCTTTGTAAACCATGCCAAACCCACCGGACCCTATAATCAGATTTCTATCAAAATTGTTTGTTGCTGCTTGTATATCAACGAAAGGGACTTTCAAGCCTAAGTATCCATGAGAACCAGGAGATGCAAGAGCTTCAGACAATCGGCTAAGTGAGCTCCCTCCAAACATTTGTAACGGTGTCCAGCCTACGCTTTCTGCTGGTTTTTGTTTAGGTTTCCTCTTGCAGCACATAAAAGCAAGAAGGCCAACCACTGCCAAAAGTAATACAACTCCTCCAACAAGAGAGCCCAAAAATACCCATAATGTTTTTCTTTTATGGACAAGTGAATCCATAACATTGACCATCTTCATGATCTCTGCACCATTCAACAAGGCATTCATCCTCATCAAACTGTTCAGATCAGAAGGACCAACACTTATTTCAATAAAACCTGAATCATCAGAATCTACAACAAAATCCACATAGATTGGAGATGCAAGAACATGGACAGTTAGAGATGACAAATCAAGATCCTTGTATGCAGAGTAACCATTAAGATACACATCAAAGTACAGCAAGTTCAATGCAGGGCTAACAATATCACAGAAATGCAACCGAACCAAGTGTTGAACACCAACCCCCTCCGGAGCCACCTGAAATTTCCAAGTTATATTGAACCTTGAAGCCAGACTTGAGTTTTCTCGATTCATCTCCTGGGCAGTCATATAAACATGATCAGGAGCGATCTCTGGGCTTGCACCTCCCTTCTGATAATTTGGTGTATGAGTGCTCGCTACACACTTAGCTGCTTCCTTAAACACCAAATAATCATCATCAGGAATCCAAGTCCTCCAGAGGGTGTCGTTGAAAGGAGTTATTGTCGAGCCACCAACATTAATTCTATAAATTGTCTCTAAAACCTGAGATGAAAGGTTCCTGTACTCTTCAACTCTAGAAGAGCCCACTAACCTAGCTCCATAATCCAGAATGAAGTCCACAGGAGCTGTAAATACCTCCAAAGCATTGACAAATCCAAAACCCGAATCACCCACAGGTTCAAACTCTATTTCGAGCAGATTTGATTCTATCTTCAATATATACTCCTTAATCGATGTGCCATTAAGCAACTGAAACGATTTTAGAAGCGTATTTCCACCAACCAAAACACTAAACTTGGCGTATTTTAAATCAAAACCTTGAGCTAAAAAGGGCGAGAAATGAAAGCGTACCAAATGGGTACCACTACTCTTCATATGGAACCTGTAGCTCCCCGAGCTCGTGAAAACTCTAGCCGTGTGATACAAAGTGGAAGCATTCGGAGATGAATTTTGGTTTACAAGCGTAACAGATTTACTCGCTACAAGAAAATCCAAACCAGGTTTCATGGAATCACCCGTGAAGATTCTGTTGAAAAGTGATGCATTGGCATGTGATCCACAGTTGAGTAGATAATTATCCACAGGAGTGAAAGAAAACAAAGTGGGAATAAGGAAAGCAAGAAGAATTAATGGTAGAACAAGTATTTGAGGGGCCATAGAAGGAAAGTTTTGGACTCTGAAGTAACAAGAAGAAGAGCTCATATGGAAGAGTTAAGAAACCGAGGGGTTCAGAACGAGTATAAAGAATCTGAGGAAAAAGACAAGATAACAGGAACTTGACTCTCAGTAAAGATTTGAGCAGAAAGAATCAAGGAAGGAAAGATAGAATTTATTCCCTCATAAATTCTTGGTCTCCATAAACCTGAACAGTGGCAGAAACAGTACACAATATCTCAGCACGACAAAATCATAGGCCTAACGTATAAAAATGCCGCATGCTATAAATGAATATGGAAATTAAATTAAATTTTAAAAATTAAAATTTAAAATATTGAGAATTTATTCCCTCATAAATAGCAAGCAAACAATAGTATGGGGGCAACAATTTCCATCCTACGTGCACTGCAATATAAACAGATCCTGAAACTTTCCTTGCATAATTCCCATAAAAAGTGCCATATAAGTTTTTTCTACTTCCTGGCACAGGGCGTGTTACAGAGATTAATTGGATGTAAGAATGTGCTAATTGAATTATTCATTACTTCAAAATTAGAATCAATGAGCAAGAATATACAATTACATGCATAGAAATAACAGTAATAAATGCAAAAGCAAAGCAATAACAAAAACATTGAGATCTAGTTTGAGATGGAGTGTTAAAATTCGTTAGTTTAAAATTGATTAATTAATATTATATTTTGTTAGTTATTTAATTAATTGTCTAGAGTTAAATTTAGATATTATTTAGGATTATATTTAAATATCGTATTATCATATCTTAAAAGAATAAATTTAAGATATTAAAATTAGGATATGATTTGAATATTATATTATCATATCTGATAAGAATAAATCTAAAATATTAGCATTAAGATAAAATTTTAAGTTTAGTATATTACCATATATTTTTATCTATATAAAGATTTATTTGTATTCTCATTCATTGAAAATAAATTAATAATATTCAGAGACTTAGTTTTCTCTATTTCAATCCTTCAAATTCCCCAAAAAAAAATCAATATCAATATTATCAACATATCAATTTAACATCAACATAAAATATAAATCAATAATAAACCAATTCAATCCTACAATACATTATAGATTTGAATTTGAATTTTTTCTTCTATGTTCTCAATGACGCTCCAATCCAATCCTACAAGAATTATATACTCCATACCACCTACTGTATCCTTCATAACATCACGCAAATAGAGCCTACTCATAATAGCACAAATCACTTGGATGTCATTTTGTCACGTTCTGTTAATCACGGTGCTCTTGATTCCCCTACCACACAAGCAAAAAGGTGAAAATACGGCCGCTAACAAAGGATTGGAACTAAAAGGGTTCGAATTATCCGTACAGCCACACAATGTACAACGACACATGGCTCGTACAAGAACATTTGTAATTGCTTTCATCTAAATCAATAATCCTATAGAGCAAAAAACGCAAATCCCCACCAGTGCGAAAAAAAATTAACTCAAGAAACCTCACCAAAACCCTAGATCGAATTCAGGCACTATTCTCAAACACTAACAACAACCTAGCAAATAAACACAGCCATTCACACTATCTATAACTCCATAGGATCAAGAGAAATGAAGGATACCTGAACAGCGCCGTGAAATATGCCAACGAGGCCAATCCCATCCCTGAAGATCTTGTTGATCTGAACGATGGTGTTGTTTGTCTTGTCCGATCCACTATTGGTCACATCACATATATGCAGAACCACTTCGGTCATCTTCACCAAGAGCCCTAACTTCAGCAGCTTAAACTCTTCGTCTCCCAAGAAAAATGAAGAAACAGAAAAACAATTCAATTGAAGGAACAAAAAATCCCGCCCTTCACCGCCACCTTTCTTGTTCTCCTCCTGAAAACGTCGGTTCTATGACTCTGAGATTTGGAGTGAGATTAGTACTGGCAATTTGCTTGTATCGTCCCTCTACGTTCAGGAAGGAAAATATTTAGGGGTCGAATTTATAATTTAAAAATGAGGGAGGGAATTGGGAGATAAAAAGAGAAGAGACAGAAGGGGGTAGGACCAATGGGAAACTGTGATAAGACATGGATTGAAATGGACCGAGGGGGAAGTCGAAATTACGTGGATGCCCTTATGGGAAAATTGAAATCACGAGAATGTCCGTTGATTTGCAGCTGGCTTCCATGAATGGGGAAAGGATTAATAAAAAATGACATCCAATGATCACATAAGCTGTCAAAATTAATATTTATTAATTGTTAATAAAATTTGAATACTTTAATATATGTAATGTACTGTCTTTTTCCTAAATAAGGCATGATTTTTAATATATGTAATATACTGTATTTTTTCTAAATAAGACATAATTTTGAGTTCTTTTTACATAACCAGTTTGATGGATGCATGTCTGAAATAGTCTTGGGAGAACATTGAGAAGTGTAAACTTATTGATTAGGGTACGAGTGCCCAAAATTCATTTGGAGAGGATCTATATGTGTGTTTAAAAAGACTTTTTTTTATGTTTACCAAAAAAATAAAGACTTTTTATAATATAATAAAAAAAAACTTTTATAATCTAGTGATGAAGGGATATATTATTATTTAGAATATATTATATTTTTAGGGATATCATTTTATTGTGGTTTCAGTTGTAGCGTTTGGTAGAACATTATAATTTCTAAGTATCTAGATTTACGTCTGAAGGTAATAGACGACTCGCCTTACCTGATATTAGTATCGTCTAAGAAGAAATGAGATTTCACATTATATTTGGATCGTATGTGAGTTCAATCCCTTTCTAAAAACTTTTCAAGCAAAAAAAAAAGATAGACATTTAAAAAATGATTTATAGAAAAAAAGATTTTTTTACAGCTTTTGAAAAATAGTTTTTGGAGAAGAACTTATAAAACAAAGTTGTTCTGAATAAGTAAGTGTTTTGATAGTTATTTTTAGAATGACTTTTTGTATTAGTAAATTATTAGAAAATATACAAGATAAAAAATCAATTCTATTCAATTCTATTGTTCGCTTCTTCTACTACATATCGACAGTAGCTATGGCGAGTATGACAGTGAGTAGTGACTCTTAACGAAGAAGACGACATATCTAGACGGCGAATAATAACCTAACGACGACTCATGACAACTCATAGACGGTAACTCTTGATGGCGACTCGTGGACATCGACTCTAGCAATGACTCGTGGAAGGCGAAAAGGACGATGACTAGTGGACAGCGACGAGCAACGTGCTTCATCGAGAGAAAAAGAATGAAAAGAGAGAAAACTAAAGGTAAAATAGCAATTAGGGGTGTGCATGGGCCGGGTTGGGCAGGGCAGCCCCCCTGCCCGGTGCCCTGCCCGGAAAAACCATGGGCTGCATTTTGCAGCCCGATGCCTGGCCCTGCCCGGTAAAAGCCCTAACCAATTCGGGCTGGGCATATGCGGGCTGGGCATGCCCAAATAGTGATGTCCTGCTCATATTGTGAGAAAAAAATCTGCTATCATGAACTTATAAAATAATATCATATTTATATTTTTAAGAGTTAAATAATATATATAATTTACTAAGAATAAGGTATCAAAAAAATAGTAATTAAAGTCTCAAAGTCTATTACATATATAAAAAAGAAATATTAAAATATATAGAGGTCGGATATTTGTAGCGTTATTGCAACACGAAAAATTGAATACTTGGCAAGTAAAGCAGAGGAGCAACTTTGGTATCTACATAAATATAAAAGTTATGTTTAATATTTTAAAAATGAGCAAGGAGAGTTGCCAGCTAAAGTGAAAAGTGTAAAATTACAAATAAAATAAGTTAAGAAAAAAATTAAAAAAATAATAAATATATATATATAGGGCCGGGCCAAATGGGCAGGGCAGCATGCCCTGCCCGGTGCCCGGCCCGGCCCGACAACTGGCCCGGCCCGGCCTTGCCCAAATATATTTTGGGCATTTTTTTTAGGGCCGGGCCGGGCGATTTTTTACCGGGTTCGGGCGGGCGGACCGGGCCACCGGGCACTATGAACACCCCTAATAGCAATTAGGTAGTTTATAAATTATTTTACTGTTTTAAAAATAATTTCTCTAAAATTTTAATATTAAATTATAATTTAACCCAAAAATATTTTTGGATAAATGTATCTGATTATTTTAAAATAAATAAATAAAAAATATTTTTAAAATTATGGTTATAAAAATTTTTAAACAAGCCTTTATAAAAAGCTTGACCGAGCGTTGAGTAACTCGGATTGGAGGAACCGGTTTAGTGAAGCTTAAGAATCCGATCAGATCATCATCCGTTATTAATCAATCTGCACCATCACAGGTTTGAAGCTATGTGGCTGCAAGACCAAGACTTTAAGAGATTAGTTAATGACATGTGGCAAGGGGGTCGAGCCACCCACTTCAATTCGGTAACCTCTCTCCCTCAGTCTCTCTTTCTTCCATTTTATTATTCGTCTCCAGCTCAACTCCCGCTACACCCACATCTCAGTACAAGAATACAAGTCCTTGCTTTGGTTATCTCTCTGCAACTATTCAAAAATCTATTCTCTCTTCTCTGATTACTTCTTATCCTTAATTATTCGATCCTCTTGAGGGGGGAAGTTGTGTTTTTTTTTGGTTGGGCAGAAATGGATTTTGAGGATCAAGAAGAGCCAGAGGAAGAGATGGGTATGGAGTCGCTGAGGATATCTTCGAGAGTGAAAATGCTGAGCCCTGCCGGTGCAGGAGAAGCTATGGTGTTGCCTCAACCGACGAGGAATTTATAAAAGTAACAGTAAGGGAAGGTGTAGAGAGTGCTTGAAGAACCATGCCGTGAGTCTCGGCGGACACTCGCTTGATGAATGTGGGGGGAGTTCATGGAAGCCGGAGCAAAAGGCGCACTCGACGCTCTCAGAGAGAGGGAGGGTAAGAGCTGATAGGGAGATGAGAGAGAAAATGGTTGTGGGACCCACAAAATACAAGCTAACGAACGCGTCGCGGAGATGGTGTTTTTGCCCTCTTTTATAATATTTATCAATATTTTTCCCCTCAACAAAACTTAATAGTACTAGTCCATAATATATAATTGTGTTATTAAAATTACACATTTGTTCTCCATTTTTTACACACAATTATTATGATAAAAAGTATCATTATATTTGTTCTTAAAAGTAAAAATTATTAAAGTTATAATAAAATAAAAATATACTATTTTCAAAAAAATGAAAAATCAGTAAAAAAATTCAATTAAATTCATATATTTTTTTTATATAGAAAATTATGATACTCTAAAAAATTTATACATATAAAGTAAGAGACTATATTAGTGCTCGAACATATATATTTTTTTACTAATAAATTTTTAAATATGGATTTTTATTGATTTTTTTATAAATTAATATATGACTAATTAAATAAATTAATTAAAATAAGAATGATGGGGGACATATAGAGATAAAGCATGGAGAAAATATATATATATATATATAAAAGAAGGCTCTATTAATTAATTTTCTGAACTAATTGTAGTTTGAAATAACGGAACAGGATTGAGATGGGTTGGCTTTCTAGATTTGTAGGTCCTTTGTGTGGGTATTAAAATATCGATAGGAAACGAGGTACAAAGTCTTACTTGTCAACACCAGACACCATACTTTTTGCAAACGTTAGACATATTATATGAATATGTGATGTGATTTGTTGCTTAGCAGGAGGTTACTTAAACTAGATTTTAATTCTGCAAATTAGCTTTGTTTCTTTATTAATCTTTTGCTTCAGTTTCTTTTGCCATACAGTTACGTACGTACGTACGTAGATCTCTATACAATTGGCAGTTTTCTGTTGTCTGACTCGAATATACAAATATATATAACTATATAATATTGTATGATACAACTTGTCAAAATTTTATTACGAATTTTTTTGAAGTAATTTTATTAATAATTTTATGTTAGAAATAACACATTTTTATCAAAGAAGAACGCTTTACATGATATCAGATGCAGTTTTTTTTTAGTATAACTTTTTTTAAAAAAATGTTAGGCTTGCCCACAATCAAATGGCGGAATGAAGTTTTCTTTCTCCTTAAACGATACTAGTATCGGGCAAAACGAGTTGTCTTTTACTTTTAAATATAAACTTAAGCAGTTAAAAATTAAGATGCCTTCTTAAATACTGCGACTAAAATTATAATAAAATAATATTTTGAAATAATTAAACATATTATAAATAATAATATATCTTACTATTTTATCAATTAAACTAGGTATAATACAGTTTAATCCAAGCAAAACGAAACGAAACAAAGGATTGGGACATCTGGGACCTGACATACAATAAATGTATGTATTATTGATAACACTGATAGGGTCAACTAATTTTTTTTAAAAAAAAGGTGCTATTTAGTTTTCATATGTATACTTCAATGCAATTGTTAACATGTTTAAAAATTATTAGTTTTCATATATTATTTCATAAGCATAATTTTTATGTATATATAGAGTTATTGATAAATATGATAAATATGGAAGAATGGCATATATCATTAATAAAACATTTATGCATTTAATTTTTAGAGGAGGAAGTGGGAATGGTAATGGGATTGTGGGGTTAGTCTGAAGGGCAATGATAAATGGTGGGGGAGAGAGTCTGATTTGGCTAGCAAGGACTTTGATTGATAACAAGTGGTTATCATCAAAAGTATTTACCACCAGCTTCACTTCATCACTTGCATCTGCCTACCTTCAATCATATCCTTTTCATTTCAACCTCTGTCATTTTGAAAATTTTAACTTCACCTAATCAAACCGTCCATTTCCCCATTATTATATTCTTCAATCCTACTTGCGTGTCGTCTTCTTCTTCTTCTTGTTTTTTAATTTTAATTGATATACTATTTTTCTGCTCACAAATATAAAAAACAATAGAAAAAATTATTTTAATTTTAAATATAAAATATCAATTTACTTTTCTAAATTTATAATTTTTTTTATAGTCTCTCTATTAAATGTACATAGGGAGATGTTTATAATGTTATTTCTAATGCAATTAATTAGAGAAAATCGATAATTTTTTATAAATAAGTAGTTTTAATTTTTATAAATTGATTATTTAATGTATACCTTTAGAATATGAGGAGTAATATGTGTGCATATATATTTTAAAAGATTTCATTATGCGATTGTTGTTGTTGACATATAGAGTATCGATCACAAGTCACAAGAAGAACAAAAGGAGAGGAAAAAGGAGGAGTAACTTTGGTTTAGTCAATAATCGATCTCACTTGGGATTGCCTGATTAGTTTCTTAGAGGGTTGATATGGATTTTATTATAAATATTTAAAAATTATTGCTGGAAAATGACATAAAAACTTGTATGATGGTACACCAACAGAAACGCTATTGCAGTAAACCCATCGAGAAAGTATATACACTCTGAACCCTAATATTTTCAGATTTTCTATCGAGGAAAGTATATAAACTTTTAAAAAAATGACAGTGACTTGAACTCTGATTTTCTTTATTCTAGTAATATATTAGGAGATTTGAAATTCAGGGGTTTAAAAAGATTAAAAAGATGAACAGCAAGTATCCAGATCATGATTCCAAGTCTGCAGAACGCGTGCCATATATGTGAATTTTGTTGTTGATTTCTGCTCGGTTTCTTTAATTTCTTCGTCGGCATCATCAATCAGATAAGAAAGCGTGTACCTTTTGCTTCTTTTTTTTCCACCACCGAGACGAAATATGTATAAGGGCCCGTGTGATTTTTTTTTTAAAAAAAAGAGTTTATAAAAAAAAATTAAAAAGAAAAAATCCTAAAAAAAATAAGCATTTAATAGTTATTAATAAAATAATTATTTTAATAGATAAATTATAAAAAAAATACATAAATAAAATGATAATGACAGACAAAAAAAATTCTATTCAAGAATTAGTTCCACAAACTTATATAAAACTATAGTTTTAGATTATCAAAATTATAATTTATTTTAGAAATTTTTATAAATATTTGATATCTATTTATTTAATTTTTAGTCTAAATTATAGTTTTATTTGAAAATATTTTTTAAATCATAATTTATTTTAAAATAAAACTGGCAACTAAATAATAAGGGGAGAACAATCAAGGATATTATTATAGACAATATTAGACATATATATACCTGTAAAGGATTAGAATATAGTCTCTATTTATTAATTAAGATAAAAGTATTTATATTCTAAACTATAATTTAGCCTCAAAAATGGTAAAAAAGAGAGAGAGATCTAAAATTATTGTTCTTGATAATTTGATGGGACTAGCTTTTGAGTGAATAAAATTTTTTTTAAGCTGTGTAATAACAATTTTAGCTCTATATTTTTTTCATTTTACCACGTGTTATTTTTAATAATTTATTTATACAAAAAAATTATTGTAATAAAAATTATATAAATACTTATTTCTTCCTATTTTTTTTACACGATTTTCTATAATCTATTATAGTTTTATATCACATTCTTAAAGAAATTGTCAATAAATATAATACTCATATATATCATTTTTAATTTAAAAATTATTTAATTAATTTGAGTATAATAAAATTAGATAAACTATTTAATTATAACAAATATTTCAAAAAAAACAATATAATTCCTTTTAGGATTAATTCCAAACCATTAATGTCAAACTGTATCCTTGAATTAGTTATAGACATGAGAATTCAAACCTTGGAAAAGTGACAGAAATTGTTACAATTGAAGTGGAGATGGAATGGAAGATTGTTGCCATTTTTACTCCACTAAGAAATTAATCATCAATCTCCATTCAAGAACTTACACGTAGCCATTATTATTGAGCGTGTATATATATATAAAGTATGTATATTAGCAGCCACAGAAAGTGGGCGACAGTAGCATCTCAATCCTTATCTTCAAGAATGCTTCCATGTCATAGTGCATGCCAGCTTCATCTGATCACACCTCTCCATTTCATGTATGCTATTGCCAATTAGCGGTCTAAAATTTTACAGATAAATATAATTAGGAAGTCGATATTAATTTTACAGTCATTAATATATAATATAATTAGAAAGTCGATATTAATTTTAAATATAAGACATATTTTTTATATTTATCTATTTTTTTTAAAAATTATCTCTATGAATACTCTCTTTAACAATATTAAGTAAGAGAGGAAGAGAGAGAATTGAGAAATATGATTATAATATTTTAGAAAAAATATATTACAGTAATTATTTTATTAATCTAATTAAATCAGTTAAATATGTCTTATATGAAGGGTTGGAAGAGTATTAAATTTTACAATAATCTAGGTGATTCATTTGTCTATGAGAAAAAATCAAAAATGATAATTTTTAGAGAGTACTTATTTTTACGGATACATTTATTTATTATTAAAAAAATAATCTGTTATATTAATTAATTTAATTGACCTTAATTTTGTGGCTGCTCTTAGGACTAAGTGAGTGGAATTCATAATACTGTGACAGATGTCACACGGAATATGGGTCTCCTCACCAATAAACACCCATCCACCGCCAATTAATCTATCTTTTAGTTTTTTAATCTATTATATGGACAAAAGGAGCTGATAATGTATTTTTTTTTTATTGAGATGTGATCACCATGTACTTCAGCTCTCCCTAAGATGAATAAAAGCCAGAATATTGAAAGTATTGGTTTCTCCCACCATATACAGTTTAGAAGTGGGTTATGTGTAGTTTATAATCTACAAAACAATCCCACTTTCATGTTTGTACTGTATTTTATATTTTATACAAACAATAATACTTTTTATTGAGAGTCAAATATTGATAGAAAGGTGACCCGAGAGGATTATGAACCCGAGGAGGCTAAGTGAAGTTTTGTGATATGGAGCTATAGCTATCAGGTAAGTAGGGTTTTATAAAAGTATAAGGGACTCTTTCTTTCAATAGACTGATCTTTTAGAATTAGGTTCTTTCTTTTAAACGTACATCTATTATGATAGATAGGGGCAAAGCGAATTGACACGGTTCAAAGACAAACGTTTTACCATATGCATGAAACAAATCAGGGCATCAATGCTAAGATATGGAAATTATTCGAATCTTATCTTGTTCATGACTTACAAAAAAAAGCGAAAATTCAGGTTTGGTGGTGTGAGACATGAAGCTCCTGATGGACTGATAGGTGCTGAAAATTCGTATAATGGAAATTTAAATCTGTATTTGTTGAATTGTAAAAGATTAACCTCTTTCACTATATTCAAATCCCGTTAATAGCAGAGCTGAGCAGAAGTTGAAGGCACAAAATCTATATCAGTGTATTTGGGAGCTTCACAATATGCCACTAGGTGATGGTCCCATGGGCCAACAATATTGTTGGATGGACCGCCCCATCTCATGAGCAGGCCTGCTGCGCTCGGGTTCTAGTACCATTGTTGGGCTGCTTTCAAGCATTTAGTTCCCCCCCATCATTTCATGCTTTTCTCCTGGAATTAAATTACATTTAAAATTGTACTAAAAAAATTATTTATAAATAAATATTTTTTGATCAAATTAAAAAAATATATTTAAATCTTATATAAATAATTAAATTATAAAACAATTCTGTTAATTTATCAAGTTCTACAAAATTTGAGATTATTTTTTTATATTATAAAATAATATAATAACTTAAATAATAGAAATAAATATATAAAAAAAATAACAACTAATCTAATAACACTTCTTAAATCTTGTGCCTGACATTTAAGTGCAATTTTCCATATAAAAAAATTGATGACTCTTATTTTACGAGATGAATTAGAATGGACCGAGGGCTCAGCGGCTTGCTGGGGGCGTTTGGATGCAGCCAGTGTAGCCGGTGACTGAGAGAGTTACCGGAGAAGACGGAATCGTAGCCGGCAGTAACACCGGTGCTGGAAGTTCGGGGCCGCAACGTCGCCTTCGGCTGATACTTGATGAGGAAGAGCGAATCGACGCCGGGGTTGACAGCGGTGAGAGGGGCGACAGATAATTGGCGGTTTTGAGTGCGTTGGAGGTGAAATTTCCGCCTTTCAGGTTTGGATCCCATCTACTTAAATCTCTCTTTTCTTACAATCTTCCAATGGTGCGATTGTAGTTGTTCTCTTTGGCAAAGATTTTCGTCGGAGTTAGAGTGGATAATTTGCTGATGTTTGGCTTGGCAAATCTTTAGTGCTTCTTCTATGAAAATTTTGAGCATATTTAAGTTCTCTTTATCAATAAATTCGGTGCATATTCCTCTTGATCAGCCTGTTCTGCTTCTTCACCGGTGGTTCCGTAAATTTATCTCCTTCTCCCTTCCTAGACCCAGCTTTTCCCCACCTCTGGCAGGAAGTATCTCTCCTCCGTTTGAGGGAAGCATTCTTCCCTCGCTGCTGCACTGCTCTCTCCCTTTGCGCAACCAAACGCGCGATCAGGGGGAAAGGAGACTGATGTCCACTTTCCATGCGAAAATCTCTCTCAACCAAACTGCTCTTTAGTGAAAAGTGATGACAAAATGCATAGTACATACAATTGACTGTTTATGTTAATTCCATCTAAGTGTGTTCATGATTTCATTGAGCTTATGGCTTTTAATTTTCAAGTATGACCTCGCTAAATGTGACAATGTATTGTTTGTATGTAGGGTGATACGAAGTTGACGTCTCTGAGTTTTGGAAGAAACCTTACCTGCAAGCGTCTTGTCATGGTATGTTCTATGTCTAACATCTTCCTCTGTTAATGCTTATTTTTGTTTGGTTTAAACTTCTTAGCTCTAGCTACACTTCATGTTGAGCTAACACAATGGGCTATTGGATATATTTTTGGAGAAGAGTTCATGAAAAAAAATTTTTGATAGTTTTTTATAAAGGATTTTTAGGGAAAAATTTATAAAAATAAGTGATTTTAGATAACTGAATATTTTAATAGTTATTCTTGTTAAGACTTTTATGATTAATAAATTATTAAAAAAAGTATGAAATAAAATTATCTCTCTCCTTTTCTCTCTTTCATTCTCAAGAATCTGCAATTGAAGAAGGGAGGATTCTGCGGAGAAAACGATGGCAACACATGAAGGAGGGAGAAGTGATTAGGGTTTGAGAAGGAAGTGTAGAGAGAGAAGATGAAGAAGCAGAAGGAAGGAAGTAAAAAGAAGAAGCAAGGAAGAAGCAAAGGAGGAGGAAGATGACGGTGGTGGAAGAGAGAGAAGATGAGAGAATATAAGGAAAAATAGGGGCAAAATATTAAGTGGTTAATCTATAAATTCTTTTACTGTTCTAAAAGTTATTCCTATTAACTTATTTAAAACTATTATTTTAAACTATAATTTAATCCAGAAGCAATTTTGGACATATATAAATATTTATTTTAAAATTTTCTTAAACTAAAATTTGATTTAGGTCAAAAGTCCTTTTGAAATATAGATTTTATCAGCATCCAAACAGCCACAGTGTCTATTTCTATGAATAGCCGTCCCACTTTTCCAATTCACCAAGTTGAGCGTTGTTCTCGATTTATAATTAATGCGCTTCATTTTGAACTTAAGCTTAGAAAAACATTTTCTTTCTTTTTCTCTTTACTTTGGTTGTAATGGTAATTTGCTTCTTCAATAGTTTACAATTTTTATATGGACAGCTTTAATTATGATACTGAGATGATGGATCGATCCTCTTCATTTGGAAATTGCAAGTTTTTCATGTGTTTCCTATTTTCAACCTGTGGGTATTCTCAATTGCATTCCTCATCTACTTGTTGGACAGTCCATGTTAGGTCTTACTTTGGAAACAATCTTATATTTTGGGATTCTTGAGTTTTCCAACTGGTTGTTAGAAACTTGAGGGACTGGTGTGGTGCAGTCTATTGTTTTCCGTGTCATCATCTTATTATTATTGGGCACATAATTCGGTGGAATGACTGTGTGCAGGATCGTAATGGTTATGTGGATGATAAAAGTGAAAGTAGACTGTATATCGGGAACCTTGATCTTAGAATAACAGAGTAAGTACCTACTAATATCCGAATGATACATGATCTTGCCCTTGTTTTCACGCACATTCTTATTTCTCTCCCTTTCTTCTTCCCAGAGCTGCTCTTATAAAAATGTTTTCTCCATATGGGAAGATTGTATCTGAGGATTTCTTGTGGCACACTCGTGGCCCTAAGCGTGGAGAGCCACGTGGCTTTGCTTTTATCCAGTATAGCTCGAAAGAGGTAATTTGACTGTGTATATTAGACATTATGCTTTTCAAAGCAATCCCTGATTTTCATTATTAAAGTGAGTATGCAGGAAGCGGAATTGGCCAAGGAGAAAATGCACGGGAAGTTAGCCTGTGGCCGGCCGTTGGTTGTTCGGCTCGCCAGCGAGAAGTGCCTGATAGAAACAGCCAATAACTCGCCAAAAGTCATGGGAGAAGGGCACAAGATACACCTTACTGGTAATGGCATGGGACAGACAAGTCGTAGTGCAAAAGTAGCTGCAATAAAGAACAAATTGAAATCAATAGAGGAGGAGAGCTCTAGGCCAAAGAAAAAGAAGCAAAGTGATGATGTATCATGAAGCAATTGTGTTAGTAAACTTTGTATAACCAGGGATAGGCTTAATTGACTTGAAAACTATCAATGGGTTCCTGGTTGACTCTTGTTAAGCGACCAATACACGCGAGTCAGCTCCTGATTTACATGATATGAAATTCATTAATGAAAAGTGGTATGATTGCATGTGAATTTCGGTAATAAAGGGGGCCTGTCAAATTTAAAGCCTCTTCCCAAACTTGAAAGATGTTAGTTACTACTTTGTTCAAGACGTTATTATGTGGCCAAATCTTCCCTCCATATCATCTGATCTCTCCTACTACACCTTTCTCAATACTCAACAATAGCTAGGCTTTCTGTTTTCGTCTAATGGCTTCCAAGCTTCTTCTTCGCACTCCATTGTTTTCTCTGTCAACGTCCCGGGTTATTATACCCCGGGCATCTACCCATCAACATCTTGTCAACTCCTCTCCCAAAAATTTCTATCGCTCATTCGTTAAGAGATTAATTTTTTTTAATAATCAACTTAAGATTATAAATAGAATTCAACTTGCAACTTATTCTCTTGTCACTAAACTATAAAATTATCTACTGGGACTCACTTAAAAATTCATCTTCTTCTCATATATGTCTTGGTTCTCGAGAAGCGTCTTGAAATGCATCCCAAATAATAATAAAAATAAAAGAAAAATAAGGAAATGGTGTTGAAATGATGATTTTAATCTAGAAGCATAATATGCATGATTGCAGAAACCGACACTTGTTGCTTTAATTTGCTTACTCGACGAGTCTAATTAATATTCAAAGCGATTATTCTTTTATATACATGAATTGTGGGGAAAATAATATTATTAGTGATATGATTGTAAGTATAAAAAACTTAAACCTGCTTTATACATTTTTATCTCTATAATGTGGGATTCTCCATCCCATTTCTGCACAATGCTTCCAGGATCTTACTTATTCCTAATGGATCGATACCTGAGATTCATTCCTTCAGTCTCAGCAGCCAAATTAGTTGGTTTCTTCTCAATTTTTGCCTCGTGGAGCTGATTTCTCCAAGAACCCAGGTTTCATGTATAGCCCTGTCAGTAAAAACATGATACCTGAAATTTGTCATGCAACCAATGAATTTGTGTGCTCTGCTTTATTTTCTGTGATAAATTCTAATTTCTCATTTGCATATATACAGATTACAGAGTTGTGCTATGGTCAGTTTGGGGTGACGAAAAACCCCATATTTGTCTTTATTTGGGTCACAAACTGTAATGTTTTGATTCATGGTTTTCCTTCGCAGATAAATCTTCATGTTCAGCAAGCTTTCCAAATAATCGAAACACGTTAAGATCGTGTTCTCCAAAGAGAAAAAAAATAACATTTGCGGCAAAACTAGTAACTTTGCCTGACTGTTTGGAAAAAAACTCCACATCCTAGTACGAGTGTCTAGCACACTGAGCTGGGTAACGCTAGCTTGTAACCCGAGTGGAGGCAATATGGTGATGGAACACGGCTCCTGGCATCACCTGGTTGGGTTGTTGGATACACTTGGCTGGCCTGCCTGTTCCAAATGGAGAGTTGAGCCATGAGTCCTCAGCGAAGGCTTGGGGCTGGGGCCCTTGAATCCTAGACGAGAGGGCACAGCGTGAGGCTGGTTTCACAGAGCAGCAACAACTTCTGGCTCCTCACAGTGGAAGGAAAACAGGCCGCTGCCTCCCCAGGCCGAGTACGCCGTGTGAGCCTAGCTGCTTGAACCATCACCTTTTTTCTCTGGCCCCTTACACGATAATCTGTTTTCTCGAAACATAAGCATTGTAGTCGAAAGTGCAGGCTGCTGGTCTCATGCTTAGTATCAGAAACTGTCATGTTCATCTGCATTGAACCACTTTAAGGTCTCAATTGAAGGGCCATGTGGACCTTCTTCAACCTTTATATCTAGGTGCTGCAACTTCTTACATTCATTCAAACAGAAAAATTACTGATGAAAATATTATATAATGTGGAAGATTACAGAAAAACTGATTTATTTTTCATCTCCATAATCCGGACACTTGTATTTCAAAAGCCAACACAGAAAAACTGAATGTTGGACGTCATATAGGATGCCACCAATGCTCGTATTAGAAGCCTATGTGACGAGAAAATGCAGCAGAAAAAAAAATGATAAAAAGCTTATTCAAACAATAATATTCAAGCAAAATGCATCAGGTGAGCCAGTTTGTGTGTGTGTGAGAGAGGGACATTCAAAAGGCTTAAAATTTCACGTCCCATCGAAACAGACAACCTTAAGTTGAGTGGTCATGAAGCAACATTCCTCTTTTTTCCAGATTCAACCACACTGTTGCAGACTTGCAGTGTTGCTCACGTGTCCTTCTATTTTACCCCCTCTCTCTCATCAGAGGCCAATTCAAGTGGTAAAAATGAGGAAGGGTGTATATATAAATAGTAAATTTTATATGATATTATTGATAATGTGATTTCACCTACAAGTAATAGCCAGCCATTTTTTTCTCTTTAGGAAAAAAAACACTCAACTATTTTGCAACAATATCTAGAGTCTCCAATGTGCCAATGTGTTCATTAGTGTACTATTTTTTGTTTGTTTCAGAAATAGCATTTTGGAACCCATTCATTGCACCGACAGAACACTGGGACCCCAAAAGAAGCAAAACATTTACTAGTTTCTATTTGCTCCCCATGATAATATATTAATCGAATTTCTCAAAGTACAGTGACTTAATATTTTATCATCACAAGTCAAAGCTTTGGAAGACACAGGATCTCTTTATTATTTGCTAATTATAATTGAATATTAATGATTAACTGTGAATCGATCCAATGGTTTTAAGTATTATATTGAACAAATCCCAACTACTCAGACTCACGTCACTCTCTTATAGATAAGAATAAGAAAACGAGGTCGAATCAAACTTGAAATATTAAAGACACCTCTGTTGTCATTTTCTATGGATATATAAATTTATCAATTAATGGGATTAAAGACCCCCGTTTATGAATAATTTCCCACTAAACCCCATCATGTGCTTCTTGATTGATTAATTAATTAATTATTACTGAAAGTTGCCAGTGTTGACCATCAAAATCATGCAACTTGGCCAGTAATTTAACAATAATGCATGCATGAGCCCTCTTCTTTTCTATTGCATGCATCTATATCATTAATAAAGACCTCTTGGATCCTTTACCATAAAATTTTTAAAAAAAATCAATGGACATTAAAACCATGAGCTTTCAGTGGCAAGAGTCAAAAGGCTAAAATATAATAGCAAAAAAAAGAAACACTTTGTGAGAAGACTTGGACTTTGTAAAAATAAGCTCTTAATTTTTTTCTCAGTATATTATTATACAGATGTGATTAATTTTGCCTTTCTTTTTTTCCAAAAGAGTATATATATATATATATATATATTCCTATAACATATAATTATTTATTTTGCTTTTAGTTTATTTTATTTATTTATTAATTGAAGTGGTTTTAGACATGTTTATATAAAGTTATTGATGCGTCGATGATAAAAATAAATCAAGTAGTATAAAATATTCTGAAAATAGGTAGAAGAAGAATAAATATAATATTTTATTGAACAAAATTTTTTAGCCAACAATTTATACAATAACGTTGTGTAATACATATAGTAAACTCTCCCTAGTAGAATAACATTGTTAATTGAACCTAATATTACCTAAAAGCAAAATTATGATTTAGGTCTTTACAGGCTACTTTCCTCATCTAATTGTGTAAAAATAATGAATGGATCCCATGTTGATATATTCTATTCATACACCAATGAGAATCTTGCACACTATCATGCTCATCTCTTTAGGCTTCTGTTTCTGAAAATCTTCATCATATGAACAGAGAGAGATATTAACTCAACTTTCATGTTCAAGATTGAAAATCATCATCAAGACCAGCAAAATCAAATCAAATAACTTCTTCATTACAAACATCCTGATGAACATAAATTAAACTAGAGAGAGCGCCATGAACTGAACAGAAACACAGTTGAAACAAAGCCATCTTCTTCGTTCAGAATAAACATCAAACTGATCTGATAAGTCTGATCTAATATATATATATGTTCTTAAGATTCAACAGATGACACAGCTATTTGGATCTTCTTCAACCATGCTTGTACAGTAATATGGATATGGACGTCTCATCTGATACTGATACAACTCAGACAACCTACTGAGCTCAGCCAACCTTTGTGCTTCTAACTCTAGCTTTTTCTTCTCTTCTGCTTCCTTCTTTGCCTTCTCACCATCTTTCTTAGGTTCTTCCTTCTTCTTCTCCGGCCCCTTCGTTGGTCCTACTGATATTATTTCTGTATTACACACCTTCTTCAGCTTGTCTACTATTCTTACTGGGTCCACATCTCCAGTTATTGTCAATTTCTTGTCTTTCATGTCCACTGACACTGAATCAACTCCTGCAAAAGTTTATTCACTACAAACCCTTCAATATATATATATATTATGCTATACTATAATTCTCAAGTTTATGGTTCTTGATGTAGCTAGTGTTTTATGGTTCGGTACCTGGAAGTTTAGAGACTGCCTTCATGGCTTTGGTCTTCATTTTTTCACAATGAAAGTCAACCCTCAGCACTACCTTCTGTCTCACACAGGAAAACTCAAAGCTGTAAGTTAGTAGAAGAAGAAGAAGAAGTCTGAAGATATTGTTTTGAAATGGATTTAACGTATATCTTAAGTGATGGAGAAGAATATTAAAGTCTTACCATCATTTTGCGTCAGATTGCTGATAAAAACCAGAAGGAAGGCCGGAAGAAGCTGGTAGATGGTGGTGGTTTGATTTGAAAGTGTGAAGCTAAAGCTAAGGTTGGAGGTATTTATATAGAGTACAATTGAATTTTTCTTTTTCAAAAAACAAGAATTACATCTTTATATGAAGGAGCCAAAGATGCAAGAATCTCTTAAATTTTCATGATCAATTTGGTAAACAGATTGTTTTTTTTTTTTTTCAAATGGAGGGGAAAATAAAATAACAATGCGAATGAATTAGAAGGTAATGAAAAATATTATTTCATTTGTATGAAGTTTGGTAAAAATAATACAAAAAAGTTGATGCGACTACAACTTTTAGAAATGGAGAGCTTAATTACAAAAATTATAACTTCAGTTGCAAAGAATTACTACTACATACAAATGATTTTTTTTTTTTTTTGTAATTAAGGTCTCCATTCCTACATACAAATGATTTAGGAAAAATCATTTTCCTAAATCGAGGTGATTCTCTATTGTTATTTCCATCCCTCAAAAGACAGAGAGAAGATACCAGTGTGTCATGTTCCCGTGAATAACACTGTCATCTTTTTCAACCTGTTCTTTTTTTAAGATCCACAACGTGAATTAACAATCATCGATCGATCACTATTTTTATTTCCACCGCTGTTTAGTAGCCACCTCCAGCTGTAATTTAAGAACAAGATTGAATAAGGTATTTTGTTTGATAGTCTATCTTGTTTGCAAAATAGTGCTACTCAATCAAACCAAAAAAAAAAGAAGTTTATACCTATTGAAATTTGAAAGGAGAGTTACCATTTTTTATTCAAAAACACATACTTATGAAGTGCGAAATATATATATTATCATCTTAATTGAACATAAACAGGGGAAAAACAGAGAGACAGGGTTCGAGGAGGAGGAGATTTAAATAGGCCATCACTTGTTAATTCATATTCAATTGTGTAAAAGAAAGGCATTGTTTGCATGGGAACTCAGAATGAAAAGGTGCATAATTAGGAAATGACACAGGCATTAGGATTTTCGTCCCCACTTGAACCTATTGGATCTTCTCTTTTCTTTTCTTCCTTCTTCTTCTCTTCTTTGGCTGCTCCCACTGACACTATCTTTGCGTTAGACAACTTCCTCAGCTTCCCAACTGCATTCACCGGATCTCTGGCTCCGATCAACGTCAATGTTTTTAACTTCATGTTCACCGACACTGACTCAACTCCTGCATTATTATTTTTCACAAAGCACTTCACAATCTTTGAAGGCTTAAACTAAACACAGCTTGTTCAAGCAAAGGTTTAAGATATAGAGGACATGGGGAGGAAGATAAAGAAGAAGCTGAAGAATTTGAATACCGGCAATGACAGAGACAGCCTTCATAGCTTTCTGCTTGATTCTGTCATCGTATAACTCAACCTTCAACCCTACTTTCTGTCACATGGAAGGCAAATTAAGCTCTCAAAAATTAAATTTAAATGCATATGCATATGTGTGTGTGTGTGTATAGAGAGAGAGAGAGAGATTTGTGACCTTCATTTTCGATCTGTGGGAATAATCTGTGAAATCTAAGAAAGCGTTGTTGATAAGACACACACACACACACACTAATCTGCTGGAAAATCAACTTGCATTTATTTATTTTTAATAATGGAGGTGGAAACAACATAAATACAATCATTATCAAAGTAGAAGACTTGAAGATTGTTGCATGATATGATATCATTTTTTAATTAATAAGCAGGTGACATGGATAATTCATGCGACCAATGTATAAAGTTGGTTTGAGAATCAATGTAAATTTTTTTAAAAAAAATAATATAAAAAGACTTTTTTGCATTAAAAGTTATTATTATTATTATTACAATTATAAAAATAATATAATTAAAAGCCATGCACATCACAGCAAATAGGTTTTCCTACTGTATCCGGATCTTGTTTGCTACTATAGCCTCTTCTTTTTCTTCTTCTGTCTCCCTCCTACTGAAACTATCTCTGTATGACACAGCTTCCCCACTGTGTCCATCTCTCCCATTATCTTCATTTTCTTATCCTCTACCTCCACTGCTACGGACTCCACCCCTGTGATCATGAAAAAACAATAAAAAACATGCAAAATCTATTCAAAATAAATAACACGTAAAATAGATGTAGCTCTCTCTCTCTCTCTCTCTCTGTTTTTTTAAAGAATAACCTGAAATAATTTTAAATTTTGATCATTAGCTTCTAGATAAAATAAAAAAAAGTATTCTTATCATCTAACCTAATCTTGTGTGATTTTTATTAAGTGTTCCTATTACAATGGGGGAAAACCAGATGGAAGTGAAGAAAGGGGCATGAATAGAAAAAAAGAAAAGTCCATGAGAATTTTTTTAATATTGTTCCACAAACTCTATTATTATATATTAAAAAAAGAGGGAGATGTGAAAGTTAGTTTTTATCATTAATTAGAATCATATTTTCGTTATATATTCAAAGACGGCCATGTCACATGAGCTAAATCAGATCACTTGTGCGTTCTTTCTTGCATCCCTTTGTTGACACTCGTAGTTTTTATCAAATCTCTCCATTTGCACCCTCTAAATTAAATACTTCATTAAAACTTAAGGTTAGCATTTTTACTTTATACAAAAAACATTTATATAATTTTGACACCAATCATTCATTAAAATCAAAATAAAACACTAGAGCTCATACAATGTTTATAAGGGATTTACAAAATTATCTATCTACTAAAAAAACTCTCATAATAGCAACAAAAAACATCCTCATTGGATACAGATTTATTTTTTATTATATGTGTTAATTCTAATTAGTAACTTAAGGCATCTTGATAATAATAGAATGCATTATACTAAAATATCGGGGACCAATCGTACAATTTGCTCTCCCACGGGAGCGGTGTGTCTTTCCACTGTGTTTATTCTCTACCTTTGTGTTTGGGCTTGGGGCCTTTTTAAGGTTTTCTGGCCCTTATTCAACCTTTCAAAGTCTTTATAAGAAAGTTTGGAAAAGTAGCACGTGGCAATTATGAACCCTTCTCAAAGTTACAATTTGGATGTAAAAAAATATCTCATCATCCACCGGTGCTTGAAATTCCTAGGTACTGTTTTATAATTGAGAAAGAACAGTGAATCCCACGAAGCCAACCAATTATGAGGTTGATACTTACTACGTGTCGATAATGGAGTGGTTGAAACAACACAATATGTAATAAACACATTAATTTAAATAATAAATAGTTTGATATCGTTTAAATAAAATATTGAGTTTAAATTTTAGTATATGTAAAAAATTTGTGTTGAAAGACTCACTCACTATAATTAAATGCACAATATAGATCATATTTATATGTAGTCGAAATAAAATTTTAGTAAATCAATTAGATAAAAAAAACAAAAAAACAAACAACGCAATACCACAAAGAGTGGGGGACAAAATGGGAAAAGTAAAGGAAGAGAATGGGCCCCGAAATCACTATAAAATAAATGGGAATGGGCCCGGCCCTGTAGAGGTAGGGCCCACTGAAAATATCCAGGGAAGATATCTTGTGGGTGTGGCCATGCATTTGTGGGCACTGACAACCTTACCAGGGACCGAACAAGATATCAGCCTTTGCTTGCCACGCGTCCACCCATGGGCTTCGCAATTTACTCCCGCCATCTACGCTCTACCTTCCACTCTTCACCGTCATTTTCACCTACTGCCGGATTGGTGAGATCCCTGTAAAAGCTATTTCAACCTGCGTTTAGTGGGATGAGACAATCCTTTACTTAATATGAAAAATTAAAGATTAAACATAGTAAGATACTCATATTTATAAAAAAAATTATTTAATTAGTTTGAATATATTAAAAAATAAATAAATTATAAAAAATTGACTTAATCTTTATAAAATATTAATTTATAAATTAAATAAATTAATTTTAAAAATAATAAATATAAAAATAAATAGATTAATATATTATATTTATAATTAAAATTAATTTCAGTACATAATGGGTCATGTGAAAATACATTATTGTCCTCAAAAAGTAGTCCAATATTTCGGCCCTTGTCTAACCATCTCCACTGCCACCCTTCTTCGGCAAACCTTGACCACCTTCTCCGATGACATGACCGAGCTTCACCAGTCACCACCTTGTCCGGCAACATCGTTGGCTATAGTCGGTTCTGATTTTGATGAACATTTTTAGGTCGAAAGATCTCCTTCAGAATGGTGTCATGGACAAGCTTGATCCCTAGCCGTAAGCTCTGTCGTCTTTCTTCCCAGATCTGGTGTTGATTTTAGATATGTAAGAACAAAGGAGAAAAAAATCGAAGGAATTAAATAAGATGATCCTCCATAGGGAGTCTCCACTAGAACTCACTTGCAATGTAATGTGTCTGGGTTCAAGCCAGAGGATAAGAAGACACGATGGAAGGGATGAAAAGAGGAGCGTTCCTTTTGTTTGTTTGGTTGGAAGGGTAATTTGGTATATTTATATATTTATTTGTGTTTCATTATATTAACAAAAGAATAAATTTTATTCTCTTAACCAAACGGGCCCCGCCTTACCTGACTCTCCCTTTCTCTCCAACCGTCGTTCCGCGAGAATCTATCTGGTGCTATCTTAAATTTTCAATTAAGAATTATGGATTCTCCTATTTGAAAAACTTATCTTTGAAATTCAATTTATTTATTGATTCAAATCATGTCTTATGATTTTTCTTTTTAAATTTAATATATCATGTATTGATAATAAAAACTAATATCTTTTAAAACATATGGAGGATAAAATATTTACTTATTACCACTTAAACTCTATAGGTTAGAGTTAGAAATAAAATTTTTTATCATTTTTATTATAATATTATTTTAGATAAAGTAGTATCAAATATATTTATTTTATTTTTTATATGCGGTCAATATTATAATCATATTTATGATATAATTTTACTCATAATCTTTTTAATTTAGTACAATTATATCTATAATATTTTTAATTTAATATATTTTTTAATACTTAATAGATAAAATTAAAGATGAAATTGTATCAAAATAAAAAAATTATGGGTAAAATTTTACTAAATTAAAAAAATTATAAATACTGACTATATATAAAAAATAAATTCAGAATATTATTTATTACTTTACGCTATATTACTTTTGTTGCATGCTTATTTAGCTAATTCTTTCCTTAACTTAAATTGTCCTTGGGGCAAATGGAGTATCAGAAACGAGATATTTATAATTTGTAAATATCTTGACGTATTATATATTATCATATAAAATATATTATAGTATAGAGAATTATGCTATTGTTATTTTTCTTGACTTTCAGATAACTTTTATTATTATTTTTAAAGATCCAATAAAAAATATTATTTTTAAATAATAAGTTTACAAGCTAACTATGCCAGTAATACAATCTAATTATCATCTCATTGATAAGTAAGTTTGCTAAATTCAACTTTGATAAGTGTAATATGCTTGTTTAGTTACGATTAAATTATAATTTAAAAAGTATTTTAAAACTAAATTACATTTTAAACTAAAAATTAAATAAATAACTATAAAATGTTTATAAGAATTTTTAGATAAAATCATAATTTTAGATAAATTTATAAAATAATTTATAAGTAGTAAAAATATTTTTGAATTATATAATGATTATTTTATTTATATTTTTATCATTTTATCTGATACTATTTATAATATTTTATATATAAAAATTATTATAATAATAACTATCTAATATTTATTTTTTTATAATAACTTTTCTTCTAAAAATTTTTATCTAAAATTAATTTTAATTTTTTTTATAAGTGGTCTAGCTTATATAATCTTTCTGGCCCAAAAAAAAAGTTTCATGAACAAGAATATACCATTTCTATGTCACAGAATGAACAACATATTTTTTTAAAAAAAGTAGTTGGCTAATTTTGAGTCTATTATTTATTATTTAATTATTATTTTATTGAATAAATAGATTTGCTCTATTAAGCTTTGGCTAATGTTTTATAAACTCTCTCTGGCAAGAATAAAGAGGTGAAAAAACGTTTTATGAACTAAAAATCTAGTGCTTTTAGTGCATCATAGAAGGACCAAGATATCCGAAAATGGAGATTGGGATACGAATGTGAAGGCAATAATTTAGGGTTACAAATCTCACGCTTGATTACAACGCTTGTCTGACAACAAAGTGAAAGCTTCAAACTTTTTTTGTAGTGTTGTGTCTTCATACCATTCGTCCCCCTCATGTACCTACCAAAAACCTTGCCGTACACGTAAACAGCCTCTGAACGCATCTTTTTCTATTCTTCGCTGCGACCTCTATTAATAACAGCCGCATTTTTCTTTTCTTCACTCTCTCAAAATAGCCATAAACCCCCTTCCAATTATTTTCTTCCCAATGGTATCCAAAAACCCAAACTCCCCTGAGGGCTTCTACTTGGATCCCCCTGGCATGGCGCTTCCCGGCCTTGTCCCCTTCGCCTCCGTCACTGCCGCCGCCACTACCACGACTGCCTCCACTGCTAATTCATCGGACGACCCTTCGAAGAAGATCCGGAAACCGTACACTATAACCAAGTCCAGGGAGAGCTGGAGCGAACCCGAGCACGACAAATTCCTCGAAGCCCTCCAACTGTAAAGTCCGCTTTTGCCTTTTTTTTAATGGACAGATATTTTCCCCCTTTTCCCGAAAATGTAGTCGCTGAATTTTACTATTCAATTCGGGCATAGCCTTGCACGAAAAGGATGCATATGGAGAATTGCATCTTGAGGTCGAAGTTTCATGTTTTGCGGAAGAGGATTTGGAAGTCTGTTGAAAAATTGGAAGTGGCAAATGGGCAGGGTGTATTTTGAGTGTTTTCTGCTAACTTATTAGAAGAAAAAAAAAATCTATTTCCTCTTTCTAGCTCCTTCTTGGCGTTGCAGTGCCAAGTTGTGTTCCTTGATTTCATAGCTGATTGTTCACATGTCAATGCAATCAGTAGTTCCTTTGTTTAAATTGGTGAAATGTATTATGCTCAATTTTCACTTGCAGAATATTCACGTTAGAAAGGGTGAACATGAGATGCATGACTTATTTGGGTTAGAAGAGACGGGATCAGAATGAAATTAGGGAGCTTCTTATTCTTCTGAAAAATCTTTCGAATATGAAGCAGAAATTAACATTTTACATCTTTTCTATGGTCCCTAAAGGAGTTCAAGCCACTTTGAATGCGTTGATTTTGGGGGTTAAATTGCACAAGTGAAAGATCGAGGTGAATTCAAAGGTGGATTGTTACTTTTCATGGAGGGAGAATGGGGTAATTTTCAGTAGAGTTAAGTTGCTTCAGATTCCTCTGAATATGATTACTTACATAACATGCGGAGTTGAGGCTAAAAGGTACTGGAGAGAGCTTCCCTTGTGTCTTATGAGTTATTTGATCTATAGGACTCCTCTCTACTTAATATAGGCACGACCTTTACACATTTAATTAGAATGAAAGATACATTAAGGAATAAAGGGATATGGGTGAATTTATGCCATGGGGCCTTGGGAACTACAATGAGAATATTGGTAGTTTTTCTGAAGACAGCTAGGGATAACATTTATAAGAGGGAGTTGTTAACTGAGTAATTTCGAATGGTTTTAGTCTTATGAAGATTTCCTTGATTTGTAGGCCTATGTTTTGAAAATAAGTTTCTTCTTGTATCTTGGTCAAACATTTTTTCCATAATACAGAACCTGGAGTCCTTTGACCATCACTAACTTACTGTAGATGGCTTTTAAGTATCATATTGCGTGAAGTAGGTTGGGCCTTTATGCGCTGCACTAAATTTGAGGAATGAACCATACTGTTCACTTGCTATAGATTTTATATTTTACATTGATATTGATGGTTGATGTTGATTATTACTTCTTCAAAACTTCTCAATTCGGATAATAACTTAAAACTGTTACAAACATTGCATCCTCATGGTGTTGAATGGCCTTTAAAACTTAATTTTCCCTCCCCAAATAGAATGTACCAGTTTAAATTGAATCCCCACTTTGGTGTTGGTTTCTGACTTGCCATCGTGCATTATCCTCACCTTATTTTGTTCCTTTCATTCTATGCAGTTTTGACCGTGATTGGAAAAAGATTGAAGCATTTGTTGGATCAAAGACAGTTATACAGGTAATTTTAGCGTTGATATCCTTTTGTAGCTGTAATTGCATCACCATCTCATTTCATTATACCTTCTATGGATTTCTTATCTTTATGTACAATAGTTTTTCCTTGGAGGCTTTTGCTTTGTTGTGGGAGGTGTGTTGAACGAATCTATGGCAATTTAAGACAATATCTGCTAATGAAAAGGAAAAGTTAAGGCGGTCTGTCAAGTACTTCATTTTCCATTCAAAGGTTAAAAATTCCCTACCTATTTGGCAGTGATAATTAAGATTATTCAATTTTTAAAACAAAGATTTGATAATGCTCAGGTGGTTTTGAAGGAAACAAACAAATTCCTTAAAGGTGTTGAGCTAAGTCATGTTCTTTTGTTTAGTGTCTGCAGCTGGCCTGAATTTTATACGAATGTTTTAATATCATTAAGTTGGTGAAGTTTGTGTTATTTTCTCAAGAGATATGATAACGGTACCTACCTATATGTGACTTCTACTCATTTGATTTATGCAGATACGTAGCCATGCACAGAAATATTTTCTAAAAGTTCAAAAGAGTGGAGCAAATGAACATCTACCTCCACCCAGGCCAAAAAGAAAAGCTGCTCATCCATATCCTCAGAAAGCTTCCAAAAATGGTTTTCTTCTTTTGCCATATTGTTCCGTCATGCTATATATCTGGTTTAGATGCATCTGATAATAGCCAGTAATATTTTGCAGCTCTGATACACTCTCAAATATCAGGATCCTTTCAATGTTCATCTCCTCTGGTTGAACCTGGATATATAATAAAGCCTGATTCCTCAGCAATGATCAAAACTCCAGTCACTAACGCTGTAGTTTCTTCTTGGTCAAAAAATACTTTGCAGACGACCAATTTGCTGCATGGTACAAAGGGATTCATTTTTTTATGCATATAATTTAGCATATGTAATCCTGCAATCCAGCTTGTGGAATTATTAAGTAGCATTTCACCGAGGATGCCTCATTCCAATAGTTGTGTTTTGAACATA
The DNA here is from genome assembly GCA_037074615.1 of Leucaena leucocephala. NCBI lineage: Eukaryota > Viridiplantae > Streptophyta > Magnoliopsida > Fabales > Fabaceae > Leucaena > Leucaena leucocephala. The sequence continues at coordinate 17,191,408 of CM073562.1, forward strand.
TTTTCAGGGCCCAGATTGAATAATAGTTGCAGTAGCAGTGAAAGCACTCAGAGAGCACAGCCAATTGGTGTATCTACTGGTCAAGGGAATAATAGCCATCCATTGAGAGGCAAGACTTAGATTAGTGCCTACAACTATTTTTTGACCGTATCCAAATATCTGCCTCTTACCTATAGATACTTATTGAACATTTTGTGTACATATGCTTGAAATCTTTTTCTTTTCTTTTCTTTTTGTTAATGAAGCCTCACTGTGTGATAGTGGCATTTGATTTATTTTATGTTGCATCAATATTTATATTGAAGTATCAACATTTTTCTGATGCAGTTCTGCCAGACTTTGCCCAAGTTTACAAGTTCATTGGCAGTGTATTTGACCCAAAAGCCAGTGGGCATCTGCAGAAACTAAAAAAGATGGATCCTATCGATGTTGAGACGGTATTTTTCTTAATATATATATTTTTTTCAATAGAATCTTTGATATTCTGTTACCCTAGTTTCTTCTGTAATTAAGTGGAAAAGTTTGTCCTGTCACTTTATCTTGGGAGGAAAATGGTTGTTTCACCAACTTTTGGAAATTAAATTTTTTCCTCTATTGATAGTGGGATGAAGCATAAAAGGCTTACTTTGGCTTTGGATGTTTTGTATTTAACTTGTTGAAACAACTACAGCTATATAAATGAGAACTCATGCTTAAGGAACACTGACATCTATCCTTTTGGGCCTATCCAGGTACTACTGTTGATGAGAAACCTGTCTATCAATTTAGCAAGCCCAGATTTTGAGGATCATGTAAGTATTCAGTTCACTGATTTGCTGTGTGGGTGCTGGGACGGGGTTTTCTTGAGATAAGTACTCTGCTTGTTAAGAAAACTTGTTTTAAAGAATTAGTACTCTCTTATATATATGCATGTATAATTGATGTTCATCTTTTTTAAAACTATCCATATTCCATCTTGCTTCTACCAGCTGGAGTTTTCACCTCCGTAGGCACTTAGATCAGATGTTTTTGATCTGTTCTTACATGTTTATTCTCTTTGATCTTTGATTTATTCCTGTATCTATAGATTCAAATGAATGACTGGATTGGACCTTAAAGAAGTTGTCTTCCTCATATGGGGAAGGATTTTTTTTTTCTTTTTAATTTTTTTAGCATCGTTGCTGTGAGATGTCCAACCAAGTGTTTTTGTAGGACTTTCCTATGGCAGCCATTTGATGATTTGGGGATTTTTTTTGGGTGTTTTTTGGTTTACCCCCTCACACATTGAGTGGATTTTTCACAATGATGGTATAGTATTTCTGAGTACTAAAAACCTAATGGTTTATCTGATTGTGGAATTAATCAATTGAATATTCCTGGAATACATGTTTAGGGAAAGAAGGAAAGATAATAAACTCTATATTTCGGTCATCCACTCTTATCATTCTGTGTTATAATTCATGCAGAGAAGGTTGCTCTCTTCTTATGAGGTGGAACCAGGGACACTCTAGCTATCTCAACGCGGAAAGACCCGGATGCAACAAGCAGTGGAATAGTGTTATGCTTCAATGGAGGTGGTGAAGTCAGGAAATGTCTTCCCTTTTTCTGCTATGATACGCAATGTCAATGGTTGTCCATGATTATTACAGGATGGGGAAGAGCAACAAGCTGAGAGGTTACTGCTTCAGCTCTATATGTAATAGCTGCTGCTACTCAACTGTCAACTCAGCAAAGCAAGGGCCTTTATTCGCTATTCATTTTTGTGCCATACTGTATATAATAAAAATACAACATTATATATATAAGATCAATAATGTTGCGAGAATGTATAGCTTACATAGTTTTGTGTAGGTCTGTACAGTTCCAAAGCTCTACAGCTTTTTCTTGGACTACTACAGTATCGGTTCTGCCTGAGTTTTGACCGAACTTCAAATACCTTCCCTGTATGCGAGGCAACTTCTATAGTAAACTTAAATGTTGTTGAGTAGTTGGAACTCCAGGCTCATAATACTCATTTATGTTGTGTGGTGGTTAAAGTGGCAGAAGAGGCATGTGAGCATGTTGCCCTTCCGTAATTGGAATGTTGTTGGACCATTCATTCAATCATACTGTGAAGCATGTAATACTGCATTTTAACAATATGAGCTGGTTTTGCTCGTGCTATCATGTGTATTAATAATGTGGGCCTCGTGGATAAATTTGAAATGCTCTCTTTCTTGAGGGAATTCTGTGAAAATACAGTGACTAATGTTTTGGTTTTTCAACAAATTTATTACACCCACCCACCCAACCCTACCCTTTTGTAGAAATGATACAAACTCCAGACTTCAGAGTAGCGCCTACTCTTTCTTTTCACTGTTACTGTCTCTACTTGTCCAGAATGAGAACATCTCCACTCAAGGCCAATTGCAGAGGTTACCTTTATAATTATTTATTTTTAAACTGATTTTTCATGTAGAATAAAATTAAATTCACTTGTGATTCTGCTTAAACAATATTAACTCTTCCCCTTTTTTTTTTTTAATTTTTCTCATTTGAAATGTAATTTTATATTTTCTTCAAACAATAAAATTATATATGAGCATAAATATTTTCTTCCCCCCGACGATAGTCTAATTTTGGTCATAACTCAACCTTGATATCGCAACAATGAATTTGGAGTAGTTTTTTTTTTTTTCATAAGAATTTGGAGTTGGGCCCATCAAATAATGGGCTTTCTTTGTATTGGACCATTTGAGTTATAATCCAATACGGTCCACTTCACCAGAGCCTAATTAAACAACTGGTCGCTCATCCTCCTCCCTCACCTTCGGAGCTTTTCACGTAACCGACGTCACTTTCTTCCTCTTGCGACAGCACAGGTTTTCTATCTTCAGCTCTGCAGCCATGGAATGTTGTTCCTCCTCCAGTTTACACTCGATCTCTCTGTAAATAATGTATCATGTACGTGTTAACTTTTTGCAGTATGTCATTCTAGATTATACAGGAGAAGAATCACAAGGAGATCTGCAAATATCTCTTCAAAGGTTTCTTTAAATTTCTCCATTACGAGTATTCTGCTATTTTGATATAAACTTTTTCTACTTAATTCTAATGCTTCAGCGTCAGCGGTTCTTATTGCTGATCAAATGTAATTTACATTCATGATGGGTTGACATTCTGATTTCCAATTTGTATAGAGGGAGTATGCTATGCGAAGAAGGATTATAATCTTGCAAAGCACCCAGAGATGGATGTGCCAAATCTACAGGTAATAAAGCTGATGCAGAGCTTCAAATCCAGGGAATATGTTCGGGAGACGTTTGCATGGATGCATTATTATTGGTTTCTAACAAACGATGGAATCGAGTATTTAAGGACATACCTTAATCTGCCCTCAGAAATTGTGCCTGCCACCTTGAAGAAAACTCCTAAACCAGTTGGCAGGCCATTCGGTGGTGGCCCACATGGGGATCGCCCACGGTAACAAACAAGAGACTCCAACTCATTTCGCAATTCATTATATACTCTCTTTGATTTCCAAATTGGATCCATTCAATTAGGGTGTTTTGTTGTGTAGTGGTCCTCCTCGGTTTGAAGGAGGTTCAAGGTCTGGGGACCGTGATGGATACCGTGGAGGGCCTAGAGGAGGACCTTCTGGTGAATCTGGTGGTGACAAAGGAGGAGCTCCGGCAGATTATCAGCCATCCTTTAGGGTGATTTTTTCTTTTTAAATCTGTATCTTGCAGTTTTCTTCGAGACAAACAAATTCATAGAAAGACTTTCTGATTTTTGTGGTTGTGGGCTAGTGAGTGCTATTATAGCTCTTTAACTGAAGTACATGTATAAATTTTATGCACTAGTTTCAACAGTTTTTGTTCATTTGAAGGAAGCAACAATTTGAAATTATAATTGCTTCTCACCCGGTTGTGTTGCTGTAACTTAAAATGCAGGGTCCTGGTGCAAGGCCTGGCTTTGGACGAGGCGGTGGAGGTTTTGGCGCTGCACCTGGTACCAGCTTTTTATAGACTCGCGATTTTAGCTGACAAGTTCCACTCCCGATGGCGTTCTCCACAGTTTTATTTCCTTAGTGCTGTCGAAGCATCTTTTAATTTTTACATGAGTACTTGATTGGGTAGAATTCTTCCAAGTAGTATTATTTCTAATAAATTTTGTATGGTAATGATTTTTAGTCGTTATATTCAATTGTTTTTTTTCATATAAACTTATTCTTTTTGAGCTTTAAATAAAGCTTTAGCACTTTTCTTCCACTGAAAATCTATTAATTTTATAGTCATTGGCCACTCCCTCATTTTCCAAGTGATCCAAATTGATCTCCCTGTTTAGTAGTATTGAATTGACGGCTGAAAAAAAGGAGGTAGAATCAAGAATTTTGCCTATTTGTATGTAAGCAACTGGTGGAAGTGAGATTTTCTGGCGTTTAGAAAGATTTTTAAAATAGTGCTTCTAAAAAAATATTTTTTAGATAATTTTTTTTAATTTTAGATAAAAATTTATAAAAAAATAATTTTTAATAAATAGATATTTAAATAATTATTATTAAACATATTTTTATAATTAATAAATTATTAATAATTTTATTAAAAAATAAAGAAGAAAGAGAGAAGATAGAGATAGGAGAAGATAAAAAAAATAAAAATAAAATATAAGAGATAAAAATAAAAAGATAATATAAAAAATATAAATAAAATAATAAATATATAGCTTATAATTTTTTTTATTATTTTAAAAATTATTTTTAATAGCATATTTAAAAATATAGTTTAATTTATTTATTTTTAGATAAACATAATATTTATTTTAATTTTTTAAAAATTAAATTTCAGGTTAAAAGTTTTTTAAAACTTTAATATTTTTTTCAAACTGACATTTTATTTAATTCTACCCTCATATTTTATGAATTCAAAACCTTACCCTTTCAAAATTGTAACCAATCTCATCATCTCAGACCAGAGCCACGACCTCCTTCTTCAAGTTTGCCTGGCGACGGCGACACCGGAACTCCTAGTGGATGTTCTCATACGACAGCAACGGCGATGCTAGAGCCCCTTGCAAAAACAACACTAAAACTCGCGAACCCAGCTGTTGTTGATTTTGATTTCGTTCAAACTTGTTTTCTGCGAAGGTGGACGACGCTCCTGTATCTTCTAACGACGACGACGAGTCTCTATCTTCTTCAACCTCCAACCTCCAACAACGGCGAAGATAAAGCTTCTTCAACGTCCAACCTCCAACAATGGCGATGACGAAGCTTCTTCTTCAACCTCCGTGTAATGTTTTTATCTTGATGACGGGAACAGCGATTTTTGATTGTTTTCTTTTCTCTGATTCAGTTTCTAGTTTTTCGTTCTTAGATTTGATTCTATATTTGAATTATGTTTTCCTCTCTCTGATTCATTTTCTAGATCTAGAATGATTCCTCCGTTCTTTTTTCTAGTATATTTTTTACTAGTTTCTTGCCTCTTCTCTAACTTTTTATGTTTTGCAATCTAGAATCGTTCCTCATGAACTGTTTTCTTAGATCTGCTTAATTGTTGATCGTTCTTCTTGATTATGTTATTGTTCTTGTTGATCTGTGTTTCTACATCTCCGTCACCACTCTTTCTGATTGGGCGATGTTGTTTTTCCTCCCGGAGGTTCTAGTGTTCAAGGCCCCTTCGAAAATATTTTGGTCTTTTTATATGAAAAATACACACGTTGATTAATAAAATATCTCACTTCTATTAACTTACCAAACACAATTTTGATCCAACCTTTACTTTTATTTTTACTCATATTTCTATTTTTATTTCACTCCTATTAAAATCTTTATCATAATAAAATCTCTTTGACAGAGGTAGATGCGCGACGCAAAGACCCACACTTTGGGACCCAAATTACAGGCCCCATGAGAAATACCACAGAAAGGACACAAAAACTAAACAAGGAACGAGAAACAGAATTCAACATAAAACTTGAGTCAGAGACCACCCCGCATCGACCTTGGTAATTGGGATTAATTTTGAATTATCAACAGTTAAGGCTTCAGTACACTTTCTCCATCTTGCTCTCCTCAGCGCCGCCTTCTTCGAGAGCAGGCATGTCTTCATCGTCTCCACCAGTCTCCTCCTCATCAATGCTGAGACACAGCTTCAACATCCTGTGAATTCTTGCAGCGAATGTGTTTGGATCCTCCAGGCTGAATCCTGAGGTCAACAGAGCAGTCTCAAATAGAACCAACACAAGGTTCTTCACTGACTTTTCATTTTTGTCAGCTTCTGCTTTCTTCCTCAACTCTCCCATTATCCCGTTGTCTGGATTAATCTCCATCGTCTTCTTGCTAGGCATGTAGGATCCCGTACTTGTATCTCTTAAGGCCTGAGCCTTCATAATACTCTCCATATTTGCAGTCCACCCATATTCGCCAGTCACCAGACAACATGGTGAATCAACAATTCTATCGGACCACTCTGTCTCCCAGAATGTCTTTGATGGTTCTGCAGAGTTCCTCAAAAGATTTCTTCTTCTCTTCTTTCTTCTTTTTCTCTTCCTCAGAGTCGTCATCCAGTTTCAGTCCTTCTTTCGTAGCTGACACCAATTTCTTGCCATCATATTCTTTCATCTGCCCCACAGAATACTCATCGATTGCGTCCACCATGAAGAGCACCTCATAACCTTTCTTCTTCAGTGTCTCCAAGAATGGAGAGTTCTCTACAGCCTTCTTGCTCTCTCCAGTGATATAGTAAATGTCCTTCTGGCCCTCCTTCATTCTAGTGACATAATCCTTCAAGCTTGTCATCTCATCTCCACTCTTTGTGGAGTGGTATCGGAGCAGATCAGCTAATTTGGCTCGGTTTTGGCTATCTTCGTGGATACCCAACTTTAAGTTCTTCGAGAAGGCATCATAGAATTTGTTTTAGTCCTCTTTGTTCTCAGCAATCTCTGTGAACATCTCAATGCACTTCTTCACAAGATTCTTCCTGATCACCTTCAATATCTTGTTCTGTTGCAACATCTCGCGAGAGATATTCAGTGGCAAGTCGTCAGAGTCAACAACACCTTTGACGAATCCAAGGTATTCAAGGATGAGCTCCTCGCAGTTGTCCATGATGAAGACCCTCCTGACATATATAGCTTGATGTTTTTCATCTTCTTCCTGGTGTCGAAGAGATCAAAAGGTGCTCTTCTTGGTACAAAGAGAATGGCCTTGAACTCAAGCTGACCCTCCACGGAGAAGTGCTTGACAGCCAGGTGGTCTTCCCAGTCATTGGTCAGGCTCTTATAGAAGGCAGCATATTCTTCCTTCGAAATCCCTTCTGGCTTACGCAACCAGATTGTTTTTTGTTTGTTGATGAGTTGCCATTCATGGGAAACCTCCTTGATCTTCTTCTTCTTTGATTTTTTCTCCTTCTCTTCATCCACTTCCTCGACATCTCCTTCTTCCTCCTTCTTGGGCTCATCATCATCATCATCATCATCATCGCTGATTTCTTTGTCCGTTGTCTTCTCAGTCCAGAGATAGATAGGGTAGCTAATGAATTCAGAGTGTTTCTTTACCAGGTCTTTAATTCCCCTCTCCTCCAGATATTCCAACTGTAAAGAGAGCAAAGCAATAACGTTAATGAACTACTCATAAACCAAGAAAAATCGATCAAGAGATATATTCAGTAAAATTACTAACCTGGTCTTCTTTAAGGAGCAAGGTAATTTTGGTTCCTCTTCCCAGTTGCTCTCCGTTGACATCCCGAGTAACGGTGAAGGAACCACCAGCTTGTGATTCCCAAATGTATTGTTCATCATCATTGTGCTTTGTCGTCACAACGACCTTCTCGGCAACAAGGTAAGCAGAATAAAAACTAACTCCAAACTGACCAATCATGCTTACGTCAGCACCGGCCTGCAACACTTCCATAAATTCCTTGGTGCCAGACCTTGCGATGGTATCCAAATTGTTAACCAGATCTATAACAGAAATTAGATACTTTCAATAAACCATTTCCCATAGAAACGCCCAGAATTTGTGCACACAACAAATATTCTTCTATGTTATAATTGCAGCCCATAAAGGTTTAAAAATACATTACCTGCTTTCGTAGACCCGATACCACTGTCGATGATGGACAGAGTCTTGTTTGCCTTGTCAGGCACGAATCTAATGAAGAGCTCCGGTTGAGCATCGAGCTTACTCTTGTCTGTTAAACTCTCAAATCGAATCTTATCCAGAGCCTATAATATAAACACAAGACAATTTAGTTTCCACACCTCGCTTCATAAAAAGAAACAGCGAAAACCAGAAACAAAACTCCTAATAATTACGCCTAAACAGTTCATGATCCACAGCAGTCTGTTCACAAATTCTAAACCAGATTCGAAATATTAAAAAAGACCAGAAAAGTTACTAAAACCAAGTGTTTTTTTTAAAACTACCGTGCTCTAATACATCAAATTAACTACACAGCCATTTTATCTCCAAGTCAGAGGACCGTGATCTAATACAGCGAAATTAATCATACCGTTTTATCTCCCATTCAAACGCATAGTGAACGACATGAAAATTTACTCATACAAATAAACGCGAAACTTCTAGGCGGTCGTAAAACTTACATCGGACGCATTGCTGATGAGCTCACGAAGGAAAATTTCCTTGTTGCTGTAGAAAGTGTTGATGATCAAGCTGAGAAGCTGGTTGATCTCAGCCTGAAAAGCAAAGGTCTCAGCGTCAGCCATCTGAACACCCGCCATTGAAACTCGAACAAGGCCGCTAACAGACACGCCGCTAGAGCTTGAACCAGGCTACGAAGACGGCGACTGATATTGCTTTCTGTTGCTTATTGTTTCGTATTGATTTCACAGAGAAAAGGAGGGTATTTATATCACAGAGCCATTGAAGAGAGGGATTTCTGTTTTTCCATTGAAGAGAGGGTATTTCATTAGTTAATAATAACTAATAAATGTAAATAAAGAACCATCCAACAATTTAGCAATAATTTCTTTTAAAAAAATTATATCCCTACCTATTTGAAAGAGAAACTCAATCGAAGAACAATAGCATTATTGTGGGAAGCATCCTAAAATCAATGCCTTGAAGATGGTGGGCATTGTGCTATTGAAGGATAAACTGTCGCGGTCAAGTAGAAGATGAAGACAGGGATTGAAAAATAACGAGAGAACATGGAGATGAAAATAACAATAAGATAAAAGTAATAGAGGTCAAAGTTAAAATCCATTGTAGAAAATAAAAAAAGATAGCTCTCACTAGAGATATTTAAATAGTCTTACCTGGTGTCAAGTAATTCGGGACAAATATGTCCCATCCTAAGGATTGCGATGAGAATATTCAGATTGAGATAATATAAGATCTTTGGGGCTCTCGCCTTATCCCGACTTTAATTTTTTTAATATATATATTTATATATTATATTCGTTTCAGTGATAGTTTGATATTCAAATCTTATGGTTGTGGTGGTACATGGCAGTGAATAGGATGATAAGCCCTTTTCTGATGCAGAGAACAAAGAGTAAGTTTGTGTTTGCTGGGCCTTCCAAATCTGCAGAGATTCCTTTAAGGTAATTAATAAGGATGACAAAGTTGTACCAAAAAAAAATAAGGATGACAAAGTTCAAACATCTTCCTTTTCACTTTCAGCCCTTCAAGATTTCAGTTTGTGCTATGTGGCCTGTGGATTTCAAATACATAGCAGCAGAGAAACTTCCGGTCAAGTATGGAGGACTAAGTAGTAAAGATGGAGAATTTAGAAATACCAATAATGCTGTCACATAAATTACAGTATGGTCAACATCGAAACATATTGTGGAATTCCCAGTTATTGAGGTAGATATTTCCCATTGAGCATCTCATTTTTACCTAACGTGGGTAGTCCCATGCTACTAAATCTTCATTATAACAAAGAATCTTTCCTAGGATTCCAAATTTCTCATCAATATTTATGATGGGTTTTTCTATTGATGATTGAAGTTTCTAATTTTTTTTGTTTGCCTTGGGAATTATGCAGAAATGCCATTTGTATTGGGAGGTGAGAGAAATAGGGTGGGATGTAAGTTATGGTGTAGAGTTTGTGCCAAGTTCTGAAGGTAGCTATGGTGATGATCCAGAAGGCCATAAAGGTTGCTTCATCAGACGAACTACTGATCTGTAGCAGTTTCAAAACTAGTGAACCTGCAAAGTTGTTGTCACCATTCTAAGAAGAAGCTGCTGTATCGTTTCAAGAGCTAGTAATTTTGTATATCATATACCAACATTTTGCCTTTCCATTTGTCTACTGCTCTTTTTTTTTTAATATAAAAGCAGTAATCAGGAATACCTCTTCCATTCCAAATCTGATCAAGATTAGGATAAGCTCAGGATGAAATACGGGACACAAAACGTATCCTATATCCATTTTTAGGATAGGACACATGATAGGATATCTCGGTCCTAACATATTCTGTAAATAACCTCTAGTTCTTATATATAGAAGATAGAAAAGCAATAATTGAATAATGGTGGAAGATGGAGAGATAAAACGATGACAGCACTATGATAAAAAATAACTTTAACAATATTAAAAATAAATATAGATATATTAATCTATATAAAATAAAATATTACCCCTCCTCTTAAAATTTACTCAATTTTAAAAGGGAGGGGTATGAGTGGAGGGGAAAGAATATTTTTAAATTTTTTTTTCTCTCATCCTACAAATATTTAGAATTGAAATAAGAGGATGAGAGTGAAATTCTTATTGTTAGTTATGATTATGAGCCATCTCGTTCACTCTGGAATGTTCCCTCCAAAATAATTTAAATTGATGCGGTTAGTTAAAATTACCTGGATGGGTCCCCCGCAACGGACACAGATCAATGCGGGCCCTTCTCTCCTTCTTTTTCCATCCATTTTCTTTTCACTTTCTTGTCTACTTAAATTTTTCATGATTTATATTTAATTTTATACCGTTATTTTATTATTAAAATAAAAATACTTAAGTAGGAAATAAGAAATACAAATAAATTATTTTAAACTATTAGATTAAAATTTTGCTATTACTACGATCAGAAAAGGTGAACATAATTTTATTTTATAAAATATTAATTTTTTTATAAGTTCAAATAATTAAAATCAAAATTTAATGGGTGGGGAAGCAACAAGAGTATGCACTGGAGCTCGCCAATGACATCATAAACTCAACAATTTTTATTTTGGTGAAGCAATTTTGTTAGTTGTGCATATATCAGTACTTCTATCTTTGTTATAATTTGCTCAATAAAATTTAGCAAAATATTTTTTTAAAATCAATTGCCCGATATCAAATTATAAAGCGATATCAACATTAACAATATTACATAAGCATTATATTCTGATTAAAAATAATTCAATAATACAAATATAAATATAAATATTATATAATTTTTCTGAACTCATTGATCAATTAGTTTGATAACAAACGGGGCATATAATTATATCCAAGCAAAGCATGTACGACAGACATTCTCTGACTCCTTGAACATTGTTGTCCAAGCTTGAAGCATATACTATACACTCTGTTAGCTTATTGGAGAAGAAAAAAACAGAGGACATAGATTAACTTTGCACAAATTATGATAAATATAATCATATCCACCACGCATTCATGCATTAAAATGCTAATGATGTAAAGCTCCACAAAGCACATTTTGTATGCAGATTGAAAATAAGATTACTCATTCAGACCGCAACCTCTGCATATTTTTATTATTATTATGTTCTCTTTACAAGCAAAGATGAGCAAAAGCACACAAGACATGGTGGCGATTCCTTATCTAGTCTCAATTATTCATATCTTCAAAGCAGAGCAGTCTTCAGAAGCCACTTCCCCGCATTTCAGTTGCTACATAGGAGCCCCGAGAGTTGCAATATTTGGAATCCACACCTACATTTTGGTACCTGGAAAGCTATTCAGAATTCAGTAACCATGTCAACCAAATTATTTTTACACAGACAAGCAGACCAGCTACAAGAAACGAGAAAGCGAATACCAGATTCCTAAACTGATACATGTTTGTATGCTTGTGGAATGCGTAAGCTCCTTTTGTTTCAGATCTTTAATTTCTATTTTTTTTGCTTTCCCTTATATATATATAGAGAGAGAGGGGTTTCTGGTCGGCACTATCAACTTATTTGAATCACAAAACATTTAAATTTGCCAAAAAATTCCCAGTTGTTTCCAGTTTAATGCTAGACGATTTCATGAAATGCTCTAGCTCATTTATTCACGCAAGAATAAAGAACAATCACATTCGTTTTAGAATGCAACACTGATTTTTTTGAGACGCAACAAGTTATTAAGGAAAAAAACCTGTCAACTGATTCTATGGTGAAAACTGGAAAACACTAATCACCTTTTAAATTTGAACGAACACAGTGGTACAAGTACTTACTACCATTAGGTGGACTATGAATCAACAACATACATAACAATAGCCATAGCAAAGTATGGGAAACAAAGCATGACAAAAGATTTTTGATTTTGTTTGCAAATGCGAGAACAATCAGACCATAAATTGCAATACTTAAAAAATTAAACAAAATGTTAGTAGATCATAGATAATTTTTTAAATTGTTTGCAAGTAAATGCAATAGATTTCTTCCCCCCAAACTAACTTGGTTTCGACTTTTAAAGAAGTACCAAGAGATGTATCTAAATGAAGGAACATGAACAGTAAGGAACTTACCTTAACAAGTTCAATTCTTTGTGCTACTAATAAGTCTAGCGCCAACCCGATCAAGTTGCTTCACATTTGCACAAGCCTTCAAATTTCCCTCTTTGAAGAAAGCCTCAACCATATGTTTCCCAATTTCTTTCCCTCTCTCCTCATTATCGGTCACTGCCACTGCTGTAGGCCCAGCTCCACTGATAGTACAGCCGAATGCCCCTGCCTCTAAGGCAGCCCTCTTGACGGCTTCCATCCCAGGTATCAAAGGAGCACGCCTGGGCTCAACAATCTTATCAGATGATAATGCCTTCCCCAAGCCCGCCAAATCCCCTTGCAACACTGATGCCACCAAAGCCCCTGCTTGGCTACTGTTCCACACATGGTGTGGCATTTTAATCTCAGTTGGCAATGCTGCTCGCATTTTCTTCGTAGGTGCTTCAAAATCAGGACTTACCAATACAAAAAACAAATCCTTATCACTTGGAAACTTCAGTTGGAGCAAATCCAAGGGCTCATAACTGCGAATTAACACAAAACCACCCATGAGAGCTGGTGCCACATTGTCAGCATGATAACCTGAAACCTTTTCTTCTGATTTTAAGGTAGCAAGAACCAGCTCCTTAACACCCAACTTGTTACCAAAAATCTCATTCACAGCAACAGCAGCTGCTGCTGCGCTAGCGGCACTGGATCCTAGTCCACTCCCTAAAGGCAACCCCTTTTCGAGGGAAAGAGAAAGACCTACTGACCGAATACCAAGCATTTTCATGGCTTCGATAGCGGCAATCCCAGCACAATTCCATAATGGGTTTTTGCTCAGCTTTTTGGCATTGTCACCATAAATATCGGAGATAAAGATCTCACCAGGGTGGACATTAGCGTCAACGCTTAAGGAGACAGTATCTCCGAGACCATCAACAGCACAACCTAGGAAATCAAATCCGGGACCAAGGTTAGCTACAGTGGCTGGAGCAAAGGCTTTTACAGAGGTGAATACGGGATCAGGCTCGGTAAGGGATAAGGGGGTTCTAGAGGGGAGAGACAAGTTGCATCTTAGGAGAGGCTTGAGTGATGACACCTGAGTTGACTGAGGGATCCTGAGTTTTGCTGGAGTGTAGTAGCAGCAGCATGTTGCCATTGGAGAGATTGATACAAATACAGACACTGAACACTGATCTATCTCTTCAACGCCTGCATTTGTGAATAGGTTTGAGTTAAGGTGGGGAGATGGTTCCAGCCTACCCCTATAATTTTAATAAGTTGTGTAGTTTATGAATCCAATTTTATTCTTAGATCATGCCTATTTCCTTTTGTTATTTCAGCATCCATAATATCTATGAACGAAGATATGGCCTCATTCAACAGTTAAAGTTTTCATAGATAATAGTAAAATTGTGAAACTACGAAGCAAATTCCAGAAATAGATCAGCATTCAGCAAAAAGAAGCAAAAAGGAGAACAAGAAACACTTGCCAAATATCTTTCACAAAACCAATAACTAATTTTCTACAGACATCCAGTGCAGAAAAATATAAGTTCTTCAGAGGCCATTTTATGTTGCAGCAAGAATGTTGCATCCATGATATTAGAAGAACGGGAAAGTTCAATTAAGTAGCTTGAGGCTTCCATTCTAAATCTCCCAAAATAAAAGCACGAAGACGGAGAAAACAGGAAAACAAGAACACAACAACAACAACAACAACAACAAGCCTTATCCCAGGAAAACAAGCATTAGCAGCTAAACTTACTAGTGAATTGATTCAACAAAAAGACACAAAAATATCATAAATAAAACACTTTGATGCTCATAAAGCGAGAACTATTTCACGCTGAATTCTTCCCAAGCATCGAAGAAAATGCCAAATAGGTGAGACCAAATACTATTGCTTCACCCCGAGAAGTGAAGATGCTGGTTTTCAAACAGAAGAAAATAGCTGAAAAGGATTTTAGCTTGGGAGATAAAAGAGGGGACCGGAGAGGAAGATGAAGGTTGAGAGTGAAAGAGTATCTCACCAAAGACGACGAAGACGAGGCTCAGAGTGAGCGAGAGCGCCGAGCACCTAAGGGTGGCGAGAGAGCGGAGACAACGAAGACCTGAGAGCAGCGCTAGTCAAAGTGAGGGAGGCGATAGGTGAGAGAATGTATGAGTAATAGAGAGATCGCAGCGAGAGGTATCGGCATAGAGAGATCACGGCGAGGGAGACTAACCTGAAAATTAACGGCATATAGTTACAAATTAGCCATTAAAAAACGAAGAAGGAGCTGTTCACTTTCTAAAATGTTTCTTTTAAAAAGTGATACCCACAGAGAACGGACGTTAACTATCATTTACTGCTAATATTATTTTTTTAAGGAAAAATTGGGGTGGGTAAAACCGTAAAACCATACCAAAAGACGAATATTAAAGGAAAAAAAGCGCATTTTAATACCCTAAGTTTGCATAAATTTCAATTTAATCCCTTAATACTCATTAATTTCATTAACTAACATTATGGACATTATAATCTTAAATGCTAATAAAGAATCCTGAAAAGATTACAGTAGTTTTTTTTATTAATACGTACTTTTATATATAAATATATTTTTTTAATATATATTAATACATACTTTTATATATAAAGTAGGAAAATCATTTAACATTAGCTATATTTTTTTAACTTTTTATTTGGTAGCCGTGTGTTTTTTTTAATTAAATACTTTAATTTTGTTTTATTACTATTGTTGGCTTCTAAACTGGGCTAATGCTATTTAATAGAATAAAGTTACTTTGGTTTAAATGTTGCTAACAGCAAAAGAAAAAACACACAGGAATTAGTTATCTGCAAATAATATATATATATATATATATATATGCATACAGTATATAATTTTTATGTGTTAGGGTGCAACGAACGAGGGCAATTTAGAGAATAGCCTGTTATATTTCGTTACCTTACGCAGGAACACCAGTACATTTTCATCGCATCATTCTTTCATTTTGCCGGGAAGCCAACACTTGTTACTGCAATTCATTGTTCTCAAAAGAAGTCAACGCTCCACTGTCGCTAACCAGAGCTTCACCCACATTCTTCCATGGCTTCCTTCTGGCGTAACACTGGCACGTACGTTACACTTCCCCTGCTTCTTTCTGCTTATCTAGCCATTGCCGCCATCGATCACTTGGCTATTCCGACGAAAATGTTGAGCAATTTTGAATATGGTGAATCATATTCTTATGAGATGGTCACTGTGGTCAGTGAATTTCCTCACGATCCCGAAGCCTTTACCCAGGTAAATTTGGGGTTTCAGTGATCTGGATAATGATATAATTTCTGCTGTTTATCAAGTTGATATATGTATACCTTGCTTAACTAACGGAAAGCCAAGTTTTTTTTATCCAAATCATCTTATTTTTAACTCAGGGTCTTGTTTATAGTGGAAATGACACCTTATTCGAATCAACTGGTCTGTATGGGAAGGTAAGGTTCTTTCTCTCATTTCTCTTCTACTTTTCTGAGCCATTGTCTGCAGTGATTTTTTGCAATGAATGATTATGAGATTAAGTTTGAGAATGCATATTGTTTTTACAATTGCAATAATTACTTCATCTATTGTAATTTTTCTTTATAATGATTAGCTACTATAATTGTATTCAAGTGCATTGCTGTCCATATAGTTCAAGAATGGCAAGATTTTGTTTTTTCTTATATCAGTTATGTAAGTTCTGAGTAATTGGCAGCTGTTGCATTGCTGTCCATATAGTTCAAGAATGGCAAGATTTTGTTTTTTCTTATATCAGTTATGTAAGTTCTGAGTAAATTGGCAGCTGTTTGAATTAATGTGGCACTTGTTTGTTTGGAGCTTGTTTCCTGATTGTTTGCATTCACTACAGTGGTTTCTCAATAATCCTAATAAAAAATCAACTTAAATAAGTATAAAACTAAGCTTCAATGTCAATATCACTGCTATTAGTGTTATCTATGAGCCAGGATTAAACTACTTTGGACCTTTTACTTAGGGAATCTTCCATTTTATATTTATTATATATTTGATTTAACCTTTTAGCTAATTGTTTCAGTCATCCGTTCGCAAAGTAGCTCTTCGTACTGGGAAGGTACGGGCCATTGTATCTTGATTCTCTCTCATGTTCTTGTTTAATTACTCAGTTCATTGTTTTTGGATTATAATAAGAATAATGACTGGTGTTATGCAAACTACGTAGTTAATTACTGGGAAGTATGTTTGACTGGACTTAGTACGTGGCAGTTATACTATAAGATGCTCGCGGATTAAATTTGTCTGGCTATTATTTTTTGCTACTTTCAGGTTGAGACTCTTCAGATGATTAATGATTCTATATTCGGCGAAGGATTAACTCTTTTTGGTGAAAGGTGTGTATAGCGAATTGTAAATTATGCTGCAACTTGGCTTATTCTTGATATGAAAGTCAATAACTACACTTACATTTGTTCCATTTACATATCAGAAGTCAGTTGACAGTTGACAGTTGGGTTTATTCTAACAAACAATTTGTTATACTTTATTTAGGTTGTTCCAAGTAGCTTGGTTGCTGAAGACTGGTTTCATATATGACTACAACAATTTAAGCAAAGTTTGTTCCTAACCTCACCCATATTTTGTCTTTGACTTGTTTCGAGTTTCTATTTTTAGTAAGAAATCAAATACTCTCAATATATATATATATATATATTCATATTAACTGTAGGTTGGAGAATTTAATCATGAGATGAATGATGGGTGGGGTCTGGCAACTGACGGAAAAGTTTTGTTTGGAAGTGATGGGAGTTCAACATTGTACCAGATGGATCCTCGTGCATTCAAGAGTTGCTTATCAAACACTGCTTTAACATTTTCTTTTATAATTGTTTGCCTTGTATTTCTGTTTTACCGAATTCAGTTGCTTGTTTTGATGCAGTTCTATCAAAACCTGTTGTCAACTACAAGGGTCATGAAGTAAAATATCTCAACGAACTGGAGTTTGTAAATGGTGAAGTTTGGGCAAATGTTTTGGGGGTATGTATGTTCTTGCATGTTCAATTGTGACTGTATTTGCGGAAGATATCTTTATTGTGCAGAATATTCTGAGGTCAATATATTTTGTTTCTCGAGGTTGACTGCATTGTAAGAATCTCCCCCAAGGACGGTCGCGTCATTGGATGGATTCTCCTCCAAAATTTAAGGTCAAGACGTGTTCCCCATTCTCCATCATACAAACTTACTATTACATAAAACATTTGCGCAGGTTTTGATTGCTGTTAAGTAAATTTGTCAATCGTGTTGTCTAAGGCTGTATTTTGTTTATCCTATGCAGAGAGCATGAGGGGGCAGCTGGGAATCAAGTAAGGAACCTGAACCCTTTCGTTTCTGGAAAATAATGATTTTTTTTCTTTGGGATTTTGCTCAAATTGAATCAAAGAGCTTTGGCTCAGTGGTATTGGAAACATTTTTACGCAGCAAGATCCAACTTTGAATCTCAGTTAAGACGATGGACTGAAAAAGATATATTGCTAACATATGGATGTTGCCACATTGTAGAAGGAGAAGGTTTTGAATGGCATAGCATGGGATATGGAAAAGAAGCGTATATTTGGTAAGCTGTATAACATTTTATTCCTCATACAAATCAAAGAAAGATTATAAATCTAAATGTGATACTTCATTGCATAATGGTTTTTTAGCAAAAGAGCTAAAAAGTGAAATAATAGTGGGGGATAATCTCCTTCCACCCTTAGCTTCTGTGTTTTCTAAAACCATTTACAGTACTAAGATGTTTGCTTGCAGTGACGGGAAAACTGTGGTCAAAGCTATACGAAATCAGAGCTGTTCCTATAAACAAACCAATTGAAGAAGAAGGCTTCATTGAGCAGCTTTGCTTCACCTCACAAATTTACGAACCAAAGAAGTGAAAGTTTGAGTAGCAGTCATTAACTATGAAGGGTTCTATTTCATGTTGCTCTCTGTAACTCTGTCCTGTGACTCTTGTTCCTTCTATCACTCTCTCTCCAATCCTCTTATGTCGAATAAGAATTCGTTTGAGATGTGTTGTATAATCAGAGTTAATAATACTAATGCCATGATTAGATAAAAATATTTCAATTAACTATTTTTGGATGCATGTTTGTTTGTTCTTCAATATCGATCCTGAATATCACGAGAGGATCATAAATATCATGAGCGAGCGATCCAAGAATGTAATGTTAGAAAAATAAAATCTGGGGCATGAACTAAAATCAGATTCCCACTAATTTCTCAAGTTCGTTATTATATTCGTTACTTGAGTTGAGAGCGTGACTGAAAAAAATTGAATTTACCACAAGGGTTCGTCTATAGTACAAGGCCACCGCCATTTCCACCTTCTTCGTCCTCCAATGTCTTCATCAGTCATGAAAGCAAATCTCACAAGACCGACCTCCTTCTCCGGCGTTCCATTATGGATTCTTCTCCTAGCTTTAACTGTAGCGTTCATACCGCTCATGATTTTCGTCGCTCACTGCGTTTGGTTCTTCTGCTTTCGTTGTTGTGGTCGTCGTCACAGAAAGCCATACGAGTCCCGATTTGCTTTGCCCAGACCAATTGCTTCCGAGCATTACCGTCATCTTCGTCACGGTTCCAGTTCGTCGTCCCTCGACAAGAGGATACTCTCAGGCAATATGGACGTCTCCGGAATTCTGATGAACTTTGAAAGCAGGCTCTTACCAAACGTCAATGATGGTAGGGAAGATGGAGATTTAGAATTAATTGTTGGATGCTCACGTAGGAGAACAATGATTGGAGACAGAGAATCGAATTCGGCTTGCAGGAGATCATGGATGCGACTAGGGCTGTTTATTTATGGGTAGGGTTGGGTAGGATAATTTTTGCTCGATGCTCTGTCTAAAAAAAGTATAGACTATATTTTACAACCTGATGTCTGGCTTTACCCGATAAAAGTTTTAACCATTTTGGGCTGGGCATGGACGGATTAGATGTGGGCGGGCTGAGCTTGCCCATTGTGATGCTCTGCTCATGTTAAAAAAAATAATCTGTAATTATAAACTTCTAAAATAATACCATATTCATATATCTTCAAAAGTTAAATAATATCTATAATCTAGTAAAAATAAGTTAATAAAAAGATAATAATTAAAGTATTGAAATTCATTGCATATAAAAAAAGTTTTGAAATCTAAATAATTTGTAATTGTAACTTTGTCTAAATTTTCTAAATATTGATAAAGATGAAGCATCTAAAAAAATAAAATAAACAATTATAATTTATAATATAATAATATTATAATTAGTAAAATTAAAAAAAAATTAATATAGTTATAAATATTAAAAGACGTAACTTACTTATTTAACTATTTAAATTTTTAAAATGACCCTTTAGTCATAAATAACTATCATATTCTCTCTTCCAAATATAGTATCTAGGAAGAAAAGTAAAAATAAAAAAAAAAAGAATAAGTGCTCATGGGCAGGGCTGGGCATGACAACTCCCCTGTCCGGTGCCCAGCCCAAAAAAAGTATGGGCGACATGTTGTAGCCTGATACCCAACCCTATCTTATATTTATTGGGTTGGGTAGGGTTATTTTTTTGCAGGGTCAGGTGGATATTTCGGACCGCATGCTTTATATACCCCTAGATGCCACGTATGGATTCTCTAAAGAGAATGTGATTGGAAGTGGAGATCATGGAACTGTTTATCTCGGTTTGTTACGAGATAATACTCGAGTGGCAGTGAAGATTCTAGTAAGCTACAGGTCCATCTAATTGAAGCCAACCTTTCCTCTATGGAAGGATTATATATAATTTTTAAAGAAAGATTTATAAATTATTATTATAATTATTATTTTTTTAGTGTGATTTTGAGCCTACCCCACTTTCAACTCTATTACCAAGTATTACCAAATATTTAATTTAACTGCATTTTAATGAGAACTCTAGTTAAACTAAACTAATATAATATTTAATAATATAAATAAGATTGAACCAATGATCTCCTATTAATAAAGTGTTTATACTACTAAACTACAAGACAAGGCTATTTATCTGTAGTTGTAATTTTTTTTCTTCCATTTTTTTTTGTCTCCAGTTGTCAAACTGAGGATTTTGCACTGCAAATGGAGGCAATTGGATGCGTAAGACCAAGAAACTGGTCCAATTGCTTGGATATTGTACTGAGGGAGCTTACAGGTGGGAGCTTCAATTGTACTGAAGAATTTTTAGGATTAATATAAGTTCTGTCTATAATTAGGATGTCAGTGTCTGAATACATAGATAATGGAAATCTACATCAATGGCTTCACCAGTTTCCAGGACAAGTCAGCCCTCTAACATGGGAAACCAGATTGAATATTATCCAGGGTGAGATTTAGAATCCCATAAGAAAAGGTTTCTGTTTCCTTTACTGAAATCTTCATGCTCATATATCACTTGAAGACTACTACGAAATTTTGCAGATTGGCCTACCTTCATTAGGACGCAGAACCCAAGATTCTCCATGGAAGCTTAAAATCTAGTAATATTTTGCTTGATCACCAGTGGAATCCCAAGATCTCTGATTTTTCCCTTACTAACCTTTTCACTGCTAAGCGGACTTCTAATATGAGGGAAAGATCGATGTCCGTTTCTTTGCTTCACAAACTCCTCAACGATCAGTTATTTTCCTGCAATATCATTTTCTATATTAGTAAGTTTAATTTAAGTGATGTTTCAGCGATTTCAGCGAGAGCAATGACATTTATAGTTTTGGACTTCGGAGATTGTATCAGGAAGGATTCCTTTAGATCATAGTGTTCCCCAGGTAATCTTAGAGCATTTTCAATAAAGGGTATGCGGAACCCATGGTCATTTTCATTACGCCATGACAAGCCTCCCCATTGAAGCACCAAATTTTGATTTTAATTTCAACTGAACTTTTAGGGTAGAAGCCCTTTTTTTTTGTTATAAAAATTTTTAGAAAATGGTTAGGTTCACCTAAGATACAAGAGTAGGGTGAAGTCTCTCTTCTTTTTAGACAATATTAATATTAGATGGGGCAAGCCGTATAATACTTTTAGGTATAAATTTAGATACCTAAAAGTTAGAATGCCTCTATAAATACCTCGATTGAAATCACAACAAAATTGTACTTTCTAAGGATTGAAAATACTATAAATAATTACATGTCTGACCTTTTTACTAATTGAAAGTTGAAGGTGGAAGCACTTCACTAATAAAGTTATCCAAACATTAGAATTGGGTTAAAAGTAGCTTTTATGGCCTTAAAAGTCAGTTGTCAAACGTGTACTATAACTATAGAATAAACATAACACCATACAATAACTTCAAGTGAAATTTCATTCAGTAATACGCCTCAGGCAGTATGCATTGTCATAATATATATCCATAGTTTTACATAGTTGTAACCGCTTTTGGCACCTTTACTAACCGTTAACCCCTTTATTTTATAGAAGCTCTAGCATTGTTGACCAAAGTTGTGACATATATATTACTCTTAGAAAGTACTAGAACAAGTCTTCAACTGGACACTCTCAATGGGCAATGTGTCTTTAGGGTAAGGGCAGTCAAATTTCTGTTCCTTCACTGGAAGCAAATCACAAGGCTTAGGAGTCACATTGCTTGTGAATCCCTCAACATTGGTGCAATTCCATTGAAGTTTCTTTGGCTTCTCAGTCAATTTGATATTCACATTAGAAATGCAAATTCCCGTAAAAGGATCACCAGAAATGCCATCAAGTCTTGCTGAGTATGTCACATTATCAGCTATAACATCTCTGTAGTTTATTCCACTTATCTTTGGGAGTGCTTTGGGATCAAACCCTGGATCTGGATGAGACCCATATGAACCTGTCATCCAAAACACATATTTCATTGTGTTTAAGTTCATTCCTTTCACAAATATGTCTTTCACATAAGCTCCTCTCCCAACTGCAGTTTTGATTCTAACAGCTGATTGAGTGTTGATTGCATTGTTGTTCTCAGCTCTTACATCTTGGATTCCACCAGACATCTCGCTTCCTATGGCGATCATCGCGCTATCCGGGGATATGCAGGTAAGCCTTCTGACAATGAGGTGTTGAGTTGGCATCCCGAATTTAATTCCATACTCATCCCAGCCACTTTTTACCGCCACACAATCGTCGCCAGAGACAATGTAGCAATCTTGAATTTTTACGTTTGTAGATGAATCTATATCAAAAGAACAGGAAGAAAAATGTTAATTAGACAATGAGAGAGACATTTTCAGCTAGTGAAGTTTGTCTCCACATTCATATTCCATGTAAAACAAGTAGAAATAAAGAATAAAGAGCATCCCAGTTCATAAGACTCTCACTAGGAGAGGTCTGGTGACTAACAAGTATACACAATTTTACCCCCAATAAGCAGAGAGGTTGTTTTTAAGATTTGAACCCATAACACCTCCAAATAGAAACAAGAATGTAACAGAATTATTAACTAATTACCAGGGTCTATGCCATCTGTGTTTGGAGAATCAACTGGTGCAATAATGGTTAAGCCTTGGATTATTACATTGCTGCATAATATGAAGAACAATATAAGCATGAACATAATGAAGTTCTTACATAATGAACATGAAAGATTAATGATCAAACCTGCTGTAAATTGGATGGACAAACCAAGAAGGAGAGTTGAGCAAAGTTAAATCAGAAATCTGGATTTGATCAGAGAACATGATCTCAATCAGATATGGTCTTGTGACTTTCAATTTACCCTTGTGGAACTTATCCCACCAATAAGATCCTTGCCCATCAATTGTCCCATTGTTACCTAAATGATGATCAAATTGCAACGGGTCACAAAAAGCTATTGTAATTAATACGTGATTAATTGGTCTAAATAGTTACCAGTGATGACAACATCAGTAAGGTTAGTTCCAAAAATGAGACTGCTAAGTCTTCCATTTGGTGCATCTCTTCCTCTTCCATAAGATGGTAGAACTGGAAGTTCAGGCCATTCTGATTCATCCTGTCAATTTTGCTTTACTATGTTAGAGAGACATGCGCAAAATCATTTCAAGTCCTTTAGAAATAGAACCAATGATCATAAACTAATATACCTAGAAATCATATTTAGATAGACAAAATCTTCCAATTCTAGAAAATCAAAGTACTTCATGTTCTACCATTTCAAATATCGTCCAATTTATAGTGAAACGTACTTATTTTTATTATAAAAGTTCTAATTTATACAATTACAACAATTTTTATCCTACTAGATGGGTTTAGCTACATAGATCTATCAAGCACCAAATGTTTGAATAGATTAGTATCCAAAAAGTCCCATTCGATGACTTTATTAAGCGTTATCTTTTTAGATGATTCCATATTATCTGATCTACCTTTTTTACCATACATTTAATAGCTTTTTTTGTACATATCCGAACCACTTTGAAAGATCTCATTTATATGCTAACAAATTGACAACAAAAGAAGAAGAATGAGGATATATACCTGAGATCCAAGAATGACAGCATCTTTATGAAGAAAAAGAGTGAAATGGCTAGTGAGATTAAAGCTTCCGGTGAGCCATTTGCCTGGTGGCACAATAAGTTGTGCTCCTCCATCAGATGCAAATTGGCTCAGATGATTAATGGCAGATTGAAAGGCCTTTGTGTTTGATGTTTTTCCGTCACCAACTCCTCCAAAATCTGTCAAAACTGCATTATGCTTCCTGCAATTAATGGCAGGATATTCTATCTTCTCCGATCTTCTCACGGCTCCTCTGCACTCTACCGATCCCAATATCACCACTATTGAGATTGAGATTATCTGAATAACCTGTAGAAAATTAACATGACTTGTTTCTTAAATGTCAAGTTCGAGCAAATAAAAAAGTGCATCAAAGAATCATTATCATAACAAGTCATGAACAGTCAAACTCCATGTAATGAATATATCATACAAGCTCCGAGTGACGAGAAGAGAATTACATAGGAGTTTCTGAGCTGTAGACTTTGCGACTTCATGGTCTGAGAAAATGATCGGTTACGGAGTTCTTGACTTCTTGTTTTCTGAGGAAGACAAGGAAAGAGCCGAGGCATGCACAATATATAGAGAGGGTTTTAACTTTAAGGATTGGGATTTATGAGTGCACCAGAAACAGAAAATTATCTGAACCTTTTATAGAAAAATATCGTTACATTTATATTGTCCATTTCAATTTTTCAAAAAAAAAATTCTTAGTTTGTCTAATAAATCCAATCCAATGGAGTGTATCTCGTCCGTGATATCCGATCCAAAATTTTAGTTTTTTTTTTTGGTTTAAGGTTGTTTTTGAAACGATGTGGTGTAGAAATTCTATGTAACGATCAAATAATAAAAGCACATAATGAAGTGCATTAAAAGTACAATGTATCTGTTTCATTTCATGTTGGTTCATGCATGACCAATTGTCCCCTTGAATTTTGACCTTTTGATTCGTTTAGGATGATGGAGATGGATATCTGATATCAACAACTTTTGGATCTTTGTCAATAAAACTGAGAGGAGTCCGATTTTCCTTTTGAACGATTATGGAAACATTGGTCAACTCTTTTTATTGCAAACAGTTATGTTGGTTGCATAATATTTATTAGTTCTTTATTACCGTATTAACCCTTTACACTGTGTAATTGAATCTTTGAACCATGTAATAATACCATTGACCTTTAAAACTTGATAAGGAGATTATTTTTCTTGGTAGGGGATAAGGAATTTATTTTATCAAGAGAATATGTGATAAAAGTTTCTTTTAGCCAAAAGGCCGAATTTTTTTTTTGAACAATATGATGAAAATTTGTTTGTACATAATTTAAAATTTACAGAGATTATTTATATATAATTAAAAATTAGAAAGATTTTCTTACATAAAAATAAATTTTAATAGAATATATAATTAATACCACCTTATATTCCTTTAAGATGAATTTGGTTCAACAGAGGAAGGGGGATTTTAATAAAAGAGTGTATAATTTATTGATTTTTATTTCCAAATATTTTTTTGTCATTGCGCTGCCATTTTATACAGCAAAGATATGTAGTTTTTCCAATGGAGGTTTGGATTTTTAAAATCATCATGTTTCAGGTTGAGAAATATAGGTATTTTGGTCTAAAACCATTTTTCAATTTCGGGCTCCTTAACCATTATTATCCTTCTAAAAAGGTTCCAAAGTGTTATTTTTACTGTATGTTCTTAAATAAAATTTATTTTTAAATTTTGTTCATTTCTATTAGACGGAATTAAGTTGGCTTAACCTTATTTTTTTTGTTGGTAAACTGACTAAACCCCGTTTTGTCATAAGATTTCTTTCATTTCTAGTCAATAATGTATAGTCATCAATCCACATTCAGCCCGTTAACTCGGTAAAACGGTGGCGACAATGAGCTTGATGACTGAAGATTTTCAAATAAATTCTTTTCATTTTATTTATCAATGCAAATAATTAATAAAAATTATTGAAATGGGTGCATTATTGATTTTATAGTTAAAAAATTGTTTTAATAAGTATTCATTAATTATTAAATCCAACCATTGAGGATGTAACTCATGTAAGTATTCATGAGCTTTATTCATTAGGCATGCTTGGTTTTATATACAAGCCACAAGGTCATTTGCAATATGTAGGTAAACATGATTTCGGCAAAACTATCTAAGCTAGTATTTATTCATAAATTTATTTCTAAGTACTCTTTATCACTTGCTATCTTGTAGGTAGCAAGAGTGCCAAAATAATTGACACTAATTCACCTTCATATTTGTATAAAAATATTTTTTCTTTAAGAGGCCATACTCAAATTCTTTAAGAAGCATATTAGACTTGTTAGGCGGCTTGAGTCTATTATCAAAATATAATCAATATAAAAATGTAATAAATGGATATTAAATCTATTACCCATTAAACATAATACAAAAATTAGACAATTGAACCAATGGATCTTATTGTTAATTTGATTCTTACATTATAAATTTAAACACACTTCTATAAAATTAAAAAAAATAAAGCTTTCTTAAGATGTTTTAGGCCATGCTAGACATTTGTATAGGCCAAATTTAGACAACAACAAAAAAACACTCATAACAAACTATATATTAAGTTCAAGCTGAATTGTTACTTAACATACCTTACCTATTAAAGCCAATGTTTGGCCTATTTCAAGAGTCATTTCCATTTACATCATCTCTCTCTTTACCTTTCATATCTAACATTGAGCATACCAAAAATAGGCCTAACATTGCCTACTAGTGTTAATAACAGCAAGTAAAACAAACCCATACGCTATATTTTTTGTTTGATATTAGATCAAGGCATCCACCTCTGGTAATAGTGACTAATCCTCTCACCGTGGGCTTCCACTTAAAGGTAAAATGCTAGCCACGAAATGCTTTCCATGCCAATACCAAATTACCAATACTAGCAGTCTAGTACATGTAGCAAGTAACATTCTCAAACCTATATCCATGCAATATAGCTTGTATATCCTGTTAGCCATCCAAATGGAAGTTCATCATCTTTACACTCATAACAGATGGGTTAGAATCCATTGAAATCAGTGTGAAGTTTTATACACTTCATTCAAAAAAATATCATGGAATATTACTATTAATCTAACAATCGAGCTGCAAGTAGCAAACATGGCAACAATGAGCCTAAAGAAAAACAGAAAGGGGGCGGGGGGTTGCTGACAGACTTGGTAAAGAATACCACTGCATGCTATGATGGCACTGAAGACTGCAATACGGTTGAGTTGATCTCAACTAAGAGTAAGTAATCGTCACGCTAATTCCAGAAATTTACAAGCAAAGTGAAGAAAAGTTGAAGATGTAGAACGAGTAAATATAAGCTTTACTAACCCCGCAGTTGATGGTAAACAGTTCTTTTCCCTTTTCGCTTCGTGTCGAACAATTAGTTGCAGCTGAAACACGTTCACAACCTTCAACACTAAGCGGAACTTTATCATGTTGCTGGTAGTTTGTCCACTTAAACCACTGAAATTAAGTCTTCTTTACCAGGGCGCTGAAATATAAATGACAATTACCTATATTGCTGAGCCCATGTACATATATATTTTGGGGTTGGGGGTGATAAAGAACTGAAGAGCATATCATTTATGCAGTTTCCACAGGAAGGAGACAACTTTTAAAGCCTATTATCAGATTATCAGATAAAGAGTACAACTAGCTTTATTCCTCAATAGAAGGAAATTGCGTGTACCTGCAGAGGATCAGTTACGTAGTAGAGGAGAACTAAACTAGATTCACAAACTCGGTAGAAATTTTATCATTGAACCACCAATAACTTGTTACAATGGCAACAAAGAGATTCTAAACGCCTGCAACTGAGTTACATACGCTAATCCTGATAATGATGCTGTAAATTTACCAGTAAAATGAAGAAATGCTTGGTGAAGACAACGAAGAAAGTTAAGCTTTAACCCCACTGTACGTAGCTTCCTCCTTCGACCTACACCTAAAACAAATAATTGCTGCCAAAATAAAAAAACTTCCTTTTCCACAACCTGAAACACCAAAATCTCATGACAAGCCAAACCTATCTCAAACTTGCAATTCTCAAACCAGATTCTAACCCCAGCCTAAGAAGGAGAAAAGGCCACGCTTTGGCTCCTCCTCAACCATCACTGCCTGCATACTATCCTGCTCTACAAGCCTCCATGCCGCCTGCTCAAAGGCCAAACCGGCCAAAGTTGGTGGTTTATTCAGTACCAGAGGGTACCCTCTATTTGTACTCCGAATCACCTCGGCATCCTCAGGAATCACCCCAAGAAGAGGCAATCCTAACATTTCTTGAACATCAAGCACAGACATCATATCTTCCCCTTTGATCATATCCGTCCGAACCCGGTTCACAATCATCTTTATATCCCTAATTCCATCACATTCTAGCAACCCCGTGACTCTGTCCGCATCTCTCAAGCTTGTAATATCTGGCGTGGTAACCAGAACTGCCTCATTGGCTGGGGTTATGGCCGTAATGAACCCAGCGTCAATCCCTGCAGGACAATCAATTAGAATGAAATCTGGTGACCCTTCCTGCCTCGACTTTAAGGCATCCACGAGCCAAACCAGGGCTTTCCCACCAAACCCAATCGGCAGTTTAGACCTGGGTTTCGATATACAGAGCAATTCAAAATTCGACCATCGCTTATCTCTCACGAGAGCTTGGTCAAGCCTGCAATCGCCGTTGAGGACTTCGATGACAGTGTAGTTCACTCGATTCTCGAGACCGAGTAGGAGATCGAGATTCCGAAGCCCAACGTCAGCATCAATAGCAACGACAGAAAAGTCGAGACGGGCAAGGGAAAGGCCGATGTTGGCGGTAGTGGTGGTCTTGCCAACGCCGCCTTTTCCGGAAGTGATGACGACGACTCGAGGAGTTTCTCCGGCCAACTGGGGTTTTCTGTTCCATTGGAGCACAGATTTTACGAGTGAGGTTGAATAGGGTTTAGATTTGGGGTTTAGGGGTTTGACATTGATGGAGATTGGGCTGAAGAAGTTGCTAGTGAGGAATGTGGGTGCAGAATTGAGAGTCTTCGTCGGAAAGCAAGAGCTCGAAGCAGAGGCCTGGGGAAGCTTGAGAGCTAGCATCGATGCCGACTGGAGAGGGAGAGGGTGACTGGGACTGCCTTTTTGGCCAGACCGTGACTATGAAAGAAAAGAATGAGAACTCGCAAAAATAATCAATATATTTAATATATATTACTAGTATAAAATTCATTACATATTTTACAGAAAATTTTTGACCTTGAATATATTTTACAGAAGAAAAAACAACTTCGTCTCTTACCAAAGATGAAGGTCTAGCCGGGGGGTGATGCAAGAGTCAAGATATAATGCCTCAATATAGCCGAAAGTGGGTGGTTGAAAAGCCACTTTTTCAAAAAAAACAAAAAAAAAAACTAAAGGTTTTGATCCTTAATTATCCAAATACTTAACTAAAAATAAAATGAAGCATAATATAGGTCTAATTTTTTATTTATTTATTGGTATATAATACTATTAACAATTGACTAATTTAATTAGTAAAGATATAAATTTACAATAAAAAAAAATTGATACCTTAAAATCAATTTTTGAAGAGATTTTTATATGTCATAGGGTAGAGTATAAAAAATATTTGCAATTGGGTAATACACTAATTTATATTATTTTTGACAATTTATATTTTTAATTTATCAATATTATTTTTTTAAAAATATGTTCTACTCAAAATTAATTCTTTTTAATCATATTTTAAAATTTGTCTAAAAGCTAATATAAACATAAGGGGATTAAGCTTGATTAATTATGTTTAGCATTAAGTTTGGTTCACCCAAACTGACTTGAAATTTGAATTTAAAATAAGAAAATTATAATCGTAACAATAATTGTGTTTAGTAAAAAAATATTATTCAAATCAAAATAAGATATGATTTGATAAAATAATTAAATAAGAAATACATACATAAAATTTATAAAATACTTTACAATATTTGTTAATACTGTTGTTGTTGTTGTTATTATTACCTTAATAGCATTATTATGGTTAAACAAGTGGGGGGGTTATGAGTGGTGTAAATATCAGGTCTATTATGGTATTTACAAGTTATGGATAATAATTTTTATATTAATGATATTGATATGAAAAAAAGGACATATTAATGATTATATATTTATTATTTTTTAATTTAATTTTAATTTTTTTAAAAGAAAACAAAAAATGAGAAGCCAACCGATATAAAAGGGCAAAAGTAGCCGTTGAAGACGCCTGCCTCTCGCACATAAGCAAGCAGTTAAGCACATAAAAGGGTAGAAGTTGCCGTTGAAGAGCACCGCCTCTTAATATAAGAAACGCGCCCGACCGATTGGTTTAAACATTGAAACACCAACGTCTTTATCAAGAATCTCAGAGCAAGTGTGAGAAAGTCGAACGAACGAGAAAGCCGAGAAAATATTTTCTCCTCCAGGTTACAACCCTTTTTGTTAATGTTTTTCTTCTTATTCGTGCCTTATCTTTTTTTCCCTTTGAAACCGTTCTTAAATTGTGTGGTATGATTATAATTGGGGTTGAGGCTGAATGTTAGGGTTTTGTAGTTTCGAGAGAGAAAGGACGATGATAGCGAGGACTGAAATCTTGGCCGTATTTTCTAGAGAAGAAGAGACTGAAAGAGCGACTAGATCTAGATGATTTTATAACAAAGCTCTCTGTCCTCCCCATCCCCCCCTAATTCTCACGGGTAGATTATTGAAAGGATTTTCCTTGTCTTTGTTTGATGGGATCTATATTAACCCTTGAGGCCATTGATATGGGGGAAACTTGCACAAGTCGAAGCATAAAAAAGTCTTGTTTTTTGGTTGGAAGAAGTTCTACATATTTCCTTAAAGGCCTCTTTTGTTTCTTGAATTATTATAGACTTGTTTATCTTCACAAAAATTATTTCTTGGGGCAATTTTTTTTTTTCAGTTCCTAGAGCTATCTGATCCCTCATATCTGTTTATTTATCGAATTTTCTTCCAATTCCAGGAACTGAATTCAGAAATTGTTAGTTAAGTACAAATGGCTGCACGAACTGGTCGTTTGCGTCAAGATCCGAATCTTGGCATCCACATGGATGGTATTGTAATTACCAATTTAGTTTTTTGACCTATTACACAATTAAGTTGTTTTTTATTTGTAATCATTCTAAGACTAATTTTTCTAACACTTTCAGGAGCAACTATTTCTGCCAAGGAAAATTTTACAGGACAGAGGAAGAAGGCAGGGGCTGGTGGGAGAAAACCACTTGGTGATTTATCCAACTCAGAGAAGCTTTTTACTCAAGGAGGTGGAAGGAAAGCAATGGATGCATTAAACTCAGGCAAACAACTGAAATCTAAGGAGCTTTCTAATGTGGAAGAACTTGCTCCTGTCAAGATTAAAAACCTTGAGAGTAAAAGAACTGCTCCCAAAGCTTCAGAGAAGTTACCCACTGGTAACAGGAAAGCACTTTCTGACATTTCCAACTTTGGGAAGATAAAAAATAAAAGTAGCCAGAATCCAAGTGCCTTGACAGAGGAATATCTTAATGCAATTGCTGAAGAACAATGTCTGCACAATCATGAAGAGTGTATCAAATCACAAACCGAAGTCATGGATTTGGGCACTTTTTTAAAGATTGTTGGACTTGAAAGTGGTAATTGATGCTAATTCTTCCGAGAGCTCTTTTGTTTTTTAAGAGATTTTTTCTGAAACGTTTAGGTATAGTTTGAGATTCTCACATAGTAAAATTAGAGTGAGAATATATCTTATGGTGAGAAAGCTTCGCCTCCTAATGGTTTTTCTCAAAACTCACTTTGAGAATTTTATAGTTTTTGTTGTTTATTGTTTTTGTTTGGAGCTTGAGTTACTCATTTTTAGATATATGTATATTGAACAGATTCAGATGATAAGTTGGTTTTTTCTTCTGAGTTACTCAAGGTTAGCATGTAACTTCTTCGCCTGTTTCTGTAGTTTTACATTTTTTTTTGTTTTTCTAATTAAATAGTGCTCATTTTCCTTTATAGCCCAAGAGTGATCTGAGTTCACACTTGGAGTTGGAAGAGATTCCTGAGGAATGGCCTGAAGAGGAGTTATCAAGCAAAGAGCAGTCTTTAGCAACTCAGCATGCCTCTCCCGCACGCTGCAAGAGTCCAAAAATCTCGAGTTGCTATAAGCTGTGGGAGGACTTTGATGTCAATTTCAAGTTGATAGAGACACCAAAGCCATCTAAGTTTTAATTTTTCTTGCAATCATGTAAAAATTGCTTGCTGTCTCTTCTGTGCCACTGATGTGATGGCAATTATTTGTCTATTTTCGAATATGACCTTAGTTTCCTTTCTCCCAAACATTTACTATGAATTTTATTCATGTTTCAATAACATCTTTTGGGATGTCTTTCTCCCAGAGGGGTTGTTCTTATGGCAATCTTCTGACAGGTTTGAAAGAGAAATACTACTCTGATTTTACCAGTCGTAATTGAAAGTTATTGGAAAAAAATATTTCTAGGAGTTTTATACCCGTATAAGGATCAGGTAGAACCTAGTATGGTTTCTGGAACCCAATTGGACATACAAAAGAAAAAGTTAACTTCAGTGATAGGCAACTTGTAATTAATACTTCTCTATCATTAATATAAGAACTAATTGGGAGTTAACAACAAAAAAAGTTTACTCACTTTTTTTGGACATGAACGTATTCATCAGTTTCATCCAGTATGTCTCCCTTGTAAACAGAAAAAGCAAGAAATTAGCATGTTAACACTAGCCTTTAGCGGAAAAGCTGGAGTTGCTCCATAACATCTTCCATGAATATAACAGGAAAAACTAACCTGTAATAGTTCCTCCATAACATCTTCCATGGTGATGATGCCAATTGCTTCCTTCATCCAAGACAGTTGAAAGAGACTCTATTTCTTTTCGTGAAATATATTTACTCTCATGTTCCCATGATTGCATCAACTGCTTATGCATTTTATTGTCTTGTTCCATCACACTGTTAAGTGTTGCACTATGATATTTAGTGTCCCTATAAGATCAAGTGGATTCATAGATGGAAGCACCGTGATTCTCTTCCACTTTAAAGGAAGGGCTATATTCTGAATACAGAATCAAGAAAAACAAAACATAAAATAGTCTCATTTATGAAGCTACCTTCAACATGATCCAATTTGAGCTATGCAGGACTGGCCTAAGACCGGTACAATCTCAAAGACGACATAATAGCTTTGATAAAATACTAATCTAAAAGTTATATGATGTTGTTACCTTCATTTATCTGCACTTCATTTGATAGTTTATCTGTAATTATGTTCAGAAAAGTGCGCGTGCTAGCATTCTGAGCTGTGGTGTTCTCTCTTTTCTTCTTTTCCTTCAACACAACGGCCATATGGCTGTGACTCTTCTTGAATTGACTCAGCATTTCATAAATTGGCCAGTTTTCATAAACCCTTGTACAAAATTATACTGAAGTTAGTAACAACACAGCTTGAGAAATAAGAATAGTGATGATGATTAACTGGTGCAGGTATGAAAACCACCAGCAGAAATTCTCATACCTAGGAATTTTCCTGATTATCAAATTCTTGATTGGGGTCTCATCCTCTGGGCGGCAGAAGACCAGATCCTTAACCTATAAAAGAAGAACGGCAGAACATGAATCTCAAAGACTAAAATATTTGAATACTAAGCTCTTCAAATTATACATCCAATAGTTATAGCAGAAACCATATTGCACTTCATTCCATTAAAAGGTACATACATCGATAAAATATGAGGCCAATAATGTTTCTAGGACTTCCAGAGTATATAGGTATTCGACTGTGACCTTTGCAACTTATTACAGTCATTCTATGCCTAGAGATAAAGTTGAACTACATCGATAAAAAGAAGACAGGAGAGAAAAGGAGAAAATAATACACACACACACACACACATATATATGTATCAGTTATGACATATTACATATCAAGTTTGGAGTTGATGTCAAGGGAAAAAACTTCAGATAGGGGTGTCATTGCGTCTTTTGCTGTCTTCCCAGTCAAATCCATTGCACCTGAGATTATAAAAGTTTCATGATGAGACAGTTCTCCTCCTTTCCCTGCCTGCATATTAACATTTTAGCCACATGCAGATTCAATGGCTTGTAAACTTCATGGATTTTAGTTCAGAGAAAACCTTATTTGAATGTAAGTCCACAAATGTTTTAGCCTGATCTTCTTAATAGAATTGTTCTTTCCCAAGAGTCCAATCCAGAATCTGCATGCCATAACGGGAAGATCTTTAGGAAATGAACTGAATCTGATAAGAAATTCTCTGACTGACCTGCTTCATAAAGTATAAACGTGTCATACAGATAGTTTGAGGTTATGCTTCAGTTTGCTTGCTTGTTTGGGAGTCTCATGTTTTCTCCAAGCTTACCCTCTAAATATACAATTTAAAGGTTTTCAGTTTGTTTCTTACCTGACTAGCAGGATAGGATATGGGGAAGAAGATGAGAAAAAGGAGTGAACAAAGGGAGCCATCTTTGCTCCTAAAGTTAGTCCATAACGGGCAGCCACAGGTTGTGGAACAATCTAACAACAGAAATTATGGTAAAAAAGTTAAATATTTGAACTTATGATGAAGTCAAGTCAGGTTAAAAAGAATATAAATGAATATATATATATATATATATATATATATATATAAACACATAATATTACCTCCACCATGACAGTGACGAGAGGAGCTGAAGCCATAACAACTGAAAGGAAGTATTCTCCAGAGCAACTGGCATTGCCTTACATTACAACATCAAATTAATGTCAATCTCTTCAAAGAGGGTGTTTGGATTAGCTTTTTTGGAAGTGATTTTAGGTAAATATGTGAAAGGAGTTTAACGCAAAAGTATTTTAGAAATCATTGTTTGGAGGTTCCCCGAAGACGCCCTAACGTCAAGGGTAACTCCAACCAACAAATATCATGATCACGTTTTAGGCTTTCAAATTATAATACAGAGTCATCAGTACCTTTTAAAGGGAAAAGAATGATGTGGAGGATGTTATATATTTATATATAGGTGTATATTATCATACCTCTAGCAAGTGATTTTCCAATAAGGAGAGTACATAGGACGAAGTGATCATTCTTTACAATTGGTAAAATCCTTGCTCCAAATGGAAACCAAAACGCAAAATGAATGATGATGATAATAAGCAATTGAAGATTGCAGAAGGTGGTGAGGTCGTCGTTTTCATAAGAAACCTGCATTTTTTCTGTCGTTTTGATGACCAGATTTAATAAGGACCTCAAGATCAACCTGGGTGAAGGACAATAGCCCCAGAGCCAAACCTGAAGCAATGGCTGCCAGTAACGCCAGCCCCAGATAGGCCACAAGAAGAAACCAGAAGGTCTTTTCACAACAGGGGAATTCTATTTCTTTCACTCTAGCACTTTATAGCTAAACGACCTAACAGTTCATCAGAAGAAGAAGAAGAAGAAGAGAGAATAGTATGTATGTGTATATTTACCCATATTCACATATTGCACGTGGCTTTTCGAGAGAAATGGTCGCTGCTGGTTCTGTGAAAAAGACGTAGATAAAGACAAAGCCAATGCTGAAAACAAAAACTAGAACTAATGCAATGTGATTAAAGTGGTGGCGGAGAAATCAAATTTAGTGATGAAGTGTTTAATGAATAGATGACAGTTAATTAGCTTTGAAATGTTAGGACGGCCTCATTAAAGGAATGGCTATCTTAACAAGAAACTAACTTTGTAGCTGACAGTCAATTAGCTCCATGTCCATTGTTCAATCCAGAGTTGGACTCTTGCCAATAATCCAAAAATGCAAATCATAAATTTGTCAACATATAATATTATAACAAAAACCTCATCATCTTCTATAATTTATTATACAAATAGAATTTCATACTTAATTTATTATTTAATACTGACCAAGTCTTCTTTTTGGTTTACTACAATCCTATTAGTTAGTTATAGTCTAAAGAGAAACATAACTAATTAATCCTCAAAAAAATTATTACTCCTCATATTTTTATAGGAGTTAATTAATTTTTTAGATATATTGAGAAAGTCAAATAAATTAATTAATTATTATCAATATAAAAATTAGTTAACTAATTTAGATAAATTAAAAAGTATATTATATAAATTTATTTTGAGGGATTAAGTTTGGTCATACTTAATTGATTTATGTGGATTCTTTATTTCATTAAAAAAATTAATTAAATTTTATATTAAAGACTGGAGGATTATCTAATTATATTAAAATTTTATATTAACATATCTTATAATGTTCTAATAGTTTTATTTATATTATATATGGGTGACTAAAATTTAATTCAGCTTGTGAGCGTTTTTAATATTTTGTATTTTATATTGATTTCAAAGATCTTTTTTTTTCCTTCAATTATATTTGGGTTATGAAACTCAAGAAATGAATTTGTTCAGGAATAATAAATAGTATAGAAATTTTATATTCGAAATTAACATTATTTGATTATTCTTAATTTATTTTTTTTATTTTAAATAATTATCGAATAAATAAATCCACATCCAATAATTTATTAATTCAATCAAACTAAAGCAGATATTATATGACTTGCGCAGGGAAATCAAGCAAGACATATTAGTTATATAATTAGAAAGTATTTAAAAAAAATCCAAATATAAAATATTATTAAATCACATCTTTATTACAAGTATATTTGTTAAAATTTCTCAATTACATGATGATTGGTGCAATTGAATTATGCCATGATTAATTCAATCAACATTTAAAATCATTTTATATGAATCAATATTAATGTCATTTCCATATTAGACGAAATAATTGTTCATTAGGTGGAGCCAAAAAATGTTTCACTAATAGTATTTAGAATTACTTAAAAAATGCATATTACTCTGAATCTTAGGGTTGTATTTAGTTTTAGTAGAAGACCGATGTGGAACTTATCTAAATTTTTTTATAACAAAAAAATTGCATGTCACAGTTACATGAACATATTTGGTTTTAAATTTATTTAATGCATTTATTTTTGAAGTGATCTAATTAATTATATTTAATTGAAATGATTCTTATTTATGAAAATACAACTAATTTATTAAATATTTTTAATTATAATTTTGTTATCAGGTCCTGATAACAAATTAATTCCTTTACCTGGTTAAGAAAGTATTATTCTTTAATGTTTATATTAGCAGTTATTCTTATATTGATTGACTTGATCACAATATTATTGCATGCACCTCATTTATTGTGAATCATATGGAATTTTTTCTAATTCGGTAAAAGTAATTTTTTTGGAGTCCTTTTCTCATGTCTGAATTCCTACACGATTTTAAAAAATATTCAAACCACATCAAATTATAAATACATGATCAAATAATTCCGACCGAGCATGATCAAATATCCAACATCCTACCACTACTGTATTTAAATCCAACATCTTTCATCCCTAGGAAATTAACTTCCATATCAAACATGGAGACAAATAGCACTAGAATTAAGGCTCACGATCATCATGGAAATGATGAGCAATAATCAGATTTGATATATTTTCTGGATTGATGGAGTTTCCATGCATGATTCTGCAAACAGCTTCATTTCTCGCCTATAAATTATGTGTCCATTGAGACCTTCCTCATCACAAAAACAAAGCTTCTCTAACTGTATTATTAACAGTCATGCAATCATCAACTATTATGAAGATTCTTCTTCTTAATATGCTTCTAGCTTTTTCTGTGCATGCGAATACTGCTCTTCCTCCTTCGCCGTCTCCTTCTCATTCTCCATCACCATCTCCTTTCACTCATGATTCTCCACCGCCACCACCACTTCCGGTGCAAGAAGTTCCCTCACCGTCTCCGACCTCACTGCCACCTCCACCACCCGCCGTTGATTCTCCTGCACCATCTCCTTTGACTGATGATTCTCCACCACCACCACTTCCGGTTCCTGAAGTTTCTCCACCGCCTCCGACAACACTGCCACCGCCAGCAGCTCCTCTTCTTCCCCAACCACCTCCTCTTCCTCAGTTTCCTCCTCCAGAAGTTGATCCCATTGCTCCCCCTCCCATGTCCTGCAAGGAACAATGTTTTCTGCAATGTGCTGATAAAAAAGGATTACGCCGATGGTTCTGCATTGGAAAATGCTTGGCCGTATGCAAGATAATTTCGCCGTCCGATCATGCTGGCTATCAGTGTACTCGAGACTGTGTTATGAACAACATAAAACATCATCAACTAGGCAAGAACATTAATTAGAACTATTCATTGTTTGATTCATTTGTTGTTTTGATATTTTCGTCATGTTCAAGTTCTGATAATGAGGATTTGTGTTTTCGCAGATATGAAGAGTACAGACGGCTTGGTCAACACTTGTTACAGTAACTGCACGAAGAATGCCTAAAAGCGCTTCGCATTACAATTGAAAGAGGCTTCCTAGATTTAATTAGTATTTAAAACCTTATTAGCATATCTAGGTGTGGCTACTGCCTTGTATATGTATTAGTCATTCCAAAATAGAAAATAATTAAGAGCCTTTAATTTGAACCATATATTATTTCTCTTATATATCTCTCCATTTTGCTTCCTGTTTCTTACTTCAAGTGGGTTTGCATTCTAACCCTAACACAAGAGACAAGAAAAGAATTGAAGATTTTCAACTATTTCACATTCCAAATTAAAATCGTCCAATTTCTCCCGCCTTAATTTGATAATTTTAATTTAATTGAATGAGAAAATTTTCCTTAGAGAGGAAAATTACCTTATAACGATCTCTTTCCCTTTTGTCCCTTTAATTATATTTGACGTTTTGAAGATAAGGCAGAAGAAATTAAAAAAAAACAAAGTTTCAGTCAAATTTTAATTAGTCATACTATTGATTCAATTGTTCTATTTACATAATTCTTTTTGAATGTTTTCTAGTGTCAATATTTGCTACAGTATCTGCAAATTAAAAGGGTACAATTCGTAGGTAGTTGGCTTGCAAATATTTTTGGCATTATTAATAATTTTTAGTAATTATTCAAGTGTAAGAGAAAGCTTATGAATAAGGATATATAGTATTATAGTATTAGTATTGATCTCTCTCGGTCGATCTCCTCATTATTACAATGAAGCGAAAGGATTTAATTTGCAACGGAAATGGCTCTTATTATACACAATGTCATTCCTTTAGCCATTAGCATCAACCAAAATCAATATATATATTTCTCAAACTCTGCATAACTAATATATCAGAAAATATGTCTATTTTAAGTATAAATTAAAACATGCAGTAAAAAGCACAAGTTCTTGGATTAAGGCTTGATGTTTGCAGAATGACTCATCAGTATCATTTACATTTCTTAATTGATAGAGTTTCCATATACATGATTCTCCAAACTAACTTCACTTGTCCCCTGTGAGTTATATCTGTTATGACCGTCTTCCCCATCACCAAAGCTTCTGGGAGAATAATAATATTAGAGATTGAGACACTGAGAAAGCTA
Organism: Leucaena leucocephala; assembly: GCA_037074615.1. NCBI lineage: Eukaryota > Viridiplantae > Streptophyta > Magnoliopsida > Fabales > Fabaceae > Leucaena > Leucaena leucocephala. The sequence goes on from CM073562.1 coordinate 17,231,046, forward strand.
GAGAGATAGGAGAGCCATGGAAGCAACTATTGTGATGAAGATTCTTGTTCTTAATATGCTTCTTGCAGTAGTAGCTGTTCATGTACATACTAATGAAACTCCTTATTTCCTTCTCCCTCCCAAGTTTACTCCACCTTCTCTGCAATGCAGAGATGAATGCCTAATGAAATGTGCTGATAAGAGAGGTTTGGTTCGATTGGTCTGCATGGGAAACTGCATCGTCAAGTGCAGGATAGTTCCAGCTATCACTGTACTCGAGACTGTGTTATGAAGTATGAACTACATCCATCTTCTGTCAAGTAAGAATGATATTCAACCCTGATATATTATTATTATTATTATTATTATTATTTGATTGATTTATTTTGTTCTTGTTATATTTTCTTGATGTTTTGAAGTTCTGACGAGAGGATGTTCGTGTTTTTGGCAGATATTAAGAGTATTGATGGCCTGGTCGACGGTTTTTACAGTAACTGTACTAGGCACATCCGAAAGTGGTTTCACATCAAAACGAGAAGGATATTAATTAGCTTTAGTGTTTAAAAGTCGCATAACCAAGTGTAGCTTCAAGCTTGTAAATCCTATTATACCTTAGGTCATTCAAATAAATAAATAAGATTATTTGCAACATTTTCCTTTCTGATGAGTTCAAATGAGTACCCTGTTTTTCTCATCACCCGGGAGCCACTCACGTATGAAATAATGTTCTTGTGATGCTTTGTGTAAAATGAACATGTTCTTGGAGCAGTTATCGTATTAAATTTTAAGGATCTTGTAAAATAGGATGCCAGAATCATGTGAATATAAAAGAATGTAAAATATTATACGAACAAGTCAATAATGGAGCCATACGCACTGATGAAAAGGCATTACTTTTACATTAACATTGAATGGGGTTGGTTCAAGTGATAAGTGACTCAGTATGGCTTAAGCGAGATCTCAAGTTCGAGCCTTCGCGTATGTAAAAAATTTCCGTTAGGAGACTCACCCACCATAACCAAATGCACGACACGGGTCGGATTCAGATATACTCGGGATAAAGTTCCACTAAATCGGGTGGGCAACAAAAATAAATATTAAATGCAATAAAAATTACAAAATGGGATAGCGTCTGCATCATTGCTTCTTTTCCCTTTCTTTTTTACCTGCTATACGTACAATCAGTTGGCCAAATGCGTCCGAGAATCCACAAGAATTCACCTGGAATATATAAAAGGTTTTAACTTTCGTTTTGATGTGTTTGCTTCAGTTTTTGCTGCTTTTGCTGACTTCTGGGAAAGAGTAAATCATTGAGTTGTCTCTCAGCACTGTACTCGGAATTGGCCTGCAAAGATGGTAGTTAGTTAGTATCTGTAAAATTAACACAGGAGAATGTGAATATGTTAAATATGTGCAAGGTCAACATCCCAAGAAGAATTCCCCAGTTGCACCCTCTTAGCATCACAACTATCTTTTGAACCCTCGCAACAAGAAGACGGACCAGTAACTCATTACAGTGTAGAGAGATGAGAACCGAAACTGATTCCATACAGTGTAGACATTTGAAAACATTATAAGTTGTTCAGTGGGCTCAAAAGATTACTTTTAATTGACTTAAGCCATCGTCCGACTTCACTCTGTTGAATTGGAGGGATAATGCATTGAATAACTATATAAAATGGAGATACAATGCGTATAATAGAAAACATCTGATGTACCCTTTTCTTAAATGCAAATCTCAGTGTTTGAACTTGAGTTCCTGAGCAAACCCGTATGTCAAATCCAAGGGAGTCCACACAGATAAGTTGTGCTTCCTGAACTTCAACCAAGAGAAATCATCGACAGCGAAAACACATGATATATGTGCATATGATAAGCAAAAATGCTTTAAATGCAAACGGATGACAAGGGAGCTAATAAATTGCATAAATGGTTTAGTAGTTCAAAATATACAAGAGATTGCATATTTCTTTCTAGCTGAATAGATAGCTTAAAGTATCAGTGAAAAGCATTTATTGCAATCATGTATGGCATGAGAGAAGTCATGGGGAATTATTCCAAGAGTTAGGTACTACCTCCACTTGTATGCCCTTACATCTCGAACAGAGAGACTTCAAGGCTTGCGTCGTCTTTTCACCATCAGCTTTCAGACGAGACATGATCTTAGAAGCTGAGTGAGCAATCGCATCAGGTTGAGCTTTCATGTAGTCTTCTACTTCAAGGTCAGTCTATAGAGAATTGGAATAAGCAACTTTGTTTTTTAAGCAAAACTGTAGAGAAAACAGTCGTCCGATTACCAATTTTAACCCAAACTTAATGAGTAACGTCTCATTTTATACCCTAGGGAAGCAGATAGGATCTTCATTGTTGACTTGTTAAATAACACATGATTAAATTCATCTGTATTATATAGCAACTAAACAATAGATCTGAACAACTTATAGAAGTCCAAAAAATTAACAAGTGAAACACAAGCATTGGTGACCATAAACAAAGTGCCTAATCTGATGTATGTCCAACTTCTTAGTACTTGTCTATAAGCAATTGGCAATCAGAAATCAAATGCAAACTGATACAAGTCCACAAACATACCGGATGTCCTTGGGCTGAAAAAAGCTGAATCTTGACCATTTCCAGTTTGAAAAATGAAGTTACATTGGCATGAATACTATTATCATTATTCTCCCCCTGTGATGCATTTTCTCTGGATGACAGTGGATTATGCACTTGACCATTAATTGCACCAAGATTTTCTCCACTATTTCCTTTGGGTTCATTCATGTCAGTATTACTGGACAGATTGGTAGATAAATGCTTCTGTATGACAGATTGTTCTTCAATAAAGGCAGGTCTTAACAGACCTTGGATGGCTAGGCAAGCAGGAGGCTGTTCCATCCAATCAATTGGATCACCAGAAGCAATCTAAATGATAAAAAAAATATACAGTTATATTTAATTGACTATCAAAAGTACATGTATAATAGCAACAGATACGTTTCTAAAGACCACAACCCAAGCTCCTTAATATAGTAAATGCTATCTTTAAAATTTACCTCCGCCAACTTTTTGGCAAAATACATGGGATCAGAATAAGTATGCGTAGACTCCAATTTTGCCCAGCCTTCAAGTGTTTCATCAGCATCATCTTGATCGTCCTCATCTGAAAGAACTGCAACCCATTCCTGCAAACAAGAACCGACGATGTTTATAGTTATACTTGCGTTAAGAAATGCTTCTATAGGTCAGAAGCACATTTGAAAAATAAAACCGACCGAATCATAATCATCATTCCCATCTTCATCTTCATCCGCTTCATCATTGTCCTCTATATCACTACCATCTTGATCACCAAATTCTTCAATCCCAAAGTCAATTTCTGAAGGACCTGATAAGTCCATCTCATCGATCATTTCCGTGGTATCCACACCAACAATGACTTGCTGTAACTTACAGAACAGTGTAGGCATGATTACAAAACTGTAACGTGGTAAAGATTAAAGAGACAAATTAAAGATTGAGCCATGAGGTTGAATGGAAGAAAGAAAGGAAAAGTGAGTGATTAATATAATCTCCCAAGCATTTGAATATACTTAAGGAATAATGTAAGACAGGGCACGGTCATTTTTGTTACATGCTATAAAAAGACAAACAACAAGCCATATAATGAGAAGACAAAAGGATTGTTAAACTTGAAGCCCAAATGATTGCATTTTTGTGTTTTGCTGATTATGATAGACTATAGCATCCAAGATCTTGACCATGTATAATTTATGGTTCATAAAATGATTTTCATATAATAACTAGGCCATTACATCTCGTAACTGTGACCTTTCTTTTGTAAGAGATGTCGCATTGTTAAAGTGCCAGAATTTATAATGACTTCAAACGAAGAAACCTATTCCTCTGTTTACTATTGTTCTTTTAAAATCTAGGTAATAACTTGTCCAAAACAAAATGGCTAGGGAAGAATTGAACCTCACAAAAGTCTAGCTGACCTTCTTCTCACTACTGGAGGCCAAACACAAACTTTCCACCTTTGATATCCAACCAGGCAATCAACAATAATTCAAATAAGCACAGTAACAACTAACAAAGCTAAAGTTCCACTCAGTAAGAGAAAAAGATAAAGAGGCATGCGCACCCCAAAAAAACTGAGTTACAAACAGATCAGACTGAGAGGGCTTTAGGTATGCTTTACATGAAAATTTAAGTAATAAATTAAATGCTAAGGCATTTTCTAGAAATTTAAAAAAAAAACAGAAAAAGAAATAAATCGTCCATACCACAAAGTTATTTTCTGAAGTTAGGGATTGGAAAATGTATTCACCACTCTTCACTTGAAAGTATATATCTGCAATGCACAGCATTTAATGGGTGGTTGAACCATCTGAACAGAAGAAAATTTACAAGTATGCATAAATGACAAACACCTTGCCTCCACTTACTTCCATGCTCATCAGTCAAATAGGGCATATCTGGCCAAATAATATTTTCATGAGCTTCATTGTTGATCAAGCTTGAGAACAGTAGTGTTGCCTTACTGTTAACCTAAAAGTGGCCAATCAAATCATTATCTGCTTTGCATTATGAGTTATATCATAAGCATGATAATGATAAGGCTAAAGAAAAATTTCCACAATCTTGGTCTTGATTCAAATTTCATAGAAAGAAATTATCTTTGAATCTATGTCTACAATCATCATAATTAATGCTTCTAGTGCACATACTATATGAAAGGAATAGAGTCTTAACTCCTAACCATCATTATGTGCAAATAGATAGATCGTTCTTTCTCTCAGCATGTAAACTAAATAATCTATACAAGTCGGTGTACCAAAATCCATTTTCTATCTTTTTTTTCCAAATTACTTCATCTATAGGCAAAGCTAATAAATTTAGCGCCTTGAAAACTTTTCTGGCTTCAATTTATTCTAGTAGTTTACATCACTTACTAAGTTCAATCCTGTATGCCATCATGTACCAAAGTGGGAGAAAATACCTCAATAATTGTCCTACTTGTTTCTGCTGTAGTAAGTCTGGCATCTCCACCATTCTCTAATGCTGGACTAGCATATTCCTCAAATGGATGATAAGACGCCTTTCCATTTGGCTCCACAGAACCCTCAGCTGATGCTTGAATTCTATTCTTTACAAATTTGTTCCGTCTTGTGAAGAGAGTCCCAGTGGATTTTTTACTTCTACCCCTGCGTATTTATAGTATCCATTATAATTTCCCTCCAATAAAATTTTGTGCTGTTATAAATGACAGGTACGCAAATTTTTAATCAGAACGTTATGGGGTAAAGATAAGACAGTTCAAAATCTTACGTTTTAGGAAATCATAATCATCGCCACGTTTTCAAGAAGCTTTAACAAAAACCATGAAAAGGTAGGGATGTGGCATTCTGCGTGGCTGAAGACATGGTCCAATTAGTTCAACAAGTCAGTCTAATCAACAAAGTTTGTCCACCAAGCTCATTGGTCTCTTCCGTGATAAGTTTCTAAAGGAAATTTCTTTCCTGGGATTGTTTAGTATGAGTTCTCATCTGTTATGTTTGATCCTTATTTTATCGAAAAACTTGAAATAAGCTAAGATGGCACTATTTCAGCCCTTATTCATTAAAGTTTCAATCTTTCAAGACTAAATTTTCAATTTCACATGGGCACATACTCAGGAGGATAGTAAGTCACAGAGAGTGAGGTCTGAGTACCATGGCGCGTCAAGAATGCAGGCACGAACAACACCGGAGGAAGCCGCATTGACTGACCCATTCACGTCATCTGTGCTCCACATTGAACGGTTATCTACAAAAGAGGAATATGTCAGAATACATTTATCACTTCTCCATTTTTGACACCCAAGAGAATGCTCAATGCAGGATAGACTAGAGTTGAGAGTTATGAAGACTGAGGACTATAACATTGCAAAAAGCTAACTTCCTGATCTTGCCGTTTCAAGCATGGTAGCTTTCAGAGCCTAAGCAGCAATCATCGAAGCAATGAAAGCATTTGGAAAAATACAAATGAGCAAAGAAAAGGGTTCAGAGATAACGAGAGAGAGAGTACGAGGTACGCCGGGGGCGGAGAATCGGGCGGCCATGGTTGGTTCAATTATCATCATCGTCAGGAGTTCAAGATGAAAAGAATATGATATTATCCAGAAGCATTTTTTTTCAGTCCCCAGGAAGAGTGCTCGATCTGTACAGCGCCCCAACACTCCATCTGGACGCCTTTCCTAATCTGATTGGTCGCATCAATGCCGAATATCATCTTTATTAACTTTATATCCAAAACGCACTTGTCCCTCCAAAACAAAATATATTGAAATCCGACCACACAATACCAAGGGCCAGATATGGGCATACCAAAACTATTTAAAGAAATATGTATTGAAAATAAAATATTACAAATCACTAAAATCATCGTATATAAAGAATAATAAATTAAAACAATGTCAGAACGTAGGTAGTAATCTAGACAATAAAAGTACAGAAACATAAAGAATAAAAATTTTGAAGTGCAAAAAAAGTAAATACAATTAATAAAAGTGTAAGAATGTCAAAGATTAATGAAAAGTTATATACAAAGAAGAAGTAGAAAGAGCCCTTCCTAGTTCCTACAAGATCATAGACTCTCTATCTCCACAAAAAAATGCTTGCTCATAAAAAAAAAGACTTTGCATTAAATCATATAAAAGTTGAAAACAAATCCAACGACAAGGGTGTATTTGATATATATATATATATATATATATATATATAACTAAAGAAAAACCAACTACTAGACAAATAAAAACACAAAAATAACAGTTTGGAGTTTGTTTAAACAATAAAAATAAGTTAGAATGACATCATGTAGATGTAGTAAACGATTTCAAATCATTCTTCATATATATTCTAACACGGGATGCACAGTCCAGGGATCCAATGTCTCTAACATCCAACAGCAACCAAAAAAAAAAAAAAAAGAACAAAATGATATACAATAACAACAAAAAGTATAGTGGTCGGACAAAAGTTCATTAACAAAACTCAATTCACATCATAGTACATAACTCGCTATCTCAGATATACAAGTCGTTGCTTTCTCACAGTAACCAATAAGAAAAGCCAAAAACGATACAAGTCGTTGCTTTCTCACAGTAACCAATAAGAAAAGCCAAAAACAATAAAAGAAACGAGAAGTACAAGCTTGGTTACGGCTCCTCTGAATGAAGTGGTCTGGGTATTTCATTCTTCATTCTGAAGTCATATTCAGAGTCTGAATCCTCCAAAAATATCAATGTCCCTTTCACGGAAGACACAAACTTGCCTATAAATACTTGGCCTGCTTGTTTTCTCACATTCTCATCTGTATACACAATTAATATTAACGATGGTAGATACGAGGTTTGGTGTTGCATGCCTTGTGCTTTTGCTGCATTTTTGCGGGGAACTTGCAGTTGGCAACACTGCTGTGAAGTGCAGAGAGAAGGAAAGAGTCTCACTTGTTTCTCTCAAACGTGGCTTTGTAGATTCCAATGGCTGCCTTTCTTCTTGGGGAACTGCAGAGAACCAACCTGATTGTTGCACTTGGGATCATGTTTCATGTGACAATCGAACTGGCCATGTTGTTGGACTCGATCTTCTTGGCCTCGATTTGAAAGGTAGAATCTCTCCATCATTGGCTAAATTGCATCATTTGACTCATTTGGAACTTGCTCGCAATAATTTCACTCCAACCCAATTCCCAACCTCCATTCTTTCTTTAAAGAGATTGCAAATATCTCTATCTCTCACGCAAATTTGAAAGGAAACATACCTCCCCAATTGGGATATTTGACCCACTTGCAAACACTATACCTGGACGGAAACCAGCTTGAAGGTGGCATACCAAAACCCTTGGCTTTATGCATTTTAACTCTTTTAAATCTAAGGAACAATTCTTTGATTGGCCTATTAGATGACTTTGTTGCATCATTCAGCCATTGTGCCAACATATCACTACAAACCTTAGATTTATCTCATAATCGATTTACAGGATCAGTACCAGATTTTTCATACTTTCCATTTTTTGAAACTTTATATCGCAGCAACAATCAACTCAATGGGACTCTAAATGATAGCATTGGTTTGTTGTCGAAGCTAAAGGTGTTAGCCATTGCTGATAATTTCTTCCTAGCTGGTGTCATATCTGAAACTCATTTCTCAAGACTCTCTCGGCTAGAACACTTGGACTTGTCTTCTAATGATTTAGCATTTAATATCAGTCCAGATTAGAATCCCCCTTTTCAGTTAGACTACATTGGTTTAGATCAGTAAGTTGGGCCCTGGCTTTCCAACATGGCTTCGAACCCAAAAGTCATGTTCTCACTTAGATATTTCAAATGCTGAAATTTCTGATACAATGCCAAGCTGGTTTTGGGATTTTACATTTCAACACATAAACCTCACACACAACATAATTAGTGGGGAAATGCAAAATTTTCAAGTCCAAAATCCTCTCTATACCATCCATAAAATGGATTTTAACTTGAATTTGTTTGAGGTCTGATTCCATTAAAATTATCACATAAAGTACTAATGTTATTGGATCTATCGAACAATAAATTTACTGATGCTAGTACTTTATTATGTCCCAACGAGATCGTGAATTTAAATATTTTAGATCTTTCCAACAATCAATTATCGGGAGTGCTTCCCGATTGTTGGGAATATTTTGAACGAGTGGCATTTCTTAATGTTGCAAACAATAGCCTCTTTGGAAGAATTCCAACATCAATGGGTTCCTTAAAAGATATACAATCCTGACATTTAGGATTTAATCAATTTTCTGGTCAAGTGCCTATGTCATTGAATAAATGCACGGAGCTGGTGCTTTTTGATGTTGTCGGAAATCATTTTTCGGGAATAATACCGAGTTGGATGGGAGTTTTGAGGTCCAACATGTTCTCTGGGAGTTTGCCACCTAACATTTGTAATCTCTCTCAAGTTCAAATCCTTGACCTTTCTCTGAATAAAATCTCTGGAAGTTTGCCAAAATGCCTCCACCATCTTTCTGCTTTGGCGAATCAAACAAATTCTGTTGCAAAAATAAGTTATAATTCTTACCCACAATTGGGTCCGTTTCAAATGTTTGACTCTATAGAAGATATTGCGTCACTGGCATGGAAAGGTAAGGAATCCAAATACCAAAGTATATTGGGATTACTCAAAAGTATTGATCTCTCCAGCAACATGTTAATGGGAGATATTCCCAGCGAACTGATGGATCTTGTTGGATTGGTTTCCTTAAACATTTCAAGAAATATGCTTTGCGGACAAATCGCTCCCACCATTTGTCAAGGAACAAGTTGTGTGGACACATTCCTTCAGAACTTTCACAAGGGGATCGTCTTGGTGTGATGGATTTATCATACAACAATGTCAGGAGAAATTCCACATGGCACTCAACTTCAAAGCTTTGATCCCTCATCTTATGCTGGAAATGCTCATCTATGTGGTGCTCCCCTTCCAAAACGCCTCACTAGGCCAACACAAGATCATCCAGATGATGAAAATTCAGAAGATGATCAAATTTTCAGTTTGTCACTCGGATTTAGCACAGGATTTTGGGGAATTTGCAGCTTAATATTTCTCAACAAATCCTTCAGATATGCCTATTTTAGGCTGGTGAGTGACATATATGACAAAATGTACGTGGTCGTTGCTATAAATGTGGCCAAAGGGATCAGTTTCAACTTGAAGGTACTTATAATAAACGGGCTTCTTTTCTTAGGCATTTGATATTTGGTTCTCTCATGAATTATATAGAAAAATCCACTAATTCCCACGTATATATGTATCACAAAAATTTCCAAAATTTGCAAAATAATTTAGAGATATATTCACAAAAATTGAAAATAGTGCGTCTCGCTTTTTAAATATATTTAACATTTGGTTAGGACAATTTACTAATTTAGAACTCCAACAAAAGAAGTTAAAGAAAATATTTTATAAAATCCAGGGAAAGGGGAGCTGGCCAACGTAACAAGGGAAAAATGCTACTGACCCAGAAATCCTACCCCCGACCCAATTTGCTATTGCCATTCCGATCGAACCGTCTTCGAACATGAGAGAGCAAATGACGACACGGGGCGAAACAGATGACACACCGATCGAGGGCGTCCCAAATTGGACTCTGAAAAATGTTTCTGCGCGCGATCGCATGGCCATTGATGGCCAAAGTGAAGCAGACGACGGGGATCGTGGGGCTGGATGTGGTGCCGAACGCGCGAGAGGTGCTGATCGGCCTCTACACCAAAACCTTGAAGGAGATCCAGGCCGTCCCTGAGGATGAAGGCTACCGTAAGGCCGTAGAGAGCTTCACAAGGCAGAGGCTCAACGTTTTCCAGGAAGAGGAGGATTGGGAAGTGATCGAGATGCGCCTTGGCTGTGGCCAGGTCGAGGAGCTCATCGAAGAGGCCCAGGATGAGCTCACACTCATTGGCAAAATGATCGGTATTGAATGTTGATATATCTCTTTTCTTTCTGCTATTGGGATTGATGATAATGATCGGCATTGATGGATGCTGTCAAGAAAACTATTTTTGGTGGTGAACGTATTTTTGAATGTTGATATATCTCCTCACTTTCTCCGTAAGTCTCAATGTGAAGTTTGATGAATTTTTCTTCCCAAGATTTTGCTCTACTTCTTAGTTATACTCTAGTTGAAGAAGAGGATGTGATATATAGACGACTGGTGAAAAGAAAAGAGAAAAAATTTCCCTGACAAGTGGAGTTTGCCTTTTGATAAAACTTGTGATGTTCTAGTTCTCTAGGCTTTTTTCTTTTGTTCTTGCTAATTCCTAATAATTCAAACTCAGATGGCAGTAGATGAAAATTGCAGAAAATACTGAAGACTCACCTGGCAAATGAAGAGCAGCAACCTCCCAGCTGTTACATTAGCTGCCTTAGCCTTTTCATTCCCTTCCCTGTTTCACATCTCAGCCCTCTCCAAGGCTTTCCCCTCTCCTAATTAATTCGCCCATGCAGAAACTCCCTTTAACCTTCGTCAGCCAACACCTGTAACTACAAGATATGGCCTAACATAATCATGCGTAAAGATGATTTACTAGACAATTTGGTAGCCATCATTTATCCAAGAATGATATCTTTCATCATGCAAATAAAATCATTCTGGCTCTGGCCATTATATGTCTTGCATTGTTAAAGATCTTTACTTTGACGAATAGTTACGATTTCAGCTGTCTCTAATGGAATAATGTGAATCCACTTTTAAGGAATAATGTGAAATGTGAGATTTAACGTATAAGCTCATGCTTTATGTTGAATGCAGCGTGGAATCCATGGGGTGTATCAGATGATCATGATGTGAAGTGCTTGAGAATGATGCACCAATTCCTAAGCACGTTCCTTACCATCGACCTCCTCCTCTCCCTAGAGAGTTTTTCAAGACGCTGGAGGCTGTTTCTTCTCAACCCAAAAAAGACACTCCTGCGTTCAGCTATGGTGAATCAACCTCAAAGGCATGATGATCTGTAACTATAGCCTACATGCCAAGCAGTGCTTTGGTTTGTCTATTTCATATATTGCCCCGTAAATTTTTTGACATGTAGGAAGTTCCATATTGAACAGTGTTTGTCACAGGAAGTCTTGGCTCCCCAATAACTTGATCAAAACTGAATAACAAGAAATTTTTTTGTCTCTTCTACTTTGTTTTATATAAGTGCGATTAGCTTGTAGCTCTATCCACGGCTTTGGGGCAACTTGATAAATTGATGGTGATGTTTTTTTTTTTTTTTTTTTGCCTTAAATGTATATCCATTTGCTCAGGTATGATGCATGATGATGGAGATTAGAACAAGAAAAGTAAAGGGAGACAAAAAGGAAAAAGGAAAAGACTTGCCAACTAATTACCAAAAGCGGGGCGAAGTAAAGAATCCTCGCAGTTGTACTGCAAAAAGGGGAACGGAAAAGGGAGCAAGAAATTGAAGAACACAGTCAAGAGGCATGTGCATATATGATGAGAGATTTGATGATGAAGAATGAAGATGAAGAGTTAATCAAATTGGAAAGCGTTTATTTTTATTTTTTTTTCAAGATAAGAGAGTTATTAGGTGGTTTTTCTTTATTTAAAAAGAAAAACATTATCAATTTAAAATGAGAGAGAATATATTTTGATTCTATCCAATCTCTAAGAAGGGAAAACATTGACAGCTTTAGATTCGTGGATCCAGCATCTCAATATCTTGTCGTCGCCATTAAATTCTTTTCTTGTGTTGCCTTCTACGCCTGACGATTTATTTATATGAACCTTGTGATCAAAGGAAGAACTTGGAAAACTTCTCTTTCGGGACCAAACACACGTGGCCAACTGGGCATTGATAATGCATAACTAAATTTAAGATAGGATAAGATATAGATATTGTCATCAGAGTTGAAAACTTGAAATCTTTTAGATATGTTGGCAACACAAAAGAAACAGATCCTCTTTATAGAAAAAAGTTAGGGTCTTCTAAAACATAAAATTATTTTTTTCAAAAAATAAAAATGTAAAAGAAAGAGTCATACACACTTTTAATCTGATTTTATTTACACTTGGAATTATTAAGCAAAACTTCCCCTGGCGATTACATGGTTATTTGGCAAATCGTTTTAACATTGTCAGTGAACTTTACTTTTTTTTTCCTTTCTTTGACAAAAAAGCTTATGTCATACTATTGCAAAATACTATTCCCCCAATTTTCCGTACTATTATATAAATGATTTTGTCGACAACTTGTCAATCAAATCTATATTGACTACTTGACTTCTTTAAACCACTCATCCATATTATGATTAGCTTCTTAAGCCATCCAAAAATTTACTTAAATTGAGTTTTATTTAATTGTCAATTTTTCAATCTTTAATTTACTTCTCACATAAATGACTCAGGATTCGTGTAGACAAATTTAAATTGATGAAGGGAACAAAAGAGAAAATTTAGATCAATTTATATTATCTTTAACAATTACAAAAATTATCATTTAAAATAAATGTCTTATACTAGCAAATCAATAAATATTTTTTTTCACATTTTTAAGGTGACAAGATTTGGATATTGATATATCACAAGTGATTCCCTTTAAACATATTTTATATATAATTCAATTCAATTTACCGAATAAACTGGAATAAACGGACACCTTTTTTGGTATAACTGTATTATCCAGTATTATTACTTGATAATTAATTTAAATTTAAATATTGTATCGTTGCGAATATGGGGTACCTTTTCTTTCTTCTTTTTCTTTTTTTAATTCAAAAAACAACTAATGAAGAGTTTTTTTTTTTAATTCAAAATTTTGGCCTTATTGTAACTCCAACTACACACCTATTATTTTATTATTAAGATAATATATTTATTATATTTCAATTAATTTTTCCTAATTCCTATCACCCAGGGCAAAAATGACCCTCTATCCTAGTTATAGTGTAAAATTGTAATTGAACACCTAATAACATTAGGCAAGTAGAACTTGATTTATTTCTTAATAAACAAATTGAACTTTATTAACACTAATTTTATTTTATTTTATTTTAAACTGTTTCATCGTTTGTCGTCGGCGCCCCAATGCATCACAAACTTCGATATTTTATTCGTAAGACTATAACTAAAAAAAGGAATTTCTGGGTTGTTTCTTAATTTATATTCTTTATTTTTAGTATTTTACTGAATTTTTTTTTTTTAAGTTTTCTCTCTTCCTCGAGGTTCATCTCCCTTCGCGATACAGCTCGATTCCATATTAGCCTCTCAGGTCAATCGTACTCTACTCAATTATATAAGTCTCTCTTTCTCTCTCTGGTTCTCCTTCTAGACTCTTCCAAATCCTTCTCCCGCAACGCTTGCTTGCCCATGGCTTCCGATCTCGAAGCCAAAGCCAAAGAGGCTTTTGTCGATGACCACTACGAGCTCGCCGTGGACCTCCTCACTCAGGCCATCGCCCTCAGACCTAGCGCCGAGCTCTATGCCGACCGTGCCCAGGCTAACATCAAACTCAGCAACTACACTGGTGCGCTTCTTACTTTACCTAGTCCCTTGCTTGGTTTCGAGAAATTGCCAGTGATGTTGAGAATTTCATGATGTATAAATCTTTTTTTTAAAAAAAAAAAAAATCCTTTTATTTTTGGGTTTTGCATAATTAATCAACTTTTGATTAGGAATTCGAATTATGCTTGATGGATTTTATATTCTAGAAAGTCTGATTATGCGAGGTAAAATCTGGTGGGAGAGCAAGAATAATCAAGATGTTTTTTTTTTTATGCGGGAAATCTCTTCAGGGGACACACATGTTATGTGTATTCGGTTTTTTGTAGTTGAGATAGAAAATTTGTTTAAGCTATTTGGTTCTTCTAGTTGATTATGTATTCAACGGAGAAGGTTTCATATAGTGGTTGCCAAGTTTGATTCTCTCCAGCTATCCTTTGGAATTTCAGTCTCTGTTCCTTACTCTATTCCACTGTGCACGTGTGTGTGGACCTCATCGAGCTGTTGTATTGGTTTTGCCTGTTGGTTGCGTTTATATATACAAGCTTTTTTCTTTATTGTATGTATACTTGAATCGTATATGATTTATGAATTATTACAACTAATTGTAAATGCTTTGAGCAGAAGCTGTTGTTGACGCAAATAAGGCAATTGACTTGAATCCTGAATTAGCGAAGGCATATTTGCGCAAAGGGTTAGTGCAATGCTACTTTGTCTTATTAACCTTCCTTGTTTTTATTTCCAGTGAACCCGGACCAACTAAGGCTAGTTGAGGTTATACGGGCTTGGGTGAAACGTCTCAAGTTAGAACCTTTTGTACTGAAAAAAAGAAAAAGTACACCTTCTGACATGCTTTTTAGTTACCGTAAACAATCAACTTGTATATTAGGATCTTTATTGTTGCCTGAATGCTTCAGTAATGCTTATCAATGTATAATCTCATTTTTTTTATGCTATTTTGGTTTCAGTACTGCGTGTATGAAGCTTGAGGAATATCAGACTGCTAAGGCAGCTCTGATGAAGGGTGCTTCACTGGATCAGGGAGATTCAAGATTCATTACTTTGATCAAAGAGTGTGATGATCTTATTGCAGGTAAACCTCTGCTTTTAAAAGGGCTAAACTCTTTCCTTGCAGTAAAGCTTTCTTTTCTTCTGTTGGTGTTTCAGATTGCATTTAATTTAAATGAGATATCATGATTATATGTTGACTGTTGAGAGGGACAATGTGGATATATATGATATTTGGTTGGTAAACTGACATGTGACCAATGGACATATTATGTTGAACAGAGGAAATTAGAACCATAACTATACAGGAAAAGAGTCCTATCTCTGATGCTTCGTCAAAAAAATATGATATTTGGTTGGTAAACTGACAAGTGACCAATGGACATATTATGTTGAACAGAGGAAAGTAGAACCATAACTATACAGGAAAAGAACCCTATCTCTGATGCTTCATCAAAAAATATAAGGCTAGAGAGCGACCTTGCCTTAAATCCAGAGAATGACCTTTCAAAACAGGTGGCAGAACCAGCAGCTAAGCCTAAGTACAGGTTAGCGCTTTTTTGTTTTTTGTTTGATCTGTTGTCAGCTTTTGTTTTATGTGTGAAGTGTTTTCGTATTTTCTGTTATGCATCTTTTGTTACTGTTGGAGGTATTTCATACACTATATTAATCATTCTAGCATCCAGGAAACTTGTCTATCTTAGATACCTGAGTTTGATGTTTCATGTCTGTGATTGCTATAGGCATCTGAAATGTCTTTAGCAATGCTGTCAAATTTGCAAGCTTAGGCTAACCATATGGAGGAGGTAAAATTTCGTAAACTGTGTGTTTAAATATGTGAATAAATATCTAGTGAAATATATATCTCTATCATAAATAACACACAAAAGGCCATTATAGGGAAAAAGATTGCATATTCAAATGTCAAGATGTCCCCTAGGTAGTACAGTAAAATTAATTTTTAAGTACTTGACCAAATCATCGCATAAAAAGTATGCAAAGGATTACCTATTGTCTACCCAACACCAATATAATGAAATTCCCTATGAGCTGCAATACAGAACGTTTGAAAGGAGATCTCTATATTAGTGAATCGCAAAATGAAGATATTGTAAATTAATACATCACTGAAAACAGGGTAGAGAGAGGGTATGCGCACAAGGACAGAGTTGTGGCTGATTTGAGAGTCTTCTGCTGTCTTTTGGTGCCAGTGACTCGTGGTGGGCTTGAATTGGGTTTTGGCATTTGACTTGTTGGATTGCTGAAAGCTCATGAATAACTGGCAAAACATATTTTACAGGCATTTCACACTTTTTAGAAAGCATAAGGATCTCACATGCACAAACTTGGAGTTTTGTTGACTCATGCTATTTGCATCGTTTGATTATTTCTTTGATAATTTGCCATTGTTTTACTTATGATAATCTTGCATAATCCAGTTATCTTATTGCTGAAATTTTACCGGTATCTAATATACCTGTTATGTTAATTATCCATATACCAAATGCCTTCTTGTTCTATTGAGTTTTTAGATATGGTGTCTTATCAGGATTTTTTACATTTTGATAAATATTTTTTTATATGTCAAAGAAGTCTATTTCAACTTTCCAGTCTGTGATATAACTTGCATAATTGATGAGCACTGATTTTTGAGACCTATCAAAAGAAACTACTAGTCACCAGACATAAGGTTGATTTCTGGTGAACAATATTTGTGCAGGCATGAATTCTACCAGAAGCCTGAAGAAGTTGTTGTAACCATATTTGCCAAGGGAATCCCGCCGGATAGAGTTACTGTGGACTTTGGTGAACAAATAGTATGTCTAACAATGTATTAAAATTTAGTTGATGCTTTATTTGGCTACATCCTGGTGACCATGTTGATAGCTGTGTCCCTAACTTCCTTGTTTATATTTTTTCAGCTAAGTGTTCGTATTAATGTTCCTGGTGAAGATGGATATACTTTTCAACCTCGCTTATTTGGAAAGGTTTCAATGGGAGCTTCTATCTCTGTGTGGAAGAAAATAATTATTTAATCTGTGGTTTACATATTTCTTTTTAAAATAAATTTGCTTCAAGATTGTCTTGTTGGCAAATAGGCTTCACATCTCACGTATGTAATATAACTAAGTTATGTCTTTAAGCCTGCAAATCATTTTAATACTTGTTTTCTGGATTCAGATAATACCTGCAAGAAGCAGATATGAGGTATTGTCTACCAAAATTGAAATTCGCCTTGCAAAAGCAGAATCTTTACATTGGACTTCTCTTGAATTCACTGGGCAAATTACAGTTCAAAGAAAGGTTACTGCTGTCTCAGGTAAATTAAGACTGCTATCTCATGTAAATTAAGATTCTTGGTAATTTGATGTAATCAAATGTATCAGAGCAGCTTACAAAAACTATGAGATAACATTCATCCAGCTCTTCTACACTTCAAATCTTTCCAAGGATTTTCTAATTTGGTATCTTGTGTTTCTACTGGACTTCGATCATTAATACTTGCTAATACCTTGTATGGTTTATGCAGGTCCAAGACCTACGTACCCATCCTCAAAACCAACAAGAGTAGATTGGGATAAACTTGAAGCTCAGGTTAAGAAAGAGGTTTGTCTGCTGCTGTTCAAAATGCGTTGTCTACTTATTTATATATGTTGCACTTTCGATCAGCTCCTGAGTCCTGACATTCTTCATTTCTTGTTCACATCAGGAGAAAGAAGAAAAACTTGATGGTGATGCGGCGCTGAACAAATTTTTCCGTGAAATATATCAAGATGCGGATGAGGATACAAGAAGAGCAATGAGGAAGTCATTTGTAAGTTACAATGTCTAATACATTCTAGTCTGGTGAATGTGCAATGCCAATTTCTATTACTGTTATAGCCACAAGCCTGGCGGCTACAAATTTGTCATGCTTGGGTACGGCTATGTTTGGATTTAATGTCTATTGAATGTGTTGCAGGTGGAATCTAATGGAACGGTACTGTCTACAAACTGGAAAGAAGTGGGATCAAAGAAGGTAGAGGGAAGTCCTCCTGATGGCATGGAGCTGAAAAAATGGGAATATTAGTCTGTTGTCTTATTATGGATTTTTATACATATTCTTTATGGTGTGAAATTATGCTCTGGATGCTTTGTTTTTGTTAGATAGATAACTAGTTGTTGAGCAAAAAGAGCTTCAACTGCTTTAATTTCGTTTTCGTTTTGTCACTCTTGTCCCCTGATCGTTAAGGACAAATATGTCCTTAGACTGAGTTAATTTTCACAATAGCTCCCTCCTTTCTGCTTTTTTTGTTTTGGTATTAATCATTTTTGTGCCTTTTCTAAAATACTATTTTCATTATCATTGACATTTTTATGAACATGTTTACTTATTCTCATAATACGATAGATGAACTTGTCGAATTTTGGGGATATATTTCCTGTAAGTAAAATATTTTTAAAGACTGATCTTAGTCATATCTGAAGCCGATTATTAGTAATTTTCTCTCGTATCTATAACAATTACCAATTACTAACCCATGTTTGATTGTGGGGGTGAGAGATTCTAACGTGTTCCATTTTAGAAAATGGATAAGAGAGTTATAAAATTCTAACAAAAACATATAAAAAAGAAAGAAAAATGACCAACGGACATTGATCTTAGTAAAAGGGCATTTGACTACTTAAATACAAATTCCATGCTCTCGAGTTTAAGGTCTAACAATACTCAAATACAACTAGTTAGATAGCATATCAGAAAAATTAATAAAGAAATTTTAATACTATTTCAAGGTCGAACATGCTAACATATTTTAGTAGACCTATATACTTAGGGTTAAAATTCAAAGCTATCGATTAACCAGATACAATATTGTATCAGCTGAGATATACTCCGGTTAATTGTCCCAAAAATATTATTGAATAGATTCATTGTAGTAAACCTCTTCCTACGCAGTTTATGCATTGTTTTCTGGGATGCATTGCACTCTCTCTCTCAAAATTTCAAAAGCTAACTAACTTCACAGTTTCTAGGGAGTGGTAGTTGATATCATAATCATAGTAAAAGATGCACAAATTTCAATTGCGTGCTTTGCTGAAATTAATAATCATTGTAAAGTGTTCTTTAAGGATTAAAAGCATGCCAATAACTATGTTGTAATTAAAGAGGGGTAAGATTTGGAAAGAAAGATTTAACTATCACACTTTTGTCCTATATCTAGGATAAGAAAGACGCACTTCACAAGAATTAAGGAAAGCGATTATTATAAGTGGTTTGCATAATTAAAATGGTAAAAAAAATATTATTAAATTCTAAGATTATCCTTCAATTAAGATTAATCTAAGAAGATCTTACCTTTAATTTCTTTCTTATATAATTTCTTTCTACAATAAAATGATAATTAATAAGGATATTTATGAGAAAGAAGAACTTTTTATCAAGTCTCCTACATTTCGGACCAATAATACTAACTCACAGAAAAGACAAGAAAATATCAAACATCTTAGAGCAGAGGGAATATGTCGACAGAGGACCTCGATTTGTGCGTTCGTTTATCAAATTAAGCGAAATTTATTTTATAATCAAGAATACATATATATATATATATATATTTTTTTGTTTAATCATATGGGATAATAATAGTTATGCAATATATGATACTATATATAGTATGCTACCCAATACTATTAGTTTAATATTTTTATAATTTTAGCTTTATTTTCTTATATATTGATTGGGCCAAATAATTCATGATTTATACATATGTATGTATAAATTTATTTCTAGAAATATTATAAATTAAAATTAACACTGTTGGAGCAAAGGTACCCACATAGCCTTGTGGTTGTGAAGCCTACATTAACACTGTGTTGGCCAAGTCTTCACAGTCAACGTGGCTTAATCAATGAACGGGCATTAAATTTAGCAAAAAAAAATATTAATTTTTCATGAGGTGGGGAATCATTGTTGAGTTTTTATTAAAAAATATATATATTTAATATTCAATAATATATCAAATAGAATTATTTTTAATAAAAATATATTTATATTTAGCATAAAATTAGTAGGTTAATCGTTTTAAATTATATGTACTAGTATAATAATAATAAGTCTTATCATATTAAATAAAATTAATTATATAAATTGCATAATATTATTATATTATATTAAAAATTAAAAATTTAGATGAATTGATATTATATATATATATATATATAAAATGGGGGGGGGGGGGAAAAAGAGGAATATGGGTGATTTTGGGAGCAAGTTTGTGTAAGGTGGGGTAATAATACGATGGAGGGAGTTGGAATATTGGTGTGTTCAAATGGAGTTTGAACTCTCTCAACTCAGGGGACAAAGCAGTGGTCCTTTTCTTACCAGCTCCCTACAATTTTCAAACTTCCAAGTCTCAAAATCATCCAACCACCATCATGTCTCTCTTGCCTTGTGTTCTTATTTTGAATTCTCCCATTCATTTCACTCCTTTTTTGATTAGTCTCAACAATATATACTCAAATCTCTGATAGGATCTAGCTGTATAAAAACTTAGTAATTCACTTGAAGGAGGAATCGATGCGTGTATTTCTAGTCTTGCAAAGTAGCAAATAAATATTAGACAGACAGCACCTCTCACTATTCTTGAAGGAGGAATTGCCCACTCAAGTTCCACAATCTCTCGATTGACATTTGAAACTTTACTAATGGCGAAGCTTAACACCGCAAAAAGAATCCTTTAAAATGCTTTATGATAATTTTGGGGGGAAATCAAATGAAAATTGTTTAATTTTCTTAATAGTGTTTGAACTATAATTATTATTGGAAAAAATGGGCCAACCCGCATATTGAAAGGGGTGAACTATGTAAGCCGTCTCAAAAAAGGTTGGCGTTGCTCCATTTTGATTAAAAAAATATTTGTAAATTTTTAAAAGATTAATAAAAAAATTTAATATTATAACATAATCAAAAAATTATTGATATTATACTCTTAAAAATTCTTATTTTTTTATAAAAAAATTTAAATTTTATAACTATAAATTTATATAAATATTAATATAATATTAATTAATTATAATATATTAACATATATCACAAATAAATAATTATTTTTATTAATATTTGATAATATGAATATTTAAAATAATATTTAAATAAAATAAATAATAATAATAATAATTAAAAAATTAATTAATAGTCTAAATATAGCCTATCCAAATATCAGCTCTAGCCTATTCATTTTCTTTATAAAATAGGTCAAGTTCACGAATTTAACTTATTTTACTAACTCTAACTATAATACCTTTATTTAGTACTATTATCTATAAGGTATATTTTAAAAGAGATTTATGTTTTTTATTAAAAAAATCTTAAAAAATTACTATTTAAATTTTAAAATTATAAATTAATTTGTTTATAAGCTATTATTAAATAAATAATAACATATTTTTATAATAATTTTGTATTGAATGTTTTAAAAAAAATTGCTTTTTATTATAAGTCAGGATATTAATTTTGTTTTTTAGTATTGAAAAATATGCATGTAGCAACATATAGCCACCATCATTGCAAAAGTAATTTAAGATCCAATTTTTTTTTATAAAGAATTTAAGATCCAAATTAAATCCTTTAGTTAAAACAAGTAACTCAGCCGCACCATGAAATGAATGGGACGTCAGAATCAGATCCCTTGCTTTTAAGTTTATCCTTCACTTGTTCTTTTCTATAAGCAAAGTCCAATCTCATCATTAAATGCACCGATAACTCCCACACCTGCTTTTCATTTAATTCGACATTCTATATTTCACCCTCTTTACAAATCTTTATATTTTTTTTACCAAGTTCGCTTTAAAATTAATACAGTTTTGAAATTAATTTTTAGTATTTTCTTAGAAAAAAATCACATTTTGTTTTTTGAAAAGAAAGCACCTTTAAACTTAATTTTTCACATTTGGCTGAGTCGTTAAATAAAAAAAAAATTCTTAGTAAAAGTAGGATAAAAATGCCGAAAACAATTTTATTTTTTTCCTCCAAAGGATTGAACTCCTTAACCCTTTTGGCCCTTTTCTACTTTCAAATCACATTTACCAAAAAAGCAAAAGTTCGTGCAAAAGTTTTTTGTTTTGGGCACTTGGGATGGAAAGTTGAATTACTTGAGGCACTCAGAACTCTGTTTTACAGTCAAATCAATAAATCAGGGTCCAACAATGCGTATGCTATTACGGTAGCTATCTAATCAAATACTGAAAAAGAAGAGCATTCAGCAGAGCAAAAGAAAAAAATACCAAAACGGAGATTCACTGAACATGCAGAAGTTTTCAAATTTCATTATATGCCCCATCAATCAATTTACATTGACCAGCAGGGTAGCCTATAAACACTAATCATCATATCCCTAAACAACACCAACGTACCCCATTCTATTATCTCATTTGCTTTTCTTTACAAAACCAAAAAACTACAGCCCCATATTCTCTCTGTTTCTCCTGAATTTTCTCGAGAAAATCAGACCACTAGACGCTCATCTCATTGCTCCCTGAGCAAGTTGATTTCTCTTCAGACTGGGTGATGGTGGAAGCATATTCTGATAACAAGACAATGTGGATTCAGATAAGATTGATAACATTTGATTTGAACTTCTGAAGACAGAAATGATACTAAATTAAGATGTTAAAATAAGTTTTGAGACGTTAAGACTTTTACCTCTGGAGTTGAAGGATCTCTTGCAGTGAAGAATGGCGCTTTGAATCCCATCGTATTGCAGCTGCAGTGTATCATCGCTTTTTCTCGCCGGAGACCCGATCCCGTTGATATTGGACGCCGATTTGCTCTTCCCGAGATGCTTACACGCACCACGAATCCCCGCAGGAATATTCCCCTGTTTCTCTCTTTTCGAAGAAACAGAGGCGACCGAAGGAGACGACGTAGTTGAAGCAGAGGATAAATCCCCTGAGAGCTTAACCTTCTCGCCGTTTTTCCCTGAAATCTTCACATATAGGGGCTTTATCAGCTTCAGGTACTTCTGCAACACCTCCTTTGAGAACCTGTCCGATTTGCTTCCATGGCTTCTCGAGGTACTGGCACTTCTGCTAAGCGAAGAAGAAAATGGGGAAAAATCCTCCATTTCCTCTGTTTTGCGAGGCGACGAAGTTTCCTTGTTCTTCTTGAACATGAGATTTCTGAAGCTGGGAGCAGATTTGAGGAGAGCAATGGGAGATTGAGGCTTAGAAACAGGCTCGATTGGGAGGATTTTTCTCTTGGAAATAGATTCGTTAGCCGACAGAGAAATGAGTTTCCTCGAAACTTGATCATTACCAGATTGAAACTCTTTTCCTTCTCGTATCTTGTCCTTAGGGTCGACGTTGCTTTTGCGGATGCTGTTTTCATGTGTGTAAACGGTGAACTCCAAATCGAAAAAGGAGTCATCTTCTTCACACCCATCATCTGGTTCCACACCCAAACGAGACTCAGAGGTGGAGTTAGCAGCTATGGCTGCACGCCTCCAAAATTTGAGAAAATTAAGGACATCCATTGAGGGAGAGGGAGAGGGAGAGAGAGGACCGTGTATGTGGGGTTTTAGAAGTTGAAGAGTTGGTGGGGGGTTTTATAGTAGGGAAGGTGAATGGAGGATGAGAGAGAGAGAGGGATGGGGAAAAGGGGAGAGAAATGTGTGCTTTTTGTTTTTATTTTGGGCGCTTTTTGTTTGTGTATTTTTATGCAACGGATTTTCAATTGTATAGAAAATTGCTTTGCAGAAAATTGGAAAAAGGAGCAGAGAGAGAGAACAGAGCATCTGAGAGGAGAGGGATACAGACAGTGTTTAGAACAAAACGGTTCAGGGTTGGCCCAGCAAAAACTTGTTGGTTCGCTAATGAGTGAGATTTATTTATTTGTCTAAGGGTAAAAGATAAAAAAACATATTTAAATTTTAAAAAAATAAATTAGATATCTTAATATTAAAAAATATAAATTAGATAGGAGGTTTAATTTATCATTTATATATTTATATGTAAAGACTAAATTAATCTTCACCTTACCAATGATATTTATAAGTTTGACAATACGATTTATAATTTTGCTAATGATATTTATAACTCTGATAATAGTATTTGTAATTAGGAGAAATTTAACTTTAACAATTGGGAGAAAGACTATAACTTTAATTAGGTGAAGTTACAAATCATATTATAAGAAATTGTAAATCATATATGTGAAGTTACAAACTTATTTGGTGAAGTTATAAATCGCATAGGAAAAGTTAGAAATCTTATTGATAAAGTTACAAATCCCATTGAAAAAGTTGTAAGTAAATACTATTAGACAAGTTGAACACTAAAATACTGTTGTAAATCTTAATTTTTAAGGAAATTTTACAAAAAATGAACATTGAAATGTGATTAACTAAGTCAGAACATCAGTCAGTCAATAGTTTGAGTTATTATAAATACCATTGTTTATTCTCTATTGTAGGAGTTATAGATATCATTACAGGAATTGTAAATACCATTGGTAAAGTTGTAAATACTATTGTGGGAGTTACAAATACTATTGTGGAAGTTATAAATACCATTAGCAAAATTTTAAATCATATTATGAAAGTGATAAATACCAGTGGGAGTTACAAATACTATTGACAAACTTACAAATACTATTGGCAAAGTTACATATATAATTGTGGGAATTACAAATATCATTGGTAAAGTTGCTTATTCTCTGTTGTGAGAGTTGCAAATACTATTGCGGGAGTCGTAAATACCAATCACAAAGTTGCAAATTCTACTATAGGAGTTACAAATATTATTGGCAAAGTTATTAATCATATTGGCAAAGTTGTTTATTCTCTTTTGTGGGAGTTGCAAATATAATTGTAGGAGTTGTAAATATCATTGTTGAAATTACAAATAGAACTATGGGAGTTACAAATACCATTGGCAAAATTATAAATATTATTGTCAAAATTACATACACTATTGTCAAAATTATAAATACTATTGTTAAAGTTATAAATATTATTATAGGAGTTGTAAATACTATTGTCAGAGTTATAAATATTATTGACAAAATTATAAATCGTATTGTCAAACTTGCAAATACTATTAGCAAAATGAAGGTTAATTTAATCTTTGCACACAAATTTATAAATAATAAATTAGACCTCCTACCTAATTTATCATTTTTAATATTAAGACATTTAATTTATTTTTTTAAAATTCAAATGATTTTTTTTGTCTATCTCATAATTTTTAAACTATTATTAAGTCTTAAAACATATATAGATAAGGGATTTTAATTATAAAAATACACTCTAAATCTTATTTTTATTAATAAATATAAATTTTTTATTAATATTAATAATTTAAAGTGAGATATTTAATAAATAAAAATATGTTCATAGACTGTTGTCATTGTCAATTAGGATTTTCACTTGTCCTACATTTAGACGCCTCAACAGCAAATACAGAATTTTAAAGGCATGAAAATTTAAAAAATTACTTGCAATTTATGTTAACAAATCAGCTTAGTTGAATGTTACACATGTACCCGCAGTGTGGTTGTATTTTAGTTCGACATGACACTTCATTCTTCTTTTCAGTTAATTTAGTTCAACACAACATAGTATGGTATACTCCCATATACAAAGTATTACCATCAATGTTTTTTTCTTTGTTTTTTTTTAAAAAAAAGAGTTGATATTGGAGAGAACACAAGGGATGGTGATAGGAAGCTTCCAAAAAAGGGGGAAGAAGAAAAGAAGAAGGGAGAAAGAGAGGCTAAGGGCGATATATTGCTTTTGGCTTGATTTCTTTTCTTTACAGTGAGAGAGAGTCAGAACTTAACTTCTTTTTCACGAAATAAAAGCACTGTGCCCAAAGTTTTGACCATTCTTCTTCCTCCTCCTTTCTTAGGGTCCCCCACTCTACCAATTTTCACCTCCATTCATTTAATAAATCATCTAAGTCAATTTATTTTATTAAAAAAATTATAAATTTAGGCACAACCCTACTGAATATTGGGCCTGTTTAAAAACATGTCAAACCTAAGTTTAATCTTAAATCTTAGTTTGGGAAAATTTTTCACCAAACAATAATTTTTATTCAAATAGGTTTTTGGACTAAATCATGGTTTAAAACCAAGGTTTCAGATAAGCTGGTCAGAGTAGCTTATAGAACAGTAAAAGAGCTTATGAACTAACCAATTACTATATTACCCTTACTTGTTCTTACACCCTCTCTCCTACTTTTTCTTACACTCTCTCTCCTCTCTCCTACTTTTTCTCTATTTTCTTTCTTACACCCTCTCTCCTCTCTCCCCTCATCTCTTATCTCTCCTCATTTAATACTCATACCCTTTTTCGTAATTTACCACTCATAAAACCCCTTCTACAAATAACTATCCAAACACTCATTTATTCAAAATCACTTTTTTTCTATAATCTCTTTTAAAAAAACCATTTTCCATAAACTATCTATAAGCTGGTTTGAAATTTTTTTTCCAAACACACACATTATTGCTTTGCAATGCTGAATGCTGAAAAGAAAGCGTTGAAAGAAATTAATTAATATTGAAATTTGCTTACCCTCACCCTATTGTAGGGCTTGGAAACTCTAAAATTAAAATGTTAAAATAATTTTTGGCACAAAATTTTATTTAGAGATATTTAAAAAAAATAGTTATATTTTTCTATAAATATTTATATATTAAACTATAATTTAAAATTAAAATTTTAGATAAATTATTGAGACTACTTGTAGAATAATAAAAAAATTTATGAAATAATTAATTAATATTTTATCCTTACTATTTTTTACGCTATCTCTCATTTCTTCTCTATTTTCTCTACCCTATCTTCTCTACCCTATCTTATTTTTTTTATCTCTTTTCTACCCTCGTTCATATCTCCTCTCTCTTTTCTACCCTCTCTTCTCTCACCCTTATTTTTTTATCATCTCTTCTCTCTCCTATATCTTTTTCACCATCTCTTCTCTCTCACATCTCCTATTTTTAAATAAAATTATACCATTTTTTATAATTTTATAATTATAAAAGATAATAATTATCTAAATACTTATTTATTCAAAAATATTTTTTTCTATAAACTCTTATCCAAAAGTCAATTTTTTTTTAAAAAAAAAATTTATAATTTTTTTTTAAATCCTATCTAAATACACATATATTAGGAAAAGATAATGTGAATGTGATGCAAAATTACACTTATGTCCTTACATAGAAGTATTGGATATAGAGACAAATGCTCTACAATACTAATAAAAAAGACCTTATTTCTTTGTGTACTTCCTATTTTTCACATAAAGGAACAAATTCATTGGTAACAGTGGATACTAAATAATTATTTTGTTTAAAAAGAAATACATGCAATGCTTCAGATTATGTTTATAATTAAAAGGATGTATTTATTTTCTATAAAAGCGAAAATTTGATTAAGTGTGCTTTAATTGCATTGAGCGATGAGAAAGAGTGAAGAGTCCTTTTTGCTACAAAAGCTTGGACTTGTAAATGTGGGTTTGCTGATGAGTCTTTCATGGCCATTCTTTTTTAAAGTTTTTTGCCACAAAATGCTTTCTCAAAGCTTAAAGGTCAGAAGATAAAGGAACCGGACGCGAATATTGCAACATGCGACCAAATCAAGAATTGTTAGCTTTGGATTATCCCACAAATGGAGGAGTTTTAATTAAGTCATGAAAGCTTCATGATTAATTAACCTCACAACCTTAAATTATGCTCAAATCAAGTCGTCTCTTCAAAAATTTAGTCTATAAGAAAGCAAACACCCTCCCTTGTCTCATTATTTGAGTTCAACATTATATCATGTTAATCCCTTAATTAAGGCATTTTAGTCAACCCTACCCATGAACATGAACATCCACCAATTTGTTAAGGACTTTTTGGCATGATACAAGAAAGAAATAATACTTTTATTTAACATATATATACACTCATCCAATCCTTGAATTAGATAATTAAATTATAGATATCAAGAAAATTAATTATTTATAAAGAATGCGTTTAAATTTTTTAAAATATTAAATTTAATATTTGTATTAGAACTATCTAATAAAATCCTATTTAGTATGTGCAATTAATAATGGATTGTTTTGGAAACAATTATAAATTTATGATACAAGATATATTGAGATTTTCCATTTAATTATTAGGATCAAAATAACTACTTAACGACAGAAGGAAACTTTAAAACAAGAGGGAGGATACCAAAAACAAATAATGAGAGAATGAATTCAAACGATCTGTTGCATCAATGGAGAAAGAAAAAGAGCATTCTCGTAGAAAATGGCAAGTGAAAGAAGAGATAACCATGCATGTGCACTTGTACATGATCCTGATGGATAACTGAGGGAGCCTGCAAATAATACATCAAAAACTGCATTGTATGTGTACTTGAAAAGACAATTTATGTGTATGGTACCTTGTCCTCTAGACTTATGCATGCAATGCAACTCTCAAAAACTGCAATATATATATATATATATATATATATATATATGGGGTTGGTGTGGTCCTGATGTTGAATTGTGTTTTTCGTAAGATTCTCTTCTCTGCGCTCAGTAGCGAAAAAGGAAACTCGTAACGGGTTATATATGATCAATCTGGTCGATACTTAACTCTCAAAGAGTAGTTGGTTTTGTTTTGAGTCCAAGATCATTAACTAGGACAAAATAGGAGTCTTTCCTGATCTCTCATTACGAAAATCAGTCTCGCCGGAAAAATTAATATGACACCTCCCTGTTCTTTGTGATCGTGATGATAATGAAATCACTAAAACTGTCCATGAAAACGTTAACCCAGTACAATGTAGTTGGAAATAAGTAGATCAATAAAGGAATCATAAGCAAGTATGATGCGGCTTGCACGACCCCTCGGATTCTTCATGAAGAGAATTTGTTTTTATCCTAATACAATGCACCTCCAAATGACAATTTTAGTATATTCTCTTACACTTCAAGCTAACTCATATTTGGATGAAGAAGAAATGAAAGGAGAAAATTAAAAGTGAAGGGAACAAAGTTTTAATTTTTTATTTATACTAAACATCTAACATTTTTTTTTAATACTCTCAATTCAGAGAAAAATGCTTGATTGCACTACTCAAGTTGATGATGACAAAGGATGTATATACGAGGCTCAACAACTAATTAAAGTTGGTTTGAAAAAGAATATTGAAACAATAATTAGTCCTAACATCAAGAATTTACCAGAATAAGTTCAATATACATAACCGTCCAAAATTTTTTCTTTTTCAAAGGTGTATGTATTGTTATGGAAAATACATTTTTTCTAGAGAAGAATCTAAATTCCCCCAGAAGAAAAGAAGGTATCAACATGTGGACCTGCAGTAATTTCTAGCACTTACAATGACAAACGCTATATATATCTGGAAATATCATCGTGGACCTGAAAGTTCTTCTGCTACTATGCATGAAGTTGAGTTTACAGTAAATTCAGCATTGGCCTGATGATGTCTGATATTAGAATCAACATGTTTCTGCAAAATCTCTGATTTCTGCCACTGTTCCCACTCTTCATGCAAACCCTCACTAATTTCCAGCATTCTCACCACTTCTGACATTCTTGGCCTCCTCATAGGGTTATTCTGTGTGCACAGTAAACACACTTTGATCACCTCTTCAACTTCTTGTTCATCACAAATTCCCGTTAAATCTGCATCCACCAGAGTTCCCAGTCTCTTCTCTTTCACCACTTCTCTAACCTGTATACATTCAAAGACATTCCATAATATAAAGACAATACAATTAATACTTCTGAACTATATATATATGTGTGTGTTTGTGTGTGTGTGTGTGTGTGTATGTTTTCAGTAAACTGACCCAGTCAAGCAACATGATATGATCATGGTCCAGTGCAAGTCGAGCTAGGTCGAAAGCTTTCTGTCCAGTTATTAGTTCAAGAAGCATGATGCCATATCCGAAAACATCAGTCTTCTCTGAAGACTGTCCAGTGGACAGATATTCTGGTGCTATATACCCAAGCGTCCCTCTTACTTCAGTCGTAACATGTGTGTCATTGTAATCCATGAGTTTTGCTAAACCAAAATCTCCCACCACTGCTTCAAATTCCTCATCCAACAATATGTTTCCTGCTTTAATATCTCTATGAATAATCTTTGGCTCACAATGATCATGAAGATAAGCCAGTCCCCTTGCTGCTCCTACTGCTATACGCTTCCGAGTCAACCAGTCTAATGGAGGTCGTGCTTCTGGACGCCCTATATAATGATATATAGATCATTCAAGGATCAATGAACTGGATGATTAACTATATAAGTGGAATGCAGAACCCTACCCCTAAAAGTTAGCTATTAAATTTAGAACCAATTGAACATCCCATACTACTTAATATATAGAACTTAGTATCTCATATTATATCAAGTTTCCATCAGAATCACAAATGGATAAGAGATAAAGTAAATAATAATATCATAGTATATATGTACCTCGTAAGCATGATGCTACACTACCATTAACCATGAGAGGATAAACAAGCAAGCGTTCAGGGGGTGTAGAGCAAAAGCCAAGAAGGCGAAGTAAGTTTCGATGCACAGCCATGCTGATCATTTCCACTTCTCTTTGAAATTGCCTATCTCTGTCATGTGGTCGTTCCTCTTTCAGTCTCTTTACTGCTACACGAGAACCATCAGCTAAGCGTCCTTCATAAACCCTACCAAAGCCACCTACACCCAGAATGTTTCTGCTACTAAAGTTATCTGTTGCTACAAGTAGCTCATGCAGAGAAAACCGCTTAAGCTGACCACCAGGGTGATGATCAATTTCATCAAGAGGATCCTCTGCTGTGGGTAAACACAATCACAGACACAGAGACATAATGTTGGTTAATCAATAATGGAGAACAATAGATATTATTAGTATCATACCATATATGTTTATTGATTAACTGACCAGCAACATCAAAGAAATGTTCTACTTTTGATTTCCTTCTTCTGCAATATAGAAGTACAACAGCGAGGGTTACAGATAACAGTGCTGCACCAGCAGCAACTCCTCCTGCAATTGCAGCAGTATTATTACTGTTACCTGCAAAAGATCGATAACGATTTAATGGGGAGTTAAATCTATTCAAACAAATTCCAGAGAGATTCAACACTATTATTATGATAACTCTCTTTTTCTTGGATTTAAGCAAGACGGAAAGGAAAAAAAGACATAAATGAACCTGAAGGAGATGGTGGCGTCAGAGGTAGTGGAGATCCATTTGGTGCTGTGAGTCCAGGATTATTTAAAAAACTGTAAAAATGGAACCCTTTTGGTTAGTAAAATAGTTGCAGGTCTCGCTACTTAGCAACATCTATCAATGCAACAAAGTGAAACAATATTCTTTTTTACCAAACCTGGTAGGAGAAAATGATGAAAATGAACCGCCAACTGGTATTTCTCCACTTAACTGATTGTTCGAGAGATCACTAGATTATATTCCACAATGACCATGGTTATATCATATCATTATAATACTCTTGATAGAAAAATATAAATATAGATGCATGCATGTATAGCACTTACAGGACTTGCAGTAATTTAAGACCAGTCAAAGACAAAGGAATGTTTCCTGATAAGCTGTTATTATTGAGACGACTATACCAGAAAACAGAGAATTAGCTACTTTGCGGATGATGACCTATTCACCGTGTGGAAAACAGTATAACAATGAAATACAAGAGTTTTTCAAATTTTAAGAAATAGATGTCATACAGGAAACTTAAGTTCGTAAGTTTGCCTAATGTGTCTGGAATCGGACCACTTAGTCTGTTCGAGTAAAGATCTAAGGACACCAAGCTTGTCAAGTTTCCTAGCTCTTCTGGGATTTTTCCACTTATATTGTTCCCATGAAGTGTCCTGTCATTTATAGAATACTTAATAACTTCAGCTATATAAACCATTAAAACTTATAACGAACACAAAAACACACACACAGACACATGACATGTGACAGAAACAACATATTCTCCACTCACAATTGCTGCAAATTTCTGAGCTGACCAAGCTCTGGAACTAGTTCACCCGAAAGGTGAGCATTTCCAAGATCACTATAACAAAACACGAATTTTTCATTATAAGTACACAGACAAAAAAAAAACAGTAATAAACCAGGGGGAAAACCCACGGAAATATATATATAACTTACATACGAGTGACAATTTCGCCATTGCATTTAACACCAAACCAGGTGCAAGGACTCACTAGGGTAGGATCCCAGTTCTTAAGAACTTCGTTGGGATCGTTCATCTTCTTCTTCCATGCAGTAAGGACCTCATCTGTCTTAAATCCAAGCAATTTTCAGTTTCAACCATCCTTCATATAAAGTAACCATGAATAAATCTACTTGAGATCTTCGTATCCTGATTTAATAATATAATTGAAATAATTAAGAACTGAAGAGAAAATATATGACACCCACCTTCCCCATCGCCAGAAACCTTTCGCAGAAAAGCAAACACAAGAATTGCGCAGAGAAGAAACGACACCATCGAAGAGAAAAATGAGTCGCTTGATATGATTTGCAATCTTCTTCAACAGCACAGTTCAGAGAGCTATTCGTAACTAATTAATTAACCCTGAATGCATGCTAAGAAATACAGAACAGTACCTCGTAAATATTTCCCATTTTCTCGGACCCTATCGTCAGAGTTTCATGTCCACGAGAGATCAAAGTCAAAATGAAATTCCAAAGTCAAGTTCTGTGTGCTTCTTGGCCTTCTTCTTCTTTCTCTGTCTAGTATTCTTTCGTGGGGATCTAGAAATCATATAAAGACAGTAAGGTCAAAGATGCCTAGTCCAATATGTACATGCGGGTGCTTTTTGATTAAATTTAAAAGACGACACATGCAAGAAGCTAATATTAATCTATTATTGAGTTGGTATGAACTAGGAACCACGCGCACTAAAACATTCCCTTTTCTTTGTAATTTACCTGATTTGACTTTGACTCTGACTCGCACTTTCTAGAAACTGTATAACGAGTTACTTTTATAACGAAATAATATTAAATTATTCACTCAAAAACTAATATTAAATTAATTTTCTATGTAAATATATTTTTAAATATCATCAAGATATGTATTACAACCAGAATTGCAATTGTTGTGTGGGTTTCAAAAGGAAAAAAAAATAGAATTGCAATTTCATCAAAAAGCCAAAAGAATTCGAGAATACAAGGTACATAGATTTTGTTACGTTCTGATCTTACTTCCCCTAAGGACTAACAAAATAATAAAAAAGATATTTGAAATTCAGCACTTTTCTAAAAATCAGAATAACAATTAAGAAATAATTTAATTTCAGTTTAATGGTTATTTTAATGGTTGAATCATGATGAGTATGTGATCAACCCAATTTGATTAATATCCAATATTTATAATCTAACGCATTTTCATATATTAAATACCAATATATTAAGTCTAATTTTTTAAAAGAATAATGATTAATCCAAAAAAAGTCATCATTTGATATTACCCGCTTTAAAGTTAGAGGGTCAAGGTTTATCTACAGAAAATTAACTGAATATTCTGACTAATCATATAGATGCAGTGTACGAATCAGCTATAACAATATACATGTAATATTAAGGGTGTGTTTAGATTAGCTTTTGGAGAATAGATTTTAGAGAGAATAGATTTTGGAGAATAGATTTTGGGAATAATAGATTTTGGGAAAAATAGATTCTGAAGAATATATTTTAGGAAGAATAGATTTTGGGAAAAATATATTTTAAAAATAGAGATGTTTGGATGATTAATAGTAGAATCACTTTTTATATTAATAAATTACTAAAAAGGGTATGATTTGATTAAAGTATGAGAGAAGAGGGGGTAGAGAATAAATAGGAGAGAGAAGATAGAAGAAATATGAGAGATGAGAGAGTGTAGAGAAGAGAGAGGAAAGAGAAGATAGTGTGAAGAAGAGATATGAGAGAGAGTATAAGAAAAAAATAGGGGTAAAATAGTAATTGGATAATCTATAAGCTCTTTTACAGTTTTAAAATCTATTTTCAGTAGCTTATTCAAAACCATAGTTTCAAACCGAGATTTTGCCCAAAATCAATTCTGAACAAAAATGGTTGTTTGGTTCAAATTTTTTAAATTTGAGGTTTTGGCCAAAATCAATTCTGGACAAAAATTGATATTTGTGTAAAATTTTCCCAAACTGAAGTTTTGCCCAAAATTGATTCTCAAACTATAGTAGCCAAACACGCACTAAATAGTATATGTATAATATTCCGATAAGTCAATTAGAGAGTATTCGGAAAAACCAGAAAGATAAACACTTCATGAGAATGCAAGAGTTATCTATATATATATACACCAATTTAAGTATCTTCAAATTTCGTCGTTGATTACCTTTTTCACATTTGTTTTGCGTCCAGAAACATTTTCTTCACATTTATTTTATTTATATTTTCTTTTTCTTTAAAATTCCAACTTTTTTTTGGCCTCATAATTACCAATTTTTTGGTGGCTACTGCTACTTAATTATCATGTTATTTTCACATCTAAACAATATGTGTGTGTGTTTGTGTATACATGTATGCATGCATGCATGTGTAGACATGTATACACACACATATATTTACGTAGGATGAAAACTTTTACCAAGAAAATCTTCTAACTAACTACTCATCGTTTTTCCATTCCATTGTGTGTTGTTGTCAAAGCAGAGAGAAGCATGGGGGAGCACGAAGAGAAGTCGGAAAAGAAGGTTCATCGTGATAGCGAAGGGTACTCCAATTCATCATCTTCTGAGGATTCCGATGGATTCGAAGCCGCTGATAATCGTTCCTCCAAAACCAGTGCTCGTAGGCTCTTTGGTCGCGAGAGGCCTCTCCACAAGGTCTTGGGCGGAGGAAAAGGTAGTTTTTTTTCTGTTTCCCTATCCGTTTCTTCTTTCTTAATTCCTCCTCGTTTGCTTTTCGTTCGATTCTCGAACAATGATACGATATTGATCCATTGGTTCACGGCGTGTTCTGTTTGGTTGAGTAGAAAATTTATGCGAGGGATAATCTTATGATTAGTGTTGTTCATGATCTATAGAATATACAATGTTCTATCGTTAAATATAGTCGAATTTAACGGTTAGTCAGGAATTTTGTTTTCTATTTGATGGTTTTCATTATTTCATATCTATAGTTTGAGATCAAACACCACGCACCGAATTTGAACAGTTTTCATAATTTCCTAAGTAATGTTATTATTAATTAATACGTGATTGTTCCTTATAATCTTTAAGCAAGTTTACCACTACGATCGCATTAGATATATAAGTTGTTCCAGATTTGGATAATAGTTAATCAAGGCAATGTTCCAGATAATTTGAGTGACGTGATCGATTCAAGTGAAATTTCAAGGAATATAATTAATGCTCATATTTCTCTGATATATTTAGTCACCATTTCGTAGCTAAGAGACACATACAAACATAAACATCACGATACAACCAAATATGAAGGGTTGGGTCGGGTTGGACAGAGACAACGTAAGGTTCTGTTTCTAAAGTATCTATGATGTTCATTATGTTTCATATACTGTTATGTGTTTTGGGTTAGTTGTTAATTATGACTTACATGGTTTTGGTTTCTGGATGATAAAGTCACGTGGTCTTAATTACAAGATTAATCTTGCCTTGCAGCCGCTGAAATTGTGCTGTGGAGGAAAAAAGATGTGTCAGGAAAAGTGTTTGCTGCTGCTACTGCGCTATGGTTTTTCTTTGAAGTGCTGGGATACCATTTCATCACTTTCGCTTGCCATGCATTGATTCTCATAATAATGCTTTTTTTCTTGTGGACCAGAGCATCCATATACATCCACAAGTAAGCCACATTTATCCATATATATATATGACAATAAGCCCGCGATTAAAAATGACTGTTCTGTTTTCTCAGGTTTTTACATATTTTGTATTGCACGGAAACATTTCATGTGTTAGATCTTGACATTTTAATTCTGAACCAGGTCTGCGCCTCGCATCCCAGAAGTTACAATTCCAAGAGATTGCGTTGTTGAGGTTGTTTCTAGTCTTAGGAACGAAATCAATGGATTCTTGGACGCCTTCCGTAATCTTTTGAGAGATATTACGTCAGGGAATGATTTGAAGAAGTTTGTTGTCGTAAGTTCATTCTACTCTTCTCGTGAAATGCTTGTTCTTGTTCCTATTCGGTTGGCAGAATTTGGATTCTCATCAGCTCAGATGCTTTAGTTGTAAGGGAGAATGGGTTGGGACTCTAATAATCTGAATATTAATCTTCGAATTGTTCTAACACGTCTCGAATTCTGTATGAAAATCTGTACTCATTGTTCTTAAGACGACCAACCATTTGAAGTAATTAAGGTGTTTTCTGTCCGATTTCCAGGTTATTATCGCATTATGGTTTCTCTCGATTATTGGGAGCTCGTTCAGTTTCCTTACCTTGTTTTATCTATGTGAGAATATCTTCCTTCTCTTATTTCTGTTTATAAATATATTGAAGAGGGCGATTCTAATTAACGAGTATATCCAAGGTTAAAGGACCATTTATAAGGAAAGATTTTGGTGTGGCGCAGGCATAGTGTTCATGTTCACGGTGCCAATGCTGTATGAGAAGAATGAAGAGATGGTTGATCTGTATGGCGAAATTGTTGTAGCTGAGTTGAAGAAGCATTATGCAGTTTTTGATGAGAAGGTTTTGAGCCAGATACCCATTCTTTCAGGATTCTCCAAAAAGGATTAAGAGCCATATTCTCTTCTTCTTGCTTTTTTTTTTTGTTCCCTAATGGGTCATTGGTACTTAAAAGTGGGTCAATATAATTCCCTTCCCCTTAATTAGATATTATGAGTCTTGTCCTCACGGAAACTACATTCCATGTTGAGTTTTTTACTTCACTGTTGACCGAGTCTGAGGAAGTCCTAACTGACTCTGTAAAAGTGAATTTCTTCTTTTTTTGGGCCAACGGAAATTTGTTTATTAACATTAGACGACGGTGTTCAGTTTTCAATTACAAGTCATGATCTGCAACACATTTTCATCAAATCAAAGAATCATGGGTATGACACGTCAGAATCACCTTCTGCTTTCATCTTCATAAAACCCTCCTGCCTCGCTCACATAATTCTGCACAACCCAAAGTCATCTATCCAAATCTTTAAATCTTTCGTTCTGTACATAATAATTAACAGTTTGTGACATCACATTTTATTAGAAATCGCATAGGAAAACAAAATATGCAAAGTCCAAAACTGACGTGAAGAATGATATATCGATTGTTACCCTCCAATAAGCTCGAACATCGACGGTGAAGAACCAGATGGGGGACAAGCCTTTCCAAGTCCAAGGTACAAGGATGTCCATGCCCAAATTGAAATTGGCACGGGCTGCAGGTAGAAGGGTCAAGAGAAAACCGGTACGTTTATGAAAAGCAATTGGGCCAGGCCCAACATGTTATTTTCAGTTTGGGCTCATAATATTTTTCAAATGAGCTTCTAAGAGGAGCATCTATGGAGATAGAAAGAGAAGTGAACATTGTATCAAAAAAGAAAAAACAGAGAGACATGAACCCGTGGGATCCTACAAAATGGGCCGCCCTCTTTTGTCAAGCAGTGCAAAGAAATTCATGCGTCCGACGACGAGCAAATTGTAATCAAGGGATGGAAGACACATTACATATTATGAGGAATTGTAAGTATGCTAGAAAGATGCGGTGCCTGTGTATTAGTCCAAATTATTATAGACAGTTTTTCTCTACAAATTTAAGGAATTGGTTTGCTATGATTCTCAGGGAAAATATGGGCTTAATTGATTATGAGGATTGGAAGCTGGTTTGGGGAGTGGGGATTTGGCACTCGTGGAAATGGAGAAATAGATCCCTGCTTGAGTATGGTTTCCTTAAACCCCAAGAGCCACTATTAATTGTAAAGCAGGTATGGAGAAGGTTTGTGTGCCAACAAGTTCAGATGGATCAGATTGTAAGAAATAATCCTGTTAATAAATGGGAAGCTCCATGCGATTTGTCAAATTGAATGTTGATAGATCTCTTGCAAAATCTCAATCTAAGGCTGCTTGTGGAGCTGTTATTAGAGATCATGAGGGAAATTTGATTGCGGGATTTATGCACACTACAGGCTCATGTAGTATTGTTGAGGTGAAATAATGCGTAATTTTTAAAGGACTATCACTAGCATGGGAATTAGGACTCAAGAAAGTCATTTTAGAGTCAAATACAAAAATTGTAATTGACTCAATTCAAAAAATAGATGAGAATCATAATTGTAGTCTTTTGATAGAGGAGATTTTTTCTTTCTTAAAAATATGCTTTAAAAATTTAATCAGGTAGCAGATCTATTGGCCAAACAAGCCTTATTGAAGTCATCATTCTTGGGAACATGTCCCCATTGGTTAGAGGCATTAGTGGCTAAAGAGAAGATGAGAATTGTTTCCCCATAGTTTAATTACTTGTAATCTGGGTATATCCCTTGCTTGTATCAAAAAAAAATTCATGCTTGCAGCTAATGATCCTGTTGTCCAGGTACATGTTCCAAGGTTCCAAACTGTGATGCTCACTGCAAACAACATGCCTATCCAAGTGGACAATGCATCCCTACTCAAAATTACTTCTGTTGCGGTTCCAAATTTCGTGCCTGCAACTCTCACCTTCTCCTCTCCATCAGGAATTTATCAGTATCCACTTGTGTTCTTGTTAAGCTTACCGTCTTATCTCTCTTAGGTTTGTTAGCACAAGTTCGTGGGTGTGCTCTTCTTGTGTGACTAGCTACTCAACTAATTAAGCCCATGGATTGAATATTGGCTTTTGACACTCATTAGTTGTGGGCCTCTGGTTGCTAATACATGTTTCTTGAGTTTAAGGTATCTCTGAGGTTTCCTTTATCCGTCTTGTTGGGATTTAGGTTAGACTATCCTCCTTTGTTCTACAAAAATCTAGTAACATATATAAAGATTGGAGTAGGTAGACAATGGTTAACATTACCTCATCTTGTGCTTGGCATCCAATCAAATAATTTCCTAAAAATTTTGACGGACCAATTTGTCATATGCTGATTTTGTGGGTCCTTATATCTTTCTCCCAATTAACATTTGATTAGGTGGGTCCTCATACATTGAAAAGAGCATGAGAAATGAGTCATATAGCTAATAGTTTACAAATAGGGAGACTAACTGTAGATTTGATGTTTTATATTAATTAATAAGGATATCGATATTGAACATGCTGCTTATTATACTCTGTACACATTCTTGGTGACATCGATTTTGGAGTTTTCTTTACCACAATTATTGGATTCAAGGTAGAATAGCCTCTTTTCCTTGTCTATTTTTTTTTTAACACTATTTATACTGCTTCAAATGAACTACATTCATTCAAATTGCCTTTGCCACTCGTTTTTCCTTCTTTTTTTAAACACTGGCTTTCTTAGAAATTAAAATTGCTGTATGCGCAAGATACTTCAAATAATTTGAAGCAAGGTCTACAAACAGTGCATCTACCAATCCAATGTGCAAAATTCTGTTGTTCCTGGATGCTGTTCACATATAATTACATCACACCCAAAGATATTTAATACAAAAAAACTCCTACTTCCATGTCTAGAGTTCAAGTTGACATGCACATTAACCACAATACATTACATAAAAAAAACTATATATCCCATGGAAACTATATGTTCCTGGGTTTAAGCTCTTCTGATATGAAGGGCTGCTTGTCCTGTTCTTCCTATTTCTCAGAAGCCTGACAAGTTTATAATGTTATCAGCTTTTCTTACAATCTAGAGGAAGTATGAAAGCTGCTGTTTCTTCCTTGAACCTCCTTCTCCGTACAAATCATTCCACTGCTTCAGCTCACTCATAACTGATCCTTCAGCAGCAAAACTTGCAGCAATCTACATAAAACAAGTACATTCATAATTTCTATTTAAAGTCTTCCAATCTTTCATGTTTTTGACATTGTCAAGTGAAGAATTCTCAAATAAGCCTACCTGAGACTTAGCATATTTCATGTCCTCCATGTTTAAAGGCCTCAGGGTAATCGCTTCATCTTTTCCACTTTCTTTAATGTTTGTAGCATCTTCTGAGAATTTGGCTTCTGCCTCTCTGTTCTTCTTTTCCTGAATAACATTGAAGTAGGTATTAGTCATCTCCTCAGCTCTGGTACCAACATTATGCACTAACTACAAACAAGTTAGTATTGTACAAGTTGTTATTAATACTACCTTTTCCTTCAAAATTTCCTTCTGCATGAGCTCCCGGACAGGTCGATATGCAGCTGTCATGCATAAGTTCTGTTTTTATAGAAATAAATATTAGGAGATGATGATTGCATGCTAGGAAGGGTAACCCAATGCACAAAGCTCCCATCAGGTGGAGACCGGAGAGAGTCAAATGTATATAACCTTATCCCCTCAAGTGGAGAGGCTATTTTAAAAATTTGAAAAAAGTCACATAGCAGCAACTTTACCATTGCTCTGAGGCTCACCCTCAATATAGTAGAATCGCTAACAGGTAATAAAAGAAAGGCAAAAAGAAAACCTTGAGATCACTTCCGCTATATCCTTCTGTCATGACCCCAAGCTCTTTGAAGTCCATGTTTTCATGTTTTTCTTTAGATAGGAGGGTTTTCAAGATCTGTTCCCTGCTCTCAGCAGATGGAAGACCCACCATGATTCTGCTCAACATTAAAAGGCAAAGTATTATCAATCACAATAAAGAAAGTACTTGTTTGGTCTGCTGACAAGAAATATTGCAACGCAACAAAGAACCAAATGGTCATGTCAATGTTAGGGTCTTACCTGCGCTCAAACCTTCTTATGATTGCTTCATCAAGGTCAAATGGCCTGTTGGTTGCAGCTAGTACAAGAATTTGCTCGCCTGGTTTTGTCAACAGGCCATCCCAATGAGTCATGAACTCATTTTTTATCTTCCTCATGGCCTCATGTTCTCCATTTCTTGTTCTCTGTCCTAGCATGCTGTCAACTTCATCAACAAAGATTATTGTAGGGGCAACCTTAGCTGCTAGTGTGAACAAAGCTCGGACATTCTTCTCATCTTCCCCAAACCATTTTGAAGTAATGGTGGACATTGAGACATTGATGAAGCTTGCTCCAGCTTCATTCGCAATCGCCTTCGCCATCATAGTTTTCCCAGTACCAGGTGGCCCGAAAAGCAATATGCCTCTACATGGCTTAAGAAGACCGCCTTTGAAGAGGTCTGGTCTACGAAGGGGAAGCATGACCATCTCTTGAAGTGATTCCTTAATTTCATCAAGTGCACCTACGTCTGCAAATGTAACCCCTATCTCATTTGCAGGAATAACCTCAGGTCTTATTCGCTTCTCAAACTCATTGTCAGGAACTTCCTGCAAGCATGCAATAACAAATAACATTGTACTACTTCCTTTTAATATTCATCTCTTGTGTGCGTGATACTTGAGGTTAACTATTGAGACTTTGATCTTACTGCTTTCACAGGGACAGGGACAGCGTTCTCGCCATCGTTTTTGGTCACGGGGATAGATTTTTCTGTTTCACTTTTCTTTTCAGGTGCTGGGGCATCAGCACGTACTTCATTCTTTGCACCAGCAACTCCTTCTCCAGCAGTGTACTACAATTACAGACCATATCAGTTGATGAAATTTGTCAATTTGGTATCATAAGCATTCTTCCATTCACTTGAATTTTTTTCCTTTTTTGTAAACGAACCTTCTTAGGGACATTATTCTCCAACTTCAGATTACCAGTCCCACTAGTTTTTCCTTCCTGGAACAGGCTCAATCCATGGGACAAACTATCCAACACATCAAATGCCAGTATTAGAAACCAATTTTCTTAATCAACTGCTAAACAACATTAATTCGTCCAGATATTTATTTACTTACCTCTTGGCTGATATGATTAACTTCCCATTTCGGTATTGTGGATGTTTGTTATTCATCAAATGGTGAGATATTGCAGATACCACAATCTCTTCAATATATTGACTGAGGAGCAT
Organism: Leucaena leucocephala; assembly: GCA_037074615.1. NCBI lineage: Eukaryota > Viridiplantae > Streptophyta > Magnoliopsida > Fabales > Fabaceae > Leucaena > Leucaena leucocephala. The sequence continues at coordinate 17,273,044 of CM073562.1, forward strand.
TGTGTCTGAATGACAGATAGTGTTCAAATCATCACATTCAATGTCATTTTCAGCAAGTACTTCAGCAATGTGGTTTCTGCTATCTTGAAACTGAAGTACTTTCATGTCCTCTTCCAGCTTGGCTTTCCAGCTGCCAGGGTTGGCCTCATCTTCGGGCGATTTGATCTCGATGGTGTAAGGAAATAACACGGTGAGCTTCTCATCAACTTCTTTGCAACCATCTCCGCATATCTTGGAACCAAGTATCAACACTGACCCTGAAATTTTCTTTAACATTCTTTGGAACATAGTGTGCAACGTCGGTGAATTGAGGAAAAGATTCTCAGCATCCCTGATATATAGGATTATGGGATTGGTTTCCGAGACAGAAACCAAGATCTGCAATCATTATTAATCCTTAGACACTGTAAGGGTAATAGATTAGTATATTTTCTTGCAGCATTTCTATTTAAAATAGCAAATTTTCTAAGATGACATCACACCTTATAGAGTGAATGCAGAAACAGTTTTTCATCAAAGCACATACTGCTTGGGCGCTTCTGGGGAACTGAAAACAGAAATCTCATGCACTAAGCATATATAGAGGGAGAAAATTTGATGTAATGTACAGTAATAATGCTCAAAGTTGGGGAAAAACAACTAAAGCAGAAAGGAAGAGAAAGAGAAACAAAATATGTTCCAAAGTAACCTGAAGTTATCGATCCAGAATAGGAAGAAATATCGCTCATATCAGCTGCAGCAGAGGCATTCCTACGGAGTTTTGGAGGATTATCAGAAGCTTCACTACCTTTAATTTGGCGACGTGAAGTACCTGCATGAATATTGCCAATTTTCAAGGTTTATCCAAGTGATGAAAATGTAAATCAAACTAGCAAAAATCAGATACAGGTCAAGAACTGGAAAATAAAGAAATTATAACTGTAGTCCTGACCTTTTGCAATGACACGATTACAATCAATGACTGAAATATAAACAATTTATGACTATGTCCTCTACAAACCATAGATTACCACAATTTTAAAGTAAAAATGAAAAGAAACGAAATATCATAAATTTAAAGGGATGCCACAAATTCTTTCAGTACCTCTATTGTCACTGGGTGAAGGGATTGGCAAGGAACCAAACAAACTGGAAACTCTTTCCATGGTCAACTCGGATAGGGATCTTTTAAAAGTCTACAGAAGAAAGTATGTTAGGAAAATCCCTACGTGAATTAACAACCAAATGAATTCAACAGTACCAGAAGTTATTAGTTTATATGTTAAACATACCCATTGATGGTGAAAAAGTATGAAATAAACAGAAAAGTATCTTAAGGTCTTAAAGAGGAACCGACTATGGACAAAAAAGAAAGTGCAAGGCAGACTAATCTTACTGATTCCTTTTTTGCACATCCATATCTGCTCTGCAGCTGTAGAAGGTAAAACATGACAGATATGAATATATGCACGCACATCTCAAATTATGTCAAAGAAGCTTGAAGTCCAGGAAATACTTAATTACCATCCTAGAGAAGTCAGCAACATCAAGCAAAAGCAACTTTGACTCAAAGTAATGTGCTAAAGCTTTGGCAAGCATCTGTTGGTACAATTCTGAAGAAGTTGGAATTACAGTTAGTAAGAAGCAAGTGGACCTCTGGAATAATCTCCAGACTAAACTTGTACACAATTATATACCTGCAGGTCCAGAAAGTAATATAGCTTGGCTCGCCGGTGTAAGGTTTCGGATGTGTTTTGAGAAGTGATGTTGTTTTAAATGAACGTATGCAGCACTTGTCAGCAACACTCGAGTTCTTTCACTGCCATCACATCATCATACGGTGACAAGAAGTTAAGATATTGAGCATAGAAAATCCTTGAAGGCTAGACCAAGTTCATCTGTGAATGGACCAAAGCTCACGTATACGCAGATCTATGTTAAAGGTAGGTCATATTTCGTAAAACAATGTGAAAGGCTTGCTTATGAGGTTATGCCACATATAAAAACACAATTAGCAGTAACTTAGAGAACTGGGCAATCCTTGGAATTTACAAGGCTGAGAAATGAAAGACAGAGTTCACATGAGAGCATAGATGAACTCAATAATGAACAATCCGAGATAAAGCTTAAAGATTTTGAGGAAAACCAAGCTTAGAAGCACCATAGGCCCATTAAGGATGTCAACTTTATTCGTACCAGAACTCAAGGTTAACATCAAAATGCCTTGCATTTACAAGTCAAGTTGAAACAGATCCTTATCTACAAAGTCTTTGACCCACCATGTCCATTATGTACATTATTTTAATAAAAGCAAATGCTCAACTTATTACTTTTGAAAGTCAACTTTCTTCAAACTAAATCAAACTCAAATTGATAAAGAGAAATGCTTTCAACAGTTTGCAGACATCTTGTGCGTGCAAAATGGCGTATAAGAATACAAGAAACCTTAACATTACCTCAAGTAGTAAGGAAAATCATCGAATGTGACATTGTTGCCCATCTTTCCATCAACCACTTGCCTCTTGAGCTCGTTCTCTATCAGCTCCCCAGTAAGCTCTCGAGACTCACGATTCCCGCCAATCCATTTCTGGACGGTTTGACCCTGGCTCAACCCGATCCCCACGCCTAAACCAACCCCCACACTCAATGCAGAGAACAAAACGCTCTTCTGTTCCATCTGGGTTCTGTAATATGGTGTAAGTCGTCAATAAAAAGGGCGAGAGCAAGATGAAAAAAGGTTGCTCCTTTAAGATCTAGGGAATAGATTTGGATTGAGGAATTAAGTTTTAAAGAAAGATCTATATACGATGGTTCAATATCAGTGATTCTATTACTATAAGGGGTTTGGAAAGAATCAGAGAAATAGGTGAAGACGACTAGCGAGAAAATGCGAAGACGTCCGAAGGCAACGTTGGTGCGAAGGTTTTTTGAAAGGTGAAGGAATCGTTGTGTATGGCCCTCTCCTTTGGCGCTATATATAGCATTCCTTACTATTGGACGTTGAATCTTGCCGGGAAGGAAACCATGAATAACGAGTGTTTAAAAAAGAAAAAAGATTATTAGACTGTTTAGAATTCTTTTATTATTTATTTGATTGATGGTTTATTTATCTTTCTGAACTCCATAACTTTAAAAATATTTCAACTTTTATGTAACAGCACGATGTTAAGGTTGTGTGTGTGTGTGTTGTTTTGAAGATTCATCAGCCGGTGCCGGTGTATTTATCTCAAACTTAATTTATGTATTTTGCATGGCATGAATTTCTTGACTCATGAAAAATATTTAAATAACTTTTTTTTTTTTGGAGATTAACTTGCCTATTTTGGGACGCTTAAGGTTTATTACTTTCAAAATTTGTGTAATGCTCAAACAATGTTGGAAAAACAACTGTTTTTGATAAAGGGATATGCAATTAATATAAAACTGCACAATTAAGAACATTATTTATTAATTTCGCTTTCACTTATATAAGACTTAATTGAATTGATCAAAGCTTTAAATAAGAAAAGTTCATTCATTGCCCTTTTTCTTTCTGCTCACAACTTTTTCTTTGCTTTAGAAAAGATATGGGTTTGATGGGTTAGTGGGGATCTATACATAGAATCCATTGCCACATGGGAGTTTTTTGTTGTATATGTGATTTTTCAACTTCCTCAAATAGGCTTTACGTTCTAAAGTTGTTATTACAGGAATGTGTGTATAGAGAACTCTTATGTAGACCAACCAATATCTGTAGATTCCTTTGGTGTGTGTGAGAATGTTATTTTCCACGTCACGATCACATGCTTTGGTTGGAAATATATTTCACATTAATTTTCATACGTGGGTTCATGCCATGCCCTTGCACACACACACACGTGTCACATGAGAACCACCATGCATGCATGATTATATTATTATTAATTAAGACCGACAAATATAAAGTTGAGGTCAGCTCTACACTTTTGTTTTTAAAAATATTTATATGACATGCATGAAACTTAATGAATAAGTAATGCATGATATAGTAGAAAAGCATGGCACGAGTGTTTTCCATTTATATATATATATATATATATATATATATATATGCATATGCGAGAGCCCCCATTAAGGGTATATACAACACATAATATAAAAAATTGAACCTATAATATTCTAATAAATATTAACTTGATGGGCCAATATTTGGTGTAGGATTGGATATCAGGCAAGGGTTATTGTGTTACTCATTTAGCCCTATTTGATAGGTTATTATTTTTATATATTAAAATTTGTAGATTAAAGTATTTCAAATAGAATGAATATAATAGCTAATAGTGACTAAAATGTAATTATATAAATATGAGTAGTTAAGTATGTAATTGTATCCTTCAAAATTTATAATTAAATTGATTGTTTTTAACTTTACTAACCGTCATATTTTTTTCAGATGCTTCATTATCAACTTTGGGGAGATTGATGCAAAGTTAAAATTGTAAAATACTTAGACTTCAAGATTTTTTTTAATATGCAATGGATTTCAATACTTTAATTACTATATTTTTGTTGCCTTATTCTTAGTAGATTATAGATATTATTTAACTGTTGAAGACATATAAATATGATATTATTTTATAAATTCATAATTATAAATTTTTTCCTACAATATGAGTAGAATTTAGTGACTTGAGTATGCAAGCCCACCCATACCCAGTTCAAAATATTTATGGCTTCTATAGGGTAAGGCCGGACATTGGGTTGTAAAATATAGCCCTTGCTTTTTTTGGCTCCTAGAATCACCCACAATTTAAAAGTAGGATAAAGTTTGTATCCTTCCTATGTGATACTAGTATTGACAGAGTAAACCGTCAATTATCCTCAAATGTAAATTTAGACACCTAAGAGATATGATGTCTCCTCAAGCATAGCAAATAAAACTATAATAAAATAATATTTTTTATAGATCAAACATACTTTAAATATTCGTATATTTTACTCATGACCTAAACTCAAACGATAAGTGCTCACAGTTTTATGTTGCTTGTGAGAATTCGTTCGTTTTGGGTTTGATGAAGCTACTCTGAAGCCCATAAAATAGATATTTTGGGCTTCGACCGAAACGCCCCCAAGCCCATAAATAGAGCCTAGTTTTATTTTTTAAAAATAAATTAATGTCTCTCCTGCGTTTTTTAAAATGCATCGTAATTATTAAGAACTCTTTTTTCTCCTTTTAATTTGTAACCCCTCCACACACACACACACACACACACACACGCACACTAATGAACATAGATATAAAAATATGTTAAAATTGTTACTAAATAAAATAATAAATTGTCACGACCAATAATGATTTTTGATAAAGCTATAAAACACTCAACACTCCTTAAATTAAGCATCTGAGTTGAAATCTTGAAAATAAAGTCACATTAAAAGAGCTTTTCTCTATATGAGGATTAACTATATTTAATTAAACTAATCAATAGTATTAAATGTTAAATAGTTTAACCAAAAAAATACTGATGCATGTGCACTTGCCCGATGTGCCCATGTATACTACATATGTATGTATGTATGTATGTATGTATGTATGTATGTATGTATGTATGTATGTATGTATGTATGTATGTATGTATGTATGTATGTATGTATGTATGTATGTATGTATGTATGTATGTATGTATGTATGTATGTATGCATGTATGTATATTAGACCAATTTTTTTAATGCATCAAATGCGTAAAAAGAAAAAGTAGTTTAGCGTAGGTATTTGTTTTATTCCATGTAATATTGGATGTTTGCCATTTAACGGTATATATGATAGTTAAATAGATTTTGTGAATGGAGTGAATTTTTTCTAGTGAAATGGATGGCTAACATTATTTGAAAAGTTTTAATGGCTCAGCTCTATTTTTACTTTACAGAATGTACTCCCTCCGTCCTAGTTAAATAAATTAGGTAAAGAACCTATTTTAGATCTAATATAAGATTCTGTTCTACTTTATCTCTTAAAATTATAATTTATTTTTAATATAATTTAAATATATATATATATGATTAAAGATAATATTTTAATAAAACTAATACACAATCATAACAATGAATTAATTTAACTAATTTATTTAATTTATTTAAATTAGTTAAATAAATATTATATTAAATATAAAAAGAAGTATTTAGACTCATAAATGTAACGTTTAGATTTTATGTATATGTATGGGAAAATACATTTATTTTTTTATAGAGTATAATGGCATCATATGATCTATGTGGTCGATTCTATTTAATAGGATAAAATTTATTGTTATTGTTATATGAGAAAATACATTAGACATACTGATTCCTTATTGATGCACGTGCACGCACATAAGTATGCATGACTAGTTTCTTTTTATTTATTTTTTTCCAATGAGTCATCAAATCTGCCAAGGAGCAAAAAGGGTAGTATAACACCAAACAAATGTTGATACATTTGATAAAAAAAAAATTAGGTTATAAATTTAAATCTTATTATCAATGTAATGATGATGAAGACCTTAGTTGATATGTGATCCCTAAATATCTCTATAAGCGTTTCTTAAATTTAAAAGCATGCTTTAATTTTAATGAACCTCATAGGTTAATCTCGTCCCAACTTTCTGTGAACAAAAAATAGAGTATAGCAGAGATTATTTTATTCGTAGAATAATTGGTTGTATGGCATTCACAAAATTGGATTCGAATGCAGGCATGAAAGTGGAAGCACTGAAGCTACAGCAACCACACAAAATGAAACTTTTTCTATACATAAGCATACATGGAACATGCACTCTATAATCCTATTACAAAGAGAGAGAAAAGAGCCTAATCGACAAAATATTCCTACCTAAATGAAAATTCGTTTTCCTACCTATTTATGCATGCTACTCTTTCGTACTACATGTCCTCCACTAACCCCGAAAACATCAATATCATATTATAATATAGTCACTTTTCAATTCTTCTACGTTGAAGCAAATCACGCTTTATATATACTTGCTCGTGCCTCAGCAGTTATATGAAACCTAGAACCCAATCTAACTTGATCTTTTCTGTAATGTCGTTTTAATTAGTTTTTTTTTTACTTAATTTTACACTCCAACTTGTTACGTCATTTCGTCTCATATTTTGTGTTGCTACGGTGTTAATTAATTACCTATAAAATTACATATATTTTCATCATATGCTTGTATGTTAATATATTCCTATCTTACAAACTACAGACCCTTTAAAATAGGCTTGTTTGGATTTAATTTTTGTAAAAAATGACTTTCATTACAATTGAATTTTACCAACTAAAATTAGGATAAAAATTAATTAGTACAATATGATTTATGTTTAGATAGAATTTTATAATAAAAAAAATAGTTTGATACATACTTGTTTAAATTATATATAAAAAAATAAATATAAAGAAAAGTCAAAAGTCAAAATTTAGAAAAAAATACTAATTTAAATTCATCAATTTGAATTTTGACCTAGAAGTCATTTATAACAAAGTTCATCCCAAATGTAATTTTAGCCCTGAATTATTATTTTTTTAAAGTTTATTAGGAAGTGAATTTGGAGGTACTGAAAGTCATTCTAAACACAAAATTTATCTGTGTTTATATTATAATAATTAAATTAAATATAATGACGTGAAATATTATGTTATATATCATCACGTGTGACGTACATCGCATTATATATACATATATGTCTCTGTTGGCTAGTGTAGACGGCTTTTATTTCACTTTGGAAATGGTTGCCAATTTTCTTGCTCGCTCGTCTTTTTCCTTTTAGTGATGGAGCTTAAATGACAACAGTGAATCTCGTTTTCTGCTTTCCAATACAAAAATGACCACTGAATTTTGTTTACTCTTCTTTCATTTTCATAGAAAATTAGTTCTTTACTTTAAATTTTGAATGAAAGTTACGTTCAAATCTTTTAATAATACGACACATAAGATAAAATATTATATGTGATCAAGTTGCATCTAATTTATAGATATTAAAAAATTAGTTAAATTAATTATGTTTGTAAAAAATATGTTAATTTTTCAATATCCTTTTAATAATTTGTATTAAAAATTACTCTATTAATATTAACATATAGTTAATCTAGCGATGTAAGATTTTTTTGAATCTTGAGCTCGATTCAATTCTTAGAGAAAATAAATTTTTACTAAGAGAAGCGATTATAAAAAATCTTAAAATTAGATACCTAGTAATAAGATTCAGATATATTAGACCAATCTATATAGGATAAGCTTGAGGTAAGCCTATCTATGTATTTTTTGGTTGAAACCTCAACTTAAAAATTTAGCTTGGTACATAAAGTATTGAACGGTGAATATATGATTGTCATTTAGCCGCACAAAGCTAGTTTAATTTAAGTGATAAGAACGAAGTAGTGATATAGGTAGATATTTAGAATTAAGATCCTCCTAACATATATATATATATATATATATATATTGTTTTGTGGAAAAATTCATAATTATAATTTTGTTTTAGAACAATATGAGTAAGTGACAGGCGAACGTTGTTCACATCTTTTGTGAAAAACATGGTTGAAGCAAAAATATCTCAAACAGTTTCACGTACATACGTATTCCCAATCCTGACCATTTAACAACGAAAGGATGAAATCAAATTTCTCAAAGTGATCGATTTAGCCAACAAATTCAATTCAGTTCCTTTTGGTTTTTCAATTTTAATAATACATTCCAAAATATTTCCAAATTTCAACTATTCATTTTCATATGATGGGTGTCATCGTTACATTAACTATATATACAAATATATATATATATATATAATATGAGGAGAGTACTATTTTATTATAGTTCTAATCGTGGTGTTTATGAATGTATCATAATTTATAGGTACCTAGATTTAAATCTAAGGATAATAGATGGTTCGCCCTGCCTGATATTGATATCATCTAAAAGAAATGAAGATTTTGTCATACTATTAGATCGTGAGTAAGTTCAACTCTTTTTTAAATTTTTTTATAAAAAAAACTATATATACAAATTATAGATAATGTGATTCATCTTAAACTCTATGTCATTTATATAATGACAAACACAGCTAGCGTTGAAGACTTTAGTGACAAAAGATTGTTTCAATACACACACACACACACACACACACATATATATATATGTATGTATTGAAACAATTTTCAATACATACATACATATATATATATGTTTAGAATACAAATGGTTGAAGGAACTTGTTAATTTTTTAATTATAAGTAAAACCTGGCTCATATATATCCGTCTACGGTATTGTCACTTTACTGTCCCTATCGATTTATTTTTTATTTCCTCCCTTTTTAATGTAATCTGTTGACAACTCAGTATTGTGATCTCACACAGATCATTTTGGTCAGGGCTTTTAATTTTAAGAGGGAAAATATATAATCATCTTAGTCAATTGTCAATGATCTAATATTGAAGAATTTATCATAATCTTAAATATAATTATATTTTTTATATTTATTTATTTTTTTAAAATTATCCCTATAGATACTCCCTCAATAACAATTAAATAAAAGAAGAAGTAGAGAATTAATAAATATGATTATGTATTTTAGAAAAAAATTATTATATTAATAAATTTAACTATGATAAAATTAATTAAATATATATTATATTATGAACAAGGGAAGTATAATAGTCATGAAGGTTCCATTAATTCAAGGATTTGCTGGTATGGTGATGGTGAGTATACGGTGTACCTAACATGTGGTTTTGAGAATTTGGTGAACCAAAAAAAGGACAGGAAAAGAAAAATCATTTAATATTATAAATATTGTTGTTCTGATAAAATAGATATCGACCAGTAGTTCATATATATATATATATATATATATATATACCGTCTATATAATAAGATACACGAATACATCAACATTATTTGTTGCAGTATTTAAAAGATATGGACAAGGTGACGAATTATTATTATATCAAGTCCTTTTTGTGTCTATAGAAAGATATGATTCCCCGAACGAAGAATTGAAACCTTATATCAACATATTCAATCGTTATTTATTAATGTGCCATGCAATAATTCAAATGTAATGGCCTTCATTATTCTGTGGCCAAACACCAGTCTGTGTGATTTGTCTTCAGCATCACCATATATACTTTCCCACCTTTTTTCTTATATACGCGTTTCTTTTTCTCTAAACAAATATATATATATATATATATATATATCAAATACTATGTAATTTTTATGAGTACAACTAAATTTGAAACACACCAAATTAAAGTTCAAAATGAATACAACCCCCTAGGCATCGTTTGGTATGAATATTTTTTCCCTCTTTTTGTGGTGTTGGAGGGAAGGGAGAGGATAAATGAGGGATTTTGTTCATTTCTCTTTATTTGTGTATCTAAAAATTTTAAGATAGACGACCTTCCCTCTTAAGTTTAATCTTCCCTATAAAATTAGAAAAATTTAGAAAGGAATAATAATATTTTTATTTTATTATATTAATATGTTAATATTATATATATTATATATTTTATTAACATATTCTATAAAATAATATAAAGGTTAATTTTTTCATATAAAAATATTTTTTCTCTTATATTTTCTTAAATAAAGTAAAGTAACATTAAAATTTTTTATCTCTTTTTCTTTAATATTAAACTAAATAATATAATAATAATTTTTTTTATTGAGCCAAATACACCTTGGTCAGCTGTACACACATGGACGAGTCAAAATTTCAATATTCTCATAAATTTTTTCTGGCTTAATTTCAAAACATGCATCAATAAAACCTGAAGAAGCAAGAAAGGAAAAACGAGTACGTACATATATCACGGAGAGAGAAATTAAAAAAAAATAAAATCTTATTGTTGAGAATAAAACCAATTAAAAGCAAACGAGTGAGTTGACGGAGAAATGGTGTCCACATATTCTTAAGAACATTCCCAGGAACTCTCCTCTACTTAGATGTATAAATTAAATAGTAATAGTTAAGGGACCACACACACAGAAAATAAGAAGTCGTGTTTCGTCTGGCCACCACACATGTAGCTGTTCATTACTATAATTTATTGATAAATGAATGAATACATAGGCTACGTCTGGTAATTCTAGCTGTATGTGGGGTGGGGACTCTTACGAGCCCTTAATTTCCACCTTCTGTGGTCTTCAGCTATTTGCATTCTTTTCTTCTATTCTTCTTCTTGTTGTGATTCTCAATGTTTCCGTCCAACCAACTCTTTTTTTTTATTATTATTATTATTATTCCCCGGCGAAATTGACGGTGGAAATTAATCCTGATGACTTTCTGCATTAATTAATTAATTAATTAATTAATTGCTGCTTTGTTTGTGCATAGTTGATTCTGATCTAAGAGCTATCCTATCACTACTTGGCTTCTCTAATTCATTTGTCATATTGCATTTCAGGAACTCCAAAGATTAAAAGAGTTACTTCGTTAGTCCGTACACGTGCTTAAAAAAAGAAGAACAATCCGGGGAAAAAGTTTAACTTGTGAAATTGCTAGAGAAGAATATAATACATTTGTAAGGATCATATTATTGATTATTATTATTATTATTATTATTTACTCATTCTGGTTCTTAGCATAAGGCATTTTTATAGAAAAAATGAATGATCTTTATCATAAAATTTAATTAATGAGATATTAATTAAGTTTTTTTTTTAATTTTCACCCAAATTTTAAATTATGGACTATGAGATAGAATGTAACATAAATCTAAAAATTTTACATTTTAATATGGGTAAAAAGATGGCTTATGATAGGGACCATATAGAGTATTGTTGGAGAAATTACTGTTAGCTACTCTATATTACACTTATTTATTGAGGGTAAAAAGGAAAAAAATACTTTTTCAGACCCAAAATAATGGGCCCATTTAGACAGGATTTTAAAAACGGGCTTATGAAAAAAATGATTTTTGAACAGCTTATAGAAAAAGGCTTTTGAAGAAGAGATTATGAAAAAAAGTGGTTTTGAATAAATGAGTGTTTGGATAGTTATTTCTAAAAGTACTTTTGTTATTGGTAAATTACGAAAAAGGGTATGAGTATTAAATGAGGAGAGATAAGAGATGAGAGGAGAGAGGAGAGAGGGTGTAAGAAAGAAAAGAGAGAAAAAGTAGGAGAGGGGAGAGAGGGTGTAAGAAAAAGTAGGAGAGAGGATGTAAGAAAAAATTGAATAGATGAGAGATAATATAAAAAAAATAAGAGAGAGGGGAGATAGTGTAAAAAAAAATAGGGGTAATATAGCAATTGATTAATTCATAAGTGGTTTACTGCTCCATAAGCTACTCTGACCAGTTTATCTGAAACTTTGGTTTTAAATTATAATTTAATCTAAAAATCTGTTTAAACAAATATGACTGTTTATTTTAAAATTTATTTAAATTTAAATTTTGAGTTAAACTTTAATTTTAAATTAAGATTTATAAATTTTCAAACAGGCATAATATCTTAACCCGGGTGCCTAATCTCGTACGACCATTGCTTACATTAGGCAAGGGAAGTAATATATTTAAGCATTTGAATTGTTATCAACTTGACGTAATAGAAATAATTAAAAAAAGGGCTCCTTTTTCTTGAATATGAGTGAAAATGGGTTGGTGACGCGTGGTTACTATATGAAATCTTGAGTTCCAATTAAACCCGGCAGCCGCGCCGCGTCCTGGGTGTAATGGTAATGACTCGTCATTTCAAAATTTTCAAATTAATCCTTTGACTTTGGCAGCTTAACTGTGCTGTTCTTTGATTTGACCATCACTCCAACTCTATTCCCAAAAAAATAATTATATCCTTATTTCCCCATTCATTATATTAATCTCCATATTTTCTTTGTTTAATTCTGTTTCTAGTTCCATATATTCCTTTATTAATCCTGTCTTAATCTTCTCGTTTTATTCTGCTTGTTCCGTTGTCCTGGGAATACCTGCTTCGCCGTCTTCTTATTATTCTGTTCTTTTTTTATCGAAGTTAATTGCTTCTCTCTCTTTAGGGCATAATTTTTTTTATATCAAAAGTTAATTATTTTCTGTGAACGTAAATTTGATCAAATGTCAAGGAATCTCCGCGTAAAGTGAACGTTTTTAATGCATATTTGAGCTACGTGAATAATAATGCATGGAATTTCCGGTTGATTCTGTACTTATATTCGTAAATCTCAAGGCTCATAAATTTTCCATGCTGAAGTACGCAAATTACTTTTCTTAAACGCCACCCACCATTGTGTAGTAATGATCTTTATTTTCTAGGAATAATAAAGATGAAGTTAAAGACTTACTTTATAACTGCTCGTCAGTTTTTTGCTCATTGTCAAATCAACTTGCTTGCTAGATATTCAAATGAATATTGCGTCCGCATATTGAGCAGCTTTGTCTTCTTGCATAGATCTACGTGTCATATTCTCGAAAAATAAATTCCTGTTAATATCATTATTTCAAATTTCCATATCTCTAACATGAAGCCCTTTTTTTTGATGTAATTGTTTTGCGAGTACATCATATGGCCTACCTCAGAAATCGTATTATATATATAAGCCGCTTCCTATAGCTTGAAGCTATGTGTTGTTGTTGATGTTCTTCTCCTTCTTCAACCAGAATTACATTCTTTCTTTCTTTCTCGTCAGAAATTTATTTTCTTGAAGCTTCCGGTTCTGATTCCAATATTCCTGAGTTCTATCAGTTTCTCTGGTGACGACATAAGAACAAGTGAATAACTTTTGAAAAGGTACGAACCATTTGATCTGTTTTCTTGTAGTAATATGATACTTAAAAATCTACATAGTGATGAGGTTCTGTTTCTGAAATTTTCTGAGTTGGGGTGATGCATTCATGATGAGTTTTGAAGATTGAGCTTGCTAGCTAGAATGGTTTTTGGAACTTCCTAAACCAGACTGTTTCTGGGTGTAAATATGAAAGGGACTGAAACGTATCTTCTTCAAACTCTTCACATTCGTTACCAACCCTTGATAACTTTCCGTCCATTCATTTTCTTTTTTTCTCTTGGGGTCGAAAATGACCTTTCCCTGTTTGTTATTATGACTGACAGAGACCTTTCCCTGTTTGTTATTATGACTGACGGAAGCCATTCTCGAAGACTGATAATAATTTGTGCTTATCTCTCAATCAGCTAAAATATTTTCTGCATATCTCTCTGATTTTGAATATCTGAATACAGGGTAATGCCATTTTGATTTTGTTTTCCGAAGAACGATGATATCCACTAATATGATCATCACACTGATACAATGAAATTGTCTATATTTTAATTCAAAGCTTAGTGAATGTGATTCCAGAAACATCTATAAAAGATTGCCAATTTATAACAACAAAGAAGGCATAATTCTTATCTGTTGATCATAGATTTTGTAATCTTATATCAGTATTACCTCTGAAAGTAGTGGTGAAGCTGTGAGATTCAGAGCATATTGATTCATGCTTTGGTTTTAGTTCCTATGTAAATGAGCTCTACAGTTAAATAATTTTCAGAAACTTACAGATCAAATGGATACTGCTAGTAAAATTAGTCAAGGAATTCTCAAGGTACTGAACTGTTGTTGTACCTTTTTCAGGCGAAGCATGGAGAATAGCAGAAGCCATGAAATCACAGAGCAAGGATCGCCTGAAGTTCCATCACTTATTAAGTGCATATCATCAAATGAAGTAGCTGGCTTTGCTAGCATTGAGAATGCTACAGAGTTACAATCTCTCCCCCCATCTGCTAAAGTAAGAGTTTGATGGTTTCAAAGATTCATAGATCCTAAATATCTCCCAACTTCTTGATATTTTTTGTTTTGTGATCAAGTTGTAGTACCTGATCGTGTGGTTTCATTCTAATCTGTAGGAGGAAAGTGAGAAAGATTTAGAAAGAGGACAAGGTGATGAACCTGTGGCCGTCAATCATCACAGAAAGATGTCTGTTTCTATCAGCATGCCACTTTCTCCTGAAGAAGTTCAGTCACACAACAATGGTGAAACAAGTTTAGGCGATGGTGTTGCCAATTCCACTTCTCAATCAAACACAGAAGGATCCAAACCAGCACGCCAAACAAAATGCTATTCTCAGCCAATGCTGAAAGGCCATGTTTACCCAGCAACCGAAGGAAGAGTGGACTTCGGCCAAAATCCAAACATCAACAGGCTGAAGGATAATAGGTTTGATCCATTCAAGACATTTTCTGGGAAACTTGAGAGACAGTTTTCAATTCTCCGCGGAAAACCTCCCAAAAACGGGGCTGTACAACAGGACAATAGCTCAAACAACACGGATAGGCCTATAAATGTTGATAGATACTATGATGCATTGGAAGGTCCAGAATTGGAAACTTTACGGGTATGTGGTTTTGCTTCTGCTTATTTTGGTACTACTGATTTTACTTGGTGAATTTGGTAACATAATTTATTTTGTTTTCCTGATTCAACAGGCTTCAGAAGAGACAGTACTTCCTAAAGACGAGAAGTGGCCATTTCTTCTTCGGTTTCCCATCTCATCCTTTGGTATATGCCTTGGAGTTAGTAGCCAAGCAATTCTATGGAAAACATTGGCCACATCTCCTTCCACTAAGTTCCTTCACATAAGCCTGAAAGTAAATCTGGTCTTATGGATCATCTCCATCATTCTTGTTGCATCCATTTTCTCCATGTACCTCCTCAAAATCATCATCTACTTTGAAGCAGTTCGTCGTGAATACTACCATCCTATCCGAGTGAATTTCTTTTTTGCTCCATGGATAGCTCTCTTGTTCTTAGCTCTTGGAGTTCCACCATCAATGTCCAAGTACCTGCATCATCCACTTTGGTACGTTCTCATGGTTCCTATCTTCTGTCTTGAGCTTAAGATCTATGGACAGTGGATGTCTGGAGGTCAAAGGAGGCTCTCAAAAGTGGCCAATCCTACAAATCATCTCTCAGTTGTTGGAAACTTTGTTGGGGCATTGTTGGGTGCTTCCATGGGTCTCAAAGAAGGACCTATCTTCTTCTTTGCTGTTGGTTTGGCTCACTACACAGTCTTGTTTGTGACTCTCTATCAGAGGCTCCCAACAAATGAGACTCTCCCAAAAGAGCTTCATCCTGTGTTCTTCCTGTTCGTTGCAGCACCCAGTGTTGCTTCCATGGCTTGGGCTCGCATTCAAGACTCTTTTGATTATGGATCAAGGATTGCATATTTCATTGCCCTCTTCCTTTATTTCTCATTGGTAAGTCTATGAATCATTCATCTCTGATGGATATTTAAGTGAGATGAGAACCCTGCCTTAAAAGCTAGCTATTGAGGGTGAAAACCCAACCCTATCGAGTATCCTAATCTATTGCTGTAAAAGATGACTTATGATCTTGTTATGCTTTTGTAGGCGGTCCGGATCAACTTTTTCAGAGGATTCAAGTAAGTTCAGTCTCTATCGGATTCTTGCATCAGTGAAAACTTTTGATCAAATTTTTTGACAGGTATTTGATATGAATGTGCAGATTTTCACTTTCATGGTGGGCATACACGTTTCCGATGACTGGTGCGGCGATTGCCACCGTAAGGTACTCAAACCAGTTCGACAACGTAGTCACAAAGTGTCTGTGTGTGATTCTTGGTCTCATCTCAACAGTTACAGTAACAGCACTTCTGGTATCCACCATTATTCATGCGTTTGTGCTCAATGACCTCTTCCCCAACGACATAGCCATCGCCATTAGTGACAGAAGAAGAAAAGCGCACAAGAATAAGTGGTTCCCTCTCAGACATGGCAGCAGTGAGCACGCCAAAGTGATTGAAAATTTCTTGAAGTTTTCAAGCACAGATGGTGATGATGGTGACTTAGAAGCTGCTCTGAAACAACCTCCCAACCATTTTGAGCACCATTGATAATGTGCATTAATATATATATGTGTGTGTGTGCGCGCGCGCGCGCTTGTTCGTATGGTTATGAAGCTTTGAAAAGAATAATGAGATGTGAAGAATCCTTCAGTGTAGTCTTCATTTGTCAGACGTGTGAGGAACATAAGTATAACTTATGCTATTCCCATGACCGTGTCAGAAGATGAAGGGTTTTGTAGAAACGGTTCCTTAGATTATATTGTAAAATCTTCTGCATGTTAGGGTATTTGAGAGTACATTTTGAGTTTTATATGAGAATGAAGAGTACATTACATAATTTTTCTGTTGGTTTTGTTGAGATTAGACATTTTTTTGACACAATTATTTAATAATACTTAATCTCAACAAGTTATTGGCAAACCTAATTAATTAGGAGTAACTCTAATCAACAACTTTATTTAAAAGGAAATGAGTTATTTTTAATTTTTAGGGAGAATGACCCATAAGGCCCATGGAAGTAAATTAATCACTACAACGGACCGTAAAATTTTAAAATTACAGAGAACGACCAAAATTTTAAAAAAGAAGTAAATGGATGAAAATGTCCTAACACAATTGATACATAACTTAATTATAAATTGCGAAAAAAGAGTTCCAAATCATGGAAGCACAAATGCAAATCTTGAAGATTAATTGCAAATGAGTTATCAATTGTGAAAATTCTGTAAATCTTGCAAACTCAATCATAAATAACAAAAAGATTAATTACAAATGAGTTATTTTCAATTTTTTGAAAGCTACTAAAATTGTATAAATTTCTCCCCTATTTTCAAAACAAATTGAACAGAATAAATTACATAAACATCTCCTACATTTTATTGAAATTACAAAAATATCATTTGTTTTATAATTTTATCTCTAATTGACTTGGTGGTCAATATATCATATATCGTTTGGAGAGTAAGTGGATGCATATCAATATTAACATTAAGAAAATAGAGCTTATAATATTTTGGTCCCTGTTAACTTGATGACCTAACGGATGAAGTACAGAAAACAATATTATGAGTTTTTATTCATACTTATTTATTTATTTTTTATTTATTATTATATCAATAAAGATATTGCCCTTTACATAGAATCAATATCAGCCAGAAACACAAACATTATCTTGTGCAGAAAAAAAAACAAAGGAGAAAAAAACACTGATGAGGAAAATCTTTATTTTTTTTGTTACAAGAATTTTTGGAAAGGGATTGGGTTCACTCACGATCTAAGGGTAAGGCGAAGTCTCATTTCCTTCTAAACAATACTAATGTCGGGCAGGGCGATGTGTATATTACCCTCAGACATAAATCTAGGCAACTAAGAGTTAGAATGTCTCCCCAAGCGTTACGACTAGAATCACAATAAAGTGATATTTTTTAGGGTTTGAATACACTCTAAATAATCACATATCTTACCATTTTGCCAGATAATATGGATTGAGGAAAATCTTTATGTCTGGTCTTTAACAATCTAATATTGGGCCTGATTATGGGCCACGGGTTACACCTAAAGGCTTCAATATCCATAATTGTTGGGCCTATGACCCATATCTTTCATGTTGATTCCAGAAGTGTTATTATATAAGAGTCATCCATTATCTACGGATTTAACTGGTAAAAATATAAGATATATGATCATTTAGAGTGTGTTCAATTTTTAAAGAGTATCACTTTATTATAGTTTCAGTCGTGGTGTTTGAGGAGATATCCTAATTCCTAGATGTTTATATTTACGTCTAAGAGTAATAGACAGTTTGCCCTGCTTGACATTGGTATCGTTTAGAAATAAATGAGACTTCACCCTACTTTTATATCATGGATGAGCCAAATTCCTTTCTAAAAATTTATATAAAAAAAATATAAGAGCCTTTTCCGGCAATTTGCCCTCTTTTGTATTGAAAAAATAATAATAAAAGAGTCTTTTTAAAAGATATTTTTTTGCATGATCATATTTTCTGTCGGATTGTTCTCGAACTACCTCCATGTTTACCAGTAAATTTCTTCAGTCTAGGGATGAATGTTATTAAATCTAGAGATGACCAGGATATATATGGTGACCCAATTTGACTTGTCCATGTTTACAAGTGAGTTAATAGATGGATGATTATTATTTAAAATCGGTGGCATAATTAATTTTTAAAATAATTAAATATTATCTTAAAGGGTCTGAATCTGAACTCTGAAGTATTCAAGCAATTATTATAAATTACCTAATAATAATAAGAAGACAAGATCCTCCTATAAAAACATTGACTAGATGCATTTATAAACTCATTTATAAATATATTTATAAACACATTCATATTATTATTATTATTATATTGTATCTCCTTTTAGAAATAAAATAAGGAATTAAGGTAGTAATATTAGGACATACATATCCTTTTCTTTATATGTTACTTTACAATTTCAATTTCCAATACAATATTAATTACTATTATTTCAAACATACCCTTATTAGTATCTTTAATTATTTTGCAACACACTATAATTGCCTTTTCAATCTCTATACAAAAACCTTAAACTGCATATAAAAAGAAATGGAGGGAGTATATTATATAAAAGAAGAAAATATAAATAAAGGGATGAGGATCAGGGCTAATAATGCAAACCTAACAAATATAAAAAAAATACAAACGAATTATTAATTAAAGAGTACTTTCTCTGTAGGGTTTTTGGGTTGATGGGTGTGACAAAAAAAATAAAAAATAAAATAAAGGTCCATTTAGGTTCTTTGAGATAAACATGGTAGAGAAGGCGTGACAAATCAAAAAGAAGAAGGAACATGGATCATGGAAGAGATCCTGGTCCCCTACAAGGCAAGCTATGAAACCATAGAAAAAACGAATGACGCAAACAAAAGAAATTGGCATTTTGTTGGAACACATTTTGTCTCTGTCTCCGTATCTCTCCTCTTTGCATGTGATCGATCAGTTTCTAGCTCTCTTTCACTTGCCACCTATGGACCACCTTAAGCTTCTCCTTTCACTTATTCTCCTAATTTTTACTGTCTACACTACACCATTAGGACTTTTTACATCCGTCTGAGAGAACTTTTCACGTCGGTTACCAGAAAGTAGTATATAAGATCGTCATAGTTTGTCATTTTAGCATAGTATATGAACTATATATACTCGATCTTCAGTTTATATTTCAATTATCATTTTAACCTTGAGCCCACCATTCTATAATGATACTTTAACGTGAAGATCAGATAAACAAAACGGGATCGATGAGCGAGAGAATTTCAGACACGACAAGCTTGAACAAGAATACTGAATTAGTATTTACAGGGAAACCAGAAAAGCCCTATATAGGAGGCCAACAATCATTGTTTCAACAGTTTAAGAGTGAACATTTCTGAATTCTTAGAGCCTTTAAGCAGACAAATTTCAGGTTTAGACTCTGACACTAACACACACACTAGCATATTATTTAATGCATGTACCTACGTAGTTTTCGTAATTTGCCTGCCTTTTGGGATGAACCATGAATTTACCACGTTGTGCTTGGCCTCATCATTGCACTGTTCACCTGTTTACGTAATTGTAACTTCAACCACATCCAGAAATTATCCTTAACTGAATCAACCGACAGCGACTCCAAACATCGTGACTTTGATTCACTGGGATTAGCTTCTTGTATATATATGTAGGATAACAGAAACTTGATAGCATGTCATGCTCAATGGAATATTTAAATAAGTTATTTCTCTCATCTTCAACTAGCTTTTGAGGCAAGGTTCTTTATCTCACTTAAGTACTCATCTAGATCCTTGTTGTTGGGGATTCTAGAGAAGGGTCAGACACATATTTATGTATAGACCTGGAAGCTTGTATGAATTTTGCATGAACAAGTTGCAGGCTGGATATCAAATAATGTTAGCTTAAAATACTTTTTCCTTTTCTTTTTTTACATATTTTGGAAAAGGGAACTGATAGTTTAAACTTGAAACCATAAATTTTGCTTTCCCCGTGTTGCTGTATTGTCACCATCATCATATATACTGTAAAAGATTTATGAATAAGAGGCTCAGATAATTTTTGCCCAGTGGCAACTGATACTGATATAGATTCCTAAAGAGTGGTCCTTTCTAAGCATCACTCTCATCCAGCCTCATTTAATTTATTTTATGAGTCTTGTCTTTTTAATTTTTTCCTCCCCCTAGCTAGTTAAAAAGCATTATGAAAGCATAAAAATAAAATTTAGAGAATCTAATCATAATTCAAACTTGGGTAAGAACAATATTGAGTATGATTATAATAAATTATTCAAACAGTTTTAATTTAAATAATTTCATTTACTTATTTCTTTTATTATTGATTTGGAAAATGAATTAGTCATTAACATACTTACTACTAATAAAAATACTTATCTCTAAAATCACATCCTTAATTATGTGATCTTTTATGATGCTTTCAAGAACATGCCCATATAATTTACTGTGTATGGAGATAATATTTTACAAACTAATCATTACAAATAAAAAAAGGTTGAGCTTTTAGCACGTGCCTTGGTAGGGAGATGTTGGCCTACCATCTTAACATATAGACATAGGCAATTAATTAAACCTAATTGAATAGATTATGATTCAAATATATATGTTAAAATATAGACCACTGTATCCTATCCAGATTATGAATGAGATAGCACAGAATATTTCAATTTCACAAACATTAAAGTTTATTTCTGAAACATCAATTTACACACTATGATTGGATCATCTATGTTATTAGTCCAATTTAGATTCTTCTTCTTCCTTTCTTGAACATGTTGACAAAGAAGTTGCTTGGGGAAAACGAAGTTTCTGAGAAAATCTTTCACTTCAAAATCATGTGTAATTTACATACTGATTCATCCATATCAACAAAATGATATAAAATAACAAAAAATTAATATATATATATATATATATATATATCCTTGTTATTAATTTGCGTGAATCTGGTACTGTTTCATTATTTTAATTTGGCAGTGACAACCATTATCATTCAAGCAGAGAAGAACAAAGACCATGTGATGAATAGCTCATCATAATCTCTTCCTAAAAATGTCTTCTTCTTCAGCTCCCATTTGAATCTTCTATTGCTTCTCTTTCTTTCTTTCTTTTCCCTTTTGTCTTCTCTCTCTTTCTCTCTCCTTTACATTCCTTCTTCCTTCTTTCCTACTGCACCACTTTTTAAGTCCTTTCTGCAAAAAAAAAAAAAAAATACGCAATTGGTTCAAATGTTAATGTAAGTCCCACCCACTCAAAGATTGAAGTTATTATGCAAAGACTGATAAAGATTAACAAGACATATGGTTCGTGGTGTTAAGTGAAAACTCATGAATGAATTTTCCTACCAATGGATCTTTTGCAATGAAGAACAGCTTCATAGATTGAGATCTCAGAATCACAAGACTTTCTCCAGTCATCTGCAGAATAAGCAACACTGATTCTTGGTGATGTTTCATAAAAACCTCTTTTACCAGCACCTTCATTATTTGAACCTGATTTGTGATGACGATTACCCCTCAGTCTTCTACATAGAGGCCTCACGAAGTTGAGATACTTCTGAAACATCCTCCTTGACAACGTTCTGCACCTCTTCAAAGAAGAACATCTAGTAGCCTGAACTTTAGGACCCATAATGTTTATTGAAGAAGAAGAGGAAGAAGAAGAGGGAAGAACAAGGTTGGAGGTTGATGAAACAGAATCACTATAAGATTTCAGATTCAAGGATTCAGCGAAAAGAGGAGTGAGGTAGCCATTGGAGAAGAGCTCATCTGCATGAACAAGAGCAAGAGGAGACTGAGAAACTGGGAAATCAAACATGAATTCCTGTGAGTTCCTTTGGAAGAACCTCTTGGAAGGTGGATTTCTTGGATCCATTTCTATGAAGGAAGAAGCTTCATCTGATGCATCAATACAAGCTTCAAGAGATGGCTTCATGTTCATTAGCCAACTGTAAGAGAAGCTTTCAATGGAAATTTGCTGAGAAGAAGTTTCCATGGGGAATAAGAAAGGATGCAAAACTATTCAGAAATTTCAGAAGGGCAAAGAAAGAATATACGAGGAGGGCTATGGCTAAAGTAAATGCTTTATATATATATAGACACACCTTGATACATCATCTCACTCAAACAATTGGGAATGTGGTTGTCTGGCAAGAGACAATGAATTTTAATAATTGGAAATGAGAAAAAAGAAAAAAAGAAAGAGAATAGAAAAGTGAGCCCCCACACCATACACATAATGTCCTGTTACATCACTAGTTACCCTTAACCTAGCTTTTTAATCATTTGCTTCTTTAAATTTTAGGACCTTTTCTTGTTTATTTATTGAACTCAGTTTAATTTATGATAAATCATATTCAATTAAATGAAAAGTAGCAGGTTCTTTCCTATTGATAGTTTAGCAGCATGTCGCATTTAGAATACATTTAACTTTGAGAAAAATATAGATTTTGATTTTTTCCCCTTTAATTTAGATTTAACCAAGTTCTCTCTCCATTCTCATCAATCTAAATAATAAAGGCAGTCTAGTGCACAAAGCTTCTATTAAGTGGAGTCTAGGGAGGGATAAATGTAGTAACCTTACCTCTCCAAGTGGAGAGACTGTTTCCAACTAATAAAAATTGTCTAATTGGTAAGAAGTTGGCTTATAACACATAAAGTTATAAATTTAAATCCTGCTGATGATGTGAAGACTTTGTTGGTGAACAATCTATAAGTATATTTATAAGCGTTCATTGAGCCTAGAGGCATGCACTAGCTCCCTGGTGAATCCTTAAGATCCAAATCACCTAAACTTTTATCTTTATAAAAAATGGAGACAGTGTTTCTAAGATTTGAACATATGATTTTTAGATCACATGATAACAATTTTAGTATTGTTTGGAGGCTCACCCTCATATTCTAATCAATCTAAAGATATATAAAAAATGCATAAGGAAATCCTTAATACTTGTTTTAAATGTGTTTTCCAGGTTATTATTTCAATACTATAACTCAACCCAAAGATCAGATACACTGTACAACTGTATTAGAATTCTTCAGAGCTTCCATTTTTATCAGCTATTCATGCTTTTATCAATATGAACAGTCGGTGTTGTTGATTTGTGTAGCTTGACCTGCTTTCTTCTTTCTTGTCCTGTTGTGTTTATGTTTAATCAATTCTGGATTGATGTGACCAATTTAAAAGATGATTCTATTATTCTGATCATCCCATCCCAACTACTTCAACATATATATGGCTGTACCAAGATGATAATATAATCCATTCCCACAATCATATATTATTTAATATATCATGCAACCTAATTCACATTTGTATGCATTTTCACATAGGACAATTTTAAATATTATTATTATAATCATCATCATCATCATATGCATAGTAGACAACATTATTGTTTCATGAGAGTGAAAAGACACTGCAATACTGCGATAGGTCTTATATGGTCATGCTATGAAATTTAAAGAGCTTACCGAACATATTTATGTCTGACCATTGAGCCATTCTAACGGAAACTATAAACCTAGTGGGAGGTTTTGTTTCCATTAAGTTCACTAAGCTAAGTTTTTTGAAAGAAATATATAATAAGTGAAGTCAAATAATTACAGTTCAGAAGAGAATAAAATTGTAAGAACATGGAATAAGAAACAGATTGGCACAACATTATCGTGCTTACAACATCTGAACAAACGTGCAGAGGACAATGAACATGTTCAGTGTTCTCATGTTAATGGAGGAAATGGATGAATTGCATGTCACCAATTGACATACGTAACTGTATTTTTTTGTCCTGAATGATCAGTTAAATCTGGAAGGCAAAAAGTCAAAAAGAAAATAACCCAGAAAATATCATGAGATTCTACTGGTTAGGAAAATTTATGCTATTTCATCCACTACAAGTCAGAGTGATTCTGAACACAAATCTTGAGAGGTTTAAATGATAAAAAAAAATGTCATTTTCATACTGAAAATAACTAATTTAGTTATGGTTAGAAAATTGTATGAGAATTTTATTGTAGCAGACAAGGGCCCCTGGGGTTGTCGGATAAAGAAGCAGACATGAACAATGGTTCATGAGACAAGGCAGAGTGACTTGATAACAACTGGTCCCCTCTTATGTCTCCCTTGAAGACAATAAGCGTTCGCAAGTAAATCCAACACTCATTAATACAGTCTAATTCTGAAAAGAATGTTACACCAATCATGCATCTACAAAAGAAAAATTAAGTTGACAGAAATTCTGGCAAAAAGGAGAAGGAAAAGTTTTTATGGGAATCATAATGCACTAGTATTCTGTCTAACTGTCACTGATATTGACCACTTGATGAGAACAACCACATTCATTTAACAGTTGATACGATTGCCACCTATATAAGATATCATTACATTTTTGGTACTTAATAATTTCCAACAAAAGCATAGTTGCAGATAATGGAGAATCGAACCAGCCAGCTCAGCTGAAGGTAAAGTGAGCGACGAAGGTTAGAGAGACCATGAATGCATGGCTAAGGATCTAGATCACTGAATTTATTAAGCAAATGCATAACAGTGTAGATGGATGGAGAGAAACTGTTTTATCTTTCGTTTCGCTACTTCTGTTAAACGTATAGTTCATGCTCACAAAATATTAATCTCATTTGATAGCATTCTCGTTGTCATTGAAGATCTAAACGCCCTTGTAGACCAAGAATGGAAGAACAACAGAGGAAAATAATATATTACATTGTATTTAGAAGAAGCATGTATCGAGATGTAGCTAAAATCTAAATTTAAATTTCCATACAAGTTCGAATCGAATTTTACACATGTATTCAAGCTGTTTGGTTGCCACTTGCATTAGATGGTTTAACCTTCAACTTTTAATGAAATGAAAGAGTGAGTGGGAGAGGGATCTAGAGGGAGAGAAGAAATTCGAACATGCCATGCTTTTTTACCCCCAATGAGACAGAGAGCTTTGCGCGTGTGTGAGAGACAACTGTTTCTCACACCAACTAAAATTTGCCATAAACCTTAACGTGAAACTTTTTTACCCATGGGGCATGGGAAGTTATTTGCATATTGCTTGTAGCATCGCTTATACTCTTCTTATTCTCTTCTAATCTTTGATATATAATATATTTAATTAATTTAATTAATACTCTAATCATCTTTAATAATTCCCTCATTCTCTATCTTACTTGATTATTATTAAGAGAATATTAATAGGGATAGTTTAAAAAAAAAATAAATATAACAATAAGTATTATATTTAAAATTAACATCAATTTTTTAATTATATCTTACATTCAAAATTGAAGGAGTATTTATTACAATTTGCAATATGGTCGTTACCACAGATGTTAAAAAGGAGTGTCAACTCAAAAACTATCACAACCTATGAATAGCAGTTCGTACTGAAGTGTAGAGAAGCAATATTAAGCAAGCTCAATAAAGAGTGCAGGGTAGAGAAGGGGAAGCTGGGGGGGGGGGGGGAGTACAACTCATCATTTCATGAGGTCAAGAAATACAAAAGCATTCCACAAACTATGCAACAACATTGATGGTAAGAGGTTCCTCGACCTTACAAAGACAACACCCATCACCATACCAAGAAATACAAGAGGAAGCATTCTCTGCAAGTTAAAATGTGCCAGGGCAAAAGCTACAGAGCTAACTAATATGGCACACCATACAGGCATATACTTTGTTAAAGATGGAAGAAGGAAGCCTCGGAAGACGATCTCCTCCCATATGGGAGCACAAACTGAGACCACCACTGCATAGAGGGCCATCGCCACTGGGTCTCTTGCCACAATTGACTGTTCTACGCTTGAAATAGTCACAGGAGTAGATGGAAGAATGGGCAGTAAATTTAGATTCATTTGTGAAAGCTGGTTGATAAGGGGGAACATGAGGCAGCCGAGACCAACGTCAAAGGGCCACTTGCCTTTGAGTTTAAATTTGAACCAGTCGGATGGAAGTGGTTGAAATTTTGCGAGACAACGCTTTAGTATTGCTATCCCAACCAAACCTTCAGCAACATCTGTCAAGAGGCTGTACAAGGCTTGTCCTCTGTATGTAAGAGACTCTTTTCTGAACCCTGCTGTGTATGCCAGAAACGGAACTATCCAAGATCCTACTAACCAAAATGAGGCAATCCATAGCAGCATAACCTGGAAAACCCGATTCAGTTGATGTTCTAAATGTAATAATGTAAGCAATAATAACACAAAATAAATGCAAAATACTAAATCAAAGGCCTCACTCAAAATAGATAGCTTGAGAATAATGAACAACCAGAACAATTTATTCAAGTCCTGATTTGCTTGTTCGATGAATAAAAAAAGCTAACTAACATTAGCTCTTACATATGGTTGCCAATGCTCAACCTGTGAAAATCCACATCTTAACCTTGTCGCACACGTTGCAAATTAAGACTGCGAAGGATTTGAAAAAAAATAAAAATACTAATAACCATTTTTTTGGCATTTGGTAGCAGTTTCAATCAATACCCAACGGATGAAACTCATGACTCTGTGCTCCTGGCTCAAAAGTCAAAGCATAGAAAACCTTTATCCTACCTAGTTAACCATTAACGTTAAGGATGGCATAAAGTATATGCTTTACCTGAACAATGGTCTTCCCTGTCCAGGGGACAGCCCAGGGTTCCATACCAAGAATTGCATTTGCATCCTGAAACACCAGCAAACAATGCCCTCATTATTCCTGAGGCTTTCAAAGATAATAAAGATTGGCATAATCATTAACAACAACCACAATAACAAGGCTTATCCCACTAAGTGAGACAGGTTACATGGATCACACAATGCTATTGGTATTCCAAAAATTCTCTAAAGTATTCAAGGTTAAAATAACTAAGGGTAAAATACATAAAGTGAATAAATCAATCTACTAAGTCGCTGACATGTTATACAAACTTAACTACTGAAACAAAGACTATCTTAGCTGAATCACCAAAAGTGTTAAAGTATATCAAGGAAACACATGCTCCCCCACTCACAGATACACACACGCATATGCCCCGATATATAGTCTAACCAATATCCCAAAATGTGCAAGCAATATAATACATGTTGGAAAACAAGAAGAAGCCTTATATTACCAAGTGAGATCGGTAACAAATGTTAATGAAAAAACTGGAAAATGTCAAAAAGAAACACTTACTAAGTACTACAACTTCTAATATTTGGTTAAAAAGTAAAAAAGATGGAAAGTAAGAGATAGCAAGCAAATAATTTTCCTTTTCATACAAGATTCTTCATAAATGAAATCAATACCTTATGAATACTTGAAAACCAATCTCTATTTAAGTTTTCGGATTGATCACATTTGGGCTTCACCAAATCTTCCGAAACTTCACCTTCAATGAGCTCCGAGCTAGGATCCTCGATTGAGAAGTTTTCATGCCTATAACAGGAAAATCTCCAATTCTAGAATGGAGTAATACTTGAAGTTAGGGTAATAGAAAGGAAGGACAATAAGCCCTAGCAGATTAATTTCATGCAGGGTTAAATCATATGTTTTCCTCAGTAAGACGATTATTAATCAAATGCACAAATTAGCTGCTCAGAGACATAAATAGAAAAGGGCGTAAACACAAGAAACTGTACCTAAAAAGTGCAATGAAATTAGGTATTTCATATATTTTGTCACAGACCATGAATTTAACAATTCTTAAATTCACTGCCATACAGCCATAGTGCCATTCCTTGGTATGTCCCCATCTTTCAGAAGAGGTCCACTAAACATCCCAAGATTAAACAAAGTGAAAGACAGTATCCCTTAGCCTGGCAAATTACAATATATTATTGTCCTTGTACTTGGTGATCATGATTTCTTTTCTTTGATTATTGGCTACATAGGGAGGATGCCAAAAATTGAAACCCCAACCTTAGCTTCCTTATAAGAAAACAAATCCTGTAATCTCAAAATAGGCAAATAATCACCATTATTTTCTTCTTTTCATGACTCTAATGCAGATCACATCATTTACTGGGTTTCTAGTCTCATACTGTATGTCTATCCTACCCTGTGTTTTGTGGTCTACTGCAATTGTGGACTTCATAGTATTTCTGACCATGCAACACCAGCATCTGCCACAGTCAATGACAGTAAATGCCAAGTCTTCTCTACCCTTAGAAGCCTATACTGAAGCTAGTGAGCATGAACACTACCAAGCACATATTGACATATATATGATATGAGGCTAGCCCATGACTTTGTCTCGCTAAATTTTAAAGGTTAACTCAAACTTTAAGGTCAAATGTGAACCAAGTTAAGTAAGCTCAAGTTTTGAGTATGCTGATAAGTGCAGATTTAAGAAGCGTCAAACAGAAGTAGATCAGTAATATGTGTAAAGATTGTCTTCTCACAAAAATGATGGCGCTATCTTTCATTTCTCCACCCCCACCGCTCCAAATTAGGTTTTCCATTGGTAATATATGCTTAGCTTCATTGAAGCAGTTTGCGGATCAAAATCATATGCGCTCACCTAGTGATAGATACTAGTTGTGTTTCTTATGATGTGCGCAGGGTAGGAAAGAAATGTTTCAAGGGAAAGCCAATGCCGATAAGGCTAGGTGAAAGATTAAATATTGAAACTTTCCACTCTACACCATTGAAGAACACCTAAACATCCTGATAATCTCCATTTATTCCATCTTTTAATAACCCATGATTCTCTGAGCAACCAAAGAACAGAAATACATATTCGATTAATTCACAGGGACACGCAAGTAGACAGAAATCTTACATTAATCGGAAACCCGGATTGAAATCGAATACGAGGGGAGGTCCCGTTAAGTGATAGCCGGACTATGGGACGCTTCAGAAGCGAAATCCTAGAGTTGTCGGGCAGTAAAAGAGAGGATGAACGGCAACAAACGTCGGCAGGCATAGCGGCAACAGCGGATTAACTACAATCCGGAGATTGAATTGGGTTGGACGCATGAGAGAGTTGTTCACTCTTCTTTGATACTGATAACACGCGCTTTCTGTCTCGCATCAGAAGAAGAAAAAGAAGAAGCACTTGGTGTGATTGGAGATCGAGCGAAAATGTACTGAGAGACGAGGCAAGTGGGAGTGGGTGGTATATGACTACGATTAAATTGGCATTGCAATTCCTTAAACCGAGAATTAAGAAAAACTGACCTCGTCAATTTTCTGTGCTTATCCAAGAGTTTCACTCTAGAATTGATGTCTTCCTTATCCCAATGCTCAAAAATATCTTTTTCACACGGACTTAAGAACCGCGTAAATCTTACTGGCCAACAAAAATCAAGCTTAGAGATTTCAATGTCAAGAAGGAAGGATAATTAACAAAAAGTAGTTCGCAACCAATCTATAACTAAGTACAAAACAACTTCACCTTGCGGCCAACAAAATGTCTTCAACTATGTAAGGTACTAGCATTAGATTTTCTCCTTCAAGTGAGTGACCGCTACACCTTAATTAAAAAAAAAGGTAAATTTATATTGGATAGAAAACAGCCTTCTTAAAATATTGTGGTTGGATTTTGTAAATAGAATTTTTTTTATTAAAAACAAATTTTGACATTAAAATGATAGTAAGAAACATTGGATGCTAAATAGTTACCATAATAGGACACTGGACAAGCAAAATGCATAAAGGTGAAAATGTCTTGACAAGATTTATACAGATTGGACTAGCATTAATACTAATTAACTAATTGGGAGGTATAGCTCCATATTAGCTAAAATGACATAAGAATCAATAAAATCTCAAGTTAGCAGAACCACAACACATTGCTCTCACCTCATCAATTCAGGAACAGAGGAGGAAACCTCTAAACCTCTATACAATGAGAGATATCATAAATTATTACCAAAGAACCTCTAAACCATCTATTGCACTTTGTCGCATTCAGACAACTCCCTCCCCCTGACAGCAATCTCTCTTGTGGTCATTGCGCCCCACGAAGACCATCTCACAAGTGAAGGGCAGCCTTAAAGCGAAGCAAAGCTTCCCTCTCCTTCTCTATGCGTTCAACCTCTGCACCTATGGCTCTCCTACTATTAGGAGCAAGGAGCCCAAGCTCAAACGCTATTATTGTTAACACAAGCAATCTGAGAAAACCCATTTCTTCATGTATTCTTCTGGCAAGTGAATCTATAGAATTGACAACGCTGGTGAGTGGTGACTTGATGGTGGCGATTCTACTTATATATATATATATATATATATATATAATTTAGATATCTCGGTAAGGAAAACGGGATGAAACTTTATTCATAATTAAAATGACAAAATACAGGCTTGATAATAGAAAGCAGAACCACAACACGTTGTTGCTCTCACCTCAATTCCGAAACAGAGGAGGAAACCTCTGCCACTCCGTGAGACACCAATTTAGACCCCCCACATGAATCATATGTTAATAGGAACACATCATAATGAGCTCATATTTTCAGCACATAAACATAATTGGTAAATCTTGTTTACACTAAGTTGTGAGTTGCCTAGTGTTTATCATTAGTTTTTTTCTCTTTCTCAGGACAGCCATGTTACTTTAGAAGTAACTTCAGAGAGTAAATATAATCAAGCAAATTACCTGAGAGTCCAAATTCCGGTGGTACATGAGATGGATCACCATGCAATGTTAAGGAAAACAGAACATAATAATTACATTTTTACAAGAGATACAGAAACCAGGAATTAAAATTAAAAGAACATGGGCACTTTACGATCCATTTGTTATGCTAATTTCTCAAAACCTTCCACTATGATCGGCTATGGATATTTATTTTCATTGCAATGATGAATCCAAATGCCATACTCCAATCAAACTCCCTAGAAAGAATCGAATCATGATTTTCTTGGAATTTAACTGATTCTTGAGGCTGTTCCTCCCCATGACACTTTATCTCAAGGGGTTCTCCACATAGGCCAAGATTTCCTTCATAGCTTCGAGTTATCAAAACTCCGCAATTGTGTACTAATTGGATTTTTTCCAAAAAGCTTGTTACATGACAAGTCTAACACTGCAAGACGGTCAATTTGAGCAAAGCTATAAAGAATTGGACCAGAGAGGTGGTTTCTAGACAAATCAAGAGAGTCTCATGATTTTAACCGTCCAATCTCCGAAGGAATCTCTTGATCTAATTGATTTCTTGATAAGTTCAATGATGTCAAGTCAACTAACATTCCTAGTTCTGGTGGAATTTTTCCAACTAACTTGTTGCTTGAAAGATCAATTCCTTTAACCAATATATTATGCTTAAAAATACGTTCTTGGCCTTTCGACATCAACAATGCATTTAAATCGTATGAAACAGTTGAAGTCTCCACAATATCAACTATCGGTCAGCCACCACTCAAAGAATATGCATTTTCTAGAGTCATTGGTGTGAAGTTTTTGAAGCATTTGGGGATTTGTCCAGATAGAATGTTCAAGGAGAGATCCAATAAATGAAGGTTTGATAAATAACAAAGATGACTTGACAAACTTCCAGAAATGTTATTATTCCGTAAGAGTAAAATTTCCAACTTTTGTAATTCATTCCCAATCCAAGAAGGAATGTGTCCAAAGAACTTGTTTTCCCCTGCATCAACAAGTGCTAAATTTGAGCAACTCCTCAAAGCAAAAAGCAACTCTCCCGTAAACCCTTTGTCTCTCAATATCGGTACTTGAAGAAGTTGTAGAGAACCAGCAGAAATAGAGAATTCTCCAGAGAAATTGTTGGACCAAGATGCTTGGTGTGAATGTAATAATATTCATACGTTGGCCAAAAAACATGTTCAGTCCCATAATATCAGAGTCATCCTGGAGTCTATCTGCTTCATGTTCCTTTTTTTTTTTGGCTTCCATAAGAAAATATTCATAGAAATAATAATACATTCGTGGCATTTCCATTTTCATATATAAAAGCTCCAACTGAAGATCTGGTATTGTGGGCCGAAATGGGCTCGCAGCCTGATCAAGCCTACGATACAGCCCAATGTCAATGCCTCTCACATGATTTAACCTCAAATTCCCTTGCTCAAGCTATTGTGATGGAGATTATATTAAATTCCAGACAACATAATGACAGATTATATCAATAAAAGAGAAAAAAAAAGAAAAAAGTCCAACACACAATGAAATGTATTAAATATTACCCCTGATATCCTAAATATAAAATTTAATTTATAGTACAATTTGTACTACAAACTAGATATTTTATTTAGTATTATATATATAATTTGAATTACACTTGTCACAAATCACTCTACAAACCTTATTAGGGCAGACCTCCAAAAACGTGTGATGTGTCTTTTTTTACTATTTTTTATTTCCCCACGTTGAAATCTAGTTTAAAATAAAACTAATGACATGTTAAATTAAAGTTTTTCTATAGAAGAGTGTACTCCTTTTACCCTTAATATAAAATCTAATTTATAATATAAATTGTATTATAAAATAAATCTTATAATTAAAATTGGAGGAGTATTTGATTAATTTGAAACGTTTTGAGCATAAATAAGAAGTGATATTCTTGGAGAATCTAATAATTTCTCAAAAGGAAAATGGATGGAAGAAACACATTAGAACCTGTTATTAAAAACCTTAGAAGTCCTAAAAAGAATATGAAACTTGGTAGTAATTCGAATCGATAGAGTCCCTCATAACATTGTAGTGCTTAGAATTGAAATAATCATATGAGTGATCTTTTGTGATTTCAATAAGCTTAGACTGTGACTTTTATAGAACAAAAAGTTGAAGGTACTTTCGTATATCCAAGACAAAAATAATATCTTTTAGTCTGTTGGATTGGTAACTATGTAATGTAAGCTATTAACGTCTTTTAATTAAGTCTAATTAAATTTTACCAAATTTAAATCCTTGAATATCATTTAAGGCTGTAGAAGTTTTAAAAAGCAAAGTTTTTTTCTTTTCCTTAATAAAAAAAAGAAAGGGAAAATATAACAAGTGATTGAATAATACAAAATAACAGGCTTATTAGAACCTATTAAAACACAATAAACGTTAATAAAACATTATCAAGAAATTACAACTTTAATTCAATATACTATTCTCAATTACATGTCACCTCTATCTTGATTGGTGAAGCGATATTAGTACGACCCACGCTACAATCGTTAAAAAAGTGTGATAAAAATAAAACGTGTTTCATCTTTTATTTGGACCATGCATAATTACCCACCCTGCTGCCCGTGCAGGCTTCACTGTATTTGAAGACGACCATTCATATATACTCCATTTATAACCGACCTCGTCCTCTATTATTATATAACACAAAGCAAAATTCAAAAGTAACACACATTGGTTGAAGATTGACATTGAGGAAGGTTCAAAAGCTCCATCATGGGAAGCGCGTCCATGTTAGCCTCGGTCTCCATGAGAAGGTAAACAAAAATTAGAACTTGATCCATCTGTGCTTGGTAAATGTTTTATGCTTTATAGTTTATAGCATTTGTTTGACGTTTTAATAAAATGATTAACTTTCAGGCTTGAAGGTAAGGTGGCTCTGATCACAGGTGGTGCAAGTGGTATTGGTGAGTCCACTGCGAGGCTCTTCTCTCAGCATGGAGCTAAAGTGGTGATCGCTGATATCAAAGACGACTTGGGTCACTCAGTTTCCAGAAGCATCACTGATTCATCTTCTTCTTCTTCTTCTGCTACCTACGTCCACTGCGACGTCACAAAGGAAAACGACATCGAAAACGCAGTCAACAATGCCGTTTCCAAGTACGGCAAGCTTGACATCATGTTCAACAACGCTGGTATCGCGGGTGTCAACAAAACCAGCATCCTCGAAAACCTCAAATCTGAATTCGAGGAAGTCATTAATGTTAATCTAATAGGTGCTTTTATGGGGACCAAGCATGCAGCGAGGGTGATGGTCCCTGAAAGACGTGGCAGCATTATATCAACGGCGAGCGTGTGTGGCTGCATCGGTGGGGGATCCTCACATGCCTACACGAGTTCGAAGCATGCAATCGTCGGGCTGACGAAGAACACCGCCGTGGAGCTGGGACGGTTTGGGATACGGGTGAACTGTGTTTCGCCGTACTTGGTGGCGACACCTTTGGCTAAGGATTTCTTCAGTCTTGATGATGATGGAGTTCATGGGGTTTATTCCAACCTTAAAGGCGAAGAGCTTGAAGCTCAAGATGTGGCTGAGGCCGCACTGTACTTGGCGAGTGACCAGTCTAAGTATGTGAGTGGCCTCAATCTTGTGGTCGATGGAGGGTTCACTATCACAAATCGTGCTTTCACTGTTTCTGGGGGATAGAGAGAATGAATGAATTCACTGTTACAAATCTGGGTTCTGTTCTGGAAATCTCTGTGTTTGGAGTTTGAATGATCATGTACGCATATGATTACTTATGTGATTTGATCACTTTCAGTGTGTGCTTTTGGATTTGATGGATGTTGTATTTGTAATATAAACTAATCTATTATATATATATATATATATATACTTTGTTAAAAAGCTGAAGGCAGAGCAAGGAAGGATATTGATGAATATAAATGCTCTGTTAATATTATTTAAGAGGCAGACAATGTATAACAGAATCTTTTATAAAAAAATTTCTTCTAAGCTTCCTTTATGCCCTGTACGTTGGCATTCAATCTATTGTTTGCCTTATGATTTGTATATGTCTATGTTGTGGTAGATTTTGGAGTTTGCTAATCCACTGTCTCTATATGACTGTAATAACACAACAAAATGCAAAAGTTAAATAACTAAATTTCTGATTAGCAGAACAGAGAAATTATTTTTCCATTTTTTTCACGCACCAAAAAATAGTCCCTCGATAGATCTCCAACGTTAGATGCCTTGAGGGAAATTTTCTCCTGCAGAAATTAAAGGTCTAAAATCAGATCAAGGCTAATTAATATGAAGCAATGGTTAAAAGCAAAGAATGGGAGAGACCAATAAGTATATATTACCAGTTTGCTTCTGAGTCACCTCTTGGATTTTGCTGCATACAGAGCCGCCTTGACATAAATCCAATCTCTCACATTGCTCAAGAACTTGAAGAAGGCATGCATCCAAGAACGGTTGAAAAGTATTGAGCCAAAGATACCCCAGAATCCTATTATAAATCCAAGTGCCATACTCCAATAAAATCCTTTAGATATCAATGAATCCTCATCTTCTTCAATAGGTTCTTGAGGTGTGTTCTCTTCATCATAACATGATTTCTCAATTGGATTTCCACAAAGATCAAGATTTCCTTCATAGCTCGAACCATTAAAACTCTGCAACTGCGTGGTAATTGGGATTTTCCCAGATGGATGGTTATATGACAAATTCAACATGGCGAGACGATCAGTTCGAGCAAGGCTAGAAGGGATTGATCCAGATAAATTGTTTCTTGACAAGTCAAGAAATTCCAATGACATGAATCTCCCAATTCCAAGGGGAATTCTTCCAGATAAGTCGTTTCTCGATAGGTTCAGAGAAATCAACTAAACTAAATCCCCTATTTCTAATGGAATTACTCCATATATTTGGTTGCTTGAAAGATCAATGCTTTTCAACAACTTACTATGCTTAAACATTTGAGGAGCTCCTTTCCACATGAGCAATGTATTTATATCATACTGATAGAAGGGTGTTGATCCATTGCTGGATATAGAAGGACTCGCTAAGTTTGTTGGTGATGAACTCTCTTGAATCATTGCAGTAAAGTTCTTCAATCATCTGAATATTTGCCCAGATAGATTGTTCAGGGACAGATCCAAGAGTTGAAGTCTTGTCAGATAACAAATATGCAACGGTAAGCTTCCCGAAAAGCGGTTATTTCGTAAGCTTAACATCTGTAACTGTTGTAATTCATCTCCTATCCATGAAGGTATAGGCCCTGACAATTTGTTTTCCCCCACATCTAACATTTTAAGGCTTGTGCAAGTCTTCAGAAGAAGGCAAATATCCAATTAACCTATTTTTTCTCATGATCGATACTTGAAGTGCAAGAAGAGATCCAATGGAAGGAGGTATTTTTCCTTATAAGTTATTGTTACTCAAATCAATATAGATCAATGATGTGAACCCACTCCTACAATCAGGAAGTTTATCGGCTAACCGATTACTCGATAAGTCAACAACTGAAGCACTACGTAGAAAGTATGGAATTAAGCCTTCAAACTGGTGTAAAGCTAGAGATATATCAGGGTATTCAAAATCTTACTGGGGAGTTTGGAATTGTACCATATAAGTTGTTGTATGAAACGTTGAGCCACAACAAATTGTGTTAATAAACCCCAAAACCATTGTGGAACAATATCAGAAATCCCAGCACCAGAGATATCAAGTACAGAGAAGTTACTTTGAGTGTGCAACCAATTGGGAAAATCAGGACCTAACTTGCAAGATCTGAGAAATATCTTATCCAATTGAAAAGATGGGATCCAATGCTTGCCAAACTTCAATTCCAATGAGTTGTAAGAAACGTCTAGTGTCCTCAAGTCAGACACATTTGCAAAATGTGACTCAATGATGACACCTTTCAAAGAGTTTGAATGAATGGACAAAGTCACCAACTGAGGTGAGAATCGGATATCTTCAGGAATCGACCCGTTCAAACGATTTTCTGTAAGGATTAAAGTCTATAAAGACATGAATGTGGAAATATCAGGCAGCGTTCCAGTGATTTGGTTCCAGCTTAGATCCAAGTTTTGCAAAGAGTTTCTAGCACACCCTGACAAATTCTCAAGAATTGTAGGAAGTTCTTCATTCAAAAGGTTATATTTCAAAGTCAATGACTGTAAGTTACATATATTTCTAAATGATTCAGGTATCCCACCATGGAGTGTAGTTTCAGAGAGATCCAGAAACTCCAAAGAAGTCATTTTACCTAATTCATTTTGGATGAGACCTTCTAAGCGATTATTGCTATTTGCTAAGATCGAGGTCAACCAGGTTTGAACTCACATTGGACAGCCACTGGAATATAAAGGCTGATGTGAATCCATTGTTAGAAAGATCTAAACTTGAAAGAGAATCTGAGATTTTCCATTTTGAAGGTGTCAAGGGAATGATACTATCACCAGAAAGACTACAACTTGTAAGGCTGAGTTCTCTTATGTTTTGAAGCTTCCCAATCATTTGTAACCAGTTCTGAGAATAGTTCAGATTAATCACCTTGCTTAAGTCGAGTTAAAGAAGTGAGACCAGATAACTATTGACCTCCACGTTCATCCTTGTCGTCTTCTTCGAGTTTGAGAGCAGTGTTGAATCCAATATCAAGCTTCTGCAACTTTGAAAGATTCCCAAGTTGATAAAGTATTGGACCTTCAAGAACATTCTCTGCCAGATCAAGATATAGCAACTGAGACAGATTTCCAAGACGATGTGGAATTTCACCTCGTAGACCGATCTTTTCAAGATCAAGATACTGCAAGTTCGAGAGTTTCCCAAGTTGGTTTGGAATTTGTCCACCAAAACCAAAATAGCAACTTCTGAGATCAAGGAATCTCAAGTTCTTGAGAGAGCCAAAGAATTCTGGGACAGGATTGTCTCCAAAATCATTGTAACTGAGGTTCAAATATTTCAGTTGCTGCAACTCCATCAACGATGCACAGATATTGCCCTGTAATATGAATTGCTGTTCTCCTGTATCGTCAAATTCTCCATGAAGGTCTAGAATTTCTACGGGTCCAGTTCGGTTGCTACAGAGAACTCCCTCCCATTGACAACAATCTCTTCCTCCTCGCTTCCCCAAGAAGAGAAACAGCCATTGTTGTCCACGAGGCCATCTTTGAACTGAAGCCAGGCTTGCCTCTCCTTTTCTGGACACCTAACTGCTGCAGCACCTGTAGCCCTGAAATTATCATTGAGAACAAGAAGATGAAGTTCGAAAACTATAGCATGACTTGAAGGAGTTTGAGAGAAACTGGGTTCAAATCTTCATTCTTTTGAAAAATGATTAGAACAATCTCTTGTAGTTTGGCAACCTTCTTAACGATAATTAAAAAGTCTTAGCTTATATGTAATGCAAGACCAAATGAATCTGAATAAGAATAGCTGTTTATATTATACTCTCTTTTTCTACGCCTTTTATTATATTGTATTCTCTTTTTCTTGTCAAGACTTTTTAACATTTATTATTAAATTAATATTTTAAGACCTTCCATTTTTTTTAAAACTTTTAATAAACTATATACTTTTTATTAATGATAGGTAAAAAGATAATAAATTTGAAGGAAATAAAAAGGACTTAAAACCCCGCTTTAAAACGGCGTCGTAAGAGGGCCGGAAGCGGCGTCCAGACAATTGACAGCGTGTCCCTGACTGCGAAAAAAAATGAAAAAAGGGCTTCGAAAGCTAAGTCGACAGAGAGAGCGCTAGTCATTTCCCTCGATACTAACGAGGCCTCCTTCTTCTTCAATGTCTTCTCAAAAGCTCCGCCAAATTTTGCGGCGATTTCTCCAACTTCCTTTATAATTCCACCTTCCTTCTTTCTCGACCTCAAATAAACACAACCCTTCCTCTTCCCTTCTACGACTTCTTCCTCCTCACCTCTCTCCTTCTCACACTCTTCCACTTCCAACCACAATGTCTCAGGTGGTGGCCACGCGCTCCATTCACAGCTCCTTCCTTTGCCCCAACCCTGGATCTGCACAGCCCAGAGCTGAAAACTTGTTAAAGCCTTCCACTTTTGCTTTCAATATCTTCTCACCTAAGAAGACTTCCAAACTTGGTTTTCGTAGAAGGTCATGCCAGATCGTTGCAAGGAAAGCTGCTATTTCAGCTACTGAAGTAGTTCCCGTATCACCCGAGGATGATTTGAAGGTTCGTACATTTCACCATTTTTTATGAACCTGCTTTGATTTTCCGTAGAAAAGTTTGGAATTGCTTATGACTATGGTTCGATGTTCTTAGATTGAGGAGCAGTTGCGTGTAATCCCGCAATTCGGTGACACTTCAGCTGGTATGTGGGCGAAGCCCACGGTTAGACGGAAGACGAAGATAGTTTGTACGATTGGTCCTTCTACTAATACTCGGGAAATGATCTGGAAGCTTGCTGAGGCTGGCATGAATGTTGCTCGCCTCAATATGTCTCATGGGGACCATGCTTCTCATCAGAAAGTTATTGACTTGGTTAAGGAGTATAATGCACAATCTAAGGATAATGTGATCTCGATTATGCTTGACACCAAGGCAAGTTTCAACTTTGACTATTTTCTTGTTTCTGAAAATTGCTACGCTGCTTACATTATATTTTCGTCATCTCATTTAGTAGTTTACCGAAAAATAAGTATCGGCCTTCATACTGTGCAATTAAGCACATTATGATAGTGATGAAGTATGCACTGAAAGGATGCTGCATTGTTAAGGTGACGGTCATTTTGTGCAAATATAACATATATGCGGACATGACTGGCATGTATTTATTGCCTTCATCGGGGTGACTAATCTGTATGAGAGTACATTTGATTAGCCTTTGGTGGCCTATCTTTTTTGTGACTCTCTAGCATGACATGCTGTAAATTGGCAGTTGGTGTGATTCATATTTCATTTCATGATGTTATTCATTAGTCAATGAGATGTAACATCATCTGTTGCATGCGTAAACTAAAGCATCAGTAACCTGATTTCCATGATTTAAGTACAATGGACTTGATTAATGGAAATCTATTGTTGGATGTTGTAATTTCAAATTTCGAATTTTGTCCTATCTTTTGGTAACTGAGAATTTGACTGATATGTACTTTGTTTTTCTTTTTCAAGACTAAAGTTTTAATTGTCTTATGGCTTTAGGATTGATAGTTCTTTTTTCTTCCTTGTAGGGCCCTGAGGTTAGGAGTGGGGATTTGCCACAACCAATCATGTTGACGCCTGGTCAGGAATTCACTTTTACAATTCAGAGGGGTGTTGGA
Source organism: Leucaena leucocephala (assembly GCA_037074615.1). NCBI lineage: Eukaryota > Viridiplantae > Streptophyta > Magnoliopsida > Fabales > Fabaceae > Leucaena > Leucaena leucocephala. Next base: position 17,313,713 of record CM073562.1, read on the forward strand.
ACTCCCGACTGTGTCAGTGTGAACTACGATGATTTTGTCAATGATGTGGAAGTTGGGGACATGCTTCTTGTTGATGGTATGATAACCATTTGATCATTTCAATCATACACATCACTCACAACTTTGTTTTAAGCTTATGCATTTGATTATTAATGCTTACTCACCCTCATCTTAGTTATAGCCTTGTGGATTTTAGAGCCAGCTACCTTGCTTCTGACCTTATTTGTGGAGATAATGTGTTTGAACATGCTATTACAGCTAATACAAAATGTTAGATTGTTAAATATATTAATAAAGCCTACGATGGGCAATAATTCAGTTTTCCAAGTTGAAATGGTCTTATATTTGGAATAAGATTTTTAATAACCAAGTGGTTGGGAGTTCAATAGTCATCACTTATCTTGTATAAAAGTTTTGTGCAACATAGAGTGGACTTGTGTTTTGTGGAGGGATGAGGACGTTAAAGTCTTGTAGATAATAATTCCAACCACAAATTGTCACTTAGTTGGTCAAGCTTGAGTGAAAATGGTCTTGAACTTAGCAACTATCGTTGGCTCCCAAACCGTGAAGCTCAAATCAAAGGCATATTTTGATGGAAAAATGACTTTTGATTCATGATATAGGTGGTATGATGTCATTGATGGTTAAATCAAAGACGGCTGATTCAGTGAAATGTGAAGTTGTTGATGGAGGCGAGCTCAAATCAAGGCGACATTTGAATGTTCGAGGAAAAAGTGCTACGCTGCCTTCCATTACTGGTTGGTCTTTTACTTACTAATTCTGCTTTCTTTCTTTTCTCATAATTGATGTCCTATCTTCCTCTTTTTGTCTAAATTTTTTATCTGATGTTATGCTGGTTCCTCATGAACAAAAATTCCACATTGATTTTATGCAGAGAAGGACTGGGATGACATCAAATTTGGAGTGGATAACCAAGTTGACTTTTATGCTGTTTCCTTTGTTAAGGATGCTCAAGTTGTTCACGAATTGAAGAATTATTTAAAAAGTAAGAAATTAAGAAGTGTTAAAATAACCAGTTATCTGAGTGTTTATAATTGTACGTAATAAATTTCCCGTTCAATACCTCAGGCTGTGGTGCTGATATACATGTCATCGTGAAGATTGAAAGTGCAGACTCTATACCAAACTTACACTCAATTATTTCAGCTTCTGATGGGGTTTTCATCTAATCCTTGTTTTACACTTATATTGTAAATACAGTGATTGTGAACAGTTCTGTTAATGTTGATCCATCTATTTTTAAAATCTTGTTTTAGGCAATGGTTGCAAGAGGAGATCTTGGTGCAGAGCTTCCTATTGAGGAGGTTCCACTTTTGCAGGTAATGTGATTTCTAATAGAAAGCAGCTATAAAAGTATTGTCCTGTTGGATTAAACTTCCAGAAGTTGACATTAATTTGAGCTTATTTTAACATCCATTATGACTGATAATGTCAAACTATAGGAAGAGATAATCAATATTTGCCGTAGCATGGGGAAGGCCGTTATAGTAGCAACTAATATGCTTGAAAGCATGATTGTACACCCTACACCAACCAGAGCAGAAGTATCAGATATTGCAATTGCTGTTCGTGAAGGTTCTGATGGAATTATGCTTTCTGGAGAAACTGCTCATGGAAAGTAAGTATCTAGCTTCCTGCACTTCATATCTCAAAGTAGAAAAATGGTTGGTCAATTTTTGAGAGAGAGAAACAGAGTGTGTGGGGTCCATTATTCAAGGTGGTCCTTCAAGTGGTACCGGCCACTCAAGTGCCCCCACCCATCACATGTCTCTTCAAAATTGGTCGATTTTGGAGAGAAATTGGGAGGATATGAACTTCTTAAATTACATTGACTTGCTAATGTAAGAAATAGTTGGTGGACTTCTCTTGAGGATCCTTTTTCCTCTTGGTTCCCTCGTAGAAAAATTTATGATGTTAACTGTTAATATCTTTGGTAATCCACAGACGCAAGAAAGGGTGGAAGTTAGTAAATGGTTTCGATTAGTATGCTTATTATCACTCCCTAAAAAAGGGAATAATTATATTTATTATCATGCAGGTTCCCACTGAAAGCTGTGAAAGTAATGCACACAGTAGCTTTACGGACAGAAGCAACCATTCCAGGTGGTCAAATGCCACCTAATCTTGGCCAAGTATTCAAGGTTTGAAGTTACAATGCTCTGTAGCCACGCTAAATTCTTGCCATCCACTATAAACTCTTGCTATGTTTGACCATTAGAGCTGATAAATTGATTCTTTATTTTGGACCTCTGCAGAAGCACATGAGTGAGATGTTTGCATACCATGCGACAATGATGTCTAATACCCTTGGAACCTCTACTGTAGTCTTTACTAGATCAGGTTTTATGGCTATCCTACTGAGCCACTATCGACCTTCTGGGACTATCTTTGCTTTTACTGATAAGTAAGTACTTTATCCTCTTTCTCATTTATTATCAAGAAAACCTCGTTTATTATCAAGAAATTTTGGCCTTAGAAATTTTTATTCCTTTTCTCCCTTCCGGAAAGACTTTTTGGATGTATTTAGTTATGTTGTACTGATACGTGTTTTTGGCTTGAGTTATCGCATCTTGGTTGATTGTATGTACATAGTGACTCATGAAGATGCTTGGTTGGTGAACATTTACATTTACAATGTTACAAATTCCCTGATCCTCTAGGATTTAACTGATACATCGGATGGATAGATACCTTGGAATTCATTCCTTTCTTTTTCTTAAGATGTTTGCATTATGTCTTTAAAATCTAAACTGATACATCTTATTGTTTTATTGTACATTGTGTATTTGTGAAAGCTTTATTATCTAAAAACTGACATTTTTTCTGCCCACACAGTAAGAGGATACAACAGCGGCTGGCTTTGTATCAAGGGGTGTGTCCCATATATATGGAATTTTCTGACAATGCGGAGGAGACTTTCACCAGAGCGCTAGGTTTACTCCAGGTATTGTTTTGAAGCATTTGTGTTTTTTTTCTCTGCAAATGACTGCTTATACAATGCTTGTTTTACTCTTCTCAATTATGATTATTATATATATTTATGGTTTGTGCCTTCAGAAGCAAGGAATGGTAAAGAAAGGAGAAGAAGTGGCCCTTGTACAGAGTGGCAAGCAACCCATATGGAGGTCCCAGTCCACTCACAACATCCAGGTCCGGCAAGTGTAAACAGCAACAAAAGATGGGTACAACCACTGCTGGAGTTTTGAACCCGCACAACAGCATATTAATCTTAGTCTAGAATAGCACTATGTTACCTCTTTCCCTCTTTGGTGGTTTTATGTCAGAATTGCTTGCTTGTTTGGTTTAGATTGTTTCTTTTTTAATTGTTTTATTACATGGTTTTGTATTTTTTTTATGATTTAAAAATCACTATCTAGGTTGTAGTATGTGGGATTGAGTTTTGCTAGAAATTGGACAGACTGGGGATCGAATTGTTATATTCTGTTGTATTTTTCCAGAACTTGATCACTGTAAGAAAGAAATCAATAATATTGAATGGATGTGATAATTTAGAGAGCGGCGGATTCTATTGTATCCCATTCTCACCTAAAAGTTAAAACTATCGATCCGTTTATTCCAAAACTGTGAATGCAATGTCTTTTAGCACTGGAGTAACAATTCAAAAACATCAATTTCTGAGAAACTAAATAAAAATTCATAGTAGCATTAATCAATAAATTTTAAGGTAAGATTTGAAGGAAATTGAAGAGGTCCCCACTCGAGTGAGTCGAGTCCCTTTCTTTCTGTCAACGGTCCCCTCGGGGTGAGAGTAGTTGTAAATAAATTTGCGCTCTCCACAAGTTTCCTAGAAGCTAATTACTTTTACTCACTTATTTTACTTTTCGGTTATTAAAATTAAAAAAACCAACTCCTTTTATCACTGGAAGCCATTTTTAATTTACACAAATCAATGCAATTATTGTCTGTAAAATATTTTGCTAGTATTTTTTTTGCCACCAAATATTTTAGTATTTTCAAATACACCTTTTATTAAATATAGTTGATGTAGATAAACAACTTAATTACTCTTTTAACATTTTAAAAAATGTCTCAAACTAAAACATAAATGTTTTTAAAATGTCTTATTACCTACAGGCTCACTTTATAAAAAGAAAAATATGAGTTTGAATCCTATAAAATTTGTTAGAAGAGACGCAGATTCTTTGCGCCATAAACTTTAAAAAAGGTTAGTCTTAAGCCTAAAGTAGTTTAAATATTCTTTTAAATAAAAAAAAAATCTGTCTTACAATAAAAAGGATGGAAGGCTTCTTTTTTTATTTGGTAAATGTGCTTCGACTCCAACAATTCTTGAAAAATAATAAACGCCGACTAAATTTGGATTAGTCAAAGTTTGACTAATAAACAATGAAAATTGCTTTGCTTTATTAATAAGGTAAATAGAAATTACGCACAAACAATCTCATAACAAACGACTTGATGCGAAATCAGTTATTTCTTGCTACAGATCTTCACACGCTTCTAATAATGGAATCAGTGTATCCGCTCTGCTTATCATGAAACCTTGACCACAGCATAACTCCTCCGTACTTGGGCGACTGCTTGATCACCGGCAGTATTTCCGATGTCAACACATCAGCCGGAACATACCCACTTCCGGCAGCAGCCGGAGCTGCCGGCAACCCCAAAAATATCCGCCCTGCTCCTGGCACCGAACTTGTCCAAGTGTTCCACGAATTCACAAGGTTAGTGATGTTCCCATTAGCATACTGACATGGAGGATTATTATAGAACTGTACCCAAACAAAGTCAAAGAGCCCTGTGTTAAGTGCAGTGCCCAGAAATCTATCAGGGAAAGGGCACTGTGGGGCCCCACTTATGTACACCCTCCTTCCTCCTACCCGACTATAGTTCTTCAAGAAACGAGCAAGATAATCATAGTACTGTGTCGTGCCAAGTTCAATGTCGAAGTCTACTCCGTCCAAAACGGCGTCGCCTAGAGGCCTTGACGATGATTTGCCTCCCAAGAAAGTGTCCCACAAGTACTTGGAAACGTTTCTGGCATCCTGAACGGAGGAAAGAGAATAGCTGCCGATGCCGCCGCCGATAGAGAGCAACACTTTGATTCCTTTTGCCTGACAGTCTTTGATCTCCGAGCTAAACTTGGCGCATGATCCGGCAATGGCAGGGTTACAGTGCCCTGCGAGATTCATTTGTGGGGTTTGGCCGTTGCCGAACTGGTTGAGAAAAGCTACGTTGATGTAGGCGTAGTTCCCGGTGGCACAAGCCTCAGACAGGGTTCCCTCATTGCCGTTTTGGCCCCAGTAGATGGCGACGCCACCTTGTGAGGCATCGGAAAATCTCAGGAGAAGAAGGAAGAGGAGGAGGAATGGGAAAGCTTGAGAGGATTTAGCCATGGTCGTAGAAGTTGTTTGGTTTGTGGTAGGCTCGAATATTTATTTATAGGGCCAGTTGGTTCCTTGTCACAAGCCTCAAAGTTTGACGTTTGAATTTGTGTTGGACGGTGTTGGGTGGTATTCATGGACAAGATTCCATTAATTTCCCACCAACGAAAGGTTAGTTTTAGATATTTTAGTCAACTTCCCACTTACAGCCAATTAATTTAACAACTCTTTATGTCGATTAATTTTTGCTGTTTGCTTATATTTAATTCAGAAATTTATGTGAGGAAAACTGTTTCTTTGGGATAAAATTGGAACGGTACATATGAGGAGAATTAATATGTGAACTTTTAATTGAAATATTTTAGTTTAATTTGATTTATATAAATTCTTGTACTAAGATGAAAAGTTTTTATTATGAGACCATCAGGTGAGACGGTTATTTAAGGGGGAAGACTTATGATAGTGATATTGATGATTTCATTCATTTTATGCATTATTATTTTTTTATTATTAATAATCTTAGCTTACTTTTACATTTAAGTTCCACATATTTTGTTTTGACTAAAATATACAAAGCATAAGTCAGCAAGTTATTTAAGGAAAGCAAGACAAGGAAGAAATAAAAATGTCACTGCAAAATTATATTTGACAAACTTATGCATATCTTTGTAAAATAATATATGTCTGAGATAAGGAAAAGCCACAGAAGTTAATTAACGAAGAATAATATATGGCTCTATCATAGGGAAGAGGGCTTTCATTCTTTAATACAAGCATTGACGAAGAGCGGAATTTGATAATGATAGTGTAAAGAAGTTGAAGATATCAAAATTCTAAAGTTTAGTTGAATTTATAGACTCATCAATTACAAAGATGGAGTCAATATTGACATGGGAATCATATTCATATTTTCAACTCTGAAAATGTCAAACTACAATTTCTTGCTTCAGAGGATTAATAGACGACATTGCTTCGTGTCTCTGGAAAGAAAATGTCAACGGTTGGCCTGATCAACTTGTGTATATAAAATGGAATATATATCATTTAATCTAAGATCTATAAAACAGTTAAATGATGTATAGGAATATAAAGCATATCAAAGTAGGTACGGGTTCGTTGGCTCACCGATTTTACCGTTTTAATTATTGAGGGAAAAACATTTTATTTTGATTTTCAAACACTGAATTGTTAGACATTCGTTGAATCTTTGGTAAAATTATTGAATTTGTTTTATCGATATATATGATCATCAGCAACTTTTTGTTAATTTAATTTAATACATGTTTCTACGAATATGGACTGCTTGAAAACGTTTGGAGTCAAAGTTACTGATTTGAGATTTGCATGGTGGTAGAAACGTTGAACAATGCGAATGCATATGTTTCCATTAAGGTTCGTGCTGTTAGTGGCCAAGTCCCTCTTTAGAGGGGAGGAATAGATATGTTTGGTTAAAAAAAATATAGAGAAGGAAAGTGAAGATTTTTTGTCTTCTTGTACTCTCCTCCTCTCCCTTACCTCCCCTCCAAAAGTGGGGATTTTGGGAGGGGAGAGAAACTTTTATCTTTTTTTTTTACCAAATTACCCTAAAATATTTTTTAATATTTCAATTATACCCTTAAATATTTTTTTTATTTTTCTCATATATAATTTTTTCTTTAATTGCATAATAATTATAATAAATTATAATAAAATTTAATAAACATAATAAATTATTTATATATTATATTAAAATATATAATAATTATAAAATTAATAAGAAATAATGTTAAAATTTTATCATATTTTTTTAATTTTATTATATATATAAATGAGATAAAAAAATTTAAGATTTATAAATTAAAAAAATAATAATTTTGATATGAATATTATAAATAAAGAGTAAATAAATTTAAATAAAGAGATAATGGTATATTTGCTAACTTTTAATTAACTCCCCTCCCCTTCTGAACCAAATAAAAAATATCATTCATTAACCACCCCTACCTTTCCCTACCCTTCCTTAAATTAACCTAACCTACCTTTCTTAAAGTGAATCAAACATAACCTTAATGTTTATTGTGATCAAATTAATTAAACTGATTCTTCTAAACGAAAGAGTGAAGTTCTTGGGGGTCCTTCAATGTCTCAATTTCTCTAAATGTAAATATAAAAATGTAATTGGAGAGGAATTTAGAAATTAAGAGCCTGTGGAAGAAATAAAATTTGATATTTTTAAAAAGGGGTTGAGCCCATCTACGATTTAAGTGCAGAATAAAGTCCTTTCCTCCTAAGTGATAAATAAGGTGAGCCGTTTATTATTCACAGATATAAATCTAGGCACTTAGGAGTTAGAATGCCTCTCTAAATATCGTGATTAAAATCACAAAAAGTGATACTCCTCAAGTATTAAATATACTCTCAATAATTATATATCTCATATTAAAGCCACGGATAGGTTATATATATATTTTGATATGAATAAGGGATTTTTACAAGATGACTCAAGTATTGTGTAATGGTCATAAAGGTTTGGGCCAAGATGGGGGCCCAATGGAAAGTCCAAGACAGGAAGAAGTGAGGTTTAGAGACAGAGGAGGAGGCGGTATAATAGGGGAAAATGGATTACGGAATGCATGGATGAATTTGGACCTGCTCACTCTCTGGCCATAGTCACAACAACGTCCATGGAGTTTCTTTCTTCTTCTTGATTCTACTGTAATTGGGGCTATCCCTCTTATATTTCTTATCCTTGATCTTGAGATCATAACATATTGAAGCGAAGTAAATAAAAAACAAGCAAATGAGCCATATATGGAGTGAGATCGAAGAAAAATACAAATGAGCTGTGAAGGATTTGATGAAAGCTTGAATATTGGGTGTTGAAAGTTGTTGAGAGGTAAGTGATTAATATTAAAGATGAGAAACGTTGACTTTTGGAAATGTGTTGAAATTATGTGATGATGAGATGTGCCCGTTTATGATAGGAGAGTTGTATTATGTTTAGTGATGGACTTCTCCTTTTAAATGTCATTTTTTAAGTGGATGTCAAATTGACTAGAGAATATAATTAAGTTGTCACACACGATCCCAACAACTTATTCCATATATGACAGTAGTTAGAGATTCGAAACTAGACCTCTCACTCATTTCACCGTATCCAACCACTTGCAAGAATTAATATATATAGTATTATTTAGTCATTTTCTTTCATTTTTAGTTTAGGACTATTACATTCTTCTTTAATGGTATATTTGGTAGAGTGGAAGTGAGGGATAGTGAAGTGAAAGTAGAAGTAGATTCTTCTACATTCCTCATTTAGTACGATATAAGTCATTTCCACTTCTACTTCTAATATTTTAGATCATTTTAGTTCTATCAAAAAAATTAAGAATTGAGATTATAGAAGTGGAAATAAAATATTTTGGACGATTTTACCCCAATTTATAAAATTCTTAAACAACTTTAACATTTCATAAGTTATAAAAAATATTTTAGACCATTTTACCCTAAATTATAAAAAAAATATACATCAATTTTATATTCATTTTCATTATACCAAACAAATTTTTAAAACTATTTCTAGCCTAATTTTACTTTTCCTTCTATTTTCAATGAAATTTTTATTAAAAACTCTTTCATACTGCCAAATGTACCCTAAGGCTTAACCAGACATGCTTGGCGTGTATTTTAATATTTGCGTTGTCATGACTGTGATTACAATCTAATAGTAAAACCGGGATACTAGAAGGAGCTGAGGCCTAAATAAATAATTCGTCACTGAGCTATATATGGATCCAGTTTGATTTGTGTTAATTAGCTGTGTCAGTACGCACACCACGACCGCAAACAACATCCAAATGAACAAGAAACAGAAACTAAAACATTAAAAGAACAGTATCGAACGCACTCAACTGAAGTTTTTATTTCTTAAGGATGGAGGTCACTAGCCTCCTACACCTTATTCCATACATGATAGTAGCTAGAGAGGTTGCAGTCACACTCTAATACTGTGATAAAATGCCCTACAGAACTTATGAGGCAGATTTCATCATGGCAACCAATGGCGCACGCACAACCTTAAAAGCTTCAGGGGTAGTACATTCGATCTTGTCGCTGTAACCAGATGTATAATCAAAGTACCTATCCCATAACATAACCCCACCAAAGGTGGGATCTGTTTCCACGTATGGAAGAATCCCATTGCTGAGCACATCGATTGGGACATAACCACCCGCAGAACCAGTTGCATTGGGAGACGCCGGGAGGCCGACGTAGAACTTGGTGGCGGTGAAGGAGGCGGTCCACTGGTTCCATGAATTTATAAGTTTCGAAGTATCTCCGTCGTTGGAGTATTGGCACGGAGGGTTGTTGTAGAACTGGACCCAGATGTAGTCAAACAGGCCAGTAGTAATGGCCGTGTTTAAGTGGTAATCTGGGAATGGACATTGTGGTGCTGCTGCTAAGTAAAACTTCTTTTGTTTGCGGTATGCTTCAAGCTGTTTGACAAGATCATCCCAGTAAAAGTCTGTGCCACCTTCGATGTCGAAATCAATGCCGTCTAAGGAAACGAGTCCTAGGAGACCTGGGCTTTGGCCACTGAGGTAGTTAGTCCAGAGGTGGGAGGCGAATTCTTCTGTCTCTTGAGCTGAAGTTAGGGTATAGGAGCCAGAAGCTCCTCCCAGAGAAAGGAAGATTTTGACGCCTAGGCTCTGGCAATGGGCTATTTGGGGGGCATATTTAGTGCAAGGGACACCCCAGGACCAATGACAATGTCCAGCTAGGTTTATGTCTGGGGTTTGTCCATTGCCGAAGGTATTCATGAATGCTATGTTTATTATCCCGTACTTTCCAGTGGAACATGCTGCATCCAACTCTCCTTCGCCCAGGTTCTGTCCCCAGTAGGTGACAATTGGGCAGCCATGGGAGGAGCTCAGGTGAGAGAGGAACAACAAGGGCAAAAGGAGAGAGATGAAAGCTTGTGTTTTGGAAGCCATGAAGTTGGTTGAGAGAAGCAAAAGGTAATGCTTTCTTGCTCATAGCAGGAGTAAGAGAAACAGACAATTTATAATGGGCTAGGGCTAGGGTCATTAACGTCAAATACTTGATTTTTATGTATGATCTGGCAAGGAAATGAATTATATTAAAGTTGGTAGTTATCTAAAACTCAGCATGTGATTTAAACAAACCAATGAAGGCGCGCCGTAGATGGATCATGCTTTTCCCAGTAGAATAATATCTCGAGAGATGCGAGAGATGCGAGATTTGGCATTGCAAGTGTTAAAATTAAAGCTTAAATTTTGTAGGGCCTTTTATTTTGGAAGCAACTAGGGGACCAACAATCGTCGATTTCTTTCTTTTTGTTTTTTTTTAAGTTTATGGTGAACACAATACTTGTTAATTAGTAAATGATATCGATTTTATGTCTTAATGAATGTATTCTTTCAAATTCACAATTCCCTATAATTGATTCTTATTCTCTCTAGCCCTAGGACATTTCTAACTATCTTATTGGAAGTGGGGAGGTGTTAAGTCATTAATTTTATTTGAAAATGGAATAAATATTTTTCATATTTATTATACTCCCTTTGGTAGTTTATGATTTTGAATATAAGCGGTATTGAAAATCTTAATTAATATCATATTAAGTAACTTATAATAAGAATCAACCATTAGAACATATCTTATATTACTTTTAATTTTAATTATAAGATATAATTAACTGATTTGAGTAGATTAAAGAAATTATAGTTAAATTAGTTATTTGTAATAACTCTTCATTGATTTTTTTATGATACCTCATTTAATTATGTGCATTTTGAACTACCTGTAGTATAAATCTTTCTAATATGTACAATTATATATAGATACTTTAGAAAAAAAAAATTATACTTTTAGTAGATAAAATATATTATGATATTTTATTTAGGACTTTATTTAACCCTGTATTTAGCTTTTATAATTAAGATAAGAGGGATTAATAATTATGGATTTGGAGGGACTACTTATCATCTCTAAAAAGAATACAAAATTGACACGATTGGCTGACGACATGTGTAAATTAATAGAGTGTATGTGTGTGTGAGAGGGAGGGAGGGAGGGAGGGAGAGATGGCTACACCTATCAAGTCGCTCAGTTCTTAATTCAATGAACATTTATCTGTCAACACTTCAAAATTAACTTAATTGCAGAAATGAGCATTGCTCATAGTAAAGCACACTACTCATGGTGAAAAGTTGAGCATAGCAATCAAGAAATTAAACCATATCTCTAGTTTCAAAAGGAACTTTGAAACGGAAGCAATCAAAGGAGATTAAGCAAATATAATAGTACTATAAAGATATGGTTGGCGAGATTTGATCATGGAATATCAAAAGTTCAAACGTGATTTCCATGACAATTCATTGAAGTTCATCTAATATACGTTAAGAGAGGCGTGCATTATTAGCTAATATTTGAACTCTTGACGCAAAAAAAAAATCCACTAATATACGTCTTATTATTGCAGGGACAAACTAATATTACAACCGGAATATGAGAAGGAGCAGGGGCCTAAATAAATAAGTTGTCGCTGAGCTATATATGGATCCAGTTTGATTTGTGTTAATTAGCTGTGTCACTTTGAACAAGAAACAGAAAGTAAAACCTTAAAGGAACAGTATGGAACGTACTCAATTTAAGTTTTATTTCTTAAGGATGTAAGTCACTAGCCTCCTACACCTTGTTCCATACATGTTAGTAGCTAGAGAGGTTGCTGTCACACTCTCTAATACTGCTAAATAAAAGGCCATACAGAACTTATGAGGCAGATTTCATCATGGCAACCAATGGCACACGTACAACCTTAAAAGCTTCAGTGGTAGTACATACGATCTTATCACTGTCACCAGATCGATAATCGAAGTACCTACTCCATAACATAACCCCACCAAACTTGGGACAGGTTTCCACTTTTGGAAGAATGTCATTGTTGAGCACATCGATTGGGACATAACCACCGGCAGTACCAGTTGCATAGGGAGACGCCGGGAGGCCGACGTAGAACTTGGTGGCGGTGAAGTTGGTGGTAATGGTCATAAAGGTTTGGGCCAAGATGGGGGCCCAATGGAAAGCCCAAGACAGGAAGAAGTGAGGTTTAGAGACAGAGGAGGAGGCGGTATAATAGGGGAAAATGGATTACGGAATGCATGGATGAATTTGGACTTGCTCACTCGCTGGCCATAGTCACAACAACGTCCATGGAGTTTCTTTCTTCTTCTTGATTCTACTGTAATTGGGGCTATCCCTCTTATATTTCTTATCCTTGATCTTGAGATCATAACATATTAAAGCGAAGTAAATAAAAAACAAGCAAATGAGACATATATGGAGTGAGATCGAAGAAAAATACAAATGAGCTGTGAAGGATTTGATGAAAGCTTGAATATTGGGTGTTGAAAGTTGATGAGGTAAGTGATTAATATTAAAGATGAGAAACGTTGACTTTTGGAAATGTGTTGATGTGATGATGAGATGTGCCCTTCATGATAGGAGAGTTGTATTATGTTTAATGATGGACTTCTTTTAAATGTCATCTTTTAAAGGCCTTTTGACCACAAGATGTTAATTAGAAGATTAAACTCTTATTAGTGGATGACAAATTGACTATAATATAATCCAAGTTTACCACGCACGTCTCCAATTATTCAATCGCCAACTTCTTTTAGTACATAACTGCAAGAATTAATATATATATATATATATAGCATTATTTAGTCATTTTCTTTCATTTTTAGTTTAGGACCATTACATTCTTCTTTAATGCTATATTTGGTAGAGTGGAAGTGAGGAGTAGGGAAGTAAAAGTAAAAGTAGATTCTTCCACGTCCCTCATTTAGTATGATAGAAGTCACTTCCACTTTTACTTCTAACATTTTAGGTCATTTTAGTTCTATCAGAAAAGTTAAGAATTGAGATTATAGAAGTGAAAGTAAAATATTTTAAACAATTTTACCCAATTTATAAAATTTTTAGACAACTTTAACCTTTCATAAATTATAAAAAATATTTTGGACCATTTTATCCCAAGTTATAAAAAAAAATATACATCAATTCCATACCCATTTCATCCTACCAAACAAACTTTTAAAATCATTTCTAGCCTAATTCTCCTTTTACTTCTATTTTTATCAAAAACTCTTTTATCCTACCAAATATATCCTAAGGCTCAACCAGACATGCTTAGCGTGTATTTTAATATTTGCGTTGTCATGACTGATTACAATCTAATAGTAAAACCGGGATACTAGAAGGAGCTGGGGCCTAAATAAATAAGTCGTCGGTGAGCTATATATGGATCCAGTTTGATTTGTGTTAATTAGCTGTGTCAGTACGCACACCACGACCGTCCAAATGAACAAGAAACAGAAAGTAAAACATTACAAGAACAGTATCGAACGCACTCAATTGAAGTTTTTATTTCTTAAGGATGGAGGTCACTAGCCTCCTCACCTTATTCCATACATGATAGTAGCTAGAGAGGTTGCAGTCACACTCTCTAATACTGCGATAAAATGCCCTACAGAACTTATGACGCAGATTTCATCGTGGCAACCAATGGCGCACGCACAACCTTAAAAGCTTCAGGGGTAGTACATACGATCTTGTCGCTGTAACCAGATGTATAATCAAAGAACCTACTCCATAACATAACCCCACCAAAGGTGGGATCTGTTTCCACGTATGGAAGAATCTCATTGTTGAGCACATCGATTGGGACATAACCACCCGCAGCACCAGTTGCACTGGGAGACGCCGGGAGGCCGACGTAGAACTTGGTGGCGGTGAAGGAGGTGGTCCACTGTTTCCATGAATTTATAAGTTTCGAAGTATCTCCGTCGTTGGAGTATTGGCACAGAGGGTTGTTGTAGAACTGGACCCAGATGTAGTCAAACAGGCCAGTAGTAATGGCCGTGTTTAAGTAGTAATCTGGGATTGGACATTGTGGTGCTGCTGCTAAGTAAAACTTCTTTTGTTTGCTGTATGCGTCAAGCTGTTTGGCAAGATCATCCCAGTACAAGTTTGTGCCACCTTCGATGTCGAAATCAATGCCGTCTAAGGAAACGAGTCCTAGGAGGCCTGGGCTTTGGCCACTGAGGTAGTTAGTCCAGAGATGGGAGGCGAATTCTTCGGCCTCTTGAGCTGAAGTTAGGGTATAGGAGTCAGAATCTCCTCCAAGAGAAAGGAAGATTTTGACGCCTAGGCTCTGGCAATAGGCTATTTGGGAGGCATATTTAGTGCAAGGGACACCCCAGGACCAATGACAATGTCCAGCTAGGTTTATGTCTGGGGTTTGTCCATTGCCGAAGGTATTCATGAATGCTATGTTTATTATCCCGTACTTTCCAGTGGAACATGCTGCATCCAACTCTCCTTCGCCCAGGTTCTGTCCCCAGTAGGTGACAATTGGGCAGCCATGGGAGGAGCTCAAGTGAGAGAGGAGCAACAAGGGCAAAAGGAGAAAGATGAAAGCTTGTGTTTTGGAAGCCATGAAGTTGGTTGAGAGAAGCAAAAGGTAATGCTTTCTTGCTCATAGCAGGAGTAAGAGAAACAGACAATTTATAATGGGCTAGGACTAGGGTCATTAACGTCAAATACTTGATTTTTATGTATGGTCTGGCAAGGAAATGAATTATAGTAAAGTTTGTAGTTATCTAAATCTCACCATGTGATTTAAACAAACCAATGAAGGCGCGCCGTAGATGGATCATGCTTCTCCCAGTAGAATAATATCTCGAGAGATGCGGGAGATGCGAGATTTTGCATCGCAAGTGTTAAAATTAAAGCTTAAATTTTGTAGGGCCTTTTATTTTGGAAGCAACTAGGGGACCAACAATCGTCGATTTCTTTCTTTTTCTTTTTTTTTCAAGTTTATGGTGAACGCACTACTTGTTAATTAGTAAATGATATCGATTTTATGTGTGTGTTAATGAATCTATTCTTTCAAAGTCACAATTCCCTATAATTGATTCTTATTTTCTCTAGCCATAGGACATTTCTAACCACCTTATTGGAAGTGAAGAGAGGGCTAAGTCATTAATTTTATTTGAAAATTGAAAAAAAAATGATACTTATTATACTCCCTCTCGTAGTTTATGATTTTGAATATAAACGAGTTTGAAAAACTTAATTAATAACTTATAATAAAAATTATTTATTAAACCATATTTTATACTATCTTCTATCTTAATTATAAAATTTATTTAATTAATTTAAGTAGAATAAAAAATTAATTAAATTAATTATTTATAATAAATATGTGTTAATTTTTTTAAAATATATCTTTTTAACATATATATTTTAAACTATATTTAGTATAAATTTTTTTAATATATATAATTATAAATAAATTAAAATTTTATATTTAAAATTTAATTTAATTTTATATTTAATTTTTATAATTAGAATTACAGGAAGTAATAATTAAGGATTCGGATATCTATAAGAAGAATACAAAATTGACACGATTGGCTGACGATATCAGTACACAACACGTTTAAATAATTGGAGTGTGTGCGTGTGAGAGAGAGATAGATGGCTACACCTATCAAGTCGCTCAGTTCTTAATTCAATGAGCATTTATTTGTCAACACTTCAAAATTAACTTAATTGCAGCAATGAGCATTGTTCATAGTAAAGCACACTACTCATGGTGAAAAGTTGAGCATAGTAATCAAGAAATTAAACCACATCTCTTCTTTAAAAAGCAATCCCTCCAAGAAAAAATATTTATAAGTGAAAAAAATGCTATAACAAAAAGATTGATGACATATTTATAAATAAATTGTATTTATAAAATTATAATTTAGTGTAAAATTCCTATGTATAATTTTGTGAATTTTCAAAATCTCTCAGGTAGAATATAGTTTTAATTTTATTTTTTTACAGTTTTATATATATTCTATTATTTTATCGAATGACGATAGACTTATATAAACATTATTTTCTAAATTTTAATATCTTTCTCCATCGATAAAGTCATTTTCTATTATCGTTCTACATCGTCTATAAAATTTTTCTAAAATATAAGTAATATTAATTATTTAAACATATTTTATATCCAATATAATTTAAAAATATTATAAATAAATTTAGTTTATTTTAAAAAATTAACCATAATAGAAAAGAATTTTACTAAAATTTAAAAGAAACCCTACCATAATTATAAAAAAAATTAATAGACAAATAATTATAATATAAAAAGAATAAGATAAATCAAATTATTTAGGACATATAAATTGCTAAATATTTTATAAATTATATACTATAACTAGATAGATACTAGAGTATATTTGATTTTATAATATAAAAATTACAATTTTTTTAAATATGTATGTTCATTAATAAAATGATAATTATATAATCTTTTATAAAATATTCTTAAAGATATTAAAAATTAAATTAAAGTATATATATATAAATTATGCAAGAGTCTATACAATTTTAATAAAATTGAATAAATAATTAATGATTTAGAATAATCTATCATAAATATTTAGAATATTGTCCCCAAGACTAACTTCTATAATCAAATTTAAGTAATGTATTATATAATATTAGAGTATGCATAATAAATTTTACTATGTCAATATATAAGAATTCAATACATACATTCAAAGGAGAATATTATACAATTGATATATTTTTAATCAAACTTCTCAAGTTTTTTCTGGGGTCCTAAGATGAAAATATAACTTGAAAATTGTTAATAAAAATAAGGTGAGATAAACGTTTCAATAACCAGCAATTATACTCATCATACATAATAACATGTGCTCATAAGGTATCAAATGAGATATCACAAAATATAATATATAGAAAATAACATATTATCATAATAAAATCAAATGGATGACACACTCAAATTCCTACCATCAATCTAACTAAACTGCCTTATTCCCGCCAACTAATCCATGGGCTAGTGATAACAGACGACTAAAAAAGCTAACCAATAAAATAGTATGGATAGATCAAAATTCACAGAGCATCTGACTGGAATATGGGTTCATTCTCCCTTTGTAAACAGGTGGGACTATCGTAACCCCTCAGTAAATAGATTGGACACGTCTCTAGATAAATTAGTGGGACAAAAGTCAACTATCAAGCTCCAATAGAAGTTATACCACGTAGTAGAAATATAACTCTATAATCACACATCCCTAATGCATAATTTTTAAAATAATTATATTAATCAAAATCTCAATAGATTGATAAATAACACATAAGGGTTTTTCTAAAAATAATAACTTTTATCAATTCCAATATCAATATATAATAAGTTTATAATCTCAATTTAAACTTTTTAAATTAAACTTTAAGTCCTACGAGATTATTTTCAATAAAAATAATCAAACAAATTTTTTCAATATAATAACACACATAACGAGTAAAAAGTGATTACCTCTTACTTAAATATATGAATAATTATCACAAAAGATCTTAAAGATAAATCTCAGCTTTAGGTGAGTTGCTTTAAGGGCGTGTTTGGGAGAAAAATAGATGTGAGATTATTTGAGAACAGGAAAGAGATTGAGAGAGAAAATTAAAAAGAGAGGAGCTGACTCATTAATCAAATATGAGGAATAACTCAGAGTTTTGACTCTTTTATAAAGCCATAATAACAATTCAAAATTTAAATCCATATATAAATTTAACCCAAATCTTAATAATTCCCTAACTAATAATAACAATCAAATCATAAAATTTTAAGTAAAGATAATGGTAGGATAATCTAAATATTCTATTTTATTAAAAATAATAAAAATACTAAACTATAATAATTTAATTAGATCGTCTTTTTAAATTATTGATAAATAATATTTTTAATTTTACTTTAATATAAAGATAAAAGTTGGGATGTTACATCACTAGTGTTATAAGTCACCGTTTAATTTCGTTATTTGCTCATTTTTTTACTATTTCAGATATTTGTTGTTTATAGATTATAATATATTTTATGAGCTATCATCATTGTATTGAAGATATGGTATTTATAGTTTTTATTTGTTACATTGGGTTCTTTTTATTTGTGAGTGGTGTTTCAAATTTGTTGAATATATTTATGTTTTTGTCAATTGTTATATTTGTTTTTAACTTACTTATAAAAATATTCGTTCTTATTTATTTTCTATTTGATAGATTTGATTACCATTTGATATTATTTATATTTAAGAAAATAGTGGATCGTAGTTAAATGAAAGCTAAACTAACTACTAAGAAATATAAATATAGGGTATAAAGGTTTTTTGAATTTGCTCAGATATATGCTTTGAAGAAAAGGGGAGAAGAAGACAATTGGATTTCTTCAATCTCGGTATAACTAGAGGAGAAAAAGTAAGGAAAGTCGTGGTACCGAAGTGAAAGGCATGTCTTATGAATTGGTGATACAAACACATCTTTATATTTTGAATAATAAAGATAAAATTATGTCATACTTGGATACTCACAAAAATATGCTTAGGAATATGAACCCAAGAAAAAGCAATATGTAACTAGCTAATGAGTATAACAGATCTTTTGCAGAATGGTTCAAGCAAGAAGTATTAAAGGATGACAATTATTTTGAGATAATACAAAATCTAGCTACAGAGCTTCATTTTAAAGTTGTGTGTTAGGAAGGATGGGACATAAATGGCTACTCTTTTTACACAAAAGCCTAAGATGACAAAAGTACAATACAAAACAATGGGTTATGGTTGTGGCTAAAGCGATGCGTTTTACTAGTTCAAAAGATAAAAGGTCAACATTGGTATCCATGCCATATTATGGAGTGATTGAAGAGATATGAGAGATTAATTACTCCAAGTTTAAAGTGTCAATCTTAAGATGTAAGTAGGTTAATAGTAATTTTATCCAAGTAGATAAAATATTGGGATTTGTTTTAATCGATCTTCAGAGAGTTGGATACCTAGATGAGCCATACATCTTAGAAAATCAAGCAAATCAAGTATTTTATATCACCGATCTAACAAATAAAGATCTTTCCATTGTGCTCCAAGATAAAAGACAAGTGATTGGTAACAACAATGACTTAGGATTAAACCTCGACGAAACCCTGCATTTCACAACTGCTCGATCTATAAAGACAACAGATTTTGATTTGGAAGATAATGAATATGCTATTAGGGATGATCATTGTGAAGAAATTTGAATTGATACAAACTAGTAGAAAATTAATTTATTTATTTTGTTGTAATAAATGTCCCTTTAATTACTTAATTCACTGCATGATTAATATTTTTATATTTATTTATTGTTTTATAAACATGATGAAGTACTTTTTTTGTTAATATTTTGATGTCTGGAATTATCTTTTAACTTGTTTAGATTCATCTTCAATTATTTCTTTCTTTTATATATAATATACAGATATATAGGTTTATTAAAAATTTACCAATTCGGATGATTATATGACCATTTAGATTTTGGGATTGCTGACTTTATACTTTGATAAATGAAATTAATTAGTTTGTCTTGACTATACTAATATAGAGTGGCATAAAATGATAAATAAAAAAATAATTTAAAAAATTATTTTCATAGCGGTGGTAAGGAAAATTGCCGCTTAAAGTTTATGAATAAAAAATGACTAGTAATAGCCATGCATAATTATAAATTAACAGTGGTCAATAATATAACTGCCATTAATATATTACACTATAACAATAGTTATAGTATCAAAATTGTTATTATAAATCTACTATATAATGACAATTTTTAAACTTTCGTTAAATATTAAATTTATAAAGGCGGTATAATTAACGCCACTCATAAAGCCACTATCAAATATGACGTTTAACTACTATTAAAATATTTTTTTTTAGTAGCTAAATTTGAAACGGAAGCAATCAAATGAGATTAAGTAAATAAAGTAGTACTACAAAGATATGGTTGGCGAGATTTGATCATGGAATATTAAGAGTTCAAACGTGATTTCCATGACAATTCATTAAAGTGTATTCCCTTCCACTTCTATTTTAAGGGCACAGGTGCATCTAATATACGTTAAGAGAGGCATGCATTAGCTAATATTTTAACTCTTGACGCAAAAAAATTCCAATAATACACGTCTTATTATTGTAGGGACAAACTTTAATTTGCCAGTTAATTGATTATTACTTATCTTAAGAAGAATACAACCTTATAGCATGGTCCTGCGAAGCAGCGTAACAGGACTACCAAGGTACAAGAGCAGCATCATCAACCTTATCTTCTTGTCAAATTAAAAATTTAAATTTTTACATTTGTACTTTCAAATTTTCGGAGAAAAATAACCTTATATCATTGTCCTGCGAAGCAGCGTAACAGGACTACCAAGGTACAAGAGCAGCATCATCAACCTTATCTTCTTGTCAAATTAAATATTTAAATTTTTACATTTGTACTTTCAAATTTTCGGAGAAAAATAACCTTATATCATTGTCCTGCGAAGCAGCGTAACAGGACCACCAAGGTACAAGAGCAGCAGCACCAACCTTATCTTCTTGTCAAATTAAATATTTAAATTTTTACATTTGTACTTTCAAATTTTTGGAGAAAAATAACCTTATATCATTGTCCTGCGAAGCAGTAACAGGACTACCAAGGTACAAGAGCAGCAGCATCAACCTTATCTTCTTTTCAAATTAAATATTTAATTTTTACATTTATACTTTCAATTTTTTGGAGAAAAATAATATCAAAAATAAAAAAATGTGATTGTGTGTATAATTATATATTAACATACCATTATACTAATAGTCATCTCTTTCTATTTATATACACAAAATATTTGCTATAGCATTAGACTGTACATTTTGTTTAAGGCCCTCTATAACTAGCTAGTTTCATTCAATCCCCTCTTCTATTTATAGCACGTGTTATAAAAGTGATCGATGAGTCTTAGTCACTGCTTCTAATGAAAGAGTAGTCTCCACTGTACTTTCCAACAAAAACCATCCATTCACTAATTTCAATCCCCTTTTCTATTTATACCACGTGTTATAAAGGTAATCGATGAGTCTTAGTCACTGCTTCTAATGAAAGAGTAGTATCCACTGCACTTTCCAACAAATCAACTATCCATTCACCAATTTCAATCCCCTTTTCTATTTATATAGCACGTGTGTTATAAAGGTGATCCATGAGTCTTAGTCACTGCTTTAAATGAAAGAGTGGTCTCCACTACACTTCCCAACAAAAATTATCAACTATATGCATAAAATCTATAGCAAATGATTCAAATCAAACTGGATTTTTTATTAAATTTCAACAATATCTTTATAAAATATTAAATCCAGACCATTCATCACTACAAATCCAATGATCTAGATCTACAATGGAAATAGATGGCATGTACAGCATAGAGAGAAACTACTTTTTGTGATGATTCTAGCACCAATTAGCACCATATGAAGTGAAAAATAGCAAGATTATATGGGAATGTGACATTTGGATTCACCTTGATGTGCACTCAATTTTAGTGCTCAACATTGTATGTGAAAAGATTTGCACTGTTTAAATACAGTTTTAATAGTTAAGATTTAAAAATTTTCACTGATAATTTTTAAATAATAAAATTATTTTTAAAAGAAATTGACAGTCAAGAGATTATTTGTATTTTATAGTCTATACCGATTAAAATAATTTTGAAAAGACATAAATTTGGACCTCCTTGAGATAATGAGCACCCAAACTTATTCCCTTTTAACGTATTGTTTTGATAGTTTTTAATAATTTCCTTCATCAATTTGTTTTATTGCCTTTGAGGCACTGATGCTTTTTAAAAGTTTGGATTCCCATGTTGTTGTCGGTTGTCTTTGACTTGGCAAAGAGACAATGCATATATATTATTTGAGGTTCAGAAAGAGATAGCAAGTCTATTCATTTGATGAACTCGTAAAAGTCCTGATTACATTTTCTTGAGGAAAATAAGATTTGATTTAATGTCGAGGAATATAATGTTCTCTACATTATATCATGTTATAACATTCAATTAATTTTTATATACAGTTGCATGCATAAAATCATATATTTTATAGCCATTGCTTCTAGCAGGACCATCCTTAAGCAACTTAGCTTGGTGATCGTGGATCTTGATATCATGAATTTGATAAGTTAAAAAAAAATAATAGTAACATATATATTAGAGTTTATTTAGATACATACTAAATATGTGGTAAGGACGTAGTTAGGATTTAATTACATATAAGGAGACAGAGATTGAAAAGCCTATATGCTATAAAGTTTGCATAAACGTCAAGTAGATAAAAAAATATATATCATATCCATATAATACTAAAAAAAACTCAAAAACTTTAAGACAGGCGTACGCGTTTGTTTAGATTATCGTTGAGCGTATCCAAATTTAAAGGGTGTTTAATTTAACTTATTTTAAATAATTTTATATTATATAAAATAAATTTGTTAGAGTAATTATAAATTCATATTTTTATATATTTATTCATATAATTTTAGTAAGATTTTATCATTATTTTAATCATTAATTATATTATTTGTATACTATTTATATTATTATACTTTATATTGAATTAAAGCTTAACAAAGATATAATTGTCATATTGTTTTACTATTTTTCTAAAATAATTATTTTTAGAATAAAAATATATTATATTATTATAATTTTTATTTTAGATATTTGAGGAGAAATTGAAATTTATAATTGATAACAAATGACTATGATTTTAAAAATTACATATATGGACTCATGGGCCGAATAATTGGGCCTAAGAGATCATACAGGGGAATGAAAAAAATGCGTAGGTGATTTTTTTTTGTTACAAAAATTTTTAAAATTGGGTTGGACTCTCTCATAGTTTAAAGATAGGACGAAGTCTCATTTCTTTATAATCGATACTAATTTTAGGTAGGATGAGACATCAATTACTTTTAAGCGTAAATCTCAGCACCCATAAGTTAAGATATCTCCCTAAGCGTTGTAACTGAAATCACAATAAAATAATACTCTTTAACACACTTTAAATAGCCACATGTCTCATCCTCTCGTTAGCTAAACTCACAGCCAATAGGTTACACGTGTGATTGTTGAAGTTGGGCGATGGCCTTGGGTTAATTCACACGATGGAGGAGACTAGAGGGATGCATTTCTTGAAGACGTGTCTCCTGATGATTATCATCATTGAAAATTCACAAGTGATTTGTATTCATCTTCCATTTCGTCTGATTTGAAGGGTCACAATTCGTACTTAATTGCTTCTCACATCACATAACGAATATGGGGGTGGGACTAGGGTCACATTAACGTCAATATTTTCCTAGAGGTTATTAAAAAGAGAATCATCTTGAAATTTGAGTTGTCTTTATATATATATATATATATATATATATATGATTAGGTTATATTTGAGCATTATGAAATTTAATTAATTGTAACTCTCTAAGAACATTTCTTGTATTTATACATGTTTAAACTGGAGAACTCATGTTTAAAGAGTTAAAACCCTTCTCACTAAATCCAATGTTTATTAGTTAAAATTTAAGTTCTCAATAACTTATTTTATATATATCAGGATATCCATCTTCAGTGGCTGTAACTATTTCCCTGTGGCAAGGCCTCTACTTAAGGGTAAATGAGCTATCCATGAGATGTTTTTTTATGCCCAAGGATGGGATTCGGAATAACTTAACTATGGACAATAGAACATATATATGGAAGACACAGTATATATATATGTAGGTCAATTGATTATCTTCACTATAGAAGAAAATTTCGTGAGATAGAAGGACGTTTGTGTGTGCGTGTGGGGCTCCTGTTTAATGTGAAGCTTTGTAGTCACTGATAGCAGCAACTAGCTAGGGGACCAAAATTGTCGATCCCCTGTAATACGTCTTGGTTGTTTCTGGTATTTTCCTTTGTTTGGTAAGATTAATCGTATCTGATATGGCAAGTTTAATGATGTATTTGTACGGAATGCCTGTTCGAAGCATGAAAAGGCATTAAGTCAATTTGATGAACCTAATTAGGGATTCTAAGGGCGCTAATATAATTATTTTTCGTTCCATACGGCACCTACTTAATTAATAGCGTGTCAATAATTCATTGGTAATTTTTCATTACTGCAGTACTAGTATTATATACTAGGTAGGTTATTTTCTGTGATAGTGATTTTAAAATTTGGTGACGATCTACTTGGATAAAAGAAGTTTAGGCTGAGTTTTGGAGTGAAAAGCTCAATTTAATAGTGATTGTAAATTGTGAATATGTCAAAAGCAACAGTAATGATCATTTTCCTTAATGTTATTACCTTAATGTAATTTGTGATTGCCTAATAAAACATTATTATAAATTTCTTTTGTAAGCCAATATGCACCGTATATTTCTACCTTTGTTAGCTAGCTAGGATCCATCTTATCTTCATTCTATTATATTTCTGATGATATTCCTTTTTTAGACTTCTGTAGGGTAAATTAATTAACCAACCACCTGTAAATTTACTCCATCATCTTCATATAAATAATTTAATAATTAATAAATCTCATAACAAGTAATTATTATGTAATCGATTGTTATTTTCTACATAAGATTTTATCATTATATATTAAGAACTAGTTGTAGGACTTTTTAATAAATGAATAGTACAATAGTTCTACCTTTATTATCTGCGTTGTCCTCATTGTGAGCACAATCTAATATTAAAAGTTTTATTCAAATGAAAATCTTTTATCTTTCTGTAAGAGTCAAGCTCTTTAGCAAGAACATCATAATAACAGGTTCCACCGTTTTTTATGCCAAAGTCGATTCTATCTAAAACCACGTTTCCTAGGAGGCCTTCTGAATTATTCCGGCCACCGCCGAGAAAGTTGGTCCAGAGGTGGGCTGCAACTTGTTTGACGTCTTCAGCAGAAGAAAGTGAATAGGTCCTAGAATCTCCACAGAGAGAGAGAGGAATTAAGATTTTGACGCCTTTGCTTTGGTAATAGGCTATTATTTGGGAGGCATATTTAGTACAAGGTATTGAGGAACAATGACCTGACAGGTTTATGTCTGGTGTCTGCCCGTTCCGAAGGTTTTGAGGAATCCTATGTTTATTATCTCGTAATTTCCGGTGGAACATGCATCATCCAACATGCCCACCAAACTTGGGGATCGGAGAGGTTTCAACTTCTGGAAGATTCTCAATTGAGACATAACCACCAGCAGTACCATTTGCCGCGGGAGGCCGACATAGAACTTGGTGCCGGTCCACCGGTTCCATGAATTTATAATAAGTTTCTGAATATCTCCATCATCGGTGTAATGGCACGAAGGGTTTTTGTAGAAATGAACCCTGATGTAGTCGGCTAGGCCAGATTTTTGTCCATTGCCGAATCGATTCTTAATTTAAGGAACATTTTATCTGTCAACACTTCAAAAATTAACGTTAATTTATATTGCAGAATGAGCATCTTTTTATAGTAAAGCACACTGCTCATAATGGTGAAAAGTGTAACTAATTTCTATCAAATGTTGAACATATATAGTAATCAAGTAAGCAGAGATCTCGTTTCAAAAGGAGCTTTCATACGGAAGCAATCAAAGTAGATTAAGCAAATATAATAGTGCTAGAGATATATGGTTGGTGGGGTTTGATAATGGAATATTAAAAGTTCAAACGCGATTTTATCCCTCTATTCTTTTTAATTCCTTCTCCCATATAATTAAACTGTATTATTCCGTCCCCCTTTTATTTTAATTGTGGCTTTTAAAACCTCAAAAATATTTTGTTTTAAAAAGGAGGCAGTAACCCCTAAATTAATTGCTTCTCACATCATGCAGTGATATTTTTAAATTATGTTGTACTGAGACAACAGCAAATGTAATGCCCTCTTGTTCTAAGCAACAAGGGAACAAGATCGTCGCTCGTACGTAAAATTTTGATTCCCCTCGATGTGATTTGGTTGTTTCTAGTTAATAATTTCCTTTATTAAAACGGTATATTACCTCTAGGTACGTAACTCAGTTCAGGAAAAAAATTGGTCATTTTATCTGATGAGGGATTAACGTTAAATTTCTTTTTTACGATAGTCTTATATATATATATATATATATATATATATATATATTGAATCTTAATTAAAGTTATATTTATCTCTATAATCGATTCTTACTTGTCTCTAGCCAACAATGAACACAAAATGCACGACAACAGATTGGCTTGTGATTTTTTAAAATATAAAACTGAAAAACGTTGTAAATAATAGTTAACAACTACATTACATTGTATCTCGAAGCGTATTGTAAGTCGTAAGAGATCCATATCCTGTCCTCTAGAATATATGTGCCTGTGTAAAAGATATATATAAGGAACTCGCACGTTATTGGTACTTTGTAAATCCTGGCTGACGGTTTTAAGTGTTTTTTCCTAAATTAAATAAGATCATCGAGCAGTATTTAAACGTAAATTTAAACTAACATTTAATACAGTTTTTAGAAAAAAAATATAAATAAAGTAGTTTGAAGTACAAATATGAACTTTTTGGTCCATATATAACCAAAAAAGTTAGGACATTAACGAAAAATATTAACGAAAAAAGAAAAATATGTTTTATGTTCATTCAAGGTGATAATCAAGCATCTAAGCATTTGATCCCCTCTAATGTATATATTTTCTAGTGCTTTCTTTTATTTTGCTTTGTTTCGTAAGATTATTGGCATCTGATGAACAAATACAGCATCCAAAGTAAACAAGAAACAAAAGGTAAAACCTTAAAAGAACAGGATCACGTACTCCATATAAAGCTTTTATTTATTAATATAATGACATTACCTGACTAGAATCAGGCTTTCATCACATAAGGATGGAAGGCACGAGCCTCCTACACCTTATATATATATATATATATATATATATATATATATATATATATGTATATGTATATTCCATACATGGTATAGTAGAGAAGTTGCAGTGACAGTACTCTAGTACTGCGAGAAAAGGCGATACAGAACCTCGGAGGCAGATTTCATCATGGCAACCAATGGCTCACGTACAACATCAAAAGCTGTAGGGGTAGTGCATACGATCTTAGAGCTGTACCCCGTTAGAGAATCCTCGTACCTTCTCCATATCATAACCCCGCCAAACTTGGGAGACTTTTTTACTTCGTCATTCTTAAGAATATCATCGTTGAGCTTATCGACTGGGACATAACCACCCTTGGAACCAGTTGCAGCGGGAGACGCCGGGACGCCGACAAAGAACTTGGTGGCGGTGTAGTCGGTGGTCCACCGTTTCCATGATTGTATAAGATCAGCAGCACCTCCTTGATCGGTGTATTGGCAAGGAGGGTTGTTGTAGAACTGAACCCAGATGTAGTCAAAGGCGCCAGTTTTGATGGCAGCGTCCATGTAATCTGGGATAAAACATTGTGGTGCTGCTGATAAGTAAAACTTATTTGGTTTGCGGTATTCGTCAAGATATTTCACAAGATCATCCCAGTACTTGGTCCACCGGCTTTTTCGATGTTAAAATCAATGCCATCTAAGGCCACCTTTCCTAGGAGACCTGAGCGTTGGCCACTGAGATAGTTGGTCCAGAGGTAGTCTGCAACATCCTTGGCGTTTTGAGATGAAGAAAGAGTATATTCACCTGAGTTTCCTCCAAGAGTGAGGAAGATTTTGACGCCTTTCTCTTTTTGGCAATAGGATATTTGGTCGGCATATCCGGTGCAATCATGTTCAGTCGGCGAGGTCCAACGACAATGTCCTGCTAGGTTTATTTCTGGAGTTCGTCCATTGCCGAATTTGTTGAGGAATGCTATGTTGATAATCTCGTACTTTCCGGTGTCGCATGCGGCTTTCAACTCTCCTTCCTCCCCATGCTGTCCCCAGTAGGTGACAATTGGGCAGCCTTGGGATGAGCTCATGTCAGAGAGCAGCATCAGGAACAAAAGGAGGAGCATTGAAGATTGTGTTTTGGAAGCCATAATGAAAGTAGATGTTTATAGAAAGCCAAGGCAATTGATGTGCTTTCTTGCTTTAGGAGGAGCAACAGAAACGACCAATTTATAAGGGGCTAGGGGTAGGGTCATTAGCGTCAATTTCTATTACTTTTAATTAAGTTTATCCCATTCCCTATACAATAATTACTGTTACGTAGCACGTGTTATGAATGTTCAATATAATTTTTTATCCACTGTTTCTAGGAACCACCATCAAATTCCATCTTTGATCCTGTGATACTTCCTTCCCCTCTAAATATATTATATAGATTTCTTTTAAGTCGTTCTTTCTCTATTAAGAATTCTATTATACTTCATTTAAAAAAAATATCGCTATCTAATGAGGAATAGATTTGGAAAGAACAAAACATAATTCAGGCATAAACAAACCATTTTATCGACATTTCCTATATGTTTCTTGTTTTTTATAACCCTTTGGGTCACTTAGTATTTAAAGCTATTTTTTACCCTATTACTAAATATCCAAACAAACGTATAATTTGATCGAAACTCTGCGACCGTGATGACTCTCTTTAAGAGTCTTTTTGAACAAGGTGATCAAAATAAAACATCAGTTATCCCACTTTGTAATCTATAATTAGTCTATAACTAAACTAAGCATATTTGAGTGTACTTTTAACATTAGAATAATCTTAAACCTTATTAATTATGTCTTAAAATTTAATAACTTTTTAATTTTATTTCTATTTAATATATATAACTTTTTTAAAAAATAAAAGTCTACATAATAATAAATTAGATGAAAAATTATACATTTATATAATAAATTTAGTGAAGTTACTAATAAACAGGGAAAAAATCACAATTCCTCTCAGGATAGTGAGCCTTTTATTTTTTAAAGTGTTGCCATACTTGCCATTGCAATTCTCTATGTCTCTATATCTCTAAGAAAACGAAGAAAAATATACGATAGCCGGCAGATGATGCGGGGAAATGGAATACATATAAGAAATATAACAGTCGTAGACATAGGTGTCAGGTGATTGTTGATAATAGAATATTAAAAGTCCAAAACGTGATAATTGCATACCTCTTTGATCAAAATTTATCTCTATTCCTCGATCTCATATAACAAGTCACATTTAATAATTGCTTCTCACATCATGAATTGATATTTTTAAAATGGTCTCTTGTAGACGTGGAACAGCGTTCTGAGTATTAATAAAGGGATTGTTATATATGCCGAACTTTTTAAAATTCAAGCATCATCCTTGTCTTTTTGAGACATTAAATTTTGTATATGATCTATACATATATTCATTCATTCATTCATTGGATAATATATATAATAACATGACTATATATATATACGTGTCTTAATATCATTATTTCAATTGTCATCTCTTTTCTTTTATCTCTAAAGTATTTTCCATACGATTTGGCTGTGCATTCATTAAGGCCCTTAACAATATTATTTCTTATCATATTCATCCGCCAAAATTAAAAAATATAGATTTCATCATGGCACACCCCCAAGCTACTTCCCCCAAAACAAGAATCTATAAGAACTTCACAACGTAACTAAGAAAAAAGAATCTCTAGAGGCGTTTCACACATGCATATATATATATATATATCATTGAAATACTCTGTACATATTGAAAACTTTTTCTTGCAAGTAATATTGAAAACTTTTGTCCTTAATGTAAATTAAAACATGTTGAGAAGTCGTTTTACAAAAGACATAAAAAATAATAAGGCATGTTATTGTTTTTATATATGTAACGTGGCTTTAGAATTGAACTATTTAACAAAAAATATCCCTGAAACAAGCAGTTTATGATAGAAAATGGCCCTCATATTCAAAGATAAATATAATTTTAACAAAACGATACATATTGAAAGTTTAACATGACAAGCTTGGCTTTGAATTTTGCAATTTGTGTGGTGCTAAATTCGAGTGTAATCTACTTTTAAAATCAGGCTTGCTAGAAGGGCGAGTTCATCAGATCTTGTACGCTTACTATCAAGTATCGACCATAAAGCTCTTCTTCGTAGCCGTTGGACTACGGTCCAGCAGCTGTCTTCATATGGCATCGTTTCAATGAGATGCACTGCATGCTCTTTTTCCATAGGTGTGGGTGGGATCTGAACGTGCACGGCTACTAGCTGTCGGGGCTCGAACGATATGATGTCATTAACTCATTATTGACATCTAAATGAACGAGAAACAAGAGACTAAAACCTTATATAAAACAAGGACTGGTACATACAATTAAAGTTTTATTCAAATGACAACTTGAGCATATATAATCAAGTCGTCACTTAAGGACCGAAGGCACACACTAGTACGTACATCATAGCAGAGAAGTTACGCCACCATACTTTTGGAGTGTTTTCTATTAGTGGAAGAATCTTATCATCAACTGGGATATAACCACCACCCCTACCGGTTGCGGCAGGAGACGCCGGCAGGCCAAGATATTACTTGTCGAAGGGCAAGTCAGACCACTGGTTCCACGTGTGTTTAAAGTTCTGAGTATTCCAAGGAGAATATTGGCACGAAGGGTTATTGTAGAACACGGCCCAAACTGTTAGAATTTTTACATTACAAGTAGATATTGGGGTTACTTTTTATCAAAATAATTTAATTAAATTTAATATATCTCCTTTTTACATTATATACTTTTAATCTCTTTTTTAATTATTTAATGTGAGACTATATTTTAATATTCTACCTACTTTCTTTATCTAGGCTTGTATTTCCTTTTTCTAGTCAAAGAAACTTTAGGTCTATAATCTTTTTTTTTCTCTCTTTAATTGGGTTTATACTACTTTTTTAATTTTAGAGGCTTGAGGTCCACAATCTTTATTTATTTTTTATTTGTGTTTGATGTCTCCGATCAAATAGCTCTAATACTAATAATGCTAGCGGAAGAGAATATATATAATAAATTAGAGGCATAAATTGATTTATATTTATTGACTGAAATAAAAATCTCATATATAGGCATACAATAACTTAACAATTAACAATTAAGAAAAGTAATAAAAAATATTAAATAATAATAAATAAAAGTAAAAAGTGGGAGAGATAGTCATGTTATATGAGATAACAAATTTGACCAATTTAAATTAATATAATAATAATTAGTTAATTGAATCATAGTCCAACACCAAGTTTCAATGGCTGCGTCTAAGTATGGATATGGGATTGCACATTGTGGTGCTGCTGATAAAAATCTTTTATCTTTCTGCAGGAATCTAGCTCCTTGGCAAGAACATCATAATAACAGGTTCCACCGGTTTTAATGCCAAAATCGATGCCATCTAAAACCGTTTCTCCTAGCAGGCCTTGATCTGAATTATTCCAGCCACCGCCGAGGAAGTTGGTCCAGAGATAGTCTATGAGCTTGTTTGGATAAAAGTTTAAAAAATAACTTATAAAAAAATAGTTTTTATAGAATAACTTATAAAAAAAATGATTTTGAATAAATAAATATTTGGATAGTTATTACTATAAGAACTTTTATAATTAAAAAATTACCAGAAGGGTATGATTTTATTAAAAATAATAGATAGAACAGAGGGTAGAGAAGAGAGATGAGAGAATGTGTAAGAAAAAATAAAGATAAAATATAATTAAATAGTCCATAAACTCTTTTATTATTCTAGAAACTAGTCCTAATAGTTTATTCAAAATTTTAATTTTAAATTATAATTTGATCTAAAAGCCTTTTTAAACAAATATGACTGTTTATTTTTAAAAAAATTTAAATTAAGGTTTGGGCAAAAAACTTTTTTAAAACTATAGTTTCTTGATTACCAAACAGGCGCTACAACTTGCTTGGCGTGTTCAGCAGAAGAAAGTGAATAGGTCCGAGAGTGTCCTGCGAGAGAGGAAGATTTTGACTCCTTTGCTTTGGCAATAAGCTATTTGGGAGGCATATTTAGTACAAGGGACACCCCAGGATTCAGAGCAATGTATTGTCCTGCTAGTTTTATGTCTGGGTTTTGTCCATTAATCCTATGTTTATTATCTCGTATTCTCCGGTGGCACATGTTTCATCCAACTCTGCTTCACGAGCATTCTGGCCCCAGTAGGTGACAATTCCTAGTTCCTAGGAAGAGCTGAAGTGAAACAGCAGTAAGAAGAAGGAAAAAAGGAGGAGGATCGAACCTTGTCTTTCGGAAACCATGAATGTGTATTGATATATAGAAGCAAAGATATATAACGATTTTCTTAGTTTATCACAAGCAACAGATAATAATCCGTGATTATCATTTTCACTCCCCTCCTCCTCCAAAACCAAAGTAGTGAATCTTATTTTGGCTGTATGCTTAAAGCTCCTTCACAAGAAGATCAAGATACAAGTTTCCATAATTTGGACATACATATTGCTTCGTTCAATTCCCATAAGGTTTGTACTTTTGTTGGGCGTATGTGCCATACGGGGAATTAGTTGTTTTAAGGTTTAAAAAGGGATTACAAGTAGATTAATTTGATGGACTCGAAAGAATCCTATGATGCTAATCAAATTTTTTGCCCCTTCGTAGTTGGTTGTAAGAACTATTTACAAGACTCTTCACAACATTTAATGAAACATTTATGACAAAATTTTCACTTTTTGGCTTTGCCATTATTCCTATCTCTCTTCCGTCCAATTAACTGTGCCAATCAAAGTATTGTTCAGGACAGTTGTGAAATTTTTTTACATTCAACTACTTGTAATCAATCTCCTTTGACATTCAGAGTATTTTGTCTTCTTAAATAAAGAAATTAAAAAAAAAGTGTATTTTACTGTTATATTGAATATTACTAACGTATTATATTCCGCGTACCGGATGTACTGTAGCTATACAAAAGCATAAGAACAATATACACTGAAAAATCCATATCACGAATTAGATAAACTAAACTGTTATTTATTTATGACAAATTTAGTAGAGTCAAGTTGTCACTTAAAGATAGAAGGAACTAGCTAGCCTCCTGCACCTTATTCCATACATGATATATATATATATATATATATATATATATATATATATATATAATTTGTACAAAGAGATGGCTAGTATGCCCTAAATTAGAAGAAATTAACTTATATAAGGTGATCAAATTCTAAATACTCCTTATATACAATAACCCTTAAATGAATAGGGCACGAAGATAATATTTCTTTAATCATTAAATTATCCTTCGCCAAAATTTATGTCAGTTGATTTTGTTCTCTATAAATATTTTATATTTTTAGCTCTGAATATAGATTCATAAGCTTCTATATCTGTCTATATATGATATATTGGAGAGGTGGCATTGTTTCCCAGGAGATCTGGGCCTTGGCCACTGAGATAGTAAGTCCAGAGGTAGTCTGCAATGTCCTTGGGGGTCTTATTGTGAAGAAAAGAAAGGGTATATGCACCAGAGGTTCCTGCGAGAGAAAGGAATATTTTGGGAAGCATATTTAGTGAAAGGGACACCCCAGGATTGAGATCATTTGTATATATGTATGGAGTTTGTCCAATTCCGAAGGTATTGAGGAATGCTATGTTGATAAGTGGATGGTTAATATAATTAATGTTCTTTCGACTTTTTTAAAACATATTTATAAGAAGAAACGCTTTTTGTTTTCAAAAGGAAAGAATAAAAATTAAATAGAGAAAGCTATCAAGATATTACCATAATTATTAGAAGTAATCAATCAACTAATCATCAATGATTGAATTGATAAGGAACTATGGAGGGGTTGAAGTCTTCTTATAACTTTACTCACAAAAATATGTGTCTGTAATGATTTTAGGAAGACTTACATATTGCGAAGGTACACAATGATAAGAATAATTTGTTATTATTTTATTTTTTATTATGTAATGCCAGACCTATGTATAACACTTAAACGATGTCGTTTTGACTATATGAAGTGGCAATAGAAAATGCTCACAATAAAGAAGCTCATTTCCTTATATAATTAACGAGGGTAGAAATTAAAAAAAAAAGTTCAAATTTTAGACATCATTTAATTATATTCTCTCTTGTTTAAAATATAAAATCATTTTTAACCATATTATTTAGAGCTGAAAAAAAAAAGTTTTTTCTAAAACAAAAAAGTTAACTCATTAAATACTCTTTAGATTGATTTTTTTTTAACTTCGTCGTGTACAGTTTTCCTTACCTCTCTCCTCTTTATCCATTTTTCAATTTGTCTTGCCTCTCTCTTCTCTCTCTTCATATCCGATGTATATCATCTATAAATATGAGTAAAATTTTAAAAAATATATTCCTTACATTCTTAATATATCAGTCTTAATATTAATATAAAATTTATTTTATATATTTATTATTTTTTTAAATTATTTATATTGATACCCATTAACAATAATAATAACCTTATAGAATTATGGTAAAAATCTTGATCACGTTTTGTTGCCCCTTTTGTAGTTGGTTGCTGGGTCCTATGAATCGTTTGTAGGGGTGAGAAAGAAGTTTTGGAACTTTTTTAATTATTTTTAGTCCATAGAGGTAAAAATGAGAAAATATTTTAAATGAAGGCATAATAAATGAGATAACTGCTATTTTTTTATTTGTGTAAATTAGTTAAGTTGATTTATATAATATATTGTTGTTATTATTATAATAATGTCGTATCATTATAAACTTTTCTTTTTCTCTTGTATCGACTATCTAGAATTTTAGTCCCTTTTCGGCCCCCCGTTCGTTAAATATCGTACCAAATCCTCCAAGTCGGCTTCCAACCTTATAATTTCCCTATTATTATTTACTTTATATCCATACCTTTTTTGTGGAAATACCCTCTTTATTTTATTTTACGTGCTTTTGTTTTTTTTTATTTTTGAAAAATAATTTGTCATACTTACAATATTTTTATTTTCTATGTTTAAAGTTATTTTCTCATTTTAATAATAACGAAAGATATGAATGGTTGGATAAGCTTGAAAAGGACTTGAGGTTTTTATAAGCATTATAGTTAGATATCTTTATCAAACTTATAAATATTATTCTTATCATTGCTCCCTTTCTGATGAGATGATAAATAGAAAATAATAAATCAAAATCTATTATTTTCTTCTCGTTTTAAACAGTTAACATTATCCAAAAACCACATATTTGGACTCCATTATTCTATATTCAATATGTCAGCATTTTATTATTGATGGATGACCAGTCCCATATATTGTAGTCACTATAAAAAAAAAACTACAGTTTACAATTATAAATTAAAATATTTTTAGTTGTTGTAAAACTGCTTTTAAAGACTAAGAATATGATTATCATAAATAGAAAAACAGAAACTGACTTCTTAAATTGAAATTTTTTAAAAAATAAATAATGTTTTAGTGACTCGATTTCCTTTGAACAGAATTGAGAGTTCGAATCTTATAGATAAAAAAGTTGCAAGATAATATATATATATATATTAATTTACAATGCTTAAATCTAATATAGTATTCCGGTATTAGGTAATTAAATTAAGAAATAAGTGTACAAATAAAAAAAATAAAATTTAAACCATTCAAATATAATCAAAATAATTCAGACGTGAATGGTCCCAAGCATTTGCTAATAAAAAATTGAAGCCATTACAGAGTAGATGAATGTTAGGTTGATCTTTGGTAATTGAATTCAAATGATAGCAACAACTTCGAATATAATACGGCATAGTAGTTTAATATAGATTTGGATTCCTACTCCATCGAGGGATATTTAATATCATTAAATTATGATCTAATGATATCAGAATAAAGATCAAACTGTTTATTTTTCAAAAAACAACAATTTCATAACACTCCCTCAACACCATCATGTCCTCAATTAAAAGGATCCAAATCCCAATATAATATATAATTAAAATAAATTACTTTCTCAGTCATTAACAGACATACTTTATAATACAATTTCTATTATAAATTAAATGTTATAATAAGGACCAAATAAATACTTTATTTAAGTTAGTCAAAAAATTACTCTATTTTATTCTCATATTTTTTCCCGAACTACTATACTATTCATTTCATGGTAAAAAAATAGGCCATATAAACTTATATTTAAAATCTCATGATTAGCTTTATTAGTAATAAGAGATGAAGCAATGCTCAAATATGATATAATTAGATAATTATATAAAAAATAGATGAAGCAATTAAGTGCTAAAGGAGGAAAATGGCCAAGTTAATTAAATAGATGGATTTTTTTAAGAATATTTAATTTAATATCAAAATTATTCTTTGAGAAAAATTAACCTCACATTCTTAAAGGGTAAATTGGGCGATGGGATGGGCCAAGAGCCTAAGACTTAGCTTGGAACAAACAATTAGTGGTGTAATAAATGAAGGCTATGGATATTAGAAAGTGATGGTATTTTAATGTTTCAACCAAAGCAACTATACCCATATATTATCCTTACTCCTTTCTTGCCTTTCAAATTTATCTATTATGTAAAAAAATGTCACAATAGTTTGAACTTCAACAGGCTAAAAACAAGAATTAATTATTTATAAAATAGGAAATTTTGGAAATAAGTATATATATTGATTATACCTAAAAATTTATATTATCTTAAATTTAGAGAAAAAGGTGAAAATTATGAATTATATCTAAAGACGGATGTAGTACATAATTCAACTATATCCAACTTCTAATTATATAATATAAGGTAATAAAAACTATTTCAGATTTAACTATTATTAAACTTAAAATTGGATAGCTCTCCATTTATAAATTATTTCCATTTACAAGATCCAGCCCTACTTCATAATTGAAGGAAAATGAAGTCGTTTATGATTCTTTGATCTGACAATATATAATTAAGAAATTTAATATTTGTAACTTATAATTTTAATGAATTTTGAATTTAGTACATGTCCTTTAGGTTTTAATTTTTAAATGACTCTTCTCGTATAGTTTACACAGTATAGACTATTAGTTAGGGATAAAAACATGTCAGACGGCTTGTCAAGGGCCTCTGGTCTAGCCTACATTAAATTTGGTCTGGCTTAACCTGTTTAAAAAAATATATAGGCTCAGGCCTGTTTAAAAACTTGTTCTTTTTAAGAGGCCAGGTTTAGGCTTCTTACGAAACCCGTTAGGCCTGTCAGGCGGCCTGTACCTGTTATTCAAAATATATTTAATATTAAAATATAATAAATATGAATAAATTGGTGTTAAACCTACCACATATTGAACACAATATAAGAGTCAAACTATTAAATTAACATATGTTATTATATATTTTATTCTTATATTTTATTTTAACAGACCTATTAGGGGGTCTATTATAAAAGTCTATTAGGTGACCTGTCAGTATAATTAAAAAAATTAGGCTTTTTAAACAAGCTTCAGGCCAGGCCAGGCTTAGGCAAAAAAATAGCCTATAACAGGCCATAAGCCATGTTCAAACCGAATTATCACTTAACAAGTTTGACCTAACCTATTTCTATTCCTACTGTTAGTCCTCTTATTTCACATCATGATAATATTATTCAAACATGGTTAATTTTGCTGAGTTTGTTAGCCATGCTCATTCATGTACTTGTGTGATGTGACAAAAAATAAATAAAAATAAATAAAGTAATATCTAACATTTTAATTTTATTTTTTATATATAAATAATATATTATAATTTAATTTTATTCAAAATCTTTTTAATTTAGTACAATTTTACTCATAATTTTTTTTCAAGTATCAAGAATTACACCAAATCAAAAAATTTATGGATAAAATTATACCATAAATAAAATTAAAATATTGATTATATATGATAAATAAAATCAAAATATTAAATATTATTTTATCTATAAAAAGATTATTCTCAAAAATCAAATTTAAAATTTATTTGTTCCTAGTTATGTTAAATTTATCTCTAGAATATTTATCAGTTCAATTATAATATGTATTACTCTCACAATCCTGAAGATATGTTGAAGTTATGTAGAAGTTTATTAAAATATTTATTTTAATTTTAAATATAAAATTTTAATTTACTTTATCTATTAAATTTATATTTTTTCCAAATTATATTTATTAATTAATATATTAAGGGATTTAATTTCTACCAAGATATATGTCTAATATAAATAATTGAAGATGATATTTAAAAAAATTAACACACGTTTTTAATAGTAAATAATTTATTTTATTTTATTTTTTATAAATTAATTAGTTAAATCCTAATTAAAGACAGAAAAAAATATTGAAATAATATAAATTTATAAGTGGAATGATATTTATCACTTTTTACAACAACAATTTAGAAGTAAAACAATGAGTGTTTATTATTAGAGATATTTAATAATAAATAAATATTAAATTTGGTTTTTAGGAGTAATATTTTTTATTATTATTTCTTTAAAATATTTAATTAAACCATTCGAAAAAATTTATTGGGTGAGCAAAGCAGCTTTTTTTTTTTTCAATAGTAACAAAAGTAGATATATAATTATAAAGATGTGTGTGTGTAACCTGTTCCCCTCCAATTACTAAAACCCGTCCTCTCCTCACCTACGTGACTGTATCTAGTATGAAAATATAAAATAGGCTTAAGTCCATAATAAAAATACAAAGTTTAAACTTAAATTTGAGTTTGTATATATATTTTTTTTACTCATACATGAGTCCACGATTTTTTTTTTTAATAACCTACTTATAATGTAATTCTAAAAATACTTTATTCCTCAGGCATTATTTTGTTAGGAGTTTTTAGAAGAAAAAATAGAGTAGAAGATATATAAATATGTTTGATTAGTAAAAATAGAAGGGAAAAGAGGTAAATTTTTTTATCTTTATATATATTCCCCTCCCCCACCTCCCCTCTAAAAGTATAAGTTTTTGGAGGATAAAGAAAATTTTCACCTATTCTTAATAAAATTATCTTTTATATTATTTTAATATTTTAATTATACTCTCATGAACTATTTTTTTTATTTTTTTTACTTATAATTTTTGTTTTGATTGATAAATCATAATATACGTGATAAATAATTTATATATTATATTAATATATATAATAATTATAAAATTAATAAGAGATAAAAGTTAAAATTTTATCATATTTTTTATTTTTTTAGTTTTATCATATATATATATATATAAATGGATAATTTTTTTAGATTTATAAATTAAAAAATAATAATTTTTATATGAATATTATAAATAAAGAGTAAATAAATTTAAATAAAGAGATAAGGGTATATTTGTTAACTTTTAATTAATCTCCCTCCTCTCCTTATCTGAACTAAATAAGAAATACCATCTCTTATTCATTACCTTCATACTTATAGCCTTCCATACCTTTTCATACCCTTCTTTATATTAATCTAATATACCTTCCCCTAATTGGAAATAAACAAAACCTCAAAGTTTAGAAATTGTAAATAAACTTTAAACATATTAAAACTTATATTTATATATATTTTTAATAAATTTTAAAATTTATATATTTATAAATAAAAAATTTTAAATAAATTTTAAGTCTATTTATATCCTATATATAATTAAATAAGTTAGATTTATATTTTATTAAAAAAAACTTGACTTATTTACATTCACATATTTTTAAACAGATCTAACCTCTAACCTCTAATCTCTTTATTAAACAGGAGCTATTTCCTACTTTACTTAGTGTGTCCTTCCATCCCCAACATTTATCTAATTTCTTTAGTTAGTGTGTCCTTCCGTTGGGCTTTGGAAATCTTTTCTCATTTTCCGGGAAAATAGAAATTTGATCCTCGTCCCTGGTCTTTCATTTCGTCTTTGGGACAAAAGAAATCCAAACTACAAGGATCAATTTGTAAAATGAGAAGTCTGAGGACCAAAATTACCTTTTCCCTCTCATTTCCATTCATGATTTCGTCTCTCGGACTCAGGTTATTTTCTGCTTTTCCCTATTTATTTATTGGTTTTTTAAAATTTTCATCTTTCCTCGTCTTTGACTAGTTGTACTTTTACACTTATTCTCTCTCTGCTGGCTCCTCTTCCCCCTTCGCCGACGCCGGAACCTGCATTGCTCTCCGTAGTTCCCTTCTGCAACCTCCATTCAGCTGCATACCACCGGAACGGTCCTAGAAGCTGCTTCCGGCCTGTCGAAGAACCGGGTTTTCTTTTCGGGTCCATGCCAGTCCATGCTTTGAAGAAGTGCCTGCTCTGACTTGAAATTGTTAATGGAGTTTCTGGGCATGTGGTTTCCGTGAGAAGGAACAGATCTACGGAGCTTCGTGCATTATTGAGAGTGAAGAACAAGGTGGTTTTGTTTGAGAGAAAGGGTGAAGTTTGGGCGTGGATGATAGCATAGGAAGAGGTTGAAATTGTTGCATATGACGACCGGAGCTCCGTCCAGAGATCGGAGAGGGTGGTGGCGTTTCGGTGAATTTTTCACATGGAATGGCAAATCTTGCTAGCTACGGGAATGCCGACCGTGACTTAGAGCAGGTCTCTCTCTCTCTCTGGGTCACAAACTTAGATTGAAACGTTATAATTTTTGCTTTAGTTCTTGTAATATTACAGCTTGCTCGGAGTTTTTGTTGTTCGGTTTGTTTCAACACAATATAGTAATTGGGTTTCTTGTTGAAGGCACATTCCCTGGCCAAAAATATTGTGATCAGTGTGTATTCCGTTGTTTGGATACTGAAGGAAGTCGGAATTGCTGCTTACTCTAGTTGGAAGACCGTAAGAGCAAAGGCCGAAATGAAAATATGGAGGAGCACATATTAATTTTGTTTTTAATGGATGATTAGTAAACTTTCAAGTTGTCTATTTATAATGAAAGTTTGGACCCTTTTGAATACGAAGGGCAATTGAATGATCTAATGCTTCATCACTGCTATTGAATATGGGGATATATGATGGGGCTGACTATTTGTGTTAAAATGGGATGCTTCAGTATGTATTGTGAGTAAATTTTGATTCTTAATTGTTAATGGCTTATTCGTCAAAAGAATAGTTTCTATTTACAGATTCAGTATGTATTGTGAGTAACTTTGATTCTTTACAGATTTGCAAGGATAAAGTTGAGGCAGAAGTGTGGATTGCTGGCCTCAAAGCTCTGATATATTCTGGTCAAGGTGGCCGGTCCAAAA
The DNA here is from genome assembly GCA_037074615.1 of Leucaena leucocephala. Taxonomy (NCBI): domain Eukaryota; kingdom Viridiplantae; phylum Streptophyta; class Magnoliopsida; order Fabales; family Fabaceae; genus Leucaena; species Leucaena leucocephala. The sequence goes on from CM073562.1 coordinate 17,355,100, forward strand.
TTGATGGGCCGAGTGATGGGGGTCTCTATCTTGATGTAAATCCACCTGTGTGTAGTTCAATATCATTTTACTTGTGTCATGTTTCTTCTACCAATATTTATAAGCTAGGAGACAAGATAGATCTTTTTCTCGGAAATAATGGAATGTTCCACCATTTTCCCTAGGATTGAAGTTTTAGATGGACCAAGGCAGAGAACTTACTACTTTTGTGATGATTGGAAGAATGTACTGTTTCCGTTTAGGAAAGATAATGTCTTTATTTTCTGAATTAATTGCTGTTCTCTGAAAGGATGTATAGGACGGTTTGTCTGAAATCAAGTGTTGTTCACTTTCTCATGCAGTTCTTTTGTCGTGATTTATGAGTAATTGGTTGTTCTGATTAATCTCTTTTTAACTTTTCTACAGTGATGTGAATTTTTGTGATTATAGGTTGACTAATTATTCAAAAGCTTACCAAATTACATTTATTTCTACTGGTGATTGCTTCCATGTTGTAATAGATGGTAACCTAGATATAATTCTTTCTGGCTGAATTACTTTCAGGATAACAGAGACTTTGCATCAAGTAGTCCAAGTGAAAGTTCAGTTAGTACACTAGATATTAAATCTCCTGATACTTCTGTGAATTCTAATCCTAATACTGCTTCAAAGTCCTTTAGACAAGTGAAGCCTGTGAATTCTGAAAGATCTCATTCACAATTAGACCCTTCAAATATGCAAGCAAAAGGATCTGGTTTAGATGTTTTTCGAGTTAGTGTTTCAACTGCCCCCAGCTCATCAAGTCATGGATCTGCCCCTGATGACTGTGATGCTCTGGGTGATGTATACATATGGGGGGAGGTTATCCCTGAGAATGTTATGGGAGTTGGTGGAGATAAAATTTTCAATCACTTCAGTCCAAGGGTAGATGTGCTTTTGCCCAGGCCACTGGAATCCAATGTAGTTTTAGACGTACATCATATAGCATGTGGTGTTAAACATGCTGCACTAGTCACAAGGCAAGGTGAAGTATTTACTTGGGGTGAAGAATCTGGAGGACGTCTAGGCCATGGTGTTGAGAACAATGTGGTTCAACCTCGTCTAGTTGAAGCTTTGGCTTCTATGACTGTTGATTTTGTTGCTTGTGGGGAGTTTCACACCTGCGCTATTACAATGGCTGGGGAACTATATACTTGGGGTGATGGAACTCATAATGCTGGACTTCTTGGTCATGGCACTGACGTAAGTCATTGGATACCAAAACGAATTTCAGGACTACTTGAGGGACTTCAAGTTGCTTTTGTCTCTTGTGGTCCATGGCACTCAGCCTTGATAACTTCAACGGGGCAACTCTTCACATTTGGTGATGGAACATTTGGTGTCCTGGGCCATGGAGATAGGGAGAATGTTTCATATCCTAGGGAAGTACAATCATTGTCAGGGTTAAGAACATTAGCTGTTGCATGTGGAGTGTGGCATACTGCAGCTGTGGTCGAGGTTATTGTGACACAATCCAGTGCAAGTGTATCATCTGGTAAATTGTTTACTTGGGGTGATGGAGACAAAAATCGCCTTGGACATGGAGACAAGGATGCCCGACTTGTACCAACTTGTGTCCCTTTGCTCATTGATTACACTTTTTATAACATTGCTTGTGGCCACAGTTTGACAGTGGGCCTCACAACATCAGGACGTGTCTTTACAATGGGAAGCACTGTTTACGGTCAGCTTGGCAAGCCACTGTCTGATGGAAAGTTGCCCTGCTTGGTCGAAGACAAGCTTTCTGAAGAATGTGTTGAAGAAATTGCATGCGGTGCATATCATGTTGCAGTTTTAACATCCAAAAATGAAGTTTATACGTGGGGGAAGGGTGCTAATGGGAGGTTGGGTCATGGGGATGTTGAAGATAGAAAAAACCCAACTTTGGTTGAAGCTTTGAAAGATAGACATGTTAAAAATATTGCGTGTGGTTCAAACTACTCTGCTGCCATATGCCTTCATAAATGGGTATCGGGTGCTGAACAGTCTCAATGCTGTACTTGTAGACAGCCATTTGGCTTCACTAGAAAGAGGCACAACTGTTATAATTGTGGGCTTGTGCATTGCCACTCATGCAGTTCAAGGAAAGCATTGAGAGCAGCTCTGGCCCCTAATCCTGGAAAGCCATATCGTGTTTGTGATTCTTGTTTTGTAAAATTGAACAAGATGGCAGAAGCTGGCATTAATAATAGAAGGAATGCCATGCCTCGTTTGTCTGGTGAAAACAAGGACAGGTTAGATAAGTCTGAGGTCAGGTTGGCCAAGTCACCCGTTCCTTCTAATATGGATTTGATAAAGCAGCTAGATAGCAAGGCGGCTAGACAAGGGAAGAAGACTGATACATTCTCTCTGGTTCACACCTCACAAACCCCTTCGCTGCAACTGAAAGATGTTGTTTTGTCTACTTCTGTTGATCTGAAACGCGCAGCTCCAAGGCCAGTTCTGACATCATCTGGGGTAAGCTCCAGGTCTGTGTCCCCATTTTCTAGAAGACCAAGTCCACCTCGTTCAGCTACGCCTATACCAACAACATCAGGACTTTCTTTCTCAAAGAGTCTAAATGATAGTCTGAAGAAAACCAACGAACTTTTAAATCATGAAGTGCTGAATTTACGCACTCAGGTATATAATGCATCCCCTCTGTGTGTGTATTAAGTATCTGTTCGCATTCCAAATGTTCTTGCCCTCCTATTGATTTGATCCTGTTAAATGCTGAACTGAAGAAGCATTCTTTTCTCCAGTGACCAGAAAAGTTGATATCCACTGTTCAAGATTATATTCCATCTCTGCTTCTTTATCTGTAGTATCAAAATAAAGCTAACTTAAATCTGGTTAGGTTGAGAGCCTGAGAAAAAGGTATGATTTGCAAGAATTAGAGCTTCAAAGGGCAGAAAAGAGAACTCAGGAAGCTATGGCAATGGCTGCTGAGGAATCTGCTAAATCTAAAGCTGCAAAAGAAGTTATAAAGTCACTTACAGCACAGGTTAGGTTCTTAATATATTTATGCTGGAATGGAATAGAGCCAGCCGTCTGTCTTGGAAGGGGTTGAATTTTTTGTGTGGCGCTTTACTTTTGTAGCTTGATGCATGCCTTTGAATTTGTTGTGGTTTTCTTTTCAGAAAATGAATATCTAGATTGAAATTCTATGAAATTGTGCTCCATGATATAAAATTACTCTTGGTCACAAGATTTTGGGAATTTTTGTTTTGAGCAATGTCACAAAATTTTCATACGCATTACTGTAATAAAAGTATTGGTGCTTTACTGATTTCTCTTTCAAATTGTTTCAGCTTAAAGATCTAGCTGAGAGGCTACCTCCAGGATCTTATGACGCTGACAGCATCTGGCCAGCTTACCTGCCAAATGGTTTGGAGCCAAATGGCGTCCACTATCCTGACTCGAATTGGGAGGGACATACCAGAGCAGAGTCAATCAGTGGATCTAGCCTAGCTCTTGAGTCTTCTCTATTCCACAAAAACGAGGTCACAGGAACTTACACAACCAATCCTTACCAGCAAAACCGGGTGCTTGTGCCTTCCCATGGGACAAATGAATACCCAAATGTTATACTTGCAAATGGCGGTGTGTTTCAGGCAACTAGCAGTAGCATATTAGATACTGCTGATGGCAGGAATTCTGAGCCTCTCCAAGATGGCGAGAGTGGTTCAAGATCAAGGAATTCTGTACTGGCTGCTAATAGTAATCAAATTGAGGCAGAATGGATTGAGCAGTATGAACCTGGGGTGTATATAACACTCATGGCTTTAAGCGATGGAGCGAGAGATCTAAAACGAGTGCGCTTCAGGTACTATGTTGAGTATCATCCACACCTCCAGGTTTTGTATATCTGTTTTATGGCTGCCAACTATGGAAAATCACTGATAATTGACCTGTGATAAAATTCAGTAGCGCCATAGAGAATGGAATTAATAAACTGCATGTAACACTTCTTATAAATGAACATTTCATTGACTCAAAAAACAATCTTTCTTCACATGTCATTGTTCTATTGAAGAATCTATTGGCAAGTACCTGAAAAGCCTAAGCTTCATGAACCTCACATATGATCAGCATTGCCTTAAAAATGAAAGCTTTGAAAGTTTCTCGATACTGTCACTTTTATTGTATATCTAACCTGTTATGGTAATTAATGTGCAGCCGACGCAGATTTGGAGAGCACCAAGCAGAGACATGGTGGTCTGAGAATCGTGAGAAGGTATATGAAAGGTACAATGTCCGCAGTAGCACTGAGAAGTCTTCGAGCCTAGCAGCTCGTGTGCCGGAAGGTGCAGTTTCACCTGTTTCATAACCCTAGGAAAAGTTGTTGACACAGGGCTATTCTCCATCAACACATTTTGTTAAAGTGAACATGATTGTGGTCAACATGAATCGGTACCAGGAAGCATACATCCCTTCTCAGGTTTTTTAGTCTATCTTTGTCCCCCTTAGTCTTTTTGCCTTTGGTCCTTCTCTGAAGTTAGTTATCTTCCATTTCATTTGGGTGTATTCCCTTTACATATCTGTTGTAATGTAGTGTATATATATAAAAATATATCAATAGAGATAATCTTTGGCAAAGAAGCTTCCATCTCCATGTAAAATCAGATAACTTTTCTACAGTTGCCTTCGGCCTTTTTTTAATGTTTAACACCATTTCCCTCTACCAATTGTAGAGCAAATATAGCTTTTCACCAATCTTCCCAGTCTAAAATCCTCCGCAAACTCCTCTATGACATGTGACGTTGGGAGACTCATTGATTCTTGGTCTTATCAGTTTATTTTATATCCCTGTTAGCTACTCATTCTGTCATATATAAAAAGTAGTTAATTAATTTATATAGGTTAAAAAACTTAAAGAAATAAGTTAATTATAACTAATATTAGAGCTGTTGAATAATTTAAGTAGATTAAGAAAATTAAATAAATTAATTATGATTAATATAAATGCTAATTTTGGTAGATTAAGAAGTATATAATATGAATTTATCTTGATAATTTAGATTTATTTATAATTAATTGAGTTATTTAGTTTTGTTAATCTATTTAAAAAAATTAGTTCACTTTTATATTAAGTTTTTATGTGTATATCATAAACATGAAATCAGAGAATTGTAGCCTATAAACTGATAGCTCTCATGGGTCCAGTTTTGTGCTTAATTTGAGGGCCTCGGTCTCTATTCAGTCCTTTTTTCTGCTTTCTTTACTCTCTGCTTCTCAGAATTTGAGGTTTCCTTTATATAAAAGAACTTAAGAAAGTGTGGGGCCATCTATGAAAAAGAGAGGGAGGGATCGAGAAATGGTCAAGATTGGTGTAAAAAGCTCCCAAATACATTAATGAGCTTCTCCAAGGGAAGACATGAAGCAACAAAACAAAATGTCTTCGGCTGTTCAATATATTTAATATAAACCGAGCCTCTTTCTCGTGTCTTAGCTAATGATGGGAAAATGGAAAACTAATCCAACGGACAATAAAAGTCCTCAATAAGTCCTTATTGTCATCGAAGTTTTTGACTTGCATAATTGGACGGCAACAAAAGATGAAAAACAGGTAGCAAATGTTATAACTACGTCAAATTGTGTTTGGCATTTAGAAATATATATAATACGGTAAGTTTAACAAAGAGAATAATAACCCAAGAGTATGAATATATATGAAGTTCGTCTTATTTATTTTCACCAATTTTTCTCGTAATTATTTCAGGCTTAATTTAAAGTGGGTCGTATTTTATTTAGTTGGTGTCTTCGGCCAACTATACTCTAATGAAATTATAACATCTAAAATGAAGAAAAATAAAGAGTTGAGAAAAAAACAAAAAATAAGGAAAGTGAAAGAAAAAAATCAAACATTAAGGTGGCGAGATTCATGGAGCTGGAATTTTTCTTTCAAGAATTGTACTATAAATATGACCTCTTGTTTTTTTTTTTTTGGGGTACAATATGACCTCTTACCTTTTATAGATCACTCAACATTATTATGCAACTTTAACACTCACAATACATATGATGTTTGAACCACAAAATTCTTATATTGTCACTCATATGTGTTGACCAAATTGAAGAGCTGAATTTAATGAGCCTCAGATTTCAAAGGAAATTTCCAATGCCTGTGGAAACTATAGGCGAAGACCTTGTTTGTTTAACCAAACCCACTTGCATTTCCCTCCTTTTAATTAAACCCAAAACTTCTACTTTACCCACCTTTGACTTGAGGAATTGCCCTTGAAAATGACCTTCCCAAATGGGTCTCACATGCCTTCAAATTATACTCAAATTCAATGCATGACACAAGAAACAGTTTAGCTACCGCAAGAAAGATTTCATTTTGACACGATGATTAGTTTTAATATCTAATTGTGTGAAAGCAAGAGGCTGGTTCAACAATATTTTAATTTACTCATCTTTTTTATACTGAAAAATCAACATGCCATCACTTGATTAATTCAATTCAAACCAATATAAAAGAACGAAAGAATCGCATTTAATAATAATTTAGAACCGAAGACAAGGAAAAGGACAAATTGGAACTTAGGGAAGAAGTTGAAGCAATATAGCTGTACAAGATAAGAGTATAGGGTTAGAATAAAACAAGGGTCGTACGCATTTCTTTGATACATAATAAATCAAATCAAATCAAAATGCAACTTTTAGACGATTCACACGTCACTCCCCAAAATTTCATGATAAAGTATGGTCATTCATAGCAACAGTTCTAATCCTCTTTAAGCTTTTTAGTAGTCATTTAAGTTCAAAAGGTCCTTCAAAAACAGTCTCCAATTCCAGTAAGTAACTATATATATATATATAACTTTCAGGCCCAAAAAAAGACGATAGATAAATTTAAATTGACTCATAACTAAAGCAAGGTTTCACGATCGATAAGTTATGTCAAAGTATACTGTTTGTATCTACCACCAACCGAAAACTTACTTGCAAGAATTAACAGAAGTATACGTATACGTAGCTGGACATTTTGCAGCAGGTTCTACATATATCACCTTAATAATAATCATGATCTCTTTGCTTTCAAGTACATACACGAGCTTTAATCTCTAAGTAAAGCCAAAAAATACACATTGATTTTGAAATTTCATAGCCCTGAATAAGGCTTCTATTACAAGATATATTATCCTCCATGGAGAAAACTAACCATGATCTGCATAATCCTTTAAGACTTCAACAGCTTCTTCTCCTAAAACTGTCTAACTAGCAAGGACCTTAAAAAGTCCCAAAAAGGAAGAAAACCAAAGAGATGAAACTCAAAAAGAAGGGGGGGGGATAAATAATGGAACATATACACCCATCTGCAACTATCTGCTTGATGGAGTTTTTAGGGCTATGGAATCGTCTGTGAGCTTTGTATTCCAATGTTGTTGTGCTCCTTTGAAGGTCCTGAAGGAGGGATTGGCACTCCTTTAGGTAAGAATCCAAAGAAGTTATGAAGCTCATGAGACTTTGGCTGCACTTTGAAAACATGAGTGTGTCTTGACTCACAACTATTCCCAGCCAAACATAGCAGAAAAAATGAAAGCATCAGGGAGACGCAGAGATGCTTTCTTCTTCCCATTGATTTTACCAAACTAAGAAAGTTTCTCTTATTTATGGAAAGAGAGAAGAATCCCAGAAGACTGAAAATGGGGGGGGGGAGAGAGGTTTTGTTAAAGGAAAAAAGTTGTTGGAGAGAGATCGGTATGTAGGTTATGATTTATATATGAGTATGGTGCAAACTAGAAGGAAATTTAATTTCTGATATGCTTAATAAATGAAACAAGTAATTTGTGAATGAAGGATCCATGAAAGAATGAACACAGGACCGCATTGATGAATGGAACGTGAGAAAGAGAGGAAAATTTTAAGATATATTAATAGACTATGTCCATTGGAAATAAAATAAACATATTTACATATGCATTTATTATTTGATTGATTATATGGCTCTCTCTAATTGAGTCTATAAAAAAATTATGGAATGGACTTTAGTCCGTCAAATAACGTGGGTAATATCATCAATTAAATATAAATAAGGATACAAAGTTACACTTTAATTTCTTAGTTAAATTCTTTTAGCATATTTAGGTGCGTTGACTGATTTTATTTATATTAAAATAAATCAAAGTAATTTAGTATATAAGGTACTAAATGCAATATGTGCCTATCTTGTACTCGTATGTTATTTTGAAATCGTATTTACTTAAAAGTGAACTCAAGATAGACTTAGTTGATAATATAATTTATACCCTAAATTAATCATAGCTTACCTAATAATATAAGCCTCTGAAATGATTTAGTTTTTGTCCAATAAGAAAATAGTCTACCTAACATGATGACAATGATTTTATTTTTGATTAATATGCACATGACTTTGAAGATTGCTAGTTTAAGTTCGTGATGAACTATAACACGAGATTATAATTTTATGATTTTATCTCCTGAAGAACATATTTATATAATGCATAAATTGAAGAAGATTTAAATAATCTTTATCTAAATAATAAAAAATTAGTGAAATTTTACCAAAATGAAAAGGGGAAAGGGGAAACCGTAACTGAAAATATGTATAAATGTATGGGAAATGAAGGAAAGATCATGTGGTTAAAGATATGGATGCTGGAAGAGCAAGGGAGAGAGTATTAAATGAGACAACGTGAAGCCATATTTATTTTGTCCATTTCATTATTCGTTATAGAGACTACACATCATCCCCTTTCACAGGGAACCCCTTTAACAATTGAGCGGGTCTTCAGGATATTTGTTCTCTCTTCCTGCCGAAAGAGTACGGTCAAATTCAATTTAAAATTTGGGAAAATAATTATATTGAATTCTATAATTATTTTAAGACCAACAACCGTAACGTCCGTTGGATTTTAAACTGTATTTTCTGTCGTGTAGTTTAAGTTTTAAAGCTACAATACTTACAGTTTTGAAATATATTGAAAATGTTCCCTCTAGAAAGATAAAATTGCCATACCCATACGCTTTGGTTTAAACTTTAAACTTTGAAAGAGTATATGCATGTGTAATTTCTAATAAAATTCAAGTCACATCTAGAAGACTTACTCTTAAATATTTTTCATATAATACAATCTTAAACTACTATAGTCGAATTTCAATTACATCAATGTTATACAGAGTTTGAAAAATGAATTATATTATAATTTATGAATGGTATATTTTAAAAGAGTTTTTATATACTCGTTCAATCTTTAATATAAGATTTAATTTATAGTATAAATTACTTAGAGTATTAGTATGCAATTGTAATAATTGCATATGGGATCTAAAATGGACATGATATGTAATTTAAGACTGGAATCACATTGGTGATGGCTTATGTAGAAATATATATTGGTTACAAATTGTTATAGAATATTATAAATATATTATAGATAAATAAAATATTATGTGGGGAGCAGATGAAAGTGGGGAGCGTTGTGTGGTTAGGTGAGGCAGTGGGGCAATGCAGGAACTAATGATGGCCGACTTCATTAGGAACTCTCCAACAAGTCGCAAACTCAAAAGATATGCTAAGTCTCATATGCTAACATGGATATGTCCCTCCCTTGCTTTAGATTCTGACTTAATTTCATATACCTTTCAATTTATATAATGTTATACCAATGTCTCTCATTTCTCACCTCTAACACGTATTTCTCCATAATTCAATTTGTTTATTATTATTATATATGTCCCAATTCAAGCCAATAAATTAGCCAACTACTTCTTGATTCAATTCTTTGTCAACGTCCATCTAAACTTATCCCTAAATTAGCCAATAAAATTCAATTCTACATGCATGCGTCAAGTCATATCCCTATAGTTATGCCTAAATATAGAGAATAAATCTTATATATATATATATATATATATAACCTGTAGTTCACTGCTCATTCAACTCAGCAAAGATCCATCAGCTATATTTACTATTTATGTTAACATGAATAAAAAGGAGGAAGATAATTATTATTTTCTTACTAATGAAAAGTTGGTAGAGTTAGCAAAAGATGCAACAGCTCATATATCATAAAGAATGCATGTATTAACATTTCTGCTATGTTGATATTAGAATCTTGTTTGTGGATAATTTGTATGTTTTTAAGTGTTTTAATATCCATGTTGGGACTTAACTATATTTTTCTAGAAAGCTATTATTATTATCTTTATAATCCCTTTTAACGGTCGCGCACACAGCTAACTGTAGTTTCATTCTGATGGATAACTAATAACTGTCATGTGAGGAAGCACGACCGTTGATGAGCACATGTGTGCAAACTGCAAAGGGAGAAATGAGAGGATAGGGGTGGGGTAGGGAAGGCCAAGTAGGGTTGAATAAGGGCCCTCTTGCAGTTAAGAAGAGAGAGAGAGAGAGCAGAGAGACGGAGATTGGAGACAGATTGAAGAAGAGAGGGAGGATTGGATTGTGTTGTATTTAATGCTTTATAGGTTTTGTTGGTGGCAGCAATGGCCTCATCCCCTTTAGGCCACTGCTACACTGTCTCCACAAAATTCAGAATCTAACTCAACCCAAACTTACCATGTCTGCTCTAGTTTGGAACATTACTCGCCCATGTAACTATGTTTACTCTAATTAGCTTGCAAATATGTGAATGATATCTCCCAAAGGCATGATTTTTTAGGATTACTTGCATTGGCTCGATTTGAAATGATGAATATTTAATCATATAGAAAACATCTAAAATGGTTGGTTGATGCGATTATAATGCTATCTATTATTATGGACATGACAATCTTTAAAAAAAACTCAAGTTTGATATATTAAAAAGACAAAAATAATTATCACTTTATAGTTCTTATAAGTCAATTTTAACTAATTCTCATATATTTTAAAAAATAATAGTTAAGTCATTAAATATATTTTGAATTGATGATTTTTTAAAGTTTAACCTTATTCTATCTTTATACTTATGTATTATTCTGGTTTTTCTTCCTTCTTTTTTTGTTTTTTAACAAGAATTAAATAAGATAAAATTGAAAAACAATCATTAATAACCTTTAAATAGACTTACATTTAGGAGCAAATTTTTTTCTCTCCAAGTAGACTTATAAGGAATAAAGTGGTAAGTTCCCATGTCAGAGTATAAATTAGGGACAATTATTATAAGATATAGCGAAAAGAATATAATCACTAAAATTTTTTAAAATAAATTAGTCATTTTAGACTTATTGTTATTTCTTATAATATAATTTGAATTATCTACTACTCATTTGTTGTAAGATTTTTTAGTAATTATATTATTTTTATCTTATTGCTAAACATATGTATCCTCATATTAAAAGTAATCATATTCAAAATATTGCTAGCATTAAATGATTTGAATCTTAGTTGTGAGAAACTAGCTACTTCCACTATATTCAATCCCCGTTGATAATTACATTACTTCTTTAAGATTTCATAAAGATTATCCTTTTAAATCTGTAAAATATCCTTTCTCCAAAAACCAATTGAGTAAAAAATTTTATACAATAGAGAGCTAAAGGCCAAAAGCAAAATGAATTATATCACTAGGGAATTTAATCCTAAATACTTTGAATCTACTAAGTCTGGCAACTTTATAGGACATGTATCAAATATGATAGATTTATAAAGACTTTTCTTTACAAGAGTATGTTAGCTTATCTAGATATAAATTATAGTTTTAATTGCCATTGTCTACATATAAATTTCTCAATATGCACAACTAACAAACTTCCTCTCTCTCACTTGTATTATTTTCCTTTAGCACCTCAATGAGATACTTTGCATATGATTCAAAAATAACCTTCTTATATCCTTTGTCCCATACATTTTGGAGCATCTTAAAGACAACACATTTCTCTGTATCAGTTGTATTAAGAGTCTAATGAAATTTATAAACACATATAATCACTTGTCATTATAGTTTCTTAACACACCACCACATCTAGCTTTATTAGTAGATACTATCAGGACCCTATCCATATTAAGCTTTACCTAACCCGTGGGTGGCAGTTACTAGTTCAGATCCTTTGCCAATGACAAATGATATAAATTATCATCGTCATTCACTTGTATATACTTTTTCCACACTTATAAAATAATTAGCTCTAGTTGTTCAGGTATTGTGGTATCAATGTTAAATACAATAGCTAATCCCTAAATAAGATTCAATTATCCCCATGTTACCCAATTATCTTTTTAGATTTAAAGCAAACCAATTAATAATAAATGTAGCAAAAAAAGTTGAGTGATGTTGCAGCGCTAATAACTTATACCAAATGCGCCTTACATACATACATACAATATCTATCCTCACTAGATTTTGGTACGAAGATTTTTTTTTTTTTTATAAGATGGTACAAAGAAATTGAGTAAATGTTTACACTTGGTTGTGCAAGCCTTCCTAGATTCTGGAGGTTCAATAATGGGCTGTGTTAATGGGACATGAGCCCAATATACAACTCGTTCCACAAGATGGTTATTTGTTCCGCATGGCCCACTATATCACAAACTCGTCCCATTATATTATATTTGAAATAGTTTGTAGTTTTTTTTTTTTTTTTGGGTACGGGATGGTTGTAGGATCATGAATGCATCAGATAGTTGTAAAAATAGTAATATAATATAGTATGTATAAAAAAAATAGTAATATAATAGAAGTTATGAAACACGTTATTGAGTTTTTTTTTCTTTAACCGTACAAGTTTTTGCTATATTGATTCACTCAAACACTTGGAGGGACGATATATATATATATAGTGATATAATTGTACAATTCTATATATAGTTTAATAAAATTAAAATTCAATGAATCATATATACTAAAAAATATTGTATTGTTTATTTATTTAAAATATTTCATTAAATTTGATTTAATGAGAAACTTGTCATAAAACTATATGAAGTAAATTTTATAAATATAATTATACATAATTACATGAATTCTAGGTTTAGATTCAGGCAAAAAGAAAAATATATGGAACTTTAAGATATATAGAACAAATTAATTACGAATTTGGGCAAAAATAAAAAGGTTGATTAAGGAACGAGGAACCGCGAGGGCGCGACCAACCCAGAAAAGGAAGAAAGTTTAGGGTTTTGGCAATCTTTCAAATCAAAGTCCAATTCAGTCCTCTTCCCCCAATTTGGGATTCTTGATTTCTCTAATCCTTCACTATGACGGACGGCTACTGGAATCGGCAGCAAGCGATGCAGCAGGCGATGCTCCCCTCCGCTGCCGTGCTTAAACGACCTCGTACAGAATATGGTTCGCTCTCTTTACCCACTTGCTTTCTTGATTATACTCTTAAATCTTTGCTCGTGGTTGGTATACTTTTCTCATTTGTGTTGTTGACGTGGGTTCCCGGATTTGTCAGATGCGAATTGGCTGTAATTTACATTTGTAAGGTACCCTACCTTGGGTTATGTTTAATTGCTAGGTTTTGTGTCGATCAAATAGGGTTGGCATAAGGTTTGTGTTCACTGACTATTACTATGAAGTTGATCGGGTGTCCTGTTTGATGTTTAAGGCCAAAGTCGGCACTTTTGTTTAGAAATAATGGTTTCGCATGTGAAAAAACTTTTTTCACTATTGTCTCGCATTTTTTTAAAAATAAAACAAAGACCACGAATTACTTGTTCTTTCAAAACTGGGGTTTCATATTAGAGTATCGTAATTAGCTGTGTACTGTGAGTTTAATTTGAATATCCAGTAACAGTGGTGGGATACTGAACTGGTAGAACAGACAAAGAAAATAGGTGCTTTTGTGGGCAAGTGAGATATTTTCGCTGAGACTGACAGTGGGATTTATTGGCTTGTGATATAGTTTTTAGAGATTGTGGTTAGAGGGCCGGATTTATTTTACTATTATATCTATGGGTTTTACTGGTTGATTATAAGGTGACAGACTATTGGAGTTTTTCTTGGGTGTTACTCTATAGAAATATTTTGGCGTTGTTGAAATACCTATTTAAGTGGAACTCCTAATGGATGCGGATTTTGTCTCTACTAGCGTTCAAATGTATTATTTTCTTGTCTGAGTTTACTGTTAGTTAGAAGTCTTAGTTATTCTTTATCATTATCTTTTAGGAGTTTATATATATTGCAGTTAATCTCTATGTTGATGTTATTTTAGATAAAGGGGAGAAGGGCTGTGACAATGAGTGTGAGACTTTTGCCTGTGCGCAAGCCTCCTCATTCACTATATTTCCATTCTTATCTAAGTTTTACAGGTCTTTCAACTATTGGTTTGAAATTGAAAGAAAGTACGAAGAATGTGGGGTTTAAGTTTGTTTAAATGTTACCAATTTAGTTGGACAAACTAGGAATATGGGTTTTGGCCTGTGTGGTGTGCCTAAGGAAATAGTTTTAATGCTTTGTTAGATCAGTGATTAACCTGTTTAGTTTAAGGTTTTCTGAATTGTTGAAGAACTTGATCCCCATGACTCAGAATTTAGGGCCAAATCTTGGACATTAAGAAATATGTGTGTGTGTTTGTGTGTGCATTTTTTGGGTTTGGGGTAAACCTGAAGGTAGCATATATTACCGATTATACGCATGCCTAGTACAAGAGAAAATCTGTTGAATTTCACAGGTCATTGCTGCTTTCTCTTTTAACAAAAGTTTGCACTTTGCAGTAGTATTTTGTACAGTTTTGAACTTAAATGTCCTAAAGTTTTAATTACACATAGTTTGAGAAAGCAAAGTGTATTTTCCCCATAAAATGATCTCCATTTTGTAACTAGTTTGATTTGCAGTTTTAGTGCTGCTTAGGTGGGTTTGGGTTTCTTATTTTTTCACCTTTTCTCATTATTATTGTCACAGGTTTTCAGTTCTCTTGTGTATTTAATTGCTTCTTTATCTCTGCGGCATTTGCTCAATTGGGTGGATTGGACATTTGGATTATTCAAGAGTTTACAATAACATGTTTATGTTTGGCATTTAGGCATTGGGCTTTTGCCTTATTGTATAGGTTTTTCTCGTTTTCTTTTCATGTCATTCTAAGTTTCTGATTACTTTTGTTGGCTAAAACAAGAGTTTCTTGTTATTTTTCATTATTTTGGATCTTTGTATACTTATTCTGCAAATATTGAGCAGCCTTGACTTTTGCCTTTTTTGATTTTGATCGAAATGGCAAATTGATAGCTGCCAACCATATAATTTTAGTTTCAGTGGTGAGTTTGAAATCTTAGGATAATGCATCTTAGTTTTGCTTGTTCCTACTACCTTGCATATTGGTTTGATTAAGTCTTCGGCTTAGTTATTTAGCTTCATAGGATTGGAAAAACGTTATGGCAATGTTTTAGGGTTGTGTGAATTTATGTGTTTTGGTCTTGCTTCACTGCTACTCTTTTACAAAGAAATGAGTTGGAAGACTGAGAATGTACTTCCCCCTTTTCAGAGATGTCAACCTCTGGCATGGCATCAGGTAATGAGATGCAAGGTTATGTTGCTCGAGATGATGATCGAACTGGTTCTCTTGCTATAAAAGACACAAAAACAATCTTGTCTGCTTATGATCGCTACCTTCAGAGTGCGGTAATGTTTTGAGCTCTTATGCTTGCATAATATGTACTCCCTCATGATCTTACTTCTAGTTTGCTGAAAAGATTTATCCTGTTTGGTTTTGAAGCAACTGCCTTCATATAATTCTGGAGAAGCCAGTACAATGGTCAGTGTTGGTATGGCAAGGCCTGTTGTCAGTACAATGCCAGGTCATTCACTAGCTGATCCTTCTGTTGTCATGAGACGCCCTGGGAGTGGTGGCCATGACCTTGCACCAAATGGACGAAATGTTAATTTTGGTGGCCAGCTACCAGTGGATACTGTTCCAAGACCGGGACCTGAGACAGTACCTCTACCACCAGACGCTTCAAGTACTTTATATGTTGAGGGCCTCCCTCCTGACAGCACTAGAAGAGAAGTGGCTCGTATCCCTTTTTGTTCAGAGACACCGCTATGGAATAGTATTGTTTGGTTTTCATCTTTTTCTCGTGGACCTAGTTTGTTTCAATTCAGTTTTCACTTTCCTTAATGTAGCCTTAGATATCTTCCGCCCTTTTGTTGGATACAGAGAAGTAAGGCTTGTTCCCAAAGAGTCCAAAACTGTAAGTGAACTCTACTTGTCCTCTTTGGCCATTGCTTGTAACTGTTGTACTAGCTCGTTGGCAGTTCTAAAATCTTATTCTTTTTACAATTCTTGTTGGCAGTTCTAAAATCTTATTCTTTTTACAATTCTTGTTCGTTGCAGCGTAGCGGAGAACCTCTTATCCTCTGTTTTGTGGATTTTGCAAATCCTGCTTGCGCAGCAACTGCTTTGAGTGCCTTGCAAGGTATGAAAAAAAACTGGACAATTCTAATTGTGATTATTGAACATCAATTACCTCAGCATGTGATGGTTTATGTCTTAGTTTTGAATTACCCCGCATCACCAGGCACAGTACAGCTACATTCATGATACTGTAGTGTTCCAAAGAATGCGAGATACATGAAAAACTTGCTAATATTGAATTTGCTGACATTTTTGTTGTGTGGAACAGGTTATAAAGTCGATGAACTCAACAGCGAGTCTAGTCACTTGCGCCTTCAGTTTTCTCGGTTTCCAGGACCAAGAACTGGACCTGGATCTCGAGGTAAGAGGTAAGCAAGATTGCCTAGGGAATCTGAATGAATGCACATCTTTATACATGTTTTGTGGGTGAGCATTTTCATGGATCAAAGATAGTTGCATGCAATTTTATTAATCACCCCTCCGGCCTGCACTTTGTAACAAGAATTCCCTGAGGTGCACATAATAGCAAATAGCTTGAGATCAAGTACAATTTAATTTGAGCGAATCTAACGAGTGGATACTTCGGGCATGTCATATCTAAATTTACCTTTTGTTACTTAGTTTATTATTGCTGAATATTTAACTTGGTAGCTGATTTATGTAGGATTTGCATTTGTGTCGGCTGAATTAAGTGTTATAATTTTAGAGTTCAAACGTTGGTCATGGCAGAATGAAAAATGTTTTAATATTTTTTTATCTTTTATATTCGGGTATTTTAAAGGTGATATATGCAAGTTGTATTTTTTAGTACTATATTATTTATTATTTTGCAAAAGCACTATATTAAATAAAGTTCTTGAAAGTGATGATTTAATGCAACATTGAAATGAAAATATACTAATTATTTATTTATTGATAAAATTGTCATTAAATGTCACTTTTATTCGTCCTTTTTTAACTCATGTTCACATATCAAGAAAACTAAATAAAAGCATAAGGTACTTGATTCATAACTCCCTCAATGGGTTAATGAATCGCCATCCATTTGGAAATAATTGACGTGAATCATCATGCTCATGGGATGAATTGTTGGATAAATTTGGTTTAGGCACAGTTTGTTTAAAATTAAAAAAGAAGTAATTTTAGTTAATTTACATTTGAGGGAGTTCATTAGCATATCAAAAGTAGTTAGAAATAGATTATTTTCACTACATCTTCCATGTTTACCACAAGTTTCCCATAACAAATCCCTCAAATTAACCGTCGTAATGAAAATTTGTTGTGTATGAATAAAATAAGTCTCATTTTTAAAAAGTTCAATTTTCTTAGAAGTCCCAATTGCAAGGGGCTAGTCAATAGTAAATAAGAATTTTGACTAGGGAAAGAAATTTTCCAAAATGATGCTACTTCCCCAAGAAGACCCACCATTCGGTATCACAGTAAAAGTTTCTTTACAGTTGGACTACCCAATAAAGGGACAAAAAAACGAATCAGCACAATAAGACCCACAATACGGTCATTTGTACTGTATGCAATTGGGGATCACGTATCGAATGTTAAATTTGAGATTCAAATTGCAGAAAATGGTTTGCTTGTAATGCTCATTTCATTGAGAAACAATTGGTGCTCATTTTGTTCTTTGTTGGTTTTTTACCAAAAAAAAAAAAGTTTAAGTGAATGGACTAGAGGGTTTATCTCATAAGGCATTAAAAGTGATGTTCTTCAAGGTCATAATGGGCCGAACCAAATAAATTTGAAATAAATAAATAAATTTGAAATGTACAATTAAAGTATTTGAAAATGAAGAGAAATAATGCAACAGATATAATAGTCAAAAGTCTGTGGGGAAAGCTAGTGGATTGCATAATAGGGATAGGAAAAGGTGCTATACACGAAGGCCCTAATTGATGGCAACCGAACACGGTCCAAACTTCCGAATTTGGTGTTCATCTACGAGGTAGCCTTCCTGCCATTTTAAGACAATTAATTTGATAGATTTAGTTTAAACGATTCAAGAAAGAATAATTTAGTAATTCAGGAACTAAGCAGTGAAACTGGGTAGGAGAGAAAGGGGGCAAAACCGTGGGCATTACCAGCCTCTGTTTTCTTGGATTTGAGAGTGTTTTTTTTTTGGGACTAACAATGTTCCTGTCATGATTCTTATGGATGGCTTCTAATTGAATTTGTCACGTAATCTCATTTGACTAACAAAGCACCAACCAAGTTTTGCCTAGTGCTCCAATGATGCGTGTCTTGTTAGGCTAAGTAAATACATCCTTAATTTAAACGTTTTACCTTCCAAGGCGGGAAACCAATTATACTATTTTGGTCCTTGATAAATAGATGAATGCTCAATTCGATTCTATGCAAAGAGTATCATTCATCTCATATTTAATGACAGAGTCTGTTGATCGTAATGCTATTTGTTTAGTGAATCTGGTTTATTAGATTATATATGATTCATATATAAATGTTTCATTTATTTACAGATTTAAATTTTGTATTCATTTATTAATTTAATTATTTATCTATAAAATTGTAGATTATTGTCGTTCATCATTCACATAATTTTATGGGGTCCAGAGATGAAGAAAAATAATTGAAAAAGACAGAAGGAGAGATGATGAAGGTGGGCCCACGTGCTAAAAGCATTTGTTTTCTTACTTTTGCATGGCATCTTCAAAAGTATATGCCTAACATTATTGATTTTCCTCATCGACAGTGCACATCAAAATTTTTTGTAAAAGAGCATTTTTCTTCTTTAAGATATCAAACTTGTGGTAATTAAGTGTTCCTTCCTTCATTACAAATCAATCAATGTCTGTAACAATCGAGTTTCCGACTCCCAAGAATTCTGTTCTTGCCAAATTTTTATGAAGTTATTCAAAAAGAGAACAAAAATAAGAAAAGTGAATCGATCTCTCATTTGGCCTCTCTCTCTCTCTCGATCTCTGTCTGTGTCATTATTTCTTAATAGCAATCATAGATTAAAGTGCTGTAGATGATGAACTCTTTAGCCTTTAATTTACCTTTTCCTTTAACAAAAGAGAAGTCAAAGCATCCGCGAAAGAAATGAACAATATACAACTCATGATGTTATCCAACTTGTGCATACACTTCTCTTTTTTACTCGTCATTTCCTTATTTCAATAGGGTTTAAATGCGAAGAAGGTAACACTATAATCTTCAATAAATTTTAAGCTATCATCTCGATTGTGAATATTGGAAAGGGGAAATATTTAGTTGTATTAAGCTTGAGGAATATTGTTAAAAATATAAGGCATGGTATATAGTTTGGGCATGCATCTTAATTTTATTTAATTTTATTTTTAAAAATGTGATCTAGCATTCTAGCTTGATGATGCTAAGTATATATATCTTACTCCTATATATATATATAATGATATTAAGGATTGACATTGATGTTAATCAAATTTGAAATGGACAAAAGTTAATCATTGAATTTTGCTCTCATTAATTACTATTTACTGTCAAATCAAAACACTGGATGAGATTCTTTCTACCAAATCAGGGAGGGGTTTGTCATAGGGGGAATATTATATTTAGAAAGGAGTGATAAAGAAAGGATAGGAGCAAGTGTACGAAAAAAGTAGCATTGGAAGAGTCAAATGTCAACAACAAATAAAGCATTTATATATGTAATTGAAGAAAGAGAGGGTCACTGTCAAATAATAATATAATTGTAAGCATTTATATTATTTTTTTCGAAATTTTTGAAGCCCCATCAAAACCTTATTGCACTTATTTTATTTATTCATATATATATTATTAAATACCATGTTTACGTGAAAAAAAAAACAACTTGAGGTGTCGGCTATGAGAGCATAATGGGGACACCCTCTAATCACGGTATTGATAATTTTTGGAAGCAACCAATATTGATTTGCCAAATGTTTATGATTTGAAAAATATCTCAATACCCAATCACCTTAAAATGCTTTTGTAATTTGTATGACTTTAGAACTCCAAATTTTTTTTACCAATTAACAAACATAAAAAATGTTATTATGTAATTTTTAATGATCAAATACTCTTATTTAATTGAATTCATTATAGCCAGATTAGTTACAGGCGAAAGCTAATTAAAATAAAATTATTGAGACAACTAAGCTATATTGCAAATTGAATTGGTTTTCCAGATCCTTTAAAGTTAGGTTACAAAGTCAAATTCGGCCTCCTATGACGGGATCCAACCTAATGAGGAGGGACACAAATAGGTTAGGGGGCTATCAAAGGTATCCTGATTTATATTTAGCTTCATTTGACTTGATTTATTTTAAAAAATATATAGATTTAAGCCTCTTTAAAAATCTTTTTTTAACAAATCAAGTTCAGACTTCTTAAAAAATTTATTAGGTCTATTAGACAGTTTGAGCTTATTATTTAAAATATATTTAATATAAAAGTATAATAAATGAGTATTGAACCTACTACTATTGAACATAATATAAGAGTTAGACCATTAAACTGATACATATTATTATAAATTTTATTCTTGTATTTTATTTTAACAGGTCTATTAGGGGCATGTTATGAGAGTTTATTATGAAGGCTTGTTATGAAGACGTGTTAAGTGACCTAACACTATAATTAAAAAAAATTATATTTTTTAAACATGTTTTAAGCCAGGCATTTATACATGCATGATTTAAACAAAAAAATAGCATATGATAAGACACATGTGACGCTCATGTTGAATTATCACTTAATAAGTTTAGCCTATTAAGATCAAGGTTTAGTCTGTTTCTATACCTACTAATGAATACTATAATAGTACAGTAATTAATATTTTTTAAAATAAATACAAATTGCAAATAGCCCAAGAGTAAGGATGGTTTGTGAAAGTAGATATAATAGCACATGAGGATTGATCCCAAGAGTACCGATTCATTGCATGAGGATTGATGAGTATTCGAATTATTAACATAATCAGTATAATTCCGATAAAAAAAATGTAATCAATTTATTTAATATAATTCATATAAAATATAAAATTAATATAAGATCATGTTGTTTATAAGTTGTGAATTGTATAACTCATTTATTATATTTCTTATAATCCATAAAGATCCACCTAATATTTTCTTCTAAAAACAGTAACTAAATATTTGTTTTATATAATAAATTAACAAAAAAATCATATAATAATAAAGGATTAAAGAAAACAAGCAATCATTTAAAAAAATTAAAAATTGATATTTTAGAAATCGAAAACAAAAAATTAAAAAATAAAACAGTAAAAATTAGGAAAATCAAACTGTTTCCTTCTGTGATTGGACCCATATATATCTGCCGTTTTAATTATCCAAATCTATAAATACGTGTCAGAATGAAGTATAAAATATTTAAATAATGACAAAAATATAAACATTCAATTTTTCAATTTTTTTAAAATTTCATATTTGATTTACAGCATATTATAAATAGGAAAAAATATTATGAGATTGTAAGAAATAAATATAATTACAAAAAAATCTTCATGTAGAGTGAGTAGTATAGATTTACTATTATTTTCAAGTATACTATTAATTTATTGAAAGATTATTTTAATAATTATATCTTTTTCTTGAAATTTTTAGTAATGATTTTCCCTTATAAGTACCCCATCTGATGAGACTATAGCCGTCGACCTTCTTTTTTCGTTCATGTTAGGTTTTGGTCTCCTCTGGAATCTTCCCTCTGTCTCAATTTTTTAACCTTTTTCTGTGTCGGCGCTGAGCTCTTTCTCTTCTGTCATTTGTTTTTTATATTAAAAAATGATTTTAAATCTCGGATCTGAGATTCCAGATAAAGCTAATTAATATAACATCCTATATTAGCTATGTTATACATTCATTAGTTATCAAATCATATTTAAATATTATTAAATATAATTAAAAATAGTTCCCTATCTCCTCGTTATTTTTATCTATATATGAAATTTAAAATTTCAAACTTATTACAAGTTATCATCGCGTGGAGATCAGAAATTCGAATGTCCTGCTTTCGCAAAAAATTATTTATTCAAAATTGTTTGCTAATTATTATTTTAGATGAGTAAATAAATAATCGATCGGATATTTAACTAATATAATAAATAATGACCTTGGCTAATGGTTGACTATTATCCTAAATAATAATATTGAGCTTTGGCCGGATTACCATGATACGACAGACAAAAGTGACATGTCATTTAACAATAGCCTTATTAATTATTTCATTATCCACCATAATCTTGGATGTTAATCCTTAAATTAATGCATGGTGTGTTGTATATTATATATAATATTCTAAAAAAATAATATTTTAACCACTAATATTCAACATTATAATTTCGTAATTCTCTTGAAATATTCTCAGTAAAATATATAGCATATGCAATATATTCAAATTATACCATCCTCTAATTAAGCAACCGACGATTTGAATTCTAGAAAAGAGTTGCTATCAACTTACCATACAGTCAAATTTTTATCTGTTTCCATCATTATACTACTGAATATAAATTTAAATAAAAAGTTTTTCTCATTGATAAGTACAAGAAAAAGGACTTGTGCAGAACTTTACTTTTCATGGGGACCAAATAATAAAGGTAGGTTTTAATTAAATGTATAAATGAATTACAGGCTGGCAAATAGTAAAAAGAATTTGGCGAAATTGAGTCCTAGCTAGGTCGGTTTTTGTCCTCTATATATTGTCAAACACACTTATCCAGCGAATCAGTAATAATTCATCAAGGGACCCTATAATTAATATATAGGGTAATTTATATATATATATATATATATATATATTCAATAATTATTTCAAAAACCAAACAGTTTTAAGAAAAATTGCTTATAAATTCTTATTTTAAAATTTTATTCTTGTAGCTGACTTTGAGTACCAATATTTTTTATATATAATTTTTTAAAAAATATTAATACTTTCAGTATATAAACATAAATAAGATATTTCTGAGCAATAATTTTAAACAAATATTTATGGATAATTATACCTGTATGTATATGTGTATATGTATTAGTTGTACAAAAATTTATTGTCCATAAATTTAATTAACGAAAAAAATGAGATATACTATTATTTAAAATGTATTTAATTTTTTAAGAGTATTATTTTATTATGATTTTAGTTGAGGTATTTAGGGAGATATTCTAACTCTTAAATATTTATATTTATATTTAAGAGTAATAGATAATTTATTTTATTTAATAATAATATTATTTAAAAAAATAAAGAGTTCAACATATTCTTAAATTATAGATAAATTTAATTTTTTTTTTAAAAATGATGTGGAAAAAAAAATTTGATTGTGCAAAAGACAATTCAAACTTTGAGTGGATTCTACACTCTTCGTTTTCAATTCAGACATTTTGATCGACGCCCATATCCCGGTGTCTCAAAATGCGCATGGTACTACCTACTACGACCCTACCAGTTTTCAAATCAGATCAATAATGTTCTGTGTAATTGAAAGCTAAGCCAGCGTTAATATTATTAAAAGGTTTTTCTTTAAAAAAAAGTTGCCACTGAATTTAAGAAAAAGTGATTACAAAAATTTATCAAATTTAATGTAGCTTCCTAATGGCTTCAACAACTAATAACAAATCTCACAAAATGATAGCAATTTTAAATTTAAAAATTAATAGAAAATTTTTAAATCTAAATTTTTTATTACATTTATTCTACAAAAATATCTAAAGAGTAGTAAGTCAAAGAGATTTTCTAATCAATAATTTATTTAAAAATTTAATTTTTAATAGAATATAATAATATTATATGATCTATATAATTGATTATATTTAATGAGATAAGATTTATTATATTTTGCAAAAATATGTTAGCCACTGGTACCTATCGATATTTTCATTATTTCATAGTCTCATACAGTTTATAATTTATAAATAATAATAATAATGTTTTGCAAATATATAGACTTGGTAGAGTATCCTAAGTTATCATCATTCTGTACTGAAGCTATGAGGAAAATCGTTTTCCAAATCTTCAGCCGATAATTACGATATATAAAATACAAGATCCCAACATGTATTGATTTGTTTGGAGAACAAAGTTAGCCCTCATATTTTAAATAATTCATTTAAAAACTTACTAATTATATTATAGAGCATCATGCATGGTTAATCAAGAATGCTTTATGTAACAAATACATATTTATTTAATACCAAAATACTTCAAATTCATAAGATGATAGATCTCCCCGCTGCATAGCTTATTACATCAACCATGTTTAATTGGCTTCGTATAGTTCTTCTTTGTTAATTATTTTTAAAAAAACCACCGACAGTCACAGGACAATGTTGCTTCTCCCTCTCCTTCTTCTTATGACCTATAATAATCATAATAAAATAATAAGCTTCAATCCTGCAGGCTTTTGTGCATGTGGACTTGCGTGTGTGTGTGAGAGAGAGATCTATTGAAAAAACTAAAAACTACAAATTACTGTTTAGTCTAAATAATTCAATATTATTTAAATAAAATTTTAAATTTAAATATTTATATATATAGAAAATTTTTATTGATAAACTTATTCACCATAGTCATAATGATTTCAAAATCAAAATACTTTAAACAAATTATCATTATTATATTTTTCTCTAAAAAGTAAACAGATATATTAATTTATTCTCAGTTTTGCTTGCACCTTCTTTTTCAAAATCAAAATCGGCGTTTTCCAACCCCACTTGGATCCCAATGTCCCAGCAAGGCAATCAATAACTACTATTCCACGTTTAAAACAAATGACTGTTCATTATTCACTAATTTAAGGACATTCTTCAAAACAAGGTAATAATTTTACTGGTGAGTTATTGTTGGGTGAAAAGGGTAAATAAAGAAGCTATAAGAAGGGAAGCTCTTGCTCCAAAGATCACAACCTCAACCTCAACCTCAACCTCAACGTACACAATGGGGTCCCTAACAGCCTCTCTCACTCTTGTATTGGCTTTACTTTCTCTCACCTACCCTTCTCAAATTTGTGCTGATCACTACATCTACTCTTCTCCTCCACCTCCCAAGAAATATCCTCCGGTGTCTCCTCCCTATCACTCCCCAACTCCATCACCTCCGGTCTACTCTCCTCCCAAACATTATCCTTCCCCATCACCTCCAGTATACTCTCCTCCCAAGTCTCCATCGCCTCCGACCTACTCTCCTCCCAAATATTCTCCTCCTAAGCACTATCCTTCCCCGTCTCCTCCAGTCTACTCTCCTCCCAAGCACTATCCTTCGCCATCACCTCCAGTCTACCCTCCTCCCAAGCATTATCCTTCCCCATCGCCTCCGGTCTACTCTCCTCCAAAGCACTATCCTTCTCCATCGCCTCCGGTCTACTCTCCTCCCAAGCACTATCCTTCTCCATCGCCTCCGGTCTACTCTCCTCCCAAGCACTATCCTTCTCCATCGCCTCCTGTCTACACTCCTCCCAAGCATTATCCTTCCCCATCGCCTCCGATCTACTCTCCTCCAAAGCACTATCCTTCTCCATCACCTCCGGTCTACTCTCCTCCTAAGCATTACCCTTCTCCATCACCTCCAGTCTACTCTCCTCCCAAATATTCTCCTCCTAAGCACTATCCTTCTCCATCACCTCCAGTCTACTCTCCTCCCAAGCACTACCCTTCTCCATCGCCTCCAGTATACCCTCCTCCCAAGCATTATCCTTCCCCATCGCCTCCGGTCTACTCTCCTCCAAAGCACTATCCTTCTCCATCACCTCCGGTCTACTCTCCTCCTAAGCACTATCCTTCCCCATCGCCTCCGGTCTACTCTCCTCCCAAGCACTATCCTTCTCCATCGCCTCCGGTCTACTCTCCTCCCAAGCACTATCCTTCTCCATCGCCTCCAGTCTACTCTCCTCCTAAGCATTACCCTTCTCCATCACCTCCAGTCTACTCTCCTCCCAAGCATTACCCTCCAGTCTACTCTCCTCCGAAGTCTCCATCACCTCCAGTTTACTCTCCTCCAAAGCATTACCCTTCCCCATCACCTCCAATCTACTCTCCACCAAAGACTCCTTACCATTATCCATCTCCTCCACCTCCTAAGAAGGGTGGATACGGACACCATTCTCCTCCGCCACCAGTTCACGGTGGATACCCACCTAAGACACCTTCCCCTCACCACCACCACCACCAACACCATTCCCCCGCACCACCAAAGTCTCCTTACCATTATCCATCTCCTCCTCCTCCCACACCAGTCTATTCCCCACCTCACAAGCCCTATGTCTATGCTTCACCACCCCCTCCTTACCACTACTAGAGAATGGCTTTTTGCATAGCTAGCATCTTTACGTACGTAAGCTACTTTTACTTTTCTTTATAAAAAGTAGCCATTTTTTATCTTTGAATTTTTTATAGCAGGCAGAACTTCTCAATGTATGCCACACTTCACAAATGAGTGAGATCACAAGTTTACTCTATTGAAGTACATACATACTAATACTGGGATAGCCATTGCTTACTAAAAATAAGCTTTTCAAAACTTCAATTTATTTATTTTGCTTACAATTTTAATCATTTACTTTTAAAAAGTTCTTTAGATGCCATTATCAGTTAGAGATAAAAAAAATAGATTTTATACAAAATGTATGTGCCCTTTTACTGAAATGTTAAAGATGAAAAAATAAATACTCTTAAATTTAATTTGATTTATTTTAAAGTGTGTCATCCTCCTAGTAGTGCATTTCATATAAAATCATTTTTGGTGTTAATAATTCTTCTTCTTCTTTGTATTATTATTAGTTATACTAATATCTGATGAGGGATACAGATGGCATGGACTAACAGAGCAATAATTTTCATGTTTAACTTTGCAGGGTCTGAAGAATATGTATTGAGAGGAATAAAGAAAGCGACGGAATGAAGGAAGCATAAAATCCACAAACGAAGAATCATCTATGGGAGCAAAGTTTCCGCGTTTTGTCTTTTAAAAAAGAATAATTCTATATATATGTTTAGAAAACTTAAATGTTAATTTAGCTAGTTTCTCTGTCTGTTTCCGCTTGGAGTGGGTAGTGTATTTAGAAATTGTATGCTGTAAGGCACGTTGTGGTTTTATATATATATATGGTCCCCATGATCCGTCGCTTCTGTACTGTTACTTCAATATCAATAGTACTACATTGCATGCATGCGCTGTTGACTGAAAAGTTGGTAGATATGTCCCTTCGAAATCTCTAGACGTTTATATTAATGAGATTGAATTGCGATTAATTATCGTGGGGCCATCTTGAAATTGATTGGGATTAAAACCCTCAATAATTTTAAAGACTTCTAACTGCTGGTTTCATCAATCTCCCTATCTTTGCTTGGTGTCATTTTAGAAGGGAGGAAAAGTCCGCGTATATAACTTATTTCTATGCAAGTAATTCCGGTTCATCAGCTATTTAGAGTTAAACCTGAATTTCAAATCCTCTCAAAATGAACCGAAATAAGACCCATGCTACAAAACATAAGTAATCAACGGTATACATGGGATAATGTTTTGTTCACGTGATTCGTTGAAGGAAGTACGCGGGGCCCTTGATGACTTGATTTTTTCCTCAAACGGTCCCATATAATTTGAAATTGCAATCATTTTCTTGCAAGGAAACAAGATAATCCATTTCCTTATGTCTCCACCCAACATGGTAGGGCATGTTACTGTAGTAACTAAGGGGTGGAATTTGGTGGGAAAGAAAGGGACAAAACTGTAGGCATACCCAGTCTTTGCTTCTGTTTTTGGTGTTCGAGATTCATTGGACTTTTGTTCATGGAAGTATTCATGTTGATAGCTACTTAGAATGGTGAAGGGTCCCGTAACTCATGGAACTTTAGAGGAACGGATTGAGAGTAACATGATACATTAATTATTGTGGTGCTACATGATGCTAGTTAAATATCTTGATAACAGAATATTAATATATTAATTAGCAATGCTCATGCTTAAATGGGCCGCTGATCCATTCATTCCACATCCAAATTACTATATCGAGAGGCCTGTGGCACATGTACAGAGACATGAAAATGGCATTCATTATTCAACCTACCCAACCCTACAAGAGATCGATGTACGGCTTAGATTTCTCAGCATGGACGACGGTCAAGATTGCCGCAAATTAAGCAACATTTTAATCAGCAGAATGCATGTCCGCCAGGAGGAGCTTTATTGGATCGTTTCAAATACAATTAAGTTTCGTTTTTTAATATGTTTATCTGACTTAGTCATTTTTGGACTAATTGGAGATAGCTCATTCAAAAGAATATTCTACATCCACATATTATTAAGGATTAAGGTTCATTTAACACTTTAAAGTATATTTCTAGATATATTCAGCTTTTTAAAATATTTTGTAAATTATCTATCATTTTGAAATATTTTATAATTATATGCGTCAATCATTCTAAAATATTTTACGATACAAAATGCTAGAATTTTAAATTTATATTTAAACTCAATACTTTATATTTAAACGGTTATAATTCTTTCTACTAAGGCTAACATCGGTGCAAAACTACAAATACAAGAATCTTAATGATCAATGGGTAAACTAAATTAACAACTTATGAGTAATCAAAATGAATTTGTTTTCCTATATATATAACTATGGGATTTTTGTAATGTGAATTAATGTATTCAAATTCAAAGGTGAGTCAAAGTGTCCTTTGGAGTTGCTAATTTGGATTTTGGCGAAGGAAAGAGCATATACCGTAGGTGGAGTAGAACATTGACCTTCCTTATTCTAAGAAAGAGCATATATAGGTGGAGCAAAGTAGTAGGAGTTTAGGCAGTTTTTGCTTTCAATTGCTATCTCACAGTTGAAATCTCTCATCTAACTCCATTGACAACACATTTGAATAACCCAAATTCTCCTCATGCTCATCTACACACATAAAAATTAAAGCCACCCTCACCTACCAATATACTATATCTGATTTTATTTCTATCTTTCTCTTTACTTAAGCAATTAACTTTAAAAGAATTTAAGTTCCTTAATACTCCTAATTTTTAATTGTTGTTGATAGCCTAGGATGCTTTTATGCTAACATTCTCAAATATTAAAAGAACACAGGTAACTTCAGAAAATATCAAATAAAATAATCCAACATTATTTCAATTTTTGTAAGCGCCATTTTGTCATGGATCATCCATTCTTATTTCATTTGTCTGCATATAATTGAATATAAAAGTATATCCATTATTGATGGTTAAAAATCATACCATATCTTCAATTTAATTTAAAATTATTCTGAAGAACTGAAGATCAAAAGTTCAAACAACGAAATCAAATCATAATAAATGTTCAAATAAAATTATTGGTTAAATAAAAAAAGACTCAGAATTATTTTTTTTGTCCTTTAATCTTTCAACATAAATATATTTAATTTGGGATCGTACATCAACTATGATTTTTGGTTTATTTTTTATCTTGACCAAATAATAAATGTGGGTTATAATTGCATATTACAATATAGGTTGGCAATAGTATAATGAAGTTGGTAGAATCGATTGTCGCAAATTGCTTTTGCACCATAAATATTAATCAAAGGGACGATTTTTCTCCCTTTTCATATTTCATAAATTCAGTGGACACAAACAAATATAGTGTATTTGGTACTCCAATGCCATTGATGAATTAATTTGCACAGACATTTTCTTAAAATTCATTTGATAAAAGCCAATTCAAGCCATAAAATGCGTGGCCTTTTGTGGGTCTATTCCCTTCTTTTTAATTGATGCAATAATTCAAAATGCTCATGCCAACTGCCCTACGAATTTCAAATAATGATATTCTTATGTATATATATCCTTCTTCCTTTATTTTAATAAAATTATATTTCTTCAATATAATTATGATTCGTGGTAAATGTTTTTTATTATATGAATACAAATAAGAACTATTAATATTATTCTGCCTGTTCCTGTTGTTGACAAGGATGACATAAACTAAATTATTATTAACAAAAAAAACTAGTTAAAATTAAATAATTGAGCCAACATGGCTTTCATTAAAGATTTCTAACAACATGCAATTAATATATATTGCATGAAAATAGCAGCTAAGCTAATTAGTAGATCTAATGCCTATTATTAACCTCAGTGTTAGACTAAGATTGTGAAATGGCTACATCAAAGGCTTGAATTAAAGAAGACCCAGTTTTAGGCTTCTAGCTTCTTGTTATGTAGTATATGTCACACGTTCTTCCTGGATATAACTCTTTGTCATATAAATCTTTTACTCAGTCTCTGTCACTTAAATCATGCATTGTTAAATTATCCTGAATTAATACAAATGAAACTCTCTCTCTCTCTCTCTCTCTCTCTGTATCTCTGTCGTTTTCAGTTTACAGAAATGAAGACAGAAGATGAGATAGCATTGGATTGGTCATCACCTACTCCTACTGTAAGCACAGAGGAGAATGATGAGTGGCACGTGAGCGGATGTTCTGATCATTGTGTCCCACACGACAGAGTCATCATTTAATTTAGTTAACAGAGGGTAATAAACGACAGCAATAATTAACCAAATTACCATGAAGGCATTGATCGCTGCTGACGGCTATATATTCTGTTTTTCTATTTTAGATTTTTACATATTTTTAATATTTTTTTTACCAAATTTGATTTTTATATTCTTTTTCTCTTAAAATCTATTTCTTTTATTGGATAAGAGGAGGGGTCGGTAGATGATATTTTTCTTGAATATAAGACTCTCGGGCATTGCATAAGACTATTCAATTTTGTTTTGAATGAACACATTTGAAAAAAAAATCAAACTTCTTGCATTTTTACTTTACTAGTAATTGAACATTAGTTAAATAGAGACAATAAAATTTTGTTTATATATGTTATATTGACTGCTGTTCCTTTGTATGATTATTTTGCTTGGAGGTGAAGTTGTAATTTGATGAACTGAAATCTTTGAGGTTGATTATGTCAAGCTTGTTGGCCAATTGTTTCTAAAAAATATCTTATTTAGCTAGATAAAGGAATTAAATTAATTATAAAATGATCCATTTAAAATAAATATATGTAATTAATCAGACTCACAAAAATGTGGATATTATAAAAAAGAAGCCGTGGTCAAATTAAGCAGCTTATTATTTTATTATACCAAAACATCGTTGTCAAATAACTAATAGCTAGCTAGCTAGCTAGCTGGTTATGTTGAATCGTATTTAGTAACAAATTAATACTAACTTCATGCCTTTTTTAACGTGAAGGGCAAGTAGGATTTTCGTGGAAAGAATGTTATATATAAATAACCATTTCCAATCTTGTAAACTGACTCCAGGAAGGTATATCGTTGATCAAAATCTTCTACAGAAAAGTAATTTTCATTAAAATAAGTGTCCGGCTCAGACGTAAGAATGTTTTTGGGGGTTAGTTAAATCAAAATATATTTGAATATTTGCAATATTATATGAAAAAAGATCTAACAGCTGGTGCCGGTATATGTACGCCCAGTTTATTGCATATTAGTTTTCCTACTTGTTTATAAGTTTCCTCAAAGATCTTTTGTATTGTGTAAATTATTACTAAACAAAAACAGGACTGCTTGATCAACGGGAATTAATAGAACATCAATATTTGCTTCGAGAGAGTAGAAAGTTAAGAACAAGTAAAATGAGTTTATATTATGAGTCTGACATCATAAGTTTAAGGAACCCCTCCTATTCAATAAATTATCTTTTGGAACTGAACTCTCCTTTTTAGATTTATGTTCATAATATTGATGCTTTCATTGAGAAGCTGATAGATCTTCACAAAGAGGGTTACCATGGAGGTTATGATCGGCAAGATATTAAGTGAAGTGTCGTGGAGTATGATTGCTAGGAATGTCAACTCTCACATGGCCGAGGTGTATTGTTATAAGTTTTATATCAAGGAGCCTTAAATCTGTCTTTTGGATTGAATTGTCCCTTCAAAAATGTTTATAATAGTTTGTCACTGTAGGTTGTCTTCTCTTTATTCCGAAAGGCTTAATTAATTATAAAAAAACCTATTACTTGGCGATGTCGGTGTGTGCATATATGTATATATATTGAGAGAGAGAGAGAGGGAGAGAGAGGGAGAGATTAGTATATAGAAGAAAAGTCTTGCAAGGGGCGAAGAAAGCACGATGTGAACAGAAAATAGTTTAGATAGCGAAGAAGACGACTTCGTGTTAGGAATAATGGAATTATTAGCCAAAGGTAAATGACTAAAAAAATGAAAACGTTTTTTGTCCTTTTATTATGGTATGCAAAGTAATTAGTAGGGTCAACATTGATAACTACTTCTTGCCCTGATGCTTAGCTTGCACCCACTATCCAATCCCAATCCGCGTTTCCAAAGAACAACTTGGGATCGCAATGGTCCAACCAACTCATTTCTTGATATTTTTTTCCCATATCTGATGTGTATATTATATTCTTCAAAACAAGTTAATATCGTTTTTACTTGTTCGGCAAGTTTATTTACCAAGATCATTAATTAATTAATTACTGAGTGATTTGGGGTTGGCCGGGTAAACCGAGAAGCTATATAAAGCGATGCTCTTGCCCTCCCAAAAGCACAAACCAGAACCCATTTGAAAAGCCAAAATGGGTTTCCCAATGGCTTCTCTCAGTCTTGTTCTGGTTTTTGTGTCCCTGAGCTTCCCATCTCAAATCTGTGCTAATAACTACGTTTACTCATCTCCTCCACCACCTCACGTCTACCATTACAAATCTCCCCCGCCGCCGGTGTACTCACCGCCACCTCCCAAGCATCCTTACCACTATGCTTCTCCTCCACCACCAACTTACTCTCCTCCTAAGAAACCCTACCATTACTCATCGCCACCTCCTCCGAAGAAGCCATATCACTATGCTTCACCTCCGCCACCGACTCACTCTCCACCGCCACCTTACCACTATGCTTCTCCACCTCCTCCTCCTAAGAAACCCTACCATTATACTTCTCCACCGCCACCAACTTACCCTCCTCCTAAGAAACCCTACCATTACCCATCGCCACCTCCTCCGAAGAAGCCATATCACTATGCTTCACCTCCGCCACCGACTCACTCTCCACCGCCACCTTACCACTATTCTTCTCCACCTCCTCCTCCTAAGAAACCCTACCATTATGCTTCTCCACCGCCACCAACTTACTCTCCTCCTAAGAAACCCTACCATTACCCATCGCCACCTCCTCCGAAGAAGCCATATCACTATGCTTCACCTCCGCCACCGACTCACTCTCCACCGCCACCTTACCACTATGCTTCTCCACCTCCTCCTCCTAAGAAACCCTACCATTATGCTTCTCCACCACCACCAACTTACCCTCCTCCTAAGAAACCCTACCATTACCCATCGCCACCTCCTCCGAAGAAGCCATATCACTATGCTTCACCTCCGCCACCGACTCACTCTCCACCGCCACCTTACCACTATGCTTCTCCACCTCCTCCTCCAAAGAAGCCCTACCATTATTCCTCTCCTCCACCACCAGTTTACACTCCCCCTAAGCATCCCTACCATTACCCGTCTCCACCGCCTCCGGTCCACTCTCCACCGCCACCTCCTTACCACTACTCATCTCCTCCACCACCACCTAAGAAGCCTTACAAGTACTCTTCTCCTCCTCCACCAACCCCTGTCTATTCCCCTCCTCATAAGCCCTATGTCTATGCTTCGCCACCCCCTCCTTACCACTACTAGACAGGGCCTTTGCATGTCTAGCTAGTTAGCACCTCCATGTAAGTTCCTTTCGCCTTTCTTTAATTCATTAATTGTTACCTATTTTTCCCCTTAATAATACTCAACTCGACCCAATATCTTAAGGCTTGAATTCTGTGTGGAGAAACTCATTTTATGTATTTAGTAATTAGATAGAGTGATGATAGCTACGCACTCCATACTTAAAATTCTGAAGTCTTTGTCAGTTTTTCTAATCAAACTATAGCATGTTGACTTGTTAGTTAATTTTACATCATGTCTTTTACTCATTATAATACAGACTCTTCGGATACCTTTATTATATTAGAGAGAACAAATAAACTTTATTCAATTTTTTCCCCTAAATAATGAATGTTCTTCTTAATAAGTTATTGCAGGGTTGAGCAGAATAATAAAGAAAGCAATGGAAGGAAGCAATTTACGATTCAGGAAAGAAGAATGGAAGCAAAGTTTCCGCGTCGTCTTAATTCAGAAAATTGTGTTTTATATATATTCAGCGAAAAATAAAGTGTTAATTTAAATTCTGTGTCTTTTTCTTCTTTGGCGTGGGTCGTGTATTTATTTAAAAGTTGTAAGGAACTGCACAGAGAAGGACCACATGTACTGGCTTCTGATAAATCAAGAGCACATGCATGCACATATACTACTTTATGTAGTTTTCAACCTCCTGCCTTTACACATGTTTCTGAAAAACCAATATACATAATAAATTCACAATATTCTCTATCAATCTCTGCCTCTGCAGTGACCTTGCTTGAATGTGAATATTTCCCTTAATTAAGCATCACTCATGTATTGTCTTTTATTACCCTAAATATATAATAATAAAAACTGGAATTTACTGTTAGGCAATAATGGTAAAAATTTGATAATTATTACATATCTCGCAGATATTTTATTTAATTATTCTACAAAACGTTGACTTTTGGATGTCCTTAATTACGAGGAACCTAAAAGTGGCCACCAAATAATGTCCGCGAATATTTATCCAATAATGTAAATTGTAATCATCATTTAGTTATCTCCGATTCCGCACTTGAGTAGATCTTTCTTTCTTTTTTTTTTTTTGTTTGCCATCTCACTTGAGTAGATCTTGGACTCATAATGTAACAGCGAACAAAATGATTATCATGTACATTATACCTATATATGCTTCAAACAAAATAAGACATGTTCTTCGTTCCTCGTTCTTTTTGGTTTATCTTTTACGATGCATATATTCTTTGTTTATGCGAAATTAAAAATAAAAACTTACATTAAAGATATGTCCAAATTAAAGAAAGAAAAGAAACAGTGCATAGAAAGTCGTGGCAATGCCAAAGAATGTCACCATCTTCGGTGTCCTAACAATTTTGGACAACACATGAGGGAGGTGCACGAAGGGTCCTTATCCATTGCAAGTGGTCCACATGACCCGTTCGGTTTAGGGTTTACTCAATTTCCGTCCTTTCTCAAATAAATCGGCTAAATGATGTAAAATTAGTAACTAACTAGTGAATAAAATTGAATGACTTTTACATATTTTTTTTCTTATATTATTATATAATATCATGGTGAGTGTATATTACAGACTGAAAATGTCCATGTCATTTTCTGTTGAACAGTCAACGCCGGTAATAAACAGGGTTGAATAGTACTCAATCCTAACTGGGACCGTTTAATACTTTTCAATTGTAATAGCTCCAAGCAGGAAAAGATGACAAATTGCAGGCCACTGATACAAAGCGTTTGTATATGCATGTCTATATAATTTAATAAAATAGAAGTAGAGTCTTCAAAGTCTGAAAACTTGTGACAGGTAAATACATGTGTGTTGAAGGGACTCTAGTGTTGCTAAGTTGTTTTTGATATAGTTATCTAATTAGTTTAGACTCAAACATGTTCAAACTCAATTAGGGGTAATTTTTTGATACGGATTTAAATTCGGGATAGAGTTTTGTTTTGTTTTTTTTAAGATACCTAATGTTGTTTAGTTCTCCACGAATATCCAATAATCATTCTCAAGATACCTAATAGATGTATGGTTGGTATACACACATTCTTATTATGCCTTTGGCAGATCTCCCATGAAGTTCTTCACGTACAGTCTTTTATTACCACTACATCTATTCTTATCAATGTTAGTAAAAAAAAACATATAACCATCTCCCTCCGTTCAAAATTATAAGATATATATTTTTTAAGTACCATATTTAAAAATATTAGACACTTTTGGTCATTCAAGATGTGATTAATGGATTTTTTTAATCGATACATCTATTAAATAGGGATATAAACATAAAAAGAAAGTGTAATTTTGAATTAAAAGCCAAGAACGTGCACATGTGATGCCAATGGCCTTATGTCACCAAGACTCCTCTTTTGGTTCGAGTTTCTGGTAAGCAAATTAGTGAGTGTATAAGTTCCTTGGTTCGAGTTTTTTTATATCAAGGGTTACTTATATACGAGTGTCATAAGAATTTGGTGAACAAAACATACCCCCTATTCAACACCATCATGTTTGTAGCTTTCATAACACTCGTCAAACCATATTTGTCTTACAACATAACAATTGACACCTTAAAGAAAGTGCAGAAACCAACGAATACTCAGTGCTAATCACTACATAGACTAAATTTCTCAGCTGGATCTCTTTCCATATGTTGAAATTTTTTTCAACTTTTAGGTTCAATTTAACTAACCCCTAATCGTGGATAAATCAAAGGAAACTATTTTTCCTACTTAATATAAATATAACTTGTATCAGACCAAAAACAAAAAAGAGTGGAAAACATGAAACGTAAGCTGAAGTCCTCAACATCAGCTTGTAATTAATGGGTGCTGCGAATGATTAGTTGCCCAACTAACATATAAGCATACTGGATATAGCTTACAACTTCTATATGTTTCCTGTTTGATTAGTTTTCCATGAGTAACATATACACACACACTAGGATCGATGGTCAGAAAAGTTGCCCAACATGGCTACTTGTGATGGTACATCAATTAGATCAAGTTAGTAAATCAGAGGTTCCAATCACATCTGATTAGATCCCACTGGCCATTCAAATCAATAGCTAACTCATTGAAACGAGTTCACCAAATCAAACAAGACGATAAAACGGGTAAACAAAGAAGCTATATAAAGGGAATCTCTTGCTCTGGAAGAAGCACAGCCAACGCCCATTTGAAAAGCCGAAATGAGATCTCTCTAATGGCCTCCCTCATATTTGTGTTGGCTAGTGTCCCTGAATTTGCCTTCTCAAATAAGCTCTCATACCTACGTCTACACATCTCCTCCTCCTCCTCCAAAGAACGATCCTCCGCCGTCTCCAAGGAGGCCAATGCATCCTCGTCCTCCTCATCCTCCCAAGTACCATCCTTCACCTCCATCGCCAGTTTCCTCGCCGCCTCCGCCAGAGAAGAGTGGATCTGAATCCCCCTCTCTCCTCCTTCTCTTTCTCCATCACCAAGCCCTTCGCACAATACTCCACATCCACTGCCTCTATCTCCGTCGCCAACCCCTTCTATTTCGCCATCACCAAGTCCTTCATATAATACTCCGCTCCCACTGCCTCAATCGCGGTCATCACCGGCCCCTTCACACGCTCCGCCTTTGGTGCACCACTTTCCGGCTCCTTCTCCAACACCTATCTAGGGGAGAGCAATGAGCCTAGAGCCCGTGAACCCGCCCGTAACCCGGTACTATTTGAGTCCGTTTAAGCCTGCCCAAAATAGACCCGTAACGAGCGGGCTTAAATGGGCTCAAACAGTAAATTATATGGGCGGGCTACGGGTTGACCATTGGGCAGCCCGCCCATATTTTTTTATTAATTATTATATTATATTTATTTAAATTTATTTTTATTACATACTAATATACTTTTTTAAATTTATTTTGTAGAGGTATGGGTAATTATATCTACAACAATCACAAGTAAATATAATATAGATTATATATAATCATAATTCAATTGAATAATTAAGATTATAAATGATTATATTATATAATCATTGTAAACTGTGTGGTTATAAATTTGTAGTTATTATTATGATATTTTATTTTTTAATTTTAGGATGAACAATCATATCATGTGTGTAATATTGTTGTTTTATTTTTATTGTTATTAAAACTTTAAATGGGTTTAAATAAAAAAATATTTTTATTTTTTATAAATGGGCTGCCCATGCCCATTAGAACCCAAACGGGTTCAGCCCAGCCCGTTTAATACGGGCTGAGGCATGGGCATGGGCTAGCCCGTGCCCATAAAAAAATAAATGGGCAGGGCACGAACTGACCATCGGGCCAACCCAACCCGCCCATTACTCAACCCTACACCTATCCCTACCCTTATCTATCAGCCACCCCACAAGTCCTATGTCTATGCCTCCCCACCTCCTCCTTACTATTGTCTATAGCTGGCATCTTTTAAGGGGCAATTAAACGTGCCACAAAACAAAACAGCGGTGACTTCACTCTGTTTCTTTAAATTTGATCATTTAATTTTGCATCAAATTTTATAGTCCCTTAAGTTTATAATATATTTTTAGTCTTATAATTTTAACACTTTATTTCACTTGACAAAAAATATTGACTCAATAAATTTAAATTATATAATTATCATGAAACGAAATATCTTCTATGATAATCCCATGATTCTTTACAAATGCCAATGTTAGTAACTTTTTCTTGGTTTTAATTTCCTCACATTACCTAATTAACGTCCTATATATAACCGTTTGGGCTGGCTACTTTGCAATACTGAGATGAGAATTGGTTAATTTTACAGATTCATTCAAATTAATTATGTTCATTGGCAAATAAACTATTGTTATATATATATATATATATATATCAGCCCTAATTGTATCCTTAACTATGTAACTCCATCATATCGGTATCATGATTTTCTTCATGCCAGTCAACATCAATAACAATCATTGTTGAAAATTGAAACATATTTCCAGTCTTCATAAACTTTTGGGATTGGATACCCAAATGAAATACATAACACTTGGCACCAAGACTAAATTTCTTAGCTCGATCTGTTTCCGAATGTTGACTTTTTTAAAAAAAAAAATTAGGTTCAAATTAATTGACCTTCAATTATGAAGAAATCCCAGGAAAGCTTGTTTCCATCTATATATAAATTACCACTAATTAAGAATCCACTATATCTTACAAATATGTTCTGTCCTTGTCTACAAAAGAATTTTGATGAAAATAAAAAGCCTATTTGGGCAAACAAAAATATACAAGAAAAAAAAATAAGAATATAATCAAACAAGGCAAGGAAAAGAGGAAATAACAAAAAGTCTAAGCAATATAATGGTCTGAGCTATTTTCCAACTCGATCATCATAAAAAAATCGACTATATAACTCTAGATTAATGATCAGTTTACAGGATCAGACAATAGATAATAGCTCAAGTGATTAAAACAGAGAATAAAACGGAACCTCACCTCAGTACTCAAAACCCTATTGTTTATATACAATAAATCATCAAGCCTCTCTAAATTAAGCTCTAATTTCCTTCGTTGATATTGCTTGTTACAATTGTGTTCATCACATATTCCTTTGTCAAAACAACTTTTTTACAGTAAAGTTTTTGACATCAACAAGCGTGGGATTTATATATATATTTCTCATATTATCTTATCAACTATATCATTAGTCTGTCTCTATACAGTCTCTGTCACTTCTGTGTCGGTCAGCTTCTGTTAACTCTTTTCCCCCTCAAGCAAAAAGGGGAAATTCAAAACTCTATCTATTTGAACACCCAAAGAAAGTGGAAAATAAAAAATCCAGATTTTCATGTAACTGCCTGAAGATAACTGCAATCTAATATGTTATGCTTATCTCAAGCACCATTAGTTTCTGAATCATTCTGCAATTTGGACGGTAGAAACTAAGATTAAGCCAGATGAATGAGTGAAGTTCTATTACCATATGAAAGCAAGCTGGAATAATTTGTTATAAAATGCAGCTATAAATGTTTATACCTCAACTTCTTTAAGGAGATTTTCCAGTTCAACTGTTATCTCAGAGAAGGATGGCCGGTTGGCTGGAATTGCTTCCCAACACCTTTGCATTAAATCTATTAGATTAGGGTGCCCTTGCTTTGGAAGTTCCGGGCGTAACCCCTGAAAGGATGTAAATCACTGTTTGAGTCAGACACAATGACACACTCCTTGTCGAATACCAACTGAATTGTAGAATCCCAGCGCACTCCTGATCTATAATATATTATTAGATTTAATCATTTTCATTTCGAAGTTCACAAAAGGCATAGCCCAAGAAAATATGCGCTTCAATGAGGGCATAAATAATAATAAAAAAAACTATTTGCTTTTCCAGAGTTGATATAGTGTAGTCATGCAGATTCACAACAATAAGAGGGTTCAATTGTATTACTAAGCTTTATGATCAAAACTCCAAGTTTTATATTTGAACAGAGAGAGCAAACCTGTCTCACACCTAGGGCAGCTTGTAGTGGAGTCATGGCATCATATGGTACCTGAAATACCATACATTGCCATATTTTGTTTTTAGTAGTCTCCTTGATGGAATAGAAATCTAAGAATAAAAATTATACGATTGTAATTTATGCTATACCTTTGCAGTTACTAGTTCCCACAATACTATGGAAAAACTGAATACATCAGCCTTCTGATCATAGGGTTGATGGTTTATAACCTTGAGAGAAAATTTGCTATCAGTAAGATGGAGAAAGTAAAGCCAGAAAGAGAGAAAAATATAACACGACAGATCCAAGTGTTCGTTTTAAACAAAAATGATATGTTGACCCCATATGGCTCTTTCTCCAAAATGTCTGTAATAAACTATTAAGTATTTTGGCCTCAGAAGTCAATAAAAGATGAGATGATTTCTCGAACTATCCCTTATGCTTTAATAATCCCACTTAATTTGTATGACTTATCTTTGAATAATTAACAAGTTCCTCAACAAGACCAATAGTTGCTCCCAGAACTCCACGCTTTAATATGCACACATCAAGAACACAAATATCAAAAAGCAATCGTAATGTCATCTCTAGGATGCAAACCTCTGGAGCCATCCATCTATATGTTCCAGTTTCTGCTGTCATCACTCCCCCCTGATTTAGGAACCGAGCTACTCCAAAATCTGCTACTTTAACAACCTTGCAGGGAAGAAAAAGAATATTTCAAATGAACACTTATAACAGTGTATTCAAAAGGGAAAAACAGTACATTTATGGAAAAAATTATATTCAAAACAAGGGAAGATACTGTTGGCATTCAAGTCCCATGATTTATGTGAATTAAAGAGTAATAAATTATAGTGAAGCAGATCAGATGAAATCAGAATAAAAAAAAGGAAGATTATCGCTGGATAAAACAAGCAAAGATATTGTTGGATGACCACATCAAAATCAGGACAGAGTCAAGATCTCACTTATAATCAAACCCAAGGGCTATATTCTCCAAGAGTAATAATTAAACTCATGTGGTAAATTTAGTTTCAATTATATATATTAAGTGGTAGACTAAAGAGAACGCTCAATAAGGTTGTTGAAGAGAATTTCTTAGTCAACAACTTATCTAAGAATTTGATTTTTAATAGAGCAAAATAGAGTCGTGTGTGATCCATGTAGTCGACCCTATCTAGTGAGATAAGCCCTGTTGTGGTATATATAATCAAGTGGTCAAGGAAAAAAAATGAATCCACAAGTAGGGGCATAACTGCATACATATAATGCATCAATGTGATTTTAGAAAGTAAAACCCAATTTATTAAGGGTAACATATTATGGTATTAAAATTAAAATTTGTCATACGCTCTTACATTGTGGGTATCCATCAATAGATTGGCTGTCTTCAGATCCCTGTGAATTATATTGTTTCTGTGCAAATACTCCATTCCCTTGCAGACATCAATCGCAAACTTCAGTAGTTGAGAGAGATCCAACATATTATGGCTTTTATGCAAGTAATCATACAGACTTCCTCCAGGCATATACTCTGCAAGCAAGGGGAAAAACTGTAAAAATACGTCTTTATGATTAAATTTAGGGGAATAATAAAAAAAATATTCAACAAGAAATAGATGAGGAGACCATATAAATATTTCATGGTAATAAACAATATTCCTGAGGGAATTAATCAATCAATAGTAAAACAAAACTCATTTGGGAGGACGTGTTCATGAATTTGGTACAAGTATAATCCTCTAGATAAGTCGACATGTTCCAACAGAAGCAACGTATTAGCCAGAGAAATAATTATTTAAAAAATTACAAAGGGAAAATATCTTTTACCACAGGTAAAATCATTGTGTAAGCCTGAACCAGAAGTGAGGAAAATCATCAGCTCAAAGTTTGATATTTGGGAGCTATATGTTACTCGTTAAATACAAGTTTTATTTCTTTTTATTCATATTTGAGATTGAAATCAACTCATAGTTTCCTAGTTTAAACAAAACCGGCATCATTTGGTTTTACTCTTCAGTCAACTATATATTTTCTGTTGCGTTAATTAATTCATCAATTTTATGTATTGATATTCAAATTTTTTGTATAGTAACTTGAAACATTTCTAAGCAAAGGCGGCCTGTCAATTACACAATAAATTCAATAATATATAACTCCACATGATCTGAACCAGTGGCTTGACACGCTTGTGCTTGTCGATAGAGTTTTTTTCCAATTCCTTACAAAAATAAAGAGATAGGGGAGGAGTTTTCAAACTTCTTTTATTTGAGTAGTTTTCAAACTTCTTTTATTTGTATCTTGGGTAGACCATGAGATGAGATCAAACTCCTCACAGAGCCACATATATTAGTACAGATATGCCAAATGAATTTGGGAACAATTAACAGCAGACAGATACCTGTTACAATCCACAAATGTGGAGATTTTGTACATGAGCCAATGAAACGTACAACATTTTTATGATGCACCTGCCTGCATGCAAAAATTCAGAAGTCAGAAAATTTTCAGTGGTTTTAGAATGTAAGAACCAAATAAGAAAAGCTCAAACATACATGGGATTTAGAGTTAAGGTTTTGTAGCATGGAGCATCAACAATGATTGGTATGACGCCATTTTGATATCACAGTTTCCTCCTTTTTTGGGTTTAAATATTAATATAAATTTAAGGTAAATATATTATAATGAACTATTGACAAAAGAAAATAAACCATAATGCACGGCACACCCTAGTACAAATTCAATATATTTTACAAAGTGAAAAAATCAAAAGCAAAATTTTAGGCAAACATCATGATGCACCATGAATCATGCACTAAGAGCAGGGTGATACTGACCTAAGAATTGCTACTTCTTGAGCAAACTCATCCTCTAAAGCATCGTTCAAATGCTCAGATCTCAAAATCTTAACAGCAACATCTTGACCAAGATAAACTCCACGATACCTGAGGATGGACAACAGAACCAATTAGAAGAACAGAGGAGTGACAAGACAACTAAGAACAAAATCTTAAAAAAAAAAATTAATTCAAAGTGAAAAAGCTCAACTTACAAATCCCCACAAGATCCAGATGCTATTCTATCTCCTATCTTAAGCAGCCTCCTGTCTATTTCCCAATCACCAGATTTTTCTTCTGCTATTATGGCCTTCTCCAGAGTCAGATGGGAATTTAAAGAACGAGACCAAGACCCCTACAGTAACGAAGAACATCTATTACTATCTTCCAGGCATTGATTACATGCTATACAAAAAGGAGTTTGATATCAGGAATATCTCTGAATTTCATAATTAACTGGAACAGCAAATTAAAAGTTAAACTCTTCCTAAACTAGGGGGAAGACTTTCACTGTATCATTATATTTATTAAAAGTTCAAGAAAGTTAAACTCATTATATTTA
Organism: Leucaena leucocephala; assembly: GCA_037074615.1. Classification (NCBI taxonomy): domain Eukaryota; kingdom Viridiplantae; phylum Streptophyta; class Magnoliopsida; order Fabales; family Fabaceae; genus Leucaena; species Leucaena leucocephala. The sequence continues at coordinate 17,398,917 of CM073562.1, forward strand.
TTAAACTCTTCCTAAATTGAAAGTTCAAGAAAGAAAGTTCAAAGTATTGAAACAGGGGGGGCCCAAATTTTCAAGTCATGATCAAGTATCATTATATTCTTATCACTGTCGGAAAAAGAACTAGGGAGCGTACCACGCTTCACTATATCCTCTTTCTCAATTTGTATCATTGGACAATTTCTCCCCAACTCACAAAAATTATCTTCCTGGCCTCAAAAATGCTGTCTCTCCCCACTTCTATGTCTAAGGCATTGACTAAAAAGCAATGGGAGCAAGACATGCTCGTATAGATGAAAGCCTCGGAGGAAAAAGACTTGAGAATTAGTGGAGCTACCTTGAGGGTTAAAAAAAATCTCATAAGCATGGTTTTCAACCTTTAGGTGAGAAAATCTCATACTCAAGCCTCATGTTTATGAAAATTGTAAATTTATACTTTTCATTCATAAGCATATTTTAGGCAGTTTAAGCCAATAAATGTTTATAACATATATTTGGAGATATATCGATCCAACGTCCCATAAATAGAACCAATCAATTTGTAAATACAAGGTCAATGAGACTTCACGCACCTCACTTCTTGCAACAGCTTTCTCCATGGCCTCATACAACCCATGTGTGTCCTGAGCACAAGATTGCAAAGTCCAACTTTTGAAGTCAATATAGATCCCTCATCATACAAGAAATATACTAACAATGCTTTTTAATATCCTACAAACTCCAATCCTGGGATTGAACGATTTGTTTTTTCCCTAAATTTGAACAGTCTGATGGGCATGCTATTTAGCAACAGTATGTGATAAAAGCCAATGCATTATGTGAGGGTATCCACGAATAGATTGTTCTCAAAGCTACAAGACTGTAAAGGTCTTAAGGGAAAAGTAAATGCCGCCAAAAATTTTGTAATGTACCTCTATTGGCCATCCATCCACAACAAATACATCAAGAGAATAGCCGTCAGTCGTGGAAAAAACATGTGCTTCGCGTATGTTAAGTCCAATATCAGACAGCAATGCAGACAGCTGAAACAAAATAATCATTCATTAGAAGAGATCACATTTCTCATCACACACATAATGAATCAAACAACAAAGCTTGCTACAAAAATCAAAACGATAAACTCTAATTTATCATTGAATGCCTTCTGTCATTAGCTAAGTAGATATTAAATTCAACCAATCCATTAAGGTGGAAAAAATACAGAAATTGAATATCTATATTTTATAAAGGGACATAAAAAAATTGGAATTCTAACTATTTTCAAAAATTAAATTCCAATATTTGACAAATAAGATAAATATTTCAAACATACCTGGCTTAAAAGCTTTGGCTTGTCAATGGCAGAAAAAATAACTTCATGAACTGGAACACTCAGTTCCTCATGCCTGCATTTTATATTGCAATTTAGGTAATTTGCCACATAAGTACCACAAATGACAAAGACACTAAAATGTGAACAGCACTTGACAGTTGACACATGCAAAACTCCAATTTGCAGCATAGCGAGGCAGACATGTTGATAAAGGGTCCAACACACATTTCTCAAAGGATAAGCGATTATATTTGAATTTCAGATCATCAATGAAGGGATCACTGTTGAATTTCAAGAGATAGTAAAACGTCATCTAATGCTCTCTGGGTAGGGGCAAAATAAAGTTCTGTCATAACCAGGTTAAATGAATATTACCACCTCTCTGCAGATATTGGTTTCAGGAATTATTCGAAATAAGGATTAAAGAATGGAACTGTAGATGATTTTATGGATTACATCTGGGAGTAATTGTCAGTAACCTCCTTGGAGTTCTTTCCGACATCCAAATTTAGATCTTCAAGCTTAGAGCAAGGCTCAAACTCAGCGGCACAGTCTCTTGCCCTACTCAAGGAAATGACATATATGATAATTAAGAAAACCAGAACTGATCATTGATAACTATTAAAAAATATATACATATGAAACCTACAAATGCCTAAAACATATCATTTAGATTTAATGTGGTAATAATGAAAACATATCATTTAGATTTAATGTGGTAATAATGAAAAACTAACAGATAAAACAGTGCAGTTTGGGAAACTGCCTACCTCTTATGAGATGATGCAGCTTCCCCATTAGATGGGGGAGAAGACGGCCTTGTGCTAGAATTAGCAGCTACAATTTGTTGATCTTGACCATCCATTCTAGTAGAAATGTCCTGCCAAATATTTTGAGGGATAAGAAAATGGAAATTAAACATAGCCAATGAAGACAGTAACAAATCTGACAGAAGCCAGAAGAAAAGCAATCATTAAATTGCAGAGCATAATTTGATTAATGTATAGAGACCTCAGACAAGGAAAGTAAATCTAGAATTCACATTTAGGCAAAAGGAGAGTATATTGGTATTTAGTAGGATATCAAATTTAGGAACAATGCCCTCCAAAAACAAGTGTAAAAGTTTAGTAGGAGAAATTACAATTAGAAGCTTTGTAAAGAGTTCACATTAGGAGCTATAGGTAATCTATGTGGCACTTAAGGGGATTGCTCTTTCCAATTACAACCTGGTTTAAGGGCTACTTCCCCCAGCTTGCTTAGGTATCCACCAATTCGTACAAGGGCTAGGACCAGTCCCTATGAAAAAGGCTGCTTACGAAGGGAACAATATGGTCATAGCATGAGAAAAGGGCAATGCAAAGCCAACAACTTGCAAGCTAATGTGAGAACCCAGATTTTGGGAGCCAAATTGAAAGGGGAAGCAAATGAGGATGAGTTCGCCTTTACCAGCCAGATTCAAGGATAAGGTCTTCCTATAGCTATTGTTCTTCCCCATTATAATTTGATTCAAAGAGACGGTTTCCTTGCTTAGTTATCTCTCTAAAATCCCACACAGGGAGCCAAAGATTTACACTTCCCTCCCCCCCACCCCAAGGGGTTAGGGTGGCTTGCTTAGGGAGACCATCAGCCCTACTAAGTCTTTCCTCCACTAAGTCTGAAACCGTATGACTCTCCCCTATACCCTCTTGTTCTTTCACTTTGTAAAGAGAATATCACGTCCTCAAACTCTTCTAACCGTTCTCTATGAATCAAAAAGAAGAAGAATGCAAGGAACAAGTAAGAATGGCATCTGCATGATTCCAAGTTTCGTATTATGGTATAACTTATCCTTCATTATCCTATGGAATAAAATTGTCCAGTAGTTTATGACATTATAATTACCTAAGTCTCTCCCAACCCCATCTTGAATATATATATATATATATTAAAACAAAACGAAAGAAGTACCTCCAAAAAGCGTATATTGTACACAGGGCGCTTGCTTGGGTCCCTTGCCAAAGCAAGAAGTTTCTGATGTAATAAGACATCTTCAGCTTTGTCTATGTTAACATCAAGCAAATAACTGAAACGACAGCAGATTCCGTGCATCAGTCTTAGTTATCAGTAAACTATATCCTCTTATCACAGTAAGCATATAACTTAAATTACCAACCCCTCATAACATAGACCAAATAGAACATTTAGAATAGAACCAACACATGAGAAGTCTATATCATCTTTCAACATTGAATAGTACCACTCCACTCTATGCTATTCTCACAAGAGAGAGCAATGTGGAAAATCAATGCCAACATCTAAAGCAGTATGAAATGTTAGCTCTGTAAATATATTAACAAGTGTAGTCTATATATAAGCACAAAAATGTCCACCGACTTCTGTTTTCAGTCAGTAACTTGGGATTGACGGGCCTCTTGAACATAGAAAGAAGCACAAAGATTACTGATTACACAGCACTGGAAAATAAAGAGATGAAACCGTTAGCGTTGATAATGCTTTCAACAAATCCAAAACTAACAAGTTCATAGTCAGTGTCCTTTGCTACCGTTTAAATAAAAGGGAATCAAGGGATTAACATAATATCAATTTTTTTTACGAAACCACCTGCGAAGAACTCAATTTAGCAAATATAGCAAAGCAAAGACTTGCATAAACGCTTGCCAGTGACCAGGAAAAGAGCTACAGAACCAAAATCCAAATGCAAATATCCAAAAATAGAAAGCTGGCAACATAAAGTAAATTGCAATTAAGTAGCTGTACCTTGGAGGCAATCGGTTGAAGTGAGCATCTAGCTGCTCACGAAAATCCGCCTCTTGGCCATGACCGTTTTCCACTAAGCGATTGTACACATCGTTCCTCACATCAAAGTTGCCGAAACCGCTCAAGGTGCGCGGTGGAGAGGAGCTCTCCCCCACACCTTCAATGAAGAAATCCATTGCTGTCTCTCTCCCTTCCTCTCTGGTTGTTGAAGCTGACGCACCTCTCATGGGCAAGCAAGAGAGGGAAATGGACGAGAAAATGCGAGAGCAAGGCTAATAGCAGAAAGGATCTTTGACCGAGGATGGGGAGGACAAAGTTTCGAGATTTCAACGAAAATGGAGGGCAATTTCGTCCACCATGGCCGTACCACCTAGTCCCAGAATGTCTAGTAGAGAGAGAAGAGAGGAAGGAGGTTGCAATGAGAAGTTTTTTACAAAAATAAAATAAGAGTAGAAATATAAATAATAATAGAATAAAATTAAAAATAAATTTTAAAAATTTATTTAGTAAAATATAAATAAATATAGAATTATTATATATTTTTTTATAATTTAAGATAAAATAGTTTAAAATAATATTTTATAATTTAAGAAAAATTAAAATTATTTAAAAATTTTATAAATAGAGTAAAATGATCTAAAAAAAATATACTTCTATTTCTATCATCTCAATTCCTATTTTTTTTAATAAAATTAAAATAATATGAAAAAATTAAAGTAAAAATAATAAGAGAAATAGAAAATTTTATTTATACTTTTAATTTTATATTTCCATTTCTTTCTAACTAAACATATTATAAAGATCATAATAGGCTAGACCTTTAATGAAAATTATGCCAATAAATTTATAGTCCTAACTTATTTAATTATATATATAGTATAAATATATTTAAAATATATTTAAAAAAATTATTATAAATATATAGACATTGAAATATATTACAAATATATATATAAATATAAATTTTAATAAATTTAAAATTTATTTAAGGTCTATAAATTTTAAAATATAATATAATAAATAAATTTTTAAACAAATTTTAAGTTTACTTTTTTAAAAATTTAAAAATATAAAAAAATACATATAAGATGAGGCATAGACACAAATTTTATATTTTTATTATAAATTAGACCTATTTAGTCAAAAAGCTAAGGTAGCTTGACCTATTTCAATCCTTATCCGGAGCTAAACGGAATTCACAAAAAGTCCAAAAACGTAAAATCGCTTCTTTTCATGAATTGCGATGCTTCCTATCGTTTATCGGAAACACGGTGGAATTTGACGTATAATTATTAGTTATTATAGAGTCTACGGAATAAAGTGACAAACATGAGTAAATCCTTTGACAAAACAACGGAATTTTTCACGAAAAAGAAAAGCAAAAAGCTAAAACAGTTAGTCTCTTTTAATTTCTCCAGATTCATTAGTTTTTCATATATTACTAGGAGTATTACCTCAATTTTCCATGCATGCACGTAACATAAACCTCCGGTTTGGTTTAAAACAAGAAATAGGAAAGAGAGAAAAACATTTTACACCAAACAGATTATTTTAATAACAACTTATTAAAATTATATACCAAATAAAAATACAGAATCTTTAGTAATAATTAAGTTAAATCTAAGGAAAATGATTAATCATTTATAATAATAAAATAAATTTAAATTTAAATTTTATTATAAGAGATATTTATGTAGTGTCTCAATAAAGCCTCAAAATCGTATAAAAAAATAGAGTGAAGGAAATTACAAGTTGGGGCAGTCTAATAGGACTAAGAATTGGAGATAATTACGAAAATGGCATGAACCGGGGAATTAAAGGTGGTTAATGATGATGATGAGGATGGGTCTGGCGAAAGGCATGCAGTTGTAAACCAACTGAGTTGATTTGAAAAGAATTAGTTTAATATTGTTTAAATAAGATTTTAAATTTAAATTTTAATATATATAAAAAAAATTATTAAAAGTTTTATTTATTATAGTAAATATGTTATATGAATTAAATCTAGATATAATAAAGATAAAATTTTAATAAATTGGATAGATAATAAAAAAAATAAAAAAAATTCATATTTAAGAAAATGTTTATATAAAGATAGTGGTTAATGGTGGTAGGGATAGACACTTGTGAGGCATGTGGTCTACTTAAATTTAATTTGATCTGACGTATTTAGAAATATATATAAATTTAAGTTTATATGAAAGTATTTTTTTAAAAAGTTATATTTATATTTTTTTAAAAAATTATTAAGCTTTTCAAATTGATTAACTCTATTATATAAAATATATTTAATATAAAAATATAATAAATAAATGTTAAATCCATTATCTATTAAACACTATAAAAATCAGACTATTTAATTAATATATTTTATTATTAATTTTATTTTTGTATTTGAGAAGCACACCCTAACACATGCTTTGCTTGGGGAGCCGAAAAACGACATTTCTTTTTTCTTTTGTTTGTTTTTTCTTTTTGGGTGTTTAAAACGACATTCAAAATTTGAAAGACCCAAAATTTCTTCGTCTTCTTTTCCCCCTTCCGCTTCCGTTTCTTCCAAAGAAATAGGAGGAAGTAAAACACCATGTCCTACTATATACCAGTGCCCATCAAACAAGAATTAAGATGTTGCACCTCCCAAGTTGACTTTATTGCTTAGCAACTGTATTGTGATATGTACGGTCCAAATACAATTTTCAACATAACAATTTAGATTTAAAATTGCTAATTGATAATTTTTAAATAATAAAATTATTTTCAAAAGAGATTATAGAGGTTCCAATTAAGTGTGTGTTTGAATAAGATTTTAAAAATGGGTTTATAAAAAAAAAATTTGGACAACTTATAGAAAAGTACTTTTAGAAAAGAGTTAATAAAAAAATAATTTTGAATAAATGAGTGTTTGGATAGTTATTTTTAGAAGTACTTTTATTATTAGTAAATTACGAAAAAATGTATGAGTATTAAATGAGAAGAAATAAAATATAAGAGGAGAGAGGGTGTAAGAAAAAAAGAGAGATAGTATAAAAAAAGTAGGAAAAATGAGAGAGGATATAAGAAAAAATAGAAGAGAATGTATTAAAAAAATAGGGGTAATATAATAATTAGTTAGTTTATAATATTTTTTATTATTTTATAAACTATTCTGATCAACTTATTTAAAATTTTAATTTTAAATTATAATTTAGTTTAAAAATTTATTTGAATAAATATGATTTATTTTTTTAAAAATTTAAACATAAATTTTGATCAAAAGACTTTTAAAATTATAATTTTGTGAGAAACAAAACATGACCTAATTCTGTTAGTGGAGAGAGAAGGGTGCGTGCTATGTGATGTATTCTTCTTTGGCCTCTTCCTCTGAATTTCCTCTTCGATTCCTTTCCTGATGTGTTCTGCAATTTCTGTTATTTCCTTTTGCTATTTCTGCCGTCACTTATGTTTACTCCATACCCAACCAATAAATATATCCAGATTTCAGCGCATTCATACACTTGTGATTACTTATTAGATTGCTAACATAACCACAAATTAAAGATGATGCCTCTCATAGAAGAACCCTACAAAATAGAGAAGCCAGATAATCAAAATATGAGCCTCCCCATCTCGGGGATCTCTGGGGACTCAGAAGAACACTTGGTTCAGATGAGCACTAGCTTTGCCCAGACTCTGTCGCACAGCAAAATGCGCTCTCTGTGTAATTATTACCTTCTTTATCGTCTTTTCCATTTATCGCTTATTACAGTTGTATCATCTATTACGTACGTACACAACACCTGGAACTGCATTTCACTGTGTTGATGGCAGATATGTTACTTGCTTTTCAAACATACTCATATTTATGATGATGATGATGATAGGTGGGAGAGAAAATAGGTAGAAAATGAGATAAAAGAAAATGAGTAAAAAAAATACATATAATTAATTAAAAAAATAAAAAATAATTCAAATTTTTAGATAAATTCAAATTATTATTTTTATATGTAAAGAGTATCATAGGGAGGACATTGGCTCCCTCTCCCAAGTTTCAACACACGTACCATTATCTCATCTCTCTCTCTCTCTCAATCGAACACTGAAAGCTCAGCAACTACCACCGAGATGATGACAAATATGAGGCTCCTCATCTCGGAGCTCTCTGGGGACTCAGAAGAACAGTTGCTCCAAAGTCCAAATCATCACTAGCTTTGCCCATACTCTGTCGCACTACAAAATAGGCTGTCTGGGTAAATTACCTTTTTTTATCCTCTTTTCAAGATATCGCTTATTACGTTGTATCGCACAGACTATACTTTCCTGCTCCTTATTATAAGGAATCTTCTCAAAAACAATAGATTGTCCATATTATAAGTGGCCACGTCGGGTTTTAATTACATTTTCTTTTAAGATTTTCCTAATTTAAAATCTCATCAATTGCAACTTCAGTTATTTCTTGAATGTAATCCATGGAATTAAATATGGACATATTCTTTTTTTTTCAAACAAAGTTAGCTAGTAACTTAAATTAAACTACATCTCTTTGATTTTGATAATGTGATCAGATCAGAAGTATCTTATAATAACTCTGCAAAAAAAAAAAAAAAGATAACATGATCAGAAGTATCTTATAATAAGGATTATAATAAAGATCGGAGGTAGTACTACCACTACAAAATACCTCGGACTGCATTTAATTTAAACAAATCCTAATAGTTGTGTTGATGGAGCAGGCTTCCCGGGAGATCTTGAGTTTGACTATGAAGCATTGGCACCGTTGCTGCATTTTCACATAAACAAGGCTGGTGATCCATTCTTGGGAAGCCGCTACACTCTGAATTCAGCATCTTTTGAAGTTTGAGTTCTTGACTGGTTCGCTAGCTTGTGGGACATTCACAAGAATCAGTACTGGGGATACGTTACCACCGGCGGAACTGAAGGCAATCTTCATGGCATTTTACTAGGGTCAGTTAATTACGTCTGCTCTCTCATGTATCTTTATTTGTCTTCATTTGATTATATATATACATATAGGAGGGAACAATTGCCTGATGGGATTCTATATGCCTCAGAAGAATCACATTATTCAGTGCCCAAAATAGCAAGAATGTACAGAATGCAATTTGTGAAGGTTGCCACACTGAGATCCGGTGAGATGGATTGTTCTGATCTCAAGGCTTCAGTTCTTGCTTACAAGGATACGCCTGCCATCATCAACCTCAACATAGGTCTCTCTCTCACTCTCACATATATATTTTTAATGAATGATATATAAACTGATTAAAAATTTGATTAAATAGAACAGGTGGTCAAAAACATTAATATAAATTAATTTTATTTTTTACTTGGAAATTAAAATATTTTTAGCAATCTATTTCCCTTGGAACAGAATAATCTAAAAATACTTGAATAGTATAAATTTGATTTGAAAAAAGTTTTATTTATTTATACTTGAAATGAGCAGAATATAATTCCGATATGAGAGTGCACATTGGAGGCTTGAAGCAGAAATAAACTTTAGGTATATCTCATCATACCATAAATTTGCATGATAATATCCATATTATCAGTAACAAATATGTAACAACAAAATATACTACTGTGATGAGGGTGCGATACTAGATATTGGTGCGTTCTTTGTTGGAATGTCCAATGTAGTAGTGGTAGTGTCTCTTGATTGTTGTGTGTTTTCAGTTTCATGGCTTTGCTCTTGTTCAGTTTCTCTGTTCTTCCCCCACAACACACTGTAAAGTCCAGTCACCACCAAAATCATCCCCCCAACACTGCAACAAAACTTATTCGTCTCATCATTAACACTTGAAGAAACAGATGATGAAACATATCTTTTTAGAATAATTTTTTAGTATGCATGTACCTTCCCCAATGAAGGGTCTCTCGCCAGACAATTGACGAGAAAATGGCAGTGATTATAAGAGCAAGAGGAGTGAACAATGCTGAGAACACTGCGCCTTTCTCCTCTATCACGCTCAGTTGCAGCCAATATGTAATCCCTGTTACGATCACACCCTGCAAACCACAATGCATTAATTAATTAAGACTAATTTAATGCTCAACATTCATGAATTATTAATTAATCATTAACATACACAGTAAACTACAGCAAGAAGGTTAACGTCCCATCCAAGCTTCCATGCTGAAGGGTCCCTTTCCATTATCACAGCCAAAACAGATGTTTGTATACAGCAAAATAAGCACTGTAGAGCTGTGAAGCGAAGTTTTGCTGGGTATTTCTTCACAACAAATCCCTGCAGCCAGAAACAAGTCAATTTTTGTTATGTTCCTTTTTATACCCAAATGACTAAACCATGTAATTAATTAGCAATTATTTACATGAGAGTAATAATAATGTACGTACTTGCAAAATAAGCCACAAAGCCATAGAGACGTTTGATGAGAGCATCATAATAACTCCTTTGATTTGATCTCCTTTTGAGTGAGAATCATTCTGCTCATTTGATGGATGCCCCTTGATGGAGCTTATTATTGGAGGTCCTTTAACTAAACCAAATATTATTGCCCCACAAAGGCTCAAAATTGTCCCCACAATCTTCGCTTTCCCATATATCTCCTTCATCGAAACTCTTTCCACTCTACATTTTATAGCACCACAAGCGTTTTTAGTTAGTGCCTGTTTGGATTAGTTGTGGAGAATTGATTTTATGCTGTATGAGCTGAGATAAATGTATGAGAGTCTTGTCTTGTAAAACACAAGCACACATACACTTCACATTCGTACCTGAATAGAACAGCCACGATGAAAGTAACGGCCGGGATGATATTTGCGAAGGCTGAAGCTAATGTGGCGGACACATAGTTCAGTGAAGCAGAGAATAAGTTTGTAGCTACTGTTAACCTGAATGTTTAAAAGAGAATATGTAACAATTTTGTCCTCCACTTGCTAGCTAGGAATGAAAAGGGACTAATTTTCAAGGATTAAGACTCTGGTTAGATTGATACGATAAAAAAGAGATAATACTTTCATACCCAACAAAGGAAACAAGAAATATTTTGCACAGTAAGTTGAATGACAAGGGAGCATCATCATGTTTACTGCAGATATAAAACACAAAAATAAGCTTAGACATAGGTAAAAGGTTTTGTTTAATGAAAATTCAAAGAGGAAGAGTGAAGAAAGAACCGATCGAAGAATGCGAAGGGACACAAGGAAACGAAGGCAAAAGCCTGGCGATAAACAACAAACACAAGAGGGTTCATTCCCTTGGAAATTGCAGCTTTGGACAACAAAGCCAAGCCAGAGCTAATAATCTGAATGAAGATCATTGCATTATAGGCCTTGTTTCTTGCCACGAACCTAAGTGAACTCCTCATCATTTTTCTTTTTCCTTTTTTGCTTCTCTACCTTTACTCACGTTTCATGAGAGATCTAGACAACAAATTAAAACTTGGTTGCCTGGTATTGTCTAGAACAGATCTAGCGAAGTAATGTAAGAGAACAAATACCGTATGTGATTTTATGGTGAAACCACACGACTTTTTATTAGGTGATTTTCAATGTGAAACCAAAACACGAGTGGGGCAAAAAAAGGATTGAGCTATTTATGTTAACACAATAAGTGGGTTCATGTGCTACTTTAATTTTGAAGACACCAAATATCAATTAAGAAAGATCACTTATTGCTACCTATCATGAAAATGGTTTTTAGATATTAATCAATATTAATATCTTCAATAAATGAATGAATATCAATATATAGGGTAATAATTCATCTAACGTAAAAAAGGCGAATGCACCTTCTTTATGCCATGAACAAAGGATATCTCGAGCGCCAATTCATTATGTACAATGAAAAAAGGATATAAAAAAAATCCCCGCGTATCCATATAATTTTGTGAAATATGATTAAATATGATATTTTACAAGCTTAAAAATGTTTTCAAGTTATAAGAGTGTTATATTGTTATTGCTAATGAAAAAACAAATTCTGGAAGATTTATTTATATTCTAATAAATTATTGTAATGATGAGGACTCTTTAACAGTATTATTACGTGTATCTTGAAAAAAAAAAAAACGGGACTTGATGATATTTTGAAACAACTTTTGGGGTAATAATTTTTTTGTCATCTATGACATCATTGCCTACAAAAATGACACGATAATTGATTAATTTATAAAAGTTGACAAAGCCTATGAGGCTATGGCTTTGAACTATATATGATCCATAATTAAATCATATAGAAGGCCTTCTAAATACCTAAATTATTAAGATTTTTTTTATACAATAAATTTTAGATGAATTTCGCATCAGTCCCCTATTAAAGTTAGAGTATAGCCTTAAGATTTAGATAACATTTATAGGATATTTACGAAATCACCTATCAAATAAGCCCTCATGATGATAATAGCAATCGAACTCACGTCTTTATAGAATACTAACATATTTTTTACTATTTGTGTCAAGTCTCATTAAAAAATTATTAAGATTTTAAGTAGCTCTGAAAAAACTTATTGGTATGGGCAAAGAAAGCATATGTGAAGGTGATAATGTGATGTTGAATGTGGAAACCCATATTATAGACTTCATTTAATATAAGAGAAAACATATGTTTAATTGCTGCAAATGGAGATTATCCTAATTAAAAAAATTATTTAACACAGTTACAAATTATTTAGATTCTATTTCTCTTAGAATATTTACAAAAATAGAATAATTTAAATTTGATTTGAAATAATTATCGTTTATTCATCTTGGAAATTAGCAGTAATTCAAAGAGACTTGAAGCATAAATAATTTTTTTTTTGTAAAGCTGCTTACAATAAATTTAAAAGTTAACACCCGTCTTATTAGTAACAACACAACACAAAACTATCTTTACATACATGCATACATTTTGATTAACAATAAAATAACTAGATTTATACGTTAATCAGATTTAGCATTAATATATATATATATATATATATATATATATTCATTCTTAGCACAAGAGACCTCATCAATCCACGAACAGAAAGACAAATTTCTCTTGATTCATTTTGTGATATCAGACATGCGAAGAGCACTGATCTTTTGGTGGTTGTGTGTTATCATGGCTTTGGACTTTTTCAGTTTCTCTGTTCTTTCCCAACAGCACACCGTAGAGTCCAATCACCAGCAAAATAGTTCCACCCACACTGCCATATAAATTACAAATCAACAACAAATTAAAGCATGTATATATATTACTTTTAAAATTTCATCTACTCAATCTTAATATATCATAATCTAATGAAGAATTTGGTAATAAACCCAAAAAAAGAGAAAATTGCCCATAAATGCCTGTTTGGAGAATTTCATATACATAAAGTCCCTATACTTGAATTGAAGTACCATTGGGCATGTAATTAATTCTCCAAACAGTTTTTTATGGGCAATTTTCCAAAAAGAAAACATCAACTTGTTATAATGTTAAGGATTATATATAAGGACCTTCCCCAATGAAGTGATTCTCTCCAAAAGAGTGCAGAGAAGATGGCGGTGATTATGAGAGAGAGAGGAGTGAACATTGCTGTGAAGACTGCGCCTTTCTCCTCTATAGTGCACACTTGCAGCCAATACGTAATTCCTGCCACAATCACACCCTGAAATAATGACCATGGATTAACTAATTTGCAAGTATGTGATAATAAAGGTAATTAAATTTTAGTGCGACAAATCAGGAAGCTGTATTTTTCCTTTAGAGGGATGACTTGAGAAACAGTGGGCTATGAAAATGACATTCTCCAATCTCCTTGGAGAGAAATGCATCCACTTCGACTCCGAAAGAATTTCACGTTTTTCAAAGACACCATTTTGGTATGTAACCAAGTAGGTCCACAAAGGTCTAGGCAACACATCTCTGTAAACTAAAACGTTGGGGGAATGATTGTAACATCTTAAGAAAGGAATTAATTACTTTAAAATTCAATAACAATTGAAAAAATGACAATAAATTTATACTGTTCACTTATTATTATAATTTTTTATTGATTAAGTCTCTTCCATAGAATTTTATTATCATTCCCCAAAAGTTTTAGCACAGTACATGGTGAGCCTGCAAATTATTCATTGTTCAAGCCTAAATTATATATATATATAGAGAGAGAGAGAGAGGTATGGGGGTTAGAGACTATAATGAAATTCTATTATATATATAATGACCTTCACTTAACAATTTCAACATATCTATTCAACCATTAACACGAAATGTAAAGATAAGTTAAAGATGGTATAAAAAAATACACAATAAGCCACAGAAAGAAGATGAATGTCCCATCCAAGCTTCCACGCTGAAGGATTCCTTTCCACCGTGACAGCCAAAACAACTGTCTGTATGCAGCTAAAGAAGCACTGTAGTGCAGTGAGGCGAAATTTTGCAGGGTATTCCTTTACTATATATCCCTGAAGCAAGTAAATTTGCACAAAAGTTCACTTAGAAGGAATATAATATATATTCATCATATGCTCTTGAGATATTGGTCTAATACACACACACGCACATATATATATATATATATATATATATATTAACGTTGAGACTAACATACCTGCAAAATAAGCCACAAAGACCAAGAAGTGTTTGCTGAGAGCATCATAATAACTCCTTTAATTTGATCTGCTTTAGAGTGAAGTGCTGTTAGTGAATGAGAAATATTCCGCTGATTTGATGGATGCCAATTCATGAAACCTATTGAAGGTCCTTTGACCAGAGCAAATGTTATTGCCCCACAAAGGCTCAAAATAGTACCCAAAATCTTGGCAATCCCTTGCATATGCTTCACGGAAATGCTTTCCACCCTAACATTTAAAGCCAGAAGACACTTTTTTACGTAGACAACAAAAGTAAAAATACACACACTACACACTCATATTACTGTTTGATACCTGATTATAACAGCCATGATGAAAGTAATGGCAGGGATAGTGTTTGTGGAGGCTGCAGCAAATGTTGCAGAAGTATAGTGGATTGCAACATAGTAAAGATTTGAACTTAGTGTTAACCTGAATAAGCGTGCACAGACAAAATTCTTTAATCTATATATTTCTGATAAAAGCATATACAGTAATTAAAAAGTACATGCATACCCAACTAGGGAAACAAGAAAGATTTTGCTGAGCAAGGTGTATGACAAGGGAGCATCTTGTTGTTTACTGCAGATTTTAAGAGACAAACAAGCTTGTTAGTTTAGGTTAGGTAAAATGATATGTCAATGGAGATGCAAAAAAATATGAAAAAGGTGCAGTGAAGAACCGGTCGAAGAATGCGAATGGAGACAAGGCAAGTGAGGCGAAAGCTTGCCGGTAAACAACAAAAACGTAAGGGTTCATTCCCTGGGCAATTGCAGCTTTGGACAACAAAGCCATGCCTGCATACACGAACTGAGTGAAGATCATTGCAACATAAGCCTTTTTCTTGGCCGCATAACAAAGTGAACTCTTCATTTCTTTACGTTTTTACCTTTCTTCCTTTGCTACCTCTCTACGAGCTCTAAGACAAGAAAAACGTGGGTTTATATAGACATTTTGATGTTGACACTCATCATTATATTATTGGCTCTAATGCTTACGCTTTTCCTAGCTTAATTTTGTGCGGATTCTTTTTATGAATCGAACAGCAAAAGTCGCGGAAAATGTATAGGTCCACACAATTCAAAAAGGATATATGATGATGAGGCACTAGTGTCATCTCAGTAGAAGGAAATAGCAGGATCAATTTGGTGCATGCTTTATATTTGTAACTTAGTATGGAACAGACACAGCAAATTAGGACAAGTGCAAGAGGACAAAATTTGATGTTCAATTATTCATGTTACCACAACTAATTAAAAGGGGTTTATAACCAATTTTTGTAGGCACCAAAAACCAATTAAAAAAGATTATCCCTGATTAGCTGTTGGACCAGAGAATTGTATGTGATGAAGTATCTATCTAATCTAGCGATTCGATAATTTTTGGTTTTTGAAACACGATATCTTGTAAAGATTTTATATTATTCATTATGTTATACGTGTTACTATAATCTTGGACATATATATATAAATGAATATAACATAAAGCGAATTCCAATCAAGTGTCTCTAGGTAGGGGTATTGAATTTCAGAATAATGATGCCTCTTGAGATTAAGTTACTTCTTTGGTGGATATGGATAAATGATAATGTTTCTAGAATTATGTACTATTTATGGATGAAAAGAATGAGCATTGGTTGATAAAACAAAAAGTCATTAATTTATCATATAGTGGAGAAAATCTTTTTTCATGGAAATTATCTTGTAGCTAGGGAGCATGCATAAATATGAAATAATTGCAGTGAATTGTGAAAGTTACTTTGCGCAATGCTGTATATATTGTGCATGCGCATCCTAAAAGGAGCGCAGTTAAATGCCAAGGACGATATGAATGATAAATCCCAACAATTTTGGCACCATATATAGCTACACCACTATAGGATTGTTGAGTCGACATGCACTAAGCAAAGAGATAAAGTTATACAGTGAATGATATCTCTGGATTTGATGCTTTGTACGTTAATACACATAGGTTATAGGACTGAGCTGAGAAATCTCATTTATATTTCATGGTACTGACAAAGAAAAGAGAGGTGGGATGACGTCACGAATTTTGAGTGTTCAGCTTTTTTTATTTTCCACATGTGTGTTGACTGCATACGAAGTATTATAGTACTTGTGAGAACCGTACTGTGCAAAAGTTCAACTAGAAGGAAAGCATGAGCACTACTCAAAGCAATTGAAACCCAATATTCTTGACATAATAATTATTACAAATGAGTTCACGCACTTGTTAAACATGTTGTACCCTAATTTCCAATTATGGACTTTTATAATGTGCTAAATACATTTCAAATAGTTGTATCATTGACTTCTATAATCATTTTTAACCATAAACAGAATAGCTTTGCGGGTAATATATAGTTCGATCCATTCTCTAAAGTCTAAACTTAATATGGTTTAACAGTGTTTAGTTGCAGCAAAGCTGTCAAATAAAATCAGTAACTGCATTTTTTTTTTCCAGTTAAGAATAAGCATTCGTTGTTTACACTAGTGGAATTTGTGCTGTACTGATGTATCATGCACGTTACTACCTAGTTCATGGGTCCACATACCACTTGATAAAACACATGAAAATATCAACGGTTCATTAAATCATAAGGAGGACTAATTAATGTTTTGGACGATTTGATTCGAAAAAACAAGGGTTTTTTTTTTTTGCTAAACGAAGTTTTGGTGATTTATGCTTCAAAATTGATTAGAGTTAAGGCAGAAGTCAGACCTCGCCTACTTGTTGGTGAAGGGAGTTTGCAAAAATTACATTTTAGAAAAATAATTTTTGAATTGTTGACCCTATCGATGGTAATATTGTCATTTCCCTTCAAAGATAAGGATATTGCCTCTGTATAAAAAAAAATAAAGATATTGCCTCCCACCATATTTAAGACGGATCAAATGGCGCAAAAACACTTTAAATTGGGCTGGATTCGTTAATGCAATCAAAGAAGCTCAGTTCAAATCATTGGGTCGGAATTTGATTGGGTTGGGCCACGAATTGACCCAATTCATTCCAATTAGCCTCATGAAAATCGCCGAGTCCAAATTCTGAATGGATGGGTCTTAGACCAGGCTAAGCCCAACCAAAGGAAAGAATTTTCTTCCCAATCAAGCTATTAAATACATAACTATATAACCCATCATCCATAGATTCAACTAGTAAAGAGATAAAATATAAGATCATTTACAGCATGTTCGATTATTGTAAGTATCACTTTATTGTGGTTCTAATCATAACATTTTAAAATATATCATATCTCCTAAATACCTAGGTTACTCATCACCACAAAAAATAACATGGAAACTCATTATCAAGTTCTAAGGAAGATGACTACTAAAAATATAATTATAATTTTTTTTACAAGTGAGCAGTATATAATAACAAGTTCTGATGCAATAAATGATAATAGCTCATAATACTAATTTGTGATAGGACTTTTTGATAAATATAGTAATTTGCTAAAACAATATTATTTGTGTGTGTGTGGGGGGGGGGGGAATATTGTGTAAGAACGTTAAAAATGAATATAATGTATTTGACTGTGGAATATAATCCAAGTAGGTAGACACACAAATGCAATATCCTATTTTTAAGAGGGGGGAAAAGGCACCGACACTGCCAGTCATAAAAATAAAGGGGTAGCATGGTGACTTCAAAGATTTAGGGTCGATATGCTGTAATATCATTCTAAATACTTTAGAAGAATAAACGAGATATGTAACCGACATGATAATACAAGCTCACTTAATCTTCAATACGAGTTTATTTTATATGTCATCGTTGAGCTGGTGATTTAATCTGCCAACCGAATTTGAAGTATATATATCCCTCCAACCATTTCATCTGATATCTATTTCATAAAATAAAATCGATACATTATCCCTTCATTAAGTGGGTATAATTGATTAATTATGATGTGGGGGTGTTGTGGCATATGATTAATGAATGATATACAATAGCAAAATATTGATTGATTTATTTTAGTAATAGGGAGTGCTTGGTGGAGTCAAAATTAATGAAGAATAACAAAAATAGGGAACTAGTCCATATGCTTAAATTCCTTTTGAATTGATAGAAAATATAATATTAAAAACGTGATATTCATGAAAGAATAATAATATTTCCACCCATTAAATTTACATAAAACTCAATCACATTAATAACCTTCTATTAATTCAAATGCAAGGAAATTCAGCAGAGAGTGGTGGGAAAAAAGAATTATGTGTGTGTGTCGTATACTAACAAATATAATCCTTCATTTTGGCACATGACATGATGGGAGACAGACCCTAAATTTAACTATTATCCAGTAAACTACTCAGATTCCTTGATGAGAAGGAAGATAAATATTAGGGTTAAAGCAGAATAAACCTGAATCGTGCATATATGGATCCAGATCAATAATTAATAAAAGGTGAATTAATTAGGGAAATTACAGCGAAGGAAAGCATATGGCTGGCAATGTTGGGGGAAGAGAGGGTGAAACCACATGGAGGACATATGATGATTAGGGAATGGTTGCATGATTCACATGGTGTCCATGTTACAAAGCTTCCTTTTTGTCCCTTTGCATTGCATCTGAAAACTCTTACTGCCACCCAGGCACCTATCTGGCATTGTAAATACATATATAGCCACTCCCCAATTACTTTTCTAACTGTCTCAATAGGAATATCATTCTTTCTATACTCACAAATGCTGACACACACTTAGCCTTCACATTATTGAGATTCATTGCTCACCTGTTACAACCCTAATGGGACCCCTCCTTCCACAGTATTGTTATGTCTATATCTCTCATATTCGTCCAACATATATATATATACACACACACACACACACCATTATTCATCTCTTGTTTTTTTACAGTCAAGTTGGAATCATATTTGATTATTGCATACAATAATTAAGTTAATCACATCAATTTCTGTCACAAAACAAATAAATAGGGGAAATTATTATAAAGTTTCCCGTACTGCAATTTGTCATGTTGTTCACTTGTTGTAAAAAAATTTAGTTATTACATTCATTCTTTATAAAGTGGGCCTTGGTATAACGGTAAAATTGTTATTATGTGACCTAGAAATTATGAGTTCAAATTCTAAAAATAGACTTTTCTCTTACTGGGTAAGGCAACAAACATTTACCCTTCCTCAAACTCTATCTAATGAGAGTATTTTGCACTGTGCCACCCTTTTTTCTTTACTTTTCTTCCTTAGGACCTCAATGTTTGTCAACAAAACCCTATGCCTCTATACCAGAACAAAACAATGATATGTTCTGATATATGTCCATTATATTGGTACTCCGCTCTTGCATCATAACTTGTCTCCAGTTAGTAGTTTAAACAAGGGCCTTTAAATGAATATACTATTCTTGATCGAACATCAACTCAACTTTTATTTTTCTCTAACGGCAAGATTTATATGGAAACACAGAGATTGAATCGAAAAGGTTTTGTATTGTGAGAGGACCCTAAGTTGACCTATGATGGTGATTTAGTGAAGCATCATCACATGCTAATATGTGTATGTAACCTTTAAGCTCATCATGGCCCAAAAAAAAAAAAGATAAAAACATCCAAAATTTAATTGAAAAGACCATTACCAACAACAACAAAGAAAAGAGAACTAGCATGTGTTATAAATCAATTTCCCAAAAAGAAGTAAATTCCATTCTTATGATTAGGTTATTGTTTTTGGCTGGAACAAAACTTTAGAAGATTCCTGACCATCAGCTTTGATCTGGACTTTATTAATTTCCTTTCTGTGCATATGCATGCACATTCTCTAATCATAGCAAATGCCAGTATATAAATATCTCTCAGATTCAAATACGATTCATGAAAAAGAAAATAAAAAGCTTTCTAAACTCAAAAGCAAATCGATATCATTTTCATCTTGTTAGAGAGAGAGAGAGAGAGGGCATCGATTCCATTTGGCGTTAAAACTCTGAGGTTAAGGCCAACAAAAGCACATGAAATGGTCGATAATGTGAAACAAACAGCAAAATGATGTCCGTAAGACAAGCAAGATATCCTATTACACAAATATTATGTGATCCCCCCCCCTCTCTCTATATATATAGGCATATTTTTATGGTTATATATATATAGAGCAATAATTTTAACACCATGTCACCTTTTGATAGATGTTTACCTACCTTACTTCTCCCGTTACACCTCTTTCCCTTGTATATTAATTTGAATTACTAATTTATCCTTTCTTAACTTATCTCTTTAATTAAGATATTTTTTTTTCCAATTTGATTATATATATATATATATTCAACTATATAGTGTGTGTGTGTGTGGTGGGATCATTTGCTTTAAAAAGGGCCATTTTCAAACTAAAGAAACCAGAGCTAACACATCCTAATGCCGATAAATATGCACTTATCTCATGAATAATTATTCGGGTCCCACCCTCTCGCCCACTCGCTTGCATTATATCTTGCTTGTTCCATTTGTCATGCCCTTCAATAATTGAGTTCTTCTGAGGATAAATCCTTTTTTTTTCTTTTCGGATTAAAACATATTATCTTTCTTGACTTCTTCATCAGGTTCATACTTTCCAATTAAATTACTTATTATTATTTATAATGGCTTCACAATAATGTTCTTTTTTTAAGTTTAAATAACGAATTGATTAGTGTTGTTCAATAATGTTGATGAGTTCACATTATATTCTAGCTAAGCTTTTCTATCCTCAAAAATATATGACTATATATATATAACGGTGCGTATAAATAAATATCATATTTTTTTTGGTAAATAAAGCCATAAAAAATAATTGGGGTCATAAAGTCCAGCACGTTGAAGCACGTTGTGGGGTCATTAGTATAGTTAATGGAAGTATATATTGAATTAGCGAAAATATTAAAATGTGCCCACTTTTATCCCTTTCTCTTCCACACGTATTACAATTAAATTCGCAAGAGAGAGAAAAAGGGGAAAATATTTAATTAACACAATAACTCAAACAAGTAAATCATTGGCAAAAGGCACCTCAAAATACACAAGGGGTACAGATTGCAAATGGCCCCTAAGAAAACTTCAGATAATTGGCAAATCATAATGGAGAGCCTCACAAACATTTTTATCCATAAAAAAAAAATCATTCTATTTATTATGTTAGGTTGAGCCTAACTGAATTTGTCACCAAGTTATTTTCCATTCATAAATGGTATTTACCTTTATAAAGTGACCTTCATCCAACTAAATACTCCTCCATATCCCTTTATATGATTCTTCTTCGTCATCATCATTATCTCAATACATTAATTTAATATTATTCTTTAATTAATTAATTCAAAAAATGTTCCTTAACCAACTACAAAACTCAACCAGCTTATCAAGCCATTGAAGCCAACCCACGTGGCTAGCATCCAAAGTTTGCTCGAATCATTAAAAAATTATTAGATGTAATATCTGAGTTCATATATATCTCGTCTTGATTAATTTCCTTTTTCATTTTAGGGTGAATGATGCTCCGTTTTAATGATTCGTCTCAGGGATAATTTGGTAATTTGAGACTCCCCCAACATTCAGCAATTACCAAAGCTGACCAACAGAGGGATGGGCCACAACTTGTTATCAACATCGTCGCTATCTAGCAGGCTGTTCCCACTACAACGGTTAAATTTTCCAAAATATTTTTTATTTATTTTTATAAAAAAAATCATCTTTCTAACTGTATTTTTTTTTTTGGGTTCCCTTTTTTCTGCACTCACGTATGACACACATAAGAATAACAAAGCAACCACGCCTTTGTCATTCTTTTGCAATATTCAACAGAGACGAAAAGGGATAAAAAAAATAAGAGAAACGAAAAGGGATAAAAAAAATAAGAGAAGATTCCGCGGCCTAATAAATTAAATTAAGGCAACATATAATACACAGAGAAAGAAAAGGTTGCTTGAGCTAAATTTAAGCATAATTTTCCAAATTTTATATGATGAAATTGACAGAGAGATGCCACCTAAAAATAAACAAATATATTAATTCACCTCCTCTCTCTCTCTCTCTCTCTCTCTGCACGCACCATCCATACGCATAAATAAAATCCCTGTGAGGAGTATTCACCTTGTTTTCTGATTATTCTTTTCTCATCAGCTGTAATTGCTTACACACAACTTGTCTCTCTCTCTCTCTCTCTCCCTCCCCCCTCCCCCCCCCCCCCCACATCTCTATATGCAGCTGGGAGATCCGAGTGTGTTAGAGACCCCCTCCGGCGAGCCCACCATGACCGCGACTGCGCCCCCAGAAGCCGCGGCTTCCGTCGACGGTGCTGCAGAAATCGAGATGATGGATAGTGTTGTTGGCTTGGATGCAACGAATTCAGGTGATGATATCGATCAGAAGAGAAGCGGTGGTGGCGGCGGAGGCGGAGGAGGAGGAGGGAACCGGTGGCCTCGCCAGGAAACTTTTGCTCTCTTGAAGATAAGGTCAGATATGGACGCTGCGTTTCGGGATTCCAGTCTTAAAGGTCCACTTTGGGAACAAGTTTCAAGGTATATATAAATAATTGGGTTGAATCATCAATCATTATTCTATGCTTGATTTCTTTCTACCAGCTACAAGCAAGCAGTAAGCTGATAATGAAACTGCTCATCATCCTTCTTCAAGTTCTTGCATGATCTATTTCATGATTAGGATTCCCAAATCTATAATTGTTTCTTAAACTCATTTCCATTAATC
Source organism: Leucaena leucocephala (assembly GCA_037074615.1). NCBI lineage: Eukaryota > Viridiplantae > Streptophyta > Magnoliopsida > Fabales > Fabaceae > Leucaena > Leucaena leucocephala. Next base: position 17,422,224 of record CM073562.1, read on the forward strand.
CCACACCCTTTTTCTGGGTGATTATATATGCATGGAAGATGATGATGAAACTTGATTTCTCTCAGTACTGGATCGATCTAGTTTCTCAACCATTCAGTATTATTGCTTCATCTTAATTCTATTGAGCTAAGAAAAATTGATTACAGGATATATTATAAATCCCATATGAATTAGTGAATCGTTATTCTGGTATAGTGTATGAGAATTTTGTCAGAGCTTACTTGCTCAAGTTTAATTTTTCTGTACTATATGTACTTTCTTCTTGGATTCTAACCTCCTCTTCATTAATGATTACTCTTTTAGGTATGAACCACCCCTATATATTGTTTTATTTAATATCAACATCCTGAGAGAAACCAGTAAATGCTGGCTTCACATTTAGTTTTTCCTTCTTTCAACGAAAGCAGTAATTTTTTCTAATAATGGAAGCGCTTTTCTTTTCTCCTTTTTTTTTTTGTACATGAATTTGTACGTGTGTGCATATGTATAGGAAAATGGCAGAACTTGGATATAATAGAAGCTCAAAGAAGTGCAAGGAGAAGTTCGAGAACGTGTACAAGTACCACAAGAGAACTAAAGAAAGCAGAAGTGGTAAACCAGAAGGCAAAACTTACAAATTCTTCGACCAATTACAAGCCCTTGAAAATAAATTAAATCTCTCTCCATTAAAACCACCACATCCTCCGCCACAGCCACAGCCACAGCCACAACCTTCTTTCCAAACATGGCCTTGCAATATTAATAATGATCCTATCACCACTACTATCTCTTACGTCACTACCATTCCATCCACTGTAAACCCTACTCTCATTTCTCCTCCTCCGCCGCCACCGGCGAATGTTGTTGCTGCCACCATCACCAACCCTAGGAATTTGTCAAACAAGAGCCTTTTCTCGTCTATCACGACCACCTCGACCTCGTCGTCAACTGCTTCCGATGAGGACATGGAAGAGAAGTACAGGAAGAAGAGAAAGATGAAGGACTACTTCCGGAGGCTGACGAGGCAAGTGCTGGCGAAGCAGGAGGAGATGCAGAAGAGGTTTCTAGAAGCCGTAGAGAAAAGAGAGCGTGAAAGAGAAGCACAGTTAGAAGCTTGGAGAACTCAAGAAATGGCCAGGATCAATAGAGAGCATGACATTCTAGTCCAAGAAAGATCCACCGCGGCAGCCAAGGACGCCGCCGTCATCGCTTTCCTCCAGAAGTTATCCGGCGGCCAGCAAAATCCGGCACCGCCAACGCCACCTCCTCCGGCTCAACCACAACCCGTAATGCAAGTAGTAGAACCTCGTGAACAACTGCAATTGCTGCCTATTGACAAGAAGTTTGAAATGCAGAAAGTGATGAACATAAACAACGGCCATAACAATCCAGTGAGTGTCTCTAATTCTTCTTCTTCTTCTTCAAGGTGGCCAAAGGCAGAAGTTCATGCACTGATAAGGCTAAGGACGAGCATGGACCCAAAGTATCAAGAGAACGGACCGAAAGGGCCGCTATGGGAGGACATATCGGCCGGAATGCAGAGGCTAGGGTACAATCGGAGCTCCAAGAGGTGTAAAGAGAAATGGGAGAACATCAACAAGTACTTCAAGAAGGTGAAGGAGAGCAACAAGCAAAGGCGTGAGGATAGCAAGACTTGTCCTTACTTTCATGAGCTCGAAGCTCTTTACAAAGAGAAGAGCAAAACCGACTTCGGGGCCGGCGGAAATCCGAATCACGAAATGATGATGGAGCCATTGATGGTGCAGCCGGAGCAGCAATGGAGGCCGCCTCCACCACATGCGGAGGGGGAGGGGGAGGGTGGTGCTGCGAGGGAGAATGCAAATGATATCTTTCAGTTCGAAGCGAAAGAACGAGGGGGAGAAGAGGAGGAGGAGATGGAAGAAGTAGAAGACGATGATGTTATGGAAGATGAAGAGAGTATGGAAGATGATCATGAAGAAGAAGGACGTTATGAAGTTGCAGCGACGAATAACAAACTTCCTTCAGTGGATACTGTTGAATGAGCCGACAAGATAAGGCAAGTTTCTGATTGGAGGAGGATGAGCCTTCATTTTATTTATTTTTGTTATAAACTAACAATTTTATTAGTCTTTGAATTGTGAGATTTATTTAAGTTTCCATCCTTGAAAATGAATGAAAGCACGATCGAGTCTATTTTTAAAGGTAAAAAAACATATCGTTGTAGGTTGGCACTGTGCAAAATAGAAATCTCTTTTTCAAGATTAAAACTAAACGCAACAATCAGTCAAGAATTGTAGTTTGAATGAGACGCCGGAGTCCGGATAAGTTGAGTTCTTTATGTACAGGATTATTTTTTGAAAAAATAATTCACCAAAATAAAATACTAATATTTATTACAAATCTCAAAACAATATAATAAATGAAAGTTCGATCCCCTCCGTGGTACTTCCCCTCTCTGTTTCTGGCGATTGTGAAGCGTCACCCTCAAGCATGGTCACAACACGCGCGCGCTCGTTGAAATATTCACCAATATAGAACATAAAAGTTTTAATTTAATTTTTATATTTTATTTATTATAAATGCTTTTATATATACCTGCATCTAGTAAAAAGCGAAACCAAAAGGGGGGAAAATACAGGCAGAAAATGGTTCAAATCCTTTAATTCTTACGACGAAAGAATCAAATTGGGAAAAAGTGGCCAATTGAAAATCTAATTGTTCTTCTCACTAATTAAATTTTTAATATGAGACTTTTATCTAATTCTCCTTAATAATATTTTTCCTGGGAGTTACAATTTAATCCTGAATAAAGAATTTAATTATGTTTTAATTTTTAATATTTACATCTCAAATTTTATAATTTAGGAATGGTTGGGACTTGTGAGAACTTAATTGGCTGATTTTATGTGGCTCAGAGAAATAATAAATTTTGGTTTTTTTATTTGTACTCAATATCACCTCTATTTCAAATATGAGGCATTTATTTAACGCACATTTATAAAGGAAAACGGTCCAATGATTAAGATATTGATTTGATTATTTTAAATGCATGAGGAATTGGTCATGTTAATCAATAAAAAGGAGTGAGTAATTTATTCCAATAAGAAATATGAGAAATAGGGGGGGGGGGGAGGGAGAGAGAAATAAAAATGGGGGGAAGGTGGGGGCATATTGCGGCGGGGAAGGAGGGGAATAATAAGAGATAAGGAGAAAGGGAAGTGGTCACATGGGCCAGCAAAGCAGAGATAAAGTGGAAGTACTTGTTGTCTTCTACACCAAGATAGGGTCCCATGTTCTTCTTCTCCTTCTTTTCATTATTTTCCCCAAAATATTTATCGATTTAGTATGCTGCTACTACTGATATAACATTACCTCAATTTCTGCGTTGTGTGTTGACTTTTTCATAAACATCAATTTTATATACATATCACGCCCTCTCCAAATATCATCATCAACATGTTCATTATTAATTACCTCACAAGGAATATATGAAATAATATATATATCATGGAACAAAATAGAACATTGTTTGAGAGGAAATTACAGTAAAGAACCACAGAGAAAATTATAATTGTAGGCACTGTGTTGGGTGTGGCATTGATGTATCTTATCAAATGGTATATATAGGTCTCATGCATGGTTATGCAAGTGCTTCAATGATCAATATGTATGTATAGGTCACCTACAACTCCAATCAAACCATGTGCATACATACAAATCCCATCAATCTATTGATTTCAACTGAAGTTATATGACAGGATTGAACCTATAACCTCATATTTATAGATAAACTTTCATCTCACTAAGTTACAGAACTATTAGTATAAAAACTCACTTTAATTAAAAGAAAAGTGTACTAAGTGAGACTTTTGGATGTAAATCCTCACTTAAATAAATAAATATGGGTTAACTCCTTGATCCATGGAAAAATGGGTCAACTGAGTATCAAGTCATTTGATGGCCCAATACATGAGCAACCTTCTTTAATAGAAGTATAGGTTGTGTTTGGTTAGATTTTTTTTTAAATTCTCCTTCTTCTTTTATTTTTGTTCACTTATTTTTTTTATGCTTGTTTAATTAATTAAAAAAATCTTATTTAGCTTGGCATAAAAGGAGTTGAGTAGCAGGGAAACTGTTATATGAATCCTCCACATTGATCAACCTAGATGTTGCCACTAAATCCAATTAAATTAATCATTGCACAGAGTTCGATTAAGTCACTAATCTATTGCTTTACCATCAAATCTCATCATTATAAAATCTTACAAACAAAAAAAACTTAGCACACGCGCCATTATCAACTAAGCCGACGTATTTTTATCAACCTAATCCTTATTTATTCCATCTAATAATATAACCCATTTAGAAGATCGCCAAGACTTGACCAATTTTGTTGCCCCATCCCTTCAAAATCATCACATTCCTTCGTTGATTAAAGCTTTGAAATCACACGCCATTAGTAGACAAAACCATGATCTTCTTGTGACCTTTTTAAGAGATTACTTAGTGATTAATTAAACATAATTGCTAAAGCCAATGACAAGGACGTCACTGCCTTTTCCTTCAGTGTTTGATGTGAATATCATATTCATTCTGCCCAACAGAAGCTAAACAGTAGCCTTCAGAATATGCATATGGTCCCTAGCTCTTCATCATAGCTCCTTTGGACCACTTCTATGATCTATCTTAAACAAAGATTTATATATATATAATTTGTTGTCAGACACTTTTATAAAACATAACACATTTAATTGTATTAACAATCTGACGTGAACGCGATGTTAGTGATAAGTTAAATTGCAGGTAAGATGTTCTTATAAATTTTAAGTATATATTAATTATTATATTTATAACTCACAACATGACTATATTATCATTAGCAAAAAGGGTCATTGAGACAGATTTAAAAATTTTGGAAATTTTTCGCGTGGCTCAAAATTGTGCAATGCAACTTTATGTCCTCACTAGATATTTAATATAGAATAAACTATACGTGAAAGAGATGTTTATGCATTATTTAAATTCGTCAAGGCTTAATTAAAAAGAGCATCTGATTTTGGGAATGATGCTGCTATCCTCAATCTTGTTCAACTTGTTTTATTTACATATAAAATGTATTTGTGTCAAACTCAGAAGCAAGCACGCGCACGAATATTTATTAAATTAAGTTTGGTCAACATCTTCATATGCGAGTATAATTAAGTAAATATTATTGTATGATTAACTGCATCTTCTTTCAAAAAAAACTTATATATGGTTTGACTGCTAAGTGCATAAAAAATAACGATAATAACAGTAGATAAGTTAATGATCTCATTAAATTGTTGGAAATCAAATGGCAAATATACATCCCTTTCCCAACGACTAGAATAAAAAATAATCTCAAGTGGGCAACATGCCAAGTGTTGATTTTGACTTTCTTCTTAAAGTGATGCTTAGCCCATTTTCTTGGAACCACTCGAATTTTCCTTGACAAAGTTCTTGAGGAAAGAAAATGTTTGTGGCAGCACCTAAAATGTATAGGCCTTAGTTATTTGAAAATTAATTATTTATATATACAGTAGATGGGTTTGGCCATATAGGTTAGGGTCATTGTCATGAAAATATATAAGTATACGATTCTGAATTCTCATTATGAGAGAGATGGAGAGAGGATTGAACACAAAATCCAAGAGCAAAAATAGCATAAAAATAAGAGCACTCCCACTCCATTAATCACTATAAGTTGTTTTCAATTATATACGATCCTATTATATTCTCAATATAAGAGGTAATTAATTTTTTAGATAGATTAATAAAATTAAATAAATCAATTAATTATAATTAAATATAATTTCTCAATACGAATTCGTGTTATATCCTTATTAATTTATTTAAATTAGTCAACTATTTCGTATATTAATTATAATTAACCGATTTCTCAATACAAATTATAATCAGTTATAATTAACATGATTTTGTTTGATTATAATTATATCAGTTATAATTATAATCAAATATAATTTCTTAAGATGAATTTATGTTATATACTCATTAATTTATTTAAATCAGTCAACTATCTCTTACATTAGTTATAATTAACTGATTTATTTAACTTTTATAATCTATCACAAAAAGATAATTAGCTCTTATATTAAAAACCGGAGGAGTAGTATGGAGCAAGAGATAAGATAATTATGGAGAGAATTGATAAAAATGAATTAAGTGTAAATTTAAGGATCAACAATGTGAATAGAGTAAGATTTTCCTTGCTTGTCAATTGAAGCATGCTACGAGCTATAGAGATCTACAGAAAACAAGTAGGACAACTAGCAATTCTAGGGCACCCACGATTTGGAAGAGTAATTAATTAATTAAAGAGGCATATTTTGTGGCATTATGTTCAAAAATAAAACCCATTATATATATATTGCTCATATTTTTTCATTTCTGGCATTTATGTTTAGTGTTAACATATATTGTACATACCCACCACCACATCTAATGAGGCATACATGATAGTGAGACGAATATAGATTAGTATTTGGGAAACTGTTTGGTTGATTGATGTAACCAATCAATAATGAGATAATTCTTTTAGATTGATCTCAAATCATACGGGAGATTAAAAGGGAATAAGGAATCATCATTACATGTTTAAATTATGGACCGAACACGTGGATTAATTGTTTTTTTTAACTAAATCACTAGAATAAGAATAAACCAACTTTTTCCCTTATGGCCCTAGAGACACCCTGACGGCGAAAATCAATATCATTATTGGTTTGATTTTGTCAATAAGCCAAGCTAAGTTACTTTCTCGATTATCAACTGTTCAACCAAAACTGAGTGTTGAGGTCTCAAATTTGATTTACCATGAGCGAACCGATAAGAACGCTTACAAATAGTTAGGTTCTTTTCATCGAGGTTACGCCCAACTCAACAAGATTCCTCCACGTGGACCCCACTCTCCACGTGGGCTGTTGCCATTTTCCGCTTCCGCCCCCACGGCTCCACTCTTCCTTTGTCCTCTCCTGAAATTATTAATTATATTTTTAACGATATTCTCCTCTTAATAATTATCTTCCGGTTCTATAATTCACCACCCCATTGTTTTTCCCCTCCAAAAGAAGACTCCACATTAATATCAATAATTGTAATGATGCGTTCCCCCAGCCATATTTCCCAATTACAAAATGGGAACCCTCTTGTGCACAGGAACTTAATCAAACCTGGCCCTACCACATCATCATTGGGGCCGTTTCATTCATATGCAAAATCAAATTTAAATATTGTCCATTTTCATACTAAATTAGAATCAAGGTTCTTCCCGATGCACCTATTATGACAAATAATATTTCTATTTTAAAACATTTATAGGCCTTTCCTGTCTACTAGCTTTTTTAAGGTGTTTCCCTTTCTATTAATCTTTTTTTTATTTTGTTAAACAATATGGCAAATTATTTGAATTTTTTTAAAAAAGTTTCGTACAATTATTTTGGTCAGATCAAACCTGTCACAGATGCGAATTCTCTTGTTTAGTAATTATGTTGCAATTAGCTCATACTGGTTCTTTCATATGCATACTTAAATCTCATTTACAAGTAATAAAAATGTGTATACAAACAAATTATGTCTAACCTAAAAGTTAAAACAAATAAATTTTAGAAAATATCACTAAAACATTTGAACATGAGAAAAGTTTTAGGGAAAAATTAAAAAAAAAAAAGACCCAAAATAACCACTTCCCCCATTTACACCAACATATGATTACTATAAGATTTTTAAAAAATACAAATAAAAAACTATTCTCCTTATTCATTATTGTGAAAACTGAAAATCTTAAAATTTTCGCTCTTCCCTCAAATTATTTATTTCGCCCCAAAAAAAATAAATAAATTTGTAAAAACAAAAACATATTGATAATGGACCATTGACTATAAGCTGCCAGACCACCACCAAAGTACCAATAGCTCTTCCCCCACCTCTATGCCCATATGTGTCATTCTCCCGCACCCACGTCCTTCCGACTTCTGCTGCAAACCCGCCACCGTCGCGTCGTCGCCGTATCCGCCGCCGCACTCCTCCCACCTCCGACAACCTCTGCAATCTCTGGCCCACCTCACTCTCCTGGATTGGTTCACCCATCCTTTTGGCTCTTTCTTCTCTTTTCCTTTTCTCTCCCTCTCACTCAGAAGCACCCACTGAAGTAGCTGGCGTGCTTGCCACAATCTCGTAGGTACCACTTCCTCCATCATCGTCCTCTTCTTCGTCTTCTTCCATTGCATCAGCCCCCGCGCTTCCCATCATCACCTGCGGCCCCGACGACGGCCGTGTTTCTTGTTGCTGCGGCTGTGGTGGCCACTGCTGCTCTGGGCGTACCATGAGCGGCGTAGACATCATGTTCTCCGGCGGCGGTGGCTGCGCTGACTGCAGCTTGAAACTCTTCTCCCTGTATAGGGCATCCAGCTGGTGAAAGTACGGGCACGTCTTGGAATCTTCTGGTCTTCTCTTGTTGCTCTCCTTCACCTTCTTGAAGTATTTGTTGATGTTCTCCCACTTCTCTTTGCACCTCTTGGAGCTACGGTTGTACCCCAGTCTCCTCATTGCGGCGGAGATTTCCTCCCACAACGGCCCCTTCGGCCCATTCTCCTGGTATTTCGCGTCCATGTTTGTCCGTAGTTTTATGAGCGTCTCTACCTCCACTTTAGGCCACCTCGACGACGAGGTACTTGGAGTCGTCAAATTACTGTTATCCCCGTTGTCAGTTTTCGCTACAATTTCCATGCTCGTTATACCTTGTTGCGTGGATGGAGGCGGAGCCGGCATTGGAGTAGAAAGAATTGAAGTTGATTGTTGCCCCGTCACAGGTTGCAGTGGCTGCGGCGGCGGAGGTGCAATTACTGGTGCTGGTACTGGAGCGGGAGCTGCCGTGGGCTGCGACGTTGGAGGATTGGGGATGTTAATATTATTTGTTGTCGGTGCGCCCGGTTGGCCGAGATTCTGCTGTTCAGCGATCTTCTGCAAGAATGCCATTACAGCAGCGTCTTTAGCGGCGGCAATGGATCTTTCCTGCGCCAATATTTCTCTCTCCTTATTGATCCTGGCCATCTCCTGCATTCTCCACGATTCCTCTCGAACCATTCTCTCGTGCTCGCGTTTCTCTATGGCTTCCAGAAACCTCTTCTGCAACTCCTCCTGCCTCTCTATCACCTCCTTCATCAACCTCTCGAAGAAGTCCTTCCACTTGCGCTTCCGCCTCCGCCGAGCCTCTATTGTCTCATCCGACGAAGTCGAAGATGAACTAGAATTCGACAAGAGATCCATCGGTATGCTAGCGAACGAGGGTAAAAAAGTAGGGTTTGCTGTTATCGTTGTTGCTGCTGCTAGTGCTGGGGGTGGTGGGTACAATGGAGGGATTGAAGTAGTGTTCATTGATGGAACAGTAGTAGTGGCAGCATTAACATGAGGAGGAAGAGGAGGAGGCGTTACTTGTGGCGCCACTATTACAGAAGGAGGAGGTTGGGTGGTGGGTATGACGGAGACTGGCGGTGCAGGTAGAGGGGCAGAATTAGAAGAAGAGGATTGAATCAATAAAGAATTAGCATTATGAGGTTGGTTTTGGTTTTGATGATGGTGATCGAGAGCTTGTAACTGATCAAAGAAACGGTACGTTTTGCCGTATGGTTTTCCGGTTCTGCCTTCTTTAGTTCGCTTGTGGTACTTGTAAACGTTCTCGAATTTCTCTTTGCACTTCTTGGCGCTTCTCTGGTATCCGAGTTCTGCTAGCTTCCTGATATAAACAAAAAAAATCCCCAGACAGAAAACAAAATGAAAAATAAAAATGGCGAGAGAAGAAAAACAAAGCTTCTGGGTTTATCTTATCCCGTGAAATTCAAGTGTAAAAATCAAGTGAGAATATATAACAGCCATTGGAAACACAAGTTGAAAAATTAAAATATCAAAATGAAACAAATTATAAGAGGGTGGTGGGGGAGAGAATTAATTCAAGTACCAAAGAATATCTTGAAATGAAGGCTAAGAGAAGATAGGAAAGAGAAGAATATATACACACACATATAAATCTAATATAACTGCCCATGAATTGATGCAGCAGAAATGCTTCCCATGGAAAACATATGAACCCCCGACTTGATTGTGAGATTAGATAATCTATATTCCTTAATTTTCTATAACAGTGTGGAAAACTGAAAGGAAAGGGGAGGAAAATCCGTGTTTGGAGAGAACTCAATTCCAGTCGGTAATTACTTACAATGAAAATTCAACATGAATCGCGGCGAGAGGCATAAAAGCACAATTAAATCAAATCCAAATCACGGATGATGTGTTCTTCTTTCCCGAAATCTCAAAGCAGAAAGTGTGTGTGAGAAAAGGGGAAGATTGAAAGAGGGAAGAATGCAAAAGGTGATGTAAAAAGACTTGAAACCGATAGTAGAGAGAGAAAAAAAGAAAATTGAAACTGCAGAAGACGCTGGGAAAATAAAATAAAAAGAGCTGGAATTTTCTCTCTCTCAGATCTCAAACCAATGAAGTGAATTCTTTCCGCTGGGATTCGAGTTCAATTATCAGAAACCACCGTCGCATGAATTTTGAAGCATCTCTGAACAGAAGAAGATTTCTTTTTCTTTTTTTTAATTACCTGGAAACTTCATCCCACAAGGGACCCTTCACGCTGGCATCTCGAAACGCAACGTCCATGTCCGAGCGTATCTTCAAGAGCGCCAGAGTCTCCTGGCGGGGCCACCGGTTGCCGCCGAAACTTCTCTCGCCACCACCACCCTCCTCGCCTGAATTCGATCCAGCTCCTCCACCACCACTTCCCGCCGCCGCAACTGCTGACTCACCACCGTCATGCGGTTCTGCAACTCCTCCCTCAGATGCAGCCGCCACCGCCGCCGCCGCATCATCTCCAGAGCTAGCCCCGCCACCCCCTAACGCAGTTGAGTCCCCCAGCATAGGACTCTTATTCTCTTAATTCTTGGTCTCTATATCTCACAGAACAGCAGCGAAAGCAGCAAATTACAGTATATCTGTGCGTTCAGTACAGTCGCATGGAGGAAAAATTAAAATTATAAATCCGGGAAAAACAGAGAAAGCGAGGAACCGAGGAGAAGAAAGAAAGGGTGGTGGTGAATTTCTTGGATGGTTTTTATTATGATGATTTATGATAGAGCCCGCAATTTTATTTATTTATTTTGGTGGGATCTGCTTGTCAATCTCAAGAACACTTTTTTTTTTATTATTATTATTTATTATTATATTAGACACGGTAATAAATATTTCTTTTATTATTTTTCCCGTTCCGTGGAATCTTCAGTCTTTTAGTTTAATTAACCTGGGTTTTCTCACTGTAATAATACAAAGTGGCACAGAAAGATATATATATACAGATATTTATTGATTTATTAATTATTTTTTGTGTCCCAATAATTCAGTTTATTTATAAAAAAAAGCTTTTTATTATTAAATAGCCGCAGAGATTTTTTATCACCTGCACAAGCAGACGATCCTGGTAACAAGTTGGTTTTTGTCTGTCCAGCTATATTTAGTTAAAAGCCGGCCCATGTAGGTCAGCCTTACTTTTTTTCCCCTCAATTTTTTATTTCTCTTATTTTCCAAACATTTTTGTCTTTATTCTCTATAAAATTAAAATTTAAAATGGAATATAAATCAATATCAAACGCCGAAACTAAATATCAAATAATTAATCAGAACTATCCATTTCTAATTTAATGAAGTTATTAAAATGTGGTAATAATTGTAATCTCTAAAAAAGTTAGAGAGTATTTCTTTTAATTGTAGGATTTAAATTCACTTGAAAAGGTTGCTTGAGGGGTTTGGACTTGAGTGGCGGTTGGGGTGAGGAAATGACGGAAGTGACCCTAACATGGTTCCAGCATTGCCCTTTAATCATTGGAGCTAAATAATGGGATATTATATTTACATCCACGGGGCTGGCTCCTGGATCTGGGTTTGTCTCTCTGGTGTCTTACTTTATATTCTATGTGAAATTACTAATATACCCCTCCGTTTTAATAAGGTTCTACCGATTAAAATAAATAGATAAAATAGAAAACAAGTGGTTTTCAATTTTTCAACTTGATGGGGGCGACTGTAGCACTCCACATAGACATGTGCAGGTGTGGCCTCTTTGGGTCCTACACTGACCGTGACACTATCAACTTTCACAGCCTGCTTTTAGTTATTATAACTTTTTACTATGATTATCTCAATAAATTACTTTTCTATATTTATTATGGTAATTGAATTAAAAATAGGAGCGCATAAAAATTACGAGTTAATTCATAATTGCGAGTAATTTGATACTACAGGAGAGATGAAACACACATTTACCAGCCTCTTTATACGACTTCGTTGAATTAATGGATCAAGTGGGTTGAATTATCCTTTATATATTTTTTAAATTAATTTACAATTTCATGTCAACTTCCAAATTGGACCACACAACACCGGTTTGGACAATTTTAGATGAATTCATACGGATATATGAGATATTTAATCATTATTATTATTATTATAACTAGGTTCGTTCACTTATAATTAAATTAAATATTAATTAATCATGTATTGATTGTGTATTTTGATAATTATGTACTGTGTGTGTAATTTGTAATGTGTTAATTGAAAGCATTGAAAGTGATTTTTGGTTTTATATTTTTGGGGTGGGAACCACTGTGGAAAAACTAGTTAGATGTAGGTCATGTTGTTATTAGGGCAAGCCATTTAAGAAACAGAAGTAAATGGTGGCCAATGCTGTTGAATTTGTGACCTACCCTAATAAATGGCATCAAAATTTTAATGGCTGTAATTGTGCCAAGATCCCAACTTATGGATTTTTTTAAAAAAAAAAATATCATCGCTATTTTTTTATTAAAAATAATATTTTGGGACCATATATAGTGCTAGCTAGCCATATTGACTGTGGTCTGGTTTATTGGATATGAATTTTCCATATTTATATTACTTTATCAAAGGCCTGGTTCCTCCCCATACTACATGTACCGATTATTAGGGCTTTTTTTTTTTTAAAAAAAAAACATACTACATATACCAATTATTAGGTGTTATTTTTTTTTTAAATGTGATCTTTTATATATGCCAACGTTCCATTTCTGTTTCAAATTTTAAATTCCAAACCCTCCCTCTCCCATACCCGTGCACGTCCCACTTGAAAATGACTTGCCTTACTATTTTTTCTAAAATTAAACATTGTTAAAGTGTCTTTAAAAATAAAGAGAAAATAATACGTAACAAGAGGAAAAGGGCCGACTTCCTATATATTCTTATTTACGTATTTTTTATGTAAATAAGTTTTGTTAAAAAATATAAAATCTATTTCAGTAATCTCTATATTTTAAAATGATTAGTTTTGAATGATTCGTCTTGACTCAACTAAAAAAAAAGTAAGTAAATAAAAATATATGGAGCTTATTTCTTCTCTTTTGAACAATTTTTGTCATTTATTTATTTCTTTTGTAACAGGATAACGCCCTGTTCACATTAGAGCCGGAGAAAGATGTGTTGAATAATATTGGAATAGGCTTTCTCGTAATTTCCCCTCATTTTCTATTATTTGGATACTTCTTTTCATTTTCTGTCTGATATTCAATTTGAGTGAGTGAGATTATTTGTCATTTTACATTCAGGCCAATTAAGGCGTTATGTTTTGGGAACATCAATACAATAGACAAGATATCAAAAAAGAAAACCCAATAATTAAAACCAAAATAACAAAATAATTAAAAGTGTTGCGTAGAAGTATTGATTATATTCCAAATATGTTTGGTTCTGCTCTTTGGTAAATCATGCTTTATCAAATTCTCATTTTTTGTCGTGGACTTTTTGTGCCCATAAATGTTCATATAAAAAAAATGATAAAAATGAACATTTAATCTTTTTATTTTATAAAAATGTACGTAAATTTTAATTACTTTCTTTTTAATTTTTTTTGTAACGATAGACATGTCTTGATTATAAAACCCAACTTAACAAATTCTTCATTAGCAAAAGATAAGGAAGTAGATTGAATTTAATTTTAAAATATTCATCAAATTAAAAATATCATGAAATAATTTTTCTGTATAAGTATTATATCTTTTAAATTGTTAAAGAGTATGCGAATAAAGAAACTAAATTGAAGCGTTTCGTGATTGCTTATCTTGAAACATATAAAATATTTGTAATTTCATTTAAACAAATAAAAAGTTTTATAATTTATTTTGCCTGGGAACAAAAAAATAAAATATTGGGAGGGATCAATATGTTATGAAAATTATTGGAAGTCAATGATTGAGACGGGGGAAAATTGGGGAATGCAAGGACATGAAGGATGCAATAATGTAGGGCCCACTCAATTAATAGCCCATTTAATGAACAAATCATCAAGGATTAACTTTTACTCGGACACCTATACCATGATTAATTAGGTGTACAAATTAAAGATTAGAAAGTACAAAGGGAATCATATTGGAAGGGTATTTTGGTCAAAGTGAAGGATGCCAAAGAGATGGTCCCAGGGGTACCACGGTAATTTGAGAAGAGGTGGTCGTGTAGGTTAAGTTCACATCAACGGGAACGGGCATTCCCCTCCTTTTTCTTCTTCTACTTTGATAATAATTGTTTTTACTAAAAATATATATTATTTTTTATTTTTCTAGGCCAGAAAAACTATTATTTTTAATTGAGTTACATGCATTTTGACATCTTGTTGGGAGTCTAATTAATATATAAACCATAATTTAATTGATAAAAAAAATCATAATTCATAACTTATAAATAACACACGTTATAATAAATTATATATATTTAATATTATTATCGATGTTGAGAAAAATAATTTCTTTATTTTTTCACTAATTATTAATTATGCTAATTCATATAATAGTCTATAATAAGCACATCAAGATCTTGATGCACAAATTAATTTTTTTATGATCAAAATAATTATATTAAATTATAATGTACAACCTAAACTTATCTGAAATGTTACAAGCTATAATGAGTTGGATGTTTAGCATTGATGATTTATGAAAATAATCATAATCTTCTACAACCTCAAAGAAATTAAAAGAGGAGAAATAATATATTAATTAATATTCAGAAAAGTAAAGCCCCACAAATTAAAGAATGAAACAATGTTATTATTAATTAATATTCTGTGAAGAAGAGAGTCTAGGGAAGACACAATGACACATGCATATGTCTGCCTGTGTTTTAATATAGAATTGCCACTCTTGCAAAAATCATCTTTTTGATTGAAGAACATCATGTGGGGATGGAATATAATATGTGGGATTGGCTAATATTAATTGTGAATAAAACTAAAGATAGGAGCTCACCATGTACAATAAAGTTGGCATCTCATCATCATAACATTTCCAATACCTTTTTCTGGTTTTCCACTCTTTTATTTTAATCCCTTCTTTTATTTTTTTTTTGGCCCATTCATAAAAATAAACTATAATAATCACTTTATACATACCCCATTTGAGTTTCATGCCGATCAAAGCTAACTTGTAGGCTTGTTTTTATATAAAATTTATTTAAAACGAGTTACATTATTCACAACTTATTAATACTATGAATTTTAAGCAGTGTTTTATATTGGTATGTAAATTATACAAAATTTTATTGCATGCTCAAGCTACATATAAACCTACTCTAAAAATAAAATATTAAATTTCATGGAAAATCTACATTTTTAAAAAAAAAATATTTTTTCAAAAATGTAAGATTTGACAAAATAGAACATAAAGTAGATAGGAATTTCTTGAGTTTTGTTAAAATTACATATGCCTTTTCTTTTATCTTTCAGAGGATATTTGTGTATATTTTAAACATAGAGAATATATATATATATATATATATATATATATATATATATCTACGGAATTTTAACAAAACTCCAAGTCGTTTTAGAGAGGTCTACATTAGGTTCAACAACATAGAGAATATATTTATATAATTTGGTGGAATAAAAAAAATTATTTTTTGGTATTGAAAACAAAAGCAATGTCTCTCTATATATAGTTTCCTTGTACTTTTGATTTAATTGATAATGTGTTGACCTATAATTTATAAGGTCATTAGTTTAAATCTTAATGTCAATATAAAAATATTATTGGTGTACGAATTGTAAATATTTTTTAAAATTTTCTTTGAATAAGGAGATATGCCTTGATCTAGTAGTCCTTGGAACCTTGAGTTACCTCAATTCATTTCTTACCAACAAATATATAATTTCCTTAACATTTTGAAATAGTTTAATGAAAATCATGAATATAACATTGACTGGTGTATATGTAGCTGAATATGTGTGTGTGTGTGTATATGCTTTGCTGGCAAAGATAGAGGTCTCTCTCTCTAGCTGGATAAAAGGACATATGCCTTGTGGAACTTCCCTACTTAGCTGTAGAGAGAGAAAGTTGTGGAAGAAGATGCCCTACCCACTACGCCCACTCTTTTGGTATTTTACACGCACATCCCATACCCTCACAACTGTAATTTTTTCCCTCACACACACACACACTTATTTTGTTCTTGTTATTAAAGCATGTACATGCCCACACACTTATATCACATCGTTCATAAATCAGAATGAATCAATCAACCAGTTTTCATGACCCATATCATCTGCAGTACTTACTGATACATAGATACACAGATATATATACATACTTTGATTCTAATAATGATCAAATGCTGCAACGGTATAGGTAGGTTCCAGAAGTTATATATAAATATACCATAAAAGTGGTGATGGAACAGGTTGACTCCATTTTGTAAAAGCATGCTTGATATGTATATCTCCATTAAATGTTGGAAAGCTTACCTGCTGCAAAGCAAAAACAAGACAGTGTGAGAAGAAAAGTAAAAGAAAACAAAATTTCAATCAATACCTCTTTCTTGAATTCAGAGAAAAATACCCCCACAGAGCCCTATCTTTAGTTATACACACAGTCACACACACACACACACACACACACACACACACACACACACACATATCAGTTCTGTGTTCTTATTCCAAAAAGCCATTTGTAGGCGCTGAAAGTAGATATAGCATGAAATAACATGAGATCACATCATGATCCCCCACTTTAATTCCCCTTTTTTATTATATTGAGATGATCTGATTGGAGGTAATTAAATAACTTCACGTGTAGGGATGAACTGTTAAAATTAAACAGATTAATTAAAAATCACTTGTTTGACTTCTTCGATCCTTCATAATTTCGGTGTAAAATTCATGTTTACACGTTAAATCACAAGACATTAAAGGAAATATCATGAATAATATAGCAATAGGGAAGGTCTGATGAGTGGGGGGAACTGTGAAAACGGAATAATAAAGGCGAGAAATATATAGTTTACAGTGTCTGTGAATAAGTTTTGTCGTTTTACATCAGAAACAAAAATGCTTCAACAGAACAGAACATTAATTTCTGAGGAAATATTTACTGCAATTAAGATGAAGAAAGAACGAATCTTGTTTCTGGTAATGAAGCTCTCTTTAAAATGCAATAAATAGTGATGCTGCATACAGCCCCTCAGGACAAGTTACTGAGAATAGGTAGAAAAAATAGAATATATATGTCATTTTGATTGTGTGCGCTCGCGCGCTCGCAGTCATTAAATACACAACAATTATATTTGTGGATCTGGGAGAGAGTTATATGTATGAGAGAGAGAGGGGGGCCATAAAAGAGAAGATTTTGAACAAGTAGACAAAAGGGTTTACTTCACATGGGGGTGTGCATGTGATGTGAATGTACCCCTTACATCTTCTTCTGTCTACCATGTGGATTAACCCTAGATTTATCTGTCTCCAGCTAAGCAACGCACCAAGTTGATTCTTTTTCCCCCTCCTTCAAATGTTGGCTTTGTTCCTCTCTCTCTCTCTCTACCCATTCTTCTTTTTAGCTTGTATTCTTGTCCAACTTATTTAAATCCTCACAAATCACACACACCACATTATTCCCAAACACACTTTGCTTCCATCATGTCTCAACCCTAAAGGATGCTTATTTATTTTCTCCCTCCCTAGCCCTTTCCACCTCTTGCTGCAACTTGGGATGGAGCCATCACCAGTAACAAAAAAAAACATGAGGCAAAACTAAATTCATTAGTAAAGTTTTTTTTAAGTACTATAAAAATAAACACGGACATGACTATTGGACTAAATCATATTATAACATTATTAGATTCAATTGGGGATAGTTCTTTTAAAAATGTTCTTTTCTTTTTGCATTCACACGAACTTAAGACATTGTGCTTAGGCAGTCAAAACCCTTCCACAAGATCAACGCCAGTTAGTTTTAATACATATTTTTTTAGAAAGATAAGAAATTGACTTAATCACTAAAAAGTCCCTAACAATATAAATTTATTGTCAATACCTGCAATAGAATTTATTATTATTAGCCTTTCATTTGTCATCAAAACTTTTAAGTAATTAAATCTCTTATTTGGGACCTCATAATAATCCCCCTTATTTTCTATTTCATAAATAAGTATTTTTTTATACATTTATAAAAATGTTATTTAAATGCCTCAGGAGCGTATGGTTTTTTTTTTTAAATCATTAAATGCATATGATCTGCAAATTGTGATCAACTTGAGATTTTGAAACTTGTCGTTTCTCCTTTATAATTAGCTTAGCATTACAATGATTAACCCTAGGAGGGTTTTGAGATGTTATAAAAAAAGTGAATGGCATTGTTTATTTGGAGGTAGGCTCCTTTAGTGGAAGTGCGATGTTCAAACTCGCATTTATATTGTAAAGCTTGAACTGGATCCCAGATGGTCGAGAGATAGATAGTGGAGAGTAAATAGGAAGCAATCATAACCATGTGCAAAAGATTTAGTCTTTAATTTAATGTGAAGCGTACGCTTATTATGACATCTCTCTGATCGCTTATAATAATTATAAGCTCACATCAAAAAATTCCTCCAAGTTTTACATATCGTTCAGATTCATTGGAACATGCAACCATGTGCACACCACACTGTTCATTTTTAAAACCCTAAGCGATCCCAATGTTTATTTTATTTATATATCATTATCATTATTAAAAATTAATATATAGATGCATTTCTAGTTTTATTAAAATTGCAAGAATTCCTATATATTTTTAAATGTGTATTTTAATACAATTTAAAATTTATATTTAGGTTTATTTTATTAAGTGAATTGTTTTTGTTGAGAAATAAAATTAATATTTGACTAGAGTGTGTTTTTCTGATTTCGATTGAACTTATAAGAAATTTATGTAATTTATTCTTATAATATAAAAAAAATCGTATGTTAAGTATAATGTAAAAAAATTAATTATGGCATTAGAGTTTAAATCATTTTAATACAATCCCAAATATCATATCTTTGTCACCAACATTTTGCCAAGTAGGCGTGTTGTTATATTTTTAATATTAGTGACTAAGTTACACGAAACTTCACAGGTTACAAGGACTTGATTACAACAAATTCTAAAACATAACAACTAAATTGAAAAAAGATTAAATAATTAATTATAAGGATGAAGAGTAAAATAATTTTGTGTATATTAAGGTTAAGGAATAAACGCCAACATATACAGAGGTTGAAATGAAATGGCAAAGCAAAAGCATTATAAAAGAAAAATGAAGAGTTTAGTTGGATGATGATAATGAAGGGTAACCCTAATGAAGAAAGCACATTAATGGAGAGAGTGGGACCAAAGAGAGAAAAAGAAAGAGAAGAGATAGTAATGTAAAAAGGAGAAGTTGTGAGGAACAGAAAGTGCAGGACCCATATGCCCACAAAACCAGAAAGCAAACATTATACTGTTCATCACTACACTACACATTCCCTTCTCTCACATCCACTTCTTCTTTTTTTTTTTTTAATATATTTTCATATTTCTGTTCTTTTAATTTATTTCATTCATATATATCTACTTCTCTGATGTAAGACCTACAACTATATGGATAACTAGGATAAGCCTTCTCCCAAACACACACCCCTCTCTCTCTCTAACGGACCACAATGGAAAGTAACAGCACGAAGTATGCAATTATATCATATAAATTTCAAGATCGAATAATTCAAAGAAAGGGCGATTCTGCTAAGACCAAATTACGTTAATTAGTTGAGAATAAAATAGAGATATTAAAAGTGAATTGACGTACGTTGGAGAGAAGGTCAGTAGTAGGAAAAGAGAAGAGAAGAAGGTGGCTGTTAATTAAGGAGCCATATATATATACAGCCGCCGCCATTGGGATGCCAGCAAGGGGACTCTCAACTTGATTCTATTTAGGGCTTCCCTCCAATTATCTGGGCTGTCAGTCTCATTAACTACCCCCAATTTTCTGGGTTCTTTTCTTCTTCTTTCTTCATACATTCCATGTGTTTTCTATATAATACAATTCTCATATTTGATCTTATTGACGTGTATTCTTTTTAAAATGTTTCCAAATGGTAATAAGGTTTCATTGAACCTGATGGTATGCGTGTATGTGTATTATTTATCAAGTATTTAACAATCTACTTTGAATTGTGATGCTTGATATGCTATTTAGAAGAGTCGGGATTTTAAAGGATTTTTTTTATGGGAGTAAGATTTGGGTATTGTTAGGCATAATTTAAGGTAGTTCTCCTAAAGGTATTTTTTACATTCACACGGAGTTAAATTTGAGATATTGTATTTAAAAATAAATAAAAAAATTTGAGAAGGTCATGGCCCTTGCTACTTAAATTTCAAAAATGGTACTCTCTTCATTCTTAATTATAAGAGGTAGATAAGGGTTAAATTTATTCTTAAATATAAGACTTTAATCTATTTTATCTTCTAAAATTATAATTTTTCTCAATATATCTATATATGATTGTATATATTAGGGGTATTTATTATAAGTGTAGTTCAAATACACATGAATAAATGAGATGTTTTAAAGAAACTAACATATAACTATTATAATTAACTAATTTACATAATTTTATTAATATATCTCAATTAATTAAATAAATTTTATAATTAAGAACGAATGAGGAGATAGTATATAATAATATTATTTTTGAAGATTCTGTGTTGTTTGTGCCTTTTAACTTAAAAGGAGAAGTGTTTCATCTTAAAGATGCCCTTTCCATCCAAAAGATAGGGCAGAGTTCAGAGATAAAACTCTACCTTGTAATTTGGACAAGAGGGAATATATATCTTTTAAAAAATATGTAAAAAAATATTTTTTTTGGGAATACTTTAAATTAATATATAATCAAATATCTATGTAATAGATGAGAAAATGTGTCTTATAAAATTCATCCCAACGATGTTTTTATAAGCGATGAATAATATAATACTATAGCGCAACATTTAATCATAACATATGGATATGTTTTAAAAAATTAATTAATCATATAATTCTATGACCAAGTTTAACTTTGACTTGATTTTTTTGCCAGAAGACTTTACACTGATTAGAGTGATGAAATTAAGGTTGATTAGTTATGGATTCAAGATTAAGGTCAAATAAAATGAATTAATAATCACGTTGAAGAATTCAACGGAAGAGATGCTTGACTTAAAAACAATATGGTGCTCGCTTCAAATTCTCTTTCCTTTCCCGTTCAAAATATATTGTTTTTATTCATATATATAATCCATTTAATTATTTTTATTGTTTTCACGAAATTATTATTATTCAACGATGTTTTTTTTTGAATGATTTTCAAAATATGACCACGGAAATTATTTTCAATTATATACCTTTTTATATTCTTTGGAAAATATGACTTAACATCAAGAAGGATTTTAGCTTATCCATCAGAGATATTTAATTATTTATGAAAAGCTATTGTCAATTTTGTGATGCCAAATGTCACTCCTTTCTTTTTCTGCCAACCAAATGTACACTTTTCTTAGGCATAAAAAAAGGTACTCTTTTCATTCAATTAACAAGAAACAAATCAATCAATTATCTTATAAAAAGAGAATAGATAAGCATAGACCATAGTTACTTTATTAAATATTCAAGGACATAATTGTGAATATTTTTTTTTAATTATAAATATCCTCCTATTGTAGACAGTTTTATTCGAAATACTATCAGACACTAGATGTAAGTATCTCTCTCATCCGAAATTGGAATCTTAAATTATCAAATTGTTAAAAACTAACATCTTCTTCTACTAAACTTAATTCAGTTGTTTGTTAATGCTAATTTATTAAGCACAAACAATGCTAATTATCACTATAACGAGATGGGCCACCGACAAACAAGACAAGCCAGACCTCAACCTTTTTTTTTTTTGGACATAAGCCAAACCATAGTTATATGAGCCCTTGTTTAAGGACCATACTTACCCATAGAATTTTTTTTTTTGGGTATTTTTTCTTTTGAAAATTATTACTTATAAATATGTACGTTTACAGTTCCAAAAACAAATCAAAGAGAGGGCTAGTTTTAAATACGAGTATACTTCTTCATAGTTCATACATCCCAACGAATCATCCTTATAATAAATAAATTGTAAAATATAAAATATATATTGAGCAGCATTATAAGTAATTAATCAATTATCAATATAAAATCAATTTAACGATGTAAGACCAGTTAAATTCTTCTAAGTCTTGAGTTTGAATCTCAAGAGAGATACCCATGCTAGGAGAAATGATTAGTTCCTCATAATAAGATAAACTAAAGTTCAAGTTCTATTTGGAGAGGTATCTATATTTAAATAAACACGCAAAAACATTTAAGATTGTTAAAAACCTCAGTTGATAATCAAATAGTGAAACCATTCCTGAAAGTAGCTGGAACATAAACCAATCAATAAATAATTGATTGAAAAGGAGAGTAATTCGTAGTATGCTGGTAAAGATAAACAAGGTACAGTTGAGTCAGACGAATGAAGCTATACACCACAGCAGGCAAATATATCAGAAATCCCCAAATGAAGATAGTAACAAACTAGACATAATTTCTAAAACAGACTAGAGTTGAAAATGAAGACAACATATGTATTAATTAGTACGGGTGATATATTATTTTTCCCATATGACATGGCTAGCAACAAACTGATCATGTACAGATTTTCATGAGTCCACCAAAGATGTGCTCACAGGGACTTGTCATTGTGAAATGTACAGTGCCCTTGTCAGAAAAACATAGCATTATCATCACTATCCATTTATATATATATATATATATATATATATTAAAAATGTGTTTTTGTTAATTTACTCGTCCACATGTGAGTCTCAGGTACTTTTGAAATCACTAAACAGAAGCTTCTGAGTCAAGTGTAAGGAGCAAACATAGTTCCACGATAATTAAAGGCGTTTTCAAGCTTTTCAACTACATTTCAAGGCTAACTGTTACCAACGCTTTAATCGCAACGCTTTAACAGTTATAGGAGTGTAAGAAATTGCAAGTTCATGCGGTATTGCAGCCTCTATGTTTAAATAAACAGAGATTATTTCTTTTAAGAGCAGCTGCAGATTAAGTTGGAACAGAAGATAGGATGGATAAGGTTATTGCAGCTTCCAGCAAACATGAAGAATACAGCAAATCACTGCAGAAACGTAATTTACACTGGCCACCGAAAATACCACTATTATCAACCATAACCATAGAGTTCTGAAATTTAAATAAGCAATCAGAAACAAAACCAGTTTTTCCAGTTGATATGCAGTTACCCAAGTAGTAGTGCTACCCGCCACGCTTAGATAAGGTCTCAGATTTAAACCAGACATTAATATGTTTTTGTGCGTGCGTTTTGTGGATGTTACAGGATGCGTCCTTATTTGGTGGTAGCCTACTTCTAGGTCTAGTTTGGCAGAAACAAGACAATAATATGCTTCATATAGTTCATTTAAAAGCTTCTCAATCATAGGTACGAGTGATTTATTACAGATGGTTTGGCCGTTGAGTCTCCTATAATCCACATAGGATCCTAGGTGTCATCTGTGGCTTTTTTTTATTAAGACTACAGTCAAACTCAAAGTGGGTTCTTCGAAAGTTTGAAAATTGGTCCCAACAGGGAAAGCCATTGGATGCCCATTACCAAAAAATCAACAAAACTATCCCATCTATGCATTTCATTCTTATGCCTGTGTTTTCTTTCCTGAATTCCTTGTAATCCCTCGCCTTTTTCCCTCTTGCTGAGTTATTTTACTGGTTTGTCATCTATTTCTCTCGAGTTCCAAAAAAGTTGTCTTGGATCATGTTTTTGGGTTTGTTCTGGCTTTTTTTTTTTTTTTTTTGTTAAGGTGTTGAGCTCACCCATGATTAAAGAGCAAAGCAAAATCTCTATTTCTCCTAAGTAATACTAATATCAAGCAGGGTGAACTATCAATTATCCTTAGTCGCGTAAACCTAAATACTCAGGAGTTAGTATATCTCTCCAAGTGTCATGACCAGAACCACAACAAAATGGTACTCCCAAATGATCAAACACATTATAAATAGTTGCATGTCTCACCCTTTCGCCAACTAAACCCATGGCCCCGATGGGTGGTTGTTCTAGCTTCTGGGATATGCAGATGGTTGATAGTGAGGGCTTGGCTTGTGCATGGCTTACGCATTTGTACAGGTTCTTCAAAATCGCGCTATCTGTTAAGGCACACTAACCATCAACATAAAGATCTACTGCTCCCAAAGAATTTGCTATCTAATATGAGCACTTACTAATTAGTGATATCCCGATTTAATGGATGTTGGCCCTTGGCAGATCATCTTTTATAAATTTGAATTTTTTAAACAAGAAAATGATAAAACGATTCCATTTACTGGTCTGATGTTTAAGGACAGAGAAAAAAAATCGTCAACCAGTACATGTTATATATAAACTGGTATTGAACATGACATTTTTAAGTTACACGTTAGATGAGTTAGAATTTGAGGGCTTGCCAAGATTATCAAGGCTTAATTCATGGCTCAAACAGCGTTTATGGAAATAGCTTATCCACGGGCAATAAGATTAAATTATTGCCAAAAGATGATTGATCTTCCATAAACTGAAAAGTAGGCCAAAATATGGGTACTTCTCTGATGAAGTTTTATATTGATGCAGAATTTTATTCAGGATGACTTGCCTTAGATAACACTTGGACAGAAAATTGATGTAGCTTTCTCCATGCTTTATTCATCAGGGGCACCAAAATTAAATAGGGAATTGAGTGAGCTGATTAGCTACAAATCAGCCACTCAAACTTCAAGCAATACCAAGTAGGGGAATAAAAACCGATATAATGTGCACAGAAGCGTCGCAGGCCTCCTCATTCCAAGTTAAAGCTCTAAATTTAAATTTAATTGTGAGAAACAGCTCCTATCACTAATGATGTAACCGGATGCTGGGAATTATACGTAAGGATAAGAAGATAAAACTGAATATCAATTAGTAACATCAAAAGCACGTTAAGAGACAGCATATATAGGGGAACGAAAAGCAAACTATGGATAACCAAAGAGGAGGATCTCAAGTTGACAATTGAATACTTGACACTATGGTGCTATTTGGTATGTAGGCATTCTGAATTCCCAATTAATAAAAAAGATTTTCAAAATAAATGTAAAGTTTCAAGATTTACCTGTTGAATTTGTCCTAACTAACATTGAGATATCGAAAATTTTCTTTTACATATCTCATGCTCAATTTTTGGAAGTAGCTTTCCATTTACCAAATGTCCTCCTCTATATGTTTCACACTCCAATACCAAAGATTACTTGACCTACAGCTTCCTTAATAACCGATGAAAAGAAAATATCTAGAAAGGTCTATATGAAGATCTCATAAGCTACAACTAATCAGTTTGAAATTTGTTCATTCATTGTTCTCTTAGGAACAACAATTCCATGCATCAAAGATTTAAGAATGAATATAGAATAGTAAAGCAGAAACAACAAAAACATGAAGACATTGGACCAAGTAAAGGTCAACATATAACGATAGAAGTTTAATATTAATAGGGTTTCAGCAACCATGTATTTCAAAATATAGGCAACAGAACTTCACTAAGGCCTAATCATGGAACACTACATACTACCCCGGGAATTGTCACAATTCCATATTTCTTAAAGCAGGAGGAAGAGCTAATGGTTTCTAAAATTCCTCCATCAAATACATTAAGTTTCAATTAAACAAACCACAGCTTACCAAAGACACAGAAGTACAAATGAAGCACCATACATAAGATGCAGCTGCCACTAAGCTTAGCAAGGCTACCACCAACCTAGTTAAAGCCAGCACCCATTTCCCTTCTCTTTAGTTCCAAAGCTATACGTTCATTTTCAAGCTTCATTTTTTCATTTTCCATCCTCATTTTCTCCAATTCCCGGTCCTTTTTCTTACTAAACCTCTGCCACTTGAGCCTCTGTTTCTCCAGTTCCAACATTTCAACTTGTATTTGTAGTTTCTGCTCTTCTAGCTCAAGATTACGAGATTCAATCCATTGCTTCTGCAACCAAGCTGCTCTATTGCCTTCAGGTAAACCTTGCTTCACATCGTATTGGAACATCGATCCATGGGAATTAGGATTTTTATTGCAGTCTTGACAATTCAAGGAATTTCCAGACATTTTAGTATCTTCTTGTCCTAGACCATGCTTCAATTTCTTCGCAGATCCCCCCAATGCACCATATACTCCTCTATTATCTCGGTGTGAAGCATAAGTCTCTTCAAATTCATCATGATCATCGGTGTCCACATCTTGATCATCTTCTTCATGATCATCATGATGGGACCTTTTGACATCATCATTATCATGGTCATCCCTATTTCTAAGAGCTGCCTGTAGTGAACGCTGCAAAACTGGATCATGAGGTAAATGCAATCTATTACCATTATGGTACGAACACATCTCTTCATAGAACAGGTGTTTTGAGCCTAATATTTTCCGAATATCTTCCTTATCCTTCTCAGAAAGATAATCTAGGACATCCAACAGAGCAGGGTTCTCAACAACTTTACAACAGGTGCCCCTCCCAATCATGTCATTAAGTCTTTTATACCTTTTATTAAGATCATTGAATTTATCCTCACATTGCTGAGGTGAAACACGGTAGCCCCTTTCAGCCATGACCTTAGAAATAGATTTCCACTTACCCTTTTTCTGTAGGACTGCAAACTTTCTTCTTCCTCCATTACCACTGTCAGAATTTGAATCCTCACCTATATAAGAAAGAGCTGTTATCAGAAGCTTCACCATCTCATCAGTCCACTTCACACGCTGCCAAGGTGAACCCTTTTTCCCTCTGACTGCTTCATTGCGACCATCAGCTCCATCTTCAGTCAAGCTTGGTTCATCATCCTCACTTGCTGAGTTCTTGCTCCTATCTCCCTTAGTAAAGTCAGCCATTAAGATGGTTTGATCGCAGTTTTGCAAGGTTCCCATGGCAAGAGGAAAACCATCATGGCAAGCCGAATGCACAGAAGACCCTTGGCGCAGATGTGTTTGAGGTTGGTGCATATTGTGGGGGTGCTCAGCTTGCTGATGAACACGCATTGATCCTGACAAATCAAAACCACTAAAAGAAGCACCAACTGGAACCATACCTCCTTGAGATAAATTTCCTTCCATTTCTTCTTCCAAGGAACAAACCCAAACAAACCGATGAAACCACTAAACTTAAAATCTAACAAAGCTCATTAATATTCAGACCTCCTAAAGCTTCTATTAGCATTCTAGATCTTCAAGGTCGTCCACCCCAATATTATTTCTCACAAAATATTCTGAGTCCGCAACAAACTTTACTAGCCAAACAGAGGAACTCAATTCGAGAATACCCATAAGCAATATGGAAAGAAAATGCTCAGAAAAACAATACAGCAAAAGAAAGCCTTGGAGCTAATCTACTTATCAACAGGAGGTCTTCCAAGAATCTTACATCCAAAAGATAAAAGAATACCTTTGTGTAACCAACCCAAGAATCCAGTGCTGAAGATCACGAGAAGCATCCCATATCGGAGTCAGGGGAAGCAAAAGACTGAGAAAGAACAAACCCCATCAGAAAAGGAGAAAAAGAAACTGAATGAGGAACCAAGACGACCCGAACACGACGCTAGGCTAGCCGTCTATAAAGTAGAAACAAACGAGGTGGGTCTATTGGAGCTATCTAGGTGTATACCTAGAGACGCCAAAGAGGGAACACTGACGCGGCATAGGTTCAATGTATGCGAGGATTCGAGCTGGGTCCATATAGGCAAGTTGATGACAATTTCTTTTTATTTTTTCTTCCCTTTTTAAGGTAACAGGGATATAGTCGGCAAAAACTAGTATTCTCGTGTGAAAAGGCAAAGGGTGGAATACTATGTTTACTGCATGTTTGGTATCAGTTTTTTAGAATTAATTTTGGATAAAATTTTGATTTAAAAAAATTTAAAATAAATAATAATTTTTATTTAGAATTGGTTTTAGTCAAAATTTTAGTTTGAAAAAAATTAAAATAAATAGCATTTTTATTCATAATTAATTTTGGCCAAAACCTCAATTTAAAACTATGGTTTTAAATAAATTACTAAAAATAGATTTTAGAACACTAAAAGAGTTTATAGACTATCTAATTATTATTTTATCCTTATTTTTTCTTATACTCTCTCTCCTCTCTTTTCTCTTTTCTTCAGAATATCTCCTCTTTCCTCTCTCTTCTCTATACTCTCTCCTATTTCTGCTCTCTCATCTCTCCTCTCTCCTCTATCTTATTTATTCTCTACCCTCTCTCATCTCTCATACTTTAATCAAATCATACCCTTTTTGATAATTTATTAATATAAAAAATGATTCTACTCCTAAATATCTCTGTTTTTAGAATCTATTCTTCCTAAAATCTATTCTCCAGAATCTATTCTTCCTAAAATCTATTCTCTAAAATCTATTCTTCCTAAAATATATTTTTTAAAAATTAATCCAAATATACCCTTAGGTGGTGTGGTGTTAACCCCCTCAACTGCAGGTAAAGCATGGTGGGATGCTTTTATCAGGGTCATGAAACGATTAGTGATAAAACAAAAAAATTAGGTTTATTTTAATAGTTACCAATAACGTGTTTAGAACGGTGTTCACCACCTAAAATGTAGGTTTGATGAAAATAACGTAAAAGTTGTTTCTGCGAAGGGAATGAAATTATTGGTACTAAAATTAAGAGGTAAGTTTATTCTTACTTGAAAAAAGGTCAATGGTAGATTAATAGTATGGGTTTTTTTGTATAAATTTTTGAAAAAAAAATTTAGATAGTTTTTTGAAAAAATATTTTTAAATAAAAATTAATAGAAAAATATAGTTCTAAATAAACAAGTGTTTGGATAGTTATTTTTATAATAACTTTTGTTATTGATAAATTATCAGAAATAGTATAAGATAAAAATTAAATTAAATATAAAATGTACTATTCATATAACCTTCTTCTACTACCACGATCAGTGAGCAATATGGCAGTGACAACAATCAGTGACTCATAGTGAGAAAGACGACAAATCTGGACAATGAATCATAGAGATGACTCAGGGACAATAACTCCTGAAAATGACTCATGGACGGCAACTCCTGGCGGTGACTTATGAACAACAACTTTGGCAAGCAATATGATAGTCTGAACAGTTACTCTGGCGGTAAGGAAGAAGACTTCATAGAGCGGAGGAGAAGCAAAGAGAATAAGAGAGAGAAGGGATAAGGGAAAAATAAGAGTAAAATAGTAATTGGGTAATCTATAAGCTCATTTACTGTTATAAAACATACTCCAAGTAATTTATCTAAAATTATAGTTTAGTATAAAAATTCTTTTGAATAAATATAACAATTTATTTTTAAAAAAATTTAAATCAAAATTTGAGCAAAAACTCTTATAAAATTATAGTTTTAATAATTTTCAAACAGTCACAATGTTTTGGATAGTGTTTCTTGTCTAAACTAAAATTTTGATGAAAGCATCACACTGAATTACTCTGTCAATAAGACAAAAAAGGGTATGGCATATTTGGATTAATTTTTAGATAATAAATTTTGAGAATAATAGATTTTGAAAATTGATATATTTAGATGATTAGTAGTATAATCAATTTTTATATTGGTAAATTATCAAAAAGGGTATGATTTGATTAAAAGTAGATATGGTAGAGAAGAAATAGGAGATAGGAGATAGTGTAGAGAAGATAGATAAAAGAGGAGAGAGTAGAGATGGTAGATAAGAGATAGTGTAAGAAAAAATAGGGGTAAGATAGTAATTAGATAGTCTATAAACTCTTTTACTATTTTAAAAAATAGTTTTAGTAATTTATTAAGAACTATAGTTTTAGCCAAAATAACTGCTGGATAAGTATGATTGTTTGTTTAAAATTTCTCTAAATTAAAGTTTTGTTTAAAATAATTTTTTAAATCAAATGGCCAAACACAAACTTAGTGATAAATCAAAATTCAGGATTTTTCTTGTGTGTAAAAGCCAAAGGGTAAACTAATAACATGTTTAGGGTGGTGTTCTCTACCTAAAATGCATGATTAGTGAAATAACTTAGAAGCTGTCTCTGCTTAGACGATGAAATGGTTAATAACATAGCAGACGTATATAAAATTGTCCAATAAAAGTTTTCTAAAAATTATAGTTGTTGATTAATTTTGCTTATAATTTCAATATTGGTAGGTCCCCTCTAAATAATACAGCTTTAATATAATTTATTTAATTAAATTAATTAAATTAATAAAATTAGTCAATATATCATATATTTTTAAAATATCTTGATTATATTTTTTAACTCTCCCTCATTTTACTATTTGATTATAGTTGATGGAATATTAATAGAAATAATTTTAAAAAAATTGATAAATATAAAAAATATGTCATATATTTATAATTAAGATTAATTCTCTAATTAGATATTATATTAATAATTATAATACTAGAAAAATAGGTGCAAACACCGAATGGGCCACTTGTGTGTTAAAATTTAGTGGAGGAGTGATTTAGTCACATGATCCAAAGATGATTTGCAAAATTCCTTTGCTTGGTGAAATTTTGTTACTCATGGTGACATGTAAAATGCTCTATTTGTTGCGTATCTTGACCTTATTATATAAGAACATACGTCATACTTGACATCAACTAATGAAATTAAGATAAGATGAATGATGATAGTGGCAACAAAAAATATTTTAAAAATAAGGCCACAGACAATAATATATGTTTTTAATGGACTGAGAGTGATGAGAATTGGCAAGATCCAATGTAGGATTGCACGTGGGCCCACTTGATTCACCCTACCGCTTTATAATATATGTAAAGTAGGAATGTGTGGTGGGAATAATAAGGATTCGTAGTAGACAGGCGTGTGGAAGCCATGACCCATGATATATAAAAGTTCATCCAATATTTTAAATTAATTTTATATGAATAATTAATATCTTAACATATTTAAAAATATAATTAGTATTTTAAAATAATTTTTAAAGTGGTACAAGTACCTTAAAATATTTATATTGATATAATTTTATATTTTTACTAATAGAAACTGAATTTATGCCTTATGCATGTTATGTAAGATTTTTATTTTAACATATTATTATTTAAAAAGTTAAATGTATCATATTATTTAAAAAATAATATTGGATAAATATTAAAATTAACAATGTATACAATTCATATATGTGAATATTGAAAAATTTAATTTTATAGTTTATTTAATACAATTTATTAAAATAATATTATATATATAATATTTTAAATAATAATATGTCAAAATAAAAAGTTTATATAAAGTGTATTAAACAAAAATGCATATTTTTATTAATGAACAGGCAAAATTATAACAATTTAAATATTTTATAGTATTAATTATATTTTTAAAATTAATTTTAGGTATCAATTATACTTTTAAATATTTTAAGGTATTAATTATATTTTTAAAATTAATTTAGGATGCTAATTATACTTTTATCTTAATATTAAATACCTTTACTTTAGGGAAAGAGATGACAAAATATACTGATATAGTGATTGACTAACTCTATTATAAAATGAGATAATTAATATTTAAATATTATTTTATTAAAAAAATTGAAAATGAATATTCTAATTACAAAATGTCAATTCCATATTATAAAAAAAAAAAAGTTGTGGTCGCGATTTGTGATCTCATTTCAACGGGACATAGGTTATTAAGCACCAACTACTCTAGTTTGAATTATATATATATTTTTGTTCGAGTGTACAACTTG
Organism: Leucaena leucocephala; assembly: GCA_037074615.1. Classification (NCBI taxonomy): domain Eukaryota; kingdom Viridiplantae; phylum Streptophyta; class Magnoliopsida; order Fabales; family Fabaceae; genus Leucaena; species Leucaena leucocephala. Next base: position 17,454,383 of record CM073562.1, read on the forward strand.
CGACCTCTCTTCCTGATATGTTTTCACAAATAAAAGGCTATAGAACATAAGACCGAAAGTAGTTGTATATGAATTAATTTTTTGCTCGGCCTCGTGTTCCATTTGATTGGTGATGTGATTAGGTTGTTCAAGCTAAGTCTACATTTTCCAGTGAGAATTAAAAGAATTACACAGTTGTCATAAAAATCTATACAAATCATTTACCTTGCATGATATATTATTTTTGATAAAATAAATTTTATATAAAAAAATTTAAGTGAAGTAGACATCTATCTTTCGTTAAGATCAGAAAATTTTAGGGTTTAAAAAATATTTATAAAAAATTTACTAGATCTTTTATAGAATTCTTTATAATAGTAATAAGAATTGATTTTTTATTTTAATAAGATACAGGTATATTTTTTATTATTTATATTAATTATTATTGGTAATAAATTTTATATAAGAATATTCTTAAAATGGTTTCCAAAAACGTACGTACCCTTGGTCCGAATATCAGCCCAATCTCGTTTTGTAAGCCTGGCTTGATTGGGTCGGATCAATTTGCGTTTTGGACAAGTGGACTAGTTTGGGCTGGGCGACGCGGGTCACCCTCCATAGCCTAATGATAACTTATTATTAGGAGACTCACTTACTATAACCAAATATATAATATGGATTAAATCTAAATATAGTCGGGATAAAACTTTAATAAATTGAGTGGATAATAAAAAAAAAAGTTTGGGCAATGCCAGAAAAGTGTAGGGTTTATAATAAGTAAATGACTCATCTTGACAACTTTTTTTTATACTAAAATTTTTAGAAAAGGATTGAACTTACCTATGATCTAAGGGTAGAGTAAAATCTACTTTCTTATTAGATGATATCAATATTAGATAATATAAATTATGTATTACTTTTAAATTTAAACTTAAACACTCAAATAGGATGTCTCATAAATTTTTTTTTACAATCCTCCCAACCATTTTTTTTATACAATCCTCCCAAGCATTTTTTTTTTGTACAAGAATTTTTGGAGAGGGGTTGGGCTCACTCACGATTCAAGAGCAGAGCGAAGTCTCCTTTCCTCTTAGGCGATACCAATGTCGGGCAGTGCGGACAGTCTATTACCTTTAAGCGTAAATCTAAGCATCTAAAAGCTAAGATACCTCCTCAAGTGCCGCGACTGAAACCATGATAAAGTGATACTCTCCAGGATTCGAATACACTCTAAATGATAGTATGTCTCATCCATTTATCAGCTAAACCCACAAACGATGGTATCTCTCAAGCATGTTGTTGGGGGGGGGGGATGCCTAATTTTTGGGCTAGTGATGATGGGCCTTGGGCCCGCTTATTTACCCCAAAATCTAACGGCAGGTGGGAGAGTTGCTCTACGCAGAAAACAGAGAGAGAGAGAGAGAGAGAGAGAGGCGCGAGGGGTTCGCTGAGGAAGAATGGCTACAGAGGAAGAGAGCGCGGTAAAGGAGCCGTTGGATCTCATCAGGCTCAGCCTGGACGAGCGTATCTACGTCAAGCTTCGTTCTGACAGAGAGCTTCGCGGCAAGCTTCACGTACTCCTCCTTTTTCCTCTTTCGAAGAACCATTTCTTCTTTTGTTTTAAGTTTCCTATGCCCTTGCACATGATTCTCTACCTAGCGTCGGCTGCTCTGAGCTTTTTCTGTATTTATGGGACTACACTCTAATGATTAGGGTTGTTATTGCCTTTTTAAGTGTTCAATTCATGGACTTTCTCTCTTTGCTTTCTGGTACCTAGTTTTAAGTTTCGATTCATGACAATGAAAATACGAGTTACTCGCGGTTGTCTAGTTTGTAGTTCCCTCCTTAACGTCTGTAAGAAATTTTTTTTTTTGGTTATGGATTATAAGGTTAATAGCATGTAATTTGAAATATAAAATTGCTGAATATATTACATGAAAATTGTTGAAACGACAGAATTGTATTGCGAAGTACATTGAGTGTTATGAATTGTTCTTTGACTTTTCAAAGTCTTAATGCTTCTGCCCATCGACGCTTACATTTGCTATTTTAGTGGAAATTTCTAATTCTTACCTATTGGTCAAACGCTGGCTGTCTGGACTTCGTATTTTGCCTTTTCTTTTTGGTGAAAGTATTAAAGTATTTATACTTTCTTCATTTCATTTGGCATAAACTATGCTGGTGCTAAACATGCTGTGTGTAAATCCTAAGTGAAATTGAATTCGGTTATACCTGCTTGGTCATGACATAGCGTTCTGCCAACGTTGGTTTTTATCAGTTTCATACTTGGTACACTGTTAACCCTTGAATTTCTTTCCAATTATGAGGTTACTTTCCATATAGCCAACAATTCTCCCGGACACAGCTAGGGTTGATAGAGTTGTATAGTTAACAACGATTTCATGTGGAAGTTGAATTCTAATGGAAAATTGGTTTTAGAAGAAAATATCTGTTGCTTGCATGAAAGTTTCCTAGTCATTAATGCTTTTATTATGTATCGGAATGGACAAAATATATTACTTGCCTGTATTTTGTTGAGTCTTTACTGTTTATTTTGGTCTGATATCATTGGCATTGGGATGGTACTATTTCATGGGCTTGACTCCCGGTTTTATTTTTATATCAATCCAATGTGCAGGCTTATGATCAGCATCTAAATATGATTCTTGGCGATGTGGAAGAAGTTGTTACTACTGTTGAAATTGACGATGAGACATATGAAGAGATTGTCAGGGTAAGCCTTGATCTGTATACTCTTCCCCTTCCCCTTCCCTAAAAGAATGCATTTGGTTTTTAAAGCTAAAAGGAAGGACAAGAAAAATGTGGGGAAGATTTAGCTTTGGTAACTGAAATTCTTTGTTAAAACTCGTGTAGTTTAAATGATGAGCTATGCCAATGACATGAATATTCATTTATGATTACATACAATTAAGTAGTTCTCATGTTTTACCTATAGATCTAATGGGTGAGTTTTCTTTTTATCATTTGACTTTTAGATATATAAGGCGTCTGGTGAGGAATTTTGTTTGAACTCTTTTGGTCGTGAGTAAAGAAAGCTGTTGATAAAGGCCTGTCTCATGCGGTTTCAATGTACGTGCCTTATGCCACAGTAAGTGGTGCACGTCATTTGAAATCTGCAATATCACAGTAAGTGCCTTATGCCGCAGCTTGCTATCAAAACTGTTGTCTGAGAAATTACAAGTCAGGCTCAATTTATGTACACCAAGCCCGTGGGGAATAGACTTGTAGACTTGTTTGAGGGGCTCCGCAAGATAGTGATGCCTGTTGGCTTGGTGTAACCGGGTATACTTTAGAATTTCAAAATGTTTCAACAAGACAGTAGTTTGTTCTTACTAGGAAGGAGCGTTGTGGAGAATTTGTGCTTCAGGTCTTATTCAAATTGGGTTAATTTCACCCATCCCCAGTCTGCATTCAGCATTACGTGCACTTGTTTAACAAAGGCAACTGAAAGTGAATGTGTTTAGCATTTAAGCTGTTGATATTTTTCCTGTTGTGATTTTTGTTTTCTTCCAATTTCAGACTACCAAGCGGATAGTTCCTTTCCTGTTTGTAAGGGGAGATGGGGTGATATTGGTTTCCCCACCGCTGAGGACCGTGTGATGACGGGGACTGATGAACTGTAATCATTATAAGCATTTGACACCCTGTGTAATAGTCCTTTCCGCTTATAATGAGATTAGTTGCGATACTGGTATTTTATGTTACTGTTTTCTATTAAAACATGAGAATCATGAAATATACATGAACAAGCTTCTTTGGCAATGTGTAGAGCTGGCTTCACTTGTAATGGGCTCGCAAGATTCTTATTGTGGTGCCATTCCTTTATAGCTTGTCACATGTGACGAAGACTCGTGCGTGACTTGATGATGGATATAGGAAAACTCATGATCATCAGGCGTAATGGTATCCTCGTATTGTTATGACTCTTTTTTAATTAGTTTTTTGGGCTTTGTAAGAAGTGAATGAACTCTGCAATTTATGACTTATTGGCATGCGTTATAAAGAAAATCGTCTCCGTACATTCAAATTATACAAAAACACCTATCGGATAGGTTTTCAATTGAAAAGAAAATAAATTTAGTCAATTATATGATACACATCTATATACTATGCACAATTAATTATGAACCAGCAGGACAATCTCAAGATTACGACGAACAAATTGATAATTTGATATGTCTAAAGTGTGGCCTTAATTTGGCATACAGATCCAGAAAAGGAATGCGATTATCCTTGTTCCGGTTAAATAAGCAACTTATACTAACATTTACAACTTAAACGACCAGACAAGACGTAATATTCCAACAGGGAAAGTAGCTGCAACATATGGAAGGCAGTCGGGTGCTTTCCTGGCTCCTATTTAGCCGCAGCGTCAGCAGCATAAAGTGCCTTGACTACCTCTACATCATCATAGCTTCCCAGGAATATAGGAGATCGCTCATGCAACTTCTTTGGAACCAAGTCAAGTGCCTGTTAAGTGTTTTACATCAGCTAACCACAAGTACGCAGCTATAAAGCCCTAACGTCCTTAAGCATATTTTACACACAAGAACGTTCCCACCGTATTAGAAGTGTGGTTCATGAGTGAGGTTTTGGACATTGGTTGCCAGGAAAAAATGTATGCTTTCTAAATCAGATTTCTGCAAAATCTCTTCTCAAAGAATAGAGAGAGAAACAGGATAGGCAGGCAGTAAATTACCCGTATCTTGCCGGTGAAAGCCTGGCCTCCTGCCTGTTCCATCAAGAATGACATTGGGAAGACTTCATACAGAACGCTGCGCCAAACAAGTTAAGATAATCAAGTCATCCATCTCCATGAGTTCAGAGTTCACAAATCACAAAAAGTTATGACTTAGATATAACACACCGGAGTTTTCCGTTAGGACTCTTTTTATCACCAGGGTACAAAAAGATTCCTCCATAAAGCAATGTACGATGGACATCAGCTACCATGCTGGCAATTTTCATAAGATACACGCAGCAAAAGGGTCACAATTTGGAAACAGATGCTGACATTTGAAACACAGAAATACACTATTCACACTGAATGGCGTTAACGTCTATTGTCATACATACAAAATTATCATGATATACACCAATTGTTAGTTATTTCATTGAAAAAAAGAATGTTGGTGTGTGCACATAACTTGTAAAACAGAGGTGGGAAGTAAAGCAGGGGTCGAGAATGCGCAGTACCTCCCAATATATCTTAGAGACTTCGGAGATGAACCATCTTTTGGAAACTTGCATCTCTCCACATACCTAGATGGAAAGGGAACAAAACATTGTTGGGAATTGCATCATAGTACCTGAGAATATATAAGATTTTCATACTTACTTGGCTGTAGGACCGTCCCAGTTTTTAGCATTTCCTTCATTTACTGAATAGATATTACCCTTTTTTGGGATCTGCAGGGAGATCACATGAAACAATTGATATGGACTTTAAAGAAGCCAAAGAGGATATACAAAAAATTCATATATCTGCCTATACATTATCCGAGACTGATAAATAAGTTCTTCAAAACTAAACAAAGATTACTTCAGAGAAGAGAATAATGCTGTGGTTATGAAAGGTCAAGGTTATCTGGGAACAACATTTTTAGATTTTAAGGTCTCAGATGATTCTTAATTCATGGAATTAACTTGGGACAAAACAGATTATTCATGTCTTACTAGATAGATAACACTCCTGGAACAAAACTTGTTAAAAAAATAAAATTAAAGAATTATTTCGGAGAAAATATATGGCTAAGATGCCATCCTGACCAGGATGAAAAAAAAATTATACTTCTTATGGCCAAGAAAAGCACCATCTACGGCTCTAATTCATTTCCTATTGGTATGACTTCGACTTAGGACCATCCAACACTTCCTCCCAGGACAGATCTCATAAATTTTAAGGCTAAGAAAGATAAGCAAATAAGTTGGACCAGGTTTCAGTTCAAACAATATAAAATTTAGGAATTGATTGTTTGACAAGAGCTGAGCAGAAATACTTGTGTGTGTGTGTGGGGGGGGGGGAGTTACTTTTATGTTAAGGAACAGAGGTCCATAAGGAGGTAGAGATGTAGGGAATACCTTAATGTCAGGGTGAGTAAGAATGAACTCTCCAAGAGATGGATCAAGGGTGAATCCATTAACACCAGATCCAGTGCTTATCACAAGCTGCAAATGATAATGTAGCAATGGAGGCTTTGAAAGTTTAGAACGCATGCAGAAAGAAATCATAACTTCTTGATGCATACACACGAAATAAATAAATGAAGGAAAATACAAAAGAAACTATGATAGCTGTTCATACCAAAAGAACACAAAAAAAAAACCACCAACTATTATATATTAAAATTATTAGTTACATTGATCAGAAATCAGGACTAACTGTGAAAAAGAGAATTTGAAAGAAGAGAAGAAGAAAGATATAGGGGTACCAAACAGAAACAAAGTATTCAAGAAAAGGAAAAAAAAAAAAGAAAGATAAGGATTTATTATACCGTGCAAGAGCTCCCGTACATGCAGTAGCCAGCTGCCAACATGTTCTTCCCTGGTTGCATGACATCTTCTATAGTGGGTTCATGATCTTTCACCATATAGATCCCAAAAATCTAGAGGAAAAACAGCATATTCAATTGACAACAGCAACTTGCAGTCATTATTCTGGTATATTTATTCCTCGGTAGTATGCTAAAGTCAGGAGGTTGAGCACTTTAATAAGAAAGCAAAAATGGAGGAGGGACTATACTGTGCCGATGGAAACACCGCAATCAATGTTAGAGGAACCATCCAGAGGATCAAAGACAACACAATACCTTCATCATCAGAAAAACCCATTGTTTAATATTCATCAACCTCAAGAAACCAAGTATACGTGTCAATGGCATAGGGAAGAAACAAATCTAAGAAACAAGGAGTGGTAACTACTTTCCACGTTTAGAGGGTTCCACAAATGTTGCTTCCTCGTCTTCTTCTGATACCAAGATGCACTGTAAAAAGATTTTACCCATCAGCGGACGCCAGTAAAGCTCAGTTCAGCGACTCAGGAAACATTATGACTTACTGTTCGCCCACTGCTTATCAAAGCCTTGATGAATACTTCATTGGAAAGGACATCCAATTTCTTTTGTTCTTCACCCTGTTTTCCAAATTGATAAACAGATGCACCATGAAATGAATTCCAAGAAAACATAAGACGACAGTTCACGAGTTGAAAGGAGAATGCTAAACAAAGATTTACGAGGCTACCAGAATTATGAAGCACTTGCCTGAACATTGGTCTCACCAGCAAGTCCTATGAGCTTTGCAAGACCCGCCTGTATCATTAAAAAGTTAAAATTTGCTAAATACTGTTTGATAACCATCAAGCTTCTTTTGATTACCAAGGTCTCATTTTAATCATGCAAAGACGGCCTTCGTAACAATGGGATCTTTTGAATTGGAAATTTTTTAGGAAATTGTACGACTTTTGTACTCGAAAATTTGATTTGATCAATGCCATTAAAGATTCGCAAAATATTATAAACTATAAAGTATCATTTTAGATTCAATTAACCTTTTTTCTTGTTTGGGATACAACCATATAACAACAATTTTTCAAACGCATAAAGTTCAACATTCTAGTTTCAGACAAAAAGGCAATAAAATGAACAAGTTTGCATAAATGCGAGCATTTCCAAAACATACAAGTTAACAGAGACAAAGAGACCTTGCTAACAGCAGAGCAGACGAACTTGCAGCCCAAGACAATGTGATTGAGCAAGATGGTGAAATCGCCGCGACATTCAGCATGCTTGGACTGCTCATTGAGCACGAACCGCGTGATGGTCATTAAGTCCGTGCGTTGGGCATCGGCACTGTGATCCATGGTTTCTTCGACTGAGAACCACTGGGAACTTGTCTTCGCGCTGAAGAAACCGAAGGAAAGCAAGTTTTGGAGTGTAAAGAGGTGGTGTTTGAATGAGCCCACCAAGTGGTGCTCGAATCAAGGTACGAAGATAACATAAGGGAGGATGAAAGAGATGGATGGGGCTATCCACGAGCAATGGAGAATTGGGGCGACACGTGGCAGGCGGAGAAGGATGGAGGGAGCTCGTGGTGATGGCGCGGATAATTATTTTCGTCGTCATCGTATTTACGACTTGTTATGGGGTCTTGGACTGCTGCTGCTGCTGCTGTTGCAAGCTTTCGTCGTCATTGTCATCATCTTACTCTCTGCCGTTCGGCTGTTCCTCACTCTCACAGGGCATCGGGATCCTTGATGCGAGGGATGCATAATTTTCTTTCCCTTTTTATTTTAATAATATTTTACTTTATTTTCGATTTCATTTAAATCAACAATATCAACATAAAATTCCTCTTCTTCCTCACCTCAACTTTATCGAATATAATTATTTTTAATAAAAAAATATTTATACTTAAAAAAAATTGAAGAACATGAATAGTGTATGTATTTGGCAAATATTAAATTTTACTTGATTTTTAGTCTAAATTTTAGTTTGAAAAAAATTTAAAATATACAAGGTCTATTTATGAAACTCTTAAATTTAGATTTTAAAAGGGTTTTTAATTTAAATATCAGTTTAAATTTTTTTTAAAATAAACAACTATATTTATTTAAGAAGACTTCTGTATTAAACTATAGTTTAAAACTATAGTTTCAGATAAACTGGTTAGAGTAACTTTTGGAACAGTAAAAGAATTTATGGATTATATAATTATTATTTTACCCTTATTTTTTCTTATATTATCTCTCCTATATCTTTTCTACTATCTCTCATCTCTTTTCTATCTTTTCTATTATCTCTCATCTATCTTCTTTACTATCTCTCCTCTCTCTTTTTACCCTCTCTTGTTTCTCATACTTTTAATAAAATTATACCCCTTTTGATAATTTTTCAATTATAAAAGTCTTTTTAGTAATAATTATCTAAATACTCATTTATCCAGTACCATTTTTTTTTCAAAAACTATTTTTTTTTCATAAGTTATTTTCTAAAAATCTATCCAAACATACACACAGCTATATTTGTTCAAAAGGGCTTTTGGACTAAACTATGGTTTAAAACTAAGGTTTTGTATAAGCTATTATGACTAGCTTTTAGAATAATAAAAGAGTTTATAGACTATTCAATTACTATTTTATCCTTACTTTTTCTCATACTCTCTCTCCTTTATCTCATATCTTTTCCATCATCTCTCCTCTCTCCTCTTGTCTTTTCCACCATCTCTTCTTTTTCCTCTTTTTTTTACCTTATCTCTTCTCTCATTTCTCTTACTTTTAATTAAATATTTTTTAATAATTTATTAATAATAAAAATATTTATAAAAATAACTATTTAAATATTAATTTATTTAAAACTAATTTTTTATAAATATTTTTTAAAAATCATTTTCTAAAATCGGTTGAAGTCCTTTTTTTTTGGTATAAAAATTTTTAGAAAGGAGTTAGGCTCACCTACGATCTAAAAATAGAGTAAAGTCTCTTTTCCTCTTAGATAATATTAATATCAGGCAGAATAAATTGTCTATTATTTTCGTATTGAAGTCCTTTCTAAAAATAGATCCAGTATTTAAGGTGCAAGTATAGAAGGCCCAAACTTTAACAGGATCCATAAACTTGGTCCCAAATCATATATAGCCACTCGCTTCTCAAGTTTTAGCCATCCATTTCAGGAAGGTTTCCTTGCAGTTTCCCATTTTATGTTTATTTTAATTTAAATTCAAATTGTTAGATATATATAGACTATATCCATCAACTAGGTCCTTGTTCGGCTAAGCTTAAAAAAGTTGGGTCTAAAAGCACCCATACTGGTATGTAGCTTGGTATAATGGGTTATGTACATGTTAAATGACTATTTTACCCCTCTCTTTTTTGTCATTTTGTTATCTCCTTCGACCTTTCCTCTCTCCTAACTCGTCGCTATGGTCTCTCATTTCTCTCTCATTTGCCGCGTGCTCTAGTGTTGCTCTGGTCTCTTCTTTATTGTCTTCTACGTTGTTATCCCTTTTTCTCAGCTTGTGGGTGGTAGAGATCGAACTATCTTCTTCTCCAGCGTCTTCCCTCCTCCGTTCAGTCTTCTTAGCGTGTGGGTGGTGCAAACATGGACTTGTTCTTCTTCTCCAGCTATTCCCTCCTTCTCCGTTGACTCCCATTGCATGTGCATTGCCAGAGCTCCTCTTCTTCCCTTCAGATGTCATCAGAGGATCTCTAAGTGAGTTTGTCCATCACTTTTATTTATTTATTTTTGCATGGAAAGGGACATATATTAACATTGAGACTCGTTCATGAAAATGCTTTTTTACCATCTCTTTTATTTTAACATTGAGATATGATATTGCTTATCCCTCATTCTCTGTCTTATTCCTGTGTCCTACTTCAAAAATAATTGTTTTTCCATAGTGTCTGTTAGTATTCTTCCATGGCGTCTTAGGTTCTTAAGTTATGAGAATCTCAGGTTTAGATTTTATTGTGGCTTATCAGGAATTGTGTTAGTGTTCCTGATCAATATGTGAAATAATTTTCCAAGAGCTAGTGTAAATGAATAGATAGTCCAAAGGCAAAGTTTTCTCAGATCCCCTGTATGTTTGTCAATTTTGAATTTTTTAGCATAAATGAATAGATAGTCCAGAGGCAAAGTTTTTTAGCGTAAATGAATAGAGAGTCTAGAGGCTTTAATAAGGAATTATTGTTAGCCGACGAATGTATATGTTTGTCAATTTTGAATTTCTTAGCATAAAAATGTTGTGGAAAAGCATATTCCCTATTGTTTGAATACTCTGATAGTTAGTTGTCACTTTTGTATATTATAATGAACAAATTAAAAATCATCATGGGATAGTTAGATTAGTAAGTTCTTTATTGATTTGTGTCTTCAATAAGTTTAAAACTGTGAAAGGAAATGTAGTATCGCAAAGTAGGATGGAAATTAATTGAAGAAAAAAGTTTAATAGATTTACTAGAATAAACTACTCAAAGATACATTTTAAAAATAAGTATGATGCATTGCGAAAGGAATAGAAAACATGGAAGAAATTAAGAAGTTCAGAGACAGAGTTTGTGTGGAATGACAATAAGGGTATAGTAGTGGCTGAAGATTAATGGTGGGAGAAGATGAAATTGATATGGTGTTGTTATTAGACATGTCATTGTTTTTCAATCTAATAATGGGAGTAAACATTGTCTGACACATGATAGTTATTGTTTGTGCAGAAAAATCCAACAATCGAAAAATTCAAATTCAAAGGACTACAATTCTCTAATAAGTTAGAGTGTTTGTTCAACAATGTAGCTACCACGGGATATTACAATTTGGCAACTTCTAGCATGGCACCTAAATCGGGGGAAAGCCAGAATGATTAAGGTGTTACTCTTGAATAAGGATCTGGAGATTCAGATGATGTTGTAGGGTCCGTAATTGAGATAAATTGAGAATTGAACAGGGTGACATTCCTCTTGTCCTAAGGAAATATTGTCAAAGCAAGTATAAAGGGGAAGAGACCAATGTCTTTAGGCAGCACATTGGGGGTTAGAAAGGCAGGTGGCGAAAAGAAAAATAAGGCAAAAGGACTTGCATCAAATATCATAACAGAATATCTGAGTGATCTAGTTGGTATACGCAGGTCAACCATGGAATGTGCAAATGAAGAAGCATAACAATTGCGTACAGTTGTTTCGTCCATTGGCATAGTCATGACTTACCTCCGCATTGTTCAACAAGTTAAGCAAAATATAGATGTATTTCTACAATGCACGGAAGTTTTGAGAGGTCTAGAGAATATGTAGATATATTAGTCACTTAAGGAAGGCCCGGAACTACTTCTGAGATTTTTGCATTAAATCTATTATGGGGAAGGAAACTCTTAGTTTAAATGGTTTATTTGAATATTCAATTTTCTTTCATATGTATGAATGCTAATTAGCCATTTCTTTAAATAGTAATTTGTTTTTAATGACAGTTCTTTAATTTAACAACATATTCTTTGATAGAAATGGATCATTTAAAGCATTTAGAAGATACCAGGGAGTGATAGGAAGAGATGGATGATGAAGTTGGTATTTTGGTTGGCACTTATGTAGCACTGTATATGTGTAAAGAATCTATACATACAAGTGACTATACATGTTTATAATGGGTGAACAAAGTCTTAAATGGTGAATGAATTCATTGTTACCAACAATTCCAAATGTATTGACTGTCTTCTTAGATATGTCTTGCATTGGGACATCATAGCATTAAGGAAGATAAGCGCATTTGAATACATGATAAGGTAACAATCTTTTTATGGATGGTTGCGCATGCAGAAACTAGTAGGTAAGCACAATAAACGTTTTAACACTCAGATAAGATGATTACCAGACATTGTTATATAGTCTTATGAGTGTGTTGTGGACTTACAAGAGAGAACATTAAACCAATAGATCCTAAATTTAGAAATATTCACAGCAAAATTGCTTAAGATCGGCTATATTGACCATTTTTTAAAAATGTAATTGGAATAATTGATGGCACACATGTTCCTTATGTTGTCACTGCAAACGAACAAGCAAAATATTTTTGTAAGAAATGAGACACATCATAAAATGTAATTGCGGTTTGTAATTGAGACATGTGCTTTACCTTTGTCTTAGCTAGATAGGAAGGTAGTGCTTATGATGCTGGCATATCCAATTATGCGCTAACAACTCATTCCATAAACTTCCCTTATCCACCTCAAGGTATGCCTATTATTGCTTCAATTATTTATATTTATCTTTGAACACAAATATTGATGGCATTCACATTTTTCATTCAAGTAAATATTATTTAGCCATTGGTAGCTATCCAACACTAGACATACTATAGATGTGTGCGTTACTATATGGGTGATTTTTATAGGACAACTACTAAACGACTTATCGTTAACGAACTTTTCAACTTTACTCATTCAAGTTTAAGGTATACAATAAAAATAACTTTTGGAGTATTGAATAATAAGTTTAGAATTATACGCGAAATGCGTTACTAAGACTACACAATATAAATCAATATTATTTATACAACGATGACTATACATAATTTTATTATAATAACTTCTATTTTTTATTCTAATTTCACAGAAGAAGAACAACGTCTTAATAATTCACAATGCGATGATAAAGATGAGCCTTCACAGTTATGTTCTTTTGTAAGATCTTCACGTGCAATTGCTTATTTACGTGATCATAATGCAATGATAAATATGGACCTTCACAATTACATTCTTTTATAGGATATTCACGTGCAATTGCTTATTTACGCGATCAAATTATATATAAAATTGTTGAGTATAGAAAAATCTAATAGTCATATATTGTATCTATATTTTTATTAGATACTTGACTTGAGATTTCTATTGTTATTAAATTATATTATATTTTTACTTTCTATATATATATTTTAACTAATTTTACTTTTATTTTTAATTACTTATATTAATCAAAATATATAAAATAATATTTCTAATTATGTACAAGAAAATATAAAATTTAAATATAATTTCTTAATTATTTATTATTAATTAATCTAATAACATATATATGTATGTACAGTATTTATTATTTTAATATTAGATAAAAAATATAAATTTAAAATTATACTTTATACAATTATCATCTTATTTTATATCAGTAATTTATTTATTAAAAATATTATTTTAATAATAACTATTTAAATATTTATTTTTTTAAAATTAATTTTTATACAAAAATTATTATCTATAATTATTTTAAAATCAATCTTTTTTTAAATTTATTCACCAAAAGTTAAACAAACCCTATAAGTCATAACTCACTTACTCTTCACTTTTTTGAGTTGAAAAGGAGGCCCCCGAATGGGGAATTGAATCCTCCACCTCTCATATGCAAAGGGACTATTTTGCCACTAGTACACTGTAGCAAGTGCCTTTCCTCTCCATTTTTCAACACAAATAAATTCCTGAATTGAGTTTTTTGTTTTTTTAACATAAATGAATATAAGTAGGTTTTTTTTACAAATTTTTTTAAAAAGTATTGACCTCACCAACAATTTAAGGATATAGTAAATTTTTTTTCTCCTATACGATACTAATATTAAGAGGGGCGAACCGTCAATTACTCTTCGATGTAAACTTAAGTATTCAAGAATTATGATATCTTTCACAATATAATGATTAAAATTATAATAAAATATTACTCTCTATAAATTAAATATGCTTTAAATTATTTCGCGTATTTCACCAATTCACCAACTAAATCTACATATGATGGGTAATAAACATAAGTAGTTATGTATAAGGTTACTTTTTGCCCCTTTTGGTGAAATGCTTTCAATTTTATTAGGATCTTGCATACTGTTGGTCTCAAATTTATGGTATGCGGGCAACAAAAAGAAAATTTAGCTAATGAGAATTCATACATATAGTAAATAATGAGGTTATATTCTATAAATACATGAATTCAATTCTTATTATTGTTTTAGAGTTTTTTTAGTAGATAATTTTATAAGTCTCTTGCAATTACTCTCTGAATTCTAAAATTATATTCTAATTTTAGTAGGAGATCAGTATTAAATTCATCTAAATTTTTATATAACAAAAAGAACAAAAAAAAATTTGAACTTGAAGTCTAGCTGGGCCCAAAAGGTTTTCAAATTGATAAAAGGCGGCGTGGGCCTATTCACCTATAAGTCCAGTTCATATAAGCCAACCCTAAAAAGAAGTATAATCAAATAAAAAAAACCATTTTGGTCTCTCTTGCATTATACACACACTACAAGTACAACCTCCTTCCCTCCTGCTCGGATTATTTTTTTGAGCTTTCCCTCATTGGGGTTGGAACCCTTCCATATTTCGTCGCCACTGCGAATTCGATTCTTTATTACATCATTTCCGAGTAATCCTTCTTCCAGTTCAAGCTTAATCCTCCCTTTTGATTTCAGATTACGATTCTTTCTGTTTGTTTACGTGATGCCTTTTTTTTTTTTTTTTCCCTTTTGCTTCTTATGCTGTGAATTCTCACGAACTGATCCAATTATTCACGCTTCGATGTTTGTTTATGATGTAATCTTTACCCTTTTCGATTTGCAGTTTGTGATCCGAGGGCTTGGTTTTGCACACTAAGGTAAATTCGTCGAAAAGATATCTAAAATCTCAAATGGGTAGAAAGAAGTCGACCGCCCGTGACGATGATAACGTGCCCACTGCATCTCAAGGCGGTGGGAAGTCGAAAAAAAAGGGGCTAGTGATCGACGATGATGAGTATTCTATTGGAACGGAGCTATCTGAGGAACCGCCGGCTCAAGAAGAGAAGCCTGCAGCGACGGGAAAGAAGAAAGGTAACAAAGGTAACTCGAAGGCTTCAAAAGCCGAGGACGAAGATTTAGAGAAGGCGATGGAAGATAATGATGATGATGTACCCGAAGTTGTGTTTACTGGGAAGAAGAAGGGGAAATCAAAAAAGGGTGGTGGGAACAGTGCGTTTACTAGTTCGAGCTTTGGTTTGCTTGGTGACGAGGAGGGTGGAGAACATGATGATGAAGACAAACAATCCTGCTTAAATGGTGGGGTGGACAATGACGACGACGACGAACCGTTTGCTACTTTTTCAGGCAAGAAGAAGTCCTCAAATGGTTCCAACAAGAAGGGCGGTAGCTTGTTCACTGCATCAGCTTTTGATGCTATAGACGAAGATGATGAAGGGGAGGTGATCGATAATTCTATAAAAGCCAGCCGTGAAGAGAACGATGACATGGATGAACCAGTTATTGCTATTACGGGTAAGAAAAAATCATCGAAAAGTAGCAAGAAGGCTGGTGCCTTATTCACAGCATCTAGTTTTGGCGATACCGACGGAGAGCAGTACAAAAATGAACAAGAAGATGGGGATGAAGATGTTGCTCCGATCGCTTTCTCAGGGAAGAAAAAGAAGTCATCGAAGTCTTCCAAGAAGGCTGTTAACTCATTTAGTGCAGCTTTTGCTGAAGAGGATGTGGAAGATGATCATTCTGTGCTCGAGTCTTCTAGAGCCGATGAAGATAAGGCTGAGGACGAAGATGTTTCTGTTGTATTTTCAGGTAAAAAGAAGTCTTCAAAGAAAAACAAGACCGCTACTACCAAAGCTAGTGATGATTTTGAATCTGTCAATGAAGAGCAACTTAGCGTAGTAGACAACAATAAAGGTAATAAGAGTGAAGAGGTGATTGAAAATTTAAAAAATAAAAAGAAGAAGAATAAAAAGAGCGGAAGAACTGCTCACGAAGAGGAAGATTTGGACAAGCTTCTTGCTGAGCTTGGGGAGGGGCCTACAGTAAAATGTGCTTCCCCTCAAGCTGAGGATGATAAAGTTCAGGCTTCTTCTGAAGTAGCTGCTCCTGCTACTGCTGTGGTGAAAAAAGGAGGGGAAGAAGAGACCATGGAGTCAGCTGCTGCAAAAAAGAAGAAGAATAAAAAGAGTGGAAGGACTGCTCAAGAAGAGGAAGATTTGGACAAGCTTCTAGCTGAGCTTGGGGAGGGGCCTCCAGTAAAACCTGCCTCCCCTCCTGCAGGGGATGATAAAGTTCAGGCTTCTTCTGAAGTAGCTGCTCCTGCTACTACTGTGGTGGAGAAAGAAGGGGAAGAAGAGACAATGGAGTCAGCTGCTGCAAAAAAGAAGAAAAAGAAAAAGGAGAAGGAGAAGGAGAAGAAGGCTGCAGCAGCAGCAGCTGCAAGTGCCCCTGATAATGAAAAGAATGAAGAAGTTAAACCCTATACCTCAGAATCCAGGAAAAATGATTCCAAGACTAAAGCGGCTGACAAGAAAGTGCCAAAGCATGTTAGGGAGATGCAAGAGGCACTGGCCCGAAGGCAAGAGGCTGAAGAGAGGAAGAAAAGGGAAGAGGAGGAGAGGCTAAGGAAGGAAGAAGAAGAGCGGCGTAGGCAAGAGGAATTTGAGAGGCAAGCAGAAGAGGCAAGACGTAAGAAGAAGGAAAGGGAGAAGGAGAAGCTCCAGAAGAAGAAGCAAGAAGGCAAATTATTAACTGGTAAGCAAAAGGAAGAAGCTCGTCGTTTGGAGGCCATGAGGAAGCAGTTTCTTTCTGGTACAGGGGGTGTCACACTTCCTCCCGGGGACTCTGGGGTACCGGCCAAACGACCCATCTATCAGACAAAAAAGTCAAAACAAACTCATCATCACCAGAATGGCACTGCCCCTGTTAAGGCAGATGAAGATGTGGAAGCAAAGGAAAATCTGGAGACCACTCCTGATGCAGAGTCATTGGAACCAGAGAAGGTTGAAGTGGTTGAGTCAGTGCAGTATGAGGACAAAGTTAAACCGTCTGAAGATCTTCAAGAGGAAGAAATTGAAGAGGATGAATGGGATGCAAAGAGTTGGGATGATGTTAATTTAAATGGAAAAGGTGCATTTGCTGATGAGGAGGCTGACTCTGAACCAGAACCTGTAGTGAAAAAGGAGATAAAAAATGCTGGTAAGATTTGCATTTTAATAAACCTTCCTGTTATTTAGACGCTTACTTTTGCTCCCGTAGTGAAATTGCATATATTAGTGACTTGAGTGTTTCCCTTCTAATTTCGACTTTTGCCTCCTTTGATTATCTACCGTTCAGCACCCCCAGCTGTTGTGAAGTCAACAGGCACAACCAAGAAAGCTGCTTCTCAGCCTCCAACTGAGCAAATCGAAAGTAAAAGGCAGGTTGAGAAGCAACCCCCTAAGCAGGATGGGCATCTACCGCCAAATTCAGCTGTTCCTTCTCAACCAAGTGGAGAGAACCTTCGTTCCCCAATTTGCTGTATTATGGGCCATGTGGACGCTGGTAAAACTAAGCTGCTGGATTGTATTCGACGTACTAATGTTCAGGAAGGTGAGGCTGGTGGCATCACGCAACAGATTGGTGCTACATACTTTCCTGCTGAGAACATACGTGAAAGAACAAAGGAACTAAAAGCTGATGCGAAGCTGAAAGTTCCAGGTCTACTAGTGATAGATACTCCTGGGCATGAATCTTTTACTAACTTAAGGTCAAGGGGTTCAGGTCTATGTGATATTGCAATTCTAGTTGTTGACATTATGCATGGATTACAACCTCAGACAATAGAATCGCTCAATCTATTGAAAATGAGGAATACAGAATTCATAGTTGCATTGAACAAAGTGAGTAATTTCTTATTAGATATTGCTTTCTTTATTTTATTTTAGTTGATGCTCAGGGTTGTCACTCTGTACTTGCAACATTGCAGGTTGACAGACTTTATGGTTGGAAAGCATGCACTAATTCTCCAGTTGTTAAGGCAATGAAGCAGCAAACCAAGGATGTGCAAAATGAGTTCAATATGAGAGTTACTCAGGTTCTGGAAGATGTCACATCTTATCTGTCATACAAATATATTTTTGTTATGGATCCAGTTCTGATCCGTTCTTTTCTTCGTTAGACTATCACTCAATTCAAGGAACAGGGGTTAAACACTGAATTGTACTATAAAAACAAGGAAATGGGAGAAACCTTCAGTATTGTACCTACCAGTGCTACAAGGTAATTTTATTAGCCAAAGTCTTCTGCAATTCTTTATTGTTTGTTAATTCAAATGCACAACTGGCTCTTTTGAAGTCCATTAATTGAACCTGGGCCATTTCTTTATGTGGAAGAATAACCCTAAAGATTTAGTCACTCTTACTTTTAATGTAGCCCTCACTTTAGAAAAGGGGGGGGGGGGAGGGGCTTACATGAATAAATTGCCAAATTGGGGGAAGTAAGCTCTTTTATTTTGTCTGGGACTTATGGCCGGTTTGGTTTTACTTAATTTAAGTGATTTTGCGCTTTACGAGATAATACACACACATTTACCTTGATTCTCCAAGGCTAATCCAAACGGGCATTTAATCACCAGTTGTATAGCCTCCTTAACACTTAATGTGAAGCTCTTTTGTATTTCTGTTGATATTTTGAGTGTTCAATATTACAGTGGTGAAGGTATCCCGGATTTGTTATTGTTGTTGGTTCAATGGACACAAAAAACAATGGCTCAGCAACTTACATACAGTGATGAAGTGCAGGTTAGCTTTTTGTAACATAAGTTTATGCTGTTTGTGTGCTGTGAGATGGCTTAGCTGGAGGGCGCTAATGGTTTGATTTTATCCACCAGTGCACAGTTTTGGAGGTTAAGGTTGTTGAAGGTCATGGGACAACTATTGATGTTGTCTTGGTTAATGGTGTTCTTCATGAAGGAGATCAAATAGTTGTTTGTGGAATGCAGGCAAGTATCTCAAAACTGTATCCGCAACATCTTTAATCTGCATTAAGCTTCTGACTAATAAGATTTCTATCATAGGGGCCTATTGTTACTACAATTCGAGCTCTATTGACACCTCATCCTATGAAGGAGCTCCGTGTTAAGGTTTGCTTACCTTTGTCTACTTCTTTTAATTTTTGCCTAATATGCTCCCTTCCTTGATTGAATAGACGGACCTTCTTTGTCTAGTTCTTTTAGTACCTCCATCGGATCATTATGTTATGTGGTTTTAAAACATCGTAAATAAATGAACAAATTAGTAATGAAGGACTCATTGGCTCCTTTCCACTTGTTTTTTTTCTTTCTTACACCAACTTATGCCGGCATATGTTGGGTAAATGTAACTTCTCTATTTGCAGTACTGAACTAAATAAATTTCATATGATACTGGTAGCCTGTTTTTGTTTTTTGGGCTTAAAATCTGAAACGCCTGTATCTGTTTCATGTTTTTATATTTATCTGAGACATTCTAATCTTAGGCATGGAGTGTTGTTGCAAATAAAGTTTTTTGTTCTATTATATTTGTTTGTGCTGACTGCCGGGGGAGACCATGGAATATCGAATTTTTCATGGTACTTTATCATGTACCGGGGATGGGAACCGTTATCTGGAGGAGTGGAGTGGTATTATTTAACAGTCAGCTTATATATTCTGTACAACAATTTAATGATGTTGGATTTCAGGGAACATATCTCCATCATAAAGAAATTAAAGCTGCTATGGGTATCAAAATCACCGCCCAGGTACTTCATGCTGATATTGATCTGCCCTTGTTCTTGCCAGTTTGTGGCCAACATATTGTTTATTCTCTTGCTGTTTATGAATGTGGGAAGTTTTAACTATTTTATTTTGATCTATTATATGTCAGGGGCTTGAACATGCTATTGCTGGCACTGCTTTACATGTAGTGATGCCTGACGATGATTTAGAAGATGTTAAAGATGCAGCTATGGAAGATATGAAGACAGTCATGGGCAGGATTGACAAGAGTGGTGAGGGAGTTTGTGTACAGGCATCCACCCTTGGTTCTTTGGAAGCATTGCTGGAGTTTTTGAAAACACCAGAAGTGAATATTCCTGTTAGTGGTATAAGCATAGGCCCTGTACATAAAAAAGATGTAATGAAGGCCAGTGTAATGCTTGAAAAGAAAAAAGAGTTTGCCACTATCTTGGCATTTGATGTCAAAGTCAATCAGGAGGCTAAAGATCTTGCGGAAGAACTAGGTGTGAAAATTTTTATGGCCGATATCATTTATCACCTATTTGACCAATTCAAGGCCTATATTGACAACATTAAGGAGGAGAAGAAGAAGGAAGCAGCTGACGATGCAGTCTTCCCATGCGTTCTGAAAATCTTACCACGTTGCATTTTCAACAAGAAGGATCCAATTGTTTTGGGAGTTGATATTCTTGAAGGTGTTTTAAAGGTATAACCATTTATAGTATGTTTTTTTTTTTTTTCTTTTGTATTCATTTTTATCATCGATGTTTTTTGACACAGTTTAGTGTATATTTCTCTTTGGCATTTGCGTAGTTGTGGATGATTAGTTTCCAAATTACTCTCGATAAACCTATTCTCCATCTGTGTCACTGCGGGCTACTTGCCTAGCTCTGAACAACCCGAAAAAGGAACGAATAGTCAATTTACTTTCTAGTTCACCTTATCTCTTTTGTTTGTGCTGATGAGTCTAAACTCGTGAAATTTTGAATATATCATGTTTGTGGCATTTTGAATTTGTATCTAATAATATGTGCTTGACAGATTGGGACACCAATTTGTATTCCTTCCAGAGATTACATTGATATCGGTCGCATTGCTTCCATTGAAAATAACAAAAAACCTGTTGATTATGCCAAGAAAGGGCAGCAAGTAGCCATTAAGGTATGCGACAGATGTGATGCTTCCTTAGTATTAACAATACATGTGTTCCACTGATTCTCTTTCATTTATTATTATTTTAACCTTTTATGGTGGATGTTCTTACATAGAATGAACGAGTATTTTTTTTCCCGTTGAAACCTTCTATGTTGGATTGAACTGGTAAATAAGGATACCTTTTTTAATGTGCTTAGACTGAATCTAAATTTTTAAAATTAAAGGAAAAATGTAACTTTCAGTCTTTTAACTTTCTCTAAATTATCATTTGAGTCCCTAAACATTGACTTGGAGAGATAATCGTCAGTTTATTAAGGATTTATAGGGATTGGGTTATATTGAGTCAAGGAACTATATTAACTTGATCAATTAGGGTTAAGAAAAGTTGTTCTAGTTGAAGTTCAAGACTGAATTGATAATTAGAAGAAAATTTAGGGACCAAAAGGAGTATTTTCTCTAAAATTAACTTGTCATGAAGTTGCCCGAATGTAATGAGGAATTTGAAACGTGGGTTAAGCATGCTGTGCTTGACAAAGAAAACTTTGTTTTGCACACTGTAAGCATACGGACAGAAAATATTGTGGAGATTTGAAGGATTGAAAGTAGAGGAAAAAAAGTTTTAAAATATTATTACTCATTTGAATGAATGAAAATATAAATAGACTTTTATATAGATAAAAATATAAGTTAATAGGCTAAATTTAGAATCTATTATAATTTTAATATTTCAAATTTATTTTTCTAAATTATGATAATTTAATACTTAAATCTGATCATAAATAATATATAAACTTAATTTTATATAATTAAATAACTAATAAAATATAATATTAACTAATAATTAATTCTAAATCACTGCATCTCAATACTCTCTCTCAAATTAGATCTACAACTTGAATACTTTTACTTCACAATATTCCCTTTCAAGTTGGGAGGTAGTTTGGATGTGAGCAGTATCATTATAGAAAAATTAGAACTTTGAATTCTTAAATCAGTAGTGACTAGTGAACTGAAGTTAATTAGATCTTGAATCTGGATCTTAAGACAGTTGCAAACTTGACGAAGAATTTTTATGTTAGAGACCTGACAAGAACATTTGCAATTGAGAATCTTGATAAAGAATCATATGTACTAATTCCATAACATATGAGATTTTGTGGGAAGAGATATGAGTTATTCTCTTCTATCATATGTATTATTTAAGAGCAACATGCTCATACAATCATGGTAACCTATTTGGTTTTACACACTAATCTAAACTCACTTGAAGGAAATGCACTAATCCTATAACTTATGAGATATTTTGAGAAGACTCAAGTTATCCTCTTCTATCATAGAGTAACTAATCTTCACTTGAATATATGCTTTCTCTTCAGGTTTAACCTTCTTCTTCTTCTTCATTAAGACCTTAGCCAAGACATTAACTAAGATTTAATATTCCTATTTTGATATCATGTGGAGATTTAAAGGATTGAAAGTAGAAGGAAAAAACCTCCAAATATTATTAATTTTTTAAATGAATAAGAATATAAGTAGGCTTTTATAGAAGTAAAAATATAAGTTAATAGGCTAAACCTAGAATCTATTATAATTCTAATATCTCATATTTATTCTTGACAATTTAGTATTTAAATCTGATCTTAAATAATATCTAAACTTAATTTTAGATAATTAATTAAATAATTAATAAAACATAATATTAATTAATAATTAATTTTAAACTACCTCATATCATGTATACGTTTAATTATTGGAGTAAAATTTCATGGTATTGTCAGACAATGCTATGATGCATATACTTAAGAGAACAAAGTATCACATGTTCGATGTTGTGTATGCACAGTTTTGAAGTTATTCTTATAGTTGCAAGTCCTCTATGCTTTACAGATTGTTGGCAACAATTCGGAGGAACAACAAAAAATGTTCGGGAGGCATTTTGAGATTGATGACGAACTTGTAAGCCATATTACAAGGAGATCTATCGATATTCTCAAAGCTAATTATCGGGTATGTTGTGATAGAGCATCAAGATTAGTATGATGCATGTGTGGATTTTGTTTCCTAGTTTCTTATGCTATCATTACATGGTGTAGGATGAACTGACTATGGAGGAATGGAGGCTGGTTGCGAAATTGAAAAACGTTTTCAGGATACAATGAGACTTGATGTAGGCGCTCTCGAGTATTATTCTTTATGGTAAAAAAACGGCTTGAGTGACTGTTTTACGCAAAACGGCAGTTTGGATCCATCACAGAAGGATGATACAGATGGGGCAACGAGAATAGAGGGGCATTGTTCGTCAATGAAAGAATTTTTCCACGAGAAACGCATATGCTCAGTATCAGCAGGCAAATCTGAGGCCAAAACACTGAGAGAATGAATGGTGGCTGGCAAAGACTGGAATTTTATGAAATGTTTTCCTGAAATATTATGTGCTATACGCTAACTGGGAGCGGAGGCAATTACAGGGATAAGAGAGTGACTGGAGGTGGCAAATTGTTCTACTGCACGATTGTTTGTTCGTTGGAGAAAACAAACTTTTACCTGAGTAAACTACATGTACGTACCAGCCTATAGTTTAGAACGTTTTGCTCTAAGTTTCTGTGGCATTTTCTTTTACCAGCATGTTATCTTCTCCACAAATTTTCCTGGCCTGTTTAGCCATTCTTTTTTCCTCAATCCATGTGGCAGTTCGTCTGGTTAACATTAGGGCAGCGAATAATAAGGTATTAAGATTTGTGTGTCATATTAGTATTTTAGGCGATTGATATCGTTTGAGAGGAGGACAAGGCATTTTGTTGTGGCGCCATTGTTTGAGATATTCCTAGATGTTGCAAAACCTTTTTTTTTTTTTCCCAGTAATATGCTATACCCATTTGTTACATATTTGTAGTTGCTACGTCTGAAATATCAATTGTGAACAAATGTTTATTAGTCATACGCCACACGACAATTTGAAATATTGCGAGATATCTTGTAATAAAAGGAAATAATTCTCGACTAAAGTGTTTCAATATGAAAAGCAGATTTAGTCAAGAGTATTTATCCGTACATTTTTATTCCTCATATTGGACATTTCGTTATATTTTCTATCTAAGGAAATTAAACTAAACTATTCTAATTTATCACATCTTACAGGAAGACAGATTTGTTAAGATAAACAGCAATATATAAATCATTTTCTTCAATTTAGCTAATGCAATTTCATGATCATAAGAAGAACTTATAATTTAATAATCAATATTCTTCAACAGTTGATATCCCCCCCCCCCTCTTAACATGCCCCACGCTTAGGAATAGTTAATTTGATTGAAAAATTAAAAGAAATAAAAAGACCCTAAAATAAATTTGGAAGAACAGTGAACAAAGACTCTAATCCAAGCTCTATTTGTGGTGGCAATGGATAATGATTTTTGTCATCATTGTTACCAGTAAGTTTGCTTAAGCCCACAATAAAAATATCCTGCCTAATCCGATAAATATAGGGCAGGATTAAACATCAGGTTATAAAATACAACCCATACATTTTTTAGGCTGAGCACCGGACATAGGAGTTGCCTTACCCATGAGCACTCTTTCTTTTATTTGTATTTTTATTTTTTTCTCTATCTTAGAATAGAGAATATGATAGCTACTAGTGACTATAAGGTAATTTTAGAAATATAAGTAATTGAGTAGGTAAGTTGTATCTTTTAATATTTATAATTATACTAATTTTTTCTTTTTTTTTAACTTTGTTAATTATCATATGATTATATTACAAATTATAATTATTTATTTTATTTTTTTAGATACTTTATCTTTGTCAATATTGGGAAGATTGATGCAAAGTTATAATTACAAACTATTTAGATTTTAACGCTTATTTTTTTATGTAATGGATCTCAAAATTTTAATTATTATCTTTATTGCTTTATTCTTAGTGAATTATAGATATTACTTAATTTTTGAAGACACATGAATATGGTATTATTTTAGAAATTCATAATTGTAGATTTTTTTTACAACATGAGCATATCATTACGATTTTAGGCATATCTACCCCACCCACGCCCAACCCAAAATTGTTAAGACTTTTACCGGATAAGGCTGGTAATCGGGTTGCAAAATACAGCCCATGCTTTTTTTAGGCAGGGCACCGGGCAGAGGGACTGCCTTGTCCAATCCTACCCATGCACACCCCTAATCATTGTCACCATCTCTCTCTCTAGTTCGGGTGCGTTTGGTTCCTCTCTTTTCACAATAGATCGGGATCCTGCAAGCGAGTGATGCATAATTTTCTTTCATCTTTTAATTTAATTTAATAACATTTTTCTTTACTTTCAATTTTATATAAATCAACCATATCAATATGAAATTGCAGCTTTTCCTCTACCTCAGTTTTATGTAGTCATGCGAATCATCTCCTAATTTAATAGCATAAATGTTCTCTTATAAATTGGAGGTATAAAATTTGATTCTGCTTCCTTTGATTTAAAAAAACTCTTTTAGCTCTTAATATAAGATATAATTAGGAGTTGATATTGATATTAAATATAAGATTTATTTTTTATATTTATCAATTTTTTCTCAAATTATTCCTATTGATACTTCATCAATAATACTCAAGAGAGGGAGAGAGAGGGTTAATAAAGATAATTAGAGTATTTTAGAAAATATATCTCTATTAACTAATATAATTAATTTTTTTAATCTAATTAAATTAATTAAATATATTTTATATTAAGAATAAGATATATATAATACTCATGTTCCATGAGTATTATTTGAGCCTTTGAAATGCAGTTAATCAGTTTTGGAAAGCCTAAAAGGGAGTTGTACAGGATCTAAAACCAAAGTCATATGCCTACTTGCTCCTCAAGTTTATTAGCCGTATATTTCAGGAAGATTTCATTTCAGTTTCCAATTTTGTGTTTATTTTAAATTCAAATTATTACATTTTGAATCCGCCACTAATACACTGAAGTATTTAATAAATGGATTTTATCAGATTAAAAATTATTTGAATAAGTTAAATATCGGTTGTATATAATTTAATTAATTAGTTATCCATGGGGGCATTTTCAGCAATTATGCTTTCTGACACAATTTAGAAATTGTGGCATTTTGAATTTTTATGTAATAATATGTTGTGCTTTAATTTTATTGACAGGTTGGGACTCCGAATTCTATTCCTTGAAGAGATGACATTCATATCGGTCGCATTGCGTCGATTGATATATAACAAGAAGAAACCTTTTGATTATGCCAAGAAAGGGCAGCAAGTAGCCATTAAGGTATGCGACAGATGTGATGCTTCCTTAGTATTATGTAAACCTTTTATGTTGGATGTTGTGTATGGACGGTTTTGAAGTCATTGTTAGTTACAAGTCGTGTATGTTTTACGTACAGATTGTTGGGAGCAATCCGGAAGAACAAGAACACATGTACGGGAGCCATTTTCAGACTGTATTTTATTATTACATGGTGTAGGAAGATGAAGTGAGCATGGAGGAAGGAGGCTGGTTGCCAAATTGTTTAAAGTGTTTATTCATCTTCTTATGTCACATTTCGTTATATTAATTATTCTTCATACAAGAAGACAAGTTTTGTTAAGATAAACAACAATAAATCATTTTCTTCAATTTAGCTAATGCTAATGCAATTTTCATGATCTTAATCATAACTTATCATTTAATAATCAGTATTCGATTAAGATACCCATACTGAAGAATAGCAGAAGAATATAATAATATTACTGGTTTGGATAGAGATTGAGTGAAATCCAAAAGTTCACAAAGTGAAACAATGAAACCATATACGTCCTGTAAGCCCAGAAAATCTCAGTTCATCACAAAGTGAAATAATTGATTAACTAGAGTCTAGTTGAGCCAATCAACTTGGTTAACCCAAAAGTTATGGCCATGGCTAGCCAACCCCCAACCAAGACCCTAACCACAGATCTCAAAGCCGGAGACCCACCAAGAACTGCAGTTAGCCATCCAAAGACCACCAAGGCCAAGCTCACTGCACCCACAACCACCCCTAACCTTAACCTGTACTCTTTTATAAACGAAGCTCCCAGCAATGGCACAATTGCTCCCACTGGAAATGCCAAAGCTGATACTACCGCTGCTTGAAATGGCTTTGGCAATCCCTCTTTCTCTTCTTCTTTCTGATCTCCCAACTTTTCTTGTTATTGTCTCTCTTGATCTGAGCAATCTCGATGTCTAACTGCGAGTACACCGACACGAACTCTCAGAGGCCATACTGCAAGCTCCGGCCACAAGACCAGCAAAGCCTGAGAGGATCATGGCTTTGATGTCTTGCTTCACTGCTCCCACACCCACCATTAGAGATGCTGTGGACACCAACCCATCATTGGCTCCCAAAACTGTTGCCCTTAGCCATTGAGATCTTTTGCAGTAATCAAAATCTTTGTTTTCATTAGTGATCTGGTCTGTCTCTAGAGGTGTGATTTGTGTCTCAAGGTCGGTGCTTTGAAGGGAAATTTTTGGTATTTGGTTGGAATCCATGAGAACCAGAGCTTGAGAGAAGAGAGAAGGATGATGAAGAAGAAGATGGCGTGTGTGGAAAAAGTGCGGAGGACACGCGCTACTATAAAGAAGGGTATTTATGGATGAACATTGTCAAATTTGGAGGCAAAAGTTGGACAATATCCCACTAGCTTGTTCAAGACAAAAAGGGAATTGTGTTTTCGGTGGTGAGGTGAAATTTTTTCATTCATTCGGGAAGGAGAGGAAGAAGCAGATGGCGATGAACAAGATTGTGTTGCTTTCCATTTTTAACTGACTATATATATATAGTCATTGGCCTTACCATCATAGGATTGAGCATGTTTCGTGGTTTAATCTATGACTTGGCGTTCTTATATATGAAGTAGAAAAATTTACAGTACTAAATGTAAAATTTGTAAACACAGTATATATCCGAAGTGCAGAAAAATATAGATATGTAATTTCAGTAACAAGATAGAGCTTCTCTTGCTTGTAGTCTAATGGGATGGAAGGTCTCTTATAAATAGGAAGCTGTGGGTTCAATTCCGCTGGTAACCCTCATGTTGTTAGTAATTGTCCCTCTAATTCAAAATGATAGAGCTTCACTTAAATAGATGAGGGCCTACCGGATCAGATAAGAGTTTATCAAACAAAAATCATAGAAATAGTAGACCAATGAAGAAAAGGGACAGAAAATTTTAGGGTTTTATCGAGGGAAGGAAAGAATGGTAGAGAGAAACATGAAAGACGTCATATAGATTGGAGGCAGTTATGGTTGATCGTCTGAAGATCATGAGTAGGGCATGAAACACACACAAGGACAAGTGAAGGTACTGATAATGGCGCCTTTCTTCATTGCGCAAGTAAAGGCAAAAATACACTTCATTTTAAGGAACCTTTTTTTGTTTTTCCTCATAATGTGTTTGTTAAGTTTACAAGAACTCAGTGTAATACCACGCAGGCAAGGTGAGAAAATTGCAAGTTATTGCTATTAACGGTAAAGAATATTGCTACACTATGTGATTTCATTCTTGCTAGTAAAGCATACACATATATTGCAACACTTCATCATATATATGGATTTCCAACTCTCTAATATTTATACTAACTTTATATTATACCATTTTAATCTTAAATATAAGGGTTTAATTTTTGCCCTAAATATAACACTTCAATCTATTTTATCTCTCATATTTATTATTTTTTTAAACTAATTTACTTCACTTATAAATCGATATATAAAATAATTTTTGATAGGGATATTTTAGATGGATTAAATCGTATTTGTTATAATTAACTAATTTATCTAACTTTTTTAGTCTACTTAAATTTGTTTAATAACTTTTATATTAAAGATTAATAGAGAATATGCTTTTCAATTTCATACACCATTGTTGATTTTAGAGATTTTAGAGTAGTATATATAGAATGGAAGGTTGAAGTATTGGACATAACAGAACCAAAACCTTTAATTAAAACTAGATAGAATCCAAAACTTGAGATATGAACTTGTAGTCTAATCTATCTTATGCTCCAACAATTAATTTAAATAATAATATTATTTAAATTGTTTGAACCAATTAAGTGTGGATGATACATGAGGATATACAAGTTTTGTGCATTTCTCTAGAGATATATGGAGATATCTAAATTTGATGAAGGGATAACATGCTTCTCATGTTTGCCTCTCAAACGAATTAATTTGAATGAATACACTAATTTAATTATGAAGAGTATTGGGTAATTCATAAGCTTCATTTGTTTATGAGTTATTTGAGTGCTAAATCAAAGTTGCCATAGCTAATCCAATACGCAGCTCAAGGCAATATTTAATTTTAATTACACTAGTTTGAGCTCGTGTTTCAATTAAGTTGGTTTTTTTTCTTTAAAGTTAGATAAATCTAGACATGCATATACAAGTCTATCCATGATCGTTTTTAGTTCAGTTTTATCACATTTGTTGAAATAAAATGACCATGAAATGATATAGATCTTAAAAATATTATGCAATAGAAAATTTTTGGCTCTATAGTGTGTTGCATTATTTACAAGTTATAATAATATCATTTGTTTCAAATTCCATGTATTAAATAAATAAGAAAAGAGGTCTAAATGTTTATAAAAAAATATATAAAAAAGCTATAACATTCACAATTTTATCTTGAATTTAATGAAGGTCATTCCGAGTGAATTTTTTAATTGACTTTTGTTTTTCAAATGTTCTTGATTTTTTTTAATTAAAAGCCTATACCTTTATAAAAAACATATTTTTTTTCTAAGGTTATTTTGCTTTTATCAAGTATAGGTCCTCAATAAGAAAGGAGTAGAAAATAACCAAGAGAAATTAAACACTCCTAATTTGCTTCCACCAAAAACATGTCTGAAACAACAACGAAAACAACAATAGAGGGATGACGATTCCCAAGACTATGCGAAAACTGAAAGAAACATGCGAAATTTTAAAAGCCGAAATAGTAATGACGATTCGCAAGACAATGCTAAATTAAGGATGTTGTCTCATAAGGAAGTCAACAAAAACAACTAGAAATCTGGAGGGAGAAGGCCACACGCAGAGAAAGCTGCTATAAGTGCATTGTAATAGAAAGTATCCAGCTTCAGTCGCTTCACTTCTTCCTCCAATGATGCCCTCGAAGCTGTACACACCCAATAACAATAATTAACTACAATCCATATATAATTTCCGAAATACCCTATTATAATTTTGCGAGCAACGCATGAAGATTCATATATAACACCATTCGTAGAGAAGAGATTGAGCATATCTTTGTTGAAAATACAAGTCAATGGAGGAAACAAGGAACATAACATATATATATATTGACCCAAACATACCTTTTTCAAGCTTAATTTTTTGTTTCATAGCTGCTATTTGCAGCTTAATCTCCTCAGTCTCTGCAGTCAGCTTTACATTTTTTCTCTGTATCATTAATATGGCATACAAATTAATTAGTTTACGTACAACCATAAAGCATGCATCAAGCCATTAACGGTGGAATAAAGAACTTGCCTCCCTCATTTTAAGCCAGCAATGATAAATTTATGAGACAATAACATCAGCATAGCCACACATTTCTCTAAAGTGTTACTATCAAAACCCAGACAAACGTTAAACATATCCGAATATAGTACTTCTGGAACTGACTTTTTCTCGAAACAAAAAAATCATTTTTACAATTCAAGAATATAACATGGACATTTGATATAACTGTAAGCAAGACAAGTTCTCCCTAATTTCCGAGATATTCCACATAGTTCTTTATAGAAGGGAGAATGGCAATGGATCTCAGAAGAAGGTTAATATCAAATCAGGACTTCTTAAAGATTTTCAGCATGAAATATAGAAAAAATGAGTACTTAATTTGAGAACTTAAGTTGTGATGAGGTTTATATTTTTATGAAGTCCTTTGTTGTTAGAAACGGTGCAGGCTTATGCCTTAGTTTCTATGAACTTCGAAGCTACCCTTTAAAGAAAGGAGGATCTACATCCCTGAACTAAATAGTACTCTCTACCTTGTCTTTCTCTTCAACTTTGCTTCCTGGCAAGAGCTGATTTTTGTTTCCTAAAGTTTCACAGGTTTAATTTAGTTCGAGAAGTTTATTTTGACATAACATTGCTCTTGATGGCACGCATTCCAAAAATTGTTCAATATCTCACCTTTTTCCTGGCTCTATTAACTCTCCACTGTATTTTCTTTTCAGTGCACAGATTAATTTGTACTTTTAAAAGAGTTGCAGTGATCTCTCCTCCTAGTGGAGAAAATCCGCATCCACAATGGAGCTCGTATGAGATATAATGGGCAAAATGAAGTAGATCAGGAGACAAGTGCAGAATTTGCTTTCTTTAAGTAAAATCCCCAAATCACTGATTTTTAGCGTTTATGATTCTCACATTCTGGAAAAAGAGAACAAAAACTTTATTTTGTAGGTTTAATCAAGATCTGCTCAGTGGTTGATTCGCATATTGAAAGGACAAGGATAATATAATAAAGCATATAGCTGAACTTCATAGATCTCAGTTTAGGGCCAATAGTATGCATGCTTGTGATTTCAGCAATTTTTAAAAAATTGGTCTTCCTATGCAATCAAACAATTAATTTTCCTTCATTACCTCAATGTTGTCACGAACAATCCGGAGTGTTTCCAATTTTTCATGGTTGAGTTTCAACATTTCAAAAACATCATCAAGAATGCTCCCTATTTCGTCCTCTGATGAATCAAAATCCAAACAGTTCATCTTCCAGTTCAACCGAGTTGATATCGAATTGATCGCGTTCGACATATTCAAGTAAAACCTACTCGATATTGAAATTTATATATTGTTGATTCACAAAATGAAGAAAGGATTGAGCCTTCAATATGTATTCTTTTTTCAATACAATGTAGTGAACATAACTGATGAAACACTACGTGCAAAATACGCTACTTAGAATGGGCCGGTGGGCACACCCAGCCCATATAGTCTTTTCTCTTTCCTCAAAGCATAGTATATTGAGAGTTAACAACCTATAGTCTCAAGGTTCAATTTATAAAAGTGTAAAATATATAACTATTTAAAATATATTTATTTTTTAGAGAATATCATTTAATTATAATTCTAGTTATGATGTTTTTAAAAGTATCCTAATTTCTAAATATCTAAATTTATGTCTGAAGGTAATAAACAACTCGCTCTATTCGATATTAGTATCGTTTAGGGAGAAGAGAGATTTTGCCCTACCATTATATTGTGAGAGAGCTGAACTCTTGTCTAAAATTTTTTGTACCAAAAAAAATATTAAGAGTTAGATGGTAAAAAATGAACATATATCCTATAAAAATGTGAATTCGATTCTTATTATTATTATAAAAATTTCTTTAATATGTGATATTGTAAGTTTTTTATAAGTATTCTCTAAATCTTAAACTTATTCCCTAATCTTTGTAAAGAATTTATGTCAAATTTACTTAAATTTTTTTATAACAAAAAAAAAATATTGAAGTTCAAAATACAATAAAATACAATGAATGGGAGATATTAAGGAGTTAGGACATTGAGCGAGCTTAATTTTTTTTATGTATTTTTAATGTTTTGGATTCTCTATAATGGTTTGATTGTGCAATGAAGAGAGAGATGTATTGGTGGGACCCCCCTAACCCCTCTCAGCTCTTTCTCTTTAGTCTTAGCATAATATAGTTGTTGTATAGGTTTAAATGTTGTAAAACACAAGTCAATGAATGAGGATATTCAATGAATTAGCATAGTTTTTTTTATTTTAATGTTTTAATTATCTACAATGGTTTGAATTATACTATAGAGAGAGAAAATAACTGAGCACTTGAATCAATTAATAAGAGTTACTTTATCTTAACTAAAAGTCACAGATTTAAGTATTTGGAGACATAGCAATATAAATAATCGGATAATGGCTCATGTAATGAATCTTATCAAGATAGAGAGGTGGAGCCTCTATATGTTAGGTGGGCCTACCTAACCCTGAGAGATGTAGTGGTGGGACCCACCGAACCCTATGGTCTCTCTCTTTATTCTTGGGGTATGGTTGGCTAAATAAAAAGGAAGTAAGGAGAATAATTTTAATAGTGAGATAGGAAAAATAAAGAAGATAAGTGATTTTATTATTATTTTATTTAGATTAATATTAAAAGAGTTAAAGGTAAAAATTTTTATATTATTTTATTTAGTTTTAAAAAAAGATAAAATATTTTTATATAGATAAATTTATCCTTATATTATTTTATAAAATATTTTAATAAAATATAATATATAAGTAATATTATGATATTAAAAAATTATAGATATATTAATATTATAAAATAAAAATATTATATCTTCCCTCTAAATTCTTCTAATTTTAGAGGGAAAATAAAATTTAAAAAGGTCTTCTACTAAAAATTTTTATTACTCAAATAAAAAGGCGGAACAAAATTTCTTTTTTTTTTCCTTTTTTCCAAAATATTTTATATCAAATCAACCCATAGCATAGTGCAGTTATTGTAAAGGTTTAAAATGCTTCCATAGATAGCTCCTGTTTGATGTTAGTATTATTTTAGAGGAAAATATATTTTATAAAGTGACCTAATTTTTTTTTAATTTTCTATATAAAAAGAATACAATAAAATGCAGTGAATTGATTAGATCAACGAACGAGGACGTTCGTTGAATTAGCGAAATTTTTACATTTTAAAGTTTTGATTCTCTACAGTGGTTTGAATATACAATAGAGGGAAAGAGAGGTGGGACCGATATGCTAGGTGGGCCCGCCCACCCCTCCCTCCCTCCCTCCCTCTTAGTCGTTCACTTCCTTCATACCACGGTACAATTGGCGTAGAGGTTCAAAATAAAAATAAATAAATAAATAAGAGAGTAGAAGATATTAACGAATGAGGACAGGCAAACATGGAGTTAGCATAGTTTTCACATATTAATGTTTTGAATTCTCCAAGATGGTTTGGATCATAGAGTTGTGGGACTAATATGGCAATTGGGTCACAGGGAACCCTCTCTTTCTTTCGTTTTACCTGTAACACATCTGTTCAAAATAAGAGCCAGGGAGATGCATATTTAAACAATAGTCATTAGATTAATCTTAGAGTCCATATAGTGCCACCTCACTCCAGAAATTTTAATATTTTAAATGAGGAGAAAGCAAATCTAAGATAGGGAAGGGAAAAAAATGATAACCTTATCCATCCATTCCAATTGTAATTCCTTCTATAGTTGTTCATAAATAGTTTTCGCCTTTATCTAAATACGCTCCTCAATGGCAATTTGTGTTGATAATTAATATAAAAATTAGTTAATTAATTTGAATAAATTAAAGATTATATAATATATATTTATATTTTAAGATTGTATTTA
Organism: Leucaena leucocephala; assembly: GCA_037074615.1. Lineage (NCBI taxonomy): Eukaryota > Viridiplantae > Streptophyta > Magnoliopsida > Fabales > Fabaceae > Leucaena > Leucaena leucocephala. The sequence continues at coordinate 17,488,904 of CM073562.1, forward strand.
ATTATAATTAATTAATTTTTTTTAAAAAAAATTAATTCTTATATAAAAACATAATAAAGTGCTATTTGATCGGCATCCCAATAAAAGCATTTTGCCACTGAGAACTTTACTTTCAAGAAGTCGACTTTCCCAAGAAACAACATTAATTTTCATGGCCCTGATCAAGATATAATAACTTGTGATCAAGAATCATTTCGTACACATGAATAGTTAAGAAGATTTTTGAAGTAGTAGACCTTGAAATCATCTGATAGATTCTATGAATGTTCACATTACACATGGGTCGTCTGGGGAACATGCTTGCATATCAAGGAAGATTATGAAGGTGCTCTGATCTGTTTTCGACAGTTGATCCCATTCTTAATTACATGGATGTATCCCCTACTGATGATTGGACTTTTCAGCCATCTCTTCACTTTTTGGGTGTAGTGATTAAATAGCCTTTTCTGATGTAATCGCCACTTTTAATTTGCTTTTTTGCTGTTTGTATTTGGTGATTTTAAATCACTTTGATTGATAAGTCTTCAATTAATCAAGCCATTGATCAAATCCATCCAATTATCTCCACAATTTCTCATATTTACTCTTTAGTGCGGCAAATCCCCTGATGGAACTTTTTGAGTGGAAACGAGTCCTGCAACTGTGGTACGAGAGAAATGGGATGAGCAAGTGGGTAAATGGACCTTAGTGTGGAAGTCGATAAAATCCGAACTTCGTTGCACTGAAATAAATGTTCAAAGCTTATTCCTTCTTTAGATAGTTCAAATTAACTAAATTATATCTAATAATTGGATATGGTATAACGGTACAGATCTTAAGATTCAATTGACTCTATTAATATTAGTACATGAATTCAAATTAATTATGTTCAAATAATTAAAATTATGTTATTCTTAAAGTATATTAATCTAAAACTTATTACTGTCGAGTTACATATTTTTTTAGGTAGAAATCGTGGGTTGTAACCCAGCTAAATTAAAATTCATTTAATTAAAAATTAATTTCCATGCAACTGTTGTCTAACAAAATCTATAGATGTGATGAACATATTATCGAATTAAATTTAAATAAAGTTGATAAGCTTTAACATTTTTTCCCATTTTATCCAATCATTTATCCTTGCTTAGAGAGAATAAATTCCGGGCATTTTTAATTTTTCTATTTTAATTCTAAAAAATTATCAAGTTTTTTATATTTTGTTTAATTTTAATTTAAGTTGGTAATAAAACTCAAATAAAGAAGTAATTGATAAGATAAAATGATAAATACCTAATATTGCTCAGTATTAGAGGTAGTAAAATAGATTGAGTTCATTTTTAAAAGAATTGAGACAGGATATGTCAACCCATTTTAAAACAGTTTTTTTTATTTTAAATTATTAAAATTATTTTTATTTTATTTAAATATTATTTTAGATATCTTTATTATTAAATATTAATAAAAATAATTATTTATTAATATATATTAAAATATTATAATTAATTAATATTTATTTAGATTTATAGTTTTAAAAGTTGAAATTTTTAAGAGTATAATATTAATAATTTTTTAATTATATTAATCTAATATTAAAAAAATTATTAATATTTTAAAATTTTAAAAATAATTTTTTAAAAATATTAAAAAGAAATGACAAATTATCTAACCCATTATCAAGAGGGGGGCAAATTCATAGTACATTTTGTTAGCTCTGGGAGATGTACATCCCTTCCTATCTCAGCTTGTATATCATGGCGGACTCACCCTCAACCCGTAGGGGGTCGTATTTTCCCCTCTGCCCGGTACATTAGACAATTTACTTTTGGACATGTTTAAAAAGTCAACAAATTTTCTTGTATTTCATAATCAGTCGAAGCACGATCGTCAGAATGGGTGCTGCTCTTCAAAATCAAACGCAGTTCCTTCTTCTGCCACTGAACCTCTAGTCAATCATCACTCTCTCTCTCTCTCCCGCGAGCAGACACTCCCCATTTATACCCCACCACCCCCAGAAGAATCTCTCCCCCTCTCTCTCACCCTACCCACCAACTTTTGGAAGAAAGAGAGCAGCAGAATTTCTTCCATGGACCCCAAGTTCGTCGGAAAGCTGCCGATGACGGTGGACCTCGAGCAGATGCCTGACGCCCCACAGCGTGGGTTCCACCACCGTAGGTCCCACTCCGACACCTCCTTCCGCATCGCCAACTTCGATGAGCTCCTCCTCTTCGACCCTTCCGACCTCGATATCTCCAACCTTCCTTCGCCGGCGTTGCCCAACTCCACCGGCACCAACGCCTCGCCTTTCTCCGCCGCCGCTACAGCAAACAGCAGCGGCGTGCCTGCAGCCATGGATTTTGTCTCAAAGCCGTCGGAAGAACCCGACGGCAGGAATTCACGGTCCAGACCCGCGGGTTCCCCTGTCGGCCATATCCGGAGCTTGTCTATGGACTCTGATTTTTTCAACGGCCTGGGATTGACTGGTGGCCTTGATGGGGACAAACTTGGCGGGCAAGGTGTTGAGGAGAGAAGGCCGAGTCATCATAGGCACAGCAATTCCATGGATGGGTCATCGTCGTTGTCTTTTGAGGCCGACTCTTCCATGGCTATCGACGGTGTGAAGAAGGCCATGGCTCCCGATAAGCTCTCTGAACTTGCTCTCGTTGATCCCAAGAGAGCTAGGAGGTTGATCAGTCTGCTACTGCTACTTCACTCCTTCTTTTTCAACTGAATTTTGGGAAAAAACCGTTTTTATTTTTTTCAACTTCGAAAAATCATCGCTGCCATTTTATAGCTGCCAGGTTTGCTTTGGTGATCAGTGATAATGAAACAAGAGAAATATATTTTGACTTTGATCTCGTGATAATGTTTGAAAGTATTATGTGCTTGCCATGCTTCATTTAATGGTGTTTGGGTTAAAAAATAATCTCGGGTATGAACTGAATGTAATAAGATTAGATAAATTCCGTGTTGTAGGATTCTTGCTAATAGGCAATCTGCTGCGCGATCAAAGGAGAGAAAAATTCGGTACACAAATGAGCTGGAAAGGAAGGTGCAGACGCTTCAAAATGAAGCAACTAACCTCTCTGCTCAGGTTACTATGCTTCAGGTACGTCCTTTACATTTCTCACATAACAAATTTGATAACTTGGGCGAGGACCAGACCAAGTTCATTGTGGTTTATGAAAGTCCCCCCCCCCCCTTTTTTTTTGTTTTGTTTTGGTGTCTTTTTAATGTTGGAAACATATTCTTTGTTAATCAAGGGATTGGAATGTTGGCTAGCTATTCTTGAAATTTTGGTCTGATGAATCCCCATCTTCCAGTATTATCGTATATGGAACGTAGTCAACAATTCACAATTCCAATCATGAATGTGGGGGGCCTATTTTTTAATCATGAATCGTAAATCATATTGCATCTTACGATTCAAAGACAAAATTGGAACCAGCTTGAAATATATTATATAAATTTTGAGTACGACAAAAAAGGGCTAAATTGATAAAATATAAACAAGGAATTGAAAAAAAAAATAATTAATTCTCACAAAACAAAATCACGAGTCATAACTTAGACACTGCATAATTTGACAACTTTGTAAGTTAATAAAATACCTCATAACTTGAATTATAGGTTAACTAAGAAGCATCTTTCTTCACCTAAAGCTATCACATAAACCAGAAATTTTAAGACTTATCTAGCTGAAATACTACTCACTTTCAGCTATTGAGTCCATCAGGTCATGGGGGACTGGACAAAAAAGATTGATCTAGATTGTTGGAATGCTGCAAACCAGCTTTTCGATTTGTTTCATGAGTTTGGGGATTCGGGCACTGATATAAGTGCATCCCTTATCCATCTTGTGATTTGTATTCGTGGCAATGGTACTCAAACTGCGCATCTTGAATAAAGAAGAAGCAGACGATTCCTACAACCATGATAGAACACTCCTTAGGTTGTTTTTCTGGTTTAAGCATGAAATTGCTCTTGACCTGATTATGTGTGTGATTGAAATTATTGATACAAGTGCATCCCTGATCCATCTAGGGATTAGTATTGTGCCTCGTAAGTCCTAGGCGTTACTGGTCTTCATGAAGGAGATGAGGAAAGGAATCAGGTTCTTCTTGATTCCTTCTATTGTGTATGTTTTGTCTTCAAATTAATGATCTGTCTATGAAGTAGCTGCTCTGAATGCTAACGTCTATAATTGAAAATTTCATGCTACTATTAGTCTGCACAACGTTTTGGTTTGTGTTTGTGATTTTACTCATTTATGACAAATGCTTGCTGTGAGCCGAGGGAGATTCCTAAATTGTTTCATTATGAATGATCCTTATACGATGTTTCAGTTATTTACCCTGAAAGCTATATTTGTTTAGAGGAATATTAACTGTGATGTATAATCTAATGGCTAAAATGCAACATCACTTTGTTGCTACTGCATAGCAAGTTGGTAGAGTACTCTGTCAGGTGGATCGGGAAACCCTTTATATAATCTAATGGCTATAATGATTTTTTAATGATAATAATTTTAACTCCTAAAATGTCTTGAAAATGGGTACTTCTGAGAAAAAAGCTGAAGAACCATAAACTAATTCTATCTCATATGATGCAGAGAGACACTACAGGGTTGACCCATGAGAATAAGGAGCTTAAACTGCGCTTAGAGGCTATGGAACAACAAGCACAGCTTAGAGATGGTATGCTGTTTTCCAGAGTTGTTTATGCCTTCAACATAGTGTCATTTGATGAAAATTGAAATTGTGCCTTCCCATTTCTTGGATATTTCTATGCTTTTTTTCAGAAAAATTACTGTACAGTTCTGTGTAAGCAATTAACCAATAAAAAAAGTATCACAAGTGAGCAGCATAACAATGATAAGACCCGATGAATGCATGTTGACAACTCAAGGGACTTTTTAGTGATTAGATTGCTTATATAAGACTTCACAATAATTTGCCCCCCTGTTTTAAGTTAATCTTTTGGATGCTAACATAGACAAACCTATTGGTGCTCGCAGCGCTGAATGAAACATTGAAGGAAGAACTGCAGCGCCTGAAGCTACAAAGCAGTCAAATGGCTGCTATGAATGTCAACCCTTCTTATGGTGGGTTTCTCTCTCAATTTGCTTCTCAGTTGGCGTTGCAACATCTTCCTAATCCTCCATCCCAGCAGGCACAACAACAGCAATCACAGCCCGGCATGCCTCCGTCATCCGCTGATCAACCTTTCAGCTGATCAACCTTTCAACGGGCAGCCTGGCCCGGACTTCTTGGATTTCAATGGCAAGAACTAGCTCATAAATATTTGCACTAAATTATTGGTTATAGGAAAAATTCATCACAAGTAGCATCATGTACATATATATATATTTTTATATATATATGTATTAATGGTGAGGCTTGTGAAGATCATCATTGTACAGTTCAGTGTCCTCTCTGTCTCTGTATTGTGTTTTCGATATTCTGTTTAGGGAAAAAGCATAGTCTGTTCCTGTGTGTATTTTCTGCAGTTCTAGGGTAGAATCACAGGTTTTAACAACATGATGTAGATAGCTTGAACTGTGTGGTTGATAGTTGTTGAATGAAATTATCTATTTGAATATGGAGCTTCTGAATAATACTGTCATCATAATCACACGTAGCAAGTCATATGTTTGTTTTCAAGGTGGTGTTCTTTTCTTCTTCTTCTTTTTTCTTTAGAAGATATAAAAATGATTTTATCTTTTTGTGATGACTTTTCCCTTTCCTTTAAGGTGGCTTACAAAATATGATTTCAGACTTGTCACAGTTTCAGTTTTGTTTTTTGCACAATAGAAAGTGATGATAAACTCTGATATTTAAATCGACCATTTGACCTGTTGATCTTTGCATTTTAAGCTTCTTACAAAAGTACATTCTTTATTAATGATTGGAATGTTCAAAAAAATTTAGATGGGAGAAAATTTTAAAATAAAATTTTCCGAATGATTTTTTAAAATTCAGAGTGATAAAACTGATCTACTAGTCACAAGAGACCGATATGACTAAAAATTATATCTTGAGAAATATATTTATTAGGAGAAATACAAATTATTTATACTCTAAATTTAAAAAAAAAATATACCTTAATTAAATAAAAATAACTAAAAAACACACAATTCAAGGGAAGTAGTAGTCATACAGAGTTATGAATTTTATTTTTAGGTAAATATAATCATGATTTTAGATTTTTTTCCCATCGTACAATTGTAATTAATTACACACGAGTCATCTCATAATTATATTTTATTGTATTTCAAAATTTATTCAATATATAAATATTTATTATATTGTTGTCATTGTTATATATTCTTTATTGAAGATTTTGACGAATGGCCAGAAAAGAGCTATAATTATTACTTTTCAAAGCAAAAATACAATAAATAAACGATTTGAATTTCATAAGTCTCTGGTTATGATCTGAGTCTGAAATACAATACAAATGCCCTAAGCAGAACAAGTTGAAGACGTATTAATAGAGCTAATGAGTTTTGTGATGTTAATGATGTGTGCCATATTAGGGCTATCAGTTGTGTGGTTGCTTTACAAAAGCCGATCACCAAAAGAAATGGAAGGCATACCAGGCAGCCTTGGTTGGCCTATTGTGGGTGAGAGCTTCTCTTTCATCCGTGACTTCTCAAGTCCTTCTGGTATCTTCAACTTCATGAACACCAGACAGCAGAGGTAACAACAATCTCAATAGAGCCTTCATAAGTTTCAGCAAAATTAATGTTTCAGTATTGGAGTATGATTTATAAGTTCAAAGGAATCACCTACCCAATAGGCTAGTCTTTTGGAATGAGCACTCTCTTTAGACTTGTGATTATGACAAATGCGCTTTCATACATTCATGAGAGGGCTATCCACGGAAGATTATGAATCGCAAGAGGACGAGTCAAGTGCCATAGTGTGAAGCTCTCCTAGTCAATAGTCCATTTTTTAGGATAAACTCTCCCTTTAGAGTTGTGATTATAACATTCAGTTTCTTAAATTTATTTATTATTTTATGTCAAAAGTTGGTCTTTTGATTCCTAACATCCAAAACTTGCTGATAGATTTGGGAATGTGTTCAAGAGCTTTGTGCTGGGGAGGTTCACTGTGTTCATGACTGGGAGAGAAGCAAGATACTGTTAACTGGGAAGGATGGAATTGTGAGCTTGAACTTGTTCTACACAGGACAGCAGTTCTGGGCCCCACCAGCTTGCTTCAAACCACAGGAGAGGCACATAAAAGGCTTAGGAGGCTCGTTGCTGAACCCTTATCAGTGGATGGTCTGAAAAAGTATTTTCATTTCATCGATAATCAGGCCATGGAAACATTACATGAATGGTCTGGAAGAAAAGCTCTGGTTCTTGAAGAAGCTTCTACGGTTAAGTGTCAATAATTCAATATGGCATCAAAATACAGCATATTTCAGCTAGGTCATACTATACATTATACAATACTAAGTCATTAACTGAATATTGCAGTTTACCCTGAAAGTGATTGGACGCATGATCATGAGCATAGAGCCTACAGGGGAAGAGCAAGAAAAATTCCGTGCCAATTTCAAGATCATTTCATCATCATTTGCATCTTTGCCTTTCAAGGTTCCAGGAACAGCTTTTCGTCGTGGTATCCAGGTATAAAAAGTAGTATATAACTATATGTTAAAGAGCTATTGTTAAGTTGGGTTGGCTGATGAAATTTGGGCCTCATATTTGGGCTAATAGGCTAAAATCTAACTTAGTCTCGATTTAATTGGCTTGTATATATTTGACAATAAAATCTATTAATAAAATGATCTAAAGTTGATATGAATTTTAGTGTTTTTTTTTTATTGAAATTATGAATGTTGTCTCATATGAGAGTCATAAATCCCATATCTGAAAGGTTGCCTTGAAGGAGGGGCCTCATAAGGCCTTATGAGGCTACGAAGGTAACCTTACCTATATGGGACTCTTGACAATGAGCAAGCTCAATTAGGTTGTTTAGATATGTGGTTGAAAGTGATGATAACTTTAGTGTTTTGTTTGATCAGGCTAGAGATAGGATGTATGCGATGTTAGATTCCACAATTTCCAGAAGGAGAAGCGGTGAAGAGTTTCAACAGGATTTCTTAAGGTCCCTGATTATGAAACACACCAAAGTAGCAGATGAAGAAGACAGTGAAAATAAACTTACAGATAAGCAATTGAAGGACAATATATTAACTTTGTTGGTTGCAGGCCATGGCACTACAACTGCTGCTCTCACTTGGCTCATCAAATTCCTGGAAGAAAATCCTCCAGTTTTGGAAAAACTGAGAGTAATTTCTTATTATAAGGACATAGTACAAATCATTTTCTGTGGTTTGATGAGTCTGAAATCTCAAATTCTGATGTTTGGTTTTGCAGGAGGAACACATGCAAATCATAGCAAACAGAAAGGATGGCACAGATCTTACATGGTCTGAAGTGAATAACATGCCTTACACAGCCAAAGTGAGCACTTCATTAAAAACATGTTATTTTGTTGTTAGCTTCAATAGTAACATCAGAATTTCAAAAGCTTATTCTGATGTTTGGCCATTATTGATCTTTAGGTGATTAGTGAAACACTGCGAAGAGCTAAAATAGTACCTTGGTACTCTAGAAAAGCTTCCCAGGATTTCGAAATTGATGGTATGGCATTAATGTTTCTTTTTTCTTCATAATAACGTTTATGTGATAGATACAACATTAATGTTGGATTTTACAGGATACAAAATTAAGAAAGGTTGGTCAATCAATCTAGATGTTGTTTCCATACACCATGACCCAGAGGTTTTCCCAGATCCTCAAAAGCTTGATCCTTCAAGATTTGATGTAATCTTCCACACAACTCTCTCTCTCTATAGATATATACACACATATGTATACGCGCACATATATCTGAATCTCTATGTCTCTGAATTGCAGGCAACCTTAAAGCCTTTCAGCTTTCTGGGATTTGGTAGTGGGCCACGCATGTGCACTGGAATGAACCTGGCTAAGATTGAAATTTGGGCTTTCATTCATCACCTGGTCACCAGATACAAGATGAGAACAGAGGAAAGTATATCAGTCAACGCAGACAAATGTGAATGTTCACATAACATGCTTATATATTATTATAATTATGATTGACCTAATCCACTCCACTCTACAATGGAATCTCTGATACAATGATTACATCTGCGATTAATCTCACTAGTGGTGTGACAGGTGGAAGCCTCTGGAGAAAGATAATAGTGTGCAGCCCACTCTTGTACGGATGCCAAAGAACAAATATCCAATTATGGTTGAGCCACTGTAAAAATACCTCAGGAGGATGCATACCAAGCAAGAATACCATTTCTTTTGCACTTTGCAGTATGTTAGCCCAATATGAATATAGATATCTTCATAAAAGTGGATCACCGCCGTTAGACGTGTGGACATATAAAGGTAATCTTAATTAGAATGTAAAAATGAGCTATTAAGAACAATAAATTTTTCAAAAAGAAAACCGAAAATTCAGATACAGAAATAACTTGAAATTAAAATAGTCGATATCATAATTATAACAATGTAGTAAGTTCTAATAATGGCTCAACTCAACCCAACTATCTGGTAAAAAAAAAATTAATGATAAATATACTATTATATTATTATTTTACATAATAAAATCTGAAAAATATTTGAATAAAATTATAAAATCATGATATAAATACTAAAAACAAGAAAAAAGAATGATGAACAAAAAGAAGATCTTACGCGGATACCATAGGCGCGGAAGACTCAAATCTCAGTTTGGACTAATGTTGGGACCATTTTTCCTTAATGATTTCATTGTACATCAGAAGAGGGACCAATTCATTAATCATCTTTGAGGGGTAAAGGCATTAAGATATGAAAAGGGCCTGAATGATCATAATTATAACTTTTGATTTACAGAGAAACGTTTCAAAGAATATAAACATTTGTACATTAAAAAATTCTCAGCAACTGCGAGCACTCACTATGCCACTTCTGGCTTCAGAAATTAAATTGGACAAAGACACTGATGGCTGTAATCCTGAATTCATCATCTCTCTCAGAAGCATCTCAGCTTCCTCCCACTTCTCATCCTTGCAAAGAACTCTGATGGTCAAGCTGTAACTGGCCGCATTTGGCACCATTCCACTCTCCACCATTTCTTCAACCAACCTTAGGGCCCTATAGGAGTTTCCTTGTTTGCAGTAACCATGAATCAAGATATTATATATCACACTGTTTGGTTTTATGTTCTTGTCACCCATTGATCTGAACAATCTTGATGCTTCTTCCATACGGCCGCTGGTACATAAGCCATGTATTAGGACACTGTAAGTGCAAACATCTGAAGCCAAACCAGACTTTTCCATAAAAGAGAGAATCCCAAATGCTTTCTCAATCTCATTTAGCCTTACAAAGCCATCAAGTATTGTTGTATATGTTACTTGGGAAGGAGCAAGGCTTCTCTCTTCCATTTCCCTTACCAAGTGAAGAGTTTTTTCTAAATTCCCAGTCCTGGCATGTCCTGCGATCAATGTATTATATGTGACTAAGGATGGAGTTGGTCCGTTTATCTTCAGTTTGTTGAATAGTCTAACTGCAACGTCCATCTTTCCAGCCTCACAGAAGCCCTTTATTAGTGTGTTATATGTTATTACATTAGGACTTAGACCAACACTGTTTACTTGATCAAGCAACTTCAAAGCTTCCCAGTGCTTCTTTACTCGACACAACCCACAAATCAAAATATTATATGTCACCACACCACATGCCACACCTTTCTCAAGCATTTCTTCGAACACCTTAAAGGCTTCATCCATGTTCCCGTCATTGCAGTGTTCATTAATTACACAGTTGTACGTATAAGTATTTGGAACAACTTGATTTCGCTTCATGTTCTCATACATTTGAAATCCTTCCTTCTTTAGCCCTTGCTTGAAAAACCCATTGATTAATACCGTGTAGGTATGAGGACTGGGAACTAGACCCAACTTCTCCATCGTGTAATACAACTTCTTTGCCAGTTGAAAATCACCATTCTTGAAGCACCCATTAATCAATGTAGTGTATATGACAACATTTGGAGGCCATGCCAACTCTTCCAACTGAGCAAAAAGTTGAAAAGCTTTAATCATGTCACCAGCTTCGCAACAACCCTGGATCAAAATCCCAAAACTGTATACATCTAGCATAGGCTTACCCTTTGCCTCATTAAAAATCCGCCATGCTTCTCCAAAACAATGGGACCTAACAAGTGAGCTCAACATATTATTGAACGTTTTTGGTCTAGGAACAATGCCCTTGTCAATCATCTGTTTAAAGATACAGAGGGCTTGATTATGTAATTTAGAATGGAGATAGGCATTAACAAGTGCTTCATGAAGAAGGCCACATGTTGTCTCTGAAAAGTAACAGGTTTCGGTTAGCTGATCCATAAGTGAAGAAGGAGAGAACTTACAGAAGAATTGTCCAGAGATCATCCGCACAAGCAGAGATTGGGCTTCAGATAGCATGCCTGAAGTGAGGAGATGGTTTAAGATGAAGGATATCGATTGGTCGGTGTGACGAACTCCTTGGTTGGTTGAGCGATTAAAGAAGAAGAGGGCTTTATCTGGTGGGAGTTTCACCATCTTTTGGATGAGATTGAGAATTTCATGGGAATGAGACATTGTCCTGCTTTTCATCATTAAGTATTCGCCTGAGCTCTGTTGCACCCAATATACTGAACAGTCTTTATCCGGCAAACAACCACAAACGGTAGAAAGGCAGTAATGGGTATGAGATTTTCAAGATCATAGAAAGGCAGTAATGGGTATGAGATTTTCAAGATCATAGAAAGGCAGTAATGGGTATGAGATTTTCAAGATCATAGAAAAGCCAAAATAAAACATCATTCATCAATCCATACACAACAGAGATTCATTTAGAATGAAACAATACATAGAAAAGATATAGCTTGCGACTATGGTGGCTGGCTGCGGCTTCGAGCAACGCAAGTTGAACGGGAGGAGCATTTGTACGTTTCCGCGCGGAATAGGAAGGTGGGAAATCGGAAATAGAAATCTTGAAGTAGAACACTTTAACCAGTGGTCGTCAACTGGTGGGTTTAATTTGAGATTAAACAGGTTTTTTTTCTTCCGATGCGTTTCCTCGCACCGTGTAAGTGGTTCGTTGATTCTGATATGGGCTGGGAAATAGAAATTGTTGTCACAAAAATTTCCAAATTTTTACCTGTCCTTTTATTTTTTTTATTACAATCAATCAATTTAAGCACTTACATTTTTTCCAGAATTTTAAGCAATTTAAGCATTTTATTTGCTCATATACAAACATGTCAACATTAAACTCAAATATGAGACCTTATCCAATCATGATAGATAGCACTTGCCGTTAACTTTGAGTGTTATCTCAAGATATCAAAGGACACTTTTGCTAATTTTATTATGAACAAGTAATTAGGGGGAGGGACCATAACTCACATTCAAGCTTGTTCATCTTTATGTCAATGATACATTGTTGGGTTCTTTGAACTAGTACTTGGTGCAATGTCTACCATTAAGTTGTATCCAAAACATTTAACGAAAAGGATTTTCATCTCCTTTTTTAAGGGCAAATGTCAACTTATAGTATACATTGTAACCATTTACAGTGAATACTGAAAATCATTTAAAATTTATAATTAATGTCAATAAAGTATTTATCTGTCTTAAATTATCCTTTTCAGAGTTATACTCAATATCAAATATAATTTATAAAAATGAGTATAATTTAATTATATCTAATGCAAAATTTAAACATAACACAATCAACTTAATATTAACTGAAGTGACTATGAATCTTAATTTAAACAATACGTACTCTGATTTAGATGAAAAAATAGATGATGTTATCAATAGCATTTTGAATAAATTAAACATGAAGTTTGCGGAATAGACAATGCTCTAAAAGACCATTGAAAATATGGAGATAACTAAGGAAAAATACTTTGATTATTGCATTGAAAACCAACATTTTACATTATTCCCGTTGTGAGAATGATGGACTATAGATGGTATTATAATTCATGAAGGAGATGAGTTTATTTTATTCCTTCTACAGCATTTGTTTTGTCTCCAAACATATGTTATTTGCATGTATTCATTTAAAAAATCTATACTACTCCTCTAATTATAAATATAACATCTAATTTACAGTATAATTTATACTACAAACTATATTTTATATTTATAATTGAACAAGTAACAAATTTTGTCCAAATAATAGAGTTATACTCAGTCATTTCATTTTCGGTTCCTCTATCTAGCAGAAACCGCTAATATATTTTCACTTGAAACCAGATTCAAGACACAAGTTTTCATTTCTCTCATGAGATATTTATACTGAGTCAGGTAAACTAATTTTTATCTCATTTAATGCAGAAATGCAATAGGGAGCTGGCTGCTAAGAAGAGGGAGCTCAAACTGAGCATTGAGAGTTTGAACGAACTGGCAGATCTTAGAGAACGTATGCTTGAGTACCAACTTCATGTTTATCATTTAATATCGACTTCGATTGGGGAAAAAAAAAACAAGACTCAGTCTTGAATGAATAGCCTATCAAGAGTATACGACTTAACCTGTTTAGCCAACATTTAACCTGGCCTGCCCTGATCTATTTTCAGAGAGAGAAAACACATGATTTTTTTTAGTTGATGATTTCCTTATTATCTGTTTTGTGTTTTAATGTTGATCTTAAGGATACTAACCTACAGAACTCCATGAAGTATTAGAGGAGAAACTGAAGTACCTGGAGGAAAGGTATGCGCGCATGACGGCTTACAAGAACGAATCTTTTAAAGACTTGGTCTCTGAGTTTGTTTCTGAGTTGGCCTAACGTCGGGTTTTAGCTCTTCGTCGATCCCAACAGGCTCCACGCCACCTCAGCCTCCCATGGCACCATCAACTCTTGATCAGCCACCCAATGAGCCGCCGGCCCCCAAATCCTCGGACTTCAGTCCTAAGAACGAGCGGGTGACTGACATCAGCACTAATAATAATTAGTGACTTCTTCAGTCGTTATGCTTTTTTCATGTCCTGCATGTTTAGGATCATGACATTCCCGTTATGTGTCTTTTCTGCCGTTCCGGGGATGTTTCACTAAAGGTGTAATGCAAGTGATTATGGATGCTTAATGTTAGGTGAAACTTTTTTTTATTGCGTGATCAGTGATGTGACTTATTATATGCTTGCTCGTAGAGAAGTTTTCCTGTGAGTGGCAGAATTTGAAGGCATCTTTTTGGTTTCTCTGTTTTCCAAAGACCGCTTATTGTCAAATTTTTGGTGTTTATCCTGGCCGAAGCCCTTTTTTTTGGTGTTCATTATAAATTCGTTGAATTTTTTTAAAGCATGTTAATAGTTTTGTTTGACAAGCTAATAGAAAATTTGTTTGATAATCTAATAGTAGTTATTGACCAATCAGCAGTCAGTATAATTTTATTTGATAAATGAGCATCATTGTTCTTGGCTTTAGAATAGTCATGCTTCTTATAACTTATATATCTTGATTTGAGGGGAAAATACTAAAGACCCATATTATGTCTTTTAAATTAAAGCATCTTAAAAATAGTTGTCTTTTTTCAGGATTAAAGTCACAGCAAAACAGAATGATGATCTATGTGGGAATTGATGAGAAAGGGAGATTGATGCTTCCGAAGAATTTCAAGGATCTCACATACCACAAGGAAAATATAATGAGAGAGATCACATGTAACTTCCGAAATTTTCAAGATAACATGATTTAATATACTAAAACAAGTCAAAATAGAACAAAGTTTATGTCATTTTCCCAAACCACAACAAGCACAACGTTTATTCGTTACATATTCAATTGTCTTCTTCAGCGGCTTCGATTATGCCTGCGCTTTCTCCTGCTCTTTCTATCATCAGAATCAGAGTCAGAGTCTGAAGCAGAATCTGAATCTGAAGATTCTGATGATGTGTTGCACCTTCTTCGCCTTCCCCTCTTCTGCAGCTTCTTCTTCCTTTGCCTCCTTTCTTCTTCCGAATCAGACGACAAGCTATACCCTGAACTACTTTCTGAAGTATAATCTGACCCTGTACCTGATGATGACTTGCTATCAGTCTCAAAAACTGAATCCTCGCTACCACTATCAGAATCAGACTCCGACCGATGCTTCCTTTTGCTTTTCTTAGAGGTAGAACACTTGCCAACCTTTTCATCCTTAGCCACAAAATTATCATCATCCAAATCATAGGTAACAGAAACATTCACCCTCAATTTCGGATTTTTAAGTTGTTGCGTACGAGATGGTCGTGACATGTAAACAGGTTCATTCTTGCATTCATATGTCCAATGACCACTTTGGAAACATTTTTGGCATTGAGCTGAGCTATCAACAGTTGACATGGTAGATTTAAGGTCTTTTCTTTCACCCAATTTAACAGCTTTCTCAGTACTCATCAGATACATTTGCCTCTTTGCTTCCCTTTTCTCCTGCCATCTGCTTGGCCCTTCTTCCTTTTGACCATATGCGTTCACATTTCTCGCTGCGGCGGCAGCTGCACGTTCGGCCTGGGCACGACTAAGACCTTTAGCAGCACTCAAGGCTGCAGCCTTGATTCGTTCAGCCGCAGCCTGAGCTTTCTCTTCCTTCTTACTTGACATCTTCTATGTCCTTATGTGTGTATCACAAAGGACAATTTGATCAGAGTTCACTGCAAAAAAGTTAAAATACATTAAAAGCCAATCCTCTATCTAGTGATTTTATACATGTTCAACCATTCAAATGTGCCAATTCTCAACTATATGATATTACAAATTTAACAAAATTTTAAGAACAGATACCCCCATTTTGTAGTACTTGAAACTTTTAAACATGGAATTTCAGATTAATTCCAGCGATCTAACGGATAACAAGAAGAACATCAGGAGACTAAACCAAGTAATCAAAATTCAGAAACATCACCAATCCAATAGCACAGACGAAATAGATATAAGCATGAAATTGACGACAGAACCATGTGATCGAGATGAGATGATGATGATTCCAAAACGAGAAAATAGTTATTAAGACTCACAGGAGTCGATGATGGGGCTAACGTAACGATCCGAAAGGGAGCGAGAATTAGGAAGGTAGGCGCTACTCAAGAAAACCTTTTCCTGTGACTTCGAGGTCGGTGGGACGAAATCTCCAACAAGATCCTCCAACTCCAAGTGAAGCCGAAGGGCACCAGAGCAGGGGTGGATAGCGATGGGCCAATGTACCGACAATGTGATATTTTTGAAGGAGCTTCATGTTTCCCCTCTTAAGTCCGGAAATCTATATTTAGATAGAATCATCAATCAATCATTATGGGTATTTATTTTTACAAAAAAAATTAAATAAAATTTAAATTTAATTTTTTTAAAACAAATAACTATATTTATTTAAAAATAATTTTAGTTAAAATCATAATTTTGAATAAACTATTGAAACTAACTTTTAAAACAGTAAAAAAATTTATAAACTATCTAATTACTATCTTATCCCTATTTTTTTTGCACACTCTCTGCTCTCTCATCTCTCTTCTCTACCCTATCTTCTATCTCCTCTCTCTTCTTTATACTCTCTCATCTCTCCTATTTCTTCTCTACCTCTCTCATATCTCCTACTTTTACTTAAAATATTTTTTTTTTTGATAATTTACTAATATAAAAAGTAATTCTACTACTAATCATCTAAATATCTCTATTTTCAAAATCTATTCTTCAAAAACTAATCCAAATAAACCTTTAGATAATAAGAATAATTTTAAAAAATTAATAAATATAAAAAATAAATAAATTTAAAATTAAGATTATTTTTTTAATTATATTATATATGAAGACATTAACTAGATAAATTTACATTATTTTTTACTAACATTAATCCAAGAATATCCTTTCTTTTATAAAATATAAGTCACATCCATTAATCCAAGAAAATCCTTTCTTTTATAAAATATAAGTCACATCCATTACCCACTTATATCAATTGAGCCAACTATTATTGACCAAAATTTATGAATTTAATATTTGCATAACACTAGACTTATTTTTATAATCTTTTGCCTTTTGACTAGAATACGGGGCTAAGAGCCCATTAAATGTGATACATGGAAAATTTTATTAAATCAAACCATAACAAATCAATTGCATTTCAGTAAATAAAGGATATTTAATTTAATTTTTAAAAACATCCTTAAAAAATAAATGATTTAAAAGCTCTTTTAGAATTTTTTTTAAAAGAGAATTTATTTAAAAAATAATTTTAAATAAAATTAATGTTTAAATAGTTATTATTATAATAATTTTTATTATTAATAAATTATTAAAAAAATGTATAAAATGAAATAAGTGTGATTACTGTTTATCTCCTCTATCTCTATCATCGTCATCTCTCCTCCAGCATCAACATCTGAAGAGGAAGATAGCAACGACAACATATGAAGAAGACAACAAAGTAGAGAAACAATTAGTGATAAAGATCTAGATAGAGATAACAACTCAAAACACACAAAGAGCTGCGTCCTAGCAATGACGACGATGGCCACGAGTGCAGTGACGATGGCGAGATTTGAAGCGACCCAACGATGAGAGCAAAGATGGCGACAGCAACCCAACAGCAAGAGCAAGATCTGAAACAACATAAGTGATGATAGAGAGGAGAGACAGTGAAAAAAAATCCAGACAACTAATTGAACAACCTATAAACTCATGTCCCCACACAGAAACAATGCATAGAAGTTTACTTAAATCTATAATTTAGTCTATAAATTTTTTTAGATATTTGAAAGATATTTGTTTTATTTTTTGCCCAAACCTCATCTTGAAACCGAGGTTTTAGAGGTGCCTTCTGAAACCAAGATTTTAGAGGTATCCAAACACGTCCTAAGTAAATAAACTTCAAGGTTGCATTTCAATGTTTGAAGCGGAGTGCGCACGCTTATCATCATTCATCCAACCTGTAACCTCTAAAACAATCAGAAAAGAGGCCCCAAAACAATAACTACACACAAACATCAAACAGAACTAAAAAAAAACAGGTATGCATAAAGCTCACAAAATGCCCTCAGATCTCATAGCTTTGATTGATCATCCACAATTTAACTACAGCGGCGTTCATCAAATGCCTTCACAAACCACCACAAAACTGTGTGTTGAGAATTGAGATAGATAGATAGATAGATAGATAGATAGATAGATAGATAGATAGATAGATAGATAGATAGAGACAGAGATAGAGATAGAGAGAGAGAGAGAGCAGTGGCAAGTGTAGACAAATGTCGAACTGAAGCCGCTGAAAATTGCTCAATATAGTTTAATTTGTCCATCATTGGGCAGCAGAGCTAATAGAAAACTGGAAGAGCAAGTAAATAAATCAATGCTAATATAAAACTTGAATTCAGTTCAGAATCAAGGTTGCCACAGCCTCAAATGAGATCAAGAGATTTGCAATATCAGTGTACCCATACAAAAGCCCTCGTATTTCAGTATCTCACTTGTTTCTGTTATAAGGGGCAATTTAACCATCTCAGATTATCATGACGTCAATGTCGAGAGTTCACTAGCCAGTTATAAACAAAAGAAAGATATCAGAATCAACGACGAAGATGATAATACTGACAAAACTACCATAATGCTACGGGCTTGTTCAAGAGGAAAACGGCAGAGTGTAAAATAAAAACAACAATAACAATAAAAATCATTTAACCTGTACAGGATATAACAGTAACCATAAAGACGGGAAGAAAATAAACTATCCTAAACCCCAAGGTTGAGACAGTTGAAAATGGGATTGTGAATAGAGGAGAAGGATTTGGGAATCCTTTCCTAATCCACGCTCTATTTCCTCTAAAAAACCCCAACAATGGTTTGGATCTCTATCCATTCTCCCCAGACGCCCTGTAGATTAGTTAACAAGCCTTCCTTTCCTAATCCACGCTTTATTTCCTCTAAAAATCCCAACAATGGTTTGGATCCCCATCCATTCTCGCCAGACCCCCTGTAGATTAGTTAACAAGCCTTAGAGGTTGGTGATTGAAATCCAGGAAATTCCTTACAGAATGTAATTCCACCATGGAAACAAATGCAATATAACATTAATAGACAATTGATTAATTACCAAAAGAAAAGCATTGAAGAGTAGCTAGCACATTGTGAAACAACATGGCTATACCAATCCTAGATCACGCACAGTTTAAATCCAGCGGCGTTCATCAAATGCCTTAAAAAACCACCACAAAGATTGTGTGTTGCGGTTATAGAGAGAGAGAGAGAGAGAGTGTTTACAGTGGCAAGAGAAGGCAAATTGAGAACTGAAACCGCCGGGAACTGCTCAATGGAGTTCGATTCATGCATCTCTGGGCTTCAATTTAGAGAGGGAATAGAAAGAAAATAAAACAAAATAAAAGAAATTGAAGCGCAATAGAGAGAGAGAAAAAGATCCCTGGCACAGATGGAAGCAATAGAGAAATCACAGATCCGAGGCGACGCAGACGAAGAAAATAATAGAGATCATCATAGCGAATCCATAGTATACAGTGGAAAATAGAAAAGTTGCCGACCTACCCCTATATTCTCTCCGTTGGTGGGCCTTGGGCTTTATTCTGGGAGAAGCATTGACTCCAGCCCATTGAGTAGATTCTTTATGTTGAGGCCCATAAAATATTAAACATGGCTTTATTTCCCCTCTCCTATATGCAGACCAAATAGTGGCATCCTTATCTTTTTTTTTTTTATACAGTGGCGTCCTTATCTTAAGTTGTAATACACCTCACCGCACAATATTAAACCTCCTCCGTCGGCCCAGGCAAGTGTGAACTGGACCTAGAAAACCCGTGAGGCCGGTATACGCTGGTCAGATCAGTGACGCGTCGACGCGGAGCTCATAAGAAAAGTCAACCTTCAGGGGCGAAACCGTAAATTCATTAAGGAATACCAAATCCACTAGCCAGCAGTAGCAGCATTTACATCGAACGAAATTCAACGAAAAGATTGTAATTTCCCTGAATTTGTATTTATTGTTACTATCATTGAGAAAAGAAATTATAAGCAGTTTTCCTTTTTTTTTTCTAGGTTGGTTTCCGGTTCAGGGTTCGATGGATTCAATAAAGGCCGTGTGTCCAGAGTCAGCGGCTTTGTTATAGAGAGGTAGAGAGAGAGTCTACTTTTATGATAAACCCCTCTTGATTCATGAGGGCGAGTTTGATCCAACATGATCATGCGCTCCTTTTGAAGCAGAGCTCAAGTAAATTTCTAGCCTTTACCTGTCAATTTCTCATTTCTTTGAATTTTCTTCTTCACTGAGATCTTTTGTGTTCCAAAAACATCGGGCCTTTTTTTTCTTGCTCCGATTACGAGAAACCAATTCATGATCTTCTGGGTTTCCTTTGTAGATTCCGAAAGTTTCATTTTTCGAGGTTGGGTGAAATTCACTGTTGGGTTTTTTAAATTTCTTCGGGTTATGTGCTTATTGGTGTGTAGCAATTTGGTTTATATAAAATTGTTTCTGGGTTTTAGTGGAGAGCTCTAATCTTTGTGTGCTCTTTACAGATCTCTCATACCCATGGTGTGTGCATAGTTGAGCACTCAAATTCTGTATCATGTTTGTTATATTAGTTTCAGCTGGCAAGCTTTTCTTTATCTGTGCGTGTGGGAGACATTCATTTGATTGATTATTGGCCTCATAACCCCACCAAACACAAAAAGCAAAAGAAAGAAGGGGAAAAAATTGAAAAATCAAGCAGTTAGGTTCCGCTAATGCAAAATTAGGTTGATGATGGTTCACTTACAGTAAAGCGACATCCCACTTTCTTGATGTTTGCTATAACAAAATAGTCCTTTCTTGTCACTTAAATTGTTATATGTAGATTGATAGGGGCATAATCCTTTTGCGAAGATATAAAATACGATTTCGGTTTGACTGCTGCTTTAAGAGGTTAGATTTAGATTGAACCCCTCAAACAATGTTTGTGACAAAAGTCTGCAATTTTAGGCCGCTTTAGCCTTTAGGTCCATGTGAGGCCTTCTTTTATGAGAATCTCCTTTTTTTTCCCAAAAAATAAAATAAAATAAATTTTTTACCTTGTGCTTTTCCCTTGCTGTCTTCTTTCCCTTTTTTTTCCTTGATGACTAAGCATTGAAGCTAGAATTTTTATTAAAGTATATTTGATTTGCAGTGCTTCACGTTCCTGGGACCTGCGAGTTGTGGCACCTGATAACTGGAGTGGGAAGTTGGAATTTGAAGTGAAGTTGATGATAACATATTAATTTCTGGGGGTGTTAGTGTATTAGACGAAATGTCCTTCCGCAGTATAGTTCGTGATGTAAGGGATAGTTTTGGAAGCTTATCAAGGCGGAGTTTTGAGGTAAGGCTTCATGGCCATCACAGGGGCAAGTCACATAGTTCAGTCCATGAGGCGTCAGAACAACCTCCAGTGATACAGAACAGCCGGTGGGCTAGCCTTCCACCTGAGCTCCTCCATGATGTTATCAAAAGATTGGAAGAAAGTGAGAGCACATGGCCAGCCCGTAAGCATGTGGTTGCATGTGCTGCAGTGTGCAAGTCCTGGAGAGAAATGTGCAAAGAAATTGTGTGTAATCTAGAGTTCTGTGGGAAAATTACTTTTCCTGTCTCCTTGAAGCAGGTGAGAAATATATGTTATTTTATCCCTTATCTAAGATATATTTGAAAAGAATTGCTTCTCTTTTAGAAGGTATTTGAAACAATGAATGAATTTTTCCGGCAATATTGTCTTGCAGCCTGGGACTCGGGATGAAATGATGCAGTGTTTCATCAAGAGAGACAAATCTAACCTGACATACCACCTCTTTCTTTGCCTAAGTCCTGGTAAGCTTCTTTTCTTACTATGTTGCCAAAGATATGTATATCTTTTCTTAATGTGTTCACCTTGCTTTGCGATCAATTGAAAACTTAATTAACTTGTGGAATTTAAGCTATGATAATTTCATATTTTGAAGCCATCCGAAACTAGATTTTACCTAGTTATATGGTCTGGTCTTTGGTTTGTTCCACATTTGGGTTTCCCATGTTCATTTTGAATGAGTTAGTGAATTTTAGCTTTTGTATGAAGCTCAGACGTTTTATGCAACAATCTTGCTTTTATTGTTTACAAATTGTGAGTTACTGTATCATTAATTTCATCTATTTTTATTGTCATGGTGTCTTGCTTTTGCCTCTGTATTTGCCAATGGTTTAGTTGGGTGAGCTATTACATAATTTAGCAGATGTTTGGGAGTTGGAAGATGAAAGGAAGGTTAAGGATTCAAATAAATGGAAGGGGGGAACATGAAGGAAAATAAATGGTCAAATGATAATATCCTTTTGATTTGCTTTGGAAAAGTGTCTCAGTCAAAAGCTATTAAATGAAGACATGTGTCCCCCCTTGGTTATTTCCATATCATGTCTTGGACCATTTTTTCAACTTTCCCTGCTAACTTAGGGCTCCTGAATGGGTTCTTTGTAATCTCTAATAGGTTTAATTGTCTGCTATTATGATGTTAGGTGACAACGCTGTAAGGCAAGACTAGTTATTTGACCTAACAATTATGTTGCTGTAACTATGGCATAATTGTTTGTCTTTTGGGACATGCTCTGAATTCTAACCATTTCGTGGTCATGCAGCCTTGCTTGTTGAGAATGGAAAGTTTCTTCTCTCTGCCAAACGGACTAGACGAACAACTTGCACAGAGTACATTATATCCATGGATGCTGATAGCATATCAAGATCTAGTAGCACTTATATTGGGAAACTAAGGTATGACTATTTGGAATCGTTTTGTAATGGCTGCAAGACATTCATTTTGTGCAATTATTTTGTTTTGGCCAAGATTCTTTTTTCTTTCTTTCTTTCTTGCTTGCTTGCTTGCTTGTTTGTGGTCAAGCTTAGAAGGACTCTTAGTTGCAAGTCTAATAAACATTGGCATCTCTTAAGGAATGTGTTATAATAAATAATAAATAAACAGTTACTGTTAGTTAGTTATTCTGTTGTTATTAGTTAGTTACTACCAGAGTATTATTGTTAGTTAGTCTTGAGGGGTAGCAGGAGATATAAATAGAAGTTGTTAGCACAATAAGGGATATGAAATAAGACACTAAGAAGATTGCATTGTTTACTGTTCTATTCTTTCTGAATTTCCCTCCGTTCTCTTTCCCTTCTTGCTTGTCATTGCTATATTCTTTCCATTCTTTTCTCTTATTTTTCTATTCTTGGTCCCTCGGCATATCAGAATGTTTGGAATAAGGAAATGCAAAGGAAAGGAAGTGAAATTGTAATTTTGATTTATTTTGATTTAAATCTAATATTTTTCATTTCAAAATATGTTCAAATCAAAGAAATAGATGAAAACAGGAGGAAAGAAATGTTAGCCTATGGTTTTAACATGCCATATATGTATGTATGTTTTCTGTACTACTGGCATGATAAATTTAGTGTTGACTTTTGTTTCAGGTCAAATTTTCTGGGCACCAAATTCCTAATATATGATACACAGCCTCCCTATAATTATGCTCAGTTGCCTCCTGCTCCACCTAGCCAAAGCCATCGATTCTATTCTAAGAAGGTGTCTCCGAAAGTCCCTAGTGGCAGCTACAATATTGCTCAGGTCACCTACGAGTTGAACGTGCTTGGTACAAGAGGCCCACGAAGGATGAACTGCACCATGAGCTCAATCCCAGAATCAGCCCTTGATCCTGGAGGCGCTGTCCCTGGCCATCCAGAGCTCCTTCCCCGTGCCCTGGAGGACTCATTCCGGAGTACAACATCCTTTTCAAAATCAATCCACGGTTCGTCCAATTTTAGCAGTTCCCGGTTCTCAGACATCATGTGGACCGGCAACGGAGAAGAGAGTGGGGAGGTAAAAGAGAGGCCACTGATTCTCAAGAACAAGGCTCCAAGATGGCATGAGCAGCTGCAATGCTGGTGCCTCAACTTCCGGGGCAGAGTGACAGTGGCCTCAATCAAGAATTTTCAGCTGATTGCTGCAGTGCAGCCTGCAGCCAGTGCTCCAACGCCGGGGCAGCCTGCCCCGGCAGATCACAACAAGATTATTCTTCAGTTTGGCAAGGTGGGCAAGGATACGTTCACCATGGACTATCGATATCCTCTGTCGGCATTCCAGGCGTTCGCAATATGCTTGACTAGCTTTGACACTAAACTAGCATGTGAATAGTCACAAAGAAGATAAATGTGAGAGAATTAAAGTTCAAACTCCATTGGATGGTAAAGTTGCGTCCAGCCATTGTATACTTAGTAGTTTCAAATGTAAATTAAAAATTTAAAGAACAAGCTGTGTCAGTTACTCCCGAGTTCGAGAATTTCATTTCCTTCTAGAGGAGTGTGTGTGAAATCCCATTAAGCCATCCTAAGCATTAAATTCTCAAATGATACTTTTGGCGGGAATGGGAAAATTCATTCTGCACCAGAAAAGAATACAACAGAATACAATCATACAGAGCAAATAAACAGGCTGCTAAGGTGCATCAGAGCTAAGAATGAGCAAGTAAAGTGCCTTTTAGGTGAAAAGAGATATCAAAGAGTGAAAGGAAAGAACCAAAGAAAGTGCCTGTCTTGTATTTGGACTTGCTAGTTTCTACGGTGAAATGGGATAGTGTAAATTTAATGTTACGTTAATTTTATATTTTAATTTTGTACTTTAATAAATATAGAATTTAAAATTAAAATAAATCTCTTAAATTTTACTTTTTGAAAAAAAAGGGCAATTATTATTGAAAAGATTATGAGTTAAATATTGCTTAAATTAGATTTAAGTAGTCGACATATAACCTGGCAAATAACTAACAAGCACATGGTATAACTTCTTGCTATTGCAATTTTGTCTTAAAGTTTATTCTGTCTCATTTTTAAACAATTTTATAATAAGAATTACTTGTATTATTTTTTTTTGTTGTGAGCAGAATGAAAAGCCAGTGCAGATTTAATATTCTTTTTTATTTTGGTGAAATTACATTTGATGCCTCATTCTTTAAAAACTGGATACAGAATTTTATAAATTACAAAATTTAATATTAATTTTTTTAAACTTGATAATAATAAGTCCCATTAAAATTAAATTTAGTAAATCTGAAAAATAATAATATTTTTTATTAAAATTTCATAACAAGAATTTGGGTCCTGAGGTTGAATTTTGAATTATAAAATAATATTAGAAAAGTTCAAATAATATTAGAAAAGTTAAAGTTTTGTGAAAAATAAATTTAGGGTTATTTGGGATCAATAATTGGTGAAATAATTTGGGTGAATAGTAGTGAATTTTAATGGCTGGCAATGTGACAATAAAGTTGTCGAGTTTCCTCCAACATATTGCAAATCTGTACAAAATAGCAATGAGAACCAGACATATAGCTTCCAAATCGTGACAAACTACAACACTTGGAATCTTTTCAAAACCTTTCTTCCTCACATATATCAGATCTTACACTTGTTCACTTTCCTTTCTCATTCCAACCCTTTTTCTCTTTCCCCATCCTTGCAAAAATCTCAAAGATAGAGACTGAGTTCTTTTATAGAAAGTCTTTTGATCTAATATCTACTTGCTCCTGTATCATTAATTTAGTCGTACAAAAGTGATGGATTATGTCTGAGATTTCTTTGATAAATAAAGCTTGAAATCAAAGTACTTGAAACTCCTATAGCTGGATATCATTCTTATATATATTATTATACACAGTCTGATAATATACATACGATTTATCATCATCTCGAAATAAATATGATACACAAGAGTTACAGAGAGAGATCAGAGATCAAGTGAGCTAGGTTGATTCTGATAATATATATTTGACAGACTTACGAGAAGTGAGCACTAGTAGTGGAGTTGTGCCTGCCATGGTTTATATGAAGATCGACTCTGGAAGAGAAGCTCTCATGGAGGCTGATATGCATCGTTGTCTTCAATAATCATTCTGGATACTCGAAAAGGAAAACCCTAATAGGAACTTATAGAGAGTAACTGAAGCCTGATGGAAGAAGAAGAAGAAGAAGAAGAAGAGAAGAATTAATTTCTGTGTGGTGGACACAAAAGGTAGGAGGAAGAGGATAAGCATGATAAATGATGAGGTTTCTCTGGCTTTATATAATGATATAAACGTCTTTAAAAGAGTTGAGAATAGGTGTATGGTACGATACATGTCATAAATAATGCGGTGCTGGATAGGGCAACACATGCTACGGTGCTCAAACTAATTGGCGTGTAGCACTAGGAGCTTTTATGAACTACTCATTATTCTTATTTTTATTATATATATATATATATATATATATATATATGTCTCTATAGGGCATAGCTTGTAGAGTGGCCTGGTTAACAATAAAATAAGAGTCCCCACCTGGACATGCTCATATGTGGCCAAACCTTTTTACTTGAGTCAGTCTTTACTAAAATGGTAAAATGGTGAAAAACACTTTTGACAGAAAATGGGGTAAAATCTAAAAAGTGAGCATCTTTTTAAAGAGATATAGTTACTTGGATTCATTTATAGAATCAAGACGCTGAGAATATATAATGGAGTCTGGAAGAATATGGTTGTGAGGTTATCCCTACAAATTGGATCCATATATATATATATATATATATATATATAATACTCCTATATTATTTAATATAATATCTAATTAAAAAATTAATATTAATCCTAAATATAAGATATTTTTTCTATTTATTAATTTTTTAAATTATCCTTATTAATATTTTTTAATAGTTATCAAATAATAGAGGTAGGAAAAGAAGGAGTTCATGATTATATTATAGTATTTTAGAAAATAATATATCATATTAATTAACTTAAATAATTTTTTTAATATAATTAAATTATTTAAATATGTCTTAATTAAGGATTAGATGATATTATCAAAATTATACTTCTTTGGTATTGAATGTATAATCTAATTAGTAAATTGATTTTAATCTTAAATATAATATTTTAATTCAATTTATCTATTATATTTATTATTTTTTAAATTAATTTATCTAACTTATAGTTTGATGTTATAAAAGAATATTTAGGAAGACTGGATCACATATGTTATAATTAAAAAAATTATTTAGTTTAATTGATATATTCAAATTAAATAAATAGTTTTTAATATTAAGGACAAAGAGGAATATTAATGAAACAAATGGTATTTCCTCCTTTTGATCTATCATGGGTAAAAAGTATCCCCCCCCCCCCCCACTAAGAGCATAAATTAAGGTCCCCCCGAGTTTGGCCAGATTGTTTTTACTTTTGAGATATTGAAGTCAAAGTTTGTTTTAAATACAATAACTGAAGATCAAATCTCTAACCACTTTCTTAAGAAAGAGATAGTCTTCATGACTAGGGCAAATTTTAATTGAAACATATGGCCCTTTCTCTTTGAGACAAATACATTAGTTGGGAATGGATTCAATCAGCTTCCATTGTTAATTGGAGGCTTTAATTAGCGTGCAAATGGCTTCAATCCACCTTTCAAAATGGCCAATAATAGATTCCATTTTTTTTTTTGGTGTTAGGGGTGGTTATTCACTGAGTTGAAATTTAAAATCTTAATTTACAAAAATGTTGAGTTTCTTACAGTCTAACTCCATCGTTTTGTTGGCATTTCGTTGTGGAGTTAGGGGCACTTCGGAACTTTACAAGGCCCTTCTTTTCTGATGGGGAAGAAGTAGGCTTCTAGCGGTGGAATAAATATTTGATTGGAAAACTGAGTCTAATAGAAAATATTAGTCTATTATTATATAATAAATTAATAATTAAATTTTTATTAATAGAAATATTTATATTTATATGATATTTAGATGAGAAAAATATTATAAATAAGAGAATATTATGAGAGAAAACTCATAAAAATAGTAATTTTTTTTACTATTTAAAAAAAATTATTTTTTAGTATTCACTCCCCCTATTCTACCTTCATTTTTTCTCCATTCAAATATATATTAATGTTTACCAAAAAAAACCTAATGAATACCAAAATGTGTTACAAG
The DNA here is from genome assembly GCA_037074615.1 of Leucaena leucocephala. Classification (NCBI taxonomy): domain Eukaryota; kingdom Viridiplantae; phylum Streptophyta; class Magnoliopsida; order Fabales; family Fabaceae; genus Leucaena; species Leucaena leucocephala. The sequence continues at coordinate 17,516,913 of CM073562.1, forward strand.
TGGCTCAACAAACATAAAGTGTGGCTCACATACATCCCTAGTCCCTACGCTATGTGTCTCAACTTGTTCCAGTGGGACAAGTCCACTATTCATGAGATATCAAAGGAGAGAAAAAAGAAGAAGATCAAATGTAAATATTTAAAAATTGAAGCATACAAATATAAATATTTAATTATTCCGTTCTTTACCCCCACACCCATTCCATAGTGTTTGTCACTTCATCCATCACTTTATTTATAGTTTATTGGTTTGTTATCTTTATATACTTCCCAATTATCTTCCTCTAGCTCCTTTTTTTCACATAAGAAATAAACAAAAATAAAAGAACAAAAAGAAATATCTTCATTTTGGACCGAAAAAATTAAATAAAGCATGAGGATAACAAAAAATCGGAAGGTATGGGATAAATTATAAAAGAATAAATATATACGACAAAATAAATAATAAAAAATCTACCACGTTCCCCGCTATTCTGATTCCAATAGTAACGCACGACAAAGCAGAGCAATATCCAAAGGCCACAAGGAACTCAACCAATGCTATGTATGATTTTCTGGGTTTTCAATAAAAAAATATGGGTAAAGAATAATATAATGAATATTATATATATATATATTATGACAAATAAAGAGACATCTATATCAATATAAAATTAATTTAATGATATAAAGTTATATTAAATTTTTTTAAATTTTGAGTTTATTTTTTTAAAAAATATTTATATAGAGAGAGTAATATACATAAATCTTAAAAATAAAATATTTAATAATAAGACATTAATATTATTAAAAAAAAATAGAGGCACATGAAGATTTATTGAAGTGTGATGCATGGTGATATAATATTATAATTCGTGGCGTGTTCCCTCCCGTCTTTTTCGGCCACTTTCTCCATGAAAGCAAATCTCAACTGATTTCCTTTTTTTTTTTTAATTAATCTAGATAACATAATTATAGTTGGATTGAAAGTTGTTCACCAGGGGGCGGTTGAGTGCATTAAAATAAAAATCGATATATGAAATGTTTTTGTAATTTAAAAACATCCTTTATACTTCTTGATATAAAAATAATTATAAAGTAATATTAAACTGAGACAACAAAGTATAATTATTTTTATGATATATAGAGAAAAAGGACTTATATATTAAAAAACTCAATTTTTTAGATAATTTAAGGTATTTATCATGGCTAGTAATTAATATTTTTACAATATTTTTATAGTATAAAAATATTTTAAATAGAGATTGAGCTTGTTTATTATCTAAAAGTATGGTGAAATATCATTTTATCATATACGATATTAATATCGAATAAATTGAGTTATTAATTATCTTTAAATATAAATTTAGATATTATAATATTAAGATATATCTTTAAATATTATAATTAAAATTATAATAAAATAATATTATAGTCTTACTAATACCTCAATAGATAAAAAGAAAAAAAAAATATATTTTTTTTGTTATATGAAAAAAAATACTTTTTACTGAATTATACCGGATTGAGGAAATATAGGCCTATATATGGGCTAACTACTAAACCCACCCTTTTATAGGGTCAAGAGCAAAGGCCCAAGATGAGGAGGGGCAGTTTCGTAACTGTAACTCCTATATATGGTTCCTTCCTCCTCCCTCAAACCCTCGCATTCTGCATCCTCGCCATTTCGCGGCAGGCGAAACTGACCTTGATGACTTCTTCTTATCCTTCTTTTTTCTTTTTGCCTCTCTAATTTATGTTTCCTAGTCGATTTAATTTCTTTTATTCAGTATAACTCATTCTGGTTACTTCTCTAAATTAATGATGCCCAATGATGTACAAATAAACTCTATTGAGCAGTTGTCGGCGGTTTCAGTTCTCTATTTGCCTTCACTTACCACTGCTCCTCTCTCTCTCTCTCTCTCTCTTTTCCACACACACGCACACACTTGTTTTGTGGTGGTTTGTGAAGGCATTTGATGAACGCCGCTGGCTTTTTAACTGTGAATGATCGATCAAAAGCTATGAGATCTGAGGGCATTTTGTGCTATTTATGCGTTTCCGTAGACTTTTAAGTTCTATTTGTCATTTGAATGTTTATTTGTTGTTTTGAGGCTTGTTTTCTGATTCTTGTAGTATGTTGCAATTGGAGTGAAAGATGATACATGCACTGGGCTCTGAGCAGTTTTTTGCTGTATTATTGATGGAAATGCAGCCTAGAAAGCTATTTCTGACCTCCCTACACGATCTGTGATCTACGTTATCTGTATATACTTCTAAAAGCCCCTTGAAATGCTCGTGGTGATTTTGGCATATGATGATTGATAGAGTCGTTTCAGTATGTGGTCGGTACTTTTACTTCAGCTCCGTTCCTCTGATAAATAAACCTCGTGGGCTTATTTGGGAACGCTACAAGTGCTTGGATTGCTGAAAGGCAATGAGTACGGATGAAGATGGGACTCCCTTACCTTCCTCTTCATGTGAAATTCTCATTCAAATTTTTCAACTTGGGGATTTCGGATAGCTTTGGTCTTATTATTCTCCATGATTTTCTTTGTTTCTTTTCACCCATCGAGCAAGTGTTGGAAATTTAAACGTGTGACTCGCTAATATCTGCTTCAAATATGCCAAAGAACGAACAACGCCCTTTGGACTAAGGATCTTTTGAGCTGATTTTATGATAAATCTGATGCGTAAATTACACATCAAAGTTCACAACCCAAACCTCTAATATGTTGAAATGTGAAGGCTCTTTTTGTGGTGTGTTACAGATCTTCTAAATATATAGAATCTCTCGGCATTCTTTCACGGATGAGATATTTGAGAAGAGTGTTCCGGATGGGCATCTAAGTGAGGACCTCCCTAAGAATTAAATCTTGTTCATTTTATTTTTAAATATAAAATTTTAATCTATTTTATCTAAATAAATAATATATTTTTTAAAATATTTATATATATATGTTAAGAGGTATGAATCAAGAGATAGGTCTGCAATGAGAGAATTTTGGAGAAATCGTTATGATAGATGCTTGTTCAAAATATGTCAATATTTTAGAAAAAGGTTAAGCTTATTTATATTTAAAAGTATGAATTTTTTTTTTAGATGTGATTAATATTCGGGAAAATGAGACGGTAATTTTTTGTCACGGAAACCTAGAAATCAAATATTTTTGGATAGGGTGAGAGAATTTATGAACCTAATTACTTAATATTCGCTGCTTGAGAATCCAATATATGTTGATGGCCTTTTTGGCAAACTTATAGGAATCATTTGGGCCTGTCAACTTGGGAAGACCTGAGTCCACCAATCCAACCCTACTTGCACCCAGTTTCATGGATTAGGCTTCTTTCAGGAATAGAGACACAAATGAAAAGGTTTGACCCCGTCAAAATGTTAATCACACCAAGTATTTCGCTGGCAAGAGTTGACAGTAAAATGTATATTTATATTTTATAAGAATATAAATTTAATTTTTGTTGATATTATAAAGGTAATTCTATAAATTCTTTATAAGACATATACTATAGGGCTGTAATAGGGCTGTACTTTAATCTTAATAGAAAATTAACGTGGAACTTATCTAAATTTTTTATATTAAAAAAATAAATATTTTTTTATTTTTATAAAATTTATAGATAATTTTAACTTTTTATAAATTAAAAAAAATATTTTAAACAATTTTACTTAAATTATAAAAAAATATATCAATTTTATTATTGTTTTTATTATATTAAATAAACTTTTAAAATTTATTTTTATTTTTACTCTTAATTCTATCAAAAACTATTAATTGTAAAATGAGCGGGAGCATGGGTGGGTTTATGGAGGATATTGGTTCAAATGTTGGTCTTATCCCTTACATCCCTCTTGTTTTTATGTTTTGTTTTATTTTAATTTTTTTATATAACTTTTACCTATATATGGTGTCTTTATAGTTTATAACGACAGAAGTTGAGTATATCTCAAATTCTAACAATATTCTGAGAAAATTTATGGGGACTAGAGTTGAGGTTAATTTGTTGATTATAATTCAAAAGTAAGAATAATAAAATGGGAGGAGATATTTACTTGTAATATTAGAAAAGGGGTTTGAGAGGAAGAGATAAGATAATTGAGTGCTCTCACATTGTCCCAGAAAGCGCTACTTGCTTATTGCATTCACACCATGATTCTTAGCCTCTAAGCCATCACAGAAATTCATTATTCTTCATAATTACAATCCTTTCATGCTGCTTTCTCCCTTGCCAATACCAAAGTACTTCCTTTAACAAGGGGCCGAAGGCATTTACAATCCTTTAATGATTTTTTTTAATTATATTTATATTTAAATGAAGTTGTATGCCAATTAACAATTATAAATATGGAATTATGGATAATACTAAAAAAATTAAATAATACCGCATCGATTCACTTGCAATAAAGATAGTATGATTCTTTTAGAAGGTGTGCCTTATAATACTTCCTCCTATTCCTTTTTTATAAGTTAATGGAAAACTACTTGGGTCTCAATTAGAAATTTCCTTTAACTAATTCTGACATATTTAAAAAAATGAAAGATAAATTATTAAATATTTCTTAAATTGATAAAAATAATCTAATTTGTAAATGTAGATTTACAAATTATTATTGCCTCTCTCAATCAGAACTGAATAGGTTATATTTATGAAGAAGAAAAAAATCTTACAAAAGACTTATAATAAGCATGAGAGTAATATTTAAATGACCAAAATAATACTAGTGCATACAGAGGAATATGAACTTGAACCCTATGCAGGAGGATATAAAAGGAGGCTTGAAAATCTGATATACAAATATATAGTGTTTGTGTTGTTAGTAACAGATAGGGTACTCATTTAGTTTTTAATATATGAGTTAATTGATGAGTTAATTTTATCTAAAATATAAGATATGTTTCTTATATTTATCAATTTTTTTCTAAATTAATATTATTAGTATTTTCTCAATAACAATCAACTAAGAGAGTGTGAGAAAGTGTTAAGAAAATTAATTAGGATATATTAGACAAAATATATCTTATACTAAAATAAAAAAAGTATATTTTATAAAAACCAACCAACATGTGGAGCTTATATTATTGCTTCATCCCGGACGTCAAACAAAATATGCAAAGACATCAGCTACTCCACGTTTATAAGTAGATATAGTTATTTTTTTTAGAGGAATCATATGTGCATAAAAGGAGCATATTTATATATGCGAATTATTTCATTTACATGATTGAGAATATATGTTGGATAACTTCGGGGCCATGTTTTGTTTTCAGCAGCACAATGAATAATACAAAGATAACGTGCCAATTGGCACAAATTGAACCAATTGAACTTTCGAAGGTGGCATCACATTTCAAATATGTCCCTTTCCAATAGAGGAAAAAAAAAAAGTAATTTGAACCCTTTTTCTTTTTCCTTAAAAAAATTATTAATTTATATCATCGACGGCATATTATATTTTTATTCATAGATCTGGAGATAACAAAATTGACATTTTCAAAAAAGTCATATAAATCATGACAACAATGGATTGCTCAGCATGACATTGCAAAAATAACTAATTTAGTATTTGTTTAGTCTCACCCCGTGGGACCAAATACACATTTAGATTTACCCCCCTAGTTGTTGTGGAGCAATCCACTACGGGTTTGGCGTTAGAAAATAAAGAGAGAGAAGAGGCACATTAACACTCGTTTGTAAGGCTTTGTGCAAAGCCTGCTATCCAATAAATCTGTTTGAATCTATAATAAAAATATCATATTTAATCTAACAAATATAAAATAAAATTAGATATTAGATTATAAAATATAATCCATATATTTTTTAGGCTGGACAACGGACATAAAGATTGCCCTGCTCATGAGCACTTATTTTTTTATTTTTACTTTTTTTCCTCTATATTAGAAGGGAGAATATGATAGCTACTGGTAACTAAAAGGTAATCTTAAAAATATAAATAATTAAGTAAGTAAATTATATCTTTTAATATTTATAATTATATTAATTTTTTCTTTTTCTTTTAACTTTATTAATTATCATATGATTATATTACAAATTATAATTATTTATTTTATTTTTTTAGATTCTTTATCTTTGTCAATATTGAGAATATTGATACAAAATTATAATTACAAATTATTTAGATTTCAACGCTTATTTTTTATATGTAATTGATCTCAAGATTTTAATTATTATCTTTGTTGCCTTATTTTTAGTGAATTATAGATATTATTTAACTGTTGAAGATACATAAATATGATATTATTTTGGAAGTTCATAATTACAGATTTTTTTCACAACATGAACATGACATCATGACTTTAACCATGTCTAGCTCAAAATTATTAGGGTTTGCCCATGTATACTCCTACTCATTTGTATAGGTTTTTAAAAAAATAATTATAAAATAAAGATTTTTAAAATATTTTTGTATAAATTTTTTTAAAGACGAATTTATAAATAAAAAATAATTCTTAATATAGAAATATTTAAATAGTTATTATTAAATTAATTTTTTTATTAATAAATTATTAAAAGGAATATAAGATAAAAATAATAATAATTTTAATTACTGTAGACCTTAGAGTTTTGTCAAATCAGCATCACTCTCTCTCAAGTCTTCTCTGGCAAAGCATCATCGTCTTCGTCATTATAACCGATTGTAGAGTTCTGTTTAGTCTTCAACATCGTAAGCTCTAGCGTCATGCCTCGTTCCTAAGTTTATGCTCTGTTCAGTTAGTATTGTACCTTCAGGTTTAAAATTGAAAAGTCCTCTCCTGTTAATGCATAAGATTCACGTATGAAATGCTCGTGCGTTTTGGTTTTTGAATTCTTGCGAAGAGTTTTCAATACAAGGAAGGAAATTTTCTTCCTTTGTTTAGCTTATCAATCAGGGAATTTAACCCTCCTGTTTTCAGAGGATTTGAACCCAAAAGGAGGTGGATGCCAGTTGTTCTGTTGTCTGCTGACTATTCTGCTGTATTTTTTCATTGTACGTTTTCGAACCTTCTCTACAATTCATATCAGTTAAACTCAGTCAAAGTATATTGTTTCTTATCCATTGACCATCTGAATTTATTTAGTGCTTTTGCGCTCATCTAGTATCAGCGTCTTCATCTTCTCTCATCTTCCCATATCAACGTCTTGCAGCGATGATGAATAGAGGAGGACGGCCTCCAGCGATGCCTTATAGAGCTCGGCAAACGTCTTGCCTTTAGCATTTATTCTAGCCCGACGATGGTGAAGAGAAGGAGAGAAGATATAGAAAATAGGAGATTATGTTAAAATAAATAAGAATAAAATAATAATTTAATATTTTTTTTATTTTAAAGTTATTTTTATAAATTTATTTAAAATTATAATTTAATTTATAGACTATTTTAAATAAATATAATTGTTTATTTTTTTAAAAAATTTAAATTAATCTTTTAAAATATAAGAATAATTTTTTAAAGAATATTTGAAAGATTAAGTTATGTATATTTGAAATAAAAATATGTATATTTTTATGGTATAATTATCTCCATATTAAAAATAAAAAATGGATTATATTTTCAAACTTTTTTACGCAATATCTATTTTATCTTGGGATCAGGACTTTAATCTCCCTTATCTTTATTATTATTATTATTTTTATTGGGATTGCACTTATTTTTATTGGTCGAAGATGACAAGTCAAAATTAAAAAAAAAAACATCCAACATGTCGTCCTATGTGGCAAACAGAAAGGGGAAAATGGCACATATGAATCTCTCGAACGATTTGACTTAGTCAAATCCACTCTTATAAGGCTCAAAGTTCCAACGACTCTTGTTCATTCAATTTTATATAAGAAAATTAGATTATACAAATTTTATTTATCAATAAATAAGAAATTAAGCTGAAAAATCGCTTTAAGAAGTCTAAAGTTATGAATAAATTAGTGCGAGGATCATGTTTAGGCGCACACGTTCATGCTTATTGCTTGCGAATGCAATCATGATCAAAGGAAAAGGGAAGCCTCCAAAGCTTGGATTGGGGTAAAATCTTTGATACACCACAAGTTCCTGTGCTTATTTATTGGATATTTTTAAATAAAAAAAATATAATATTATTGTTTTTGGCACATCAAAAGTAAGAGAAAAGAAAAAGTAAGATAATGACATAAAAACCATTTTATTGGTATGGATTCAATGAATATTTTGGTCTAGGCTTTTTCACCCATTACAAGCGTCAAGTGTCACATCACATCAAAACTAAAAATAAATTTCCATGAAGCGGTCCCCTTCTTTGTTCTTTAATCAGCGGTTCAGGAGATAATGCTTTTTTTTTTTAGAAAAAAATAATTGAAGATACCATCATTCCTTTGCCAATTTGGGTTCTTATGGACTTATTATCTTTCCGCAGGGGTATTTTCGTCATCGGGACTAAGGAGCATGTGACGTCACCATCTATGGCTCTAGAGGCCCTGGAATAGTATGAAACAGACCAAGTCCCTTTGTCCCTTACGCGCCAACGAAGACTCGGTTCATCCTCCCACGTCAGACTCTATGACCCCACCAACAATAGGAGGACTTAGTCCTAACCATTCAAAATCTCCCACGTGTCCATCCATTGCCACTTGTCGCCCCATCAAAGTGTCTCAGCACATGGCACCCAATGTACTGCAAGAGCGGATCGTGGCCAGAACTTTTGTTTGCCCTGCCACTAAATCTTGAAGCTCAATGCTCCTTTACTATAATCCACTGAGGTTTAACCTTTTAAGGAAACTAATACTCTTATCACTCTACTTTTTAAAATAATAATAAAAATATGTCTTTCTTTTTTCTTTTTTATAATTTAAATAGAATGGTGTCCATGCCTACTCGTTTATATATGCCTCCATGGAGCGTACTTTTTTGAGCAATGTAAAATTTGTTGAATGGCAAAACATCAACTGAAATAACTTGTTTTCTTCATTCTCTTTTAAAAACCATTACTTTATTATAATGGTCCCACTGTTAATACCTATATAAAAACTAATCATATGATCAAAATAAAGTTAAACAATTTATTAAAATGAGAAGAAATAGTAGGTATCTAATAAAAAATTAAAGAAAAAATATAGTTACCTACAAAATACTTTTATTTCTTTTTTATAAATTTAATTTATGTAATAAATTGATAATGGTTGACTTTCATAAAGATCGGCACAATAATGGTTTATGTAATAATGGTTTTTTGATTATAATTAGAGAATAACAATCGTAGTTAGAATTAAACGACTTTTGTCGCATCAGAAGGATACAAAAGTTTAATGTGGCCGTACAGGGGATAACTGGAAACTAACGGTGAGGATGATGTCCGTACACATTGATATTAGCTCTGTGGCAGTAACCCAGAACCTATGTCCTCGCCAGCGTGTTTGAATCGCGTAAGGTGCGCGGTTAAGTTTACCCGTCGTACTCGCTCACTTTCACGAGCACAACAACCTTAATACTTTACTAATTACGATGGTTAAATTGTTAATTAATTCTAATTAGGGAAATCCGCCTTTGCCCTTTCATGATCTCTGTGGTTTTACTCTTCTAGCCCTCCCGCTTTCCCAACCTCCACTATTACGCGGTCCATTTGTCCCCCTTATAATCCCCCTCCTTCCTTCTAGGGTTCCCATTCCTCACTCCCCCATTAATTGTTGTCTCTTAAATTTGAACCTCTCCAGTTGCCCCATCCTCAATTTTCCTTCTCTGGGTTTCCATTCAAGTTCTCACCTTCACTCTCTGGGTTTACTCGGTGTGAAATTTGAAGGCTGGTTCTTGAGTTTCATTTGCTCGGTTTTCAAATTTTGGGAAAAATTCAGCTTCCTGGGGATTCAGCTTTGAAATTCAGCTTCTAGGGTTGTGCTTGATCTTGACGAAGTGAGTATTTATGTGAGAATGCCCGCGACGGACTATCAAAACTCGTCGTCTCCATTGTCCTTCTCTCATATTGGTCGTTCGCTCCTGAGTCTCCGGCGTGATCATCAGGTTCACTCCATGGAAGGGTCTACGACGCCGAACTACCAAAACGGCAGCTCCGACCACGATCTTGAGTCGTTTCAGAGACTGGTCACTGAGCTATTTCACGACCTCGCTTCTGTGAGCCAGGACGAGTTGCTTTCCCTTTCGTGGGTGTCGAAGCTTCTTGATTCCTTCCTCTGTTGCCACGAGAACTTCAGAATGGTTCTTCATAGCCACGGAGGTCAGGTGTACAAATCGCCGACGGATCGAATGGTGGTCGATTACTTCGAACGGAGCGTGAAGGCTTTGGATGTGTGTAATGCAATTCGCGATGGGATTGAGCAGATTCGTCAATGGCAGAGGCTTCTAGAGATAGTGGATTGTGCACTGGACCGTGAAAGAACCGTCGGGGAAGCTCAATTTCGTCGTGCCAAGAAAGCGCTTATTGATTTAGCAATCGGGATGCTCGATGATAAGGATTCTAATTCCAGTACCGGCTCGTCTCTTGCACATCGAAACCGATCATTTGGTCGAAGCAGAGACACTCATCATCATCATCATTCTCATAACCATCATTTCCGATCACTTTCATGGAGCGTTTCTCGTACTTGGTCGGCTGCGAGGCAGCTTCAAGCGATTGGGAACAACCTTAGCCCTCCTAAAGCGAATGATCTCGTTGCCTCCTATGGCCTAGCACTGCCTGTATACACAATGAACGCCGTTCTGCTCTTTGTGATGTGGGCTCTCGTGGCTGCAATTCCGTGTCAGGATCGTGGGCTCCAGGTTCATTTCAGTGTTCCTCGACATTTCTCGTGGGCAAGTCCTATGTTGATCCTTCATGAGAGGATCATGGAGGAGTCAAAGAAGAGGGAGAGGAAAAATACCGGTGGATTGCTGAAGGAGATTCATCAGATTGAGAAATGTGCAAGAATAATGAATGAATTGTCTGATTCTGTGCATTTTCCATTAACGCAGAAGAAAGAAGAGGAGGTTAGGCAGAGAGTGAAGGAGGTCTCAGAGGTCTGTGAAGCTCTGAAAAATGGATTAGATCCATTGGAGCGACAAGTTAGAGAAGTGTTTCATAGAATTGTGCGAAGCAGAACGGAGGGGCTTGACTCTCTTGGTAGGCCTAATTTTGCTGAATAATCTTGCATATGAAGAAGCAAGTGATGATGATGTAGAGAAGTTTATGGTATGTGAAGAAGATAGACCTCTGTGATCTATATGCTTTTCTTTTCTTTTTCTTTTTTTCCCTGTGATGGTGCCATTGTATAACCTAATTTCTGGGCAAGTTGATAATGCATCGCTCATTGCAGCTGATTTTGTTGATGAATTTTTGGCTCATATATATAATATATACACTCACCATTGTGTTGGAAGAGCGGATTTTGGTTGTAAAATCTTGTAATCTTCCTCTGAGATTTTGTGGTGTTTTTCATGTATAATCTTACAAAGATCCTGGTATTTCGGTATAACAGTTGACCTTAACTGTATTACTATAATACACAAACATTGTATATTTTGATCTGACAATACATTCACGTCTTCAAGTGTTCCCTTCACCTCAATTAATCTGTGATATGTTATAAAACATAAACACCTTGTACACTTACCATAATAGAGTGTAAGACTTAAGGAACTAAACTGGTTTAGAATTCAAATCCTCAATCCCACGAGTGTTTCTATTACTCAGTAACTTTTATAGTAAAATTTAGATAAATTAAATTGAGAAATGACTTATCAAATTGATTATTTGTGAGCATAGTATAAGTTGTTATGGGTTTTATATTTTATATTGATGATTATTGAATTTATGCTTGGTAAAGTTTCTGATTTTGGGGCATATTAGCTGTGAAAAGTGCTAGTTTAGTTGATTAAACCTCAAAATTCAAAATTAATAATGAGTGAAAATCTGTTGGGAGTTTGTGGTCAAGTCAAGGGAGTGGTCTGACTTTGACTTGGTATAATACAATAACATTGGCATCCATAATTGAACATTTTTTCAACTTTGTGATAATGCAGTTGGATCTTGGTCAAAGGATCATCTTCCTGACCACGTGTCAATGTCTTCTGGATAACCCTTTTCTTTTAGAATAACATTATCATAGTCTTCCCTTTTGGTTTACATTTGTGGCTTTGACCGCTTTTCACATTTTAAGCAATAGTTTATACACAAAGGTTAGGCTGTTGAGTTCTTCAGAATTACCTGTCCTAATCCTTCTTTATCTGTTAGTTTAATCTACATCCTTTGTGGCTATAGGAGCGATTATATGCAATAAAAAGAAGAAAAAAATTGTTCTTTGGATTCATCACTTCTAACTATGCTGAATTTTAAGGAAAGGGCCATTTAGTAATTTTGGGAGAAAGATTTTATTTTTGTGGAATAATTAATTAAATATAATATTTATCATATCTTTGATATAATTACTTAATGATCTCTATGCACTAGCCAAACTTTTGTCTGAGTGAGCGATGCGGGTCGAATCCAGATATAATTGAAGTAAAATTTTAATAAATTAAATGAAAAAAAAATAATAATAAATAAAAGTTCAAAGCTTTTTCATTCTAATTACCAAAACATTAATTTAATACATCCAAGGACAGCCTTTCCAAACTCAATTGCCCTATCACTTAGCTGTCACATTAATTAATAATCATTAGGTTCAATAAGATGAGAATAATTTAATTAAGAAAAACGGACATTTAGTTAATTACGAATTCTGTTTTTTTAAAAAAAAAAATTGCTCCCTTTTTAATACCAATAATAATTAATTATTTCTTATAATGATTACTTGTAGATAACTAATTTTAATATACTTATATAATCCTCAAAGAATTTTGGGTAAAAAAGATATTAATTACTGTTAAAATTCTGTAAAATATTTTACATATTTAAACCATGTAAACGAAAAATAAACCTGATTTGATTATTCTATTAGAATAGTTTTTGTTTTTAGGAATGTAAGAAGAATCAAAACGTGGTTTTGTGCCCACACATTTGTCAGGAAATAAATATCTTACCCTCATGATTATAATGAATAGTTAAATGCCATGTGATTTGTTTAGTAACAATTAAATCATCATGGGTTTTTAAAACAGCTTCTTGTCAAACTATATTCAAGGTATAATTGAAAATTATATTTCTATATCTAAACATTATCATTTTTTCCTTTCCAAAACAACATACAACACGTGCATAAATTATAATTTATTATTATTATTATTGTTATTATATACTCTTTTCAATGTTGAATTAATCTCCTTTTGGCAGTCTTTCTTTCAGCAGATTTTCTTTTGGGGGTTCAAATTCAACAGAATCAAACTCTTGATATATGCTAATAAAGAAAATCAACCATTAAGTTCATGCAATGAGATGGGTTTTATATTATTAGGAGTGGCCCTCCTGGCTGTTAAGGCCATGTCTAGCGTGTACCTGTTACTAACTGACAAAAACATTAATACAGACCAACATGTTGCCAACTTTCTAATTAGAGATATATATATTTCTTCTTCTATCTTTAATATAATATAGGAATTATTTAATTAATTTAATTAAATTATTTAATATGACATTTTTTTTAAAATATTCTAACTATCTTCCTTAATTTTTTTCCCTTATTATTTGATTATTGTTAAGAGAGTATCAATATAGATAAATTGGGAAAAAAAACTAATAAATATAGAAAATATTTATTGTATTTAAAATCAATATCAACTTCCGAATTAGATATATATTAAGGAGCGAGAAGAGTATTAAAGATTATACACCTATTTATGTATGTATATGTATTTATGTATACGATCCATTGGTTCTATCATTGACACATTGAAGATATATTTTGTCCAAAAAAGGAGGAGATATATTCAGGCCTATCCATACCCCTGCAATATGCAGAGACTAACAATGTTCTGTTCTGTGCTTTTCAGTACATAAAGGATCTTGCTGCAATATGCAGACTTACTAATTCATACAACTTCATAAGTCGTAAAAAAATAAAAGAATTTGAATCATTAGTTCTAATTGTCTGCTCTATTCATTGCATAATTTCCATCTTTTTCTCTTGAGACTGGTTAATCTGGAAAAACGTATAGTAAAGTTGTAGTATTTTCTAAGGTTAGAACTTACAAAAAAGTAAGATGTTGAATCTTGTGTAAAGTGAAATAAGAAGACTCTGCAGGAGCCTTGGCTCATTTGGCTAATCACCTTCTCCTTCACTGAACTTTGATAACCTTTTCGCTTATTCAGACTTATTTCCACCTCTCTACAGGAATCAGTTACCTACAAAAAGGAAAAAGAGAAAAAGGTGAGCCATGCCAATTTTAATATCATAATTCAAACACATATTAACAATAGATAAAAAATGATTGTTGGATATCATAACACTTACAACCAGAACACTGGAATATGAACGTGCACAAAATTTTATATGAACTTCAGTTATTGCTTATTAATATTGGATAAACAGAACATCCCCAAGTAAGACTGGAAAGCTAGATATGATTGAAAACACTACCTTTCTCCTGCTCTATTATGGCTAAAGAAGAAAATTATGAAAGATGCAATAAAGACTGATCCTGCTGCAACAGCCAGAGGAATACGCAGTTCCACTTTTTTTTGACTTGCTTCCACTTCGATATCTTCTATTTCCTCTGACTCTTGAGAGATTTCCAACTGAGTTACATTCTCAGCTTCACCAGCTTTTTCTTCTTCAATTGCATGATCTTCATGATTTTCTTCTTGCTGTGAGAAATGTGTTTTCTTAACTTCTTGCTCTGATCTCCTTCTAGTTGATTCTTGAAAATCTAATTCAGATTCCGGCTTCTCTGGTATTTGAAACTCTAGACGTCCACCATCACGGCATTCATCTATTTTGCCTTGCTCTGCAAATTCTAATTCTTCATCTGGTGGTTTGTCAAGTTCATTCGGTACAGTTTCTGATGCTTTAGTGCCTTCTAGGGAAGAAGTAGACTCTTTACCCTCTTGGAATTGTGGAGAATTCTCAACCGTTGGAGCATCTTCTTTAACACCTGGCCTTGATTTTTTAGAGGACCCTTTGCTCACCTTTTCTACAGATGGAGATAGTAATTTTTTTCTTTGTAGCTTATCAACCTCACTTTTTGTTTTGTCGTTGCTGAACTTTATACTTAACTCTTTTGGATGTGCAGCATTAGGCTTTTGAGATTCTACTTCTCTGTTAGAAATGACTGCTTCTGATTCTTCATTATCAAGAAAGGGAATTTTCCTCCTTTTCTCTTGCTGTAGTTCTTTCATCTCTGCAATTTTCTCATTGCCGTGGATTTCTGCAGTTTGAGGTAACAATATCTCTGGTGATTTTTCTGTCTCATTATCTGCTAGAACATCCTTAAATTCTTCAGGAACCACTTTAATTTGATTAATCTTTTCACTTCCGTTCCTCTCCATATTACTCTCCTTATCTTTGCACTCTGGAATCTTTGTTCTTTCCCTTTTGCAAGACAATGTTTCCTCTTCAATTTGATTCAGCTTCTCTTCTTCCGCAACCTTGGTTTCTATTCTTTTCTCTTTTTCGAGCAAATAATGACCTCTATCCTCAGTCAAAGTTTTGAAGCGTTCTTTTCCTTCCAAGTTTTGATCTGAAAGAACATTTGGTTGCAAAGCTTCTGTTTCCTTTTCTTCTGAAGGTGTCCAGCTCCTATTAGACTTTGGAAAGTCTATTCAGACTTTTGCTTGTCAACCATGGATTGCTGAGTTGATGATGAACCTCTCACTTCAGGTGGTTTGCTTGCTTCATAGTCTTCTCCTTCTCTTGTTTCTGGTACAAGCTTCTTGTTCTTGGGAGATTTCACTTCATATTCTGTTTTTCTGATTCAAGAGGCTCCAAGCTTTGAACTTTTAACTTTGGAGGCGGCAACTCCTTCAACCTCGATCCTTCAACTTCATTCTTCGTCTCAACATCTTTTCCAAGTTCTGGATATGCAATTTTTGCTTCTAGATGTTTCACTTCTTTCTCAACTTTTGATTTTCCAGGATGCTGTCTCAGGTGCCTTTTGCATTGATTCCTCAACCTCTTTAAATGCATTATCTCTTCTAAGCTTCTCTTCCTCAACACTTTGAGATGTTTTCCATTTCTCTCTTTCAAGATTTGCCTCTGACCTTTTGCACTCTTCACATACTTTGTCTATTTCTTTAACTTCCGACTGTCCAGTTGACAGCATACTTTCTCTTTCACGCATGCCTTTTCGATCTTTTTCCTCGGGTACTTCTTGCAAATCTTTTTCAAATAGGTTGGTCTTGCCAATCCTTTCAATCTCTGCTTCTTGAATCTTTTTTTCTGTTGTAGACTCCTCATCTGCCACAACTTGAGTTTCATCACCCTTTCTTTTGGCTTCTTTCATTTCTTCTGTCTTTGTGTCTTTTGGTCCTTTCCTTTCATCCATTGATTCTGCTATTTTCATAGGAAGCTCTTGTACACGATGTTACGCCTTATGTTTAGTTCCTACCTTGGGATCTTCGGTTTCCTTCTGAGTTCTCTCCGTTCTCTCCCTCTTATTATCTTTCGTGGAAGGACTAAATATTGAACCTTGAATGTTGTCATCACTCTCTCCTTTCACTTTCTACAAAGAAGGTCCTGTTTCTGCAGAACCTTCTTTAAGGGCCCTAGTTTTGTCCCACTTTGCAGCCTCTAAAGTCTCCTCATCGGATCCTCTTCCATCACTAGGCTGTTTAGTTTCCAATTGAATTCTGTCCCCAGTTGTGGCTTCCTCAGAACCCTCTTTTGCTTCATTTACAATCACTTCTTCTTTCACTTTCACTCCTCTCTCTCTTTGGGCCTTTGTTCCCGACATCTGTTTGGGAAACTTCGCTGTATCATCTCCCAACTCCTCAAACACTTTGCTGACAATAGTCTCTTGCACATGTTGTCCATCTCTAGAGGATCTAATGGCAGACTCTTCTATTTCCTTTTTTCCTGAGTCCCTTGCATAGTCATTCCCATTAACCTTGCTTCCTTCCTTAGACATCTTCTTTGGTTCTTCTCCTTTAACTCTCTTCAAAATTCCCTCAGTTTCTTGGCCCTGTCTTTTGGCCTTGGCTTCTGTGGCCTCTTCAATTTCTTCTAAATTTTCTCCCTTTGAAGTTGCACGTTTTGGTATCTTGCTATTTTCTTCGGCACTTTGAAACTTAGGCTCCTGAATTTCTTTCAGTTTTTCCCCTTCACTTTTGTCTTCACCTCTTTCTATTGCCTCAAAAGTACCCTCACTATCCTCCAATTGAATTGGTAATTTTGGTTCCAGCGTCGGAGACTCTTTTATCTTGGTTTTCCTTGCTTCGAATCCGTCATTACTGATTTCTTCTTTCAACATTTCTTCATCTCTACTTTCATTTTCAAACTTAGGCACATCAATTTCTCCCTTTTTTGTCCTTTCAACTATGTCTTTCCCACTAGCCCCACTTGCACCAGAAAGCATATTTTCAGATACCCCTCCTTCAGCTGTAGTATCTTTAGCTACAAATTCTTTCTTGATTTCTGTTCCCACCCTCTCTTCATCCTTGCCTTCAGTTGCAAACTCTTTTTTTCCAATTTCTTTCTCTCGTGTCCCTTTCAATACTTTCTCCACCTTTTCTTTATCTTCAATTTCAAAGTTATCCTCTTCAACTCCTCTCTTCTCCGTCCCTTCAACTATGTCTTCCTCACTAACCCCAATTTTCCTAACCTTTTTGGATTCCCCTCCTTCCATTTTACTTTCTTTGCTTCAAGTCCTTCATTATTTTCTCTTCCCACCTTTTCTTCATCTTCCACTTCAATTTCAAACTTAGCTACTTCGCTTCCTCTCTGTTTTTTCTCTTCAACCATGTCTTCCCCACCAACCCCAATTGACTCAGCAAGCACCATTTCAGATTCCCCTCCTCCTGTTATAGTACATATCGCTTCAAGACCTCCCTTGCTAGTTTCTGTTCCCACCATTTCTTCACCTCTTCGTCCATTTTCAGACTCAAGCTTTTGAATATCTCTCTTTTGTGTCCCTCCAACTATGCCTTTCACCCTTTCTTTATCTTTATCTTTATCTTCAATTTCCTTTTGTTTTACGCCTTTTACTACGCCTTCCTTGCTAACCTCCATTTTCCCACCATGCCCTTTTTTAGGTTCCGCGCCTTCCGTTCTAGTTTCTATTGCTTCAAGTTCTTCCTTAGTAGTTTCTCTTCCCTCCTTTTCTTCATGTTTGCCTTCAACCTCGAGCTTAGCCTCTTCAACCTCCGTCTGTTCATTCTTATCAATTTTACCTTCCTCATCAACCCCAATTGCCACATCAAGCACCTTTTCAGATTCCCTTCCCTCCATGGTAGTGTCTATTGCTTCAAGTCCTCCCTTACTAATTTTAGTTCCCACCCTTTCTTTATCTTTTCCTTCTCTTTCAAACTCAGTCTCTTCACCATTAATCCCGAATACCCCAGCAAGAACTTTTTCAGGCCGCGCCCCCTTCCTTCCATTGTAGTGTCTAGAGTTTCAAGTCCTTCCTTTCTAATTTTTGCTCCAACCCTTTCTTCATCTTTGCCTTCACATTCCAATTTAGCCTCTTCAGTTACCTTCTTTTGTGTCCCTCCAAGTATGTCTGTCCCCCTTCCTTCATCTCTATCTTCAATTCCAAACTTAGGCTGTTCAATATCATTCTGTTCTGCAGCTTTGTCTCTCCTACTAACCCAATGTCCCCAACAAACACCTTTTAAGATTCCCTTCCTTTCATTGCAGTGTCCATTTCTTCAAGTCCTTCCTTACTAATTTTTGCTCCCACCCCTTCTTCATCTTTGCCTTCGCATTCAGATTTAATCTTTTCAGTTTCTTCTTTTTGTGTCTCTTCAAGTATTTCTTTCACCCTTTGTTCACCCCTATCTTCTGCTCCAAACTTAGGCACTTCAGTATCTCTCTTTTCTATCTCTGCAGCTTTGTCTTTTCCACTAACACCAATTTTCCCAGCAAACACTTCTTCAATTGTTTCCAGTCCTTCCTTACTCATTTCTCTTCGCACCCTTTCTTCATCTTTGCCTCCGTTTTTGAACTCAACCTCTGCAATTCTTTCCTTTGGTGTCCTTTCAAATTTGTCTTCTCCAGTGGTCCCAGGTGGCCTATCAAGCATAATATTTTCACTTTTCTCCAATGGCTGAAGCACTGGTCCCTTCAACACTTGTGGGCTTCTTGTCCAATGTTCTTTGGGACATGTTCTGCCTTTTCCCCAGGTTCTAGTTTCTTCATTGATTCAAAACTTGGGCTTTCAGCTTCTTTTCGGATTGTGTCAGCAGTTACATCCCGATTGGTGGATTCTACAATCTTCTTATCAGATAATCCTTCTCCCTTTTTGAAAGCACTCTCATCATTTTCCCCAGTTTCAGAAGCTTTCTGGCTTGACTCGCCAAAGCCTTCTTTTTTCACCTCTTCAATTTGAACCCAACAGATCCCTTTCACCAACGTGGGCAGGACAATATTCAATAATGATTCATCTTCATCAAACTTGACCCTGATCCGACCCAAAACCACTCCATTAGGGATTTTAAAAACCTTTTTAAACCCCAAAATTTCCACATTTTTCTTCAACACCACCCTCCCCATTATCAACATTTCCTGAACTGGCTTCTCTCCACTAATGGAAATCTCCTTACCATCCTCACTAATCTTGATCTGGAAACTATTTCTGTCGTAACCTGCAAATTTCATGAATGCTTACTGTGGTATACAAGACACAGAAGTTCCTAAATCATCTAATATTCAGAGCATTTCATCTAATATTCTCAGGAATCAAAATCACGAAGGAAGAAACTTTATATATATGTAAAGAGGATTGAGAGAAAAATAGAATGACCTTTGAGATAGCAAGTGGGGATGAAGGAGGAGTGAGTTTCAGTGGAGACGAAGACGGGACCTGCTGTGTTTTTGGAAATGTGAAGCTCAGAGACAGAAGTGGCATTATCAGATGCTCTTGTTCTAGTGAGTTTGAGTCCAAGTTCAAGCGCCATAGCCGATGATGAAGTTGCTATGTCGTGTCACATAAAAAAACAAAGAAGAAAACGAAAGCGAAAGAAGGAAATGAGAGAGAAATTAAAGGGTTATGGATTAGTAGTAGTGAAGAAGAGTCTGAAAATGGAAGGGGTGGTTTAGCAAAAGGGGAAAGTATATATTCATTTCTTCCTCACACTCATGCAGTGCTGCCCGTTACTGTCGGACCTCCTTATTAGTTAATTATTGTTATTATTATTATTATTATATATGTTATTAATTATAATTTATCACTTCAAAAAGTTGTTTAGTTAATTATGAGATCACACAAACTAATGTTTAGACACGAGTTAACAGTTTGGAATATTTAATTGCTCAAAATTTTACAACTGTTGGATTACTTTGTATAGAATTATAAGCAGAGTAAAAGAAGATTAAAAAGAATACTTGATAAAATTGTTAAATAAAATATTTTAGTTAATAATTTATATAATATTGTGCGACAAATAATAACTGAATCTAATCTAATCAAATAAGATTGGTAATATATTGGAAGCTAATCACAATATATGCAGCAAGGCGCAGGATCCCACTAGTGAAAGTCCAAAAATTTGTTTTCCAATAAAGCATAAACAAATGAGGATCATGAGATACGATTTTTAATATGTTGACTGAATAATTCGTATTGCTTTACGTTTATGAAAGGAATATATTATATTCTGTCCAAAAAGAAAAAAGAAAGGAATATATTATATAGCTTCTGTTCCCCACACCAACACTAGACATGCAAAAAAGTGCATTAAAGCCTTAGCCCATGGACAACTATTCTCTGTGTCTCTCCTGTATATTGAACTTAGGAGTACTTCATAATTATTCTCTCACTCACTTGTTGCTATCAAACTTGCATTTAATCATGATCCTCATTTGCCTTTTACATTCATCTCCTTGGAACCTTGTAAGATTTTATCATCACTCCAACTTGTTGGCAAATAAAACCGATCAATCCAATATCAAATTCATATTATGGGTAATGAAAATTTTGTGTATTTTTTTCTCAATCAAATAAAAAATAATCAACGGTCACTCAGATGAAAGCAGCCCACCAGCTTTATTAATACGATGAAAATGTGATCACTTATGTGTGTGTATATAAAATATGTTCCCCTTAAATGAAAAAATAAATTGTGAACTTAAGGTTTCGAGTTCGAATTCATATAAATAAAAAAATATTTAAGAGAGTTGCTTCAATTAAATTTGATAATATTTGAATTTAAACAAGTCAAATTTTGGGTCTAAAATTTCACCATATAGCTCCATTAAGTCTTGGGTTCAAATTTCAATCACTCTAGTGGACGACAGTATGCATACAAGCATTATTTCTTCATATAATCATGATCATGTACTATATGTGTGTGTGTATATAACTATACAACAATTTTGCTTTCAATAAGCTACAATTTAGTTTTCTCCTCTTATTGTTTCAATCTCTTCTTCACTTTGAACCACTAAGTCTGAACCTTTCCTTTGTTCACGCAGGAAAGTGAAATAACATGTCGTGTGTGGCTGGTCACCTCTTTAATTTCTCCTTCACTGACTTGTTACTATCAAATTTGGATGTCATAATAACCTTTCTTTTTCTTTTTGTTCCTTTTACCTCATCCTCCTCCTTATTATATATATCACTTGCCTATAATAAAAGAAAATTAAGGGGAAATAACCTTACAAGTGGAACAAACAAGTACTCTATATATAATTTATATGTTGCTGATGTGAAGAAATAATGAGGAAAGCAGTAGCATTAACAAATGGAACAAACAATTGCATTTAATTAAATATCATCATCACCGAGAAATCAAAACCTTAATTACAAGTCTAGTTATCTTTTTTCAACTCTTCTATGGCGAACTAAGAAAACTACAAGAGACACAATAAAAGCTGATCCTGCAACGAACAAAGGACCATGCAACTTTTTTCTCTCTTCATCGTTTTCTTTGAATTGGCTTTCTCTTCTCTCTTGTACTTCTTGGGAGCTAATGATTTCCACATAAACTTCATCCCTTTGTTCTTTAGCTTGATCATCCTCTTCTCTTGCTTCAACTATGATATCTTCCATTTCTTGATCTATTTCCTTGGAGATTTCTATGTACACTCCTTCTCTTTGTTCATGAGTTTTCTTCTCTTCTTCACTTGCTTCGACTTGGATATCTGTCAGTTCTTCTAGTTCTTGAGAGATTTCCCTTTGGACTTCATCATATCCATGTTCATCAACTTCCGCTTCAATTTCGTGTCCTCCATGAGTACTTTCTCTCTCTCCAATAACTTTATGAGGACATAATGGAGACTCTAGTTGTGAACTTCTCATCAATAGCTTAACATCATAATCTTGCTTCTTTGGTACTTGAGCTTCTTGATCTCCCCTTTCATCACCACATTCTTCATTGTTATACGTTTTCCCTTTCTCTTCATTTTCGTATTCCACTTGAAGTGGTTCTTTTGGTTTCTTGGGGACCTCTTTCACTTTAATCTCCGTTGCTTCTTCAGACCCTTCCTCACCAATCTCTTCAGCTATTTGATTTGGACTTCCCTTTGTGTTTTGAAATTCCTCCTCAATCCTCTCATCAACAAAAGTGTCACTTTCTTCAGTTCCTTCTTTCACCTCTACATCTCTATCTACAATTTCTTTCAGTTTTCTGCCTTCAATTGTGTCTTCCTTACTAATAATATCTTCTTCTTCTTCTGTGTCTTCAATTTCTTTCTCTTTTCTGCCTCCCATTATTTCTGCATCGACTTCAGTACCAATTAAACCACCATTATCACTTTCCTCTAATGATTGAATCACAATACTTTTGTTAGAAACTTGTTGGCTTTCCTCTCCTATGTTCTCTGCAATACGGTCTTCTACAGTTCGCTCTACTTCTGAATTCTTCACTTCTTCATCAGTTTCTTCTTTGCCATCCTCTTCTCTCTCATCATTTTCTCCATATTTATGGTTTTCAATTAGATGGACCTTAAACTCTTTGATAACCTTGTGGCTTGACTCTCCAAATTCTTCTTGTTCCTTTACCTCTTCAATTTGAACCCCACAGATCTGTTTCACAGATTTGGGCATGCATATTCTCAGTACAGATTCCTCTTCATTGTACTTGGCCTTGATCTGATCCTGAACCACGCCATTAGGGATTTTGAAAACTTTTCTAAACCCTAAAATTTGTTCATGATGATTCTTGCTCATTACCTCCCCGATAATCTCCAGCTTCTGAATTGATTTCTCTTCATCTCTACCTTCTTCCTTGATGCTGATGATCTTAATGCTATCTCTCTTAAAATAACCTGCACTTTTCACAAATACCTTGTATTGTCTATTAAACAAATTTCAGAAGATTATGAGATTATCAAGTTTATAACATTTACATGTTATTTTTTAAATAAACTATATACACCTTGCCTAAATTTCATTAAGTTAAAATCACAAGTTACTCTTGCATATTTTTCAAAACATACACTGCCTTTAGGGACATGATGAATTTTCCACCCAAATAATTTAATTATGCCCTCACTTATCAATTGAACTTTTTGGGCACATATTGAACCTTTTTTCTTACAGAAATTAGATTTGGATGAGAAAAATGTTAGTTTAATTAAATTTAATACAGTATAAATGAGTAAAACAATTTAAGAAACGAATGAAAATAATGTTACATATGATTTCAGGAGAGAAAATGATAATATTTTAGAATTAAAAATAAGAAGATTGTATTATTAAAAATGCATTATTTAAACTTTGATTTCAATGCTGTGTAA
This sequence comes from Leucaena leucocephala, assembly GCA_037074615.1. Taxonomy (NCBI): domain Eukaryota; kingdom Viridiplantae; phylum Streptophyta; class Magnoliopsida; order Fabales; family Fabaceae; genus Leucaena; species Leucaena leucocephala. Next base: position 17,540,625 of record CM073562.1, read on the forward strand.
TTTGACAATGTAGAAGAGAATTATGTAATATTTAAAACCTGAAAAGCATCAGTACTAGAATTCATATACTATCATGTTAATATCTTTAAAACAGGTTTTGAAACATTTCACAAATACTTTGGAAGACCAAGAATCAGAAACATATGAATTATATATAAACAATAACGAGTGATTGGAGAGAAAGGTAGAGAGACCTTGGAGATGAACACAAAGGATGAACATGGAGGGAGTCTCTCTACACGACAACACTTCCTCTTCTCTATCTTTCCCTATCCAAACCTCACATGCATCGTCGTCTTCGTCGTCTCCTCTGGTTCTTTTGATCATTTTGTCTCCCAATTCTAGCTGCATATAACGCACACTTACACACAACTGCTGATGCTGGTTCCTATATATAATCTAATTACATGAACAAGGAAAGGATAATAGAGAATCGGAGAGAAAAAGTGAGGTTGCTTTAATGCGTAAAGGAAATGTCACATAACTGAGAGAGGCTAACGAGACGACAGCATATATTCATTTCTTCCTCTCACAGTGCTTCTGCTCTGTGTCGGCAAGTACTCCAACTGTGCGTGGAGCCCTTACCCACTTCAAGCTTTTCAGTTTCAATCATTTTAGTCAAATTAAATTTAACAATTCAAAGTTTTTCTTTTGTTTTGATATATTTCAGTAAAAACCCATCAAATATGAATCGTCCAATTTAATTAATAATTGAAAAGATAAAGAATTAGAGAGAGGGGGAACAATTCAGATTTGTCCCCCCAGTTTTTGGTATGTGTATGCTTGGAGAAAAATTAACAATTCCGCGTCAAAAGATTCTTATGCAGATAAATATTAGGAAAATTAAATTGGTTTTAGATAAATATGTAACTACGTTTATGCTTGAAAGTGAGTTTGGTTGTTTGTCTATGTTAATTCATTTTGGTTGTCTTTGTGACTTGCGGTTTTTACTGAGACCTTCCGACCCTCCGGCCATTTGTACTTTTTTACTATATCTATGGTATCTTTTTTTATAATGATGGTCATAGTTAGTTTTTTTTTCCCCCAAATGAGTTAGTATCGTCAAGCTATCTGAGATTACTAAATTAAATGAGTGGTTGTGACCCCCACCAGTTTCAAAGTTACCACCAGCTGCACCACCAAAGGATGATTTGTTCTCATTCTCATTACGGCCGCCACCGAAGGACGATTGGTTGTGACCTGATTCACGAGAGAAGCCACCTTGCTCATGTCCTCCTCCATGAGCACCACCGTGATGTTGATGAGACATGATGACGAGAAATGGGAAGGAAATGCGGATAAAGAAACAGAAGGAAGAAATCTCAGAAATGGAAGTGAGTTGAAGTAGGAACAATGTTTTGAGGTATTTACAGACTAAGAGTGTGTGTGCATGTGTGTGTGTGTAAGGTTTGAAATATGGTGAGTTTCATGGATGACCAAAAATAACCTCAAGGAGAAGATAAGACGTGAAGAAAATATCTGGTTGGAAAATAACCTCAAGTAAACGCCAACACGTGCTTTTATGTTAGAAAATATCCAGTGAGCCAATCACCACGTGCATGGTCCTCCTAACGTGCTGGCTTTTATTTTTAAATATTGTTAAAAATCAATATCAATAAAAAAAATTTAAAGCAGAACAGAAATAAAAATGTAAGAATTAAAATGATCGAACATAATCTCGTCTTATAGAATTAATATCATCCAATACATCTTGGATACAAAAATGGTGGAACCCATATGGATTGGCACTGAATTTGTTCTAAACAATTTTGTAAAGTTTAAACTCCAACAAAGTTTTATTTTAAGAAAATTAACTCGGATATATGTAAATCTCACATGTCCATTATATTGTCCCCAGAAAAAAAAATCTTATATATATTTAACGGCTGACAAAAAATAAAAAAATGGCATATGAGCAGAGAATCCAAGCTAGATATATAGAGAAAAGGACCATAGAAAGGAGGAGTAAACCAAATGAAAGGTCCAAGAAGAGCCCAAGTGGATACTATATCCAATATAATGGGCCACCCTTTGATAATTTCGCATGTCGCTTCTAAATTTATAGAACATAAATAAAATATATATATAAATTTTCATCCTGAGTTATTTTTAATTATCCATTATATCTCTCAAGAATTTCGCTCAAAAAAATCAATTTTTAATTTGAAATAACACAATCACTATAATTTCTTAATTCAATATCAATGAACTATAACTTACTTGAATTATTTTGAGTCAGAATTTAGAGATAAAATTAATAATTAAAAAATTAAGAGAATACAAATTAATAAAAATACACTTATGTCTAACCTGTGGCCTTTATATATTGCGCAAAGTATTATTAATAAATTTTATAGTGACTTGATCGATCTCATTATCGACACCATTCTCTGGGATATGATATCTTTATTATAATTTTTTTCTAATCAAAATAAAACAAATATATATGTAATACAAATTATTAAAAATAATACACGTCATTTCTCTTATTTTATATACGTAATGCAGGGAAAGCAGATCTGATTTTTGTTCATATTAGCTTAATTTATTTTTAAAATAGATCCATAATGTTTTCAATCAATTTTTATAGTTATAATACTCATACCTTTATATATATATATATATATATATATATATATAATGTGAAGATTATTTAATTTTTATCCTTCAAATGATTTTCCTAATTGACAATAACATCTATATGCAATAAAGTTTTTCATATTTACATGACAATAATTACCCACAGACATATCGCTTGGCTTCTCTCTTTATTTTAAAAGCAAAAGCCCTCAACGACACATTCTCTTATTTAATTTTGAATTCAATTTTATATATATAATAATTTTTTTTTTAACTACAACACCCCAGCCAAGAAAACTAAATAGTTGGATAATTAAGATTTTAATATTTTTTTTAACTTTCCCCTTCTTTAATATTGACTCACGTCCTATATATATAAGTAACAATTAACTAAATTGTGTAGATCAAAATAATAACTAAAATTAATTAAAAACAACATATGGGTAAGAGATGAGAAATTGAGGGTGAAAATGGGGAAAAAAAGTGTATTAAGTTCTTTAATAGAATACAGTGTTACTTGTTAGTTTACATGGCGAGATGGAGTAGCATTACCCATCACTAATTAAGTAATTATTTGAGAGGTATGAGATAAGTAATTCATTTGATCCTATTTATAAAATATGATTAAGATAGTGATTATTTATCTTATTTATAAGACATCTCATTAATTTTAATTTTTTATCACAAATTTCTCATTCTACCCCTATTAAATGTGCCAACCCAAAGGCATAAATCTATCCTAAATTATTATTATTTTCGATAGGTTGTGATATGGCTTTTTCGTTTAATTTGTTTTATAGGTAAATTATTATAAATAATATATGATAAAATAATAGACAAAAAATATAGATAAAATTAGTATACAACTTAAAAATATTTTTTCCTACTTAAAAATTAGTTTTATAAATTTATATAAAATTATAATTTTAGACCCTCGACTATATGTGAAATTAATTTTATAAATTTGTTTAGCCTCAATTTAGTAAATTTCAACATATAACTTAATGGGTATGTAATGAAAATGTCTAAATGTGGAGTCCTATTATTGAGTAATAAATAGTTTAATATCTTTTAAATAAAATTTTAAATATAAATTTTAGTATATATAGAAAAATTCTGTTAAAAAATTTATTTACTATAGACAGATATATAATACAGGTTAAATTTAGATATAGTTAAAATAAAATATTTTAACAAATTAGGTAGACAACATATAAGAAAATTACGTCGCAACTCCCTCAACATTTAATGTTGATATTTTTTTTAAGACGGTGCCTCCTATTCAAGCACACTCCACAGCCACATGAAATGAGTGAATGCCAATGCCTCTCCACCATCACTTTAATTGATATATATATATATATATATATATATATATATATATAATATCTCTTTTCGATATTTACTTTTGGATTTAATTACAGAAGACAAACAAAAAATTATAGAATTTTACACCTGTTCGCCTTTATCTTCTCCAATATATATGTAATTAATTTTTCTGCGTAATACTGGTGAACTTTTGCTATAAACTAACTAATTCATATATTTTATCCCCATTGATCATCAAGGACGAGAAATTGCAAACAACGCACTTTCCTCACTTAATTAAATTTAGTTAATTAATATTTTAAACTGCATTACTTATTAAAAAAATAAAAAAAAGACTAGGGGGAGCTATGATTTGTTCCTTATAAAGAAGCCATGAGATCATATGTATATTAGTGGAGAGACTAGTCAATTTAAGAATTTAATGATCTTCTTCAATGGTATGCCTTTGGAGGCCGCTCATGATGCCCTCTTTCGTCTTTTTACCCACATGTAATTATAGCCCATTCCCAACATCTTGGTGACTGTTGGGAGTCTACCGTCCCTCAAGATTTTGATTTCTTCTTTAGCATTTATATGAATGTTAAACATTTCCCCTCTTTTTTGTTATTTTATAAATTTATAGAAACTCCTGACTATACATATTTTTTTAATACCGTCCATGTCATCATATCTGATCCAAGTCCTATATCCACTATTGGTGCCCTCCTGTCCTGTAGATCTTCTTAAGATGCTGGAAAGCTCTGGTCCTTTCATATTGTGTGGATGTACGTATGTGGATGCCGGGGTCGTCCTAACATTATATGGTCTATTCTCTTAAACTTATAAAAATATAATATATTTTTTATTTTTAATATACAAATTAATTAAAAAATTATATTTAATTTTAAATAATTGTTACCTATTCTATATATAATATTTATTATTTTTTTAAATTAATTTATATAATTTATAAATTGATATATAATATAATATTATAAATAAATATTTTAAAAAAATTATATTACATAATTTATAATTAATTAATCTATTTATGCACCAGGGCACTTTCTTTTAAATTTAGTCAACATACTAATTAATTGAGAGATTGATCCTTAGGTAGATTATATAGAGTAAAGTACCATCAAGTGGAGCTATCTTCTCTCACATTGGAGGGAGGAGCCTCATAAATAAATAAGGTGCAGTTTATGAGTTGAAAGAGAGGTAACTATCCTCACATTGTGTATGGCTATGTATATGATTTGTAATTAATGGGGAAGACAACGTAATTATATTATATTGAAACATATATATATGTAGATAGATGAAAATAGGTACGTAGGTACATAAATATGAAAGGAACACCAAGAAAAGCAATCTACAGACCACTCACACAAGGGTAGGGTTCGTTATTGAGCGACACATATGGTGGAGCGAAGTAAAGATACAAGATACACAAATAAGAAAAGCCAGAAGCAGATGGAACCACGCCAATCAAAAGTAGATGACGACCCATATATATATATATCATATGATCAGAAGAGATGGTGGTGCTTCTTTTCATGAGTTTCACTGCCGTCCTCTTGATCCTTTCCATGTTCCTTTGCTTCCTTCTTCTCATGATGTTCATGGAAGGCGAACCCGCCAGCTCCAACGGCGGCCACGGCCGCAACCTCCTCTGCTATCTTGTGCTTGTGAGCATTTTCTGGGTCTTTATCCGCCTTGTGCTTCTCATACTGTCACACATCCATCCCCATTATTCAGAATTTGAAATGTGTCACTATTCCTTTAATTTTTATACAAAATATCAAATAAAAATATAAATTTAAAATTTCCATATATCAAATTTGACATTTTTAAATCACTTAAGCAATCAAAGATCCTCTTGCAAAAAAAAATTGTAGTTTGATCTCAAGCCAAGCTTTTTGGTCTCGAGTTCCATAAACGAACTGTAAAATTATCATCATAAATAGGTTTTGATATGAGATCATCAACTATAAAATTTCTTTAAAAAATGTAATTGATTATAAGCAAAGAAAATTACCACGGCATAAGCACCAGCAGCTGCAGCGCCAAGCCCACCAAGCTGCTCAAGATGCTTGTGGTGCTTCTCCTCCTTCTTGTAATCAACCTCAGATTTCTCACTCTCACCGCCGTACCCAGCTCCGCCTCCGGCACCATACTTGCCGGTTTTCTCACCCTCACCGTACCCACCGCCAGTGGTATCAGAGTATCCACCAGCACCTCCATACCCTCCAACTTTCTCACTCTCCCCGTACCCTCCACCGGTGTTAGTGTCAGAATATCCACCCGCACCGCCGCCATATCCTCCGACCTTCTCAGTCTCACCGTACCTACCACCAGTGGTACTGTCAGAGTATCCACCGGCACCAGTACTGCCGTATCCCCCAACCTTCTCAGTCTCACCATACCCACCACCGCTGCCTCCATAGCCACCACCACTTTTGTAGCCACCAGACGGCTCATCGTCAGAGTAGCCTGTCTTCTTGTAACCGGCGTCAGAGTCGCCATAGCCACCAGAGGGGTTGTCGGAGTAAGAGGAAGGCTTGTCGCCACCATAAGCCGAGTCGGAGTAGGGCTTGTCATCATCGTCCTTCTTGTGGTGGAAGAGACCGCGGGAGTGGTGCTTCTCTTCAGCCATGGAGGATGAACTGAAAGTAATGAAAGATGTAAATGATGAGTGATGAAGGAGACGAAGTTGAAGAAGAAAGTGAAGGTATTAGAGGTTGATGGGATGGGAGAAATGGGAAGGGGATACATACGTATTTATAATGGGGTTTGGGATGGATCGTGTCGACGACCTATTGGCTATTTCCCGCTTTCTTCGCCGGCCATTAATGGTCTTCTTCCATTCTGGGTCCCTGTACATCTCCTTTACGTTCTCCATTTTCCTCTAAAAGAAAAGCAAAAAAACAAAATCCAATTATTTCAAACTCGCTATTCACACGGATTCAAAACGAAAGAGGAAGTATTTTCCTCATGGTTATCTCATCTCAGTTTTTTTCATAACAAGGCAAATACGTTATCCTTCATCTTTCGATTGCTAATTATTCATTTTATCTTAAAAATTTATATTTTTCCCCTCAAACTATTCACGCTTATTTGATTACATATATTAAAAAATTTTAATTAAGGGATGGCTCAATGTAAATGAATAAAAATAAAATAAAAATTTTAAAATAATTTAATTAATTTAATTAATTTTTTATCTCTACTAATTAATTATTAAGCTGTTACACTAAAAATCAAAAGGAGTGAGTAATTATAATGAAAATATGGAATAAAAACTACCAACATTAACTGATGGAATGGGCCAAGACAACTTTTTATATTAATATATAATGAATTAGACATGTTGTTTTGAGGTATTATTTATGAATATGAATATTACGGTTTGTTATAATTTTATCAGGTACTTATAAATAAATAAAAAATCATGATGTATTGATAAAAATAACTGACATGAAAATGGGTGTGACAGTTATAAGCGAGTCGTTATCAAAATAGGTGATGAGTAGATATTAAAATAATAAATTTGGTAGGGACTGATTTTAGATTGTGTTTGGGATCCGAGAATAGATTATATATCTAAATTATAGTTTTTTCAGATATAGGCTAAACAAGATTATGATAATTAAATATTTCATTTTTGGGCCAGAAATTAAATGCTCTCTCATATGTTCATTTAATAATCTAATTAACTATTTTTTAAATTAAAAAATTAGTTAAATATTAATTTTTTTATAATTTTCTAAAACTAACGTTTTGATTGGTATATCCTAACTAATCCTCAATAACTAACAAATATTTAAATAAAAAATATCATTTTTCTCAATTAAATATTTAAATAAATTTACTATCCAACTCGCAAAAGTCAATCCTCCTCACAAGTTAAATATCACTTAAAGAAGTATTTATAAAATATGTACTAACTAAATTCTCATATTAACAACATCAAAGTTAAACCTATCTTTTTGTAAAATATTTCTATAATTTTATTTATAAATTATTCCCAACATATTTAAGTAATTATGGAAAATCTTATTCTAGTTTCATCTAAAAATTTAATAAATTTTTAATTTATTCAAATTTTAATCACATACGCTAACAATTAATTAGGGATAAATTATATGTGAAAATTTATAAGTAAAAGTCAATAATATGCTTATCAATTAAAGTGGGACTAGAGAACCATTGGATCTTTAATATACTAAAAAATGGTAATCTTTTCCGTTTTTTCCTCCAAATGCATAAATGACTCTCCATTTCATAATACTTGTCAAAAAAATAAATCATTGAATAACATTAGATTTTGTAAAATTAATCCACTACTCTTCCAGAATGTATTCATTCTTCTTTAAATAAAAAATTAACCATGGACAAAACAGAAATATCAAAAACATTTTTATATAACCAATAATATGAAATACTATCTCAAATCATAATTGTAAGAGTGGGTTAATTTTTTAGATAGATTAAAAAATTTAAATAAATTAATTAATTTTAATTAATATAAAAATTAATTGATTAATTTAGATACATTAAGGAGTGTATAATATAAAATCTTTTTAAGAATTTAAATTTAATTATAATTAATTAATTAATTTAATTTTTTTAATATATTTAAAAAATTTAATTAATTTTTATAATTAAAAATAAAATGATATAGGTGATATTATATATGATGGAGCATGTATTCAGGAGGGAGTAGCATCTTTTTGAAGGGCTTTTTTTAATCTTTCCATCTTTGATTTTTGACCACTTATTTTTAGGTATGGTTAGGGTTGAAGGGGGGAACAGTGGTAATTAAGGCGTGAGGTTGCAAATGATGATACGACTCGTCGTCTTTAATCCTCCCAAGTCTCCTATAATGACCCCACACTACCATGTCGGTCCAATTATCCAATTTTCCTTTTTATTTCATTTTTTTTCTTGCCCAACTTCTTATTTCATTAAATCATAATTAATGCTCGGGTCAGAAAAAAAAAATATGGATACAAATTATAGATAGGGTCTTTATAAAAAATATTATATATATGGGAAATTTTTAACTTATTTTTTATAAACAGCTAACTTTTTGTATGCTCTACTTATATTATCGAAATTTTACAATTAATTAATAATTCAATATAATCAGATAACGAAGTTGATGCCCTGTTATCATGTAATTTTAAGATTTGGGGGATTAACTGAGAAGTAAGAAGCACCCGTACATTATAAAGAATATAAAATTCACCAGTTAGAAGTAATAGTTATTTATTATAGATTTTATATTTTGCATAAATAGCTATACTTGAAAGGGACGCTTATTATATTAATTCCGCTGATAAAAAATTCAAAGTGAGTCAAAAGTCAAGAATATGAATTCTTTTAAGGAAAATATCAATATAAAATTATGATATAATATGTGCTAAATAAATAATTTATTTTTTTATCTTAATGGAACGGAATGAATTAAGATCGATAAATAATTTATTTTTAAAGGAAAATACAATATATATTTTCAAATACACAAATCCCAAAGTGAGAGAGAGAGAGGCGTCCTAAACTAAAGGCAGTAGGGTCAGTTATGTTGTACCGTTGGATAATCCACTTTCAGTTGGATGCTCTCCAGTGTGTATGTTGTAGACCACACAAATCAGCTCTTCCTATTTTTTTTTCCCCCTAAAAATACTTTTTAGTAAGTATATCACCTAAATGCTTCTGGATAGTAAGGACAGTATGGAACTATCAAGTAGAAGTCTAATTCAAAAGGCTATCTCTATGAGTGGAGCCACGTGCTCATATATAATTTTATATTATTTAAAAAATAATAATTTTTTATATACTTATTTAATTATTTACGTTAATACATATTTAAACCTGAAACTTTATATTTAAATAGTCAAAAATTCTATTATGATCAATGCCGGTTGGTAAAAAAGATTAAATTATATGGATTTAGAATTTTAGGAGGTATATTTTTATCTTATATATAAAATCTTAATTTATTTTATCTTTTATAGTAATATTTTTTCTAAAATTAATCATATATTAAAGAGATTTTAATTGAGGGATATTTTAAATATAAATGATTAAATAGTATATTTTTTAAAAAAATAACGTATAATTTTTATAAATAACTAATTTAACTTATTTTTATATCTCCACATTCACATAAAATATAGAAATGAGTATTTTTGTCATGTAGAACACTTATTGGTACACGTGGAAACTTTCAGCAAAAGAAAAACATAAAGAAGATGAGGGTGGAAAAATAGTGGATATGAGAAAATATTGAAATGGACCAACCTTGTGTTAATCCATAAGATTTCATTATAGAAGAAAAAAGAAAAGAAAATGAGGAGGGTCCATCTTAACCTTCCAGGGATATATGTTGCCAGGTGTTTTTGTTCCATCTCATGAAAAGGAAACTTGCAATAATTGAGGACTTTCAAATCATGGATATACTTATAGTAAAATTTTATAAATTCTGATTCTTATTTTTCTAATGAAAATTATTTCACATAAATATCTTCAGTTTGAATAGTACATCTTCCCTATCAATCTTAATTTTCCCTATTCTCTTATTGTCTTCCTCCCTTTATTAATTGCATTTCTCCTCCTAGCATCTTTATTTTTTTTAATTAAAAAATGAATACTAATAGTTTAAAACTAAGTAAAATTGAACCTACAGCATTCAATTTATTAAAAATTTTATATTATTAGACTACAAATATTGACTCATCTTATCATCTTCAAACAATGAGGACATACTAATTTAATTTTTGCAATTTTGGCCAATACATTGATAGTTTACTTGGCACTTATTTTATTTTATCAAATACTCCTATATGATAGATTTATGGTTTTTACATATCAAAATAAATAAAAATTAAATATCGGTCTATGAAAATTTAAAAAAAATTGAAGATGACAAAATTATCATGTACTCAGGTTATATAGGTTATATTTTCGGTAGGATTAATACAAACTTTGATTTATTAAATTTATTTTTATTTTAGTTTTAATTCTTAAAAAATATTAGTTATTATAATTTAATAAAAATTTAGATTATTTTACTTTTGAGAAAAATTAAAACCCATAATTTAAAATTTAAATGACTAAAATCAAAATAAGCATAAATTTTTAAAAAATAAAGTTTACATTTAACTTTTGGGTACATGGAATAAAAGATTACTTGATGTTTTTACTAATAGTTCTTTTTTTTTAATTTGCTTCTACTTGTACCCTGACATTATTTATTACATATCCGTCACGTTCTCACCATCGGTACAAATAATTTTTATTGTCATAAATATAAAATTTATTTTATATTAAAAATTAAAAGAGTATAATTATTACTAAGCAACAAATTACCAGATGGGCTCAAACTAAAAAATGTCTATTCCTCTTTTTAAAAGGCCAGGAAAGAGAGTAAAAGGAGGAGGGAGGGAAGAGCGAGAAGATTTGGGAGGTAATGGATGGGGGCCCCAATTTGGGTGGCAGTTAAGTTTATGTTTGTGTCGGCAACAGCGCATATTCCCTCCCAATGAACCTATTCCCCTTTCTTCCGACCTCCAAGGCAAAAACGAAAATACCCTTATTCAGTTATTCTTAATTTAGAAGAAAAGGTGTAAAACATTTTTAGTTATTTTACTATTTTTAAAATTTTTAATAGTATTTTCTGTCCCTTGTTTTTTTTCTTATTTTTTCCCATCCAAATCAAACCATTTGGTTGATTTCATGAAAGTATGATATTAAATTAAATATGAGTTAAATTGTTGATTGCTTTATAATATAGTAAATAAAAAAATAATAGATTCAATTTTATTTATAATTTTGAACCCTTAATACAATTTTTTTTTTTAAGTTTTAGACGGTGAATTGTGAAAGGAAGATAATTGATATTGGATTAAAATTGTAGGTATGAAATTAAACCAAGTAAGGCTTTAGATCATTTTTCTAAGATTTAGAAATATTATGTATTTAAAGGGTGGACACATATATTTTAGAGAATAAAAAGTTAATAGGAGATACATGATAATGATATCATTTAAAAGTGGATGAGGAATAAAAGGAGGAGCAAATAAAGAGAGGAGAGCCACGTGGCGAGGGGGTGGCCTCCGCATCTTCCTGTGGATTGACCACTCAACACGCAAACACTTCAATTCAGGTCCCTTTAGGCTTTAGCTTCTTCCTTCCCGCCATAAATAGCGACTCATCATTCCTGTGGCTCACGCCCGTCCTTATCTTTTTTGCTCCCAAATCTAATTCAATTGCAGTTTAATCTATTATTACTTAAAAGATATGTTAAAAATCTCACACTAAACATAATAATATTAAACAAAACAGTGAGCCTGAAGCTGACAAGGATGCCTCAAAAGGAAACCACAAGTGGCCAGTGATTAAGCTCCAGATTCCAGAATGAAAGCATCTAACTATTATGCGCCTAAACATTGCAAAACACTTTGGCAACAAATTTAATTAATAAATGTATTAAATTGATAAAGCAAATCTCTTAGTTCTTCCAGTTCCATCATGAAATATCCTCCAAGCTACAACACACTAACAAAGCAGTTTTTGCCCATGTATTGTCACTGTCAAATTAGTTAAGACTTGGTGAGATAAAACTTAACTATTATTGTTAACAGTAGGTTTATATGATATCTTTTCTGTTATAGCTGCTAACTCTATAGTTTTTTTCATACAAATTTTTTTAAAAAATAATTAGATTTACCTACGATCTAAGGATGTATAAAATCTCTTTTTCTCACAGGCAATATCAATATTAAATATGATAAACTGTCAATTATCATCAAGCGTAAATTTAGGTACCTAAGAGTTAGGATGCATCTCCGAATACTGCGACTAGAACCATAACAAAGTAATACTTCATAAAAATCAAACCCGTTCAAAATAATAATATATTTTACCCTTTTACTAATTAAACCACATATAATAGATTGCTAAATCTATAGTTTTTTTTTTTGGTATAAAAATTTTTGGAAAGGGGTTGGGCTCACCCACGATCTAAGGGCAGGATGAAATCTCCCTTCCTCTTAGGCGATACCAATGTCGGGTAGAGCGAGCTGTCTATTACCCTCAGGCATAAACTTAAGCACCCAAGAGTTAGGATACCTCCTCAAGCACCGCGACTGGAAAATCTATAGTTAATTGAGGGGATTGAGGGCAAACACGTGCTCATAACTCCAACTATCCACGAAAAGTCTGGTTGAATTTTGATGGGCCTATTCCTTTTAATCGTAGTGTCCGAAATGTCAAAGGCAGAAAGTATTGGGCTTCAACTGATTCAAGCCCAGACTAGAGGGTAAATGGAGAAAGCTGCTGTCGATTGGAAGAAAAGAAGTGTCATATTAGTATCCCCTTACCTCAAACAAAATTAATAAAAAAAATAGTCGTACTTAGCCCAAAAAGAACATGTACGCCTGTTGCTTCTCTTTTCATTGTTTTAGTGGTCTGTTTTTATTTTCCGTGAGCTTTTTCCTAGTCATTATTTAGGCAAAAGCATATAACCTGCCAAAAAAAGAAAAAATTGAGACTAATTCTCAAGTTCAGAATTTACGTTTTCTAAGATCCAACAATATCATCCCAAAAATCTAAAAAAACATAATGCACTGTATCCAAAAAGAACAAAGAAGGATGTTCTGACTACAACATTGCGGTCTTCCAATCATAGCGTATGAAGAAGAATCAGCATTCAATCAAACAAGCTTATTTAAGGTTAAATGAGTAACAAAATGGAAGAGATAGACAAGGCAAATCACCTAAAGATGTCCTGATGCAGGATTTCTGTAAAACTGGTGTTTAAATATCGGGTAATAAGAAGGGTTAACAAGGGTTATTGTTTAACTTTGAGACCGGCCTCTATGCGTTCGATGAGCTGATCTGCAGTCAACGCTCCCTCCTGCACAACATAAAAGGTATGGTAAGGCTCTTTCTTAGTTTTCAACTCCTGGCTATATAGTATGAAAAAGAGGGGAGACAGTTGTTTCAGAGGTATTTCAGTCATCAGATTAAGACCATATAGTGTAGAATCACAGTGGACACTTCCAAACAACATAACATTCAGCGCAAGAAAAAAAGCAGTAACAGTTATTAGGATAATGCTGAGGTCCTAAGGAATATTCATACTACATTTAAGCTAAATCTGATGTGTGAAGACTTAATCTTCATGATGATCTAAAGGTAGACTAGACACCAGCTAGGTTCTCAACATCATAATTGAAGCAACTATAATTAGAACACAACCAACCATCATAGCATGAAGGGACAGGCCAACATCAAGTTCTTAATCAAACTGTAAGAATTAGGTGGTTCAACCAGATGCAAATGCTTTAGTTATGTATTGACTAGTTGCAGATACACAAGTTAACCAAGCATGGAGGAAAAAGATAGAATTTAACTTACAAAGCGATCAAGGGGTTTTCCATCCTTAAAGATGATGAAAGTAGGCAATGCCTCAATTCTATATGTATCAGCGATGATAGGGTATTTTTCAGTATCAATCTTCACTATCTGTATCTTATCTAAAAGCCGAGTGCTTACTTCATTCAGTATGGGAACCATAAATTGACAAGGACCACACCTGCAAACCAGGATAACTACTTTGAATGCCATGGCATAAGAAGTTATTAAAGCCCTAACTGATATGCAGAGCCAGTGAAGTATATAAATAAAAGAGGGGATGAAGTTACCAGGTTGCATAAAAGTCAACCAAGACAGGCTTTTCCGAATTAGCAAGCAAATCATCAAACGAAGAAAAAGTTTGTTTCTTTGCTTTAACCTACAGAAACAATTTTTAAACTTTCAGTCAGTACATAATCAATATCAATATAATCAATGATATAACAATGTAAAAATTCTAATAAGCCTCACTCTTTATAAACTGTGAATAGACCGTAACAAGTAGAGAATAAAAGTTGAAACTACTACAACCTCATGGCAGATGCACAAAAACACACGCATCATGTGGATAATCTTCATTTGTAATCCCTTCCTATAAAGTCCATGCTACCATTCGATATGAAGCTTGGCGAATTGAAGCATTTAAAACCTTATTTACAGGGATAAACCTTCGCTTCATGAAGCTTAAAAGGTATCAAAAAGCGAAATATCACTAGTTGAAACTGTAAAAAGCCAATAAATGCTTTGGCTTGCTACTGACAATTTCCAATTGCCTGCTTATTTCATTAATAATTTGAAAAAGGAATTATCAAAGAGTAACCACTTTCGTAACTCCGGACATTTCGAAAGATATTATTTCGGAATTCAATTAAGAATTGAACAACTGAATTCGACCGACGAAGCCCAACTGCAACAAATAAACGCAAAACTCCGACTTGCATCCAACTGAACCCGCAAGCAAAAAAAAAAAAGAAAAAAAGAAATTTATGGAAAATTTGTTACCAAAGGAAGGGTTCGAGGCCGCGAGGGAGTGGAGACCCCTAAACCGCCAATTCGAAGAAGCTGGGTCCGCACCGGAAATTGCAGCGACACAAGGGAAGATAGTTTTGCCGAGTCAGAAGAATGTGTTGAACGGGAGGAAAGTTCCAAGTTCAAAGAAGGAATAACGGACGATGAAACCGAGACCGCCATGAAAAAGAAACGAAGAGTTCGGATCTGGAAGATAGCTTCGACGGCGTATGCTTGGACGGTCCCAAAATGAAAAGATCCGTGTGGCTGCCGAGAAAGTCAAATGATAGCCGCAGCCGGCAAACGCAGGCCGATTACATGCATTTGGATAGGATTTTAAAAATAAATTTATATAAAAAAATAAATTTTAAATAGTTTATAGAAAAAAGATTTTAGAAAAAAAATTATAAAAAAAATAGTTTTAAATAAATGAGTATTTAAATAGTTATTTATAGAATGAGTTTTATTATTGATAAATTACAAAAAAGAGTATGAGTATTAAATGAGAAGAGATAAGAGGAGAAAAGAGAGAGGGTGTAAGAAAAAGTAGAGATAATATAGTAATTGGTTAGTTCATACGTGATTTATTGTTCCATAAGCTGCTGTGACCAACTTATCTAAAACCTTAATTTTAAATCATAGTTTAGTCTAAAAACTTGTTTGAACAAATATAATTGTTTATTTTAAAATTTCTCTAAATTTAAATTTTGAGTAAAATTTTAATTTAAAATCCAGATTTTCCAATTTCCAAACACGCACAATAATTTACTTTGTCACATATAATATCATGTTGTGTTAGTCCTATTACGTCCGTAAAATTGATTATAAAATAATTTTATAAAATATATTTTATATTAAAAAATAATTTTGACAAAATAAATATTTATTTTAAAATATTTTTTATAGATAAATTAATAGAAAGAGAATAAAATAAAATAATAGTTATATAAAATATAATTTTAAATTTATATTTTTTGTTAGATATTAAAATAATAAATAATTTATATATATATATATTATTAAAATAATTAATAATAAATAATTAAAAATTATATTTATATATTTTATTTTCACATACATAATTAGAAATATTAATTTTATATATTTATTATATTTTTTAAATTATTCTTATTAATATTTTTTAAATAATAATAAAATAAAAGAGGTGATAGAATTAAAGAAAATAATTAAAATATTTTATATTAATTAATTTAATTAAATTAATTATATATATATTCTATATTAAAGATTAGAGGGGTATAATTTAACAACAAAGAAAATTTATGTAATATCAATTTATTATTTATAAAATTAATAATTAATAAGTGTATAGTTTATAAAATATAAGATTAAATATATGTTGAGAAATATTTTAAAAACATAAGTTTAGAAAGAATAAAAGTTTAACGTTTTAAAACCTCCAACGCTTTCAGGGATGGTAATTTTTAAACATCTAACAATTTCAGTAAAAACAGAAGATATATTTTTCAAACGGGGGAGAGAAGTTGTGGAGGGCATTTTGGGTAAAGACAATTCAGCAAGTGTGACATCCATTTGATACAAAAGCTAAAAAGTAAAAAAAAAATATTTACTTTTGAGAAAACCGTGATTTTACTCCCAAGTTTTATACCTAAAAGTGTTTTTTCTAGAAAAAAAAAACGTTTGGCCATTCTACACCTCAGGAAATTTTTTAAATAATATCTTGATCAAATTTTAGTTTATTTTTTTTAAAAATAAATAATTATATTTATTTAAAAAGATTTTTAGATTAAACTAAAATTTTGAATAAATTTTAAAAAATAGTTTATAGAACAGTAAAATAACTTATAGATTAATCAATTATTATTTTACTATTATTTTTTTATATTATCCTTCCTCTTCTCCTTCCTCTCTCTTCTATTTATTTTCATTTATCCCTTTTTGTTGCTAGGAGGGAAAAAGATTGTGTTGAGCTATTTTGCCGTCTTCAACCACTGTAGAGCTCTGTTATCAGGTTCTTGCTAGAAAGAACAGAAAAAAATGCTCCCTCATCATCGAAAAGAATAAGAGAGTGAAGAGAAGACGATGATAGATGTGCTACAGTGGAGAAAATAAGAGAAAGGGAAAAAATATTTTTTTATAAAATAATACTCTTTTTAGTAATTTGTTAATAAAAAAAGTTTAATAATAATTATTTAAATATTTTTTTATTTAAAATATTTTTTTATAATTTTTTTTCTAAAAATTATTTTTTAAAAACTGTTTAAATTATTTTTTTCTAAAAATCTATAGGAACGGTGCTTGAAAGTTTGCCAAACTTTATATACGAATTATGTCTACTTGTAGTGACCTCACACCATCATAGAAAGAGAGAGAGAAGAATGAAGAGAACTTTGAGTTTAAGGTATGTGATTGTGTGTTTGATCATTTTGGTCTGCAAAAGAGTAAAAGGGGAAGATCCTACAGATGGCTTCACCTCTGTGCCTCTAACAGAAGCAAACTTTAAACTCCAAAAGCCACATGACATTCCATTAAACCAAAGTTATAGCTTCAAAGATGGAGTCCACCATTTATGGGTCTATGCTGATGACATACCTCATATTTCCTAACAGCCATACCAGGCCCCGTACAGAAATTCATATCAATGTACTTTTCTTCATTTACAAACCTACCGTCTCTTTTTATATAGATTGTGGTAGATTTAAGGATTATCAAGCTCAACTAGATGTAGCTCTCCCAAAACACCTGCCTTCTTGTTTATATTTGTCTTCATCTCCATCAAGAAACTCTTGATGATTTTGTAATGTTCATTTATTTAGGGACTTAATTATCATTCAGGGGTATGGCAATTTGAAGGGTTTGGTTTTGTGCCAAATGGAACATCTGGGGCTACAGTGGCACAGAACGATGGAGCAGCCAAGGGTGCTACAACGTTGATGCTGACAATAAATCATGGGAACCTATTGTATTATAGTAGAGTGTGGTTGCTAAGAATATGTATGATAGGTGATTCATACTATAATTAGTAAAATGGGCTCAATCTATATTTTATATAAAAAATGGGCGGGTTGCCTCCTAGGAGGCTCTTTTCAAGCAGGCAACCCATTATTATTTTTTAATTATTAATATTATTATTTATTTTATTTAAATATTATTTTAAATATTCTTGTTATTAAATACTAGTAAAAAAAGTTATTTCTTTATTGATGTGTTAATATATTATAATTGATTAATATTATATTAATATTTATTGAGATTTATAGGTATAAAATTTGAGATTTATTTATAAAAAATAAGAATTTTTAAGAGTATAATATTAATAATTTTTTTATTATACTAATATAATATTATAAAATTTTTATTAGTATTTTAAAAGTTTAAAAATAATTTTTTAAAAATATAATATTATAAAAATTTTATTAGTACTTTAAAAATTTAAAAATAACTTTTTAAAAATATTAAAAAAATTAAAAAAAGGGTGGCAGACTATCTAACCTGCTCCCAAAGTGAGGTAAGTTCGGGTTGACAAAATATTAGCCTATTTTGAGGTAGACCATTCTCTCGTAGTTTACAGGTTATAATAGGCTAGTCGAGTTTACCAAGTCACTTCAGAGTCATCATAATCTACATATTGATGGAAGCACTCGAGGAATTGTGAGTGCCTTCGTTGATGGAATGAATAAGCTTCAAGTAAGGGATAAAGGACCAGCTGACTTGTACTTCAAATGTGGGGTCTATGCTTCTTCTGCTAATCTCAGCTATTACATGGAATCAAGATGGAGAGACATCAACATATATACAATGTCATGATCACTGTTTCTATTTCTATTACTGCAAATATATATGATTCCTAAGTACTTGTACCGTATTATTTACTTTGATTTTGTAGTCATTTTTACAACTCTGGATTGTGTTTCAGAACTCTCACTCCTTGAACTCATGTTAAGAGAATGGTACCCCTCTAGCCCTCCACTTTAAATCAAATTGTCATGAGTCCCACATATTGGGAGAGTGACTTTAAAAGAGGAGCCTTATAAGGCCTTGAGCTCTTCAACTCCAACAACTAGTTTTTAGGATGTAGTTCTCTTAAAGACTTGTGCTTTTTACACAAATTTTCATGTCTCTCACATGCCACTAGAGTTCTCTAATGTTCTTTTCAATAGTTGCAGCTCTCTGGCCTAATTTATGATTAATCAGAAAAAGACAAAATTGGCTTCATCAACCTATATCAGTGCCTGTATTAAAGAGATTGAGCAACTGACATAAAACAACACATTAATTTTCAGTTGACCCACTTGACCATTGGCTTGTTTCTACCCTGAGCATTCCACAATTTATTCTAAATCTATTTTTTTAACAAACTTTTAACTTTCAAGTAATCATCAAAGTTGAACCCAAAAAAGTTGGTTTCTTGTGTTTATATGTATATAAAAGCATTGCTCTTTCTGCTTAAGAGGACAAACCATCATAAAGAGAGATTAAGGAGTAAGATTAAGCAAAGAGAAAAATGAAGAGCAATTTGATCTATCTGCTTGTATCTCTTATCCTTTTGGGGTGTGTGACAGTAAATGCTGAAGATCCTGCAGATGGCTTCACCCCTGTCCCTCTAACAAATGCAAATTTTGCAATCCAAAAGCCATATAACATCCCATTAGACCGAAGATACAGCTTCAAAGATGGAGTTCATCGGTTATGGGTCTATGCAAATGACAAGCCTCATGATCATAGCAGCCATACTAGGCCCCGGACAGAAATTCGCATCGAAGTACTCTCTCATAATCTTAATTTACAAACTTACCTTCTTGTTTATATTTGCCTTTATCCCTACTTTTTTCACTGCTCACATGAAAGCCTCCCTGCTTGATTATCTCTTACCGCATTTAGTACACCGGTATCCCATGTTTTTTAACAAGAAAAATCACTATAAGATTTCAAAAAAGAAAGGTAATCACTCAAAAATCTCACAATAAATGAGCAATATATAATAGCTCATTCTGGTACAGAAAATAACAAGTCTATACTGTTTATTTGTTAGAAGACATTTTGGTTATTATATTCTTTTTCTAAGATTTTATAGTAATTTTTCCTTCTTTATATCTTCAACAACATCAAATAAAAACATCTGCATTAATGCATTCATATAGTCGGAAAAAAGTGACACAAATGAATGTAAGTAAGAATACATTGTATTGCAGTGGTGTTTTTTTTGGAACAAGTTGCATAGGTTTGAGTCTGGTATGCAGTTAGTTATACAGAAACACGTACTTAGTTTTTGCATATGTAGGGACATGACTACCACTCAGGGGTATGGCAATTTGAAGGGTATGGATATGTGCCCAGTGGAACATCTGGGGCTACAATATCACAGATTCGCGGTGCACCCAAGGGTAAGGGTGCTACCACATTGATGCTGAAAATAGACCGTGGGAATCTTTGGTACTACAATGGAGTCATGGTTGCTGAGAATCTCTATGATAAGTGGTTCAGACTCAACCTGATCCATGACGTTGATGCTGGAACTGTGACTGTGTTGATCAATGGAGAGAAGAAGTTTCATGGCAATGATAGAGGAAAAGCTGCTGACTTTTACTTCAAATGTGGGGTCTACGCTTCTTCTGGTAATCAAAGCTATTACATGGAATCAAGATGGAGAGATATTAAACTATACAAAAAGCGATTACCTTAATTACATCAAACACATATGATTCCTATGTACTATTGTATTTATTGATTTTATAGAGTGTTTTCCATTGGTTACTGTGTGTTTTCTTCGCAGCTCATGACTGTGTTGTACTTGTACAGTATCCTCCTATGTTACGATGACGTCATTTCTATTTAAACATTGAATTTTTCAATTCTGTCATTCACTCAAACACGTGTGCTTGTTCTTGCTTTTGAAGAGAAATTGAGTTAGTCATTTTTTGGGATTACAGATCGAGGATCTAAATTGACTTGTGCCTACGGAGGATCAAAACATGTTTAACATAGTGATTTCTTTTAATTCCACAATCTAAGAAAATAAAAATAGCTTTCTTTATGATGGTGAGATGCTAAAAGATGTAAATATATGTCTCTTGGATAAATTCCACTGCCTAATTACTCCACATGTAGTAGTTGGAGTTTGCGGGGAGTTTTAAATTGAACTACGATAATAAGTTAAAATTTCACAAGTGTCATGGCTCATATATGGTTCTTATTTTTGTTTATTTGTAGATATCTTAATTAGCATTATCCTCTTCAACACACATGCTAAGCATCTTTCAGTAAATGGGAACAGGCAAATTTGGTTTCAAACCGACCGGAGCAGTCACTCTCATACCTTATATATATATATATATATATATATATATATATATATATAGCTATTTTAAATTGAAATTTATTAGTCAAATAATGCGACTAAAAACCATCATGTTACGTAAAATCTCCCAAACATGTGCAACACCACAATAAATATTCTAATGGGTATTCTATTTCTTGTAGACTTGTACTCACATATAGCCTTGCCGTCCCCTTAATAAGATTATTTTTGCGGTCTTTGCGCGGTTGTCCCACATTCACAGGACACACACGACAAACATTCAAGTACCTCCAAACACCATACTAATAGATTTGAATGGATCTAGCCATTATTTTTATCACGTTTTTGTTTTTAACATTACAGAAAATACTAGATTATTGGTTGTCCCATTGACATATTCTATATAGAGGGGCAATGGGATTGGGCCATTGACATAAGACATTAATTTTTTAGCTGACACACTTGACCATTGGCTTTTTTCTACTCCAAACCATGGGCAGTTCGTTCAAGCCTAATATATTAAGCTATTTAGTTCTTTGCAAAATGATTTTTCAAACAAATTTTTAATTTTCTAGTAACCTTCATAATTGAACTCGAAAAAGTTTTTCGGTTTCGGGTTAACATGTATGTAATATGATGGATATTTAGGTGATTCAGTTGTGTTTTTGTTGTAATTCATCACACTTCACTTAACCTTATGATGGATATTTAGTTCTGCTGCTTAAGAGCTCACGCAGTCCTACAAAGAGGTCAAGGAGTAAGGTTTTGAGCAAAGGGAAAAATGATGAAGAGCTCTCTAAGCTATCTGCTTGTATCGGCATTCCTTTTGGTGTGTGTGACAGTAAATGGTGGAGATCCTACAGATGGCTTCACTGCTGTGCCTCTAACAAATTCAAATTTTGTGATCCAAAAGCCATATGACATCCCATTAGACCAAAGGTATAGCTTCAAAGATGGAGTTCATCGGTTATGGGTCTATGCAGATGACAAGCCTCATGATCCTAACAGCCGTACTCAGCCGCGCACAGAAATTCGCTTCACAGTACTTTTCTTCCTTCTCTTCATCTCTATATATAAGCCTTGTTAATTATGTTTGCCTTCATGCCTTTTCCTTTTCCTTTGCTCATTAAAATATAATTCATGTATGTTCATAAGAAGGTGAGAGGAGAAAGAAAGAAAGAAACAGTTAACCGTTATTCTGTTATTTGTGTACGTAGGGGCTTGACTACCAATCTGGGGCATGGCAATTTGACGGGTATGGTTTTGTGCCAAATGGAACATCTGGGGCTACAGTGGCACAGATTCATGGTGCATCCCGTGGTGCCACCACAATAATACTGAGGATATATGATGGGAATATGAGGTATTACAGTGGGAACTTAATCGCTGAGAATCTGTATGATAAGTGGTTCAGACTTAACCTAATCTATGACGTGGATGGAGGGATTGTGAGTGTGTTCATTGATGGAGAGAAGAAGTGTATCAAACAATGGATAAAGGACCAGGTGATTTGTACTTCAAATGTGGAGTCTATGCTGCTCCTGCAAATATCAGCTATTACATGGAATCAAGATGGAGAGACATCAAAATATATAAAAAATGTTAACTTAATTATAACATGAAGTGCCATTACTCTTTCCCTAATCTTATTTTTTTAGGTTATAAACCTCTTATAAGTTTGAGAAGGAGATTTGGTAGTCAAACTTGTTACTTTACAGTTTAATAAATCCCACTTGAGGCTTGTTTTATATAACCTTCAGAGTTTCTGATTTGGAATACATATAAACGCTTCCAAATTAAACCTGTGGTGGCATTTTTCAACTTTGCATTATAAAGTATATATTAACCCCATGAAACAGGAATAAAGCTCCTGCTACAGATTCTGATGCGGACAATTAATCGGTTTATGATAAACAAAATGACCATTTAAGAGAGGTTTCAATGCTTTACAAAGATTCTTATAGATTTGAAAGGTTTTTATCATTTTTTTTTAAAAAAAAACTTAGAGAAAAGACTGGATTAGCGGTTGTCCCATTTTTTCTTGAAAATAGGAACACTTCCAACATCGAGTTCTATTTATTTTATTTTTAAAATTATTTTTCGTGCAATAACGTTAAGTTGATGCCTGTCTCAACACATTTATTAGCGCAAATCCATTTATGTTTAAGAGGGATTAAAAGGTATTGGACCTGTATTAGTGCCTATATTCTTTTATTTAAGGAGAGAGAGAAGCGTAGGGATTGTGCCATTGATATAAAAACATTAATTTTCAGTTGACCCACTTGACCTTTGGCTTGTTTCTATCCTCCCGGTTTATCTAAATCTAATTCTTTAACAAATTTTTAACTTTCAAGTAACCTTCAAAGTTGAACCCAAAAAGTTAGTGTCTTGGGTTTACATGCCTATAAAAAGCATTTCTCTTCTGCTTAAGAGCTCACATACACCATCCTAAAGAGAGATAAATGAGTAAGATTGAGCAAAGAGAAAAATGAAGAAGACCACTTTGAGCATTCTGCTTGTGTCTATATTCCTTATGGTGTGTGTGACAGTAAATGGAGAAGATCCTACAGATGGCTTCACCCCTGTTCCTCTAACAAATGCAAATTTTGTGATCCAAAAGCCATATAACATCCCATTAGACCAAAGGTATAGCTTCAAAGATGGAGTCCATCGCATGTGGGTCTACGCGAAGGACAAGCCTTACAGCCCTAGCAGTCCCACTCAGCCTCGCACAGAAATTCGCATCAAAGTACTTTCGTTCATCCTCCTCCTCATCTGCATATAAGGCTTGTTACGTTTGTCTTCATGTCTTTTTTTTTTTTTTTTTAAGGTGAGAGGGGAAAGGAAGAAACAGTTAACAGTTATTCTATGTTTATTTGTGTACGTAGGGACATGACTACCACTCAGGGGTGTGGCAATTTGAAGGGTATGCATATGTGCCAAGTGGAACATCTGGGGCTACAATAGCACAGATCCATGGTGCATCCCACGGTGAAACCACAGCAATACTGAGGATATATGATGGGAATATGAGGTTCTACAATGGAGACTTAATAGCTAAGAATCTCTATGATAAGTGGTTCAGGCTTAACCTAATCCATGATGTGGATGGAGGAACTGTAACTGTGTTCATTAATGGAGAGAAGAAGTATCAAACGAAGGATCAAGGACCAGGGGACTTGTACTTCAAATGTGGGGTCTATGCTGCTCCTGCTGATATAAGCTATTACATGGAATCAAGGTGGAGAGACATCAAAATATACAAAAAGTGATGACTTTATTATAGTATTAAGTACGGTAAATATGTATGAGTTCTAAATACTTGATTGTGCCATCTGTATTATTATTATTATAGACTTTTCTATTATTATTTACAGTATTCTTCGAAACTGTAGATCATGTTTTATATTATTCTCAGTAGCCAATGATGCTATTTTCATGAATACTAAATTATCCTGCCAAATAACAGATATTTATACTTTGAATAGTTATAAAGAGATTCTTAGGTAGACCAGAAGTGGTCTATGAACAATAGATTGACCAAGTTAATCATAAGACGACAAGAAAGCATGTCAGAACATTATCCTATTATTAGCTCGGCCTACTTATATTTTCATGGTCCTGTTCAAAGGAATGCATGCATCGTATACGAGATACAAGCTAAATCATAGAAGAGACAAAGCAATTTCAGCTACTTGAAATTCTTGCTCGATATCATTAAATATCAATCAAATAGCCAATAGTTAATCCAAACAATTCACTTACAAGACATCAAGCAACTGTAAGTAAATGAGCTTCTTCAATGGTGAGATCCCTTAGCCTTGTCATTATTGAGCTGATAGCTCACATGGCACCAGCTATGGTATGAAGATAAAGGGGATATTTCTCTTTCCCTAATCCTACTTACTCTCTAGGTTATGAACCTCCTGTGTTATTTTTGAGAAAGTAATTTTGTGGTCCAACCCTCCCAAAAGAGACTTGACTGCAATGAATGGAATACCCAAGAAGAATACTGCACTGATGTTCCAAAAAAAAAAAAACAATGGAAGCCAGATTAGTGAATGGATAGGAAAACCGTTTTGCAGGTACCTATACTTTCTTCTATGGTTTCTTTTAATTTTTAACCTCGAACCTATCTTTTTCTCTCTCATTATTAGAACCATTAACTTTCCTCTGTTAAAACAATTAGCTTCTGCGTAGGAGCTGACAGTGCCCACAGAACAAAGTTATATGGGTTAAGGGTGCTAACCCTACGCACCACCACATGGTAGGCAGCACCATTTTCCCAAGTTGAAGAAAAAACCACTGCAGAGGATTTGGATGGTCCTCCTCTACAGGAGATGGACTTGGCAGGGGTAGCTCAGGAGGTAGATGGCGGTGAAATGCATCGACAGCAGCAGCCACACCATCTTCATTCTCTATCAACTCTACAATTTTCATTGCCTGAGATTTCACCTGAAGATTCAAAACAGTGACTTTACTATATAATTTTTTTTTTTTTTGAGAATATAGTTGACTTTCAGAAGCCACAGGAGAAAACTGCACTTGATATTGGTTACCTCTGGCTGAAGCATAAATGTTATTGCACTCGATAATTTTCAACACTGAGCTCAGATATTGGGATTGGAGCTGGCCCCAAACCTTTCTCATGTATTCTATCTCCCCAGAAGAACTGATCCCCAAAGAATGGAACTATGGTTGTCGGACACTGTACGTTATAACAATGTCATATTTCATTATTTTAGTCATTTGGATAAGCTAAGACGTCATGAATCCTGGGATTACGAAAAAGTGGGAAGAAATTTTAGAGCACTTTTAAACATTAGCCCGGCTTTTAACCCTGTAGCTGTGGTTCCAGCACCACCATGGTGCACCTGCAAGTTTGTGTCAAAACATCTTCTAGTTAATTGTCTGTATTTGCATCTTGATCTGTAAGTGCTTACTAGCATAAATAGAAACTGACCACAGCAGAACATGGAGGAAATAACCAATCATGAGGACATTCCTCTAGAAGGAAAATGTTGTCAGGAACTTCGGTCACTGCCTTAGAAAACATAATGAAACTGAAACTATGTTAATTCTATAAAATGCATTGAAGAAACTAAATGAAGTGAAATGCTTACGATTCCCTAGATTTCCCCAGCCCCTGTCGGTAATTCCCCGCTGTCCAGTATCCTTTAGAGCCTCCAATATAACATCGGTCGTTCTTCTGGAATCTTCCAGAGGCTACAAAGTAAAACATACCATTTCTAGGAGGTCAAGAATATACTTGAAATGATTTTGACTATTGCTACGCATAAGAGAGATCACCATACCATGCTCCCAAATCCGAAATATAAAGGTTTTGGTTCTTTCTGAAGAATCCATTGGATAAAATCTTCCCGAGGCTGATACTTTGATCCGAGGTTTAAGAAACAATAACCAACAACATCAACTAAAGGGCCCCAACCTGAAAGGTTCTTAAATCTCGTTAGCCCCTGAGAAAGATTAACCAAAACGTGCCCAAGCATTTTTAAGACCGCTATTATTTACGGACACTGATATGAGCAGCAAAAAGCTTCTCTTCTTGATAAAACCTTTGAAAAATTAGATAAGAGGGCCACAGCAGACAATGCAGCTATTGTTTACATCTTTGACCATACCACTTGGCTTTGCAACATGAGGACTCCTCATATAGCCAGTTGGCAAATGAGATATCGATCCGCGGTACATGCTGAGGTATGCAATAGGAGCAAGCTTCAATTTCTTTTTCCTGAAGTCATTGATAACTCCCCTTATCCCCCATCATATCAGTAGGTCTACGATGACATAGGATAGCTGGAAGAAGATCAAATATTTAAAAAGATTAAAGGATAAAAGTACTCCCACATTTCATTCGTAAAAATGTTGAACCTCAGACTGAAGAAAACTACTTTAAAAAAGGCATACCCAATAAGCTGCACTTTGAGGAACACACGCCAACGGGTGCGGGAACTCATTTGTTGGCCTGTCTATTATAAGACATGTAAGAAACATAATCATGAAAGGATTGAAAGAGAAAAATAAGGCTTTTGACAATTTAAACTCACGTCCAAGGCATTGTGAAAAATATGTGAAGGGGCACCCCAAGGGCTTCAGCAACATGCACATGTCCTGCAATCCGTGGAAGAATATATAATGCATCTAATTATTTGAAAAAGCAGTGCACTTAGATAAGTTTACAGAAAACTGTCAACTTAGCAGATATACTTTGTTGAGTTGAAAATAAAGTGAAACAAACAGAAGTGCAGATCAATAGTAATACATGCATTTGGGAATGAATGCATTATCTCACGCGCATGATCATGTCACTTTGAAAAGATTCAATCTTTGTGAAGTAGATAGAATCACCAAACAGCACAATACAATCAGCATGTTACATTAAAATAAATATTTATCAGAAAACCTTGAAGATGAATAAATCATAAGGTATAAAATGAAGTAAACAATATATTAACTTTGTAAGTTGTAACCACTCACCATATACACGAGGGTTGGCAATAATAGCTTGAGATCTAAAAGGAACAGCTGTTTCCAAATCAGGAGCTGTGCAAGCTGGAAGAAGGGAATCGATAATGGCCTTCATTTGCTTTCTTTGAATTGATATTTCTGACGGATTAGAAGGAATTAAACCTTTATTTCTCGCCATATCTACAAGTGAAACAACCCTTTTGTAATATTGGCAAATGTACACAGTGAAGCAGAGATACACCATTAACCGTGTTCAATCATGTTTCAGACAGAGAGAGAGAGAAACGACCAGAAATAAGCATGAAATAAAAGGAAAAGGAGTCAAAAGTGGTTCTTATAGCCAAATTAATACAAAGTTAAAGTAAATTGCATTAAGAGGTATTTCTCTGGACGTTAATATAGGATATAATTAGAAAGTTGATTTAGTCCTAAATATTAGATATCTTTATTATATTTATCCACTTTTTTTTTTAAATTATCCCTATAAATATTCTATTAACAATAATTAAGTAAGAGAAAAAAAGTAAGAGAGAGAAAGAAGGGATTACAAAAGATGATTAGGGTATTTTAGAAAAACTATGTTATATTAACTCACTTCCTTAATATAATTAAATTAGTTAAATATGTTTTATATTAAAAATTAGAGAGTATTAATTATTTATGAAAATATAAATTAAGGACCTCTTACATCCTACCAAAACTCGAGCCGCCCAAAGGATAGAAATCTACACCAGTTGACTTAACAAATGTGTTAAAATTAGCATGAGTTGCTAACCTTACATGATGATCATAATCCTGAAAGTAGAAATTAGACCATCTTTTAACATTAAGGAAGAATAAATTCCGCCAAGCAAACGTTGAGATGTGATGAAAAACATTTAAACAAGCCTGAAGCCTCTTTGCAATGGCCAGAAAAGGCTGTACATCTTCTCTAGTTCCAACCGCGAGTATCACAATCTGCAACCTTGGAACTGATTTATTGGATTCAGAAGTAAAACTTCCCCTGGTCGCCGACTCTTCAAAAGATTTAAGCTCTAACAATTCCGAAGCAACGGGTGAACTTTTTCCTAGATCAACTTCGACAGTCCCATCATTTTGTATCTTCACTAATTCCACAATCAATTTTTGCTGAGAAGCAAAAGCAAAACAAGAAAATGTTGTGACCAACCTAATAATATCGAAAATCTGAAAGAGCATCACCCTTAATAAAAAGAAGACTTGAATATGTTGAACACATATAAACGCAAAAGTTCTTATTAAGTTTCATTTTCTACCAAATAAATAAATACGAAAGTAGAACTATCTCAGTCACACATCATTCAAAAATATATAGCAGAACGTGTGAACAAATACTAATATCTAATTATAACTATAACTTACTCAAATTTGAGTAAAAATGCAGTGGCACAAGTTTGATATTCAACATCATTTGCATGTAATGACATCAGTAACAACCTTCTCGCGCTCTGACAGCCTGTCCAACATTAAATCCTTCCTAGGAGTCTCCCTCTTTTCTGTCGCAGATCTATTAAACACAATTTCATGTTCATCAAGAAACCTGCTCCTCTCAGTTCCAGCTGGTGCCGTGATGCAGTGCTCCAAACCTTCAAATTACAAACGATTGTCCAATGTATTCGGAATGGGAACAAGAGACAAAACCAAACATCAGGCTCACTTGTTCAGATTAAAATGAATTGAGGTCCAAAAAGTATAATAATGGAGAATGAGAATGATGTAAAATTAATTTGGAAGCTTCTTCTTCTTCTTCTTCTTCTCTTTTTTGGTGACTTACCTCGAGGTGAAGGACGGCCTTCCGATGGCTTCTGATCCAAAACTACCTTCGAACACTCTGCATCCTTAAACGAAGATGAATATGAAGCAAATGTTTCCTCGTTAGACCTCTCATCATCATCCATTTGTCTGATATGTTGTTCCTTCTTTTCTTATGCACAATACCTTCTCCTATTAATCCTTTGGGAAAAATTTTCAGCCCATTACTGCCCATCCCCAGAATCTCCAACTTCCTCAATTCTTCATAATTCTTTC
Source organism: Leucaena leucocephala (assembly GCA_037074615.1). Lineage (NCBI taxonomy): Eukaryota > Viridiplantae > Streptophyta > Magnoliopsida > Fabales > Fabaceae > Leucaena > Leucaena leucocephala. The sequence continues at coordinate 17,570,761 of CM073562.1, forward strand.
AAGTCTGAAATTTTTTTAAGACCCGACCAAATCCCGAGTGTTCAACTATAATACCATCTCAACAACCTCAGCTGTACTATATAATTAGCATTCAAACCCACCGATGCAAGCTGGTCGGAAGGACTTCAGAACTTCGGATTCTTCTTTTATGTGAGCACCTTCAACTCTGCTCACATGCTCAAGCACCCATAAGCACGTGGCATGCTGGTCAAAGTCCAAAACCGAGCTTTGATAATTGAAGTCCTAAGAACCGAACATAATTGACTAACTAGCTTTAGCAAATCCAACAATCATTCAAACATGAAGAAAGTTTGTTGAGCAAATTGTTTAAAGCATGGCTTGATCAAATCATGATCCAGTTTAAGAACGAAACGGCACTTAATTATTAGTTTCAGGTCTCAAATAAAGCAGAGAAATCCCAGAATCACAGAGGAGGAAGGTACCAGAAATTGCTCCGAGGATGGAGAAATAACATGAGATTATCTTATTCACCATTCATACCAATCATGATGTGTTTTATATTCATATATGAAAGAAGAAGGAAATCAAACTGAATATTTTTATGGGGAAAATTGAATTGGGTTTCGGGAGGCTGGTTGTTTTAGACAAGGAAGCTCCTCACCGTCTGAAGCTTATGATTTAAAAAAAAACATCGTAATATAAATTACACAATACAAAACCCTTTATATATTTTCTTGGGAGTGTAGAAGAATCGTAGAAAGTTTGGTATTTATGAAAGTTGAAATCTTGGCACGAGAAAATCTCGCAAAGTATTTCTTTAGGAAGCATTTCGGATAAAAATTCAAGACGTGGTCATGTTAGATTAGAGAATATATAGTCTTTTTAAAACAAATAAAAAAGATTCAAATGGCTTCCCGGTTGGGGTAAAACTCGAAAGATTCTTTTGATCTGTCCAAGATTTTACTGTCTTTTACTGTGCAAGTATGTCCTGACTGGCGCTTGTTCAAACGCTCATTTGTTCTCAAAAGCCTAACAATTCTGACAATTTAACAGTCTCCTTCTCCCCACGCACTAATTACATCACCTTTTTCTCTTTCGCCACCCCATCAATACATCACTCAAAACCTAATTAAAAGCTTCACCCATAGCCTCCCCTTGTTCATCTTCTTTGTTCCCATACAAATATCAACGTCTATCACACCCATTATTTGTTTCATCTTCTTTGTTCTCACTTGTATCTTCCAGTCCTCTGATGCCTCCACAATTCTGGTGGATGGAGCTTCCCGGCGGAAGAATGCCAATGTTTATATTGGAGATTCTGTTGGTGAGTACTGAACAATTAAACCCACAATGCAAATCCAATTCTGTTCTCTCATAGTTTCCTCTTTCGAGCTTTTGGACAGTTTTCGAGCACAAGCAGCATTACAAGCTCTATATTTTCCAGAGCCAGAAAACCTTCAATCTCTGCAATTCCTCTGATGCCACTCATCTTACCAAGGCCAACGCTACCTCTTACACCGTAAGCCATTTCAAATTGCTTACAGTTTCCAAGTCTCTGTCTATGCTGGAATCATCATCGGGTTGTGCATGAACTGATGAAAAAAGATCAACTTTTTTCGAAATGTATACCCACAAACCTCGCTTTATTTTTTTTCTTCAGTGGCATCCATGGCGCGTTGGTTTCTTCTACTTTACCTTCAACGATTGGTCGCTCATAGCATGCCAAGCTTCTCAAAAGCTAGCCATAAAGGTCTCTGACTCCGCACCGCCGCCACAAGAAGCGGCAATGTCGCCGGATATGCCTCCGACTGTGGCTCCGGCTCCTTCCTCCTGTGAGGATGCGTCGCCGTCGCGTACATTTTCGTGGCCATTCCAGCCGGCATCGCCGGGGCCTTCGACGAGTAAAGGAGGTAGCGGCATGCCATTTATCAACAGCAACCCTGCGGCAGGCATAAATATACCAAAGAGTAAATTAATATAGGCCCACGTCAACCTCCGCCGATCGACTAACGGTTGGTCTATTTCTCTCTCTCTCTCTCTCTCTCTCTATTGAAATACACCACGAGTACTTCCGGTTTATCTTTGGTAAATTTATGCCTTGTATATTTCCGAGTCTTGACAAGTGTACTAAATTATATAATGATAATGCAATAATTATTAAATACTCATTATCTCAACTCATTAACTAATTTTATTAAATTAAAAAAATTGATTAAATTAGTTAATATAATATAATATTTTTAAAATATTTTAATTATCTCTTTAATTTATTTATTTTTTATTAAAAAATTATTTATATGGATAATTTAAAAAAATATTAATAACTATAGAAAATATATTTTATATTAAATATTAAGATTAATTTTTAAATTAATTATTATATTAAATATGATAGAGTATGATATTTAGTATTTTATTTAGTCTTAATTATCATTTGGGTCATTGTCCGCATCTCCTGACCTGTCAATCTATAGTCTTAGTCATCAAATAAGTCGTTATTGCCAACATTGACTATATCATCCGATAGGCCTAGTCATCAGTTGAGTCTTAGACATTAACCATATCGTTGACTAATTTACCCTAGTCATCCGTTAAGTCAAGTCCAAATCACCAAGCACATTAGCCAATAATCATAGTCATCATCCATGTCAGCGTCCACATCACCAAACACATCAGCACATAGTCCTCATCATCAACCGAGCCCAAGTCACCATCCACATCACCCACCACAGCATTGAAGTATTACAACTTTAAAGGAAATATTATAACAGAGAATTAATGAGCGAGTTTTGTGAAGAATTTTGTTGGCTTAATGATTGGAGGCTGTGTTGCTTGCAGGCGATGATCGAAATCCTTCCCCTTGCTGCTGTAAAACCCACTTGTTACTAGTTACCCACCGAAAAAAGAAGCTTTGCTATAGAGATCCTCCTCATTGTAACATCAACACATGTTCCGGTAGTTTATAATTTTTTCCATGCAAGAAAGCTTCAACAGCAATATGTATGAAAGGATTAAGTCAAAAATCACAAACTACATCAATCTATATAATCAAATCAAACCTACTACATAAAACTACATTATTAATATTTTATTTTATTTTTTTGGTATAAAAAAATTTAAATAAATTTAACACCGGTCCCCATCAAGGTTAGAGTATAGTTTTAAGACTCAGAGAGTTATTACAGGGGATTTATAAGATTACCTATTAAATGAGTTCTCATAATGACAATAGAAATTAAACTTATGTTTTTATGAGATATAAATCTGTTTATTATTATCTATGTGAATTCTTATTTACTATATTTTATTTTTGAAGTTCTCATAAGGGATCGGCTAATGGGCCCTGTTGTAAAGTAGAATGGGCTTGTCCAACTCCGATGTGCGTAAACCCTAATACCAATGGGCATTTACTAAGATGGCTAATCACGTTGGTTAACAAGTTTCTTAGCTGCTTCATTCAATTGTTAGCTGGGTCCAACAAAAAGCCAGATGAATTTTTGTTCAGAGGATTATTAGCCACCCTAATTAACTAAGACTATACTAGTAAACTGGAAACCCATATAAATTTATTTATATGAAAACAATTAGAGTGATTTATCAAGAATTTCCCCAGCATTCCCAATTGTTTTAAAATGCATATGTATTGACACATCATCCCGCACGCATAACTTAAACTAATCTCAAATTGCAGTTTGTATAAATTTATTGATTTTATACCATTTTTATGTATATGCATATTTATTAGGAATATTAAGCTCAGTTTTCCTGCATTTAGCTCGTCTTCTTCATAGGAAAAAAATTAGTTCCCAAAAACTAACTTCCGTTTTTTTTTATGCATAAAAAACTACCTTGCCACTCCACCGGAAAATTTTTAATCTTTAAAAGAAGTTTGATCTTTTTTAGTATCAATTTGATAATTTGATAAAGAAGAAAACTATAAAATTTATCGTTTACGGAGGAGAAAAAGTGGGAAGCGCTGAAAATTACGATAACATGTGGATAATGAAAAGAGATGGGTAAGTAGGATTACTGTGGGGGAGCATCTCGTCAAAACGTGAATCAGTATATGCAGTTTCGGCGATTTATAGAGGGAAGCCATCAGCCCATCACTCGTAGGGCTTGACATTCACGACATCATGCGTTGCTAGCAGGCCTGCGTTTCTCTCCCGACCACCCTCTATCTCCCTCTCCCGCAGTCACTCTCTCTCTCTCTCTCAGGCAAGTTCTCTCTGCCTCTCGGTTTCACTTTGTCGTTTCAAATAAATGTGCTTTGTGTCTGCTTTCTCCGGATATCGCGATGTCTAGAGAAACTATAGGGATGAAATATTGGAAATTGGTGGTACCCTTTTCTCTTCGGTGTTTCTTCCGATTGCTTCCTATTCTTCATCCTACTTAGTATAGAATCAAGATTTTAATGGATGTTTCAGTTTCATATCCTCACTTTTGCCTGCTAGATTCACTGCAAGATTCAAAGTCCCCTTTTATTTTTTAATTTATTTATTCCGTGAAAGCCCCACAATTTATCTACTCGTGTAATGTTTAGTGCAATCTGGTTTTCAAAAGAGATTGAAATGGAAGTGAGTCTTTGCTTTTTTTTGCGAAATGACTTGACTCACTAGTATTCAGACGAGTGTAGATTATAGACCTTGAATTGGAAGACGAAAAGCTGATGCAAATTCTTCTCTTTTTACAGGTTGGTTTGCAATGACAGAACCTTCGAAAGTCATTCACGTTCGAAACGTGGGGCATGAAATATCCGAAGTACATTCTCATTCTCTGGTTTTAGCACTTGTCACTAGTTTTCTTAGTATGATCAGGTTATGTAGATAATTTGTTTTGATTATGGATAATGTCCTTAGTTTCTTACTGTTGCGAAGAGAGAAGGGACTGGTGGGGAACATGTCTCTTAAATTTTCCATTTTTCCTTACTTCTCTTTGCCAAAGAGAAGGCGCGGGTTGGTTTGATTCCCGCAATCCATCCCGTGCCCCCTATTAATGTAATTAATAGTATAAAGAATCATGGATAATTTCCTTAGTTTTGTACAGTGGCAGAGAGAAGGGATGGTAGGAGCTTGGATCCAAGTTTTTAATCTTCCTTACCATCATAATTTCTCTTTGCCAAAGAGAAGTGTGGCGTATTCGATTCCTGCTATCCATCTCGCACCCCCTATTAATGTATTTAATGGTATAAAGTATTAAACTGAGTTGACGTTGACAGTAGAATGTACCTTGAACCCCAGAAGAAAAAATGTTGTGGGAATGGAATTTGAACCCGTGACCTCAAGGTTATGAGCGTTGCAAGGTACCAACCTGCACTACACCGCGATAAAGAGAAGACTTTGAGAACTCATGGACAAACAAGGATTTTAATTTTGGCCCCCCAAAATTTATGCTAACCTTTTGCTATATACGCCTTTTAACCTCAGTCCCTCTTATTACCAAATTGTAGCTCCACCCTTTGCTCTGTTTTAAGGTGGCCAAAATAAAGATTATCAACGCCAATGGATGAACCCTAAAGCAAGATGAACAATTAAATTCCATTGTGTTCAAAATTCTAAAGTTCTTCAAGGATTTATAAATTTTACCTTGTGTGGTTGCAGAATGATTTACTCCAGCTATTTCAGCCGTTTGGAGTCATTACTAAGCTTGTCATGCTACGTGCGAAAAATCAGGTTTTCTTTTTCATGCATCCAGGGAAGCTTTTCTACCTGCCCTAAAATTGAAGTTTTTCTACAAATTAATGTTTTTCCCATGCAAATACTTGCCGTTATTGCAGGCTTTACTTCAAATGCAAGATATTTCATCGGCAGTTAACGCTTTACAATATTATGCAAATGTTCAGCCAAGCATAAGGTAGAAATAGACTGCTTATATATTTCTCTTTACAAAACTTTATGGAGCGTCTATAATAATTTATGAGGAACTTGATTCTTGGTCTCCTCTATGGAAATAAAAACAGCACTATATATTATCATTGACATAAATGTTGCCTTAATAATTTGATTCTCCTTTCACTTTCTTTACAGGGGGAGGAATGTTTATGTCCAGTTTTCCTCTCATCAAGAACTAACTACAATGGATCAAAATCAAGGACGAGGAGATGAGGTTGATATCCTGTGTTTCGATTCATGTGAAGTGAGATGTTAGCCAAAAAAATATGTGGAGTGAGATCAGTTGTGGCTGTTTTGTTGTTTGAACAAGATAGTGGAAGTGACCTTTCTGTCGCATTTGTCGTTTTTTTAATATTCCTCACTCCCCTGGATGTCTTATTTTTCTAATCATATGTTTTTCAATTTCATTGGTTTTTATTTGTTAAACGGTTATGCTCTTTCTCTTTCTCTCTTCAATCATATACTTTTCTATTTATTCTCCTTTCTCTCTCTCTCCTCTCTCTCTATGCTGTTCTGCTGTCGGGAACTCTCTGGATGCACAGCCAAATCGAATACTCTTAGTTACAATTCATCACATGCTGTATCCTATAACAGTGGATGTGCTGCATCAAGTGTTTTCTCCCCATGGATTTGTGGAAAAGATGGTCACATTTCAGAAGTCAGCTGGTCAGAATTTCTCAGATTTCTCCCTCTCTCTTTCTTTCTGTTCTTATTAAATTCTTGGTGCTTGTCAGTTTCAAGCCTTCTTCTCATGGACTAAAGTTATATTTTAGTCATGCAATTATTTCTCTTAAAACATGCACATATTTATGACTGGAAGTGAGAAAAGTAACAGGTTAAGTTTCTTTGCTGTTAATGAAACTGTTTTTTGAATTTTTAATGTCAAGGAAAATGCTTCAAATATTTAATAAATATGCCCTGTGGTCTAAAATGAGGCTTTTTATTGACTATGGGTGTGTTTGGATTAGCTTTTGGAGAATAGATTCTGGGGAGAATAGATTCTGGAGAATAGATTTTGGGAAGAATAGATTCTGGAAAGAATAGATTTTGGGAAGAATAGATTATGGAGAATAGATTTTGGGGAGAATAGATTTTGAGAAGAATAGATTTTGCAAATAGAGATGTTTGGATGATTAATAGTAGAATCACTTTTTATATTAATAAATTATTAAAAAGGGTATGATTTGATTAAAGTATGAGAGAGGAGAGAGGGTAGAGAATAAATAGGAGAGAGAGAGGGGAGAGAGGACAGAGGAGAGAGAGGGGAGAGAGAGGAGAGAGGAGAGAGGAGAGAGAGGAGAGAGAGTATAAGAAAAAAGTAGGGGTAAAATAGTAATTAGATAATCTATAAGCTCTTTTCCAGTTCCAAAATCTATTGAAAAATAGCTTCTTCAAAACCATGGTTTCAAACCGAGGTTTTGCCCAAAATCAATTTTGGACGAAAATGGCTGTTTGGCAAAAAATTTTACAAACCGAGGTTTTGGCCCAAAATCAATTCTGGACAAAAATTGATGTTTGTGTGAAATTTTTCCAAACCGAGGTTTTGGCCAAAATTGATTGCCAGAATTAGTTCCCAAACAGGCACTATATGGAATGGTGGATAAAGATGATCCATTTACTTGAGTGATGCATGTATTGTCAGTGTGGATTTTGCTGATTATTTCATCCTGCATTTGCCAACTCTATAGGTTTTCAGGCTCTCATTCAGTATCAATTACGCCAGAGTGCTGTTGTTGCTAGAAGTACACTTCAGGTTGTTTAACACTCACTAAACTTTTTTTTTTCCGTTTGTTTAGGGGAATGGAATCCTGATCAGTATATTAACTCTGATATTGTTCCTAAACTGATGATTGTATTTTTGAAAACTTGTAGGGGCGCAATATTTATGACGGTTGCTGTCAACTGGACATTCAGTTCTCAAAGTAGGTTTGACGTATTTTAACAGATGTCATTTTATGTTGGTTTGCGAGTTTAAAGACATAAATGATGCCTCTGCACTAGTCCATTTACGCGCCAGTCCCCATTTCCCTTCTTATCCTATCCATTCACTTTGGCATGGTGTGAACTTTTGATTCATTTTTATTGCAGCCTTGACGAGTTACAAGTGAACTACAATAATGACCGTTCAAGGTGATTATGTCAATGCCTGTTTTTCCATTTTCATATACTCTTTTTATCATCTTACATATTATTGCCGTTTATCAACCTTTTACAGGGACTTCACAAACCCAAATCTTCCTACAGAGCAGAAAGGCAGATCTTCTCAAGTATGCCGTTTGCAATTTTCCTTTTCTTTTACAGATAAAATCTTCTCAATTCATTTCTTATAATGTTTTAATTCTTTGCTGAATTCTCCGTACAACAGCCTGGATATGGTGATGTGGGAAAAATGTATGCTGTTCAAAGTTCTGGCGCCAGTGCAGGTGCTAATCTTTAAAATTTTCCATTGGTGGGTTTGTTGTGTCTGTCAAGCTGCACTATTTCTTGTAGCTTACTAATGCGCATTCTTATCCTTCAGGTGGTTATTCACAGGTGGGTGTTATTCACGCCAGGTTGAAGTTTCAGTTTATTCATGAACAGACTTCTATGAAAAGTAGCGTTAGCTATATTCGATGGTTTATGTCTCTTCTTTTCCAATTTTTTTTTTCTATTGTGAATGTACTTATTGCCATGTATTTTTTACAAGTTGTGGGAATTTGACTTTGTTGAAATTTTAAAAATCACTTAATGATAGTGTTTTTTTTAAAAAAAAAATTTATAAGCTGATTTTGATTGGGGGAGCGAGGAGAGTTTGGTGGACCCTCTGCCTTTTGAACTGAATAAGATTTTTTTCCAATTTTATATAGATGACCCCTTTTTTGGGTGAAAATGGATAACCTGATTTTGTTAGCACATCTATTTGTACTAATCACTTCAAGAGTTGATCGTTGTCATGCATGTGAGTGGGCCCTGCTTTTTATTAGTTACTTATAAAATTTCTTTTAAGCCTAGATGGCAAATGCTGCAGCCATCGCAGCTGCCTTTGGCGGAGGTTTGCCTCCTGGAATAACTGGGACGAATGACAGGTGTACAGTTCTTGTCTCAAATCTTAATCCTGATGTGAGTATACTTTGAAGAATTCTATTTATGGTTGAAATATGTCTTTTTTTACTTGGCTCATATGTTCTTTATTTCAGAGAATAGATGAGGATAAACTCTTCAACTTGTTCTCCATTTATGGGAATATTCTGAGGATTAAAATTCTCCGAAATAAGCCAGATCATGCACTTATCCAGATGGGGGATGGTTTTCAAGCTGAATTGGCAGTACACTTTCTGAAGGTTCGTATCATGCATAAATGGTAAACTATTATATCTGTATTTTTGGAGTATATTTATCTCAGTGATAATTTTTCTCCAACCTCTTATGCTCTATCGTAAGTGTTGCATGTTGTTTTATAGTTTTGAGTAGTTCACTAAAAACCTTTCAATCATGGTATATAGGGTGCCTTGCTCTTTGAGAAGCGATTCGAGGTCAACTTCTCGAAACATCCAAACATAACCCAGGGTCCTGATACTCATGAGTACGTGAATTCTAATCTCAACCGTTTCAATCGCAATGCGGCCAAGAACTACCGTTACTGCTGCTCCCCCACAAAGATGATCCATTTGTCTACTCTCCCGCAAGATATCACTGAAGAGGAGATTGTGAGCCTTCTAGAGGAGCACGGAACCATTGTGAACAGCAAAGTATTTGAGATGAACGGGAAAAAGCAGGCCCTGGTTCAGTTTGAGACTGAGGAGCAGGCTACTGAAGCTCTCGTGTGCAAGCATGCGAGCTCACTTTCCGGGTCAATAATCCGGATCTCCTTTTCCCAGTTACAGAATATTTGAGAGACTCAATAACAACTGGGGTCGGGGTCGTGAATCCTAGTAGGGATGAGAATTCTGAATTTGGCTCGGGTAATTTTCTTCTTGCAGATGACAGTCGTCTTCTTCTATGTTGTCTTGTATTTGTCCCTTTGCTTGCAACTTGAATTATAAGAGCTGCTGCTGTTTAACTGTTTTCTGTTGTTAATCATTTGTCTTCTCCTCTCCATTGCCTCTAGTTTTGTTTAGGTTGCTTATATGATAGAGTTGAGGTAGATTTGATTTGTTGTTGCAGACGAGAGGTTGCTTTTCGGAGTCGAACATTGTTGCTGTATATGTTTCATAAGTTAGGCCAGTTTTGTTGTATTCTCCATCCATTTTCTAAAATCCCCAGCCCAATTGATTAAGGAGCTATATTCTTGTTGTCGGTGGATGACTTTAGCCTACAAACAGGATTGCCTCGAACAAGATTGTCTCTGTTAAGATATTGTTTATGCTGAACGTATAATCATTTAGAGTATATTTAATATTTTAAGAAGTACTATTTTATTATAATTATAATAATATATTTGAGGTGTTATTTTAGTTTATATTTAAATTTATGTATGAGGATAATAGTTATTTAAAAAGAAAGGAGATTTTATTCTTACTTTTAGATTGTGTAGGAGTTAAATTCTTTTTTAAAATTTTTTATAAGAAAAAAAGATTGTTTTTTTAAGAGAATATTTGTCCCTAACAAAAAAAAAAATACTTTTATTAATATTTTGCCTTTTTACGTAAACTAAACCACCCGTCTCCATGTCATGTATGTTTTGTGATACTTGTCAAATACTAATTGATAACAAAAAAAAAAAAAAGCCAGTTTTTCTGTTGGGCCAAAGAAGTAGAAATGGGAAGTCCTCTTGAGACAATTTTATACATGATTCGCAAGAACTTTCCGATAAATTATAATTTTTTTCCAAAAACTTAAAAAATTATATGTATTTCAAGAGTAAAAATGTTTTTTTTTTAAAAAATATAAACATTAAAGAAATATATTTAGCTTTTAAGAATACTAAAAAGTTATGCTTATATTCATAGGTTTCAGATAAAAAAAATTAAATATAAAGAAATCTTACTAAGTTTACTTTTTTTATAAATTTAATTTATAAATAATGCAATTCAATTTTTTAAATATAAGTATACAAAATTAACTTATAAATATGATTTTTTAAGACTTTTTTATAATTAATTTTTTCCCATTGACCTATAAGTAATTCTCCAAACGACAAAAAAGTTGCAACGAGTTCTAACGATAATTGGTTCCAAAAAAGACACGTGCAGTTATCTTCCAACTAAAATTTCGTACCAAAAGAGACACTCGTCCAGTTATCTTCTGACTAAATTTTCAAACCCGAATTCTTCGTTCGATGGATTCATATGCCGTCCGACTATACTGCCCATTGAAGCTCAAGCATTGCAGTTCTCTTTGGAATAAAACTCCCCAACTTTATTTTCTCTCTTCAACCTTTACTTCAAAGAATTCTCGCAGACTCTTGAAGCTAGAAAACGCCATAAGCAGTGCCGCCCACAAGAGCGCCACTTTCGACGACGCCGCTTTTGAGGCCGAAAGGCTCCGCCTAGATGCCGAGGCTCGGCAAACCATGGCAGAGACTTCCAAGAGAGAGATGGACCACAATAATGAAGACGACCCGAAAGCTTGGAAATGGGTAATCCGAAAGAGAATTTGGGATACAATGGAAGCTCAGAACTTCGCTCAAAACCCGCGACCTGTTCACCATCGGATTCCCAATTTCGTAGGCGCTTCAGTTGCTGCTGACAAGGTTAGCGCTAATTTCATGCATGCTATTAATATGGACTAAATAGAAAATTGAGCAGGATTATAAGAACCAACAGCTAATTTAGTTTCACAGTGAATTTTCCTTTTGGGAGTGGAAGTGGGGATAGTTTGATTGGGTTGGGCAATGACTATTGGCTAATAAGTGTTGTTAGAATTTAAGTGGAGTTTCTTGATGTTGGTTTTGGCAGATGAGGGAGCTAGATGTGTTTCGTGGTGCACAATGTGTGAAGGTTAACCCAGATTCTCCTCAAAAGCAAGTCAGATTTCTTACTCTCTCAGGTTAGCTACTTCATTCGTAATTTGTGTGCGGGTGTTGGGTGGTGGCATGCTTTCCAGGTTCAACTTGTGTGGTTGATGAACTGCCGACTTCACTGCTAAACTTTTACTGTTTATCCTGTGTGTGTGTAAAATTACTAAGAAAAAATAGGAGGCCTGCTAATAATAGTTTTAATATTGTGCGTAGAATTGAAAGTAGATGGGTAGTTTCTGGTAATAGTTGTGGCAGTGGCGGAGATCATAGCAGTGGTGATTTAATGGTTTTGCCTTTTTAGCTTTCCTTGTCTTGGATGGAATTTGACAATAATTCATGTTATCTTTTAAATGTGATAAGAATATTTTAGTTGTTTAATTATTTCCTGTGCAGATGGGAAGAAGTTGTTAACTCCTCAACCACGGCTGAGGACTGGATTTTTCTCTGTTCTTGAATCCCAAATGTTAACCCCAGGTACCATCAGGGAAGCCTGTACCTCTGTTGGGGTTGCCAAGCACGGGAGGCCAATTGGATTAGATGAAAAGTTAAAGGTAGATCTTATTGTCATTGGATCAGTTGCTGTTGACCCCAAAACAGGTGCTCGATTGGGGAAGGGAGAGGTAATGTTGCGTGTGTTTCGGTTTTCTTAGAATTTATATCACCTGTACACTAGCTTATGTGTAAGAAGTTAAAACTAGAATTGATTCCATACTTCAGTGTTTGAACTTACCTACAAAATAGGAACTCCTTTTGGCTTCAATCCTCTGTGCGCACACATGCACGCTCCTCTAATGTGAAGAAAAAACAAAGTCGGTGCTTATCAGTTTGCTTAATGCATTATAGGGTCATTCGATAGATGGTTTTCCAAATGCTTTTTGAGATCATGAAGCTACAAGAAATGGTGTATAATGTATTTGTCTCATGAGTGACCTATTAAATGCAATGGTATTGGATTTTGAACTTGTGTTTCTCTTTAACTCAACTAGGAAGGGTGAAATGCAGGGATTTGCAGAACTAGAGTATGGGATGCTGCGTTATATGGGAGCTATTGATGATTCAACACCTGTTGTCACTTCTGGTGAGTGGTAATCACTTCCCATTATTGCATTCACATGGATTTTCTCCTGCCTAAACTTTTTTAATTTTCAAAATACCATGGCTACGTTTTTGCATGATTGAATTTTATTTTTTTAGTAATTATAGACTCATTTCAGTGCATGATTGCCAATTGGTGGATGATATTCCGGTTGAAAAGCTGTTAATCCATGATGTACCTGTGGATATCATATGCACTCCAACACAGGTCATTTTCATCAACACGTCAATTCCGAAGCCTCAAGGTTGGTGTGACAATACACTTTTTTTGCTTTAGTGTCCAAACTATGCTTTTCTTTAGTGCGGATTCAATTGAGGTGAGGAATGAGCCTTTTGTTTGGAGATCACCGAGATGCTTTCTGAGGAAAGTGCCGTGCTGATACTTATGAAATGCGTGCTTGATTTTCTCCCTTATATTATTCTTAATTACTTTTGGAGTCGTATGCACTGGTACTACCTATGAGAAGGTCCATGTTATCATCTTCTTTAGCTTTTGGATATGAAACACAAGGTTAAGAATAATACTGGAGAGTGAAATCTTAAATGTACAATGTGTTGCAAGTTATCATAGTATTACAATCTTTCATTTCTGTTCCTTTAATATTACAGCAAATATGAATTATTTCCAACTGCAAACAATGTAATTTTTGTTTTCTCTCACTTGGCTACAGGGATTTATTGGGACCAATTATCTCCGGAAAAGCTTGGACAAATTCGAATACTTAGAGAGCTCAAGAGGAGGATCGAGCGACAGACGAATCAGAAACTTCCTACCAGTCCCTCGCAGAAGTTGCCTCCCACAGCTCAGCGAAGGCCTTAAGAGGCACTCTGCAGATGCGAGAAGTTTCTTTCTTGAACCATGTTAGAAGTAGAAGCCATGTGTGTATGTGTAAATAAGGAATATGAAATGTGCATTGGTCAACCAAACACTGTCTACACATAAATCTGAATGCTGGTTCATGAGTTTGTCCGTGTGCTTTGTGTGTAAGTTTAACTACATCTTTTCTATTATGTTCTATATTGTGGCAACCATATAATAAGAAGAAGCGTGTATTTACAAATTCGTCCCCCGTCATGTTTACTGATTCAAGAGAAAGCATGCATTAACATCAGCAATTAAGCTGTGTCAAGTGCATACATGATGCTGAATGGCATTATTCAATGACAACACGCTACAAATTCAAATTAAATTCCGTATATTTATGTATTCATTTATTCAAAAGAAATTAATAATAATATGAATGTGAGACTTATAAATAACATCAGGGTGGTGGATGTTTCTTCACCCCATATTTATCATCAATATAAAAAATATAGGGAATCACATTATTGATATATTTTTAGTATGATACTGTTTGAGTGATTTGTAATTTTTCTTATAACATGTTAATATAGGAACCAAAAACCATATCCCGAACAGAAGAAGCAGATTATAGTCAAAAGAAAGACAGAAGCAGCAGCATAAAGATACCGCAACAGCAGCATGGCACTTTCTCTATTCTGGTTATTTTATTATGATTGTTAAAATTCAATTAGTTTTTAACACAGTAGAAGGAAGAAAGTGGAAAAAAAAATTCCCAGCTCTGTGAGGATATTTCCTTTACCTGTGGCGATGATCATTAACTTGAAATTTAGTTCTCGTTATGTCCGATGTCTAGATGCTAGTTTATAATGATAATAGGTACAAGAAACCGGCGCATTGCAGAACGTGATGCGTCGTTTAGAACAAAAGGCCCAACAATGTTCTTTATCATTCAGTCATAATACCAACAATACTTTATGAGCCTCCCCTTGGGTAATTGGACCCAAAGCAACAAGTTAAACTTCGGCTGCGAATCATTCTTAAGGTAATGTGAGTAGCCATTCCTTTCTTCTTAATATCCTGAAGCCACCTGAAACTGGAATTAACTAATTGTTTATCATTAGTTGAAAATGGTTATGAAATTTGAACCTTCCTTCTCCAATAGTTGAATCACCAGATACTTGGCACAATTTGTGTGTGCAAGATGTGTTGCCTGTAAAGCTGTAACATAGCTCAAAGGAGATCAATATATCAGAGTCCCATGACTGATGATTCATTTTTCTTTTTTTGGCTCATTTGTTTAGATTCTCACTATCCTAACACGATCATATCTTATATGCTCTTTCTTTTCACCTTCTGACTGATCATAATAATGCTCTGAATGTGCCAGACATAATTACCGTTTTCTTTGTGGAAAATGGCTTTTGAAATTTGTGTCTGAAATAGTAATTTGGCACTAGTTTTGTTGGCGTGGATACTTTTTGTTGATTCAGAGAGAGAGAATTTGTAGAATGCTTGAATATTATTGATGTGCTGAGGGCTATTTATATATAATAGGTAACCCTAGTCATTAATGCTATAATATCATATCGTATCCTCTATACTAAATACATAATATTACGTACTAATTACAGGATATTACATATCCTATAATATCGCTACAATATCTCTATACTTTCCCTCAAGTTGGAGTATAGATGTCAATTATACTCAACTTGTTACAAAGATATTTAATCCGAGCCCCATTAAGAGCTTTGGTGAGGAGGTTGCCTAGTTGATCACTGGATCGGACATGTCTTGTAGAGATAAAATTTTTCTTGAGTTTGTCTCGAATAAAATGACAGTCGATCTCAATATGTTTCTTGTGTTCATAGAATACTGAATTAGAGGCTATGTGTAGGGCCGATTTATTGTCACACCACAGTATTGCTGGTAATGAGGTTTTAAGGCCTACTTCCTTCATTAACTGATATATCCAGATTATCTCACATACAGATTGTGCCATGGCCTTGTATTCCGCTTCTGCACTCAACCGTGACACTACATTTTGTTTCTTGCTTCTCCAAGATACCAAATTTCCTCCGACGAAGACACAGTAGCCGGTAGTAGACCATCTTGTGGCCTTTGATCCACCATGATCAGCATCACAAAAGCACTCAATATCTATATGGCCATGACTCTTGTACAATATCCCACGACTTGGAGATCCCTTCAAATAATGTAACACATGTTCTAAGGCTTCCCACTGTCGAATAGTTGGAGAGACCATAAATTGGCTAAGAACACTCACTGGATAAGTGATATCAGGGCGGGTAACTGTAAGATAATTCAATTTTCTAATTAAATCTTCTGTACCTCTCTGGGTTCTCGAACAACTTGCTCTTAACAGTTTCAACGAGATTTTCATATTGTATACTACCATCAGCATCAAGCAGCGGATTATAAACTATAGGAAAGCTAGTTGGGGCAACTCCAAGTTTACCAGTTTCTTTCAGCATATCAAGAACATATTTTCTCTGAGTCAATAAGATAGTAAGATACCCTTCCTGCTCCTCATAACTTCAATTCCCAAGAAGTACTTTAATGAACCCAGATCTTTCGTCTGAAAATGGGAGTTAAGGAAGGATTTGAGTGATGAAATCCCCGAGGTATCATTTCCTATAATCACAATGTCATCGACATACACAACCAGTAGGATTATGCCAACACTTGTTCTCTGATAGAATACCGAATAATCACACTTACTCTGGCACAAGCCAAAGTCTTTCACGATAATACTAAATCTTTCAAACCATGCCCGAGGGTTTTGCTTCAACCCGTATAAAGATTTCTTAACATGATACACTTTATCATGCTCTCCCTGAGCAACAAACCCAGGTGGTTGCTCCATATACACTTCTTCAAGAAGATAACCATGTAAGAAGGTATTTTTGATATCCAACTGAGAAAGATCCCAACCATAAGTAGCAGCCAAAGAGATAAAGAGCCGAACAGAGGAGAACTTGGCCACAGGAGAAAAAGTCTCAGAATAGTCAACACCATACTTCTGAGCATAACCTTTAGCAACAAGACGAGCTTTAAGACATTCAAGAGTGCCATCAGCCTTAGTTTTGGGGGTCAACACCCATTTACACCTAATGGTTTTCTTTCCTGCCGGTAAATCAACCAAGGACCATGTACCGGCACGATCAAGGGCCGTCATCTCCTCTTCCATAGCAGCACGCCAACCTGGGTGGAACAAGGCTTCAGAAAGGGATTGAGGGACAGAAATAGTGTCTAAAGAGACAACGAAAGCACGAGAAGAAGAGGAAAGGTGGTCATATGAAACAAATGAAAAAATAGAATAAGTACAAGTGTGTTTACCTTTGCGAAGAGCAATGGGCAGATCGAGGGAGGGATCTGGAGCTGGATCAAGAACAGGAGGGGTCTCAGAGGTAGGGACCGAATCAGGCCTAGAAGGAGGGTAGAATCTGGCTTAACAACAGTAATTGTGTCCTTCAAACGTCTGGTATAAACCCGAGACAAAGGTGGTTGACCAGGTGCCAGAACAGAGTATACCAGAAGAGTATCCTCCTTCACAGGTAAAGGAACATGAGCTGAAGTGGTAGAAGCAAAATATGGAACAGATTCCTGAAAAGTAACATCAGCAGAGACCATGTAACGATTAAGAGACGGAGAGAAATACCTATAACCTTTCTGAACACGAGAGTAACTAAGGAAGACACACTTCAGAGACTTAGGATCCAATTTAGAGACACTCGAACGCACGTCTTGAACAAAACACACGCATCCAAAAATCTTAGGGGCAATGGGAAACAAAGGTTTAGAAGGGAAGATAGTAGTGTAGGGAATGTGACCATCAAGAACAGAGGAAGGCATGCGATTAATAAGGAAACACGCAGTGGAGACCGCATCGGCCCAAAAAGATTTAGGAACCTTCATTTGAAATAGAAGGGCACGGGCTCTGATACCATGTTGATTCAGAGAGAAAGGATTTGTAGAATGCTTGAATATTATTGATGTGCTGAGGGCTATTTATATACAATAGGTAACCCTAGTCATTAATGCTATAATATCATATCGTATTCTCTATACTAAATACATAATATTACGTATTAATTACAGGATATTATATATCATATAATATCGTTACAATATCTCTACACTTTTAAACTGAGTTGGAGAATAAGACTAAAACTGAGTCACTTTTCCTTCTGAACCTCTTGGGGGAGGCGCATCTTAGATCTTTTACATTCATGCATTTAAAAAAAGAAGTGATACAGAAAAATGTGAGGAACTCAAGTTTCATTTTAATCCCATAACTTCTTTTTCATCTGTCTCTCTGAATATGTTATATGCATTTATTTTCTAAATGTAAATGATCTAGACTAGAATGCAAGATGGGAAGATATGGCATTTGTCTGGAGGAAGTCAAATACTGTGAGTCATACCTTGAACTTTTAACTTTTCTTGTTAGTTTTATTCTTTACGTTCACTTGAAAAGTTCTGTTGCTTTTTCTTTGAAGATATAGTTGATTTGATAGGGACTTCTAATCGTTGGAGATCAGCATAATGATTTATTTTTGTCAACTCAACGACAACTTGGGTTTTTTCTTTTAACATTATGATTTTCCAAAGGCAAACGTGATGTTGATGCTAGTATGAGAATCGTTTGAAGATTTTCATACTGTAAGTTGAAGGAATTGATTGTTCTTCAAGCACTTTTTGGATATAATCTTGTTTGACAGAAGAAGAGAAATATGGCAACTGAGACAAATACTTCGTTGTGGACTAATAACAAAAAAATTATCATTACTAATTGAAAGGAGGATGATTAAGAGATCAGCCTATTGTACTTTTCAGTAAAAAAAAAGTTATTGTATTAGGATTACCATTAACCGGTATATAGCTTGATTAACCACCCTAGTGTGCAGTGGGTCCTTTCATGTAAAGTGTAGCACGAGATTAGCCGCTATATTCGGCAGCATGCATATTCTCTCTACTTGTTCTTTGATAGACTTTATTATTTAAGGGAAAACTATTCTTAAAGGATTTATAGTTTCTTTTAATTTTTAATTTAATACTTTTGTGTTTTTCTCTCTTTAGTAAATTTTTTAATTCTATTCTGTAAGTGCAATTAACTTTTATACTGAAACTAACAATACTAACTAGATAAAGTTATAGAGATTAATAGTGATAATAGAATATAATTAAATGAATTATTAAGAAGAAAAATACATACAGGGACCAAATTGAAAATTGAAGAAAATTATAGGTATCTTAAGAATGATTTCTTTTTTAATATATTATATGTCTTAATGGGCTATAAGCGGAATATTTCTAAAACCTTGTAGATTTGAGATGCTTTGCGTGTGTTGCAAGTAATCGGAGTTTTTAGTCCAAGTAAGGCCATAGTTTTTTTTTTCCCTTTTTAGCTAAAGTGATTGTTGAATAGACAAGACTTGAAAATTTTAGATATTTGCGACGCAAAATCAAAATATATATGATCAATTATGCAGATCCAATCCTCCAAAAGAAGATCAAATTAGAGGCAAGTTCCATTAAACAATCTGCTTAGTCCATATCTACTTGGAAATGTTTCTTGTTTATAAATGAATTATTAGTGGGTGAAAATATAACTAGATATTAGAAGAGACGACGTTTTAGATTGGAAATATGTATGCGAAGAAAGAAGATAAGACCTTTAACTTTAAACAATGGTCTGAGTGGGAGATATATACTTCCGTAAGAATCTTTGTGAACAGCTTCGAAGCAGAAACTTTGACAGAAAAGAATTGCGGCTGTGTTCGACACATAACAACCAGTAACATGAGATTACGCTATGGCATAGTATATATTATGTGAAACTTCAAATTTTATACAGATATTTCAGAATTTGCTTCAATGTTTATGTCCATATATATATATGTTATACGCATGGTGCCACCATGGAAATAAAGAAGAGGTCAAAACTGACAGGTTCTTGTGGCGCATGGCTCTGTGATTGACGTGAATCCTCTATGCAGATCTTATCTTATCATTATAGATTGCTACTTGCTATCTTCTTCTATGTTCTTTTTTTTTCCTGGTTTTAAATAATTCATTAGTGGGGCTTTCTCATGATGCGATAGATACAGGTTGAAGTAGCCGCCCTTCTTTTTCATGTAGCACAAAACTATTCCCCGTGGTTGTTTGTTTCTTCTTTAGGCGAGAAACACACAGAAAAGAAAAGGACGAATAAAGAATCTCAAAGAGTGTGCTATTAGGTTTGATTTATTGGTCCATTATTTCTCTCCTTATTAAGGTAAGAGATACCTTTCTATATATATGTATGTGTCTGTCTGAGTAGAAGGATAGATAATATATAGTCTTTGATATGTATTTGTAATTTTAGATATACTTTACTTTTGAAACATTTACACATGCCTAGCCTTGGAAAAAGTGACATATTTGAGACCAATATGTTGAATTCTCAACTCTAAATTTAAATTGTCTTATTCTCAATCATGCTCATCCTTTGAACTAAAAAACAAAAAATGTGGCTGGTTTCATTCGTATTCCAAGGAAAAATAATTCATCATATTACTTTGTTTTCCCCACCCTAATTTCAATCTTTCCATGTTTTCCTTTTACTAAAACCCACAAGATCTGGCCATATATTCAAATAGAAAGACATTGCAGAATCTGTTTCCCTTCTCAAGTACTCTTTCTTTCTTGTTCACATTGATCTCCTCGTTAATTTTTGCTTAGTTTTGAAAAGAAAAGAAAACAGAATAAAAACCCCTCAAAGGGAAAACAAAATCTCTCATAGTGAATCTAATTAATTAGTTACAAAATTTCAAGGGCTATCTCTTATCTTAATTAAGATGAGATTAATTCTATGCAAGTGCTCTATGTGCCTGCCTAAGAAGATGGTAATCAGCATTGATTACGCTGCCGTCCTGTCTAATCTGGACTTAAGCCGCTTGCACTTAGTCTACAAAATCGACTGCTTGACACATTTCTTCCTAAATATCAACAAAACCTACCTGGCACACATATGCCCAACATGCCAGTCCAAAGTTGCACCTACACATGTTCCATCTCAAGGTTTTGTTATTCCTCTAGTTCTATTTACAAGACGATGAGGGAAAGAATTTTTTGATACCATTTATAAGTTTACGTAGTTGAATTTTTAGCATCAGTAAGCGATACTATTCATCTTTTTTTTTTTTATATTTAAATCTATTTAAAATGGATGGAGAATAATATTGAGGAAAGGGAGGCAGATATATTCAAATGTTTCGACAAAGTTGAATGTAGGTTTTATAGGTTACTCCATTAATTCAATAATTAATGAATCAGAATGTGATTTTAGGAATTAATATATTTCCCAAATAAGGAACTAGCTAGCATACTTTTTTTCTTGTCGGAGCTAAGCGTGCTTCCGGGATTATAAATACCCCTTTGTCTCCCATCTTTTTCGTTATGTCTCCTTCTAATTCATATTAATCTAAATCGAAACAGACAAGGTTATCTCCTTTTTTGTCCCAGCAAGTAAAGAACTTAGCCTTGTTTTGTCTCTTATATGCAAGATCGGGTATTCTTTACTTGTTAATTTGTTCTTTAGATCAAGTTCCAACAAACATTCTCACAAAACATACTTAATCCTCTAAGTAAACAAGCTAAGAGAGATTAATTAATGGATGGATGATGACATTGTAGTGATTTGGAAGTAGTAAGAATATTGAGCAAACGTGAGTTTCAATTCGAGGAATCGTTCACATTACTTTACACTTTTGAGAAGGAAGGGATCAGCTTTCTTTAAGGGAAAGATTTAAAGAAAAATGAATGAATGGAAGTGATGGTTGGTTCGGTTGAATGGAGATTGAAAATATTATTTAAAAAGATTCAAGCGTGACAAGATCATTAGCTATATGTGACACTTGCAAGTACTCATAGTTGCTTTGTTTGTGCACGCTTGGCTCAATTAATCCATGGCTTTCTTTCAGACAATAATAATGCAAAAGCTCTATGCCCCATGGATCAATATCAATCTTCTTCAAAAGCATCCACGCTCAGTAGCTGAATCAGACAAATCCATCCATAACCTATTTATTTATATAGGACAATTACATTTCACCACATGTCAAAACAAGTTAAGATATATTTTGACATGTTAGGAACATCAAACGTCGGATGTTGATGATGTTTTCATGGATTTTAATTCCACTCGTGTCTAAAAATTTCTCGTAGTTTTTTTATGAACTAATAAAAAGGAAGAAAGAAAAAGCCCCCCCCCCGGCCCCTCCCCTACCCACCCTTAAATTTACTCGCAAATTAGTTCAATGAACATCCTAAAGTTGTATTAAATTGGACAATGCTAGGATAATGAGAGGGACAGTAAATCTGATGAAAAGACCTGCATGCCAACCAAAACAGGAAAAAAAAAAAAGAAGGAAAATAATAGAATTAATGATTGCTATTTTAATTTCGGTGCTTTTCCTACTTTCCAAACTCATATTCCATTCGTTCTTAAATGTAAAATCCATTTTATAAAAACTATCAAAATTGGTTCCTTCGCCCATGAAGGGACCCATTCATATCTCTCGCGATTTTATCTTTATATGATCGTTCATTGCCCGTTAACTATTTTCGGTTGAGAAAATTTTTGTCCAAAAAGGTATTTTAAAATAAGCTATGTGTATTTAAGAAAATTTGTAGAGCAATTTGATATTATTTTCTAATATAAGACATAATTAATTAATTTAAAAAATTTAAAAAAAATATTTTAAAATATTTATATTTATTTTTTAAAATAATTTATCTTATTTATAAATTAATATTTAATATATATTATAATTAAATTATTTATTTAATTTTTATAATCTTTATAAATTATTTAAATAAATTGTATATAAAGAAACTGCGTATATAATTTCTTAAAATTATGCTATAGAGATACTCTCTTTCTTGAACAGTTGATATTGAGAAAAATCAAATCTTTTAGCCCCCATTAACAGTTGACTTAACGAATGTGCCATCGTTAGAAAGGATTTTGAAATCAAATAAATCACAAAATGGAGGAATATATATATATATATATATCGACCACTTGCTTGAAATCTGATAACTCATAATCGGAGAAGTACTTTTAAAGCAAGAAAAGATGATTGCCATGAACAATCTGATATCTCATGGATTTGGGCGCTTTTTCATTTCCCAGATGAATCGAAACAAAAATGGCATATCACAGAACTGATCAACATCAAAAATTGGATTCCTTTCCCATTTAGGGACCCATCATCCATCAATTAACTTTCTTATAGGATCCTTCCTCGCATGTTCATCAATTCTTTAATATTTTTTTCAGTGAATCAATTCTTTAATATATATATATATTTATATATATGCATTGAAAATTTATGTGCAATAATACTTGAAATTCAGTTATGGTCGTCATTCCTCAAAACTCCTCCCTACTTAACAACAAATACTACTCACCTATTTCTCCAAAATCTTAATCCATTGTTTTTTTATAAGAAAAACAGGTATCTATAATTTTTCTTAATTTTTAATTTAGTACCTACACATTTTTTTATTTGTTAAATCTTTTAATTTTGCTCTATTATTGTAAGTTAGATTTGATAACTTTATTCTATTAACACCATTAATTAACAAAATAAAGTTAAAAGATATATATTAAAGAGAGAGAGAGAGAAAAGGTATATATATCAAATTAAAAATTAAAAAATAACAGGAGTTACGTGTAAAATAGTTTTCATTTCTTTTATTCATATCCAATATTCTATTAAGTATTGTACACCTCAAATGAGATCATTCTCCAAAAGAATTGTTAAATGTTTTCTCATATGTGTATAAAACAATTTAACAGTAAAAAATTGTAATACTTACAAAAAAAATGAATGAAAATCAATACAATAAATATTTTTAATAATATTTCTGAGATCAATCCCAAATGTTTCACTCTTAGCTTTGACTTGACGTAAATAATTAGTTAAATTAGATTTTGTTTTCTCCTTACAATACATGTTTAGATAATAACCTTATAGAAATTTTTTGATTGAAGAACGTATTGATTCGAATAAAATTTTAAACTAAAATTTAAATTAAATAGCAATAAAGTAGATAGACGACATATAAACAAAAATAGTATTATGATTTTTATTTAAATATTCATAAATATATAAAATAAATGTATATTCCTTTTACCACGTGTATGTAACTTTATGATTTTAATTTCATGATCTGTCCTTGGGCATGCCAATCCTAATTGGCATGCTCCACCAACTTTATTTTGAAATTGGTTTATAAAATATTCAAAAGAAGGCATGCATCACATTTACATTAATAGTGTTTTTTTTACCTCGCACATTAATTTTTAAGAACATAATAATTAATATAATTTATAAAATCAATAAGAGGTAACTAACATGTACGGGCTTTTCAAATTTTTAGTACCTTTTTCTTATAGTCGTCAATATACATATAATATATATTTATGCATATATATATATATTTATATAATTTGTGTCTGCTAATTATCCATTCCATGACTCGCGAGTTATTCGGTGCTCATACCGCCCGTTTAATAATTAGGAAGGTTTTTTTGGTATAATTTTTTTAGAAAGGGGTTAAATATATCTATGATCCAAAAATAAAGTGAAATCCCTCTTCCTCTCAAGTGATACTAATGTCGGATAGAAAGAACTATCAATTACCCTCAGGTATAAATCTAAATATATAAGAGTTAGGATGTCTCTCTAAGTGCCGTGACTTGAACCATAACAAAATAGTAACCCTAGAGATCGAACACACTTTAAATAATAATATATTCACATCTTCATCAGTTGAATTCACTGACAATAGGTACAATTAGAAAGTTAATAAAGTTTAATCACTTCATATTAGAGTTAGAAAAATGGGTTTAGCCTGCGGGTTAAGTCCTTTTTCCTATAAAATGGGCTGGAAACGGGCTACACAGCCCGTCTCCTCCCACTCCTAACCTGCTAGTCTTTTTTTAATTATTAATATTATTATTTATTTTACCTAAATATTATTTTGAATACTCTTATTATTAAATATTAATAAAGATGATTACTTATTTGTTAATATGTGTTAACATATTATAATTGATTAATATTATGTTAATGTTTATTTAGATTTATAGTTAAGATTTTTTAACAGTATAACATTAATAATTTTTTTATTATACTAATATAATATTATAAATTTTTTATTAGTATTTTAAAAATTTAAAAATAATTTTTAAAAATATTAAAAATTTTAAAAAGAAAGCAGATTGTAGGTTAGCTCACTCTCCAAAATAAAGCAGGTTAGAGCTGGCAAAATGCCAACTCATTTTAAGATGGGTTATACCTGCCAATATTAATGAGTTAACCTATTTTTAAGCAGGTTAATCTATTTTTTTACCTTTATTTCATATTGAGTTGGGGGTCTTGCACTATATTACCATTAACTGAGTATGAACATATTATTTCTTGTGTTTATCTCTTCAAGATAAAGATCCATATTTGGGTTTATCTATGCCTTTTAATTATTTTAACATTGGCTCTCTAATTTTAATTATTCATTTTGTGACCACGTGCACTTTGTGTTTTCCAATTATGTCACCCCCAAAGTTCTAAATTTTATTTCATGAAATGTGATGAGGGGTGTAGTTTATTAAAGCAAAAGTTGATGTGAATATATGTTCACTCATTGAATTAATTTAATTAATACTTAGATCAGAGACGCCATAATGTGATAATCACAATCTCTGCCACTAATAAAGTAGGATTTAATCTCTTAATTACCACTTGAAGGTACAATTAATCCATGATTAATTGGTAGGTGTAACAACTGGTCTGATGTCCCTCCCATTAATCACATCTGTATTTTAAATATTCGTTCCACGAGGGTGCTCCTTATTTTGTAATCTTCTTTCTATATACACTTGGTCCACTCATACATGAAAAAGATTCCCATTCATCCATTGAAATTTAAACACAAGGCATATTGATGATTACGTGTATTAAAAAGGAAAAAGAAAACCTTACAACTCGAAGCACGCTCTTGATTCTGAAGCTGACATTTGGATCTTTAGGGAAAATTACATCTGAGGACCCAAATTTACTAAAATAAAAATTAGATTAAAGTTACTTACCAGATTCATAAGATTATTATCTGACTTGGACAAGCTCATAATTTCGTGTATTTATAACTGAAGGTTTTTAAGATTTAATCATGAATCATCCAAATATTTAAAATAAAAAAAAAAGAGTAAATCACATGGACATTCTCTGGATTTTGTTACAATTGCGTGAATTCCTATGTGCTTTTCAAAAGCAATACTATATACGTATAATCATTCGGTTAATACAATATTTAGTTTTTAAAATTTATTTTTATTTTAATTTTAATCTTTTAAATTTTATTCTGTTTAAAATATATCAATCTCTATAATTTAAAAAATTTAGATCATTTTATTTTTTGAAAAACCTAAACCTATAATTTAAAAAAATTTAAAAATTATATTAACCAATAAAAATACAGAACCTTTAAACGGGAATTTAAATTGAGTAAATTATTTTATGTAACTATGTTTTGAAAATAGAATTAAAATTAGTGAGAGTGAAATTTGAATAGCTTGAATGACATTTAGAATTTGAATATCTAAATGGTAAATTCTACAAAAAGAATTTCTAATTATTGTTAAAAAATGTATAGAATATGAAATGTGGGATGCATATAAATGTAGCGGAAATGTGTAAAGTTTGCAGGTGAGAGAAATTAGGAGTGAGGATGGTGAAAATGCCCCAAAAAAAGTAGATCGAGAATAGAGGATGAAGATGTTGATAGAATGAGGGAAGGTCCACAAATAGTCAGAAGGACGGTTCTTTTGCTTCCATCCAAAGATTATTTATAGGTTGTGCCCACTTAATATGGCCCCACAACTCATCAATTCATAAGAATCACGTGTTTTAATTCCAGGCATTTTCCCTGGGGTGGCGGTGTGAAAGCGAAACTCGGGGCCACACGTGTCCCTCACTCATCCTTCCTTTCACATTTTTACACGTGCTTATAACTATTAAATTAAATAAATTAATATCTTTAATATAAAACTTAATTTATAATATAAATTATATTAAATTTTAAAAAAATAATAATAAATATGAGAGATAATAATTTAAAGTCTCAAAACTAACCTTCTAATAAACTCATGCATTTAAGATCAAAAGAATATAAAAAAAAATAATCAGTCTTTATAATTTTAATTTAATTATTAAAATTTTAATTATTTAATTCATATAATTTTAATTTAATTACTAAAGTTTTAGTCATTTGATCCATCCATCTCCATATTTTGCCTAAAATTTGAAGGATGGGGAATAAAATTATACAAAATATCAATATTAGTTAGGAGAGTTATTGTTTCATAATATTATCTCCAATTTTAAATATAAAATTCTTAAAAAAATTTAAAAATTATTTAATTATAGCATATATTATATAATTTTTTGAAGTGAGTAATTTATAAATTAAATAAATTAATTTGATAAATAAAAATATTTTAAAATAATACACTTAATTAACACGAGTATACTGTAAAACAATTAGCAAGTTCACTTGAAAAATTGGAAAAGGAGAAGGAGAAGATTTAGCAAGGTGTGAGCTGCCGTGCGAAAGGGACACATCGGGCACACGTGTCCATGTTATATGGTTGAATAAAAACTTAACACGTAACTTGAAAATTGTTAATATAGAAAGAATAACAAGCGCACACATTTTATAAAAGGAATTATGAATAATGCAATGTAATTATATCTTAGATTTGGTTGAATGCATATGGATGGAGAAAGGCAAGAACAACCCGCTTTATATATTTTTTAGTAAAGAGAGAAAATCGGAAAAAACAAATACACTCTCTCTAACTTAGTAAATAATAGATTTACAGTACGGACAATAATAAAACGAATTTCCAGAGATTGAAATATTTTTGCGTGATAAATTGGTCCAGCAAATAGACTTCATTAATGGCTTATGAATTTCATTTTGGAAAGATTGTTTCATAATTGAGATTGTCAGGGGCCGCCCGTGTTATAACCACCAATTGCTGCGTCTTTGTGGGATTGACTGGGGAGATTTGTGAGTCAACCTAACATTGAAAACCATAAAAGAAAGCAAAAAAAAAAAAAAAGAAGTGATAACGAGCGTTTCGGTGGTTATACCGACTATTTTTTTCCATCTTTTTTGAATCATACAAGGAAGTGTTTGGCCACATTAATATTTATCAACTTGGCTTCATTAATCCAAGGTTGCCAAGGTTATTAGAAGATCACTTTGCGCTTAGGTTAATTTCTTGTCAATTTCATAATATATTTTATATACCATTGTTCTTTTAAAGTTAATTAGGTTGGGTCAATTATTTTGATTACATTTGACCATATATATATAACGAGGCAATGGCCAATTCTTTCTTTAGTATTATATATATAAAAGGTATAAATAAACGGAAGTGTAGCGTAATATTGTTGAATATTCATGGTAAGATTACTTCTTAAGCTGCCTATTTTAGATGGAGTCAATTTTAAATTCTTATTATTCTCTATTTTTTTTTGTATTACCTATTCAATTTATTATAACTTTATCTCGACTATATCTAAATCTGATTCGTATCATGCATTTAGTTATGGTGGATGAGTTTCTTAATAGAAATTTTTTATATATGCCAAAATTTAAACTCCAAATCTCACTTAAATAATATTAAACTATTTATTACTCGAACCAAACTCTATTAGTTATTATCCTCTAGTTGCATTCACATGTAAACAGCAAAATAGAGAGGGCCTACCGGCATAAAACTTGATGAATTTTTTAAAAGTAGGCTTAAATAGGTCACATGGGCCAATATATAATTTAAAAGTTTTGTCAGGTCTAATAAATTATTAGCTAGTTGAATCATACAAATTGATTTTATTTAGAAAAAAAAAAACAAGGTTTTAGCTAGGCGTACGTGACTTAATTGCTTAACGTGAGCACGTTGCCTGACACAAATCGATGTTAATATTTTTCGTTTTCATAAAAAAAAAAAAAAAAGATCACCTAAAATGATTAGAATTCATTTAAAAATACATATGGGATTTATAAATCAAGACAGCCGAGGAGGCATTTTTTTCTCCTCAAGAAAACAAGAATGGCTTAAATGAATATATTCCTACCGAATACCAGCTATATATATATATATATATATATATATATATATATATATATATATATAGTAGGCCAAATATTAGCATTAGGGGAAATAAAAAAAAGGGAAGGTGGGCAAATAAACCCAAAAAATGAAGTATGTGAAAAAACTTTAGTGGATTAATCAATTCAATATTAATTAGGTCAGATAATAGACCAAACCTAATTAAAATTTGGTATGAGGTATTTCGATCGTGTTCAATTTGAAAATATCCCCTTTATTTAATTGATTGGTGCAACACATAGACACGTGTTGTTTCCCTTTAATTTATGAGTCAGTTTTTTGGGGGAAGAGATGTAACAAAATATTTACTCGTGAATCTCCTAATAAACCTAATTAATTGGGAACATCTATACGAAGATCCTCGGACCAGCACAGATCAGATTCATATAACGGAATTGATTTAAAAGAGAGACGTGCTTTGACCATATACCCTCCATCACCTTCCTTCATTTGCAAGAGAAGCACCTCCTCTCTCTCTCTCTCTCTCTCCTTTCTTTATATATTTAATTACTAAAATGCATTTAAAAAATCATAATTTTATTTTGTAATTTTTGATATAATAGACTCATCATCATACCCAATATTTATAAAAAAAATTAAATCTTTTAAAAGATAATAATTTTTAATAAATTAATATTTTATAAAAATTAAAATTTATATGTATAATCAATTCGAGTTAAGTGTAATTGAAAGAATTAGTTTATCATGATAAATAAAATTTTAAATTCTTACTAAAAAAATATTTACATTTAATAGCTAAAGGTACTTTAAATAAAATTATTTGTAATATATATGCATTAGCTGGAAAAAAGATCATGCCTGTTACCTAATCACGAGTACGTCCAAATTTTGGTAAAATGGCTCAATATCAACCTAGTGACATGCGCATTGTCCTTTATGAGCTCTACGTTCAAATTTGTCCCAAAAAAAAATGATGGAATCCAAGTAGCCAAGAGAGAGGAGGGTAAAATGTAAATGAATAATTAAAAAAAAGTAATTTTTGACTTGCCATGGGCTTATTAGCTTATATACCCCGAGAAGAGTTCAATTCAAAGATGATCTCTCTTTCATTCCAAAGCGACCCCGACAATGTTCAGATCAGGAGATTGCGATCACCTCAAAACTTGACTCCACGTGGCACCCACATTTTAAATCTCACCCAAAGCCATTCAGCCTACCAGGTGTGAACATCCTGGAAAAGGCGGCATCCCCCCTGCATAGCTTCGTTATCTATTTAAAGCCAAAATTACGTCCAGACCCAAACTTCATCCAAATCACATACGTTACCCTAAAATAATAAAAAAAAAAATGAGCACTAAATTTTATAATCTATAACATCAAAACTATTTAAAATTGTAATTTTCCCAAAAATTTAATAGTAATGTTATATATATACTATTAAGTATTCATGTGTTTAGAGAGAGAGAGAGATATAACAATTCGTATGACCATCTAGGAAGTTTTTTTTCTTTCCCTTTTTATCCTCATCCTCTCTGTTTATTTATCTCCAAATATAAGATCTATAGCCACTTGTATAGCTTTAACCTTTTAAAAAAATGTTTATATATAAAGTATTTATTTTTCAAAATGTCATTTTCCCTATTATTTATAAAGTATTTCTTTTTTTGAGGCACAATAATGAATACAGCATTTAATGCACTATTTCCACTATTTATATAGTCGCAGTTTTTATTATTTCTCCAAAGAAATCAAATATCAAAAAGGAGAATTTCTTTAGAAAGGCGGGGGTGCATTGTGCATGCATGGTAGAAAGAATGTGCTTGCTGAGTTCTATTTTAATGGCGATTCGTTCACTCCTGATCTCTCTATAACCCGCCTTATATAACCGGTCGCTTTCTAAGAAAATCACCAAAAAGGGTCCTCAGGAATCGCCGAAACAAATCCCGGGTTGATCTCTTCTTTTTTCCCTTTACTTTGAAGAAGCGGTATTTACATATGCTTGCTAACGGTGGCGCACCATCGGCGATCAGGCGAGCTCGTGAGGTTCCCGGCAGAACCCGGCGGCGACGAGGGAAACACTGACTACTGGCAGTCACAGTCGGCAGGATTTAACGAAGCTGAAGAGGTGACGACAATGGCGGCTGAACCAGTGGAACCTGTGATGTCAGGGTATTGCAGAGCCGGAGAGTTGTCGGCGATGGTTTCGGCTCTGACGCATGTGGTGTCGTCAGGTTCTTCTGGACACAGAGACACTAACGAATGGATCCAAGGAATTAGCGGTTTTCCTATGATGTCATCTTTTGGCCATGTTCCGTCTCCTCGTTTGTCTCCTTCTTCATCTTCTTCAGGCCCTGTTGTGGGCTCTGCCTCTGGTTCATGGGTAGGCCAGAAAAGAGGCCGTCAAGAAGAAGAAGAAGCTCTATACAAAGCCGCTGTTGGCGACTTCACTGCACCATTACAGAACGAGTCAGCTTCATCAGGTGCAATTTGTTAACTTCACTTTCACTTCAAATCTAATCAAACACCACAAATCTGTTTGTACTTCGATCTCATTTAGTGAACTTGTGAAGAGTTCAATATAAATTATATTGCATGTATCAGACAGATTTTTTTTTTCACCTGAATAATGCATCAAAGAGAATTTGTACTTACTTATACGATAAGATGCAAAATGCAGTGGCATTTTCTTAGCTTAACGAATCTGTATGAGCGAGTTAATGGAGTTTTATTAGAATAAAGAGTGTGTATGTGCGAGTTATCTTTGTGTTTTATTAGCAGCGACGGAGGTGGAAGCTTCGAGTATGGCTACCACTGATGCAACGGCGGCTGCTGCTGCCGTGACGGTACCGGTGATGCCATCAGGTGAAACTGGTTCGTACGAAGAAACAGGGGAGAGGAGGAGGAGGTACCGAGGAGTGAGGCAGAGGCCGTGGGGTAAGTGGGCGGCGGAGATTCGCGACCCCCACAAGGCGGCAAGGGTCTGGCTTGGCACGTTCGACACGGCGGAGGCGGCCGCCAGAGCTTATGACGAAGCCGCATTGAGGTTCAGAGGCAGCAGAGCCAAACTAAACTTTCCGGAAAACGTCAGAGCAGTTCCGGTGCCCTTTCAAAATTTTCCGGCCGCCAGCCACGTCCTTCAGCAGTCCCCGGCGGCGCTTCCGTTCATGCAGGCGTCATCCTATCAGGGGCCCACTGATTTGTTCAGAGACTATTGGAATTACACCCAGCTGCCACAGAGCTCCGGCGATTCCCAAGGTCAACGGCATGTACAGCCACCGCAACAGATACCTCCGATTTTACCGCAGCAGTGGCTCTATAATTCTCAATCGAGTGCTCTTCAATCGTCTTCTTCGTTGGTTTCAGCGGCATCATTGTCGACTTCTTCATCTCCCACCGCATTTTTGCCTTCTAGTCAGTTATCCTCTGCTTCATTTGCCCTGCCTTCTGGTCAGCGAATAGGCTATTTCCGACCACCGGGAAACCAGACTCACGGCGGAGAAAGCTCATATTATCCGACGTCAACATGGTCAGATACCGGTAACTTTCCTCCACCGTCTAGGTGAATAATTAGTTGACTAAATAAACTATAAATAGATATATAAACATAAACTTCAACAACCATACCTCATTTGAAAAAAGCCAATGCCCATACCATATAAAGTATTGGTCTCCATATATTTATGTTCTATTTGTAGTCGATTCGGTCCATCCATTAGATATCTACTTAAACGTTTTCTTTTTTTATTCAAACATGTTATTTATTGTTTTTTCAATATACGGTGTATTGCAAAGAGGACAGAGTATTTTAATTT
Source organism: Leucaena leucocephala (assembly GCA_037074615.1). Lineage (NCBI taxonomy): Eukaryota > Viridiplantae > Streptophyta > Magnoliopsida > Fabales > Fabaceae > Leucaena > Leucaena leucocephala. The sequence goes on from CM073562.1 coordinate 17,603,477, forward strand.
TTATTTAACTGTTAGAGAAGTTGATGAATTTGCATGCAGTTTATGGGTTTAATTCTTCTTCACGTTACTATTATGGTAAATTAAGAAGATGAAATAAAGATGAGGGAGCAGTTAAAGGAAGAGGAGGTGGATAAAGAGACAAGAGATAAAGGCAAAGCAGCAATTATTTTATAATTTAGGATTAATTTATTGTTAATTTATTTTATACCTGTAAGCAATAAATTTTAGAAAAAAAATAATAAAAGACTATATGAATTTAAAATTTATAAAATGGATATATGAATATTTAAAAGGATATATTGGATAGGATGTCCAATCTATCCTTTACGAATTCAGGTAAAAAGATCAAATTACCTCTAAAATAAATGAAATATATAATAAGGCAGTTACAAGTAATTATTTTTATATTTATAATATAAATAATAATTTTGATAACTTACTCACACTTTCTCCAAACCAATTACTCTGTTAATTTAAGTTGTCAAAAATATTGTTTATATTATAAATATTATTGCAGGAGTTATAAATCCTAAAGCAATTATTTATAGATATATTATTATAGAGAGTTATAAATATCTTAGAAAATATTGTCAAAACTATTGATAATATTATAAATTTTATTGTAAGAGTTGCAAACTTCAAAATAATTACTTGTAAATATGTTGTTACAAAAAGTTATAAATGTCTTAGTAGATATTATCAAAACAATTGCTTAAATGTCTTAGGAAAAATTATCCAAATTATTGCTCATATTATAATTTATATTACAGGAGTTATAAATCTCAAAATAAGTACTTATAGTTATATTGTAACATAGAGTTGTAAATATGTTAACTTAATTTATCAAAATTATTACCCTTATTATAAATTTTATTATGAAAGTTATAAATCCTAAAATAATTACTTGCAAGTATGCATAAACAGAGAATTGTATATTAGGAGAAGTTGTAAAAATATTACTTGCAACTATGTTAATTTACGTTTTATTTATTTCAAGAGTAATTTAAATTTTTTACTTAAATTTACATATAATATATTGAACATTTTAAATATATGAATATCTATTTTTTTATTTTTGAATTTATATGATTTTTTATTATCTTTTTCCCTAGATTTTATAATAGAGGATATTTTAGTAATTTTTCTGAGGTAGATTTATAACTCTGTATTCTTATTTTTTGTTTCTCTCTATCAATAACAATAATTGAATAATATATCACTTTTCAGTGCGATCCTTATTTTTTTAAAATAATAATAATAATAATAATAATAATAATAATAATAATAATTGAGAGCATTAAAACGTGCTGGATCTGTACCCGCAAATTATGATATGAAACAGTGGCTGCTGAATCAATTAATGTGAGCGATGCCTACTTTCCATATATCCATTTTTGTGAGTGGAAATCATATTTGGAGTGTCCTATGTAATAAAAGAAAGTCAAATATTCCTGAGACAATTCCTCCCACTCTCCCCACACACATTTCTGGCGTTCTTCACATTTTTTTTACCAAATATCGTACGAGGATTATAAAAAACTTCTGAAAAGGTTGATCTCTGGTTACTATAAAGCCCTCAGAGTCTCATTACGTATCACCATTTCTCAGTTAATTAATTGATTAAACTTCTTTAATATTTCATTAAAAAGATAGTTAAGAAGAAGAGCCAGAAATGGCTCGTGGTTCGGCTTGGTGTTTGATCATCATGCTTCTGTCTTTATCCCTTCTCCTCGATCCTGCTCTTGCAAAAGGCCAACAAGGAAAGAAAAACAAGAAAAAGCACCCGAAAGTCCAACCCTTAACCGATGATGTCTCATATTCGCCGCCGCCCCCACCAGCGGCGGCAGCCGATGATCTATACACGCCCACATCCGACGCCTCAGGCCGCAAGGGCGGCCACCACAAGGGCAAGAAGAAGAAGAAACACGACCTTGATCAGTCACCGCCCACATCCTATGACATGCCAACACTATCTCCGGCCGTCAAAGACCTCGTTAACAAGTCTCTTGGCCTGTCACAACCCCCAAGCATGGCTCCATCACCGTCTGAGTCGTACCCCACACCTCCACCGGCAGTCTCCGGCTCTATCGACTTGATCGTGAAATCCAACAAAGGGAAATCCTTCACCGACCACATCTGTGAGCTAGCTGCAAACCCTACACGGTGCGAAAAGATCCTTGCGGGCAATGACAAGAAGTTCATAGACTCGTTGCCGGCGGGCACCACCTCATTGCTGTCCATAGAGCTGTCGGCGGGCGTGGCATCGAAGGCCGTGCTTTACATGTCGGACAAGATGACGAGCAATAGCATCGATCCAACGGAGACGACATGCGTGGAGAATTACCAAGACGCCATTGTAGGTTTTACTGGAGCTTATGCAAATTTCACAGTTGATGCTAAGGCGTCTAAGAAGAGCCTGAATGATGCAGATGTTAAGATTGGATTGTGTGAAAGCAGTTTGGCATCTGGAGAGCCAAAGAGTTTTCTTCCTCAGATGGACGACACCAACAAGCTCTTGAGATCTCTGATTCAGTTGGTCCTGAAGGAGTTCCCTCATTAATTAACTTCACACCAATCCCATTCACAAATATATACCGTTGATCTGATTCCATCAAGGTTTTATTAATTCATGTTGGAATTTATGATTGGTTCCTAAAAACTCAAGCCAAAAAACTACTGAGCCCCATTTAACATATTGAGAGATGTGTCATCAGAAGGTGTTTTCTTTTTTGTTGTATTATTCTTCATTTAATTTTGTCTGAACAACAATGTGATTCATACGAAAAAGGAAACATTTTCTTGTAACATTGAAGGATTTTTCTTTTATTTTTTTTCCTTTTTCTATATTTATATCGCAAAATAATTTAGGAGGCTACAGAAATGGATTTGTTAGCATCCTAAAAGAAAAGCATGGCCTGAATCAAGCCAGTGGGAGAATACTTCTTAATCATGATGGTCAACAAATCAGCAATATAGAAACAATTAAAGTTTTAATATACAAAAACAAACAAATACGATTAATGTGTCACAATTCTTCTCAAAATTTCAAATATACGTACCTCTAATTCTTCTCTCTTAATAATTGAAGTTAATAACAGCTTGTTTTTAAAACTACACACATATATAATGTCTTGTAGAAATTGGATATACGTCCCTTGTGCCGAGTTCGGGAAAAATATAGCCGGATCACCGGCCTAGTCTCCGTCCGGGAAGCGGCAAGAAATCTGAAATTAGCACTTGGCATCAACAGGTAGGATGAAAGCATTTGAACAGAGTACCAAGTTTGTACAGAGCCTAAAACTCAAAAAGTAAGGAACTTTTTAGTATTTTCACAACTGGTAATTTACACAGAATTTAGCCAGCAGTATGCCACCCACACATCCAACCCTAGAGGAAAACACCATCAACAAAATAAAAACACGCATTCCAATGCTTCCCAAAAAAGCCAGAGAATTACCACAAGGCGGTCGATTGACTCAGATTTTGCACCCAGAACTTTCCCATCAATTCAACTTCCATTTACTCCATAAGCTCCGATCATCAAGTCTCCTCTTCCTTCTCTTACAATATATTCCAAGTAAACCCCACATCACCCATATTGATGGCATCAGAAAAACAAAACCACAAGTCATTGTCGCACCTCCTTAGAAGCAGTCTAGCTTCTGCTTTCAGTGACGTATGAACTGCCAAGGACCTCTTGTGAGATTTCCCAGCTCCCACTTCTCCTTCCCCAACTTGAGTGCCTAGCATCAGACCGAATTGTCTGAGCTCGGTGATCTGACTCCAAAGTTAAGCCGGCCTCCGAAGTGTTCAGTGGAGGTCCATTGCTCCCTCTACTATCGATGTCCTCCACGATTTCTTCAATGTTCCTACGCTGTGATATCTTCAATAGATCTTCACCAATATCTAGATCATCTTCAACCTTAGGACGTGGATCTCCACCCAGGTCTTCAGGTTCAGGTTCCCTGGTACTCGCTTGAGGGGGCGGCCTCTGAACCTCCTCTTTTACAGTGGCCCGGAAATTGTTTCTGGAGGGCTTAACTTTAGTGCAAAATACTTCCAGAAAGTTGTTTAAACAACCACGATTATAAACATTAACCCTGTTGTCAGCTCTGTACCGGAAATTCTCATAAGTAGTCTGCAAACAAAGAGTAATAATCTTGGTGATCAAAATATTATTGTAACAACTTATGATCAATTTCCAGAAAGAAAACCATACAATCATATGCAATATGGATTAGAAGTATGGTGCATCCCACCAAGCATCCACTAATACACCACTCAAGATATGAACTAGAAATAATATGCATGGCAATTTCAAAATTACAAGTAAAGATGGCCGGTATATGCAGATGATCATCTTCCATTACAAAGTAGACAGCCTAATTTTAGGTTACCATCATCATATTGAAATACTGTGAAAACATTTGGGATTTGAATGTGGATGTACTATTTAAATCAACTATTAGGGGCTAGTTCATGAATTTGTCCCTTTTCAAACCACCCTGTACTGCTGGTGGAACTAAGAATTTTCATGAAGCTATTTCCCAATTCCAACCGAAGGTTGAAATATTAACTCCATGATGATCACTCCCTCGCAAAGTAAAAAGCTAATCTGAAGGTGCACTAAAAGTAATTAATAAAAAAGATAAGAAAGCTAGAAAATATAAGAAGAGATGGATTTGACCTGATTTGTGCCTATAAGGTATAAATGAAAGCCAGTTAGTCCACCAACAAACCACAGAGCGATGAAACAATAAATCATTAGTATCACTGATGCGGGGGAATCTTGCACTGCCTTCCAAACTGTGTCATCACCATGATCCATAAGAACCTTAATGTAGAAAGCTGAGATGGAAAATACATATATGCATAGAATAGTCGCTGAAGTTACGAACAGAAAGAAGTAACGGTAGTTCCTCTGCACCCAGGAAAAGCCAAAGAAAGTAATATAAGACGGAACGGCAACAATCCAAAACATCAACAGAAAATAAAACAATGATCATAAAAATCAAATTGTCATGATAATCAGTTATTGTACCAATCCAATGCATTGACCAACCCAAGGGCAATGGTGATCAAAACGCTCAACACAATTGTTGCAAATGGAGCAATGTGAGCAGCGTGGAGGACGATACAGCATACAAGTTTCACAATATTTCACCCTTACAGGAAGGCCATTGACCATTACTTCTTTGGTTCGAGGGAACTGAAGGCTTGGTGTTTGTCGTCCCCCTACATCAGCAGAATCGCAACGAAACTCGTCCTCTGGTGGATGTGAATTCCTTGGAATAATGCCCGGATCACATGATGAAGTAAGAAAGAGAATAACCAGAACCTACAAACATAGACTATAGGGATTATGTTGTGTCAAGCCCTAGGAGACCAGACAAGAAGCGTTATCATGATATGAGATTTTCAAAAGAAGCGTAACTCAAACAGAGAAAAATATAATCAAGGCAACTCCCTACCTTATTTTGATAAAATTTGAAAACGATTGACCAAAAAGGAAAGAAAAGAAAGAAATAGGTAGAGACAATAGATGCATTAAGCCCAGATCAAGAGTTATTGGCATTAATCCATAACAGGCTCTGATTTCTTTTTGTCTTTTCTCTCGTTTATTTGAATATCTGTTCAAATTCTTCCCACTTTTCGAGATCCTTCTGTTTATATTTTTCATAGTATTTGGAATCAACTCCTTGATGGTTATATGAAACTAGTTTGTTTTATAGAGTCATCTTCTTCTTGTACTTGCTCGCTATAGAGGGTAAAAAATTCAATCATACGGAAGTTCAGGAGAAAACAAAGTATCACTTATCAATGATGAGCTTAATCCCTGGCACAAGCTGTCAACTTACAAGGTTCAAGGATGAGGGAGGAATGGCAGTATAGCGAGATGAGTGGAAAACTAACAGAGGAACCAAGATAATATAATTGAAATTAAGCTATGATTTTTTTAATAAGAGCTGTCACCTAAACATGGTAAATTAAAACGTTTGAACCATGAGTATATAACAAAACAGGATCCCGCCATACACATGGCAAGGACAAACACATCAAATGCAGAATAGAAAAGAATGAGGAGAAAAGGTTCACAAAACTTACCCAAATAGTAAAGAGAATTGCCATAACTAGAATAGCATATCCTGCATCATACGATGAAAATTCATGCCAAAGATGCCTCGCTACAAATACACAAAAGATGGTGGCTGGAACAATAATCAGCAACAAGGTGACAAGAAGGGATCGAACATCAGGCCCAAATATCAACCTCCCTCCACAAATGAAGTTCTGCATGTGATTAGGAGAAGAGTTAGAAGTAAAATAAGAGTTAACACTTAGACAGAGCATATTAATTAGCAAGAGACAAAAGAAGGCATGGAAATATTAAAGGCAATGTAGAAGAGATTATGTTCACATCTTATAGAATATAACTGGAATTTATTGGTATGTCATAGAAACATGAAAATTTGACACATGAATCATTTACATATTTTGTTTCCAATCCCACTAGAATCAAATGACTCAGAAATGTATAACTCAAGTTGTGGACAAAATAACACAGTTCACAGGACCTGAAAAATCACAGCCAACTTTATAATACAACAACAAGCCTTATCCTATTAAATAGGGTTGGCTACATGGATCATACGACGCCATTGTGCTCTATTAAAAACTAAATCATTGGATAGGTTTTTAACCAAGAGATCCCGCTCAATGACCTCTTTGAGCGTTTTCTTTAACTTTCCTCTGGTTCTTTTAACCGGTGTCCATACTGTTTGATTCACCCTCTTCACTGACGCATCCCTTGGCCTTCTTTGTACGTGTCCAAACCACCTAAGACGGCTCTCTACAATTTTCTCTTCAATAGGTGTCACTCCAACTCTTCCCCGTATATATTTATTACGAATCTTATCTTTTCTTGTATGCCCACACATCTATCTCAACATCCTCATCTCAGCTACCCCAACTTTACAATAATTCTAGTAAAAATTTCAGCACCTATACAATTTACTATCAAAGACCAGAATATACAAGATAATTACTTAAGTGTCCATTTCCACATGATTTCATCAGGAAATAACTTCTCCATCACTCAGTTCCTCACGCTCTAACTCACCCATTAATGCACTCTAAGCCTAATATCAATTTTCTTTCAACTTTAAATACTTTATTCCACCACAAGCCTCTTGAGATTCTACTACATATCATAGCATGGACACCTCCATGATCCTTGATCCTACTCCCATGTTAAGTTAAAACATTCCAACCAATAACAAAAATTAAAAAAGAAAAATACATCATATCCCAATCACTCATTAATCTATTCTCAAACTTTATAGTTAATCTGTCAGAACTCACTCAGAAGGGTGGTTTTCCCAAGGGAACACAAAATTCTTTACCGTAACTTTATTCCAAACAGAGAATTAGATAGCATATCCATCACATGATCATGATTCATCTGCCTCTTCCCTTTTCAAATCCACAAGAGAAAAGCCATTTTTTCCAGCTGTCCAAACTCCATACATATTAGCAGAACATCCGCATGAAATCTACAAAATAGTTACATGAGGGCTATGACCTAAATTTACACTTATTGCCAACTAAACACCTAAAGGACATATAAAGTAGTTTCAAGATAAACCTGAAAAGGTGCTAGCTATGATTAAATTACAAACTACCGAATAAGGATTTCTTCTTTAAGAAACAAAACGATCATCTTGGGAAGCAGACAACGTATGCAATGAATAAAACTGTCTGCAACGTTACCCCCTTCAGTTTCATAACCTTTCATTGATAAACTCACATTTTTTTTTTGGCGAAAAAACACTCGATAAGTATGTCTAGTAAAACAAGAAAAACATCAGATTAGACAAGTTCAATATCTTAAATACTTATTTGTCCAAAAGACAAGGAAGCTTGCCAGGTTGAACCTGACAATTGCAGCTAATTAAGTAATGCTTCTGAATCTCTGGTACCTTTTCTCAGTAAAAAGGTAAAACAAAGTAGCTAAGCAGAAAACTGGCTCCAGCCAAGATCAATACTTGATCAGAGACAGGATAAAATCCAATGGCCTCGTTAAATGCTATGTCGAACCAACTCCTCTCGCGAAACCACTATTAAAGTTTCGTCTGACAGGAAGTAAGACTGAGCATAGGCCACAAAAACCGTCGTACAGAAACAAACACAATGGATAGGCGGGGGAAGGGAACTGCTAATTCAAAGTAGTAAAACTAACAAAATGCAAAATCTCACTTCAGCAGCGCAACATATTCAATGTATGACTTCGGAATCATCGTCCAAGTTAAAACTTTCTGTCCACTTCCATATTTAAGCAACCAAAGGAGCCATAAACTCAGACTAAACTTAAGCTTTTAGAATAATTAAAAAACACCTAATCTATAAGGAACCACAACGTTTCCCCCATCAACAAATAAAGAGCATCCCCAGAAGGCATGTAAAGTATCAAAAGTCTTATTTGCGAAAAAAAAAAGAGAGAGGAAGAAGTAGTTGAATTAAACATTACATTACTTCCTTTCCAGACTTGGTACACGCGCTTTGCCATGAAGAATCTTATGCACTCTCCACACTATGCAGGGAAAGAGCCAAAAACCCGAAACTTGCAACAAGTGTTCATCTCATTTCGCATTAGCGCATTCAGAAAAGAGCCCCCCAATAGAAACCCAACAGAATCAGAGTCCAATTGGTGAGGGACTATCCTGGTTGAAGCGATTGAAGGGCGAAATCCGAACGCTACGATGTGAAAAGGAAGAACCAAATGAAGGGGCTTCGAAGAAGAAACGTGAAGGGAAACCTCAGAACGATGAGAGAGAAAGGTGTGATCTCAACGATGGCGGTTTATGATTTCGAGTTTGGATTTTTCGAGCATGCTTTTTATTTGGTAAAGAATATTGAGGCGGAAATCTTCCCTGCGCCGATATATAGCGCAAACGAATACTATTGCAGAAGAAGAACCCTTCCATCTCACGTCACTGTCACCCCCATCCTTCCTCAAGTGAATCCTCCTGCCAAAAATTAATTCGGAGAAATTACGCTTTTGCCATCCCGTTTGTGCTGGAAATCTCTCCGCCACGTCGGCATCTCGGTGGGGTCAACTAAGGGGCACGATCCAAACAGTTCTGACGGGGATGGTGAGTTCTCTATCACAGGAATCAGGTTTATTCATAAAAATTGTTATTGTGTTTTTCTTTTTCTTTTTTTTATCTATCCTATCAAATGATAAAAGTAAAGAAATTATACTTCTATTCACACTCTCACTTTATACCTATCAAAATGGCATTAAAGTATTTGGCAAATGTGGCAGGTTGGAGGGAGAAAATGACAAATCTTATATATTGTTATGAAATTGATGAAAGCATAAATAACTTAATAACAGTGTGCAAGAATAAGTACGTTGCTTTGTTCAAGGTACAAAACGTAGGCCTCCAAATTTAAATCAAGTTGATTACGTGGGAATGATAATAACCTGTGCAAGAGTATCCTTTCAACTATCCTTGTCCTTTCCTCTTGAAAAAAATGATGTTGACAACAGCATAGACGCTGAAATCATGGGAAATGATTCGTGGGGATTGAAGATTCTAAAATGCCAGTTACGATTGGTGAATGCATGGGGAGAAGATTTGAGAGAGACTTTGGGAGGAAGGGATTGGCATCATATGGGCCGACTTGGGTTGGGCGTTGGAAATCCAAAATTCAACTCACACAGCAAGACTTGGCAAGTTCCAGCGTTCAAAAAAACGAGAAACTATTTGGATTGGGTTAAGTTGTAATTTCGTGTTTCATGTTTCTTTTCGGTGGAAACTGCCAAGATTTAGATTTTTTTTTTAAATTAATATAAACTCTGTAAGATTAAAAAGAAGAAGTTATGTTATCATTGCTGATAAAAATGTTTTAAGATCAGCATTAGTATTTTAATGTTAATTGTTTAAAAGTTACGATAACATTGCCACTGAATTTACAAGATAAGAAAGAAAGATTTGTTTTTTTTAAATTAATTTAATTAAAGATAAAGATTAGTAATTAATAAAGATAAAGTAAATTAAACGCTCCATTTAACAATGTAAATACTAAATAATAGCAGTAGTAAATTAGTAGTAGTAGTAATAATAATAATAATAATAAACACGCACGTCGCTTCCTTGTTCTGATGGTAATGGATCACCTCGCGGGTGGACGCCTCCTTGGTTCGACTGCGACCTATTTCGTCCCTGTCTGCCTCTTCAACATTAACGAAGGGTCTCCGCCTTCTGCTCGAGCGCAAGTCTCAGGCAAAACCTCTTTTTCCAATTCCTCCATGGCCGTCTTCACCTTCCCGACCCTACACTGACGGAGTTCGAACCACTTTCAACCGAACTTTCCACCTTGCCGGGAACTGGGCCCTCAAGTCCTCGCCCTTGCCCAAGGGATCCGGTTAATTCTTGGTATTCGAGGTTTGTCATCTCTGGTTTCTTGTATGCATCATGTCCCATTGCCAGTTCCTTGAACGAATTTGATCTCCGCTTCGTTTTGAATGTCAAATGTGGATAGTGAGGGTGAATTTCCATTACCCGTAACATCTGTATTTCATGATAAAACCTAATCTCAAGAAATTGTCCCCATCTTTCCATATGAACTTACAACAAAAGAGAATCTTTTCATCCTCCTAAAATTTATAGGGGGATTAGAGACTCTTGAAGCTTTACAAAATCTCGTTTTTTGGAGCAATGATTTCTTTGAAGAGCACTGACTACTTCGATCCTTTATTCCTACTTACAACCTGCGCTTTCGTTTTTGGTTGACAAATGAGGATTAATTATTTAGTTCTTTCGTTATTTGTATGAGTTGTCTACGATAACCGATTAAAATTCTCCTTTTTCTGTGCCTTTTAGGATCCTTTCCTATTTTTGGCAGGGGGATTGCAATATACCTATGACAGTCATCTAAGCAGTCTTTCAAATTCGGTCCTTAGATATCGAAATGGTAGCTATTTCTTGGTTTTCGCCCCATTTTCTTTCTGTGTCCAGGTCTATTCCGATTATTGCACGTTATTTTATATTTTAGTCAAGTGACATGGAAGCTATTGATTTTGAAGGATCCTCATGTTGAAGAGTTGCCTCAATACATACATATATCGCACAATGATTTTTTTAATAGAAGGTTAGCTCTCTCTCTCTCTCTCGTGTGTGTACATATATACATATATACTATATATGTAATTTTTGGTGTTTCCGGAAAGAGTATCTCCTTGATCAGTTCTTGATGTTTCATCAACCAATGTTGGTGGAAAATAACAATGCCACAGATATTACATTGAAGTACAAGCACTGGCTATAGACGTGGAGTTAAACTTTTACTTATTTCACTCATTCTTTTACTTATCTCTTTATTTTTTGTAGGCATGTGAAGCAGAAGGAGGAGGATATTGCTATATGTGAATGCAAATATGATGCTAGTGACCCTGATAGTGCATGTGCAGAGGGGTGTCTTAACGTCTTGACCAGTTCTGAATGCACCCCTGGCTATTGCCCGTGTGGCATCTTTTGCAAAAATCAGGTGCATGATTAGGCTTGTCTTCTTTATGTTAATTTTTTTTGGTTATATCTTCCTTCTTATTGTCGTAGTTTCAATTTCGAAGTACTGAGTAGAATGCAGTCCTTTTTTGAATGTAAGAAAAAAAAAAGTGTATTATTGTTCTAATCTACGTACAAGGAGTGGATACAGTGCTGAAGGAGGTTTCTGGATCAATTGGGAGCACAATGAGAATTTTAAAAATTGTTGACACCCTTAACAAATTTGTTCTCAATAAAGGGCCCAACAAAAGTTTTTGGCAAATTACAATGAATCCAAGATTCATGGAGAGAGAAATCAGGAATTCTATTTCCTGTAAAAATCCTGCTTATATTTAATTGTTAGAAGATTTTTTTTTTATTACTATCTCCTAGACTATGTCTTAATGTGTCTTATTATAACATGTTACACATTTATCTGCTAGTTTTACAAAGTCATTCGAATTTGAATTTCTAGTGCATTAAGGAATAATTTCTACCAAGTATTGGGTCTTCAGATTTGCTGAACCTCTGACATGCTGTATTATATCTTTACATGGAATGAAACTAACTGCAATTTTGTATTTCTTTTAAACCATGTCTTATGCTTATAGAGATTTCAGAAGTGTGAATATGCAAAAACAAAGTTGTTCAAAACTGAAGGCCGGGGATGGGGTCTTTTGGCTGATGAGAACATTAAGGTAATCATGTAATTAGTTTCAGCAAAATCTTACAATTAGAAAATGAAACTTTATTGCTTGAATCCATGGCTATTGTGGTATTTTCTGATTTGGTTACGGCTTATTAAGTATTCTTATAGTTCTAAGCTTTAATCACTTTACAGGCAGGCCAATTTATCATCGAATACTGTGGAGAAGTAATTTCATGGAAAGAAGCCAAGCGAAGAGCCCAGGCTTATGAAATTCAAGGTCAAATATTAATTTTTTACATGCTCCATTTCATAACTGATTTCTTTGTTTTCTAAAAGTTCTCTTTAGTTTGCAGGTCTTAAGGATGCATTCATTATTTGTCTTAATGCCTCTGAATCCATTGATGCAACTAGAAAGGGAAGCCTTGGTAGATTTATAAATCATTCATGGTAATTTGAGAACAAACCTTTACTATGCATATATTGTAGGCATTTTGTTGTAGTCCATATTTTCCCTGACCCAAGGTTTGAGACAACTTAAACCTGTTAAGTTTGCAGTCAGCCAAATTGTGAGACAAGGAAATGGAATGTCTTGGGCGAGATAAGAGTTGGAATATTTGCAAAACAAGATATACCTGTTGGAGCTGAACTGGCCTATGATTACAATTTTGAATGGTTTGGGGGCGCAAAGGTTCGTTGCCTTTGTGGTGCAACCAAATGTTCTGGATTCCTTGGAGCTAAATCTCGTGGTTTTCAGGCAAGTTTTATGAATCTAGTGGTAACACTGGAATATTCAAGAGTCAAATTTTGATGTTCCTTGTTTCTATAATCCTAATGATTTTTTAGCTGAAATTGATAATTACAGCCTTATTAAGTTATAAATTTTGACTTCTTGGATGATGTTGTGGATCCTTCTTGGTCTCATTCTGGTCTTTGCTTATGATATTTGATTTTTATGGAAATTCTTAGCAGGAAGATACATATTTATGGGAAGATGATGATGAAAGGTAACGTGTTATTTATGTTATCTCATCTCCTGGTTTTAATATTTTGATTCCTTTTTAGTGTTCTTCATTTAAAGTATTAGTTCCGTTTTCTTCTTCAATCTGTACTTTGGTTACAGGTACACTGTTGAGAAAATTCCAGTATATGACTCTGCAGAGGATGAGCCTCCCTCAAAGGTCCTTAGAAGCTTACATTCTGGCATTCCTGGTATGCAAGTTAATGGAAAAACCGAACACTCCATGGACGTTGTCATAAAACCTGAACAACTATCAGAGTCAACTGCTTTTAGCATTCAGCCGCTTGCATCAGTTCCAACAAAGGTTTTACATGTCAATTCGATAAAGTCTGAAATAGAAAATCATGACGATTTGAAATTGTACTCTAGAGATACTCAGCAGGGCTTTCCACAAAACAATGCAATGATATCGCGAATCAGAAGTAATACTGCAGCCCGAAACTATCGCATTGGACCTAGGTCCATAGCTGCCAAAAAATCTAAGAAATTTGACGGAAGGTTTAAAAATATCACACACAAGCAAATCGATGTGAAGTCTGCTGCTGAATCTTTAGCATCAAAAGAAGCACAAGAGGAGATTTTAAGATATGAGGTATTACTTCCCTTGCTGCTCTGTTATTTACTGTCTGCTCAGTCCCAAACAAGTCCGTAGTTTTATGAATTTTGAGGCATATTTGCAGGAAATGAAGAATGGGGCGACTTGTGGTCTTGATGAGTTATACAATGAAATACGACCAGCGATTGAAGAACATGAGAGGGATAGCCAAGACAGTGTATCCATTAGTGTAGCCGAGAAGTGGATTGAAGCTTGCTGTTCAAAATTGAAGGCGGAGTTTGATCTTTACTCCTCCATTGTGCAGAATTTTGCCTGCACTCCTCTCAAGCCTCGTGGCCTTCCGAATCCTTCTTCTCAAGTTGATAATGAAGACGAAAATAAGTTGTTGACGAATTGATATTCTTGTGTTCCATCTCATTCATTCATGATCTTCCAAATTGGGTGGGAGGTACTTGGAGGGAATTCCTTTTACCATTTTGCAAGTTACATTCATAACAGACCCAGTCCCAAGGTTTTCTTTTCTTTTTTTTTTCTCATGATTTGGTGGCGCCGCTTGTTTGTCCAAGAACATGGTCCTCCTCAGACGCAGATCACATTAAGTCGTGGGGAAAAAATGAAAAAAGAAAGGCAAGAGATATGACTGAAGCATACTTGTGGGACGATAATGATTATTTAGTTGATAAATTTAGCAAAGAAAGAAAAGAAAAGTCAGCGGGGGCCAGGGTCATTCAAGGGAGTAGTTAACACTAAAACTCTTGTAACAAAGCTGCAAAAATTCATGTAACTAGTTTTCTTAAGTCCAATTCTATCTAATAGGAGACTTTTCACATCAAGTCAACGATTTATTCATACTTGATATGCTAACAAAGCTCAATGTCGAATGTAATGGATCATCAGGCCTTGCTTACGGGCTGTTCTTGCAGATCATAAATGAATAACGATGCTAATGTCGAATCAGTAAGAGCTTACAATTTCCTGTCAAGCTCTCCACTTCCGGGTAAGTTACTCCAGCGGTTGCATCTCCTTCAGTTAGAGTCCATGATCGGTCAGAAACCCTAGTGAATGCAATTTACAACAGAAGATACACACCACATTCGCTGGGTTTTGAAGGGGCCACTATTTTATAATATAACCGGGGTACGAATGTTGTTCAGCTTTGAGGGGAGGGTGAATCTAGTGTTCATTATTCGGTTAGCAAGAATGATGGGAGAAACTTGAAATGTTCTTAATTTGTTAATTTTTCAAACTTGTGTGAACGAGAAACAGATAAAGAACGTTGATAATGGCTCCTTTTACGATCAAGAAGGCTTGATGAAGGGAAAGGCATTAGCATCAAATCAAACACTTAAATTTATTATCCGAAGAAATTTGAAAATACGTACATTTTCCCAACCCCTAAAGAAAAGGAAAATTAAAGACTCCAACAGTTATTAATATAACAAGAACAATAACGTACGGTCAATTTTTCCACACCCACAACCTCCCTTACATATTCAGCAAATCTGCTTCCAAAGCATCCTCAACGACAGAGGCCAAGAATGACGCATTATCCTTATTCTTCACAGAGCACTTGGCTCGAATCTCCCCTTGTATACCAGTCAGAACACTGAGCTGACCCATCTTCAACATAGCCTCAACGAACTTGTCGAAGAACAGCTTCTGATCCACTGCGAAGCTCGTCACTATGCCCTTCGTCCTCTTATTTGTGTCAGATCCTGATCCGAGTTAAACAGCCCCTGCCGGCTCATGAGGTCAACGTAGTACTTGTTGTCGAACCGGTTCGGACTCCTGATATCGAGCTCGGTGGTGTTGTCGGTGGTCGCAGTGGGACACTTCCGCTTGAGGCTTCCGGAGAAGGTCTTGTCCATGACGGGGTCCTGAGTAGGGTAGAGACGGTCGGTGAAGGAAGTGCAATGGCTGATGCCGATGGTGTGACCACCGGAGAGGGCAACAACGTCGGTGGGGTTGAGGTTTTTGGTGGCGAGAGAAGAGAGGATGGCTTCGGTGCTGCTGGTGGGTGGCGGAAGGATATCCAAAGTGACGTTTCCTGATGCAAAGGTTAAACCATCTCGTCTTCCCAACGGAATATCGTATTTTGGTCCTCCTGACTGCCAAAAAGGAATCAACAAAATGAATAACATTTTTAGAAATTAAATATAATCAAATTTTTATTTTTTAAGCTTACAAAACACATTTCACTTGTAATCCTCTGCGACATCCTGTCGTTCAAAAGGCTATGTGGGTCGCTCTCTCTATTAATATCAGCTTCTCAATGAAAGCATTAAAGTTACAAGCACAAATCTAAAAGATAGAATGCATTTGAGAAGACTAATCTATTAGGTGAAAAACTCCTTCAAACTTGTTATGCTACATTCACTGTAACAGTTATGCTAAAAAAGAAGGAATGGATGTGATTAGCAAGTACCAAGCAAGCAAGTTCCAAAAAGCATCAATTCCTGGGAGTATAAAGTGGTGGATTTTGACGACATCATTAAGTGAAGGTGATAGACCTCAATTGAAGATGAACCATCGTTTTTTTTTTCTTCTTTTTCTGTTTAGGTTTGAACTTGTTATAAGTGGTTGGTTTCGCTCCTTCTGCATGTGAATTAGGTCTTCATGTTGTGATGAATGATAGTAATTGCTACTTGCTTATGTGAATTAGGTCTTCAAATTTTCTGCTCATTGTGTGAAATCATGATTTTGTTTAATCTTTTCTAGCCTGCATGCATGGCTTAATTAAAAACTAGATTAGATGTTACATTAATCTCTTTCATTGCTAATAAAAAATCAGGTTTTAGTTATTGATATAGGGATTGAAAATCTATTGATGAGGGGTATGAAGTCTCTGGATAGATGAGATTGGACTTAACACAAGGAGAAACAAGGTGCTTGATTCAGAACAAGTTAGATTCAATATTTTCCATTGAGATGTGAAAATACATGACAATGAATTTTAATTACAATGATTAACTATAATCAATACTATCATTTACTGAAATCATAATTAATTTCCTCGGCGGGAATCTGAAAATGCTATTTAGTTATACTCATCCTTAATCGTAATTAAAAAATTAATTTTTAATATTATTTTCACTTTTTCATTAAATGTTAAATATTTTCTTATAGTCATGAGGAGAAATTTAATATTTTCGAAATTTAAGAAGAAAAGGAAGAAATGAAAGGGGAATGGAGTTTATAATTAAGCATTAGATGTTACGAAAAGAAATTCTCAATCTTGTTATTCCATGCAACTTGGTTGCTTGTTATAAGATGAGAGTAACAAATTACACAAAATGCATTATTATGAAAAAGGGTCGCAACTACCAACAACATGGAACATTAAAATTGTTCACTCCAAATCTACTATCCCGAAATTCGAAAGAAGGATCTTCACTTGATCGACAAAGTCTGATCCTGTTGCATACTCTGTTAGCATCCCAACCGCAAAACCGAACATCGCCCATCTGCATCCACCAAATTCCCAACACACAGCGCAAATTAAACATCTCAAATGAATAAGTAGCGCTTGCCTGAAATGCATTCATTCAATATGGAAGAACCAAAGAATACCCAACAGAAACACACTAATATGTAAGAAACATCATATCAAAAGAGTAGATATTAAGCACAAGGAGGGCGCGAAATATGCAGTCTTGTGCGCGCGCATGCACATTTAGAGAGGGTTTCCATCACGTTCAGTTTTTCGGGGGTCAGAATGATGCATATATCATTATACTAACTTGGTCTCCTTCAGTGTCCAAAAAATATTGATCCTATAACCATATCTTAGCCGTCCACTTGATCCTATAACCATATCTTGCCATGTGTTGAATCTATTTTCAGATTACTCCCCTCAACGTTCATTTTCACTAACTGTAATGACCATTGAAAGAATCTTGAGTCAGCCTATCGTTTGTTCATGAATTCAGTATGGTCTACCTTGAAGAGTTTTTCGTCACTGCGATTTGAAGAAAGCTTTAAGGATAAGGACATATATATATCAAATACAAAATGTAAGGAATGATGTGTGCGAACATGGCAAAGCACACTCAAGGAAGTAGGTTCCTAAATAAATTAAATTCCTTCACCCTTGAATTCAATGAACCATAGATCATAGATTTCAATCTTCTTGTGAAAGAGCCTGCAAAAGCTCAAGATAGGATTGAATTTTCACTACATATAAGCTAGTGCAAGTATGTGCCAACCTTAAGACTGGGCATACGCACTCACAACATCTAATTGCAGTGAAATTTCCTTTGATGAACCCATTCTTTCTATGAAGTGCTTAAAAGTGCTCAGTGAATCAGTCCATTCATCTCACTCTCCCTCTTAAAAACGTGTGGTGAGGGAAAGTGTGATAGTGCCATTCCCACTTCAGAGTTGGTGCAGCGCTGGCTTGGGAAGAATCAAACAAGTTACTCCAACTTTGCAAGGAAGCAAAGCTTACAAAGTTTTTCCCTACTGCACGAGGATACGACTATGAAAATGCTAAAAAAATAGGGTAATTCATCTGCCCCTTTACACAGCCACCCAAAATCAAAAGGTAAGTAGTTTGATTCAGTTTTCTACATGGTCACCCTCCATTTGGTTGCACTAATTTGTTCTAACGTTTCCTATCTATATTTTTGTATCTGATGTCCAATTGAAATTCCACAAAATTGGATTTGACCAATGTCACAAAGGAGTGACAAACTGAAATTATAAACATAGGCTATAAAACTTAAAAATAGCCTTGGAGAATAGTTTTCAGTGAATTTTACAACTGTTTTAGAGGAAGAAAATGTAGGAAAAAGTTGATAGTCTCGGAATAAATTTTACAGATTCATAGTTTATCACAATAAAACAAGAGTAAAAGGAACGAAAAGCATAATATAAACGTACATCTATATAAGCATGTCCAATTAATGACAGGCAATAAAACAGACCTCGCTATAAACCGGGCATGACAGTGACTAGAACACCAAAAGGTTTCACAAAGATTTAGCTTCTATGAGTCATTTTCATGGTCATCTTCATTTCCTGCTCCTAATTCTTAGACTACAAATTAAGCTAATCAAGTCCAACGCTACTATTGCTTTGGACATATATCAACCAAGAAAATTCTTATTGGAGAGAAAGAAAAAAATAAGGCAACCAGTAATTAAGCAATTATCCCATAAAACTTGCTCAACTGTTGTTTAAATCCATCCATATTCTGACCAATAGCCCATCATTCCAACATTCAATAAAAAACCTAGTAATCAAGCAGTTGTACCAACATATACAAAAGCTCCAATTTCATTGTCTCCAAAAAAAGTAATGATTTACCTTCCATTGTTGATCTCATTTTTCCCGACGAAACCAAAAGCAGGGCCCTGATCTGCTTCTTCCAGCTTCTTCAGCTTGAAGTATTCCTGAAGCTCCTTCGCCTTCTGCCTCTGAAACTCTAACGTAACAACATTCTTATCGTCCGCAACAACAGCAGCCACATTCAGCTGAGAAGGAGGGGGCGCCGCAGGCGACGGAGACGGTGTAGATGGAGGGGTGGGTTTCAAGGGTTCCCTCAAAGGAGGAGACACTGGTCTTCTCAGAGGCCCTTCAGTCTGAGAATTCCTTATAGCGAAACTATAATACTTGGGAGAAGAGGAGGAAAATCGAAGGGAATAGGATGGTGCAGAAGAAGATGGAGAAGATGTTGAGGAAGAAGAAGATGGGATTTTGATGCATGGGATCGATGATGCCACTGACATTTTCTTCGCTGGTGTCGATACCCAATTTCTCACAGATTTTTTTTTTTTAATACTTAAACTTCAAAGTTTGATGCTTTGAGAATTTTCGTGAACCGGGTTTTGTTTGGATTTGTGGATTTGGAAGTGAAGTGGCTTATCGTTATCAGAGAAAGGTTGTGTGGACAAGGCATGGCCAAGTTTCCACGAGAAAAAAGTGGCTCTAGTTTAGTGGCAGAGGGGAAGGTGCCATCTCCACGGCCTTGACTGAATTATGAATGTCGTTTACCAATTTTCTTCTTGCCAACAATGTCGCTTACCTCATATGTAATATAATCCTTGAGATTAGTTCGTTTAGTTTGACTTTTTTAATTTTTTTTAATCTAAACATTCATATTTGTTGCAATTTTATTTCAACTAATTTAAATCGAATCTAGTTGAATTGAATCATGAGTTTTAAGTTCTTCTAATGATATTTTTTACGTACAAAAATCGAAACTTGAAATCATGATTCTTTTTCAATAAGCAGTAACTTTTAAGGATGGAATTTCATGCAAAATGTTGAAAATGGAATCGCAAGTATTTAGCAAAAGTAATTGATTAATAGTATTATTGTGTTTGACAAATGTTTTTAGAAAAGAAAAGGAAATTTTATTGTCAACTGGCTAAAATAGACTTGTGTATCGCACAGCCTAAGGATCCTGAGCCGGACCTTAAACGTTTGATAAATGACACAAGTTTTTCTGACGGAGGAGTGGTGCCCCATTCAAACACACCACCAAGAGAACACTGACACACATCATTTGCACTCGCATAACTCGGACGACAACTCAATGAAACCAAATGAACCCTAAATTCCTTGCAACTAGCAAAATAATTCTCAATGTCTCACTCCTGTGTTTACAATCCTGGTTTTAACTCAAAAACTCCTTTCTTCTCTCTTTTTTTCAATGGAGAATCACTATAAAATCCCAAAAATAATTACTAAAATATCCCTAAATAAGTGAGTAGTCATAGACATGTTGTTACCTCTTATATTATAACTTGTCATTGCACATTTTAATCATTACATTCCTTTCATAGAATCTCTTAATAATTCTCTCTTATTTTAATGTTGTACGAGGAAAGGTGCAATAGTTGTTTTCCCTGAGTGTGTATCAGGATCACCATATCAAATACTTGTATAGAATCTCAGGCTTGTATAATCTTCCTTCTAGATGAAGATGAGAACATAGGACTAAAACTTTGTTGATCCATAAACATTGAGAACATAAAATGGCATAAATGTGATGGATCAAAAGATAATATAATCCCACAAGAAATATACAATAAATTGATTGATGATGAGAAGTAGGTGAACCATTGAAGGCCGCGACAGTCTCGGTCACTCAGGTAGGTCATGTTTTGAATTCTCTCCCATGTCCGTCTCCGATGTCCTGTAAAATTTGTTGCTCCATTCTCCACAAGCTGAGTGACGTTATATATATAGTAGCAGTGATTCCCAGGACGCATCGCAAATGAGTTCCACATGGTGGAGATTTAATTTTACATAATTGCACACGCACAAGTTCTGTCATTCCCATCGTCAAATTCATCATCTGATCCATCCACTTCACTGCAGGTGAATGGCAATTTCTATTTCAGTAAGTCAATCCCACATAGGTTATTGAAACAATTTAGAAAAATCGTTTAGACTCTTTTGACTTTTACTGAAATAACACAGGTTTTTCCTATATTTCCGGACCTCCAGGAAAAGCCAACTGATTATTATATATCTATTCTATTGTCATTACATTCTTTACTAAGTTTCTACCATAATTGTTCAAAATTTTGTGCTATACCGTGATGAAGTCACTTTTTTTATGGGGAAAAAAAAAGAAGTCGGAATACGGGGGCAAAGGATGAGGCATCCTTTATAGAGGCCAGAAATGAGAACCAAACAAGGTGAAACCACAACAATAGAACGTAGCCTTGCCCAATTATACCGCAGAGAAACCCCATTGCAGTAGCACTAGCAAGTAGCTAAGAACCATAGAGAAGGAAGGGGGGGGGGGGAACTCATGCCCCTCAAATGCAGCAAAAGCAAGCATTTTATCCTAAAATATTCCATTACTTGTCTTTCAAACTAAAGACATAAAACTTCAAGGCAGGCATGTCCTATTAAACATTCCTTCCTTAAACCTTCCAGAAACTCTAAAATGACTATGCATACCAACAAAGAATACAGAGCTTTCTGCTCTGCGCCATACCATGACCCAAAAGGAACAGATACAAGTGGATGAACAGTGCAGCAGAAAATAGCTTAAACTCAGAATCCGCAAATTGCACAATTGAAATTTTATTACTGCTAATATAGTTAGCATAGTACAGTAAGGTAGTGAGAAGAGTATAGAACGGATTGCATATGGGACCTTAATGTGATAAAACCATACGAATAAAGCATATGGAAGGAACAGAATAACAAAACCCACACAACCGAATAACTTATGATAACTATGAGAGGAAAGAGTTTTGTTAAACTATCAGCCTACAACAAATCTATAGTGCTAATCATATTGACTAAACCGATCCAGATTTAAGACCACTTGACTGGGAAGAGGCCTTACATTTTCAAGAGAGAATCCAAGAAAAGCTTCATTTGTCCCAATTTAATTGAGATTGCAAAAATAAGACTTGAGAATAAAAACCACAGTCATTCGAAGTTAAACTCCTTCCACCCATGAGGGAGGGATCATCTTCTCTTTTGATATTTTTACTAATAGTTACAATTTGACAAGAACCGCTATGGTGTGGGATGCTCAAATCTCACATCAAGTAGCATGAACTATTGAACTGCTTGACAATTTACTTAAGTAGGACAGTTCTCCTATCTCGACACTAACTTTAACAGATTCCCCACCCAGCTTGAGTGCCTATCATAAGAGCACTACTCCCGAAAGAGAGAAGTTGGATCAATTATTATGTCCTCCTTATATTAAGTGATCTCCCTACCCAAACCACTAATAAACGATTATTGCCATCATCAGTTATCTCCTCCCTCTTCACTTTTGCTTTCCGTCAATTGCTTGATTCAAGAGCTTTATCAAGGCTATTGGCATTGCAAAATTTCAGAATCAATATGAGAAGGTTCAATCCAAAATCTGTGGCTCAAGCACAATCACAAAGCACAGATACCCAGAATCTCAAATATCAATAAGATCATTAGATTCAATACTAATCGCTGACAAACAAAGAAATAGCATAAACTAGCAAATCATACTTAGTACAGATAATTTATTAATATAACTATTCTTGGCTAAAACATTTTGTAGAAAACAAAAATATTCCAATACCTTGGTTCGAATTCTCGTATCTCAATGAGCTCGTTACCACAGGCATCTGTCCACTGCACTTTCCTTCGCTCTACTTGAACAGAAAAATCACTGCCCTCACCACCTGATGCGTCATGTTCATTAGCAACTTTAATGGGAGATGGCTTATTATCCTGCGGCCTTTTCAGGCTACTTTTAAGTGCTATCTTTCTTGTAGCATTACTATTATCAAGATGAGCAGATTGATCTTTGTCAGAAACCAATGACCCTGGTGAGACATCATGCTGTTGGGTAGGGCCCACTTTAAGAGGACATGGTGTTTCAAGCCCTGCGGAAGCGCGACCAAAGCAAACAAAGGAAGCGCAGCCGCGGGAAATGCGGTTCTTTGTAGAAGCCAGCTGGAGCTCGGGGTCTGATTCTTGGTCTACCAACTGGTACTGGTTCCACGGCGAAACTCTCATGGATTTATCCTCACTCCTCTGACCCAAGAGAAGAAGGGACAAGCCCTTAGTATATCCTGAAGCTGAAGAAGAGAAGAATCCTCCTCCTTCTACTGCCAATAACATCAGTTCTGCTCATCGGAAGTTCAGCAGACCAGCCTGAGATTTCTGTTCGCGGCTCCGTTTGCTTGGACAAACCAATGTTGAAGCCTTTCAAGCAAAAAGAAAGTATTATATAAGGATAGAATGAGTTTAGTGGGGGGGGGGGGGCAAAAAGCACATCTCACAGTGCAGGCACATCTCAAAGTATAGATACAGATATAGAAGACCATGAAACAAGGCCGAACACCGATCCTGAAACCATTTAAAGACAGCATCCATATCTTTAATTACCAAAAACGTGTTTAAAGTGTTGCATAAAAGCTCAATAGCAATAAACTCAGAAAGGAAGTGATTTTTTCTTTATAGTCAGAAAGGCATCATAAAAATTCAGAATTTTGCGAAATAGTCATGACACATTTTTTGCGCCAAAATCAAAACTTTGAGAACAAATTCTAGATTTTAAAAAAACTAGATAACAACTCCGCGAATCAATACTTCTAATTACTTCAATGTATGGAGATTTTCTAAACATTTCAATATGGAATGCACAGCATAAATTGACAATAAAATTTAACCCAAAAAAATAAAAGTTAAGCAACAGTATCCTCACGAAAAAGAAGAAAAGAAAACAAAATTTCTCAATCAATTCATATTTATTCATTGGAGCAAAAGATGAATCCCTGTTAATTTACCGACAAAAGAATCTATCAAGCATATCACAGTGGGATCGCTTTAAAGGAAGGCAGAAGAAGAAAAAGATCTCTACTCCGACGCAGCCAAACCTAAAACAAATGTTAACATGCAGTCCCTCACACAGAGTTCCTCCCCATTTACTGAAATAGCGAAATCCAGTGACAGCCAAGAACAGCAATCGCCGGAGAGTTGCCGCAGTTTCTAATGCAAAAATAAAACTACGAAAGCGCCAACAAATGAAACCCAGAATAAGCTGACTTTAGACCGGACGACGACTTAGAGTTGGATTAATTCTTTTGAAATAGACTTTACTTTTTTTATGTGGCTTACTCAGCTGACTTTCACACTCAATGAAACTAAATCAGTAAAGCAGTCCTTCACTTTCTCGGGAAACGGGCAGAGAAACTAGATCAAGGAAGAAGCGAATTGGCAGTACCGAGTAGGGGTGGAGAGATCACGGAGCAAGGTGACCGGCGGTGGGATCAACAAGGGTGGCGCGTGCAGTCGGAAGGAGTTAGCAGGAGAATCTCCGATCGCCACATGGAATAATAAAAAATCGGCGGCGAGTAATTCAATTGGAAGTGGGAATAAAATGAAAAATGAAGCATGGGTTGGGTTCGAATTATTTTAGGGGAATGGGGATAGTGACCCAGGGCGCATGATAGCGACGGGCCCAATTTTTTAATGCGTAAATTCCTTTCTTCTTTTACGAGACATTACTCTCTTCTTCAATTACGTGTTCCTGCATATGTTATTACTACTTTATATGGTAGATATATTATTATCATGCATTTAAATTCAAAATCTAATTACAATATACTAAATAATCATTTTTATTTTTTTGTCCGGAAAATAAATATTGTTTTTAAATAATGGTTCATTTCAAAATTGTTTTTATTAGAAACATGTTTTAAGACTATTTTCTATTAGAGAGGGTTTTTTTATTTTAGAGAGCGTTTGAAGTCTGGACATTTCACAAGCATTAGTTAAAGACTAATTAGATTTAATCATCAGTGCATGATGCACAATTTAAAAGAAGGAGAAATAATTAAAAATATTACGTGTTTATTATTAAAATAGAAAGAAGGAGAAATAATAGTCTCTCAAACGTAAAATAGTAAAAAGATGAAAAATAAAGATACTTCTTATTAAATTTTTAATATAAAATTTATTTAATTAATTTAATTAAATTAAAAAAATAGTTAATATGATAATTTTTTATTAAAATATTCTAATTATCTTATTTAGCCAATTCTCTCCCTCTCTTAGTTAATTATTATTGAAGAGTATCGATAGGAATAATTTAAAAAAATTAATAAAAGTAAAAAATATATTTTACATTTAAAATTAATATTAATTTTTTAATTAAATTATACGTTGAGAATTAAAGGAGTAGTTTGAGGGGCAAAATTTCAAGGTACATAACATCATTATGCCTTTAGTTATGAATTTCATGCCCACACCAGAGGTAAACTAAAAATTGTTAGATAAAGATGGCTCTCAAAACTATTAACCATGATGGTTGACTAATTTGATAAATTTTATGTAATACACAAAACCCATAATAGTATAATAAAAAAGAGCTCAATACTATTTATTTTAAATGTTAAATCCAATTTTTGTAAATGATATTTGAATTATTCTTATTTGGGATCTAATGATATTTGAATTTATATTAATTAATAATGTTAAATATATAACATCTGTATTTTTAAAAGGAAAAGAAATTTTGAATTCAATAAAGTATGGGGAGGGATTAAATTCTGTTATGTTTAAGTTCAAGAGACTTTGGTCAGAAAATGACACAAGAAATAAGGATAAAAAATTTATCTACTCTATTAATCTCTATCTCACTATTTGTACTTACCCAAAAAAAAAAAAGAACTGAAGAGGGATGGAGATTCTTTTCATGATCACTCAAAAATATGCTTGCCAAAAGAGAAAAAGAAGGTGGGATTTAGATTGTTGATGTGTTATTCCAATCCAGGCATCTTTCTGAATTTGAACCCTACTTTAATCAGGAAGCTGCTTCATTAAAAATATTTATAAAAAGCATAGTAATATGATAGTTAGCTTAGTACTCCCTAGTCAATTTTATTTTTCTTCAACCTGAACCAAATTAGAAGCAAATCCCTACATCCTGTGGAAGGGTGTATTAAATCATGATTTTAGTATCCATGTGATCATTCTCATAATTAATTGAGTTTGTAACATTCTAAAATTTTAATGAACTAAAATAAGAATTTACAGGGACCAGCTTGTAAAGAATTCTATAATTTCATGTTTATGGCAGAATTACGGAAAGTTAGGGAAATTAGTTGCAAAATATATATAATTCCGAAAATTAAATAAAAAAGGATTATAAAGCCATCTAGCTTTAGATTATACAAATAGAGAAAAAGGTTATAATATTTATAAAGATTAATATTAAATTTCACATAGATAGTTATATTGATATATTTTAGGAGAAAGGTGCACCCTAAAGTATTTAAGGGTACAATCAGTATCCTAAACTAATTTTAGAGGTACAATTAACACCTTAAAATATTTAAATTATTATAATTTTACCCCTCGCTAACAAAAATATAAACTTTTATTTGATACATTAACATAAATTTTTTATTTAAATATATTATTATTTAAAATAACACATGTGTAATACTATTTTGATAAATTGCACTAAATAAACTATAAATTTTTTCAATGTTCTCATAAGAATTATACACAATGTCAATTTTATAGTTTATTTAATACTTATTTTTAAACAATATGATAATGTCGCATTTTAAATAATAATATGTTAAAATAAAAAGTTTACATGACATATCGGACATAAAGTTATATTTTTATCAGTATAATTGTACTAATTTAAATACTTTAGTATGCTTGATGTACTTCTAAAATTAGTTTAAAAATACTAATTTTACCCTTAAATATTTTAGGATGATAATTACTCCTCTAGAGTTAATTTGGGTAATAGATATACCTTTATCCTATATTTTAATATATCTTTCATAAAAGATCTATTTTAATATCTATATATATACTTGTCATTTTAATATATGTTTCATTTTAAAAAAAAAACTCATTTGTGCCTACCTAAATATAGTGCCACTCCATGGTTAGAAGCATGAGTTAGTGGTGCACTGTTCAAGCACCTTCTCTGAGTTGTGTGATTCCATACATGTAATCATATTTCCCCCACAATAATTTCTTTTTAGGAAACTTGAAATTAATACTGAAAAAGCAATGATCGAATAAATTCCGGAATTAATTAAATACAAAATATTTTTGTGGGCTCTAGAGTATGCTCATCGACATGGAAAAGCACAATGTGGAGAAAGAATTTTCATCTCTAGGCAATTGTGTGGGAATCAATACTCCAAAAATCACAACTTTATTTATTTAGGTGAATGAATCTGATCATATCAAATATATCTTGATAACTCCTATAGTCTTTATTATAAAATATATTTTAAAAAATATATATAACTTTGTTATAAATAATCAAATTAGGTAATAATATTATTATTTTTAAGACATTCCTTATTTCAAATTTATTAACTGTAAGTCATGGTATTAATAAATATAGATCATTAGTTTTAAACAAAGTAATGTGATCACCCCTAATTGATTGTGATGGGGAAGTTAGATTTATAGTAAAAATGAGAGGCAATACATATTTGTGAGTTTAATTTTCCCCTTTCACCATCAAATGAGGAGACATTAATTAATTAATTAGTTAATTAAGATAAGATTTTTTTAAACAAAAATTTGATCATCCTAACCACCCCAAAAAGAAGTTGATGAGCATGTATCAAAATTTTCAAAGTTGCAAACTTTAACTTTGTAAAAAGAAGCAAGGGCCAAATTAATTTATTATATGTATAGACAAAGGTCAAACAATTAAATGCAGGGGATTTTATTTTTTTAATATTTATCATACCAGCTGCCTTGGATTTTATTAATATATATATTAGTATTAGCAATAAGGACACTGCCTTTTGCAGCCATCAAATCAAAACTTCGTCAATATTGCACATGCAACAATTCGACATTATAAATCCCTTATATTGTATTTAAATAAAAATTATCAAAACTAACACATCAATTAAAAATTATCTGGCGTATTTCATCAAGGTAATAGTATTTTCTTTATTTGTCCTCCTAAAAAGAATATATATAGATTGAGGAGAAAGTAAAATCTATATGCATTATATAATAATCATTATTTATTTTTTTTACTTTTATCCTCTATTTAATGTCAGATTATCTTAAATCTTAACTAATTTAATATCTTACTTAAGGGTAAAATTAAAATTTAAATAAGATAGGTAAATAAAGATAAAAAAAGTATGAAATAAAAAAAATAGAAGCGTCATGAAGGTGGCTTAATCAATGAATGGAAGGGTGAAGAGTTCCTAGATGATGTGATGACCATTATCTCACTAACATGATGATTTGTCTTGGGTATCATTGAAGTTAAACTCTGGCGTCAGTTGTCCCCCTACTTCTCCATGTAATAATAGATATTATATTCCTTTATGTTTATAAATTATTTTTAACATATTAAAAAAATAATTAATTTTATTAATTTTATTTTAAAATTTAATTATTTTTTTATTTAATATACATCATACCCTATAAAAATAAAGCTAACTTAATAATAAATAAATAATAAAATTATATTTTTATATTTATTTATAAATAAAATAAAAAAAAATCCTATCTTAAAAAGAGGACCAGACCAATATATACTTCTTTTCTTTCCAATCAGATATTCTATTATGAAAACAAACGTCAGAAATAAAACAAACACAACAACTATTAACTGCTAACAACTCAGCAAAATAATCTCAAGCTATATCAATAGCTTCAATCTATAAGATCACAATAAAGGAGGGTGGGGGATTGGCATCCCTATCACGTAGACTCAACCTCCTGTGAAAATACTTGGCAAGCATAAAAGCTACCCCGTTAACCATGTCTGAGTTAAAACGCAATGAAGATGAGCGCTAACCAACAATCCATCAAGAAGACCCACTATCAAACAAAAGGATACACAACTGGGATTGGGGGCATAAAACCCAACCTTGAAGGCCACAAACTCATTAGACCACTCATTAGCTCTTCCAAAGAAACTAAATTGCAACAGCCTAGATGAGCATGTTCAAGACATAGACCTAGAAGCTTTTTATCCTTTAGATTTCTTGCCCACCAATAACTCATCTTCAAGGTCATCATTCAAGAAATTAGGCACATTACATCCTCCTCATCTCTGGCCTTTAATGACACCTCTTTAGTTACTAAAGACCGAAGTTTGCCTTCTTTTTCTAATTCAGTGATCTCACTCAATGTTAATGGTTGGGATATTATCCTCTACAAATATAAAAGTTTGAATAAGCATTATTGTCACGAAGTCCTCTATCACAAGGGTTCTCTTTTAAAAGAGTTCTTATAGAGAAAATATTTAGTAGTAGGTCTTACTTTCTTGTCTAAGTGTTTAATAACTTCATTATTCTTGATTCACAAGTCTAGTTTACTAGAAGTTGACTCCAAACCTTCTCTCAGTATCTATTGTGTCAAGAAGTGCTTCATTCATATTCCTGCTCAAGCTGCCTACTTATCATCTATCACCTGGCAAGAAATATTGGCATTGCCCCATATGATTTCTCTCTTATTGGTGTTAAAACCATTTCCTTGCCTTCTTTTCTTGAGTTTTTTAATTTTCATAGTAGTGTTTTAACTATATGTAATTTGTAAAACTTGTCTTTATTTAATATATCATTTTTTTCTTGTTCTCCTATACAAAACAGCCGCTACATATGCAAGTCTTACTCTTGTTACAGAACCATCATTCCCAATATCTACCATATCTGATTTCTTAAAAAATCAAGCAAACACCAAAGGCATCCAGGAGGCACCCATTGTCAATCATCCTTGATTTTTAGTGCACTTCTTATTGCTCCAATGAAGCTTAGTTTACCACTTAACTTCGACAACCTCAGTACTATATCAAAGCCTGATCAAAGTGAATAATTTGGCTACTATTAAATCCCAAATTAAAGCCATCTCCTTCAACGATATCCCTACCTTGGAAAGAGAACCACCTACAGCCCCAAAATATTATAGTAAGTACTGACTCAACTAAAGCCAATGGATTACACCAGCAGTAATCTTATCTATCAGACATCTTGGTTGGACTTTCACATAATTTCCTCATATACCAACCAAGGATCTTTCCTTCACCCGACCTCCATCAACCACGGTAGATCTCGGATTTTGCCCTTATCGATTCTACTCTCGCTGAACAATACATCTCAAGTTCCTCCATCTTCGATTTTGCTCCTATCGATCCAACACATGCACTCGGCCATTTCGCTCTCATCCTGTACCATCCTCCGACCTTCCTCCTTCCATTCCATTCCAGAGATGACACATCTTCATGTCTCGCCCCCTCTGTTGATGCCGTTTCCTTAAACCACTGCAACATTTATAATTCACGTACACACTAGACTCACTCTCCCCTGGCCGCCATTGGGGAGAGGGTGCCAAAAGAAGACTCTCACGAGGCCCCTTACAGGGGCAGAGGTTTTCTCTCACAGCAGGAGAGGTTTCTTTTACACTTCAATTCATATCCTTTACTGGAGCAAAGTTTGATAATTTTTTAATTTTAGGACATATTCAATGAATTAACTACCTTTCTTTAATTCTAATAAGATAATTAAAAAATGACTTATAATTACTATACCAATTACACTAGTCTTCGTATTTGTCGGCAAACGAGGATATTTCTTGATACAAGCTAATGAAATCCTGAGGAATGCTGGCACGCGTTCAACGGAACAATATATATAGCAAACAGAACGGCACAATCACTTGCCAAAACTCTAATAGAAGATTCCATATTCCCATAAGCTTTAAACATTGTGGTCCAGCGAAGGAATAGATTTCTTCCCTTCTTTTCTTAACTCATTCTCGAAATCCCACCTCATGATCCATTATTATCATCATCATTACCTTGGTACTCTGGTTGAATTGAGCTCCTCTCTAAACAAAAAAAGGAACACCACACAGTAGCATTCTGTTTTTTTCCCTTGAAAGCTTAATAAATTTAGACCAGTCAACAAAATGAAGAAAGAGTGAGGAAATAAAGGCTTCAAGATATTCTAAGCAGCAAATTGCCGAAATAGATCTGTTAGAAAAGAAACAGATTTACATAGGGAACTTAATACAGAAGCAATTCCTATTTTTAAAAAGTTGTCTTTGAGAGAATGATATTGAAACCACAAAAAGAAAAGTTACGCCATAAGGGGTTAAACCTATTCCACAGATAGCTTTACAGAGATCACGGAAGACTTGAACTAATCAATCCCCATACTTATAGGCTGATAAAAATGGTTCCACCCTGCCGAGTCATTTCGTTCAGGAGGTGACGGGCCAAACCAGATATGTAATTCCATCGTTATTCACTTCCTTTGCAGGTATAAAGGCCTGTGAAACAAGAATTTTCAGAAGATGAGCTAGTAAGCATGACTAATCTGCATGCATATCCATGGCAGAATCATTGGAACTGAAAGCAGCAGAATCCCTGCTCTGCTGATGAAAAAAACCAGGTTCAGTGTTCCTGTTTCCATTACCCAAGGAGAGGTTGCTAGGACAGGACCCACCCTCGCCCATATGATAGTTCTGAAGACTTCTGCGAACAGGGCTGGACAAAGCATTTGAAAACACAGAATTCTTCTGGTGATTATCGCTATTCTCAGACCGAAGTCCCTGTGCAATAACCGTTTGGCCAGAAGAATCTGGAGCGACTGGGAAGCCTGAACTGTTGACATGCATTAATGGTTGAGACTGTTGATGTTGAAGTGGTGCTCTCGGAGACATTGATGGCTCCTCTCCACAATAATCCAACTCATTCTGCAAGCAATGGAGTAGATTTCATAAAACCTATAGGTTTGAATCAACAAGCCATCTCAAGATTCTCAACAAGGTCATCACTTTTCACAAAATACTGCAAATGCAACTACAACTTCAAGATATCTAATTGCCACATTCACCATTTTCGATCCACAAAATTGTCAATCCAACAAATTTTCAACATGGTAAAAGAGGAGATCAGATGTTAACAAGCATATATTTGTTGCTTCAAGGAAAACAATCTTATTGATGTTAACCTATGTTTAACCACAACACAAACTGCTACAATCACCCAGAAAGAAGAAGAAAAGATTACTCTAACATCAACACCCCAAAAAAGACTGACAAAACACAGCTAAGAAAAGAAAAGTTCACAGACAAAGCAACTGACAAAAAGTTACTAACGGTAAACCTCTCTACACAAGGAATCTAGCTACTTAACAAGCTAATAAAGCATACTAAGCCAGTGAGACAATTCCCTCTTTATCCTTCTAAAGTAAAAAAAATTCACTTCTTAACTAAACATGGGTAGGCCTCAAGCCTAATTTTTAAAGCATTTTATTAGGCTTGCTTAAGATCACTAAAAAATTTAATTAAACTCAATGGCTAACCCTATCAATGGTCAAACCATTAGTGCATTGTTGCTTTAAATGAGAAGAAATGTGGTCTAAAACTGAGTTTAGTTAACCTACTGCCCTTTCATATGTGTAAAATTTCTTTACACAGCAACTATTTACCATTCAGTATTCAGCTACCACTGTTAATTATCAAGAATTCTCTTAATAGCTTAGTAAGGTTACAAAGTATCGCATGATACTGATATATGGATGTACCGAGCCAATATCAACATTGTTATGCATTGAATTAGAAAAAGCAATCCACTTAATCTTGAGAATACAAAGTGATGCATCATAAGCAAGAGAGAACAGTCAAGCCAACCTGAATGTGGTTAAGTATATCACCCGCTGTAACTCTTGATCCACCCTCTTGCTGTCTCCATATCCATTGATAGAGTTTCTCCTGAAATGAAATATAGGATAAGTTAATTGTTCAAGCTAGTTGCAGCCATATACAGACAACTGAGCTCATAATATGTCAACCCAGACAGAACATGGAAATACTATAAGCTGTTACAACTTTTGAAGTTATCAGAACTAGAATCAAACTAGGCACGGGATAAGGAGTACACATTTTTGCATATAAATTGTGATTCAAGCATGTCAAGTAGCTCATGAAATTTCAACTTCTTTACACCAGCAACTAAGCTGTTAAAAAGTAAGGGAAAGAGACCACAAACAATGGGTATATTTGCTATGAATTTATAACAGATAATTGAGAAAAGACAACTTCAGAAAAGGTTACGAAATATAAGTTTGTGATCAGCCTCCAAAACCTGGCAACAGATCCGTTCAACGGGCAAAAAGTCACAGGATAAAGTATGATTGATTGATACGAAACAGCACAGTATAAATCTAACGAGATCAAACCAAGAGATACAATCCATAATTACAAATTTGAGCGAATGATAAGGACTGAGAATGAACTGAACAATTAGAAAAATAAAACAATGAACATTAAAATGAGAAGTCAGAAAATAGCTGAAACATTATAGACAACTAAAATTGAAAAAACTTTATTGGGTTTAAAAGATTGTAAAACTGAAGAGACAAGCATAAGCCTACCCTATATGGATTCTAACATTGATTTTAAAGAAAAAACATTGCACAACAAACAACGTTTTAAAGAGATATAATGTCTTCGCATCGAAGACGGAATTATCAGTGAAAATCATAAAAGAAAACCTTATCATAATCGACCATGAGAAATCGTGAAAAGCCAAAAGAAAAGGCGGGGTGGAGCGAAAGCCTCTCCTCGGAACAAAATTAATCTCTCCCCGTAAAAAGGAAGCATCAATGAATGCATTGAAATCGCAATTAAAAACCCCGTTTCATAAACTCAAACACGAAATCGAAAAAGAAATGCAAAAGTTAATCGGGTCCGAAAGAGAAATCTTACGAGGCCATGGCTTCACCGGCTTGAAATGAAAGCTTTTGGTGGTTCATAGCCTGAGTATACAACTGAGAGAGGGAATTGGCGGCACTACAAAACGAGGCATACATGGTTCGATCCACCTCATCGAGGCTTGAAGATATGGACTTTCTCTTCTTCGCCATGCAATCGAGCAGGGCCCTTTTGTCGGTGAGGGTTGGGGTGGAGGATCGCGGCCCAAAACTGCGGTGGCGGTGCTGGAAGAGATGGTGAGGGTTGGAAGAGAGAAAGGGAAAGGGCAATGGAAGAAGAAGAGGGTGGGGATGGTTTTGTTCTTTTGCGGAGCAAAGTTTCAGAGACGGGAAGGGACGGGAACACATGGTTCGTATCAAGGGCATGCCAGCCACGTGACAATCGCTTCCACCATGTTTGAGAAATCAGCTGTTGCAACTTGCAGCTAGCAGTTTTTTTTTGGCCCAAAAAAACATTCTTTTGTTTATTAAAAAAATTATCTACTCATGAAAGTTGGTGAAAATACCTCATTTATTATCTAAAGCTAGCTAAGGATTCATGTCCTTAAATAAAATGAACAACTTATTTTTAGTGAATTTATCTCTTCTTTAACTATATAAAAATTATATTTTAATTATATGTAAATATTTTATATTTTAAATATAATTGAAAATAAATTTCACATAATTAAAAAGAGTTGCATTAACATTTTTAAACAAATTTTAGATATATTTAGTGAATAAATTTTGTAATTCTCCCTTATTATTTAATGACCTAAGGTTTTCAACCAGGATTATAATATTATATTTAATATAAAATTAAAGTAGTGGATATTATTATTTTACAATTTATTATATATATATCGCCCTGATTATATCTGATGAGTAGTGCGTGTATATGATACTATAGTAATTCAAGAATATTGTGCTTGCTTTTTATATTTAAAGTAAAACCAAATATTTCTCCGTGCATTATATGGGGAATGGAAAAAATAGATTATATTATTTTAGTCTTTAATATAATATTTAATTAGAGATTTAATTTTAATATTAAAAATAAAAACAAAATTTATTTTTTATATTTATTAATTTTTTTAAATTATCCCTATTAATATTCATTAACAATAATCAACTAAGAGATTAAAAAATACATATCATTTTAATTAAATTAATTAAATATGTCATATATTAAATATCATATAGATAATTAATTAATTATTATTATAAAATTTAAAATATCATATATTCCCTCTAATGTTAATTAATCATAATTATATTAAATTTGGGTTCAAAATCTTTTGAAAATTAAAATAAAATTATTGACTGAGATTATTAATTCAAGCTTATACATAAAAAAATTAAAAGTATTAAGTGGGGTCTACCTAAATCTATTTTTAATTAAATTAAATATTATAAAATTTTGAAAGTATAGTTATTCCCTCTTCTATTTATTTTAAATTACAAGAAAATTTCTAATTTCGAAAATGTATATGAATCTCTTTCAAAATCAAAATATTTCTTATACAAACTTCCTTTTCTATCCCCTCAATCTGAACTGTTAGGTCCTTTTGTTTTAACTAAATTGTCTCTCCTTAACATAAATATTACATAATAATCATTTAATCACATATATTTATCCAAAAGTCATACTCCTCCTTAAGCCCTTAATATAAGATTTAATTAAGGGGTTAACTTTAGTCTTAAATATAAAAATTATTTTTTATATTTATTAATTTTTTTTAAATTATCTGTATTAATAATCTCTCAACTATAATCAATTAAGAGATGAAGAGATAGAATTAAAAAAAATAATTTGAGTATTTTAGACAAACATGTTAAATAATTTAACTAATTTTTTAATATAATTAAATTAATTAAATAATTTATATATTAAGGATAAGAATCAAATTATTGATTTTTCCCAAATATCTAGATCTACATATGAATAACAAAATGCTGGTAAAAAAAACATATGAATAACAAAATCAAATGAAATTGAGGCTTATTTTTTGGCGGAAGAAAAAGGAGATTTCTTTTAATTTATTGGAGTTGCATGAACATCAATCAAATACAATACTGAAAAACAAGAACTTGATTGTGTTTGCGTAGCTCGTGCCATCATCACTGAAATTTGGTAATTAGGAGCAGAACTGCAGGCGGATCTCGTCATTTTCTACTACTTCTCAATGTTATCCTCCTGGATCTGAGAACCCTTCTCCGGTCTGTCATGATGGATCTGAAAACGAGAGTGGGATTAGTGTTTTGTTTTCAGTGAGCTTAGACTTGTTTTGCCTTTTGAAATCCTTATGGGATAAGTTTTTTGGACTGTTAAGACTTGATGGTATCTTGGAGACTGAGTTTAATGAATTTGGAGTGGTTTCGGCTGGTATAACTGGTCGAGGATATGGCTGCATCCAAACGCGATCGTTTACTAAATCCAGAATCTTATGAATCCAAACTATAATTGGAATTGCCGTTTCATTTAAACGTGTGTGTTTCCCCCGTATTACGTTTGATATGCAGATTACAAAAGAAAGAAAGGACCATCACTTTGCGGTAGAATAGCGTAGAACGATGATCATATATTGATTGCTTTCGCCATTCTCCATATAGTCAGATTTATCTTTTTTTTTATACAAAAAAATTTCAAAAAAAAAAAAGATAAATCTGCCAAGTGGGCCGGTCCTCAAGACTGGAACATCATAAGAATGTTATGTAACAAAAAAAATATAGCAAATTGTGAGAGAAGCAAAAAGAACACGGCACTACTCTTCTATAATTCTGATAAGATGATTAAAAATGACTTACAATCGCTATACCAATTAAACTACTCTTTGTATTTATCGGCAAACGAGGATATTTCTTGATACAAGCTAATGAAATCCTGATGAATGCTGGCATACCTTCAATGCAATTATATATATGCATACAGAGAAGCACAATCACTTTCCAAAACTCCAATAGAAGATTCCATCTTCCCATAAGCTTTAAACACTGTGATCCAGAGAAGGAATAGATTTCTTCCCTTCTTTTCTTATCCCACTCTTGAAATCTCACCTCATGATCCATTATCATCATCATTCCCTTGCTACTCTGGTTCAATTGAACTCCTCTCTAACCAAAAATCGTAAACACCACGTAGTATTGTTTTTTCCCCCTTGAAAGCTTAATAAGTTTAGATCAGTCAACAAAATGAAGAAACCGAGTGAGGAAATAAAGGCTTCAAGATATTCTAAACAGCAAATTGCCGAAATAGATCTGTTAGCAAAGAAACAGATTTACATAGGGAACTTAATACAGAAGCAATTCATATTTTTTAAAAGTTGTCTTTAAGAAAATGATATTAAAACCACAAAAAGAACAGTTACGCCATAAGGGGTTAAGCCTATTCAACAGATAGCTTTACAGAGATCACGGAAGATTGAACTGATCAATCCCCACCAAGATATATTCATACTTATAGACTGATAAAAATGGTTCGACCCTGCCAAGTCATTTCATTTAGGAGGTGACGGGCCAAAACAGATATGTAATTCCATCGTCATTCACTTCCTTTGCAGGTATTGCAGAAGGCCTGTGAAAAAATAATTTTCAGGAGATGAGCTAGTATGCATGACTAATCTGCATGCATATCCATGGCAGAATCATTGGAACTGAAAGCAGCAGAATCCCTGCTTTGCTGATGAAAAAGGCCAGGTTCAGTGTTCCTGTTTCCATTACCCAAGGAGAGGCTGCTAGGACAGGACCCACCCTCGCCAATATGATAGTTCTGAAGACTTCTGCGAACAGGGCTGGACAAAGCATTTGAAAACACAGAATTCTTCTGGTGATTATCGCTATTCTCGGACCGAAGTCCCTGTGCAATAACCGTTTGGCCAGAAGAATCTGGAGCGACTGGGAAGCCTGAACTGTTGACATGCATTAATGGTTGAGACTGTTGATGTTGAAGTGGTGCTTTTGGAGACATTGATGGCTCCTCTCCACAATAATCCAACTCATTCTGCAAGCAATGGAGTAGATTTCATAAAACCTATAGGTTTGAATCAACAAACCATATCAAGATTCTCAACAATGTTAACAAGCATATATTTGTTACTTCAAGGAAAACAATCTCATTGATGTTAACCTATGTTTAACCCCAACACAAACTGCTACAATCACCCAGAAAGAAGAAAAAAGATTACTCTAACATCAACACCCCAAAAAAGACTGACAAAACACAGCTAATAAAAGAAAAAGTTCACAGACAAAGGAACTGACAAAAGGTTACTAACGGTAAACCTCTCTACACAAGGAATTTACCTACTTAACAAGCTAATAAAGCACACTAAGCCAGTGAAACCATTCCCTCTTTATCCTTCTAAAGTAAGATCGCTAAGAAATTTGATTAAACTAGATGGTTAACCCTATCAATGGTCAAATCATTAATGCATTATCGCTTTAAATGAGAAGAAATATGCTCTAAAACTTAGTTTAGTTAATCTACTGCCCTTTCATATGCGTAAAATTTCTTACCACAGCTCCCATTACTATCGTCCAACCCACCCCCACCCCCACCTCCAAAAAAAAAACAAAATCAATTAGTAGAAGGTTGCATATAGCTATTTACTATTCAGTATTCAGCTATCACTGTTAATTATCAAGCATTCTCTTAATAGCTTAGTAAGGTTAAAAAGTATCACATGGTACTGAGTTATAGATGTAACGAGCCAATATCAACAATGTTATGGATTGAATTAGCAAAAGCAATCCCCTTAATCTTGAGAATACACAAAGATGCATCATAAGCAAGAGGGAACAGTCAAGCTAACCTGAATGTAGTTAAGTATATCACACGCTGTAACTCTTGATCCACCCTCTTGCTGTCTCCAGATCCATTGATAGAGTTTCTCCTGAAATGATATATAGGATGAGTTAATTGTCCAACTCAGTTGCAGCCATATACAGACAATTGAGCTCCATAAAATGTCAAGTCAGACAGAACATGGAAATACCATAAGCTGTTACAACTTTAAAAGTTAACTAGAATTAAACTAGGCAGAGGTTACGGAACACATGTTTTTGCATATAATTGAGATTCAAGCATGTCAAGTAGCTAATGAAATTTCAAATTCTTTGCACCAGCAACTAAGCTGTTAAAAATTAAGGGAAAGAGACCACAAACAATGGGTATATTTGTTAATGAATTTTTTTTAACATATAATTGAAAGAAGACATAATTTCAGAAGAGGTTAAGAAATATAAGTTTGTTATCAGCCTCCAAAACCTGGCAACAGATCCGTTCAATGGACCAAAAGTCACAGGATAAAAGTATGATTGATTGATACGAAACAGCACAGTATAAATCTAACGAGATCAAACCAAGAGATAACAATCCATAATTACAAAATTGAGCGAATGATAAGAACTGAGAATGAACTAAACAATTAGAAAATAAAACAATGAACATTAAACTGAGAAGTCAGAAAATAGCTGAAACATTATAGACAACTAAAATTGGAAAAACTCTATTGGGTTTAAAAGATTGTAAAACTGAAGAGAAAAGCATAAGCCTACCCTAGATGGATTCAAACATTGATTTTAAAGAAAAAACATTGCCCAACAAACAACGTTTTAAAGAGATATAATGTCTTCGCATCGAAAATGGAATTATCAGTGAAAATCATAACAGAAAACCTTATCATAATCGACCATGAGAAACCGGGAACAGCCAAAAGAAAAGGCGCTCCCAGTAAAAAGGCAGCATCAGTGAATGCATTGAAATTGCAATTAAAAAAAAAAAATCCGTTTCATGAACTCTAAAACACGAAATCGGGAAAAAAAATGCAAAAGTTTATCGGGTCCGAAAGAGAAATCTTACGAGGCCGTGGCGTTCACCGGCTTGAAATGAAAGCTTTTGGTGGTTCATAGCCTGAGTATACAACTGAGAGAGGGAATTGGCGGCACTACAAAACGAGGCATACATGGTTCGATCCACCTCATCGAGGCTTGAAGCTATAGACTTTCTCTTCTTAGCCATGTAATCGAGGAGGACCCTTTTGTCGGTGGCCCAAAACTGCGGCGGCGGTGCTGGAAGAGAGGGAGGGGGTTGGAAGAGAGGAAGTGAAAGGGCAAAGGAAGAAGGAGAGGGTGGGAAGTGGATCTTCTCCTCATGGTTCGTATCAAGGGCATGCCCGCCACGTGACAGTCGCTTCCACCATGATTGAGATTGATAATCCAATACCCAACTCATTGGGCATCGGCTGTTGCAAGTAGTAGTTCTTTTTTTGGCCCGTTATCTACTCATAGCCTATCTTTTAAAGGGATTATTATTTGGCAAAATTGCATAAAATTCTCCATTGCATTTATCACTTAAATGTACCCATGATTCTAAATTATTAAATGAATACAAATAATTTTTAACATCTTTAATTCTTGTTTTATAAAATATATTTTTAATTATATATAAATATATTTTATTTTGTATATAAATAAAAATAAATTTTATAAAATTAAAGGAAATTATATCAATTAAATATATGTTGCATCTAGATTTTAAATAAATTTTAGTTATTTTTAGGTAATAGGTGAAATTTGTAACAATTTTCCCTTATGATTCGTGCATGGCTTGATATTTAATCACCCAAGTATTTCAACCCCTTATTATTATATTATAATATATTTATATATTATGGATATATATGGTATTGATCATATTAGATGAATAATGTATGTAATTCAAGAATATTGCGCTTGCTTTTTATATTGAAGTAAAATATATTCATCTCTCGTCTATTTTTTTTAAATTACAAAAAAAATTATTAAGAAAATGTATATAAATCTCTTTCAAAATAAAATTATATCTTAAATAATTTCTTTTTAAGATTTTTTTATTATACATTTTTTAAAAAATAGTTAGACTTATCTATAATCTAAAGGTAGGACGAAATCTCTTTTCTTTTTAGACGATATCAATATCAGACAGTATGAGTCATCTATTACCCTCAAACATAAATCTATACACCTATAAATTATGATATATTTTTAAATATCGTAATTAAAATTATAATAAAATAATATTTTTTAAAAAAATTAAATATATTTTAAATAGTAATATATTTTATCATTTAGTTAAATCTAGCACGAAAGATCCTTTTTAAGATTTTATTCCATCTACTCAATCTCAAATGTTAAATTGTAGTGTTGATTCTCCTAATAGAAATATTGCATAATAATCATTGAATCGCATTTATTTATCTAAAAATCATACTACTATTTTGTTTAAACTATATCATGGCTATTTCTTTTATTTAACTTATTTTGCACATGAGCCTTGTTTTTAATTATACCTATAGCCGTAACGCATTAGGGATTAGCCCCAACCAAACCGTGTTTATATAGCTGGCAATTATATGATCTTGATGGGAAAAGAATAAGCACCCAACTTGCTTCGTGATAGAAATTATGATATTTAAGGAATCTAATTAAAAATCTGTAAACATAATATATTAGTATAAGCATCAAATTATTGACTTTTCCCGAATATCTAGATCTACATATGAATAACAAAATGCTGGTAAAAAAAAAGATATGCATAACAAAATCAAATGAAATTTCTTTTATTTTATTATTTGAGTTGCATGAACGTCAATCCAATAAAATGCAGAAAAACGCGAACTTGATTGTTTGCGCCTAGCTCGTGTCACCATCGCTGAAAACTTGCAACTTTCACTCAACACTCCAAAAAGCTTCTATTCCTCCGTTCCTACTGCTTCCCCACGGCCGCGACACTCCCGGAGATCACGCTGTCGTCATCTTCACTCAGCAATTCCGTTAACGGCAACCACCTGTCTCTCTCATCATATTCATAATTCATTCAAGACTGGTAATTCACGATCTCGTCCTTCCGTTTTGTTTGAAACACGTCTTGGTAATTAGGAGCAGAACAGCAGGCGGATCTCGTCATTTTCTACTACTTCTCAATGTTATCATCCTGGATCTGAGAACCCTTCTCGGATCTGCCATGATGGATGTGAAAACGAGAGTGGGATTAGTGTTTTGTTTTTATTGAGCTTAGACTTGTTTTGCCTTTTGACTGTTAAGACTGTTAAGACTTTTGAGTGGGACAAGCTTTTTGGACTGT
Source organism: Leucaena leucocephala (assembly GCA_037074615.1). Lineage (NCBI taxonomy): Eukaryota > Viridiplantae > Streptophyta > Magnoliopsida > Fabales > Fabaceae > Leucaena > Leucaena leucocephala. The sequence continues at coordinate 17,645,542 of CM073562.1, forward strand.
TAAGACTTAAGGGTATCTTGGAGACTCTGAGTTTAATGAATTTGGAATGGTTTCGGCTGGTATAACCGGTTGAGGATATGGCTGCATCCAAACGCGATCGTTTAGTAAATCCAGAATCTTTCTTTCTCTATGAATCCAAACCACAACTGGAATCGCCATTTCATTTAAACGTGTGTGCTTCCCTCGTATTACGTTCGATATGCAGATTACAAAAGTAAAAAAAGGAGCATCACTTGGGGGGCTGTTTGCGGGAGAATAGCATAGAACTGTGGTTATATGTTGAGTTTTTTGGTCTGCGATCTATTTTGTTCATTGTATTTCATTCCATTATTTTGAGTCGAATTCAATGTACCATTAATACTAACCATTAATGAGAAACCAGTTATGCTTGTAAGGGATTCGCCATATACTTACTAGATATATTGGTTCCTTGCGGAAATAGCTTTAGATCAAATAACGAAGTTTCTGTTGGCAAAAGAAGAATTTTAGTTGTGGTAAATATATTTGAGGATATTTGTGAAGGAATCTTAGATAAAAGAAGAATTTACCATGGCCTTTGAATTGCAGCTGTAGTGGTGGCTGGTGGTTGCAGGAAAATAAGATGAATTCAGATAATAATTGTTTGATAGAGGCTGTTGATATTGATTATTTAATCTGTGTTTCAAAGTGATTTAATTGCCCATTCTCCACATATTCAGATTTATCTTAAATGTGCATATTTCATGCCCTCTTCATTCAGATTGCGTTCTACTAAGTGGGCGTCCTCAAGACTGGAACATCATAAGAAAGTGGATTGAATGTTATGGAAGCTGTTAGAATAGACCAGTAGCAAGTTGTGAGAAGCAAAAAGAACATGGCACCACCCACTAAGGCTGATAAGAAGGCAGTGGTTGATGCGGCTGCATGGATGTTCAATGTTGTCACTTCCGTTGGAATTATCATAGTAAACAAAGCCCTGATGGCCACTTATGGCTTCAGTTTTGGTATATCACCTTTTTGTTTTTTGATGACATTCCATTTATTGATCTATTATTCTGTTTCTCAGTGGATGCAACAGTTTGCCTATATATTAAATTATTTTCTTTTAATTGCCAATACCACCTGCAGCTACAACATTAACAGGGATGCACTTTGTTACTACAACTTTGATGACGACTATACTAAGGTGTCTGGGATATGTCCATGCCTCTCATTTACCACTCGCCGATCTTCTAAGATTCGTACTTTTTGCCAACTTCTCTATTGTTGGAATGAACGTTAGTCTTATGTGGAACTCAGTTGGATTCTATCAAGTGAGTTGGGCTAAGTTTTAGCTAGTTGTCCATTCATCTGTGGCGGTTATTTATAATTTTTTAACCATTGGCAGATTGCAAAGTTGAGCATGATTCCAGTATCCTGCCTATTGGAAGTTGTCTTTGACAAGATTCGCTACTCCAGAGATACAAAACTAAGCATATGTCTTGTTCTTTTGGGTGTTGGTGTTTGCACTGTTACTGATGTGAGCGTTAACACCAAAGGATTCATCGCTGCTTTTATAGCAGTATGGAGCACTGCTTTACAACAATATGTAAGCAGCACGTTACATTTTTTTTTGGCTAACATGCACATTACATGACTGGACTTGTATCTGCCGATACCTACTCGCTGGAATCAACACAAACAGATTCATGCACCAATCTACATTCAGAGGCCTGAAAAAAAATGACCAGAAAAACCTATACAATATGATCCATATCTGAATATAGTGGTGATATTAACCCAGAAAGAAAATTCATGCACCAATTTCTGGTTCATGTCATATTCTGCTTTTATGCCATAATAAATGTACATTTCAGAAACAGAAGCTCATGATGTTTCAAATTGGTGTTAGCTGACTTTAATTGGTCTGAGAAGTCTTATTCGTAACTTATATATTTACTGTTCAATACTTATGGAATCAAAATATGTTATGCGCAGTATGTTCATTATCTTCAACGGAAGTATTCATTGGGTTCTTTCAACCTATTGGGACATACAGCACCCGCACAAGCAGCATCACTATTGTTAGTTGGCCCTTTTCTTGATTATTTTTTGACGAACAAAAGAGTTGACAGATACGATTATAACATAGCCTCTGTGGTAAGTTCTGTCTCAAAAGCTATACTACATATTTAATTACGTTCAACATTTATGTGGTGATGAGAGGACGGATATGCTAATTTCAGATGTGTGTGTATATATCTAGTTTCTTCCTGCATGTTTAGTAGCCCAAATCAACATGGTTATAGCTTTCCAACATTTGCTTTGTGCATGCTAAATTATTAACGTAAATTCAATGGTATATGCATATGAGGGGCTATGAAACATCAAATATTATAAAGAAAGGTCTAACATCAATGAGACATGAGGAATTGCATACAACCACTTCTTACGTGTGTGTGGGAGAGAGAGAATGCTTTTTAACTGCAATGTTTATTTTAGTTTCATTAACATTCATTGATTCTGATTCCTTCTTATTTTCGTTCACATGTTTATTTCCTTTTCATACCTAACACTACATTTTTCTAAACATAACTTACTCCTCGCCATTGTCAAACATTGGTTTCCATTTACTAACCACCTTATATATGTGCTGGTTTTGGCAGATTTTCATATTCCTGTCATGCAGTATCGCAGTTGGGACCAACCTCAGTCAATTCATCTGCATCGGCAGATTTACTGCTGTCTCTTTTCAAGTTCTAGGCCATATGAAGACCATTCTTGTCTTGATTTTGGGTTTCTTTTTCTTTGGGAAGGAAGGTCTGAATCTGCATGTGGTATTAGGGATGACAATAGCTGTTGCTGGAATGATGTGGTATGGCAATGCCTCTTCGAAGCCAGGAGGAAAAGAGCGCCGGAGCCACTCTCTTCCCACCATAAAAACAGATACACGATAGTTTCTTTTCATAGAAACCCACTGATTTTTTGCGGTTGTTAGGTGTTCTGGGTTTTCTTTGCATAAATTGAGGATACAAAGGTAGCTGATTCTAGGAAAAGTGTTTAAATTAAAAAACCACTCATCTGTTCCAATTATTTTTAGCCACATTCTGTAATTCTTAAATTTTGATTTCTTGTTTTGGATCCCGAGAGGCTTTGGGTACTTCTTGGTAGTTCTAGGTTCCAAGAAACTTTGTCATTTGCCATAAGATATATTCTTTCTTGACTCATCATTGTGCTCTGCTTTGTGTATGCTTGGAATTGCTATTGACTGGTTCAATTCACTGGGTGTTGTGTTGCGGTGATTCTTTCATGAATGATACAAGGTTTATAAATTTTTAATTTGGCACTTCCTAATTTAATCCTTTCAATATGATTTTCTTGATCTTGAGGAAGCAAAATGTTAGATGAGGATTATCTAATTTTCATGAGAGATAAATTTTTGTTATGAAAGTTGAAATATTATTTTCATAACTTTTTTTTTTCAAAAAAACTAAAATATAATATATATCTGAGTAGTGTAAATTTATTCATGTTGAGAGTAAAAGAACAAAATAATCCTAGCACTTACCTATGATCAATTCATGCACGTAAATACTTATTAAAGAAAAAAGAAAAGTAACAGGACATTACTAGAAATTCTCAATCTCATTCCCAAAAGAGAGGGATTGAAAGGCAATTAGTAAAAATTATCAAAATCCATCACACAGTTATTACTTACACATGATTTATGCTACAAATCATGCCTTGAAATGTCATTCATAATTAAATACATATCGGGATGGACTTCACCAGTCCAATAAAGTGAGCTTTTTAATCCAGTATTGCTGAAACCTCTGTCTTGCGTACTCCTTGTAGTCAAAGTCAATTTTATTGACATAACTCTGCAATTTCATGTAAGAATAATTGATTCTTCAATTTATACGCACATAATAGCACAGTAATTAATTTTAACAAACAGAAACAGAACTTACAGAAATAAGTCCCCATAGTCCCCAAAATAGGTGATTTGCAAGAGTGTACTTCTCTGCATCATTCACTAATCGATCCACCTCTGCATTGCTTGCTTTCTTGCCTATATGTATAAAGAAATTCACACCGTAGAGAAATTCAGAATAGTGAATAAAAATTTTACTTTTTATACCCTAACTTACAAAGTACAGAAAATGAAGATAGAGATATTGATGGAGGAAATGGGGTGAGTGGCTTCGCTAACCTTCATCACTGAGATAAATCTTCACAAACCTTTCTCGCTCTTCAAAATCTGGCATATAATTAATTATACAGATAACTTTAGTCTCAATAATTGATTATGAAAATGAGGGGGGGAAACTCAATAATTGACATAGAAAATTAGAAATAATGGATTCACCTGGATATTTAGTGTAGTCAAGAAGATGAGGTGTGTCAGAGTGGTAATTTGCTGCCATTTCACAGAAATGGTTTGCAAGGTCATATGCTATGGGATTGTAACTTGCATATTCATAATCCTGCATCATAATAGTTCAAGCAAACATAACATTATCAAGAATCAAGGAAACCCATCATAATAGAACATGAACAATTTGTTTTGGTAAAATTTTAATAACTTACAATGATGGTGATGGTTCTGGTGTCTTTGTCCAACATGATGTTACCATATTGGAGGTCATTGTGACAAAAACCAATCTCTTGATGATATCCTTCAGAATCAGATATCAGATTCTCAAGCTTGTTTATTTCTTCTTCCATGTCCTCCAACCCGAAATTCTTTGCATCCTTTGTACTACTTAAACTTTTTGCCAAGTTAAGCCACTTCCTAACATATCAGTAAATCTCAAATCTTTCATTATTCATTAATCATTTGAGTTTTCATTGTGTGGTGTGAGGCTAGCTTTTTTTCCAAATCCAGAACTAAACAGGTGAAGAAAAATAGGGATATACTAGTGAGCCCTACATATAAGGTAGAATAAATTCTGAAGAAAAAAGTGATATTAATAAATCAAGAATATTTTGATAGTTGTGATAAAAATCACTTTTTCATGAATAACTTACTAAAGATTACACGAGTTACTGTGATAATTACATTTGGTATAAGGAGTCTGCTACTAAACAAGAGGTATTTTTGGTACTCTGTTCTATTGCCTATAAAAAATATCTTTTCAAAAGTAGATTTGGACTGTTTCTGTTAAACTTTGGTTTAGGTTCTATAATCAATGATCAGATCAAAACCTTAATTTTTGAAATAAAAAGTGTTTTTTAATAGCTTTTCAATCAGCCCACTTGATGTGTAACATCAATTACCTGAGTTTGTGCCAAAGCTGGACTTTCTTGTCACCGGGCCTATGAAGTTTGTGGAATTCTCTCATCTTTGGTGCAATGAGAGCAGATATCTCTGGGTTACGTATGTCAGCTGCTGAAAGTGTCTGATCAATATTAAAAAAAAAATCAATTAATTTTGTTTTCCAAGACTTTTTCTATATTTTGTTTTATGCACTTAATTGATTTGAAAATATAACTATCCATGAACAAAATTAATATGAATTTGCATAATTTGCTGATAAATTATCAGCTACCATTCTGATACATGTGTGTGGCCAACAATTCATGATTTACCAGATACTCCAACATTCCGAGTCTTGAAGTAAAGAGTTTGAGGTAACTTTATGATAAACATGTAAGTTGCTTGCTTTTTAAATAAAACCAGAAAGTTCAATTAGGTCAGTAATCAGAGAAATGGAAAGTTATATCAAGCACATATTCTTCTATTCAAGCACCTGCGTACACTTGAATTTATTAGAAAAAATATGTATCTTAATCAGATTAATATATAGAGATTTTAAATTTATTAAAGTTGACAATTCTTTTTTATTATTTTAAATAATTACATAATATTTTATAATATATATATATATATAATATAAAATAATTAATTTTAATAAAATTAAAATTTTGGGCAATTTATTTTTTGTCTAATTTTCAGTATCTTCAGTTCTTGAAAGGGGAAAGAAAGAAGGGGGGGAGAAGAAAATGGTAGTTGGTTTCAATTCACATATAGAGCATATCAAAGCTCTTAAAGGCATATTGAGTTCAATCATCACTTTCACTGTGGATATGGATTCTCTCACTTTCTTTAGAATTTTCTAATAGTTAGATATAGAAATAACGGGGTTGGTCTGAGTGGTAAGCGGCTCGGTATCACTTAAGCGAGGTCTCGAATTCGAGCCTTGGCGTATGCAGAAAATTCCCGTTGGGAGACTCACCCACCATAGCCAGGTGCGCGACGCGGGTCGGATCCAGATGTAGTTGGGGTAAAGCTCCAATGAACCAGGTGGGCAATAAAAAAGAAAAAAGAAAAATAATAAGGTTGTACAAGTTGAACAAAAAGGTTTTATAAAATAGGTAATTCATCCCCACTTTCAACAATTTAGATAATTAACTAATTTAAATAGGTTGTTTTGAATACTATGAGCTCACACCATATAAGAGATTTAAATTTCAACTCTTGCACATGTAACACTTTAATCAAAAAGTCTTCTACCTTTTATCTTCAATATCTCAAAAGAAATAAGACTTTAATTTGAGAACTATATATTCTTTGTGGCATAAAAAAAAATAATCACACAACATAGATGATCCAATTTGCCCTTAGAATAATCCATCCACCGTCTTTCTATGGGCAGATCAAAAAAGAATTTTGACTCAGTCAAAAGTTATATAAAAAAAACTAATATGTTAAAATTAATATAAATAACTATATTTTTTTCATTATAAAAGTCTTATAAATTAGTAGCACATATTATGTTTTGTGAATAGTATAGAATTTATATATTTTATTTTTGAAAATAAAAATAATAATTTTAAATTACAAAACTTAAAATCTTATAAAGTTAAATTCAAATAATTTTTGACAAAAAATTAATTTAAATTGTCCAATTATCAATTTAAAAGAATCAAATTTTATATTGCAAAAAATTTTATTTTTATTTATTTAAAATAATAAACTAATAATACTAACAAAGTAACAATATACTATATATTGTTATAATTATAAGACTACATTAATTTTTTTTAAAAAAATAATTTAAATAAATTATTTTAAAATATTTATATCTATTTTTTATTAAATTAATTTATTTAATTTGTAAAATATTCATTTTAAAGAAATATGTTATAACTAATGAAGCATCATGGTAGGAAAAGGACATACGGTGGCGTGGAGGAACTCCTCAACTCTGCCGGCGGAAAAGCGAGCGAGAAGGCGGGGGCCCTGGCCGTGCTCCGCCACGTACTGAAACGTCCTGACCTCTTCTTCTCGGTTGAAGAATATCTCCACTCCTCTTCCGTACAGCCTCACCAGAACTCTCCTCAATACGCATCCGTTTTGGGACCACCACTTGATCTGAAACACCTCGTTCGTCATCGCCCCCTTCAGTGGTATCACCTGCATCGTCTCCTCCACCTCCTCCACGCCGTCACCCAGCTCCGCCGCCAAGGTCGCTAGCACCTCCATTATTTCCTCCCCTGTGGCCCCTCCTCCTTTCAGCAGTTCCATCGTCTTTATCGCCATTTCGAGCTAAGCTGAAGCATAGAAAACAGGGTAGAGTTAAGCTTTCATGAATGTATAGTCTCAGTTAGAAGCATCGAGAAAGATGCGAATTTTATTGTGAAAAAGTGTTTGAATGTTTAAATATGAGGTTTTGATCTTAAACGGAATACTGGAATACAGAATTTCGTTCTTCAACTTATTGGACGATGCGGAACAGAGCAAACCGAAATAGACATAAGAGAGCAGAGCTAAGCTTTGATGAATGGGCAAAAAATCCAAAACGATGCATCAAGAAAGAAGGAATTTTAAGAGTAAAGTACTGCTTAGAAGTTGAAACTTTCATGTTCAGGGAATTTTACAACATCAATACAGAGAGAGCATTATGACAAAGACGAGATATTTCCCAAGTCACAGAAGAAGCAGAGAAGTGAAGATATTTATATAAGTGAGATAATTAATTAACACAATTATATAAGAAAACTTCAAAAGTTGAAGACTTAAACAGAAAGAGAAAACTCAGAAAGGGAAATGTCGAACTGACCTAAGAGAAGCAGGCAAAGCAAGAGAGGAAGAAGAGTGGAAGCTGTGGAAGAAAGTTTGAGTTTTGGCAGAGCGATGAGGACAATGACGATCTTTATAGGTAAAGTCAGAAACTGGAACCAACAAATCTTTGAAAAAGAGCAAAATTTGAGCCAATCAGAACACACGCGAATTCTTTATTCCCTGTATCGTTTGAACCCATGGCATTTACTTGTACCAAAAGAGCAAGAAAATTACCTTGCACAACAATATTTTAAGCTTGTTTCTTGAGATTCCACCGTACCGCTCCTCATCCTTTGTATTTTGACTATATAATTGCTTTTATATATATATATATATTAAGGAGTAGCATAATTTTAAATAAAAAATATTTTAGAAAAATCAGGACACAATTACTATAAATAATTAATTTAATTAATTTTATAATTTATTTAAATTAATTAAATAAATATTATATTAAATGCTGAAAGTAATATATAAGAGGGATCAATCTGAATTTCAAAATAAAGTTTGGTTTTTTACAAGATCCAATTAGTGGGCTTAAGTATTAGGTTAGAACTAATAATTCGAATTATGAACCTCTTGATGTTGATCATGCTACCCCAAACCCCATATCTTATGTATTGAATAAACTTTAAAAAAAAAAAAAACTATAAATCGCATATTACATAGTTATATATAATATGAGGAATAATGAGCACATCATCGTTGAAACGGACCTTATGCAACTTTCAAAGGAGATTCCGGTAATGTAGAAAAAAGTGATGGAATAATCAGATACCTTCTGATAATCATGGAAGTTGCTTATACTTTCGTAACTAAAAGCAGAAAATTTTAATTATGAAAGGAACTCTGCTCAAAGAATGGTTTACGAAGCTCCTTATTAGACTTGCAGCACCAAATTCTATTCCATCCATTCATCATCGTTCAATTCAAGATCAACCACAACGCACTTTGACCCAAAGAACATATTTTCGAGCCCTGTGGGGACAGATAATCTTACTTAACAATACAAGAGTATTCCTTCAAATTTTTTTAGTATTAAAAAAATTTAGTTGAGTTCATGCCACACTAAAGCCAGAATATGGTTTTAAATTTAAATAGGACTTATAAAAATATTTATATATTATTTATTAATAAAATATTTATATAAGTTGTGGGATTTGAATTGATGATATTATAGGTATGGGTGAACTTATTATCAACTTAATCAATTGGGTATTTGTTCCATTTACTAAAAAAATTTAATATAATTAGTAAATGACTTAATCTCTTAAACATGATATACTAAATTTAAATTAGGTTATATGTATAAAAAATTTATTAGAAAAAAAATCTACTTTATTAATATATACATCTCAAGAGATTAGTCTCTACCTATCAACAGTACAGTATAGACGGTATAAAAAATATCATTTTATTGTAATGTATCACTCAAATATTTTTCTCATTAATTTGTTGGGAAGGAAGAAGTATTTAATTTAATTGAGTCAAATGTGCTTTCCACTTTTTCTTTTTTTTTTGGCCTGAAAATATGTTTTCGCATTTATTTTATTAATTCTAATGATAAATATATAAGATTCTTAAACTGTTTATTCAGTTCAGCGGATATTTGTGAAAGGTAAAATCTGACACGATGACATTTTATTATATCGTTTCTTACGTGGATGGCGCTGTGGGTCGCATCCCGGCGATGATGGAGTACGATGGTTTTGACAGACAGGGATGAGACACGTGGGAAGTATCTACTGGAAGTTGAATCTTATTAAAGATTCGACCGTTAAAAAAAATAAAAATAGATACTTCAGAAACTTATTGGATTTTTACTGATATCAATTTATAAGACAAAGAGGAAAAAAATATTGCAACTTGAGTCAGTGACATATAATTAAATATTCAAAATTTTTATCGTAGTCTCTCAAATGATGGATGCTTATCACAAAAAACAAAAAAACAAAGAAAGAAAACAAAAGGACAAAAGCCTAAATGCTCTGAATCGGAACAATATGCATATCTTGGATCTCTCGTTTGCATGGTATGGAAATCCTATTCATATGGGATGAGTGATACCAATAACTATTATCCGGACTAGTTTATTCACCGGTCTATCTTTCAGTACATAGCCTGATCATGTTTGGAGCCACAAATGTGTGGTAAAAAACATGGAATTACCAAGATAACTCATTCTCAGTACCATTTTCATATGACGCTGGAGTTCTTTGAGTAGTGGAACTTTGCCTTTGTTATTGTTGAATGCACAAGACATGACCGATCCTTTCTTTCGACTCATTTTTTTCCGTGATCGGTTTCAATTGATCAGGCTCGCAGGAACTATATATAGATACTAAACACAGACTTGAGTATGATGAAGTTGATGATAAATTAAGTAGGTTGTGTGTACAACACCCAAATCGAGTGCTATTATTTCATCTGCTGGGGAAGAAATATACTATAGTGATGAGCCCATGCAAATCTTATACCTATAGCTATACCTACCGATATTGAATGACTATATTGAATAAACATAAGTGATGTGAATATGTGTGGTGTGGGTTAATCACTGACAAATAAGGGATTGTGGCTACTTTACTTTGGAGACACAGCACAATAAAGTGCAGCACTGAGGAGTCGAGTTGAACCACCACCACACACACACACACACACACACACACACATATAATGCGTTTTGGCCTCTCGTTGCTCCCTTATCATGGATTTTGAGAATGGATCTTCTCCATCTTCATCACGAAACCCTAGCTAGCTCCCTTGCATCACAACTGAATCTCGCAAAATGAAAGCAGAAAGAGAGAGATTTTGGTAGACTCGATCGACATCCGCTCTTTCGAGGTGCCCGGCGGAGGAACGGTAACCGAACAAGGAGTCCAGGATTTGGCTCCGCCATATATGACGTGGCTGCTCTCAATTTCCCTGACTTGGCTCGGCTCCTCCAGGCCACCTCCTCATACTCCGGCCATTCGCCCTTTCAGAGCAACCGCCTCTTCTTCCTTGCGGAGCCTTTCTCAGTTGATGGATGAGAGTAGAAGGTTGTTGTTGGACGAGGAGGCATGGTATAATATGCCGGGTCGGCTAGATTATGTCGTCAAGGGTTTGGTTCTCAGTTGATGATCAAAAGGAGTTTTCACTTCATGAGCTTGCCTTGGTTCAATATTGTTAAGAAAGCAAAACAAGAACGAAAGCGGCCGGGCTTCAACGAATTCATGTTTGATTTCCTTCTCTCTGAAATGGGGAATCAGTTATGCCGATGTAACCGTGACGTGGAGCACGTGCCCTTTCCTCAGAAAAGGCCCATTGGACGTGCTGAAGCATGGGCCCATAACCAAATAGCAACATGGGGAATCATGGGCCTATACAGCAACATACCGAAACATATATATTTAAGTTTTGTGACTAATGGTGATTAGTTCGAGTGATAAGTTATTTGATATCGTTTAAATGAGATTTCGAGTTTGAGCCTTAGCATATATAGAAAATTTCTGTTGGAAGACTCACTTACCATAACTAGATATGCGACGCGGGTTAAATATGGATGTAGTTGGAGTAAATCTCCAATAAATTGGGTAGATAACGAAAAAAAATTTAGGTTTTGTGTGTGTGGTGGAGGGGGGGGTATTGGCAAGTGGGAAGAGGAGAAGCAAGTTGGAAAGTTGGGTAAATTGAGGATGAAGGTGCAACTTTACGTCATGTCCCCAATCCATTTCATACATTGGGGTCCCCTTAAGCCATAGCGTGATATTATGGAAAACAAAAGGGAAGGTTATCCCCCCACATCCTTAATTTCCTGGACTGATTTCTCTCTCTCTCTCTCTTTAAATTTTGTTATGTAGATAAGGGTATTGACTCTTAACCTCTGTTTCCTTAAGCATAATTCATTACACATTCAATACTCCCTCCCACATACACGAGGGAAACAAATACAAAACCTACGTGCGTGTTCACAGTAACTTGAGAGAGTTTTCAGGTTTCAATAATAATGGTTCTTGACACAGGAATATGAAACGTGCATGATATCCCATCTCGTAGGCGGCATAATTCCTCATGTGTTGAGGGATATTCCTTTGTTATCTCGCCCATATTTTGACCAAACCACTTGAGCCTCTAGTAGTAACACTTGTCACTTCTATTCTCAGAACTAGACTATTCAACTCCCCACCCTTAAAACCACGCCCCCTGTAGCATTGTAGCTTATTCTTTTGAAAATAACACCAAAGAATTCAGAGAGTCAGTTGCAGATATTTTATGAAGACTGTGAATTAGTACTATAGTATAATTCTCGCTTGTGCATTCTATTCCCTTTTGGTTGGGTCTTTCAAGTTAATTTAACTTAATTTGAACTATGATTCCTTGATTAGTGAGGAGCCCTTTGGTTTATTCAACCCGGTACTTAATTGTTAAACAATTCCCACATTACATCAACGCGGTGCTTATCTTAATTCTTAAGCCGCTCCCTGCCTTAGAATAGCATTATCATTTGCCGACACGGGCCCACCACCTTTACGTACGGTGACACGTGTACGGTTATGGCTACGACACGCCTCTCCTAAAACAAACCTATTCTGGTAGAGTACACTGTAACCAAGGAAGTAACTGTCTCCTTTTTGGCTCCTGGCCCCCACCAAAAAGATCTCTTCTTTTCATTCTCTTCCCTACCCCTCATACTTGTCACCTTCTGATCTATGCTTTGGTTTAATTGATTTCTTGACTTCCACGTAATTATGCTCCCACAAGATTTTTTGATCTTCAGAATATGATATATTGTATTCTATATATGACTCGTTTCTTTTTTCCCCCTAATTATAAAATCTATATTCAACAGACTTTTCAATTAAAAAAAATCCATATTATATATATAGTGGAGCTTACTTGTCATGATTCTAGATTGTTCTTCCCCAAAATCGAACTTTTGCATCTTGCTTTATTACCCTACTACCTAAGTTGAGAATTCCTTTCATACGAATATGGAAAAAGGCCTAACATTGTTGGGGATCATCATACATACGCATAGTTCACCTTTTTTTTTTAAATGATAAAAAATTTAGATAAATTATATTTAAGAATTTATCAAAGCTAGATATATCTCCAATATTAAAAAGAGAGTTTATAAAAATATTTATAAATTATCTACAAATAAAACCTTTATAATTTAAACTCAAGATCTAATGTATTATGATGCAATTCCTTATTAATATTGTGTAACTTATTGAATTATATAACATTATTCCTCCAGTAGGTTAATAAAGAGATCTAAAAATTAATTAACAGGAATTGGAAAATTTAAATAGTTTTCCAAAAATTTGCACTCATATGGAGTATACTGTATGTATTGGTGGAGGACAGACATGAGGTTGCCGCATTGGGCGAATACCAAACAAAGAGTTGTTTCGAATTTTGGCTGAACCAGACACATGAAACCACTAAACACGAATATTCATAAAAGATATATATATATATATATATATATATATTTGCCGTATTTAAGTTGACTAATGAATGGACTCTTTTCACTTGGTCGAAATTCGTTTAGATATTTATGGTATTACTAAGCAATTTGACCAAGTTAGCGTGTGAAGCGTTTGGACCAAATAGATTCCACCACTTCACCGAACAATTTGATGGTGAAAAAGTCAACTCCTTTCGTTTTTAAGTAATGAGTAGTGCGCATATGTAATCTTCAAAATGACACATATAAATTGATATTCATTGGATGAAAGACACAGCCACCGGTGCCACTCATCTTGATGGGGAATGATTCTCTTTAAAGTAACATCATAAGATGAGTGATGATTCTCTCTTTAAATAACATCATTTGCCCTCCTCACGATACATGATTGATGTTAACACATGCAATAAAGGGTGCATGTTATCAAATATAATTCTAAATATAAAATTTATTTTAATTTCAAATATAATATTTAAATATATTTTATAAGATGAAGTAAGATATCTATAAACTAGTGTATCCATTCTATCCTTACATCAATTTGCCTATTTTAAACGCACTCAAAATAAACCCATAATAAATGGGGATAATATAATATACAGGCGGCTACAGGCTACCTATCGATTAGCCCATGTCTACCCATATATTTTTTATATTATTAATTAATTTTATTTACCTTATTTGTATTATGCTATACAAATTTGATAAATGGGTTGCTTATGTCTATTGTAACCTAAATGTGTTTGGCTCAACTTATTTATTATGGGTTTAAACGGGCTATGCATATATATAAGTAGCCAATACTAAATTAAATATATATTATGTTAAAAATTAGAAGTAATATTATTTCTTCCCAAAAAAGACATGGATTCATTCATTGTGTACTTGATGACACAGGATGCTATTAAGAAAAAGAGTTATTCCTTCTTAACTTAATGAATTAAAATTTAAAATTTTATTATGAGATATGCCTCATATATTACTAATCTTCTTCAGGGACATTATGAGTAAATGATAGACTTTTCAAAATTACAAAAAATATACACTTTAACTTTATATTCAGAGTTTGTTGTCCTTTTTTTTTTTTTGGTTAAATAAAATGTCATGATTCTCACAACTTGACATAGCTTTAGATTTTTGTAAGCGTATATAAGAAAAATATTTTCTTAATTACTTTTAGAATAGCATAAAAAATTTTATAATCAAGGAAACTACCCTTCTTAAAATAAATTTATATAACCTTCGTAATATGGGATGAGTTAAAATTGCGTTATAAGTAAATGTAATCCTTTGAGATAGACGTTTTAGTTAAGATTAAGGAGGGGATGGAGGGAGGGGTATGTATGCATATGGATGAATGATGTGATTAATAATAAACAACAGGATTAGGAAGGAGGCATATTCGGTTGGCGTTCACTAGAGTCCAAAAGCACCCAGAAATATCTAGCCGATGCAGACACCCATCTCCTCTTCTTTCGTTGCCTCCGTGTCCCCTCAACTATTCTTCCCACTTTCCAACGCCCAATTGTCTTCATTTAACCGTCCTCCACCCTCTCTGGTTATTTTCGTCATTTTACCACCCCATCACCCCCCATTTTCAATAAATTTGGCCTCCTCCTCACATTATTGGAATATTGTATCCACTAATATTAAAATATATATTACTAATAAAGGTTAGTTTCCTTAATAGTAAATTATCTCATAATCTATAATATTATAAATTTAATTTTTATTATTAATGTAAATTTTTTATTAATATACTATTTATAAATATTTTCTAAATGTAAAAGTATATGCCTTTTCCCCTAATAAGTTCTGACATTCAACTTTAGTTCAAGAACAACTCATTTCCCTATATTCAAACTTCTCCGTTTATAGCAGTAATTTTATTTTTCTCAGATTGGATGGCAGAAGGACATGAATAAAAAACATGCATATGAATGGAGCATAGCTAAGAGCATATACCATACATGGAGCGTACTGTAGACAAACACGACGTGACCACCCCGCCTCTGAGGCGTCAGGAAAATATCATCGCCACGTCAGCTCACCATCCGGCTTCTTAGACCTCCTAAAGATCTTCTCTAATCTCTCTCCTTTCTTCCTTTCTCTCAGTAAAACCTCAGCCACCTCTTTATTTTTCCCTATCCATGTACCCTATATTTTGATTACGCAAATTAAGACTCCCATTTTTGCTGGTTTTAGCATATCACCTTCTAAATCAGAGTCATTAGTTTGTTATTCAATCGGTTCTGGAGTCACAAAGTTTAAGGTGCGGGTTCTTTTGGGAATTATTCTGCTGCTGCATTTTCTGAACATATCCTGCTGTTCTCTTGTTTATTTTTGATGATGATACCGTTTTCTTCTATTTGAGTGATTGTTTTCTTCGAGTTTCAATGTTTTTTTGGCTGCTGAACTGTGTGATCCTGAAGAAAACTGTGTAATTCTCCAGGAGGATTCAGGATCATTTTCTTTGCAGTTTTTTTCAGTGGTATCATTTCCCTGAGATTTGCTATTTGGTTGGTTGGACTGTTTCATTTCATATCTCTGATTTTTGTTGTATTTTTTGTTTTTTGAAATAAATTCCTGATTTTTTACTGTTTTTTATTTGGGAAATAAAAGAGAGTAAAAAATATCCTGTAAATTGTAAAATTTATGATCGGAGGTTTATAAGTGCAGAAGAATCAAGCTGCTGAAATCTACTTCTGCATTAAGTTGCTGCGATTTTCTGGGAGATGCTTTTGGTTGCCTACTTACTAAATAATTTCTTCTGTTTGGTTTACACGGAAATGAAAGAGTGGAAAAACATAGCGATTAGCTTTGCTTGATTGACTTATTTTTCTTATACTGAGTTACAAATAGCAGTGGCCGTTTCTCACAGGGAATGTTGAATTACGATATCTTAATCCTTGATTGGTAGCCGGTTGGACGGATTCTGTTTTATTGGTTCTGGTATCAAAAGTATTCCCTCTTCCATGGCTGGTTCCAGTGAAAGGTGGATTGACCGTCTTCAGTTATCCTCGTTGTTCTGGCCTCCCCCGCGAGACGGTCAACAAAAAAAGGTACCTATCTAGTTCTGATTTATGTTTATCAGTCACTTCTGGATTTCAGTGACAACTATTTCTAGCAGATTATACTATGATGGTTATAAAGAAAATTCCAACATTCAATGTGAAGCGCAGTCGTTCTTTAACATTTAATGGAGAAGAATGGAAGAGGATTTTCAGGACTTTTAGTTGGGTAGAGAACCATCCACGTATTCATTTTTTTTGTTGCCTTCTTTCTAAGGGAAGGAGAAGACCGTATATTTTCTTTAAAAATTGGCATCCTATGTTTCTGAGGAGTTTGATATTCAAAATTCTTGAACTACAAGAACGAATTATGATGTAAATACAACACAAGAAATGAACTTCGTTTCAAATTGAATATGTACAAACTACAAAGTAATTACCAAATTACATGGAGAAATTACTTTGCAAATTACTGATTTTTATTATGGGTATCTATATGTAATATAAAATTTATAGGAAGTTGTATTATTAATAAGCCATGAATAGTGTGACTCACTACAAGCTCCATGCAAAACGCAATCCCACAATCTAGTTATTTTTCCTCATCAAGATTCTCTTACTTCGTTGATGCTATATGCACTGAAGGCTGGAGATAATCAAAACAACCGTAGGAAAACATGTATGAAGAGATGTCACGAGGTGGAAATCTTTAGAAGCAAATCAGTACATCAATATGTACAATAAAATTTACTGGGAGCTGCGCTATTTATGAGTAATGAATAGTTCAGCTGACCTCAGATTCCGTGCTAGCACGGGGCCCAAAATCTAGTTGGGTATGCTATTGTTAAGCATTTTCCTTTATATGTACATAGCAGTATGAAGGTTTTGATTAATTTGGGAGGTCTTGCATCATAATTAGACCACACATATGGCTATATTTAACCAGACAAGATCTTCTTAGTACAGTAGGGGAATTAAATATGCGAGCTTGTGTCCTAACGCACACCTACTTGAGCTTGCCCCAAGTTACTAACCTAAGAAATTTGGAGATAAAAGCCTAATTGTAGAGGATACTTTAACAGGAAAGTTTAAAACGTCTAAAATATTGAACTATGCAGAGTAAAGGTGGATTTGTATAGAAATATAATCAGGAAGTCCTTAAACTGACACAGGCTAAACTGTGAGATATGGAACTGGAATTTCGCAATCTTTTCTGCATGTAGTTTCTAATCTCTTTTTCTGATAACTTCACAAGTTGTTTTTCAGATCATTTTGTGAATAAGTGTTCCCTAGTCTATATTCGTGGTTCCCATATCTTCTTCCATATCAAAAGCTCATAATTGTTATTCCATATCTTTGTTTCTTATGACATTTTAATGTTTTCCCAGGATCAAATTGCTGCCTATGTTGAGTTCTTTGGTCAGTTCACGTCAGACCGATTCCCTGATGATGTTGCTGAGGTCTGGGGAATGCACCTTCATCTATGGACATTATTTAAAATTTCATGAGAAACATTCACAAATTAATCTTATTTTGAAATCAATGAAATTTTGATTTTTTTCCATGCAAGAGTTGTATCAAATGCTGTTCACTTTCTGAATAATCTGTATGGCATTGGCAGTTAATCCGGAACCGGTATCCATCGAGGGAGACTCTGCTCTTTGATGATGTTCTGGGTATTTATGCTTTAACCCATGTTAGTTTATGCTATGGCTGATTCAACAAAAATATTTTGACAATGAACATACTTTTGTTTCATGCATAACAACTTCTTATATATTGACATATTCATTCAGCAACTTTCGTCCTTCATCATCCTGAGCATGGTCATGCGGTTGTGCTTCCAATTATTTCATGTGTTATTGATGGGACTCTAGTCTATGATAAGACTAGCCCTCCATTTGCTTCTTTCATTTCCTTAGTCTGCCCAAAAAGCGAGGTAAAATCCCTTGGCTGATGTTCTGATTTTATTCACAAGATTCAATTAAACAGGACATATGTCTTGTTCATTATAAGCATTGTGATTCATGGTTTCAATTTTATGACTTAGAATATTCACTGTCTTTCAGTTTCTTATTGCTTAAGGCATCTGCATTCTGCAGAGATGTTCCCTATCAATAATTTTATTTATTTATTTTATTTGGCAGAATGAATATTCAGAGCAATGGGCGCTGGCATGTGGTGAAATTTTGAGAATTTTAACTCACTATAATCGACCCATATTCAAAATGGAAAGGCAGTGCAGCGAAACAGAAAGAAGCACTAGTGGAAGCCATGCTACAACAAGTAATTCTGTTGACGGGAAACTTGACCGTAGTTGTTTGACACAACTGGAGAGGAAACCTATAAGGCCCTTGTCTCCTTGGATAACTGATATATTGCTGGCTGCACCTCTGGGCATTAGAAGTGACTATTTCCGGTGGTGGGTATTCTTTAGTTCAACATAGAGATGGATTTTTTGGTTCTTCTTTTGGTTTAGTCAGATAGTATAGTTCATCTATTTTTTGGCTTTTCCTCCTAAACTGATTGATTACTAAATCGTAATGTAATTCTCTCAACACTCTTTTCATTTCTATATTTTTTATTAACCTTATCTTGGTCTAGTAGTGTGGATAACCCATCAAAGTATTGTAGGAATTGTGGGACAAGTGATTCGTCTTGAGGGGGCCTATTAAAGGATATAATATAATCTGGGATTATGATCACCTACACTTCATCCAGAAATTATTTCACAAGAATATAGGAGTTCTGTAGTTTATCATCTGTTTTTTATATAATGGTTAGCATTTTTCACAGCAGTATAAATCAAAAGTAGGAGCCTGCTGTCAATAAGTAAGTGTTTCAGTTCATTAAATATATTCCTTTTCCCACAACTTTCATTGTTTAGGTCGCCCAAATTATTAAATATATTTGATTTGTCTGAAGAAGGAAGATGGAGTTGTTGACATTCCAAATCTTAGTTTTCCTTGGTCATTTCTCCCCTTGAACTGAGCACAAGCGATGGACATAATATATCATAATTATGATGAATACCTTTTATGAGCTGATTTTTTCTATTTTCCTTTCCATGTAACAGTTATTTACTGTTGTGGGTTTAGGAACTGAGTAAGTTACCTTTGGCTTAAATTGATGGATATTTACATGGATCAACAGGTGCAGTGGAGTTATGGGCAAATATGCTGCAGGAGAACTCAAGCCTCCTATAACTGGTAAATTTAATTCTGGTTCATCAATTAGAGCGCTGTTGTTATAATGGCTCAATACAATACCGGGTATATGACCCATCAATCATATAAAAATACTTCAGGCATTTTTTTATTTGAATAGTAGTTAACTTGGTTTAATTTTATCGTTCTTGTTATATTAAACTCCATTCCAACTACACTGGTAATAAATTTGCTAAACTACTCTTTTGACTGAACTTGAATTTTGGCCCTAATGCAAGAGCTTAGGGAATAGGGATGACAAGAGCAAGTTTTGAGGTCCTGGTTGTGATACATGGCAAGATCCTGAAGAAAACAAATGCCAAAATACTATTTCAATTCACACCATTTCTTGTCTATCCGTCTCCTATTTATACTTACAAAGGCTGGATGAGTTTCGTAGCAAATTCCCTAACCACCCTTTTTTCTACTTTCCTAATTACCCTTAACCTATACATGATCCCTGTCCTTGAGGATCAAACTTCTAAAAGATAAAAGAATAATTTCGGCTTGTTTTCTTTTTTCTTTTTGGGAAGTGTTTTTTTTGAAGTCTACCATTTTTGGCCAAATTGCCTACTTTATCGGGCTTGTCCATTCTAGCTCAACTCTTTGGATTCTTCAACAAGCTAAATTCCATACTCCACACAAGTCCTCACTTCAACACCATCGTTCCTTCTCCAGCTGATACATCTGCTCCCATGTGTAATTTCAATGTTGAGAATAATGTCGATCTTATCATTCATTGCAGCAGAAGAACATACATCTGCAGGGAAGTTGAGAACAAAGCATCTCCCAATTGATCCCATACATTCAGTGAATTTAAAAAACCAAAATAACTCTTTCTAAAAGCTTATAAAAGCTGAAACACAGGGAATGATTACAGTGGACTAATCTATGGAAATAGAAAGCTAATTAAGAGAGAATATAAGATAAGGAAATCATGTGATAATGACACGTGTATCCATGAATTTGATATCATATTGGTGCTTGTGTATATGATCTTAATACATTATTGAAGATTTTCTTTGATAAAAGATGTTGGAATTTGTTTTCTTGTAGCTTCTTCCTGTGGTTCTGGAAAGCATCCTCAGCTCATGCCTTCAACTCCTAGGTGGGCTGTTGCCAATGGTGCTGGTGTTATACTAAGTGTTTGTGATGATGAAGTTGCTCGCTATGAAACTGCTACTTTAACAGCAGCTGCTGTCCCTGCACTTTTGCTTCCTCCTCCCACGACAGCTTTGGATGAGCACCTAGTTGCAGGATTACCAGCTCTTGAACCATATGCACGATTATTTCATAGGTTATTCTGAACTCATCTACTGTATTATTTATTAATTTTTTATTGAGCTCATCTCCCTAATTAATGTTTATATCTAATTCATTTAGATATTATGCCATTGCTACTCCAAGTGCCACACAAAGACTTCTTCTTGGACTTCTAGAAGCCCCACCATCATGGGCTCCAGATGCACTTGATGCGGCTGTGCAGCTTGTGGAACTCCTTCGAGCTGCTGAAGATTATGCATCTGGCATAAGGGTAAGCTGTATATCTCGGTGCATAGATGCAAAAACTTATATTATGACACTAAGCTGGAATTTTTTATTCGGCATAATTTAAAACACACACACATGCATACGCACAATTCTCACTCTACGGTACTCATCAATACCTTTATCTTTATGAGAGAATCAGAGACAGCCATCGCTCCAAACGTGCTCTTAATGTCCAGAAGAACTCTTAAATATGCATTATAGGCACAGTAGTGCTTAGCTCAACTCATTTGTTTATGCTGATGGTTAAATATTTGATTCTGCAGCCGGATATGAGTGAATTGGTTTTCTGAATCT
Source organism: Leucaena leucocephala (assembly GCA_037074615.1). NCBI lineage: Eukaryota > Viridiplantae > Streptophyta > Magnoliopsida > Fabales > Fabaceae > Leucaena > Leucaena leucocephala. Next base: position 17,667,085 of record CM073562.1, read on the forward strand.
TCCTTCTCCTTCCATGCCATTCTATGCAGCTTTTTTGGAATTTTTCTGGAGGCTTTGTAAAAGATTTAAAATACATTTCACTGATTTATTTTATTTATATGTCTATACAGCTTCCTAGAAATTGGATGCACTTGCATTTCTTGCGTGCTATAGGGACTGCGATGTCTATGAGAGCTGGCATAGCTGCCGATACTGCAGCTGCTTTGCTTTTCCGCATACTTTCACAGCCAGCATTGCTATTTCCTCCACTGAGGCAGGTTGATGGGGTTGAAGTTCAGCACGAACCTTTGGGAGGGTATATTTCATCCTACAGAAAGCAGGTACTGTTCCATCACTATTAGTTACATATTTTTCTTCACTGACGCAGATATGTTCCTTAGCTTAATGAAATGTATAAAACTCGTTCAGATAGAAGTTCCTGCAGCTGAAGCCACCATTGAGGCTACTGCCCAAGGCATTGCATCGATGCTATGTGCCCATGGTCCTGAGGTTGAATGGAGAATCTGTACCATATGGGAAGCTGCTTATGGCTTGATTCCCTTAAGTTCCTCAGCTGTTGATCTTCCAGAAATTATAGTTGCAACCCCATTGCAACCTCCCTTACTATCATGGAATTTGTACATACCCCTTGTTAAGGTTCTGGAATATCTCCCTCGTGGAAGTCCATCTGAAGCATGTCTCATGAAAATATTTGTTGCTACGGTGGAAGCTATTCTTCAGAGGACATTTCCATCAGAATCAATTAGAAAGCAGAACAGAACTAGATACCTCTCTAGCTTGGGGTCTTCCTCCAAAAACCTTGCTGTGGCTGAACTTCGTACTATGGTTCATTCACTCTTCTTGGAATCATGTGCATCTGTAGAGCTTGCTTCACGCCTCCTTTTTGTTGTCTTGACTGTCTGCCTTAGTCATGAAGCTCAGTTCAGTGGAAGCAAGAAACCAAGAGGTGAAGATAGTTATTTGGATGAAGAAATGATTGAAGACTTAGAGGCAATGTCTGAAAACCAGAAAGAAGAAAAACATAAGAAATTTAAAAAACAAGGGCCTGTAGCAGCATTTGATTCTTATGTTCTGGCTGCAGTTTGTGCACTTGCTTGTGAGCTTCAGTTGTTTCCTTTGGTTTCACGAGGTAGGGATCATCCAATCTCCAACAATGTAGGAGATACGATTAACCCTGTTAGGATAAATGGATCTTCACATGAGTTACAGAATGGTATAGATTCTGCAATACGCCACACACACAGAATTTTAGCAATTTTAGAGGCACTGTTTTCATTAAAGCCATCTTCTGTTGGCACATCATGGAGTTACAGCTCAAATGAGATAGTTGCAGCTGCTATGGTTGCTGCCCATGTTTCTGAACTATTTAGACAGTCAAAAGCTTGCATGCATGCTCTATCAGTTTTGAGGCGTTGCAAATGGGACAATGAAATTCACTCTAGAGCATCATCTTTGTACAACCTAATTGATATTCACCGCAAAACTGTTGCATCTATCGTTAACAAGGCAGAGCCATTGGAAGCAAATTTGATCCTTACGCCAAGTTGGAAAACTTCCCTTGTTTGTTTTCAATCTGAAAAAAAAGGCTACTTTAGTACTGAGCAGACATCCGTCTCACATTCTGAGGTTTCAGCTATTTATAAACCTAATTGTGAATCTGATAAAACTCCGTATTCAAATGAAGCATCTGGTTACGCATTGGGTAACAGCATCGCAAATTTTCCATTGGATGCTTCTGATCTAGCCAACTTCCTCACAACGGACAGGCAAATAGGGTTTAATTGCAGTGCCCAAATTTTACTAAGATCCATGCTGGCAGAGAAACAAGAACTGTGTTTCTCTGTAGTTTCATTGCTATGGTACAAGCTTATTGCATCTCCTGAAACTCAACCATGTGCAGAAAGCACTTCTGCCCAACAAGGATGGAGACAGGTATTCTAAGTATAATAACTAATTTTATTTATGAATGAGTATTTTGTTTAAGTATTCCTAATTGAGTAACATACAATGGATGGGCTATATAAATGAAACAAAGATACATATCATTGAGACCCATGAATATAATTTACAGTTAAATAAATATATATGTATGTGTGTATGCGTCTGGGTGTCTCTGTCTAAATATCTGGTTTATGCGCGTATTTTTGCCCCAAAAAGGTTCATTAGCTGACCATTGCATATTGATCTAATGTAGGTTGTTGATGCATTATGTAACGTTGTTTCAGCATCACCATCAAAAGCTGCTACAGCAGTTGTTCTGCAGGTCCAAATTTTCGTCTTGTTATGAACTAATTAATGGGATAAGGCTTGTTGTTGTTGTTGTATAAACTAATTACTTAAACTTACTTTGGCCACTGGCTTTGACGCGCATCCTATTTAAGCTATTGTCACCATTTCTTGAATACTTCAAAAATTTCGGTTTTACCTTCTCTAAACTCATGACCCTGGCTTAACTTGTCTGGAAAGCTTATATATCTTATAGTGAAGATCTCATCAAACAAATATTGAAAGCTTCTATTTTTTTTATAATATTGTTTTTGTTTTGTTTAATTTGTTTAGTCACTTTTCCCTTGGTTTGTTGCTTGTCAGGCGGAGAGGGAGCTGCAGCCTTGGATTGCGAAAGACGATGACCTCGGTCAGAAGATGTGGAGAATCAACCAGAGGATTGTAAAATTGATAGTGGAACTTATGAGGAATCATGACAGGATAGAATCGTTGGTGATTGTGGCAAGTGCATCAGATTTACTTCTACGCGCCACAGATGGCATGCTTGTTGATGGTGAAGCCTGCACTTTGCCACAACTGGAGGTAGCATTTTACACGTTTTTGTGTTGAATGAGTCCTGCAGTATCTACTTACCATAATTTAAACTCGACCTTTCTGATGGCTACATCAGAATAAAACTATGTTGCAGTATTTACTTAATTGTGTATTGTCATCATTAATTCCATATTTTAACTTGAATTTTTTTTATTAACTCTTATATTTTCTATTACTCATAGACAGTCATATGTTTTTACTTCTGCACACGCATAAATGCATGTCCTTTTTTCTCTCATGCGGCATCTAATCCAGTCTTCACTGAAGTAGAAAGATAAATCTTTTTTGTTTTATATTACATACTATTGATGTGATGCGTTATATATGGGTTTGATTTCGTATGTTTTCAATTTAATCCAGTCTTCATTGATATTCGTGTATAAACTTTTAATCTAAATGGCCAGCTATTGGAAGCAACAGCTAGAGCAGTTCAGCCGGTGCTGGAGTTGGGAGAATCAGGATTTGCTGTGGCTGATGGCCTTTCAAACCTGTTAAAGGTAAACAAACTTATCATTCAATTTTTCAACTCCTATGCTGAATGAATTTCATGAAAGCTAAACAAACCTGTAGATTTTTTTTTTTCCAGCAGACGCTTTTTTCTCTATCTTTTGTGTAATGAGTTGATCTGAAAATTTCTCTGTAATAGCTGATTCAAGTAGAACCTAGGATTACATGTATTGAGTGCATTTATGGGAATAATTTGGTTTATCTTTTGTAGACTGGGTCTATTTGAAAAGTTCTCTAGAATTGTAGACTGATTTGCTTGTGCAACCATTTGCAGTGTCGCCTGCCCGCCACTATTCGTTGCCTTTCTCATCCAAGCGCACATGTTCGTGCTCTAAGCACATCGGTTCTCCGTGACATTCTGCATACTGGTTCAATCAGACCGAGTCGGAAACCGCCACATATTAATGGTATCCATAAACACCCCTATGAGTACTTCAACACGGATGTCATTGATTGGCATGCTGATGTAGAAAAATGCTTGGCATGGGAAGCTCGCAGACGGCTATCAAATGGAACGTCTATGAATTTTCTTGATACTGCTGCAAAAGAACTAGGCTGTACTATTTCTATATGAGTTGAAAACCTTAAAGACTTGGTTGTTTATGTGAACTTTTATTTTCCAAAGACTTATAGGAACATATATTGTTTGTAGTTTGAAACAAGTGGGTTTGCTAATAAATAACACTATCCATTCTGCTTATAACGGTTCCAATTTTCTTATATGGCTGAGCATGGCACAGAGAAATTGAATGTGTAGGTTCAATGGCCCCTTGCAGATGGCACTCTTACAAAGGCTGAAATCTTTAGGGGTAAGGATCTTTTAGAATTCTTACGAGTTTATAGAGTCTCATGCAAAAATGGTTGAAGTGTTTATGGAATCTATTTTTCTCTTTCTTTAAATTCTGAAATTTCACTCTTGTAAATGAACTCAATTAATTAAAGTTTTTATTCCCTATATTCAGCAACTTTAATTATTTAGTAGTGTTGTTGGTAGGTAGTATAAATACAACAAAACCTGTTACGTCTTGCCTGTAAAACTTCTATTCCATTTCTGTAAAACTCTAATGAAAGCAAGGTGCACTATGGAGGCATTGGGTCAATTGTTAGCTGCTGACCTAATTCAGGCATTGAGTCAAGGGTTAAGGGTTTGGAGTCAACATATGGGTCAGATTGGTCATATTAAAACAATATAATTTAATAAAAAAATATTTATATTTGACTATGAATAAAAGGGCCACTCAAGACATAATGTTTTGATATATGTATATCTCATACAACTATTTGATGGTAACAATAACAAAATATAACATTGAGAGTATATATTTATTATAACATTGAGAGTATATATTTATCTTTACAAATGTTCAAAAGCTACAAATAATAAAACATCATGGTAGTTTAATTTAGTAATCTAAAAAATAAAAGAAATCTATGATAAACTAAAGTAATAAATTTAGTTAAAAGTAGACTAAATCTATTAGAACTAAAGATAAAAAATTTAGAAATTTTTTAAATAAAAAAATAAATTTGACTCGAGTTACTCTTAAATTATCTCAAGTTATCTGGGTTATAATTAGATTGCTCGAGTTATATCAAATAAATCCTAAGTTAAACTCATTTTAAATTGGAGCTCTGATAATCTAGTCTAAAATCTTAGAATATTGAATGAAAATAATATTTATAATGTAGCTACTAGCAAAACAATTTTCTTTATTAATTGGCCAGAGATAGGCCTTTTAATTTTTTAAAAAAAATAAAAAAAATTAAAAAAAAAATAAAGGACAAGAGTTAAAGGATGCAACGAAGTATTTATTTGAACAAAGTTTTTCAAAACCTTGCTTTTTATTATCAAATAAAACGTGAAATAGGAAATTGTAAAAAAAAATTGTACTTTGTCCGATATCAAATCTACCGATGATCATTAACTGAGAGATTTTGATTAATTAGTTTTTTTGAAATGTCATTTTTGGTCTTCCTCTAATGAGATAGGGTAAATAAGAAAAGCACAAATAGGTGGTGAAATTTCTGAGTCTTATTTACACGTCAAACTTTAATTTTTTTTATTTGGGATTTATATGTAATCCTACTAATTAATAACAATGCAGTCATTGGTAAAAAAATAAAATAAAAATGCCCATGTTTTCATTTTATGGGAATTATTATTATTGACAAAATTACTTTTTTTACCTCCTGATTAGATTACTTTCGCACTCTATGAACAGCTAAGGGTAATAAGGGGTTTAATCTACAATTATCATTATTAACGGTCAACACGAACACCTTCCCGGCGGGACGCTCCGTTGAACCGCCATAAGCATCCCGCCGCCTCAATTCACATTCCCTGCTTAACGCCCACGCAACGGCTACTTTATTTCTCACTATACAATCTTCTCCCTCCATTACAACGGCTAGCTGTTTCTTTCTATAATTTTCTTTCACTTTAATTTTTTTCCTTATCGTCTCCCTATTCTCTCAATCTTCTTGTTCATTCATTCTGCTTCCGTCTCTTCCTATTTTCTCAGTCTGCTGTTATGGACAACAGCGAAAACTTGAGGTGATGATCCCTTTTTTTAAATTTGTTCTACGTTTTAGCTGATCGATATCTGATTCAAACTTTATTTTTAGCTCATTCGGCCTGCAGATAGATCTATTCATTCTGAATAAACCTCATCAGAATACTGAGTTCTAAGTGTGTGTTAAAATGATTTCAGAGACCCCAGAAGGGATTTAGATCTCCCTTATCTCATAGATGATGACTTCTCATTGAATTTGGAATTACTTAGACAACTCTGTTTCATAAGTCATCTCTTGCGATGAGGAAGATGGTCCAATTACAAGTGTTATTAGCCATTGTTCTGAACAATTCCCACTTACGATTGTTTCCTTAGCATCCTTTATTTTATTCGAATTAAGTGTATATATGTTTTATGAAAATAGCTTATTTTCTGTTGCAGCGAGTGATCAAGGTTTTCTCTTGTCGCTGATATTGTACTGTTCTTTAAAATCATATTTTTTTATGGCTGAACTGGTTTATGATTTCTTGCTAGATTTGATTATTACTCTGGAAAGAATCTAAGCAATTTTTGTTTTATTTTTTTATTGCCTCAAGTTATGCTTTTCCGACTCCTTTCTAAATATTTGCTTCCATGTCGTCACCCACCTCGTCCGACACATCGTCAAGGGAGTATTATTTCCTTCATAGTTCATCTGGTTCTGTCTATATTTGCAGTTAGTCTGGTTCTGTCCAGATTCGCAGTTTGTTTGGCTCGGTCCAAATCCACTCGCTCCACACATATGGTTTCATCTAGATCCATGTCACTCCATGTTGTAGTTCATCTGGTTCCCCCCAAATCCACACTACTCCACATTTGGTTCCATCCAGATTGCCAGTCCAGCAATGTTCTTCCTCGAGTTCATAACTTTGTCTCCAGATCCATGAGCTAATCATCTTAAGTTCAATAGTCCCTACTGATCGCTTTTAGTTTTTAGTTGACAGGGTACTAAGGATTGCTATTGCAGGTGTGAAGGAGCTAAGAACACCTATGAACTATGATTGTTATTATAGATACCAAAAAGTTAAAAACATCATCATCATACACTTGAGTATAATTGCTATACCTCAAATTTTGACAAGTTTCATGGACGACAAAATGATATTTTTTAAGAGAGTTTCTTCATATTCATATTTCCATTCTTTTTTGTCCCATTGATATTTTCTAGCAAACCAATTCTTTGTATTATTATCTTCCCAAAACCTTGACACGAGTAAAACTTCGATATGCAAAAATTTTTTCATTCTTACTCTGAAAAATTCTTTTTTACTTTTAATAAAGTATCCTCAATATAAAACTCTCTAGTGATCTTGCACGATGTCCAGTCACTTTTCTTTTCTTTTCGTCTTTATTTTATTTTAATAAAATCAAATCCAGTAAACGGAATATGATTTTGGAAAAATTTCAATTAGGCAACTACTTTGGAATCCTACCCACTGCAAGGAGCTAGGGCGGGAATCAGCCTACCTCTCTGCGGGCAACTACTTTACAGTTTGCGTCTCTATCTGTAATGTTGGTTATGGGGCTATCATGCTTTCGGATTTTTCAGCGCGTAAATATGGCAATTTGGGAACCATATTTGATTAGTGGCAAACGTAGATTTCAGAAAATCCTGCGTCTGTTCAACACCAACGTAGATGGCAAGCACAAGATTCAATTATTAACGGTTGATTCGTCAACATTTGCTCTAAGAAGGCCGATATTGATAAGCTTATCTCTCTCTCTGGTCATTTCTTCTGTGAAGAAGATTAATGGGAAAATTTATCTCTAGCTTTTTAGTCGAATTGTATCGGTCTGGATTGTGTCGTTGGTTATATCATTAATTAGTTCTCATCATGCTGACTTGCCAGTTTAATTATGATCTCTCATTTTTCTTCTGTAGAGCTGATGAATGAAGTATTGTAGACGGGAAGAAGGATTACAAAGACGGTGGTGTCCGTCATCAAATGCTTTGGAGCGATTGGAGAAAATCAGGTGACCTATTTTCATGTATAATCTTTGTTATAAACTCATACCTCATATTCAACTGCTTTCTCTTGGTTATATGTAAGCATTTGAAATTTCGTTTGCTGTAAGTCGCCTCTTTAGCACATGTAAGAACATGCGGTGCATCAATACCAACTAACAAGTATGCGAAGCAACTTTTCATGTCCATTTGGTTGTTCTCTACTTCCCTTGCATGTCCAGAATATGTCATGCAGTTATTTGCTGTCATCGTGAGATATGTAAGGAATCATTCCCATGGCATGATGATTTTATTGTTTGTTGCATATGAAATCATAATAGGAATTTATTCTCACAACACAGACATTTATTTAAAGAACGTACGCAGTCATCACTTCTAGGGTTCACAACATTCCAAGGATAAAGACAATCCAACCATAATACAGAACACAAACCGAACAAGCTCTTCTGCCAAGAGCTACAGCAACAAACACACGATCTGTTACTACCACACATCATACAGACACAAGTTTTTTCAAACATGTCTGCTTATGGGAATGAAATCCCCGCAGGCTTATTCATATATATATTTTACAGTCACCACTGTACAAAGTGATGAAGCAACAGGGCAAGCTAGCGACGGAAGCTCCGAACCTGGCGTGGTGGTTCGGCCTCGTTGTCACGGAGCTTGACGAGAGTATAAACACCGGAACCGGCCAGAGCTCCGAGGGTGGGCGCGACCAGATATATCCATAGGTGCTTGTAGTTCCCTGCAGCCACGGCCGGACCCAAGGTGCGAACCGGGTTCATTGAACCGCCACTTGCCGGCCTACACACGCCAACGTGATCACTTTTTCCTTCTATTTGTCTTAATTACTAAACATTATTTAACCCATCAAAGTAAAAGATACAAAGATGAGAAGATAATATAAATTAACGGTGCTAACCCAGATATGAGAATGTTGAGCAAAACTGTGGCTCCAACAGCAATCCCAGCCAATTCCCCAACCTGCCACCATCAAAATCAAGCACAGTGGTCGGATTGATTGAACAGAATAATGAGTCAAATTAAGAAAAGTATATATGATAAAAAATGGAAAGGATCAGAACTCACAGCACGAGTATCAGTGGCAACGGCAGTGACAACGAAGAGGAGATTGAAAGTGATGATGAACTCAAGCGCAAAAGCCTGGCCAACGGTGGTACTCACGGAAGGAATGGTAACGCCGCCGGACATGTAAGGATGGAAGATGCCCTTGAGGGCGAAGGAGGCGCAGATGGAGGCGACGACCTGAGCGGCGATGTAGGCGGGGACGTGGATCCAGGGGAAGTGGCGGAAGGTGGCGAAGGCGATGGTGAGGGAAGGGTTGAGGTGAGCGCCGGAAATGTGGCCGGTGGACAAGATTACGATCATGACACCTAAGCCAGCACAGGATGCGTTGCCAATCAGGCTCTCTGATCCGTTGTATTTCTGGTTCAGAATTGGTCCCGCCGATGCGGCGAACATGAGTAAGAAGGTGCCCACGAACTCTGCTCCGATCTGATACTTGGCTACCTTTTAGTGTTTGATTGCAAAATTGTTGCATGTATTTCACTTGGTCGTATAGATAACAAATAGATTAAGAACACTAACATGCAATGGGACTGCATAGAATTTCTTTCTGAGGTTACACTTGAGAGATCTAAGTTTTCAATGACATAAAGAGAAACATATCTAAATTATTTTATTGAGTGACATATTTAAAAAAAAAATCATTAAAAAGCCCCAATAATGAGTGACATTTTGTAAATGATAATAAATGTGTTCACACTTCATTTTCTTCCCTCCCTGTATCTATTTTGCCTAGTAATAACAGTAGTTGAGACTGTTTTCCTTATCACAAGAGAGTGGGTAAACTTGACATATCACATACCATCAAACTCATTTGTCCTACCTACCTACCATAAACAAAAGAGATTATAATTTGAATTTAAAATGTCTTATTGGATACACAGTAATTTAATTTGCACCATAAGATCATTTCAGGTTTGTAGACTTTACATGATTTTTAGTTGGTGGCCGGTGGTTTAGTTCTTTCCAAATAATGACATCATATATCAAATGCGAACAAACTGCCTTCCTTTTTTTTGGGACGCGGTAACATACATGTTAATCTATTGATTATTGAAGGCCATAAGAAGTCAAAGGCTGAACAAAAATAAAAAAAAGCCATAGATAGATAGTAAATAGTTTATGAAAAATGTCAGAAAATCTAAAAATAATAAAATTGTAGGGCAGAGTGAGGTCACGAATGGCTTCGGATAACGAGGGAGCCGCATAATTTTACAAAAAATAATATCTATTTAGTTAAAGAAATCCACACATAAAATGTCAAAGTCGTGACGCTGCAATTTTATTTTATTTTTTCTCGTTGATAAGGACGATCTATTTGTTGAAGCTCAATTTGATATATGATATAATCTCTCTCACTTTCGATTTATAAGATGGTTTTTGTTTAGTGATTTTATATGTTTTATAGATATTTTGAAATGAGCTTATTGTAAAAATATCCTTCATCACGTAATTACGTAAAAAACTATAAATTAATTAGGAATTAATATAATAGTATTTTTAAAATATGTAAAAGTACATATTAAATAATTTAATTTTATACAAAATTTCATTCTAATACTTCAACTAGTATATAAAAAACAGTTCTCTAATTTTAACACCATATTAAAATTCTAAAAGTTGATAAAATATTCTTAAATACTGACTTATTGAATTTAAAATTTTAAAATAATTAATGATTATCACCAAAAAAATATATTATTTGAGGCCAGCGTACTAAAATATACTTTCTAAAATTAGGGAATAAAATTTAAATTTTGTATAAAGTCATGAGTTCAAATGTGTATTTTCACCTTTAAAATGTCATACTTTTTTAAAAAAAGAATTAAGATTTTTAACTATATTAAACGTGATATATTAATTTTCACAATTTATTTAAACAAAAGGGAGCATGGTAATAACAAAATAGAAACATTTTACCAAAAAATGAAATAGAAACATAGTTGAGGTCAAAAAATGGATAGAAAACATACCTTGCGCGTGAGAGACACGTCGGGGACAGAGAAGTCAGTGAAGCAGGTGTGGCTCTTCGTTGGCAAACACTTGCACCTCGGCATTGAGTTCCGCTCGTATGACAGTGAGTCCACATGCAGCGACGAGAATAGCGGTGCCGGAGTCCCCGGCGTAGCTGGTGCCGACGCTGACGTCGGCGTCCCAGTCTCCGTATCCCCCATTCTACAACTAATAAGGAACCTCGACCGAAACGATAAAGATAACAAAAAAAATAAAAGGATAATATGCCTAAGATCGAGAATACTACTTCATTTTTCAAATTCGAGGATTAAAAGTACAATTTTTTTGTGTTTTTTTGGGATTGTGATAGAAATGAAAGGCTACAGTTACATAATCGGAAGGTTTTTGTAAATGTGTTTCTAAGGAATAATAGTGGGAGAGAACGGACCCAGATTTAAAAGCTTGTGAAAAACTATAGAATTGTAGAAAGGATATTCATGAGAAGAAGCTTAAAAATGTTTTTTTTTTTTTGGTTTTTCAGGGGGGATTGAGAGAGAATGAGGCTGAAGTTACATAATTGGAAGGCTTTTATAGAAGTGCGTCTAAGGAATAATAGTAGGAGATAAAGGATCCAGAGTTATGATATTGACAAACTTCAAGTTAAGAGAGAAACATAAAGAAGATTATGCAGCATGAGCGTTTATGTGTGGAGATCCGGCAAGGAATAAGAGAAAGCTTGTGAAGATGGAAGAAGGTGGCTATGGAGATGGATGGAGCTTTCAGAGAAAAAGCAAAAGCACAGGGAAGGAGAGAGATGAAGAGAGAGAGAGGTCAGCGTGGAGAGAGAAGGAGAGTGGCGGGGGACATGATTAATAGGGAAGGAGAGGGCAGAGAGAGAGAGAGAGCAAGTCGGTGACAAACTTGAATGAAATACACGAATCAAGGTCGAGCAGTTGGACTATTTTATGATTAAAAAAGGTCAAAGCCTGCTTCAATTATTCATTTTTGTATTCAGTATATATCAAGTCATTTGCAGTTACCCATACGGGCCATACCCTTTTATCTGTTTTTTAATTCATGCTTTCTTCTTTAGCTTATTACTTAGTAGTTGCATAATTGAATGAATAATTAATAAATAATCAATAGAAATAATATAGATTATTAAAATTTCTCTTTCGAGTACTTTATAAATATAGTATCCTAAAAGAGTTTATTTGAAGGAGGAGAGTGAGGAACATTTCCCGGAATCCTTAAAATCAGCTTTCATAGATATCCCACATCATATGGAGTTTACTTTTTTCTTAAAAAATGTAGATCCCATGATTCTTCCCAGATAATTCTTACATTAATAAATGATATTTTGTTTCTTTTGATGATGAACGAAGGAGAGGAGAAGGAAGTGAAGAGTAAGTGGGGAAATTAAAGAGAGATGATGATGAGACGTGAGAGTTGAGAAAGAGAGAAAGCGACGAATCGGCGACTGGCTTCAATAATACAGCAACCCACCAATGGAGTTACTATTTCATGAATATAAAAGTCAAAGCATGCATAGCCCTCCTTCGATTCTCCTCTTTGCACGTTATAGAATCTCTAATCTCTCAATTTTTAGAAGCACCATGAAAGCTCTCTAACTTGAGTGCCTTCCCCTATTTACCAAATAGTTTTCTTCTTTTGAAGTCGCCTCATTCATAATTTTGCTATTGAATCCACAAATTCATGTGAATCACTTCTTTGTATACTCTCTCTCTCTCTATGTATATATAGATAGATAATATGTAGTCCTTAATAATGAGGTACTTCTAATCATTTTATAAGAATTTAAAAAAGTAGTTTATATAATTAAAATAGTGAAATCATGTTGGTGATGCTGAATTACATGTAGGTCTTTTCTTTAATAAGCATTTAAACTTTAACCCGTTGTATTATTAGGAATTAACCTTTTTTATTAGACCTGACACTTGTTAATTTATTTATTTTTTATTTTTTTATAAATATATATATTCTCTTATTTTAGAGATAATCATGTTCAGGAAATTGTCCAATACTAATATATATTATTTTTTAATAAAAATTTAAATATTAATTTATCATATTATTATAATAGATGAACTCTTTTCACTAGATCATTCTCTATTTGTTTGTTGGTTATTATTATTAGCAATAATTAGTTTGACATGCTTTTAATTCCTAAAGTCTAATGAAATAGTTAGGTTATGATACTCGTACTATAAAAATATAAAACTTACAGTGAATAATATTATTAATAATTCATGAATAATGTTACTTATCCATTAAATTCTATATACCGTACGCGGTCTATATCTACCTAGCCATATTTATTTAAGCTAAACACACATGCATGCACGATACATACATTTATGGGATCCCAAAAAAAAGAAAAGAAGATTGAATATAATTTAAATATAAAATTCAATTGTGTAGGACCGTCTAACCTCTTCTTTTGTTAGGGACCCTTTGAGTCTAGTTAAAAGAATATTGTAGGTGCCGATGATGTGCCATTGGCGGTTTGGCCTTTAGCATTATAATCCCAGCGGAGTCAAATTGTCCTCCACCAAATTAATTGGTATAGGACTCTCATTTATTTAATATAAAATTTAAGTAATTAATTTAAAAAATTAAATAAATAATTTAATTATAATATATATTAAGTATTATTAGATTATATATTAATTTATAAGTCAATAAATTAATTTTTAAAAAATAATAAATATAAATATTTTAAAATAATTTATTTAGTTTCAATTAACTTTGTTAAATTAATCAATTTGATTTTTATTTTAGATGAGATAGTATATATGAAGAGATTAAATCAAAAGTATAAAATAATACATATCATACAATACACCATCATGTAACGTGAAGCATCTCAATTTCAACGTTCTTGTCACGTTCTGTTTTTTGCGACCTCATTTTTTAATATTAAGAGACGTATAACTTTGCACAAAGGAGAAATAACAACAACAAAATATCATCCCATTATAGTTAGACAACTCAAGCTACATATATCATAATCAATAATTAAATTCTTTAAATATATTTTTAAACAAAATATTATATTAAATAACTTATTTAGCGTTCTTTTCATTTTTTCTAAATTAATTGCAAATAGCTGGATATTATTTGATATATCGTTCTTAGTAATATTTCTAATAATTTTTTTGTATATGTCCAAAAGATCTCAAATAATTTTATATTATAAATATCTCATATAAAAATCGAACTCGAGACACAGAAAGATCTAGCGGGGATTTGTAGTGTTAAATCAACTTAAAAAGAGATAATATAAAAAAAATTAAAAATATTTTTTATGTCTTAATTTTCCTAATGTGATGGCTTAATTGGGCCGTTGAACTTCTCCAAATTATTAAATATATTAGTATTATTGTTTTTATTATTTTTGTAATAAAGTGTATCACTGTGACAGGGTGTAGCTTGTAAGTTGTGATTATATAAAGAGAGGAATCGTTTTTTAAAGAACCATAATTATGCATAAGAATTCAATGTATGATATAGTATTTTGAGGTAGCGAGAAGCATGGGACCTCTTTTGCATTGCACAGGCGATCATTATTCCTTTGTCTAAACTCACCTTTCTCCTCATTTTAAGGGATCATCAGTCATCAATGGCGGATTTAGAAACTAATAAATTATTAATATTTAGGCAAAAATTGATTTCAGCATTTTTCCTCCAAGCAGGACTAGCGATATTTACAATTGTTTTTTTTGGGTGTGGTGATTGTGTGCTTTTCCCAGCAATATTTCTGAATTTATATATCCTTAATTGAGTAAAAATATTTATATCCATATGATGTGAGTTTTTATATGGACGAAGGAGTAGTTTATATATTAGATATGATATGAACTTGTATTTAAAAATGAAGATAAAACAAAATAATTACATATAATCAAAACTTGATGACGCGGGTAACTGAGAGTTTGAGGTTGGAGAGTGGAGAGCACGTTGCCAACAGGTCCAGCTACGTCATATATGCACATATGACAAACCCACTTGCTCTTTTATTGTATTTTTTTATTATTTATTATATGATTTTCCCATCAATTAATGATGTTAACCTCAGTCATATTTAATTAACCCAAAACGTACGGCAATGAGATTAAAGTACTGCAATCAACTGTGAGCCACTAATCAAAAAAAGTTACAAAAAATAAAAAATAAAAAAATAAAGGAAGAAGAAGAGGGTTTAATAGGAGGAGGAAACTTGGACTACTAAAAAATATAAGAATCAAATGTGGAGCCTTCATTTGATTTGGCTTTCACTTTATTTACACCTAAATAACAGCTACCTTTCATTTAACAAATCCAAATGCTGAAGCTTTATAGTCTACCAAACTTTAGAATAAATCAAATTTGTTATCTTTTTAAAATATGAATTTTAAAAAATAGTGGATTTTATTTAACTCAATTAACTGCCATTGAAATGTTTTGAATTTAAATTTAAAATGATTTAACATAAGTAATAAAAGTTCTAATCATCTAAGCAATTGGATATAAGATATATATTTTGAATTAAATGAACAGACACTATTGGCTGAGTAGACACTGTTGACTTAAGGTAGGATTCAACCTATGTATAAAGAAATTTTTATACTATTAGACCACACAAGCTATTTGCTAGTTATGATTTAGTTTTCACCATGTCATCATCCTAACATCATTTTATAAGTTTTTTCTCTTCAAGTTATATATTTATTATTACAAAATATATGGTCTTATATTTTTTCCTGTTCCCTGACTTCTAAAATTCGCTCAATATTTTTTTCTCCCCTAACATCATCAATAATATTAGCAAAAGAAAAAAAAAAAAAGGAGCTTCTTCAAATATTTATATGTTTTCTCAAAAGGATGAAGGTCTGGAGTATTGCTCTTTACCGACGGATTCTCCATTAAACTTCCAAGGAAACAGAAAGTACAAATTGCGAGAGGTTGTGATGTAGATTCAATTGATTA
Organism: Leucaena leucocephala; assembly: GCA_037074615.1. Lineage (NCBI taxonomy): Eukaryota > Viridiplantae > Streptophyta > Magnoliopsida > Fabales > Fabaceae > Leucaena > Leucaena leucocephala. The sequence goes on from CM073562.1 coordinate 17,682,961, forward strand.
AAACCCAAATGCCTTTTTCCTTTGAATGGAAAGGAAATTGGATTAATGAAGAAACAATATACAAGCCGATTGTAAGAAGCAGGAAAGGCAAAAGATTTACAAGGGACAAAGGAAACAGAATAAAACAAGAATTCATGGTCCTACAAGTGCACCCAACAAAAGACAGTACAATACACTATGTTGTCCGGATACAAGCCCAAAGCTTCCCACAGAGAATGCCAAAAACTAAATTTCAACGTTGGCCAACGCGTTTGGGACTCGATATTTTGGAGCAACCCATCAATGTCGAAAATCTTAAATGGACCAGACGGCTTCCAGAGCGTCGTAGGCTTCCTCCTAAGGTCTTGATACCTAATGCAAGAATTCAGAATCTCGTGGATTCTTTTAGGGAAGGTCATCGATGGTACGAGTCCGATCTTGCTGTTTGAATTATTTTATTTTAAGTGATTTTATTCTGTTCGAGAGACACTTTGTCTCGTGAAGCGTGAACGTGCTTTTCGCTAGTGATCTTAGCAAGCAAGATCATAATCTTCGGTTTTCCTCAAGATAGATTGAGAAGTTTGTCACCGAAAGAAGGGGGATTGTTACAAGGATGAGAAGTTTTTCCTGTATGTTGATGGGAAGAGAGTTCCATGAGAGCACCATTTTGCAGCAAACAGAAAATTAGCCACCATAAACCCATATGCTATTTGTATACGTATAACATGAACGGAAGCTCTTTTGTAGATTCAGTTTATTAGATGTAACAAGATGACCAAACTAGACGTATAATACATATTTCCAAAGGAAAAAAAGGATATATTATTGTGCTCCATAAAAAATACAGGGATTCTTGGACAAGAAGAACCACCAGGGATGTGCCTGTTCTTCATTTCTATACAAATCAAAGAAAGTTCCTCCCATAAAAGGTGTTTCTCACAATGCATAAACACTCTAACAATACAGACAAATAAAGAATACAGGCTATCAAATAACTAGAATACTAGATTTCTAAACCCAATTGGTAAAAATCTCTCACAAATCATTCAAAGCACTGATTTCTCTATACAATTGTGTGTCAATCTACTAAAATCAAATGAATAAATCCATTATCTTATACCAGAAAAGTAGCTACCATTGGTGCACTGTCAAATTCTGTAATTAGTTAACCTCCTCTAGAACACATAATCAAACCCTGGAACAGAGAGGAGAGATTATGGACACCCATTTGAGAAAATGATATTGAGGACACTCAAATTTCTAGTTGGAACCAGAGATAGAGGCTGCAATATAAAGTCAAACACAAACAAACCAAATTCAAGTCATTGTAGTAATGGAGCTGTTTAGGCTTGTGTTAATATAAGTAATCTAACTTCTGTGTCACAGGATAATTTTTCATATTTAATACATCATGGGCTTGTGTAACCCATACTTGTTAAGATCCTACAGTAACTAAGAAATACGCACATCTCAGTTATACCAATTCAGCAGAGTACAAATATAACATGTGGGAAGAAAAAAAGTTAAAATCCTGTTAGATAAAAGGCCCCATAATCTTAGACACATCATTAAAACCAAGTCTAATTTATATCGATTCTAACTGAGAATTGAACTACAATCAACATTTTAGGAAAAAGGAATGCATAAAAAACATGATACATTAAGAACAGATGTGAAGAACTAATTATTAGCATGGTACAACTATTTAAGAAAGCCGGTAAGCGGGAAATGTCAGGGTCAAACTCCTTCAAACATGCAACAAAACAATGTAACCCTCAGCAGATATTAATACAGAAAAAGAAGGGGTAGGGGATGAGAAAATTATTACTCCCCCGATGGTTTTATATTTAGGACCGGAGGAATATTATTTTAGGGGGAAATATGATGCAAGATTTAGCTGAATACCATTATTTTGTAGTGAAGGAAGCCCTCTTGGCAGTTCAGTATGTTGGACTTGCATTTTCCCCGAAGGACTGGAATTATTAACATGAAAATCAGGAAAAAAACATGACAAAGGACATGGATGTAAGCAAAAAAAGGAGGGGGGGGGGGTTTGGAAATCTTGACGTGACCAGGGATAGGGAGGGAACAAGGAAAGGAAGTTCATAAATTTGTCGGGAGTTCTTCATTTTCAATCTCTGCATCTGTGAATGTTAGTGCTCGTTGTAGCTTCCTAGAGGAGAACACCTCCACTTCAGCCATATAGGTAGCAGTAACAGGGCGATGATCTGAAAGTTTAAGCTCAGACCTTCTATAACTCAATAATCTCAGTCCCTTGCCATGTGAAAGAATACGATCACACCTGAAAGATAAGTTACACACTATAGCAATTAGCATTATCAGTAAGAAAAATGAGATAAACAAAATTATGTAACAGGTCCCACAAATTCTCACATCTTTGGGGAGAGGTTTTATTTGTCTTATTAATTGTTGTTTCTTGGACATCATATAAAACTATCGGTGATGAGGGTTAGAGTAACTTCTTGAATTGATCATTAATAAAAGTTCTCTCCTTTCTTCTATATCTCCCATTTCTACTTCTCAATGCTTATTGAACCCAGTGTTTTTCTGTGAGGAACATTTCAGTATGAGCTGTCAGACCCCTTTTTCATCACATCATGGGCTACTGACATAGATGTGGTCTTGCACATTTTTGTTGTAAGATATGAATTAATTCGCATGAGGGTGTTCCTTCTAGCATTTTCCACATGAGAAAGTGCTCAATTGGAAGAATGTTTTACAAGTAGATCCCTTATGATAAAAGTTATCTTTTCATATTAACCATATATCTTACAGCTAGACTTCTATAGTAAGATTTCAACAATTTTTAAATTTGCAGCTGAAACGTGGTAGAAATAAGTGTACACATGCAGTTGGATGCGCATTTTGATTAATCAGGTGTTCATATAAATAGTATAATCTAGAAATATGAGAAAAAAATATGCTTTTCTGGATTATAGATTAATATATATATAGCATGATTGACAGACATGGGAGCAGAGCCTTGAGTCAAGAAAATCAAGCATACCATGCTGGCCTACGCTTCCCAGCCTTGGGATCTTCTCCGTAGTACTCTGAATTAATCTCATACTTATAAGTAGGGGCGAAGTTTAGTGTGCCTTCTAACCATCCAGCAAATGCACCCTTGTTGAGTTCTTGCACAAGCTATCAGAATAAGATGTCAGTATTCTGAAGAGCCAAACCAGTCATCCAACTACCAAAGTTCATTTATTTTCCACATTCCACAACTTAGGGAACTGATAAAAACAACTATAACGGACTATGAAGCGTAGTTATCTAACTTGGTCCATTAAGGAAGCATTGCAAAATGTGTTAGTAACAGGTCAATATGACATGAAAATAGGGAAACCCCAGAAAGTTACATGTATACACAATAACATGTAATTGATTGTTGAAAAAGCGCTTGTAATCTGATAATTCAATCAATTCTCAGAAAGACATTAATTATGGCAGTAAACAGAAAACCACAGGTTCTATGTTCAGAAGGAGGTTCTTATGCTGTGCATAGTACGCATGAGATTCTGAAGTACCTGATCCTTCTCAACCAATTTTGACCACTCCTTTTTCAGGATAAGATCTCTTGTTTTCTCATATGACAAATTGATTCGGTAATTCAGATCTCCAAACCAAATTATTCTTCTGCAGAGAAATTAGAAATGATTAATAGACTATATTTCCTTAAATCGTAACATGAAAATAAAGAATTACAGATGACAACAAAATAAGCATAAAGGAAAGCACAGCTGCAGCCTGAAAAGTGAAAACATTCCAGTAAAATCCATGAACCAAGCTAAATGCACATACGAAAGCAGCTCAAGTTATAGCACATACTACATTACTACTTAATGTTATAAGATATCAGATAGTAACAAAAATACTTTTGATTCTTACTATTAAAGTACATGTGTTCGATCATGGTTTCAGAGGACACATTTAGGTTAACCTTGAATAATCTTCTCATATGTTAAATTTTAAACATGATATGTGAGCACAATATAATCCTAACAATAGAAAAATGATAAGATACATAAAATATCACAACAAATAACAAAGCTAAAAGTTGAAAAGCAAGGATCAGGTAACTCAGAGCACCCGGAAAACACACAAAGTGTTAACAAGCATAATAGTTCTAACAAGGATGTAAAATAACTCAATTCATAATGATATAATAATGCGAGCACTCACTCATGATCAAGGATACTTTTAGGAAGTGCAATTTCAGAATGTGAATGAAATTGGGTTCTTCGATGTATTTCACGTACATCGGCATTTCTCTTAAGTTCGTCTGCTTCCTTTTCCCCTGATGTAAGGTGGGTGCATATAAAACAAAAAAGTGTCTGATATATGGACATGCTAACAGATATGGATCCCTGCAAAATTAAAGAACTGTCTTATAATATTAAACAAAGAATATATTGATCAAATAACAGCTCCACTCAATATTTGTCATCACAAACAGTATTAGTGATCTAGTTCATAAAACCAGCATAAACGAAAGGAATATTATTTTAGTGGAGTAATTATGCTAAAACTAATAGCCAAATACTGGAGGAATTAACTACTAAACAGTAAACACTTTACATCACTCTAGTAAATCACTAAAACTATCCTCCCTCACATGGAATTAAAGATTAAGATGTGGATCTTGATACTCTTGTTTAAGTCATCATGAATGCATTCCCTTTTATTGCTGGGGGAAAAAAGATTTAGATGTGGAAACGCCAAATCCCCCTCCCAAAAGTTTGATTGGAGTATAACTTATTGAAACATGAATAGGAACTTTTTCATCATGCAAGGAAAATATTCTCAACCAAGATGACCCATTAACATTAACAAAAGGGAAGGAGATGAAGTGCAGAGAGCCACATATTTCATGTTATTATGGATAAAACTGAAGAACAACTATAAAGAGACCATGGCAACTTGTTTGCCCCTAGAATCCATTGAGACAAGGTAACACAACATACTTTAAACTGTGAAGGCAGAATAAATACATTAAATAACAGTAAAGGGATGAGGATCCAGAAACCCAAAATAGAAAGAAACTAAGTTGACTTGATCCCAAACTTCAGGAATTAGATTGCTTAGATCTGGGTACAATGACTAGCTACTAACATTGATAGAACACCTAGTTACCAACAAATATATATTAACTAAATTATGATGTATGCATTTTATTCTTGATAAACAGAAATCGCATTTTACCAAAAAAATGACAACCAATAAAAAAAAATTAAAGGAGTTTAGGGCAGGGGAAGAATATTCTGAGGAAAAGAAATTGACCTTATTGCCGATATATCCCATGGCACCAACACCAACAGTTGACACCTTCACATTCTGAATGTGTTTTCGCAAGCTCCTACGAACCCATATACTAACGAAAAGTCCAACCATCTGCTTACTAACTATTCTTACATATGATGATCTTCTTTTCTGCTTCATCAAAGCTTCAAGGTCAACTTCTCCAAGCAAAGCTATTCCCAATGGTACTTCATTCATAGTTAACTTGAAAGAACTATGCGTTTTGAAAGACTTTGATGCTTTGAAGGATTTGATTGATTTGAATGAACTTGGTCTTTCTAAAACTCGCTGGGATACAAGATCAAGCGGTGGCTCTGGCCAGCTCAAACCAATCCTTTCAGACCCACTAAGCATTCTGGTTAGTTTAGTGGTCCGCAGTGCAGATGATGTGTCCATACTTTCTGATGGATCATCAGTGTTCAAACAATTTAATCTATTGAACTTCCATGGAGAAGTAAGTTGTCTCTGTAAGTCCAGGTCAACTGGTCCTGAGTAGGAAAAATTAGAGGCATCTGAATTCTGTATGTTTATATTCGAGATTTCATTGGTGACTGATCCATCTGTAAGTCCATCAGAATTTTTGTATTCTTCAAGCAAAGGATGAACTTCCTCACCAGTGTCACTATCACTTTCAAGTAATATCTCTTCCTCTATATCTGGAATGTCATCTGATGGCTTAAACTTCGATGGAGATGGAGGATCACTAAATGATTTTATCTTTAGTGCTGCTGGTCGAACTCTATCCAGTGTTTCTCGAATGATATCTTCCAATATTGGGGCCGCACGAGTATCTTCAGCACCAAAAATGTTACCAGCATTCAAGGGTACAAGCTCCTGAAGGCTGCAAAAGAAAAGAATCTTATTTACATTAGAAGTGATCAAACAAGAAAATGATGCTGTAATCAGGTTTTTTCAACAAGTATATTATTCTCCCTATTCTTATTTATAAGTCAACTTTAACTAATTCACACAACTAGGGAAGTTTCTTAAAATTAGTTGATATTCTTAATTTACCCGATATTTCTAAAAATACTTAATTGAATGCTATAAATTCTAACCCAATCTTATTCATCTCTTTCAATCCCTCTTTCCATCAAAATTACTCAACAATATCCATACCAAGAGCACTATTGACCCAAAAAAAAATTAATTGCTTCATAGATTTTGCAAAATGACTTGTAAATAGAAGCTACGAGAGGGTGGCTTATAAATAAGAAAGGAAGGAGTATAAAATAATACTAATTTAACATGAAGAACAAATAATCTCAGAAGGTGAAAGACTTACCCAAGAACATAAATGTCAGCTGGATCATCAATACCCAGCCAATCGTCAATATCTAAGTCTTCTGGTGGAAGTCTTCCTCCAACATTCCATGTCCCAACACATACTCTATTAGACAAATATGCACCATAAACCAAATATCAGAGGTTGCAACTTCAAAAACCTGATGCTAAATAAATGAAACAAGTGTCTGCTCTTGCTTGCTAAACAAACATGAGAGTAGTATCTCACCTAAGCTCCTTTTTGTTTATATATTGTGCCCTGTAAGTGGATGACTTTTGCCTCCTTAAACTTGGAAGATATTCTGTAAATCAATAAAAGTTTAGTATGAGATTCAAAAAACGCAATAAATGAAATTTCCCAGAATATATGAAAATCTGAACTATTGAAAATCCAGTAATTAATTCCGTAGGACTACCGCAGGCCACTGGGATCAGAAAGAGAGATATGTATAGATTAAGGGACTATCTAAATAGACCCGCAACAATAACAAGTAAATCCCTAGCTTGAGAACTTCATTATTATTGTTTAAACCAACATAAATGTCTCATACCAGTCTTAAAACAATTGAAATTAACGAAGTATAGTAGTTCAATAATAAAGTAGAAAAAAATTGGGTACAAAAATACCACCATTAGATTCAAGGGGAGCTTCATTGCTTCTGTTAGTCCAAAACCGTGATTGTCTTCCCAATTCTGCATAAGACCGAAATTAAAGTGCGAATGAAAACTGAAATGAAATGGATCTTCAAACAAAAATTATAGTAGTATGTTAAAACAATTGAAATTCAGAATTTCAGATCACTAGCAATATGTCAGAAATCATAGAGCTCAATTTATCCAAATTCCATGCAAAATCCATTTTGCCGAATCTTAAAAACACTCAAGGGATACACAAAATCACACAATCATAGTAGAAATTCTATCTCACCTTCGTTGTTCGAATCATTATCAGGCTCGTCCTCATAATCATCATCGTCAGGGTCGGCGCTATAATCGGATTCATTGGTTTCTATGTTAAGCCATTTGCGCACGACTACTCTAGCCCAAAAGAGCTGTAGGCAGGACCAACCCAAACAACATAGTTCAGCCCAAGACCTCTGCAATTTTACCTCATTTTCCCCAAAAATTAAACAAACCCCAATACACCAAAACCAATAACAAGAATCCAAGCACAATCAAGGAAGACAGACAGAGACAGAGAGATAACCTGCTGTAGGTGCTTTGTCCGTCGCCTCATCTGTAAATTTAATTATAGTCTATAGATGAACACAGAATGAATATGAAGTGACGAAAATGAAATTCTAATTCAAAGTAAGAAGAAAACAGAAAAGTACGAGGGAAGACGAAGATTCAAGCAGTTAGTGAAGCTGCAATAGTGCCAATCCCATGAGAAACGGAGAAGTTGGTGTCGGAGCACAGACTCGTTGGTTTTAAGCGAAGATTTTGAGGAATTGACCATGGAAATTCTATATAATACTTGAAGACTTCGAGGGGTTAATTTAAGATTGAATAGAGGATAATGGTGCAAGAGTAACCATAATTATGGAGTTTAATAAGCTTCATGCAAACGAAAGAAAACATAAATGCCACACTTGGTTGGATTAAAGAAAGCAAGAAAGGATAATCAACAGAGCATCGGACGCATTTTATAAGACGGCAAAGAGGTAGGTCCATGTGGCTCCAAGGCCAAACATTGGGCGGTTGGGTCATCCTCCACATTCCAATTTCAGAAAGTTTCACTCTTCATGCGTTTGTGCATGTTTGATTTGACTCATCTGTTTCCCAGTTCATCAAAGATCAGATCATTTTGCGAGCTTTGATTTCTGCAATGCCACAGACGAACATTGCATTTATTTACATAATTTTTCCCAATCTTATATGTACTGCAATTTTCTCTAACTAGAGTAGTGGCTGGTAAATGTGGCAAAATAATTCTCACATGGAATAAAATTAAATTAATGCGTGGTTATATAAGTAAAATATATTAGTGTTTGGAATAAAAATTCAATATTTATATGTATATATAGTATATATGTTGGTTATACTAAGGCACTTTTGGATAAAGTTTTAAAAAAAATTTATAAAAAAAATTAGATAGTTTTTAAAAAATAATTTGTGAAAAATAGTTTATAAAATAAAAAAATAGTTTTAGATAAATAAGTATTTTAATAATTATTATTAAAAAAAATATTATTATTAGTAAATGATTAGAAAGAGTATAAGATAAATAAATATTTTAATTTATTTAGTTTTAATTTTTTTCTTATTCACTGTTCATTGTCATTTTTTACTATTTGTCACAAACTCCTTTGCAGCAACCCACGTACACAAAGAAGATGCATACAGCTTGCAGAAGACACCATTGACTGTCTGTTGTCTTCTTTCTCTCATTCTTCTTCTTCTTCCTCCATCATCTACTTCTCTCTTTCTTCCTCTTTTACCGATGATAGAAGGGCTGATGATGACAGATTTACTATAGAGAAGAGAGCTTATAGATGACGACAGACTAAAGTTTCTGTGTTAGTGGTGACGGCAATCAGAAGAGAGGGAAAAGATGAGAGAGTATAAGAACAAAATAGGGATAAAATAATAATTGGATAATTTATAAATTTTTACTGTTCTAGAAACTATTTCTTATAATTTATCTAAAATTATAATTTTAAATTATAGTTTGATTTAAAAATATTTTTGAATAAATATAACTGTTTATTTAAAAAAAATTAAAATTTAATCAAAAACTTTTTAAAACCTTAATTTAAAATACATCTAAATAGGCACTAACAATGTTATGGACAAATAATACATACCAAAAAACATAATACTTATTATGGATTAATTCATGTCATGTTTGGTGCGTATCTTCTCTTCATATATTTAACAGAACAAACTTAAATAAGGAATCGGTGTGTGATCTCACAATACTAATAATTTTTTTAAAATTTAGATTTCTAAGTGCTACTTCTCATATTCTTGATATAAAATTTAATTAAAAAATTAATTTTAATTTTAAATATATAATATATTTTTTATATTTATCTTTTTTTAAATTACCCCTATTTTCTTTAATAATAATTAAATAAATAAAGGATAATGACTTAAAGAAGATAATTAGAATATTTTATAAAATCATATACTTATTATTTTAACTAACTTAATTAACTTTTTTAATTTACTTATATTAATTAAATAGATTATATATTAAATATAAGAGGAATAATATATTTGATTGATATATCCTTTTCAACAATTTTTTTAAGAAATCGATAGATAAACCTAAAATACAGGATGTAACATGAAGATGCGTGGAATTGGAATGACTAGGAATTATGTTTCATGTCTGAAATGGGCAAAGATTAAAAAATGAAAGGAAAACATATCCACATGGCCACGAATTATTAATCAAATGAAAGAGGTGGTACCCTGAACTCTACAAAAGCATCAAAACTAAATTATTTAAATATGAATTCATGTGACCCAGACTTGGATATTCTTTCCGACCTTTATATTTCCACTTTCTTATCAAAAATAGGATATTCATGTTCCTCATGTTGACGACATTACAACACAAGGAAAAAATAATGTATTGTTTTTCAGGGATAGTACGAGGAAATGAAGTACTATATGTACGGCGTCATTACAGATGATAATAATTTTAGTCAAACAATTAAGGCCTCAAAGCTTCTCAATTCATTTCACTCACAAAATAACCCTAACATATAAATTATTGAAGAACTTAATTTCTTAACTTTTTTAAAAGAAGTTATCGTTATATGAAGAATAAGTCATCAAAATGCAAAAAAAAAAAAAAACAATATGTATATCAAATTAAGAAATAGAAAAAGATGCACATAATTGGAGGAATCACTTCATTAATTACCTTTATTGCAAAAGAAAATTGGATCCACATTATTTGCAAGAAAACAATTGCCAGCCATGCTTCCATCATGTGATTCCTGGTTGTTGTTGTTGTTGTTAATTCATTAGAATAAATATTATAGTATTTAGTATAGTACAAAGACTAATTATTTAGAAAAATAGTAATGAAAGTGGGAGATCACTGTTCGATTTCGCTTGTAAACATACTTGTCTGATTAACCCATCTGCTTTGCTCGCTGCAAGTGTGTCTGGTTTTAAATTTTAATACACACAGAGAGAGGTTAAGAGGTTGATTGTGGGGAAAAAAGTATTGGCTCGTATAGAGAGACTATCATCTTCTTTTCATTGAAGTCATGTGCCAACCAAAATAAAATAAAATAGAAGATTGCATCTTGAACATTGGAATTTTGTAGGAAGGGAATGATTAAAATCCATTCCTCGAATACAACCATCGGACAATGTTGATATGTCTGTAAAATCCTCTATAAATTCAAGCATACCCTCATCTTGATTAAAATGGTCAATGCATTCTGCAGAGGTTCCTGTTGAGCCATCAATTTTGATCTTTGACTTTAGAACACTAATTGAATCCGGGTTCTCTTGAACTTTGCAAGGAATCTTCTTTTTCCCCTCTTGAACTGTTAAGTTTAATCTCCAATGTCTCCTCCCTTCAAGGGTTGACACAGTGGCTGAAATTTGATTCAAATAGTCAATGCATTCTTCAGAGGTTCATGCCAACCGCTAATATTGAATTATTTATCTTTTAACTTTTGGGGAATCCAACCTCTCTTGGATTACAGGAGACTTTCGCTGTTGGCAATCTACAAGTTACTGAAATTTGCAGTGTTGAATGATCTTCCACCTGGCTTTCAAAACCACCAATTTAATCTTGGAATTGTTTAAAAAACCTGAGGCCACTTAAAAATTCATCATCTAAGAGCCACTGATTTTGACATAAAGTTTCTGAGTTGTTTAAAAGTCGAGCCTTTAAACTTGGTTAATTGCTTGGCCAAAAAAAATAAAATGGTTAATTGCAACATCTTGTCGTTTAACTGTGACTTCTCCATAATTTAATCAAAACTTCTTCAAAAATGATTCGAAAAAGGTTTGGGAAGGTGCTGTCTGAGATCATGATCTCAGCATACCATCCATGGTTCTTCTAGGAATATGTATAAAGGGTCATTTCTAATGATAAGGTTTTATGGGTTTTTCTGAGAAAATCAATGGATAAGCTAAGGACTGCAGTAAGATTAAGGATTTTTTGACGAGGAAAAAGGAAACAGAACACTTTTTTGATGTAATCATGGAAAGGGTTGTAACCAACTGATGATGCTTTGCACTGTGAAGGGAAGATATCAAAATTTTTCAATCATTTTCAGCCGTAGGAAGCTGCTCTTTAGAGGGTTCTTGGTTTTGAGGTGCTACATTGCTAAGCTTCCATGAATCTGGGTAAACCAATTCTTCAGGTTTAGGCGTTTTTGGAGTAATCACTGTGGTAAACCTCTTCTGGGAATTAGCCTGCAAGATTACAGCTTTATTCCTACGAGACTTCCTTGAAGTTTCCAAGTCTCGATTGGATCTTGAAAGCTTGTAATGCATTCTATAGTGAATATGCGTATGTGTGGTTCCTTCACCTCCCATCAAGAGTTCTAACCGCAAAGGTTAATGAATAAATGGTTTTTGGATAATTTAATGAAACAACATAGTTGGGATAACAGTTGAAAGAGACAGGTCCATCGCAGAGATTAATGAATCAATGGTTTTTGGGTCATTTATTTTTTTTTTTTGGTACAAAAATTTTTGGAAAGGGGTTGGGCTCACCCACGATCCAAGGGCAGGGCGAAGTCTCCCTTCCTCTTAGGCGATACCAATGTCGGGTAGGGTGAGCCGTCTATTACCCTCAGGCGTAAACCTAAACACCCAAGAGCTAGTATGCCTCCCCAAGCGCCGTAACTGAAACCACAATAAAGTGGTACTCCCCAGGGTTCGAATACACTCCAAATGGTAGTATGTCTTACTCCTTCGCCAGCTGAACCCACGGACGATGGGTGGGTCATTTAATGAAACAACATAGTTGGGATAACAGCTGAAAGAGACAGGTCTGTCGCAGAGATTCGACTCTACCAAAGCTAATATTGAGGTTTCTAAGTCTTGTATTCTGGTGTCCCTAAGAATCATCAAGATTGGAGTACTGATTCCTAGTCTATGCAAAGGCTGAAGAAAGACCTGGACTAATCCAATGTGAAGGAAGTTGAATCTCTTCTTACAACGGTTGATCGTTTCTTGAGGAACAAGATAGGCTATTTCTTGAAGATGGGACATGTAGATTTCTCCATCAACAGTTTTGGCAAGACAGTTTTGAAATAAAATCAATACCAGAACGTTGGATTTGGTAGATATGATTTGACTTAATCGGAGGCAGACATCCATTGTTTTCAATTTCAGCAACTGCAGAATCGATTATGCATTGTTCGCGAGTTTCTTCATTGATCATGCATGTTTCTCTTGATCTAGGCATTTTGTCTAAACTTACTCAGGAACTAACAGGTCTCTGATGATAATGATGAAAAAAGGGGTAAACAACAGAAATTTTAGGGTAAAGAAAGGAATACTTACAGTCGGTTTAATGAATGTATGTGGAGAGAAAGTGAAGGTTGAAGCAAGAAAACGCTCAGATTGTGCCTTGTGAGATATACAATGGGGAATTGAGGTAAATGAATGAATCCATAAATAATTGAACTTGGGATTTGAAATCCGAGCTCATGATCAGAGATTGATGGGAGACAGCTTTTACTGTGAGTAGTTTACTGAGTTTGCCTCCCTTTCCGTATGATTTGATGTTTCTGCACATTTCTCTTCAATTTATTTGAATCATGGAGCGTTGAAAAGATTAATGCAATAATAACTAGCTCATCAACCTCTGCATGTAGCACAGTTGAAGTAAAGCGAAGGTAATTTTAATTTCTATATGATGATAGTTTGGCAAGTTTACTGCATATTTTACTCTCTCTGCGGAACAAAACTGCTTATTTTACTTGGGCATCACGAAGACATAAAGTGGGAAGGCAGATATGAGGCAGGCAGAGCATAGATTCCCCTGAAGATTCGTTCACGAGAAAGGGGCATCACGTTGAAAGAGAAAGAGGTCATACTTTCATATCATAAGAAACGACAAAGGCAATGTCCTTCCATTCAATGTTTTAACAGTTTGGTCAGGTTAGTAAGACAATTATTATCATATTTTATACTCCTCCTTTTCTAAGCTTTTCATGTAGGACACTGGCCCTCCTAAGCAGCACATAATTATACTTGGTTAATTAGCTTCCGGCCATGCAACATTGACTCAATTTATGACTGACGAAAAATATGATTCATTAGAGGTTTTATATGACATTCATGAGTTTGCATTCAAATAAAAACTCCCAAGTTATAATTGATTACACAAATCTATAGAGAGATTTGTAAGTTTTAACTTATAAGAACTTCCTTATTTCAGAAATGCCTGGGCAAAAATAAAGACTACATATGGCGTGACTGGGGTGTGAGTGCTTATTTTTATTAACTCCATGAACCCGTGGAATTTATTGACAGAACATTTCTGCTACGCGAAAAATGAACGCTGGTAGTAAAGAAGGGAAGACAGGCTTTGGAGCTCATGAAAGGTAGCAGAGAAGGAAATGTATTAGCATAGAGTTTGAGTCTCTCAAAAAAAATGGGAAACTCAAACCATTTGTATCCAAAACCGTTTGTTTATAACTTTCACTATTGCTCCATCTCCCCTCACAAACAGCATGACTGACTCATTACTCGCAACAAATACACAATAAGAATGGAAGAAGTAACACTACTAAACGCCCAACCCCAAAAGCACAACTCTCAGATATAATTCAAACTTGCCCAAACTTTGCTCTCTCATAAAAGACTCGACAGAAGCCACGGACTCGCTCAATTTCATGGCCATGACACAGTCCGAAGACTACTAGTATGAATAACTCCAGATAAGGGTAGATACGTAGTCATCCACCTAACCTTTCATGTTGCCAAGGAGTTATGAAACATGAATAGATTATGCTCAAGCTGATGAAGCAGGCTCCTCAGTTTTCTTCTCTGCTTCATCCTTACTTTCTTTTTCAGGTGCATCTTTTTGCCCCTCAGATTTCTCAGCCTTCTCTTCAACACTCAACTTCTCAAGGAGACCGGCAGCAGCAGATGCATCCTTGTTTTCCTCTTTCTTCTTCTGAGATTCAGCAACTTCTTGGAATGTTTCCATAAAGCTTTTGCAATCTACAAGACAACGCAAAACACTATTAAATTCTATAAACCAACGTTAAGCTCCGTAATGGGCAAGCAAAACACTTATTATAATTGTTGTCTTAAGCAAAAGAGAGATGTGTAACAGAAACTATTAAACACAGTCAGTCCCACCAAGTACCAATCCCATTCCTAAATTATTCCCAACAGATTAACCAGATTACTCACGGGGCACAGAACCTTCGGCTACATGGAATGTACCCATGCTTTTGAAAAATTACAAATTTTTAATACCTAACACAGGTTATATATGACTTGCAACCGCACAACCTTTCTCCCTCTCTCATGTTGTAAAACTATTTAAAAAGAATTATTTTTTTAATGATCAATGTTGATAAAAATACTAAAGTAACACTTTGTACTACCCAATAATTTCATCCTAGATCTGCTACTGCTCACTAACAAGCAAAACTTCATAAGAAAAAGCAGTGGCTTATAATGTAGTATAGTACTACCTCCGAAGTCTGCACAGAAAACTTGACAAGATAATGTTTTAACATGTTCAAAAACTCCCTCGGAAATGATGCACGCATCTGCCATTTTTTTTTTTCCAGAGCCATCGGGCTCAGAACAAACACTACCGTAAATGGATTAAACTTTCAATTTAAATTAAGTTGGTACACATAAATTAATAGTATAAAAAATTCAAAATGATGATAGCTGACTGATAACCCGTAAATTACGGAGTACGGATTTATACAGAAGTATGAAACTTCAAATATATCAGAAGTGGTTACAGTTTCAATTATAGAAAACAAAAATTATAATAGTCTACTGTTTGAAAGCACACACTTACTTTCAATTGAGGCAAATCGAATGCAAAAAAGTTCGTCCTTCAGTTCACCATCGGCGAAGTCACTAGCATGCCAGACGCAAGATTTCTCATTCCCAGCATGTTCTTGCACGGTCATTGACGAAACAACTGCATCAGTAAAAAAGCGATCACACCATGAAACTTTTCCAAAACATAATCAAATTCAAAACCAGTGACAAGAATGCAAATAAAAAAGATGAGGTGAGTTACAAACTGAAATGATTGGCACATATCTTGAGCGTCTTCGATTGCCTCATCACAAGCCTAACTTTCCCAGTAACCTTGTGCTTCAGAAACTTCACAGTACCGGCACCTCTCTCTTTCCATTGATTCCCATCTTTATCGAATCGGTAGAGCTTAGATTTCCTACAATCAAGCAAATACGCTTTAATTTCAACGACGAAACAAATCAACACTAAGAACCAAAAAGAAAGAGTTGAGAAACAAATGTATACAGATCAAGAATGGGATCTTCGTCTTCTTCGCCAGTAGTGACGGAAACTTCCTCCAGTTTGACGATCGGAGCAACATGAGCTCCGGTATCTTCATCATCGCCGGCGGGGGCCTCCTCCTCTTCACGATGCTCGGGATCGTTGCTCGTCGACATGTTGTTTAGTGAGGGGGGAGAGTCGTGTACTGCTAACTGCTAGGGTTTGGCAGTGAAGGGGGCGAGAAAGCAGCCTGAGAGAGGGGCGTCTAGTTGTATAGTGCTGCCACAGACCCACACAACGAAAAAGTGCTGGAAGATATCCAAGTAAGTCCAAATGAGAATGTGGGCTAACGGATGGTGGCAATTTTTAGTTGGCCCACATCCTATATTTTATTCATTATTCATGCAAAAGAAGAAGAAAAGGATCTTTTTTATCAAAAAAAAAAAGATCTTTCTCACCATTAAAGCTGACATAGTTTGTGGATGATTGAATATTTTAAACATGATAGACTGAATTTGAAGTAGGTCATGTGCATAAAAGAAAATTTTATTAAGAGAAGCAAAACTCATTTTGATAATTTTTACATTTTAAAATAATTAATCTCTAATTTTTATTAGAGGATACAGCTTAAAATTTATCAAAACAAAGAAAAGATAACTCTTTTACTATTCTCTATTGAATATGACAATATTTAAATTTGATTAAATCGTAACCCTATAAAAAAATCGTATACCCATACGTATGCATGGATGCATGGATCATGAAATATAGGGCTGAATTTATAGCAGATAAACTGAGTTGCATTGAAAGTGTTTTTTTTTTTAAAAAAATTAGGGGACAAATTCTAAGTGCCAAGATCGAACTTGTGATTTCTATAAAACTTTTATGTAACTAGACTACACTGTCATTAACAAAGAAGAAGTGATTTTCAAGTTAATCAAAACCTCAAAACTAGAAGATAAATTTTTCCATCATAGAGGAGAGATGATAGACAATATTTAAAACACGATTATCTGTAACAAGGTTATAAATATATTTATTAAAGAAAAAAAGACAGATTTTTTCCATATATGTATATACAATTAAATAGAAAATTGTCCAATGATTTAGAAAATATGAAATAGAAAACGGGGTAAATAAAAAACTCCACATTCATCTTTAAATTCAAACCAGAATCAAATGTACACTAGATCGAGGAAAATGAAGTAGAAGGGAAATTAGGATGTAAAGGAGAAGGAAAATGCAAATATGAATCCAAAGCCGAAAACCAGGTCGAGGGTGTCGTTGATCTTTTTCTTCCTCATTCTTCGCGGTAGTGTGGGCGAAGGTGAAGACAAGAAGCGAGAAAAAACAAACCAAATGGAAAGCGGAAGGAGTTTGAATTTGATAGGCTCGTGTTTGAATACCAACTCATGAAATTTTGTCAGACTGCAAGTGTTTGATCAACCCTTATAAGGAAACGGGCGATCCACCCATGGTGGATCAGACCCGACCGATAGAAAATAGAGAGCCGTTTACATGACAACCGTAAGGAGCAGTTGAAGGAGAATGTTTGAATTCAAAAATGAGGGAGTTAGATACAGTTATCTAACTCCCCTCCCCACAATCTATAAATACACGGACAGAAGAGAAAGTCTGAGAAGAATAGAAAGTTTCCTCCTCCTCTGTTTTTGATATTTCTAATTTTCTTCTGGTGCATTTGTTGTGAAAATAAACCAGAGTCCATACAGGGTACTTCGGTTACGTGTGGGTATCTAGTGAGTCAAGAAAAGAATTTCAGGTACGCCCAAAACCTTCAGTGGTATCAGAGGATGATTATTCGCTTTCGCATGCTTCTCTGTATTTTCATTTTTCTTCTGGTTATGCACTGTTCTATTGAATATATATGTCTTAAAGTGTTTGTTTAGTGATAATATGCATAGAACATGCATTTAAACGATAAAGAGAAGCATTTTCAACGTAAATCGAATTGAAATTTTTTGTTTTTGAAATTGGGTTATTAGAAAATAGAGTTTTTAGGCCTTTAAAATGATCCCATTGCATAGAGCACAAAAAACAAAGAAAATGACACTAAGAACATCAAAATCGGACGTCAGACGGAGAAGTTATGAGTGAAAAATGAGTCGGGTCATCGGACCTGACCCGTTTTCCAGTCGGGTCTGTGCAGACCTGGCTGGAGGTAGGGGATGACACTGTTCATCCCCCAAAACAACGCCGTTTTGCCTCTTTCATAAAAATATATATATATTTACGGGGCACTGTTCACGGCGTACTGGGCTGCATCCAGCCCAGTCACAAAAAAAAAATTAGGCTGTAAGAGGCCCAGAGAGAAAAAAAAGGTTTTTTAATTTAATTTAAAAAAATTGTTTTTTAATTTTAAAAAATATTTGGAAAAATTCTGGTGGTGACACGTGTCAGTGACACATGGCAGCACCAGACTGGCGCGTGCAGTACACGCGCCAGCAGCCGAGAGTGGGCTTCGTTCAGTTTTTTTTATTTTTCCTAAATTGTTTCTTTTTGGGGCGTGTGAGAGAGCGTGGGACCTCCGATTGAGGTGCGGTTTGTTCCTAAAAATCCCTAAAATCAATATCTTTATTTTGACATATAATTTGCCTAATTTGGGAGGCAATTCTGGACCTATTGATAAATATTCAATGTATTTTTTGGCTTTTTTTGTGTTTAAAAATTCCAAAAAATTATGATAATTAATATCTGTTATTATTTAGGTGAAAATGACTTCATCTACTACTGAATCTTTGGGTTATACTTTAAATGATGATATCTCATTTTTGAATGAGTTCAATAACCTAGAGGAAAATCTTCAAGGGGATTCTGAGGGGAAACCTGAGGAGGATCCAGAGTAAGATCTTAATAATCTTTCTGAAAAAGACCCAGAGGAGTTTATGGAGGAAGTTCCACTAGAAAAACCAGAAGAAAGAGATGATTCTGAACCGTGCTCGGAAACATTATTCCCCATCGAACCACTTCCTCTACAGCCTTTAAAGGTGTTTTCAGATTTAAACTCTAAGATGGTGCCTACTCTTAACGGTGAACCTCAAGTTGAGGATGGAGAAGAAGTGAATCAATCTCTTACCCCTATTTTGGCCATGAACATAGCTGAAAAGGATGCAGCTATATTAACAAATATGAAAGGCATTAATGGCTTAATTGGTAAATACATTGAAGGCATGACAGATAAGAAGCATACTGAATTCTACTTGAAAGTCATAATGGAATTTATAAGAGTTACAAGAGTTAGAGGCAAACCCAAACCAGGACGCATCATCAAGAAAAATTGGCTTACAAGAATAGAATTTGTATCTAACCTTAAAAAGCCACCTCGTGAGCTTAACAAGCTAAGAAAAGCAATGTTAAAAT
Source organism: Leucaena leucocephala (assembly GCA_037074615.1). Taxonomy (NCBI): domain Eukaryota; kingdom Viridiplantae; phylum Streptophyta; class Magnoliopsida; order Fabales; family Fabaceae; genus Leucaena; species Leucaena leucocephala. The sequence goes on from CM073562.1 coordinate 17,702,356, forward strand.
ATTGTAAAACTCATATCAAATGATGTATGTTTGTACTTTGATTTCCATTGTTTTACCTTGTTAAAGACATGCTTTTATATCTTTCTTTGTAAAGACTTATTATAATTACATGCCTTGTATGCAAGAGAAACATAATTCATTTTAATTCTTTATATGTTATGATTCATGTGTATTTTTTATAAGTGGGAGCTTTTTTAGATGATGAGTATTCTGAAAAGCAATCTTTCATAAGAAAATTACTTATATTAATTTTGATAGAGAATGATGGCGTTGCTAGTGCTTGTGTGATGGGAGGTACAAATGTATTCTCCTGATCATGGGTCTAGTGATATTATTATTTTTCGATTAAAAATTAATAAAAGTACATGACATTGTATACTTTACATGTGCTATATATATGTAAATTCACTTAAATGTTCTATGGTTCAATAAATTAATGTGGGAAAGGTTTGTCACATAACCGATATTGAACAATGGCATCAAAGAACATTATTGTTGAATTAAACAAGGGGGAAAACTCAACGGGGACAACTGGGATATTTGGCACTGAAAGGTCCAATATATTCTAGAAGAACAGGATGCCATTGAGCCATTAACAATAGCCATGGTAGAACCTGAGGCTGGCAATACGGCCCAGCACAGGAGAGACCAGGAAGCTTACCAATCCTGAAAAAAGAAGAATAGCATTGTAAGAATCACTCTATTGAGCGCAATGGCTGATGACTTAATGTGTGAGTTTGAGACAAACAGAATGGCACAGGCAATGTGGATTGCCTTAAAGGATAAGTTTGGAGGAGTGTCCACGACTAAGCTTAGAAGGTTGACGATTAAATTCGACATCTATAAGCTAAAACCAAATAATCCTATAAGGCAACATCTAAGAGAGATGTCCATAATGATCTGTGAACTAAAGGAAGCCGGACATAATCTATCTGACGAACAGTAAGTACAGGCTGTCATCAGATCACTCCCTGCCAGTTGGGAGCACATGAAAGTTAATCTGACCCATAATGAAAATATCATTACTTTCAGTGATGTAGCTAAGCATTTGGAGCTAGAGGATGAATATTTGGAGGCTTATAAAGCCACTGGACAAGCCTATTTGACTGAAGGTGCTGGTCTTTCCCAATCAAATCCTGAATCCAAAAATGGCAAGAAATCTCAAAAAAATGGGAAGAAAGGCGGTCCTCCACCCAAGAAGGGCAAGCAACAGTTCAAGAAGAAGGGAAAGAAAGGAGGCAAGAAAAAGCTTGACCTAAAGAAGGTCAAATGCTTTGCCTGCCAGAAAATGGGACATTTCGCATGTGACTGTTCTAAACAGGCTGAGAGCGAAAAGGTAACAGTGAATTATGTGAATTCCCATGTCTCATTTGTTTCTAGCACTGTTTTTCTGATAGAACCTATTTCTTTTTTTTGGATTATTGACTCAGGCTCCACAGACCACGTAAATTGAGATCGAGGATCTTTCGTGGAATACCGTCAGTTGCCATATCAAAGCAAGTGGCTTTTCATTAGCAATAATGCAAGGATCGAGGTTCGAGGCATTGGCACTTGTAAACTTGTTTTGCGTAGTGGAAAGACCTTGATACTGCATGATGTGCTTCATGCTCCTGACATCCGATGAAATTTAATTTCTGTAATTTGCTTACTTGACTTTGGGTTTAATGTAAACTTTTATGGTAAAGTTGCAGACATTTGTAGCAACTCAATATTTTATAGTTCAGCTTTCCGTTTTCAAAACTTCTTTATTTTGGATCTTGCTAATGATTTTAATGTTCATGATTGCTTTGCTATTACTTCAAATAATCCTGATATAAATATTTGGCATGCTAGACTAGGACATATTAATCAAAATAGAATGATTAAAATGGTTAAAGAAGGCATGTTGGGGGTGATCCCTGATATAGGCGGTGATGAAGAAGAACGAAGATCGATTTCAGGATATGCCTTCTTGCTTAACAACGACGCTATATGTTGGAGTAGCAAGAAGCAAACGTGCATTGCTTTACACTTTATGGAAGCTGAGTTTGTGGCATGCACTGCAGCAGCGCAAGAGGCTATTTGGCTGAAAAGATTTATCGAGCACCTAGGATTTGGGAACGAGAGTACCAATCCGGTGTTGATACACTGTGACAATACTGCAGCTATAGCCTACACAAAAGACCCTAAGTATCACAGTAAAACCAAACACATTGATATAAAATATAACTTTGTGAGGGATTATATAGTACAGAAAATTGTAACTGTACAATACATTTCAACCAAGTGTATGGTTTCAGATCCCCTGACCAAGCCAATAGGCAAAGAAACATTCGAGAAACATGTAAAAGCCATTGGCATGTTAAAAATGTAAAGTTGCAGACTGTATGTAATACTTTTATTTTTTTTATTGATATCATGTCATTTATTATTACTTATATGTTTGGATAAAAGTATACAATGTCTAGTATGTTATACAGGTTGAAAGAGGTAGCTCTCTCACACGAGCAACAGCCTTTGATGCTATAAAAGCGTTCAAAGATGAGACATGTGTTCACCAGTAAAATAGTAAGAGTGCTGATATGGTAGAGAAGAAACATAATAAGTGTCGCCTTGGTTTAAAAGTGCAGTGAGTCGAGATGAGATCCATGAGTAAGGGTATGGATCGAACAATGGATTCTCACATCCATAAAACCTGTTGCGAGATGATAAATTCTTCAAAAATTGACGTCATATTATGTGAATATAATTGAAAAGTTTAGGTTTAGATACTATGAGTGTCTAGACTTAAGTCTGTACGGTGTGATTGATAGAATCAAAATGACGTACACTCTTTAAGGATAAGAGAAACACCGTAACATATGATTCATACCACATGTGCTAAAGAATGGCAAATGGAAAGCAAGTGAATTAATCCCTGCTTCATTGTTGTGTGAGTTTCAGAAAGGTATAATCCTTTCATTAATATCCTTTGACTTTGACAATATTATGGAGGTATGTTTTAGCGATTGCTACTTTGGTATATGTCCTATGGTTAAAATTATATATGAACCAAAGGTATTATGCTAGGAAAGCGGTTGATTCATATCAAAATGATATATGGGCGAAAGAAAGATTGCCAGAATATACATATCCATGCTAGTGTCTGTGACCGGTCCCTTGTGATATTATTTTATTAATTTTATAAGTGTGGAAACTATGCATAAGTGGAGGCTATCTGAGTTATATACTGACTCAAGAGAGATTAGATTAGCCATGAGAAAAGTGTATATGGGCAAATCTAGGACATTCAAGGCACTATAATTTATTTGATCGAGCTGCACTAAAGGGTTGCTTTGTGCTGGTCTCTGTAAAGGAGATTTCTAGTACAAATGGCTAAAAAGGAGACGTCATGCCTACGCGGTCACGGCAAAGCACCTAGTATGAAAGAAAGAAGAAAATGAGATTTGAGCCATTATATCTAATCCACCATGTGTGAGTGAGAGATGTAAGGAAATGGGCGATCCACCCATGGTGGATTAGACCCAACCGATGGGAAACAGAGAGGCGTTTACATGACAACCGTGAGGAGCAGTTGAAGGGGAATGTTTGAATTAAAAAATGAGGGAGTTAGATACCTCCCCACAATCTATAAATACACGGACAAAAGATAAAGTCTGAGAAGAATAGAAAGTTCCCTCCTCCTCTGTTTTTGACATTTTTGCATTTTCTTCCAGTGCATTTGTTGTGAAAATGAACCAGAGTCCATACAAGGTGCTTCGGTTACGTGTGGGTATCTAGTGAGTCAAGAAAAGAATTTCAGGTATGCCCAAAACCTTCAACCCTCCTCTATTGCTCTTCAATTTAAATATCGAGTCTTGTTGTTTAAGCGTAAATTAACAGACAATCGTTTATGTCCGATTTTGCATTAAAATAATTCATTTTATATTCATTCAATGCGTACGTAACAATGATATGATGAGCAACATCGATCGGGCTTGAATAGAATGTGATGTTCCAAGAGACACTAAGCCAAACTAAATCCACCAAGCTGTAAGTAACACGAGGAACAATTAATCCAAACAATTTGACCTCCACTTAGCATGTTTCATTGCATCTATCTGAGCAACACATACACGCTACCCAAACGCAACGAGGGAAGATTCAAACCTGATGGCGTGAGCTTGATCAGAGTATAAGCATCGGCGCCGGCCACAGCTCTGACGGTGTGCTCAATGAAGTATAGCCATAAGTCCTTGTAATTTCCCGCGACATCCCCCACTTCATACGCACCAATTCAACAACCACATCATATCACTTGTTCGTTTAGAGTTTTATAAGGTCACTCACATTATAACTATATAAAGATTAGAGGTATTGAATTGCTTAGGCAGAAATGAGAATGTTGTGCAAAACCTTGGTTCCAATGGCAATCCCAGCCATTTCTCCAACCTAAACACATAACCAAACAAGAAACTAATTCCATGCTAACTAGTTATCCATTTGAAGTATAAGGGAATTGCTGATGCGCGGGGCTGAAATGTGAAATCTCTAGTTAAATGAAATTAAAACAATGAACATGCACCTAGATATGATCCATAAAAAGAAAGAGGAAAATTAATATTGAACTATACTTAATTTTGGCTAAAGTTCAATGAAAATTACCCTAAAAGCCCTTGTAACAATGGTGACGGCTAGTCGTTTAAAAATTAGTATAACTTTATTTTTACGAAATGAACTGAAATAATCGGTTAATAATCTATCTATTGTCATACTATACATTAAAGTGTAGGGAGAAAACAAATATATAGTTGATTGATTCTTGTTAAATAAAAAAAAAACTGTAATTATGGATTAAGAAATAACTTGCGTGAGAGAGATGCGTTGCTGATAGAGAAGCTTGAACAGGTCGGTCCTGGTTGGCAAACATTCGCACTTTCTTGGCATAAAATGAAGTAATTAGCTACTAAAGCATTCATGGAGAACAATTGGAACAAGCAAATCAAATTAAATCAAATCATAATTAATTCGGCAAAAGATTATAGATCAACTTACCTATCTCTTGGCTCGCAAAAAGGCTCCCAAAGAGTTGGTGTGGTATTTTCACAGCAGCAACTCACTCACCCCCTAACCTTTCATCCATGCTCTTCGGCAGAGAATATTAACCCAACATGCACGATATATATAAGATAGAATCTTTCAAAATTGAAATATCAACAAAATATATGAAAACAAAGCTCAATTTGCTGAAATCGAAACCTGAGGTTTACAATTTGAACTGAAGATGTATTTGGACAAAACAAATCTAACAAATAAAGAAAAGGGAATAAAACTAATGAATATGGGGATTGAAGATGAGAGAGAAAGCAAAAGCATGAAGGGGGAAGAAGAAGAAGAAGAAAAGATGATGATGGAAGGAGTGTAAAAAGAGAGGAACCAGTCATGATCCATCCTAAGACTCTCTCTCTCTCTCTAAAGAGAGGTCAAAAGGCTCCTAAGAGGAAGGCACTTGAGGGAAGAACATGTGATTTAAAAAAAAAGAAACGATATGAGTAGTTGCATATATAACTTAAGGCGCTGACGTCATTGCACATGCAACTCAACCTTAATTGATTGAAGTCAGGGGTTGAACCTGATGATAAACTAAAAGCATGTTGTTAGTTGTAATCTCAGACGTTGGTGGTGTACATGTTTATACACATATATACATCAAATTCATAACAAATCAAACTATCCACCACCACTTGCAAATAAAGCGTCTCATTTATTAAACTTGTAAGTAATATGGATCAGAGGCAGAGTGCGAGTCTAATTGGAATCAAATATATAAAAGATGTATTGTAAATTACTTCCAACATTTAACTTTGGAATCGGTTAAAACCATTATAACTTTGGAATGGTTGGTTAATTTTGTAGTAAATAATTATTGTTTAACACCACTCAAAATTAACAATTTCAATTAAATCATTTATAATAACATTGCTCCTATGCTAGCTATTGGAGCTGCAATCATCCGCCCCTAGTCAGAGCTCCAGGAATGGGCAAGGTGGCCTTTTTTCCCCAAAAAAAAAAAAAAAAAAAAACAAAAAGAGGTGAAGGGCAATGTTGTAAAAGCACAACATCCTCAAATCCCAAACTAATCCCCTTGGACCAATTAAGGATTTGTTAAATTTGGATCAATATTTGACGTGGCTTTGATGGTTTTAATTTTATTTTGAATGAAGAGACACGCCTACATATAAATTTATAGAGCGAGAGTGCGGGACCTTGAGCATCAAATTTCAAATTTTGTTCCCCGCCCGCGCAAGCAGCGTCTCTTCCTCCTTCGCAACAATGGCACCCACCATCTTCATCGCCGTTCAGTGCTTCCAGTGCTCCACTATGCAGGCACTCTCTCTTTCCTCTCTCCTCCTTCCCTGTCTCTCTCTTCCTGTGATTGGATGACACACTGTCGATGGTGTTCAGGTGAAGCAGAAGAAGAAGAGCAGCAATAAATGGAACTGCGCCGTGTGCAATCAGAAACAGTCCATCACCAAAGTCTTCGCTCAGGGATTCATGGCCAAAGACATCCGCGCCTTCGTCCAGTCCTTCAACATGTCTCGTAAATCCCTCGACGAACAATCTCTCTTTTCCGGAACCCTATCTCCCGCCCTGGATGAGCAGATCATAAACCACGACGACGACGACGAGTTCAACCTCACCGTGAATCAGAAAAGGAAGCAAAGCGATTGGACCGAGTACCTAGATCCAGAGGATAATCGCATCCAGCAGCGACAAGAAGTAGAACAGGATGGTCATTATTGATTTGCAGATTAAATCGGGTTTATATTCGATGAGCTGAATCATAAGCTGTTGTGATAACATGGTTTGACTTTGATTCAATACAGGGGATGGTTTTGAGGTGAAAGTTGTGACAGAATTGGAGAAGGACATGTTCAAGAAGCCTAGATTGCAAAATTACTCCCCTGGATTGGGTGGTAAAGATAGTGACAAGCTTTTCAAGCCTCGTTTCTCGAAGAGGAATACCAACAAAAAGATCATTTCGCAAGGTACTAGAATAATTGTTTTAAAATCTTTACTCCTCTGTTTTATATGATTTTAAAATTCATTGCGAATATTCTACTTATTTAGTCACTGAATGAGCATTGTGATGCAGAGGAGACAGTGAAGGTTCAGCTCGCATTGACCGAGAACAATCACAAGGATGGAGATGATCAGATATCTCAGAGATGTCAACTAACAATCAGCAAAGCAACCTCCAAATGGAAGGATTACATGACTGGGGAAGATGACAGACGCCAACTTGGATGGAAGAGAGCTTTCAAAGAACATACAGATCAAAGGAACAACACTATCTTAGAGGCCATAACTAATGAGGAAATGGTAGAAGAAGATATCCACCCAGACTTCATGTGATTCCATCTAAATCTGAATGGAGAACGGTTTCAATTACTATTTAGTCATTACAGAATCCATTTTTCTTATACTCACAAGTAATAGAAATATGACTCGCTGTTGGATTTTGTGGCTTTTTTCATTTGCATTTATCGGCAACCCATCTTTTCCCTCTTTATTAGTGTTTTAGGATTATTTGTTATTCATAATACAAAAAATCCTTTTTATTTAGGCAAATCAACTTAGGAGGATATGTTATGTTAATTTAAGGGAGGGTAGGAGAGGTTGTGGGTATAAAGGTAGGGGAGGAGAGATGATATTTTTTGTTTGATTTAGAATGTGAGAGGAATTAATTAAAAGTTGATAAATATACCATTATCTCTTTATTTAAATTATTTACTCCTTATTTATAATATTCATATTAAAATTATTATTTCTTAATTTATGAATCTTAAATTTTTTTATCTCATTTATACATATAATAAAATTAAAAAAAATTAAAAAATTTGATAAAATTTTAACATTATTTCTGATTAATTTTATAATTATTATATATCTTAATATAATATATAAATCATTTATCATGTTTATTAGGTTTTAACAATTAAAGCAAAAATTATATGTAAGGAGAATGGAAAAAAAAGATTTTAACTCACGAGGATACAATTAGAATATTAAAAATATATAAAGAGTAATTTAATTAAAATTAGATAAAAATAAATCTACACTCCAAAAACTTTTACTTTTAGAGGTGAGGGGAGGTGAAAATATAAAGACAAACAATTTTACTTCCCCTCTCCTCTATTTTTTCTAACCAAACACACTTATACCTCTCTAAAAACCTCCCATCGAAACAATGCCTTAAAGTTAACGGAACCTTCTGATAATCCTTTGAAGCTGCAGGGGGAAGTTATTTGGGATTAGTGAGGGACGTAGACTTGGTCTCTTAAGCCTGAGACATTTATGACAGTCATGTCTAATTAAGTTAACTTTGAACGGACTCGATTATAAGAATTAAATGTTAACTGTAACATGATTCAAATTTGGGAAATAGCAACAAGATTTGTAATTAAAAATCGTTAGATATAGTATACCAAAAAAATCGTTGGATATAAATAATTCCCCACTGACATGGGCCCATGTTACTCTCCAACTGTTTGATATTTTTTAATGAAAAATCATTTTTCAATAAAATATTTTACGAAATTTTAATTTAATGTTTGTCTAAACTTTTAAAAACAAGTAGACGATTTAAAGCTGTTTATTAATCTGAGAAGCTCTTCTGATATTTGAATTAAGTGAAAGAAATTTTATAATTATAACCATTAAATAACTTTAATTAAGGAATTCAGGCACATTATGAGGAGCTTAGACCATACAAAAATACAACCACCTACCTGTACAAGAAATCACAGGAGCTGCGATTGCATTTAGGTCATCTGCCCGAATTGGCTCCTCAACGAATGCTTGATGGCACAAATCCAATCAACAAACAAACAATGCCAAAACAAAGATAATGAATGTAGACTGAAAAATCCAATTTAGATAAAAAAAAAAAAAAAGGACTAGAAGCATTGTCAGGCTAATGATCTAAATTCTCAACTGCCAAAATGGTCTAAATTTGAACAGGGGATTCCTAAGACCAACATAATTAGATTGTCTCTCTGGAATAACTAAGAATCCTCCGCACCAAAGAAACAGACCCAGTAAGTAATCGGTGCCGTCGAAGGCTTGAATGATAGCTCACTCCACAGGAAAAAGTTCGCTCAATCTGTATGAAGCTAACTCTACAATTCAAATTACTATATTCATTCAGCGATAGCGCGCCAAGCTGTTCAATCTCAGGCCCGATGCTGTTTCATGCAGCCATTGCCTCAGACACCCTCGTATTCAGTCAAATCTTCAGGAGACTGAATGAAGTGATTCACAAAGAAATGATCTGTTGGTCTAGATTTTGAGAATAAATATCACCATATCGAAACTTATAATTATCAGTTTTCAATGGGGCAAAACACAAGACTAACATCAATCACTTCACAGTGGCCTTCATCAGGAGACAATCCGATGGAGACAACAAAAATACCTATAGTGCTCAGCCAGAACTACTAACAAACTAGAATCTCAACAAAATTTTTATTTTTCTTCCACATCAAAATACTGGTAAAGCATTCAAGGCTATTTTCAAATCTAGCAGCTCTTTCTTGCCCTCTCATGACGCCGATGTACCAGAAGTGGTCTGTTTAGCCACATAGATTTGCTTCACCTTTGATGTTGAAAAACTTTTATCTGCACCCAAAGTTTGGTTTCTTCCTTGCAATCCCATCCTTCGGCTAGACCATTCACCTCCAGAACTATTTTTATGAGAAACAGATCTCTGATAATTAGTATACCCAGAAGAATGATCATACTGCTGAGATGTGTTAGTTTTCTCCAAAGGCTGACTCTTGAAAGCAGCACTATTCTGACTATTGCTATTGCTGCCATTGCCAATCTGAACATCAACCTTGGCAGCATCTGCAATAATACTCACAGATGGAGTCTTGATGACACTGCTCAGCGCTGATTGCTTAGCAACTGAGGAGTTTGAAGGGTCCACTAGTCCCAGTTCATCCGGCAACCGGTTAAAATTTACACCAGCTCCTGTAGGGAAATTCCTATCACCATCAGAAGGGGCAGAAGTTTGAGAAGTGGGAAACCTATCAACACTCATAGGCAGGTCAACAGAAGGACCGTGACTATACTGAGAAGTATGCGCTCCTTCCTGCAGTGGCATTGACAGAGGAATAGATGAAAGTGGCAAATTAGGGGCATGCGGCCAACGAGCTTGAACTGACGTTTCAGGAGAAGACTGGCACAAGATTTCACAAAAATGCTAAGTAACCCAAACAAAACTAACCACTCAACACATCTAATAGCAACACAGTAAATTTTGTTAACTTCATTACCATTTTGCGCAAAATTGAAGTATAATAAATTAATGTTGATTAACGTTAACCAGAATTATACTACTCTTCCACTGTCCTACCGCAAAAAACAAGCATTGAAGCTAAACAAGGCTATTTAAGAGAAATATCAACAATTTACCTGGAAAGGAGAAACATCAAACATGGCCAGAGGTGAAGCCAATGGCACAAGTGGTGAACCAGGAGCAAGATGCTGAATTGGAGCAGTTATGTTAACAGGATTTCTCTGTGACGGTGCCATATTAATATTGTTCATATCTCCCTCACTACCACCTGTTGCAGATGATGTGGAGTTGTGCTTCCAATCAGACTGCTTACCTGATGGGATATAGGTGGCACCCATGAAACTCAAACCGACCTGTCCAAATTGTCCAACAGGTGCAAAATGATTATAAACAACCATGTGTGGTGGTGGTCCCTGGACGCCTGGGATCCCTCTGGGAGGAGTAATAAAAGGGCCAGTGAATCCAGCCGCAGGACCATAAAAAGAATCAACACCAGAATGGCATTGTTGCCAGCTGCTAATTGGCACTGATGCTTGCATGCTACTCTTTTGGGACTGTGCTTGTGTTGTAGATGCAGACTCATCGTGTGGTCCAAAGGCAAAAACAGGACCACCCATCACAGGATTCATTTCGTAGAAGGGAAAATGCGGAGGATGGCCTCCAGGAAAATGTGAAAGCATTTGTCTAGAATTTTGCAGAGTTGGTAAGGGTGGCCATAATGAAATTGGTGGAGTCTCAACAGATAGATCTGCTGGAAGAGATACACTCAGGGGCTCTTCAGATCTACCTTTACTAGCTGATTGCTGATTACTAGCAACTCCTGCCAAAGCAACTTAAAAAAATAAATATCCAGATAGGTTTATGTCACATAAGCATATTCCCAGAAGAGTAAAGGTAAGTAGTTAAGGAGAGAGATAATATTCACCAGCTGCTATACCATCAATATCTGCGGCTCCATAACTTCTAGCTTCTGAAACTGAGATTGAAGTAGCCAAACCATTTACAGCAATCTCATCACTGCTGATCGCAGCAACAGCAACAGCTGAAGCAGCTGCTTCAGCTTCAGCTTCACAATCTTCTAAATTGTCATGAGATCCATTACTGTGTTTATCTTTATCATAGAAACGACTGCAATCATGATCAGCTCCAGCAGGGTTATGCGATATTTGCATGTTTGACATGGACGAACAAGGGCCCATTTCATGAGACAGTGCACGGCTACTAGGTGGAAGTACCGTTGGAGATGTTACAGCTCCTGAATAAAGAAACATATTTCCTTCATTAGTAAATCAACAGAATTTTCAATAATATTATTTGAACATCAACCGCATTATCAGTTTTAATGCTTACCAAACTGGATTTTCTCTCCAGCAAGCAAGGAATTGATTGGGCTTGCAACGGGAGAAAATGGTTTTTCTCTTGTCAAGATGGACGATGTTGGCAAGCTGGGCTTGCTAAAGTTCACCGTCAGATCTCCGCCAGAAGCCTGGGAATCAAACTGCTGAGGCTTCATAGCCTCATCAAGTTGCCTCTGTGTAAGGGCCATGACCTGTCATAAAATAAAGTTTTAATAAGAAGATCAAAATGCTTCTTAGCAAATAAAAAAAATGAATGTAGGTTCTGTGACGACTAAACTTTAGATTCTCAACATCATGCCAACCAACAAAAACTATCAAGCTCGCCCTCGAAAAACCATTTGTCTCTCAACAGGATGATGTGTTTTGTTTTTGAAGACAGGGTAAATCTTTCTGTGCAAACTACTTTATACATTGCAAATGAAGACACTAGTTTTTCTCATTACATCAGTGTAAGTCTGTAACAAAGAGGTACCATTACTATGAAGTCAAACCATGTTTCTTATTGTGCCAAATCCAAACAAAGAATCATTAACCATATAATGAAGTTGGCAGGACAAATTCAAGAAAACATCATTTCTGTTGCAGTTCTAGAACCTGGTAAGAGACAGATTTAAACCTGTTGACTAGTTCGTGCATTGCCCAAAGATGTCTGAACCTTATTCTTGCTCTCAAATATCACCCCAGTCCCAGGGTTCTTTCCTCCACCAGAGACAACTGGCAGACTCATCTGGAGAGACCTGGAGAAAAATAACGTTAATATTTTCCATAAAACGAGTGCAAAATGAAATCTTACAAGACACCAAATACCTGCTCGTCTCCGATCTTAAATCAGGTTGAGCATCAATTTTCAAAGGAGGTGTGCCTATAGGAGCTAATGGTTGGGACACAGACCCAGATGGCATTTCACTTTTTTGCCTTCCATTCCCATCAGGAACAAAAGCAGAATGACTATTGTTTGATGCTTCTATTATAGGTAGAGTTCCCCTGCCACAATTGTCCTTAGCCTCAGCACCATGCGAAGCAGAACAAGGTTTCCGCAGCATCTGGCATAAAACAAATTAACTATTACAAAAGGTGATATACACAATCGTGTTATAAGATAAGCCAATAGATATTATATACTTTTTGAACCTTTGCAACCCGTGACTTAGCCTTGATTTCTTTCTCCCTCTGCTCTCTCCTATCATTTAGCATTTGCCTCTTTGATCTGACTTCAATAAAATCATCTTCATCACTAGGAGCTTCAATTCCAGGTTGCTCAAATACACGTATAATTCCACTTTGCAAAGGAGCGTCAACTTCTTCTCTAGAACACACATTCCGTTTAAGATGACTCTGTCCAGAAATCTTTGTTGGTTCTTTTCCATCAACTTTGTCAACTCTACCTCCAGAATCCACATCCTGTGACAAATCTGTAGCAGAGCTTGTGCATGTTGACTCCACAGCCTGTTTTCCGGCTCTCTTGGAGAAAACCTTCCTCATTCCAGTTTTTGCAGATGAGCCTGAGCCTGAGCCTGAGCCTGTGCCTGTGCCTGTGCCTGTACCTGTACCTGTCCCATTGATATTTGACTTGCTATCTGAACAAAAGTGATCAGATGAAACCAAGCCAGAGGACAGCCCCTTCTCACCACTAACACGAATTCGAAACTCTGTGCGCTGGATATTTTGCCGAGGCCTCCTCTGAAATCCACTAGTTTCTTGGTGATTTAACCTTGGGGCTGGACCAGATGATTTTGAGCCAGAATCTTTTACCACAAAAGCATATCTCTTCCCTCTGCGTCCAGCTACTGGATAATGTGCCTTTGACTCTTCAAAACCTTTCTCTGTTGATGCTGAGTGTTGTGACACTTCTCTACCGTGAGGTTGACCTCTGGAATCTCTAGCATTGGATGAGGTACCACCACTCTTTGCAACAAATTGTTGCACTTGTTCATCCATTGGAAAACCTGTAGATGTCCTAGTGCTACTTTCACCATCATGAAGAATCCTTGTTTGGCTCCGATTTATTCCAGCCATATTTTCAGCACCCTCACTTGGCAATGATCCTTGAGATAGATTTACATGACTTAAATTACTTGGTTGATTATCAACAGCAGGAGACCTAATCTCACTTTTAACAAAGCCATCAATAACATCTGGACCAGTTTGAAGTGGCACTGGACCTCCAGGGTTATAATGGAAAGAGAACTCTGATGGAATACTAGGCTGAATAAAAGACATTGATTGAGGACCAACAGGCATCATCCCTTGAGATATGGGAGATGTGTACCTTAGCTGGCCAAATTGAAATAAAGGAGGCTGTGATGGGTGCATGTGAGAGGGGGGTGCGCCAACCTGTGGATGCAGATGCAGTGGCATCTGTATAGAACCAATTTGAATGGCTGGAACAGGAGATGGTATCAAAGATGGGCCAGTAAAAAGACCAAATTGAAGTTTGACAGGCAGCTCAACTTGACTTGGACCACTAGCCGCATTAGACATATTAGATAGATCCGAAGACAAGTATGGAGCACTAGTAACTGAAGTCAATTTACTATGATGAGCAGACAAGTCACTGTTAGAAGCTGCTGCATTGTCTAAACCATCAGATACTATTGATGTTTGAGATTTACTAGACTGAATGACCAAATCCTGCATTGTCTTCTCAGAATCCTGGAATACACTAGGGACGTTCAGAATTGCTTTAGATTTGACAGGTTGAAGTGTCATGCCATCACTGCAAGCATTGCCAAAACATACGTGTTCTTCCAGAGTGCCACTAGATGCTTGTGCCATGAAAGATGTTTCTTCATCTTTTAAAGTTCTTTCAAATTCATCATTTGGCATCCCAACCTGAACACCTTCATCAAATCCTAATACTAGGTTATCCATCATATGGGGCAAACCTTTCTCCTCTAAATTCATGTTTTCGAACTCCTGGTTCAGGGCAACATTATCATCTCCCTCATGCACCTCATCTTCTTCCTGATAATTTTCATCTTCATCATATTCTTCTTGTTCCTGGAACTGTTCATGATTCTCAGTAGTCCACTCTTCATCATCACCTGATGAGAAAGAACATGTGGAACTAACTACATTCTCATTCCCAGGTCTTGCAGTTGCTACAACTGATTCATTTTGCTGACCAGATAGAGGGCCATTTTTTCCTTCTACAGAAGCCAACATCGCAGGAGAAACTACAGATTCTTCCAAATCATCATGAGAAAGATGGGTTGGAGAACTAGGTGGGCTTGAAACAGAGAGTGAAGACTGAGAATCACACCTTGGTACAGTGGTGCTCCCAACTTTACGATCCTCATTCTCCTGATTATCTGGCAATGTACCTACTACTTCCAGTTGTCCAGAACTCTGCAGATATGCATCGTCATAACCAGTTGGCATGTCATTTTCCTGGACTGCAGCAGAATTAGGATGTGCATTTACATCCCTGTAGGTTTTGGGCACAGAAGTTAGTGATGGAGGTGGAAGAACCCGAGGCTGCCTCACAGAATACCGTGACCTCCCAAAAGCATAACTTCCATCTGATTCAGAATTTGGGTAATGCTCAGGATATGCAGAAAACATATTGCCACGAGAACGGCCTGATGTCCAGCCATCACTAAATCTTTCCAAATTATCACGAAAATCAGAATCAATATCTGCATTTCTGTTTAAATGATCTCCATTTCCAAGTTCATTCCAACTTTGCCCCTTTTCATTAGCATATTCATCTAAATGAGTGTCCACAATCCCTCCTTTATTAAAGGCCCTTGATGCCATGAATCCAGCACCTCCGTCATATTCTTTTCTCATTAATGGCTTTCCACCAATTGGTGTATCTCTGCTTGGACTGTTTGGACCATTACCTTGGCCATGTGAATAGAATATTGAGTTTCTTTCATTCTCATATACATCTCTTCTCCATGAATTCCCCGGTTTCCCTCGATCAACAAAGGAGGAAGAACTATCTCTAGAAAACTGTGGCCTTGAACCAGTCTCCAGCGACTTATTCAGGCTTGATGAATTAGAAGATGCTGAAGTTATGATTCCTTCGACAGCTCTTTCACTGTCATCCCAATCACCCACATCTGTACCCCTGGGTGCATCTTTTTCCTCTCCTATCCCAGACATTTTCTCATCTGCAACAGCCAAAGAATCGTTACCAACTTTGGCTCCATCTGCCTTCCTTCTAGCAATCCTTTCCTCCAATTCTAAAAGTTTTTGCTTAGCAGCTTGTTTCCTTCTCTCTTCCTCGAAGAGAATCCTATGTTTCTCCTCTTCTCTAGCAATTTTCTGTTCTTCAGCTTTCCGCAAAGCTTCAATGCGTTCTTGTTCTGCTCTCCATGCTGCCTCTCTAGCTTCTTCCTCAAACCTCCTTTGCCTCTCTTCCTATAGATTCAGAACAGAAAGAGATATAAATAAAATAGCTAAATTAATTATCAATTCAATATATAAATAATCAAAGGCTTAAACATTTGTTGCAGGTGATGCCAGACACTATTTTCCATTGAATCCAGGTGAGTTGGGAGTAGAAATGGCAATTTCAAATTATGCATAACCAGAATGTAACTATGGGCCTTATAGGTTTGCAAACTTTTGTCCGACTCTATCAATTTTACTCGTCTTACTCATCAGCCAGAGTTTTAGGAGATTTACTGTTCAGAAACATTGCTGGGATACAACTCCACATATTTGGAGGTTAAGTGACATTTAATTAAACATCAAGTAGGATGAATCTAGTTTATCCGAAAATAAATAATAAATATATTCTCGCGTCGATTTACCTGCTCTCTGATCTGCCTTAATCTTTCTTCTTCTTCTCTTCGAGCTAACTCCAAAGCTCTTTCATGCTCTTCAATGTTCCGTTGCCGCTCCTGTTCTTGCATCCTCTGAACTTTCTCAATCTCAGCCTCAAATGATTCTCTGGCGGGATCATGAAAATCCGTTTGCTTAGGAACTTCTTTCTTCTTCTTGACCATCCCAACAAGACTTGTAGAAAAAAAATCCCTCCCATCAAATCCAGAAGCTCCAAAATCTTTCATGAAAGGATCCTCTAGGAAAGACTTTTCACTCTTTGGCAGTGTGCGCTTCTCTCTGTTAAAATTAAGCAGTGGATCATCTGCAGGAAGCCCTTTAGCACCCACTGAAGATGAGAATTTTGACACTGGGCTCTGGACAGGAATAGAGCTATATCTGTTGTATTGTTCATTACCAGCAAAACTATCCCTCACATTACGTTCAGGCCATCGGCCACCATACGACTCCATTGTGTTATTCCAAGATTGCCTCCCTTTCTGGCCATATCTCATCTCCCTCTTTCTAAAATCATCATGAAGATTATCTTGGAAGGTAGATGATATATATTTATTATCCTTCCCAACTTCTCTATTCATGCTAGATGGCCTTACACCAACACCATTTTTCTCATTTGCCACACCTTGAACTGCAAACCCTTCCTTAGAAAGAGTTGAATTTCTCCAGGAATTTCCTTCCCGCCCCTCTCTACTAGATGCTCTGACAGGGTTTAGTTTAGGAACTTCACTGGAAGAAAGTTTTCCAGCTTCATTGTCCCGCTGTCCCCATTTGTCAAAATTAAGATCAGGCTTATGCGGCATTGCACTAACTCTGGGCAAATCAAAGTTTCTGTCCCAATAAGCTTCGTTCTTTGAAAATCCATGATCTCTAGCCTCTCTAATCCTGTCGGTCAAACCATGACTAGTGTCACGCTCATCATCAGCCCAGTCAGATCTTGGGTTCAATCGCACAATGGGTAGAGGACCCAGGAAATACTCCTCTTGCTTCCTATCGTGGTCAACCGCATGAGAACTACGCAAACTGTGAGTTTCCCTGCCATCCTCGCCCAGTCCATTGCTAACACCACCATGGGATGGATGGAACTGAGAATGCATGTCAACATGTGAGGTCAAGCGTGAACCATTCTTCTGCTCAGTGGATAAATTCTCACTTACCGATTGCTTATGCTTAGGATTCAAATTCTCTTTGAGCTTATGAGGCGGTCCTGAAGACAAAGTGGCCCGCAATGAAGGAAAATCTTCACCTCTTAGCACAGCCACCTTCTCTCCAGAAGGATGGGCCAGAGCAGCAGCTGCAGATGTAGCGGGGCTACCTCCAACCACAGCTGATCGAGCAGAAGGTGGCATATATGCACTGTTCCCCCTGTTAAACCCATCTGCAGGACGCAACCCATTGTCAAATCCATCAACTGTCTGTTCGCCGGTTGGCTTTATTTCTTGCAAAGCAGCAGCGGCTGGCTTGGTCCAACCCATACCAGATGAGGTGGGGCGAGACCCACTTCCAGAGACCCCTCCTCCAGCAGGACCACCGCTCAGTCCCAAAGAATCAAACTTCTCGTGCTCCTTCCGCAAGGAAGGCAGATTCAAGGGGGGAGGAATAGAAAGCTTCGGCCCAGCCTTCTGAGAACTGCGAGGCCTTGAAAGGACCACCATACCACCCCCTCCACCTCCATGACCATTGGGCCGTGATCGACTAGATGCGTAAGAGCTAGAATGAGATGAATGATGATGAGAAGGCTGACCATAAGATTTGTTCAGATTCACAGACGTAAATTTGGTTCCAACACCATGGTTGGCCATCGCCCCCACACGAAGCCCGAATGGTTAGGCGGATATTTTAATGTTCAAAACCCTAACCCTTGACAGCGGCGTGGTGATGAAGCCGAAGCGGAAGCCGAAACCGATCGATGCTACTCCCTCAACCTTCAAAGAAGGTAGTCAAGCCTTCGCCGGACGGACGGCGAGCAGTTCGATGGTCGCCGATGTGGTCAATCGGACCTCTGCCGCAGAAGAACTAAACAGGATGAAGAGCCCAAAAGAAAGAAAAAAACAAAAAGGGGCTTTCCTCTTCTCTTCTGGTTTTCTTCTACGTATATATTTCATTCCATGCCACCTTTTTTTACTAGGCACGTGTTAACTTTTTAAACCTAATATGAATTTTATTTTCCATCAAAATTTAAAAAATATATATACTATATAATATCTTAATATTATTTATTATATATATTTAATATTTTAATATTATTTATAGTATAATTTTATTTATAATATTTTTAATTTAATATAATTTTATCCATAATCTTTTAAATGTGATATAATTTTATATATAATTTTATTTTTAAATATTAAAAATTAAATTGTACTAAATTAAAAAAAATGACGGTAAAATTATAATTTTATTAAAAAAAATAAACATAGAAAAAAATAGAGGATTTAGTAAGAAGCAATTGAGAAATTTTTAATTTTTATTTTAATATTTAGTCCTTCTAAATAATTATAAGTTTTGTATGATTTTTTTAATTAAATATTGATATATATTTCAGCAAATGATGGAATAGATAAAAATAATAAATTAATAGATAAAATTATCCTTATTTATATATATAAGGAATTAAAAAAAAATATATAATAATTTTGTACATCTATATAATAAATTAATGGATAAAATTACCTAACCCAATATTTACCTGAAAGGTAAGGAGTAAATAAAATCATATAATAAAGATTTGAAGGGCTTGGCAATGGTAATGCTCTAATAAAATTCTCATTTGATTCCCTTGTCAGATAGTGAAGGAGTGAGGGTGAGGAAAGAGAACTCTCAGTTCGTTGTCGACAACAGTAACGAGAGAATGTATAGGCAAAACTATCTTTGAAATGAATATTGGATGCCACTAATCCAATAAATAAACAAAAAATAAGAATTAAATTATTGTCAGGTTAATGATCTAAATTCTCAACTGCCAACTCAAAACCCTAAATAAAATCCAATGATAAAATGGTCCAAATTCAAATAGGTAACTACTAAGACCAACATGACTAGATCCTTGATCCCTCCGGACTAACTCAAATCAAGTATGCGATGTAGTTAACTCTACAATCAAAATTGCTTCATTCATTCAGTGACAGTGAGCCGAGCTGTTCCCCAACTTCAGTGCCCGATGCAGCTTCATGCAAGACTTGCATTGCCTCGGACACCTTTATTTTCAAGTCTTCAGGAGATTCAATGAGATGGATAACCTCAGATTGGTCCATTTCCAACAACATCCCGGTCACTTTTGCTGTATGATTTGGTGCAAGACGCTCTACAAGAGGATATAGATGCTCACCCAGCATCTGTTCATCACAAGCAATGTTTCCAAGTTAAATTAACTTTCACGCAGTATACCAACCCAAAACTTCATTTAAACCAAAGCATTAGGAACACGAATCATACCAAGCGCTGATTTTCTGGTGTAGCAGAGGCCAAAGCTGAGGCAAGCGTTGTAGAAAGTGCACCAGGCCGCAGATTATCAATGGGAGCTGAAGCAACCCCAGAACCATCAAAGGGCAATGGCATCATCGGACTCACTACGCCTTGGGGACCAAAAGATGGGTCCATGCCATTTCGAGTGTTGCCCATATATCTAAACCCTTGATTGGAGCTTCGATGCATCATCTGAATTAAAATAAATCGGATAGTTCGCAATTTTGTTGAGATTGAAAATTGAAAATATAATTTCTTACAACTAAAAGATGAACTTCAATGAGTCACCTGGTTTTGCTGCACATGTTGGAAATTTCCACCCCGTCGAACACCCATCCTTTGACCAGGTTGAACCTGCCTTTGAAGGTTGTATGGCATAATGAAATTTGGAGCAATGCTAGGACGCATTCCGGGCAACAGTTGTTGCTGGAAACCAAATCCAGCTGGCTGAGGTGGCATCATACCAGGTGTTCCCTGACCATAGTACAACTGCTGGGGGGCAAGTCTAGGTGCCCCAGGATGATATCCAGGAATTCCAGTAGTCAAAGGTGCAATTCTACCAGGTGCACGAATTTGAGCAAAATGAGCCTGCAAAAGAAGGTAAATTGTGAATTTGTCCAATGAGATTTTTGATAGCTTGGAAAGGGGAGTCAGAATTAAGAGACCGACGAGTAGTGATCAAAAACTTAAAGTAGAATTCAGATTATCCATGACTGAAACAGTAAATCAGAAATCATGAATGAAAATTTTGGCGAATCATTGAGATCTTATATGGACAATATCAATGACATGAAACCAGTATAACCTGCAGGGCCTTCCTCTCTTCTTTCTGTTGGGCCACAGCAACATAAAGAGGTTTTCGACCTACCATTTTCCCATTCATTTCGTTCAACTGCAAAAAGAAAAGAAAAAAGTTCCAAATATACATTGTAAGATAAGACAATGGATGTTCATGGGTCATAACCTCTTTAAAAAGAAAGAATAAATTACTTACAGCTTTACTTGCTTCCTCAGGAGTAGAAAAAGCCACAAAACCAGAACCCTTGCTATTCCCATGTGAATCAAGCATAACCTGCAGACATATATGAACAATGAAATTCATATTTCCATTATTTTCTATAGCAAACCATAACCTGCAAATGGCCAATTTAAATGCATGGGTAAAAGCACCAACAGCGAATGCTTGTGCATAATGTGTGCAATACTTACCTTGCATGATGTAATAGTTCCAAACTCAGAAAACAGCTCCTTCAGTTTGTCATCATTGATGCTATCATCGAGATTCTTCAAGTATAAATTAGCACCTTGTAATTTCTCATATCGACTAATCCGTTCCTGCTCAAATTTGGCCTTCAGCTCTGACTCTCTTTCTGCTTTCTTCTGAGCTCTCCCTACATATAACACCTTATCATCATTGGTAGTGGTTCCATTCAACCTCTCAACTGCAGCAGCTGCTGATTCTGGACTTTGGAAATTAACAAAGCCGAAACATCGAGACTTCCCATTCACATCTTTCATGACAACAGCACTAGTTATTGCACCATATGGCCCAAATAGCTGTTTGAGGTCCTCATCAGCATATGTTTCAGAGAAATTTTTCACATAAATATTAGTAAACTTTGGTGATCCGTTAGCACAAGCCCTTTCCTGGCGCCTAACAAAGAGTCCAACATAAACTTGTTTGTCATTTATCAACATGCCATTCAGCTGTTTGATGGCATTTTGCGCAGCTTCTTCATTGTCAAACTGTACAAAACCGTAACCTTTTGACTGTCCAGAGATGTCAACAGCTACCTTGCAGGAAAGTACAGTTCCAAAGGCAGCAAAAGTGTCATGTAATGCCTTGTTATCGATCGATGTGTCCAGGTTCTTAATGAACACATTACCATATCCACTTTTCCTAATGCTAGGATCTCTACGAGAGAACATGATACGAATCGGTTTCCCGTTAAGTGGGGTAAAGTTGAGAAGTTCCATGGCATTAGCCGCTGCAATATAAACAAATGTTAGGTTCTAACAGCTTTATCAGTAGCAGTAAGCATAAGTCTTGACTAGGAAGATATCCTTTAATAAATGAAGCTGCCTCGCAAGGACTCCAAATGCAAGCCTCTGTTTTTATTATGCTCTTTTCATTCATTATATCCACATAAAATAAATAAATAATAAAAAGAAACGAAGAAAAACGAAGAAACAGAACAACCCTATATTGGAAGAAAACTAGATCATGGGCTTCAAAACCCACAAGCAATAAATATTAGAAACTGATTCAGTAGAATACAGAACATTGATAAAATCAAACCACAGATAGAATCCATAAAAAAAAAAAAACTAACCAGTTTAGTGTATTGATCACGAATAGATTCTGATACAAAACACTGACAAATATTCCATAACACACTAAACTGTTAAATTTAAACAGAATCACTCCAGTATCTCAATCGGGTGTTAGATCTGATCAAACCACTGATATGAGGAGGAAATTTAATCAAAATCAAAAAAGGCAATTCATATCCAAGAGCGTGCACAACAATTTAATAATAAAATTTGAGGAGGTGATCAATGATAGTACGAACCATCCTCGGCGGTGCCGAAGTTGACATAGGCGTAACCGAGAGAGGATCGCCTGGTCTGATCCCTGCAAACCCTAATGGAGACAACATTCGCCACTTGGTTGAACAGATCATAGAGCTGACCTTCATTCACATTCGGGTCGAGATCACCAACGTACAATGACATATTTGCGAACTGTCCCGAAGACAATGCCGCTGCCACAGGTGTAACCGGCGCCGGAGGACCATTGGGCTGAACCATCGGTGTAGAAATCGACGCCGCCATGGGTATTCCAAACCAAAAATTTCAAAATCGCCCAAGATTAAAAGAAATGAATAATCCGATAAAAAAAGTTAAGCAATGAGAGAGAAAGTAGAATATGGAGAGCGATTCGAACCAGCCGAAGCAGTTACTAGAAATATCTGGTCAATGAAAAAACAAGAAAAAAATTAAAAAGGGAATTGTTTTCTCAGTTTGAGCGAAGAAAAATTCCCTATTTTTGGTCTCTGCGAGCAGAGAAAAGTGGAGGACAAGGCAAGGGAGTTACAAGAGGGAGGGAACTGACTTACATACAAGGATGTGACTCAGAGTCGAAACGGCGCGTTTTTCTGTTGGCGTTCGGCAGGAAATCGCGGCGTTTGGTCTTGACGTCTTGTGACAGATGTGCACGTGAACAATGAACTTGTCGCACGTGAAAAATGTTATGTTCCCGTACATACGTTGTCTGCGCTTTGGGGGGATAACTTAGGTGTTCCGTTCCGTCGTAGGTTCGTAGGAAATTAAATATAAATTATTATAAATAAATTCGAAAATATTAATATTTATATTTCCAGAATCTAAAACTTTTAATTGGGTGCTTATAGTTTTTAAAATTTGAAAGATGAAGTCAATAAAATGATGATGTGACGAACATTATGATTTTATGGATGACATGCGTGCTTCAAATATTATTGTAGTTGGACATGCTTGTGATTGTGAGATGCTTGCTATCTACACACACACACATGAGCACAAAAGAATGACAAGAATTATTTTGATAAATTATAAAGTTCAATTACAAGTTTTAAAGTATAGAAAATAAATTGAAAATTGAATGAAAAAAGAAGAGCAAATGCATAGAACAAATTTTGGATGTCATATATTGTTCTTCTTCTTATTTTATCAAAAGATCAAAATGACATTATCAGACAAGCAGTTTATACATATTTAAAAGACAGATGAAAGTAAAGGATGAGAAGATAAGAAATTAAGAAGACCGAGAGGAAGGGAATTAGCCACTCTAATCTTAGCACAAGCCAAAGAGTCGATTAGTAAAGAGATGTCTTGCTTAATGATGTTTCTAGAGCAATCCTTTGAAGCCATGCAATGAGAGAGCTACTTTTTTATAAGGCAATAACCTCCGAGGTTCCTACTCCAGGAGAGAAGAATTCTTAATTGATGATAGATGATGGATATCACATTGAATTTTATATGATTAGGGATTTAGTTCCAAACATAAGCATGTCTCATTTTTTTTTTGTCGTTTTCTCTCTTTAGCTTAGGTGGAATTTAATTCGAAAAATCATGATGAGTACTCGAACGATTTTTCATTTATTTATTATAGCGTATATGGTACATATATATATATAATACAATGAATTTCATGGACGACTGTGCCATTTTTCTATCATCTGGTGTGACATTATGCCCTTGGGCGATTGTTAAACTTGTATTGGCAATAATCCACTGCAAATATCATTCCATATAGCTAGGCCTTAAATCCTTCTTGCTCGTGAAAATTCCAATGCTATGTTGCCTCCCAAGAAAGCCTATTATACTTGTTTTCTGCCCTATCAAACACAATGTTCAATTTTTCTAAGTAAATAATGAACAAAAGGAGTGTTAAAATTGCAGAGAATGGACGTTTCTTAGCACATTTACAAGTAATGGTCTCCAATATGTATATATAGATAGCCCTTAAGTGAAATTGAATTTACAATAATATATGTGAGCAAATGTTATCCCTGATCTCTCCAAATAACTAAAGAAGAAAATTAGGAATGAAATGTCAAGTTTCAAAGAAGGGAACAATTCGAATATGATAATTTCTGAAGTGGTAGCCCATAAGTAGTTTCTATTGTAACCTCTACGACAAGTCCTATTAGAAGCGATGTTAGATATTAAATATGGATACTACTTTTAGCAGAGTAAATCTTGATTTATCATGTTATAAGGCATCATTTCCTTCTATTAAAACAAACTCCCATTTGTCAAAACTTGATTCGTAATATTATAATAGTAGACAACAAAGATTGAAACATTTACTAGTTAGTCATAGAAGCCCTAATACTCAAAGGCTTGATATCAAATTAAGGATGAAAAGAATCTTAGGTTCTATTCTGTCTTTCCTCTATGAATCTTTATAATTAATGGTGATGTGATGAGGGATCAAAGTAAATATTTGACACAGTACTTGAGCATGCATGTTCATGTATCTCAACATCTGCTAAAAGTGCTTTGCCTGCCCAGAACAATTTTTACATCTTATCAGCTTCAATACTAAGTTTAAATGTTGGAAAAATGAAAAGAAACGAGTTCTGTAGACTTGCCTGTCACCACAACGACGCACTAAAATGAGGTAAACAGGATCTTGGCAAGTAATCTGGAATAGATTCCACACGATGTAGATGCATGTCGTGATACTGAAAATTTGGAAAACACAAATTATCTTCATCTATAGAAAAAATACACTGATAGAAACTAGATAAACATGCACTGAGGTACAAGAATCATTAGAAGGATGTGCATGTGAACTTTTTAATACATAAAAAGCAAACTGTAAGTTAATCTGAGTCATTAGTCATTTTTTAGTTGTATGATTATATATCAGGTTGCAGGTTGGAGAACATGAAGCCAATCGATGTGTTGCTATTAACCGGCTTAAATAATTGCTCTATCAAAACACTACCCATGCAAAGCCAAGCACCATTCGGTAATAACATAGAAAATAATAAGCACAAAACACCATAAACATATTTCACATCAAAGGCCAAATCTTGCTATTGATGCCAAAGAATAATTTTGGTTAAAAATAACAACTAAATGGAAATCTGAATCATTAGTATTCTTCATAACGGTGGTGGCTCATGTTAACGAGTTTTAAACAATAATTTTTAAACAGAATAATTTTGGTTAAACTTAACAACTAAATGGAAATCTGAATCATTAGTATTCTTCATAACAGTAGTTGCTCATGTTAATGAGTTTTAAACAATAAACTATATGGGATGTCAACTTTGTAAGAAGTGAACTAACCTGCCAAAAGATATCAATAGAACTATCCAGAAAACTGCAGAAATCCAACTACACTCTTTGTAGGCCACCCATACCTGATATTGTACACATTAGTTAAATTTTTATACTGAAACACAAAAAGAAAAAAAAAATGTACTGAAAGTTAAGTTTTGCGTGCTTGCTCAACTTAATTGTGGCTTAGATTTTTGGTATAAACTCAGAGTATCCCCAAGTCAATTGTGGCTTAGTTTTGAACAAACTTTATTTCAGAAGTCACTAATAACTGGAAAAAGAAAACTCAATAGAAAGAAGCTTGATATTCCAAGTTAATCGCAATAATGTATGTTCATATCATTTATAGCAGCTAGGAGAAAGCAATGGAGACATACTGCTAGAGCCACAACATTGATATAGAAGTCAACTAGTGTTGCTGCCATCCACCTGCAAAGTTTGAAGCACTTGACATTTAAGAGATCAGAGTGAAAGTACCAGATTCTAGAAAATCAACTCATTAAAAACACATATAAAGTTCAAATATGAAGCGCTTACGGAGTTAAAAGTTCCATCCGGAAAGGGGAACCATCAGTGATGAGAGTGTACAGCAAAGTCCCTAACATGAAAGAACCCAAAACTGTAAAAAGAATTCTCAGAGTCACAACAAAAGAATGCTGCTTCCTTTTCTGCCCTGCTTCTTCACCATTCCTATGCAAACAGGCTTTACAGTGTCAATCTGATTCTGAACTGACTAACAAGTGCAGTAACAACATTGATGATAGAGTAAGAGATATCAATGGTTGTGGGTACATACTTGCTTGGATGCTTCAACAGAACATAGTACATAGGATCTTGTGAAGATTCTTGAGATGACAGCTTCGAGAATTGCACAACAATATAGGCACATGTAGTAATGCTGAGACAATTAAAAAAAAAAAAGAAAGTGAACTAAATCAACAATTCTTAGCATTCAGATGATCATGATCTTCAAAAGCATCATAAAAGAAACAACCAAGAAGCTCATTATCAACTTGACCTACAAAGAATTAACCACTTGAAACAGGTCGCATCATAAAAATAATATAGAAGTGCAGAGAAACTACTAGTGGAGACCATAGATGCAAGCAATGAAGTGAAGGGGAAGAAAGACAAAACTTCAAACCTGGCGGAGAAATTATTTCCAAAAAGACAACGAAAGCACGTAATGCAATTCTTCTCTCATCAAAAACCAATTCAAGTACAAAGACATTTGGTAAGTGGACAATTTAAATTCTCAAGCACTCAGAAACCTATTAACATGGTTTTTAGGTATGAAATGTGACAAATTCAAGATCCCCATATTGGTTATGGGTCAAATCAACATTAATATAGCAAATTTTGTAATGCAAATAGAATAGGTAGGGTCATGGTGGAAAGATACCTTCCAAGGCCTATAAGAAAAATTATCCACAAAATTGAGCTAATCCACTTTGATTCCTTGTAAGCAACCCAAATCTGATATGATAAAAACTGTTTGAGTGTTTATGAATCGTCACTAGACAAGTTTGATCAATCATAGATTAGAAATAATAACTAAGTAATAGTCAATTTGTCATATCTTCAAAGTTGACTTACCGCCAAAGCTGCAACATTAATATAGAAATCAATCAAAGTTGCCACCATCCACCTGAATCAAGTAGAATATGGGAAACTCCCAAAAGTAAACAATTGTTTAACTGAAAAGACATTCATACAAATATGAAACAATTTATGATATTCCACTAAATAAATGTACACATTAACAACAACAGGTTAAGTTAAACCCCACGCAGATCAACTT
Organism: Leucaena leucocephala; assembly: GCA_037074615.1. Classification (NCBI taxonomy): domain Eukaryota; kingdom Viridiplantae; phylum Streptophyta; class Magnoliopsida; order Fabales; family Fabaceae; genus Leucaena; species Leucaena leucocephala. Next base: position 17,729,927 of record CM073562.1, read on the forward strand.
TCATATGTAAGTGGGAGAACAACAACCAACCGATCACTAAGTTGAACAAATAAGTTTAGAAGTCTCAAGTAATAAGAATAGTGCGTTACTTGTTGAACAAAGCAAGTGAATTTCCGGGTACTGGACGACAAAACAAGTCCAGAGCTCCTTTTAGAGTTGATGTGATCCAACAAGCCGTAAATTTATGATGAGTTAAAGCAGTGTTTCGGACGGAAGTTTTATATTACATATTTGCAAGCTTGAGTTCAGGGAGCGCGCTCTTGTAAGACCAGCATAAGCATGAAGTTAAATACTCGGATTTCTGGGCTTCGGCCCCAATCCGATTTTAACTCGGATTTTAAATGAACTTTGACAATTATGTCATACTGCAGCAAGCAAATTTCTCTACCAAAAGAAGTTACCAAATAAGAAACAGAATCTAATACGTGTATTAAATCAATTCACTAAAATCATGAGTTTGATCAAAAGAGTAAATGGCAGAGAGGGAGAGAGTTACGGTGTGAGAAGCTCTTTACGAAATGGAAGACCATCCTTGAAGACTGTATAAATAAGGGTAGACACCATGAGAGTTCCCAAAGCAATAAACAGAGTTCTTAAGCCGATTGCCAGTGAAATCTTCGCCATGGTTCCCGAAAAAGTTTTTTTTTTGGGGGGTTGGGGGGCGCGATTGTTGAGGAGGAGGAGTTGGAGAAGGCTTTATGAAAATAAGGACAAGGAAGAAACACGTCACAGATTGAAAGTGCAAGAGATGGAACCGAACTCCTTGGAACGCAATTTTATTTCTCGAGTCATCGTTATCCACTTCTCTTCTCCAGTCTAATCCCCACCATCATTTTTTTCACCAAGTCTATCTACGTTTTGCCATTTTCTTCAACTAACGGAACCGCTAAGGGGAAAAAAAAAAGTAATAACGGCCATTGCATGTAGCGGCAAAAAAAGTAAAATAACTGAAGCATAGTAGACTGCATTTTTATTTTCTAAAGTATCTTTCATTTTACTTTCGCCACCAGCATGCATCCGCTCATCCTCCCACATGCATGCATTCGGACATGAGGATATACATACACACATATACATATTATATTATATATATATATATATATATATGGGAATATGTTTTTAAAAAAATGTTAACTCAAACTTTAATTTAATTTTTTTTTAAAATAAATAATTATATTTATCTATAAAATTTTTTGAATTAAACTATAATTTTAAATAAACTAGTCAGAATAATTTTTAAAAAAGTAAAAGAGTTTATAAATTACTTAATTACTATTTTAACTTTATTTTTTCTTACACTCTCTTTCTTCTCTCCTATATATTTTTCACTATCTTTCCTCTCTATTCTATCTTTTCAACTATCTCTTCTGTCTCTTTTTCATATTTTCTTCTATCTCATATTTTTAATAAAATTATACATTTTTTTTATAATTTTTCAATTATAAAATACTTTTAATAATAATTATTTAAATACTCATTTATTTAAAAATATTTTTTTTATAAATTCTTTTTTAAAAATTATCTAAAAATTTTTTTATAGACTATTTTTTAAATTTCTATCTAAACACATATACCCGTATAAAAATTATTTCAAAAAGTTGTCGAGTATGACAGAAAAAAACTTGGATATGTATATATATGTACACGTATCGATTTCACCAATGATACTTTATTTATTAAGGAATCCACGGAGTAAAAAAACGTATAATAATTAAAGATAAAATAGATAAAAAATATTTAATTTTTATACAAATATAAAGTGAATTTTATAAAAATAAACAGACCAATTTAAAACATTTTAGATCTTATAATAAGGAATTGAACAAATATTAAAATATTATATTATAAAAATAAAAATTATATAAACTACTAACATTTAATCTCAACAGTTTAAAACTGCATTCACTAGTAAATTTGAAAAAAAAAATACACAAATGATTAGATTTAAACAATCAAAAAGTTGATATTTTGACTAGAAAAGGAAGAGGTGAAAATCCTCTCCGACAATGCTGTGCATGTCAATGTTCTTATTTATGCGCACGTGTTGTAAAATAAAAAATTATAAATTTTTGAAGAAAAATCTCACAGGACCATCACAAGAAATAAATAAATCACGCTGGTTAAAAAGAAATAGTAAGTATCATAATCTATTATTATTGGGGGAATTGATATCACACATCCAATGCGCCTACTAGTATTTATTTTCGAAATAACTTCAAGTCACATGTCTTTCGTAGGCTGAATTAATCGAATCCCGACTTATTTCAAGCTAAAAACCATAACTGCAAGAAGGCAACAATGATGCCTAGATCTCCATTCACATAGAAATGGAAACTATTCCAGTCAAATGTAAAAAAGTGAATATTTGAAATTCTCTCTCAAGCCTCAAAAAACAACCCCGTGGTAAATCAATCAAAAATATTTTCCTTACCAAAACAGGACTGCATTTAACCTTCCCAGGAAAAAAGAAAATAAAGATGAAGGCAAAATTAGCAAGCATTAGCATAGCATACAAAAGTGTTACACAAAGGGGGAAATCAGTTGGGGCCAAAAAGGAATTTGAAGAATTTAGACCACAGCTTCGAAGATGAAGCAGTGAAATCATTAGACAATTCCATATCAACATGCGCAACCACCCCTTTGCTCATTCTCAGGAACAGCCTCAGGAATCCCTTGAAAATATCTGCATTTGACATTCAATCATGGTAGTTAGTGAGCCTAGGAAACCAGAGAACACGTTGTATAATTATACTGCACATACTAGAGAAAATATAACCTGAAGCCATATGCATATATATGGCATGCAATTTGTTTTTTGGGCCAAATATCACCACAACACTCAACATGAAGTTCGCATGTAAATAGTCATTCAATATAACCAAATATTAGAAACACAGATAAAGTGTGCAACAGTTCTCTTGGAAGTTAAGCTGTGTTTCTTTCCGTGGCTGGGCCATGAGAAGCCGAAGGCAGAGATACATAACAAAAGCACAGAGATGGGTCATGGTAAGCAAGTTAACCAGACTCTAAAGAGCTGTTTGACACTTCATCTTGTTTGGTCTTAAAACTTCAAAAAGGCTAAGGAGGCTTATTTTAGATTGGCTTCTCGTATGAGCCTTTTGAAGTTATTTTTTACCTGGGTTCAAACAATTTTTACACTGAAAACATATATCTCCAAGCTTGTCCAATCAACCAATTCTACAAGTTTAAAGTTGACTGGGTTCAAACGATTTGGCTTGTTTTCTTTAAGTTAATACATAGATTCAAGAAACTCAGCAAATCAATTGACAAGTTTGACAATCATGATATGGGTAGCTCGACCTATCTCTAAATAACTACACATTAAAAGGGTCAGTCAAAGAACCCAAAAGATGGAAGAAATTCAATAGGTGCATAGACGTTCCCTGCATTAACAGCAAAAAGCAAATAGAGAACCAACAGAACCATGTCAAAATGTTTTCATGGAAGAATATTGGTTTACACAGTCACAGAAAAGGGATGCCGCGAGCTTGTTTCTCATATGGGAAGCGGCTCACCCTCATAAGTAACCACATCTCTTTATCCAACCCACTATTTTCTTTTAGTTACAGTGGAATGGTCAAACTTGAGTAGGAAGCTACGTACAATTGGTCAACACTACAAACAGAAACAGCCGCTCGTACCATACCACTAAATTCACGTCCAGATCCCCGATTCAGACTCTTCATGATATCTCGTACAAACAATGACACGAAGCCTAATAATATCACAAGTACCTAGCATTTAGCATAACGGCAGCTGCAACAAATAAGGTCTACCAATTCTCACATCGTCTATATGCACAGCACATATGCTCGAGCGACATGCTTGCAAAATATGCAGTGTAATATATAACAAACCTTTCTAGGAAACAAACAGATGCAGACGTAATCTACACACACCTAAGGACATGATAGAGCTTGGGAAAGGAATATTGGCGCCGTTCTATCATAATTGCAAGGAGATATAAAGATGAGACTGGCAAACAATCTTTCCATCCAAAGCCATAATGATTTTTGCCCTAACCACGGCTCATCACCATATTTTGACACACTACCATTTGCTTGTTTTGATGCTGATAACATGGTTCATGGCATAGCTGCTATATTAAGCGCATAATGCATGACTTGACAACTAATAACCCCTGTATCATTTTTGTGCACATTATCATTTACTTACATGTCTTGATCATTCTCGTTAGCTAGAGCAGTCTTGGCAATACAAAGGAATGCTTCATCAACATTAAAATCCTCTTTGGCAGATGTCTCAAAGTAGGGAATATTTCCTTTTGAAGCACACCAGTCGTTTGCTTTCTTCTCAGAAACCTGAAAATCAGTTTATTAGAACCTGAAAATCAGTCTATTAGACATTATACAGGATTTAAGGAAAACTAGAAGTGCAATAGCATCTACCTACCACTCGACTGTTCCCGCCATCAATGTCAACCTTGTTTCCAAGCAATATGAACGGAAATGTCCTTGGATCAGGAGGGTTTGCCTGTATTACAATTAAAATAAGAATTAGAAGCTTAGCTCCATAAGAAAAGGATGACAAATAGATAAATGTTTAGAACTTAGCATAAATACCAAACAAACTAACAAAATTACCAACTCAACCAAATTACCTTGTTCACGGTGAAACTTTTAGTTCAAAAAAAGGAATGCTAACACTAAATAATAACTACCACATCTTTGCCCAATATTTAGGACCGAGTAGAGCTTTAAAATTTTCCTACATAATTAGGACCAGATGGGCCAACAGGCAACAGAAATACTAAATTTTACAAAAGGAAACCCAACAGACCAGAGACGCTAATTCTAAACAGTAACTCTTACCAATAGAGAATCATAGAGAATCTCTAACCTCCAACATCACTACCATCTCTAACGTACCCCATTTCATCATCGAGCAGTAAAATATGAAGTCATAAAACAGAGTCAAAGTATGAAAGAATCGTTGCATTAAATCATCATATTTCAATAAAAGCAATGAACATTAGGAAGTGACAGAATTCTGTAAAAGCCCATTAACCTCTTTTTTATTAGTAAAAACTAAAAAGTGCAATAAACGATGGAAAACCAAAACTTGCACATTTCATAACTATTTTTGATGTAAAAAAAAAAGAGTGGAATAATAAAAAATGAATATCATCTGTAGGTGAGTCAAAAAAGGATTTTTCTTCAGCATCACAATGATTTCCTATATAACATCGGTCACATCTAATCATAACAAAAGCCACACACACACAAAAACTATTGGAGAGATGAAAGGTTAACAACGTCAAATCATATAGCAAATTGCTAGGGTTCATTTACCTAAGATTTAAAAATTGACCTTGTTTGTAGTCAGAAAACTAAAAGGAATGCTTTCATCTCAAACAAACATTTCTAAATGTTCTTCTACTAAACCAAGCAAAAACATAATCTAATTTTATTTCCTCCTTTCTTTTCCCTTACCCAATTGTAGTTCCAAGCCCAATCAAGAACCCACTAGTTTGTAGGCTATGTAGTAAGATGTAAAATAAGAAAATCTCTAGGAATAAGGTGATAATGAGTTGGGAAAGCAGGATTAAACAATACAAATATAAAATTTCATCTCTAGCTGTCTCTCATCGGCTGACACCATGGCTCAGACTGTTCAGGATGAAATACAACCACCATATTTAAAAGTCATCCAGGGCCTCAGACATGTTCAGGATACAAAACAACTACAATATCAAGATAAAGAATGATAAGAAGAACCTGTTTGAGAAACTCCTCGTGCCAATTGTCCAGGGTATCAAAAGACTTCATGACGTTAACATCATAGACTAGGACACAGCAATCTGCCCCTCTATAGAATGCAACTCCAAGACTTTGAAATCTTTCTTGGCCAGCAGTATCCCATATCTACCATACAGACACACCATGCATTGCAATACACAACTTCTATGGTAAACTTATAATATTTAAGCAGAAAACTGAGATGCCATTAAACTAGAAAACCCACTTGCAATGTGACGAGTTTATCATCGATCTGGAGTTCTTTTGTGACAAAATCAGCACCAATTGTAGCTTTATATTGCAGACTGAACTTCTTATGCACGTATCTATTCATGTAGTTAATAGTCCACAGATCTTAAGGCCAAGAAGGAAGAAGTGAAAAGATGTCCTTAAAATTAAATTGATAGGCCTTTGTATCTGTCCTTAAAATTAAATTGATAGGCCTTTGTATCTCGCTGGACCAGTAAAGTGCTGCTTAGTTATAGTAATAGAGACCATCCCGGAAACAAGTAAACAAAAGATAGCCCCCAAAATTTAAAACAAACCGTAGCAAGCGGTAATTTAACGTAACAAGCCAAAGAGGTTGAGAGTAAAGCCGTTCAGCAATGTTCATCACAACACCAAGAACACAAAAGAAGAAGAAGACACAGAATCCAAAGTTCGAGTAAATTAGCAGAATACCACAAACGAACAAACATTATATCACCAGAAAACAACGCTTTGGGCGGGCACATCAACAAAGTGGAACAGGTAAAGGATACTGATTCATCAACGACGTCTTTCCCACCCTGGAAATGAAGGGAAAACACAAAACGCAATTCCCCACATGTTAAAGGACGCACAAACAAAGATAAGACGTGTGTGCATTTGCAGGGAAACCCTAAGAACGTACCCGCTATCGCCGAGGACGATGACCTTGAGCAAGGTTCGCCGACGCAATGACATGGCAATGGTGGGGAATGGATAAGAACAATGAAGATCTTCGCTTTGGTGCTTTATATGAGTGATTCTGATTGGTGGCGAACTTTGTACTTGTCAACCAGTTTGTGAGAGCGAAGGAAAAAAGGGGCGCCAATTTCGATAGCTTTCTGCACTATTCTGGTGTTTCCAAAAATATTCTGTTTCTTAACTCCCTTTACTTTCGGGAGCAAAGGATCATAAATTACCATAATAAATGACTCAAACCACGCCTTTCCATTATTGGCCATTCTCACGATTTTTGCATCCCGAAAATGGATTAGGATTTTTAAATAGCTTTCTGCTGATTCGTGCATAAATAGTTATTTATGAATATAATAGCTATTATTAATGTAAATGGCTTTTTATGTTAATAATATATTTGGGCGGCGAATTGCTAAGAATAGGACAAGCAATCTTTTTAATAAAAATTTTATATTTATTTAAAAAAAACAAAATTATGGTATACAAAGTTTATAACAAATGCATAATAGGGTAACTTGCTATTTCTCAAAATTAATATGACAGAAAAAGAAAAAAAAAAGGTCTAGTTAAAAATTAATATTTGACAATATTTTATGAAAGATATTTTTTCAGTCATTTATTAAATAAATGGTCGTAAATCATTGCAAATGAAGGAGATGCTCGTTTTGAACAATGGGGGAATCTTCTTGTGCCTAAAATGGCTAAATAAAGGTAGAAACAAGGTCGAATACAATTCGATCATCATGACCAAATAAAAACATGTATCCATCTTTAAATCTAATTACATGCCAGCAATCTCTTATCGTTATTAAGTTTTTTAGTGTTTTATTTCTACGACATGGCAGCGAACATTACTACTTACTACTTGTAGTATTTATGTATAGCCCACATTTTAAAAATTAATTCCAGAATCCATCCTTCCATTCCCCCTCCTACAGAGCAGGCGTGAGTGAATTTTATGTACTTTTTTACATTTTCAATTCGACTTTTTACATGCCAGGCTCAATTAAATGTTACTCCTTCGCCAGTGTTGAATATAAAATCGAGAGACAAATTTTGGTTTTATATAAAAAAACATAAATTCAACTTATCTCTCATATTAATAATATTTTTTAAAATTAATTTATTTAACTTAATATAAAATATAACATTACATATTAATATTATAAAAATATCATATCATAAATATTATAATTAAATATACCTCTAGTTTTAAATAAAAGACCCAATTTGTAATGCAATATTTTTTTAATATAATCTTAATTCTAATATTTTAAATTTATTTTTTTAAATTATGATATTATAATATTAAATCTAATACTCATTTGATCCTTAATATAGTATATAATTGAGGAGTTGATCTTAGTCCTCTTAACTATAAGATATATTTCTCATATTTATTCATTTTTTCCTAAATTACTGTTATTGATACCTCATCAACAATAATCAAGTAAGAGAGGGAGGTAATGAATTAAGAAAAATAATTTAGATATTTTAATAAAAATATATTGTATTAACTAATTTAATTAATTTATTTAATATAATTATGTTAGTTAAATATATATTATATTAAGGATATAAAAAGTACTAAATAATATCTAAATGTTATTAAAGATAATTAAATAATTAATAATATATAATATTAATTAATTAATATTATATCTTAATTAACCTATCAACACCACTTCAAACTTAAGATAGCAGGAAAGAAAGTAATTAAGTTTGTCAACTAAACTAGAAGCGATTAGTAGAGACCACATAACTTAAGATGATTGGGTCATGGATATGGATCTTGGAACAAAATTACAAACTTGATCAAGAATATCAATGCTACGGGTCTAATGAAGAACTTAGTTTCTTGATAGAACCAGACAAGCTCCAACTTGAACAAAACCATATGAACTACTAAGGATAGAACACTGGCTTGGCGATGTGTCGGATGGAGGTAGGTGAGTGGAAGAAGGAACCGATAATTAGCTTAAATGATTAATAAAATATAATATTAATTATTTAATAATTAATTTTAAATTAACGAATTTTAATAATAGATTAACAAGGAATATTTAATAATATGATTAAGCAAAATCATCATATATTTCCTTTCTTACCTGAATACAGAAAATAATTAAGTGAAGATACTCCCATCTCACTTGTTTCGCTTAGAGCCCATAGGGACTTTATGTCGAGTGTTTGGGAACAAAGTCTCAAGGCATTTCACAATAAATAACCACAAATTGCTCAGATTTTTTTAGGGTAATAATAAAATCTAGAAAGTCATAAACTTGAGCAATAAAAAATCTACTCCACAACTATATAAGATAACATCTCATCACATGCCCCTCATTCAGAATCCATATATCATAGAGACAGGAGAGGTGAACACACACCATAAGTCCTGAAAGGATATTTTGAAAGCTTTGGAGGCGAGAAGGGAACCAGGAATGTGTATAGCTTCACAGTGGACAGGTATATTACCAATGCCAATTAAAAATTTACCAGAACAGTACACAAGAGAAAACCTTTATCAAAATAATTTCTGAATGTTCAGAAAACGGAAGAAAGGGTGGAACCTACAATTAAAATAAAAAACAATAAAAACAAAAAGGTCTAATTTGTGAATGAAAACTGTGATATCTTACCAGAATCGTACGTGGGAATTGCTCAGACCATCAGGAGTACAGCTAACACTTGTAACCGGACCATCTTCCTCGTCGTGTGAGACGGCTGCTTATGAAACAGAGTCGTCTAAGTAATTCCATCTTCAAGGGCAAGGCAAAGGATATTACTGCTACCGCATTCCAGTAAATTCGATAAGGAAGATCTAATACCTCCTGTGGTCTCTGAAATCCTTTTAACACACACTTTGGAGCGTCCCGCGGGAAACGGGTTCGTATTGTCAGTTAATGATGATAATTGTAAAATGTAAATTAAACCCTTGTTACTCTTAACTGTCACCCATACGGATTATAATTACTGAAATAGGGCTCGATGATATTTTCTTTAATGTTTTTTTTATTGTTTTCTAGCTTTACAGGCTATGCTTTATTTGATATTTTTAGTGAGATCAGTGTTTTATGCAATATCTCTTACAGATATAAGATTATTTAATTTTTTTCCCAGTAATACAATTCTAAATCATGGTGTGCCAAACTAATTTTGTCAATTCTAATAATTGCGATACAATGATAACATGTACATTTTTATTTTATTTATTTATTTTTGCCAACAATTGCATTGTTGTTGTATTATTAGGATTATATATAAGTCCCAAAGAAAAAAAATAATTATCCATATATTTCCATCCACTTATAAACATTACAATCTAATACGTAAATATTGAATTTTGACTTGTAAATGAGACTGAAAATTAATTATTTTTATTTTAGGATCTAATTGTAATTTTTCTAAAATGATACTTCATTACTGTATTTGATTTTATTAGAATAAAATAAAGATGAAAAGAAAAGTGACTGTACATCGTCCACGATTGTTAGTGAGTTTTATATTGAGGATAATTTATTAAATTTTTATGTTTTTTTTTTAGCAAATTCTTTTGTAGTGTTTGATTATAGTAAAATTAAACAGAGGAACAGTTTAGATTACCTGAACGGTGCGTTTCAAGGGTCAGCATGAATCGCAGAATCGCAGTACTGCTGCCACCACATCTGAACCTCATAGTCATCCCCTCTAGCGCCATACCGAGCAGGGCAAATTCCGTGCGAAGCAATCAAAGCACTCGCTTCCACAGTATCAGCTCGTCCGCCGGAGCACGCACAATGGAGGAGGAGAAAGCACCCTTAATCGGAGAAATCGAGGAAGTAGGCACCGATTCCGAGGCGTCTCAGAGACGCGTGCGCACCAAGGTTCCGGAGGTGGAGATCCACCTGTACCGTCAGGGCAAGGGACCCATTGAAGTCTTCAAGACGACCCTGGGAGGTTGGGATCAGGACCAATTGGAAGTTCGAAATATCCTCGACAAGTATGGCTTTAAATCCATTTACGCGTTCAATCCTCACTCGGGACGCGGCGTTCCCATTCGTTTCAACACTAGAAACGGCAGGTCGATGTTGACTTATAACGATGGAGGAGTTGTTTACATTGACGGAGAACCGAAGGTGTGTATGTATAACATATATGGTCGACTTTTCGTGATAGGTAGAGAATTGTTAGTTCATATCATGGTTAGAATAGGAAAAAAGAAGATAATTCAGATAGATCGAGGTTCTATTTAATTCCATTATTAGAAGGGCCAAAACTGAGTTCTACATGGATATAATCTAAATTAGGAGGGGGTGCAAGTTACACGTTATCTTACATCTCTTCTTTTGGATATGGATGTTTAATTAATTTGAGTATTAATAGTTGCTTAATTCGAATTATATTTCTTTTTCCCTATATCTCTTCTATATGGTTATAGTGTATTCATTAAGGAGTAGTTTCTTGATTTTTATAGCTTGTGTAATGGATGAAAATATTCAAGTATTTTGGTTGAGTATTGTACTGCTGAATGTTATTATTCTGTGTACATGAAAGAATCCTATGGCTTTTTTATGCATCAGCATCGCACAAACCAGCTAAAGTGGCTCGTTGAATGGTGCCGTATATAATTGTGGGGGAATTTGTGCCTTCTCTTGTTGGAGAGCCAAAATCTAGTTCCTTAATGAGATGTAACAAACTTTATGAGACGTAAAAAACTATCATTAATTTCGTCTTGGTTCATGTTGACAGTTGGCTAAAGCTTGCATCTATTTGCTTCATGATTTTGTCCGTTGATAAAACAGCGGGTGGTTTAGTGGTTGAAAACATGTAGGTGGTAAATAAGACGAATATAATGACTTTCAAGTATTGAAGTTGATTCCTTGAGAGTTTTGCTTGCTTAACATGGAAGATGAGGAGTTCATTTGCCGAGCACGTAAAGTTGAGGCTCTGCAAATTTTTCTTTTGAAGTGTTGCTGGTGATTTGTTCTTGTAGAAACATTAGAACTAGAATACCTCATCAGGGGCTGCCAAGATGATAATTCTCGGAGTTGTTTTCAACAGGGTTCACTCAGCCTGAGAAAAGGCTTTTGAGAAGTGAATAGGAATGCCTCAAAAATTGTTTTATCGCAGTGAAAGAGAAACTAACTTTCTATCTCCATTAATCACTAGAATTTAATTCATGCCTTTTGTTTGGTGGTTGGCCAAGAGGGGGGATCTATTTACATGGGCGATTTTATTTTCTGGAAACTGACTTGTTGGTATAAGTTTAGGTGCCTTGGACATTAGAAAAGTGTTTACTTTCTGAAATGTTTGAGGAGATAATATATTAAAAGAGAATAGAAACTGTGCATAATAGTAGCTTTTCATTCGCTTTTTCTATTTGGTTGTTCTAAGGGATTAGAGTTCTCTTCTTAATAGCTGTCATGTGGAAGTAATATATGATTTAAAACTAAGTAATAGTTTTTCTTTATAATAACATTTTCCTCATAGAAATAAAGAGCAAAACCTGTTTCATGTGGTCTAGTTTTTGGCAAGAATGAAATGACATTTGATAAGCCTTTGGCAGCAAGCATGTATTGATTAAGTATGAGTCATGCGACAACAAGGAAAGCTAAAAAATGAACTATTTGGTTTTGGAGCAATTGTTTCAGTTACTAAGATAATTCTCTTGGTGTTATGCATGTAAATAGGTTCATTGACAGTTCTAAAGTAACTAAGTGAGCCCTTTTAGATGTGAACTACATTCCCCCCAGCCTTGCATGAACAATTCAATTAAGTACATTGTGATTTAAATAGGTCATCTCTTGGTTATAGACAAGCATCAAGGCTCGTGGATCTCAATAATGAAATCCTGTGAGGGATCAGCTTATGACATTTTCTCTATATCGTATGAAGTGAAATATGTGGAAGTTTTTCTTTCTGTGTGATATGACTTGTGTTCAGCTCCTCGAATCCCTTGGATTCTAGAAAAAGATTTTAGAATTAACTTTAGAAAATAAAATTTTGAAGGACATAACCGATCTTTTTGTGTAATTGGGTTCCAAGTCTTGTATCCAGTTTGGAACATAATGTGAGTTATATTATGTGTTGAAATTCCGTTTGCAGGATTCGATGATTAAACCAGTGACCAAGATCTTGACTGGGGTTGCATTAATAACCATTATGATAGTACTGTTTTCGAAGGATACTCCAGAATGGATCAAGAAATCAAAACTTTTCGGTGGAGACTTTCCTCCATGGATCTTGGCTTGTGCAGTTATTGTTTTCACCCGCATGAGGAAGAGAACCAAACACTTACTGAAAAAGTTTGGTTGGTGAATGGATAGAGCTCATGCTCGTGTGGTCGGGTTTAATGGATTTCTGACTTTCTGTATGCTTACAGGTTTTTTCTAAGATGGCATGTTTTTCCCATTTAAATACATCTTTTTTATAGAATTAATACCTGCAAGCATTATTAATAATAAGTAATAGCGCGTTCTGGTTAATTGATTTGTTTATGCCTTCTTTTTTTGTATTTTTGTATTTATTTTCATGCTGTTCGCAAGCATATATGGTTAGAGTGTAAAAGTTTATCAACTAGTGCTTATTTGGATTGACGACTATAAAGTAAATATGTGAGATGAGTCTTGTCTCGTTAAAATTGAATATCTTGAGCCGTGGTCTTGTCAGTAATCCAACAAGAGTTGGTTGGATTTTGGCAAGAGTAGAGTGTGATTGTTGTTGACAATATTTTTGGCTGGTAATTGTTCATTAATTGGGCTTATCTTATAGCAAGAAGATATGGAGACGACCCCCTGAATGTGGATGGGGCATTCTCAGTGACGGCCTCGCATGGAGACTTCTTAACTGGCGTCTTTTCTTCACAACATTATGGAACTTTATTATTCAAACTGACTCTACAGACGTTGTCTTCTTAATATAAACGAGTGAAATTCTGAAACTGTCCTCTTCAAATATAAACCAATTTTAATGCAATTGAGGGGTTCTGAGCTTGATCTGACGCAATTAATATTACGAATCCACTTGCCACTAAACACTAAATAATTATCATGCATGACGAAAAAATCATCAATTTAGCACAAACATAATAATATTATTCGTCTTTTTTTGCGCCCCCGAGATAATGTTATTATCCTTTACAAAAAAGAAAAAAAATATATCCAGACGCTAGTTCCCTCGTTGACGCTTCTTCCAAACAAATCCTATGTATACCTTCTTCGCCCCATGTCCACAGAAACATGAAAGGCAAAAACAAAAACAGAAAACGGTTTGATTTAACTTATTTCAGTATATATATTTCAATTTCTCAAAATCAATCTCCATGCTCATAATGCATCCCTTGCTCCAAATCATTTTAACTTTGCGGTTGCTTGAGTAGTGAGCAGAGTTATCTTCTCTGATGGAAGAAGTGATTGGTCGTCTTGAGCAGTTCATGAAATAGTTGACTACACAGAAAGTACAGAGCAATGAGCCTAACAGAGAAAGTCATGGCCAAACAACTTCCAGGACCATGTCTCGTGTACAGCCATGCAACATAAGTTCTAAAATCAAGGCTCAAGTTCAAGTACTAAAGGGACAACAATGATGCAATAAAGCACAGAAACTTTCTGGACATTTCAGGTCTTTTATATATTGTGATCAAAAGGAGTAAATTTAGAAAAAAGAAACAAGTACAGACAATATTGTAGATTACCCCATCAGAGTTAGGAGGTTCCATTCTCTGTTGAATGTTCAAATTTGCTGAGACTGAATGAAGAATCCAACCATTGTGAGCTCTTTGCTCGTTCTACGTAGTGTATAAACTGTTTCTTAGCATCAGGAACATCCAAAGCCAAGTCATCAAGAGATTCTGCAAGCCTTCCAAAGCCCTTCATCATCTGGTTCATAGTTATCAGTCCAGATTCAAAGCATTCCTTGAGCAGGCCCCACAACCTGCCATTCTTCTTCTCAATGATTTTCACCAGAGCTTTCTTCACCACCTCATGGTGGAAAAATGGCATTCCAAGTTCTTTCATACACCGGCACGCCTCCCTTATGTCGCCTCCAGATTCATACTCCTCCAAAAGGTTTACAATCTTGTCCTTAACATCTTCAATTTCCCACCCACTTCTGCTGCTTCCCCCTCCACCCCAACACCTTAATATTCTCTCCCCAGAAAGCCTGGCCTTTAGCAATGACTTAGCCATTTGAAGAACTTTGCTTCCTATTGAATCTGGTCCCAGGCATTGTGTTCCAATCTCTTCTAAATGTTGTGGGGCCAGGACTTCATCCACTACTGCTCTGGCCAGGAACATGGCAAGATCTTCTACCACTACTGGATTATCCAGAGCAGTGTCATCTGCTGATTCTATCAACATCACAAAACCATTGACTACATCATCAGCCGGGAAACACAGAGACGACAGAAGAACCGAGGCCATTTCCTTCTCGCGCTTCTTTCGATCCATAGCTAAAGTTATGAGTCTCTTGACAAAGATTGCATTGAGTTGTGCAGAGCAAGTGTTGTTTTCTTGCTCAAGACAACTAATTACTTCAAATATATCACCTGACAAGAAGTACTCTTGAACTATGGACTGAGCCTTTACCTTGAAACTTCTGGCTAAACTTTCTTTTAGCGACTTCTTTTCTGGCCCCATGGAGAGTGATTTTAAAGATGAAACACATAACCAACCCTCAGATGCTGCCTTGGACATTAGTTTTTGGAGAATTTCACGCGCATTCGGTATGTCGAGTGATAAGTCATCGACAGTGTCAATCAACCGATCAAAGCCCTTCGAGGTTTGACTGGAGTTGATAAAACCTTCCTCAGCTGCCTCTTTCAAGAGATCTAGTAGGGGACCTTCTGCTTGGCTCCTCTCCATTGCCATTATAAGAGCCCTTTTCACTATCTCATGATGATAGAATGGAACTTTCAAATCCTTAATGCATCTAAAAGCTTCTTTCTTTTCACCACTTGTTACATATTCTATCAACAAATTGTTTATTCTTGCCTTCACATCATCAACTGTCATATTCTTACTTCCTCCCCACCGGCGCTCTATAATTTCTGCATGCAGAGGCGCTGCAAGATAATTCTTCTCTGCCTTTTTCAAGACATCAACCCCTTTCGAATCCTTCTGTAAGTAAGCCATCTGTTTCTTCAGAAATGCAGGAGGAAGTATGTCATCAACAACGGCTCGAGCCAAGAAAAGCGCTAGAACATCGACCGCGTCTGGTATGTCTACAATCAGGTCATCTGCAGATTCAACTAGTTTACTGAAGCCCTTGTAAACTTGAGAAGGATCAATTGTGTCAGCATAAAGTGCAGATAGCAGAACAGCAGCCATTTCTTTTTCTTTGTCATGTCTGTCCATTGACATTGAAACAAGCTTTTTGACAAAATAGTAGCTAAAGTATGGTGTTCCCAGTTCTTTCATTTCATTTTTTACAGCAACAATATCATCAGTTGTAAAATATTCCTCCACTATTATTGTAGCTTTCTTCTTGTACTCATCTAACTCCCCTACCATTTTATTCTTTTCATTTGAAGGTTCCTTTTCCTGCAAACCACACTTGCTTTCATACTTCTGGGCGTTAATGATAATTACAAGACATAAACACAAAACAAGTAAACTAGAGATTTGATCTTTTCACAGGTAAATAATATATGATCATTCTATTTTAATGTTTTACCTCAGTGCTGTCATAGTTTGGATCATGAGGGTCAATAATGTTCATGTCTTCAGTATCAAGCAATCCTCCCCACGTGCCTTTCCCTCCGCAACCTTCTGCATTATAAGAAAAGATTAAAACTTTACTCTCAGACATATAAATATCAGAAATTTTTTATTCGTTTCAATCTAAGGCCTTTGTAATCATTTTGAATATTGAATGTACCTTTCTTTGGTCGTCCATCTCTTGGCGAACGTGAATGCCTTTCGTTCTTTGGACTATGGCTAGGTAACCTTGGAGAAGTGGGAGATGTTGGTGACGTTGGAGAAATTTTCAAAGTAACGGGGGATGAATCTGCACTTTCTGAAACAGATTGATCAAGCGCGGCACATAAGAATAATTAATCATATATTATTAAGAAATGGAACCTAGTAATCCGGATCATGTATGAAGCAATAAGTCCCCATAATAATCTGTCCTAAAGATCTTACCTTTCTTGGGCCATGCATCTCTGGGAGCTTGTGGGTGCTTATCATGATTTGAACTTTGCTTGCCGCCCTTGATGACTTGGAACCTAGGGGACCTTGGAGAGCCACTGGGTCTCGGTGACTTTGGAGAAGTTTGCGATGGAGAAACAGATAGTGAATCTGCACTTTTTGAAACTGATTCATGAGCTTTGTGATGCTGATCACTTGATATAGAACCATTATTACTGTTATCCATCACATCTATTAATTAACTCTCTAAGCCTTCACTGATATTGACTCTAATCTTTCTATGTATAAACAGAATATCAGCACCATATAAATCAGAATTAAGCTCCAATCAATGGTACATTAGAGAAGACTTCAATTTCAAAATTCTCCTTGAATCAATCTTCTCTTCTCTTCTCTTCGAATAAAGACAAAGACTAGAAACCACTTCCCTTCTGTCCTAAAATGATCAGATAAACTTAGGTATAAGGAAGTGTCAAACAATGTCCCTTCAACTCGAGCATTAGAAGAATCAAATGAAAATAGATTGATTACCTTGTGTCAAAAACCTGAAAGAGCTCAAGCAGGGGCCAGCGATAGGTGTGAGAGTTTTACAGTGTAGCTTTTGTTTGATTCAACCTTAACAGATCAACAAGTAGCAGTTGGAATCAGATTAGGGGCAGTAATTGAAGGAGAAAAGACAGTGTTCAAAGGTAGTTGCAAAGTTTGAGGTGTTTCCTTGTGTGTGTCGGAAATAAAAAAATGCGGATCTTGAACGAGTTTGTCTCGTCTAGGATGCTCCCAACCTTTGGAAATAGTAAAGGAAAAAGGGCCTTCGTTTTTGGACCAAGTAAACTGGTGACTGCTAAAATATAGGTAAGGCTGTCGTTTGTCAAGCGGGCAGTAACTAAAATTTCAGAATATGTCAATGATTAATGAATATGATTGATGGAAAATGTTCTTGGGAATTTCTGTTATTGCCTCTTTCAAGTTTCAAACAATTCCATAGATTTTGCCTAACCCCAAAAATTCAAAAACTGAATTTTGTCAAATAGTATTAGCTGCGCCTGATTGTAAGAATAGAGATTTTCTTTAAAAATAGTAAAAATGGCCAAAGAATAATATCCTAATATAATCTAATTGAATCCAAACCTTATTATTAACTTAAAATATTTCATATGTATCAGTACAAATTTATGATAAATCACCTTATTTTTAAATTGTTAATGTTATAGCTATTTTAGATATTCATGCAAGTTTAGTTTCCCGCTAAAATATATATAGTAGAAAATGAGACTCTCTCTCTCCATATGGGATCCAAATTCGCTCATGAAGGTCAACCAATGTTAAGACTAACTACTGTAGTCTACCGCCCGATTGTCTCGAATTCGCAGTGAAGTTGGAGGCTGAAGCGACCATGTCGAAGAAAGATGCTGACTTTGTAGCCAGCCTGCAATCCCAGATTGATGCTCTTCAAACCAGGGTTAAGGTATTCCTGTCATTGCAATTTCCGTTGTTATTAGTCTCTGTTTATTTGCCAGGAAAATGGGAAAACCAAAACGAGGAACTCAAAGGAAACGACTTTCTTGCTTTCTGGGGTTAACTGGGATTTACTGTTTAGACGGGGAATGTTTTCTGAGTACAATGACTTTGGCTTCTCCTGCTTGATTAGCATACCTGCAAGTATTCTCAGTTTGTCTCGTTTTAGTTCTTGTAGCTTGTAAAGCTTAGGAATTATTGCTTCTTACACTTGTGCACTTTCTGAAACATCGTTTGAGATACTGCTATCAATTAAATGTGTGTTGCTGTATCCTCTGTAAGCTTTAAAGGGATACATGAATTATAGAATAGATAAATTTTCGATAACTTTATTAAGACCATCTAAAGCTTCATGGTTAATTGCGAAGTTGACTCAGAGTATAGGTTGAGTAGAACTCGCTTGTTTATTAGGCATTACCCTATTGTTTTTTCATTTCCTTGTAAGTTTGCTGTATCGGATAGTGGAAAGTTCAGATCCCATATTTGGTTCACTATAAAAACAAGTAGACAACAATGCCCAAGCATGTGCGGTTGTCCATTTTTTGGCATCCTATATATCCATGTTTTAGTATGATAATCATATTCATATTACCATCACAAATGCAGGCATATAAGACATTAGATCTTTTACATACGTGCCTGAATATATTAATAAACCCAACACCTTCATATAATCATAGGAAAAAATAAAGGGGATAAATGTGTGTCTAATCATCCTCTGTTGTTAATTCTAACAAGGAGGGCTGGTTTTCAATTAATAGACTGAACATAATTTTTTGCTGCTGTAGTTTTTTTTTTCTGTTTCTATCAGTACAGAAACTGTAATCAGAGTCTGGACGTAAATCTAGTTTGCAATTTCATATGTTGTTTTTCTTATTGGACTCTGATTCCTAAATCAGGAATTAGAGGCTGAAAATGCAAAGCAATTGTCTCAACTCACAGACTGTAGCAATCACGAGGTTAGCTAATATTTTCTTTTTAAGTTCTTGGCATTGTGAGGTTTATGGACCATCTCGGTTTTCAGTTAGGAAAAATTTACTCCAGGAAAAGAAAGGTAAAAATACTCTACTGCATTATTTAGGGATATTAAATTGTGATGCAGATGGAGAAGTTACATAGTTCTGATGACAAACACATGAAATCAAAAAATGGAAACACACAGACAGAAGAGAAGATACAAAAAATGCCAGGTTCCCCCCTCTCCTTATCATTTTTTAAAGTTTAGTTTTAATAATACGATTGCCACTGTAATCATAATAGCACCTAATATACTGTTAGAGCACTTGAGCGTATGATAATGTATCTTACTTTCTTGTCATGAGAGAATTCGGACCGTTAGGCTGCATATGTGAATTACCCTTAAATCTTGACACAGGCTATCATTCGATGCTTATCAAACATACCAAGAGATATGTTGCTCTGAAAGTCATGTAGTTTGGAAAAAGGTATATGCTATCCTTTTTTTTTTCTGGGTTTGTTTTCTTTCTAAAACAAGCATAGGAGCACGAGGCGTGCAATGAGCACAGAGCTAACTATTTTTTCGCCTTTTACTAAAAAACAAGAATGTAAGCTGTGCCCTATAAAGGAAAGACAGATATGTGGTATATTTCATATAATTCATTTTTCAATGCAACACAAACATATGGTACAACTTTTATGATTTTAAGGTCATGATATATTATTTAAATAGTTTAAGTTTTAATGAGTATGTTTGGGCAGCTTTAGAGGTTCCTTTGGAGATGACATGACTGTGCTTAGAGTCTTTTAGAATCTGAATTTTGCATGCAGGTTTAATATCACCTTCAGTTGAATTGGAAGAATCTGGAGTGCCTCACCTTCCATTATTTCACTGTCTTGTTTATATTTATTGAATTAGAATTATGTAATGATATGTGATAAAGAATATTACGGTTTTTTGACTATCTGCTAAATGCAGGTTCTATGGTTTTTCTTCAGAGGGACAAATGGATCCAACTGTTGAGGTTTGTTTTTACGCAGATTTTTAAGCCATTTTTTCCATAAGCTGCACAAATTCTTCATGCATACTAGCTAGCAGAATTATCTATACTCATCGCACAACTGAATGTATATTACCAATTATCCATGCGATGGATGAAGAGTTCTGAATTTCCCCCAGTATTAATATTCTGAAGTCAGCAAGTGAATGCCTATGTGTAATCTATCATCTATAGTTTTGTTACAGTCTGAGGTTTTTAAAGCTCTCGAGAAAACAAGGCTATTGGTTGGTGACAGGAAGGAGTCACAATATTCAAGATGTGGTAGAACAGACAAAGGTGTTTCTTCTGTTGGACAAGTTGACTTTAGATGAAAAGAAAAAATGGGAAAAAAAGAAAGAAAAATACACTTCCTACTAGCAATGACAGATAAATATCAATGTTACATAGTTTGTATGAGTTCCCGTTTATACTTTTCCAACTGTTAAGATCGCAATAGCAATCATTGTAGAACCTGCTTCTATGGCAAATCCTCGTAGGATAAGTTGAGGCTGTTTGGAACAATGCTAAATAAAATTCTAAATGGAAGACAAGGAAATTTTATGCGGACAATTTGAAGTAAGTTAATAAATTTCCATTTAACTATGTGGCCCTTAAAAGGTAGCTATGTTAAGCATCGGTTTTAGTTCATATGGCGGTATTCTTGTATTTATTTCAGCCATTTCGGCTAAATTTAATTATTGATATATGGAGCATCATATTTTCTGTTAATCAATTACTCAATTGGTTCTTATGAAGGCTAAATTTTGAAGCAGGTAATAGCTCCTTTCTTAAGATCAAACCTCAAGGTATCAGGAACAAAAAATAGAAATGCTGGAGAAATTTTTTCAGAAGAGAAAAATGTCTAGCACAAAGTCCTTTTGAACAATGAGATTACTTTCCTTTTGTGGTTACTTATTGTTTGTTGTTATAAGATGTTTTTAAGTTTTATGTCCATTGAGTTACATATTAATGATAAAAAATGGAGGCATCTTGATTTTAGGCGATTGTAAATTTGGCTTTAGTAATGGTATTTGGCATTTTATATTTGCCAGAGCAAAAGAGGTTACTGTTTACCATATTTTTTTGTGTCATTTGTTTCTCCAGCATTGTTTATACTGAGTTGTATTCTGTTTCTTCCCTTTTTTGAATAAATTTAACACGCCTTTTGCAGAAGGGGAAATTGATTATGTAAAGGTGCTAAATCGAGTCCTTCCTAATGATATTCGAATTCTGGGTTGGTGTCCTGTTCCTGTTGATTTCCGTGCAAGGTGTGTCTGCTTCATTTGTAACTTTGCTTTGTCTTTTGATGATCAAGTTATACGGGGAATTGGTGACGGCCAGAGCCATACAGGAGCAGGGAATTGCTATTTTTGTTATAGCATGTTGGAAGATTCCCCCCCCCCCTCCCCCAGGCCCCCAACTCTGGGTGCTTGTTAATTAACCATATTTGAAACTCCATCAAGTTGCACTATAATAGGGAAAATATTCACAGTTCCCAACTGATAGGGACATTGTATGGGTAAAGTCCCACATCGGGTAGTATGGGCTACTTGATGGGGTATTTAAACTCTTGGCTCTCCCTCCCTAACAGCTAGCTTTTGGGGATGGGCTCTCCAAGGGTTTGGATACCTATCAATGGTATCAGAGCCGGTTGTCGACCAAACGGAAAGGGCTACCTGCGGAGGGGCTGACCGGCGATCGCCGATCCGGCCAAGGGCCGAGTGAAGCGCCGTAGTGTGGAGCCGCCGGGACGTCGGCTTTCCGGGGAGGGTGTATTGATAGGGACATTGTATGGGTAAAGTCCCACATCGGGTAGTATGGGCTACTTGATGGGGTATTTAAACTCTTGGCTCTCCCTCCCTAACAGCTAGCTTTTGGGGATGGGCTCTCCAAGGGTTTGGATACCTATCAATGGTATCAGAGCCGGTTGTCGACCAAACGGAAAGGGCTACCTGCGGAGGGGCTGACCGGCGATCGCCGATCCGGCCAAGGGCCGAGTGAAGCGCCGTAGTGTGGAGCCGCCGGGACGTCGGCTTTCCGGGGAGGGTGTATTGATAGGGACATTGTATGGGTAAAGTCCCACATCGGGTAGTATGGGCTACTTGATGGGGTATTTAAACTCTTGGCTCTCCCTCCCTAACAGCTAGCTTTTGGGGATGGGCTCTCCAAGGGTTTGGATACCTATCAATGGTA
The DNA here is from genome assembly GCA_037074615.1 of Leucaena leucocephala. Classification (NCBI taxonomy): domain Eukaryota; kingdom Viridiplantae; phylum Streptophyta; class Magnoliopsida; order Fabales; family Fabaceae; genus Leucaena; species Leucaena leucocephala. The sequence goes on from CM073562.1 coordinate 17,752,481, forward strand.
TCAGAGCCGGTTGTCGACCAAACGGAAAGGGCTACCTGCGGAGGGGCTGACCGGCGATCGCCGATCCGGCCAAGGGCCGAGTGAAGCGCCGTAGTGTGGAGCCGCCGGGACGTCGGCTTTCCGGGGAGGGTGTATTGATAGGGACATTGTATGGGTAAAGTCCCACATCGGGTAGTATGGGCTACTTGATGGGGTATTTAAACTCTTGGCTCTCCCTCCCTAACAGCTAGCTTTTGGGGATGGGCTCTCCAAGGGTTTGGATACCTATCAATGGTATCAGAGCCGGTTGTCGACCAAACGGAAAGGGCTACCTGCGGAGGGGCTGACCGGCGATCGCCGATCCGGCCAAGGGCCGAGTGAAGCGCCGTAGTGTGGAGCCGCCGGGACGTCGGCTTTCCGGGGAGGGTGTATTGATAGGGACATTGTATGGGTAAAGTCCCACATCGGGTAGTATGGGCTACTTGATGGGGTATTTAAACTCTTGGCTCTCCCTCCCTAACAGCTAGCTTTTGGGGATGGGCTCTCCAAGGGTTTGGATACCTATCAATGGTATCAGAGCCGGTTGTCGACCAAACGGAAAGGGCTACCTGCGGAGGGGCTGACCGGCGATCGCCGATCCGGCCAAGGGCCGAGTGAAGCGCCGTAGTGTGGAGCCGCCGGGACGTCGGCTTTCCGGGGAGGGTGTATTGATAGGGACATTGTATGGGTAAAGTCCCACATCGGGTAGTATGGGCTACTTGATGGGGTATTTAAACTCTTGGCTCTCCCTCCCTAACAGCTAGCTTTTGGGGATGGGCTCTCCAAGGGTTTGGATACCTATCACCAACCCTCTTAACCTGTTATCACTGATCACTTTCTCCATTCGCTTGGTCAATCAGGTTCAGCTGTTTAAGCAGGGAGTATAAATATTTTTTCTGGAGAGAAAACTTGAATATTCAGGTAGGAAACCCATTTTCCTTTGTAATTTTTGTAAATTCTTGAACTCTTTTACCTGTCTATGATTATACCCTAGACTTAAAAGGCTCATAACTAATGAGCTGCGCATGCTTTTCTTTGTATAATGTCCCATGGAGAGCGCTGCCAAGAAGTTTTTAGGAGAACATGACTTCAGGCACAACTATAGGCGGCATATCACCTTGTTTGAGATGTCTCCCACTAATGTGAGGTTAAAATCGGTAGACAATTTTTCTGATCTTTTGTGTATGTTGTCCTAAATTACCTTTGAAAATCCACAGGGCTCAAATGAGGAACACTTAACACCTGGGTCATTTCAGAATTCAGAGTTATGATGGCTTTGTGTATTTAAGAACTTGCATAAATGTATCATCCTTACTAGAACTAGCAATTTATCACTTGGAGTTGTTATGGACTCTATAGTCTGAGCAATTTTTTTCAATCTACCTTCAGGTATGGTGATAATCTACTCTGGGTGATTAAAATCAAAGGTTCAGCTTTTCTATGGCATCAGGTTCGCTGCATGGTTGCCATTCTATTCAGGGTTGGCAAAGGTCTTGAATATCCAGATGTGCATATCCACATGCTCATATATAAATTTATATTTTAAATAGACGTCTCCTTGTTGAATATTTAAGCATTGTGAAATTACTATAGAACAAGTCTCCATGTCTGTTATAAGCCTCTGCTGTTTGTGCTAATGACTATAAATTCTTTAATGTTTAAATTTGTAGGGGATTGATGTTTTACTGGACACTAACAGAACTTCCAGGAATCCCCAGTATATTATGGCAGCAGAGATTCCATTGGTTCTTCAGTCTTGTGAATTTGAAGATATTAGATTTATGTGTTCATCAGGTATATCTTTAATGTTTAGACTTCAAGATGGTTCTTATTCAAGCATCGTCAACTCATAGAGCAGCTTAATAATACAAAAAATTAACTGTTTTTATATCCAGATGCTGAAGAAGCCTTGCTTTTACACATGGTGAATGTATGCCCAACTTACCAGCTTCAAGCTGCAATCTTCCATGAAGCTATTCTTAATCGTGTGTCTCCATCAGATGGTACTGCAAATATCAATTATGAATTCCATTCCAATTTCGTATATTTTTTGTTAAAATTATTTGTTATGATTCGTGATGCCAATTCCTTTTCCAGATCAAAGCTTGAAGCATCATGGAGGAACCAAGAAGAGAGCTTCGCATGTCCCTCTTCTGTCACGACCAACTGAGCGTGAGTTATACCGGAAAAATTACCATTCTTTTTCATAAAATAATGTAGTTTTTAAGTATATCAATTTGATTGGTTTCTTCCTCTGATTGAATTCGATCCAGCATCATATGAGGGGGGCGCGCCGGATTCAACTCAACATGAAGATTCCACCAATCATAATTTCAATTCAAGACGCGTTCTATATCTTGTTTTCTGTGGGTTGTACAAATAGTTGTCCACTTATTTCTTAATTAAATTCTAGTTTTGCTTTGGGGTTAAGGAGGCATTGTTGGTGCAATTTTTTCTTTTTAAAATTGATATATCAAGTTTGGGTGAATTAGGTGTAAGGCTCACAAGGGCCAAGTATACTTTCATGCTCAATAAGCATTTATAAAAGTATTTACAGATCATAATTCTCACATCGGTAGTATGATTTAAATTCACGATTTTAAAATCATGATCTTTAAGTTATAAGCTAACTCTTTAATAATATTTTTTTTTTGTTACTTGTGAACTAATGTCTTTTTTTAATAGATTGTTTCTTAGCTATTGATATCAAAACGATGACTCAATAGTGTAGTATAACTCCAAAATGACTTTCTCATTACATCAATAAACATTCAAGAATGTAATGGGAATTAAATGAATAAACTTAAAACGTATCACCAAAGCCACCCTGACGATGAAAGGCTATGTATTCATGTCAGTTATGCTATCATTCATAATAGAATTGGAAAGCTTCCATGACAATGTGAACTGAACAAGGGACTATAAAGCAACCACACAACGTGGGATTGTATTTCTACATTCTACAGGGAAGCCTAGCATCTATGATCTAAATACTCAACTCGTGAATGACCCAAGTTCTAATAAAATAGAACCCCTCAGAAGTTAGAGTATGAACAATTCCATACAAGACTAACTTTTTTACAGTCTAACTAGTCCTTTGCTGCCCTTGCCTCAAACCCCCCTTCAGGTCGCTTTACAAGACTGTATGGCATGAATGTCCCAAGAAGTTTATCCCATATGGGAAAGAACGGTTGAGAATAATTATATTTGAACCCTTGTAGTTGATGATGTATGTCGTGATAAGCCGTGTTGTTCTCGAAAAACAAATGGAAGATATTGCCTGGCAACCAGAGTCCACAGTGATCGTCGACAGTTTTGATGACCGAGAAGCAGAAGAACACAACGGCTGTTCTTGCAGTCATCCTTGATACAAGATACGAGATTGCTCCCCCAAAAGTGTCAAGAAGAAGACCCTCAAGAGGATGGTTGTAAAGGGCTCCTATTGCATAAGGAACTATCAGCCTGTGATGTTGGGAGTGAACATGGCGGTATAAGAATTTGTTTTGATGCATGTATCGGTGCACAAAGTACTGCCATGTATCCATGACAAACATCGCTATAATGATCTGAACAACTTGAATGGGAAAGGAAGGCTGCACTATAACCCCAGATCCATTTGCCTTTGAGGTCAACTGCAGAATGTGAGCAAGTATATTAGTCATTCAATAACAGCCAGAGTATGTACAAAATGTTCTTACAACTTTGAAAGAGACTTATTACACCATATATTTGTGCATATGCTGCAGATTAGGTACCCAATAATTTTTAGAGATTCCCCCATCTACGTGTAAGCGGGAGAAAAAGAGATACTATACTAAGGAAACAAGCTGAGAGAACTACAATTTTACTTGCCAACTAGCAATAGGTTTCTGTGAGTATATCGAGCAGGACAAAATCGAAGAGTTTTTTATTTCCATGTCATTTCCCCCAAACTGGAAAAATATAATAATTCAAACCCTTTAAAAAGAACTACTTCCGCAGGTGGATCTATAAAGAATGGGGAAAGAAGTACGAAATGCTTAAGAATTCATCATTTTCGTTGACTCATACTGGTATTTATGGACATGGATAATGCTTCTGTCTCTAGCATCTTATCATTTACAGCAAAGTTTTCCTTCTGACTTCAGTTAATTTATAATCCATATACATGTTCCACTCACGTAGTTGTTCTTCCTTGGCAAGTTGTGTGCCTGAAGATCCTGATATCCTATTGTAATCAATCTGAACCAAGTATACAAGAGTCATTAAAGCTTAACTTTTTGTCCTTCTATAATCCCCAGGCTCTCTGCTCATTCTCTTGTATCAGGAATTCAAGGCATTTTAACAATAAATTCGGTCAACTGTGCTCAAATTATTTTAAACAAAGCTGATGTTCTATCTTATATATAAACTTTAGCTTTTCATAATTGAAGTCATATCATTTTACTTGTCTGAGGAAGGGGTTTAGTCAACGACTAGGAGAATAAGAAATTATGGAAAGAACACTTTGATGTAGACAGAAGTCTAAACAAGGAGTAGCGCTAAGCCAAAGTTTTTAATGAAATAAAATTTTCGTATGAACATGCTATTACCTAGAAATTTGAACAAGTCTTTCTGGAATGACTAACCAAGAAAAGTGCAACAGTTGCCTGGACAAGCTGCTGAAGCAAAACACCCTTCACTACATCTGAGAGTGGCACCAAATTCTTCTCTTCCTCTTCCCTTCTAGTATGCAACCGATACTTGTCAAGAGGTGGTAGCAACTGATAAAATCCACCATATGCCCAATAAAGCACAATAGGTGCAAACGTGCCCATCACTTCATCGCTCACATATCCTTCCCAGAAAACCATTATAGGTCCAACTTGTGAGTGAAGCTAATAAATCTGTAGTAGAAAGACAGCCAAAGTCAAAGCTGCATTGAAGCAGAAGATCTAAAACTAAACGAGCTCACTTCACTCACAACCTGTAATAGAAAATGACGATTTAGATGAATAACAATCTGTTTCTTGCAATGAGAAAAAGAGAAAATAATTGAAAAAAGAATTGCGTTTTCTGCCATAATGTTTGCATTATTAATTAGAATAACTTCAGTAAGGGGGGGGGGGGAAGAATGTATTTAAGCTACTCCCAGTAAGTTTGTTTAGTTTTCTTTCACTACGTTTGCAGTAAAAATGAATACAATGCTCAGATACCCAAAAACTAATAAAGTACCGCAATACAAAATTTGATAAGGCCTCGTTGACTTCATAATAGCAACCATGAGAGTTCCTGAGCAACTCAAAACAAAGTTTATCTAAAAGCTAACATAGTAATGCCGTTTTCCACTTAATTAAAAGAATCCAGAAAAGTCAAACAGCATGGCTTACCAGGATAGCGAGTTTCGGCGGAAAAGCGCTTTTCTGATTTAGATCTAGGCCTTGTTTGTAGAGGGAAATAGCAAGTGTCTGTTCCGAGACTCCCAAAATCTACAGACTTTGGTATTTGCTTCGTTCGAAGTATTGAATAGGTTGACGTCTTTGTCCCGCCAGCTTCATCCAAAGAAAGAGACCAAAACGTGTTTGGAAGATTAGAAAATGAGAGAGGCTTATGAGATGAATATGTATTCGCTGATTAGTACCATCCATGACTTTTTCCGCCCCCAGCTTGTCTTTTAGGCGGCTGCAGCCAACGGAACTGTTTATTGCTTTGGCCGTTTACGAACATGTACGTATTTTACTGGTCATAATGTTGATATGTCGATTTGTCATTTGATGTTATTTTTTAATCTGCATAACCCCAAGGTATCATAGCTCTTATAATTTCAAAACAAGTGTATAAATAATTTTTTTGACGTAGCTGTGTGACTATATTCGCGTATTGTTGGTGAAGAATGAGAGAGAGCTGGAGAGAGAGAACAGAGTTACCCCAGTGAAGGGGAGGCCATTCAGTGCATGCAATACCAGATTTCGACCATGTTGAGCCTTCTAATTTCATTCCCATCCTCAAATTTCTCAATCTTTGTGTATTGGGTTTGGGTTGCCCGATTAAAAGTTGAAACTTTGAAGAGGAAATCATTGATTAACTAAAGGAAAAGTAAATATTTAAGCTTTCTCATTTAAAATTTAACTTAAACCATGAGTTTTGTTCTTGGATGAGCTTACTATGTTTTGAGGTGATAATTTTTGAAAAATAACTCTTTTAAAAATAGGTTTTGTATTTACATATAATTAAATTTAAAATTGTGTTTAAAGAGTTAAAATTCTATTAATTTTAATAGAAGAGACTTTAATTATTTAAATATAAGTTATTAAGTTAGTGTGATGAAAAAATGTCTTGAAAATTTTTGACAACAAATAATTTAATTTCATATGATGTATATTGAAGACAGCAAATCCAATTTTTTTATTTGAAATGAATTCCAAAATTCTGATGATATGAACATGCAACCGATCATCGCATCCCTCACTCCCCGCCAACAAAATTAATTTACAAACTGAAAAAGCATTGAATGATCTTCACACACATTTATTATGTTTTTAATTCATACCAACTTCAATTCTTTCAGCACAAGATGAATAATCGGTGTTTGGACCCAAATGGAAAGAGAACTCCTGCGAACACTTGAAATTAATAAACAACTATTGACGTCCTGCCCGTGATTTCGACAGGAAAAGTTCTGTCAGCGTTAAAACACGTCAGCCTGCAGCCAAGGCATTGATCCCAAAATCTGTCGCTTCTCCAGCGTTCCCGTTCACGAACAAGAGTAACAAAAATATTAGCGGGGTAAGTCAGAAAGTATGGTGATTTGTGATATGACGGAGAGGCACGTCATCGTTGGCGGTGCAGGTTCTTCCTCCCATTCTTCATCTCCTCGATTCTCCGATGCTTATCTCCGAAGGTATTGAAGATGTCTTTTGATTTTTATTCTCGTGTCTCGCTATCTTTAACCATCAATTCCTTGTAATTTTTGAAACACCTTTTGTGCCCAAAGTTGTAGAATTTACTTGCTTTTATGGTTTTGATGGTATGGATGGAGTGATTCCCACCTGATTTTGGAGGATTTTTTGGGATCTTTAGGTTTGGGCTACGCATATTTTTACCTCCAGTGATTTCCAGATCTCATCCTCTCCCACTGTGGGGGGAGATTAAAGAGAATCTTATTCTTGCGTATGTCTATTCATATTTGTTCTGTGTGTTCTTCCATTTATTTTTTACAGTATTTAATTTTATTTAATTTTTGGGTAAATACAGAGTTCATGTTTTGAATCTCGTAGTTTCGGGCTTTTCAATATCTAATGAATTTGTTCATCTTTTTTTACCAGTGTGTGACGATTTTGTTATCTGATTAATAAGTCTAGGGTTTTGATGGAGATTTACGATGGGGATTAATGCGACGGAGGTGTTTACAAGGTTGCTTTCCTGAATTGCTTTTGCGATGGCAACATTGAGTCAACCAGTGATAATTCTCATCAACGAGGTGAGTTGAGTTGGGCAATTCTCCTCTCACCTAAATTGTCAATGGAGAATCATCACCCATCGACGCTCTTAACCATGGATTCAAGTGCATCTTCTCCCGAGGAACTGGATTTGGAGATGAATGGTCAAATCAAACTTTCCCGTCCACCGGATATAAATCTGCCGCTGTCTGCACTGCGCAGCCCGCCTCCTCAGTCGTGGACTTCTGATCCGTGTGATATATTAGATGTTAGTGTTGGTACTCAAGGATATGAGACTGAGTTTCCTCACCCCTCTTCCTAAAGGTGGAAAGAAGCGCACAAAGCGAGTTGATGGTATATGGGGAGCATTGTTTTTTCTTCAGCTTCTATTTTAAGCCTGCACGGAATGAAAAATCCAAGGCTAAGATAATCAGGGACTGCAATGGAGTTTCAGGGTTTGATAAATCTGATCTTAAGCTTGATGTTTTCATGGTTCAACATGATATGGAAAATATGTACATGAGGGTTTTCCAGGAGAGGCCCGGAAAATGCATTGGATAAGATGCAGCTGAGGAGTTACATGAATGGCCATTCTCGTCAAGGGGAACTCCCGTTTCCATTTAGTGTTGACAGAGGCTTTGTTCGATCTCACAGGATGCAACGAAAGCATTACAGAGGCCTATCAAACCCCCAATGTTTGCATGGCATTGAGGTTGTTCCATCGCCCAATCTTTCAGGGCTTGATTTGGAGGATCGGAAAAGGCGGATGGAAATCACTCGCAGGGATCTCAATTTTATGATCCCACCTGAAGCGAGTGATTTCAGTTCATGGAGAAATCTCCCCAACACAGACTTTGAGATTGAGAGATCACCTCCCCCAATCAAGAGTGCTTCAAATGCCCAGCCAAATAAAGTACTCAATGGATCTGGGATGAATTTGTCAACTCATTCTTCCAACCACTGTAATGGTGATGTGATGGACCTATCTCCCGTCAATGGCAAGAGGAAGAAAGACTTGTTTCCTCATGGGAATGACGACGACTGTTATTTGGCTGTTAATCCCTCACCCGATAAGATTTCAGATGTAAAAATGCATACAAGTGGGCCACACTGGCTTTCTGAATTTACAGGGGTAATGAAGACCGTCTATGGTCCTGTGACAGCTGCAAAACTATTTACGAGGATGAACAAGGCTACTTGATTATTATCAGCCTGCCCTTTGTGGATCATCCGAGTTTGAAAGTTTCATGGAGGAATACTCTCACCCATGGTATCATAAAGGTTTCTTGTGTGAGTACATCTGGTAATCCATTTATCAAGAGACATGATAGAACATTTAAGCTTACTGATCCATCTTCTGAACACTGCCCTCCTGGGGAGATTGTCCGGGAATTTCCTCTTTCGACTCGAATTCCTGAAGACGCCAATATAGCAGCATACTTCGATGGGTCAGGTTCAGTTCTTGAGAGATCATGGTGCCAAAACTTCGTGTGGGACCGGAAGAGCATGAAGTTCGGGTCTGCCTTCGGTCTCATCTGGGAGGAAATGATCTTACGTTAACTTAGATATGCCTTTACAAAAAAAAAAAAGTTAAGGTTGCCAAACTTTGGTTGGTATGTCATTGTTTTACTTTTACTAACTGTTTACCATACGGGGTAGTGCCATTGTGCATGGTAGCGATTTTCCCCCTCCCTAATCCGTTGGCATTTGATTGTAATGCAGCTTAAATCTTTGAAAATCGAATGATGAACATTGATCTATACAAAGTTAGTGACATCACGCATTGCTTTTAGTGGGATGCTTTGGATCAGAAAGGCGTAGATGTTTCTGTGTAATGATAAATATAGGAAAGATGAAATCATTATTACTGTATAATTTATATCTTTCTTCAAAGGTAACTTGCTATAATATTGTGTAATTCTGATTTTATTTGTAGATTAATTTAATGAGATGGCCTATGGCTATTATAGTTTTTTTCTCCCAAAATATAATTATCTTTTTATTAGAGATAATTTTTAAGGCATTTTTATCCACTAAATATGGGTATTTTCTTAGTAGATATTTAAATTTTGACTTATTATAAGAGATTAGCCTCATATCCAACCCCCATTGGTTGTGATGGGCTTTTGATTGGCTTGTTTGCTCCTTGCAATAATGGTGGGCACATATGGGCTTTTTGTTGTTGAGTTTATTAACAGCAAACGTTATTTATACACGGACACGTAATTTATCGTTTCATGGATTCATTGTTATTTTAAACGTTTTAAAATTATCTATACATAATGAAAAATTTTAAATATTTATACACACTTCAGTATAAACAAGTTATATCGTTTCTCCCAAATTTAAGATGATACTTTTCTTAATTAAAATGGAAAATATTTCGTAGAACATAATAAATAAAAGCTCTTAACTTTTAAGCACGTGTCAGAATATAATTTCATCATGATTCATGAAAAGTCTATGCCCTCAAACTTAGGTATTATTAGACTTGTATGGTAATTTCTAGGGACGAAACTTCCAACTATGACTTATTCCTAATCAAGTTTAATACATTTCATTTGTTCTCCCATGACGATCCAATTCCAGTAACTTACTTATCTGAAGGGAATTAATTCAAAAAAGGTACTTCCTCCATTTCATTATATTTGCACACAGATTAAAAAGGTATAATAAATATATAAAAATATGATATATATTTTTTCAAAATTGCCTCTTATTTATTTTACAAATTCTAGTATTAAAAAATTATGTATAAACAACAGCTTACTATAAAGCATTAAAAAAAGTTGAAGGCATATTAATTATTGACTCTTGATTTTAAAACAAAATTTTAATTCAGGCCTTTGATAGGGAGTATATTGTCAGAATTTTTTGAGTTTGATTTGAAATAAAGTAGCTATGCTAGTCCCATATTAAAATCCTTCTAAATAATTTTTTTTGTTGATATAAATTTTTTTAAAAAAATTAGATTTATTCACAATTTAAAATTAAGATAAATTTTTTTTTAGACTATTAATTTTAGATACGATAAGTATGAATTACTATTTTGCGTAAATGATAGGGTCCATGCAAAAAGTTAGATGTATTTCTGGGTCGTTGACTGTCATATGTCCGGATGGCAAAAAGGCATATAAAAAGAAAGCAGTATTAATTGACGAATGCAATCAAACCTCGTGCGGTCCTTAAACCCTGCCGTTGAATCACCTTACTGATCAAAACGTGAAGCCCAAGCAAACGCATCTCGCTGACCTCACTGATGCTGAATCACCCTCACTTTCTCTTCGATATCACTGGTATAAGCCACCCGCCTCTACACTGTTACTTCTTTGACCACAACACTATGCCCAAATCCATAGCCCAGTCCCTCTCTCTCTAGTGCTGGAGAGCTTCCTCTCCATCCCTCTCTCTTCTCAAGGGGATTTCATCCAAAAATCCCCGATTTTATACACTTCTTTCTCGATTCCTCGATTGAAGGATTTGAGTTTTGTTTTGAGATTTTTTTCCCCAGGCAAAAAGTCGGTTTTTTTTTGGGGTTTCTAGGCTTCTTAGGGAATTTTTCTAAGATGGGTTTTGAATCAGACTCGGAGTGTTTCGGCAAAATGATGGCTTCGATGCCGGGGTTTCGCTTCCACCCTACGGACGAGGAGCTGATCATGTATTATCTGAAGAGGAAGATGTCTGGTAGGAAGTTGAAGCTCGACGTGATCCGGGAGACTGACGTCTACAAGTGGGACCCTGAGGAATTGCCTGGTATCTGCTTTGCTCTCCTGAATTCTTTTTTATTTTTCCCCCGTACCCTCTTTTCCCCCCCAGGGACTCTATAAGCGTTGACTTGGTTCCCTGAAATGGATCTTGTGTTTTATTATGTGTTTTGATTAATTGTTTGGTTTGACCGGTTAAAATTTAGATTTTTAGATCTTCATGTTTGAGTAAACTGGGTTGAGTCACATATCTGTGCTTAGAATAGATTAGAATAGGAATCGATTCAGGTTATCCTGTGGATCCGTTTTGCTGACTAGGTGTAGGCATGGTTCTTTCTTCCTTGGTTTTTGCCCCCTCTTTCCCTCCCCCAACTGGATTTGCTTGACATATCTGATTCCTTTTATAACATATTTTGTTTTAAAATTATTTGCGTCGGTTTGTTTTCTCTATTTTTTTTAACTCCCTCTTGTTTAATTTTGTTATAATTTGTAATATTTTGCAGCGCAATCTGGACTAAAAACTGGAGATAGACAATGGTTTTATTTCAGTCCTAGAGATAGGAAGTACCCTAATGCTGCAAGGTCAAGTAGAGCAACAAGACATGGGTACTGGAAAGCTACAGGAAAAGATCGTAATGTGACATACACTTCCCGAACAGTTGGAGTTAAAAAGACACTGGTTTTTTATAAAGGCAGAGCACCTAATGGTGAGCGCACTGATTGGGTTATGCATGAGTACACCTTGGATGAACAAGAGCTTCAAAGATGCCAAGGCATTAAGGTATCAGTTTGAGTCGTCCTTTAGTATTGATTTATTCCATTATTAATTTCTTATCCAAAAAATCTGTATTAATAAATTAGCCTTAACACAGCATCAAAATTTTATTGCTAATGATGGGCTTTTTTATATACATGAACAGGACTATTATGCACTCTACAAGCTTTTCAAGAAAAGTGGACCTGGCCCTAAAAACGGTGAGCAGTATGGCGCACCATTTAATGAAGAAGAGTGGGCAGATGATGATTTTGTAGATTGCAATGTAAACTCAGCTGAGACTGAAGTTCCAACACAGCGACGTGATGGTGTTAGTTTGGCTGATACTGTCAATGCCAATGATCCAGTGCAGCCATTGCTTGATCATGAAATTGAGATCATGAAGAAACTTTTGGATGACGAGTCTCTCCTTGGACTGCAAAATGTGAATAGTCATCCTGTCCTACCTCTGGTATGCGATGTTATTCAAGTACTTTTATTATTTGTAATTCTGAACAATGAATTGTTGATAAGGCCTTGTGATGTTATGCGATCCATATAGCTTACTCTAATTAACAGGATAGGTTTGTTGTTATACTTCTATTATTTGTAAAATACTTTATCTGTGTTGTTTCTTTCCATTTGTGGTTGGGTGGAGGTATATCAGTAGCCACTGAAATTAGCTCAATGTTCACATGTATCTTTTTTGTGTGATTTTGACTTCTATATACTATGTCCTGTTAGTAGCATGACTTTGTGGTCACTACAGAGTTATGAAGTGTAGTCTCAACATGAGAAAGCTTTGTTACTCATTTCTGGTCTGTCCTCCCCCCTCATTTCTTGCCTATTGTATAAAGCTGATGATTATGTTGTTATCTCATCTTCTCTGTATCTGGACTTGATTGTTGAGTAACTGATAGGTTTTCATTGAATTATGTAGGGGGTTGCTGAGGAAACGCAGAATGGTTTGGTTGATCAATTCTGTAGGGAAGTCATGTTTTCTGAGCCAGTCGGAATGTTTCACTCAAGTGGTGTTCAGCAATGTGGAGTGGGTCCCAGTTCTGACTCCCCTCAGTCAGCTATTTCTCTCCTGCAAATGTCTGAAGCTCCTGTGGCCACTTCTAGTCCCAACACTAAAGGAGCAGAAACGGGCTTGTGCGAGGATGACTTCTTGGAATTGGATGATCTCTTTGGTCCTGAACATACATTGCCAAACATAAATAAGCCTGTGGAGAACCTGCAGTTTGAAGATGGATTAAGTGAACTTGATCTGTACCATGATGTGCAGATGTTTCTTCATGACATGTGGCCAATTTCACATCCATATATGAACACTCTGGGTAGTGCTATTGCAGATCAAAATTATGAGCTACTGTCGAATCAAGAAAATGCAAATCAAACTGGTGAACTCATGATGCATGCTCAAAGAAACATCCTGCATTCAGCAGAACACATCAGTGTTTCTACATCTCTTCCAACATCAGGTATATCCAACGGAACAAGATACAGGGTTGGTGGTTAAGCTGAACTGCCAAATAATGATTTTACTCTCTTTGATTTGGATGAAGATGCAAGCATCATAATTCTTTTGTATCCGAGGACATCACAGTTTATTGCTTCTGGTTGTCTTGCCTGCTGATGCATGGCAGAAAAACTTTGCTGGAGCATATAAACTTTGTGGCGTATTTGGGAGCATTTTTCATACTAACGTTGAGATTTCTGACTATCTGTTTCCACTGAAAAAAATGTGATCTGAGCCAGTTTTCAAATTACTCTTCTGTAGAGAAATGCCATAGGTTTTCTTTCTCTAATATGTGCTAGTTTCTGGTCATGTTTAGGTGTATGTTATGAGTCTGCCAGCTTTCTTACCAAAAGCAATGGAACTCAAGATAGCACTGTGGGAGGTGTTGCTGCAAGTAAATTATCTTCTTCTCTTTGGAACTTTGTTGAGTCAATACCAACCACTCCTGCATCAGCATCTGAAAATTCTTTGGTGAATCGGGCCTTTGAGGGATTGTCTAGCTTCAATACGGTGAAGATCAGCGTGAAGGACACAAACGTTGGTGCAGGTAATGACACTGCAACTATGAAGAGAGCAGGCAAAAGAGGGTTTATCTTCCTTTTCTTTCCTGTTCTTGTTGCCTTGTGTGCTTTCTTATGGGCTTCTTTAGGAACTTTAAGACTATTAGGTGTACCTCATTCTTGATAATGGAGATTCAAAGTTTTGCTGCTGTATATATTTTATCTGGGAAAACCTCAGAATTAAGAATGAATGAATGCTATTTTCTAGCATATTCTGAAAACCAAAAGACAAAAGAAATTTGTTAGTATTCTACTTGGTGTTAAGTTTTAGGTTAAGATCAAGAGAAAGGGACCTTGGAATTCAGCAAGGGCCTGCAGAATTTTTAGACAAATCTCAGTTGTGTAAAGTTATCACCCTAACAAGCTTTTTGTTTTTTGCTATTCATATATATGTGTGTGTGTATATATATATATATCTGTATGTTGTATGTATGCCCTTAATCACTCCATTTTTGGAGGTTGGTTGTACGTACGTAAGGACACATTTGTGAAATTTGAGTATAGATTTATAGTATAGTGTTTATTTGTAATCGTTTGTTGTCTTTTTTTTTTTTTCTGTAATCTTTTATTGTCATCAAGTAGTTTAGCTAGTTATGTAACAAGTGCTTATTGGTTATTGCTTCTGAGAAATTATATGCAGAAGTTGGCAGAATTATATGCACGTGCGACACGTAATATGTGTGTGTGTGGTCGTGCGTAAAATTTGTTTGATATTCCGTATTATTGAATCAAATTTTAGCATAGTTAGCTTAATTAATGATATTTTTCATCTACAAGATTTGAATTCTCATTCTTGTTTAAAAGGAATCAAGTCTTTCACCAGTACTAATCACATTTAGCTTGACAACTTGTCTTTATAAACAGTTGTTTTATAACGGCTAAAAATATTTTTATTATATGAAGTTTAAAAAATAAATTATAAGATTAATAATTTGTGAATGATACAATTTACTTTTAATTTTAGATATTAGAAATCTAGAATCTAGTTCATTTTTCATAAAAAAGGTAAAATTAAATTATTAATTATTAATGATGCAGCTGTAGATACTACAAAAATTTGGGAACATATTCTTTTTAAAATTGATGCGCTTCTTTAATCGTCAATATTATATTAATTGGCAGTGCAGGCTGAGAAATTTGTTTTTGACCAAATGTTTCATTGAAGGCTGACTGTTAAAATAAATAAGACTATATTATTACAGATTTTTCAAGATTGCGCGTTACATTGTATCACAATTTTTTCTAGAACTTCTATAGCTCCTCCAAAAATACCTTTAAAACAAATATCTATTTTAATTCACTTTAGTTTTCTTAATTGAACTATGAAATTTGGATTGACAGACACAAAATGCGAAAGTATTTATTTGGGTTTTGACGTTTGCTTATAACTTTTTTTTTTTTTAAGTTTGAAGGTTCAATTCACAAGGCAATCATACTTTAATTATTTTTATTTTCAAAATAATTTTTTTTCACTTTGTAGACGCCTTCAATTCCTGATAACAATCAAATTCAATCAATCCCGCCCCTACAACTTCCATTGGTACGTAAATTTTCTCTACAGTTGAAATTAGAGCGAATCCACAAGTTCCACGCGTCACGGTAGGGTCCCACCCCCAATCCATACGATCTCTTCTTCTTCGTCTGATGACTCTGTAATGACAGACGCTTGGTCTGAATGTGACGTTTTCTGTAGTTAAGAAGGAAGAGAAAGAGAGCGTAGGGAAGATGGCACCTCCTATCTTCGGTGCAGGCATGTCGGCGGCATTGTATTCCGATGGGCACGTACGATGATAGAGTAGGCCACGTGGTTCTCTGCTTCGAAGTTTTTATGATATAACCGATCAGGTGGGCCAATCATGGTAGATAAACATGTGACACTGTTTTCCAAAACGCAAAGTCATTAGTTTCTCCCAAATCAGTCATGCATTCATTGTGTGTGTGTGTGTTTGATCATCATTAATTGTTATTAGTGAATTCTCACCGTGGAGAAACTGAAAACATACAGCTATAAATAATTTGTACGTTGAAAGTGATATACCAGAAACAAATTAGCTGTCATTTGATATGAAGATGATCGAAATACGCAAGGTTCGGCTGGCAATTTGATAGAACCAAAATTTTTGTTCCATTTTTCTTCGTCATATATACTTGGAAGCAACCAAAAATCTGGATATTAGAAAAGAAAACCAGAAGAATCTAGAAGCTTAAGGTAAAATCATGTAAATATACGATTTAGTTACAATAGAATCAATCTTTCATATGATCTACAGATCTTCCCTTCCTTATATGGTTGAAGCCGCTAAGTTCTTAAGGTGTGTTTGGCGTAGGAGGGGGAAGGTGAGGAATTTAATGAATAAAACCCCTCCCCTCCATCCCCTCGTACCAGACACATTATAAGGGAAGAACATGACCCTCTTGACATGTCCTTTCGGGAAGTACCGTCTTCTCCCCTTCAAAAACATCCATCGAATGGTCCATCCGAGAAGGTAGAGTCATCTTTGTTCGGACTCTTCCTTCCACAACATCTGCATCACACAATTTGTGTATGCAGGATGTTTTTTAGATTATGCATACGAGAACAGAAAGAAGGGAAGATAAATTCTAATGTTAGACGTATCTTTGGTATTCCGTTGATCTGATAATAAGGTTGTATCATTGTTCTCTGCGATGAAATTTCCTCTAAAATCGGATGCATGCTTACAACTTCTAATTTGTTTTCATATTTTGCTCGTATGTAGAATGTGCACTGTACTCTTGTTAATATAGTTGAAGGTTCTTTTTAATAGAGACATATGGTGGTTTTGAAAAATGAGAAATTGGAGGTTAAAAACTGTTAATTCTGTGTGCGATACTGTTGAGTTTATAGAATCTGTAGGTAAAACTGTAGGCACAATTTGTTAATACCATATGTTGTGCTGTTAAGTTCATGGTATCTAGGGATAAAACTATAGGCCTGGTTTATTAATACTATGTGCTATGTTGTTGAGTTTATAGAATCTGTAGGTAAAACTGTTGGTCCAATTTTATTAAATATTATTTGCTATAGCTTTGAGTTTTATGGTAGTTGTTGGCAAAATTTTGTTAGTTCTATGTGTTATATTTGAGTTATGGTATTACAATGTGTAAAAATTACTACTAATTAATTCCTCATATACATACATATATATTGTATGATAAATTAATTACAATAATAACATGGCAATAGTTTTCAAAAAAAATTATCTAAATTTTGAACAGGATCATAATTGACGTAGGAGAATATTTTAACTTCCTTATATCTATTATATATGTTAGGTTCTCAAATCACATTTCATATTATGTACTATATTTTTATAAGATTTTTTAAATTAAATGAAGATATTAAAAAATTAAAATATGCCCGTGATATATTAAGATATTCGTAGTACATAAAATTAACTGATAAGAATTAGTTGTCTTGGTGACAACGACCAAATTGAACCAATTATATAAGCAGGATTTCCTTCTAATCCGCTTAATTAAATTGGTTATGACCAAATGCACTGCATCGAATCGAATCAACTCCGTCCATAATTCAATCTTTCTTTTTCATGAGGATTTACTTACTATTAACTGTTAATTTGGCAAGCAATGATTCTATCTATGAGCAATACTCTCGAAAAGATTAAATACCTTCCTCAGTAAGATATAACAAAACTAGTGGTGTATTAAAAAAATAAGGGAAAACTACTTCTCTGTCAACATCAGCGACCGAGATAACGTCAGGTGAAAATTGGGCCGGTTCGGCTTTCGGCGGTGGCAATGGGCATACGGTAGTTTACTTCTTTTCTGGCATAATTTCAGAGCTTTTCTTCTCCTTTATTTAGTTAAGCAGAAGAGCATACCACAGTTATTTACTATAACCCAGAATGATCGTTGATGAACATAAGCAAGTAATTGGGATTCAAAACAGTTCTAGAGTATAAACCATGGATTGTAGTCAAACGACCCCTTTATCACCTTTTTCTATGAATTCCTCTTTGAGGGCGACCTCTACACTTTGTGAAGCCATTGTTCCTCAAGAATTCAAAGCAAGAGAGACAAATAAAGTTGAATGAATTAGATTGGCAACAACTTCTAAGAGCAGCCGTCCACACAGTTTGCGCTTCTATTCCATGTTTATTGTGCCAGTTGAAGAAGGAGGCACAAGAAGCACCTGAAAAATAGGAGGGAACCACGCTCTTTTCATGCGAAAGAGGGAGGGAGAGAGAAAGCAATTTATTGATATGATTTTCCGATGCCACATATAATCTTCTCTCTCAGAATGAATTAACGAAGTTTAGAGATTCATTAATGGAAGGACATACATCTTTAACCGAGAAAATTATAAGGATCCAATAAAAGAAATTAAACTATAAGTGCCTGATTCAAGATATGATGAGACTATAAATCCACAGTTTAATTTTCCCAAAAACAAATACATATATAGAAATTGAAAAACATTATATCCTATAGGCAATTGATCCACATTGATCTCTCAAGTTCTTGTTCTGATGAGGTGTCCCCTTCTTAGGGTTAGTAACAGTTAAGATTTTGCGGGGCATTTTGATATGATTATCATTATTTACATATATTTCTAGTTCATCTAAACAAATCCAACAAAAACCAAAAAATTTTATGTGGGTATATATATTCCATTTTTCTTCCTCCACATACATACTTCAAGACGTTTACTAGAACGCAACGGAAAATCTGGATATTAATTAGAAATTAAGGAAACCAGAAGAATCTAGAAGCTTTTGAGTTAGCTATAATAGATTCAATCTTTTAATTATATAGGTGTACAGATCTTCCCTTCCTTCCTCATCCTACTCTTTTCTTCAAGGAAAACCCTCAAACTCTAGTTTCAGAAGCATTTTTACACTAAGCTTTTCTCATATACTTATCTAAAATTACTCCCAAACTTAATTCGAACAGCCTTCAAGTCTCAAATCATATATATAGAATATGGTTGAAGCCTCCACTTCTTATGGTGCTTGATAGTTCTTTTCTCTTCTTCATAAGACCTTGAGGGAAGTAAAGGACTCTCATCATGTGTCCTTGTGGGAAGTAGAGTACCCTCCCCTCCCCTCCAAGGACATTCGCCAAATGGCTCATCTGAGAAGGGAGAGTCATCTTTGCTGGGACTCTTCCTTCGACAACATCTGCATCACACAATAGTAAACTATCATTTTATGCAGAAATTCAATGTCACTAATATAAATTTTGTGTATGCTGGATGTTTTACAGATTATGTATATGAGAATAGTAGGAAGGGAGATAATTGAATATTAGACTCACTTTCAGTATTCCATTGATCTGATAATAAGGTTGTGTCATTGTTCTCACCATTGAAATTTCTTTTGAAGTCATGCTAAGAACTTCTACTTTGTTTTCATAACTGATTTTGCTCATATTGTACTGAAATATTGTGGTGGAATGCTTGTATATATAGTTGAAGAGGTAAGATTGCATAAAGTGGGTATACTTTTTAATAAAGAGATAAGGTGGTTGTAAGAAGTGAGTAACTGGAGGATAAAACACATTAATTCTATGTGCTGTGCACTTTGAGTTTACGAAATCTGTGGGCACAATCGTATTAATGCCATGTGTTATGCTGTTGAATTTATAGAATCTATTGGGCTGAATTTTATCAATATTATGTACTATGCTATTGAGATTTATGGTATCTGTGGGCAAATCTATGGGCCAATTTTGTCAATACCATGTGTTATGCTGTTGAGTTTATGGAATTTGTGACCAAAATTGTGGGCCCAATTTTATCAATATCATGTGCTGTGTTATTGAGTTATATGGGATCAGTGAGCAAAAGTGTGGAACATTTTTTTATTTCTAGAGAATATTATTTTATTATAATTTTAATAGTGATATTTGAGAAAATATTTTAATTTTTGGGTACCTAGGTTTAGGCCTGAGAGTAATAGATGGTTTGTCTTACCTGACATTAGTATTGTCTAGGAGAAATGGAGATTTCGCTCTACCCTTAGATCGTGAGTGAGTCTAACCCCTTTCTAAAAATTTTTGTATAAAAAAAAATATGGGCAAATTTTGTCAATACTATATATTGTGTTAGAGTTTTATGGTATCTGTAAGTAGAATTTTGTCAATTCTATATGTTCTTGGTGTTACAAAATCACTTTTTCTTAAAAAACAATTTTATTTAAGTTAAAAGTAGTTCCCAATATAAGAAAAGGTAAAGGGACAACTAATTAATTCCCCATATACATTTTTGGATACTATATTATATTCTGTTATTAGATATTTAGTTTTGAGGTTCATGACTACTTTCGTAATATATGTGTATCCTCATATACATACATATATATTGTATGATAAATTAATTACAATAATGATAATTATAATAAATTTATTAATTGCAATAAACAAACAATAACATGTCAATATTTAAAAAAAAAAGATTATATTTTTTTAGTTGGCCACCCAATTTATCGGAGCTTTATCCTGACTATATTTGGATCTGACTCGCGTCGCGCATTTAACTATGGTGAGTGAGTTTCTCAATAGGAATTTTCTATATACGCTAAGACTTGAACTCAATATCTTGTTTAAGTGATACCGAGCCACTTAACACTCAAACTAACCCTGTTGATAAAAAAAAGAATATGTTAAATTTTAAACAAGATTAGAATTGAAATATGGACCACACTTGGGTCCAGTGCCTTAGATCCATTATGTCCAGCGAGCTAATGAGATGCTGTCACCTGGACTACTTTACCACATCAGCAGTTCACTCCATTGAACCACATTTAGCCCCCTAAAATTTCTAGAAAAACAAATGAAAAAAGAAACCAAAGATAGGAGCTGCACAGTGCACACCAATGAAGCGTTCATCAAGCTCATATACACTCTCTCACCCTTGTGTTCTATAATTCGCATCTTCTCTCTCGAACTCGTCACATATTTCACTTGAGCAACACTCTGACTGGGATCCCAATTTATTGATGTTCTTCTTCTCCATTCATATTCTTTTTGGGTTGGAATCTGGCTTCGCAAACACGGCGGCACCAAATGTGGAAAATGACTTGACAAAGTTTTTATTGTTGGGTGCGTTCCTTTTCTTAGTGTTGCTCACAAGGCTTATAGGCGCTTGCTGCAGCATCTCCCTGCTCCTCTAGAAGTTTTATTCGACAAAGGAGCCAATCCCGGATCCGGAGGAGGAAAGTTGAGAGGCGAAGGAGCGGAGCTTGGTGCAGAAGCTGCGGTTGTAGAAGGTGATTTGGTAGGAGGATGCGGAGTCGAGGAGGTCCAGACAAGTGAGAGTGTGAAAGGGGGGTGTGGGTTGAGAGAAGCAAGGCAATCATGTGAGGAAAGCTTCTGGACCTAAGTATTGTCCTTGAAATAATCTTATTTTAATATTTTATACCGAAAATATAAGTACATGAATATAAATTAAATATAACTATACGTAAAAGATATTTGTAGTACATAAAACTAATTGATAAGATAAGGATTATTTCTCTTTGATTTTATTCAAATGAATGAATGTACTGTACTATTTTAGGAAATAAAATAACTATACATGTACGTTTTTTGATAAATAAAGGAAGTAGCACATATTTTCTGAATCAAAACTAAAGCACTTATTTCATCCTTGAAAACATCTAATAAAAGTGTGTATTTAGGTAGATTTTTAAAAAATAATTTATAAAAATAATAATATTTTGGTAATTTTTAAAAAAAGATTTTTGGAGAAGAGTTTATAAAAAAAAGTTATTTTAGATAAATAAGTGTTTGAATAGTTATTACTAAATATTTTTATAATTAAAAAATTATTAAAAAATATATAATTTTATTAAAAATAAAAGATAAAATAGATGGTAGAAAAGAATAAATAGAGAGAAGAGAATATATAAAAAATTAAAAATAAAATAATAATTAATTAATAAATAAACTCTTTTACTATTTTAAAAGTTATTTATATCAATTTATCTAAAATTATAATTTAATTTAAAAATTATTTTAAATAAATATAATTATTTATTTTAAAAAAATAGAATTTGGAACTGCATCTATCTGACAATTGTACACAGTTAGCGATATGGAGAAGATGGAAATACGTAAACGACTATCATTATTTACATATATTTCTAGTTCATATCTAAACAGATCCAATAAAAACCAAAATTTACATATTCCATTTTTCTTTCGTACGTCCACATATATACTTCAAAACGTTTACTAGAACGCAACCAAAAATCTGAATATTAGTTATAATAGATCCAGTATTTCATATGGTCTACAGACTCTGCTCCTTTCTTGAAGTCTCAAATCATATAGCATATGGTTGAAGCCTCCACTTTTCATGGTGCTTGAGAGCACTCTTCTCTTCTTCATAAGTACCTGAAGGAAGTAAAGGACCCTCATCATGTGTCCTTGTGGAAAGTAAGGTAACCCCTCTCCTCCCCTTCAAGAACATCCACCAAATCCCCCATCCGAAAAGGTAGAGTCATCTTTGTTGGGACTCTTCCTTCGACAACATCTGCATCACACAACTGTAATCTATCATTTCATGTAGAAACTTAATGTCGTCACAACTATAAATTGTCTGTATGTATGCAGTATGTTTTTCAGATTATGTATAAGAGAATAGCAAGATCGGAAAATAAATTGTAATGTTAGACTCAGCTTTGGTATTCCGTTGATCTGATAATAAGGTTGTGCCATTGTTCTCTGCGTTGAAATTTCCTTTGAAGTCATGCGTGCTAACAACTAACAACTAATTTGTTTTCATAACTTGATTTTGCTCATATGTAGAACTTGTATTGAATTCTTGTATATATAGATGAAGGTAAGATAGCTTAAATATAGGTATACTTTTTTAATAAAGAGATATAATGGTTTTGAAAAGTGAGAAACTGTTAGCTAAAACCTGTTAATTCTGTGTGCTATGCTGGTGAGTTTATAGAATTTGGGGGCAAAATTGTGGGTACAATTTTGTCAATAAAGCTATTTTATTTTGTAGTATTTATGGGCAAAATTGTGGGCCCACTTTTATCAATATTTTAATATCTGGTTTCCCATATGAAAAATGTTTATAGTTAGAACTAAAAATTAATCAAACAACTATAAATGCTAGAATTGCTTCTAGATTAAATTATAATTTTAAGAGATATAAAATTATAGTTTTAGAAAGTTTAAAACTATAGTTTCAAATAAATTTATAGGTTTAGTTTTTAAGTGTGAAAAGTTATTTTTGGGCTATATAATGACTATTTTATCTCTCTCTTTTTTCTCTATTATTTATCTATAAAAAAGTTATTCTAGTAATAACTATTTAAATATTTATTTTTTTTAAAATTATATTTTTAAAAGTTATTATCTAGAATCACTTTTAAATCACTTTTTTCTATAATTTTTTTTTTAGAAACTAAACCAAACGGACCCTCATATTGTGTTGTTGAGTTTTATGGTATTTGTAGGCAAAATTTTGTCAATCCTATGTGTTATATTTGAGTTATGTTATTACAAAATATATATTTTTTAAAAAATTATTTATTTAAGTTGAAAGTAAAATGATAATTAATCAATTTCCCTTCTAAATTTTTTATAATATTTACTAAATTTTATTATCATTTCAGTTTAAAATTCATAATTATCACTTTTAACATAAGTATCTCCTTATACACACATATTTATATTGTATGATAAACTAATTGCAATAATGATAATTATAATAAATTTACTATTTGCAATATTAATTGCCATGAACAAACAATAAAATGTAAATAGTTTTCAAAAAAGATTATCTAAAGTATTAAACAAGATTATAAATGAAATAATCTTTTTTTATACCAAAAATATAAGTACACGAATATAAAATAAATATAACTATACGTAAAAGATATTTGTACTACATAAAAATTAATTGATAAGATACGAATTAGTTATCTTTGGTTTTATTCAAATTAAATGAATGAATGTACGAGTATTTTAGGAAATAAAGTGAGTATATATGTATGTTTTTTTATTATAAATAAAGGAAGTAGCACATATTCTCTCAATCAAAACTAGAGCACTTATTTCATCCTTAGAAACATCACACAAAAATAGGAAACAATGTAGAAAATTTGTCCCAAACCCAAACCAGGAACTTTATTACTCTCTTGAAAAAACACACAGATAAATAGAAAACCACAAAAAAAAATATTTAAAAATTATTGTTTTATCTTTTTAATCGATGGCTTGTAAATATATTCACACTTAATTATTTGCAGCACGTCATCATCTTCAACTTACACATAGGCGTCTTCCTTCCTCACCCTCTCAATAATTTCAGCTTAATTAAATGATATGGAACTCATCATTGAGCTGCCATGAGATATACTTTCATTAATGAAATTATACTATCTAATAAATATGTACGCTAATAATAAACATATATGACAGTTAAGTGATATAATCTATTTGGATTTGATGGATGAGTTATGCCTAAAACCAAACCGGGCCTGTGTTAATAAATTCTAAAGCTGCGATGATTACTTTTTTTTTTTAATCTAAAAAAGGTTGCATGTAGATCAATCACCTCACCCTATTTAACCGTCTCTCAGTATTATTGGATATATATGATATATAATTTTAATGGGAAAGTGTCCAGATGAATTAATTCAGGATACAAGAGATTGTGCGTTACATCCATAAATTCGATTTGATCACTTCGACTGGGAAAGTTATTATCATACTTTTGTTATCTTTACCTCAACATGTCTACGAACTAATTAACATGTTACTATGTACAATTTTTTATATTTTATATTAATTGATATGATATAACAATAATCTAAGTCTTTAATTTCTCCCAAGTCAACCATTCAGTGTGTGTTTTATCATCATCAGTTGTTATTAGCGATTTTCAATATAGTCTATAGTGAAACTTAAAACATATAGCTAAGGATGTTGAACTCATGAGTTTAAATAAATTCGTGATAGGGAGATAAACCCTAATCGTAAATTTATGAGTTTAACTGAATTTATTAGTCAACACAATTTTATAAGGTAAAAATATAAAACGGTAAAATTGGAGGGTCAACTCGCAAATTTAACAACAATGCAGAGCTATAAATAATTTGTACATTATAAGAAGCCTTGATTGAAAATGATCATCAGATAAAAATTAGCTGCCACTCAAAATGTTAGCGGTCATGCTAAACCTCTTTCTTCTTTAAGAATATATATATATATATATAAAAGAAGCTAATAGATTTGTGTCTGTGCTTTTCTGATGATATGTTATATTAATTGATAAAATAGAATGAAACAAATTATGGAAGTTGAATTTTGAACGGATAGCGATCTATTCTGCATCGAAAAGGTGATTTCAATGTTACCAATCCATTGTGCTAAACTCAAATCGTTGGCAAAGAGAAGAACTCATAAATCATCAAATAAGTTAATTAATAGCAAATAAAATTATATATACCACGTAATTTGTTTATCATATACTTACTTATGCTTGTCTAATATAATACCATAAAATATATGTGCTCTCATGTTTAGCGCATTAATTAGGTTCCATCCCATCACCAACATGAGAAATTAAAGATGGATGAGAGAAAGGAAGAAAGTTTATATTTTTAATAGAGGCATTATTTTTAACATTCTAATTAGTCTTATAAGAAAAATAGTGTAATTAATTTATTCGAAACAAATATATTTAGAGGTATTATTACGGCGGGCTAAGAGGTGTTTAATTTCGGTGGGTTCTTATTGTGGAGTTAAACCGTTGGAAGCACCCAAAGCTAATCTTGGCTCTTGGGACGCGACCAATGGCATTCAATGTAACATCTATTTTAAGATTTCTTTCCACATCAACTTCAATTAATTCACTTAATTTCATCTGTCCAGCTTTCATATATATTATAGAGTCACTAATCTAAATTCAATCTTTTGTGAATATTGATCAGAAAGTAAAGCAAATCAAAGATTATCATTATGGGTGCTTTCAGTGAGAAAGAAGAAACTTTGATCAGAATCTCATGGGAGGAATTGATGAAAAACTTTCCCCATATCAGTCTTCGTTTCTTCACTTTGTAATAATTCTTTTTGGCATTCATTTGTCTCTCTTCTTCACTCTAATCTCTTTTAATTTCCTTGAATAATATTATATTCGTCCTAGTTTGTGATATCGTTTCTGGTTTGGATGTAGGGTAGTTGAGATTGCACCTGAAGCCAAAGACCTGTTCTCCTTTTTAAGGGATTCGGATGAAATTCCCCAGAATAATCCTCTGCTGAGGGGCCATGCTATGAAGGTTTTCAAGCTGGTATGTAATTTATTTGTGTGTGAGTGTCTGATATATATATATATATATATATATATATCCATTTCATAATGGCATATTGTGATTATGATGCATGGAATTCAGACATATGAATCAGCAATGCAACTTGGAGAGAAAGAAGAGGTGGTAGTGGAAGATACCTTATTGAAGTATTTGAGTTCTGTCCATATCAAGAATGGAATCCTTGATTCCTATTTTGAGGTAACATATATCAGATGCCAACTTTTTTTAGAGTAAACATGCATCTTTTTTACACATTTTTTATTTTTTAGTTAAACTGCAATGAGCAAATGTTTTTCTTTAACAAACATAAGTTTCATCATTGTGTAATTGATGAAATTAAGGTGATTATATATGTATATGTAGGTGCTTAAAGAAGCACTGCTGAAGACAATAGAGGAAGCAATGAGAGAGAGATGGAGTGAGGATATGAATAGGGTATGGGCTGCAGCTTATGATGGGTTGGCGACCGCAGTCAGAAAGGAGATGAAAGAAAGTATTGATGGAGTTTTCAAGATTCTCTAAACTTTTATATTTATTGCAGAATAACATAATCAGCCCGTTGTGGTACATTATATTTATTGTAATTACGTATACCTTAAACAACACCTACGAAATTACATTAGCACCCTTGTTCGAATCAATCTGAGCTCTGTTTGTTTACACTTTGATATGTATGTTGAAATTCTTAACTTTCTGTAATGCCAAGGGTCAAAGGTTAAAGAGAGGGTTTCTGTATAGATGAAACCAATTTCTGAATCAACCCAATATATAGTTGAAACAAAACAGTGAACGATAAAGATATTGCCTCCTCGAATCCTAACAAGTCAGAATGTAGCAAAAGAAGGTTATAGATCTATTCAAGCAAACAGTTAGTGAGATTAAGACCCCAGTCCTCCTTCAAATTCTTCAAGTGGCTCAACAAAACAAATTGATGCGTTAAGGTTACGGCAAACGGATGTACACTATTACTATCTTTTGTACTTAATAGAATAAATACTTAATTAATTTAAATAGATTAAGAAATTTAATTAAATTAGTTATTCATAATGATTGTATGTTGATTTTCTTAAAATATCCTCTTTATTTATATACATTTGAATTATTCTTGAAAAAAATGTATTATATTAAGGATTAAAGTAAATCTATCTTTTATAATTAGAACTGGAAGGAGTAATATATATTACTCTCATTTGAGAGGGAGAGAGATTAGGGGGGAAAACATAACAGAAAATAAAAGGGAGGATAGGTGAAAAGAAAATGTGATATGAGAGATGTTGTTATTATAAATAAAGATGAAGTAGTAGAGATAGTACCCTCAGATTTAGATTTCTAAGAACAGAAGTTTTGAAACAAAACAAGAAGTCTAAACAAACAACATGATAATAAATAGAGGGGGATTCATTAGTTAAACACATTCTTTATATTATATAAAATTTAATAAAGAGTGACACTCACTTCTTCAAATTCCTATACTTTTAAGTAACTAAAATTCGTTTTTAACATGAAGAATCAAATGTTCTGAATTTAATTGTTAACCAAACTTCAGTATGTGCAAATGTGATTCTACTACTTAAAACTAGTATGTGTGTATTCGAAAACAGTTTTCCGTCTTCTTCCCTCTTAAATGGCTGGTCTTCCACCTTGAATGAGACCTCACTCTGATCCTATTTTAAAAAAGGTACACATTAAAGAAGTGTAGATATCAACCAATTCAATTCACGTACTGATGGCATCTAGATCATTCGCCTTTGATCCATTAGGTTTCTCAGAAGCTCTAACAAGAAACCTTTAATTGCTTGCTAAATGGATATTGAAGCGGGAGTAGACAAATGACACAGAGATACTTCCGCAAGATCCCACATGTTAAAGCTTAAAAGTGAAGTCCACAATTTTCTCTCCATCTCTCTAATTTTTTCATTTAAAGTCATTTAATTAGACACAAGCGTCCATTTAATGACATAGAATAAGGGTCACTTTATAGCTAGTTACAAAGGCAGTATCTTAGAGGTGTAAAAAGGCAATGCACAGGGTTTTGATCCCAAAGTTTGGCCATTAGAAGCTTTGAAAAGCCAATCTTGGCTCTTCCATCGCCTAGGAATAGGATCTCTCATTTATTTACATTTTTTTCCACTTCTGCGTCAATTCACCCAATCTGATATTTTTAATTAGCTTTCATAATTATAAGCCCAAATAAAGAGAGATACTCATCACAAACACAATTTTTGTGTTTTGAGAATATTATCATAAAGCAAATTAAAATCATCAGATGTGTGGTTTCGGTGAGAGAGAAGAGGCTCTGGTTAGAAGTTCATGGGAAAAATTAATGCAGAACATTCCCCATTACAGTTTTCTTTTCTTCACCTCGTAATTAATAGATAGCTTCTTAGCTCCTTCTCATTTCTCTCTGATCACTCTAATCTGAGTTATGAACTCACACACACACGTATACGAAAGAATCTAGTTCTTTTTAATCTTTTTTTTTTTCAATCTTTCAATGTTTAATTCAATAGGATATTGGAGATTGCACCCGTGGCGAAAGATATGTTTTCCTTTTTGAGAGATTCAGATGGAATTCCCCAGAATAATCCTCTGTTGCAGGCTCATGCTATGAAGGTTTTCAAGATGGTAAGTTCATAAAACAAGAAACAATTTACTCATACCTCCATCTTCATCTTTTTCTTCCTCGATATGAAACTGCTTTAACATATACTCTGAAGCTTCAGCGTCCTAAGCTATTTTAAGACAAAAATGTTTCATACTTTTGCTCATAGTACGTGACATATCATAATTTCCATTATTATAACATGTGAATGCCGTGATTTGTGAATTGTAGACTTGTGAATCAGCAACACAACTTAAAGAGAAAGGAGAGGTGGTAATAGAAGATACCACGTTAAAGCATTTGGGTTTTATCCACGTTAAGAGAGGAGTTCTTGAACCCCACTTCGAGGTATATGTATCTACATCAATGTTCCGTTGGATATATGCAAAATATATGTGAATATAGTTGAAACTTTATTGTTTGTGTATAGAGCTAATTATTGAAATATTAATAATGTGATGGCAACGTTTGAATTAGGTACTTAAAGGGGCATTGCTAAATACAATCAAGGAAGCCATGAAGGGAAAATGGAGTGAGGATATGAATAATGCTTGGAGCATAGCATTTGATGAGTTGGCGACTGCAATAAAAAGGGAGATGACTTTTAATGTTGAGGGAGTCGAATTTCTCTTACAACCCGAAATTTAAAGGAGACATATAAAACTTAGATAGACACGTCACCCAAAAAATAGAACTCACTTTGTGAGGTCTTTTTACGATAGAGTTTGAGTTCCAACACTATATGTCTGCATCTGTATTTTTATCTTCCATTTAATAATAAAGATTTTTATTAGATCTCTAATAATCCACACGAGTTGGTGGGCACTTTTCAGTATAGAGTCTTCAAATTATGGGCTAATAGTCAACACCTTCATACGGTCCATGACTTGGTGAGGGGCTATATAGTCACATATATTGATTATTGGGATGATGTCAAGTGGGATTGACTCCACTTGATGTGTGAAGAAGTCTTATCTCGGATAAAATTCACAAACTCATTGCCTTAATACTTTGAGTTAAGATGTAGTGTAAAGAGAACTAACTTATATATATATTATATAAGAAAATTTAAATTTATTTCATACTAAATTTTTTATTAAATTCAGGTACAATATTAAAATTTAAAGAATAATTATAAAAAACTTATAAGATTATTTATTAAAAAACTTTTCACGATAACAATATAATTAAATTTATATTTTTATAGAATATAAATTTATTTTTTATTATATATATATATATATATGAATTCTAATTAACAAGAAGTGGTTTATATGCATATTCTCATTTGTGTTTGCTTAATTGGATTCTCCCTTTTGGAGCAATTATTGGGATGACAAATATAGTGTCTGTTTGATTTTCTCGAAAATTGAAATTTTAAAATTTTTTTTAAATAAAATCTAGATTTGGAGAAATTTTAAAATAAACAGTTATATTTATTTAAACAGGTTTTTGGACTAAATTATGATTTAAAACTAAGGTTTCAGATAAGTTGGTCAGAGTAGTTTATGGAACAGTAAACTATTTATGAACTAACCAATTACTATATTATCCATACTTTTTCTTACACTATCTCTCTTACTTTTTCTTATACCCTCTCTTCTCTCTCCTCTTATCTCTCCTCTCTCCTCATTTAATACTCATACCCTTTTTCGTAATTTATTAATAATAAAAATACTTTTAGAAATAACTATCTAAATACTCATTTATTTAAAATTATTTTTTTATAATATTTTTTTTAAAAAAAAATTCTATAAACTATTTAAAAATTCTTTTTTTTATAAATACGTTTTTAAAATTCTATCTCTATAAGCTGACTTTACATAGGGTGGGGATAGCTATAATGGTACAAGTCCATGTCTATGGTGACGTTTCTTGGTACTTACAATCGCAATCCTTAGTACCTGTAATGATACAAGTCTAGGTCTATAATGACGTTCTTAACTCCAAGAGCAATAATCCATAGTAACTGTAATGATATAAGCCCATGTCTATGATGATGTTCTTAACTCCTTGGCACCTACAATAGCAATCCTTAGTTTATGCCTATGATGAACTTAGATCATTTCATAATAGTCTCCCTCCTCATCCCTCCGAGCGTCTCCCCTTTTTCTCTATTAGGTCCTCTTTTATCTATTAAAAAAAAAACTTTATCCATCTACTGAGTGTCTATTTGAATTCAGTTTCTAAAAATTAATTTTGACTAAAATCTCAATTTAAAAAAAATTTACACAAATAGCAATTTTTGTTCAGAATTGATTTTAGCTAAAATTATAATTTAAAACCATAGTTTAAAACTATAATTTTGAATAAAGTACTAAAAATAACTTTTGGAATAGTAAAAGAGCTTATGGACTATCCAATTACTATTTTACCCTTACTTTTTCTTATATCCTCTCTCATCTCTATCCTCTCTCCTCTTTTATCTCTCTTCTTCATCATATCTCCTCTTTTCTCTCACTTCTCTACACTATCCCATCTCTCCTATTTTTTCTCTACCCTCTCTCCTCTCTCCTATTTATTCTTTACCATCTCTCATCTCTCATACTTTAATCAAATCATACACTTTTTGGTAATTTATCAATATAAAAAGTAATTCTACTGCTAATCATCCAAATATCTCTATTCCCAGAATCTATTCTCTCTAAAATCTATTCTCCAGAATCTATTCTCCAAAAGCTAATCCAAACAGACCCTGACCCTCTTTTAAACATTTTTTAAAAAAAAGTGTTTTTCAAAAACGCTTTAAAAAGGTGTTTTAAAATTGTTTTTAAAAAGGTGTATTTTTTATTTTTTTAAAAATACTTTTTAAAGTGCTTTTTAAAATGTTTTTAAAAAAACAGTTTTTTTTAAGTTTTTTTTACTAGATAAGGAAGGACACGCATATAGAGACAACAAGGTTTAGAAAGACAAGTGGTAGGGCATGTTTGGAATCCATCAAAATCATAATTTTAAAAGGGCTTATAGTTCAAACTTTGATTTAGAAAATTTTTTAAACAAACAGTCATATTTGTTTAAATAAGCTTTTAGACTAAACTATAATTTAAAACTAAAATTTTAGATAAGCTGATCATAGTAGCTTATAGAATAGTAAAATAATTTATGAACTAATTAATTACTATATTACTCATATTTTTTCTTATACCCTCTCTTATTTTTTTTCTGACACTGTCTTTCTTCTATTTTTTCTCATCTTATATTTTATCTCTCCTTATTTAATATTCATATCATTTTTTATAATTTATTAATAATAAAAGTAATTCTAAAAATAATTATCTAAATATTTATTTATTAAAAATTATTTTTTTTATAAACTGTTTAAAAATTATTTTTTTTAATAAATTTATTTTTAAAAATTTATCCAAAGAGCTTATAATATTGAGAAATAAAGGGAGGCGCTTCTAAATGATAAAGAAATAGACGATTCTGAAAGGATGTAAATATATTTATAATGACTTTCTTAGCTCTTTGTACTTACAATATCCATCCTTAATACCTGTAATTATACAAGTCAAGTCTATGACCACGTTCTTAACTCCTTGGTACTTGCAATATCAATCCTAATACCTGTAATGATACAAGTCTGGGTCTATGATGACGTTTTTAGCTCTTTGGTACTTGCAATATCAATCCTTAATACCCGTAATGATACAAGTCTAGGTTTACGACGATATTCTTAGCTCCTTGGGACCTGTAATGATGGAAGCCAAGGTCTATAATGATTTTTTAAAAACCTTGGTACCTACATAGTACCTGTATCACATATACGTAGGCCTATAGTAATATTTAGCCTTGGTACCTGTAGTAGATCCTTAGTATCTTTAAGGATAAAAGCTCAGCTCTATAATGACGCACTTAGCTCATGGTACCTACAATATCAGTCCTTAGTACCTGTACTGATATAACTTTATGTTACCTACAATATCATGTCGTAGTAATCATTCCGTAGTACGTGTTATGATATAAGAACAAGTATACGATGGAGTTCTTAGTTCTATTGTACCTAATCCTTGGTACCTGTAATGATATAAACTCAGGTCTTTGATGATATTCTTAGCTCCTTTATACTTGCAATAGCAATCCTTTGTATTTGTATTGATATAAGAATATCACTAAGATGATGTTATTAGCTCTTTAGTACCTGGAATGATATAAGCCCGTCTATGATGACGTTTCTTAGTACTGCAATATGACTTTCTTAGCTCCTTGCTACCTGTACTTTAATGATATAAACTCATGTTTATGATAACGTTCTTAGCTCCTTGGTACTTACAATATCAATCCTTAATACCTGTGATGATATAAGTCCAAGTCTATGTTCTTTAACTCTTTGGTGCCTGCAATAGCAATCCTTGGTACCTATAATGATATAAGCACATGTCTATGATGACGTTTTTAGCTCCTTGCTATTTACAATATCAATCCTTAATACCTGTAATCATATAAGTCCAGGTCTATGATGATGTTCTTAGCTCCTTAGTACCTGCAATAGCAATCCTGACTACCCATAATGATATAAGGCCAGGTCTATGATGATGTTTCTTTGGTACCTATACTGATATAAGCCCAAGTTTATGATGATATTCGTCGCTCCTTGGTACATGTAAGATATAAGCAGAGAGGTCTATGATAATGTTTTTAGCTCCTTGATACCTACTATACCAATCCTTAGTAGCTCCTTGATACCTACAATACCAATCCTTAGTACCTGTAATGACATAGACCTAGGCCTATGATGATGTTTAGCCTTGGTATCTGTAATAGATAGTGCGTGTTTAGTTTCTTTAAAAATTAAAATTTTAAAAATCTTTAAAAAATTTTTAAAATAAATAATTATATTTATTCAAATAAATTTTTAGATTAAATTATAATTTAAAATTAAAATTTAAGATAAATTGATCAGAGTAATTTATGGAACAGTAAACTATTTATAAACTAAACAATTACTATATTACTCCTATTTTTTCTTATACTATCTCTTTTACTTTTTCTTATACCATTTCTTCTCTCTCTTATTTTTTTTCTTATACTCTCTCTCCTCTTATTTCTTATTTTTTTCTCATTTAATACTCATACCCTTTTTCGTAATTTATCAATAATAAAAATATTTTTAGAAATAATTATCCAAATACTCATTTATTTAAAATTATTTTTTTATAATTTTTTTTAAAGTTATTTTTAATAAATTGTTTAAAAAAAAATTTTATAAAATTATTTTTAAAATTCTATTTAAACGAGTCTATAATTGATACTAGTAATCATATAAGTTAGGTCTATGATAATGTTCTTAGCTCATGGTACCTACAATATCAATCCTTGGTTCCAGTAACGATATAAGTACAGGTCTATGATGATGTTCTTAGCTCTGTGGTACTTATATAACAATCCTTGGTACCTGGACTGAAATAAGCCGAGGTCGATGATGATGGCTTTAGCTCCAAGGTAGCTACAATAGCAATCCTGAGTACATCAACCTGGGCCTATGATGATGTTTAGCCTTGGTACCTATATTAGATGTTCAGTACCTGTAATAGATCCTTCGTACTTGTAATGATATAAGCTCAGGTCTATGATAATGTTCTGAGCTCATGGTATCGGTAATATTAATCCTTGGTACCTGTAATGATAGAAGCCCAGGTCTATAATGAGGTTCGTATCACTAGGGTACCAATAATACCATTTCTTGGTACCTGTAATGATATATAAGCTCAGGAATTTGATAACGTTCTTAACTCTTTTATAACTGCAATAGCAATCTTTGGTATCTGTATTGATATCAGCCTGTCTCTATGTATGATGTTCTTAGCTCTTTAGTACCCGTACTAGTAAACACATGGTACCTGTAAAGATGATAAAGATATTAGTTTATTTTTATTATTTTTATCAAATCGGGGCTATAGGCCTGTTTAAAAATTTTTTAAATCTAGATTTTGTTTAAAATTTTTATTTAATAAAATTTTAAAATAAACAATTATATTTATTTAAATAGATTTTTAGACTAAATTATATTTAAAATTAAAATTTTAAATAAATTAGTCAGAACAATTTATAGAATAGTAAAAGAGATTATAAACTAATCAATTACTATATTATCCCTATTTTTTTTATACCCTCTCTATTCTCTCATACTTTTTCTCTCTTTTATTTGTTACACTCTCTCCTCTTCCATCTTATATATTATTTCTCCTTATTTAATACTCATACCCTTTTTAGTTATTTATCAATTATAAAATTTCTTCTATAAATAATTATTCAAATACTTATTTATTTAAAATTATTTTTTTATATAAGTTTTTCTAAAAAAGTTTTTTTCCATAAATTATCTATAAAATTATTTTTTTATAAACTCGTTTAAAATATTTTTTCCAAATCCACCCTATGATGATTATAACAAGCCATTCTTATGGGCTATGGCCCATTGGAAATGAGAAAAAGTAGATGTGACGTGGCAGTTTGTGAGTGAGTGTGACCAGTTCGGCCTTTCATCCTTCCCGAAACGAGAAAATCGGTCCCTTTTAATCCCACCCCATTTGACCACCCCGCTTGGGGCAGCAACGCAATCACTCCGATTTCTCTACACCACTCTCTCTCTCTTCTGTCTCTCCCTATTGCTAATCTCCGATGGCTGAAACCACGATCCGATTTGGCATCCTGGGCTGCGCTGACATTGCCCGCAAGGTCTCGCGTGCCATCACTCTCACCCCTAACGCCACCCTCTACGCCGTCGCCAGCCGCTCCGTTGACAAAGCCACCGCCTTCGCTTCTGCCAACGGCTTCCCTCCGGGCTCTAAGATTTACGGCTCCTATGAAGCCCTCCTTGACGATCCCGATGTCGACGCCGTCTATGTCCCGCTTCCCACTAGCTTGCACGTGCAGTGGGCCGTCCAAGTCGCTCAGAAGAAGAAGCATATACTTCTGGAGAAGCCTGTGGCTCTCAACGCCGCTGAGTTTGATAAGATCATCGATGCCTGCGAATCCAATGGGGTGCAGCTCATGGATGGTACCATGTGGATGCACCATCCCAGGACCGCTAAAATGGCCGAGTTCTTGTTCGATGAGCGCCGCTTTGGTCGACTCCAAAAAGTACGCAACTTCGATTGTTACTCTGCTAGTTCCTGATTTATTGTCCTGTTTTTGTTTGAATTTCAAAAATTGATTAACTGTTGGTTTGCTGTTTGAAATTCTTTTTCTTCTTCTTTAGTTTACACATTTTCTCACGGTTCAGTTAATTAATTTTTGAAAGATTATCTGCTCACTTGTGTATCTCCCGTTACGTACAGAGAGATCAGATATTAGTAGATGAGTCAGTTATTGTTGTTGTGTAGATTGTTTGCTTTTATGCGTCTTATTTTCCTACCTATTGCACGTTGGCTTATGTATAGATTCTCTTATAATTGGAATTTGGAAGGTCTTTCTTGTTAATTACATTCCATGTTGTTGATGCATGAGCATTTCCATGTGCATTCTGTTGTACAAACTAAATCATTAGTTTTCGTTTTCTTTTGATTTGATTGTATTGAGCTAACATGTTTAGAGACTTTGTAATCAACAGCATTTTTTAGTGTATCCAAATCCAGTTGTTCCATTTCTCTTGTTCCATCCCCATTCTCTTCCAATTCTTATTTCTAATTATGTCACATTGTTATCATCATATCTTCTTCCTGTCA
This sequence comes from Leucaena leucocephala, assembly GCA_037074615.1. NCBI lineage: Eukaryota > Viridiplantae > Streptophyta > Magnoliopsida > Fabales > Fabaceae > Leucaena > Leucaena leucocephala. Next base: position 17,789,022 of record CM073562.1, read on the forward strand.
TCATCACTATCTTATGAAAATTATTAGTTGATTTGCAGTTCAGTCCTCAGATTTGTTTATGTGGGTTATCGAAATTTGGAATCAGAAAATTTTCAAATTCTAATTTAGAAAGTCAGATTCATTATAGGTACTTCATGGTTTAAGTTGTTTTCACTTTGCTGCCTTTTGGTTCCAGAATTCACATTATTATGCCATCCTGAGGTTTGTCCTGTACGTATAACACAGCCCATTGAATCTAATTCTGTTAAATCTCAGGTGGAAATATCCAAATCTCATTATTTCTCGTTTTCGGTCATGTCATCTAATCTAATGCTAATTACCTCTGAATATCCCGTGGCCCTTCTCTTTTTAACCAAGCCCCACATCCCCCAAACTCTTGCCTAATAGGTTAATAGATGTCGACCACCTATTTCTCCAAATTTCTGCCAGTTTACCAACCAAGTGCTGCATTTTCCAAATTCTTACCCAGTGAAGGTCTTGCTTATAGAAAGATACGTTAATAGGTTGATAGAGGGGGTGTTGGATGTAGTAAATAGATATGTTTTATGCTAAGATTGTTTTCTTATATTGAATGTTGTCTCCTTTCTTTCTTCAAGGTGCACACAGTGTTCACATTCGGTGCCGATCCTGATTTTCTTAAGAATGATATTCGTGTGAAGCCGGATCTTGATGCCCTTGGTTCTCTTGGTGACCAAGGTTGGTATTGTATAAGGGCAATCCTGTGGGCTGCCAACTTTGAACTACCTAGATCAGTTATAGCGTTGCGTGATCCTCAGCTCAATGAAGCAGGCGTAATATTGTCTTGTGGAGCTGCACTGTACTGGGAAGATGGAAAAGTCGCAACCTTCCATTGCTCCTTCTTACCACATCTGACAATGGATATAACCGCTATCGGGACAAAAGGATCCCTACATGTTCACGACTTTGTTATCCCTTACCAAGAGAAGGAGGCTTCATTTTTTTCAGGTTCAGAATGTAGCTTTAATGATCATGTGACAGGATGGTCTGAAGAGCCAAGCAAGCATGTAGTAACCACAGAGTTGCCTCAGGAGGCTCAAATGGTGAGAGAATTTGCCCGTTTGGTTGGTGATATCAAATTCAAAAGTCTGAAGCCTGAGAAGAAGTGGCCAACAATTAGTAGGAAAACACAGCTCGTAGTGGATGCCGTGAAAACTTCGATCGATAAGGGTTTTGAGGCTGTTCATATTTCGGAGCAAGCCTCTGTCTCTGTTTTATCTGGACTTGATTATCTGAAGAATAAAATGCTGGGGCAATCTACATAAACAAGCCATTCGGCAAATGAGGTAATGTCTATCTAAGTTCAGTACTGCCATCCCTGCAAGAAAGGCATTATTGTTGATTAGGAGAGCTGAGGTCTATGAGCTGTTGAAATCATGCAATATTGTTCCTTTCATTGTTTGGTCTGATGAACTTAAATTTAGTCCTTAAATTTTCTTTTGTTTGCATTGAATAAATTCACATGGCTATGTAGGCCTGATCAGAAGAAATGGATCGTATTTTGGTCATCATGTGTTTCGTTTTGTTGATCTAGAAATTAATATATCACCTAAAAATTGGGCATGTGATAACATGCTGAAAAGTTTGGAGTCTTTATAGATGTGCAATTATAAAGAAATATCAAGGCTTCCGAATCATGAAAGTTAAGATTAAAGATTGTGCCAGCTCTAATTTCTGGGTCAGATTCTTTAGAAGGCATCCGTGTGTAATACTCAAAACAGTCTATATGAAAGTGGCAGCACAGGGAGAAGCGAATCTGCAGAGAGGAAAACGTCGTGTTATCCTCCAATTCTCATCTCACCTGGCCAGATTTGGGACTTCTTCGCGACTACATTCTAGGCCCAATTCATTTGGGTTTATTACACCTGGGCTATATTTTGCAGCCCGATGTCCGGCCCTACCCGGTAAAAGTCCTAACAATTTTGGGCAGGGCATGAGCGGGCTGGGCATGCCCAAGTCGTGATGTCATGCTCATATTGTGAAAAAAATTTGTAATTATGAATTTCTAAAATAATACCATATTCATGTGTCTTTAAAAGTTAAATAATATCTATAATTCACTAAGAATAAGAAAACAAAAATAATAATTAAAATCTTGAGATCTATTGCATATAAAAAATAAGCGTTGAAATTTAAGTAGTTTGTAATTATAACTTTGTATCAATCTTCCTAATATTGATAAAGATAAAGCATCTAAAAAATAAAATAAATAATTATAATTTGTAATGTAATCATATGATAATTAATAAAGTTAAAAAAAAAAGAAAAAATTAGTATAATTATAAATATTAAAAGATACAATTTATCTACTTATATTTCTAAAATTACCTTATAGTCACCAGTAGCTATCATATTCTCCTTTTTAAGATAGAGAAAAAATAAAAAAAAATAAAAGAAGGGGTGCTCATGAGCAGGGCAGCCCCTATGCCCGGTGCCCAGCCTGAAAAATGCATGGGCTATATTTTGCAGCCCGATGCCCGACCTTGCCCGGTAAAAATCGGGTTGGGCAGGGCATTTTTCTTGCGGGCTGGGCAGGGTATAGCGGGCTATGGGCATTATGCACAGCCCTATAATGGATATAGGATTAACTGAAATAAATGCGAGACATATAATTATATAGAGTGTATTTAATCTTTAGGGAATATTATTTTATTGTGGTTTTAGTCACGTCGTTTAGAAAAACATCTCAATTTCTAGATATTTAGGTTTATACTTAGTCACGTCATCTAGATAAGGGTAATAGACGACTTATTTTACTTAATATTGGTATCATCTAATAGGAAAGGGGATTTTGCTCTGCTTTAGATTATAGATGAGTTTAATTTCTTTCTAAAAAAATTTTATAACAAAAAAAAGCTAGTAAACGGGTAAGACATATTATTATTTGAAGAATATTTGATCTCTAGGGAATACAATTTTATTATAGTTATAATCACGTTATTTAGGAAGATATTATAGCTTTTTGGTGTTTAGATTTATATTTAAAGATAATTAATAATTTATCTTATCTAATATTAGTATTGTTTTGAAAGACATGAAATTTTATTTTACTATTAGATCGTGGATAAAAAAAATTTATATCAAAAAAAATTTCTCATAATATTATAAACTAATATTTTAATTCTTACTAAAAAAAAATACCCACATTTAACGTATGAAAATGCAGTAAATAAAAAGGAAGTAGGTGATATTTCAAAATTTGTATAACAAAGTGTGCCCATGAGATGGGGGATCATATAAAACGAGGGTGACGTATCCATATATTATATTCTATAAAAATCCATGGAATTTCTATTTATCTTTTTTTTTCCCCTTCAGCAGTAGTTTTTCTTTCTTTCTTTTTTTATCTTCTTCCTCTCTCCCCCCTGACTTGTCTGGTTTTGTAACCTCTCCAGTATGCCAGGTGTGTGTGTGTAATGGAGCCTAGCCAGAGACAAATAATGGAGCCACACATCGTCATCTTGTCTATCACAGTCTCTGTAGTCATAACCTGGTTTTTCTTGAACCGCCGACGTTACAAAAACCGGCCGCCCGGTCCGCCGCCCTGCCCATCATCGGCAACCTCCTTCAGCTCGGCCCTAAACCTCACCATTCTCTCTCTGCCTTAGCCGAAACCTATGGCCCTCTCCTCTCCCTCCAGCTCGGCTCCGTCACGGTGGTCGTCGCTTCCTCTCCCGACGCTGCCAAGGAAATCTTCCAAAAGAACGACCAGTCCTTCCCTAACCGGCCGATCCTCGAGTCCGTTGCCGCCCAGCCCAACATCAACGACACACTCGCCTGGGCTCCCGCTGACCACAGGTGGCGCAACCGCCGCCGCGTCTGCACCACCCAGATATTCACCAGTCAACGCCTCGATCTTCTTCGAGAATTGCGCCACCGTAACGTCCACCAACTCATCAAACACATTCAGAAACACTCCGCCTCGGGAACTCAGGTTTCTAGAACTTAGAATCATTAATTTAATTTAACTTTTTTGTGTGTTTGAATTTGTCGCTCATCAACAGAAATATTTCCTCTTCTTCTTTACTGTAATTAAGGTGGACATCGGTGAGCTTGCATTCGCCACCATGCTAAACTTGGTTTCGAACACTGTGTTCTCGGTGGATCTGGTGGATCCAGAGCTCGAGACGGCAGGGGAATTCAAAGAGCTTGTGTGGAGGATCATGGAGGACGCCGGGAAGCTAAACCTGGCCGACTATTTTCCGGCGTTGAAGAGGTTTGACTTGCAGGGTGTGAGACGCCATGTGAGTGTTTCCTACAAGAGGTTGCATGAGATATTCGATGATGTTATTCAGAAACGTTTGAAGGAAAGAGAGGATTCAAGTGCTCGAAATGGGGATTTTCTTGATGTTTTGCTCGACCATTGCCAGGAAGACGAGGGATCAGATTTCACTGTTGAAAGCATCAAGCCATTAATTCTGGTAAGCATCAAATATCAAAGAAATTGTTCAAAAGTTGGCGATACGGAACAAATTAATTATAAATGGATTTTTATATTTATTTTCACACATATAAATACGTTTGTTCATAAATTTAATATTTTTTTTCAGAAAATTTAACTATTTATGTTTAATTACTTAGTTGGATTTGGAAAAAGTTGGGCATAAGGCCAGCAAGAGGGTGATACGATAATTTGGTAATATGGTATATGTATGCAGATTATATAACAAACCCCATATGGTTCAAATTAATAATTTAGAGTTGTTACTTTGGGGAGCATGGGTGGGTGTAACTTATTGTTGACATTTGGCAAAGTTTATATGTACACGTAATGTAATTTAATGTTTAAAATTTAAGGTGACGTGTGTGAAATAGGTTGGCGTTAAAAAACAATCAAAGGGAGAAAATCATAAAGATTACATACACATGGTATAGCGTGATTGGGGAAGTGCTAAACAGTGGTCCCATAATTAATACATAACTTAATTATTGAAGTCAAAAGAGTAGTTGAATTGTATTCTTCTCGATAACGGGCTGATTCATATGATAGTTTATTCTTGAAAATAGCTATTCTTGAAATTTCTAATCTTTCAAAAATAAAAATTAAAACGTTTCAGGATTTATTCATAGCTGGGAGTGACACTTCAGGATCAACCACAGAGTGGGCAATGGCAGAGCTTGTTCGAAACCCAGAAATACTGCAAAAAGCCAGAACTGAACTGAACCAAGTCTTAGGAAACATGGGCGAAGTCAAAGAATCAGACATCCCTCGTCTTCCCTACATGCAAGCAATAGTCAAAGAGACCCTAAGGCTTCACCCTCCAGTGCCTCTTCTATTGCCTTACAATGCATCAAACGACGTCATCGTGAGTGGCTACACCATCCACAAAGGAGACCAAGTCCTGATAAACGCATGGTCCATCGGTAGAAACCCATCATACTGGGACAATCCGACGTCGTTTTGGCCAGAGAGGTTTCTTGATGAGTCTGCCCCAGATTTTAAGGGCAGGGACTTTGAGTACTTGCCATTTGGGGGTGGACGAAGGATATGCCCAGGCTTGCCACTGGCGAATAGGATGATAAGCTTGATGGTGGCCGCTTTGGTGCGTTGTTTTGAGTGGGAGCTTCCTAAGGATATGAATCCTGAAACAATGGACATGAACGAGCAGTATGGAATCACGCTGAAGAAGGCCATCCCTCTTTGTCTTGTTCCAAAATCTGTATGAATCATTACATATGAAGGCTATATCAGATCGAATATGTTTGCGCGTGTCTCCATTAATATATATCCGTAGAAAAATGATAGATATTATATGCATTTGTGATTAAATATACCTTCCTTTAATAATCACACGAATAATGAGGATAGTGAGATGTATATTTGAATATACAATAAAAAATAAAAGATAAAAGATAAAATTTATAATGAATATATACAGAAAAAAATGGCGTATATTAAGAAAAAAAATAATAGAGAATCTTATGAGGTAGTTTAGTCACATATAAAAAAAGTTACTAGATGTATTGATGAGAAGAATATATCAAATACTATAAAATCCTATAAAAAAATAGATAAAAATCAAAGATAATATTTAATAAGATTGTTGAGTATGACCTATTAATTAATAATTTATTTAAAAATTTTATTTTTTATAGAATATAATAGTATTTTATTATCTATATAAATGACCGTATTTAGTAAAATAAGGTTTGTTTGATGTTATTGAAATCACATGATTGATTTATTGAATCACATCTGGATCACTAATCTTAATCATGACAAATATAAGCCGCAATTAAGAGCAAATAATATGTAATGGGAGTCATCAAATACGCAATCCATTTAGTAAGCCATTAACCATATATATACTATCTCAAAGGCTTTGGAGTCCTTAACTATAGGCCGCACTTTAAGGGGATATCATGTATTTTAACTCAATTTTTAGGACTAAGCATTGAGCTTTACGGATTGAACAGCCCATATGAGCACTCATTTCATTACCAAAATTATACTTTAGATCGTCCTTCCAATATATGTAGTGTCAATTTGCCTTCAACAAATAGTGAGTCCTAGCTACAAGGATACGGATCGATAACCTGGTTGCATTGCTATGATAGATAAAACGCACTTTGATTTGAATGGATTCGTACAGTACGTGTTGGCACACATACATATAAATCTGAATAAGTGGTTGTATTAATTTAACAGTCACATAATTAATCATTCTCTTCTTCACTAAGCTACTGTAAAGTAATATTCAATGAAAAAGGGATTCCAGTACATGCTGATCGAGAAGAATGCTTGAAACAATTTTAAAATATGGAGTCTGATTTGATTTCGCTCAATTTAAGGTTGAGCATGCCCAGGGAAGTGGGAAACTTCAAATACCCATGTAAAAAGTTTAACCCTTTAAATTTGTGCCTTTCACTGACTTTTCATGCTAAAACTTGATTTATATATATATATATATACACTTCTCCTATCTTTAATATAAAATATATTTAATTATATTAAAAAAATTAATTAAATTAATATAACTATTTTATTTAAAATATTTTAATTATTTTCTTTAACCTTATCACTTCCTCTCTTACTTGATTATTATTAATAAAATATTAATAAAAATAATTTAATAAAAAGTTAATACATATAAAAAAATTATATTTAAAATTAAGATTAATTTTTTAATTAGATCATATATTAAGAAATAGAAAAGTATAATATATGTCTTCCCAAAATGATAAAATAGATTTTTTTTAAGAAAATAGTTTTTTAATGGAAAAGTTGAAAAAAATCCATATTTAAAAATTATATTGACTTTAAGAACTTAATATGTTTAGATACTACTACTTTAAAAAATTTATACACAAAATGGCAGGACCAGCATGGGTTGGGTAACTATACCAAGACCTATAGGGGTCCCTATATTTGGGAGCTTATTCAGCTCGCGCCACGGCTTGGCTCCTCGTACTCACCCTTCTCTGGCTAAATCCCTAGCCGCTAGGGGAGAGCAAAGTGCCCGCAACCCGGTGTACCTGCCCGGACCCGGCATCGATTTGCCCGTATCAAGCCCGCCCAAAATAGGCCCGTAATGGGCGGGCTCAAACGGGCTTGAATAGTAAAATAAACGGGCGGGTTACGGGCTGACCATCGGGCAGCCCGTAGCCCGCCCGTTTAGTTTTTTTAAATAAATTAAATATATTATGGCATGTCAATTATATTTTGCGTTGGAGACTTGGAGACTGGAGTGTTGCGTTGCGCCTTTCACGCTTTCACACATAAGGCTAAGGGTTTCAATTTCATCACGGCCTTCTGCAGTTCTGCAACTTTCACCAGAAAGGGTTTCGTGTTCAGTGGCCTTCTGCGCTTTGCTCATTCTGAATCTGAAGGTCAAAGTGACGCGACACGGCACGGCAGTGGAGTGAGTGGAAAACGGTGAAGTTGGTGCTTGGCGACTGGCGACGAGAGTCAAAGAGAAAGACGGGCGAGGCGACGGCTTCTTCAGAGAATCTCATAACGCCAACGGTGAAGGTTTTTCTCTGAATCTTCCTTCTATTCATTTGCTGCCATAATTTGAACCTAATTGGTGGTAATTGCCGTGTTTTGCTTCCATGTATGTGAACCTAATCGGCAGAAATTTGATAAATTTGTCTCACTGCCTCACTGGTGCCTTTGTTCAGAAATTCCTTTATGTTTATGGCATCATATGGAAAATTTGGTGCAGAAATTTGGTGCCTTTGTCTCACATTCGCATTTGTTCAAAAATTCCTAAAAGTGCAGCTTCTGCGGTTCTGCCAATGAGTTGAACTCTATTTTTTTTACTAATGTGATAATAATGCTGATGCAAAAGACGTACCTTCCTCTTAAAATTCAAATTACATCCCAAGCTCATGTGTTTTATCACATTAGGAAACAATATGATCTTTATGTTTACCCCACACCACACAACATCAACTCGGACTCATTGCCCTCACTCAGCTTGCACCTTCATTGTGTTCCTACACTCACCATCATGGACCTATGTAGGTTTAATTTAAAACCTCTCCCCCAATATGTCTCACAGTAGATCCATGGATTGCTGGCCAAGTCAACTCTGTAGGTGGAGACACAAGCAGAGTAGTGGTCCATTCAAGTTCCTGCAACATTCTAACATTGATGACCTCTCAACTCCAATGCCTTATGTCAATTTGTTTTTTCTTGGAGACTTCCTTGTGATCCCTTAGTCACGTTTCCTTTATTTTTTTTACTAAAAGTGCAGCTTTTGCCAATAATATGCCAGATTAAATCTGAACTCTAATTTAAGGGGTGTGAATTTTTAGATTTGTTTTACTGATAGAAAGTGATAGATATATGTCATTGTCCTACAGAAAGTGCATAAGGAAGCATTTTGCTATACTAGGAGTTTAAGAAAAATAAGACAAGAAGAAAAAAGAAAGATGAGGCCTATGTTATATTAAGCAGGAGGATCCGAATTTCTGTGACAATTTAATGAAACTTAATAAATCATATTAAAGTTTGTGGTTTTCCCTTGTTTGAGGTTGAGGTTTTGGATTGTGTTTGGTTCCATTTTCCTTGGTTCCCTTGTGTTTTGGATTGTGAAGGTGAATGGACAGCTGGAAAACAGAACAAGTTTTATTTTTATGTGTATTGCTTCTATTGTCTATTGTTTTAATCTGGATGTATTGCTTCTTTTAAACATAAAGGAAGATGAGCTCAGAACAATCTCCAATCACAATGATGGATGAAGCTATTGAAGAGGTGAATGAAACTGAAGCTACTGCCACATCACCAAATAAGGAAGGGATAACTCAGGCACAAGGAAGAAAAAAGAGAAGGCAAACATCTGATGCATGGAAACATTTTATTAGAATGCCACTAAGTGAAACTAAAGGTAAACACCGGGCAAAGTGTAACTATTGTGGTGCAGATTATGCAAGCCATCCTACTCTGCATGGGACAAACCAACTTTGGCGACATTTGGCACGGTGCCCACAAAATCCGAACAGAGCAAACAGTTTGACACAGAGTTTTTTCTCTAGTTCTGGTCAAACACATGTGTTCAATCAAGATCGATGCAGAAAAGCACTTGCAAGATTCATTATTAAGGATGAAATGGCTTTTAGAACTGTGGAAGGGGAGGGTTTTCAAGAACTATTGCAAGAACTTCAACCTAGATTTCAAATCCCCTCACGATGGACAGTTGCTAGGGATTGCTATAAGTTGTATCTAGAAGAAGCAAAAAGTTTGAGAAAATATTTTAAACGATCCAAAGTCCGTGTTTCCCTTACTACAGATTGTTGGACTTCAGTTTAAAACTCAAACTTCATGTGTTTGACTGCTCATTGGATCGATGATAGTTGGAGTTTACATAAAAGAATCTTGAATTTTTGTGTCATTGAAAACCACAAAGGGGACACAATTGGAAAGCAGAGTGAGGATTGTTTATTAAAGTGGCGCATTGACAAAGTCTTTACTATTACAGTAGACAATGCTTCGTCCAATGATACTGCGGTTGCTTATTTAAAAAAATGTTTGAGGAGTTGGAATGGTCTAGTACTTGATGGAGAGTTCTTGCAAATGCGATGTGCTGCTCATATTTTAAATATAGTTGTTTCTGAAGGACTAAAAGAAATGAACAAGTCCATTGAGCTCATTCGGCATGCGATTAAATTTGTACAACTTTCAGAGGTGGATGAATATTTTCAAGCCGATTTACTTGACTATTCTGAATCAAAATTTGACCTTCTAGCATGGTGGAAAGTGCATTCTTGCAAGTATAAAGTTCTAAATCTTATTGCCCGTGATTTGTTGGCTGCTCCAATCTCTACGGTGTCTTCTGAATCAGCTTTTAGTATTGGGGGTCGAGTCATCGATACTTTTAGGAGCTCCTTATCCTCAAACATGGTCGAGGGACTCATATGTGCTCAAAATTGGCTACGTATGACTCCACCTAAATTGCAGGAGTTTGATGTTGATAATTTTGATCAGTCATTAAGTCTTGTTGCTGGTAATTTTAATAGCATTTTCATCGTGTATTGTTTTATCTTTTTATTACATACTAATATACTTTTTTAAATTTGTTTTGTAGAGGTAAAAGCAACTCCGTCTACAGCCATCACAAGTGAATCCGATGAAGATGATGCATGATCATAATCCAGTGGAATAATCATTGTATCAATTATGTGTGCATTATGGATTGTGTGGTTATAAACTTGAAGTTATGATTATATTTTCTGTTGTGATTTTATGATGAACAATAATATCATGTGTGCACTATTGTTTTATTTTCATTATTATTCAAACTTCAAATGGGTTTAAACAGGGATTTTTTTTTCACTTTTGCTAAATGGGCTACCCATGCCCGTTCCAGCCCAGCCCGTTTACAACGGGTTTAAATGGGCTGGGGTACGGGCATGGGCAGCCTGTGCCCATTTAATATTATACGGGTGGGCTACGGGCTGACTATCGGGCCAGCCCGTCCCGCCCGTTACACACCCCTACTAGTCGCCAAACAACTCATGGCTAAATAGTATTAAAACGAATTTTGCTTTTAATCTCCATAATAATAGTTTTAAATTGTGAAATCCTTTTTATTTGTTTTGTATAAAACCTTGGTTAATCTATTTTCGTATAGATATATAACGCAATACCATATATATGTGACATATAATAATTTTTAAAATTTTAAAATAATAATCCTCATGTCCTTGATATAGGCCTAATTTATAAGTTAATATTTATCTTAAATATAATTTTATTTTTTATATTTATCAATTTTTTTAAATTATCCTTTTGACACCCGCTCAACACCAATCAAATAAGAAAAATAAGAGAAAATTAAGAAATATTACTAGGTTATTTAAAAAAAATACGTCATATTAATTAATTTAATTATTTTTTTAAATTAATTAAATTAGTTAAATAACTTATATATTAAAAATAAAATAGATAGTAAAATAGTGAACATGATTTCAAAGATTCACATTTATTTTTTTGGCATTCAAACTGTAAATTTAGTTAAGTATAAACAACATAAAAGCATCAGGAAAACTAAACCAAGCCAGAAAAAAAAAATACCATTCTTAGAACATGATTTGGAAGATTCAAATATTGAATTAGCGAGGGGGTGTATATATGTTATTGGGCTAAGTTGATTTGTCCCTATCCTTGGCCGAAGTCCTGAATGAAGAAGCTAAAAGAAACAAGAGAGAGTTACGTTACATTAATAAAGACGTCTCCGACATGATGGCCCTTTGTTTGAAATGTATAAATGCTACAAGCACATGGTCCCAAATGAAGAGGAATCCAAAGGTAAGCTCAAATTATGCAAAACGAGCATGGAAAAGTGACCACACAAAACACAAACTTATCAACTATTTTTTTTATATATTTTTTTTAAAAATTAGTTTCATCTATTATTCAAAAGTATGATAAAGTTTATTTTTCTCTTAAATGATACTAATATCAGATAAGATAAATTTTCTATTATTTTCAGGTATAAATCTAAATATTTAAAAATTAAAATATATTTTTAAATAGTAAAACTAAAATAATAATAAAATAATATTTTTTAAATATTAAACATAGCCACTAGGGTTGTGCATAAAGCCCGCGGTCCGGTATACCTATTTGTGCCCGCAATAAAAATACCCTACTTAGCCCGATAAATATAGGGCAGGGTTGAGCATCAGGCTATAAAATACAGCCCATACATTTTTCGGGCTGAGCACTAGGTATGGGGATGCCCTATCCTGCATATGAGTACCACTTCTTTTATTTATTTTTTATTTTTTTCTTTATTTTAGAAGGGAGAATATGATAGCTACTGGTGATTAGAAGTTCATTTTAAAAATATGAGTAGTTAAGTAGATAAGTTATATCTTTTAATATTTATAATTATACTAATTTTTTCTTTTTTTTTTAACTTTGTTAATTATCATATGATTATATTACAAATTATAATTATTTATTTTATTAGGGATATTGATATAAACTTATAATTATAAACTATTTAAATTTTAAATATTATTTTTTATATAAAATTGACCTCAAGATTTTAATTATTATATTTATTGTCTTATTCTTAGTGAATTATTGATATTATTTAACTCTTAAAGACATATGAATATGGTATTATTTTAAAAGTTTATAATTATAGATTTTTTTCACAATATAAATATAATAATACGATTTCAACACACTTAATTTGTCTATATTTAACCTAAAATTATTAAGATTTTTATTAAATAAAATTAAATATTAAATTATAAAATATAATCTATATCTATTTTGAGTAAAGTACTGGATAAAGAGATTAACCTACCTATGCCTACTCTTAATAGCCACACGCATATATAACTCATTTACCAAGTAAAGGACGATGAGTTTATCAAACTAAAGTTCAAATAACGAAAGGGCGGTCAGGCTGAGTGGCTAACTCCGCGTGAAAGCCATTATCAACTTTTATGTACATCCCATTTAAAACAAGCCAAACAAAAAGGACCAGTCATGCCGTACAGATTTTGGGGGGATGGACATTTTCTTCGGTTTGTCAGCACCATAATTATATGTCACTTCAACATGTTTTATCAAAAGAAAAATATATTGAACTCCCTTAATTTTGTTTTAAAATTTCATTACTCTATTGTTAAAAAAATTAGAAACCCTTTTTATTTTTATTACTATTTAATATAAAAAAATTATTATAATACTCAGAAAAGAAATTTAATCACCCAAAATTTTAATAATAACTAAAAATGTTATATATAAATAAAAAAAAATTCTACCTTATAAATATGATATAAATAATATTTATTTTTAATCAAATCTGATAATTCAACTACCACCCAAATCTATTAAATACAATTATTACTTTAAATTATGAAATGATTATCCAGATAGATCGAGCAGCCTAAAAATTTGGCACAAGCAGACTTGGACCACTTGGCGCTACCCGGGCGACACATGATGATAGGGCTGTGTAAGAAACCTATAGTTTACAGAGTTTACTTAAACCCACGTAAAATTTGTCTTACTCGGTTCGATAAAAAGTAATCCAATAAAAAATAGGTAATTTTAGATAGAGTCAATATTCAGGTCGGGCCAAGCATTAGGTAGAAGTTACTGCCCTGCCCATTTGGCCCTACCCAATTAATTACTTTTTTATATATCAAAATTTATAAATTATAGTATTTCACATAGAATAAATATGATAGATACTGATGATTAAAAGGTAATTTTATAAATATGAGTAGTCAAGTAAGTAATTGTATCTTTTAAAATTTATAACTAAATTAATTTCTTTTTTTATTTTTTTTAAACTGTAGTAACTGTCATATATTTTTTTTCAGATGCTTCATTTTTGTTAATTTTGGGGAGATTGATGCAAAGTTATAATTACAAACTACTTAAACTCCAGTACTTTTTTTATATGCCATGGATTTTAAAACTTTAATTACTATATTTTTATTATTTTATTCTTAATAAATTATGTATATTATTTAATTTTTGAAGATATATAAATATAATATTATTTTATAAGTTCATAATTATAGATTTTTTTCATAATATGAGCAGGATATCATGACTTGAGCAAACCCAACCCGCTCATGCTCAGCCCGCCCATACTCAATCCAAAATAGTTAAAACTTTTATCGGACATGACCAAATATCAGGCTATAAAATATAACCCATATATTTTTTAGATAAAATACTAAGTAAAAGATTACCCTACTCATATATATCCCTACATGCCGGTGCCATGGAAAAAATGTCGATCGTTGAGGTTACTTTAATGAGTAAGCCCTGCGTAGTTGAGGTTACTTTAATAAGTAAGCCCTGTGTAGTTGAGGTTACTTCAATGAGTAAGTCCGGTCTGGTTGAAGTCTCGATAACATTAATACTACTGAACTACACGGATAAAAATAGGTTTTGGTATATATTTGAAAACATCAAAATAAAATATAAAATTTATGTGATAAAATATTATTTTTAAACTCAGATAAATTAACGATATAATATTTTTTTAAAAAAACTGTATTCTCATTATTTTGAATTTTCTTTACTATATTTTTGTTTTTCCATAATAAATGTACGTTATTTCACAAAACCATGAGAAATATGGGTCTGCTTTCAATCCAGCTAATACCACCCATGTATTGCGGCAATCTATGTATATCATCACGTGCTTCTGTTTTTACCGACAAAAGTAAAAGGGAAAATTCATGTGGGATATTAAAAAAGAATCAAATCTTAAAAATAAAATTACGACATTGATTTGCAGAAAGCATAATAAAATCATCACAGGGTGACATGTTTGAGACCAGGGGTTCATGGGTAAAATTGGACAAGATAATCTTTCTGTCTAATACCCTGCTCAAAAAAAGTATAGATTATATTTTATAGCTTGATACTCTATCCTATTTAATAAAAATCCTAACTATTTTAGGTTGAGTATAGGCAGGTTGGACATATCCAAATTATAATGTTATGCTCATATTATAAAAAATAATCTGCAATTATAAATTTATAAAATAATACAATATTCATATATCTTTAAAGAATTAAATAATATTTATAATTCACTACAAATAAAGTAACAAAAAGATAATAATTAAAGTATTGAAATTCATTGTATATAACAAAAAAAACTTTGAAGTCTAAATAATTTGTAATTGTAACTTTATATCAACTTTTCAAATGTTGATAAGAATAAAGTATCTTAAAAGAATAAAATAAATAATTATAATTTATAATATAATCATATTATGATTAGTAAAGTTAGAGAAAAAGAAAAAATCAATATATTTATAAATATTAAAAGATACAACTTACTTACTTAACTACTTATATTTTTAAAATGACCTTTTAGTCATCAGTATTTATCATATTCTCCTTTTCAAATGTAATATCTAGAGAAAAAAGTAAAAAAAATAAAAAAATAAGTGCTCATGGGTAAGGTAGAGTAGGGTAACCTCTCTACCCAATGCTCAGTTCGAAAAAAATATAGGTTATATTTTATAATCTAATATCTAACCTTATCCTATATTTATTGGGTTCAACAGGATGTTCTTTTTTCATGAGCTCAAATGAGTATATCGGGTGACAGATTTGATGAACATCATGACTTTACGCGCTGTCAATTTTCTGTGGCCATATTCAAAAGTTGGCATGGCTAAAAATGGCATCCTTGGAGAAACTGTTTGTCAAAACATCAGCGAAGAAGAGAAGACTATTAATTAAAACACACATAAATAGTTGAACTTTTACTAGTCAAACTGATATTTAATTTATTTCCCCCCATGCTGACTTTTAAGCCTGAATCAATGATGTGGTGTTGCTTTTTAATTTTTTTATCTTAATATAATATAAGTAGAGATAATTTTATTTAATATATTATTAAATATTAAATATAAATATCTCTTTAAATAAATATTTAAATTTAAATTTATTATATTATAAAGAATTAACCTATTCCACTATATCAGTCTCCATTGGTTAATTTTTAAATTTTAATCTCAATAAACATAGACTTTAGGCATCAGAATATTAAAAAAAAAAGAAACATTTTGTTTGAAATTAAGTTCGTCTTGAGTGGATGAACCATATAGGGTGCAATATCTTTGTTCTTCCATTATCATTTAAAAAGAAGGATAGGTATGGTGGCATGGGACCAAAACTTTGGATTAGGTGAAACCAAAGTCTACGCCAACCATCCATAATTTCATTGCAATGCCCAATCACAAATTTTCGTATCATTATCCATTAATATTAAATATATTATGAAACAACATTATATTATTTACAAATTATATATGATTGTAACTTTTTATTTATATATATATTAATTAGGGTGTTTACTTACGTAATCATATATATATATATCATAAGTTATTAATAATCCGACTTATATCTATCTTTACGCGATGTATGAGACCTACATAATCTAACCAGTTTTGAATATAATATGATCATTCGACTTATTTAAACTATTTGAATTAATTTAAGGTTAAACTACATAAAAAAACCCCATAAATTTAAGACCAATTATACAAACATCCACAATTTTTAAAATTTTAAATTAAGGGCCACAATATAATTTTAATTTTTGAAATACTTAAAAAAAATATTTAAATAACACTTGAGACTTGATATGTAATTTAAAATATTTTTTAAATATCTAAAAAAATATAATACTTTAAAAAATATTTATGTAACCATATTTAAAAAAATTATAAACTATTTAAAATTATATATAAGTTATTAAGTGTTATTTTTTAAATGATACAGGATATAATAAAAAAATAAAAATTATGATATGACGATTTTTTTTTTAATTTTAACAGTAAGGATTTTTAAGAGTTAAGTAGATTATGTACAATTAATATAAAATTTTATGTATTTAAGCTTTATTTTAACAGTAATTAATTCATCAATAAATTCTAAAGTCAACTTTCTGCTGTGAGAGAAAATAAAAGAAAGTTTTTCCATACAAGAGCATGTATCAAGGGAGAAATTAAAAAAAAAATTAATGCTCATATATAATTGAGACTTAAATTTAGGATATATAATGGGAATTCTATAGAATGTGACTCGTAATAAGATGGGAAGTAGTATAAAAAAGTGTATAGATAATGTTGACACAATAGGCAAGCTTTTAATTATGACTGGCTCTAATTCCTAATAGAATATTTTAGATCACATATTATAATTTATTGATTTCTTTATTGGAAAAAGAAGAGAACTTCAGTTGGGAAGCTACCAAATCTTATTAGAGACTTTATTCTATGCCTACTCTTTTTAAAGAAATGACCCCGCCCCGTACTTCTTTGAAAAAAATAGTAAATTGGTTATCACATTAATGAGTACATTTATGACTTGTGCAGTTGTGTTCCTTCCTTTAAATTTTAGCCCTTTCAAAACTAAACAAATTTAATTTCTCATAAAGTATTAACAGAATCCTATAAACAAGATCAGTTGATATCTAGTCAGTACTGTTTACACGGGGCAATTAATTAGATCAGCACCCTCGAGTTTACGCACTTTTTGACCAATCCTATCAATCAATTTTTCAATAAAGATCGCACCAAAAATTATCATATATATATATGTATCATTCATATTATATATATATATATGTTTAACTATAGTTTATAGTAAAGAAGAAATTGACAATATTTTTTTTCTTTTAATGTAAATATATTTTTTATTAAAATAATACTTTTTTTTTATCTTTATTGTTATATTTGGATGAATTATTTTTACTTATAAACAGAATATAAATCTTTGACTGAGTTAATCTGCTCAAGCCGATCAATTACTTGCGCTTGGTTGGTAATACTAATACATTTCTATTCATGGCTGCGAGAGCTGATCTTGTCCATGCAAAATTAAATTTGTAAATTGAGAAAAACCTCACATTCTTTTTATTTGTAAACAGGTAATTAAAATAACCTCACTTGTTTATTAGGAATATGGTCATATGTATAGCAATTTCATCATTCCTTGCTATTTGGATCCTTGTCTCCTGGTAGAACGTAAATATAACATCATCTTCTTCAAAATATGAGCCATTCATGTGTAAATTGTTAAATACATGCACATATATTCAAATACTGTTCAATTTTAATATCAATTAAACCTCACATTTTTTTAGCATTTTGTATTTATCTTCAATTTAGCTGACCAATAATATCTTTTTTTTCTTTAAAAAAAAAAACTTGTACATAAAGGGACGATGCTTCGCCTTCGAAGGTACAATTAGAAAAGCCAATCCATGTTCTATGATCCAGGCGCTGCCACGCCAACCGGAATCTTTCCTCAGATGCTTTTCTCCCAAATCAATCCAATTATTTTGGTATTTTCATCATCTTCTACTAAAAGAAATCTTATCATATTTATTTCTACGGCAATTTATCAAATATTGTAGTGAGGGTATATATATACATATATATATATATAATTTATAATAACTAAATCTTAATACCAAAGCTAATTCAACTCCATAATTGATTATTCATATTTTATATCAATGATATTAATTTTATTCATAGTAACTATTATTAAGAAAAGCATAATTGGATAACAAGTAAATACCGTTTACGAATGAATATATAATAAGAATTTCTGTAAACTTTATTATATTGTATATATTTATATACATACGAGGTGGGCACTATTAAAGGTGGTTTTACTTGCATGCTTATATATATAACCGTGTAATCGCTTTGGTCATATCTTGTGTTTTGTAGCCATTCCGCAAAGTGATGCTTTCACAGATCAGAAACCAGCTACACTAACAACATCAGCAAGAACACTTCCGTGAAACATGTGGTCTTCCAAGAAACTCATCTTCTTCTTCATTCTCTGGTTTTTCTCACTGCTTGGCGTTTATTCCCAAAAACAGAGACAATACAAGTTTGTTGTAAGTCCCACAAAATCTCATCCATATATATTAATCATTCAGCTTTTCCCTTTTTAGTTATACACATGTGAATAGTGTTAGGTAATTAACAGTGGCCATTAGCCTTCCTAGTCAATTATTATTTAAACTGCGGTTTAATTTGCAGGTGAAAGAAGCTCGATACACGAGACTTTGCAGCACAAAGAGTATATTAACTGTGAACGGACAATTTCCAGGGCCAGTTATTAGAGCTCAGAAGGGTGAAACTTTATATGTCGATGTTTGTAACAGAGGCAAATACAACATCACTTTACACTGGTACTTCTTCATCTTAATCTCATCACTTAATTCTATGAGGAGAAAGAGGGAAAAACCAATAAAGTTGAAGTGATCATGTGGCAGGCATGGAGTGAAGCAGCCGAGGAATCCATGGCCAGATGGTCCTGAATACATCACACAGTGTCCTATTCAACCAGGAGGGAGGTTCAGGCAGAAGGTGGTTTTCTCTACTGAGGAAGGAACCTTATGGTGGCATGCTCACAGTGATTGGTCCAGAGCCACCGTTCACGGCGCTATTATTGTCTATCCCCGCCGTAACTACCCTTTCCCCAAACCTCATGCTGAGATACCCATCATCTTCGGTACGAACCCCTTATCAAATAACCACCACATACTTTCATCGAAAATGATTTCTGAAAGATATATAACTGATTTTTGTATATATGTAGGAGAATGGTGGAAGAGCGATGTGAGGAAAGTGTACACGCAGTTCCTTAAATCTGGTGGAGCTCCCAATGACTCTGACGCCATCACCGTAAATGGCCAACCGGGTGATCTTTATCCTTGTTCTAAATCAGGTAAGTCATCACTAATCCACAACCAAACTAAACTATCCTTCTTGTGTGTGTGTCATGAGTCCCAAGTTAGGAATCTGCTGTAACAGTGTATGTGTGAATCTGATGTTAGTCTAGGTGCCTAATAATTATAACAATAACGTTAATTATCTGCAACATTATTCAGGAACGTTCAAGATAAATGTGGACCAAGGGAAGACTTACCTTCTTCGCATGGTGAATGCTGCAATGAACCTGTTCCTCTTCGTGTCAGTCTCAAATCACAAGCTAGTCCTTGTGGGGACAGATGGAAGCTACACGAGGCAATTAACAAGAGATTACATAACAATAGCTCCAGGACAGACAATGGATGTTCTGTTACATGCGAACCAGAAGCCGAATCGTTACTACATGGCAGCGAGAGCATATTCAAGTGGTGTTGGAGTTCCCTTCGATAACACCACAACCACAGCTATTATTCAGTACACAGGCAAATATAACACTTCTTCTTCATCTCCTTCATTACCCGATCTTCCTTATTATAATGACACAGACGCAGCTTTTGAGTTCTATAGCAGTATCCGAGGCTTGCCCGAGAAATTCCCCCACTTAATCCCAGCAAATTGCTCCACTAACATTGTAACCACCCTCTCTATAAACACATTTCCATGTCAGAGAGGGAAGACCTGTCAGGGACCCAATGGAACTCGTTTGGCTTCAAGCATGAACAATATAAGTTTTCAAATCCCAAGCATTGATATACTGGAAGCTTACTACTACCGTGTGAATGGGGTGTTTGGAAGGAGATTTCCCATGTTTCCGCCATTGATGTTCAACTTCACGGCGGATTATTTGCCATTGGAACTGCAGATCCCGAAGAAAGGGACGGAGGTGAAGGTTCTGAGGTTTGGTGCAACAGTGCAGCTTGTGTTTCAAGGGACAAACTTGGTTACAGGAATCGACCATCCGATGCATCTCCATGGATTCAGTTTCTATGTTGTTGGATATGGAAAGGGGAATTTCAACGAAAAAATGCATACAAAGGATTTCAATCTCATTGATCCTCCGCTTGTGACCACCGTTGCTGTGCCCAAAAATGGCTGGGCCGCTGTCAGGTTCGAGGCAGCCAACCCAGGTATGATTGGCACCCGTGATTTTGTTGGTTGGTTAATTTATTTTAATTTTATCAATTATCCATCATTTTAACAAGTGAATATGTCTCTTTTCTATTTTTTAAAACATACGTAAAATAAAAATTAAGGTCTGCGCTTGTTTTGAAAACAAATTAAGGTTTGCATAATTTAACAAAATTCGTGAGAGATTAATGTAATTAATTTTCCTATTTTAAAATATTGAGTAAATTTTAAAAGGAAAAACTTTATATGTTTATCCTTATTTCCAACTTCCAATTAAATCAAGGCATGTGTAACTTTTTTGTACATAACAAATTCTTGCTATTAATCTTATTAATACTTTAAGACCCCTTTGTTTTGATTTAACTTGACAAAAGAATATATATTTAGTTTATAAGGATGAGTTCCTAAGCCTTATCCGTTTTAAAAATTTAAATAAATATAGTTTTAATAAAATGAAAAGGGTCGTATGATTTAATCAAAATAAAATTCATAAGACAATTAAGTTGGAAATCTGGATCCTACTGAAAGTAAAGTCCCATCCGTTCGGTTGTTCCATCACTGTCTACTTTCTTCCCCCAAAGAATACTTCCATCACTTGTTATAACTCTAAATGCAAATATATCTTTTTCTTTTCTTGGAATAAATAAACATATTAGATAAGATATAGCTAGAACCACCTCATATGATATATGTAAATTTTGTTACGTGCTTGTTATTCAATTTTATATCGTACACATGAAAATTATATATTAACAATATATATATATATATACTTATATTCATGAATACGTATGTATGATAGGAGTATGGTTACTGCATTGCCATCTGGAGAGGCATATTTCTTGGGGGATGGAGACTGTCTTCATTGTGAAGAATGGGTTAAGGTCCAATCAAACTTTGCCACCTCCACCACCTGACATGCCGCCTTGTTGAAGCAATTAATGCATCATCACAACATAATTTGCTGTACAAGCTGGTTTCGGATTAAATAAATCTGCTTCAATATAGAATTCGATGTTCAAATGTAAGAAAATTTGCTTATACGATAATGTAAGCCGTGTTTTGGAAGCAAATCCTAATATGTGTACTGTGTTTTGTAACAGCCCCCTTTGTTCAATCCTTATAATTCTTCATATTTGCATGTGTGATGTTTGGAATCGATAAAATATGTTATGTCTATCATGTATTTATTATTATTTTATTTCAACTATTTTTTTAAAGAAATGATGTGTTTTAGTATATAGAACTTTCATGATTGGCACTTTCAAGTGGAAATTTGAGTTAGCTAGCTAGCAATCTTAATAAGTTTTTCAGTTCTTTTTTGTCATTTTTTCTATCATAGAAAATAAAGTTTGTTAAAGTTTATAAACAATTGATAAATTTCAATGTCAACAATTACTGTAATCGAATATCATCATAAAGTCCAAGAGACCGCAACTTTACTCATGTCAGCTCGTGTTCACTTGGTCGTGCCGGTTGTGACCAGATGATATGACCAATTCTCACCAATCGTACGTCAAGCCAGTCAATAATTAATGCTAATTGTATTATTATCTATAATTCTTAAATTAATCGATAATATATACCTAAATATCATAAAATTAAAGGTACTTATACTATATACTCCGAAGTTTTGAACAGTGCGTGACGGGGGAATGTACCGTTATTTTTAATTATAAAGTGACACTTAATTTGAGGAAAGAGATAGGGATGATGAATTGAAGAAGGTAGGTCACCATTCTTAAGTATGAGGGACCCATGTTTTTAAAAGTAAGTCTAATAATTCTTCCCTGTGTCTCGATCCCTTTTTCACCTCCACTTTTCTGGATCCTATCATCCCAATCTTACCAATGACAACTAAGACATTCCACATTCCCTGAGGAACATGGCACTATATGGATGGCAATGCAGTAATAATTAATCATAATATTTCGCGTTTGATAGGTTAAAATGAAAGTATTATTGTTGTACCTGGGTTGATAGCTCTGAAGTCTGAACCTGATGGCACGTTCCAGTACTACTCTTGCACCAGACCTCAGAATCTCAAACTCTGTCTCCCGCAAAGAAGGCAGTATGAGGAAGGAGAACTTTTAATTTGATGAGAGAAGATGAAGAAAGAATATATATATATATATATATATATATATATGAGCTTATCTTATCTATATCTCGATTTCCTTTTGTGGCTATGGATAAATCCCTCCACTACTTGGGCTCAACTTATAGCATCGTGTACTACGTCCTTATAGTGCATCAAAGTGTGAAGTACCAATAATATTTTGTACTGCATTTCTTCGTTAGGGACAATTACACTTCATGACCATAGAAGAAAGACGACAATGGCCCTCAAGGACCCAAAAGATTTATAAATTTACAGTTAAGAGTCAAAGTTTAAAAGGAAAAACAATAGACAATTGACACATATTGCTTAGTTGAATCCCATAAGTTCAATTATTAATCTCCAAAGCTAATCAGTTGCAAGCATTGAACGATTAATTATTGGAGATTATTTATAAATTGGGGAGATTTTATAAATCCTATAGACTCAATTATAAATCTTGAAAGCGCAAAGATAAAAAGCTTATCTCTAAAATTCCACTTTAGCTTCATCGGATCATTTTATCTTATAATTACGTACATCCCATAAAAGTTTCTCAAATTTATGGGTCATTCCATTTTATTATACTATTACTTAATAATTCAAAATTCATCTTTCTTGGAACTTTTCACGTCAACTCAATTCCACTCACTTAAATATCCTAACCCGATATTGAAGATGCCACAAACACCAGTCCTCTGCCACTGCAATCAGGGCTAAACCCAAGTTTCAGGCTTGAAATGGTGCGTGCAATTACGGACTTTAAACGATGATTGAAAGAAATTTTTGGATGAAATGGATGGATCGGGTTTTGATACTATTAGTAAGAAAC
Organism: Leucaena leucocephala; assembly: GCA_037074615.1. Taxonomy (NCBI): domain Eukaryota; kingdom Viridiplantae; phylum Streptophyta; class Magnoliopsida; order Fabales; family Fabaceae; genus Leucaena; species Leucaena leucocephala. Next base: position 17,812,781 of record CM073562.1, read on the forward strand.
GGGGAGCGAGTGCTCGGAGAGAGGAGAGGGGGCCAATTAATCCCATTTTTGGGAGGTCACTAATGTTATATAAGAGGTCAAATCAAACGTGCCGTCGGTCATGCCATCATGTTTGAAGCTTCTTTCACGCTCACGTCCTGCTGTCTTCAACATATTTGCAGAATTCAATGCTTGAATGATTTTCCTGATATTTATATAGATGCAAATATATTGATCCAACTTAATTAATTCATACATGTTTTAAATTTGCAGTAAGTTCGCACGCATTAACTGTAACAAGTTCAGCCACACTCCATTAAACGACTTGTCCTGCTCACTAGGGAAGGTAACTTTGTCTGATTGCGTACTAATTAATTAACTAGTAGGGTCCATTTAATTTAATTGTCTACAAATTAAAGTCATATCTAAGGAAAATATTTAATCTTTATATTTTTGGCAATTTTTTCTTAAACATTCATTTCCATTATCCAGCTATATATCATCCTTCTCAAAATTAGTAATATTGTTAACGGCTTACAACTTCGGATTCCTTTCCCACGTTCAGTTATATGTCTTTTCGACAATCTAAAGATAAGGAATTTAGCTTTGGATTTCTTTTAAATAGAGATGAGTTTGATTTGAATGGACCAAATTATAAATAGAATGAAAGGGAAAGTTAACATATAAATACATATATCATAATGTGATTTCGCGCGAAAATTATCTTTAATTCATTTTCTTCCATGGGCATCGTGATTCAAAGGCAACAAGAGTCTGCTTAGAGGTGAAGCAAAGTTGAAGTCGTAGTTCAGATGGGCATCCATTTTGGGCAATCTATCATCTACACGCTACCAACAAATTCCATCTTAATTAATAACGTAATTTAATAAGATTCTTAAGTCTACTTGGTTTGCAAAAGCCCAAAAAGTTTAGAGACCAAGTGTTCAAGCAGGGTTTCGCTTAAATTATCTGATTCATTTGTTTATGCTAGTTTATAACTCATTTGATTTAGAAAGCAGTAACACACAAAAAGAAGATCTCATCCACTTGCCACATATTTTGGGGGTGACTTTGAAAGAGTAGCCTTAAAGCCTTAGGCTCTTCAATTTCAATTAGTTTTTGGAGTATGGTTCTCCCAAGGATTTATACCCATCTCAATGATATCCTAATTGAGAGGCTGATATTTATAGAAATAGTTATCTATAGAGAATTCTGACTGACAATATCAAGTGAAGTACTATAGTGTAAAACTGTTAAAGATATCAGCTCTCAATGAGATATCATATGAGTCCCACATTAGGGAGCCTCATAGAGAAAGTGGAGTTTTATAAGTTTAAAGAGTTTATCTCTCTTAATAGGCTAGTTTTTTGAGATTAAATTTTTTTAAGGCTCCTCTTTCAATGTCACTCTCCTTTATGTGAGATTCAGTTATAACTTTATATGAATTTGAGGGGATTTACATGTTTGATATATTTCCACGTATCATATATATTGTGTCATTCCTAATACACATACCCAAGTTATGGCTTGTTTGAATTTGGTCAAGTTCTCTCATTTTATTTTTAATCAAATATGCTCCTTGTAATAACATTCATAAAAACGAAAGCAGCAAGAGGCCGCACGTCTTTTCTCTTTGGTACTAAAAACATTTGAATGGATTTCTTCTATATATATAAACCAGAGCCCACGTGAGGCCCTCGTAAATAAGAGAAAAGTGGTATTAGCACTACCATCAGCTCAAGTCTTTCTATTTCATGAAAATGTGGTCTTCCAAGAAAATGATGTTAATTATTCTTTTTCTAAAACCCATTAATCACATAAATTTAGAAAGGAACCTCCAAAGATGGGGCTTCAAATCAATATCATTATCACAAAACTAAGAGGCGCCATCCGTTGTCTTGTGTCGTTATATCCCTCTTAGATTGAAAGAACCTTAATTTCTTGGATGTGTTAATTCTCTAATTGATTTGTTTTGTTGTGACATGCCGAAATTCATGTTCAATAATAATCTTTCAGACTTAGCTTGCGTTTGGAAAATGCCATCAAAACAATACGTGCTTCCACTTAACTAGTTGGCCTATAGTCATAATTAATTAATTAAGCAACAAAATCCAGAAAGAAATGCAGAGTTTTACAACCTGCTTCGCCCGCATACATACAGAAAATGGAAGTGAAAAGCATTGAGCTCTTCAGTTGAGTTACTGATGTGTTATAAGATATTCTTCTTAAACAATATGATTGCGCACTAAGAAAACTTCAACCATATAAATAATTCGTCCTTTAAATAATACTCCCATAATTAATTAGTAATCAGTTAAGTTAATAACCCATTACAAAATCTCTCATTTTCTTCTTGTCAATCTTGTTATTTAACTGGGGCCTTCACCCATTGAGTTTGTGTGTGGTCCAAATGTATCACAATTTATGTATATTTATTTAACTAAGGTCAAACTTGTTCTGGAACTTGAGTTGCTGCTGCTTTCTGAGTAATGAAAATTTAAATACTTGGTGCCAAAAACCAAGGTCCAACTTGGTCTTAATTGTCCCTGTAATTAATTAATGCTAATCCATAATGATTAATTTATAAAATTATTCCAGGATTAATGTCTATTTGCTTGATCGTGAATTGAATAACGTAAGACTTTTCTTCTTGTTTTTTTTGGCCTGAAATAACGTAAGACTTCATGAATCCTAATATATCAAGTAGATTAATTTCTTTATAGGATATTAGTATGCTTACTCTCCTCATCCCCTAACATGTTAGAATTAATCTGTTCTTAATTATGCCTGTCGATCAATGACATAAAGGAAATGTCGTGAACGAATTAGTTCCTGTATATGAAAAGTTAGGTATCATTCTAATACTCACTTTCAATTTTCTATTGATCTCGCTTTATCTTTTTCTTTAATTTAGCTTTATCTTTTATAATTATTTTTCTAATAAATCTAAATCAAAATAGTACATCCTTCTTATTATATTATATATGGATGAAATAAATATATTTACATTTAGATTTTCGTAGAACTATATCTTTTATAGTGAGGTATGAACGTTTACCATTTTTTTTTTTAAAATTGTGGTACGAACTTGAATGATCTTAAGTGTATTCTTCCTCTTTTTTGTTTGTTTCATTTATTACATAAACGGTGGCACGAAGATGAGAAAGAAATAGCAAGAAAATATTTAAAATGAAACAGAAACAAAAGATGGTAAATTAACGAGTCTTTTTCAAAACTTGCTAATTCAGTTAAACGCCAAGTCTTCTTCTGTCCAATCTTTCTTTATTTAATTCGTCGTCTTTCAAATGTGGACAAAGATTGTATGGTGGGTTTCGTCAAGTTATTAGGCAAGGAGATGAACTGTTATATATATATGATTTGATATTTGGAAAATTGCAGTCATTATCTCCCTTAAATGGTTTGTATTGGCCTTGGACATTGTGAATAAATACGTAACGCCAGATCCAATTGAATATATATTTTCTGTCTGTCAAATATCACTAAATATGATTTGCCAATTAACCAAACAATGAATTAATCCCTGGCTAGCTAACAAAACCTTTTCTATTATATATGTTTAGAACTTCATTTTGGCGGCTGGTAGCTATGCAATTATAAACTAAAAATTTGCTCAGCTGGCAGTTTCTATTATGTTTTTCAATTCTGTCCTTTTGCCTATCGGAGCAAAGAAATTAAAGTTTGTTAATTAATTCGTTACTGGAACAAGTAAGCTTATAAAATAGTATATAGTAGCTATATGGCGTATATGGGACCATTATCCAAAAAACGAGATAAATTTCAATATCAACAATATTGAAATAAAATAAAGCAAGGACCCATTTTCAGGATCCCAGATGTCCTCAAGATAACAACAGATAATAAGACCAATTGTCAAGCCAATAACGATAATACTATTATAGATATCAAATTAAATTACACGAGTCGTTGGTTGTCGTACTGATCATTAATTCATGCGCCTAAATATCATAAGAAATTAGGGAAAATCGTGAAAAAAATTATTGTTTATAAAAATATGATATATTTTCCCAGAGAGTACATATATCTTGAAGAATCTATATCAAGAAAGTACTTGAACTCTACTAGTAAATACAATTTTTAAACTAATACTTTTTATTTTGTCGATTTTTCCTAAAAATTATTCAGCAATGCAATACTCAAGTTTTGAATAGTACGTGCCAGAGTCTGAAAGAAGCTTCAACATGGTGGCATGTCAGGTGGTGGAGGAGGCAAAGTTTCGTCGAACCTTAACCCATTCTTCACAATGAAGACGGTCTCCATTCCCCAAGAAATATGCCTCTCCAGATGGCAATGCAGTAACCATACTCCTACCAAAGTTTAATAGTGAACACCAAGAAGTTTCTTAAACCAGAAACTAGAAAGAACTAATATAATAAACGTCTTAAAAGTTAATTAGTAAAAGTGTTTGATAGGTTAATAGTTTTGTATAAGTACCTGGGTTGGTAGCCCTGAACCTGATAGCAGTCCAGCCATTTTTGGGCACAATCACCGTGTTCATGAGAGGAGGATCAGCGAGATTGAAATTTCTGGAGTCCAATTGTTTGTTGAAATCCCCAAATCCATATCCCATAACATAGAAACGGAATCCATGAAGATGCATTGGGTGGTCAAATCCTGCAACTATGTTTGTCCCTTGGAAAACAAGTTCTACTGTTTCACCATACTTGAGAATCTTAACCTCTGTCCCTTTCTTAGGTGTCTGCAGAACTGAAGGAAAAAAATCAGCAGTGAAGTTATAGATCAATGGCGGAAACATGGGAAATCTCCTGCCAAAAACTCCATTGATGTGGTAGTAATAAGCTTCCAGTATAGCAATACTTGGGTTTTCAAAACTTATGTTGTTCATACTTGAAGCCAAACGAGTTCCATTGGGTCCCTCGCAGGAATGACCTCTTGTCAGACAAGGAAATGTATTTATAGACACAGTGGTCACCATGTGAGTAGTAACTTCCAGTGGAACTTTGTGGGGAAATTTCTGAGACAACCCTCTAATGCTACTATAGAAGTTAAAAGCTTCTTGAGTGTCATCATAAGAGGGAAGATGTGGTAATGAGAGAGACGAGGAGGAGGAAGAAGAAGAGTTATATTTGTCTTTGTACTGAACAATGGCTGTGGTTGTGGTGTTATCGAATGCGACTCCTATCCCATTTGAATAAGCTTTTGCCGCTAAATAATAGTGATTTGGCTCCTGGTTGGCATATAACAAAACATCCATTGTTTGTCCTGGAGCTATTGCGATGCAATCTCTTGTCAATGGCTTCGTGTAGCCGCCATCTACTCCGACCAGCGTGAGATTGTGATTTGAAACAGACACAAAGAGAATCAAGTTCATTGCAGCATTTACCATACGAAGAAGGTAAATCTTGCCTTCTTGTACAACGAACTTGAATGTTTCTGAAGAATGTTGCAGAATAACTCAGACGTTATTAATGAGGAACCTAAAATTACATCAGACGTACTACACACTCACTTCCCCCTAAAAATACTCCTTCCTGTCCTAAGAGTTAAACAATAGTTCATTTTAATCCTATATATATATATATATATAAAAGAATTTAATCTATTTTATCTTTTAAATTTATATTTCCTAAAGTATTTCTACTGATTATCCATATTAAATAATTTTTATTAAGGGGTAGCTGCAATAGTTAAAGATATTATTTTAGAAAAATTAATAATATTTATTACAAATAATTAATTTAATTTATTTATTTAATATTTATAAATTAGTTATCTAATTCTTATATTAATTAAATACTTGTATTCGATGTACCTGAGTTTGAGCAAGGATAAAGATCACCTGGCTGACCATTTACAGTGATTGCATCAGAATTTCTTGGAGTTCCTCCAGAATTCAGGAAGTCAGTATATACCTTTTTTACATCCTCCTTCCACCATTCTCCTATACAAAGCAAGAGAATCATCTTTCACAAGCTTGATCATTAATTATTATATGATAACTACATATTAATCGATTGTTGAAGAGTTGGATTCATATATACCAAATATGATGGGTATCTCAGCATGAGGTTTGGGAAAAGGGTAGCCACAGTTCTTGTTGGGATAGACAATAATAGCGCCGTAGACGGTGGCTCTGGACCAACCACTATGAGCATGCCACCATAAGGTTCCTTCTTCTGTAGAGAAAGCTACCTTCTGCCTGAACCTCCCTCTTGGTTGAATAGGACACTGGGTGATGTATTCAGGACCATCTGCCCATGGATTCCTCGGCTGCTTCACTCCATGCCTGTCATAAAATTGGTTTAAAGTTAATTAATCTCTGCAACCTCAAAAGTGATCGATGATGATGAAGTTAATCTGATCTGGAACTTCGAAAGCATATACCAGTGTAGAGTGATGTTGTCTCTGCCCTTGTTATAAACATTGACATACACTGTATCACCCTTGTAAGCAGTAATTGTAGGCCCTGGAAATTCTCCATTCACTGTCAATATGCTTTTTTTGCAGCAAAGTCTTGTATATTCAACTTCTTTCACCTGCAACACACACACACACACACACACACACACACATATATATCAGATATTCATGAAATCGAAACATGGCTTACGGCTTGTTTATGTTGGAGGGAGGCTTACAATGAAAGTGTAATGTTTCAGTTTTTGAGAATGAACACCAACTAATAATCTGAAAAAACAGAGAATGAAGATGATGATCATTGGCTTGGAAAACCACATTTTTGATCGTGTGGGAGTGTGAGAGAGACTAGTGCGACAGGTGGTGCGATAGTAATGTTTCTGATTTATCAGACGCATCTATCACTTTAGGGTCCTGCTAGCTAGATCTATAGGTAGATATATAGTCGAAATGTTCAAGTTGTTATTTAAGGACTAATTAACTTTAATGAAGTCATATAAATTTGTGACCTTTAAACGGATATATTAATTAAATTGTTTCCAAACCAATCAACGGATGGCTTGCGTGAAATAAACTCCCTATTCCTTAAATAAAATCTCAGTTTGAATTTTGTTGATAGGGAAATTAATAGTTCATACTGGGTAAGCTATCCTAGTTTTAGGTTCATTAACGCTTAAATTTAGATTAAGCTCTAAATTTATTGTGTTGATGCCGTTTTTCTTCTTCTTCGTCATCTTTTTTAAGCCATTTTATACTATAATGGCGGCAGTGAATTTCTAGTAGAATCATTTGAAAATTACACCAATTCAATTATAAAAATTATGAAGTATATGTATCTACAAATTGATATGAATTATTATATATATATCTAAAAATTATGAAGTATAAAAATTATGAATTTCTAGGGGCATGCAGGGACCCATTAGAAAATTGATATGAATTATATGTATCTACAAATTAATTTTCTCTTGGTCTGATAATAACTAAATAGATATTTTTTCCATCGGACACTATATTATATATAGCAGTTAATGTTTGTATATTTAAAATAAATTAATAACATAAGATGTCAAAATGATTACAAGTTATGAACATGATTTGCTCCGCTATCTAGTTTAAATAAATTTTGTTTTTTTTTATGTCTCTAAAATTGGTTGCTTCCTGAGGGTAAGTCCACCTTTTCCCTAGCTTCGCCATTTTTTTATTACTGTTGACTCAGATCATACCAAAGCACAGTTTCGTTCAAGGTTGTCATGCTCATACTAATAACAAATTACATGATAATAATACCAAGTAATCAATATGACATGGTCGTATTATTACACTGTAAATATAGCTTATCACTAATTAATATTTGCATCTAAACATCATGAAATCCAGTCATCATTGAATACTTATAAGTTGCAGACGGTACATGAGTGTGAATTAAGAAAGCTTCAACATATATAGTGGCATATATCTTCTGGTGGAGGAAGCAATAATAATTACTATTTAACTAATGGAAAAAGCCATTGAAACTTGAACCTGGGTTGGTCGCCTTGAAGCAAGCTGATGGCGGCCCCGATCATGTTTAAAGCAAACGGAATTAGGTCCAGTAAAATATGTTAATCTTTTAAAAATATATTGGAGTCCAATTGTTGATTGAAATTCCCGAAACCATATCCAACAACATAGAAGCTGGAACCGAAGTTTGTCCCTTGAACTACTACTGGTACTGTGACGTTGCAACATATCTCAGAACCTTCACCTCCTTCCCTTTCCTGGGGTATCTCTGCTGTGAAGTTGAACACCCCGTTGATGAATAGTAGTGATTTGGCTTCTGGTTGGCATGTAAAGTAACAACAGCACCACATCCATATTGTCTCTCCTTGGCCGCTTGCGCTCCATATGCCTGCCATATACATATATCAATGGTAAAAAGAGAAGCATTTGAGCTTCATACTTTTTCCTTGTTTCACATCAAAAACGATCGGTGAGATTGAGATTGGGAAATAAGTATACCAGCGTAGAGTGATGTTCGTCGTTGTATAGATATCTGCCCTGGAAATTCTCCATTCACTGACGATATACTTGTTGTGCTGCAGAGTCTTGTATATGAAGCTTGTTTCACCTGCAGAGTCTTATTTTGTGTATATATCCATAGAAACGAAAAGAGGTAGATTGACGGAACGTTAGGGGACTTGGAACATATCTGTAACGTTTCTGTGTATGGGAATGAACACCAACCGATATGCCATGAACAAGATCATTTTCTTGGAAAACCACATTTAGAAAGACTTGAACCGATAGTAGTGCTAATATTACACTATTTTTCTCTTTTTTACTAAGGCCTCACGTGGGCTCTGGTTTATATGGAAGAAATCCATTCAAATGTTTTACGTACCAAAGATAAAAGGCGTGTGGCCTCTGCTTCCTCGTACGTTTTCATATATATTATAAGACACGAGAATCTTATAACACTGTAGACAGCCATTGGGTGAACTTCGTTTAAACGATTGTGTATTGGAAAATTTGTTGGTAGCATGTAGATGATAGACTTACTTCAACTTTGTTTCCCCTATAACCAGACTTTTGCCTTTGAATCGGGATGCCCATGCGAGAAAATTAACATAATTTTCATGGCAGATCACGTTATGATATATGTTTGACGGGATGGGAAAAAATCATTTTTTTGACAGCATGTGTCTTTTAAGGAGAATATTTGAATTGAGGTTCTTTTCCCTTTCATTCTATTTATAATTTGGTTCATTAGGATCAAACTCATCTTTATTTAAAACAAATCCAAAGTCAAATTCTTCATTAGACAAATTAAATGGACCCTACTATATAGGTAATTTAGTCAGTACGCGACTCAGTTTATATATAAATGTGCGCCCTATCTATATATTGTTTTGTAAGGAACGGTTGAAATTCAAAGCCAACTCAGTTACTTGGATGATATGAAAGAAATTAAGTTACAGCGTCGGCAAGTTGATACTAATATATTTTTGCAAACCAATAAAAACTGTGTAGCCCAATGCGAACCAAAAATCTCGCATCATACTAATATTCACAAGCAAAAAAAAATATTTTCTTCAATATATACAATATATAGATATTTAGATGTGTGCAGAAAACATGTCCATAATTATGAGGAAATTCAAGACTCACCAGTTACTAGTATGAGTTCCAAATAATATTATCGCAATGCACTTATATTCCCTTAGCTTCTCTTGAGTCTCAATTAATGAAACTCAGAATCACTATTTTAATTGCATCCGAGAGAAAAGGAGGGACTTATCTGAAAGCTTTCTTTCTGGGGATGTAATTATAACCTCAAAATACCGTAAAAGTAGAATTTTAAAGGTAATTAACCCTTTTCCTTTATCTCACTTTACTTGGATCCACTTTGGGTTTACGAGAGATTTTGAACTGTATTTTGTTAGAGTATTCACAATTCAGCCCAGTTAAATAAGTAAATATGATAAAACTATTATCAAGCTACAAGATAAAGTCAGCTATAAGAGTTGGACAGCTCAATGCCTTATAAATCCCCTTTTTCAAGGTCACCTTCCTAGTGTGGAAGTTGGTTCAAGTCCTTTAATTTAAGAACAAGGAGGCAGATATTTAGGCGGCGGAAGGATGCTTGTTTGTGGGGTACCTCCATCTCTCACAATGATAACAAGGAGGCAGATATTTAGGCGGCGGAAGGATGCTTGTTTGTGGGGTACCTCCATCTCTCACAATGATAACAGTATCCATACCCCAACTTGTGTGCCTATCAAGATGGCAATGCATAAACCATAACCCTGCATGCACAAACCTAACAAATCAATTCACTATTACAGAAATTAAAGCTACCTACTTAGAATTATATTTTTTTTGGCCAAAACCTACTTTGAATTATAGATATAGCAGTTGAGTTGAGAGAACTTGCCAGGATTATTAGCCACAAATCTCACTGCGACCCATCCATTTTTGGGAAGGCCAAACGTGTTAACGAGTGGAGGATCAATTAAGTTGTAGGAGAGAGGGTCTGTGATATTGTTGAAATTCCCAAGTCCAATTCCAACCACATAGAAGCTGAATCCATGAAGATGAAGAGGGTGATTCTTTGCAGTTAGAAGACTTGTTCCTTGCCACACTATTTCCACAACATCATTGTAATCCAACATTAGTACCCTTGTTCCTGTACTTGGTATTAGTGTCGTCGTGTTTCCCACGTCTCCTGTGAAGTTGAAATACAATGGCGGTTCATCTGGAAAGTCCTAACGAGGTTATAGGATTTAGGATCTGTCTTATTTTTGAAGACACCCCAGCCTTGTCCCACAACATAGTAGCTGAAGTCATGAAGATACATTGGGTGATTCTCAGCAGTATTCATCGTATTGTTTGTTCCTTGCCACACTATCTCCACAGCAGTCATTGTAGTTTAGCATTATCACCCTCGTTCCCATGGTCGTAAATGCATTATTGTTAGGATCTGTGAAGTTGATATAGTGTGAAGGCTATTTTGGTAAGTCTTTAGTGGAAACTCCTGTCTTGTTCCTACAAAATCAAGTACCAGATGATTAATATGTTTTAAAAAAAGTATATCATGTTAATTAATTTAACTAACTTCTTCTTGATCTAATCCAATTTTTAGAACTGGAGGAGTAGTAAGCATCCAATATATCAATACTTGGTGTCTGAAACGACACGTTGTTCAAACTAGCCGCGAGCTTGGTGGTGCTATCACAAGTGCTAGTAGTGCATGCCAGACTATTCACAGCGACTGTCATATAAATCCTCTTATTCACTTTCTTTGGAACCTTAATGGGATGACTCTTATTCCCCAAGCCCCTCAATCTCTTAGTGAAGTTAAAAGCAGCAGAAGAATCGTTGTGCTCAGGAAAACCTGGAAACACCAACGAAGATACTGATGAGAAGTATTAATGGAGGTTCCACTAGTGTGATGCAAAATGGCTGTGGCTGTGGTGCTGTCATACGGCGATGCACCGTCGTGGAAGGGGGAAGTGACCATGTAATAGAGACCTGGTTCTGGTTAGCTGTGAGAAGAACGTCCATGGTTTGGCCTGGGGTGATGAAAAGGTAAGGGGTGGTGAAGGGCTTGACGTAGGCTGCGTCTGTGCCTACGAGTGTGATTGTGTGGTTGGTGATTCCGAACTAGTGGTTTTCATTCATGGCGGCGTTGATTATGCGCAGTACGTAGGTTTTTCCTGGCACCACTGAAAATCGGTGTGTAGTCCCTGAAGAAATCATTTTTAACTTGTTATGTCCAACAACACATGAAATGATATGTCCAATTTGCTGGTTTTGTCGTTGATAACTACTTCACAAAGTTAGATTACCGTTAGAAGGAAGAACTTACGACGAAGTCATAGTGATGAACAGCGGCTTGAGCCTTACAAAGAAGAAGGAAGGCCAGAATAAGGACTAACACGCAGACACTTTGTTTTTTTCTGAAATCCATTTCATAGATCTCTCTCTCTCTCTCTCGCTCTCTCTCTGTGGCTGCTTCAGTTCGTCATAAGACTCATATATACAGAAGCTTGGTGGCCATCCCTTAGTCAATCATTTGATATTCATCTTTAAACGTTAATTATATATATACATATATAATGATTAGTCATGAACATGAAATTCACGCGATCATATATTGTAATCCCAACATGTATGCATGAACGCTATTTCTGCCTTTTAATTATTAGATTTCTTTTCTCTGCACGTTGCTGCTTCAACTTCTCTGCCTTTTCTATTTGTCGATAAGTACTTATGAATTAAATTATTATTTACAATTATAATTTTAGATAAATTTATTAGAATAATTGTTAAATAAAAAATAGCTTATATATACATAAAAAACTATCTTATCCTATTTTCTGATTCTCGTCTTTTCTCTCTCTCCTTGGGTTATGGATCATCTCTTTCCTCTCCCTCGTCTTCTCTTCCATACTCAGTTGCTAAAGCTTCCCAGGATGACGTTGAAGCTTCGTAGTTGTAGAGATCCTCTTCTTTTGTCGCTCTCCTCTGTGCACGTCTTCTTATGCTAGCGAGATCTAAAAGAGGGTTGACCGAGATTTGGAATCAACGCGAGAAGAAGAGAAAGATGATGAATAATGGTGCCCCAAAGAGAGTAGCAGAGAAGAGAAGGGAGATGATGTGAATAGTGATAAATAATAATTGTTTTTTAAGCAAACATCCTTTTATTTAGTTAAGACTTTTTTCTTTTTTTTTTAAATTTATCTAAAAACATTTAAAAGTAATTTTTTTATATAAATTCTTGTAAAAAAGCCAATCAAACTGTCCTTATTCTAGCGTAGCAATGAGTTTTCACTTTTTCCAAACTAAATATACGACTTTTCTCATCCCGCTACTATCTCCCTCCCCAGACTGGAAGTGGTTCGGGGATCTTCGTCCTTGTTAGCCGCCAAACTACCGATCCATTGCCACAAGCTTTTTTCCCTGCCAGCATCGCTTTCTAAATCCATACCTGCTCTCAGTGGAATCTCTCTCTCTTTCTTTGCCAAGATATTCCTCTCCAAATTCAACATCCTCTAAAGTTTGACTTTTGCTCCAGTTATACAACAAATTTGTGTTTTTTAAGGCTCTATTCTGTTCATTTTAAGTTGAATTTGGTGTCTGTTCGCATCGGGTGCTGAGCCTGCCGCAGAATTATAAGAAGATTCTGCTTATAAACTCATTTTCTCGTGTCTTCGACCTGGGCGGTTTTTGAACAGGGACGACAGAATGATGGTTGAAGATCTTGGAGTTGAAGCTAAGGAAGCAGCAGTTCGCGAGGTGGCAAAGCTTTTGCCACTTCCTGAGCTGCTGCAGTCCATCTCATCTATCAAGGCCGATTACATTTCACGTCAACAGGTACTTGTTGAATTCAACTTTTTGTCTTTGATGGGCTGCTACATTTTGCTATCGATGAGGCTTTTGGTAAGCCATATTTGTTATTTATCAATTATGAGGCAATTTAGATGTAACAAGGTGTATTATGGTAATGGACTCTATCTGCATTGGTATATAGCTGATAGTTTTATCCAATTTCTTTCTTATCCATCTTTTTCAACTAACTGGAATTGGGCAATGTCGTTTAAAGAATTAAAAAACATTGAGGCAGAAGAATTCTTTGTGTGGGGTGGGGAGGAAATGGATACACAAGTGTGATCACTGTTTGCTATGCATGAAGCCTGCGCACATTTTTTTCCGTTTTTTAGTTAGCTAATTCAATTAACGCTGATCCCAAGATAAAAAGGGAAAAAAAGATATCAACTGAAGGTAGGAAACAACCGATTCATATAGCTTCTCTCCTAAATGTGATGTTTATGTTTAGAAAGTGAGGAAACATGTTGGAGAGTAAAGGAGCAGATTTTTCAAGAACCATTTTAACTAATTTCGTTGTGTACATTTGTATTTGTACTGAAGATGAATTTTGCATATTTTCTTCATTATCTTTTCTTTGGCCCCCTTTGGGTGAGAACTTGGGATTTTCTATTGGGTTTGTGCTTAGACCATGGCATAAGTCTTGAATCAATATAGAAAGTAGAAAAACAAGGAATTGATTACGAGGTTGATGTGAGCCAATCCTCTACTGGGAGAGCACCTGCTGTCCCTGCAAGGATCGGCTCTTAAAGTTTATTTAAAAACAGAGACAAGAAAATTTGAAAGCTGGCAGCTTCCTATTTGGGAGGCACAACGCATAGTGCTATGGCTCCCCACCCACTGTTGACGATTGGGATTATGAAGTTGATACCTGTGACTGATGATCAAAAGAAGATACTAATCAGATATTCAATTGAGTATGTTGGCTCTAAAGCCTGTAGGCATAATGTTTAGGTTAAATTTTCTTCATGGACATTTACTATTATAAAACAGTGCTGTCTCTTTTTCATAATTCATTAATATTGCCCATATTTAATGCATCATTTTTGGGGTTCCTTGTTCTGATTGTTGCTATGTTTCTTTATTTACAGGCTAATGATGCACAGCTTAGTACTATGGTGGCAGAGCAGGTAATTATTACTGAGGAATTCTAAAATGGAAAAACCCAGAATTTTGTATTATGACTGATCTTATTCCACTACGTTAAAAATTCAGCACATCAAAGGGATGCATGACATGTCACTGCAGCAATAGAAGGCATATATTATATGAACTTTGGAGATTATTGTGTCAGCATTATATCTATATCATTGAATATGCATCACCATGTGCATTCAGCACTTCCTGTTGATACTCTGGAACTGTTATCTCGTGTCTCCTGTTGCTTTGCCCTAAAAATACTCTTGACTGCAGGTTGAGCAAGCACAGGCCGGATTGGAATCACTTAACTCATCTCAAAAGACAATAAACCGGCTTCGTGAAAATTTTGTCTCCATTGAAAAGTATGGAAACAATGAGATGGACTAACATATTTTATGAATTCTTAGAGCGTGCTTGTTTAGTCTTGCAATCTCAATTACTTTGAGCATAATGAACTAACATATTTTATGACTTCTTAGTGCGTGCTTTTTTAGTCTTTGCAATCTCAATTACTTTGAGCATAATGGACTTTTTTGTGTGAATCAGGTTTTGTCAGGAGTGCCAAACATTAATTGAAAACCATGACCAGATAAAGCTACTTAGCAATGCAAGAAATAATTTAAACACAACCTTGAAGGTTATTTTCTTATCCTTCTCAATGAAACCATTCATGACGATCGAATTGTAAATCATTCCATTGTCCTGAGAGTTGGTATCTTAATCTCCTCTTTGACTGCTCTGCATGAATTTTATGCTTGGTTTCTCTTGGTGAACCATGGTTAAATTGAAGACGAAATCCCACACTTCCACTGCAATGCTTCTTGTGTTGTATCAACTATTAATATTGTATTTGGTCTTTAGGATAAGTTAATATATGTGACAGCTATCAAGCAGCAGATTATTGATTATATGTCCTGATTTTAACTAATTGTAGTTTCAACCTAGTTTTGGCAAGATCTATCACATCATTTTTATAAGCTTATCCTTCCTTATATAATTTTGACTGTTCAACTTCTTTGTCTTCTAATAGGATATTGAAGGTATGATGTCCATCTCTGTTGAGGCAGCAGAGGCTCGAGATTCTTTGAGTGATGACAAAGAAATTGTAAACACATACGAGGTAATATTGGTCTTACTTATACTGTGATTAATTATTATGCTTGACATCAAGTGCTTTTGAAATCTTATATTCCTTTCCTTTGTTTTCCCCCACATTTTCATCTTTTACTGTCATAGAGGTTAACAGCCTTGGATGGGAAGCGGAGGTTTGCATTAGCAGCTGCAGGTTCTCACAAGGAAGAGGTTGGCAGATTAAGGTTTGCACCTTATTGTTGTTAATTTGTGGAAATTACTTATTGATAAAGCGTGTTAATAGTTGACAGTGTTCTAAACCAAAATTATGTTAGTTTTGGTTTTGTGAAACATGAGCTTTCATTGAAATCAAGGATCAAATGCAATCATTAAGTTATTTGAATTCTCATATGCTTTCAAAAATTGTAAGTGACTATTTAGATGATGATGAAACGGCTAAGATCATTGATGAATGATTTGCTTCCCTCATCTTCATTGTATCTTTTCAACATAGGAATATATTTTTCTCATCTGAATCTTGGCATATGTCTCAGAGAATATTTTGAAGATGTAGATCGAACTTGGGAGACCTTTGAGAAGACATTATGGGGCCATATTTCCAATTTCTATAAACTTTCTAAAGAAAGGTTTGTGCCTTTTTTATTTTGGATTTTTTTGTGATGGGTTTGTATCATTTTTAATATAAATAATTGCCAGAATTTTCATTATTTATTGCAATCACTTTGTATTTAGTCTATGACTCAACTTCTATGAATTGAGTACTCTTTGAGATTTGAAATCAAATTATGGTTTTAATTGATTTCAAGGTCGTTACAGCTTTGAGTCATCTGTGCTTTAGTTGAAGTCTTCACGAACCTTATTTTTGGTCATTCTTCAAAGACTTACTTAGGTTTGGGATTTTTATGCGTGAACCGTAGCTCAAGCTAGAGAGTTTCAGGGTTTTGTCAACTTTGTATAGAATCGTGAGATATTAATGCATTTTTTTCACTTATGTTTTCATTAAGATGAAAGATGTCATTATTATAATAAGCGTCCCAAATAGAAGGATCACTATTTTAATATACACCAGAAGCAGCTGTGTGCTTGGTAAGGATGTTGGAGAGAAGTATGGTTGCTAAGTGTGAGAATAATGTATAGGAATGACAATTTGGAGGGTTTGATTTTTATTTCATCAGCAACAAACTTGGGTGCATTCCATTGGCAAACATGAATCTATGCGCTTTGATTGCAATAATATGCATAATTCTTTTTCCTTTTTCCCTTTGCAGCCCTCAAACTCTAGTTCGTGCTATAAGGTATGTTGTTTGCTGACAGTTACATTTACCTTTCTACTTTTTAGTGTTGAATTTCCTTATGAATATCTGTGGGCAGGGAAGATGTGGGTAGATTATCATTGTACTATTCAGATTAACAAAATCTTGTTTTATTTCTGTCAATCTGGCTCTAGGGTTGTTGAGATGCAAGAAATCCTTGATCAACAGATTGCAGAGGAAGCAGCTGAAGCTGAGGGGGATGGTGCAATGGAATCAATTGCAAATCCACGTGCCATGTAACTTACATTTTCTTATTGATAAAAAAGCTTCCATTATTTGGAATTGATTTACCATTATATGTATTATATCTTCCCATTGTTATATCTAGATGCACAAAAGAAGGGTTTTGAATTGTGTGGTGCACTTTTTTGGCTTTTTAAGACAACAGATAAGGCAGCAATTCTAACAAACAAAAACAGTGTGCAAGAACAAAACAGTTAGCTGGCTTGACAATTAATGAGTGATTTTTTTCCCAGTTAGCTCACAAGCACACGAGCATGGAGGTAAGATGGTTTGTTATGCTCACCTAAAACAGATGTTTTCCCTCACTCACCACCAATGAATCACTAACTACCCTTTCTAACACATAGGGAGAAATGCCATGATAATGTAAAATGGAAGAAAGATCCCCGCTCACAGGATAGGTTTTGCAGTTAACCTCAATCTAACACTAAAACCATGAATATAATCCCAGACACAACTTCAAAGGTTTCCTAATTAATTGGCTGGAGTGGATTAAGAAACCAATGAAATAAAGCAAGATAAGACTACTATGCTCATTAGACTTGGATGCATCTCTTATCTTCTATGAAGCTCATACGTTTTTGGGGATGACGTGATTGTTGGAGATCATAAAGGAACCCAAACTAGCTGTTAGCATTATTTAACCCAAGTCTGAGTGCAAGGTGACAGTTATTCAGTTAATATTTTTTGGTTAGTTCAAATTGTGAGCTTGCCTTGTATAGATCTGAATTCTTCCAGTTACACTTTTGAATTGATTTTGGTTATGAATTCTCCCATACCGTGCCATTGAAAATCTGCTCTTTCACTTGTTCTTCATTAAATTTCATTTACTTGTGATTTGCTAGAAGTCTTTCATTTTTTTTTTTTGGTGACAAGAAGTCCTTCATTTTATTGATCCTAATCCTATCCCTTGAACATTAACCTTAAGAGGAATTCTTTGTTTTTGTGATCATTTTCTGAACATTACTACATCAAAGTTGGATTTGATATTTAATTTTCAAATCAGTGCTGCCTTAGAACCAAGTTTTGTTGTCATCTATTGTTGATTTCACTTTGCTTCAGGGATCTTTAAGCTTTTAATTTATGTGCTAAGCTGTGTTATTGTCAAAACAATGAGGAGGCTTCTGAAGAAACTTTGGGGTTAACAACCATTGTATCTAATTGTCATGTCATCCTTTGATTTTGAGTGTCTTGTTCTCAACATGATAATATCTTTACTATAAGAGGTGCAAGTTTTACTTCCAAATCACTAAGATTCTGTTGTTAATAATGAATCACAGGAAATCTGCCAGTATAAAAATTTTGACACAGCAAAAACTAAAGGTTCAGGGGAAAGGCTATAGGGATAAATGCTATGAACAAATACGGAAGACTGTAGAGGAGCGGTTTGACAAGCTTCTCACTGAGGTACCTCATTTTTTGCACTTCATCCTCTGATGCTCCCATACACACCCTTGTATACACAAACTTAGATTTACACATACGCACAACCCTGTATGCAACTCACGGCCAATCTAATTTATGAATCAGCTTGTCTTTGAAGACCTAAAAGCAGCTCTAGAGGAAGCACGAAAGGTATGAGCATTATTTTTTGACGTTTTAATAACTTTTTATTTTCCTCCCGATAACTCCTTGGATCATCATTCACATACAACCACGCATGGAAAAGGTCACATTGAAACCACCGAGGCCAGGAGCCTTCTCTTGATCCATCATTCAATTCACACTCCGTGTTGGTGCAACATTTGATTTTAAAAAGTACATTGTACAAAAATGTTTCATTATTGATACAGAAAATCAGACTTTGGCACTTGCTTCCTGTATTTCTTCAACATCATCCAATTTCCTATTTATGTCCCTTCTTGATGGAGCCTTTTTAAGTCATACAGATTCAAGAGGAACTTGGAGATGTCTATGACTACGTAGCCCCCTGCTTTCCTCCGAGGTTTGCTCTATTAATACTGTGTTTTTATTTTCCCTCTTTTCCTACCAGCTTTCTGTTAATATTTCAATCTCTTGAGATATTATTTGGGTATGGTTCCTGCTATAGTATCTTCAATCTCAATGGATTTTCTGCTTTCTATATGTTAATAGCTTTTTTTTTTAAAAAAAAATAATCATAGTCCTTTCTATTCTTTTTATTAAATTAATTTGCTACTCATTAGGATCACATGTACACATATCTCTGTGTGTGTACTGTTATTAGGCTCATAAAAGTGTGTCTCAGACATGGGTTCTGTATATGAGGATGATCTACATATTTTACACTTAAGGGTTGCATTTTTTATTATAAGTTTTCTTTATTTCCATGTTTATTTTGCTCTCATTTAGTTTCCTTTGCTGGCAGATATGAAATATTTCAGCTAATGGTAAATCTGTACACAGAAAGATTTACTCAGATGCTAAGGTTGCTCAGTGACAGGGCAAATAATTTAACAAACATTGAGATATTAAAGGTATTTTAGCGGAGTATCATTGGTGTTGATTGTTATCTCATACAATATCATATCTCTCTTAACCAAAGTGAGCCAGCTGAGCTTTTTTTGCCACCCAGAACAAATTCAAACTTGCAGGTCCCTTACAGTTGCCAACTTCCCAATCTCCTATTGGGAAAAAATGTGGGAATGGGATACTTTTTTTTTTTTTTTTTTGTAACCCTGAAAATTATGCCTCTCCTACTAGTGTATGATGAATCCATATCTTACAAATGGAACTGTATTATAATTGAATGCTGAATATTTTATGGAAAAGCGAATTTTATTTATTGTAGTTCTAAGGTACAAGTAAAGGAGAAAGCTCCAGAATCTATAGGAGCCCAAAGCAACATTGTAAAAAGAACCGAAAGGGGAATAAAAAGAACACATATAAAAGAAAAGGAAATAAAAGAGAATCAGATCGATGTTGCAAATCAGGTCATAAAGACTTGACTGATCTGATTTTATTTAGGTCTGAATATGGAATATTATTTCCAGATTTAGTTGATCCTATTAAATGCACCAGATTAGGAAATATCTCAAGATATCCTGAGATGTCTCGTGTTGAGGATTATGTTGATATGTTGTTGTAAATCATTGTTTGATGCGGGCTGATTAGACCATGATTAAGCAGATTTGTTCTGTATTTTTTTGCCATTAATTCTTGTCCTGTACGTGTCTATAAATAAAATGGCTGCTAGATCAGTACTTACTGACTACTTTTCCCTCATACTTTCTCATACTCCCTCAAACTCTTCGTGGTATCAAAGCCTCTAGTGGTTATGCGTCATTCAAATCATCCTAGCTTCATATTCATGCATCTTAGGTGATGTTGAACTCCTTGTTGCTGGAATATCACTTTGAAGTGTCAGTTTATAGTTTTAGAAGAAAACAATAAAATTTAGAGATATTTTTTGAGGTAAAATAGTTTAGAGACTTTTATATGCATTAGTAGATAACTTAGGGGTTACCTTGTTGATTTTCAATCGTTCATTTCTTGGTGGATGTTATAATATTTTTTGCTGTCCTCAGTTTCAAACTTTTTGAGGTTGCAAATGTTTTCATGACTTTCTGGCTTTTAGATATGTGAAAGTAATAAATTTAACCCATCATTTCTCTGCATTTGTTGATTGAAGTAACATGTAGTTACTTTATAAGCTTTTCCTTTTTTATGGGAATTTTTTGGTCTTTGCCTCTTCAGTATCTGGTATAACTTTTAGGTGTTACAATTTCCTAATTTTTTGGTTATCTTGTAGGTGACCAGTTGGGTTGTTGAATATCAAGATACTCTGGTTGGGCTAGGTGTTGACGAGACACTGGCTCAAGTTTGTTCTGAAAGTGGTGCCATGGATCCTCTAATGAACTCGTATGTTGAAAGAATGCAAGCTACAACAAGGGTAATTCTTAGCCACCTTGTCAATTTGACTATTATTTGGAATTCTTGTTGGATCTATGTTTTATCATACCTAATACATGTCACGTGTCTTCTTAGAAATGGTACATGAATATATTGGAGGCTGATAAAACGCAGCCCCCAAAGAAAACAGAAGATGGAAAGCTGTATACCCCAGCAGCTGTTGATCTGTTCAGGATACTGGGAGAACAAGTACAAATTGTTCGAGATAATAGCACTGATGTCATGTTGTACAGAATTGCCTTGGCAACCATTCAGGTAATTGCCTTGGCATCCAAACTCTTGGTGAAAAGTGATAATTAGACAAAACATTGCAAGTAAATTTTGCTAGTGGTGCAACATGATAAAATTTCTTCATTCTCACAATAATATCACCAAATAACCACAAATTATAGAGTCCCTGATTGTATCCTTGTTTTGACATTCTGTAATTTTACAGGTGATGATTGATTTTCAAGCAGCTGAAAAGAAGGGACTTGAAGAACCTGCATCTGAAATTGGTCTTGAACCTTTATGTGCAATGGTTAGTGCAGTAATTTTAGTATTAGGCTATCAATATATTTCTTCAATAATGCATTGTTTTGAAGCTTGTGTGAACATAAGATTCTGTGGAACATTGTATTTAGATAAACAACAACTTGCGCTGCTATGATCTTGCAATGGAGCTGAGTACTAGCACCATGGAAGCTCTTCCACAAAATTTTGCTGAGCAGGTTTGTAGCTTGGTTTTTGTGTTTGTTCTGGCTAGCTTAATTTATTTGTTAACTGGTACATGATTGACATGCTCTTTGTTATTGCATTTTCCCGAATTCATGTTTATATTATTCTTCCTTATTGATGTTTCCGGCATTGAGTTCCCACTATTTCCTGCTGCCTTATTATCAGGGATTCTGGAAATTGGTTTTAAGAAACATGATTTATTTCATTCGACATTCTTTCTATTTTTTCAAATCTGATCCCAAAATTGGACCAAAGCAAGTACATATGCCAATAACACTACCAGTTCTAGAGTTTGTTTCTTTGATATTTTAATTTCCATCCTACCCTTGTTTCAGTTTCAATACTCTTACTTTGGATGCTTCATCCTCCTTTCATCTATTTTTAATTCTTTTACCTTTATATAGGTTCTTTTATATGAAAAGAAAAGGAATCTGTATGTTTGTTGAGCTTGATATTGGAAGTCGTGAAGTCTTTCATTTGTTTTTCTTGATTTTTATATCTTCAGATTTGCTATTTCATTACAGGTTAATTTTGAAGACACCTGCAAGGGATTTCTAGATGTTGCTAAGGTATGAGAATGTCTACAAATGTGTTATTCTAATACTTTCTCGGTGGATATTCATTGAATCCACATTGTTTTAATCAGCTGAATTCAGCATGGTGCATTTTATGATTACTACTTCAATATGCGATTTCCTTCTTAAGGGAGATTTCGGAATTCATCTTGATAACATGTTATGCATCCAAAGAGCCATAACTTATAAGTTCTTATCTATGTTCTTAGTCAGTTTGATGATATCAGTTATATGGAAAAGGTTAAACTATTATAATTTTTTTTTTTCATTTTGATGATAGGAAGCTGTGCATCAAACTGTTTGTGTCATTTTTGAAGATCCCGGTGTCCAGGAGTTGTTAGTGAAGTTATACCAGACAGGTTAAGTAGCTTTACCCATTACCTACTGACCTATTATTGTCTTGAACTTTAAGATATCATTGTAAGAAAGCTGTTGTAAAGGCTAAGTTTATAATCCATTGCAATTTTCCTTTCTATCATTTGATCCATGCCTACTAATATGAGGATTTTGGTTTCTCTATAGGATGTTTTTAAATGTTGCATGTAACCATATTAAATTTAAATGTTTTATAAACAAGTCACTGAACCATGCTTTCTATCCTATCTCTGCAAGCACATGTTCTTACAAGTTAATTGTTTTAACTAAAAATGTTGCCTTCTCTTTTGCATATACCAGAGTGGAGCGTGAGGCAGGTAACTGAGTACTTGGTTGCAACATTTGGTGATTATTTTACTGATGTTAAAATGTGAGTTTATTTCATGGCCTCAGTATCCTAATCTGTTCATTGTTCCACTTATGCCAAAATATTTCCACCATCTGCTTTCTTTTGTTTCAGTCAAGAATTCAGTTAGCCAAAATATTTATAATTATTGCTTATTGATTGTCGAATATCTAGTATGCTGTGGAAATTTTACCGGTTACACCTTTTTATTCAAGGTACATTGAAGAAAGATCTTTTAGAAGATTTGTTGAAGCTTGCCTTGAGGAAACAGTGATCGTTTATATTGATCATCTTCTAACACAGGTTCCTAACTCAAATTACTAATAATCTTTTTTATACCTGGCCTGCAACTGTGCACTTCGTAACAGCTTACCATTTATGTGATCATTTGATTTCAGAAAAACTATATTAAGGAAGAAACACTTGAAATGATGAGGTTAGATGAAGAGGTTATCATGGACTTTTTTAGGGAATACATAAGTGTTTCTGTAAGTTCTCTTCATTTTGTGCCTCTAACTATAGTCATTCTTAATGTGCAAATTATGCTGTTAGTCTAGGTTACTGTTCTCAAGCTTCTCATTGTAATGTCCTTGCCATGGGATTAGAAAGTTGAAAGCAGATTGAGAATACTCAGCGACTTAAGGGAACTTGCTTCAGCAGAGAGTTTGGATACCTTCACACTTATCTATACAAATATTCTTGAACACCAACCAGACTGCCCGGTATGATTATCCTCCATATAATCCTGGTTTCAATTATGGTTGATTAATCTATGGATGCAAATAAAAGTATTCTAAGGTTTTGACTTTGAAATTTCTCATTTATTTTTAACTCTATATTGCAATTTATAGGAGAATGTGGGCCACAAAAGATTCAACCAATCCCCTATAAACTTAAAAAAGGAAACAGACACAAACATCAACAAGAGTTTAGGCTCTTAAAGCAGGAAACTGAGGGAAAAAGCAGCATATGACTTCGGTCCATTAATCTTCAATAAATCCTTGTGATTTTTGGGAAGGCCCTAGAATCGTGGGATATTAACCAGAAACAGATAGTCAAAATAAAGAAGATTAGGCCGAAAATTAAAATAGAAAAAAGTTCACCAAAAAACATAATAAAGAACCAACAATAGTCACACGACCAATTTGCCATAATAATTTTTCTCATTTATTATATTATTCTTCCATTTTGGTTTATTATTTTTTTAAGAGAAGAAAATGTCTCCAAGCGCATGAAATTTTAAACTTTGAGTAGTCCCGGTTGATGAACCAGTTTTCTCTTGTATTGTAGGCTGAAGTTGTTGAGAAGCTTGTTGGTCTTCGAGAAGGCATTCCTCGGAAGGATGCCAAGGAGGTAAATAAAATTCAATGATTATTTTGCTTGAAATTGAACTCAGGAACGTATTTCGTTACAACACATTGAACTCATTTTCTGGGTCCTATGGTTCTCAATTTCTTATGGTATATGATTGCCTTTGTTAACCAGGTCATACAAGAGTGCAAGGAGATATATGAAAATTCCCTTATCGATGGAAGACCTCCCAAGACTGGCTTTGTTTTCCCACGAGTGAAGTGCTTAAATACTACATCAAAATCAATCTGGCGTAAACTCACTTAAATGAAGTACGATTTCTTCCTTCTTATTTCAATTGTTCTGTTCTGCTTTTTGTACTACCAGTTATCGTTCTCAGCTTTATTCTCAATGTTGAAATTGATTTCAAAGTTGTTTCTCTTTGCTGTGCAACCTTACAAATCACACATGGATCGAATGCAGGCCAATTACCAAATGAGGACATGGATGAGGCGGATAGACAAAAGCCAACCTTGGGAATTGTAGAGATATGCCCTGTAATCGATTCTGAATGCCTTTCCCAGTAACAAGTTTGATTGAAGTGAGTCAATCGGCTATGCTTGTTTTATTCTTATGGTCACCTAAGTGCTTTTGTTTTCCTACTAACTAGTTGCGACCTTGTGTATTACGTGAAATATGAGGAATAACATTATTCAGTTATATAAATAGTGTCTTTTTTTTTTATCAGTAGAGCTTTTCAATTTTATATTGATTTAAATAATTAGATAGAAATAAGGGATAAATTGTTTTTGAGAATTACAACATTGCGCTGAATGGGCTTCATTAATTTTAAATTTCGCGGAATGGGCTTCATGAACGAGATGGCCCATGATCTTATAACTGCTCAAGACGGGCCTGATGGGCCGAATATTTTATGAGCCATGAAATAGATTATCAACCAACGGGGGTTGGTCCGAGTGCTAAGCGGCTCGGTATCGCTTAAGCGAGGTCTCGAGTTCAAGCCTTAGCATATGCAGAAAATCCCCGTTGGGAGACTCACCCACCATAGCCAGGTGCGCGACGCGGGTCGGATCCGGATGTAGTCGGGGCAAAGCTCTGGTGAATCGGGTGGGCAACCAAAAAAAAAATGAAATAGATTATCAATAAGCATTTATCCAAGGTAAAGTGGCAGTTTATTATTTATATAGTTTAAATATTTCATGTGTAAATAATGTGATTTAAAATTATAACTCATTTTAAAATAAGTTAACATAGTTATAAATACACTTGTAAAGGAAGATTTTTTTAGATCTGTGATATTTGCCACGTATCTCTTTATAGTGGAGCATTTAGTATCTTCAGTGTTTAGGATTTAATTATTTATTAGTCTAATTTTCTTTACTTTTAAGTTGTAACCCTATCTTGTAACAAACAAGAAAGTGAGATATTAATATGAGATGTTTTTTATTCAGTATTCTAGGCGTCTCCCACCTGGAGAATTTGTTAAGATGCAAACCGAGTATATAACCCAATAAGATCAGGTAGGACCAAAAAAAAAATTCAGTCATTTTTTACAAACTGAGTTTTTTTTTATTCTTACAAAAATGCATTCCACCTTACTTAAATAAGATAGGATTCTTTCACGTTACAAATTCTTTATTTTCGATAATATTAAAGTTGACAAATTCTACTATCAAATATATAATATAGTTGCTTTCATGATTAAACTCAAAATCTCTTATTAAATTGCTTTAGTTCAACCAATCGCTCAAATGCAAAACATACCCCCTTCTCTCTTTGTAATTATTGGAGATAATTTTATTCAAAAAATTATTATATATTAAATGTGAACATATCTCTCAAATAAAATTTAAATTTTGATTAGTTATCTTATGAGGGATTAGCCTTTTCTGTTAGATCAAATATTATTAGTATATACCCCTTATAGGTACTAAATATAACTATTTTTTTAATAAAAAATTTAATTTTAATTTATTACGCTATAGAGATTAGCTCGTTATACTTATCCCCGTTGGTATTTATGTGTGGGCTATGTATGCACCTTATATGAATCTATGTATATACGGGTGGCCTATGAGAATAGCTTGGAAACATAGAAGGGTCGAAATCATGGAGAGGGGTGGAGTGGTAACAAGACATGGGGACTGGGCCCATCTGAAATAGGGAAAGGCAATTCACTTTTTCAATGGTCAGTGGGGCCCTCCACCAATGTTTGATGATTGTTATATTTTCATTTTCTTTGTCACCGAAAACATATTTTTAAAGATGTTCCTAAAAATCCACACGTGGGAAAGGAGGAGCACTCTCCCAAATCAAATGTATATATTTAAATAAGTCCAAATTTAATGGGGTTGTATATTTGGATGGTTCTGGGCACAAACAAGCGAGAATGTGTCGTTTTCAGGATTGTCAATTCAATTCTTGCCTCCTAAACGTGGATGCACCATATGTGGTAGTTAGCTTATGCAATTTTAATGTGTTTGTGTCCTTCAAATTAATTCTAATACTAAATATAAAATCTTTTACAAGCTCTACATACACAAATTATGAATAATATTTCTAATTTTAGCTCATTTATAAATAATTTTTTCACCAACCTTGGATATTTGATATCCTTAATTACTCTAGATTTAAGTTATATCTATCATATTCTAAATAGGGGAAAATGCTTCCAAGTCCCAACAAAATATTGAATTCCCTTTAGTCTTAAATATTAGATCTAGTCATAAATTAGACATGTGATTCTCACATATTTGAAATATGATTGTAATTTGTTTAATCGTATTTTTTTTGTTGATTTAGAGAGACAAACACTAATAAAACTTTTAATCTACCTGTGAGTTTTTACGCCATTAAACTATAATGTTATTAGTTTAATGATATATTTATAAGTAATTGAAATATAATTTCATGATGAGTTAATTAATATGAAAACATATATACTATTAAGACAAGTAAGCATATGTTTTTTTGTCAAATCTAATAGGAAAATAGACAATTAAATATCCCTGAATTATTCAAAATCCAAATAAGTCCCCCAAAATCACAAAATACTAGAGAGCAAGAGATAAGGCAAAAACATGATATTCGAGCCGAGGAATTTGTCCCGTATGTACGTACTTGTGACAATTAATAGATGCTGAACCCTATCATTTCTTTGCTAGTCGATTGTTGGATGGCCACCTTGGAAACGTACGTTGTGCCTTGTCTCTTGCTTTCTAATGTTAAATTATGAATTCCTGAAATCTCTTCTTAATTCCCTTCCCTTAGGCCATAATATAGTATAGTATTTAACTGTGCCCCACCCCCACAACTAATAGACAAGGAATGGAGAAAGGGAATGCATTTTGATGCAAAGTGCATTGATGCCCCATAATTAGGTGTGGTGACTAGTGACCCCACTTTGACCTCTTTGTTCAATCCTCGCCCCAAGGCAAGAAGCTCACTTCCCATATGGAATGATCAATATATGCATAAAAGCCTTCACGTAAGAATCTTGTTTATAAGCCACAGATGATAGTCAACAACATTTAGATAGATAGGATAAGGTGAATATAATTAAAGTCTACAGTGTTTCATTCCCTGACTTCCCGCTAATCTGAAGAACTCCATAAACACTAACCGAATATCACATCACATCATCCATCCTATATTCCTACATATATATATACACGCCCAACTTTAGGCTTTAATTCTCTGGAATTGGCTAATTCTATTAGCATGTACGTATTAGATATTATATTGATTCCGCTAATGCCGAATCATCTTAAGATCGGAATCATATCATTTTTATTTGGTCCTTTAGTTTAAATAATATCATTTTTGGGTCTTCCAACTATGAAAAGCGATGCTCATATATGCTACATTTTCTATTTGCTAATATTTTTATCCGCTTCATGCTTGTACTATACCATCTTCATGTTTTCAACTAAGAATCATACCTTTAATTATATTTACTCAATAATGATAGATATCTTATTCCTTGAGAGGTATCGTTTGATATGAAAGAAAAGAACTTTTCTATTAATTTTATTATATCAAACAGTATTATTGATATATATATATGAGAATGTAGTACAATTACAAATTTTTAGTTTAATTTAATTATGTTAAAAATATTCCCAAGTCATTCATTCATTTGTTTATTCCACCAAATAGAATGATGTATATCACCAACATATATATATATATATATATATATATATATATATGTATGTATGTATATATTGGTCCAAGTATAAAATATTTTAATCTTTTAAACATAATATCTTGAATTATTTTTAGAGTGATGTGATGTTATGGATTGTAAACAGGCAATTAAAATTAATTTTTATTATTTTATATTGAATTTAATTTTAAAAATTCTATAGTTACATCATGAACTCTCATTTTCAAAGTATTTGAGTAGCAAACGTGCTTTAAGTTTTTAAGATTAATCTCCAAACCACCATATATACTTTTGTAATGGAGAGGTAAAACTAAAAGATGAGCTTTAATGAAGCCTTTTTTTTTCCTATAAAGGGCATGGAAGCTCTACAAAATACTCCTAATGAGTGCAATAGACATAATTTCCTGGTTTTACTCAATGGTCAAATGTTAATTATTATTTCTTCCAAGGAGAAACATCATTAATTTATTTCTCTTTTGAAGACTTTGTAGGAAACTATCAGGAGAGCGTTCATCCCTTTTGTTAACATTATCCAAATTTGTGAAGTCATTGGCATGCACTCTCTAATTCAATCAACACCTAATCCCTTGCCAAACATATCAAAATTGAAGTTTACCTAAAAGAAATGATGCTTGCTTATACCAAACCAGAAATTAATTAATTTTGACAAACCAAATGAGCACCTTTATCCAAAGTGCTCTATAAATGCCCTATCATGGCAATATCACTAAATGTGGCAAACCCAATATTCTCATATACCATTTTGAAAAGGCTAAATGCATTAAATAAATATTGGAAGCATCTTATGTGGCAATCAGGAGTCATGGGACCCACCGGAGCCCCCCTTTCATTTTGACCCAAGAAACGGAGTTTTGGTTTGGTCCCTTTTCCTGAAGAAGAGTCACGTCACTATCCACGTTATAGCGCGAAGGCGTTTTGACTGGTTTCGGGCAGCGGTCACCGCCTTTGGGGCAGCTTCCTCCCCTCTCTCCCTCCCTCCCTCCCTCCTTCCCCCACACTCACACAACACTCTCTCTCCCCTCCGCCTAGGCACGCCTCACTCAAAAGAAGATAACAATCTCACCCTGACTGACTCAGACTGGCTGAGAAAAGAGTGTTTGTGTTCTTAAGCCTGCGAGCAAGTGTGAAGTAAAAGCTTTTTACTTGAAGGAAAAGCGAGGAAATGTTATGAATTTTTTCTTGAAAAGAGTTCCAGGTGTGGCTACCCGGGTTAACCCGTTCGAGATTTATTTTGTTGATATTGGCTTTTGGGTCTGATGCTATGGTGGGGATGTTTCTGCGTGATAATGATGGAAACTTGAGCGAGTTTCATGTGAGATTTGGGAGCTAGGGTTTTGGATAATCTGGGTTGGTTGGGGGAAGAGAGGGGCCTTTGTGATTGGTTATTGGGGTGTCGGATATTATTTGGATCATTGATTTCTGGCTACTTAATTAAATGGAGAGAAAGGCCTGCGCTTCTGCTTTCATCTGGTGGGTCTTGCTAGTTCATCCGTTGGGGCTGATTTCTGCAAACACGGAAGGTTTGTCAGAAGCTGTTAGCTTTTATCTCTTTCACGTGTAACTTGCTATTGTTTTTCGTCTTAGCTGTAAAATAAAATGCTCTATCTTAAAATTTGTTTGAGCATTTGCTTGTTGCTTCTTTGATTGTGATTACTTGGGCAAATGGGCTCCTTTTCCCTTGGGCATCTGGATCCATCCGCAGGACTTATGCTAGCTAGAAGAAATATTTCTTATTGTAATTATTTACTTTTGGTACTTTGAACTTTTCAATATTTGTTCCTTGAGTTATAGAATAAAATTAAGAATGGATAATATGAAGTGAACTCTTAGCACGAGAAATCCTGAAAGATATTCCATCTTTGAGAAGTGTGGTAAGGTTTCAATTGCAATAGACTAATGGTTTCATCTGTGAGAACAATTGATGAAGACAATGCATTTCTGCCGAGCCTGTTTTAAATGCTCTGAGTATTGTCTTTCTTCGCACTGCAAACTCTGGAATGAATGGGTCACACGTGGAATAGTAGCAATGTTGGTCGTTGAATTGCGTTTATCAGATCTTCCTGATTCAATTTATTTCTGTGAGAGATGTCTCACTATACCAGAGCTACTTATCGCAATAGATTTTTTTGGGTTAACGTTTCTATTAGGTCGGCCAAGAAAATATCTTAGCGAACTGCCTCGTGTACTTCAGCTTCTGGGCAACTTAGTTTTGTGCTCGAACGAGTTAGTCAACATGGTGCTATATGTTTCTTGCTCACAATTTCTAACAAATGAGCCTTGCGTTCCATGTAAAACGCAGTGTTATATTCTACTTTTATCATCTTGTATCTTAGTAATCGGAGATGTCTATGTGGTATTGACACTGAATTGCATTATGATTTTAACCCCACCGGATTGTTTAATTTCACATCTGTGTGCAGGTGATGCTTTACACAGCCTAAGGACAAATTTACAGGACCCTAACAACGTCTTGCAAAGTTGGGACCCGACGCTTGTTAATCCTTGCACATGGTTTCATGTAACATGCAACAATGATAATAGTGTAATAAGAGTGTAAGCTGCCTTGCTCTAAATATTTATCATTTAGATATGCTTATTCTATATGCAAAATCTCATACAATTCATTCTCGCAGCTTTCTAACAGTGCCTTTTCTATTCTCCCCGTCCCCCCTCTTTACTTTTTCTGATGTCAGGGATCTAGGAAATGCTGATTTATCTGGTCAACTTGTTCCACAGCTTGGCCAGCTCAAGAATTTGCAGTACTTGTATGTTATGCCCTTATCCTTTGATGTTTCAATCTTCTTGAGCTTCTTCATTTTATCATTAATTTTTTGGTGTCTTGAGGCAATAAAGTGGGGACAAATAACCTTCAAAATAAAGACCATCTCAAGTAATAGGGCATCCCATTTTTATACTCGTGTTTTTTGGGGCTTGAGTATGATCTAGTATGTAGATATATTTTTTCCTGAGAGAGAAAGGGGGTGGTTAGAAGGGTTTGGAGTGTTCCTGACTCACATTTACAACTTGCTAATTGTACCAGTTTTTCCCCTTAGAGAATAGGGTCGGTTCCTCTAGTTGCCCCTTCTTTGGGCTGGAAATACAGGACTTACCAAATACATGTAACACATACTAATTAATTAATTAAAATAAATATTGGTCTTGATATCTGATATTAGCATATTTATTTGAGTTCAATAACAGGGAACTCTACAGCAATAATATTACTGGTCCAATTCCAAGTGACTTGGGGAATCTTACTAGCTTGGTGAGCTTGGATCTGTACTTAAACAGTTTCACTGGCCCTATCCCAGATTCTTTGGGCAAGTTGTCAAAGTTGCGATTCCTGTGAGTATACTTAGTGTTGGCATTAACTTTTTTTTTTTTTAAATGCATATGCTGTGAAAGGCTGGTCAGTTGATGCAGTGATAAAATACAATTGTAAGAGTTATAACAAAAGAAAATGTAAGAATTATTTCCCCAAGAAATGTATAAATTAGAAATTAACTTTCAATTTTACCCAAAGAAAATCTCTTTTGATGCTAAACTGTGTATTATGTTCTTTTTAACATTTATACTTTGAAGTCGGAACCAATCAAAAGAAATTTATGTGACCATCCTGGTAGAAAAATAACTATTTACTGAAACAAGAGTTTCATGTCTCTTTCCAATGATCTATTTAAATTTGGATTTGCCACACTGGCTTAAATATAGAAGGGAGGCTTGTAACTTCTGTCCCCTTGTCCAAAATTACTTTACCTCCATGATTCTGTTTGGTTTAAATTGCCTTTCATTTATTTGTTCAATAATGCTGTGCCTGTGCGGCTGTGCCTGTCAATTTGCATATCTTTTGTTTGGCTTTTTTGGCTATCAGTATAGATTTTAATGCTGTTTCATTGGTATTTCTGTCTAAGGATAGCCGGCTTAATAACAACAGCTTGTCAGGTCCCATTCCCATGTCATTAACCAATATTTCATCTCTCCAAGTGCTGTGAGTGCTAGTTTTCTTTAACATATGTTGCTACTTTATTACTTTAATTTAAATTGCATGTACCTAGCTGCTATTTTACTCATTTTATTTAACATGAAATTGCAGGGATTTATCTAACAACCATCTCTCTGGCGTGGTTCCAGATAATGGTTCCTTCTCCTTATTCACTCCTATCAGGTTTCTTATTGAGACAAGTGCTACCCTTCTCACGATCTTGGTTGCAAAGTTTTCTGATTGGGTTTCTTTCCTTTTTACAGTTTTGCGAACAACCTGGGTCTTTGTGGGCCAGTAACTGGGCACCCTTGTCCTGGTTCTCCTCCATTTTCTCCTCCACCCCCTTTTGTCCCACCAACCCCAATTTCTGCCCCAGGTAATATTTCTACTGTTTCTGAGGTCAATCTCAGAATTTAGATGACAATTTTACTTTTAAGTCTGGCAATTCCTCTGTTGCAATTGATCTTCTGAATAGTTTTCTTACCTTGGCTTTGTGATATTATTTATTTTGTATTATTGTAGTGCCTGTTAGGGTTTTTAATTGAATGAATGTCTTTTAGTGGCCAATCATATTAAGCAACAATGCTTTTATCTTTAAAATTGACTTTTTTATGGGCCTCACCGCCTAAGCATGCTGGTTGCCCGTCAAAATATTCTTAGCTGTTACATCTCTACGTCAAGTTTTAAACCTCTTAATCTTTCTTACATAGACATTTTGCTACTTTTTTAGATTCCATCACCATTGTGAAAATTTTAATTCTTTATATACCCATTTGGTATGGGAAGGTGTTGGTCATTTGTTTAAGAGGTTAGTTTTTTAAGGTCAAGATCTGAATCTGTTTTATACTTTAGATTGGTGGTTTTATGTAATGATGTGGTAAGCATAAAGAAGATAAAAGAAGCACCTTTGTTATATTCTTTCTGTATATCCAATCACAGGAGGTAATAGTGCCACTGGGGCAATTGCTGGAGGAGTTGCTGCTGGTGCTGCTTTGTTATTTGCTGCTCCTGCCATTGCATTTGCATGGTGGCGTCGAAGGAAACCACAAGAATTTTTCTTTGATGTGCCTGGTTAGCATTCCCATCTTAAAGGGTACTAGATTTGTTGAACCTGCTAGTAGGATGGATTTTTACTTCAAGTATATTTGCAGCTGAAGAGGATCCTGAAGTTCATCTTGGGCAGCTCAAAAGGTTCTCGCTACGAGAACTGCAAGTTGCAACAGATAGTTTCAGCAATAAGAACATTCTGGGAAGGGGTGGATTTGGTAAAGTATACAAGGGACGCTTGGCTGATGGTTCATTAGTTGCTGTGAAAAGACTGAAAGAGGAGCGCACACCTGGTGGAGAGCTTCAGTTTCAGACTGAAGTAGAGATGATCAGCATGGCTGTACATCGAAATCTTCTTCGTTTGCGTGGATTCTGTATGACACCAACTGAAAGGCTGCTTGTTTATCCCTACATGGCTAATGGGAGTGTTGCATCATGCTTAAGAGGTAGACGTTGCATCACATTTCAGCATATAGTTGGTTTTTGTTCCTCATAGATAAGATTCCTTCCCTATTTTTTTTGTTGTTGCCTTATGATTTTGTATTTGCATTACTGTAGAGCGCCCACCACATCAACCTCCCCTGGATTGGCCAACAAGGAAGCGAATTGCATTGGGTTCTGCAAGGGGTCTTTCCTATTTGCACGATCATTGTGATCCCAAGATTATTCATCGGGATGTGAAAGCTGCAAACATATTGTTGGACGAGGAGTTTGAGGCTGTTGTTGGGGACTTTGGGCTGGCAAAACTTATGGACTACAAGGATACCCATGTCACAACTGCTGTTCGGGGCACAATTGGGCACATAGCTCCAGAGTACCTATCTACTGGAAAATCTTCTGAGAAAACTGATGTTTTTGGGTATGGTATCATGCTTTTGGAGTTGATTACTGGACAAAGAGCCTTTGACCTTGCTCGACTTGCAAATGATGATGATGTTATGTTGCTGGATTGGGTATGTTTACCGTTTAAATTGCATGTAAAAGTCCATATGTTATAATCTGATTAGAGAACTTAATAGTTAGCACTCGAGTTACTTCGGTCTTTTCATTGTGGCTTTGGCTGAGGGGCTGTGCCCAACTTCTATACTTGCCTAAAGTTTCTAGTTTGGTATTTCACCTCCAAATCTCATAGTCTTGAACATGTTCGTAGGTAAAAGGACTTCTGAAAGAGAAGAAGCTGGAAATGCTGGTTGATCCTGATCTACAAAACAATTACGTTGAATCTGAGGTAGAACAGCTAATTCAGGTTGCACTGCTGTGCACGCAAGGTTCCCCTGTGGACCGGCCTAAGATGTCAGAAGTTGTGAGAATGCTCGAAGGCGATGGCTTGGCCGAACGATGGGATGAGTGGCAAAAGGTTGAAGTGTACCGCCAGGAAGTGGAGCTTGGCCCTCATCCTGGTTCTGATTGGCTTGTTGACTCAACTGAAAATCTACATGCAGTTGAGCTATCTGGTCCAAGGTGACATTATTAGCATAGTAGAAAAGTAAAGAAAGAAAGCATTATTTATCCCTTTTTTCTTTTTTAACTACAGAAGCTCTCTTTTTCACCTTCTACCCTCCCTTTGGTTCCTTTTGAGTAGCACATCCTGATTAAGCCTCTTGTAAGTCCAGTGCATTGTATTCATTTACATTTGTGCATAGGGGTTAGCTTTTTCATGAGTTGCAATCTGTATCATCTGCAGTTTGACAATGATGTTTACATCAAATGAAACAGTGACAACTTAATCTTGAGTTTTGTAGACTTGCTCCATCCAGAGTTTTATATTTTATCTTATTATTTAGTGGAGTTTACTAGTATGTGTATATAACGTTTCAAATGGTGACTGGCCAAAAAAAAAGTTTCAAATGGTGTTATTTATGGATCATTCCGAGGGCTGGCCAAAAAAAGTGAAAAAAAAAAGAGGATGATCCCAAGGGAAAAGTTCTCGATTAAGATTATCATGAGACCATCCATCGTCTATGGAAAATGTGAGACATATGATCATTAAAAACGTATTCAATTTTTAAAAAGTATCATTTTATTATAGTTTTAGTTGTGACGTTTGGGGAGATATATTAGTTTTTGGATGTCTAAGTTTATACTTGAAGGTAATAGACGGTTCATCCTACTCTAGATTGGTATCGCTTACGAAGAAAAGAGAGTATACCTTATTCTTAAATTATAAGTGAGTATAACATTTTTTCAAAAAATTGTAACAAAAAAAACGATTATCATGAGATTACACAAATTATACAAGTCCATGAAATGAAAGAAAATTTTGAAAAGTCTAAAATTTTATGATTTAAAAATGATACTTTTTTTTTTTATATTTAAGGATGAATGCTTATAAAGAATGAAATCATAAAGGTTTAATTTAAATAAATTAAGTTATAAGGATCTAAATTCTTTGTGTAGATAGTTTCTTTAAAATTTGGGTTATATAAATTATTTTTTTTTCAAAAAAATTGAATTTGAATTATATGTAATTGGCAAAAAAAAATAATTATATGTAGATAATTTTCTTTGACATATCATGTTCAATTA
The DNA here is from genome assembly GCA_037074615.1 of Leucaena leucocephala. NCBI lineage: Eukaryota > Viridiplantae > Streptophyta > Magnoliopsida > Fabales > Fabaceae > Leucaena > Leucaena leucocephala. Next base: position 17,848,794 of record CM073562.1, read on the forward strand.
ATAAAATAATAAGTTAATTGCCGGCAAAGAATTATTTGTATAAAATTTCAATTTTAAGGAAAGTTTTCTGTTAAGTTATGAGCAGTCTAAACTTCTTTTCTCTTACAGGTTTTGAAAAAGTCTCAGTTCTATCTTAATTTATAAGTATCCAAGAATAACTCAAATTAGGCGATGGAAATTGCACTCCTGACATTTGGATGTGCTTTTGTAGGATTTTTCCCCACGTAGCATTTCAGTCACCAATCAATAATATTTAAATGTAGAAATATGCCCTCAAAGATATCCAGAATAACCATCAAAATGATGTGGTAAACTAATTTTACAACTGGAAAATCCGCCATGTACGAGACTACCATACTTACACAAGAAGCTGCAAATACTAAGCATTCTCCCTCTATCTTCTACGAGACACGAAAAGCAAAGAGCACACGCTGCCTATGAAACTTGTGAGTTTGAAATTCCTTATTTCCTATACAAGATTGGTTCTTTACATTCATTATAGCCTCAATCGCCATCAAACAACTTTGGTATCCCAAAATCCAAAAAAAAAAAAAAAATTCTGAACCGCAACAACTATAAATAATTCATGAGCGTTCATTGATGCAGAAGCAGCTATATCATGTAGTGTGAAGACTTCAAAAGCCAGAGTTCTCTGTCACAGATCATGAATTGGAATCATGATCATCTGAACCAGTCTGAGGTCCCTTATTTGAGTTCGGAAAGGTAAAGAGATTGGGGTACGACGAATATAAATCATCTTCCATCGAAGGTAAATAACTAAGCCGGAGATTAGATGATTTGTCATCCAGTGTTTCATAATTGGGAAGTGAAGAATCAGAATCTGCCTTGATAGTCTCGTATGAAGGAGAACTTGATGATTGAGGTCCTGTGGAGGAACTATTAGCCGCCTGACGGGTTTCCGGCTCATTCATACCATGATCATCGTAGCCTGCAGTATTTTTCTCAGCGAAATGTGCCCCTTCTGTTGCAGATCGATTTGCGCTATTTGTATAGAATGGATTCTCAGAGGTATCATCTGCTTCACATGAGCTAGTTTTCTTCGTAAGATCACTAATGTGGACTCGTTCAAAACTCGCAGCTGTCTGAGAAGCATTATACTCCTGACTAGATTCCAGTTCATTCATAAAGTTTTCATCATATTCACTACCAGTGTTTTGCTTATTAAGAAGTCCTCTTGCTGTTGTTGCAGACTGGTGAGAACTACCGGTATAGAACGGATTCTCAGAGGTCCTATCTGGTTCGTGTTCACCACATTTCTTGGTAAGCTCGTTAATACGGACTTCTGCGAGACTAGCTGCTGAACGAGCTGCAGCAGCTGCACGTTCGGCAGTTTCAGCAGCAGCATGAGCAGCATCCAACACATCCTGCAAGTCTACATTAGCCTCAGACTTCTTTTCAAGAGAGGGAGGTGAGTCACTATGTGTTGTGGAAAATGATTCCGGGGATACTAATGGAGGAGAGATAAATGGCACAAACTGCTTATTATCCGTTCTACTACCAGAGCTTTGAGGTTCATCTTTATACATGATTGATCTTTCTCCAACTTGCTCCTGCTTTACATCTTCAGTTACTCCAGAATGGCTTGATGAGAGATATTCAACTTCATGATGCGGAAAACCCGGAGGAGTGGCCATTTCTGGAGCTGTGGCAATATTTACGGTTGAGAGCACTGGTGCTTGAGGAACTTCAGGAAATTCTGATGTGTCAGAAGCAGAGCCAGAATCAGAATCAGCATGTTCTTTGTTGGGATGGGCGGGAGCAGTCTCAGAATCAGCTTGTTCTTGGTTGGGTTGGTTGGTAGCAGAATTGGATGCTTCATCGTGCTTTTCATCAGGAAGGATCAATTTAGGCTCGTTAGAAATTTGTGTTGGGCCATTCTGAAAAGAAGAGGACATATAAGATGATCATAATAAGAAACTGCGAAAGAGAAGTTGCCATTACCATGATCACAAATTATATTCTTTTGGCTAGTCAATACCGCCAATTACATACCAGTAAGTCTTCTTGTTTTTTGAAGAGCTCAGTTTCTGAAGCAGCTGGATCCCAATCTATTTCATGCTCGGATGCAATTTCTTTCAGAAGATTCAGTTTCTTTTCTGGCGATGGAGCATGAACAGATAGAAGCTCTATTAACTGCAGTTGCAATTCAAATGTAGCATGTCACAGAAAGAAATGGCAATTACCCTTCTTGACACGCTCACAAAATTGAAAATTTATGGAACCTGGCGATTAACCCCACAATCTGGCATGAGCTCAGTTGCCACTGATACAAATTCCTTTCCATATTTGGATGCAAATAGAAGTTGCACCTGCAGCAACTCTGGCAGATCAGCACATCTTGGCGCAGCAAAACATATGCTAGATATTGCTTCCTTCAAATCTAGAGGGCATTCCCTGTACAACATTGAGGGTTTGGATGAATAACTAGAAAACTTTGATTCACTGTATAATAAGCATTACAATTCGTTGCGGATTTGATATTCAAATAACTTATCGACCAAAGGAGGATAGCATATATGAACAGCTTTTGATTTAGTAGTAGATTTGAATTAGAACATAACAGTGTAAGATACTTAACATATAGTACCAGGCTAATTGAAAAAAAAAAGGCATATATACCTTTGTGATTCAATTATCGGAAGGCGGACCACAATAAGTTCACAAAATAATTCAATGATCTCTTGAGCAGCTATCATGTTCTGCTCTCGGACAATATGTTCCACCTGCATAGGTCATCTCATCAAGAATAGCACTAAAAATAGTTAACTGAAGAGACTTGCATGAGCTGGGGGTTTGAAGTTCAGGAAAAGAAAAAGGTAAACAATATCTTATGCGAATCAGATATATATACCCTAATTCGAGCAGTAGCCTCTTGACTAGTCTCAAGGAGCTTGGCTATGTCACGGCGCATCTGCTTTAACTGATTCTCTCTTCTGTTTCTTAACAACTTTATACGTGGAATTGTCAGCTTCAACAGGGTTTTGCTGAAAGAGTTAACATTGCGGGAAGAAATATAATCACTTTAGCTGGAAAATTAGACAACACCTAAAAAAGAAGAAGAAAAATCAACATTGAAAACAGAATGAACTCATGTGCCATTGATCCAATGAAACGAGAATATTAAGAAAAGAATAAAATACACTATCCCCTTGATTCACATACAGACACAATTGAATTGGATCCAAAAAAGGAAACACCTGCAACATTCAGTAGAAAATCTGGGACAGCAAAAGCTCATAATGGAAGATAGATGAAGGTTTATTAAGAATAATTAAGGTTAAATTACCAATATTAATTCAACAAATGTAAGCTCACGTAATGGTTTACTGTTTTTATTAATGAAGAATCCAGATATAAGTCCTTCCTTTTAAGAAGAATCCGAAGATATCATATCCATACATTCCAAATGATTACGAGAATATATGCAAAACAGGAAAAGAAAAGCAGGACAAAAACTTGGATTGGGACCAGACACGAATGATCAACAAACAAAATGAACCCAGAAGATAGGATTACCATTTGGAAGCCATAAAGCCCCTGTTGAAGAAGGACCCGAGAATCGACATGGTCTAGCGTCCTATCAAACTAGTGTCCTGAATCGCATAAAAACAGAAGCGGGGATCAAAATCGCAATTGGGCATTCAGAATTCGCAAGATGAGCCAAATTTGAATAAGAAATGGGAAGGAAATCGCAATTGGAATGGCATGAGAAAAGAGATAGAGACGAAATTATAACGGGGAGACACAGACCTGGTGGTTGACTGGTTGTTCCTTAACGAGGAAGGATTGAATGATCTGGAAAACGAAGTCGATAGATTACATATTGATGAGTGCGTGTGGATGATACGTAGTGAAGAACGCGGGAGTCCAAGTCGGGAGAGGATTTGTATGGGGTCCAACATGAGGAAGAGTAGGTTATGCGGAAGCTGACCGGTTGTTTTTGTTTGGATTCATTTTTCTGTTATTATTATTATTATTATTATTATTATTATTATTGCATGAATTATGAAAATGTACCCTTTCTTTGTTTAGGAAGATTCATTTTCGCAGAAACACATTCCCATATGGGCGACCAATATTTTTTAGGGAAATTGCTTAAAACTTCGCCTAAAAGTGCTAAAGACTTGTGTCCTTGTGTGGCGTTCTACAATGGGCACAAATTTTATTTACAGGAATATGAAACCTATTTTTAGCTATGAATAGATAAATTGTAAAAAAGAATTGTAAAAATTAAAAATAATTTACATTTTAATCTTTAAATAAATTCTAAATATTTTTAAACAATAAATTTTGTAACGGACAATTTCTTAATAATATTTCCTAATTTTTATTATAACTGTCAAAATAAATTCGTAGATATGATCAAAGCAATCAGGAAATTGATGTAATTATATTGAGTAGCTTTTTCAAATATTGTGAATCATTTACTTCATTTTACGTACTATTATTAACTTTATTCTATGTAGTAACTGATACCATTCTTAAATGTAAATATGTTTCTCCCACCATAAAAACAGGGACTTTGCCTTTTTCGCTCATAAGAGAATTTATTTCATCCATATATACACATATATCAAGGCAATCGATCAGCACGAGGTCAACCAACCAAGGATACTTTTATATAAATAACTTTGTCATGTGAAAACTTTCTTTAATGGCTTGTATTAATTCATAATCAATTTGAAAGCTTGAAAACTGATTTGAGAACAAAGGTTTCAAGTAAGCATTCGGTAATGCCAGGGTTATGGAATAATTTCATATATTTTGGACCTTTCTCATAGAAATATTTTCTACAAGGACCCATGCATATGAACTGAACTGTACGTAAATTTTCCACTATCTGTTCTCTTTGATGAAATCCCATGAAGAATTTTGTTTTCAATTTTTGTAATAATAGGAGTCCTAGGAAGAATTCTGATCCAATAGTGGTAAACGTAGGACAAACGTGATTTTTTTCCCCAGTTCAAATATTATTTCTTCTTTATGAGTTTACCTTTTGCCTAACCAAATAGTGTAAATAGAATGACCACCATATATATTAATAATGCCCAAAATCAAAGAGATTACCTTATGTTTAAGTCAATTACTTACTCTTAATGAGCTGCCACGTACAGTATTGCTTCCCTCTTTTGTGCCATGATCTCCTATATATATATATATATATATGTATATTGATTATGCAATAGTTGAGAATGTATAATTCATAAACTCTTGATTGATTCAGATTTGATGACACGATGATGGTGAAGCAATATTATCATTCAGCATGTCTTATGCTTCTTCTCATGGCATCATCATCAGCGGAAGAAACCGATAACGTCTCGTTATTACAAACAATCTGGGGAAGGGTCTCGTTTTGAAGATTCACTGCAAATCCAAGTGTAGGGACTGCAAAGGGAGTATCAGAACTGATGGACACTAATCGCTGGAATCTCATGTATAGATGGCCTAAACCCTACATTTGTAAACACCAGCTACCATTATCATATATATATATATATATATATTAAGAAGTTGTCACAAAATTATTATTCGCTCGTAACAAGTGTTCCACTTGTTAGCTTTACATCTTCTTTCTCCATTTGGTCGGTCCGTACACTCGACCTTTGTTCTTTGTTTTTGTTATTAAATGATTTACGTTTCATTTTTCAAATTATAATAACCCTAATCCCTTCATTCTATTACTACTACTTTTCTTATTAGTCATTACTGTGAAAACAAAAACCTAATATAATCTTTAGTCCTTAAATTTATACAAATTTTAAATTTAAACTATGTTATAGTCTTAAACTAGACCAAATATTTACTAAATTATATAACCTAATATTTTAGAACTTTTTTCCTTAGTTTTTTATTGTTTATGTGTGGATACAATAAAATCCATAGTTCTTTGTCTTGGATTTTAATTTTTCTTTATTGTTTTTGTGTGTGAGTCTATATTATTATTTAACTTTAGTAAACTTTAGCATATACAGAAAATTTTTATTAGAAAACTCACCCATCATAGCCAGATACACGATACAGATCAGATCTGAATTAATTGGAATAAAACTCTAAAAAATCGAGTAGACAACAAAAAATTCTCATTTTCTGTTTTTTTCTTGCTACCGTTCAACTTTTATATTTTCGTTTCCGTTGGAATTTCTAGATAACTTTTATAAATGCAAATCATCACGCAACAGATGCATCAAAATGTAGAACAATCTACATTTAGAATGTGCGTCATCATATTGTTCAAATAAATTATAGTTATGCGAAAATTTTTAAAAAAAATCCAAACACTAAATAAAAAAAATTACCATAAAAAGGTAGAAATTAATTTTTGAAAAAACAGTCCGCAATTTACTCGATTTTATATGGGAGACAATGACACTTCTCTTTTAATAAAGACAAGTACAAAATTTTCTTGAATGCACAAGTAGTCAAATCACATATCAGACACAGACCATAGGTAAGCTTCTTTGTCTCTGGATCGCTTCTCATTCATTCTCTTGAACAGCTCCTTCTCAAATCCTACCATCAACGGAACAACTTGCGTCAATCATTTGAAGATCAATACAGCAAAAAAGGTATTCCCAAATTACTGATGAGAGAGAATGTAAGATGTTGCCATAATGTCATCAAAAGGTGAACCTACCATTACTACGATCAACAGCATCCCAGTGTCGTCCTGGTCTTATCCCATACCGATTAGGGGCAGCATCCAGACCTCTTTTCAACAAGCTGTGATCTGGAATGTCCTGAGGAACGATAAAACCTGATTCCATCATTTGATCACTGTCTCCCAAGTTTGGAATAACAGGCGCCCGATATTTCTTCTGAGAAAAGCAATTTCCACAAGAGAAACATGTCAACGTAAATGTGAGATGTTAGAATGTCATGAATTCCACCACCATAGTAAAATTCAAATATATAGGTCAGCCTCAGATTCATTACATTACCTTTACCAAATATGCCATAGGATCGCCCCATCTTACTCTGTCCTTCAGCATTGAGTCAAGTTCCGCATCATCTCTGGCAGAAAACACAGCTTTAGACTCTTACAGAGCAAGAGACAGGGAAATTTGTTCATTTTAAAAATATTAAGCCAAAAAAATAAAAATAAAAATAAAAATAAATACATTGAACACCCGTTACTTGTTCATAAAGGGAGTGACAATGAGATGTCAATCATTTCATTTGAAAAAATGATGCTGGAGGATGAATAAGACTAGCACTGGAGTATGACTACAAGTTACAAAAAGGAGAGTGCCAAGATAACGAACTAATATGAACAACAGTCTTTGGATATTTATTACATTACCTCGTACGTGCAAATGGCCTGCCCTTCTCAAGTTCTAGTTCCTTTAGTCTAGCCTCGGCTTCCCGTTTTTGAGCCAAACCCTTACCCCATTCTATTTCCTTCTCCTGAAAATCACAAGGCAGCTAAGAATTAAACTACGAATTTTTTAAGGAAAAAGACAAAAAAGATCAATGATCCATTGAAGCAGAATTCTAACTTGACCTTTAGCAAGAATAAAAAGTAAACTTGTCAGCGCACCATTCTGAGGCATCGTGTGTTTTCATGGAATAAATAACCCACTTGAAAATGGCTTCAAAAATACCCCTCAGCCATCATGGGCGTAGAAGAGCATCTCTACTAATAGTAAATTAACCCTTGGTAATTTATGATGGCAGGATAGTACCGATAAAATTATTCATTTTGGTAGTATGTGTTGAAGGCCTAGGAATAATACAGAAATTGACGAATTTGGATCACGAGTGATTTGATAAACAACTCTTTAAGTAGTAGTTAAGATCACGATACAGTTAAGAAACTCTCTATCCAGAGCAAACTGCTAAACAATTTAGGCTTTATCTTGCTCCAACTAATGATAGAACATAAATTGATACAAAGCTATCACCGAAGGGTTTTTATTCTGTTCTAAGAGTTTTGGAGTTCTAATTATGAAATGCCTGGGGAAAATGAAAATTCTGCATCAACTCATTCTGTTCATAAGGAACAACACAAGTCTGCTCAGGTTCTTAATCAGCATCGTCTCCAGATTTCACTGAACTATCGACTTTCTGAGACTTGTGATCTTTTGTTCTTACACTGGGTTTACTAGGGCAATATGATTTGGATCTGATCTTGCCATTTAGACTGATTGCATTCAGACAGAAATGGTTCTTTGAGTGGTTAGACATATGGTTTTCTAAATTGGAAACTAATTGGCAAGTGTTCCTAGACACAGTATCCAGTACAGAGTGCATTTATAAAAAGGCTATAACCAGAAAAGCAATTGTGGTGCACCAAAAATACCTTTGGCTTTTCCACAACTCTTTGTTTTGACTTCAAGTATTCCTCCTTTGAAATGCGTTCTCCTGCAGAGTTGAGCATAATTTACAGATAAGCATATTTATCACAAAGGCATATTAGATAATTTCAACCAAAAAGCATCAGATAAAGATTGACTTTTCGAACCTTTTATTTTATCACGATACACAGGTTCAGCACCACGCCCACTGATGTTTGGATCCATCTGTTTAAATCTGTAGAAAGAGTTTGATCTCAATTTCTAGGGCAATACAAGATATTCTTCCTGAGATAATTACCAATTGGAATGAGTAAACGGTAAATTCAACTTCTCATAAACTCCATGCTCATTAGGATATATTTTATTATTAATAATCATAGTAAACAGGGTCCCGGGGTAGAGACACTGACAATTCTTAAACAAATAGCATAGATCTGTAATTCAAGTACGGCTATACGGCATATAAGTACAGGAATACAAGATGCTGCAGAGAATGAAGTTCAGAACAGCAAACAGGAGAAGGAAAGAGAAGCAACACATTATATTTTTGGCAGGTTGCCTCATGATAACAATATACTCCTCCAGTTCTTAATATAGGACCTAATTGGGGCTTGATCATAAATAAAAGACATATTTCCTCTATTTATCAATTTTTTTTTTCAAATTACCCCTACTGCTACTCTATCAACAATAATCAGAGGGAGGAAGTTAAAGTTTTATAAAAAACATGTCATATTAATTAACTTAACCAAATTTTTTAATCTAATCAAATTAATTAAATATGTCCTATATTAAGTACCGGAGGAGTACTTCTACAAATTTAGAATCATAATCCAATAAAATAAGTGGAAAGCAGGCAAACGCTGAAATGGAAAGAAAACATGCCTGTTCTCAAACATCAAACAAGTTATCACATGAACCCAATACAGAAAAAGAACACTGAATAACTAACATTCTTTGTTGCTGACGCTGCAACACTCCTTACGTCAAAACCTAAAAGAACTCTTTCCAACATCCATACTACCATAACCAAACTCAAAACCTGCATTGTATTAAATTATGGGCCGAAGTTTTAACACGAGAGGTATGGATAGCGCACCATATTTCATATCATATATATAATAAAATATCCACAGAAAAATTGTGCCAATAACAATTACCTCAGCCAATCATCTTTCTTCTTATTGTCAATTTCTTCCCTAATATCCCGACCAGAAATTAAGCCTGTTTTCTGATTCCTCATAGAAGGTGGAACATCTACTTCCTTTTGTTTTTTTCTTGGCGGAGAAAGATCAGGAGACAAAGATGGATGTGAAACAACTTTTGCAGAAGGACTACGAGAACGATCAGATAAACCCCGTCCTCTCATATCATTCCTTCTTTTCCTTGGGGGCGAAAGGTCCGACTCCAACGATTTATGTAAGCTGTCTTGATAGAGAGAATCATAATGACATTGTCGAGGTGGAGAAATGTCATGCAATTCAGCAATCTCCAGGTCCCTTTTTCCATAAGCTTCTGATGTTTGATAGTGAGGACATCAAAAAGTAAAATATCAGCATTCAAATGAAAGCATGGTCAAGATGATATATGTGGGAAATCAGACTTTATTGCATTTATTCGGGAATATTTACACTAAATTTCTGCTGTATAAACTCCCATACTATGTACATATGAGATTAGATAAATGAGAAATACATTTTTCCTCCCGAAATTCCACAATATTAGATTCAAGTGAGGGTATACAGTTTACCTTTGCGTCGTTTCCGAGGAGTTGATAAATCAGTAACTTCAATTTTAGAATCCGATGACCTAAACTTGCGAGCTAGTGAAAGTGTAACACTCTGAGCCCTCTGTTTACGAGGGGGAGATAAATCAGAATCCCTGTCCTTAGAACGTGCAAGATGTGGGGAATGTTCAGGTGATGGAGTGTCATAGCGTCTCGAATGTTGACGACGAGGCGATAAATAAGTATCTTCTACATTAGAAGTTGATGGATTCAATTCAGGTTCTGGTGAAGGAGTGTCATTCCGAATCTTCCTTTTACGGGGCGGAGACATGCCATCTTTGATGTTATTAGAAACGACATGCTTAGGAGAAAGTGAAACCCAACCACTTCCATCCTCAGATATAGCATGATATGGACGCCTGGCTCTCAGCTGTTCAAGCCTCCTCAAATGCTTAACTTCAACGTCTTCATCTACTACTGGGTTCTCCTCATCTACACAAACCCATAGAATAGAGTTACTTTGTAAAAATTACTAAAACCATTATAAAGTGTCTTATATGAATAGATATTAACAGTTGTCATTTACCTGATGAGTTGTCACTATTTTCTTCTCCAAGATCTACTGGTTTCTTCCATACAGGATCTTCATCCACCACAACTAATCCAGTTGCTCGTGTTTGAGGTTTCTTCTTCTTTTGCCTTTTTCTTCTTTGTGCTTGCCGTTCCTTCCTTTGGGTTACTTTCATACCTTTAGATAGTCTATCAGGGAATTGGATCCCATTGTTAAGGCTGTCTATCGTAAGGCCTTTAGATGAAAATCCATCTTGTTAAGTTCTGTTAGACATTCCATGCTTAAAGAAGAAAATATTCTCGATAGCATACAAATATAATAAAATAGTAAATCTGATAAAGATCATATAATTCAAATTTAGCCGAGAGCTTCCTTCAACATATGACCCTCAATCCTTCGAAGTTCAATCTTCAAAATAACATGAAAACTACGTGAGTCTAAAGCAACAACAATAATAAAAATAGAAAGTTCCTAGCCATGATATGCATACATATCAATTCTCCAGTAAAAAATAGGGCTCATTAGCATAGGCTTATGAAGAAAGAACCTGTTAATAGAGATTTTATGTTAAGTACAAGCATTATTCTTTTGGATGAAATATTTCAAAAGTTGAGACTAATTTGTGTTAGGTTTATGAAGGCAAAGAGATATATGAAATCCGAAAAAGCAGAACAGAAGGGGACGACGACTAAACCTGAAGGGACTGGAGTGTACGACGAAGACGACGGCGAGCTCTGTCGGCAAATCTGGCGGCTATGGCGAGAGGATCTCCAGCGATGCTGCGCTACAGGGGACAGCAGAAGTCACGGGAGGAATTTTTTAGGGCAAATTATGAATAGACCCCACATAAGAAACTTATTTACAAGTACGTAGTACGTTCCAGAACTCTAAAAATTTTATAAAATATCGCTAAAACTTGGGTGTAATCTGGGCATGGTCCTAATTAATTTAGGACTTGAAGATAGTTTTTAAATTCACAGGAATATACTTATCATTTTTATGGAGACTTGTTTATAATTTTCTTTTTTATCCCATTTTAGCTTGAGCTGTGAAAAAATCTCCATAAGTGCTTAAATTTTAATAATTCAAATTCAAATATTGAAATGTTAATTAGTAAAATAAATAAATTTAGTTTTCTTTTATGATTTCAGAATATATTTTTTAAAAATTGCATTTAAATTATTTTTATATTTAATATAGATATATTCATTATATGTAGAATTAAAAATTTTAATATTATATAGGGTGAACAATAAGCGCAGCATAGTTATGTCAAATGTAATCAATTAGTATATTATAAAATAATATAATTGCTTATAATAAACTTAGACTTTGACCAGTAATAATCCGGGAAATAAGGAACCCTGTCCTCTTTCATACAGAGTATTATCAAATTCCTCATCCACTAGAACTTTTAACCTTATTCCTTCAGATTATCCCAGCACAGCCTTCTTTCGTTTCCTACCTGAGGCGTAACTAAATTTATTCTATGCACTTATATTGATAAATAAAATGCTTATTAACTATATTTGAGATAACTATAATACACAGATTGAATCCTTTATAGAATCATAACTCTTAGTAAACTTCCGAATAATAATCCTCCTTTAATCCCCTTATAAAATTTAGCTACTCATACCTGGATAGTGCAATTCTAATATTCTGAAAGATAATTTTAAGAGCGGGTGAGGGAACTTAGAAACTAAAGAGCACAAGAGAGTAAGGATACTGAAAGCTTGAATGTTATTGCCTTCGATGATTTTACATGCTTAATGTTTCTAAATTTATAGACTCCTTCGGCTTACAGACTCAATTATTTTTCAAACAATACATGACTCCAACTTTTGACTAAATATAATAAAACAAACTACTTTTTACAATCATTATTCTTTCTTCGTCGTCTTCAGCATTATTGTCCTTCATCTTATCTATCTTTTTCTTCTGTCGGCATTTTCTATCGGCATCTTATCCTACTTTTTCTTCTGTCGGTAGTTTTACTTTTCATTCTTTGTCTCTTCTTGATCTGTCGGCAAGTCTCCTTTTTGACTATTTTTCATATTTGAGTCATATCAGTTGTGGGTTCTTCGTAGTCTTTGTCCAATCTTTCTCTTTCTTCACAATATTCACATGCATGGTTGGCATACTCAGATAGTGCTCGGCAGATTTTTTTTCTTAGTCCTTTCTAGATTATCCATTTTATTGTTCTTGATGCGGTCATACCACATCTCTAATAATCTTTTATTTTTTGTATTTTTTCCTACTGAAAATATTAAAGTAGTAGATCCAGCAAAATAGACCCACTGAGTTTCGTTAGGCGAAGTTATTATTCTGTTTAGTTCTTGGAATATAATATTGGTTTCTGAAGCTCTAATATTAGAAATTTTATATTGAAAATCTTCATTTTCATTTATATCTTCTTTTTCTTCTTCATCATATTCTATAACTCTTTTAGTAGTACCAAATCTTATTAAATTAATAGGTGGATAAAAATTTTCAAGGGTTATTTCAGCTATTGTAGAATAACACCTAATGAAAACTCTATATTAAGTTACTATTCTAAAATAGTGTTTAGCAGCTTCTTGGAAAGATAATGGTAATTGCTTAATCTCTTCCATATTACTTGAGGGATATAAAGTATGAATTAATCCATAGCTATATAATATTTTTACTAGATCTGGTGATGTACCAGGATATATTATGGCTTTATTGAAAGCATAATGAGAAACATATTTTATAGTTCTAGAATTAATTTGTAAATGATTCATTTTATATATTAGATGTCGGAAAAACTTATATTGTTTTATAGTTTTGAAACTATCATTTTTACTACTACTGCTACTACTACTTATAGCTACTATTTTTTCTTTCTTTTTTTCTTCTGATTGAGCTTTTACTATTTCTATGAAAGGTACTATTTCAGTATTTACTCTTTTATTGGTTATAATACCTGATACTGGTACTTTGACTTCTTCAGAAGATACTTGGATATTATCATATGATACTTGGATAGCAGCATCCACCATTGATCTCTGTTTATTCTTTTCTTCAATCTCCTTAATCTTTTAGTGATCTCCTCAATTTGAGGCAAAATATTATTGATACTATTCGTTAGAGCCTGCATATTCTGATTCATCTGATTGTACATCAGACTCTGGTTCATCTCTAAAATATTGATCTTTGTAATTATTTGTCCCATAGTGGTCATTGTTGGTATCTCTTTTTGAGATTCGTTACTGGTCATTCTATTGTCCATCTGCTCAAATAATTAGCAATCAAATTATTTTTTCCTTTAATATATTCAATATCATAATCATAATAAGATAAATCACTTTGCCATTTAATCAACATTTTATTACTTAATTTATTAGATCTTATTCCTTTATCAAGCCAATGTTTTACTTGAGTATTATCTGTTCTAATAATAAATTTAGTATTAACTATAAATAATTCAAATTTTTCTACTGCTTTTACTATTGCTAAAAACTCTTTCCAATTCGAATGATAATTACTTTGACTATCATTAAATTTTTCACTTGCATACCTAGTTATTATTTCTTCATTTTTTCATTTTCATGAAATAATGCAGCTCCCCAATAATTATCTTATGCATCTGTATATATTATCCATTTGATATTTTTTGTATTGGAATAGTTAATTTTGGCAAATTTTGACATATTTGTTTTATTTGATTTACTATATTTTCAGTTTCTTTATTCCAATTCCATATACTATTTTCTCCTGCTAATCTAGATATTTTAACTGTTAATTTTGATAAATTGAGAATATAATTTCTAGTTTGATTTACTAATCCTAGAAATGATTGTAATTCTTTTTTATTACTAATCTTAAGAAATTTTAATATTTTCTTTCCTATATGTTCTTGTAATTCTATTCCGTCTTTTGATACATATTCTCCTAAAAATCCTATTCTTTCTTTTCTTAATTCGGCTTTTTTAGGTGATATATTTAATCATTTTTCTTCTATTAGATTTATAAATTGTTTTAGATGATTTTCATGTTGTTCTTTATTATCTGAACTTATTAATATATTATCTATATATATTACTGTAAAATCTTTTATTGGTTTTAATAGTTTTGTAACATATTCTTGAAATATACTAGGACTATTATGTAATCCCATAGGTAATATATTCCATTCATATAATCCTTCTTATATACTAAAGGCAGTATATTTTTTACTTTTTTCTTCTAATTTTATTTGAAAAAATTCTGATTTACAGTCAAATTTACTAAATATTATTTTTCCTTTTATTAGATTAAATAATAATTCCATTTTTGGTATAGGATATCTATTTCTTATTGATAAATTATTCAACTTTTTATAATTTATTACTAATCTTGATTTTCCTCTTTTTTGTTCACTATGGTTCATTACTATCATAACAGGTGATGAATATTCAGATCTACTTTCTCTTATTAAATTATATTTTTTTCATTTCATTAATATGCATAATAAACTCCTTCTTATCATGTTCTGTCCATGGATAAGGTTTACAGTTTATTTCTTTACTATAATCTCTTAATTCTATTTTTGCTAAAGGTTTTGATTTTTCCCAATGGATTAATGGATTTTCACTATAATTTTCTTCTAATCTTTGTTCTATAGATTTTTCTATTTTATTTATAATATTTAATGCAATTTTTTCATTTATTTCTATTAGTTTTTTATTAGGTAAAAATTGTACTTCTTTTTCATTTATTTTTTGTTGAAATTTTTCATCATTTCTTCTATAGGGTCTAGTAATCATAATTCCCCATGCTTCATGATTACACGGAGTTATTATTATCCATATATTTTTGGTTATTTTTCAAGGATAATATTGTTCTAGAAAATCTAATCCTCATATTATATCACAACTTGAATCATTAAATTGATTTAATTCTAATATTTTTAATTCATAATTTCCTATTTGTACTATAATATTTTTTGCTTCTAATTCTATTATTTATATTTTTCGTCCTACTCCTTCTATCCTTTTTATATTTTATTTCTTTTTCCATAATTCTGGAGGTAGAACATTATATTTTGCTATAGTTAAATTTGCTCCAGTATCTACTAAAGCATGATATTTTCTTGATCTATATTCTTCATAATTAAATTTTACTAATATATAGTATAATTGATTTGTCATTTTATTTTTGGTATTATTAATGTTTGATGGTCTATATTTAATATTATTCTATTTTCTTGAATTTTATAAGGTTTTACTAAATTTAAGAAATCTTTTCCTAATATTATTTTATATATTTCATTATTATTTTCTTCAGCCCATAATCTTAAATTTATTACATCTCTTCTATTAAATCTTATAATTAAATTACTCTTTGTTCCTTTATCAGTTATTTCTAAATTATCTTCTGTATAATCTATTTGTATTTTTGACTTTTCTATATTATTATTTATTTTTACTATTATTTCTTCCCATATAGCTTCTTTCTTAATTTCTATTAATATTAAATTTTCGCTTATATTGCTATCAGTAGTATCTATTTGACTTGTTCTTGGTCTAATTGGTACTAGATTTGAATTTAATGATATTTCTGTTAATCTATTAGCATTATAATTTTCTTCACTTAAACTATAATTTCTACTTATTCCTCTTCTCGATATATGTCTATATTCTAAACTATATCTTGGAATATTTATATTTATTACTGGTTCTGTAGTATTTATCCTTAATGATCTTTATCCTATTATATCATTTGTTTCTATTCTTCGAGGTATTTCATTATATAATCTGGTTCTATCTAACTCTATTTGTAATTGTCTTGGTATTGTTATACTTGTTGTTTCTAAAGGTAATTCTCTTAATATTGGCATAAAATTCTTATCTATAGTTAGTCTTCCTTTTGATCTATTATATATCTTATGTTCATTTGTAAATATTAATCCTATCATTGTTGTTATACTTATGGTTTTAGCTCCTTGTAATAATTTTACATTATTTAATTTATGGTATACTAAAATTGATTTATTCATTTGTTCATCAGCTCTTGATATTATAAAATTTGTATTTAATGTAAACTTTATCTTTTGATATATTAGATTTCCAGTTAATGCTCCTAATATACTATCTCTAACACTATTTATTATTCTTCCATCTGTAATTAATAATTCTATTGGTGAATCTATTCCTTGATGAAAATAAGCTTTTACTAATAATTGTACTCCGGCTATATATATTTCTGATACTTCATCTTTGAATTCTAATTTATTTATTTATGATTCTATTAATGCTTTATTTATTAAAGGTATTCTTAAAACTCCTTCTGTCATACTTAATTCTATTCGATGTTTCTTTTCTAATACTATACATGCTTATTGTTCTTTTCTTTTTGATTTTAATATTTTACTTACTTTTTGTATAAAATTTTCATCTGTTAATTCATTTGCTCTTAAATCTAATCTTGCATTCTTTATTTTATTATATTGATTTTGATTAAAAGTTATTCTTCTCTCTACTATTCCTTCTTCAGCATTTAATATAGATATATTCATTATATATAGAATTAAAAATTTTAATATTATTTTAGCAAAAAGGGGCATGTTTGGATTGGCACAATAATTAGTTTTGAAGGCCAAAATTATGGTTTCTTAAAATTTTTATCTTTTTTTATGAGACCTTGAATCAAACACTCATATTTTGATTAAATCAATTATTATAACCCCTAACAAACACCCATATTTTGATTAAAATCAATTCTAAGATCATCTATATTTCTTATGAGTAATTTCCACATGCTGAGTGAATTTGGATTAATGTTGAATAAAACAGAACTTATAAAATTAATAAGCATAATTTATTAATTAAAAAATAGGTAGCGGTAGTTTATGAGATAAGCTTGGTTTTTTATTGAGAATTGATTTTATGATAACAAATAATATTGTCTCCTCTAGAATAATGGCCTCTTAAAAATATTAGGGCCTGTTTGGCATAGCGTTTCAAAATCAATTTTGGAGCAAAACCTCAGTTTAAAAAAATTTCACACAAACATCAATTTTTGTCCAGAATTGATTTTGGAACAAAACCTCAGTTTACAAAATTTTTTGCCAAACAGCCATTTTCATCCAAAATTGATTTTGGGCAAAACCTCAGTTTAAAACTATGGTTTTGAAGAAGCTATTTTTCAATAGATTTTGGAACTGTAAAAGAGCTTATAGATTATATAATTACTATTTTACCCCTATTTTTTTCTTATACTCTCACTCCTCTCTCCTCTCTCTCTCCTCTCTCATACTTTAATCAAATCATACCCTTTTTAGTAATTTATTAATATAAAAAGTGATTATACTATTAATCATCCAAACATCTCTATTTGCAAAATCTATTCTTCCCAAAATCTATTCTCCATAATCTATTCTTCCTAAAATCTATTCTTTCCAGAATCTATTCTCCCCGAATCTATTCTCCCCAGAATCTATTCTCCAAAAGCTAATCCAAACACACCCTTAGCATATTTTGGCTAACAAGTTTCTGCTATACCATTCATACAGGGGTTTCGTGATCTTCCCAACAGCTCCACAGGACCAGAAACCTATCAAAGTAGAGAAACAAAATAAAATATGTTCCCCAACGTTCATATGTTCATACATCGGGAGAGACAATTACACAAAAAAATGTAACTAGTGTAAGATCCACATCCCATATCCACATCCATCATTGTTTTCTCCATTTTTCTCTCGGGCACTATATGATTTCACTTTTAAAAATGTTGAGGATTGGGATAGATGACCAACTCAATTCAAGTACAATGGCAACGACGAAGAACTGAAACACCAGGTGGTTTTCTTCTCTCCCGAACAATGGCTTCTCTAATCATGGGTAACTTTTGGTGAACTTTCCTCCATATATGATTCACAGCACCATCCAGAGGTATTGGTCCAATCCCATCTGGATGGCCGTTATCATAGTCAAAGATGGGTTGTACTCGAGCCATATTTCGACGGAAACTTTTTTTCTGCTCTGTAGAAAACTTTTTCAGATGATTTACAAGCCAGCTTGGTCTCAATGCATCATTGACTGCTACAAAAACAGAGAATTCTGAATAATCCACCATCCCTTCAAATGGGAGCTCAATATTGTCACTGACAATGACAGGTATACAGAGACTTTGTATGGCATCAAATAGCCGGCACGAAGTGGGTGTGTCTCCGGCAGGGTGTAGGCAAAACTCCGATGTCCTCATCCCTCTTATTGATTGCTCTTTCCCAGTGGCATTAGGAAAACCTTCCTCCATTACAACACCTGACTCATTAACCAATAGATCCCATAGCTTCTCTCTAACTAGGCCTCCCTACAAATAGAATAATTTGTCAAGGCCCAAGCATGGAACACGAATGGCATTAAATATCCAAAATCAGGAAACTAGATTCATCATTCTTCTTTAATGAACAGTTGGTATCTAATACACCAAGAGTTAGTTCGTTACTTTAAATCATCAAGGAAAGATGATATTGGTTCGTTACTTTAAATCATCAAGGAAAGATGAGATAGCCACCACCCACAGCTAAGTTCAGCTTATGCTAGAATTGTCTTTGGTGAAAAGAACTATGTAAACAAGCATTGCAAGACAAAAAGAACTATAATTAACAGAATTAATCACTTAACAGGGAAGAGGCAACAGTCACAGAATTCAGTTGTATATCTTGGAAGATGCTTAACAACACCTACCCGGCGCCTATGTTTAGCACCTTTGAAATACAGAAGATTGTGGCGCTCCTGGTTTACAGACAAGTGCAACCTGGGAAGTAGATGGGTGTATGGAACAATCACATCTTTAATCAATGAAACTTGGGTGTGTGGAACTGCCTCTGGTAAGCTACAGTTTGATGATTTGGAGTCAAGCCTGTACCAACCACCAAAATCTACCACAAGAAGAATAGCCGGGGCAATCTCATTTTTGACATGCCACATTGCAACTGGGTCTGTCAAATAATGCTTCAGTTTTTAACAAAACCTGACAATTCAAAGACTAAATTATAAGATGGCAACAGCATGCAGTGACATTTGCTTCTCTTATTTTTTGTCTTTCTATATCTATAACTGCCTTGATTGCTCCCAAACATGGCCATCTATGTAAATCTGAACATCTGGCAGGTAAAGCGTCAATGCACCCAATTTGAGGGTAACAAAAAAAAAAACTTCATAATTTCCCAAGCCAACTCTGAGTCAGAATTCCAGCACACATCAGCAATGAACATTTATTAACAAAGTTTGGTACCAAAAACTTTAAGTGATTCAACCTTGTTTCGAATTGCTTCTCTATTGATCATAAGCAAAAAATTGTAGATGGTAAAGGAAAATTATCTGCTGATCAGGTTATTAGAGAGATAATATTCAACTATAAGAAAGTAATTAGATATACTTAAATGCGTAAAATCACTGAATAGTTCCCATTGCCATCAATATTACGGAAACAAATAGTCATAAATATAAGCACTGCATCTATGGAAACCAAGCTAAACGACATGTAAAGTGGAACACACCAGTGAGAACAAAGACGTGATCTCGCCCCCCAGATCGCTTCCAAGCTTCTGTATTCTTAAGAAACTCAATCACCTCCTTCTGCCTCTGGTAATCCTCATTTCCAACTTTCTTCCTGAACTGCTCTTTCGCCATACCCAGTTGCATTTCTGCACTCAGCGTCGCGAAGAACGGGACAAAAATCACATCAGCCTCTTTGACATCAAAGACCCGCCTTGCAAACGACCGAGTTCGTTGTTTCTGGGGAGTCATCAAATCCCCTGTGATCCAGTACTCCGCACTGTACTGCTTTATCAATGGGTTCTCCGGATATGATGGAAATTCGCGGCCTTTTGCCAAATTGTTCGACCGAATCTCACGGTCTGCATCGCTGCCGAGCCTAGAATCTGCATCGAAGGCCCAATATTTGTCGAGAAGGCCATAGTTCAGGGATCTGGGTAGGTCGGCAACGTAGACGTTGATGAAACCAGCGGTAGATTGAAGCGCGTTCAAGTAAGAAAGTGAAGAAACAGATGAATCTGAATGGTTTGATGTGCTGAAGAAGAAGAGGGTCAGTGAAAGAAAGCATAGGACGACGAATACTTGGAAGAGCGTAGAAAGAGAGAAGGAAGAGGTGGCGTTGTTCTTGGGAGGCATCGCTTCTTCTTTCTCCAATCCTACCTTCGATCAGTAGTTTTGAAGTTCAAATCAAGGAACCGCAGTTTCCAAAATTTAATTCCATATATACAAGTTTTAGTAGGGCGATATCGAAACACGATAGATACTACTGGCAACGTAAAAACGATCCGGCCTTACAAACTTTGCCTTCCCGACAAACGCTTTATGATCCGTTTTTCGTATGTGGTTGATGCCCTTTTCTGTTTATTACATTTTTATTATTTTGATTTTTACATTAAGAACCCAAACAATAAATTTTACATTAAACATGTCAGATTTTAAATTAATTCGAGGAAAGGCCAAAGAAATAAATTGGAGGAAAAATATTTTGTCATAAATGGGGGGAAATGAAAATTTCTCAATAACAACTAATAGGAAATATAAAATTTAGTAATAATGACAACTTGAATATTGATCATGACTTTCTAATATCGGATTTTTTTATGTAAGATGATTAAAGTACTTAAAACCTTGGAGTAAAACTCTTGAAAAGTTCTTTGCAATTTAAGGAAGATAAATGGTAGTAATTTTTTAATGCTTAGTTGAAAAATAAGGTGTTAAGAAACCTATAACCCGAAAATAATAGTAACCATCAAAATTCTTCATAATTGGTTTAGGGGAAATGGGTGATCTTTCGTGTTTGTTCTTTTTTTCTCTTTTTTTTGGTTTCTTTCTCTTGTCTCGCTGATTCTTGATTAATATATGGCTTCAGTTGCCATTAAAAAAAATGTCATAAACGACTTAACTTCTTGTAACTAATAATTAAGAAGCAAATAATTTGTTATAATTTTCCAAGGAATAATATATAAAACATACTTTACAAAAAGAAAAAGAAATGAAGTGATAAAACTTACTAACTTTGCAAAAAAGAAATTTAAACCTCGAAATAAAATTGAGAGCTACTTAAAAATGGCAAATGGACAAACAGGAACAAAATGTTGCATTAATATTTCTTGAAAGTTACAAGTGCTGGAAATCCTAGAGAGTTGAAGTGCAACACAACATAATCAGAGGCAAGGTAGCAAATATCATGCTCTACTTACTCTATCCCACAAGAAGAGTCCTTTAAGGTTTCTTCCATCCAATATTAACAATCTAGCCTTCTAATAAAACTTGATCGAAATTCCAGTCTCTGACAATGTCCCTCCTCACTGCACGACTTCGTACGAGCCGTGGAGTACCCGGCATCTCTTCATTTCTTAAGACACCAGGGTGCGGGGCAACTTTAGATGACGACGATGATGATGCAATAAATGCGTTCATTGTATGAGATGGAAATGATGATTTCTTGGTTAAGCAGTTGGAAATAGCATAGCATCTTCCCTCATTTTCTGCACTTGAGACGGAGTAACTCCTGAAAGAGTGTGATGGGGATGGACTTTCCACACTCTGGCACACAAGGCATGCCAGACTCATCTTCGGCTCCAACAACCTCCGACTGCAATTTGTGTTATATATATCAATGCATGTTCAGACTTCAGGGTATGGGAAGAACAATGCGATTCAAATGCTAATTCTAATCCTCAGCATTTATAAAAATGAATGCTTACAGTGTATTTGGTTGAAGCACAGAGAAAAGTACATGTGTAAAAATCAATTATAGATCGTCTACACAATTGATCATAGATCAGGTACGCTAGGATAATGCAAATAAGATCGATGTCTCATTAGGTATCCCTCTTGAAAAGGAATTTATAATTCTGCAAATGCGCAATATATAATACTTTTGTAATCATTATTCATCTTTTTTTATCAATTTTTTATCCAGGGATACGAATGTCATTTTCAATTACACTTTCTATAAATCTCATTCCATTCTTTGTACCTACAACACAGCCTTGAATGAAATACTGGGAGGAAAGGATCTCAAATTCTCAACCTTACCAGGTTCTTTTGTCAGTATCACATCAAAATCACACGCTTCTAGTTTTTTAAAAAGATATTTGTGACTTGCAACAATAAAAACCAATGCAACTTTTGAGCTTATTTCGAAGTGAAAAAAGTCCTCCCCATATGTTCCCCCCTTTCTTTCCAGAAGATCAGTTACGAGACCTTATTTATTTCAGGCCCGATGATTAAGATGAGTGATTCCCTTACCCTAGACAAAAGCACAGATCATAACGACTTGCTACTGAAAAAAGAAGCATTAAATAAAATGACTAATAATATCATCAATATTTGGACTTATATAATGGCGTATTCGATATGTTAAAGTGAAAGAGCGTAACAAAATTGGGCCCTCAGGCTTGGTCTTCCTAGAAGAATATTTAGAGAAAGTGAGACACCTAAAGGTAGACTTGTCAAACTAAGACATGTGTTGTTAATCTGCTCAATCGATTTCTCCCAACCAGAGAAGTTAAGGTTGTACGCAGGTCAGTTCAGTTTTCAACCCAATCTGCACATTAGTGTGCAGACTGGCTTATTTGGGTTTGGACCATGGCGAGTGGATAGCTATCAGAGGATCATCTAGCTGGATAGGAGGACAATCCGTATTGAGATCAGATAACATAACGTTGTTTTGTCTTGAAGATATCAGGTTGACAGTATGTTCGAAGCTCAGGACCTTTTTAACAGAGAAAGAAGGAGGAATATGGAAGAAAATTAACAGAAGATAACATAGTCTAAACGGTTACGAACTAGGTAAAAGTAGCAAGCAAATGGTCAATTTAAAGCAATATCGATCTAAAACTCCAGCGGTTTGGGATTTATCCAAATCAATTGAACAAAAAGCTGACAACTGCCTTTCGTTTCCCAAACAATATGGAAAATATGCAAAACTGCATCAGCTCTTCAGTCTAAATTTGTACATGTTCCTTTTTCGGCCATTTAGTATCAAATATTCACAAATAGTAAACCCAATCATTAGCATCACATTTGCTTCCATCTTAATACATAAACTAAAAACTGAGTGACAGTCAATTTGAATCTCCAACCACTGAAACCCCGAAAAACAAATCCAAAAAAATTCAGGTCTCGAAATCAAAATACTTCGAAAAGAAACATACAATCGACAGACCCAGGATAACAGAAACGTCATTCATGACGGATCTAAGTTAAATTCGTTCGATTAAAAAGTAATTTGCAGATATTGAATCAGGTATATTTCTACAAGCGACGAAAATGAATCGAACAAAAAAATCGAAAGAGTCTAAAAATGAATGTGCTAAAATTACCGAAAAAGAAGAATGAAAGAAATACAAACCCGGATTCTCTATCTAGCTTGTGAGTGGCGTACTGAGCCCAGAGAAGAATCTGAGAGTAAAAAGAGAAGGTCAAGTGAAGCTGCTCAATTTGATGAGAGGGGAAGGGGAGTGAAGGGAGGAGGAACCGAAGTGGGAATTCGCGCGGACCTTGCGTCCGCAATAATGAATATCCAGATTAGTGTTTTACAAAAAAAAAAAAAAATGGGAGTGATAATATGATAATTGATTATTATTGACGTAGAAAAGTACTGCCGATAAAAGGTCAAATACATGGAAAATGCATGTTAACTAAGTAGTGTTAAACAGTGTGAAGTCCGAGCCTTTTTTTTAACCCTGAAAAAGAAAGAAAACTCTATGATAAAAAAAAAAAGAATTTTTGGTATCCAGTGTTGCAAAAATTAAGTTTTAAAAAAAGACAAACATCGTCGACAATTTTGCGATAAAAAGGTGATTTTGCAAAATGCAAATACAAAATGGGTTTAAATCTTTACTAACAAAAATGAACGATTACTGTTAAAGGTAAATTTTGCAGATGTGGAGCGGTTCAAGGTGAACTTTGAAGGTGTAATTTTAATTGTTCAGAAAGTGCTTATATACTGTTTTCATTTGTGACAAACTAACAATTTGGGCCGCGTGATTGGAATCCTATATATATAAAGATACCCTGAATTCTGAAGAGGAATGATTAGATGTTTCATTGGCAAATTTTCCGCTTGTTTTGTTATGTCTTGCAAGTCAATAAAATGATTCAAGATTGTAAAGCCTGGTGGTGGAAACAGTGCTTCATGTTGCTGCTATTATAACTGGAATGTTTGATATATTGAATCAGAGTTATTCTTGAATGCCATGCATGTACATGTGTACTATGGAGGATGAGTATATGAACGCTGCTTTGCATTATGCTTTGATGAGGAGAAATGTTGTTGGGGTTTCTTCTCTGTTTTGCAGCAGACAAAGAGGTAGCACATAAACGTAATAAGGAAGGTAAATCACCATTGTTTCTGGCAGCTGACATTAGACAATTCTACATTATTCAACTTCTGTTAATCCATTTATATACTTTGCTCTCTTTATGTGGTACAACCTTAAATGAAAAAAGAAAAGAAAACCCAGAATAATGGGAGAAGAAAAGCACCGCCACTAAAGTCGTTAAAGCCTTAAAGGACCTGATCAACATCTTTTTTCAGTAGATAAAGTGACTTGACGGGTTGACCAAAGAAACAAGATCGTTTTGATTAAAGGAGGGCCTTGACTTTTAACTAGGGCTGTCCATCAGAGGCCCGTACTGGGGTTCCCGTCCCAGATCCAATGACAGTGGGATGGAACTGTACCGTATCAACATTGATCGGTACGGGAAAAAAATGGGACGGGACAGTTGGCGTGTCGGGACGGGACGGGTCTCGGCACGACCCTCGGGTCGTCCCGTCCCGTCCCGACATGAATTTTTAACCCCCAGCGCAAACCCTCGCCCCTCGGCCTCGAATCCATCATACTGTTTGCTTCTGAGTTGAGTGAGTTCTGGCCTTCCTTTAGGGTACAAGCTTCAGCTTTCATCTTTCATTCAGCTTTAGGCCCCTGCAGGACGAGTCGACCCTTGGCTTTTCTCCCTCGCTTCAGCCTTCAACCCTAGGACTCTTCATTTCTGTTGAGAGTAGGTCTGTCACCAAGTCGCCTGTCGTCGTCCATCGCTCCTCCTAAGTCGCTGCCGGTTGGTTGGTGTCCTCGCCGTCGTTAGGCAAAGTACATCATTTTGTTCGCCTCAGACCATCGATTTCGTTCAAGGTAAGTGACCTTCCTTCTTGATTTGAATTAATTGAGTTGCTATGGCCTGTGGAGATAAATGATGATTTAGGGTTTACAGTTTTTAGGGGAGGGGCTTCTAGCCTTCCTTCAGCTTTTATCTTTCATTTCGGATTTTCAGCTTCAAACCCCTGTAGGACGAGTCGACGACCCTTGGCTTTTCTCCCTCAGTTTGCTTCAGCCTTCAGCCCTAGCACTCTTCTTTTCACTTGCCAGTAGGTCTGTCGTAAAGTCGCCCATCGTCGTCTATCGCTCCTCCTCAGTCGCTGCCGGTGGGTTGATGTCCTCGCCATCGTTGAGCTAAGTACAGCGTTTTATTCCCCTCAGAATATCGATTTTGTTCAAGGTAAGTGACACTCTTTCTCGATGATTATCTCTGTGACACTCCTTCTCGATGATTAAAAGTGGGTTTAGAGTGTAATTGTGCTTTGGAGATGATTGTCTCTGTGATTATTCCTTGAACCATTATCTCTGATTCTCTGTGATCTTGTTTCATTCCTTGGTGATAAATGTCAATTTTGTATTACTGAGGTGTCTCTGATTCTCCCTATTGTGCTTCATTGTTCTCTGTCTGCTATAATGGTTTTTGGCGATTATCCCTTACTTGTAACTTCGTAGTAATCATTGGTGCTTCATATTGAGAATTAGACTGTGGGAGGAACATCCTTAAGACACAACAGAACCAGCACCAATCTTAGCACTATCACCAATTGTACCTATTTTAATCATTGCTTGATTCACAGAGCTATGAACATGTAATACTAATAGCATCAGCATGAACCATTACTCCCATACTAGCTTATTCTGTATCTAGTGCTATATATCCATGTATATATATATTTGTGGATCCTGTAAGTATTCTATGTGTGCATATATATTTCCCTTCCTTATTTCAATAACTAATGCTATTAGTAATCACTGGTGCTTCATACTGATGAGAACTGTACCTATTTTAATCATTGGTTGATTCACAGAGCTATGAACATGTAATACTAATAGCATCAGCATGAAACTTGACTCCCATACTAGCTTATTCAGTATCTAGTGCTATATATCCATGTATATATATTTATGGATCTTGTGAGTATTCTGTGTGTGCATATATATTTCCCTTCCTTATTTCAATAACTAATACAAATTTTTTCCTATTTTACAGGAGAATGGCAACTGTACCAATTGCTGAAGAGAACTTACAACAGACTGAAGAAGTTGAAAATGAAGTTGTAGTTGAAGGACAAGTACAAGACACAGAGGGAGAGGGAGAAGGAGAAGATGTTGAGGAAGAAGAGAAACCAACAAAAAAACTCAAATCTATTGTTTGGGAGCATTTTGATAAGATTCCTTTGGATGAAAACAATAGAGATCACAAAGCCAAGTGCAAATATTGTCCAGTAAAGATTGCTTGCAATCCTGTCACACACGGGACAAGTGGATTGCGAAAACATCTAGAGAGGTGCCCCTTAAATCCGAACAGAATAAATAAGATGAGGCAAGCTATGTTCACTGCAGTAGGGTCTTCTAAAACTGTTGGTCACCATTTATTTAATCAAGAGCGATGTAGACGAGATATTGCATAGTATATCATATTGGATGAACTGCCTTTTCAAACTGTTGAAGGTGAAGGCTTTAGACATATGATGAGTCAGGTCGAACCTCGCTTACAAATTCCATCAAGATCAACCGTTACTAGAGACTGCTTAAAGGTGTATAATGAACAAGCAGACAACTTGAAAAGTTATTTCAAAAGAACAAAACTCCGAGTTTCCCTTACTACAGATACATGGACTTCTAATCAGAATTCCAACTATATGTGCCTCACTGCACATTGGATCGATGAAGATTGGCATTTGCAAAAGCGAATCTTGAATTTCTGTATAGTTGAAGACCATAAAGGTGACACAATTGCAGAAGAAATTGAGAAATGTTTATTGTTATGGGGTATTGATAAAGTTTT
Organism: Leucaena leucocephala; assembly: GCA_037074615.1. NCBI lineage: Eukaryota > Viridiplantae > Streptophyta > Magnoliopsida > Fabales > Fabaceae > Leucaena > Leucaena leucocephala. The sequence goes on from CM073562.1 coordinate 17,876,529, forward strand.
TACCATCACAGTTGATAATACTTCTTCAAATGACAATGCCTTATAACTTTGAAGTCAGTTTTCAGACATTGGAATAGTCTTGTCTGTGATGGGGACTTCTTCCACTTGAGATGTTGTGCTCATATCATGAATTTGATTGTGTCAGATGGTGTGAGAGAAATGCATGAATCCATTGAAGCTATTCGGAATGCAGTTAAATATGTAAGATCTTCTCCTGCAAGGTTTCAAAAATTCAAAGAGCTTGTGGAGAAAATGAAGATCAATTCAAAGAGTCTCTTGAGGATGGATTGTCCCACTAGGTGGAATTCAACTTACATAATGTTGGAGAATGCTATTAAATTTAGTAGCGTGTTTGCAAGGATGGAGGAATTTGATACAGAGTATCAAAAAAACTTTAAGGATAAAAACTTAATTGGCCCTCCTACAGCAAAGTCCTTCAAAGAAGCTCAGGAGTTTGTTGCATTCTTGAAAGTGTTCTATAATGTCACTTTAAAATTCTCAGGATCAATTCATGTGACTTCAAATTTGGCCTTCCAACAAATCATTAATGTGGCTGTTCTTTTGAAGAAGAGGGCAAACAATCAAAATTCTTTGTTGTGTCATATGGCTAAGAGTATGCAGGGCAAATATGACAAGTACTGGGGTAAATTTGAAAACTTAAATCCTTTATTGGTAATTGCAGTGGTCCTGGACCCCAGGTATAAAATGAAGTTCTAGAAGTTTGCTTTTGAGGATATGTTTTCTGATCCTACATATCGTGACTCCATGTACAAAAAGGTCTCCGCAGTGTTGTATCGTTTGTACGATCATTATTCAGATGCACATGATGAATCTCAGCTTGAAACTCAAAGCGCAAGCCAAAGTCAGAGTCAATCACAACTACTAACTCAAGGTTCTTATGACATAGATGTCTTGGAGCTAGAGTCTTTTGATATTGATGATGGGGAGGGTTCTTGTGCAATTCAAAGGTTCCTTGCCCATACTGACTTTGAAAGTCAAACAGATAAGTATGCGGAGTTAGAGAGGTATCTGCAGGCTGAGTTAGCTGACTATCATAATCCTACGTTTGATCTTTTGGATTGGTGGAGACTAAATGCTAGTAAATACAAAATCATTTCATTGATTGCACATGATGTGTTAGCTATGCCTGTCTCTACCGTGTCCTCAGAATCAGCATTTAGTACAGGGAGACGTGTTATTGATGATTTCAGAAGTTCACTATCCCCTAAGATGGTTGAAACGCTAATTTGTACCCAAAATTGGTTATCTCCATCTACATTCAAATTAAAAAACCTTGATATTGACAACTTTAATGAAACTTTGGCAGTAGAAAATGGTATTAATTATATCATATTATTTGTTTTATTTCATAGATGATTTTATTTGTTTACCCTTGTATTATTTCTTAATTTTTCTCTATCTCTTTTTGTTTATTTGCAGATGAAACAGTAACTCCATTAAGTGAAACGGAAGAATTGAAGAAGTAGCATATGCCTTTGGTATTTGACTGTTTCTTTCTTTCTTTGTTTTATTCCTTGGAATATTTTAATTTTATATGATATAGTTGTTTCTTCAGTAACTTATTTTGTTGACTGTTTGTCATTTTAATTTTATATCAGCAAGTAGTAGTAGTATTTGGAGGAAGTTGTCGTAATTTTTCATGGAGAATGATTTAAGAAATAATAGTTTTATTTTTTAAAAAAGGGAACGGGACGTCCCGAACCCGTCCTGACCCGTCCCGGTCCCGAAAGAGACCGGGACAGGTCGGGATGGGACAGGACATGGGACGCAAAATGCGTCCCATGTCCTGTTTCGGGACGAGACATTGAACAGGGTTGTCCCGGTCCCGTCCCGACCCGTGACCACCCCTACTTTTAACCATGAGTCTTCGGAGCTGCACTTCCTTCTTCAATCTTCCTTCACAGAGCTTTTCTGTGGGTTTCTGGTCGTCTTTCTATTATGCTCCTTACTACACTGCAATTACTTCATATATATCCTGTCATCACCTGCCGCTTCTTTCTTGCACCTCTAAGAATGGCGCCCACTCTCAGCTCCTGGTAACTGTTTATCTCATAAAGTCCATATGCTTCTCTTTTACTTTTACTTATTATATGTGCTTCTTAGTGTTCACTATGATCTATTTCTGGGTTTCTATCCAGTGGTTCTTTATTTCTTATTGATTTTATTGAATAAGTTCTACTTCACTGATGCTCTTCTTCTTATTATATTTTGAACGTGGTTTGGGTGGTTTCTTCCCTTTTCTCATGCTTGTCGTCGTGTTTGATTACTTAACAGAGTAGATTGGTACTCTGGAAATTGCTTCCATGATTATTACGCTCGAAATCACTTTCGTCTTCTAAACTTGCAAGTTAAAGGAAGTAAAGTTTACCTGTTGAAGTGAAGTTAAAACATAACATGGGTGGTTTTTGACAACGTCCCGGGAATTCACGATAGATAGCGTTGCATTAGACGAAGCTCCCAGTGAAAGCTCGAGACATGTCTGTGGTCACTCCAATAATGAGTCTGAAATCAATAGCCATTCAACTCTGCCTCCTCTTGATGATGATGATGATGATGACATAGAAAAGCAGGTCCGGGAATCATTTTCATTTCCTGGCCAGAAAATTTGGGATGGAATTCCTCGTCTCTCTAGTGTCTCCTCAAACAAGTCTAAATCAACCAAGTCCAAGCGGGCTGCTGCTGTTACTAAGGTAAATAAAAACATGAAACCAATTATCCTTCATAGACATAACCGTTAAGTGGTTATAACAGATATAAGAGCCTTCTCTAGAGTTAGTTAGTGCTGACAGACTTCACAACTGACGTTGGTCAGTTATGACCGTTGATTGAGTTCATTCTAAGGTGCTTTTAGGAACTCAACTTCATTTTCTTGTGTTCCAGGTCTCAGAAGTGAGTTTTCTTTTGGGGAGAGCTGGTATAGCTGGTATTGTCAAGGCAGGAGAAGTTTTGGACACGCTAGGCACTAGTGTGACAATTTGAACCCGATGAACAATGGTTTTACATCAGGAGTCACAACAAAAGGAAATAAAGTTTCAATTTTGGCCTTTGAAGTTGCAAACACAATTATCAGGGGGGCCAACCTGATGCAATCTCTTTCAAAAGAGAGCATTGGCCATTTTAAAGATGTTGTTCTACCATCTGTTGCAGTACAGAATTTAATATCCAGAGATAAGAATGAACTGCTAAGAATTGCAGCAGAAGACGAGGTGATTATCATCAATATTCTCATGTACTTAATCAGTGTTACCACATACTGATATCTTTGTGCTGTTGTGGACGAGAAGAGTTGAAGATATTTTCTGGTGAAGTAGCTCATTTTGGAAATCTTTGTAAAGATCCTCAGTGGCACAACCTCAATCGCTATTTCGATATAATTATGTTGAATCAATATTGTCTAATCTTGGCAGTTTTTCTTGTAACATAGAATACGATGTTCAGAGTCCTGATTTGCTATATAGGTTAGGTTCAGAGCTTGCACCACAGAAACTATCAAAAGAGGATGCTGAGATAGTGATGCAACAACTTATGAAGTTGGTTCAGCATACATCTGTGAGTATACTGGCGTATACTGGCCATATTCAATACATTTAAAGGCTTTAAGAAATAACTAATTTTGTCTTCAAGTGCTTTATATAAGTGAATGGGAGTTGCTCATCTACTACTTTGTGTGGACATATTTGGCTTCAGTTACGTTTCTTAGTAGTATTGCTATAATTCATTTGAACCCTTGATTTTCAAATAGTTTATTAACTGATTTAATAAAAGTCTTCAATGCAGTGAAGTTTCTGAAATTTCTAAAAGTCTATGACAGTGTCTAAGGTATTTACTTAAGGATCTATCCTGAGGAGCAATAAATATGAACAAGTTTTGAAATTTACAAATCAAGATATTGGATCACTTTTGTTATCACTAATAACTAGAAAGTTGAATATGCAGTTGTAATCTAAGCTAAATATTCCCTGACCTTGTATTTTTTTCTTCCTTCCCACTCATAAAATAGCTGGAGGATTACTAAATTTTGTGTCTCTGACTCAACGAATTCAAATCTTTTCTTGAGATGCAGGGATTGTACCATGAATTGCATGCATTAGAAATGTTTGATTAAGATTATCAGCACAAGCTTCAAGAAGAGGACAATTCTAGAGCCACAAAAAGGTAAATACATGCCTTGTCAGCGTCTCTCACATTGTCTTCTTCTAAATCTCCCTCCTTCTTCTCGCTTCTTTTTCATTATTATTCTTGCTATTGGTCCAACATCACTTTGCAACCCCCACAAGTAGTCTGGTCTTTAGGTGATCAATGTAAATTCTGCAGGAAAGAGCCTTGCAATTTTAAGAGCAGAACTGAAGTGTCATCAGGAATTTGAAGAAGAAATCACTATGGTCCAAGATTTTGGAAGATGTAAGAAAATGTACTACCTGGGCTCTTGGAATTATTATTCATCTCTTTTTCTTTAGTGTCAATATATATTCATGATCTGAAGTATATACTCTGATTGTTGTACATACAAGTGATGGAGAAGCTTGTGGACATAGTTCATTTTCTACATTTGAGGATACATGAAGCATTTGGTATTGCTGGTATGCTTTCAAGATTTGCAAAATATTATAATTATGCGTGTGCCTATTTCTCCGCCTATGTTTTATACCCGGGATAAGGAAGGAGGATTGTGTTAGGCCAGAAGATTCTGTGTTCAGAAAAATATATCTTTCAATTTGTTACCATGTTTAACTCTGCAGATGCTGAAGGGCAGGCCAAAGGTTCTCCAGACAACCACAAGAAGTTGGGATCTGATGGTCTTTCATTGCATTATGCAAATATTATTTCTCAAATCGATACTCTTGTGAGTTCAAAATAGTGATTTTACCTTGGAAGTTCTTTCTTTCCTCTTCTTCTTCTTTTTTGCCTCTTCTTAAAGCCAAGTTCTTGCAATTTCTCTTCTTTGCTTTGTGCATTTGGCCGATTCATAAATTGAAATGGGGAGTGAAAAGAAAGGAAACAGTAGCATTAACACAAACTAGTAGAATATTGTGTTGTCAGAATACTTTTTATAACCTGGATACTAAATTCAGGCTTTTAGTTATGCCATTACCAAAATATTTAAATGTTGTGACCATCGCAGCATTTAAATACGATCAGTCTTCAGTAGTTTTACTTTAAACATCGATCCCTCATAAAATATGCTAGGCATGCTCAACAGTGGCATTGCAATATGTATCTCTCTTTGGTTGGCAACTTGACATGGTCCCTCACACGCACATGCGTACACCCATGTACACAACATACATACATACATACATACATACATACATACATACATACATACATACATACATACATACATACATACATACATACATACATACATACATACATACATACATACATACATACATACATACATACATACATACATACATACATACATACATACATACATACATACATACATACATACATACATACATACATACATACATACATACATACATACATTGAATTTATATGATTCTATTTAAACAATTGTTAGAATATGATTGCGGAACTTGTGTAAAGGCAGCACTGAGTTGACATTTGAATTGATCAGGCTTCTCGTTCAAGTTCTGCGCCTCCTAATTTATGGGATGCCTTGTCTCAAGGGCTGCCCCCTAATGTAAAATCAGCACTGCGCTCAAAGTTACTGTCATTTCAGCTTAAACAAGAGGTGGTTATCCCATGTCTTTCATACTTTCTTTTATTCTGTATATTAAAAGTTGGATATACTTGCTATAACCAGATGAATACTTCATACACTGCCCTCATATATTTCAAATGAAATAATCTATTTATTGGCTGGCCAACATCTTGAATTCATATCGATCTAAAATAAATAAAGGATTATTGCAGCTTACAGTTCCTCAAATTAAAGCTGAGATGGAAAAGACCCTGCAGTGGCTTATTCCTATTGCAACCAACACAATGAAGTAAACTCACTAGCTAGCCCTTTCTCAGCATTTACTTGATTGTCTAGCACTCTTCATTAGATAATGTTCTTATATATATGTTTGTTCAAACTTAAAATTCCTTTCCTGTTATGCTGGTAAATTATGAAGCTCACTATTCCATGAATACAGAAATTCAGAATTAGACTGCTTTGTTTGTTAGATGGGAACTTGATCTGCTTTAGACATATTGTCACAGGCTACCATGCTCACTGTTACATGGTTGAATTATCTTTATATTGGATTATTTCAGGGCCCATCATGGCTTTGGATGGGTTGGAGAATGGGCAAATACTGGGTGAGTTTGGAACTATAGATTGAATATTGAATTCCTTCATCTTCTTCTGTATATATTCATGATTTACTTAATTATGATAAACTTGAGTCAAACCTTGCACGGACCGGCAGGCCAGACTTGTTGCGAATTGAAAAACTACATCATGCTAATAAGATGTAAACTGAAGCTTATATGCTTGAACTTGTTGTCTGACTTCATCTTCTTGTCAGCCATCAACAATTGCCAATGGAGGAATAAGGTCTCCCATGAATTCCCCAATTCATTCTTCTACTCAGAAAGCTTACTCTAGTCCCACACTAACAGTTGAAGATATAACGCCAGGAATTAGCAAGAGCCAGGAATTTGACACTGCCAAGACAAGGCTGAGTAAAAACCACAGGCTAAGCAAGAGTAGGAGTACTCATTTCCCAACCAGCGAAAGTAATAACAATGTGTTGTTCATATGAAGGCCATCTTCTATTCCTGTTATCAACTTTGATATTGACCGTATCAAGGCATTGGATATGATTGAACGGGTTGATTCCATTTGAAGAGGCGCGCGCGCGCACACACACACACACATATATATATTGATTTTAAAAATGAATACATGCAGTTCAAACCTCTCAAATTCAATTAATAGGGATAAGCATGGTGCTCAGGCATCAAATTCAATTCCATGAGGAATAAGTATGTTTGAACTTAGCTTGTATGAACGAAAGAACTCTTTTCAAAACCCTCCACAAAAGATCCAGTGTCGTGATCATTTTGACTATGGTTTCATGAATATCATATAAATTTGGCGTCGTCCATGAGTATCTGAGCTATATATTTACGATTGAACACAGATTTTTAGGGGTCATGAACTGGGCTAGCTGCCAAAATAGCAGACTTAATGTAAGATAGGGCAAAACAAGCCCAAGAAAGTCCATGGAGAGAGATCTGTCCATAAGTTTCAAGAACTTGTGCTGAAACAAGTTCTGGACAAATCAACCAATTTCCTCGCAAAATTTTATACATCCTTCTATTAATCATACCCAAGAAAACTGTTGACTATTAGCTTCTTTTTTAATTCTTGTTATGCCTCATGTATGTAGGACATTATCTTTCCATCTCCCTTTACTGATCTCAAAGTCAAATCTTGAACTTGTTTTGGCTTCTCTCTTGATGTAGTATTTCATACTGGAAACATCAAAATATTATCTGTGCGGCAGCGCACGTTGATTATATATATTGATCGAAAATGATATTCTCTTTCTCTTGAAGATGACTATATAAACCCTGGTGACATTTTAACTTATAGTAAAGTCTGTCCTTGCACACATAAACACCATTGTTTGACTGCAAATACGATCGAGGGCCATCAATTCATTCTCATAAATTGGAAGATTCCTCTTCAATGGGTTTGAGATAAGATAACTCCCTATAAACATCACAGATTTGAGTGACTAGCATATAATGGCTCTATGTTAAACATCACAAATCTGAGTAACTAGCATATAATGGCTCCATGTTATCTGCGGAGTCCAACATAAACCGATATATAGATTCTATATATATCATATCAACTCAAATCAAAAGCTATATGCATGTTTGCTAGCTCAGCTGACTTAAACCCTTCATTCATCTCTGCAGGTTTGCATGTAATACCATAATTCCAGGTTCTGAGTAATGTATACGAATAAGCTAATTATTTAAGCGCCACATGATCAACTTACACCATATGATGAAAGTTGATCATATAAGATGTGTCATTATTATGTATTTACTGGGAACTCTAGCAAAAGTCAATTGTAACTATCTGCCAAGTACGTTCTCAAGTAATTATTTGCCAAGTATATCATAACTCGTTGTCATGTGCGGTTCTTTATTTTACTGCCTTTTTTATATGATTTTTATTTGAGTTGGCAATTAATTAAAAAGAAGTGTCATCAATAGGTTACCTGAATACAATGAATAAAAGGGAGAGATCACCAACTAAACTAGATATGATGATCCAGAAAGTAATGGAAGAAATAGTATATTAGCATTACTAGTAGTTCGGTAACGTGATTCAAAAGCTGTCCTTCTTATGCCTTGAAAAAGAGTCAATAACAAACTCTTGTACGTCATTGAATAAGAGCATATCAGAACTCTGTGGAATATAATTAGCTGTGGAAATCATCATTCACAACGTAACATCTTCATCTTGCATCTTTTTATAGAAGAAAATATAGTTAAAGGGCTCGAATTTCATCAAATTCAGATTAAAGGATCTAAAAACCTTCTACTATTCTCTAGAACCAGCAAAGTTATTGACAAGTTTTATGAGATCTATGAGAATTTTCTAAATTTTAGTTTTGAATAATCTAAAATCTGATAATAAGTTTAATTTACTTCTCAAAAATATTGCGAATGAAGAGAGTACAGTAAATTGACGGAGAGATTGTGACTTTGTGATTAGTCAGAGACAGCTATTTAACTATCTGACGTTTAATTACGTAGAGCTGCAAGTATCAGAAGGTTTTCCGGTGTTAATTGGTGCATGAGAAAAAAGTATTTTCGATCTACAAAAAAATGACTTTTCCATTCTGCTGGCATTATATGACAAGAATATCTAAATAATGTTTCAATCCCTAGAGCTCTTCTTTTTTTTTTTTCCTTTCCTTTTGAAGTTGAAGACTCTGTTTTGTTCCATGCCAGCAATAATTTCCACAATCATTTCCCTACTTTTTAAAAGAACAAACTATGGAAAATAGTAACAGTTGAACACCGCAGATTAACCCTAGAGCTCCGCTCCCAATGATGTACTTAACCATAAAAACGGTACGAGCCTCTTGTTAATTAACAAGAATGAACTTCAATTAGACATACATATGCACTGAATTTCTCTGAAACTATGCAGACTTTTCTTCTATTTTCAGAAAATAGTGATCGTATATATTTTAAAAATACAAAGGGTGCCTGGGTCACATAAAAATAAACAAGGGGCTTCAGCAAGAGTTAAGGAAGGTTTTGGGTTTTGATGATAGAAGGGAGGTCTTAATTAACAATTTTAACAAAATTTAAGAAAAGTTTGCGTAATTTAATCGCCAAATAAATAATTAATTCAAAAGAAAATTATAAGAGCTTTGACAAGAAATGTATATTATATTGTAGGCCAGCCGAGAAAATGATTAATTCCACTTGAAATTAATGTGAAAAGAAAAGGGTAGAATGGTTCCACGTATGTAGAAAGTATGATCCAAATCGAGCGTTATAAGTAGAAGTAGGACGGTGCATGATGTAACTGTTGATACCTAAGCTTGATTACGTGCCACGAGAATTCACAGACTTGAAATTGATAATGGCCACATTATCCAGGAGACATCTCCAAATAAAATGGTCAAAAAATGCTCTCATGAAGAATGAGACCACTCAAGTGTTGCCCAAACGGGAAACAGTGTACGAACTCTCCACTTATCCAAATATTAAAGCAAAAGCTGATATCCATCGATTACTTGAAGATCGGGGAATCTTCTTCAACAGTACTACTTACAAACAAACCCTAACCCGACACCAAACACAATACTGATGCATTCAATGAAGCTGCCCTTAATTACTTACTTTAGCCTTCTCGAGAGAAAGACCTTCATCTTAGGTAACTGTCTTTTCTGTTCTTTTGCCACTTTTAAGGGCATGTTTGCGTGGCAACCGAGAACAATAAATGAATGTGAATGAGAGGCTGCTCATGCATCTTCATGTCATATTCTTGTCTCGAGAAAATGCAGGTGACTCGAAACCGGATAAGAATATATCTGACTCATCCAAACGCCTTTTAAACCTTAAAAAGCTTAGATAATTCTGTGTGTATGTAGGCCAAATATAAGAATTAGATGGAAAATATATTTTATTTTTAAATATAATATTTTATTTTATTTTATTTTTTAAAATTATAATCTCTCATAAAATATATATCAATATCAAAGATAGTTTAAATATATATGATTAAGGGGTACTTTAGAAAAACTAATACATAATTATTATAACTAAATAATTAATTTAATTAATTTTTTAATCTAACTAAGTTAATTTAATATATCATATATTAAAGATAATAAGAGCTAGCTAGTGAAATAATTAATTTTAATTTTAAATATAAATGTTCAATCCATCGTCTCTTGTATTTACTATTTTTTAAAAAATTAATTTACTTAATTTATAAATTGATATATAATCTACTATTATATATAGACATTTTAGGAAAATAATATCATTTATATTATAATTAATTAATTTTTTTAATTTATTCAATTAATTAAATAGTTTTTATATTAAAAATTAAATGATTATTATATACACTGAAATTACAGGTAATCATACTCTTAACGAAAGCGAAATATATTTGAAGGGTTCTATGGGGAACAAATGAGAGGACATTCATTGTAATTTATGCATCTTTCAAGTAGGAAGAGAGTAAATAACCCCAAATTTTGATTTTAATTAGAAGGGAAATGCATCTTGATGTTGCAATTAGGTGGATAAACGCTTTGTATTTGTTGAATAAGTTTCCTTTCGACAAGAGAGATAGTGCTTGCTATGCCGGTGGAAGATTTTTGGAGTGAAGATATGTATATATGTACTATGAAACAATCAATAATCAACACACTTAGCTTGTAATTCGATGTATTAATTATTTGTTTATAACGAATGCCATTAGCAAAAATTAAGAAAATGAATGAGTTCATAATTTCTATGAGAACAAAAGTAATTAATTTAATTTGCACAAATTATGGTTGGCCTTGGTTTAACATATTCCAAGTGTAAAAGGAAAATATATCCTTAATAACATTTTGTGGTCGCGAGCTATTCCCCTTTTTGTTTCAGTAAAGGTGAGGCATTCACATAGTTTCCAGGGTACTTTTCTTGCTATATGTCTACTTTACGTTTCTCTTTTTCTCTTATCTCAATCTATTTTCTCTTTTCATAAAACAAATATGTCATTCAATAAATAGCTGGGGGGAATAAATTTATATATTCATGGCCAATTAACGATAGATTACAATGGATAGATTTTATAAAGATGTGAATTAAAAAGGGAAATCCGTGTAGTGGGTGGCATAAAAGGCTGCTATTCCAGGGCCTTTCCTTCTCAAAACATCACCATCTTATTACTCCCATAGCCCTTCCTGTATATGGAATGGAAATTTACATTTAAAAACATTTATTTGTTTTACAAGAAATAAAAGGTATGTTAATGTTCATAACTTTAAAGTAAATATATGAGTTTTTTAATGATATATTACTATTTTATTTATTTTTTGGTATATATGATGACCCAAAATTAGGACGTCATTCTCATAATTCGTATATTAATTCGTCCATTACGATAGCCACTCAAGTTGTGGAAGATCGCGGTCACTACGTCACCATTGTTTATTTGTCAACCGTCGAGAAAATTAACGACAATGACCTGGAAGATCGAGAGGAAAGTCCATTTTAAATTATTAATAGAACCCCTACCATTGATATCGTGACACGTGCGTAGCCGACAAACCGCAGTTCTTCGGTGGTGGGCCCTTTGGAAACGGGGCTCAGGCCTACTACGACTTTTCTCCTCATGTGGGTCCCTATCAATCTTAACACTCACGCGCCACAGTTACAAAGATTTGCTTTTTGGCCCCCTTTTTCTTGCTTTTTTATTTTTCTGCGCTTAGTGGGGTACTAAATTATGATTTTCCCAGAAGTTTCCGGTGGAAGTGTGACTGCTAGTTTTAGATGCTAATAAATTGCGGTCATCATTGTGGGGATTACGTATCCAGTCAGCAATCAACCATGTATTAATATTTTAATTGACCATTACCAATTAAAATCCATTTTTTCCAGCCATCAATATCCAATTATGCTAACCCTTTTCATTGACTGTTGTTGACGTCATCTCATTAGCTGACATCCATTCTTAATTTAACAGTACAGTTTCACAGTGTGTGTTATATATGGGGTTAAACCCACTCGATTTGCCTCTCCATTTTAATTCTTTTAGGATAAAAAAATCGATTTTAACTGATAAAATCGATTTTGATCAGTTGAGAAATTAACTTTTAATATTTGACTTTATGTAGTGAAAACATGAAAATCAATTTTATTCATTATGGATTTGCATGTTTATCTCCTGTCATGTATTTAAGTTGGATTCTTTTGTAGGATTAAATTTATCTAATATCCATATACTTTTAACGAATTTTGATTTTTAATCTCTATATATATAAGCTACATCAATCCTAGTCAATCAATTTAATAATGTTGATTTCACATCAACAAAATTGATATTATTAAACTTAAATTTAAATCCTTATGAAACTATAAAATTAACGTTTTGGGCGCATTATAAAATATATATAATGGGAAAACATCAAAAAGAATGCACAGGTATAGATGGAGCAGGTTTGTCCCTTAACCTTTTTGTGTGTGTATTTCAGTTTGGACATAAGCAACACAATACTCCTTCATGCATGTTGGCTGAGTAATAATTCTTATATGTTACTTGAAATCTAAGATACCCAATGAAAGGCGTTAGATTCAACCTATTGGCTTCAACCATCTAATCCACTAAATTAGTGGAGGGCAAAATGCAAACACCATACGTAGTCTTTGGATTGACATGACCTGATTCACTTCCAGGTCATATAAGCTCATCTTTGTGTTTATTTCTCACTTTCACACACACACACACACACTTGTTGGAACACATATGCGCGTGTCTATATATATATATATATATAGAGAGAGAGAGAGAGAGATTTGTCTCTTGTTTTTTCCTGACTTGCTGACTTATTAGTTGACAACTCAACGGCAAGTGCATGCAAGTGAAAAGAAATCAAGTTGGAGTGGAATTTGAAATATTCAAACTTAGTGAATTGTAAGTCTCTTCCACTGTTAAGATCCATCTAATATAGAAATCTATATTATTGTAATTTCGAGATGCAAAATGAAAATATATTCCCACCTATATATTCAAGATCGAACACGAACTGATGAAATTAAAATCAAATCAATCTTATATCACATATGTTTACCAATTAATTAAATAATTTATATTTCTTAGGACATGAGTATATCGTCAGCTTATTCAGTTCAACATTGAAATAATAGGAAGAATGTGACTGAGTTAAAATATTTATGCATGATGCATTATTAACTTGTTTGGAATATTGTACGTCGTTGAACATATATTTCATGGTAGGGGCCACCATTTGTTTGGTACAGAGCTAAAGCTACAGAAACTTAACTTGGATACACTTGCCAAATTGCCTGTTTCAGATGTGTATATGTGTGTGTGAAAAGACTTGTGTGGTGCCTTCGACACTTCACTCATCTTCAAAACGATATATATATATATATATATATTTATAAGACATATACAAATACTCCCTTTATATACGTCTCTCGTATCTTTATAAGGGAAACATTCGTATGATTTGAGATCCTAATAATTTATCAACTTGCATTTCTCATGTCCATATCATCCCAAATGACGTCTTAACGTACTCTTTGTGGCGGAGAGAATTCAGATCCTTCCAAAATTTTAATTTGTCATCATTTGAGATATTATGGGCTGTTCAAATTAATTAACCTAAAGAGTCTCTTCTTTTTTATATTCTTTCAGAGATGTTTTAAGTGGATTCAGCAGAATGTGAAACCGTAGTGGGTGAGCTACTTGCTTTAGTAGCAGAGCTAAGCCAACTTCATTAACCGGCACACGTGGAAGATAAAACCTAATTAAGAATAAGGCCAACAAATAAGATATAATTACGGGATAGACAGGAAACAATTAACGGGGTATGAATGCTTCTTAATTAATTTTAAGCTAAGAGACACACTGTGATTGTGGTTTGAGCGTGGAAAAGTCGGGAAAGCAGATGAATGTATTATATATTAGTGTGAAACGTAACTGTTGGTACTGGACCACCCTAAAAAATGGTGGTGTCCACCACAATTATTTCAAACCAGAATGTTTTGAATCCTCTGTGATATCATACGATATCGAAGCATCTTGCTTAGCCTTTTATGGATGCTGATGACGAGCAAAATGATGAAGCGCCTTGTACAACCTTTATGTTAAGAGTTATAAATATTCACTAAGATGAAGTTTTTAACCATAAGGTTGTGGGTGTAAATCCCTATGCAGATGCCATGATTTTGTTTGAAAACAATCCGTAAATACTTTTATAAGTATTTTTTGAATCTAAAAGTATCTCTAAACTCTAATAAACTTCAAAAACCCAATTCATCTAAACTTTCATATAGAAGTTTATAAGTTATGAGAGTTCATCTTGGTAAAATAATGAATTGATTAACTTATATAAGTTATGGGAGTTTATTTCTACATATATATATATATATATATATATATATTATGTTTAGATAAGTTAATGTTCAAATTTCAAATGATTTATTGCATTATCCAGCGGCAACTGAACTTTTTCATGGAAAAGAAAGCAAGGAGAATAATTTGGTTTTGTCTTTTTGAGCTTTGAATTAGGTACTGATATACTGTGTGAGATGGAAAAAGAAAGAATATGAAAGATGTTTGCGGAGAAAAGGGAAAAAAAGTTACACCTACGACATTAAGAAAAGTATAAAATAGAGAATAAAACGCTCTTTACTCTTGTCGTTTAAAAGTTAACTATAATATGGAATTAATGGGAGGAAAGACAACTTTTTTTGAGAAGATGTTTTACAGTTTTAATATTATTGGGAATCATTAAAAGTTATTGTCTTATCCAAACACAAATATTAGTTAATATATTGACATGAAACATGTACAATGGCTGTTTGGCTAAAAAGACACCGACCATATATACCATATTAATTTTTTAAGAATTGGATTAGCTTAACTGTCCAAAATTCCAAGCTTACTCTTACGAGTGAAGTCTCTCCGTTAGAATTATGCAAGAAACAAACGTAGTTGTTGGATAAGTTTTGTGCAATGGAAATTATGGAACAAGAGAAAAGGTTGTCGAGGACAAAGAAAAGGATTGGAATTCAGTTAGTATTCCTCATAGATGATCTTTCTCTTTCCCTTTCTTTTATGACATCTCCCTTTTATTTTCCGATATATGTTCAGAACCTTATCAAATAAGCAATATGTAAGATTCTGTGTAAGTTTAAAAATCGATATTCTTCTTCCACTACCTTAATTGTTACTTTTTTGTTGGGTTTTACTTTTTACTTTAAAAGAAATAACTTTTTACTTCTTTGTGTTCCTATAATATATTATTATAAATTGAACAGCTAATTAATCCTTTATTTAGTTTTTTTAATTATATCCATAATATTTTCAAATAAAATTTCATTCAATTTAGTTCAAGTCATTTGAATAAATATAGTTTGTAACTGAAATATCTTCTCAAATTTCGATGAAACAAATAAAAATTAATTTTATGTGTCTATTTAAAATGCAGATGAAAGTCTATAATTTAAGAAAATATATGAGAGGAATCTATGTTACCAACTATATGTGTGTGTGTGTGTGTTAATAAAAACTCATGTGCGGACTCTATAATATATTTATGTGCTCGATATAAGTGAAAATGGAGATGGAAAAAGAGGTTGATATTTTGGGGTAGTGATCACAATAATAGGCTGTTTGGATAGGCTTCAAAAAAATTGCTTTTAAATCATTTTAGAAAATAGTTGTTCAAGAAAAGTTTATGAAAAAAATTGGTTATGAATAAATGAGTATTTTGATAATTATTACTATAAATACTTTTGTTATTAGTAAATTACTAGAAAGGTTATGATATAAAATTTTAAAAAAAACTATCACTTTCATCACCAGTACACTTGCATTTTCTTTTCCTCTTCTTCTGTTGTTCTCTTCAACGACAATGATGATGGAGGGACTGAAGACGCTTGATGATGATGCTGACAATGGAGGAAGAAGACGAGCTCTAGCGATGACCACCGATAAAGGAGAAGACCACTAGTGAGCTCTAGTGACGAAGGACGCTGCACAAAGATGACAACGAGCTCCAGCTACAATTATCGACAAAGAAGAGACCACTGGCGAGATCCAGCGACGGAGGACAGTAGAGAGATGATGGCAAGCTTCTTCAATGCCGGAGAAGAAAGAAGAGAAGAGAGAGAAAATAAGAGAAAAGAGAGAGTGAGAAAAAATATAGATAAAATAATAATTAAGTAGTCTATCAACTCTTTTAATGTTCTAAAAAATATTTTTAATAACTTATATAAAATTTTAATTTTAAATAATATTTTGGTTCAATTTTTTTTAAAATAAAATTTAAGCTAAAAATCACAGTCACAATGAATAAGACGTGGACGAAGAAATGGGACAGTGGCGATGGTTGAGAGACTTGTATTCGTAGTGATGTTAGTCAAAGCAAATGGCATGTTAGAATAACTATTATTAAGAGAGGGCGTCAAAATTCACGAAGACAAAAGTAACATGCATCCTCATTTCCTCCTAATATTCTTCGAACCTGTCTGTCACGCCTGGCCTTGGTCCCCCCCAATTTCTCTCTGCTCTTTAGTCAATAACCACCCAAATTTATTCTAGTTAAAGTGAGAGCCAATTCTCTTACTTCTACCTTATAACTTGGCGGAAATGTGATGGCTTTTTATAATGTTTTTTTTTCTCATAAAATCTATACGAAATGAATCAATTTTTATTAAACCTCTAAACTATATCTAAAAATAATATATTTCTGAATTAAGGTAGAGGGACTATTTTTAATTATATGTGATTAATTACACAAATAAGATTTCAATTGATCATGCGCCTTATCTATTATAGTATAATATTACACTCAATAAACCAAACGTATTAAAGGTAAAGCAATGAAATTCATCGATTAGCTTGTGTGCGACCGTGCGTGTCATGATTCCACCAAAACTAATATCACAATAATTCAGACTACATAAGCGTGGCCATTAATATTCATATTGCAATTCCCACTAATGAGCGATATTAATTATTCTTTACTTTGTCGTCATCATCGCTTCCTGTTTTGGTTCTCAAACTTCCAAATTCACATTTTTCCTCCTTCATCCATTAACTGACATATTTCATCTGTTTTTCAACGTTAATTGAATCATTTTCGTCCTAATTAATTAATAGCCTAAAAATGATTATATACACTCTCAAATTAATATGTTGCATGTCTAAATTAGAACACACACACACACACACACACACACACACACACATATAATAAATTGTAAACAAAAGGAAATTGTAAACGGACAAGAAAAATAAACTGATATATATATATATATATATATATATTAAGGAAACGAAAATGTTGCACTGAAATCATTGGAATCGTTTAATTGGTAAAAAGAATAAAAGGAATAAAAAATAGAAAAGGAAGGGGCACATATATCGAAAGAAGGATTGACTGTATCCACAAATAAATTAATTGTTAATTTTTATTGCCTAGTCAATTCTCTCGTGTACCTATTTAATAAAGTCAACGGCGCCTCTCTGCTTCCTTCCCTTCCCCCTCTTTAATACCCTCCCCTCCTTATTTCTCATTTATTTTCTCTTTGAGCCATTAATTCCCACCTAATTTTTTTTTAAAAATATAAATAATATATTATCAGTTACTTATTCAGTTTTATATATACTAAATCTACCTCTCATTGAAACATCCTTGGTCTACAAAGAAGACAAATATAATGAAATGACGGAAGTATAGCAGCTAGTGATACATAATGAGAAAGTTGCGAGGAACGAGGTGAATGAAAAAAGGTTGACTTTTATATTTAATTTAAATACGAATCAGTGTATATTCTCACGTCGTCCCTAAAGAGATGACATGACCAAAGCATTGGGTCATGAGTATTTTCAATAACTAAATTAACGGACCTGTGTAGACTATGGAACTGCTTTCTAGCGAGCCTCCTTTTAATTTAAAAGTGAGAAAAATTCTTAGGAGCGTTGATAGACCCCAGAAAAAAAAAGAGTGGAAATTAACAAAATTAGAATCTACCATTCATTTATTGCAATATATTCAATAGTAACATGTCATTATAACAGTATTAGAATTTGAAAATTTACATTAACCTCTGAAAATTTGCATTTGTTATATTAACCTCGGTTAGAGTGAATAATTGTTTTATTATACGCAAGGAAAATATAATCTAGCTACATTTTTATTTTTATTTATGTGATACCGATTTCATAAAATATGAATAAACTACAAAATATCTTGGATTAATACCGTATGGAATCTTTGTACATATACACTCTCCACGTATATGCTGATCTTGAATTTAGTAAGAGCAATACTAGGACATGGTTTTTATGGCCAAACGTGACGTATCGATGTTCACATAAAGACGTCGTCGTCTTGCTTGCCTACCCTATTCATGTGACTCGGTCTGTGGGGTCCCCTGGACTCTACTGTGTCGGTCAATATATGACCTACTTTTGTGAGCAAGGCTTGCGTTTTGTCCATTCCATTTCTTTCGGCAATATCACCCCCAGTATGCTTTTTATTTCTATAAAAACGACATGTACTCAAACCGTGTGAACATTCCCTATATTGGGTCTAAAATATCTCTTAGTCATACAAGTCTATCCGATTATTTAAGGATATTATTGTTTATCAATGACAGTTAGTAAACGTTTAACAGCTTCTTCTTCCACTTCTCCACTTTTATATATTTTAGGACATATTTAAATAAAAATTTAGAAAAAAAATTATAAGAAAAAACTTTTTTTGTACAACTTTTATAAAATAATTTTTAGATAAGAGTTAATAAAAAAATTAATTATGAATAAATGAGTAATTATATAGTTATTACTAAAAAGACTTTTATAATTAGAAAATTATCAGAAAATATATTATTTTATTAAAAATATAAGAGATGAGAGATGGTGAAGAAGAGAGATGAGATAGAGGAGAGATGGTGAAAAAGAGAGATTAAAGATGATATAAGAAAAATTAAGAGTAAAATAATAATTAGGTAATTTATAATTTTTTTTACTATTTTAGAAAATAATCTCAGTAGTTTATCCAAAATTTTAATTTAAAACTATAGTTTTATCTAAAAATCTTTTTAAATAAAGATGCCTATTTATTTTATTTTTTTAAAATTAAAATTTAGGTCAAAAGATTTTTAAAATTTTAGTTTTAGGGTTCTCAAATAGGCAATTAATGAACTATAAAATATAAATTATAAAATACAATACGGCTTGTTAATGAGCACAACTGTACCATTTTTTCCCTGATATTTATATAGCTTGTTAATACACACTATTTTTTTTAACTTCTTAAATTAAAAAAATTAAATTAATCTCTCTCAAATTATCTGGCCAGAAAATCTCTTAAATTTAAAATTAAATTTAGTCACACGCATATATAATTTAGAATTATTTAATTTATCTCATAGTGATATAAAGTTATATATTTGTGCATGTTTATAATTTTGAACATTCTTGTAATTAATAGCGTAAATTTTCAATAAAAAAATAAATATAATGGCGACCCTCATCATCATTTAAGTTGATCCCACTCCCACAGATCGCAATTTGTATTGAAACCGTTGTCAGGATATATTAGCCTAGCTTCTAGTTTTACAAATTTCTTCTTGTTATGACTTAATTATTTGAACCTTTAGACAAAGTTCAATTTTTAAGATATCTAGCTATGGGTATATTTGAGAAATCCCTCGGACTAAAGTTTTAAAAGGATTTTTAACCTAAATATTAATTTATAAAAATTTTAAAACAAACAGTCATATTTATCTATAAATAGTTATAGGCTAAAGTATAGTTTAAAATTATAGTTTTAAATAAACTAGTATGAGTGGCTTTTAAAATAGTAAAAGAATTGATAAACTACCTAAATATTATTTTACCCCTACTTTTTTTTATACAAATCCTCTCTCATCTTCTCGTCCTCGTCATCCTCTTTGTTGTTGTGAGTTTTATTGCTGAGCTCATTACCATTCGGCTTTTGTCGCTGTTTAACTTTTGCTCTTCATCCGTCTTCTACTCTCCTCCTTCTTTATTATCGTCACTGTCTAATGCTCGTCTTTTGCTTGACTCGGTCTTTGTCTTGGTCACCATTTGAAGCTCATCGTCGTTCAATGTTAGAGTTGACAGCCCTTCCATGCCATTGCGTCGTTGCAGGAGAGGAGGAAGAAGGCTATAGTAATTGATGGAATTTATGAGGAGCAGATAATATTTTTATTTCATATCCTTTATAATAATTTATTAATTATAAAAGTCATTTCTGGTAATCAATATCCAGACACTCATTTATTCAAAACTATTTGTTTCCATAAACTCTTCCCATAAGTTATTTTATAAAAGTTATCCAGAAATAATTTTTTTATAAATATTTTTTTAAAAAAATCTATCCAATCAGACCATATATCATGCTATGAGTTGTAAATGTAATATAAATACGTATGTTTTTTTTTAAAAAAAATTGTTGGTTTCATGCAATGAACAAATTAATTAATTAATATTAATTTACGCATGTTGACAAGTTCATGCATTTGTTAATTTATTCGATCAACAACTTTAAAAAGTAATTCATAACGAAAACTAAAGTTTTTTAATGCATGCATGTACGTTTTACAAATGGTAATTCACGTTAAGATAGGATTCAGGTTCACTGCTTCCTTCCATATTGATTTTTAATGATGGAACAAAGCACTGCTACTATACACGTACGCTTGGAACTAAGTGCCACGAAGAATAATCTCTAACAACTTCTAAGAAATTTAAGTTAAGTATACATGAAATTTATAATAAGTAATACTATTTAGAAATTATGAATAAAGCAACTGTTTTCTTAAACTCTGTACAATTACTCAAAACTTACTTAGATTGTATGATCATTTTGACTATCTATGGTCACGATTTTTTTTTCTAATAACATGAAATTAATATTATTTAAATTCAATTTAGACAATAGCAAAAACTTCTTATGTATGTTGTCAATAATTCGAGTCATGTGATACCGTCTTAATTTTCTTTTGACTACAAGCGTTTAAATCCCAATTCTCCATGCTTATTAACTGCACAACTCTTCACAGTTTCGGTTATGGTATACCCCATCACGATGACCAAAATTGCATTCATTTATGGTAATGGTTTTTGTATTAATGTTCTATATATATATATATGCTCATATTTTTGTAAATTAAAGTTGAATTAAAAAAATAAATAATTGGACTTTTTTGTCTGTGAAAAAAGAGCTCATTAGAACCCATACCATTTAGGAGGTCATTATAAATATGCTTGGGCATCGTTAGATAGAGATGATCCCACATGTTGCCATGCTGGCATTTTAAGTTACATATATAAATATCATTGTCTGCTGCTCTGGTCCAAGGACTGATGACGATGACAAGTCACAAATATTTCTGACTCCTAAATCCACATGCTTTGAATTTTGTTTTACAATCTTTTGTCTCTTTGTTCATAGAAAATAATTATGAATGAGGATTTTTATCTGTGATTTACAAATTAAGCACCCAATAGCTACCCACCTAAAATGTTTCCCCAAAAAACATTATTAGCATTTATGACTGCCAAATGGCAATGCAACTTGCCCGCAAGAAAAAGAGCGCCAACTTGTCCAGACAATAAAAGAAAAGCCAGAAGAAAATTATATTCAGCTGTTTTTTTTTATTATCATCAAAGTTATTATTAAGTTTACACGACTCACTGTACCTTGAGTCTAAAAAACTATTATAAAATTTTAAGAAAGTTACAATTTTAATAAATACTGTGATGATACTTTCCTTAAAATTAATTTTCATTCTCTTTAAATGTAGCGTGTAAAGCTTAGTAATAAATTTAATCTTAAGAATACATATATGATTTTTAGAGTAAGTATTTTAAGCTTTGATTTTTCTTTGGAGTTCTCTCTATGACTTTGCGGATTTAATGATTGATCATGTGGAGTAATATGTGAGGCATGGTGAGTGTGAGACACTTACGTGCTAGTAGTTTCTCTAGGGCATACTTAAAATTATCGGAAATAAATTGCACTCAATTAAAATTTAAAAATTAAATTATATAAAATTATAAGTCAAATAAATAAATTTTATGTTATTACAATAATTAACCTTTATAATTTATTTTTATTTTTTATAATTTTAAATTATAAATTTTGATCATTTAAATTTTTGTCTGTTTAAGGTATAGTATCATATTTTAATAAAAATTTGAATTATTTTAAATTTTAAAGATAAAAATCTATAATTTAAAATTGTAAAAATTAAAATTAAGATGAATATTAAAATATTATATAAAAAAATATTTTAATAAATATTAGAGTTTTGTGTACATGAGAAGTCCAAAGGGGAGTTACTCGCGCAGAGAGACATAACTGCTCTCTCTCGCTCTCGCTCTCTCTCTCTCATAACGGATAAGCTTCGCCGCCCCCACCCACTCAGGGTCCCCTTCTCCAACCTCCCCTATAAATTCACCCTCTCCCCCTCATATTCACCTCACCCATCCCCCACTCTCTTCCTTTCTCAATCTCTCATTCTGTGCTTTTCTTCTGCCATGGATTCCTCCAAGCACCCCCCTCCTCCTCCTCCCTCCAACACTACCACTAAGCCTTCCTCTCTTCAGCTCGAGCCCGCTACCTCCCTTGAGCCCAGTCCCTTACGTAAGATCGTCGCCGTCGCCTCCATCGCCTCCGGCATTCAGTTCGGCTGGGCTCTCCAGCTTTCCCTCTTGACCCCTTACGTCCAACTACTCGGCATCTCTCACACCTGGGCCCCCTTCATTTGGCTCTGCGGCCCCATTTCCGGCATGATCGTCCAACCCATAGTTGGATACCACAGTGACCGCTGCACTTCCCGATTCGGACGCCGACGTCCCTTCATTGCCGCTGGCTCTGCCTTCGTCGCCGTCGCCGTCTTCCTCATCGGCTACGCAGCCGATATGGGCCACATGTTCGGTGACTCCTTGGAGAAGAAAACCCGGCCGCGCGCCATCGTCATATTCGTCGTCGGGTTCTGGATCCTCGACGTCGCCAACAACATGCTCCAGGGGCCGTGCCGAGCGCTTCTGGCAGACCTCGCCGCCGGGGACCAGCGTAAGACGCGAACTGCGAACTCGTTCTTCTCGTTCTTCATGGCCGTGGGAAACGTCCTCGGGTACGCCGCGGGGTCGTTCAGCCGACTCCACAAGATGTTCCCGTTCACGATGACCACAGCCTGCAACGTGTACTGCGCGAACCTCAAGAGCTGCTTCTTCCTCTCCATCGCACTTCTGACGACTGTATCCGCCATTGCCCTGACGTACGTGAAGGAGAAAAAGGCGTCGTCGGGTGAGAAAACAACGAAAGAAGCCGGTGGTGCGGAGGGAAACGAAGAGGAATCAGAAGAAGGATCAAGATCGTCACGAGCAATGCCTTGCTTCGGGGAAATATGGGGTGCTGTGCGAGTGATGGAGAAGCCGATGTGGATCTTGCTCTTGGTGACCTGTCTCAACTGGATTGCTTGGTTCCCCTTCTTGCTGTTTGACACTGATTGGATGGGGAAGGAGGTGTATGGCGGGAAGGTGGGAGAAGGGGCAGAAGGGAGGCTGTACGATATGGGGGTGCGCGCGGGTGCATTGGGCCTCTTGATCAACTCCGTGGTGCTGGGATTCACGTCCTTGAGCATCGAGTTTCTGGCGCGTGGGGTCGGGGGCGTCAAGAGGCTCTGGGGAATTGTGAACTTCCTGCTCGCCACCTGTTTAGCGCTCACCGTGCTGATTACAAAAATCGCCGACCACTCGCGCAAGTACAACGTCCGCATGGAGCCTCTGCCGCCGTCCTCCGGGGTGCAAGGTGGCGCGTTAGCTCTTTTCGCGGTGCTGGGTGTCCCCCTTGCGGTAAGTCCTTTGTGGAAATCAGAAAACGAACAAGTCAGAATCTTATTTGCTATTGGCCAAACAAAAAAAAAAACACAATCTTATTGGCTAGGGGTAAAGCAAAAAAATCTTATTTGCTAATTTGGGTAATTGTTTTGGTCTTAAAAGATATGAAGTGCTTTCCGGGCATGAAGCTGGGGAATTTTAATTTGCCATCCCTGGAGATTGTTTGTACCAGTTTTATTTTTGTTTGGAAACCAAAAGGGAGCAAGGATTAGATAAGAAATCGTGAACTTTCTACTCTATCCATTTAAACTTTAGTTAAAGAATAAAATTTCTTTCGTTTGTAATAATTATAGTCTGCATATTGACTGTGAACGTAGGCAACTATAAATTAGTGATGATAAATTAATTAAGAAAACAATCAAGGTGTGGAGGGAGTGGCTAATATAAATTAGTGGTGAGTATTTGAAATGTAAAATATTTTTAATGTTTTCTCCAATTTATTTATTTATGCAGATTGTTTGATTGTGATATATGATTGCTTGTAATTATAAATAACTGTGTGGTAAATTTAAGATGAGGTGTGGAGGGAGCTAGTGGATAATAATTTCCTAGTGTGATTTGTTTTCATATCCAACAACTTGGGAAAAGTTGTGACATCATTTGAATGTGCCATTCATTAATGCTCATGACTTTTGCGTGATAATATATCCATTTGCAATCCAAAACAAGATTTCCTTGAAAGTGAAAAATGATCCTATTTTAATGTTTGTTCCAACGCCTGGAAAGCAGTTTCCAGTAGAGCAACAAAAGTGGGGAAAGGGCGAGAATCATAAAAATGATGGAAAAAGCTTTTGATGCTAAAGTGAAGAAGAAAACCACACTAAAACTGGCTTCCTTTTTTATTTTCTTCTTTTCTTTTTATTGTGCAGGTTACTTTCAGTATTCCTTTTGCTCTTGCATCTATATTCTCCAACAGTTCAGGGGCAGGCCAAGGTAACCCCTTTCGTCAATTTAATCAATCCACTCAATCTCGTTTTGAGATTTAAATTAAACATCTTCTAACCCTTTTTTTTTGGTTAATTAAATTCATAGGGCTATCTTTGGGAGTTCTTAATCTTTCAATCGTCATTCCACAGGTCTGAACTTGAACTTGAACTGCCTAACTCCACACGTGCTTTTACACACACACATATAATTGATTGATACCGACAAATTAATATAGTAATTACTGATTACTAATTATTTGTGCCCCTATTTGCGTGTATAGATGGTGATTTCCGTGGCAAGTGGACCATGGGATGCTTTGTTTGGTGGCGGAAACTTGCCAGCATTTGTGGTGGGCGCCGTGGCAGCAGCCATAAGTGCCTTATTATCCATATTCGTACTTCCATCCCCATCGCCCGATATGGCCAGTACTGCAGCAGTGGCGGCCGGAGGCTTCCATTAAATAGTTGGACTTTTCTGGCTTTAAATTTTCTCACCTGTTTAATATGGGAAAACTTTTTCCTTTTTTCTTCTTCTCTGTTTTGGTTTCTTTGCGTTTTTTTTTTTGTCATGGGGGTTTGAGAGTAGGTGGTGGTGTTTGTGCAGAAAAATATGGAATGGAAGACTTAGAAGAGATCAGTCATTGTAACTGTAAAGTTATGTGGCTGTGTATAGGCTGTCTAAGCGGGGCCCATCAAATATTTGCTTTATATTGAATGAATATGATGAGTGTTACTCCATCTTTATTTCGATTATGTCATTTCATTATCAAATAATATGCCACATTTTCTTCTCTCTTTCATCCTATCTCTCGCTAATCACTATCATGCGACATGCCTGATTACTAGTATTTGTTATGAAAATATTATCAAAATCTAAACGCCATATATAATAAAAAAGAAGTGAGGCCCATGGCCCATTTTGCTCTTAACTCTGTCTCACAAGTTGAAATGAGATTTTTTTTTGTTCAAACTTTTTTTAAAAAAAGATTAGATTTACCGATGATCTAAAAGTAAAACAAAATCTCTCTTCTTTTTAAGCAATATTAATATTAGGTAGAATGAATTGTCTATTATTATTAAGCGTAAATTTAAACACTAAAAAATGATGATAACTTCATGAAATTAGTGATAAGTGAGACTATATATATCAGTACCCACACCATCAACAACGCCACAACTTCCATACCCTACATGGCCTCATCTTCTTCATTCTCACAAAGCATGCTTCTCCAGAACTTGCTTGTCGCTCCACATTATAATCACACTGAAACCCCAGATTTTCCCCTTACCTCATTTACTCCTACACACATCCGAATATTCCCAGTTCCTCCACAACCCCTCTCATTTACTTCTTCAATATGTTCATTCTGTCAAAAAAAAGAAAACTACTTTTCAATGTGTCCAACTCAAAAACAAAAAGCCTGGTATCAAAATTACATTTACAAAAAAATTAGGTAGATTCAACACTAGTCCCCTACTAAAGTTAGGGCACGTTCACAAGGCTTAGACAGTATTTACAAGTAACTTACGAGATCATCTACCAAATGAGCCCTCACGACAACAGTAGAAATCGAACTTCCGTCTTTGTGGGATATAAATCCGTTCCTTACTATTTGTGTACTCTGATTGGCAAAAAAATGATATTTTTTTATGTAAAAAAGTTAGGTAGGTTCAGCATTAGTCTCCCACTAAGGTCAAGACATAGCTTCAAGGTTCAGATATCACTTATAGGGACTTACGAGATTGTCTATTAAAGGAGCCTTTACAATGACAGTCAAAATCGAATTCATATCCTTATAAAATATAAAATATGAGCCAGTTTCTTACCATTTATGTTAACTCTTATGTAAAAACTTATCAAGCCATTTTGTTTTATATAACCAAGCCATTTACTTTTTTTTTGTGACAAAATGGGTAGGGCTGGCTAGCCCAATTCAAGGGCCCAGAAGGAGCAGCCTAACTCGGGATGCATTCGAGCCCATTTTCGGTCCAACAAAGGACCCATATTGAGAAGTGACAAAACAGAATCACCAATCATTATTATTTTTCACAAAACCCGGGTTAGGGATATTGAGGCCGCGAAATAGTTAGAACTTCGACGTAGAAGATTCGTGCCAGGGCTAGATGCAGCTGCTCTGAAGAGAGCTTGTGATCTGTGAGGAGAGTTCAAGCTCTGCATTTTTGTCACATTCTCGCGGTATCCATCTTCCATGGATAATCTCAAATCTGTGATGGATGAGCACTTCGACCAAGTAGCAGATCTTGTTCAAAAGTTGTCTTCGGAACTTCGCGCTGGCTTTCGCCCTGCTATTGACAATTTCTTGGGTTTTTTCCATGCCATCGATTGGAAGGTCCTTCCCAAACCATTAGCTGTATTTTGTTTTTTTTTTCCTGATGATTTTCCCCCCGAAGTGCTGACGATGAGTGGATCAACGGGGAAAATGGGATACTGTTTGGTGAAGGCTTAAAATTCGTGTCGACCACGTTGTGTTCGATTATTGTATCAGATCTCATACTTAGACGTCTTGATTCCGTTCTGGTTTGCTTGTAAAGCATGCATAATTCGTTCTATTAATTAGTAAATTGGTTTGATTAAAGTGAGTCACTGAACAAATAGTAAACTGCTCTCCGTGGACTGTAATTTGGTTATATAGATATTCCACCATATTTTTTCTTTTTCCAGGAACCTTGGCTAATGGGCTTACTAGCATTCCATGGGGTGCTGCTGCTGGTCGCTATAATCTCAAGGAAGCATACCAACTTTCAAATGTGCCTGTTTCTATTGGCATGTAGGTTTAACTCTCTAATCTTTCTATGTAACGTTTCTTGAATCATATAGGCTTAGTCATAAGTTCTCTAACATCTAATATTTTATAATATAGTTTTTTTTCTACTTTAATTGTTAACTTCCTCCTGATGAAGTGACGACCTAGTCTCTGTTTTCTAAATTGGCATCAATGCATAGAATAAATTGGCTTTTGAAATTGAAAACTTGCCTGAAATTGTTATATAAGAGAGTTGAGATTCAGAGATAGATCTTGTGCGCCTTGAAAGGTTTAAATTATAGCAAAATAATCCATAATCCATAACTATTAAATAAATGGCAATATCCTTTTAATTCTCTAAAGCTGCTGCTATATTCACTCTCTATGCAGAATTTCAAAGTGATAGAAGTGTCAAGATTTTGGTTCTTGGGCTTGAAATTTTACTTGAAAGTTTTATTTATCCCAGCAAAAGGTGTGATTCAGTTTTGAACACCTAGCCGAATGTGGTCTAACTATTCTATTATCACGTTTCAGGCTGTGTAGTTCAACCATAAAAAGCACTCTTTAAATCAGTGCAGGAACCCAGAGACCATGTACATATCTGAACTTAAGTAGTTTTAATGTTTAAACTAGACCAATGTGCCCCTAATCTCTCAAAATCGCTACATAATAAACTTGTCATTGAGATTCTTTTTTCCTTTTTATCTGTGACTATGAGTTATTACATTATTATAAGAAGTTAATGCAGTTTTCTATGACTGTATCTTCCGCAATATCAACCTTCCATAGTTATTGTCGTCAGAGTTCCTTGTGCGCTAGCAGTTGCTCCTGAATATCTTGCTAATAGGCTTAATAGTGCATGTAACTTGTATAACCTATAATTTATTATGATGCAGTGGCTGGGGTATATCTTGCTGAGAGGCTTAATAGTTTTCTGGGAAAGACCTGGAAGAGCTTTGCTGGGCAAAACTATTTCGATTCCCATGGATTGTTTCTGTCAGTGCTGTGGTCTGGACCTCTTCTTGTTATTGCAATGATAATCTTGGTCAGTATTTACCATCACACAATTCGACTCAATCTAGCTAGCTATGATCTGAAAAGATTGGAAATTGACTGGAAGCATCTTGACCCTATGCAGATAAACACACTCTTCTCCTTGTGTTACATGATTGTTCGGTGGAAAAGAGCTGAGCTCAGACATCGGGCAAGGCTAGCTCGCAGCAAGCAGGACTAATGTGTTTCTAATAGTTCTGTGCCTATGAGGTGATATACTGGCGGCTGTGCAAAAGAATTATACTGTTTTTTTTTGGTACAAGAGAAAAGGAATTATACTTTTGTTCACGCTTAACGT
This sequence comes from Leucaena leucocephala, assembly GCA_037074615.1. NCBI lineage: Eukaryota > Viridiplantae > Streptophyta > Magnoliopsida > Fabales > Fabaceae > Leucaena > Leucaena leucocephala. Next base: position 17,905,728 of record CM073562.1, read on the forward strand.
TGATTGATATGGCCGATAAGGTCTCGCTTATCGTTGCCATATTCCTATAAATACGAGAATTGGATTGGATTGGATGGTTAGAAAATGTGAGGTAATGTGAAGTGGCGACTATATATGCGCAAATGCTATTGGCAAATTTCATACTCCTTTCAATCTTAATTATAAAAGCCATTTAATTTTTTTAATAGATCTAAAAAATTAAATAAATTAAATAATTATAACTAATATAAAAATTAATTAATTAATTAAAATAAATTGAAGAATATATAATATGAATTTATCTTTAGTTTAGTTTAGATTAGAAAATTATATAAATGAACTTGATAGGAAGCCACTAATCTGTTCAAAAGACCGACAGTTTAAGCTAAATCTGCCACAAAAACTTACATCTGTATAATAGAAAATGTTGGGAAAAAGCCATTATCCACAAAATCTGTCAAGTTAGGCTAAGACGGTTACTACAACATTTTAAGAGATAAGATAGATTGGAAACAAACTAATCATATGTATTGCTTTGGACCAGAGCTTCTTATTCGCAGAATTGGATGTATGTTTCCGGGATTAGGAGGGGGGGATCACCTCATCCTAATAACTCGCCATTGAGTTGAACATGAGTCTACTTTTTTATTTGTTATTACGAGTCTGCTCTCGAACACACTGGCTCCTGATGCTCCATAGATGATAATTTCCTTCTGCCCATTTTCATCACCTGTGCCCTCAAAGTTTTCATGTACTATATAGATATATTGTTATATTGTTAGGCCCACCGTCATCATCCTTCATTGCCTTTTTTTCCCCAATTTAAATTTTAAAAGTTTTCATCCAAATTAAATTTGTTCATATCCATGATTATACCCTTCAATAGAAGAAACCATTAAATTATTATAGTTTGAACCATTAATTCTTCATCTGTGTGGCGTTTATAAAGAATAGGGGTAGTCACAAGTAAGACTAATTCTATTCACTCACTCGAGAAAATACATTCTTAGCAATAATATTTAGAACTCATCTTCTTCTTCTCTTCTATATTTTACTCTTTATTCATTTCTTATTCGCATTATTCAGAGTATCCGGCTGGACACATTGTTAGTGACTTGATTTGACTAAAAATTGCATTAAGAACTACCCAAACATGTTACATATCTCCTCTCTTGAGCTTAATTCGGTATGGTAGAGAAAGAGATGATACGATTTGTGGAAAAGAGTTTATCCATTATTCTTTTACTCTCATAGAAAAAAACATGTTGAACTAAGTTGGACTTTTTTAAAAAGATATATTTCCTCATTAAATTAAAGGAATAATTTTGTATTGAGATTGTCTACCTAAATAAAGAGAAGTCAAAACTTTTATTTTTTGAAAAAATGCAACTAAATGATATATTCACACACACACACACACACACGCACACATGCACACTTATATAGTCCTATTAAGTCGGTTGTTTAGTATTATACTATTGTTGGTTGGATTGGAAGTAACTCTCGGAATTGATAAATCAGAGTTCTGACGCTTTAACTCTAAAATGTGATGAAACAACTCTCGAATTATTACATAATTAAATATTTTAACATTTCAACTTAAAAAGAATAGACAATTGGAGATAAGGTTTAATTACAATTTAAAATTGTCAAAACATTAACTTCTTCTCATCTTATTAAACATCATAAGTTTATAATGAAATGTCTTTTATGCCCTTAAGTTTAAAAATGGTGAGAACAATAAAGGAGCACCAATAAATGATGATAATAGAGATATAATAAATATCGTATATCTCTCAACTCTCAAGTCACAAGAGAAGAAGTGATTCATCCTCTATTGATCCCATCTCATGGGCCTAAGTTCTTATCTCCTTTTTGTAGCCACTAAGGGCAACTTCCTTTCTTATTTTGATACTATTTTCATACCATTAAATTGAAAAATAAAATAAAATATTTATTCTTGTTCCTACCACATCAAACATATCGCTCCATCGAAACCTATTTTCGTTTTCATTCTTACTCTTATTCACATTGTAATTCCAACAAAAAAAATATTTCACAGCAATTGAAGATAAATCCCTTTCTAAATTCTCAGCAATTGCGAGTACCTAACATCACATTTACAAATTTAGTAGAAAATGGAAACATAGATGATTCCATCACTACGGAATACATAGATATCAACTAGTGCAGCATCACCATTAATTTTCACTAAAGATCATCAGAATCCGCTTCGACTCCAGTCTTGTGAGTGTAACTGAATGATCCAGGCATCATGAAGGAGAATGAACCTTCTGAGTCTTCAAATGGAGGTCGGGGGAATTCATTAAAGCCACCAAAGTTACAGGTATCAAAGTTCAACGAAGATAAATAATTGATAGGATCATCAATATCACCTTTCAAATCCAAAGCTCCATTCCCCCCCGAAGGATTTGATGCAAAACTCAAGTTTACTCCTTCTCCCATACTACCGTTTTCTTTGCTTTCAAGATCAGGAGGCACAGCTGGTGTTTTTGCATCATCTAAGGGAATAGCTGGTGTATGACCTTGGAATAGAGCAATGTGCCCAAAAAGCTTGTCTTTCCTCGAAAATGTTGTGCCACATGAACAGAGCCATTTGTCCTTTCCACAGTGTTTTTCATGTGTTTTTAGATCAGCCATGACTGAAAACTTCTTTGTGTGGCACCTACTGCAAATGTAACTTTTGTCGCAGTGTGTTCTTTTGTAATGGTTTTTGACACATAAGGTCGTCTTCAAAGGTTGAAACTTCTTGTGATCCTTGTTACGCTTGCAACCTGCATAGGGGCAGGAATACCTCTTTATAAGCTTTGGTTCGGGCCCAGATTCTTTGTTAGGTTTAGCGAGTGCCGCTGGTGTTTTGTACTCGTCACCGTGACCTCTCATGTGCATCCGAAGATTTGCATCTCGCTTGAATCCCTTCCCACAAATTGTACAGAAGTGTGTATGAGGTGCCAGGATTTCTTCTTTTTCTAACTGTAAAATCTCATAGGATCCAGGTGGAAGGTTCTCACCCTCCTCCATGTCTTCATCTTTTGATTCATGCTCTTCCACATTGCAGTTTTGCTCCATCTCACAACCCTTGGGCAGATCAATCTGAGTAGACTCATCAGCCTTTTTATTTGCACTATTATTTTGAGGATGAGCACTAGTACTCGGACCCCAAGATCCAGAAGGAATAGCATTCTCTTGAAGCTGGCCAAGCTGTCCAACCGACAGACTTGTATTTTTAAGGGTATGCCTGACAGAAGGGAGAAGACTACCTGCAGTAGAAATCAACTGAACAATAATTGATGTAAGATCAGCTGTAATGAGCTGTTGTTCCTGCACAACAACTTCATCAGGTTGAACATAAGCTTGGCCTTTCCGACCAACAATCAGGGGCACAAGATCCTGGAGCTGATGAATCTTTTCTTCCAGAAAAGACAAATTATTCAACATTACACTGGGGTCCCAATTGGGGAGTTTATCAGCCTGTGATGTGTCACTCATCTGACAATTTTCTTGAGCAGGGATCTTAATCTCATTGTTAGAGTCACTGGAAAGGAAAGGTTGGGTTTGGGATAGTTGGTTGAATTCTTTGAAAGGAGCTTCAGTATCAAGGCCATAATCTGGAATAGAAGGAACATCCCATGGTTGATTATGCTGCAAACCGAGATTCGGAAATGAGGGAGTCCCTGATGACAAATTAACATGCAGTCCATTCCCCAAAGAGTTCAACGAAGAGGACCTTGTCCAGGTGCTAGCACAGAGGTTTTCCTTCGGATCCATTTCTGTACCTCACGTATCAAGATCACTGTCAACCAGAACCAAAATGTGAATTTGACAAAACGTTAGACAGTATACAATTGGATAATATAACAAAAACTCAACTTTCAAGTAGACACAAACAATAGAAGGAGAAAATGAGGAGGAATTTAAAGGAAACAGCAGGGCTTAGGAGCAGCAAATATAAACATAAAGTAGAATTAGTATGTACGATTCGTAAAAATTCTGAATATGATCATTAGAAAACACACCATTCAACAAAGACGTCCATATCATCCAAATCAATCACTTTTGAGGAACTGAGACCATAAGAACTAGTCAAAGAAGAGATTTAAATTTAATAAAAATCTACGCCATGGTCTCAAGACCAAGCTATTCTTCACATCAAGCCATCAGGGTATTGATCTGTTGGAGCATCTACATATTCATACGGATACAAAACAAAACACATCACCCGCTTCTCGTTCTGGATGAAGTTGCTCATACCCATTTCCTCATTTCAATCCACCACAAGGAGAATAATCATTTCAAGCTCATATTATTCCCCCAAGCACCATAAATTGTGCATGTTGAAGTTGGCTGCAAAGCAAACCCAATTCCGGGTTTGACCCATAACAGCAAATTCCGAGAAATCCCATCAAAATAGAATCAAATCAAACATAAGATAAGAACAAAGGGGGGAAATCAACCCTAGACTAGAATTAACCGATAGAAATCTAGAGAACTGAGTGGAGAAAGAGGGCGAAAGACTCACAGATTCAAAGCTGAATAGATGCACTAGGATTGATGCTTCATTTCTGATAGAAAAACAAAGGGAGAAAAAGGAATGAGAAAGAAAGGAGAAGATGTGAGAAGTGAATTGCTTATAGAACTGGGGAGCTCCCCTCCTAGAACACAGAAGCACCACAGTTGGTCAACCACACAACCAGGAGCGTCCATTTGTTGGGTCAATCAATCGTAGCCGTTGCGAGGCTTCGACAACGCATGTACAAGTCCAAGGCAGAAGAAGGAGACAAATTTTGATCCGATACGAGATGGGTCCCGCCACAACTAGAGGATGGTTCTCTCTGCCTTCTTTTTCTGTAGTTGTGTTGTGTGTCAATGTGTGAGAAACCAGAGAGAGGAGGTGTTGCTTACGCAAATCTGAACTTGCTTGTACCAATAATGAGTAACTAGAGGATTACATGTCAACAGAAATCAAATTAAAATTGCCGTCTTTAGCTGTAGAAGGTATGCAACTCATCAATAGCAATCTAATGCCTTTGGTAGCCTTATTATGAGTGACTAATCACTATATTGCATAACATGTCCATAGAGACTAAGGGCTCGTTTCGTATAAGGGTTTGGGAGGAAGGGGGGGGGGGGGGTTTGAGAAATGAGGGATTTTATTCCCCTTGCTCTATTTACCTTATTAAAATATTTAACAGAAATTTTCTCCTTTCTTCCCAATTTTACTTTCCTTTTAAAATTAAAAAAAATTTAAAGGAGAGATATAATGTTATTATTTTATTATATTAATATATTTATAATTTTTTTAATATTTTAATATTATCTCTATATTATATTTTATTAAAATATTCTATAAAATAATATAAGGTAGATTTATCTATATAAAAATATTTTTTCTCTCTTCCCTCCTTGAATTAAATAAGATAATATAAAAATCCACCCCTCCTCTCCTTTAATATTAATTTAAATAAAATAATAATAATTTTTTTTCTCTTTTCTTTTTTTTCCTATTAAAATCCCTTTCTTCTGTCGTAGTTGATTTTCGGTTTCATAAAAGTCACCGAATAGCTGTTGAATGTCAATATTTCTCTCGTGTAGTGTCGAAGATTTCAGTCTTAGACTTCATTCCAACTAAGTTTGGCACGATTTCATGCAGCATTGTATTTAGAAAAAAAAAATCAAATCTGAAGTTAAATTTAAATAACTAAGTTTTAGACCAACAAGAAATGTTTCCCTTTGGAAATAGTGTATATATATTATATAATATTTTAAGTTTTTTTAAATCTTTATTAAATTATATGAAAGATTAATATTAATATCTATTGAACAAGAATACAGGTACCGGCATATCTAATATTCACGTAAGCTAAGAAAACATTACCTTTCCATCCACATCCAAAATCTTAAACTGAGCAAAAGCAGGCATTGAACAATAATAATACAAATAAAATTTCCTTTCATTTAATATCGTTAAAAAGAAAAAAAAAAGTAGACATAAAAGGTCATTTATAAATGAAAAATAAAAAAATTCATTTCATTTATAATCATTAATATCTACCCTATGATTGAGGGAAAAAAAACTCATGCATACAAAAAAGTAATCTTAAATTAAGGAAGAGGCACCGCATATATTCGTTTACTTTTACAAATAGCTCCTCTAATTTTGAGAGTGAAAATTACACTCTGAACTGTTATTTATGTATTAAAATATGTCTTTTATTTATTAAATGGTAATGAACAATGTTAGTAAATATATAATTTTAAAACCTTTCTTTCCTTTTTGTTGGATTGGCACATGGTTAATTAATTAGTTAGATATATTTACGATATAGTTAGACGGTTAAATAGTCTATCATTCTACATTATACTTTGAGATTGAGTGAGAATTTTACTGATTGGAAAAGCTTTCATAGACAAATAAGTTCGAACTAAATATAAAAGTTTGTCTATTGCTCAAAATATGAATTATAAATAGTACAATACTGATGTGGATATGTAAAAATTATTTAAGCCTGACCATTCTACAGTCCTATAGTTAAAAATATAAACTATTTGACAATTTATAAAAAGTATAAAAATGATGACATAGTAAAATCTATTAATTTTAATGGTACATGTTTAATACTTAAAACATAAAGGTTATTGCTATTCTGCTATTCTGTTTTAGTCTGTTTTGATATTGGTTGCTTCTATTATAAGATGGCATCTAATAGTAAAGGGGTATTTCTTTCTGTACATTTTAGGTTGACATCTATTCATTGTCAAGAAAGTGGAAGGAATTGGTTGACAGGGCCAGGGCCAAGCAGCTGCAACCTCATGAACACATCACAGGTACCAAAGTTAACTGTAAATGTTTAAGTAGAGGATCTGTTCACCTCCGTTTCATTTCTCCAAAAGCCAGCTTCAGTTCTAAATCAACGTTAGACCTTCACAAGTTATGCTAGTCTTCACAAGTTACTAATCATTGCTTCTAGCCCAAAGTTTGGCACTCATTCTTGTGTCGGTTGCTCTTTTGCTTATAATTGATGTTGATATATTTTGTAAATGGTGTGACTTTTATATTGAATGTTTTAAGTCACTTTTCTTTTGTCTTTGAACTGTGAACTCGTACTGATAATAAAATTGTACCTGATGTGTTAACTTATATGGTTTCTATTTGGAGCTTCTAGAGAAGCAATATATAGTTTTATCATATTTACCAGAAGAACAAAGTGGTTCAATTTGATACAAGTGGATCGAATTCATGCATGTGTGCATATAGTTGCTTACCGTCGCTGCTTGTTCTTGTTCCTCTAGGTACTTTCACCCTTTCCAATCTTGGAATGTTTGGTGTGGATCGCTTTGATGCTATTCTGCCTCCTGGAACTGTGAGTACTTCTACTGTGAGTCAAATTGATTTTGCCTACTGGGTTTTCTGCAAGAGTTATAGAATTTAAACTCTGATTCACAAGATGAATTTGTAGGGAGCAATCATGGCCGTTGGAGCATCAGAGCCAACTGTTGTGGCTACCAAGGATGGTCGCATTGGCATGAAGAGTCAAACGCAGGTACACTTCCATACATTTCATGCAAAGAACACAAATATGAGCCCAAACTTCATTCATTTCTGTAAAACTTTATTCATTCTTGGAAATATGCAGGTCAATGTTACCGCAGATCACAGGGTTATCTATGGTGCTGATCTTGCTGCATTCTTGCAAACCCTGTCAAAGATTATTGAGGACCCTAAAGATCTTACGTTCTAGTCCCACTTTGCTCTACTCAAATAATGCATTTCACTGGAAACAAAGTGAAGAGCCCTTCTTCATTCCTAGCTTTAGGGCTTTAGCCCTCGGACCGTAGGTAATTTGACCATGCGGACACACGAAAATCAAGACTATAAACGTACTTTTACAAAGAACAGGAGCAGAATTATACATGTTGAAGTTGAATTCGAGTTTCTTAGATGAGATTTTCAGTAACAAAAAGTTACGTTGTTTTTTGATTGAGAACAAATAGTTGCTTTTGTTACGTATTGTTTACCTCCCCATTGTTTTCTGATCTGGCAATAATTGTCTAGACATCAGAGTTGGCTTGGAATTATAAGTGCCTTGATAGGGGGAAAAGAGATGATTGGATTTTTGATCATGTTATGGCTTAAAGAAAATACTAATAAGTAAATCAATGCAGTTTGATTACGGTAAGTAGTATCCTGTATGCGTTCTGTTTTCCCCCTTTTCTTCCCTTTTTTACTTTTAATTCAACAATTCGAATTTATTTGAAGTTGCAAGGGTTTTTTTTTTTTGTGTGTAATCATTAGTATTCCTCGTGGGCACGGAAGGTAAATCACTTTTGAAGTAGGAAGTAAGGGTCTGTATAGGTAGGGTTGGGCAAGGTAGTTTCCTATTCGGTGTCTTGCCTAAAAAATATATTAGCTGTATTTTGCAGCCCGATACCCAGTAAAAGCCCTAACAATTTTGGGTTGGGCATGAGTAGGTTGGACATGGGCGGGTTGAGCATACCCAAGTCGTGATGTCATGCTCATGTTGTGAAAAAAATCTGCAATTATGAACTTCTAAAATAATACCATATTCATATATCTTCAAGAGTTAAATAATATCTATAATTAACTAAGAATAAGAGAATAAAGATAATAATTAAAATCTTGAAATCCATTGCATATAAAAAATAAGCGTTGAAGTCTAGGTAGTTTGTAATTATAACTTTGCATCATTCTCTCCAATATTGACAAAGATAAAGTATCTAAAAAAATAAAATAAATAATTATAATTTGTAATGTAATCATATGATAATTAATAAAGTTAAAAAAAGAAGAAAAAATTAGTATAGTTATAAATATTAAAAGATACAATTTACCTATTTAACTACTTATATTTCTAAAATTACCTTATAGTCACCAGTAGCTATCATATTCTCCCTTCTAAGATAGAGAAAAAAATAAAAAAAATAAAAATAAAAGAAGGGGTGCTCATGGGCAGGGTAGCCCCTATGCTCGGTGTTCAACCCGAAAAATGCATGGGCTGTATTTTGTAACCTGATGCCTAACCTTGTTCTATATTTATCTGGCTGGGTAGGATATTTTTATCGTGAGTTAGGTAGAGCATACTAGATTGCAGATTTTGTGCACATCCTAGTAGGAAGGTAAACCGTTTTTGGGACGGTTGTTAAATGTTAGATTTCTTATTACAGCCTATGGGAAGGTAGGATAAGGTGGAGATATTCGGGATTATTCAGGTTGTTATATTTATAACTCAATTAGATAAATGTGGTGTGATTAAAAAGAGAGTAGTGGGCTTCAAATTAGTTTGAAATATAGGATATAAGATAATAATCCTTAAATTTGATGTTATTAATGTTGTTAATATAGTATTAAATTTGACCGGTGAAAGATATATTTTATTATTATTACAGACACTAGTGTTTTAAAGTTATTATAGGGATTGAAGATTTAATATACAGATAGAAATCAAAATAAACTTGTTGACAAGCTTACAAAAGAAGATTTAAATTATACAATAATATTATATTCTTTTTTTTAATATTTAAGGAATCTTATTATTTTTTAGTATTTGAGAAATAATCCTTTTATAGTTTAATTTTTTTGATTATTTGAACGTTTAATCCTCTCTTTTAATAAAATAAATAAATAAATGTCTATAAAATTCATTTAATTTTTTAAATCTCTTCCTTTCCATGTGCTGGAAATTTCTTCATTTCAAAAGATTTAGATCTTCAGGACAAAATAAGAGAAAAGTAATTTTTTTAAGGATTAGAAATACAATAATTTACTTTTGTCAGTTGTGATTTCTCGCGAATAAATCATTGGCCATACTTCAATTTGAATCGATCAATGGTATCAGCTAGCAAATAGATGTAAAAGTAAGATTCATATATAGATAGGCATATGGGGCGATTTATAAACGATGAAGGGACTAAACGACCAAAGGTAAACTTATAGAAGCACAGGCAATAAAGATGCAATTGTCTCAAAAGCACAGGCAAATGTATAGAAGTCCCCGAAGCAAAACCAAAGAAATAGCCTTTATCCATTATAGATATAAGGAGTTCTATCACAAGCATTTTGATTTACTTTACACAGCCGCATGCCTGCTATACTTTGCATGGCAAAAGATGGGTAAACAAAATTATACAAACACCTAATAAGTAATTAAGTATTGACCCAAAACCTGTATTATCATGTATTCTACTCTATCTGTTGTAGATTTAATTCATCCCTTAGTGAGAGTATGATTTCAGATAGAAACCAAACGTATCATACATCACTTCATTGTCAGACCCCGCTTGCCTCAAAATCGTGGATCTTATGTTTTATTGTCTAGTTCTCTCCGAAATTTACCTGGACAAATTTGTTCAGGAGTGCAGAAGATCCAACACTTAACGTACAGTCAGGAGCATCCGGAGCACACTCTTCATCTTTGGTCTTGCTTCAGGGGATGCACTGACACAGGCAAGAGCTATCCGAAGGATTGCAAGCATCTGGGTTTTGACAGCCTGAGAAGTTTTACTGACATTAAAATCCAGAATGTGTTCTTGCTTCGTCGAGTTGCGCATCACCCACTTCCCCAATTCAGTTCCATCACTCACTGCTGGCTTTCCCGTTAACAACTCAAGCAGGATTACCCCAAAGCTGTACACATTCCCCGCCGTCGTCACTCTCATTGTGTATGCATACTCTGCCAACCACCAAACAACAATGCTTTTAAGAGTTTGAAAGGGAAAGAAACTTTTGTCAGTTACGTTATTGAGAATTAGTCATAACTTTGTTAAAATATTTATGACATGCAATGAACATAGAAGTCGCAGTTTAAACCATTCAAACCACGTTATGTTATGTCAAGCTAAGCTATGAATCAATGACACACTAATTGGAGTGCACGGTGAAAGAGTTTCTGACCTGGAGGGATATAGCCAACAGAACCAGCAACTGCAGAAAAACTTCCAGTACTCTTTGAAGGATCAATCACCTTGTAGAGTTCAATATCTCCAACTAGAGGCTCCTTGAGGGACTTCAGCATTATACTTTTACTTGATAGGTCAAGAAGAAGAATTGGACCTGAGGTAAATCCGTGCAGAAAAGAGAGACCTTGAGCCGCCCCAACAGCTATACTATATCTGCTAGCCCAATCTAAAGTGCTTCCCATGCTTCCGTGAAGAGCGTCATAAAGGGAGCCATTTGACATAAATTCATACAGTATATACGCGCTGTCGGTGGACAGAACATAAGCCAAAGGAGTCATGACATTTGAATTGTTCAATTTTGCCAAGACCTCTATCTCTTTGCCAAATTTATCACGACTGCCCAGAGGGAATAGCTTCTCGCTCCAGTTAAGCTTCTTGACAAAGTAGATTGATCCAGAAGGCATGATAGTCTTGTAATAAGTTGAAAACCTTGTTTTCAGTGTAATGTTTGATGTTTCAGCAACATCTTTCATGGCCTTAGAGAAATCAATGTTGGATCTGTGAATTCCATTTGGAGTTAATAAGTTACCTTGGATTACCTTAGGGGGTTGAGGGTCTTCAGGTGGTTGCAAGTGCTCATCCTTTACCCTGTATAAGCGCCTTGAGATTAATACGGCCAGCACAGTGACCAGGCCAACAAGAAAAACTGCAGCTGCAAGTGCAACAAGAACTGCCACAACAGCAGGATTTCCTTTTGAAGATCCTGGGGAAGTGTTGGAAGTTGCAGTTTTGTTTACGAGACCATGATTTCCATCCGAATCAACTTTAACATGAGAATTAAAGTCGGGAATGACACCATACAGCTCATTCTTAGAAAGTTCCAACTGTGTCAAAGCCGGCATTCTGGTAAGAAAATCAGGAATTTTACCGTTAAATTTGTTATTTGAAAGATCCAAGATTTCCAGTTTATTCAACCCAGAAAGAGTGCTAGGAATAGGCCCTATAAAGAGATTGCTGCTGAGATTCAAGGCAATCTGAAGATTCGATGGCATTTTTGGAATCGAACCACTTAGCTGGTTTTCTCCAAGTTGAAGTTCGATAAGAGAATCCATGCCGCTTATAGATGTGGGAATAGCACCACTGAGATTGTTTTGCTGTAAGTAAAGCTTATTAAGCTTTGCCAAATTGAACATTGCTCGTGGAATGGTTCCATTCAGAGAATTGTCGCTCAAATTCAGCGTTGACAACTTCTGAAGCTGAGACACTTCAGTTGGTATTTGTCCAGAAAGCTTATTCCCTTGAAGCTGCAATACTTGAAGATTGCTAAGCTTACCAAGCTCTGCAGGCAATTCCCCAGATAGACGATTGTGAGCCAAGTTCAACAAGGCCAAACTCTGGCGAGAACCCACCTCAACAGGTATTTGGCCTGTCAAGTTATTGGCTTCAAGTTCGATATACGTCATCTTCAGAGCCGTCACAAATGGTTTTGATGGTAGCGTCCCATTTAGAGAATTCCCCCCTAATCTCAACCTGATAATGCTAGAAGAAATGTCTGCAGGTAATGGCCCAGATAACGAGTTATTGGACAAATCCACAGACACCAGATTTGAGTGTGAAAAAAAGTCTGGTGGAATTGGCCCGGACAACTTATTATAACTGAGATCCAAGTTACCGAGAAATCTTGTAATTCCGCTGGGAACAAAGCCATTAAAGTTGTTTTCATTGGCTGCAAAACGGAAGAGGGCTTTGAGGTTCGAGAGTGCACTTGGGACTTCCCCTCCAAGGAGATTAGAGGACAGTATCAAAGTTTCCAATTTGGATAGATCTCCTATGTTGCTAGGAATAGACCCTGAAAGCTTATTTTGTTGGAGATCAAGCAAAGTCAAATTTGTGTAACTCAGGATTTCAGCAGGGATTGTTCCTTCAAATTGATTACCACTTAGCACAACCTGGTCCAAAGCCGCGGAATTTCCCAGTTTGGTAGGAAGGGACCCATTGAAAGAATTGGTACTGAGATTTAAGCTCTTGAGGCTAGCTAATCCAGCTAACTCAGAATCAATTTTCCCTGAAAAGTAATTGAAAGACATATCCAGGGATTCTAACCCATCAAATCCACGAAAAGTAGGCAAGGGACCCCTTATGTCGTTTCTACTGAAATTGAGCAACTTTAATCCCTCAACCTTCCCACAATCAGTGATGAATTTGTCTGGAATTGAGCTAAGGATGTTACGAGAAAGATCAAGATGCTGCAAACTTTCAATTTGGCAAAGAAGAGTGAGAAATTCGGAAGAAGAGATGGAATATCCAGCTAGCCGAAATTGGACTATAGATGAATTAGTGCGATCGCAGTCAACTCCCTCCCATTTACATGGATGTGGGTTTATGTCAATGTTCCATGAATCAGTTAATCCATTTCCAAAAAGAAGCTGGGAGAGTGTGGCCATGGTGTTGGTTTGGTTCTGGGATAGCTCAGACAACACCATTGGGCAGAACCAAAAGCAGAGAGCAACGAAGAGGACAGACGATATGCAGACATACCTGGCCATTCTTGAGCTGTCTGCTTGCGAGATGACCCGTCACCTCTACAATCTCATGAAAGTGTTTGGGAATATATTAAAATTTCTGGGTTCAGGTGGAATAGAACATACGACAGTAAGAGAAGAACAACGTAGTAAAGTAGATAGTTGGGGATTGAATTTTGGGGTCAAGTGTAAGGTGGATTGGTGGGGCACTGCACAGAGAGATTAAGGAGAAGACTCAGAGATTGACGAAAAAAGGATAGGGGGGTATTGGTTTCCTCTACTGGCTCTCTTTTTCTTGTTTCCATGGGGAATTAGTAATTGGATGGACTTTGACTGTGAGAACACTGACAAGGTTGAGACGAGGTGAACGGCAAGGGAAAGGGAGGGAGGAATGAATGAGGAAAGCCGAACTGGGACCCTTGCAATCGGAAAGAAGTTATGAGATTGACTCGAAATGTGGAAAGATGAGCAACGAGCAGTGGATTGTTGAAAGTTGGAAGTTGAAAAGTTTAAAGTTGGGAAGACGCGTAGGAGGAAATGACTGGGAAAGCGAGACCTTCGGCTTTTCAAGGGCGTGTTCCTCACTCTGCTCCAAACAGTGGCTGCCAACATCCTTGTGGGAAATTATCATAAACATGCGTCTCAATTGGGGTAAAGTAGAAGATTTCGCCAAAATAGATAGGGAAATATTCCATGACCCACAAAATAAATTAAAAGGTTAATACTATCTTTTTTCTAATTTTTTAACCATGACTTCATTTTAGTTCCTATTTTTTTTATCTAAAATATTATTTTTTATAATTTAATAAAAATGTAAATTATCTTATCTTTTAAGAAAATAAAATTTATAGTTCAAAATTTGAGATATTAAAATAAAAATAAAAATAAATTTTAAAAATAAAAAATTATATTAATTCAAGATTAAATATAAAATTGATAACAATAATTAAATATTTTAAAAGCTAGATTGTGAGCAAGTACATAGGCAGATAAGTTTCAAGTAAGAAAATTAATTATTAATAGGTCCTCTAAATTTATCTTATTGTGGCGAGGACACTTGAAAAATTTGTCCAAAAATACACTGGATGGATGAGTTGGAAATTTTTGGATTTGACTTTGTAAAGATCGTAGGAGAAATTATAAAATTTCTCAGTTAAACTCTAAATTACAGAATTGGGAAAAAGTTGTACAAGTCCTCTTACAATATGTACAACTCCGACTTATTTTGTGCGTTGTTGCCCCAGTTCTTCAAGAGACCTGTTAGTCAAAATGAGTTAAATTTAATTTATAGAACATAATAATATTAATTAATTTGCTTACTCGTGACGTATACATAAATTCTCCAAGCATTTTGTATCACGTTTTCACATTCGCTTACTCGTGGAGTGTATGCCTTCAAAATTAATTCTTTTAAGTCGTCTTAATTTAAATTGATAATATTATATTTAAAAAATCTAATTATTTAGAAATTATATAATTTAATAAGTTAAATAGGATATTTGTTCCTTGGGCAACGAATAAAACAATGGGACGACTCTAGAGTCTCCTGATAAAGTCTTGCCTTCAGTTCCCCAGTTTTTAATAAGTAAAAAAAGAAAGAAAGAGCGACGACAATAAAACACGGCGAACCAAAGCACAAGGGCCATTGAGATAAATAAAAAACGATGAAATTAAGTATAGTTACAAACAGAAGGGCACGTCTTGAAGTCGCCCGCGAGCAGTACTTAATTGAACAATTATTTTTTTGTTACAATTATTTTAGTTACTTAATTGAACAATTATTTTGAGTTTCACGCGTAAAAAATATTTTTTTTTGTATATAAATTTTTAGAAAAAAATTGAATTTATCCACAATTTAAATGTAGGATAAAATATACATTCCTCTTAGGTGATACTAATATCAGGTAAGATAAACTATCTATTACTTTTAGATATAAATTTAAGTACTTAGGAGTTATAATATCTTTCTAAATATTACGATTAAAATTATAATAAAATAATATTTTATAAAAATTAAATATATTTTAAATAATTATATATATATATTTTTTTTACTAGTTAAATGGATAAGATAGGTTCATGCATATAACATATAATTAAGGTAAATAACCCAAAATTGAATCAGTGTTTTTGTTGGGCCCTTTGTTTCCCATCCAAATCTCAACTCATCTTTGTAACAAACAATAGATAGTTTTCACTCGTGCTCTTTCAACTTTTAAATTATTTATAACAATAGATAGATATTTTGATATTAGTGTGTAATTGGTATCGAACTCAATTAAACTTTATTATATATATAAAAAAATCTGTTTTGAATCTTTAAGAATTCAGTAATAATTAATTTAAAATTTAAATTATTTTAATATAAATATCTTTTTTACTTTTAAAACTGCAGTTTCTCAAGCTGAAAAGTTTTTTCACTTGAGGCCAGCCATGCATACAAACAAAATGTTCCTATTTGGTCGTATTTTGGTGTGAGACCCACTACATTTTGGCTGTGTTGGTCATCAGCAAAGTGTGATTTATATAAACAGTTAGATGACTCACAAAGAACTGGTTCCTGCTTAATTAGAACAATAATTATGATTTAAGAGTTTTGATAAGCCAAATATTTGAATATTTACTTATGGGGAAGGACCAATGTGGGGGATGTGGAGCCTAAGGAGTTTAAATGTGTTGAAATTTGAGTGGCGCAAATATCACTTTCATTTTGTGCGCCAACTAATTACACCATTTAAATGACTCCCTCCTAATTATTCGGCCATTCATTATTATTATTATTATTAATTAATAATAAGTCAACCCTTGGCTTCCCTCAAAGGTACTCCCGGCCAAGATGGGCAATCTATTATCCTTACTTAATTCTCAAGAAACAGGGCAGATTATCTCTGACGTGCCTTTCACATGAGTGTAGCCTGTGCTTAATCCGTGAACCAACAAACAAAGCAACTCTACCGCATCTTATGTCAATATTATTCCAACTTATTTACCAAATCTGGGTGAAGCTCTCTGATTCACTTTTTTTTTTTTTTTAAATAATTTATTGCGCTAATTATCATTCTTCACCCCTAAAAGACAAATGATATTTTAATTTGCTTCCTTAGCTTGCCAGTACCATTGGAATTCTAATCATATTTGCTTTCATAACCAAATGAAATAATTGACTTACAGCTCTATTTGTGTCCAGAATATATAAAATCTGGTAGAAAGAGAAGGCCCCATGGAAAGAGCTCTCCACCATGCACGTCCCTTTCTTCCTTCCCCTCGCAAGATCTTTTATCAAATTTTGGAGACTAATTAATATTAAAAAAGAGTTGGTCATGACTTCCTTAAAATTCAGCACGAAATTTTTTGTTAACTCTGTGTGATTGTATCAAATTCTTAAAATTCCGTCAAGTTTAAGTCATGAGGGGGAATTTCTTCAAAAATATTGTTATCTTTTTGGCCTGCCTAAGATTATAAAGAGGGAGGCTACGGAATATAAACCAAAATTTGTGATTCACAAGAAAGTTGAACTTGTTGAAGCAGTTGAACCAAAACCTTTTTCTCTAAGAAGCCATGGATGGTACAGAGGACTTTACCTTCCCCAGAATCAGTGACACTTACCCTTTCACCATTGATTCGCCTCCTCTCTGGAACATTCCATCTCCATCTTCCTCATCTCCTGCAACTCATCAAGACGCCAGAAAGGCAAAAGAACCTGAAGCAAAAGTGATGGATGATGATGATGACAAGTATGAGAAAGATGGGGACACAATGGACTTATTGTGGGAGAACTTCAATGAGGATTTGTATTCGACTTCCGCCTCTGCTACTTCTTCTTCTACAGAGGTCCTGTTCCATATATTGTCTGTTTTCTCTTGTTTAATTTCACATCTAACCTACGAGGTTTCTTAATCTGGAAGATTGTTCGGAGTTCGGTTCGGTAATGATTTGTTTGTTTGTCCATAGCAGATGGTAGAAGTGAGATGTGGATCGGAAGCATTAACAATGGTGAAGAGCAATGGTTCTGTGATTGCATCAAATAGCTGTAAGCCTGGAACTTTGGTGCTTCTCAAGTTATTGAAGAAACTCTTCTCTCTCACCAAACCCACCACAGCCACAAGTAAAGTTTGCTGATCATTCTCTAATTCATTACTCTGCAATCATACTACCTCTGGTTTCTAACAACTTGTTTTGTTTTCTCCTTTCTATTTCATCAATTTCCCATTTTACCCCTTCCCCTTCAATGTATATGCCAGAAATGAGAACCATCCTTGTGAATTTTACTCTTACATGTCCTTTATGGTAAGATTTGAGCAGAGAGCAAAAAAAAAAGTAGCAGAATTGAACCACACTCATAATGGAAGCGTCGCAACTCTTGCATAATCAGACAAACAAAACGCTCTCAATCGATCTCTGCACAATAAAAGACGACTTTGGGAAGCGTAACCTTCCACCTAAACAGTCTCACTTATTCTTGTTTTAATTATCTGTTATTTTAAATTTTGGTATTTATTGTAAACTGTAAATAAAGTACAAGGTTGCTTGAGAGCAATGGTAGATGGAATTCATTTGTAAAACTCGACGACGCCGTAAACGGAGAGAGCACGAGCGGCAACACGGAAGCTGGAGAATCCAGAGTTTTTGCAGAGGTTCTCGAACTGTTTCTCAGTTCTTTCTCTGCCACCAGCTTGAATAAACATGGAGTTGTCTACAATAGAGGCATACTTAGTAGCATCACTAGAATCTGGTTCCTCAGGCAATATCATGTCCAGAATGATCACCTTCCCATTTTCAGGAAGCGCTTTGTGACAGTTCTTCAAGAGCGCCACACATTTTTCATCCGACCAATTGTGACACGTAGCCTGCAAAATTGTTAAAGAGAAGTGTGTTTTAACTATTCATTGTCAGGAATTGTGTCAAACACCTAGGAATCATCCTACCTTGACCATAATAGCATCACCCTTGGGAACACTTGCATACATGTCTCCTCCAACATGCTTGATTCCTTCACATCATCAGACAAATACAAACAAACGCAGAT
Source organism: Leucaena leucocephala (assembly GCA_037074615.1). NCBI lineage: Eukaryota > Viridiplantae > Streptophyta > Magnoliopsida > Fabales > Fabaceae > Leucaena > Leucaena leucocephala. The sequence goes on from CM073562.1 coordinate 17,924,190, forward strand.
CTTCAGAAACTTGGAATTAAGTTAAATTGGGAATGGTGTTGAAGAGAAGAGAAAGAATATATGTACGTACGTGGATGGGGTGGGGCATGCTGAATGACTTGGGGCAAATCAAAGTTAATGCCCTTGATGTGAGGGTGCTTGGAGATTATGGTTTGGAGGCTTTGACCGGTGCCTCCTCCGACATCAACTAAGGTTGAAACTCCTTGAAAGCCATCATACACTTCCAAGTACTTCCTCATCTGAATTGCTGACATGCCCGCCATTGCCTTGTTGAATGTCTGGTTGAGCTTTGTGTCCTCCTTCTCCATGTACTTCCACATTGTTATGCCGTGTACTTTATTGAACAGGTCTACTCCTCCGTCCAGAATTGCTTCCTTTATGTTCAGCCTTCATTCAGTATATTTCAGAATTCAGATACATCAATATTTGAATACTCTAGAATGACACGAGAAATAGACACTAGCACCCATTATATCATTCTCTTGATATACTTGATATACACAGTACTGACTAGTTGAGTTCTAGGACATGGTAACTAAGCCATTAACCCTTGGAAGGAGTAATATATATATTTACAAGAAAAAAGTTTAGCCGGGTTTGGGTATCGGTCTCTCACTAAATTTAGGGTATAACTCCAGAGCTCAGAAAATATTTACAGAAGATTTACAAAACCGCTTACTAAAAAAGTTATTATAATAGCAGCAGAAATTAAACTCACGTCCTTATATAATATAAGCACGTTTCTTAATATTTATGCTAACTATTAGAAAGTAGTATATTTGTTTTCTTTTGTTGCCCACCCGGTTCACCTGAGTTTTACTCCGACTATATCCAGATCTGACCCGCGTCGTGCATCTGGCTATAATGGGTGAGTTTCCCAATTTTTTATAATATATATTTTTTTTTATACAAAAATTTTAAAAAGGGTTGAGTTCAGCCCATATATTTGTTGGACCTCATGCTTCTGTTATTTAGGAATGGGCCTTTTGAGAAGTTACAGGTAACATATGGGCTGGGCTCAGGTCAGATGCACAAACAATTACTTGACTCTCTAACCAGGGAAAATCTAATTAATAGTTTGTCTTCTCTTCTGGGCATTGGAGATTCGAGAACAATATAATCCATCAGATTAAGAAGAAGATTAAGAAACGATTAAGAAGAAGAAGTTTGTATAAAAAAAAGATTAAGAAGAAGAGACTAACGAATTCAACAAGACTAAGCCAATAGTGGGCAAGATGAGACAGGGAATAAGAACTGAAACATACCAAACCTTAGTAGTAGCCGGATGGCACTGAAGATTAGAGAAAGAAACGAGGCTCTCAGTTTGAGACTGAAGAAAATAAGAGCCGGCAAGAGAGAGTTTATAGAGCCTGTCGACCTGACCATCATGGTTGGTGCGAGCGGTCCAGTCCAGAACCTTGAAGGACGCAAGAACTCGCAGCATTCGGTCGAGCCTGTCGTGTAATTCAGAGTGTTGCGTGGGAAGTTCAGAAGCAATCTCTGAAACTGACAAGAAATCATCACCAGATTTCTCAGAGATCTTGTCCAACACCTTCAGCTCTATGGCGGCGTTCAGAATGGCGGGGAAAACCTGAAAGCTCGATAAGAGCATGGCACAGAGGCAGGCTTCATCGTCTTCTTCCTTAGTGGCAAGCTCCTTGTGGCTGTACTTCTCTGTAGAACCCATGATGGCTTTATTTCTCTTGTTCGAAGCACAGCAAATATGATATAGCTTGGTGGGGGAACACTTGGTGAGTACCCATATATATACACTCAAATGATGAAGCTGATTGTATGGCGTTTAATTGAAATGTCAGTCCACGCATAGTTTTTTTTTTTTTGGGGTATTGGTCATCAGTCACAATAGATCGGAGCTTTTTACTATTCTCTTATATATGGATGCGATTTCAAAAGAATAATCATAAAATAAAGTGGTAGGTTAGGTGCGGCTAGTGCATATATCTACTTCCATTGGAATTACCATGCATGGTAATTAAGTCTTCAGCGTTGCCCATTTCAACTAGCAATATTATTTTATTCAAATACACTTGACCTAGTGGATTTAACTAGCCAGTGGAGTAAACAGCAAGTTGCGTCAGCTATGATTTTGTTTTTTAGTATTTCTTTAACGTTAGGGAAATTATTGTTATGATATATATATCTCTCTCTCTCTATGTGTATATATCCTTAGGTAGGCATGCTAATTAAGGTATTTGACTATTCTCTTGCTTTGTGACAAATATAGAATTCATGTCTCAAACGAGTTTGGAGTCCAACATTCTCGTGAGAGTTTAATTATTCATTAGCAGAGCTAATGTTTTAGACAGAGTGAGCAAATAATGTTTTTGTTTTGAAGGTTGAACATGGATCCCAAAATCATGACGCGAAGAAAAGCTTACTTTTTTGAGGCCGACAACTCTGACTATCTGGAAACAATAATGATAATTAAACTCAACAACATGCTCGCTGTTTGTGCTCGTTCGTCAAGTCTAGAATTGAGGCTTTTCTGGAGGCGCGTTTATAGAGGCTTCTTCATCATCTTCCCCATCCTTCTACTTTTATTATTTATCCAAACAATTCATAGCTTTAACATGGTTTCAGAGACATTGAATTTGGGGGCTGGGTGGGTACGTGTGTTTTGAATATTTATTAAACACCTAACTACTATTTTTTTTAAATATGGGTTTTTCGTTATTTTAATTTTTTTTTTCATTAGGAGAAGTATTCTGGATATTGGTTTGTTTCTCTATATTAGCAAAATCTCATTTAAATAAATAAAAATTAGTCAAAACGATATCAATTCAAATAAATATTAAAAATATGCTAATAAAAAAGGCACAAGTATATATTTCATCATCTAATTTTATATAAGGTTTCTTTGGCAACAAAAAAAAAGTATACAAGGCTTCAATTTGATGTGATCCCTTAATTTTATAAAATATATTTTAATTTCATTCTTTTAAATCTAACACTATTAGTATCAAATAATAATGTTCTATGCCAATCATCAATTGTTATGTTTTAAAATTAAACTTAATATAACAAGTAGGTTTTTAATCTGAATCAATGACAATTAAAAATTATAATGGACGGTGTTTAAGGAAAATCAAACAAGAAAAGCATATTTCATTCGAAAACAATAAACATATGCGTGCATGAAATATTGATGAAGAAGGATGGTCTTTAATAATCTCTGTAGTGAGTATTATTAGTAGGAGCATAAGAGTCTTTTCTCCTAAAACCCAAATTATACTCAGGTCCCTTAAAATCTATTAGTAATAAATAAAATTTTAAGGTCCTATTTATATTTGATTTTTTTACTTAAGACCTATGGATAAATTTTCAACTTGTGATCCAATTCCAAAGCAAAATGTAAGATAAGCTAGTAGGAATGCAAACGAAATCGTCTTGTTTTTTTTTAGGGCGAAGCGCCCCACAACAATAAAGCTATTTTTTTTGTACAATTTTTTTTTTAAAAAAGATTAAGCTTACCCATAATTTAAGAGTAAGGCGAAATCTTATTTCTTTATAGGCGATACCAATATCAGACATGGTAAGTTATCAATTACTCTCAGACGTAAACTTAAGCACTCAAGAGTTAAGATGTCTTCTAAAGCGTCACGACTGGAACAATAATAAAGTAATACTCTTCAAAGATCGAACATACTCTAAATAATTATATATTTCACCATTTAGTTAGTTAAACTTATAGATAATAGGTAATAATAAAACAAAATTAGAAAAGGATTGATTCCACAACATAAGTAAAGAAAATTTTGGATTTTATGTTGATAGCAGGCCATTGCTTTTGTTGGGCTTTTAAGGATAGACCCAGATGCATTTGTATTTGGGCCTCAGCGCAAGTTGTAGGAATGACATTCCTTCCAACTAAAGAAGCCTCATCTTGAAATTTTAAGAAGGAAATATAATTGACTAAAGTTAAGTTTATTAGAAGTAGTTAGTCCTAGATAATAGGATAAATCAAAGTTTAGACTGACTTGAGGCAATATATTTTTAGAAATATGTCAAGGATACTTTATTAAATTTTATAAAAGATTTTATAGAGTAGAGTCTTATAAATAGGACTAATTGCTAAAAAAAAAAGTGATATTATTAAATCTTAGGCATGATTCATATTCAATTCCAAATCAATTGTAACAAGTTGCAACAAAGAATCCATCAAACTCAATGACTCCCAAAGCTTGTGGTGAAAAAGGAAGCAGCAAGGCGATACCTAGAAAAGCCAGCATGCCTTGCTAGGGTTTTAAGAATTCTTGAACAGTTCTTTGCAGAAACATGAGATAATTACAGCTTGCCGTCTTTCAATCCATGACAATTCTTCAAAATTTGTATGCATTGTCCATCTGTACACTTAGAGATAATCATTTGGAGGCATTTTCCAAAGCCACCACAAACATGAACAGGTGTGGATAAGCCCGCAAAGCCTGTGTATGTCTCATGTAAATGCTTGAGAGATCAGCCATTGCCTTCTATGTATTAATATAATTCAGACATTGATATCCCATGAACCTTCTTGCACAAGTAGCCCTCTTCTTCATCAAAAATCACTTGCTTCAGGTTTTGCCTGCAATTTTTTATATTCACAAATTAATGCATTCCAGCAACACTCGTTAAACATCAGTGCAAAAAGTAGGAAAAGCTAGCTTTAATAGCTTGGGCTTTCTGAACCAACATATGTGATCATTTGCAGACTTAGTTGTCGCTAATGGACTTCACTGCAATTTTCAAAACTCTGATGAAATCATCGTCCATAATCTAGCTAATTTAACCACTAACATATTCTTACCAAACTTTCACAAAAGTTAATTTAGAAACTGCAGCACAAGATGCTCCATAATCACCATCATGAGTACTGAGCAAGCATTTACCAGTAGGGTGATAGATCATAAAGCCTCTCAACCCTACTATCTTGGTAAGAGCAAGTGAGAAGAGAGTAACTAGCAAGCAGAAACAGCACTCGATTGAGGGTGACATGCCCTTTGGGTTTCCCTGACCAATGACCTCAAAGAGGCTGAGCTCAATGGCAGCGTTTAACACTGAAGGGTAAACCTGACCCCTCGATAGCAACATAGCTTCAAGCAATTCCCCATTCTCATCTCTAGTGTTGCTCATATATACTTGCTAGCTCCTCACTCTAAGATTATTTATTAGCTATGAAAACTTTTCACCTTAATTAAAGTGCACGCTCTTAATCTGCCTTTTCAGGTCACTTCTAGGGGTGTATATAATTATATGTAGTGCATTGGTCATTGATGGCTCCTGGGATGAAAAGATTTTGTATAAGCTAAATATCTGGTATTCAGTTATATAATTACAAGTTTAAAACACAAGTTATTTTGCAAGGTCTTCGTGATTTGATTGAGGCTTTTTGAGGTAAGAAAAGATACTTTTACAATATGCAATGATTAACTGGCTTCACTTTTTCATGTGCCAGACAATTCCGAAAACGATAGACGCCATAAAGATCTAGAAAACTGGAGGAAAATTTGATATAATATTATTGAAGTCCTTAGTATTAGCGAACCAACATTTCGTTCTGCTTGAAATGTCAACATATCACGTTATACTCTATATGTCCTTAATAGTTAGATAAATATTTTATTTTTTAGTCTTAAATATAAAGACTTTAATATATTTAATATTTTAAAATTATAATTTTTTTGTAGAGTATCCTGTATATGATTAAAGATTATATTTAAAAAAATTAATATATAATTATTATAAATAATTAGTTTAACTATTTTTTTAATTTACTTAAATTAATTACGTAGATCTTATATTAAGGACTAAAAGTAGTATAATTTTCTCATTTTCATGATGTAATAATCAATAAAATTTATTTATTTTTATATCGGGATGATTTGGACCCTAAGACACAGCATGGAACAAATCTATTATTCAACAAAAATCTTATATGTAAAAGACTAAGAAAATAATTGAAAATTGCAAAAGAAAGTATGTAAAATAAACTAGGATCTGATGTCGAAAACTCACTAGTTATTCAATGGTGACATAGAAGAATTTCCGCTAACTTTAGGATGACAGTTATTGTAATTTCCATTTTTTTGTGAAATAGATCAAGGGTACTATCCACAGGCAAAGGCACTAGAGATTAGAGACTATTTTTCTTCGAATATTATACAATTATTCATATAATTAATCATTAAGTTCATATGAGAAGTTAATGAGAGGCAAATACAAAAATGAATTAATAAAGAATTTCGTTCACTAATATATATGAATAGGTAAAACTTCCGTACATAAATGTCTTTATACTGACTAGGGACGGTTGAATTTTATAAAATAACTAATCCATTATAATAAATAAAATGAAATATTAAAAAAAGATTATACATTTATTAATAATATATGTCCTGTAAAATTAAATTGGGGTATTTGACTTTCACATATTAATACTATATGTCCCAGGCATCTGTCATGACAGTTAATATAATGATTTACACCATAATAAATTATTGTATGTTTTGACAATAATAAAATAAATGATTTTCTTGACTAGTATCAATTTGGGGCAGTTTAGTTTGACTGAAATTTAATAGTGGTCTAGTCTATAACTAAAGTTTAGTTTCCCCACAAAATTGTTATATTTCTTTTTCATAAACAGAATTAATATATAAACAATAAAGAGTTGTCACTATTTTTTCTTGTTAAAAAACAATTCTTATTTCTCTCCATACGCTCTCATACGTTATTAATAGAAAAAGATTAAAATAATTAAGGCGTCCAAAACTAGTATATGAGCCCGTTTGAATAAAATTTTAAAAAAAAATTATAAAAAAAAGAATTTTTAAGTAGTTTTTAAAAAAATAGTTTCTGGATAAGAGTTTATAAAAAAAAGTGATTTTGAATAAATAAGTGTTTAGATAGTTATTTTTATAAGTACTTTTATTATTAGTAAATTACGAAAAATTGTATTATTATTAACTATAAGAGAGATGAGAGATAATAGATGAGAGAGGAGAGAGGAGAGATGAGAGATGATGTATAAAAGAGAGGAGATATAGTGTAAAAGAGAAAAGAGAGATGAGAGAGGAGAGAGGGTGTAGAAAATAAATGAGAGATGAGAGATGATATAGAAAATAAATGAGAGATGAGAGAGGGTGTAGAAGAGAGAGCAAAAACGATGTAATAAAAATTACGGATAATATAGTAATCGGTTAGTCTATAAGCTCTTTTACTCTTCCATAAGATACTCTGACCAGCTTATCTAAAACCTTAATTTTAAACTATAATTTGATTCAAAAGTTATTTTGAATAAGTATAGCTGTTTATTTTAAAATTTCTCAAAAACTAGGTTTTTCCTAAACTTAGGTTTGAGGACAAACCAAATAGGCACCATGTGTGTTTGGTAAGTCCAGAAACTTAGCTTTTAAAAGGGTTTTAGCTCAAAATTTCATTTAAAAAAATTTTAAAATAAATAGTTATATTTGTTCAAAAAGAATTTTGGACTAAACTATAGTTTAAAATTAAGGTTTTAGACTAGTTTTTATAACATTAAAATAACTTATAAACTATCCAATTACTATTTTATCCCTACATTTTTTCAACTCTCCCTCATCTCTTCTCTTTCTTTTCTATTCTATTTTACATCTTTTCCACCATTTCTCCTCTTTCTTTTTTACCTTATCTCTACTATTTCATCTCTCTTACTTTTAATTAAATCATAATTTTTATAGTAATTTATTAATAATAAAAGTACTTTTAAAATAACTATCTAAATACTCATTTATTTAAAACTATTTTTTTTATAAATTTTTCTCAATAAACTATGTTTTAAAAGTTGTCTAAATTTTTTTTATAAGATATTTTTTAAAAACTTATTATACATGAAAGTTGTGAATGAATCCCAAGAATGGTCATGTGTTGGTTCTCAAAGGAATAGACTCTCGAATAATGATGAAATTTATTAATTAGCAAAGTCACAGAGGCTTTATCAGGGGCTTAATTTAATAGAGTACTAGTGGAGATATATTATAATTGGGCAAACTTCTTGCCTTTGCTTGAGACGATTGCAGGTTTGGAATTTCAAGAGCTCTTAAATTTATTTATTTCAGAAGAAAAAGACAGACACAACATTTTATGTGAGGTCATTGCAGCCGATTATACTGGAATTCGATTTAGTAAATTCCACTGATTTGCGTCATCTACTGTGAAAAAAAAGTCCTACAAATGATGCATATAATCAGAAAACTGCGTCTTCTTCCTTTGACATATTCAATTGTATCCTCTAAATTAAAAGTAAATTATCTAGATTTAAATATTACTTTTTTTATTTTAATAAGTTCCAAAGTTCAAATAAACATATCTAGATTTAATAAATTTCAAATGGAAATTAAAATGTTATCTCTGTAAAATACGCGTACTGTCCGTGCTGATATTAAATTTTTAACAATTTGCATTATTTATGAGCTATTAATAATAATCGACTTATTTTATAAATTCCATGTACCGCACTATTTTTAAATAATATCACCTATGTATTATTTGTTTTCCATTCTTCTGTATGAGTTTTATTCTTATTTCTAATTATTTTTTAATATGAAATCTTTTCTCAAATTAATTTCTCGTCCATTAAACTATAGCATTGCTTCCTTGATAAAGTTAGGCACTCTTCCATTCAACTAGTTAATAGTAATAACGAACTCCGTTTGGATTATACAGTTAAATTCTCCGTATTAAACTAATTATTAATTTATTAATTATCAGTTGGTCATTAATTAGCCCAAATGATTTGTATTTTATAAAGTCAAGTAAACTGTATCAATACAGAATTATTTTAAAAGTATAAGATTTTGTTAAATTTTTTTAAATTTTAAATTTTAGTCTCTAAGGATATACTTATGTTAAAAAAGATAACCATAAATTTTAAATTTAGAGTAGTTACTTGATCAGATATATGCTAATAAGATGTAAAAATAGTACTAAATATCAGTCTACAATGTTAAAAAAAAAAAAAGAAAGTCAATCGTGAACTGTAGTTCTTTTTGAGTTTACAAACTCAGTCAAAACCCGGGGAATATACCAAATTACATCTTCTAACTTCCCAATTTCTTATATTTGTAGCAGGCTATTGAAATGATTTGACTTTAATTTATTAATGTTAATTTATGGACTATATATTTTTGTTTGATTGTTTGAAAGAATAAAACATAATTTAGAAAAATTTGAATGTCTGCTGGTTCTACATAAGACCAAGTAAATCCTCCCATGTGATGCCCTCTCTTCTTCTTCTTGTCCCCTTTTGACGATATGATGCCTTTTCTTTCAATACACATTATGACGCTTTATGTTGGTCTTTTTTCCATATTAAAAAAATTATTATGATTAATTTGATAAAAAAAAATTAAATAAGATCTGCAAGACTGGGATCCCTCGTTTCCGTACGAGTTACGCAGGCTTACATTTAGTTAGAAGCAGGAATCACGCTATAGTATTATAATCCGTAGAGAAATTAAATTATTCTCTTCTACAAAAAATTACGGTAAAAGGATAATCAAAGTTTGAATTTTATTTTTTATTTAGACGTTCATTGAATCAAGGATTATTGACATATTATTTTTTGACTTTTTAAAAGAATTATAATTATTTTCTTTGGATTGACGGATCTAGCTTGATGGAAATGGCAAATTAATCCTCCAATTAGTTATTCATAATAACTAATTAGTATTTTGTTGAGTATTCATAACAACTAATTAGTTATTCATACTAACTAATTAGTATCACTATAATTCATTTGATGAACTGGTAATTCATTTGTTAATGTTTATTAATATGCACTATTTATGCGTGATTGTTAAGTAGTATTTATGGCTAGACACACCAAATTAAGGAGGGTCTTAGGCTTATCACAATCACTAAAAACTAGTTAATATTCCTCCTATAATTAATATAAGATTTAACTGAAGAGTTGATCTTAATCATAAATATAAGACCTATTTATCATATTTATCAATTTTTTTAAATTACTTTAATTGATATTCTCTCAATAATAATCAAATAAGAGGGGGAAAATTGAGAAAAATAGTTAGGGTATTTTTTTAAAAAAATATCATATTAATTAATTTTTTAAATCTAATTAAATTAATTAAATATTTTTTATATTAGGGATTTGAGAGTAATATTTTGGCATCTTTGAACGAGGCTTTTAAAATTAAAAGATTTATATTTGACTTTTTTTATAGAAACTAAACCGTATCTTTAGCTGGTAAAAATATCATGTTAAATGATCTATTTATCTACTAACTATATTCTAAATTTTGTTGTTACCATGGGATCGAACTACCCATTGCCCCATTCCAATCTACCTCTTAAAATGATATTAGATCATTTGCAACATTTATGGATTTTTTTTTTGGCGGCAAACGGCATTATATTTAAGGATTTAATTCAATTTAATTGATAAGGAAGCTGATTGGAAGAGAAGCATTTAGCCTGACTTGATTAAAATTAAAACAAGTCGTTAATTAAATGCGTATTCTAATGAATCCCACTCTCTATATATAGCACGCTTGCAACTTCAATCTGCAAGCTATTTGAATAGAACCCCGAAAAGCTTGTAACTACAGAAAAGCTGTTTCATTCGTTATTATCACGAAACAAAAGATGAGCTTCACTCATCAGATTCATCAAAACAATGGACACCATGAAGATCATCACGATCAAGATCCTTGCCTCCAAGCCATGATCCTAACATGTGGACACACATACCCAGCTGTTATAAACGCAGCCTGTGATCTTAACCTCTTCGATATCATCTCAAAAAAAAGCGGTGCCCTTGTTTCTGCGTCTGAGATTGCTTCTCAGCTTCCTCTTTTGACCTCGAATAAGGTCTCCACATCCAAACTCGATCGCATGCTTCGTTTTCTGGTGAGTTTCTCAGTCCTCACTTGCTCTCCTCGCTCCAATGAAGACGGAAGCATAGAGAAGCTCTATGGACTCTCCCCTACCGGAAAATACTTCGTCAAGAAACCAGACGGCGATCCCACTTGGGCTTCCTTGTTCCCCAAGCTGTCCTACCACCCATACATGGCCCGAGTCTGGTGAGTCATTCATTAATAACTCGCCAACTAACTCAGTGAGTATATAGAGCGATAGATCATGAAATATAGAGTGAATATATATATATATATATTGTTATGTGTAGGTTACACTGCAAGGAGGCCGTTCTGGATGGAGGAGTGGACATATTTAAGAAAGTGAATGGGCAGAGAATGTACGAGTACGTGGAGAAGGATTTAGAGCTCAAGAACTTGTTTCAGGCGACAATGGCTGAAATATCTGCACTGCACATGGAGAAGATTCTGGAAGTGTACAAAGGCTTCGAAGGCATATCTCAGCTTGTCGATGTGGCCGGTGGAATTGGTCAAAGCCTCATGATGATCATCTCCAAGTATCCTTCTTTACAGGGTGTCAACTTTGACTTGCCACGTGTCGTCCAAGATGCCCCTCACTTCCCAGGTACCTAGACTTCAACATATATATATATATATATATATATATATATATCACTCCATTCAGATAACTTTTTCTTTGTCATCGTTCAGAACAGAACAGATGTTTAAATTCAATAATAAATATTGAATTCGAATTGGTCAAACTTATTCTGACTCGTCCATGGGCGAGAGATCAGTTTAGAAGTAGTTAATTAATTACTTTAAACATCTAAGCTTGACTTTTAGGAGGACCGATAAGAAATTATTCAGACGTAATACGAAACAATTTAGAATCAAAGGCTAAGTTAATAACTTTTTCAACATAGCCAACACAGATCTGGTGTCGTAAACAAAAATCCTGATGGATTCTGACAAAATTCTACGATGCTTTTGAAGGACTAACACATGTCGGAGGGGACATGTTCAAGAGTATACCAGAAGGAGAAGCTATAATGATCAAGGTAACTAAGCATGGATTAATTTTTCTATACGATCCTAAACTATTCATATAGGTGCTTTAGTTTTGGATTGTTAATAATAATAATAATAAGTTTCGGGTACATTGATATATAGGGAACAACTCATAACTGGTCAGATGAGAAGTGCGTAAAACTTTTTAGTAATTGCCGAGAAGCATTGAAGGAAGGTGGAAAAGTGATAATAATAGATCTGATGATGCCACAAGATCCAGAAACCATCAAGTCTGCAAAATATCTGAGCATCTTTGACAGTGTGATGATGCTGCAAGGAGGTGGAAGGGAAAGAACTGAGAAGGAATTTGAGATTCTATGCAAAAGAGCTGGCTTTTCTGGCTTCAAGCTTGTTTGTCACGCTTTGTCCAAAATCTTAGGAGTCATGGAATTTTATAAATAAGCTACATTATTATGGGTTTGTGCTTTAGACTACTTATTGTTCATGGTTCGCCAAGAGTTCAATTTTCTACTCATTCCTTGGAGAATAAGTGGATAACTTCGTATACTACGTAGTGTATTTTATCATACTGTTTCTGTAGCCTTTTATTTTTGTTGTGTGGCGTGTTGGATAAAAAATAATAAAATTTGTTGTATCAGAATTTCATTTTTAATGTTTTACTTCTGTAGTCAATGTTTGCTTGGGAATTTACTGGTTATCTGCTCATATACATCATCAGGGAATTTACTGATTAGCAGCTGTTGAGGTGATATTGATGACTGGTCACTTGATCCTCTGCTTACCTACCTCCAAAGGAATGCTGTGATAAACTGAGACCACATGCATGTTAGACTAAATACATGAATATGATCCCCAAATTTTTTAGTAACTATTTTTTATCTCTAAGAATTAGAGGGTACATAAGTTAATCCTTAAACATAACGAATTCATTTCATGTGAGCCCTATACTTCAATGGTTCAAAGATAAACTGAATCTTGAAAAGACTAGCTTGTATAATTCTAATTTTTAAGACTACATAAGATCAAAATGTTGATTCAGCTATATGCTGAACATACCCCAAATTACAAGGCACAAATGTGATTCATGCTTCAAGATGTGGGCAACAGACATTTCGAGAACACCATGGTGATGAATCATGAAGTCACTTGACGATTTAGCAGAAAACTCTGCTGCATATGAGAATTCATGATTTGAACTTCAATATCGTACTGCACCGCTAATTAGCAACAAAATGTCACCAAAATACCGCTTTATTCGGATGCTTTCCCATGAGAACTGCGTTTCTCGTCAGCCCTATGGCGAAACAATTTGGCTATGTGCCTCCTCTCACAGTCCTGTGCATAAGAAACCATTGTAAACCACGGAATCAGCGGTCATATAAGCATATTTCGTCCCTGCCCTGACAACACAAATTAAGGATTTGTTTGGTATGAACAAGCAAAAGGGAGGGTAAGGGTACTACGTTACACAAGAAGCTTTTCTAGCAATATGATATTTATTATACTTTTGTTATTGTTACTGAACAGTGTACTTTTTCCTGTTTTAAACTTTTTCAAAGTAAATGCATAAAGATCAGTTCTCATCTAACTTTCATTCTCTTTCCCTTTCCATCAATGAAATTCTGCAAACCAATCATCGCATAATGGGATGCTTTGTTGGCTAGAGGAACTGGAAAAGAAATACATAACGCAATATTACCTATTTTATGTTTATGCAACGTCTATTATGTCTTTGTTATCATTACTAAATTTTATTACGTTTGTTACTTGCTTAGCTTTTTTAGTAGGAGTATGTGGGCCATTTCCATTCAAATCCTCATTTTCTTTCTATTTGAATACCAAACAATTCTTGTATACTAAACAATTTCGCATATAAAACTTCTAATATCAAAGCAAGCAATCAAGTACGTGAAGTTTTTGAAGTTTCACCACCTTGAACATGTTAAGATGAAAAGGTCTGTCAGGGTTCATCCTTTTCAGCTTCTGATAGGTATATGCAAAACTCAGCTGATCACGAGGAGTAAACCGATCTACTTCATTGAACCAAAGACATGAGAACAAATTTGACATTGGGGTGTGTTCTCTGATAATAAAAGAACCTTCTGGTACATCTGTAGAAAAAGTATACCACAAAATTACATTTACAGCGATTCAGAGGAACAGAAACCTTGAAGAATTGGCCAAAAGGAAAAACAAGATTGAATAAGAACATACTACTGGGAAGAAGCTTGTTAGGATCTGATGCATTAAATCTTTGCAGTCCATCAGCCTTGTAAAAGGCAAATTGCTGATCTATAACAGTATTATTGTACTTGTTCAATTTCTTATTTCGTGCAACCTCTTCCCACACACAATGCCTATCATAGTGATTAGATATTGCAAATTCATAACCCTTTCGCCATAAGAAGTACTCCAGGATAAGTAAAGGGTCAATCTGAAGACGAAGTTTGCTATCCAACCAAATTGAATACCTGAAAGTGCATGTGCGAGGAGATAACATTATCATCACAAAGTAAGTGCTCTATAAATTCTTTAACCATTTAAGTGCATCCATGAGTTTGCCGTACGGCAATTTTTGGGCAACATAAATATTCATTACCTTTATAGTACATATCATTCTAATATCCTCTTAATGCCAAACATATCATACTGATATTACTCATATACTCTTCAGTTGATGCTTAACATTCCTCATTTTCAATAAACGTGCTTTTTGTCTATTCTACATATCAAAAGTTCAAAACTATCGTAAACAATTTTTACCATCTTCTCTTCAATTAAAGTGATATTATCATCAATATAACTGGCTTATTGTTCGACTTGAATGCAATCTAACAGTTACCAAAGTCAAGAATGCTCCAGTTATTTCAAAACCAAAAGGAAAACACAAATGATCAATGAGATTGTCCACTTATCCTCAGTTTCACCTTGCAGAAGGAAAGAGTCGATGTGGCAATAACTTGGGTATTTTGCCTACTCTCCGCATATCACCATACGGTAGATTCTTCACAACCACTAATTTCCAAAAACCAATGAAACCCATTCCATCAGGTACTTGACCTTCCAAAGTAAGTGTCTGTAGAGTAACTTCATCAATAAACATGACAAAGCAGACATTTGTCCTTGACAAACCAGTAACCTGAAATCACGTTGACTCGTTAACATAGCAAAAAATGATTTATGACAGTTGTAGCAACAGTTTAAGGTGACCACACTAAACAAGCTTTGACCTAACCTTAAAAGACTTATAGTTTTAACTACTCACTTTAACAAGAAGAACACTTAATATTACCTTGAGTCAATTTTAATTTCAACTCCAAAATCGTAATGCAAATTACAAGTTTAGAGGGATATTTATTTCCTCTTCTCTCTTAACCTTAGACACCTCTTCAACCCAGAAAATGAGATAACAGAGAGTATAACCAATACCGTTTTATTAGTCGGTGTCCTCAAGCGATCGGAATTTCCAAATATGCAAGAAATTACAGCTATGTGGCATCTGCTAATATATCTTGCACCATCTTTTGCCAAGTCAAAACCAGGGCCAGGGAACCCTCTAGGACCTTTAACAAAGCCACAGTTTATTTTCTGATCATGTGCCAAAAATGATTTTTCCCTCTCTTCCAACCTCTGATGACCTGCAAATCTGGGAACCCATTCTTTTTCTCCAAGGGGTTTCTCTTCTGAATCTGTATACTGCAAGTCAAATCTTGCAAACTTTTGACATTCTGGGGGCTCCACAAGCTTTGAAGTGGAGTTTAACAACTTCATCTCACATAATCCTGGAGAATAGGCACAGGACACGTCAAGCAAGTGATAGAGAAAATATTATGTAAGAAAGGGTGTTTCAAAAACATAAAGACAGCTTTAAACAGTCCAAAAGATGGCGCTTCAAACTTACAGTTCTTCAATGGAGCTCAACAGTGTGAAGAGGCAGAAACTAACCAAAACAGAGAGACAAAAACAAACAAATATTGCCCAGTGTACAAGGATGAATTAGATGATTCATCTAAAAGTCACGGAATTACTAATCTTTTCAGGATGTGCACTGCACAGATGGTATAGCTAGTACTTAGAGAATCCTAATAGGAAATAAACTAAGAACACAAATAGGGGATATGTATTCACCTGAAAACTTGTGACGCCTGGGTTTCCCTTTTGTTTTTAGTGGTGGTTTTCTGATTGGTTGTTCATTAATGAGCCTTACAGGTGGAACA
This sequence comes from Leucaena leucocephala, assembly GCA_037074615.1. Taxonomy (NCBI): domain Eukaryota; kingdom Viridiplantae; phylum Streptophyta; class Magnoliopsida; order Fabales; family Fabaceae; genus Leucaena; species Leucaena leucocephala. The sequence goes on from CM073562.1 coordinate 17,940,313, forward strand.
TTAGGTTTTACATCATGGGCAGGCTTTTTGTTCAAGGAGGAGGCCATCTCAACATTCTCAGCAACAATATCATCCATGATTTCAGCACCAAAAGAGTTGAGGGAAGCCTTATGAACTCCATTCTTGGATTTTAGTACAAAATTAGAATGTTCCCCCTTTGTATTTCTACTATCATCATAGTCTTCAACCTGAGCATCACGAAAATAAAAAAAATCATCATAATCATCATCTATGTCAGCTGCTGCATTTTTCTTTTCCAGATCAGCAACATAGGACGTTCTCCCATTATCTTCAGTTAAGTTTCCCCACTTCTTCAAAGAGGCCCCATACTTTGCTTCGTACCTTTTCAATTCATAGTGTCCAGCTTCATTATACAACCCAACACCTCTTTGACCTAAGACTACATGAGAATCATCGTGATAAGACCCCTTATTGTGATTCATCATCAAAAGAGCATCATCTTTATCAACATTGGAACCACCGCTAGTCTGTTCCATTACATCCTCATTATAATCTTCATCCCTTCTCCTATCATCTTTATCCCAATACCTTGGATCCTGCCCCCGTCCCACAGAACCCTTCCCAAACTCAACCCGTGATACATTGGTAACAAAATCAGAATCACCTCTTAAGTCATCAGTCTCTTCATCAACATTATGATTATTTGTTTCTGCAACAACAGTTAAACCATCATGAAACATCTTGCAAGAAACTCAAAATTCAGAAGCACAAGTCCATGGTATTATATCAGCAAAAACAAAAAAAAAGAAGAAGGAAACTTTGGTGATCAAGTAACATTTGACTCCCAAAAATCCATCTGGTCACTAACAAACAGTGAAAAAGAACACTCAATGTCTCTCACCTGCCTTGATATTATAGACTCACTCAACCAAAAAAAAATAATCTTCAGATTCGACACACCTCTCCCACCTCTCAGGACTCATGCTTCTAAGCAACTAAAAAGGATAACATATAAAAGAAAAAGCGGGTTCTCAATTGGATAACTTAAAGAACCGTACATATTAAAAGAATACTCTTTTAAAGCCAACCTTTATCCTCTTTAGCAATGTAATAATATGCCAAGACAGTGAACAGAAGGACGAGGCAGAGGAATACTAGGATAGCCAGAACGGTGTAAAACCGAGCCTTGTCGGATCTCGCTGATCGCCGGAGGTGTTGGTGCTTGTGGGTGTGGGTGGTGGCACGCCTTCGAACGATCACGTGATCCACCGTACCGTTCGTTTGGTGCATATCATGACTCCCCCGAATTCCATACCTCTCAATTCCCGATTGCCTATGCTGAGCCATACTATCATTATAAGAATCTCTGTTTTTCTGATTGCTAATCTTCTTTCCTTCTCAGACACATTCCACAAGCTTACTAGCAAAGAGGTTCACACATTGTGTAGCGGAGGATGTGGCGTCGAAGAGTATGAAGAATGGAAGAAAGCGGTAGTAGATGTCAAAGTTCCGAATTTAATGATTAGTTTATCGAATGGATTTGGAAGTTCGTATCAATTAAATATCTGACATGCAAGTGAGGATGAGTCCAGGAAGAACGGGCGGCGGCGAGGCCAGGGAATCTGTCGTGACAATTAGATTGCATACCAATTAACGCGCGGATATAGGATAAAATTGGTCCGGGACCGGGAGACGAGAATTTTCCTTGACATTGTGACTTGTGAGGACTAAATTATTAAAAACTAAGATTTATCCTCGTACATTCTTTGACTGATATTTTTTTCTCAAAATATCCACCTTCGTCAACATATTCCTAAAAACGTATCATTTTAATATTCTTTAAATTCAACCAAATTTTAAGTTCTTTTTTATAGTATAAAATTCATAATCAAATTAGTATCTGCTAAATTTGTTAATTCAATTTCTTGGGACCAATAAATTAATTCAATTTATTTAGTTTGTTAAATTTTATTGATTGATAAATTTCAATATATATATATATATATTACTTTGAAGATTCTATATTATAAACACTATATATTATGTTCCAAGTATCGAGTTTTCCACTTAGAACAAATAAGCATTAAATTTTTAGGTTTCAATTTTAACATTAAATAGTATTTTTTTAGAAATTTATAATTAAAATATTCTAATACATTTATACACACACGTTTTCATAAAATCTATCAATAAAAACATAAAATCTAAATTAGTGAAATGATTTGACAAAAATAAACCTAACAATATGAATATCATGTATCTTATATCTAGTTGTCGATGAATAAAAATCCATTCAATTCAAATTCGAATTAATAAAAAAAATACGATCTGTTTTTTTTATTGAAGTTACCATTAGTTGTTTTGGGTACTAAACAAGTATCATCAATATATAATAAATATTATATCACATTATTCATAAGAAAAAAAATAGAGTATCTAACATCAAATATCCTAATTAAGTTACATGAACGGAGATAGTGTTGAATAAGAAAACGCATTAAGAAGAATATACACTCCCAGATGGGAGCCGCAATCACCAAATGATATGCACAGGTAACTTTTTATTGATGATAATACCGCCGCCAAATCATCATATTGATGTTAGGCAATTTTTTATTTCCCCCACCCGAACACGTTCAAAGTTTTTCGTCTTTAATTTGTAAGCATTCATAATTCATAGAGAGATTTATGTATCAATAGCTCTTTTCGAATCAAACTCAGCCAAGTTAGCAGAGAACGGTTGAACCATAAAAAGTAAAGAACACATGTATAGTAACTGATGATCAGAAGATATATGGGCTACCCAAAAAGGCAAAATTGTAAAATAAACGCTTGAAACTGCTACAAGGCAAATGTGGAATATTCATACAGAATGGATGGATTATTATGAACCGAAAGCGGCAGCAGCAATTGTTTTTGGACAAAAGAAAAGCAAACTAGTTCATGGCATATTTTTTAGTCCAATAACGGGCAGTAGCCTCGTACTTGGCTTTGTTGTTCTTGTAGATGTGAGCAATCTCAGGCACCAAAGGGTCATCTGGGTTTGGATCAGTCAGCAGTGAGCATATGGACAGCAGCACCTGCATGCATCACGAGAGTTCCTCCCATTCCATTACTCATCACCACAAATCATCGCTTCCTAGTTCTTACTTTAAACCAAGGTAATTTAATTTGTACATTTTATACCTTAGAAACTGTGAGAGCAGGGCTCCACTGCTCTTTCAGAATGTCAAGACAGATACTTCCATTGCTGTTGATGTTTGGGTGATATACCTTTGTTCTAAAGGAAACCTGTGCAAAACAACGAATTACTAATTGATAAGGAGTCAATATTATATAGGACTCTATCCAAATTAAGCATTGTGAATTCATTACCTTGGGTGGCTTGAACGGATAATCTGGGGGGAAGTGGATGTTCACCAGGAATACACCCCCAGCGTAAGGACTGTCCGCTGGGCCCATCATTGTAGCTTGCCAATGAAACATATCTTCACCAGCAGGGCCTGCAGCACGTATATGCACAGGACATAACTAGTAATCATATCAAGTGAGAAAACATACTACACTGGAGACTCAACACTAATTAAGTCTTTGAAAAATGCTTCATTATCATGAACAATATATAATTTATTACTTGCAGAAGATATATCCAGCAATATACAATAATTGCATGAATCATAAAGATAACTTTTGGTTGTGATTGACTATAGTATGTGCAGCATAACATGGCTGCTGCGGTCCACACAAGCTAGGCTGTAAGCTATTTAAACAAAAAGAAACAAAAATTAAGAGATGATAATTTCGAAGCGTACCAGCACTGCAGGAAGCAGGAGGATCCTTCTGTAGGTCCCTCAATTCCTTAGTAATGCGTTTTGAAGCCATCGCGAGTAATGTTGAAATGTTAAGATTCTCACTCCTAAATTTGCAAAACAGAACAACTGTATGTGAATCCGGTTGAGATCGAAATGCTTTTACATGCCTCAACTTCAAATCAATAGGGAGAGCATATTATCATTTAGGGAAAATATATCGAAAAACAAGACACGGCCTCCCTTCTCACACTTGAAAAAACCTGGCATTCGATTTACATAAAAGCTATATAAATGGGCAGCCAATCGATGCCGCAAAAAAAATAAGTTTCTTCTTTTCACTTAAACTTTAGCATGTATGTTAAGTAAATTATCTAAACTGTCTATCTAATATACGATTTTGTGTTATAGCAGTGAAAATAATTTAAATTAGTTTTGTTGGAACTAAGAAGTTTCATTTTCAGTAATCAAGAATTTCGCTGAGCACTGGTTTTTGAAGTTTATAAATATAAAATTAATTTTTTAATTAACTAGCTTCTACAATGTCCCTAAAATAAAATGGCCTTAAAATAACCATGATAAATGGTGATACTATAACCCATTTAAAGTAGAAGTATGTTCAAGAAAAGGTGGAAATAAATAAATGGCGTGAAGAATTGAAAAATTAAGCGTAAGGCTAGGTAGCGCTGTATATATACCTCAATCTTTATATCCATTCATATCATTAGACTTTCTTATAAACTTGAGCTGTTTCGAGACGATTAGAAACATACCATAAGGGAGGGGCTTGTCAAAAGAAGCCGCAAAAGCGACTTAAACATAAATATTCTTTAGCGGCAAAAATTATAGGACATATTTTTTTAAGACAATAATATACAGATGGATGAATAACGGACTGAATCTCCTCACGTACGTATGCGAGAGAAGATGAAAGAGGGAGAAAAGTGAGACTACTTGAGTAAAGCCTTCGGTGGCCACATATATCGTTAATGACCGAAGACAACACAATCTGTAAGCACCGAAACTAAACGAACAGCTAGCGATCCCAAATCAGCGAAGTAAATCAACGAGCCCCAAAAAGAATCGATGGCAGTAAAGAAAGGTCCCGTAGAATATCCCTCACGTAAAACAAGAAAACCGCAGAATCTCTACCAAAATCTAGTCACTTCACAGCCGCTATATACGAAAATCCCATGAATGAAAGAAAGAGCGCGTGCAGTAGTCTCGACAGAAAGATCGATGGACAGTAAGAAAAATGTTAGGATTTTGGTTTGAGAAACTCGACTAACCTCGCAAACCCTGGGATTTGATCTTCTTCGAGTGGAGGGCTGGCGTCCAGGAGGGAGAGAATAATGGGGAAGGGGAGAGGATCTTCTACATATATAGCCTCCGCCTGTTGTTGTATGCATGCCATGCACGTGAGCCGCCTTTGGAGAAATTAACCATTTTTCCTATTTTTTTTACTATATGAATTCAACTTTCATTATTTTGTTAAATTTATTATACCACAAAATATCGAAGACAAGAGGGGGAAGTTAATTGTATTAATCATTAGTCAATATAAAATATAAATTAAATTTATAATATTTTATATTATTTTGCTTCAATTGTTTTTTATTTCTTCTGAATGTGCACGTTTCATTCCTCAAGAACAACTTCAAATTTGTTTGTTTCATTTAATTGAATGAAACTCGACTAATGCTATATATTATGTTAATGCATCGTGTTAATGTAGTATTATATAATATCACAAAAAGTAAGATACATAATATTAAAAAATGGTGAATTTTATAAATTACTACACGAGTATTGAATCGAATATGGTAGAAGGTAAAAAAAAAAAAAATCGAATAAGGTATGCGGAGATTCTGGCGCAAAAAAAAAAAAAAAAAAGAACAATGTTGTGCGGAGGGAAATAAAACTACTCGCATCTCATCAATTGGGAGAAGCTGGGTTGAATCTGCTTCCATCTTCTGCTTCGGATCTTCGCAATTGAATTTCCTCGACCTGGAGGTGCCTCTACTCATGCAACTATTCCTTTCGTAGATGCACGAATTCTCAAATCCACAAATGAGTGATAGAAAAAAGAAGCAGAAGCTAGAGGTCACAGCCAGTAGTTCTCCATCGTCATCCTCTCCGTCGACTTCCTCCGACTCTGACCACTCTTCCAAGAGGCGGCACCGTCATCGGAAGGAGCGGCGCAGAAGAAGCGATGTCAGGTCCGAGAGAGAGAGGGAACGGAGAAGGGAAAAGGACGAGAAAAGAAGAAGGAAGAAGAGAGATAGGAAGGAGAGTAGCAGACACAGAGAGAGAAAAGAAAAGAAGATGAGAAGAGAAGGGAAAAAGAAGAGGAGGAACTACGATTCTGATGAAATTAGTGAAGACGGGTTTGATTCTTCCAGTAGTTTGTCCGGGGAGGAAGAGAGATTGGGAGTCGAACCTGAAACTGTGGTGCGTGAAATGATGAGGGAATTTCCTTATGTTGGCAACGATTTGAAACAGGTACTTTTCTTACGTACAAGTACTTATTTGAATGTTGGTCCGATAGATGATTTTGGTGCTGTTTGGTCAATCTAATCATACCAGTTAAATTGTTCAGATAACATTTATGGAAGACTTTTCTTTGCTAGAAGTATGTTGCTTTTGGTTGATTGCAGTTGAATATATGTTGGCGAAAATTGTCAGAATTTTAGTCGCAGGCAATCGGGCAAATGCAATATTAATACCGCTATTTATTAATCAACTACAGCGATTGCCTTTTTTATGTTACCATGCCCAATAAAATTAACGAACTAAGTAAGGAAATACTCTGCCATTTGATTGATGGTCATTGTGGCGTTTGCATTTTTTCTATGAACTTTCTTGGAAACGTAATGAGATATAAGAAAATACATAGGATATGTTCCACTGCTCAAATAAAATCTCTGATCCCTCTATAGTCTCTAACATTCGCCTCCCTCCCCTTGCAAATTTGTGATCTGATGCATATATGTTTACGGTTCTTCTTAATCTTGATTCTATTATAGCTTTTGCAAATGATTGATGATGGGCAAGCTGTTGACATCAAGGGAATATCTGAAAGATTGCTTATGAAGCATTTGAAAAAGCTGTTTCTTTCATTAAATCTTGAGGAAAATGGAGATGGAGTATTCTTACTTCCCCCTAAAGTTCGTCCCACTTTGGAAGTTATTGGCCCTCTAATTCACTCATATATAGGTTCCAGAGAGGAACAAATAGATGCTTCTGCAACAATGACTGAAACACATTCAGTTCCAACAGATATGAGGGATGAGAAGATGGTTGATAGCCCAGAAGCTCCTTCTGCTGGTCCTCAAAGAAGGTGAGAGGATTAATATCTTTTGTTATATTAAATTTGATGAAGTATATTTTTCTATAGAGTATCAGAGATATTGACAGCAAATGGATTCATTATCTGTTTCATTTATTAATTATTATAATGTTTCTTCTCTTTTGTTTCTTTCAGCCATAGTCACTGTTGTTTATTGTCAATTGTTCTAGTTAAGATTTTTGGTAGATATTGATTAATCAGCTCACTTGTAGGAAAATCTATCGAAGAAACTGCTTTACTAGTTTGACCTGTCAATGAGTATCATACTTATGCTTTCCTGTAGTTTTAACCTAAGCCTTGAGAAATCTGCTGTCCTCCTATGGGAGGTGGGGTTGCAAGAACAGGAAACAAGGTGTCTTTACCCTTGAAGTTTCACATTTTCTAGTTTTCATATTCCCATTTTCTTTGGGGTTTGTGGATACCATGAACTCTGGCCTATTCGTTTGTTTCCATATGTTGCTGTTTACCTTATTGCATACTTTTGTGAAAGTGAGTGACTTGTCATACAAAAGGGTGGTTCCCAAGAGTTAAGAGCAATAACTTGATTTGATGGGGTATGTAGATCCTCCATCTGAACAGAAATTTAACTGTGTATTCATAAGTTGATATTTTCGTATCTTTACAAACTTAATGTGTAATTCAATAATAATTGTTTAAGGATTATTTCCCTTTTCTTGTTTTGTTGGTACTTTGGAGGGGGAGATTGGTGCTATTTTAATTATTGGTATATTATTTATGCAGAATGATAGGCCCTGCAATGCCATCAGCTGAGTTACTTGCTGCTGCCGCCAAATTAACAGAGGCTCAAGCTGAGCTCAGGTGCCAACTTATGATGTTTTCCTTGGTAAATGCTTTATATAATTTTATTTCCAGGACTTAATTCACTTCATTCTATGCTTTTTGAAACTTTTAAATTTATTCTTAGAGAAGCAGAAGTGGCAGACGATGACGAATTATTCATAGGACCTCCACCACCTGCTATGGTTACTGAAGCAGAATCAGCTAATGAGGCAGAACGCTTTGAAGAGGTATTTAACTTTAATGATACATCTATGTAAATGTTTTTCGTTGGGCAATTATTATGTATACTTTTTACATTTTAATTTAATTTTAAAAATGATTCATTTAGATTAAACTCTCTCTTGTGGTAAGTATTAAGAAAAAACCCTCGGTTTGTGCAATTGGCGTACAGTGTTTTTATTTGAAGGTTGCATTTTTCTTTGGAACCTGAAAAATTAGAAAGTCCAATTTGGTGGCCTCTGTATTTTGACGTCTCTTTTGTCTTCTGCTGGTTTATGCTTCCTAATGTCTCAATTTTTCATTTCTCTTTTCAATATTTAGACCCAAAACCGAAATGAAGAGCCAGTTCATCCAGGATTTCAGATTATTGTCACATACCCCATCTTTTTCTACATTATATTATTCATTCAAATGAACTTTTGTCAGATCAGATATACTCTAATATTTTGTATGGCATTGAACAGTTTGTCTTACTTTTGGCTTGTCAACCATTTATTTCAGGTCACAAGAATCATGGAAGCTGAGGCTGACAGCCCATATGATATTCTTGGAGTCAACCATAATATGTCTAGTGATAAAATAAAGAAAAGGTTTGTTCTCCTTCATAGATATCATTAATTGTCTTCACTTCATATTTTTATTCATGGCCTCTTTTAGTTGTATAATACTTTCTGTACCGACCAAATTGCTGCTCCTGATTTTTTAAGCATTATTCTGATATGGAGTGCCATATAGAATCGAAGTCATTTGATTGTTTTTATTATCCTGTTTAATGCCTCTTAGGTACTGGAAGATATCACTTTTGGTTCATCCAGACAAATGCTCTCATCCTCTAGCCCACCAAGCATTTATCAAGATAAATAAAGCATTTAAAGAGTTACAAGATCCAGAAAAGGTTAGTCTGCTATGGAGTATGTTCTATTATTTGTGACTCATAATTTGTTTGCTTTATCTATATCATTGAATATTTCTGCTAGCTGTTATCTTGGTGCAGCAACCGTATTTGGTCAAATGATAATTGATATTGATCTATTTATGCCTAATCTATTGTTGATTGTTTTTAGTAATATTTTATTGATGCATTAATGTCTACCACTCCCTCATGTGGAAGGTCTATGGGCTTTGAAGTAGGCACAAAGGCCAAGCCTCTTGTACCTTTTGCTTAAACTAAATTTGCTAGCATAGTTTGGCATGGAATGAACTCCTAACAGTTTGGTCATGAAGGATCTCTTACCTTTTCAATGACTATTCCAACATGAAAGCCTGACCAAAGAATTATTTGTTAAAATTTTTTATTTTCTAAATATTGAGTTTACTTTGGCTAACTAGTTGATAATCTTATGCACGATATCTCCTGGAAGGAAATGATGGATCAGTAATAAGGTTTTCCACGAAAATTACAAGCAGCTGTGCTGCTTTTCTAATTGGAGTTAAACTTAATGCCAGTATCTCAACCCAACTTACCACGCTTGGACTGGTTCAAAGGCACCGAAACATGCCTCATTTGGGCTAGTTTATCTGTTGAACCAGCTGGATTTGTTAACATTTGATCAGTTGTTGAGCAAGATAGTTTTGTCTGGAAATCAGACCAGTGTTCCGGCAAAAATCTCCAGTTTCCAGTCTGGCTTTCAAAACTATATAATTTATAGAAGTGCATTTTTCATTCCTTTCGGAAGTTTTGGTATAAACATGTTCAGCCCTCCAAAATTTCTTGCGTACTTCCCTATTACTTCTAGTTATTATTTTTTAAGAAATTAATTGCTGTTGAACTCTGGCATTCAATTTTTTTTAGGTTTATTTTAGCTACGGATATGACATATAATCCATTGGATGCTTCGTTATGTTTCTAGATTTTAAGTTCTGCTTTGCGATGTATGAACCTGTTTTAAAAAGACAACATTGTTCCTTTTGCAGAGGAAAGCAATGGATGATAAAATCAAGCAGAAGCAAGAGCAGGAAGATTTAAAGGTACGACAGCTTACTTGGCTTGCTTAGCTTATAATTTCCATGACCAACACCTTCATGTGTCTGCAGGCTGAGTTCAAAGCTATGCGTGAGGCTGCACTCTGGCGAAGATCACAAGGTGAGCTTCCCGATGCTGCTGAAGAGGTCCTTCACAATTTTATTTAGTTTTAATTTCTTGCATATCAAACTTAGAAATAAGAATACATGCGAGCCTTTAACAATCTTATGTCTATTATTGACCTTGCTAATAAAAGTAGGTATATATTTGAAATTTGTAGGATACAACATATAGTTCATTAAAGGTGACAATCTTAGCTGTTTTTTCCCTACTTTTTTACTCATACCTTGTATGCATGGAACTGGGATTAAAGTGAGGGTATAACAATTTAATCTAATGTACTGATGTATACTCTAGTCTTATCTTACACAGAAATTAGACTGATATCACAGCTTTTTCTTATTTTATTCGTATTTTGGATGGTCTTGCCTTGTGCCTCTGGGAGAAGGTACTTTAGGAATTATAGTGACTAGCGTACTTGCTGGAGTATATTGCCTATTATGTATTAATAACTAAACATGATGCTAAAGTGTTAATTCAGCGATAGTCTTTTTGTAGCATATGGAATGAAGTCAATGGTACATACTCTTTCCTTTTGTTGGTGCTAGTTTACATTTTGAGTGAATATTTGGATGTTGGAAAATAGGCATACCATGAACATGCCTATCAATATCTTTTGGGCATGGCCTACCCTTATAATGTATATTCCTATTGCAGGGTTAAATTCTTCCATTTCTGATGATTGGGTGCATATGTTCTTTTCTTTTTAAAAGTGTGGCAGTGTTGGTAATTGGGTGTCAGTAGTTGTGAAGTTTGTTATCTTATCGTTGGAAACCTTGTTGGCAGGTATATCAATGGAAGGTGATGATGTGCTTCTGGCAGAGACAGAGGTCAAAGAGGAACCAAAAAGAGATGAATGGATGACATCACTGCCTCCTGAGAGGAAAGTAAGTAATCTTGATCCTTCAATTGTCGGCCTGTAGGAGAGCTTATGAGTGAATGCATTAGCACCCATAAGATCAAGAGAACGTGAGCTTTAAAGTAGAGAGAGATACAGCAGGTTTCGCTTAAAATGCTTGGTAAACAGTCCCAATTTGAGAGAAGTTGCGCGTTTATCTAGTCAAAGTCAAAGGCTCTATATGACTGAAGTTTCTGTAATACTATGATGGTAAATAGAAGGAGAATCGAATGTAAAATTATAAAAATAAAGAAAATATTTATATCTGCCAAAAAAAGAAAATATTTATAATTTGACTTTATATCAAAAGAGATATTTATAATTTCTATTTTTGGCCAAAAGGTGGGAAATAGTCACAACCATAGCAGTAGACATTTTAATTTGTGTGGCTCTATCTATTAATATTTCATGTGATTCTGCTAAATGAAGACCATTTGTTTGATGTTTCAGCCTGGTGGTATGCCCATGCAAACAACTAAGTTCAGCCGGAGCTCAAAGGAAGGCCGTGGTGATACCAGTGGATGGACAGATACTCCATCAGACAGAGCCCAGAAAGCGAAGATGAAGTATGTATTCTATTCAAAAGTGCTTTTTGGGTTTAATTTTTCTTCCGTTCTGTTTAGAGCATGAATTAAGGAGATTTGGGTCACCACAAAGTGAAGCCTTTACTACTTACGTGTTCTGATTTAATTAGATTATTAATTATTAGTTTAGAGGTTAGAGTTTTATAATTAAAACTTTATTTTGGGATGTCTGGATGGTGGTTACTGATTCCAAGATGACCATCACTTGCTTGAAGTTCTAGTTTTATAAGAATTCTGCTGTGTGGATATATATATACGTGTGTATGGAATTGCTAGAGAAGGATTATTGGTTTATTGACTTGTTTTTCATTGACAATAACAGAACATATTATATAATTATATTCAGAGTCGATAGCTTTGTTTTAGTTTTCTATTGGTTCTGCATCATAATGATATTTTCATGGCAGTTATTTAGAAGCATACGATGAGGCTACTGCGCTTGCCTCAAATGACGAGGCGAAGAAAAGGGCTAGTGAGGATGCAGAGTTGGTGGACAAATACAATAAAGCGAAGAGGTCAAAATCATTGGTACAAAAGCACCAAGAAGAGCATGCTGGCAAATCTAAGAAGAAATCAAAGCAGAAACAAGAAGCAGAGAAAGAAGATTGGGTGGGTCAACATCCATGGAAGCCTTGGGACCGTGAAAAGGATCTCACAGCCGGGAGGAAGAATGTGAGATTGGATCCACAAAGCATGGGTGACGGCTTATCTTCAAGATTTTCTTCTGGAAGCTTTCAGAGGAACTTCCTTTGAATGTTCTCTGAACTTCAAGATTTATCATCAGTACTTGTATTTGCTGAGTTCTTTACATTTGGAAAAGCCTTGGAGAAGTTTATGTTCTTTGGGTGGTTAACTTCTCATTTGATTTTCTTTCTTTGATTAACTTCATATTACTATGCGTAGAATTAATCATTACTTTAATGGTTTCAGTTCGACTTCAAAAATAGTTATTTTTTATACAATTGCATGCAAGAGCTGTTGATCAGTCGTGCTTCAATGCTACAGAGATTTCTGATTGCATAATTGCGTTCGGTGGCTGTCAATTTGTCTGATGAGTTCTGGGAGATTGAGGGCCTCTCCGCCATAAATTTGTTAATATTAGTGGCTCTTGTGATTATGGAAACTCTGATTAGTGGTTTAAATGGTGCTGCATTGCTCGAAAGTCTATTATGCTTCAAAATGGAAGTTTGAGAGCTACTATTTTACATGAAAATGTTATGTACCAAAGAAACTCCAAAGCAATGGGAAGAAAACAAAAAACAAAAATGAAATTAATGACTCCCACAAGTTGGGGATCACCAATCAATACAAGACAGAGTGTTGAGAAATTTAGGAAATGGACACCTGGTGTTACCACGGAAAAGACCTTTCGTTATCAAACTTATACTACGCAAACAAACAAAAGATGTATACTCCTCTATATATATAGGTTTTAGGAAAAGCACACTGGTATCCTTCCGTTACCATATTGGATATAATAAGGAGCTTGAAAATGTATGCTTTGTAAATACATTTGAATGTGTGTGGGACAAAGCAGCCCCAAGCTGTAGTAGTCCCACAAACCGCCCCAAAAATGCCTCCAACAATTGCTTAATTCACACTATTTCTCGTTTGATGAAGCAAGCCCCACCAGCTAAAGATGTAACTATCCCCATGGCAAGAGTAGGTCCCATTTATGATACAACATCATCATCTTCTTCTTCTTCTCATCCCCCACCTTCCAATGGCTTCTTTGCTGCGGCTGTGTTCCCAACACTTTATTGGTCCTCGTGTGTGTGAGTATTTCTAACATGAAAGAGACTTCAATTAGTTACCCCTTTTAATTTATATTTAGATCAACCACTTACTTCCACTACCCTCTTAACCAATACAAGCATTACATAAGCCTCCCCTTTGTCCCTCCACCTCAAAAGGACGACATGAACATCTTGTGAGAATGATTCATAAAATGTGAGAAATACATATAACATTAAGGTGCAGAGTTTCTTACGTCATAAGTAATTTTAATTACCTTTCCAAACAATAATAAAGATTCAATCTTTTATATTCACCAAGTAAACGCGCACAAAATTTTAGTGTAGCTGTTGACGTTTGAGAAACCGACATATAATAGCGGTGCCATTATTAGTGCTAGCTAACCCCATATATACTGACGCAGTATGATTGCCAATTGATCTATATTTGACCCAGAAACAACATTTAAGCAGAAGATGATACTATTAAGAGCACCATCACCATGTTGGCTTAATCAAAGGTGGTGCCGTCCGACCACCTTCGACACAACCTGATAGCCGGCCACGATAGTGACAAACATCTCACAGCCGACTTCTAGCTTCCTCATTAATTTTGCCCACTACCTATCTTCCAGTTGACTTGACAAGAATTAATGATAGGGTTACTATTTGTTCCTACTTTTTCAACCCTGATTTTTCAATTTTAACCTTACTCATGATTAAGCTAGCTGAAGCTCAAAATATAGTGGAAATTCCTATTTTCATCAAGAATTAATGTAAATAACAAATGTTTCAAAATCAGTAGGAAGAAGTCCAGTCTTAAACACAACATATCTACTCTGACAAAGGGAAATTTATTTTGAATATATATAAACGGATTTGAATTCAACTTGTAGGCGTAATAATAAAAAAGTTTGTTATGGAACAGTTCTGGTAAAAAGGAAAAAGCTCATAAAAAGTAAGAGTTTTCTGACTAGACAAGTAAACCATATCAGATTCTGAAGGGGCAAATGACTAACTCAGTTTGCAGCCCTACATGGTGTGAGTAGCAATTAGTAGTTACAGTTGTCGCTTCGCCCACAACATGCAAGTGTTTGGAGCAACCATAATTTATACGAAAAAGTAGAAAAATATCAGAGCAACAGAAAATAATTTGAATAGAGTAGCTTCTTCTGCACTAAATGTGACTTCCTTATCAAGAGGTATAGAGATAAAATTATACAAAATGAGAATGTGTATACGAGGATCATTTTGTTGTGTTTACCCCCTTTTATGATCATATCATCTCTAACAAGTTTTACATTATTAAATAGTAAAGAATTTGAAATATTAAAGGAAAAAATGGATGACCTTTTTCTATGGTAACATGTAACAGTATTGATTAAAATCATGGAACAAGTTATGTTCATAATTATTTTTTCCTTCCTTGTGTTGCATGCTAAAATAATAATAGCCCTTTTCTGTTTCAGCCAATTGATGGCACACCTTGTTCACACACACGTCTTGATTTTTGGTACTTGCCCTGAAACCTAGATTTCTAATTCATTCTATTCTTCTTCTTTTGGCTACACCTATATATGTATTATTCCAATTATTCGCTTTCAACAAAAAAAAAATCTAGAGGAGGGGGGGGTCCATGCAGCTTCACCTTTTGCATTTTCTTAATAATGCTTTTCCCCCTAATGCCCCCATGACAAATAGTCTCCCTAGCATGAATAACCTTTCATAACAAGTTATTAGTCTTCTTTAAAGTTATAAGTTAGATCGAATTTATAACCCCTTATTTACAAATAGCTTATATATCACTGAGCTTCAATATACACATACAACTATTCATCATTTTCTAATTTTTCTTATTATGCATAAAATAACCTCCTTCTGTCATATATGAATTCTCCACACTCCACAAGTTGATAATTGCGTTTGGTATGAAAATAAATTATAGAACATGTAGTGGTGAAAGCAGAATGATAGTCACGTGCAATATCTGTATTCTATAGAGTAATTCACTGAGCAAGCTTTTATATTCTTTGAAGCTTCACTCAATATTTCAATTGGAACCCCAAAAGATTTACATTTATATATAGAGCAAGGTCTGTCCCTCTCATATTTAAGTATTGATGTAGACCTTCAAGATGTGATTGGAGGTTTGCAGGATAAACATAAATATAACTATATATTAAAATAAAACAGATATTTCTTGTTGTGAAAGGAATAGTTTTAGTTTAATTAAAAGAGCATAATACAAAAAATTGATTAATTTTATTAATATTTAAACACATCTATACTTCTTTGCGCTACATCTTTACAATATTTTTTGTTTTTGAATAACACGCATCAGACACCAGCAGTATCTAGAACAAAGATCTCTCTATCTTAAACCTCATCGAGAACAAAGCGCTCACATTAATAAGAGCAAGTTTTTTTTATTCCTTTTGGTTATTTATTGCCCATGTATAATTACGCCTTTTATTTTGTTGCTGCTCATCGGTGCTAATTAATGGAATCAGTTCTTGTCAATATCTGGAATGATTAACGGCACAAATAGAATTTCAAACTAGTTTAACAATATTTGTTTTTAATCAAAAGTTGATTGCGAAATGCAACCAATCGAAAATCTAAAATCTAGCTTATGCTTATAATGACAACTTTAAAATATCATTGAAAAGTTAAAGTCGGTTGTTCATATTGATTGTGATGATTTTATCAGATTGGGTTCATAATTTTATATGATCTATGCAAATTTGAGTTGGGGCCCATTATTTTTATCTCTTGAGTAGTTCTTCGAGGTAAAAACTTGAAAATTGTTAACAATGTCATTAAAATAATAAGCTGCATAGGGTTGTCTCCCAATCACTTCGTTCTCCCTATAACAAAAATATGATCAGAAGTGAGATTAGGGTTTTTGTCAATAAGAGATTCACTTGTTGATTTATCAGTTTGAAAAATCACAGCATATATAATGCACCGACCGACCCGAAAGTTGTGGATACGTTTCTCTTAAAGCAATCAAGGATATCAGAATTAAGGATACTGGTTTGACAATGAAGTCTGGAGTTCTGGTGGCCACAACGTTCATTCATTTTGACAATTTTATTGTCTTTTCTTTGTGCAATTGGCATGCACCTTCTTTCACTTTCTTGTTTTGTTGATGCGATGATTGCTCAAGTTTCCACGTTGTTTACGTCATGTTTAGTTAATGAATTGTTTTTGTCTGGTACAAATTAATTCTCTCACTAGACTACCGTGAAAAGAAAATGAATAGTACTATACTCCACATAACGGTATAAACTAGATCTTGTCCAATGGTCTGTGTGTGTCTAAGTACATCGATAACATAGATACTGAGACAATATCTGAAATCTTAGACAAACCAATAATGACTAAGTCTCTGGATTCTCTATTCAATCGGGCCCAGAAGATAAATCTTTTTAATTTGATTATAGCTGTTAAGACTTTATAAAGACTTGTTAAAGTGTCTCGATTGCTAATGAAAATTAAGAAACATAAATGAATTGTGGTTCTTTTATAATTTTTTAGCAGAGAGATATGCAAAATATATTTAGCTACGAAATTACTTTGTATTCTGTTTTTTTTTTTCATTTTATCGTATGTATAAAATGCACCTTAGAAGAATCTTTCGTGACATTTGGATTCTCTATCTTCAAAGCGTTAGTTAAGGCTTTGCAATTGTTTGTAAGCTAATTAAAACCAAAGTACAGAAATTCAGGGCTCATAAAAAAGCAACCTCCTGGAAACCACAAGATTTATTAAATAAAAACATGTACTATATCTGATAGATTTAGAAGCAAAGAATACTTTGGAAATCATTTAAATAACTTTTCTTCTTTGAGATGGAGGGTGGCGTTGTCTTTTTCTCTCTTATGCAAATGGTTCAATAAACAAAGACAAGACATGCTTACGTCATTAATTAAGTATATCTAATAAGATGACATTTAGTTATGCTATTTAGTTTTGATTGTTAAATTTTTGTATAGATATTTTTCTTACATTCTCTTTGATGGAAAAGTAGTACCAACTTTAATTTATTTAATTGATCTTTCCCCCCCTTTTAACAATATGCCTATGATAGCTTTTGAAACAAAAGTTTCAAATATTTTAAGAATTTAATTTATAGTTAGGCATATAGTTACTTCAGAGGGGTTAAATAAATTATTAATTACTTAATGAGATTTTACCGAACACTGAGCGTGAAGAAAAAATAATGTAAAGATGTATGTAAATAATGCAGGTAAAAGATGACGTCAGTGTGAGTAGTAAACTAATTAATTAATATAATGTAATGCAAGTGGGAAATAGTGAATAAAATAAGAAGGGATGTTGTGCCATCAGAAGTTGTAGGTGCTCTGTGGTTGTAAGCTTTCCTTTGAAGCTTTCGGCTTTTGAAATGAATGAACGGGATTTTTGTCCTAGATTTGCTCCTCTAATGGGTCCTCCTTGAATAAGACAATAAACCCTAAAACAAAACTCTCTTCTGTTGCTTGCCAACCTTATTATTCTTGACTTAACCACATATACTAATATAACCTGTGTCTACATAAGGTTTATATTTGAAAATAAGTGATAGCTTATTATTAATAGGTGTAATTAAGGATTATTGTGTGGTTGGTTAGGTATGTTGAGTATATATAAGATGGAGTACTTGTATTGAAAGAACTGTGAAAAGAAGATTATGGTGAAGAATGGTGGAGGAGGTGCTGTGGGCAGAAGACAAATGATTAAGGGTTTGATAAGGACAGCTTGGAGGCCCTGACAAAGCCTCCACACGGCAAAAAGCTAATCATACCAAATGTTTGCACCAAACACAAGTCTCTGCCTCCCCAAAAAGCTATGTGACTTTCATTTTTGTCTCACTTAATTGGCTTTTATATATGGCTCCCTACAAATTAAGGTGCTTGATGCATGTGGGCCTATGATAAATTAACCAATGTAAAATATATAATGTGAAATTACATGCCTCTTGCTGTTCAATTCCCATATATTCTAGTTAATTAGATGTGTGCATCTTTAGTATTTGGTGTGGCCTATAGCTATATATAGCTCTCTGCCTAGTCTACTTCCACTCCAAGGTTGCCTCTTCAATCATTACCTCTTCTTGATTAACATGTTGCCAGCCACTTGACCCTTCATTAATCATGGCTAATTTAATTCAACAGTTTAATTTGTTGACTACTGAATCTATTTTATCATTTAAATAATATATATATTTGTTAGGTCATCACTTGAATCTAATGGATTATTAGCTCAATCCAAATTAAGATTAATTAGTCTAGAAATTTAAACAATCTCAAAAGACAAATACCATCTCAAACTATCGGTGACGACTAGAGATAATTGGAATTACGTACTAATTTGTAGTGTGTCATGTGCGCTGATTATATACATCATAGAAAAAGAAGAGACAAGAACTAAGAATGGGATATATAGGAATAGTGAAAGTTGAAAGTGGTGAGAAAATGAAGGGTTAGGGCAAAATATAGCGGTGCGAGGGAGGTGGCGTGAAAACTTGGTGTCGCGCCGTCCAAACAAAAATCTTTAGCCTTCTCATATCTATGTGCCTTCCCCACGCGCAATCAATACCTTCCTCTGCCACTCCCTTCCCTTCTCTTATATATATATATATTTATCACTCTTCTGCTCCTTTGTCTCAACACCACCTTCTTCCTTCCTTCTGTTCACATACTTCTTGCAATATATATACACTCACCTCCTTTCTCTTTAATTTACACAAGACATCGACATATCTTTCTCTCTCTTTCCCTCTCTTTCAGTGCCTCAGGCAGCAAGCTCAAGAACAGAACAAGATCATGACAGCAACCCAGTTTTCTGTGAGTGCTCACTATTATTTATACTGAAATTAATATGTTATGCTTTTAAATCCTTTGGTGGCTCTCCCCCGGGGAACTTGAAGCTGTTGATCGATGTTCTTTCTGTTCTCTTCTGCATTCCATTTATTCTCTTCTTCGTTTTTATGTATGAAAGGAAGGGCGCCAATTTATTTCTGGCATATTCTGATCAATGAGCAAGAGTCTTCTTCCCCATTATTGTGATACATAGATAGTTATTAGTATTCAAACGAGGTATAATTAGGGTTCATTTGACTCTATAATAAGAGTCCTTCTTCACGTACGTAGCGATTGCGTCATCGAAAATTTCTGAAATTTCATTAGCTGCGAGCTCATGAGATGATAGTGTGGAACTTGTGTAGAACGCTATGTATAATGCTGGTTAGGTGTGAATGTGGGGTGATTTCATGTAGCGGATAAATCGAAGTAAATAATTGTT
Source organism: Leucaena leucocephala (assembly GCA_037074615.1). Taxonomy (NCBI): domain Eukaryota; kingdom Viridiplantae; phylum Streptophyta; class Magnoliopsida; order Fabales; family Fabaceae; genus Leucaena; species Leucaena leucocephala. Next base: position 17,960,056 of record CM073562.1, read on the forward strand.
ACCAGGGAGACTTTTCTTTAATGCCGCAATAAAAATCTGTTAGTTAATTAGGAGAATAATGGTATGTTTTGAGGTTTATTAATTAACATAAAAAATATAGTTTTGTACTTAATTTTGTTAGTTATAATGAAACTCTCTCAAATTAATCCATCGCTATTTAAAAAGCTTAACCTTTAAATTTTTTTAAAAAATTACCTACCCCTAGTTATGTATCACCATCGGTCTTCACTTGGTATTTTTTTCTGTTCACATTTTAATATATATATATATATATATATAAGGAAACAGTTATATTTAAATTAGTTTGGATAAGTTGAAACAGAATGAAGGTGATATAAATAATACATTATTTGCTAGAGGGAAAGGTCTTAATCCACCACCAGCCATGGCTTGAGAGAGTAATAGTGCACTGCACTCAAAGAAATGTGTCATGCTTGTGCCAGCAAAGTCAAGCTTTACGGCCAACTTTTTGTGTTCACCATGCTTTTTTCTCAAGTTCATGCAACTAATTAATATATAGGACAAAATAGAACTAGGGCTTCTTAGGATTAATGATAACGTGCCCAATAAATATATATATATATATATATATATATATATTATTTGTTTGTTAGATCTGTTTCATTAATGGTGGGTTCCACTCTTGGTCTGCCAATTTTGTGTTCGCACATGCTGCCCAATTGTTGGTCCAATATTATATATATATCCAAATTTCATTATCAACAGCATCATTAGGACTATATATATTTGTTTTCAACCCTAGTTACTTTTTACTTTTTATATAGCTATAAGGCTGTAAAACTATAACGGCGATTCATAAGTTAATATATACTGATCTATGTTTGATATTGCGGCCATTTTGGAATTAATTAGAATAATAAACATAAAAGGTTGATGTAAGAAGAAAATATATTTCTTTTAAAAAGGTGAAAATAGATGAGATTAAAGAATGCATTTTGGTTGGTTTCAGGAGAGACCAAGCATGGAGATGGAATCTTGTGTTCCACCCGGGTTTAGGTTTCGTCCGACAGAGGAAGAACTTGTAGGATACTACCTCAAGAGGAAGATAAACTCGTTGAAAATCGATCCAGATGTTATTGCACAGATCGATCTCTACAGAATTGAACCATGGGACATTCAAGGTACATGTTTACATTGATAAACATATAATAAATATATATGTCACTAGAAAGGGTCTCTTAATTATAAATGAATGAACGTACACTTGCAGATAAATGCAAGATGGGGTACGAGGAAGAGAAGGAGTGGTATTTCTTCAGTCACAAGGATAAGAAATACCCAACAGGGACGAGAACAAACAGAGCGACAGCAGCAGGTTTCTGGAAAGCAACGGGAAGGGACAAGGCAGTGATGTCCAAGAAGAACAGACTCATAGGCATGAGAAAGACCCTCGTCTTCTACAAGGGACGTGCCCCTTATGGCTCCAAGACCGATTGGATTATGCATGAATTTCGCCTCCAAACCTCCCAACACTCCCCTCCTCAGGTAATTATTACCTCGAAATGTGGCAAATCAAGGTGCCTCGAGTGTTAAAATGATTAGACTGGACTTGTGCTTATCAATATCTCTCATGTTATATATGCAGGAAGAAGGATGGGTGGTGTGCCGAGCATTCAAGAAACCTAGTCCTACTCAGCACAGACCAAGTTTCGAATGTTGGAGTGGCCAAGCACATTTTTTCAGGGACCAGATAAGCAATACCACAAGACCTCAGTCTCTATCATTTACCAACGAAACCCTAAATCCGGTGCTTTATCCAGCTAACGAAGGAACAAGCTTTAGCAATGCCTTCACTTCGAATCATCATCGCCAACTGTTTCTGCCAAACGATGCCGTTTTGGAAGATCACAACAACAACGGCCAGCTTGTTGAGCTCATTCCACAGCTAGATAGCCCCACGGCTTCTCTATCAGCTAGAGCAGTGAAACAAAATGGCTTCACAAATGAAGACAATTACAGTCAAGAAAGGACCAATAATAACAACAACGTTAACGATGGCCAAGGCATTATTGATTGGACGAGCTTGGACAACTTGTTATCTTCACAGTTCGCAGATGATACTGCCGCTGCTGATTATTTTTCTCATCCAAACATGCCCTTGATGCCACAAACTAGTCGTGACCTACAAGTATTGCAACCTCAAAATCACCAAGCTAGCCATGTTCTGGGATGCTTTCCTGATTCATAACTAGGGCTTGACGTGATCATGTCTCTGGTGCCTTGAAAATAAGTCTGATGTATGAACCAAAATGGTGGATTTCATCATCTTCATTATGTTATATAATACTCATATGGAGTGTTGTCCAGAAAATGGAAAGCCTAAAGGTCTTTTTAGGAGAAAACCTTTGGCACACAATTTTCTTCACATATAAAAGAGTTAAGATTCCTTGAAAAGTGAATCTCTACCGAGGTTCAAGAACTTGAATAGAAACCCCTTTGACCTTTTACTTTTTGCTTCTCATTAGCTTGACTTTTCAGTGTCAATGTTTTTATCATCTATAAATGTAAATTACATGTCTTTCTTGATTGCATATATATGAATTGGTTCTGTTTTACTAGAGAAGCCATTTTATTTTCATATGATCATTGTCCCAATTTCTGTTCGAACAATCGAAATCAAAGTTCGATAATGTTTTCTTCTGAATTCCTTAGAAATAGACGCTGAAGCTACAAGGTAGTCCCTTATTAATACTTCAAATGAATATAAAGAAAAAAAAATCAAGATATAGATCTAGTTTAGATAAATAAATAATGTAATTATAAGTATGTAAGCATATTAAAAATGCAACTTTCAGACTATTATAAGTATGTAAGCATATTAAAAATGCAACTTTCAGGCTATGTGCCTCACATGTACGATTGGTTATTTAATCAGAGTTGGTTTAATTAATCTACTTATAATAGATTAGAAAGCAAGGTTTTTGAAAAATGGGCCTCAAGCCGAAGAACGCATGGCAAATTCAGTATCACCTACAGATAAACTAATCAAGTTATAATTACCTACCTAAAGTTATAATTATAACTAATCAAGTTATAATTTCTTATAAATATTCTCTGCTGAGTTTTAGTAGGGACCTATGCTGAATTTATATAAATTTATTTTTATATAAAAAAATTATAATTACCTATGATTCTCGCCCATAATAAAAGTCCAAAAATCACATGTTGTACGAACACACAGAATAAAGTGTTTGGCTTCTTTTCCATTACTTGGCCTGTCATCTTTTGACATGTGACCTAAACTGTTCATCAAGGTGAGAACAGTTTTTGAAATTTGCCTAGGCACTAATACTTTGAATTTATTCCCAAAAGATCAGAGCAGCACTCGACATTAATTAGAAGCGTAACCGTGAATGGTAATTGAGAAGTGTAAGTGAATAAGAATATACTAAAAATATTTAATAATAAATCTATTTAATTAATTTAAATAAATAAATTAAATTAATTAATTATAATAATTATATATTAATTTTTTAAAAATATTACATTTAATTATATATATTTAAACCATGCCCACTTAATAAAAAAAAATTTAATGTATAATTATATAAGAATATTTTAAGAAAAATTATAATTATAAAAGATAAAATAGATTTATATCTTATATTTATAACTAAAATAGATTTTTTATATAATTTTTATATTTAAAATAAAATAGAATATTTAGTTTCATAGTTGCATATTGAACCTTTCACTGATTAGTTATAACAACACATGCTAAATATGAGACCAAGAATGACTTGCACCACATAGAGTAGCTAATGTTTTTGAATGAGCTACACTATATTTAAAAAAAAATTTGATTTTTTTCTAAATTTATTATAAACTTCAGTCAAACGTTAATGACTTGTTAATATAATTAACCCCGAAATAGAATGAAACACATCAAATGCCGAGTTAGCAAGATAATCACAAAAAGTTCGTTATTGATATGAAAACCTAGCAATTCAGAATAATCCATTTCACGGAGAAGATATGCTTAGAATATTCATGTTATAGCCATTGCTAAAATTAGAATCGACAAATCCTATCGCCATCCCTCTCGAAGTAATTTCTCAAATTCAGCATTTTGTATGGATATGAAATACTTCTCTCGTATTTTTATTATGATGGCTACAAGCTACTATTATTTACCAACCCAACTTATAAAACTTACTTAGCAATAGCAATGTTATCTTTCTTTTCTTTTGTTTTTTTTAAGAAAAAAACTTAGTAATGGCAACAGGAAATGTTCGTCCATTATAGAATGCTGAATGCCAAGTTTGGGAATTCTAGTGACACTATTAAATTTGATTATCCTTTGTTACGAATTTCATTTTTTTTTTCATTTTATTATAAATCCTAATACTGACCCTGTATAAAATATATGAGGCCCAACCTCCTCTTTTTTTTTTTTTGTTTGAGCTTGTTTCTCTTCAATACAGTAACATCAGGTAAACAAAAAAAATCTTACTCAACAAAATTAAATTCAAATTCACGTTAAGAGAATAGGGTGTGACTTTACCATAAATATTGGTATTAGCTAATTTTTTTTAATAAGTATATGTATTTTTTTACTAAAAAAATCATTTTTACATCTTACTTAAATAGATATATTTAACTTATTTTATTAAATTTAACTGAATTAGTCAGCATTGGCTAAATCTAATAATGTTTATTGAGGGTAAAGTCAAAAAAGATATTGGGTGAGGGTAAAATTAAATCTTACTGACAGTATAGTATAGATGCATGCTTTAACCATTCTATAATTGTTGGGATTAATTTCAATTGAGTTAGCATCCCATAAGGTGCGTTATCAATGATCTCAGTCTACTTTACCTATAAATGAATAATGAATTATACATAAATGAATAAATAAGATTCTACGAGCCATATTTAATGGGAAAAACAGCTAAAATTACCGATCAATTCAAAATTGACTTCCTTCTCCATGAGTCTTCAAAAGCTCCTTCCTCAGATCTCTTTCTCCACGTACATCAGCAAATCAATTTTGCTTCCATCAACAATTTGTCCCTCCTTCCCTCTCCCTCCAAAATCTTAGGGTTTTTCTTTATTCACTCTGAATTGCTAGCTTTGGAGGATCCCTATCATCACCCTCTTCAAATCCCGAGTTCACAAAGTCTTCTGTTTTTGTTTCATTCCTACTGATGCACGAAATTTGATGGACACATCCTGATTTGATTGATTGATGTGGTTCACCTCCGTTTCTCCGTTGCGACTTCACAGGTTATGTCATTTTGTCACTCTACCGCTACAAATGGTAACGCGTTCATCGGAGTAGTGCTGACTCTTTCTGAAGTTGTAATTCGTGCATCAGAGACGCGCTAATCATGGCGGCACCGAGGAATCTGATAGGCGATACTGGGAGGTTCATGAGGGATGAAGAGAAAGGCGAGGAGGACGAGGACAAGAAATCCAAATTCGAGAGGTTTCCGCTCAATAGGTGGGAATTCGCTGCCGCTCTCGGTGTGTTCTTTGTTTTCTCCGCCGGTTTGATTTGTATTTACTTGACAATGCCAGCGGCGGAATACGGAAAGATTAAACTGCCACGCACCATTTCGGATCTTCGCATCCTCAAGTACGTTTGCCTACCTTCCTGGAATGATTATGTGATTAACGTTGACTCTGTTGATTCTGATTATGTTTATTAACCGGACCCTTCTTGGATTTTGTTGATGAATTCAGCTGGGTGTTAACTTTTTTCTGCCCCGTTTATACCTTGAAATTAAGGTGAGATGGCTAATAATAGAATCTAGGTGGAAATGAAATAACCCGGGACTTGATCCTTGCTTAGTCTGGGAATTCAACAGGGTTGTTCTTCCCTTTTCATCGACTGGTTATAAATGGATCTCAAGCTCTTGCTCATTTATCATGATATACTGATCACTTTTCTGCTTCATTAAGGAAGGATGATAAAGATTCTGTTGCTTGATTTCTTGATGAATTCAATCACTATTCAGTTGCTCAGTTCAAAGTCCCGTTCCCCATCTCCCCCCTCCCCCTCATATCGTACTTTTCTCTCAACGGCATTTTTCTTTTCCTATATTTTTTTTGGCAGGGATCATTTTGCAACATATGCAGATGATCATCTAGCGCAATTCATTCTTGGTTACTGCTCTACCTACATCTTCATGCAGACTTTTATGATTCCGGGAACAATTTTCATGTCTTTGTTAGCTGGAGCCCTTTTTGGAGTTTTTCGTGGAATTCTGTTAGTTGTTTTCAATGCTACGGCTGGAGCATCATCCTGCTTCTTTTTGTCTAAGTTAATTGGCCGGCCTATAGTCTCTTGGTTGTGGCCGGAAAAGTTAAGGTTTTTCCAAGGAGAGGTTTGATTTTTTTTCTTTCTTTTATTTAACAATCACCTTGAATATTATGAGTCTTCTGTGTTAACCTGATTTTTCCTTTGTTAAATCAGATAGCAAAGAGAAGGGATAAGCTGCTGAATTACATGCTTTTTCTGAGAGTTACTCCTACATTGCCAAACCTATTCATCAATCTGGCATCTCCGATTGTCGATATACCATTTCATATCTTCTTTTTGGCAACATTGATTGGTCTTATCCCAGCCTCTTACATTACTGTCAGAGTAAGTTTTTGTTCCCACCTTAATGCCATAGTATAATATGCTGATTCTTCCTCTTCAACATTTGTGTTTTACTGAGCTCTTTCATTTTTAGTTAGAGTGGTTATATTTTATGTGTTGATAATTTTGTCTTTTCACCCAATATCCCATTTCTTACAGCTGCTCTGTGGCCTTCTTCACTAGGATCTTTATAACAGAATAAAATTTGTAAGACATTCAAAGTATAAGATGGGTATCCGGTACTAGAGACAAAAAAGGAAACAGAAAGAAGTGGAAGAGAGAAAGAGGGGCTGAAAATGTTGTCTTACATATATTAAAGGTTGAATGGATTTGTTTGTCATGCCCAGAAACTTTGCCAAGTTGATTAGCATAAAATGGAATGTGAATATTGCTTGGACGGAAGAAAGATCTTGAAAACTACACCTTTTTATGTATATAGTTAACTTTTCTGAATTATGCAGTTCGCAAATATTAGTGGACACATGGCTATGCTGTTTTTGTTTACTTATATCACAAAATAGTGTAGAACAACACGAAGTAAAAAAAAAAATTTAATGCAAATGAAATCATGAGTTTTTAAGAAAACTAGTGTGGATCCCTTGTGTGGTACATGATTTAACAAATGAGCCGCAGTCATAAATAGTGTGGTTTATTAAATTTTTATATAATACTCCTAAGCAGCAATTAGAAACAAGTTTAAACAATAGCAGGAAAGAATTATGGATAACTGAAGGGATTAGTGATATTTAAGTTTGAAGATTTGAAGGGTATAAAAAATTGATTTAGAGGTTCATATTAGTCTGGGGATAACATGAAATATAAAAATTGAGTTCATTTGATTATTTGAGAGATTATGGTCAGTGCTGGGTGGAGGGATTAAAAATGATCAAAATTAGGGAAGAGAGTTGATGGTACCAAAAGAAGAGAGTGCACTGAAAGACAAGGGTATGAAGAAGCTCAAGTTAGAGCCTTGAGAAAGTATAGATTGTGTAGTTTCTTATGAGTACTCTGCTATCAGAGAATTGCATTCAATTTGAACCATTTTTTCTTCCATGTCGGTTCAGATTGCTATTCATATTATCTTTAGATTTCAGAGATTTGGCTGGAATGTGCAATTGAAATGCGTATCCTTGTTTCACTTTGTAATGAGCAGTTATGGTTATCTTTTATATTGTCCTCGTTTGGCCCCTTGATCATCTCGGTTGACTGATGTTGATCATATTCTGGTTTCCATTTAGACGTGATATACAGATCTTAATGCATCCAGGATTTTCTTTTCTTTTATAGTGGCTATTTGTCTGCATATTTCGTGTTGGCTCTGTTCATATCATCTTCACTGTTTCTTAACCAGGCTGGTCGAGCTCTAGGGGATTTGAAGTCGGTGAAGGATCTATATGATTTCAAGACACTAGTTGTGCTCTTCCTGATTGGTTTTATCATCATATTTCCTTCATTTTTGAAGAGAAAGCGAATCTATGAGTAAAAGTTGCGATGGCATAGCGGGCTTCATTCTATTGTCAAAGGCAAGTCACGTGACCAAACCATTGAATTACAACAGATAATATGATTACTTAACATATCCATTCTTATGGGGTCTCTTGGATTAATTACTTAGTATGTAGCCTTGATGGCATCAGGGAGCATGCGGTGAGTGTTTGTTTTGCGAAGCTGTATCCCCAATAGCCTGACGGAATCGATTTTTTCTCTGTACTATTATTACCTGTTCAATTATTAATAGTAATTAAGTAAAGATATTATAGCAGATGAAGTCAACCATTTCTCTCAGGCCCGATTTTATTATCAAGGTTAAGAGGAGATCATTTTTCATTAGCGGGATGATGTTCATGTTGTTGTAATTACCATTCAATAAAATATATTATTTTTAATGTCAGAAATGATGTTCATCTCTTGTTTTTCAAACTTGTTTTTACGTTTTTTTTGTAATTCATTATCTACTGCCAAACGAATAGTCAAGTGTCATTTGATTCCAGTTTGATATCGTTCAACTTACGGCTCTTAATTGTTTATATTTTATACATTGTTTTCATGGTCCTTGAGAAAAAAAATTCAGGGCCGTATTTTCCCGATTTTATTTTATTTTTTTAAAAAAAAATTGGTGAGGAATTTTTCAATCAGATCTCTTACACTACTATTATTGAAAATATTCAACTTCAAAATACGTTTAGTAGAGAAATGAAACTCATACAAAGTACAAAAAAATACGATACAAATTAAAGGCAGCTCGGAACCATGTAGCTATAAATTTAAAAAAAAAATAAAATGGAAAGTGACTTGTTCGTCTTTACAATTTACAATGGCACTTCCTATTTGTACAGTACATGAGTGTGAGAATGAATCAGGACGAGTCATTTACTTGTTGGAAGGCATCTGCTATATTGAAGTTCAAATTGCCTCTTGTGGTTCTGCTGCTGCCAACCCCTCCCTCTCCCTGCTTCATCATTGCTACAAACTCCCCATAATCAATTCTCCCATCCTGCAATTTAGTCATTCATTATAGTCACTCATGTATACACAAATAAGCGACGGATATTCTAGGAACTTACATTGTCTAGATCAATCTCTGACATAACATCTGGATTCACGTCACCTAAGCCAAACTCTTTACAAGCCAGTTGAAGCTCATCAATGGTGATGTATCCACTACCATCTTTGTCAAAATAGGAAAATGCTGCAGCTAAATTCTCCTCTCTTTCCATCTTATTCATGTGCAGTGTGGCAGCAAGAAATTCACCATAGTCAATTGTTCCACTTTGGTCTATGTCAGCCTTCCAAAGTTCACAAGGGCAACAATTAAAAGTCAATAAGAACTATTCAATCATTTGAAATAATATCAAAACCCTTACTTCCTAATACACTGTAGAACATTTACCTACCGCATCCATTAGGGATTTAATTTCGGATTCCATTAGATTAGAACCAACTCTTCTTAGACCTTCTTTGAGTTCCTCAAATGTTATAGTCCCACTGTTGTCTGTGTCAATCATCTTGAACAACTCTTTTAAACCACCGATTTCTTCTTCTGAAAGTCTTTCTGCTATCACCTGGCAAGGTTTTTTATTTGCAATTCAATATTGCATAATTTGGATTAACATCTGATACATGAGAATTGGACAGAATAGGACATATGAACGGATGGCTTGATTTTTAGTTACAAAGGGGCAGCCATTTAAATCAATGATTTTATTTACTCTCATCATAAGAATACAAGTACACAACATACCCTTAAAGCCATCTTCTTGACTTTATTCATAGCTGAGAACTGTTTCAAACGGGATAAAACTGCGGAATCCAGAGGTTTGTCAGGGGCAACATTATCGTCATTTATCCAAGGGTGACCTGATTGAACAAACTCCATTATCGTGACATCACAATACCAAAGAAAAATATACAAGTACACAAATACACAAGAATTGCCAGTTAAAACTGGCATCAAGGTTCTTACACAAGACTTCATGGGCAGAAATCCTTTTCCTAGGGTCCTTCTCTAGCATTTTTCTAACCAAATCTTTAGCACTTTCTGATATGCTTGGCCATGGGTCAGATTGAAAATCTGGCTTTCCTTGTAAAATGTGTCTGAAGATGCCTGGTTCAGTTTCTGCAGGTGCTTGGAAAGTAAGTGCAGCTCGGGGATAACGAATAAAACGAGAAGATGAGCGAACATATAAAGGACAAAAGCTTCATAGCTGCAAATACAAGGGTGTCACAGTTGTTTTAAAGAACATTACCGGCCCAAAAAGGTGGGACCCCACTCAGCAAGATGTAAAGGATAACTCCTGCACTCCATACATCTGCTTCTTGTCCATAACGCTTGCACAAAATCTCAGGGGCAACATAGTAGGGGCTTCCAACTACATCGGAAAAGGTTTGTCCTGGAGAAAAAAACAAAACAGAAAATTTAGGCGGTGGTGATGATAGCTAGTGAACTTAATACCGGCTATGATAAAGGGAAAATAATTTTCAAGTCTAAAATGAGAACAAATTATTGTGATGCAGATCATTGCTCTTAAATATTTAACTCCTAACTATACATTTCTTAAGGAAAGAATGAGTTCATTTTTCCAGTGTTCAAGACTAGCATTGCTGTTCAAGAATCATTGTGCTAAGTTCCTATGTTCCAAAAGGTAATAATGTCTTCTCGCCAAAAGACAATGATGTCATTAGTTCTTTTTGGTAAAAATCTCAAACACACTCAAGTACTTCTTTCTGATGTGATAATTAATAGGGAAGCCCATAGTACATGCATCACAAAATTTAAAACAAGAGCCAAGCAAAGTGCGTTAAATAGGAAAGATGAGAATAAAATGTCACGAATTCGAGGAGGGTAACAATAAATGATAAATACATGTTTTTGAAGAATTATCATGGACAAAAGAATTGAAAAGGCAAACTATGAAAGCCAAAATCGATCAATTGCAGTGGAGATTCGATAATAAAACAAGTTACAATTTTGATACAGTGGAGAGCTTGGTAGTCTTGGGTGACAAAAATGAATAGGGAAATCATCTATGTTAACTGAACCTACACAACAATACATGTCTTAATACGATCTGTATACAATCAATTGTTCGCATTATTTAAATGACAAGAATCATAATGAATAATAGACAGGAATGGAAGATCAGACATCCAATTACCAACCTGGCCTGTAAAAGACAGAGAGGCCAAAATCCGTAGCCTTCATCTGAGCATCGTCACAAGAACTATCAAACAGGAAATTCTCAGGCTTGAGATCCCTGTGCATTACCCCAAGAGAGTGACAAGCTTCGACCACGCCAACAATGGTCTTTATCAACTTGACCGCCTCTCTCTCACTGTAATGCCCCTTCTGAATAATCCTATCAAACAGCTCACCCCCAGCACACAGCTCCATAACCAGGTGCACAAACACGGCGTCCTCGTACGTCCCTTGTATCCGAACCACATTCGGGTGCTCCGACAGATGATGCATGATCTGGATCTCTCTCCACACGTCTTCGTAATCCTCCTTGCACAAGAGCTTCCGCTTGGGAATCGATTTGCAGGCGTATTGTTCGCCCGATACCTTGTGCGTACAGAGGTAGGTGGTCCCAAATTGGCCTTGCCCGAGCTTCTTCCCCACAAGGTAATGGTCTCTGAGTCTAGGGGTCTCGTAAGGCAAGACCGACATGGTTTTTGCAGAAGAACGTGTCTTCTCCATCTCCGTTCAGCAATGGTGGGATTGCTTGACCTCCAGAGATTAATGTTGGGGTTGGTTCGTTGGTGGTGTGCTTGGGATCGATACTCTTCTTGGTTCCACCTTGCCTCGTTTTTCTCTCCCTCTTTTGTGGCGATGTGATCAGGAATCAGTTGTTGGCATTTTCGCTTATTATTAGTCGAGAAATGGCAAAGGCGTTTACTATTATTACTATCGTTGGGATCGGCATCGATTTCTTGGTTCCATTCACTGGATGAGAAGCCGCTGAATTCCATTTTGGCGAAGAACCCCCAAGAAAGATTCATCGTCTCCTATCTTCCAACAAAAAAAATGCAGTTTAATTGTTTTTATTATAAAATAACATTTTTATTACAAAAATAAGAAGAAGAAAAAAAACCCCTCACTCAATAAAAGGAAGAGGACCAATTACATGCAATCAGCCGAAGAAAAGCATAGAAACAAGTGGTCCATTATTGATTTAATATGAGCAGGATTTTAAATTAATGTTTTAAAGAGTGCCCTTTAATGTGAGGAGAAAATCATGTTCGAATATTTGAGGTAGGTAAAATCTTGAATAAATAATTTAAACTTAAAATTATTCAAGAGATTAATTTTGTTATAAATTAGAAGAAATGATGCTAATTATTGCTCTATATTTTGTTAAAAATACTACTTAAGTCATATCCAATGATTGCTGGAATGTATGCATTGCATGGTTTTGAGAATAAACTGAATAAGATTGGCCTTTACTAGTGCGTATAACTAGATTGCATAAATTTGTGGAACAAAGAAATAATCATAATTGCCAGCTTTATGCAAAACATTCATAGACCTGTGAAGATCCACATTATGATATCTTAGATTTCTGGTAATCTTGGCGGGTGGAAATGTTTAGAAAAAAAAAATGAGGATTAAAATTTTCTTTTATTTTTCCAAGCCAAAGGGATTACATTTCTATAAGTACTCGAATAAAATGCATGGATCATGGGTCACAAAGAAAAATATGACATATTATTATTAATAGAGAAAAATGGTGATGAGTGAAGAAAAATAAATCCAAGCACCCAACCGAGATGACCCGATCGTTGCTGCTAGCTCCAACCGGTCTTGTTCAGCAACGCAAACACTTGGACACAGATCTGAAATCTAGAAGAAAGGCTCATCCAATTTCCCCGTCTCTTTGTACCCTTGAAGGGAAATAAACATCAAGCCGCGTAAATGTCGAGCGACAGCGACGATGAGGACGAGCTCCTCCAAATGGCTTTGAAGGAGCAAGCTCAACGAGATGTCAGTTATGGCAAATCTTCCGCTTCCTCCAATACGCGCAAGCCTGTCGCTAACTACGTTCAGCCTCCGTCGTCTCGGCCCAGGAAGGCTGCACCTGGCGGGAGGCCGATGCAGGGCAAGGGGGGTAGTGGGGCTCCGAAAGTTGAGGATGATGATGATGATTCGGAAGTGGAGATGCTCAGCATATCAAGTGGGGATGAGGATTCTGCTAAGGATCGAAATGTGGGGTCGAGGAAACGAGGAGGTGCCTCCGCTGCTGCTGGCGGCAGAGCGGGAGCGCAGGATGATGATCGGGCCTGGGACGGCGGGGAGCCTGCTTGGTGGAAGCATGTTGACGAGCCCGAGGTATGTCATAATTCGGGTTTATATATGTGCTTAGTTTTTATTGGACGGAGTTTCCCGCTGTTAGGTGTTGAATTAGGATCATATTTCATTCTTTTTGTGAATATCTATTTGATAGTGTGTTATGCTTCCTTGATTGGTTTGATATAAAGGTAACGGTCTTAGAATTCGTTGTGACTAAATTGAAACAGTGGAGTAAGTTTGAGCTTATTAATGTTGGGTGAACTATTGATATCCATTATTTCTTGACTTATCTTGGACAACAGTGCTGAGATTGTGTTGATATCATCAGCTAACATCCTCTTTTGGCTGTTCCTCTGTGAAATGGATTATGGTATCTGTATCGTGCTCTTGTTTCTAACTTTCTATGTTGCTGTTGGCCATAAATAGCAGTCAAATAACCAAATATTGAGACAGTTGTGCTTCAAAATGTTTGCATGTGGTTTTGTTGAGTATAGATATCTTCTTGGGAGAAGCAAAAGAAATCCAGGTCATGAGTAGTATGATATGGTACACAGAGTTCAATCTTAATACCCGAATCCTCCTCCCCCCCTACCACCACCACCCAAAACAAAAGCACTACGCCACGCACAAAACCCCAAAAGAGATTGCCTCGCTTGAACGAAAGAAAAAAATATATTTATGTTTTTAGCGTTTCTTATTTGACCCAAAAGATCAATTGTGTTGAGTTTTAGCCTGATGACAGTTTTAGAACCACCAAAGTTTCAGTGTTCTGGGAAGATGAAAGTAACTCATAGGTTACAATTTGTGGCCGGTAATTTGTTTGCCCCCTCAGTGCCTAATGCTCTCCCCAGAGCATAATTTTCTTTTTGACAAACCCATCTCATTGCACACACTATGGTTAAGTCTTTCATTTGGACAATGTAAATAGGATGTTAAATGAAAAACTGGATTAACTGTGGTACATTTTCACAAAACGTCTGTTAAATTAATTATAATTGATTAGCTTCTTGAAATTGAAATTTCTGAAAATAATGAAGAGTACAATAGCAAAAGTATCTACTTGAAATCCCCCAAATTTGGGGGAATAGTAAACATGATTGTTGGAGGGATTTGGAAAATTTAATGGTTATTAAATGCTGGTGATCATGTTGTTGGCTCTGTTTTGGTTGCTGTTTTATTTCTGTTCTGGGTTTTCTTTTTCACGTTTTCAGTGTCTTGTGCTTTATCTCTTCATTCTGAGGCCTTTTTAAGATGAAAAATTTTCTGTTGTTCCTGTTATGTTTATTCAACAAATGGGCTACGCCCTTTTCCTTTATGACCTGATTTAATCACTTGTAAAAGTTGAGGTATGAAAATGCTGTACTCTGATGCATTTGTTTAGTAACATCAGCTTTGAAATTTGAAAACCACTTCTTTCTCCTCTCTTTATAAAGGAAAAACAAGGGGAAAAACCTTTCCCTCCCTTATTATGTAGTATTGTCACGAGTGTCTCGTTTCTTGTCCTATTTGGACCGTTATTTTCTTATTATATCTTCTTTTCAGATGATTTTCCTAGGGCTTGTTATTAATATTTCTTTCTGTTTAATTTAATGTAGTTGGGCTTCTATGACAGCTTGCTCGTAGGGTTCGTGGAATGAGAGAATCAAGAACAGCACCAGTGGCTCAAAAATATGAGCGCAAAGTTTCAGCAAAAGGTAGAAAGGGACTTAACACCTTGCAGTCATTTCCTCGTGGCATGGAATGTGTTGATCCACTAGGATTGGGGTAAATTCATTTTGCGACTTTTCCTGCCTTGCTGATACACTGTTTCCAGCTATTTCTCATGTTACCCTTTGATTTGCACTTCGTTACTGACGTTTTAAGAGTCCAATCATTGTGCTTAACTGTGACTGACAGGATCATAGACAACAGAACCTTAAAGTTGATCACTGAGTCTTCAGATGATTCTCCAACGAATAGCAAAGATCATCTGGATAGCAACCTACGTGGTATTCTTTTTTGTTATCACATATTATGTGGCATTTTTAATTTTTAAAGTAGTTTCTTTGCAGTGTTTTCTTTAGTTTCCCAAGCATATAGGATTCTTTTGCGGATAATTTCTGTTGTGACATGTGACTAGGAGGATATAAGTGTCCAAACCATAAATTAACAGTCAAGAGGGAAAGTGTCCAAACCATAAATTAACAGTCAAGAGGGAATGATGAGACATTCATTTGCATTTATTATTGCACGATCTGTAGGAAGTCACATTATTAGTAAGTCATGAATAGTGTGGCTTGCCCCAAACTCTATGTGAAGCTCAGGACCCGCGATCTAGTATAATAAAAGATTAGTAAAATTGCTGTTCTAGGGATGCGTACTGAACACAATTTGGAAACTAAAGCTAGGGTTTGACCTGGTTCTAGTGTGTCTAAGATCATTATAAAGGGGAAACATTTGTTGTTTAGATTGGCTAAAGAACTTGTGTCCATTGACATGGTTGATAGCATTTTTGACGCCACAACACAGAGAAATTGATGTATTTTTCGGAGAACTTTGATGCAAAGCTGTTTTTGTCACGGATACACCAAGAAACATCTGCTGCTGATCTGGAGGCTGGTGCACTTGCATTGAAAACTGATTTCAAAAGTCGTACTCAACAGAGAAAGCAGCTTGTTAAGGACAACTTTGACTGCTTTGTCTCATGCAAAACCACAATTGATGGTACGGACTTGACCCTTGCATGTCATTAAACTTATCAAAGAATGAAGCTATTATTCATAGATTCGGCAACAGGTAGTTCTGTCACCCTCAAAGTTCTATTTGTCCCTACTTGGATGGCCATGGATAAGTGTAAAATCTAAATTTAATAGCGGCACTGGCATCATCAAGAAGTGTTCCTTCATTTTAACTTGAAACGTAATTTCTCTTATGCAGATATTGAGTCTAAGTTGAAGCGGATTGAGGAAGATCCAGAAGGGTCTGGGACTACCCATTTGTTTAATATGATTCAAGGGGTTAGTGTGCAGGCTAATCGTGCCTTTCAGTCTTTGTTTGAAAGGCAGGTATGTGATTTCTAAATTCTAAATTCTTCTGTAGCTGTTATTGTAGAATTTACAGTACTTTTTATATTTGTCCTTGCTGAATTTTGTAGGCTCAAGCAGAAAAGATTAGGACTGTCCAAGGAATGCTACAGAGGTTCCGGACAGTGTTCAACTTGCCAAGTACAATCCGTGGTAGCATTAGTAAGGGAGAATATGATTTGGCAGTCAGGGAGTACAAGAAAGCCAAGTCAATCGCCCTACCATCTCATGTATAAGATTATCTTCTATTTTGTGTATTAAATCTCCTCTTAAGCAACGAGAGTATTACTTTCTGGGACAAATCACATTCTTAAGGTGTTACTTAAGTTCTTTCTACCAATGATTTAAAAATCGGGCTGGGTCCTAGAATAGCTTAGGCAAATGTTCATGTTTCAATGGTTTGATCTTGGTCAAATCGTTTTCCCTTTTAAAATATATATTTGATTAAATTTGTACCAAATATATTTGTATAATAAAATAAAATGATTTAAATTAAAATCACTAAATTTTGATTAAGTTTATTTGTTTCTTGTTATGATTCAGATTCAGGTGGGGATCCTAAAACGTGTTCTTGAAGAGGTTGAAAAAGTGATGCATGAGTTCAAATCTACGCTTTACAAGTCTATGGAAGATCCCCAAATAGATATAACAAATGTAAGTTTGCTGGCTGAAAATAATTTGGCCTGTATTAGAGGTTGCATTTCAAATTTTCCGTTCTACCTCCTCTTTTCTTTATACCATCAAGTGATATTAGAGTGACTGATTTTTTAACCATGGTTGAAGCCACCCTAAGGGTTTTAGGCAGATATGTTGATGCAGTTAGAGATGGATTTATGAACTTTTTATGAACATACTAAATGAGAATACGATTTTATGGAGCATTTAAATATTTATCCTTATGCCTATAATTTCGTTGTTTGCAATTTCCATATTAATTGTATATGCAAAATCCTATGGTCACCACGGCAAACAGGACCTGTGAACTGGTCATAGTGATTGTATATCTTTAATTTGGTGTTCAAACTTGTTGATGGGTTGTAAACTTGCAGTTTATCTTGTATTCTTTATTTTTACTATATTCAGATGTGACTCTTGATCTACCTTCTTCATGCAGCTTGAGAATACTGTTAGGTTACTGATGGAGCTGGAACCTGATTCAGATCCAGTGTGGCATTATTTGAATATACAGGTTAGATAGTATGGATTTTCTGTCAATTAGTGCCTATATTACTGGTGCAGTTTTCAGTTGCATGCTAAACAGTACTAGCTACGATGGGTAAACAGATGACATATGTCAGTGCTGTGTTGTTGGTGATATTGTTGTGGACTTTATTGAAGACTACTCTCTCATTGATTCTTATTTTTCCTTCCCCTTATGATAGAACATCCGTTTCCCTTCTGAAATAACCAACAATAATTTCTTCTATGTCTATGTTCATAAGATTCGACAAGTTTTACTTTGGCTGTCGGGACCTAACACAACCCTCTCTTCTGAAATAACTAATTTAGAAAATTAATTCAAGTTAGGTAAAGTGTGCTTCACTATTTCGAATGTCGTCTTAATTTTATATCTGAAGGAGAAATTGCTAAATCTATTGAATTTGTTTTTGCTTTGGCAGAACCAAAGAATTAATGGTTTGCTTGAAAAATGTACTCTAGACCATGAAGCGAGGATGGAAATTTTGCATAATGAGTTACATGAAAGATCTCTTTCTGATGCCAGATGGAGGCAGGTTCAAGAAGAATTAAGTCAATCTGTATGTGCAATTGATAGAAGTCCTTTGTTATATAATGATTGCAAGCTAGATGCTAATCTGTTGGCAACCTGTTCTTTTTAATATTATTTTTATGACTGTTGTCAGTCAGATATTAATGACTATTCAAGTCCGGGCAATACCCATCCTTCAGTCCAATCACACCCAGTAATTTTAACTGGTGAAGAAGTTGATGCTTTTAGAGGAAGGTATATACGCAGATTAACTGCTGTTATCATCCATCACACACCAGCCTTCTGGAAGGTTGCTCTTTCCGTCTTCAGTGGAAAATTCGCCAAGGTATTATGAATATTTCCTTTTGTTGAATTATGAATGCAAATCATATATTGTACTATATTAGTTTTAAATAAGTGCATGATTGCATTTGTATATACTGTAATCTAGATTCAATCTTGTTTACTTCAGCTTGTCCTAGACAGTTACATCTGTTGTGATTAACTTTTTTTCTCTTTATCTTTTCCAGTCTTCACAAGTTCCTTCTGAATCAACTACGAACAGTTCAGCCAATAAGACTGAAGAAAAAGTTGGTGATATGAAATATTCAAGTCATTCTCTTGATGAAGTAGCAGCAATGATATGCAGTACAATATCACTGTATGGAGTCAAGGTAATTGTGCCCTCTTGACCCTTTCTGTTCCCCTTTATAAAACAATACACAGTCTTTACTAAATAGTTTCTTTGATTTTGTCACCGATTTAGTCCTAATATTAGAGATGAATAGAAATTGTTGTCCTTGGACTGTGATATGGATCACATTTATTATTACATTTGATCAACCTCCTGAGTTTGTAGTATATCAAGTTATCAACTATTTTATCTTGTTTTGTGGGTTCAATACATTGTTTTTTGTCTTCCAAGTCCAGATCTTAGGCCTCCCTTCCCCTTCCCTCTTTTCTCTCTATCTCTCATTTCCCTATCCAAGCCTGGTTATTAGCCTTGACACGAGTTTGTATATACGTATCAAATCATGAGGCTGCCCTGTGTAAAAAAAAAAAAAAATAGTCCAACCATTTAGATTGTTGGTTATCACAACATGTTTGATTTGTTTGGCGAATAAAATGTAAACCATGTTCTTTTTGTTTTCCTATCTGTAGCAGTAATGTGTTGCTTATGTAGATACTTCCTGATAGTCTTACCATTGGTGCAGGTTACCAACATTTTTGGTGATCTTGAAGAATCAAACATCCTCCGGTCATATATGAGTGATGCCATAGAAGATATATCTAAGGCATGCCTAGCTTTTGAAATGAAGGAAGCTGCTCCTCCTATTGCAGGTATTAATTATTTGCATCTGAAAATAGTTTACTTGTCAAGATCTGAGTGCTTGTATTGTTTTTTTTCATTCAGTTGCTGCTCTCAGAGCACTTCATTCGGAGATTATGAGGATTTACATTCTTAGGCTTTGCTCCTGGATGCGAGCATCAGCTGCACAAATTTCAAAAGATGATACATGGGTTACTGTATCAATTCTTGAAAGGAACAAATCCCCATATGCAATATCATACTTGCCTTTAGCATTCCGCTCAGTGGTGGCTTCAGCAATGGACCGAATCAATTTGTAAGCCTAAATATCTTTCTGTAGGAGTTGGAAGGGTTTTGAATGAAAATTACATAATTTTGATATTTCACGTCTACCAATCTTGTGTGGATATCCAAAACCTGCTTCATATTCATTGTCTTAGTCTGAATTTCCTTGTAGACCACTAATGTTGAGTTTTTTGTTTTTTTGGGGCGGGGAGGGGGCCGCTTAGAGAATGCTTTGACATAGAGGATGCTATAGGCAAAGTCATGTGGATTGTGGAAGCTATTAAGTGCCAAGATTTAGAATTTCAAACTTGCCATTGATTTTATTTATATAACGTTTAAGCTGTAGTAACCCCTCTAAAGGAAGAAGAGATAGGAGTTAAACCAGCTTGAGATACAGCTAGAGAAATGAATCAAAAACAGAAAATACAAGAAATAGGATAATCAACACCACTGGCATTAGAGAGCCAGCATCTCTCCTCAGCTTCATGAAATTCTATCAGCTTTAGTCTTACAACCCCTTCCCCAGATAACCTTCCAATGATCTACTCTCATTCTCATCCAGCTTCACTTTATGGACCTTAAAACTGGTTGAATACCTTGGACCAGTTGCTTATTATCAAGCTTTGCATGGAAGATATCCATGCATTAGCTTGAGAGGGAGTGTTATAAATGTGCATAATGTAATTATTTCAGTTACTTGCCATATTTCCTAATTTCCTTAATTGTAATATGTCCTTGGAGTAGCCCACTTGTGTCTATAAGTCGTCATGTTGCCTCATTTTAAATACTCGAGAGAATTCCTGCTGTGAATAAGTACTTCTCAATTCAATGTCTGGTTTGATTACAAGACAAGTCAATAAAGACTCATTAAGGCATATAATTACATAATAATAAGCTATTAATTATAAAATTAGTCCCATGCTAAACATGCTAATCGCAACTAATGTGTTATAAACTAACTATTTAATCAACATATTTACATTCAAACATTTAGCTTTGTTAATGACATTTAACCTGCTTAAGTTGTTTGGTCCCTATTTTATGCCAAAAAAACAGTCGTTTGGTCCCTGAGAAATTTGACCCCACCTAGTTGGTAAAGGCTTCTTCTTGTTGTTGTAAGTCATTTGGTAGTTGCCCTTGGAGTTTGTCATATCCAACTTTTATGGACATGTTCACTTTTCCTACTCACGATCTTCAGAAAGTATGTTTTTACTCAACAAACCTGGTCTAATTGACTAATTGACTATAACACAATTTCTAGTAGATAAAATGTTTGGAATGAAGCTCTATATTTCTCTAGGTATCACAGTACTCATCCATAACTTTTGTTTTAAAAAAAGGTCAGATTGGATGAGAAGCTCTGTGCTTCACAATTGTCTTAGTATTTCTTTAATTAAAAGATAGTCTGAGTATTATTTATCTCTTCAGGATGATTCAGTCTTTAAGGAATGAGGCAAAGAAGTTGGAGGATATATTTGCATCACTTCAAGAAATTCAGGAATCTATCAGACTTGCATTTTTAAATTGTTTCCTGGATTTTGCTGGTATGTTGGATGAGTTGGCCTGCTATTATGTTCTGGCATATTTTTCTAGTTATGGGACCATCCAGTAACAAAACTTGCTTCCATGATTGACTGCTAGGTAATTTAGAGTGCATTGTGAGTGAGCTTAAGCAATATACTCCAAGCAGGGAAGGCTCCTTCTTACCAAATGGATATTCTCATGTATTTGAAGAAAATATGTCTTCTGGTCTTCATGGAGGTGTTACTGATCCCCACCAGCAGTTTCTAATAGTTCTAAGTAATATTGGATATTGCAAGGATGAGCTCTCTTATGAATTATATGGCAAATATGAGCATGTTTGGTTGAGTTCCAGGTACTTTGTCGTTGTTTCCTTTTTATGCTTCAAAAATGCTAATAAACTCTTCAGTCTATGAATGTAAGTAAAAATTGTTGCACTCATCATTACCATCGTAGTTGAATGGAGTTTGCTGACCTGATTAGGTTCCAAGAAGTTCTGCCTGAAAATTGTCATTCATTTTATGTCAGAAGTTTCAGGATCTTTAATCAGTTTGCCCAGTTTTTGTCCTTGTCTACCAAGAATTCACGTCTTGATACCTTCCAATTTGATGATTATTATTATTATCTCTATTGTTTGCACTGTTAACTGCTATGGGGATTTGTTTTGGCTTAGAATAATTTGTTTCTCTTGCTTCATCAGCTTTGTTGCTTCCTACTATAAAATGTTTTCATAACAACTGAGTCCACTATATAATATTAATGAATTCTGGTCCATGGTTTACCTCTACCTCATTCAGGGGTAAAGATGAAGCAGATAGTGATGTCCAAGATCTTGTCATGTGTTTCTCTGGGCTAGAAGAGAAGGTCCTTGAACAATATACTTTTGCAAAGGTAATGAGAAAATATGTCTACTCCCTCGTGTCCTGTAAGGATTTTCTTTTTTCTTTCTTTCTTTTTCTTTTTTTCTTTTTCTTTTCTTTTTGTTGAGTTGTGTGATAGTTCTCCAATAAATCTTTTCTTACATATCTATTGAACTCCATTTCTCTAGAAAGTTCAAATTTAGATCAATTATTCATCCAGGATCCTTGAAAACCTATACTTTTTCTTCTTAAGAAAAACTGTGCTTGGTTTTCTTACTTTTAGCGTTCAACATGTTTCCTTGTATTTTCATTAGGCAAACTTGATCAGATCTGCTGCTATCAATTATCTGTTGAATTCTGGCATTCAGTGGGGAGCAGCACCTGCAGTTAAAGTGAGTTGCTAGCAATGATAAGCGTTATTGTATAAGTGACAGCTCCCATTATTTTTGCTCTAAAATGTTTACCTCTTTTTCTGGATTTTTCTTTAACCTATAGTACCATTTTCAGGGAGTGCGTGATTCAGCGGTGGAGTTGCTGCACACATTAGTAGCTGTGCATGCAGAGGTAATAATTGTATGCTTGTGGAAATTATATCTTTTTTCTGGGAGGAGGTGGGAAAAAAAAGAACCAGCGAGGGAAATATTATGAAAGGGCTTCTGATCTTGCTGCTTGTCTATCAAGGAGACTCCTTAAAAATTCCCCTGCTGACAGTAGGCCATCAAAGCATTAATGTTGCATGATAAATTTGGACAAGAAAATGGGCGATTTGTTTTTAAAACACATGCATTCTGCTCCAACCCAAACTCACTGAAGCACACTAACTAAATCTTTGCCCCATGCTCCAGTGAATAACTTTGGGCCTCCTCCAAATATAGTTACTTACTGGTAAAGTAAGCGTGTCTTTTCTTTAGTAAAGACCAAAAAGGAAAAAAGAAAAGGAAAATATTGTGTCTATTTCTGAATGATATTATCGCCGATACATTAGGAAGCAAGCATATTAGTCTTGATTCGTTACCTTTTTAACATTAATGCTTGACTCGATCTTAGGCTATAAAATTCTAAATGGGCTTTGAAGGAGGACCTTTGCTGAATGTAATTTGTGATAATGGTCTTCAGACTACACATCTGTAATTTATAACTCTTAATAAAATTAGTTCCTGAATGTGGTGCATGAAGAGATATAGTCCCAAGCAGATCCACCATTTAGAAACCTAGTTTATGAACTTGAATTCGTTTCAAAATAAAATTTGGTCAATAATATGTTATTTTAGTACATTTGTCTCTTAAGTATTCTGCCAAATGAACTGTGCCTTAGGTTTTTGCTGGTGCTAAGCCCCTCTTAGATAAGACACTAGGCATTCTTGTGGAAGGCCTCATTGACACTTTAATCAGCATTTTCCATGAAAATGAAGCTACAGATCTCAGGAGTCTCGATACGAATGGATTCTGTCAGCTCATGTTGGAGGTATGTTTTACGTTTGACATCTGAAAATCATCCGTTCCTCTGTTGTTATCTTCAGTTTCTAAATATGTCTGCGATGAAGCACTAGCGTTTTACTTCAAAAGTTCTGTCCGTCCAACATTTATGCTTTTCCACACAATAGAAAGAAAAGAAAAGCCTCCTTCGCATCTTTTAATTGTTGGGAAAATAAGAATCGATTGCAAAAAAAAAAAAGGAGGGGCATCCTTCACGATGGAGGTTTAATGGTCCTTTTGCCTGCAGTATTTTCTTTTTCTTTTTCTTGTTATATCAGAAGGGTTTGAATCCTGGAGCATTATATATATCTCGCCTTATATCATGACAACTCAATGCTGACCTCTGATGGATTTGATCAACTGGCTTTCATTTCTGCAGCTTGATTACTTTGAGACTATATTAAACCCATATTTTACATCCGGTGCAAGAGAGTCCTTGAAGTCTTTACAAGGTTTGCTTTTGGAGAAAGCAACGGAAAGCGTGGCTGATGTTGGGGACGATCCTGGACATAATCGTCGGCCAACTCGTGGAAGTGAAGAAGCAGTCGCAGATGACAGGCTGCAAGGGGCAACTGTATCACCGGATGAACTCATTGTAAGCAACTTCTTAATGCAGTGAGACTTTTTGGTTCGATACGAATTCTTGATATAAAGATGGCGTTTTTTTTCATTTTATAAGTAAGAGGCTTATTCTAATTTTGGCTTCATTATGCCAAGAAAGAAGTTGGTTTTCATACTCGAAAGGCATTTGGGCTCCAGTATAAGGACCCATTGTCTGAGGGAATGAAGCTCTCAATTGTTTCATTCCTTTGCTCATATTATTTTGTACCATGTACCCACGGAACCGTTGAAATTGTGCGTTGTGCATTTCAGGCTCTGGCACAGCAGTACAGCGCTGAGTTGCTTCAATCGGAGCTGGAGCGGACACGTATTAACACGGCATGCTTTGTGGAATCAATGCCTCTGGGTTCGGTGCCAGAACCCGCAAAAGCTGCATACTCTCCCTTCAAGGGAGCAATGGATTCTCCTAGAAATCACAGAGGTACCAATCACACTGGATCCCCGAGTTTCTCTCGTAGACACCGATGATTAGTTTAGCAGCCATTCCCTTTGTTTTCCTGTTATGTGTTGTTGTATTTTAGTTTATGTAGTCAGGCAATAATGGAATATTCAACTCTTCTGCTTTGCCGTCATTATTTTTTTTATTTTTATTTTTTACTTTTTATGGGCGTTTTCGGTTTAGATGGGAGTTTTTGCTAATTTGAGTTTTTGGGCCTTATATTGTATTCTGTGTAAAGTTTTTTGGGCTTAGCAAGGAAATGGTTTTTTGTTTCCGTAGGGTTTTTTTTGACATCGAATCGTTTTAACCGTGGATATTTTTATGATATATTCTTTGTTTATAATTTTAGATATTGAATTCTGAAAAGGTTTGTTTTTAGTAAAATACTCCTATAATTATATTTTAACTGTTGATGTTTCTGGGTTTTGAAATGCTTCCTGCCTCATTGTCGTTTGCCTATTTGGGTTTTCACGGGTTTATGGGTGTGTCTCTATCCCTATCTATCATATCCAGCTACTAACTGCAAATGGTTAACTCTTATCACGCTCATCCCACCCCTATATGGGCGTCAAACGTTGATGAAGGCATCGTATTAACCTTCATAATAACGAGGCTCCAAAACAATATAATTTTTCTATAAATATATAGCTATTTTATTTCACAACATTGATCTAATCGAATTCCCTCCTCAGGGAACGAAATCAAAATCCCTAAAAAAGAAAAAGACCATGGACGATTTCCTTTCAAGTATGAAACGAAAGGCGTGGAGACATGAGATTGAGCGAGGAGTGAGGAAAGTATGCCCTGCCATTAACGTCTAGAGGTTCCAACTGGCTCGATTCAATTGGCAATTGGCACACGCCCACATGACAACACTTGCACAATAGAATTGTGTATTCGTAAAGAATTCGTTTCTTATATTAAATATCTTTTAAATTTCAAATTTAACATCTTAAAGAATACGTATAATTTGATTAATAATAATAATAATAATAATAATAATAATAATAATAGTAGCAGAATTGGAGCACGTGCTATTAGAAGTTGGCATGCCTCGTCTATTTCTTCTACTCACACTCGGCACCAACATCACAGAATTGAGGAGTTGAGAAGTAGAGAACCAAATAATGGATGCGCCATCCTCTTATCCCACCGGACACCCTCCTTTATTGTCCTCCTCTTTCCCAATCACTCTCAAGGTACGTCCACTTCTTTTAATCACTTGCCTCCTCTTTTTCTAGCTTCAAGTATTTGATATATGTATCCTGCAGTTCACGGACGTGACTTATCGAGCCAACATAGCGAACAAGCATGGAGGCAGCAGTATCATGCGAATGTTCACTCCCTCCCATCAAGCATCAAACCCTGACTCGACGTCGTTACCACAGCGAACCATTCTCAACGGTATCACGGGTATCGCTTTTCCGGGGCAGATCCTGGCCGTCCTTGGGCCATCCGGCAGCGGAAAATCAACTCTCCTAAATGCCATCTCCGGCAGACTCCGAGGGCACGGCCTCACCGGTGCTATCCTCGCAAACGGGGCCAAACTCACCAAAACCGTCCTCCGCCGAATCGGCTTCGTCAGCCAGGACGACCTGCTGTACCCCCACCTCACCGTCCGGGAGACCTTGGTCTTCTGCTCCCTTCTTCGCCTCCCGATAAGTCTCTCAAAGAAGCAGAAGATGGCGGTCGTGGATTCGGTGATCTCCGAGCTGGGTCTGGGGAAATGCGAGAACACCATCGTGGGCGACAGCTTCGTCCGCGGAGTCTCAGGGGGGGAGAGGAAGCGCGTCAGCATCGCGCACGAGATGCTGATGAACCCGAGCCTGTTGATCCTGGATGAGCCGACCTCGGGTCTTGACTCAACGGCGGCTCATCGGGTGGTGACCACTCTGAGGTCGCTGGCGGAGAAGGAGAAGACGGTGGTGACGTCGGTGCACCAACCGTCAAGTCAGGCGTACCAGGCGTTCGATGCGGTTCTGCTGCTGTCGGATGGGCAGTGCCTGTACTTCGGGAAAGGCGGCGACGCCATGAGCTACTTTGAGTCAATGGGATTGACGCCGTGTTTCCCAGTGAACCCCGCCGATTTTCTGCTTGATCTCGCCAACGGTACGGTATCCATCCTGGTTTCTTTTTCTTTTCTTTTGTTTTTTTTTTTGGTTTTCTCCCATGTTTTTCATATACTTGTGGGTTATTAATGAAAATAATGGCAATGAATCATAAAATAGAAATGGGGTATATGGTGGTCACGCGTGAGAGTATATTATTGTTGAAGTTAAAGAAGTAAACAGAAGGAGTATAATTACTAATTAGAGGTAAGTTTCGGCTCCAGGTCGTAAAATATGTGAGTGTGAGGGAAGGGTTTAAATTTGGGTGGTTACGTGGGAAAGCATTTGCATGGCCATCTCTACTATGTATATATAATGAGGGATATAGTTATGTTAAGAAATGGGAAAGGAGCTGGAAGTTGGTTTTGATTTGTGGGTTATTATAATAGTTTAATGGCCATGGGGACAGAGAATAGCTGTATGCCGGTGTTTATGACTTGGCATCTTCCTAATTAATTGTGCATATATGCCAATTACCAATTATGGTAGCGGTTAAGCAACGCTTTGAGCTGCCTTTCTAGGCAACTATATATCATGATTTGCAGAGATTGATGGGAGGTTCTAATGCATTCTATTCTCTCTTGGATCGTGTCTTAATCCAAACCAATCCCATTCAATTGCCGTGGTTGTTTTCTAGTCACATCTTTTCTTTTCATATACTATAACTATTATATATTGCTCTTGCAAAACTCCCTGATGATCTATAACACGCGTCTTGTTTCCCTGTGCTTGTTTTTTCTTTTTTAATAATTTATGGGGCCATTCTCCTTCCACTGCGTTTCACACTAGTTCCCCCCTACTGGTTTTTCCCAAAAGAAGCTGTGTTGGTATTTGGTACGTGTTGATTATGAATATCTACCGCCTCCATATCTAATTTCATCAAATACGATCTCCTAATTAATACTCCTCCTCTCTTTAATATATATAATCTAATAGAGAGTTTATCTTGATCTTAAGTATATGATATATTTTTTATATTTATCAAATTTTTTTAATTATTCTTATTGATACTGCTTCAATAATAATCAAATAAGAGAATGAGAGAGAGGGTCAAGGAATATGATTAGAGTATTTTAGAAAAAATATGTCATATTATTTAATTTATTTAATCTAATCAAATTAATTAAATATATCATACACACACACCACACACACACACACACATATATATATATATTAAGGGTTAGGGGATTATTTCATTTTTATGAAAAAGGATGGGCCCTTTCTTCTCAAAACTTGTAGTTAGGATTTAATCTCCATCATGGACTTTTGGGATCAACTTGATTTATTTTAATTATAAGAATATCAACTGGTGGTGTGGATTTAATCTCTTTCATGTATGGGACCCAATAATCCTTTTCATTATTAGGAATACATTGATAAGATATGCTCTCTCTCAAAGACATATATATGCATCCCCTTCAAAACTACTCTTGATGTCATGTCGCCCTACATTTGGTTGCTTTTATTTAATTTATTAAGCCATTCTCTCATTATCTCTTTTGCGTAAAATGTTTCTTTCTTTTCAAGAGAGAAGCGTTTAAAAATAAACAAAGAACAAAAAACTATATAGTATAATACTTTCTATTTTGTGGTAACATTTTCTATATATATCCCCAATAAAATAACACACGAAACAAAACTATCCAACTTAAAGAATATTACTCTGATCGATGGTTTTAGGGCAGTATGTTGCATATATCTTTGAAAGGAATTGATAGATAATGTTGGTGGGTTATATAGAAATGCCACTAGACATAATCCACGATTAATTAATGCACGAAGCAACAGGAGAAGTCGTATTTGGCTTAAACTTTTATAATATAATTGTACGGGGATTTAACATTATAAGCACTTAGGGTTATTGTGATTCTCTTATCAAACTTTCTAAATTGAAAAAGTTAATTGGGAGGTGGAGAGAACCTGATGGTGACGACATTGATTACGTAATAAACCATCAATCTGTGATTAAAAATAATATATAGCAACGTAATTAATCTGAACGTGCGTTTTGATGAATAAATTTGATTGGTTTCACAATTCATAACCTCTAATTCGCCCACGATTGTTATCTTCAATCCTAGAGTGCATTTTCTGGGGGTCCAATAATTTGCACGTACATACAGGGACGAATCACATAAACGTCTCAATCAGTAAACACTCTCTGTATCGTATCAATAGGAAATATAGATCGTATAACAATAATAAACACTGTGTTTATCCCTACTCGTGTCGAAAATTGGCTTCAGTGGTATAGCCAATTGTAGAGGATCCCTTTTCTGGTTCACTTTTTAAAGGCGGGGTTTAGGGTTTAGGGTTTGTCTGGAACCTTGTGGTCTATCTGAAGTCTAAACCGTGCCAACTGAAAGAAAGGTGTCAAAAATTGAAGTCTATGCATATTAAAATCTTGAAACTTAATCATTAACACCACGGTCCCAATCGAGCTGAAGTCTCAGTAGCACCTTAGTCACTGGGCTGAACTCTGATACAAAACTATATATGATTACTGTTTTTTGGTTAAGAGTTAAAATGTTGTTTGAGTTTGAATCGTTAGTTATATCCTGCTGGAATCATCACGGAATTCTACACAATTCTTTGCAATGAATTCATGTCAATTTGGAAAAACTAGTTTTATATATGGCAGAAGAGGAGAAATCTCAATTAATGTAAAGGTAAATTGACCTTAATATTGAATGTTGAATGTTGCAGATGTTTGCCAAGTCAATGGTATGAGTGAAAGAGATAGGCCAAACATAAAACAGAAGCTTGTTCATTCATACCACACCACACTGGCTCCCAAGGTCAAAGGCGCAAACAACACTAATAACCACTCGATTAAAACCAGCTGCTCTTGTGAAGAAGGTGGATATCGTCGTGACGACAAGTTCAGCTTCTCAAAATGGTTCAACCTCAGCACTCTCCTCCAAAGAAGCCTCAAAGAAAGAAAGCACGAATCCTTCAACACTCTCAGAGTATCCCAAGTCGTGGCTTCTGCATTATTGGCCGGCTCACTCTGGTGGCACTCTCACTATACCAACGTCCAAGACAGGCTTGGCCTTCTCTACTTCATCTCCATATTCTGGGGCGTCTTCCCAGCTTTCAACTCAGTCTTCGCCTTCCCTCAAGAGCGCCCCATCGTCACCAAAGAGCGAGCCTCTGGTATGTACACGTTATCTTCCTATTTCACAGCTCGAATTGCAGGAGACCTGCCCATGGAGCTCCTTCTTCCCACAGTTTTCCTCATTGTTACTTACTGGATGTGTGGCTTAAGGACAGATTTGTGGGCTTTCTTGTTGACATTGCTGGTACTTCTGGGGCACGTTCTTGTGTGTCAGGGACTTGGGCTAGCTTTAGGTGCCTTAATAATGGATGCAAAGCAGGCTTCGACTGTAGCAGCAGTGACGATGCTGGCTTTTGTGATAACAGGAGGGTACTATGTGCGCAAAGTTCCATCTTGTATGGGTTGGATTAAGTATATATCCACAATCTTTTACTGTTATAGGCTTTTGATAAGTGTACAGTATGGGGATGGCGATAGAATCTCACATCTTCTAGGTTGCTCTGATGCTCATAGTGATAGTGCTGCCTGCAAATTTGTTGAGGAAGATGTGGTGGGCCAAATCAGCCCTGTGGAAAGTATTGGGGCTATGTTCCTTATGCTTGTGGGTTATAGATTATTAGCTTACCTTTCACTGAAGCGTATCAAGGGTTGAAAGCAGGTTTCTGTGTTTACATGCATGCATGCTGCTATATTTGGAAGTTTCTGTATGATTAAAGAAAAACCCTTGAATGACACATTGAGATATGTATCCTGATCAGATGGATCAATTTTGTCTTTATTTTGAGCCATTCGATCAATCTGATGCCACAGATTATCTGTCCCTTACATGTTTTATATAGATGCTGGATTGACTAGTTGATGTTGGAATAGTTTAATTTTAAAATGAAGATATTTGTTTTTTG
Organism: Leucaena leucocephala; assembly: GCA_037074615.1. NCBI lineage: Eukaryota > Viridiplantae > Streptophyta > Magnoliopsida > Fabales > Fabaceae > Leucaena > Leucaena leucocephala. The sequence continues at coordinate 17,990,802 of CM073562.1, forward strand.
GAAAGTCATTCCTTATGAATTAAGAAATTTATGTGAAAGGTTGTGTAAGGAGTTTATTTCTAAAAAGTTGTTACTCTATGAAAAATAATTATTAATTATTTAATTTATGTTGGTTCATGGATTAATATATGGGGTCCAATGAATTAATATATAGGGTTCATGAATTTAAACATATGATTTTGACTTTTTAATTAAAGAGACCTCAAGGCATCTTTCCAAACCTATAAATACCCAGTATCAAATCTCTATGCGGCTTATAAATACCCATCATCATCTCCCATGTGAGATATATTTAAAAAACACAAGATCAAACTCATTCTCTTTGTCTTTAAGTATACAGAGATAGAGTCAAATTATCACTTTATAAAAGTTGTTAATTGTTTTGGCTTAAATTTTGGGAGTGCAATTCATATTTAAATTTTCTTCATCTCTTCCTCTTGTACTCTTGAGAGAAACAATCCCACCAACAGTTGACTCCCAGTGGCCAAGAGAATCATCCTACATGGTATCAAATTTCAAACTAATCTCTTTCAGTTTCCAAAAACACTTGACATAGAAGTCTCATGCATTTGGGGCCTATAAAGAATATCCCAAGTTGTTCATACGAATTGAGAAAAAACACTTTATGCATAAAAAACTTGATGCATCTTGTTTCTTAAAGATAAACTGGCAAGAACATAATATAGATATATGTCCATTATATTCTCTAAGAGAATCTCTTGTTACTTCTAGGTCTTACGGTTTTTACTTGTATTTAAGGTTTGCTAATTATTTATATAGAAATACAAAATAAATGTTCTGGAAAACTGAATTTGGACTTATAAGATAATCTTGTTACTTATATATAATTCCTAGTATTCTACAAGTTGCGGTTTTGTGTAGAAAGATACCTAGCTTGCTCTAGAATCCTCCCTAGTGTTTGTGAAAGACATATCCAAGGATTAGACAATTTTAAATTATGTCTATTCAGTAGTTGCTTGAGATCTACATTACTTTTGATTTGTTATGATTTTAATTAGATCAAATTTATCAAGTGGGCATATATATATATATATATATATATATATATAAGCATTTGTCATTTTGATGAAACTTATCCAAATATATGATTAATCTTACTTTATTATCAATATTTGTCTATCTGACTAACATATAAATCAGATATATTTATAGTTCCAAGTGCCAACCGAATATATTTATATAGTTACAGTAAAAGAAAGAAAGACAAAATTAGCATAAGATTAAGGGCTAGATTGAAAAATTGTAAATTATGAAGATCTAATTATATTTTTTTTAATTATGCTATGAAGTGAAAACACACAGAAGACAAGACAAGAGTACTAAAGACATTAAAGAGGAGAAAATAAATATGGAAAAGAGACAAATGGATATTTTGCGCATTTATATATTATGATGAGTCCTTAACAAGAAATTGCGCATTTATGCTGTGATGTTCATTGATCAAGAAATTGGGTATTTCTATAAAATGATAGACAATTAAGAGGCCAAAATGAATAAAAGCAAATGAGATTTGATTTGATTTGAAGTTGTTTTTGTTTATGTGGCAGTGATTGCTATTTAGAATATTGAATGCCATCAATTATGTTCTGTACGTATAACCCCACCTTATAGTACCCTCAAAACATGGCTTCGTCTAACCTCCTCCTTTATTTTTCTTTCCCATTTTTGTCTCATTCATTACTGCTATCTGCGCCCAATTTTGTAAGTCACTCTCACTCATTAATTAAATGTATATATTTCCCAGTTTTATAGTAATATTTTAATAAATAAATCAAACGTGAAAACGTGTTAAACTGTTACTTTTAATATTTATATATTTACTACCAATTTTTATAATAATTCAAAAGGTATTATTGTCTTAATTATAAGGATTCAATTGCAAATTCTGAAACTAAATAAATACTATATAAAATTATAACTTTTCTTATTTTTTGCATCTGTTATCTAATGGGAAAACCTGATCATATTCTAATTAGATATACCATATAATTTCCTTTGGCGAATAACTGAATACACTAAGATGGTCGACGGATTTGTATACCATATAAGATTATCAAGTATCATTTAGAAAAGACTTAAGTGAATTAAAAATGAATGTGCAAAAATATGCTTCACTAAAAAACATTTCAGACGTGTGTATTTAATCCAAGTTAGCTTACGAAACCAAGAGAGGAAACAAAATAGGGTAGCTGAAGTTTGAAGCTTCTTTCATTGTTTTTGTTTGCGACTTGAAACTTGGATACGTAAAGAGATAAATAAAATAGAGTTACTCTCTTCCATAGTGAACGAACTCGCCATGTATATAACTTTTTGCCAAGAATAGCAACACAATAAAAATAGGTATAGCGAGGCATTAGAGAAATCTATTCTCTATTTCTTTCTTACCTCTTCCTTCCCTCCTTCTCCCTAAAAAACTCCAAATCTCCGATGGATTCTTCTGCAACTCGTAACCACCATCCGCACCGAAAGCAATGTGACGGCTTCTCTTTCGCCGGAAAACGCCCATCTTCCCGTCGGTTATCTTCCTTCTCCTCCTCTTGCTCCTCCTCCTCCTCTTCTTCCTCCGTTGATCATTCGCTTCTGGGTCCTGCAACCCCTCTTAGATTAATCTCCCGAATCCCATTCTCCTGGGAACATTTTCCCGGAATCCCTAAGAATCATAACCAGAACAACAAGATCGGATCCTCCCCCTCCCACAAGCTCTTACCATTGCCTCCTCCAACAACCACTCACCTTGAAGATCATCCGATTCGGACTCGGAAGAAGAATCCGATTCAAGGTAGTTTTCAAAGGGATCCTTTCTTTGCCGCTTTAGTTGAATGCTCAAAGTCTAAGAACGATTGTGATAATCATGAAGAAGAAGCTGCTACTGGTAGTAGTCTCTGGAATAATAATGTAGCTAAGGTTTCGAGGAGTCTGAGCAATCGTTTTGAGTTCGTCAGTCTTTTTGTTTCTTGCAAGAGAAGCTGTGCTGTTTCTGAATCTCTGGTTCATCTTCCGAGCTCCAGAAGAACAAGTTGAAGAGACATAGACATTAGACAGGACTGCACCATATACGGACAATAAACTTTGATGTGGGCATGTGTTATCTCAAGTGTCCTACTGTGTGTGTGTGTGTTTTTCCCCTTTTTTACCATAAGTGTTCGTGGAGGTTCGTGCAGAAGATAATAATGGACACGGTGGCCACCGATTCCTCTAAGATTTCTGATCTCGGAGATTCCTAGCTAGCTGATGAAATGTGCTGGTGTTCTTGTCGGCATTAAGAAAAATAGAGGTATTTCGTTTTTTCCCTTGTTCTTTTTTTTAGTTTCTGATATTTGTGAAGGCAGCAAGTTTGTATTTGGAAACTTGAGTTGTTGTAATACGTAAATACAAATAGGTAGTAGAGGACAACGATTACTTAAAAGCAACTTGCATCCAATTTTCGTTAAAAAAGAGTAATACTTTTGGCATTATCGTCCGACATTTAAATGTCTAGTAGGCAATACGTGGATGTTCTGGATTTCATGTGACCCTCATATTATGAGTGAAAATTACATTACTCCATGTGGGAATTGTAATCGTGCGCTGGACCGCTGTGGACAGAGTGCAAAGTTGTTGATTATTTGACTTCGGTATATATATTCATAGGTGAATGTGATTTCTTAATTCTAAGTTAAGGTTTAAAAGAACCGTTTTTGTTTGACTATGTCAGCGGATTCGAGCACAATTAGCTAAATTAAGTAATTCTCTTAGAGATATTTTCTATATTCATAAGCTCGTATTTAAACGAACAAACGACCAAAGCTCTCTTTATTGGGACCAAATTTGGTTGATAATTCTTAGTTTTGCTACATGATTTCTAGTCCTAATACGAAATGATAATGACTAAATTATGCAACAAGTTGGTGTTTGTAATAAAATATTTGGTATAAGAAATTTGCGAAATGGAAGGATGAAGGATGTTAATTAGAAGGATGCTTGTGACGGGCTTTGATTTAATGGCTAATGAGATTCCAGCTGAAAATCATGGCAATGATTTATTTAGGTTTAATTATATTCCATTTTTAATTTATAATTAAAATGAGAAATACGCACAGGGAGGGCCGTGTAATAGTGAATGCGTAGGAAACGTCCAACTAAATACCATGATTTAGACAAGGCAGGGACGCAAGTTATGGGGAATGGGTCCGTAGATCTGTATAAAACAAACAATGGGGCATTACAGTACCATTTTATTTTATTTTATTCAGATTCCTCTGCCTTCATTTCAATTTAATTTATTATCACAAGGGATTATTTAAAATGAACATCTCATTTGAATATATTAATTTACTGCGGGTATATGGCTTATTTTCCTGCTAAAGTGATTGAGTGTGTATGGAATTGTAAATTTGTAATTGATTTAGCTTAAATATTTAACATCGTTTTAATATTTATTTTATTTTATTCAGATTCCTCTGCCTTCATTTCAATTTAATTTATTATCACAAGGGATTATTTAAAATGAACATCTCATTTGAATATATTAATTTACTGCGGGTATATGGCTTATTTTCCTGCTAAAGTGATTGAGTGTGTATGGAATTGTAAATTTGTAATTGATTTAGCTTAAATATTTAACATCGTTTTAATATTTATTTTATTTTATTCAGATTCCTCTGCCTTCATTTCAATTTAATTTATTATCACAAGGGATTATTTAAAATGAACATCTCATTTGAATATATTAATTTACTGCGGGTATATGGCTTATTTTCCTGCTAAAGTGATTGAGTGTGTATGGAATTGTAAATTTGTAATTGATTTAGCTTAAATATTTAACATCGTTTTAATATTTATTTTATTTTATTCAGATTCCTCTGCCTTCATTTCAATTTAATTTATTATCACAAGGGATTATTTAAAATGAACATCTCATTTGAATATATTAATTTACTGCGGGTATATGGCTTATTTTCCTGCTAAAGTGATTGAGTGTGTATGGAATTGTAAATTTGTAATTGATTTAGCTTAAATATTTAACATCGTTTTAATATTTAAAAGATTGCCTTCGCCAATTTATTTGTTCTGAAATCAGGACTAGAATAATTTATATTATTTGAAATATTAAAACCAAATTAATAACAAAAACATTTCTCGAGTATTAAATTAAAATAGTAATCTATTTAAGAGAATTTGTATTAGCTTAGGTAGGATATATTCTTTCGGGGAGTCGAATATAATTCCCATCTCAATAATTCGAAGTTGTGTTCGCATCAAACTGCTACTTCGAAATTATTAGAACAGAAATACATCAGTTCTCAATAATTTCATCCAACCAGAAGGACATGACGAATCGAGAAGAGCTTCTATTTTGTCTCGAATCCTATTTGAAAACAATTTTTTATTGGTTCGTTCAAACAGAAAATGAGCGGTCTATATGAGGGCTATATTAGTTATTTATATCTTTTTCCCATTTTCATGGTTTTATTGATTGACTGATAATAATGGCGTGGCTATATAATTTGTTTCTTGGATGCATGAAATGAAATACTAATTCGATTTTTCTGCCAACTTTTTTTTTCCAAAGAAAATATTATGTTGCTGATTGTGATCATGGCTCTCCATACGAGAGGAATCATTAACGTAATATATATTAAAATATGGTTTCGCTGACACCTAGATTCATCAAAGAAATTAGTGTTTGAATTATTGCTACTACATTCCCTATAACTTAAAGGTCAGATTTGAAGGTCTTAACTGATAAATGTCTGCCTTTGAACATATGACAACGCTATGAAGTAAGTAGTGCAAGTGTACGCATCAAAATGGAGAAATTTGAGACACTACCCTATAAGGAAACGCAAAACCTCTCCATAATAACTGGGCATGTTGATCCAGAGTCAGCAGCTATATTGCCAAGTGTCCCTGCTCTGTTTTCACTAAGATGCCAGCCAACATGTGTTCATTTAATCTTGCTTGTCTCCAGGTTTATACTCTTTGCTCTGGCCATCCAACACAGAGCTTCTGGCATGATCGCCCTGCTCTTGATTCGGTACTCTCTCGTAATCGTCGTCTCCTTTGTATAAGGTCTGAATAAGCATCAATACTGCCACCACAAACACAAATATGTAAACCATTCTGATGTCGAATGATCTATGGAATACTTTCATCAGTGATGGGCCACTAGTTCTTTTCTGCAATGTTTTCCCTTCCCTGTATCCTTCTATTAATCTAGTTATTTCGCTTGCCTGATCCTCCCCGTCTATGCTTTCCGAACCAACAACCTGAAAATCATTATTAAAAAAACACCACAATTGGCAATGGAAATTTGAGTGAAAAAAGAAGAAGAAAGCATCTGCCAAAAGCATCTGCCATATAATTTAAGTTATTGTTTCTAGTAAAGGAAGTTTTTAAGTAGTGCGAACAGCAGGATGGAAATCAACTATCCTCATGCACTAAGCGAAAGGCAAAACGAGATATTTGTAAGTTTCGCTTGGATGAATGACTTGTTGAACATTTATGATGAACAAACCCGTTTGCATCGCATGTTCCCATTAGATAATGAAACAAAATCCATGACAAGGCACAAAGATAAGAAGTGTAAAGGAGGTTGAAAGCCAACGGTTTGCATAAAATTTTTAACAATTCACTTGACCCCAATAGTTTGCGACTTAATGACCATTATGAAACTTGACAAAAATTTGGTAAGCTACTCGTACTAGGGTATCTCAAGTCTAACGTACCCCTCTGAAAATGTAGGCCTTTTACCTGTGTATATATATTCATAAATTTTGAAATGTATATCTTCTTCTCCATGACCCCATCGCAAACATAATCATAACATACATACGCTTTAAGTATTAAAAATGTAAACTTGAGAATTGAGATTATGCACGAATGCCAAGACTTACAGTAAGGTAATCATCACTTCCATCCCAAATGACCATCTTTGGTAGTTTAGTACTGATGTCAAATTTTTCTGCAAATTCCTCCAACTGTTCAACCCCAACATAACTAAATATTAAATCACGGTTTGCAGATGCAGCAGCCTTCAATAACTTAATCAGTTCCGTTGTTTTTCCTTCATTTTCATCCTCCACAATTGTTAGAGCAATTTTTCTCCCATCAGCACTCATCAACTTCAGTGTGTCACGGGATACGGGAACAGCTAAAGGGATCAGGTTTTGTTTTACAAAATCTTCCAAAAATTCCTCTGCCATTTAAAATGAGAACATGACAAACAAAAAACCATGTCACGATGCATCCAAGTTGCAGCATACATAGCAGTTAAAAATGATGAATATAGCATTATGATGTGATGGCAGAATTCAAAGACATGACTTTGTATGCATATGAGTGTGGATGGGTGTATTGTAGACATTGCACTCAGATTATGCTTAGAAGAAAAATGTGCCGTTAAAAAAATTATCAAAAGTTCTTCACCTACCTAAATTGTTATCTGCAACAACAGTTGCATTTTAGACCAACTAATTAAGTCATTTCAGCTAACATTTTAGCTTCAGTTATTATTCATATGCTACTTGTATGCTATCTGATGATACAAAAGTTGGTTCTAGCCCTGAGATACCATGAGTGGAAACAGTAAAGGAAACCATAGAATCCTGCCTATACCATACAAGCTGCAAAGATAAGAACTGACCAACAGGTCTCCGCCCATCAAATATATCCACCAAAATGCACCTCTCACATGACCAATTGGAGCTTAAAAATACCTTTTCTAAAATTAGCATCATAAACGAAGTAAACATCATGTCATCATCAAAGTAGCAGATGCTGGCACACAATCCGTGAAGTGTTAAACCCAAGGCAAATGGCAAGAGAAGTGTACAAGAGGAGTGAAGTACAGGGAAACGATATTTACAAAGGGTTAACTAGTATAAGATCAATGCAAAATATCCATGATCATTCAAGTGCAAACTAACCTTCAAATGGACCATAAAAAGTGCTCCGCTCATTGTAACTTGGGTTAATAGAAACCAAAGCGGGAACCTTATCAAAATCGTACAATACCATAACGTCTTCCGAAAAATCCTTTGCTACAGAAAACCATGCGTTTTTCTTATATTTTTGGGCTAACTCTTCAATCATCGAATTGTTCAACCCAAAGCCAATATATATGGGGAAAAAGGTGCCAGCTGCTTCAACAAAGTCACTGATAGCAGAATCTGAATCAAGGATGGAAACATCAGAAGCAGCAAACTTCTTCAGGTAACGAACAAGTAAATCTGCTTTCCTTGGTCCATGATATTCCGTGGGGATACCATTACTGAACAGCATAAGGGTAGGATATGCACTACATCACAGAAGAAAATTTCCATCTTCAGTTCATTTCCACTAAAAAACATTTATACAATTAGTAAACATTTTAAGGGAGGGAGTGACAGCGGGGAATACATCAGGCTTTTCGGACTACTGTCCTGCCACGCTTAAATTTTGGTCTAGCGCTATCAACTCATAAGCTAAGGAAATTCGGGAGAAAAAAATCATATATCGAGTTTTTTAACATAAAGATTATCTTGTTATCAAATAAATAAATAAAGATTATCTGAACAAGCAATATGCAGGGAAGGAACAACATACTCAACGTCATATTTTTTTGCAAGGCCGGTAAACTTGTCTGCATCTACTTTTGCAATGATAATGGGTTCCTTCAAGGCAGCAAGTACAGAGGCAGCTGCATCTAACTGCAAGGCAACGAATTAGATCTTTTACTCGTCTCACTTAAAATAAAACATAAAAATAACTAAGTTAATTAATATACCTAATTAAGTAGAATAAAACACGAATAGCTATGCTATATGAAAAAACTATTGCCGCCCGTCCTAACCTCTTGTGATGTTCAAACTCGACAGACGGAAGCATTGCTATAATAAATAACACCACTACCAGTTTACAACTCTCTCTTGTGTACGCAATACACAAACAGACGGAAGCATTGCTATAATAAATAACACCAGTACCAGTTTACAACTCTCTCTTGTGTACGCAATACACGAACAGAACAGAGGGGTGGCAGCGTAGTTGCCTCTGCTAGATCGCCCTACATTGTGTGAACTTGGATCGGAGTTCAATTTGAATTTGGAGATTCTACGCTAGTGAAGGTCAAAATCAAAACTTTTTTTTTTTCGTTCCACATAAAACCAACGGTAACCCCGTGAAAGGTTGAATACTATTACTATTTAAGCTTGTAGTTGCCCAAAGCTGTCCTCTGGAACAAAACAGAGGACGTATGAAGCGCATACCTCAGGAGAGAGACGCTTGCAGTGACCGCACCAGGGAGCGTAGAAGTCAACGAAGACAAGATCGAAGGTCGATATCACGGAGTCGAAGTTGGATGCATCCAATTCCAACACCGTCCCATCCACCGAGAAGGACTGAGCGGAAGAAAAAAAGGAAAAATTGAAGAGCAAAGAATGAATCGAAACAAAAACAAACGCCGCCAAATGCTTCATCTTCGATCCAATTAGCAACAAGGCGTCTCTCAGCGTTCCCTTTTCTGGTCGACTTGCCTTTCCTTCTCCGTTTTCATTTCACCACAGTTCAACTATTTCAGTTTTGTTAGCGGTCGTTCCGGGTTCAGGTGAGTATTCAGCATAAAAGTTCCAATTCATCGATTCTTCTTCTAATTACTATTGGTTATATTTAATTTATAAAAATATTTATTTATAAATGATATTTGAAAAATAAAATTGATCATCAAATGGGTTTAAATATTAACCCAATATATTGAATTGGAGTTGAGCCGACAACAATTAATTATATTTAATTTAAGTAGTTTAAAGTTGAGATAATTATACATACAAATATTATTTTGTTACTTGGGGGATTAAAATTTACTCCAGAATTGTTCACCAATCCAATACCTCCATTTATTCTTTAAGAAAAAAAGTTGATGGAGCTATCCTTGTATCCGCAGTAAATTGTGTCCTCGCAGTCAGTTGATATGTTATCTTCTCATCCCATGGTTGCTAGCATTTAGCCAGGCTACGCGACTACCGCGTGCATTCTTAGTTTGTAAATCCTATAGCTTCGTTATAGATTCTATATATAGCATCAAATACCTTAGATGCTATTTGACAAACAAAACTTCATAATTAAGCTGAATAATATTAAAAAAGAAAAAGAATAATGAAGAATAAGTCCCAGTCCCAAGGAGTGGGGAAAACTAATCGTATTTACTATCATCTAAGAACTGTCAAATGCATCTCACAATATTCCCCCCTTGTCAAAATTGATACATCCACAATCAACTCCTGTAATGTTGGCCTCACCACTGGATTCATCATCAATCATACTCATCAAATTCCTATCAACCTCGTGCCTTTTACCGCATGAGCTGACCTTGTATCAATTTCTCGCTTCACTCCGGAAAACAATCCCTTTTCCTATATCTACATCACAAGGCCTGTATGATCCATCTTTTAACTGTATCACCATCAAGCTGTCCTACATGTCCTGCCAAAAATACTGCTCCTAGATTCTTGCACTTCTTCCACCTTTTCTGCTAATAGCCTCGCATAGCCGGCATGGAAGTGTGTCAAGGCTCACCCCTCGAGTTCTTCTGTAGTTACCCAATACGCCACACCTTCTCCATGCATGGTATTCGGTATATGCCACTGGATCATTAGCTAGGGTCTTCACATATGAAGCCAGTTCTTCTAGGGAGTTGAACTTTGTACCATCGATTATTGAATGCGGAGGGACAAAATCCATAACATTTGGCGCACCAAAATATATCGGAACCGCGCCCGCGTCCAGGGCATAAAATAACTTCTCTGTCACATAACTTTCGGTCCAAGTATTCTCAATTGCAAGAACAAACTTGTAGTGAGACATGGCGCAATGCAAGTGATCCCACCATTTTGGGGTAACACTAGCATCATTTGCACACTTGGGATAAAAGGATAGAGCCATGTCTGGACCACCAACATTATTAAGGCATTTGCCAAATGAATGGTGGGGCAGCAAGCTAAGTAGTTTCTCAGCAAGTTCATTCCTTTGCGAAAGACACCTTGACGAAGACCAATAGACAAGCGTATCCTAGACAAAAGATTTAGCTACCATGAGCCCAATTTTTTTCTTTTATTCTATCATCCTAATATCTTCAATGACAAATCACTTACGTTGTTTTTGTAAGGGGAGATATAATAGTTTCGGCCATTATGAAACAGAGCACCTGCATAGGTTGACTGTACATCATCTTCAGCATGATAACTAATAAATAAATCTTCCCGGCCTGATCGCCTTCTACCAGCTTCAAGATCCATGTATACACGAAGTGGCTGTCCCATACGTCTCTGAAATCAAAATAAGAAAGACGTGAAATAAACTGGCCAAACGCGCGCGCAAAACACAAGGAGCAAAAAGAAAAAACACTGAACTCAACAGTACACAATCAGCACCCCAAACTAGGTAATGTCTTGACAATTAGTCATATAAGGCAGTGCAGGTACAATTTAGCCATACGTACTTTTTGCCCCTGAAGTTTGGGGTTAGTTTCAATGTCACCCAAAATGTTTTATTTTGTTAGTTCCTCCTGAATGTTTTTGAAAATTATTGATGTCTTACTAATTCCTAATGCCATCCAAATCGTTAACATAATGTAGAATTAGTTGACCCTGTTGGACATGTGATCATTAGAGGAAGCAACGACATTACACTATGCCTAATATATCATCATATAGCCTATAAGGAGGAAGATAGATGTTGAGGATACAAATTGAAATGACATTGCTTTGGGTTTATTGGTGAGATATTAAGCCAGTTGGGCATGTTTGCATCCTCTAATAGATACGCAATTCGACAGGTAAACTAATACTAATTACAATTTGGGCAGGATAAGCAATTAAGATATTGAAAATTTCTGCAAACATTTGGGGCAATGATTAGTTAAGAAAACATTTGGGATGAAAGTGAAACAGACTCAAAATGAATATGTGTCTTTTGCCTTAGTTAATAAATCACTTTTATACTACAACGTCCACTGTTCTGAATAATGTTTCTTCAGAGTTAGTTACGATCGGGGAACATAGTTGCAGCTGATGCTGATAATGGGACGGTCAGTTATCCATGGGATGTGTGGAGGAATTTGATATGAGGAAGCATAACAGAATAAGAAGGCCCACTTGAAAATTAAGGAATTATTGAGAAGCAGATGGGAAGGAAAGGGGTACGGATAATGTGGATTCACTCTCTTTCTCTAGCGCTCTCTTCTTCATTGAATTTTCCTCTGCCACTTTCTTCTGAATCTCTCTGTTTAATTCCTCTCACTGAAATTGACATTTTGAACTTCTAGTGGACTGGAAATAATTTGAAATTCATAGGAGAACTTGTTATTTGTAGATTCAGAGAACTTGTTACAGAAATAGATTCAGAGGAGAACTATTCAGTTACTTGTTATTTGTAATTCATAATTGTTAGCTAAATTTCACTCCCATTCTGTTTATAGACGTTCATGTTTCAGGGCAAGAATTACTTAATTTTATTTTTGTGAAATACAAATAATTTAAGGAACATCTAAAGGTAAAAGCCCCATTATTATAGATTTCCCCTAAACTTGACCACTTATGATTGAAACGTAAGAAATAAAATTATATCACATGCATGAAGTTCAGCAAATTCTAAAGGATACAGATCCTAGGCAAGGCTACACATCAAGTTCTCATGAACGACCATAAACATCATACTGATCAACCCCCTTATCCTTCTTCAGAATACTAGATTTAAATTTCTAGAGAAGATAACTTTTCAAATCTACAAAACCCACCATCATTACCAGAACTGTGAAGAAAACTGGCAATGCCAATTTCAGCAGAATTAATCAAAGGAATGAACCATTTTCGATCGGAAGCTTACCCGTAGAGGAGGCGTGGTTGTTTCAAACAACAAGGCATCAGGCTTGTCCGCCAAAACAGAAGATTTAGTCCATAGACAGCTCAACCCACATCGGCAAGAGTACAAATTGTCTAAATTATCAGGAATCCAAGTCCAGCCCTTGACCAAAACGCTAACATGGCTCGATTTCAAGCGTCCACATTCCGATTCTCCGGCAATCTCTTGCAAAGAAGAAGTCCTTGATTTGTTTAGCAGGTTAACTTCACTGTGTTTCTGCCTGAAACGAGGACAACCCACCTGAGAGTCCCATTTCCTGAAGGCACCCACCAGATCGGTGAAAGGTTCTGGTGCGGAGGTGATGCGATCGTTGATGGGTTGGACGGATGACGATACGGAGGGAAGCTCAAGGACACCGGAGAAGAAAAGGATGAGAAAACTGAAACTAATCATGGCAGCGACGGTGACGGAGTTAACGGGCTTCGATGGCATAGTTGACTCTTGAGAGAGAGAGAGAGGATAATCAGAGAAATGGAGGGTGCATGAGATGGAGAATGGAGTCCAAGGCGACTTCGTCTTCACACTTGCATTCCTTTCAAGTAAGTTGGTTTGGTCTGGTCATAGGTGAGTCTCTTCAGTCGATAGGGGTTGTTTGGATCGGATACTACTTTTCAAAGCCCATTCGTGGGATGCAATTTTAATTTTTCTGCCATCCATGGTCAAGAATAGTAGTGTACTTTTTTTTAATATTAAAAAATTTAGGAAATTTAGGTCTAGATTTACATTTTTTAACATAAATTTCAATATAAATACAAAATAAAAGGAAAGGATTTCAATGGTAGTGTTTCAAACAGAGTTAGAAAAGTAAGGAATGTATATATGGTAAAATATTCCTTCTCGTTTATTTTGATAACAGACAATAAATCAAATCACATCTTATTAAAATTAGTTTGAGATAATAAATATATAAAAAATGTATAACTCTTTTTTCAAAAGTACTCTCATTTATGTGGAAAAAAAAAAGAATACTTGGCAAAAATGTGGGAATTAAATACGTTGATATATGAGTAATTAATTAGGATAAAATAAAAAATTAACAAAAAAAATTGAGAAAACTTTTAAATATTTTTTATAAAAAAATATGTCATATTACTAAATTATATGGTATAAAAAAGACTTTGAGAGAAGAGAGAGAGTAGGAATGAAGTACATCAATATAGAAAAAGCGTGGATGAGTCAACAAGTGATCTCCAAGGAATGGTGGGATGACTCCAAATATTTTGTATCCATTGACAATCCAGTAAAGCAACAGACGAAGGCAAGCTTAATTGATCTCTGTGGATCTATGACGGACAAATAATATTGGGAGGAGCCTTGGTATATAATCTCTCTTATCACTTGAGAAGGAGGAACACCAATTCTTGGTGAAAACCAAAATTTATTTTTCTCAGCACATCCGAACAAAGAAGAGACCTATATATATACACACACACACACGATGAATGATTGTTTAGGATATCACCAATTTGTGAATTTGCACGAGACTCCAGAGATGTTCTGCCTCTTGCCTTGAGGGCGTTAGACCATAGCACATTTCATAATTCAAATCCCTTTTTCACAGTAGTGTAACAAAAAATGGGATTGCATAATTTTCAAGTTGTCCAAGCGCGTAAAAAATGGTGGAACCTTTTGTTTGTGGTCCTCGGCGTCTTCCGCAAGCAAAGTATACAAATGTCATCGTCCGTCAAGTCTTGCTACACCCAATTGATATTGAGTTACATAATTTTGCTTTGGCCAAACCAGATGAATTAGCCATTCCATTTCAAATTCACAGCGGCAATGCATAGACTTGGAAGATGCATATTTTATCCCGTTGCTCAAATTGAAACTCAGAATTCTATTAACCTTGGCCGCTTCTTTTTATCCATCCATTTAGATGGTAACATGGAATGAAGAAATTAAAGCTGCTTTATCTCATCCTTTTTCCTTTTCTAATTAAGCTCTCTTTAATTTTCATTAAACCAAACATGGCCTCCAGTGGGGGTTGCTTGTGAATTACTCGAGCAACTTTTATTATATATGATTTACAATTCGTTTGATTGACTACTCTTTATATTCATTTGTGGTTATCCATGTATGAAATTATATATACTATGAATGTCACCCTTCATATAACCATGTTTTTTCACAATGGGTTGTTTGATCAACATATAACCATATATAGGACATCCATAGAATTCATCAGATTTCATTACAAAAGTATAAATTAATTAAACTTAAAAAGGCTCATGCTATATTTAGATTTAATTATATATACATAAGAGAGTACTCACGCCTCCTCATGAATATTTCATGTAATATATCTTCTTACTCAAAATAGATTGAATTAATAAAAAAAACTTAGAATGTCACACTTTTCATCATTTACAGTTAATGTAGCTCCATTTAAATCATATTACCCATAAACATACAGATATAAGTCACGTAAGATATTTATACGCTAACAACTTGTCCTTTGAATGGTCCTTAACATTTAGCAAGGGTATTAAGCAAATATCATAATATATAGAAACAACTTTTTGGGTATTATTAGATGAAAAACATATCATGTTAATTTTATCTTTTTCTGAAAGATACTTAAATGACTGGGGATATATAACAACAAAGTACGACATAAATATATTTCTCCCTCGTGCACTAAACAGAAAACAGATGCATTATTGGTGAATATGAGGATTACACTGCATCATAATATAATATCATATCAGTTTTAATTAGGTACATGGACTTGGAGTAGCAATACTACTGTTGAATCCAGATACTGTCCTACCAATATTAGAGGTCAGTGAAAAAGAGAAAGAGAGAATAATGGGACCTACACATCATATATCAAATAGATCACATTACTCGTTCCTTTCTCTATCTTCAATAGACTTCTCAGTCCCGGAAAGAGATCCATCCTAAGGACAGTTGTACCTGCACAATAATATTTAGTCAGACATTTCTAAGTAGATAAGATCATAAGATAGCTATACACACACACGCGCGCGCGCGATGTATTACTTGTCAAAAAGAGCAATAAGTGTTCTGAAAGAAGAAGCATCACAAGGCAGAACAATCCCATTGGGATTATCAAGGCCAAACTCATCAGCAGCTTTGTCTAGCAATCTCTGAAACATAGGATTCTTCAGGTATGTTATAGGAACCACAAATCTTTCCATTTCAATCCCCACATACACCACAAAGTGCCCTTTTGGAGTCCCTTTGACCTGATCTTCTTTCTTTGCCATCATCTGTTAGTTGGCTAGAGTGCACCAGGATGTGAATGATATGATGAGCTATTGCCCAATGAGAGAGTGAGATTTTGCTGCATTATATCAGCTTCAAATGGACATATAGGGCTTGAAAAGTGTGCCATATTTTATGATGCAAATTCAAGATAAGGTATGTAGGTGGCAGCAGTAGATAAAAGTTCTTTACCTAAGACTTTTTTTAGGCCATTATTTTAGTTAACAATAGATGAATTTAGTTAGCCAATAAACACTTTTAATATAACCCACTTCTGTCACATTTGATATGTACCGAAATGTTTTCAATTAGACTTGAACAAACTTTTGATCTCTTTAATTTCTTTAGTTTTAATTTAAGCAAGCTTGTCTTGTCATTCGACTGCAATATTAAGCCCTTTTGTGACTTAGGGTTTATACATGAAAAAAGAAAATCATGAAACTGATCTTAAATGAGTTTAACCCTTTTTTATTAGTTTTAACCCATATTTTCAAAATCAATGTAATCATCTTGATCGGTTTTGTATTGGGTATCCTTTGAAAGCATTCTTAATTAAATTAAAATCTAATTCGTTCAATCACTAATCTAATCTGAGATCTTATTCTAAAAATAATATTGAAATCATTCTAAAATAATTTTACCCACTATGATAGGAAAAAAGGGACTGGAGAAAGATTATGTTACTAAATTGGATCTAATATTACTAAATTGTAGTTTTAATCGCGGTGTTTGGAGAGGCATCTTAAGTTCTGGATATTTAGGTTTACGCTTGAGAGTAATTGAAGGCTCGTCCTATCCGATGTTAGTATTGCCTAAGAGAAATGGAGACTTTACCCTGCCTTTAAATCGTGAATAAACTCAACCCTTTTTAAAAAAAATTGTATTAAAAAAATCTCACTTTTTGTTATGGGAGGAAAATATGACAAATGATGAGAAGATTTGATTGTACCATTTCAAACAAGAATATTCTTAAATAGGTTATCCCCATTTCAAGTTGCCTTTCACATTATATTAATTAATGATGAGAAGATTTGATTTTACCATTTCAAACAAGAATATTCTTAAATAGGTTATCCCCATTTCAAGTTGCCTTTCACATTATATTAATTAATGTTATCCATTTTCGATTCAGTTAGTCATAATTAAAACTTTTACGTACAGTACGTACTATAAGACAGGGGTGAGGGAAAAGGTTTATGTGAAAGTTGAGTTTCAACACCATACACTGCAACATATGCAGATCATCAGTATTACAAGAGGATACATGCATGCATATGAAGGGGGGGGGGAGGTTCTAGAGGGTAGGGGCTAATAGGGTAATGAGTGATTTAGTGGGCATTATATATTAATAAAAGTTGTCTCTGAATATATTATAGCGAAACTAGGTCTTGTGATTTACTTGCGCTTGCACATGGTGTCTCTGTGCACCTCTGAATGCAAAAACAAAACAGCTTCCATACCCACCCATGAGAGCCCTGAGCCTCAACGTGCATGGCTTGTCCCCGAAAACGACGTCATTTCTCATCACTGAACCTAGCTACCTCTTCAAATAATCCCCACCGCTCGACAATGATGTGCCAAAAAGAATATTATAACAACGACCGAGCATCCACACCATATAATATTATCTTTCGAATATAATATGCTACTATATTCCGAAAGAGTCTTCAGTTTAATTAGCTTTAGCTTAATGAGAAACAAACGGTGATTGCAGTTTCTGGCAAGTGGAGTTGAATTGTCAAATAAATTTCCATCAATTTCAAAACCTACTTTCTTATTGAAAGAAACAGGCAAGGAGTTTATTTGGTCAAGAAGCTCGATTGCTCGCTTCAAAAATAGTTAATTGGTAGAACAAAAGTTTCTTTTTGGCCATCGGTATGTATATGGTACACGAGGTACGAGTGCAGCTCTCGCATTTGAAACCAGTAGAATCTCTTCCACACAAGTAATTAAGTTTCTCATAAAACATACATACCTGAAGTGGGAAGTAATAATTAGCGCTTACATAAGAGTTTGAATTCTCCAAAGATCGATGCAGAAAGGATTTGGCATATATACAGTGAGGACAAAAATACACTGCGGTTGATTGGCTTTTAATTTGGCTAATTTATGACACAAAGCGTTTTTTCATGATGTCTTCAAGTGTATTTCGATTAACTTTGAGAGAATAACTTGTAAAATAAGAGGATAAAAAAATATTTTAATAGAGAAAAGCTTATGGAGAAATAGGAAAAATTAGCTTCACGGAAAACTATAATTTTAGCCTCATAATCATGATTTTGAATGTTTTTTTCTAAAAAAAGCTATGGTTTTAGAAAGGATGAAAACACACTCTTACAACACATAATCCATCAGGTATGACCTCAAGATTTTATACAGGGAGATATTTCATATTTGATACTAAGGGTGTCAATATAGATAGGTGATCGAAAGAGACTCAAAAATAATTTATCCTGATTTGATTTGGTCTCTAAACCTATATCCGGTCCTCGCAACTTTTAAGAGATCTTGCTGCTTATTTATGATCAATTAATTACAACCTTACAAGTTTCACAAGGAGCTTACCTATATATAATTCATTCAATCGTTCAGAATTTGTGCACTGCTTATCCAAAACTAGTATTATAAAGATATAATTAAGGTTCGGTTAGGTTATTTTCAGTTGGCTAAGTATCGCATATAATAAGCTCATAGGTGTTGAAGTTGAGAAAGATTATTTATCCTATAATTATTAATTTTCAAGGCGGCCAAATACATCTCTATAATGAAAATCGCATGCGACGAGTCTATCTACTAAAATAAGATGTCTACCCCCTCTCCTTTGTTTGCTAGTTCGTTATTAATTACACAAATGCTCGATTAATCGAATCACCATAAAACAATTGAATTGACTTGCTTAGTGCTGATTACACCCATTCAGCAACGGGGAAAAGTCGTGCTTTATTTTAAGTAATTTAAGAGTGAATAATTAATATAAATGTCTTTTGACAAAACATTAGCCAACATTTTAAGTAATTTGAGAGTGACTAATTAATAGTTCATTAATTAATCCATGCGACCTTTTACGCCAATCAGGTTCTACTGCCCTTCATAGTGTCGTCTTTTTTAATTTAATTAGCATATATCAATCATTAATATAAAAAGCTAACTCTTTAGATGTCTGAGAAAGTATTCTTGTTACGTGGTGTTTGGATTTTGGGTCCGGTGCCTCTTTTAAAAAAAAAAGAAAAGAAAAGAAATGCACGAAGGACGCATTGTACTTTATTATTTTCGAAAGATAAGGATGTGGTAGATGCTAAGTAAGTTAAAATGACTTATATAAGTATTAAAATAAGATTAAAAGAGGACTAAATCCAAATCTTACATTCTTTTTGACGAAAACAAATTCACGGTGTTGTAGTTCTACTTCTAACCCACCAGTTGAGTTAAATTGATTGAAAATAGAATCATTTATGGGTCGAATTGTGTTGAAAATCGAATTAGCCGAAGCCGTGAAAATGAGTCCAACCCGTTTTACCCATTGAAAAGTAAGAGAACCGGGCCTTGTAAAAAAGAAAAAATGTCCCAAAATAGTCGTTACAACTTTAGTCTTGACAAAAGAAAACGAGATGAACAAGTTAATGTGTAATTTTTTTGTTTTGGTTAATTTTCATTATATAATAAATCTGACAAAAATAAAAAGCTTATGAATTTAATTTGAGGCACAATTCAATTCTTGCTTAAAAATGCAAATGGCGCGTGCTCCGATGAATGCCTCGACCAACTTGAAAGTTGCTACGCGGGCGTTAGTTTGCATTAGAAACCAGAGGCAAAACAGAAACAAATCAATCTGAGAAAGCAACGTTCCGTCCCGTTGCTCCTTCCTCTCTCGCCACCCTCTCTTGCTCTCCCCTTCCCCTTCTCCTTTTCATTCACATGCCACCTTTCTAGTACATGCTTGTTTCTTCCTCTCCTTCCCGACCACCGTGTCCTCCCTCCCATCATCCTCCCACCGGCCACTCGTCTCTTCTCGAGGTTCGTTCCTTCTCTTTATGCCTCTGACCGTCTTTCTTCTCAACAATGCTTCAGACCTATTCCGTTTCTGATATATTGGTGGATTCAGCTAGTTTATTTGTCTGACCTCTCAATTTGACTCTGTTATGTGTGTTTCCTCGTCGAATATTGCCTGGCTCGCGTGATAATGGCGCTCTTTAATGTTCTTGTTGGATCCTGATTTGTTGCTCGTTCCACCATGTCCGTGAGTAAAATATCTCGCTGCTCTCACAATCCACTATTCTTGCTTATTATTCAGACTGCTATGTCTGTCTGTAACTCTGATCATATTTACCAGACGATGAAATTGACTCTTACTTTCCCATTGGGTTTCTTCTTCTTCCAAATTAAGTTATTCCTTTACTCTTTCATTTGTTGTTTCCCTACCCTATTACATGTTTCACATTTGGTGATACCTCTGATAAAAGTAAATTTTGTTTGCATTACTTCTGGTGTTGTTCCCGGCACGTTTGGTAATGTAGTATTTTCTTCGCTTAAAATTTATTAAGCTTTTATTTTTCTTCCCTCTTTTACCGTGTTTCCCTTTAGTATCGAGAGTATTTAGGGAGCATCATAGATAAATTAGTACGTATTAACTGCTTGATGGATTCTCCAACTTTACATAATTGACTGCAGGACTGCATGTGGTGCATTTGAAAAAAAGAGGAAAAACTACTGAAGAAATGTAAGTATAGGGTGTAGACCAATATACTGTCACATTCTCTTGCATAACTTTCTCTCTGACCGCATGATCGTATGACTATAGAGAATTTATTTTCCTGATCAAGTGAATCATGTTACTTGTGATTTGTGAGAATGCTTTAATTTTCAGATGAAATCATTGCTTGTATGCTTTCTTCATTGGGTTTAATTATTTCATTTGTCAACATTTTGTTTATTTCAGTGTTGTGATTGACCTTGGGCATATTGTTTTCTGGTGCCGCCCTCTATTTTTTCTTATAATCATTTCAGCATTGCAGACGTGGACAAAATGGATGGGCTTGTGGAATTTCTGGTTGTCAACTCGAACTGCTCTATCTCTGATATGGATGATTATGACATCTCACGTCTCATTGGTAAGCCAAGGTTGAACATAGAGAGACAAAGATCATTTGATGAGAGGTCACTAAGTGAACTGTCAATTGGTTTCGCAAGAGGAGGAGGAGTGGAAAATTTTGAGACATATTCACCTGGAAATAGATCTGGTCTTGACACTCCAGTTTCATCAACGCGGAACTCATTTGAGCCTCACCCTATAGTTGCTGATGCATGGGATTCCCTTAGAAAATCCCTGGTATATTTTAGAGTCCAACCAATTGGCACAATTGCAGCTGTTGATCATCAGGCTGAGGAAGTTCTAAACTATGATCAGGTGAACAACGCATTTCATACTGAAAGATCTCATTCCTTTTTTTTGGGTGACTAGTAGTATTTTTGAACATGTGAGCTATGTTAAACTGATTGAGTTATGAAATGGAGGCATTGGCATATGCTTGCTAGACAATGTCTTTTCACTTGGAACCAAAGAAAAATTGGATTATTGCGAAGTAATCGAAGAAGATTTGAACCTGGAACATCATAAATCTTGTGGGTTACTGGGTCACTTACAATAGGAGACATATGAATCGAGATATAACAATTTAAGTTACTGCATAATTTAGAATATAAGACATGATGTATTTCAACATAATTGAAAATTAACAAGTTAAATTATTGGTAATCTGTTGTAATATAGAAACTCTAGCAGGCTGCCCTTTTCATGAGCCATGAATAGCGTGGCTCATTTCTCAAACTATGCAAAACATGGGATCCACACTAGTTTACAATATAAATCTAATTATAATTAATTAAAGAGATAGGTTTAACTGCCAACAGTTTTCTGCACTTGCTGCATTTTGGACTTAAATGTTACAAGTGAAACGCCCTGCATCTGTGTATGTGCGCGCGTGTGGGTGAGGGAGTGTGTTTCCCCTTGATAGGATAAATGGCAGTTAGGGAAGGCATTGCCAGGACCATCAGGTGGGGTACCAATGCCTTGGACTGGACCTACATTTCTCTCTAGATGTGTATAATATAGATTGCTTCCCACGAGAAATTGTTGATTAAGGCATGACACTCTTGGCATTTTTATGAGTCTTGTTCTTTGCACACCTCAAAGTGTCAAGGACTAAATCTTTTAATATTCATGTACTAATGCAAGACTTCGACCAAATAGTTCATGAAAAAATGTATTCAGTGAAATATGCCTTTATTGATCACCTTTTACTTTGTAGGTTTTTGTTCGAGATTTTGTGCCTAGTGCTCTGGCCTTTTTGATGAATGGTGAACCGGATATAGTTAGGAACTTCTTACTGAAGACACTGCATCTTCAAGGGTGGGAAAAAAAAAAAAGATCGGTTTAAGCTGGGTGAAGGTGCCATGCCAGCTAGTTTCAAAGTTCTTCATGATCCTATTAGGAAAACAGATGCTATTGTTGCAGATTTTGGTGAAAGTGCAATTGGAAGAGTTGCACCTGTTGATTCTGGATTTTGGTGGATCATTTTGCTCCGTGCATACACAAAGTCTACTGGGGATCTAACTCTGGCTGAAACGCCAGAGTGGCAAAAGGGAATGAGACTTATATTGACTCTGTGTTTGTCAGAGGGGTTTGATACATTCCCTACTCTGCTTTATGCTGATGGATGCTGCACGATTGACCGAAGAATGGTAAGTCAAACTGTCTAATCAGTTTGATATGTCAATAATACTGATATTGCTTATTGCTTTGACAGCTGCTATGTTCCTAACTTGGTAGTTAGGAAACTTTCCACTCTGTACTTGGAATTTTATCATTAATTTGACTTAACTTATAAATTGATGAGATTTTGTCATTTAAAAAACTATTTTTTTGTGTTTATAAATTGATGAGATTTTCTCATTTAAAAAACTATTTGTTTGTGTTTGCTACTGTTCATCCGAATTTGGTTTTTGTCAGTTTTTTCTTTAAGCATGCACTTGAATGGATGAATGTGTAACATAAGAAGCAGACAGATGTGAAGATATGCATACTTGAGTAACATGGTAAGGAATTTCATGTTCTTCAGACAAGATTAGCTTCAGTCAGAATGGCTTCTCTTCTCTGTTGCGGAAAGTCAGAAGCTTAATAATCTTATATAACCACTACTTTACAATTTTTTCTGCTTAAATCAATACCTTTGATGAGTCATAATCTGGGTTTTCATCCACTTGCATCAGAAGTGGTGGATGCATGATGTGTGCTCATCGTTGCAAATTTAATTGTAACCATGGTTATATATGTCAACTGAGAAACATATTTCTTGTAAACTTTTTTAGCTGTGTAATTTTCTTATATTTTTCAGATTTCACTCCTGTACAGATCTGGATTTGCAACTAGATGTAAAGTCCACCAGCATGCTTAAAAAATTCCCTAATAAGCGTATCTCATTCAGGGACTGTTCTTTCCATAAGCACCATTTTACTTGAATTTCATTGTTCATAACCGGGTCAACCATTTTATAGTGCAAGGTGATGTAATATGCAGTTTTTGTTACTAGTCTCGCTCGTATTCCATATTTGATGACATACATACTCTAAATAGTCTTACAAGTGTTTCTGGATAAGCTTTCCCTTGTTGCAACTCCTCTTAGTTTCTTCTTTCTTTCCTTTTTTCAGGGTATTTATGGCTACCCTATGGAGATTCAATCGCTTTTCTTCATGTCATTGAGATGTGCTTTGGCAATGTTGAAACAAGATGCGGAGGGGAAAGAATGTATCGAGCATGTTGTGAAGCGATTGCATGCGCTAAGTTTTCACATGCGTGGTTACTTTTGGCTAGATTTCCAACAACTAAATGACATTTACCGGTACATGCGTGGTTAATTAGTGCTCACAGTAAATAAGTTTAATGTTATTCCCGATTCAATCCCAGACCGGGTGTTCGATTTTACGCCAACACGGGGTGGCTACTTTATTGGGAATGTCAGTCCTGCCAGGACGGATTTCCGATGGTTTGCTTTAGGTAATTGTATCGCGATTCTATCTTCTCTTGCAACTCCGGAGCAATCGATGGCCATAATGGATCTTATTGAAGCAAAATGGGATGAATTGGTTGGGGAAATGCCCCTAAAAGTATGTTATCCTGCAATAGAGAGCCATGAGTGGCGAATTATTACCGGTTGTGATCCCAAAAATACCAGATGGAGTTATCATAATGAAGGATCTTGGCCAGGTGCTTCCCTTCTCATGTTAGTTATGCAAAATGCATTTAACGAGTGTGGTCAATAATTTTTTCAAAAGTTAAAAGTTTATCGAAATACACCTGTCACCACCAACAAAAATCACTTTTCTTAACAAACTGGCCTTTGATTAATTGTTTCTGCTTGCTTTCATTGGATACTAGTCCTAAACGTGTGACTGAGATGAACGTGTCTTTCACCATACTATGCAAATATAAAAAGCACATGGGCTTTGATGGGTGTCCTTATGAGCATTGGGTTTTGGTGAGGAATGCAGTGCTGTTGTGGGTCCTGACGGCGGCTTGCATCAAAACGGGGAGGCCACAAATAGCGAGACGCGCAATAGAGTTGGCTGAGAATCGCGTATTGAAGGATGGGTGGCCAGAGTACTACGATGGTAAACTTGGGAGATATGTTGGGAAGCAGGCAAGAAAATACCAAGCATGGTCGATAGCAGGTTATCTGGTGGCCAACATGATGTTGGAGGACCCCTCCCACTTGGGCATGGTTTCCCTTGTAGAAGACAGGCAGATGAAGGCTGTAATTAAAAGATCATCTTCTTGGTCTTGCTAAGTGCCTCGTTTGATAGATTAATAACAGCAACAGTGTATTCTTCTTCTTCTTGGCCAATATGTTACAATCTGCTTTATCTCCCTCTTTCTAATTATCGCCAATATAAACGTATTTCGAAAATATCAGAGTATCAGTGGTTAATATGTTGCATACAAAATTTGAAATTTTCATACTGAATACTTGTCTCTTTTCATCTTTTACGGTGAGGCGGCATAACGAGATGAGTGTGGGGAATCTTTACGGCCAGTTGCCGACTATATATAATGGTATAGTATATAAGAAGTTTTCTAGAAAAAAAAGTCATAAATAGATATGATTATTAACAAGTTTTTTCCCGTTTTATTATTGTCATTAACGAAAGATTTTTAAGTATAAAGGAGAGTATGAGTGGAGAGATATATCATATAATAAAAACATATTTTTCTAACAATGATAAAATAGCAAATTCCATCAAATTAAAATATAGTTAATGATTTAACTAACACTATTTAGTTTGTGTGATTCAATTAGCAACTTCTAATATATTAGACCAGTGGGTATTCTAATATAAATCAGTTCAGCACATTTATGAAGCTAGATTTTTTAATTATTATTATATTTTGTGAAATATAATTATTACATTATTGACACATGTATTAATTATATGACCGTGAAATTATTGGGGACAATAAAAGGTCTGAAAATATCTTGGGGTGTGAAGAACATGGGTTTGGGCCATCAAATAGTTAAGAATGTTGCCAATGGCCCACAATGATGGAGGCGAACAGACTCAAAAGTAAAAGATGGATTAAGTCAACTATTTTTTTATACCCAAAAACACGTTACCTATTTTGAGTGGGTTTGTAAGGGCCCAACTTACCACAATACGGCACATGCTTCTTCCATGCTTATTACAACTATTTTACTCATGTTACATGAATTCAACTAATAAAAAATCATGATTATTTAGAAATTATTCAATTTTTAGATAGTATCACTTTATTATAGTTCCAATTGTAATACTTGGGGAGACATTATAACTTTTATGTGTCTAAATTTATATTTGAGGGTAATTGACAGCTTATTCTACTCGACATTAGTATAGTATAAAAGGAAAAGAGATTTAACTCTTATATTGGATAGTGGATTCGTGTAACCCCTTTTCTAAATTTAGTGCAACAAAAAAACTTATATTTTAGGCTTGTACCAAAAAGAACTTCAAATTTAGGCACATGAATATTCTATATTATAATATTTTTCTATCGAATAGTCTAGGGGATGAACATTGGGAAATTTTGTGGAGAATGTTTTATACGTAACGTTTGAAGAGCTCTTGTGTCAGGAGGGGGTTAAGGTGTGGTTTCTTTTAATACAGTTAATCATAATCTTTCCTTTGGGTGCAATTTCTTCAGTTTCCATTAACAAATTGGGATGGATGGAAGCAGAATAGCGACATATGTAGTAGACAGAAGTACAACATTGTAACTAACTACCTTTAGAAAAAAGCTTGGCGTATGTTTGTCATTCTGCAAGTGGATCAAATATTATAGTGGATGTGGATAAATATGTTATATATTTGCAATAGAAAAAATAGGTACTAGTAGTGGCTGGGCCAATTAAAAGAAAGGTGGTTGAAACACGCATGAAGGTGAAAGACATGCATGCCCCAACTGTCATAACAGTAGTGTATGTGTCTGCACTCCAAATACTATATCACATTATATTCCATCCAAATTACTACCTTCCTTCAATCTACTTAATTAATTTATTTTGATAGAATAAAAAAATTAAATGAATTAATTATTTATAATAATTCTATGTTTGATTTTCTAAAATACAATCTTCTATATATGATGGTCTATATGTAATCATCACTACTACTAAAAAATATAGTTTTAACCATACTACTTTAAATAGTTAAATAAAAAAATACTAGAAAAAAATAAGGTGGCATTTTTATCATTAAGTTATCAAAAAGTTTATTTTTAACAGCAGTTTTTAAATAATTGTTGTTAAAAGTTCTTTTTATGTTTTGTAAAAAAAACAAAATAATTGCCATAAAAAATTCTTTTAATAACTGTTATTCAAAAATTACCGTCAAAAGTTCTTTTTATGTCTGTTTTGCTGAAAAATAAAGTAAATTTTTTAAATTTTAAATCTAAAATTTCGATAAATAGTTTTATATGCACATTTTTTATTTTCTGCTGTCGTGGTCCCTCATCTCTGCCCTACTCCAAACCTCAACAACAATCAAAGATCAATAATTTTTTCCAATTTTCAATGTCACCTTCATGTTCGTTGTCACTATTTGTAAGTTTTTTCTCCCTTCGCTTTATTTTTCTTTGCTCCTTTAACTTTGCACTCATTTAAATCTTTTTGTCATCTTGTTAGAATGAGCTAGAAGAGTTTTGATAGTAAAAGCTTTATGAATCTTTAACTTTTTTTGTCAAATCTGCTACTTTTTCTCCAGATCCGATCTAATACTTTTGGTGAGACTGGCTGTGGTGGTTAACGATAGGTAGAGGCAGACTTATCTTGTTAGAATAAGCTTGAAGAGCTTCAATGAAAAAAGCTTTTTGGTCTTTGATGTCTCCACTAGATCTTCAACATCTTCTCTAAATCTGGTATAATATTTTTGACGAGTGTAGTTGTGGTAGCTGATAGTGGATGTTGGCCTGATGACTTTTTTGCAGAAGTTACAAAACTACAGTGAAATCCTTCAACTTACAATGACGGTAGCATTGATAGCGCCTCTAAAACGGCCATGAAAAGCCTTTTCTACAGTAATGCATATGGGGATACTTTTAAGGGAAAATTATAAACTTGTGAGACAGAATGAATTGATGTCTTATATTATTAAGAATTAAAATATATCATGTATCTATCTAGCTCTTATATATTATTAAGAGTGAATTGAGTCATCATATTGAAGTAGGTTTCAACAACGCAATATGGCCACAAAACGTGCATGGCATCGCCATCTTAATTTAATTAACTAGAATGATCGAGAGAGTTGAATTAAGGAAGGCGGTGGTGCAAATCAGGCGTGTCTAATTAAGTGCTAACCCCCTTCTCTTGTATTTAACCAACACCTGTTACCTTCATCACCTGATTTACATTTTTTACTTTTATATCCAAAACACTTTCATTCTCCACACTAATTAAAATAAAATGGAAAGTGTGGTAGCATCGATCGCACTAGCCTTCATTCACGGCACGACGCTTCATCATCATCTTCAAAGCCGGCCACTATATAAACCACTGTCATGCACCACAAACACTCAACAACATGATCTCCAACCTCCTCCCCCTCACTCTCTCCCTCTTCTTCTTCACCTCTCTCACTCTGGCTGCCGCCGGCACCGGAGCTCCAAGAAAGCTCGGTTCTTTCCAATCCCAAATGCCTCCACAGACTGCAACCCCCACCGGGGCCACTGGTTCCGGCCACGGTCCAAACTGGGACTACAGCTGGGGCTGGGGCTCCGCACCCGGAGCAGGCTGGGGCTATGGTTCCGGCTCTGGCCACTCTCCGTCTGGTTTAGGCAGAGGCTTCGGCTATGGCTTCGGGTATGGCTCCGGGTCGGGATCAGGCTATGGTTCAGGCTATGGCTCTGGATCAGGAAGCGGTGGATAGCACGGGGGTGCCTATGGCAACCGCTTTCCGTCGTCCACCTCGAGGGGAAGAAATAACTATGGGTAAATAACGTATGAATTGGTATGGAGACACCATATAGGCCGTACGTAGCAATTTAATATAATATGATATAAGTATTAAGCAAGCTAAGTGTTTATGTTTGGAGGCATATATGGTATTAATATTAATACTATATAGTGTGTGTGTGTGTGTGCGTGTGTAGCTAGTGCTAGTCATGAGCTATATATGTGAGGTTGCTTCTAATTATGACGTGAAAAATCTTCTTCTCATCTATTTTCAACCCAATGTGCTTAAACACACTCCTCTAATACATGTTGGTAATGTTGGCTATCCCCTCAAAACAAAAATACATTGCTATTAAAATCCCTGTTATATCTTCATTATCTTGCTAATACTCTCTAGGATCCTACTATATATATATATACATGAGAATTTTTAAGAACTTGTTTGCCTTCAAGTTTTAAAATAATACATAGGTAAAACTTAAATGATACTTTTAGAATATAATTAGGGAGTTAATCTTATTTTTAAAATGAAAGACATATTTATTATATTTATCCTTTTTTTTTCAATTTACCCATATTAAAATAATCAAGTAATAGGAGAAAGGACATAATTAAGGAACATGGTTATTACATTTTAGAAAAAACATATTATATTAATTAATTTTTTTAATTTAATCTAATTAGTTAAATATATCTTCTATTAAGGATTTGAGGAGTACCTAAAAGTTTCTACCCAAAAAAATGAAGTTACCAATATGACTTTGGTTTAATAGAATATGACGAGTTTGAATTCTTATTAGAAAAGAATATTTATATTTATTATATGATAATATTCTAAATATAATTGCATTTAATAAAAAAAAATCCAAGTTCATTGGGACAATTAATCACGACCAAATGAAACACTATCAATCCCGGACTGCATAATTTGAGCAGTGATTAACGTGCATGAGAGTACCAGAGATAGATATCAATCACGTACATGGTGGGTTAATGGAAAAGATAAACCATACAATTCAATCTTATTAGAAGGCATATTTCAGAAGAGATATATAGAGATGATCTCTTTGAAAGAGACAGCGAGGCTTATCGCTAAGTAAGGCAACATTTTATAGTAACTTGATTAATCAGTGAGGCCGCAGAATCACGCAAAGGTCAGGAATTTACTTGCGCCCCCTTCGTTAAGCAATCCTCCTTCCTAATCATTCATTCATTGCCTATTTTAATTTTAGCATGCATACTTCTGTAAAAGCTATCCCCATTAATTTTAACCCATCATTCAAACAAACCCTCCTCACATGAAAAATTAATATATTTTAAATATGTCATAAAAATTAAAAATACCTTTTTATGGATTTTCACATATAAAAAATTAATTAATTCTTTTTTACTCTCTTTTTTAAAATGTTATGGAATGAGTAATCAAATGAAACACACCAAATCGTGGCCGCAAAGCAAAGTTTGAAACCAAATAATTAGTGCTCTTAATATGCGCATTTAGGTGCACTTATTATACTTGTTTCAAATTCTCTGCCTCCAACATTTTCTTTCTTCTCGTATTGCTGCAACAACAAGCATTACCGTCCATGGCTCTCGACCCAGAAAAGGCAGTTCACCAATTTGGGTGCTCTAGTAAGTAGGTGTCCGTGTGGATGAAAATTGCATGCCATTTATCATCAATCGTCTTCATATATTATGGGTTTTCTTTGTTTAATTTCTCACTCTCTATCTTTCTATTCGTAACCAAACACTCATTTTCTGAGAATTCCACATGCCCATGAATCAAAACATATAATGAAGTATGTTCCTTTTGAAATGAATGATATTAAGACAAGAAAGGAAATTTAAAATTAAAAGATTTAACAATAAATAAAAGAAATACTGCTCTGTAGGTCTTAATTATGATGAGAAGTTAAATAAAAAATGGCTTGCGTTAGTAGGATTTCATGTAGAAAAATGAATTTAATTTAAAGTGTTATGAAATTAAAACTGAGTGCGGATTGTAGGGAAAAGAGAAAGTAGGTGGATATGAAGGATGAAGAGATGAAATGGATGGGATCAGAAGGCGATTCAAAACATGATCTGAGAAAGAGTTTGGCATGGGATGCTGCATTTTTCACAAGTCCTGTTAAATATATTTGATTTAATTAAGTGGAAATGATTGATTATTGTATTACAATGGTGTCATCAGGATTTCTAGAACCAGAGGAGTTGTTTCATGGTACTACTAGTTGGGATAATCAGAAGGCGTCAGCAGAAATGAGAAGTAATCAAGATAATGAATCCAATTCAAGAAGCAGTTTAGCTTGGGACAATGCTTTCCTCACATCTGAAGGGTTTCTCTGGTTGCAAACCAAGTCAAACAACGTAGTAAGCTTGAACATGATTATCACAGTAGTTCAACTGTATAATATTTCAGGGAAAAGTTCGATAGCAGAAGGTAAAACCAGATCGCCTCTAAAATCTTCAGAGAGTGAAATTGATTGTCAGAATTCCGCACACATGAAAAACAAGGATCACTGTTTATCACATCGACTCCCAAAGTCAACAGCTTGTAGGGATCACAGAGTTGGTCCAAAGGGAACTTCCTCTGCACCGCTAACCAATTCTGTCGCATTCCTTTCTTCAACATTCGATTGCCATCACCCAAAATTGGATGCTTTGATGAGGTCATTATTGCATTAGATTTGGTTAGCTCTCATCATTTAATAATGCTGCATCTTAACTCGGTTGAGGGCTTTCATTTACAGGGAGAAGCAGGAAGGGAAGAAAGTGAAAATAGATCAAAAAGCAGCGAAAGATAAAAGCAAAGTGAGGACTAAAACTACCACAGAAACACAAGCAGAGTTGCGTTAAGGGAAAGAGGCCAATGTCGAACAAAGTAGATAAAGCTCTTGCACATCATCGTCATGCAATTACGACTATTGGGGACAGTGGTGATGTGCTCATAGAGCTTAGTACAAATCATGGTCCATGAAAACTTCAATAGGCTTCTTCATTGAACTGATTTTATACTCTTCCCTGTTTATGATATTTGATTTGTGTTTGGAGCAGACTTCAAATTGTTTCTGCTTTCTGGGAAAGTATTCATGTCTTTCCCAGAAAAGAGAACGTTTCAAATTTTCATAAGATAATAACTGTGTGTCAACAATCAAAACCATCATAATATATTCAAATTTCAAAAGAACCGCAATAATTGAATTGAAATCAGATCATGTCTCACACTGATATTGTACAACACTGCAAATCACTAAGCCTGTGGCATATAAAGAATAATTATTACTACTTCTATTAAGAACAGCCAAAAAAGCTTATCTTCCTAAAGACAACAATAAAGTCAAGCCCACATACATCAACCGGTGAAAATATTTAAAAAGAAAAATGTCATCCAACGAGGACATAAATGGCATATATAATGCCCGGTATGTATCCCAAAATTGTCAGCAACAGACATATCCAGAACTCCACCTGCAATTCCCCATTCATTCCCTTCATCAGTCATTGTGTATTTCTATTCATTATATAGAGCAGGAATGAATGAATCATGAGAGAAGTTCACTAAAATTCTCTTGACTCCAGAAATAAGGGTAATATCCCAGAGAATAATATTCCTAAATGATTTGTTTACAAGGGACTAAAGAAACTCCAAAAATCTGCTAACGAAAATTCTAATTACTAAGGTATTTGAGGCAAGAAAAAGACAGTAATTCCAAAATTGTGGAGCTAGAGTGAGAGAGTATACGTACTCCACAGCCATATCTGAGGAAGACTCCAACAGGTGGAAGCAATATCGCCAAGATAACTTCTAAGAACGTCTCTGAACCCATCTCACTAACCTCTTCTTTTGACAACCGACATAAATCCTATCACCATGCTTCACTTTCTTCTACGTTGTTCTTATAGAAAGTGTTCAAAGCACCATGGGAAGACACGTGTTCTTTATTTTGACACGTGTGGCCTCCTTAATGACGATGTTGTGGCTTTTAATTATTCTACGAGATAATCTTCAACGTCATTCTGGATTCTTTGTACGTCCTCTTTATACCTGAAAACCAAAAAGAAGATTAATTTATATCAATTTGATTTTGAGAATATAAAGAAGGAAGTAGCTTATTTATTGTGAAAATTGTGAGTGGCCTATAATAAGCTGAATTGCCAATAAACATGGCGGGTAAAGCGTTTGCATTTGTGATGCGAAAGGTATTATATTGATTTTGCGTCAGTTTGAGTTGGTTTCCTTCTTCCCTCACGAAGCCTAATCAAAGCATACAGATCGATTTCTGCCATCACAATGTCTCGAGAGAGAACCAAAAGAGCCGTCTTACCTCCTGCTCAAGAGGTATGTTCGTATCATTAATATATAATTATCACTTGCTGTCTCATGCATCACCACCTAATAGCTTTTGATATGAAATTGAATGCAGCACATTGATAGATTGGAGAAACTGATCAAAGAGGGAAATTACTATCGAGCTCAACAAATGTACAAATCCATCAGTACCAGGTTCAAAATCTTTCGTTCCTTAATTGTAATCATTATGGTAATGGAGATTAGGGAAATTATTTTCTGTTCTGAAGATATGTTTACTGAAATAGAGATTGAATGGTGCGTACGTACAGATACGTAAATGCTGAGAGGTTCTCGGAAGCTCTAGACATGTTAGAATCAGGAGCATGCCTGCAGTTGGAGGAGGGACAGGTCATTAATATTTGAATTCAATGCGCGGCATGATATAAGTTTGTGGGGAGGGGAATTAAAATGCGTTGTTATATATGAAATTAACAAGGAGTTGATGCATGCATGGATGGATAAGGAAATCTGCGGAGCAGAGCTTGCTTTAATATTTGCGGAGACGCTGGAGCAAGGCAAAATTGCTTGTGACGATCAAAGTCTTGGTATATTTATGTTTATGAATTAACAAGGACGACACAAAGACACATATATGATTAGTAATGATAATGAATAACGAATAAACAGGGCGGGTGAAGAAAATATACAGCAAGTTCCCGAGAGGGACTTTGCCGAGTAACTTGGAGGATGAGGAAGCATTGCAGAGGCTAACAGAAGCGCTTGGGGTTGCCAAAATACGAGTGGACGGCTGTTCCTCTTTCTTAAAAGCCTCCATCCGGTGGTCCGTCGTCTTTGGTCCCGACGGCCACGGCTCTCCCCTCCTTCACCTTCTGCTCGCCGAATACGCTTATTCGGAGTCCCCTGAGCCCGTAATTCTTCAATATTCCCTTCCCGATTCTTTTCTTTATTCCCATCTGTGTTCCCCTTATGGATTCCTGTTATTGCAGGATATGGCTAAGGTGACTTATCATTTTGTGAGAGGGAATGATCCTCACAAGTTAGCTTCTACTCTCGTCAATTTCATGGGCAAGGTCTGCATTATATCCTCCAGGCTTTTACGAAAATAACTAGTATTCTTCCAAGCACAAGGTTCTACTAATTTATAAGCCTCTCCAACTATTTTTCTAGCGTTATCCTGGAGAAGATGAATTGGCCATTGCTAGAGCAATTCTGAGGTAAACAAGAGGTTGGAGACGTGGGGAATAACATGTGGTTTTCATATGTAATTATGTATTACTTTTTTTATGAATGTGGAGGATCTAGCTCATTTTTATCAATGCATAAATTAACAAGCTTTCATAGTTGTTGCATGACGTGACAGGTACTTATATTCAGGTAATCTGAAAGAGGCAAAATTACTCATGGAAGATATAAAGACAGAAGCTGAGGCTGCAGACGTGGAGTTACCCCAGTCAGACTTACTACAGTTCGTCAGTTTCCTATTGCCAACGTGCGTGAGTTTTCATCTTTTTCTTTATGCACTGATTCTTCCATTCTTTTTGGTTCCTCGGTCCTCATACGAAGAATAGGCATGTAATGCGTTGCATTGATTCGTGTCATGAAACTCATACATTCCTCCTAAGTCTAGTATACATTGTGTCAACTATTTTTTATGGGTAAATCAATTTGATCAGACAAGGAATAATATAATATGATAAAGCATTATATTATCTCATTAGATTTTATTCATTATTATTTTATTAATTTTAGACTCTTATTAAGATTAGTTTTATTATTTATTATTATTCATTTTAGGTTTTTCATTCCACTATAAACAAACTTCGAATAATTTGAAGAATTGACAGTTACTTTTTCTCTCCACTCCTTTAATTTTTCTCGTCTCCACCATTTCCTGTTCCCTATTCTAACCTCGCTCCGTCTATACTCTTCCCTTTGTTATCCTTGTATTTCATCTCTGCGCTTCCCACCGTACTTAAAATCATCCAAACACGTCCGATTCATCCTAAACTTCACAGCCGCCACACCACCACCGTCGTTCGACTATTTTCTGGCGTCCTCGCAACCTACAACCACCGTCATCGTCCTCACCAGTAAGAAACCGTTCAGATCCCACGGTTTCACTGCCAACGACGGCCATATCTTACGTCGGAAGCCACTTCATATGCAACTGTCACAAAAATCGCCGTTGACGTCCTCCGTTAACGGCCTTCCCGATGTTGGGCCACGACGAAGACACCACCATTGGAACTGGAGGAAGGAACACGGCCTGTCACAGGAAAATACCTCCGTCGGAGACTTCACGCTTTCCCACGAGCCATCCAAAGGTTGTTCCACGCGCCTACAGTTTTCTGCTTCTCTGAAACGGGATTTCCAGAAGTACTACTTCCAGAACGTATTTGTAAGAAACGATTCTTCCTGAAAGTGCTTTTTGTCAGACGCAATTTTTGCGTAGTTTCATACCTTCATTTGCTGCATTTAGTTTCTTTTCTTTTACCGTTTTTGTGTAGAGCAAAACAAAAACAAAAAAAGAGAGAAAAAAAGGAAACGATAATAGAAGAAAAATATAGAAACGTTCTTTGCTTATTTAGTCTGCTATCTAATTTGGGAGAAGAAAAACAAAAAAATGGGAAAAAGAGGAATGAAGGCAAAATTATCGTGCTTCTAATTAGTGGATATGAGCTATAGAAGAAGCCTGTTTAGGAATAGCCAGTATGAGTATGATACTCCATCCCGATATTCTTAGCACCAACAGAATGGTGAATTCAGTAGATGGTACGAAGATGATGAGTATTGGTATGAGTTCATCTACTATTGACAAGAGTATGTCGGTTGTCGAAAGTACATGGTTGATCACAGTCATGACAGGTATGGTGCTCGACGCTATAATGATGCGTATCATAGGCAATGTGAAGATGTTGATCGTTATGGGTACATTGAGCAACGACAAGCTAAAGAAGCTTACAAGAGGGCTGAAAGGCATCACAAAGCTGAAGAAGAACAGGAAGCTTTATGCAAATGCCTTAAAGCTGCTGAAGAGCAACACAAGGCAGAAGAGTAACGTTGCAAGGCACAAGTTGAACGCGACCAACATATAGATGCCACATTAACGGATATCCATCAGACGCTAGAATGGTTCAAGGAGCAGTACAAGCAAGAGGAAGAAGCGAGCAAGTTGATGAAAGTTGAAACTCCTTCCTCAAATTGAGAAGATGAGGCTGGAAATCTAATTGAAGTGTTACCGCTAGATCATATGGAGCCCATTCAAGATGCTGATATGATCACAGTAGCACCTGTCTTACCACAGGCTCCAATGGAAATTCATGTGCCTAAGTGTGCCAATCCAGTTGATTGCAACACCAAAAAGTCCTGTTTGGGGATCAAGTTGAACCGATAAGTGTAGTTACTTCTCAAATTGTGTCTAACAAGAATCAACGTGCCTTTCTACAGTGCCACCTCATCTAAAAGCTGCAGCTCCCAAAGCCACACCATCACTAAACGAATCACTCCAACAGTACCTTGTCTGTTGGAAAGGTTTTCCAGACGGTATCATTGATCCAGCTGTTCGCTCGTACCAAGGTTGTCTCTTCTGGTATCTCACATGTTGGAAAGGATTCTCAAATCCAAGCACTATGCGGAGTTCTTTCACCCGCCCTTCCCTCCCTACCTTGGGGCATCAATTTTAATTCGTCAATTGGGGGAGAAATAATGAGATAGGGGATAAAGAATATGATAAAGTATTGTCAGATTAGATTTTATATTTTATTACTATTCTAGGATTATTTTAATTTATCGTTATTTTATTAATTTTAGACTCTGTTTAGGATTAGTTTTATTACTATTATTATTTGTATAAATAGTTTTAGGTTTTTCAATTTAGAGACTTTAAATGATTTGAAGAATTGATACTTTCTATATAGACTTTAGTTTCTCTCCTCTCTACGCTGTCCTCTTCTCTTTCCTTCTAATCTCTTCCCTTTCTTCTCCTTGTTTTACATCACAATTTTATCTCGTCTACGAAATCCTAGGATTTAGTGAAAATTCTGAGTCTGTTTATAACTTTTTCCCCTTTGCCAATGATGCAGGTTGGAGAGAAATGTGTTTCCTCTGTTTACCATGCTGAGATCAAAATACAAGGCATCTATTAGCGGAGAACCTGGATTCAATGAGGTTAGTACATGTTACTATATTATGCCATTGCTCTTGAAGCTTTTTCGTTCCCTTCTCCCTAGTCCCAACCGTACTCAGTTCTTCAACATGGCTACAAATTTAATTTTACGTATTGATATATTGAAGTTGACATGAAAGTGTGGTGTACGTAGATGATAGACGCCGTTGCGGAGAAATTCTATGGAGTACAGCGAAGGGATGCCATGGGCATGTTCGAAGATATATTCAAGGTCCCTTCTCTCACCATCTTAACTCATTTCTTCTCCATTTTCATTTTGGAATATAACTGAATACTTGATTGAAATCATGCAGACGATGAAGGTGCCTAATGACTTTCGATTTTGAGAGATCGCATCGAATTACTTCTCCTATGGTCAATCTGTTTGACAAAATCTATTTGTTATGTGGGGTTATTCAAGATTCTGGTGCGTGTTATGTTTTATTTCCACTCTAACCCATCTTGGAATCACCAGCTTCATTAACTCCTAACTCATTTCTTATGCTTGCAGATAGACCAACTACGAAAGGAGTCTTGTCCTGAGGATACCTTCTTCACGTCAGGATGTTCTTGTACAAGCTCAGACAATTCTGTCAGTGAAATTGAGGAGGCAGAAGACTTAATTCTTCCCATTTCTTCCCTATTCTCAACAGTAGCACCGTCAGCTCCCTCTTGTTTAGCAGTATGGCTTGGTTTGACTATACTTGATGGCACACCGCCCACTTTTGCGAATTTTAAATTTTGTAAGAACCTATTTGCATATACTTGGTGCCGTTCCAAAATACTAGTGATGAATTCTTTAAAATGATTAAAATCAAATGAAGGATGGAGCCGGAGAGTCTTCTCACGGTCATAATCACTCCTTGATCCGACTTATTAAGATTTGGAGCTAAGCGATCAGAAATAAAACCTTTTAAACATTCGAATGAAACATGATTTACCTCCTTTTTCACGTCCTTGTCCCGAAATATCTCAATAGACCAACCGTTAAATTCTGTTAACTTCGATTCCCGTTGACAATCTTTCTTTAGATGTCCTAATTTGGTGTGGGTTTAGATATAATTTTAAAAAATAATTTATAGAAAAAAAAATTAGAAAAAAAATTAGACAGTTTTTAAAAAAAAAGTTTTTAGAGAAGAGTTTTATAGAAAAAATGATTTTAAATAAATAAATTTTTAAATAGTTATTTTCAGAATAATTTTTTATATTGGTAAATTATCAGAAAGGGTATTAGATAAAAAAAAAAAAATTAATCACAAGTATTATTCATCATCTCTGCAACAAGCAACTACCCATGGCATGCAGTGACCTATAGTGAGCAGTGATAGCAAGCGGTGAGTGGTGAGAAGTAACGGTAACTAGGGAGCAGTGACAAAGATTTACCATTTTTTCTCTGTGAGTAGTGACAGTGACCCACCACTTCTTCTCTCTTAATAGCGACGATGACCCAGCAACAGCACCACAATGACAACAATCCAACAACGACAACACATGGGGGCATGAAGGAGAAGCAGAGAGAAAAAAAGAGAAAAGAAATAAGAGACAGTAGAAAAAATATGTGTAAAATAGTAAATTGATAATCTATAGGCTTTTTTACTATTTTAGAATATATTTCTAATAGTTTATTTAAAACTATATTTTAGTCCAGACATACTTATGAATAAATATAATTATTTATTTTAAAAAAATTTTAAACTAAAATTTAAGTTAGAATTTTTTTCTATTAACCAATGAAGACAAGTTGACGGCAAATTTGAAAACAATTCGTGTAACACCCATCCTCCTTAATCAACGCCTCATCTTTTGTACCCATTTCTTGAATTCTGCAACGCTTTATTTCTCTCATCTTTAAGCTTCATCTTCACACCACATATTTAAAACTTGTGTTTAGATATACTTTTAAAAATAGGCTTAAAAAAAGAGAAATTTTTTAATAGTTTTTAAAAAATAGTTTTGGGATAAAAATTTATAAAAATAATAGTTATTAATAAATGAATGTTTGGATAGTTATTATCAAAAGGACTTTTATAATTAAAAATTATTAAAAATAATATGATTTTATTAAAAATAGGAGAGAAAAGAGAAGGTACAAAAAAGAGAGAAGAGATAGAGAGGGTAAAGAAAAGTAAATAGAAAAGAGATATGAGAGATAGTGGAAATGAGTAAATACAGAAGAAAGATGAGAGATTCTGGAAACAATAGAAGGGAGAGGAGAGATGAGAAATGAGAGATTCTGGAAAAAATAGAAGAGAGATGGGAGATTATAAAAAAGATAGAAGAGAGAGGAGAGATAATATAAGAAAAAATAAGGGTAAAATAATAATTAAATAGTTCATAAGTATTTTACTATTCTAAAAACTACTCCTATCAACTTATCTAAAACTATAATTTTAAATTATAATTTGATCCAAAATTTTTTTTAGACAAATATAACTATTTATTTAAAAAAAATAAACTAAAATTTAAATTTAGATCAAAAGTCCCCTTAAAATCGTATTCTAATTTCCCAAACACACCCAACCTCCGCTCACTTG
Source organism: Leucaena leucocephala (assembly GCA_037074615.1). Taxonomy (NCBI): domain Eukaryota; kingdom Viridiplantae; phylum Streptophyta; class Magnoliopsida; order Fabales; family Fabaceae; genus Leucaena; species Leucaena leucocephala. The sequence goes on from CM073562.1 coordinate 18,030,417, forward strand.
GGCACTGTTTCCTATATTCTTAAATCCCGCCTAGCAATGCTCAAACATGGCTGCCTGCGGAATGCTTGTAAAATTCCCCTTCCAATATCATATACACTTAACCATTTAAAATCATTTAATTAATTAAAAAAGGAAAACAGTTAATCATAAAGGCCTACTATATAGTGGAAAAAGAATACACTAACCATACAAGGTTAACTATGATAAAAAATAATTTCTTTAATTAATTAAAAGTTATCATAGTTATACAAAAAGAATTTTAGCTTTAACTCTTTTAAACTAAGATTCTTTTTATAACTATGTTAGAAAAAGACCAAACTACTACTTGAGGAAACACTGTCATGGTTAAAAAGGATTTAATTAATAATAAAAGATAACCATAATAGAAAAAGCTTCACTCACATTAAACCTAATTATTAAAAATTAATTCACGATAGAAAGAAACAGCCATATGAATAAAGAAGTTATCACGGGGTTTAAAGAGCTAACTATAATTTTATATGCATAGAAATGTTAAAAAAGAGCTCAACTCTGTAATATGATTATTAGAACAAACCCCTGATTAATATTAATGATAATATTAATCTCAATATTGAGGTTTGGGTACCTCGAAATTCAAAATAATTATCAATAGTCCAAAACACAAGAATCATGAATCATATTCATTGATTTCATCTCATCACAATATCACAAGGTCTTAAATGTGGATCATAGGATTGAAGTCACAAGCAGCCTATGCCTCAGGTCAACTATCAGCATAGTGTTAACAAAAGGATAATCAAATATATCAAATAGTCATCAAAATATGAAATGGGCTATACAATGGAAATATACATATAATCAACACAATAAAAAGAGTGGAGGCATTACAATTTAGAAACCTAGTCTAGGCCTCAGGAGCCTTCCCTATTGTGCCAACCGAATGCAACACAATTTTGATATAATTATGGCATGATCATAACAATGCAACACAATAGTGCACCAACACAACTCATCTTTATCACTCCAGATTGGATCCATGGGATGAGTGATTACCCATGTAACTAGTTGCTTCAAAAGCTTACCAATTATGTGATGTGCACGGGCTAAAACAGATGGAGCACACAACAAAACCATAGGCCCCTCATATAACTATTAGGATGTTAAAACCTCTCATTAAACCGTTGAGGTATATAAGACCCTCATGTAACTATTGGACTGACCCCTTATGGAACTGTTTACGTGGTAATAAGAATAGATCACCTATACTACAAAGCCACCGCACCACCAAACTCATGGAACACAATTATGGAACTTCATCATAGAACTAAGCCAATATTTGAAATACATTATGAGACTCATTGTCAAAGATCATAGTACTCTTAAAACATAAAATGCTCAATTTCATTGAAACAAGTCCCAAAAGGCAATTTATACTATTTAATATCATGGTACCTCAACTTAACTATATATATATATATATATATATATATATGCATATCAATCTTTTCACAATCACATTTTAAAATACTCATAAATACAAACTAGCATGTATAGTACAAGTGGTTATTTATAGTTAAAACTCAACACTTACTACTAACTTTTATCTAAAAAATTTTCTAATCCCCACAAATATACTATCATTAGAAAGATCTAGTTAAGTAGAATAATATTTATAAAAGGAATATAGTGATTAAAGGTGGTTTTACTTACCAAAATCAACTGCAAAAACCAATCTTATACTGAAAAAAATGGTGGACTATTGCAGAGAAGGAAGGAAGACCAAACACGTAGATCTCTCTCTCTCTATCTCTCATACAAACTTAAATGATGGGTGGCCATTGGTCAAAGAACCCCACAGGGGCAAATTAGATGTAGGAATGCAGGCCAACCTTCTCATGGCTAGGAATTTTTATTTGGATAAATCGATTTAATAAAGGAATATATATAATTTTTTGCAGAGAATTTTCAATGTGAAGGAGTAGCAAAGTGGTCTGGAATGGAGAAATAAAATGTGAGGTCCCCTGTTAGAGTTAGAGCTTTAACGCCTGCAGAAGGGAAGAGTTTTTTTTTTCAAGGATGAAATGACAAAATTGCCCTTCTGTCCTTTTTGCCAAATCCTGTCATCTCCCCATTTCCTTCCTGATGGCAGCCATGGCAGAGTAGCATCACGCGTAAGGGGAGAGTGGCGATAGTTCAGCGTGCGGCGCGGGATGGGAGTGCACAGAACGAAAGGTCTCTGCTGTCACCTTTAAGTCTGAAGTACTCTTTCCTCGTCCCATATTCTGTCGGTTGCCATAGACAACAAGAGTGTGAACATAGAGGAATTTTAGGGGGGTTTGTGGGTTCTGGGATTGGCTGCCTTGAGTCCATTTTCTTTCCAGCTGTCAGCACTAGCGTCTGTCGTCATCACCATGTTAGTAGCCGCCTATCGCCATTGCTCCACGCGACAGTACTGTAGCAAGTATGTGTGTGCAATCTCCCTCTCCTCATCGTAGTCACTGTTCCAGGCATTACTGTAGTTAGTCATGGCCGTCGGGTCTCCTCTGTTGTTATTGTGAAAATTTTAGATTTTTGAGGTCCTTCTTGGTTGCCGTCGCTGAGTGTTGCTGATTGGATTAGTAAGGTAAGTTTCCTCGATGCCTTGTTTTGCTTCTTGTGATCGAGTTGGTTAATGGGCACATGAAATTCAGTTTGCTATGGAGTGCGTGGGCGAATGAGTATTTTGTGAATTGCTCTGTTTTGGGGAATAGTCGATGAATAGTGGGGGAGAGCAGAAGTTGTGTTGTCGGCTGTGAATTTGAAATCTTGTATGTAAAAAAACTTATGAACTAATCAATTACTATATTATCCCTACTTTTTCTTACACACTCTTTCTTTCTTTCTTACACCCTCTCTCCTCTCATCTCTCCTAATTTAATACTCATTCTATTTTTCGTAATTTACCAATAATAAAAGTACTTTTGGAAATAACTATCTAAATACTCATTTATTCAAAACCACTTTTTTTTTTCATAAACTCTTCTCTAAAAGTCCATTTCTATATAAGCTATTTAAAAATCTTTTTTTTCTTCATAAACTCATTTCTAAAATCCTATCCAAATAGCCCTATATAAGGTATATATATAAAGTATTTGTGGGGTTTGGATATTGCTGTCAATAAATATGAACTATAAGGCTTTATTTTATTGGGGATTTTGGAGGAGAAGGGAGGGGAGGGGAGGGAACAGTGTGTTTAGTTGGGAAAAAATAAAGGAAAGAGGAGAGAAGATTTTTTATCATTTAGTACTCATTTTCCCTCCAAAATAAGGAGTTTTTGGAGGGGTAATAATTTTTTATACCTTTATGATCAAATTATCTTTTTATTATTTTTAATATTTCAATTGAAATAAGTCCTATAAAGGTCATCCCCATTTACCCCGCCCTCCCCCGCTTCACTGCACTCAGTCCTTGCTTCTTCTCAATCTCCACTGCGGCTAGGGTTTTAGCGTTGCCTTCAGAGTTTTTCTTCGTAGGTTCATTTTCTTCGCCTTCGCCTTTCTGCTTTGCCTTTCGCTTCTATAAGACATTTAGAATCATGGACGGTTTTTAAGGAATTTTAGTTCTACATTATCTCCATTCAATGAATATCTTTTTGCATCACGCTCTCTTCATTTTAAATTTATGTTCATCATCGCGAACGATTTTTTCCTGATTTTTTCGTCGATGCATTTCTTTTGTAGTTTCAACTCTGTTGGCAATGTTTAGCTCTTATTGATTCAACTTTTGAGCCCACATCTTTTTTAAAATTGTCGAGAAGGATTGATGCATGTTTCGTTGCCATATGGAACTAATCGTTCGACTGACTACATTTATAATACCCATGGGGTCAAAGGAACTTTCTTCCCTCTGCTAGAATATGTGTGGCCCTATTTGATATGCCTTTTAGTTTGATTACGTAATCTAATGCAGTGTTGCTTTGATGTGCGTCTTGTTTTAATCATATATGTTCGATTATGTAAGCTGAACATGGATTGTTATTTTAGATTTATTCCGTGTATGTAAAATACGCTCTGTGTAAGTTGAGATTTCATATTTCTTCTCGGCAGTTGATTCTAGCTTAAGCTGCAATGGGTAAGGAAAAGACTCACATCAACATTGTGGTCATTGGCCATGTCGACTCTGGGAAATCAACCACGACTGGCCACCTCATCTACAAGCTTGGTGGTATTGACAAGCGTGTTATTGAGAGATTTGAGAAAGAAGCTGCTGAGATGAACAAGAGATCATTCAAGTATGCCTGGGTTCTTGATAAGCTTAAGGCTGAGAGGGAACGAGGAATTACAATTGATATTGCTTTGTGGAAATTTGAGACTACCAAGTACTACTGCACGGTCATTGATGCTCCAGGACACCGAGATTTCATAAAAAACATGATTACTGGGACATCCCAAGCTGACTGTGCTGTTCTTATCATTGATTCCACGACTGGTGGTTTTGAAGCTGGTATTTCCAAGGATGGACAGACCCGTGAGCATGCTCTCCTTGCTTTCACTCTTGGTGTCAAGCAAATGATCTGTTGCTGCAACAAGGTCTGTGTTTAAGCCTCATAGATCCATGCTCTCTCACTTTAGTGAAGTCAAGTTTCTTGATTCTTGAATTAACTAATAATTGCTCTATGGCCTTCTAATCTCCATGACAGATGGATGCTACTACGCCCAAGTACTCCAAGGCCAGGTATGATGAAATTGTCAAGGAAGTGTCTTCATACTTGAAGAAGGTTGGTTACAACCCAGACAAAATTCCATTTGTTCCCATATCTGGTTTTGAGGGGGACAACATGATTGAGAGGTCGACCAACCTTGATTGGTACAAGGGTCCAACCCTACTTGAGGCCCTTGATCAGATCCTGGAGCCAAAGAGACCATCAGACAAGCCTCTTCGATTGCCCCTTCAAGATGTCTACAAGATTGGAGGAATAGGCACCGTCCCAGTGGGACGTGTTGAGACTGGTATCCTGAAGCCTGGCATGGTTGTGACTTTTGGACCTAGTGGACTGACAACTGAAGTTAAGTCTGTGGAGATGCACCATGAGGCTCTCCAGGAGGCCCTTCCTGGTGACAATGTCGGATTTAATGTTAAGAATGTTGCAGTTAAGGATCTTAAGCGTGGATATGTTGCCTCAAATTCTAAGGATGACCCTGCCAAGGAGGCTGCCAGCTTCACATCTCAAGTTATCATAATGAACCACCCTGGTCAGATTGGAAATGGTTATGCCCCGGTGCTTGATTGCCACACTTCCCACATTGCTGTAAAGTTTGCTGAAATTTTGACCAAGATTGATAGGCGATCTGGTAAGGAGCTTGAGAAGGAGCCTAAATTCTTGAAGAATGGTGATGCGGGTTTTGTGAAGATGTTTCCCACCAAGCCTATGGTTGTTGAAACTTTCTCTGAGTATCCTCCCCTTGGTCGTTTTGCTGTGAGGGACATGCGTCAAACTGTTGCTGTGGGAGTCATCAAGAGCGTGGAGAAGAAAGACGCTACTTCAGCCAAGATCACCAAGGCTGCACAGAAGAAGGGCAAATGAATCGTGCGGGTTTCTTTACCAAATGAAGTATGTGATTATGTTTACAGTGAACGTTGGTCTCTTGTAGGTAATACCTCTTTGCAGAGTCATAGTTTATGGGCATGCTTTGCTTTTCGTTTGAAGTTTCCACCTTCATCTTGCAATCCTTGTTCCCAGAACTGGGTTCTTGATCGACGGTGGCGAGGTTTTAACTTTTTTCCTGATCTTGTTTTGGCGTTTACTTTTCAGCCTGCGCAATGTTATATCTTTGATTGAACAATCATTTTTGCGTGGACACCGCTGACTTGTCTACTTAAGTGTTAGCACTATATTTCTGTCCTAGTTCATGTTTTTGAGTGTAAAGGTTCGCTTCCTTTCTGTGTTCCGCAGCTGGTGGTGGTTTTAAAGCTGCTTAATTTGTATTTTATGGATTTACCTGGGACTGCGATATGCGTTTGTTTCATCTTTCCGGATGCTGCTGTTATAATTTCTTTTTTATTGTCATATCTTAGAGATTCAATATATATTATCATTCCCTTGCATAGTCAGTAGTACTCCCTCCATCCCTAAATATGATAGTAATTAAAAGATAAATTTACAAATAAGTAGTAATAATTACTATTTCCATTTATTATACGGTTCATTTATGACATTGTCAATTTTGAAGATGGAGGAAAAGAAGCATTATAATCGGTATCATCCGATCGCCTTTTTCAATACATATTTAATTTGGACAAGCTACCATCATGGCTCTCTAGGAAAAAAAGTTTGGCAAATAAAGCTACTTGTGAAAAAGATTTTTTTTAACGAGTATTTGGTACTCTTGTAGCCGTATAGGAGTTAGTTAGGGGATAATTTTAATACTAAATTTAATACTTTAATCAATTTTATTTTATTTTTATTATTTTTTTAAACAATTGTACTTAACTTAAAAATTGATGTACTTAACTTAAAAATTGATGGTTCATATAATAGTATATATTTATTATAATTAATTAATTTAATTCTTTTATTTTTTATAATAAACTACAAAATTGATGAAATTTAGTACTCATGGCTGATTTAGTTATATTAGATTATGGTAATAGAAACGCAATATTCGTTCATTCAAAAAAAAAAAAAAAAAAAACAAAGAAACACAAGATCCATACTTCATGCGTGAATTGTCTTTAATAAGGAAGCAAGTCTATATGGATCACCGGATAAGTAAATATAGATAACCGACGAAGGCGATGTTCTAGTTGGGGTCTGCCAAAATCGCTGGAGTCTCACCCTTCAAACCAAGAATCCCAAAACTTGCACGAGTCAATCAGCAACATTAGAAATATTTAAATTCATCAATTTTTTAATCTATATATGGTCATCACAAGCCATCAGTTCAAGGTCATAGCCATATTTAATACTATGCATCACAAATGCTCGTGGCTGCAAATGTCATGAACAACCAATGAGTACTACCGAGTCTCCTCAGTTCTTCAATACTACGAATAATATTCATGGCCATGGCACTATAGCAGTCACATAGCAACATTAGCCTATATTTGAATGAGAAGAAAAATTCTATAAAAAAAAATACTAGAAAAAATCTCTTAAAAAGAGTAAATTTTTTTACTATTTTGAAAAGAAATTCTTACTAGTACTTTATCCTCCTTATTTTCTTTTTACTTTTCTCTCCTTCCAAATATCTAAGACAGAAAGCGCCTCCGGATTCTAACTATAACGTGTAAAGTAACAAAATACTTGAGCATATGATTTTGCAAAATGCCGCACCAAGTGAGTTCTTTATAAATCAAATCTCAAACATTTTATTTTATCAAAACAAAAATACTGGGATAAAAAAATTAATCCGCAGACGGAAATTGACCCAGGGATATCACTACCATCCTTAACAGCAAACTATGAGTTTGTCAGTGTGTTTCAAATCACAAGTTCTTGAAAGCTGACTCCTGAGGTACTTTTTGAGGCGTCAATCTAGCCAAAAGCGCCTTATTATGGCAATGCTCTTTGTCAACAAAGTAATAGTTCCCATTAGCCTTAAAAGTCACAAAAGGTCTCTGGGTGTCGGATGGACGAATATCCGCAAACTTAATCGTCTTGGGCATATAAGTTGCCAGCCATGACATCATCTCCACCTCAAAGCTGTCTGAACCAGGCTGCCACCTGAGCTTGTGGATGTAAGGGCTGACAAACCAGTGAAGTGCAGCTGTTGTAGAAGCACTGAAGAATATTACAGATGATGCTACTGCACCCTTCAAGATAACATTCATATCAGGGGATGTCATGAAGGTTATGACAGGGCCCAGAGATACCGAGAGGCAGCAAGTTGAGAGAGACAAAAGCTTAACTTTTTTTATGGTGGATGAGATAGGACCATAATAAACAACTCCATTTTCCTTGTCATGTTCGCCAGATTGTTCCCTACCACGAGGTCCAATGCTAATCTTGTCGTCTTGCTCTGTTGTCACGGATTGGGATGCCCATCTCTTTTGGACAGCAGCAAGCTGGGTGGAAAATTTGGAAGCAGGATCGGCGCTGATAACACGTCTGCATGTCCAGGAGCTAGAACAATGATAGGCTGAAGCATGGAGGCAAACATAAAACACAAAATTAAAAGTTATATTAATTATTCACAATAATTATACATAGACTGTGAGCATTACAGAACCAGAACCAGAAAGACTTGTATAATTATATCAATGACTAATTTAACTACACAAAAATAAAAGTTATATTAATTATTCACAATAATTATACACAAACTGTGAGCAATACAGAGCCAGAACCAGAAAGACTTGTATAATTATATCAATGACTAATTTAACTACACTAAATTAGATGCATCTCAAGGTACCAGAATTTAAGACTAGCAAGAACAAAATAGAACGTGGACAAAAGCTTTTCAGAACATATGATACGTGATAGAAGAGGTATAGAATGTGGGCTATAACATACAGGGAACTATTAAATCCAGAGCTCCAGTGCAACAAAAAAAGATTGAAGTACGGAAGGTGTAACAGAACCTTCATCATTTTATTTTCTTAGATTAGACATCTTTGAATAACTGGGAGTAATAAACTTGAGATGTAAATCTGTGGCATATTACATACATAACACACCTCACAGAACAAATTCAGTAGAAAAGGAGAAATGTAGCATTATTATTTCGTGACAGAAAGCATAACCACAGAAAATAGTTGCCAAATACAACCTGGCAGTTCTTTTTATTCTTTTTGTGCAGTGGAATCCATAACTAAAATTAGTAGGTCTTGGTGGAGTTCTGTCTTTACGTCAATTACCAAGAGTGATTATAAATTTTAGACGAATAAGTAAAAATAGCGGATTCTGAATTTAACTCCTAATGCACATCGAACTCCGTCAGAACCAAGGTAAAAGAAGCTGTTGATCTAAAACTCTCGTATTACGATTTTCATTATAGGTTTTACCAGTGGTTGGAACAATCAAAGTAAATGCTGCTTGTAGCTACCATCATAGTCTTGTACCTAGCTATATAGCTTCTTTCATCAAAAAATTCAAGAGCAAGTTATGGAAGCTAAATTTTAATGGTTATCTAGACTAATAAGAAAATCCATAGTGGCAGTGGCGGGTATTCAAAGCACTTCACTTGTGAAAGCTGATTCCCCCCATATGTAACCAGAAGGACTAAGTTTAAGCCGCCGTACGTTCGCTTGTAACACTTGTCCTTATCTGTCTTGGAAATGAAGAGTCTATAACGAGAACTCCAAGACGGGAATACAGAGAAAAGTCCGAATCTTTTCCGGGTAGCAAACAAGGGATTTCAAATGTTGAAGCCTATTCCCGTTCCTCATAACAGTGATAAACATGGGAACGCAAAGTCATATTATTTTTTAGGTCATTCAGAGAAAACACAAAAGGAAGGGGTGGGGGTGTGGAGAGAAAACCTGAAGGGAGGAATCTGGAAGTGGAACGCGTCGCCTGCGATCGCAGCAACTGGAGGAGAGCCGCTCTTGTCATCGGTTCACACTGCGGATGCCGAATGAAACGTGATGGCAAAAAGGGACATTTCAGGGGAAGAGGGATTATTCTTTGTTTATATTTATATATATTATGTATCTGCAAAGCCATCAAGATAGGCATTTGGTCTAGTGTCATGATTCTCGCTTAGGGTGCGAGAGGTCCCGAGGTCAATTCTCGCAATGCCACAACTTAGGCTGTTTTTTTCATTCTTTCCTTTTCTCCCAGAGATGTTGTTGTGCATTGAACCAGAATGGTGGAACTCAGAATCCCTTATTTGTAAAATTAACATTATCTGAAACACAATCCTTCTCCAATCATTAGCAGCTTCTTTCTTTCTTTGCTCGCACTTACAATATATGATGAGAGTAAATTTTCTGTTTGTTGGTTGCTATAGGATTCCGGGGAAAAAGCAATTACATTTCCTCCTCAATACTGATAACACATTGATGCATGTGCAAAATGGTGTACTGCTATGTCGTAGAAATTAATCAGGCGTCGGTAGATGCCTTGACCCAGTTAGTATATCTAAAACTAAAGGAACACACACGAAGTTTCGTGGGAAGAAATCCCAAGTTGACGAATCTCTGCATCCAGATACTTTTGTGCATACCTGCCTAGTTATGAACAAATCACAGTTATGAATATGATCAAGCTACTTTTCCAAATCTATCGTCATTCAAATTTTTACATTAATGTATAATCAAGTAACATGACTTATTATGAAATATTAATTTTAATATTGAGGGGAAACATGAAAACCTACTAAACATTCTATTTTAAAATGAGAAGGGAAAAAGTGAATAACTACATTATATAATAGAAGCAATAAATAGGCCTAAGCACACGTATTAGCAAAAGGTTATGTGTCAGGAGAATTAAAAGAAATATTTTTCTCCCAATAAATAAATAGGGGTAGAGACAATAATCGTTAAATAATAGTACAAAATAATTATAAAAAGTATTTTTTATAAAAATATTATATTAAATATTTATTGAAGTTTATAATGGGGCTTATATTCTGGGAACGAAGGTTTAATAAAGTAAATAATAATAATAATAACTAGGGGGCGGGTTGGTCCATGGAAGTGCAGCGACAATGTGGGAAATCCATTTGTCTTTTGCATACCGACAGTAGAGAGAGAGAGAACAATTAATAAACTTGCCAAACTCATTATTCTTACATCATCTTCTCTTCTCCTTTCCTCTGTCCTTTTCAACTTCAACCCAAGACTGCCCCCATTCCCAAGTTCTCTCGCATGAGCTCATCTTCTATTCGCACACTTGAATGCTACTCAAAATTAAAAGCACATATTTGGTCAAAAAAATAATGTATTTTAATAGAAAAGGCTGAAATATCCATAAAATTTAATCTCAAACTCAGCCACGGGAAAAATCAATGGTTTATTTAGAGGGGAAAATTGCTCAAAAGACCTTAGCTGTATGTATGTACGCGTCATGGCTTCATGCTGCGATCTTTCTTGTTTTATGAGCTCTCCTGCAATCAAGTTGGACTGCAGAGACCATCCGCCATAGTCAGCGATCAAGAAGAAAGCCAATTAACATATTCGCTCTATGCCCTAACGTAAACTTCAAAATTAAGATTACAGTCATCGGCAAACTCAGCAATATATCATACATCACCCCAGCCATGATTATCTAATGCCTCCATTGAGTACTCATTCTGCAAAATTCCCAACTTAAAGGCCATTTCTAATTTTATAAACAATTAATCTTTTTATAGAATAATTAATTGAATATTTATAGCCAGAATGAAAGAGTTGACCAACTTCTTATGTTTATGTAAATTTCGTAAGTATTACTTTCTTTAGCTGTTAACAAGTTTGAAAGATTGAGCATCAAGAAGCAACGTGTGGATCAAATAATCAAAAACGGAAAAACACATGAAAATGAAGAAAGAATGCATCGGCTTTTACAGTCCCATGTGCGCCACCCAACCCAACTGCTCAATCAACTCGCGCGATAGACGCATATGTAAGGGAAACAAAACACACGCAAGTGACAAGAATATTCAAAGCAAAGCTTTCGCGTATAGATCATCATTGCAACTCGACCATCAAGGAGATGCATATAAATGCCTTGACTTCATTTGTTACAACTCATTTCGACTAATCACAATCATTACAAGTCTTGCCTCTTATAAATGCCCATTGCTCTCCCTCTCACACTCTGTCCCTTTCTTTGCTCTCATTCTCGCTCTCTCTGTCTCCTGTTGGTTTTTAGTTTAACCAAATATCTCTCTCTGTCTCTCTCTAGTTTGGGTTCCTGCACTTCGTCAGGATCGATTTGTTAGCTCTCACCTAGCTTTTAATCTCTGGCATTCCAATCCAGATCGTTTTTTGTTTTTGGGATCTGCGCTTCTTCCATAAACTAAGTCGTCATTGTTAGTCTTCACTTCTGTTATCTGCCTTCTTTTCATGGTCTTGGAGTAATCTAGCAGTAAGAAGGCTAGAAAAGCCAGAAATTTTTTGTTTCTCATTCTGGGTTTTCCTTGCCTTTTGCAGCTTTCAGATTGATAAATTATGGGTTTTCCTTATCAGCTGTATTTATGTTTGCATTTATTCATTTTTCTGGGGATTTGTGTGGCTTCTCCTCTTGGAGATCAAAAGAGAGATAGGATTACTGAGTTGCCAGGACAACCAAAGAATGTGGGCTTTGCTCAGTACTCGGGCTACGTGACGGTGAATAAGGAGTCAGGGAGGGCATTGTTCTATTGGTTGACTGAAGTACCAACAAGTCGTGGACCCAAGTCAAGGCCATTGGTGTTATGGCTTAATGGCGGTCCTGGATGCTCCTCTATTGCTTATGGGGCATCTGAAGAGATAGGACCTTTTCGAATTAGGCCTGATGGGGACTCACTTTACTTGAATCCTTACGCTTGGAACAAATGTCAGTGAAATTCGCAGCTCCAGCAGTTTCCCATTCTCATTATTTTTCCCGTCACACATCTTCGTGTTTATTGGATTTTTGGGTTTTGCAGTGGCAAATATACTGTTCCTTGATTCTCCCGCTGGTGTTGGCTTTTCATATACGAACAAAACGTCAGATCTGTTTACAATGGGAGATCGGAGAACAGGTAAATGTGTTGTTGTAGCATTTTTTTTTTTGGAGTAGCACTTGTTACAATTGTGCTCTATCTGCTTGAGATATAATTGCTCACGAGTTTGAAATTTTGGGATCTGGGTTTCTTGACTTTGCAGCTGAAGATGCATATACATTTCTTGTTTACTGGTTTGAAAGATTTCCTCAGTATAGACATAGAGAATTCTACATTGCTGGAGAAAGTTATGCTGGTACTTGTTCAAAAATTTCTGATTCAATTCTTTTGTGTGAAGAAGATGATTGATCCAATTTTCAAAAATTTGCTTCAGGTCACTATGTTCCTCAGTTGGCTCAGATTATTTACCAGAAAAACAAGGGTATCAAGAATCCGGTTATTAATTTTAAGGGATTTATGGTGAGTTTGTGAGATCCATGTGACAACGAGAAATCTTTGTTTAGTGGAGAAAAGAGAATCCTTTATGCTTTTCAATAATCATCTAATGGTTGCCATCTTTCACTGATATCTATCAGGTTGGAAATGCTGTGACTGATGATTACCATGATTACATTGGGACATTTGAGTACTGGTGGACTCATGGCTTGATTTCAGATTCCACATATAGGATGCTGAGAATTGGCTGTACTTCTGGGTCCTCCCAGCATCCAACAGTGAAATGCATGCAGGCCCTCAGAGAGGCAGTTGTGGAACAGGGCAACATTGATCCATATAGCATTTATACAAGGCCATGCAATAGCACAGCATCACTCAGACATGGCTTGAGGGGTCGCTACGTATGCCCTTTTATCAACCTGTTTGATTTATGTATAAGCATGCAAAGTACATGTTTTAGACACCTGGGTAGATGTAGATCATAATGGCGTATATTACATGAAAAAAATGGAATCATGAAACTGCATATGATTCCTGTCTTCTTCAAGCATTTATTAAGCAGCCACTTCATCATTTTGTCTTCTTCAAGTTGTCTTTTCTTTATATGCCTGTCTCTTTCTATCAATATTGTACTTAGTTTAATATATCAGAGATGCTTTGTGGCGGCTTTAGAGAAGGAATTCACTTTGTGGCTACCTCAAATATACTCATCCCAGTAAAAATTTTATTTTGAAGGAAATAAATCTGCAAGCAAGAGATCTTTCACGGGATGTGATTTCTGAAATGTTCTGCTTTGTCATGTAACTCTGACTTAGCTGATTCTTCTTATATTTCAGCAGTCGACGCCTGTTGAATGAATTTGTTGAGTGTTTGTTAATGTCTATTTTAGGGTCATTTCAAACAAAAGAGAATTCATCTACATGATATTGCAAATGACCATTTATCTGTTGTGGGTATACAAGCATTTCTCCCTTGAGGTTAATATTCTTAGGCCAGTTTTGTTACTAGATATATTTTGGTCACCCCTTGTCAGGCTATTTGGCTGTTTTTGTATATTTCTTTTAAACCTGTGACTTCCAAACTCAGCCATGGATGTCTCGAGCATACGATCCCTGCACAGAAAGGTTTGCAGACTTATACTTTAATCGCCCAGAAGTTCAGAAAGCTCTGCATGCCAATACAACTGGGATTAGTTATTCATGGAAGTCGTGCAGGTACATGCTTTGAAAAGCTATATATGAGCTGTTCTTTTGAGAGATATTCTATTAGAGTGTTAAAAGTTTCATTGAACAGTGACATGGTTGGGAATTATTGGGATGATTCTCCGCTATCTATGCTTCCTATATATCATGAGCTCATTCACGCTGGCCTCAGGATATGGGTATACAGGTGAGTTTACTTTTCTTCTCCCAGTTCATACCTCTGAAGCTGAGATATTTCAGTTACATGATTGCCCTGGTGCTTATAATGGGATTTACTGTTGTCTAAACTTAATAGGAAATTATTTTTGGTGCTGTATAAGTAACTGTTCTAGATCTTTAACTGTCTTCACCCCATCCAAATCTGAAAGGAAGACAAAAATGAATTTCCATGGTTTCCATCCATACCTAAGTATTTATGTATCATTGCCATGATTTGAAATTTCTGTTTGGATTTTTCACTTGATGCCACAAAGGTAGTACTAAGTTTCCATCTTACAAAAGCTAAAACTTATCATCCAGAGCCTATCAAGTCACTGTATTCCCCAATGACTCATATCCAATCCCTGATTCCTCAATTACAAAGCTCTAGTCCGAAATTATAATTACATGATAAAATAAAGCAATACAATTATCTTATATTTTATCCCGAGTAATTTCATATTTCTAAGTTTGCCGGTTCAGCCTTAGGGATGTGTACCTAGAATGCGATAGTCAAGGTATTTAGTCTTGTGGGCTCACACTATCCGCAGTTTCTGACATTGCTGAGTTTCTGCGTAATTTCAAATGACAAATTGTCGCTTAGCGAAAAAGGATGCTTCAGCTTTGAGGTGGATAAATTACGTTGTTCTGTTTAAGAAGCATGTTGAAAACAGTAATGGGTTCTGGATTACTTTTACCTATAAAGCATATTGGAAGTTCTCTGAGCTGTAATGTCCTAGAAATCTCTGTTTTATGTGGGATGTCTAGCTTCGTTGAGTCTTACTTCTTGATAGTCGATCTTTCTAAATGAAAAGTGGGCATTGTTAATTATTTTCTAGGATCTATAAGCTTTGTGCTGCTTCTGATCATGGCTCTGCATTTATAATTATGGCAGTGGAGATACGGATGCTGTGGTTCCAGTAACTGCAACTCGATATTCCATTGATGCCTTGAAGTTGCCTACCATCATCAACTGGTATCCTTGGAATGACAATGGCAAGGTTGGTGCTAACTACTAACACAGCTTGAAATGGAAACTGACGTGGGAATATGTATATATATATGTATATATATATATATATATATATTGAACTACTAAGTTATAATGCATTTGTGCTAAGTACATTTACGTTTTGTGTGTGGAAGGTTGGAGGTTGGAGCCAAGTTTATAAAGGGCTCACGTTGGTGACAGTTACAGGAGCGGGACATGAGGTTCCACTTCACAGGCCTCGCCAAGCATTTATTCTTTTCAGGTCATTCTTGGAGAACAAGTACATGCCTGCTTGAATAACGTACCAAGCATATACAAAACCATTCATACTACTCCTAAACCAAATAAGTAACACCCAACATTCATTTACATGGCACCGGCCTCCAAGGCACAGAACAAGGAATGCATTCCTCATGACTTCCCCTCTTGCCTCTCTGCCTCCAAAATTAAGGACAAGGTCTTTCCTCAATGTTTGAAATATGTAGAATATTTATGTGAATTTTGTTCTTTATTATAAGGTTTTCATTCATCATTTATATGAAATTTGGGAGCCAATCTCCGCATCCTGCTGCTCTCATCAATGAATACGTGAAAGTTTTCTTATTTTTAAAGCTGGGAATGTTACGAAAGCAGGAGAACTGTTCTTAGAAGATAGTGGAATGGAATAGTTGTCCCCTGGAGAAAAGTTTGAATTGACCCTGCCAAAATTAGCATTATGTTGATTTATTGGTCAATAAGCAGTGTTTGAACTCGTGATTGAAAAAAAAACACATGAGGATAGAAGAATCATTCTAATTCAAGGCTCAATCAAACAGGGATATTGCCGAATGTATATTTTTTGGAATAACGATTTTGCCATGATTTGAAGATATGTTAATGAATTATGATTTGTGGGGGAATATTGAAGAGTCGTGAATTTGATCAATAACTCATAATATTTATATTCATATAATTGTAAAAAAGTCAAGGTCGAGGGGAAAATGAAGATAAGTGATTCCAGAATGATAATTAATCATAAAATATGGGGCGGGAAGTGTGAACGCAAAAGGGGAAAGTACTCCAAAAGAAGTTATGATGGAAGGTTCCTAGGGGCTTAAAAGGGGGGACGTCGCAAGGGAACAAAATTGACATAATGGACCGCTTGGGGTATCTTAGTATTTAGTTGTTTAGGTTTATATTTAAGAGTAATAAACTACTTAATATGTCTAATATTAGTAGGAAGGAAAATTTTGTCTATCTTTACATTGTGAGTGATACTAACTATTTTCTAAAAATTTTTATACTAAAAAATAAACTGACAGAATGGAAACATAAAATTCAAAGCAAAAGAATCTCAAAATTGGGGAACTCTTCCTCCTCCAGCAGCCGCTTAGTCACACCCTGCAGTCAAATTGGGACGCTCTTTTGCCCTCATAAAAGTCTCAACCCTTTCAACATTTACGCAATTGCTTTGTTTTTTTCCCCTTATTCTCTGATAATCCTTTTAGGGGATGTCTCCATAATTATAAGTATGCCTAACATCATTTTGGCCTCTTACAAAAGGAGCACCGAATCTAATACATACATTTCTTCAGACATTTATATTCATAAAATGTTGCGTCAATATTTATTCTTAAAATTGCTGAGAAATTATCCATTGACTATCCATGACACGTTTATTTGGCAAAAGACTAATAAAATATTTGTTTGATTGTTTATAATATTTGGGAGACAGATATGGTGAGGGAGTGAAGGAGGAAGATTAGGGATAAAGACGTGGCCGGAAATGATGATCCAGGGGAGGTGACTTGTTTCTATTAAAATAGCATTATGGAACGATCTGCTCTAAACAAAATGGGTGTTGATTTGGTCAATGCACTCTCCCCTACGCACCATCCATCCCCTCTCCTTTCATTTTCATTTTACATTTTTTATCACAGGATGCAATTGCAGTGGTTAGCTACAAGCATGAGAGGTTCCGCTAAAATTGGTTTCCAGCAGCAACGGAAATTAACTATACGTGTCTGTTTAGTGGATACTTATCGACATGATTGCTGCCTTATCCCTTTCGAGCACCGATTGACAGAATGACAATAATACACATTAGGTCATCCCTTACACAGAGTTTTTTATGTGCTGATTCAGCGCTGACCCTACCCGTTATGAATTTAACATGGACTTGTTATTTGTTTATCCCTTATATTTCCCATCACATCCTCCGACCGCCGTAATAAAATTAAGGTAAACAAGCGGGGTCAATCTAATAAAACCACTTCCCTGGTCTGCCGTATGTTTACAAGAAACCATCCATTTTAACGACTTTCGGATCCCCCCCAGAACTCTTCAAAATTCAGGCGAACCCCCAGCCGACACGCTCCATTGTTTGATTATTTTGACCTCCATCATCTCTTAATTTTTAGTAAATCTCCTGTTTACTCTTAACTTTTCTGCTCCCACCATCTTTTTTGGCATCCACCGGGTCTTCGTCCTCCGCAAACTAATATATATACAATCATCTTCCAACAACTTGCCTCAATAACAACAAATCTCTGACGTAGCTCCTGTAACCCCTTCACTTTCTCACAGTGATTTGAGTATAATAATCACACACCAAATTGTCTGCTTCCTATTTTGTTGTGTTGTCGTCCTTGTCATAAAGAAATAAAATAAAAACTGAATCTAGCACAGATAGCCGACGAGAGAGAGAGAGAGTCCCTTACTCCTCTTCTTTTATTCCTTGTGGTTAATGTTTGACCGATCGTTGGTTTGAAAAGTCAAAGTCTTATTTCTCCGAACGAGACACACTAACGCGCTCTCTCTTCCCGCATCCTTTCCGTATATAAACCTCTTCTTAGTGCAAATAGCCCATCAAAACACAGGAACCTATTCCCGTCGTCCTGCGTTGTCTCGTCACTCCCTGCGTACTCTTCCCGTCTCTCCTCGATCTCCATATTTCTCCTTTTGCGCCTCCCAGGGATCGGCAGACCCACCACGGCTCTCAAAATATGGCCGCTCAAGTTAAAGAGCGAACCTTGGAGGAAACACCAACGTGGGCCGTTGCTGTTGTCTGCCTCATCTTGCTTGCCATTTCCATCGCCATTGAACATCTTATTCATGTTGTTGGACATGTATGTGTATGCTTGCTGTTTTCTTTTCCGGCATCCCATATGTAGCCTCATTCCTCTTCTTCTGATTGCTTCCTGCTTCTTGGAATTATGCAGTGGTTCAAGAAGAAAGACAAAAGGGCTCTGTATGAAGCACTTGAAAAAGTTAAAGGAGGTACTTGTATATCCTTCTTGTTCGTTTTTCTATCATCAATAATTTCCTTTTGAACCCATGAATAAAGCATAACTATATATAGAGGATATATATGCAATTCAATTGGATGTAATTAACAAGAAGTTGGTTTTATTACAGAGCTGATGCTGCTGGGGTTCATATCGCTGCTGCTAACGGTTCTTCAAGAACCCATTTCCAATATCTGCGTATCAGAAACGGTTGCCGCCTCTTGGCATCCTTGTGCTATTCCAAAAACGGAGGCTAAAACACAACCTGATTCTGAGGACTCTGACGACACCAACTCTCGCAAACTTCTCCAGTTTCTTGACCCCTCCCCTCGACGTGTTCTCGCCACTAAAGGATACGATAAATGCGCAGACAAGGCAAGCTCATCCATCACCTTAATGTCTTTCATTCTCAACCAACAGAGATTAATTAAGCTGATCGCCTAAAGCAAGTCTTGTATTTTTGCAGGGCAAAGTTGCTTTTGTTTCTGCTTACGGCATCCACCAGCTCCATATATTCATCTTTGTGCTTGCAATTTTCCATGTCCTTCAATGCATTATCACGCTTACTCTGGGCAGAACTAAGGTATTTACCATATTCACCTTAATAAGATACGATACTAGTACGCAAATCATATTCAACTATTACTTCTCCTTTCTTCTTGTCTTTAACCCAATTCGATTGCTTCACTTGATGCAGATGAGGAGATGGAAGTCCTGGGAAGACGAAACAAAGACCGTTGAATATCAATTCTATAATGGTACGAAACTGATCTATGACAATTTTATTCACGAGTACCAAAACGTTATTTTGCATATGTTATATTATAACTATTAGCTGTTAATTAGTCTAAGCAGGATCCAGTTGGCTTTTAGATAATATTTAGTTAGATAATTTGCAGAGTCACGTGCGCTAAAATATTATGGATAAATACACTGAACATGTCAATGAAAATAACAAGCTCTAAGTTCCTAATCTCTCCCTTTCTCTTTCTTTTGTTGATTCCTCTGAAACATAACAGCACATATGGTTCAGTTATCAATTTACTCTTTTCAATACTTACTTTTCAAATGTCGTCCCTCCATAATAACAGTATGCTCTCATATTTGGTCTCTCATCAGTTGCTTTCTCAATCTTGGCTCGCACACATGAATACTTTTCGCTTAACCCTCCCAAATAAACTACTGCCAATAACATTCTTTCGCTCAAAAAGAAAAAAAACACAAGTTGCGGTCACAAACAACCACAGCGAAATTATATTTTTAAAATTCCAGCTGCGGTCACAAACAACCACAACGAAATTATATTTTTAAATTAGCTGCAGTCTTAGAACAATTGGGCACTGCATATTTTTTTTCCCAAAAATAAAATCTGAGCGGGTAAATAGAGAAAATGATTTTATAAATGGTCAAATCAACACATGACATATCTCTGAGGGACTAAATAAACTATAAAAATAGCCAGCAATACAGCCACTTGCTGAGATTCTACTGGAAAAAAGGTATTAGAATAGCCACTGCCCTAGGATACATGTATTCTATGCGTTTACTGTAAGAGCTACAAGACAAACCCATGTGGACGTGCTTGTTCGGGAACTGACTTTCTAGTTTAGTATTATGTTCATGTGCTTTCTTGGAATTAGGATATTGAAAGTGTGTGAACTGTGAAGTGGAACAAAAGATGAATTTAATTATCACAGTTATGGAAGTTTGGTGTGCGCACATGTCTGACATTGCAATTTGCATGATGTGTACTGCAGATCCTCAGAGGTTCAGGTTTACGAGGGAAACAACATTTGGAAGAAGGCATATGAATATGTGGACCCGTTCCCCCATTTCACTATGGATTGTAAGTTGAAACATTGCATACATCAACGATAGTGCCACCTTACTTAGTCGGATTATGATGAACTCTACATTAGCTTAATTACGCCGTAAAATTGAATTTAAAACACTAGAATAACATAATTAAGCACAAGTGTAATTATATTCGTCAAGCCCGGCATTCTAAGGCATTCTTATCCTTTTGAAACCAGGTTTGCTTCTTTAGACAGTTCTTTGGATCAGTTACAAAGGTTGACTACATGGCACTGAGGCATGGGTTTATCATTGTGAGTTTCTGCTCTCTCTAATTTAGTACAGAAGACAACCCCAAACTTGAGACTGATTAACCATGTAACTGTAGGCTCATTTGGCCCCCGGAAGCGAATCAAGATTTGATTTCCAGAAGTACATCAATAGATCACTTGAGGAGGACTTTAAAGTTGTGGTGGGAATAAGGTAAGTAAGAGACATATATGGGTCATGGAATAATGCTTCATTTCTTTGAATAACTTTACCAGCTGCCAATCTAATCTTCAACTTATTGGAACTTGCAGTCCCATCATATGGTTTACCGCGGTGCTGTTCTTGCTGACAAACACCAACGGTAAGCCTGATTCAAAAGTTTTTAAAGTAATTTGCTTATGCCATGTATTGGAAGTGTTGCCAATAATTGTGTGTGTGCAGGATGGCGTCCTTATTTGTGGCTTCCATTTATCCCACTAATTGTAAGTACTATGACAACTCTTGGAAACACTTGGTTTCAAAAGTCGCGTTTGTCTTGCTATGCTTGGAGGATAGGCTATATATAGCTAATAATATGGGTTCAATATAATTTGGATTTCCCAGATAATCTTATTGGTTGGAGCCAAGCTTCAAATGATCATAACAAAGATGGCATTGAGGATTCAAGAAAGAGGGGATGTGGTGAAGGGCGCGCCAGTGGTTGAACCGGGGGATCACCTGTTCTGGTTCAATCGCCCCCGTCTTCTCCTCTTTCTGATTCATCTCGTTCTCTTTCAGGTTTCTTTTCCAGTTCATATATACTTCCTTTCACTTTTAATACTACCGCTCATGATGATAGTTATGATTGAATTGCTTGCCACTTTTGTTGCAGAACGCATTTGAACTTGCATTTTTCGCTTGGAGTACAGTAAGTTTCTTATCTCATCTCGGTGGTTTTGTGCTTGAATGGCTCATATGTTTGTATATTAATGTACATTTATCGGATGCATTTCGTAAAAATAAATATGTTTGTTTTGTGTGTTAACTTTCAGTATGAATTCTCAATAAACTCTTGCTTCCACCGAAATACAGCGGATATTGTCATTAGACTTACAACGGGGTAAGTTCCCTCCTCTTGCAAAATAATAATACCGTTGATCATTCAAGTATCTAGCTTCTAAGAATTTATATTATTGGTATGCTATAAAGTACTAATGTACAAGATGAAAATTTTGCAGGGTTATCATTCAAGTTTTGTGCAGCTACGTGACCCTGCCTCTTTATGCTCTAGTCACCCAGGTAAACAAGTAGTTGCATTAGATTCGTTCTTTAATAAAAAGCATGATGTACTTCACCAACTCATCATTTTAGTTCTTATGTGAAGTGTCTTAATAACAACACAAGTAGTCATCATATATTTTCAATTGAGGAAGGCTGTTAATAATGAATGAATTCAAAGCAACGACGGGCACTGATATATGAGTTGTGTCGACTTGTTGATGGCAGATGGGTTCAAGCATGAAGCCAAGCATTTTCAACGAGAGAGTGGCAACGGCACTGAAGAGCTGGCACCACACAGCGAAGAAGAACGTGAAAGAGAGCAAGCACTCAGAGTCAGGGACTCCATTCTCGAGCAGGCCTGCAACTCCAAGCCATGGCATGTCTCCGGTTCATCTTCTGCACAACCACCCTTTGAGAAGCACGGAGAGTGCCCATAACTCTCCTTCAAGCTATCATGACAACGACCACTGGGACATGGAAGATTCTCCCTCCCCTAGCCGCCACCCTCACCATCAGCCAGTTCTGATGGACCCCACACGCACCACTTCCAATTTGCCTCCACAGTCTGAACATGAGATCACCATTGCCTTATCTGATTTCTCTTTTGACAAGCGACATTTGGATAGAGACTAACTCACACATCAACCTCAATATCCATTTATTTACTTCCACAACTTGTTTTGTTCCATGTACATCATCCATCAAGGATCAAGCTTACTTGCCCCCAATCTGTATACGAGAATTTTTTATTGTTTATACACATGCGTTGAGGTTTATTTTCTTTATACTCAATTCAAGGTTGCTTTCTTATTTATTTAATTACGTGATTTCCCTATTTATAATGTCTTCTATTCAATCAAGTTCACCAATCATACATAACCACTCTTGGTTCCAAATTCAAATGTTAGTTACCAACACACAAAAGCAAAATGTACCTTGATATAAATTATATATCTTATATATATATATATATATATATATATATATATTGATAGCTTTCCTTCTACACTCTCCTTTCAGCCCTTGATGAGTTTGTTGGGCCGTAGATTTTCGTGGCATAAAACGATTTGGTGGGATTTTATTTTAATAAAAAGCTCAATGTAAGTCTCCCATAATTATTTTATAAACTCTAAAGTTATACTATAGTTTTGATAAGAATTGGTATCGAACTGACCTAAACTTTCTTTTTACCTGAAAACAAAGCCGAATCTTCTTGTTTTGTGTCCGTCTATGTACATATCATCAATCCTACGTCCCACCTTCCATATTTGGATCCTACCTTTGACCTGACTCAGTCTTGGATGACAATGCCGTCTCTTTTGCATAATAGTTCATAACACTCGCTTTCATAAAAAAATAATTTCCATATTTTTTCCCTTCGCTAAAGAACATTAGTTGTTTAATTAATGAACATACAAGTCAAAGAGCTATATATTGAATTGGCAGAATAGTCAGACCAATTAGAAACTAGATAAGCAATCACACACCTAAGGGTGAAAATAGGTCAGGCAACCTGTCAGGGGCATATAGCCTGGCCTACATTAAACCTAATTTGGCCTGACTTGTTTTAAAAAAATATATAGGTTCAGGCATGTATAGAATCATGTGTTACTAAATAGGCCAGGCTCAGGCTCTATAAGAAGCCTGTTAGGTGGCATGAGCCTGTTATTTAAAATAAATGTCATATGATAATGTAATAGGTGAGTATCAAACCCCTAACCTGTTAAATAATATTCAACAATTAGACCACTGAACTAAAGTGAATTGTTGAATATTTTATTGTTAACTTACAATTTTATTCTCTTATAATCATATATACTAACCCTAATTCCCCCACTGGCCACTACCATGAATTTGGACTTTGGAGCTTGCGTTGTGGCCACAGAATTGCAACTTGCAAACCTTCTCACTTTTAGCGGAGTTCAGTTCTCAAATACTTGTGGTGCCTCGGCTTGCTCTGGTGGATCCAAACGAAAGCTTCCTGGCCACACCAGATCCTTTTGATCCTCAACCATGAAAGGTGAAGCCCATGCCATTGTTAGTTCTTGAAAGCTCGATGCCATTATAGTGGTCCCTCCCCATCTTGATGATGGTTTGTGTACGAGTGAATGGGGCTGCACACCAAGCGTTCGATGAAATGGCGAGTTGATGGAAGATCACATCGTCATCATCAGCTTCTGAGACTGGTATCTTCTTACCGCTCCTCTTTCCCTTTTGTGTGCGTTCTGATGACCCCCTAATGCCTGTGAACTAAAGAACTTCCTCATGCAGAAGTTGCAGGAGAAAACTTTTGTAGTTGCTGATTTTGATGGTTGAGAATCTGGGTCTCCCGCTATAGAGAGGTTTGTAGTTTTGCCTCCTAAGCTCAGGTCCAGCTTTAACCACTCTTCAGGATCTTTATTTTCACTTGCTTGTTCCTTGGTTGTTATGGAAGTTCTTTCGTCTCCCTCAATGATCATGTTGGTATCTCTCAAAATCCCAAATGATGAGTTTCGAGTTTGAAACTAGAAACTTCCAAAGGGAGTGGAATATAAGGAAATGCTTAGTGGAATCCCTTTTGAAGGTTAGATCAAAGCAGAGAGAGATAAATGGATGGGGGTATCATAGTGTAAAGGAAGTAAAATCGAGTGTTTTTTTTTTTTGTTTAGTTTATCTCAAAATAATCAATGACCCCACGTAGTGATGCTTGGTGCTCCAGGGAACAATGCTTATATCAGCTTCACTGCTTCACTGTTGCCCATGTCAATCTTAAGATTCTCTAGTTTCATACTTCTTCTTTTTCCCAATCTATCCTCACACAGTTCTCTTAGTAAAACACAAGTAGTAAAACATTTCCATCCATTGTCAAAATCAATCACAACTTATTTGAAATGCCTGCCATATGTGCTTCTCACATATCATGCAACAAATCTTTCTGCTGATCTTTTTTTGTGAGTAGGGTGGACATGACAGGTCTTAAGATGGAGTCTCCATGTTTATCCACTTAGGCCACTGATACATGAATTAAATTTGATGAGTATCGTTCAAGATTAAATGAAGTTTAAAGAAGAAATCAAAAGTATACATTTTGTAATTTACAAATAATACAATTTCTTTTACTTATTATTTGTTCAATTATTTTATGATCTAATAATATACATTTGATTTCTTCTTTTTCAAGTGTTCGAGTAAGAGGAAGAAATTACATTGAAGATTTCATGATGTGTGGCTAATAATTTTACTTTGATTTGGCTTAGATTATTATACTTGTATTCTTATAATGACAATTATTCTATTTATTTGGTATTGTCTTGATGGTTGATTAAATATTTTTTAATTTTAAACTGATTAATATTATAAAAAACTTATTTTGTAGTTTTTTAAATTATGATATATAAAAAGGCTTGTTAGAGAGCCTGCTAAGAAGGCCTGTTACGGAGGCCTTTTGTGAGGCTTGTTACATAAGCCTGTTATGAAGGCCTACAAATATAATTATAAAATATGCTCTTTTAACAGGTTACAGGCCAGGCCAGGTATATTTATAGGCTAGGCTTATGCGAGAAAATTAGCTTACAACAGGCTACAGACCAAGCCTAAGCTAAATTATTGTTTAACAGGCCTAGCCTGTTAAGGCTAAAGTATGGCCTGACCTGACCTGTTTCTATCTCTACATATAACCAATGAAACAGGTAAAATACAAAGGGCACATATATTAACAACAAACAGGAATAGATGTGGTAACCCTCCTCTTAAGCACAACTTCAAATCAAAGATGACCAATATGGGGATATATACAAAAAATAATACATTCTGGGAAAAGGGGATAACAAACACCACATCTAGAAGGATGAAGATGAATTAGAAGGGGAAGTTGGTGGAGATTTGGTGTTCTTGCGAGCATACTTTCTGGCCCATACATGCTTCCCATTGATGCTGAACTTCACTTTGCCTTTCCCTTCCAGCACTACCTCTATCAAATTCATGGCATTCCCACGCACTACCAGTCGAGCATATAGTGGTTGCTCCATCATTTCTACTTCTTGCATATGTACTTCTTCTATCATCTCTCCATATCTTCTGCACCAAACAAAAGACAATTATATTGGATTGATCCCCTATATATGCTATCTATTCCACTTATCATAATTAATTGGAAAATCAGAGCATCCGGTTAATTTAAGCAATAGTATTTAATTTGATTGACTCCTAATAAAAACATCAAAGGCATATCCCTTGATTTCCCCAAGAAAGAAAGAACGAACCTTGAGAAGTAGTCTCGGACCTCAGCCTCAAAAATAGGGTACCCTTTTGAGAAAGACAAGAAAATGATCCTTTCATCCGGAGGAGGCACACTTCTTCTCGAATTCTTTAACATCCCACTCGCCTCATTATTCTGAGTCTCATAACCACACCAAGCAATAGCGTTGTGTTGGGGCACTAAATGATCAGTAGAATCATAATAAACACGTTGCACCATAGGATTCAACAAGCTTCGTTTTATCATAGCCTTCTCACTTTGCGCTCTTTGCACTATGTCCGTGAAGGCTCTAATGCAGACCTCGTTGATTATTCTGGCGATGGCACCCATTATGGCGGCACGGTTTTGGAGCAAGTAACGGATGGTGACGCTTCTCTGAGTGACGCTTTGGGTTAAGCGTAAGTCATTGATGACGTTGGCGTCATGAGGCAATTGGTCGGTGTCGATGCAAATCAAGGCCAAGACGGCCTCATTGACGAGGTCATTGAGTAAAGAATCAGAAGCGTTGAGGAGCTTCGATACGAGCCTGAAATCTCTGCTCATCTTCTCCAGCCAAAGGAGGTACGCCATCACCTGCATGGCCTCGTTGGGTTCGCGACCAAGAGACACCAAGAGACGCGTGAAGAGGATGCGATCGATGTTGTGAAACTGGTTGAATTCATTCTGGGAGACTGAGACGCTGCCAGTGGGGTCGGTGCTTGATCAAGAAGATGGAGAAGCCATATTTTCTTGAGGAGGTGAAGAAAGCTGCTTGGTAGGGTTTGATATTTAAGGGCATGAACGGGGCGCCATTGAAGACCTTTTGAAGGTAACCATACATGAGTGGACTGCTTTTCTATATAAATTGATGAACTCTTTCCATGTGTGCTCTAATGTATTTGGATATCTTTAACAATGGAGATGGTGCTCAATGAATCTCACCCCTCTTTCTATTTCTCTCCTCCATCGTCGCAAGAGAGGATCCAACTCACTACTAAGAAAGTCCAAATTTTTTTATGTCCACGAAATTAATGGGGTGAAAGATTTGTAAATTGATTTGAATCCGTCATTTACTCAAGCTTCAAAACCCAAAACAGTTGAATTTAGGGCCTATTATTTATTAATGGAGGAATTTGATTGATATGTTGATCGCGTTTCATTAGAAGATTATACAGTGCAGTGTTATAAAAAATTATAGTACTAAATTAATTAACTAAGTTTTTTAATTTTTCCAACAAAAAAAATTAATTTTAAACCTAATTGTCTCTATCTTTTAGGATACAAAGATGCCTTTGTGACTTTTTTTTAATTCTCGATATTAAAATTTTTCCCACGATTTTAATTATATCTTGAAAATATTTTTAAATTAAACTTATATAAATATCTAATACAGCTGTAAATTAAATACCGCTAAGTGATATTATTTTCATTTAATTTCTTCTTATGCCTTTGTTCATTGAACATAATAAGGAGGTATGCACTCCATCCATTATGTACTGTATATATATAAGTACATTTATAACCCTTTATTAATTGAACATAAAATTAAAAGATACATTCAAAGAAACGTTTTTTCCCCAATTCAAAGGTACATTCAACCTTTTGCTTATTGATAGTCAAACTCAAAAGGCGACCATTAGAGATATTCTGCAAAATACCATGTCATCTTATATATTGCTAATATAAGGATGCTTCTTTTGGCAATATATATATATATATATATATAACTTAAAAATGATTCATTAGGTGGACTACTAATGAGTACACATTATACTCCAAATGTATGTAGCCAGCATGCACGTAAAATTATTCACCAGATGAATTAAAAAAGAAAAAAGTAAAGAGCTATTGAATTGCAAATTAACATTTGGAGGCAGGATGAAAGTTGTAACTTGTAACTATATGTAACACAATACATGATCAAATTGTTGCACACTTAACGTGCAGCATAATTACTACTGAATGAAAGAAGGCCTTTAAAGATGATTAAAAGTATGTCATTTTATAATAATTTTATTAGCGGTGTGAATTTTATCGCCATTAAATGTTAGATTTTCACAACATTTCTGCATAAAATGATTGTGAAAATGTTTGTTTTATTCTTTTTTTTTTTAATCTTTCCACAGCGGTTCTCAGTTTAACCTCCATAGAAAGGTATAATTATATTTTTGTGTTTTTGTTAATTTTTTATTTTATATCATCTTGCATTAGTATGATCAAGGCAAACTAATTTTTAGGTAGCAAAATACGAAAATCCAAATGGTAATAAAATTTTTTAAATTAGTAATCTTAAGTACTTCATCTTTAAAGCATGTGTAGAAATATTGTTTTTGCCAAATCATCCCTCATTTGTCAATTAGGTCATTTTTATAGCTCACGTTGTTATCGAATAACTACAAATTAGAAGTAATATGTAAGTATTAAAAATATGAATAAATTAAATAATCACTAAATATTAACCATGTCATCTTCATATCTCATATACGTTCTCCGTGAGCTCTATCTCAATGATTTTGTGAATGTAGCGGATCACATAGTATCCACATTCAACATCACCAAATTGATGGAGGTATTAACAAAATAGAAAAATATAAAGCATATTAGAGAAATATTAAACTTTATATCCAATAAATTTATAAAAAAAATAAAACTTAATGAGTTAAAAATATGATATCATATAACTTGCCAAATTTTATGCTTAATAAATCTATAAATAAAAACTCACGTGTTGACGATGCATACAATGTCGAGATCTAGTTGTCCACACATAGAATCAAACCGGTATATCATATTATCTTGAGAGACAATAACAAGTAGAGTTCAATACATACTACAAAAAATAACAATGTTGTATATAATTTTATTATAATATATATGTGTGTGCTAAGTATAAGAATATACTTACCATTTAATATAAAGCGCAAAATTATCGTTATCTTGCTTTGGGTTATGACATCGACTATATACATTATTCTCGAGCTTATATCTTTACTTGTCTCCTAGACCTTTTTTATGGTCACATGAAGTCATATATGTCTCCTTTTACTTCATACAGGCATTTGCGATAGAAGCAATTGTTGTGCAAAAGAGAAAGGAGTAAGTTCACGAATAATAAAATATAAAATATTAAAATAAATTTATAACTTACAATATGTCTAACTGAATGACAGCTGAATCCATCATATGAAAATTTATAAATTTCACTTTGTACCAAAATATCCTCTTAAACTATATCATTATCTTTTGGGTCTACTGCCCTCCAATTAGCATATATGATACTAATCTTAGCATATATTATATGGCTGATATGGTTATTAAGCAATGCCCCATTTTGACATATTGCCTTCATTTCATAATCAAACTCCACCGCTAACTTAGTAGGCTGATATGTTTTGTTCAAAAAATAATAAATAAATATAAGAATAAAAAATATTAATCATGTAATCAATTTAGTTATCAAATAAATATTTATTACATACAATAAATTAATTTGTTATGTACCCAAATTCTTTCACAATGATAATAAATAATCCCAAATGATAACAAAATCTGTCAAACTTGCTAATCAAATTTCTTGTTAACCAAATAACTTAATTTATAACTTTCTTAAATAATATACTCACATTGTCAAATAAAAAATAAAAATAATAAACACAATGAAAAATTAGCAATTTATTAACCACAAAAGGTATTGAGTAAATAAATAGGATTTAATAAATAAATGAGCATTATACAAAATTAGCAATATATTGAACAAATAGAAATCAATGTATCGAATAAATCTATTAACAACAAAAAATAGTCTAATAACAATATATTATTTTTAAAAAAATTTGTAAAGATACACTCATAAACAAAAGAGAAACCAATATAACAGTACAAACACTACAAAAATTAAATCTTTAATAAAGGAAGATATCCCATATGATTTTATAAATAATAAACAACCGAACAATTCAAAAAAAGACACCTACAAATAAATAGAAAAAAATATAACAAATCAACACTATAAAAATTAAGTTTTTAATATAAAGATGATAGTTCATATGATGTATTATAATTTATAAATTATAAATAATAGAAAAAAAAGAGTAAATAAAAAAATTATACAGTTATTTATGACTTTTACGATAGAGATGTCTAATAAAAATTCAAGTCTATGGTGATTAAGAAGAGAAATGAGACTACAAACAACTATAAAAAAATTAAAATTAAAATCTGGATCAAAGTTTTTAAATTTTTGGGGAACTTTTAAAGATAATTTTTCATAAAATCACCCTTAAAAGTTTCTCCCAAACACTTGTAACGACAATTTTAATAAAAATTGTTATAAAAATTTTTTAAAATAAAATTTATTTATGAAAGTATTACCGCATTTTTTTCACGGCATTTTTTTATAACCGTCACAAATTGTCGCTGGGAAAAATAATTTTTCTTGTAATAAATATGCATTCACCAAAAAATTATTAGAATAATTTTTCCCGTTCCTAACATTTTGGAGGAAAGAATATAGCATAGGGAGAAATATAAATAAAATTTGTGGTCAGTTGAAATTTCGGGAGTGGAGGGGAATGACCCGAAAAGGAAAGTAGAAAATGACGAAGCAGATGAATCGTTACGGAGTGCTCATTTTCCAGGGAACGGGAAAAGTGAAAGGAAGGCATAATTTATAATTAAAAATGTTGAAAATTGTGGCAGCTTCCTCTGGGGAATAACAGCTGGGAAAACGCGTCGTTCAACTGGTAAATGATTATCAATTGCCTCTTTTCTCTAATTATGTTGGATTAATTTTAGATTATTTGCATGCGAGTTAAACGTATAACCGGTTACGGTGAGAAAAATGTATGCCCACGTCAGCATACATTCTTCTTCTTGAAATTACAACTCAGCAACGGGCATTTATATACTCATTCCAAAAATGTTTACCTAATGTTTTTTTAATTTAATTTAATCAAGGTATCCCCTAAGCCACTAGGGATTTAAGACATCATTTTTTAGACTAAAATTTTTTTATTTCTTCTAATAAGTATATTTTTAATGATACAAATATAGTTAGATATGAGACTCAAAATTTAAAACCCATATTTATTATTCTTTTTCCTTAGCATCCATCAATTACAATAACCTTGCAAAAGCATATTATTCTCAACTAACTTTAAAAACTTGCTCATCAGCTAATATTTATCCCACTCACATACAAAGCATTTGTCATCGCCTTCTTCGTCTTAGCCGAGAGCTCATCATAAGCTTTGGCCCATGCATTATTCTGTTCCCCGTTCCATTTTGCTCCCGCGGCTTCCTTTACTGTTGTTAGCAATGCCTCTTTAAGGCCCTAAAATCAAAATTAATTATTAATGGCCGGAGGAGGATATTTTCATTAAATATTACTTTGTATTACCTCGAAATGGGAATCGATGACTCCTTCTTGAACATGCACAGAACTCAACTGCTTCAGTGTAGCATCTTCTACAACAATCTCTCCTTTCTCTCTTAGTTGAATTGCTGATTCATAAGTCTAAAAATCCTCATATCATAACATTTACACATTAGTTATTGGAGTATGATCAGCTTTTCAAATTCTTGTACAAGAGAGGATACAAATTAAATTGCAAGTAAGAAGAACAGGATGGGAAACATATCTATTAATTAATTCTGGCCAAAATAAAAAACGTACAACACATTTCTATATATGTTACTTATTGAAGTATTCTTATTAACTTGCCATCTTAAAAACCTTCATGGCTTGGGCCTCTAGCTGTGCGTTATCTTTGGGAACTTCATTTGAATCCTTCAGGAAAGGAAACTTGTCTTTCTCTGCAGGTAAAATCTCCAATAACCTATTCAAATGGAGGAAAGTTAGAAAAAGAGAGGTTATGTATTCCAATGAACAATTACAGGGTGTAGAAACGAATACTGAGGTGGGAAAAGTTTTTGGTCAAATCTTCCCATGAGCTCTTGACTAGAGCCTCTTCCTTCTCACTGCAGCTAGCCCTTGATAATCTTAATTTGTTTTTTGATGTTCTGAAAGCACAAAGTTCAGGGTTGCAAGAGTTAGTGAACTGTGTAAGGATTTTGAAAGCAAACTAGCTTAAACTTGGATCATTGAGGCAGACGTGTGAAGATAAATGGAACGTTAATTGTGTAATGAAGGGAAACCATAGAAGAACAATGATGGGTTTTTGGGAGTATTCAAATGACCAGGCTTTGGAATATGAGCCATTGGATCGATGATAGGCATAGGAATACTCATGGGTCTTGGTTTTTTATTTCCTTTTGGAATGTTGTTCTCTTTTGTATCCAAAATAAATATAGAAGCTATTGCAGTGCCTGTGTATCTGTTTCATTGGAAACTAATGTAATTTGATCAGAGAAAATTACATTATATATCCCCGGAATCATCTCTTCCAAATGCTTAATTGGACTTTGGACTTGGCACATGCATTGAGTTGTTTTCTACATAATTTGAAACAAGTGACCAAGTTTGTTTTAATTATGACAGTGTGATGATATCAAAGAAGAAGACATTATAAGCATAGCAGTTGAAGGGTGAAATACTATAATCTCAAAGTGAATGGAAGTAACAAACGATGATGAGGGGGCAATTGAAGGACGTACACCCCAAAGGGTCTTCAATTAATTAGTGG
Source organism: Leucaena leucocephala (assembly GCA_037074615.1). Classification (NCBI taxonomy): domain Eukaryota; kingdom Viridiplantae; phylum Streptophyta; class Magnoliopsida; order Fabales; family Fabaceae; genus Leucaena; species Leucaena leucocephala. Next base: position 18,063,229 of record CM073562.1, read on the forward strand.
ACGACTTGGCTCGCAAGAGTCAATCTTGGAAGGAAGTGGTAAAGATACACACACACTTGGTGGCGGGGGCGTGTGGATGATTTTATTATAAGGAGAGTGTGTTACGAAGTTGGTGCGTTTCTTTCTGCATAATGCTGGCTTCTCTTACTCCACCCACATGGCAACATTGTTATGAGCCTGGTGCGTTTCTTTCTCCAACAGGCATGCGTGCCCTTTTCCATGACCAATTTCAACTATATTTTACAAAACAAAAGTTGTGGATCACAATCTGATCTCAGTTCTGCTATAGTAACTTCTAAATATTATGACTTCATATTAATGAATACATTTACCGAACATACATACATACATGCATACATAATCATTTGTATGCCATTTCGACGTAATATTTTATCACAATAAGACTTATACAGCCACAATATTATCTAACGATGAGAAGGCACTAATTAACTTTTACACCAAAATGCAGCTAAAGCCTCAAACATCAATATTTATTCTTTTTCCCAAAGTGTCACACAATATATAAAGTTTACATACATACATATATATATCTTTCTCATATTATACCTTCTCGTCACACATAGCTCTTACAAAAGTTCATACTAAATGCATACATATATAGCGACAATAACTTCTGAAAAGCGCTTTATTCTGCTTGTAAATTATTTTGTTTGAAGTTGAAAAGAGAAATAAACATATGGTTGACAGCTTGTGATATGAATGAATAATATAAAGCACTATATTTCTTTCATTCCCTTCTTGATTAAAGCTGACACACCATCATATGCCTTAGCCCACGCATTATTCAGATCCTCACTCCATTTCGCTCCCGCTGCTTCCTTTACCGTTTTTAGCAGTGCTTCTTTCACCACCTACATTCAAATAGCCTTCAATTCATTAATTGAGCTAGCAAAACAAAAAGGCGAAGTGTCAACTATATTAAGTATTAAACAATACTACTTTAAACTAATTTGTGTTACCTCGAAATGGGGCTCAACAACTCCTTTCTTGACATGCACAGAACTCAATTGCTTTAACGTAGGATCTGCGATCGCAACCTCTCCTTTCTCTCTCAGTTGAATCGCTGATTCGAAAGTCTACGATTCCCAAGTCATAATTATATATATATGGTATGATATATGCCATTATGGAAGAAGCTAAACATGGTGTTAAAATTGCTTAGAATGTTTGCTCCTACTATTACAAATTCATTTTATATTATTGCACTATTTTTGCCTGAATATATATTAATTGCCGCAGTTTGATCGGATGACTTTTCATGTTGATAAAGTATCTTTCCATTTATAAGCAACCAAAAGAAGTGAATTTCTTTCTCATAAGAAAAGGATAAGGATGGGTCCAGTCTTTTCAACTGGTGGAAATGTTATATGAGCACAATAAATTTACTAGATTACTAGACATCTGTGCTTCCCTTAAATGTTTTAGCGTAACATAACTTACCAACTTAAAAACCTTCAAGGCTTGGGCCTCTAGTTGAGGATTATTTTTGGGAATTTCATTTGAACCTTCAAGAAAAGGAAACAAGTCTTTCGCGGGAGGTGCAATCTCCACTAATCTATACCATTAAACGGACAAAAAAGAAGAGATAAAAGCAGGACAAATATTAAAATATATTGGTATAAATTAAAGAGAATGGAGTTGGAAACAAATAAGAGAAAGGAAGTTGTATATATGGCAAAAAAATTACAAGGTGAAGAAATGAAAGCTATATGTTGGAAAGTTTTTTATCAAATCCTCCCATGAACTTTTGACGAGAGCCTCTTCCTTCTCACTGAAGCCCGCCATTGATGATCTTTAGTTTGCTTTACGATATTCACAAAAAACAGACGGAACTTGCCGCAAAGAGTAGCTATATATATAGGGCAGGAATTGAAGTACACATCAAAAGAAATTTTAGAACAGACTTTAGATGGGACGAATATATATTAACATTAAGGGCTATTAAAGAGACAAGATTGGCTTCCCATGCAGCCAACGGTCAAGCTTTGGAATAAGAAGCTAATTAAATTGCTTAATTTATAATATTCTCAAATGATACAGTTCAGGCTGTGAAGAGTTAAATATATAACGACTTTGAAAGAAAAGTTGCTCAGACTACGTGAATAGAATTAGATGAGGAAACGATTTTCAAAATAGATTAGCTTCCAGAGTATCCAAAGGTCAGGCTTTGGAATAACGACCTATTTAAACCACTAAAATAATACCTCTATGTTTGTTTCATGGATCATATGTATATACCGCAATGCTAAATATCCTTGAAGGTCGACATAAGTTAGAGCAAATTAAATTAAATTAAATTATTGTTGAAATCATGCCCTCTATGTGTAAATCACCCATCTCATGGAAATGAGATTGAGATCGTCCACAGTTGACACTATCCACGAGCCAAATACATATTGTAATTATGTTCACATAATTGAAAGAAATGGCAAATAATTAAAGTTTGTTAATTTTGTATTGTGACAGTACTTCCCATGTGTAAACTGGCCAATACCTTAGTTTTTTTTTTGGTTAATTGCATGAGGATTCGATATGTCTATTTCCAATTGATATATAATTAAACAAAAGAACAATATATATAACTAATCATATAAGTCGATATAAATTGAACCCACATTTGGAAGATATATATAAATCTATAATGTATAATTTATTTAAAATTAGACCCCATCCATTTTATTGATCAGTAATTCATGCCCTTAACTTATGATGTAGCATAATCAAGTGTTTGAGTGCGTCACATGAACACGCTAAGAAAATGCATTTTAATTTGTTCGTCTGATGAGTCCCTCAGCCTGTCATCTCAATTCCTTCTACCTCGTGTGGTTTGTTCATGATCGGTAACTTGCCATTCAAAAGCTCAGATTTGTTGGAGCTAATGGTGTCAAAATCCCAGTGAATTGGTTCATCCTATATAGATTGATAAATTAAATTGATTATTGATTATCAACGTTGCTTGCATGGCCTTATCGCACTAATTAGTTCGAAATTCGAACCCGTGAATCTTGCATTTCTTCAGAAATTGAATAACTCCTCTATTAATTAATACACAAGAATCTGCGATGAAGGCCTTATATTTATAATTTTCCGTCTTCCTTTTATATTTTATTTTGATAATATAACTATCCACATGTTATGAATCAATATATTAGTACCTAGCTAGCGACTTCTATAAATATTTACCAAAAACCATTTTAACTTTTTTATGCTATTTCAACCTAGCGTTATCATATTTAATTAATAAGATTTATTAATGAGCAATATCCTCGAATGAAAAGGCGCCTTAACTTTTACACAAGAATGTAGATAAGCAAGACTCAAACGCCAATATTTATTCTTTTTTCCAAAACATCACACAGTCTAAAGATTACATGTATATTTTTCTCATACCACACTTCTTACAGTTGACAAGAGTTCATGCATAAATATATAGATAATTACAAGACTAACTTTTCAATATTATTTAAAAAAATAACTCATCACCACAATATGTATGGGTCCTTCGAATTTTTGGCTTATATTTCTTTCATTCCCTTCTTCACTAAAGCTGACATCCCATCATATGCTTTAGCCCATGCATTGTTGAGGTCCTCGCTCCATGTTTAGATAGGAAGAAAATTAGGAAAGAAATAATACTAGAAAAGTAAACTCCCAAAAATAGTAAACATTTATACTATTTTAAACAAAATTCCTAGTATTCCCTCCCCCTATTTTTCTTTCACTCTTCTATCCATCCAAACATAGCCTTAATATTTTTAGCGTGACTCTTTTATACCTAAAATCACCTTCATTCCATCAATATAATTGAGCTTACAAAACAAGAAAGTAAAGTCCCAACTGTGTCAAATAATACCTCCAAATGGGAGGCTCATCAATTCCTTTCTGGACAAGTACAGAGCTTAGCTGCTATCACAACCTCTCCTTTCTCTCGCAAATGAATTGCTGATTCAAAAGTCTACAACTCCCAAACCATGGTATTCTCTCGCAAATTTATGTTTGGGTAGATCAAAACAATGATTTAAAAGAAAGGTATACTAAATTACTGTAATGGGTCATATCTCAAAATATAATGGAATCGTTATTTTGAATTATAAAAAAATGGTAAAATGATTTAAATTAATTGTTTTTAATTATCATCATTATCAATGAGCTATAACATAACAAAATAAGCAAAATAATTATTTGCACTTGTTATGATCATTCTCAGTAAAATACACTCTGTTCTTCACTTGACAATCCGTACCAACCAGCTAGTTGCAGAGGTGTGTTCCTTTTGGGACTTGGTTTGAGCATTGAGGGAAAGGGTTAGGTCAGATTGTAGCAAACCAAACGGCTCCTAGACCTTCGTGTCAACCTAGGTACTTCTTACATGTCTCTGACTACTTCGCTGATCTGCTTCCTATGTCGTATCATCTACTTCTCCATACCAATTTATCAATCTACCATATGTGGCATCGAATGATCATCGACCGGGCATTACTATGAATATCGCTTCGCAACACAGCATCAACTACAAACTTTATTGTAAATCAATTACACACACTTTCTTCGCATTTGTCTATACCACAATCCTTTACTTTGTCACCTTCGGTCTAAATTGTTAAAATAACCCTTTTATCACTTTAGCCGTCCTAATCATATTAGCTAAGCAAAATCCATACAAATTCAGGAAGAACTCGGTTCACGGCTGTTTGCATTGTAAGAGATGGGAGAAAACTCAACTCTTCTCTTAAAGCTTGGATTTTGGGTTTGGACATTCTCTTGACCATGTGGGAGGGATTATTTTGTATTCTTTGTCTGGTTCCGTCTCTTCACCTTCACCTTCACCTTCACCTTCACCTTCACCTTCGTTTAGAATGTCTTCGGGGAAAGCATTAGGATGGGCTTTGATGCAGTTCTGAAGAGCAACAAATGGATGAGCACAGTCCGAGCCCTAACACATGAGAGAAAACAGGATAATTCAACACTAATTTATATGGAAGAAAATAGAGAATTTCAATGCTACTTTATTGGTTGGCACATGCAGTTTAAAGCATACACCATAGGACTCTAAACTACCGAAACAGTATGATGTGTCAGCCAATATGATATAATAATAGCCCAAAAATAGTATCCCATGAAAAACACAAGTATAACAGGAAAACTGTGGAATTATTGATGACGCTTTTGGTTCATGGAAAATGGGAAAGAGAAAAGATACGAGTTCTGAAGAGTCATGCCCAGGAAGCATCTGATAAATCGCTACCTGACGTCCTATGGTGGCATTGAAACCAATGCCATGATGTGGGATACCAATATATAAGATATTAGGGCTTATAAAAATGCCCATGTCTAGTATGAAAATAGGAACTGTCACAAAAAGAATGCAGTTGGTATTTTATAAATGTTAACTGAGCCATTAAGATGGACATGAGAGTACGAGATATTTATTTTTATGACCTTTTGAGTGGTATGAAATACTTGCATAACCCCTTAAATGGTGTGATCTTATGAAACTATAACATCTTGGACGATATCAGTCATCTTGAGTATCAATTTAACAAATACAGAAATCATAAATGTCAACTTTAATCCAAAAAGTCAGATCAAAATGAAACTATAGCAAGATACGAAATGACTCCTAAAATATTTTCCATCTCTCATTAGGCTCTATTGCAAGGTAATCAAAACTACAAGCAACTGCAACTCTCACTTAAGATTAAATTGAAAGACAAAGGCCATGTGACTGCTCCCTACCTCTCATTTCATTAAATAATATTTGAATAAGAACAGCTATTTCTCAGACTAAATCCATTGACTAAATAGGAGAAGTATTGATCTAGGTCCCAAGTTGCTAATCACACATTTCCAGTTACCTTTTCTTCAGCAGAGCTCTTGAGAAAACAAAGGAACGCCTCTGAAAACTGGTTTCCACATGGACCACTTCGCAAGTCAGCTATGCAAGGGCATTCTAAAGCTTTCTGAGCTTTTGCCTCAATAGACTGAAATGTGCAAATTTCAATTTCATTAACTCAAATCGCATGTTGGAAGCACGTTAATTCATATGTTTGAAATGAACAAACCTCTGTCCCTTCATTTCCATAAGCTACAGCATCTGTAAAAAAGGAAAACAGGTAGTCACCCATCACAGTTCCATCCATCTACAAATTTAGTGCCAAGATGAAACAAATGATACTGCTTCACAGCCTGCTAATTTGCTTTGGTACAAAGAAATCAAAGAGCAAGGGAGAAACTGTATTTGCCTAGCACTCAAAACTATTGATTACAATAAAATCTAATTTAAGGTATTCACAAAGGAAATTTTGTCTGCATGACTGATACGGTTTTCTTGATGAAAGACTAAGAACAAGATAGAGGGAAAGAAAGAACAGAAGTGAAGGCTTAGAAGGAGAGTCACGAAGGAAGAAATAGGAAAGAGAGACTAGACGGAGAGTAAGAAACTGTTCTGTTACTGTACTGTCATTATGCCCCCCTTACAATTGGTTATGTGTTCCTATTTATAGACTAAGGATCCAAGAGTTACTGTAGCTAGGTATAGTAATTACAGCAGTAACAGTATGGTAATTACTAGTTAATGAAAACTTTATAACAGCGTGCATGACTATTGAATCTTAATTGAGCATGGACTTTAACTATTCAGCTTTCTGGTAGCATTTAATAACCAGTTGACACTATGACAGTGAATGCAGCAATAGCAATTAGCCAGTCAAGGCAACAGTAATCAAAATGGCTCATTGTTCCGTGAACTGTAATTAGAGAAAAACATTAGTTGTTATGGATCAACAATGGCTAAGAGGCTGGAAAATTAGAAAGTGAAAAATCTGAGAGCCCACAACTTAAACTAGGCATTTTGACAAACGCGAAGCCAATAAATTTTGACGAGCAATTGAATGCCCTGAATTTGGTGATCGAGAATAGCACATTATGATAGAGTTAGAAAGGAAAAGGAAAGACCCCGCAATGGCAGTTTCAAAGGAAGTGGAATTTGACTTGGTGGTTTCATCTTTGGCAGCAGCAGGAGGAGCAGCATCAACACTCATTGTTTGACCCATCTTTGAATCTTCCAAAGATATGAATAATGACCCACAGCATTCAACGAAGCAGGCCTCTGACTGCTTGCTCAGTAGCGAATCAATCCCAAGTGAATCTTATTTGAAATCCAGATTTTGAGTAAGATATAAGGAAAACTCAAATTCGCACTTAAAACGATCGAATAATAATAAGTAATAACAAGAACAGGTAGAATAGTCTGATTACTTTGGTGAAAATGTAATTTAATAAACGAAAATAAAACGGGAAATTAAGAAAGACCTGAATCCAGAGAAGTGGAATTAGGGAATGGCAGAATTAGGTATACCGAGTGCTCGTGCTTGGGCATACCTCTAGTTACAGTAAGACGCACAAACGAGGAAAGAAAGAAGCCAGTTTTATTTCGCGGCACTCGTTTCTATGCGTCCGTCCGTTCGCCTCTGTAAACCGATTAACTTTTGCCCATTTTGGTCTTCCTAATCCTTCCGTACATTTACATTTACATTTACATTAGTTTAATTTTAGTTTTTTTTGTGTTTTAATTTGATACAGTAATGTTTTAATTTTATTTTTAAGGTTATAAAATATATTTTCAAAAATTTAATCTAATTTTATCAATTTTCAAAATTTTAATATCAACAATTTTAATAAAACTAATAATATTAAGATTACAGGATTTAAAAAATACTTTATAAAATTAATGACCAAAATAAATTGTGTTCCTTGGATAATAAAAATTTTTATATTTAAAATACTAAATATATGATTTTACCTTAAATTTTTTTTTCAATTTCTTGTTTATCGTAAACGCAAACAGTAAGTGAAGGATTGGAACTGTTTTTATTATTTTAATATTTTCCTCCCCTGCCCCTTGGTTTCTTTACTTTATTTTAAATTGGTTATTTATTATTTTTTTTATTTTTTTTGTGGGGGAGATTTAATATGAAAGAAAAGAAAATAAGACCATGTATAAATTATTTATTTAGGAGAGATGAACAGACTACACACGAAAACGGGAAGTAGAAAACTTTAAAATCGTCTGAATGGCAAAAAATATAGTAAAGAATACGGGGGGCAACTATTTATTTACGGAAGAATGATGAATCAGCAGCGCCATCGTGAATCCAATTATACAATTCACAGTGTTCAATGTATAATACGAAAAAAAAAAAAGACATCTACTGAACACTCTACAGTAAGAAGCTGAGGGTTTAAGAATCAAGATTTACTCCCTCAGATCCTTCCACCTTATCTCTTTCCCCTGCCCTTTCAACTTCCTCTTTACATAATGGAATATGCTCGGATCACCTCAACAATAGGTGCTCGGCATAAAGGGCATTTCCCTCCACCACGAACTAATTCATTGGCACATTTTGAACAAGTGCACATGTGTCCACATCTGCAGTATATTTCCAACTTAAATGTAGCCAGGAAAAGGATAAACACAACAGAAAATTAGTATATAACGAACGCATCATGCATACAATACCTGTACAAGAGCGAATCAATATGGCTATCACAACAAACACAACAAGTTCCTTTTTTCACATGGCCCCATTTAGACCCATCCTCAGATGTCTCCACCCCGGTTCCTGCAAGGTAGAATCAATATCACATCAACAACTCAAGATAAAGATTAAACAAGATTAAATATCTGTTAAATGAAATGCAACCAATATAACTTCATTTTCTATCAAGAAAATAGGTTCTTTCCTCCAAAACACAAGATCCACAACCAAAAGAGGGGGGGAGGGGGGGATAATTAAATAGGGCCAAAGAATTATACCACTTTCCCCCGCTGAACGATTCAGTGCTGCAGACACTTCCTGTCTGACAGAGCGCTGTAACTCCAGTTGCATATCCATACAAGCCTCCAACATCCTCTGCATGTGATTCATGCCTTGCTGAAGTCTTGCCATATCTGATCTCAAATCGTTGATTATCTCCCATTCCTGCCCCCCAAAACCAATCAGTATCAATATCCAAAACCTTGCTTGAGCAACGAATTTTAATCCAATGATGGCATTTAAAAGTACAGACGAAATTTATAATATTTTAATCAACACAGGGAATAGGATTAAGAGCCTAGAATGATTATCTACCAAAATAAAAAAGCGCCTAGGTTAATATCCTAACCAACTCCTAATTGCTATCTTGTCCCAAAAAATACCTCACCAGTAACTACCAACGATTTCAAATAAAAAGAAAAGTAATCTATTTTCATTTTCCACAGACATTCAAGAGAAAACAAATTTCAGTGGATATACAGTGATCTTGTAAAAGCTAAGTTGAAGAAAGAAAGGGGAAAACACGGCCAATGTAAGCAGACTCACCATTTCAGATCGATGCATGCTATGGCGAGACCATCCAGTCCGATGCAAGTCCTGGTGCCAAAGTGGTTGAGGGGGAGGAACTGGTGGAGATGGCAACACAAGAGAAGGGCCATTAATGGCGACATGTTGAATCCCACTACGTTCATCTGCCTGTTGTTCAGGATCCCTATCAGGTGAGGCAGGAGTTGGTGTTGGCAAGTTTCTATGCAAATCCCAGTCAATAGGTGCACGATTTTGCCTTTCCACGTATGACTGGATTAATTGGTCCAGACTTTCCCGGAAACCACTGCGAAGAAGATTAGAAACACTTCTCCTGAAAAAAGTAAAAATGCATCAACTATAACACCGCAGCCGTCAGGAAACACAAGCTAGTAGATCAAATATCGGACTGAGGTTTGAATGACTGTTTATCTAACGCCTTCTGTGAAACAAAAGAAAGACTTACCTGCTCAAAAGTTCTCTAAGCTCCATGCTATATACATTATCATCATCAGGCGGATGAAATCTATTGAATCTCCTAAAAGGAACACCACGTCGATTCCTTGGAGGACCAGAAGGTTCTTCAGACCAATTACCAGCAGCTTCTCTTGAATTATCCTCACGCCAAATTTCCCGAGCACCTTGTGTATGAGCATCTTCCCCTTCTACATTCATCGGAGAATCCTGATGCCAATCACTAATAGCACTTCCGTCTCTTAACTGATTCAATGGACCATAAGCTCTCCGTTGCCAATTTCCACGACCATCTTCAGTAACTTGTTCCTGCCAATTCCCTCCTTGATTACTAGTTTCTTGCCAACTAATATTCTCACTAGTGCTACTTTCAAAAGTTCTTGTTTGATCAGCCAACTGCTGCACGTCAGTTTCCATGCTCCTAATCGGCCCTTGTTCATAACTTTCATGCTGAGCATCTATCGAAATGTTTTCTTGGTTCACATCACTTCTAGTTTCACTGGCATTACTATTAGATGTGGCATCAGAATTGCTGCTAGCTTGACCACGAACAATATTTTCTAATCTTGAGCGAAACCCTTCTCTGAATTGTCAAAGAAAGAGCATAAACTAAGAATCATAACAGATGCAACTTGTGCCTTAAAAATAATCTTCAAGGTTATTCCCTTTTCTTTTTGTATGAAAAAATTTACCATAGATAGGTACCAACCACTAAAATGTTGAAAAAGAAACTTCTTGATATATTCAGAATGGCACCAAATTGAATTGAACTTAAACCTTAAAAAGGAAAAAGAAACACACCAAGTGGGCACAGTAGGTATATATCTCACGTCTTGTTGAATTGCAAAACATGAATATGCAGATCCCACTGTTTATTGAGGAAACTTATGCGCATGAACCTAAGTACTATTGCATATAAGTAAAGGCTTAATGGATCAGGGCAAATAGAAATCACATAGAAATGCTGTCATAATTACTCTCGGAATTATGGATGGAAAGGTATCTACAAAAATGTTATTGAGCTGATACTTGATAAGAATCAAAAGAAGTCAAGTCACAAACTCAAATGATAGAACCTCAGGCAAATTTTCAACTTTCTGAAATAAAATCTGTGTCTCTGAGCACCAAACAGAGGAAACCTAAATTGGCAAAAAAAAAAAAAAATGATGCCAGATTCTGAAAAGAAAAGGAAGAAGAAATTAAATCCTAATCTTAAAAAGGAAATAATGTCTTCAAGTCTTGAATGCACACCTTAAACCAGAGACTGTGTGACGTTGCCTTAACTGAATTAATTCATTTGCAGCCACAGAAGGAGGCCTCTCATCTTCTATAGTTCTTTCATTTCGGAGGAATCTACCTCTGAGTAATGACTGGAAAGGTATTTATGTATGAATAGTCAAGTTCCAACAGGCAGAAGCAGAAGTTTGAGATTATATAACTCAAAAAAATAAAATAAAAAAAGCGCTAAGCCTATCATTTCATTGCAGTCACATTATATAATACGCTTGCAGAGAAATTAATGAAAAAAATCAACAAAATATCAGAATGACAACAAAAATAGTAATTACGTTTCCCGTGATGAGGAAAGTAGATCTACACTCTATGCGACATTCTAAGAATCAAAAGAATTAATAAAGTAAAAAGAAATTATCAGAACGATAATTTGAGTAGATGCGAACTTCAGAATATATGCAGAAATATATTATAGAAACCCACACATGATGCTATAATCTCGGTCAAGTTTAAGAAGCTGAAAGCAATTAAGAATCAGCCACTCCAGGCAATTGATCTTTAAAGATCAACGTAATATTTTACACCTTAACATCCTTAAAGAAGTTATGCATACTGATTTCCAACCCAGTATAGTTACATGGCCAATTGGCCCTTTCCGATTTATATAAGGTCAATTGATACAGAGGGAAGGAGCCCTGATCCATATTCTATCATATTTTTTCATCATCCTTGGTAAATAATAGAACCAATAACAATTTTTAACTATATCAAGGGGGCCAGCAAGGAAAATATTCAGACCAGATATATCAGAAGCAAAAGCAAACATCAGCATATTCGGTATCAAGAAAATCGCTGCATATTTCAAAACGGTTTCATAAATGGCCATCTGAAAAGAAATGCCTATTGCAAGAGGTCCATACTATATTTTTAATCTTCCTTCTCATGGTTCCAACCATGCAAAGATATTACAAAGAAGTTAATTTCAACGCTAAAAAATACAACTGACCTGAATGCGATTACGATGAGCAAAATCTGAAACAGCGCGGTGTTCCAACAAGCCCTGCAGCTCTCTTTGTCTTTCCCTTTCAACCCTCACAAGCAAATCAACCAGAGCTTGTCTTCCACGCAACCTCAATAAATCTCTGCGTACATGCTCTGGCTGGCCCTCATCATGATCAGTTAACAATCCATCACGGGTTCTCTCAACTCGAGAACCACTTTCAGTGACTTGACTATCCCTCCGGCTCCCACGAGAACCTCGCTGCTGACTTGTCATTTGCACCCACTCCCTGACAATTCTTACTCTTTCACGCTCTGTTTCACCAAGCCACTCTGCTCTGCGATTATTGTTTCTCTGACTTGCACTAGACGAATGATCGCTGATGCCACTTTCCATCCATCCCCGCACAATCTGTCGAACTCTCTCCCTCTCAACTTCAACAAGATCAGGAGATTGCTCCCTGCTAGACCCATTACGATCACCATTTTCATGCTGTGATTGAATCTGATCATTTGACCAGGTCCCATAATCATTTTCACTTTCACTTGCATCCACCAAACTCCCCTGGTTCTCACTTCCCCGGCTATCCGACATGGTACTTGATCCATTGGCATTAGAGTCGGCAACCCTTTGTTGACGCAACCTTTCCCTCATTCTTCCCCGCGCCCGATTAAGTAAGTGTTCATCCTCCAATTCACGCCACATCTGAAGAATTGCAGAAGCCTGAGTGCTGGGCCTCTCTACAGCCCCCTCCTGGCCAGAAGTTGGAGTCTGTGATCCCCTCAAGAAAGAGGAGTCCAACATCGAGACTGTGTGTAGTCCCGCAAGTGCCATCAACTCAGACTCCCGATTCCTCCTCTCAATTGTGATTATCATCTCTTGGGCCTGGTGGGCAGCCCATCTGCTCAAAATCCGTGAGTGGCGGCGGCGTGCGGCTGATGACTCTGCTAAATCATCCCCCTCAAGATCAGATCTTCTTCTCCTCCTAACTAGCTGATCACCCTCATCATCCTCACCATCCTGAGTTCGGGCAGAACTACACGAAGCAAAGGACATGCAATCGTCCAAGTGGCCCCGCATAAAGTCCTCCAGCCCACGTTCAAACTCAGTATGGGCATCGGTGGAGTCAGGCTTCTGTTGTAGCGGTTGAAAATCTGTCATCTCCACCCAAATATGCACCCTCACCACTACCCTCAAAACCCAATTGATATCCCTCTATCGATCCACCGTTACAAATACACCTTAAACCACCATTTCAGAAGCCTAAAATATAACAAAGAAAAACAAAAAGAAGGGGGCAACTAAACCACCATTTCAATCTCTCGGAAACCGAAAAGGAAAAGAAAGAAGAAGAAGAAAAAGGGGAACCACAATCTGAGCGTCCAACTCATGGGAAAGTGGGGGGAAAACAAAAGGGTTGGCTCAATTAAATTAAAATTCAAAGTCGCACACATACCCGCACCTGACAAGATACACTAGTCAGAATCGACAAAAAAAAACTAAATTGAGGCAGATAAAGAACGATACGAAGATGAGGCAGTGAATTAAAAAGGAATTGGGATGATCCAGAAGCGAAAGAGACAATGCCCAAATTAAGTGGCCAAGCTAGGGCAAAAGGGGGTGGCAAAGAAGAAGACGTACCTGATATGGGGGCAAAGCGAAAGAAACCCTATCGAGTTATGGTTTAGAATGGGGGAATGTGAAAATTGTGGAAGAGGCAAGAAGTAAGAAAGAGAGGAGACATCTGAGAAGCGAACGATGTGAGAATTTATACTGGACAAATGAGGAAGGGGGAGGAAGGGAGGATAGAGATTTTAGAATTAGAATATACTTTTGCAGAGGGAGAAGAGGCGGAGGAAGGGCATATGATTTCCAAACACGTAATGGGAGCAGCATTAAACTTATTTCCTTGCTTTTAGCTCAACATTACTGTCTCGCCATATGTCACCAAAATATTTGGAGCCATTAGTAATCCCCTTTCCCTGCACCCGCTCATTTCTTTTGCGGGTAAAACCACCACCACCAATCGTTAATGTTTCTTTTTCATATTTTATACTGTGAATGAATGAATTATGCAAATTCTGTTTGTGCTCAATATGTTGTACACATTTCTTTTGTTAATCAGTACAGTTAATTACTTCCAACTTTTAACTAATGATTCACTCCTGCCTCCCCCATCCTTCTTGTCCCGTGTCCCCGCCCATATTTTAAAGTAGGCTATTATATTTTTGGCCTCAGCAAATTATATAGGTTCTTTTTTTTTTAATTATTTGATTGGAGTGTCTGTTTTTTAGTTTCAAGTCTCTCGTTTTAATGAACCTAATATATTTCTAAAAAAATTATAACAAAAAAAAATCTCTCTCTTTAATAAATATAAAAATCGATATTAGGGATGATGATGGTGAAGATGTTAATTATTGAGAGAATAATGGAATAAGAGAGTAATGAGAGTTGAAACTTGGTCAAGCTTGAGTACAGAGCTGAAGTTTTTATTGTTTTGTAAAAGAGGGAGAAATAATAAAGTTGTGTTGTTGAATTAATGGGGTATGTAGCATGTAGGGTGGGGAAGAAGCAATTAAAAGCTGAGAAGTAGGGGGAGGAGGAGGGAAATCAGGGCCTTGTCTCACTCTCACTCTCCCTCTGCTTTCTCCAACGTTCCTCGTTTTTTGAATTCTCCAAGTACTGTTTCATTCTCCTTCCCCCAAAATCCACAACTAATATCTCATTCCCTTTCTTCCTAAATGACTTCATATGCTGCCGCCTCATAAATCATTTCATTCCTTTCATAAGTATGTGCTCCAGATTACTCCAATGTAACTTCTTATTTGCTTCCAAAATATATAGGATGCCTCTCCTCCATTTTGCTCTCACCTTTCTCTTTTTCTACCTCATATTACTTGCAAATTATTTTTTATTCTTCATCATATTTATTATGTTTTTATTTTTACTTCATATTATATTTATTTCTTCTTTTTTAAATAAAAACACGCCAGTTGTATTTATCTTTGAACTCACTTCTGTTATATCTTTCATTCTATTCCTTTATATTCTGTATTCCAACCGTTCTTTATTATCCATGGGAACGCCCGGCCAGCCATGAATCTGTATAATTTATTCCTCACGTCCGGTTGCTTTGAGTTATAAACTACACAATCTTAAAATTTCTCGCAAAGTTTTTTCATACATTATGCGGGAATTAAGAAATGAGGCAATGCTATTCTTTTTTTTATGAACTATACAGTTCTTCTTGGTTTTGAGTTCCTTCTTAGCCGAAATCAAATGTCATCTAACCAGCTCTCATGTCTTGTTTGTGTGCACACTCACTTTATCTATATATATGGTATACGATGATTGAATTTTGACTTATGCGCTCCAAATTAAACCCAAACCATAATTAGCTACTCCATAAAAGCAATATACCAACTTAGTTTATTTTTTATGCGAAAAATCATCCCCTATCTAGAGTCTTATAAGGTTCTGAGTAATATGAAATTAGGATTGGTCAGGACTTAAATAGGAGTAACTCCTTTGAGTAAATATGAATTGGTATACCAACTAACGTTTTCCCTACTTGGATATTCCTTTTTCTTGTCTAGTTTGTGTTGTTACGAGAAGTCGCCAAACTGTAAAACTGTATGATAAGACGTATAGCCCAGAGTAAGAATGTGCCTGTGTCTTCTCTGTATCATGCGTGGTTGAAATAAATCCAAATTGATGTACATCATCATTTTATAAACCAACTAGCTAGATATAATTCAAATGGCTACACATAATATCTACACGCGTGGGCCATTTGTATTGTATGCATGCATGACTGAGTTTATTGGGCATATGCATGATGCATGTAAGGCCTGATTAGATAATCAAGCTAATATATTTGGTACATCATTACTTTTGATTGAATTGGAGGGAGTAAAATGAATGAGATGAAACAGATTAAAGAATGGAAGTTAAAATATATACATATATATATATATATATATATTTTGGAAAGGGGTTAGGTAGAGATCAAGGATGGAGCAGGAAATATAGGGATGGGAGGGTGATTTGATTAATAATTATAAGTTTAGGTGGGTGAGGTAGGATGGCATTGACTAAACTTCTGACTGTTTCTGTCATGTAGGACCAAGCAACATCAGAATAACATCATATATATATATATATATATACTTGAATTAAATAAATCAATATATTTATGCATTCAAAATGGGCAGGCTAGGCAAAGGAATGTCCCTGTTGTACCCCCAGGCCACCCCGTGCGTCTATATCTCTGCTGTCCCAACAAATATATAAAGGACATGCGTGCGTGCGTAGTATGTATGATCTTGCTATAGGGTATAGCGTGGGGGGGCTACCTACGTTATATATGGTTGCTCATTTAATTTGACATTAATCCTCCTCCTTGATGAATATGCTAATTGCTTTTTAAGTTGGGCTCACCAATAAGAGCGGGGAAAACACGCTTGACTTTATTCGTACACTCATAGAGCATGCATGATGATGGAATTAACTTTGAATTGAAGTATGAATTGAATGATTAAGGACAAAGTTGGCACATATAGTAGTATACAGGTAAAGGAAATGAAGTCATATATATCCAATAAGTTGTGGTAATTAAGTAATAATAGAGGGAGAGTGATAGGGATGGGTGTAGAAGGGGCACATGATCGATGATAGGGGAATTAGGTAGAATGATGAGGACACATGTATGGGAGAAATCGAAGGCCATTCATGTGAGGACAAACAAATATGTTTCTTAATTTAATTGATCCATGTTCCTTCCTAATTGTCTCCTTTCAATCATCCAATGCCTTTGTCTGCCCTTTCCCCCTACAACCCCTTCCACTCTCTCCTCATCTCTCTATTCTTTCATTATATATATTTGATATTTTACTTCACTTAATATTTTACCAATTACCTTATTCATTACTCTCTCATATTTCTTAAACTCAATGCTATATAAACTGTATGGGGACGGGCTTAGGCACAACCTTTTAAAACATAAGAATGCAATTCAAGGTTAAGCGAAAGCATATGAATATATGGAAGGCATTATATTATTTCTCCTAATTTCCGAATTGAACATTATTGGTTTTTTTTTCAAAGTTTGATTGTACTTGAAAGAATATAGAACTCGATCGGGGTAAGATCAAATGGTAGATTGTGGTGGGGAGAACCCGTAATGTAGCATAAATGCGTGGGGATGCATTCGTTCATATTGTATATTTGTGAACGTCTTCTTTCAATCATTGATAGGGTTTTCATTTTGCTGAAGTTGGGATATGGGGCATAAGCATCCTAAGTTATTGATAGGATCCTTGGAGCACTGAAAATAGAATAAAATTAAACTTATATATTTAGTTTTATATACTTACTGTACGTATTTATTTTCTTGGGACAATGTCTTCGCCCTTCACATGCACGGTCACCAACACATCTACCGCTTATTCTTCTGTCAGCAAAATTAATGTTGTTCCGAAGGAATAAGCTCTCAATTTCAATACAAACCAATTGGGCCACAATTAAAATATTATAAAAAAAATCATAATCCATCCCCTGTATGTGTTGTTAAGATAACATGTTCTTTCTCTTATGTTCATAACTACCTGAACTCCCAAGTTTAAATAGTATGGTTTTCATATTGACATTATTGATATTCCATTTCAAAAGATTATTTTCCGTCGCCATGTTATAGACGTTGGGTGCAACTCGAGCCTTGAGCTCCTTAGTTGAGCTTTGTAGAAAGGGGAATGAATGCACGTTCTCTTAAAATCTCATAATCCTGAATTTGGCTTAATTTAACTTTAACAAAAGTCCCTCTCTCTCTCTCTCTCTCCCCCCCCCCCCCCATCATGAATCTACTGGTCAGTTGATAGATTGTCTAGTATCTTATGTTTCTGTTTCACCATGAGAGAGAAGCACCCAATCGCACCTTGCTCTTTTACTATTTACTCTCTGTCCCATTTTCAGCAACATGACATCGACCTCTCAATCAATCAAACAAGTATTCCCACACATTTCAATCTGCTTACCTCAACATACATCAAACAACTCAAGAGAACAAAGTTTTGGGAAACCAATTATATTCCACAACGAAATCAGAATTACCACATAACGCCTCGTAAACCAATTCTCCAACAAGCATAACCCATATGGGTGCAAGTTTATTTTCCATCTTTCTCAAGAGAGCAAGAAAATTGTCACCCATTTTGCATTCACTAATTAAGTTGCAGAGATAACTTGAATCAGAATTACCACATTACTGCTAATGTTATTTAGCTTTATTTCGTATGTTTTGATTTATTAGTAACTTGCCTTTTAATTGCGGAGCGCATGAGCTATTGAAACAGATTCCGAATGGTTTGCGCTATGGTCCATGAAGGTAAATGGAATGATACAGGTTGTATTTCTTGCGCACTAAATGCTTAAATTTTATGGTCATGACCCATGCACCTTTTCCTCTCATTCCTCGGCCATTCCATTGCATCATTCAGGCTATGCATATGCAAAAGAATACTCGTGTTCCCCTCATTTGAACCTAGAAAAGACTCGAGCGTATTCAGGATAACACCTACAAATCTTCGGCAACTGAACCCATGAGTTCAATGTTGTTTGCGGCATTAAAATTCAGGCCGAAACCTTCGATGCCAAACTTTATTCCCCAATAACCTCCACAACTACACAAGGTTGCGGGAAGGTCTATTATAAGAAACTCGTTCACCTGCTATAAAATATGTAGCAAACAGTCACCATCAAAGTTCTCATTCAGCTCAGCCACCAGTGAAAACCCTCAAGCTTGCCCCAGGATTTTAAACCAACAAATATGACAGTAGCACATAGAGCAAAGTTTCAAAAAACACTTAGTCTAACCTTATAAGAGAGCATTTCAATGCGACATCGACAATCTGCTCTTCCACCAACATCGGCAAAACTGGATAAGCCTAATCGGAGAATTCAATCCATTCATATACTTGGCACACATTCCTCAGCCATAACTAAAAAAAATCTAACTATAGGTATCCACCATGTTGAGCCTCAAGAAACAAAAAGAAAATCCAAAATCTGATTGCTCACACCGCATAACAAATTCAAATCCAAAACTGAATGATCTTAGCTAGGTTTCCAAAACAAAAGGCAACGGGTTAGGTTCTTAGTGTGAAAGCCTAGATTCCCAAGCACACCAAGTGACGCTCGAGTGTTTTCTCCCCATTTAGATCATTCGTGGAGCACAACTTTTAGCGAAAGAAAAGTGCCCCAATCTATTTAAAACACACCTACGTCCCCAGACTTAGATGCTAGTAGTAGTTCTGATCGGCAAAAAAACCACGACCTATACGTGGGATCAAATTAACAATATATGAAATTTCAAGTTTTAAACAGGTATTATCTTGTTAGAAAAACAAGCACTATTGTAAAATATATTCACACAAGATTAAATTTAATCTTTGTAAAATAAAAGTTTTTCAATTGTTTTGCCTTCCATTCGAGTCTTCTTTCTTGTGACACAAAATTTCACGTAATAGACAAAATTTTCAGGTTTTTTATGTATGAAACAGATCCAAGTGAGGGGAGATTGTCACGTTCTTTATATTACGGGAGAGACCCGTCTATGATGTCGGCTGAAAATATTCCTAATCTTATACTACTTAAATCACATAAAATTCAGTATGATGTGTGGGAAAAATAATAAGAAACAGTCGCATGTGCATCGAAACATAGCTTGATGGCTATTTCATCTTTTTTTTTTCATAACATACCTCTAATGCAACTTATCTAGTGCGTAATAATTTAATTTATTTTGTGGATGAGGTAGAAATTTGGTAATTGAATTGAATGGATGACCAAAATTAATTATTCGAACACTTTAATTACTTTATTCTGTAATATCCTTATTTGGAAATACGTCATTTAGATTAAACGTAGAGATACAACACGGAAATAACGCACGAGGCATTTAAATTTCATAAAAAACTACATTAACTCGGGAAGAATACTGTTTTTTTTTTTATAGATTTAATATTTATTTTTGATATTGATATTTGCTAATGTATATTTTAGTTCGTTTTAAACTTTTCAATTTTAAAAAAAGTTTAAATATATAAAAATCATGAATTTTGGATCAGCATAATTTTTTTAATCTTTAAAATTTAAAATTAAAGACTATAATATTTTATATTTTTATTAACAAGCTAATGCCATTAAAAAATACCATGTCATTTAAAAACTAATATTTAAAAATTTATATTTTAAATATTTTTAAGTATTTTATATTTTAAGTTATTTATTTTAAATATTTAAAAATTAATTATGTGTCAGGTGTTAAATTTTATTTTTAAATCTAGTGCTATATAATAAAAAATATAAAAAATATAATATAATAAAAAATTGTTAACTTTAATAATAGATGTTTGATAATTAAAATATAAAATATCATATTTTTAATTTAAATTTTTAAATGTTAAAGATATTATATGCAACTATTCTAAAGTTTAAAATATTTTATATATTTTAGCTTTAAAAAATTAACAGATATACAACATGTTAAAAAATTTGGCTGAGATGATAAATAATTTTATATAAAAAGAGAAGAATATAAATTTAAATTTTAAAAAATATAGATATTGGAGAATTGAAAACTACAGGAATTCCACGAAGTATTATTTTTCTCGTATTTACATTTTAGTTTTATTCCGAAGTTATATGTCTGAATGTCTGATATTTCGCGGGAAAAAAAAATTGAAGTGGGAGTTAGTTTTAACGGGGTTCCAGCAACGGAGTTGATGCGCGAACGTCTTGCAAGAGCGGTAACAGTAATTAAGTACAACAGATGCGGTAATCACGCTCAGGCCAACACGACCGCCAGGTCAGAGACACACAAACGCAGACTTGGATATGTAACTCTCCCTTCTTCCTCTTCTCTCCCTCCCTTCCCCCTCTGCACACACCCCCTGCTCTCAACTCTTATCAAGCCCACCCACTCGTTTCGGTATTCTCCTTCCCATCTTCGCCATTCTTTCTCTTTGGATTCCCTGTAAAAATTTTGAATTTCTGCGAATGGTCTGAAGCTGTTCCCCCTCTAATGTTCGTTTATTCATGTTTTGGTTCTTCTCTCTCTTCAGAAGGAAGGAAAACGAGATTGAAGAATAATGGAGTCGACCGAGTCTTCCTGCGTGTCGTCTCCAGAGGGACCGGGACACAGCAAACCTGCTTGGCCCCAATTCTCCTTCCCCAGGTATCTGATCCGTTCTACTCCTTCTGATTTAGTTTATGTTTTCCGTAGAGGGAAATGGCAGAGCATTGTTTTATTTACTGCTTTATTGCTTGTGGTGGGGTTTAGATGGTGTTGTTTAATGTGGGCATTGCCTATTGTACGGTCAACATTCTGAGCTTTCTCTCCTGACCCTACCGATTGCAATTCTCAAACCAACTGTTGAAGGGAATTTTTGCTTCTGCATTATGTTTGCTTCTGTCAGATTCCATGGAGAAGTCAACGTGTGTTAGGTTTCTTGTGTCAAATGCTGCGGCTGGTTCTGTCATTGGAAAGGGTGGTTCAACTATCACTGATTTTCAATCACAATCTGGAGCACGAATTCAGTTATCACGCAATCATGAGTTCTTTCCTGGGACTACAGATAGGATTATCATGGTTTCTGGGGCAATAAATGAGTTACTATAAGCTGCTGAGTGAGGTAAACACCTTTTCATGATGTGTATTTAGTTATTTGCTAAATTACAAAATGACTGGGAATCTTTTGGAATTGATTTGTGTTTCTTCATCAGCTTCATACTGAGGATGAGAATACTGTTGAGCCAAAAACAAAATTGAGACTTATTGTCCCTAATAGCTCTTGTGGTGGAATAATTGGCAAGGGAGGTGCTACGATTAGGTATGAGAACTTTTATTTTGACAACATACGGGACTTACTTGTTTTTCAATTTCATATTTACAAAATATCTTCTGTTGTTATTTTGGATTTTTTGAATTTATGACGATTTCCTTTCAATTAGATCCATGGGTTTGTTTTGTGTCCCATTTTATATTCCCCCAACTTCCCCAGAAAAAAAGGATATATTTTTGTTAGGCCAGTTATAATTTTCGCTGTGTGTAACTTTCTCAGCATATTTACATCAGTTATGCATGTGTACGAAAAGCTTAGCTTGTATGGTTCTATGCTTTTGAGCAGGTCGTTTATTGAAGACTCTCAAGCTAGCATTAAGATCTCTCCCCAAGATAATAATTATTATGGATTGAATGATAGGCTAGTGACGCTGATAGGAACACTGGATGAGCAAATGCGTGCCCTTGAGTTAATTGTTTCTAAGCTAGATGAAGATCCTTATTGTTTTGAGTCCATGAATTCTCCATTCTTATATACAGGTTTGTGTTACTAAATGATTCCTGGGAACATCTGGTAATCCATTATAGCATGTTGCTACTGTAGCCTTACTATTATGTGGTGTTCATAAAATATTCTTTATGTTATAGATATCCTATTGCATAGGTCTATAAGGCCCCAAAATAAGGTACAGTTGGGAACATAATCTTATGGAATGTAAATAGAACATCAGTTAATATCTTAAATTTAATAGGACTGTTTCCATCTAGCCAATGGATCTTGTCCCATGCTTTATATGATATCTGTGTGCTTCCTCATCTAGTTGTTAATTTATATGGATGATGTGAATATTTACTCTATCAATTCTTATAATTTAATGGTGAATGTTGTTTAGTTTCCTAATGCCCTTCATAGCACACCTCTACATGTAGTAGTTAGTAAAGTGAAGAGAATGCCTGTCATAGTATATTATGAACAAGTCAGGTCATTTTGCAATTACAAGCCTGGTTCATCCATTGCCCTCCCTCTTGCGTTTCCTTTTTGAAGTTGATCACTTTTGCTTTGAAGATTAAGAAGGTATAAATTATGTAGTATGTCAATAAAAAGCTAGATGTAGATGTAACGGTGGATGAGGGAATATTTGTGTTCATCTTTTCTTTGAATGATCTTCTCTATGGTAAAACTTGGAAAGCATAATTTCTATTACGTTTTTTTTTTGGTAAAATAATTTCTGGCTTTTATTTGTACAGTAGAATGTAATGGGATGAATTGGGTAGCATATTAATTTTGAAATGTTTGTACCTTGTAGCATTGAGGCTTTGTTCCCCTTCTCAATGTTGACTTGCTCATAGCTTCTTCAAATGAAATTTACTTGTGACTATTCACTGATAATTGTGGCCTTTCCCTGTGTGATTCATAAGTTATTTATCCTTAATCTCTCATAGCATTTTATATTTCTTTTATATTACTTTTCCCCATCTAATTCTCTATATTCAAATGTCATATAACAGAAAGAGGGTCAATTTTGGAAACTTAGCAGCAGCTTCCACTGCTAGTTATCTTGTGTATGAGGAAAAGGAGTTTTAAGGATTTCATCATCATACATTTATTTGGGGTTCTCCATTTTAATGATGGTTATAGGATGGTAGTCAAATCGATATTTATTTATCCCTGTTCTGTATATTTAATATGTTTGTGAGCATCTTAAGAGAAAAGAAAAATTGTTTATTATTGCTGATTTCGATGCTTAGTATATCTCACTTAACTTTAATTTTGATGTTTAGGTGTTGTCTTTTCCGGATATCATGGTGTTCCATATGCCTATGTACTTCCTTCTGTCCCAGCAACAGCGTACAATGCAACAAATTATCGACCAAATGGTGTAGGAAAGAAGTTCCAGGACATCAAGGTTCTTCTCATTCCATCAATTTCAATTTTATTTACGCTTCCTGATTTTATGAGTTGTTAACTCAATTCTTGCTATCCTCAAATATAGTTTTTCCCCGCCACTAACTAATCCTTTGAGGCTTAATATCCCATATGGAGTCACGCTTAATTAATCTAGGGCTATTATATATGAATCAAGTTCAATTGGCGAAGGGTTGAGACGTACGACCATTTAAAATATATTCGATCCCTGGAGAGTACTACTTTGTTATAGTTCCAATCGCGGTACTTGAGGAGGCATCCTTACTCTTGGTGCCTAGATTTACGCTTGAGAGTAATAGACGGCTCGCCTTGCCCGATATTGGTATCTCTTAGGAGAAAGGGAGATTTCGCCCTACCCTTAGATCGTGGATAAGTCCAACCCCTTTCTAAAAAAATTTGTACAAAAAAAAGTATCCATGTGATAAACCAAGCTTTGCTGCTGGTCCAACAACTTATAAAAAAGCGTGAGGAGTTTTATTTATTTTTTAAATAAATTTATTTGAACAGTAACCAACTTTATGCGTGGATAAACAGCAAGATAAGAAATTACTATGATTAATCACTTCTATGTATGATAATATAAATCTGTAGTTTATGGGTCAGAACTCAATCAAACTGTTAGTTTATTTAATTGTATTTGAAGTTCGTGGTTTTGTCAACCTACAAAATAAAAGCAATGCAATTGCCAATGAGAAAAATCGACTATGATATGCTTTTAAGGAAAAATGCTTGTCTATGACTGCTAATTACAGACATGAATGGCTACATCACAGTTGTATGTTTCTAGTATCAAACCTGGGGAATATTTCTAGACATAGTATGAGGACCTGTTTAGTTGAGCATGTGGTGGTTTTTTTTTTTTTGGGGGGGGGGTGTTGGTGTGGTTTAACCTTACAAATATATTGAAATGCTGCTCAACTTGACTGACTTCAAATTTCTAAGACGGTGCTTAGAAATTTTGCCATTATAGTCCTCAAAGAACATGGATTGTGATTTGCCAAATAAGTAAAAGAATGTAAACTTCATGTTTGAGGATTTTCCCCACGAACATCAGGAGGATTTGAACCCTAAATTCACTCACACCATTGCCCACCCCTGTTAGCTCAGGTGACTTGTCTGAGGTAGGGATAATACCATGGCTCTTCCTGTATGCTTTCACGTTTATTTTATGTCAATAGCAGATGAGAAGTTGACTAGATCTTCTGTATAAATGTTTGCATCCTCTAAATGTAAATGTGACTTGCTCTCTAAAAGTGAACCGACATATAGTCTTCTGTTGTTTTCTAGGAGGAGCAGGGTAAATCACTGACCATCGGTGTTGCAGATGGCCATATAGGGTTGGTTGTTGGTCGTGGTGGAAGGAATATGATGGAAATTAGTCAGGTTTTCCTAATGCTAAATTATTATTTGGTTGTATGTGATTACTTGATGTCTGTTATAATAAACTAATTTCACTTTCTCAGATTAGTGGGGCAATGATTAAGATATCAGACAGGGGTGATTTCCTATCAGGAACGACTGATAGGTATGAATGTCACACATACTGACATACTTCTTTTGAGCTTTGTTGAAAATTATAAAAAGTACTGTTTATTAACTTCAATCAACTTTTATTTGTATTAGGATAACCATAAACTTTTTGAGATGTTGTTTTGTCTTCATTATGGAGGAAAGTTACGATAACCGGATCACAGAGAGCCATACGAACAGCTGAAACTATGATAATGCAGAAGGTTGCTTATGCTGCTGAGAGGGCAATGGAGTAGTTTCCATTGCATGAAGCACCCTTTTCACTCGTTGGAATGCTTGGTGAAGTGAGCCTGCCCGCTAATTGCTTTCCTATTTTTCCTTTTTTAAAGATTTATTTACGTAAATCCCATACTAGTGATGCTTTGAGTGGTCTGAATGTTGTAGTGGGAGACGGGGCGGCATATGT
This sequence comes from Leucaena leucocephala, assembly GCA_037074615.1. Lineage (NCBI taxonomy): Eukaryota > Viridiplantae > Streptophyta > Magnoliopsida > Fabales > Fabaceae > Leucaena > Leucaena leucocephala. The sequence goes on from CM073562.1 coordinate 18,088,999, forward strand.
TTTTTTGGCTCCAGTGAGAGCGATCTTATATGAATTATTTTCAAAACAGAGTATAAGATCCATTGGGAAGGCCATTAGTGCTTCATCAAATGTAGTAATTACAAGTATATCTTCATTTTCGTTCATTTCACTGAATGTTGCAAGTGAAAGTAGCTAATGAGTCCAATATGTACCTCTTTTCACAGGTTGGTCTGATATAGGATTTGAAGATTCTTTATTTTCTGTAATAGCTATCAGCCTATCATTTGAAAATTTCCTCTGGATGGCCTATGTTTAACTGAAGCCTGAAGAATAAAAATGAGGGAATGGTGTTCAATACGTAAACAGCAAAAGGGAGAAGGAGATTAAAATTGTGTAAATGTTGTTATATTAATGTTACAAGGTATGGAATTATTACAAAATGATAATGAAGAGGGCAACATATATGACAAGAAGCAAATGCATGCACTCACTCTTGTTGCAGGAGTTTGAGCACCACCATGCATGTACGCAATGAAATCTGCAACATTTATGGTGAATCACACTGCAATTTATTCCTCACAATCACACATATTCCAACCAACATTTCAAATCTCTACCTTACCTAACCCCATTCTAGCTATATATATATAGCTCCATGCTTTTAAGGTGATTAGCCACCCCCGCCACCTCCTCTGCCTAAGCCCCCTTCTCTGTAGCCCACAGCTAGAGCTATATCTAGAACCCTTGAACCGCTGCCGCCATCACCAGACCCAGACCTGGACCCATAACCAGAGCCGTACCCCTTGCTCCCAGACCCACCACCTCCTCCTCTGCCTCCGCCGCCACCTGTTCCTCCTTCTACTCCCCCATATCCTTCACCCCCACCAGAGCCATACCCCGAATCGTACCCAGAACCTCATCCAAGACTCCCCCCTCCACCTCCTCCGCCGCCGCTGCCTCGACCTCTGCCAAATAAAGCATCGGGTACTAGTCTAGCAGCAAATGTGAGGTGGAAGAGGAGCAAAAGAATGAAGGCAATGGCTATGATCTTAGAGGTGGCCATGTGTACAGCGCCAAAAGCCCAACGCGAGGAAGCTTAATTAAGAAGAGTTATTAGAGTGCAAATTTTCCTTATTGTAAAAGCTAGCATGCACCATATATTCAACTCCATCGCCATCATTTTCCAACACTCTTTACAAAAATACTTCATTCTTATATACTCGTACTAATAACCATAGCGCTACAATTATCCTTAACAAGAATAGGATTATCATATATGAACTAGATTAGATCCACTAGCAAATAAACTTAGAATGGGAAAATTGAAGTTGCATACAACAATGGAGACGTGTGGATGTTTTGGCGTGAGCGGAACAGATGCAAAAGTGGGCAACACAAAGCATTAGAGGGGACAAACGAGTATACTCGTGCCCACTGTCCATCCAGTCAAAACACTTGTCTATGTATGATCTAAAGTCAATCTCAATTATTGATGCTTGCCATTAACATGCTTTAGAATGGAAGGCCCTAACATTCACTCATATAGGATACAGCCTTTTGAATGCAAATTTCACGCACAATCCACCTTCCATGGATGAACATGAATGAACGAATGAAGGATCTCGTATCTATATAAAATAAAGAGTTTATTAACAAGTATATTTGATCAAATAACGGTTAAATTTAATTTAGATAATAATTAAACTAAAATTGCTATGGTTTAAAATTTTTTAATGTAACATTGAACCAAAATTTATTTTTCATCACAAAAGTTTTAACATGTAAAATTCTAGGGTAAAATAAGACTTTAACCATGCTTAATTTATTCATAATACAAATAATAAAACACGGCGCAACGCGGGATACCAGTCAAGCATGCAAAAAATAGTAACGCCCACGACGTACACGGGAAACGGTATGAAGTGCTAAAAATGAAGAAAAACGTCCCCCAACGCCTCTCCTCCTCACCTTGCCTCTCCCATTTTTAGCTATGCCCCCATTATTCTCAAACAGCTCTCCCCTTTCCCTCCTAAAGGCCCCTCTCCTCCTTCCCTCCCATCCCCTCCATCGAGGAAGAAAGGAGAGATCCCTCGCTTCTCACCCTTCTCTTCCTCCATGGCTCTCCCCATCCTTCTCTTCCTCCTCCTCTCCCTTCCTCTCGCTTCCGCCAGCGGCCACCATCTCACCCTCGACTACTACGCCCGCACGTGCCCCACCTTCCAGGCCATCGTCAGGGACAACGTCTTCACCAAGCAGAGCGCCGTCCCCTCCACCGCCGCCGGCGTCCTCCGCCTCTTCTTCCACGACTGCTTCACCGACGGCTGTGACGCCTCCCTCCTCATCAGCTCCAACGGCTACGCCAGGGGCGAGCGCGACGCCGTCCCCAACCAATCCCTCTCCGGGGACGCCTTCGACATCATCGTCAAGATAAAAAACGCCCTGGAGCTCACGTGCCCTGGCGTCGTCTCCTGCTCCGACATCGTGGCCCAGACCACCCGGGACCTGGTCAAGATGGTGGGTGGTCCTTACTACGACGTGTTGCTGGGGCGAAAGGACAGCCTCGTATCCAACATCTCGAAGCCCAACGAGACCCTTCCAGAGGCCACCATGTCGATGGACCAGATCATTTTCCAATTCACGGCGAAAGGATTCAGCATCAGGGAGATGGTGGCTCTCACGGGGGCACACACCATAGGCTTCACGCACTGCAAGGAGTTCAGCCGCAGGATCTACAACTTCAGCGCCACGTCGGAGACGGACCCCACCATGAACCCGAAGCTGGTGGCCGGGCTGAAGAAGCTGTGCGAGAACTACACGGAGGACTGGAGCATGGCGGCCTTCAACGACTTGAGGTCGCCGAGCAAGTTCGACAACGCGTACTACCAGAACATCCTGAATGGGCTGGGCCTACTGACGACGGACTATATGATGAGCGCCGACCCAAGAACGAGGCCCATCGTGGAGGTGTATGCGGACAATCAGACGGCGTTCTTCGAGGACTTCGCGGCCGCCATGCACAAGCTGTCGACGCACCAAGTGAAGACCGGGAAGAAGGGAGAGGTGAGGCTGAGGTGTGACCAGTTCAACAACGTTCCCATGTAGGGAGGGAATGTGAATCGGTTAATCTCAAACGGTTAATCTCAAACAGTTGATTCTTTTCTTTCATTACCAAATGACAGCAACGAGGGTGATTCCCGCCAATTTATCCCTGACTATAAATATAATTATAGAATTAATTACCCGGCGACACTGTTACTCTTTACACTTGTAGCTTCAGCAAATCATTTATCATTTATTTAATTACTGTATCATTAAAATCGAATGGCACATCATATCAATATAATTATGACACAAATCACCTGTACAGACTTACTAGCGAGACCATGACTACAAGGAATTAGAATATGCGTTCCTAATTACTTTTGACGTTTTGATTTCAACAAATAATATTATAATTTAAACAAAAATCTAATAGAAGAGCCATGCTGCACAAAACTAATTACAGCTAAAAACACCATACCATTCTTAAAAGTTAGAGGTAAATTTCACAACCTGACGTTGTAATATCTTCTTTAGATACTGGCTCAATATTAGAACAACATTCTTTTTAAAACGAACCTTTGGGTAAATTCTCTGAAAAGTGAAAGAAGTTCTTGCAAATTGAATTCATGTTGCGAGATGAATATATGCTCACAGGCCGGTTACCACCAAGAAAACAACAAATTGTGATTTATTATAAGTCCACTCACTCAATAAATACATGGTTGCATGTAAATCCAAACCTTGAAATGACGTTTCAGGGATGATTTTCCTGTGCATTGCCTATTGACGTGTGATTTCCATAGCCTCACGCCAATATTTCAAACCATCATCCTGTGCTGTCTACCCTCTATTTCTTTTTTCCCTTTGCTCACTGACTGCTGACTTATAACGTTTGATCCCTTAGCCAGACATTCTCTGTTAAATTAAAAGAAGCGTCCTTTAAATTCTTCCGCAAGACGAAGCACTTCTCGAGCTCCCTTGTACGTAGTTCATAGATAAACCTTTTCTTTCTTATCTGAAATCCTGTGTCTCTCTGCTGCCATGGCCGGGGCAGAGTTCAAACCCTCAACAACATGACCCATCTTCGCTCTTCTTTCCGGCTCTCAATTCTATCGAAAAGTCTCAGTCTCACCAAATCCCACCACTTTACTTTTCGAACTCTTAATAGAACCCATAATGCTAGGATATCTTGCTCTATTGCGCCAAAGTATGCTCCTTATCCCACCGCTACTGCGGTTTATTTAACAAATTCAACTCTATGGATATGACCATCTTTTCAATTTTTTATTCTCTCTTTCTGCTCAGTGAAGTTCAGGCGCCAGTAGTGCAAACCCAGGACCCCAAGAGTAAGCCTGTTTGCTATGGTGTTTTTTGCCTTACATATGTTTTGAAGGCCGTAAGTACCCTTCTTTCATTCAGCAATAAGCACCGATACTTAAGAAAAAGATAGAATTTTCTGACTTCAACATTGCATTTAGACACTACGTATCTTGTTGTTCCTTGCGTTGCTTCTTAGATTTGTCCATGTAACTGTGTTGCAACAGATGCAATTAAACTCCCCATCTGATTTTATAAATGATCTATGAAGCAACACTTTAAAGACAAAGTTGCATGGACTATTTGTATTGTGTTGTGTGTCGTATTTGTGCCAGTATTCATGCTTTTTTAGTCCATGATTCTGTAAGTATGCTCTTTTTCAGTACTGGTTGGTTTGTCGGTTTTACTGTGCTGTTTGACTTTTGGAACAATAACTGCCTGTTTTAAGATTTTGACGACGTTCTTTTTGTTTCTCATTATGTGCATGTTGATACATAATTGCCATGGTACAGGTTGGAGCATCTTTGTCCTTATCATTATAGATCTTAACTACTTTTTGAAAGCGTGATTGCTTTTCTAAAGTGTGATCTATTCATATGCTTGTGACTTTCTCTTTTTTATGGGTAGAATCAGATGCTTTACTTTTGTTTATACGTTTTATCATTAATCTTTCCTGTGTTGGTAAATTCCAATAAAAGCAATAAGATTTTTAAGATAAATCATGACAATTATTTTTGGTCTTTTCATTCATACAAGATTTTTTCTTACTGATTAAATTGAAATGAGGAAACATTTCATCATACAAGCAGGCTAATAGTATTTCTGTTTTTCTTAAAAAAATTATCTCCATATCTTTTAACTTGACATGAACTCAATGCTAAGTGGATCTGCTTAGCAAGACTACCATCTGTTTCTCTATCATGAATCATCCACAGACTCCTTTTGATTTAATTGGATTTCACGGGTAATGGACAAAGTAATGAGCAAACTCAGCAAGTATCATCCTATATACATATTCTGATATCTAAATTTCTTTCTCCAAATCATCCGAGGTCTATATCAGGAACACTGAGTAATTCAGCCATCATATTGTTATGCATTTTATGCTGCTAACTTAACTAATCGTATTGACTCCTGGCGAAACAAAGATTGCTGTCTGTCTGAGAACTAAAACTAGTAATGATCTGTTCAATTAATTTATCAACTATACCACTTTTCTACTTTCCAGTACAATTATGCTCTTAATCACTCGTCTTGCATAGCTTGGTGAGAAAGCATCAATGTTATAATGCTGCCTTACTATAGGTTTGTGCTTTTGAATGTTGCGGGGATACTGGATAGTGCTTTAAATATTTGAATTATTGGGCACCATGCAGTATTCCCCAGTCATTTTTCCCTTCATAAAATCCAATGAAACATTGAAGTAACAAAAAACCTGCAATGTCAATAACTGATATGATATTGAGAAGATTTATTATCAATCCGTGTGCATAAGTGTGGAGAATTTGAGTTCTTTCACTATTTTAATCACTTGGCATGGGTGTTTACAGGAAGCAGAGACAAGATCCTGGAAGAAACTAATTAACATTGCAGTATCAGGTGCTGCTGGAATGATTTCTAATCATCTTCTTTTCAAGGTATACAAATCTCGGATCTAAATCTAGAATTATGTGACTGAAGCAGATTAGTATTTCAGTTTATGTTGTCTATCTATTATCTGTATTCTATTGTCTTTTACTTTCCTGCAAGTGGTTTCAGATTTCGAGTTTCCTATCGTAAGAAAGGGACAGATTTTAGCCGGTTGATATATTTTCTTCCTGCCAATAGATTAAAGCGTTGCTACATCAACCTCTTTTGTCCTGGCTTTAGCTACTTAGCATTTTCAGGAATCAGGAGTCAGAAACTTAGGCTATGTGTGGTGTACAAATTAGACAGGTATGGAAAGGGAAAGGGAAAGGGAAAGAAAAGTGAATGGAACATGACCCTTTCGTCCTTCTTATAAGAATAATATGGTTAGATGAATGCGGAAGAAAATCCTTGAATGTCCATATGCATCCCTTTGAGTTTGATTTATCTAGCTTGAATATTTGCTAGATGCACTAAAAATTCTTGTATCTTTGCTAGGAATCTTATAGCCAATTAAATTTGGACTGTTACAGACCACGTAATTCAAACTGAGTAGTCTTTAGTGTTAAGTACTCCTGTCTTGCTATTATTGAAAATTTTCTCCGTATATTAACGGTTGAACTTTGTTTTTTTGGGTGATATTGCAACTTATTATTTCATTTTCAAATACTTGGATAGTTTTTTTTTGCCAAATTAATGAGATCCTTCCTGTAATCACACAATCTATCATGTTTTCTTTGGTGTTTGACTTGTTTTATGTCAGCTTGCATCTGGTGAGGTATTTGGTCCTGACCAACCTATCGCACTGAAATTATTGGGATCTGAAAGATCATTCCAAGCTCGTGAAGGTTAGCCTCTTGAAATATGATAAAATTGAGTTTACTTTCAGTTAAAATAAACAAGTGTTCCGTCTTTTGCCAAAAGGACAAGTAAAGCTTACCTGAAATCCTCCTCCAGCTTCTAGTAATCTGTGGTCTTAAAATTTGGATTTAAATCAAGCTAGTTAACCACGTAATCTGTTATTCATGAGAGATATCCCTTGTGAAATTAGTGAGCAGAATACGCCTTATTACACGAAGACAATGGACTTTCAGTTTTGGTTGTGAGAAGCTCCGCAACTGTACACTTTTAGTACTCTGGCACCTTCAATAAGTGCGCGTCTTTCACTATAAACTGAACGAGTATGACTGGGTGTTCTGCCTAGGACCCGACTGAATCTGCAACTGAGGGAGAGATTGCATTTTAAATAATAAAATAGAGACGAATACTTCCAAAACAGTTCTTGATGTTGGTTCATGATTAAATAATGTTAATGCCTTTTAATTTCTATTTCCTAATTCAACATATAGGAGTTGCGATGGAGCTGGAGGACTCATTGTTTCCATTATTGAGGGAGATGAGCATTGGGATTGATCCGTATGAGGTGTTTCAAGAAGCAGATTAGGCTCTGTTAATTGGCTCAAAGCCTCGAGGTTCTGGAATGGAGCGAGCAGGCTTATTAGACATAAATGGACAGATCTTTGTTGAACAGGTAAAATGGTATCAGACTTAGGTCCTTGTCTAACTGTTGTCAGCTGGACGATAGTCAACAGTACTGACCTGAAATCTTTTTATTCGGACCATAGCCCATAGGGAAAGGCACTGAACGCTGTGGCCAATGTCAAAGTTACAGTTTTAGGCAACCCTTGCAACACGAAGTGAGAGAGTTTATTTTTCTTTTTGTTGTGTTCAAACTCGGGGCATGTTATGCCTTTTAATGCTGATGTATATGTGTTGTGTGTTCTCATGCAGTGCATTGATATGCTTAAAAAATGCTTCTAATATTCCTGTAAGAATTTTCATGCGTAGATGAGAATAGAGCTAAATGTCAGGTAAACAGAGTTTATGAACTCCACGTGATTTATATTGCAGTAAAAGAAATACTTATATGTTTTTCTGTCTTTGCTCAATTATATTTACAGCTTGCTCTCAAAGCTGGTCTCTTCTACGATAAAGTTTCAAATATGACCATTTGGGGCAACCACTCAACTACTCTGGTCATCGAAGAATTCTTTCTTGTGGAGATTTACTTTTTAGTCCTTAAATCTTATCCCTTGGCAATCTAGTCCACGCATACTTTCGAATCTATGTATGTTTGCCTGTTTTGATTGCCAGGAGTATTAACAACTGGCAAGTTGGAGCATCTCTAGAACTGTGTTTTCTGGGAATAAAATTTAAGGTCGAAAAATTATATTTCCTTGATTTTAAGAATTTGTTCATGAACAGAATTTGCTTCAGGTTCTTTCATGAATTTGTTCATGAATAGAATTTTCTTCAGGTTCTTTCATGACATGATGTTACATAACACACAGATCCCTGACTTCTTAAATCCAGAATTGTTTCTTTGCCTATTAAAGAAGTGATTAAGGACCATAAGTGGTTAGAGAATGAGTTCCCCGAAAAGGTTCAAAAGGTAAAACTTGTAATGAGCTTTTTCTAGCTACATATGAAAATGATGCATAATTCACACTACCTTTTGGCCTTATTGGAAATAGCTGGCGGGTAAATCTCTTGGTTGGCAGAGAGGTGGTGTGCTTATTCAAAAGTGGGGAAGATCATCAGCTGCATCAACTGCTGTGTCAATTGTTGATGCCATACGGTCTTTAATCACTCCTATTCCTGAGGGTGATTTGTTCTCATCTGGCGTAAGTTTCTCTTAGTTAACTGACAAGTGAATCATACATTATTATAATTAGAAACAACAATCTTGAAAGTTTCAGCCAGGATGAATTTTTCTTTTAATGTGCTTGAGTCCAAAATAAACGTCTCATAAATTTTCTTATCAGAAGTCATATGACTGGCACTTGGAGCAAACTACGAATACTCCCCTTGAAATGTAGCCTAATCTGAAGTCTGGTATACAAATTTTGGAGCAAAACTGTTAAGCTGTCACAAAAATGTGTTATCAGTTAGTGCTGCTACTATTTAAAAAAGTTACATGGCTATCCCGTAATGTAGCGTCTCCAGCGTCTTCCTCGTGATACTGTGACGTGAAATTCAAATTCTCAGTTTCTGAGAAATTAATTTCTGCTAACATGGAATATTTTCACTTTTTTGTGATAATTTAAGGGATAATGTGTTGTGTTAAAGTTTGTATACCTCTCTGGGAGTTATATATAGTACCCCCTGAAGCTTTGAAAGTGTAAACCATGATTTGCACAAAGTTGCCTTATTCATTTTTCTCTGTCATCGTTTCTACTTTAATCTCACAACGTGCAAACGCAAAACCATGTGTATACCTATGGAAATCCTTATGGTATAGCCGTAGACATTGTTTTCAGTATGCCATGCTGATCAAAAGTGAGTCTCTGCGTGACATTAATTCTTGCTACATCTAAGGACTCAGATGTTAAAATATTTAGATAAGAGGGCTTCACAAATCCTAGTTATTTTCAAAGACCAAAGTTGCTTCCAGATTTTTATTAGATTTACTGGAGTCTTTACAAAGTTATTCAAAACTATTTTTCTAAATCTGGTTGGAAGTCTAGTACGTTTGGCCTTTGAAAATAATCATGATTTTCAAGGCCTGTTAACCAAAATATTTTAAAACCTGGATTTTCCCTTATAGATGCTTGAATTACATTTGCTCCTAATGCGTTCTTGTCATCCTTTAAGGAGATGGTGATTATGAGCTTGTCAAGGATGTCATATTTGATGACTATCTTCTGCAGCGAATAGCTAAGGTAAACATCTAATTTTACGTATTTTATAAATTCATAGAGAGGGTTAAACCGAAATATATGTATATTGCAAAATCAATATGCATGATTTGTAAGCCATAAACAATGTGATTTATTCCAGACTTAGTGGGAAACATGAGGCTTATAATCTAGTTATATTAGAAAAAGATGAGTGATAGGTTATCCCATGTGGTTCTGTGTAGTTTTAAGATGGCATTCAACATTCAAAAGTTGAAATTAGGGGCTCAGTTCACATAATAGCTCATGCGACACTTTGAATTTTGCAGATGGATAAGAGGCGTGTGGCTCACCTAACGGGCGAGGTAAGACACCATATCAGCATATTAGTAGTGCAAACATTACTAAGGAACATGTCAACAGTTTAGAAGTAGATCCTTCGATTATTTTGGACTAAGGATTGGTTCACCAACTAAGTTTCCAACAATACTCAGCAAATTCAGCCATATTTCATCTAATAATAGTTGTTAGGTGTTCATTATGGTAGAAGCTTGCTTAAAAACTTTCGCCGCTATATAGAGCTCCCAGGAGAAATGTAACTAGCAATTAGAGCTCGAAGGTCATTACTTACACACAAAGGGATGCACGCAGAATTAGCGTGGGTTTAAATATAGGATTATCAATGATGATTATTACTTTGTAATTCATTTTGACGACATTATGGAAAACTTTTTGCTTTCTTTGAAATCTATCCCAGAGGCCTCGGAGGAGGAGTTGTAACAATGCTTGCTCATTCATGTTTCTCAAATTCTGATTACAGTTTAAGTCTATCAAATCTAGCTGTACGAATTACAATGAACAAATACATAAGAGCACCGCGTAGGCGCGTACCCGTATAGGACAATGAAAACATTTAAAGATTTACAAAATTAGAAATCTTATATAAGATCAAAGTTATTACATGTATCTCTAAAGTTAGTATTATAATTTTTTTCACTCACCATTTATGCTTCTTGAAGTTTAATTTTACAAATAACTAATAATACTATAGAAGATACAAAGAATAACTTTGATCTTTCAAGATAATTCTGATTTTTTTGTCATTCATGCCTCATAAATTGTCATTCTTCCTATATTTGAGGCAGACAAATTTACAGGGTCATTCCTAATCCTAGTCCTCCAACAGGAACACACCCATAAGCGCCAGAGGTCGCTTGACTGAATGCAGCCCCTTGTATCATAACAAGCCCTCGGATTGTCATTTACTGGTTTACATGAAATTTCCAATATTGAAACTCAGTGAAAGAATCAACACTGAAAAGAAGACTAAGTAAATCCATCCGTTTGACACTACAAATGCAGACTTCCCAGAGAGTAAACTAGAAATGGGCACTAAAGCAACGGAGTTAACATCAGGCCAAAAGCAAGATGAGATTACAACATTGAACTCTCCATTTTTGCCCAGCATCCAGTCCATGATGTTGCCTGTCGCAGTGAAATCAGTTATTCTGATCATGCCTGCAGTAACATGAGCTGACTTGGAACATTGACCGGTGGAATGAAGGCGAAGAGAAATTTCTTTAGGAGGAAACTCCAAAGTAAATACAGGGGAAGCAGAGGTGCAGCCCAACAAGTGACTGGCCTGCTTCATGAATGGGTATGTATTTCCTGTCAAACAAAATACAGAACCGCTGCCCCATATTACCGAAATTCAAAAGAGAAATATAAAACTGCAACAATAGGGATAAACTCAGTTTATAAGTTCTCATTATTTTGTATTTCACGAGACCACATGCACAAGAAAAATAACTGGACGGTAGGAGTTCCAGTGAAACTAGTTCCTCACCTGACACCAATATTGATGCCTCTAGATGCTGCTTCAAAGAAGCTTCTTCACTAGAATGGTCTTCCGAATCAATTTTACTTGCCATATCCTTAGACTCTCCACCAACATTCTGTCAATGAGCACAAGAGTTTAATATAATGCTGTGATAAAAAACAGTGACGCCTCTGATAATAATTTAATGCCCCCTTACCAGTGGGGTTAAAGGTGGTCCTTGGTCAGCATCAGGGTTTTCACTACCTGCCAACTCAGGAGAATCGAAAGAGATATACTGGGAAATATCATCAGCATCATTAAAGTAGATACTCTTCTAGTACATCAGTATCAGCAGCATCTGTCTCAGCAGGATTCACCAGATCATCGGTTTCCAGGAATGATCCATCAGTGGCATCCAAGTATGTCTCATCAAATGTGCAATTATGATTCAAGAAATATCCTTCATGACTTGCTTCAGCCTTGATGCCATCTTTCACTGGTTTGCTATCTGAACCATGTTGCTCATGCCTATTTAAAAGGTCATATCGAGACTCATAAGTTTCAGCAGTTCCTACCAAGGGCTTTTGATCTTCAATCAATTCTTGGGGATACTCTGGATAACTGCTGCATTCCCCATGATAGAAGTTTAGTGCATGACAAGCACCTTCGGATGCCACACCCATATCAAGGTACTGGTAATACAAAGCAATTTCCAAAATTAGAGAAATTAATCGTGTGAGAGAGAGAACTTTAAAAAAAAGAGATACGTTGAAGAAGCATGAGCAATCACAAATATTCTATAAAGAAAAAGGATATAAATATGGCGAAAGGCTTGCTCACTTGATATATATAGAAATTAATCGTGTGAGAGAGAGAACTTTAAAAAAAAGAGATACGTTGAAGCATGAGCAATCACAAATATTCTATAAAGAAAAAGGATATAAATATGGCGAAAGGCTTGCTCACTTGATAGTCAAGTTAATATAATCCACATTTAACGTTTCTCCGTATCCTTTTAAAATTTATGAGAGAAAAGGTGGGTTAGATGAGCCTACTAATTACTTACCTTATACGTGCAGCTACAGTGAAACAAGTTTCCTAAAAGATAATATAATCATGTTAACTTAGAAGTTACAGAGTCAAACACACAAAAATGAAATAGACTTGCATTTAGGCAATAAAAACTTTAAAATGTTATCTAAATGGTGGCAGCAATGATAAAATATAGGAAATACATCATCCGAGTCAAAAGCTTTCAGGGCCATTATTCTTATAACCTCAGAAAAATTAAAATTACTCAAGTTATATGCCATACTAATGTTGAGGCAGATACATGAAGATATCTGTTACTGATAGGAAGAGTATATAAAAACTAAAACAGCAGTAGACATAAGTCAGACGCCAGAAAATGAATGTATTTACAATTATATTTCCAATTGATATGCAGGAAAGCTTCTCCCAGCAGGCAACCAAAGGCTTTCCTACACAGTAACAATAGACTTGAAATAGAGAACAGACCTGGTCAAGGTCATCGGTTTCAACAAAAGCATCATCACGGACCATTATTTCATCAGTTGCAGCCTCATCACTGGGCAGTGGAGCCAAGGCAACGTCATCATCTTCCCATTCCTCCTCTATAAAGGGGGCACCATACTGCTCCCCATTCTTTGGCCCTGTACCACTCTTCTGGAAAATCCTACAGAGCACAAACGCATCCTTCTCCATCCAAGAAGGAAAAATATTTAGCATCGATATATAATAAAAACCTTCAGAAAAGATAGGGTAAGAAGACAATTTGGATCGGAATTATTATACTCATTTAGTTTCATTCCTTTTTAAGAATTTCTGATGCCACGAGTTATTCCCTAAAATTAAAGCCTAAATGGTTAGAATTCCCGAAGAACTACCTTGTACTAAATTTAATTTTGGGGACTAAAGCTACAGGACCCAATTGTTGGTTTATTTCAAAATATATATCAAAGTAAAAATAAACTGTCAAAATAGGCGAAACAGGTAATAAGCCACCTGTGGTATTCCTGCTTTTGCCAATTCTTCATCGGCTAATCTGTATTCGTGCATGACCCAATTGGTACGGGCACCGCGCGGAGCCCGCCCACTATGATAAACGAGGGTCTTCTTCATTCCGACGGTACGAAAGCTGTGTCGGACTGGGCGATCCTTGCCCGTAGTCTTCCAGTATCCTTTCTCAGGGGCCCGATTCGTCCTCGACCCATTTCCATACTTTATGTCCAGCGCACTGAAGAAGTACCACTCCAAGTCCCTGCTTTCCAGCTTCGACTGACCTATAACACCACCGCAAGGGGAAAAGAGGCTCAGAAATGATGATCTCCCGAAGGGCAAAAGCCAGTATTGAAAAAGGACGAGTCAGATAGAATTGAATAGCAATTAGATACATAGGAACACATGATCGAGACGAGAGACGAGAGACGAGAAAGAAGAGAAGATGGTAAGAGGGCGAACATGGGAAGTCCCAGGGTTCGGATTTATAGATGTCGATGACGGCGATGGGATCGAAGCGAAAGGATTTGCCGGAGACCTTGCGTGTGAGGTAGTAAGGAACGAGTTCTTCGTCGGTGGGGTGGAATCGGAAGCCGGGAACGAGTGAAGTGGGGGAATCACGACCCATGAGAGGGAGGGGCAATCGAGATGAACTGCCGAAGAGGAAGGAATAATTAGAAAGGATTGGGGGTGGGGTTTGATGTTATCCGGAGAAAATGGAAGGAAAGGAGGAATTGGGAAACTAAGGTTCTAAGAAGGCAATTAATTTCACTCAAGGTTGACGATTCAAATCTTTATGAAAAAAATCATATTAAGAGAATTATCTCCTAGGCTCTTATTAAATATTGACAGTACTCAAATTTAATTTATCAACAGTGGTTGCCAAAAGAGATAAAAGAAAAGAAGGTGGAATTATACTCATGAATATTATCATTCCATTGATAAAGGAATTTGCGGCACATTTGAATTGAGTTAAGTTTTTAGTTTAGTAAAATCAAATAAAAAAAAATAACATATAGGTACTATAGAAGTAATTAAATGATAGAAAAATCTTAAGAAAAATCTTAATTAATTTTAAATCCTATAGGACTTCAGATGAATTTTTTATAATTGTCAAATGACATATTTGTCCTTATTATTTTGTGAGTACATTACTGCCCTAACCCCATCTGAGACCAAAGATGTAGCCTTCTAAAGATCACTGCTCGTCTTCTCTACTAGGTGTTTGCTACCTAGTCGAAGGCCCTAGCCCTTTGAAGATCACTCTACTCCTCTTCTCTACTGGGTATGTGCTCTATACTCCAAAGCCCTAGGTCCTTCTCAAAATCACTCTACTCGTCTTCTCTGCTCGGTCTCTGGTCTCTACTCCAAAGCCCTAGCTCCTTTTGAAGATCACTGTGCCCGTCTTCTCCGCTTGGTCTCTGCTTTCTACTCCTCATCTCTGCTTGGTGTCTACACTCTAGTCCTTTACTGCCACCGGACTCTAGGACTTGCTTCATTGTTAAAGGCATCATTGCCTTTCCTATTCTTCTCACTCGCCCCTTCTCTTCTCTATTGATTATCGTTGCTGGGACCCACCCCTCCTGTCGTATTTCCTCCTACAGTCAGCCGCGCCTATTGTGGTCATTGTCGCTGCCACCCATCCCTCCAGTCGCATCCACTTGCTTCATTCGTCCAAATCATCATTGTCTTACCTCCTCCTGCCACAACCCCTGCTCCTGGTAGTATATTTCTTCATTTAAATGCTACTACTATCTTTATTAAATGGGGAGGCATTGGCCTTCCAAGTAGAACAATATTTTAGTTTACTGAAGGAGTTCATTGCAAAAGCCTGACACTGAACATAAGAGTCATTTTAGGCGAGGAGGAATATATTAAAGGTACCCACAAGTCATTGTGTTTGTAGCAACTTATGTGTTTGTAAGTCTTTGGACATGGTCATTTTTCCCTTCTTTCTGAGTGTTGCTGGACATAAAAAGAAATATATAAAAGCTCAGTTACTGAGTCCTTATTAATTCGTGATTAAATAAAATATAGAACCAGAGGGATACATACTAGATTTTTCTTAATTGTTATATTTGCTAAATACACCAGTATAAGGAAGGTAAAGCTAAGAGGAAACAATTAAAAAAAGTTTATTGTTATTAAATATAATGTAAGATGAACAGAAGCTCAATATGCCAACAATATATTGTCTTTAGTAGAATTCGTTACAACATCAATAAGTCGGGGGAAATGTACTTCAAGTAGGTTCAGTCTCAGAATAAAATATTTGGTCACAGAGCTATTTTGGCAATTCTTTTAAAACATCATCATTATTAATAAATGGCTTATTTGATTTTGATATTTCTGCATTTGCACCACTGGTGTCCTGATTATTTGAATTAAAATATTGAGTAATAATTCATTCTATTGATAAAAGTTGTTGTTATTGTAGGATAAAAAGATGGCCAATATTGGAAAAAGTGAAGGCAACCCAAGAAATTGCAACTTCTCTATATATGCACTCTTCGTTGAAGAGCAAAAGAATGCTAACCCGCGGAAGATGTCATTAGAAGATGCTGGTGCATCATTTAGGGAAGGTTGAAATAAATTAGAAGAGCACGAGAGATTTGAATACAAAAGGAGGGTGAAGTAATTAAGAGGTCTAGGGAAGGGGAAGAAATATGTCATATCTTTCTACAAAAGATGTGCACCAAAGCAGTTCATGGATGTCTGCAAAGTGTTGAAGGGGAGTGAAAAGACAATGGAGAGGTTGAGGGCAATTTGGTTTGATAAATTAATGCGCATAAGCTGCCCACATATTCAGTGGGATTTATGTGGGGTGTTTATACGTGCTTTTGACCTGCTAACTAAAACAATTTCAATAAGAGGGAAGACTTACAAAATGGATGCAATAGATGTGAATAAGGTTATGGGCTTGTTTGATGGGTCTAAAATAATGCAATGACGTCTGATGACTAAAAGTTCAAGGACCTAAAGAAGGTGTATGGGAAGGTGCCATACACGACAATAACAGCTTGGTTAGTTGAGGAGAAGGAAAATATTGAGTTTGAGTTCCTCTTTGTGATGTACAATCTAGGGATCCTCTTAGACTCTAACTCTTGTACATATGTAAGCGATAAGGTGTTAAAGGTAATGGCCTCGACTAAGGATGCCTACAGGGAGGTTGATTGGTGTACTTTTATTCTTAACCAACTATCAGACTCTATTAAAGATTATCACAAAGAGTTGAGAAAAAGGGATGCCGATGAGAGGAAGAATATAGGAGGATACTTATACTTTATCATGGTAAGTGTCTTTGGGTTAACATTTTTTGGGTGTCACAACAATTAATTGGCAGTACAGGTTAAAATATATTCTTAATTTATGCATCATATGAAATACAGATTTATTGTCTCCAAATGTTTCTATTGGGCCGACAAAAAGTCTCTGAAGTCGGGGATGCCATTACTTATTAGAATGATGATGAGGTGCAGGTAAGAACACAGTTGAAGAAGGATAGCAACTAAGGTGTTCTACATGGTAACACTAGCAAGGACCGGCCAATAGCGACGACGTTTAATCCATATGTTGACCTTACTCACCCGGTACGTACGACATAAATTGCTTTCATTTGTCAGTTTAGTACAATTTAACTAATACTATAAACTGATTTTTTTTTCAGCTAGTAAAGGCAACTTACAGTAAAATCATGACTATGGTGGGGAAAGAACTATTGGCTCTTCAGCATAGCCTCGTAAGGGAAGAGGAAGGTGGAAATGATGGTGGAGTGGTGAATGAAGCAATCGATTAATTTCAAGATGAAGGTGCAGATGAAGGTGAGAAGGGCAATGGAGGTGGTGATGAGGGTGAAGATAGAGGTGGAGAGAAAAGAGATGAGGAAGGTGGTGAGGAAACAAGTGAAGAGGAAGGTGGTGATGAAGGCGAAATGACATATAAAGGACTGAAGGAAGGGAATGAGCAGACGGAAGCACTTTTAAGAAGATCAAAGATGGAAAATAAACCAACTGCTATATCTCCTTACTTCGTGGAGACAAAGGCGAGAGTTGGCAAGAAAATGCAGAAGGTGGAAGACAAGAAAGCTATATTTAACATGTGCACAAGTCAGTGTGCTAGTTCTAAGGAGTAAGAGTAAGTATTTAATTGTTATCACCTGCTACAAATCTTATTGCTCTGTCAAAACTGAGTGCCTGATTATAGTGTTAATTGATGTAGGATTTTTGTAGAGATGAATGGTTACCACCTAACTCGTGGTGAGCTATGTTCCCTCAGTAGTATAGCATAGATAAGCACCAGTGTGAGAGATTTGTCCTTAACAACTTTGATTGATATGCAATATAATGGTGGTTTACTTATTTACTATTTCTATTAAGAGGTGATGACCATGGTGGTCAATACATTGGTTCAAGATAAGAAGGAAATGACTGGTTCAGTTAGAAGACACATCTTTTCTACACATTTCATGAGGAAGATATTGGCCAATCCCCTACTGTGGTCAGTTGAAGGGAATGAAATACAAATATTGACAAAACATGTTAGGTATAACATTGATGATTGTGACTTCATGTTTGGACCTGTTTGCTTAAATGACCACTGGTTTTGCTATATTTTTTACATTAAAAAAAATACAATTATGTGCCCTTGACTCGTTGGTTGATACCATAACATTTATGAGATTACAAGTGCAAGGAGCTAATGAAGCATGTAAGGATGACAAGAAAGGTAAGTGCAAGAAGAAGACAACGAGTATGCAATATATATTCAAAGAGAAGCAATGGGTGGTCAATGGCTGTGTATGTATTTCTTAATGTATAGGTTGTTATGTACTTAGCTATTATTGGTCATTATTACCAGTATAGTTGATTTGGTTTTTTTTGCCTCTGCATTATGCATATGCAGAAGTGTTGCTTCCTCAAAATACTTCGTACAGTAAAGCCAAAAGTTTTTAGGAATGATGATAAGTTTGATATCACTTGGCTAAAACTACACTTCCAAACAAACACGTGAGCATGTTACCTCCACCAATAGTTGATTTTTTGTTATTACTTGTGACTGATTCGATGCATGTTATTCTATTACTGTACTACTTGTAGGCATTTATACGTGATTATTGTGTTGTCATGGTTAAAGACTTGGGATGGCAATACCATAGATGAGGAATGTTATACCATGCCAATTTACCCAATTGAAGACCTCCACTAAATGAGGGTTGACTGTTTGTTTTGGCTAATTACTCACCCCAATAACTCACAAAGGAAACAAGTGTTGTCCCGTGCAGGTGGCAAAGAGCCCAGATATCAGAAGAAAAAAATTACTAACCCAAGCATTTTGGATTGTCAAATTTACAAAAAATACATGTAATTGAACACTTTTCAAGAAATGTCAAGTTTTTAAGTTGTTGCGAAACGAATGTTGTCATATTCAATAGGAAGGTGTTGTATTTCATACCAGGTTCAACAAATTGATCAAACTTAATATTATATGGGGGAATATTAACAACTCCACCAGTAGTGAATGACAACCCCATAGTGAAGGAATGACAACTGCACCACCTTAAATAACAACTACCCTATGACAGCACAAATAACAACTCCTGCACTAAAAAATGACAACCACGTATTCAATGCATAATAAGTCTACCAATAGGAAATGATAACCCCATAGTGAAGGAATGACAACTGCACCACATTAAATAACAACTACCTGACGACAACAAATATAACAACTCCTACGCTAAAAAGTTATAACCACATATTCAATGCATAACAACTCCACCAATAGGAAATGACAATCTCATAATGAAGGAATGACAACTGCACCCTCTTAAATAACAACTACCCGATGACAACATAGATAACAACTCCTGTACTAAAAAGTTATAACCACGTATTCAATGCATAAAAACTCCACCAATAGGAAATGACAACCTTATAATGAAAGAATAACAACAACTGCACCCCCTTAAATAACAACTACCCCGACAACAACACAGATAACAACTCCTACACTAAAAAGTTACAACCACGTATTCAATGAATAACAACTCCACCAATAGCAACTTACAAATAACAACCTTGTATTGAAAAATCTCGTAGCACAATTAAAAATTTACATCTGACTAGACAGCAAACCTAACAACTCTAGCACTCGAAAATAACAACCCCGTGTTGAATGAATAATAACTTAATCAGTAGCAAATAACATAAAGTGCAGTGTATTTACTAGCATAACAACTTCATTGTAGTAGGAAAAGCAGACTGTGTCATTGAACATAACAACCCAACCAGTAGCAAATGACAACAAAATGTTCACAAAATAATAACATTAGTACTTCCTTTACATAATCATTATAGTCAGAGAGTAACTTGCTTTATATATATGCACTTTACAATTATTTAAGTTCTTGGCAGCAAATGTAAAAGGAGTATAGCAAACTTAGTCACCTTCATCAAATTCCACCCTACCTTCCAAAAGATATAGATACATGAAGGATACAAAAATTACTGTCACTATCTACAAATACATGCAAAGCAAAAATCAATATGCTATATATTTGCACAGAAAAATACAGCAAGCCAGTTCCATTTATTAGCTTGGGTTTGGATTCTTGCATGTCTTCACTGTGTGTCCAGCCTCATAACATCTTCCACAATGATAAGTCTTTTTGTGTTGAAATTGAGATTCAATCATTTTTCTCTTTGGCCTTCCCGGTGGCCTTATAGTAACTAGGGGGTCAAGGAACCTTTCTTTCAGTAGTTTAGACACTATTGGGTCATTAGGACATGAACAATCATGTGTAGCAATAGGCCTCATGGTATTAACATATATTTTCTCTTGAGCAGATAACTTATAGCAATCATCCACAAATGAGTACATACTGCCATGCATTAGCTTTATTGCAGCACATGCATGGACACAAGATAGTCCACTCATCTGCCTAAACATGTGCATTTACGTGCTTACAGATCAATAGTAATTTTAATTACTCCATGGGGCCTCAAGTCTCAACCTTGACTACGTCGTTCCCCTAATATTGGGAATGCATATTTGTGGCAACCATAACTTGCTGCATCAATATTTAGGCTAACACCATTTTTCCAATTGACCATTGACATTTTGCTTCTAAGCAACTTCTGGACTAACTTCTCTTGATGGTCAAGTATTACAACAGACATATTATGCCTCCGCTCTTGCAAAATTCATGCATTAAATGACTCCGCTAGATTATTGGTAATATTATCCCATCGTTTAAATGGGAACTTGCTCATAGCCCAGCGTTGCACATCCCCTTGGGTCTCAACCTATTGCGCTAGCTATGGACAAAAAGTTTGTAACTTCTCCATTGCGACATTAAAATCTCCCTTAAGCCTTGCATATGCAATTCCATCAAGTAGGTTAAGCGCGTCCTCCTTTTGGACCCCTGATGCTCGTCCCCTACCTCGTATGATTTTGAGGAAAGCAGCACTATAGTTTTCTTCTAATGCCAGTAGTAATAAGCATGTCTAGCACAGGAAAAAGCAGTCTGAACAACAGTTAGATTACATTGTTCCAGTCTGACACAATTATGATCTCTAACGATCCTATGATCTCTTTAACATTTTGGAGAAACCAAGTTAACTCATCATTCATCTCACCACTGACAATAGCATATGCTAACAGAAATAATTTATTATCTGGGTCATATATATTTATTGCTAGCATTGTTCCCCTATATGGACCACTAAGATGACATCTATCTATATACAGTATAGCTTTGCACCCTTGCAAAAAATCTTTAATTGAGCATCCATACATAATGAATACCCTCTTAAATCTTTTGGACTCTGAGCCTTCCCATATAGCAACAATTCTTGGATCAGTTTCTATAAGCCCCTCACATATCCAAGGAATAATCTTGTAATAATCATCTACAGCACTATGTATTTCCCTTAGGGCTTGTTCTCGACTCCTGTACGCCTGCCTGTAGTTCAATCACACACCATAATCTATGTACAAGTCCTTGCTTATTTATTGTGCATTCTTATTGATATTACTCGTCAAAACATCAATCATGAGAGACGATATTAAACTTAACTTTCTATGGTGAGACACAAGTAGGTTTTCTTGTGCATTATGCATATGTTGATTTGTGAATCTTCTATACTTAAGAATTTTGAATCTTTATGTTTACCTATACAATATGCACCAATGTACCACGGGTATCCATCGACCTTGCACTTCACAATGATCTTTTGTTTATTGTTCTTGATAAATTTGTAAGAAAACATGTTCGCGATGTTGTACTTATATAGTTTTTTTCTGAAGAACCCCCTCATTTGGAAATGTTTAACCTTGTCCAACAATCAAATCCTTCCACTTTGTAGAATTCATTTCAGGTGTCGTTGTTGGAATCATTCGTCACCATAATATACTATTGGCAATACTTCATTATCATTTCCCAAAGCAGGTGGAGATATGGAGCATACATTCTCACTTCCAAACAGTTCATCAAACCTACAGTAAATGACAACTTACTATGTCAATAATGACAACTGCCTACAACTCATATGACAACTTATATTGCAAATTATGGAAGACGACATTTCAAAATCAGCACAACATATTACTTACACATCTTGGTCCTTCATTAGATCATCCATATCAAGTTGTGCGCACTCGTTATTTGGTTTCTCTCATACGTACACATGGCCACTTTCTCCATTGAATATTATTAAATGCTCAATTCCTTCATCATTAAATATTTTTGCCCTCGTATATGAGATCATGATCTGTCATTCTCACTTCACAGGAATCTTTCTAATTTTTATATTTTCTTACTACACTTAAATAAACACTCTATAAATTCCTACAAATTGAACATAACCTTTAAAACCCTTAATAAATATAGTTAACCCACAACTTAAATGATGAAAAAGTCACACTATAAACACAATGTCTATATTTACGTGGGTCACCTTTTATAGCTCACACTTCGGTTGTAAAATTCTCCTTTGCATAACAATAATTAACCGCATTAAATTATTTTTACCAAAATTAGTTACCAACTAACCATGATATAAATAATTTTTGTTAATAATTTGAAAGTTATTATGGCTATAAAGAAAAACTTTACCTCTAAAGAGTTAATCATGATAGAAAAAGATAAAATTACCGCTCAAGCACTATCATGGTTAAAATAGTTTAACTTATATTAAAAAAAGTTATTCATGGTAGAAAAAGAAAAACTTATATAAGGATACTATCATGGATATAAGAGCTCCACACAGCATTCACATATAAAACCATATTAGAAATGATTCGAATTGAAGCCCCCAAGTAATACTAATATCACAGTTATTTTCACAATTATCTCAAATGGGCCTCTGAGCATCAAACCTAGGAATAACATCACATAAGCCCCCTTCACTATCAAGATTCTTTATAATACTCATTTATAAATAAATTATCAATATTACTCATTCTAAAAAAATACATTCCTAATCAACAAATCACAAACAACATTCGAGGGCCTCAAGCACACTACCAACACGCATTCTCAGCATCAAATCTAAATAGAGTATCTCATTATATCAGAGTATGCAAAATAAACCATATTGTGGCAATATATAACTATTTCATACATAAATCAAGAGGATGAGGCTATACAATTGATATAGCACCAATCAAGTCTCTGAAGCCTTCCCTGATATCCTAGCACGAAACTATCACTAAAAATATTAATAACCATGGGGTGAGACAAACGTCTCATTAACCAACAATCTTACTTATCATGTATACTAACATATACTCATGAAGTGTCAAGTGTGATAGTTAATAAAATACATGAGATAGAAGATAATGCATTATCATAATATGATCAAATGAAAATACTATCCCAATTCCTCCTATCAAACTAACCGAACCGCCTTATACCTGCCGACCGAACCCATAGGCTAGTGATAACTACCATATGACTGACCACTCAAAAAGTTAACCGATCGAGTGTTATGGATCGACCTAAATCCACATATCATAAGACTGGACCATGTGTTCATTCCCCCTCGGTAAACTAGTAGGGGCGTTGCAGCCCCTCAAAAAACTAGTGGGGCAAGTCCCTCGGTAAACTGTGGGACAAAAATCAACCATCGAACTCCAATGAAGGTTATACAATGTGGTAGAAATCCAAGTCCTTTATCGCCAATCCCCAATGTATAATTATCAAGATAATCATATTAATCAAAATATCAATAGCTCAATAGTCAATACATCAATAAATATCACTATAGAATTTTTTTCAAAGTAATAACTTTCTTCAAATTCTCATATCAAGATATAACAAGTTTCTAATCTCCATTTAAACTTCCCTAATTTCTTTGAGTCCCACAAGACCATTTTTAATAAAATCATCCATCAAATTTTCACAATATAATCATATTATCATCAATAGATTTATATATATCAAATCACTTACAAACATCATATTAGCACACATAATGAATGAAAAGTGATTACCTCTCGCCAAAACTAATAAAAGTACTATAAATGAGAAGCCTCGCACTTATTTTACAATTCATTAGTCAATCTACATGACTTGTTAAATGTGCGTCAATAAGTTATTAATTTAACACAACATATACTTTTAAATAAATATTTACTTTTCTCTTTTAATTCTATTTTATTTATAAATTCTTAATTCAATACCATAACTTAACTTATCTATCTCAATCATAACTCTATCATCCAATAACTTTATAGCTTCAAATTTTTCATCCAACCATCATAAAATCCTAGAATTTGCCCACTTTAATCTAAATAAAAATAACTACACTTCATCGATTTCTCAAATTATCATTCTAATGATAATCTTATATTGTCTCAACTTTATTTTATTCATATAAATTCTCATTTAATATCAAACTCCTCAAACAATTCAAAAATCTTAAATTTACAACTCTTAAAACTTTACCCAAAATTTTCAATGCTCACATTTCATAATTAACCTCAAAAAATATAATTCATAATTTTCAATCAAATTCTAACTTTAATTTACTTAAATCAACCACTAAATCCTCCAATTGTACAAAATCCTCAAATCCCTTAACTTATAATTAACACTCACTATACTAAACCTTGAGTTTCATCACCGATCAAATTGCTAAACAAATAATCAATTTAATTACATAAATTTAAAGTTCCTAATTTTCACTTCTAATTTCTAAATCTCACTCACAATATCTAAATATTCATTTCAATATTAAATCACATCATTTCTAGATTTCAATAACTTATTTACACCATCAATTAACCCATAATTATTCAATTAATCAAAATTCCCAATTTATCTAATTTAGAATTTCAATAAAAATATCCATTTTTAATTTACAAGCTCTAGCCACAATCTGAACCGATTAAATATTAATTATACCTCTAATAAATATAACTCAATCATTAAACTCAAATTAAATTAACAAAATTTGTATATTAAATCATCTATACTCTCTAACATTTAAACCCTAACTCTAAACCTCTTAAATAATGCAAATAGAAAAATTCTAAACTGATTAAATGCAAATATTCACTTACCTCTATAATTATATAGTTCTCAGTCTTAATCTTCAAACTTACTTTGCTCTTAACAAAAATTATATTTTTAAAGAGCTCTCATTGAGTAGAGAAATATTTGAGAACTAATTATTATAATTGAAAGATTTTAGGAGTAAGAATAAAGCTCCAATAAATCTGAAAATAGAGAGAAATGGAGAGAACTAATTATTATAATGATTATATTTCTGTGTATGTTTATTTGATATCTTATAAAAAAACTATGGGCCTCACTTTTTTTAATTATATATTATATATTTATTGTTACAGAGTCATGATATGCTTCTTCTTCTTCTTCTTTTTATTTTATTTTATTAATTAGTTTTCCTCTTTTTCTGCCATGTCTTGTCTTCTTTTTTTTTTTGTCCTTTTGTTTTATTATATAATATATATTATCAGCTATTACGTATGCTTCTTATTCTTCTTGTTTTTCTTTCTTTCTTTTTTTTTTGTTTTTTTTACTTTTAATAGAAAGAATATTTTTTGATACTTTAGATAAACTATTTTAATTTATATAATTAAATAAAAATTTTATATATGAGAAATTAATTTCTCCTAATACTATTTAAATCTTAAAATAAAAATAGGGATATTATATTATTAATGACAACTACACTAAACATATAATATTAACAACTCAAGCACCTATATTAATAACTATCGCGTGCTATAATAACAACTCGTATTGCTCTTGCATATCATATCATGATCTGTCATTCTTACTTCACATAAATCTTTCTAATTTTCATATTTTCTTACTACATTTAAGTAAACACACCACAAATTGCTGTAAACTGAATAAAACATTTACAACTCTTAATAAATACAGTTAACTCACAACTCAAATAATGAAAAAGTCATGTTACAAACACAATGTCTATATTTATTTGGGTCACCTTTTATAGCTCACACTTTGGTAATGACAATTGCACTAAACATATAATATTAATAATTCGTGCACCTATATTAACAACTATAGAGTACTATAATAACAACTCGTCTTGCCCTCTCATATCAGATCATGATATGTCATTATCACTTCACAAGAATCTTTCTAATGTTCATATTTTCTTACTACACTCAAGTAAACACACCACAAATTCTTACAAACTGAACATAACTTTTAAAACCCTACATAAATACAGTTCACTCAATGATAAAAAAAGTCATGCTACAAACACAATGTCCATCTTTATATGTTACCTTTTATACCTCACACTTCAACCACACACTATCATAGGTACCAGGACGATGAAGCAGTAATAGATTTCACTAGGTTCGATAGCAATGGACTTCACTTTCTCATATCATAGTTAGAAGTGACAACATTTATAGCAATTGTTCCTCAACATCCAGCCATGATGACGACAAAACCTAGCTACGAACACACCATGTAGGTTATCTTATGATGTCTTTCTCATCACGCTTTATACTCTTATTTCCACAACAGAGCGCTCTAATTCATATTTGTTATGTACTGTGTTTTTATTTTCTAAGGGCAAATACGTCTTTTGACAATTACAAAAAAAATCATAAGGTCCTATAGGATTTAAAATTTTTCTATCATTTAATTATTTTTATAGGACCAAAATATCATTTTCCCAATAAAATATGCGTTTGCCAAGGAAGGATTGGGTGTTTTTCTTCTTCCTCTTATAGTAAAGCTACCCTAAGTGCAAAACTTGGCAGAAGCGTTTGCCTCCCAGTTAGGAACACCATCACTCCTTTTTTTATACACAATTTTTTTTAATAAAAAAAAAAGTTAAACCCATCAACAATCTAAAAACAAAATAAAATATCTTCCTCTTACTCTTAGACGATATTAATATCAGGCAAAATAAGTCATCAATTACCCTCAAATATAAACTTAAACACATATAAATTAAGATATTTCTTTGAACACAGGAACTAAAATTATAATAAAATAATATTTAAAAGATTAAATACACTAACATCTCCCTTCTTGAAACTCCATCACTTTCAATTTAACGCAGCAAAGGAAATGGCAAAGGTTTTTCCATGGGTGCGCCCATATAAAATTAAAACCCTTATTTATTTGATGAGTTTGTAACAGAATTATCTTAGCCTAAAGATCAGGCTTTACGGAGTTGCGGGCAAACAACACAATAAGCCTTATCCCATTAAATAGAATCGACTACATAAATCATACGACATCATTGTACTCTATCAAAAATTAAATTTTTAGATAAGTTATTGACCTCAATGACCAGGAGATAGTTGCGGGCAAACAATGAAACCAAAAATCATGCCCTTCCGGATTTACAAGTCTTGCATTCATATTAAAATGTACTTTACTCTCCGTAATTAAACCCCTCGTTCTTATAAGCTTGCTCAAGCTAGAAGGATCAGGTAATTGGCCATGATAAGAGTACCAGTTTTTGGACAAATTAAGCCACAGATTCGATTTATATACCGTGAAAAGTTCGTTCCAACTCTGTTACCACTTCGAACGGCAAAGATACTGATCCTAAATCGCACAAATGAAAGTAAACAGATCCCCTTAAGTAGGGCATGTCTGCAATTTCTGAAACGTTTTCAACCGATGGATTTTTTGTGATGGTGCTGATCATGCCCATGGCTAAGGCCAGAGATCGGCAGATTAACCACAGCATGATCTGCACAGTCCCAACAATCCAACAACCAAAAATCACAACTTCAATTAACTTTAGACAACCCCTACGTCATGGGATCTGGATTCAGTCCATCAGGCTGTCCTGGTGGCTTGATGAACTAATTGGTTAACCTTCCCTTCCCTACATCCCATACCTAGTTATTCCATGAGGATTAACTTGGGCTAGATGAACGCCTTGAGTTCTCATATTGGCTTCACTCCAGATCAGAGGCGCCACCATTGAATCCAAGCTCAGAATCCTCTTTTTAGATCCACCAGGAGATCCTTCCAGAGTCAACCCTCCGAGGCTTTCAAGTGATGTCAAGCAGCTTTCGGTGGAACAGTCACCCCGCTGCTGCTGGAAACTAGGCTGTGCTTGTGGAACATGCACTCCGGTTGCCTCAGTGGATGGTAAGGGGCAAAAGCCGACGGGATCAAGCATAGAAGATTTCGATGTTTTATTCCCCATGCCTTGAAATTTTTGGTTGTCTGTGTCTATTACTGTAGCACCAATAAATTGATCAGCTAACATCTTACAAGCTCTCTCAAGCATGGCCATGTATTTCCTCTCTGCATCCTGGCGTATCTGCAAGTGCTTTTCTGCCTACAGCACAAGAATGCTTTAAAATAGTGAGCAGGACAAATTTATAAGATTTAAGAGCAACGATAAATTCGAATCCAAAAACTGTGATACAGGTATAATGGATATGTACTGGATGGGAGGGAGAACATTAGTTAAGAGGTCAGAGGAGTAAGCAACCACTGCTAAATTGCTAGCTACCAATTGAGATTAATGATAAAACTGTCACAAATGAATGATAATAATATTTGATTTTTGCATTCATAGTTTTGTTATTTCTCTTAATTTAAAAGGATATTTACCTCGACTAGCAAGTGCAGTTTACTTTGCACTTCCATTTGTGCTCTTAATGCTTCCTTGACTTCGTGACCTCTAGAAATCACACAGTAACTCTTAAGCAATTATTCAAACTTTCGGGCCGGCATGATTTCAAGAAAGCATGAAAAATTGAAAATCCTTACTCATTTGCATCAGAAGCTGGCAACTTTGGAGCAGAGTCACCAGGGCTTTCTAAAAGATATGAAGCAGATATTCCTTCCATAATTTTTCAACAAATGAGTTAAAGTGTACCCTTAGCATGATTATTTACAAAATACAGTTACTCAGCAAACACTACACTAATAAACTTAAATTCTAATTACAATTTTAGCCTTGTATAAGACAGATGATGGCTTCCAGATGCACCAAGAAAGACTCTCATCATGTTATAGAAGATAGAGGCAGGATTAGTAAAATCTATGTCAAAAAATTCAGACGACTCTAACATAACTGAAGACTACAGAGAGATCCATGAAAACCTACCATCTTTGAATCCCCCTCCAGTATCTTTTCCTGATTGCTTGCCAAGTCTGTATTTCTGCAATGCAGCATAGAATAGTTTAAACAAAAAATGACTGTAAATTTCACTTTCACTTGAAATTATACAGTTTATAGAATTACCAAAAGAATAATACGGAAACAAACCTGTAGATGACTCTTTAAATGATAAAGAGTCAAACCCTTGACATTCATGGTCCGCATGATTGCTTTTGGTGTAGCTTCTGTAGATGATAATTTTGATAATATAAGTTTTTATTAAAGACAGAAATACAAAAAAATGAGTGATAGTATGTTAAGGTGTGATCTCTCCTACTTAATCCCTCTGCAAGAATCTCACAAAGATATAAAGTAGAAGCCAAGAGAATCTCAAGAATTGGACTCTGTAAAAATAGTTTTCTCCTTCCTTCCCTCCGGCCTAATGGCACATATATAGCTACTTACAGAGTTAGTTTCTGCATACAATGGGTAATGTGAAAGATAGAAACTGTTCCCCACTTACTTTCACCACTAGTGCTAAAAAACAGGAAGTGCTGAACAAAATAAGAAATTTAATAAACAGAAATAATAAACTAAGTATTGGTTGCTGGAATCTCTCTTGCACGTTTTTGTCTCCTTGAATAAGTCTTTAGCGGCTTTGCTGGTGTGCTATCATAGTATAAGAAATCTTTTCAACAAGCAATGCAGAAGAAAGTAATGCAAAAGTGTCCCATCAACAATAGAAATAAAAAGCTCCTTAATCCCTGTGAATGTTTGACAAGCATTTTTTTTTTTGTGTTAGACTTTTTGACAATCCCTGTACAATGCAAGAACTATGTAAAAGTAAAGAACTTGGCAAACTTTTTTAGTGCGTCAGACATTGCGTTACGTTACCCACCAAGAATTCACTTCTAGACCATAATCAGATAAAACAGGCTCCAGTTGTTCCTACCATTCAGACGTCAAATAAAATGCGGAGCAAGTCTCCAAAGAGATAATGTTCTTCACCTTCTCATGACCCTTTCAAGTAAATTCTATTCGTCAGGGCGGAAGAAGTAACCAAAATGTTCAACATATACCATGCTAACGAAGGCTTATTGGGTATTAATTACTAGAAGCACTTAAAAGGAAAGAACAAAATAGTTCAACTGCAAAAATTCCAGCCAAAGCAAATGAGAATAACGTAATTCCAGTTATTTCAATAGATTTTATACGAGATACAAAAAGCCCCATCTTTCCTTGCTTCCGGAAGCTGAGTCATCGCTAACAAATGATAATAAAGAAACCATCCCAAATTCCCTAAAAAACCACATCTTTAAAATAGCAAATTAACCAAACCATAGCTCAATCTTTTCTATCCATTAAATTGGTGCATCACAGCCAACATAAAGCTTGCATAAATGGAACACGATTTTAATGAAAAAGGCAAAGCAGTCAAGGAACAAATTACTTACTACTGGCACCTCCAAGCTGACTGACAGCATCAACAAATCGCTCGTGAAGGTCAGCAGTCCAACGAAGACGAGGTTTGGGATCAGCAGTCAGGACAAGACATGGGTCTCCAAGATGACTGTGGTTCAATCCACCCTGCATATTTTCTTGACAAAATGTCCCTTCGTGAGGATGTATTAGTCTCGAAAACATAATACCCTTCCTCCTACTCCTTCTTCTATTGAGACAGTCCCAGACAACGATGAATCAGAAAATAATAAATCGAAGGAGCAGATCCAGAATCATCCCCATTCCCTGGAACAGAAAGAAACAGAAGAAGAGACAGAAAGGGTAAAATGAGCAAATGTGGTGAGTGAAAAGCGCGACGTCAGAAAGATTTTAACGAGAGGGAGGGAATGGCAGAGTGAAAGGCAAAGCAAGTAAATGGAGCTGGCAATGTCACGCTTTTCTGGGATTTTGTCCCTTTCTGCGGTATTTGTGAAAAAGAAAATTTTAAAAAATAAAAAATCAGGGATACAGTCGATTATGGCCATCCTCTCGCTCGTCTTTTTGCGGCTCTGTTTTGTGTTTTCACTATCAGTCATTTTCGTAAGATGACAATTAGAGCCTGCATATCGGAGTACTATTTATTCTTAATTCTAAAATTTGTTTCCCTAAACAAAAATTACGTGCGGTTTATAGAATTCAATTTATGAAATAAAGTAAATTATGTTATTTATATAAACTTTCTATTATTTCCTTACTATTTAAGGAGGATTAGAGCACTCTCTCGGTTTCTTTTTATAAGAGATAAATATGAACGTGATTTTGTTTTTTAATATAAAAATAATTTATTGTTAATTAAAATATTTGTTGCTTTTTTTTTGTTCTTATTGAAGAGAAGAAAGAATTTTATTTTCTATTTTTCAATGCAAAAGATATTAGGAGAGAGGTCAAGAATATTACACTCATCCTCAATGTTTAATATAAAAATTAATTAATTGATTTAAATAGATTAAATAAATCAATCAACTATAATTATATAAAATTTAATTAATTAATTTTTATATATTAAATAGTATATAATATATTTTATTTTGAGGGTTAAATTTAATTAAAATTAACTTATATTAATCAATTATATCTTATATTTTTTAATCTATTTAAATTAAATATATCTTATATTAAAAATAAATAGAAAAAAAGAGGATTAAGAAAAAAAATTCAACATGTTTAAAGGTTGTGAGTAGCTTAACTTACTTTACATAGTATTGAGAAAGTAAGTTTTTTTTTTTAATTCAAGAGAAATTATGTATTTGTTTTTATAAAAAGAAGGCAAAAATACATCTTTATTCCTTTTATTTTATATGAGATTTTATTTTGACTATTTAATTTTATGAAAGTTATTTTTAGTTCTATTAACACGGTTAGTTTTGTTTAAAAAAAATAGCAACATGTATAAAAACAAAAAGTTCCAACATTAAAATTTTAAATAGTGATAAAATACTGATAAACACTTTAATTATAAAAAGTAACAGTATTGACATAAAAAAACTATTATTTGAAACTAATAGTGTTAAAATTATAAGATTGGAAAAGAATATTTTATTAGATTAAGAAATTAAGTTAAAATCAATCAATTATCAACCTTTATCAACTATAAACTTTATTTTTAAAATTTTATAATATTCAATTAAATTAAAAATAAGTTTAGATCGATCCAATTAGATAATTTTAATTCATTTAATAATCTTAATAAATAATTATATTATGATCTTTAAAAAATTTTGAGCTCTGTAATAATAATTAATCATTAGTCTGATTTTATAAAATTTTAAATTTTTAATTACAATGATAATTCATAATAGTCATAAATTTTTAAAAGATTTTAAGTCTCATAATGCCATGATGTTAATTAATCAGCAATATATTTAACTAATTTTATAATATTTTAAACTTTTAACTATAATAATTAATTATAACATATTTTTTCAACTCCTCATGCAAAGCGGTTGAGAAATCTAGTTGTTTTTATGAATGAAAAAAATGCTAAAAAATGCCATCTAAATTTTAAAATATCAAAAGGAATATTTGAATTTGTAAAATAATAGATTTAACACAAGTCTCAATCTGTCATTTCAAAATTTAGAGAAAAGATGAAATTGCCTCTAAAAGTACAAATAATTGATTTGATAATTTACTATTCCTGTAATGATATTTATTATTTGAGCAATAATTTTAACAATTTTTGTTAAGATATTTACTATTCTCTATAACAACTTAATTGCAAGTAATTATTTTAGTCATTTATTACTCCTGCAATATGATTTAATATTTGAGCAATAATTTTAACCACTTTTATTAAGATATTTATTACTATTTGTAACAACTTAATTGCAAGTAATTGCTTTGATCATTTATTACTCTTACAATAGGATTTACTACTTAAATAATACTTTTGACGACTTTCACGAAAATATTTACTATTCTCTGTAATAATTTAGTTACAAATAGTTACTTGAATAAATTACTACTCGTATAATAAGATTTATAACTTTTATAATATTTTTACTATATTCGTTAAGATATTTATTATTATATTTAATAATTTAGTTATAAATAATTATTTAAATAATTTATTATTTCTATAATAAAATTGAAAATATTTTTAATGATTTTTACCACCAGCCTATAACAGCTATTAAACTCTTTTTATCATTGTTCATTTTCATTGTCATCATTTTATCTTTGTCCAATAAACTCACCCATACACTCACAGTAGGGGTGTGCATGGGCCGGGTTGGGCAGGGCAGCCCCCCTGCTCGGTGCCCTGCCCGGAAAAACCATGGGCTGCATTTTACAGCTCGATGCCCGGCCCTGCCCGGTAAAAGCCCTAACCAATTCGGGCTGGGCATATGTGGGTTGGGCATGGGCGGGCTGGGCATGCCCAAATAGTGATGTCCTGCTCATATTGTGAGAAAAAAATCTGCTATCATGAACTTATAAAATAATATCATATTTATATTTTTAAGAGTTAAATAATATATATAATTCACTAAGAATAAGGTATCAAAAAAATAGTAATTAAAGTCTCAAAGTCTATTACATATATAAAAAAGAAATATTAAAATATATAGAGGTCGGATATTTGTAGCGTTATTGTAACACAAAAAATTGAATACTTGGCAAGTAAAGCAGAGGAGCAACTTTGGTATCTACATAAATATAAAAGTTATGTTTAATATTTTAAAAATGAGCAAGGAGAGTTGCCAGCTAAAGTGAAAAGTGTAAAATTACAAATAAAATAAGTTAAGAAAAAAATTAAAAAAATAATAAATATATATATATAGGGCCGGGCCAAATGGGCAGGGCAGCATGCCCTGCCCGGTGCCCGGCCCGGCCCGATAACTGGCCCGGCCCGGCCCTACCCAAATATATTTTGGGCATTTTTTTTAGGGCCGGGCCGGGCGATTTTTTACCGGGCTCGGGCGGGCGGACCGGGCCACCGGGCACTATGAACACCCCTAACTCACAGATATTAACCCCAGATTACTCAGCCTCCTCTTGCCTATCTTGCTCACTCTTGCCCTTTTTCAATCATCTTTTTTGGCAATCTCAATATCTGCTTCTCTCATTATCTCTTTTCACACAACCACTCTATATCTATTTTGAAGACCAAAAAGATGGATCTATAGCAATAAAAAAAAAATTGACGGTAGATAAAAAAAGAAGAAGAGATAATGAGAAAAAGAATAAAGACAATTTTATCTTTTTTATCTTAAATTTTAAAAGTACAGACTTCTCTTTAATATATCTTTTTATATATTTATATATATATATATATATATATATATTGACATTTTAAAATTTGATGTCATATTTTAGTCTTTGTTCCTACAAGAAAGGAATTTAGAAGATTAAATATACACTTTTTTACGTGAAAAAAGCGGAACACCCAAACTTATAATGTGTGTGTGTTAAATATATATTTATTGAATGATGAACATTGATTATATGGATATTAATATGCCTGTCAAAACGAAAAAAATATGGATATTAATACATATTATTTGTAAAACAATTCATATTGAGACAAAATATAAAATTATAGTAGTAACAAAATTATGCTATTCTTATTCTCCTGTAATTGATTATAATTATTAATTTTTCAAAATTATTTTTAAATTTAAATATCTTTATTTTACTTTGATAAAGAGACATTAAATATGGGTTAAAAATTGCATTAGTGACATAAGGTTTTGTTTTAATCCTTAATTTTATAAATTGTCTTTTCAATCCTCTAACTCTAGCATTATTAGCTTTTTTTTTATCGAAAGTTACCAACATTAAAATTTTAAATGTTGAAAATTATTCTTAAATCTAATATATTAAGTCTAATTTTTAAAATAATGATGAATTGGAAACTACCATCTTGTTGAAAAATCCATTTGAAAAGAGTTTAAAGAAAAAAATAAATTTAAAATATAAAATGAATTGACATCTTTTATTATATACTAAAATAAAGACTCTTTTATTAGCTATTGCATTTAGGATAAGGAAGTACATCTTTTGCATAACGAGTTCTCCATTTCATCATCAAGAGATGATCGCGGCAAAACAAGCTTCAGTTTGAATTTTTTCTTTTCAAGTGTCAAGAATTTAGGCCACACAAGAAAGATATAAGGAGAAACAAAAGAATTTTAATACCATGGACTTGAAGTTTACCATGCTTTTAATCTCTACAAACTACTAATTGTTAAGCAGACGACCAAGTAGAACTCATTCATCTCTGCGCAGCTTCACATTTCTTGGAATTTCCTTGTAGCTCTGAACCTTGTCAACAGCTCGACGCAGTGGCCTCCCAACAGATGATCTTCGAACTTTCTGAGGGTCAAACTTAACGGAATTGTTTTCTTTGTTTTGTTGTCCGGAATCCACACATGAGGTTGTTGGACTGCTTCTCTTTATTACACTATCATGTAAAAGGATAGCAAATTTTGGATCATCAATCTCAAACAAGTCTTCAGTGGGTTTAGGATCTTCAGGCTTGAATTTGGCAGATTGCCTTCTTATAAAGCTGCAAGGTTAGCGAGTGGTCATTATAAAACCTCTAGTTACTCAAATTACAAACTCGAACATTTCAAATCAAACATATACAAGAATACCTCTTGTCAACATTCTCCTTTCTGTTAACTTGCTCAACGGTAGGAAGCCTTGAAACTGCATGAGTAAACAAATAAAATAAATTAAAAAAGCTCGGTAACCTCTGAATATAATAATTTGACAGATTTACGAAACAATTACGTTCAGGGTCTTCTCTGGTTTCTTCAGTTGGTTCTGATAATTCAGTCCTAAACCTAGCAGATTGCCTTCTCAAACGTTGCCTTCCAATAATTCTGAAAAGCACATAAATGGTATTAATTCTCCCATTAATCACAAATCCCAATTACAGACGCTCAAATCAGATGGATGCAAGCATACCTTCTGTTTTCAATATTCCCTAAGGAAATTTGCTCAATCGAAGAAGGTCCTGCATCTGAGTGAAGTAATATATGAGAAAAAGCTTGGTAATATGAGAATATAACAAGATTATACTTGTCTTATACAATTACATTCAGTGTCTACTCTGGCTTCTTCTTCAACTGTTTTCCCTGATGATGTTAGTACTTTTCTTTTTACCAGATTTTCTTGCAGATGAGATGCAGTAGATTTGGTGTTATCAATCTCTAAGGAATCTTCAGTGAACCCTGCCTTTTCAGATTTGAACCCCATGGACTGCCTCCTCAAATAGTGCCTATTTATATATTCATGGGAGGGATATAAGTATCCTCCTTAAGAATGCCTACTGTCAAACTTCAAGCATTATTCCAGTATAGCAGGTAATAATGAAACTCGTACCTTTGGCTGTCAACCTTCCCTTTAGGGTTAGATTGTTTAATGACAGCAGCTCCAGAAGCTGCATCATATCACTCACGTGTTTAGGACACACACACACACACACACACACACACAGAGCAGTTGTATAAATACAGTGGGTCAAGTACAGTTATTACATTGAGATTTAGACACTTTTCTCCTTTTGGCATTAGAAAGACTATCCTCTCTTCCGTCTGCTTTAAAAGTTTGACCTGATTCCTGACTCTGAGATGTTCAGACCAGAAGGTAGTGAAAAAAGGGCATAAATTTTGCAGGCAGCAAATAGTTCAGACCAATCAGCATAACTAAATAATAAAGAAATTATTTAAAGCACCTCATTTGCAGTGATTTCATCTTTCAATTTTGATGTCCGCTCTTTTTCCTAGAAGGGAATGGAAAAAGTAACAGTTAAAAAATCATTTTGACTCCCTCATAAGCACCTATTAGCTAGAACATGAGTTAAACTGACCTTTGGTTCTAATTTCACAGCTTTGAATATACCATTTTTGCATCCTAGTTCAAGCTGGAGCTCCCTCAGCTGAATGGCAACAAACAGTGTCACTCAACACAATTACACAAATAAAAGGCAACATAAAAGCATTAAGCTGTTATATTTACTAACTGCATTCAAAAGGTTCACTCACCCTCTGTCTACTAGAATTAAGTTCCTGCATAAATCATGCAAAAGAAATTAGCAAGGTTAGATATTCAGTATCAAACTTTTTCAATCTCTATAGCATCAGGCTAGAGTAATATATTCAGAAAACAGGACATTTAAACAGTACCGCCAACATCTGGCTATTTGCCCGAGCAAGATCCACATTTTGCATACCCAGTTTCTGAAAATTGCTTTGCAATTTCTGTAGCTCTGCTTTACTTGATTCTATAGTAGCACTATCAACCACAGTTCAGGAACGCCCAATAAAGTACAGCCAGCTTAATAACAATAAATATCAGATAAAAGATAGATTAAATTTACAGAGGATACTTTCTGCTTGCCAGAAGCTTCATCAGCATCGCATTTTCCTGCAAAATATAATTAAGATGGTCCATACCCCAAGTGTCAAACCAATTACAGAAATAGAAGGAAATCATGAAATGCCACATTTATAATAAATATACCTTCAGAAGTTGGTCAGTAGATTCGTCAACTCCTAGGGTAGAAGATTGCTTTTTTGCAGGTTGGTTTGATGGCTTTAGATGCTCCTGCTGCCAATTTGTTACGTCAGTCAGCATTTTCTTCATTGTACCCCCAACAAAATCTCCCTTCGCCACTTTTCCTTTCTGCGTTTTGTTGCCTGCGTTATTCCAGGAACACAATAATGCTTATTTCAGAACCCGCAACGACAAAGCAATAGAGGTAAAAAAGAGACCTTGTCAAAATCAAACAGGTGGCTCTGAAACATCTACAAAGAAACTAAAATGAAGAGCATAAAAAACCTATACCCACACGAAAGAAGGTTGCAATTTTAGAGAGAAACTGAAATTAAAAACAGGGGAAAGTCGTTAGGGCAAAGCCGTACCTCTGCCACACGGCTCCAAATCAACTAAGATGCTCCCTTCCATAGCGAACAAAGTGCACCCACTACTGATTCATCAGCTCAGTTCCTCTCTCTATCTCTCAAATCGAAGGAGGGAAACTGAGGCGAGGGAATGGGAATCTTATAATTGATTGCACAGATGAAGCAACGTCTTTCCGAAGCAAAATACGAACCTCTTTTAAAGCCGTACCTCTTTTAAAAAAAATTAATTATTTAAATAGTTAATATAAAATTTAATTAATTAATTTAAATATATTACTAAAACTAAATAAATTATTTAATTATAACAAACGATATAATATCATTAAAATATTTATATATAATATTAAATTATTATATTTAAAAAATTTAACGGTCTTATAAAATAACTAAGAAATTAAATAATTGAAATGTGAGAGAAAGAGTTACTTTTTTAAAGGGTTGGATTCAACATATTAAATGACTGAAATTTGAGGGTGGGGATTGAGCAAGTTATTGAGTGGCAGCCAAATCGAGATTATAGAAATTAAACCTTACATTTTTCTTTTCATTTTTAGTATTTTGAGACATAAAATCATGCTTTTTAATTTAATTAAGTTAGTATATTATCATATTTTCCAGCAATTAAGTTATATTAATAATGGAACTAATATGTGAATTTAGAGAGAAAAACTATCTAAATTTATTATCATTGTTTTATGAATGTTGGAAATTCATTTATTAACCATATATAATTGAGTAGAGCAATTCATTCTTGATGATTTGAATCTTATAAATAACTAAAAAAGTATATTAAAAGAGTATGCAATGAGATCCAAATTTGTCTCTTAATTTCATCAATCACGGCCGTCGTGGTGTATTTTGCCGTTGCTTCTAAATTAACCGAATCAGTTTTAAAATGATTGTGAGGAGGCTTCTTTAGTTGAGGACTACAGAAGAAGAAAGCTTCCCAGGAA
The DNA here is from genome assembly GCA_037074615.1 of Leucaena leucocephala. Taxonomy (NCBI): domain Eukaryota; kingdom Viridiplantae; phylum Streptophyta; class Magnoliopsida; order Fabales; family Fabaceae; genus Leucaena; species Leucaena leucocephala. Next base: position 18,127,873 of record CM073562.1, read on the forward strand.
GGGCGCCCCCATTATTTCACTCCTGCTACAAGAAATATATCAACTCAAAAAGCCACAATCTTCGTTATTAATCAGTATCTTATTCTCATTCTTTTTCTTTCCCCTCCCAAAAGATGATTTCCCACAAAAAGGCTTTTCCACTCGAACAACTAGGAAACTTCCCACAATTAAAGAATCTCCATCTGCTTAACCATAAAACTAGAGATGACCCCAAAAGTTAATTTTTCATGCGTTCTCACAATTGCTTCTGATCTCTCTCACTATTTATCCGCAAAGGAGACGTATGTATATTGAATATATATAACTGCATGTTAGCTCGCTCAAGGCTAAATGGCAAGTACGGTCTGCAAGCAAGGTATGGAATGCGTCTCCAATACTAATATGTTGCTTCTTCAAATAAACAAAACCCCACCTCCCTCAATCATTAAAACCTTGGTTTATATAAACCCCAACACAGTTTCCCAGAATTCTTCTAGAGAAAATACAGACCTTGAAGACGATGATTCCCATTAGCTGCTGCGTCATTCTCTCACTATGGCTCCTCTGCTTCCCTTTCTCTCCGCCTATCATCAAAGCTGCCTTCAACCCTCAACATGTGGCTATGGATGTTCATAGGTGAATGCTTTCTTCTGCTCCTGATTTTGCCTCTTTGCATGAAAACGACATTACCCAGTGTATGCGTTATTTAAACGCTTCAATGCCTTTCACTTTCCTACACCGCAACTTGTTTTGCTCTTCCACAGACAATACTTTCTTCAGGCACTTCATATCATAATAATGTTTCCATTTAATATTTGTATTCTTTCATGTTTTCTCATTTGCATACTGCTTCCTGGATTTAAAAGCTCCATATCATGAAATACATGCTTCCAGATTCTCCCACCCAATCAGTTTTCTTTCTTCACACGATTCTTCCTGTTGTTACATCAGTCTTTATTTTTCTTGACATTGTATGTGTCCATTAGGTTTCTGTTAGATTGGAAAAACTCTGGGTAAAGAACAAGACAAAGAAAACTCAAAATATTGATCACTGTCAAAAATAGAATAGCAGAACCGAAAAATCGATTGACGAATCTCTCGCTTATTACTTTGGTACTGTGTATCTTATGCACCAGGCACAATCAAAAGCATATATTTATGGCTTTTTTTTTTCATATAAAAATCTGACTCTGAAACCTTTTATGTTACAATGACATATTTCAAAACTTTACCTTCAAGCACACACTTAAATCCATGCATTAACTTCCCGGTTTTTTAATCTGGGACTTTTTTGCTTGAAAACAACATAACCCAAACAGAATTACCTTCTCTGCCTCCACATTGATTTTCCCGACATCCAAGCAAAAGCAGAGCATCTATGTTTTCTCGCCATCTGAGCCTTCCTTTCTTGTTTCCCTCATCGCAGGAGAATCAACGCGTCTCTCTCCCGAAGACAACTCCTCTCCGTTGACAAATCCGACCGAGCTCCAGGCTGCCTCACCGGCAACCCCATCGACGACTGCTGGCGGTGCGATCCCAACTGGGCCACCGACCGCCAGAAACTAGCCGACTGCGGTATGGGGTTCGGCACCGACGCTGCAGGCGGCAAGGGTGGCCAGTTCTACATCGTCACCGACCCTTCCGATAACGATCCGGTGAACCCAGCACCGGGAACTCTTCGGCACGCCGTAATCCAAGACGTACCCCTCTGGATCGTCTTCTCCGGCAACATGATGATCAACCTGAAGCACGAGCTCATGTTCAACAGCTTCAAGACCATAGACGGACGGGGCGCCAGCGTCCACATCACCGGCAACGGCTGCATCACCCTGCAGTACGTCTCCAACGTCATCATCCACAACGTGCACATCCACCACTGCAGGCCATCGAGCAAAACAATGATACGGGCGAGTCCAACAAAGGTAGGACTGAGAGGGGGATCGGACGGCGACGGGGTGTCCATCTATGGGTCAGAGAAGATCTGGATAGACCATTGCACGCTGGCGTATTGCACGGACGGCCTTATAGACGCGATAATGGGGTCGACGGGGATAACGATATCGAACAACCATTTCTCTCATCACGACAAGGTGATGCTGCTGGGGCACGACGATAGGTATGTAGCGGATAGGAGGATGCAGGTGACAGTAGCATTCAATCACTTCGGGGAGAAGCTGGTGCAGCGGATGCCACGGTGCAGACACGGGTACGTGCACGTGGTGAACAACGATTACACGCAGTGGGAGATGTACGCCATCGGCGGCAGTGCGGCGCCCACCATAAACAGCCAGGGTAACCGTTACACTGCTCCGGCCAATGCTAATGCTAAAGAGGTGACGAAGCGGGTGGAGACGGATGAGAGAGAGTGGGCGAGTTGGAATTGGAAGACGGAGGGGGACTTATTGGTGAACGGAGCATACTTCGTGGCATCGGGCGATTGGGTGAGCACCCAATACGAGCAGGACTCGTCTCTGCCGCCCCAATCCGCCCTTCACATCGACCTCCTCACCGTCAACGCCGGCGTCTTCAACGATCCCAGGGAAAGTGGGTATATATATCCGGCGTTCCTGGAGAGCATGCCCAGGCATGGCAGCACCCATAATGCTTCACCGCCCTCCTCCCCCTTTTTGTCTGTTGTCTTCATTCTCTTCACCTCTACTTTTCTACACTATTGTTAGTTTAGGCAAATAATGTTCCGTTTGAGATAAAAAACATGGAATGCCGAAATACAAAGAACTAGCTAGCACTACCTGTTGGATTTAGAAAGCAATGATAAAGAAGCCTAAGAAGAGAGATCGATGTTACCCAGTTATTGAAGTTGCAACTAATGCTGTGTTGGACGCACTAATAGAACTATTTAATTATGAATCTAAACTATGTAAAACTTGGCTTGGGTGTTGTGAAGCAAATAAGGAAGTCAAATAATGTCAAGTTTTATTATATGTTTTTTTTTTTTGAAAAGAAAAGGCCCTGATTTAGGTGAAGCAATAATGAAAGGAGGGGGCATTTGTTGGCGCCTAAGAAATCAGTGGTTACAAACAAGCATGGATACCCCAATTTAAAGGGCAACATACCATATACATCCAATCGTTAATGGTAGGAGTACGTGATATATATATATATATATATATATATATGAGCACGTCTATCACTATCCACTTTGAGCACATCATAAGTGTATAAATAAAATATATGGGACTGCTCCACCATTGTAAGAAAATCCCAGAATCCATTGATGTAATGAAAATAATGTGGTGGCAGAGAGGATTTTAGAGATACGCAGAATTTGGGGACAGAGTGAAGCAGTGGAAATGCAAGTTGATGGAGCTAGTTTCATAAAGGTGTTGTTGATTCAACCCTCTTGCAGGCATCTCAAAAGATACCCCATTTCTGTACACCATGTTCCAATAGAAAAAGCTACCCAACGAGCATTTGCTCCCATTTCCAACGTAACGTTGATTGCAGGTTTAGAGAACCTTTGACTAAAGGAGAACTAGAGAGATCTGCTCTACACCAAGACCGAGTACAAGGATCGTGATTAGATTTATGGATGAGGAAAATGATGCTACACTCACACTTGAAGAAGCCCCTGTTGAAGTGTTGTGAAATTAAAGGGTAATAATAGTACTTTGCTATTTGGAATGGTGGAACAGTGGTCACACCAAAGCGTTCCCGTTTCGGCCTCAACTATATATATGTGGATTAGTACAACCATGGCTTAAAAAGACATCCAAAACTCAACAAAAATTAACTCTCATGTTATCAGACTTTACTATTGTATGTTTTTATAAAATAAGGGTGCTGCATATATGATGCCTGCACAAGGTTCATGATAAGCTACGGGCACAAGCATGAGTTTCATTTCTATACCTTATTACTAGAGTATAAGCTTGCACGTACTCCTCACACGCATATATACACACACACACACACACACACACACACACACACATTTGTTGCCCAACAAGTCCATGTAATTCTAAAGAAGAATTATATAATACTAAAAATTGTCGTACCATACTTTACTTTATTTCAGTCATTTTTACGAAATAATTAGATGAGCTTGATTTGAGGTCTTAGACGTAAACTCCTAAAATTTACTTACTTTTATTTGTCAACTTTTAGAAAATAACAAAAAAGAACTTAACTATTTCCCAAAAGAATGTGATTGATGCATACTTTAACTTTCTTAAATAAACCTCCGCATGAGTGTCCTCTAGGTGAGAAATATCCTCAGGGAGCTTTTGGTTCAATGTAAGGGGGGAAACTAACATACGTGATAATACACGTTTTATATAATTTTTGAAAATATGTTTTTCTTAGGTACAAAATCAGGATGATTTCATGATCATTGATTCAAACCTTACTTGAACAATTCTGACATTGCCTTTGTGATTTTTGTTATATAATAATTTGTCTATTTTATGACAAATAAAAAACACGAACTTGTGTTATAAATATCTTTTATACTATTCTGGAAAAAAAAAACGTCCGCGAGGTCCAAAGAATTCAAAGGGCTCTAGAGAGCGGAAGTCGTGAACGCAAACACTCTCTCTGCGCTTACTCCAACAAAAGTGGGGTTGATTCTCACCGATGCTTTTACCTCCTCCTTCCTTCCCAGTCCAGTCCCGCGGCAGATTCCTTCGAATCTTCTCTCTCGAATCTCCATTAATCTTCTCCTTCTTCCTTACATCTCCTCTTCACATCCATAACACCCGCACGGCCCGGACCTTTGAGCCTACCTTACCAGAATGAGAACTTTGAATTCGCATTTCGTCATCATCGATCTTCACTCTTCGTGGCGCTCCGCCAACCATATTCCCACCTCGACTCTCGCTTACCTCAAATCCTCCACCTTCATTTCCTCCCTCTCCTCATCATTTCGTCGAACTCGTCGTTCCCCCAGAGCGATCCGCTCCTCCAATTCATCTTCTGCCTCGATTTCGTCACCGGAGATTCGAAGACCTTCTGAACGATTCTCTTCGGTATACGGCTCCTCCTTCTCCTCCTCCTCAAGTTCTCAGAACCTGCCTTCCTCTTCGCGCGCCGAGGCTGCTTCCGAATTAGAGCTGTTTCTCGGTTTATTGCCTTTGAAAATGCGAAGGGAATTGTATCGCCACGAGGATCTCGGAGGGCTCATCGAAGTTGTGATGGATTTGGGTAGGAAGCCTATTGCTCGGTTCCCATCTGGTGATTGGGAAATCTCGCAACATCTCTTAAGGCACGACGACTTACCGGCATGCGATTTCCAAGGTATGTTAACGTATCTGGCTTCTATGATTTGCCATCTTCTTAGAAATTGCTAGTCTAATACCCAAAGCGATTTGCTCATTAACACGATGGGAGTTGGTTCCTCTGGGGAGTGTCCATGTGGGGTTAGTGCAACCTTCAGATATATAAGGAGGGGATTTAGTGCGGACGGAGTCCAAGGCTACCGTTTGATGGAGCCTTTTTGAATTTTTGTTGTTGTTTCAACTTAAAATTATAGTTCAATTGTTTGACTTGACATAACTTTTGTTATATTAGACAGACTTTAGTCGTCAAACTTCACCCATTGTCTCGTTATTTGGGCTACTGATTGATTACTACTCCAGCTGGAGACCCTTTGTGTAATTGCATCAATCTTTATGGAGTTGAACTGTGTCTGGAAGCTGAGATTTTCTGCTTCTTCAGAGAATTTTTTCTATCATGTTAGGTTGTTGAGTTTTCTGATGACAACAGATCGGGTATTGATAGCTCTTTACATCGTATAAGTGCAATTCGCAATCGTAAAATGCAAATTATTGGCCTCACGTCCGGGTGGGTCGAGCAGTAACTGTTAGTGCAGAAATCATACGTGATTTAGTGGAGGATGGAGGCTCCATCTTGGTAATAGGACCTCCTGGAGTGGGTAAAACAACCTTAATCAGGTAAAACCTGTCAATGAATAAATTTGTGCGGTTCCCCTTCGGCTTGTGCTATATACTATGTAGAGCTTACTCATTTTACAAAAGCCCATGACCCATTGGTTCAATACTTTAATGTAGTCTTGTGAATGCCAAAATATATTAAACCTGTCAATGAATACATTTGTGTGGTTCCCGTCAGCTTGTGCTATATACTATGTAGAGCTTACTCATTTTACAAAAGCCCATGACACATTGGTTCAATACTTCAATGTAGTCTTGTGAATGTCAAAATATGTTAAAAGACTTTAGAAAGATTAATGAATTCAATTCTTTTTAGGCATCTTTGGTTATTAACTTATTAGTTGGGTTTTGATTGACGGTATGTATGCCTAATGTGTCTTTGTTTGTTTAGAGCGATTGCTAGGATGCTGGCAGATGAGTTTATGAAGCGTGTTGTCATAGTTGATTCCTCCAATGAGATTGGAGGTGATGGTGATATCCCTCATGCAGGCATTGTTCATCAAGGAGAATGCAAGTTCCCAATGTAAATATGCAGCATAATGTTAGTACTCATCTCAATCTCTTGTATTCTGAGACTTCTGATATTTTTGTCTTTTGCAGTGTTACTTATGTTGTTCCTTTATGTAGATTATGATTGAAGCAGTAGAAAACCACATGCTCGAAACCATCATAATAGAGGAAATTGGGACCGAGCTTGAAGCATTAGCAGCCAGTACCATTGCTCAAAGAGGAGTTCAATTGGTTGGAACAGCACATGGTATGATCATAGAAAACATAATAAAAAATCCTTCTCTACAGATTCTTGTTGGTGTCATAGAGGTCTAAAGCTGTTCTAGGATTTATCTCAGTTTCATTATTTATATTGGTTATTATATATTATTGATTTTCTTTTTCAGTTAACCCATTTTCAAAGAGAAAATCCATCTTGAATTTTGAAAGGATATTTTTAAGGGATATGTAAGCTTGTTACACTAGTAATATTTAATGGCCATTCTCTTCGATAGAGTGTAACCCTTGGGGATGAGGAAGCAAGGAAAAGAAAAGTACAGAAGACAATTTTTGAAAGGAAAGGACCTCCTACAGTTACTTGTGCTGTCGAGATGATATCAAAAATTGAATGTCATGTTCATCATAGATTAGATGCAACATTGGATGCTATTTTGGCAGGTACTCTCAGCTTCCTTAATGGAATATCAATTAAACTTAACTGATATTTTACTTTTGTATGTTTGTAAAATTGAAGTTTAAACAGAAAAATTATGTGTTACAGGAAAATTCCATTGTATGAAGTTCGTCAATGGAATGACTTTGCCAATGATTCAGTGAAATATACTCCAGTGCTTGAAAAAGACAATGAAGAAAGACCTTATTCAACTGATGATAATAGCATGAATACTGATGTTGACTCCAGGGAGCAAGAGAAAGATCATCTTTCTACTTGGTCCAAGAAATGGAGCTCTAAAAGATCTGGGATCAAGAGGAGTGCTCCTCTGCAAGTGTATACATACAAATTAAATTGTTTTAAAGTTTGTACATGCTTGATAAAGGAATATGGAATCGGACATTTTATCAAGGACTTTAATACTTGGCTTAATTGACAAGTGACGTGATTATAAAACTTGTAATAATTATATGGCCTGAGACATGTCTTAATATGTCTTTTTTGGACAATGCTTATTCTTTTGATGAGATTAGATCCTTGAAGCTGATCAACTTTGTTATTTCAAATGAATAATATTTGTTCTTTATTGATAGTCAGAAGGGATATTTATATATACGATAGAGAATTCTAAATAAATCTAGATAAAATAGAAAATCCTAGATACTAATAAAATAATATTATATCTTATCCTATATATTAATTATAGGATATTTATATATCTCTTAATATCTCTAATATCTTTATATTCCCTCTCAAGTTGGAGTATAGATGTTAATCATGTCCAACTTGTTATAAAGATATTTAACTTGAATCCTATTAAGAGTTTTGGTGAGGAGATCACCCAGTTGATCACTAGATTTGACATATGCTGTAGAGATGAAGTTTTTTTTAAGCTTGTCACGAATAAAATAACAATCAATTTCAACATATTTCGTGCGTTTATGAAATACTGAATTATAAGCTATATATAGGGCTGTTCTATTATCATACCATAGCTTCGTTGGTAACAAGATTTTAAGGCTAGCTTTCTTTAGTAACTGATATATCTAAACTATCTCATGTACTGATTGTGCCATGGCTCTATATTCTGCTTCTGTACTCGATCTTGACATTATATTTTGTTTCTTGCTTCTCCAAGATACTAAATTTCCTCCTATAAAAACTCAATATCCTGTAGTCAATCGTCTTGTGGCTTTTAATCTACCATGATCAGCATCACAAAAACACTCAATATCTGTATGACCATGATTTTTATATAATATTCCACGACCTGGAGATCCCTTCAAATAATGTAATACATGTTCTAAGGCTTCCCATTGTCTGACAGTTGGCGAGACCATAAACTGGCTAAGGACTCTCATTAGGTAAGTGATATCAGGACGTGTTACCGTAAGATAATTTAATTTGCTAATCAATCTTCTGTACCTCTCTAAATTCTCAAATGGCTTGCTTTTGGCGGCTTCAACAGAATTTTCAGATGGTATACTACCATCAGTATCAAGTAGTAGATTGTAAATCATAGGAAAGCTAGTTAGGGTAGCTCTTAGTTTTTCAGTTTCTTTTAGCAAATCAATGACATATTTTCTCTGAGTCAATAGGATGCTTTTCTTACTTCTCATGACTTTAATCCCTAAGAAATACTTTAATGAACTCAGATTCTTCGTTTGAAAATGAGAGTTAAGGAATGACTTGAGTGATGAGATCCCCAAGGCATTACTCTCCATAATCACAATATCATCAACATACACAACTAGTAGAATCAGGCCTTACTCTGGCATAAGCCAAAATCCTTTACAACAGTACTGAATCTGTCAAACCATACATGAGGACTTTGCTTCAAGCTATATAAATATCTCTTAAGATGACACACTTTACTACGCTCCCCCTGAGCAACAAAAATGGTGGTTGCTCATGTACACTTCTTCAAGAAGATCATCATGTAAGAAGGTATTTTTGATATCTAGTTGAAAGAGGTCCCAACCATAAGTAGAAGCTAAATAGATAAAGAGACAAACATATGAGAGTTTAGCTACAGGGGAAAGGTCTCAGAGTAGTCAACACCATACTTCTGAGCATAGCCTTTAGCAACAAGGCGAGGTTTAAGACGTTCAAGAGTGCCATCAACTTTTGTTTTATGAGTCAAGACCCATCTACATCTAATAGCTTTATTTCCTGCTAGTAAATCCACTAAGGTCCACGTACCAGCATAATTAAGGCCCGCCATCTCCCCTTTTATAGCAGTACGCCAACCCAGGTAGGACAAGGTTTTAGGAATGGATTGAGGTACTGAGATAGTGTCTAAAGAGGTAATGAAGGCACGAAAAGCAAAGGAGAGGCGGTTATATGAAACAAAAGAAGAAATATAATAGGTATAAGTATGTTTACCTTTACAGAGGGCAATTGACAAATCAAGGGAGGGATTTGGATCCGGAATAGGAGGTATCTCAGATTCAAGGACCGGGTCAGGCTCAGGGTGAGTAATACTTTCTGCAAGATCTGCTGATAAAGTAGATAATGGCTTGGTTGAATCTGGAAAAAGAGTAGTAATATTTTCCTTCAAATGTCTGGTATAAACCCGAGATAAAGGTGGTTGACCAAGTGCATGTACGTGAGCTGGGGCCGGTGATGGTGAGTGAGTAACATAATATATTAGCAGAGTATCCTGCTTCGCAGGTGGAGAAGGAGGAGCTGAAATGTTAGAAGCAAAATAGGCAACAGATTCCTAAAATGTGACATTCGTAGAAACTAGATAACGATTAAGAGTATGAGAGAAACATCGATAACCCTTCTGAACATGAGAGTAGCCAACGAAAACACACTTGAGAGATTTAGGGTCTAATTTAGAGACAATCAGGAGTACATCTCGAACAAAGCACACACATCCAAAAATCTTAGGATTAATGGGAAATAAAGGTTTGGAGGGAAAGAGAGTGGTGTATGAAATGTGATCATCAAGAATAGAGGAAGGTATGCGATTAATGAGAAAGCAAGCAGTAGATACTGCATCTGCCGAAAAAGGTTTTGGAACGTGCATTTGAAATAAAAGGGCACGAGCTACTTCTAATAAGTGACGATTTTTTCTTTCGGCAACACCATTCTGAGCTGGTGTATCTACACAATAAGATTGATGTAGAATTCTATTTTGAAGTATAAATGAGTGAAATGATTTTCAGAAAAATATTCTTTAGCATTATCACTACGCAAAGTATGGATAGACGAATTGAATTGATTTTTAATTTCGGTAGTAAAAGCACAAAAATGAGAGAATAACTCAGAACAGTTTTTTATCAAATATAACCAAGTAGTATGGGAATAATCATCAACAAATGTAACAAAGTATTTAAAACTAGCTTTAGACTTAACTGGACACGGTTCCCAAACATCAGAGTGCCCCAACTTAAAAGGAGACGAAGCCCGTTTATTGACTCGAGATACTAAAGGAAGACGATGATATTTAGCAAACTGACATGATTCACAATATAAGACGACAAATACTGAAACTGAGGATAAACTTTTTTCAGAGATGATAAAGATAAATGACCCAAATGACAATGTACTTTAAAAGGAGTGACATCACCGGTATAAGTCACCGTACGAGACCCCTGATCATCAAGGAAGTAATGACCGTTAGATTTGTAACCCCTACCAATAATCTTCTTCATCAAAAGATCCTATATCAAGTATTGGTCAGAAAAAAGTGAAATCGAACAGTTTAATTGACGAGTAAGTTTACTAAGGGACAACATGTTAAATGCAAGGTTAGGGACATTGAGCAAAGATTCTAAAGGAATAGAAGAGGTAGGGTCAATAGTGCTAGAACTAAGAACACGGGATTGAGAACCATATGCAATGGTGATATCTGAAGGGTTGGCAAAATAATTATAAGTAGAGAAGCGGTTACCTGTTATGTGATCAGTAACACCAGAGTCTACGATCCATTTGGAGGAAGAAGAGACAAGAGTAGTAGCCTCATTACCTATTGCAATACCAGCACTCATAGGGGGATTGACATAATTTAATTGAGCATATTCGGCAGCAGAAATAGTAATCATGCCATTGGACATGGTGACTACATGTGCAGAGTTTTGTCAATTTTGTTTGTTTTGAAGTTTATGGCACATACGTTTTGTATGACCCGGTTCTTTATAGTAGTAACAGATCATGTCCTTTGACCCCTGGTTAGGGCCCCCAGTGTAGAACTACGACGATAAGGTAGCCTACGATTATCTGTCTGACTGCGATTGAGCAACGCACTAGTAGACTCAGTAAGGGCCTGTAAAAAGGTTTGTTCTGTTCTTAGTACACGAGAAAAATCTTCTTCAAGAGAAGAGAGCTGAGCTCCATATAAAATTTGAGAACGAGCAACTGCAAATCGATGTGGAAGTGCAGTAAGAAAACTCATGGTAGCCATCTGCTCTTGATGGGACACATTAACCTTCTTCTTATAAAAAATATGCATGAGAGAATTTAGTTCTTTATACATTCCTTTAAAGTCCATAAAGAAAGCTGTAAGGGGACAATCATCTGGCATTTTTATGCGATAGAAAGATCTACAAACCTCGTATATCTTAGAGATATTATTCTTGCCTGGGTATAAGAGTGCCAAGTAGTCCATTAGTTCTTTGACAAATTCACAATGAGTAATAGAAGGCATGATCTCACTGTTAATAGAGTTACAAATTTGTAAAAGGAGTTGTGCATCATTCCTTAACTATAACTTGCAAGAGGTATCTTTCTCATCTGGGGGATCATCGGTCAAGTGATCTTCTTTATCAATACTTCAAAAATATATACAAATAGATTTACTCCAATCAAGATAATTTTTCTAAATTAATTTATATTCAGTAATCTTAGTGACTATTGAAATCATCTTAGAAATTACGGTAGTTTTGGGTGCAGCCATCAAAGATAAAATCAAAAGCAAACGATGTTGTAGGTACAACCAAATTGTCATACTAGAGACAAAGAACGCATAGCCTCCTGCACAAACTTATAAATAGAAGTAGAAACTAAAAGGCCCACGGCCAAACAAAAGGAATATGGCCCACAACCAAACAGAAACAAGGCCTCAAACACTGTGTATGACAACGAGTCTGGATGACGATTTCAAATCGCAAAGCAGAGTGGCGGTAACGCCTATGCACTAAGGGACGAAAGGGGTAGATGACTCTAATACCGTGTTATTTTAAATGAATAATGCTTGTTCTTTATTGATAGTCAGAAGGGATATTTATACATATAATAGAGAATTCTAGATAAACCTAGATAAAATAGAAAATCCTAGATACTAATAAAATAATATTATATCTTATCTTATATATTAATTATAGGATATTTACATATCTCATAATATCTCTACAAACTTCAAGTATCCAAGGTGATGGGACTTGAGGATGTAATAGATGTAACAGGTGATATTGGAGCTGCTGATGCAATTCTAGCATCCAGTTCTGAGTTACGACAAAATCCATGGATCGGTGGTGTTGCAAAATTCCACTAGTTGCCTGTATTTGTTATTAAGGTGACCTCTCACTGCCTCTTTATTTCTGAACTAGCATATGATCTCCTGTATATGGCACAAATGGTCAAGGCAGTACGTATGCTCCTTGGGCTAGAAACATTTGGCCCTATGTCAAAGAAGCCATTTAGTGACTCCTTAAATATTGAAATTCAGGATGATGAACCAAAACGAAAACCATCTTTGGAAGAGATTGATGCCTTGGAGGTACAAGCCTTGTTTCTTTGTATGTGATTATTCCAATTGATATTCCATAATCTGCATGCAATTGTGGGTCTGTGCAATCTAGCATCATGAAAAGTGACTTTGTTTTTTGGGTACAAGAGTGAAAAGTGAATGTTGCATTAATGCATCATCCCAATTTCAGTGTTTATTGCAAAATAGTTTTAAACATGGTTATTCTTCAAAATGGGCATGGACTGAATCTTGTGAGCCAGTTTTTGTCAGTTTGAATAGCAAAAAGCTAGCATAGAACCTGCTTTTATGTGGCCTCTGCTTCTGTTGGTTAAACAGAAATATAAAGAGAAAAGTGGTGACAATAATCACAATTTAGGGTTGCACTATGTTATGCATGTGATAATTTTGTTGAACTTCATAGCTAAGGTTAAACATCCACCTTTTCCCCCATATTATAAAGCAGTTGTTTGCCTTTTCAATAGTTTTACTCGGATTATATTATATGCGAACTCTCTAGTTTGATTAATGACGTTAACTCCTGATTTATTTTGTTGACAGGAGGTCCGCCTTGCAATAGAATAAATACATTGTGATTCCTGGCAGAGAGCTGGTGGAGCTTCTTCCTCGACGTTCTGAAATAATTGCCCGGCAGCTTGAACTTGTGAAAAGCTATCAGTTGTCTGCTGAAAAGTCAGGTAGTGAACAGAGCCCCAGGTTGCAGATTCTGCCCTTGAAGCTGAACGGAAAGCAAAAAAGCCCTCTAAATCTGGTTCAGCGTCCGGCAAGATTACTAGTGGTGGTGGCAATGGCACCAGTGTCACCAGACTTCCTCATTTGCCTGAATAATAATTCAATTATTGTTCCAATCCTAACACGCGGCCATCAGCCCTATGGTGTACATGTAACATCACTTGTACAGTCATGTAATACAATTCGTCACAGCAATGTGACTGACTATTCTCATTATATATATGGCAATTTCTTTGTAAGGAAGAATGTGCAACTCCCATATCCTTTGAAATGCGTGCAAATTGGCAATATCAAGCCTAGATTGTTTTTCCAAATAATAGGGTTGAAGTTAAAACTATAAATTTTTACATTTCGTATTTACAATATTCAAATATTTAAATTTAAAATATAGAAATAGCAGAATGGGAGATAAGTTGCATTTTCTTTTCATGATAAATACGCAGCAAATTACTCCATTTTCAATTAAAAAATCATATACTTTTTCTCCGAAATATGAAATGCTTCATAAAACTTTCTTGTAACAAAAAGTAAGTTAAATTTGTTTAATGCTTACCTTGTGCCGCGGTCACAACTTGGAAAGCAACTCCGGATACTGGGTGCAAAAACGTGCACCAAAAAGGAAAAAAAGTAAAGCTACCGCGACGAATTTAATAGATTTAATAGATTCTGGAGGTTTCTTATTTGGTTAACAGGCTTCATGACAAAGAAGAGGGAAAGGTGCGATCACGCTAGTGGGGTTTTGTTTTTTGATTTACCAAGTAAAGTATCATTCAAAAACAACATATATTTTTCTGATAGGCTTCTTATAATTCTTCACAAGAGGGTCTCTGTTTCGGATTGATCAAAGACCCTATTTGCTCCCACATACCCCAAAAAACAAAACAAAAATTATTCGTTCCCTATTTGATCACTACTGTTGTTGAGCTAATCAACATAAAACTATATAATCTACATGGAGGTATAATGTTTATAACTCATGAGAACCTTCTTTCGAGCTTCCTGCAATTTTTTGTTTTCAAATTTCAATTTTTCTTCACACATTTCATTAGGCTTTGAATAACTTTTTTTTATACATTTAGTCATTTTCTGTACATTTCAACAAGATTTCAATGCTAGAAAAATAATACAATCTTCTAAATATAAATAATTATTTATCTTGCACCTCGTATAGGAAAAAGAATCAAGTTATGAAGTAAAAAAAAGATCATATCTCAGCAACCAGTTTTGCCTCATTACCTGCAAATTGAGCAAGGGAGCCATGGATCCACTTCTTCAGCATCTTTAATGAAGCCTTGGGCTGATCCATTGGAACCGTGTGACCCGCATCATGGACCTGATTATTGTTAAACACGACTTTCAGAGCAGTATTTTACCGCAGCCATAAGCAAAGCAATATATAATACGGCAATTTGGTTGGACCATTGGAAAAGTAGTAATACTTGAGAACTATCCAGAGCACAATCACTTGGTGCAAGTAACCAATAAGAACTTGTGCAAACTTGTCCCAGCAAACCCCAATAGCTAAATTCTAAACCCCCCCCCCCCCAACTTCATCTATATATCCGATAAAATATAAGTAACTGTCATTTGGCCGGTAAGTGTTCATTAATAACATCGACCGAAATTACACAACACCGACTAATTTCAGAACACACAACAAGCTTGGTGAATTTTGACACATACATCATATTTTCTTTGTGGATAGTATTACCAAGTTTCCGTGCGCATGAAAATAGTTGGTTATATACGTATATGCTTAGTCACTCTGTGAGCGCGCGTGCGTGTGTGTGAGATAGAGAGACCTTAAGGTTTTGTTTGGTTCAGCTGAGGGGAGGGGAGATTAGGTTAATTTAAGGGAGGGTAGAGAAAGGTAGGGGAGGTTAATGAATGATATTTTTTGTTTGGTTCAGAAAGGGAGATGGGTTAATTAAAAGTTGACAAAAATACCCTTATCTCTTTATTTAAATTTATTTATTCTTTATTTATAATATTCATATCAAAATTATTATTTTTTAATTTATAAATCTCAAATTTTTTTATCTCATTTTTATATATAATAAAAAAAATGTTAAAATTTTAACATTATTTTTTATTAATTTTATAATTATTATATATTTTAAAATAATATATAAATAATTTATTATACTTATTAAGTTTTATTATAATTTATTATAATTATTATGTAATTAAAGAAAAAATTAGGTGTGAGAAAAATAAAAAAAAAAGTTTAAGGGTATAGTTGGAATATTAAAAAATGCTTGAGGGTAATTTGGTCCAAAAGAGGTAAAAAAAATTCTCTCCCCTCCAAAAATCCCCACTTTTGGAGGGGAGCTAAGGGGGGGAGGGGAGCACATAAGGACAAAAAAGCTCTCCTCCCCTCCCCTCCATTTTTTCTAATCAAAACAAGCTCCCCTCCCCTCCCCTCCCCTCCCCTCCCCTCCATTCCATTTTTTCTAACCAAACACACTTTCCCCTCCCCTCCCCACCCCACCCCACCCCACCCCTCAACTAAACAAACCTTAAGGAAACTTAAAGGTCCATAACTCTTTAATCTTCCAGCTTCTGAGCCATCAACAACAAAAGGAACTTCATGCGAGGCTACAAATTCTTTCTGACCAGACCATTCCATGGCGTGAACCCATCTTGAATTACCTACTCAATGAAATCATGAATTGAATGTTCTTAAATAAGAAATACTCCTCTAGTACTTAATATAAAACCTATTTAACTAATTTGATTAGATTAAGGAAGTTAGTTAATATATATTTTTTTTAAAACACCCTAATCATCTTCCTTAATTCTATGCCTTTGGTACTTAATTATTGTTATCAATAGGGGTAGTTTAGGACAAAATTAATAAATGTGGAAAATAGATCTTATATTTATAATCATATCAATTCTCTAATTAGATCCTATATTAAGGATCGGAGGAGTATTAAACTTCTCAACTTATATTTAACATGGATCAAGAATGGATACTTACCAAGCCAATTGCAGATGAGATCATATTCCCCAGCAAAAACAAGCAAACTGATCCCATCCTCAATAAGAGCAGGGATACTGGCTTTAAGATTCCTCATCCAATCCACCAGCATAGCCTAATAAACTGTAGGTCTACAAGACACAAAATCAATATTCCCAACCCCTAGAGCATCCCAAACTGATCTTTGGTTCAAGAACTTCTCCATATTTGAAAAATCATAGCAAAGACTCCCCTCACACTTCTTTATGATGTCATAGTACTCCAACAGAGGTGTATAAATGCCTATAAAATTTTAGATTATGCACATGATCCTTCAATACTTTGCAATCTTCAAAATTTTCAAAAGAAAAAACAGAATTCTACTACTTATGAATATAAGAATGAAAGGGCCCATTCACAATGATAATGAATTCAACTAAAAAAGGTTTGTAGGAGATGCTGCACAGAATATATCTGAAAGATGATTTACATACCCACTTTTCAAATGTGGAATAAATTTCAAACATTTAACTATGTTCTACAATTTAATTAATAAACCTCGGCAAATCTCCTTAGACGTTTGCTCCTAAATTCTCCAATAAAATAATGGGTTCGTTTGGATAAGATTTTGGAAAAAGGCTTATGAACAAAAAGGGCTTTTGGGTAGCTTTTAGAAAAAGGTTTCTGGAGAAGAACTTATGGAAAAAAAGTGGTATTAAATAAATGAGTGTTTGGATAGTTATTTTCAGAAGTACTTTTATTATTGGTAAATTACGAAAAAAGGTATAATTATTAAATATATGAGAGAGGAGAGATAAGATATGAGAAATGAGAGATGAAAGATGAGATATGGTGTAAAAGAGAGATGAGAGAGGAGAGAAAGGAGAGAGGAAAGAGGGTGTAGAAAAGAAAGGAGAGATAAGAGAAGGTGTAGAAGAGAGAGGAGAGAGGGTGTAAAAAAAGTAGGGGTAATATAGTAATTGGTTAGTTCATAAGTTGTTTTACTATTCTATAAGCTACTCTAACTAGTTTATCTGAAACTTTGGTTTTAAACCATGATTTGGTCCAAAAGCCCTTTTGAACAAATATAATTGTTTGTTTTAAAATTTCTCAAAACCTAGGTTTTGACACAAACCAAACACACACAATATGTAAAAGAACTATTCAAGAGTTAATTATGAGGAGGTAAGCAGTAAAAATTATCCATGTATCTTTTTTCTAGGTAAAAAACGAAATAAAACTCTAAAATACTGGACCTTAGTTTTTCTCTCTAGTAAAATGGCATCTTCAAACTATTGACATTTAATTTTTGTTCAGAAAAAAGAGCATTACTTCTTGACATGCAAAGTCAAGGTGAAAACTTTGGATTGCATAGTGTAACATCCGTTAATATAAGTTGGATTAGCAGTATTTAAACTTGCGCCACCCCAGCACTTAAGCCAACTTATAGCCCATGGAAACCTTTGCTATTGACATGTCAACCACACAAAAGTAAAAACTGTATTACCCACATTTGTATCACAAGCATGTGACAAGATGGTATTGAATATTGTATTGCAAACAAAGTATGAAACCATGCAAGAGATTTTTCCATCAGTACCTGAAGAAGTAAAGCAAATGTTAGGCATGAAGAAAAATAAACTGGGACCAGCCACGGGTCCAAACAGGTCAGAGGAGCAGTTCTTTGTCCTTGGATCTTGCATGAATGATACAGATCCCTTGAAGATTCCATGATTACTTAAATGGACATGACTGTTAAGTTTTCTATCATTCATGCAACCTCAACTCATTGCATATAGAAAATATACTTTCTGTGTGCAAATGATAAAAGAACCTGTAGGATAGTATCTGATAAATAATTATCTACACAGAAATTACCACAGAGCTTTATTGCAAATTCACAGGCTGGAACCATCACTTTGTTGATTTGGTCATAGTCATCTTTCTGAATTATGCCCATGTCCAGTGCATAATCCGGATAAGCCTTATACTAAATTGCAGGATCAGTATTACCAATGGCAAATCCCTGTTCAACCCCATTAAATAAGATGAGCAAGGTATGTCTCCTTCAGTGTAATTTTAAGAAAATATTAAAATGATTCATTATGGAATGTAATAGACTTTCAAACTTATGAGTTCCTTCTTTGGCTTTGTTCCCCACATGGATTCGAGCTGCAAAAGCAGGAATGTAGTGCCCAGCATATGATTCACCAGTAATGTAGTAGTCATTCTCAGCATATTCAGGATGCTCTGCAAAGAAGGCCTTCAGGGGGGAGAGGAAAACAAATACTGCTAGATCAGGAAAACATTAGTGAGGCTTAGCAACATCTATATTGAGGATCTACATAAACCAAATCAACTTCAGTTAAGAAATACAACATCCACAACAACAGATTCCCGGAAAAAGAAAAGAAAGATTGCACCAAAGTTCTACAACGAATACTTGAGCAAACACTGATACCTGTAAAAAGTCATATAGGTCATTGCTAACACCATCTTCATTGTGACGAATCTCACGCTTATCAGTATTATAACTAAAGCTGGTTTCAGTTGGCTGGCCAACATACAGGAGGTTTGATACCTGCAAATATCATCAAAAAATCTGTGAACTTCTACACATATTTCCCATAGAAGAAAAGCACTCAGAAAGTAGTTGATGAAGCAAAAGGGAGTCAATTCAGGAAAGCAACTTGGTTTTTCTCCTCCCATAGCATCTTCACCACATGAAAGCTCTCAATATAAGAAATTGAGAAACCGTTTTTGGGCATTGAGGTTAAAGCTCTCTCAACAAGTAAACTTTCAGAATTCGAACTTGTGTTCTCCTCCTTATAAGCGTGAGACTAGTTACTATCTCAACCAAAACCTTATTAGAAGATATATCAACTTAATTGGAAGGTAAAGCAGCAATAATATCCTTGATGACTCAAAATTCAAAACAAAGACACAGGAAATTCCTAAGATTGCTTACACCCTACACACACCCCCCTCCATGGACGCACAAGCTCATCAAAATACTCATACAGTAGGACATTTCAGACATGGTAACTTGTCCCAACCATACTTGTTCCAAACAAGAGACAAGCTGTCAGTAATTTTGAAAGGGCCATTGTCATAAAACAAAGCCAATTCACTGGTACACCCAGGTCCCCCGGTTAACCAGATCACAATAGGATCCTTCTTGCTGTTGCGAGATTCAAAGTAGAACATCCTGCCGCATTCAACATATATGAAATAATTAGAAAAGAATAAGAACACTATACAAAATAAACATAAAATAACGATTACAAAGATCCTTTTTGGCGTTGATACAGTCACATTCTACTTATGTAAATATTCTAAAGTAAACGCTTAAAAATCTGGGTTCACAGCTGGGTGTTTTCAAACACAGGAATGAAACCGGGAATGTAAACCATAATAAACCAACAAATAGGTTCAAATAATTCAAAAGAAAGAGGTAACCCAGAAAAACTTCAGATAAAATTCGACCTCGCCGCATGAGAATGATCGATGTTGTAATAACAAGCATGATGACCCAAATCTTCAAGCAAGACCCCCGACTCAGAATCCAGCACATAGGGGAAACTGAACCGCTTCTCAACGATCTTCGGCTCAGCAGAAGATTTACCAGCGCGAACGGTATTAATATCCTCGTGAGGGAACAAATTCATACACCACCTGGCGAAGATCATCGTCGATGTTCGAAGACAATGAAGGCGAGACGAACGCCAGCGGCAACAAGAGAAGAGAACACAGGCGCATTGATCCTAAAGAACCCATCTTCTTCATCCTGGGAGAGACCACATTGGGCTTCCCAAAGGGAATAGGATACACAGGGAGAGAGGGTGCTTACTTGCAGTTGAAGCAACCAGTACATTGACAGGGGATGGCGATCGTAGCGTGCCTCAACATATAGGAAAGAATGATTGATTTTTTAGAACTGTTTTAGATTTCAGGAAAAGTTGTTATATCAGTATGCTATTTGCGACGACAATCCATATCAAGGGTATATTATTTGAAACGCGCAAAATTATAAATTCTGGCTAAACATCGACAAAAATTTAGTAACATTATGAAAAGAAGCTGTTAATTTATAAGTTAAATAATTTTTTCCCTAAACATCGATGAATATTAATGTTTTCAAAATTAGACCGGGCGTTAAACACTTGTTTAAGATTTAAACTGTTTATATGAGTATGTTTACTTTTAATAGTGTTATTCGGGAGTAACCTAACACCTTTGTTTACTTAATCTTGGGTTTGAGAGTAAATAGGTTCCTGCATCCGTTTCGTCTTTTTACCACATACAATAACCAAAATAAAAGTTAAATAAACGGTAAGAAATAACATGAAGCGTATAAACCAAAAGATGATAAAATATTATAGGATTATATAACACAAAATATCTTAATTTTATTTTTTATGTGTCAAGCATCCTAATATTATAATATTATAGTACAATTTATTTATAATCTTTTTAATTTAATATAATTTTACCCATAATATTTTTAATTTGATACAATTACACATATAATATTATTTCTTAAATATCAATAATTGTATTAAATTAAAAAAATTATAGATGAAATTACACCAAATTAAAAATATTATAGATAAAATTATACCATAAATAAGATTAAGATAATAGACGTATATAAAAAATAAGATCATGATATCATGTACCATATAACCAAATATTATATTTATTACTTGTAATAAAATAATTATAGGTAAAAGGTATTTGGTAAGGCAGAGTTAAAAAAATTACACATGGAGGAACCTTATAAAAGTGCAATGATAAAATATCAATTGATTTTTGTCTTAAATCAACGAATCTTTTTTCTTTCGAAAAAGAAAAAAAGATACTGGGAGGATAAAGTAATGATCCTCAGTAGCATCCCTCTCTTATAACTATTATGACCAGTGAGCGGTAAATGAATGCAGGCTTGAGGCTTTGCAGAGTTTTTGCTTCAGCCTTGGATTGGTACAATTTAGTCAAAGAGCCCGTCGTCGTGCCAAATGTCAACTAAGAAATCCACCATCTCCTGCATAAGTGACCACTACATCAAATAACATCATGGAGCACAGATTCAGAAAGGTTTTCAGGTTTCTCTCAACTACTCGTACGATATAATAATATAATGACAGGCAAAAGCTACAAAACCATCTTCAATGACATAAATTAGTGAAGCTAAAGGACACGGTTTATAATCATCATTGAATGCTCCTTCGATCTATAGGCTACAAACTTTCTATCTCTGGCATGACATAAGATTGCTCTATTGAAGGAGTCATGGATGCAACAAAGTTGAAATATTATGCTTTTGTTAAACAAATTGCAGCAAATATCTAAGAAAAAAATATTAACTCGTGATTTTGATAGGCATATGGGTGTTACATGTTCATGCATAAGATAGAATCTTACCGTTAAAGGTATTGGCTCCGCAAAAGGCTCATTAGTAGAAAGCAAATCTTCATATGAGGTCGACCAACTGCATCAAGGATATTTTAAATTGTTTAGGCTGTCTTAAATAGCGATCGCTGAAATTTATTATGTAATTATTACAAGCATAACTTTTGCGCAACCCAGTAACAAGGAAATACTAATCCATCCTCCATTTTTCAAGCTTGGTAGTAAATGAGTATTTGGCTGAGTTCAAGTATACATAGAATAAGTTTAAAAATACCAGGAGAAAGGCTTGTCTTTTAAAAGAAAATAGCCAACAAGTAATCAATGCAAACATTTTCACCGCTACAGAATGCACTGCTGACAGGAGTGAGTGGACTAAAAAACTAACACTGTATAACTAAAGATTAGAACCCATAAACCTAGCTAAAACTAAGAAGATCTTTTTTTTCTTTTCTTCCTTTTGCAATGGGATCACCCCTCAGGATCAACCTACAACCATCCCTAAAACCTAATAGACGCCCGACAGGAGGTGACCCCTGTGCAAGGGATAAAAGTATAAAACCACAGGTACTGGAAGCGATAACAGACCGAAAAGATGAGGAAGGAAGAGGGTCAAGAGACGGAGAGGGATGTTCCAGGGCACTTTTGGACAGAAAATCAGAATGCAAATAGAGGACTAGCCTCTCAAAACCCAGGTGCTAGTTTTGGGTTTCTCTGAATACTTTGGCTTCTGTTTTAAGAAGGTAATTATTTGGGTACTGGGTTTTCGCTGACAACAGTCACTTAATATCTGTAAAAGCTGATACAATGTATCTTTAGAATGAACGATACAAAACCCATGTTCTTCACATCTTTTGCTTCTGTTTTCTGTATTATGGGTTCTGTGTGAATATACCAGGTCCTAACAGTTGAGCATGTCGCTAATTTTCATGCTATAGCTATATAAGCCATCCCCTAGTCCTAAGGACTAAGGTTAAGCTGATTGGAGATGAGCTATTCTAACTATACATCGTTAACAGATGAAACAGTTTAATTCTCATTGGCAATGCGGCAGTTTTCATCAGTTAGGAAATAGAATTCAAAGGACCCCTGATTTACATATCTAAGCAAGAGAACAACAATATCCTCAGATACTCCTCTACTCCTAAATATAAGACTTAGTTTATAGTGCAAATGACACTACAAACTAGGTCTTATATTAAGAACCCGAAGAGTATTAAATATAGATTCACAAATTCAATTCGTCGGAGAGGGGAGGGTATACCTAATAACTGGATCTTTAGCCATTCTTGGTGGATGTTGAGACTTATCTCCAACCCACTTTCTTCTCTCCTCATTCCAAGTAATTGCTGCTGCATAGTATATTCATCCATATTAGGCCTTAAGTAACAAGAACATAAAAGAATTGAAATTAGAAAAAAAAATATGACTATAAATTTATCCTTTCTTTCAATGTATTAATTCCTAGATAGTTAACAATTCGATGCCTATTGTCTCTCAGTCAGATGTCCATGAACTCATGATGACAAACATGATTGGAATACTCAGGTTTAAAAATCCTAAAGTATTACATTGACCGAGTATAAAACTTAATCCCAGGTTATAAATACCAGTAGGTACACTACTGACTTGATACTTTAACATGAACCCACTTGCATATATTTTCAATTGATTTAAATGCCTAAAAAGAATGTTCTATTTTATTTTAAAGGCCAGAGAGAGAGACTACAGTTTCCCAGAGACCAAAGTTTCATGTAGCAAATTTCAAGAGGTATGTATATGATACAAAAAGAATTAAAAGAAATTGGTAGGGAAAATCAAATACCAGAGACAGCTTGCTCATAAAATTTATACAAAAAAAAAAATCGTAGAATTTAGGTATGCTGTTTGAAAAACATCAGAACAGAGAAACAGAAGTAGCTTCCTAGAAACTGACTTGTCATCTGTCACAAAGCTCCCCTTTAAGAGTCTTTCTAAGCATTGTTTTATTTTGTTTAGTTTTTTTTGTTTTTACTTTAGATATATAGGAAGTTATTTACCATGGAGTTTGGAGTGTAAAAAGGTTAAGGGATAGAATGTAAACCCACGAAAAATCAAGATCACCTCAATGGCAAAGACTAGAGTTGCTTCCGTGTGAGCTATCAATTCCTTGGCTATTTTCTTGGTGCAAAATCCTCCCGGCAACACCTCAATCAAGGACTTCTGATGTTTTTTTCCCAATCATTTCAAAAGAAAATTGTATAGATTGTTTTTCGCAATATCTAACCATTGGTTCTCCTATAACCTCCCTATTTAAGAAGGATGTTAATCAATACTGTCCCTAGACCAAATTCTTCCCAAAGTTCTACGGATATACCTGAACCATCTTTCTAATCAGCATTAACAGAGACAAATAGCCAAATACCAATAAGCTGAGTTTATTGATTTTTGTACAACAGCCTGGTTACAAAGAGATAATAACATGGTTTAAAGAGATGAAAACATGTATCTATCTGATTTTGTTAACTCAAGTGATCATCTCACCATGATTAACAAAAGTGGAAGTACTCGTCAAATTTGGCCTCCCATTGGTATGAGTACTCCTATATCCCTTTTCACTCAGCATTTTCCCATCATCTACCGTTGTTGAATGCTTCAATGTTTGCAACCTATTGGAATGGGAACTTACTGCACTGACTTCCATCACATCCAAATTGAATGATCATTCCACACAGTAATTGCAAAATAACAAGTAGTTACTGTTTCTTCTAGAAAGACCTCCAAGCTTCCTTTCAGTTTTCTCCTTGAAATGTCACAGTAATTGAAGAGAACAGATGCTCCCCAAAAATTATTTCAACTGCATGATAAAATAATTATGAGAGGAAAGAAAAAGAAGAAAGAAAGAAAGAAAAGAAAAATATGATCAAAGTTCAATTTCTGTTTGCCATGCTACAGTAATTCAATCACAAAAAAGAAAAATAAAGTGCGTATTACGAGAAAAGATAAATGATATGCTAACATCACCAATTAGTCGCACAAATTTTACTTTTACAACTGGTTTTAACTTTATATACCTTCGGTAATGTGGTATAATTCATATTAAATTCATATTCTGACTTCACAGTTTTACCCCAAAATTCAAGGACTAATATTTTGGCCAATGTCCTGCAAACTAATTTTCAACTTTCACAGCATGCAATTTTAACACTTCTGTCGGATTCAAGTGCATGATAAAGATAACAAAACCGCATCTAGAAAATAGTTTAAACCAGAGCAAGCAAGCACGCACAGAAATATGTTTAAAAAAAAACATTTTTTGGCCCCAGCATATCCAAGCCAGAGACAAATACCGGTAAAGACTTCCCCATAACAAGCAATGCATTTGGAAAAAGTTCAAAAGCACACACCAAGAACGGTATCGCATCCAGGATCCGTAAACTAGCACGCGAAACATGGAATTAAAGCCAAATTTTGAAAAGGAGAGAATCGGGCAGTACCATGTCGTCATTTGCTCACGTTGGAGCAAAGAATGATGATGATAGAGAGACAGCGAGGAAGGATTCTTCAAATTAGGATTTTGTATATATGGGAACTGTTTGATTTGGATTTGGTGGTGGCCATGTGTCCGTGGAGGCCGCACAGTTTTCTCGCCAAGATAAATGTGGGAGGGGTACCTGCGATATGACCATAATACTCTCCACCTAATTCACATGATACGGTGAAGAAGGAAGATACGGGAGGGCAGTTTTGTCCTTATTTGGCGTTGTCTTTCTAGAAGCTGGTAGGTGGTAAGGAAAACGCAACCGCGGGCAATTTTGGATTTGGTGGGAATTTGGGATTAACTCGCAACGATCGCCATATCTTAAAATATAAATTGGGACCCAACTTTTTTTTTTTAACTTCAAAAAGCAGATTAAAATAGATTTAGTAACTACTGTCAAAATCACGATTGTGGCTTAATAATCAATTTGAAGTTTGGAGGATGTTTAGATGGGTATAACTAAAAACTTTGCAAGGTTTATAATAATCTTCTCTATTGAAATGTTATAGTAACATTTCTTAAGCTTAATAATAAGAAATTAATTAGTTATTAAAGAGTTTATTTATAATTTTAGTTTAAATTTTAATATCAAATATCTTTTTAATAAGTGATTTGTAAATATTTGATAAATATTTTTTTTAATTTAAAAATATATTTTAATTTTAATGATTTCTTACAAATTTTTAAGCATATTTTCTCGACGTTTCTCAAGTTAAAATAATACAATATTGTCATTTTTATGGATGGGAGGTAATAATTTTTATATAATATTTTTGACACCGACACTTTATATCCAATTTTTATGCAGTAATTTAAATTTAAAATTGTAAAAGCTCTAATTTTTATAACCAGATCTCGATAAGAATACACTGAGCAAAATTGACCGTATAAAAAAAGATGGTTAGGTTGCCATATGAGATCGTCGCAGTTTTTAATTTTGGCCCAGTTAGGAGCTCCTTCATATCCTGTCCCAAATGCGTCCGAGTCTTGTTCTCATTCAGTCTCTGCATTGTTCTTCATTCATCCCACCTATATAGACTTTTTCGTTCCAATTCTCCACAATTCCAGCTTCTTTCGCCGCCGTACAAGCTCCAGTGAGCCTTTTTTCTCTATTTCCTCTAATTTATCAATTTATTTGTTTGGCCCTTGTTTCAAGCTTTCTCTCTCTATGATTGATTCTTGAGGAAAATTACTTGTTATCTAGGTCATAGGAGTGTCATTGTTCCTTTCAATTTTCAATATTTTTTCTTCAGTGGTAAAAGGATTAGACTCCCGTCATTTCCAATCCACAAACTTGAAATTGATGTGCGGTATGTTGTTTTGACAAATTGGTTCAAATTTTCGGTGAGATGGAAACGAAGTTAACTCTGACTAGTTTTTGTTTGAAATATTATTATTATAATTTTTGAATTTTTTTAAGAAATTGATTGATATAGAGTTTTATTTCTTTTACGGTTGTCAAACTATTTTTTCCTTGTTTCATTCCCTGTCATGTCTGTACATCATTTACAATGTTTTACCTGATAAAAATAAGGTACGTTTCCCCTTTGTCACGTAAGCTATATTCTGTGTAGTCCCAAATTTGTTTTACCCCTCGTCCTTCTCCCCTTTCTCCCTTTATATCTCCATTTCTCCCTCTTTCTCCTTCCCCTTCACCTTTTTCTTGGTATTCTCCATCATTGTTTTTTGGTTTCCTTCCCACGTTTGTCCTTGCATTGGATTATTGTTCTAATATCTTCCCACTCAATAGTATTTGCCGTGCAAGGTCATACTCTCTAGCAATGATATGCTATCCTCATTCTCACTGATAAATGGCATGGTCTTTATTAGGTTCGTTTCAAGAATTTGTTTGTCAACTTTTCAGCTCAATATCACTAGAGAGTGTAGAGTTTTAATGTGATTCATATATGTACTAGTCCAACTCAAAATCTTTTGTTGTGAAATGACTCAAATCCAAGTGCTTCATGTGCAATTTATCTCTCAAGCTGTAGCATCATTCCGCTACAGTGTGGCCATCTTTTCTTTCTCAATACCTTTCTAACCATAGCTGATGGCTGGCAATTGAACTGATGGAAAGGATTAGTGTGTTTGATACAGCAGAAAACTAGTAGCGTTTATGTGTTCAACTAAGCTGTACATCTACTTGCATCTGCTCTATTTCAATTGAAACTATTTATATGAAAAGAAAATATACTCCCATTTAGAATTTGAGACAACTTTTGACCATGTGGTTTGGCAATTTGAGCTACTATATCATCAAGTATCAATTGATTCATCTTATTGCTCTTGTTTGTTTCTCCCTTAGTATAATTTAGCTGATTTTCTTTCTTTCTTTCTGGACAATGAATGATGAACTACAATGTACTTCTGGGAAGATGCATGAGTTCTCCACCGTTGATGGTTTTGTGGAGATAAATGAATGCTTGGCAGAGATGATAAAATTTGTGGCTAATGAACCATCAGTTGGGCTTTTCTTTGTCCAGCAACATGCTCAAAATGCAGTGCCTAATGTCATCAAACTTCAAAGAAATATTGCTGAGAAATCTCATGAAAAAACTTTACACACAGAAGATTTTGAAGACTCTATTACTATGCTGAGATCTATGAAAGAGTGTGGATTCTCCATAGCTAATGAGATGATCGGAGATATAAAAAAATCTCTAGTAACTATGACAACAAAACAACCAAAACAAGGGACAATCCAACCATGGACTTCAGAATTCCAGACAGAAAGAACCAGCTCTGAGGGTAATACTCCATTTTATGCCCAAGAGAGCAGCGGAAAAAGGGGTAACTATTTTTCCAGTGTTCTTAAGTCAGCAAAACAGAAGGCTAGCAGTCTGAAGTGGCGACAACTTGATCCTTGGGGACCAATGGATTACAAGGATGACAAGCCTCTCCTGTGCAATAATCCAGCATTATCAGTAACGTCTGCAAGCACTGCTTCATCTGTACAAGGCATGGAAACCGACGAGCTACCTCTGTCAAGCCAGGTTGAAGATGAATCTCAACAATTGGAGGAGGCTGGGACAGCTGATTGTGGGAGTAAATTATTGTTGGTATCAGAAAAGTATGATGATTTCAAAGCTAATAAAGAAGCTAAGCTGGAGGAGTGGCTGGAAGGGAATGGCAACTCTTGATTATAGTTCCCTTGCAGTTGATGCAGGAAAGGTTTCGGCTTTTGCAACACTTGGGAACAAAGCTAATTCAGCCTGTTCTGTATATACCGTATGTGTAAGATATAGTTGTGTCTGGAAAGAGATCATAAGCAAATGTTTTGTAACGCAGTAACGATAGTTTGGCCGTTTTGAACCAATAGCCTGTTTTAGGAAGGATGCGATTGCTCTGCGACCGTCAAGGAATTTTGCATTGCCCATGGACCAGAATGAATTCCCAAACCAGTTTTAGTGCTCGTTGGATCTATACTGTTTAAATACAATTTTAATGGATCAGATTTAAAATTTTCAACAAATGATTTTTAAATAAAAATTATTTTTTAAAAAAATATAATAGTTAAAAAGATTATGTTTATTTTATATTTTGTATATATTAAAATATATTTTTTTAAAAGTAAAAGATCTGAGATCTTGAATTTAAATTCATGTGAATAAGATATGGATGTTGCGCAATGGTGAGCTAAGCTCTTGGTGCTCACCTTTTCAAGTAAGACCGGCAGAAACTTGAGTACCTTATGCCATCCCAATTCATCTTCAATAGCGAATTTACAATATTTCCCCTTACAGAAAAATGGCAACCAAACGAATTACCAAGTTCCTACACGCACCGCTTGCTGGCGTGTGTAAAGTAAATCAGCAAGGGCAAGAGAGTAAAATATGATGAAAAGGCACACATCACTTTCAAATACTACTATATTATACTTACTACTGCATATTTGTTAGACATCTATAAGCTATGCCAATGATAATGATTCTTCGGGAAACGCTCTGAGATTAAAATCTAAAATGCACCTAACTGATGTGGAAGAATATGCCTTGAAGATCAACTGTAAGGATATTGACTTTGGGCAGCTTGAAATGACCATAATACCAAAAGAAAAATCAACTTTAATCATGAAGAAACTCAAGATTAAGACCTCGGCAAATTATCTTCCACTTCCATTCTCTGCAAGAGTTCTAATATACTTCCCGCTTTTCTTTTGGCCCTATCAGTGCCATTTTCTGATAATTCCCTCAATGCTTCTTCCGCACCATGGTCTCTTGCCAGTTTCAACTGCAGAAGATCTCCCATGCAAAGCGACCACAACACCGCAGCAGCATTCTCTCTGTTCCGTGGGGAACCAGTTCGTATAACCTCGACTAGAATAGGAATAGGTTCAGCTTGACCAATAGCTGTCCTGCCTTCTGTATGGCTTGCAAGAATTGCCAGTATAGCTAGTGCTTCATCCACCATCCCACCTCCAGCGTCAATAAGAAATGTCATTAGTGGCGCTACTATACCAGCCTTTACAGCTCTAGCTTTGTTTCCTTGATAAATAGAAAGGTTAAAAATAGCTGTAGCAGCATCCTTTTTACCTCTGGGAGTGCCTTCACAAAGCAAGCTAATCAAAGCAGGGATAGCCCCAGCTGCTCCTATTGCAACCTTGTTCTCATCTAGAACCGACAAACTAAAGAGAGTTGCAGCTGCATTTTCTCTGGCTTCCATACTTCCATTTTTCAGCACATCTACAATATCTGGGATAGCTCCTGCATTTACAATTGTTCCTTTGTTACTCTCATTGATGGACAGATTGAGAAGCGCTGTGACAGCATGCTCCTGGGTTCGAGGATCTGAGGAAGACAGCAACTCTACAAGAAGCGGTATTGCTCCTGCCTCAGCAATACATACTCTATTATCAGCATTCCTCTTAGCTAGCAATCGGAGCTCACCAGCTGCGGCCCTTTGCTGTTCCATATCACCATTTGCAAGCCTATCCAATAAAGCATTAATAGCAGCTCGATCACAATCTGAAAGACTGCTTCCAGATTTCTTTGTTTTACAGCTCCCTTGCTTTTTTGGCAGCTCAACACCATTGTTTTCACACCACAAAGCAATCAGACTCTTCAAAGCATAGTTAGGGGTTAGGGCGGTGTGCAAAAGTGTTTGTTGTGTCTTGGGACATGTTTTGTTCCCAGCGTCAAGCCATTTTTGAATGCAGGATCTTTCATATGTCTGCAAAATGTAACTACTTATAAATAAACAAGTACAAACACAACTATCTCATAATCAAAACACAATATCTGGGTTATACCTGTCCAGTAGAGACAATTACAGGATCTTTCATTAATTCAAGAGATATTGGACATCTAAAATCATCTGGAATTACAGGAGATCTGTGCTTCATTGAATTTTTTTCACCCTCACGGGGGTCAACTTCAGGGTTTTCATTGTGCACACAGTCCTTCAGTCTCTTTAGAAGAGACGACATAATCTCAATAGAGTCCCCTGGTTCTCCACCACTTGTGATCACCAACTCATGTAATTCAGCTGATTCTTTCTTGAGCTCATTTATAGTCTTCAGATGCAACTTCTCAGAAAGCCTATTGAGTATTTCAGGATCTGGGTCTTTTTCTTGTTGTGCTACAGCTAAATCCAAATCTAGTTGTAAATCAGCTAATTCCGTTCTAGCATTTGCTCTTTTAAATTGAGCATGCACAAGTTCAATCTGGAACGGTTAAAACAGTTGTCAAAACAATGGTAAATAACAATCCAAGAATTAATATATCCATTTCTGTTGGTAAAAGATTATCATCGTCTTAGTTGTAATGCACAACAGTCAGACATGATTAGTATAAATAACAAGTGTGAATCAAAATTAAACTATTTATGATATAGTCAAATTTCTGGCAAAGTTTAAAAAAATTACCTGTTCTCGAACTTCCTCTGATATCTCAAGCTTTTCATATTGCAGTACACTAATTGCTGATTCAATTTGGTCATTTATTTGTTGGAACTTTTCTGCCATGTCATTCCTCTGCAAAGCCTGTGACATGCTGTTATATAATTGTAGAAAGAAAAGGAAAATAGAGAAGAATAGAAAGAGAATATAAGAGAAACTAAAATTATACTAAATACTCAAGAGTTCAAAACATAATCAAAGTATATCCCAATAAGACTGATAATCGCCTTTATTTATAAGTGATGGTTAATTCTAATCCTAATTACATATTTAATGCTAATATATCATAATATCTATATATTATAATATCTAATACTACACCAACAACAACAAACCTTATCTCATTAAATAGAGTTGGCTACATGGATCATAAAACTACTTAAATTGCTTATTTATATTTTACATATCAATACTCCCTCCCCAAAAGACCCTTGTCCCAAAGGATCAAATACCAAGAACAATACTAAACTCTCCTTTGAACCAAATATGGACTAGAAGATTTAGGATCGCCAGCGTTATCAGTGCCAAGCTTAAAGACATGTTGCCAAGTGCACTCTTAAACCCCTTACAAAAGTTGAGACTTGATGATCTATCAACTCTAAACTTTGGTTTCATCATTTCTCTTTTACATATTATGTGTGAAAGTTCTTGTAAACCATCAGTTGTGCTATGAAAATTGATCTCCTTTAAAAGTGTTAAACTTCTTGCATTTTGGAGAATGATAGGCTGAATTTTCAACCCTTCTTGAACTGTTATCTGTACCGTATTAGAATCTGAGTCTGGTTGGAGTTCTTGAGACTTTCTTACATATTTTTTTGCTTATTAATGGGTGCCAAAAGGGAAGACTCGTCTTCTTGAGCTGCCAATCACTCTTCTTGATCACCAGAAACATCCCTTTCCTTTTGCAATATTTTTCGTGAATCTGCCACATCTTTCTTTACTAGTTGAGTTTTCTGCAGAAGAGCGTTCATCCTGTCAAGATTCCTTGCTATATTATGAAAATACCGCTCTATATCCATACTCATCCTATCAAGATTCCTCACCAGATTCTAAAGATATCGCTCTATATCCATACTTATTCTGTTATTGATTCTTATGAGTGGTCGAAGAACGACCGTTCTGATACCATTGTTATATAATTGTAGAAAGAAAAGGGAAATAGAGAAGAATAGAAAAAATATAATCAAGTCATATCCCCATAAAAATGATGATCACCCTTATTTATAAATGATAGGTAATTCTAATTCTAATTAAATATCTAATACTAATATATCATATTATCTATATATTATAATATTTAATTCTAATATATCATAATATATATATTATGATATCTAATCGTATAATCCATGTAACCGACCCTATTTAATGGGATAAGGCTTGTTGTTGTTGTTGTTGTGTATATATATTATGATATCTAATCCTAATATTGGAGAATATCTAGTACTAATTCTAAAAAAATAATAAAACTACTTAAATTTCTTATTTATATTTTACATATCAACTGATGCGTAAAGTGATTGGGAATGAAAGAGAAAGAGGGAAAAGGAAGGGAAACATAGAGGGAATTCAAGAAAGAGCAACAAAGACAGGGAAATCAGAAGAGAAGTAGAACAGAGGGAGACGAAGACAAAAGAAGTTTGGAGAGAAATACACATGTTTACTATAGACTCATTTCATAATACTGTTACATCCGATATGTTGTTATTTATAGACTATACTCACAGTAATTGACAGAAATTACTTACAACAAAACTTTATAACACATGCAAACAACCTACTATGTTAATATCAAAAATCCAAATCAACTAACTTGATTCGTAGGCAAAACTGAACTAGAGGGACTTGAGCAGTACTATTTGGAGATATTAACATAAACATATACGACTTTCTAGAATTTCCATGTAACTGGAGAAAATTTGGAGAAATAGGAGGAGCGCTATTTAGTATGGAGCATAACATAAACATATAAGACTTTCTAGAATTTCCATGTGCAGGACATATGAAAGCCTGACAGAAGTAAGTTCGTACTTTTGTTCCCTTTTAACTGCAGATTGGAAACTATACTGCTGTAGCAATTGTGAAGTGGCTGCAAAAGTTTTATTTAAACCAAGGGCCAGATCGATGATATATATATATATATATATATATATATATATATTACCTGAAGGTTAAACGTTAAATTTCAGAAACCACGCACGCTTCATGTAAGAACAATATTTAAGAAAATTTTGAAGCGTTTGCTATCACCTCCAATTTGGTTATAACATATGAATATGTTTTACAGTTCACTAGCATATGATTGGGTACTTCAAAAATACCTCTTTCACTGTGTTACGTTCTAATTAGACAACCAAACAGAAAAACTTTAATGAGACCTTATCATTTTAAGTGATTAGATGTCTGTACACATATATGAACAGCTTATACTGGAAGAAAAAGAAACAAGCAATGGCATGAAAATATTTAGATATACGAGGAATAGTCATTCCATTTCACCTTACGACTCAAACGGAGGCACACAAATAATAAACAAAATAAGAATAAGTAACACGAGGTCATTTGGTAACTACAAGTTAGGAAAGTAAGAATATTTTAGCAATTCATTCCCAAGCTAAGGAAGGAAAGTCATATAACGAAGAAGAACAAAAAACAATGAAGAAATTTGCAGCTATATATACCAGATAAAGCTTACTCCCTTGGTTCATGAACTTGAGAAGGCTCTTAGATGAATCCAAAGCATTTCCCAGCGATACAAACGATCTAATATGTTCGTCGCTAAGCAACCCACAATCACTATCCTTAATTTCCTCAAACAGCGGGCTCAATAGCTTCACCCTCCGAACTAAATTCCCATACAACCTCTTGCAAACGTTTCGACACTCAGGTAACCCCGAGATCTCCTTGATAGAAAGAAGCAATCGATCCACCACCACGACTTTTGAATTGTCATTCCCACTCATCTTTTAAGAGGTTACCAAAATAAAAAGTCAAAGCACCCAAAATAGAAAATTGAAGCTCAAATTGAGGGTTGCGTCGAATCTTTTGAGCGACCTCTGAAGATTGATGAGAGAATCCAAGATTATTTGAGAAATCGGTTCGTCAAAGATGGGGCGAGTATGAAGAAGGGCGAAAAAAGACCGAGAAGCTATACGGAACCAAAATCGAAATCAAGCATGGAATTGGATTGAATTGAACGAAGTATGAATAGGTCGTCATACAGTATTTCATCTTTGATTATTGGAAGGGGCAGGGTCCGCATGGGA
The DNA here is from genome assembly GCA_037074615.1 of Leucaena leucocephala. NCBI lineage: Eukaryota > Viridiplantae > Streptophyta > Magnoliopsida > Fabales > Fabaceae > Leucaena > Leucaena leucocephala. The sequence goes on from CM073562.1 coordinate 18,162,418, forward strand.
TATTGTCACCTGGCTTTGACATAACTCCATACTAGGATTGGCTTGGTGAAACTTTTTTATCCAGGTAAATTAGTAGAACTACTTTAATTTCCTACTTTAAAAATATTAAAAACTCCCTCTCCATAGAACTCGTTATCAATTAGCAAATCATGGGTCAAATGCAAGAGATTAAATTTTGTCAAAATTAAGGTTAAAAATTTGTACAGGAGCGAAGGGAAGACACTTTTTTTATACTTAATATATTTTTTTGGGGAAGTTGTACTCATCTTAGTTGTAATATAAAAGTTTTAATTTTATTTATATAAAGCAAAATGTTTGTTATATTTATTATGGATTTTTTATAACATATATTAAGTATATATTTAATATTTTTAATTTATCAAATTCTAAATATATATAAACTCATCTGTAGGATAATATTTTATATTTAAAATTTAAAAAAGTAATAAATAGTAATTTTTTAAAATTTAAAATAATTTAATGATTTTTAATACAAAAATTATTAAATAATATCTTTGAAAATATATTTCTTACCATTTGAATGAATAAAAAGTTATCATCATCAATAGGTTAGTTAATTAAAAAGGTAAAATTATCAAAAAATGGTAAATAATTTCGATAATTAATTAATATTTAGGTTCGAGGAGAAGAATGGTCAAATTATAAAGTACACACGTTAATCCGCTTCGAGACAAAGGCCGAAAACGACCTTAGCCGATGCGTGTTAAGCAGAGAGAGAAGAGACCAACAAATAAGGTCAACCAATATTGCACTTACATTCTCGACTCCGTGTTGCACTGTTTATTCTCTTCAACTACCAAAACTTTTGTCTTTATCTTTTATGTTTTGCCCAAATGTTTTATTTAGTTGAACTTAAGAGAGGGTAAATTAATTTAATGTAAGGGAAGATAGAAAAAGATAAAAAAATTATAAATATAAAGGTAAAGAAGGAGAGATGATATTTCTTATTTAGTTCAGAAAGAAAGGAGAAGAGAATTAATTAAAAATTGATAAATATACTCTTATCTTTTTATTTAAATTTATTTATTTTTTATTTATAATATTCATATCAAAATTATTATTTCTTAATTTATAAATCTCAAAAAAAATTTATCTTATTTATATATATAATAAAATTAAAAAATATAAAAAATCTGATAAAATTTTAATATTATTTTTTAATAATTTATAATTATTATATATATTAATATAATATATAAATCATTTACCATATTTATTAGGCTTTATCAATCAAAGCAAAAATCATAAGTGAAAAGAATAAAAAAAAAGTTTTAATTCATAAGGATACATTAGAATATTAAAACAATATAAAGGATATTTTTTTAAGAATAGATAAAAATTTTCTCTCCCTTCCAAAAACCTCCACTCTTGGAGGGGAGGTGGAGGAGAGGAGATGAGCACATAATGACAAAAAATTTTACTTTCTCTCCCTTTTATTTTTTCTAACCAAATGCATTTATATCTTCCCTATCGTCCTTTCCCCTCCAAAACCTTCTAACTAAACAATGCTTAAATAATCACGTGCAATTCAAAAGTAAATTGGGCTAGATACTAGGGGTATGCATGGGCAGGGCAACCCCTTGCCCGATGCCCTCCCCAAAATAGGCATGGGTTACATTTTATAACCCGATGCCCCGCCCTGCTTAGTAAAAATTCTAACAATTTTGGGTTGGACATGAGCGGGTTGGGTATAGGTAGACTGGGCATACCCAGGTCATGATGCTATGCTCATATTGTCAAAGAAATCTACAATTATAAACTTATAAAATAATATCATATTCATGTGTCTTCATGAGTTAAATAATATCAATAATTCACTAAGAATAAGGCAACAAAGATAATAATTAAAATCTTGAGATCCATTGTATATAAAAAATAAGATTTGAAATTTAAATAGTTTGTAATTATAACTTTGTATCAATCTCCCTAATATTGATAAAGATAAAATATCTAAAAAAATAAAATAAACAATTATAATTTGTAATGTAATCATATGATAATTAACAAAGTTAAAAAAAAAAGAAAAAAAATAGTATAATTATAAATATTAAAAGATACAACTTACCTACTTAATTACTTATATTTTTAAAATAACATTCTAGTCACCAGTAGTTATCATATTCTCCCTTCTAAAATAGAGAAAAAAATAAAAACAATAAAAGAAGGGGTACTCATGGGCAGGATAACCCCCATGCCCGGTGCCTAGCCTAAAAAATATATGGGCTATATTTTACAGCCTGATACCCAACCCTACCTTATATTTATCGGGCTGGATAAGGCATTTTTATTGTAGGCTCTAGTGAATATATTGGACTATAGGCTTTATGTATAGTCCAACTAGATACTACGAAAGAGGCCACCCGTAATGCATCAAAACAGAAAATAATTAATAGGAAGATTGATCACATGCAGGGCTCGTAATATTGGCTGCCAAAGGAGAAGAAGAGCAACTTATGGGTAAGATAGATCCACCATCCAAAACTTCTTATGGGGTATGACATGACAGCAAATTGAAGTACATTACGGGGCAATCAAGTTTGGCAAAGTATAGGCACGGGAGTACAAATTATATTTGTAGAACATGGCTAGTTATGTACTGCAAATTATATCCAGGAAATTTCTGTTCTGATTAATGTGTAATAATTGAGGACATTCATGGAACTAAACTAGTCATATATTTGATAAATCAAGCAATGAGTTTGAAACGCGGATCATACTATGCTTCAAAACTTCCGGTTTGAATGTGTTGTTGTAGATCACAATGTTCCTCTATTAAGTTTTTTTACGGGAAAAATAAACTAGCTACAACTCTAGTAACTACATCAATGTGCCTTTACTTTAATCTAAGGTTGAGTATATATGTGTACATTGATTGATTGATATTAAATTGATATTGTTTTTCTCCTCGGCAGCCTACATCAATGAAGTTGTAATATCCGCATAGTTTGAATTGTTTATCTAGCAAAATCATCTATGACTAATATCATGTTACCTCCATGCCTCCTCAATAGTATGTACAATTACCTTTTTGTTCCCGTCTCACGGTTATCATTATAATTCTGAGGTCTCGATCTCTACAACTTTTTTACGATAACATAGGTCAAAAACAGTCGGCACGTAACATGACCATATTGATAGTAATATGTGAATTCAAGATTACTAAAAATGTATACTCTAGTATCCAATCTTTTATAATATACACTGAATTCGCAAGAAGCCACCAAACCGTTTAGCTTTGGGTTACGTCATTTCACAAATTTCTCAGCTTGCACACAATATCTAGTTACATCTAAATTTGATGGAGAGAGAAACTTGTGATCTTCCGTTTGTATCCTCAGTTGTTTAATCAGGAGTAGTTGTTGGGTGTTTTGGTTATTTACAGGTTTGGGAGGCTGACTACAGTCGGTGCTGTCCAGCGTGCTCCTTCAACCTCTATGTGTTGCTATCTAGCAGAACAGATTTTCCAATTGTTTGAGCTTCCACATTGCCGACTGGTTGGTTACTTTTTGGCAGACAAGATTCCCAGATAAGAACAACCAACAATCTGACTTTCCCTAATAATAAACATTTTCACCATCAACTTCATACCCATTTCCATAGCAGATTCAAGTCTATAATTAGAGAGATATGCTATTCCACATCAAGTAATCCGTAGTAAATCTCAGAAGTTGGTCTATGCTTTCATAAGGAAATATTTCTCCCCTACTTTCATCAGCTCCACGTTTCATGGTTAATTATACTTTCTCATATAATCCAATACCAAGATAGTACCTTAGTCAGAAAAGAGTCAAATGCTAGATCTTCGTTGGATGAGATACTTATATCAATGTCATCTCTAGTTCCTCCAACAGCTATATCTGACTTTGTGATGACGGTCTTCAGGCTGCAACATGATGGGGGGCTTGAAAGTTGAACAGTCAACAATGTCCTAGGACCCAAAGATCAAAGTTAAAACAGGCATATGGAAATCCTAAACATCTACAAGTCAACATCAAACTATTCCCATGTTGCGTCACACTTAAACTTGGAAATATGCCCAACGTCATGCTGCCATGTTATTTGGAACTTTTCTATAATACAACAAGGTTTGACATAGACACCTACAGTATTCCATGAGACCATTCAAATCCAACTCCCATCATAATCATTAATATACTTCAAAATCACTGTGATTAATATGCGACACCATGGCTATTATGAATTGCCATAACAGTTACATTCATTGAAATGACAATATACTATTCATCCAGTCCAAGTAGTGGCAGATTTATGTCAAAATTGAATGAATTATATGAAGCAATGTCATTATTACCTCAAAAAGCTCATTTATATTATCTGCGGTCTTTGCAGATGTCTCGATAAAGAGCATTCCATTCTTCTCTGCATACTCAAGGGCATCCTTCACAGAAATATTCGAGCATAATATATGAGAATGACTAGTTGTTATTTATTTACAAGGGAAGCCATAATAATATTTAGCCATGTAGCACTACCTGGACAGGCACCGCCCGCTTCTCTTGAAGATCGGCTTTATTACCAACCAAAGCCATGATTATATCAGGGCTCCCTTGCTTTTGTAACTCCTAAAGAAACGATAAAAGTATCAAATGCTTAGTCAAATTTAAAATATAAAAGCGGCCGTCTAATTGAAAGGATATATGCCAATAATGACTTCGTGAAATGGAATTATCAGCTAACAATGTTAATCTTTGGACAGTTTTTCCAGCACCTTCTCGCATGATGAATTATGCAATCTAACGCCCGAAAAGAAAATGTAGGAACGAAAATCAGTTTCTAAATCATTACATTTACATGGCCTGGAAAAGAGAATTATGTAAACGGGAGAAATGCAGTGATAATTATATGAGACAAGAAATGGAAATACAGAACCACCCAGTTACAACGAGTCTACCTTAACCCAGTACTGTGCTTTGTAGAAAGATTCTGGTCTTGTTATATCGTAGACAATAACAGCAACTGCAGCACCGCGATAATATAATGGTGCCAGCGCGGCATACCTGAAAATGATGCAATTAATTTTGGCCCCGAATATATTTGTTTAGATGACAAGTTAATGAGAAACTGATTACAAAGTTGAGCTCTCCTGATAGCTTTGAAGAATGCAAAGTCAAATAAAAATACCTTTCTTGACCTGCAGTATCCCATATTTCAAACCTGACTGTTGTAGAATCCTGCAAAGCTATTGTTTGAGACAAAAACGAAGCTCCCACAGTTACCTTACATTACAAAGACTAAAAGGGTGAGTAACCTAGCAGTGAAAATTTTTACAACAGAATATGCATATACTCATCTACTGGAACCAAATAAGCATCTAAATTGAAATCTACTTGATAGTTCTTATTGATTAAAAGGTAAATTACTATGACTTCCCCTAAGTTTTTTTTTGGTTTTATTTCCAAAAAAAGATCTGTCTGAATGTCAGGAAGTATTTGCATGATCTCCAAAAGTAAATTCACATTTAACCTTAAAGCATCTCTGCTCTAACTACCGACCAAACCTCCTTTACCGAATTAAAACCTTTTCCTAAACACCTTCAACTCCAAAAGAGGTTACATGCTAAATAGCTTTACAGCTGAGACTAGACCAAACAATGTGGGCACAATCGTCTACAGCATGCAGCACAGTGGCTTTAATTCCCTTCTGCCTATGCCATGTTGTACAAGTGAGAGATATCAAAGTGAGAGAGCCTATAAAACAGTAAAACCTCAAGGGAAGTAAGATTATTTAACCCTAGGAAAGCTTGCATAAAAAAGATGCAGGAAAAGTAAAATACAACACACCTTGGATGTTGGATCAAACTGACCACGAATAAATCGAAGAACAATACAGCTTTTACCAACACCAGAATCACCTAACAGAACAAGCTGCGTTCAATTGGCATTTAGAATGTTAGTTCCGTATCCATGGTTGATTTTGTATTTTATCCGAATTTTCTTAAGATTGTTTCAATCGAACCCCCCTCACTCTCCAAGAACTTAATAAGCGGTACATTATGCAAACATGTCCTCATGTGTGCTCTATCTATGAATTCTTTTAAAAATATTTCAGGCTTTGATATCAGGAAAATTATTTATGTTTCTCTTTTATGGCTACAAAAGAGGGTATTCTTAATACATTCCGTATGTTTTTCTTTTTCCTCTCTAGTTTTGAAACTGAATCGCTGTATTCAAGTTGAACTGAACTACCAATGGAGCCAACTCAATAAAGAAAAAAATTACAAACGGTATTGAATAAATATGCTAGTCTACAAATATCGGCCTTCAAAATATAATTGCAATAATCGATGCCATAAAATTACAACTAATTTTGGTTCAATATGAAATTTTTTTTACAATTCCACGTACCAAAAGATGGAAAAAGAGTCAATTGTCCTCTCGTAAGCCAAGAATAAATGGGGTAGATTATTCATTATTCCCTTCGGAAAATGTCAAATGATCATGCTTGTACAGGGAAACAAACAGCTTGCTAGCATAAAACTCTGCCTATGAATTAAGTACCTTCACACGAAGATTCTTAGAGTCCTGTCCTTCATGATTTTCTAAATTGGCTATTCCCAGCCTTCTCGGATTTCTATCTGGAAAAACAAGATCAAAATAACCCCTAATCCACAATCCCAACAAAGCTACAAATTAACAAACAAAATGAAATGGAGAGTAACAGATGAGGAAACCCTACAAATTCACCACCCAAAATGAAACAAAAATAATTCATAATTAACCTAAGATTCAAAGCTCCAGAGTCAAATATTAAAAATAACAACAACGCGTATGCATTAAGAAAACTTAAGGGTTGAAATTTACCTGAGGAGGACGTGCAACCCATGATAGAGATAACAACGTAATATGGGGTTCACCAAAAGAAAGGATTCAATACCCAGCAATCTATCACGCCAGTGGATGATTTTGGCGTTCTGGGTAATGATTGGTACGGATTAAACTTGTTTGTTTACACAGAAATTAATTATGACAAACCAAGCACAACATTGAGCACGTATGTGGAAACTTACGGAATTTCCCTTCTCTTTTCACACAAATATTAGAAAATGCTTGAACATAATTTCGGTGGGAATTGGAATGGGAGGATTTCTGCGTTTAGATATATGCATAATCTTCATCTTTGTATTATTTAATTTAAATTCCACTTTAGCTAAATTATGTTAAAACTGGATTAAAATTCTTTATATATTTAGTATTGCATCAAACCCATCAACTATTTTTTCTCTCAAAAAAATAACTATATTTACTCACGTTATATATTTCAACAATTTTATAATATCCTCTTGAATAAATATTATTTTCCTTAGGTCCTTTGTTCTAATTTCCCCTAAATAATTATAGATAAATGTAGATGTTCAATATGCATATATTAAAATTTTGAAATTTTTTTGCCGAAAGGCTTATAGAAATGAGTATTTACTAAGTACGCGCATACCCCACTCACAATTATTAGGAACACGCCCATATTCGTATTACGACCCCCACGAAAATTTCCCAAAAAATGTAAACTGTAATTGTAACCCTATAGTATAAATGCGTAAATGCATCTGAATCTGATTATCTCCCCACCAAATGAAATGAACGCCCACATGCCACCAAAGTTCCCTAGGCGAAAGAGAGCAAGTTCAATCCCGCGATGACGATCAAAAGGTTTCTGTCACTCCCTGTGATGGCGGTGATCTCACTTATGGCTTTTGTGTATTACATTACGGTCTTCGTCTTGATCGAGGATTGGGTCGGCTTGCGGAGCTCTCCAGGCATTTTGAATGCCTCCTTCTTTACTATAGTGGCCTCTTTTTGTCTTTTGTCTTTTCTTGTTTGCGTTCTTACGGACCCAGGCCATGTCCCTTCTTCGTATCTCCCTGATGTTGAAGGAAGAGAAATCACGGATCATGCAAATGGCAAAGATGTAAGTCTTGCCCTGGGTAAACGATAAATTGGGTTTATTCTGCATTCTTTCAGTTTGATTTATGTTGAATCTGACGGAAGAGTGAAGCTGAAATGTTAAAATTCCGCGTTATGCTGTGTTGTTTTTCCTTTGTTGTTTGGAAGTGGGAATCGTTGTCTTGCGTAAAGTGTAATCCTAGATTCGGGGCTGTTCTATATGGAATGGATTTCAATTGTTTATATAAATGGACATACCAGTTATATTTCGTTTATAACATAGCAACTTGGAAATTATACTTCCATTCTCAATTGCTTACTTGCCAATAAAGCGATGCTTCAAGTCTTTTAATTACCTATCATGATTATCAAACAAGTTGTAATGCTTATTGTTGCGTACTGCCATATATTTTTATCAGATGTGCTGACATTATGTACTCCACTTTCTCTCATGACTTTTTTCATTCAATGGCTTAGTTATCTCTTTCAACTGTCGTCATAAAGTTGCTTTTCTGATTTATTTATCATGGAGAAGCTGTTAATATTGGTACATATTTGTTCATCTAATAAGCTTAACCTCTTACTGAGTTACTTGATAATGTGCCTCAGAGTTTAGAACAGAAGAGATGTGACAAATGCTTTACATACAAGCCTCCAAGGACTCATCATTGTCGAGTCTGCAGAAGATGTATTCTAAAAATGGTAAGGTAGTTCCATTTTTTGATTGACAGCAATAAATAATCTTTGAGCTCCAATATTGTAATTGAGTTCAGGATTTAATGCTTTATTGATGCAGGATCATCACTGCATGTGGATAAATAACTGTGTTGGATTTTGGAATTATAAGGCTTTCTTTGTTCTTGCATTATATGCCACCATAGCTAGTATTCATTCTACGGTATGTGTTCTATGTGGTATCCATTTTTCTTTTTCTGATCACCCTTCCCGTATCACTGATGATCAATCCAATTTGCAGGCAATCTTTATAAGCTTTGTGCTTCAAAAAGACTGGGATTCATTGAAAGGAAGATCTCTTAAGATATATTACGTAAGTTATTGAGTAAACTATATGAGTGTTCTGATATGTCTGTGGCTTTATCTTTTAATTTGTTGTATACTAGATCTTTGAATCCTTGGTTTATTGGTAATTTATGTCGGTTCAAAACTTCTCTAGATTTGTGTTACCATTGTTTGAAGCTAATAAATGTAGTACATTAATTGAAAACAAAGTATAAGTGTGTTATAATTGGTGTCAAACGGTTATTATAAATTTCTTAAGTTCATCTCCAACTCTTTGAAAGCCCTTTATCCCTTTATCTTTAGATTCATTGAGTGAAGCTCGATTAAGCTGAATAAAATGATGAGATTGTGGGTTGATATGGGAGGACTCCACCTTCTTGGACAATGGACAGAATATGGAGCCTTTGATGGTTCAAAAATCTGGTCCTAGTATGAATGGGAAATCACCTTCTGCAGTGAGGAAATACTGGTTAATTACTTTACAAATATTATAAAAGTACAAAGAGGTCTGTCCATTGCTTAAAGACCCTCTTAGGTTCTTGTATAGACTGGACACTTTAGTGATTGAGTAAATGGATTGTGACTAAGATTTGACACTTTTTTATATCACCAAGGTTTTCTTATTAACATTTCCTAGACTCATTAGTTAGGCCATTAACTTAGTATTGGGACTCTACCTAAATGATAATTATTTTTTAAAAAAATAAAAAATTTATTCTGCACCAATATCTGATGTCTGACAAGTTTGTTAGTACTATTAGTTGGAAGGTTCAGGTTCTTACTATTGATGAAAGAAAGTTCAAGGTATTGAGTTCTCATATATATTCTGTACGAAAATACAAGCCATTCAGTTTTTCGTCAGTAGTTATTCATTTGGACTTTTGTCTCTGCAGGAGAGCTTGCACTTTAAAGGATATTTATATATCACTAGGCTATCTACGTCAATTCTACTATAGTTGCAGAAATTTTGTCCTCCAGTTATTCATTTAGCATATGGTTTCCTGAATATAATTCTTAACTTCAAAGGTCTTTGATGGGGTTCTTTTTCTTTTTTTGAATAAATATTAGTTTATGAAGTAGTTAATTATGCCAAAATTTTCTACCTTCTAATATGGGTTGACAAGACAGACAACCTTGGTTTGAGTTGTGTCAATGTTTGAGGCATATGATCCCTTTGCTTTAGTCACTTTCTTTACATTGATCACACTCAATTTTATTTTTGTACAATTTCAGTTTCTGGCTGTCTCATCTGACATTGTCTCCTTGCTTGCCACTCTTATGCAAATTTCTACGAACTCTTTCCCACTAGAAAAGGAATCTTATGCTCCTATATCTTTCAACACTCTAGTTCTCTAACTTATTCTCCTACTTGATTGTTGCCAGACCAGGTGTTTAAATTGCGGCTCTTTCCAAAAACTTGTTTTTCTCCAGTTTTGGAATGTTGACTGAGCCTTCTCTTTAGTTCAATGTTGACTGCCATGTATTGCATATGGTCAATGATGTGTACCTAATTGGAATGGGGAATCCTACCCCAAAAGTTAGTTAGAGGTGGGAGAACTAACCCACTTAAATACCTCATTGAGTATCCCATACTACTCAATGTGAGAGGATTTAGTATTCCATACTACTAAGTCTCCATCAATGAACTGCATATATTAGTATTTGAAATGACTGAAATATACCCAAACAATTGGTTCATATCCTCTGTTCTACTTAATCATACAGATTAATCTGTGTCGTCGTAGTTGTACAGAGTAAGACAACTGGGTTTTACTTTTCTTCTGAACCATATCCACTGCAATTGTTTGTGTAGAGATTGATATGCTAATTTCGATGCTATTTTGTTTTCCCATTTTAATTTCACCAAACTCTATGTTTGCATTGCATTTATGCTCTAATTGAAAGAGTAAAGTCCAAAGTAGAACACAATCAGCTTTATAGTAGCTAACGGTCAAATTTTATGAATTGATATCATGTCTCACGAGATATAGGAATAGGAAGTACCTACATTGGATAAATGGTTTCCATCAAGTTGGATTTTACAGTTTTCATCTTTGTCATTCTTGAACTGATTTTGGCCTTGAAGAACATAACCATGGTTTCTTCTGTTCTAGTTATTAACTAAACCCTGATACAGTAATTTAGGAAAACATTATATATTACATGAACTAAGGGATAATATTCTTCATGCATCATCTATGTAACAAGGAACTATAAGGATAATCTTGTCATATTCTCCATACCTAAGAAGAATTTTGGCTTGAAAAATGAACAACCCTTTTATCAACTTTCAATTTTGGCTTGAAAATTTCCAACAATTAATCTTCTCATTGATTCCTAAGAAGAATTTGTGCTTAGAGACCAAATTCTCCATACCTAGCCATTCTTCTTGAACATAAAGTAGCTTTTTAGAGACTTTTTAATGTTTTACAAAGCTGAGTAGTTAATTGTCAGACCTAGAAGTTGAGGATCTATTTGCTAAACTGTCAAAATTGAGGAGGATTTTTCTTTTCTTCTCTTTAAAGAAATTCTGCCTCTTAGTTTTTTTAGCATTTCTATTTCTTATGTCTGTTGTTTGTAACAAATAATATTACCTCATCATATTCTATTGAAAATTAAAATTACTCTGAATTTCTTAGTACATTGCAGATAATAATATGCCTAATATATTACCTTTAAACTTCTAAACCATGCATTTTCCTTATCATGCAACTGGAGTTTATTTCTGTATTAAACCAGTGCTTAATCACAACTCACATCACATTTTTCTTATTTCGCTTGAAAATTGTTTCAATATCTGTGATTGTATATGTATATGAACGGGGGTCCTTAGTGGCATAGATACTAAATTTGGCACCTCTTCTGTAGATCGAGATATACACGCATAATTTTAGACACAACATGTAGATATAACCATAAAGTGGAATCTAATAATCAAGTTCACCATTTATTCCATATTTTTATAAAGAATTGTTTTCAAGCTTTTTATTCTTACCCGCAGAGCTTTAGTAAGCTATGGTTTTTTTTGATAGATAGATTATTTTGATTCTTTACTAGAGTTTTACTTGTTTGTTATACTGAATTTAACTTAATATGAGTATCTAAGAAGTCTGAGTAGTTTTTTTATTCTTGCCTGTACTTTATCTTGAGAGTATCTTTTGCCTCTTTTTCATGCTTTTCTAAGACTATACATTAATGTTGAGACATGTGATTCGTGTTTAGGTCACATGTGGATGGATATTAGTCGCCTTAACCATGACCCTTTTAACTCTTCTGGGATGGCATATCTATCTCGTCCTTCATAATATGACTACCATAGAGGTGGGTTTTTGGTGGGCTATACACAATGAAGTTTTGTTTCTTTGTCACTGAATATCTCATGTTGTGCTTGTAACCAGTATTATGAGGCTAAGCGTGCACAGTGGTTGGCTAGAAAATCGGGACAAAGCTATCGACATCCATTCAACATTGGTGCATACAAAAACATTAGTTTGGTTTGTGATTTTGACCTATTACACGTTTTATATACAAACTATAGTAACAATTCTTTTGTGCTTGTTATCTTTTAATATGTTCGTAAATCTTTTAACCAGATCTTGGGTGCAAACATGCTGAAATGGCTGTGTCCGACAGCCGTAAGCCATCTGAAGGATGGAATTAGCTTCCCAACGTCACGTTATAGTGCTTAAAACTTTTGATCAACAGCAGGTCATGCTCATTGGTCTTGACATAAAGAATGTAAGGCTCAACCATCTGAAGGGTGTTTTAATTTGATGTTAGTCCTCGAGTCCAGGCGCAAGAAAAGCCAGTGGATTTCATTTGGACAGATTTTCAAGCATTTATGGGAACCAAATGGTGGACTCGGTGGATTGCGTGGGATATAAAAAATGAGTTGTAATGTTCTTGTGGATAGTATAACTTTTTATAGATTAAATCATACGAAGATACTTACTTACACGAGCATGTGATCACGGAAATGCGATTAGCACAACCTTCAAACAGCATTGTCAAATGATTGTCCAGCCAGGACATATCCAATGTGGGGCAAAAACCGAATATTATGGAATAAATTGGCATTGTGCGCACCTAGCATCTTTTATGGGGGAAAAGAAGAGAACACAAAACAAGTTAAATTGAGCCCACGGAAGGAACGAACAGAATACCTCTGGATTGGCGTTGATGATTCTCAGGCATAAAGTCTCACAGCCTAAACGATACCCGAGAGAAATGTACGCAAAAAGTACATCATGTTTACTTCCGTCTTTGACTCTTGGAAATGGGGCTCGTTCTTAGGTTTATGTGACAATTTTCTTGAAAAATAAAGGGGTAAAAGTGTAAAAGTATCTTTAAATTTTTACTTAAAGTGCGTCAAATACCATATGCAGTGGTGCTCATGCTTTTATTATAAAAATATAAAAATACCCCCAGCTAAAGAAAGCCACCATCTTCTTATTATTAATTTTAATTTGAATTAAAAATTAATATTAATTCTAAATTAAATTTGATTAGAATACAACTCATATTTAATGATAATTCCTTTAGCTTTTTATAGCATTGGTTGGGATAAGTTTTTTAAAAATATAATTACCCATCGGTAAGCTATAGCTTTGCCATCTCAAAATTAAATAGTATAAACATAGATGTTAAAAATAAAATAATATCTATGTTTATTATTTTAGACATGTCTAAAATTGGTATTTGATAAGCAATAGTATAAAGCAACAGCGCTTTCACATATAAATCTTCAGATATGAAGAATTCGATCGGTAATGTATACCAAAAGTATTATCGCTTTGAAAGAATATCTCGCTCATTCAACTTGCTAATGAGGATAAAATAACATTAATATACTTGGAAGATAAACTAATCATGTTTAAAGACTTTAAAAATAAAAAAATCCTTTAAAACCTGCCGGATCACTTGAAGCTTGTCAAAAGTACTGCTAAGTTTTTTTTAACAGAGGCTTTCACATGATATGAGAATGTTTAATTAGATTCATGAGCAGAAAGCAGCAAGTTTTGTTTGGGGAAGGAAAGGAAGAAAGAAAGAGTAACTATCAAAGCACGACTGATGTCTTTGATATGTTTTTTGTAAAAAAATTTGTTGTTCTGAAGTAATTAATGGCAATGCCTTATATGAGTCTTTGGATGCCTGTCATTTTCTCATAAATACACACAATTTTAGCATGCTAGAGATAAAAAGGAAAACGATCTTCAAATGACACAAGAAGCTGTGGGCCAGGGTTGATATCTGAATGGGCAGAAATAAAAGTGGGTGAATTAGGTGATGACTATGGGGTATAATTATTCTAAAACCTTATATATATATATATATATATATATATATATAAAAGAAAAGGTTAGCATAAACAGGCATTGATTAAACATAAAGGAGAAGAAGGGAAAGCATAAATAAAGAAGAGGTGACGGGGGAAGAGAAAAAAGGGGAAGACATTATGGTAAACATTTGGCTTTATGTTTCTTTAGCTTTATTGTTATTGAAAGAAAGTTGGAGAGTGATGAGGAATCCATGTGTTCCAAGCGCTACAAGACAAACAGAGGTTCAAAGAAATAAAAAGCACATTCAGCTTTACGACTCAGATAGAGAGATTTCAATTAGGAAATTACGTGGTTAATATTATAGTCTCTCTCTCTATTTAGCGGGCCGGTGAGAGAGCTTGGATTCAGGGTGCAATGAAAACCCCGCATCTTCCTCTTTTCCCACTGAAAACTTCTCCATTATTAGCCATACATGCCCTCAATCTCGCCCCCTAGGCTTAGCTTAGCTTCCAGGTTTGATACTTAATATCTTCTTCCAGTCTACTTAATATCTTCTTCCAGTCTTCTTCATTTATCACTGCTTCTTGTCCTCCTCGAATCCATTCATTCATTCCCATTTACTTTTAAATATTTGGAAACTCTGAGATGAAGTTTTGATATTCTGAAGAGCCCACCGGAGCTCCTGTGGTCTTCGCTAATGGCGTATGAGGAGCCAGGCATATATAGGGTTTAGGATTTAGGGGTTAGGGGTTAAGGGTTTAGGGTTTAGGAGTTAGGGGTTAGGGTCTGGGGTTTGGGTTTGGGGTTTAGGGTTTAGGGGTTAGGGGTTAGGGTTTAGGGGTCAGGGGTCAAGGGTCAGGGGTCAGGGGTCAGGGGTCAGGGCTCAGGGTTCAGGGTTCAAGGTTAGATGTTCAGGGGTTAAGGGCTTGGGGCTTAGGGCTTAGGGCGTAGGGCTTAGGGGCCTAGGGCTTAGGGGCTAGGGCTGAGGGGTTAGGGGTTAGGGGTTTAGGGGTTAGGGTTTGGGGGTTAGGGTTTAGGGTTGGGGTTAGGGTTGGGGTTTGGGGTTTGGGGGTTGGGGGTTCAGGTTTAGGGGTTCGGGGTTCGAGTTTCGGGTTTTAGGGTTTAGGGTCTAGGGTCTAGGGTCTAGGGTTAGGGTTTAGGGGTTAGGGGTTAGGGGGTTAGGGTGTAGGGTCTAGGGTGTAGGGTCTAGGGTCTAGGGTGTAGGGTATAGGGTCTAGGGTCTAAGGTCTTTGGTCTATGGTCTAGGGTTTAGAGTCTAGGGTCTAGGTTTTGGGTTTTGGTTTTTGGGGTTTGGGTTTAGGGTTTAGGGGTTAGGGTTTAGGGGTTTAGGGGTTTAGGGTGAGGTGTTTAGGGGTTAGGGGTTTTGGGGTTAGGGTGTAGGGTCTAGGGTCTATGGTGTAGGGTTTAGGGTCTAGGGGTTAGGGGTTAGGGTTTGGGTTTGGGGTTTGGGGTTCGGGGTTTGCGGTTTCGGTTTGGGGTTTGGGTTTGGGGTTTGGGGTTCGGGGTTTGGGGTTCGGGTTTGGGGTTGGGGTTTAGGGTTTAGGGTTTGGGGTTTGTGGTTTGGGGTTTTGGGTTTTGGGTTTAGGGTTGGGTTTGGGGTTTAGGGTTTTGGGTTTAGGGTTAGGGGTTAGGGGTTAGGGGTTAGGGTTTAGGGGTTAGGGTTTAGGGGTTAATGGTTAGGGTTTAGGGTTTGGGGTTTAGGGTTTTGGATTTTGGGTTTAGGGTTTTGGGTTTAGGGGTTAGGGTTTAGGGTTTTGGGTTTAGGGTTTAGGGGTTTAGGGGTTTAGGGTTTAGGGGTTAGGGGTTAGGGTTTAGGGGTTAGGGGTTAGGGCTTAGGGCTTAGGGCTTAGGGCTTGGGGCTTAGGGCTTGGGGCTTAGGGCTTAGGGCTTGGGGCTTAGGGCTTGGGGCTTAGGGTTTGGGGTTTAGGGTTTAGGGGTTTAGGGTTTAGGGTTTTGGGTTTTGGGGTTAGGGTTTTGGGTTAGGGTTTTGGGTTTTGGGTTAGGGGTTAGGGTTAGGTTTAAGGGTTTAGGGATAGGGTTTAGGGTTTAGGGGTTAGGGGTTAGGGGTTAGGGGTTAGGGGTTAGGGTTTAGGTGTTAGGGTTTAGGGGTGAGGGGTTCAGGGCGAGGGGTTCAGGGTGAGGGGTTCAGGGGTGAGGGGGTCCAGGGTCCGGGGTCCAGGGTCCGGGGTCCAGGGGTTAGGGTAGGGGGTTTAGGGTTTAGGGGGGTTTAGGGTTTGGGGGTTTAGGGTTTAGGGGGTTTAG